>CM028227.1:33382640-38382640 GCA_016432845.1 Psidium guajava | reverse complement strand
CAAGTACCGCATTCATGTCTCTGCATCTACTCGCTATAGTAGTTAGGGCCTTGATCTCAAGTTCTAATTCTTGCACAGACTAGTATTGCTTGAGGGAGGAGTGCGGAGTTACGTGGCAACATGATCTCTCTTTATGGATGGAAATATTTGACCCAGTTTATAGTTTGGTCAGCAAGTTTTCCTGGTCATATTAATGGTCGTGGACATTGGAGTTCTGACCTCTCTTATCGTGGTCGTGGCTTGCAAGGCCGAGGTATCGTTCGTGTTGGTGGTAATAATGCTTCTAAAGGAGCTCATGGTGGTAGACGAGGCAACCGTTTTTGTACTCATTACTAGCTTTCTAGGCATACTGTTGATTATTGTTATAACCTCCATCCAGAGCTATGGGGTCTACGTGCCTCTATTGATATTCAGCCTTGGACTACCTCACTTGGACCCTCTGCTGAAAACGGTATAATAAATTTGACTCGTGCAGAATATGATGATTTGGTTAGAACATGACAAAGTGCGGATGGTGGGATGTCTAGTCCCACCACCTCCACCTCCGGTCTAGGCTTTCGATCCTCCTCCTCCGTCTTCTGTCAATTCTCCTATTGCTCACCGTACTCAGTCTTTATATCATCTTTCTCATTTCGTTTCTTATCATAACTTAAGTCCTCGAATGTTTGACTTTGTGTCATCCCTTACATCTATGCCTTTGCTCAGTAGTTTACAAGAGGCTTTAACCCATCTAGATTGGGCTCATGCCATGGAGGAGGATATGGCTGCGTTACTTTATAATAAAACTTGGGAGCTGGTTCCATTGTTTGCTAATAAACAATTGGTAGGTTGTTGCTGGATTTTTGTAGTCAAACATAATCCAGATGGTTTAGTTGAGCACTTAAAAGCGCATCTTGTAACAAAGGGCTATACTCAAACCTATGGTATTGACTATGATAAAACTTTTTCTCTGGTAGCCAAAATTCCTTTTGTTCGGATCATTATTTTCTTGGCTGCTCGTTCTTAATGGACTTTTCATCAGCTTGATGTCAAGAATGCATTCCTTCATGATGATCTTCACAAGAAAGTACATATGAAACAACCACCTGAGTTTGTTGGTCATGAGGATAAGGTATATTGATTGAGAAAAGCTTCTTATAGACTTAAGCAATCCCCTCGTGCTTAGTTTGGCCGCTTCAATCATGCAGTTATTACTTTTGGCATGCATCGGTCTGGTGTGGATCACTCAGTATTTAGTACGTTATCTTCAAAATTGTGTACTATTCTTGTTGTTTTTGTTGATAATATCATTGTTACATGAAGTGATGTTAAAGGTATATAACAACTCAAGCAGTTTCTACAAAATGAGTTTAACACAAAAAACTTAAGTTATTTTTGATATTTTCTTGGCATCGAAGTTGCCTACTCTAATGGCAGTATTAATGTCTTCCAGCGAAAATATATTCTTGACATTCTTAAGGAAGTTGGCCTGCATGATGCTAAGTCTGGTGACACACCTATGGACCCCGGAGTGAGACTTTATAGTAAAAATGGAGAACTTCTTCATAATCTAGAGAAGTATCGCCGGTTAATAGACAAGTTGAATTATTTTATCATTACTCATTCAGGTATTTCATTTGTTGTTAGTGTGATGAGTCAATTTATAAGCTTTTGGCATACTACTCATTAGCAAGCCGCTCTACAGATTGTTCGGTATTTGAAGAGAGCTCTGGATCAAGGACTTTTGTTCCATAATCAGGGTCATCTTCGTATAGCTGGTTATTCTAACCCTGAGTCTTTGGAGGTGACAGGATATTTTGATGCAGATTGGGCTAGTTGTCCTATAGATCGTCAGTCTACTTCGGGATACTGTGTTTTCTTTGGTAACAATCTTGTGTCGTGGAAAAGTAAAAAGCAGTCTGTTATTTCTCAATCTAGTGTAGAGGCCGAGTATCGTGCTATGGCTAATGTTACGGGTAAACTTCAATGGGGTTCGTATGTTGTTAGCTGAGGTTGGATTGCTTATGACAGGATCATCTATTCTTTATTGTGACAATCAGTCTGCTATTCACATTGCTAGCAATCCAGTATTTCATGAGCGAACGAAGCATATAGAGGTGAATTGTCATTTTGTTTGAGAAAAGGTGAACTATGAGGACATACAATTCGTGCACACACATTCTGAAGAGCAACTAGCGGACATTTTCACAAAGCCTTTTTAACGTGGATGAGTTTCATATATTTCTCATAAGTTAGGCCTGTTGATATGTACGTTCTAACTTGAGGGGGAGTGTTGTGTTTATTATTTTTAGAATATTAGCAAGTTGGGTATAGTAGTGTAATTGTACTAGGCTTATCCCCAAACCTATAAGTATTTGTTGTGTTATCAGAAATTAAAAAAAAAACTCTCTTTTATCGTTAACACGTGCATACACCTCGATATGAGTGTGCACGAGGGTTCATTTCACGCTCCAAGGTTTGAGAAATGTCATGTGATGAGTCAATGTTGGGGAATACAAATTCAAATTTCTACTGTCAATGAAAGGCCACGGTACAAAACAATTTTTTTAGCTACTTTCATACTAAAGGAAAAAAAAAGAGATGGAAATTACAATCTTCGTGCTCGAATTGCTTTAAGTTAGGTTGAGGTTTGGAATTAACTACAAATTGTTATGTTGCCATTATTAGAGGAAATCACTAACTAAGACCAGGTTTGGCATACTGAGAAGGAAAGTTGCTCTAGGACTTTGCTTTCCTGGATAATGATGGACCCCTTGCCAGCTTTTCCGATTGCTAGGACTGTAAATGTGAGTGATCAATGGTGCAAGTTCTTTTTCGCGATGCCGTTGTGAGAGCATTGGAATTTGATCTGGCAATTGCATAATTTTAGATGATAAGTTTCCAATCTCTGCATAATTTAGATGTGATCACACATTTGCAGGCGGGGTGCATTTTCTTGTCTTCGTCGCTACCTAGAGAGAGATAGAGAGAGAGAGAGGATATTAAAGAACTGTCTTTTATTACAAACCGGTCATATATGACGTACATAATATGCCTTGATATTCTGTATAGTCAAGTAATTATTGTTCTATGAACCTTTTTATTCCGTTTATTCTTTCTTTTTATCTTTGGCCACACATTCCGGTTTAGTTGTTGTCATACCAAAACTGCGCCTGGAGATATTCGACCTCCTTCCGGTCGACTTGGAAGGCCTTGGTGAGAACATCAACAGAAATGGGTGGCTTCGCTCCAAAGACAGCATTAGCAATGGTAATGACTCTTGGGTTCTGGCTACTAAGACCAGAAAAGGCCAGTGCATAGGTGTTTCCGATATTCAACTAGAAGTGAATGAGACCGATTGGGAACACAAATACATCCCCCTTGTATAGGACTTTGGTGAATAGAGTGTTGTTTAATTGGTTGGAAGTGACGAAGCCAACAAGCAGCGTGCCCTCCACTACGACCAGAACCTCGGTGCCTCGTGGGTGAGTGTGGGGAGAGTTTAGGCCACCCGGAGCAAAGTCGATGCGAGCCATGGATATTCCAAGAGTGTTGAGTCCTGGAAATTGGTCGACAAAAGCCCGTGTGACTTTTGATCTGAGCGAATTCACTGTGTTTCCAGGATTCCTGAACCCCATAAAGGGAAATCATCCGCTGTGACTTGTTTTGGGTCCTTGCAGAACTTTCCATTCACAAATACTGCAAAAGAAAAAGAATTCCAGTTATTGCTTTGGCATCATAAGCCAGGATCGAAACATATGAATACTGTAACAATTGCGGACCGACCTTCAGAGTTCAGGTCATTGGTGGCCACGCATATGTCCTGAAGGGGACTCGGGTCATAAGCAAAAGCAGTGGCTGTTGCCAAGGCCAATATGAGAAAGCTAATCGGAAGAGAATTCATTGTTGGACAGGAAATTGGGCTCTGATGTCGAGCCGAGAAGTATGATTGCTCGAGGGAGGAGTGAGGCGTCTTTCATTCTATTTATAGATGACAGTGCTTGACTCAGTATAGTTTATTGAACAAGGTACTCAGCAGCTTACCAAGTCTTTAAAGGTTATATCTTTTTCTTCTCCTTTTTTAAGTCCTGGAACAACGTTTCCCAACAACTGCGTTGACGAGGCAGTTGGTCTGATTTCCTATTCTCCAGCTTAAAGAATTCATATTTTTCTCTGATATGGAAGTGGTAAGCTCCAATTATTGCAAAGATTTTATTGTTTCTTCTTCACCATTTCAACTCTCCAGCATCAACTCAGTGGAGCGTCATCAATCACGAACCAACTCCTTCTAACACTTTCCTATCTGCAGAAAAGATTGAATCGACAGGAAAAATTTCAGGTTGCTGATTTACCCTGTTAATTTATAATTGGGAGACTCCATTGATTTGACATAGCAGGCACCAAAGTTCATAACCTTATACTAAGTAGCGATGCACTCTCTTGTTGGGCAAACCTAGATGTACAACCTTCCTTTAGGAGGCCTTACTTGTCAAATGATGCTTGTGATAACTTTTTCTTCTTTCAAGAACGGTTCATGGGGAGCTTGGAAATAAGATACTGTTGTCGCAAGCTGCCACTTCTTTAAAACCTAATGAACAGAAGGTTATAGTTTCATGCAAAGTATCTTAATCATCATGGCTTACAAGAAAAATTTCTTGAGGATGGACAGTATAATCCATTTACTTTCTTGGACCGGTAAATCTTGCAAATTGCTGAGTTCTCTTGGAAACAGATGCTTCAAGAAGGTCATGAGTTCACTGTTGAAAAATATAGAACTAAGTTAACCTTCCCCAGAATACCAAATTTCAATTTGCTGTTTTTAACTTTAAAGTTCTTGCTAAAGTATAGATCAGGACTCGAGAAGATGAACAGAAAATGCTTTTACGCTGATCATGATGATTCAGACGAAGAAATAGCAAAAAAACAGAAACCACAACCGTGGTCAGCTCTGCTCTGGCCTGGAGTCAGCAATACTTCTTAATATAACATGGACAAATGGGAGAGTTGTTGAAGATGTCTGTCTAGATGATGGTGACTTTATAAATCGTACCTCTGCTGTGAGCTTCACATCCGAACCGTTGTCAATATTGGAATTCTATATTTGAGTTCTCCCTATTCTCCACTGAACACCAACCGTCATGAAGTGGTCCGATGATCTGGGACTAAATCCATGTTTAATATAATTGCTAACTGGCACCTTTTCACGCTCATGTCGTTTAAGGACTGACACAATATTGTATCTGCAAACGTTGTTTTTTTTTTCCCCCTTGTAGTCATACTGCAAGTGTTGTTGAAAGGGTCAACGTTCATGTTGAAGGAACATTTGTTTTTACATTTGTGAAAGAAATAGTCTCTGGTTGCTGATGTTCTTACGCCTTAAATTTTCTAATTTGACCCAGTCTGTTATTTGGAGGAAAATGCAAAGAACATTCAGAGCATATGCTTGTAAGCAACGCACTTTTTATATGTTGCCATATGTTGTCCAGGATGAAAGCATTTCTTAACGTTGTTTCACACTGTCACGCCCCGGACCCGTCAGACGCGCAACATCCCTTCACCTGCTAATTCACTCATCGCCTGGCCAACACTGGCGATGGCCCAGGACTCGTCGCGGCCAAACGACGGTTAACAAATGCGACAGCGGAAATGAACAAACCCCTGACAAACACACATATGGGATAGAGAGATAGAGAAAATTTAATTTACATAGTTTAACAATAGAGGTTTTACACAACCTGGAGAGGAGGCTAACATCTGAACCTCAAAACAAACCCAAGTTGGCCATCAACAAAAGAAAACAGGCCAAACCAAAAAGTCGACAATCTCCATCTTTGCATTGTCGGGACTACTCATCCTCTGGCAAGGCTCACTCCTCCGGGTCGAACTCCTCAGACATCGGGGAATGATCAGGTCTATGGTCGAGGGTCTGAGATGGCGATCAGCCCCAAAATGTGAGTCGAAACTCAGTGAACACAGGCCTAAACTTAATTTAGAAAGCAGCATGCACTTCTTGCCAGAATGTACATCATCACATGCATATTGTGACCCAAATCATACAGATGCCAATGCAGATGCTCAATGATTCACATGGGATCCCCGGTGGCTCTCTGGGCACTGCCGGTCCCTTCATGATTTCACAAAGTGCAGAATAGTCAATTCATCATGCACATATTATAGACTCAAGCCAGACAAATGCAGTATGCTCAATGTTTTCCGGTGGCTCTCTAGGCACTGCCGGACTTCCTGTTTCGGGTTGCCGGTGGCTCTTTGGGCACTGCCGGACTCAACCCAACCGGTGGCTCTTATCGGCACTGCCAGTTCCCGGCCACGTCATAGACGTCTCAGGCCTGTGCCTCAACCGTGTCTATTCACACTGAAGTTGGCACCCTTGTCTCTCCAGCTACCCCGTGCCGAGCACGTTCAGGCGCAAGTGCAACGACCGTGACTCAATTAGCTCTGTGATCGGCACCTCCTTATCTCCCCGCATTCCCGGTGGCCCCCTAGACACTGCCGGGCCGTCCGGCACGGTTCTACGCACTCCGCCAAACGCACATGTCTCATGCCAATATGCGGATCAATGATGAGTATCACAAAATTCTCAATTGGCTCACCCCATAACACTCATGTAAGTCATCTTTGCTACATGCATTTCCCAAAATTGTTCATATTGGCACCCCATTCATCTCAAGATAAATCGAATAAAATAACCAAGCAATTCGTATTGCAAAATCTGGCATTTCAGGACCCGGTTTCCATTCTAAGTCACTTAGGTCCAAAGGCAAGCAATCTAGCACACGTGGTAATTTCTAGAGTCCACAAAAATTACCAATTGACTCCTAGGGTTAGTAATAAATAATCGACATTTGACGTCCAGGAAATTTAATATTTTTCATCATAAAATTTCCCTACTAGTCCTTAGCATACCCGACATTCTAAGTCAAGTTTAGAAATGTGCTCACCCAAAAATCGAGTTCAAGCTTGGCCTAGACGGTGATGAGCTCGGGCCACGAACGACGACAGCTAGTTACTGTTCCGACGACACTATTCCGCCGGCACTATTCCGGCGGTACTATTCCGGCGACACTGTTCACAGCGGCGACGAGGAATTGACGGTGATTTTCTGGCGACGAACAGAAACACAGCAACAAGCAAAACACAGCAGAGACAAGGAAGATTGCAGCTACATCAAGCAAAAGAAGAAAATCAACAAAACAGGGTCAACTTTGATTCAAAACTGGGAATTCTCTAGGAGGTTTTTCGCTGTTCCGTTTTCAAAATATCGAAGCTTAACGTCTTACGAGTACACAGGCGAAAACGAAGCTCGATTCGGACACCGGACGACCCCGAACGAGTCGATTTCCTCCGGGCACGCGTGCTGGACGCGGAAATCCGAGAGCAGAAGAAGAAAATTCAGCAGCTGTAAACAAAATCCCAGCAGCCGAGATTCAACAGAGGGTTTCAAGCGATCGAAGGAAGAGAAGTTGCTGCAGCCACAGAAAATTTCCAGCAGAAAAATGAAGTTCTCACAGCAGGAGAGGAGGACACGAACTGAAGGAAAAACAGAGAAGTAGCAGCACAAACCTTTAGCCAAAAAGGAAGTAGACGAAGACACGGCAGCAAAGTTGGATAGAAACAAAAAAAAAATGGAGGGCACGTGGGCTTAGGGAAAGGCTCCAGCCGAAAGTTGAGAGGAAGGTAGGTCCAACATCTTCAATTGTTCTTATCTTCATGCAGGAAGCTTAGGGACGTCACAACTCTCCCCACCTTACAGGAATTTCGTCCTCGAAATTTTCACTATACTAACACTACTAATTACACAAAGATGGGAGGGTGCTTGCTCCTCATTTCGTCCTCGTTTTCCCACGTTGCGCCTTCTATTCCGCGATGCTCCCAAATTACTCTAACCAGGTGTATTGTTTTGTTTCGTAGGACGTGTTATCTTCGGTCCACTATACGTACATGCCTCTCTACGTACGAAACTCGGTCATCCACTTCAATGACTTCATGATCGAGTATATGGCTCGGGTCCGGCTCGTACTTCCTCAGCATCGAAACATGGAACACATTATGTACTTGAGACAAATTTGGTGGTAAAGCGAGACGATACGCCAATGTTCCAATTCTTTCTAAGATCTCGAATGGGCCTACAAATCTCGGGCTTAACTTTCCCTTTTTCCCAAATCGAGATAGACCTTTCATTGGCGACACCTTCAAAAATACATGATCGCCTACTTGAAATTCCAACGGCCTACGTCTCTCGTCTGCATAGCCCTTCTGGCGGCCTTGAGCTATTTTCAATCTTTTTTTTTAATCTTTTACTGCCTCTACTGGCTGTTGAACTAGTTCTGGGCCCGTTATCCTTCTTTCACCTACCTCATTCCAACACAGTGGAGTCCTATAAGCCCTGCCATACAAGGCTTCAAATGGTGCCATCTTTAGGCTCTATTGGTAGCTGTTATTATATGCAAATTCCACCAGATGTAATTGATTCTCACATCTACCTTTATAATCTATCACGCACACTCGCAACATATCTTCAAGCGTATGAACTGCTGTATTCGTTCAGGATAAAGCATCTGTATTCATTCAATAGATAGAATATTTTGCTTTTGTATTCATTCTGGACATCAATAAAAGTTGAAAACATCCAATACAAGGAAATAAAGCATCTGTATTCGTTCAGGATCGATTTTGCTCTCTCTGCAGGCTCTTCAACGATCAACTGGCTTCACTCCGGATCAAGTATGTGTTAGCCATGTTGAAGATCCAGTGATCATTGGCTGAGCATGTGCATCACAGTCCCTATGCTCTACCGACGTCGAACTGGGCGATCATGGCGAAAAGATCATCGTCAATGTCCGCTCGGTGGTGATCTATCCCCTATTTCTCGGGAGGTATCGATTCTGATCCAACAGGATCGGTCTTTTTGTACCCACCTCCAACAGAACTCGATCAAGTTATGAACTGATCTGACTCACCTCTTAAACGGGCGTTCTCGATCTTCAGGTACTGTTTTTCATCGAGTGTGAGGAGGTTACGGCAGTTGGGGCAAGTGGTGGAGTTGAAAGCTTCCTTATACCTCTTGTTCTCTGCTCGGAGTTTTTCATTTTCAGCTCTCAAAAATTCCACCTCATTGCGCTCATGTTGAGTCTTTACTCGGGCTCGCTTATTTTGAAACCAAACCTGGATTTGCATAGGGTTCAGCCCTGTCTCCTGGCTTAGTTTTATTCTTTGTTTGACATCCGGCATAGGGTACCTTCTAAAGAAATCTTCAAGCTTTTGAATCTAACCCTCGGTGGGACGCCGACGACGCTTCCTTTGACCCTGGTTGTTGTCGTCTCTACCTTTATCAAGATCTTGGACGTCATACACGGAAGGGCCAGACCCCATGGTATGCATTCCAAACATGGCATCGAACTCCGCATCTCCCATGTTCAGCAAGTAACGATAGTTCTTGAGTGTGTTAGGTTGAGACATCGACTGGTTACTGATCTTTCAAGGTTTACTTTTCTCCCTTGTGTTTTCACTCTCTCTGAACTCTTCTGAGCGACGGTGTATATTTTTTTTTTCTTGAGTTCGGATGAAGACTACCAGCTGGATGCCTCTTTTAAAATCGAGGGGTTCAGAATTTCCATTGCTTCCCCCAATATTCCTGTCTTTATCAACTTTTCACTATATTTCCTGCTCATTCGGCTTGTCTTTCATTTTTTTTTCTCATAATGGTAGGACCTCTATCACTATTTCTTTCGCCTGTCTCGAGCATCGGTTTCGCAGGCGAGCTTTTACTCTGTCTACGAATGGAGACAAGTCATCGCTTCTTTTCTGTTAGAGTTTATTTTGTTCCCCACTTGGCTCGTCTTTTCTTCTTCTTTTTCCGAAGCGATGGTATCACCTCAAACCTTTTCTGCAAAGATATCGCATTTGCTTGGCTCGAGATAACAAACCGACAGGGGATTCGAGCCGACAAAGACAATACCGGAAAGGACTGGTCGATAGGAAAATCGGACCGACAGATATTGTTACTGTGAAGTCAATATTTAACTCAAGACAGATTACCATCTTCGCATTCTAATCGTCTGCTTCCTCTTATCTTTCGTATTCTGCTCGCCGGCCTTGATTCTTTCCTCTATCTTGATAATGGCTAGTCCTCCCATGCAGATCTTCCCAGCTGAAGTTATGTCCAAATGGGAGAGGCTTTATCACCTCCTTGGCCGAGGCTATGTTTACATAGCCAGTCATCCGGGTGCTGAAGCTGAGATCTTGGGTCTGTTTGGGACGATAAATACCTCTTCGATTGAAGGCACGAATTTGGAGAAAGGATACCGAACGTTCCCAACCCTCTTCCTCAATTTCCTAGAGGCTTGCCGGAACACCTACGAAACGGTTATCATGACTCGCATCGCGAAAGCTCGCCTCCAGGATCGGTCGGAAGGCTTGGAATCTGCAGAACTTGCGGTTGCTCGCTATAAGAAAGCCGCCAAATCTGCTGATGAATGGGCCTCGCGGTTGGTCCATGAGAGGGAGAAGTTAATGGAGCGCCCAGCCTTGCTCCAGACTTATTTCGAGCATGACTCGAGTGACGGTGTGATGAGGTTCAGGTGTAAATGGCTGGAAGAGAGGCTCGAAGACTTAACGGTGGATATAGCTCTCGAGAGAGATTTGATCGAGAGTCTGAAATTCGCTGTTGAACATCATGAGACCAGCGTAGCCAGGCACAAGGAGAAATGCGAACTCCTATTTTTCAAGCTTGCAGATCTCGAATCCCAGACCGCTCGGCGTTGGCAGAGCATTAACTTCATGGAGAATCAGTTGAGGTCTTTTGTGATGCTCATTAGGGCTCAATTTGGTTTTACTTTTCCTCTCCAATGACTTGTAAAGCTTGTTGATGTATGGAATGAGAAGAAAATTTCGCATGTTTATACTTTAATCTTCTCATTATCTTTTCTTCTGCATATCATGATAGAACGACTTCTTTGAAACATACGAACTGCCATAGTTCATAGCAAATTTTCCTCCTGGAAGAGGGACTATTGGTAACAATCTTTGAGGTCATTCCCCTTTGCTGGATCAATCGACCTCCATCAATTGTTTCTTCTAAAAGAATACGTAGTGAACGTATCCCTACTTCAACCAGTAAGACCGCCTTCATTCTGTCTTATCTTGACAGATGGTGGCAATAAGATGACAACCCATAGTCCAACAGGCGAGGACTAGACCGGGAAAATGCTTCTTGACTCTCTTCAGACGATGACATCGCGTACACGGGAGAAGAATTCGGCGATGGCCCCCTCCACTAGCCATATCGAGACTCGTGTAAATTAATACAGCTGTAACCACTCTGGGCAGTGCGCTAATAATGAACCAGGCCACCTGTTGGGTGCCACACTTCACTTATGCTTCGTCCCTTTCGGCGTCCACTCGCTTGTGTCGGCAGAAATGCCAGTGGGCCATATTCAGCAATAAAACACCGGTTCTCCAATAAATGCTTTGACTAATTTAGCCAAGAAGGCGTTATTGGGTTAAACTTATTTCTTGGGTTCTGATTATACAATTTATGCTTTTTCAGCACAAATACAGGAATCCCTTCCAATACATTAAGAATGCCCCCATGCCTAATCCAAATAAATTCCTATCTCCTCCAACGCTTTCATAACCCTTTCCATTCTCGGGCTCCTAATAGCTCTTGTCTGTGAGCTAGATGCTCCATCATTTCTCCTGCCCCTACCTCGGGTGTTCATACTCCCACAATCTCACAAATGTCTAGACCTGCTATAATTCCACTAAGGAATTAAAGACCTAAGCCATTGCTCAAACTTAGCAAATCTACTTATAGGTCACAACCACAACAATATCACAATCAAGCAACCATCCTACAAATATTACGAGCACTCAACAATCAGGGTTTAAGTTCTCACCTCAAGTCCAGCCGCACCTATAGCTTAGCAGAATTACACAATTTACTCAAGCTTTCGCCTGCTATCGCGTCCACTGACATGAATATGCATGTAAAGTTCGCTGCAGCTTTTTAATGCAATTGGATTCGATGGACACCTAGACTCAGCCCTGTCCATGAACAAGCTAGGTCATTCTATCCGCCTCCTCACCTAGAAGCCTGCCAGGAGCCGCTCCTTGATCGGGTCTCTGCCCCGGCAACCACTCCCCGCCCTCATCGGTCTTGGAGCGAACAGTTGTCCTAAGTTTACTCACGTTCAGGGAGAGCCCCATTCCACATGTCCCATACCATGCTTCATTACGGTTTATAGGCATCCCGTCAAACCCATCCCATACCGGGCTGATGGTACCAAGTCCAATAAAACATGAGTGCGCATGCATTCCTTTTCTCAAGTCAAATCCTTGTTTTCAAATCAATTTCGTTTCTAAATCATTTTGCTTTTAAATGTGGAAATTCATGTAATGCATGATGGTCAAGCAGAGCGCGACAGCCGACTAAGCATTCTATCACAAACAGCAATAACCAACAACCAACTTCTAACAATCAGCAACCAGCATTCAAAGTCAGGTTCAAGGGTCTCACCTCAGGTACATACGCATCTGCAGTTTAATCTAAACACACCATAGTTTAAGGCTACTCTAAGCAACCAACTCAACTAAGCAGACACATGCACCAATCAATTCATGCATTCTACCCTTCCTGACCTTGGGTTTAGGGTCTGTCTATCTATCTCCCTAAAATCATCAGCCTTATCATTCCAAATCCTCGAACGATCTCGTATCGAGTTGACCTTGCTCTGATACCACTCCAATGGGGATGTCACGCCCCGGACCTGTCGGACGCGCAACATCCCTTCACATGCTAATTCACTCATCGCCTGGCCAACACTGGCGACGGCTCAGGACTCGTCGCGGCCAAACGACGGTTAACAAATGCGACAGCGGAAACGAACAACCCCCTGACAAACACACATATGGGATAGAGAGATAGAGAAAATTTAATTTACATAGTTTAACAATAGAGGTTTTACACAACCTGAAGAGGAGGCTAACATCTGAACCTCAAAACAAACCCAAGTTGGCCATCAACAAAAGAAAACAGGCCAAACCAAAAAGTCGACAATCTCCATCTTTGCATTGTCGGGACTACTCATCCTCTGGCAAGGCTCACTCCTCCAGGTCGAACTCCTCATACATCGGGGAACGATCAGGTCTATGGTCGAGGGTCTGAGATGGCGATCAGCCCCAAAATGTGAGTCGAAACTCAGTGAACACAGGCCTAAACTTAATTTAGAAAGCAGCATGCACTTCTTGCCAGAATGTACATCATCACATGCATATTGTGACCCAAATCATACAGATGCCAATGCAGATGCTCAATGATTCACTTGGGGTCCCCGGTGGCTCTCTGGGCACTGCCGGTCCCTTCAGCATTTCACAAAGTGCAGAATAGTCAATTCATCGTGCACATATCATAGACTCAAGCCAGACAAATGCAGTATGCTCAATGTTTTCCGGTGGCTCTCTGGGCACTGCCGGACTTCCTGTTTCGGGTTGCCGGTGGCTCTCTGGGCACTGCCGGACTCAACCCAACCGGTGGCTCTTATCGGCACTGCCGGTTCTCGGCCACGTCATAGACGTCTCAGGCCTGTGCCTCAACCCGTGTCTATTCACACTGAAGTTGGCACCCTTGTCTCTCCAGCTACCCCGTGCCGTGCACGTTCAGGCGCAAGTGCAACGACCGTGACTCAATTAGCTCTGCGATCGGTACCTCCTTATCTCCCCGCATTCCCGGTGGCCCCCTAAACACTGCCGGGCCGTCCCGCACGGTTCTACGCACTCCACCAAACGCACATGTCTCATGCCAATATGCAGATCAATGATGAGCATCACAAAATTCTCAATTGGCTCACCCCATAACACTCATGTAAGTCATCTTTACCACATGCATTTCCCAAAATTGTTCATATTGGCACCCCATTCATCTCAAGATAAATCGAATAAAATAACCAAGCAATTCGTATTGCAAAATCTGGCATTTCAGGACCCGGTTTCCATTCTAAGTCACTTAAGTCCAAAGGCAAGCAATCTAGCACACGTGGTAATTTCTAGAATCCACAAAAATTACCAATTGACCCCTAGGGTTAGTAATAAATAATCGACATTTGACGTCCAGGAAATTTAATATTTTTCATCATAAAATTTTCCCTACTAGTCCTTAGCATACCCGACATTCTAAGTCAAGTTTAGAAATGTGCTCACCCAAAAATCGAGTTCAAGCTTGGGCTAGACGGTGATGAGCTCGGGCCACGAACGACGACGGCTAGTTACTGTTCCGGCGACACTATTCCGGTGGTACTATTCCGGCGACACTGTTCACAGCGGCGACGAGGAATCGACGGTGATTTTCTGGCGACGAACAGAAACACAGCAACAAGCAAAACACAGCAGAGACAAGGAAGATTGCAGCTACATCAAGCAAAAGAAGAAAATCAACAAAACAGGGTCAACTTTGATTCAAAACTGGGAATTATCTAGCAGCTTTTTCGCTGTTCTGTTTTCAAAATATCGAAGCTTAACGTCTTACGAGTACACAGGCGAAAACGGAGGTCGATTCGGACACCAGACGACCCCGAACGAGTCGATTTCCTCCGGGCACGCGTGCTGGACGCGGAAATCCGAGAGCAGAAGAAGAAAATTCAGCAGCTGTAAACAAAATCCCAGCAGCCGAGATTCAACAGAGGGCTTCAAGCGATCGAAGGAAGAGAAGTTGCAGCAGCCACAGAAAATTTCCAGCAGAAAAATGAAGTTCTCACAGCAGGAGAGGAGGACACGAACTGAAGGAAAAACAGAGAAGCAGCAGCACAAATCTTTAGCCAAAAAGGAAGTAGACGAAGACACGGCAGCAAAGTTGGATAGAAACAAAAAAAAATGGAGGGCACGTGGGCTTAGGGAAAGGCTCCAGCCGAAAGTTGAGAGGAAGGTAGGTCTAACATCTTCAATTGTTCTTATCTTCATGCAGGAAGCTTAGGGACGTCACACACACAGCTAGGCTTTGTTAAGAAGGTTATTGCATATTCTGTTGCATGGATTCCTGGATGGTCTTATTTTTTCTGGATGGTGTTGGACTAGCTTGCATGAGGATAAACACAATCTTTACTTCGGTTTTTTATGTTGTCGTTGAGATTTGAAAAGTACTTCGAGCAAGGACTACCTTGCAAGCTTGTATTAACTAATGTACTTGAGACAGAACTATGCCAGGAATAGATCAAGAACTCAGGCAGAACACTTGGACATGATAATACATTCCTGAGTTTAAAACCTAGTCAAGTAGATTATAGATATGACATTTCAGATTAAATAGACACAACTCGATAGTCATCTGATCCTGATCAACACTGTTGTACTTTGGCATAATTAATAAATTCGCTCACTAGTTTTCACTTGCGGAAGGTTCAAATATGCCTGGTCCAATGGCGTTTAGTCCCTGAAAAAGTACTTTGAAAATCAATGGTTCCAATTATTTGATTCTGCTTCACCTAACTCCATGTAATGTAAGTCACAACAACCAGACCTTGGGAGTCTGCAAATTTTTGTTAACTTTTTTGGCATGCGACTCCTCAGGGAGTCCTTTTAATGAAGTAAATCGGACCACTTGAAGCTTTTTGGAAGGGAATTATGCAGGAACTTCATCGCTTTGCCTGGTGTGTGTATTGCAATTCCGATGCAATCATGTACTGGTGTTTTTGAAGGTTTCTATTCACCTCATATATGCAAAAGTGCAGCACCAATCAGACGCGATCCAATCTTGGTTCTGCTTATTAACATTTACAGGGACGTCTGCAACATGGGGGAAAAAAAAACAGGTTATTTTCAGACTTCTGCTTACGAGGACTTGCCCATAGGAAATTGCAGAAAAAGAGGCAGAGCCGTTAAAAGAGGTTAGACAATGGTAACTTTCCCTGCTTTGTGCTTCCATGCAACAGGAGCGAGGATAAATAAGACCAATAAAGGGAACGGGTGAGACCTATGACGTCGAGTCATCATGAGAACCGAACCGAAATCCTGCACCAACGCAAATAATTAAGTCACATAGAGGAGACATTCATCTTCAATCTGACAATTCTTGAGTACTCCTTTGGGGTCTGCGCAGGGTCTCTAGGATTATTTTTGTTGAATTCGCATAAGTTGAATGGATGCCTGTGCTCTGTTTTATCTGCTGGCTCTTCTTGGTATGTCATCTGCAAATTTCCCTCTGAACCATGATATGTGTAAATTTCTTCGGTACAATGTTGAGACGCAACTTAAACTGTATAAGAGGATAGCAATTTTACCGCATTCATGTCTCTGCATTTACCCGTTATATCCATTCACGGATATTTGAGATTATAAATTGAATGCCTCTCGGAATAGATCTATGATATATACATTTTGTTCAAGGTTTTGACTTTGTCCTGCAGACATGCATACACACAAATAAACTGTATTGTGTGCTGATGTGTTTGCAGGAAAGGCGGCCTTTTGGTTCATTGCTTTTTAGCTTCCTCTTCCCTTTGGTTAGCCTATTTATTAATAGGATCTCCTCACCAGAAAAGAGGAGGAATGCTGGCCAGCAGCCCAGCCAGGAGCTATCAGGAAAGCATTTGCAAGTCGCAACATAAGCATTGTGTCTTTCTTTGTAGACCTCCACAGGGCTTTGCGAAGCAGAGAGAATAGTAGACAATCCGTTAACATTAGTGCGGCTGGGTCCCTGAGACATTCTTGAAATTAAACTTTATTTGAGACATTCTTGAAAAATATTGTCCAGCTGAATTACGCGGTTTCAAGCCGATGTTTCGATTTTTGATGGAAAATTACTGCAGGAAAGATTTTTCTTTTGGCTATACTAATGAAAAAATGAGTTATCTGCAGAAGTATGTCGGAGAGAAAAAGGAGAAATGTCATCCGCTGTAATTTATCAAACTTAAACTCTTGAATACTGTACCACAACTTCTTCTTCCAGGAAAATGATGTAAATTAGGGCTGTTCTTTTTCTTTTTGGCCACCTGAGGGCGGTATATATAATCTCAGACAACATCCTTCCGAGTTCCGAATACTTCGTAGTTCAATATTATTGCACACGTCCAGACAGAATGTGCGTTTGGTTTCACATTTATAACCATTTGGCTGAGGCGTGAAACCAGTCATCGTCATTGCGCATGAGAGAGAGAGAGAGAGAGAGAGAGAGAGAGAGAGAGGTAACAATCTTTTATTCGAATCAATCATACATGATTACATAGTTTCATTAGTTGGGTATAGCAACCACCTATGGAAACAGGGTTAATCTTGTAAGAAGTCGTGATTCAATTATTCCGTGTAACTTATGCTGGTCATAGATTCTTTTAGTTGTTGTCATACCAAAACTGCGCCTGGAGGTAGTCAACAACCTTCTTATCCACTTGGAAGGCCTTGGTGAGAACATCAGCAGAAATGGGAGGCTTCGCTCCGAAGACAGCATTAGCAATGGTAATGACTCCTGGGTTCTGGCTGCTAAGACCGGCAAAGGCCAGCGCGTATGTGTTTCCGATATTCAACTGAAAGTGAATGAGACCGATAGGGAACACAAACACGTCGCCCTTGTACAGGACTTTGGTGAAGAGAGTGTTGTTCAATTGGTTGGATGTGACGAAGCCAACAAGTAGCGTGCCCTCCACCACGACCAGAACTTCGGTGCCGCGGGGGTGAGTGTGGGGAGGATTTAGGCCTCCGGGAGCGAAGTCAATACGAGCCATGGATATTCCGAGAGTGTTGAGACCTGGAAATTGGTCGACGAAAGCCTGTGTGACTTTTGATCCGAGTGGATTCGAGGTGTTTCCAGGATTTCTCAACCCCATAAAGAGGAAATCATCAGCCGTGGCTTGTTTCGGGTCCTTGCAGAACTTTCCATTCACAAATACTACATAAGAAAAAGAATTCGCGTTAGTAGTTTCGACATCATAAGGCAGAATTGAAAGACATGAACAGTGCAAGAATGGAGGACCAACCTCCAGAGTTCAGGTCATCGGTGGCCACGCATATGTCCTGAAGAGGACTCGGGTCATAAGCAAAAGCAGCAGCAGTTGCTAAAGCCAGTATGAGAAAGCTAACCGGAAGAAACCTCATCGTGGTCGTGGATAGGAGTCAGGGCCTTGATCTCAAGCTCTAATCCTTGCACAGACTAGTATTGCTTGAGGGTGGAGTGAGGAGTTAGCATGGCAATATGATCTCTCTTTATAGATGAAAATGTTTGACCCGGTTTATAGTTTGTTCAGCAAGTTTCCCTGCAGATTACCAAGTCTTCAGAGGTTTTATCTATTTTCCCCTTCTCAAGTCCAACGATGTATTACTCTATAACAACTACCACGACTTGGCGATCCGTTTGATTTCTTCTCCTCGGGCTTGAAGAATTGCACATCACCTAATATGGAAATGGTGTTTGATGAAGTTTCCATCCTTGTACTTTTTCTTCATTTCTTTGACAACTTCTTTGCATATCTCAAAGAAGGCTACCAAGTAAAGAGCATTTCTTGTGCGAGGTCTAATGTTTGAAAATGTTTAAAAAAATCACCAATTTTAATTTTAGTCCTAAATCTGCCCCCAAACTCTTTTTTTTTTGGGGGTTCTATAAAAGACACAAATTTTGTATTTAAATTTGTCCCTTTAACCATGTGTCCAAAAATTATCACTAGTTGTCTGAAGTGACATTTCCACGTCGGTAATAAATCCACATTAGTAAGGTGGCGTGTCACGCCCCGGACCCGTCGGACACGCAACATCCCTTCACCTGCTAATTCACTCATCGCTTGGCCAACACTAGCGACGGCCCAGGACTCGTCGCGGCCAAACGACGGTTAACAAATGCGACAGCGGAAAGCATACATACCCCTGACAAACACACATGTGGGATAGAGAGATAGAGGAGATTTAATTTACATAGTTTAACAGTAGAGGTTTTACACAACCTGGAGAGGAGGCTAACATCTGAACCTCAAAAACAAACTTAAGTTGGCCAAGATCAAAAAGTCACTAAGCCTCGTCCATGCATCCTTGAGGAACTGCTCATCCTCAGACAAAGGAAACTCCTCTGGATCAGACTCCTCGGATATCGGGAATAATCAAGTCTATGGTCGAGGTTCTGAAATGGCGATCAGCCTCAAAATGTGAGTCGAAACTCAGTGAACACAGGCCTAAACTTAATTTAGAAAGCAGCATGCACTTCTTGCCAGAATGTACATCATCACATGCATATTGTGACCCAAATCATACAGATGCCAATGCAGATGCTCAATGATTCACTTGGGGTCCCCGGTGGCTCTCTGGGCACTGCCGGTCCCTTCAGCATTTCACAAAGTGCAGAATAGTCAATTCATCGTGCACATATCGTAGACTCAAGTCAGACAATTGCAGTATGCTCAATGTTTTCCGGTGGCTCTCTGGGCACTGCCGGACTTCCTGTTTCGGGTTGCCGGTGGCTCTCTGGGCACTGCCGGACTCAACCCAACCGGTGGCTCTTATCGGCACTGCCGGTCCCCGGCCACGTCGTAGACGTCTCAGGCCTGTGCCTCAACCCGTGTCTATTCACACCGAAGTTGGCACCCTTGTCTCTCCAGCTACCCCGTGCCGAGCACGTTCAGGCGCAAGTGCAACGACCGTGGCTCAATTAGCTCTGCGATCGGCACCTCCTTATCTCCCCGCATTCCCGGTGGCCCCCTAGACACTGCCGGGCCGTCCCGCACGGTTCTACGCACTCCGCCAAACGCACATGTGTCATGCCAGTATGCATATCAATGACGAGCATCGCAAAATTCTCAATTGACTCACCTCATAGACATTCATGCAAGTCAACTTTGCCACATGCATTTCTCAAGATTATTCACCAGAGTACACAATTCAACTCAAAATAATTCAACTATAATAACCAGGCATTTCACGTTGCAAAATTCGTATTTCAGGACCCGATTTCCATTCTAAGTCACCTAGGTTCAAAGACAAGCAATCTGGCACACATGAAAATTTCTAAAGTCCACGAAATTTTCCAATTGACCCCTATGGTCAGAAATAAATAATCGACAGTCGACGTCCAAGAAATTTAATATTTTCACCATAAAATTTTCCCTACTAGTCCCTAGCATACCCGACATTCTAAGTCAAGTTTAGAAATGTGCTCACCCAAAAATCGAGTTCAAGCTTGGGCTAGACGGTGATGAGCTCGGGCCACGAACGGCGACGGCTAGTTACTGTTCCGGCGACACTATTCCGGCGGCACTATTCCGACGGCACTATTCCGGCGGTACTATTCCGGCGACACTGTTCACGGCGGCGGCGACTGAATCGACGGCGATTTTCCGGCGACGAATAGAAACACAGCAACAACCAAAACACAGCAGATACAAGGAAGATTGCAGCTACATCAAGCAAAAGAAGAAAATCAATAAAACAGGGTCAACTTTGATTCAAAACTGGGAATTCTCTAGGAGATTTTTCGCTGTTCCGTTTTCAGAATATCGAAGCTTAACGTCTTACGAGTACACAGGCGAAAACGGGGCTCGATTCGGACACCAGACGACCCCGAACGAGCCGATTTCCTTCGGGCGCGCGTGCTGGACGCGAGAACCCGAGAGGTCAGCAAAGAAAATTCCAAGTGCTGCAGCAACCAAGAATGAAGAAGGAAGATGCAGCAGCAAGCTCACGTGGAAGAAGAAGACAGCAGCAACAACAGATCACAGACGGCCGAGAGAAGACAGAAAGGGATGCAGCAGCAAAATTTTCCAGCAACTGAAAAAACAGAGGAGGGGAAGAAAGAAGAAGATGCAGCAGCAGATGGTCCACGGCAGAGGCAGCAACTGCAAAGGAACAGTCAAGTGGAGTAGCAAATAGAAAACTCCAGCAACTGAATGAAGAAAAGCAAAGAAGAGGCTGCAACAAGTCTCGACCGAAGAAATGAAGAAGAGGAGAAGATGCAGCTAAGTTCTCACATCAACATCAAGAGTTAATGGCCCCCAATCATGAGACTCTGCCTCTTTTGCATGGAAAATGGATCTCAGCGTTAAAGGAGAAGGAAAGTGGAGCGCACAGCCGCAAATTGGTCCAAGGAGGAGGTTCCAACTCATCTTCAAGCACAAGTGGGTTTTTTTTTTATAAGTAAGCACGTAGGCTTAAGGAGATAACTTCTGCAGAAATGGGAAAGGAAAAATGACACCGTGCATGTGGTTTGAGCTGGAAATTGGAAGGGACAACCTTTGACTTTTCTTCTCCTAAGCTAATAAGTTTGAGGACGTCACAACTCTCCCCACCTTACAGGAATTTCGTCCTCGAAATTTTCATTCTGCTAACACTAGTAATTACACAAACAAGTGAGGGTGCTTGCTCCTCATTTCGTCTTCGTTTTCCCATGTTGCGCCTTCTGTTCCGTGATGCTCCCAAATTACTTTGACCAGGGATATTATCTTGTTTCGTAGGACGTGTTCCTTTCGGTCCACTATTCGTACGGGCCTTTCCACGTACGAGACTCGGTCATCCACTTCAATGACTTCATGATCGAGTATATGGCTCGGGTCCAGCTCGTACTTCCTCAGCATCGAAACATGGAACACATTATGCACTTGAGACGAATTTGGCGGCAACGCAAGACGGTACGCCAATGTTCCAATTCTTTCCAAGATCTTGAATGAGCCTACGAATCTCGGGCTTAACTTTCCCTTTTTTCTAAATCGAGATAGACCTTTTATTGGCGACACCTTCAAAAATACATGATCTCCCACTTAAAATTTCAACGGCCTACGTCGTCTGTCTACATAACTGTTCTGGCGACTCTGAGCTATTTTCAATCTTTCTCTGATATCTTTTACTGCCTCTACTGACTGTTGAACTAGTTCTGGGTCCGTTATCCTTCTTTCGCCTACCTCATTCCAACACAGTGGAATCCTAAAAGCCCTGCCATACAAGGCTTCAAATGGTGCCATCTTTAGGCTCTATTGGTAGATGTTATTATATGCAAATTCCACCAGATGTAATTGATCCTCCCATCTACCTTTATAATCTATCACGCACGCTCGCAACATATCTTCAAGCGTCTGAATTGCTGTATTCGTTTAGGATAAAGCATTTATATTCATTCAGTAGATAGAATATTTTGCTTTTGTATTCATTCTGGACATCAATAAAAGTTGAAAACATCCAATACAAGGAAAATAAAGCATCTATATTCGTTCAGGACCAATTTCGCTCCCTCTGCAGGCTCTCCAACGATCAGCTGGCTTCACTCCGGATTAGGTATGCGTTGGCCATGTTGAAGGTCCAGTGATCATTGGCTGAGCGTGTGCATCACAGTCCCTATGCTCTACCGACGTCGAACTGGGCGATCATGGCGAAAAGATCATCGTCAATGTCCGCTCGGTGGTGATCTATCCCCTCTTTCTCGGGAGGTATCGATTTTGATCCAGCAGGATCGGTCTTTTTGTACCCACCTCCAACAGAACTCGATCCTGTTATGAACTGATCTGACTCACCTCTTAAACGAGCGTTCTCGACCTTTAGGTACTGTCTTTCATCGAATAAGAGGAGGCTCTGGCAGTTGGGGCAAGTGGCGGAGTCGAAAGCTTCTTCATACCTTTTGTTCTCTGCTCGGAGTTTTTCATTTTCAGCTTTCAAAAATTCAAGCTCATTGTGCTCATATTGAGTCCTTACTCGGGCTCGCTTATTTTGAAACCAAACCTGGATTTGCATAGGGCTCAGTCCTGTCTCCTGGCTTAGTTTCATTCTTTGTTTGTTACCCGGCATATGATAACTTCTGAAGAACTCTTCAAGCTTTTGGATCTGACACTCGGTGTGACGCCGACGACGCTTCTTTTGACCCTGATTGTTGTCGTCTCTATCTTTATCAAGATCTTGGACGTCATACGCGGAAGGGCCAGACTCCATGGTATGAATTCCAAACATGGCATTGAATTCTGCATCTCCCATGTTCAGCAAGTAACGAAAGTTCTCGAGCATGTTGGGTTGAGACATCCTCGATTGATTAATGGTTTCTCAAGGTTTGCTACTCTCTTCTGAGCATGGATGAAGGTTTTCAGGAGGATGTATCTCTTTTAAAATCAAGGCATGGGTTTAAAAACCATATTGCTTCTCCCGAGAGCCCTGTTTTTCTCCACTTTATTGTATCTCTCGCTCAGCTCGTCTCCTTTCATCTTTTCACGATAGAAGTTCTCATAATTATCTCTTCCGTTTATCTCCACCGTCAATTTTGCTGGCGTGTTCCCCTATAAAGACGAATCATATCTTCTTTTATATTGCAATTTTTTTTTTGAGTTCGGATGAAGATTACTAGCTGGATGCCTCTTTTAAAATCGAGGGGTTCATAATTTCCAATGCTTCCCCCAATATTCCTGTCTTTCTCAACTTTTCACTATATTTCCTCCTCATTCGGCTTATCTTCTTTCATTTTTTTTTTATAATGGTAGGACCTCTATCACTATTTCTTTCGCCTGTCTCAAGCATCGGTTTCGCAGGCGAGCTTTTACTCTGTCTACGAATGGAGACAAGTCCTCGCTTCTTTTTTGCTAGAGTTTATTTTGTCCCCCACTTGGCTCGTCTTTTCTTCTTCTTTTTCCGAAGCGATGGTATCACCTCAAACCTTTTCTGCAAAGATGTCGGATTTGCTCGGCTCGAGATAACAAACTGACAGGGGATTCGAGCCGACAAAGACGACACCGGAAAGGAATAGCCGGTAGGAAAATCTGACCGATAGATATTGTTACTGTGAAGTCAATATTTAACTCGAGACAGATTACCATCTTCACATTCTAATCGTCTGCTTCACTTCTCTCCTCTTCTCTTTCGTATTCTGCTCGCCGGCCTTGATTCTTTCCGCTATCTTGATAATGGCTAGTCCTCCCACGCAGAACTTCCCAGCTGAAGTTATGTCCAAATGGGAGAGGCTTTATCACCTCCTTGGCCGAGGCTATGTTTACATAGCCAGTCATCCGGGTGCTGAAGCTGAGATCTTGAGTCTGTTTGGGACGATAAATACCTCTTCGCTCGAAGGCACGAATTTGGAGAAAGGATACCGAACGTTCCCAACCCTCTTCCTCAACTTCCTAGAGGCTTGTCGGAACACCTACGAAGCGGTTACCATGACTCGCATCGCGAAAGCTCGCCTCCAGGATCGGTCGGAATGCTTGGAATCTGCAGAACTTGCGGTTGCTCGCTATAAGAAAGCCGCCAAATCTGCTGATGAACGGGCCTTGTGGTTAGTCCATGAGAGAGAGAAGTTGGTGGAGCGCCTAGCCTTGCTCCAGACTTATTTCGAGCATGACTCGAGTGACGGTGTGATGCGGTTCAGGTGTAAATGGCTGGAAGAGAGGCTCGAAGACTTAACGGTGGATATAGCTCTCGAGAGAGATTTGATCGAGAGTCTGAAATTCGCTGTTGAACATCATGAGGCCAGCGTAGCCAGGCACAAGGAGAAATGCGAACTCCTGTTCTTCAAGCTTGCGGATCTCGAATCCCAGACCGCTCGGCGTTGGCAGAGCATTAACTTCATGGAGAATCAGTTGAGGTCTTTTGTGCTGCTCATTAGGGCTCAATTTGATTTTACTTTTCCTCCCCAGTGACTTGTAAAGCTTGTTGATGTATGGAATGAGAAGAAAATTTTTCATGTTTATACTTTAATCTTCTCATTATCTTTTCTTCTGCATATCATGATAGAACGGCTTCTTTGAAACATACGGACCGCCATAGTTCAGAGCAAATTTCCCTCCTGGAAGAAAGACTATTGGTAACAATCTTTGAGGTCATTCCCCTCTGCTGGATCAATCGACCTCCATCAATTGTTCTTCTGAAAGAATACGTAGTGAACGTATCCCTACTTCAACTAGTAAGACTGCCTTCATTCAGTCTTATCTTGACAGATGGTGGCAATAAGATGATAACCTACAGTCCAACAGACGAGGACTAGATTGGGAAAATGCTTCTTGACTCTCTTTAGACAATGACACCGCGTACACAGGAGAAGAATTCGGCGATGGCCCCCACTAGCCATATCGAGACTTGTAACAAGTCGTGTAAATTAATACAGCTGTAACCACTCGGTCGGTGCGCTAATAATGAACCAGGCCACCTGTTGGGTGCCCCACTTCACTCATGCTTCGTCCCTTTCGGCGTCCACTCGCTTGCGTCGGCAGAAATGCCGGTGGGCCATACTAAGCAATAAAACACCGGTTCTCCAATAAATGCTTTGACTAATTTAGCCAAGAAGGCGTTATAGGGTCAAACTTATTTCTTGGGTTCTAATTATACAATTTATGCTTTTTCAGCACAAATACAGGAACCCTTCCAATACATTAAGAATGCCCTTATGCAGGATCCAGATAAATTCCTATCTCCTCCAACGCTTTCATAACCCCTTCCATTCTCGGGCTCCTAATAGCTCTTGTCTGTGAGCTAGATGCTCCATCATTTCTCCTGCCCCTACCTCGGGTGCTCATACTCCCACAATCTCACAAATGTCTAGACCTGCTATAATTCCACTAAGGAATTAAAGACCTAAGCCACTGCTCAAACTTAGCAAATATACTTAGTAGGTCACAACCACAACAATATCACAATCAAGCAACCATCCTACAAATATTACGAGCACTCAACAATCAGGGTTTAAGTTCTCACCTTAAGTCCAGCCGCACCTATAGCTTAGCAGAATTACACAATTTACTCAAGCTTTCGCCTGCTATCGCGTCCAGTGACATGAATATGCATGTAAAGTTCGCTGCAGCTTTTTAATGCAATTGGATTCGGTAGACACCTAGACTCAGCCCCGTCCATGAACAAGCTAGGTCATTCTATCCGCCTCCTCACCTAGAAGCCTGCCAGGAGCCGCTCCTTGATCGGGTCTCTGCCCCGGCGACCACTCCCCGCCCTCATTGGTCTCGGAGCGAAAAGTTGTCCTAAGTTTACTCACGTTCAGGGAGAGCCCCATTCCACATGTCCCATACCATGCTTCATTAAGGTTTATAGGCATCCCGTCAAACCCGTCCCATACCGGGCTGACGGTACCAAGTCCAATAGAACATGAGTGCACATGCATGCCTTTTCTCAAGTCAAATCCTTGTTTTCAAATCAATTTCGTTTCTCAATCATTTTACTTTTGAATGTGGAAATTCATGCAATGCATGATGGTCAAGCAGAGCGCGACAGCCGACTAAGCATTCTATCACAAACAGCAATAACCAACAACCAACTTCTAACAATCAGCAACCAGCATTCAAAGTCAAGTTCAAGGGTCTCACCTCAGGTCCAGATGCATCTGCAGTTTAGTCTAAACACACCATAGTTTAAGGCTACTCTAGGTAACCAAAACTCAACTAAGCAGACACATGCGCCAATCAATTCATGTACTCTATCCATCCTGACCTTGGGTTTAGGGTCTGTCTATCTATCTACCCCAAATCATCAGCCTTATCACTCCAAATCCTCGAACGGTCTTGTATCGAGCTGACCTTGCTCTGATACCACTCAATTGGGGATGTCACGCCCCGGACCCGTCGGACACGCAACATCCCTTCACCTGCTAATTCACTCATCGCTTGGCCAACACTAGCGACGGCCCAGGACTCGTCGTGGCCAAACGACGGTTAACAAATGCGACAGCGGAAAGCATACATACCCCTGACAAACACACATGTGGGATAGAGAGATAGAGGAGATTTAATTTACATAGTTTAACAGTAGAGGTTTTACACAACCTGGAGAGGAGGCTAACATCTGAACCTCAAAAACAAACTTAAGTTGGCCAAGATCAAAAAGTCACTAAGCCTCGTCCATGCATCCTTGAGGAACTGCTCATCCTCAGACAAAGGAAACTCCTCTGGATCAGACTCCTCGGATATCGGGAATAATCAAGTCTATGGTCGAGGTTCTGAAATGGCGATCAGCCTCAAAATGTGAGTCGAAACTCAGTGAACACAGGCCTAAACTTAATTTAGAAAGCAGCATGCACTTCTTGCCAGAATGTACATCATCACATGCATATTGTGACCCAAATCATACAGATGCCAATGCAGATGCTCAATGATTCACTTGGGGTCCCCGGTGGCTCTCTGGGCACTGCCGGTCCCTTCAGCATTTCACAAAGTGCAGAATAGTCAATTCATCGTGCACATATCGTAGACTCAAGTCAGACAATTGCAGTATGCTCAATGTTTTCCGGTGGCTCTCTGGGCACTGCCGGACTTCCTGTTTCGGGTTGCCGGTGGCTCTCTGGGCACTGCCGGACTCAACCCAACCGGTGGCTCTTATCGGCACTGCCGGTCCCCGGCCACGTCGTAGACGTCTCAGGCCTGTGCCTCAACCCGTGTCTATTCACACCGAAGTTGGCACCCTTGTCTCTCCAGCTACCCCGTGCCGAGCACGTTCAGGCGCAAGTGCAACGACCGTGGCTCAATTAGCTCTGCGATCGGCACCTCCTTATCTCCCCGCATTCCCGGTGGCCCCCTAGACACTGCCGGGCCGTCCCGCACGGTTCTACGCACTCCGCCAAACGCACATGTGTCATGCCAGTATGCATATCAATGACGAGCATCGCAAAATTCTCAATTGACTCACCTCATAGACATTCATGCAAGTCAACTTTGCCACATGCATTTCTCAAGATTATTCACCAGAGTACACAATTCAACTCAAAATAATTCAACTATAATAACCAGGCATTTCACGTTGCAAAATTCGCATTTCAGGACCCGATTTCCATTCTAAGTCACCTAGGTTCAAAGACAAGCAATCTGGCACACATGAAAATTTCTAAAGTCCACGAAATTTTCCAATTGACCCCTATGGTCAGAAATAAATAATCGACAGTCGACGTCCAAGAAATTTAATATTTTCACCATAAAATTTTCCCTACTAGTCCCTAGCATACCCGACATTCTAAGTCAAGTTTAGAAATGTGCTCACCCAAAAATCGAGTTCAAGCTTGGGCTAGACGGTGATGAGCTCGGGCCACGAACGGCGACGGCTAGTTACTGTTCCGGCGACACTATTCCGGCGGCACTATTCCGACGGCACTATTCCGGCGGTACTATTCCGGCGACACTGTTCACGGCGGCGGCGACTGAATCGACGGCGATTTTCCGGCGACGAATAGAAACACAGCAACAACCAAAACACAGCAGATACAAGGAAGATTGCAGCTACATCAAGCAAAAGAAGAAAATCAATAAAACAGGGTCAACTTTGATTCAAAACTGGGAATTCTCTAGGAGATTTTTCGCTGTTCCGTTTTCAGAATATCGAAGCTTAACGTCTTACGAGTACACAGGCGAAAACGGGGCTCGATTCGGACACCAGACGACCCCGAACGAGCCGATTTCCTTCGGGCGCGCGTGCTGGACGCGAGAACCCGAGAGGTCAGCAAAGAAAATTCCAAGTGCTGCAGCAACCAAGAATGAAGAAGGAAGATGCAGCAGCAAGCTCACGTGGAAGAAGAAGACAGCAGCAACAACAGATCACAGACGGCCGAGAGAAGACAGAAAGGGATGCAGCAGCAAAATTTTCCAGCAACTGAAAAAACAGAGGAGGGGAAGAAAGAAGAAGATGCAGCAGCAGATGGTCCACGGCAGAGGCAGCAACTGCAAAGGAACAGTCAAGTGGAGTAGCAAATAGAAAACTCCAGCAACTGAATGAAGAAAAGCAAAGAAGAGGCTGCAACAAGTCTCGACCGAAGAAATGAAGAAGAGGAGAAGATGCAGCTAAGTTCTCACATCAACATCAAGAGTTAATGGCCCCCAATCATGAGACTCTGCCTCTTTTGCATGGAAAATGGATCTCAGCGTTAAAGGAGAAGGAAAGTGGAGCGCACAGCCGCAAATTGGTCCAAGGAGGAGGTTCCAACTCATCTTCAAGCACAAGTGGGTTTTTTTTTTTATAAGTAAGCACGTAGGCTTAAGGAGATAACTTCTGCAGAAATGGGAAAGGAAAAATGACACCGTGCATGTGGTTTGAGCTGGAAATTGGAAGGGACAACCTTTGACTTTTCTTCTCCTAAGCTAATAAGTTTGAGGACGTCACATGGCGCGAAAAAATATCTCCAAAAGGCAACCATTATTTGATTGAAATTAAGGAATATTTTTCTAAGAAAATCACAAATGGTTAATCTAGTGTCAAATCGCCATTAGTTGTTTGACATGATATTTCCACATTGACGACAAATCTACGTTAGCAAGGTGACGTGGAATCATCTCAAATACGAAACTGCTCTTCTGATATGAGAATTGGAGATGGCTAACGACCATTTTTTTTATATGGAGGGCTAATGGGCACAGATTTGAGAGTAAAGTCAAAGTTGATGATATTTTTTTTTGTCTAAAAAAATTCAGGCAGATCTGGAATTGGACCTAAACTTGGGGTTTTTTTTAGACAGAAAAAAGTTTAGGACATAATTATAACTAGAGCTAAAGTTGTGTCTTTTTTTTATATAAAAAAATTTGAGGGCGGAATTTGGAATTGACCCAAAGTTGTTGCTTTTTCAGGGAATTAGGCCGCCAAAGAAGTGGTCACTCCGATAGTTTGAAACAGCCATCATCTGACCTGTGTAGAGGAACCTGAGTTGTGTGGGAACAGGCAGGGAGACCATTTCCGGAGTTGGTACACAGCTGGTGGCTTTGACTGCTAGGAAGAGGATGACCACGATGATGCCCTCAGCCAGAATCACCGCGGCGGGGATGCGGGAAAGGTTTCCATGGCGGCGGTTGGTAGAATTGCAGTGGTGCACAACGCGGCGGTTATGACCGCGCAGGGAACTGTGGGATTGAACTTATGGCATAAATTCAAGGGCAAAGCTTACTCTCAGGTGCATAAGTTAAAGGAGGATGGACAGAAGGAAGGCAAAGCGCTTTTGAGAAATTGGCCGAAGATGCCAAAGCTGTTGAAACATGGTTTTTGCCAATGGACTGCCGAAAATAAGATTTCATGGACAATGTCAAGAGAGTCATGTGGTGGAGTATTCCTTTAAACTGAAGATCCAATCTTCAGTGAAAGGTATTTCATCGTGTGGAGCCATTTCCTGGCGAAACGGTATTAACATATCAAGATCAACAACTGATGACCTTGTTGAAAAGTCTGGATCTACCCATTTCAGGGTTTTCTCAATAACAACGATGGAGGAATCGAACTAGTAAAATTTCCTATTCAGAAGGTCCTTCATGAGCCACAAATTGAAATTTAGAGTTCTGTTTTGAAAAGTTGGATCATTTAGAGCTGGAAAAAGAATTTCAGAGAAAATAACTTGGAGAAACACTGGGCTATTTGAGATTTTTTGGAAGAAGGGAAAAGAAAATTCGCATCAAAAACTGATTTCGCTGAAAGCTCGAGGTGAAGTTTGTGTTCGCTTGAAGTATCGAAACTTACACTCGCGTTGAAGATGTTCTAAAGCTTACATAGATTCAAAGTGATTTGCTTGTTAGAATATCCCGAAGCATGAAAACTCGAGGTGAAGTTTGTGTTTTTTTTAACATATTGACTATGGTCAAGGAGGGAAAATTATCCAAAAAGGCTTAAACCTATTATACTTTCACTAATTTAGTTTTAAATCATTTAATTTTGCCAATTAAGTCCTAAAACTTTCATATTTTACCGAATGAGTATATTTGACCAACTTTGATTGGAAATTGATGGCGTGGATGCTGGCCTTATTACATGGCATGATTGATGCTGACATGGGTAATTGTTAATAACGTTTATTTTTTTTATTTTCTTAATTTATTATTGATTATTTTATGTTTCCTTTGCTTTTTCTTTTCTTTCTTTTTTTTTTCCCTTGCTGTGGTCCCCGAGGGTCATCAAGCTCTAGCGGCCACTTTAAGAATACAAAACAAAGAAAAAGAAGAAAAATAAAATGATGATAAAATTTTTTTAAAGACATTTTGAAGAAATATTATTTAAAATTGTCCATGTCAGTAGCAGATGCCATGCCATGCCATGCAGGACAATTGGCATTTACATCATCAATTTTCATCCAAAATTTACTAAATGGATTCAATTTGCAAAAAGTGAAAATGTTTAAAACTCAATAGACAAAATCACAAAGTTTAGGACTGAATTGGCAAAAATATAATAGGTTTAGGACTTTTTGGATAATTTTACCATGCCGGAGTCAATGAAGATATCATAGAAATTCAATGTTGAGTTAACTTTCTTGATTTGTTGATGCTTTTGATTTAGAAATGGATAGGAGTTTATTTGTATAGGCATTTTTTTTTGGTCGAATTGTATAGGCGTTTATTTTGTTATTTCAAACATTATTTTCTATCTCTTAGATGATAATATTTTATTTTAAACTAACATAACTTTTAGTCTTACTTCCAAGTTTCCTAGTTAGGGTTTTAAGCATTAAATTGGTATTGGATTTTCGTGCAATTTGGCTTATCTTTTTTATTTAGTGACATAATTATGAAAGACGTTTCTCCAAATTTTCGTGTGTGTTTCCTGCATTTTACTTGTGTTTATCCTTGTTTCAACTGTGTCAGTTTAGGTGATAAAAATACCGGATCTATAGTTTTCAACATTTTATATAAAATGTTACAAGCTCATTCATTGAGAATATGGAGATCAGAGATAGGCGGGGAAAAATGTTTAATTAGTACTAGATTTATTATGGATCCCAATTCAATCATAAACTTTTCAATTTAGTCAATTTAGTTCTATACCTTTGCACAAAATTTCAATATATTTTTTTTGTTCAATTTTTTGTGGAAACCACTAAGTTGGCAATGTGCGATGTAAGACGACGGGCGATAACTGGACTGCCACATCAGTCATTTCCAACAAAAATTGGCCAGAAGGATTATGTTGAAATTTCATGTAAATGCTTAGGATTTAAGTGTCAAAATTGAAAAATTTATGATTGAATTGACATTCATATAATAAGTTTAAGACTAATTGGGTAATTTTCCCGAGATACGCCATAAGGCCCAAAACAATTGGATCTGGGCATTTAGATCGTTCAAAACCAAACGTTGTCTAAACGCACTAATCATATATCCAAGGATTACTCAAAATCTAAGCAAGAAATCTCTTTTATTCTAGTGTATTTCCATTGTTAATAAGGTAAATTGTTTTCCCTAAGATGGAAAATCATATTTATTCGAGCTATGTTCTCGTAGGTACTATCCCGTCGCGAAAGGGCTACATGCCATGATAATCGTGGAAACTTCTGCGTGACCACCATTAATATCCCACATCAATCAGAATCTTTCGATCAAGTGAGATCACGGACGAATGCTGTAAAGTAGAGTTTGGAAGATTAGTGGGGGGTAAATGAGAGACTAAAACAGCTCCCAAGCCAAAACGGATGGCCAACTACCAATGCAACTTGTTTGGCATGATGGGTCAAGTTCATCTATGGTGTGTTTCTTCTTGATCATGCCAATAACAGCACCGGGAATCCACTCGTTGGATCATGTAATAAATCCAACTTTGCCATATCCTCGTTTCCACTATATATACGCCAGAACGCAGTGGATTTTGAAGTGGCATTGATCAGAGCTTTCTCTCCATTCTGATTTTAACTTTGGTATCTCCTCTTTTGCAGAAGGAAAGGCATTGCATAGAGAGCCTCATCTACTATGTCATTAAAACCTTCATGCATGTTCATGATCTCTATCTTATATTTTCACTCTCGTCATCTTACTTTTCACTCACATGCATATGACATGCTAAAAGTTTTACAACAAAGTGATTGTGGTCATTCATCTTTTTGTTTTCCTGTTTGGAAACACGTGCAGAGCTTGAACTTATCGGATCTTCAATCCTTCGAATTTATTTTCCAGGAAAACCATCCTGCTTAGTTAGGTACTCCAGCGAAGCGAGACAATGGCGAGCCCCAGCACTAGGAGACATCATGGACGTGACAAGGACGGTGATAATTCTGGATCGATGAGAGGAAAGCTATCCGTGTTGATTGTGGATGAGAACGTGCTCGTGTGTAGAGTGCATGAGATGCTTGTTAGCAAGCTCAAAGTATCAAAAGAACTGCTGACTGAAATTGCTACAGATGGAAAGAAGGCCTTGGATCTTCACCTTTCTGGTTCATCTTTTGATATTATTCTCATGGAGATGGATTTGCCCATCATGGATGGCCCGGAAGTAAAGATTAATTAATTCTTCATTTTATCTTAGATTTGACACATATTACACATATTTATGTACTATATCAATTGCAAATAAAGTGCGACTTCTTTCTTGTATTCGCATGTGTAGGTAACACAGAAGCTGCGAGCAATGGGGGTAAAGAGCGTTATCGTGGGAGTGACCTCGTGGGACTCCAAAGGAGACAAGGAAGCCTTTATGGCGGCGGGTCTGGATGTGTGGCTTGAGAAGCCATTGACTACTCATAAGCTCAAGTCTCTTGTTGAAGCCCTAGAGAAGAAGAAGTAGAGATCTGATATGGTCAGCTTATAACTAAAGGACGAGTAATGATCGAACTTGCAAAATATAGAGTATTTGAGTTGTAGATGTATGACTGAGCATGGTAATGCGAGGTTTGTAATCATGCAAGTCATTTGCTGATGATATCTATTGCTTAATAATCAAAAGTTACGAAATTTATCAATGTTTATGCTCTCTTGCGGGATGGAGATCGTTAGCTTGGTTTGTGATCAACCGAGGATTTAGTGTTTGTTGTCAACATATTTTATTCTTATCTGTAACTCTTGCAGTTTATATTGATTTTCTGTTTTTGGTTGATTAGTCGAGTACTTATTTTTAATTTTCTGATAGCAAACTCCCATTCCGAGCTGCCACTTCTCAGCAGCCTAATGAAAAGAAGGTTTTAGTTCCACTTTGTTTATGAGCATTTAATGATATTCCAGCAGCTTCCAGTGCTTATAAGATACGGCTTACTTGAGGATTAAGGGTGCAAATGGCTTATTCAGCAAGTTGCCCTGCAGATTATCAAGTCATCAGAAGTTGAATCTATTTTCCCCTTCCCAATTCCACGAATGAACTGCTGTATAACAACTACGATGACTTGGTGATTTGTTTGATTCTCTTTCCTCCAGCTAGAAGAAGGCACATCATCTGAAATGAAAGTGATCTTTTACAATTTCATTCTAAAGGAAAAGGAAGAAAATATGGAACTTACAATCTTCTCTCGAATAACTTTAAGTTGAGCTTTGGAATTAACTATAATTTGTCAAACTGCTATTATTAGCGGAAATCACTAACCAAGACCACCTTCTGAGTAGGAAAGTTGTTCTTGGACTTTGCTTTCCTGAATAATGATGGACAACTTGCCAGCTTTTCCAATTGCTAGGGCCGTAAATGTGAGTGATGATTGATGTTTTTTTCGAACACTCTTGACACAATTTGAAGACAATTGAAGATAGGCATCTGTTTGGGTACCAACTTCTTTTTTCGATACAGTTATGAGAGCATTGGACTTTGATCTGGCAATCACATAATTTTAGATGATAATAATTTAGTTGTTGTCACACACTTCCAGGCCGGGTGCGCATTTTCTTATCTTCGTCGCTGCCCACAGAGAGAGAGAGAGAGAGAGAGAGAGAGAGAGAGAGAGATGATGTTAAAGATCTGTCTTTTATTACGAACCGGAGAGATGATGTCAAAGAACTGTCTTTTATTACGAACCGGTCATGCATGACGTAAATAGTATGCCTTCATCTTCCGTATACTCAAGTCATTAATGTTCTAAGCAACCTTTTATACTGTTTTTTCTTTCTTTTTATTTTTGGCCGTACATTCCTTTTAGCTGTTGTCGTACGAAAATTGCGCCCGGAGGGAGTCGACCATCTTCTTGTCGACTTAGAAGGCCTTGGGGAGAACATCAAAAGAAATGTCTAGCTTCGCTCCAAAGACAGCATTCGCAATGGTAATGACTCATGGGTTCTGGCTGCTAAGACCAGCAAAGGCCAGTGCATAGGTGTTTCCGATATTCAACTGAAAATGAATGAGACCAATTGAGAACACAAACACGTGCTCCTAGTAAGGACTTTGGTGAAGAGAGAGTTGTTTAATTGGTTGGAAGTGACGAAGCCAACAAGCAGCATACCCTCCACCATGACTAGAATCTCAGTGCCTTGTGGGTGAGTATTAGGGGTGATTGATATCAGGATAGATGGTTCCCACTTTAGAATTGACAACTGTTCACTAGTAATCGGTTTCTCAAAAAAGGAACACCGCTTGTTCTATGGACCCACGAGAGAACCAACATCAATTACAAAAAATTGTACTTGAGTGAATCAATGAAGCCATTTCTAATTTCTCATGGTACAAAGAGATAGACATGAGTGTTGGTTGTGCCCTTGATGATTTCTTTGGCAAGTTCATAGAAAATATCAGCAAGTGCACCACCAATGAAGATCACAGAATATCCTTTGATAAATAATGAGTTTCCCACAAAATTCCGAGGCTTTATCCATAGTCTTACTGTTCACTCTATATTCTTTTATAAGCATTATGAAGGAAAATTCCTTATTGTTCACATTAAATCCTTTAATAAGGCCACCCTGAGCGTAGTCGATGCGAGCCATGGATATTCCAAGAGTGTTGAGTCCCGGAAATTGGTCGATGAAAGTTGGAGTGACCTTTGATCCGAGCGGATTCAATGTGTTTCCAGGATTTCTGAACCCCACAGATAGGAAATCATCAGCTGTTATTTGTTTTGGGTCCTTGCAGAACTTTTCATTCACAAATACTGCATAAGAAAAATAATTCCTGCTATTGCTTTGGCATCATTAGCCGGAATTGAAAGGCGTGAATGGTGCAAGAATGGAGGAGCAGCCTCCAGAGTTGAGGTCACTGGTGGCCACGCATATGTCCTGAAGAGGACGCGGGTCGTAAGCAAAAGCAGTGGCAGTTGCCAAAGCCAATATGAGAAAGCTAATCGCAAGACACTTCATCGTTGGACGGGGAATTGGGGTCTGATCTCGCGTTCAGAACTATGATTGCTTGAGGGATGAGTGAGGTGTCTAGCTAGTCAGCTTATAATTTATTCAACGAAGTGCACTGCAGCTTACCAACTCTCTAAAGGCACTGCAGCTTAAGAAGTCTTTAAAGGTTACAACTTTTTCGTATTGTACGGATGCCACGTGCCCGATTTACGATGAAATTTAATTGGAAGAATTATATAAAAATTTCGACGAAATGTTTAGGACTAAATTTAAAAAGTTTAAGACTAAATTTATTGATGTAAGTCTAAAAGAGTAGAGACTAATTCAAATGAATTGACCGAATCACTACACATCTATTTTAAAAATTTTCAAACTCTTCAACACTTTCACTATATATGAGATAAATTTGCACCTAGTCAATTGTTTTCGTTCAGTGCGATGACCGAAGCTGCAAACCCACCCATCTCGAGCGAAAAGTAGTTAAGCCCTTGAAAGAGTATCATCTTAATTGATCAAGTCAGATCAAGGTTGAGTTTGATAATGTTGAGGGGTTCCCCTCTACCGAGACTACTATTTTGGCTACTACCTTCTCTATTACTATGTTTGTGTTTAGATAGAGTGGTATCAATAACCATCGACCAGTCAATTGACGAAAAATTTCCTATGCTTCACACTATGGCGGCCCTCGCCAGATTGGGAGAGGGTGACCTCACCCAGCACTCTCTGGCCATCGCTTGAGACCAGCGAATGGCAAAAAGAAAGGAAAAAATTTATAAAAAGATGAAAAAAAAATCAGCAAAACGATCAGATAATTTTTAAAAATTTGGTTGAATGTAAAAGTGCAGCACAAATCAGAAGCCAACCAATCTTGGTTCTGTCTGTTAACATTTCTAGACTTCTGCCAACGAGGACTCAGTTATAGGAAATTGCAGAAGAAGGGGCAGACCGGTTAAAGGTGGTTAGACAATGACTTTCTACCATAGGACTATGTTCACCTAGCCAAGGCCTAGATTTGACCTTCTTAGAAACACTGTATCCGTCATTGGATATTCTGTTTTTAATTCTTCTGCGTGGCGTAATTGGCGACCGTACTGCATTTTTCTTGGGACTCCCATTCTCTCCATTCTCTACATGCACCAATAAAAGTTTTAAGGTAGACGCCTTCAATTTTGTTTGTTATTGTTATGATCACTAGTCTTCTGCTCTGCAATCCGTAATTTTCCCTTTATCTGAGCTTCCATGCAACCGGAGCAAGGAGAAATAACACCAGTGGAGGGAGTTGTTCGGACTTACGGCATGGAGTTATGGTGAAAACCAAACCCAAGTCCCCGCGCCAAATGCAAATATTCAAGTCACCGTGAGGAGACATTCATCTTCACTCTGTCAATGCTTGAGTACTCCTTTGGGGTCTGGCTCAGTGTCGTTAGGATTATTTTTGTGGAGTTCACTTTAGTGGATTGAATGCCTATGTTGTGTTTTAGCTGTCGGCTCTTCTTGGTACGTCAGCTATAAATTTTCCTCCGAACCTTGATTTGTCTAAAAATTTATTCGGTACAATAGCCATAAGGTCCTAAAATATTCCAAGATAATGTTAAGAAGCAACTTAAGCTTTTTAGTTCTTTTGGAAACGGTCAATATAAGAGCATAGCAAGTATCGCATTCGTGTCTCCGCATCTACCCGCTATAGGAGTTAGGGCCTTGATCTCAAGTTCTAATCCTTGCACAGACTAGTATTGCTTGAGGGAGGAGTGCGGAGTCGCATGGTAACATGATCTCTCTTTATAGATGGACATATTTGACCCAGTTTATAGTTTGGTCAGCAAGTTTTCCTGCAGATTTTATCAACCGCAACTGCGAGGGACTTGGTGATTTGTTTGATTTCGTCTCCTCCTGCTAGAAGAACGCACATCACTTGATAGAAAAATGATTTTTATGAAGTTTCCTTCCTTGTGCCTTTTCTTTGTTTCTTTTACAACATTTTAGCATATACCAAAGAAGGTGGGAAGAGTGTAAAAAAGGTGTTGAACTTATTGTATTGGTGCCAATTTAATCCTAAAATTTTTAGTGATGCCAATATAGTCCTAAACCTTTTATAGTTGTGCCAATTTAGTCAATCCGGTCAATTTTGATTGGAAATAGCTGATATGGATGTCGATTGTTCCACTTGGTGTGATTGGTGTAGATGTGGATATTTTTTTTTAAATTCTTTAATAGAATTTTTATTTATTTTTACTTGTTCCTTTTCTTTTCTATACTTTTATTTATTTTATTAAGGGCTGGTGAGGGTCACTAGCTGACCACTACTGACCAGTGGTCAATAAAAGGAAGTGTACAGAAAAGCAAAAGAAGAAAAAAGAAAAAAAAACCAAAAACATCATTAAAAATATAAAAGAAAATGAATAAATAAAAAAATGTCCACGTCAATACCAGTTGTGTCAAGTAAGACAACCAGCGTTGAAATTAGTGATTGACCAAAATTGATTAGATTGACTTAAATGTCATAAATGTAAAATGTTTAGGATTGAATTCGCACTAGTGCAATATGTTTCAGAAATTTTTTTTTGACACATTTTCCCGAAGAAGGTCACCAAGTAAAAGAGCATTTCCTGTGTGGGGTCTAATATCTGAAATGATTGAATAATTTAGATTGCAAAGGAACAATTTCCATAGTCATCTTCATCTCGACCGACCATGGACCAAGTAAATATGCTTGCTCAACGATTCGGTCCAAGTGGGAAACCTAAAAGGGCCTAATTCACTATATTATATATATATATTATAATTTAGGCACAATCCAAATTTTGCCTCAAATTTCTTTTAACCTAAAAGGAAAAAATCAACTCTAGGTCGAGTTTTAATTCTGTATTGAAATGTTTTTCTCTAAAAAAATCCATAAATTACAGGTCTAGTCTCAAATCTGCCCCGAACTTTCTTTTATTTAAAAAAACACAAATTTTAACTCTAGTCCCAAATCCACCCCAAACGTTTTCTTTCGTTTATAGAAAAACACAATCTTTCGAATAGCCTTCTGTCCCTGTTAACCAGTTGTCCAAAAATTTTCATTAGTTGTTTGAAGTGGCATTTCCATGTCAGCAAGGTGATACAGAAAATTTTCTCAAGAGTGAAACCATAATTGGATATTAAAATTAGGACAACCTCTTTTCATCTAAAAAATCGCCAACCTTTAATCGAGTCTCGAATTGCCATTAGTTGTTTGACTTAATATTTCCATGTGGAAAACAAATCCATGAGTGCAAGGTGACATGAAAATTATCTCCAAAAGGAAACCGTTTTTCGATTTAAAAACTAGGGAAATTAGGGACAGCTAACGATAATTTTTTGATAGAAGGCTAATGGGGGTAGATTTGGAACTAAAGTTAAAGTTGGTGTCTGTTTTTGTCTAAAAATAAAATTTGGAATAGATTTGGGATTGGACTTAAAATTAAATTATTTTTTTAAACAAAATATATTTAAGACGGATTGGACCTAAAGTTCGGTTTTGTTCAAATAAAAAATTTTTAGGGCAGAATTTTTAATGGACCTAAAATTGGTGAGTTTTCAGAGAATTGGGCTGCCATAATTAATAGCTTCACTTTCCAAGTTTTCTAGGTTAGGGTTTATGAATATAATAGGTGTTGGCTTTTCGTGCAATTCTATTTATCTTTTAGTATGGATGACAATTTAATCATAAATTTTTCAATATAACCATTTTAATCCTAAATCATTATGCAAAATTCCAATATAGTCATTTCAATTAATTTTTGGAGGGCAACGTCCCACATAGGACGATTAGAGATAACTAGACTGGCACGTCAACTATTTCCAACAAAAATTAGACAAAAGGACTACGTTTGAATATTATGCAAAAGTTTATGATTAAAATGGAAAAAATTGAATAATTTATTACTGAACTGAAGTCCATATAATAAATTTAGGGCTAATTGAGTAATTTTTCTAAGATGGGCCACAAGGCCCACAATAATTGGATTAGGCATTTAGATAGTTCAAAACCATAACTCGTCTAAATACACTAATCATAGCCCAAGAATTGGTCAAAACCTGAGCAAGAAATCTCTTTAATTTTCGTTTTTTTTTTGGCTGTTAAGGCACATGGTTTGTCCTAAAATGGGAAAAAAAAATATTAATTCGAGTAACGTTCTCCTAAGTATCATCCCGAAAGGGCCGCACAACATCATAATTGCAGAAACTTCTGCGTGATCACCATTTTTATCCAACATTAATTGATCCGGTTAGATTACCAATAAATGCTATGAAGTAGCCATTGAAAGATAAGTAAAATAAGTTTTTGATCATATTGATAAAAGTACAATGCGATTATGATTTTTTTTTTGGTGGCAATTTTCTCCCGTTAGGCATGTTTGTACATGAGTGCCTGTTTTCCGAATTTACTTGTGCTTATCCTCATTTCAACTGCGTCAGATTAGGAGATAAAATAACCAATCAACCATTTAGATCATTTGTTATGTGATGTCACCAGCTTAATCTTTGAGAGTATGGAGATCAGAGATAGGCCACAAAACCAAAAAGTCGTGTAAATACACTAATCACAACCCAAGAATTAGTCAAAACCTAAGCAAGAAATCTCTTTTTATTTTCGTGTATTTCTGATGTTAAAAGGTAAATTGTTTTCCCTAAAATGGAAAATCATATTTTCGTTTCAACTACCAATATAACTCGTTTGGCATGATGGGTCAAATGTTTGACTCGGTAAGTTATTCATACATTGTGTGTTTCTTCCTGAGCATGCCATTTAATAGCATTGGGAATCTACTCGTTGGATCATGTAATAAATCCAACTTTACTATCTCCTCTTTTCCACTATATACGCACCAGATTGCAGTGCATTTCGAAGTGGCATTGATCAGAGCTCTCTCTCCATCCTGATTTCACCTTTGGTATCTCCTCTTTCGCGAAAGTAAAGTCATTGCATGGAGAGCCCCTTCACGATCTCTAACTTATATTTTCACACTCTCGTCTTTTTACTTTGTTGTCATTCACATGCATATGACACGCTAAAAGTTTCGAAGTTGTTGCATGCTGAAAACGAGACCAAATTCAACCATAATTAAACAACATAGCGTTTGTGATTAACCATGTTTCTGATCATTCATCCTTCTATTTTCCCGTTTGGGAAACATGCGGAAATCGAACTTATGTGATCTTCATCTTTCGAATTTATTTTCCAGGAGAACCATCCTGCTTAATTAGGTGCTCCAGTGGCACGATACTATGGCGAGCCTCAGCATGATGATCGATGATGGACGTAGCATGGACAGCAGCAACTCCGGCCTGACGAGAGAAAATTTGTCAGTGTTGGTCGTGGCTGATGATGCGCTTGTGTGTAAAGTGCATGAGAAAATTGTGAGCAAGCTCAAAGTAGGAAAACAAGTCCAGACTCAAACTGCCGCAAATGGGAAGGAAGCCTTGGATCTTCCCCTTTCTGGTTCATCCTTTGATATTATCCTCATGGACATGCAAATGCCCATCATGGATGGCCCTGAAGTAAAAATTAATTAATTTCTTTATTCTGTCTCATATTTTGCTACATGCATATGTTCGATATCAAGTGCAGATACAATGCACAATTTCTTCCTTGTTTTGATGTGTGTAGGCGACGAAGGAGCTGCGAGCGATGGGGGTAGAGAGCATGATCGTGGGAGTGACCTCGGTGGATGCCAGAGCCGACGAGGAAGATTTGGCAGAAGCACCCAAGCAGGTCTGGACGAGTGCCTTGCGAAGCCACTCACTGCCGAGAAGATCAAGTGCCTTGTTGAAACCCTAGAGAGGAACAAATAGAGATGTGTCCATGGTGTTGACACCTAAATTTTGAATTTTATTTTTCTTTTGCACAAAATTTAGAGACTAATCTTAGTCTCTACAAAATATATATATATATATATATATATATTCATTAGTTTGCATTTTAGTTTTAATTTCTCTACTTGCAATTGCATTTGCATTTACAATATTTGGACCAACATGGAGCGCACGAGCTTGAGGACACAAAACAAAAACAAAAAAATCACACACGGAAAAAATAGAGAGAACTTCTCTCTCATAGGCCACGAAGATTGTGATAAAAAGAAATAAGCTCAGGGGTCCCCGACGGTCCAACCCTCTCCCATTGGTTTCCCAATCTATTGCTGCGGTTTTTGCTGTTTTCCTTGCGGTTTTTATATCTATTGCTGCGGTTTTGGTGTCCATAGCTTGCTGTCCAGCAGTATTTTTCACCAAGAATCGATCCAAACACCATTTTAATTGAAAGTGAAAGAATTTCATTGGCTAAATTCTGTAAATTTCGGATCTCAAGATACACTCTTTGAGACTGCTCAGAAATGCTTCAAAATGGGCGTGATATTTGGCTCTCTGACCATGATCTTCTTCTCCATATTACCTTGTTATTTTGGATCTAGCAAATGGCTGAAAAACTGAGTTGCTAATTCTTCACATTTTGCACAGCATCTGAAGAGTCCCACAACAGGACATGTCTGCATCTAATGGAATGACACTGCATTTTTGGACAAGATAAATTTGTGGAGATGGAAGCTAATGTTCAACTAGGAGATGCAGGGCCTTGTCACTTTTCTCGAAATGATGTGCAGATTTTGGTGGTCTCTCACACCAGCAAATTCCGGTTTATTTTTGCTTAAACAGCTAGGAGAGTGGATGATAAAAAAAAAAACCGCCAGATGATGATTTGAAGACAAGAGGATCGGATCACATGGCCATAATGTCCAAATCCACAGAATTAGTGACAAAAAAGAAGAGCAAAAGAAAACAAGAACTGAGTAAGAATGAAGCACTAACAGAATGGACAAGAGGTACACTCACAAGAAAGAACACGCCACTAAGCTGCAAATGGGACAGCTGCACTAATAGAAGAGACAAAGGAAGACACGGCAAAAGAAGGAAAAGAAAGAAAAAGGAGAGTGTGAGTGTTCTAACCAAACTTTGCCACTTACGTGAGTGGTACCTCCATGATAGAGCTCCATTAGCTCTATATATATCTCCCTCATCATCACTGTAAGGGGGAAGCAATTCAGAATTCTGAGATCAAAGTTGAGAGAATCAGAGAGTTGATATCTTCGGATAAAAAGAGAGACACATTCAGATTGGGGGAGTTTTCTTTCTGGTGTAAAAAAAAAAAAAAGAGAGGTCCTGGAGTTTGCAAGTTGCAAACGGATACACGAGTGATTGTGGCCATTTTTGTGGGGTTTCTCCTCTATTTTGTGTATAACCCTCACTGCTGTTTGAGCTCAAGTTCGGCCACTGTTTGGTGATCAATTCACGACTGTCCAGTGGTGTTGGAGCCTCTATTTGGTCCTGATTCAAGGCTAAGCTTCAGCTACTTCTCAACACTGATTTTTGCTGCTGACTGTTGCCATTTTAATGCTGTTTAGTGTTCAATACGGCAGCTTTTCTGTCCCAGAAACAACATTTTTTTAACCTCTATCTTACCACTGTTCTACGTGAGGGTTGCTGCTGTTTGGAGTCTTCTCTTTGTCATTGTTCAAGTGTAGATTTGCTGTTATTTGACACTAGGCTGAGTTGCTGTTGGGTCTAGAAAACAGCTGCTATTTGGACTCTGTTTCGGCATCGTTTTGCTCCAAAAAATCACCACTCTTGGAAGCCTGACTTGCGACCGTTCGGTGTCCATAACGGTCCCTTTTGTTGGACGTTTCTATTCACTAAATGGTGCAGTTTTTGTGGGTTGTCCAAGTCTATTACCTTACCATTTTTTTAAAAAAAAATCCTTTGGCTATTTAGCATTGCTTTTTGCTGGCGTGGGTTTGTGCACAAATTTGCTGCTGTGAAACGAGCCACGTTGAACTAAGAAGTACCATCATTTTTAGCTGCAACTACTCCTTCGTCGTGGTCTTCTTCTTTGGCGATCCTCACCTCACTAAACCGATCGTCACTTCGGGCTCGGATCCTAAGATTTGTTTAGGAAAGCAGTCTTCAAAAAATAAGGTAAAATCCCGAACTTTGTCTATATTTGTGTTATCTTGCGGCATTGTTTATACTCGGATGTCATCTATTGGGACTTGAATTTAAAAAAAATCTGATTCGGTTGACTTCCCAATGGTATCTTGAAGTTTTTTTTTTCTTAGAGTTTTGATCATATCTCGGAATAGTCCACACGTCTCACTGGATGTTGCGTTTATCTTTAAAATTTCAGCACCTACCGTAGCTTTGGCTGAAGATTTCATCACTCTATATTACGGTCTAAAGTCAATAAATTTCATAATACTCCTTGAGCATAGTACATGTTACTTTGCGCTTTGCCCCTCGGATACGTACATTACGGATGACCATCCAACTTCACCTTCGAAGTACGATGTCACCCGTATAAAATGAAATTATTCGTCTCATCCCATAACTTTGGGACTGGACCGATAAATTTCATTTAAATTCACCATCCGACCCCACCCTCGGGTACGACGTGAATAAATTCCCTTCCGACCCTAAACCTTGGGTACGAAGCGAATTCATCAAAAAATTGGGATCACATGATGTATGATACTCAAGGTTTATTATACTTTTATTTGACTTTGTTTTTTTTCATAAAAAAAATAATATAAGAAAAATCAATAAAAATCAAATTAAATCATGGTCTAAAAATGAAATTAAATGTCAGGATACTTTTAATATAAAATTAAACTTTGAGTGATCAATTTCTTAATTTTATATTAATTGCTATCAACTTTTCAGACCATCTTTATTTTTTGCCCTTTTTATTTAATCCGAAAATATAAAAAAAAAATATCATGCATGTGCATTTCATATAGGGTAGATCATGTATATTTATCATGTCATTTTTGCCATTCATGCATAATTTATGTCATTACGTCATGCACATTTACCGTGTCATTATATGTCATTCGTGCCTTTTTATTCACATCATGTAGGTAGATTGGCATCATTCACATGTCATGACATTTTTAACTCATGTTTTGTGTGCATTAAAACTCATATCATGTCGGTATTGTCAAAAATTAGCATGCGTTATTTTCATTCATATTTCGCATATCATTAGAACCCACATTTTTCGTGCATTAAAACTTGATTTTTTTTGACATCATTTAGCTCATTTATGCTTGTCATATAGTTTAGATTGCATAGCATCATACAGTTTCATGTAGTTGCATTTGCATTACATTCATTTAACTAAGAGAAATCCCAAAAAAAAAAACAATTGCACCTTGGTCTTCAAGAAATCAATTCAATGGGCCAATCAAGAAAACTTCACAAGAATGGTACCGAAAGGGTGTTAATTGAAAAATTGACATAAACAAGCCCCCGAACTTAAATCTCTGGTTAGCAGAAAATAAAGTATTCTCCTAATACTTTATTTAGGTTTCTAATCTACCTACCAATAAAGATTAGTGGCGGCTCCAAAATTTAAATCATAAACCTAAGTTGCGAATTGGTAGAGCTTGGGAGAGCTCGAACTAGGTTAGTTAATTCATTTAATTAATCTAGTAATCCATTAACCTAAAAAATTTTCACTAGAATTTTTTAGGTCGCGACAGCTTGGCGACTCCGCTGGGGACATTAATACTTGAATTTTTTCGAAAAAATTGGGCTTAATGGTTGACCAATGAATTTTTGGAAACTTCATTGTATTCCAAGAGGGCTTAGGCCAAATCCTTGTGATGATTTTTTCTCTTGGTTGGTTTCATTGATGACTTAGATGTTATATGTTTTTGCAGGATCAAATTTAAACTATTATTAACCTCGTTTTGCAGGGTAATATAGTTTAATTCTATTTCTAATCTGAATAATATGCCATGTGTTCGCATGTTTATTGCATTGCATCTTCACCGCGATCAGACCCAGGTCGCTAGTAATTAGGATGGTATCGCGCGGGAATCCACCCGACCTCACCTTCGAGGTACGATCGACCCCGTCCCCGATCCCGAGTTTTTCCTTCGTGTTGGAGATTTCTCCCCTGGCCATACCCTAATGGCACGGGTAGAATCTCGACCATGGCCAAAATTCTGGGAGCCAGACCCAACCAAGTCCCATTGGTATCGGTCCGCTTTCAGGATTTCACTTTGAAAAGATTATTAATCAATTGACTTGCATTCATGTGCATGTGGTTGTAATTATCGTTGCCCATGGTAAATCCCTAAATTTTTGTCCCACAATTTTCCTTATTTAATTTATTGTTATTTTTGGGTCGGTCCATGGCATAAGGAGTGTCTGATCAATGTCTATGACCATGGGAAACAAGAGTATCCGGATCATCATGACACCAAAGGAAGATTTGAGCGATTGGTTGACTCGACTGAATGTCGCAGCTCGCAGATATGTGGATGTTAGAATGGGGCGACTGATGCCTATTTTGGATATTCAAACTCGTTCTGGTATCGTGCGTGCATTGGCTCATTGCTGGAGTCCCGACACCTCCACATTCATCCTAGGTAAGCATGAGCTCACTCCTACTTTGGAAGAATATAGCATGCTTATCGGAAAACCTTTAGAGACGGAGTTAATTAGTCCACCTATTGGACTAGATCCCGCTATTGTGTTAGCCGAATTTTTAAGAGTTAAAGTGGAAGAAGTTCGTAAAATTCTAAGGGCTCATCGTGGAAATTGTCCATTTTCTTTCGTAAAAAAATGCTTTAATGAAGCACCACTTTTACAAAAAGGGAAGATTTTCCTATTAGCTTTCTTCGGAATGGTCATTTTTCCATACTTCCAGAACATCCTTAATCCTCATGTTACTTTGGTCGTCCAACAAATTTGTGATGGGAAGAACTTGGTCCATGCTATCTTGGCTGAAACTTTCATATCCCTCACTAAATTTAAACAAGAGAAAGAAAGTATTTTGCGATCCTCGGCTGACCTCTTACTGATATGGTTTTTATCACACATCAAGTCTTGCAAAAAAATTGTTTCAATTGAAAAAATCAGGAATTTTTCACATCCTATCGTGGTTTTTAAGAATAAGCAAGATGAAAATCCCCGATTATCACTTTTCAGAGTGGCTAATACTTTTAGCGGATCCAAATCCAAAGGGTTTCCGTTGGCAAGCTAGTTGGTTCCAAGTAGAGAAAGCTCGACTTGCGAGCGGTGGGGCCAAGCCAATTCCATTGCTCGGGTTTACAGGAGCAACTGAATATTACCCCCTGCGAGTGGCCCGTCAATATGGGGTGGTTCAAACTTTACTGCCACCTCTTGAAGCCGATCGACTTCAGTTGGACTTTACTCAGAATATCCCAGAACATGAACAAGCCGTGATCACTGTTCGCTCCTTGTGGGATTTTTGCCGGCCAAACAAGCTTAAGCTACCAACAATGGATCTATCAGGAAATGAGAAAACTCATCACGCTACGGCCCTATACATCAAGAAACATGTGATCCCAGAAGCAATGCGACCGAAGCTTCCCCAGATACCAATCACAGTTACCCAGAGGACCGAAAAAGAAGACCTCAAGCGAAAGTTGGAGCAAACTCAAGAGATGATCGCAAGAGTGACCGCATTGAACAAACGCTTGAAGGATAAGCTTGTTTCCCAAAAGTCATAGATCAAGTCATTTTGTCCTCGAGTCGCCTGTCATTGAGTTGCTTGTCATCGAGTTGCTTGTCATTGAGTCATTTGTTGTCAAGTTTAGTTCTCCGACATTTCATATTCGACTTGTAATTTCGTTTTGGGTCATGTAAAAATGATTAACTCTTGAAATTTCATTTCTGGATTTGTTTGGCCATGCTTAATTGAATGAATGCTTCAAAGAATCTTCTGATGCCTCCTAAGATCCCTGCCCTGAAATGGAAAACGTGCGGAAGATTTTTTTTTTAAAAAAAAAACAGGAAATTTGGTTGTCTTCTTGGCTCAAACTTTTCCTGAATGAGTCAAACATCTAAAATCTGGACTAGTCACATTTTCAAATCATAATTTGCTCCAAATGAAAAATCGGTCAAGGCATTTTTGAATGAACATTTTTCAAGGAAATATCAAACCATTTTCATTTGGCTGCATGGTTGTAAATTTTGGTAACATTTTGATTACTCCATGAGTTTTTCATAAATTCAGATTGGACCGGAATTTTTCTCGAGTCTAGATTATGAGTCGAATTAGGTCACGTGAGAGAGTCTAGATCCATGGACCGACTCGTCTTTTTCGTCCATCATACTAATTTGTGTTAATAATCTTTTTAAGGTAATTCATCACGGATCCCCCACACCCTCATAATACTCGATCGGTAGCAAAAAAAATGGCTAATCAAGCTGAGATTACAGCCATTGTGGAAGAGAAATTGAAGGAGCAATTGAGTACCATAAATAATCAAATGGCCGCTTTGATGACCCAGATGGAAAATCTCATGATCAGGCAGCAGCAGATCAATTCCAGTTCTCAGCCAAGCCTTCGTCCGGACAAAACTCACATGATGAACGATTATCCCGCGACACCTCTGGATGATGTCATTCTGACAGGCACCAATGTGCCTCCTATGACCTCGACTCCTCAACCTGTTCTTATTCCTCCTCCAACCATGAATGATGAAAATGCTAAACTTATAGCAAGGCTCGAGCAAAGGATACGTGATATTGAAGGGACCCAAGGCGTGCCCCCGATCGACTTGTCGGTGTACACCAGGGTACAAGTACCAGAAAAGTTTAAGATGCCAACTTTTGAGAAGTATGATGGCACATCCAACCCCATGCAACACATTGAAATGTTTCAAGGCCTCATGAATAAATATGTTTCAAATGGACCCTTAATGGTCCAAACCTTTCAGGCAAGTTTGAAGGATGCTGCAATGAGATGGTACACTAATCACCAGATCAACAGAAAAGATTCATGGGAGGAGGTCGCTAATATGTTCATTAAGCATTTCAAGTTTAATCTCGACATCACCATCACTCGTGAGGATCTAGAACGGGCTGAGTTGAAAAGGGGTGAGACCCTTAAAGAATATGCCACCCGTTGGAGGAGCATGGCATCTCAAGTCATGCCGGAACCACCTGAGCATGATCTAATGAAGTTGTTTGCATCTACACTCCCGCAGTCAATTCGTTCGAGAATATTAATAACAGCCATTCAATCCTTTAGCCAGTTGGTTGCTATGGGCGAAGAAATCGAGGCAAATTTAAAGAAGGGGTGGTATGGAGATGCCGGTGCAAGCAATAAACGGTTCGTGACCAAAAAAGACAAAGAGCCAGCTCCCCAAGTCAACATGACTTATGTCCAGAAGCCTCCAAGCCAAGCTCATAAGGGACAAGTCTTTACTCAGCAGTCAACTAGTTCCGGATCGCAAGGTCAGAGAGGGAATAGGCGTAATAATCGGCAGTTTACGCCACTCCCTGGCACTCTTTCTCAAGTCTTGGCCGTTTTACGCAAGAAGGAGCTACTAACAACCGAGCCATTGCGACCAAATTACGCGTCCTTTGCAAGGTACGACCCGTCAAAGAAGTGTGACTATCATCGCGGTGAGCCCGGACATGACACCAATGACTGCTACGTGCTTAAGAACCGCATTCAGGATCTGCTTGAATCCGGAGCGTTTTCGTTTCAGAATAGTAGTCAACCGAATGTTCAGAATAACCCATTACCTGATCATTCGGGCAAAGTCAATGCTATTTTTGACTCAGGGGATGAGCGGACCAATGGTTTCAAGGTTCGGGTCGTTAACATCTTCGATGCTCTAGTACGGGCAGGATATTATCAGATTAGGGAAGTGGTTGCATTGGACCAGCTAAAGGAGAAAATTTTGAGTTTGATAAATGATGGATTGATAATGTGTGTAAACCAGGAAGGGATAGTAGCTACTACGTCCCAGATCATCATCGACTGGGATCAAGAATTTGCAGCCTTGAATACATCTCAAGTTGAGTCAGAGTCAAAAGTTGACCCAGTAGAAGCTGATGTGACCAGTCTGGTTAAAGCCGACCCTGAATTAGCTGATATGCCGCCTTTAGAGGATGCCTGTGATGATGACTTAGGGATTGTCATCCCTGACAGTTTTGTAATCACTCCGCCTCGGCCGTTTCCTTATGAAAGTAACAAGATGGTGCCATGGTCTTACGATCTAGAGATGAACCTGGTGACAAGGTCGGGACGTACGTATAACAGTGATCAACCGACCAAACAGACCACGGACGAGGAAGCTAAGGAGTTCCTAGCTGTGATTAAGAGGAGTGAGTACAGCATAGTTGATCAGTTGAGGAAGTTGCCAGCTCAGGTATCCTTACTGGAACTTCTCCAGTCATCTGAAAAGCATCGCAATTCCCTGATGAAGGTTTTAGGAGAGATCCACGTCCCGGAGAATATTGATGGAGAGAAACTGGAGAATTTTATCGGAGCAGTCCTTCTGAAGGATCAAGTTACGTTCTCTGATGAGGAGATTCCGATGGAAGGAAGAGGCCATAATAAAGCTCTGCATATTTCGGTCAAGCACAAACAAACCCACGTGGCTCGAGTACTTGTTGACAACGGATCAGCCTTGAATTTATGTCCTTTCGCCACACTGAATCGTTTGGGTATCGACCCGACCAGAATGCAAGCAGCCAAGACCTCCGTCAGAGCCTTTGATGGGGTAAAAAAGGATGTTATGGGACAAATCAACTTAGAGATACAGATCGGACCTTCTGTGTTCGATATTTTGTTCCAGGTGCTGGATATCCCTTCGGCCTTCAACCTTCTGTTAGGCCGTCCATGGATCCACAATGCCGGGGCCGTTCCATCCAGCCTTCATCAGATGATTAAATTTGTGGTCGAGCAAAAGCTTATTACCATCCATGGAGAAGAGGACTTCCGTATTTTCAATGAGACGGCCATTCCTTATGTGCAACCTGAACATACCGAAGACGACTCTTACCATTCTTTCGAGTTAGTGCATACTATTCATGCTTCACAGGAGAGTCCTTTGCCGGTCCCGGAGTTATCTAAGACATCCATCATGATTGCCAAAGTAATGGTGGGTAACGGATTTGAGCCTGGTACGGGATTAGGCAAGCATGGTCAGGGGATCCGCACTCCGATTAAGGATAATGGGCAATCCCATACTGTTGGCTTGGGATTTCAAGGAGCTGCGCGTCATGCCCGAGGGGGTGGTTGGACTGGTCATGGGGGCCGAGGCCCAATAGGCTGTGGAAAGTCTAAATGTAGTCCAATACCGCCGCCCCTTTATGAAACTTTCCGTTTGGCTGATGTAATAGGTGACTATGATGATCTAAGCAAATTTGAAGATGACTTGGGGATAGTCTTCCCTGACTCGCCAAAAAAGCAGGAACCTGGAGTGATGATTCTTGATGATGACGCGCCGTACCTCGCTGACTTGTTCGAGGATTTAAACATTGCTACCATAATCGAATACCCAATACAGGTCAATGAAGCTGATGATGCTGGAAGTTCAGTCGAAGCAGATCGTGATGTGGTGCCACAGCCTCTGAAGCCATCCATCACTGCCATATTCAATGATCCACTGGGAGGGTTAAAATTGGAGTAATATCTTTACGTTTTATACTCCCATACGTGGGAATTTGTATCACTTTCTTGAGGACCTTTCTTTATGTCTGGATTGTATTTTAAATATTTCCTTAAATATGTAATCCTAAAGAGTTTGTCATAATGTTTTGGAATCTTGTTAAGGTACCCAAACTAACCCGATGATGATAACCAACGATTGAAAATTCTGTCATCTTTGGTAAGCACTGAGGGTTGGGCTTTTACAAGAATTCCCGTAAAATAATAAAAATAAAAATAAAATATGTATATAGCAAGAAGTGCATGGATCTCGTTAAACCCTGTTTGTCTTTTTGATTTCGCTACTTTCTGTTTCAGGGGCAAACATGAGGAGGGAGAGATAGTGGATCCAGTCATATGCCATGTCCACGATTCAGATGATTCTGATATGAGTGATGAAGAAGTACGTCAAGACCTCGATCACCATGAGGAGCCTAAACTTTCGACCGTTGAAGAAACTTTATCAATCAACATCGGCGATGCGGAGAATCCTAAAGAGGTGAAAATCGGAGCAAACCTTCCTAGAGACGTGTCTGAGCGTTTAAAGGAACTCTTAAAGAATTATCAAGACATCTTCGCCTGGTCCTATCCGGACATGCCAGGTCTTGATCGATCGATTGTTGAGCATTGTTTACCAACCGATCCCTTAATTAAGCCCAAGAAACAGAAGCGACGCAAGGCTAAGCCAGAGTTGGCAAAGAAAATCGAAGAAGAAGTCATGAAGCTCATTGATGTCGGATTCATAGAAGTTACCCAGTATCCTACTTGGGTAGCCAATATAGTTCCTGTATTGAAGAAAGATGGTCGTGTTCGGGTTTGTGTGGACTACCGTGACTTGAAAAAGCTAGTCCGAAAGATGATTTTCCGCTCCCACACATTGATGTACTCTTGGATAATACAGCAGGATTCGAACTGTTCTCATTTATGGATGGTTTCTCGGGGTATAATCAAATCTTGATGAATGAAGAAGACAAAAAAAAAACAGCATTTACTACCTCATGGGGGATATTCCATTATAAAGTCATGCCCTTCGGCCTCAGAAATGCTGGAGCAACATACCAACGAGCAATGGTTGCTTTGTTCCATGATATGATGCATAAGGAGATCGAGGTCTATGTCGATGATATGATTGCAAAGACCCGGTGTGGAGAAGATCATCTCGAAACCCTAAAAAAGCTATTTAAAAGGCTTCGAAAGTTCAAATTGCGCCTTAACCCAGCCAAGTGTGTGTTTGGCACTCATTCGGGTAAATTGCTTGGGTTTATTGTTAGTAGCAAGGGTATTGAGATTGATCCATCCAAAGTTAAAGCTATATGTGAGCTCAAACCACCAAAGACTGTCAAGGAGGTTCGGGGTCTCATGGGCAGATTAAACTACGTTGCCCGATTCATCTCCCAACTAAGCGAAACTGCTAAGCCGTTTTTTAAACTACTCAAGAAGAACGCGCTAATTAAATGGGACGGTGAATGCGAGGAGGCTTTCGAAAAATTAAGACAACACCTCATGAATCCACCTGTGCTCGTTCCGCCAATGCCAGGGCAACCTTTAATTTTGTATCTCACAATTCATAGTGAGTCTTTGGGCGCGATGCTTGCTCAAGAAAGTCAGGAGGATGGAAAGGAACGAGCTATCTACTATTTAAGCAAGAAGTTCACAACCTCTGAGTTGAATTACTCTAAGGCGGAAAGGACATGCGCAGCACTGGTTTGGGTACTACACAGACTACGGCAGTATACCTTGCATTACCAGGTACTTTTGGTGACAGAATGCGATCCTATTAAATACTTACTAAATCAACCTGCCTTGGTCGGGAAGCTTGCTAAATGGCAGGTCCTTACCTCTGAGTTTGACATACAATACCTGTCACAAAAGTCAGTTAAAGGACGGGTCATAGCTGATGTCCTGGCTGAAAATCCGAGGAAAAATGAAGACCTCTATTACCCCGAGGATCGAATCATGGCAGTAGATGACTATACATGGACCATGTACTTTGATGGAGCTGTAAACTTATCAGGATCGGGCACCGGAGCGATTTTAATATCTCCAGGAGGGCAACATTATCCAGTAGCTGCAAAGTTGATTTTTCCTTGTACCAATAATATAGCCGAGTATGAAGCATGCATTCTCGGGCTACAAGCTGCGATCGAAATGAGAGTAGCCCGGCTTAAGGTATTTGGGGATTCGGCTTTAATTATTCTTCAGACTATTGGAAAATGGAAGACGCGGGACACTAAATTACTCCCTTATCATGAATATCTAGAGGAGTTAGTAGATGAGTTTGATGATATCTCGTTCGAGTATCTATCCAGAACTCACAATCAGTTTGCTGATGCATGGCCACATTATCATCAATGTTGCAAGTCACTGGTGGACTTGAGGTAGAACCATTAAAAATCGAAGTGTTGAGAAAACCAGCTTATTGCATGACCGTGATCAATGAGCCAGATGGCAAGCTGTGGTACCATGACATCAAGACCTACATCCAAAAGCGAGAATTTCCTGAGAAAAGCACCGCGTCGGACCAAAAATACATAAGGAGAATGGCCTCGAAGTTCTTTTTGAGTGGAGAAAGCCTGTATAAGCGATCTTATGATTCAATCCTGCTGAGGTGTATTGATTCTACTGAAGCAATACGTTTAATGTTGGAGATACACGAAGGTGTTTGCGGTCCACACATGAATGGTCACATGCTAGCCAAGAAAATCATGAGATTAGGTTATTTTTGGCTCACCTTAGAAAGTGACTGTATCCAACATGTTCGGAGATGTCATAAATGTCAGACACATGGAGATAAAATTAATGCTCCTTCAAATGAGTTGCACCAGCTATCGGAACCATGGCCATTCTCTATGTGGGGCATCGACGTGATTGGCCCCATTAATCCGAAAGCATCTAATGGACATCGATTTATTTTGGTCGCCATTGACTATTTTTCAAAGTGGATTGAAGCAACATCATATATAGCAGTCACTGCACGAAATGTAGTAAGGTTCATTCGCAGGGATATTATCGCTAGGTATGGTTCTCCTGAAACTATAATCACCGACAACGGATCGAATTTGAATAACAAGCTAGTTGACGAGTTGTTTAAAGAATTCAAGATCAAGCATCTGAATTCCTCTCCGTACCGTCCACAAATGAATGGAGCGGTAGAAGCTGCCAATAAAAATATCAAGAAGATCTTGGCTAAAACAGCCGAGAATTACCGAGATTGGCATGAGCGCTTGCCTTTTGCACTTATGGCATATCGGACCTCAATCAGAACGTCAACTGGGGCAACTCCCTACTCTTTAGTATACGGCATGGAAGCAGTATTACCTATTGAAGTGGAGATTCCCTCCTTGCGTATTCTTTCTCAAGTTGAGTTGACTGAAGCTAATTGGATCCAACAGAGGATGGATCAATTGAATCTCATCGATGAGAAGCGACTCAAGGCTCTATGCCATGGACAGTGTTACCAACAAAGGGTTGCTAAGTCTTTTAACAAGAAGGTTCGGCCACGGCATTTCCAGATAGGTGATCTTGTTTTACGAAAACTGTTGCCAATAGTTCCTCTTCCAGAGGGAAAATTTGCCCCGAACTACGGTGGGCCATACATCGTGAAGAAGACGCTCCCAGGCGGCGCCTTGATTTTAGCTGAAATGGACGGTCGTGTGTTTACTAATCCCGTTAATTCTAACGCTGTAAAGAAATATTATACTTGATTTGTTTAAGACAATTTCATAATCAAGTTATGATATTCGATTATTAGATAACCGATCATGAGTTGTTAACCCGCACTGTTAATACTCATTGGGAGAAAGTTTCCAATCGAAAACGCAAGAATGAAAAACGAAACTTTTCTCTCATTTCATACATCAGCAAACCTTACAACAAGTCATTGGGGGGAAAAGTAAACCCAAGTACAGCCCTAATAAGCAACACAAAAGAGCTCAGTTGACTCTCCATGAAGCTGATGCTCTGCTGGCACCGAGCGGTTTGAGATTAAAGATCTGCAAGCTTAAAAAACAAGCGAGCGCATTTCTCCTTCTGCCTAGCTACGTTGGCCTCATGATGCTCAACGATAAATTTCAGTTTATCGATCAGGTCTCGCTCAAGAGCTATATCTGCCGACAGGTCTTCAATCCTCTCTTCTAGCCAGTCACATCTAAACTTCATCACGATATCACTAGGGTCATGCTCAAAGTAAGTATGATTTAAAGCTAGGCTATCCACCAGCTTCTCCCTCTCGTGAACTAGCAGAGAGATTCGTTCATCAGCAGACTTGACGGCCTTCTTGTACCAGACAACTGCGTATTCTGCAGACTCCAGGCATTCAGATCGATCCTGGTAACGAGCTTTCATGGCCCGAGACAGGGTGATGGTTTCATAGGCACTCCGGCTAGCCTCTAGAAAGTTGATGAAGGTATGTGGGAATGCCCTGTATTCTCTCTCCAAGTTGGTGCCTTCGGCTGAAGAGGCATTTATCCTCTTGAATAGACCAAAGATCTCGACTTCAGCACTCGGGTGATGGGCTATGTAAGTATAGCCTTGACCAAGAATGTGATAAAGTCTTTCCCATTTGAACACAACTTCAGCCGGGAAGATGGGTGCAGAAGGATTGGCCATTATCGAGGAAGGAATCAAAGTTGAAGAGCGGAATGCGAAAATAGTAGAAGAGAGAATCAAGGCGGATTAGCAGAATGCAGAGGTGTTCATTAACTTCTCGTTAAATATCGCTTCACAGTGCCAGTCCTTATCTGTCAAATGTCCCTACCTGCCGTTCCCTTTCGGCGTCCCCTCTTTTGACTCGAATCCCCTGATCAATCTGCAATCTCGAGACAAGCAAGCCCGAGATTTTTGTAAAAAATTTGAAGTGATGCCTCCACTTTGAAAAAGATTGAAAAGATGACTTGAGTGGGGGGACAAAGCAAGCTGTATCAGAAAAGAATAAAAGACTTGTCTTCAATTATAGAAAAAGTAAAAGCTCACCTGCAAGACCGACGCCTAAGAGAAAGAGGGAGAAGAGAGGGTTCTGCATCAGAAAAGCCCAGAATCATCATCGACGAAACATCCTCCCAGAACACCAAATAACCTCTGGAACCTACCACAAGAAACCATCACAGATCCCATGGTTCTACGAGTCTAGAGATATCCTAGAGAGACTCTGTCGTAGAGCTCCCACCTGAAGCCTTGAAAATAAAACTCACATACAATCCTCTGACATCACCATGCTTCACGGCTGACGGGTTCGCCCAACCCCAGATGGAACGTACTGTAAGCCAACATGAGTGGTCTCAAGGTAGCAGCTCCAAGTTTGTAAACACGGAGATGGTTGGTGAAAAAGGCACAAGTTCAACCCAGGCGAAGACGGACGGAGTTTCCTATCCTGAGGGTCTGCGAGTCATGGCTGTTGACAGCAACCCAGTTTCACTTCAAGTCCTCGCCACCATGTTAAGAAAATGCCAGTATGAGGTTACAGCTCAAGCAAAGTCGAAGAGAGCCTTAGAGATGCTAAGGCAAGATAGGCAAAGGTTTGATATCGTCATCACTGCTGTGGTAGGGCTCGACATTGACATTTTCAGATTCTTGAAAGTTGTCAGTTCTAAGTTAAACTTACCAGTTATCATAATATCGGCAAGTGACGACCAGCAGATCATAATGAAAACTGTATTGCACGGGGCTCAAGATTTCCTTATGAAACCAGTTAGGATTCAAACGCTCCAAAACATTTGGCAGCATGTTGTGAGAAAAAAGTTATTCAAACGAGAAGACAACTGCCTTGCCTCTAATGGTTTGAAGACGAGGCTTATCTGGACCATGGAGCTTCATTCCAAGTTTGTCGATGCAGTTCAACAACTAGGAGTTGATACAGCACGTCCGTGGCAAATACGGGAGATCATGAAGGAAGAAGGACTTGATACTCAAAAGGTTGCGAGTCATCTTTGGAAGTACAGACAAAAGCTAAGACAGCACAACACAGCTCGAAGCCGAGGAAGTCAAGCTAGCAAATGCACCACCACTCCCTTGAGTGTTAACTTAAGAATTCTCTCTAGCAGTCTCGGTGCTCTACAAGAATACATACCGCATGTACAATGGGCACAGATACCTTGGTTTGAACAGCAACCCTCAGCTAGAGTTTTTCCTGTGGTTAATCAAGTCGCCGCACCCGACGTTCAAGGATTAATTTTCTCGACCACGCAATCCGAATATGTGCCATCAGAGAATCAGATGGTGTTCCCGACAAATGGCACAGGATTCCACTCCGAGCATCGGGTTTCCTACGGAAAAAATACAGCAGAAAACTTGTCACCAGTACAAATATTAGAGGAGAACAGTGCCCAATCTGAAGATTCGGGAGAAGGAAGAGACATGCATCACAACGAATTGGGCAGCATCGATGACGAGCTTACTGTTTTGATCAACCAATTCAACGTCGATGAAGCTCCAAGGCTGTAATGGAGTCTTTATTTCGAAAATAAATAACTCTGTGATAAAGTTTCTCATATTTGGCCGTAATCTTACTTAAGAAGATGTGTGTGAAAAATTCGCCATTATTATAAAAATAGCAGATGGAAGACAAATGTTTTGTGAAAAATGTTAATTCGCTTTACAGTGCCATACTTTGCCGGTTGATTTTCCCCGTTTTCGATGTCATCCCTGTTGGCTCGAATCCCATAGCCTACTATTAGTATGCAGTTTCGAGATATGTAAATCTGAAATTCGTGCAAAAGAGTTTATGGGACGCTACCGCCTTAAAAAAAGAGAAAGTGAAAGTAGTCTGAGTGGGAGACAAAGTGAAAGCTAGCAAGAAAAGAAGAGAGGATTTGGCTCCATTCCTGAAAAGAAGTGAAAGCCCGCCTGCAAAATCAACACTTAAGAAAGACGGGAAGGCCCTACCGCTATGAAAGGGTAGCAAAGGTTGGGAAGACAAAATCTGGGAGAAAGCGATACGATTTTTAATCCACGATCAAATCTTGAAAGAAGCACCCTCATGGTAGCCTTCATCCATCCTCAAAAGAGGGAGCCTTCAATTGTACACGGTCACTCAAAATCCAGAGAGAGCGGAAAATGCAAGAAGAATTAGCAAACCTTGAGGGGAGTAGCCGATCCAGGATGTCTCAATCCAACACGTTTAAGGGTTATCGTCACTTGCTGGATATGGGAGACGAAGAGTTCGAAACCACGCTCGGAGTTAAAACCATGGAGTCTGGCCCTTCCACCAACAATGTCCAAGATCTCAACAAAGATAAGGACGACAACGACAAGGGTCAAAAGAAGCGTTACCGTCGCCATACTGAGCATCAAATTCAAAGGCTTGAGGATTTATTCAGGAAGTGCCCTATGCCAGATGGAAAACAAAGAAGGGAGCTAAGCCAAGAGCTAGGGTTGGAAGTTTCGCAGGTCAAGTTTTGGTTTCAGAATAGGCGAACCCGAGTAAAAACTCAACACGAGCATAATGAGGCCGAGTTTTTACGAGCTGAAAACGAAAAACTCCTAGCAGAGAACAAGAGGTATAAGGAAGCTTTCGACTCCGCCACCTGCCCCAACTGCAATAGCCTCCTCATCCTCGATGAAAAGCAATATCTGAAGATCGAGAATGCCCGTTTGAAGGGAGAGTTAGAGCAGTTCACAGCAGAATCAAGTTTTGTTGGAGAAATGTACGAGAGAGTCGATCCCATGAAATCACTATGGACACCTCCTGAAGAAGAGGGGATACGCTTCCACCAAGTGGATAACATCGATGATGAGCTCGCCGCTATCATAAAACTGATCGATGGTGATGAAGCACCAGGATTGTAATATGCATACGGGGCTTGTACTTCAAATTCAGCGATCATGGGTCCTTCAGTGTATCTGATGCCTACCTGACTCTGAATGAAGCTGACTGATCATCGGAGAGCCCCACGAAGGAAGCAAGGCCAACTTTAAATAAACGCATATGTTTTACTTCCATGCGTGGGATATTTCCAGTTTTTATGAATGTTTCGCATTAAACCAAGAGTAGTGATCTTCTTCCGACTATTAAATGCTCTAGTCCTTTGGTGCACCGAGCTGAAAACGAGATTTAATTACGACTAAAAAATTCGCGCAAGCTCGAAGGGTAACTCCGTATCGTTTCAATTTGCCCTCACTTGCTCCAGCTCTAAGTCGAATCTTTCCATTTCTCAGGAGTTTGCAAACTGTCCCTAAAGCACAATCATAATGTGAAGTCTACTTGTTAAACGAGGCTGGGGCAGATTAATTCATGGACATTGCCACTGAATAGATGGTTTCAAACAAGGAATATGCGGACAAAAGATCCGCGCAGTCTCAAAAAATGGGTAATTCTGTATCGTTCTAATTTATCCATAACTGTCTTGAGTCCTGAATGGATTTATTCCATTTTACCAGGGATTATAAATTGAAAGGTGCCGCGATGTGAAGTCGCCTAAGACAGCAAGACCGCGTCACCTTGAGGAATCAGCGATTAAAATAGAACCTCCATGGACGTCTATGGCCTCGTGGACCAAATGCCAGGGGAGATGACGGTGGTCCAAACAATCCAAAGAGAAGCACAAATACTCAACAAACGAGACCACAGTCAATACTTTTTTACGACCTTGGCCCTATTGGCGAAGTGCTCAACAAAAGTCGAGGGAAACTCAGCTCAGCGAAGCGGGTAAAAGGGTCGCACAAGGCATTCAAGACGAAGGGTAAATCAGTATCGTTTTCAATTTTATCCCTCCCAATACCGGATAACACGTGTTCTTTACTCTTAACAGGAAATTTTACAACTAACATAACAAAAGAGACGACTTCAAGGGGCAGAATTACCATCATCTAATAAAATCTATTCTGATGAAAATGGGGCAAAGTAATGGCAAATCCTGAATTGAAAGGGAGAGGGCAAGGTCAAAGATAAGCCGCTTCTCAGTTTATGGAGTTGACTCTCAATCTGCTCGATCCGTCGACATGTCCATGGACAATTCAAATTCTCCTATTGTTGAGAATTTTCTTTCAAACTCTGAATTGAAAGGGAAAGGGTAAGGTCAGAAAACAAAACACTCGTCGGCTCGAGGATTACCTTCCGAGCTCATTTGATCAGCCCACATGTTCAGGGGCAATTCAAATTCTTTCATTCTTGAGAATTTTCTTTCATACTTGTACATTCTATTTCTCAAGCAAACACACATGATACTAAAAATTGCCACATTTGTATTGTGTTTACACATGCCATGATTCGTGCCTGACTTTTCTGCATGTTTAAATTTGCCAATTCTGACTTGGAGTATAAATTGTACATGATACGTCGAATGTGTAGAGTGGGGCATGACAGGATGATGAAAGGCCAAGCCATTTCCACACACGTCCTACGTTTTAATCCACAGTGAGTCATGTGGGTTTCGCATTCTTCAGGGCGATGGGTTCTCTCGCAAAAGGTACGATAGCCGAAGGGAAGGAGGCGATCGTTTCTCTACCCCAAACACTACAGGTGACAATAGACAACCCATTGAAGCGACGGTTTTATTTCGTAACCCCTGTCAAGAACCACCCCACATCGGGGTCAATGGAGGTGGTCCCCATAAATTGCATGAGGTAAATGATTAGAAATTTTCTTGCTCAAACTAATATCAATTTTCGAGTGTTTCTTTACTTTCAGCCTCGCACGGTAATTCAAGTGCCTTAGGATGACGAAAAGCATTCATTTCTCTATCTGACACACTTTTATCCTTTGCATCGCCCAATTGAGCATGCATGTTCGTTCCTTAAAACCCCATTGGTGATCATTGCTCAGTTCAACATGAAGGCGGTGCCACCTCAAAGCAAAAGAACTCAGAAGAAGTGGGTTTACATAAAGTTCCCAAGTCAACTCTTCAAGTATGATTTTTGATATGCGTGTATATAACGACACAATCTTTGAAAATTCCTTTTTCTAAAAAGAAAAAAGAAGTTAAAAAAGAGAAAAGAGTCAGTCTGGGGCATGAAAAAGCAGAGTGCCATGTCAAAAGCAAGGCCAATGCCCATTCAAATCAATATTTATTTGTGAATGCCTTTGAAAATTTAGTGAAGGCATACCATCTCCTTTGGTAAATCCCCAATGGGATCTGATTGTAAGAGAAAATTCATTTAAGGAGTCAGATTGCAAAATATACGGTTAAAGTTTTCACCGTTCGAAAGCGACAATGGTACCAACAGAAGTAGATATCATCCTCAGACAATGATGGTATTCTTTGAGGACTGTTCTAGAAGGGCCGAAACTTGTGACAAAAAGGCAATGATCACCAACTCAAACCCACCTCATATATTTTCTGGGCTAAAATAAGCCTTTTCACTTCCTTGGTCCCCAATCCTAACCTACGTTACAATCCGTGAAAGCCTTTTCTGATTAAGGCACTTGAGTTAACGTAGAGTTGAATGATTTTAAGCATCGCTCGAAAAGGTACGAGCAAGATTATTTCTCTCTCATTTTTGCAAAATTTCTTGACCCGGAGCAGATGATGAAGATTTTCTTCAAAAAAGCCTTGACTCCACAGGAGTCCCATTTCTTAAACTATTGACCTAGCCTATATTACGGTCCTAATCAAGACCTCCAGATCGGCTTGGTCGTACCAATTACGAGATTACTCAGACCCTTGTTGAAAGCGATGATGGTAAGATTGAATGATTTCTCTTGAATCCTACAGTTAGGATAAATAGCTTTCCTCGAGAGTAGGAGAAAGCCCTTTCGGACTGAAGTCCCCCATTCAAAGTACATTCGAGGTATTCACAATGTAATGACCTCCTCGAACAGAATTGGTGATGCAAACTTGACGGAATAGTTTTGCATAAATCCACTGAATGAATTTCAGCATGCATACCTGTACATGTTACATCTAAACATTATTTGAGCACATGCATCCCTAATATTCAAGTTACCTCATGAGGTCTTGAAATTCATCCAAGGATGAATGAATGAACAAGCCATACTGGCAAGTGTCCACTTGGCAATCTTCCAAGCTCTATGGTAAGTATGTTTGCAACCTGAGCCTTTCAAAAGAATGAAAATCTGATGATTGTTAAGGCATTCAAATTTGTTGCGACACATACAGTCATTCAAGCATTCACCTTCTTCAGTGAAGTTTGATTTTTATGAAATACATGTCGCATTAACATTGATTTGGTCTATGCGCATAATTTTTCTTCAAGTAAATAAACAGGTATGATATAGTCAGCCTGTCTACTCCTTGACCATTCGTTTGGAAGACCCAGGTAAGTTTTCTGAACCCATTTCAAAATCACTTTTTTTTAGTATCTTGTGTTTACACTGACATGGCTCGTGTAGCACACCCGCTTCCGATATGGTAACCGTCCTGTGGGGTTGGCGGTACCTATCTTTATATCCTGGTACGGTTACTGCCCTGTGGGGTTGGCGGTACCTATCTCTCTGACGTGATCTCACCCGAAGAGATTTGGTGGACACATCCCTTATCAGAATCATGATCGACATGCTCTTATGGTTTTGATATCTTTCGAATTACAATCGACATGCTCTTGTGATCTCGGAGGAAAATCTTTACAGATCTTGCGCTTTCTCGCATCAGAGGGAAACCTCTGGTAACGGATAGGCACGTAGTACCTTAAATCCTTGTATCCATAAACTGCCTGGAACTTAAGGAAATCATCAGCATTATGATGTATTTGGTAAAACATATATTTCATATGCGATCCATGTGCATGTTTCTTTAAATCCATTCCATGGAAGAGAGAAATCTTGACACATGTTATTTCTGGTCTTGCATATCATGCATCATATTCCCTTGCATAAAAAAAATAGGATTAAAACTCCCACAAAAATTATCATTCATCACATAATTAGGCAAAATTTAGGTTCAATTTATCTTTAAGTGAAACCTCTGCGAGTCTCCACTCAAAGAGGGGCAGCTGTTGACACCTAAATTTTGAATTTTATTTTTCTTTTGCACAAAATTTAGAGACTAATCTTAGTCTCTACAAAATATATATATATATATATATATATTCATTAGTTTGCATTTTAGTTTTAATTTCTCTACTTGCAATTGCATTTGCATTTACAATATTTGGACCAACATGGAGCGCACGAGCTTGAGGACACAAAACAAAAACAAAAAAATCACACACGGAAAAAATAGAGAGAACTTCTCTCTCATAGGCCACGAAGATTGTGATAAAAAGAAATAAGCTCAGGGGTCCCCGACGGTCTAACCCTCTCCCATTGGTTTCCCAATCTATTGCTGCGGTTTTTGCTGTTTTCCTTGCGGTTTTTATATCTATTGCTGCGGTTTTGGTGTCCATAGCTTGCTGTCCAGCAGTATTTTTCACCAAGAATCGATCCAAACACCATTTTAATTGAAAGTGAAAGAATTTCATTGGCTAAATTCTGTAAATTTCGGATCTCAAGATACACTCTTTGAGACTGCTCAGAAATGCTTCAAAATGGGCGTGATATTTGGCTCTCTGACCATGATCTTCTTCTCCATATTACCTTGTTATTTTGGATCTAGCAAATGGCTGAAAAACTGAGTTGCTAATTCTTCACATTTTGCACAGCATCTGAAGAGTCCCACAACAGGACATGTCTGCATCTAATGGAATGACACTGCATTTTTGGACAAGATAAATTTGTGGAGATGGAAGCTAATGTTCAACTAGGAGATGCAGGGCCTTGTCACTTTTCTCGAAATGATGTGCAGATTTTGGTGGTCTCTCACACCAGCAAATTCCGGTTTATTTTTGCTTAAACAGCTAGGAGAGTGGATGATAAAAAAAAAACCGCCAGATGATGATTTGAAGACAAGAGGATCGGATCACATGGCCATAATGTCCAAATCCACAGAATTAGTGACAAAAAAGAAGAGCAAAAGAAAACAAGAACTGAGTAAGAATGAAGCACTAACAGAATGGACAAGAGGTACACTCACAAGAAAGAACACGCCACTAAGCTGCAAATGGGACAGCTGCACTAATAGAAGAGACAAAGGAAGACACGGCAAAAGAAGGAAAAGAAAGAAAAAGGAGAGTGTGAGTGTTCTAACCAAACTTTGCCACTTACGTGAGTGGTACCTCCATGATAGAGCTCCATTAGCTCTATATATATCTCCCTCATCATCACTGTAAGGGGGAAGCAATTCAGAATTCTGAGATCAAAGTTGAGAGAATCAGAGAGTTGATATCTTCGGATAAAAAGAGAGACACATTCGGATTGGGGGAGTTTTCTTTCTGGTGTAAAAAAAAAAAAAGAGAGGTCCTGGAGTTTGCAAGTTGCAAACGGATACACGAGTGATTGTGGCCATTTTTGTGGGGTTTCTCCTCTATTTTGTGTATAGCCCTCACTGCTGTTTGAGCTCAAGTTCGGCCACTGTTTGGTGATCAATTCACGACTGTCCAGTGGTGTTGGAGCCTCTATTTGGTCCTGATTCAAGGCTAAGCTTCAGCTACTTCTCAACACTGATTTTTGCTGCTGACTGTTGCCATTTTAATGCTGTTTAGTGTTCAATACGGCAGCTTTTCTGTCCCAGAAACAACATTTTTTTAACCTCTATCTTACCACTGTTCTACGTGAGGGTTGCTGCTGTTTGGAGTCTTCTCTTTGTCATTGTTCAAGTGTAGATTTGCTGTTATTTGACACTAGGCTGAGTTGCTGTTGGGTCTAGAAAACAGCTGCTATTTGGACTCTGTTTCGGCATCGTTTTGCTCCAAAAAATCACCACTCTTGGAAGCCTGACTTGCGACCGTTCGGTGTCCATAACGGTCCCTTTTGTTGGACGTTTCTATTCACTAAATGGTGCAGTTTTTGTGGGTTGTCCAAGTCTATTACCTTACCATTTTTTTTAAAAAAAATCCTTTGGCTATTTAGCATTGCTTTTTGCTGGCGTGGGTTTGTGCACAAATTTGCTGCTGTGAAACGAGCCACGTTGAACTAAGAAGTACCATCGTTTTTAGCTGCAACTACTCCTTCGTCGTGGTCTTCTTCTTTGGCGATCCTCACCTCACTAAACCGATCGTCACTTCGGGCTCGGATCCTAAGATTTGTTTAGGAAAGCAGTCTTCAAAAAATAAGGTAAAATCCCGAACTTTGTCTATATTTGTGTTATCTTGCGGCATTGTTTATACTCGGATGTCATCTATTGGGACTTGAATTTAAAAAAAATCTGATTCGGTTGACTTCCCAATGGTATCTTGAAGTTTTTTTTTTTCTTAGAGTTTTGATCATATCTCGGAATAGTCCACACGTCTCACTGGATGTTGCGTTTATCTTTAAAATTTCAGCACCTACCGTAGCTTTGGCTGAAGATTTCATCACTCTATATTACGGTCTAAAGTCAATAAATTTCATAATACTCCTTGAGCATAGTACATGTTACTTTGCGCTTTGCCCCTCGGATACGTACATTACGGATGACCATCCAACTTCACCTTCGAAGTACGATGTCACCCGTATAAAATGAAATTATTCATCTCATCCCATAACTTTGGGACTGGACCGATAAATTTCATTTAAATTCACCATCCGACCCCACCCTCGGGTACGACGTGAATAAATTCCCTTCCGACCCTAAACCTTGGGTACGAAGCGAATTCATCAAAAAATTGGGATCACATGATGTATGATACTCAAGGTTTATTATACTTTTATTTGACTTTGTTTTTTTTCATAAAAAAAATAATATAAGAAAAATCAATAAAAATCAAATTAAATCATGGTCTAAAAATGAAATTAAATGTCAGGATACTTTTAATATAAAATTAAACTTTGAGTGATCAATTTCTTAATTTTATATTAATTGCTATCAACTTTTCAGACCATCTTTATTTTTTGCCCTTTTTATTTAATCCGAAAATATAAAAAAAAATATCATGCATGTGCATTTCATATAGGGTAGATCATGTATATTTATCATGTCATTTTTGCCATTCATGCATAATTTATGTCATTACGTCATGCACATTTACCGTGTCATTATATGTCATTCGTGCCTTTTTATTCACATCATGTAGGTAGATTGGCATCATTCACATGTCATGACATTTTTAACTCATGTTTTGTGTGCATTAAAACTCATATCATGTCGGTATTGTCAAAAATTAGCATGCGTTATTTTCATTCATATTTCGCATATCATTAGAACCCACATTTTTCGTGCATTAAAACTTGATTTTTTTTTGACATCATTTAGCTCATTTATGCTTGTCATATAGTTTAGATTGCATAGCATCATACAGTTTCATGTAGTTGCATTTGCATTACATTCATTTAACTAAGAGAAATCCCAAAAAAAAAAACAATTGCACCTTGGTCTTCAAGAAATCAATTCAATGGGCCAATCAAGAAAACTTCACAAGAATGGTACCGAAAGGGTGTTAATTGAAAAATTGACATAAACAAGCCCCCGAACTTAAATCTCTGGTTAGCAGAAAATAAAGTATTCTCCTAATACTTTATTTAGGTTTCTAATCTACCTACCAATAAAGATTAGTGGCGGCTCCAAAATTTAAATCATAAACCTAAGTTGCGAATTGGTAGAGCTTGGGAGAGCTCGAACTAGGTTAGTTAATTCATTTAATTAATCTAGTAATCCATTAACCTAAAAAATTTTCACTAGAATTTTTTAGGTCGCGACACATGGTCAGCTTATGACCAAAGGAAGAATAACGAGTGACCGGGCAAAATATAGAGTAATAGGGTTCACATAGTTCATTTGAATATATAGATGTACGACTGAGCATGGTAACATGGGTTTTGTAATCATGCAAGTCATTCGCTGATTATATCTACCGCTTATTAATCAAAGGGAAGTGATAAAACTTTTAATTGTTGGAATTGGTAGCTGTTATTGAGATCCGTAATTTTGAATTTTATTTTTGATTTCCAGTTTTATTGATTTAGTACGTAATCTTGTAGTTTATTATTGGGTATATAAATTCATAGTGTAAAAAACACGATGAAAACATTGACATGGTGTGACAGCGACCCAAAAATTAAACCTGAGGACATAACTTTGAACTGAATGATCCAATCATAGAACAAGCTTTCAACTATTTTGGGATCAATACACTCCAACTAATATCTGACTACTACTTCTCGGAACATGATGTGGCAGCTTGTGTGGCACAAGCCCGTTTATTGGACACTTAGACGCTGATCTTGTGAAATATATTAGATGATAAAGCGAGAAAACTTTGCTTAAAGAATGTTCTTGTTTCTTTTAAAAAGCTAGAAGGTTAGGAACCGTTGCTTCGGCAATGTGTTGCTAACCCACCGCCATCCGTGGAGAGAACTCGAAAGCCTTGGTTGTGCGGTGGCTGGGGCTCACGATCCCTATGGTGAGGCAAGGTTTGCGGGGAGGGCTCACGAGCCCTCGCCACAGTAGAAAGTGAAAAGCAGGGAGGACGAAGGGGGATAAGGGGCTTACCGGTGCTTGGGAGTGTGGCATGATCTTTGCTAGGTCGATGTTGCCATGTTTACGATCAACCCTCGCTACTGGAAATGCTAGGGGAGCGGCGATCCCGTTAGATCATGATCTGGGCCCAGGCAAAATCTACCTAGCCTGGGCCATCTCACTTGGAGATTGACTCGACCCAACCAAGAAAAAGGGAAGTTCGCTTGACCTGGTTGGTAATTGATCAGCGGTGCGCTGTCGAGTACGCTTCTCTCTCTCTCTCTCTCTCTCTCTCTCTCTCTCTCCCCCACGATTCTCTTCTTTATTTTTTTTTTGTCTTTTATATGATGATTGGGCAACAGGAGCAACAGTTACATAATGGAATGACTCAATTGCACAAATTTGCTTAAGTTAGAACCTATATTGCACAAAAAGATAATTGATGTATCAGGCCACTCAAACAATGATACTAAAAGAACTACATGATAATTAACTCTCCATATAAAAAGGTACAAGGGAAAAAAACCAATGTTTTGAAGGTGTACATTTTGAAGTATTAAAGGATTCCACGTTGGATAAGGGGCATGGTAAAAAAATAGTTAATATATCTAGATAAATTTAAGTTTATTGACTTATATTTTTGAATGAATACGAGTTCAATTGAATATGCTAATAGACCAACTTAGGCTCTCTCTTCCTAATCTATTCGACGAGGCATCAGCTTCTATTACTCACTCGCAATAGGATTTATTCTTAGGATAAAAGGGTTAAGATTTCTTTTTTTGACCCAATAGGAAGAGGACTAGTGGACCCTTCTCATATATCATTACAGAGGTCATTTCCTCAAGAGGAGGAAGATTTGTTTTTGGTACCATGTCATAGCTTTAGCTGAACTTACTAATCATTCAAAACTGTTCCTGGAATTAATCAACCATTATCCTTATCCACTGTAGAAACTGTTCTAATGACGCGAGGAGAAATTGGTGGATGCGATCCGAGCATCGAACCTATGATGCTGGATTCACATTTTGGACGCTCAATAAGGATCAGATGAGGCATCGAAATACAAAGTAGCAGATAGAGGTCATAACATTTGGGAACACAGTAATAACAGAGAAAGCTCATAACATTTCACTTGAAATGCTTATTTAGATACATGATGGAATATCTTTATTAAATGGTACCAGAATCCCCTTCTCACTCATGACTGAAAGCGAAAGATGCTATCCTTTTATGGGACATTTCACCAAGCAACCCTAGTCAACGTCCTACCAAAACTGTGCTTCAAGGTAGTCCATGATCTTCATGTCCACTTGGAAGGCCCTGATGAGCACATATTGGGAGTTCGATGGCCTTGCTCCAAAGATGGCATTGGCAATGGTAAAAACTCCGGGGCTCTGGCTACTTAGACAGGCAAAGGGCAGTGCATGTTCATAATTTGAAGGTGAAATGTTCATAAATCACAACTCAAGATGAAAATAGGCCTTTATTTTATTTCGCCTTTATTTTATTTCACCTTTATTTTTACCTTAATAAAATGATCACAAGACTTGGATTTATAGAGGCTTGTTACCGAATTCCAGATTTTATTCTTAAATGACTCATAAATATAACTAGCATTCCAAATAGATAGTTTCATGGAAATTTACAAATCATTAAACTACGCATAGAAATATGGACAGATTTTGGAAAGCAACCCTACAATAAAGACTTTTCTCAATTTGTACACCTGGAAGTGTAATAGATATCGATATCCATGAATTGATATCGACAACTTTTCGACTGAATCAACAACTTCTTTGCATAGATGACAACATTTATGAATTTTGTTTGATTGCCAACACTCCCCTCCCCTATGATATTTTGAAGATAAAAAAGACAATAAAAAGCTACTAACATGTATATTGGTCAAGTTGCAGCAGGTGATATATACACAAACCGTTGTGCAAATGGTGTCTTAATTAGTGTGCGATGATGAGTGCTTTGTCACAATCGGAAATGCTCTGTCAATATGGAAGGATCATTATAGATATCTAAGGTGAAAAAAGGTATTTGGTGTGGAGATGTTTACATGCTAGAAGGATCTCTACAAAGATGAACAAGCCAAGAAGAATGTTGATGTTCATGATGGCTTGAACGACCAAAATAAGATGAACCTAAAGGACCAAAAGGGAATAAGTTTATCTGGAGTGCTATAACTTTCATACAGCATTTACTTGAGTGTCATAATTTTTTTTTTTCTCATTTAAGTGCTGTATTGGAATAAAATCGATCATTTGAGTGCCACTTTTGACAAATTGACCTACGTGGATTTTTTAATTAAATTTTAATCTGATGTGGAATTTTTAAAAATTATTAAATCAGCCTCGTGAGCTATTATTATCATTTCAATTTTCTTTTAAGGCTCCGTTTGTTTCGCGGAAAAAGTTTTTCTGGAAAATATTTTCCCCAATTTCTGGCATTTGGGGGGCGGAAAATGGTGGTCATTGGAAAATAATTTCCGATCAATGAAAAGAAACCTTCTAAAGCTAAGGAAAATGATTTCCTCTTTTGAGAAGAGGAAATCATTTTCCACCCCCATCGCCTCTACTTCCAGCCGAGCCACTCTTGCTTTGCTGCTTCTTCTTCCTTCTCTCTCTCTCTTGCTTGACCTCACCTGCAACCACCGCAGTCGCCCCATTACTCCTATCTCGTCGGCCCGAGCCAGCTTTGGCTGTTGTCCTCCGAGCTTTTCATTGCAATCCGAGCCACCCCTCAACTGAGACCCGTGACCCTCTCCCTTTCCTCTCTTCTTTTCTTGCGTGAGCTCGACTCGACGTCCCTGCCCTTGCTGTTGCGTCTTCTTCATACCCGACGCCGACCAGTGCTTGCCTGAACTCCAACTGTCGCTCTCAGTCCTGGCCGCTACCTGCAGCAGCCCCAACCTCCCTTGGTCGGGCCACCACCCTCTTGGCCACCGGATCTAGGGTTGCGAGGTTGAGCCCCACGTGGCTATGGCAAGGCTCGACCTTGCCGTCGTCGCCTCGCGCACCAACGGCAAGGTCGAGCGTCACCATAGCTGGGCGAGGTAGACCTCGCAAGCCTAGATCTAGCAAAAAAAGAAATTGAGCCCTTCCAATTAGGCAAAAATGATTTTAGGCTCGGTGAAGACCGAAGAAGAAGAAGAAGATCTAGCAAGGGGCGATGGCTTGAGCTTGGGCTGCGACGACGACGAGCAGGTGGTGGCGCGATGGTGGCGGACTGAAGATGGAGGCTGCTATTGTGGCTGCTCGGTCGAAGGAGAAGACGAAAAAGAAGATGAACAGGAGAGAGTAGGGGCATCGTCCACGATTTGGGGGAGGAAGGGGAAGAGAGAGAGAAAGTTATTTTCCTTACCAAACAAGGAAAAATATTTTTCGTGTCTCTTTGAAGTTTTAGCCAAACGCTAGAAAATAAAATCATTTTCCGGGAAAATGACTTCCTTGAAAACATTTTCCAAAAAGATCATATTTTTCGCGAAACAAACGGAGCCTAAATTTTGCTCTTTTTTCCTTTTATTCTTCTCTTTTTTTTTGGGCTAGCGAGAGTCACCGACAACCCCTGTCGGCCGCAATGGCCTTACCCCTAGTTGGCGGGGCCATGAGACCCCTTGACGATGGTTGGGCTTTTGTGGTCACCCAAATAGGACGATTGTTTGAGGCTTTCGAGGGTTGTTGGCGACCCTTGCCATCATAGGAAAAAAAGAAAAGAAATATAAAAAAATAATAAATTGTCCTTGTTAGATTTCCTGCAAGACAAATGGCTAATAGCACTTAAGTGAACCATTTTCCAAATTTGTGGCTGACTGAAAAAAAGGGGTTATGGCACTCAAATAAACACTGTACGAAAATTATGACATTCTTGTTGTTCTTATCCAAACTAGAAGATAGAACAGCGGATTGTCATCGGTACAATAGATTGTTGGATGGAGCAATTCTTTTAGAGGAGGTGGAAAGATAGTGACAATGCCAATGGTCCAATGAGTATAATGAAGGCAAGGAATTTGTAGTGATGGAGATGTACTTGAATGTCTTTGGATACTGACTTGGTCAATCTGTGAAGATGAGGGATCAGCAAGGATGCTTATGTCCTAGGCAGTCTTGGGAAGGTGATGGAGCCAAAAAGATCATTGGATGATTGATTGAAATTCATTTCACATGAGTTCGGCATTAGATAGTATCGGCATACTATTGATAATCTGCACTACATGTTAAAGGCGTAAGAGGTGCATATATTGAGTCCTAGAAGGTGATGACCATATGCTCATCTTATGGGAAAGTTGATCAAGATGAATGTAGCTGTTACAATGGCCTAGAGTTCTTATAAGAAGCAGTGGAGATGTATTAGGGCATTTATGGCATTCTAATAGAAGACGGACACTGGCAGGAGCAATGAAGTTGGTTTTGGAAACTGACATCGTCAAGGGCATCTGTTCTGATGCTGGCAACAATAGAACCAATGGCTATTTCGTGGAGTTAAGTAGCAAACGGTCGTTAAAGGATTGGATATCTATATTTATAAATATTATAAATAATAAATACAAAATACTTAAAAACACATAAAAAAATGAAATTAAAAAATGTTACCGCACGGGTTCTATGAATATTTTTTTTATTAATTATTCACATACTAGATAAATTAATTAAATATATATTAATAAAATTTTAATTAATTATTGATAATTATGTTATAAAAATAAGCTTAAAAATAAATTATATTTACAAAATTATGTAAATATAAATTTTTTTTGGGAAATATGTAAATTTAAATGTTATAAATATAAAATAATTAAAACATGTAAAAAATGTGAAATTAAAAAATGCTACCGCACAGGCCCCATGAATATTTTTATTAGTTATTTACATACTAAATAAATTAATTACATATATCTTAATAAAATTTTCAATTAATTATTGATAATTATGTTATAAAAATACTCTTCAAAAGAATAAATTATATTTACAAAGTCACATAAATATAAATAATTAAGAACACGTAAAAAAATATGAAATTAAAAAAGTGTTACCGCACCAATCCTGTGAATATTTTTTTTATTAATTATTTAAATACTAATTAAATTAAATACTTATATTTTATTAAAATTTTCAATTAATTATTGATAATTATGCTATAAAAATAAGCTTAAAAAATTATATTTACTAATTTATATAAATATAAATGTTATAAATAATAAATTTATAGAATAACTAAAAATATGTAAAAAATGAAATTATAAAAAAAAAAAAGCTTGGAGCCACATATGGGCCTATATAGCAATTGGGTTGTCATAAGGGCCCAATTGCTGCACGGGTTCATGCTGCGGTCTAACTGTTAGGCGGCCCCAACCTAGCACTTGGATTGCCACATGGGGCCCGTTCGACATTTAGACTGTCGAACAGGACCCGTGCTGGAATTAGAGTGCCACGCGGGCCCCATTTTTGTAAATATTTTTTTACCCTAATTTCGTAATTTTTTTTTATAATCTAATTTGGAAAAGAAAAAAACCCAACACATGAATGGTAAGAGCTCCCACCAAATTAGGATAGTTCTCACAGTTATGTAGATGTCGAACTATGAAAATACCGCTTGTTTTCGACAAAACGACAGATACATCCGGGTTAATAGGAAACAAGTCGGCAACTAGGCAGCACGAAGCATTGATCTTGATGACAAGCGGTATGTGGACTCGGACTTCCTTTCCCGTGCTTCCACAAAATTGGAGCATGAAAGAGGTGACACTAATGGAATTTTTATGGATCCTTCTAGACGTATGTCGAATCTCTATGCGAGTTCAAGCCCCGTAATGGAATGCGTCCAATAACCTTAATTATGAGGTTGATCTTCATGTGCTCTATAAGATGACAACACAACATTTCAATGATCTTTTTGAGGCTGATTTCAGTGCCGCAATTACTTTCACTGAATTTATAAACGTCTTATCAAAATCTGTGTTTTGTTTCCAGTATGACTTTGCTGGGGATTTGGGTCCTCTCGAATGAGAAATTTCCCTCAAAAAAAGGAGGGAGGGAGTGAGAGAGAAAGAGAGGGAGAGGGTAGGAGGGTGAAGGAGATTCTTAGTAAATGATCTTTATTGCTCAATGACTCATACACGAGATATATAAATCCCCTGCAACCATTGACATAAATTATTGATTTATTCTTGCCCATCTCTCATGGAAAGTAGCAATGATCTCCTAAGTTATATGGCTCAAATGCTCTGTCCGCCTTTCTCCGGTCATCTGTTCCATTTAGTTGTTGTCATACCAAAACTGTGCCTGAAGGTAGTCAATAACTTTCTTGTCCACTTGGAAGGCCTTGGTTAGAACATCAGCAGAAATGGGTGGCTTCGCTCCGAAGACGGTGTTAGCTATGGTAATGACTCCTGGGTTTTGGCTGCTCAAACCAGCAAAGGCCAGTGCTGGGGTCTCTCCAGTATTCAATTGGAAGTGAATGAGTCCAATTGGGAAAACAAACACGTCGCCTTTGTACAAGACTTTGGTAAAGAGCGTGTTGTTCAATTGGTTGGATGTGACGAAGCCGACAAGGAGTGTGCCCTCGATGACAACCAGAACCTCAGTGCCACGAGGGTGAATATGGGGAGGGTTTAGACCGCCAGGAGCAAAGTCGATGCGAGCCATGGATATGCCCAATGTATTGAGCCCTGGAAACTCCATGACTGTAGCAGGAGTAACTTTTGATCCAACTGGGTTTTCAGTATTTCCAGGTTTTCTGAAATCCATAAAGACGAAGTCATCTGCATTGGCTTGCTTCGGGTCCTTGCAGAATTGTCCGTTCACAAACACTGCATAAGAAAACCGAACTCAGCTTAGTATGTATTACTCAATATGGTCTACTGTTGGGAAGTACCATGATCGTTAAATAATAATTGTTCCATTTTTTCATAGATATCTCTTAATAAAACCCGTTGTCGCTGACATTGGTGGTAATGGGAAAAAAAAAAAGGATGGGATACGCAATCCAAAGAAAACACTTTTGAGTGTTCTAACTGTGGTATCATTAACCAGAAAAAAAGAGAATGTCATTAACACTAGAATAGATTTCCAACCTGCAGACTCCATGTCGTTGATGGCTACGCATATGTCCTGAAGAGGACTTGGGTCATAAGCAGCAAAGGCAGTGGCAGTCGCCAAAGCCAAAATGAGAAGGCTAATTGTAAGGAACTTCATTGTGGGCGGGTGTTGGGGCCTCGATCTCAGGTGCTAGTATTTCCTAGCTCGGAAGAAATATTATTGCTCAAGGGAGGAGTGAGATGTCTTGCATGCTAACATGGGCTCAATTTATGGATGATAATGCTTGACCTGGTATACAATTTATGCAGCAAGTTTCCCTGCAGATTACCAAGTTTTCAAAGTTCCTACCTTTATTTCCCCTACCTAATTCGAAAGAATGGACCCTTTCCGTAACCACTACAATCACGTCGCGGTCAGTTTGATTTTCTCATTTCCAGCTTAAACAATGCATATTTTCAACTACGAAGGTGCTCATTCATAACTTGTACAACCTTGAATTACTCCTCCTTCAGCTCTTCAGCATCAATTTGGAATAGCATGATATAAGCTACGACTGCTCTGCCTAACGAGCAGAAAGGTTTTACAAAAGTTAGAACTAGTAAGCAATGTCCTATTCCAATGGCTTCTTCAACTTTAAGACATTGCACACTTCAGGATCAAGGGTGTGATTTTTTCCATGTTGAGCTGGTGGATATTACATAAGTCACCTAATTCTGTTGAAAAAAGAAGCCTAGGAAGGTTCAAACTCAAAAGAGGTTTTCGCTATCAACAGCAAAGAATTTTTAGCTAATTCCCTTGAAATTACCAAATATCCCTGTTTCTAAGCTCGAAGCTCCTCCGCAGATTTTTTTCATTATAATCGTCATGATAGATCTTATGCTAAACAATTTAAGAGATGAAAGTTGAAAAGACACTCCCGCTACCTTGTATCTTTGAGTAATAGAATTGCTAGAAGCACGTGATTTTCCGTCAATTTTACGACTTATACTATTCCAAGGGTCACCTGCTCCACAACAAATAAGTTTAGAAGACTTGAAGAATTCAGTTATAGTGAGTCTTTGTTCCCCAGTTTCTTAACTTCGACTTATCGAGTTTTTAATTATTAGAAGTCTTAAATGTTCTTCTTGAGGAGTATTGTCCACATTCATACTTTTGACCTCTTGCCTCTCCGATATTAAGATGCCTGCTCTACTTATTCTTGTCAATGTTATCATAAGACAAGTGCAACAGCAATTGACTAAATGGTGTGAACATCCTGCATGCTTTATAGATGAAGATTCTTTGACCTAGCCCAGTGCCTTCTGCACGATAGGCAACGTTAAATTGGAAAGTCTCATTATGCATGCTTAGTTTTAAGCACAATGGACCAGTCATTGCACAACAACTACAAGCACCTGTCCATTACTTTAATTTCCTGTTCCTCAGATTAAGAAATGAACACCGACCTTCATGAAGTGGTGCGACGACCCGGCACTAAATCCATGTTGGCCAAGTCTTAAAAGGAATAGTGTCGGTCTTATCACAACCGTTAATATACCATTGAGGGTGATTTGACGTGATCGAAGGGCAATCGAGCTAAGTAATCGATGGGATCCTAACCATGTTTGTTTTATAGAATTGCTATCTGACACGTTTTCAACCCCAACTTGTTTGAGTAAGGATGGACACAATATTGCATCTGCAAATGTTGTCGAAATGGTCAATCTCCATGTTGAAAGAACATTTGCTTTTACATTGATAAAAGAAATAGGCTGTGGCTGTGATGTCTTTCCTTGTTAAAATAGAAAATTTGACCCACTCTATTATTTGGAGGAAAATATAAAGAACATTCAGAGCACATGCTTGCTTGCATTGCACTTTTTATATGTTCCGCTTTTACGTATCTTATCCAGGCCTAAAGCATTTCTTAAGGATTTGTAGAATGGGTCGGGCGAGCTTGCTTGAGGATTAACACGATTTTCACTTTTCATATTCATTGTTTTTGTTGAAAGTTGAGAAGTTCTTGGATCAAGGACTAACTAGTAAGCATGTATTTGCTAAACTGTGCTAGGATTATATCGAACTCAGGCAGAAAACTTGGACATGAACGCGTATACCTAGGTATAAACCAAGTCGAATAGAGTATAGATATGGCGCTTCGAATTCAATAGGCAAAACTCAATGTCCATTTGATCCTGCTCAGCACTAATTTGCTTTGGCAAAATGAAGAAATTTGCTTACTGGGTTTCACTTGAGGAAGCCTCAAATATGCCGTGGTCTAATGTAGTTTGGCTCGAAAATTAGTAGTTCCAATTAATGGATTGCGCTTCACCTAACTCCATATAATGTAAATCACAACAACTAGACGAAGGGAGTTTGCACATTTTGGTTGCCCTTTCCTGCATACAACTCATGGTGTCCTCTTAATGAAGTAAAATGGATCACTTGAAGCTTTTTGAAAGGGAAATATGCAGGGATTGTTGTGACTTGGTGTTCGTGTGAACAAAGACAATGTTATTCGACAAATCTGAAATCAAGTGCGGATGATAAACCGATTGTAGATGAATTATCCAAGCCCAACGAATTCATGTTGTGTCTTCAAGACAAATTTATCCTTTTCGCTGGCACCACAGATTTTTTGAATAATTATCTCCCAGGAGAGAACGGATCGTCTTTCCTATGAAGTGGTACTTCTTCAGAGAAACTTTCGAGCTCAACTTCGTAGGATAATCATACAAATTAAGTATGAGAGAGTGTCTGATGTATGTGTATGTGTAAGTGTTCATTCAAAAAAAAAAAAGGAATAAATAGTCACGATTCTAATAATCAATTAAGAGTCACAATGAATCGAAAGTGGGGTAGTAGAAACATGTCTATTCGGACAATAATTCATCATGCCTGTTTAGTGAAAATGAAACTAATAGGAACTAATGGGTTGAGTTCCAAAAATAAATAAATAGATCTAGACCCGACTGGCGGTGGCACATGTGTGTAGACCGATCCAACTTTGTGTAGGTTCTTTCTCCTTCATAAAAGTGGGATGCCCTTTGTGGCCCAAACCCATTTGAGAGACTCCACTAAATAAATCCATCTTCCATCCAATATGGGACTACCTCGGTCCATACTTTCCATTAACTTTTTATGGGATTTGGGACACGAAAATCCCAATGGGAACTTCATCACTTGGCCTGGTGTATGTATTGCATTTACGATGCATTGCATGGATGTAAAAGCGCAGCACCAATGAGAAGCCTACCAATCTTGGTTCCGTTTATTAGATCCAAAACAAAAATGCTGGGGACTTCTGCTAATGGGGACTCAAGTAAGGAAATTGCGGAAGAAGGGGCAGAGCAGTTACGAGTGGTTAGACAATTTTGACTTCCTACCATACAACTGAGGTCACCTAGTCAAAAGTCTAGTGTTGACCTTCTTAAAAAAAATTGCATCCGTCATTAGATCTTCTGTTTTCAATCCTTCTCCGTGGGTTAATTAACGTATGTGCTGTATTTTGCTAACGACTGCCACTCTCCATTCTCCACCTGCACCAGCAAATTTTTTTTTTTGAGGTAGCCTTCAATTTGGTTTGTTGTTGTAATGACCAGTCTTCTAGTTTGCTTGTCATTGTTTTCCTTTTTCTGTAACCGACCATCTAAATTAAGGTTCTTGAGATGTAATGTGACGTAATCTGTAATTTCCCCTTCCCTGAGCTTCCATGCATCCGGAGCGAGAAGAAATAACCCTGATGGATGGAATAGTTGAGAATTATGGCATCGAGTTATCATAAGAACTGAACCCAGTCCCTGCATCCAACACAAATAGTCATGTCCCCAAAAGTAGATATTCATCTTCACTCTTACAATTCCTGAGTACTCCTTTGGGGGCTAGCTCATGGTTGTCAGAATTATCTTTCTTGAATTCTTGCATGTTGATTGAATGCCTATGTTCTGTTTTATCCACCGGTTCTTCTTGGTATTGGATCTAGAAATTTTCCTCTGCATAGTTAGCAGGAATTACACAATTATTTTAATCGGACTCACGTCCATGTCCATGACATGTCCGAATTTGTTTTCCGTAAAATTACCAAGCAGTCTTAAATCATTTCAAGATAAGGTTGAGTAGTTCCTTCGGAAATTGGCAAAATAAGTGCAGAGGAAGTAAAGCATTCTTGTGACACGGACCGGGAGTTCCGTGGCCCAGGTGGGCAAGTTTTCCCGCACTGGTGTCCCATTGAGGGTGAAGCTTGTGGGGGTTATCACGATGAGTGAGCGGTGTAGGGGGGAAAAAGGCAGCTGGGTCGTGTGAGTGGCGTCAGGCGAGTTTGTACTAGGGGTTCTTGGCTAAGTAGATATATCCTTAGAAACTCTGAAGGCGGGGTTGGCCTCCCGTGTACAAACTGGTCGGGAGCTGATGCCGCTCTCCTGATGATGGCCATGGCAGGCCGAAACCAGTTGTGGTGCCTAAAGTGTCCTACGCGTCTTACTCTATGTAACGGATGCCCGAGCTGAGCTAGGCGTGGTATGATCCAATACGGGAAAGATATTCGCCTAAGTGTTCTATGGAACAACTATATGGGGAAAGGCTGGTCTAGCTTGGCTTGCTAGACGCCGCACGGGTTAATTCCGCGGACAGAATCTGTCGGCCCGTGACAAATGGTATCAGAGCCAGGTTTCCTTTCAGTAGGTGGGTGATTCGGGGAAAACCTGTGGTCTTCCCGGTCCTTTGAGGGCGGAGAGTGATCGCCGGGGCCAAGAGGGGCTCGGACAAGGTGCGGCTCTCGTCGAGCTTCTAGGATGGCAATGGGGGCATAAGAAGAAACCGGGTTGCTCACTGAAATGGGATAACGTTCCTGAATCAATTCGGTGAATCTCAAGATGGGTCCGCTACCACGCTTCATCAAGGGAGGAACCTCCATTGGTCTGCGGAGATCAATGGGTAGAGTTGTTCTGTTGGGCGAGTGTGGCCATTCATGTAAGTCCCGAGGGTGTGGCATTAGTGGTTGGAACGCAAGGAAGCGACAGAACAGCCCGCAACGAGGGCGTTTGCGGATTGAGTGGGGGAGAATGACACGGACCGGGAGTTCCGTGGCCCAGGTGGGCAAGTTCTCCCGCACTGGTGTCCCATTGAGGGTGAAGCTTGTGGGGGTTATCACGATGAGTGAGCGGTGTAGGGGGGAAAAAGGCAGCTGGGTCGTGTGAGTGGCGTCAGGCGAGTTTGTACTAGGGGTTCTTGGCTAAGTAGATATATCCTTAGAAACTCTGAAGGCGGGGTTGGCCTCCCGTGTACAAACTGGTCGGGAGCTGATGCCGCTCTCCTGATGATGGCCATGGCAGGCCGAAACCAGTTGTGGTGCCTAAAGTGTCCTACGCGTCTTACTCGATGTAACGGATGCCCGAGCTGAGCTAGGCGTGGTATGATCCAATACGGGAAAGATATTCGCCTAAGTGTTCTATGGAACAACTATATGGGGAAAGGCTGGTCTAGCTTGGCTTGCTAGACGCCGCACGGGTTAATTCCGCGGACAGAATCTGTCGGCCCGTGACACTTGTCTCTGCATTTCACCGCTATGTCCAATTATGGTCTCCTGGAGATTAATATTGATTGCTTCAAGATAGAAATCAATGCTACTGTTGATACCGAAACATTGCTGTTTGAGTCGGTATCCTGGAAATGACACGTGGAAAAAGGAATTATTGGTAGATCGTGAGCTATGGCAAGGAGAAAAACTTCATACTGAATAATAAGGTAGTGTTTGGCCATTCGTGATATGTGCCATTCGGGATGTGTGTGTGCCATCTGGGATATGTGTATCATTCGGGAAGTTTAAAAGAAATATGCCGAATGAAAGACATAGTGTGCTAGGATTCGGCATGTCATAGATACACGACACGAAAATTATTACATCTCGAAATTCGGAAATACAAGGCAAGTCTTATGGGCGCAAATAGGTTTTCCAAAACCTAGAAATCTCATTCAAAAAGAGACGGTTGAGGATGCAGTTGCAAATTATAGGAGGCATGGACCCCGATTTACATGGGTCAGTTGTAAAGATCGTGGTTTAGAGGAGAATTACAGCGCCAATATTCAAAGATTTGAAATCAAAAAAATAATTGCTTGAGCGGTTAGAAACACAAGAAGGATAAGTACTCGTAAGGAAGGAAAGAGAAGGGGCTCTCCACAATCATCCAAGAAAGACATTCTGTTTCTTTGAAGCTTTAGCCTACTTTGCTGTTCGTAGTGTAGTGTGTTAGCATTCCTGCACTTTCCTTTCCTTGTACTTTCGATTCATAGCAATCTATTTTCGTTACCAGTCAATTAGGAGTAGCGTAGACAGTAAATTTCCACTAATTCCACCGCTTTCGTCAATTACACACACACGTTCCCCTATTCTCCCCGACTTTCCATCAGAATAGAGCCATAGAACCCTTCATAATAAAAATCGAGACACGAATTTCGGTGAAAGATATTTCTGATTTAGATCACGTGAATAGCTACACATATCTTATTCAAAGTTTTGACTTTGTGCTACAGACATGCATACACATTGATAAACTATATTGTGTTTGATGACATTATTGGAAAATATTATCCAGCTGAATTGACGAGGTTTCAACCCAGCATTCGGACTGTAGATGGAAAATGACTGCAGGAAAGATTTTTCTTTTGGCCATACTAATGTCAAAGATGAGTCATACACAGAATTTAGTTATTTGGTGATAAAATGAGAAATGTAATCAACTGTAATTTATCAAACTTGAACTAAGTAACTTAAAGAAATTGACAAAAATGATGACCCTGATGATTTCTTCGAACAATCTCTTAGCCCAATCCCAAGAATTTTGGGTAGAACATTCTTTCAATGATACATATTTCCTTGATGTGGGAAGCAATATTTGATCTTAGATAAAATCCTTCCGAGTTTCAAATTTTACATATTTTCCCACTGCTGCACAATTCCAGACAGGATGTGCGATTTGTTTCCCATTTATAGCCATTTGTTTGAGGTATAAATCTGATTATTGGCGCACGCGCGTGCGAGAGAGAGAGAGAGAAAGAGAGAGAGAGAGAGGTAACAATGTTTTATTTGAAATCAATCATACATGAAGTACATAGTTCACCTACGTTTGTAAAGCAACCACATGGAACAAAAGGTAAATCCTGTAAGCTATGACTCAATCGCTCTGTGTAAATGATGTTGATCATAGATTCTTTTAGTTGTTGCTATATCAAAACTGGGCCTGGAAGTAGTCAACAACCTTCTTTTCTATTTGGAGGGCCATGGTGAGAACATCAGCTGATATAGGTGGCTTTGCTTCGAAGACGGCATTAGCAATGGTAATGACTGCTGGCAAATGCCAGAGCGTATGTGTTTCCAATAATCAATTGGAAGTGAATGGGACCAATAGTGAGCACAAACACGTCCCCCCTGTACTGGACTTTGGTGAATAGAGTGCTGTTTAATTGGTTAGTGCTGTTTAATTGGTTGGATATGACGAAGCCAACAAGTAGCGCTTCCTCCACCACGACCAGAACCTCGATGCTACGTGGGTATGTGGGAAGGATTTCGGCTGCCGGGAGTGAAGTCAATGCAAGCCATGGTTATTCCAAGAGTGTTGAGTCCAGGAAATTAGTTGACAAAATCCTGTGCTACCTTCGATCTGAGCGGATTCGTTCTGTTTCCAGGATTTTTGAACTCCCATAAAGAGGAAATCATCAGCTGTAGCTTAGTAGGTGTGATATTCTGAAATTCGACCCTTTTTCGAAAATTGAAAATAGAATGGTTATTTCATAGAAGCGCTATAAATGGATCTCACTCGAAACTGATCACTTCGGGATAACTAACCAGAAGGGAAAGGCTAGCTAGGAATATAAGAACGTGGACAATTGGTCGATACGCGTGACTCCTAAAAGCCCACTCGTTAGTTTGAGAATTTATTTAAAGTTGTCATCTTATGAATGAGGCCGCGAATTGAGTTTCGGAATAAGACAATCGACTCTTATGAGTGTCACAGTTGTGAATTTGGACATTGCCTAGAAAGGCGTGAATGAGCAGATTGATCTCGGAATGCTTAGAGGAAATGGTAAAATTGGAAATTGCCATCTCGCCCCCGTCTTATGCTAGAATCCATGGCTAGAGAGTGTTAGTAATTTTAGCGAGGCTAGAAAAATTGTTCGGAGGTATCTTGAATCTTTTCCGATCGCGGTAGAGCCAAATCAGTACTGATTGAGCCCCGACCGGTCCTAAAATTTCACGAATTTCGAGAAATGCCTCATCATTCATTGTTAATCACATAAATCACATCAATCGACCATCGATCGCCGTCAGTCAAACCATTTGACTGGTCAACCGATGAATAGTGCCGGTCAACTGATGAATAGTAACCCCCCAATAATTGAAGATATTTCTCTCTCTCTCTCTTCAATTATTGACAGAATACTCTCTCTCTCCTCAGAAATTTCGCGGCTCTCTCTCTCTCTCTTGACTTTCTCTTTTGGTTTTGGCCTCCGGAAAACTGCCGCTCGTTGTGCTGTTTGTTCGCTGCCCAAATGTTGTCGGTTTGAGACACCCATTTAACCTGATCTTCACCTACCTCTCTAGAATCTCTCCACCAAAAATCAGCTCAATATGAGCCCTGGAACCCCCTTAAACAGAGCAAAAACCGGACCTTGCACAGCTTGAATTCCAATTTCTGACCTCAACTTCAATCGGTCACCGACGGAAAACCGACTGTTGGATAGTCGTGATTTTCAAGTATGTCGTAGTTCATTGTCTTGTGGTTATTTTCCAACTTGAATCACTTCGATCCGAGGTCGTTTGACCTTCCAAATCTGCTTCTCCATTTCGGTCGATGAACCCGTCTTTATTACCCGAATTTCATATAGGGTTCAAATTGATATATGTTGACCCCAGCGACACCTAGAGCTCATTTTCATGTGAAAACATTGATTTTCAGCTTGTGAACCAACTCGTTCAACTCGGGGCGTGGTCGTCTCCCGTCGGTTTTTGCTGTTTTTGGCCCTGGCTTTGTTCGTGGACTTTTCTGCTGAATTTCTGATGAGTTTTCCTCCTAAATCTTGAGTAGGATGATAGGTAATTGCTAGACAAAGGTTAGGGCTAAAACGAGGCTCGAATCGGAGTCGTTTTGAGGTGGAACGAAGTTTACTATTCATGGCCGGAAAATACTATTCACAGCCAGAAAATACTATTCACTGCCGGAGTTCACTATTCATACCGGAAAATACTATTCACAATCGAAAAATACTATTCATTCCGGAAAATACTATTCCCGACCGGAGATCACTATTCATGTCGGAAAATACTATTCACAACTGGAGTTTACTATTCATGCCGAAAAATACTATTCACTCCAGGGAGTTACTATTCACAGAGTAGAAAAAAATGTGAATTTGATGGTTGAAATGTATGAGTTGGACTAGGAATGTATGTCCAACTCTGTGGTGCAATAGGCGACTAGTTCTGATAAAAATCGTTGGGTAATTACACGAATGTGAATCGTTGCCTACTGATTTCACTTGGAATTAAAATGCTTGACTGAAATTGCTTGTCTTTGACTTATCATGTATGGATAAATTCCATAAGATGCATTGTGTTGCTTTGGCATGTTTTTGACTATCGAGTGAAATGTTCGTCAAGCAGAAATGTTAGCCCTGAGGCGTGTTATTGTGGGGTGGAAGGCGGCCCTGAGATGCCAATATGGCATGGGGAAAGTGGAGCGATAAGGATGCCAACCTGATGCGAGTATCGCGGGTCGAGGCATAATGCGCTCGAACGTACTCGGCACGGGGTAGCTGGAGAGATAAAGGTGCCAACCATGAGGCGGCTAGCGCGGGTTGAGGCACGTCCTAAGGCGACTAGCGTAGGTCAAATGAAAATGAAATCCTATTGTGGCAGAACCTCGAGATCCTCGTATGCCTATACATCCTAGCGCATGATCATATCATTATTGGATGTTCATTTGCTTGTAGAGTTCATTTATTGTCATAGCTGAGTTGTTAGCCTAATTGCATGCCTTGAATTAATCGTGTGATTACGCGTTATCCTGAGCGAGGTTTAGGGGGCAAACTTACTGAGATGTGTTCTCATAGTTGTCATTATTTTCCCTACTTTTCAGACCCTAGACAAGGATCATGAAAACACCACCACCGCGCCGTTTTGGGATTCCACGAGAGATAGAGACCGAAGTGGAAAAGTACCCTGTCAGTGAAGATCAGACGTACCTTAGGTATATTACTAGAGTTTGGGTGGACGAGGGAGACGACCTATGGAGAGCACATTTCTATGTTGCGTGGAGGTACCGTCAGGACGGTTTACTAAGCAGTATACTCCCTGGATTCGAGACCCCATCAAAGATCACCGGAGATTGGGATGCTTCAGCTGTAATCGAGGAGGGAGAGGTAGTGAATACTGAGGAAGTTCCTATACCGATGGATACCGACGAGAATTTACCAGCGACCGATTCTGAGGATGGAGAGATTGCGATGGTGATCGATCCTGAGGAGATTCCACCACCTGATGTCAGTAGTAGAGGCGAGTAGATCTTGGCATGTATTTTGTTTAAGGGCGATCTTTTGTTTAGAGTACAGCCCTTTCGACCATGGATCTCTTTTGACGTGTAGTCAACCTAGTTTGTATCGCTTGAACGGTTGATGTAGTTAATGGCATGAATAATGTATAAAGGATGTAAATATATATGTATATAAGTGTTTTGGTCGTATGTTTACTTTGCTAAATTGTTGTCGGGTTATTATGTCGTTTCCGCTAGCGTTCGATTTAATTGAATTGATTTGGGTCAGCGACAAATCTTGGGACGTCGCATTATCTTTATCGACCAGTGTATATTTGTGCGAGATGTTGTGTGCCCGTGGAGTTCGGGGCGTGACATCCGCATTGAGGTGGTATCAAAGCAAGGTTAGCTCGATCAAGAATTGTTCGAGGCTTGGAGTGATAAGGAATGATGAGTTAGAGTAAGGACAACTCGACCAAGAGCGTATTTGAGGCATGGAGTGATAAGGCTGCAAAGTTTTAGGATCCCTCTCCACCTTAGATGTCCGCTAGCAAAGACACGTCTTGAGGGTCACATGAGCATATACATGTGATTGGTAGGTCTAAATGACTTGGTACCGAGTAAATTATGTAATTCTGTTAAGCTACAGATGTGGCTGGACTTGAGGTGAGAACTTAAACCTTGATTGCTGAGTACTCGTAATATTTGTAGGATGTTTGCTTGATTGTGGTATTATTGTTATTGTGATCTGCTAAGTAGATTTGCTAAGCTTGAGCAATGGCTTAGGTTTTTAATTCCTTGGTGGAATTATAGCAGGTCTAGACGTTTGTGAGATTGTGGGAGTATGAGTACCCGAGGTAGGGGCAGGGGAAATGATGGAGCATCTAGCTCACAGGCAAGAGCTATTAGGAGCCCAAGAATGGAAGGGGTTATGAAAGCGTTGGAGGAGATAGGAAATTTGATGGGCAGGCAGGCCCAGGACCGAGCTGCTACTATTGCCCAAGCCGCTGAGGCTGCTGTTGCTGCTGTTCAGGGAGTAAATAGAAATCATGATAATGGGAATAGACAAATGCATCAACTAGTAGAACAATTTTTGAAGCTGAAACCTGCAGAATTCAATGGAAGTGGCGGTTTAGAAACTGCCTCGCTATGGTTGGAGAAGTTGGAGAAGGCCTTTGCACTTCTGGGGTGCACAGAAGAGGAGAAGGTAGCTTTAGCAGTATATCAACTTCAGGGTACAGCTGATGACTGGTGGAAAGCCACTCGAGGAAGAGTGTTTCCTATTGGTACGGTTCCAAATTGGACGGCCTTGAATGAGGCCTTTAGCGGAAAGTATATATTTGAGGTTGCTCAGGATCAGAAGATGACGGAGTTTCTGCGACTTCATCAAGGACACATGTCGGTGGACCAATACGAATCTGAGTTCGCAAGGTTATCTAAGTATGCTCCGAGGATGATCGAGAACCCATTGGATAGAGCAAGGAGATTCAGAGATGGGTTAAAACCTGAGCTTAGGAGTTAGCTGATACTCCTAAATTTAAGGGACTATAATGAGTTATACGAGAGAGCTCAGATGGTTGAACGAGACGCGATTGAAAGAGCTGCTGCCTCTGGATCGCGGTATATGCCGGTCAGAGACAACCGGAATTTTGGAAAGAAACTTATAATGGGAAATAGACGTTTTGTCCCTCCTGTGAGAAGGAATCTGGGAAAGCCAACATATCCTTCAGGAATAGTATGTTGATTGTGTGGAAGGAAGCACGGAAATGGACCTTGCTCGAATAGGACTGGAGCATGTTTCAGGTGCGGTCAACAGGGTCATCATGTAAGGGACTGTCCGAACCGAGCAGCGAGACCGCGACTTCAATCACAGTGACCCCCAGATAGGACCACAAGTTGGAACCGCCCCACAGAATAATCAGAATCGACCTCCAGCCCAAGGAAAAGTTTATGCGATAGCGCGAGGGGAGGCAGAAAATGCACCTGGGGTAATCACAGGTACCATTTCTCTTTGTGATCATCCTGCCTATGCTTTATTTGATCCAGGAGCGTCGCATTCATTCGTATCTGAGCAATTCGTGGCATTGGCTGGTAGTGAGTCGAAACCGTTAAAAATCATATTGCATGTTGCCACACCCTTAAAGGATAAAGTAATTGTTTTATTAGGGTGCTCAGATTGTAAGATAGCCTTGGGCGATAGAGAAGAATTTATTGATTTGGCTGTCCTACCTATGTATGATTTTGATGTGATAGTTGGGATGGATTGGTTAGTCAAACATGGAGCTATGATAGATTATAGTAGTAAGACAATCCAATTTAATCCAATTGGACATCCTAGCTATCTTTTTGTAGGAAATCGAGGAGGAACCTCGATCCCTTGGATTTCGTCATTGGAAGTGACTAAATTGCTAGTTGAAGGTTGCCAAGGTTATCTGGCATTCGTGAAAGATTTGTCGATCGAGGGAACGAAGTTAAGAGACGTAGCCGTGGTGTGCAATTTTCCTAATGTCTTTCCTCAGGAATTGCCGGGATTGCCACCTGAAAGAAAAGTGGAGTTCGTAATTGAGTTGATTCCTGGAACGGAGCCAATCTCTAGAGCGCCTTAGAGGATGGCGTTATCGGAGCTGAAAGAATTGAAAATCCAGATGCAAGAATTGTTGGATAAAGGGTTCATTCGTCCTAGTGCATCACCGTGGGGAGCACCAGTTTTATTTGTAAGGAAAAAGAATGGGTCATTGCGTTTATGCATTGACTACAGGCAATTGAATCAGGTGACAATCAAGAATAAGTATCCGCTACCGAGGATAGACAATCTGTTTGATCAGCTACAGGGGGCTTTAGTGTTTTCCAAAATCGACTTAAGGAAAGGTTATCATCAGTTAAGAATTAGGAAAGAAGACATACCTAAGACATCATTTCGTACAAGATATGGGCATTATGAGTTCACCATCATGCCATTTGGATTGACAAATGCCCCAACTGCTTTTATGGATATGATGAATCGGGTGTTTAAGGAGTTCTTAGATCTGTTCGTCATAGTATTTATTGACGACATTTTAGTATACTCGAAGAGCCTTGAAGATCATGAGCAACACTTGAGTACGATTCTACGGACCTTAAGAGAACACTCGCTCTATGCTAAGTTTATCAAGTGTGAGTTTTGGCTCAATCGAGTGGCGTTTCTTGGACACATCATCTTTGGAGAAGGAATCTCAGTGGACCCGACCAAGATTGAAGCAGTAATGAATTGGCCGATACCAATGTCAGTTACGGAAGTACGAAGTTTTCTGGGACTAGCCGGTTATTATAGACGATTCGTGGAAAGATTCTCCGCGATAGCCTCTCCTTTGACGCGATTGCTGAAGAAGGAAACAAGATTCGAATGGACGGATAAGTGTGAAAGGAGTTTTCAAGAGCTTAAGCATAAGTTGACAACCGCACCAGTGTTGACGATTCCATCTGGACCTGGAGGATTTGAGGTTTATAGTGATGCGTCGTTGAAAGGACTTGGGTGTGTCTTGATGCAACATGGATGAGTAGTGGCGTATGTGTCTCGCCAATTAAGACCACATGAGATTAACTATTCGACGCATGATTTAGAGCTAGCTGCTGTCGTATTTGCGCTGAAGATCTGGAGGCATTACTTTGTTGGAGAAAGGTTCCAAATCTACACGGATCACTAGAGTTTGAAATATCTGTTTTTGCAGAAAGAGCTAAATGTGAGACAGTAGAGATGGATGAAATTACTAAAGGACTATGATTGCGAGATGTTGTATCATCCTGGAAAGGCAAATAGAGTGGCAGATGCATTGAGTAGAAAATCCAGCATTGCGCAAATGGTGATTAAGGAATGGACTCTGCTGGAAGGGATAAGAGACTCGGAGTTCAAGGTAGAGATGGGACATCTCTCGAGTCTCATGGCCACGTTAAGGATTGAACCGGAGATTCAGTTGAAGATTAAGGAACTGCAACCTACGGACCCTGAACTTCAAAAGGTATTAGCGATGGATGTAACCAAGAGAAAGCCTGAGTTCTAAGTCATGGAAGATGGGATTTTGAAGTTTCGTGGACGGCTTTGCGTACCAAATGATACTGAATTAAAAGAAACATTTCTATCTGAGGCTCATCGAAGCAGTTATAGTATCCACCATGGTAGCACAAAGATGTATCAGAATCTGCGTCAACACTATTGGTGGAATGGAATGAAAGTGGATGTAGCCAAGTATGTGGCTAAATGTTTGACGTGTCAGCAAGTGAAGGCGCAACATTGTAAGCTTGGTGGATTGCTTCAACCGTGAGAAATCCCTGAATGGAAATGGGAACACGTTACGATGGATTTTGTGATGAATTTGCCAAGGAGTCAGAAGGGCAATGATTCGATATGGGTGGTGGTCGATAGGTTAACTAAGTCAGCTCATTTCATAGCTGTAAGGAAAGACTTTGCCTTAGAAAAGTTGGCTGAATTGTATGTACGCCAGGTTGTTCGTCTTCATGGTGTACCGGTGCCAATCACGTCGGATCGTGATCCAAGGTTTACTGCGATGTTCTGGAAAATTCTACAGGTGGCATTGGGATCAGAATTGAGGTATAGTACAGCTTATCATCTGCAAACCGATGGACAAACTGAAAGGACAATTCAGACGCTCGAAGATATGTTACGAGCGTGTGTGATAAATATTGAAGGCGGGTGGGAGGATCAATTACATCTGGTGCAATTTGCATAATAACAGCTACCAACAAATCCTAAAGATGGCACCATTTGAAGCCTTGTATGGCAGGGCTTGTAGGACTCCACTGTGTTGGAATGAGGTAGGCGAAAGAAGGATAACGGGCCCAGAACTAGTTCAACAGTCAGTGGAGGCAGTAGAAGTTATCAGAGAAAGATTGAAAACAACTCAAAGCCGCCAGAAAAGCTATGCAGACAAGAGACGAAGGCCATTGGAGTTCCAAGTGGGAGATCATGTGCTCTTGAAAGTGTCACCAATGCGAGGGTTGTCTCGATTTTGAAAGAAAGGAAAGTTAAGCCCGAGGTTTTTAGGACCTTTTGAGATCTTAGATCGCATTGGGAATTTGGCCTATCGCTTAGCTTTGCCGCCGAGTTCGTCGCAAGTACATAACGTATTTCACGTATCGATGCTCAGGAAGTACGAGCCGGACAAGAGTCATATACTCGATCATGAAGTCATTGAAGTAGATGATCGAGTCTCATATGTGAAAAGACCAATACGAATTGAGGATCGAAGGGAAGAGCTTCTGAGAAACAAGACGATTCCATTAGTCAAGGTGGTCTGGGAGCACCACGGAACATAAGGCGCCACGTGGGAAAGTGAAGATGAAATAAGGCGTCTGTACCCTTCTTTGTTTGAATAGTTGTGATAGTAGTATGTTGTAAATTTTGGGAATGAAATTTCTATAAGGAGGGAAGAATTGTAACATTCTGAAATTCGACCATTTTTCAGAATTTGAAAATAGAATGGTTATTTCATAGAAGCGCTATAAATGGATTTCACTCGAAACTAATCACTTCGGGATAACTAACCAGAAGGGAAAGGCTAGTTAGGAATATAAGCACGTGGACTAATTGGTCGATACGCGTGACTCCTAAAAGCCACCCGTTAGTTTGAGAATTTATTTAAAGTTGTTATCTTATGAATGAGGCCGCGAATTGATTTTCGGAATATAACAATCGACTCTTATGAGTGTCACAGTTGTGAATTTGGACATTGCTTAGAAAGGCGTGAATGAGCAGATTGATCTCGGAATGCTTAGAGGAAATGGTGAAATTGGAAATTGCCATCTCGCCCCCGTCTTGTGCTAGAATCCATGGCTAAAGAGTATTAGTAATTTTAGCGAGGCTAGAAAAATTGTTCGGCGGTATCTTGAGTCTTTTCCGATCGCGGTTGAGCCAAATCAGTACTGATTGAGCCTCGATCGGTCCTGAAATTTCTTGAATTTTCAGAAATGCCTCATCATTCTTTGTTAATCACATAAATCACATCAATCAACCATCGGTCGCCGTCGGTCAAACCTTTTGACCGGTCAATCGATAAATAGTGCCGGTCAACTAATGAATAGTAACCCCCTAATAATCGAAGATATTTCTCTCTCTCTCTCTCTCTCTCTCTCTTCAATTATTGACAGAATACTTTCTCTCTCCTCAGAAATTTCGCGGCTCTCTCTCTCTCTTGGTTTTCTCTCTTGGTTTTGGCCGCCAGAAAACCGCCGCTCGTTGTACCGCTTGTTCGCTGCCCAAACGTTATTGGTTTAAGACGCCCTTTTAACCTGATCTTCACCTAACTCTCTAGAATCTCTCCACCAAAAATCAGCTCAAGATGAGCCCTAGAACCCCCTCAAACAGAGCCAAAACCAGACCTTGCACAGGTTGAATTCCAGTTTCTGACCTCAACTTCAATCGGCCACCGACGGAAAACTGACCGTTGGATCGTCGTGCTTTTCAGGTATATCGTAGTTCATTGTCTTGTGGTTCTTTTGCAACTTGAATCACTCCGATCCGAGGTCGTTTGACCTTCAAAATCTGCTTCGCCGTTTCGGTCGATGAATTCGTCTTTGTTACCCGAATTTCATATAGGGTTCAAATTGATATATGTTGACCCCAGCGACACCTAGAGCTCATTTCATGTGAAAAAATTGATTTTCAGCTTGTGAACCAACTCGCTCAACTCGGCACGTGGTCTTCTCGCATCGACTTTTGCTGTTTTTGGCCTCAGCTTTGTTCGTGGACTTTTCCGCTGAATTTCTGGTGAGTTTTCCCCCGAAATCTTGAGTAGGATGATAGGTAATTGCTAGACGAAGGTTAGGGCTAAAACGAGGCTCGAATCGGACTCGTTTTGAGGTGGAACAAAGTTTACTATTCATGGCCGGAAAATACTATTCACTGCCAGAGTTCACTGTTCATATCGAAAAATATTATTCTCGATCGGAAAATACTATTCCCGATCGGAGATCACTATTCATGCCGAAAAATACTATTCACTATCGGAGTTACTATTCATGCCGAAAACACTATTCACTCCGGAAAGTTACTATTCATAGAGTAGAAAAAGAATGTGAATTTGAGTGTTGAAATGTATGAGCTGGACTATGAATGTATGTCCAACTCTTTGGTGCAATAGGCGACTAGTTCTGATAAAAATCGTTGGGTAATTACACGAATGTGAATCGTTGCCTACTGATTTCATTTGGCATGTTTTTGACTGTCGAGTGAAATGATCGTCAAGTAGAAATGTTAGCCCTGAGGCGTGTTATCGCGGGGTGGAGGGCGGCCCTGAGATGTCGATATGGCATGGGGAAAGTGGAGCGATAAGGATGCCGACCTGATGCAAGTATCGCGGGTCGAGGCATAATGCGCTCGGACGTGCTCGGCACGGGGTAGCTGGAGAGATAAGGGTGCCAACCGTGAGGCGGCTAGCGCGGGTTGAGGCATGACCTGAGGCGACTAGCGCGGGTCAAATGAAAATGAAATCCTATTGTGGCAGAACCTCGAGATCCTCGTATGCCTATGCATCCTAGCGCATGATCATATCATTATTGGATGTTCATTTGCTTGTTGAGTTCATTTATCGTCATAACTGAGTTGTTAGCCTAATTGCATGCCTTGAATTAATCATGTGATTACGCGTTATCCTGAGCGGGGTTTAGGGGGCAAACTTACTGAGATGTGTTCTCATAGTTATCGTTATTTTCCCCACCTTTCAGACCCTAGACAAGGATCATGAAAACACCACCACCGTGCCGTTTTGGGATTCCATGAGAGATAGAGACCGAAGTAGAAGAGTACCCTGTCAATAAAGATCGGACGTACCTTAGGTATATTACTAGAGTTTGGGTGGACGAGGGAGACGACCTATGGAGAGCACATTTCTATATTGCGTGGAGGTACCGTCAGGACGGTTTACTAAGCAGTATACTCCATGGATTCGAGACCCCATCAGAGATCACCGGAGATTGGGATGCTTCAGCTGTAATCGAGGAGGGAGAGGTAGTGAATACTGAGGAAGTTCCTGTACCGATGGATACCGACGAGAATTTACCAGCGACCGATTCTGAGGATGGAGAGATTGCGATGGTGATCGATCCTGAGGAGATTCCACCACCTGATGTCAGTAGTAGAGGCGAGTAGATCTTGCCATGTATTTTGTTTGGGGGCGATCTTTTGTTTAGAGTACAGCCCTTTCGACCATGGATCTCTTTTGACGCGTAGTCAACCTAGTTTGTATCGCTTGAACGGTTGATATAGTTAATGGCATGAATAATGTATAAAGGATGTAAATATATATGTATATAAGTGTTTTGGTCGTATGTTTACCTTGTTCAGTTGTTGTCGGGTTATTGTGTCGTTTCCGCTAGCGTTCGATTTAATCGAATTGATTTGGGGCAGCAACAAATCCTAGGACATCGCATTATCTTTATCGACCAGTGTATATTTGTGCGGGATATTGCGTGCTCGTGGGGTTCGGGGCGTGACCGTAGGGGTTTTTGCAGGACTTTTCATTCACAAATACTACGTAGGAAAAGAATTTGCATTTAGTTTCGACATCATCAGCTTGAATTGAAAGACATGGTTAATGTAAGAATCGAGGACCAACCTCCAGAATTCAGGTCATTGGTGGCCACGCATATGTCCTGAAGAGGACTCAGGTCATAAGCAAAGTGGCAGTTGCCAAAGCCAATGTGAGAAAGCTAATCCTTGTAGAGACTAGTGTTGCTTGAGGGAGGAGTAAGGAATTGAATGGCAACATGATCTCACTTTATAGATGAAAATGTTGGGCACAGTGTGCAATTTATTCATTAGTTTTCCCTGCAGATTACCAAGTCTCTGTTGGAGTTGGCAAATACTTGGGGGACCCTTGTTTCTTACATCGGGCATGCCCACGTGAGCTTTGAAAGAATTATGAACCAACGACATATGATCCCTATGCACGGAATGTAGGGGTTCGGGAGTAGCGCTCTCGACACGAAGGTCCCCATGGCTGGTCAACGGATGGAGATTCCGCTCCCCGATGAGCGGACGGTTGGCCTGCTCGCCGATGAGCGAGCGGGGGCGTGAGGGCAGCGCTCCCGAAACAATATTGGTTTTAGGCTTTTATTTAAGTTGGTTCATTACTTATAGGGCCTGTTTTTGAGGTATATATATTGTTTTTTCGTTCATTGTAACCGTGCGACAGAAAATCTAATAATACAGACTATAGGACGTAAACCTTTTCTGGGTGAACCTAGGTAAATCCCATTGTTCGTTTTTTTCTTATCTCTACCATTCTTCCGATTCGATTAGATAAATCTCATCAGCCTTCACAAGTTTTATCTATTTTTCCCTCCTCTAATCCAAGGATGAATTACTGCATAACAATCACGACGATTGGGCAATTTGTTTGACTTCCTCTCCTCCAGCTAAAAGAAGGCACATCTCACCTGATAATGGAAATGGCTTTTGATGAATCGTACATCATTGTGCCGTTTCTCCTGAATTTTTTTACGAATCTTTAGCATATCTCAAAGAAGATTACAAACTAATGAGGTTTTCCTATGCAAATTGTACTTTCTCGAAAAGATTGACTATGCCAGCTTGCAAAGGTACCCTTGCGGTAGCCATCTTTATCTTGAAAATGTTTCTGTTGTTGAGGTCCCCGTTTAGTGTTTAAATACAATAAACTCATCGCTGATGTTTTGACCATTCTGGACAATAAGTTTCTGTTATATAATACTTCCAGCAAGCTTTTCTTTTTCCCGAGAATGGTTCCTAGGAGGTGGGGAAGAAGATGCTGTCCAAGCTGCCACTTCTCAGCTGCATAATGAAAAGAAGGTTTTAGTTCGACTTTGTTTATGGGCATTTAATGATATCACAGAGCTTTTAAGACGTGGTATTGAGGAGATATTTTGTGTATTATATTGTATAATATTTTCTTCCTCTTTTGTTTCCTCATTCTATGGGATTAGGTCGTTAGCTTAGCAGTATCTTCCTTGATTCATGGGATTGCCTCTCCTAATTTGGCTCATAGTTAGCTGTATATATGTAACTCCATTTCTCGTAATAAAGTATGGGAAAAACCATTGTCTCTTTTCTACGTTCTTCCTTTTTCTACATGGTATCAGAGCGATTGGCTTTGGGACCGTTTTTCCTCTATGTCAAAAATTCCGACAGTCGATGCGCACGGCTCTCCGGGCTAAGAACAAGCTCGACTTCATCAATGGGAGTGTGAAGCGTCCTGATTCTAGCGATCCGAATGCGGATCATTGGTTGACATGCAATTCAATGATTCTGGCGTGGATATTCAACTCTGTTGATAAGGACATATTGACGAGTATCGTTAATATCGAGGAAACAAAGGTTGCATGGGACGACCACAAAGAGCGTTTTTCACAAGGGAACGAGGCGAGGATCTATCAAGTCAAGCACGAGATTTACCTCCTCAAGCAAGAAGGGAGGTCCGTGGCCGAGTATTATTCCAGATTGAAGGGCCTCTGGGATGAATTGGAGAACTACCTCGGTGATCTGAGTTGCACGTGTGCGGCTGCAACCAAATACACGGCCCAACGGGAGAAAGAGAAGGCTCACCAATTCCTCATGGGTCTTAATTCTGATGTTTTCGGCACGGCACGGTCGAATATCCTGAGCATGGAGCCACCATCAAATCTCCGTAAGGATTATTCGATGGTTGTTCATGAAGAACGGTAAAGGTTGGTGTCCCATGCTATCGGAATAGGTTCAGATGCTGCGGCATACTTTGCTAAAGGAGGTTGTGGAGGCAATTTGAGAGGACGACCTAGGTGCGATTATTGTGGGAAAGATGGCCATCTTCAAGCCACGTGCTGGCAATTAAATGGGATGCCCGATCATGTCGAGGACGGTAACACTGCCGGAAGGGGGAGAAGATCCTCTTCGACCAGATGGCATGGATCCGGCCCAGAACAGAGGCAGTCCAGCGAGCCTAAGTGGAGACAAGCTGGTGGGCCGAACAACGGACAACCCACTAGGCCGAATGGGAGGCAGCCCAATCTGATAGGACAACAAGCCGGGATTTCTCATCGTTCATCTGTAAAGGCAAATATGGCACTATCCAATGGAGCAAGTAATTCCACGAATCATCAACTTGCCGGGCTTTCTGACACACAGTTTCAGCGTTTGTTAAGCATGCTCCAACCCGAGGACGGAGTTGCCGATCCACTCTCTGGTAAAGATTTTATTTCTGTGAATTCTAATGTTGACTGGATTATTGATAGCGGGGCATCCATACACATGACGGGTTACGCCGGCCAACTCGTTGATTCTAAGCTCCTCGACCGCCCTCGTCTCATTTGAAGACCGAACGGGACCTCTGTACCTGCTAGAGAAGTTGGAAAAGTCAAACTTGGTGGTGACTTTGATTTATGTGATGTTCTTTATGTCCCAAAGTTTGAATGCAACTTGATCTCACTGGGCCAACTTTGTAATAATCAAAATTGCCGGGTTATTTTCTCAGGTGATATTTGTCTCATACAGGACCACACCTTGAGGAGGACAATTGGACTGGGTGAATTCCGGGACGGGGTCTACTATTTACGCTGTGTGGCAAAGTCGGTTTTCGCATTTTGAGCAATCAGCGAGGACGGTCAGCTTTGGCATAGGCGTCTCGGGCATCCATCTTCTCGGGTTAATTTTCATGATTCTCGGTTATCTTTAGGAGGTGTTTTACATAAGGAGTGTGACATATGTTTTCGTGCTAAACAAACACGAAAGAAATTTCTGATTAGTATTAATAAAGCTGAAGCCCTATTTGACTTGATTCATTGTGACTTGTGGGGCCCCTATCGGACTTCGTCTATCACTGGTGCTCATTATTTCATCACGATAGTTGATGATTACAGTAGGGCTACCTGGTTGTACTTATTGCGCGAGAAGTTAAGTGCATGCCAACAAATTATGAAATTTTTCCACATGGTGAAAACATAATTTGGGCGGGCCATTAAAGTTGTTCATAGTGACAATGATCTTGAATTCTTATCTCGAGAATTGCAGGAATTCTTTACTATTAATGGGGTGGGTCATCAAACTTCATGTGTCAACACCCCCCAATAAAACGGGCGAGTCGAACAGAAGCACATGCATATTCTCAATATTGCCCGCTCACTACTCTTCCAAGGGTCCCTACCGACTAAAGTTTGCGGCGAGTACGTTTCGACGGCGGCCTACCTCATTATTACACTCCTACTCCAGTTTTATCGGGTAAGACACCTTTTGAACTTTTGTTCGGCAAACCGCCCACATATGATCATTTAAGGGTATTTGGATCCTTATGTTACGCACATAATCAGCCAAGGGATCGTGATAAGTTTGCGGATCGTTCCGAAAAATGCATTTTTGTGGGGTACCCTTACGGAAAAAGGGGATGGCGGTTATTTGATCTCGCGAAAAATGAAATCTTCACTGCGCGTGATGTTGATTTTTGTGAAAATACGTTTCCTTATTCCTCTGATACGTCCATTGATAATTTGGAGTCGGGTCCTTTGCAATATATTAATTCTGGAGGAATAGACCAATTAGAGGAAGATGGCGAGAATCTAGTCGATTTGAGCTCACCCAAGCCATCAGCTCCAGCCACACCAGCAATTCCAACTGAACCAACACTGCTAGCTACACATACTGGGACCAGCTCCGGCCCAGTTCAGTCGAGCCCTATTCATTCCGGCCTAAACAGATCAGCACAGCAGCCCACAGCCCCAGTTCGGCCTGATTCGATAGCTTTTAGGACAGATCCGTCACTCCCAGCTCAGTCCCGCTCTTCCATTTCAAATAGGCTAGCTCGAATTAGAAAATCGCCTACCCAACTCTCCGACTACGTTTGCCACACAGCGTGTCTCAGCGACCCCCCCCCCCCCCCCCCCCCCGCGGCTCCTCCGTCCTATCAAAATCCTCAAGTATGCGTTATCCTATTGAGCATTATGTTACTTATAATCATTTTCCGGAACACCACGTTTCTTTTTCAGCGGCCATTGATTCTGTCGTTGAGCCACGCACGTACCGAGAAGCCATCCGTGATCCCCGTTGGGCCACCGCAATGGCCGAAGAAATTCGGGCACTTGAACTTAACCGCTCTTGAACCATCAAACAGTTACCTCCCAATAAGCGTCCGATTGGTTGCAAGTGGATTTTTAAGCTTAAAAGACGTGTAGATGGCTCCATCAAACGATATAAGGCACGCTTAGTGGTTAAAGGCTATACTCAGATTGAAGGTCTCGATTTTCATGAGACATTTGCCCCAGTCGCCAAACTCGTCACCGTGCACTGTCTTTAAACGGTAGCGGTTTGGAAACAATGGAACATTCTTCAGATGGATGTCCATAACGCCTTTCTCCATGGTGATCTCGACGAGGAGGTTTACATGACCTTGCCGCCCGATTTTTCCTCGCTCCTAGTTCTGTTTCCCGTCTTCGTAAGTCTCTCTATGGACTTCGTCAGGCTTCTCGAAATTGGTACTCGAAGTTTGCCACCGCGTTACTCTCTTATGGATTCCGTCAATTCGAGGCGAATCACTCTCTTTTCACTCTATCCCGAGGGAATCTATTTTTGGTGTTCTTGTTTATGTCGATGACCTTATTCTTGTCGGCAATGACTCTCATCAGTGTTCTTTATTCAAGTAGTACTTACATGGTCGCTTTCGTATTAAGGATCTTGGACGACTCAATTATTTCTTGGGGATCGAGGTCATTCCACAAGATTCTTGTTTTTTTTCTGACCCAGAGGAAGTATGTCCTCGATATTCTAAAAGAGACTGGGATGCTAGGTTCCAAACCCAGTTCCTTCCCCATGGAGCAGCAGCATTGTTTGGCCTTAAACGACAGACCCGTATACTCTGATCCAGGTCGTTATCGTCGCCTCGTGGGACGGTTCATTTACCTGACTATTACTAGACCTGAGATTAGTTACTCCATTCATATCCTATCCCAGTTCATGCAGGCTCCTCGCCAAGCACATTGGGATGCGACTCTACGTGTTCTCCGATATCTCAAGGGCTCTCCTGGTCAGGGAATTCTTCTTCGACCTTCCTCCTTAGACCTTGCCGCTTATTGCTACTCCGATTAGGCGAGCTGTCCTCTCACACGTCGCTCAGTGACAGGTTATTTCGTTATGCTCGGAGGCAGTCCCATTTCCTAGAGGACCAAGAAACAGACTACTGTCTCTCGCTCTTCTGCTAAGGCCGAGTACCGTGCTATGGCGGTAGTAACTAGTGAGCTTCTCTGGCTCGAAGTCTCCTTTCTTCTCTCGAGGTTACCCTTCAGCGTCCCATGACACTATTCTACGACAACCAGGTAGCACTCCACATCGCTGTCAACCCCGTGTTCCATGAACGAACGAAGCACATCGAGATCGACTGTCATTTCGTTCGTCAACATATTCTTTCTCGTGCGATTTCCACATGTCACGTTCCCACACGGCTACAACTTGCTGATGTGCTCACCAAGCCATTAAGGCGAGATCGGTTTTAGTTCTTACTCAGCAAGTTGGGAATTCGCAACCCTCATTCTCCACCTTGAGGGGGAGTATTGAGGAGATATTTTGTGTATTATATTATATAATATTTTCTTCCTCTTTTGTTTCCTCATTCTTTGGGATTAGGTTGTTAGCTTAGCAGTATCTTCCTTGATTCATGGGATTGCCTCTCCTAATTTGGCTCATAGTTAGCTGTATATATGTAACTCCATTTCTTGCAATAAAGTATGGGAAAAACCATTGTCTCTTTTCTACGTTCTTCCTTTTTCTACACGTGGCTTACTTAAGGATTTGAGGGTACAATTTTTTGAGATGTTGTTTATTCGGCAAGTTGCCCTGCATATTACCAAGTCTTCAGAAGTTGAATCTATTTCCCGCTGCTCAACTCCGCGGACGAAGTGGAGTAACGACTACAATGACTTGGTAATTTGTTGGATTTTCTCTTCTCCAGCTAGAAGGCACCAGATGAAGTTCAATCTATTTCCCAATCGTCAACTCCACGGATGAAGTGGAATAACGACTACAATGACTTCGTATTTGTTGGATTTTCTCTCCTCTAGCTAGAAGGCACATCATCTGATGGAAATATTCTATGGTTGCTGATTTTTATCCTTGTTAAATTAGAAAATTTGACCTACTCTGATGTTTAGAGGAAACTACAAAGAATATTCAGAGCATATGCTTGCCTGCCATGAACTTTTATATGTTGCACTAAAAATTTATCTTATCCAGGACTAAAGCATTTCTTATGGTTCCTTCACACAGCAAGGCTTTGTTAAGAAGGTTATTTCATATTCTGTTGAATGGATTTCTAGATGATCTCATAGTATCTAGGATGGACTTGTAGATTCGGTCGGACGAGCCTACTTGAGGATTAACATGATTTTTACTTTCATTTTTATGTTTTTGTTTATATGAGCGTATCGGCGATTACTATTTTCTATGACTCTAATATACATTAATTCTCTGAGAAAGGATTCGCTAGCAAGCATGGATTGAATAATGTAAGAGAGAGAGAACTATTCTGAGAATAGATGAAGGACTCAGGCACAACTCTTGGACATGAGTGAACTATCCTCAGTTTAAACCCATGTCAAATTGAATAGTGATATGGATTCTTGGGCTAAATAGACAAAATATGAAATCCTTTTTTACCCTGCTCAAAACTGTTAGGCTTTGGGTTAAATAGACACAATTCCAATGGCTTTGGCTCCTATTTATGAAGTAAATAGGATCACTTGAACCTTTTTTGAAAGGGAAATATGTAGGAACTTCATCGCTTTGCCTGGGGTATGCATTGCATTACGATCAATCATGCTTTGCCTGGTGTATGCATCGCAAGGATGAAAAAGTGCAGCATCTCTGGGTTTTAATTATTAGATTCAAAACTTTTGAGAGCACGTAAAATAAGTCTAATACCTTCATTTGGGGAGATAGTCAAGAAGGAGCCCAAGTCTGAACTCTCAACATATCCAATTTGATTAACCTTCACTCAAAAGCTTAAGCCAATAAGTTATGGGTCAACTTGAATATATTATTACTTCGCACTTTCTCTAACACAACTCACATGTGCATCTTAACAATCCTTCCCTCACATATGAGTTCCAATGTTAGATTTGGTCCCATTAATTTAAGAATACTTCTGCATCAAAATATCTCAACTTGAATCTCTAAGTCATTGCAATGTGCACTGCAACCAACCAACATCAACAGTTAACTTGAAATTGCATCACCCATGGCCTCCATCTTGCGTCCCTAGGCCAACTGTCTCTGGTCTCTTCTTGCCAAGACTCACGTTACTAGACAAATTGTCCATGATCTCTTCGTGCTAGATGAACCGTGATGACAATTTCCACCCGAAATAGGAGTCAATCATGAGATTTCTTCTTTGAGATATTTATGAAACACCTGAACAGATTAGAGGTCCACCAATCAACCATCAGCTCGGATACCGTTTGTTGGAAGCGCATAGCAAAAGCCCGATATCTTCATTCGAGGCGATCACCAAGAAGGAGCTCAAGTTCGAGCCCGTCAACTTATCCAGTTGGACCCACCTTCACTTAAAGCTTAATCTTCCAAGTTATGGGCCAACTTGAATATATTAACTGCTCCATAATTCTTTTTACATAACTTGCAGGTGCATTCTAGCAATATATATCGGTGAAGGTATCGGGTTTCCGTTACATGCTCCCAACAAATATTGTTATAATATGTCTTAAGTTTGAGTTGGAAGCAGAAATCTGAATATTCTAAATTGGATATTTCTTATTTTACTTGGTATCTACTTTGGTACTCCATACTGTCGACCAAGGTAAGTCCATGAAAGTTGAAATTTTTGTGAATGTCCCAAATCAAGGAAACCTGAATAAATACGAAAATCAATTTCCTCGTTGAAGTCCTCAAAGTTAATTAAAAAGGGAAAAGTAAAGGTTTTGTGTATTTGTATGCTTCGACTTGAAATATCCCTATTGGAGTCCACTGTGCGTTGGCCACCGAAACAAGAAAGCCAAATGCAAGAATCTGCCCATGAATCTGTCAAAATTGGTTTTATATTATATTATAGGATATGTAATGTCTTCTGCCAGAGGGACTTGAGACAAAGAAGAAGTACCGTCTTTCCTTCGGAGTGCCGCGGGTGATCAGTTCCGGGGTGCTTGACAGTGTAGGGCAAATTTCTTCATGGAATTACACTAGAAGTATTCAATTGTTGAAGCCAAGTAAATCTTGCGATTAGATTTGTGTTAATTCCTTCATGAGATTGAGAGATTATTTTGTGAGAAATTGGAGACTAAACACTATGTGCGTTTGTTGACACCTAAATTTTGACTACTCTTTCTTAATTACTAATTTTTGCATAGAAAATTAGGGACTAATCTTAGTCTCTATTCAAAAATATATATTTAATTTATTTTCATATAGTTCGCATTTAGAGTAATTAAGTTTTACATTTAATTTAATTCAGACCAACGTCGAATGGTTAGAGTATGCCGTGTGGGTCATCGGGTTGCACGTCCCCTTCCTGATAAAGTATTTCAAGAGTTTGAGAGCTTCACTTCTGCTCTTATGTTTCTTCATCATTTCCTCAGCAAGAAGAGCTCGAAGAAACCTTGGAATTTTAGTCGGAGTGAAAGGTTCAGCAATAATTCTGAGTCATTCAATGACATACACAATCGGAATGAAGCGACTATTAATTTGGAGACACCTTCCAGTGGCTTATCGTTACGCAGGCCATAGCAATATCCATTCAAAATATCAAGATGAATGCCACCATACCCAATTACTCCAAGCCCCGTTATGATGAAATCGTGGAGGAAGTATCTTCATACTTGAAGAAAGTTGGCTACAACCCCGAGAAGATTCCTTTTCTCCCATCTTCGGATTTGAGGGTGGCAACATGATTGAGAAGTCCATTATCTTGCTTACTCCTTGCAGGATCTCTTGGTCAACTTTAATCAAGCGAGCCCACCCATCATCGTGAATTTTCGCTGAGTCTATTCCGCTCATTCGCGAGTCGCTACTGGTCCCAATCTGAAAGTCAGCTCGTTCCATTGAAGTTTCAATGGTAAACAAAATCTGAAATATTGCAGATTAGACTGCACTCACCCAAAGAAGAAAAGAGGTCTCTGGGAGGCAAAGAAAGGAAAATGGAGACATGGTTCGGTTGAGAGAAGACAGAGTTGAGAGAGACTGAGACCTGAGCGAGCAAGCAAAAAGAGTGTTTGTTAGAGAGAGAGAGAGAGACTTTTAAGAATTGCCAAGGACACCTTCAAAGCGCTCGGCTGGAAAACTTCGAGAGATATATCAAAGCTCTCGGTGCAAAAGCAAACTCCAAGATTGCCTCTCCGAACTTCGTGAAACCACAAGGAATGTCTCGAATCCCTCCGTTTGTCATTTTGTAGCCGGAATAGGTAGGTGCCATTTCTGAGATCTCAGAGGTCCGTCAATGGTGGATCTCCGTAGCAGCAATCATTCTTCACAACTTTTAGTTCATATTGCCCTCGTGCCTCACTGCTCCCTTACATACTCTCGATTTTCGTTTTCATTTCATAAAAGTACCTGAGACGGCCTTGAACCCTCCAAACCTACCTTGAGCTTACAAGCTCATTTTCAACGCCGATTAGAGCGATCGGGACATGAGATAAGTACCTATGAACTCCTTAGATGCTTGTGGTGTGCTTAGTTTTGATCGATATTGTGCGAAACGAGAGATCGGCTTCTGCCATAGCTAAACGTTTCGAAATCCATAAGTAGTGATCCCACCGTTAGATTAGGCTAGATTTTGGATATGTTATAGTCTGCGTCAAGCGTCGGAAGCTCTTCAAAAAGAAGCTGTAATAGTATAAAGCAGAGGTAAACAAGGAAGGATCCGCTGTTTTCAAGAACAAGAATACGCTGTTAGGAATTGATTTCATCACAAATGAACATATACTATCTTATATAGATGGAGAATAAGGGCTGTTAGGACAAATCCAACGAGCCCAAAATCGCCCACATCGGAGAAAATCTCACCATTGGATGTCGTCGGGAAGCTCTCGGCCGTCCGCGGTCATATTCAATGTTGGGCCTTTGACCAGTCAACGGCAGAGATGGCGCTAACGTAGATACCACGTGTCATGCCATTTTAGCTGGTCATTTTCTCAAAATAAAAAAATAAAAAAATCATTTTTTGAGATTAAAATTGATTTTAAAAAAATATTTTGTGATCTTGTGGCCCAAGTTTGGCCGTGCGTCACGATCTCGGCTATTCATTTATTTTAAAATATATATTTGGATCCGGCAGCTGTGATTATGCCACGTGGTGAGATCTGGTGCATTCGTTTGAAATTCAAAATTTTGGGAAAAAATGAATAAAAGATGCGAGAAATTCAAACAATTTTGAAATTTTGAAAATTCAAAGAAAATATTTCCAAAACTATGTCGTTTTGTAGATCAACCCAGGACCCTTTTAATTTGGGCTGAGCACCCGAGAGGTGTGGGCCGGGTTAACCCGACCCAGTTTGAAAATATTAAAAATAAAAATCTAAATATTTTAAAAATCAGAATTTTTTTAAAATTCCAAAAAAACGAAAAATTCTCAGAAAATTCTAAAACAAATTGAAAAAACTTCTAAAAAATTCTAAAAAATCCCAAAAAATCTCAAAAATTAGGAATGGGTCATTTTAACTGATCGATTCTAGTTTCGGAGGCCTTTCTCTTTCAATCTTTTTAAATGATGATTTTGCCCCTATGGGCAAATTGTCACAAAAAAATCTGAAAAAATTTCAAAAAATCTTGAAGATTGAAAAATGGGCATATTTAACTTCCCAATCCTATTTTCGATGATTTGGGTTTCAAATCCTTTGAAAATTTATAATTTTTCCCTTTAGGCAAATTGTGCCCCAAAATGACGATTTTACCCATAATGGGCAAATCGATTTTGAATTATCCCAGACTTCTTCCAAACTTTAATACACCCCTTCTCCAAGCCAATAGGATTTTATTAGAGTTGCACTTTATCCGCATACTTTTGATCCTTGATTTACACAACTATCTTGCTAATTGTGATTGATAGGTTAGTTATTCCTATCTGCATGAAATCCTAGATTTTAGGATTCTCTTATAAGTGTCAAATTGAACATTTTTTCATGAAATTGGTGACGAAAGGGCATTAATTGAAAAATTAGTGTAATCAAGTCCTCAAAATCATTGATCTATGGTTTGTAGGAATAAAGTATTCTTCCCAATATTTTATTTAGGTACCTAATCAACCTACCAAAAATAATTAGTGGCGACTCCAAAAATTAAAATCTTTTGTCTAATGATCACTCGAACTATAAGTTACAATTTGGTTAAATTTGGAGGAGTTTGAGCTAAGTTAATTAATCTAATCCATTAACTTAAAATTCGGGAAGCTCGATTTTTTTTTAGGTCACGATAGCGTTATTGGATGTAATTAGGGACTGAAAAATACTAAGAGTGTTTGAGTGAGTCAAGTGTGGTTTGTAATGTCCATTGGATTTCTAATTCTATAAAAGAATTCATTGCTATTTTCCCCATGGATATAGGTCTCTATGACCGAACCACGTACATCTGATGTTCCATTTATTTTCTTGTTCTATCTATTTTATTATTCGATCATTTTCTTTTGCCCAACAATTGGTATCAAAGATAGGCTTGCTTAAGTTAAAGCTAATCGATGGTGACAAAAGAAGTTAAAGTGAAAATCGACAAATTTGATGGGATAAAGTTTGGTTTCTAGAAGATGCAGATGAAGGATTATTTATAGCAGATGAAATTACACTTACCTTTGTTTGGGGAGAAGCTAGAGATGACGAAGTATGCTAATTGAGAATTGTGAGATAGACAAGCGATGGGTGTTATTCGATTGATGTTTTTTTCTAACTTCGTGTTTAATATAACTATGGGTTTGACGAAAGTCCTGTTAGATATGTATGAAAAACTCTCTGCGATCAACAAGGTTTATTTGATGCGACGTCTATTTAATTTAAAAATGGGCAAAGGTGCGTCAGTTGTTAATCATATCAAGGAATTCAATGTGATTGTTAGTCAATTGATTCAGTTGATATTGACTTTGCAGATGAGGTATGTGCTTTGATTCTATTATTTCATTGCTTAATAATTGGAATACTATTGTTATTGCTATTAGTAATTCTTCTAGGTCAACAAATTTAATGTTTGAAGGAATTCGAGATTTAATTCAGAATGAGGACATCTGCAGAAGAGAATCTGATAAATTTGTATCCATTACTTTAGCAAGTGAAAATAGAGGAATAATTGATACTCGTGTTAGCAGAAGTTGTATGAACATGAATAGATGCAATCTGTCTAGGATTGATAGTGCTGTCTATTGGAATTATGGTAAAAGGGGACACCTTAGAAAGGATAGCCTTAAGCTGAAAAAAAAAAAAGGTAAGGGAACTAGAGTCAAATCTGCGAATGATGTTGTAGCTATAGCTGACAATAATTTGGATAATGTTAATTTTGTCTTATCAGTTACTGATGATTCATCATTTCATGGATAGATTATGGATTTTGGTTGTTCTTTTCATTCTACACTAAATATGAGCTAATTTATCACTTATCAATGCATGGATAGTAGTAAAGTGCAATTGGCAAACAATGTTGAATGTGATGGTGTAGGTGTAAACGATGTTAGAATCAGAATGCATGATCGTACTGTGAGGACATTAATTAGAGTTCAACATGTCCTGAAATTGAAGAAAAATTTGATTTCCTTCAGTTCCTTGGATTCAACTGGGTATTGATATTTGTCAGTACGCGGAGTTCTGAAAATCATTCGAGGCGCCTTGTTGATAATGAAAGGAACCAAGCATAACGTGTATACTTCAAGATGAGACAGTGGTGGATTTTGCTGAGATGTTAGATGCATTTATTGTATAATTTGAATTGTGACATTTGTGTTTAGGGCATATTAGTGAGAGAAGCCTGAAGATTTTAAGTGAAATGAATTTATTATGCGGTTATATTGCCAACAAATTGAATGTATGCATGTGATGTGATTTAGATCAAGCGCGAAAAGTGTAGTCTAATGCAACCATCAAAGAAACCATAGAGATTGCAAAATTAATTCACTTAGATGCTAGTAGGTTGTCACGGTTTTCTTCAAGGAAGAATGCTAAATTTATACTAATAGTTGTGAATGACTACCCAATGAAGACCTAGATGTTTGTGCTTAGGCACAAATTTGATGCTATTGTCAAGATCAGACAGTTGAAAGCATTGATCGAAAAGGAGATTGTAGATGCAAATTGACAAATGCATAGAGTTTTTCTTAGAGCTGTTAAGTGAATTTTACATGAAGGAAGATAGAGTGAGATACCGCACCAGTGTCAATGATCCACAATATGTTGCAGAATTGATGAGCAGAATATTACTAGAGCTGGCCTATAAAATACTCTCTAGTACTAGTATAGCTAAAAGTTTCCTAGCAGATGTGATTAGCATGATAAGCTAACTAATAAATGGATCCCATTGACTACAATTTGATGTTGGATTGCCAAAGAAGTGTAGTTAAGTAATGTTGTTGATTATTCTATTCTTAAAATATTTGGTTGCCTTGTTATGGTTGAGTTAGCGATAATAAGTTTGACGGAAGGACAAGAAAATGCATGTTCCTAGGCTATACATAAGGTGAACATGGTTATTAGTTGTGGTGTCTGGAATTAAATTACTTGTTATCTACAGAGAAGTTACATTTGACGAGTGTCCAATACTTATGGCTAGGAGTGACCATAGTAGTGTTCATACGGATTTGGATAGTGTTCAACTTGAGGTGAAGTTGCAATAAAAAAAAACTCCTAAGATAGCAGGTATTAGCAAAGTAATCAACACATATTGTGCTTGTAGCGAGGTGGAGCCTATAGAGTCAATGGTTGTTGTAAATGCTTATCTTTACAAGGTATGATTCTATCTCCCGATAAATATGGATGCAACAGTGGTTTTGCTTTGGCTGTGCTAGAAGAGCTTTTGTCAGGAAGTATTTTTTGAGTCGTTAAAGGTGCATGTGCAATTGCTATTCTAATGAAGTCCAAAGTATAGTGAAGTTCAAGTGCGGCTTGAACTTGAATGAAGTCTGTGACAGTTGAGCCTCTTGAGCCTGTTGAGAGAGTTGTTGCGAAGTTCAAATTTTAGTGGAGTGATTTTCACTTGACTCAAATGTTAAGCCAAGATGGAATTTGTTATAATTAATATGTCTCAAGTTTGAGCCTGAAGTAAAAATATTAATATTTCGAATTTGATATTTCTTATTTTGCTTGATATCTACTTTGGTACTCCAGATTATCAACCAAGGAAAGTCCACGAGAGTTGAAGTTTTTGTGAATTCCCAAATCAAGGAAATCTGAATATTTATGAAAATTAGTTTCCTCGATGAAGTCCTTGAAGTTAATCAAAAGGGACAAAGCAAAGGTTTCGTGCGTATATATATTTCAACTAGAAATATCCTTATTGGAGTCCAGTGTACATTGGATTCCTATGGCACCGAAATAGGAAATTCCAATGCAAGAATCTATCCATGAATATGTCAAAATTGGTTTTATATTATATCATAGCATATATAATGTTTTATGCCAAAGGGACTTGAGACCACAAAGAAGCACCGTTTTTCCTTCTAAGTGCCGTGAGTGATCAATTCCTGGGTGCTTATAGTGGGTTTTCATGCATGACAGATTTTTTCATTGAATTATACCAACAATATTCCAGTATTGAAGCCAAATAAATCTTGTGATTAGATTTTTGTTAATTCCTATCACCGCAGGGTCCTAGATCTGCCACCTTTTCAAGGCTAATCACATTATCTACTTTAATATGATATTATAGATAATAGAGGGAGCATGCGGAAGCAAATCAAACTAAAAACAAGCAATGGGCTACCCAATAAAGAAAATAATTACATGTGAAAATAGAAGGAAGGCACAACGCCTAAGGGTGACAGCCTTAGAGGTTCTCTATAACTTAAATAGATAATAAATGCTTCGAAAACTCATTCAGATTTACAAAATATTTACTTTTATAAATAAAACCTTTAATACATCCCTTTTTACATCAAAAGAAAGTTAGCTACTGGGAGGCGATGAAAAAGGTACAGGCTCTCTATGGCATAGTACACCAACATCCTAATGTCAACTCATGGCTACCTCAAAAAGTCGGTGCTATTCTATCCCTACATAAAAGCCTACTTGTATAAACCTACCCTCTATAGTCTCTGACCAACTACTCCTCATTACTATTACTACTACTGCTGGCATGAGCCCCAATTGTTTAAGGCAATGAAGTGGTGCACAACACGATCATCTATGGACCGCCTGTCTATCTCTATAATCGTGCGGAGTCTACCATACCATGTGAAAGGAGGATAGAGCTGGGTTCGCACCACCCATGTGCATGTGAAGCGAACTAGGGCACCAAAGTGTTATATGGTCTTGGTGGGAGGAGGGGTGGACGACATAGCTAAAGCGCTAAAAAGATGTCATTTAGCGAGAATGAGCATGAATGCTTTGCAAGTAACTATACTAAGTCTATTTACTAAACTACTTATCATCACAGATTTGTTAAGATTGGCATATGCCTATTTAAAACACAATAAGGTAATCAAGGTCACTCCACCATGAATAAGAGGGAAAAACATATAGTGAGACACATAACTCGACTCCACTTTCCCATCTGTATATCTGAGAGATATTACTTCATACCCTAAACTATACACATAAACAATTGACTATTAAAGTCCCGATACATATGTATCCATTAACCCTTGAATAAATTTCTCAATCTTAGGTAATGGAAATGTACTATGGATGGCCGTGGCTCATACTCGACTACCTTACCTTTCGTGCGACAATTCTTGGCTTATATTACTAGCTGAGCATCTGCCACAGTTTGTCCTCAATTCAAACTACTCATATCTATAGCATGAACATCCCAAGGTAGGAAACCTGCCATCCGTCACATGAGCAACTCACTTATGACTCTTAGCCTTTTGGCCCTACACACATTTCCACTCCCGACATTGATTTTCACAACATCAAGACCTCACTTCCCGATCCCCCGCCAACATGCAATTCTAGTCTCTATGGCCAAGTTTGCAAGGAATCCCCATCTATCAATTGTAAGTTCATCCTCTTCTCGTGGGTTGCAGCTAGAGTACACCCACCTCGACAAATCCACAATCAATAATTAGCATACTAGTAGGAGTTAAAGTGTCATTTGTTTTAAAACGAATGCTCAACGAAGATGGTGCGGGAATCGATTTTTGATGGAGCTTAACTCCTCCTCCTTTAGTGCCATTAGTCTGGCAAAAGGGCAAAGGTGGTGGACTGTCTTGAGGAGTTGCCACTAAGGACTCGATAGCTTAAGGCATTGCCGGCGTAGAGCTGAGGTGGGCAGCGTTCCCTAGTAGACTCATCTAGAAGGATAGGAAGGGCTTGGTATCGAGAGTTAAAGGAGCAATAGGTAGCATCGAGGCTTTGTTTGGTCAACGAGGAGGTTGAGGTTGAGAGATTGGTGGCTTGGGGTGGCAGTGCAACTGTAACGCCTCAGAATGCTACCTCAAAATTTATTCATTACTTACTCCCTTTTTATTTGTACCATCTATTGACTTCATCGTCTTTATCGTTCTATCCAATGCCAGACCTACACATCTAAAAAGATGATCTCTAAACAAAAGTGAGCTAACAGCTCGGCAAGTTCACCCTCTAAATCTCACTCAAGATACTAGATACTTTTAGATTGACCCAAAACATGAGATCATAAATATGCACTTTTAGGTTTCTAGGCCAATAACAACCAGATAACTCAAGCAAGGACATTTCAAAGAAACAAGAGAAACACTTTACAACTCAATCAAGCATGCTCAAAAGTCAATCATTGCAATTTATTAAAATATCTAAGCCATTCACTTTGCCTAATCTACTCTGATTCCATCGAAATTGCTTGATTTCGCCATTTTGTTATTAGGCACGCACTTTGGGGCTACCAAATCACAATGATTGACTATGGATATACATGGACAGCTCATGTACATTGTTTCACAGCTTGTGAACAGTGCCTCAAAATACTATTTGGGTTCGGTTTTGCCTAAAACGCTTAAAAAATCCCCTTTTCAACATTTAAGACTCATCGTATCATCACCAACACCCACGGACAGCCCAAGTCCATCGTGAACAATAATTTTTCTAGTGTGAATAGTGCACTCGACACCTCCACAGAATTGATTTTCACTTTATACCCCAAACCGATCAAATTTTCTAAACCATTTTACCTCTAATCACATCTTAGAGCCAATCCATAAACAATCTAACATTCTACTCAAGATTTGGAAGTAAAACTCATCAAGATTAAGCTAGAATAGCTCTGCAAGAAGCTAGAGCAGAACTGCACATAAGAGTAGAAACGTCAGTAAAAGACTACAACGCACATGCCTGAATTAAATAGAAGTTCAGAACGAAGCAGAGTTCATCTAGAGATTATTTTTAAATGGAACTGAAAAGGAAAGAAAGATAAAGAGATTCACGTTGGTTTAACCTCATTCGGAGCAGCGATGGCTCCAGAAGTAATGAAAAACTACCGGCACAGAAAGCTAAAAATTAGCATGTGCAGAGTTTAATTTTGGCTTTGTTTGAGGGGGTTCCATGGATGATCTTTAGCTGAATTTTTGTGGAGAACTACTAGAGAGACAGGTGAAGATGAAGTTAAAACTGCATATCAAAATGATGATGTTTGGGCACGGAAACGGGTGGCAAAACAGGCGATAGTGGTGGAGACCAAATCTAGCTGAGAGAGAAAAATTGAGAAAGAGAGAGCTTGGATTGATGATAGGGCCATGAAAATGGAGGAGAGGGAGTATTTTTTTGGCTAAAAAGAGAAGAGAAGAGAAGAGAGAAAAGAAGAGACAGTCATCAAGCATTAAATGGGCGCACTAATTAACCTTGGACTTGGTCAAAGATGGCAAGGTGGCTAAGTGAGGTGGTTAAGTGAGGTATTCCATGACGAGGTGTCATAGTGAGGTGGCGACATGCCATAGTGATGATGAGGTGACTGACACGATGGATTCGATAACGGATACTATATTTCTAGCGATTGGCTAATTTTTGAATTGGTGGGGGGTCAAGTGCGAACAATCGCAGATACAAGATTTTCTAAGTTTAGAATTCTAATCTTATTAAAAATACTACCAAAACAATTCTAGAGAGTCTATACAAACCATGGGCCAAAAGGTCTTTTATAGACTTTCGATACTTATCCGATTTGTCGTAACAAAACGGTCAACTATGAAATCAAGTGATGCTTCGTCCAATATTTATCTCGTAATCCTAAAAAATCTAATATTATTTATCTTACAAACGATTGAAATTTGGGATGCCACAAATCTCCCCTCCTTAAGAAGTTTCGTCATTGAAACTTGGCTCTTTCTTTCTCCTTATCAAATATAAGACTCTTACAGTTGTTATCTCACTCAATTATGTGGCCTTATTACGCTTATGCTGTGCATTCTGGTCATTTGTCCTCCTTAGTTGCCACATCTAGCAATCTTAACCATTCTGAGGATCATTACCTACCTCACTGATCATAAATCTATTTGTCCATATTACTAGGCCACTCATTTATGGTCACTCCATAAACGTCCCAAGTTCGCTTGTGACACTCGTCAATTCATATGACATCACTTAATGGACTTACCATGTCCAGTATACATTCAAACAGATTATCGATTATTACTTAGGATAGATCTCATTCTATCAATTCTCAATGCCGAAATCATATGCCATGCCAAAGATTCTGTTTGCTATAGTCTTTCAAAAAAAGCACATTCACACCCCACCATGACTCTGTCGGTTTACTGGCCGGCTAGCTCGTGTAGCTCTTATTACATCTCAAGGCTACTTTGATCACATAACATGGGCCATCTCCGTTCACAACGGAGGCACACAATAAATGCTCGACTTTCACCAGTATCCATAAGACATTTAGGTATTCCTCAATCAAAACATCTCAACACACTTTGACTTTTATCCATTATTTCGATTCCTCATGTGTAACGCTATGCATTTTTTAAAAATATTTTTTTCCATGAAAACCAACTTCAATGCAATGTATCTTTCCAAAGTAAGTTAGACTTAACCCGATACCTAGACCCTCCTTTTTCGATGTATGACTTGGTTTGTTCTTGCCCCATCGCTATCTTAGAAGCCTGTTAGGAGCCGCTCCTTGTTCGAGCTTTTCTGCCTCGACGGTCACTCCCCGCCCTCATCAAACTGGGTTGATATAAGTTTGCCAGCTTTCACTTGGTTCGTCCCCAATCCACGCATCTACAAAGTTAAGCCTCGCTTGACATGTCCCATACCATGTCTTAATATATATATAAGCATCCCGTATCAGCTTATCCTGTACCAAGCCCACGGTTTATCAAGTCCAATAAAGTTATGCATGTACATTTCTCAAAATTTAAATTTCGATGCAATTAATACGTGCAATGCATGATCGTCCTCATATCCCTCATATTACTTGTCTACGCAACATTAGTTTCTCATATTAAACTGCACCCTCTAACATCACAAGCGACCATCAACTTCAAAGATCAGATACTTAGATCAAACTATACAACTCTTTTCGTGGTTGCCGTTCACTCAAAATCAAAGTTCGTCAACTAAACTAGCTCTTCGTCCATAGTGATTGTTCGCTTCCTTGCCAATCTTATTTCATCATTCAGGGTGTTTTGATGAAAATCAATATTTAAAATCACTAATATCAAACGCAGATTCAAGCTTAAGATTCACAGTTAAAAATCTATCACAATTTTATATCCACAATTTGTTGCATAGGCTTTAATGGTTAGCCTATTAGTAAATTGTTATCATTTCGACTTATCAAATAATCTACCTATCGATCACAATAGTACATTCTCAAGGCTCGAATATCCACAAGGCAAAGCAATGGTCGATGAATTCCTCAACTAAACAGTGGCTTAAGCTACTGTCTATCCCCTAATAGTCACAAATACATGCACTTGTAAGTTTTAAACTTTTGTGTGCCAACCAAACAAGTTAGTCACTAGCGCAACTTATCACTCCAATAACCTGTTCTAATACCAAAACTGACTGTAGCGCCCTAGAATGCTATCTCAAGGTTTACTCATTACTTGCTCTCTTCTTATTGGCGCCATCCATTGGCTTCATCATCTCCATCGCACTATTGAATACTAAACCTATACATTTGAAAAGATAATCTCCAAATAGGAGTGAGCTAACAGCTCAGCAAGTTTTCCCTTTAAATCTTATCCAGGATACTAGATACTTTCATATCGACTATAAACATGTACTCTCAGATTTCTAGGTCAATATCAACCAGATAACTCAAGCAAGGATAATTCGAAGAAACCAGAGAAATAGTTCACAACTCAGTCAAGCATGCACAAAAGTCAATCATTGTGATTTATTAAAATATCTAAGCCATTCACTTTGCATAATCTACTATGATTCCGTCGGAATTGCCTGATTTCGCCATTTCGCTATTAGGCACACATTTTGGGCCAATCAAATCACAATAATTGATCATGGAGATTCGTGGACAGCTAATGTATAGTGTTTCACAGGTCGTGAACAGTGCTTTAAGATACTTTGTGGGCCTAATTTTGCTTAAAATGTTCCAAAAATCTCTTTTTCAACATTTAAGCCTCATCGTACCATCACTGGCACCCATGGATAGCCCAAATCCATTATAAACAGTAAATTTCCCGGTGTGAACAGTGCATTGGACACCTCAACAGAATCGATTTTGATTTTAAACCCTAAACTAGTCAAATTAACTAAACCTTTCTGCCTCTAATCACATCCTAAAGCTAATTCATGAATAATCTAAGATCTTACTCAGGATTTTAAAGTAAAACTCATCAAGATTAAGTTAGAACAGCTCTGCCAAAAAGCTAGAGCAACAGCAGCACACAAGAGCAGAAATGGCAGCGAAAGATGGCAACACGCATGCCTGAATCAAATTGAAGTGCAGAACGAATCAGAACTCATCTAGATCTCGTTTTTGAATGGAATTGAAAAGAAAAGAAAGCGGAGAGACTCACATTGATTTGAACTTAATTAGAACAGCAACGGCTTCGGAAGCGACGAAAATCGTCGGCATAGAAAGTTGAAAATCAGCATGTGTAGGGTCCGATTTTAGCCCTGTTTAAGGGAGTTTGTGATGCCCTGAATTCTCGAACCATTTTCAGACTTTCTTAATAGAATGGACGTGTTTCATTACTTGCACTCTAGATAAATCTCAGTCGAGATTGATCACCTCGGGATGGCTAACCAAAAGGGAAAGGTTATTTAGGACATTAAAGTATGTGGACTTAATAAGTCGATACGCGTATCTCTTAACAGCCGCCCGTTGGCCTGAGTATTTACTAAAGTCGCAAGTTGATGGCTTGGCCACAAGACGAATTTTTCGAATTTGGACAATCGAGAGTTCTTGGGTATTGCAATGCCATTTTGGATCTACACAATGGGCTAAAGAACTGGAATTTTAGTAAGGAGTGCCACGAAGGAGGCAATAAGTGAAAATTTCCGATTTGTCCCCAACTCACTCTCAGTGTCCTAAAACGGTTATCTATGCTTGATTTTAATTTTTAGATGCTTGATCTGAGATCGCATCGTCAATTCCTTCGTTTTGACTATAATATCAAAATTTCAAAAAATTGGGCCAACCGGTTCCGTCGCCATGCGCCATTTTGTTCGGTAAATATCTTCTTAGATATTTTCAAGGATTGCCAAGTGTCAATCCCCTAAGAAGCCAAGTGTCAACCCTTGGTTCAAAGCCTCTACTCACATGACATTTGCCATCTTACCATAGGCCAACTATTTGACTTTTGGAGAAGCTTGTCAAGCAAGCTTCATAAATCTCTCTCTCTCTCTCTCTCTCTCTCTCTCTCTCTCTCTCTCTCTCTCTCATTGATCTCTTCATTTTCGGGCCAAAAATCCTCCCTTCCCGAGAGCTGTTTCTCTCGCGTCCTTGCATGCGCGCCCGGACGGAATCGGCTCGCACGAGATCATCCGGTACCCAAATTGAGCTCTGTTTTCGCCTATGCGCTCGTGACATCTCAAGCTTCGATAATCTCCAAATGGTTTGTCCAAAAACCTTTTATAAAAATTGCATAATCGAATCAAAGTATGCTCTGTTTTACCAGTTTTGACCCTATTTTTGCTGTTTGGTTTGTAGCTGGTTTACTACCCATTTCTTGGCCTTTCAAGCTTGTTCTTGGTAAGCAAATCTCCTATATTTACCCTAGAACAGATAATGATGTTTGGTTGGGAGGATAGATAGAGGTTTGGCGAGTTTCATTGGCAATGGTCGAGTTGTACTCGGTTTTAGGTAAAACGATTTTGGGGACTTGTGTTGCTGATTTGGATGAAGATAATTTATGGATTATCTTGGTGACCTAATGCAGAGTTTTTGTGGGATATTGGATCACCATTTAGGGGTGAATTGTTGCCCAATTTTCGGTAAAATCAAATACTCGAATCGGTTATGTTTTGTGTGTACCAAGCTAATTTTAGGGCCGAATATGGTGCTGTGTTGCTGTGAGTTTCTAGGTGAGAGAAACTGACCCTAGTGCGGTCTATTAGTGACTAAATATGTGTGGTAACGTGGGGTAAGTAATTAGACCATTTGGCTTGGTTATTTTAGTGAAAACATAATGGTATGGTTGTGTTTGGTCTAGCCGCATATTTTGGAAAGATTGAATATAGACTGTAAGATTTTCTAATGTGGATAGGGAAGAGATTCACTTGAAATAAAGTTGACTCGAGTGATATAAAGGCCGAGAATCAGTGATGAGTCTGCGTGATTTCATTGAAATGCATTTACAATTGTATCAATGACTTGCCTATGATTACCTGTCTGCGTGAACAACGTAGTAACGTGCCTGAAATGTGAATTTAAGATATTGAATTGGCATGGCATGATGCATGGTACGATGATTTCAATTGGCAAGTCTTGTGAACTGAGAATGTGCTCGGCCGACGGACTGGCGCGAAAATTGGAGAGACAAGGAAGGATCCCGGCTTGCGACGAACTGCAAGTTCGAAGGCACCTGAACGTGCTTGGCACGGGGTAGCTGGAGTGATAAGGTGCTATCCTACGGTATCTTAAATGATACGGGTTGAGGCATGGGCCGGGTGCATGTGAGATGCGAGGCCGGAACCAATAGGTCGTGATTCGTTGCGCGATGATTGAGCATTTGTTTACCATAGTATGATTGCTTGTGCATCTGTGTTTGACTTGACGAATAGTTTATATTATTGGCGCTTGGTTATTAGGTTTTCTCGTGCACCTGGATTTGATATTGCATGTGCATTGTTCTGAGCTAGGTATAGTGGTTTTGCTCACTGAGTCATATAGACTCACTTGAGGCTGATTGCCATTTCAGATCCGCACCCATAAGATGGAGAACATAGGTGTACTTTTTGGTGAGCCGCATGAGATAGAAAAGTGGGAGTCTGTCTACCGTAGCACGAACAACACTGTATACAAGCGTAGGGAGTCCACTGTTTGGGTAGATGAGGGTACAGGTTATTTGGTACCTCTGAAGTTCGAGGCGTTGTTCGAGAGGCGAGCTCTAATATACCGAGGACCGATCATCGGTATGGATATAGACGTCCAGAGTGAGGACGAGTTTGGAGCTGTCGAGCCTATGACCTTTGGAGGTGAGGTCATCAACCCCGAACCTATGGACGAGGAGGAGCCTAAGGAGGACTGGCCGATGGAGATCGACGGCCATGATTATGACCCCCATGATATAGCAGAGCTGGCAGATGAGCCCGAGTATGTGGAGCCGGTGGAGTCTGATCCCGAGGAGCTGCCATCCTCAGAGGACAGTGGAGCAGAGACCGGCTAGCTTTAGTTGGTCTGCCATAGTTTTTGGGAGTATGTGGTTGAGCACCATTTTTGAGTGTGCTGGCTTTTGAGAGTCCCTTTTTGGTAGCCAGTTCAGGTGACTGTTTGTATGTATATATATAACTCTCTGTTGTATTAGTATATATATATGTACAAGGTGTTCCTTTTATATAATCAGGTATTTGTCTAAGTTCCTTTGAATTGGCTACTGTTAGCATTCTATCCATTGCATGTACGCTTGTTAGGGTTGTGTTGCGCTTTCGTTAGCGTCTGCTGTACCGTTGTTCGGCCGCGATGTTTCCTGGGCGTTCGCATTTTGGTTGGCCGTTCGACGATGACCGTGGGTATCGGAGGATCTGTCGTGCAGTCGTCCAAGGAGGGGGTAGGACGTGACAGAGTTTTAGGGTTGATCTTGAGCTTAATTTTTGTGGATAACTACTAGAGAGATAGATGAAGATGAGGTTAAAATGGTGTCTCAAAATGATGACGTTTGGACAGTGAAACGGGTGGCACAACAGACAGTAGTGGTGGAGACCAAATCTAGCCGAGAGAGAAAAATTTTGAGAGAGAGAGCTTGGGCTGATAATGGGGTCACGAAAATAGAGGAGAGAGGTAGCAGATTTTTGGCCAAGAAGAGGGGAGAGAGAGAGGAAGAGACAATCATGAAACATTAAATGGGCACACTAATCAAGCTCGGACTTGCTTAAAGATGGCAAGGTGGCTAGGTGAGGTGGTTAGGTGAGGTTTCCCATTAGATGTAGTTCTTTACGACCAAACCATGCATCTAATGTTCGGTTTATTTTCTTATTTTATCTATTTTATTGTTTGATTTCTTGCTTCCGCACAACGAAAACAAATAAGAAGGTTGTTTTTTTTTTTACTTTTGCTAGCGAGGAGTCGCTGGCAGGAAATTGTGAAAGAAGGGGTAGAACTGTTCAATGGCAGTTTATACTTCCTACTATAATATGGAGAAATGGTAGAGTTGTTAACGATGTGTGGATGATGGTGATTTTTTAAGTTGCATGTCTGTTGTGAGCTTCACATCCTAACCACTTTGAATAGTGCAAAGTTTATTAGATATTTGTCTTTATCTACTTGCGAAGGATGGTAAATTCTATGGCTTACATGCTCACTGTTTTTTTTCTAGTACCTAATCGATATAAAATATTAAAGGGGACTTCAATTTGCTTATGATGAGTTTTGTCTCCCACTTCTTTTGTTTTTGAAAATTTCCCTATTCTTCTTATAATCAACTACTTTATCTTGAGTTATTTTAGGAGTATTCTTTGCCTATGGTAAGTTGAATGGTTTTCCAAGTCTGGCATTTGATTGAAACTAGTCATGGTTTCAAAAATGGTCTGAAATTCTGCATGGAGTGAAACACATGCAATAAGATAGTTTTCACAAATATGCAGATGTTGAACTGTGCAAATTCCACATGTTTTCTACAAAATAACAATACATCCGGGTTAATAGGAAACAAATTGGCAACTTGGCAACATGAAGTACTGATCTTGATGACAAGTGGTATGTGGACTGGGACTTTCTTTCCCATGCTTCCACAAAATTTGAGCATGAAAAAAAGATGAAATGTTTATGGATCCTTCTAGATGTAAGTCGATTTTTTAACAGATAAGCTCCATAATGGAATCTGTCCAATAAATTGATCATTTTGAAGCTAATCTGGGTGCCCAAGTCCTTTCAATTATTTTGATCGAATTTACACACATCCTATCGAAATCTAATGTTTTTTTTTAATTATGAGCTTGCTTAGCCTTGCCTCCTCTCGAATGACAAGTTTTTCTCAAAATAAGGAGGGATAGAGAAAGAGAGCGAGAGGCAAATGAAGGGGGGAGGGTGTTGGGGGTTAGGTTGAAAGAGATTGATAGTAAATTATCTTTATTGCTCAATGATTCATACACAGTGTACATAATATTCTACAACCATTGAGGTAAACTAATGGTTTATCCTTGGTAATCTCTCATAGAAAGTGGCAATGATCTCATAAGTCATATAGCTCAAATGCTCTGTCGGCCTTTCTCTAGTCATTTATTCCATTTTGTTGTTGTCGTACCAAAACTGTGCTTAGAGGTAGTCGACAACTGTCTTGTCCACTTGGAATGCCTTGGTGAGAACATCAGCAGAAATGGGTAGCTTCGCTCCGAAGACAGAGCTAGTTATGTTAATGACTCTTGGGTTTTGGCTGCTCAGACCAGCAAAGGCTAGTGTAGGGGTCTTTTCAGTATTCCTCCTGGGTTTTGGCTGCTTAAACCAGCAAAGGCTAGTGTAGGGGTCTTTTCAGTATTCAACTGGAAGTGAATGAGTCCAATTAGGAAAACAAAAACGTTGCCTTTGTACAAGACTTTGGTGAAGAGTGTCTTGTTTAATTGGTTGGAAGTGACAAAGCCGACAAGGAGTATTCCCTCGATGAGGACCAGAACCTCAGTGCTACAAGGGTGAGTGTGGGGAGGGTTTACACCACTAGGAGCAAAGTCGATGTGAGCCATGGATATGCCCAATGTTGATGTATCAAGGCTGCAATATTGTTTTTTTTATTAAGTCAATTTGCTGATGTTCTATTTCAAGGAGTTAGTTAGTCGTTATCTTTACTTGATCAATCCTATCTTGTAGGATTGTTTAGATGCATATTTTTTGCTATTCTGTTAGTTTGTTACTGATTTTGTGGATCAGGTAAGCTATTTTTAGTAGGCAATGTGTGTTTATGACGTAGCTTCAGTCTTGAGTCTGTTTTTTAAGCAAATTTTAGTTTTCTAAATAAGAGAAGTTCCCTTCCAATACATTCTTGTTTTGTTGCAAAAAATACAGCTTTTGTTGTCAATTCTCCTTATATTCTTTGAGAAACAACATTAGTATCAGAGCTTCATTCATCTTAAGGGGCTGGAGTGACTTGTGAGATTGATTGAGAGTTGTATTTGCATCCATAGAAGCTGAGGCAAGATGGAGGCAGGATCGAGTGGTTTTTTAGCCATGGCTCTATTAGTGTTTGATGGAGAAAATTAACAAGCTTGGTCAGTAGGAATGTGAGCCTATCTAGAGGATTGTGATCTTTGGGAAACTGTGGAACAAGATTATGAAGTTGCTTCCCTTCCTAACAACGTAACCATCAATCAAATCAAGTATCACAAGGAGAGGAAAATAAGGAAAGTAAAGGCAAAGTCTTGTCTATATGCTGCTGTCTCACCTGCCATTTTCAGCAGAATAATGGCTTGTGAATCAGCTAAAGCTATTTGGGACTTCCTTAAAGCCAAGTCTCAAAGAGATGAGAGGATCAGAAGTGTGAAGGGACTGAATCTGATCAGAGAATTTGAGAGACTACAGGAGTCTGGGACAATTGAAGAGTATTCTGATAAATTAATAAGCATTGCAAATCAGGCAAGAATTCTTGGCACTGACCTCTCTAATAATAGGTTAGTGTAGAAAATTCTTGTCTCCTTACCTGAAGGGTTTGAAGCAACCACTGCCTCTTTAGAGAATACCAAGGATTTGTTTTAAATCAGATTTGTTGAATTACTAAGTGCTTTGTAAGCACAAGAGCAGAGAATATTAATGAGGTTAAAAGGCAGTACCGAAGGAGTTTTGTAGGCTAAAGAACAGTAGAATGTAGGAGGGAAAAGCAAGAAGTGAAAAGGGAAGAAATGGAATCGCAGTGGTGGTTCAGAAGCTACTGCAAAAGAGAACAACGTTGGTAATTTCAAGAATAATTGGGGAAGGTATTCCTCATGTCGGCACTGTGGAAAACAGAATCATCCATACTTTAGATGTTGGAAGAGGTCGAATGTAAGATGCAGAAAATGTCAAAAGCTTGGGCACATTGAGAAGTTCTATAAAGAGAAAGGCGATTATCAGCAAAGTGAGGCACATGTTGCAGTTCAGCAAGAGGTAGATCAACTTTTTGTTGCTTCTTGCTTCTCTTCGAGTACTCTATATAATAGTTGGCTTATTGATAGTGGTTGCACAAACCATATGACAAGTGATGAAAATTTATATATAGATCTTGACAAGTCATTGAGGTCAAGAGTGAGGATTGGAAATAGTAAGTACTTAGAAGTGAAAGGTAAAGGGATTGTAGCAATAGAGAGTTATGCTGGAACTAAGCTGGTTTCTGATGTGATGTATGTATCTGACATTGATCAAACTTTGCTGAGTGTGGGGCAGTTAGTAGAAAAGGAATTTAAAGTGATATTTGAAGAGGGGAAGTGTTTGGTATTTAACTCCGATGGTCAGAAGCTATTCAAAATAAAGATGTAGCAAAAGAGTTTCTCTCTAAATCCTCTTGAGAAGGGGTATGTGGCATTCAAGTGTCAAGCTAGTGAGTCAGAGATATGGCACAAGACGTTGGGGCACTTCCATCACAAAGGCTTGTTGTTCATGCAGAGGAATAAAATGGCAATAGGGTTACCAAGTTTGGAAGAGTAGATCATAAGGTGCAGGGCTTGTTTGCTGGGCAAGCAGACGAGACTTCGCTTCAAAGAATTAACTTGGAGAGCTACAGAGAAGTTGCAGCTGATTCATACAGATCTCTGTGGTCCACAAGTGACTCATCCCCTGAATGGCAGCAGGTAGTTCATTATTTTCATTGATGATTATACTAGCATGTGCTGGATTTACTTCATGAAGTAAAAGTTAGAAGTTGCTGAAATATTTTTGAATTTTAAGAGATGGGTTGAGAACCAAAACATCATATCCCTCGTCGACCCATACGGTGCAGCTATGCCGCTCATACAAAACTCCATCCATAGTATGGTACGAAAAAACCTTTGTCTCAATCTCTTGAGGGATCCTGTGGCGAACTTGGGGAATACAAATATTCATACTTATGGTCGAGGGTATGAAATAGTGATCAGCAAGAAATATGTGAGTTGAAACTTAGTGAACATATGCCTAAACTCAATATAGAATGAAGCATATATCCCAAACCAGAACGTAAACAATCACATGCATATTATGACTTCAGATCACACATATGTAAATGTAGATGCTCAATGGACCGAACCCCATCGATGGCTCAATAGTACTTGTGGTTCCAGCTATGTCATAGACATCTCAGGCCTGCACCTCAATCCGTGTCTAATCACATCGAAGTGGGCACCCTTGTTTCTTCAGCTACTTCGTGCCGAGCATGTTCAGGTGCAAGTGCAATGACATTGGCTCAATTAGCACTGCGATCGACACCTCCTTATTTTCCCACATTCCCGGTTGCCTCCTATACACTGTCAGGCCGTCTCACACGATTCTACGCACTCCGCACATGTCTCATGTCAGTATGCAGATTAATGATGAGCATCACAAAATTATCAATTGGCCCATCCCATAAACACTTATGCAGGTCAGCTTTGTCACATGCGTTTCCCTAGATTATTCACCAGAACACACAATTCAATTCAAAATAAATCAAATATAATAACCAGGCATTTCATATTGTAAAAACTCGAATTTCAGGACCCGACTTCTATTCTAAATCATCTAGATTTAAAGGCAAGCAATATCGAACATAGGGCAATTTCTAGAGTCAGCAAAAATTACCAGTTGACCCTTATGGTCAGAAATAAATGGCCAACATTTGACGTCCAGGAAATTTAATATTTTTCATCATAAAATTTTCCCTACCGGTCCCTAGCATATCCAACATTCTAAGTCAAGCTTAGAAATGTGCTCACCTAAAAATTCAGTTCGAGCTCAGTGACGGTGGAATGACTGTGGCTCGGCAAAACGGTAAACTTGGGTGAGCGACGGTGACGAGATTGAGCCATGGACGACGATCGAACTCAGGAATGACGAACGAGCTCCGAGCAATCAAGAGGAGGAAGATGTAGCAGCAATTTCAAGTACAACCATGGAAGAGGAAGGCGTAATAGCAACAACGGCCAAAAAATTTCAGCTGAGATGATGAGGAACCAGCTACAAACAAACATGGGCAGAATAGGATCAACTTTGATTCAAAACTGGGAATTTTCTAGGTGGTTTTTGGCTAATCAGCTTTTAAAATATCGAAGCTTGAGATCTTACGAGTACACAAATGAAAATAGAGCCCGATTCAGACAGCGAGCGACCCCGAACGAGTCAATTTCCCCCGGGTGCGCGTGCAGGAACGTGAGAACTCGAGAGGATAGAGAGCAACCAAGAGATGGAAATGAAGAGGACAGCAGCAGCAACACTCTTCAGCAGTCGAAGGAGTCCAGCCAAGGAGGAGAAGAGCAGACCCAGCAAGTTGCGGTAGCCATGGAACAAGTAGCAGCCGAGAGGACTAAAGAAGAAGATCAGAAAAATTCTAGCGGTCTAAGAAGAAAGAAGAAGAAAAGGCCAGCTGTAGCAAAGTTCTTCATGTGTACACAGGGAAAATAGTCGCTCAATCATCACATTTTGTCATGTTCACATGGGAATGAGGAAGTGGGTAGATGCATGGGAAGCAAGCAGCCGAAGTTTTGTCCAAGGAATTTGTCCCAGCTCAGCAGAAAATGTAAGTGGGATTTTAAGAGAGCAAACACGTAACTTGGGGGAGGCTTCAATTGAAATGGAGAAAGGAAAGTGGGTCAAACTTTCAACATTTATCTTGTCTTCTTGTGCAGTATTTGGGGGATATTACAAGATTCAACATGGAGGAGTGTAAGAGTATGAACACTCCAATTGGTCAGAAGAAAAAACTTCATAAGAATGATGGATCAGAACCTACAGATGAAAGAATTTATAGAAGTTTGATTAGCTGTCTTACGTATCTCACTGCATCTAGGCCAGACATCATGTTTCCTATAAGTGTCTTGTCTAGATTTCTTGATTATGCAAGTGGTTGCATATGGTAGTTGTAAAGAGGGTGTTGAGGTACTTAAAGGGTACTCTTTCATAAGGGATTAAGTTTGTAAAGTTCAAGAGTTAAGTTGCAAGGATATTCTGATAGTGACTGGGCAGGTTCAATGGATGATATGAAAAGCACTTCTGATTTTTATTTTACATTTGGATCGACATGTTTTTCTTGGAGTTCAAAGAAGCAGGAAATAATGGCTTAATCAACTGCAGAAGTTGAGTTCATTGTAGCCACTATAGCTGTAAATCAAGCATTATGGTTGAAGAAGCTGATGGATGATCTGCATTTAGAGCAAGAAGAATGCATCGAAGTATTTGTGGATAATCAAGCTACTCTAGCCATTTCACAGAATCAAGTGTTTCATGGAAAAATAAAACATTTTAAGATCAAGTATTACTTCTTGAGAGAAGTGCAGAAGACTCAAGAGGTGAAATTGGTGTACTGCAGTTCTGAAGACGAACTTGCAGATATATTCACTAAGTTATTTCATATTGGTCGATTTGAAGTTCTCAGGGCAAAGCTAGGAGTGTGCAACACTTGATCCAGGAAGAGAGTGTTGATGTATCAAGGTTGCAATATTATTTTTTTATTAAGTCAATTTGCTGATGTCCTATTTTCAAGGAGTTAGTTGTTATCTTTACTTGATCAATCCTATCTTGTAGGAGTGTTTAGATGCATATTTTTTGCTATTCTATTAGTTTATTGCTGATTTTGTGGATCAAGTAAGCTATTAGCTAGTGGGCAATGTGTGTTTATGACGTAGCTTCAGTCTTGAGTCTGTTTTTTAAGCAAATTTCAGTTTTCTGAATAAGAGAAGTTCCCTTCCAATATATTTTGGTTTTGTTGCAAAAATAAAGCTTTTGCTGTCAATTCTCCTTATATTCTTTGAGAAACAACACCCAAAGTATTAAGCCTCGGAAACTCTATGATTGTAGCAGGAGTGACTTCTGACCCAAGGGGGTTTTCAGTATTCCCAGGTTTTCTGAAATCCATAAAGACGAAGTCATATGCAGTGGCTTGCTTAGGGTCCTTGCAGAGTTGTCCATTCACAAATACTGCATAAAAAAACAGAACTCAGCTTCGTATGTATTATTCAATATGGTATAGTATTGGGAAGTACCATCATCGTCGAATAATAGTGGTTCCATATTTTCACAGCTATACCGCTATAAAACCCGTTGTTGCTGATATTGTTGGTAATGGGAAAAAAAGGATGAGATAGTGATGTCACGCGCTCAAAAGAACACCATTTTGAGTGTTCTAATTGTCGTATCATTAACCAGGAAAAAATAAAAAAGAGACTGTCAGTAACACTAGAATAGATTTCCAACCTGCAGACTTCATGTCGTTGATGTTGGAGTTGGCGAATACTTCGAGAATCCTTGTTTCTCACACCGGGTACGCCCACGTGAGCTTATGAAAACTGAAATGTTATCCAACGACATGTGATCCCTACGTGCGGAATGCGAGGGTTCGGGGGCAGCGCCCCGGACACGGGTGCCCCACTGTCCGGTCAGCGGGCGGGGGTTCAGGGGCAGTGCCTTCCAACGGGGGTTCCGCTGGGCTTTTATTTAAGCTGGCCCGTATAGTGCGAGATTAAGAGATTTATTATAGGTTTAGGTTTTGGGCCCTGTTTAGGGTATATATTTATTTTTGCTCGTTTTCGATCATTGTATTGTGCTGAGCTGCTGTAAACCTAAAAAATATAGTGAAATCTCTTTGCAGGACGTAGCCCTACTTTAAGGGTGAACCTGGGTAAAACCGTGTGTCGTTTATTCTTTTTTGTTTTCGTGATCAAATTCTCGTTTACTTCTCTTCAGTTGATGGCCACACATATGTCCTGAAGAGGACTTGGGTCATAAGCAAAGGCAGTGGCAGTTGCCAAAGCCAAAGTGAGAAGGCTAATTGGAAGGAACTTTGTTGTGGGCGGGTGTTGGGGCTTCGATCTCAGGCGCTAGTATTTCCTAGCTCGGACGAAATATTATTGCTCAAGGGAGGAGTGAAATGTCGTGCATGCCAACATGGTCTCTATTTATAGATGATAATGCTTGACCTGGTATACAATTTACGAGCACAGTTTCATGCGTTTGAATAGGATTGAATTGATCGTTTGTCGAGTAGGAAAAGCAATTTTCACACTCAACAGCAAAGAATTTTAGCTAACCTCGAAGCTCCTCCACAGATTTTTTCCATTATTATCGTCATGATAGATCTTATGCTAAACAATTTAAGAGATGAAAGTTGAAATGACAGTCCCGCTACCTTATATCTTTGAGTAATAGAATTGCTAGAAGCACAGAATTTTCTATCAATTTTACGCCTTATACTAGTCCAAGAGCCACCTGCTTCACAACAAGTAAGTTTAGAAGACTAAAGAATTCAGTTATAGTGAGTCTTTGTTCCCCAGTTTCTTAACTTTGACTTATCGAGTTTTTAATTATTAGAAATCTTAAATGTTCTTCTTGAGGAGTATTGTCCACATTCATACTTTTGGCCTCTTACCTGTCCGATATTAAGATGCATTCTCTACTTATTCTTGTCAATGTTCTCATAAGACAAGTGCAACAGCAAGTGATTAAATGGTGTGAACATCCTGCATGCTTTATAGATGAAGATCGTTTGACCTAGACCGGTGCCTTCTGCACGATAGGCAACATAAAGATGGAAAATCATTATGCATGTTTAGTTTTAAGCACAATGGACGAGTCATTTCACAACAACTACAAGAATCTATCCATTACTTTAACTTCCTGTTCTTCACATTAAGAAATGAACACCAACCTTCATGAAGTGGTGTGACGACCCGGGACTAAATCCATGTTGGTTAAGTCTTAAAGGGAATAGCGTTGGTCTTATCACAACCGTTAATATACTATTGAGGGTAATTTGACGTGATCTAGGGGCAATCAAGCTAAGTAATCGATAGGATCCTAACTGTGTTTGTATAATAGAATTGCTATCTAACACCTTTTCAATCCAAACTTGTTAGAGTAAGGAAAAGATGAACACAAAATTGTAGCTGCAAATGTTGTTGAAAGCATCAATCTCCATGTCTTAGGAACATATGCTTTTACATTCATGAAATAAATAGTCTCTGGTTGCTGATGTTGTTCATTGTTAAATTAGAGAATTTGACCCACTCTATTATGCGGAGGAAACTAGAAAGAACATTCAGAGCATATGCTTTCTTGCAATGCACTTTTTTTATGTTCCGCTTATACATACCTTATCCGGGACTAAAAGCATTTCTTAAGGATGTTTCACACAGCTGGGCTTTGTTAAGAAGGTTGTCTCACATTGGAATGGATATGGAGATTGTCAGATGAGCTTGCTTGAGGATTAACACGATTTTTACTTTTCCTATTTTACGTTTTTGTGGCAAGTTGACAAATTCTTGGTTCGAGGACTGCCTAGCAAAAACTATGCTGGAAGTAGATCAAACTCAGGCAGAAAACGGGGACATGATTGTGGATACTTGAGTTTAAACCCAAGTCAAATAGAATATAGATATGGCGCTTTGAATTCAATAGGCAAAACTCGATATCCATTTGATCTTAACCGCTGTTTTACTTTGGTATGATTAAGAAATTTGCTTACGGGGTTTCACTTGAGGAAGCTTCAAATATGTCGTGGTCTAATGGCATTTTGCCCGTAATTCAATAGTTTCAATTTTTAGATTGTACTTCACCTAGCTCCATATAATGTAAATTGCAACAACTGGACGTAGGGAGTTTGCACATTTTTGTTAACTTTCCCTTGCATACAACACCTCGGGGTGTCCTCTTAATGAAGAAAATTGGATCACTTGAAGCCTTCTGAAAGGGAAATATGCAGGAACTTCATCACTTCGCCTGGTGTATGCACTTTATTTACGATGCAATCATATTGTTTTTACGCATTGCATGGATGTAAAAATGCAGCACCAATCAGAAACCTACCAATCTTGGTTCTGTTTATTAGATCCAAAACGAAAATGGTCGGGAGTTGACCTTGTTAAAAATGCAGCACCAATCAGCACCAATGTCAAAAGTTGACCTTGTTAAAAAAAGCTGCTTCCGCCATTAAACCTTCTGTTTTTAATTCTTATCCGTGGAGTAATCAATGCTGGGACGATGATTGAGGAAAGTGGTCGGGATGATGATTGAGGAAATAAGGGTATTTTTAGACTTCTGCTAACGAGGACTAATTAAAGGAAATTGCCGAAGAAGGGGCACACCCGTTAAAAGTGGTTAGACAATGGTGACTTTCTACCATACAACTAAGGTCACCCCTTCATTTAGGTAGCCTTCAATTTGGTTTATTGCAACCAACCATCTAAATTAACGATTTAGCGTGTACGTAAAAGAGTGAAGTATATGCAGAAAGGGGACGGATGAGGGAATTTTCGCTTGACCTTTAGTTAGGATAGAGGCCGTGGATTTAGAATTTACCTGGATATACATCTATTTTGTCCTAGGCACGACGGACAGTGGTTAGTAAAACTCGAGCCAAAATCTTGTTTTTGATGTTGTAAGGCATGACGATCCATGAGGGACAACTCATGATTTGTTGTACTTCTTTTTTCTTCAACGGAGCACAATCGAATGCTGTTGATGTGAGAGGTCTGAACTTTTCTCAGTTAAATTTGGCAAATTTGTTGGGGGAAGAAAGAAAAAACCCAATTGAATGGAGGACCTTTGTCTTTCAATAGGTCTTGTGAACGCATACCCATGGGTCAATCCAATTAAATTTGGAATAATATAAACTATTGAGAGACTTATGGAAAATCTTTTTTTTTTTTAGGGGTGTTCATTTTTTCCCCATCTTCATTCACTATTTCCCTTGCCTCGGATTAACGAGGAAAAATATACAATTGGAAGGTCCGATTGAGAAAACAAATATGTGCTGATGGCGATGGGATAGACAGAAACATTTTCTGCTCTCTTTCATCCGAGACATCCGACCTTCGTTTGCTTCAAATGATCGCGTTCAATCATCAATCGATGGGAATCATTCGAGAAACATTTGCAGAATAGAGCCTAACTTTGCCATCGGAGGAGAAAAATACATTCAGTGACCAAGAACGACTTGCTGCAGAATCATTTGTGCTCGCAGAGCAAGTTTAGACATCACTGACTTGTCAAAGTTCAGAAGTGCGAAGTTAATTGGTGACTAGAATTGTAATAGCATATAGGGTCTGGACATTAGACCACGCGATGTTCAGAGAAACAACTCAACTGATCTATGTCTTCTGTCTAGCGGAAGCCTCAAAACAGGGTTCCTTGGGCAAATTCTCTGCAATGTGTTGTAATCTGTAATTTTCCCTTCTCTGAGCTTCCATTCAACCGGAGCAATAAGGTGCCGCACCAATGGAGGGCATAGTCGAGACTTATGACAGTGAATTATCATGAGAACGGAATGCAAGTAGCCGCACCCAACGCAAATGGTTATATCATCGTAAGTAGACATTTATCTTCACTCTGACAATTCTTAAGTACTCCTTGTGTATATTGATCGAATGCATACGGTCTGTTTCATCTGTCCGCTCTTCTTGGTAATGGATCTGGAAATTTTCCTTTCCATAATTAGCAGGAATTACACGATTATTTTGACCGGATTCATGTCCATCTCAATGATAAGTCTAAATTTGTTATCGGTAAATTTTACCAAACTGAGTCTTAAATCATTTCAAGCTAAGGTTAAGTAGTTCATTTGGGAATTGTCAAAATAAGTGCAGAGGAAATAGCATTCGTGTCTCTGCACTTCACTTCTACCTTATTCAATGTTTTGACTTTCTGCTTTAGACATGCTTACACATTGATAAACTTCATTATGTGCGAAGACATTACGGGAAATTATTATATAGCTGAATCGATGTGGTTTCAACAGGAATTTGCACTGTAGATGGAAAATGACTGCAGGAAAGATTTTTCTTTCGGCCGTTCTAATGGAAAAAGATAAGTCATATGCAGAATTCAGTAAGTCGGTGATAAAATGAGAAATGTAATCAACTGTAATTTATTAAACTTGAACTAAGTACCTTAAAGAAATTGTACTGCAACTTCTTCCAGGATAAGGATGGATACAGCTGTTCTTTTTCGTTTTGGCCACCTGAGGGCGGTACGTATAAATGATGACCCGGATGATTTCTTCAAACAATCTCTCAACCCAATCGAAAGAATTTAAAATCAGACAAATTATTAGTGTAAGACATTGTTTTAATGATACCCTTTTCAGAGTACACATTTCCTTGATCTGAGAGGCGATATTCAAGCTTAGATAACATTCTTCGGAGTTCCAAATTCTACATATTTTACCATTACTGCAAAATTCCAGACAGGATGTGCGATTCGTTTCCCATTTATAGCCATTTGTATGAGGTATAAACCCTATAATTGTCGTCGCACATGAGAGAGAGAGAGAGAGAGAGGTAACAAACTTTTGTTCCAAATCGGCATAGAGAGAGGTAACAATCTTTTATTTGAAATCAGTCATACATGAGGGACATAGTTCACGTACGTGTGTAAAGCAACCACATATGGAAATAAGGTAAATCTTGGAAGTCATGATTCAATGGCTCTACGTAAATGATGTTGATCATAGATTCTTTTAGTTGTTGTCGTACCAAAACTGCGCCCGGAGGTAGTCAACAACCTTCTTGTCCACTTGGAAGGCCTTGGTGAGAACATCAGTAGAAATGGGTGGCTTCGCTCCAAAGACGGAGTTAGCTATGGTAATGACTCCTGGGTTTTGGCTACTCAAACTAGCAAAGGCCAGTGCAGGGGTCTTTTCAGTATTCAATTGGAAGTGAATGAGTCCAATTGGGAAAACAAACACATCGCCTTTGTACAAGACTTTGGTGAAGAGAGTGTTGTTCAATTGGTTTGATGTGACAAAGCCGACGAGGAGTGTGCCTTCGACGACTACCAGAACCTCAGTGCCACGAGGGTGAGTATGGGGTGGGTTTAGACCGCCAGGAGCAAAGTCGATGCGAGCCATGGATATGCCCAAAGTATTCAGCCCTGGAAACTCCATGACTGTAGCAGGTGTGACTTTTGATCCAAGTGGGTTTGCAGTATTCCCAGGTTTTCTGAAGCCCATAAAGACAAAGTCATCTGCATTGGCTTGCTTAGGGTCCTTGCAGAATTGTCCGTTCACAAACACTGCATTAGAAAACACTGCTGATCTTAATATGCATTTCTCAAAATGGCGTACACTAGTTCTGATATAAAACTGATGTCATGCTACCAAAACAAAACCCTTGTGTGTTCTAATTGTGGTATCATTAACCAGAATGCAGATAACACTAGAATAGATGTCCAACCTGCAGACTTTGGGTCCTTGATGGCCACGCATATGTCCTGAAGTGGACTTGGGTCATAAGCAAAGGCCGTGGCGGTCGCCAAAGCCAAAAGCAGAAGGCTAATGGAAAGGGACTTCATTGTGGTTGGGTGTTATTTCCTAGCTCGGAATATTATTGCTCGAGGGAGGAGTGTGGAGTCTTGCTTGCCAACATGGTCGCTATTTATAGATGATAATGCTTGACTTGGTATACAATTTATGCAGCAAGTTCCCTGCAGATTGCCAAGTTTTCAAAAGTTTCTACCCTTACAACCCTTCTTAATTCAAAAGAATGAACCGTTCCCTAACCCCTACAATCACGTGGCATTCAATTTGACTTTATCATCTCCAGATTAAACAACGGATATTTTCAGCTGCGGAAGTGCTCATTCATGAACAGAGTTTAATGCATCTGAAGTGGATTGCACTGACCCTCTCTGGAGTAGGAAATGCTCGTTTCACACTCATCTTCACATTGAAAATTCTTAGGCTGCTGATGTTACCTATCAGTAATAATTGAGGAACTTCATCTGATTTGACATGCCAAACGCTGAACTTAATAACAAAACAAAGAGCGGGGATTCCCTCTAAACGCCAGCAGACCAATTAACTGATGCTTTTGTGCAAACTTTGTCTCTTTCGTCCGGAAATGTTCATGGGAGGTCAAAAATAAGATGCTGTTGTCCAAAGCTGCGACTGCTCTGCAACCTAATGAGCAGAAAGGTTTTACAAAAGTTTAGAACTTGTAAGCAATCTCTTATTCCAATGGCTTCTAGAACTTCAAGTCATTGCTTCCTTGAGGATCAAGGGTGTGATTGTTTCCAGGTTGAGCTGGTGGATATTACATAAGTCACCTAATTCTGTGAAAAACCAAGCTTAGGCCCATGAAATTACCAAGCATTGGTCTTATCACGACGGTAATATACTATTGAAAGTACACATTTTCTATTAATTTTGCGGCTCATAATATTCCACTGCGCACCTGCTCCTCAAAAAATAAGTTTAGAGGACTTAAATTCAGTTACAGCGAGGATGCACTACAAGTGCGGACGATGGAAGGAAGCTCGGGCATTTCTTTGTCGGTTTTTGGTGGAGGCTTGGCTGGTTCAGTCTTCTTTGTCTTTGCTTTTGGCCGTTTGTTTTGGCCTCTTCATTACGTTTGTATTTGTTTGGGCTTCTTCCCTCTCCCCCCTCCCCCCCGGCCCGATTTCCTCTTTTTCATCCGTGAAATCCTTACATCCGTCATGACATTTCCTTATGTCACTACAAGTGCGAGGTTTGTGTGGTCGGATCTCATTCTGTAATCCGCGCTTTGGTTGACTAATATATTACTTTGCTAAAAAAAAATCAGTTTTAACGAGATTTCGTTCCCAGTTTCTTAACTTGGACATATCAAAATTTTTTTTTTGGGTAAGGTAATAATATATTAGCTAATCACAGCGCATGTACAAAAAAACCAAACACAAAACCTCGTACCCAGGGTTACACAAATTGTCCCCGAGGGTGCAAGGGTATCAGGCCCAACAAAATACAAACCAGGGTCAACACCGCACAAGGCGGAAACAACAAAACCAAGAACAACACAAGGGACCACAGAGGCCACCAGGAAAACAGCGGCCAAAACAAAGGGCTGAAACAGAGAACAAAGAAAAAACAGCAACGAAGGACGAACAACGTCCAATTGGAAGAGCCCGATAGACATAACAAAGCCAAGGAGCCAAAGCAATATCAAAATTTTTAATTACTAGTAATCAAATAAATTGTAAGTAACACGCCCTCCACCAAGATGAATTACTAAAAAACCAATATATTAAGGTGTACATTCAAGAGTATAAGCGAGATGATTTCCACATCCCATGAGTGTTGCAGCGAGGAGAAGTTAATATATCTAGTGGATCTTAGACTTGTTGGCTTCAGTTCTTTTGTTAAAGATAAGCCCAGCTGGATGTCAATAAATCTATTTAAGCTCTCTCTCTCTCTCTCGGTTATCTGCTTTACGAGGCATGGCAACAAGTGCTCTATTTAAAGGTGAAGATTGCTTGACCTAGCACGATGCTTTCTGCACGACAGGCAACATTAAATTGGCAAATCTTCGTATATTGCGCATGTTTAGTTTAAACTCAATGGACGAGTCATTCCACAACAACTACAAGCACCTATCCATTACTTTAATTTCCCGTTCCTCATATAAAGAAATGAACAACCTTCATGAAGTGGTGCGACGACCCGGGACTAAATCCATAAATGCCAAGTCTTGAAATGAATATGCAAGCGTTGGTCTTATCACGACCATTAATATGCTATTGAGGGTGATTTGACGTGATCGAGGGGCAATCGAGCGAAGAAATCGGTAGGCTCCTAATGATATTTGTTTTATAGAATTGCGATCTGACACCTCTTCAAGCCCAACTTGTTTGAGGATGGACACTATTGTATCTGCAATTGTTGTTGAAGGGGTCAATCTCCAAGCCGTGGGAACATTTGCTTTTACGTTCATGAAAGAAATAGTCTGTGGTTGCTGATGTTGTTCCTTGATAAATTAGAAAATTTGACCCACGCTATTATTTGGAGGAAAATAGAAAGAACATTGAGAGCATATGCTTGCTTGCTTGCAATGCACTTTTATATGTTGGGCTAAAAATATACCTTATCCAGGACTAAAGCATTTCATAATGTTGTTTCACACTGCTAGGCTTCGTTAACAAGGACTCGCTTGTAGGAACTTGCAGAAGAATGGGCAGAGCTGTTCAATGGCAATTTATACTTCTTAGGATAACACGGAGAAATGGCAGAGTGGTTGAAGATGTGTAGATGATGGTGACCTTTTAATTTGCATCTCTGCTGCGAGCTCCACATCCGAACCGTTTTGAATACTGAAAGTTTTTTAGATAATTGTCGTTCTCTACTTGCCAAGGATGGTAAGTGTTATGGCTTATTAGGTGCTCTCTATTCTTTTTCCGAACACCGTATCAATGTAAAATATCATAAGAGACTTCAATTTGGTTATGGTGAGTCGTTGTCTGCTCCTTCCTTTTGTTTTCAAAATTTCCGTATTCTTCTTTTAGTCAACTACTTTATCTTGAGTTATTTTAGGGTTATTCTTTGCCTAGGGCGCAGTTTCTTAGTGAATGGTTTTCCAAGTCCGGCTTTTGGTTGAAACTAGTCATGGTTTCGAAAATCGTCCGAAATTCTGCATGGAGCGAAACCCAAGCAATAGGACAGTTTTCACAGACACGTAGATGTTGAACTGTGAAAATTCCACAAGTTTTCTACAAAATAACAGATACATCCTGGTTAATAGAAAAAAAAATTGGCAACTAGGCAGCACGAAGCATTGATCTTGATGACAAGCGGCCTGTGGACTGCGACTTCCTTTCCCGTGCGTCCACAAAATTTGAGCATGGAAAAAGGTGACACCAATGGAATTTTTACGGATCCTGTTGAAATGTCAATTATTGGGCTTATTTATTAGCAAGAGTATTTTAGTCTTCCTTATTATTATAGAGATAAAACATATTAGTGTTGCCCAATGTAATCAAAAATACAAATTTCTCCTTTCGTTTTCATGGTATGAGAGCCACCATCGACTCCTAAACCCTAGATAACGAATTACCCACCGTCCACATCTAGCCACTGCCGTCAACCATCCACCATGGACCTCTAGCCACTGCGGAAGTCCACAAATCTCATTAGAAGGCGTTGCCTAGGCTCTGCAAGCAAGATCCAACATCACCTGAGTCAGACGAGCTAGATCCGGTGCCGCATGACGTTGTCTAGGCCCGCAAGTCTAGCTCCTGCATCCTCCATCTTCTTCTTCACCTCACTTGTAGGAACCAAATAAAAAAAGGAAGGAGGAATTTTGCGGAAGCTTGGAGGATTTAATTTGGAGAGAATAACAAAAACACAAATGAGAGAGCAATACTACAAAATACCTTTGCCAAGGTTTTACACAAAGAAAATCAAGCTTTGCTCTAAGCTTGTTCTTACAAGAAAACTCTCTCTCTCTCTCTCTATTTCTTCTCCTCCTTGATATGAAACTTACAAGAAAAACCACACATATTTATAGCCAATTCTATACCTAATTTTTGTCAAACTTAAATGTCTTTATTTGACTACACTTAATTTTATCAAATTCAAGCACACCTAAGTTGTTCATTTTTGACAATCAATAGTCAAAAATTGAGGCTTAAGCACACCTAAGTTGTCCATTAATAGTAAAAAATTGAGGCTTCTTCTTTTTTTGACTTTCTTCCAAAATTTATTTTAATATTTTCAATAGCCTCCCTTAAAATTGATTTTGGAAGTTCATAACGCCAAGTATCGTCTTCAATCTTTCGAACAAATCAGCCTTCAATGGTTTTGTCAGGATATCTGCAATCTGGTCTTCTGATCTGCAGAAATTAAGTTCAATTTCACCATCTTTGACTTGCTCACGAATATAGTGATACTTGATGTCGATGTGCTTGCTCCTGCCATGAAATACAGGATTCTTGGCTAATGCAATAGCCGACTTATTGTCACACATCAATTTAGTAGGACTTGCTTGTTCATGCATCAATTCACGCAGCATCCATCGAAGCCATATTGCCTGACAGGCCCCTGAAGCTAATGCCATGTATTCTGCTTCAGCTGTCGAGAGTGCAACAACCTGCTGTTTTTTCGAAGACCAAGAAATTACTCCTGATCCAAGAAAGAAAGCATACCCTGAAGTACTCTTTCGAGTCTCAGTATCACCTGCCCAATCACTATCTGTATACCCCAACAGATCAAAGTTGTCAGTATAAGAATATAAAATTCCATGATCACGAGTTCCACTGACATACCGCAAAATTCTTTTTGCCGCCTGTAAATGTGATTGGTATGGTTTCTCCATGAGCCTGCTAATAATTCCCACTCCATAGGTAATATCTGGTCTTGTAGAAGCCAAATATCTTAAACTGCCAACAATGCTTTTGAAATAAGTGGGATTTACCAATTCACCGATTCCTTCTTTCTTCAGCTCCAAACGTTCAATTACGGGAGTTCGAATTGGTTTGAGCGATTCCATTTTTAATCGCTTCAGAATATCATTAGCATATTTCTGCTGTGAAATAAATATGCCATTATCTATCTGCTTCACTTCAAGCCCAAGAAAATAGGACATCAATCCTAAATCAGTCATCTCGAACTGGCTAGTCATAGCCTCCCTGAATTCTGAAAACATTTTTTCACAGCTGCCTGTAAATATCAAGTCATCAACATAAAGGCACACAATTATTATGTCACCGTTAGTATTTGACTTGATATACAGTGTATGCTCATACGGGCACTTTTGAAAATCACGCTCTAACAGGTATGTGTCGATACGTGTGTACCAAGCACGAGGTGCCTGTTTTAGCCCATACAAAGCCTTATTCAGTTTGTAAACTTGATTTTCATGCCCTTTCTCATAACCCTGTGGTTGCTCCACGTAGACTTCCTCTTCAAGAACACCATTGAGGAATGCTGATTTCACATCCATTTGATGGATCTTCCAATGATTTTGAGCTGCAAGTGCTAAGATCATCCGGATGGTATCCATCCGAGCCACTGGTGCAAATACTTCAAAATAATCAATACCTGGCTTTTGCTTGTAGCCCTTTACAACCAGTCTGGCCTTGTAACGGTCCACCTGACCATTGGGTTGGTACTTCGTCTTGTACACCCACTTAACACCAATGGATTTCTTACCAGGTGGTAAAGAAGTTAACACCCATGTGTCATTCTTTTCAATGGAGTGAATTTCTTCATCCATTGCATGAATCCACCTTTCATCTGCAGCTGCTTCATCATAGGTTACAAGATCACATTCAACAAACAAACAAAAGTTTACCAATGTTTCATCAGTGATTCCGTTATTATCACTGCCATCGCCTCCTGTGACCACGTAATCCCTGAATTTTGCTGGCGTCTCCCTCAGTCGTTGTGAACGACGTAGTGGTGGTTCTGAAGCTGCTGTTGGTGAAGATGTACCACTAGTTGAAGATGATGGAGGCTCTTCTATTTCTCTCTCCAATGGTTCATCTTCGATGGTGATGCTTTTCTGGTCACCCTTTTGGTTCCAGTCCCAAGCTTCATCTTCAAAAAACTGGACATCCCTGCTGATAATTACCTTTTCAGTGACTGGGTTATACAGCTTATAACCTTTAGTTGTGTCACTATAGCCAATGAAGATGCACTTCTCGCTTTTGTCATCCAACTTCTTTCTTCGTTCATCTGGTATATGGGGATATGACACGCACCCAAATACTCGTAGAAACGAAACATCTGGCTTGTTGCCGCTCCAAGCCTCTTCTGGGGTTCTTCCAAGAATACTCCTTGTTGGACACCTGTTTAGTACAAATACAGCACAAGCAACCGCTTCTGCCCAAAAATTTTTAGGCAAATTTTTGGCTTTTAACATACTTCTTGCCATTTCAAAAATTGTCCTGTTCTTTCTTTCTGCTATACCATTTTGCTGAGGTGTATAGCTGGCAGTCAACTGACGTTTTACTCCATGAATTTTACAAAATTTGTCAAATTCATTTGAGGTAAATTCTCCCCCTCTGTCCGATCTCAACGTCTTTAGATTAAAGCCACTATGTTTTTCAACATAGACTTTAAATTCTTTGAACTTGGCAAATGCTTCAGATTTTTCTCTCAAGAAATATACCCAAGTTTTTCTGGTAAAATCATCAACAAAAATCAGCATGTACCTTTTTTGTCCAACTGATTCAACCTCAACAGGGCCACATATATCTGTATGTACCAGCTCCAAAGGTTGCTTTGCTCTTCTGGCTTTCCCTACTGGAAATGATTCTCGATGTTGTTTTCCAACGAGACATCCTTCGCATGGACGATCTGGACATTCGATTAAAGGCATGCCGGTCACCATCTTTTTCTGAACTAGTAGTTTTAGTCCACGAAAATTTAGATGACCGTATCGAAGATGCCACAGCCAGTTGTTGTCTTTCATCATCGCTTGAAAATTCAAGAGATTCTTCGTCTGAAGAGTCATGGGAAACATCCGGTTCTTCGTCATTTGCACCGTTGTGATCAACTTGTTGTTGACACCTTTGATGGTGCAAATTCCATTTTCAATGTGAACTTTGTGGCCTTTTTCGGAAAGTTGCCCAACACTTAGCAAATTCCAAAAAAGTCCTGGCACAAAGTAAACATCTGCAATAGCAACATTAGTACCATATTTTGACTTGATATTAATGTTACCTTTGCCCATCACGGGAATTTTTGATTTATTCCCGAAGTTGACTTCACCACGACTCGTCTCATCCAATTGCGAGAATAATTCCTTCCGGCCAGTCATATGATTGCTGCAACCAGTATCTAGATACCATATGTTGGTATCTACAGTGCTTGAGTCATCCTTCTTACATGCTAGCACCATGTATTCTTCAGCATCAGTGGTATGTGCGTGCTCCGCCTGCTCGTACGTCGCCTTTGCATGGCATTCGGATTTGTAATGTCCGAACTTGTTGCACTTAAAACACTTGACTTTTGATTTGTCACGTGTTTTAAATTTCCCGGTGAAATTGGAATTTCCACCTCTTCCTTGGCCTCCTCCGCGACCTCGACCTCCTTGATAGCTTCCTCGATTTGATGGAGCGATACGACTTTGCAAAGCTTGCTCGGGATATGAACTGACGGACTTCTGATTCATTCTTTGCTCATGCGAGCATAATGAACCCATCAACCGCTCCAACGTCATAGTTGATATATCTTGGCCTTCTTCGATTGCCGCAACAACGTAGTCAAATCTTTCAGTCAAAGACCTCAAGATTTTTTCTACGACTCGTACATCTTGGAGTGTTTCACCATTAACCCTCAATTGGTTAACGATGTTTTGTACACGATCAAAATACAAAGAGATAGATTCAGAATCATTCATGCTTAAAGACTCAAAATCACCTCGAAGTGTTTGAAGCCGAACTCTTCGAACACGATCGTCGCCCTTGTAGGATTTTTGCAAAATATCCCACGCTGCTTTGGCGGTCTCGGCATTCGATATTTTTTCAAATATCGTCTCCTCCACAGCTTGAAAGATCGCATATAATGCTTTCTGATCTTTTTTCCGGGATTCCACCAACGAATCCTTCTCCTCCTTTCTCATGGCATTGAATTCTTCGTTATTAGCTACTTCGATGTAGCCATTCTCCACCAGGTTCCACAAATCTTGCGATTTGAACAAAACCTTCATCTGGACGGACCAATTGTTGAAATTCTTTCCGTTCAACTTTGGAAGTTGAAATTGAACGGAACTTGTGGACGCCATAACTTGGCTCTGATACCAAATGTAGGAACCAAATAAAAAAAGGAAGGAGGAATTTTGCGGAAGCTTGGAGGATTTAATTTGGAGAGAATAACAAAAACACAAATGAGAGAGCAATACTACAAAATACCTTTGCCAAGGTTTTACACAAAGAAAATCAAGCTTTGCTCTAAGCTTGTTCTTACAAGAAAACTCTCTCTCTCTCTCTCTATTTCTTCTCCTCCTTGATATGAAACTTACAAGAAAAACCACACATATTTATAGCCAATTCTATACCTAATTTTTGTCAAACTTAAATGTCTTTATTTGACTACACTTAATTTTATCAAATTCAAGCACACCTAAGTTGTTCATTTTTGACAATCAATAGTCAAAAATTGAGGCTTAAGCACACCTAAGTTGTCCATTAATAGTAAAAAATTGAGGCTTCTTCTTTTTTTGACTTTCTTCCAAAATTTATTTTAATATTTTCAATATCACTTTTCAAATGTATGTGATACGCTGCTCCACCAATTCGTAAGCATCAATAATCGCATAGGCTTTGAATTTAAGCACTTGGTGATGCAGCATCTGGTGTGTGAAGGTCCTATTCGATTTTAGATGTGAGTTTTGTCGCGAGTTGAGGCCCTAGGACAATTTTCCATATTGCGCTGGTGTTGGAAATTTTTTGCCTGATCCATGTCATAGTGGATTGAGCATGCGATATGAATCTGTTGATGGAAGGGAAGGTCCAGCTGATGTATGTGTAATTGAATTGGGTGGAACCAGAGGAGATATTGAATTTTGGATGTTTATGTGACATCACTCTATTTGCTCTTTTTGGAGTTCAGCCGCATGTTCATTTTTTGGGGGATTTTTTAGGCTGTTTTTTGGTTGATCTTGTGTAAAACAACGACGACACCAATGATGCTCCCTACTTGTGTGCTCTGGTTCACACCCTTGTCTTCGCCGACTTTATTATGTGGTGATATATTTTCACTCGTGTTAGATTAATGAATTGATGAGATTAAGTTCGCTATTTATTATTGATTTATGGCTAGAAACCCTACTAGTGAACCTAGTGCGAGCGTGGATACTAGTATTACTAATCTGAAGTTGAGTTTTGTCAAGCTAGATGGGACCAATTATCCTTCTTGGTCTAGGGCAGTCGAGATATGTCTTTTGGCTACCAAACAACAAAGTTATCTAACTTCAATTCCACCTTCAAATAAAATGAAGGTGGACGATTGGTGTTTTGGAGATGCTTCCATTCGAATGTTGTTGGGGAATATCGTGGATGTCAAGATTAGTCCTCAGTTTATGTAGCGTGCATCAGCCAAAGCCATTTGGAACAAGCGTGCTCTTATGTTTTCGAGTCGAGATAACATAACTCGTGTTTGTGATATTTGAGAGGAGTTATTTGTTTTACGTGTAGGAGACATTTTTTTTCTGATTACTATTTGAGGTTCATGACTCTTTATGAGAGACTGGACACTTATTTACCTGCCACTGATGACATTAGAGAGTTGGCCAAGCGTCAGGAGAATATGAGAGTTATGCTATTTTTTTTTTTGTGAGCTTGGTCCTACTCATTCTTCTCTCCGGCATGAAATTATTTCTCAGAGTACTCCTCCATCAGTTGATGAGATCTTCTCTCGAGTCCTTTGATACGTGCCCATCTCATCATCCGCACCTATAGCAAGTGCTATGGTTTCACAATGGTTTGGTTGCTATGGAGGTTGGGGGCATGGTCCCCATGGCCATGGTAGATCTGGTCTCTCTCCTGGTTGTGGTCGTGATGGTGATAAGAGTGTTGGAAATTCTCGTTTTTGCCACCATTGTCAATGAGCTCGTCATATTAAGGCTTATTGCTATACTTTGTCCATAGGTTGCTTATGCCAATGTTAAGTCTCTAGTGCAGAAGGTTCCTAATGAATCACGAGAGTTGCCTAGCACCATTATGATGTCTCGCAATGAGTATGAGTCCTTAGTGGGTGCCAATCAGGTGATGGATTTCTCCGCTCCTACTACTACTTTGGCACATAATTCTTCAGGTAGTTCATCTTGTTTACTCTATTTTGCACCCACTTCTTGGGTCATAGACTCGGGTGCCACCAATCATATGTCTGGTAACTCTAACTTATTGTTTGGTATTACCTTTATATCTCCTAGTTCTATTACACTTGCCGACAGTTCAAAGTCCCATTTCACTAGTCAAGGGGATGCGACTTTGGGTGGTCCCTCTCTTTCTCTCTCATCCGTTTACCATTTACCGGCTTTCCCATATGACTTATTTTTCCATTAATTCCCTTCCTAGAGATTTGAATTGTTTTGTTACATTTACCTCTACTTGTTGTGTCTTTCAGGATTTGAGGATTGGACGGATGATTAGTGGAGGGCATGAGTCCAATGGGTTGTACTACTTCAACAAAGATTTTATTGCTACTGTTATTCAAAAGAGCATTGCCTCTAACTTCTTTTAGATGCATTGTCGTATGGATCATTCGTCGCCTAAAATAGTTTTTCATTTCTCTTCTATATCAGCATCTATGAGTCCTATCCAATGTGATACTTGTCAATTCAAAAAACATCATCAAGTATCTTTTCCTGTGTCTTGAGTTGTGTGTTAAGTCCTTTTGAATTGGTCCATTTTGATTCTAGGAACCGTGTCACGTCAAAGATATGTCTAGCTACAAATATTTTGTTACATTTGTGGATGGTTATTCCCGCATAACATTGTTACTTTTAATAAAAGACCGAATGGAATTTTTTTTCCTATTTTTGAATGTTTTACTTTGATACTCTTAATTAGTATAATGCTTCTTTTAAATGTCCGCGTTCTGATAATGCTAAAGAATATATGGCTATTTCCTTTAGTTTTCAATGATTTCTTACCTCTCATGGGATTTTGCACTTGACATCTTGTCCCTATACCCCTCAGCAAAATGAGGTGGTAAAACGAAAAAATTGCCATCTCTTATGTTGCTCGTTATCTATTTTTTTCATATGAACCTCCTTAAAATATTCTTAGGGCATGCTATTCTTACAGCATGTTATCTCATGAATCATCTTCCATTCTCCATGCTTCGTAGGGGTATACCTTTTTCTACTCTCCATCCTACGAGTTCACTTTCTTCTTTAACACTCCATATGTTTGTTTTGTGCATCGTCTTGGTCCTGGTCATGATAAACTTGACCCACGGGCTGACAAGCATGTGTTTCCTAGGTACTCTTGAACTCAAAGAGCGTACAAGTGTTTTGTGTTGTGATAACCAGTCCACTATGCATATTGCTTCAAATCCAGCCTTTTATGAACACACAAAGCATTCCTTTCTATCATTCGTGCTTAGATAGCTGTGGTCTTCCAAGATGCATATGGAAGATTGTGAGGCCTGCTCCCCTTAAAGTAGATTGCCATTCTGTGCGATACAAGATTCAAAATAAGGAAATAACACTTGAATGCACATGGACCGAGGATCAACTTGTTGATTTTTTACTAAGTCATTGTGGGGTAATAGAGTGATTACTTTTTGTAACAAGTTGGGGCTCTTTGATATTTATGCACCAACTTGAGGGGAAGTGTCGAAACACTAATTATTGGGCTTATTTGTCAGCAAGGGCATTTTAATCTTCTTTATTATTGGAGAGATATACTTATTGGTGTAACCCATTGTTATCAAAATACAACTTTTCTCTTTTCGTTTTCAGATCCTTCTAGATGTATGTTGAATTTCTACGCGATAACCCTTATAATGGAATGTGTCCAATAAATTGATCATTTTGAGGCTGATCTAAGTGTCCAGCTCCTCGAAATTATTTTCACTGAATTTACACTCATCCTTTCAAAGTCTTTGTTTGTGTCTATTATAAATTTTGTTGGCATTGGCTCCCCCTCGCATGAGAAGTTTTCCACAAAACAAGGCGGGATGGAGAGGTAAGAGTTATGTTTGTTTGGGTGGGGGAGATTCTTAGTAAATGATCTTTACTGCTCGATGATTCATACATGGGGTACATAAATACCCTATAACCATGGAGGTAAACTAATGGTTTATTGATGGAAATCTCTCATGGGAAATAGCAATGATCTCAGAAGTTATAACTGTTGACACCTGATTTTTAATCATTTTTTCTATTGCTAAAGTAATAAAAAATCCATAAAAATTCATAAAATTGAAAAATCAACTTTGGGGACCTTAGCCAAGCCTAGGGAACCAATTTTGACCAAAAAACGATTTTTCATATTTTCAGTATTTTTACGTATTTTTTATTTATTTATTTTCGAAAATTAATAGAAAATCCATAAAAATTCATAAAATTGAAAAATCAACTTTGGGAACCTTAGCCAAGCCTAGGGAACGAATTTTGACCAAAAAATAATTTTTCATATTATATATATTTTAATTTTTTTAAAAAAAATACAAAAATATTTGAAAATTTTGGAAAAATAACATTTGAGGCCAAAAAAATACACAAAGATAGTTAATATTTTTATTTTAAATCTATTTTCATATTGGCCATCGCAAATTCAGAAAAATCCAATTCGAGTCACGTGTTCCTTCACGAGTATAATCTCGAATCGGGCCTAAAAAAATTTAATTTGAGTCAACTTATTTTTAACTTTCACTTTTTATGAGTTGTGACATTGTCTTCTAATATTTTAAATTTTCATCTTGGCCCAATTATACCCAGAATGACTTAATTTTGCAAAAGGGCTTTAATTAAATTATGCATTATTTTCAGCGACAAGAAATGAGCTTAAATTTGACATGTGGTAAATTTTGGTGTGTCAAAAATTGTGAGGAGATTTGGACTTAAAGAAATATATTTTTTCAGGGACTGAATTGTAAATACTTAAAATTCAAGGACTAGAGTGCAAATACCTAACTCTTGAAGGATTATTTTACAAATAATAAAAAGAAGAGTTAGTGGATAAATTAGAATAGAGAAGGGAAGATGAAGAAGAGGAGATGAAGAAGAGAAGTTGGAGAAGAATGGATGGAGAAAATAAGATAAGAATAGAGAAGGGAAGATGGAGATGAAGAAGAGTTAGTAGAGAAATTAGAATGGAAGATAAGAATAGAGAAGGGAAGATGGAGATTAAGAAGAGTTAGTGGAGAAATTAGAATGGGAGATAAATATGGAGAAGGGAAGATGAAGATGAAGAAGAGTTAGTGGAGAGATTAGAATGTGAGATAGAGATGGAGAATGGAAGATGAAAATGAAGAAGAGTTAGTGGAGAAATTAGAATGGGAGATAGAGTTAGTGGAAAAATTAGAATGGGAGATAGATGAGTAGGTTATAAAAAGAGGAAGAAGTGAGCTTGAGAAAGGATTCTTGGGAGGGAGAAAATTTGAAGTGTTTGGGAGAATTTTTTGGAGAGAAAATTTTGGATGTTTGAGAGAGTTTTGGGAGATTGAAGAAAATTTTGAGAGAAAGAAAATACCAAAAGAGAGAGAATTTTGAAGATGATGGGAGTTTAAAGCTAGGGGTTATCATCACAAATTCCTTCATCGATCAATATAAATCAAGAGTTCATCCTCGTCAACGAGCGAACAAATTCAAGCTAAGTGTTTTTATTTATTCATTTATTTATGGTTTTACTCGCAAATTAGCACAAATTGTATACACTTTCTCCATCTCCTTTTTCTTCCATATTTTATGTCAGGAGAAGGATATCTCTACGTCAACAGCAAAAATCTCGTCGAGATGCAAAAATCGGCCCAGACAAGCTCCTAAGCTGTCCACCGATTTCTCAACTGATCTGTGACTAAAAGTCCCTCTTAATTCAAAAGAAACTCTCTATATTGGGAACATAGAGAGCGAAAATCAATTATAGAAATCCCTCCCAAAAAAATGGGAGATAAGTACTCTTTCTACTCTTCTGGTTTTAGGTGCAGATTAGCACATATTTTGTATACTAACACTTCACTCTATTTTATGTCAGGAAGCCGCAGCTCTATATCAATGGTCAATCCTATGGAAGCACAAAATCGGCTTGGAGGAGTCCTCAAGCGCGCACAAATTTCAAATTGTTGAATCAATTCGTTGTATTTCATTTTAAAAAATTCATACCCCAAAATGGAGAGGACAAAGTCCATCCGCAATCTAAATACCTGCACCATAAATCCCAAAGGGAAGAGCCAAGCCAATGCTTAGCCTCCCATTGGAGGTTTTTACTTATAGTAGTTAAATACCTGCAACTTAAATACCTGCACCTTAAATCCCAAAGGGAAGAGCCAAGCCAATGCTTAGCCTCCCATTGGAGGTTTTTACTTACAGTAGTTAAATACCTGCACCTTAAATCCCAAAGGGAAGAGCCAAGCCAATGCTTAGCCTCCCATTGGAGGTTTTTACTTATTGTAGTTAAATACCTGCAACTTAAATACCTGTACCTTAAATCCCAAAGGGAAGAGCCAAGCCAATGCTTAGCCTCCCATTGGAGGTTTTTACTTATAGTAGTTAAATACCTGCAACTTAAATACCTGTACCTTAAATCCCAAGGGGAAGAGCCAAGCCAATGCTTAGCCTCCCATTGGAGGTTTTTACTTACAGTAGTTTAAATACTTGCAACTTAAATACCTGTACCTTGAATCCCAAAGGGAAGAGCCAAGCCAATGCTAGGCCTCCCATTGGAGGTGTTTATTCACTGTCATGTACTTCCTATAATTTAATTTTTGAATCATCAGACCCAAAAGATGAGTAGGTCGTAATACTGCACAGAAGTCGTTAACACACTCCCTCTTTCGGCTTCAGGGAATCTTTAACACTTAAAAAAATATAACAAATAAAAATATATACCATCCATGCATCCTATTTAAAAAGTGAAAACACAAAAGAGAATACCCTACTAGAGCTTTAGGAATAAACCAAGCCTGAGTTGCCGGATTAGGATATCCATGAAATTAAGGTACCGAAAGGGCATTAGTTTTAATTAACTAGTGTAACCAAGTCCCCGAGCTCATAATCTCTTGTTCGCAGGAATAAATTAGTTCTCCCGCTAATTTATTTAGGTTTCTAATCGACCTACCAAGAACGATTAGTGGCGACTCCAAATTTCAAAATCATTTAAACAAAAACCAAAGTTGCGATTTGGTAGGGCTTGGGAGGGTCCGCATTAGGTTAGTCAAATCTAATTAACCTAATAATCCGTTAACCCCTAGAATTAATAAAAATATTTTTAGAGGGTCGCGACAGCTTGGCGACTCCGCTGGGGAAGGGATTTTTAAATTTTCGAAAAAAAGATACCAATTGGAATACTTGAATTTTTTCGAAATTTTAAAAGTCTTAGTGGACTTAGGCCAATGAAAATTTCATGGATATCTCGCTTCTGGCGATCTTGTTTGGGACTCATTCTATAGGTGTTATATGTTTTTGCAGGATGGGAGTTATAAGGGGCGGAGTGTTTGGCTAACCCCTTTGTTTTGCAGGCTCGGTGTTGGGTTTATTTGTTTAATTTCGCACATTTTTAGAAGCGCTGTTTTGATATCAATTGTTGTGCATGTCTTGCATACTCTGAGGATCACGACACATGCACACACAAGCGTCTAAACCCAAGTCGCGAAATTCTTCCTAGAAAACCATAGATAGGGATCGAATATGCAAAGCTCTTGCGTCGATTGCGCTCGGGTTGACCATATTTTATCCCGCTCATTATCTGAATTGACAATTCTTCCCATTGTGATTTGATTGCGCGGAGGGTAAGGTTGTCAATTCAGATAGTGGGGGCCTTTTAGGTCCATACCCTGTCTCTCCTTCTTTTATTTTCTAGAGTTCACTCCTCACTTGAGTCATGCGCATGACTATGTGATTTGCATTTCTCCAAGGTAAAAGTAAGTTCTCTAATTTTATCTTGTATTTATTTTCGGTCGGTTCATGCTAGGTGTTAGTCAGTTTTTGAGCTTGATATTACGACCATTCTTTTAAAAGAAAATAAAAATTAAATTTGTCCCTCATTTCTTTTAAAAAAAAATTTGAAAAAATGATGTGAAAAATCCCTTCATGGGAATTTTATTAACCAATAAGGGATTTTTGTCATGTTTTTATTGCTTCAATAAAAATGAAATTTTCCTGAAAAAATTTTCCTCTGAAAATTTATTTCAATAAAAAGAAAAATTCCCTCAAAAAAAAAACTCTAGTAGACATCAAGTGATTTTATCACATTTTTCAAATTATAAAAACTTGCAAGAAAATTCTTCTCGAGAAATTCGCTCATGTTTTTCTAAGAAAATTTTTCTCTAAATAAAATTAGACTAATGTCTCGGGGGAATTGTATTGACCAATAAGAGATTTTTGTCATGTTTTTCTTGCTTCAATAAAAATGAAATTTTCCTGACAAATTTTCCTCTAAAATTTTATTTCGATAAAAGAAAAATTCCTTCAAAAAAAAAACTTTGGTAAACATCAAGTGATTTTATCACATTCTTTCAAATTATAAAAACTTGCAACAAAAATTCTTTTCGAGAAATTTGCTCATGTTTTTCTAAGAAAATTTTCTCTAAATAAAATTAGACTAATGTCTCGGGGGAATTTTGTTAACCAATAAAGGATTTCTGTCATGTCTTTCCTGCTTCAATAAAAATAAAATTTTCCTGACAAATTTACCTCTGAAAATTTATTGTGATAAAAAGGAAATTCCTTCAAAAATTTTAGTAAACGTCAAGAGATTTTGTCACATTCCTTAAAAAAATAATAAAAAAAGAGTAATAAATCTGCAAAAAAATTCTGTATTAACCCATTTCTTCCTAAGGGAATTTTTTTTTCTGATTTCTCTATAAAAAAGAAAAAATCAAATTGGACTAATATAGGAGTCATGGACCGACATTCCTTGTGTCGCATACTAATTATATCATTTTCTTTTGCAGGGAGATCCTAGATACCCTAGACGGGTGTAAAAATTAAGTTCAAAATATATCAAGAATCATCTTCAGAAATACCAAAAGACGAAAAACACCGAGGCTTCAACCGTTAATTCCGGGGGGCAAACGAACACTGTCCATCTTTGACAGACAGAGTTATGTCAATCCGTAAACTTGTATGGGCAGTGTATTCTGATATGACGATGGATTTATACTGATTAAACACGGGGGCATATTTAATGTATTGCAGAGGATCCCGCGTCTTTTGAAAGACAATATGGATTATATAATCAGAACCCATGAAACAAATACCTTTACCTGATTAAATCAACCAGAGACCGATCTTAAAATTTCCTCTTATCCGAAACATGCGGAGGGCTTTAGAGGACCGAGGTTCTATTAATGAACGTGGCCCACAGGAATTTCTCCCGACGCTACAGGCGACCGACACGAGCAAGTGGACGCCGAAAGAAATAAAATATGGATAAAAGTGGGCACACAACAGGTGGCCGGATTTATTACCAGCGCACTGATCGAGTTGTCATAGCGTTATTGTTTGTGATCTCAAGATGGATAGTGGGGGCCACCGCCGAACCCTTCATCAATGTTCTCGATATCATCGTCTGGAGCAATTAAACAAGAATATCAAGAAAAACATTAAGCCTCGACATCTTCGGTACCTCAAATCGTTCTGTTATGCTATGCGGAAGAAACAATAGCAGGAAAATTAAACAAAAAAAAACACGTGAAGCTTTTCTTTCATTCCATTCATCAAAGAGCATTACAACAGCTCACTGGGGAGGAAAAGTAAAGCCAAACTGAGCCCTGATAACCATTACGAAGGAGCTCAACTGACTCTCCAAACAGTTGATGCTCCGGGTGCACCGGGCGTTCTCAGGATCAAGCTCCGCGAGCCTAAAGAAGAGGCGATCGCGCTTCTCCTTAGCCTGGGCCATACTGGCCTCGTAATGCTCGACAGCAAACTCCAAGTCCGAAATCGCCGCCCTCTCGAAAGCAATATCTGCCGTAATGTCATCAAGTCTCTCCTGCAGCCAACCGCATTTGCACCTCATCATAATATTGCTCGGCTCCTGTTCGGCGTAAGTTCGGACCAAGGCCAGACGGTCCACCAACTTTTCCCTCTCACGAACTAGCCACGAAAGCTGATCATTGGCAAACTTGAAGGCTTTCTTGTGATTATCAGCCATAAATGTGACTATTTCCAGACGCTCGTGCCGGTCTCGGTAACGAGCTTTCACGACGGCAGTCACAATGACCGTCTCATAAGCGCGGTTATAGGCAGCCAGAAAATTAATGAAGAGGGTCGGGAAGTTCCGATACTCCCTCCCCAGTTGGGTACCCTCAACAGAAGCAGCGTTTAGGATCCTGAATAAACCGAGGATTTCAGCCTCAACGGTAGAGTTTTGGGCTATATGAGCGTAACCTCTACCAAGAAGATTGTAGAGTCTCTCCCACCCAGCCAGGATTTCGGCGGAGAAGGTATGGTTAGGAGAATTGGCCATTTTTGAAAGCAGATCACGAAAGAAAGGAGGAGAGAGGCGAGGCAGATGATCGGAATGCGAAGGTGATAATCTGCTTCAATTTAAATAATGATTTCACAGGGGCAGTCCTTATTGGTCGAGTTTTTTCTATCTACCATTCTCTGTCGGCAACACCCCCGCTGGCTCGAATTCCAGTCAAGCGGCAACCTCAAGCTGAGCAGACCCGACGTCTCTGCAGAAAAGTTGGACGGGCTGCCACCACTTTGAAAAAGAAAGAATAAAAAACGAGCTGAGTGGGAGACAAAGAAATTTTCGGCAGAAAAGGAGATACGACTCGTCTTTATTGGAGGACCCGCCAGTAAATCGACGGTGGAGATCTTGACAAGGGCCCTCTACCACGAAAAGAAAAAAGGAAGACGAACTGAGCGAGAAACAAGGATTTCCCCTTTGATCAAAAGCTGAATATCAGATTTTCTCCCTCGAAAAATCTAATAGCACTGCCCGTGAAGAGGGAAGTCGTTGCTATTGCTAGAGAGAGAACTTGTCCTCATTTGATAGTGAGAGTTCATTCGCAAGAACTCGCAGGAGAAAGATAGAGAGGAAGGAGTTCTCGTGGGAGAGGAATTCAAAACCTTCACCATCAAAGCATCGGCTTTCAAAGCCTGTTACGAGAAACCATCGACGATCCCGTGATCCCTCAAGTCCAAGAAGACATCCTGAGGCGGTCTCGAGTCGGCAGTCCTAGATCCAGAGATATGTCGAGCATTAGGGAAACGGGCGCATGTTCAACCCTGGTCGAAGCTAATGAAGTTCCTTACCCTGAGGATCTACTGGTCATGGCCATTGACGGTAATCCAGTCTCTCTGTCAATCCTTGTTACCGTATTGAGAAAATGCCGGTATAAGGTTGTAGCTCAAGCAAAGGCGACAGAGGCCTTAGAGATATTAAGGAGGAGTGGTGACCAGTTTGATATCGTCTTCACCGCCATGGTAGGGATTGACATGGATGTTTTCACTCTCTTGGAAGTCATCAATTCTAAATTAAACATGCCAGTCCTCGTAATATCGGCAAGCGATGATCAGCAAGCCATAATGAAGGCTGTCTTAAATGGGGCCCAAGACGTCGTAACGAAACCAGTTAGGGTTCAGATGCTTCAAAACATATGGCAACACGTGGTAAGGAAGCAATTGCACGACCATGAGAACAAGCATCAAGCCTTCAATTTTGTTCCAAGCAACTGGAGAAAGAAGATGAGTTGGTCTCCCGAGCTGCATCGTATGTTTGTTAATGCAGTTCAACAGGTAGGAATCGATTCGGCACGGCCGCAACATGTACTGGAAATTATGAACGTAGAGGGACTCACTAAAGCAAATGTTTCGAGTCATCTTCAGAAGTACAGAAAAAGGGTGAGAGAACACAATGCAGCTCAGAATCAAGAAAACCAAGGCGGGACTGATCCAAGCCTGAATGTCGAGTCTCCTCGCCACCATAAGTTCCGCGGGTTAGCATGGGGCGAGCCACTTCCCATCATCAACCAAGCCAGTAGCCGTGCCATCAATCCTCCAGGCGTTAATCAAAGTATCCCCCAGAATCACCCTAATGCTCTTCAAGAGTATAGACCGCAGGGGCAGTGTATTCAGACTCCTTGGTCTGAGCACCAACCCGTGGCTAGAATTCATCCCATGATCAGCGCGCCTGCGCAGCCAGAGAATCAGACAAGAAATTATCCTGAGCACTTCCACTTCTTTAATCCTCGAATGGAAGGAGTTTTTGGCAGCAGGACAGTTGGTGATCCCCACACTTTCTCGAGTAATGAAGAAGGCTCCAGCACGAGAAGTCAAATTGCTCATGGCGAGGACAGAATGAGAAATCTACCGCCAGCATTTGCCAACAACAATGCCCAATTCGAGCATCAGTTGCTGGAAGGTTCAAGAGATTACCCAGATGATGAGCTTACTGCCCTGGTCAACCAGTTTAGGGTTGACAGACGTCCCAAGCCGTGATCAGGAGCCAGTGAGTAGGGACTCTCAAACATCGATCATCCACACCCGAACCAATACGAGACTAGCTGATTATCGAAGAGCCACAGGAGAGGCAGAACTGACCTTGAATAAGTGCACATTTTATTTCATGCTTAATTCCCCTGCGTATGATATTTTCCAGCTTTCTAGGTGTCTCGATTTAATTCAGGGACAAGGGGGCAATTTATTTATTTTTTTTATCCTGTCGAATGCGTGAATCCCTTTTTATGCTAGATTTAGGGCGGATCAATTTGTGGTAACGTCGCTGACTGCCATAATGAGAAATGTTGAATGGCCTCACGTAGGGAAATTTCAAGTGAAATGCCCAGGCGAGCTCGAAGACGGGTAATTGTGTGTCGTTCTAATTTACCCTCAATCGTTGCAAAATGCTAAATTGGATTTGTTCCATTCTCACCCAGGGAATCGCAAAGTGCCTCAAGAGTGTCGCAAAATGAAATGACCCAATGGAACGCGATAGGACTCATTTGCCTCGAAGGTAACCTTCAAATTAAAGGAGCCCTCCGGTCCACGGACCCGATGGCATAGAAAATGATGATGGTCCAAGGCAACCCGAAAGAAAATAAGGCCCAACTAAGCAAAGCACTTACGTGGCAAGCTCAAAGTGAAGGGCAACTCGGGACATACAATTCAATCCAGTCCAAATGAAGGAACTTCCTCAATTCAAATTCAATAGAAGTACACACAAAGGTAAAACAGTATCGTTCCAATTTTTCTAGAATATGAAGAACATATACTGCCGCATTCTCTTTCATTTTTGCAGGGGAAGTCTCTACTGGCCAGATTTTCCTGTCTAACATTCCCTATCAGTATCACCTCCGCTACTCGTCTCCAATCTCCAGCCAAGCAAATCCGACGTCTCTACGGCAAAGCTAAACGGGACGCCACTACTTTGAAAAAGAAAAGATAAAAAATAAGCTGAGTGGGAGACAAAGACATTTTCGGCAGAAAAGAGATACGACTCGTCTTTATTGAAGAACTCGCCAGCAAATTGACGGTGGAGACAACAACAAGGGGCCCTATCACGAAAAGATGGAAGGAGACGAGCCGAGCAAGAGACACGATAAGAAAAGAGGATTGAGAAAGTCCGGACCCTTGGAAGAAGCAATACAGTTGCTAAACCCACGTTTAATTTTAAAAGAGACGCCATGCTCGGAAGAGGGTCTTAAGGCATAGGCAATCGCTCAGAAAAATTCAAAGAGAGTGAAAACACCGGAAACGAGTAGCAAATCTTGAGAAATCATCAACCAAATCAAAGATGTCTCAACCCAATACTCCCGAGAGCTATCATTGCTTGCTAAATATGGGAGAGGAAGAGTTCGAAGCCATGTTTGGGATCGAGCCTATGGAGCCTGGCTCTTCCGCCGACGACGTCCAAAATCTCAGTAAAGATAAGGACAATAACGGTAAGGGTCAAAAGAAGCGTTACCGTCGCCATACTAAGGAGCAGGTACAAAGGCTTGAGGATTTCTTCAGAACATGCCCTATGCCAGACGGCAAACAGAAAATGGAACTGAGTCAAGAGTTAGGACTTGAACCTTTGCAAATCAAGTTCTGGTTTCAACATAGGCGAACCCGAATGAAGGCTCGTCATGAGCACAACGAAGCCGAGTTTCTAAGAGTTGAAAATGAAAACCTCCGAGCGGAAAACAAGATGTATAAAGAGACTTTTGACTCTGCCACCTGCCCCAACTGCAATAGCCTCCTCCTCACCCTCGATGAAATGTATGATCTGAGGATCGAAAATGCACGTTTAAGAGGTGAGTTAGACCAGTTTATAATAGGATCGAGTTCTGTTGGAGGAGGGTACAAAAGGACCAATGATACTGGATCAGCATCAATACCTCCCGAGGAAGAAGGGACAGATCACCACCAAGCGGACATTGACGATGATCTTTTCGCCATAATCAACCAGTTTGATATCGGTAAAGCATCGGGACTGTGATGCACTTGTTCAGCGAGTGACCACGAGACCTTCAATATGGCCGATGCATACCTAATTTGGGATGAAGCCAGCTGATCATGGGAGAGCCTGCAGAGGAAGCGGAACTAATCCTGAATGAGTGAATGTGTTTTATTTCCTTGCGTGATGTGTTTTTCTGCTTTTGTGAATGTGTAAAAGCAAGGAGTAATAATCCGACTTCCCCCTATTAAATGCTCGAATCCGCCACCTCACCAACCTCGCGACGAATTGATGGCGAGTGAAAATCTGCATAAACCTAAAGGGTAACTCCGTATCGTTTCAATTTACCCTCAGTTGCTCCAAGTTTTAAAATTAAGCCCCTTCTATTCTCAGGAAATTGCAAATCGACCCGAGAACGCAATCATATCCGAATACAGGTTGGATAAAATTTGGGGGCAAATCAACTCATGGGCATTACCACGGGATAGACAGCTTCGGACAAAGGAAAGTACAAGCGAAAGACGCGAACAATCTCAGAAATGGGTAATTCTGTATCGTTCTAATGTGCACATAATCATCTCAAGTCTTGAATTGTCTTATTCCATTCTTAACAGGGATTGCAAATTACCTCGAGAAATACCGTAACATGGCCCAAGGTGATACAACATGGCTGTTTTATCCCCAAAGATTAACCTTTGAAAGGATAGCCCCATGGACACCTACGGTCCAATGGACCGAATGGTATGGGGGATGACAGTAGGTCCGAAATATCCCGAGTTCGATCCCCAAGGGTGGGAAATGTTGTATGTATTATAAATAAATGAAACAACTTTTTGTGCATTTCTTTTTTACAAACAGGAATACTCGACGAGTAATATCAAAGTCAGTATTTTACCATAGTCTTCTCATAATGGTGAGGCGCCCAACAAAAGTCGAGGAAAATTCAATCCAACAAAACTGGTAAAAGACTCGTGCAAGACATTCAAGATGAAGGGTAAATCAGTATCGTTTTCAATTTATCCCTTTTAATACTGGCTGATATGTCTCTTTTTCTTTTTACAGGAAATATTTACACTAACATTTAACATGTTGAAGGAGACAAATCCAAAAGAAAATTATGATCATCTGACAAGATCTATTTTGGTGAAAAATGGGGCAAATTGATCACAAGCTCTGAAGCGAAAAAGCAAATATGTCTTCCTTATCTCGTTTGATTTCAAGAATAATTTCTCTACTTTTTGCAGGGGCATTCAACCGCTAAACCATGGTGGTCGCTGTCATTAAACCAACCGAAATGCTCCCTCACCCATATGCTTCATCGCGCAGGGGCAAAGTTTGGGACAAACCGCTCCTCGACATAAGGAGTGGGCTTCCCAATTTGTTCGATCCACCCATATACCAGGGGCAATTCAAATCCGCCCATGTTTGCACATTATATAAACACACATGATGCTAAAAATTGTCACATCGGCATTGTGTTTACACATTTCATGAATTATGTATGACTATTCCGCATGTTTAATTTACCGACTTCAACTTAGAGCATAAACTGCATAGGAGACGTCAAATGTGCAAAATGGGGCATAACAGGATGAGGAAAGGCAAACCATTTCCACACAGGTCTAACATTTTAATCTACAGATAAACAGCCTTTCTCCAGAGTGAAAGAAAGCCCTTTTCGGAATGAAGTCCCTCATTCAGATTACATTCGAGGTGTTCGTACTATAAGAACCTCCTTAAACAGAAGTGGTAATGCAATACATGATCCATATATTGATCGATTGCATCATGAGTTATTACACAGACTGCCTTTAATCATGGCAAACTTAGCAGAACAATTTTGCATGAACCAATGAACGCATTGATGAAAATGCTTGCACATGTTACCTCTGACATTGCCTGACAGGCAACACATTCCCGGTGTTCGAGTTACCTTCCAAAGTCTTGAAGTTCATTCGGCGATTATTGAATGAACAAGCCTGGTTGTCGAGAAGCCACCAAGCATTTTTTCCAAATTCTCAGGTAAGTATATCTTCAACCTGGACCTTTCAAGAGAATGAATTCTGACGGTTGTTGGGGTACTCGAATCCATTGCGGTACATACAGGTATCCACCTTCTTCAATAAAGCATGATTTGTCTCAAGAACAGAAATGTTCGAGACCTTTTAATCTCTGCCTCTTTGGTTTATTCCTAAAGGGACAGGAGAATATAATTTGGGTTTGAGCTTCTGCAGGATTCCTGGTCTCCCCAGATTTCAGAATGGCACCCTTTGAGGTACACCAAGCCCTTCTTACAGGCAAACTAAGTCCTTCTTACAGGCAAACTAAGTCCTTCTTACAGGCAAACCAAGTCCTTCTTACAGGCACAAAGTCCTTCTTACAGGCAAACCAAGTCCTTCTTACAGGTACAAAGTCCTTCTTACAGGCAAATCAAGTCCTTCTTACAGGCAAATCAAGTCCTTCTTACAGGCAAACTAAGTCCTTCTTACAGGCAAACCAAGTCCTTCTTACAGGCACAAAGTCCTTCTTACAGGCAAACCAAGTCCTTCTTACAGGCATAAAGTCCTTCTTACAGGCAAATCAAGTCCTTCTTACAGGCAAATCAAGTCCTTCTTACAGGCATAAAGTCCTTCTTACAGGCAAATCAAGTCCTTCTTACAGGCACAAAGTCCTTCTTACAGGCAAATCAAGTCCTTCTTACAGGCACAAAGTCCTTCTTACAGGCATAAAGTCATTCTTACAGGCAAATCAAGTCCTTCTTACAGGCATAAAGTCCTTCTTACAGGCAAACAAAGTCCTTCTTACAGGCAAATCAAGTCCTTCTTACAGGCACAAAGTCCTTCTTACAGGCAAAGTAAGTCCTTCTTACAGGCAAACAAAGTCCTTCTTACAGGCAAATCAAGTCCTTCTTACAGGCAAATCAAGTCCTTCTTACAGGCAAAGCAAGTCCTTCTTACAGGCACAAAGTTCTTCTTACAGGCAAAGTAAGTCCTTCTTACAGGCAAATCAAGTCCTTCTTACAGGCAAATTAAGTCCTTTTTACAGGCAAATCAAGTCCTTCTTACAGGCAAATTAAGTCCTTTTGACAGGCACAAGTCCTTTTTACAGGCACCAAGTCCTTTTTACTGGCACCAAGTCCTTTCTACAGGCACCAAGTCCTTCTTACAAGTATCTCCATGTGGTGACCTACCATACGGGTCAAATCTCAATCAAAATTTAATCAGTAGAATCCTTTTATTAGGAATCTACCATGGTACGACCCACCATACGGGTCAAATGGTATGACCCACCATACGGGTCAAATTTTAATTCAATTTTTAATCAGTAGAATCCTTTTATTAGGAATCTACCATGGGTTGATCCACCATACGGGTTCAAGTTCAACCACCCTAAAGTTTTTTTATATAACGAATCCTTAGGTTCTCATTTCATTTTCAGTGGAACAATCATGTCACGACTCTTTTTATTTCCTTGTATTGAGTCGATAAGAATCCAGGTGTCATCTCGTCTTTGAAATGAACCTCTACCGAGCTTCCTTTCAAAGAGGGGCAGCTGTTGACACCTGATTTTTAATCATTTTTTCTATTGCTAAAGTAATAAAAAATCCATAAAAATTCATAAAATTGAAAAATCAACTTTGGGGACCTTAGCCAAGCCTAGGGAACCAATTTTGACCAAAAAACGATTTTTCATATTTTCAGTATTTTTATGTATTTTTTATTTATTTATTTTCGAAAATTAATAGAAAATCCATAAAAATTCATAAAATTGAAAAATCAACTTTGGGAACCTTAGCCAAGCCTAGGGAACGAATTTTGACCAAAAAATAATTTTTCATATTATATATATTTTAATTTTTTTTTAAAAAATACAAAAATATTTGAAAATTTTGGAAAAATAACATTTGAGGCCAAAAAAATACACAAAGATAGTTAATATTCTTATTTTAAATCTATTTTCATATTGGCCATCGCAAATTCAGAAAAATCCAATTCGAGTCACGTGTTCCTTCACGAGTATAATCTCGAATCGGGCCTAAAAAAATTTAATTTGAGTCAACTTATTTTTAACTTTCACTTTTTATGAGTTGTGACATTGTCTTCTAATATTTTAAATTTTCATCTTGGCCCAATTATACCCAGAATGACTTAATTTTGCAAAAGGGCTTTAATTAAATTATGCATTATTTTCAGCGACAAGAAATGAGCGTAAATTTGACATGTGGTAAATTTTGGTGTGTCAAAAATTGTGAGGAGATTTGGACTTAAAGAAATATATTTTTTCAGGGACTGAATTGTAAATACTTAAAATTCAAGGACTAGAGTGCAAATACCTAACTCTTGAAGGATTATTTTACAAATAATAAAAAGAAGAGTTAGTGGATAAATTAGAATAGAGAAGGGAAGATGAAGAAGAGGAGATGAAGAAGAGAAGTTGGAGAAGAATGGATGGAGAAAATAAGATAAGAATAGAGAAGGGAAGATGGAGATGAAGAAGAGTTAGTAGAGAAATTAGAATGGAAGATAAGAATAGAGAAGGGAAGATGGAGATTAAGAAGAGTTAGTGGAGAAATTAGAATGGGAGATAAATATGGAGAAGGGAAGATGAAGATGAAGAAGAGTTAGTGGAGAGATTAGAATGTGAGATAGAGATGGAGAATGGAAGATGAAAATGAAGAAGAGTTAGTGGAGAAATTAGAATGGGAGATAGAGTTAGTGGAAAAATTAGAATGGGAGATAGATGAGTAGGTTATAAAAAGAGGAAGAAGTGAGCTTGAGAAAGGATTCTTGGGAGGGAGAAAATTTGAAGTGTTTGGGAGAATTTTTTGGAGAGAAAATTTTGGATGTTTGAGAGAGTTTTGGGAGATTGAAGAAAATTTTGAGAGAAAGAAAATACCAAAAGAGAGAGAATTTTGAAGATGATGGGAGTTTAAAGCTAGGGGTTATCATCACAAATTCCTTCATCGATCAATATAAATCAAGAGTTCATCCTCGTCAACGAGCGAACAAATTCAAGCTAAGTGTTTTTATTTATTCATTTATTTATGGTTTTACTCGCAAATTAGCACAAATTGTATACACTTTCTCCATCTCCTTTTTCTTCCATATTTTATGTCAGGAGAAGGATATCTCTACGTCAACAGCAAAAATCTCGTCGAGATGCAAAAATCGGCCCAGACAAGCTCCTAAGCTGTCCACCGATTTCTCAACTGATCTGTGACTAAAAGTCCCTCTTAATTCAAAAGAAACTCTCTATATTGGGAACATAGAGAGCGAAAATCAATTATAGAAATCCCTCCCAAAAAAATGGGAGATAAGTACTCTTTCTACTCTTCTGGTTTTAGGTGCAGATTAGCACATATTTTGTATACTAACACTTCACTCTATTTTATGTCAGGAAGCCGCAGCTCTATATCAATGGTCAATCCTATGGAAGCACAAAATCGGCTTGGAGGAGTCCTCAAGCGCGCACAAATTTCAAATTGTTGAATCAATTCGTTGTATTTCATTTTAAAAAATTCATACCCCAAAATGGAGAGGACAAAGTCCATCCGCAATCTAAATACCTGCACCATCAATCCCAAAGGGAAGAGCCAAGCCAATGCTTAGCCTCCCATTGGAGGTTTTTACTTATAGTAGTTAAATACCTGCAACTTAAATACCTGCACCTTAAATCCCAAAGGGAAGAGCCAAGCCAATGCTTAGCCTCCCATTGGAGGTTTTTACTTACAGTAGTTAAATACCTGCACCTTAAATCCCAAAGGGAAGAGCCAAGCCAATGCTTAGCCTCCCATTGGAGGTTTTTACTTACAGTAGTTAAATACCTGCAACTTAAATACCTGTACCTTAAATCCCAAAGGGAAGAGCCAAGCCAATGCTTAGCCTCCCATTGGAGGTTTTTACTTACAGTAGTTAAATACCTGCAACTTAAATACCTGTACCTTAAATCCCAAGGGGAAGAGCCAAGCCAATGCTTAGCCTCCCATTGGAGGTTTTTACTTACAGTAGTTTAAATACTTGCAACTTAAATACCTGTACCTTGAATCCCAAAGGGAAGAGCCAAGCCAATGCTAGGCCTCCCATTGGAGGTGTTTATTCACTGTCATGTACTTCCTATAATTTAATTTTTGAATCATCAGACCCAAAAGATGAGTAGGTCGTAATACTGCACAGAAGTCGTTAACACACTCCCTCTTTCGGCTTCAGGGAATCTTTAACACTTAAAAAAATATAACAAATAAAAATATATACCATCCATGCATCCTATTTAAAAAGTGAAAACACAAAAGAGAATACCCTACTAGAGCTTTAGGAATAAACCAAGCCTGAGTTGCCGGATTAGGATATCCATGAAATTAAGGTACCGAAAGGGCATTAGTTTTAATTAACTAGTGTAACCAAGTCCCCGAGCTCATAATCTCTTGTTCGCAGGAATAAATTAGTTCTCCCGCTAATTTATTTAGGTTTCTAATCGACCTACCAAGAACGATTAGTGGCGACTCCAAATTTCAAAATCATTTAAACAAAAACCAAAGTTGCGATTCGGTAGGGCTTGGGAGGGTCCGCATTAGGTTAGTCAAATCTAATTAACCTAATAATCCGTTAACCCCTAGAATTAATAAAAATATTTTTAGAGGGTCGCGACAATAACGTTATGCTCTGTCGGTATTTCTCTAGTCACCTCATCCATTCAGTTGTTGTCATACCAAAACTGTGCTTGAAGGATGTCGACAACTTTGTTGTCCGCTAGGAAGACCATAGTTAGAACGTCAGCAGAAATGTGTAACTTTGCTCCGAAAACGGAGTTAGTTATGTTAATGACTCCTGGGGTTTGGCTGCTCAAACCAGCAAAGGCTAGTGATCTTTTCGATACTCAATTGGAAGTGAATGAGTCCAATTGGGAAAACAAACACATCACCTTCGCACAAAAATTTGGCGATAAGAGTATTGTTCAAATGCGTGGATGTGCAAAGCTGATAAGGAGTGTGCCTTCGACGAAGACCAAAACCTCAGTACCACGAGGGTGAGCATGGGGAGGGTTTAGACCGTCAGGAGCGAAGTCGATGCAAGCCATGAATATGCCCAAGGTATTGAGCCTCGGAAACTCCATGATTGTAACAGGTGTGACTTTTGATCTAAGCAGGTTAGCAGTATTCCCTGGGTTTCTAAAGCCCATAAAGACAGAGTCATCAACATTAGCTTCCTTATGGTCCTTCCAGAATTGTCCGTTCACAAACAATGCATAAGAAAACACAACTGATCTTAATATGCATTACTCGATATGGTATACACTATTTCTGATAGATGAAACTGATGTCATGCTACCAAAACAAAACCCTTGTGTGTTTTAATTGTGGTATCATTAACTAAAAGTAAGGGGAATGTAGATAACACTAGAATAGATGTCCAACCTGCAGAGTTCGAGTCCTTGATGGCCATGCATATGTCTTGAAGAGAACTTGGGCCATAAGCAAAGGTAGTGGCAGTAGCCAAAAGCTAAAATGAGAAGGCTAATTGGAAGGAACTTCATTGTGGGCGGCTGTTGTTGATACCTAAATTTTGATTTCTCATTTAATCATTCATTTCATAAACAATTAGAGATCAACTTTAGTCCCTATAAAAATAACTAAATCGTTCTATATATAGTTTGTACCTATCTCATTTTGACTTTTTAGTGTGTACAAATTCGCATTTTTCAATTGAATTGGTAGTGGATATGCTTAAATGTTTCGTTCGTGGCACAAATGAAATCGTAAATATAAAAGAATCATGATATGGTCAAATAAAATAGTTGTATTTCTTTCCTGTTCATGATTAATCAATGTCACGTCCCAAACTCGACGGTCATGCAATAGGCCCAACTGAGCAACAAGTCTAAATGGCCAAATCAAGCGACTGCCCAAGACTTGTCGTGGCCAAACAACGGTTAACGAAAATACGGAATGAAAGCTTGAAATAATAACCCCAAACATTCATTCATATGAGGAAAAGAGATAGGGGGACAATAATGCAATAAAAAGTAAACATTTACATTATATTAATAATAGCATCTATATACAACCCTCAAAAGATAACTCGGTGTCACGCCCCAGACCCATCGGACGCACAACATCTTTTCACCTGAGCATTTCACTTATCGCCTAGCCAACTCTAGCGACGGCCCAGGACTCGTCGCGACCAAATGATGGCTAACAAATTCGACAACGGAAACGTATAACCCCAAATAAACACACATGTGGGATAGAGAGATATAGAAAATTTAATTTATATATCATATAAAAGTAGATGTTTTTTTATACAACCTAGAGAGAGACTATCAGCTGAATCTCAAAAAAACAAACTTAAGTTAGCCAAGGTCAAAAAGTTACTAAGCCTCATCCATGCATCCCCAGAGAACTATTCCTCCTCCTCCTCAAACAAAGAGAATTCCTTTGGATCAGTCTCCTCAAATATCGAAATTCCAAGCTTGCCATCTACCTGCTCGACGAACACATCGTCTGCTCTCTCGATCTCCATAATTACATCCCCATTTACATCAAGACATCTATTAGCTTAGGGTTTACGACCTCGCCTCGAAAAGTGGTCGCATTCATCAGGCCTATCGACCCCATCAAAAAAATTGGTACATCCAAACCTGTGAGGGCCTTGCCACAACTCTTAACCCCTCCGACTGTACCATCCCTCGTATCTATGAGGGACCAAAATGTCATATCCCTCGTCAACCCATACGATGCAACTATGCCGCTCATACAAAACTCCGCCCATAGCAGGGTATGAAAATATCTATGTCTCAATCTCCTAAGGGATCTCGTGGCGAACTCGGGGAATACGAAGATTCATACCTATGGTTGAGGGCCTGAAATGGCAATCAGCCAAAAATATGTGAGTCGAAACTCAATGGATACACACTTAAACTCAATATAGAATGAAGCATATGTCCCAAACTAGAACGTAAACAATCACTCGCATATTATGACTTCAGATCCCACAGATGCAAATGTAGATGCTCAATGATTCACTTGGGGTCCTTGATGGCTACTAGCAGTTCCGGACTGAACCCCACCGATGGCTCAATAGCACTTCCAGTCCCAGCTACATCATATAGATGTCTCAGACCTGTGCCTTAACCCTTTGTCTAATCACACTGAAGTTAGCACCCTTGTCTCTCCAGCTACCCCGTGCCGAGCACGTTTAGGCACAAGTATAATGACCGTGGCTCAATTAGCATTGCGATCGGTATCTCCTTATTTCCCCGTATTTCTAGTGGCCCCCTAGACATTGTCAGGTTGTCCCGTATGGTTTTACGCACTCCGCCAAACGCACATGTCTTGTGCCAGTATATAGATCAATGATGAGAATCATAGAATTCTCAATTGGCTCACCCCATAAACACTCATGCAAATCAGCTTTGCCACATACATTTCCCCAAATTATTCACTAGAGCACACAATTTAACTCAAAATAAATTGAATATAATAGCCATGTATTTCATGTTGCAAAAACTCGCATTGCAGGACCCGGTTTCCATTCTAAATCACCTAGGCTCAAAGGCAAGCAATGTGGCACACAGAGTAATTTTTAGAGTCCACAAAAATTATCAATTGACGCCTAGGGTCAGAAATAAATAGTCGACATTTGACATCCAGGAAATTTAATATTTTTCATCATAAAACTTTTCCCACCAATCCCTAGCATATCCGACATTCTAAGTCAAGTTTAGAAATGTGCTCACCTAAAAATCCAGTTCAAGCTCAAGGACGATAGAACGATCATGGCTTGGCTAAATGGTGAATTTGGGCGAGCGACGGTGATGAGATTGAGCCACAGACAACGATCGAGCTTAGGAATGACAAACGAGCTCCGAAAAATCGAGAGAAGGAAGACGCGGCAGCAAATTCAAGTGCAAACGTGGAAGAGGAAGGCGTAGCAGCAACAACGGCTAAGAAATTTCAACTGAGATGATGAGAAGCTAGCTGCAAACAAACATAGGCAGAATAGGGTCAACTTTGATTCAAAACTAGAATTTTCTAAGAGGTTTTTGGTTGATACACTTTCATAATATCGAAGGTTGAGGTCTTACCAGTACATATGCGAAAACAGAGCTCGATTCGAATACCGAACGACCCTGAACAAGTCAATTTCCTCCAAGTGCGAGTACAGGAACATGAGAACCCAAGAGGATAGAGAGCAGCTAAGAGATGAAAATGAAGAGGACAGCAGTAGCAGCACTCTTCAGCAGTCGAAGGAGTCCAGCTGAGGAGGAGAAGAGCAGACGCAGCAGCTATGGAACAAGTAGCAGCCGAGAGAATGGATAAAGAGCAGCAAGTTCTAGCCAAGAAAGCAAAAATTTCAGCAGAGGAAAACCGTCTAAGGAGGATGAACGAAGAAAGAGAGGAAGGAGATGCCAGCTATAGCCATTCATTTATGTGTGAACAATAGTATTGGGGGCTCAATCATCACATTCTTGTCTCATTTGCATGGGGAAGTGGGGTTCAGCTAAGATTAGGAGATAGTGGAGTAGATAGCCGCAAACTTGGCCAAAGAAAATGATCCAACTCAACTATAAAATGGGAGTGAGAAATTAAGAGAGAGCACGTGGGATATGGGAAGCTTCTGCCGAGGGAAAGAAAAGGAAAGTGAGCCCAGCAAATTCATCAATTTCTTTGTCCTCGTGTATGATTTGAGGACGTCACACTCAGGGCCTCATACTCTCAATAAATGAACAGAATGATAAGTCTGCTCTGACTTAGCCCCGCTTTGCTCCGGAGACAGCAACTCCTCAGGGTCTGACTCAACTGGCGTTGGGGGATCAAACTCGGAATCATTATCTCTGGCCATCGGATCCAACACAAACACATCCCCCTCGCTATCTATCTCCATAATCACGTCCCCATTTGAATCCGATGCACCATCGGCTTGGGGTCTACGACCATTCCTTGGAAGGTTAAGGGGCAAACCGATCCCTTCTAATTTGAGATAGGTGCAAGCACATCAAAATCTTGAATCGAACCTCTATAAAATAACCCTGTCCGAGACATCCATGCCTCGTATCAGTGCAGCATTAGGTACGCACCTCCCTCATCTATCCATATTGTACTACTAACCTTCTTATACGATGTAAAATCTACCGCAGGGTAAATGGTTTCATCGGTCTCTAGCTCAACAGGTATCCCGAACTGAACAAAATGGAAACTCATCTCAGGATTTGGGATCTGAAGGGCGATCAGCTAATAAAAGAATGAGTTGAAACTCAACAAGCACACTTCTAGACTTAGCACAAAAAGAAGCAAACATGAGACTGGCTCTATGAACATGTAGTTCGGATAGTAGACATATGATATATTTCAACCCAAGCACTTGCAGAAAAGTCATGCATGCATTTCTCCCAAATACCATCAACAATGATGCATAAATAGAACAACACGAATGCTATCGATAACGAATGAAACATGCTCAGACGATTCGCATTTAATTTGCTCCGACTTCCACAGAGATGTGACTAGTTCCAATATCCACGGAACGTCACCCGACCCTTTGGTCCGGGCACGCATCTCTGATGCTACAGGGCCATGTCCTGACGAGCGAATAGCAGCCCGCGGACACCCTTATTACTCCAGCTACCCCGTGCCTCGCACAATCGGGTACCCTTGACAAGCGATCACATAACAAGTTGGAACTCCTTATCTCTCTGCCTTCTGCGACTCATTGCAGCCTTCCTTCCTCCAATGCAGGACTTGAGCCAAGCTCATGGCATATGTCGCACAATATGCATCAACGATCCAATGTTTACATTTCATAATAACGATGCATGAAACTACACCATTCTTGCATTTAATCACATTTAAGTAAGCCAAACGATATTCTTCAAAATAAGTGGCCCTAACTTAGTCCTAAACAAAAATTCTTAGTACATTTTCCCTTTTGATCGACAAAGAATTTTCTACGATAATCTCTCTCAACCTTAGGGCAGTATTCCAACAGCATTTTGGCATAAAAAGGTAACTTGATCACAAGTTATATCTACTTATTCTAATCACAATCAGCTCATACATATTTTTACAGAAAATTTCATCAACAAACCTAAGCATCCACAAGCTAAAAACTCTAGAAAATTCAACCTAGAGTCTCATCCTAACATTTGCCAACTCTAAGCTAAGAATAGAAGCGAAACTCACCAAAAGACAAGCTCGGGTAGACCACGAAGTCCCACAATCTAGCAGCAATCAAATTTAGAGATCGACGTCGATTCATGAAGATCTAAAGAAGAAACCAGAACTTGCAGGAGCTGGATCAAGTTTAAAACATACTAAAAATCATTATTTGAACCTAGAAGTGAGTCCTAGAGATTGTTGGAATCAAAATATATCAAGAAGAGTCATAAACAGAATTCGGATATCAAAAGACTGACTCGTCGATTGATAGCAAAATGAATATTTGAAAAGTCAAACGGCTTCGGGTCGAAGTGATACAAGTTGCGTTGGATTCAGAAGACCTTAAACTATGACATATCCAAAAATCATAAAAATTCAATGGTTGGATTTCTGTCGAAAGCTGGTTGAATTTGGCGGTCAAATTCTGGAGCCGAGAGAGGGTCCATCGAGAGTTCTGTGAGATATGTTCAGCTAAGAGTGAAGAAGAAAAGAAGAGAGAGAAGGTCTTTATTACAATAATTCAAAGGCATTTAATGAGTCTCTAGAAGACGTAGAGGTGGTCTAATGAGAGTGAAGCGTGTGGCTTGGTTGGTGAGGAGATGTCACAGGCAATCGACACATGGAATAGCGAGGGTGTTGCCAAGTGTCCCTTTTGTGGATAATGATGGATTTAATAAAATTGAATGCATAATTAGATAATTAGATAAATTGAGGTAAAAAGAAAATAATTGGCGGCGATTTGATTGATTTAGAAATCCTTTTGGAAAAATGTGACTTCGGTACCAGAACGACGCAAAGGACCAACTAACACTAACTAAGCCTCCAATTTCTAGAGACAATCACATTCTACCAGCTAGAGAGCTAGAGCGTACCAGGGGTAAAACGATCATTTTTCACTTTTGCCTTTTTTCGTGGCATTCCAAAATAAAACTGTTGCTTTAGAATTTAATAAAACTAGAATTGAATCCAAAACACCATTGCGATATCTGCGAAGCTTCGATTTTTTTTTTTATAACCAAGGTGTTTGCGCAGCCGGCAAGCTTGTGCTCAAACCAGCGGTGAAGCACGATTAGTCATCGGGAGAACCTACAGACCCCACAACCATGGGCCTCTAATTAAGTCACCTAGCTCTCAGAAGTTTTAAATCCAGGACCTCTCGTGAAAGGCACTGAGAGCAAACCAACTTGGCTACCAGACGGTGAGGCACGAAGCTTCGATTGTTTATATTCGAAAATTTGATTTTTGGTCAAATTTATTAATTTGCGACTTTAGTGAATACTCAGGCCAATGAGTGACTGTTAGGAGATACGCGTATCGACGAATTTGGTCCACATACTTTAAGTGCTAAATAGCCTTTCCCTTTTGGTTGGCTATCCCTAGGTGATCAATTTCTACTAAGATTCAACTAAAGTGCAATAACGAAATATATCTATCTATTAAGAAATTTCGAAAAATGATCGAAAATTTGGAATCTCACAAGCAAGCGTTTGGTCGATATTGAGTTTTGCAGTCCCTTGCCATGCTTGATTCCTGGTTAGTGGAAGGAAACTTAAAAAAAAAAAAAGAAAAAAAAGCTAAAAGCTAGAAAAGAGATTAAAAAAAAATAAGAGGCTGGGCCGAGCAGTGATATTTGGGGTCCTCAAGGCCTACATAAACAAAAAAAAAAGGTTAAAGGAGTGATCATGAACTTGGAAAAAAAAGAAAAAATGCCATCATCATAGCTTTCTCGTGGAGTCCATTAAAAAAGAGAATGGAGGGGGAAAGGTGTTTTTTGGTCGGGCGATGCTCATGTTTGGGAAAAGAAGAGAAAGGTGGAGAGAAAAGTATGAAGGACTCCATGGACAAAAGCAAGCGGAGAGAAGGCGAACTCTCCTCGGCAGCCGGCCCTCAAGTTTCAACGTCATCCACGCTCCTGTCATCCTGGCACACCCAAACCAGCGAGTGAGTTCCAAGTTCTTCAAGCTTCACGACGAACCATATCGCGACCTGCATCACCAGCGAGCTCTAGTCTTCGTAATCAGCGCCTCACTAATAAGCTCACTGCGTCTTCGCCGCTCGCTCATGACGATAACGAGTTTTACTGGCCTTGCAACTGACGGCCATTGTTCCTTAACGGCTGGCCTGCTTTGTCCTTGATTAGTGACCAAGTGACATCCCACGCCTCCCTCACCGAATCAAACAGCTTCGACGTGAAGTTCTTGTGGCTATTTGGCCACCACCAAGTCCATTAGGGCGTGGAATTCATAAAGAAAAGGCCTACGCTGATACACACTAGGAGATTTTCATTTTGCGACCACATACTAAAAGAAAATCTTTCTCCCATAATCTCCTTTTGAACCCCATAGAACTTTTATTCTATTTGGCTTTATCTACTGGAGATCCGCGACTTCCCGGTTCCTTCTATTTTGGCTACAGGTTCTCAATTAGATTTGCCTAGCGTTTGATTCCATCATAAGCCGAGAGGCCATACGCCCCATCTTTCCTCAGTTCCGGTCCACCGGCGAACTCTCGTGGAAATTCCTTTAGAAAAGGAAATAAAACTACAAGCGAACCTAGCTGAGGAAAATTGGCGAGTTCAAAGACAGTGATCCTTTTTGGTAAAAAAGAATCACAATCTAGCCAAATAAGTCCAAGCGGTGAATTTGGTTTCTTCTGGATTCTTGTTCCAAATTTTGAGTACTATGTTCTGGCTTTTTTGGTTTTACTACATGCAGGATAGTATTCATGCGAAAAGGAAATACCTTGTGGAATTGAAGAGAAAAAGATTATTGCATTGTGGTTCAACCAAGGACACTTGTGTGCAACGCATGTTAATTCGTTCTCTATTACTCTAGACGAGCCCATTTCTCTTGTTTGAAATTTCTTTTTGTTGGCTACTCAAGGCCTTGATACCTTAGCCAAAATCGCGATCCCTCACAATGAGTAGTTGAGTCCTGTGAGCTCCACCGTCACTTCCGTGAGAACTGAGAGCCCTTACAATTACTGGAACTGCTGGTCATGTGACACTGAAACCAGTTGTTCCCCCACGAGCTATGCAACTACTTCATTTACGGATTGATTCTTGAAGTTTGAATTTGGTACTTAGATTTGTTAAATTAGGTAACGAACCCCTATCCTTGAATATTTTTTGTGTTTGTTACTTAATTTGATTGAATTGCATATCTTGATTTGATATTTTATCTATCTTAAGATGTTATAGATAAATCCTCGCTTTGATTGGATATGATTTTTGAGTATTATCTTTACATCTTGTGGATAAACATCATTTGAATCGGAGATATCCTTCTATAATTGGTGATTATCTGAATTATTTTCAAAAACCTCATAATATGATTTCCTAATTTTACAAGATGTGAATCTTGGCGGGTAAGGTAAGCGGTTCATCAAATCTTAGGCGAAGTCAATCAAATCCATGTAAAAGCCGCGAATTTTTTTAATCATTTTGCTTGATGGATGAGCTTGTCTTTATAACTTGCATATCCATTTGTTCTAGCATGTCTAATTATGTTTGCATTAATTATCATGTTTTAGTGATTGTTTTGTTATTATATAGTTTGCACATTTAGAAACAAACATGCCCACAATATATGCTCCCATGTGCCTCGATCCTTAGGAAAATAAATTGCATGTCTTAGCCACGATCTTGTGGAATAGGACAGCAATTTAGTATAGAATTTTCCTTTCTGCCCTTTGATAATAAGAGATGATATTATTCTATACAATTGTCCGCATTCTGGCTTGAATCTTCGAGGGTGTAGTGGACAAAATTCTTCTCTAGCCTAGTTTTTTGGGAATGGGTGAATTTATCGAAAAGTTAGAATTAAAAGGTGTATTATGGGCATTTTTGTTTATTTTTGTCCATCCTTTGCTTTAATTTAATTCATGTAAATTCTTATGGTTAAACATGTCAAGAACCTCATTCTATGATATAAATAACATCTAATATATGTTCAGACTTTGAGAAATTATTTTCTTAATTAAAATTGGATGTTATCACATTTTAGAGCATGTTTTTCACCATAACCACTCTTAAATCCGAAAAATAAAATAAAAAAGACATTTGCATATCATGTAGTTTAGATCATACTTTGCCATGTCATTAACCATGCTTATTGCCATGTCATATAGTTTAGTTGCATTGCATCCTTTAAAAAAAATAGTCATTTTCATTCACATCATCAATCAAGTGGATTTTTTTTTATGAAATATGATACTGAAAGGGCATTAATTTTTTCAAATTAATGTAATCAAGTCTTCGGACTCACTTTTTCTGGTTCGTAGAAATAAATTAATTATCTCTTTAATTTATTTAGGTTTTTAATTGACCTATTAAGAACGATTAGTGGCGGCTCTAAATTGAATAAACTCTTTTACATTAATCTGTCCAAGAAGAGTTGTCTTCCTACTAGATCATTTTTCCGAAGATTATGTTGACATGTGGGTCTTTTTATCGGATAATCTAAGAAGTGTGAGACAATGTAATACCATTTAGATTGAACTTCTTCTTTGCATTATTAATCCCTAGTAAATTACTAAGATAATAGTGTTATGATGTTTCAGAACAATGGATATCCAATATCATGAAGCGCGATCTCTATTGTGGCTTTTAGGGCATGTTTAGGAAAATGTTGCCAGATTTTTTGAGGTATGGTTTCGTGACTATGGTGAATATTGTTGCTTCTATGTGATTTGGATGTCTCGTGAATCTCTTGGAGCATGATTTTAATTATCTATTGTTGACTTAATGCATCTTCATGAACTTTTCTGGGAATGATTATGACAAATTGATGTTTTGGGTGGTACTAAGTTTCAATGCAGATTCATTGAGTTAGGATTGTGTTGTGAAAACTGTCTGTTAGATATTCTAATTCTATTATTCATGCCTTAATTGCTGTAATTCTGGGGCTATTACTTGAAATACTCATTTTTGAAATGGTTTTGCAGTATGTTCACATGGATGACTCATATTGGATCATGATGTTTTTTGTCATATTTGTGCTGAAATGATGGTATTCATCCTTACTTTTAGAATGCTTACAGATTAATTTGGCTATAACCAGAGCTCTTGAAGTTACGGGTGCCTTTAAATATCCTTTAGCCCTATTGGAGCGAAATAAAGGTCATCACTGCAATGTTGGAGCGAATTTTGGGAGGCAACTGAGGATTTGAAGGACATTCTGCATTAGTAGTGTAATTTTTGTTGCATCGGTTGCTTTAGATTTAAGTGCTTGCGATAGCATCGGATGCTGTTGAATTTCTTGTTTTGATTTTTTTTTTTTGGGCGATCACATGGATGATTGGAGCAGTATGAATGTAGAACTTCAAGCTAATACTTTTGAGTCCAGGGCTGCTAAATTAGTGGACTTTATGTTTACTCTAGCGATGTTCAAAGATGATGTGTGAAAGACAAATTATTCGAGATTAATGTCTTCAATTTGATTATGATTTATGCAGATTCTAATTTGAACCGCACGATCTTTGGCTAACGAATTAGCAACAAAAATTTTCATCGCAAATGTCATTCGAAAGAAATTAGCGATGAATTAAAGTTTTTGTCGCTAAATCTTCTGATTCGACTTAGCGATGAATTAAAATTTCGTTGCAAATAGATTTCGTCGCTAAATTCTCTAACAAATGTCGGCCACGAAATTATTTTCGTTGCTATATTCGTGGCAAATACCGTTGCTAAAACTTCGTCGCTAATTTTTGTCACAAATACAGTTTGCCACGAGGTAGTTTTCGTTGCAAAATTTCGTCCCTAAATTTTGGTGATGAAATTATTTTCATTGCTATTTTCATCGCAAATTAGCAACAAATTTTGCCACGAATGATGTTTGTCGCAAATTTTCGACGAATTTTGCCATGAATATTTTGCGTCGCAAAATAGCAACAAATTTTCCCACGAATATTTTTCGTAGCTAAATAGCGACGAATTTTCCCACGAATGTGTTTCGTCACAAAAAAGCGACGAATTTTTCCACGAATATTTTTTGTCGCAAATTAGCGACGAAAGTTCAAATTTTTCGTCGCTAAATTTTGCGACGCCGAATTGGCAACGAAAATTTTTTCGTCGTAAATTTCGTCGCAACTTAGTTTAGCTACAAATTTTGCCAAGTTTTTTGTCGCAAATCCCGTTGCTAAAACCTCTCTTTTTTGTAGTGACTTAAGTTGCGATTTGGTAGGACTTGAGAGAGTCCAAATTAGGTTTGTCAATTTAACCTAATAATCCGTTAGCTTTTGAATGATTTTTTAGGTTCCGACAGGTGTTGGAGCCTTGATCTTGGGTTCTAGTATTTCCTAGCTTGGAATATTATTGCTCGAGGGAGGAGAGAGATGTCTTGCATGCTGACATGGTCTCTATTTATAGATGATAATACTTGACCTGCTATACAATTTATGCAGCAAGTTTCCCTGCAGATTACCAAGTTTTCAAAGTTACTATCTTTATTTCCCCTACCTAATTCGAAAGGATAGACCGTTCCATAACCAATACAATCACGTCGCAGTCAATTTGATTTTCTCATCTCCAGCTTAAACAATGCATATTTTCAGCAACGGAGGTGCTCATTCATAACTTTTATAACCTTGAATTATTCCTCCTTCAATAAACTTCTTAATTTACCCACACAAAAAAAAAATTCTTCCTTCACCGCTTCAGCTCTTCAGCATCAATTTGGAGCGGCATGACATAAGCTACGACTGCTCTGCAACCTAACGAGCAGAAAGGTTTTACAAAGGTTTGAACTAGTGAGCAATGTCTTAAAACAATGGCTTCTAGAACTTCAAGACATTGCTCACTTGAGGATCAAGAAAGTGATTGTTCCCATGTTGAGTTGGTGGATGTTACATAAGTCACCTAATTCTAATTGAAAAATGAAGCTTAGGAAGGTTCAAACTCAAAAGAGGTTTTCGCTGTCAACAGAAAAGAATTTTAGCTAATTCCCTTGAACACTGTTTCGTGCATATGAAAAGGATTGAATTGACCCTCTGTCTAGTAGGAAAAGCTCTTTTCACACACAACGGGAAAAAATTTCAGATAACCTCGAAGCTCCTCCGCAAATTGTTTCATTATAATCGTCATGATAGATCTTGCGCTAAACAATTTAAGAGATGAAAGTTCAGAAGACAGTAACGCTACCTTATATATTTGAGTAATAGAATTGCTAGAAGCACAGAAATTTCTATTAACTTTACGCCTTATACTATTCAATGGGCCACTTGCTCCACAACAAATAAATTTAGAAGACTTGAGAATTCAGTTATAGTGAGTCTTTGTTCCCCAGTTTCTTAACTTCGACTTATCGAGTTTTTAATTATTAGAAATCTTAAAAATTCTTCTTGAGGAGTATCGTCCGCATTCATACTTTTAGGCCTCTTACCTCTAGATATTAAGGTGCCTGCTCTACTTATTCTTGTCAATGTTATCATAACACAAGTGCAACAGCAAATGACTAAATGGGGTGAACATCCTGCATGCATTATAGATGAAGATTGTTTGACGTAGCACAGTGCCATCCGAATGACTGGCAACATTAAATTGGAAAATCTCATTATGCATGTTTAGTTTTAAACACAATGGACGTGTCATTTCACAGCAACTACAAGCACCTGTCCATTACTTTAATTTCCTGTTCCTCAGATTAAGAAATGAACACCAACCTTCATGAAGTGGTGTGTCGACCCGGGACTAATTCCATGTTGGCCAAGTCTTAAAAGGAATAGCATTGGTCTTATCACGACCGTTAAAATACCATTGAGGGTAATTTGACAATCAAGCTAAGTAATCGATAGGATCCCAGCCATGTTTGTATAATAGAATTGCTATCTGACACCTTTTCAACCCAAACTTGTTAGAGTAAGAAAAAGATGAACACAAAATTGTAGCTGCAAATGTTGTTGAAAGCATCAATCTCCATGTCTTAGGAACATTTGCTTTTACATTCATGAAAGAAAGATTCTGTGGTTGCTGATGTTGTTCCTTGTTAAATTAGAGAATTTGGCCCACTCTATTATGTGGAGGAAACTAGAAACAACATTCCGAGAATATGCTTGCCCGCAATACACTTTTCATATGTTCCACTTATACATACCTTATCCAGGACTTAAAACATTTCTTAAGGATGTTTCACACAGCTAGGCTTTGTTAAGAAGGTTGTCTCATATTCTGGAATGGATATGGAGATTGTGTCAGACGAGCTTGCTTGAGGATTAACATGATTTTTACGTTCTTTTTTTTTTTATGTTTTTGTTGAAAGTTGACAAGTTCTTGGTACAAGGACTACATAGCACGGACTGCCTAGGACGCATGTATGTTGCTAAAACTATGCTGGGAGTAGATCGAACTCAGGCAGAAGGCTTGGACATGATTGTGGATACTTGAGTTTAAACCCAAGTCAAATAGAATATAGATATGGCACTTTGAATTCAATAGGCAAAACTCGATATCCATTTGATCTTAACCACTGTTTTACTTTGGTATGATTAAGAAATTTGCTTACTAGGTTTCACTTGAGGAAGCTTCAAATATGTCGTGGTCTAATGGCATTTGGCCCGAAATTCAGTAGTTTCAATTATTGGATTGTACTTCACCTAGCTCTATATAATGTAAATCGCAACACGTAGGGAGTTTGCACATTTTTGTTAACTTTCCCTTGCATACCTCAGGGTGTCCTCTTAATGAAGAAAATTGGATCACTTGACGCTTTCTGAAAGGGAAATATGCCGGAACTTCATCACTTCGCCTGATGTATTTACTGTACTTACGATGCAATCATGTACTTGCGTTTTTCTATTGTTTTTACGCATTGCATGGATGTAAAAATGCAGCACCATTCAGAAACCTACCGATCTTGGTTCTGTTTATTAGATCCAAAACGACAATGGTCGGGACGAGGAAATAAGGGTATTTTTAGACTTCTGCCAACGAGGACTAATTAAAGGAAATTGCCGAAACCTGTTAAAAGTCGTTAGACGATGGTGACTTTCTACCATACAGCTAAGGTCCCCTAGTCAAAAGTCAAGAGTTGACCTTCTTAAAAAACCTGCATCCGTCATTAAACATTTAAACCTTCTGTTTTTAATCCTTATCCATGGAGTAATCAATGTTCGGACGATGATTGAGGAAACAAGGGTATTTTTAGACGTCGGCTAACGAGGACTCAATTAAAGGAAATTGCCGAAACCTGTTAAAAGTGGTTAGACGATGGCGACTTTCGACCATACAACTGTGGTCACCTCGTCAAAAGCCTAGAGTTAACCTTCTTAAAAAACCTGCTTCCGTCATTAAACCTTCTGTTTTTAATCCTTTTCCGTGGAGTAATCAATATATGTAGTGCATTTTTCTAACGACTCCCACTCTCCATTTAGGTAGCCTTCAATTTGGTTTATTGTAACCAACCATCTAAATTAACGATTTAGCGTGCACGTAAAAGAGTGGAGTATATGCAGGAAGGGGACAGATGAGGGAATTTTCGCTTGACCTTTAGTTAGGATAGAGGCCGTGGATTTAGAATTTACCTGGATATACATCTATTTTGTCCTAGGCATGACGGACAGTGGTTAGTAAAACTCGAGCCAAAATCTTGTTTCTGATGTTGTAAGGCATGACGATCCATGAGGTACAACTCTTGATTTGTTGTACTTCTTTTTTCTTCGACGTAGCACAATAGAATGCTATTGATCCGAGAGGTCCAAACTTTTCTCTGTTGGAAGAATTGTGTTAAATTTGGCAAATTTGTTGGGAAAGAAAGAAAAAACCCGATTGAATGGAGGACCTTCGTCATTGAATAGCACTTCTGAATTGTTGAAAATTAGATTGTGCGCGGATGCGTGGTTTTGATAGAAATTTGTGTTTTGATATGTGCAAGGGTATGTGCATATTTTTATAGAGGATGGACAAGGGTCGGATACTTTAAGGAATGTAAGCAAGGTTTATAGGACAAAAGGTAGTTTCACTAGTTTATGAAAACGGTAGTACAAATATAGTTGATGGAGGAGGTGTTGATGGAGGAGTACAGGAGTTTATTCTCAAACTCCCCACACTTTCTTTTTCTAGTACTTCCACCTCTATAGTGGAAAATTCTAGAACATCCTAAAATGACACATTTCTAGACTTTTCTATAAGTATCTATTCCACAAATATCTTGTCTATGCTAGATATTTCTAGATTTTACAAGCAAGTGCCCATCCTAGAAGTCTCTAGAAATTGGATCACAATTTCTAACACTTCTCCTTGATCCAATTTCGTGATACTCCAAGCATGCTCCGTAGTGCCTCGAACTTTCTTAGCGGCAGTGCTTTGGTGAATATGTCCGCAACTTGATCTTCAGTCTTGCAATATTGGAGCTCGATCTCTCCATTGCTTTGTATAGTCTCGAACTTGGCTAGAAATGCTTCTTATGATGTCTCATACCTTTTGTGCCATATTCATTCCACGATGCCTTGCATCCTTCTATACTTGATTTGCCATAACACTTGCACTTGCCTTCACATAAGCAAACATGTTCTCTAACGAAGTCCTAAATTTCTCGGGCCATCAAAGACTTTTAGTTGTAGTTGTTCCATCGTATGTAGAGATGGGAAACCTTTGTCAGGCATGCATATAGCTAGGTGTTTTTGTTCATGTGGCGATGTTGGCCTTTGTTTTAGTTTTGGTTTTGGCTCAGGCTTTGGCTTAGGCTCAGGCTCCAGCTCTAGCTCTAGCTATAGCTCTGGCTCTGGCTATATAGGCTTTGGCTTTAATTTTAGTTGAGATGGTGAGGACAAACGCCCAAAACCATTTGAATATGCCTGGCTCTGATACCATGTTGAAAATTAGATTGTGCGCGGATGCGTGGTTTTGATAGAAATTTGTGTTTTGATATGTGCAAGGGTATGTGCATATTTTTATAGAGGATGGACAAGGGTCGGATACTTTAAGGAATGTAAACAAGGTTTATAGGACAAAAGGTAGTTTCACTAGTTTATGAAAACGGTAGTACAAATATAGTTGATGGAGGAGGTGTTGATGGAGGAGTACAGGAGTTTATTCTCAAACTCCCCACACTTTCTTTTTCTAGTACTTCATGGCCTATTTATAGGCCTCTTCCACCTCTATAGTGGAAAATTCTAGAACATCCTAGATTGACACATTTCTAGACTTTTCTATAAGTATCTATTCCACAAATATCTTGTCTATGCTAGATATTTCTAGATTTTACAAGCAAGTGCCCATCCTAGAAGTCTCTAGAAATTGGATCACAATTTCTAACATGAATGCATACCCACAGGTCAATCCAATTAATTAGTATGAGCTATTGAGAGACTTATGAAACATGCTTCACTATGAGCCCTTTTTTTTTTTTTGAGAAAATAAGAGCAGTTGGAGCCCTTAATTGAAAATTTCCCCTTGAATTATAATAGCATATAGGGTCTGGACATTAGACCACGTGATGTCCAGAGAAACAGCTCAACTGATCTATGTCTTCTGTCTAGCGGAAACCTCAAAACAGGGTTCCTTGGGCAAATTCTGTACAGTGTGCTGTAATCTGTACTTTTCCTTCTCTGAGCTTCCATGCAACCGGAGCGATAAGATACCGCACCAATGGAGGGAATAGTCGAGACTTATAACAGTGAGTTATCACGAGAACTGAACGCAAGTACCCGCACCCAACGCAAATGCTTATGTCACCGTAAGTAGACATTTGTCTACATTCTGACAATTCTTAAGTACTACTTTGGGGCCTGGCTCATGGTCATTAGGATTATCTTCTTCAATTTGTGTATATCGATTGAATGCATATGTTCTGTTTTATCTGCCGGCTCTTCTTGGTAATGGATCTGGAAATTTTCCTTTGCATAATTAGCAGGAATTACACGATTATTTTGACCAGATTCACGTCCATCTCAATGATATGTCTAAATTTGTTATCGGTAAATTTTACCAAACTGAGTCTTAAATCATTTCAAGCTAAGGTTGAGTAGTTCATTTGGGAATTGTCAAAATAAGTAAAGAGGAAGTAGCATTCGTGTCTCTGCATTTCACCGCTACCTTATTCAATGTTTTGACTTTGTGCTTCAGACATGCTTACACGTTAATAAACTTCATTATGTGTGACGACATTGCGGGAAAATATCATGTAGCTGAATCGACGAGGTTTCAACCCGGCATTTGAACTGTAGATGGAAAATGACTGCAGGAAAGATTTTTCTTTCGGCCGTTCTAATGGAAAAAGAATAAGTCGTATGCAGAATTTAGTAAGTCGGTGGTAAAATGAGAAATGTAATCAACTGTAATTTATCAAACTTGAACTAAGTGCCTTAAAGAAATTGTACCGCAAGTTCTTCCAGGATAAGGATGGATACAGCTGTTCTTTTTCGTTTTGGCCGCCTGAGGGCGGTACGTATAAATGATGACCCAGATGATTTCTTCAAACAATCTCTCAACCCATTCCCAATAATTTAAAATCAGACGAATTATTAGGGTAGCACATTCTTTTAATGATGCCCTCTTCAGATTACACATTTCCTTGATCTGAGAGGCAACGTTGAATCTTAGATAAAATTCTTCGGAGTTCCAAATTCTACATATTTTGACATAACTGCACAATTCCAGACAGGATGTGCAATTCGTTTCCCATTTATAGCCATTTGTATGAGTATAAACCCTATAATTGTCGTCACGCATAAGAGAGAGAGATAACAAACTTTTATTCGAAATCAGCATAGAGAGAGGTAACAATCTTTTATTTGAAATCAGTCATACAAGAGGGACATAGTTCACATACGTGTGTAAGGCAACCACATATGGAAATAAGGTAAATCTTGGAAGTCATGATTCAATGGCTCTATGTAAATGATGTTGATCATAGATTCTTTTAGTTGTTGTCGTACCAAAACTGCGCCTGGAGGTAGTGAACAACTTTCTTGTCCACTTGGAAGGCCTTGGTGAGAACATCAGCAGAAATGGGTGGCTTCGCTCCGAAGACGGAGTTAGCTATGGTAATGACTCCTGGGTTTTGGCTACTCAAGCCAGCAAATGCTAGTGCAGGGGTCTTTTCAGTATTCAACTGGAAGTGAATGAGTCCAATTGGGAAAACAAACACATCGCCTTTGTACAAGACTTTGGTGAAGAGTGTGTTGTTCAATTGGTTGGATGTGACGAAGCCGACAAGGAGTGTGCCTTCGACGACTACCAGAACCTCAGTGCCACGAGGGTGAGTATGTGGTGGGTTTAGACCACCAGGAGCAAAGTCGATGCGAGCCATGGATATGCCCAAAGTATTAAGCCCTGGAAACTCCATGACTGTAGCAGGTGTGACTTTTGATCCAAGTGGGTTTGCAGTATTTCCAGGTTTTCTGAAGCCCATAAAGACAAAGTCATCTGCATTGGCTTGCTTAGGGTCCTTGCAGAATTGTCCGTTCACAAACACTGCATTAGAAAACACAACTGATCTTAATATGCATTACTCAAAATGGAATGCACTATTTGTGATAGATGAAACTGATGTCATGGTACCAAAACAGAACCCTTGTGTGTTCTAATTGTGGTATCATTTACCAGAAGAAAAGGGAATGTAGATAACACTAGAATAGATGTCCAACCTGCAGACTTTGGGTCCTTGATGGCCACGCATATGTCCTGAAGAGGACTTGGGTCATAAGCAAAGGCTGTGGTGGTCGCCAAAGCCAAAAGGAGAAGGCTAATCGGAAGGGACTTCATTGTGGTCGGGTGTTGGGGCCTTGATCTCTGGTGCTATTTCCTTGCTCAGAATATTATTGCTCGAGGGAGGAGGGTGGTGTCCTGCATGCTAACATGGTCTCTATTTATAGATCATAATGCTCGACCTGGTATACAATTTATGCAGCAAGTTCCCTTCAGATTGCCAAGTTTTCAAAAGTTTCTATCCTTACAAACCTTTTTAATTCAAAAGAATGAACCGTTCCCTAACCACTACAATCACGTGGTATTGAATTTGACCTTATCATCCACAGATTAAACAACGGATATTTTCACCTACGGAAGTGCTCATTCATGAACACAGTTTCATGCATCTAAAGTGGATTGAATTGACCCTCTCTGGAGTAGGAAATGCTCCTTTCACACTCATCTTCGCACTGAAAATTCTTAGGCTGCTGATATTCCCTATCAGTAATAATTGAGGAACTTCATCTGATTTGACATGCCAAACGCTGAACTTAGTAACAAAACAAAGAGCGGGGATTCCCTTTAAACGACAGCAGACCAATTAACTGATGCTTTTGTGCAAACTTTGTCTCTTTCGTCGGGAAATGTTCATGGCAGGTCAAAAATAAGATGCTGTTGTCCAAAGCTGCGACTGCTCTGCAACCTAATGAGCAGAAAGGTTTTACGAAAGTCTAGAACTTGTAAGCAATGTCTCATTCCAATGGCTTCTAGAACTTCAAGACATTGCTTACTTGAGGATCAAGGGTGTGATTGTTTCCATGTTGAGCTGGTGGATATTACATAAGTCACCTAATAATTCTGTTGAAAAATAAAGCTTAGGTCCATGAAATTACCAAGAGTTGGTCTTATCACGACGGTTAATATACTATTGAGAGTACACATTTTCTATTAATTTTACGGCTTATAATATTCCACTGCGCACCAGCTCCACAATAAATAAGATATTAGAAGACTTAAATTCAGTTATAGGGAGGAAGCACTACAAGTGCGGAGGATGCAAGGGAGCTGGGGCATTTCATCGTCAGTTTCTGATTGAGGCTCGGCTGGTTCAGTCTTCTTTGTCTTTGCCTTTTGGCCTCTTCATTATGTTTGTATATGTTTGGGCTTCTCCCCTCCGCCTCCGCCCCCCCCCCCCTCCCCCCCGATTTCCTCTTTTTACACTCACCTTGCACCCGTCATGACATTTCTTGGGTGCGAGGTTCGTGTGCTTGGGTCTCGTTCTATAATCCGTGCTTTGGCTGATTAATATATTACTTATTTTGCCAAAAAAAAATCAGTTTTAGCGAGACTTCGTTCCCGGTTTCTTAACTCGGACATTTCTAATTTTTAATTACTAGTAATCAAATAAATTGTAACAAGAAGTACTAAAAAACCAATATATTAAGGTGTACATTCAAGAGTATAAGCAAGATGATTTCCACATTCCATGAGTGTTGTGGTGAAGAGAAGTTAATATATCGAGTGGATCTTAAACTTGTTGGCTTCAGTTTTTTGTTAAAGATAAGTCCATCTGGATGTGTCAATAAATCTATTTAAGCTCTCTCTAGGTTATCTGCTTTACGAGGCATGGCAACAAGTGCTCTATTTAAAGATGAAGATTGCTTGACCTAGCACGATGCCTTCTGCACGACAAGCAACATTAAATTGGCAAATCTTCGTATATTACGCATGTTTAGTTTTAAACTCCATGGACGAGTGATTCCGCAACAACTACAAACACGTATCCATTACTTTAATTTCCCGCTCCTCATATAAAGAAATGAACAACCTTCATCAAGTGGTGCGACGACCCGGGACTAAATCCATAAATGCCAAGTCTTGAAATGAATATGCAAGCGTTGGTCTTATAACGACCACTAATATACTATTGAGGGCAATTTGAGGTAATCGAGGGGCAATCAAGCGAAGAAATCGGTGGGATCCTAATGATGTTTGTTTCATGGAATTGCTATCTGATGCCTCTTCAAGCCCAACTTGTTTGAGGATGGACACTATTGTATCTGCGAATGTTGTTGAAGGGGTCAACCTCCAAGCCATAGGAACATTTGCTTTTACATTCATGAAAGAAATAGTCTGTGGTTGCTGATGTTGTTCCTTGTTAAATAGAAACTTTGACCCCCGCTATTATTTTGAGGAAAATAGAAAGAACATTCAAAGCATATGCTTGGTTGCAATGTACTTTTATATGTTGGCCTAAAAATATATCTTATCCAGGATTAAAGCATTTCCTAAGGTTGTTTCACACAGCAAGGCTTCGTTAAGAAGGTTATCTCATATTCTGTTGAATGAATTTCTAGATGGTCTCATAGTTTCTGGAATGCATTTGCAGATGGGGTAGGACGAGCCTGCTTGAGGAATTTTTACTTTGGTTTTTGTATTTTTGCTGAAAGTTCGAAAGTTGTTTGAGCAAGGATTATCTAAAAAGCATGTATTAAAGTACTAGAGAGAGAACTATGCTGAGAATAGATGAAGGACCCAGGCAAAACACTTGGACAGGATTGTATTATCATCGGTTTGTACCGATGTAAAATTGAATAGAGATATGGCGTCTCAGATTAAATAGACACAATTCGATATCCATTTTATCCTGCTGTAAACAGTTATGCATTGGTTTAATTGAGAAATGCGCTTACTGGTTTTTCACTCGAAAAAGCTTAAAATATGCCAGTCCAATGGCTTTGGTTCCTAAAAAAGTACTTTGAAAATCAAAAGTTTCAATTATTGGATTGTGCTTCACCTACCCCCCTTTAACGTAAGTCACAACAACCAGACCTTGGGAGTATGCAAATCACTTGAAGCTTTTTGAAAGGGAAAAATTTAGGAACTTGATCCCTTTGACTGGTGTATGCATTGCATTACGATCAATCATGTACTTCTGTGTTCTTTTGCTTTTTATCCATTGGAAGGATGTAAAAAGTGCAGCGTCCCTAGCTTCTGATTATTAGATCCAAAACCAATAAGAAGGTTATTTTTCGACTTCTGCTAACAAGGACTCGCTTGTAGGAAACTGCAGAAGAATGGGCAGAGCTTTTCAATGGCAGTTTATACTTCTTAGTATAACATGGAGAAATGGCAGAGCGGTTGAAGATGTGTAGATGATGGTGACCTTTTAATTTGCATCTCTGCTGTGAACTTCACATCCAAACCGTTTTGAATACTGAAGGTTTTTTAGATAATTGTCGTTCTCTACTTGTGAAGGATGGTAAGTTCTATGGCTTAGGTGCTCTCTATTCTTTTTCTGAGCACCGAATCAATGTAAAATATCATAGGGGATTTCAATTTGGTTGTGGTGAGTCGTTGTCTGCTCCTTCCTTTTGTTTTCAAAATTTCCATATTCTCCTTTTAATCAACTATTGTCACACCCCGGACCCTTCATTTGCCAATTCGCTCATCGCCTGGCCAACTGTAGCGATGGCCAAGGTTTAATCGCTCCCAAACAATGGCTATCTAAAGCGACAGTGAAAAGCGCACAATCCCCTGACAGACACACATGCAGGATAGAGAGATACAGAGACAACAACGCAACAAAAACCAAACATTTATATTATGTTATTAACAGCATTTATAGACAACCCTTAAAAGATAATTCAGGGTCTCCTACTCTCAAAAAGATGAACAGAATGCTAAGTCTACTCTGACTTAGCTCCACTCTGCTTCGAGGATGGCAACTCCTCAGGGTTTAACTCCTCTAGCATCGGGAGATCAAACTCGGAATCACTATCTCTGGCCATCGGGTCAAAGTCAAACTCGTCCTCTTCGCCATCTATCTCAATAACCATATCCCCATCTGAATCCAAGGCGTCCATTAGCTCGGGGTCTACGACCTCACCTTTGAAAGTCAAGGGGTAAACCGATCTCCTCCAATCCGATATAGGTGCAGGCACATCAAAACCTTGAATCGGACCTGTATAAAATAACCTTGACTAAGACATCCAGGCCTTGTATCAGTGGGACATCAGGTATTTACCTCCCACATCTATCCATACTGTACTACTAACCCTCTTATACGAGGTAAAATCAATTGTAGGGTTGATGGTCTTATCGGTCTTTATCTTAACAGGTATCCTGAACCAAACAAAATGGGAGCTCATCTCAGGACCTAGGATCTGAAATGGTGATTAGCCAAAAATATGTGATTCGAAACTCAGTGAGCACATGCCTGGACTCAATTTAGAATGAAGCATATGTCTCAGGTGTGATATTCTGAAATTCGACCAACTTTTGGGATTTGTAGTTTGAATGGATATTTTGTCGAATGCGCTATAGATAAATCTCACTCGGAACTGATCACTTCGAGATGACTAATCAAAAGGGAAATGCTACCTAGGAAAGTAAGTACGTGGACCTAATTGCAGGTCAATACACGTAACTCCTAAAAACCACATGTTAGTTTGAGAATTTACTAAAGTTGCAATCAGTTGAATTTGGCCAGGAATCGAGTCCCAAAAATTGGATATCGAACTTTCACGATATCACTGCAAAAGATTGGATGTCGCCTCACCTGATTTAGAAATTTGGCAGTTTCATTCCAATCGGCCATTGGAAAAAAGAAAGGACGATTTTGCCCTTGGGTTACGTTAGGCTCTCTAGAGTATTATTAGTAATCTGTGAATAGTTTTAGATTATAATCTTGCCAAATTTCAGTATCTGTAATTATTCGTGCCTAAGCCTAGATACTTCTAAAAATTGCCGATCGCTTGAAAATGTCATCTGTTGTCGAATCTAATGTGTCCGCCACCTCATCGTCGCCACGTCATCTCGCCACCTCACCATGACACCTCACCTAGACACCTCACTAGCCACCTCACCTAGATACCTTGCCATCTTTGACCAAGTGTAAGGTTGATTAGAGTGCCCATTAATGCTTCATGATGTCTCTTTCCCTCTCTCTCCTTTTCTTGGCCAAGAAACTTTGCTCTCTATCCTCCATTTTCGTGGCCCCTTGATCAGCCAAGCTCTCTCTCCCAATTTTTCTCTCTCAGCCAGATTTGGTCTCCACCGTTTCCGCCTGTTGTGCCGCTCGTTTCACCACCAACGTCGTCATTTGAGATGCCGTTTTAACCTCATCTTCAGCACTTTCCCTAGTACATCTCCACAAAACATTAGCTCAATATGAGCCCTGGAACACCCCCAAACAGAGGCTAAATCGGAACCTGTGCAGGCTAGTTTCTGGTTTACTGTTCCAGTAGTTTTCCACCGTTTTCACAACCGTCGTCACGTCGGTTGAATTTTCGACCAACTGTGAGTTTCTTTGTCTTTCTTCCTTGACATTTTGATGCAAGAATCAGCTTTATATGAGTTATAAATCATCAGGAATTTCATTTTTGATTCAGCCCTGAGCGTAGTCGTCTTCCCTCAGTTTTCGCTGTTTTGGTCTCAGCTCTGTTTGTGGACTTTTCCACTAAATTTATGGTGATTTCTTCTCCTAAATCTTGAGTAGGATGATAGGTAATCGTTAGACAAAGGTTAGGGTGAAAATTAGGTTTGAATCAGAGTTGTTTTGAGGTGGAACGGACCGTTTTATCTTCGTGATTATTGTACACGACGGGTTACTGTTCACCAGCCGGAATTTTTGTGCATTTGAAGCTGAGATATGTTGTTTGTGAAGGATGAATGATTATAAGGATATTAGAAATGTGGGTAGGGAAGTATTGGCTGAGAAAATGTGAGTAAATAGCTTTGTGAGTCACCGAAAAATATTATTCACGATCGAAGTTCACTGTTCACGTCAAAAAATACTGTTCACTCCGCGGAGTTACTATACACAAAGTAGAAAAATAATGTGAATTTGAGGGTTGAATTATATGAGCTAGACTACGAACGCACGTCCAACTTTGTGGTGCAATAGATGACTATTTATGATAAAAATCATTGAACAATTACACGAATGTGAATCGATTGTCCATTAATTTTATTTGAAATTAAACTGCTTAACTAAAATTGTATGGTTTTCACTAGTCATATGTGGGTAATTGCCATGAGGTGCATTGTGTTGCGTTGGCATGCTTTTGATTATCGTGCGCAATGATTGTCAAACATTAATGTTAGCCTTAATGGAGGGTGGTGGCCCTGCGATGCCGATATGGCACGGGGAAAGTGGAGCGATGAGGATGCCGAATTGATGCGAGTATCGCGAGTCGGGACACAATGGACTCGGACGTGCTCAACACGGGGTAGCTAAAGAGATGAGGGTACCGACCGTGAGGCAACTAGCGCGGGTCGAGGCACGACATGAGACGACTAGCACAGGTCGGATGAAAATGAAATTTTATTGTGGCAGAACCGTGAGATCCTCGTATACCTATGCATCCTAATGCATGATCATATCACTATTGGATGTTAAATTGCTTGTTGAATTCATTTATTGTCATGACTGAGTTGTTAGTCTAATTGCATGCCAAAAATTAATTGTCTAATTACACATTGTCCTAAGCGAGGTTTAGGGGGCAAACTTACTGAGATGTGTTCTTGTAGTTGTTGTTATTTTCCCCACCTTTCAAACCCTAGACAAGGATCATGAAAACACTACCACCGCTCTGTTTTGGGATTCCACGAGAGATAGAGACCGAAGTGGAAGAATACCCTATCAGTGAAGATCGAACGTACCTTAGGTATAGTACTAGAGTTTGGGTAGACGAGGGAGATGACCTATGGAGAGCACATTTCTATGTTGTGTGGAGATACCGTCGGGACAGTTTACTAAGCAATCTACTTCATGGATTCAAGACCCCATTAGAGATCGTCGACACACTTCAACTATAATCGAGGATGGAAAGGTAGTGGATCCCAGGGATATTCTTGTACCGATGGATACCGACGAGAATTCACTAGCGAGTGATTCCGAGAATGGAGAGATTGCGATGGTGAGCGACCTTGAGGAGGTTCCTTTACCTTATGTCAGTAGTGGAGACGAGTAGATCTCAGTGTGTACTTTGTTTTGGGGTGATCTTTCGTTTAGAGTACAGCCCTTTCGACCATAGATCCTTTTTGACGTGTGGTCAACCTAGTTTATATTACTTACATGATTGATGTAATTAATGGTATGAATGATGTATAAAGTATGTGAATATATATAAGCGTTTTAGTCATACTTTTACCCTGGTAAGTTATTGTTAGGGTATTGTGTCGTTTCCGCTAGCATTCACTTTAATATAATCGATTTGGGTCGGTGATAAATCCTGAGACGTTGTATTATCTTTATCAAGAAGTATATTTGTGCGGGATGTTGCGTGCTCGTGGGGTTCGAGGCGTGACATCTACATTGAAGTGGTATCAGAGCAAGAATAGCTCGATCAGGAATTGTTCGAGGCTTGGAGTAATAAGGGATGATGAGTTAGAGCAAGGACAACTCGACCAGAAGTGTATTTGAGATCTGGAGTGATAAGGCTATAAATTTTTAGGTTCCCTCTCCACCTTAGATGTCCGTTAGCATAGGACACGTCTTGAGGGTCACACGAGCATATGCATGTGATTGGTAGGTTTAAATTGCTTGGTACCGATTGATTTGTGTAATTCTGCTAAGTTACAGGTACGGCTGGACTTGAGGTGAGAACTTAAACCCTAATTGCTGAGTGCTTGTAATATTTGTAGGATGGTTGCTTGATTGTGGTATTTATTGTTGTTGTGACCTGCTAAGTAGATTTGCTAAGCTTGAGTAGTGGCTTAGGTCTTTAATTCATTGGTGGAATTATAGCAGGTCTAGACGTTTGTAAGATTGTGGGAGTATGAGTACTCGAGGTAGGGGCAAGTGAAATGATGGAGCGTCTAGGTCACAGGCAAGAACTATTAGGAGCCCGAGAATGGAAGAGGTTATGAAAGCGTTGGAGGAGATAGGAAATTTGATGGACAGGCAAACCCAGGACCGAGCTGCCACTATTGCCCAAGTCGCTGAGGCTGCTGTCACTGCTGTTTAGGGAGTAAATGGAAATCATGACAGTGGGAATAGACAAATGCATCAACTAGTAGAACAATTTTTGAAGCTGAAACTTACAAAATTCAACGGAAGTGGCGGTTTAGAAATTGGCTCGCTATAGTTAGAGAAGTTGGAGAAGGCCTTTGCACTTTTGGGGTGCATAGAAGAAGAGAATGTAGCTTTAGCAGTATATCAACTTCAAGGTGCCGCTGATGATTGGTGGAAAGCCACTCAAGGAAGAGTGTTTCCCATTGGTATGGTTCCAAATTGGACGGCCTTCAATGAGGCTTTTAGCGGAAAGTATATATCTGAGGCTGCTCAAGAGCAGAAGATGATGGAGTTTCTGCAACTTCATTAAGGACGGATGTCGGTGGACCAATATGAATCTGAGTTCGCAAGGTTATCTAAATATGCTCCGAGGATGATCGAGAACCCATTGGATAGAGTAAGGAGATTCAGAGATGGGTTAAAACCTGAGCTTAGGAGTCAGCTCATACTCCTAAATTTAAGAGACTATAATGAGTTATACAAGAGAGCTCAGATGGTTGAATGAGATGCGATTGAAAGAGCTGCCGCTTCTGGATCGCGGTATATGCCGGTCAGAGACAACTAGAATTTTGGAAAGAAACCTAAAATGGGAAACATGCGTTTTGTCCCTCCTGTGAGAAGGAATCTAGGAAAGCCGACATACCTTTCGAGAATGGTGTGCCGATTATGTGGAAGGAAGCATGGAAATGGATCTTGCTCGAATAGGACTTGAGCATGCTTCAGGTGTGATCAACAAAGTCATCATGTAAGGGACTGCCCGAACCGAGCAGCGGGACCGCGACTTCAACCACAGAGACCCTAGATAGGACCCCAAGCTAGAACCACTCCATAGAATAATCAGAATCGAGCCCCAGCCCAAGGAAGGGTTTATACAATAGCGCGAGGGGAGGCAGAAAATGCACTTGGGGTAATCACAGGTACCATTTCTCTTTGCAATCATCCTGCCTATGCTTTATTTGATCTAGGAGCGTCACATTCATTCGTATCTGAGTAATTCGTGGCATTGGCTAGTATTAAGTCGAAACCGTTGGAAATCATATTGCATGTTGCCACACCCTTAAAGGATCAAGTAATTGTTTCATTAGGGTGATCAGATTGTAAGATAGCCTTGGGCGATAGAGAATAATTTATTGATTTAGCTCTCCTACCTATGTATGATTTTGATGTGATAGTTGGGATGGATTGGTTAGTCAAACAAGGAGCTATGATAAATTGTAGTAGTAGGACGATCCAATTTAATCCAATTGGACATCCTAGCTATCTTTTTGTACGAAATCGAGGAGGAACCTCGATCCCTTGGATTTCGTCACTAGAAGTGACTAAATTGCTGGTTGAGGGTTGTCAAGGTTATTTGGCATCCGTGAAAGATTTGTTGATCGAGGAAACGAAGTTAGGAGATGTTGCAGTAGTGTACAATTTTCCTAATGTTTTTCCTCAAGAATTGCTGGGATTGCCACCTGAAAGAAAAGTGGAGTTCGTAATTGAGTTGATTCCTGGAACAGAGCTAATCTCTAGAGCGCCTTATAGGATGGCGTTATCGGAACTGAAAAAATTGAAAATCTAGATGTAAGAATTGTTAGATAAAGGGTTCATTCGTCCTAATGCATCGCCGTGGGGAGCGCCAATTTTGTTTGTAAGGAAAACGAATGGGTCATTGCATTTATGTATTGATTATAGGCAATTGAATCAAGTGACCATCAAGAATAAGTATCTACTACCGATGATAGACGATCTGTTTGATCAGCTCCAAGGGGCTTCAGTGTTTTCCATGATCGACTTAAGGACAAGTTATCATCAATTAAGGATTAGGAAAGAGGACATACCTAAGATGGCATTTCGTACAAGATATGGGCATTATGAGTTCACTGTTATGTCATTTGGATTGACAAATGCCCCAACTACTTTCATGGATATGATGAATCGGGTATTCAAGGAGTTCTTAAATCAGTTCGTCATAGTATTTATTGACGACATTTTAGTATACTCAAAGAGCCTTGAAGATCATGAGCAACACTTAAGTACGATTCTACGGACCTTAAGAGAATACTCGCTCTATGCTAAGTTTGGCAAGTGTGAGTTTTAGTTCAATCGAGTGGCGTTTCTTGGGCATATCATATCTGGAGAAGGAATCTCAGTGGACCCAACCAAGACTGAAGATGTAATAAATTGGTCGAGACTAATGTCAGTTACGAAAGTGCGAAGTTTTCTGGGACTCGCCGGTTATTATAGACGATTCGTGGAAAGATTCTCCGCGATAGCCTCTCCTTTGACACGATTGCTGAAGAAGGAAACAAGATTCGAATGGACGGATAAGTGTGAAAGGAGTTTTCAAGAACTTAAGCATAAGTTAACAACCGCACTAGTGTTGATGATTCCATCTAGTTCAGGAGGATTTGAGATTTATAGTGATGCATCGTTGAAAGGACTAGGATGCGTTTTGATGCAACATGGAAGGGTGGCTGCATACGCATCTCGTCAATTGAGACCTCATGAGTTGAATTATCCGACACATGATTTGGAGTTGGCAACAATTGTGTTTGCATTAAAGATTTGGAGACATTATTTGGTCGGAGAAAGATTCCAAATCTACATGGACCATCAGAGTTTGAAGTACTTGTTTTCCCAGAAAGAACTGAATATGAGACAGCATCGTTGGATGGAGTTACTTAAGGATTATAACTATGACATTCTATACCACCCTAGAAAGGCAAACAGGGTAGCAGATGCTCTTAGTCGAAAGTCAAGCATAGCGCACATGATGGTTAAGGAGTGGACATTACTAGAAGGGATAAGAGACTCGAAATTCAAGATAGAGGTAGAACACCTCTCGAGTCTGATGGCCACCTTGAGAGTTGAACCGAAAATTCACTTGAGGATTAAGGAATTGCAGTTTACGGACTTTGATATTCAAAAGATCTTAACTATGGGTGTAGCCAAGAGGAAACCCGGTTTTCAAGTGACTGATGATGGAATATTGAAGTTCCGTGGTCATTTGTGTGTACCCAACAGTGTGAAGTTGAGGGAAGAAATCTTGTCCGAGGCTCATCGCAGTAACTACAACATCCACCATAAGAGCACGAAGATGTATCAGAACCTGCGTCAGCACTATTGGTGGAATGGAATAAAGGTAAATGTGGCAAGCATATCGCTAAATGCTTGACGTGTCAGTAGGTAAAGGCGCAGCATTGTAAGCCTGGAGGATTGCTGCAGCCACTAAAGATCCCAAAATGGAAATGGGAGCAAGTCACGATGGACTTCGTGACTGGTTTGCCAAGGAGTCAAAGGGGAAATAATTTGATCTGGGTTATGGCCGATAGGTTGACCAAGTCGGCTCACTTCATAGAGTGTGAAAGGACTTCGCTTTAGAAAAGCTGGCTGAATTATATGTATGTCAAATAGTTCGTCTGTATGGAGTACCAGTAACAGTCACATCGGATCGTGACCCTCGCTTTACTGCTATATTTTGGAAGAGTTTGCAGAGTGCATTAGGGACGGAATTGAAATATAGTACACAATATCACCCTCAAACCGATAGACAATCGGAAAGGACGGTTCAGACATTAGAAGATATGTTGAGGGCGTGTGTGATAGATTTCAAAGGTGGATGGGAAGGACAGTTGCATCTGGTGGAGTTTGCGTACAATAACAACTATCAACAGAGTATCAGGATGGTTCCATTTGAAACTTTATATGGTAGACCATGTAGAACTCTAGTGTGTTGGGATGAAATTGGCGAAAAAAGCATAACGGGTCCAGAATTAGTTCAACAGTCTGTTAAGGCAGTCAAAGTGATCAGAGAAAGGCTAAAGACTGCAATTATTCGTGCCTAAGCCCAGTCAGTTCTAAAAATTGTCGATCGCTTGAAAATGTCGCATTTGTTGTCGAATCTAGTGCGTCGGCCACGTCATCTCACCACGTCATCTCGCCATCCCACCATGACACCTCATCATTGTGACACCTCACCTAGACACCTTGCCATCTTTGACCAAGTGCAAGGTTGATAAGAGTGCCCATTAATGCTTTATGATGTCTCTTTCCCTCTCTCTCCTTTTCTTGGCCAAGAAAATCTACTCTCTAACCTCCATTTTCGTGGCCCCTTGATTAGCCAAGCTCTCTCTCTCAATTTTTCTCTCTCAGCCAAATTTGGTCTCCACCGCTACCGCCTATTGTGCCGCCCGTTTCACCACCCAAACGTCGTCATGTTGAGACGCCGTTTTAACCTCATCTTCAGCACTTTCCCTGGTACATCTCCACAATAAATTAGCTCAAGATGAGCCCCGGAACACCCCCAAACATAGGCTAAACTAGAACCTGTGCAGGCAAGATTCTGGTTTACTGTTCCGGTAGTTTTCCACCTTTTTCACAACCGTCGTCACGTCGGTTGAATTTTTGACCAACTATGAGTTTCTTTTTCTTTCGTTTCTTGACATTTTGATGCAAGAATCAGTTTTATATGAGTTATAAATCATCGAGAATTTCATTTTGATTCAGTCCTGCGCGTAGTCGTCTTTCCTTAGTTTTTGCTGTTTTAGTCATAGCTCTGTTCGTGGGCTTTTCCACTAAATTTCTGGTGAGTTTGCCTCTTAAATCTTGAGTAGGATGATAGGTAATCGTTAGACAGAGGTTAAGGCGAAAATTAGCCTCTAATCGGAGTTATTTTGAGGTGGAACGGACCGTTTTATCTTCGCGGTTACTATACGCGACGGGGTTACTGTTCACCCGCTAGAATTTTTATGCATTTGAGGCTGAGATATACTATTTATGAAGGATGAATGATTATAAGGATATTTGAAATGTGGGTAGGGAAGTATTGGTTGAGAAAATGTGAGTAAATAGCTTTGTGGGTCACTGGAAAATATTATTCACGATCGAAATTCACTATTCATGCCGGAAAATACTATTCACTCCGGGGAGTTACTGTACACAGAGTAGAAATAGAATATGAATTTGAGGGTTGAATTATATAAGCTAGACTAGGAACGCACCTCCAACTATGTGGTGCAATAGACGATTATTTTTTATAAAAATCATTGAGCAATTACACGAATGTGAATCAATTGTCTATTGATTTTATTTGAAATTAAATAGCTTGACTGAAATTGCATGCTTTTGACTAGTCATATATGGGTAATTGCCATGAGGTGTATTGTGTTGCATTGGCATGCTTTTGATTGTCGTGCGCAATGATCGTCAAGCATTAATGTTAGCCATGAAGCATGTTATCGCGGGGTGGAAAGCGGCTCTGAGATGCCGATATGGCACGGGGAAAGTGGAGCGATAAGGATGTCGACCTGATGCGAGTATCCCAGGTTGAGACACAATGCGCTCAGACGTATTCGACACGGAGTAGCTGGAGAGATAAGGGTGCCGACCATCAGGCGACTAGCGCGGGTTGAGGCATGACCTGAGGCAACTAACGCGGGTAAGATGCAAATGAAATTTTATTGTGGCAGAATCATGAGATTCTCGTATGCCTATGCATCCTAATGCATGATCATATCACTATTGGATGTTAAATTGTTTGTTGAATTCATTTATTGTCATGACTTAGTTGGTAGTCTAATTGCATGCCTAGAATTAATCGTTTGATTACGCGTTGTCCTAAGCAGGGTTTAGGGGGCAAACTTACCGAGATGTGTTCTCATAGTTGTTGTTATTTTCCTTACCTTTCAGAACCTAGACAAGGATCATGAAAATACTACCACCGCTTCGTTTTGAGATTCCACGAGAGATAGAGACCGAAGTGAAAGAGTATCTTGTCAGTGAAGATTGAACGTATCTTAGGTATAGTACTAGAGTTTGGGTGGACGAGGGAGACAACCTATGGAGAGCACATTCCTATGTTGCATGGAGGTACCGTTAAGACGGTTTACTAAGCAATCTACTTCATGGATTCGAGACCCCATCAGAGATCGTCGGCAATTGGGATGCTTCAACTGTAATTGAGGATGGAGAGGTAGTGGACCCCGAGGATATTCCTGTATCGATGGATACCGACATGAATTCACTAGCGAGTGATTTCGAGGATGGAGAGATTGTGATGGTGAGCGATCCTGAGGAGGTTCCTTTACTTGATGTCAATAGTGGAGACGAGTAGATCTCAGTGTGTACTTTGCTTTGGGGTGATCTTTATTTATAGTACAGCCTTTTTGACCATAGATCCTTTTTGACTTGTGGTTGACCTAGTTTGTATTACTTACACAGTTGATGTAATTAATGGTATGAATGATGTATAAAGTATGTGAATATATATAAGCGTTTTAGTCATACTTTTACCTTGCTCAGTTATTGTTGGGGTATTGTGTCGTTTCCACTAGCGTTCGCTTTAATATAATCGATTTGGGTCGGCGATAAATCTTGGGATGTTGTATTATCTTTATCGAGAAGTATATTTATGCGGGATGTTGCTTGCTCGTGGGGTTTGGGGCGTGACATCAAGCCAAAATGTAAACAATCACACGCATATTATGACTTCAGATCACGCAAATGTAAATGTAGATGCTCAATGATTCACTTGGGGTCCTCGGTGGCTCACCAGCTCTTTCAAGCTAAACCCCACCAGTGGCTCAATAGTACTTCCGATCCTGGACACGTCAAAGACGACTCAGGCATGTGTCTCAACCCGTGTCTAATCACACCGAAATTGACACCCTTGTCTCTCCAGCTACCCCGTATCGAGCACGTTCAGGCGCAAGTGCAACAATCGTGGCTCAATTAGTACTACGATTGACAACGCATTATCACTTTGCATTCCCGGTGACCCCCCAGACACTGCTAAGCCGTCCCGCACAGTTCTACGAACTCTATCAAACGCACATATCTCATGCCAGTATGTAGATCAAATATGAGCATCACAAAGTCCTCAATCAACTCGACTTTTGAATACTTGTGCAAGTCAGCTTTGCCACATGCAATTCCCAAGATTTTTCACGTGAGCACACTATTCACCTTAAAATTAAAGCGAATATAATAACCAGGCATTTCATGTTGCAAAAACTTGCATTCTAGGTCCCGATTTCCATTCTAAGTTGTCTAGGTTCAAGGGCAAGTAGTTCGGCATATATGGCAAATTCTAGAATCCACAAAAATACCAATTGACCCCTATGGTCAATAATAAATAATCGATATTTGACGTCCAGGAAATTTGACGTCTAGGAAATTTGATATTTTTCAACCTCAATCGAAACACAAAGGGGTTGTCTAGCATTGATTTCCACACACACTCAAGCAAAGGAAGTCATTCCAAAAGCGTTTAGCAACAAACCCCAAATGTGTTTAGCAACAGACTCAATAAGTTTAAACGGCATGTGTTTCCCATTGAAGTAACCCACAAGGCATTATTTTTCCATTTAGGGTCAGTTGCTTCCAGTTTTTCATCAGAAATATGCATAACCAATCCATCATTAGTAACAGTAGGAGGTATGTATGAAAGGGCATACCCTTTTTCAGTAGATTTGGTGGCTGCAGCCCACGAATGTTGGTGTTTGTTCTGTCAACTTGCTGATCTTTTCATTAAGTCATTGCGGGATAGTAGAGTGATTACTTTGTGTAATAAGTTGGGGCTTTTTTATGGTTATGCACCACTTGAGGGGAAGTGTTGAAACGTTAATTATTTGGCTTATTCTTAGCAAGGGGATTTTAGTCTTCTTTATTATTAGAGAGATATACACATTGGGTAACCCATTGTTATCAAAATACAACTTTTCTCCTTTTGTTTTCAGATCCTTCTAGATGTGTGTTGAATTTCTACGTGATAAGCCCCGTAATGGAATGTGTTCAATAAATTGATCATTTTGAGGCTGATTTGAGTGCCCATTTCATCGCAATTAGTTTCACTAAATTTACACTCATCCTATCAAAATCTGTGTTTTTCTGTCTATTGTGAATTTTCTTGGCATTCGCTCCTCTTGAATGAGAAGTTTTCCTCAAAACAAGGAGGGATAGAGAGGCGCGCAGGGGGTGGGGGTAGGGTGTGGGTGAGGGAGATTCTTAGTAAATGATCTTTATTGCTCAATGATTCATACAAGGGGTACATAATACCCTATAACCATTGAGGAAAACTAATGGTTTATTCATGAAAATCTCTCATGGGAAATTGCAATGATCTCATAAGTTATATGGCTATGCTCTGTCGGCATTTCTCTAGTCATCTGTTCCATTTAGTTGTTGTCGTACCAAAATTGTGCCTGAAGGTTGTCGACAACTTTCTTATCCACTTGGAAGGCCTTGGCTAGAACATCAGCAGAAATAGGTGGTTTCGCTCCGAAAACGGAGTTAGCTATGGTAATGACTCCTGGGTTTTGGCTGCTCAAACCAGCAAAGGCCAGTGCAGGGGTCTTTTCGGTATTCAACTGGAAGTGAATGAGTCCAATTGGGAAAACAAACACATCGCCTTTGTACAAAACTTTGGTGAAGAGTGTGTTGTTCAATTGGTTGGATGCGACAAAGCCGACAAGGAGCGTTCCTTCGACGACGACCAGAACCTCAGTGCCACGAGGGTGAGTGTGGGGAGGGTTTAGACCACCAGGAGCGAAGTCGATGCGAGCCATGGATATACCCAAAGTATTAAGCCCCGGAAACTCCATCACTGTAGCAGGTGTGACTTTTGATCCAAGTGGGTTTGCAGTATTCCCAGGGTTTCTGAAGCCCATAAAGACAAAGTCATCTGCATTAGCTTGCCTAGGGTCCTTGCAGAATTGTCCGTTCACAAACACTGCATAAGAAAACAGAGCTCAGCTTAGTATGTACAACTCGATATGGCATACTATTTGTGACAGATGATAGTGATGTCAGGCGATCAAAAGAAGACCCGTTTGTGTGTTCTAAGTGTGTTATCATTAACAAGAAGAAAGGGGAATGTAGATAACACTGAATAGATGTCCAACCTTCAGAGTTCGGGTCCTTGATGGCCACGCATATGTCCTGAAGAGGACTTGGGTCATAAGCAAAGGCAGTGGCAGTTGCCAAAGCCAAAATGAGAAGGGTAATTGGAAGGAACTTCATTGTGGGCGGGTGTGGGGGCTTTGATCTCAGGTGCTAGTATTTCCTAGCTCGGAATATTATTGCTTGAGGGAGGAGTGAGATGTCTGGCATGCTAACAGGGTCTCTATTTATAGATCATAATGCTTGACCTTAAATACAATTTATGCAGCAAATTTCCCCGCAGATTACCAAGTTTTCAAAGTTACTATCTTTATTTCCCCTACCTAATTCGAAAGAATGGACTGTTCCATAACCAATACAATCACGTCGCAGTGAGTTTGATTTTCTCATCTCCAGCTTAACAATGAATATTGTCAGCTACGGAGGTGCTCATTCATAACTTTTACAACCTTGAATTATTCCTCCTTCGATACACTTCTTAATCCGCACTTTTTTTTTTTCAATACACTTCTTAATTTACCCAAAAATAATAATAATATTCCTCCTTCGCCACTTCTGCTCTTCAGCATCAATTTGGAACAGCATGACATAAGGTACGGCTGCTATTGAACCTAACGAGCAGAAAGGTTTTACAAAGGTTAGAATTAGTAAGCAATGTCTTATAACAATGGCTTCTAGAACTTCAAGACATTGCTCACTTGAGGATCAAGGGTGTGATTGTTCCCATGTTGAGTTGGTGGATGTTACATAAGTCACCTAATTCTGTTGAAAAATGAAGCTTAGGAAGGTTCAAACTCAAAAGAGGTTTTCGCTATCAACAGAAAAGAATTTTAGCTAATTCCCTTGAACACAGTTTCATGCGTCTGAAGAGGATTGAATTGACCCTCTGTCGAGTAGGAAAAGCTCTTTTCACACACAACAGGAAAGAATTTTAGATAACCTCGAAGCTCCTCCACAGATTGTTTCATTATAATCGTCATGATAGATCTTGCGCTAAAGAATTTAAGAGAAGAAAGTTCAGAAGACAGTACCGCTACCTTATATATTTGAGTAATAGAATTGCTAGAAGGACAGAAATTTCTATGAACTTTACGCCTTATACTATTCAAAGGGCCACCTGCTCCATAACAAATAAATTTAGAAGACTTGAGAATTCAGTTGTAGTGAGTCTTTGTTCCACAGTTTCTTAACTTCAACTTATCGAGTTTTTAATTATTAGAAATCTTAAATGTTCTTCTTGAGGACTATTGTCCACATTCATACTTTTGGCCTCTTACCTCTCCGATATTAAGATGCCTGCTCTACCTATTCTTTTCAATGTTATCATAAGACAAGTGCAACAGCAAGTGACTAAATGGTGTGAACATCCTGCATGCTTTATAGATGAAGATTGTTTGACCGAGCACAGTGCCTTCTGCACGATACGCAACATTTAATTGGAAAATCTTATTATGCATGTGTAGCAACATTTAATTGGAAAATCTTATTATGCATGTGTAGTTTTAAACACAATGAACAACTCATTTCAAAACAACTACAAGCATCTGTCCATTACTTTAATTTCCTGTTCCTTAGATTAAGAAATGAACACCAACCTTCATGAAGTGGTGTGACGACCCAGGCCTAAATCCATGTTGGCCAAGTCTTAAAAGGAATCACATTGGTCTTACCACAACTGTTAATATACCATCGAGGGTAATTTGACGTGATCTAGGGGCAATTGAGCTAAGTAATCGATGCGATCCTAACCATGTTTGTATAATAGAATTGCTATCTGATACCTTTTCAACCCAAACTTGTTAAGAGTAAGGAAAGTATGAACACAATGTTGAAGCTGCAAATGTTGTTGAAAGCATCAATCTCCATGTCTTAGGAACATTTGCTTTTACATTCATGAAAGAAATAGTCTCTGGTTGCTGATGTTGTTCCTTGTTAAATTAGAGAATTTGACCCACTCTATTATGTGGAGGAAACTAGAAAGAACATTCAGAGCATATGCTTGCTTGCAACGCACTTTTTATATGTTCCACTTATACATACCTTATCCAGGACTAAAAGCATTTCTTAAGGATGTTTCACACAGCTAGGCTTTGTTAAGAAGGTTGTCTCATATTATGGAATGGATATGGAGATTGTGTCAGGCGGGCTTGCTTCAGGATTAACACGATTTTTACTTTCCTTTTTTTACGTTTTTGTTGAAAGTGGAGAAGTTCTTGGTGCAAGGACTGCCTAGCAAGGACTACCAACGACGCATGTATGCTGCTAAAACTATGCTGGGAGTAGATCGAACTCATACAGAAAATTTGGACATGATTGTGGATACTCGAGTTTAAACCCAAGTCAAATAGAATATAGATATGGCGCTTTGAATTCAATAAGCAAAACTCGATATCCATTTGACCTTAACCACTGTTTTACTTTGGCATAATTAAGAAATTTCCTAGGTTTCACTTGAGGAAGCTTCAAATATGCCGTGGTCTAATGGTGTTTGGCCTGAAATTCAATGGTTTCAATTATTGCATTGCACTTCACCTAGCTCCATATAATGTAAGTCGCAACAACTAGACGTAGGGAGTTTGCACATTTTTGTTAACTTTCCCTTGGATACAACACCTCAGGGTGTCCTCTTAATGAAGAAAATTGGATCACTCGAAGCTTTCTGCAAGGGAAATACTGTATTTACGATGCAATCATGTACTTGTGTTTTTTTTTATATTGTTTTTACGCATTGCATGGATGTAAAAATGCAGCACCAATCAGAAACCTACCAGTCTTGGTTTTGTTTATTAGATCCAAAACGAAAATGGTCGGGACGATGATTGAGGAAATAAGGGTATTTTTAGACTTCTGCTAACGAGGACCCAATTAAAGGAAATTACAGAAGAAGGGGCGGACATGTTAAAAGTGGTTAGACAATGGTGACTTTCTACCATACAGCTAAGGTCACCTAGTCAAAATTCTGGAGTTGACCTTCTTAAAAAAACTGCTTCCCTCCTTAAATCTTCTGTTTTTAATCCTTATCCGTCGAGTAATTAATGTATGTACTGCATTTTTCTAACGGCTCCCACCCTCCATTTAGGTAGCCTTCAATTTGTTTTATGGTAACCATCTATCTAGATTAACGATTTAGCGAGTACGTAAAAGAGTGGAGCATTTGCAGAGAGGGGACGGATGAGGGAATTTTCGCTTGACCTTTAGTTAGGATGGAGTAAGGCATGACGATCCATGATGTACAACTCTTGATTTGTCGTACTTCCTTTTTCTTTGACGTAGCACAATAGAATGCTATTGATATGAGGGGTCCGAAATTTTCTCAGTTGGAAGAATTGTGTTAGATTTGGCAAATTTGTTAGGAAAGAGAGAAAAAACGCAATTGAATGGAGGACCTTCATCATTGAATAGCTCTTGTGAACGCATACCCAGGGGTCAATTCAATTAAATTTGGAATAGCATGAGCTATAGAGAGACTTATGGAAAATCTTCTTTTTTAGGTTCATGGTGTTCATTTTTTTCCCCATCTTAATTCCCTATTTTCCTTGCCTTGGATTAATGGGAAAAATATACAATTTGGGCGGTCCAATTGAGAAAACAGTGCTGATGGCCCAGATACACAGAGAAATCATTTTCTGCTCTCTTTTATCCGAGACATCCAACCTTTGTTTGTTTCAAATGATCATGTTCAATCGTCAATCGATGGGAATCATTCGAGAGAAATTTGAAAATATATAGAGCCTAACTTTGTCTTTGGAGGAGAAAAATACATTCAGTGACCAAGAACGACTTGCTGCAGAATCATTTGTACTCGCAGAGCAAGTTTAGACATCACTGACTTATCAAAGTTCAGAGGTGCGAAGTTAATTGGTGACTTGAATTATAATAGCATAAAGCTCGTGACAGTGAGTTATCATAAGAACCGAACGCAAGTACCCGCACCCAGTGCAAGTGGTTATGTCATCATAAGTAGACATTTATCTTCACTCTGACAATTCTTAGGTACTCCTTTGGCGCCTGGCTCATGGTCATTATGATTATCTTCTTGAATTCGTGTAGATCGATTGAATGCACATGTTGTGTTTTATCTGCCGGCTCTTCTTGGTAATGGATGTGGAAATTTTCCTTTGCATAATTAGCAGGAATTACACAATTATTTTGACCGGATTCATGTCCATCTCCATCATATGTCTAAATTTGTTTTCTGTAAATTTTACCAAACAGTCTTAAATCATTTCAAGCAAAGGTTGAGTAGTTTGTTTGGGAATTGCCAAAATAAGTGCAGAGGAAGTAGCATTCGTGTCTCTGCATTTCACCGCTACCTTATTCAATGTTTTGATTTTGTGCTTCAGACATGCTTACACATTGATAAACTTCATTGTGTGTGACGATGTTACTGGAAAATATTATACAGCTGAATCGACGTGGTTTCAACCAGGCATTTGGACTGTAGATGAAAAATGACTGCGGGAAAGATTTTTCTTTTGGCCGTCCTAATGTAATCAACTGTAATTTATCAAACTTGAACTAAGTTCCTCAAAGAAATTGACATATTGAATCTTAGATAACATCTTGGAGTTCCAAATTCTACATATTTTACCGTTATTGCACAATTCCAGACAGGATGTACGATTCATTTCCAATTTATAGCCATTTGTTTGAGGCATAAACCCTATAATTGTCCTCACAAATATCGGGGGGGGGGGGGGGGGGGGAGAGAGAGAGAGAGAGAAAGGTAACAAACTTTTATTCCAAATCAGCATAGAGAGAGGTAACAATCTTTTATTTGAAATCAGTCATACATGAGGGACATAGTTCACGTACGTGTGTAAAGCAACCACACAGGAAATAAGGTAAATCTTGGAAGTCATGATTCAAAGGCTCTGTGTAAATGATGGTGATCATAGATTCTTTTAGTTGTTGTCATACCAAAACTGCGCCTGGAGGTAGTCAACAACCTTCTTGTCCACTTGGAAAGCCTTAGTGAGAACATCAGCAGAAATGGGTGGCTTCGCTCCGAAGACGGAGTTAGCTATGGTAATGACTCCAGGGTTTTGGCTGCTCAAACCAGCAAAGGCTAGTGCAGGGGTCTTTTCGGTATTCAACTGGAAGTGAATGAGTCCAATTGGGAAAACAAACACATCGCCTTTGTACAAGACTTTGGTGAAGAGTGTGTTGTTCAATTGGTTGGATGCGACAAAGCCGACAAGGAGCGTGCCTTCGACGACGACCAGAACCTCAGTGCCACGAGGGTGAGTGTGGGGAGGGTTTAGACCGCCAGGAGCGAAGTCAATGCGAGCCATGGATATGCCCAAAGTATTAAGCCCCGGAAACTCCATGACTGTAGCAGGAGTGACTTTTGATCCAAGGGGGTTATCAGTATTCCCAGGTTTTCTGAAATCCATAAAGACGAAGTCATCTGCAGTGGCTTGCTTAGGGTCCTTGCAGAATTGTCCGTTCACAAACACTGCGTTAAAAAACACAACTGATCTTAATATGCATTACTCATTATGGTATACACTATTTCTGATAGATGAAACTGATGTCATGCTACCAAAACAAAACCCTTGTGTGTTTTAATTGTGGTATCATTAACCAGAAGAAAACGGAATGTAGAGAACACTAGAATAGACGTCCAACCTGCAGACTTTGGGTCCTTGATGGCCACGCATATGTCCTGAAGAGGACTTGGGTCATAAGCAAAGGCAGTGCCGGCCACCAAAGCCAAAAGGGGAAGGCTAATCAGAAGGGACTTCATTGTGGTCGGGTGTCGGGCTTTGATCTCCGGTGCTATTTCCTCGCTCAGAATATTATTGCTCGAGGGAGGAGTGTGGTGTCTAGCATGCTAACATGGTCTCTATTTATAGATGACAATGCTTGACCTGGTATACAGTTTACACAACAAGTTCCCTACAGGTTACCAAGTTTTCAAAGTTTCTATCCTTACAACCTTCTTAATTCAAAAGAATGAACTGTTCCCTAACCACTACAATCACGTGGCATTCAATTTGACTTTATCATCTCCAGCTTAAACAATGGATATTTTCAGCTACGGAAGTGCTCATTCAGGAACACAGTTTCATGAGTCTGAAGTGGATTGGATTGACCCTCTCTCGAGTGGGAAGAGCTCCTTTCATACTCATTTTCACAATGAAAATTTTTAGGCTGCTGATATTTCCGATCAGTTATAATTGAGGGACTTCATCTCACTTAACATGCCAAACGCTGAACTTAGTAACAATACACACAGCAAGGATTCACTCTTCTGTTCCACATAACTCGATACATTATATTGCTTTGGATATACAATGCGAGCTCACAATCGATATTAAGAACATTTAGTATGATTATTGCCCTTGTCCATTGAGTGATGCTTATGCTCAAACATTGTCTCATCTATCCAAAAATGATTCAAAGGTATGAGATTCTATGGGACCACTGCCAACTATTCCAAAAGCTTAAGCTATTGGATGAAGACGTGATGTAATATTTAATTATTCTAACACTCCCCTTCACGCTTAGTAACTCAAGACCTCCTGCTCTGATACCATATTTTTGTGAGACCACTGCCAACTGTTTCGAAAGCTTAAGCTATTGGATGAAGGCATGGTTTAATATTTAATTATTCTAATAAAGGGAGGTCAGAAATAAGATGCTGTTGTAAGTTGCGACTGCTCTGCCACCTAACGAGCAGAAAGGTTTCACAAAAGTTAGAACTCATACACAATGTCTTATTCCGATGGCTTCTAGAACTCATAAGACATTGCTTATTTGATGGCCAAGGGTGTGATTATTTCCTGTGTTGAGCTGGTGGATATCACGTAAGTCACATAATTCCGTTGAAAAGTCATACTTAGGAAGGTTCAAATTCAATAGAGGTTTTTGCAATCAACAGCAAAGAATCTTAGCTATTTACATTGAAATCACAAGTGTCCCTCTATAATATTGAGTCTTTCTTGCCCGGTTTTTTTACCTTACATATATTGAACTTTTAAGAATAGTAATCTCGAGTTTTCTTCTTCGGCAGTATTCTCCACATATTGAATACTCATTAGTTTTCAGATCACACTTTTGGCTGGGATAGGTATTTTACCTCTCCGATATTAAGATGCTTGCTCCACTTAATCGTGTTATCACAACACAAGTACACAGGTGGTGACTAAATGGTGTAATCATCCCGCATGATCTATGTAACAATGGCATGATAGCAAATCACCAACTAGGCAAGTCCTTTGGTGGTGAAGATGTATGTGGACAACCTAGTAAATGAATTATTTGATCTTTTCATGACATGATAAAATTTCTGAAGAAATGGTCCGCACTCAATCCGGTTGATGTGTCCATCCTGGCTGGTCGAAACAATGATGACGAAAGAAACAAGAAAGGAAGACATAAGCATTAACGAAGAAGATCGCTCCCACATCAGATTCATGCATCTCTCTGCTGGAACAGAGGAAATTTAACCTGGTTTGAGTTTCGTCAAAGCAGTTTCGGAACGATTTATCACCGGAATAAGAAATTTTACTCATGGACACGGTAAAGTAGACTAGTCAATTGAGTAAGAAGGGGAAGAGTTGTTGAAAGTGCTCACACAGTGGTGGATTTCTTAAACCATGTCTCTGTTGCTCTAGTCAATGGTCCATTGTTGAACTTCTTCAACGCTGAACCATTCAGAGAGCAGTTTCATCTTTATCCTTCTGTCCGGATCATGTTTTCAACAACTCATGCACTCTCCATTCTCCACCTGCACCAAAAGAAATTTGTGGCAGCATCATCCAGTTTTGATTTGTTGAGATTATGACCATTAGTCTTCTGGTTTGCATATTCTTTTGGCATGGTCATATCAACGTCCGTTAGTAATGAATACTAAAATGCCAATTAGTACCAAGGAACATAACGCATTCTTTTGTTCTGCCAAAATTCATGAATATATATATATATATTGGTCAACAAATTCATGAATATCGGCTTGGGTCTTGTTTTGGGTTTTGGGTCAAACCGCATAATAAATACAAGCAGAACTTAAGGAGGCCCAAACAAGCAAGACCCCTGCTAAAAAATTGAAGAAGTGGGAGAGTTTCTGAGATGGTTATACTATGGTGACTTTATGTTAGCAATTAAACTAAATTCATGAATGTGGTAGATCTCAATGAAAAGTTCTCGATGTTGATATTACATAATCGTATGGATGTCTGTTTGGCTTCTGAGACTGATTCAAGAATCAAGAGTCTCTATTGGTGCATTTTCGAAGAGTCTTTCCATATTCTAATGTCTATTTAATGCACTCTAAATGCATAGTGACTGTTAGCTTTTCTAAGAATGTCTCTTCTTGGAGTGTTAAACACATTTAAGAGCCATTTAAGAGTAAGTTCAAGAGTCATGTAGCAAGCCTATATAAAGCAAGTCTTGTAATCATTTTATTATGGACAGTTTAAGGTGAATACAAAAGAAAAAAGCCCATAGTCTCCCTCTCCTTTTTTGAGTTGTATGATTTGTGACTATTCTACGTTCACCTTATCCCCATCAAATTGATATCAGGACATATGGTTCATGATCATGGCCTCAACAAAAACTTAGCTTCCTCTTCAATGCTTGTCTTACCAAAGAATATTATGGTATTTGGACTATTAGAATGAAAGCCCAACTCATGCCCATGGTGAATGGGAAATTGTCAGCTTAGTCTATGATGAGCCTAATGATGAAGCTACCTTGAGTTAAAATCAGAAGAATGCTTTGGAGAAAGTTCAAACAAAAGATCAATGTGGCATGTCGATCATCTATTAAACATTAGATGATTCTATGTTTGAGAAGGTCTTGAATGCAACTACTTCTAATGAGGCATGGGAGATCCTACTCAACACACACACTGAGTATAAAAAGTGATCAAGACTTCAAACTCTTAAGAGGTGAGTTCCAAGTAATCCATATGAAAGAGTCTAAATCGATAGCTAATTATTTGACAAAAGTTTTGGCAATTGTCAAACAAATGAAAAGAAATGGTGACGATGTTCCAGATGTTCGAGTTGTTGAGAAAATTCTTCAGTCCTTAGACAAAAATTATGATCATATTGGTGTTTGCAATTGAAAATTCTAACGATCTTGATGCCACAATCGATAAACTTCTGGTTCACTGCAAGCCCATGGAGAAAGAAGAAACAAGCATGAATAGGTAGAGGAAGTAATCAAAACTTGGTTGACCATCCAAGATGAGAAGGACCAAAGTAATGATCCTTTGTAAAACCAAGGGACAAATTAAGATCATGCTTGAGGTTGATGCCAAGGACACTTTCAAGGTAGTGGTCATGGTTGAAGCACAATATATACTGCTCGCAATTATAGTAGAAATGAGAATAAAAGAAGTGTTCATGAAAGAGGAAAGAAGTTGAGCGCTAATGATATGATAAATTTAAAATTCGATGTTATCATTACAATAAGCTTGGCCATTATGCTTCCAAGTGTTGGAATGTAGCGGAGCATACGAAAAGGCAAATTTGGTGAAAAATGCTTGTGATATTCTGAAATTCGACTCTTTTTTGGAATTTGAATATATAATGGTTATTTCATAAAGGCGCTATAAATGGATTTCACTCGAAACTGATCATTTCGGGATAACTAACCGAAAGGGAAAGGCTAATTAGGAATATAAGCACTATACCAAATGGTCGATATGCATAACTCCTAAAAGCCACCCGTTAGTTTGAGAATTTATTTAAAGTTGTCATCTTATGAATGAGGTCGTGAATTAAGTTTTGGAATAGGCTAATTGACTCTCATGAGTGTCACAGTTGTGAATTTGGACATTACCTAGGAAGCCGTAAAATGGGCAGATTGATTGCGGAATACCAAGTGAAAAAGGGGCAAAATTGGAAATTTCTAACTTGCCCCCAGTTTAAGCTAGAATCCATGGCATGAGCATAGGAATAATTTTAGAGAGGCTAGAAAAATTTTATGATGAAATCACGAGTCTTTTTCGATCGCGGTTGAGCCGAATCAGCACCAATTGAACCCCTACTGATCCTGAAATTTTACGATTTTCAAGAAATATCTTGTCGGTTATCTTTTTGACCAATTTGATTAGTTTGAATTAAATTATAAATGTCCAATCCCCTATCAGTCCAAAAATTCACTGATAGTCCGACGATCAGTCAATTCGTTTAGTTTTAAGTCACTTTCAACGAATAGTAATTTTAATTATTAAGCCTAGGGATAATATCTACTCTCTCTCTCTCTTCTCTTTTTCTCTCTCTCACCAGAACATTCTCACTCCCTTTTCTCTCTCTTGATCTCGGATCTCTCTCTCTCTCTCTCTCTCTCTCTCTCTCTCTCTCTCCATGCTGGTTCTAGTTTTTTGCTTCCAACTTCAATCGGCTGCCGATGAAAATCCGAATGTTAGATTTTCGTGATTTTTGGATATGTGATAGTCCTATCCGAGGTGAGTTCACAGAACTTTGAATCACTTCAATCCGAGATAGTTTGGCCTTTCGAATCTACTTCGACATTTCGGTCGATGAATCTATCTCAAATTTCCAGATTTTTTATTTTGGTTCTTATTGATATATTTCAATCTCCACGGTCCTTAGAGCTCATATTCATGTCAGAATCTTGTTTTCTAACTCGATTTGGCCTCGTTTTAGCCCTTGATCATCCTGGGTTTGGGCTAACCCACCAGAATCCATCGTCGTCATTGTTGCCACCGTGTATCGCGGATCACCGCTGCTTCTCAACCACATCTTCAGCCCTATTTCAAGTTTGTTTAGGTAAATTAAATCTCTAGACTTCACTTATGTTGTTAGGCTTGCCATGGGTTAGCTTTATGGACCGATTCATAGTAAATCAGTTTAGAAAAATTTATCGTAATCGGCGTGTTTTCAGGAAATCAATTTTCTGTGGACTGTGAATATGCTGTGGATTGGTGAAATGTTGCTGTCCGTGTCTGAATAAGCCTGTTTGAGGTAGTTGGTGTGGGTCCCGCGAGGTTTAAGTACCGAAAAATTGGATTTTTGATATTTTTATTCAAAAATGGGCCAAATAGTGTTTTGAAAGTTTCTGTTCACAATCCACAAACACTTTTTACATGCTGTCCAATTTGATTTTGGTTTGAAAATGATAAATTTTGTGGGTCCCGTATGGATCGAGTATCGGAAAATAGGTTTATGGAGCATTTTATGCGAAACCGGCCCCAAGCAATATTTTATATCACTATTCCAAATAATTGGAGGCCCGTGTTCATATTCAAAATAATATCTAAAGATATTCCACGAATGCTTGAAATTAATTATTTGGTCATTTTAGATCCCACGTGAGAAATTGGGCATTTTAATAAAATTGTGCACATGAAACAAATTGATTGATTTGGCCATGGTATCGGCCATGTGAATCCAAAAATTTAGGGAATGTATTTTGAAAGGTGGCTTAACGTATCTGGTCGACAATTTTCCAAATGAATTTGATTGGTGTTATTGTCTGAAAGGCGAGTGCGACGATTTTCGCATGCGTGATTACATATCATTGTGACTTAGCGTAAAATGTAGCTATTAGCGTAAAATGTAGCCACAGAGGTGTAACATGTAGCCTCAGAGGCAAACAACATAGCTTCGTGTGCCTTAATGCGTTTGACGCGGGATAGCTAGAGTGATAAGGTGTTAATTTAAGGCGTTCCATATGTGGGTTGAGGCACAGACCTAAGTCGTTTATAACGCGGGTCGGACCTAATGCGCCTATATGACATAGGTCAAGCTGGTTGTTGAGCCAAAGATCATGATTGAGTGTGCATGCATGAGTGATTGCTATGATTGTCCTGGATTAGACGTGTTTATAATTGAAGGTTTAATTGCTTTATTGAGCATGAATTGGTTGCATTGCTTTTGTGCTATCTAGATTTTGTGTGGTCCCGGACTGGACATGTCATAAATTGCTTTTTGCTTGGCCACTATGTGGCTAGTTTTTTAAATTTAAACGGCTTTGAGGTAATGAAATTTGGCCTAGTGATTTTGAGTACTTGAGTTAGGACCTAAGAGTTTGGTTTGGGTTTGTTGGGTGTCTTGAGAAGGGGATTAGGGGTTATCTTGATGAGATTTGTTCTCATAGGTGATTTTCCTACTTTCAGAACCCTGACCCTCGCAATGAGTGCAACATTAATAAGGCAAGGGATCTAAAAGGAAATTAAAACTGCGACTCAGTCATTTTTTGAAATAGAGAAAAGGATGCACATAAGATACAAGAGTACCGTATGAATAGATTTGGGAAGAAGGCAGTGGCAACTCTATATGCATACAGCCTGGATGTACGAAGTAGGTTGACTAAAGTTATGATGTAAAGGTGATGTTATCCTACTGGTTATATGTGAATATTGTATATGAGATGTAATATAAGGCTTGGCTTGATGTAAAGATTTAATTTGTCTCTCTATCTATCCCATTTTTTTATATTTAATTGAAGGAGCTTATTTCCGTTGCCTAAGGAACTCTGAGGTTGTTTGGTTACGACGAGTTTCCTGGGCCGTCGTGATTGTCAACCATTCGATCGTACAGGTATGATAGGGATGTCGCGTGGCTTGTGGGTTCGGGGCATTTCATCCTCATGCGAAGTGGTATCAGAGTAAGATTAGCTCGATCCAATGAGGATTTGAGGCTTAGAGCGATAAATATGATGGATATTGGGGTAAATATATAGATAGACTATGAGTTTTGGGTTGATTAAGAGATGCTTTTGCATGATATTGCTTGACACAAGTGGTTGTTAAGTTAAATAACTATGCTAGTTTGCCTGTATTGCTATGGTTATATAGTTGTTTAACCTGCTGCTTGAATTAGTAAAGCTCGTGCGTTGGATTAAGTCTCGTTCCTTGGTGGAATTATAGCAGGTCCCGGTAGAAAGTTTTAGAAACATGAGCGGTAGAGGTAGAAGAGGAAGAGGTTCTGAAGCGTCTAGCTCACAGGCTGGAGCTGCTGAGAATCCAGAAGTTGCTCAAGCTGCTGAACGCCCAAGGGCTGCAAAGAATCCTCAACTAGAAGGGGTTATGAGAGCCCTAGAGGAAATTGGGAATCTAATAGGCAGACAGGCAGAAGGAAGAGCTGTTGAGCTTGCTTAAGCCGTTGAAGTTGCAGTAGCGGCAATAAATGTAAATATTGGAGGTAGAAATGAAGCTCGACAGATGCATCAAGTGGTCGATCAGTTTTTGAAGCTAAAACCGCCAAAGTTCAATGGAAGTGGAGGACCTGAGGTAGCGTCCCAATGGATTGAAAAATTGGAGAAGGTTTTCGCCTTATTGGGGTAAACGGAAGAGGAAAAAGTCACATTGGTAGTGTATCAGTTACAGGGTACAGCTAGTGATTGGTGGAAGGCTACTCAAGGGAGAATGTTTCCTGAAGGAGTAATGCATAATTGGATGCCCTTTTGTGAGGCATTCAATGGAAAGTATTTCTCGGAGGCTGCTCAGGAAAGGAAAATGATAGAATTCTTGCAACTTCGGCAAGGTCAAATGACCGTGGATCAATATGAAGTCGAGTTCCCAATGTTGTCCAAGTTTGCCCAAAGGATGATAGAGAATCCCTAGGATAAGGTTAGGAGGTTCCGTGATGGGTTGAAGCCGGAACTCCATAGTCAGTTAATCCCAATTGGTTTAAGGGATTATGGTACAATTTATGAGAGGGTGCAAGAGATTAAAAGGGACAAAATAGAAAGGGCTGCCGCATCTGGATCGCGGTTCGTGCCGAATAGAGATAGTCGAAACTTTGGGAAAAGACGAATGACGATAGACAACCGAAGATTTGTCCCTCCTGCCCAAAAAATTTTAAGAAAGCCAAGTTATCCTTCGAGCGTAGCATGTCGAGAGTGTGGAAGAAGGCATGCTAAGGGTTCTTGCCTAAGTAGGATAGGAGTGTGTTTTAGGTGCGGGTAGGTTGGGCATCATGCAAGAAGCTGTACGCAATGTACCTTTGGACCTCAGTTTCAGCCATAGCGACCCCAAATTGGAGCTGCTCCTCAAGAAAACCAAAATAGACCCCCAGCACAAGGATGAGTATATGCAATGACGTGAAACGAAGCGGAGAACGCGCCCGGTGTGATCACAAGTACTGTCTCTCTCTGTGGTCATGTTGCATACACTTTATTTGGTCCTGGAGCATCGCATTCATTTATATCTAAGCAGTTTGTGAAGTTGGCTGGTGTTGAGATGAAACCGTTGAAGTGTTATTGCATGTGGCAACTCCATTGAAGAATGTTGTGATTGCTCTGTTTGGTTGTCCTGCATATAAGATAGTATGCGGTGGTAGGGAAGAATTGATAGATTTGGTGGTGTTGCCCATGTATGATTTTGATATTATTATTGGAATGGACTGGCTGGTGAAGCATGGAGCCACGATTGATTATAGTAGCAGGGTGATTCGCCTTAATCTAGTGGGTAACTCTAGATATGAAATTTTGGGAAATCGATGAGGAATTTCAATTCCTTAAATATCATCACTTGAGGCAACCAAGTTAATGGACGAAGGATGTTCTAGATTTTTAGCCTCGGTTGTGGATTCTTTGGCTAAAGAAGTGAAACTTGAGGACGTACCAGTAGTATGAGATTTTCCAAATGTTTTCCCCCAATAATTACTAGGGTTGCCACCAAAAAGAGAAGTAGAGTTCGTAATCGAACTAGCCCCTAGAATGGAGCCAATCTCAAAAGCACCTTATAGGATGGCGCTTTCAGAGTTGAAAGAGTTAAATGTGCAACTATAGGAGTTGTTGGGTAAAGGGTTCATTCGTCCAAGCGCGTCACAATGGGGTACACCAGTGTTTTTTGTAAGGAAAAAGGATGGGTTATTGTTGGGTTTTTAATTGTCCCGAGCACTCGTTACACACATAAATCCATATCATATACGCAGCGAAAGAAAACAAATTCAAACAACACCCTGGATCGTCTTAGAAATTATTGTATACTTTAATTGAAAATCGAACTTTCTAAAGCTAGTTTAGAAATGTACCAGAATGACAAAGATTGGATGCGGCTCTGCTTCTTTATCATCGAGCCCAAGAGGTGTCGGGCCTCTAGTTCAGACATGCCCCAACACCCGTGCGACCTTGAAGATGGAGATTCGGAGAAACAGCCCTCGAATTATGTTAGCAATCCTTGCTGCGTCTCAATCCGAACCCTTCGTTTTCAACTAATGGAAACATAAACTTTGCGTATCTGAATTGGTTGATTCTCAACCTCACTTTCTCACGAAATTTGGCATGTGTCTATGTGATTCTCACAAGTTTCTAACCTACTGAACTTGAGGCCCTTAACCCCTATTTATAGAGGTCGGATTGGGGAGAGAAAGAAAGGGAGGGGCAGTTTAAACCGCCCCTCTAGAAGCTGCCTTACGTGGCGGCCATTAAGGGGCTGCTATGTGTTTGACCGCATTTGACCAGCCGCATGGGCTCCGCCCATTGGGTAGTGGTCAAAAGTGGTTTAACCGCCTTTAACCAATCCGTCGTCCAGCTTTGGGCGCCCATTTGTGGCCCAAATAGCATCATTTTGAGCGGCGATTCTCATCCACAGGCTTTAGACATTCTTGATTTCAAGTCCCTCAAGTTTCGTGATCAAATCACGTCATTTGACGTGCTAAACGTCTCTGTCAAACGGATAGAAAATACTATCCAACTTTTGACTTTCTAGAGGATAATCTTTCTTATCCTCTCTTTTGGATAACTATTCTTATCCAATGATGATGCAGGCATGATGTAACCATTACATGATAGATGACATCATCCTGATGTTATGCCTGTGTCATCTATTTCGTCCTTTAGTGAGCATTAAGAAAAGGGAACGAATCCAATTCGTTTCAACTCATTTTGACTATCCAAATAGTTCTATCATATCTTCGTGATCCCGTCTTCATTAAGGACGTTGCGAGATGTCGGTTGAGGCGTGTAACATCTCTAGGTTCACTCCTGAACTGGCCATGAAATTCCTCAAGGAATTGATCGTCCCAAATCAATCCTTAGATCCCACAAACTATGAGTGACGTCTAGCAACATATCACGGTCACCCAGTTAGAATGAAGTACGAAGACAAAGTGAACCTATTGGCCTTAGTTTGGTGTTATTCAGTCCATCTGTCCTACCATGTCCCGATCGAATGAGGGCCATGGATACATAAGTTAAACCCATAGATTTGATCATATGCACAAATCTATATGACGTGCATTTGGCGAGACTCCTCTCGACTTCTACCTTGGCCAAGGAATTTCTAATGCACCATCACGCATAGATCGCATAGAACATCAACCTCATCTAATAAGGAGACAGATTCCAATTGTTGCCCATGCCTGTGACTTCGTATATGAAGGACTGTGATTATCATGTATAGAGGCAGATCAATGATCGGCCAATATCGTGTCTGTGAACCATAGTCATCCAATATATAAGTCAGCATCGTGGCTCAGGTTTGAGGACCATTAACACATCAAAACCAAGAACGATCGAGACATTGACCAATCATGAAGCCTCCATGTTAGTCAATCGCTCTTTCGTCACGTTCGATGAATTCGATCTAACTCGTTTCGATATGAACACCTATTTTCCAGCTTAAACGTCTAACGTCCGATGACTTGTAACTCGTCATCCCTATTAGGCATCCAGTGTTCAATAGCGAGGCTGCGAACACATTGGTCTCAACGGGCTTGTGGACACCCAATCCACGATCCCTCGACCAGAAACCAATTTGAAGATCAGAGACCAACTGACGACCCGTCACAAATATTCTTGACGCCTTAAGAATGGGTATCAGTTTCAACTGATCTAATAGACTTTATTTATCTAAAATAAAGGGACAAGATGAATAAACATGCATCTTGCCATTAATAAAATATCGATAGTATATTATTTATGCCATACATATGACTATCACATGGTTACTTTAGGGCATACTCCTAACAACCTCACTTGCACTAAAGCCAACCATGCTGATACCTTAAACCCATTCTACTAATGTGTTTCTCATATGCAGCCTGGGGTAACGCCTTAGTGAAGGAATCCGCTGTATTTTCTGCGGAGGCAATTTTTTGCATGGTGATGTCGCCTCTCCCATTGATCTCTCGAATGAGATGGAAGCATCTTTCGATATGCTTAGACTTCTGGTAAGACCTTGGTTCCTTTGCTTGAGCGATCGCTCTACTATTGTCGCAAAACAACAAGATCGGCTCCTCGATAGCAGGAACTACTCTAAGCTATGCGATGAACTTCTTCATCCAGGTGGCTTCCTTTGCAGCTTCTAAAGTTGCTACGTATTCTGCTTCGGTGGTGTAGTTAGCAGTTATACTTTGCTTGGAACTTTTCCAACTTACTGCTCCACCATTCATTGTGAATACAAACCCAGACGTTGACTTAAAATCATCAGGATCTGATTGAAAATCAGAGTTCGTATATGCCTCAACTTTAAAGTTTGCTTCTCCATATAGCAAGAATAAATCCTTAGTCCTTTTCAAGTACTTAAGGATGTTCTTGACTGTAATCCAGTGTTCTTCACCTAGATCTGATTGATATTTGCTTGTAATGCTCACAGCATAAGCAATATCAAGTCTCGTACATAGCATAGCATACATTATGCTGCCAATGGCCGAAGCATATGGTATTTTGCCATTTTGTCTCTCTTCAGGGGTCTTAGAACACTGCCCCTTAGAAAGACGTATTTCATGTCTAAAGGGTAATATCCCTCTCTTAGAATACTCCATGTTGAACCTTTTCAACACTTTATCTATGTACGTTGACTGTGAGAGGCCAAGTAATCATCTAGATCTATCCCTGTAGACCTTAATGCCCAAAATATAGGTAGCCTTTCCTAAGTCCTTCATGGAGAATTTTTGTGACAAGAACAACTTGATGGATGACAGCATTGGTATGTCATTACCAATCAACAATATGACAAACTGATCTGAGGTCCGTAGAATCGTACTCAAGTGTTGCTCATGATCTTCAAGGCTTTTCGAGTATACTAAAATGTCGTCAATAAATACTATAACGAACTGATCTAAGAAATCCTTGAACACCCGATTCATCATATCCATAAAAGCAGCTGGGGCATTTGTCAATCCAAATGGCATGACGGTGAACTCATAATGCCCATATCTTGTACGAAATGCCGTCTTAGGTATGTCTTCTTTCCTAATTCTTAACTGATGATAGCCTGTCCTTAGTCGATCTTGGAAAACACTGAAGCCCCTTGTAATTGATCAAACAGATCATCTATCCTCGGCAGCAGATACTTATTCTTTACCGTCACCTGATTCAATTGCCTATAGTCAATGCACAGACGCAATGACCCATCTTTCTTCCTTACAAACAATACTGGAGCACCCCATGGCGATGCACTTAGGCGGATAAATCCTTTATCCAGCAGTTCCTGCAATTGAACCTTCAATTCCTTCAATTCCGGCAATGCCATCCGGTAAGGTGCCTTAGATATTGGCTCTGTCCCAGGAGCCAATTCAATTGTAAACTCTACTTCCCTTTCAGGTGGCAATCCTAGCAACTCTTGCGGAAAGACATCAGGAAAATCACGCACTACAGGTAAGTCTTCTAGCCTTACTTCCTCAACTGAGGAATCGGTTACAGAGGCTAGGTACCCTTGGCACCCTTGGTCCATCAACTTAGTCGCTTCCAGCGAAGATATCAAAGGAATCGAGGTTCCCCCTCGATTTCCCAAACTGAATCACCCTACTACTACAATCAATTACTGCCCCCATGTTTAACTAACCAATCCATTCCAATTATTACGTCAAAGTCAAACATGGGCAAGACAACCAGATCAATCAATTCTTCTCTATCACCCAAGGCTATTTTACAATCTGAGCACCCTAATAAAACAATTACTTTATCCTTTAAGGGAGTGGCAACATGCAATATGATTCCCAACGGTTTCGACTCAATACCAGCCAATGCCACGAAGTGCTCAGATACAAATGAATGCGACGCTCCTGGATCAAATAAAGCATAGGCAGGATGATCACAAAGAGAAATGGTACCTGTGATTACCCCAGGTGCATTTTCTGCCTCCCCTCGTGCTATCGCATAAACCCTTCCTTGGGCTGGGGGTCGATTCTGATTATTCTGTGGGGCGGTTCCAACCTAAGGTCCTATCTGGGGTCACTGTGGTTGAAGTCGCGGTCCCGCTGCTCGGTTCGGGCAGTCCCTTACATGATAACCTTGTTGACCGCACCCGAAACATGCTCCAGTCCTATTCGGGCAAGGTCCATTTCCGTGCTTCCTTCCACATAATCAATACACCATGCTCGAAGGATAGTTCGGCTTCCTCAAATTTCCTCGGGCAGGAGGGACAAATCTCCGGTTATCAATCTGTATCGGCCTCTTTCCAAAACTTCTGTTATCCCGGCCAGGTATAAACCGCGATCCGGATGCGGAAGCCCTTTCTATCATGTCCCTTTCAATCTCCTGTGCTCTCTCATAGATCGTTCCATAATCCCTTAAACCAGTTGAGATCAACTGACTACGGAGTTCCGGCTTCAGCCCATCACGGAATCTCCTAGCCTTATCCCAGGGATTTTCTATCATTCTTTGGGCAAATTTTGACACCCTCACGAACTCGGCCTCATACTGATCTACAGTCATCTGACCTTGTCGAAGACGTAAGAATTCTTCCATTTTCCTTTCCTGAGCAGCCTCTGAGAAATACTTTCCATTAAACGCCTCATAAAAAATCATCCAATTTTGCACTGCTCTTTCAGGGAACACTCTCCCTTGAGTAGCCCTCCACCAATCACTGGCTATACCCTACAGCTAATACACCGCCAATGTGACTTTTTACTCTTCCGTGTATCCCAATAAGGCGAAAACCTTCTCCAACTCTTCAACCCATTGGGACGCTACCTCAGGTCATCCACCTCCATTAAACTTTGGCGGCTTTAACTTCAAAAACTGCTCGACCACTTGATGCATCTGTCGAGCTCCATTTCCACATCCACTATTCACATTCATTGCCGCTACTGCCGCTTCTGCGGCCTGGGCAAGCTCAGCAACTCTTCCTTCTGCCTGTCTGCCCATCAAATTCCTAATTTCCTCTAGGGCTCTCATAACCCCTTCCATTCGAGAACTTCTTGCAGCCCTTGGGTGTTCAGCAGCTTGAGCAACTCTTGGGTTCCCGACAGCTCCAGCTTGCGAGCCAGATGCTCCAGAACCTTTTCCTCTTCTACCTCTACCGCTCATGCTTCTAAAACTTTCTCACGGAGACCTGCTATAATTCCACCAAGGAATAAAAAAAAACCTAAGCCACTGCTCAAACTTAGCAAATCTACTTAGCAGGTCACAATAACAATAATACTACAATTAAGCAACCATCCTACAAATATTACGAGCACTCAGCCATCAGGGTTTAAGTTCTCACCTCAAGTCCAACTACACCGGTAACTTAACAGAATTACACAATTTACTCGGTATCAAGTGATTTAGACCTACCAATCACATTCATATGTTCGTGTGACCTTCAAGACGTGTCTATGCTAGCGGACATCTAAGGTGGAGAGGGATCCTAAAAATTTGCAGCCTTATCACTCCATGTCTCAAATACACTCTTGGTCGAGTTGTCCTTACTCTAACTCATCATTCCTTATCACTCTAAGCCTCGAACAATTCTTGATCGAGCTAACCTTGCTCTGATACCACCTCAAAGCGGATGTCACGCCCCGAACACCACGAGCACGCAACATCTCGCACAAATACACTGGTCGATAAAGATAATGCGACGTCCCAGGATTTGTCCCTGACCCAAATCGATTCGATTAAATGCGAACGCTAGCGGAAACGACACAATAACCCGACAACAACTGAGTAAGGTAAATAAACGACCTCAACACTTATATACATATACATATTGACATCCTTTATACATTATTCATGCCATTAATTACATCAACCGTACAAGCGATACAAACTAGGTTGACTACATGTCAACAGGATCTATGGTCGGAAGGGTTATACTGTAAATAAAAGATCACACCCGACAAAGTACATACTAAGATCTACTCGCCTTCACTACTGATATCAGGCAGAGGAACCTCCTCAAGGTCACTCTCCATCATAACCTCGCCATCGTCAGAGTCTCTCGCCAGTAAGCTCTCTTCGGTGTCCATCGGCACTGGCATCTCCTCGAGATCTATTACCTCTCCATCCTCCATGACAATTGAAGCATCTATCTCGTCAACGATCTCTGATGGGGTCTCAAATCCATGGAGTATGTTACTCAAAAATCCCTCCTCATCGCGACGTCTCCAAGCAACATAAAAATACGCTCTCCAGATATCATCCCCTTTATCTACCGAAACTCTAGTAATATATCTAAGGTACATCCGATTCTCACCAAAATAGTACTCCTTCACCTCGGTCTCATTCTCACGCAGTATCCCACGACGAACTGGTGGTGGTGTTTTCATGATCACGATCTAGGGTCTGAAATGTGGGGGAAATAACGACAACAATGAGAACACATCTCAATAAGTTCGCCCCCTAAACCTCGCTTAGGACGACGCGTAACCATGCGACTAAACTTAGGCATGCAAAAGATCAACAACTCAATCACATAAGTCAAAGAGCTCAACATGCGAATGAACATTCGATAACAACATGCTCATGCTTCAGATTCACATATTCACACAAGAAATACCACGGTTGCCAATACCGCAATTTCCCCCTTATGACTCCATTTCCCTGTATCTCTAGGGCCACCCTCCGCCCCTCAGGGCTAACATTTCCGACCCGCGCTAGTCGCCTCAGGTCGTGCCTCAGCCCGCGCTACTCGCCTCACGGCCGGCACTCTTTTCTCTCCAGCAATCCCGTGCTGAGCACGTTCGGGCGCCCTTATAACTCCTATTCCGCGAGCATGTTACAGGAATCTCGGGGCCGCCCTCCGCCCCGCAATAACACGTCTCAAGGCTAACATTACTACTTGACGATCATTTCACATAACAGCCAAAAACATGCTAAAGCAACATGATGCATCTTATGAAATCTTCCCATACATGACAAGTCAGAGACACGCAATTTCAGTCAAGCACTTTAATTCCAAATGAAATCAATAGGCAACGATTCAGTCAAGCACTTTAATTTAATCCCCGGAGTGAGCAGTGTTTTCCGGCATGAATAGTGAACTCCTGTAGTGAATAGTGTTTTCCGGCATGAATAGTGAACTCCGACAGTGAATAGTGTTTTCCGGCATGAATAGTGAACTCCGGTAGTGAATAGTCTTTTTCGACATGAATTGTGAACTCCGGCAGTGAATAGCGTTTTCCGAAATGGATAGTGAACTCCGGTGGGAAAATGGTATTTTCCGGAATGAATAGTATTTTCCGATCGTGAATAGTATTTTCCGGCACCTCAAAAACGACTCCAATTCGAGCCTTGATTTCGCCCTAGCATTCGTCTAGCAATTACCTATCATCCTACTCAAGATTTAGGAGGAAAACTCACTAGAAATTCAGCGGAGAAGTCCACGAATAAAGCCAGGACCAAAACAGTAAAATCCGATGGGAGACGACCACGCGCAAGGCTGAACAAGTTGGTTCACAAGCTGAAAATCAATTTTTTCACACGAATATGAGCTTTAGGGGTAGTTGGGGTCAACATATATCAATATAAGCCCTATGTGAAATTCGGGTAACACAGACTAGTTCATCGACCGAAACGGCGAAGCAGTTTTCGAAGGTCAAACGATATCCGATCGGAGTGATTCAACTTGGAAAAGAACCACAAGACAATGAACTACAACATACCCAAAAATCACGATGATCCAACGGTCGGTTTTCCGTCGGCGGCCGATTGAAGTTGAGGCCAGAAACTAGAATTCAACCTGTGCAAGGTTCGGTTTTGGCTCTGTTTGAGGGGATTCCAAGGCTCATCTTGAGCTGATTTTTGGTGGAGAGCTTCTAGAGATATAGGTGAAGGTCAGGTTAAAAGGGCGTCTCAAACCGACAACGTTTGAGCAGTGAACAAGCGGCATAACGAGCAGCGGTTTTCCGGCGACCAAAACCCAAGAGAAAACTAAGAGAGGGAGAGAGAGAGAGAGAGTCACGAATTTTCTGGGAAGAGAGAGTGATCTGCCACAATAATTGAAGAGAGAGAGAAGAGAAAATATCTTCAATTATTGGGGGGTACTATTCATCCGTTGACCGGCACTATTCATCGGTTGACCGGTCAAAAGTTTTGACTGACGGCGACCGATGGTCGATTGATGTGATTGATATGATTAACAATGAATGATGAGGCATTTCTCGAAATTCGTGAAATTTCAGGACTGGTCGGGGTTTAATCAGTGCTGATTTGGCTTAACCGCGATCGGAAAAGACTCAGGATACCGCCGAATAATTTTTCTAGCCTTGCTAAAATTACTAACACTCTCTAGCCATGGATTCTAGCACAAGACGGGGGCGAGATGGCAATTTCCAATTTTGCCCTTTCCTCTAGTCATTCCGAGATCAATATGCTCATTCACGCTTTTCTAGGCAATGTCCAAATTCACAACTGTGACACTCATGAGAGTTGATTGTCCTATTCCGGAACTCAATTTGCGGCCTCATTCATAAGATGGCAACTTTAAATAAATTCTCAAACTAACGGATGGCTTTTTAAGAGTCACGCGTATCGACCAATTGGTCCACGTGCTTATATTCCTAGCTAGCATTTCCCTTCTGGTTAGTTATCCCGAAGTGATCAGTTTCGAATGAGATCCATTTATAGCGCCTCTATGAAATAACCATTGTATTTTCAAATTCTGAAAAAGGGTCGAATTTCAGAATGTCAAAGTTTGCCAAACAGTGAGAAGGGCAATGATTCCATATGGATTGTGATCGATAGTTTGACCAAGTCAGCTCATTTCATTGCCGTACGGAAGGACTTTGCCTTAGAAAGTTGGCTGAAAAGTTAGTCGTACGGCCAACTTACGACGTGCAATGGGATTATGAAGCCACCGAAGGAGAATACGAAGGCCTTTTGTTTCATGATGGAGAAAACGTACTAGAGAAGATGACATCGTTGGGCTTCTCTTCGTTATTTGCTAGAGCAAATGATGTCGTTTCTAGAGGTGGTGCCACGTTAGATGAAACGACGTCGTTTCATAAGCTCCACGTTGATGGGCTTCCTCAAATATTTAATAGTTCATCATTTAACTTTTATTCTAAATGCCACATATGATTTTTAGAGGAAATTTAGGCCAAGGGCACCGAAGTGATCCTTTTTCCTCTGACTTAGCACTAAAGTGATTCGTTTCAAACTTTTAACACTAAAGTGATCTCCATACATAAGTTATGGCACTAAAAATGTCCTTCTGTTTGAAATTATGACTTGTACTAATTCTCGTAATAAGGCCAACTCTGGTCCCCTGCTAACGGTTTTGTAATTTCCCATATAAAAGCCATCTCTGGCTTTCATCAGTCACTAGGTGACAATGAACTAGCAATGATTTTATATTTTAAAATGCATACACATTCTTTTGCATGTACATATCCGCTTATCATATTTCTTATCATGAGAACATGCAAGATGGACATGAGACGATGAGGGACCGCTCTTCATTCTAATATCCAACTCCTTTGTAATGCACAACCATGTGATTTGTGATGTAATAATACACATATCCATACACATAATGAAACATAATATTAAGCATAACAAATATTACTACCTTAGAACTAGTAATCTCATTTACCTAGTACTTGAATTACAGTGTCCTATGCCGTGCAACAAAGACAAGAGGTGGTGTGGTGATTGTGGCAACACGAAGTAGCGATGGCGTAAGGCGACAGTGGAGTCAACATGGGGGAGAGGGCAAGGTCGGCAAGAGAGGGAGAAAGGGATTGGTCATGATGTGGTCTAATTGCGGGACCATAACCTATTTAAAGGCTCAAAAGTCAAGGTCTTAGTCAACATGTTACTATTATTAGTCAAGTTGTCATTTTCAAAATTTATTATCATAGGACACTTAACTTAATATGATTGGTCCACCTTGTCCCCTATGCTTATTATGTGTCACCCTAAACCATAGGTTAGCTACTTATCATTTTTCTATTGGACCTAGTGTTTTGCTAGGTCTTAGGATAATTTTGTGGCAATTTTCCATTGGTCCACCTATATTCCTTCTAGAAACTGGCTTACTTAGCACCATTTCATTGGTCCACATGTTCCCCTTTCTAGAACCTAGCTTAATTAAGTCTTAGTTAAACCCTATCATAGCCTCTAATCTAATTGTCCTTCTATAATCTTTCGGGAGCAATTATTAATGGACAACCATTCGTAGACAGTGGGACTGAATGAAGCAGAAGGCGAGACCAATGGTGGTGGCCCACTGGCAACACCACCTCTTAGCAGTAGCGATGGTCTAGGCACTACTTTCCTGCACCATGCGAGCTTATGGCTGCATCTCAGCCCAACCATATGCTGGGCAGGCATGGGTCGGTTGAGCACTAGACATACCTCAGTTTCGATTCATCACCATTCATTGTTCACCTAATCTTTGTCAATTAATTCATCATTTTGCAATTTCTTGCCATTTTTCTTTTATAATATTATAGAAAACTTCAAATTTGAAAAGTCAAAGAAGAAACAAAATCCAACTTTTCTTTATTTATTCTTTGAAAATGACATTCATCTTATCCTATGGTTGATAACGACATTCATCCTTATATCTTAGGGTTTGAAAGCGGCTTTATCCTTATTCCTTAAGGTTTGAAAATGACATTGTTCTTATATCTAAGAATAGAAAGTGATGTTCATCCTTATCCATTAATAAGTTGACTTTATATATTAATTCAAGAAATATTACTTTATGCTATGGAAATTTCGGGTCTGTCACATAAACTCCTCGGCCCCCTTTTCTTTTGTAATTAAACAAAGATGACATTCCATCTTAGTACAAGAAAAATTACGGAAAACACAGTGGTAAAATAGAACGTCGACAAATTTGTCTAGCATGAGAGAGAGATAGCTTTGATATGTCCGCTTTCATAGTAGTAAGCAACGATGTCAACAAATTAGCTTTGATATATCCGCTTTCATAGTTGTAAGAAATGATGTCAACTAATTCGTCCTGCCTTTCAAATTTGCTCCAGGGAGATGAGTATTTGTCCAAGCTAGAGGAAGTAATTGAATAAGAGAAAAAGATTTTGTTGACCAATTTATTTTGACGTTCTCAAGGCTTTAAGAAAGGACGAATTGTTGGACAAACCTATAAGAAGTTTCTCTTATATATACACAACCACTTCAACTTCAAGAAAAACCAAGGAGGAAAGTGAAGGTGTAGAGTGTCAAACCATGAATACCTTCTTACCACATATTGTGAAACTGCTGCTTCTTTTTTGGTTACTTTGCTGGTGCAATGTTGTCAAGTGTGATACTCCTGATATGTCATTGGTGTCCAAAGTATGCAGTGGAAGGACATACCCTTCTGAGGAGGACGCCTTCGCCAGTGATAAAGGATTTGTTACGACCCAGCTATGCAGTCTTACGTTAATCCAAGGATACAATTGCTACGTCGCACATGGTTCCTGCTATGGCCATGCAGCATGCAACGGAAAATTGTCAAAGGACGACTGCTTCACTTGCTTGGAGGGAGTTCGAGACTACATCTATGATGAGTGTGGCCGAAGCCTTGGCGCTCGAGTCCAGCTTCGCGACTGTGAAATGAGATATGAAAATTATCCATTTAATGAAAATTAAGTTTGAACCCCGGTCCGAAACTAGACTCTTTCGACTATGTATTCATAAAATAAGCCACAGTCCATGAAACATAATGTAATATGGATTGCAATAACTTGAAGAATGGACGAGTTCCCTGTTATCTATATAAGCTACCATTTAAATAAGTTACACGCTTTCATGTTGTCTTTTATCTGTATTTATTATGTATTTGTAAGTTCATCTATCAATAACGGCATTTTCCTTGACAGTGTTTATAGTGGAATAAGATTTGGTGTGATTTGATTTAAGCGAATCCATTGTTAAGTATATGATCCCATATGAGGGCTGTTATGGAGAAATCAAATAAAAACCTTGATGGATGATATGATTGTATAATTAACTAAAACATATACCGTAAAAAATAAAAACCCAATTTTGAGCAGTCGTTGACATCGCTGCCCCTGCTCCGAGCGACCCCTATAGTGACGATGACCACCACCATGGGGGTCGAGTGTCGACGGAGACCGTTGTTGATCCTTCACCTCTATCGCATAGAGAGAGAGAGAGAGAGAGAGAGAGAGAGAGAGAGAGAGAGAGAGAGAGAGAGAACACGCGCTTGTGAAGTTCGAACAGATTATTCACATTTTTTATTTAAGTTATCATAGTGTTGAAGTGTTGTGAATCATCAAACGCTGCAGAAGGATCCCAAATAACTGAGATCAATTTTTCCAATGACACATACAAGGGCAAGAGCAATTCATTAATATTGTGCATGATCATTTACATGTTACGTGAATGCTAATATATTAGAATGGGGTTTTATTCAGAGGCATTTGAACACATTGTAACGATATAATCTAGATGTGAAGAAGCACAAAGACAGCTGAATTTCGTCTGCGAGTACATCATGCATGGCAAATCTATCATTTTCGAAGGAAATTCTCTCGGGGATCGAATTCGATGAAATTGGTGGAATTCCACCTTCGATAAACAACGTTAGCAATTTCACGATTCCGCATTTGTCAGTAGCGTTCCTTCTACACTTGCGAACACAAGAAATTATAGTTTCGAGACTTTGGGTCTCGCAATCGAAATTTTGACTGACGGAAGCTCCAATGCCGACCAAGGCGGTCCAAGCCGGTCCATGTAGGTCTAAGAGTCCCTTGGGCGCCAAATCTATAAATTTCTCTATCTTCTTACTCTGGGGGAGTCCGTCATTCTTGAAATTGCCGGAATAGAGGAATATAGGCAACTGGTTGAACTCTGGATTAACCTTGATTAATTGATCAGAACTCTAAATAATTGATAAAGAAGAAACAAAAGGAGTATCTAACATGATAAGCTAACTATTTAAACCGAGAAAACCTGGTGCAAATGATATTGTCTCTCGTTACTTCAGAAGTTTAATTCGTTATAAGAGACAAATTGAAGTCTTTGATTGCAGCAACTATCTTATTATTATTTTTTCTATTGGCATAACTAAAGGATGCTTCTTCTCGCCTTAACAACAACCCCACAAACAAAACACCCCCACAAAAAAAAAAAAAAGGATGCTTCTTCTATAGTACAAGGATAACAAGAAACTATCACAGCACGGGAGGACGTCACAAAATCTGTTTTGCATAATGTGGATGTGAGTACGTGCGAGTCAAAAGAGAGATGTTCATCCCACTTCATATAAAAGATTAATTAATTGAAGCAAACAAAATCGTAGGAGTAAAGATTTTCCCATCGATGAGTGTTTTATGCAAAACATATGACAATAATGTGTGAACTTACAGTTGACATTGCAACAGTGTCCCTAATAGTACCATTATGGTAGCATTTTTCAAAAGATAATCTCACCAGATTTGTCATCCCACATGTCATATTGATTCCTAAAATTCCTCGTATCAATTGACTGACAGACAATCGATAACATGCAAGTCTGATGACATGGAGGTTGCAAGGTGCAGCCTGGAAACATCACTTCCCTCAACATCTTCATATTGGACTCTTTCTCCGAGCGAAAATCTCAACTTGAGTATCCGAAGCCCTTCACTCCCCTCAACATCTTTATATTGGACTCTTTCTCTGGACAAAAATCTCTACTTTAATATACGAAGCCCATTATCATCATTAGACTCTTTCTCTAGATCAAACCATGATACCATCGACTCTGATACCATTTGCTGGGAGTGCGTAGCAAAAGTCTGATTTCACCTAGAGAGATCACCAACATGAGCCCAAGTTCGAGCTTTTTAATAAATTCAATTGGACATACCTTCACTCAAAATCTTCGGTCATTGATTTATGAGCTAATTGGAATATATTAATTACTCTATACCACATCAATTCTCCAATGTAGGACTTCTCTACACAACTTGCACGTGGATCTCAACACTACAGACACCTATGTCACTGAAAATGGTTACGTTTTGGACAATATATGTAGTCTTACAGCAAACAACGGTTACAAATAATATTCTAATTAAGGTTTGTGCGGCCGCCCTGGAGCGTGCAACGAGGCATAGGCATCAGCCGACTGTTTCCCTTGCTTGGACAAAGCTCAAGATATCATCTGTGATGAGGGTGGCCTGAGGTGTGGAGGTCAAGTCCAGCATCAAGACTGTAGAATTTGATACGAAGATCATCCGTTTACTGAATGATTAAGTTTGAGCCTCGTGTGAAAGCAAGCCATATCTACAATGTATGCACCCCAATAAGGTACTATCTATAAAAACAAAGTAATCTGATTCGCAATAACTTGAAGAATGGGCCGGTCGCGTTCACATAAGTGCAGCTATCTGCTTCTATAATCTGCCTCACATCCATTTCTGCCTTCACAAACAACTGTGATACGCCGATTTGAGTCATAAATCAAATTGATAAAGAGTATGTGTCGTTCCATTATGATTATAGAGGCTCGTATGTGTCTTTTCATCATGATTATAGACGCTTGTATGCCAGCCATCTATATCGTCGATAACATGAACTGCTTCTGCAAGGTGATTCCTCCACACTTTTCACGAGTTCTTCCCTGATTATTTGTCTTCTTCTACAGGAAGGTCCTTCCAAGGAAATTACTATTCCGTCAATCACATCACTTGTTACACTAACTTCGATAGAGCTAAAAAACCGAAGCTTACTTGATTTATCAAAGCTTGAATCTAATGAAAGAGCTGTTCCAAAAAAATTAATTATAATTAAATAAAGATGAGATTTTACCTTTGAACAGGAAGGATTAAGCAAAACATAGTGGTAAGATAGAACGTGGACACATTTGTCTTGCATATGAGAGAGAGTGTGTATAAATCCGCTCTAGTAGTTGTAAGGGATGATGTCAACTAACTTCTCCCGCCTTTAAAATTGATATAGGAATTTCCTCCAGGAAAATGGATATTTAAACGTCCAAGCTAGATAAATTAATTGAATAAAAGAATATTTTAACGAATAATTTGTTTTGACATTCTCTAGGCTTTCCCCCTTGACTAAGGCTGAGGTAGTGGAGAAACCTATACGACATTTCTCTTTTACATACACAACCACTTCAACTGCAAGAAATATTGAGAAGGAAAGTGAAGGTGTAGAGTCCCAAACCATGAATGCCTTCTTACCACATATTGGGAAACTGCTGCTTCTTTGCTGGTTTCTTTGTTCGTGCAATGTTGCTAAGTGTGGAACTCCTGATCTGACGTTGGTGTCCAAAGTATGCGGTAGAAGGGCATGGCCTCCCAATGAGGACACCTACGACAAAGATAAAGGATTTGTTATGGACCAATTATGCAGTCTTACAACAACCGAAGAATACAATGGCTACTACCAACGGGGTTCCTGCTACGGCCATGGAGCATGCAACGGAGCATTGTCAATAGGTGACTGCATCACTTGCCTACAAGCAGCTCGAGACCTCATCAATGAGGAGTGCGGCCAGAGCCATAGAGCTCAAGTCCAGTTTCACGACTGTAGAATGAGATCCGAAGATTATCCATTTAAGGAATGATCAAGTTTGAAGCCCGATGCAAAATTGAACCCTTTCTACTATGTACTTATATCCAAATGAACCAATATCCAAAAAAATAAAGTAAATTGAATTACAATAACTTGAACAACGGGGCGAGTTCGCCGATATCCGTATGAGCTACTATTGAAATAAGTACTTGCTGTCATTCTCTCTTTATCTTTAGTTATTATGTTTTCATAAGTTCATCCATCTACTGCTGCATTTGGTTTTGTCAGTATTTGAAGTGGAGAAGGATTTGATGTGATTTATTTTAGGAAGAATCCTCCGCTATGTATATGATTGGATTGGATATAATGGTCGATATGGAGAAGTACAATAAAAAGCTTGATAGACCATATCATTCTGTTCAAATTAGGCTAAAATATATACCCAAAAAAAGGAAACCTAATTTTGAGCTGTTGTTGACGTTGCTGCGCCGCCCTTTCTCCAAGCAACCCTTACAGCGACAACGACCACCACCATTATGGTCGATTGTCGATGGAGACCGTTGCTCTGTTATCACCTCCATCGCGCAGAGAGTCTTTTGAATAACTGAGATCTTTTTTTTGCAATGGCACACATGAGGGCGACAGCGACCCACTGACATCGTGCAAGGTCATTTCTGATAAGAAAGAAAGAAAGAAAAAGAGAAATATGATTTATTTTCTTTAGGTGTGAATAACAATGTACATGGAGAAGCCTTTATATAGGCTTGGAGGAGGAGAAGAGTCTAGCACTCTTCCTATGTGGGACTAAAGGAAAAGAGAAGAAAGAAACAAAAGGGAAAAATAAGTTCTAACACCCCCCCTCAAACTCAAGGTGGATCAAACAACGAGAGTTTGGAAAGAAGAAATAAAAAGCGATGTGATGGAAGAGCCTTCGTAAAACAATCTGCAAGTTGATTTTCAGTTCCAACAAAGGGAAGAGAAATGGTGCGAGCTTGAAGATGATGACGAGTTAGATGACAGTCGATCTCAATATGTTTGGTACGCTCATGAAACACTGGATTTGCGCCAATGTGAATGGCACTCTTGTTGTCACAGTATAAAGGAGTAGGATCCAGAAATGAAACACCCATGTCAGCAAGTAAGCGACGAAGCCAAACAATCTCAACAGTAGTGTCGGCCATAGCACGATACTCAGATTCTGTAGAGGAGCGTGAGACAATATGTTGTTTCTTGGCACGCCAAGAAATAAGAGAATCTCCAAGAAAAATGCAATAGCCAGTGACAGACTTGCGATCAGTCACATTGGAAGCCCAATCAGCATCAGAATAGGCACGTAATTTGAGGGCAGAAGAAGACGGCATGAACAAAGAACGCGTCAAAGTGCCCCGAAGATAGCGCAAGATCCTCAAAACAGCAGTATAATGAACTGTACGAGGAGCAGCAACGAACTGACTGACAATATGAACAGCATAAGCGATGTCGGGTCGAGAGATAGTAAGATATACAAGACTGCCAACCAAAGTCCGATAGCGGGTCACATCAGAAAGAGGTTCCCCATCGTCTGGGCGAAACTTTTGATTTAGTTCAATAGGAGTAGCGGCAGTGCGTGAGTCGGAAAGAGCAGCCCTAGAGAGAATATCAGCGGTATACTTCTGTTGAGAAAGAAGGATACCACGCAAACTACGAGCAATCTCAAGCCCAAGAAAATAACGCAGCGGTCCAAGATCCTTCATGGAAAAATGTTGCTGAAGGTGTCTTTTGGTATGCTCAATATGAGCACGATCATCTCCAGTGATGATCATGTCATCCACATAAAGAAGAAGAATAGTGCAACCAGTAGAAGAGGTATGAACGAACATAGCATGATCAGCCTCACTTTGAGCAAAACCAGCAGATCGAATAGCATCACTGAACTTCTCAAACCAGGCACGAGGGGCTTGTTTGAGACCATAAAGAGCCCGTCGAAGGTGGCAAACCTGTCCAGGGGTGTGAGCAAGACCAGGCGGAGGTTGCATAAAGATATCCTCTTGAAGATCCCCGTGAAGAAAAGCATTCTTCATATCAAGCTGAAAGAGAGGCCAGTTTCGAATTGAAGCAACAGCTAGTAAAGTACGAACAGATGTCATCTTTGCTACGGGAGCAAATGTCTCCTCATAATCAATACCATACTCCTGCGAGAAACCCCGAGCAACCAGACGCGATTTGTAACGCTCAATACTACCATCAGAACGGAGTTTCACCTTGTATATCCATCGGCAGGATACCAATGATCGATCTAAAGGAAGAGGCACAAGCTCCCAAGTACCAGTACTCTGCAAAGCCGAGAGTTCCTCAGACATAGCCTGACGCCATTCAGCATGTTGAATTGCCTCGCGATAACTAGTAGGTTCCTGTATAGTGTGAACAGCAGCCAAAAAAGAGCCAAACTCGGTAGAATAAGAAGTAGCTGCAACATACCGAGCAGGTAGACACCGATCCCGGGAAGGATTGCGGCGGAGCTCTAGAGGTGCAGAATCGTCAAGGGCAGGCGGAGCAGGAGGTGCAGTAGAAGGGACATGCGAAGATGGAGAAGGTTGTGATATATCTAAATCCGAGATGGAAAAGGGAATCGGCGGAGATGGTGAAGGTGCAGTAGGAACTAGATCTGAAGTGGAAATGGGTGAAGAAGGATCAGGGGAATGATCAGCAGGGAAATCCATAAATGGAATAGGAGACGACACAAAAGGTGTGGCGTTGGTAGGAAAGAAAGGAACATGCTCATGAAACGTAACATTACGAGAAATACGTACACGTCGTGCATGTGGATCATAACAACGATAACCCTTATGTTCGGTACTATAACCCAAGAATGCACATTGGATAGAGCGAGCGATGAGCTTCGTACGTTCATGGGGTGGAAGGATGACAAAACAAGTGCACCCAAAAACTCGCAGATGAGTATAGGTGGGAGATCGAGAATGAAGACAGTAAAAAGGGGTGTCTTGGTTGAGAACGGATGAGGGTAGACGGTTAATGAGATGAACAGCTGTGAGAAGGGCCTCAGCCCAGAACTCGGTAGGAACAGAGGTGGCAAGTAAAAGAGCACGAGTGGTGTCCAGAATATGACGGTGCTTGCGTTCAGCAACCCCATTTTGAGCTAGAACCCCAGGACAGGATAGCTGAGGAAGCGTGCCATCACTAGCCAAAAGAGAACGGAAAACACCCGAAAGATATTCTCCCCCGGAATCAGATCGAAAAACTTTGATTTTTCTATTAAATTGGGTGGAAACCATGGTAGTAAAAGACTGATAAATGGAAAAAAAATCACTACGTTGACGCATAAGATAAACCCATGTATAACGAGAATAATCATCAATAAATGAGACATAATATTTGAAACCACTTTTGTAAGAGAGCGGGCAGGGCCCCATACATCAGAATGAATAAGATCGAAAATCGCACTAGATCTAGAGTTACTGATAGGAAAAGGCTTAGCAGATTGCTTGGCTAAAGGACAAATAGAACAAGGAGGAAGACTATCAAAAGAAACAGGACCTAGAGCACCTTGTTTATGAAGGACGGTGAGACGAGAAGAAGCAATATGTCCGAGACGCTGATGCCATCGAGCAAGATCAACGGTAGCCAACACAGGAACAGGAAGGGAGGAAGATGGAAGATGGAGATGCTGCATAGTATAAAGTCCGTCCCGTCTACTGCCTTTGCCAATCATCCGGCCACTCAAACGATCCTGCACAAAGCAAGAGCTGTCAGTAAAGCTCACAACACATCCGGCATCGGTAAGCTGTCCAACAGATAATAAGTTAAGAGCCAATGAAGGAACATGTAACACATCAGGGACATTGAAATCTCGAGGGATGGTGAGAGTCCCTTGTTGGGTAGCTCGGAGAGGAGAACCATCAGCTGTAAAGAAATGTGCTGGATGCTTGAGTTTAGAGAGCTGAGTGAGACAGGTAGCGGAAGCAGACATATGTCTAGCAGCTCCTGAGTCAAGTATCCAGGTAGTAAAAGTGTCACATGAAGAGGGAGTAGCCGCAGTTGTGCTGTCAACAGATGAAACGGCTGCAGGGATGTCGGAGCCAGGAAAAGAACCAAGCAGAGAAGGACTTAATCGAGCAAGCTGGGCCTCAAGAGCAGCAACACGGTCATCCGTAGATAAAGAAGCCAAGGTAACTGGCCGAGCCAATGGAGATGAGGTACAATACTGAATAGGCTGTGGTGGCGTAGGAGGGCGCAGAACATCTTTCTTCTTTCGCCAGCAGTGTAACTCTTCATGACCAAGATGATGACAATAAGTACATGTAGGGTGGCGAGAGCCATAAGTAGGCGGAGCATGTGGTGGAGCAGCTATTACCGATGGTGTCCAAAGTGAATAATTGGAACCATCAAGCTTGACATTTATGCGGTCACTAGAATCGCCCATGATGACTATTGTGAAGGTCTAAACTGACCAGAAGCGCGGGATAAAATGCGCAAGTCGATAGAATGCAAGAAGCACGAATCTAGAGGTACAAAGTAAGCCTCTAGAAAATGAAGAATTAAATTATAGACGCACGAATTCGTGGAAGCTTGACTAGAGCAAGCAAGGGTGACGGCTCAAAAGACCAAAACTCATTGTCTTAATTTCTGATGCGGAAGATTCAATTTATGGCAACCGCAGAGCATACTTTTAAAAACAATGAGCTTGTTATTTTAATTTCTGATGCGGAAGATCCAATTTATGGCAACCGCAGAGCATACTCTTAAAACATTAAACTTGGCTCTGATACTATGATAAGAAAGAAAGAAAGAAAAAGAGAAATATGATTTATTCTCTTTAGGTGTGAATAACAATGTACATGGAGAAGCCTTTATATAGGCTTGGAGGAGGAGAAGAGTCTAGCACTCTTCCTATGTGGGACTAAAGGAAAAGAGAAGAAAGAAACAAAAGGGAAAAATAAGTTCTAACAATTTCCAGGTTACATGGATATGAATATGTCAGAGTTCGGGTCTGTTGAGATATATTTGGCTAGGTTGAAATGACAGAGAATACATCGTAATCTAGATGTGAATTTGAAATGATGAAGAGGACCTACTGTAATGTAGATGTGAAAAAACAGAAAGAAAAATAGAAGAATGGCAAGATAGAAGCTTGGGAGTATCGCGAAACAAGCGATGCAACAATAAAATATACAAAATAAGAAAAAAAAATCAGACACTATATCTGCGTGGTTTAGTCATAGAGACCTATGGCCACAGGGGAGAGCAGCAATAAATTCAACTATAGATCAAGTTATACAACGGAGATTACAAACCATACTTATCTTTTTTTTAGCCTTCAATTACATCAAATAACCTAAGAATATTTAGCGTCACAATTTCTCACCAAAATAATCTCTCAAATTAGAAGGTAATTGAAAGGACTCTGTTAGAAACACTAGAAACCCAAGATCCTAGAACTCTTGTTGTGTAGGGATTAGAAAGATCTCCCATTTCTAATTGGATTTCTAACTAACCCTCAAAAATGATTAATGACGACTTCGAAATTAGAATTAATCAAAAAAAAAATTTGAAAACGAAATAGTCCCAAACCGTCTCCTAAAGATACGGGGCAGCGAGAGTGCCACCGCCCGTGAGAAACTGACGAAATGCATTGAACCCCCAAAACGACCTTCAGATCGTCTTCTCGGTTCGGCCTATATTTGCTCTCTTGGAAAATAACTTCAACATATCCGAAAACGAGGAAGGATCCCCCCAAGCCTTGCAAGAATTTTCCAGTCGCGACAACAATTAAAGCTGCTCTGTACGCAAACGAACCACGGTTTAAGGTCAATGGAGTCCATTTTCTGAAATAGAGCTCCCTGTTTTTTCATTTTTCCTGACATCCTTTTACGTCTCCAGAGAAATGACAAAACTGTTCTAATATACTCCAGGTTGATTTAGACTGATTCCAGTCGTTGAAAACAGCTGTGAGACACGAATTTGAATTCAAATCAAATTGACAAAGAGTTTGGGTCTTGGCATCATGATTGTCTAGAGTGTCTGTAGCCTGAGCTATTTCTGCAAAGTGATATTTGACTTCTTGCAAGTTTTCCGTTAGTGATTTGTTGCTCTCCTACTAACAGGTCTTTAAGCAGACTGACGTCCTTAAGTTCTATGAGTTATCCGCCTTCCATTGATCCCTCCAAAGTTTCAACGAACTGTCCTTTTACAACTTGTCCACCTTCCGAACTTAAACACGTGTCTCGTCTAATATAGCTTGTTCTCCTTCTATAGAAGTAGAGCCTTTTGCTGCTTAGAGACACCATTTGCACATTGGCTCGTGTATATAAAAGCTTTTGAGCATTTGAATGCATACATTATTAGCCTTCAAATATTTTATCATATTCGACATGTCATAGGGATTTCCTGAACACATGATTTCCTCCACATAGGTGAAGAAGATATATAGTTCTTTGTTGCACTCAAGGCAAATTACTCATTCTACCAATCACGTCACCTTTTACGCTAGCTATGATAGAGATAAATAAGCTTGACTCTAATAAGCGCGAGAAAGGTTAAGTCCGATTTAATTTTTTTCAAAAAAATTATAGGAAACATAGTAAAAAGAGATAATGTCAATAAATTCATCTTATCTTGAGCACTGTTTTTGCAGATTGCTCCGGGAAATGAATATTAAACATCAAGGCTAGAAAAGTTAATTGAATAAGAGCAAAATATTTTATCAGGTAATTTGTTTTGACGTTCTCAAGGCTTACGCCCAGTTGTCAGGAAGAGTTGGCGGATAAGCCTATGAGTGGAAGTTTCTGTTTAAGAAGGAAAGTCAAGGTGTAGAGTGCCAAACCATGAATACATCAAAACATGTTGTGAAAATGCTCCTTATTTTGTTTTTCATTGTCTGGCAAGGTGTTCAGGTGGACCCGTGCTGATATTAGATTGGACAAACTGTTCCTCTAACTTAGGTATGGTCCTGCACGATTTTTGTGATCGTACATCAAAAAGCGGTTACCGTTAGTACTCTAAACACGGAAGCTGCTGAGGCCATGCATCATACTAGGGACCATTGGCAATGGCACAATCTGATTATTACACATACCTGGAAAGAGCTCAAGACATCATCTATGGACGGTGTGGCCTAAGCCGTGGATCTCAAGTCTAACTTTAAGATTGTAGAATTAGATACGAAAATTATTTATCAACTGAATGATTAAGTTTGAAGCCCAGTGTGAAATTATACCCCATCTGCAGTGTGCTTTATTCTTTGAAAGATCTAGCCAGTGTCTAATACTATTTGGTTCCACTTTATAAGAACTCCGAATCATTCTCTTGAAGTTCCTCCAATGATCAGCTTGCTCCGAATGACCTAGCTCAATAGGGAAATCCCAATGCATTGGACCTTTGGATAAAATCAAATAGAAAGCCCCCAAAGGTGCAATATTCTGAGAACCAAAATTATGTGATTGAACAAGTCCTCATTTATCTACTGCGGGTCTAGGACTCCTCCTTCCCCTTCTTCAAACTCCATTTATGCATTCAAATAACTATCATTCATAGAAACGAAGTAATCTGAATTGCAATAACTTGAAGAATGGGTGAGTCGCTTTTGCATAAGTAGAGCATTTTGCTTCTGCATTCACAAAAAGAAAGACAAAATTGTCCTGATATTCTCCTTGTTGCTTTGGTGGATTCCAATTGTCGGAAGCAGCTGTGAGACACCAAGTTGAATTCAAACCTAATGTTAAAGAGCCCACGTCTTTCCATCAGGAGAATAGAGGCTTATCTGCCAATCATTTACAGTCTATAACATAAGCTACTTTTGCAAAGTGATCTCTCCAGGCTTTTCACGAGTTTTTCTCTGAGTGATGTGTTCTCCTTCCACAAGCAGGTCCTTCCTAGCAAACTACTCATTCTATCAACCACATCACTTGTTATACTAGCTATGATAGAGCTGAATAATCAAAGCTTGCATGATTATCGAGCTTGATTCTAAAGAATGAGTTGTTTTACACCTACAAATCCCCTCCATATCTTTGGTAATTACCTGACACGACATTCCACGTTAGTACAAGTAGGATTACAGTAAGATCGAACGTGGAAAAAAATTGTCATGCATATTGTGCGCGCGCGCGTGCGCGTGCGTTTGTGTGTGTGAGAGAGAGAATAAATCCACTGCAATAATTGTAAGAGATGATGTCAAAAAATTTGTCCTGCCTTTAATATTGATCTTGAAATTTGCTCCGGAAAAGGGACAAGTCAATAAATAAGTTGTTTTGATATACTCAAGGCTTTTGGCCTTGGGTAAGGAAGAGGAAGCTTCTCTTATATCGAACGCGGAAAAAAATTGTCTTGCATATGAGAGAGAGTGAGAGAGAGAGAATAAATCCACTTTAATTGTTGTAAGAGATGATGTCAAAAAATTTGTCCTGCCTTTAATATTGATCTTGATATTTGCTCCAGAAAAGGGACTAGTCAATAAATAAGTTGTAAGCTTCTCTTATATATACACAGGCACTGGAACTCGCAGAAACATTAAGGAGTAAAGTGAAAGAGTAGTGTGCCAAACCATGAATTCATTATCAGAACATATTGTCAGACTTCTGCTTGTTTTTTGCTTACTTTGCTCCTGCAATGTGGTCAACTGTACACGTCCTGACGTTAGATTGGTGTACAAAATCTGCAGCGGAAGGAAGTTCAGTAACTGGGAAGAGTATAGCACTGACAGAGACTCTGTTTTGGATTATTTATGGGAACAAACATCAAAAAATGGTTACGATTACTACTATCAACAAGGTTCCTGCTACGGCCATGCAGCATGCAACGGAGCATTGGCACCATCCGAGTGCAAAACGTGCTTGGGCAAAGCTCTGTACAAAATGGAAAATGTTAATGGTTGTGGCCGGAGCCGTGGAGCTAGATTCCAGTACCAAGACTGTAGAATCAGATACGAAGATTATCCATTTGTTGAATAGTTAAGTCCGAGGCCAGGCGGGAAATTATGGCCTAACTTCAATGTGTGTGTATCATGTGGAAGGGACTAGTTCTTTCACATAATTTACTTGCTCTCATCCTATCTTTTATCTGTATTTATATACGCATATCATGTATCAAAAGTGGCATTCAGCCATCCTTGTCCCTGCTCCAAGCGACCCCTATGGGGACGTTGACCACCACCATGATTGTTGAATGTCAATGGAGACCGTGGTGGTGCTAGTCACCGATGTCATGCACAGCGAGATAGAATCTTTTGAATAAATGAAATTCGAGCATATTCCTTATACTTATGACGAAAATTATCATAATGATTAAGTTTTGTGAACGTCAAGCTATAAACACGGGCCTACGACATGTGAATATTTTTTTTTCCGGTTGCTCATAGAATGCAACGTGCAATCCATTGACATTGTGCACGACCATTTATATATTGCCTAAATACGAATACATCAAAATCCAGGTCCGTTTAGAAACATCCGTCAAAATTGGAACCACATAGAGACTATATCATAATCTAGATATGAAAGAAACTTTCAATGACGTTCATTGTTGGAGTTGGTGAATACTTCGAGTACCCTTGTATTTTACATCGGGCACGCCCACGTGAATTTAGCGAAATCGAAGTATGAACCAACGATATGGGACCCTTGCGCATGGAATGCAGGGATTCGGGAGCAGTGCCCCCAATACGGGGGTCCCACTGCCCGATCAGCAGGCGGGGTCTCGCTACCCCGTGAGTGAATTGTCACGCCTTGAACCTCTACGAGCGTGTGACATCTGCGCAACGACAGTCGATATATGCGACATCCCAAGACTGTCGCCGACTCAGAAACCTTAATATTTGAATTTTGCGCTAGCGGAAGCGATACCTTACCCCTGACAACAAATGAGCAAGGACTAAACAACCATAACACCTCATATATTACACAATTTTAGCCCCGTATTATACATGAATATCAGTTTTACAAATATTAACAACAGCAACCAACCCAAGGCGACCACGTTCCTCAGCAACCACCGATTTACCATCAATTGTCCTTACCAACTGGGTACTCCGCCACCTGGATATCAAATCATGTGGTATCCCTACCATGCTTATATTTTAGGGTCTGAAAAATAAGGGTAATCACCTATGAGAACAAATCTTAGCAAGCTAACCTCTAAATCCTTTCTCAGAATACCAAACGCCATCAGACCCAACTCTCAGGTCTCAACTCAAGTATTCAAAATCGCAAGGCCAGAAAATATCAAATCAGGTTCAATTCGGAACCACAATCTCAAGATTTCAAATAATAGCCAATCGATGGCTCGATATAAATAATCAGGCATTTAAATCAAATACATCCAATCTATCCTCAAATATTATTTTGAATACGAATGCAAGCCCCAAATGTTTGTAATAGTAATATAAAATATTGCTCGAGTTCGGTTTTACATAAAATGCTCCAAAAACTCATTTTTCGGTACTCGATCCACATGGGACCCACAAAACTTGTCGTTTTCAAACCAAAATCAAATTGGGCAACACGTGAACAGTATTCGTGGGTCGTGAACAATGATTTTAAAATACTATTTGGCCCGTTTTTGTACTAAATTTTCCAAAAATCCATTTTTTGGTACCCGAACCTCGCGAGACCCACTCCAATCACCACAAACAGCCTATATCCAGCCAATACAGCAACATACCAAGCCCAAATAATTTATCACAGCCACACCACAGAATCAATTTGCTCAAATACGCGAATTCTGGAAATTTTTCCTAAACCAATTTACCTCGAATCGGGCCCTAGAGCTAGTCCATGACATGTACAATATTCCAATAAAGAAATAGAGGTTTAACTTACCTAATTGAGGCTGAAATGGAGCTGAGAAAGCGGTGGAAACGGCGGCGCACGGCGGCAACCGAAAAGGGACAACGGATTCCGATGGATTTCGTCCAAACCAGGGCTGACCAAGGGCCGAATGGGATGGTTCACAAATCGAAAATCAATATTTTCACATGAAAATGAGCTCTAGAGGTCGCTGGGGTCAACATAAATCAACATGAGTGCTATATGAAATTCGGGTAACAAAAGACTAGTTCATCGACTGACACAGCAAAGCATATTTGGAAGGTCAAACGACCTCGAATCGAAGTGATTCAAAGTGCTCTAAACTCACCTCGGATAGGAGTACAACATATCCAAAAATTACAAAAATCGAATGGTCGGATTTCTGTCGACGGCCGATCAAAGTTGGTGGCAGAAAGCTAGAATTCAGCAGGAAGAGAAAGAGAAATCCGAAAATTCTAGAGAGAGAGGAGAGAGAATCTGCTGGAAATCATAGAGGAGAGAGAGTGGTTTGACCAATAAATATCCTATGGATAATTATTACCGGTGACTATTCACTAAAAGATAAAACTGAATGAATTGACTGATTTTTGGACTATCAGTAAAATTTGGACTGATAAAACTTGGGCTACAATTATTTTCATTCAAAGTTGGTCAAATTGGTCAAAAAGATGACCGACGAGATATTTCTCGAAATTCGTGAAATTTCAGGATCGGATAGGACTCAATCGATGCTTATTTAGCTCAATCGCGATCGGAAAATAACTCAGAATGCCACCGAACAAATTTTCTATTCTTACTAAAATTACTAATACTCTCTAGCTATGGATTCTAGCACAAGACGGGAACGAGATGGCAAATTTTCAATTTTGCCCTTCCTTTAGACACTTTGAAGCCAAACTACCCATTTCACGCCTTTCAAGGCGATGTCCAAATTTTGTCTCTCAATTCTCGAAAATCTAATATTATTTATCTTATAGACAATCGAAATTCGAAATGTCACATGAATGGCTACCCCACTCGCTACTAAGCGGGCATGGGCTCGAGGGCAGCACTCCTGAAACAATATCGGGTTTAGGCTTGTGTTTAAGTAGATCCGTTTGTTGTCGGATCAAAGAGCTTTCGAATAGACTAGGGTTTTGGGCTCATTATTTTTAAGTAATATATATTATACTCATATGAGAAGTCATTGTAATGAGTGAAAAAATATGGTGGAATCCCTTTACAGGACGTAATCCTATTTTAGAGATAAACCTAGATAATCTCATGTGTCATCAATTTTCTATCTTCTCTGTGATTGCATTGATATTTAGTTTAGGATAAATCCCATCATTCATGAGCATAGATTTCTTGTTTTATAGTTCGTTGTGGGTTGGAGGCATCCTACTAAAATATTTTGTGCGGAGGACACCATGTTTCCAAGGTGTCTCAAATTTTTCTTGGTACACCAATGGGATTCCCTCGGTGGGCATCCCAATGGAACTTTGAGGAAAAGCCATACTCATTATGCACTTATCCAAACAAAAATTGTCGTTCGTGCATTCCCTTAAGATGAATTAACTTACTATTAAGTCCCTCAAGCTTGAGTAGTGAAATGAATTGTCAGAACCCTCTTGAGGCGCAACATTGGATGCATATCCTTGATACGAGTTAATGTATTATTATGGGGAAAATTACCAAAAAAAAAGGTCCTAAATATATTACAATTATGCCAATTTCATCCTAAATTTTGTTTTTTGTAAATTGAGTCTTAAATCTTTTGCAATTTATGACAATTCAGTTCATTTGGTCCGCTAGCACTAATGTGGTAAAATTTTAATAATATTATAATATTTAATCATTTTCAATTATTCTTTTAATAATTTTTTATGACTCTTTTCATTTACTTTTTTTTTTAAGGATTTGATCCGCGAGGAGGCTGCCAACCACTAGTCGCTAGGAGAGGTTTTGCAAGCGCTCACCCAACCTCCATGAGAGCCACGACCCCTCACCTAGCAGTAGGTGGTTAGCAACCTCCTGTTGGCCCAAACCCTTAAAAAAAGACATAAAAATAAGTAAAAAATTCCAAAATATTACATTTATTAAAATTTTGACATGTCAACACCAGCCAGTTAAATGAACTTAATTAGCACAAATGCAAAAGGTTTAAGACTTAATTAAAAAAAAATAAGAAACAAATTGGCACAATTGCAATAGGTTTAAGACTTTTTTTTTGTAATTCTCCCTATTATAAAGTAAGTGTAGATTATTCTTCTTTTTGGTGTAGGCTAGAAGAATAGGTGATTTTGACAAAAACTAACAATTTAAAGTGGAAACAATACTGTTAAGTTCGGTATTAACAAAATCAAGTGAGAACAAATTGTGAATATCATTAGTGGTATGGTGAACAAATTGTGTATATCATTAGTGGTATGGTGAACAAATTGTGAATATCATTAGTGGTATGATGATATTTACCGTTGTGCAAAATTCTATCAAAAAAATAAACAACAGTTCATATATAAAGTTCAAATACATTGCTCGCACACTGACATCCTATTAGGTGGAATTAATTACACAATCAATGAGAAGTATAAGAGGGCGATGATTGACAGGTCTCATTTTCTCACACAATCACCCTTTCAATGCCTCTTAAGGATTACAATTTGTAGCTCACAGAAGACAAGTATGAGCTCTCTTGAAATTTGGAATTATTGATTCTTGATGTCACACATTCTCTTTAGAACCTCAGTTTCCTTTTCTACTCCTCCACTTCCAATCTACAAGTTGGACAGTCTTCAAAGTACATCTCGTAAATCAATCCATTGGATGAGATTGCATAACGACAATTGAGTAACCATTGAGGGATCAAATCATAATCTTCGTTGATTTGGTCACTCATATAAACAAATATTAGTTTCCATGAGTAGAGTTCTCCATTTGAGAAATGTAGCTTTCATTTGGAATGATTGGAAGTCGATCAAGATGTCTTGCATGAAGAGTTGCATCGCAATTTGTCTTTGAGATTGAAGATCAATCAATTCTTTTTGTATTGGACATCCAAGCCAAATTCTAGCTATGACAATATAATTCAAAGGAGTTTGTATTTGAATAATTATATAGCTCAAAGTGAATCTCTTAATTGGTTATATCTACCTGTAGACAATGGTTCTGAAGATATTAACTAACATGGTGACATTCACATATAAGCTATGATGATATCCAGACTATCGATAATATCTGTGAAGTAATGTATCAAGTATTAGTCGCAATATTTAGACAACAATAGATATAGGCTTTGATGTAATTAAGGTTGACATAGAGAATCTACCCTTTTGATAGGATTCATCAAACATCCCTTCAAGACTAAGACCTGAAGAAAGAAATACTTCAATGTGCTTACTAGATTCAGGATAAAATATGGATAATTTCATCATTTTCAAAATATATGAGGTTTTCTCAATAGAATCCCCCTTTTCGATGATAATAAAACATTTTCATGCAATTAACTAAGAGTTGAAAGATTTTGATATGAATATTAAGACTATGACAGAGTATAAGCATGTAGTTTTATGAAGTTAATAATTCAATATGGGCAGTTAAGCTCAAGATAATATCTATAAAAAAAACTTAGCAAAGAAATGTGATGAAGTGTAACAAAAGTCAAACTTTGAGTATATCCTAATGTCCTAGCTAACTTAAAGAATTGCATGTGTATCTCACATCATTTGTATAGAGTAACCACCCTTCTGATAGGATTCATCAAACTTCCCTTCAAGACTAACACCTAAAAAAAGAAATACTTCAATGCATTTACTAGATTCAAGATAAAATGGATAATTTTATCATTTTCAAAATATATAAGGAGGTTTTCTAAAAAAAAAAATCCCCCTTTTTAATGATGATAAAACATTTTCATGCAATTAACCAACAATTGAAAGATTTTAATATGAATATTAAGACTATGACAGAATAAAAGAAGGTAGTTTTGTAAAATCAATAATTCAATATGGACAGTTAACCTCAAGATAATATCAATAAGAAAACTTAGTAAAGAAATGTGATTAAGTGTAACAAAAGTCAAACTTTGAGTTTATCCTATATGTCACACGTTCTCTTCAGCACCTCGGTCTTCTTTTATGCTCCTTCACTTTCAATCTACCAGTTGGATAGTCTTCAAAAAGATATCTCTCAAATCAATCCATTGGATGAGATTGCGTAAAGACAATTGAGTAGCCATTGAGGGATCAAATCATAATCTTCGTTGATTTGGTCACTCATATAAACAAATATTAGTTTCTATGAGTAGAGTTCTCCATTTGAGGAATGTAGCTTTCATTTGGAATGATTGGAAGTCTATCAAGATGTCTTGCTTGAAGAGTTATATCACAATTTGTCTTTGAGATTGAAGATCAATCGATACTTTATGTATTGGACATTGAAGCCAGATTACTAGCTGTGACAATATAATTTGAAGGAGTTTGTATCTAAATGATTATATAGCTTAAAGTGCATCTCTTAATTGGTTATATCTAGCTGTAGACAATGGTTCTGAAGATATCAACTGATATGATGACATTCACATACAAGCTATGTTGATATCCAGACTATTGATAATATCTATGAAGTAATGTCTCAAGTATTAGCTGCAATATTTAGACGACAATAGATATAAGCTTTGATGTAATTTAGGTTGATATAGAGTATCCACCCTTTTGATAGGATTCATCAAACTTCCCTTCAAGACTAACACTTGAAGAAAGAAATACTTCAAATCATTTACTAGATCCAAGATAAAATATGGATAATTTTATCATTTTTTCTCAACAAAATCCCCTTTTTTAATGATGATAAAACATTTTCATGCAATTAATCAAGAGTTGAAAGATTTTGATATGAATATTAAGATTATGACAGAGTGTAAACATGTAGTTTTGTGAAGTCAATAATTCAATATGAACAGTTAAGCTCAAGATAATATCTATAAGAAAACTTAGCAAAAAAAATGAGACGAAGTGTAACAAAAGTCAAACTTTGAGTATATCCTATATGTCCTAGTTAACTTAAAGAATTGCATATGTATATCACATCATCTGTATACCACACCAAAATGTCTGCACCAAAAATTTATGGAAAGAGTTTACGTAAAGACTTCTTATTGTAACTGAATCTGTATCTGATTTGATTTGCATGGTTGCTACAGATTTTTCTCTCAAGTATACAAACCAAAAGACAGTCAAACAAAAAACAGGGAAACAAGTAATGTCATTAGATATTGACCATAGATATTTTTAGTGTTACATCCCAAAATTCAGTCATTTGTAAGATGAATGATATTGGATTTTTGAGTTTTACACGAATTTATTGAATTAAAAAGGAGATTGGAAATCTTAAGACATTCGACAAGAGAAAGCGAGTCGGGACAATCAAATCGTTGAACCAAAGTATTGAAACCATTCGTGCATGAGCCTAGTTCTGGCTGAACCTTAAAAATGAATTTACCATTTTACCCCTAAAGGTAAATTTACGATTTTTCCTTTTTTTAAAATGACCATTTTGCCATTGATGCCAAATAACCAAAGTATCCTCAATCATTGATGCCAAATGACTAACCTACTCTTCTAGCAAATTACCAAATTGCCCCTAGACATTATTCACAAAACAAAATGAAAAGTATTTGTGAACATTTATGACCTTGGGCCCCACTATTTTCTCTCCTTGCTCTCTCTTTCCTCCAATTTTTTTCGTGAACTCCCCGTTCCCTTTTTCTTCATTTGGCCATAACCTATTTCTTTCCCTCTCCATCTCCATTTTTGCCACTCGTCCAAGCTTTGCTGGCATTTATCTCACGGGTTGTTACGGCTCACTATTCACCACCTCACCAAGTCACTATCTCTCACCACAAGCCAAGTCACTCGCCACTCGAGTCGCCATCTGGGAGCGCGAACCTAAGAGACCATTTTCTTGATTTTCAGTACACGCCCAACAAGAAATTATTGATTTGAGCTCATTCGAAGGGCAAATCGAGCACAATTTCCTCCTATGTAACTGTAAAATTGACGGCTACTTGCATTTGAGAGTTGATTGTCAAAGAAACCATTGGATTTTCACAAATTTAATCTCCCAATAGCTAGTCAGGGAGACCTACAGATCGTTCGGTGCGATTCCAACTTCATCACCACTGTTCATCGTTGCCCATGCACCGTCCCGTGCCACCCAAAATCATGCCACCCCCAAATCGAACCATCCACGAGTTGCCACCACCATCAGATCATCATTGTTACTATCGAACTACTCGAGCTATCCGTTACTGCTTGCGTTAGTTGTGAGTTTTCGCCCTAATCCATTGAGTAGTATGTTAAACATGATTAGGATGAGTTTAGATTAGGCTAAGTATGCTTAGTGCTAATTAAGTAGAGATTAGATGATAAACGATCATGATAAGTGATAAGTGAACTTAAGCTATTGTCGCAAGGATGACAAGCTATCATTGGAAGGGTGATAAGCTATCGGTGTTTGAAGTGATAAGCTACCACCATTGGTGATAGGCTATCATTAAATTAGTGATAAATTATCCCTATTTAGGCAATAATCTATCAAATTATTCTACAATTAACAATTTCTTATTAAATAAATTAATTTTTTGAAATTTAAATATTAATATTTTTGTATTTTCTAATACTAACTTATGATCAACTTATACTAGAATTGTGGCGCCTATGTTGGGAATTGTCGTATGTATTAATTTGTGTAGCTAAATAAATTAAACAACTATTTTCAAGGATATTTGGATAGGCAAGTATGCAAGAGTTGATGATTTTATTATGTGTATGTGATCAAGTGTGATTTATTTACTGCATTTTGGCATGAAAGTGGCGTTAAGTTGAGAAATGCCCGAATGAGTGGAAAGACCCTTGTGTGAAGATGGGTGTGCCCTCAACCAGCCGTAATTGACCGAATGAATAAATCCCCATGTGAGGACGAGAGTAACCTCAATCAACCATAATTGATTGAATGGATAAATACTCAGATGATCTGAAAAACCCTTGTGTGAGGACATGCGTGCCCTCAATCAGCCATAATTGATTGAATAGATAAATACCCAGATTAGCTAAAAGATCCCTGTGAGTATGGGTGTGCCCTCGACCTGTTGTAATTGATCGAATGGATAAATGGTCAATTGAACCGAAAAAACCTCGTGTGAGAATAGATGTGCCTAAGCGTGCACATGACAACCATTCTGTTTTAGAAATTATTTCTAGAACAGAAATAGATTTTTTTTTATTTTTGCCAGAAACAAAATTTTTTTTGTTTTGGGTCAAAATCTATTTCTGAAATAGATTTTTGTTTTAGAAATAGAAAAATAGTTTTGCGTTGCCAAAAGAGTTTCTGTTCCAAATCTATTTTTGGAATAACTTTGGAACAGAAACAGAGAAATAGAAACGTTGTCATGCATGCCTTAAGTGGCCGTGATATTTAGAACACACTTGAGTGCATTGTACTGTGGCATCTCGAATTTCGATTGTCTGTAAGATAAATAATATTAGATTTTCGAGGATTGAGATACAAAATTTGGACATCGCCTTGAAAGGCGTGATATTTACGGTTTGGCTTCAAAGTGTCTAAAGGAAAGACAAAATTGGAAATTGTCATCTCGCTTCCGGTTTGAACTAGAATCCATTGCTAGAGAGGGTTAATAATTTTAGTGAGGCTAGAAAATTTGTTCGGTGGTATTTCAAGTTATTTTCCGATCGCAATTAAGCCAAATCAGCACCGATTGAGTCCTTACTAGTCCTGAAATTTCACGAATTTTGAGAAATGTCTCGTCGGTCATATTTTTGACCATCTTTGACCGAAATTATTGATGCCCAAGCTCTATCAGTCCGAAAATTCACTAATAGCTCAAAAAATCAGTCAATTCGTTCAGCTTTAAGTCGCTTTCAATGAATAGTAATTTTAATTATTGACCCTAAAGATAATATCTAGTCTCTCTTCTCTTTTTCTCTCTCTCACCAGCAGGTTCTCTTTCCTCTCTCTCTCTCTCTCTCTCTCTCTCTCTCTCTCTCTCTTGATTTTCGGATTTTTCTCTCTCTCTTTCTCCCTGCTAAATTCTAGCTTTCTGCCACCAACTTCGATCGGCCGCCGACGGAAATTCGTCCGTTGGATTTTCGTGATTTTTGGATATATTGTACTTCTATCCAAGGTGAGTTTACAAAACTTTGAATCACTTTGATCTGAGGTTGTTTGGCCTTCCAAATCTACTTCGCCGTTTCGGTCTATGAACTAGTCTTTTATTACCCGAATTTGATATAGGGCTCATGTTGATATATGTTGACCCCAGCGACCCCTAGAGCTCATTTTCATGTGAAAATATTGATTTTCAGCTTGAGAACCACCCCGTTCGGCCCTTGATCTGCCCCGGTTTGGATGAAATCCACCGAAATTCGTCGTGCTTTTCGATTGCCGCCATGCGCCACCGTTTTCACCACTTTCTCAGCTCTATTTCAGTCTCGATGAGGTAATTTATACCTCTATTTCTTGATTAGAATATTATACATGCCATAAACTAGCTCTAGGGTCCGATTCGAAGTAAATCGGTTTAGTAAAAATTGCCGGAATTGGCGTATTTGAGCAAATTAAATTCTGTGGGGCTGTGAATATTCTGTGGATTAGTGAAATGTTGCTGTCCATGTTTGAATGAGGCTGTCTGAGGTGGTAGATGTGGATCTCGCGAAGTTAGGATATCGAGAAATGGATTATTGGAGATTTAGAGCAAAAACGGGCCAAATAGTATTTTAAAATCATTGTTCGCGACCTAGGAACACTGTTCACGTGCTACCCAATTTGATTTTGATTTGAAAATGATAAGTTTTATGGGTTATGTGTGGTTCGAATACTGAAAATTATATTTTGGAGCATTTTATGCAAAATAGGGCTCGAGCAATATTTTATATTACTATATCAAATATTTGGGGCCCGTATTCATGTTCAAAATAATATTTGAGGATGGATTGAACGTGTTCGATTTAAATGTCTGATTACTTATATTGAGCCATTAATTAGTTGTTGTTTAAAATTTTGATTTGAGATTGTGGTCCTGAATTGGACCTGATTTGATATTTTCTAGCTCTGTGATTTTGAATACCTGAGTTGAGTGCTTGAGTTGGGATTGAGGATGTTTGGTATTCTGAGAAGGAATTTAGAGGTTAGCTTGCTGAGATTTGTTCTCATAGATGATTGCCTTTATTTTTCAGGCCTTAGAACATAAGTATGGCAGGAATACCACAAGATTTAATATCCAGGTGGTGGAGTACCCAGTTGGCAAGGACAATTGATGTTGAATTGATGGTTGCTGATGAATGTGATCGCCCTGGGTTATTTGTTGTTGTTAATCTTTGTAAATGTGACATTCAAGTGCAATAAGGAGCTAAGATTATGTAATATATGAGGTGTTATGGTTGCGCTAATCCTTGCTCATTCGTTGTCAGGGGTATGGTATCGCTTCCGCTAGCGTTTAATTTGGATATTAAGGTTTCTAAGTTGGCATCAGTCCTGGAATGTTGCATGTATCGACCGTCATTGTGCAGATGTCGCGCGCTCATGGAGATTCAGAGCGTGACATGTACACTGTACATGAAATTGTTGACAAGTGTTCTAATTGTGTTGTTTACTCATTAAATTATGTTGCATATGGTGGTTTATAACGTGCTGGGTGTATGTCAAGGCAAGATAAGGTTGCATATAATTATGTGATAGCATACTTATGCATACTGTATTGTATTATATGTATTAGGTGCATTCGAATTGAGTTGACCTCTTAATTAAGGCTTAGGTCATTGACTCACAGAGATTTTACATCTCACCCATTATTGTTAACTATTTTCAAGACCCGTCACATATGAAGATCTGGTTGATGAAGAGGAAAGTACGGGGAGAATATGGATCTTAAGGAGATTATAAATGGGCCATAGTAATCCAAGTAGATATCATACCCTGTAAATCTATCATGAGTGCTTCATTGAACTTTTGTAAAGAACTATTTGAAATATATAAATATAAGAAGTTATACTTTTGCTTGAGGATTGTCATGTCATCTAGTTAGTTAAACCCTATTAAGATCATACCCTATATTGGCGCAACTACTACTATTGTTTTTGTCATGCATTTGTGTTTTAGTATGTTCATCCTGTTTGATTTGATTTTCTAATTAAGCTTTTATAATGTGCCACTTCTAACTCTAAAAGATTAAGAAGAGAGCAAGTAGCGAGTAAGCCTTAAGGTAGAGTTTCGGGTTACTACACTCTCTTTTAATGTTAGAGCGGGTCAGTGGAGTGATAAGGTGCACAAGTGGTTACAATGTTTGATAGGCATGCACGTATTTAAAACTTATAAATGCATGTGTTTGTGATTGTTAGGGGATAAACGGTAGCTTAGACTACTTTCTAGTTGAGAAGTTCATCGATCATTACTTTGGCTTATTAATTTTCATGCCTTGAGGTCATATTATTATAATCGATAAATGGATTAGTGATAAGTCTAGTTAGTAATGACTAATCAATAAGCTTGAATTATTGGAGTTTGATGGTTAGCATGAATTACAAATGGTGGATATGAAATTGTGATGAATTTCTATTTGTAGAACTTAAGCTTAAATCCATATTGTATCATGATGGTTAAGATATCAATTGTCGTCAGAAGGCTTTTGTGACGTCCTCAGATTTTGGCAAACAGACAAGAAGAGTTAATGAAGTTGGACCCATTTTTCCACTTTAATCTACAGCTGAAACATTATCCCCCAAGCCTACGTGCCCCTTAAATCTCCACTTTTGCCCTCAGCCGTACTGGAATTTCTTCTTTGGCTGAGCTGGAGCTTCCTCCTTGGATGAACTTTCGGCTGAAGCTTCTCTAAGGCTGCGTGTACTCTCTTAATTTTCCACTACTTTTACTCTTCAAAACTTCAGCTGGAACTCCTTGAATGGTTAGATTTTCGGCTGCTCTATTCCATTGCCCTAATTGAACTCATTTCCCATGCAAGTGGGACAAGAAAAATAATTGAAATCTATCCCTTTCAAACTCAATTGAAGTCCACGTTGCCCCTTCATTAATTAGCTGAGAAATACTTTGCCATGCAAGTCAAACCTCATCATTTAGAGCCACTTGCTCTCACTAGTCTCGCATGAAACCTTGCTGCAAAAGAGTTCTTTAATGTTTACTTCTTTTGCTTCATTTCTTCTCTCGGATCTCCTTCTAGTTGGACATCAATTGCTGGTCCTTCTTCATGCGTGTTGCTGTGCGATCCTCCTCTTCTCAGTCTGCCGTGAGCTGCTCATTTCTTTGTTGAAGGTTGCTGCTGTTGTCATCTTCATTTCTGCTCATCTCTCGGCTGTTCTTTATTTTCTCGGATTTCCGCGTTTCAGCACGCGCGCCCGAAGGAAATAGGCACGTTTGGGGTCGCCTGGTGTCCGAATCGAGCTCCGTTTTCGCCTGTGTACTCGTAAGACGTTAAGCTTCGATATTCTGAAAACAGAACAGCGAAAAATCTCCTAGAGAATTCCCAGTTTTGAATCAAAGTTGACCCTGTTTTGTTGGTTTTCTTCTTTTACTTGATGTAGCTGCAATCCTCTTTGTCTCTGCTGTGTTTTGCTTGTTGCTGTGTTTCTGTTCCTCGTCGGAAAATCGCCGTTGGTTTCGTCGTCGTCGCAGTGAATAGTATCGCTGGAATAGTACTACCGGAATAGTGTTGCCGGAACAGTGACTAGCCGTCACCGTCTAGCCCAAGCTCGAATTCGATTTTTGGGTGAGCACATTCCTAAACTTGAGTTAGAATGTCGAGTATTTTAGGGACTAGTAGGGAAAATTTTATGATGAAAAATATTAAACTTCCTGGACGTTAAATGTCAATGATTTATTTCTGACCATAGGGGTCAATTGGCAATTTTTGCGGACTCTAGAAATTACCACGTGTGCCAGATTGCTTGCCCTTGAACCTAAGTGACTTAGAATGAAAATCGGGTCATCGAATGCGAGTTTTTGCAATGTGAAATGCCTGATTATTATATTTGAATTATTCTGAGTTGAATTGTGTACTCTGGTGAAAAATCTTTGGAAATGCATGTGGCAAAGTTGACTTGCATTAGTGCTTATGGGATGGGCCAATTGAGAATTTTGTGATGCTCATATTTGATCCGCATATTGGCATGACACATGTTCGTTTGGCGGAGTATGTAGAACCGTGCGGGACGGCCCGGCAGTGTCTAGGGGGCCACCGGGAATGCGGGGTGATAAGGAGGTACCGATCGCAGTGCTAATTGAGCCACGGTCTTGCACTTGCGCTTGAACGTGCTCGGTACGGGGTAGCTGGAGAGACAAGGGTGCCAACTTCGGTGTGAATAGACACGGGTTGAGGCACAGGACTCAGACGTTTACGACGTGGCCGGGAAACGACAGTGCCGATGAGAGCCACTGGTTGGGTTGAGTCCGGCAATGCCCAGAGAGCCACCGGCAACCCGAAACAGGAAGTCCAGCAGTGCCCAGAGAGCCACCGGCAAGCATTGAGCATCTGCATCTGTATGATTTGAGATCACAATATGCATGTGATGATTTGCATTCTGGCAAGAGGTGCATGCTGTTTACTAAATTGAGTTTAGATGTGTGTTCACTGAGTTTCGACTCACCTATTTTTTTGGCTGATCGCCAATTCAGACCATCGACCGTAGATATGACTTATCGTATTCCCCCAGTCCGCCACGGGATTCCTCAGGAAATTGAGACACAGGTATTTTCGTACCCTATTATGGACGGAGTTTCGTATGAGCGGCATAGCTACACCGTATGGGTCGACGAGGGCTATGACGTTTTGCTCCCTCATAGATACGAGGGATGGTACCGTTGGGTGGGTCAGAAGTTGTGGCAGGGTCCTCTACAGAGTTTGGATATACCAGTCTTTTTGATAGGGCCGACAGGCTTGATGAATGCGGCCACTTTTTGAAGGCGAGGTTGTAGACCCTATGCCGATGGATGTCCAGGATGTAGATGGGGACGTAGTAATGGAGATCGAGGGAGCAGACGACGTGTTCGTCGAACATATAGATGGCGAGCCCGGATCTCTGGGATCTGAGGAAACCGATCCAGAGGAGTTCCCTTCGTCTGAGGATGAGTAGTTCCTAGGAGATGCATGGACGAGACTTAGTGACTTTTTGATTTGGTTTGTTTCCTTTTTGACCATGATCAACTTGTGTTTCAAGGTTCAGATGATAGACTCCCTCCCAGGTTGTATAGAACCTTCTCTGTTCATTTTCGTTGTCGCATTTGTTAGCCGTCATTTGGCTGCGATGAGTCATGGGCCGTCGCTAGAGTTAGCCAGGCGATGAGCGATTTTGTCCGGTAAAGGGATGTTGCGCGTTCGACGGGTCCGGGGCGTAACATCCCTGTCCGGAGGCAACGTAGTAATGGAGATCGAGGGAGCAGACGACGTGTTTGTCGAACAGGCAGATGGCGAGCCTAGATCTCTGGGATCTGAGGAGGCTGATCCAGAGGAGTTCCCTTCGTCTGAGGAGGAGGAGTAATTCCCAGGAGATGCATGGACGAGACTTAGTGACTTTTTGATTAGGTTTGTTTCCTTTTTGACTATGATCGACTTGTGTTTCGAGGTTCAGATGATAGACTCCCTCCCAGGTTGTATAGAACCTTCACTGTTATGTGTTAAGTTACGTAAATTAAATTTTCTCTATCTCTCTATCCCACACGTGTGTTTGTCAAGGGTTGTTCTTTTTCGCTGTCGCATTTGTTAGCCGTCGTTTGGCCATGACGAGTCCTAGGCCGTCGCTAGAGTTAGCCAGGCGATGAGCGATTTTGGCAGGTGAAAGAATGTTGCGCGTTCGACGGGTCCGAGGCGTGACATCCCCGTCTGGAGGCAACGTAGTAATGGAGATCGAGGGAGTAGACGACGTGCTCATCGAACAGGCAGATGGCGAGCTTGGATCTCCGGGATCTGAGGAGACTGATCCAGAGGAGTTCCCTTCGTCTGAGGAGGAGGAGTAGTTCCCTTGAGATGCATGGACGAGACTTAGTGACTTTTTGATTTGGTTTGTTTCCTTTTTTACCATGATCGACTTGTGTTTCGAGGTTCAGATAATAGAATCCCTCCCAGGTTGTGTAGAACCTTCACTGTTATGTGTTAAGTTATGTAAATTAAATTTTCTCTATCTCTCTATCCCACACGTGTGTTTGTCAGGGGTTGTTCGTTTTCGCTGTCGCATTTGTTAGTCGTCGTTTGGCCACGACGAGTCCTGGGCCGTCGCTAGAGTTAGCCAGGCGATGAGCAATTTTGGCATGTGAAGGAATCTTGCGCGTTCGACGGGTCCGGGGTGTGACATCCCCGTCCGGAGTGGTATCAGAGCAAGGTCAGCTCGATAAGAAAGTATTTGAGATTTGGAGTGATAAGGATGATGATTTGTGGGATAGTTAGATAGAAAGTGGCCCCTAAGTTGGACTTAGGTTGAGCATATATACCTGTTTTTGGAATTGGCGCATGTGATTGTTAGTAAATATATATTCTAGCCTGCTGTTGCTTGCCGCTAGACCCTGATTGGTGATTTAGGTCTTAATTCATTGATGGAATTATAGCAGGTGTAAGTGAGCCAGACTAAGGACAATGAGCAACAGAAATAAACCAAGGAAGTATGCAAGTGTATTTGGCTCAGGTGCTCCAACTGCAAGAGCTCAAGTTGCAGGTGCTTCAGCTGCAAGAGTTCAAGTTCTAGGTGCTCCAGCTGCAGGAGTTCAAACTGCAGAAAACCCAAGTATTAGGGATATCATGAGAGTATTGGCAGAAGTTGGTACCTTGATGGGCAGGCAGGCTGAAGAAAGAGCTGCCACTGCAGCCCAAGCTACTGAGGCCGCGTTAGCTGTCGTGCATGGAGCCAATGTGAATAATGCTCCTAGCAATGGAGGTCAACAGACACCTCATCTTGTGGAGGAATTTCTAAAGTTGCATCCACAAAAGTTCGATGGAACGGGAGGACCCGAAGCAGCCTCCCTTTGGACAGAGCGACTGGAGAAGGCATTTGAAGTGCTAGGCTGTACTAGGGAAGAAAAGGTTTCATTAGCCGTCTACCAGCTCCAAGGTACCGCGGATGATTGGTGGAAGGCCACCTGAGGAAGAGTCTTCCCTGAAGGTACCGTGCCGGACTGGACGGCTTTTTGTGAAGCGTTTAACGGGAAATATTTTTCGGAAGCCGCGCAGGAAAGAAAGATGGAAGAATTCCTCCGACTCCATCAGGGGCAGATGACAGTGGATCAATATGAGGCAGAATTTGCAAGGCTATCCAAGTTTGCTCCCAGGATGATAGAGAATGCCTAGGATAAGACAAGGAGATTCCGTGAAGGATTGAGGCCGGAACTCTGTAGTCGACTGATTACCGCAGGATTGAGGGACTATGGAGCAATGTATGAAAGGGCTCAAGAGTTCGAAAGAGATATAAATGAAAGAGTCGCTGTATCTGGATCGCGATTCATGCCTAGACGGGATGACAGGAGTTTTAGAAAAAGGCCAATGATGGACAATAGAAGGTTTGTCCCTCGACCCCGAAGGACTTTGGGAAAACCAACACCTCCTAGTAGTACAAGGTGTCGTGATTGCGAACAGAGGCATGCGGTCGGTTAATGCCCAAGGAAGACAGGAGCATGCTATGAGTATGGGCAGATGGGGCATATTGCGAGGCATTGCCCGAGGAAGAACCGGGAACCGCAGTTTCAACAGCAAAGACTGCCAGCTGGACCACAAGCGATGGCTGCTCCCCAAGAAAATCTGAATCGACCGCCAGCACAAGGAAGAGTGTATGCGATGGCATGAGGAGAAGCTGAGAACGCACCTGGCGTAATCACAGGTACCATTTCTTTGTGCGATCATGCTGCGTATGCTTTATTTGATCCGGAAGCATCTCATTCGTTTGTGTCTGAACAATTTGTTGCACTGATTGGTATTGATGTGAGACCATTAAAAACACAATTGCATGTGGTCACCCCACTGAAAGATAAAATGATCATCTCGCTAGGATGTCAAGGGTGTAAGATATCCTTGGGTGATAGAGAAGAATTGATTGATCTGGCTATTCTGCCGATGTTTGACTTTGACGTAATAATTGGAATGGATTGGTTAGTTAAACATGGGGCAGTAATTGATTGTAGTAGTACAGTGATTCAGTTTAATCCGACTAGTCACTCTAGATTCGAATTTCAGGGAAACCGGGGAGGAACCTCGATCCCTTGGATATCGTTGTTGGAAGCAACTAAGTTGATGGACGAAGGATGCCAAGGATACCTAGCGTTTGTAACTGATTCATCAGTTGAGGAAGCAAGGCTTGAAGACTTGCCTGTAGTGCGTGATTTTTCGGATGTCTTCCCACAAGAGTTGCCAGGACTGCAACCTGAAAGGGAAGTAGAGTTTGCAATTGAATTGGCTCCTAGGACAGAGCCAATATCTAAGGCACCTTACAGGATGGCATTGTCGGAATTGAAGGTTCAATTGCAGGAACTGCTGGATAAAGGATTTATTCGCCCAAGTGCTTCGCCATGGGGTGCCCCAGTATTGTTTGTGAGGAAGAAAGATGGGTCATTGCGTTTGTGCATTGACTATAGGCAGTTGAATCAGGTAACAGTCAAGAATAAGTACCCGTTGCCAAGAATAGACGACTTGTTCAATCAACTGCAAGGAGCATCGGTGTTCTCTAAAATAGACTTGAGGACAGGCTATCACCAGTTGAGGATCAGAAAGGAGGACATACCGAAAACGGCGTTTAGAACGAGGTATGGGCATTATGAGTTTACGGTCATACCATTTGGATTAACTAATGCTCCTGCCGCCTTCATGGATATGATGAACAGGATATTCAAGAAGTTCCTAGACCAGTTCGTCATAGTGTTCATAGATGACATACTGGTGTACTCGAGAAGTTCTGAGGACCACGAACAACACTTGAGTATTATTTTACGGACCTTAAGAGAGCACTTGCTCTATGCCAAGTTCAGTAAGTGTGAATTTTGGCTTAATTGAGTAGCGTTCCTTGGACATATAATTTCTATAGAATGAATTGCTGTGGATCCATCAAATATTGAAGCAGTTAAAAAGTGGCCTAGACCGATAACCGTGATGGAAGTGAGAAGTTTCTTAGGACTGGCAGGATACTATAGACGCTTCGTGGAAAAGTTCTCCGTGATAACTGGACCCTTAACACGTCTATTGAAAAAGGAGACGAAGTTTGAATGGACGGATAAGTGTGAAGAAAGCTTTCGAGAGCTTAAACACAGGTTAAGGACTGTGCCAGTATTGACGATACCGTCAGGATCTGGAGGATTTGAGATCTACAGTGATGCATCATTAAGAGGTCTGGGATGTGTCTTGATGCAACATGGACGGGTGGTAGGATACGCATCTCGACAACTGAGGCCACATGAGATGAATTACACGACGCATGATTTGGAATTGGCAGCGATAGTATTTGCACTGAAGATCTGGAGACATTATCTAGTTGGAGAAAAGTTTCAAATTTATACGGATGACCAGAGTTTGAAGTATCTCTTCTCTCAGAAGGAGCTGAATATGAGACAACATCACTGGATGGAACTTTTGAAGGATTACGATTGCGACATTTTGTATCATCCTGAAAAGGCGAACAAAGTAGCTGATGCGCTTAGTCGAAAGTCGAGCATAGCACATATGATGGTTAAAGAGTGTAAGTTATTAGAGGGGATAAGAGACTCAGAATTCAAGATAGAGGTAGGACACCTCTCAAGTCTGATGGCCATCTTGAGAGTTGAACCGAAAATTCACTCGAGGATCAAGGAATTACAATCTATGGACCCTGATATTCAAAAGACCTTGACTATGGATATAACAAAGAGCAAACCGGAGTTTCAGGTGATAGAAGATGGAATCCTAAAGTTCAGAGGACACTTGTGCATGCCAAATAATGAGAAGTTAAAGGAAGAGATTTTGACAGAAGCACATCGTAGTAGTTAAAGCATTCATCCAGGTAGTACGAAAATGTATCAGAACCTGCGTCAGCACTACTGGTGGAACGGAATGAAGGTCGATGTGGCCAAACACGTGGCGAAGTGTCTGACATGTCAGCAGGTAAAAACACAGCATTGCAAACCTGGAGGATTGCTACAGCCATTGGAGATTCCAGAATGGAAATGGGAACATGTTACGATGGACTTCGTGACTAGTTTACCAAGGAGTCAAAGAGGCAACGATTCGATCTGGGTTGTGGTCGATAGGCTGACCAAATCTTCTCACTTTATAGCAGTGCGAAAGGACTTTGCTCTGGAAAAGTTGGCTGAATTATATGTGCGTCAAATCGTTCATCTGCATGGAGTACCAGTTACAGTCACGTCGGACCGTGACCCTCGCTTTACAGCGACATTTTGGAAAAGTCTGCAGACTGCATTAGGAACTGAATTGAGGTACAGCACGGCATATCATCCACAGACCAATGGACAAACATAAAGGACAATTCAGACATTGGAGGACATGTTGAGAGCCTGCGTAATAGATTTCAAAGGTGGATGGGAAGAACAGTTGCACTTGGTGGAGTTTGCGTATAATAACAGTTATCAACAGAGCATCAGAATGGCTCCATTTGAGGCTCTATATGGAAGAGCTTGTAGGACTCCAATCTGCTGGGACAAGATTGGTGAAAGGAACATAACTGGCCCAGAGTTGGTTCAATAATCCATTGAGGCAGTGAAAGTGATAAGGGACAGGCTAAAAACAGCTCAGAGTCGCCAAAAAAGCTATGTAGATAGGCGACGTAAGCCATTGGAATTTCAAGTAGGCGAACATGTATTTTTGAAGGTATCGCCAATGAAAGATCTGTCTTGATTTGGGAAAAAGGGAAAGTTAAGCCCGAGATTTGTAGGCCCATTCGAGATCTTGGAAAGGATTGGAACATTAGCGTATCGTCTTGCGTTGCCACCAAATTTGTCTCAAGTGCATAATGTGTTCCATGTTTCAATGCTGAGGAAGTACGAGCCGGACTTGAGCCATATACTCGATCATGAAGTCATTGAAGCAGATGATGGAGTCTCGTACGTAGAGAAGCCCGTTCGAATAGTGGACCAAAGGGAACATGTCCTACGGAACAAAACAATACCTCTGGTCAAAGTAATTTGGGAGCATCATGGAACAGAAGGTGCAACGTGGGAAAATGAGGACGAGATGAAGCGCAAACACCCTCACTTGTTTGTGTAATTAGTAGTGTGAGTAGAATAAAAAAAAATTTCGAGGACGAAATTCCTGTAAAGAGGGGAGAGTTGTGACGTCCTCAGATTTTGGCTAACTGACAAGAAGAGTTAATGAAGTTGGACCCATTTTTCCACTTTAATCTGTAGCTGAAACATTATCCGCCAAGCCTACGTGCCCCTTAAATCTCCACTTTTGCCCTCAGCCGTACTGGAATTTCTTCTTTGGCTGAGCTGGAGCTTCCTCCTTGGATGAACTTTCGGCTGAAGCTTCTCTAAGGCTGCGTGTACTCTCTTAATTTTCCACTACTTTTGTTCTTCAAAACTTCAGCTGGAACTCCTTGAATGGTTAGACTTTCGGCTGCTCTATTCCATTGTCCTGATTGAACTCATTTCCCATGCAAGTGGGACAAGAAAAATAATTGAAATCTATCCCTTTCAAACTCAATTGAAGTCCACGTTGCCCCGTCATTAATTAGCTGAGAAACACTTTGCCATGCAAGTCAAACCTCATCATTTAGAGCCACTTACTCTCACTAGTCACGCATGAAACCTTGCTGCAAAAGAGTTCTTTAATGTTTACTTCTTTTGCTTCATTTCTTCTCTTGGTTCTCCTTCTGGTTGGACATCAATTGCTGGTCCTTCTTCATGCGTGTTGCTGCGTGATCCTCCTCTTCTCAGTCTGCCGTGAGCTGCTCATTTCTTTGCTGAAGGTTGCTGCTGTTGTCATCTTCATTTCTGCTCATCTCTCGGCTGTGTCGCGACCTAAAATTCATTTTTAGGTTAATGGATTACCATATTAATTAATTAAATTAACTAACCTAGTTCGAGCTCTCCCAAGCTCTACCAAATCGCAACTTTGATTTTTTTTTCACATGATTTTAGAATTTGGAGTCGCCACTAATCATTTTTGGTAGGTTGATTAGAAACCTAAGTAACCTAACGGGAGAACTAAATTACTCCTGCAAACCAGAGATTATGAGTTCGGGGACTTGGTTACACTAGTTAATTAAAACTAATGCCCTTTCGGTACCTTAATTCCATGGATATCCTATTTTGGCAACTCTCACTTGATTTATTCCTAAGACCCTGGTAAGGTGTTCTTTTTATGTTTTCACTTTAAAATGAAATGCATAAAGGATATGAACGCAAACGTTGACATACAAATACGACACACAAATACGGACATACGAATATGATATACGAATACGTAGATATGCGAATATGAATACGTGCGTGACGTGCGAATGACATACGTACATGACATGCGAACGACATACGTACGTGACATGTGTATGAATACGATATGCATACGAGATAGACGAATACATATACGTGCGTTACATGCGAAGGACATACGTACGTGGACATGCGAATGATATGCGTACGTGACATGCGTATGAATACAACATGCATGCGGGGATAGACGAATACGAATACGTATGTGACATGCGTATGAAGACGCACGAATACGATATGTAACATGCATACATACACCATACAAATACGTGACATATATATGTGACATGCATAGTGATATGTGTATGTAAATACGTACATTTCGATTTTGCCCATAAAGGGCAAAGTCGTCATTTTGAAAAGATGGGATAAAACCCTCATTTTTGAAAAAGAGGGGATAAAACCCTCATTTTGAAATTTTTGATTTTTCTGAATGAATATGCATGGGTTAATAACATATCATAACAGACAAATGTGGATTTGCAAACGTCGCGTACGTGACATGCATACGAGAACAAACAAATACGATATGTCTATATGAACATACGGATAACATAACAAACATACATGAGACATACTACATGAGATGCACATGAATGGCATTTTTTGTATTTTCAGATTTTCCATTTTTTTTTTGTTTTTTGGATTTTCTACATTTTTTTTTGTATTTTGGATGTATTATAAAAGAATGCAAAATCACCCAAAGCAAATGAAGATGTGAAGAGAGAGCAGGTAAAGTAAAACTACCCTAAGGACAGTGAAAATAAAACCCGCAACTCATCGGGTGAATAATTACAGACCAATTAAATAAAACCCGAGACATGATCGGGAATACAACAAAAATGGACTGGAATGAACATCGGTCAAACACCCGTCGCCAAGCCTCGTGGGTCGAGAGTACAACAAAACGGACCGGAATGGACATCGGTCATCCTCCAGTCTTCAAAGCATCGGGCCGAAAGCCAAATGAAAATAATGAACTTATCCAATCGGACATGCACAATCACCAATGAGTTAAGACAATTCAAAAACTCAAAGAGAGTTTAACACGTGCTGATTAAACTTCATTGAGACCATTTTTTACATTTTCCAATGCATTAACACAAAAAATACGAATTAAATCATACTGTCCATGAACATTCTTAGGGAGAAAACAGTAACCATAAAATACGAAAGAAATAATGAAATGTATGTAAAAATTCTGAGATTTTTTATGTGGATGGGAAAATGTGTCTTTGACAACTTTCATGTTTTACATTCTTATTGAAGAGACACTCATTTTCGTGTAGAAAATGGTCTTTCATGCGAGCTCAGCAGCAAACAAACAAATTTCACAGAACAGACATATTTCAGGATTAAGTTTAAATGGACACTCAAATCTCAAAATTAATGCACCAAACTTTCCAGTCTACTAAACAAGACCCCAATGAACAACTTTCATTTTTTGTGAAGTTTCAAAAGAAGACTCTAAACATAAGATAACTACAAATCAATATGACCACGCACAGAAAAACACTCAGACTCAAGGACGCCAACAGAATTGCATGATTTCATTAAATGCATTAAAAATACGAAACGTGCATGAATATTTTTGTATTTTTTATATGTTATGCATTAAGATCTTATGAACAAATGTCATGAAGAGGTCTTTATGAAACAAAGTCTAGAATAACCCATGGAAAATCATTTAGCGTGAAAGGTCAGATCAGAAAAATTCCATCTCAGGTTCTGATCACCATATTTCCAGATTTCTGCTTTCAATTTCGGGACCCTTTTGACATAGCAAACGACGTCAATTTTCGTGCCATAATATATCAAATCGAAGATCTCGAAGTCATCTACGAATGTTCAGTACATTTATTTTCGAGATTTCGTCATCTAAACACGAAAAATTGAGTTACCAGATAATTGCACATGCTGATGCGCCTAGAGCTCGTTGGAGATGAATCCGTCGCGTCGCCAAGGCTTGTTCCACGGCGGCGAATTTTTCTCTCTCAAAATTTTTTTCTCTTGAAATCTCTTCAGAAAAAATTTTTTCTCCAGTTTTTCTTCAATCTCCCAAAACTCTCTCAAACATCCAAAATTTTCTCTCCAAAAATTTTTTTCTCTCAAGCTCACTTCTTCCTCCTTTTATAAACCACTCATCTATCTCCCATTCTAATTTTTCCATTAACTCTATCTCCCATTCTAATTTCTCCACTAACTCTTCTTCATTTTCATCTTCCCTTCTCCATCTCTATCTCACATTCTAATTTCTCCACTAACTCTTCTTCATATTCATCTTCCCTTCTCCATATCTATCTCCCATTCTACTAACTCTTCTTCATCTCCATCTTCCCTTCTCTATTTTCATCTTATTTTCTTTATCTTCTCTTCTCCATCTCCTCTTCTCCATCTTCCTATTTTCATCTCATCTTCTCCATCTTCCTATCTTCATCTCCTCTTCTCCATCTTCCCTTCTCTATTCTAATTTCTCCACTAACTCTTCTTTTTGTTATTTACAAAATAATCCCTCAAGTATTAGGTATTTGCACTCTAGTCCATGAGATTTTAAGTATTTGTAATTCAGTCCCTAGAGAAATATTTCTTTAAGTCCAAATCTCCTCACAATTTTCGACACACCTATCGCATGTTGAATTTAAGCTCATTTCTTGCTATTGAAAATAATGCAAAATTTAATTAAAGCCCTGTTTGTAAAATTGAGTCATTCTGGGTATAATTGGGCCAAGATGAAAATTTGGAATATTAAAGAACAATGTCACAACTCCTAAAAGTGAAAAATGAAAATAAATTGACTCAAATTGAATTTTTTTAGGCCCGATTCGAGATTATGCTCGTTAAGGAATACACGACCTCGAATTGGATTTTTTAAATTTGCGATGGCCAACATGAAAAGGGATTTAAAGGAAAAATATTGACTATTTTTATGTATTTTTGTGGCCTCAAATGCTATTATTTATTAAATATTTTCCTAATTTCGAAAAATTATATTTAAAAAAATACAAAAAATATGAAAATTATTTTTTTACTCAAAAATGGTTGCCTAAGCTTGGCCAAGGCTTCCAAAGTTGATTTTGCAATTTTCTCATTTTTATAGATTTTCTATCAATTTTAGAAAATAAAAATACCGAAAAATACTGAAAATATGAAAAATCATTTTTTGGTCAAAATTGGTTCCCTAGGCTTGGCAAAGGTCTCCAAAGTTAATTTTTTCAAATTTATGAATTTTTATGGATTTTCTATTAATTTTAAAAAAGAAGAAAAGAAAAGGTGATTGAAAATCAGGTGTCAACAGCTGCCCCTCTTTGAAAGGAAGCTCGGTAGAGGTTCATTTCAAAGACGAGACGACACCTGAATCCTAATCGACTCAACACAATGAAATAAAAAGAGTCATGACATTCGATCTCCAATACCCCTTTTAGCAAATTTCGATCCAAACCCGGTTTGAGGAGGCTTTCATGCGATGAGGGAGAGACAAAGATGAGAATTTACCTGGCACTTACCTGCTCGTTGTATGGCGGTTGCCTGACATGAGTGCTCTGCTGAAAATGAGATGAGAACCTAAGGATTCGTTATAAGAAAACCTTAGGGTAGTGGAACTTGGACCCGTATGGTAGGTCACCCCATAGTAGATTCCTAATAAAAGGATTCTACTGATTAAAATCGGATTGAATTTTGACCCGTATGGTGGGTCACCCCATGGTAGATTCCTAGTGAAAGGATTCTACTGATTAAATTAAGATTTGACCTGTATGGTAGGTCACCCCATGGGAATGCCTGTAAGAAGGACTTTGGTGCCTGTAAGAAGGACTTTGGTGCCTGTAGAAAGGACTTTGTTTTGCCTATAAAAAGGACTTTGGTGTGCCTGTAGAAAGGACTTTTGGTTGCCTATAGAAAGGACTTGGTGCCTGTAAGAAGGACTTTTGTGTGCCTGTAGAAAGGACTTGGTGCCTGTAAAAAGGACTTGATGCCTGTAAGAAGGACTTGTGCCTGTAGAAAGGACTTTGATGCCTGTAAAAAGGACTTGGTATGCCTGTAAAAAGGACTTGATTTGCCTGTAAGAAGGACTTGGTTTCCTGTAGAAAGGACTTGGTCGCCTATAGAAAGGACTTTGGTTGCCTGTAAAAAGGACTTTTGATTGCCTGTAGAAAGGACTTGCTCGCCTGTAGAAAGGACTTTGGTCGCCTGTAAAAAGGACTTTGGAAATGGACCGTTCCGTATTGGGGTTTCCAATGGAAGGGCTCCGGAGATAATATACCCTAGATTTCACCTTTTTTGGGTAGACTGAAGAGGTATTGATTGAGAAAATGATTTTTGGGTATATCTGGGATCTAGGGAGATCAAGAATCCTGCAGACGCTCTAACCCAATTTAACTTACCATGAATAGTGCCATTCTGGGATCTGGGGAAACCAAGAATCTTGCAGACGCTCAAACCCGATTTAACTTACCTTGAAGGGTGTCATTCTGGGATCTAGGGAGACCAGGAATCCTCAAAATCCGACTTAACTTACCTTGAAGAGTACCATTCTGGGATTTGGGGAAACCAGAAATCCTGCAGACGCTCAAATCCAATTTGACTTATCATGAAGGGTGTCATTCTGGGATCTGGGGAAACCAAAAATCTTGCAGAAGCTCAAACCTAATTTTTGTTGTCCCATCACTTTAGGAATAAACCGATGAGGCAAAGATCAAGAACACGAGAGTTGGTCAATCATGATTTGATAAAGCTTGAGAACACGAGATTGTATCAATCGTGAGCTGATGAAGACTTCATGAGAGTATGTTGATCATGAGTTGCAAGGGTTCAGAAGACTTACCTGGATCTTCTGAGTTAATGATCGAGGCATAGACAGACCGATTGTATCGTGTCTGCCTGCTCACTGAATGACCTTATGTGCTGCAATGGATTTGAGTACCCAGACAATCATCAGAATTGAAAGGTTCAGGTTGAAGATATACTCACCTGAAAATGCTTGGCGAGCATTAGCCAACAGGGCTTGTTTGTTTAATAGCCTCTGGATGAATTTCGAGACCTCGGAGAGTAACTCGACTATTAGGAATGCACTACTTGTCAGACAGTGTCAGAGGTAACATGTGCAAGCATTTTTATCAATGAGTTCATCGGTTCATGCAAAACCATTCAGTTGAGTTTGCAATGATTAAAACCATATGTGTATGCTCATAATATGGATCATGCATGACTATTCTATCGAGTTTGCATTTCCAATTCTGTCCAGGGAGGTTATCATGTCATGAATACCTCGAATTGAACCTGAATGGGGACTTCAATCAGAAAGGGCTTTCTCTCACTCTCGAGAAACGCTGTTTATCCGGATTGCAGGATTTGAAAAGAAAGCACTCAACCTTACCATCATCGCATTCAGCGAGGGTCTGAGTAATCTCGCAATTGATACGATCAAGCCGATCTAGAGGTCTTGATTAGGACCGTAATGTGGGCTGGGTCAAAGGCTTATCAAAGGAGACTCATTTCGAGTCAGGGCCATTGACAAAAAAAGGTCTTCATCATCTGCTCCGGGTTTACAAGTCAAGAACCCTGCAAAATGAGAGAGAAATAATCTTGTTCGAACTTCTTCGAGCGATTCTTAAAGTCATTCAACTCTTACATTAATTTAGGTGCCCTAATCAGAAGAGACTTTCAAGGGTCGTAACGTAGGTCGGGATTTGGGTCTGAGAAACGAAGGGCTCATTTTTGGCTCAGCAAAATATATGAGAAGGGCTTGGTGTTGGTGATCATTGCAGTCTTGTCACCGATCTTTGACCTTCCTGAATTTGTCTTTAATGAATACCATCACTGGCTGAGGGGTGGTAGTTCTTTTACACTTTGCAAACTGACTTCTTTGGGGATCCTTTTTCGGGAATTCTCAAAATGTATGTTCGAAGTCAGAAGTTCATTACAGATATATGGGCATTGGCCTTGCTTTTGATAGGCACTTTGCTCTTTCTGCCCGAGATTCTTTGGAGTAGCCTTTGCTTTTCTTACTCCCGACTCCCTTTTGTTTGGAAGCAGGCCCATTTTCTTTAAGCTACACTTGTCTCTCTCTTTTTTTTTTTGTTTAATAATCTTGTGATTTTGAATTTTAGCAACAAGATGATTTTCAACAAATGATACTAGACATTACATGAAAGTCTAGCATATGAAATGGGCTGATTCGAGAATTCTCTATTGGCCCAATTTCTTCAATTCTGCTCTTTTGGGGGAAGGTGTCGTCGTTACCTTGAAATGAGCAAGGATCACCAACATGGGCTTGAGAAATGAATTTGCAGGCTCAATTGGGTTATGCAAAGGATGAGTGTGTAGGATAGAGAAAATAAATGCTCTTCGTCATCCTAAAGCACTTGAATTAAAATTCGAGTATCATGCAAAGAAACACTCGAAGATTGATGTTAGTCCAAGCAAGAGAATTTCTAACCATTTATCTCCTGATATTGTTGGAATTACCTCTGTTTTGCCCCAGTGCGGGGTGGTTCTTGACAGGGTCATGAAATGAAATCACCGTTTAAATGAGTTGTCAATGGTTGCCTGAAGTGTTTGGAATGGAGAATGAATGCCTCCTTCACTTCGACTATCGTATCTTTTGCGAGAAAACCCATTGCCTTGGAGAATGCGGAATCTGTCTATCGCTCAACTCACTGTGGATTAAATATAGGACGTATGTGGAAATGGCTTGCCTTTCATCGTCCTGTCATGCCCCATTCTGTACATTCGATGCATCGTGTACAGTTTATACCCCCAGTCAAAATTGACAAATTGAACATGCAGAACAGTCATGCATAAATCATGGAATGTGTAAACATCATGCAAATATGGCAATACAAGTACAAGTATGGAAATTGCCCCTGGCTGTGTGGGCGGATCAGACACGTTGGGGGCCTATTCCCCGAGTCGAGGAGTAGCTTGTTTCTGGTTTTGCCTCTTTTCGATCTAGGGTTCGCCATTGATTTCCCTTATTTCATCAGACGGATCACATTAGGCGATCATAACTTGGCCCCTTTGAGCTGTTTTCTTTGAAGTATCAGGTGTTAGTTTAACATTTCCTGTAACAAGGAAGGAGACCTGTTAGCCAGTATCAGAAATGATGAACTGGACACGATACTGAGTTACCCTTGAGTGCTTCGCGCAACTCCTTTACCAGTTTTACCACTCGGGATTTTCTCCGTGGGTATGTCAAGTTAGACATTTCCTGTCAAACAATGGAGAAGAAGACGTATTAGTCAGTATTAGAAATGATGTATTGGATACGATACTGGTTTACCCTTCATCTTGAATGTTTTGCGTGACGCCTTTATCAAGTTCACTGGATTGAGTTTCCCTTGGCTTTCGCTGGACACTTCAACGTTAAGCTAAGATCGTAACAAAATACTGACCTTGGTATTGCTCGTCGAGTATTCCTGTTTCTTTTTGCAAAAAGAAATGCGAGAAAAAGTTGTTTTATTTATTTACAATACTTACAACATTTCCATCCTCGAGGATCGAACGCGGGACGTCTCGGACCACTGTCATTCCCCATGCCATCTGGTCCACAAGACCGCAGGCGCTCATGGAGGTTCCTTTTAAGAGTCAATCCTTGAGATGACATGGTGTTGTTGTATTGTACTAGGTAATTCCAGGTCACTGTATTTTTCGGGGCGGTTTACAAACCCTGTTAAGAATGGAATAAAATAATTCAGAACACGAGACGAATATGAGCAAATTAGAACGATACAGAATTACCCTTCTTTGAGATTGTTTGGGTCTTTCGTTCACATATTCCTCATTTGAAGCCGTCCATTCTGTGGCGATGTCCACGAATCTATTTGCCCAAAGTTTTGATTAATCGGGGAATTTCGTTTTTGGGTCAATTTGCAAATTCCCTTCTAGTTCGCGCGACTTTTTACTCGCAATAAATTCACTACGAGTTTGGTGTGGTAGCAGACTCGAGCATTTAATAGGAGAACAGGAAATTGCTGCTTCTTGCTTTTGCATTCATTCTGAACATCAATAAAAGTAGAAAACATCCCATGCAAGGAAATGAAGCGTCTGCATTCGTTCAAGATCGATTTTGCTCCCTCAGCAGGCTCTCCCATGATCAGCTGGCTTCATTCTGGACCAGGTATGCATCGGCTATGTTGAAGGACCCGTGATCTCAGCTTCGAAATACAGACTCCCTGTGCATATTACAGTCCCCGTGCTTCATTAACATTAAACTAGTTGATCATGGCGGTGAGTTCATCATCAATGCCGCTTGCCTGGTGGTGATACATCTCCCCTTCCCCGGGTGGTATTGATGCTGATCCAGTAGCATTAGTCTTTTTGTACCTTGCTCCAACAGAACTCGATTCTGTTATAAACTGGTCTAACTCGCTTCTCAAACACGCATTTTCAATCCTCAGATCATGCATTTCATCGAAGGCGAGGAGGAGGCTGTTGCAGTTAGGGCAGGTGGCGGAGTCAAAAGCCTCTTTATACATCTTGTTTTCCGCTCGGAGGTTTTCATTTTCAACTCTTAGAAACTCGGCTTCGTTGTGCTCATGACGAGTCTTCATTCGGGTTCGCCTATTTTGAAACCAGAACTTGATTTGTGAAGGTTCAAGTCCTAGCTCTTGACTTAGTTCCATTTTCTGTTTGCCGTCTGGCATAGGACATGTTCTGAAGAAATCCTCAAGCCTTTGTACTTGCTCCTTAGTATGGCGATGGTAACGCTTCTTTTGACCCTTACCGTTGTTGTCCTTATCTTTACTGAGATCTTGGACGTCGTCGGCGGAAGAGCCAGGTTCCATAGGCTCGATCCCAAACATGGTTTCGAACTCTTCCTCGCCCATATTCAGCAGGCAATGATAGCTTTCGGAAGTATTGGGTTGAGACATCTTCGATTTGGTCGATGATTTCTCAAGGTTTACTATATCTTTCTGTATTTTCACTCTCTCTGAACCGTGTATGCTTTAAAACTCTCTTCAATGTATGAATAAAGATTATCAAGAGGATGTCTCTTTTAAAATTTGGCGTCGACTTAGCATATGTATCGCTTCTCCCGAGATTTCTGTCTTTCTCAACCTTTCCTGCGTGTTTCTTGCTTGGCTCGTCTTTTCTCATCTCTTCATTGTGGTAGGGTCCCTATCAACGTCTCTACCGTCGATTTGCTAGCGTGTTCAACTATAAAAACGAATCTCATTTTCCTTGTCTCCCACCCAAGTCACCTTTCTTTCTCCTTTTTCAAAGTTGTGTCATCCCGTCAAACTTTTGGCAGAGATGTCAGATTTGCTTGGCTCGAGATTGGAGACGAGTAGCGGAGGTGATGCTGATAGGGAATGGTAGACAGGAAAATCTGGCCAGTAGAGACTTTCACTGCAAAAATGAAAGGGAATGCGGCAGTATATGTTCTTCATATTCTAGAAAAATTGGAACGATACTGTTTTACCCTTGTATGTACTTCCATTGAATTTGAATTGAGGAAGTTCCTTCATTTGGATTGGATTGGATTATATGTCCCGAGTTGCCCTTCACTTTGAGCTTGCCACATAAGTGCTTTGCTTAGTTGGGCCTTGTTTTCTTTCGGGTTGCTTTGGACCATCATCATTTTTTATGCCATCGGGTCCGTGGATCGGAGGGCTCCTTTAATTTAAAGGTTACCTTTAAGGCAAATGAGTCCTATCGCATTCCATTGGGTCATTTCATTTTGCGACACTCTTGAGGCAATTTGCAATCCCCTGGAAGAGAATGGAACAAATCCAATTTAGCATTTTGCGACGATTGAGGGTAAATTGGAACGACACACAGTTACCCGTCTTCGAGCTCGCCTGGGCTTTTCACTTGAAATTTCCCTACGTGAGGTCATTCAACATTTCTCATTATGGCAGTCAGCGACGTTGTCACAAATTGATCCGCCCTGAGTCTAGCATAAAAAGGGATTCACGCATTCGACGGGATAAAAAACAAATTACCCCATGCCCCTGAATTAAATCTAGACACCTAGAAAGCTGAAAATATCACACGCAGGGGAATTAAGCATGAAATGAAAGGTGCACTTGTTCAAGGTCAGTTCTGCCTCTCCTGTGGCTCTTCGATAATCAGCTAGTCTCATGCTGGTTCAGGCATGGATGACCGATGTTTGAGAGTCCTTAATCACTGGCTTCCGATTATGGCTTCGGATGTCTGTTAACCTTAAACTGGTTGACCAGGGCAGTAAGCTCATCATCTGGGTAATCTCTTGAACCTTCCAGCAACTGATGCTCGAATTGGGCATTATTGTTGGCAAATGCTGGCGGTAGATTTCTCATTCTGTCCTCGCCATGAGCAATTTGACTTCTCGAGCTGAAGTCTTCATCATTACTCCAGAAAGTGTGGGGATCACCAACTGTCCTGCTGCCAAGAACTCCTTCCATTCGAGGATTAGAGAAGTGGAAGTGCTCAGGATAATTTCTTGTCTGATTCTCTGGCTGCGCAGGCGCGCTGATCATGGGATGAATTCTAGCCACGGGTTGGTGCTCAAACCAAGGAGTCTGAATACACTGCCCCTGCGGTCTATACTCTTGAAGAGCATTAGGGTGATTCTGGGGGATACTTTGATTAACGCCTGGGGGATTGATGGCACGGCTACTGGTTTGGTTGATGATGGGAAGTGGCTCGCCCCATGCTAACCTGTGGAACTTATGGTGGCGAGGAGACTCGACGTTCAGGCTTGGATCAGTCCCGCATTGGTTTTCTTGATTCTGAGCTGCATTGTGTTCTCTCACCCTTTTTCTGTACTTCTGAAGATGACTCGAAACATTTGCTTTAGTGAGTCCCTCTACCTTCATAATTTCCAGTATATGTTGCGGCCATGCCGAATCGATTCCTAGTTGCTGAACTGCATTAACAAACATACGATGCAGCTCGGGAGACCAACTCATCTTCTTTCTCCAGTTGCTTGGAATAAAATTGAAGGCTTGATGCTTGTTCTCATGGTCGTGCAATTGCTTCCTTACCACGTGCTGCCATATGTTTTGAAGCATTTGAACCCTAACTGGTTTCGTTACGACGTCTTGGGCCCCGTTTAAGACAGCCTTCATCATGGCTTGCTGATCATCGCTTGCCGATATTACGAGGACTGTCATGTTTAATTTAGAATTGATGACTTCCAAGAGAGTGAAAACATCCATGTCAATCCCTACCATGGCGGTGACGACGATATCAAACTGGTCACTACTCCTCCTTAATATCTCTAAGGCCTCTGTCGCCTTTGCTTGAGCTACAACCTTATACCGGCATTTTCTTAATACGGTAACAAGGATTGACAGAGAGACTGGATTACCGTCAATGGCCATGACCAGTAGACCCTCAGGGTAAGGAACTTCATCAGTTTCGACCAGGGTTGAACATGCGCCCATTTCCCTAATGCTCGACATATTTCTGGATCTAGGACTGCCGATTCGAGACCGCCTCAGGATGTCTTCTCGGACTTGAGGGATCACGGGATCGTTGATGGCTTCTCGTAACAGGCTTTGAAATCCAATGCTTTGATGGTGAAGGTTTTGAATTCCTCTCCCACGAGAACTCCTTCCTCTCTATCTTTCTCCTGCGAGTTCGTGCAGATGAACCCTCACTATCAAATGAGGATAAATTCTCTCTCTGGCAATAGCAACGACTTCCCCCTTCACGGGCAATGCTATTAGATTTACCGAGGGGAAAATCTGACATTCAGCTTTTGATTAAAGGGGAAATCCTCGTTTATCGCTCAGTTTGTCTTCTTCTTTCTTTTCGCGATAGAGGGCCCCTGTCAAGATTTCCACCGTCGATTTACTGGCGGGTCCTCCAATGAAGACGAGTAATATCTCTCTTTCTGCCGAAAATTTCTTTGTCCCCCACTCAGCTCGTCTTTTCGTTCTTTCTTTTTTCAAAGCGGTGGAGTCCCGTCCAGCTTTTCCACAGAGACGTCAGGTTTGTTCGGCTCGAGGTTGCCACTTGACTGGAATTTGAGCCACCGAGGGTGTTGCCGATAGAGAATGGTAGATAGGAAAACCTATAAGGATTGCCCCTGTGAAATCAGTATTTAAATTGAAGCAGATTACCATCTTCGTATTCCACTCATCTGCCTCATCTCTCTCCTTTCTTTCGTATTCTGCTTTCAAAAATGGCCAATTCTCCTAACCACACCTTATCCGCCGAAGTCCTGGCTGGGTGGGAGAGACTCTACAATCTTCTTGGTAGAGGTTACGCTCATATAGCCAAAAACTCTATCGTTGAGGTTGAAATCCTTGGTTTATTCAGGACTGTGGACGCTGCTTCTGTTGAGGGTACCCAACTGGGGAAGGAGTATCGGAACTTCTCGACCGTCTTCATCAATTTTCTGGCTGCCTATAACCGCGCTTATGAGACGGTCCTTGTGACCGCCGTCGTGAAAGCTCGTTACTGAGACCGACACGAGCGTCTGGCAACAGTTACATTTGTGGCTGATAATCACAAAAAGGCCCTCAAGTTTGCCAACGATCAGCTTTCCTGGCTGGTTCGTGAGAGGGAAAAGCTGGTGGACCGTCTGGCCTTGGTCCGAACTTACGCCGAACAGGAGCCAGGCAATATTGTGATGAGGTGCAAATGCGGTTGGCTGCAGGAGAGGCTTGATGACATTACGGCAGACATTGCTTTCGAGAGGGCGGCGATTCCGGACCTGGAGTTTGCCGTTGAGCATTACGAGGCCACTATGGCCCAGGTTAAAGAGAAGTGCGATCGCCTCTTCTTTAGGCTCGCGGAGCTTGATCCCGAGAACGCCCGGTGCACCCAGAGCATCAACTTTATGGAGAGCCAGCTGAGCTCCTTTGTGACGCTTATTAGGGCTCAATTTGATTTCACTTTTCCTCCCCAGTGAGTTGTTGTAAGATTTGTTGGTGAATGGAATGAAGAGAAAGTTTCACGTGTTTGTGCTTTTCATTTTCCTGCCATTTCTTCGCCCATATAGCATGATAGGACGATTTACGGTACTGAAGACGTTGAGGCTTAACACTCTTCTCGGTGTTCTTGTTATCTGCTGCCGGCGATGATATCAAGGACATTGGCGAAGGGTTCGGTGGCGGCCCCCACCGGTCACAGCGCCGTGAGTCAGTCGTGTGAATTATTGCAAATCGACCACTCGATTAATGCTCCAATAAACAAACCGGGCTGCCCGTTGCGTGCCCCACTTTACTCCTGCCTATCTCTTTCGGCGTCCACTTGAATGTGTCGGTCGCCTGTAGCGTTGGGAGAAATGATTGCGGGCCATGCTCGGTAATAAAATACTAGTCCTCCAAAATCTTTTATGTGTTTTGAATCCGAGAAAGGTAAAAAGGCAAGCCTTTGTTCAATTTAATCAGAAAGGTGTCGCAAGATCGGGTTCATAATCTTGCCCCATGGGTTTTGATTACACAGTATCGACTTTCTCAACAAAAATACATGAACCCTTCTAATATATTAAAAATGTCCCCAGGCCCGATCTGGATGCATTCACTACCCCTCATCAAAATACATGGCCCATACGTGCTGACTTATTGACACGATTTTGTCTCCGGAAGAATTGGCCTCTTCATATGCCCCTAGGGTTAACGATATCTTCGCTTGCCCCCTGATTGTTATCACCAACGAGCCCGATTTTTCTCCACCCCAGGGTACCTATAATTCCCTGCAAAAGTAAAGAAAATAATCAGTATGTGATCCAATAGGGGTCGGCCCATGATTCCTACATTAGTCCAATTTTATTTTTCAATTTTAGAGAAAATTTTCTTAGAAAAACATGGGTGAATTTCTCAAAAAGAATTTTCTTGCAAATTTTTACAACTTGAAAAATGTGATCAAATATCTTAAAATTTAGCAAATTTCCCGAAGGGATTTTCCTTTTATCAGAATGAATTTTTAGGGATAAATTTGTCAAGAAAATCTCATTTCTATTGAAGTAGAAAAATGTAACAAAATCTTTTACTGGTCAACAAAATTTTCCTAAGGGATTTTTCACACTTATTTATTTATTTATTTATTTTTATTTTTTTCAAAAATGGGATACTAATTTGATTTTCATTTTCTTTTGAAAAATGACCTTGATGTTAAATTCAAAATTTGACCGACACCTAACATGGACCGACCAAAAATAAATACAAGATGAAGTTAGAAAACTTACTTTCACCATCAAAAATACCATGTAAGTCGCATAGACATGCACATGAATCGTGAGTTTAAATCTTAGCCTATCTACTCTAAAGGCTGACAAATTGAAGCGAAAGACTTACGGTAAGGCGACAATCTCGCGCACATAATCAAGATTAGCCGTGACCCCTACGACGTAATCAGGATTAGCCGGGTCTCCCAACTTCGGCTCCTCGAGTCAAAAATTAAAACCACTGCTTTGGTAATCTTACCAAGCCTGAGGCCTAACTTTTAAAACTCATTTTTGAAAAGAGGTTCGGGATTGAATCTGGACTAACTTTCGACGTGATCTCACGCCGAACGCTAGAACCAAATCACAATACCATCCTAAAACTAGTGACCCAGGTCCAGTCACGGGACGTGTGTGATGTAGTGCTAAAACAAATAATCATGCACAGCAGTTAAATTCAAACACCGCTTCAAAATGTGCAAAAATTAAATTCCAATTTCCATACACCAAACCTGCAAAATAAGGGGTTAGCCAAACACTCCACCCCTTATAACTCCCATCTGCAAGACCATTTAACACCTAAAGATTAGAATTCAACCAATTGCCAAACCAAGTGAATATTCATGAAATTTTACTGGCCTAAGTCCTCTAAGTTCTTAAATTTTTCAAAAATTAAGAACAACTCCCCAGCGGAGTCGCCAAGCTGTCGCGACCTAAAATTCATTTTTAGGTTAATGGATTACCAGATTAATTAATTAAATTAACTAACCTAGTTCGAGCTCTCCCAAGCTCTACCAAATCGCAACTTTGATTTTTTTTTTCACATGATTTTAGAATTTGGAGTCGCCACTAATCATTTTTGGTAGGTTGATTAGAAACCTAAGTAACCTAGCGGGAGAACTAAATTACTCCTGCAAACCAGAGATTATGAGTTCGGGGACTTGGTTACACTATTTAATTAAAACTAATGCCCTTTCGGTACCTTAATTCCATGGATATCCTATTTTGGCAACTCTCACTTGATTTATTCCTAAGACCCTGGTAAGGTGTCCTTTTTATGTTTTCACTTTAAAATGAAATGCATAAAGGATATGAACGCAAACGTTGACATACAAATACGACACACAAATACGGACATACGAATATGATATACGAATACGTAGATATGCGAATACGAATACGTGCGTGACGTGCGAATGACATACGTACATGACATGCGAACGACATACGTACGTGACATGTGTATGAATACGATATGCATACGAGATAGACGAATACATATACGTGCGTTACATGCGAAGGACATACGTACGTGGACATGCGAATGATATGCGTACGTGACATGCGTATGAATACAACATGCATGCGGGGATAGACGAATACGAATACGTATGTGACATGCGTATGAAGACGCACGAATACGATATGTAACATGCATACATACACCATACAAATACGTGACATATATATGTGACATGCATAGTGATATGTGTATGTAAATACGTACATTTCGATTTTGCCCATAAAGGGCAAAGTCGTCATTTTGAAAAGATGGGATAAAACCCTCATTTTTGAAAAAGAGGGGATAAAACCCTCATTTTGAAATTTTTGATTTTTCTGAATGAATATGCATGGGTTAATAACATATCATAACAGACAAATGTGGATTTGCAAATGTCGCGTACGTGACGTGCATACGAGAACAAACAAATACGATATGTCTATACGAACATACGGATAACATAACAAACATACATGAGACATACTACATGAGATGCACATGAATGGCATTTTTTGTATTTTCAGATTTTCCATTTTTTTTTGGTTTTTTGGATTTTCTACATTTTTTTTTTGTATTTTGGATGTATAATAAAAGAATGCAAAATCACCCAAAGCAAATGAAGATGTGAAGAGAGAGCGGGTAAAGTAAAATTACCCTAAGGACAGTGAAAATAAAACCCGCAACTCGTCGGGTGAATAATTACAGACCAATTAAATAAAACCCGAGACATGATCGGGAATACAACAAAAATGGACCAGAATGGACATCGGTCAAACACCCGTCGCCAAGCCTCGTGAGTCGAGAGTACAACAAAACGGACCGGAATGGACATCGGTCATCCTCCAGTCTTCAAAGCATCGGGCCGAAAGCCAAATGAAAATAATGAACTTATCCAATCGGACATGCACAATCACCAATGAGTTAAGACAATTCAAAAACTCAAAGAGAGTTTAATACATGCTGATTAAACTTCATTGAGACCATTTTTTACATTTTCCAATGCATTAACACAAAAAATACGAATTAAATCATACTGTCCATGAACATTCTTAGGGAGAAAACAGTAACCATAAAATACGAAAGAAATAATGAAATGTATGTAAAAATTCTGAGATTTTTTATGTGGATGGGAAAATGTGTCTTTGACAACTTTCATGTTTTACATTCTTATTGAAGAGACACTCATTTTCGTGTAGAAAATGGTCTTTCATGCGAGCTCAGCAGCAAACAAACAAATTTCACAGAACAGACATATTTCAGGATTAAGTTTAAATGGACACTCAAATCTCAAAATTAATGCACCAAACTTTCCAGTCTACTAAACAAGACCCCAATGAACAACTTTCATTTTTTGTGAAGTTTCAAAAGAAGACTCTAAACATAAGATAACTACAAATCAATATGACCACGCACAGAAAAACACTCAGACTCAAGGACGCCAACAGAATTGCATGATTTCATTAAATGCATTAAAAATACGAAACGTGCATGAATATTTTTGTATTTTTTATATGTTATGCATTAAGATCTTATGAACAAATGTCATGAAGAGGTCTTTATGAAACAAAGTCTAGAATAACCCATGGAAAATCATTTAGCGTGAAAGGTCAGATCAGAAAAATTCCATCTCAGGTTCTGATCACCATATTTCCAGATTTCTGCTTTCAATTTCGGGACCCTTTTGACATAGCAAACGACGTCAATTTTCGTGCCATAATATATCAAATCGAAGATCTCGAAGTCATCTACGAATGTTCAGTACATTTATTTTCGAGATTTCGTCATCTAAACACGAAAAATTGAGTTACCAGATAATTGCACATGCTGATGCGCCTAGAGCTCGTTGGAGATGAATCCGTCGCGTCGCCAAGGCTTGTTCCACGGCGGCGAATTTTTCTCTCTCAAAATTTTTTTCTCTTGAAATCTCTCCAAAAAAAAATTTTTCTCCAGTTTTTCTTCAATCTCCCAAAACTCTCTCAAACATCCAAAATTTTCTCTCCAAAAATTTTTTTCTCTCAAGCTCACTTCTTCCTCCTTTTATAAACCACTCATCTATCTCCCATTCTAATTTTTCCATTAACTCTATCTCCCATTCTAATTTCTCCACTAACTCTTCTTCATTTTCATCTTCCCTTCTCCATCTCTATCTCACATTCTAATTTCTCCACTAACTCTTCTTCATATTCATCTTCCCTTCTCCATATCTATCTCCCATTCTACTAACTCTTCTTCATCTCCATCTTCCCTTCTCTATTCTCATCTTATTTTCTTTATCTTCTCTTCTCCATCTCCTCTTCTCCATCTTCCTATTTTCATCTCATCTTCTCCATCTTCCTATCTTCATCTCCTCTTCTCCATCTTCCTTTCTCTATTCTAATTTCTCCACTAACTCTTCTTTTTATTATTTACAAAATAATCCCTCAAGTATTAGGTATTTGCACTCTAGTCCATGAGATTTTAAGTATTTGTAATTCAGTCCCTGGAGAAATATTTCTTTAAGTCCAAATCTCCTCACAATTTTCGACACACCTATCGCATGTTGAATTTAAGCTCATTTCTTGCTATTGAAAATAATGCAAAATTTAATTAAAGCCCTGTTTGTAAAATTGAGTCATTCTGGGTATAATTGGGCCAAGATGAAAATTTGAAATATTAAAGAACAATGTCACAACTCCTAAAAGTGAAAAATGAAAATAAATTGACTCAAATTGAATTTTTTTAGGCCCGATTCGAGATTATGCTCGTTAAGGAATACACGACCTCGAATTGGATTTTTTAAATTTGCGATGGCCAACATGAAAAGGGATTTAAAGGAAAAATATTGACTATTTTTATGTATTTTTGTGGCCTCAAATGCTATTATTTATTAAATATTTTCCTAATTTCGAAAAATTATATTTAAAAAAATACAAAAAATATGAAAAATTATTTTTTTACTCAAAAATGGTTGCCTAAGCTTGGCCAAGGCTTCCAAAGTTGATTTTGCAATTTTCTCATTTTTATAGATTTTCTATCAATTTTAGAAAATAAAAATACCGAAAAATACTGAAAATATGAAAAATCATTTTTTGGTCAAAATTGGTTCCCTAGGCTTGGCAAAGGTCTCCAAAGTTAATTTTTTCAAATTTATGAATTTTTATGGATTTTCTATTAATTTTAAAAAAGAAGAAAAGAAAAGGTGATTGAAAATCAGGTGTCAACAGGCTGCTCTTTATTTTCTCGGATTTTCACGTTCCAGCACGCGCGCCCGAAGGAAATCGACGCGTTCGGGGTCACCTGGTGTCCGAATCGAGCTCCGTTTTCGCCTGTGTACTTGTAAGATGTGAAGCTTCGATATTCTGAAAACGGAACAGCGAAAAATCTCCTAGAGAATTCCCAGTTTTGAATCAAAGTTGACCCTATTTTGTTGGTTTTCTTTTTTTTACTTGATGTAGCTGCAATCCTCTTTGTCCCTACCGTGTTTTGCTTGTTGCTGTGTTTCTGTTTCTTGCTGGAAAATCACCGTCGGTTTCGTTGCTGCCGCTGTGAACAGTGTCGCCGGAATAGTGCCGCCGGAACAGTGACTAGCCGTCGCCGTTCGTGGCTAGAGCTCATCACCGTCTAGCCCGAGCTCGAATTCGATTTTTGGGTGAGCACATTCCTAAACTTGAGTTAGAATGTCGAGTATGCTAGGGACTAGTAGGGAAAATTTTATGATGAAAAATATTAAACTTCCTGGACGTTAAATGTCAATGATTTATTTCTGACCATAGGGGTTAATTGGTAATTTTTGCGGATTCTAGAAATTACCACGTGTGCCAGATTGCTTGCCTTTGAACCTAAGTGACTTAGAATGAAAATCGGGTCCTCGAATGCGAGTTTTTGCAACGTGAAATGCCTGATTATTATATTTGAATTATTATGAGTTGAATTGTGTACTCTGGTGAAAAATCTTGGGAAATGCATATGGCAAAGTTGACTTGCATGAGTGCTTATGGGGTGGGCCAATTGAGAATTTTGTGTGCTCATATTTGATCCGCATATTGGCATGACACATGTTCGTTTGGCGGAGTACGTAGAACCGTGCGGGACGGCCCGGTAGTGTCTAGGGTGCCACCAGAAATGCGGGGTGATAAGGAAGTGCCGATCGCAGTGCTAATTGAGCCACGATCTTGCACTTGCGCCTGAACGTGCTCGGTACGGGGTAGCTGGAGAGACAAGGGTGCCAACTTCGGTGTGAATAGACACGGGTTGAGGCACAGGCCTGAGACGTTTATGATGTGGCCGGGAATCGGCAGTGCCGATGAGAGCCACTGGTTGGGTTGAGTCCGGCAGTGCCTAGAGAGCCACCGGCAACCCGAAACAGGAAGTCCAGCAATGCCCAGAGAGCCACCGGCAAGCATTGAGCATCTGCATCTGTATGATTTGAGATCACAATATGCATGTGATGATTTGCATTCTGGTAAGAGGTGCATGTTATTTACTAAATTGAGTTTAGATGTGTGTTCACTGAGTTTCGACTCACCTATTTTTTTGGCTGATCGCCATTTCAGACCATCGACCGTAGATATGACTTATCGTATTCCCCCAGTCCGCCACGGGATTCCTCAGGAAATTGAGACACAGGTATTTTCGTACCCTGTTATGGACGGAATTTCGTATGAGCAGCATAGCTGCACCGTATGGGTCGACGAGGGCTATGACGTTTTGCTCCCTCATAGATACGAGGGATGGTACCGTCGGGTGGGTCAGAAGTTGTGGCAGGGTCCTTTGTAGAGTTTGGATATACCAGTCTTTTTTATGGGGCCGACAGGCCTTATGAATGCGGCCACTTTTGAAGGCGAGGTTGTAGACCCTGCGCCGATAGATGTCCAAGATGTAGATGGGGACGTAGTAATGGAGATCAAGGGAGCAGACGACGTGTTCGTCGAATATGCAGATGGCAAGCTTGGATCTCCGGGATCTGAGGAGACCGATCCAAAGGAGTTCCCTTCGTTTGAGGAGGAGGAGTAGTTCCCAGGAGATGCATGGACGAGACTTAGTGACTTTTTTATTTGGTTTGTTTCCTTTTTGACCATGATCGACTTGTGTTTCAAGATTCAGATGATAGACTCCCTCCCAGGTTGTATAGAACCTTCACTGTTATGTGTTAAGTTATGTAAATTAAATTTTCTCTATCTCTCTATCCCACACGTGTGTTTGTCAGGGGTTGTTTGTTTTCACTGTCACATTTGTTAGCCGTCGTTTGGCCGCGACGAGTCCTGGGCCGTCGCTAGAGTTAGCCAGGCGATGAGCGATTTTGGCAAGTGAAGGGATGTTGCGCGTTCGACGGGTCCGGGGCGTAACAGCTTTAATATTGATCGATGTTCGTAAGGAAGCGAACAATGATTGCAAAGCACTAGACATTGGTTTAAGCTTGCGTTTAGTGGTTTAGATATTAATCTTGGACGATGGACCAATGTGATTATATGAATTGGCTTTTGAAATGATGGTGACCATAAAAGAGTTATATAGATATATTCTATGTTCTTGATTTGTGAAGTGGATGGTCGTTTGAGATGTTAGAAACTTTGATTTAAGTTGACGAATTGATGTTGTGTAGACAGGTGATACGAGAGATGTGAGGATGATCATGCATTGCATAAGTTCCTTACATTAAAACTACAAAATTTAAGATGTGAATGCATGACCATATCATTTGTGTTGTTGGACTTGATAACCTGTCAATCTGGTATGAGATGGGATTGACGGGATACCTACAAAACATAGTGAAGCATGATGTGGGATGTGTAAAACAAGACTCTCTTCATAGATGCATGACATGAGATAACTGACAATAACCAGGTCTAATGAGGGAGGGGAGTGATCGCTAGAGTAGAGAGACTCAAATAATGAGTGGCTTTGGCAGGCTTCTAAGATTGTGATTGGGGTAAGAGTGACCAAAGCCATACATTTAAAGGGACGAATCTAGGTATCAGGCTTAGTTTGGCCTATTTTGAAAGATACATTGCATTAAAGTTGATTCTTAAAGTGAAAAATATTTTTGAAAGTACATAATGTTGCATCTTGAATGATAGACGAAAAAAGAAGGAATGGATTGAGATACTATGAATAAGGAAATGCTTGAATGCCTTATGGATGTTGTTGAAACTTGGGTGTTTGTTGTGCCTCCATTATGATTGGAAAAGGCCATACTGTATAATTAGGGTAACCTTGAGAACTGACGAGACCCACACGAGCTAGTTGGTTAGCGAACTGACAGTGTCGTGATGGGGTGTGAATTGCGTGACATGTTTTAAAGTAGTAACCAATAGAATCTCGGGAATGGCATGTGAGATTAGCATCGATAAATGGCAAAGATTTTGTGTTACATCCTAAGTGGTATTGGACGATATGCTTGAATGTATATTGGACATGATAGATCCATTAAGTGAAGCCATGTAGAATGACAAGTAGTGGAAAGGGAACTTGAGATGTTTATAGTATGATTTGTGAGAAAATGCTAAATAGATCTGTGAGGATTAAAGTTGGTGATGACCCATGTTAATGATTAAGATTGTGAGATGTGGTGATTCTCATAGAATAAGATATCAGACTATCGCAATGAAAATGTAGTGAAAAGGATGAGAATTTAAATTTTAAGGTATGTTAGAAGATTTGAGATATTGGAATGAATCGAGAAATCGGCTTATCATCTCGCATTGCTAACAAGACTTGCTTAAGTGCATAATGTCTTCCATGTATCGATACTGAGGAAGTATGAGGCTGATCTAACTCACGTGTTGAATTTCGAGGAGCTTATCATCTTGCGTTGCTAACGAGACTTGCTCAAGTGCATAATGTCTTCCATGTATCGATACTAAGGAAGTATGAGGCTGATCCATCTCATGTGTTGAATTTCAAGGAGATTGAAGTGGATGAGCGAGTATCGTACATGGAATGTCCAATGAGGATTGAAGATAGGAAAGAACAAGTGCTTCATAATAAGACAATTCCCTTAGTCAAGGTGATTTAGCAACACCATAGAACAAAGGAAGCGACGAAGGAAAGTGGGGATGATATAAGGTGCGAGTACCCTAATCTTTTTGAGAACGTGTAAGGGTGTAATTTTGAGAATAAAATTTCCTCGAGGAGGGAAGAGTTTTGATATCCCAAAATTTGGTCTTTTGTAAGATAAATGATATTGGATTTTCGAGGTATAAGAGAAATAGTTGGATGTTGATTTATTGAATTGAAAAGGGGATTGGAAATGTTAAGGCATTGGATAGGGAAAAGCGAGTCAGGATTATTGAGCCATCAAATTAAAGCATCAAAACCATTTGCGCTCAAGCCTACCCTTGGCCGAACCTTAAAAATGAATTTATTGTTTTGCTCTTAAAGGTAAATTTATAGTTTTTCTCTTTTCGTTGAAATGACGATTTTGCCTCTTTGCAAAATTTGCAAAATTACCATTTTGGCCGTGATGCCAAATGACTAAGGCACCCTCAATTAATGATGCCAAGTGACTAACCTACCCTTCTAGCATATTACCAAATTGCTGCTAAATATTATTCACAAAAAGATGAAAAGCATTTATGAGCATTTTATGGCCGTGAGCCCACTGTTTTCTCTCTCTTCTCTTCCTCTTTCCTCGATTTTTGCCATACCGTAACGAATTTCTCTCCCTCGTCATCTCCAATTTTGCCGCCCATCCAAGCTCCATCGTTGTTCGTCATCGCACTGCTATGGGTTGCCACCGCTTGCCATTCACCATCTCACAAAGCCATTATCTCCACCGCAAGCTGAGCCCCAACCCAAGAGCCCGTTTTCTCAATTTTTTGCGTGTGCCTGACAAGAAATCGTTGATTTGAGCTCATCCAAAGGACAAATCGAGCTCAGTTTTCTCTTACATGACTGTGAGATTAAGCGCTATATGGATCTCAAGATTGATTGTCAATGAAACCATTGGGTTTTCACAAATTTGAGCTACACAATGGCTAATCGAGGGGACCCATAGATCGTTTGATGCGATTCAAGCTTCATTACCACCATGCGTTGCTACTCGTGCATTGCCCATGCCACCCTAAACCAAGCTGTTTGCGAGTTGTTGCCACCATTGGATCACCACCGTACATCACTATACCTCACCATCGAACTGCCCGAACCATCCACATTGTTGTCATCTCTAGTTGCATTAGTTGTGAGTTTTCACTCTAATCACTTAATTAGTTTGTTGCACTTGATTAGGATGAGTTTAGATTAAGCTAAGTATGTTTAGTGCTAATTAATTAAATATTAGATGATAAGTTATCATAATAAGTGATAAATGGATTTGATAGCCTATCATGAAATGCGATAAGTTATCGATGAAAGGGTGATAAGTTATCATTGGAAGGACAATAAGCTATCAATATTTGGAGTGATAAGCTATCACTAAATTAGCAATAAGTTATCACTATTTAGGTGATAAACTATTGAATTATTCTACAATTAATATTTTCTTTTAAATAAATTAATTTTTGAAATTTAAACATTAATATTTTATTAACATTTTTATATTAATATTATATTGATATTTTTATGTAGTTTCTAATACTAATTTATGATCAAATACTAGAATTGCTTACATTAGTAATTGCCGTATATATTGACTTATATCACTAAATAAATCTAATGGTTGTTTCTAAGTGTGATCAAGTGTGATTTATTTACTGCATTTTGTCATAAGAGTGGCATTAATTTGAGAAATGCCTAGATGAACTGGAAGACTCCCATGTGAGGATAGGCATGCCCTCGATCGATTGCAATTGATCGAATGGATAAATGCCCGAATGAGCCAGAAGACCCTCATGCGAGAATGAGCGTGCCCTCAATCAGCCATAATTAATCGAATGGATAAATGCATGGATGAGTAGGAAGACCCTCATGTGCGAACGGGCATGCCCTCGATTGACCGTAATTGATCAAATGGATAAATGCTCGGATGGGCCGAAAGACCCCCATGTTAGGATGGGTGTGCCCTCGATCAGTCATAATTGATCAAATAGATAAATATTCAGTTGAGCTAAAAGACCCCTGTGTGAGGATGGGCGTGCCTGAGTGGTTGTGATATCTAGAACACACTTGAGTACACTATACATGAGGTTGTTGATTGGTGTTCTAATTGTTCTTTTTACTCATTGCATTATGTTGCATATGTGGGCATGTGTTTATGTGATAGCATACTTGTGTGTACTGTGCCATATTGCATGTATTAAGTGCATCAGAGTTGACTTGACCTCATGATTGAGGCTTAGGTCATTGACTCATAGAGATTTTATATCTCACTTGTTATTATTAACCATTTTTAGGATCTGTCACCCTTAAAGAGTTAGATCTATTTAATGAAGCGGAAAGTACGAGGGAGAATACTGAACTTACCCTATAATTCAAAGTATGTATCGTACCCTGTAAATCTACCATGATTGTTTCATTGAATTTTCATAAAGAACTATTCAAAATATATTTATATGTATGTAAATACAAGAAGTTATACCTTTGCTTGAAAACTGATGTGTCATCTGGTTAGTCAAACTTTATTAAGACCATACCCCATAATGGCGTGCCTACCTATATCGTTGTTGTCATGTGGTTGTGTTTTAGCATGGCCATCCTATTTGATCTGATTTTCTAATTAAGCCTTCTGAATGCACCATCTATAGCTTTAAAAGATTAAGAAGAGAGCAAGTATTGAGTAAGATTTAAGATAGCGTTCTGAAGTGCTACATTCAAAGATAGCCATGTTCTTCACAAATTCCTTGTTAACATATTGAATCTGATTTTTCTAGGTTGACTTCATGTCGTCCTTGATGGCAACCTGATTATCTTTTATCTCCTTCAAGGAAACATTGCTTTCCTTAAGCAGTTCCAAAATGGTGGGGATGATGGGTCAATGGATGTTCAGCTTGAAGATTAGGAGCTTGAAGATTAGGGATGTTATCTTCCTTGTGAAACTCCCCCAACTTTGAATAGCTTCTGGAATGCTGTCTGCATTATGCTCATTTACCTTTTCAGACTTCCCGTAAGTCTGAGAATTTTCAGGAATGCTGTCATCCTGATTTGCAAATATTTCTATACCAATTCCTTTTGTTGGAAATTCATACTCAGTTACCTGGATAGGGAATTCTTTAACTTCAAAGATTTGATGATAAATTGTCAGCAAGAGTTTTTGGAATATCTGGGACTGCAGGGGTATCATAAGCTTCCATTTCGATGATAGCTTCTGAACTGAACCTATTGAAGTGCTAAGAACTTATCTAGTCATCTCATTTTCAGATGCAACTTCCCTCATTTCCATGGAAAGCACCCATTCTTCATTGAACTTTTCCCTCTCATATTCTTTTGCATTTCTTCTTCTTTCAATCTGGCAGTCTTGGCCTCTTTCTTCCTCATTCTTCCCATCATTCGTTTTGATGCCGAAACGCGTACGAAATTGGCCAAACAGGAAACTCGGAATGATAAACGAGGAACAATTCGTTCTCTCAATTCAATTTACTAAAAAAATATATCAAAGTCTGCCTTGAGAATCCCTAAACATCCTTTTTATATGGTGTTAACCCTAATCTAAAATAGGAAACACAAATATTACAAAAATAAAACGCCACTAAAAAGAAATCTCGAAAATACATAAAAATAATAATAAATCTCTGCTTATTGGTAAAAACTGCCGCAACCGGGTGCATCATCCTCCCCTGCTAAAGAAAAGAATCGCCCTCGAATCTGCTTCGTCTTCACTGATAATAATCTTCTCGGATTCTTCCTCGTCTACATAATAGGGACCCCAGTGCTCTGGTGGCAACTCCGGTGGCATCTCCTCCAGGACGACAGCAGCAAACTCCTCAAGTAAAGGCTAAGCTAGTGAAGGAATTTCAGGACCTTCAGAATTCTGCTCCATCACGACAACAGCAAAAAGCTCAGGCGCGCGCACCGCCTCTTCCTAGAACTCCGATCTGGATAACAGATTATTCTTCACTTCCTTTCTCAAATCAGTAGGGCCTAGGGTAATAGTTCTACCATTCTTCTTAAAAGTATAGGTATTTCTAAAACCATCATGCTGCATTTTCCTATCGAATTGCCACGGTCTCCCCAACAGGATATGACAGGCGTCCATGGGAATCACATCACACCACACCTCATCAGTATATTTCTTGCTAATCGAAAGCTGCACAAGACACATTTTACTCACTTTCATCTCGTTTCCTTTTTTGAGCCACGACAGTTTATATGGTTGAGGATGATCCTCCGTTTTCAACCCCAACCTCTCCACCATAGTAGTGGAAACTATGTTCTCGCAACTCCCTCCATCTATGATCACATTACATAGTTTTCCTCCACTAGTACACTTAGTATGAAAAATATTATGCCTAAGCCATGACTCATCTTCCGTAATAGCCATATTTAAAACTCGTCAAACAATTAAAGACTCACCAGAATCAGCATAAATAATCTCGGTTTGCTCCGGATCCGCATCCTCCGATTCTCTATTAGATTCATCATAGACTGGCGCCTCGTCAACAAACGTCACAATATGACGGTTCGGACAATCAGCAGTGAAGTGTCCTAGCCCTTGACACTTGAAACACTGCTTGGCTGCAGCTCCTCTCCTGCTAGTGCCCGCACCACTCTACTCCCCTTTGAATGCAAGTTTTGAACTCGCATCCTTAATTGCTGGTGGTGGTGGTGGTGTTGAATTGGTTAAAGAACTCCCTGCCTTTCCCTCGAAATCTTTGCTAGACCATCGATTCTAGAATTTGGAGGTACTGTCCTTTCTTTTAAACTAAGCTTCCACCTTCAACGCTAATCTGCACACATCCTCATATGTCCAATATTGCTGCAATTGAATAACATCCAAAATTTCCTTCCGCAGCCCTGCCAAATATCGAGCAACCGTTTGCTCATCTTCCTCCACCACATCACAACGCATCCGTAAATGATCAAACTCCTCGGTATACTCCTCCACCGTCAAATCTTGCTGCATAATATTGTGATATTCAATAAACGCTTCCTGCCTATAATGCGTAGGCAAAAATTTTCGTTGCAGCAACTTTTTTATCTTATCCCAACGATCCACTTTCGATTTTCCTTCTCTAGCACGTTGTCTCTTAACATGCTCCCACCAGATCGAGGCATGCTTCCGTAACTTGATAGCTACTAATTTAACCTTTTGCTCCTCAGTTAGATCTTTAATATCAAAGACCCTCTCTACTGTATGCAGCTAATCAATAAACTCATCAGGATGAGTCTTACCTTCAAACTCAGGAATCTCGATCTTCATCCCGATATTCCGAAAAGGTGAATGATGTCCAGGTCGCATCCCCCGATTTCGCCTCTGGTTCCGAACCCCAAAAGGATTCACGTCTTCCTCCTCGTCGTAGGATGTCGCATCAAATTCCTCTTCTTTGGATTGAACGCCCAACCCAACCTGCGCGAGTTGTCGTTCCAAATCCTGGATTCGCCGTCTCTATTCCTCAATTTCCACGTCTCGTGGGTCTCTGTGACGCGGTTGTTCGTCTGCTTCAGGAGCGACTCCACGCTCCCGACCACCACGACTTCGCCGTCCACCATGACCACCATAATTCTGTTCAGCCATCGATTCAAAGCAACCTGTCTCTGATACCAATTGATGTCGAAAACGCGTACGAAATTGGCCAAACAGGAAACTCGGAATGATAAACGAGGAACAATTCGTTCTCTCAATTCAATTTACTAAAAAAATATATCAAAATCTGCATTGAGAATTTCTAAACATCCTTTTTATATGGTGTTAACCCTAATCTAAAATAGGAAACACGAATATTACAAAAATAAAACGATACTAAAAAGAAATCTCGAAAATACATAAAAATAATAATAAATCTCTGCTTATCGGTAAAAACTGCCGCAACCGGATGCATCACGTTTATTCCTCAATGTCTATCTCACTATGGTCACTGGAGAACTCTTGTTCCTCAACAGAAAAATCAACTTCTGCGAATATTTTCTCATCACTAGATTCCTCTACCATCGTTTGAAGTAGCGCTTTAGCACTAGCTTTCTTCTTGGAAGGCTGTGAAGACTTCATAGAAGAAAAAATAGACTTACCTTTTCTTTTCTTTGCCGACTTTTCAGAGGCATCAAAGGTTTGATCGTCACTAAGTTCAACCTCAACAATTTTTCCCTTTCTATTCTTCCAACCTTCTTTGGTATGTCCCAATGCATCTTGGTTACCATTTCTCTCCACCTGTCATTGAAGAGACTTGGTACACAGCTTTCAAAGAATAGTGATCTTGAAATGCTCAAATATTTTAAACCTATTGCAATTGTGCCAATTTAGTTATAAATTATTCAATTTGACCAATTTAATCTTAAACCTTTTGATAATTTGCTAATTATGTCATTGATGCCAATTTTAATCTAAAATCACTGACGTGGATATCAATTGTCTCATGTGGTATGCCAATGTTGATGTGAACAATTTCTTTAATTTTTTTCTTTATTTTTTTTTAAATTTTTCCTAGGAACTTTTTTAAATTCTGTTTGGAACTTGGACCTAGCAAGTCGTATCAATAAAATAAACTAAAAATAATTTGGAACATATGCCACTGACCTATGGTGATAGATTGGATGCCTCAACAAAGAATGGTGGAACCATGAGACGGATTAATATCGATCGTGACTAATCACTCTACCAAATGAACTACTGTGCATGATTATTAGTAAACAAAGAAATTAGTCAGATCCTGCTCAAGGTGATTGATGGCAATCTCAATATTACATTCTTGGAAGAATTTTTGAACTTGTCTAGCCACATTTTAGAATCACTGCAAACGCATTTTTTGACCTCTTATGTACTGAAATGCGAATTGTATACTCTAATCGACGTGGAATCCATCTCTTGCTGTCACAACCTAAAAGATGAGTTTCCAATTTTAGATTAATGGATTATCAAATTAAAAAATTAGATTAATTAACTTAGTTTGAACTCTCTCAAATTTTATCAAATCGTAACTTTATGGTTCAAGTGATTATCTCCCAAGCTTTAATTTTTCGGAGCTGTCATTAATATTTTTTAATAGGTCGATTAGAAAACTAAATAAATTAGTGGAAGAAACTAAATTACTTTTTCGAACCATAGATTTTAAGTTTGGGGATTTTGTTGTATTAGTTTCTCGATGCCATTTCAATTCCAATTTTCACAGAACAAAATCTTTTATTTGGCAATGAATTCTGACATGAAATTCAAAGGTGCAATTTTTGTGTTTTTTTTATGATTTTTTTTTCATTTTATTTAATTTTTTAAATTAATGGAAAAGGAGAGTGAGTCGGTTCAAGATTATCCTAAAAGTTTTGGATTTAATTTACATTAAGCTCCAAAAATTTTAGGAAAATATTTTAACCATATGTCTACAAGTTTTAAAAGTTAAAATGGATTCAAAAGGGCATTATTCATTGAATGTGATTCATCAAATAGGATTTCTAGAAAATTCTTTCTTTCTAAAAAAAAAACTAATAAGAAGTGGCTTTTAAAAAAAACATATCTTACTACATTTTTTTTCTTTTGAATTTTCTTTGGTTTATAAGATAAATTAAAAGATGAACCATGAGCAATTTTCTTTTTGTGATTTTTTGGTTTTTACAACGTGCATTTAAATTTAAATTGCAAAGCTTTTAATTAAAGGATAATTACTGCTATTGCTTCCAAAACAACCAAATTTTGATCTAAAAGCTTAGATCAACACTAAAAATTCGACATATCTACTATGAAAATAATTTTATATAAGGCCCGATAAATAAACTTTTTTCTATATATTTGGTTGTGGATTAGGAAGTCTCCTAATTGATTACATGATTAAACATTTTGGGTATCTTGAGTATATTCAAAAGATTTCAAAATTTGACAAGATTATTACTAGATTCCAAAATATTCACATTGAAATCACAATCATTCAAATTAGGCAAGTGACATGTTGCAAGATTTCCTAGATAATTTAGATATGCGCTTTTTTTTTCTAATTTAGGCAATCAAATATCACAATAATCTAAATCAAGCAACGGAAATTCCAAAATATGCAGTTGAATACACAATTCATGCAAAATAGGTAATTCAAATACCAAAAGCATTCGAATTAGGAGTTATACCTAATATTGCAAGATTGTCCTTCGTGTTGACTAAGGACTCATTAGGATAGTAGCAAATGGCTATGGAGATCTGAGGACTCTCTCTAACTTATTCTCTCTAAAAATTTTCTGAATTTTCTGAGTGAGAATTTTATTTTATTTTTTTGCGAAAACCCTAGGCAAAGCACTCTATTTATAGAGTAAAACATTGCAAGCTTGGAGCCTAGGTTTTCTTTAATTTTGCAAAATAAACCCAAGGCTAATAATATGCTTCAAATTAAGTTTTAAAGGGCCAAATTGCAGTAATTAAGCCTCTTATTATATTAGAATTTTAGGCTATGATATATGCAATGGACCGGCCGAAATTTGAGCTTTATGCGGGCTATCTTGACCATTTTTTTGCTTAATTCCAGCTTCAATCGATTAACCGAAAATTATTTTTAGAATCCTTTTATTATTGACTATTAAACGAACTACATTGGACTTAAAATAAACCCAGAGACACTCAGAAATTTGGCACACACCTCCCCACTATTACCAAAATTTTCATGTGAGCTCGTGTCCGATTGCTAGTCAATTTTTACTCCAATCCTTACCGTCGGTTCAAAATAATGCAAACGCAATGCATGAACAAGAAAATTAAATATCAATGATAAATTAATTATTTTTAGAAGGAATTAAAATTTAACTCCTAATTTTTATGCAAAATAAATTATTATGAAAAAAAACTTAAATTTTAAGTGTCAATACTTGTATACACTGTTATCCTATACTTTACTTTAGCCCACTCATATCAAATCATTTCAATCACAGTGCTGTCCTTGTTATGTATTTTTTGTATGAACTAGAGTTCAGTAACAGTCAACATAACAATTACTTTTGAAGATGTCATTTCTGCAACCTTCTAGGATTTCAGTGTCTGGTCTTGTTGACACCTAAATTTGGCGGTCTTGTTTCATTTTTTATTTATAAAATAAACTATGTCCAATTTGTTCAATATATTTTTTTTCTTGTTTTTATTGCAAAATGGAAAAGTTTAAAAAAAATATGGATCAGGCTATCCGAGCCCATGCAGTTGCGGCTTGGCCAATAGAGCTAGCGAGTTATAGGCTTGGCTGGCGGAGGTGAGACTGACTGAGCTAGCGAGGTAGGTGAGTCGGGCTTGCCCGGCGGCGGTGTCCTACCACCGGTGTGGATGCTGGGTCGGAGAATCGCCTTGGGCGATTGCAGAGGCGTCGCAGGAAAAAGATGGTGAATAGTGGTGTGTAGGCCTTCCCACGTCCGCTGCTTCATATTCTTTTGGGCTGGCCGGATGGGCTGTTTTGGGGAAAGAAGACCATGAAGTTGGCCTTGTCGGATGAGTTTAAACTTGGCTGGGTTTAGTTTGTTTGTCTCTTAGGCTCTTTAATTTGCACATCTAGCCAAGTAGAGCTGGGCTTTGCTTTTTAGGCTGGTGGGCCTGTGTTAAAGGAAAGAGGACTTGGGCCTAAGTCGGACCTTGCATATTTGGGCAACCCGTAGACTGGGTTCACATGTTGAGCCCAGTCCAAGCCAGGACCTAGGCCATGGAGACATGGTCCGGCTCGGTTCGGGCCGGGTTTTTAGACTCGACCTGGACCCGGTTCCCTTTTATAAAATAATAATAATAAATAAAAATTTTGAAAAGTCAAAAAATAAAATTCAGAGAATTCTAGAAAATTCCCAAAAAAAATGAAAAACGTAGGAAATGTCTCTATTTGCCTATAATGTCTAATTAGGCTTTATTGCTTGCTTATTAATTATTTTTCATCGTTAATTTGCATGATTTAGTTCTAACTTAACATATAAATGTTTGAATGATTTGTTCTGTAACACATGTCTCAATAGATAAATTAGCATCGTAATTAGAGTTCAATTCAAAATGCTCGTTTTATCTTTTTAATTTGGCGAACTTCGTTAGTTATCTTTCTTGAGTGAGTGCATGTTCAAAATGTTTAATGCATCATATCAATAATCCAATGTGGCGATTGACGAAAATTTGGTGGTGTCTACTGTAACAATTAAAGAGGCAAAGATGATGAAAATTGGACTGGCCAGTGGCCACAACCCCTAACAGGATATCTTCAAAGGAATATGCTGAAGTAGACTGAGGAAGGATTGTCAATCTGCATGTAGAAGAAGATGGATTGTTGCATCAGAAAGATTGGAGTAGTTAGAATCAGTTGATTGTTTTGAAATTATTATTGGGTTATGAAAGATTAATTGAAGTACTGATAGGAATGAAGCCTTAGAATATTGACTAACGGAGCAACAATGTATTATTTCCACTTCCTGACACTTGACCAGTCCACAACTAAATATCACTGTTCTACTGCGGAGACAGTTCATTTTATGGATATATGCTTGTGATTCTCATCGTCCGACAATTATTGCGGACGAATTTTCATTTATGAAATCAAGCTCATATCATCGCCGTGGCCAAGTTTTGGAACAAACCCGTGCTGACCGGTTTTTAGTTCTTTGACTGACTTGTACTCTTGGGCCATCTATGGTTGTGCTAAGTTAGAATATGGAATCTAATTTCATTCTCCAACTAAACACGAACTATGCAGCGTTATCATTAGTTAGGACTGACGGAAGCTCCATTCAAACAAAATGTGCTCTTCCTTGAGCAAACGTCACTTTCGAGATAGGAATTATGCAGCATGATCATTCGTTAAGCTATCATTAAAAAGTCTAATTTGTGGAATCTTTTGCCTTCTGAAAATTTAGAGTTCAGCCTAGGATTTGGAATTGTAACCGAAAATTGACTATTTTGGTAGTAGGTGCTGCATCGATTGAACAACCAAAATGAAATCGGGACTGGTGGTACCTTAATATAGCATCTGTTGACAACAATGGAATATGCTGAGTAGGATGAGAAAGAATAGTCAATGTGCTTCAACTAGAAGAAGAGGACTAATTGCACCAGAAAGATTGGATTAGTTAAGAATTTTGGTTGATTGTATTAATACTAGTGTCAGTTTCCTTCTCTTTTTCTGTTTGAAGTACTTACAGTACTGATGATGCCTTTTCAGTTGCCTGGTCACATATGGTATTGACACCTTTGAAACAGATTAAAGTAGAGAATTTTAAGGTTTTCCCATTTTCTAACACTTGACCAACAACCTTAACAACCATCCCTAGATAATTACTATCAAGGACCAGCATCGATGCAAACAATTTATTTCATGGAGCACCCTTAGGATTCTGAGAATTGTTCAGCAATAATGCAAAGTGACGTTGCATCTTTATTTCGATATACAATAATGCCGAATTGGTACGTTAGGACTCCAGCTCGCTTGTACTGTTGGGCCTTCCACGGCTCCGTTAAGTGAAGATAACAGAAGATTTTCATGCATTAACAATATCGGTCTCCAACTCATTTGATGGATGACAAATTGATAGTTATAAATTTTTACTACTTTATAACTATGCATTACAGTAGCTTAAGCAGCTACTAAAGCAGGAGAAACCTTACCAACATCTGCAATTCATCTTACTACGTAACATAACATAAGGAGATTAACAGATCAATTAGGAGATTCCTTCACTAGTAATCTCATTACAATCATGGGGACTGCAGGGAACTTGCTAATATATATACGAGGAAAACTGCATCATAGCTGTCGGTTTATTTTTTTTTTATTTCTTTTGTTAATTACTTCAGCTCATATCATAGATAAAGTAAATAGGAAAAGAACAATTATCCATGGTGATCAAAATCTTAAGGAAATGCAATCTAAGAACCCCCAACTAGCATGTACAACAGAAACTTGGAAGAAAGAAGGGACGCAACATGGCGGATCAAATGTATCAAACTAGTACACACACTGCAAGCGAATGGCAATGACAATTACTCCAAAAACAGGAATGCTATGAGGCTATACTCCCAACAAACTCAACACGGCATCATGATCCCTGAAACTGCTGAAGTTCCGTTGTTACTGATTGTTCATCATTAGTTACGTAGCCTTAGCAGAGATGACGATGATTATTAGCCGTTTGTGCTTGTAAAGCATTCAGGTTGGAGATCCTGTGACATGGTAGGGTCTAGTGTCGAGCTTACCGTCTCTTTGTGTCCTAGTTCCATGAAATAAGTACATCACAACTAGATGGTGCAGAAAACGAAAGTCTTATTATACCGACATCAATATAAGATGTTACAGAAGGAAACTTTCTTCATGCTTGAACTCGGAACTTCATCACACGACTTAAAGTTCTTTTAATCAAGTACACAGAGATAAGGCCATTATCAGATGCATCTCTCAAGCTAATTGTAGTACCAGAACTTCTTCTGAAGTGTCTCAACCAACTTCTCATCCACCTGGAACCCCTTTGCTAGTACCTCAGGGGAAATAGGAGGTTTCGCATTGAACAGGGCATTAGCAATTGTGATGACACCGGGGTTTTGGCTGCTAAGACCTGCAATAGCCACTGCATTGGTCTTTCCAACATTAAGCTGGAAGTGAATCATCCCGATCGGGAAAACAAAGACATCTCCAGGATGGAGGACTTTCTCAAATAAAGTATTGTTCAGTTGGTTGGACGTGACAAAGCCTACATAGAGGATGCCCTCCAAGACGAGCAAAATCTCGGTGCCACGAGGGTGAGTGTGTGGAGGATTTAAACCACCAATTCCATAGTCAATACGAACCAAGGAAATGCCGAGAGTATTGAGTCCTGGTAGCTGGTCCACGAACACCGGGGTGACTGTGGAGCCCACGGGATTGGCCGTGCTTCTAGGAACTTGGAGGCCAGAAAAGAGGAAGTCGTTCGCTGTGGTAAGAATGGGGTTCTTGCAGAACTTTCCGTTCACAAACACTGCATAGAGAGGAGTTTCTGTTAAGAGGAAATTGTTGCTGACATCTACCTTGGAGGCACATCCTAGGATACAATAAGGTCGCACCTAGAACGAGAGATGTTATCTTGTTGTTAACTTAATTATCTTGTTTTGTTTGAAATGAGTGTACTCAATGTCTGGTTTAAAAAATCGAGCATAATGGCCAATGAACTTCCCCAGTGCACCCAGTAAGAGTATGAGAGGACTACTCTGGAATCAAGAGAAAATGTCTTAATTCGGAGAGTTCTACCAAGGAAGGGAAAGACAAGCTTACATGCATTGTGGGGTTCTTTCACTGCCACACAGATGTCCTGCAGGGGACTTGGGTCATAGGCATCGGCAAAGGACAGCGCCAGAGTCAAGAGTGTGAAACTGGCGGAAAGCTGAACCCTATTCATCATTTTGGTTTTCCTCTGCCTTTCTTTTACCTACTTTCAAGTGCTCTGATGGATGCAAACACTTGCTTCTAAACGCTTCAAAAGGATGCCTATTTATAGATGCCAGAACTCATGCACATCTCATATTTTTCTCCACAATGCACAGAAACATTGACAAAAAGAAATGTCTTAGTGGTTAAGCAATTTTCCTTCGATATTCGAGTTAGTACAGATTTTCCAACAGCTATACACAGTTAATATCCCCATTCTTAGCCTGCATCACCTCAATCTCCTAATGGGAAAGCAACAGGCTAACTGTTCTGCTTCATATAGCTATGGTAGTTGACACGCTGATGTCAATGCAATCTGATCTTCTATAGTTTTAACTTCTCTGTTAATCTGGCACCCTTGAATTGGGTCGTTCCAATACTGAGTTGCAGATGATACAGATGCTTTGGCATACTAGTACTGGCAGAAAACAAATTCTTCCTTGTCCAGATCTGAAAATAAAGTAAAAGTTGCAATAAACTCTCGAGATGAAATCTAGGGTATTATAAGCTATAAGAGTCCTAGTTACTCAATCTTCGGCTGTGAAAGTTCCAAACCAATGGGGAAGGTTTTGATGTCGCAACAGAGTACCGTGGCACAATAAGATGGATGTTTAACGATCATGATTAATAACTCCATCACCAGGGAAGTACTGTGCATGACTCGTTAATAAACGGAGAAACTAATCGAGTACTACTCGAGGCAATTGATGGCAATATCGATGTTGCAATCCTGGAAAAATTTCGAACTTGTGTGGGCATTTTGAATTCCCTGCAAACCCATTTTTCCAGCTCTTATCTGGCTAAAAACCGAATAGTACGTAATGACCAATGTGGAAAACACTTTCTGAGACTCTGTACTCTTCAATCAAACTGCTAAAATCCCTTGAAGGTTCAGCAACAAGGAAAATGCAGAGTAGTTTGAGGAAAGATGTTGAATCTGCTTGAAAGGTCCAAAAGCCTAGTGACCTATTATTAGAGTAGGAGAAGATGAGTCGTTGTACCTGAAAGACTTGAGCAGTTGAAGTTGGTTGGCTGTAAGCAAATCAAGAATAGTTTGTGAAGCCTATACGAAGTACTTACTTAGTGATCATCTACCGAATATCGGTTTACGCGATGCCTGAGGGTGGAAACTTTATCATCTTCTCCATTTCCATGAAAAATTACCAAAAAAATTCTAAACCTATTACGATTGCATCACTTTAATCTTAAACCTTTTTTCCTCACCTAGTGCGAGCGAGAGCATCAAGGCCCTAAGCCTGAAAAAAAAAAAAAAGAAGAAGAAAAAGTTAAGAGAAGAAAAATATTAAAGGAAAATTCCAAAAATTATTAAATGCTATCAAAATTTCTCCACATTAATGCCAACCATCCCAAGTGACACTATTAGTGTCTAACTTAGCAATTTCTGGTTAAAATCCAACGAACGGATTGAATTGGTAAAATGCAAAAATATTATAACTGAATTAACAAAAAGAAAAGAGTCAGTATCACAAAAAACCCTAAACTAGTATATCTGTGACAAATTTACGTCAATCTATTTTTTTCACATAAAACTCCAAACTAGTACACCTATAACAAATTTACCCCAAACTATTTTTTTGACTACCAAAAACTCTAAATTGATACACTTATACAAATTTACCTCAAACTAATATATTTATGACAAATTTACCCTACTTTGGTCCCCATATTAATATCACGAAAAATTTTATATTGATACATTTGTGACAAACATAGGGTAAAAACCCCAAATGGGTGTACTTGTCAATTGTCATGTGTCATTTAACTTAGCAATTTGATGGTATAATTTCTTGAAAATTGACAAAGGGTAAATTTATCACAAATATACAAGTTTAGGATAAATTTGTCACAAGTGTACTAATTCAGGATTTTTGGTGGTTAGAAAAATCGTTTGGAGCAAATTTATTACAGACATACTAGTTTGGGGACTTTTTGAGTCATAAAAGTAGTTTTGGCTAAATTTATCTTAGGTATACTAATTTAGGATTTTTCGTGATATTAATTCAAAATAATTAAGACTAAATTGGTAGTAATAGAACTAGAATTTTTTTGGTATTTTTTCTGCCTTTAAGGTACATTAACAACCTCTTAACATTTCGACAAAAAAAAAAAAAACCTCTTAACATCAGCATCTCATTCCGACCTAAAATAATAATAATAATAATAATAATAATAATAATAATAAGCCAGCATTTCATGTTGACTTCAATGGAAAAGTTGCATTTCATTGGATATTCTTGACTATTCTCACCATGCAATAACAGATCCGATAAGGTCACTTCGACATAATTTTGTTCAACCAAAACCCTAAAATTTTACCCCATTTAATTACTCGAGGTTGATCATTGAGGTAGCTCTCTTGGACGGCAATCCCCGGTTCACTGGAGCAGTTGACGGTCCCGGCAGTGAGCTCTGCCTCGCGTTGGACGGTTACGGCGATTTCAGGTCTAACTTTTTCTCCACGGATTGTCCTGGTGCTGTTTCTTTTCCTATCGAGGATAGTGATGCTAGGAGGACGTTTACGTTACCTGGAGTGTGTCGATTGAATGCCGTAACCTTGGTACTGATGTTGATGTGGATTTTGAAGAGTTGAGAATTTCTGCGTTAGTGTTCTGCCCTCGGAGTTGTGGAGCGTTCAGAGAGAAATCGAGGCATGGAGGGATTATCCCAATGGGGTATTCGTACAATGTGCTTGAGGTGATTTCGGGGTTGGGGTTGGTTAAAGAGTTGAGGAGACGGGTTACTGTAAATTCTGTGCGATTTGGCCATGGGGAATCATATTTTTATATGCTGTTTACTCTGTTTATAGATGTCCTGCAGGGGACTTGGGTCATAAGCGTTGGTGGAAAGTCGAACACTCCTCCCCCTTTTGGTTTTCTTCCCTCTTTTTCTTTCTACTCTCAAGTTATCTGTTGGATGCGAAAACCTGCTTCAAAATGATTCCTATTTATAGATTCCTGACCTCATGCACATCTCGTATATTTCTCAGACAGCGAGGAAACATTGACATAAAATAACAGTTAGTGGTTAAGACATTGTCTTTCTATATTCTGGGTGGTCAGTACAGTTTTTCCAACTGGAACCCGCAAAACTCAATTAATCTTCTCATCCTTAATAAAACATCACCTCAATCTGCAAGTTGGAAAGCAACAGAATAAACGTTTCTGCTTCATATAGCCATTGTAGTTAACATGCTGCTGTCCATGCAATCCGATCTTTTCTAATTTTGAAGTTCCCTGTCATTCTCGCACACTTGAATTGGGTCTTTTCAAATGCCAAGTTGCTGATGATACAGCCTTGGCATAATACTACTGACAAGTAAAATTCATCCATGTACAGTCTCCCCCCCCCCCCCCAAAAAAAAAAGAAGTGAAAATTTAACAAGAACCTCTCGAGCTAAGATCTGGCGTATTCTAAGCTATTGGAATCTTGGTTATCCAAACTTCAGCCCGGTAAGTTACAAACCTATGGTGATGGATTGGATGTCTCAACAAAGTACCGCGGAACTATGAGACGGATTAATATCGATTGTGATTAATCACTCCATCAAGATGAAGTGTTTGCATGATTCATGGGTGAACAAAGAAATTAATCAGGTCCTGCTCAAGGTGGTTGATGGCAATATCAATGTTACATTCTTGGAAGAATTTTCGAACTTGTCCAGACACATTTTAGATTTTCTGCAAACACAATTTTTTGATGTCTTATTTACTTAAATCCGATTTGTACACCAGGATCGACGTGGAATCCACTCTTGCCTACGTTGTTGTCCTATACTTTAGCACACTCATTTTGGTTCATTTTAATCCTAATGCTCCTCTTGTTATATAGGTTTGCATGAAATGGAGTTCGATAACCCTGAACATAACAATTACTTTTAAAGATGTCATTTGTGCAATCTTTCAGAATTTCATAGTCTGGTTTAATCTACAGGGGATTATGCTGAAGTAGACTGAGGAAGGATTGTCAATTTGCATGAGAAAAAAATTGCGTGTCAAGTAGAAGAAGATGAATTGTTGCACCAGAAAGATTGGAGTAGTTAGAATCAATCGATTGTATTGAAAAAGGGTAATGGGTTCTGAAAATTAATTGAAGTATCAATCGTAATGAAGCCTTAGAATACTGACTCAAGTAGCAACAATATATTATTTTCCACTTCCTTGCACTTGACCAGTCCATAACTAAATGTCACTATTCTACTTTGGAGACAATTCATGTAATGGATATTCGCTTGTGATTCTCATCGTCCGACAATTATGCTGGATGAAGTGACATTTACTTAATCAAGCTTCTATTGTCGCAATGACCAAGGTTTGGCACAAAGCCGAACTGACCAGCTTTTTGGTCTTTGACTGACTTGTACTCTTAGGCCATCCATGGTTGTGCTAAGTTAGAATATGGAATCTATGGTCATTCTCCAACTGAACATGAAGGAGAGAAAATACCAACAAAAATAAACATTCAGTGGTTAACCGTTTCCTTTTGTATTTTAGACGGTACAATTGTTTAACAGTAACACAAGGGAATTATGCAGCGTTATTATTAATTAAGCTGTCACTGAAAAGTCTAATTTGTGGAATCTTTTGCCTTCTAAAATTTTTGAGTTCCGCCGAGGATTTGGAATTGTAACAGAAATTAAACAATCAAAATGAAATCAGGAGTGGTGGAACCTTAATATAGCATCTGTCGAAAACAAATGGAATATGCTGAGTAGAATGAGAAAGAATAGTCAACGTGCTTCAACTAGAAGAAGAAGAATAACTGCACCAGAAAGATTGGAGTAGTTAATAAATTGGTTGATTGTATTGAAACTAGCGTCAGTTTTCTTCTCTTTCTGTTTGAAGTATTTACAGTATTGATATCTCTTCAGTTGCCTGGTCACCTATGGTGTTGACACCTTGGAAACAGATTAAAGTAGAGAATTTTTAAGGTTTTCCCATTTTCTAACACTTGACCAACAACCTTAATAACCATCCATAAATAATTACTATCAAGGGCCGGCATCCATGCAAACAATTTATTTCATTGATACACCCTTATGATTCTGACCATTGTTCAGCAATAAAGCAAACTGACGTTGCATCTTTTTTTTTTGGATAAACAATAATGCCGAATTGGTAGTTCCGGTCTCCAGCTCGCTTGTACCATTGCGCCTACCGCAATTCCATTAAGTGAAAATAACAGAAGATTTTCGTGCATTGTTCAACAATATTGGTCTCCCACTCATTTGATGGATGACAAAGTCATAATTTTTACATGCTTATAACCGTGCTTTACAATAGCTTAAGCAGCTACTAATGCAGGAGAAACCTTACCTCTTACCAGCATTTGCAATTCAACTTATCTTAGAACCTAACATAACATAAAGAGATTAACAAATCAATTAGGAGATTCATTCACTAGTAATCTCATTACAATCATGGGGACTTCAGGGAACTTGCTAATACATGTACGAGGAAAACTGCGTCATAGCTGTCGGTTTATTTTTGTTCACTTTTTTTGTTGATTACTTTAGCTCTTACCATAGATTAAGTAAATAGGGAAAGAACAATAATCAATGGTGAGCAAAATCTTGAGGAAATGCAATCTAAGAATCCCACCTAACATGTACAACGGGAACTTGGAAGAAGGAAGGGACGCAAAATTCCGGATCAATTATATCAAACTAGCACACGCACTGCAAGCAAATAGCAATGACAATTGCTCACAAAACAGGAATGCTGTGAGGCTTCATTCCCAATAAACTCAACGCAGCATCATGATCCCTGAAATTGTTGAAGTTCCATTGTTACTGACTGTTCATTTTAGTTATGCAGCCTTAGCAGAACTGATGATGGCTATTAGCCGTTCATGCTTGTAAAGCATTCAGGTTGCAAATCATGTGACATGGTAGAGTCTAGTGTCGAGCTTACCGTCTTTTTCTGTCTTAGTCCCATGAATTAAGTACGTCACAATTAGATGGTGCAGAAAACAACAGTCTTATTATACCGAAATCAATATAAGATGTTACAGAAGGAAACTTTCTTCTTGCTTGAACTAGGACCTTCATCACACGACTTAAAGTTCTTTTAATCAATTACACAGAGATGAGGCCATTATCAGATGCATCTCTCAAGCTAATTGTAGTACCAGAACTTCTTCTGAAGTGTCTCAACCAACTTCTCGTCCACCTGGAACCCCTTTGCTAGTACCTCAGGGGAAATTGGAGGTTTCGCATTGAATAGGGCATTAGCTATCGTGATGACTCCAGGGTTTTGGCTACTAAGAGCAGCGATTGCCACTGCATTGGTCTTTCCAACATTGAGCTGGAAATGAATCATCCCAATCGGGAAAATAAAAACATCTCCAGGGTGGAGGTCTTTCTCAAAAAGAGTATTGTTCAGTTGGTTGGACGTGACAAAGCCTACATAGAGGGTGCCCTCCAAGACGAGCAAAATCTCGGTGCCACGAGGGTGAGTGTGCGGAGGATTTAAACCACCAATTCCGTAGTCAATACGAACCAAGGATATGCCGAGAGTGTTGAGTCCTGGTAGCTGGTCCACGAACACCGGGGTGACTGTGGAGCCCACAGGATTGGCCGTGCTTCTAGGAACTTGGAGGCCAGAAAAGAGGAAGTCGTTCGCTGTGGTAAGAATGGGGTTCTTGCAGAACTTTCCATTCACAAACACTGCATAGAGAGGAGTATCTGTTAAGAGGAAATTGTTGCTGACATCTACCTTGGAAGCACATCCTAGGATACAATAAGGTCGCACTTAGAACGAGAGATGTTATCTTGTTGTTAACTTAATTGTCTTGTTTTGTTTGAAATTAGTGTACTCAATGTGTGGTTTAAAAAATCGATCGTAGTGCCCAATAAGCTTCCCCAGTGCACCCAGTAAGAGTATGAGAGGACTGCTCTGGAATCAAGAGAAAATGTCTTAATTCGGAGAGTTCTACCAAGGAAGGGAAAGACAAGTGTCACGGGCCGATCGAATCACCGATCGATCGCTCGTGCGGCCTTAGGAAAACCTTCCCAAGTCAGCCTTTCCTCGCTCACCTCACTCGATTCACAACTCTCACAAGCACTCTTAGAGAGAGAAACTAGAGAGAGAAGCTCTGGATTTCTATTTCTCGTGAGAATGAGATGATACAAATGAGGGGAGGAGAGCCCCTTATATACAAGTTCTCGTGCGATACAAACCGTAGATCTCCCCTTTGATCTAACGGTGGAGATGGGTTCCCGCCTAACTCCCACCTAACTTTCCTTATAATAATAATGTACAATTACAATATTGCCCCTTCTAGAATCCTCCAGAATTCTCTAGGATTCTCTAGGAGATTTTCCCGCAAGACACGATCGTTTCTTCGTTCCGAAAACCTCTTCGGGTTTGCCTCTTCGCCCGGACCGTGTCATTCTCCCCCACCTATTCTGGCGACGCCCTCGTCGCGCTCTCTGCCAGGTACGCCTCGACCTGCTTTTGGAACTGCCATAGTGAATCGGCAAGTTCCCATGTAGCTTCACTCTCGGGGAGTCCCTTCCATCGTATCAAATATTCCTTCTTGGGCGCGCAATACCTCTTCCGTACGACTCGATCCGCCAGGATGCAGTCGACGTCTCGATCATAGGAAGTCTTAGCCCCGATCGGCGCCCGTTGCGATTTCCCTCGATCCGGATCCCCTTCATCAAAATGAAACGGCTTAAGCATACTTACATGGAACACCGGATGAATCTTCAACTTGGCCGGGAGCTCCAATTTGTAAGCAGCGTTGCCAATCCGTTGCGTGATGCGGAATGGCCCCTCGTATCGTCGGAGTAGCGCCTTATGGACACCCTTGTACCTCAGCGGTAACTTGCATAGCACTAGATCTCCGACTTGATATTCCACATGCCTTCGCTTCTGGTCCGCCCATTTCTTCGTTCTCTTGGACGCCTTGTGAAGACATGTGCGAGCAAGATCGGCTTGCTCGTGCCATTCCTCAGCAACCTTATGTGCGGCCGGGCTACTCCCCTTGTGGCCCGACGCAATCGCGCTTGGTGTGAGCGGTTGTTGCCCCATGACTATCTCGAACGGACTCCTCCCGGTCGATTCACTACGTTGTAAGTTGTAGGAGAATTGTGCTACATCGATCAACTTCGCCCAATCTCGTTGCGTTGCGCTCACGTAGTGCCTCAGATATACCTCCAATAAGGCGTTCACCCGCTCGGTTTGGCCATCCGTCTGAGGATGAAGACTCGTTGAGAAGTTTAAGTCCGTCCCGAGTAGTTTGAATAGCTCGGTCCAGAATCTCCCCGTGAACCGAGGGTCACGATCGCTCACGATCGTCCGTGGTACACCCCAGTGCTTTACCACGTGCTTCAGGAATAACTTGGCCGCTTCCTCGGCTGGGCAGTCGTCGGTGGCCGGTACGAACGTCGCGTACTTGGAGAATCGGTCCACCACGACCATTAGCGTCCGACACCCTTCGGACTTAGGTAATCCCACGATAAAGTCCATGGAGACGCTCTCCCATGGGCGTTCTGGAACGGGCAATGGCTCCAGCAGGCCGGCAGGCGACTTTTGCTCTAACTTGTCTTGTTGGCATACCAGGCAAGTTCGAACATAGGCCTCCACGTCGTCTCGCAAGTGCGGCCAGAAATAATGCTCCTCCACCAGCGCTAGTGTGCGGTGGACTCCCGGATGACCGGCCCACTTCGAGTCGTGACACTCGCGAAGGACGTCCCTCCTTAGATTCCCGTAGAGCGGGACATATAGTCGTCGCCCCTTTGCGTACAACAGGTCGTCCTCACACCAGAACCTTCGGGTCTTGCCCTCCTTTGCATAATGCAAGAGAGCCTGCGCCGCTCGATCATGCTTTAGCCCTTCCTTGATCCGTCCCACCAGCGGGCAGTCTGGCCGACTCATGGACGCCAGTTCTGCTCTTCGACTTAGCGCATCCGCCACAGCGTTAGCCTTCCCCGGTTTGTACTCGAGCACATAGTCGAACTCCGCTAGAAAATCTTGCCAGCGAGCTTGCTTCGGGCTCAACTTCTTCTGAGTCTGGAAGTAGCTCGTTGCAACATTGTCCGTCCTCACGACGAACTTTGATCCCAGTAAGTAATGACGCCAAGTGCGCAGGCAATGCACGATGGCCGTCATCTCCTTCTCCTGAACGGTGTACCGCCTCTCGGTCTCGTTCAATTTTCGTGACTCGTAGGCCACGGGATGCCCATCCTGCATAATAACACCTCCAATCGCAAAATCAGAAGCGTCAGTTTCTACCTCATACGGCTTCGAACAATCGGGTAGCGCCAAGACCGGCTCCTCCATCATAGCCTTCTTTAGTCTCTCGAACGCCCCTTGACAGCGCTCCGTCCACTCCCACGGCTTGTCTTTCTTCAGCATATCCGTGAGCGGAGCGGTAATGCTCGAATAGCCCTTAACGAATCGTCGATAATAGTTAGTAAAGCCTAGAAAGGACCGAAGTTCGGTTACCTTCGTCGGCGGCTCCCAACTTTCGATCGACTCGATCTTGGCCGGATCCATTCGGACTCGTCCATCTCCCACAATGTGCCCCAAGAAAGGCACTTCCTGCTGGGCAAAGGCGCACTTCTCGCGCTTCACGTACAGCTCATGTTCTCTCAGAACCTGGAAGACCTGCTTGATGTGCTTGATATGCTCCTCGAGCGTCCTGCTGTATATGACTATATCGTCCAGGTATACAACCACAAATTGATCGAGAAAGGGTTGTAATACCTTATTCATCAGCGTGCAGAACGTCGCCGGTGCATTTGTCAAGCCGAAGGGCATGACCAAGAACTCGTACGAGCCGTACCTCGTAATGCAGGCGGTTTTTGGTTCATCTCCCTCTGCGATCCGTACTTGATAGTATCCCGATCGAAGATCCAGCTTGGTGAACCACCTTGCTCCTCCAAGTTGATCGAATAGATCCGCAATGAGCGGGATCGGGTACTTATTCTTCACCGTCAGCTTGTTCAGCGCCCGGTAGTCGATACACATACGCAGCGATCCATCATGTTTCTTCTGAAATAGGACCGGCGCACCGAACGGAGCCTTCGATGGACGGATATATCCGGAATCAAGCAATCCTTTCAGTTGCTTCCTCAATTCTTCAAGTTCTGGAGGCGCCATTCTGTATGGTGCCATCGCAGGCGGTCGAGCATCCGATACTAGCTCGATCCGATGATCCACCTCCCTCATAGGCGGCAGCTTCTTCGGTAGCTCCGGAGGCATCACGTCCTTGAATGCTTCGAGGACTTGGATCACCTCCTTCGGGACATCGTCCATCCCATCCTTGGGATCTACCTCCTTCAGCACGGCAAGGAAAGTCTCCTCGCCCTTCCTAGCCCCCTTGGACAGTTGCATGGCCGAGAGCATCTTATGGTTGCCTCCCGACTTCCTCTGAATTGGAACCACGCACTGGTTCCGTTCATCCAGCACACAGATGCAATCCGCGAACGGAAGTAGCATCGCTTCGATCCTGTCAATGAATCCCAATCCCATGACAATATCATAGTCGTCTAAAGGGATTACCTCGAGATCCTCCTTGCTCGTCCACTGACCAATGTGGATCTCCACGCCTCGAGCTACCCCGCACATGGGCACTTGCTTCGAGTTGACGGTCTTCAGCCATCCCGTCTTCTTCTCAACCTTAAGGTCGAGTTTCTTCGCAGCTTCCTCGGAGATGAATAGATCGGATGCCCCCGTATCCACCAACGCATTCATCGTGGTGTCGCCGATCTTCATTTCCACGAACATCATCCCCTTAGGCTTGCCAGCTTTCTTGGATTTGATCGAGCTAAGGACTCGCAAGGATCCGAGTCGCGTCTCGTCCTTCTCGGCTTGCTTCTTCTCCTCTTCCTTAGCTTTAATCACCGATGCGATTTGCCCCTTGGCCGAGCAATCGCGTGCAAAGTGCGGTCCGTCGCACAAGAAGCACTTAACTTGGAATCGCCTCTTCTCGGGCTTTCCACTGCTTCCGCTACTTGAGGCTTCCGTCCTCGCTTTAGGTGGAGCGGTTGGCGGCTTGCTAATGGTTGGGCGATAGGATCTCCCACGATCTCCCCCACCAACGCTCTTTTCCCTCGGGTGGAAGTCCGGCTTGCTCACTGGAGTCGGCTTGTATTCCACCATCGATTCGGCCGCAGCCATGGCCGACGCGAGATCCATTGCATTGCAACGCTTAATCTCCTGCTTCACATACGGCTTGAGGCCCCCAAGGAATTGGTAGTAGGCCTCGATGTCGCTCATCGTCGAGATTTGAAGCAGCAGCTCCGAGAACTTCTTCACATAGTCCCGAACGCTTCCCCTTTGTTCCAAGCGTCGGAGTTCCTCTCGAGCTTCCTCCTCCGCATACGCCGGGTAGAACTGCTTGCGAAACTCGGCAACGAACTCTTCCCACGAAGTGATCGGTCCACCACTCCGATCATCGCACCTACGACGCCACCACAATAGTGCGTTTTCGGTAAGATACATAGCAGCAGTACTAACCTTTAGGGCATCATCAGCAATCCCCGTCGCGTTGAAGTACTGGTTCACGTGCCATAGGAAGTTGTCCACGTCCTTGGCCACCCTTGAGCCTTTGAACTCCTTAGGCTTCGGAGCATCGACTCGTGGAGTGGGTTGCACGGTGATCACCCCGCTCACGCGTGCAGCTTCCACTTCAGCAACTTTCACCTTGAGCGCGTCCAGCTCCCCGCGCATAGCCTCGACCAGGGCTCGCAAGTTATCGTTCTCCAATCGGAGTTCTTCAGCGGTGCATGCCAAGGTACCTAGCATCTCGCCTCGGAGTTCCCCCATGCCGGATTTCAGCTCGTGCATCCCGGCCTCGAGCTCCTCCTTCCCGGACATGTCTCCTTCAGCGTCATTCTCGGCTAGATCCCCGATCACGCCTTGGATTTCTGCGAGTACGACCTCCATCTTCGATACCCGAGTCTCCAAGAGTCCCATCGCATCCCTCGAACTCGATCGAGCACGACCTTTCTGAGCTCTGTTGGCCTTCTCAGCATCACGACCACGCTCCTCCGCGGCCTTCTTCCCTTGGGCAGCAGTTGCCTCAGATGCTGGATCCATCACACCCCTTGATGAACCTGGCTACGCACTAGAACGTTGGCTCTGATACCACTTGTCACGGGCCGATCGAATCACCGATCGATCGCTCGTGCGGCCTTAGGAAAACCTTCCCAAGTCAGCCTTTCCTCGCTCACCTCACTCGATTCACAACTCTCACAAGCACTCTTAGAGAGAGAAACTAGAGAGAGAAGCTCTGGATTTCTATTTCTCGTGAGAATGAGATGATACAAATGAGGGGAGGAGAGCCCCTTATATACAAGTTCTCGTGCGATACAAACCGTAGATCTCCCCTTTGATCTAACGGTGGAGATGGGTTCCCGCCTAACTCCCACCTAACTTTCCTTATAATAATAATGTACAATTACAATATTGCCCCTTCTAGAATCCTCCAGAATTCTCTAGGATTCTCTAGGAGATTTTCCCGCAAGACACGATCGTTTCTTCGTTCCGAAAACCTCTTCGGGTTTGCCTCTTCGCCCGGACCGTGTCACAAGCTTACAAGCATTGTGGGGTTCTTTGACTGCTACACAGATGTCCTGCAGGGGACTTGGGTCATAGGCATCGGCGAAGGATAGCACCAGAGCCAAGAGTGCGAAACTGGCGGAAAGCCAAACCCTATTCGTCATTTTGGTTTTCTTCTGCCTCTCTTTTAACTACTCTCCAGTGCTCTGATGGATGCGAACACTTGCTTCGAAATGATGCCTATTTATAGATGCCAGAACTCATGCATATCTCATATTTTTCGCCGCAAAGCACAGAAACATTGACAAAAAGAAAAGTCTTAGTGGTTAAGCAACTGTCCTTCCTTATTCGATTCAGTACAGATTTTCCAACGACTACACACACAGTTAATTTTCTCGTTCTTAACTCACATTACATCAATCTCCTAATGGGAAAGCTACACACTAACCGTTCTGCTTCATATAGCTGTGGTAGTTGACGTGCTGATGTTAATGCAATCTGATCTTCTATATTTTTAACTTTTCCGTCAATCTGGCACACTTGAATGGGTGGTTCCAATACCGAGTTGCTGATGATACAGGTCCTTTGGCATACCACTACTGACGAGTAACAGATTCATCCTTGTCCAGATCTGAAAATAAAGTAAAAGTTATGATAAACCCCCGAGATGAGATCTGGGGTATTGTTATAGGCTATGAGAGAGTCCTAGTTATTTAATCTACAGCCGTGAAAGTCCCAAACCATTGGTGAAGGACTTGATGTCCCAACCAAGTGCAGTGGCACAATGAGACGGATGTTCAATGATGATGATCAATAACTCCATCACCTCGCAAGGGTTGTGCATGACTCGTTGATAAAGGAAGAAATGAGTCACGTCCTGCTCGAGGCAAATGACCGCAATATCAATGTTGCATTCCTGGAAAAAATTTGGAGCTTGTCTGGGCATTTTGAATTCCCTGCAAACCCATTTTTTGAGCTCTTTATCTACTTAAAACCGAATCGTACATGATGATGGACGTGGAAAACCCTTTCTGAGACTTCGTACTCTTCAGTTGTACTGTTAAAATCCTCTGGAGGACCAGCAACAAGTGAGGAGAAGTCCGAGGAAAGAAGTTCAATCTGCTTGAAAGTACAAAAGCCAAATGACCGAATATTAGAGCAGGAGAAGGTGAATCATTGTACCAAAAAGACTGGAGCAGTTGAAGTTGGTTGGCTTTAAGGAAATCAAGGATAGTTTGTGAAGCTTATTTGAAGTACATAATGACCACGGAACTGGATATTGATTTACGCAATGCTTGAGAGCGTTAAGTTTATCGTCTTCTCCATTTCCATGGGGCCAAAAAAGTCTTAACGCTATTACAATTGCGCTACTTTAGTCTTAAACCTTTTTTCCTCCCCTAGTGCCAACAAGAGTGTCCTAGCCCCAAGTGGGGTGGAAAAGAAGAAGAAAAAGTTAAGAAAAGAAAAATATTGTAAGAAAATTAAAAAATTATTAAATGCTATTAAAATTTATCCATGTTAGAGTCAATCGTCCCAAGTGATCCTGCCAGCATCGACCTCAGTGATTTCATGTTAAAATTGGACAAACAGAAATTGATGAAATGCAAAAATTTATGATTGAATTAATAAAAACAAAAAGAGAGTTAATACCACTAAAAACTGTAAATTTATCCACCTGTGATAAATTTATCTCAAATTATTTTTTGACCACGTAAAATCCCGAAATGGTGCACCTATGATAAATTTATCTCAAACTAATTTTTTACCTCTAAAACCTCAAATGAGTACAATAGTGATAAATTTACCTTCCATTACTTTTCGTTAAATTGAGTTAATACTATGGAAAATTCCAATTTGATACATTTGTGATAAATAAAGAGTAAAAACCCCAATGGATACACCCATCAATTGATAAGTGTCATCTAACTTAGCAATTTGATGGCAAAATTTCTTGAAAATTGACAAAGGGAAAATTTGTCACAAGTATACCAATTTAGGATAAATTTGTCATAGGTGTATCAATTTAATATTTTCAGTTGTCAAAAAAATAGTTTGGGATAAATTTGTTACAAATGTACCAATTTTGGGCTTTTTGTGATAAAAAAAATAGTTTGAGGTAAATTTTTCACAGATGTACCAATTTAAGATTTTTCGTGGTATTAACTCAAAAAAGTTAAGACTGAATTGGCAAATTTAGAACTTTTTGGTAATTTTTCCTCCATTAACTTGCATTAATAACCTCTTAACATCAGCATCTCATGTTGACTTCACTGGAAAAGTTAACGAGAACCTATCGAGCTGAGATATGGCATATTCTAAGCTATTGGAGTCCTAGTTATTCAAACTTCTGGCATATGCGAATATGTTGCAAGCACAAAGCCAAAGGTTTACTGTCTGACAACTTTCATAGTGCAAGCCAATTATTTATTTATTTTTTGTTCAAACTGTGCAACCCATTTTTATAAAGCTATCATTGTTGAGATTCTTGGTTTTCATAGTTATATTGCATAAGGAAGCATGGTCACATGGTGAGTGTGCTCTAATTTTTTTCTTATAGCAAGTTTCAGGTTTAGTTATTGGAACTAATATAATTGGAATCATTATAACTAAGAAATATCTAACTTCCATATTTAAATGGAATATTTGGGTAAGTAGATATTATATTTGGTATGAAAGTTAAAAAAAAAACATAGTGGGGTTACTCTTTGAGCCAAAGTGATGTTGAAACAATGTTAAATAAATTTTGAACATCTTGGTTTCAAATAAATGAGTGCTCCATTTGACACCAGTATTAAATTAAGTTATGATATTGGTACAGTAGTAGCATAACTTGAATATGCGAGTGCTATAGCGTCTTTAATGTATGTGATGCATGGTAATAAACCGGATATTGCATTTTTCGTGTGTAAGTTGAATAGATATACTAGTAATCCAACTATAAAACATTGGAATGATGTCACTAGGAATTTTTGTTCTCTTAATAGAAAAAAAAAATTTGGGATTGCTCTATAACATAATTATTCGACTGTATTAGAATGATACATTGGCACTAGTTGGATTGCAAATGTGGGAGATAAACATTCTACTTTTGGATAAATCTTCACATTAGGTGGATGTAATGTACCTTGAGCAAGCAAGAAACAAATATGTATAACTCGCTCAGCAATTAGGCTACTTTGGCAAGAGCTTATGGTGGCACTTATAATGGAAAGTCTAGACATATTAGCCTAAAGCATGCATACGTAAGACAATTGATTCAAAATGGTATAATAGCAATTGTATATGTGAGGTCAATTCAGAATCCGGCCAATCCATTTACAATGGCTCTACCAATAGAGATGATAAATGTGACCTCAAAAGAAATAGGCTGAAATCCTTTACTTAAAATCATCAATAATAGTAACTTGGCCTAATAGTTATAAGATTTAATGGGTAAAAACAAGTTACTGAAAGTGATTATTTGATACTAACATTAGCTCTAACATTAGAAGTCAATATCATTTGTTACGCTTGGAGGTTGAATTATATTCTTAATGAATTATAATGTAAAACTATAATGTGTTTATTAGTAAAAGAAACACATGGTAGATACTTCAACATATGAGCTTAGAAATGCTACTGTTTCTTACGAAAGTTAGGATTGCTTCTTAGAGAGCTTATGAAATAGTATAAGTACAAGGCCATAATAGTGCTATGTAAATATGAACTTCTCATTGAAGCAAAAGATTCGTATACGTGCGATATGTTCGATTCTATTATATAGAGTTGCAAATTTAAAGGCTACGGCTATTTATCACTTTTGTAGAATTTTGAGATACATGCACTAAATGAAGGCTTAATGTTGACACCTGATTTTTAATCATCTTTTCTCTTTTAAAAATTTTCAGTATTTTTCGGCATTTTTATTTTTGAAAAATCCATAAAAATTCATAATATTGAAAAATTAACTTTGGGGACCTTGGCCAAGCCTAGAGAACTAATTTTGACCAAAAAAATGATTTTTCATATTTTTAGGATTTTTTAGTATTTTTATTTTTGAAAATTCATGAAAAATAAAGAAAAATGAGAAAATTGCAAAATCAACTTTGGAAGCATTGGCCAAGCCTAGGCAACCATTTTTTAACAAAAAATAAATTTTCATATTATATATATTTTTTAATTTTTTAAAAAAAAAATACAAAAATACTTGAAAATTTTGGAAAAATAACATTTGAGGCAAAAAAAATACACAAAGATAGTTAATATTTTTATTTTAAATCTATTTTCATATTGGCCATCGCAAATTCAGAAAAACCCAATGTGAGTCATGTGTTCCTTCACGAGTATAATCTCGAATCGGGCCTAAAAAAATTTAATTTGAGTCAACTTATTTTTAATTTTCACTTTTTATGAGTTGTGACATTGTCTTCTAATATTTTAAATTTTCATCTTGGCTCAATTATACCCAGAATGACTCAATTTTGCAAAAGGGCTTTAATTAAATTCTGCATTATTTTCAGCGGCAAGAAATGAGCTTAAATTTGACATGTGGTAAATTTTGGTGTGTCAAAAATTGTGAGGAGATTTGGACTTAAAGAAATATATTTTTTCATGGACTGAATTGTAAATACTTAAAATTCAAGGACTAGAGTGCAAATACCTAACTCTTGAAGGATTATTTTACAAATAACAAAAAGAAGAGTTAGTAGATAAATTAGAATAGAGAAGGGAAGATGGAGAAGAGGAGATGAAGAAGAGAAGTTGGAGAATAATAGATTGAGAAAATAAGATAAGAATAGAGAAGGGAAGATGGAGATGAAGAAGAGTTAGTAGAGAAATTAGAATAGAAGATAAGAATAGAGAAGGGAAGATGGAGATAAAGAAGAGTTAGTGGAGAAATTAGAATGGGAGATAAATATGGAGAAGGGAAGATGAAGATGAAGAAGAGTTAGTGGAGATATTAGAATGTGAGATAGATATGGAGAATGGAAGATGAAAATGAAGAAGAGTTAGTGGAGAAATTAGAATGGGAGATAGAGTTAGTGGAAAAATTAGAATGGGAGATAGATGAGTAGATTATAAAAGGAGGAAGAAGTGAGCTTGAGAAAAAAAAAATTTGGAGAGAAAATTTTGGATGTTTGAGAGAGTTTTGGGAGATTGAAGAAAAATTTGAAAGAAAGAAAATACCAAAAGAGAGAGAATTTTGAAGATGATGGGAGTTTAAAGCTAGGGGTTATCATCACAAATTCCTTCATCGATCAATATAAATCAAGAGTTCATCCTCGTCAACGAGCAAGCAAATTCAAGCTAAGTGTTTTTATTTATTCATTTATTTATGGTTTTACTCGCAAATTAGCACAAATTGATACACTTTCTCCATCTCCCATTTTTTCCCATATTTTATGTCAGGAGAAGGATATCTTTATGTCAACAGCAAAAATCTCGTAGAGATGCAAAAATCGGCTCAGACAAGCTCCTAAGCTGTCCACCGATTTCTCAACTGATCTGTAACTAAAAGTCCCTCTTAATTCAAAAGAAACTCTCTATATTGGGAACATAGAGAGCGAAAATCAATTATAGAAATCCCTCCCAAAAAAACGGGAGATAAGTACTCTTTCCACTCTTCTGGTTTTAGGTGCAGATTAGCACATATTTTGTATACTGACACTTCACTTTATTTTATGTCAGGAAGCCGCAGCTCTATATCAATGGTCAACCCTATGGAAGCACAAAATCGGCTTGGAGGAGTCCTCAAGCGCGCACAAATTTCAAATTGTTGAATCAATTCGTTGTATTTCATTTTAAAGAATTCATACCCCAGAATGGAGAGGACAAAGTCCATTCGCAATTTAAATACCTGCACCATAAATCCCAAAGGGAAGAGCCAAGCCAATGCTTAGCCTCCCATTGGAGGTTTTTACTTACAGTAGTTAAATACCTACAACTTAAATACCTGTACCTTAAATCCCAAAGGGAAGAGCCAAGACAATGCTTAGCCTCCCATTGGAGGTTTTTACTTACAGTAGTTAAATACCTGCAACTTAAATACCTGTACCTTAAATCCCAAAGGGAAGAGCCAAGCCAATGCTTAGCCTCCCATTGGAGGTTTTTACTTACAATAGTTAAATACCTGCAATTTAAATACCTGTACCTTAAATCCCAAAGGGAAGAGCCAAGCCAATACTTAGCCTCCCATTTGAGGTTTTTAATTACAGTAGTTTAAATACTTGCAACTTAAATACCTGTACCTTAAATCCCAAAGGGAAGAGCCAAGCCAATGCTAGGCCTCCCATTGGAGGTGTTTATTTACTGTCATGTACTTCCTATAATTTAATTTTTGAATCATCAGACCTAAAAGATAAGTAGGTCGTAATACTACACAGAAGTCGTTAACACACTCCATCTTTCGGCTTTAGGGAATCTTTAACACTTAAAAAAATATAACAAATAAAAATATATATCATCTATACATCCTATTTAAAAAGTGAAAACACAAAAGAGAATACCCTACTAGAGCCTTAGGAATAAACCAAGCCTGAGTTGCTAAATTAAGATATCCATGAAATTAAAGTACCGAAAGGGCATTAGTTTTAATTAACTAGTGTAACCAAGTCCCCGAGCTCCTAATCTCTGGTTCGCAGGAATAAATTAGTTCTCCCGCTAATTTATTTAGGTTTCTAATCGACCTATCAAGAACGATTAGTGGCGACTCCAAATTTCAAAATCATTTAAACAAAAACCAAAGTTGCGATTCGGTAGGGCTTGGGAGGGTCCGCGTTAGGTTAGTCAAATCTAATTAATCTAATAATCCGTTAACCCCTTTTAAAATTTAAAATTTTTTTAGAGGGTCGCGACACTTAACTTGAAAGAGATTTTTGTGTATGTGTATTATTTTCATGGAAATTTTGGCTATAATTTTAAGAAATTTTTTTTTTGCAATTGTTTTTTACAAAAAAGCAGAGTTGCCTTGTCCCACATCGAAAAGATATGAGTGTGCACGTGGACTAGATTTGACACTAATCAACAATTAATATTGTGTTATATTGAAACAATGCAACTACTCATAAAGGGCTCTTAGTGTAGCACCCTAGAACCTTGCCTTAAGGCTAACTCATTCCTTGCTCTCTTATCAATTTTAATATTTTGATTAATCACATGCGGAAACAACCTACAACCCCAGACAAATATAAAAATAGGGATATTCAAAAGGAAATCAACAACTAGTAAACAATAAAGGCTCATTTTATTTATTTAATGCTAATCCTGAGAAGTACGCCTTTACGAACCCCATCTCAATGCCACTTCCTACAACCGACAAAAGATGACAGGGTTAGGATTGAAGTTAACCCTACTCCTAAATAAATCTCCTCCATAAAGGTTCACGTCAACGTCCTTCGTTCAGCACCAGTAGTCGATAGGGGTCTCAGGGTCCTCGTGCAGGTCAAAGACCAGATCCTCGACTCGTCTTAGGTCCTTAAAACAGTTAACAATAGTGAATGAGATAAATCTCAGTAAGTTAATTACCTAAGCTTCGATTAGGAGGTCAACTTAGCTTGGATGCACTTAATACATGCAATACAATATGATATTCACAAGCATGTCATCATACAAATATAAGTAACAAATCATTACCTCAACACACGGCTAACATGTCTTAAACCATGATATGCAAAATGTACATAACACGATAGAACACTCGTCAGCATCCTCACACTCAGTGCACTCAAATGTCTTTAAATCACTGCGGCCACTTAGGCATCCATTCGATCAATTATGGTTGATCAAGGGCATGCGTCGTACTCATACAAGGGTCTTTTGTCTCAATCGGGTGTTCATTCGATCCATTACGGCCAAGCGAGAGCACATCCGGTACCATACAATGGTGTTTTGGCTTAATCAAGTATTTATCCATTCAATTAATTACGGCCAATCGATGGCACACTAGTCTTTTTACAGGCTCTTCCAGCTTATCCGAGCAGTTATCATTTTGATCAATTATACCCGATTGAAAGCATGCCCATCTTTTTACAAGGTTCATTCGGCTTATTTGGGCAATTATCATTTCAATCAATTATGGCCGATCGAGGGCACGGCCGTACTCGTTAGCCGGATAAGTCTCACATTAATGCAATGCTTATGCTCAAAATGCAATAACTGAATCACATGCACAATTCATTTATCAAAAATAACCATTCAATTTATTTATCTATATAATTCAATTAATGTTGCAATTCTCAATGGCGACATTATAAATTTGAGCTTAAACTAACACAAATTAATATTAGGACTACCCAAAAATATTAACATTTAATTTTCAAAAATCTAATTATTTAATAAGAAAATATCAAATATATAACAAACCAATAACTTATAGAATAAATAGTGATAGCTTTTCATCTATTGGTGATAATTTATCACCTATATATTGATAACTTATCAGTTTAAGCCACGATAGCTTTAACCTCGAAAGTTTATCATTCAAATCACGATAGCTTACCACTCAAACCACAATACCCTATCGTTCAAACAATGATAGCTTGTTGTTCAATCCATGATAGCTTATCGTTCCAATCGCAATAGCTTATCACCCAAACTGCGATAGCTTATTGCAAAAGCCATGATAGCTTATCGTATTTCTTGATAACTTATCACCATATTTTGATAGCTTATCTACTAATCCCTACTTAATTAGCATTAAACATATTTAGCCAATCTAGTTACATCCTAATCAAGTTTAGCGTACTTATTGAGGGATTAGGATGAAACTCACCTAACGGCGAATCCGAAGACATGGGCCTGACGGCGGCGGCGGCGACTACACGTGGCTAGCTCCAAAAACCACACGGAATGGCTTTGGAGAGGGGGTCTCCAGCGACCACCTATGTTTAGCTCAACTCACAAAAATCTAGTAACTTTATAAACAAACATCCCTTAGATCCATGTAACCCTTGATCTTATGGTCATGTACGAAAAAATGGAGCTTAATTTGCCCTCCAAACGAGCTTAGATGAGCGATTTCTTCTCAAGTGCTATTAGAAATTTGAGAAAACAGGGCTCTTAGGTTTGGGAGGTATTGGTTGGCTGAAAATTGGGGGGGGGGGAGATATATATATATATATATATATATATATATTACTCTTGAAATCGTCCTCTCCAAGTTTCATCAAAACCCCTCATCAATGCCAAGCCACCAAAGTCTTCTTCAACAATGCCATTTTGTTTCAAATCCATAAATGCAAGAAGGGTATTTTGGTCATTTCACATCAAGGGATAAAATGGTAATTTTTCAAAATTTAGTAAAATGTACTATACACGTATACAGGTTAGTATTTTGTATGGGGTTTGTATAAATCGAATTTGGGCTTTAAAGGATTGGGATTGGGCTTTAGAATGCTCATTGGGCTCAACTTGGCTAAATGGGCTTTAGTAGATTTAAATTGGGCCCAACTTGGATAAATGGGCTTTAGTAGATTTAAATTGGGCCCACCTAGGCTTGCTTGGGCCCAAATGGCCGAACCATATTGGGCTTGATTCCCACTGTGCCTTCACTTGACTCAATTTTCTCGCGGGCTCTAACTCTCGATCCAATAGCCCTTATCCAAGAGTCTTGTGTAAACCGTTAAATAGGTCGCTCAATGAGGCGACGTCCAATAGCTCAGTCATGAAATCATTGAAGATTCAATATCCACATTTGGATTCTAATCCCTAGTGAAAACCGATCGAAATTGCCATTCCTTACATCCCAAATAAGGTCAAATTTGAGGATGTCGCACTTACAACCTCTGAAGAGGTATGTTCGAATTGTGCTTGTTTAGCGTCGCGACCTAAAAATCGGTTTCCCAACTTTTAAAGTTAATGGATTACCATGTTAATTAAATTGAATTAACTAGCATAACTCGAACTCTCCCGAGTTCTACCAAATCGTGACTTAGGTTCAATTTCATCAAAAGAAGGATTTATCTTGAAGTCGCCACTAATCATTTTGGGTAGGTTGATTAGATACCTAAATAAAGTATCGGGAGAAATACTTTATTCCTACAAACCAGAGATTAATGAGTTCGGGAACTTGATTACGCTAATTTTTCAATTAACGACCTTTCGGTACCAATTTCATGAAAATGTTCAACTTGGCAATTTTGATAAATTTTCACTTGAGGTTCAAAGGTGCAATTTTTTTTGGGTTTTCTTTTTATGATTTTTTTTAGATTTTTTCGATGTATTATAAAGAATGCAAAATCACCTAAAGCAAACGAAGATGTGAAGAGAGAGTAGGTAAAGTAAAACTGCCCTAAGGACAGTGAAAATAAAACCCGCAACTCGTCGGGTGAATAATTACAGACTAATTAAATAAAACCCGAGACATGATCGAGAATACAACAAAAATGGACCGGAATGGACATCGGTCAAACACCGGTCGCCAAGTCTCGTGGGTCGGGAGTACAACAAAACGGACCGGAATAAACATCGGTCATCCTCCAGTCTTCAAAGCATCGGGCCGAAAGCCAAATGAAAATAATAAACTTATCCAATCGAACATGCACAATCACCAATGAGTTAAGACAATTCAAAAACTCGAAGAAATTTTAACACGTGCTGATTAAACTTCATTGAGACCATTTTTTACATTTTCCAATGCATTAACACAAAAAATACGAATTAAATCATACTGTCCATGAACATTCTTAGGGAGAAAGCAGAAACCATAAAATACAAAAGAAATAATGAAATGTATGCAAAAATTCTGAGATTTTTTGTATGGATGGGAAAATGTGTCGTTGACAACTTTCATGTTTTACATTCTTACTGAAGAGACACTCATTTTCGTGTAGAAAATGGTCTTTCATGAGAGCTCAGCAGCAAACAAACAAATTTCACAGAACAGACATACTTCAGGATTAAGCTCAAATGGACACTCAAATCTCAAAATTAATGCACCAAACTTTCCAGTCTACTAAACAAGACCGCAATGAACAACTTTCATTTTTTTGTGAAGTTTCAAAAGAAGAGTCTAAACATGAGATAACTACGAATCAATATGACCATGCACAGAAAAACACTCAGACTCAAGGACGCCAACAGAATTGCATGATTTCATTAAATGCATTAAAAATATGAAACGTGCATGAATATTTTTGTATTTTTTATATGTTATGCATTAAGATCTTATGAACAAATGTCATGAAGAGGTCTTTATGAAACGAAGTCTAGAATAACCCATGGAAAATTATTTAGCATGAAAGGTCAGATTAGAAAAATTCCATCTGAGGTTCTGATCACCATATTTCCAGATTTCTGCTCTCCATTTCAGGACCCTTTTGACATAGCAAACGACGTCCATTTTCACGCCATAATATATCAAATCGAAGATCTCGAAGTCATCTACGAATGTGCAGTATATTTGTTTTCGAGATTCCGTCATCTAAACACGAAAAATTGAGTTACCAGATAATTGCACATGCTGATGCGCCTAGACCTCGTTGGAGATGAATCCGTCGCGTCGCCAAGGCTTGTTCCACGGCGGCGAATTTTTCTCTCTCAAATTTTTTTTTCTTGAAATCTCTCCAAATTTTTTTTCAATCTCCAAAGTCTTCCTAATTTCTCTCTAATCTCTCCAAAAGTCCCTATTTCAAGGCTCTCATTCTTCCTCCTTTTATAGCCTACTCCCCTATCTTCCTTTCTCTATCTTCATCTATTATTCTAATTTTTCCACTAACTTCATCTTCCCTTCTAATTCCACCATCTTCCCTTCTTTATCTCCATCTTCCCTTCTAATTCCACCATCCTCCATTCTTTATCTCCATCTTCCCTTCTAATTCACCATCTTCCATTCTAATCTTTCCATCTCCCATTTTAATTCTTCATCTTCCCTTCTAATTCTACCATCTTCCATTCTCCATCTTTCCTTTTAATTTCTCCATCTTCCCTTCTATATCTCCCCTTCTCCATCTTCCTTTCTAATTTCTCCATCTTCCCTTCTATATCTCCCCTTCTCCATCTTCCTTTCTAATTTCTCCACTATCCCTAAAATTTTATGTATTTGCAATTCAGCCCCTGAAGTTTTATGTATTTACAATTCAGTCCCTGTGGAAAAATTTCTTTTAAGTTCAAAACTTCATAAGCCTTTCGGCACACATCCCTCACGCTCAATCCAATCGTTTGTCAATTTAAGCTCAAATCCTCCGTCGTTAGCCATAATAAAATGCATGATCGAAAAAAAATTAAATATGCAATGCATGAAAAAATTAATTTTTGGTGAGAACAAATTCTCATTTTTTATGTACTTAAGTGAATGAATTTTAAAAAGTCAAAATTTAGGTATCAACATTTAGTCATAATTGATTAATCCTTGAAACGTCGTGTCTTTTCGAACCTAATTGCTTAACTTTTGAAAGGGTCATGTTTGTTTAGAGATAGCTCCTTAACCTTAGAAAGATTGTGTCTGATCGAAGATTTTCTTTATAAATTCATGAATGTTTCTCGTTCACTTGATAATTTCATGTCACGTCCCGTACCTGCTCAAAGTTTCATCTGATGGTCAAAATAACATAACGCGATTCCCCTGGACAAATCACAGCCAAAAGACGGGAAAAAAAAATAGAATCCGCAACGGACGCGCAAAAACTCCCCCTGACAAACAAGCAAGCATGCACGCAGGATAGCGAGACCCATTGGCACCTGTATACCTGAATACGACATAAACGGAGACTATATATATATATATATATATATATATATATATATATGCTTATACACATATCATTAACCTTTGAAATTCGCAAATTTTACAATGTATATATATACATATACACAGGTGCTGGCCCTCAAAAAGAAATAACGGGCACTCCCAATCAAAAGAGACCGACAACCCTAGACCCTACTCGGTCTCCCCCACACTGTCTTCACTGAATGGCAGCTCCCCTGGGTCCCGAGCAATACCATATCTCAAAAATGCGAACCTCATCCTACGGTCAACGATCTGAAAGGCGATCAGCCACAAAGTAAGTATACAACTCAGTGAGCAACAGCTAACTATAATACAGAAAAGTGTCAGTGCTAAAAAGGACATGACTGAAGCAACTTAAATGAACAAAAATTAACATCGTGGATACACGTATGCAATAATCTCATATATAAATCAACCACTGCCGCTCTGAGCCTCGAATTATCTCAATGCACAAATTCAGGAAACAAGTGCAAATCACTCAAGTTTTAAGGCATACGAACTGTTCCGAATCCCACGGAACTGTGACTGGTCCCCTCACTCGGGATGTCACTTGACTCAAAAGAGAGCCCCGGCCCTCGCGTCTCAACGCCTTGCCCCGTGCCACGATCGCGAAATCGCGCAGGTCGACACGCTTATCCCTCCAGCTACCCCGTGCCTAGCACGTACAGGCGCCTTCGACGGCGAATCGCGCACATCAGAATCACCCTTGTCACTCCAGCCTCTGAGCCGAACCACTCGTCGGCAGAGCACCCGCCAAAGTTCCTCATCTCAACGACTTGCCAAAAATTCAAACAGTAACAGGCTAACATGATCTCCCCCTTTTCATTTCAAAATGAACAAGCACAATTTCGTTCTCAAATCTTTTTTTTTTTAACCACGATCAAGCAAGTCGATGTTCACACAATTATGATAATACTAATGTCGGCATAAAGCTCCATAGTTCAAAGCTCAGTAACACGTAAGCTTTTAGCAGTCAATCACGCGGCAAATCAGAAATATTAGGACCCACGCAAAACTTCCCAACTCACTGCTCAATAACACGCCAAATGCGGACGTTCACACGAACGCTTCGACTAGTGCATGCCTTTATTACTCATAGCAGTTAGCTTTGCTTGACCGTGCATAAAGTATTACTAGATTCTTAGTGCACATCAAATAGTATTATCAAACAAACAATCACTCATTCCTATCAGTTAGCCACATGAGCGCCGGTTTTATCTCAGCTAAACATCTTAAAAACTCGGGCATTTCGCGAAGCCGTCGCGACACAATTCAACGATTAATTTTCCCATTGATTCACCTATTCCGTCGGACAGCGTTTCGATACTCAAGAACAAACTGAGGCACTTAAGAATCAGCATTAAACTCAACCATAGGCAGCCACATTCCCTAATTAGACTTAGCAATTCAAGGATCGAAATTTATAGCATTGAATTTTCCCCTAAACGACTTCCGAATTTCCAAACCCCAACGCAGCCCTTCGAGCTCAGCTTAGAACGAACCATTCTTCTATATCAAGTTAGAAATTGCTCACCGATTTTCCAAGCTTAAGCGACGGCGGGATACCGTGCACAATCCGAACGAAGCAACTACAAGTCCAGCTGCAACAGAAACATAGAAAACTAAAACAGAGGAAACCGGTGTTTAAAGACAACCTGAGGACACCTAAACTCACACTTCAATTCAGCTATGGGCAGCAACCTCTAATAACCGAACTCAACAACTCAAGAATCAAAATTCCAGTTTTAAACCTACTAAGATAACCCACGGTCTCCAACTCTCACTTAGTCTAGAGATCCACTCTACCTCTCAACAATTTGCTGCATTATACTCAGCCTCAAACACAATTTCGCTTCACCATACTTCAGTCCAGAAGAACCGAAAATTCCAGCACTAAGTCCCGTTAAGCACCTCTCAAGTTCAAGCTCAATCGTGCAACCTATTGCCATTCCAACACAAGCAAGTTTCGATATTACAGTTAGGAGCTCGCTCACCAATTTTCAGGCTTGGACGACGAGGAAGAGGGTCCACAATTGCAGCGAATTGACGATCCTCGGCGGTCCACAAGCGAGCTAGGCTGACGAGGGAAGGTAGGTGGTGGTCTAGGACGGCCCACGACGGCGGGGCTGGCCGGAGTCGGCGGCGGAAACTCTCGGTCCCAACTGAACCGAGATGCAGGAAGACAGTGATCGGGCGGATTTCTGGGGCGACTTGGGCATGAGCAGCTTGAGGGTGGTGCGGGGGTTGTCGGGGCTAGCTAACGACAGCTTGGGGTGGCTTGGCGGTGGCCGGAGAGGGGCGGAGCAACCTCCGCGCCACTGGTCTCAAATTCGGACGAAAACAGGGCAGGGGAGGAGACGCGGCAGATCTGAAAGCTCACGGTGGTTCCGGCGAGGTGGCGGTGGTCTGGGTCGGTGGCGCTCGAATTCTGGTGGCCGGTGGTGGTCTGGTCGGGCGGCAGGTGGTGGCGATGAAGAGCGACGGGCTCTCGGGCGCGCGTACAGGGGAAGAGAACGGGAGAGAGAGGGAGAGGGAGAAAGGAATGAGGGCACACACGATAGAAATTAGGGCAAGAAGGGGTAATTATCTAGGTTTTATTATTATTATTATTAATTTTTTTCAAAAATATGAAATTACTGTCCACGCGATCGAAATCGCTCAACGAGCGCAGATCGATACTTGGATCGCTAAAATTTCACACGAATAATTTTCTAAGAGCAGGAAGCAAGCTAGGGGCAAAATTATAATTTCCTTAAAATCACCTCATTTCGTCGCGTTTCGACGGACATTTCAAAACTTCAAACGCTACATTTCCGAATCCGCTTCGGCGCTGCGAAATCTCCGAAAACTCGATTATCCAAATTCGGAATCCATTTCGTGGTCTCTTTCATTAATTGAAATTTCAGTAAATGCTCGGGTCAACGGGCGGCTGTTAGGAGATACGCATATCGACCCGTTGGGTCCACGTACTTTAAATCCTAAATTAGCCTTTCCTTTCTAGTCGATCATCCCGAGGTGATCAATCTCGACTGAGATTTAGCCAAAACACAATTAATGAAATACATCCATTCTTTATTGAAATTTCCGAAAAATGGTCGAAAATTCGGGATGTCACATTTCAATTTTTAGAACTTTCAATTTTCATTTTCCTCAAAGAAAATACAATCATTTTTTTTTCCAATTATTTCCCTTGAGAAATTTTGGAGAAATATTAGAATTTATATATGCTATTCTTACTTGAGACTTTGTTGTATCGTGGAGGATATTTTCTAGAAACTATTACAACGGTTATGAGGCAAATAAATCCTTAAAGAGACTGTTATCACACCTCAAAGTTTGATTTCATTTCATCCCATTTCCGATTATTTTTTCCAAAACAAAAGATCCATTCTCTCTCATACATTAGAGGCTAACCATGACGAGAACACCTAGAAAATTGTCCAAGGAGTCAAAAATGGGCTTGCAAGAATCTGCCTAGTTGATCAACACCATCATTTTCTGATTGAATTAAGAAGAAATCAAGAACATGGTCCGCTGTTTCCCTAAGTGACAGCACTAGAATAGAACAGAAAGAACTTCCGCCATCAATTGAATCTCTCTGTCAAATCCATGTACATTCAATGTAAAAAATGAAGCTGTTCTCAACGTATTTGCTTAGCCAAACTCCCCTGCGCAGAATACATGCAACAGATCTGGCAAAATTTTGTTTTGAATCTGCTGCGAAGAGAATGGTGTTCACAAAGGAGTAGGGGAGCTAATCATCCCATGATGCGGCTTTCATGATTTTCTGGACAATGGAAGTAGCTTTCCTCTGAGCCCTCGCAGTCGCCGTGCTGCTCACACTTAGTCTCAAGAGCAGACCGCAGGCATCCCCATCGTTACTAATTTGCTTCACGGAGTTCGGGTCATAAGAGCAGATCTCGTCCAGAATAGCCACACAGTTCTCCTTGAATTTTTCGGGTCTGCTTTCCCCTAATACCATGAGCAAGAGAGGAACAGCACCAAAGTCCCTCAACTCCTTGACTGCATCTTGATCGCCAGACAATTTCACGAGTAGACCCACCATTTCATCCACACAGATGCGTTTCACTATCTGCTGGAGTATCACACTGGTGGCTTGTGCCCGAATGGCATTCTTCACGTTCTCAGTAAGATGAAACAGTTTGCACAGTGCAGAAGCAGCATTGAAGATAGCTAAAATGTTCCCTTCTCTGATGACATTGATCAGAGGACCGATCGCTCCCGCTTCTCCAATCAGACGCCTGTTCGAATCGAGCATCGATAGTTCAGACAAAGCTGCGGCAGCAATACTTCTTGTTCGATGTGTCCTGGAGTTGAGTGACCCAACGAGGAACGATATGACAAATGGATGGCCCTCCATTAGCTCCTTGTTGCTATCGATGATTGAGAGATTCAAAACTATGGCAGTCAAATCCTCTTCCAGACCAGGATTATCAGCCGCCTTGTTCGGGGAAAGTGGGTTGAGCAACTTTTGGAGTGCCCCTGCAGATTCTGCGAAAAATGCACGAACTGAGGCTTGTCTGTTTGTCAGATCCCGTAGTTCTTTAGCAGCCGCTTGCTGATCATCCAGGGCGGGGGACATTCTGTCAAGGAGTGATTCAAAATGATCCTTGTCGCAGTCAGCGGCTATCTTCCCTATATCTTCTGTCAAGTTCGGTAACTTAACTCCTTGCTCCTTGCAACATTTTACAATTAATCTCCGGACCAAAAGATTTGGAGTAAGTCTAGTGTGGCGAAGGTATTCCTGGGTTTGAGGGCATCTCCTTCGGCCCTCATTCAGCCAGTCCCTAATAGGAAGGCGATCAAATGTCTGGAAACAGGAAATCAAACGAGAGAGAGAGAGAGAGAGAGAAGAAAATGTGAGCCTGGTAATCACTCAAATACGCCTGATTTGGAAATCACTGTGACTAGGAACCCTACTGTAGAGAAGAAAATGGCCGAATAAAGGGCAAAAAGATCCGGCGATATCACTAATCCATATCCCGATTCATCAATGCTTTGCTTATTTATTCGAAGAATCAGCGAAACCCTTTATAGTATTAAATACAAATACCTTCGCTGAGAAGGTATCGCAAGAAATAGATGGCTGATAAGAAGTCTTAGCTCATCAACCACCATAGAGCGAATAGTACCGCAATGTTGATTACCTTCTTAAGTTACGCCTAATCTCACAAGGCAGAACTGATAATGGATGACCACGACAATCCATAATCCAAATGGCTACCCCAAGACGCAGCACTCGAACCCTCCTCCATCAAAAAGGATGTTCCCTGAGCAACTATAAAACCACACTCCAAAATTCCCTTAAAGCTATGCCGAACTCAACGTCACTAGCGAAAGAAGAGCCAGAATGAAGGAAATAAGAAGAACAAGCACAAGAAAATGAGTGAAACCTCTCCATTCTCCAAAACAACTGGGTCCACCATCACTTTCTTTGAAATGGGACAGAGGAACTCTTCGGGAATTCCCTGCTTGTTGCCGGGGGGCTTCTTCTCCGTCGTCTTCGACCTTGACTCCGAGAAAAGTTGCAGAGTTCGGATAGCTTCGCCGATGGTCTCTAAATTGCACTCGTCTTCTTTAGCGATCATCTCCAGTAGCCTGGACACTTTGCTCTTCAACTCTTGAGGACTCTTCGTCGAACCCCCATCTGGGTCCCCTGTTTCTGCCATCTTGCATCACTCGCTCTAACTGACACCACACGAAGAACAGAGCAAGAAATGGATTGAACTTTACTTTTCCTTGATGTGTTCACCATATTGACCATGATATGATATTGGAGTAACAGAAATGCTGACGTCACTGGGGCTGCCTGTTAACCGAAATTCTCTTATTGGATGAGACTTGAGGCCGTTCTCTCGGCGGTTGTTCCCATGCGGATTGCTGACATTTTGCCAAAACAGAGCTCAAAAACGAAAAAATTAATCAAAATAGAAAATTATAAAGATTAATCAAAATTCAAGAAAACAGAGCTCCCCGATGCCGGGGGACCAAAAAATGAAATAAAATAATAGCAATTAAATAATTGGTGGAGATACAAGAGATTTCATAAATTTGATTTTGATCCTTAAGTTGCAAGGTGACAATTTGAGAATAGACGGATGAAGGTTTCTAGAACATACAGGTTCACTATTCAATTCTTTAAATTATTTTAATATAATTTAAATAATTATTTTATTAAAAACTCATCATCATTGAAAAGTGTCGGTGATGGTGTGGGAATGGTCGGCAGGAGTTGTTAAGCCCGGTTAAGAACCGTCAACCCTCGCCCATGTCTAGCCAAGGGTCACTAGGGGGTGAACAATTTCTTGTCTAGCTCGATTCTCCTTAACAACTAGGTATCTGACTAGCAGTCCTGATACCCAATTTTCAAAACCATTGACTGGACCAATAGCTCAAGTACTAGACCGAACAAAACCAATTGGTTCAGTTCGGTTCCCAAGCAATCTAATGTGACCAGCAACCTATCCAATAATTGTGGAAAAAAAGAACATCAAATGAGTGAAACAACATCAATGATGGTGTGATAGTGAACGCAATATTCAACTTTACCTTTGAACTCCATTCAACTCTACCTTTAAATAGAGTTACCAATTATAGTGTGGCGCCCCAGGCTCGCCACGTATACTGTCGGCTTTAATAATATTTAATAAAAAAAATAAAAAATGCGCAAGCGGATAATAAAACAAAGCACTTTTTATTTATTAAGACCGGCAAGGTCGGATTAGTTTAAGTACACCAGGGAGAACCTCGGGTAGGTCTCAAAGTCGTCTATCACCTCTACCAGGTACAATCGAAACCCCAAGTACCAGCCACAAGCATAACCAAAACTCCCATAACTTCACATGCGTCACGATCTGAAAGCTAGCCATCACTTACCTAAAAATTTTCAACAACAACGGGGTGAGAAATAATTTCAGTGAGTCAAATCTCTATATCACTTACTAATACGACTAACGCGATGCACAAATAGCGGAGAAAGGTAGTCATCGAGATATTCGAAAATCGATACCAACATACCTGCTTCAAGGTTCAATTTATTGAAAATGCAATGGAAGGTGATATGTCATGATGAATGACCAAAAGACTACAATGTCGTCTCGTACCGCCTCAGAGACCGGTTCAGATCACATAGTAGGACCATCCAGATCACATAGCAGGGTCTTCCCATAACTCCATGGGGAATATTCGAGCACAAAGCCCATAAGTCGAGCACACAGCCCATTTCTCGAATCACAATTGGTTCACATTTATGATATGCAATGCCATGCTCATGCTCATGATTCATTTGTACCTTGATTACTACCATGTGAGGAATTTCGGCAAGGATTTATGGTTGTTGCGTTTCCACAATAATTCACTTTATCAACAAAAGAAGTCTACAATTCAGACGGCCCACGAGTTATTACGAAATCTATTTCCAAGCTAAACCGCCTCTGCCTTCTTGGTTACTTTACTTATTACTCACTCTTAATACATCTCTATTCAACTATCACTCGTCAACTATCACTCGGCAACCCAAAGAGTAAAACCACTAAGTTCAAGTGCTGCCTAGTCACACCCAAGCAAAGTTAAAAGGAAACAATGCAGTCCAGTTTTTCTTTTCTTTTCTTTTCTTTTCTTTTCCCCCAAAATCCATTAGCTCTCACGGATGCAGGGCCTAGTGCAGTTGGTAGTGTTTGAAAGCTAGAAATCCCAGCTGCAACGCCCAACTAGAGGGACTTCAAAGAATCTAAACAGAGTCGTGGTTCGGTGGAAACTTTCCAGTCCATCGGTTCACCAAAAAAGGGCAAGAAATCAGAGTTCTTGAGGAAGCAAAAAGGGTTATCGACACAAAACTTTAACAATTAACTCAGGTTCCACCTCTCAAACCTCACGGCCACTACTCATTTGCTCTGCATCAGCCACTTAGTTTGTCTAAAAACACTACCTATTGGCTCAGCCAATTCGGTACCTTGCATGAGCATCTCAAGTAACAATAACATCTCCTCGAAGCCCCCCCTTTTTTTTTTCACTGCAGTTCAACCACATCAGCAGTTCAGGGGCCATGAAAATCCAACCAAGGTGAGAGAGAGGTTCTGTACCGTTGCCCAAGCCGTACCCAACAACCATCGCCACCCTAAACTCTCCAATTTCTTCCAAGGATCACTTCAATTCAGCCGCAATAGCAGCTCGGGACTACAGAACCGAGCCAAACGGGGGAACGGGAAGCTGCAGAAATGCACTCTCGAACCAACCCGATGCCTTCGGCTCAGCCGCACGCCACCACCCATTCGTACACCCACACGATTTCGAGTTTAAGCAACAAAATGCAACATCTAAGACTTCAAATCTACATGCACCGAGTCGGATTTACTCCTCATTCTCGGCTGGAACTTAACCGGGGCAGTCAACTCACCCACTTCTACCCGTCTACCATATTCAATGCACGTCGGACGGATTAGGAAGCGAAATAGAGAAACGACTCACTTAGTTCCCGCTGCAACACTACTTTTGAATGGCCGAAGGGGCGTGTTCCTACGTTGGTGCCAAGCGAACGAGCTTCTTGGGCAAAGAACGAAACTAGACTCCAAGCGTTGCGCTTTGGCGATGTCGCCAAGGGAGAAAAAGAAAGGGGTCTTTCCTTTTTCGTCGGTCGCGAGACTCTCTGGCGTTCAGTCCCAAAAATATCAACAGATGGTGGTAGAGAAACACTTTCTCCTGGCGACACCACCGAGTAGAAGAAAGAAAAATGGAGAACCTGTCCTCAGCTGGAGATGGTCACGTGGATTACTGCAAGTAGAAGAAAGAAAAATGGAGAACCTGTCCTCAGCTGGAGATGGTCACGTGGATTATTGCATGCATTGTAAACAGCTCCCCTTTTTTTTCATTAAATAATGGGACCTGCTTCCTCCTTTCACGATTGTTTTCATGGGTTAAAGCATATGGCCATTGTTCGTATGATAAAGTTGAGCTTGGGTGGAGAAAATTTCTGTCAAGTTTTGAGACCCATAAATACTTTCACCGACCTTGAAATTTGAACACCCATTATTATTCGATCTAATGATTCGTTCAAATCGAATATTTATTCATCCGGACCAAGTCAGCTTTCGAATCCATTTCGTCTATTTTTTGACGATTTAGAACTATTAAAATAGGGCATTACATATAGCATGCCTTGGAAAAGCAAATAAGAAGGCTACGGACGAAAGAATAGAAGTTGGGTATTGGAATTCAGCAATACTAATGTAGCGTGTCAAAATTATCGCGAAAGAGGGTGAGACTAAACTGTATGAGACGTGGGAGAGACCATGGGAAGAAAGTTTGGGAAAGAAAGAAGGGAAAATTAGATTTGGCGTTATGTTTAAAAAATAAAATAAAATAAAATAAAATCGATCGGTTTGGTTTGTTCTCGGTCTAATTGGTTTGATCTGCTTAACCCTAGTCGCCATTGATTGAGTGGCAGCCCTCAACCGATCAAGGGGAGGGATGTGACCCCCACCACCTAATCCCCCATCATCATTTGCCTTTCTTGGTGATGGTGGTAGTGACGATTGTGGCGAGGGCTGCCCTTGCCTTTTCCTTCTTTTTCTTTTTTTCTCAAATTCTTATTTTTTTTTAATGTAAGTCAAATATGTTTGTATTAAAAATATATATAGATTTTGACCAAAACGGTGTCACTTCAACCGCATCAGCGCCACATAGGCAGACAATTGCAAAAAAAAAAAAAATTCATTAGCACTTTTTGTTAGCCAAATTAGACATTTGGTATTGCTTTCATGTATTGGTATTCATTCTTAGAGTAAATTAATTAACAAAAATACAGAAACCTAAGCAAAAGCTAAAGTCATCCTCAGTCATAATTGTCCTATTCTATGCAATTACACTAGGCATATGGTCGAGGCATAACATGAAAATACCAATTTATTATTCTTAAGAGATGTTATTCTAGAAATATATATATAGATAAACATAAAAAGAAGAATACTGAATTATGCTCTCAAAATCTTCCTTTTTACTGAATAGATGTTGGCATTTTGTTTGTAAAACAAACTAAGAGGTGCCTTGTCCCGCATCAAAAGGACATGAGTGTCCACGTGGAGTAGATTTGACACTAATCAGCAATTAACATTGTATTATATTGAAACGGTGCAACTATTCACAAATGGCTTTTACAATCTTTGAAGAGGTGTGTTCGAATTTTGTCTGTTTAAACATACCTGCTTAACATTTGAAAGGTTGTGTCTATTCAGACATAATCCCTTAAACTTCAAAAAATTGTGTCTATTCAAAGATTTTCTCTACAAATTCATGAACATTTCTCGTTCTTTTGAGATCTTCAATTTTCAAAACCTTCAATTTTTGTTTTCTCCAAAGAAACTACAACCATTTTCTCTAATCGTTTCCTTTGAGAGATCCTAGATAAATATCAGAATTATTATATGATATTCTCACTCGAGATTTTATCGTATCATAGAGTATATTTGTCAGAAACCATTAGTAATGTTGTGTGATAAATAAGTCCGTAAATAGAGTGTTATCATGCCTTAAAGTGTGATTTCATCTCATCCCATTCCCAACCATTTTTACCAAAATTTTAAGGATCTTATTTATGCAACAATGGAGTCTGAATCAGTCAAAGTCATGAATCAAGACATGGTGAAACTGGACCGTTTTGATGGCTATAGTTTCACTCGTTGGAGGTGTCGCTGGAAAGAGAGGATTGAAGCAGCATTCTTACTTGTTTCGATCCTTAATCCTCGTTGCTTCTAATGATGTCCGATGGATATTAAAGTTCCTTGAGAAATGATGATATTAGCGAAGACGTTTGTGGCCAGGCATCTCAGGCAGATTTGGGGATTTGCGGCATCTACTTGCATGGACCGAAGATTTCCTATTTCCTCCTATGGGATCTCTCCTAAGCCTTTTCGTTTAATTCCACGTTATTATCGCTTGAATGTATCCATGGAAACTCTTTGCAAAGTCCATGGATGGCGAATGCATGATTTCCTAAGGCGAGTCTATGATGCCGTTCTATTCAGTAACGAGGTTGACATTCTGACAATTTGACGGAAAGACTTAAAAGGAGATCATCAGTCCACAGAGAAGAAAAAAATTTTCCGGGTCTAATTGAAGGAGGACAACCACGTACAAAAGCAATTGAAGAGGTTAGACTTAATAGACTTCAGTGGTGATTTGATAAATGTGAAATCCGGTGGAGATCGAGAATGTGGTGGACTACATGAACGAGTTTGCGAACAGGGCGGCGGAGATAAGCGTGGAGTTGACCGAGGGGTTGCCGGACAAGGTGAGGCAGACTCTCAGCAACGAGAACTCCTTCCTTGCCAAGTACTTCAGGTGGAACTCGGTACTTCAGAGGGTTCTGGAGGCTGTGTGCGAGGCCGTTCACAAGAATGGAGCGTCTGAACGAGGACTTGCTCAAGGATAAGGATCCGATGCATGTTTGGTCAATTGTGTTGTTCGTGTTTGTCATCGACGTCATCATCGCAGGTTGGTAGGTCTCTATATATGGCTTCCAGGTTAGAGCAAGAAAATCGTTTGACTGATAAATGCATCATCCCTTTTTGTGCACCCGTCTGTTAACCCGTTATGACCATTTTTTACTGTTTTTTTTTTTTTGCTATTTCATTTGTTGTTATTTAAGGATTAAGCATATGCTGATTCTGAAAAAAAAAAAGGAGGTTAAAAAAAATATTTCGGCTGCTGCAAAGTAGAAGCAAGAGCTTTCAACCCGGTAAGTTGCAAACCTATGGTGATGGATTGGAAGTACCGTAGAACCATGAGACGGATTAATATCGATCGTGATTAATGACTCCATCAAGCTGAACTTTTGTGCATGATTCGTGGATAAACAAAGAAATTGGTCAGGTCTTGCTCAAGGTGATTGATGGCAATATCAATGTTACATTCTTGGAAGAATTTTCGAACTTTTCCGGACACAACTTAGTTTCATTGCAAATGCATTTTTTAACCTCTTATTTACTTAAATCCAAATTGTACCATATGATCGATGTGGAATCCATCTCTTGCATACTTTGTCGTCCTATACTTTACTTTAGCACACTTCTTTCGAGTCATTTCAATCCTGATGCTCCACTTTTTATATAGTTTTTGCATGAAACGGAATTCAATAATTGTCAACATAACAATTACTTTCAAAGATGTCATTTGCACAATCTTCCAGAATTTCAGAGTCTGTTCTAATCTACAGAGGAATATAGTTTTTGCATGAAATGGAGTTCAATTACCGTCAACATAACAATTACTTTCAAAGATGTCACTTGCGCAATCTTCTAGAATTTCAGAGTCTGGTCTAATCTATAGAGGAATATGTTGAAGTAGACTGAGAAAGGATTATCAATTTGCAAGAGAAAAAAAAATTGTGTGTCATGTAGAAGAAGATGGATTGTTGCACTAGAAAGATCGGTCGATTGTATTGAAATGGGTATTGGGTTCTGAAAATTAATTGAGGCACTAATAGTAATGAAGCCTTAGAATGTTGACTCAAGTAGCAACAATATATTGTTTTCCACGTCCTAACACTTGACCAGTCCATAACTAAATGTCACTATTCTACTTTGGAGACAATTCATGTAGTGGATATGCGCTTGTGATTCTCATCGTCCGACAATTATGCTGGATGAAGTTACATTTACAAAATCAAGCTTTTATTGTCGCAACGACCAAGGTTTGGCACAAAGTCGAATTGACCAGTTTTTGGTCTTTGACTGACTTGCACGGTTAACTGTTTCCTTTTGTATTTTAGACAGTACAATTGTATAACACCAACACAAGGGAATTATGCAGCGTTATCATTAATTAAGCTATCGTTGGAAAGTCTAATTTGTGAAATGTTTTGCCTTTTAAAATTTGTGAGTTCCGCCAAGGATTTGGAATTGTATCCGAAATTAAACAATGAAAATTAAACCAGGTTGATGTAAGTTCTTCTCATACAATAGATCCTCGATCTGCATCTTCCAGAAACCAAAGTCGTTGCCATCGAACTGATCGATCTTCACCTTCCCTTCGTTCATAGTCATCACTCCCACTAATTTGCCAAACTAGACTCTGATACCAGTTGTTAGGACTTACGAATCTTTGAAGAGAAGAAAAAATAGAAAAGAAGAAGAAGACAAGTGAATTTTTTTATGCAGAAAAATCATTCTAAATCAGAAAGGGAAAAAACCACGATACCACATTAGCTAATCTTCACTATCAGTATCGGTATCGGCATTACAAGCTTCTGCGCTATAAAAGCAAAGGATATTGCCCCAATATATAATAGGAGTCTAGGGTAGACATGGTTATTAGTAAATTATAAGTATGCAATGTAAAAAGCTGTGCGCTTAATAATTATAACCATGCTATATAAAAGCTCTATGTTTAATATTGCTTTTCTTTTCTCTATTAGACTCCACAAATCCATCATTAGGTAATAGGAAAAGGACAATAATGAATGGTGAAGCAAAATCTCAAGGAAATGCAATCTAAGAACCCCAACTAACATGTACAACAGAAACTTGGGAGAAAGAAGGGACGCAAAGTGGCGGATCAAATATATCAAACCAGTAGACGCACTTCAAGCAAATAGCAATTACTCACAAAACTGGAATGCTGTGAGGCTTCATTCCCAATAAACTCAACGCGGCATCATGATCCCTGACGATGGTTATTTAGCAGTTCATGCCTGTAAAACATTCAAGTTGGAAGCCCTGCGGCAAGGTAGAGTCCAGTGCCGAGCTTACTGTCTTTTTCTGTCTTAGTTACATGAAATAAGTTCATCACAACTAGATGGTGCGGAAAACAACAGTCTTATCATACTGAAATCAATACATGATGTCACAGAACGAAACTTTCTTCATACTTGAACTGGGAACTTTGTCAGAAGACTTAACAGTTTTATTAATCAAGTACACAGAGATGACGCCATTATCAGATGCATCTCTCAAGGTAAATTGTAGAACCAGGACTTCTTCTGAAGTGTCTCAACAAACTTCTCATCCACTTGGAACCCCTTTGCTAGTACCTCTGGGGAAATACGAGGTTTCGCATTGAACAGGGCATTAGCAATCGTGACGAGTCCTGCGTTTTGGCTGTTAAAACTGGCAATCGCAACTGCATTGGTGTTTCCAACATTGAGCTGGAAGTGAATCAGCCCCTGTGGGAAAACAAAGACATCTCCAGGGTGGAGGACTTTCTCAAAAAGAGTATTGTTTAGTTCGTTGGATGTGACAAAGCCTACATAGAGGGTGCCCTCTAGGACAAGGAAAATCTCGGCCCCACGAGGGTGAGCGTGCGGAGGATTTAAACCACCTATTCCATAGTCAACACGAGCCATCGAAATGCCGATAGTGTTGAGTCCTGGTAGCTGGTCCACGAACACCGGGGTGATTATGGAGCCCAAGGGATTGGCTGTGCTTCTAGGAACTTGGAGGCCAGAAAAGAGGAAGTCGTTCACTGTGGCAAGAATGGGTTTCTTGCAGAACTTTCCATTCACGAACACTGCATACAGAGGAGTTTCTGTTAAGAGGATACTGTTGCTGACATATACCTTCGAGGCACATCCTAGGATACAATAAGGCAGCTCCTAGAACAAGAGATGTTATCTTGTTTGTAACTTAATTGTCTGTTTTGTTTGAAATTAGTGTACTCAATGTCTTGTTTAAAAAAACCATAGTGCCCAATGAGCTTCCCCAGTGCACCCTGTAAGAGTATCGGAGGACTACTTTGGAATCAAGAGAAAATGTATTAATTCGGAGAGTTCCACCAAGGAAGGGAAAGACAAGCTTACAAGCATTCTCGGGTTCTTTCACTGCAACACAGATGTCCTGCAGGGAACTTGGGTCGGAGGCGTTGGCAAAGGACAGTGCCAGAGCCAAGAGTGCGAAACTGGCGGAAAGCCGAACCCTATTCGTCATTTTGGTTTTCTTCTGCCTCTCTTTTACCAACTCTCAAGTGCTCTGATGGATGCGAACACTTGCTTCGAAATGATGCCTATTTATAGATGCCAGAACTCGTGCACATTTCATATTTTTCTCCACAAAGCACAGGAAAATTGACAAAAAGAATGTCTTAGTGGTTAAGCAATTCTCCTTCGATATTCGAGTCAGTACAGATTTTCCAACAGCTACCCACACCATTAATTTCCTCGTTCTTAACTCAAATCACCTCAAATCTCCTGCTGGGGAAAACAACTGACCAACTCATTCTGTTTCATATGGCTAAGGTAGTTGACATGCTGATGTCAATGCAATCTGATCTTCTATAGTCTTAACTTCTTTGTCAATCTGGCACACGTGAATTGGGTCGTTCCAATACCGAGTTGCTGATGATAATGATGCTTTGGCATACTGATGATACTGATGCTTTGGCATACTAGTACTAACAAGTAACAAATTCACCCTTGTCCAGATCTGAAAATAAAGAAAGAGTTATGATAAAATCTTGAGATGAGATCTGGGGTATTATTATAAGCCATGAGAGAGTCCTAGTTATTCAATCTACAGCCGTGAAAGTTCCAAACCAATTGTGAAGGATTTGATGTCACAACCAAGTACCGTGGCACAATGAGACGGATGTTCAACGATCACGATCAGTTACTCCAGCACCATGCAAGTTTTGTGCATGACACGTTGATAAAGGAAGAAACGAGTCAAGTCCTGCTCGAGGCAATCAACGATAAATGTTGCATTTCTCGAAAAATTTCGGACTTGTCTGGGCGTTTTGAATTCCCTGCAAACCCATTTTTTGAGCTCTTTATCAACTTAAAACTGAATCAAACGCGATGATCCACGTGGGAAACATTTTCAAAGAATTGTGGTACCAAAAGGACTGAAGCAGTAGAAGATGGTTGGCTTTAAGGAAATCAAGGATGGTGTATGAAGCTTATTTGGAGTACTTAATGATCACGGCACTGGATATTATTTACACAATGCTTGAGAGTGGAAAGTTTATCATCTTCTCCATTTCCATTGGAAATTACAAAAAAAAAAAAAAAGTTCTAAACCTATTACAATTGTTTTACTTCAATCTCAAATCTTTTTTTCTCGCCTAGTGTCTGTTGACACCTAATTTTTGATGAAATTTTTTTAGCCATTTATTTTACATAAAAAAAATCAGGGACTAACCTTAGTTCCTACAAAAAAAAATTAAGTAAACCATTTTTCCTCATTAATGTTAGCATTTATGCATTGCATGTGCATTTTTAATCGGACCGGCAGCGGACGAATGCAAGGGGATAATTCTAATTTCAATTAATTGGATCGAGCTTGTGATGGTTTAAAATTTGACTAAACCCATGAATAAAATATGGCGGAAATCTTGCATATTCTCGTAAGGGACAGAGCTTGATCAAATCTGGGATACTAAAATATAATCCTTAATATCCGTAATTGCGTTGGAACAAGAGATAATGATATATATATTTTTGGATTTCAAATAGGAAATAAGATTTTTATTTAGACTCTTGCAAGAAAACCCTAGACTAGGGATCATAAAAACAAGAGTCCATTAACGTTATGGGGAGGCCAATTCAATAGACATACATGGCGCCAGAAAATCAGAGACGTGTCTCTCTCTTTCTATCCTACATAACAACGTGCAGGGTTAAGACTTTCTATCATCTTCCAGTATTATAGAATTGCTTCATTTGATCATGAATTGTTCGAATTTTTTAAGCAGATTTGACGTGTCCAAGGCTTCCATTGATTTGGTTATTGCTTGTCTTGAAAGTCTTATATTTGGGGCCATGTCAATTTTCTTTTGGAGGTTTTAGCAATCCCTTGCACCCTCGTTCGTGATATGCTTGTCCAGACCAAGCTACTGTATCGACACGATCCGTAGCCGGTCACTCATCAACGCGAGCAGTCCACAAGATATTCACCGGCACGAGCAAGCTGCAAGCTCCGGACCACGCTGCTGTCCCGAACGTTCCCACCAATGCCCAAACTTTAGCAAAGCTTTTCCATAGTTGGTGGCGTGGGTCTGTCCTGGGTATATTCTATTGTTCCTCTTGCAGTAGTTAGCACCAGAATAGAGCGAGAGAGCGAGAGGGCATGGAGGCTGTGCAAACTCAGCAAGTCAGCATACATGGGGCCATGGCCATCTGGAGGGGGAGAATAGACACGGACGAGCCACATCCGGAGGTAGCTTTCGTCAATGGCCATGTTAAAATAAAATTTTCATTTTAAAATCGTCACCACGTAGATAATTTCATATCTAATCCATCTCATAAATATTTAGGTTATATAGCATTTTCTTCTGTGGACAGTCAAAAAGCGACAGAGAGAACACTTATATTCACTGTGAGAAGAAATGAAAAAAAGGGAACCTCTATTGTTCCTTTCTTTTTTCTTTTTTTTTCTTTTTTAAATTTTAATTTCTTCATCAGGTGCCTTACGATCCCACTTGCACGCCCAAGGGGTCTGATGGTCAGCTTTTGATAGTCAAAAGCAGATTAAATGCCGGTCGTCCACGATCGAGAGCAGGTCCGTTGCGGATTCAATAAGGAAAGAGCAAATCTTGAAGATTCGGGTATAATTTTCTATCTATAATCGAATATTCACTGGCCTATTTTAACGTATTTTGCATATTACATATCTTGGCATATATATAGTTTGCATTGCATAAAAGTGGATATTCTTTTAAAGATATAGTTGATTAGGAAAATCTTTTACAATCTGCAACTATTGTCATATAGAAAAAGGCCATTTTTAAGATTATTGATGAAATATTCGATTCGATAAGAACTTGAATTCAATCGTTAACTTGTAGGATTACGGATTAAAGGTTGGATTTAGATATTGCAAAACTTTCCAAAAATTGAATGGCATAAACCCACTTTCCTATTTTGAATTGAATTGATTCATTGTATATCTAAAATCGTCGCATGATGTAATATTTTCAAAAATTCTGAAAGAATTGCATACGTCAATTGCCATGTCAAGATAAAATTTGCATTTTAAAATCGTCACCATATAGATAATTGCATATCTAATCCATCTTGTAAATATTTAGGTTACATTGCATTTTCCTTTAAAATTACATCTCTTAGATGGTAATTCATTTTAAAAATACTTAATCTTCAATAGTTGAGGTTTAGGGCAATTTAAATCATAAAATATTTGAGAAATAAAGTATTTTGGCATAGTTTTACTTACGGTCGTAATTAAATCCGAATAAAAAAACACTGCTCATTCATGCATTGCATATAAGGTTTTTTTTTTTTGATAACCGAGGTGTCTGCGCGGCCAGCGAGATTGTGCTCAAACCAGCGGTGAAACACGACTAGCCCTCGGGAGGACCCACAGACCCCACAACCACGGGCTCCTAGTTAAGTCACCTGGTGCCGAGAATTTTTGAATCCATGACCTCTCGTGAAAGGAACTGAGCGCAAACCAACCCAGCATATAAGTTAATTTTTATCTTTTCCATAAATAAAAAAATCCCAAAAAAATAATTTCTGGTGCTTGCTTCTTGCAAACCATTGATTTCTGATTGTTATTTAATTGATTGTGCACCTATAGGATAATCTTTGTTAGTGACTTAGGTTAAAATTTAATCAATCCGCATGACAAAATTTTTTTCATGAAAAAAAATTGGTACCTAAAGGGCATTAATTAAAATTTTACTTAACCAAGTTCTTGAACTCATTTAATCTCTAATTACAGAAGTAGAATAATTTTTTTCACTATTTTATTCAGGTTTCTAATCAACCTATTATAAATTATTAATGGCGACTCATGAAAATCTTTTGTATTTAAATATTGAACCTAAGTTGCACTTTGGTAGGAGGTTTGGGAGAGTCCGAATTAGGTTTAGTCGAATAATTAACTTAATAATCCATTAGCCTAGATTTAGGTCGCAACAGTGCCGGTGAGAGTGTCCCGGCCCTAAGCCGGGGAAAAAACAGTAAAAAAAAGAAATAAATTATAAGAAAGCCTATAAAATTAATAAATGTTGTTGAAATTCGTCGAAGTTAGCGTGAGTCATCTCAAGTGGCACTATTGGCGTCCACCTTAGATATTTCTTGTTAAAATTGGACGAATGAACTGAATTGACAAAATGCAAAATTTTATGATTGAATTGATAAAAAAAAATTTTGAGATTAAATTGGCAACAATAGATTTAAAGCTTTTTTTTTTGGTAATTTTTTCGTCTTTTAACCTTAGTTAACAACCTCTTAACATCAGCATCTCATGTTGATTTTTGATGGCAAAGTTGCATTTCTTTGGATATTCTCGCCATGGAATGATAGATTTGAATGAGGTCACATCTAGGGATGTCAATGGGCCGGGTTGGGCCGGGTCTCAGATAGGCCCAACACAGCCCGAAACTAAACAGCACCAAGCTTGGCCCGGACCGACCTGACTTGACACCCGAATCATATACATTCAATATATTCAGGTCGGATCAGGTCGGGGCGGGCCCATTTTGTTTTGTTTTTTTTTTTTAAGAATGAAGCTCCAAAATCCCATAAATTTCAAGAAATTTTAACATGCATCGACAATATAAATTTTAGACCCTAAATCTCTTCCAATATGTAATCACAATGAATGTCAGCAAGGTAACCTTCTGGATCGATTAGTATTGAAAAGTTGGACTCCTAGCCTTCAACTTGGCAACATGAGTCCTCGTTCCTCTGTTCCGTGAAACAAACAGTCCATAAACAATCTTTTAGATTTCATCTTGGCTATTGGATCAGAGAAAAACAAAAAGGAAGAGAATTTCTTTTACCTAGTGCGAATTCTAGAGAAAAAGATGACGAGGTCAGTACCATAAAAGATGAAAACAGAGAGGGCCACAAAAACTTGAGGAGGCGTCCACAAACAGAGCCCAGAGCCCTCCGAAATGAATCCTGTTGAGACCAATCTTGGAGCTCAGAATGGCATCACGGATAAGCCTTCTGCTCATCCAAAGACGAAGAGACATACTACCAAAACAGCAAAAAAGAAAACAATCGTTCGCAAGAAAAAGAAAAACCCACCCACAATGCGACTCAGAAGCTTTCAACTTTTTGATCATTCATCGCCGACGGGCTCAGCATACTTGCCGACCTTGAGGAACCGAGCAATACAACCCACTGGGAACTGTAGCCTAGCCTTACTGCGAGATCGAGAAAGACCTCTAGGACATGGCCCAACGGCAAGCTTGTTCAGAGTGAGGGAGGAGTGGGGAAAGTTGGGGCGGGTGAGTGTGAACTTTGTGAAAGTGGTGGATGGGACGCCATGAGAGGGGGAAGTTGTTGCGGATGCTGAGGAAGAACTTGGGTGTAATGTGGAAGGGGAAGGATTGAAGAGAGGCGTGGAGGCGAGAATCAGGTGACCGCTGCTGTTGGTAGAGGACAGTGGAGATGCAGAGGACGTGGGAGGGATTGATGGTGGGGGTGGAGATTAATGGGCGAAGGTGAAAGAGCACGAAGGTGAGAGGCTTGGGGGAGCTCGACGAGGGTGGCTTGCGTTTGGCGAGAACCAGTATTGCATCAAAATAGTATCGGCACTGTACCGGAACAGTACCACTATTGTTTCGAAACAGAACTAAAACCTGGCCCTAAAATTTTTTAAAATTTCGGGCCGGGTTGGGCCAGTGCGGGCATTGTTGACTAGGGCTATCAAAGGGGCCTGCGCTGGCCTTGCTCGGCCCGAAAATTTAGGAAATTTTCGGGTCGGGCCTTGGTACTGTTCTGAACAGTACCAATACTTATTAAAAACTTAGGTGAGAATACCTCTCGACAACGAGGGAGGCAGCAATTCAGACATCGACATGGATTCGTCCCTCCACCCTTGCCATATTTTCTTCGCTCCCTCACACAAAACAACTTCTTCTACTTCAGTTCAATCGAGTAAGTTTGAGGCCAGATCGATTTGGTTTCTCTTGATTCTTTGACTTGGGTCACTCTCTACAACTCGATTTCAAGGAGGAGGAGGGAAGAAGGATGCGAAGCACGACTAGCTCTAATGCCTCCAAGGGTATCGTCGCCATCGTCGGCGTTGGCCCTAAACTCGGCCTTAGGCTGGCTAGGCAGCGGCGAACAAAGACACAATCTTGGGCTGCCGGAAGAAATGGGTGGCAAGCTGGACGTCGGTGAAGAGGGAGAGGGAGGCGGTGGTAAAGGGAGGGGGGGCGGCGGCAGGGCTGACGATGAGGTGGCTGGTGTGCTCCTCGGGGATGGCGAATGATTGTTTTCCTTTTGGTGGTGTCTCTTTGTCTTCGGATGAGCTCCTAGATCAGAATCTGTATGCAAGTTCATCAAGTTATTTGCTTGCAAAGCTTGTAATATTGTCAGAGCACTGAGACATAGAAAATTGTTTAGGATGCAAGAATTTGACAACCATCGTAACCAAAGAAACAATTTTGAGTTTTTTTTTTAAATATGCAGAAGAGAGAAAGAGCTTTGGAACTCAATTATGACACAGTGAAGCATCATATCAATTCCAGTCAAACGTTCCAAGTTTCAAGACAACTCTGCCTTTGTCTCTCCAGCCTGAGTGAATGGCAAGGGCCCAGATGCGAGAAACCCATCATCGAGGACAGTTTCCTCGGTTCCCATGTACGCACTTTATCAGCGAAATCAACTCATTTTTTAGTTCAGCAAACAGTACCGAAGCCCATCTCCTTCGGTGTATTAGCTCGTCTATTGAATGATTTTGTCTGTGTTAGTTTCCTAATTATTTGAGCGGGCTACTCATATGGTGGGAGAGATTTGGGGATTAAAATTTGTTTGTTCCGTTAAAATTTCTTGAAATCTATTGGATTTTGAAGCTTGATTTCTCTTTTTATTTTTTTTTAAAAGCCAGCCCGACCCGACCCGAACATCTTGAATGTATTCGGGTATCGGGCCGGCCCAGGCCGGGCCAAGCTTAGCACTGTTTGATTTCGGACCGGATCGGGCCTATGTGAGACCCGGCCCCCGGCCCATTGACACCCATATTTGACAGCCCTAGTCACGTCTACGTAATTTTGTTCAATCAAAACCCCAAGTTTCGACCCATTTTTAAATCGGGTCGGATCTTTGCAATGTGATTCCTGATCCGCCGTCTTCCTCTGCGTCCGCCCAATCCATATTTCCAGTAAGCCTGTGCTCCCAAATTGCCTCTCTCTCTCTCTCTCTCTCTCTCTCTCTCAGAGTAATTTCATCAAACACTTCGTTTCTGCAACGGACAGGGACGCCATGAATCCACCTCCAAACCTCCCTTTCTTCCCCTTCTGTCCCCCTAACCCGTATGCTAACTGCTTCCCTCCTCATCCCCCACAAATCCTACCTCCCCAAAACCCCACACCTCCTTCGCCTCCTTCTCTAGCCGCCGCACTCTCGTCCCTCGACCAGCTCATCGCTGCGTCGGCGCAAACCCTAGACTCCCTATCCTCCCTGCTCCCTCTTAGGCCCCAAGTGGGCCTCGATCTCGTCTCTTGCCCTTTCAACTCCCACCACCGCATGCCTCCTGAATCCCTCTTCGGTCACTATCTCAGCTGCCCCACCCTTCTCGATTTTGATTCCTCCCTGCAATCTCTCAACTACCCGAAAACTTTGGAGTCCTTGGACGACAATCCCCCGTTCACTGGAGCAGTTAACGGTCCCGGCAGTGAGCTCTGCCTCGCGTTGGACGGTTACGGCGATTTCAGGTCTAACTTTTTCTACGAGGATTGTCCTGGTGCTGTTTCTTTTCCTATCGAGGATAGTGATGCTAGGAGGACGTTTACGTTACCTGGAGTTCTGTCGATTGAATGCGGTAATTTTGGTACAGATGTTGATGTGGGTATTGAAGAAGTTGAGAATTTGTGCGTTAGTGTTCTGCCCTCGGAGTTGTGGAGCGTTCAGAGAGAAATCGAGGCATGGAGGGATTATCCGAATGGGTATTCGTACAATGTGCTTAGGGTGATTTCGGAGGTGGGGTTTGTTAAAGAGAGTGCTTTGAGGAGATGGGTTATTGTAAATTCTGTGCGATTTGGCGTGGTTATTGATGTGGCCATGGCGGATCATATTTTTATGCTGTTTACTATTTGTTTGAAAGCAGTTGTAAGGGAAGGTGTTAGTTTGCTGAAGACAAGGGATTTGAAAGGGAATAAAGGGTGTTCAAGTGAGTTTAAGTGTCCCAATTTGCTCCAGGTTATGATGTGGTTGGCATCTTGGCTCTCTGTTTTGTATGGTGAGGTGAATGCAAAGTTCTTTGCTATTGACATGCTTAAGAAGTGCTTGTTGGATGCTGCGTCGAATTTGTTACTGAACTATTCAGAGCAGGAGGATGAATCCCCTGATAAAAGTGAAAGCATGCATGAAAGAGATACTGGCGGTATCAAGAAGCAGCTTGATATTGAAGTGGATGGAGTAGATGGAACAGTGGTTGGAAACATCAACAAGAAGGTGATTTTTGTGTCCCAGGTAGCTGCTGCTATTGCAGCATTGCATGAGAGATTCTTACTTGAAGTAAAAATTAAGGCCTTGCGGCATTTTCAACAGCCTCCCAGATATCAGCGGTATGTTGATGCCCTCATTTTGTTTTTCTATCGAGGCTCTCAGTATTCTTTTACTTTCAGCAGGCAATTCCTATGGATATCATGGACATAGTAAATTAAACCAGGCTTGACATGCCATAAAATTATCTCTCTGGATTGAAATATTCAGTGATGATTACTTTAGTGCTCATAAAAGAAGTTCTGTTACTTTGATCATTAGTGTATCAACTTGATAGCATGACCTGGCCTTTCTTTTCACAAGTCCTACAAGTCAGAAATTAGAATTTATTTGCATATGTCTTCCTGCATATGTTTGCTAACCTTTAGCCATGCTTCCTCCCAAATGCACAGGTGTTATTACTGTTGGTCAATGGTTTAGTCTGTACTGTAACCATAATTTTCTGCTTAACAGAGACTTTTTAATACATTGTTAGTATTCTCCTTGGATTATCCTTTGAGGACTTTTCTCTCATGTATAGAGCGATTGAGCATGCTGATATAACCAAGAAAGCCGATGAGGAGCGAGAAAAACGTCCTGATTACAAACCTATCATAGACCACGATGGGCTTCCTCGGCAGTGGTCATCTAATCAGGTATATAGAAGCAGTTCAAAGCAAATTTCCATTGGTTTCAGAAAGAACAGGCAAAGGGCAATGGCTCCTAGCTTTAAAATTTGGTTCATTCACCATTCCTGTCTTCCTTATTGTAATGATGTTCCTGTATGATTAAGGAAATGGGCAAGGCAAAGACCAGAGAGGAACTATTGGCTGAAGAAAGAGATTACAAGCGCAGAAGAATGTCATATCGTGGCAAGAAATCAAAGCGTAATATTTCTGAGGTAGGCATGCTATCTGTTGGAAGAGCCGAATCTCTGCTAAGTTTAAATTATTTGTAATGGGATGGTGCGGGAGCTACATTTGGGAACCTGAGAGTTATCCATGATATTAGTACTTGTGCTATTTAGTTAAATTTTCCCTTTTGCTTTCTCCCAAAAAGTTTTTCCTTTGCATTGGAACATCCATACTAATGGCTGAGTTTGTTGTACTTCTCTCTGAAGGTGATGAGAGATATTATAGAGGATTATATGGAGGAAATTAAGCAAGCTGGAGGTATTGGATGCTTCGAGAAAGGTGCTCATGTTGGGGTTCAATCAAATGAATTACCTTCATCAGATGCAATTCCAGCAAATGGCACCTTTGAGTTTTGTTATGAACCTGAAGGGTACCCTGTTCATTCTGAGAGAGGATTAAGGACTAATCATGACGTCACATCTACTTCTAATGTCATTGGGGATACTTATTCCGAAAATGGAAAGTCTAGAGGAAGGTATTCTCATGAAGATCGGCGTAATAGTACTGGAGTGTACAAGCGTGATAGACACTACTATTCCCGAAGTCCAGAAAGGGATGCTCAGAGTCTTTCACACAAGAATATTAGACATAGGATAGAAAGAGAAGATGCAGAACTCACTAGAGAAAAACATCAAGAGATCAAAAGGTCATACTCCGGTAGATCCAACCGAGGTGAGGACAGATCATCTTCTAGAAGTGATGTAGGTGGGAATGACTGGAATCGAGACTCAAGAGATAGAAGGCAGCGACAGACTCATGGAAGACATAATTTAGATGTTGCGCTTCATGGTTTTGAGGATAGATATGATCCTTCCAAGTCACATGACCTATCTGAAGAGTAGACTTTCATGCTGGTAAATGAAGTAGCCGCTAGAACGAGTTTAATAGTGAAAGGCCAAAGGAAAATAACCTTTTTCAGGAATTCTTACGAGGTTTTCTCCTTATCAGGTATGTTAGCCGAGTCCTCTAGTAGTATTTGGGTTTGAATTTCAATCTATTTTTTTGACTTAGTTTATGTGCACTCAATTTGCAGTGTAAAGTCGTCAGGCTTCCGAGAATTAGATCTACCTCTGTATCCTCCTTTGTATCCTCAATTGTCCTTGCTGTTTCTTCGAAATTCTTTTGTTGGTTTCTATTTATCCTTTCTTTTCTATTCAGATAATATCTTGGGTGAAAGATCATGTTAACGATCGTCATACTTTGACTATTCATGCATTGATTTCTGACCAACTTGAATAGATTAGAAATTTTCCTCACGTTTCCAACACCTTGATCATTGTTTCAATTAGATTCTTACCAACTTGCTGTGGTATTTAATGTCTTAGTGTGTGCAAGTAATAGTGTGTACCATGCAAATGTGAGTTAGAGTATTTCTTTTCTGAGGGATTGGAGGGGTTAAATAAAGTTGGGGTCAGCCACTTTTGAATCCTCTTGGGGAGCAGAAGTTTATGCAGAAAAGTCTCCCTGCAGTTTCCAATCAACTGAGATTCAAATTTGATGGATGGGATAAGCTGATTGTTTTTGCAGGTTATCATCGTCTACCTCGAAAATGAATTTACAACTCACAAATGCCATGTGGTGCGGCTGCTAGGTTCTTTGACATGTGATGCAGAGAAGCTGCAGTGACTCATTTCTTTCTGATTGCAAGTTGATCTTAGAATCGAGTATCAGGGGAGAAATTTGTTAAGGATTGGGACAAATTGAACAGCAAGCATCAGATACTCTGGAAAAGACAACATGAGGATACAGGTTAAAAGTATGGAAACCCCTAGAAAGTAGGTAGATCTCTAAGAGAAGATCTCGACTACTTACATCTTGCTGAAATCGATCAATTTCAAAAGAGCACACCATGTGGTTGGTTTTACTCATAATGTGTGTGATAAGACTTGGTGCTCATTGTAATCACTTAATGTTATAGGAACTCAATGTTGTGTACTCAAATGGAGCCATTTTGGATCGAGTTGGATGTTACTGTCTACTTATAGAAATTCGATTGACACCCCAGCGGATCATGCAGCCTTGAATGGACTCGAGTATTAGGTTTCGGCAAATTTATGTATTCTAGGGCTGTAATTTGCTGAGCAGCACCACGAATTTCCGCCTAATTACTCCCCCTATGGTGTCAGTCGGATCGGCCCTGAAACATTGGAATGTTCTGCCAATTGGTTCTTGCTGGTTGGCCTTGTGGCTAAAGTTATCTTCTTTACAAATTGATCAAAAGGGTCTATGCTGTGTGTAAGAGGTAGATGAAGAAACTATGAATTGAGAAAGCTGTCTTGTACTTGGTTGCATGTGAGGACTTAGGCTGCTTTTAGTCGTAAAAATAAAAATCAAGATATGATATGTTTTTATCGTAGCCTAGCAAAGTTGAGTATCTCCACGATCTCGTTCTTTAATTGATATTTTGGATAATATAATATAATGTCCCTTATTTTTTAAATTGTTTGAAGATTTTCAATATTCAAAGGGAGTCTTAACATATTTTAAAAAATTCGAGGTTGATCATCGGTTTCAATGTAGCTCTCTTGGGCGAGCTACATGAGTGCATCTTGAACTAGTGAAAAGAGGCTGAATAGTTTCATTGTTCAGTATTTGTTTATTCATTCGACAAGATAATAAGTAAAGTTAGTAGGTTATTATCAAAGGATTCAAATCTAAATTGAGACACCTGGTTCTATTGGGTTTGCTCGATCGATGTCACACCCAAATTTAGATAGAATAAATCTCTGCTCAATAAAAACTAACTTATCAGAACTCATTGTTGAATAATTTCTAAAGTATTATGATATTTTAGGAAAATAGAGTCAATTTCAATTACATAATGCCTGTACTTTTCTGACTTTATATTCACAGTTCATTAAATAATAGATAGGATATGACAAAACCCTTGTATTGCTTATAGTCCTCGTCTTGACTAGAAATTTAGACGACTAAATGCATTTCCTCTGTATTGTCTTATCATTGGGTAAGCTGTTAAAAAAACTCATTGGTGGAGAATCAGTGGTAGTCAAAACTGAAGTAACTTCAAATTGCTTCTGATAACAAAAAGCATCCCTCTGTAGTCTAATCTTCCATCCATGGCTTATGACTGAACACTTTGAACAGAACATACATATCCATGAGAGGTAGACTCATGATTCCAAATGAAATGGACAGAATCAATAATTGTCGATTGTTGCGCATAATCGAAATCTGCCAGGTACGAATTAGGTTTGCATGATATTATCATTGATAGTAACACTAATCGATCAGTAAAGTGTGGTGGAATTGAAATAAAACCGAAATAAATCATTTTATCTTCTATAAAATAGATGGAAGGAGAGTTTTGATGTGAATATGTGCGCTCACTACATCCCTCCTTTCATTATTTAGAATAACAATTTAGTTATCTTTATCAATAAAATTGCAAATTACACTTTATACTGTTCATATCCGTATTTAATCATCATTGGACATATTCACTTTCTTCTCCTAATAATATAGTTTTCTAACCAAAGAGGCGTTTAAAGTTATTTCAATTTTTTTTTTATTTCAAGTAGCTTTCTTATTCTCTTTTAAGTATGTTTTCCTTAAGTTTATTGCATAAAGTAAATTGTATACATGGCTTTGCTCAGTATCAAAGCAAAAAAATTACTTACCAAATGGAAAACTGTATTTAAACATTTGAATATTGTAAAAAATAAGAAGTGACTTAATTAAAATGTCAACAATTGTTTATCTTTTATAGTCTGAAGTATTTGATACAAAATAAAGTATTTGGTGACTCTCTCTTAATGCAAAGGACTACGTTTCTGATCAATTTACTTATTGGCCATTTTTTTTTTCTTTTTCGTATCTCCACTATTCTTCTTTTTATATTTATCTATTTTTCTAGACAAACACTTCTTAAACGTACTAAATTGGTATTCTCCTGTTATTTCTCGACCATATGCCAAGTATAATTGCACAGGACGAACTACTTTTTACATTTATAACTGAGGATCACTTGAGCTTTTCGGTTGGGTTTGTGTGGGTTTGCTAATTGATTTATTCTAAGGTTGAAAATCGATACATGAAAGCGATACCAAATGTCTAATTTGGCTAATAAAAAATGCTGACATGATTTTTAAAAAAATTATTTTCTCTATCTTATGTGTGCTGACATACTAAAATGATGTCGTTTTGGTCAAAATTTGATTTTTCTATTACAAATTTATTTATGTTAAATAAAAATAATTTTTTGAAAAATATCACAAAAAAAGAAAAAGATGCACCTCTCTATGCCACCTCCACCATCACTAGGAAAGGTAGATGATAGTGGGGGAATGCTCGATGGGGGTTGTGGTCCTCCTCCAAATCGAGCTAGGGCTGCCAACACTCTGCAACCTTCGGGCGGCCCTTGACTACACCTAAGGGAGGGTCGATAGCTTCTAGCAGGGGCTTGGCGACCCCCGCTGACTATTTCCCCACCAATGCCACCCATTTTTGACATTCATGGGGCGGTGGTAGTGGGGCTATAAGCCCTCACTTGCTTTTTCTTTCTTCTTCTTTTTTTATTTCTCTTATTTTTAATATGATTTAATAAATTCTAAAAAAATTATATTTCGAAATAAAATGACATTAATTTAGCTTTATGTTTCATGCTTTAGCCATGTAGAAGAGAGAAAAAAAATGTTAGCACTTTTTGTTAGCAAAGTTGGATAGAGTTATCAAAGAATTTGATTGCATCAATTTGACAAATTTTAATACTTAATTATCATTCTTGAAAGTTTTACCGCTGAATTATACTTTCATGATAAGTTTTAAAATTTATAGTATACATATCCATAAACTTTTCAACACTGTATCACATCATTCATTTTAGAGTAACTAGATGAGGATATAACATTTTTCAAACCATTGTCCTAGAATTCGCTTTCTAGATACGAAAGTTGTATATGAAATTACCTTTATCATACTTTTAAGGAATTGAATGGTAAACCAATATATTCTAGAAACCTTCATCCGTCTATTCTTAAAATGTCACCTTGCAACTTAAGGATCAAAATCAAATTTACTAAATTCTTTTATCTCCACCAATTATTTAATTGCTATAATTTTATTTTATTTTTTCCAATTATTTAATAATATATAGAATTTTCTATTTTCTATTAATCCTACTATTTTTTTTTCACTTTTGAGCTTTTTTTTTTTGCAAAATCTCATCAATCCACGTGGAAACAACCGCTGACAGAACATCCTCAAGTCTCATGCAATCAGAGAATTTCAGTTAACAAGCAGCCTTAGTGACGTCACCATTTCAAGTACTCCAACTTCATATTATGATCAATATGGTGAACTCATCAGGAAAAAATAAAAGAAGCTACCAGATGAGCAGAATCCGATTCTCAGTTGAAACTGCTGGATTACCAGAAAGAAATCGATTCAAGAACGATCACATGCACACAAAGTTCAATCCTTTCCTTGCTCTTCCCTTCTATTGTTACTGTAACGTCTCGAAATTTCAAGAATTTGTAAATAAATAAAATTGAAATTTTTATGGTTTAAGAGACAATTTTTGGACGCGAGTTTTATTTAATATAGAGCGTCAATTAGATTAGTTCGTCAGTGTATGTGACATCCTGAAATTCGACCCACTCTCGAAATTTGTATTGTAGTGGATATATATTTCATTGATGCACTGTAGTTAAATATCACTCGGAACTGATCATTTCGAGATGACTAATCAAAAGGAAATGGCTAGCTAGGAATTTAAGTACGTGGACCTAATTGTAGATCGATACGCGTAGCTCCTAAAACCGCCCGTTAGTCTAAGTATTTACTAGATTCGATATCATATGAATGTGGCCACAAATCAGATTCCAATCATAAAATTTGTAATAATTTTTGAATAGGTAGGGGGTGAGATGTTGCGCTTCTGCCGAGTTTGGAGCGGGACATAATTTTTTTTTGTCATTTCAATCATAAAATTTTGCATTTCACCAATACAGTTCATTCATCCAATTTTAACAAGAAATCGCAAAGGTCGATGCTGACAATGCCACTTGGGACAACTCACGCTAACATGGACAAATTTTAATAGCATTTAATAAATTTTTTGAATTTTTTTTTATGATTTACTTCTTTTCTCTACTTTTAGCCGGGACACTCTTGCCGGCACTATCACAACATCAAAAAGTAAATTTATGTGTTAATGGATTACTAGGCTAATTATCCAGCTAACATAATTCGGATTCTCCAAAGTCCAACCAAATCGCTACTTAGGTTCAATATCTAAATGCAAAAAATATTCGATAGGAGTTGCCATTAATCATCTATGGTAGATTGATTAGAAACCTAAATAAAATAGTGAGAGGATTATTCTATTTTTGTGAACCAGAGATTAAATGAGTTTGGAGATTTGGTGACATTAATTTTTAATTAATGCCATTTCAGTATCAATTTCATTTCATGAACACATGCTTTATCATGCAACTTGATTAAATTTTGACCTAAGTCACTAATAAAGATTATCTTGTGGGTGCACAATCCATTAAATAACAATCAGAAATCAATGGTTTGCAAGAAGCATGTGCTAGAGAATTAATGTTTTTGGGATTTTCTTATTTATGAAAAAGATAAAAACTTACCTATATGCAACGCATGAATGATCGGTTTTTTTTTTTGGATTTAATTACCACCTAAGTAAAACTATGCCAAAATTCTTCACTTTTGAAATATTTTAGGATGTAAACTACCCTAAACCTTAACTTGTTGAAGATTAAGTGTTTTTAACATGAATTACCATTTTAGAGATGTAATTTTAAAGAAAAATTCAATCTAATCTAAATATTTACAAGATGGATAGGATATGCAATTATCTACATGGTGGCGATTTTAAAATGCAAATTTTATCTTGAAATGACAATTGATGAGCATTTTTGAAAATATTACATCATGCGACAAATGTATTTCAAAATTAGATATACAATGAATCAATTCAATTCAAAATAGGAAAGTGGATATATGCCATTCAATTTTTGGAAAGTTTAGTGGTATTTGAATCCAATCTTTAATCCGTAATCCTATGGGTTAATGATTGAATTCAGATTCTCGTCTAATCGAATATTTCATCAATAATTCTAAAGATGGACTTTTTCGATTATATGACAAATTGCGGATTAGAGAAGATTTTCGAAATCAACTGTATTTTTAAAAGAATATCTACTTTTATGCAATGCAAAATATATGCCAAGATATGCAATATGCAAAATATTTCAAAGTAGGCAAGTGAATATTGGATTAGAGATAGAAAATTATACCCGAATCTTCAAGATTTGCTATTTCCTTTTTGAATCAGCAATGGATCGGCTCTAGATTGTGGACGACCGGCATTTAATCTGCTTTTGACTATCAAACTGAGGAAGTGGGATTGTAAGACACCTGAGGAAGAAATTAAAAATTAAAAATTAAAAAATAAAAATTAAAAATTAAAAAAAGAAAGAAAGAAAAGAAAGGAACAATAGAGAGGTTTCCTCTTTTTCGTTTCTTCTCACAGTGACTATAAGACTTCTCTCCGTCGCTTTTTGACTGTCCAGAGAAGAAAAGCACCCTCACAGGGTATATTAATTCTTTAAGTTGAAGAGTTTGTAATAATTTAAAGTCTCATATAGCATATAAATACCCCTGTTAAATGATGCATCGGTCAACATCCATCTCCAAAAAGACCACCTTCTTATATGGCTACTCCAAGTATTGCTTTGGTGGGATTTTAGATGTGAATTGAGCCATTTGTCGCAAAAGAAACTTATTTATATTCATATGAATTAATCTTATACTTAACCACGCTCAATGTAGGAGCTTCTATAATACCACAAGCGAAGCATGAAGCGCACCACTACATCATACTCCTTCAATTCACCGTATATCCACCGGTAGAAACAAATGCTAACAATGTCTGCAGTTCATAAGGAAAGTTCATGTCGATTGGTGATAGACATCCAAGGTTTGGACATGAGATGCTCGACAATTAGCTCCACCTCTACCGCAACTAGCATGTGGGAAAATTACCAAAATAGTCTTAAACTTATCGCAATTAGCTAAAGTTATTGATAAAGTGAGCTAAATTGACATTATTCCAATAGATTTAAAAAATATATAATAATTATCTTGCTGGTACGTCCTCTTTCTTGCGACCCAAAGGAAGGGGGAGAAAATATTGGTTACAAATTTGGTAAATCTGATGTGGTTCAGACCACCACTCATTTTGCGACACGTGGCGCACAAGGGGCCGATCACTAGAGAAAAAAGAGAAAAAAAAAATTTTCCCCTCTCGTTCACCAATGTCTTCTTGATCCCCGATCACAGATCTGCTCGTGGCCACCAAGGGTGTGGAGCTCGAGCTCGAGCTCCGTGGTCATGGCGGCCAAGCACCGTGGGCTTGAGCTCCAATGCCGTGGCCAATGTCTTTTCTGTCCCTTGTCACAAAGCTCGAGCTCACAGCTTGTAGCCGCCATGGCTGTCGAGCTCGAGAACTTGAGGTCCATGGCCAAGGCAGCCACAAGTCGTAGCTTGAGCTCAGCAGACATGGCCAATGTCTTTTGGGTCCCTTCGAGGATCGCGGCCATGGCGGCCGATAGCTGCGAGCTCAAGCTTTGCTGCCGTGGCCTACGTCATTTGGGTCCCTAGCTGTGAAGGTCAAGCTCCACGTCAGTGGTCGCATGAGCTCGTCAAATCGGCGTCCTGGCCGTGAAGGTCGCAGCCGCCATGGATTTGGAGCTCGATCTCCGTTGGCCAGAGCGTCCGACGTCTTCTGAATTTTTCGACCACAATGCAGAGAGAGAGAGAGACAGATTTTCCTCTTTTTTAAATGGTGGGCCCTTTGTGTGCCACATGTCGCACAATGACTGGTAATCTGGACCACGTCAGACTTACCACGTCCGTATCCAATATGTTAGGCACGGACTGATTTTTTTGTCCTTGTTCTCTCGGTCAATACACGAGTCTTGTTTTAGCCTTAGCTGTCCAACGAAAGCAATTCATTAACAAGCAAACGCGTCAACTCACGCTAGCCTCTCTTGCCTTTACTTCACCACTCTCTCCTTGCTGCCATCGAATATGCATGTGAATTGATTATAAAACAATTTTCCGGTGATTATTGTGCTAACATTTTTTTTTCGCCATAAAAAATAATTATAAACTATTATGGAATCTATACTTTTAAAAATTTATCTCTTACAATATACTACTATTCTCACAGACACCCAAAATTGTTATTTCCACGTCAGGAGTGTGATGAGGATGTGGTAGCTTACTCGTGCCGGTCAAGATCACGTGGACTATTTGCATTGATGAGTGATTGGCTACGGATCGCGTTGGTGCGGTAGCTTCATCTGGACAAGCAAATCATGATCGAAGGTGCAAAGGATTGCTAAAACCTGCAAAAGAAAATTGACATGGCTCCAAACATAAGACTTTCAAGAAAAGCAATAACCAAATCAATGGAACACATCAAGTCTGCTTAAAAAATTCAAACAATTCGTGATCAAATGAAGAAATTCTACACTACTGGCAGATGATAGAAAGTCAAACCTTGCACTTTCGCGTATAACTTTCATGCACGTCGTTATCTAGGATAGAAATAGAGAGACGCGTCTTTGATTTTCTGGCGCCGTGTAGGTCTATTGAACTGGCCTCCCCGTAACGTGAATGAACTATTGCATTTATGCTCAGTAGTCTAGGGTTGTCTTGCGAGAGTCTAAAAAAATCTTATTTGCTATGTGAAACCCAAAAATATATATCATTATCTCTTATTTTCTGCCATATGATATCCACGAGTTTAGTCCAATTTCAAACCATCACAAGCTCGATCCAATTAACTGAATTTAGAATTGTCCCCTCGCATTCCTTTGATGCCGGTCCGATTAAAAAAAAAAACAAATGCAATGCATAAATGCTAAAATTAACGAGGAAAAATGATTTAATTATTTCTTTTTGTAGGAACTAGTGTTAGTTCCTGATTTTTTTAATGTAAAATAAATAACTAAAAAATTTAATCAAAATTTAGATGTTAATAGCTATCCCTCTTTGAATAGAGGCTCATGGAGGTTTTGTTCAAAGACAAATTGAACTCAAAATTGTTACTATGCAAAATGTGATGAACAAATTTTTTTGTTGGGGTTGTTAATTCCAAATTTTTAATGAAATGATGCAAAATATACATAATGCAAACAGTAAACATCATATGCAAAAACTTCTTACTTCACGTGGAGTGGTAAAAGAGCTTTGCATATGGACAATAACTAAGGCTTCTTACTTCATGTGAAGCGGTAAAAGAGCATTGTACATGGAGAAAATGACTTGTGTGAAAGCTTCTTACTTCATGCGGAGCGCTAAAAAAGCTTTGCGTAAGTAACATATACTAAGGCTTCTTACTCCATGTGGAGCGATAAAAGAGCCTTGTATACAGATTGCTTGAATTAATGGTTCAAGCTATGCCATATTGTCTATTGAGGACCACCTTTGTAATCCTATGCGTTAACGATTGAATTCGAATTCTTGCCTAATCAAATATTTTATCAATTATCCTAAAAATGAACTTTTTCGATTATATAACAAGTTGAGGATTATGAAAGATTTTCCTAATCAATTGTATTTTTAAAAGAATATCCACTTTTATGTAATGCAAAATATATGCCAAGATATGCAATATGCAAAATACTTCAAAGTAGGCAAGTGAATATTGGATTACTCGTGCCGGTTTGGGAATTGGTGGCGACGTCTGGGACAGCAGTGTGATCAGGATCTTGCAGCTTACTCGTGCCGGTGAAGATTTCATGGACTGTTTGCGTTGATGAGTGACCCGCTATGGATCGCGTCACTGCAGTAGCTTGGTCTGGACAAGCAGATCACGATCGAAGGTGCAAAAGATTGCTAAAACCTGCAAAAGAAATTGACATGGCTCCAAATATAAGACTTTCAAGAAAAACCAATAACCAAATCAATGCAAGCCTTGGACACGTCAAGTCTGCTTAAAAGATTCACACAATTCTTGATCAAATGAAGCAATTTTATTCTACTGGACGATGATAGAACGTCAAACCCTGCACTTTCGTGTAAACTGTCATGCACGTTGTTATCTAGGATAGAAAGAGAGACGCGACTCTGATTTTTTAGTGCCGTGCATGTCAATTGAATTGGCCTCCCCGTAACGTGAATGAACTATTGCATTTATGCTCACTAGTCTAGGGTTGTCTTCCAAGAGTCTAAAAAAATCTTATTTCCTATTTGAAACTCAAATATATATATATATAATTATCTCTTATGCCAATGCAATTAAGGATATTAAGGATTATATTTTACTATTCCAAATTTGATCAAGCTTTGTCCCTCACGAGAATATGCAAGATTTTCCGCCATGTTATATTCATGAGTTTAGTCGAATTTCAAACCATCACGAGCTCGATCGAATGAATTGAATTTAGAATTATCCCCTTGCATTCGTCCACTGCCAATCCGATTAAAAATGCACATGCAATGCATAAATACTAAAATTAATGAGGAAAAACGATGTAATCATTTTTTTTTTGTAGAAACTAAGGTTAGTCCTTGATTTTTTTTATGTAAAATAAATGACTAAAAAATTTCGTCAAAATCTAGGTGCCAATAGGCATTAGGCGAGAAAAAAAGGTTTAAGACTAAAGTAATGCAGTTGTAACATGTTTAGAACTTTTTTTTGGTAATTTCCCATGGAAATGGAGAAGATGATAAACTTCCACTATCAAGCACTGTGTAAATAATATCCAGTACCGTGATCATTAAGTACTCCAAATAAGCTTCGTGAACTATGCTTGATTTTTTTAAAGCCAACCAACTTCTGCTACTTCAGTCCTTTTGGTACAACGATTCAGATTCTCCTGCTCAAATATTCGGTCATTTGGCTTTGTACCTTCAAGCAGATTGAACATCTTTCCTTGGACTACTCTGCACTTTCTTTATTGCTGATCCTCCAGAGGATTTTCAACAGTTCGATTGAAGAGTACAGAATCTCGGAAAATGTTTCCCACGTGGATCATCGCGTATGATTCGGTTTTAAGTAGATGAAGCGCTCAAAAAATGGGTTTGCGGAGAATTCAAAACGCCCAGACAAGTTCGAAATTTTTCCAGAAATGCAACATTGATATTGCCGTTGATTGCCTCGAGCAGGACTTGACTCGTTTCTTCCTTTATCAACGTGTCATGCACAACACTTGCATGGTGCTGGAGTAACTGATCGTGATCGTTGAACATCCGTCTCATTATGCCACGGCACTTGGTTGTGACATCAAATCCTTCACAATTGGTTTGGAACTTTCACGGCTGTAGATTGAATAACTAGGATTCTCTCATGGCTTATAATAATACCCTTGGTCTCATCTCAAGAGTTTATCGTAGCTTTTACTTTATTTTCAGATCTGGACATGAATGAATTTGGGTGTAAGTATACCGCAAGTACCATAACTTTTGTAGGATGCTTACTTGAGTGCCATAATTTTTTCGCTCATTTGAGTGCCATAATTTTTAAAAATCAATTATTTTAGTGCCATAATTTACATGGATGCTAGAAAAACTGACGCAGTAGCTGAAAAAGCAGACATAACACCACCAAAATGATTTTTTTGAACATGGAATTTTTCATAAATTATTTATTTTTTTTGCAAATTTTCTTGTTTTTTTTTCTTCATTGGTTTTTTAGCAGAGCTCTCTCTCTCTCTCTCTCTCTCAAGTGGGAGGGTCGCTGACATCGACCACTAATAGGCGACCTAGGGGCTAAGGCTGGCTCACCCTAGGCCGGCGCTGTCCATCATGGCCACGATCGAGGGCATGAAGATCCTTATTGTCGTGGCCGCATCGGCCATTGGTGAGGGAATACTCCCTTGGACCTTGCGACTATTGTTGTGTCCTCGGTGGTTGTGAACGAGGCCATGGTGGCCGTTGCAAGGTCCAAATGAAGGCCCCCTTGCTCGTGGACAGTGGGGGGCTGACAGGATCGTGACAGCCCTCGCCTAGAACTAGCAAGGGCCTTCACACCCTCGCTCGTGGCCTTGTTGGTCTAGAATGAGTTGGCCTTAGCCCTTGGGTTGCTGGTAACCCTCGCCAGTCAAGGGGAAAAAGGTTACAAAAATTTAAAAAAATCAAAATAAATAAAAAAGCAAGAAAATATTTATTTATTTTTTAAATCCTAGGTGTCATTAACAAATAAAATAATAATAAAAATTCCACATGAGAGGATTTGCTAGAAGTTGTAGTTAAGTGAATGATTTTCATTGGAAGTGGCATTCAAGTGAATGATTTTATTTCGATGTGTTGTTCAAGTGAGATAAAAAAAAAAGTTAAGGCATTGAAATGAACACCATACAAAAGTTATGGCACTTATAATGTACTTACCTTGATGAATTTGTTACTTGTCGGTACTAGCATGCCAAAGCATCTATTTGATCAGCAATTCGGTATTAGAACAACCCAATTCATGTGTGCCAGAGTGACAGTTTTTTCATTGGGTCCTGATGGAGACCAAAGATCTTGAGCGATCAATCCGGCATCTGATTGCATCGACATAAGCATGTCAACTACCATAGCCATATGAAACAGAATGAGTTGGTCAGTAGTTTTGCCCAATAGGAGATTTGAGTTAAGAACGAGGAAATTAATGGTGTGTGTAGCTGTTGGAAAATCTGTACTGACTCGAATATCGAAGGACAAATGCTTAACCACCAAGACATTTCTTTTTGCCAATGTTTCTGTGCTTTGTGCAGAGAAATATGAAATGTGCATGAGTTCTGGCATCTATAGATAGGCATCATTTCGAAGCAAGTGTTAGCATCCATCAGAGCACTTGAGAGTTGGTAAAAGAGAGGCAGAAGAAAACCAAAATGACGAATAGGGTTCGGCTTTCCGCCAGTTTCGCACTCTTGGCTCTGGCGCTGTCCTTTGCCGACGCCTATGACCCAAGTCCCCTGCAGGACATCTGTGTAGCAGTCAAAGAACCCAACAATGCTTGTAAGCCTGTCTTTCCCTTCCTTGGTAGAACTCTCCGAATTAATACATTTTCTCTTGATTCCAGAGTAGTCCTCTGGTACTCTTATTGGGTGCACTGGGGAAGCTCATTGGGCACTACGATTTTTTTAAACAAGATATTGAGCACACTAATTTCAAACAAAACACACAATTAATTTACAAACAAGATAACATCTCTTGTTGTAGGAGCTGCCTTATTGTATCCTAGGATGTGCCTCAAAGGTATATGTCAGCAACAGTATCCTCTTAACAGAAACTCCTCTGTATGCAGTGTTCGTGAATGGAAAGTTCTGCAAGAACCCCATTCTTGCCACAGTGAACGACTTCCTCTTTTCTGGCCTCCAAGTTCCTAGAAGCACGGCCAATCCCTTGGGCTCCATAGTCACCCCGGTGTTCGTGGACCAGCTACCAGGACTCAACACTCTCGGCATTTCCTTGGTTCGTGTTGACTTTGGAATAGGTGGTTTAAATCCTCCGCACACTCACCCTCGTGCCTCCGAGTTTTTCCTTGTTCTGGAGGGCACCCTCTATGTAGGCTTTGTCACGTCCAACCAACTGAACAATACTTTCTTTGAGAAAGTCCTCCACCCTGGAGATGTCTTTGCTTTCCCGCGTGGGTTTATTCACTTCCAGCTGAATGTTGGAAAGACCAATGCAGTCGCGATCGCCGGTTTTAATAGCCAAAACCCAGGACTCATCACGATTGCTAATGCCCTGTTCAATGCGAAACCTCCTATTTCCCCTGAGGTACTAGCAAAGGGGTTCCAGGTGGATGAGAAGTTTGTTGAGACACTTCAGAAGAAGTTCTGGTTCTACAATTTACCCTGAGAGGCACATCTGATAATGGCGTCATCTGTGTGTACTTGATTAATAAAACTTTTAAGGCTTCCGAGGAAGTTCCTAGTTCAAGTATGAAGAAAGTTTCCTTCTGCGACATCTTATATTGATGTTAGTATAATAAGATTGTTGTTTTCCGAACCATCTAGTTGTGATGAACTTATTTCATGTTACTAAGATAGAAAAAGAGAGTAAGCTCGACACTAGACTCTACCATGTTACAAGATTTCCAACTTGAATGTTTTACAAGTATCAACTGCTAAGTAACCATCATCAGTTCTGCTAAGGCTGCATAACTAATAATGAACAATCAGTAACAATGGAACATCAGTAGTTTTAGGATCATGATGCCGCGTTGAGTTTATTGGGAATGAAGCCTCCCAGCATTCCTGTTTTGTGAGTAATTGCCATTTGCTTGAAGTGCGTGTACTAGTTTGATATATTTGATCGGCCACTTCGTGTCTTCTTTCCTCCTAGTTTCTGTTGTTCATGTTAGTTAGCGTTCTTAAATTGCATTTCCTTGAGATTTTGCCGACCATTGATAATTGTCCTTTTCCTATTTACCTAATGATGGATTTGTGGAGTCTGATAGAGAAAAGAAAAGTAATACTAAACATAGAGTTTTTACATGGCATAGTTGTAATTATTATGCGCAAAGCTTTTTACAAGGCATAATTGTAATTTACATTATAACTATGTATGCCCTAGACTCTTGTTATATATTGGGGCAACATCCTATGCTTCCGTAATGCTAAAGCTTTTAACGCTTGTAATGATACTAGTAATGAAGATTGGCTAATGCCCTAGACTCTTGTTATATATTGGGGCAACATCCTATGCTTCCCTTTCTGCATAAAAAAATGTGCTTGTCTTCTTCTCTATTTTTCTTCTCTTCAAAGATTCGTGTTGGCTAATGTGGTACCTTGATTTTTTTCCCTTTCTAATATAGACGGGTTCTTCTGCATAAAAAAAATTTGCTTGTCTTCTTTTTCTCTATTTTTTCTTCTCTTCAAAGATTCACATTCCTAACAACTGGTTCGGAGCGGCGTTTGGCCAATTAGTGGGAGCGATAAATATGAAAGAATGGAAGGTGAAGACTGATCGGCTCGATGGCAAGGACTTTGGTTTTGGAAGATGCAGGTCAAGGGTCTATTGTGTGACGTCCTCAAACTTATTAGCTTAGGAGAAGAAAAGTCAAAGGTTGTCCCTTCCAATTTCCAGCTCAAACCACATGCACGGTGTCATTTTTCCTTTCCCATTTCTGCAGAAGTTATCTCCTTAAGCCTACGTGCTTACTTATAAAAAAAAAAACCCACTTGTGCTTGAAGATGAGTTGGAACCTCCTCCTTGGACCAATTTGCGGCTGTGCGCTCCACTTTCCTTCTTCTTTAACGTTGAGATCCATTTTCCATGCAAAAGAGGCAGAGTCTCATGATTGGGGGCCATTAACTCTTGATGTTGATGTGAGAACTTAGCTGCATCTTCTCCTCTTCTTCATTTCTTCGGTCGAGACTTGTTGCAGCCTCTTCTTTGCTTTTCTTCATTCAGTTGCTGGAGTTTTCTATTTGCTACTCCACTTGACTGTTCCTTTGCAGTTGCTGCCTCTGCCGTGGACCATCTGCTGCTGCATCTTCTTCTTTCTTCCCCTCCTCTGTTTTTTCAGTTGCTGGAAAATTTTGCTGCTGCATCCCTTTCTGTCTTCTCTCGGCCGTCTGTGATCTGTTGTTACTGCTGTCTTCTTCTTCCACGTGAGCTTGCTGCTGCATCTTCCTTCTTCATTCTTGGTTGCTGCAGCACTTGGAATTTTCTTTGCTGACCTCTCGGGTTCTCGCGTCCAGCACGCGCGCCCGAAGGAAATCGGCTCGTTCGGGGTCGTCTGGTGTCCGAATCGAGCCCCGTTTTCGCCTGTGTACTCGTAAGACGTTAAGCTTCGATATTCTGAAAACGGAACAGCGAAAAATCTCTTAGAGAATTCCCAGTTTTGAATCAAAGTTGACCCTGTTTTATTGATTTTCTTCTTTTGCTTGATGTAGCTGCAATCTTCCTTGTATCTGCTGTGTTTTGGTTGTTGCTGTGTTTCTATTCGTCGCCGGAAAATCGCCGTCGATTCAGTCGCCGCCGCCGTGAACAGTGTCGCCGGAATAGTACCGCCGGAATAGTGCCGTCGGAATAGTGCCGCCGGAATAGTGTCGCCGGAACAGTAACTAGCCGTCGCCGTTCGTGGCCCGAGCTCATCACCGTCTAGCCCAAGCTTGAACTCGATTTTTGGGTGAGCACATTTCTAAACTTGACTTAGAATGTCGGGTATGCTAGGGACTAGTAGGGAAAATTTTATGGTGAAAAATATTAAATTTCTTGGACGTCGACTGTCGATTATTTATTTCTGACCATAGGGGTCAATTGGAAAATTTCGTGGACTTTAGAAATTTTCATGTGTGCCAGATTGCTTGTCTTTGAACCTAGGTGACTTAAAATGGAAATCGGGTCCTGAAATGCGAATTTTGCAACGTGAAATGCCTGGTTATTATAGTTGAATTATTTTGAGTTGAATTGTGTACTCTGGTGAATAATCTTGAGAAATGCATGTGGCAAAGTTGACTTGCATGAATGTCTATGAGGTGAGTCAATTGAGAATTTTGCGATGCTCGTCATTGATATGCATACTGGCATGACACATGTGCGTTTGGCGGAGTGCGTAGAACCGTGCGGGACGGCCCGGCAGTGTCTAGGGGGCCACCGGGAATGCGGGGAGATAAGGAGGTGCCGATCGCAGAGCTAATTGAGCCACGGTCGTTGCACTTGCGCCTGAACGTGCTCGGCACGGGGTAGCTGGAGAGACAAGGGTGCCAACTTCGGTGTGAATAGACACGGGTTGAGGCACAGGCCTGAGACGTCTACGACGTGGCCGGGGACCGGCAGTGCCGATAAGAGCCACCGGTTGGGTTGAGTCCGGCAGTGCCCAGAGAGCCACCGGCAACCCGAAACAGGAAGTCCGGCAGTGCCCAGAGAGCCACTGGAAAACATTGAGCATACTGCAATTGTCTGACTTGAGTCTACGATATGTGCACGATGAATTGACTATTCTGCACTTTGTGAAATGCTGAAGGGACCGGCAGTGCCCAGAGAGCCACCGGGGACCCCAAGTGAATCATTGAGCATCTGCATTGGCATCTGTATGATTTGGGTCACAATATGCATGTGATGATGTACATTCTGGCAAGAAGTGCATGCTGCTTTCTAAATTAAGTTTAGGCCTGTGTTCACTGAGTTTCGACTCACATTTTGAGGCTGATCGCCATTTCAGAACCTCGACCATAGACTTGATTATTCCCGATATCCGAGGAGTCTGATCCAGAGGAGTTTCCTTTGTCTGAGGATGAGCAGTTCCTCAAGGATGCATGGACGAGGCTTAGTGACTTTTTGATCTTGGCCAACTTAAGTTTGTTTTTGAGGTTCAGATGTTAGCCTCCTCTCCAGGTTGTGTAAAACCTCTACTGTTAAACTATGTAAATTAAATCTCCTCTATCTCTCTATCCCACATGTGTGTTTGTCAGGGGTATGTATGCTTTCCGCTGTCGCATTTGTTAACCGTCGTTTGGCCGCGACGAGTCCTGGGCCGTCGCTAGTGTTGGCCAAGCGATGAGTGAATTAGCAGGTGAAGGGATGTTGCGTGTCCGACGGGTCCGGGGCGTGACATCCCCAATTGAGTGGTATCAGAGCAAGGTCAGCTCGATACAAGACCGTTCGAGGATTTGGAGTGATAAGGCTGATGATTTGGGGTAGATAGATAGACAGACCCTAAACCCAAGGTCAGGATGGATAGAGTGCATGAATTGATTGGCGCATGTGTCTGCTTAATTGAGTTTTGGTTACCTAGAGTAGCCTTAAACTATGGTGTGTTTAGACTAAACTGCAGATGCGTCTGGACCTGAGGTGAGACCCTTGAACTTGACTTTGAATGCTGGTTGCTGATTGTTAGAAGTTGGTTGTTGGTTATTGCTGTTTGTGATAGAATGCTCAGTCGGCTGTCGCGCTCTGCTTGACCATCATGCATTGCATGAATTTCCACATTCAAAAGTAAAATGATTGAGAAACGAAATTGATTTGAAAACAAGGATTTGACTTGAGAAAAGGCATGCATGTGCACTCATGTTCTATTGGACTTGGTACCGTCAGCCCGGTATGGGACGGGTTTGACGGGATGCCTATAAACCTTAATGAAGCATGGTATGGGACATGTGGAATGGGGCTCTCCCTGATCGTGAGTAAACTTAGGACAACTGTTCGCTCCGAGACCAATGAGGGCGGGGAGTGGTCGCCGGGGCAGAGACCCGATCAAGGAGCGGCTCCTGGCAGGCTTCTAGGTGAGGAGGCGGATAGAGTGACCTAGCTCGTTCATGGACGGGGCTGAGTCTAGGTGTCTACCGAATCCAATTGCATTAAAAAGCTGCAGCGAACTTTACATGCATATTCATGTCAGTGGACGCGATAGCAGGCGAAAGCTTGAGTAAATTGTGTAATTCTGCTAAGCTATAGGTGCGACTGGACTTAAGGTGAGAACTTAAACCCTGATTGTTGAGTGCTCGTAATATTTGTAGGATGGTTGCTTGATTGTGATATTGTTGTGGTTGTGACCTACTAAGTATATTTGCTAAGTTTGAGCAGTGGCTTAGGTCTTTAATTCCTTAGTGGAATTATAGCAGGTCTAGACATTTGTGAGATTGTGGGAGTATGAGCACCCGAGGTAGGGGCAGGAGAAATGATGGAGCATCTAGCTCACAGACAAGAGCTATTAGGAGCCCGAGAATGGAAGGGGTTATGAAAGCGTTGGAGGAGATAGGAATTTATCTGGATCCTGCATAAGGGCATTCTTAATGTATTGGAAGGGTTCCTGTATTTGTGCTGAAAAAGCATAAATTGTATAATTAGAACCCAAGAAATAAGTTTGACCCTATAACGCCTTCTTGGCTAAATTAGTCAAAGCATTTATTGGAGAACCGGTGTTTTATTGCTTAGTATGGCCCACCGGCATTTCTGCCGACGCAAGCGAGTGGACGCCGAAAGGGACGAAGCATGAGTGAAGTGGGGCACCCAACAGGTGGCCTGGTTCATTATTAGCGCACCGACCGAGTGGTTACAGCTGTATTAATTTACACGACTTGTTACAAGTCTCGATATGGCTAGTGGGGGCCATCGCCGAATTCTTCTCCTGTGTACGCGGTGTCATTGTCTAAAGAGAGTCAAGAAGCATTTTCCCGATCTAGTCCTCGTCTGTTGGACTGTAGGTTATCATCTTATTGCCACCATCTGTCAAGATAAGACTGAATGAAGGCAGTCTTACTAGTTGAAGTAGGGATACGTTCACTACGTATTCTTTCAGAAGAACAATTGATGGAGGTCGATTGATCCAGCAGAGGGGAATGACCTCAAAGATTGTTACCAATAGTCTTTCTTCCAGGAGGGAAATTTGCTCTGAACTATGGCGGTCTGTATGTTTCAAAGAAGCCGTTCTATCATGATATGCAGAAGAAAAGATAATGAGAAGATTAAAGTATAAACATGAAAAATTTTCTTCTCATTCCATACATCAACAAGCTTTACAAGTCACTGGGGAGGAAAAGTAAAATCAAATTGAGCCCTAATGAGCAGCACAAAAGACCTCAACTGATTCTCCATGAAGTTAATGCTCTGCCAACGCCGAGCGGTCTGGGATTCGAGATCCGCAAGCTTGAAGAACAGGAGTTCGCATTTCTCCTTGTGCCTGGCTACGCTGGCCTCATGATGTTCAACAGCGAATTTCAGACTCTCGATCAAATCTCTCTCGAGAGCTATATCCACCGTTAAGTCTTCGAGCCTCTCTTCCAGCCATTTACACCTGAACCGCATCACACCGTCACTCGAGTCATGCTCGAAATAAGTCTGGAGCAAGGCTAGGCGCTCCACCAACTTCTCTCTCTCATGGACTAACCACAAGGCCCGTTCATCAGCAGATTTGGCGGCTTTCTTATAGCGAGCAACCGCAAGTTCTGCAGATTCCAAGCATTCCGACCGATCCTAGAGGCGAGCTTTCGCGATGCGAGTCATGGTAACTGCTTCGTAGGTGTTCCGGCAAGCCTCTAGGAAGTTGAGGAAGAGGGTTGGGAACGTTCGGTATCCTTTCTTCAAATTCGTGCCTTCGAGCGAAGAGGTATTTATCGTCCCAAACAGACTCAAGATCTCAGCTTCAGCACCCGGATGACTGGCTATGTAAACATAGCCTCGGCCAAGGAGGTGATAAAGCCTCTCCCATTTGGACATAACTTCAGCTGGGAAGTTCTGCGTGGGAGGACTAGCCATTATCAAGATAGCGGAAAGAATCAAGGCCGGCGAGCAGAATACGAAAGAGAAGAGGAGAGAAGTGAAGCAGACGATTAGAATGTGAAGATGGTAATCTGTCTCGAGTTAAATATTGACTTCACAGTAACAATATCTATCGGTCAGATTTTCCTACCGGCTATTCCTTTCCGGTATCGTCTTTGTCGGCTCGAATCCCCTGTCAGTTTGTTATCTCGAGCCGAGCAAATCCGACATCTTTGCAGAAAAGGTTTGAGGTGATACCATCGCTTCGGAAAAAGAAGAAGAAAAGACGAGCCAAGTGGGGGACAAAATAAACTCTAGCAGAAAAGAAGCGAGGACTTGTCTCCATTCGTAGACAGAGTAAAAGCTCGCCTGCGAAACCGATGCTCGAGACAGGCGAAAGAAATAGTGATAGAGGTCCTACCATTATAAAAAAAAATGAAAGAAGATAAGCCGAATGAGGAGGAAATATAGTGAAAAGTTGAGAAAGACAGGAATATTGGGGGAAGCATTGGAAATTCTGAACCCCTCGATTTTAAAAGAGGCATCCAGCTAGTAGTCTTCATCCGAACTCAAAAAAAAAAAAAAATTGCAATATAAAAGAAGATATGATTCGTCTTTATAGGGGAACACGCCAGCAAAATTGACGGTGGAGATAAACGGAAGAGATAATGATGAGAACTTCTATCGTGAAAAGATGAAAGGAGACGAGCTGAGCGAGAGATACAATAAAGTGGAGAAAAACAGGGCTCTCGGGAGAAGCAATATGGTTTTTAAACCCATGCCTTGATTTTAAAAGAGATACATCCTCCTGAAAACCTTCATCCATGCTCAGAAGAGAGTAGCAAACCTTGAGAAACCATTAATCAATCGAGGATGTCTCAACCCAACATGCTCGAGAACTTTCGTTACTTGCTGAACATGGGAGATGCAGAATTCAATGCCATGTTTGGAATTCATACCATGGAGTCTGGCCCTTCCGCGTATGACGTCCAAGATCTTGATAAAGATAGAGACGACAACAATCAGGGTCAAAAGAAGCGTCGTCGGCGTCACACCGAGTGTCAGATCCAAAAGCTTGAAGAGTTCTTCAGAAGTTATCATATGCCGGGTAACAAACAAAGAATGAAACTAAGCCAGGAGACAGGGCTGAGCCCTATGCAAATCCAGGTTTGGTTTCAAAATAAGCGAGCCCGAGTAAGGACTCAATATGAGCACAATGAGCTTGAATTTTTGAAAGCTGAAAATGAAAAACTCCGATCAGAGAACAAGAGGTATGAAGAAGCTTTCGACTCCGCCACTTGCCCCAACTGCCAGAGCCTCCTCTTATTCGATGAAAGACAGTACCTAAAGGTCGAGAACGCTCGTTTAAGAGGTGAGTCAGATCAGTTCATAACAGGATCGAGTTCTGTTGGAGGTGGGTACAAAAAGACCGATCCTGCTGGATCAAAATCGATACCTCCCGAGAAAGAGGGGATAGATCACCACCGAGCGGACATTGACGATGATCTTTTCGCCATGATCGCCTAGTTCGACGTCGGTAGAGCATAGGGACTGTGATGCACATGCTCAGCCAATGATCACTGGACCTTCAACATGGCCAACGCATACCTAATCCGGAGTGAAGCCAGCTGATCGTTGGAGAGCCTGCAGAGGGAGCGAAATTGGTCCTGAACGAATATAGATGCTTTATTTTCCTTGTATTGGATGTTTTCAACTTTTATTGATATCCAGAATGAATACAAAAGAAAAATATTCTATCTACTGAATGAATATAAATGCTTTATCCTAAACGAATACAACAATTCAGACGCTTGAAGATATGTTGCGAGCGTGCGTGATAGATTATAAAGGTAGATGGGAGGATCAATTACATCTGGTGGAATTTGCATATAATAACATCTACCAATAGAGCCTAAAGATGGCACCATTTGAAGCCTTGTATGGCAGGGCTTTTAGGATTCCACTGTGTTGGAATGAGGTAGGCGAAAGAAGGATAACGGACCCAGAACTAGTTCAACAGTCAGTAGAGGCAGTAAAAGATATCAGAGAAAGATTGAAAATAGCTCAGAGTCGCCAGAACAGTTATGTAGACAGACGACGTAGGCCGTTGAAATTTTAAGTGGGAGATCATGTATTTTTGAAGGTGTCGCCAATAAAAGGTCTATCTCGATTTAGAAAAAAGGGAAAGTTAAGCCCGAGATTCGTAGGCTCATTCAAGATCTTGGAAAGAATTGGAACATTGGCGTACCGTCTTGCGTTGCCGCCAAATTCGTCTCAAGTGCATAATGTGTTCCATGTTTCGATGCTGAGGAAGTACGAGCTGGACCCGAGCCATATACTCGATTATGAAGTCATTGAAGTGGATGACCGAGTCTCGTACGTGGAAAGGCCCGTACGAATAGTGGACCGAAAGGAACACGTCCTACGAAACAAGATAATATCCCTGGTCAAAGTAATTTGGGAGCATCACGGAACAGAAGGCGCAACATGGGAAAACGAAGACGAAATGAGGAGCAAGCACCCTCACTTGTTTGTGTAATTACTAGTGTTAGCAGAATGAAAATTTCGAGGACGAAATTCCTGTAAGGTGGGGAGAGTTGTGACGTCCTCAAACTTATTAGCTTAGGAGAAGAAAAGTCAAAGGTTGTCCCTTCCAATTTCCAGCTCAAACCACATGCACGGTGTCATTTTTCCTTTCCCATTTCTGCAGAAGTTATCTCCTTAAGCCTACGTGCTTACTTATAAAAAAAAAACCCACTTGTGCTTGAAGATGAGTTGGAACCTCCTCCTTGGACCAATTTGCGGCTGTGCGCTCCACTTTCCTTCTCCTTTAACGCTGAGATCCATTTTCCATGCAAAAGAGGCAGAGTCTCATGATTGGGGGCCATTAACTCTTGATGTTGATGTGAGAACTTAGCTGCATCTTCTCCTCTTCTTCATTTCTTCGGTCGAGACTTGTTGCAGCCTCTTCTTTGCTTTTCTTCATTCAGTTGCTGGAGTTTTCTATTTGCTACTCCACTTGACTGTTCCTTTGCAGTTGCTGCCTCTGCCGTGGACCATCTGCTGCTGCATCTTCTTCTTTCTTCCCCTCCTCTGTTTTTTCAGTTGCTGGAAAATTTTGCTGCTGCATCCCTTCTGTCTTCTCTCGGCCGTCTGTGATCTGTTGTTGCTGCTGTCTTCTTCTTCCACGTGAGCTTGCTGCTGCATCTTCCTTCTTCATTCTTGGTTGCTGCAGCACTTGGAATTTTCTTTGCTGACCTCTCGGGTTCTCGCGTCCAGCACGCGCGCCCGAAGGAAATCGGCTCGTTCGGGGTCGTCTGGTGTCCGAAGCGAGCCCCGTTTTCGCCTGTGTACTCGTAAGACGTTAAGCTTCGATATTCTGAAAACGGAACAGCGAAAAATCTCCTAGAGAATTCCCAGTTTTGAATCAAAGTTGACCCTGTTTTATTGATTTTCTTCTTTTGCTTGATGTAGCTGCAATCTTCCTTGTATCTGCTGTGTTTTGGTTGTTGCTGTGTTTCTATTCGTCGCCGGAAAATCGCCGTCGATTCAGTCGCCGCCGCCGTGAACAGTGTCGCCGGAATAGTACCGCCGGAATAGTGCCGTCGGAATAGTGCCGCCGGAATAGTGTCGCCGGAACAGTAACTAGCCGTCGCCGTTCGTGGCCCGAGCTCATCACCGTCTAGCCCAAGCTTGAACTCGATTTTTGGGTGAGCAACGTCGACTGTCGATTATTTATTTCTGACCATAGGGGTCAATTGGAAAATTTCGTGGACTTTAGAAATTTTCATGTGTGCCAGATTGCTTGTCTTTGAACCTAGGTGACTTAGAATGGAAATCGGGTCCTGAAATGCGAATTTTGCAACGTGAAATGCCTGGTTATTATAGTTGAATTATTTTGAGTTGAATTGTGTACTCTGGTGAATAATCTTGAGAAATGCATGTGGCAAAGTTGACTTGCATGAATGTCTATGAGGTGAGTCAATTGAGAATTTTGCGATGCTCGTCATTGATATGCATACTGGCATGACACATGTGCATTTGGCGGAGTGCGTAGAACCGTGCGGGACGGCCCGGCAGTGTCTAGGGGGCCACCGGGAATGCGGGGAGATAAGGAGGTGCCGATCGCAGAGCTAATTGAGCCACGGTCGTTGCACTTGCGCCTGAACGTGCTCGGCACGGGGTAGCTGGAGAGACAAGGGTGCCAACTTCGGTGTGAATAGACACGGGTTGAGGCACAGGCCTGAGACGTCTACGACGTGGCCGGGGACCGGCAGTGCCGATAAGAGCCACCGGTTGGGTTGAGTCCGGCAGTGCCCAGAGAGCCACCGGCAACCCGAAACAGGAAGTCCGGCAGTGCCCAGAGAGCCACCGGAAAACATTGAGCATACTGCAATTGTCTGACTTGAGTCTACGATATGTGCACGATGAATTGACTATTCTGCACTTTGTGAAATGCTGAAGGGACCGGCAGTGCCCAGAGAGCCACCGGGGACCCCAAGTGAATCATTGAGCATCTGCATTGGCATCTGTATGATTTGGGTCACAATATGCATGTGATGATGTACATTCTGGCAAGAAGTGCATGCTGCTTTCTAAATTAAGTTTAGGTCTGTGTTCACTGAGTTTCGACTCACATTTTGAGGCTGATCGCCATTTCAGAACCTCGACCATAGACTTGATTATTCCCGATATCCGAGGAGTCTGATCCAGAGGAGTTTCCTTTGTCTGAGGATGAGCAGTTCCTCAAGGATGCATGGACGAGGCTTAGTGACTTTTTGATCTTGGCCAACTTAAGTTTGTTTTTGAGGTTCAGATGTTAGCCTCCTCTCCAGGTTATGTAAAACCTCTACTGTTAAACTATGTAAATTAAATCTCCTCTATCTCTCTATCCCACATGTGTGTTTGTCGGGGGTATGTATGCTTTCCGCTGTCGCATTTGTTAACCGTCGTTTGGCCGCGACGAGTCCTGGGCCGTCGCTAGTGTTGGCCAAGCGATGAGTGAATTAGCAGGTGAAGGGATGTTGCGTGTCCGACGGGTCCGGGGCGTGACATATTGTATAAGAAGAACTTGCATTAGCATGATTTAATTTTGATTGTTTAATTTTGGTTGCAATTCCAAATCCTCAATGGAACTCAAAAATTTTGGAAGGCAAAAGATTCTACAAATTAGACTTTTCGATGATAGCTTAATTACCGATAATTCCGCATAATTCCCTTGTGTTGCTGTTAAACAATTGTACCGTCTAAAATACAAAAGGAAACAGTTAACCGCTGAATGTTAATTTTTGTTAGTATTTTCTCTGCTTCGTGTTCAGTTGGAGAATGACCATACATTCCATATATTCTAACTTTGCACAACCATAGATGGCCCAAGAGTACCAGCGAATCAAAGACCAAAAACTGGTCAGTTCGGCTTTGTGCCAAACCTTGGTCATTGCGACAATAAAAGCTTGATGTTGTAAATGTAACTTCATCCAGCATAATTGTCAGACGATGAGAATCATAAGCGAATATCCGTTACATGAATTTTCTCCAAAGTAAAACAGTGACATTTAGTTATGTACGGGTCAATTGTTAGGAAGTTCAAAATAATATATTGTTGGTACTTGAGTCAGTATTCTAAGGCTTCATTACTATTGGTACTTCAATTAATTTTCAGAACCCAATACCCTTTTCAATACAATCAATCGATTCTAACTACTCCAATCTTTCTGGTGCAACAATCCATCTTCTTCTACATGTCGCACAATTTTTTTCTCATGCAGATTGATAATTCTTCCTCGGTCTACTTTAGCATATTCCTCTGTGGATTCGACCAGACTCTAAAAATTCTGGAAGATTGCACAAATGACTTCTTTAAAAGTAATTGTTACGTTGACAGTTATTGAACTCCATTTCATGCAAAAACTATATAACAAGTGGAGCATCAGGATTAAAATGATCTGAAACAAGTGTGCTAGAATATAACGAGTGTGCTAAAATATAGGACAACAACATATGCAAGAGATGGATTCCATGTCAATCATAGCGTACAAATCAGATTTAAGTAAATAAGATGTCAAAAAATGGTTTTGCAATGAATCTAAAATGTGTCCGAACAAGTTTGAAAATTCTTCCAAGGATGCCACATTGATATTGCCACCAATCATGTTGAGCAGGACTTAACCAATTTCTTTGTTTGCCCATGAATCATGCACAACAGTTAATCTCAATGGAGTGATTAATCACGATCGGTACTAATCTGTCCCATGGATCCACAGTATTTTGTTGAGACATCTAATCCGTCACCAGAGGTTTGCAACTTACTGGGCTGAAGTTTGAATAACTAGGTCTCCAATAGCTTAGAATATGCCAGATCTCAGCTCGAGAGGGCCCTGTTAACTTTTTTTTTTTTTCCAGGAACTGTACAAGGATGAAGTTGTTACTCGTCAGTAGTATTATGCCAAAGCATCAGTATCATCAGCAACTTGGCATTTGAAAATATCCAATTCAAGTGTGCTAGAGCGACAGAGAACTTCAAAATTAGAAAAGATGGGATTGCATTGACATCAGCATGTTAACTACAAACAATGGCTAGATGAAGCAGAAATGTTTATTCTGTTGCGTTTCCCACTTGCAGATTGAGGCGGTGTTTTATTAAGGATGAGAAGATTAATTGAGTTTTGCGTGTTCCAGTTGGAAAAACTGTACTGACCACCCAGAATATAGAAAGACAATGTCTTAACCACTAACTGATATTTTATGTCAATGTTTCCGTGTTTTGTGAGAAATATATGAGAAGTGCAGAACATTAACGCGCACAAATTCTCAACTTCTTCAATGCCGACATCATCATCAACATCAACGCCAACATCACCTTTTATCCCAAATCAGTTGAGGTTGACGGTTGATGAATCTAAATAAAAAAAGCGTGGGGACCCTAGCTCACTTCTCACCATATCCGAATACCAATCTGGTATCACTCTGGAAATGATGGCCTAAGGCTAGCTTCCTTACCTCTCGCACTTATCTATCTTGGTGCAAGGATCCGTGCCCTTTTTTCGCTACACCCGAATGTCAATGCAATGCGTCGCTAAGAAGGGTATATTCCAATAAAAAATCTAAAGGGGTCATCTCATAGGAGATAGCTCTTTTTTCTACAACCGGCTTGCTACACGTTAACCTTCTTCATTTACCCTGGCTTGGCCGGCTTGGGATATATTATGTAAGCATACATGGGCGGAATTAATACCCACATCACCATCAGTACCAAAATTACCACATCCAATTGACAGAACTCCAGGTAACGTAAATGTCCTCCTAGCATCACTATCCCCGATTAGACCTGAAATCACCGTAACCGTCCAACGCAAGGCAGAGCTCAGCACCGGGACCGCTAACTGCTCCAGTGAACCGGGGGTTGTCGTCCAAGGACTCCAAGGTTTACGGGTAGTTGAGAGAGTGCCGGGAGGAATCTAAATCGAGAGGGGTGGGGTCGCTGAGATAGTGACCGAAGAGGGATTCAGGAGGCATGCGGTGTTGAGGGTTGAAAGGGCAGGGGACGAGATCGAAGTCCAGTTGGGGCTTAAGAGGGAGCAGGGCGGAGAGGAAGTTTAGGGCTTGCGCCAACGCAGCAATGAGGCGGTCGAGGGACGAGAGTGTGGCGGTGACAAAAGGAGGCGTAAGCGGTGGGGGGTTCTGGGGAGGTGGGATTTGTGGGGGATGAGGAGGGAAGCAGTTAGCATACGGGTTAGGGGAAGAGAAGGGGAAGAAAGGTAGGTTTGGAGGTGGATTCATGGCGTCCCTGTCCATTGCAGAAGCGAAGTGTTTGATGAAATGAGAGAGAGAGAGAGAGAGAGAGAGAGAGAGAGAGGCAATTTGGAAGCATAGGCTTATGGAATATGGATTGGGCTGACGCAGAGGAAGACGGAGGATCAGGAATCACATTACAAAGATCCGACCTGATCAAAAATGGGTCAAATATTAGGGTTTTGATTGAACAAAATTACGTAGACATGACCTCATTTAGATCTGTCATTACATGGTGAGAATATCCAATGAAATGCAACTTTTCCATCGTAGTCAACATGAGATGCTGATGTCAAGAGGTTGTTAATGTATGTTAAAAGGCGGAAAAATTACCAAAAAAATTCTAAACCTATTGCCACCAATTCAACCTTAATTTTTTTTTTGTCAATTCAATCATGAAATTTGGCATTTTGCCAATTTAGTTCATTCATCAAATTTTAACAAGAAATAGCTAAGGTCAATGCCAACAGTGCCACTTAGGACAACTTACGCTAAAGTGGACAAATTTTAAAAGCATTTATTAATTTTATGAGCTTTCTTATAATTTATTTCTTTTATTTTTCCCAGCTTAGGGCTCATACACTCTCGCTAGCACTATCACAACCTAGAAAATTAAATTTCCAGGTCAATGGGTTATTACATTAATTATTTGACAAACCTAATTTAGACTCTCCCAAACTCTACCAAATTACAATTTAGGTTCAATATTTAGAAACAAAATATTTTCAATAGAAGTCGTTGATTAGAAACCTAAATAAAATAGTGGGAGAGCTCTACAAACTAGAGATTGAATGAGTTTGGAGATTTTTTTTTCGGTAAGGATGAGTTCGAAGACTTGGTTAAATTAATTTTTAATTAATGCCCTTTTCAATACCAATTTTATTTCATGAAAAAAATGCTTGGACATGTGACTTGATTAAATTTTAACCTAAGCCACTGGCAAAGATTATCCTACGGGTGCACAATCAATTAAATAACAATCAGAAATCAATGGTTTTGCAAGAAACATGTGCCAAAGAATTATTTTTTTTTGGGATATTTTTATTTTTGAAAAAGATAAAAACATACCTATATGCAATGCATGAATGAGCGGTGTCCTTTTATTCAGATTTAATTACAACCCTAAGTAAAACTATGCTAAAATAATTTATTTATCAATATTTTAGGATTTAAATTGCCCTGAACCCTAACTTATTGAAGATTAAGTATTTTTGACGTGAATTACTATTTTAGATATGTAATTTTAAAGGAAAATGCAATCTAACACAAATATTTACAAAATGGATTAGATATGCAATTATCTACGCGTTGACAATCTTAAAATGAAAATTTTATCATGGTAATTGATGAAAGCACCGTCCTGATGTGGCCATCTGTGTCTATTCTCCCCCTCCAGATGGCCGTGTATGCTGAGATTGCGTGGCCTCCATACTCTCTCTCTATTCTGATGCTAACTACTGTAAGAAGAATAATAAAATATACCCAGGACCGACCGACTCCACCAAAAATGGAAAAGCTTTGCTAAGGTTTGGGCATTGGTGGCGACGTCCGGGATAGCAGCGTGGCCAGGATCTTGCGACTTACTCGTGCCAGTGAACATCTCGTGGACGGCTCGCATTGATGAGTGACTGGCTACGGATCGCGTTAGTGCGGTAGCTTGGTTTGATCAAGCAGATTACGATGGAAGGTGCAAAGGATTGCTAAAACCTCCAAAAGAAAATTGACATGGATCCAAATATAAGACTTTCAAGACAAGCAATAACCAAATCAATGGAAGCCTTGGACACGTCAAGTCTGCTTAAAAAATTCAAACAATTCACGATCAAATGAAGCAATTCTATGCAACTGGAAGATGATAGAAAGTCAAACCTTGCACTTTGTGTAAACTTTCATGCACGTCGTTAGCTAGGATGGAAAGAGAGAAACTCATGCACGGCGTGATCTAGCATTGAAAGAGAGAGGCGTCTCGATTTTCTGGCGCCGTTTATGTCTGTTGAATTGGCCTCCCCATAACGTGAATGGACTCTTGCATTTATACTCACTTGTTTACGGTTGTCTTGCAAGAGTCTAAAAAAATCTTATTTCCTATTTGAAACCCAAAAATATATATCATTATCTTTTATTCCGACGCAATTAAGGATATCAAGAATTATATTTTACTATCCTTGATTTGATCAGGCTCTATCCCTCACTAGAATATGCAAGATTTTCTGCCATATTATATTCATGAGTTTAGCGAAATTTCAAACCATCATGAGCTCGATCCAATTAATTGAATTTAGAATTTTCCACTCGCATTTGTCCGCTACTGGTCCGATTAAAAATGCACATACAATGCATAAATGTTAAAATTAATGACAAAAAATGATTTAATCATTTCTTTTGTAGAAAGTAAGGTTAGTTTCTGATTTTTTTTATGTAAAATAAATGACTAAATAATTTCATTAGAATCTTTTAGGTGCCAATAGGCATTAGGCAAGAAAAAAAAAGGTTTAAGGCTGAAGTAACACAATTGTAATGGGTTTATATTTTTTTTTAATTTTCCATGGAAATAGAGAAGATGATAAAGATTCCAATCTCAAGCATTTTATAAATAATATCACCAGTACTGTGATCATTATGTAAGTACTCCAAATAAGTTTCAGTTGATACTGAAAGTTGTCTCTTAATGATTGGGTTTCTTGGATATGACGTCATGAGGAAAGAATTTACTAGTAGATCCTGAAATATGGTAAGAAGGAAAAGACTTACTGAATAACACGATGGTACTTTCATATTTGGGAAGTTTAAAAGAAAGTACAAAAGATACCGAATGAAGGACACTGTGTGCTTGAATTTGGTAAATCTCAAGAATGTGACGTAGGGATTATATCTCGAAATCCGAGAAACATGGAGCAAAACTCATGAGCATGAATAAGTTTTATAGGAAGTTAAGAGATGTTATTTAAAAAGGATTCAACTGACCATATAGGTACAAGTGGAATTAGAAAATGTTCTGATTTCCATGGACAAGTTATGGAATTGTGGGTTGAGAAGAAATAAGAATGGGCGCTAAAATTCAAAAGTTTGAAATTGGAGAATAACTATTCAAACAGTTGAGAATGTAAGGCAAATAAGTATCCAGAAGACAGGAGAAAAGGGGACACACAGAACACAACTCAGAAAAATACTCTGTTTCTTTCGAAGTTTTCATTACTATTTCCAGTTCAACTTTCTTGCACTTTTCATTCCTTATATCTTTTGATTCTTGCAATTTATGTCCCATTTACAGCAAGTAAGAGTACTGTAATCGTAGATTGTTTAACTTTCGAAACATTTCCTCATTCAGAATATCCATCAGAACAAAGTCACATAACTCATATTAATAAAAATTGAAGAACGAGTTTCGGTTAAAGATATTCCCGATACAAAATCGCACGAACATCATTTTGGCATACTCGGTGGGAGTCATGGTGAGTTTTAGGAGAAATGGTGAGAATAAGGAATCAACCAGAAGGAGATCATGGTTAGAATGACCAGGCTAATAATACTGAAGATGGTGCCCATTCAAAAAATTCTGCTATAAATGTAGCCACTAGGATTCTCCCTCGGAATACTAATATACCACAATGGTTGAGTGAATAACAGACTCATGCACTGGCACCAGATTCTTCGGTGGTGGCTATAATGATGAGAATGTTTGAGGAATAACAAAATGAATTGACGAATCATATAGCCAAGCATGTGACTGATGTGATCAAGCCAATGATGGTCAATGCTATAAACGAGGTAATATCTTGACCGAGTTCATCATCTCAAGTATTACCTTTTCAAGTGAATTCTCCTAGTATGATGCCATATCCTCCTGTGTATGGTCCTCCTAGTACCAGGTATAATTATGGTGGAGGAGTATCTGTACCACCTCCGAATGTAAGAATTGTACCAAGGCCGAAGAATCCTACTCCAGGAAATTTGATCAATGGACTCAATGGGTATGTGTTTCCTCAAAGTGTCTTGTTGAAGTTAACACAGGTAATCCAAATGTTCAAAACGTACACCTGGTATCGAATATACCTAATTCGGAACCTATGAGGCCTCTTGGAATCATGCTGAATCCACGGGGCATGGGAAATCAGCCATATAGGCTAGTGCTGCTGGTTAATTTCAACCCAAAAAATCAAAGAATGGATAGACCTCTACCAGTCGACCCTAGGGGGCAAGAAACTTGGATTAGCTAGCAAAACATGATGCCATGGAACTCAGATCGAGTAGCTGAGATAATACTCCAGCAATTGGGAGTAAATAAAGGAGTTCCACGATCAGTTTATAGGAAATCCCATTCTGTTTGGGTTGATAAAATTCCTTACCCAAGGAGATTTAAGACATTAGACTTTGTCGTGTTTATAGGAGAAGAAAATAAATCAACCATTGAACACATCGGCCGTTTCTTAGCGCAATGTGGAGAAGAAGGTACAAATGAGTACTTAAAATTAAAATTGTTCCCGTTATCATTGTCCAAAACAGCATTCACATGGTACACCAATCTTTCGGCAAATTCTATTCAGAATTGGGCTGAAATGGAATGACAGTTTCATTCTCAATTTTATCGGTTAGTACTCAAAGTATCAGTGGCTGATTTGGCAAGGATGCATCAATATGGGAATGAAACAGCGGATCAATTCATTGCCAAGTTCAAGAAATCGAGGAATCGATGGCTGACCTCTCTTACCGAAAAAGAGTTTACTTATTTGGCTTTCAATGGGCTTACATTTAATCTTCGAGAGCACAGGCTACTCCTTCGCATAAGAAGCCAAAGTTCATTCATTTCCAAGAAAATCAAGCAAGTGGCAGTACTAGGCAGAGAGGTATTAGCAATCCTAGAAAGAAAAAGAGTACAGTTATTCAGGACCCTTGCACTCTGTGGAAAACATCACGGCAATCTTGTTATCGAAAGACTGGAGCATGTTTAATTTATGGAAACACGGGGCATATGGCATGCGATTGTCCCACTCAGAGGAGTGTATCTGTGGATAATAGAGTATGTTTCGCGTGTGGGCAGCCTGGGCATATAGCACGTACGTGCTCTATGTGGACCGTCTCTTCAGCTGGTCGGCCCCAAGAAAATCAATAAAGACAGAAGATGACCAAGAAAGTTTTTACTATGACGAAAGAGGATGCAATAGCTTCTAACACTATTGTTGCAAGTAATATCTTAGTTGCATCCCCAAGAAAATCAATAAAGACAGAAGATGATCGAGAAAGTTTTTGCTATGACGAAAGATGATGCAATAGCTTCTAACACTATTGTTGCAAGTAATATCTTAGTTGCATTGTAGAGTGCTTATGTATTATTTGACTCTAGTAACACGCATTCTTTTATTTTTAATGAATTCGCAAAGAAACTCAATGTGTCACTTGCCACTCTTGAATATGAATTACGAGTTGCTGCTCCTACTAATGATTTCTTGATTGTTGATTGTGTATTCAAGAGGTGCATGCTCTGAATTAATGATGTGAAAATGCTTGGAGATTTGGTGTTGTTAAATATATGGGATTTCGATGTTATTTTAGAGATGGATTGGCTATAAAGAAATCATGCTATTGTTGATTATTATTCAAAGAAAATGCTCTTTAGACTTCCAAATCAGCCTAAATTTTCTCTTTGGAAAAGTTGTAGAGGCACTTTTCCGAGACTAATTTCAATTATACAAGCAAGAAAGCTTCTAAGGAATGCTTATCTAACTAGCGTAAATGACATCAATAAGGAAGTTGCAAAGATAAAAAAAAAATGCTCCTATTATTACAAAATTTTCATTTGTGTTCTTGATGATTTAACCAGCTTATCTCTAGGTATAGAAATTAAAATTTGCATTTAGTTAATACTTGGTATTGGACATATTTCTAAGGCGCCTTATCGGATGGCACCTGCTGAGTTGGAAGAGTTGAAGATGTAGTTACAGGAGTGTTGACACTTGATTTTTAATTATCTTTTCTCTTTTAAAATTAATAAAAAAATCCACAAAAATTTATAAAATTAAATAATCAGCTTTGGGGACCTTGGCCAAGCCTAGAGAACCAATTTTAACCAAAAAATGATTTTCAGTATTTTCGATATTTTTCGGTATTTTTATTTTCGAAAATTAATAGAAAATCCATAAAAATTCATAAAATTGAAAAAATCAACTTTGGGGATCTCGGTCAAGCCTAGGTGACCATTTTTGAATAAAAAATAATTTTTCATATTTTTTTGCATTTTTTTAAATATTTTTAGAAATTAGAAAAATCATAAAAATAAATAAATTGCATATGAGGCCACAAAAATATAAAAAAAAAGTCAGTATTTTTTTTATTTTAATTTTCTCTTCATTTTGGCCTAATAAAATTTACAAAAATTGATCTGGAATCCAGAATCACTTTGCTAATCTCATTTTTAGACCAATTGAAAAAATTGTAGAAATTTCATAATTTTAGCTCTATAATTTTCGATTTTTGCATTTCTGGAGTCATGACATTGTTCTTTATTAGTCCGAATTTTTCAATGGCCTGATGGTGTATTTTCCCTTGTTGTGTTCGGTTTTCCGAATTCAATTCATCATTTGAGGCATTTCTCTGTGATGCTAGTTGCCTTTAACGTGAATTCAATGACTACGGTCAAAATAAAGGTGGGCAAATCGAGTGTCCACTGGTTCGTGTTGAGGAAGATTCATATGTGCGAAGGGAGATTCCTGTTAGAAGGAAGAACTCTGATATCTAAGGGACTTGCAAGAAGATTTGTCTCAAAGACTTTGTGTTGTCACGCAATGCATTTGCCCATTCAAGATAAATGATTAATACCTTACAAATGTGCTTCTTAAAGTCAATTCAAAGCTTGGAGGAGCTAAATTATTTATTGGCAATTGAGCACTTTTCAAGTGTCCCCATAATAAAGGATACTCCTTCAATAATTCCGAGTATGTATGTCTCTCATGGTTCTCCAGGTCGATCAAATATACCCTCCCTTTGCTGCAGTTGTTGGCTCTCGATCTTAGCCACTAATTTCAAGATGTCGAACTTCTGTAAGAATGTAGTCACCAAAGGTGGAGCTAGTTGACATTTTGTTTAAACCTTTGGCTGACGAGGTTGATGATGGCGTCATGCGAGAGCTGTTCTTATACTTCTACCAGTTAAGCAGTGGACACTAGCCGACTCAGATAATTGTCTTTCGGGATGGGGTGAGCGAGTCACGGTCACTCAAGTAAAAAGCATTAGACTGGAGCAAATTGTCAACAGAAAAGATATGGGTGAAGATGGACTGGCAGGTGGTGAAATTCATTCATTATGTTAACAAGCTTACATGTTCATTAGGGGAGTTATACAATTGACAAGCTTCTGGAATGGACAAAAGAAAAAGAATAAGTGGAAGACAAATCTGAGTAGGGCACTTTCGGTTGAGCACTCAAAAAGGCAGAGAAAAAAAATGGCAAAGGAGGTTGCTTTCATGCTAAAAATTGAGCGTAGAGATGGATACCACTTCATCTGAAAGAGCTATGCTAGGAAGCTCCAAATGTAGGAGGCTCGGGAAATATCAAGTTACTTGAAGTGCCGTGGAATTTTTCACTAAGTCAAAACGATTGGTGTGGACCAGTGGTTCTGTTTTTTTAATTTCGTGGAACCTTTCGGATTTAGCTTAGAGAAAATTGTAGTTGTATTGCGTGCTGGTGCCGAAGTTCCGGGGAGTTCCTGTTTGCAGATGTACCCTTGTAGCAAGAAGTCAACCTGGTGTGGCTATAGCTGAGAGAATCGGGATGCCGTGTGTTGCTGTACGTAGCAGTTCGACTTCCAGAGCGGAGTTTTCATTAGCTAAAGTAGTTATGAATGGTTTTGGAGGTGCAGATTTGATCATCTCTAAGTTGAAGGACAGAAACTGGTCATGAACGCTCATCGAGGGATTGGATGGATTTCTATGTATCAACTCCCAAAGGCAGCAGTCTTTTCAGAATATACCGTGATAAGGAATACTGGGATTATTTGAAACTTGCCCTTTCTGATTTTTGGTGGAAGCATGTGCAGCCAGCAAGGGAGATGTCTATTAAATACGAGATAATTGATCCCCTCTATCAACTAAGGTTGTTTCGACCAGCATCGAGACATGAGTTATGCAGTCGAATTGTATATGAAGGCAAACGCGTTGTGGACTTGTCCAAGCTATTGCGGGAGACTCTAAGATTGACCTTTGGACAGCCATAAAATGAATTATAAAAAAAGTTTTGGTGCGGCTTAATATCGTCGAACATCATCTCATACATAGTGGAAGATATGATCAGGACTTTAAGCAGAAGTATCTCTCATATAGCTTCGTGTATGTGGACTTTATGATAGTGAAGCAATCATTGCAATGCAAGATGAAACTCCAGACTTTTCATTTCACCGGACCTAAAATGCTGGAGCCTATCACACCGAAACGCAGCTGTAAGGCAAACCAAAATCATCACCAAGCAACAACAAAAGGAGTTTTCAAAAAGAGAAGAAAGAAAAAGAACAAAAGGAGAAAAGTGAGGGGATTAGCATCTTTTTGGGGGGTTAGCAAGGGGGATCGAATGGGAACCACGATAGAGATTTGAAAAATGATTATGGTGTGCCCGTGAGAGTTCTTGTCTAGATAGCAATGTTAGAGGCACCAGCTGGAAATATTTCTTAAGGAAGATAGAGGCGCCTCTAGAGTAAAAATCCCTGATCTTTTGGCGCGTATGAGATTTGGACTATTAGAAAAGAATATGGCTTTTGCCACATTCTGGCGGATGCAAAACCAAGACCAATATCGTCGTCCTGCGTACAATGAGCCGTGCGGGTAGCATGAACAGCAAAAAGGACGACGACATTAATGTTGTCCAAGAGTAGCAACACAACAAGCGTGTGAGGAACTTTATGATATATAGTCCTAGAGTTTGGAGGATGTGGATACTTGGTTGAGAAAGCTAACGTATACAGCCTCGGAGTGTTAATCCTAGTCATTGTGTCTGGTAGAAGAACGTGGCATGTTCTTGCCTCATCCATGAAGTTGGAGCAAGCAAATTTGAGAATCATGGAGTCGCGGCCGGACATAAGAAAAAGTGAGAGGGGAGATGGAGCTTCCGCCGCGGCCATTTGAGTTCTAGCCATCACCTCTGGCGAAGTTGATCGGCTGATCAAGGAGGGAACCAAAAGAATATAATGCAGAGTAGAGGTTTGACCTGGAAGTTAGAAAGCGCAGCAGCCCTCACTGAAAGAAGAGCACTAAGAAAAGAAAGAGCAAGACAGCACAGGTCAGGACGAAAGTAGTCAACAAGACAAATATGATGGAGGTAATGATAGGAGTTCCACCAAATGAAGAAAAGGGAGGGCGAGATCATTCGCCCTTCTCCACGAACCCTGGGGACGAAAAAAGAAAAAAGAGAAAACGGTGCTGATGAAGGGGGCAAGGGGAAAAAAAGACTTCAGATACAATGATCCATAGGGGGGGCGACATTAAGGAATGTTGTGTATCAAGGCTGCAGAATATTTTGTTTTAGCGATTTTATTTAGAGATTTGATTAGATTCTGTTTAGATTTGAATTTACTAGATAACTTTCCTGTTTTATTATTCAAATATTCTGTTTTGATTAGAATCCTAGTAGATTTAGAATAAAGATTTGTTTTGGAGTATGTATTTAAGTGTTACAATCGTGTGGAATAATAAGAGTTGAAGTTTTCCATTCCATACGTTCAAATCTCGCTCTTGGAATACGTTCTGTTCTTCGTTTGACTCTGTTTTGTGCATCTGAATTCCTTCAAAACAATTCAGAAGCAGAAATAGAACTTATTCTGACGTGCTTCTGAATCCTCCATAAGCAACAATTCTGCTTCTGACGTCCTTCTGAATCCTTCAGAAGCAACAATTCTGCTTCTGACATCCTTCTGAATCCTCCAAAACACAACAATTGGTATCAGAGCTCTCTTGATCTTAAGGGGCCGGGCTGTGAGTGACCTGTGAGATTGATTGAGAGTGTGTTTGCATCCATAAAAGACGAAGGCAAGATGGAGGCTGGATCTAGTGGCTTTTCAGCCATGGCTCCACCAATGTTTGATGGAGAAAATTATCAAGCCTGGTCAGTGAGGATGCAAACTTATTTAGAGGGTTGTGATTTTTGGGAAGCAATAGAAGAAGATTATGAAGTTGCTCCCCTTTTTGACAACGCAACCATCAATCAAATCAGGTATCACAAGGAGAGGGTTACAAGGAAAGCAAAGGCGAAGTCTTGTTTATATGCTGCTGTTTCACCTGCCATCTTCAGCAGAATCATGGTTTGCGATTCAGCAAAAGCTATCTGGGATTTCCTTAAAGCCGAGTATCAAGGAGATGAAAGGATCAGAAGCATGAAGGGACTGAATTTGATCAGAGAATTCGAGAGACTTCAGATGAAGGAGTCTGAGACAATTAAGGAGTATTCAGATAAATTGATAAACATTGCAAATCAGGCAAGAGTTCTAGGCACTGATCTCTCTAACAATAGGTTAGTGCAGAAAATTCTTGTCTCTTTGCCCGAAAGGTTTGAGGCAACAATTGCCTCGTTGGAGAATACTAGGGATTTGTCTCAGATTCGATTTGCCGAATTGCTAAGTGCTTTGCAAGCGCAAGAGCAGAGGAGGTTAATGAGGCTAAAAGGTAGTGCCGAAGGAGCTCTACAGGCCAAGGTACAGCAGAATGTTAGAGAGAAAGACAAGAAGTGGAAAGGGAAGAAGTGGAATAGTGATAGTGGTTCAGAAGCTACTGCGAGAGAGAACAATGCTGCTAATTCGAAGAACAATTGGGGAAGGTATTCTTCGTGTAAGCATTGTGGAAAACAGAATCATCCACACTTTAGGTGTTGGAAGAGACCAGATGTAAGATGCAGAAAGTGTCAGAAGATTGGGCACATTGAGAAGTTCTACAAAGAGAAAGGAGATCAGCATCAAGGTGAAGCACACGCTGCAGTTCAACAAGAGGTAGATCAACTTTTTGTTGCTTCTTGTTTCTCTTCTAGTACTCCATGTGATAGTTGGCTTGTTGATAGTGGTTGTACAAACTATATGACAAGTGATGAGAAGTTGTTCACTAATCTTGACAAGTCTTTGAAGTCAAGAGTGAGGATTGGGAATGGTGAGTATTTAGAAGTGAAAGGAAAAGGGACTGTAGCAATGGAGAGTTGTGTTGGAACAAAGTTTATTTCTGATGTAATATATGTCCCTGAGATTGATCAGAACTTGCTAAGTGTCGGTCAGTTAGTAGAAAAGGGATTTAAGGTGGTATTTGAAGAGTAGAGTATTTGATATTTGATTCAGATGGACAGAAGCTGTTCAGAATCAAAATGCAGAAGAAGAGTTTCTCTCTGAATCTTCTCGAGAAGGAGCAAGTGGCATTCAAGTGTCAAGCTAGTGATTCAGAGTTATGGCACAAGAGGTTGGGTCACTTTCATCACAAAGGGTTGCAATTTATGCAGAGGAATGAGATGGCAACAGGGTTACCGAGTATGGAGGAGGAGATCACAAGGTGCAAGTCTTGTTTGTTGGGCAAGCAGACGAGACTTCCATTCAAAGAATCAACTTGGAGAGCTACAAAGAAGCTGCAGCTGATCCATACAGACCTCTGTGGTCCACATGTAACTCCTTCACTAAATGGCAGCAGGTATTTCATTATCTTCATTGATGATTATACTAGAATGTGCTGGATTTACTTCATGAAGCAAAAGTCAGAAGTTGCTGAGGTGTTTCTGAAGTTTAAGAGATGGGTTGAGAACCAAAGTGGATGCAAGATTCAGGTCATCAGATCTGACAATGGAACAGAATACACTTCACAGAGGTTTAATTCTTTCTGTGAAGAAGCTGGTATTGAGCATCAACTTACTGCTACTTACTCTCCACAACAAAATGGAGTCAGTGAAAGGAAGAATAGAATTATCATGGAGATGACTAGATGCCTGTTACATGAGAAGAATCTACCAAAAGAGTTTTGGGCAGAAGCAGCAAACACAGCAGTCTTTCTTCTGAACAGACTGTCTACAAGGGTATTGGAGAAGAAGACACCCTTTGAAGCTTGGTTTGGTGTCAAGCCAATATTACGAAATCTAAAAGTGTTTGGCTGTTTGTGTTTTTCTCATATTTCACAGGTCAAAAGAGACAAGCTGGGAGAGAAAGCTGAATCTGGAATCTTTGTTGGCTATTGTTCAACGTCAAAAGCCTACAGAATCTATCAACCACATACAGGGAAGGTGATCACTAGCAGAGATGTTCAGTTCTTTGAAGATGAACAATGGGACTGGACAGAAGAGTCACAAGACAAGCAAAAGAAGGTATCTCTAGAACCTGACGAGCTGGAGGATGATGTTTCAGTTAGAGGGATCAGAACTCTGACTGATATATATCAGAGGTGTAGTGTGGCTGTTTTGGAACCTTCGAGTTATGAGGAAGCTAAAAGTGATCAGAAGTGGTTGATTGCAATGAATGAAGAGTTGGCTATGATTGAAAAGAACCAAACATAGGAGTTAGTAGAGAGACCTAAAGACAGGAAGGTGATTGGTGTAAAATGGATTTTCAGAACCAAACTCAATTCTGATGGCTCAGTGAACAAGTACAAAGCCAAATTAGTTGTGAAGGGATATGCACAGGTTTGGGGAGTTGATTTCTCAAAAACCTTTGCACCAGTGGCAAGAATGGATACAATCAGAATGACTCTTGCCTTGGCAGCTCAACAAGGATGGAAAGTATATCAGTTAGATGTAAAATCTGCTTTTTTGAATGGAGTATTGTAGGAGGAAATTTATGTTGAGCAACCAGAAGGTTTTGTCACACCAGGTCAGGAGGAGAAGGTTTATTTGCTGAAAAAAGCTCTCTATGGCTTGAAACAAGCTCCTAGAGCTTGGTACAGTAAGATTGATGAGCACTTGCTGAACTTGGGTTTTGAGAAAAGTCTAAGTGAATCCACTCTATATGTCAAGAAGTTAGCATCTGACTTGGTGGTAGTATCACTTTATGTAGATGATTTGCTAGTAACAGGAAGTAAGAGTGCTCAGATTGTTGCATTTAAGCAGGAGATGATAAAGATGTTTGAGATGACAGATCTTGGTGAGATGTCATATTTTCTGGGGATGGAAATTAGTCAGATTCAGAATGAAGTTTTTATATTTCAGAAGAAGTATTCGAATGAGATTCTGAAGAGATTTAACATGGAGGAGTGCAAGAGTGTGAGTACTCCAATGATTCAGAAGGAAAAGCTTCAGAAGGATGATGGTTCAGAACCTGCAGATGAAAGAGTTTATAGAAGTTTGATTGGCTGTCTTATGTATCTCACGGCAACTAGACCAGACATCATGTTTCCTGTAAGTGTCTTGTCTAGATTTCTTGATTGTGCAAGTAAGTTACATATGGTAGCAGCAAAGAGGGTGTTGAGATACTTAAAGGGTACTCTTTCATATGGGATTAAATTCTGTAAAGTTCAAGAGTTTAAGTTGCAAGGGTATTCAGATAGTAACTGGGCAGGTTCAATGGATGATATGAAAAGCACTTCAGGTTATTGTTTCACATTTGGTTCGGCATGTTTTTCCTGGAGTTCAAAGAAACAGGAAATTGTAGCTCAATCAACTGCAGAAGCTGAGTTTATTGCAGCTACTGCAGCTGTAAATCAAGCATTATGGTTGAAGAAGCTGATGGATGATCTGCATCTGAAGCAAGAAGAAGGCATTGAAGTGTTTGTAGATAATCAAGCTGCATTGGTAATTTCACATAATCCTGTATTTCACGGAAAAACAAAGCATTGCAAGATCAAATATTATTTTCTGAGAGAGATGCAGAAAGCTGGAGAAGTAAAGTTGGTATACTGCAGTTCAGAAGAACAACTTGCAGATATATTCACAAAGTCATTCAACGTTGGTCGATTTGAAGTTTTGAGAGCAAAGCTGGGAATGTGCAGCACTTGATTCAGGAGGAGAATGTTGTGTATCAAGGCTGCAGAATATTTTGTTTTAGCGATTCTATTTAGAGATTTGATTAGATTCTGTTTAGATTTGAATTTACTAGATAACTTTCCTGTTTTATTATTCAAATATTCTGTTTTGATTAGAATCCTAGTAGATTTAGAATAAAGATTTGTTTTGGAGTATGTATTTAAGTGTTACAATCGTGTGGAATAATAAGAGTTGAAGTTTTCCCTTCCATACGTTCAAATCTCGCTCTTGGAATACGTTCTGTTCTTCGTTTGACTCTGTTTTGTGCATCTGAATTCCTTCAAAACAATTCAGAAACAGAAACAGAACCTATTCTAACGTGCTTCTGAATCCTCCATAAGCAACAATTCTGCTTCTGATGTCCTTCTGAATCCTTTAGAAGCAACAATTCTGCTTCTGACATCCTTCTGAATCCTCCAAAACACAACAAGGAATTACCCAGTTCCTTAGGGGGAATGTGGGTTAACAGCTGTAGTAGTCGGACGGCAACTCTAGAATGAAGTTGATCCTAACATCCTAAACCACAGAAGAATTGGCATTTTCGTACTCGTGCTAATTCGTCTCCAGATAATATCCCCGGAAGATCTAAGAAAGGGAAGAATTAGCGAGTTGAAGTAGACAGAAACAGAGAGAGTGAACGGGTGACTCAGCTAAGTTAGTGGGAGCTTAATCGCAATCCGCAATTGTAGTCCGCATCGATGCAGGGAGGATCACCGACCCTCTTTGGCTGACTTTTTGACGGGGGTTTAATCTCTTGTTCGAGGACGGCGAAGGAGACGAGATAGCGGTCGTTGAAGGCCACGATAACCCTTTGACGAAGCTCCGTCTTCTCTATAACGTGCCTCGCAGAGAGCCTCAATTCTCATAGAATGAGCGTTTAACGTAACAGCAGTACCAAGTCTAACAGTCTTTCCCCAAATGGGAGTGATAGCAGAATCGTGTTGAAATTTTTCCTCTTGAAGAAGGTTCGGGCTGAAGCGCTGAACAGGCGTATCGAGTCCACAATCAAGGAGCCTTTGAGCACAATCAAGACGTTACAAGATGAACAACAGAAGTGCAAGAGTTTCGAGAAGATGTGTTTGAAAGAGCTAAAAGGGCCATGGAAAAAAATGCAGCACGTGAAGCATGATAAGAAAGAAAGATTAAGAGAGAATGGTATTGTTCTCTAATAATGGTGTGTAAAAAAATGTACAAGAGAAGCCTTTATATAGGCTTGGAAGGGAGGAAGAGTTTAGTGTTCTTCTTATGTGGGATCAATGGGAAAGAAGAAAAGTCAACAAACATACATTCTATATATTCTATATATTCTAACACCCCTTCTCAAACTTAAAGTGGATCAAAGAGCGAAAGTTTGGAAAGAAGAAATAGAAAGCGTTGTGATGTAAGAGCCTTCGTAAAACAATCTGCAAGCTGATTTTCAGTACCAACAAATGGAAGAGAAATGGTGCGAGCTTAGAGATGATGACGAGTTATATGACAGTCGATCTCAATGTGTTTGGTACGCTCATGAAAGACTGGATTCGCGCTAATATGGATGGTACTCTTGTTGTCACAATATAAAGGAGTGGGATCCGGAAGTGAAACACCCATGTCAGCAAGTAAGCGTCGAAGCCAAACAATCTTAACAGTAGTATCGGCTATAGCACGATACTCAGACTCCGTAGAGGAACGTGAGACAATATGTTGTTTCTTAGCATGCCAAGAAATGAGAGAATCGCCAAAAAAAAAATGCAATAGCCAGTGACAAACTTGTGATCAGTCACATTAAAAGCCCAATCAGCATCAGAATAGGCATGTAATTTGAGGGCAGAAGAAGACGACATAAACAAAGAACGCGTCAAAGTCCCCCGAAGATAACGCAAGATCCTCAAAACAGCAGCATAATGAACTGTACGAAGAGCAGCAATGAACTGACTGACAACATGAACAGCATAAGCGATGTCGGGACAAGAGATAGTAAGGTATACAAGACTGCAAACTAAAGTATGACAGTGGGTCACATCAGAAAGAGGTTCCCCATCGTCCGTGCGAAGTTTTTGATTCAGTTCAATAGGAGTAACAGCAGTGCGTGAGTCGGAGAGAGTAGCTCTAGAGAGAATATCAGCAGTATACTTCTGTTGAGAAAGAGAGATACCACGCGAACTGCGAGCAATCTCAAGCTCAAGAAAATAACGTAGCCGTCCGAGATCCTTCATGAAAAAATGATGCTTAAGGTGCCTCTTGGTATGCTCTATATGAGCATGATCATCCCCAATGATGATCATGTCATCTACATAAAGAAGAAGAGTAGTGCAACCAGCAGAAGAGATATGAACAAACATAGCATGATCAGCCTCACTTTGAGTAAAACCAGCAGAACGAATCGCATTACCAAACTTCTCAAACCAAGCACGAGGGGTTTGTTTGAGACCATAAAGAGCCTATCGAAGGCGGCAAACCTGTCCAGAAGTGTGAGGAAGACTAGGCGGAGGTTGCATGAAGATATCCTCTTGAAGATCCCCATGAAGAAAAGCATTCTTCACATCAAGTTGAAAGAAAGGCCAGCTGTGAATTGAAGCAATAGCTAGTAAAGTACGGACAGATGTCATCTTTGCTACAGGAGCAAAAATCTCCTCATAATCAATACCATACTCCTGCGAGAAACCCCAGGCAACCAGACGTGCTTTGTAGCGCTCGATATTACCATTAGAACGAATCTTTACCTTATATATCCACCGGCAAGATATTAAGGATCAACCCGGAGGAAGAGGTACAAGCTGCCAAGTACCAGTACTCTGTAAAGCCGAGATTTCCTCAGACATAGCCTGACGCCATTCAGCATGTTGAACGGCCTCGTGATAACTTTTGGGTTCTTGTATAGCATGAACAACAACAAAAAAGGAACCAAAGTTGGTAGAATAAGAAGTGGCAGCAACATACCGAGCAGGTGGACGCCGATCCCGAGAAGGCTTATGGCGTGGCTCTAGAGGTGTAGAATCGTTAAGGGTGGTCGAAGCGGGAGGAGCTGTAGAAGAGACATGCGATGTCTCTGGATCTAGCGTAGAAATGGGCAGAGAAGGTGAATGTGTAGTGATGACTGAATCTGAAGTGAAAATGGGAGAAGAAGGATTAGGAAAATAATCAGTGGGGAAGTCCATGAGGAATATGAGACGATATAGGAGATATGGTGTTGGTAGGAAAGAAAGGGAGATGTTCATGAAATGTAACATTACGAGAGATATGTACACGTTGCGTATTTGGGTCATAACAACGATAACCTTTATGCTCAGTGCTCTAACCCAAGAATGCACACAGGATAGAGCGATCGGTGAGCTTTGTACGTTCAGAAGGCGAAAGAATGACAAAACAAGTGCACCCAAAAACTCGTAGATAAGTATATGTGGGAGGTCGAGAATGAAGACGATAAAAAGGGGTATTTTGATTTAGAACGGATGAGGGTAAGCGATTAATGAGATGAACAGCTGTGAGAAGGGCTTCAGCCCAAAACTCAGTAGGAACGTGGGTGGCAAGTAAAAGAGCACGAGTAGTCTCCAAAATATAACGGTGTTTTCGTTCAGCAACCCCATTCTGAGCTGGAACCCCAGGATAGGATAACTGAGGAAGTGTGCCATCACTAGCCAAGAGAGGACGAAAGACACCCGATAGATATTCTCCTCCCGAGTTAAATCGAAAAACTTTGATTTTTGTGTTAAACTGGGTAGAAACCATGGTAGTAAAAGATTGATAAATGGAAAAAAAATCACTACGCTGATGCATAAGATAAACCCATATATAATGAGAATAATCATCAATAAATAAGACATAATATTTAAAACCACTCTTAGAAGAGAGCAGGGTAGGCCCTATACATCAGAATGGATAAGATAAAAAATAACAGGATATTTAGAGTTACTAATAGGAAAAGGCTTAGTATGTTGCTTGGCCAAAGGACAGATAGAACAAGGAGGAAGACTAGCAGAAGAAATAGGACCTAGAACACCTTGTTGATGAAGAACGGTAAGACGAGAAGAAGGAATATGTCCGAGATGCTGATGCCATCAAGCAAAATCAAGGGTAGCTAACACAGGAACAAGAAGAGAGGAAGACAAAAGATGGAGATGCTGCATAGTATAGAGGCCGTCCCGTCTACTACCCCTGCCAATCGTCTGACCACTTAAACGATCCTGTACAAAGCAAGAGCTGTTAGTAAAGGTCACAATACATCTGGCATCAGTAAGTTGTCCAACAGATAATAAGTTAAGAGCTAGGAAAAGAACATGTAACACATCAGGGACACTGAAGTCCCGAGGGACGGTGAGAGTACCCTGTTGGGTAGCTAGGATAGGAGAACCAACAGCTGTAAAGAAATGTGCTGAATGCTTGAGCTCAGAGAGCTGAGTAAGACAAGCAGCAGAAGCAGACATATGTCTAGCAGCTCCTGAGTCAAGTATCCAGGTAGTAGAAGTATCACTTGAAGAGGGAGTAGCCGCAGATGTGCTACCAATAGAAGAAATAGCTGAAGGAGTACTAGAGCCAGGAGAAGAACCAAGCAAAAGATTCAATCGAGCAAGTTGAGCTTCAAGAGCAGCAACACGGGCATCTGTAGAGGAAGAGGCCAAAGTAACTGGTCGAGCTAGTGAAGATGAGGTAGAGCTTTAAATAGGATGTGGTGGCATAGGAGGGCGCGAAACATCCTTCTTCTTTCGCCAACAGTGTGACTTATCATGACCAAGACGTTGACAATAAGTACATGAAGGTCGGCAAGAGCTATGGGTAGGCTGAGTACGTGGTGGAGAAGCCAAAATAGCTGTGGAATCAGAAACTATGGAAGAGGAAAGCAGACCTAAACGAGTTTCCTCAGACTGCAGTTCTTTGATAGCATCAAGGAGAGACGGTCAAGGAGAACGATGGAGAAGCTAGCTGTGAATACCTTCATAAAAGGAGCTAAGCTTCATAAGGAAAGCATGCAGACGATGTCTATCTTGAGCTTGAAGTCGAGTAGACGAGCACTGAGTGCAATCTGAGCATGTTGGGTAGAGAATAGGAGCAAGAATATTCAACTGACTCCAGAGGGAATGCATGTGATTATAGAAGTCTCGAATGGAGCGAGATCCTTGAGTAGTACAATAAATCTCTTGCTCCACCTGATAGACTCTAATATCTTTAGTTTGCGTGAACATCTCGACAAGCTGATCCCATAAACGCTTCGCTCCTACAATTTGAGAAAATTATGGGCGAAGAGCATGATCAATAGAACCAAAGAGAATAGCCCATGCCTTTCGATCAGCAACTGTCCTTACCCGAATTTCAGTGGCACGTTGCTTAATCGCCTCAGGAGATGGCCTAGATGAGTTAGTGTCCATGCGTGTGACAGGACAAAGACGAAAGCCTTCAACATGGTCGAATAAATTTCGATAAACTAGTGCAGCCATGGCTGATGGCTTCCAGAGTGAATAGTTGAAACCATCGAGCTTGACATCTATGCAGTCACTAGAATCGCCCATAGTGTTAGGTTGATCGGATGCAGGAAGCAAAGGTAAGCCTCTAGAAAATGAAAAAAAAAGAAAAGAAATCATGGAGGCACGAATACGTAGAAGCTTGACTAAGACAAGCAAGAATGGTGGCTCAATAGCTCTAAACTCATTGTCTTAATTTCTGATGTGGAAGATCCAATTATGACAACCGCAGAGCATACTTTCAAAACAATGAGCCTGTTGTCTTAATTTCTGATGCGGAAGATCCAATTTATGGCAACCGCAGACCATACTTTTAAAACAATGAACTTGGCTTTGATCCATGATAAGAAAGAGAGATTAAGAGAGAATGGTATTGTTTTCTAATAATGGTGTGTAAAACAATGTACAAGAGAAGCCTTTATATAGGCTTGGAATGGAGGAAGAGCTTAGTGTTCTTCCTATGTAGCATCAATGGAAAAGAAGAAAAGTCAACAAACATACATGCTATATATTCTATACATTCTAACAAAGCAAAAGGGGAATTCAGGGGTTGATTCCAACACATGTTGCACCATCAGTGACAATAAGAAGTGCCACGCCCGTTACTTGACTCAGCCTCGTCCCCCACTTGCCAAGATCGGGGCTTTAGTAACCCATGCTCCACTAGTTGCCTCTCCCGTGTCTATTGGGCAAGATAAGCCAGTTTTTGCAGCTCTACTAGCTAGGAAGGAAGATGAACACCCAGCCAAAAAAAAAAAGAGAGCTACTTTTAGCTCCCTGGCGAGCAACATGCCCCCAGTTCAACCAGGTGAACCTCTATGTTCTTCTCTGTTTCATCTTCGTAAGTCCTGCTGCTTATATTGGTGGGTTTAAGTCGAAATGAGAGCACTTACCTGCAAGTTTGTCTTTTATTGATGGATGTGCATGTACGTGGATACTGATCTGTTGAAGTCGTGGTTAGTGCTGAATCTGTTTTATTTGATTGCGTTTGTTATCAAGGCTGATGGTTTTGTTGTTTGATAGCTATGGACTGCTGGAAATTTTGCCCAAGTGTTGGGGCTCAGTCCAACTCGCTTGCTTCACGCTCATTTTTATTATCTTAGTGTGCGTATTTTTGAGTGATGCTTGATTTATTGTGTTCTTGATACATAATAGAATATGTATATACTCTCCTTCGACATCAGTTCAATCCTTGGGGAGAGTTATGATGCAGTTTTCCTCGTACATGTATTGGCAAGTTCCCCGAAGTCCCCATTATTGTAATGAGATTACTAGTGAATGAATCTCCTAATTAATTTGTTAATCTCCTTATGTTATGTTAGGTACTAAGACAAGTTGAATTGTAGATGCTGGTAAGTGGTACGGTTTCTCTTGCATTCGTAGCGGCTTAAGCTATTGTAAAGCATGGTTATAGACTTGTAAAATTATGACTATCGCTTTGTCATCCATCGAATGAGTGGGAGACCAATATTGTTGAACAATGCACGGAAATAGGGAAAATTATATATAAAAAAAAGTCCTAAATCTATTGCACTTTTGCTAATTCAGCCATAAACCTTTCAATCTTGCCAATTCAGTCCTAAACATTTTTTATTTGCGCCAATTCAGTCCTAAACCTTTTTTTCTCGTCGATTGAGTCCTAAACCTTTTATAATTATGCCAATTTAGTCCTTCCGATAAATTTTTGCTAGATGGCACTGACGTGGGCGCCAAGCGACCGACGACCTAATATTTTAATATTTTTTGAATTTTTAACATTTTTTTTAAAAAATTCTTTTTTTTATCCTCTCATCTTCCTCCTTCCATCTGCTCTAGCGACGGACCAGAGGGCCTTGCCGGCCTCTCCTCGTCGGCTCAACCTCGATGAGGGTCAGCCTCACCCAGATTTGGCCTCGTGACGGCCAAGTAGATCTGGCATCCAACGGCTAGGCAGATCTGGCCTTGCGAGCATCGCTGTCCATCCTCTGGTTCGTTGCCGCCCAAATCTGAGCAAGGTCAAGCCGACAAGGCGAGCCTCGCCAAGCTGTCGTGAGCCTCGGTCTTGCCCGGCCATGGCGAGCCTTGCGATGTTCTCATTTGGTCTCTCCCGTCAGCCCAGATCTAAGCGAGGTCAATCCGACGAGGCTCGCCTCACCCAACCACGGCGAGGCCGGCGAGCCTCGTGATGGTCTCGCCTAGATCTGGGCTAGCAAGGCGAGCCTCGCCTGACTATCGTGTCGCGACCCCCTAAAAAAATTAATTTAAATTCGAAAGGGTTAACGGATTATTAGGTTAATTAGATTTGACTAACCTAACGTGGACCCTCCCAAGCCCTACCGAATCGCAACTTTGGTTTTTGTTTAAATGATTTTGAAATTTGGAGTCGCCACTAATCGTTCTTGGTAGGTCGATTAGAAACCTAAATAAATTAGCGAGAGAACTAATTTATTCCTGCGAACCAGAGATTATGAGCTCGGGGACTTGGTTACACTAGTTAATTAAAACTAATGCCCTTTCGGTACCTTAATTTCATGGATATCCTAATTTGGCAACTTAGGCTTGGTTTATTCCTAAGGCTCTAGTAGGGTATTCTCTTTTGTGTTTCCACTTTTTAGATAGGATGCATGGATGGTATATATTTTTATTTGTTATATTTTTCTAAGTGTTAAAGATTCCCTGAAGCCGAAAGAGGGAGTGTGTTAACGACTTCTGTGCAGTATTACGACCTACTCATCTTTTGGGTCTGATGATTCAAAAATTAAATTATAGGAAGTACATGACAGTGAATAAACACCTCCAATGGGAGGCCTAGCATTGGCTTGGCTCTTCCCTTTGGGATTTAAGGTACATATATTTAAGTTGCAAGTATTTAAACTACTGTAAGTAAAAACCTCCAATGGGAGGCTAAGTATTGGCTTGGCTCTTCCCTTTGGGATTTAAGGTACAGGTATTTAAGTTGCAGGTATTTAACTACTGTAAGTAAAAACCTCCAATGGGAGGCTAAGCATTGGCTTGGCTCTTCCCTTTGGGATTTAAGGTACATGTATTTAAGTTGCAGGTATTTAACTACTGTAAGTAAAAACCTCCAATGGGAGGCTGAGCATTGGCTTGGCTCTTCCCTTTAGGATTAAGGTACAGATATTTAAGTTGCAGGTATTTAACTGCTGTAAGTAAAAACCTCCAATGGGAGGCTAAGCATTGGCTTGGCTCTTCCCTTTGGGATTTAAGGTACAGGTATTTAAGTTGCAGGTATTTAACTACTGTAAGTAAAAAACTCCAATGGGAGGCTAAGCATTGGCTTGGCTCTTCCCTTTGGGATTTATAGTGCAGGTATTTAAATTGCGGATGGACTTTGTCCTCTCCATTCTGGGGTATGAATTCTTTAAAATGAAATACAACGAATTGATTCAGCAATTTGAAATTTGTGCGCGCATGAGGACTCCTCCAAGCCGATTTTGTGCTTCCGTAGGGTTGACTGTTGATATAGAGCTGCGGCTTCCTGACATAAAATAGAGTGAAGTGTCAGTATACAAAATAGGTGTTAATCTGCATCTAAAACCAGAAGAGTGGAAAGAGTACTTATCTCCCATTTTTTGGGAGGGATTTTTATAATTGATTTTCGCTCTCTATGTTCCCAATATAGAGAGTCTCTTTTGAATTAAGAGGGACTTTTAGTCATAGATCGGCTGAGAAATCGATGGACAGCTTAAGAGCTTGTCTGGGCCGATTTTGCACCTTCGTGAAACTCGTCGTTGATGTGAAGTCTTCCTTTTACCTGTCATAAAAATATTGGGAAATAGAGAGAAAAAAAAACATGGTATCGAGTATCATCGTAACTCATGGAAATAAGGATTAAATTGAAACAAAGATACATCATAAACTCACATACAAAGAGAAAAAGGAGGGATAGCCATAAATCTCTCACATTATGCAAGAAAAATAATATGCATGAAATGTAATTAATTTTCTTTCGACAATCTTGCACAACCAACGAACCAACGAAGAAGCACAATGTGATCGAAGCACGGACACATGACGAAAAGTTAGAAAATACTCTCCAAGAATCCGCTTGTAGACAATAATACAGCTATCGTTTCTTTGACTATTTACTGCGAATGAAACATTAATGAAAGCATGTCTGTGCATAACAAGTGCTTATTAGGACCGAGCTCTTAGTTTAGTGTTATGTCAACAGAGATCCCTTACTGATAAAATTTGCATACTAACTAAAATAAGGTGAATAAAGGCAGTTCAGAATAATGATATGGTCTTTTTAGCATGCAGGAATTTCTCCTAAAGAAAAACAGATTCTTGACATTTAAAGTACTCAATGCAGGTTGAAGCTTATTGTGTGTCAAGTCCTCCGGCTGGTTATTGGAATGTCGGGTCCGTGGATCCCGTAATATCCAGTTGCCATAAACCTTATTCCTTCCATTGTTTCATAAAAAAAAATGTCGCCACGCACCAATAAAGCAATAGGATCATAAAAAGGAAAACTGTTACCACCATTTATGCAACATGATTAATGACAAAATCTTTCGTGAGGCCATGATGATATCATTCAAAATATTCACAGCCATAAGCTTCCAAAGATCGATCTGGCTCACGCAAGTGCGCAACAAGTTGAACAGATGCAACATCATTCCCTCTTTCACATGCAAAATAAAGCAAAATGCGCGATTCGTACGGACGCTGGCTCGGACACCTTCAATACCAGAAATAAAAAATAAAAAATAAAAAAAATAAACCGAAGGATACCATTAGATTACATCATGTCATCAAGAAGTACTCCAGTTAACTTTGAATTTTGAAATACTGGAAGCTAAAAAATAAATCATCAGCAAATTATGATCAACATGCTGAAGGGGAAAATTTAGTAAAGAACTTTACACGGGAAATATTTTACATTATGTCTTCAGAAGATAATGCAAAAACTAGTTTCAGCAATAAAACCATAAGCAATGATAGGTCGGTTAACTCAAGATCAAATAGCAGAAGATTCCAGGCAACCCAAAAGTATTGTTATTAGCACAACCATGATCCCCAAAGGGAAATCATCTGTCACCGTTTTTCATTGCACCGATCAAGACAACTTCAGACAAAAGCCTTTACTTACATAGAACGTTGGTAGAGATGCATCGATTGATGACAAAAGCATCTTGATTACGTCTCATTCAAGATTTCTTCGAAAGCACTTCTCATCAACCACATTGCTCCGTTAGAAATAGGGGACCAAAAGATAAATGGGAAATGTTCAGCAGCTTCATCACAAGCACATGATGGGCAGGGAAAAAGAGAAATCAACTAAATCGTAGACTGCTTTTTCCAAAAAAAAAAAGCATCAAATAGATAACGTTTAGGTGTCATTCTTTAACCATTCTATCTGCTGAACTTCTTTGAACAATCAACTTAACTACAATCGCGGATAGATAAATGCAGCAAGTCCAAGTAAATCAGATTAAACATCCATGGAGCTCACAAACGTAAGGCATCTTACCCATCCGAAAGAAAAGATCGTAAAGCATAAGAGTTAAAGTACAAAACTTCGCAACCGAAAGAACAGAAGGGTCAAAATATAAGTTCGAAAATTAGGGGTTTTCCGAACTCGAGATCAGAGTTCGCGAGTTTCGTCACTGCATGATGAACCGCGGCGAATTCGATCCGATTTGGCGTGATCGTAACCTCAATCCCGCCGAAATTATTTTAAGAAGTAGCCAAAGTTTCAAGAATTGCAAACCCAAGAAAAGTTCGGAACTTTGCGATGACCGAGAGCACCAAGTCGATGACCGAGGCTTCGGAGAAAGGAAAAGCGAAGATTCAAGCCCTCATTCCTACCGATGGCCTCCTCTATTTTTGTGATCACCTCCATTCAAGCATTCCCCCCCCGAAGAATCCCGTCAATGGGTCCTCCTCTTAGACGGTAAAAGAGCGATCCTTATATGGGGGAAGACGGAGAGAAAGAAAATTCTTTTTGCCGCCCTCCAGCCTCTCCAAAGTTTCGGGTCTTTTTTTTTCAAGAAAGTAGAGGGAGCCGCTTTCGACTTCCTCCTCGCTACTTACTCTTCACTCCCCCATTTTTTTCGTCCCTCCCTGCAGTTGCCAATCGAAAGTCAAATATTCTCCTCGGTTGAATGTTAGCTGCAATTTTTGGACAAATTCTTCTTTTCCCGCAAGACTACTGGACCTGTCCTTCTCAAGTTGGCATCTTGTTATCCCTCTCTTTTTTTAGTTGAATGGTTGCTCCTTGGTTATTATAATCCCCAGAAACCAAACCTCTTCCCGTAGAGAAATCCTCCGAAGAAGTCCCCTCCCTTGGCTTTTTGTTTTGTTTAATAATCTCCTCCCCCCTTTTTTTTTGCTTTGTTTAATAATCTCCTCCCCTTTATGTGTGTCTTCTTTATTATATCCTTTTTATCTTGGCCTCCACCAGCTAGAATCATCACTATCATTTTTAATACCCCTCCGTTAATGTGCCGTTTACCATGTCCCCATGTGATAACTCCTTTTCCTCTCTCCACTTTCATTATTTCAGTTATAATAGATGTTGTCAATACCGCAGAAGATGGATCCATGTTCTCATTTTAAATTCACCATTTTCATCTCCGTCCAAATGGATCGCTAGAGTTGGAAGTCACATAAAGAAATTGCGTTTGCGTCCCCATGTTTGAGCATTTCGAAAAGGTGCGGTTGCAGTTCCTTTTGAATAAAAAATGTAATTTTGGAGATTAGAGGAGACCGCCATGACTCTAAAAATGAGAGAATAATAAAAAAATACAGGGGCAAATAATAATAATAATAATAAATAAATAAAAATAAAAAATATAATTATTTCAATTAACTTGAAAATGAGATTAGCAAGGTAATTCTCGATTTCAGATTAATTTTCTACAGATTTTCTTTGGCCAAAAGCAAAATACTAGTTATTACATTTTTTTAAAAATATTTTTGTGGCCTCAAATGCTATTATTATTAAATATTTTCTAATTTCTAAAAAATATTAAAAAATACAAAAAATATGAAAAATTATTTTTTGTTCAAAAAATGATAGCCTAAGCTTGGCAAAGGCTTCCAAAGTTGATTTTTTTAATTTTATGAATTTTTATGGATTTTTTATTAATTTTAGAAAATAAATAAATAAAAAATACGTAAAAATATTGAAAATATGAAAAATCATTTTTTTGGTCAAAATTGGTTCCCTAGGCTTGGCTAAGGTCCCCAAAGTTGATTTTTTTTAATTTTATGAATTTTTATAAATTTTTTATTAATTTTGAAAGAGAACAGATAATTAAAAATCAGGTGTCAACAGCTGCCCCTCTTTGAAAGGAAGCTCGGCAGAGGTTCATTTCAAAGACGAGATGACTCCTGAATCATAATCGACTCAACACAATGAAATAAAAAGAGTCGTGACATGAATGTTCTACTGAAAATGAAATGAGAACCTAAAGATTCGTTATAAGAAAATCTTAGGGTGGTTGAATTTGAAAGCGTATGGTAGGTCAACCCATGATATATTCCTAATAAAAGGATTCTACTGATTAAAAATTGAATTAAAATTTGACCCGTATGGTGGGTCGTACCATTTGACTCGTATGGTGGGTAGTACCATGGTAGATTCCTAATAAAATGATTCTACTGATTTAAAATTTCATTGAGATTTGACCCGTATGGTAGGTCACCCCATGAAAATGCCTGTAAGAAAGACTTTGTGCCTCTAACAAGGACTTAACGCCTGTAAGAAGGACTTGATTTGCCTGTAAGAAGGACTTGGTTTGCCTGTAAGAAGGACTTGTTTTGCCTGTAAGAAGGACTTAATTTGCCTGTAAGAAGGACTTGGTTTGCCTGTAAGAAGGACTTGGTTTGCCTGTAAGAAGGACTTGATTTGCCTGTAAGAAGGACTTAATTTGCCTATAAGAAGGACTTTGTGCCTGTAAGAAGGACTTAATTTGCCTGTAAGAAGGACTTGATTTGCCTGTAATAAGGACTTGGTTTGCCTGTAAGAAGGACTTGATTTGCCTGTAATAAGGACTTGGTTTGCCTGTAATAAGGACTTTGTGCCTGTAAGAAGGACTTGATTTGCCTGTAAGAAGGACTTTGTTTACCTCAAAGGGTGCTATTCTGGAATCTGGAAAGATCAGGAATCCTGCAGAAGCTCAAACCCAAATTATATTCTCCTGTCGCTTTAGGAATAAACCAAAGAGGCAGAGATCAAAAGTTCTCGAACATTTCTGTCCTTGAGACAAATCATGCTTCATTAAAGAAGGTGGATACCTGTATGTACCGCAATGGATTCGAGTACCCCAACAACCGTCAGAATTCATTCTCTTGAAAGGTTCAGGTTGAAGATATACTTACCTGAGAATTTGGATGAAATGCTTGGTGGCTTCTCGACAACTAGGCTTGTTCATTCAATAATCGCCGAATGAATTTCAAGACATTGGAAGGTAACTCGAACATCGGTAATGTGTTGCCTGTCAGGCAATGTCAGAGGTAACATGTGCAAGTATTTTCATCAATGTGTTCATTGGTTCATGCAAAATTGTTCAGCTAAGTTTGCCATGATTAAAGGCAGTCTGTGTAATAACTCATGATGCAATCAATCAAAATGTGGATCATGCAAAATTATTCTGTCAAGTTTGCATTACCAATTCTGTTTAAGGAGGTTCTCATAGTATGAATGCCTCGAATGTAATCTGAATGGGGGACTTCAGTCCGAAAGGGGTTTTCTCTCACTTTGGGGAAAGACTGTTTATCTGTAGATTAAAATACTAGACTTGTGTGGAAATGGTTTGTCTTTCCTCATCCTGTCATGCCCCATTTTGTATATTTGATGTATCCTGTGCAGTTTATGCTCTAAGTTGGAGTTGGTAAATTAAACACGCAGAATGGTCATGCATAATTCATGACCTGTGTAAACACAATGCAGATGTGACAATTTTTTTAGCATCATGTGTGTTTATATAATGTGCAAACATGGGCGGATTTGAATTGCCCCTGGTATGTAGGCGGATCGAACAAATTGGGAAGCCCACTCCTTATGTCGAGGAGCGGTTTGTCTCAAGTTTTGCCCCTGCACGATGAGGCATATGGGCGAGGGAGCATTTTGGTTTGTTTAATGCCCCTGCAAGAAGCAGAGAAATTATTCTTGAAATCAAACGAGATAAGGAAGACATATTTGCTTTTTCGTTTCAGAGCTTGCGATCAATTTGCCCCATTTTTCACCAGAATAGATCTTGTCAGGTGATCATAATTTTCTTTTGGATTTGTCTCCTTCAACATGTTAAATGTTAGTATAAATATTTCCTGTGAAAAGAAAAGGAGACATGTCAACCAGTATTAAAAGGGATAAATTGGAAACGATACTGATTTACCCTTCATCTTGAATGCCTTGGACAAGTCTGTTACCAATTTTGCTGGATTGAGTTTTCTTCGACTTTTGTTGGATGCTTCACCATTAAGCCGAGAATGTGGCAAAATATTGACTTCGGTATTACTCGTCGAGTATTCCTGCTTGCAAAAAGAAATGCACAAAAAGTTGTTTCATTTATTTATAATACATACAACATTCCCCATCCTCGGGGATCGAACTCGGGATATTTCGGACCTACTGTCATCCCCCATACCATTCGGTCCATTGGACCATAGGTGTCCATGGGGCTATCCTTTCAAAGGTTAATCTTTGGGGATAAAGCAGCCCTGTTGTATAACCTTGGGCCATGTTACGGTATTTCTCGAGGTAATTTGCAATCCATGTTAAGAATGGAATAAAACAATTCAGTACTTGCGATGATTATGAGCAAATTAGAACGATACAGAATTACCCATGTCTGAGATTGTTCGCGTCTTTCGCTTGTACTTTCCTTTGTCCGAAGCTGTCCATCCCGTGGTAATGCCCATGAGCTGATTTGCCCCCACATTTGTTCAACTTTTATTCGGATATGATTGCGTTCTCGGGTCGATTTGTAATTTCCTGAGAATGGAAGGGATTAAATTTAAAACCTAAGTAATTCGAGGGTAACTTGAAACGACACGGATTTACCCTTCAGATTTACGCGGATTTCTTCGCGATATTAATTTTTTCGAGTTTGGTGCGGTTAACGGCTCCGAGCATTTAATAGGGGGAAAGGGAAATGATTACTTCTAGCTTGTGCATTAATTTTGGACATCGATAAAAGGCGAGAACGTGCGATGAAACCAAGTAGATGTATTCGTCCAGGCTTGATCTTCTTCCCTTTGCAAGCTTTTGAGTGATCAGCTAGCGTTGTTCCGGATCAGGTACGCGTCGGCCGTGTTGCAGGTCCCATGATAACTAGTTTTGAAATACATGATCCATATGCACATTAAAGCCCTGGTGCTTCATCAGCATCAAACTGCCTGATCATGGCGGCGAGTTCGTCGTCAATGCCACTTGCCTGGTGATGATACCTCCCCTCCTCCTCAGAAGGCATCCATGCTGGTCCCATAGTCTCGGTCTTTTCGTACCTTGCTCCAACAGAACTTGATCCTGCTATGAACTGATCTAACTCACCTCTTAAACATGCATTTTCGATCCTCAGATAATGCATTTCATCGAGGGTGAGGAGAGTATTGCAGTTGGGGCAGGTGGCGGTGTCAAAAGCCTCTTTATATATCTTGTTCTCCGCTCGGAGGTTTTCATTTTCAACTCTTAGAAACTCAGCTTCGTTGTGCTCATGACGAGTCTTCATTCGGGTTCGTCTATTTTGAAACCAGAACTTGATTTGCGAAGGTTCAAGTCCTAGCTCTTGACTCAGTTCCATTTTTTTGTTTGCCGTCTGGCATAGGACACGTTCTGAAGAAATCTTCAAGCTTTCGTACTTGCTCCTCAGTATGGCGACGGTAACGCTTCTTTTGACCCTTACCGTTGTTGTCCTTGTCCTCACCAGGCTCTTGGACGTCGTCGGTGGAAGGGCCGGGCTCCATAGGCTCGATCCCAAACATGGCTTCGAACTCTTCCTCTCCCATATTCAGCAAGCAACGATAACTTTCAAGTGTGTTGGGTTGAGACATCTTCGATTTGGTTATCGATTTCTCAAAGTTTGATATCTCTTCTTGTATTTTCACTCTTTGGATTTTTTCTGGGAAACTGCGTATGCTTTAAGAGTTTCTCTTTCGAGCACGAATGAGAATTATCAAGAAGATGCCTCCTTTAAAATTAGACGTGGGTTTAGCAACTGTATTGCCTCTCTCGAGTGTTCTGGCTTTCTTAATTTTCTTTTCATCGTATCTCTCGCCCAGCTCGTCTCCTTCCATCTTTCCGTGGAAAAGGGCCCCTTGTTGTTGTCTCCACCGTCAATTTGCTGGCGAGTTCTTCAATAAAGACGAGCCGTATCTCTTTTCTACCGAAAATGTCTTTGTCTCCCACTCAGCTTATTTTTTATCTTTTCTTTTTCAAAGTAGTGGCGTCCCGTCTAGCTTTGCCGTAGAGACGTCGGATTTGCTTGGCTCGAGATTGGAGACGAGTAGCGGAGGTGATACTGATAGGGAATGTTAGACAGGAAAATCTGGCCAGTAGAGACTTCCCCTGCAAAAATGAAAGAGAATGCGGCAGTATATGTTCTTCATATTCTAGAAAAATTGGAACGATACTGTTTTACCCTTGTGTGTACTTCCATTGAATTTGAATTGAGGAAGTTCCTTCATTTGGACTGGATTGAATTGTATGTCCCGAGTTGCCCTTGTCACGTAAGTGCTTTGCTTAGTTGGGCCTTATTTTCTTTCGGGTTTCCTTGGACCATCATCATTTTCTATGCCATCGGGTCCGTGGACCGGAGGGTTCCTTTAATTTGAAGGTTACCTTCGAGGCAAATGAGTCCTATCGCGTTCCATTGGGTCATTTCATTTTGCGACACTCTTGAGGCACTTTGCAATTCCCTGGGTGAGAATGGAACAAATCCAATTTAGCATTTTGCAACGATTGAGGGTAAATTGGAACGACACACAATTACCCGTCTTCGAGCTCGCCTGGGCATTTCACTTGAAATTTCCCTACGTGAGGCCATTCAACATTTCTCATTATGGCGGTCAGCGATGTTGCCACAAATTGATCCGCCCTAAATCTAGCATAAAAAGGGATTCACGCATTCGACGGGATAAAAAAATAAATAAATAAATTGCCCCATTGTCCCTGAATTAAATCGAGACACCTAGAAAGCTGGAAAATATCATACGCAGGGGAATTAAACATGAAATGAAAGGTGCACTTATTCAAGGTCAGTTCTGCCTCTCCTGTCGCTCTTCGATAATCAGCTAGTCTCGTGTTGGTTCGGGTGTGGATGACCGATGTTTGAGAGTCCCTACTCACTGGCTCCTGATCGCGGCTTGGGACGTCTGTCAACCCTAAACTGGTTGACCAGGGCAGTAAGCTCATCATCTGGGTAATCTCTTGAACCTTCCAGCAACTGATGCTCGAATTGGGCATTGTTGTTGGCAAATGCTGGCGGTAGATTTCTCATTCTGTCCTCGCCATGAGCAATTTGACTTCTCGTGCTGGAGCCTTCATCATTACTCGAGAAAGTGTGGGGATCACCAACTGTCCTGCTGCTAAAAACTCCTTCCATTCGAGGATTAGAAAAGTGGAAGTGCTCAGGATAACTTCTTGTCTGATTCTCTGGCTGCGCAGGCGCGCTGATCATGGGATGAATTCTAGCCACAGGTTGGTGCTCAAACCAAGGAATCTGAATACACTGCTCCTGCGGTCTATACTCTTGAAGAGCATTAGGGTGATTCTAGGGGATACTTTGATTAACGCCTGGGGGATTGATGGCACGGCTACTAGCTTGGTTGATGATGGGAAGTGGCTCGCCCCATGCTAACCTGGGGAACTTATGGTGGCGAGGAGACTCGACGTTCAGGCTTGGATCAGTCCCGCCTTGGTTTTCTTGATTCTGAGCTGCATTGTGTTCTCTCACCCTTTTTCTGTACTTCTGAAGATGACTCGAAACATTTGCTTTAGTGAGTCCCTCTACCTTCATAATTTCCAGTATATGTTGCGGCCGTGCCGAATCGATTCCTAGCTGCTGAACTGCATTAACAAACATACGATGCAGCTCGGGAGACCAACTCATCTTCTTTCTCCAGTTGCTTGGAACAAAATTGAAGGCTTGATACTTGTTCTCATGGTCGTGCAATTGCTTCCTTACCACGTGCTGCCATATGTTTTGAAGCATCTGAACCCTAACTGGTTTCGTTACAACGTCTTGGGCCCCATTTAAGACAGCTTTCATTATGGCTTGCTGATCATCGCTTGCCGATATTACGAGGACTGGCATGTTTAATTTAGAATTGATGACTTCCAAGAGAGTGAAAACATCCATGTCAATCCCTACCATGGCGGTGAGGACGATATTAAACTGCTCACCGCTCCTTCTTAATATCTCTAAGGCCTCTGTCGCCTTTGCTTGAGCTACAACCTTATACCGGCACTTTCTTAATACGATAACAAGGATTGACAGAGAGACTGGATTATCGTCAATGGCCATGACCAGTAGACCCTCAGGGTAAGGAACTTCATCAGCTTCGACCAGGGTTGAACATGCGCCCGTTTCCCTAATGCTCGACATATTTCTGGAACAAGGACTGCCGACTCGAGACCGCCTCAGGATGTCTTCTTGGATTTGAGGGATCACGGGATCGTCGATGGCTTCTCGTAACAGGCTTTGAAAGCCGATGCTTTGATGGTGAAGGTTTTGAATTCCTCTCCCACGAGAACTCCTTCCTCTTTATCTTTCTCCTGCGAGTTCTTGCGAATGAACTCTCACTATCAAATGGGGACAAGTTCTCTCTCTGGAAATAGCAACGACTTCCCTCTTCACGGGCAGCGCTATTAGATTTTCCAAGGGAGAAAATCTGATATTCAGCTTTTGATCAAAGGGGAAATCCTTGTTTCTCGCTCAGTTTGTCTTCCTTTTTTCTTTTCGTGGTAGATGGCCCTTGTCAAGATCTCCACCGTCGATTTACTGGCGGGTCCTCCAATAAAGACGAGTCGTATCTCCTTTTCTGCCGAAAATTTCTTTGTCTCCCACTCAGCTCGTTTTTCATTCTTTCTTTTTCAAAGTGGTGGCGGCCCGTCCAACTTTTCTGCAGAGACGTCGGGTCTGCTCAGCTTAAGGTTGACGCTTGACTGGAATTTGAGCCAGCGGGGGTGTTGCCGACAGAGAATGGTAGATAGAAAAAAAAAACTCGACCAATAAGGACTGCCCCTTTGAAATCAGTATTTAAATTGAAGTAGATTATCGCCTTCGCATTCCGATCATCTGCCTCGCCTCTCTCCTCCTTTCTTTCGTGATCTGCTTTCAAAAATGGCAAATTCTCCTAACCATACTTTCTCCGCCGAAGTCCTGGCTAGGTGGGAGAGACTCTACAATCTTCTTGGTAGAGGTTACGCTCATATAGCCCAAAACTCTACCGTTGAGGCTGAAATCCTCGGTTTATTCAGGACCCTAGACGCTGCTTCTGTTGAGGGTACCCAACTGGGAAAGGAGTATCGGAACTTCTCGACCCTCTTCATCAATTTTCTAGCTGCCTATAACCGCGCTTATGAGACGGTCCTTGTGACCGCCGTCGTGAAAGCCCGTTACCGAGACCGGCACGAGCGTCTGGCAACAGTTACGTTTGTGGCTGATAATCACAAAAAGGCCCTCAAGTTTGCCAACGATCAGCTTTCGTGGCTGGTTCGTGAGAGGGGAAAGTTGGTGGACCGTCTGGCCTTGGTCCGAACTTACGCCGAACAGGAGCCAGGCAATATTGTGATGAGGTGCAAATGCGGTTGGCTGCAGGAGAGACTTGATGACATTACGGCAGACATTGCTTTCGAGAGGGCAGCGATTCCGGACCTGGAGTTTGCCGTTGAGCATTACGAGGCCACTATGGCCCAGGTTAAAGAGAAGTGCGATCGCCTCTTCTTTAGGCTCGCGGAGCTTGATCCCGAGAGCGCCCGGTGCATCCAGAGCATCAACTGTTTGGAGAGTCAGTTGAGCTCTTTCGTAATGGTTATCAGGGCCCAGTTTGGCTTTACCTTTCCTCCCCAGTGAGTTGTTGTAATACTCTTTGATGAAAGGAATGAAAGAAAAGCTTCACGTGTTTTGTTTTGTTTTTTTTTTTTAAATTTTCCTGCTATCGTTTCTTCCGCATAGCATAACAGAACGATTTGAGGTACAGAAGATGTCGAGGCTTAATGTTCTTCTTGATGTTCTTGTTTAATTGCTCCAGACGACGATATCGAGAACATTGATGAAGGGTTCGGCGTTGGCCCCCACTATCCATCTTGAGATCACGAACAATAACGCTATGACAACTCGATCAGTGCGCTGGTAATAAATCTAGCCACCTGTTGTATGCCCACTTTTATCCATATTTTGTTTCTTTCGGCGTCCACTTGCTCGTGTCGGTCGCCTGTAGCGTCGGGAGAAATTCCTGTGGGCCACGTTCATTAATAGAACCTCGGTCCTCTAAAAACCCTCCGCGTGTTTCGGATCCGAGGAAATTTTAAGACCGGTCTCTAGTTGATTTAATTTGGTTAAGGTACTTGTTTCATGGGTCCTGATTATATAATCCTTATTGTCTTTCAAAAGACGTGGGATCCTCTGCAATACATTAAATATGCCCCAGTGTTTAATCGGTGTAAATCCACTGTCATATCAGAATATACGGCCCGTACGTGTTCATTAACTGACACATGTCTGAGTCCGAAAGGATCGACCTCCTCACTTACCCCCAGGATTAAGAAATCAGCAATTTCCTGTCTTTTCGTACTTCTAAAAATAATTCGTGGTGTGCATTATTGAACCAAACTTTACCCCCGCCTGGGATACCTGGGATTTCCTACAAAAGTAAAGGATATAATTAGTACATGACGCAAGAAAGGTCGGCCCATGATTCCTACATTAGTCTAATTTTTTTCTTCCATTTTGTTGAGAAATCAAATGAAATTTTCTTAGGAGGTCACATGTGGATTTTTCAAAAACTAATTTTCTTGAGATTTTCATAACTTGGAAAGTGTGATAAAATCTCTTGATCAAATTTTCTGAAGGAATTTTCTATCAAAATAAATTTTCAGAGGTATATTTATTAGAAAAATTTTATTTTTATTAGAGCAGGAAAGACATAACAAAAATCCTTTATTAGTCAATAAAATTCCCCCTAGACATTAGTCTAATTTTATTTAGATACAATTTTCTTAGAAAAATTTGAGCGAATTTCTCGAAACGAATTTTTGTTGCAAGTTTTTATAATTTGAAAGAATGTGATAAAATCACTTGATGTTTACCAAAGTTTTTTGTGAAGGAATTTTTCTTTTTATCGAAATAAATTTTCAGAGAAAAATTTGTCAGGAAAATTTCATTTTTATTGAAGCAAGAAAAACATGACAAAAATCTCTTATTGGTCAATTAGTCTAATTTTATTTAGTGAAAATTTTCTTAGAAAAACATGAGCGAATTTCTCGAGAAGAATTTTCTTGCAAGTTTTTATAATTTGAAAAATGTGATAAAATCACTTGATGTCTACTAGAGTTTTTTTTTGAAGGAATTTTTCTTTGTATTGAAGTAAATTTTCAGAGGAAAATTTTTTTCAGGAAAATTTCATTTTTATTGAAGCAATACAAATATGACAAAAATCCCTTATTGGTTAATAAAATTCCCATGAATGGATTTTTTCACATCATTTTTTCAAAAAAAAAATAAAAGAAATGAGGGAAAAATTTAATTTTTATTTTTTTTAAAAGAATGGTCGTAATATCAAGCTCAAAAACTGACTAACACCTAGCATGGACCGACCGAAAATAAATACAAGATAAAATTAGAGAACTTACTTTTACCTTGGAGAAATGCAAATCACATAGCCATGCGCATGACTCAAGTGAGGAGTGGACTCTAGAAAATAAAAGAAGGAGAGAGAGGGTATGGACCTAAAAGGCCCCCACTATCTGAATTGACAAACTTACCCTCCGCGCAATCAAATCACAATGGGAAGAATTGTCAATTCAGATAATAAGCGGGATAAAATATGATCAACCCCAGCGCAATCGACGCAAGAGCTTTGCATATTCGATCCCTATCTATGGTTTTCTAGGAAGAATTTCGCGACTTGGGTTTAGACGCTTGTGTGTGCAGGTGTCGTGATCCTCGGAGTATGCAAGACATGCACAACAATTGATATCAAAACAGCGCTTCTAAAAATGTACGAAATTAAACAAATAAACCCAACACCGAGCCTGCAAAACAAAGGGGTTAGCCAAACACTCCGCCCCTTATAACTCCCATCCTGCAAAAACATATAACACATATAGGATGAGTCCCAAGCAAGATCGCCAGAAGCGAGATATCCATGAAATTTTCATTGGCCTAAGTCCACTAAGACTTTTAAAATTTCATAAAAAAAAATTTAAGTATTTCAATTGGTATCTTTTTTCGAAAATTTAAAAATCTGTCCCCAGTGGAGTCGCCAGTCTGTCGCGACCCCCTAAAAAAAATTAATTTAAATTCGAAAGGGTTAACGGATTATTAGGTTAATTAGATTTGACTAACCTAACGCGGACCCTCCCAAGCCCTACCGAATCGCAACTTTGGTTTTTGTTTAAATGATTTTGAAATTTGGAGTCGCCACTAATCGTTCTTGGTAGGTCGATTAGAAACCTAAATAAATTAGCGAGAGAACTAATTTATTCCTGCGAACCAGAGATTATGAGCTCGGGGACTTGGTTACACTAGTTAATTAAAACTAATGCCCTTTCGGTACCTTAATTTCATGGATATCCTAATTTGGCAACTTAGGCTTGGTTTATTCCTAAGGCTCTAGTAGGGTATTCTCTTTTGTGTTTCCACTTTTTAGATAGGATGCATGGATGGTATATATTTTTATTTGTTATATTTTTCTAAGTGTTAAAGATTCCCTGAAGCCGAAAGAGGGAGTGTGTTAACGACTTCTGTGCAGTATTACGACCTACTCATCTTTTGGGTCTGATGATTCAAAAATTAAATTATAGGAAGTACATGACAGTGAATAAACACCTCCAATGGGAGGCCTAGCATTGGCTTGGCTCTTCCCTTTGGGATTTAAGGTACATATATTTAAGTTGCAAGTATTTAAACTACTGTAAGTAAAAACCTCCAATGGGAGGCTAAGTATTGGCTTGGCTCTTCCCTTTGGGATTTAAGGTACAGGTATTTAAGTTGCAGGTATTTAACTACTGTAAGTAAAAACCTCCAATGGGAGGCTAAGCATTGGCTTGGCTCTTCCCTTTGGGATTTAAGGTACATGTATTTAAGTTGCAGGTATTTAACTACTGTAAGTAAAAACCTCCAATGGGAGGCTGAGCATTGGCTTGGCTCTTCCCTTTAGGATTAAGGTACAGATATTTAAGTTGCAGGTATTTAACTGCTGTAAGTAAAAACCTCCAATGGGAGGCTAAGCATTGGCTTGGCTCTTCCCTTTGGGATTTAAGGTACAGGTATTTAAGTTGCAGGTATTTAACTACTGTAAGTAAAAAACTCCAATGGGAGGCTAAGCATTGGCTTGGCTCTTCCCTTTGGGATTTATAGTGCAGGTATTTAAATTGCGGATGGACTTTGTCCTCTCCATTCTGGGGTATGAATTCTTTAAAATGAAATACAACGAATTGATTTAGCAATTTGAAATTTGTGCGCGCATGAGGACTCCTCCAAGCCGATTTTGTGCTTCCGTAGGGTTGACTGTTGATATAGAGCTGCGGCTTCCTGACATAAAATAGAGTGAAGTGTCAGTATACAAAATAGGTGTTAATCTGCATCTAAAACCAGAAGAGTGGAAAGAGTACTTATCTCCCATTTTTTGGGAGGAATTTTTATAATTGATTTTCGCTCTCTATGTTCCCAATATAGAGAGTCTCTTTTGAATTAAGAGGGACTTTTAGTCATAGATCGGCTGAGAAATCGATGGACAGCTTAAGAGCTTGTCTGGGCCGATTTTGCACCTTCGTGAAACTCGTCGTTGATGTGAAGTCTTCCTTTTACCTGTCATAAAAATATTGGGAAATAGAGAGAAAAAAAAACATGGTATCGAGTATCATCGTAACTCATGGAAATAAGGATTAAATTGAAACAAAGATACATCATAAACTCACATACAAAGAGAAAAAGGAGGGATAGCCATAAATCTCTCACATTATGCAAGAAAAATAATATGCATGAAATGTAATTAATTTTCTTTCGACAATCTTGCACAACCAACGAACCAACGAAGAAGCACAATGTGATCGAAGCACGGACACATGACGAAAAGTTAGAAAATACTCTCCAAGAATCCGCTTGTAGACAATAATACAGCTATCATTTCTTTGACTATTTACTGCGAATGAAACATTAATAAAAGCATGTCTGTGCATAACAAGTGCTTATTAGGACCGAGCTCTTAGTTTAGTGTTATGTCAACAGAGATCCCTTACTGATAAAATTTGCATACTAACTAAAATAAGGTGAATAAAGGCAGTTCAGAATAATGATATGGTCTTTTTAGCATGCAGGAATTTCTCCTAAAGAAAAACAGATTCTTGACATTTAAAGTACTCAATGCAGGTTGAAGCTTATTGTGTGTCAAGTCCTCCGGCTGGTTATTGGAATGTCGGGTCCGTGGATCCCGTAATATCCAGTTGCCATAAACCTTATTCCTTCCATTGTTTCATAAAAAAAAATGTCGCCACGCACCAATAAAGCAATAGGATCATAAAAAGGAAAACTGTTACCACCATTTATGCAACATGATTAATGACAAAATCTTTCGTGAGGCCATGATGATATCATTCAAAATATTCACAGCCATAAGCTTCCAAAGATCGATCTGGCTCACGCAAGTGCGCAACAAGTTGAACAGATGCAACATCATTCCCTCTTTCACATGCAAAATAAAGCAAAATGCGCGATTCGTACGGACGCTGGCTCGGACACCTTCAATACCAGAAATAAAAAATAAAAAATAAAAAAAATAAACCGAAGGATACCATTAGATTACATCATGTCATCAAGAAGTACTCCAGTTAACTTTGAATTTTGAAATACTGGAAGCTAAAAAATAAATCATCAGCAAATTATGATCAACATGCTGAAGGGGAAAATTTAGTAAAGAACTTTACACGGGAAATATTTTACATTATGTCTTCAGAAGATAATGCAAAAACTAGTTTCAGCAATAAAACCATAAGCAATGATAGGTCGGTTAACTCAAGATCAAATAGCAGAAGATTCCAGGCAACCCAAAAGTATTGTTATTAGCACAACCATGATCCCCAAAGGGAAATCATCTGTCACCGTTTTTCATTGCACCGATCAAGACAACTTCAGACAAAAGCCTTTACTTACATAGAACGTTGGTAGAGATGCATCGATTGATGACAAAAGCATCTTGATTACGTCTCATTCAAGATTTCTTCGAAAGCACTTCTCATCAACCACATTGCTCCGTTAGAAATAGGGGACCAAAAGATAAATGGGAAATGTTCAGCAGCTTCATCACAAGCACATGATGGGCAGGGAAAAAGAGAAATCAACTAAATCGTAGACTGCTTTTTCCAAAAAAAAAAAGCATCAAATAGATAACGTTTAGGTGTCATTCTTTAACCATTCTATTTGCTGAACTTCTTTGAACAATCAACTTAACTACAATCGCGGATAGATAAATGCAGCAAGTCCAAGTAAATCAGATTAAACATCCATGGAGCTCACAAACGTAAGGCATCTTACCCATCCGAAAGAAAAGATCGTAAAGCATAAGAGTTAAAGTACAAAACTTCGCAACCGAAAGAACAGAAGGGTCAAAATATAAGTTCGAAAATTAGGGGTTTTCCGAACTCGAGATCAGAGTTCGCGAGTTTCGTCACTGCATGATGAACCGCGGCGAATTCGATCCGATTTGGCGTGATCGTAACCTCAATCCCGCCGAAATTATTTTAAGAAGTAGCCAAAGTTTCAAGAATTGCAAACCCAAGAAAAGTTCGGAACTTTGCGATGACCGAGGCTTCGGAGAAAGGAAAAGCGAAGATTCAAGCCCTCATTCCTACCGATGGCCTCCTCTATTTTTGTGATCACCTCCATTCAAGCATTCCCCCCCCGAAGAATCCCGTCAATGGGTCCTCCTCTTAGACGGTAAAAGAGCGATCCTTATATGGGGGAAGACGGAGAGAAAGAAAATTCTTTTTGCCGCCCTCCAGCCTCTCCAAAGTTTCGGGTCTTTTTTTTTTTCAAGAAAGTAGAGGGAGGCGCTTTCGACTTCCTCCTCGCTACTTACTCTTCACTCCCCCATTTTTTTCGTCCCTCCCTGCAGTTGCCAATCGAAAGTCAAATATTCTCCTCGGTTGAATGTTAGCTGCAATTTTTGGACAAATTCTTCTTTTCCCGCAAGACTACTGGACCTGTCCTTCTCAAGTTGGCATCTTGTTGTCCCTCTCTTTTTTTAGTTGAATGGTTGCTCCTTGGTTATTATAATCCCCAGAAACCAAACCTCTTCCCGTAGAGAAATCCTCCGAAGAAGTCCCCTCCCTTGGCTTTTTGTTTTGTTTAATAATCTCCTCCCCCCCTTTTTTTTTGCTTTGTTTAATAATCTCCTCCCCTTTATGTGTGTCTTCTTTATTATATCCTTTTTATCTTGGCCTCCACCAGCTAGAATCATCACTATCATTTTTAATACCCCTCCGTTAATGTGCCGTTTACCATGTCCCCATGTGATAACTCCTTTTCCTCTCTCCACTTTCATTATTTCAGTTATAATAGATGCTGTCAATACCGCAGAAGATGGATCCATGTTCTCATTTTAAATTCACCATTTTCATCTCCGTCCAAATGGAACGCTAGAGTTGGAAGTCACATAAAGAAATTGCGTTTGCGTCCCCATGTTTGAGCATTTCGAAAAGGTGCGGTTGCAGTTTCTTTTGAATAAAAAATGTAATTTTGGAGATTAGAGGAGACCGCCATGACTCTAAAAATGAGAGAATAATAAAAAAATACAGGGCAAATAATAATAATAATAAATAAATAAATAAATAAAAATAAAAAATATAATTATTTCAATTAACTTGAAAATGAGATTAGCAAGGTAATTCTCGATTTCAGATTAATTTTCTACAGATTTTCTTTGGCCAAAAGCAAAATACTAGTTATTACATTTTTTTAAAAATATTTTTGTGGCCTCATATGCTATTATTATTAAATATTTTCTAATTTCTAAAAAATATTAAAAAAATACAAAAAATATGAAAAATTATTTTTTGTTCAAAAAATGATAGCCTAAGCTTGGCAAAGGCTTCCAAAGTTGATTTTTTTAATTTTATGAATTTTTATGGATTTTTTATTAATTTTCGAAAATAAATAAATAAAAAATACGTAAAAATACTAAAAATATGAAAAATCATTTTTTTGGTCAAAATTGGTTCCCTAGGCTTGGCTAAGGTCCCCAAAGTTGATTTTTTTTTAATTTTATGAATTTTTATAAATTTTTTATTAATTTTGAAAGAGAACAGATAATTAAAAATCAGGTGTCAACACATCGCGAGGCTCAACCTTGCCCAACCACGCTGAGGTTGGGCTTCTCTCGATCATGGCTGCTTGCTGGCCGTCCTCTGATTCGTCGGAGTAGAGGAAGATGACAGAGGCAAAGGAGGAATATGGGAGGAGGAAAAAAGAAGAGAAAATAAAATAAAATAAAAAATATTTTAAATAATTAAAAATTCAAAAAAAAATTTAAAAATTCAAAAAATATGAAAATATTATGTTGCCGGTCGGCTGACGCCCACGTCATTGCCTGCTGGCAAAAATTTACCGGAATGACTAAATTGGCATAATTATAAAAGGTTTAGGACTGAATCGGTAAGAAAAAAAGGTTTAGGATTGAATTGGCATAAATAGAAAAGGTTTAGGACTGAATTGGCAAGATTAAAAGGTTTTGGACTAAATTGGCAAAAGTGCAATAGATTTAGGACTTTTTTGACAATTTTCCCCACGGAAATATTCAGTTATTTTCTCTTAATGGAATCGCGGAAGGCCCAATAGTACAAGCGAGCTGGAGACCTCAACTATCAACTCGGCATTATTGTTTATCCAAGAAAAGATGCAACGTCAGTTTGCATTATTGCTGGACAATGATCAGAATCATAGGAATGTATCAATGAAATAAATTGTTTGCATGGATGCTGGTCCTTGATAGTAATTATTTAGGGATGGTTGTTAAGGTTGTTGGTCAAGTGTTAGAAAATGGGAAAACCTTAAAATTCTCTACTTTAATCTGTTTCCAAGGTGTCAACACCATAGGTGACCAGACAACTGAAGAGGTATCAGTACTGTAAGTACTTCAAGCAGAAAAGGAGAAGAAAACTGACAATAGTTTCAATACAATCAACCAATTCTTAACTAATCCAATCTTTCTGGTGCTGTTATTCCTCTTCTTCTAGTTGAAGCACATTGACTATTCTTTCTCATCCTACTCAGCATATTCCATTTGTTGTCAACAGATGCTATGTTATGGCTCCACCAATCCTGATTTCATTTTGATTGGTTAATTGGTGCAGCACCTACTACCAAAATAGGCAATTTTCGGTTACAATTCCAAATCCCCAACGGAACTCAAAAATTTTAGAAGGCAAAAGATTCCACAAATTAGACTTTTCAATGATAAAATGATTAACGATAATGCTGCATAATTCCCTTGTGCTACTGTTAAACAATTGCATTGTCTAAAATGCAAAAGGAAACAGTTAACCACTAAATGTTTATTTTTGTTAGTACTTTCTCTGCTTCTTGTTCAGTTGGGGAATGACCATAGATTCTATATATTCTAACTTAGCACAACCATAGATGGCCCAAGAGTACAAGTCAGTCAAAGACCAAAAACTGGTCAGTTCGGCTTTGTGCCAAACCTTGGTCATTGCGACAGTAGAGGCTTGATTTTGTAAATGTAACTTCATCCAATATAATTGTCGGACGATGAGAATCACAAGCGAATATCCATTGCATGAATTGTCTCCAAGGTAGAATAGTGACATTTAGTTATGGACTGGTCAAGTATTCTAAGGCTTCATTACTATTAGTACTTCAATTAATTTTCAGAAGCCAATACCCATTTCAATACATTCAACCGATTCTAATTACTTCAATCTTTCTGGTGCAATTCAAGTATGCTAGATTGAATGAGAACTTCAGCAGATTAGACCAGACTCTGAAATTCTAGAAGATTGCACAAAGGACTTCTTTAAAAGTACTTGTTATGTTGACGGTTATTGAACTCCATAACAAGCAGAGCATCAGGATCAAAATGAACCGAAACGAGTGTTAAAATGTAGGACAACATCGTATGCAAGAGATGGATTCCATGTCAATCATAGCATACAAATCAGGTTTAAGTAAATAAGACGTCAAAAAATGGGTTTGCAATGAATAAAAAATGTGTCGCAACAAGTTCGAAAATTCTTCCAAGGATGTAACATTGATATTGCCATGAATCACGCTGAGCAGGACTTGACCAATTTCTTTGTTTGCCCATGAATCATGCACAACAATTCATCTTGATGGAGTGATTAATCACGATCGATATTAATCTGTCCCATGGTTCCACGGTGCTTTGTTGAGACATCCAATCTGTCACCAAAGGTTTGCAACTTAATGGGCTGACGTTTGAATAACTAGGTCTCCAATAGCTTGGAATACGCCATATCTCAGCTCGAGAGGGTCTTGTTTAACTTTTCACTTTTTTTTTTCGAGAACTGTACAAGGATGAATTTGTTAGTCGTGAGTAGTATTATCCCAAGGCATCAGTATCATCAGCAACTCTGCCTTTCAAAAGGAGGCGTAAGAGGTGTGGGGTTTTGGGGAGATGGGATTTGTGGGGGACGAGGAGGGAACAGTTAGCATACGGGTTAGGGGGGGCAGAGAAGGGGGAGAAAGGGAGGTTTGGAGGTGGATGCATGGCGTCCCTGTCCGTTTCAGAAGCGAAGTGTTTGATGAAATTACTGGGAGAGAGAGAGAGAGAGAGAGAGAGAGAGAGAGAGAGAGAGAGAGAGAGGCAATTTGGGAGCACTGGCTTATGATACAAATTTTTAGGAAATATTTTTTTTCCCAATTATTCATTTTCCCAAAACAAACGGAGTTTTGATGAAAACTATTTTTCAGAAGTTATTTTTTTACTTTACGATGCTTCAATAACAGAAAACTAATCAATGTATGAAAGACCTTTTTTTTTTTTTATTTTTTTTTTTGCCATGAACTGAAAATAACATGCTTAAATTAGGGGAAAATGAGTTTCCCTCCCTTCTAACAAGAAGGAAATCATTTTTTCTAAACCACCAAATAAATAAAAAATATTTTTTCTATAAAATGATTTACTCGCAAAATATTTTTCTTGGTCATGAAGTTTTCAATACTCCATTTGCTTCGAGAAAAATAAATGGTTTGAATAACATTATCCTAAAAATAATCACTTACATCACTTGAGATAATTAATAAATGAAAACCATTATATTATTGATGAAAATTTATGTTTACGTATTTTCGTAACTGTTTGCAAGTGATACAAATGATTATTTTAAAAAAAAATTCTCTTAAATCATTCATTTTTTTGTTGTTTAGCCAAAAACTTCAAGATAAATGAAAATATTTTACTTGGAAATTATTTTCAAGGAAAATGATTAGTTTCTATTTGTTTAGTGGTCTAAAGAAAGTGATTTCGTTATTGCTATAAGGAAACAAATCGAAGCTTGTTGTTTTTATAATTTTAGGTGATGGAAAATATTTTTTTGTACATCGATTAGCCTTTTGTTGTCCAAACACTGAAAACTAAAAATATAATTTTTGATTTTTTTTTTCAAACAGTGGGATCCCAGCGTAAATTTAGTTTAAGTGTGAAAGTCAAGATTGCAAGGAATTGCCGCATATCTCTAAAGTAAACAGCCTTAAAAGCTCCATCTCTTGCATCCATCGTTTTATTACCGTTACGAGGATATGTATATGAAAGCGGTGGCGACCAATAAGGATGCACGATGATCTCTATCCGAGTCCTTGGCGTCTAGGCAAGAAACTGTCGAGTGCGATGTGGATTCGCTTGTCTCGTCAATCACGTAATCCACGCCGGAATCCAAGAATTCTTGTCCTCCTCTCCAAAATTCATCATAGTTGATTGGTCGAATTTAGACTTTTCGGATCGATAGTTGATGTATCGGTTATTTCAAGATGATACAATTAAACATGCGAAATACCCCTCCATTTAGAAGGTCTTGTTCCCATAGTTAGCATTTCAATCGCGGATCCTAGAGGGTAAGACAAAACAAGTCATTATTGGACAGATCAGCTCCAAAAACGTGTAAAATCCAACTTATCAATAATGTGAACTCCGTGTCAAAGCCATCTCTTGAGCAAAGAAATGTACGAGCATCTGATTGACCATATGCTTAATCTTGTTACCCTAATTAGCATTTTAGTGATGGATCTTAGAGGGTAAGGAAAAAACGAGTCATTATCGGACAAATTATCTCCCAACAAGTGCATAATTCAATTCATTAATAATGCGAACTCCGTGTCGAAACCGTCTCTCGAATAAAGAAATGTACGATCATCTAATTGACCACATGCTCAATCTTGTTTCCATGTTAGCATTTTAGTGATAGATCTTAGAGAGTAAGATGAAAACAAGTTGTTATCAGATGGATCAGCTCCAAACACACGTAAAATCCAATTCGTCGACAATGTGAACTCCGTGTCGGAACCATCTCTCGGGCAAAGAAATGTATGAGCATCTAATTGACCTTGTCCTCAATCTAGTTTTAATGAAACCTCAAGAAAATTTTTTAAAGTGATATTTTTCTTATTTTTTTTTTGTCAATTCAATCATGAGATTTGGCATTTCACCAATTTAGTTCATTTATCGAATTTTAGCAAGAAATAGCTAAGGTCGACCCCGACGGTGCCACTTAGGATGACTTATGTTAAAATTGACAAATTTTAATAGCATTTATTAATTTTATGAACTTTCTTATAATTTATTTCTTTTCTTTACTTTTTTTCGGACTTAGGGCTCGGACACACTTGCCAGAACTAGGACAACCTAAAAAATCAAAATTTCTACGTTAATGGATTACTAGGTTAATTATTCGATTAATCTAATTCGGACTCTCCCAAACCCTACCAAATCACAACTTAGGTTCAATATTTAGATGCAAAAGATTTTCAATAACAGTCATTGATTATAAACCTAAGGCTCCGTTTGTTTCACGGAAATTGATTTCCTGGAAAATGTTTTCCAGATTTTCTGGCGTTTGGGGGGTGGAAATAGGCTGACCCAAGAAAACATTTTCTTCCCATGGAAAAATCCCTTTGAAAAGTGTAGAAAACGATTTCCTCTTTTCAAAAAGAGGAAATCATTTTCCGTCGGTTGCCGCCGTCGGTCCCCAGCCGTTGATCGCCATCCATGGTCATCCGCCGCCGCCGATCGCTGGCCGTCGCTGCCGCTGATCGCCGGCCGCCACCGATCGCCCCCGGAAAATCAATTGTTTGCCAAACGACGGAAATTGTTTTCCAATTCATTCTTACATATTAGTCAAACACTGGAAAATATTGTTATTTTCTTGGAAAGTGACTTCCTGGAAATGTTTTCCTCCGGGAGGCCATTTTCCGTAAAAGAAACGGAGCCTAAATAAAATAGTGGGAGAACTCTATGAACCAAAGACTAAATGAGTTCATAGACTTTGTTAAATTAATTTTTAATTAATGCCATCTTGGTACCAATTTTATTTCACCAAAAAATGCTTTATCATGCGACATGATTAAATTTTAACCTAAGTCACTAACAAAAATTATCCTACGGGTGCACAATCAATTAAATAACAATTAAAAATTAATGGTTTGCAAGAAGCATGTGCCAAAGAATTATTTTTTTGGGGATTTTTTTATTTTCGAAAAAGATAAAGACATATCTATATGCAATGCATGAATGAGCAGTGTTTTTTTTTCGGATTTAATTACATCCCTAAGCAAAACTATGCCAAAATAGTTTATTTCTCAAATATTTTAGGATTTAAATTGCCCTGAACCCTAACTTATTGAAGATTAAGTATTTTTAATATGAATTAGCATTTTAGATATGTAATTTTAAAGGAAAATGCAATCTAACCTAAATATTTATAAGATGGATTAGATATGCAATTATCTACGTGGTAACGGTTTGAAAATGAAAATTTTATCTTGACATGGCAATTGACAAAAGCACCCTCCCGCTGTGGCCGTCTGTGTCTATTCTCCTCCTCCGGATGGTTGTGTATGCTGAGTTTGCATGGCCTCCATGCTCTCTCTCTATTCTGGTGCTAACCACTGTAAGAGGAACAATAAAATGAACCCGGGACCGTCCGACACCACAAAATATGGAAAATTTTTTCCAAGGTTTGGGCATTGGTGGCGATGGCCGGGACAGCAGCGTGGTCAGGATCTTGCAGCTTACTCGTACTGGTGAAGATCTCATGGACTGCTCGTGTTGATAAGTGACCAGCTATGGATCGCGTCAGTGCGGTAGCTTGCAGATCACGATGGACGGTGCAAAGGATTGCTAAAATCTCCACACAAAAAAAAAAAAAAAATGACATGGCTCCAAATATAAGACTTTCACGACAAGCAATAACCAAATCAATGGAAGCCTTGGATACGTCAAGTCTGCTTAAAAAATTCAAACAATTCAGATCAAATGAAGCAATTCTATACCAACGGAAGATGATATAAGGTCAAACCCTGCACTTTTGCGTAAACTTTCATGCACGTCGTTAGCTAGGATGGAAAGAGAGAAACTCATGCGCGGCGTGATCAAGGATTGAAAGAGAGAAGCGTCTCTGATTTTCTGGGGCCATGCATGTCTATTGAATTGGCCTCCCCATAACGTGAATGAACTCTTGCATTTATGCTCACCTGTTTACGGTTGTCTTGCAAGAGTCTAAAAAACTCTTATTTCCTATTTGAAACCCAAAAATATATATCATTATCTCTTACTCCGACGCAATTAAGGATATCAAGAATTATAGTTTACTATCCTTGATTTGATCAAGCTCTATCCCTCACCAAAATATGCAAGATTTTCCACCATATTATATTCATGAGTTTAGTGAATTTAGAATTTTCCCCTCGCATTTGTCCGCTGCTGGTCCGATTAAAAATGCACACGAAATGCATCATTGCTAAAATTAATGAGGAAAAATAATTTATTATTTTTTTTTTGTAGAAACTAAGGTTATTCCCTAATTTTTTTTTTATTGTAAAGTGACTAAAAAATTTCGTCAGAATTTAGGTGTCAAGCGGCATTACGTAAGAAAAAAAGATTTAAGGCTGAAGGAGATTTGAGGTGATTAGAGTTAAGAACGAGGAAATTAATGGTGTGTGTAGCGGTTGGAAAATCTGGACTGACTCGAATATAGAAGGACAATTGCTTAACCACTTAGACATTTCTTTCGGTCAATGTTCCCGTGTTTTCGTGGAGAAAAGTATGAGATGTGCATGAGTTCTGGCATCTATAAATAGGTATCATTTCGAAGCAAGTGTTCGCATCCATCCGAGCACTTGAGAGTAGGCAAAAGAGAGGCAGAAGAAAACCAAAATGACGAATAGGGCTAGGCTTTCCGCCGGTTTCGCACTCTTGGCTCTGGCACTGTCCTTTGCCGATGCCTACGATCCGAGTCCCCTGCAGGACATATGTGTAGCAGTCAAAGAACCCAATGATGCATGTAAGCTAGTCTTTCCCTTCCTTGGTAGAACTCTCAGAGTTAATACATTTTCATCTTGATTCCAGAGTAGTCCTCTGATACTCTTACTGGGTGCACTGGGGAAGCTCATTGGACACTACGATTTTTTTAAACATGACATCGAGTACACTAATTTCAAACGAAACAGACAATTAAGTCGCAAACAAGAAAATATCTCTTGTTCTAGGCGCTGCGTTTTTGTATCCTAGGATGTGCCTCAAAGGTATATGCCAGCAACAGTATCCTCTTTAACAGAAACTCCTCTCTATGCAGTGTTCGTGAATGGAAAGTTCTGCAAGAACCCCACTCTTGCCACAGTGAACGACTTCCTGTTTTCTGGCCTCCAAGTTCCTAGAAGCACGGCCAATCCCTTGGGCTCCACAATCACCCCGGTGTTCGTGGACCAGCTACCAGGACTCAACACTCTGGGCGTTTCCATGGCTCGTATTGACTTTGGAATAGGTGGTTTAAATCCTCCGCACATTCACCCTCGTGGCGCCGAGATTTTCCTCGTCCTAGAGGGCACCCTCTATGCAGGCTTTGTCACGTCCAACGCACTAAACAATACGTTCTTTGAGAAAGTCCTCCACCCTGGAGATGTCTTTGTTTTCCCTCGGGGGCTGATTCACTTCCAGCTCAATGTTGGAAAGACCAAAGCAGTCGCGATCGCTGTTTTCAATAGCCAAAACACAGGACTCATCACGGTTGCTAATGCCCTGTTCAATGCGAAACCTCGTATTTCCCCAGAGGTACTAGCAAAGGGGTTCCAGGTGGATGAGGAGTTTGTTGAGACACTTCAGAAGAAGTCCTGGTTCTACAATTTATCTTGAGACATGCATCTGATAATGGCATCATCTCTGTGTACTTGATTAATAAAACTTTTAAGTCTTTTGACGAAGTTCCTAGTTCAAGTATGAAGAAAGTTTCCTTCTGTGACAACTTATATTGATTTCAGTGTAATAAGACTGTTGTCTTCCGCAACATCTAGTTGTGATGAACTTATTTCATGTAACTAAGCCAGAAAAAGAGAGTATGCTCGACACTAGACTCTACGATGTCACAGGATTTCCAACTCGAATGCTATACAAGCATGAACTGCTAAATAACCATCGTCAGTTCTGCTAAGGCTGCATAACTAATAATGAACAATCGGTAACAATGGAACTTCAGTAGTTTTAGGGATCATGATGCCGCATCGAGTTTATTGGGAATGAAGCCTCACAGCATTCCTGCTTTGTGAGTACTTGCCGTTTGCTTGAAATATTTGATCTGCCACTTTGCGTCCCTTCTTTCTTCCAAATTTTCTGTTGTACATGTTAGTTGGGGTTCTTAGATTGCATTTCCTTGAGATTTTGCTCACCATTGATTATTGTCCTTTTCCTATTTACCTAATGATGGATTTCTGGAGTCTAATAGAAAAAAGAAAAGCAATATTAATTAAGCATTGTGCATTCACATGGCATGGCTGTAAATATTAAGCGCAGAGTTTTGTACATAGCATACTTGTAATTTACGTCATAACTATGAATGTCGTAGACTCCTCCTATATATTAGGGCAATATCCTTTGCTTTTGTAATGCAGAAGCTTGTAATGCCGGTACTAATATTGATAGTGAAGATTGGCTAGTGTGGTACTGTGGATTTTTCCCTTTCTGATTTAGAAGGGTTTTCCCGCGTAAAAAAATTCTCTTGCCTTCTTCTTCTTCTTCTTCTCTATTTTTTCTTCTCTTCAAAGATTCGCGTTCCTAACAACTAGTGTCAAAGCCTGGTTTGGCGAATTAGTGGGAGGGATGAATATGAGCGAAGTGAAGGTGAAGATCAATCGGTTCGATGGCAAGGACTTTGGTTTCTGGAAGATGCAGATCGAGGATCTATTGTATCAGAAGAACATACATCTACCTGATTTTATTTTGATTGTTTAATTTCGGTTACAATTCCAATTCCTCGACTGAATGTTTATTTTTGTTAGTGTTTTTTCTGCTTCGTGGTCAGTTGGAGAATGACCATAGATTCCATATTCTAACTTAGCACAACGACAGATGGCCCAAGAGTACAAGTCAGTCAAAGTTCAATTGGTTCGATGGCAAGGACTATTAGTACCTCAATTAATTTTCCGAACCCAGTACCCATTTCAATACAATCCACTCATTCTAACAACTCCAATCTTTCTCGTGCAACAATCCATCTTCTTCTACATGACGCACAATTTTTTTTCTCATGCAGATTGACAATCCTTCCGCAGTCTACTTCAGCATATTGCTCTGTAGATTAGACCAGACTCTGAAATTCTGGAAGATTGCACAAATAACATCTTTAAAAGTTATTGTTACGTTGAGAGCTATTGAACTCCATTTCATGCAAAAACTATTTAATAAGTGGAGCATCAGGATTGAAATGACCCGAAAGGAGTGTGATAAAGGAAAGTGTAGGACAACAGAGTATGCTAGAGATGGATTCCCCGTTGATCATAGGGCACAAATTGGATTTAAGTAAATAAGAGGTCAAAAAATGCATTTGCAGTGAATCTAAATTGTGTCCGCACAAGTTCGAAAATTCTTCCAAGAATGTAACATTGATATTGCCATCAATCACCTTGAGCAGGACCTGACCAATTTCTTTGTTTATCCACGAATCATGCACAACCGTTCATCTTGATGGAGTGATTAATCCTGAACAATATTAATCTACCTCGTGGTTCTGCAGTTCTTTGTTGAGACATCCAATCCGGCAGCGTAGGTTTGCAGCTTACCAAGCTAAAAGCTCTTGCTTCTACTTTGTAGCAGTCGAAATTTTTTTTTTAACCTCCTTTTTTTTTTCGAAACCAGCATTTGCTTAATCCGTAAACAACAACAAATGAAATAGTTTTAAAAAAGACAACAGTAAAAAATGCTCATAACAGGTTAATAGACCGACACACAAATGGGATGATGCATTTCTCAATCAAACAATTTCCTTGCTCAAACCGGGAAGCCATTGAGAGAATCTCCTACCGACCTATGATGATGACATCGATGACAAAGACAAACAACCACCAGAACCCTCCGAAGTACAAGCTCCTCCTGAAGTACCTGGCAAGGAAGGAGTTCTCTTTGCCGAGAGTCCCCCTCACGTTGTCTGGCAACCCCCATGGTCAACTCCACGCTTATCTCCGCCGCCCCATTCGCAAACTCCTTCATGTGGTCCACGACATTCTCCATCTCCGCCAGATTTCACCTTTATCAAATCACCGCTTAAGTCTATTAATAAGTCTAGCCTGTTCAATTGCTTTTGTACGTGATTGTCGTCCTTCAATCAAACCCGGAAAATTTTGTACTTCTCGGTGGACTGATGATCTCCTTTTAATTCCATCCGTCGAATTGTCAGAATGTCAACCTCGTTACTGAATAGAACGGCATCATAGACTCGCCTTAGGAAATCACGCATTCGCCAACCACGCATTCGGTCCATGCACGTAGATGCCGCAAGTCGCCAAATCTGCCTGAGTTGCCTGGCCACAAACGTCTTCGCAAATATCGTCATTTTTCAGGGAACTGTAATATCCATCGGACATCATTAGAAGCAACGAGGATTAAGGATCGAAACAAATAAGAATGCTGCGTCAATCCTCTCTTTCCAGCGACACCTCCAACGAGTGAAACTGTAGCCATCAAAAGGGTCCAGTTTCACCATGTCTTGATTCGTGCCTTTGACCGATTCTAACTCCATTGTCACATAAATAAATTCTTAAAATTGTTGGGAAACAAAATAGTTGGGAATGTGATAAAATGAAATTAGAATTTGAGGCATGATAACATTCTCTTTAAGAATATATTTACTACACAATATTGCTTATAGTTTTCGACAAATATACTCTAGGATATAATAAAGTCTCAAGTGAGAATACCAGATAGCAATTCTGATATTTCTCCAAGATTTTCTCAAGGGAATCAATTGGACAAAATGGCTATAGTTTCTTTGAAGAAAACAAAAATTGAAAGTTCAGAAGATTGAAGTTCTGAAAAGAACAACAATTGTTCATGAATTTATAGAAAAAATCTTTGAACAGACACAACCTTTTGAAGGTTAACGAGTTATGTCCGAACAAACACGACCTTTTAAATGTTAAGCAGTTATGTCCAAACAAACACAATTCGAACACGCATCTTCAACGATTATATGAGCCATTTTTGAGTAGTTGCACTATTTCAATAGAACACAAAATTAATTGTCGATTAGTGTCAAATTTACTCCATGTGTACACTCATATCTTTTCGATGCGGGACAAGGCATCTGTTGGTTTGTTTTACAAATAAACTACCAATGTCTTTTTGGTAAAAAAGAAGATTTTGAGAGCATACTTCAGTATTCTTCTTTTCATGTTTATTTACTTTTTTTCAAGAATAACATCTCTTAAAAATAATAAATTGGTATTCTCATGTTATGCCTCGACCATATGCCTAGTGTAATTGCACAGAATGGGACAATTATGACCGAGCATGACTTTAACCTTTGCTTAGGTTTCTGCATTTTTGCTAATTAATTTACTGTAAGAATGAATACCGATACATGAAAGCAATACCAAATGTCTAATTTGCCTAACGAAAAGTGCTAACATGATTTTTTTTTGTAATTGTTTGCCTATGTGGTGCTAATGTGGTTCAGCGACACCAATTTAGTCCAAACCTACCTTTTTTTAATACAAACATATTTGAGTCACATTAAAAAATAAGAACTTAAAAACAATAAACAAAAAAAAGAAAAAAAAAAAAAGCCAAACGCAGCACTCGCCACAGCCATCACTACCAACATCGCCACAACCATCGCTGCCACCAACATCAGGAATGGCAAATGATGGTGGGGGAATAGGCGGTGGGGTAGCAGCTCTCCCATAGATTAGGCAAGGGTTGCCACCCCACCACTAACAACTAGGGGTTAGCAAATCAAATTGACTAGACTGGGAACCAACCGGACCAATCGATTTTATTTAATTTTTTAGTTTTTTAAATGTATCCCTAAATCTAATTTTCCCTTCTTTTTTTCCCAAACTTTTTTTCACATGGCCTCTCTCATGTCTCGCGTAGTTCAACCTTGCCCTCTTTCGCAATAATTTTGACATCATACATTAGTATTGTTGAATTCCAATACCTAACTATTGTTCTTCCATCAATGGCCCTTTTATTTGCATTTCAAGGGCTGGCTATAGTTGGTAACTCTGCTCAAAGGCAGAGTTGAATATTGTGTTCTCTATCATGCCATCGTTGATCTTGTTTCACTAATTTAGTGTTCCTTCTCCATAATTATTGGATAGGTTGTTGCCCCCTGAAATTGGACCGGACCAGTTAGTTTGGTTTGGTCTAGTTCCAGGGGCCGTATGTCCAGTCCATGGTTTCGAAAATTGGGTACCAAGACCATGGGTTAAGTTCTCGATTTTTTAGAAGAATCGAGCCAGACCAAGAACTGCTCATCCTACTGGTGACCCTCGGCTAGACATGGGCGAGGGTTAATAGTTCCTAGCCAGGCTCAATGACTCCCGCCAACCGCCCCCCCACCATCGCTAGTCTTTTCAATGATGATGGGCGGCAGGGGCTGCAGACTCGCGCTTGATTTTCCTTCTTCCTCTTTTTTTTTTCCTTTTTTGATTCTTTTATTTTAATATAATTTAAATAATGTTGCTATTAAAAACTCGAATTATTACCCAAAAGACTTCGTTTGGCCTTGTATCTCATGTTTTAGCCATGTCACAAAGAAAAAATAAAATAAAATAAAAATCACATCAGCATTTTTCGTTAGTCAAATTAAACGAAGTTAGCAAAATGACTTGATTGCACAAATTTGAAAAGTTTTAATACTTAATTGCATTTTTTTAAATTTTTACAACTCAATTGCATTTTCATGACAAGTTTGAGAACTTTAAGAAAATTCCTTTTCCCTATTGATTAGTTAATTTTTATTATTTTATTTCATTTTTAAATCCATGGCATCGGGGAGCTTTGTTTTTGAGTTTCAATCAATCTTTATAATTTTCTATTTTTCATTAATCTTTTCTATTTTGAGCTCTATTTTGGCAAAATCTCAGCAATCCACGGGGAAACAACCACCGACAGAACAGCCTAATGTCTCATCCAACAAGAGAATTTCGATCAAGCAGCCCTAGTGACGTTAGCATTTCTATTACTTCAATTTCATATCATGATCAATATGGTGAGCACATCAATGAAAAATAAAAGAAGCTACCAGATTATCAGAATCCAATTCTCAAGTAAAACTGCCAAATTATCAAAAAGAAACTGATTCAAGAATGATCACATAAACGGAAAGTTCAATCCTTTCTTTGCTCTTTCTTTCCATTCTCACGTACCCATATTGAGTTCTCGCGAGTTTGTCGAGTTAAATCCATTTTCTTGCTTTGTTCTTCATGTGGTGTCAGTTAGAGTGGCTGAGTGATACAGGATGGAAGAAATAGGGGACCCAGATAGGTGTTCTGTGACGTCCCCCAAAGATCATGCACAAGAAGACAAGGGAATTCATGAATTTTGGACCCCTTGCTTTGACTCTTCTCCTCTTCTTTCCTTTCCCTTCCACTACAATTTCATTCGGCTGAAGAACCACTCAATCCATGTGCCTCTTTAAGATCCCACTCCTAATTGCAGTTATGCTGGAAGCTCTTCTTTGGCTAAACTTGGGGTTGATCTGCTCCATTTTCTGCTGAACCCCAAATTCCCATGCAAAGGGACAAAACTCTCATTATTTGGAGCCACCTACTCCACCTAATCATGCCAGAACCACTGCAACAGACTTCTTCGACTTGTTCTTCTTCTTCTGCTTCAAATTCTCCTCAGCTGCTTGTTGGAATTTTGCTTCTGCACTCCATGTTCCTCTCGGCTGCCTTGTTTCCTCTGGCTTGGTGCTTGCTGCTCGATCCTCTTTCCCCCCTCTCGGTTGACCTTGTTTGCTGCTACTGGAGTCTTCTTCTTGCCCTTTGTTCGCCTAGTCTTCTTGGCAACGTGAACTTGTAACTGCTGCCACTGGAAACTTGTTCTGCTCTCTACTTGTCTCTCTCAGTCAGCTGCACCTTTTTCCTCTTGACTGAGCTTGCTGCTGCGTTTTCTTCTTCAACATTTGCTTATTGCCTTATCTTGTCCCATTTTCCTTGGCTGCACGTGAATTTATTGCGACATCTTCACCCCCTTGGCTCCTCGGAGCTCAATCACCGCTCAGTCAAGCCGCATCCACCGCCCCAACTAATGGTTGTCTTGCTTTGGCCCGAGCTCGATCGTCATCCGTGGCCCGGGCTCGTCATCGCTTGGCCGAGCCACCTTGCCACCGTCGCTTGTTCAAGTTTTCCATTCGACTAAGCTACAATCATTCCACCGTCCCCAAGCTCGAACTGGATTTTTGGGTAAGCACATTTCTAAACTTGACTTAGAATTTCGGGTATGCTAGGGACTGGTATGAAAAATTTTATTATAAAAAATATTAAATTCCTTCGATGTCGAATGTCAATAAATTGCTGGTAGCCATAGGAGTAAATTGGTCTTTTGCAAACTTTAGAAATTGCCATGTGGATCAGACTACTTATCCTTCAACCAAGACAACTTAGAATAGAAACCAGATCCTGAAATGTGAGTTTTGTAATGTACGATGCTTTGTTGTTATATTCGATATATCTTGAGGTAAATTGTGTGCTCATGTGAATAATCATGGGAAATGTACCTGGCAAATCTGAATTGCACGAGTGTTTAAAATTCGAGTCAATTGAGGACTTTGTGATGCCCATCATTGATCCGCATACTGGCATGAGATATGTATGTTTGGCGGAGTGCATAGAACCATGCGGGATGGCCTGACAGTATCTAGAGGGCCATCGGGAAAGCGGGCGATAAAGAGGTGCCGATCGCAATGCTATTGAGCCACGGTCGTTGCACTTGCATTTGAACGTTTTTGGCACGGAGTAGCTGGAGAGACAAGGGTGTCAACTTCGGTGTGTTTAGACACGGGTTGAGGTATAGGGCTGAGATGTCTATTATGTGGCTATGATTGAAAGAACTATCGAGCCACCGGTGGGATTCAGTCCGAAAGTACTAGTGAGTCACTAGGGACCCTAAGAGAATCAATGAGCATCTACATTTGCATCTATTTGATTTGAAGTCATAACATGCACGTGATGATTTTAATTTGTAGCCCGAGGTATATGCTTCATTCTAAATTGAGTTTGGAGACGTGCTTGCTGAGTTTTGACTCATCCTTTTGTTGGTTGATCGTCTTCCAGATCACATGTCCTGAGATGAGTTCGCATTTTGTTCAGTTCGGGATACCTATTGAGATAGAGATCGACGAGAACATTTACCCTACAGTAGATTTTACATCGTATAAGAAGGTTAGTAGCACAATATGGATAGATGAGGGAGGTGAGTACTTGATGCCCCACCGATATGAGGCATGGATGTCTCAGATAGGGTTATTTCATAGAGGTCCAATTTGAGGTTTTGATGTGCATGCACCTATTTTGAATTGGAAGGGATCGGTTTAGCCCTTGACCTTCGAAGATGAGATCGTAGACCCCGAGTCGATGGATAGCTTGGATTCAGATAGGGATGTGGTTGTAGAGATAGATGGCGAGGAGGACGTGTTTGAGTTGGATACGATAGCCAGTGATAGTAATTCTAAGTTTGATCCCCCGGCGCCAATTGAGTCAAACCATGAAGAGTTGCCACCCTCGGAGCATAGCGGCACTGAGTCAAAGTAGACTTAGCATTCTGTTTATCTTTTTAAGAGTAAGATGCCCTGAGTTATCTCTTGAGGATTGTATATAAATGCTGTTATTAATATAATGTAAATGTTTAGTTTTTGTCGCGTTGTTGTCTATCTATCTCTCTATCCTGCATGTATGTATGTCAGGGGTCGTGCGCTTTCTGCTATCGCTTTTGTTAGCTGTCATTTGGCAGCAACGAATCCTGGGCTGTCGCTAGTGTTAGCCAAGCAATGAGCGAATTGATAGGAGATGGGATGTTGCGTGTCTGCCAGGTCCGGGGCATGATAGCTTTGACGAGGAACCCTCAAGAGTTGAAGAGCAAAGTGTCCAGGCTACTTAAGATGATCGCTAAAGAAGATGAGTGCAAGTTAGAGACCGTCAACGAAGCTATCCTAACTCTGCAACTTTTCTCAAGGTCGAGGTCAAAGACGATAGAGAAGAAGCCTCGCAGCCGCAAGCAGGGAATTCCCGAAGAGTTCCTCTGTCCCATTTCGAAGAAAGTGATGATGGACCAGTTGTTTTGGAGAATGGACAGGTTTGAGTCATTTTCGTGTGCTTGTTTGTCTTGTTTCCTTCTTTTTGGCTCTTCTTTTGCTAGTGATTATCAGCTCGGTATAGCTTTAAGTAAGAAGTTAAAGGTGGTTGACAAGTTAGACTTCATATCAACAATCTATTTGTTGCGATCCCTTCTCGGAGAAAGTTTTTCTATTTAATAATATAAGGGGTTTCGCTGATTCTACAAATAAAAAAGCAAAGCATTGATGAATCGGGATATGGAATAGTGATATCGCCGGATCTTTTTGGCCCATATTTGACCTTTCTCTCCAAATCAAGCATATTTGAGTAATTACCGGGCTCACATTTTCTTCTCTCTCTTTGTTTGTTTCATTTGATTTCCTATTTCCAGACATTCGATCGCCTTCCTATTCAGGATTGGCTGAATGAGGGCCGTGGGAGATGACCTCAAACCTAGGCTTCCTCCAAATATTTTTAACCTTTACAATTTGATAGCCGCTGACTAAGATAGGCGCAAGGAGTTAAGTTACCAAACTTGATAGAAGATAAAGGGAAGATAGCCGCCGACTGCCATAGTTTTGAATCTCTCAATCATCGATAGCAACAAGGAGCTAATGGAGGGCCATCCACTTATCATATCGTTCCTCATTGAGTCACTCAACTCCAGGACCACATCAAACAAGAAGTATTACCGCCGCAGCTCTGCCTGAACTACCGATGCTCGATTCGATTAGCCGCCTGATTGGAGAAGCAGGAGCGATCGGTCCTCTGATCAATGTCATCGGAGAAGGGAACATAGTAGCGATCATCAACGCAACTTCTGCACTGAGCAAACTGTTTCATCTTACTGACTACGTAAAGAACGCCATTCGAGCACAAGCCACTAGTGTAATAATCCAGCAGATAGTGAAACGTATCTGTGCAGACGACATGGTGGTTCTACTCGCAAAATTGTCCGGCAATCAAGATGCGGTGGAGGAGTTGAGGGACTTTGGTGCTGTTCCTCTCTTTGTCAATGTGTTATGGGAAAATAGAACCAAAAGAGGCAAGGAGAATTCTATGGCTATTCTGGATGAGATCTGCTCTTATGAACCGAACACCGTGAAGCAAATTAGTAACGACGGGGATGGTGCGGCCTGCTCTTGAGACTAAGTGTGAGCAGCACGGTGACTACAAGGGCTCAGAGGAAGGCTACTTCCATTGTCCAAAAAATCATGAAAGCAGCATCATGGGATGATTAACTCCCCTACTGCTTTGTGAATACCATTCTCTTCGCAACAGCTTCAAAATAAAATTTTGCTGTTTGTTGCATGTATTCTACGCAGGGGAGTTTGGCCGAGCAAATACGTTGAGAACAGCTTCATTTTCTACATTGAATGTACATGGATTTGATAGAGAGATTTAATGGATGGCAGAAGTCCTTGCTGTTCTATTCTGGTGCTGTCAATTAGGGAAATAGCGGACCCTTTGCTAGGTTTCTTCTTAATTCAATCAGAAAATGATAGTGTCCATCAACTAGGCGGATTTTTGCATGACAATTTTTTTGACTCCTTGGACAATTTTCTGGGTGTTCCCATCATGTTACCCTCTAATGTAAGCGAGAATGGATCTTCTATTGGAAAAAATAGTAGGGAATGGGATGAAATGGAATCACACTTTGAGGCGTGATAACACTCGCTTTAAGGATTTATTTGCCCTATAACTAGAGATGTCAAATGGATGGGTCGGGTCGGGTTTGGGTCGGGTCGAATATGATCCATCCAATATTGACCCGTCTAACCCGTTTTGACCCACATTCAATGACCCATACCCGACTCAACCCATAACTAACCCATACCCGACCTGACCCATTTTGACCTATATTATCAAATCACACTAATATTCTAAGAAAAATTATATAACTCATCTAAAATATTTTAAGTTTTTCACATGTATATGTTATCAAATAAAATTTTTACATCAAATAAAAAAATTAAATAATAAAAAATTATTAAATAAACGAAGAAAAATACGTTGTCAAATACATTGTCACAGATAGCAATATGATTAAATGGGTTTATGACATTTTAAATTTCTCGTGAAGCGAAGAAAAATCTAAAAGAAATGTGTATAAATAAACCACATAACTTGTTGAAAAGAAAAATCTCGTCACTCGTTATTAATCATATCTTTGATAACACCCAAGCCGAAGACGGATCCTCTTAGATGCAAAGTAACGTATGATCACTTTTGCTTAGAAATGATTGCATCACTTTCACGTCTTTAAAAAATTCATTACGTAAAATACTTTCTTATTACTGGATGAAAAATTTATTTGGGTTCACCAAAATTTCCATTGCTATATTACGATAATCCGACCACTCTTTAGGACCGTCCAAAATTAAAGATTTTGACCTAGAAATGTCAAATTCAACTCGTGCAAATCGATAAATTGCATTTGCGAGTCGGAACGAATTCATTGAACCGTGGCCGGAGAGAATTTTTAGGACGACTCGACAAGTGGAAGTATCGGAAAGGATGTGGGAAGTGAAATTGGTCAATTAAAGGTGGACAACGACCGCGACGGCGGTCGCAGATGGCAACAGCGACCACGACGGAGGCCGCGGACGGCTGCCGTGGGTCCATTTGTAAAAATAGAAAATTAAAAAAATAATAAGAAGAAGAAAGTTTAGGATTTGAGGCCCTAAGCCATTTGTAATTTGTGGGAGTTATGGGTTGAAAATGGGTCTAATATGGGTCAAAAATGTATTTCATGTATGGCCCAATTTTGACCCATTTAATTCATATCAACTTTTTTGGTCCATTTTTAATGAGTCCTTCAAAAGTTAATGACCTATATAAGACCCATTTTATACAAAATACGGGTCAAATATGGGTCTTTGACCCATATTGACGGCTCTACCTATAACATTGCTAACGATTTCCAGCAAATATTCTTCATGATGCAACAAAGTCTCAAATGAGGATAGCATATAGAAATTTTGATATTTCATTAGGATTAAAATGTACCGAAAGGAGTGTGCAAAAATATAGGACAACAACATATGCAAGAGATGGATTCCATGTCAATCATAGCGGACAAATCAGGTTTAAGTAAATAAGACGTCGAAAATTGGGTTTGCAGTGAATCTAAGATGTGTCACAACAAGTTCGAAAGTTCTTCCAAGGATGTAACATTGATATTGCCATCAATCATGTTGAGGAGGACTTGACCAATTTCTTGTTTGCCCGTGAATCATGCACAACACTTCATCTTGATGGAATGATTAATCATGATCGATATTAATCCGTCCCATGGTTCCACGGTGCTTTGTTGAGACATCTAATCCATCACCAAATGTTTGCAACTTACTGGGCTGAAGTTTGAATAACTAGGTCTCCTATAGCTTGGAATATGCCGTATCTCAGCTCGAGAGGGTCTCGTTAACTTTTCACTTTTTTTTTTCGGGAACTGTACAAGGATGAATTTGTTACTCGTCAGTAGCATTGTGCCAAAACATCAGTATCATCAGCAACTCTGCATTTGAAAAGGAGGCGTAAGAGGTGTGGGGTTTTGGGGAGATGGGATTTGTGGGGGGGATGAGGAGGGAAGCAGTTAGCATACGGGTTAGGGGCAGAGAAGGGGGAGAAAGGGAGGTTTGGAAGTGGCTGCATGGCGTCCCTGACCGTCTCAGAAGCGAAGTGTTTGACGAAATTACTGGGGGAGAGAGAGAGAGGGGCAATTTGGAAGCACAGGCTTACGATACAAACAATCATTTTTAGGAATTGTTTTTCCAATTATTCACTTTTCCCAAACAAACGGAGTTTTGATGAAAAATATTTTTCTGAAGTTATTTTTCGACTTTCCGGTGCTTCAATAATGGAAAACTAATCAATGTACGAAAGACCGTTTTCTTTTTTTTTATGAACTAAAAATAACATGCTTAAATTGGGGGAAATGACTTTCCCGCCCTTCTAACAAGAACGAAATCAATTTTTTCTAAACCACCAAATAAATAAAAACTATCCTTTCTATAAAATGACTTACTCACAAAATATTTTTCTTGGTCATGAAGTTTTCAGTACTCGATTTGCTTCGTGAAAAATAAATGGTTTAACATTATCCTAAAAAAAATCAATTATATCGCTTGAGATAAATAATCAATGAAAATCATTTTATCATTGATGGCAATTTATGTTTAAATATTTTCCTAACTGTTTGCAAATGATACAAACGATTATTTTTAAAAAAAATTCTCTTAAATCATTCATTTTTTGCTGTTTGGCTAAAAACTTCAAGATAAATGAAAATATTTTACTTGGAAATTATTTTCAATGAAAATTATCAGTTTCTATTTGTTGAGCAGTCTAAAGAAAGTGATTTCCTTATTGCTATAAGGGAAACAAATTGAAGCTTGTTGTTTTTAGAATTTTAGTCGATGGAAAGTACTTTTCGTACATCGATTAGCTTTTCCTTGTCCAAACACTGAAAAGTCAAAAAATGATCTTTGAATTTTTTTTTTCCCAAACAGAGGGACCCCAGCGTAAATATAGTTTAAGTGTGAAAATCAAGATGGCGAGGAATTGCCGCCTGCCTATCTCTAAAGTAAACGGCCTTAAGAGCTCCATCTCTTGCATCCATCGTTTTACTACCGTTATGAGGATATGTAAATGAAAGCGGTGGCGACCAATAATGGCAGACGCGGAATCCCTAAGGATGCACGATGATCTCCATCCGAGTCTTTGGCGTCTAGGCAAGAAACTCTCGAGTGTGACGTGGATTCGTTTGTCTCGTCAATCACGTAATCCACGCGGAAATCCAGGAATTCTTGTTCTCCTCTCCAAAATTCATCATAGTTGATTGGTTGAATTTAGACTTTCGGATCGATAGTTGATGTATCGGTTATTTCGAGATGATACAATTAAAGATGTGAAATACTTCTCCATTTAGAAGGTCTTGTTCCCATAGTTAGCATTTCAATGACGGATCCTAGAGGATAAGACGAAACAAGTCATTATTGGACAAATCAGCTCCAAAAAAACGTGTAAAATCCAACTTATCAATAATGCAGAACTCCATGTCAAAGCCATCTCTTGAGCAAAGAAATGTACGAGCATCTGATTGACCATCTACTCAATCTTATTCCAACAATTAGCATTTTAGTGATGGATCTTAGGGGATAAGAAAAAAACGAGTCATTATTGGACAAATCAGCTCCCAACAAGTGTATAATTCAATTCATTAATAATGCGAACTCCGTGTCAAAACCGTCTCTCAAATAGAGAAATGAACGATCATCTAATTGACTATGTGCTCAATCTTGTTTCCATAGTTAGCATTTTATTGATGGATCTTAGAGAGTAAGATGAAAACAAGTTGTTATCAGACGGATCAGCTCCAAACACGTGTGAAATCCAATTCAAACAATGTGAACTCCATGTCGGAACCGTTTCTCGAGTAAAGAAATGTATGAGCATTTGATTGATCTTGTGCTCAATCTAGTTTTAATGAAACCTCGAGAAAATTGTTCGGGGTGACATTTTTCTTAATTTTTTTGTCAATTCAATCATGAGATTTAGCATTTCACCAATTTAGTTCATCCATCAAATTTTAACAAGAAATAGTTAAGGTTGACGCCAACAGTGCCACTTAGGACGACTTACGCTAAAAAGGACAAATTTTAATAGCATTTATTAATTTTATGAACTTTTTTTATAATTTATTTCTTTTCTATACTTTTTTCCAGCTTAGGGCTCGAACACTCTCGCCAGCACTAGGGCGACCTAAAAAATTAAATTTCTAGATTAATGGATTATTAGGTTAATTATTCAGCTAACCTAATTCGAACTCTCCCAAACCCTACCAAATCACAACTTATGTTCAATATTTAGATGCAAAAGGTTTTCAATAGGAGTCATTGATTAGAAACCTAAATAAAATAGTGGGAGAATTCTACGAACCAAAGACTAAATGAGTTCAGAGACCGTCAAATTAATTTTTAATTAATGCTCCTTTGGTACCAATTTTATTTCATGAAAAATGTTTTGTCATGCGACTTGATTAAATTTTAACCTAAGTCACTAACAAAGATTATCCTACGGGTGCACAATCAATTAAATAACAATCAGAAATCAATGGTTTGGAAGAAGCTTGTGCCAAAGAATTATTTTTTGGGGTTTTTTTTTTGAAAAAGATAAAAACATACCTATATGCAATGCATGAATGACCGGTTTCTTTTTTTTTTCGGATTTAATTACAACCATAAGCAAGACTATGCCAAAATACTTTATTTCTCAAATATTTTAGGATTTAAATCGCCCTAAACCCTAACTTATTGAAGATTAAGTATTTTTTTCACGTGAATTACCATTTTAGATGTGTAATTTTAAAGGAAAATGCAATCTAACCTAAATATTTACAAGATGGATTGGATAGGCAATTATCTACGTGGTAATGGTTTTAAAGTGAAAATTTTATCTTGACATAGCAATTGACAAAAGCACCCTCCCGATGTGGCCGTCTGTGTCTATTCTCCCCCTCCAGATATGGAAAATATACCCAAAACCGACCGACGCCGCCAAATATGGAAAAGTTTTGCCAAGGTTTCGGCATTGGTGGCGACGTCCGGGACAGCAGCGTGGTCAGGATCTTGCAGCATACCGTATCAGTGAAGGTCTCATGGACTGCTCGCGTCGATGAGTGACCGGGTACTGATCGCGTCAGTGCGGTAGCTTGCCGATCACGACAAGCAATAACCAAAATCAATGGAGGCCCTGGACACGTCAAGTCTGCTTAAAAAATTCAAACAATTCACGATCAAGTGAAGCAATTCTATACTAACGGAAGATGATAGAAAGTCAAACCCTGCACTTTTGTGTAAACTTTCATGCACGTCGTTAGCTAGGATGGAAAGAGAGAAACTCACGCACGGCGTGATCAAGGATTCAAGAGAGAGGCGTGTCTGATTTTCTGGCGCCGTTTATGTCTGTTGAATTGGCCTCCCCATAACTTGGATGAACTCTCGCATTTATACTTACTTGTTTACAGTTGTCTTGCAAGAATCTAAAAAAATCTTATTCCTATTTGAAACCCAAAAATATATATCATTATCTCTTATTCGGACGCAATTAAGGATATCAAGGATTATATTTTACTATCCCTGATTTGATAAGGCTCTATCCCTCACCAGAATATGCAAGATTTTCCGGCATATTATATTCATGAGTTTAGTGAAATTTCAAACCATCATGAGCTCGATCCAATTAATTGAATTTAGAATTTTCCCCTCACTTTTGTCCGCTGCTGGTCCGATTAAAAATGCACATGCAATGCATAAATGCTAAAATTAATGAGGAAAAATGATTTAATTATTTTTGGTAGAAACTAAGGTTATTTCCTTTTTTTTTTTGTAAAATGACTAAAAAATTTCACCAGAATTTAGTTGTCAAGCGGCATCAGGCAAGAAAAAGAGATAGAAGGATGAAGGAGGTTTGAGGTGATTTGAGTTAAGAACGAGGAAATTAATTGTGTGCGTAGCGGTTGGAGAAAAGTATGAGATGTGCCTGAGTTCTGGCATCTATAAATAGGTATCATTTCGAAGCAAGTGTTGGCATCCATCCGAGCACTTGAGAGTAGGCGAAAGAGAGGCAGACGAAAACCAAAATGACGAATAGGGCTTGGCTTTCCGCCGGTTTCGCACTCTTGGCTCTGGCACTGTCCTTTGCCGATGCCTACGATCCGAGTCCCCTGCAGGACATATGTGTAGCAGTCAAAGAACCAAACGATGCTTGTCAGCTTGTCTTTCCCTTCCTTGGTAGAACTCTCCGAGTCAATACATTTTCTCTTGATTCCAGAGTACTCCTCTGATACTCTTACTGGGTGCACTGGGGAAGCTCATCGGGCACTACGATTTTTTAAAACATGACATCGAGTACACTAATTTCAAACAAAACAGACAATTAAGTTGCAAACAAGATAATATCTCTTGTTCTAGGCGCTACCTTATTGTATTCTAGGATCTGCCTCAAAGGTATATGTCTTGCAACAGTATCCTCTTAACAGAAACTCCTCTCTATGCAGTGTTCGTGAATGGAAAGTTCCGCAAGAACCCCATTCTTGCCACAGTGAACAACTTCCTCTTTCTGGCCTCCAAGTTCCTAGAAGCACGGCCAATCCCTTGGGCTCCACAATCACCCCGGTATTCGTGGACTAGTTACCAGGACTCAACACTCTCGGCATTTCCACGGCTCGTATTGACTTTGGAATTGGTGGTTTAAATCCTCCGCACATTCACCCTTGTGGCGCCGAGATTTTCCTTGTCCTAGAGGGCACCCTCTATGCAGGCATTGTCATGTCCAACGCACTAAACAATACTTTCTTCGAGAAACTCCTCCACCCTGGAGATGTCTTTGTTTTCCCACGGGGGCTGATTCACTTCCAGCTCAATGTTGGAAAGACCAAAGCAGTCGCGATCGCCATTTTCAATAGACAAAACACAGGACTCATCACGATTGCTAATGCCCTGTTCAAGCCTCGCATTTCCCCAGAGGTACTAGCGAAGGGGTTCCAGGTGGATGAGAAGTTTGTCGAGACACTTCAGAAGAAGTGCTGGTTCTACAATTTATCTTGAGACATGCATCTGATAATGGCATCATCTCTGTGTACTTGATTAATAAAACTTTTAAGTCTTTTGATGAAGTTCCTAGTTCAAGTATGAAGAAAGTTTCCTTCTGTGACATCTTATATTGATTTCAGTATTATAAGACTTGTTTTCCGAAACTTCTAGTTGCGATGAACTTATTTCATGTAACTAAGACAGAAAAAGAGAGTATGCTCGACACTAGATTTTATTTTCATCGTTTAATTTCGGTTACAATTCCAATTCCTCGACTGAATGTTTATTTTTGTTAGTATTTTTTCTGCTTTGTGTTCAGTTGGAGAATAACCATAGATTCCATATTCTAACTTAGCACAACCACAGATGGCCTAAGAGTACAAGTCAGTCAAAGACCAAAAACTGGTCAGTTCAGCTTTGTGCCAAACCTTGGTCATTGTGACAATAGAAGCTTGATTTTGTAAATGTAACTTCGTCCAGCATAATTGTCGGACGATGAGAATCACATGCGAATATCCATTACATGAATTGTCTCCAAAGTAGAATAGTCACATTTAGTTATGGAATGGTCAAGTGTTAGGAAGTGGAAAATGAATATATTGTTGCTACCTGAGTCAGTATTCCAAGGCTTCATTACTTTTAGTACCTCAATTAATTTTCAGAACCCAATACCCATTTCAATACAATCCACCCATTCTAACTACTCCAATCTTTTTCGTGCAACAATCCATTTTCTTCTACATGACACACAATTTTTTTCTCATGTAGATTGACAATCCATCCTCCGTCTATTCCTCTATAGATTAGACCAGACTCTAAAATTCTGAAAGATTGCACAAATGACATCTTTTGAAGTTATTGTTACGTTGACAGCTATTGAACTTGATTTCATGCAAAAACTATTTAATAAGTGGAGCATCAGGATTGAAATGACCCGAAACGAGTGTGATAAAAGAAAGTATAGGACAACCAAGTATGCTAGAGATGGATTTCACGTTGATCATAGGGCACAAATCGGATTCAAGTAGATAAGAGGTCAAAAAATGCTTTTGCAGTGAATCTAAATTGTGTCCGCACAAGTTCGAAAATTCTTCCAAGAAAGTAACATTGATGTTGTCATCAATCACCTTGAGCAGGACCTGACCAATTTCTTTGTTTATCCACGAATCATGCACAACTGTTCACCTTGATGGAGTGATTAATTATGAACAATATTAATCTGTCTCATGGTTCTGCAATACTTTGTTGAGACATCCAATCCGGCAGCATAGGTTTGCAACTTACCAAGCTAAAAGCTCTTGCTTCTACTTTGTAGCAGTCGAAATTTTTTTTTAAACTCCTTTTTTTTTTTTCGAAATCAGCATTTGCTTAATCCTCAAATAACAACAAATGAAATAATTGAGAAAAACAACAGTAAAAAAAAAATGCTCATAACGGGTTAATAGACCGATACACAAATGGGATGATGCATTTCTTAATTAAACAATTTCCTTGCTCAAATCGGGAAGCCATAGAGAGAATCTCCTACCAACCTATGATGATGACATCGATGGCGAAGACAAACAATACTATTGACCAGACATGTGTGGGATCCTTATCCTCGAGCAAGATAAGGGTTTTAAGGCATGATAACACTCTTTTAAGAATTTATTTACCACACAATATTGCTTGTGGTTTTCGACAAATATACTCTATGATACAATAAAGTCTCAAGTGAGAATATTAGATAGCAATTCTAATATTTCTTCAAGATTTCTCAAGGGAAACAATTGGAGAAAATGGCTATAGTTTCTTTGAGGAAAACGAAAATTGAAAGTTCTGAAAATTGGATTTCTCAAAAGAATGACAAATGTTCATGAATTTATAGAGAAAATCTTTGAACAGACACGACCTTTTAAATTTTAAGCAGGAATTTCCAAACAAATACAATTCGAACACACATCTTCAGAAATTGTAAGAGCCATTTGTGAGCAGTTGCACTATTTCAATAGAACACAATATTAATTGTTGATTAGTGTCAAATTTACTCCATGTGTACACTCATATCTTTTCGATGCGGGATAAGACACCTATTAGTTTGTTTTACAAATAAACTGCTAGCATCTTTTTGGTAAAAAAAAAAAAGAAGATTTTGAGAGCATACTTCAGTAGTCTTCTTTTTATGTTTATTTTTTTTTTTCTAGAATAACATCCTTAAAAATAATAAATTGGTATTCTCATGTTGTGCCTCGACCATATGCCTAGTGTAATTGCACAGAATGGGACAATTATGACCGAGGATGACTTTAACTTTTTCTTATGTTTCTGTATTTTTGCTAATTAATTTACTCTAAGAATGAATACCGATACATGAAAGCAATACCAAATGTCTAATTTGCCTAACGAAAAGTGCTAACATGATTTTTTTTGTAATTATCTGCCTATGTGGTGCTGATGTGATTCAGCGACACCATTTTTGTCAAAATCTATCTTTTTTAATACAAACATATTTGAGTCACATTTAAAAATAAGAATTTAAAAACAATAAAAAAAAGAAAAAAAAAGAAAAAGATAGGGCAAGCGTAGGCCTCGCCACTACCATCGCTGCCACCATCATCAGAGGTTCATGAACAGTGATTTAAAAATACTATTTGACCCGTTTTTGTTCTAGATCTCCTAAAAGTCCATTTTTCAGTACCCGAACTTCATAGGACCCACATCAATCACCTCAAACAACATGAATCCAGCATTGACAGCAACCTTTCACAGATTCACAGCACATTCACAGCCCCACAGAATTTAATTTCCTCCAAATACGCCGATTACGACAAATTTTTTTAAACCGATTTAGCTCGAATCGGACCCTAGAGTTAGTCCATGGCATGTACAATATTCTAATAAAAAAATAGAGGTATAACTTACCTAATCTAGGCTGAAATGGAGCTGAGAAAGTAGTGTAAGCGGCGGCGCATAGTGGCAACCGAAAAAGCACAAAGAATTCTAGTGGATTTCGTCCAAACCGGGTTGATCAAGGGCTGAACGGGGTGGTTCTCAAACTGAAAATCAATATTTTTACATGAAAATGAGCTCTATGGGTCATTGGGATCAACATATATCAACATGAGCCCTATATCAAATTCGGGTAGCAGAAAACTGGTTCGTCGACCGAAACGGCAAAGCAAATTTGGAAGATCAAACGACCTCGAATGGAAGTGATTCAAAATTCTACAAACTCATCTCGAATAGGAGTACAACATATCCAAAAGTCACAAAAATCCAACAGTCGAATTTCCGTCGGCGGCCAATTGAAATTGATGGCAGAAAATTGGAATCCAGCAAATAGAGGGAGAGAAAATCTGAAAATCGAGAGAGAGAGAGAGAGAGAGAGAGAGAGAGAGAGAGAGAGAGGAAAGAGATTCTGGTATTAAGAGAGAGAAAAAAAGAAGAGAAAGAGTACATATTATCCCTAGGGTTAATAATTGAATATTACAATTTATCAACAGCGACCTAAAGCTGAACAAATTGACTGATTTTTGGACTATCGGTGAATTTTGGGACTGATAGAGCTTGGGCATCAATAATTTCAGTCAAAGCTGGTCAAAATGGTCAAAAAGATGACCAACGAAATATTTCTTGAAATTCGTGAAATTTCAGGATTGATAAGGGCTCAATCGGTGCTGATTTGGCTCAATCGCGATCGGAAAATAACTCGGAATGCCGCCGAATAATTTTTCTAGCCTCGCTAAAATTACTAATACTCCCTAGCCAAGAATTCTAGCACAAACTAGGGGCAATTCGGTCACTTTCAATATTTTGTCTTTCTTCTCGGCACTCCAAAACCAATTGACTAATTTTCGAGTCTTTCAAGGCGATGTCCAACATTTATATTCTAATCCCAAAATCTAACTTATTTCAACTTATAAACCTCCGAAATTCGGGATGTTACAGCACGCACGGATGGGCTTGTTCTTGGACTGAACAATTAGAGCTCACCTACCATTCTTCGGCTGGGACTTGCACGACGTGAGAGGACACGTTAAGGCATGCACAGACAGCTCACAGCTCAAAACAGGCCACCAATTCCATTAGTTTTTGTTTGCTGGCACTTTTTTTTTTTTTCCTCAATTGTCGTCGCCCTCCTTTTTGATTCGATCAATATGTACAATCACAAAGAAGAAAACGAGAAGGCTTTGTTGTTGGAACTCCTCGGTTGATGCTGGTCATGCATAGACTTTCTTTTTCCCCTTCTTTGCCTTTTCTTCTTTGGCCCTTCGTGCAAAACGTGAATATTTTCTATGTCCACCTTTGGACTTCTCTTGTTTCCTTCACGTACTCTTCTCCTTGGTGCAGAATCGTGGTTGTCCCTTAGACGTCTCTGTGATGGAGACCTATCCGCCGAGAGGAGAAAAAGAAACCTCCCTCTCTCTTTCACTGCCTCGTAGAATCACACGAACAAAACTTTTTTTCTTAGGTCGTCTATGACAATTGTGTGGCCTGCATTGGCCTCCCTGGAGCACGGATGAAAACCACTGACAAGACCTCTCTGTCTCATGTTTGCTCTCCAGGAATTTTTTTTTTTTGAATTTTTTGAGCTTTTCTTTTTTTTTTATTGTCCCAAAGAGAATCCTTAAGAATATGTTAAAGCTGTATACGGGCGAGGATTTGGTGGACCAATCCAGAGGATTTTATTTTCTTTCGAAAGCTTTCATTTTTCTCACAATATTACGAGTGCCTTGGCTCTATTATGTTTATTCCCAAAACAGCTAGGCATGTGTGAATATGCTATTTGGCCGATTGTTTTCTTTGCCATGGGACAAGATGTTTGACCATATAAATTATCCGGCCACAATTTTGTTCAAACCTTACTTTCCGCCATGTCGAATTTGTATTACCACGGGTTTTTCTTAGTTAAGAGATTCAATTAAGTCCATCTACCGCTTGCCCAAATAAGAAAAATGCAATGCATGATTGACACAAAAAATAAATAAAAATAAAAATAAAAGTGAATGATGAATAACTTTTGGTAGGAACTAAAATTTAACTCCCTATTTTTATGCAAATGAATGACTAAAAGGGATATTCAAAGTTTAAGTGTCAACAACGAGTGTCTCCTCAAGTGCTTGGCAAGGAGGGAGTTCTCATTACGGAGAGTCCCCCTCACGTTGTCCGCCGACCCCCTTCGTCAACTCCATGCTTATCTCCGCCGCCCCGTTCGCAAACTCCTTCATGTGGGTCCACCACGTTCTCGATCTCCACCGGATTTCACATTTATCAAATCACCACTTAAGTCTATTAAGTGTAACCTGTTCAACAGATCGAGGATCTTTTGTATTAGAAGAACTTACATCAGGTTGATTTGATTTTGATTGTTTGATTTCGGTTACAATTCCGGTTCCTCGACGGAACTCACAAATTTTAGAAAGGCAGAAGATTCCAAAAATTAGACTTTCCAATGATAGCTTCATTAATGATGACGCACACCGAGTTTTCGACGAAATGCACAAATGGACGCCGCCATTTCCACTCTTCGCCACTCGTAACATGAGTTAGAGCGCGATGTCCGCCTTAATCAGTGATCACCCACTGGACATGGACGCGGCCGGTCACGTAAATATCACCATCAGGCCATTACAACTGTTCCGACGGATGTCCTGCTTCTCAAATGTCAAAGGCCTTTTCTTCGACGCAACTCCATCCTCCACCATTTTGTTCACGAGTGTTCGGCATATCCTTGGTCGATGGTCGCTACGTCTTCGTGCAGGCGGAATTAGGTCAGAGGATCGCCGCCACACCTTCCATTCAAAAGACTGTGCGAGCAGCTAACACCCGGTTCCAGCTCCATCCGTGGGTCTAATACAAAACGCCAAACCCTCCTTGAATTTCTCATGCAGTTGTCCCCCAATCATTCGATAAGCTTGTCCGCGTTGGAGTGATCAAATCCGCCACGGCTGGCCAAAATTTCCCCACCCAGTCCCTACGCTTACGCTCTATTCGCCCAGCTTCTGATAAGGTGCAATTTGATGCTACTCAAGGACAATCGACGGGGCCATTTAAGTTGATCTCCACTCATTGATGAAGTCACATGATAACGTTCCACCGACAAGTCCAATTTTCAATATGCGAGAGTCTAAAAAAAAAAAAAAATCTTATTTCCTATTTGAAACCCAAAAATATATATATCATCATTATCTCTTGTTCCGACGCGATTAAGGATATCAAGGATTATATTTTACTATCCCGGATTTGATCAGGCTCTATCCTTCACCAGAATATGCAAGATTTTCTGCCATACTATATCCATGAGTTTAGTCAAATCTCAAACCATCGCTAGCTCGATCCAATTAATTGAATTTAGAATTATCCCCTCGCATTCGTCTGCTGCTGGTTCGACTAAAAATGCACATCCAAGGCATAAATGCTAAAATTAATGAGGAAAAATGATTTAATTTTTTTCTTTTGTAGAAACTAAGGTTAGTCCCTCATTTTTTTTATGTAAAATAATTGACTAAAAACTTTTGTTAGAACTTAGGTGCCAATAGGCACTGGGGCAAGAAAAAATATATATGTTTAAGACTAAATTAACATAATTATAATAGGTTTAAATTTTTTTTTATTAATTTCCCATGGAAATGGAGAAGATGATAAACATTCCACTCTCAAGCATTTTGTAAATAATATCCAGTACCGTGATCATTACGTAAGTTCTCCAAATAAGCCTAATAAACTATCCTTAATTAATTTCCTTAAAGCCAACCAGCTTCTACTGCTTCAGTCCTTCCGGTACAGCGATTCACATACCTTCAAGCAGATTGGACATCTTTCGTCCGACTACTCTGCACTTTCCTTATTGCTGATCCTCCAGAGGATTTTCAACAGTTCGATTGAAGAGTACAAAGTCTCGGAAACTGTTTCCCACGGGGATGATCGCGCATGATTCAGTTTTAAATCGATAAAGAACTCAAAAAATGGGTTTGCAGGGAATTCAAAACGCCCAGACAAAGTTCGAAATTTTTCCAAGAACGCAACGTTGTTATCGCCGTCGACTGCCTGGAGCAGGACTTGACCCATTTCTTCCTTTATCGAAGAGTCGTGCACAAGACTTGCAAGGTGATGGAGTAACTGATCATGGTCATTGAACATCCCTCTCATTGTGCCACGGGTACTTGGTTGGGACATCAAATCCTTCGCCATTGGTTTGGAACTTTCGTGGCTGGAGATTGAATAACTAGGACACTCTCATGGCTTATAACAATGACCCAGATATCATCTCAAGAGTTTATCTTAACTTTTTCTTAATGTTCAGATGTGGACAGGGATGAATTTTTTTTACTTGTTAGTACTAGTATGCCAAAGAATTTGTATCATCAGCAACTAAGTATTGGAACCACCCAATTCACGTGTGCCAGATTGACAGAGAAGTTAAAACTATAGAAGATCAGATTTGCATTGACGTCAGCATGTCAACTACCATAGCCATATGAAACAGAATGAGTTGGTCAGTTGTTTTCCCCAACAGGAGATTTGAGGTGATTTGAGTTAAGAACGAGGAAATTAATGGTGTGCGTAGCTATTGGAAAATCCGTACTGACTCGAACATCGAAGGACAATTGCTTAACCGCTCCGTTTGTTTCGCGAAAAATGACTCCCTGGGAAATGTTTTCCGAATTTTCCGGTGTTTGGGGAGCGGAAAATAGGCTAATCTTGAAAAACATTTTCCTCTTAAGGAAAAATCTCTTTGAAAAGTGTGGAAAACGTTTTTCTCATTTTGAAAAGAGGAAATTATTTTCCGCCGATCCCCAGCCGCGGGCCTCCTCTAGCCGGTCGCGGCCGCCGTTCGCTCGCCACTGCCCCGGTCGTCGTCGTCGTCGCCAGCCGCCGGTCACAGCTACCGGCCACCGAAAATCAATTGCTTGTTAAATGACGAAAATTGTTTTCTAATTCTTTTTTAAGTATTATTCAAATACCGGAAAATATTGTTATTTCTTGAAAAATGACTTCCGGGAAAGGTCATTTTCCATGAAACAAACCGTAAGACATTTCTTTTTTGTCAATGTTTATCTGCTTTGTGGAGAAAAATACGACATCTGCTTGAATTCTGGCATCTATAAATAGGTATCATTTCAAAGCAATTGTTCGCATCCATCAGAGCACTTGAGAGTAGGTAAAAGAGAGGCAGAAGAAAGCCGAAATGACGAATAGGGCTTGGCTTTCCGCCAGTTTGGCACTCTTGGCTCTGGCGCTGTCCTTCGCTGACGCCTATGACTCAACTCCCCTGCAGGACATCTGTGTAGCAGCCAGCGAACCCTTCGATGCTTGTGAGCTTGTCCTTCCCTTCCTTGGTAGAACTCTCCGAATTAATACATTTTCGCTCGATTCCAGAGTAGGCCTCTGATACTCTTACTGGGTGCACTGGGGAAGCTCATTGGGCACCACGATTGTTTTAAAGAAGACATGGAGTACACTAATTTCATACAAAACGGACAATTAATTTACAAACAAGATAACATCTCTTGTTTGAGGCGCTGCGTTTTTGTATCCTAGGATGTGCCTCAAAGGTATATGTCAGCAACGGTATCCTCTTTAACAGAAACTCCTCTCTATGCAGTGTTCGTGAATGGAAAGTTCTGCAAGAACCCCACTCTTGCCACAGTGGACGACTTCGTCTTTTCTGGCCTCAATGTTCCTAGAAGCACGGCCAATCCCTTGGGCTCCATAATCACCCCGGTGTTCGTGGACCAGCTACCAGGACTCAACACTCTCGGCCTTTCCACTGCTCGTCTTGACTTTGGAATAGGTGGTTTAAATCCTCCTCACCTTCACCCTCGTGGCTCCGAGATCTTCCTGGTCCTAGAGGGCACCCTCTATGCAGGCTTTGTCACGTCCAACGCACTAAACAATACTCTCTTCCAGAAAGTCCTCAACCCTGGAGATGTCATAGCTTTCCCACAAGGGCTGATTCACTTCCAGCTCAATGTTGGAGACACCAATGCAGTCGCGATGGCCTTTTTTAACAGCCAAAACGTAGGACTCGTCACGGTTGCTAATGCCCTGTTCAATGCGGAACCTCCTATTTTCCCTGAGGTACTAGCAAAGGGGTTCCAGGTGGATGAGGAGTTTGTTGTGAAACTTCAGAAGAAGTCCTGGTTCTACAATTTACCTATCTGATAATGGCATCATCTCTCTATGTACTTGATTAATAAAACTTTTAAGTCTTCTGACGAAGTTCCTAGTTCAAGTATGAAGAAAGTTTCCTTCTGTGACATCTTATATTGATTTCCGTATAATAAGAGAAAAAGCTCTCAGCCGTTTGAGAGCATAAAGGAGAACAGAACACAGAGACCAAACAAACTCCACCGACGCAGTAGCGAGCCACCCAGAAATCGACACTTACCTCTCTCTCTACCGCTTCGTGCATCATCCCCCGACATACTCCCACATTCACGAAGAGCGGGAGCTTTCGCGGCCGCTGCGGCCGAGGAAGAAGAAGAAATGTCTGCCAGACTCTGAAACCAATGCTTCTCCACCCACTTCTTCTTCTTCTCCGTCCGGGTCGCTTCTGTACGGTTATTCCAACCATGGGCGCCGCGTAGCTACTGCTTCCTTGCCCATTAAATCCGCTGGAGCGACCGAGATGTGGGGGTGGATCCCATTTGGCCGAGTTTCCATCTTTGTGTGGGCGGAATTAGGTCGGAGGATCGCCGCAACACCGTCCATTCAAAAGACTCTGCGAGCAGCTAATACACGGCTCCTGCTCCGTCCGTGAGGCAATACAAAACTCCAAACCCTCTTTCGATTTCTCATCGAGTTGTCACCCCATTATTAGCTAAGCTTTTCTACGTTCAAGTGATCAAATCCGCAAAGGCTGGCCGAAATTTCCCCACCCAGTCGCTTTACTTACGTTCTATTCCCTCAGCTTCTGATAAGGTGCAATTTGATGTAATTCAAGGACAATCGACGGGAACATTTAACTTGATCTCCACACATTGACAAAATCACATCATAACATTCCACCGACAAGTCCAATTTCCACCGACAAGTCCAATTTTCAATATGCAAGAGTCCAAAAAAAATCTTATTTCCTATTTGAAACCCAAAAATATATATCATTATCTCTTATTTCGACACAATTAAGGGTATTAAGGATTATATTTTACTATCCCGGATTTGATCAGGCTCTATCCCTCACCAGAATACGCAAGATTTTCTGCCATATTATATCCATGAGTTTAGTCAAATCTCAAACCATCGCGAGCTCGATCCAATTAATTGAATTTAGAATTATCGCCTCGCATTCTTTTTTTTTTTGGTAAGATAAGAAATATATTAACTAATCACAATGCAAAATACAAAATGGAGGCCAAACATGAGCCTCGTGCCCAGGGATCCCCTCGCATTCGTCTTCTGCTGGTTCGACTAAAAGTACACATCCAAGGCATAAATACTAAAATTAACGAGGAAAATTGATTTAATTATTTTTTTTGGTAGAAACTAAGGTTAGTCCTTGATTTTTTTTATGTAAAATAAATGACTAAAAAATCTTGTCAGAATTGAGGTGTCAATAGGCACTAGGCAAGAAAAAAAAAAGGTTTAAGGTTGAAGTAACACAATTGTAATAGGTTTAGATCTTTTTTTGATTAATTTCCTATGGAAATGGAGAAGATGATAAACATTCCACTCTCAAGCATTTTGTAAATAATATCCAGTAACGTGATCACTACGTAAGTACTCCAAATAAGCTCAATAAACTGTCCTTGATTTCCTTAAAGCCAACCAACTTCTACTGCTTTGTCCTTTTGGTACAGCGATTCACATTCTCCTGCTGAAGTATTCGGTCATCTGGCTTTTGTACCTTCAAGCAGATTGAACATTTTCAACAGTTCGATTGAAGAGTACAAAGTCTCGAAAAACGTTTGCAATGTGGTTCATCACGTATGATTCGGTTTTAAATAGATAAAGAACTCAAAAAATGGGTGTGCAGGGAATTCAAAATGCCCAGACAAGTTCGAAATTTTTCCAGAAACGCAACATTGTTATTGCGGTCGATTGCCTCGAGCAGGACTTGACTCACTTCTTCCTTCATCAAAGAGTCATGCACAAGACTTGCAAGGTGATGGAGTAACTGATAATGGCCATTGAACATCCGTCTCATTGTGCCACGGTACTTGGTTGTGACATCAAATCCTTCGCAATTGGTTTGGAACTTTCCCAGCTGTAGATTGAATAACGAGGACTCTCTCATGGCTTAGAATAATACCCCAAATATCATCTCGAGAGTTTATCATCACTTTTTCTTAATTTTCAGATGTGGACAAGGATGAATTTTTTTACTTGTTAGTACTAGTATGCCAAAGCATTTGTATCATCAGCAACTCAATATTGGAACGACCCAATTCACGTGTGCCAGATTGACAGAGAAGTTGAAACATAGAAGATCAGAATGCATTGACATCAGCATGTCAATTACCATAGCCATATGAAACAGAATGAGTTGGTCAGTTGTTTTCCTCAATAGGAGATTTGAGGTGATTTGAGTTACGAACGAGGAAATTAATGGTGTGCGTAGCTGTTGGAAAATCTGCACTGACTCGAATATCGAAGGACAATTGCTTAACCACTAAGACATTTCTTTTTGTCAATGTTTCTCTGCTTTGTGGAGAAAATTATGACATGTGCTTGAGGTCTGGCATCTACAAATAGGCATCATTTCAAAGCAATTGTTCGCATCCATCAGAGCACTTGAGAGAAGGTAAAAGAGAGGCAGAAGAAAACCGAAATGACGAATAGGGCTTGGCTTTCCGCCAGTTTGGCACTCTTGGCTCTGGCGCTGTTCTTCGCTGGCGCCTATGACCCAAGTCCCCTGCAGGACATCTGTGTAGTAGTCAAAGAACCCTTCAATGCTTGTAAGTTTGTCTTTCCGCTTCTTGGTAGCACTCTCCGAATTAATACATTTTCGCTTGATTCCAGAGTAGGCCTCTGATACTCTTACTGGGTGCACTGGGGAAGCTCATTGGGCACCACGATTGTTTTAAAGAAGACATGGAGTAAACTAATTTCATACAAAACGGACAATTAATTTACAAACAAGATAACATCTCTTGTTTTAGGCGCTGCCTTTTTGTATCCTAGGATGTGCCTCAAAGGTATATGTCAGCATAGGTATCCTCTTAACAGAAACTCCTCTCTATGCAGTGTTCGTGAATGGAAATTTCTGCAAGAACCCCATTCTTCCCACAGTGAACGACTTTCTCTTTTCTGGTCTCCAAGTTCCTAGAAGCACGGCCAATCCCTTGGGCTCCGCATTCACCAGCTACCAGGACTCAACACTCTTGGCATTTCCATGGCTCGTATTGACTCTGGAATAGGTGGTTTAAATCCTCTGCACGCTCACCCTCATGGCGCCGAGATTTTCCTTGTCCTAGAGGGCACCCTCTATGTAGGCTTCGTCACGTCCAATGAACTAAGCAATACTTTCTTTGAGAAAGTCCTCCACACTGGAGATGTCTTTGCTTCCCCATGTGGGCTGATTCACTTCCAGCTCAATGTTGGAAAGACCAATGCAGTCGCAATAGCCAGTTTCAATAGCCAAAACGCAGGACTCATCATGATTACTAATGCCCTGTTCAATGCGAAACCTCATATTTCCCCTAAGGTACTAGCAAAGGGGTTCCAGGTGTACGAGAAGTTTGTTGAGACACTTCAGAAGAAGTCCTGGTTCTGCAATTTACCTTGAGATATGCATCTGATAATGGCATCATTTCTAGGTACTTGATTAATAAAACTTTTAAGTCTTCTGACGAAGTTCCTAGTTCAAGTATGAAGAATGTTTCCTTCTGTGACATCCTCTATTGATTTCAGTATTACAGTATTGCTGTTTTCCACACCATCTAGTTGTGATGAACTTCTTTCATGTAACTAAGACAGAAAAAGAGAGTAAGCTCGACACTAGACTCTACCATGTCACAGGATTTCAACTTGAATGCTTTACAAGCATGAACGGCTAAATAACCATCGTCAGTTCTGCTAAGGCTGCATAACTAATAATGAACAATCGGTAACAATGGAACTTCAGTAGTTTCAGGGATCATGATGCCGAATTGAGTTTATTGGTAATGAAGCCTCACAGCATTCCTGTTTTGTGAGTAATTGCCGTTGCTTGAAGTGCGTGTGTTAGTTTGATATATTTGATCCGCCACTTTGCGTCCCTTCTTTCTTCCAAGTTTCTGTCGTACGTGTTAGTTGGGGTTCTTAGATTGCATTTCCTTGAGATTTTGCTCATTCATTGATTATTGTCCTTTTCCTATTTACCTAATGATGGACTTGTGGAGTCTAATAGGAAAAAGAAAAGCAAATGTTAAGCATTGAGCTTTAGCATGGCATGGTTGTAATTATCAAGCATAGAGTTTTGCACATGACATACTTGTAATTTTCATCATAACTATGTATGCCCAAGACTCCTACTATATATTAGGGCAATATCCTTTGCTTTTGTAATGCGGAAGCTTGTAACGCCGGTACTGATAGTGATAGTGAAGATTGGCTAGTGCGGTACCGTGGTTTTGTCCATTTCTGATTTAGAGGGGTTTTTCCACATAAAAAAATTCTCTTGTCTTCTTCGTCTCTATTTTTTCTTCTCTTCAAAGATTCGCGTTCCTAACCGCTAGTATCAAAGCCTGGTTTGGCGAATTAGTGGGAGGGATGAATATGAAGGAAGGGAAGGTGAAGATCAATGGGCTCGATGGCAAGGACTTTGGTTTCTCGAAGATGCAGATCGAGGATCTATTGTATCAAAAGAACTTACATCAGCCTGATTTAATTTTGATTGTTTAATTTCAGTTGCAATTCCAATTCCTCAACGGAACTCACAAATTTTAGAAGGCAAAAGATTCGACAAATTAGACTTTTCAATGATAGCTTAATTAATGATAACACTGCATAATTCCCTTGTGTTGCTGTTAAACAATTGTACTGTCTAAATTGCAAAAGGAAACAGTTAACCACTGAATGTTTATTTTTGTTAGTATTTTCTCTGCTTCGTGTTCAGTTGGAGGATGACCATACATTTCATATGTTCTAACTTTGCACAACCATAGATGGCCCAAGAGTACGAGTCAGTCAAAGACCAAAAACTGGTCAGTTCGGCCTTGTGCCAAACCTTGGTCGTTGCGACAATAGAAGCTTGATTTTGTAAATGTAACTTCATCCAGCATAATTGTTGGACGATGAGAATCACAAGCGAATGTCCATTACATGAATTGTCTCCAAAGTGGAACAGTGACATTTAGTTATGGACTGCTCAAGTGTAAGAATGTGTAAAATAATATATTGTTGCTACTTGAGTCGGTTTTCTAAGGCTTCATTACCATTAGTACCTCAATTAATTTTCAGAACCCAATACCCATTTCATTACAATCGACCGATTCTAACTACTCCAATCTTTATGGTGCAACAATCCATCTTCTTCTACATGATGCACAATTTTTTTCTCATGCAGATTGACAATCCTTCCTCAGTCTACTTTAACATATTCCTTTGTAGATTAGACCAGACTCAGAAATTCTTTTTGTGAAATTGGAGTGGGGGAGCAAGAGCTCTATCTAAAATATGAAGACACTGGTTCCCTAGATAAACCTATAAACCATAACTTAGTTGACGGTTATTGAACTCCATTTCATGCCAAAACTACATACCAAGTGGAGCAACAGGATTGAAATGACCTGAAACGATTGTGCTAAAGTAAGGTATAGGACGACAGACTATGCAAGAGATGGATTCCACATTGATCATAGGGTACAAATCGGATTTAACTTATTAAGAGGTCAAAAAATGCATTTGCAATGAATCTAAATTGTGTCCAGAAAAGTTTGAAAATTCTTCCAAGAATGTAACATTGATATTGCCATCGATCACCTTGAGCAGGACCTGACCAATTTCTTTGTTTATCCACGAATCATGCACAACAGTTCATCTTGATGGAGTGATTAATCACGATCGATATTAATCTGTCTCATGGTTCTGCGGTACTTTGTTGAGACATCCAATCCTTCACCATAGGTTTGCAACTTACCAGGCTTAAAGCTCTTGCTTCTACTTTGCTGTGGCAATTTTTGTTTTAACCTCCTTTTTTTTTTTTTTGAATCAGCATATGCTCAATCCTAAAATAACAACAAATGAAATAGTAAAAAATGGTCATAACCGATTAATAGACCGATATACGAAATGGGATGATGCATTTCTCAATCAAACAATTTCCTTGCTCAAACCTGGAAGCCATAGATTCCTACCAACCTACAATGATGATGTCGATGATGAAGACGAACAACACGATTGACCAGACATGCGTCAGATCCTTATCCTCAAGCAAGTACTCATTGAAACTCTCCATTCTTGCGAACGGCCTTGCACACAGCCTCCAGAACCCTCCGAAGCATGAGTTCCTCCTGAAGTACTTGGCAAGCAAGGAGTTCTCATTGCTGGGAGTCTGCCTCACGTTGTCCGGCAACCCCCTTGGTCAATTCCACACTTGATCTCCACCACCCCGCTCGCAAACTCCTTCATGTGATCCACCACATTCTCAATCTCCGCTAGATTTCACATTTATCAAATCACCACTGAAGTCTACCAAGTCTAACCTGTTCAATTGCTTTTGTATGTGGTTGTCCTTCAATTAAACCCGAAAAAATTGGTACTTCTCTATGGACTATGATCTCCCCTTAATTCCTTCTGTCGAATTGTCAGAATGTCAACTTCGTTACTGAATAGAACGGCATCATAGACTGGCCTTAGGAAATCGCACAGTCGCCATCCATGGTCTTTGCAAAGAGTTTCCATTGACACATTCAAGTGATAATAACGTGGAATTAAATGAAAAGGCTTAGGAGAGATCCCGTAGGAGGAAAAAAGGAAATCTTCGGTCCATAAAAATAGATGCCGCAAATCCCAAAATCTACCTGAGCTGCCAGGTATCATCATTTTTCATGGACCTGTAATATCCATCGGACATCATTAGAAGCAATGAGGATTAAGGATTGAAACAAATACGAATGCTGCTTCAATCCTCTCTTTCAAGTGACAAATCCAATGAGTGAAACTGTAGCCATCAAAACGGTCCAGTTTCACGATGTCTTTATTCATGACTTTAACCGATTTTGACTCCATTGTCACATAAATAAATCTTTAAAATTGTTGGAAAAAATAGTTGGGAATGGGATGAAATGGAATCAGATTTTAAGGTACGATAACACTCTTCCTAAGGATTTATTTAGCACACAACGTTGCTAATAGTTTCCGACAAATATACTCTAGGATACAATGAAGTCTCAAGTGAAAATACCATATAGCAATTCTGCTATTTTTCCAGGATCTCTCAAAGGAAATAATTGGAAAAAATAGCTATAGTTTCTTTGAGGAAAACGAAAATTGAAAGTTTTGAAAATTGAAGTTCTCAAAAGGACGAGAAATGTTCATGAATTTATAGAGAAAGTGTTTGAATAGACACAACCTTTCGAAGGTTAAGGAGTTATGTCCAAGCAGACATGACCTTCCAAATGTTAAGTAGTTGTGTCCAAATGACACAATTTGAACACATCTCTTTATAGATTGTAAGAGCCATTTGTGAACAATTGCACCATTTTAATAGCACACAATGTTAATTATTGATTAGTGTCAAATCTACTCTACATGCACACTCATATCTTTTCGATGCGGGACAAGGCACTTCTTAGTTTGTTTTACAAACAAAATACCAATATCTTTTTGGTAAAAAAGAAGATTTTGAAAGCATACTTTAGTGTTCTTCTTTTTATGTTTATCTATTTTTTTCTAGAATAACATCTCTTAAAAATAATAAACTAGTATTCTCATGTTATGCCTCGACCATATGCCTAGTGTAATTGCACAGAATGGGACAATTATGACCGAGGATGTCTTAAAATTTTGCTTAGGTTTCTATAATTTTGCTAATTAATTTATTCTAAGAGTGAATACCGATACATGAAAGCAATACCAAATGTCTAATTTGGCTAACAAAACGTGCTAACATGATTTTTTTGTAATTTTCTGCCACGTGGCATTTATGTGTTGAAGTGACGCCATTTCAGTTAAAATCTATATATAATTTTTTAATACAAACATATTTGAATTGCATTAAAAAAATAAGAATTAAAAAACAATAAACAAGAAGGGGGGTGGGAGGGGAAGGTAAAAGCAGGCACACCCCTAACCACAACCTTCACTGCCACCATCACCAAGAATGGCAAATGATGGTGAGGGAGTAGGCGATGGGGGTCACAACCCTCACCTGGGTTGGGTGAGGACTGCCACCCCATCAATGGCAACTTGGGGTGAGCAAATCAAACCAAGATCAATTTTATTTTATTTTTAAATTTTTTAAACATAACCCTAAATCTAATTTTCCCTTCTTTCTTTCCCAAACTTTCTTCCCATGGCCTCTCTCATGTCTCGCCTTCTTTCGTTATAATTTTGGCATCCTATGTTAGTATTGTTGAATTCCAATATCTAGCTTCTGTTCTTTCATCCATGGCCTTCCTATTTGCTTTCAAGGGCTTGCTATAGTGGGTAACTCTGTTCAAAGGTAGAGTTGAATGGAGTTCAAAGAAAAGTTGAATATCGCGTTCACTATCATGCCATCATTGATCATGTTTCGCTCATTTGGTGTTCTTTTTCCTCGATTATTGGATAGGTTGTCGGTTCCATTGGATTGCCTAGGAACCAAACTAGACTAGTCGGTTTGGTCTGGTCCAATACCTGAGGTCGTTGATCCAATCTATGGTTTCAAAAATTGGGTACCGAGACCACCAGTCAAATTCCCAACTCTTGAGGAGAATTGAACCGGATAGGGTTGACAATTCCTAACCAAGCTCAATAACTCCCGCCGACCATTCCCCTACCATCGCTAACACTTTTCAATGATGATGAGTTTTTAATAAAACAATTATATAAATTATATTAAAATAATTTAAAGAACTGAATACTGAAACTATATGTTCTAGAAACCTTCATCCGTCTATTCTCAAATTGTCACCTTGCAACTTAAGGATCAAAATCAAATTTATGAAATTTCTTTATCTTCGCCAATTATTTAATTGATATTATTTTATTTCATTTTTTGTCAACGACATCGGGGAGCTCTGTTTTCTTTAGTTTTGATTAAACTTTCTAACTTTCTATTTTTCATTAATTTTTCGATTTTGAGCTTTGTTTTGGCAAAATCTCAGCAATCCACGTAGAAACGACTGCCGATAAAAGAGCCTCAAGTCTCATCCAATAAGAGAATTTCAGTTCAGAGCAGCCCTAGTGACGTCAGCATTTCTGCTACTCCAATTTCGTATCGTGATCAATATGGTGAACACATCAGGGAAAAATAAAAGAAGCTGCCAGATTATCAAAATCCGATTTTCAACTGAAACTGCCAAATTATCAGAAAGAAACCGATTCAAGAACGATCACATAAACACAAAGTTCAATCCATTTCTTGCCCTATTCTTCGTGTGGTGTCAATTAGAGCGAGGGATGCAAGATGGCAAAAACAGCGGACCTAGATGGGGGTTCGATGAAGAGCCCTCGAGAGTTGAAGAGCGAAGTGTTCGAACTACTAGAGATCATCACTAAAGAAGACGAGTGCAAGTTAGAGATCATCAATGAAGCTATTCGTAATCTGCAACTTTTCTCTAAGTTGAGGTCGAAGGCAATGGAGAAGAAGCCCCACGGTAGCAAGCAGGGAATTCCCGAAGAGTTCCTCTGTCCCATTTCAAAGAAAGTGATGTGGACCCAGTTGTTTTGGAGAATGGACAGGTTTGAGTCATTTTCTTGAGCTTGTTCTTCTTGTTTCCTTCTTTCTGGCTCTTCTTTCGTTAGTGACTATCAGTTCGGTATAGCTTTAAGTGAATTTTGTGTGGTTTTATAATTGCTCAGGCAACATCCTTTTCGATGGACGAGGTTTTGAGTGCTATGTCTTGGGGTAGCCATTTGAATTATGGATTGTCATGGTCATCCATTATCAGTTTTGTCTTAAGAAAGTAATCGACTATGCGGTACCTATTCGCTCTATGGCGGTTGATAAGTTAGACTTTTTATCAGCAATCTTATTAGTAATCTATTTCTTGTGATACCTTATCAGTGAAGGTATTTATATTTAATACTATAAATGCAGCACCCCAGTACCCTACCTCAAGGCTTACTTGTTCCTCGCTCTTTTGCTAATCTTTCAATTAAGCGCATGCAAAAACGACTTACAACCCTAGAAAAATATAACAACAGGGATAAATAGAAAGGAAACCAATAATCATCATACGGCAAAAGCTCATTTTATTAATTTACTGTTAACCTTAGGAATACGTATTTACAAGCCCTATCTCAAGGCCACTTTCTACAATCAACAAACGATATCGGGGTCAAGATTGAGATTAATGCTACTCCCCAATAAAACTACTCCATAAAGGTCCACATCAACGCCCTCCGCTCAGCACTAGTAGTCGACAAGGGTCTCAAGGTCCTCTTCCGAGTCGGAGGTCGGATCCTCCACTTACCTTAAGTCCTAAAAACGGTTAACAACATTGAATGAGATAAATCTCATCAACTTAACAACTTAAGCCTCAATTAGGAAGTTAACTTAGCTCAGATGCACCAAATTCATGCAATGCAGTTCATTATTCACAAGCATGTCATCATACAATTATAGACAACAAAATATTGCCTCAGCACATGGTCAATATGTCTTAAATCATGATTTGCAAAATGCATGCAACACGACTCACCCGTCAGCATGCTCATATTCAGTGTACTCAAATGTCTATCAATCATAAATGCCACTCAAGCATTCATTCGATCAATGATGGCTGATCGAGGGCAAGCCCGTACTCGCATGAGGTCTTCTAGCTCAATCGGGCATTATTCATTTGATCAATTACGACTAATCGAGGACACACTTGTACTCACATGGGGATCTTCTAGCTTAACCGTATTACTCATTCAATCAGTTTCGTCTGATCGAGGGTATGTTCATCTTCCTACGAGGGTTTTCTGACTTATTTGGGCAATTATCCCTTCAATCAATTATGGCCAATTGAGGGCACGCTCGTCTTTCTATGAAGGTCATTTGGCTTACCGGGTAGTTATCCTTTTGATCGATTATGGCTGATTGAGGGCACAGTTGTCTTTCTAAGGGGGTCTTCTGGCTTGTCCTAGCAACCATCGTAGTAATGCAACTTTCATGGTTAAAATACAGTAACTAAATCAAATGCATAATTTATTTATCAAAAATAGTCATTCGATTTTATTTAGCTATGCAATTCAATTAATATTGCAATTCTCAATGTTAGCATTATAATTTTCAGCATAAACTCATAATTAATATTAGGACTACCGGAGAATTTCAACACACCATTAATATTAAATTTATAAAAATCTAATTGTCGAATAAGAAAATATTAAATATTTAATAAATCGATGGCTTATCATCTATTAGTGATAGCTGATCATTTCAAAGCATGATAGCTTGTCGTCTAAACTATGATAGCCTATCATTCAAACCACGATAACTTATCACCCCATCCATGATAGCTTATCATTCAAGCCATAATAGCTTATCATCCAAACTATAATAGCTTATCGTAAAAACCATGATAGCTTATTCCATATATCAATAACTTATCACCAAAAACCTTCATAGCTTATCATATACCTTGATAACTTATCACCAAACTTTGAAAGCTTATCAAATAATCCCTTATTAATTAGCACTAAACATAATTGATCTAATTTAATTGCATTCTAATAAGTTTAACCTACTAATTGAGGGATTAGGGCGAAAAATCTCATGATAATGATCTCGAAGACACACACGACGGCGGTGGCGACAACTATGCATACTTGCTCTAAAAACAACACAGCACGATGATGGATGGCGAGTCTCTACCAACCAGACTCTATGCAGCTCAACCCATGAAAATTCAGCAACTCTTTGGACAATCAGTCATCATATCTAAGTAGGCCTTGATCTTAGGGTCACGTGGGCAAAAATGAAGCTTGATTCAGCCTTTAAATGAGCTCAAACAAGTGATTTCTTCTTTATGTGCGCAGAAATGAGAGAGAGAGAGAGAGAGAGAGAGAGAGAGAGAGAGAGATGGAGGTGGGAAAGAGAACGAGAGAGAAAAAGAGCAAGAGAGAGATATCTCTTTATGAAATGTCTCCGCCCAGGCTTCGTCAAAACCCCTCATCAATGCCAAGCCACCAAAGTCTTCTTCCATGATGCCATTTTGTCTCAAATCCATAAATGCAAAAAAGGGTATTTTGATCATTTCTCAATCAAGGGAAAAACTATAAATTAATATATGCTTATATGGGCTATTATTTTGTACCAGATTGTATAAAATGAATTTGGAAGTGAAAGAATTAGGATTGGGCTTTAGAATTGCTTAATGGTCTTTAGAAAGTTTATTAGGCTCAACTTGGCTAAATGGGCTTTAGTAGATTTAAATTGGACCCATTTGGGCTTGCCTTGGGCCCAAATGGCCAAACCGCATTGAGCTTAAGGCCCACTATGCCTTCGCCTGGCTTAACTTCCTCACGGGCTCGGAATATCGATCCATTAGCCTTTTTTCCAAAGATCTCAAGCAAACCGATAAATAGGTCGCTCAATGAGGCAACGTCCAATAGCTCAGTCATAAAATCCTTGAAGATTCAATATCCACATCGGATCTTTAATTCATAGTAAAAATCAATCGAAATCATCATTCATTACATCTCGAATAGGATCAAATTTACGGATATCACAACTCTTCCCCCCTAAAGAAATTTTGTTCTGGAAATTTACAACAACCAAACTATTCAAAAAGACGGGTGTTGTCATCTGATTATTTCTTCACTCTCCCAAGTAGCTCTTTTCCATTCCATGATGTTACCAGATCACCTTAACCAAAGGGATCATCTTATTTTAAGGCATTTGCTTTTTCCCATCCTCAATCCTCATAGGTTGTTCCATATATGATACTCACTAATCCAAATTAATCTCCTCAAAATTCAACACATGAGCTAGATCAGGCTCATATTTTATCAGCATTGATACATGAAAAATGTCATGCACTTGAGCAAGTCTTGGTGGCAACGCGAGATGATAAATTAAATTCCCGATTCGTTCCAAAATCTTAAAGAATTCAACGTACCTCAAAATTTAAATCCTCATCCTTTTTAGTACACTTTCACTGCACTATTCTGATCACTTGTCCTCTTTAATTGTCACGTCTCGCAATCTTAACCATTCTCATGGTCATCACTGACCTCACTATCTCACCATTTCTCTCGCAATTTCATAATGCTATCAAGTCGCAATTCCACTACGAACCTTTCAAGTTCATTTTCATTAGTTCTCTCATTTGTTTTTTTTTTTTTGAGAATTATCACATCCCACAATCATACCGTCAAAATGAGTCAACACCTACCTCAATGATCATAAATCTATTTGATGATATTACTAGGCCACTCGCTCATAATCATTCCATGAACTATCAAGTTCACTTCTCTCACTCGTCAATTCACATGACACCACTCAATGGACCTGCTACGTCCAGTATGCATTCACACAAATCATTCGTTATCACTCAGAATGTACATATCTCATTCTACCAATTCTAGATATCAAAAACGCATGCCATGCCTAATCTCTTCAACATTCAACACATGAGCTAGATTAGGCTCATATTTTCTCAGCATTGATATATGAAAAATGTCATGCACTTGAGCAAGTCTTGGTGGAAACGCGAGATGACAAACCAAATTCTCAATTAGTTCCAAAATCTTACATAATTCAATGTACATCGGAATTTAAATCCTCCTCCTTTTTACTGCGCTACTCTGATCACTTGTACTCTTTAATTGACGCATCTCGCAATCTTAACCATTCTTAGGGTCATCACCGACCTCACTATTGTTGACACCTGATTTTTAATCATTTTTTCTATTGCTAAAGTAATAAAAAATCCATAAAAATTCATAAAATTGAAAAATCAACTTTGGGGACCTTAGCCAAGCTTAGAGAACTAATTCTGACCAAAAAAATAATTTTTGATATTTTCAGTATTTTTTAGTATTTTTATTTTCAAAAATTCATGAGAAATAAAGAAAAAATGAGAAAATTACAAAATCAACTTTGGAAGCCTTGGCCAAGCCTAGGCAACCATTTTTGAACAAAAAATAAATTTTCATATTTATATATTTTTTAATTTTTTAAAAAAAATACAAAAATACTTGAAAAGTTTGGAAAAATAACATTTGAGGCCAAAAAAAATACACAAAGATAGTTAATATTTTTATTTTAAATCTATTTTCATATTGGCCATCGCAAATTCAGAAAAATCCAATTCGAGTCACGTGTTCCTTCACGAGTATAATCTCGAATCGGGCCTAAAAAATTTTAATTTGAGTCAACTTATTTTTAATTTTCACTTTTTATGAGTTGTGACATTGTCTTCTAATATTTTAAATTTTCATCTTGGCTCAATTATACCCAGAATGACTCAATTTTACAAAAGGGCTTTAATTAAATTCTACATTATTTTCAGCGGCAAGAAATGAGCTTAAATTTAACATGTGGTAAATTTTGGTGTGTCAAAAATTGTGAGGAGATTTGGACTTAAAGAAATATATTTTTTCATGAACTGAATTGTAAATACTTAAAATTCAAGGACTAGAGTGCAAATACCTAACTCTTGAAGGATTATTTTACAAATAACAAAAAGAAGAGTTAGTGGATAAATTAGAATAAAGAAGGGAAGATGGAGAAGAGGAGATGAAGAAGAGAAGTTGGAGAAGAATAGATGGAGAAAATAAGATAAGAATAGAGAAGAAAAGATGGAGATGAAGAAGAGTTAGTAGAGAAATTAGAATGGAAGATAAGAATAGAGAAGGGAAGATGGAGATGAAGAAGAGTTAGTGGAGAAATTAGAATGGGAGATGAATATGGAGAAGGGAAGATGAAGATAAAGAAGAGTTAGTGGAGAGATTAAAATGTGAGATAGAGATGGAGAATGGAAGATGAAAATGAAGAAGAGTTAGTGGAGAAATTAGAATGGGAGATAAATGAGTAGGTTATAAAAGGAGGAAGAAGTGTTTGAGAAAAATTCTTGGGAGAGAAAATTTGAAGTGTTTGGGAGAATTTTTTGGAGAGGAAATTTTGGATGTTTGAGAGAGTTTTGGGAGATTGAAGAAAAATTTGAGAAAAAGAAAATACCAAAAGAGAGAGAATTTTGAAGATGATGGGAGTTTAAAGCTAAGAGTTATCATCACAAATTCCTTCATCGATCAATATAAATCAAGAGTTCATCCTCCTCAACGAGCAAGCAAATTCGAGCTAAGTGTTTTTATTTATTCATTTATTTATGATTTTACTCGCAAATTAGCACAAATTGTATACACTTTCTCCATCTCTTTTTTTCCCTATATTTTATGTCAGGAGAAGGATATCTCTACGTCAACAGCAAAAATCTCGTAGAGATGCAAAAATCGACCTAGACAAGCTCCTAAGCTGTCCACCGATTTCTCAACTAATCTGTGACTAAAAGTCCCTCTTAATTCAAAAGAAACTCTCTATATTGGGAACATAGAAAGCGAAAATCAATTATAGAAATCCCTCCCAAAAAAATGGGAGATAAGTACTCTTTCCACTCTTCTGGTTTTAGGTGCAGATTAGCACATATTTTGTATACTGACACTTCACTCTATTTTATGTCAGGAAGCCGCAGCCCTATATCAATGGTCAACCCTATGGAAGCACAAAATCGGCTTGGAGGAGTCCTCAAGCGCGCACAAATTTCAAATTGTTGAATCAATTCGTTGTATTTCATTTTAAAGAATTCATACCCCAGAATGGAGAGGACAAAGTCCATCCACAATTTAAATACCTGCACCATAAATCCCAAAGGGAAGAGCCAAGCCAATGCTTAGCCTCCCATTGGAGGTTTTTACTTACAGTAGTTAAATACCTGCAACTTAAATACTTGTACCTTAAATCCCAAAGGGAAGAGCCAAGCGAATGCTTAGCCTCCCATTGGAGGTTTTTACTTACAATAGTTAAATACCTGTAACTTAAATACCTGTACCTTAAATCCCAAAGGGAAGAGCCAAGCCAATGCTTAGCCTCCCATTGGAGGTTTTTACTTACAGTAGTTAAATACCTGCAACTTAAATACCTATACCTTAAATCCCAAAGGGAAGAGCCAAGCCAATGCTTAGCCTCCCATTGGAGGTTTTTACTTACAATAGTTTAAATACTTGCAACTTAAATACCTGTACCTTAAATCCCAAAGGGAAGAGCCAAGCCAATGCTAGGCCTCTCATTGGAGGTGTTTATTCATTGTCATGTACTTTCTATAATTTAATTTTTGAATCATCAGACCTAAAAGATAAGTAGGTCGTAATACTGCACAGAAGTCGTTAACACACTCCCTCTTTCGGCTTCAGGGAATCTTTAACACTTAAAAAAATATAATAAATAAAAATATATATCATCCATGCATCCTATTTAAAAAGTGAAAATACAAAAGAGAATACCCTACTAGAGCCTTAGGAATAAACCAAGCCTGAGTTGCCGAATTAGGATATCCATGAAATTAAGGTACCGAAAGGGCATTAGTTTTAATTAACTAGTGTAACCAAGTCCCCGAGCTCCTAATCTCTAGTTCGCAGGAATAAATTAGTTCTCCCGCTAATTTATTTAGGTTTTTAATTGACCTACCAAGAACGATTAGTGGCGACTCCAAATTTCAAAATCATTTAAACAAAAACCAAAGTTGCGATTCAGTAGGGCTTGGGAGGGTCCGCGTTAGGTTAGTCAAATCTAATTAACCTAATAATCCGTTAACCCCTAGAAATAATAAAAATATTTTTAGATGGTCGCGACAGACTGGCGACTCCGCTGGGGACGGGATTTTTAAATTTTCAAATAAAGATACCAATTGGAATACTTGAATTTTTTCGAAATTTTAAATGTCTTAGTGGATTTAGGCCAATGAAAATTTCATGGATATCTCGCTTCTGGCGATCTTGTTTGGGACTCATTCTATAGGTGTTATATGTTTTTGCAGGATGGGAGTTATAAGGGGCGGAGTGTTTGGCTAACCCCTTTGTTTTGCAGGCTTGGTGTTGGGTTTATTTGTTTAATTTCGCACATTTTTAGAAGCGCTGTTTTGATATCAATTGTTGTGCATGTCTTGCATACTCTGAGAATCACGACACCTGCACACACAAGCGTCTAAACCCAAGTCGCGAAATTCTTCCTAGAAAACCATAGATATGGATCGAATATGCAAAGCTCTTGCGTCGATTGCGCTCGGGTTGACCATATTTTATCCCGCTCATTATCTGAATTGACAATTTTTCCCATTATGATTTGATTGCGCGGAGGGTAAGGTTGTCAATTCAGATAGTGGGGGCCTTTTAGGTTCATACCCTGTCTCTCCTTCTTTTATTTTCTAGAGTCCACTCCTCACTTGAGTCATGCGCATGACTATGTGATTGACATTTCTCCAAGGTAAAAGTAAGTTCTCTAATTTTATCTTGCATTTATTTTCGGTCGGTCCATGCTAGGTGTTAGTTAGTTTTTGAGCTTGATATTACGACCATTCTTTTAAAAGAAAATAAAAATTAAATTTGTCCCTCATTTCTTTTAAAAAAAAATTTTGAAAAAATGATGTGAAAAAATCCATTCATGGGAATTTCATTAACCAATAAGGGATTTTTGTCATGTTTTTATTGCTTCAATAAAAATGAAATTTTTCTGAAAAAATTTTCTTATGAAAATTTATTTCAATAAAAAGAAAAATTCTTTCAAAAAAAAACTCTAGTAGACATTAAGTGATTTTATCACATTTTTCAAATTATAAAAACTTGCAAGAAAATTCTTCTTGAGAAATTCGCTCATGTTTTTCTAAGAAAATTTTCTCTAAATAAAATTAGACTAATTGACCAATAAGAGATTTTTGTCATGTTTTTCTTGCTTCAATAAAAATGAAATTTTCCTGACAAATTTTCCTCTGAAAATTTATTTCGATAAAAAGAAAAATTCCTTCAAAAAAAACTTTGGTAAACATCAAGTGATTTTATCACATTCTTTCAAATTATAAAAACTTGCAACAAAAATTCTTTTCGAGAAATTCGCTCATGTTTTTCTAAGAAAATTTTCTCTAAATAAAATTATACTAATGTCTCGGGGGAATTTTGTTAACCAATAAAGGATTTCTGTCATGTCTTTCCTGCTTCAATAAAAATAACATTTTCCTGACAAATTTACCTCTGAAAATTTATTTTGATAAAAAGGAAATTCCTTCAAAAATTTTAGTAAACGTCAAGAGATTTTGTCACATTCCTTTAAAAAAATAATAAAAAAATGAGTAATAAATCTGCAAAAAAAATTCTGTATCAGAAATTAACCCATTTCTTCCTAAGGAAATTTTTTTTTTCTGATTTCTCTATAAAATAGAAAAAATCAAATTGGACTAATATAGGAGTCATGGACCGACATTCCTTGTGTCGCATACTAATTATATTCTTTTCTTTTGCAGGGAGATCCTAGATACCCCAGACGGGTGTAAAAATTAAGTTCAATAATATATCAAGAATCATCTTCAGAAATACCAAAAGACGAAAAACACCGAGGTTTCAACCGTTAATTCTGTGGGGCAAACGAACACTGTCCATCTTTGACAGACAAAGTTGTGTCAATCTGTAAACTTGTAAGGGCAGTGTATTCTAATATGACGGTGGATTTATACTGATTAAACACGGGGGCATATTTAATGTATTCCAGAGAATCCCGCGTCTTTTGAAAGACAATATGGATTATATAATCAGAACCCATGAAACAAATACCTTTACCTGATTAAATCAACCAGAGACCGGTCTTAAAATTTCCTCTTATCCGAAACATGCGGAGGGCTTTAGAGGATCGAGGTTCTATTAATGAACGTGGCCCAGAGGAATTTCTCCCGACGCTATAGGCGACCGACACGAGCAAGTGGACGCCGAAAGAAACAAAATATGGATAAAAGTGGGCACACAACAGGTGGCCGGATTTATTACTAGCGCACTAATCGAGTTGTCATAGCGTTATTGTTCATGATCTCAAGATGGATAGTGGGGGCCACTGCCGAACCCTTCATCAATGTTCTCGATATCATCGTCTGGAGCAATTAAACAAGAACATTAAGAAGAACATTAAGCCTCGACATCTTCGGTACCTCAAATCGTTCTGTTATGCTATGCGGAAGAAACGATAGCAGGAAAATTAAACAAAAAAAACACGTGAAGCTTTTCTTTCATTCCATTCATCAAAGAGTATTACAACAGCTCACTAGGGAGGAAAAGTAAAGCCAAACTGAGCCCTGATAACCATTACGAAGGAGCTCAACTGACTCTCCAAACAGTTGATGCTCCGGGTGCACCGGGCGTTCTCAGGATCAAGCTCCGCGAGCCTAAAGAAGAGGCGATCGCGCTTCTCCTTAGCCTGGGCCATACTGACCTCGTAATGCTCGACGGCAAACTCCAAGTCCGAAATCGCCGCCCTCTCGAAAGCAATGTCTGCCGTAATGTCATCAAGTCTCTCTTGCAGCCAACCGCATTTGCACCTCATCATAATATTGCCCGGCTCCTGTTCGGCGTAAGTTCGGACCATGGCTAGACGGTCCACCAACTTTCCCCTCTCACGAACTAGCCACGAAAGCTGATCATTGGCAAACTTGAAGGCTTTCTTGTGATTATCAGCCACAAATGTGACTGTTTCCAGACGCTCGTGCCGGTCTCGGTAACGAGCTTTCACGACGGCAGTCACAAGGACCGTCTCATAAGCGCAGTTATAGGCAGCCAGAAAATTGATGAAGAGCGTCGGGAAGTTCCGATACTCCCTCCCCAGTTGGGTACCCTCAACAAAAGTAGCGTCTAGGGTCCTGAATAAACCGAGGATTTCAGCCTCAACGGTAGAGTTTTGGGCTATATGAGCGTAACCTCTACCAAGAAGATTGTAGAGTCTCTCCCACCCAACCAGGATTTCGGCGGAGAAGGTATGGTTAGGAGAATTTGCCATTTTTGAAAGCAGATCACGAAAGAAAGGAGGAGAGAGGCAAGGCAGATGATCGGAATGCGAAGGCAATAATCTGCTTCAATTTAAATACTGATTTCAAAGGGGCAGTCCTTATTGGTCAAGTTTTTTCTATCTACCATTCTCTGTCGGCAACACCCCCGCTGGCTCAAATTCCAGTCAAGCGGCAACCTCAAGCTGAGCAGACCTGCCGTCTCTGCGGAAAAGTTGGACGGGCCGCCACTACTTTGAAAAAGAAAGAATAAAAAACGAGCTGAGTGGGAGACAAAGAAATTTTCGGCAGAAAAGGAGATACAACTCGTCTTTATTGGAGGACCCGCCAGTAAATCGGCGGTGGAGATCTTGACAAGGGCCCTCTACCACGAAAAGAAAAAAGGAAGACAAACTGAGCGAGAAACAAGGATTTCCACTTTGATCAAAAGTTGAATATCAGATTTTCTCCCTCGGAAAATCTAATAGCACTGACCGTAAAGAGGGAAGTCGTTACTATTGCCAGAGAGAGAACTTGTCCTCATTTGATAGTGAGAGTTCATTCGCAAGAACTCGCAGGAGAAAGATAGAGACGAAGGAGTTCTCGTGGGAGAGGAATTCAAAACCTTCACCATCAAAGCATCGGCTTTCAAAGCCTGTTACGAGAAGCCATCGACGATCCCGTGATCCCTCAAGTCCAAGAAGACATCCTGAGGTGATCTCGAGTCGGCAGTCCTAGATCCAGAAATATGTCGAGCATTAGGGAAATGGGCACATGTTCAACCCTAGTCGAAGCTGATGAAGTTCCTTACCCTGAGGGTCTACTGGTCATGGCCATTGACGGTAATCCAGTCTCTCTGTCAATCCTTGTTACCGTATTGAGAAAATGCCGGTATAAGGTTTTAGCTCAAGCAAAAGCGACAGAGGCCTTAGAAATATTAAGAAGGAGTAGTGACCAGTTTGATATCATCCTCACCGCCATGGTAGGGATTGACATGGATGTTTTCACTCTCTTGAAATTCATCAATTCTGAATTAAACATGCCAGTCGTCGTAATATCGGCAAGCGATGATCAGCAAGCCATAATGAAGGCTGTCTTACACGAGGCCCAAGACGTCGTAACGAAACCAGTTAGGGTTCAGATGCTTCAAAACATATGGCAGCACGTGGTGAGGAAGTAATTGCACGACCAAGAGAACAATCATCAAGCCTTCAATATTGTTCCAAGCAACTGAAAAAAGAAGATGAGTTGGTCTCCCGAGCTGCATCGTATGTTTGTTAATGCAGTTCAGCAGCTAGGAATCGATTCGGCACGGCCGCAACACATACTGGAAATTATGAAGGTAGAGGGACTCACTAAAGGAAATGTTTCGAGTCATCTTCAGAAGTAAAGAAAAAGGGTGAGAGAACATAATGCAGCTCAGAATCAAGAAAACCAAGGCGGGACTGATCCAAGCCTGAACGTCAAGTCTCCTCGCCACCATAAGTTCCGCAGGTTAGCACGGGGCCAGCCACTTCCCATCATCAACCAAGCCAGTAGCCGTGCCATCAATCCCCCAGGCGTTAATCAAAGTATCCCCCATAATCACCCTAATGCTCTTCAAGAGTATAGACCGCAGGGGCAGTGTATTCAGATTCCTTGGTTTGAGCACCAACCTGTGGCTATAATTCATCCCATGATCAGCGCGCCTGCGCAGCCAGAGAATCAGACAAGAAGTTATCTTGAGCACTTCCACTTCTCTAATCCTCAAATGGAAGGAGTTTTTAGCAGCAGGACAATTGGTGATCCCCACACTTTCTCGAGTAATGATGAGGGCTCCAGCACGAGAAGTCAAATTGCTCATGGCGAGGATAGAATGAGAAATCTACCGCCAGCATTTGCCAACAACAATGTCCAATTCGAGTATCAGTTGTTGGAAGGTTCAAGAGATTACCCAGATGATGAGCTTACTGCCCTGGTCAACCAGTTTAGGGTTGACAGACGTCCCAAGCCGCGATCAAGAGCCAGTGAGTAGGGACTCTCAAACATCGGTCATCCACACCCGAACCAACACGAGACTAGCTGATTATCGAAGAGCCACAGGAGAGGCAGAACTGACCTTGAATAAGTGCACCTTTCATTTCATGCTTAATTCCCTTGCATATGATATTTCCAGCTTTCTAGGTGTCTAGATTTAATTCAGGGGCAAAGGGGTAATTTGCTTTTTATCTCGTCGAATGCGTGAATCCCTTTTTATGCTAGACTCAGGGCGGATCAATTTGTGGCAATGTCGCTGACTGCCATAATGAGAAATGTTGAATGGCCTCACGTAAGGAAATTTCAAGTGAAAAGCCCAGGCGAGCTCGAAGACGGGTAACTGTGTGTCGTTCCAATTTACCCTCAATCGTTACAAAATGCTAAATTGGATTTATTCCATTCTCACCCAGGGGATTGCAAATTGCCTCAAGAGTGTCGCAAAATGAAATGACCCAATGGAATGCGATATGACTCATTTGCCTTGAAAGTAACCTTCAAATTAAAGGAGCCCTCCGGTCCACGGACCCGATGGCATAGAAAATGATGATGGTTCAAGGCAACCCGAAAGAAAACAAGGCCTAACTAAGCAAAACACTTATGTGGCAAGTGAAAGGTAACTCGGGACATACAATCCAATCCAGTCCAAATGAAGGAACTTCCTCAATTCAAATTCAATGGAAGTACACACAAGGGTAAAACAGTATCGTTCCAATTTTTTCTAGAATATGAAGATCATATACTGCCGCATTCCCTTTCATTTTTGCAGGGGAAGTCTCCACTGGCCAGATTTTCCTGTCTACCATTCCCTATCAGTATCACCTCCGCTACTCGTCTCCAATCTCGAGCCAAGCAGATTCGACATCTTTGCAAAAAAGTTTGAGGGGACGCCACCACTTTGAAAAAGAGAAAAAAAAATGAGCCGAGTGGCAGACAAGGAAATTTTCTGCAGAAAAGAAGAGACGGCTCGTCTTTATTGAGGGACTCGCCAGCAAAATCGACGGTGGATATAACGACAGGGCCCCCCTACTACGAAAAGATGGAAGGAGACGAGCTGGGTGAGAAATACGATAAAAAGAAAATCGAGAAAGCCAGAACACTCGAGAGAGACAATACAGTTGCTAAACCCACGTCTAATTTTAAAGGAGACATCTTCTTGATAATTCTCATTCGTGCTCGAAAGAGAGACTCTTAAAGCATATGCAGTCTCCCAGAAAAATCCAGAGAGTGAAAATACAAGAAGAGATATCAAACTTTGAGAAATCGTTAACCAAATCGAAGATGTCTCAACCCAACACACTTGAAAGTTATCGTTACTTGCTGAATATGGGAGAGGAAAAGTTCGAAGCCATGTTTGGGATCGAGCCTATGGAGCCCGGCCCTTCCACCGACGACGTCCAAGAGCCCGGTAAGGACAAGAACAACAACGGTAAAGGTCAAAAGAAGCGTTACCGTCGCCATACTGAGGAGCAAGTACGAAAGCTTGAAGATTTCTTCAGAACGTGCCCTATGCCAGACGGCAAACAGAAAATGGAACTGAGTCAAGAGCTAGGACTTGAACCTTCGCAAATCAAGTTCTGGTTTCAAAATAGACGAACCCGAATGAAGACTCGTCATGAGCACAACGAAGCCGAGTTTCTAAGAGTTGAAAATGAAAACCTCCGAGCGGAGAACAAGATATATAAAGAGGCTTTTGACTCCGCCACCTGCCCCAACTGCAATACTCTCCTCACCCTCGATGAAATGCATTATCTGAGGATCGAAAATGCACGTTTAAGAGGTGAGTTAGATCAGTTCATAGCAGGATCAAGTTCTGTTGGAGCAAGGCACGAAAAGACCGAGACAATGGGACCAACATGGATGCCTTCTAAGGAGGAGGTGAGGTATCATCACCAGGCAAGTGGCATTGGCGACGAACTCGCCACCATGATCAGGCAGTTTGATGCTGATGAAGCACCAGGGCTTTAATGTGCATATGAACCTGTATTTCAAAATTAGTGGTCGCGGGACCTGCAACACAGCCGACGCGTACCTGATCCGGAACAACGCTAGCTGATCACTCAAGAACCTGCAAAGGGAGGAAGATCAAACCTGGACGAATACGTCTACTTAGTTTCATCGCACGTTCTCACCTTTTATCGATGTCCAAAATCAATGCACAAGCTAGAAGTAATCATTTCCCTTTCCCCATATTAAATGCTCGGAGCCGTTAACCGCACCAAACTCGAAAAAAATTAATATCGAGAAGAAATCCGCATAAATCTGAAGGGTAAATCCGTATCGTTTCAAGTTACCCTCGAACTACCCAGGTTTTAAATTTGATCCCTTCTATTTTCAGGAATTTGCAAAAGCGACTCGAGAACACAGTCGTATCCAAAAACAAAATTCCCTGGTCGGGCAAAATTGGGGGCAAATCAACTCATGGATATTACCACAGAATGGACAGCTTCAGATAAGGAAAGTACAAGCAAAAGACGCGAACAATCTCAGAAATGGATAATTCGGTATCGTTCTAATTTACGCATAATCATCTCGAGTCCTGAATTGTTTTATTCTATTCTTAACAGGGATTGCAAATTATTTCGAGAAAATACCGTAACATGGCCCAAGGTGATACAACAGGGCTGCGTTATCCCAAGGGTTAACCTTTGAAAGGAAAGCCCCATGGACACCTATTGTGACGTCCCTAAAATCATGCATGAAGATAAGAAGAATTGAAGATGTTGGACCTACCTTCCTCTCAACTTTCGGCTGAAGCTATTCCCTAAGCCCACGTACCCTCCATATTTTTTTCTTCTCTATCATTCTTCCATTCTTATCTACTGAGTCCAATCCTTTATGTGAGTGAGACAGAAACTTTCATCATTTGGAGCCACCTACTCTTAACTAATCACGCCATAACAACTGCAGCAGACTTCCTTGACTTGTTCTTCTTCTTTTGCTTCAAATTCTTCTTGGCTGTGTTCCCTCAGTTGAGTAGCTACCGTCCCTCGGTGCTACTATATTTCCTTCTAGTTTTCTTTGCTGAGTTGCTAGACTTTCTCTCCTTGTTGCCGTGGACCTGCTGCTCCTACTTGCTGCCTATTTCTTCTTGCTTTCGACTGGAAAATTTCTGCTCTTTTGTTGGGTAGCTGCTGCCCCATTTCCTCTCGGTTTTCTCGCGTCCAGCACGCGCGCCCGGAGGAAATCGGCTCGTTCGGGGTCGTCCGATGTCCGAATCGAGCTCCGTTTTCGCCTGTGCACTCGTAAGACGTTAAGCTTCGATATTCTGAAAACGAATCAGCGAAGAACCTCCTAGAGAATTCCCAGTTTTGAATCAAAGTTGACTCTATTTTGTTGATTTTCTTCTTTTGCTTGATGTAGCTGCAATCTTCCTTGCTTCTGCTGTGTTTTGGTTGTTGCTGTGTTTCTATTCGTCGCCGGAAAATTGCCGTCGATTCCGTCGTCGCCGCCGTGAACAGTGTCGCCGGAATAGTGTCGCCGGAATAGTGTCGCCGGAATAGTGCCGCCGGAATAGTGTCGCCGGAACAGTAACTAGCCGTTGCCGTTCGTGGCCCGAGCTCACCACCGTCTAGCCAAGCTCGAACTCGATTTTTGGGTGAGCACATTTCTAAACTTGACTTAGAATGTCGGGTATGCTAGGGACTAGTAGGGAAAATTTTATGATGAAAAATATTAAATTTCTTGGACGTCAAATGTCGATTATTTATTGCTGACCTTAGGGGTCAATTGATAATTTTTGTGGACTCTAGAAATTACCACGTGTGTTAGATTACTTGCCTTTGAACCTAAATGACTTAGAATGGAAACCGGGTCCTAAAATGAAAGTTTTTGCAACACGAATTGCTTGGTTATTTTATTCGATTTATTTTGAGGTGAATGGTGTGCCAATATGAATAATTTTGGGAAATGCATGTGGGAAAGCTGGCTTGCATGAGTGTTTATGGGGTGAGCCACTTGAGAATTTTATGATGCTCATCATTGATTTGCATATTGGCATGAGACATGTGCGTTTGGCGGAGTGCGTAGAACCGTGCGGGACGGCCCGGCAGTGTCTAGGGGGCCACCGGGAATGCGGGGAGATAAGGAGGTGCCGATCGCAGAGCTAATTGAGCCACGGTCGTTGCACTTGCGCCTGAACGTGCTCGGCACGGGGTAGCTGGAGAGACAAGGGTGCCAACTTCGGTGTGAATAGACACGGGTTGGGGCACAGGCCTGAGACGTCTACGACGTGGCTGGGGACCGGCAGTGCCGATAAGAGCCACCGGTTGGGTTGAGTCCGGCAGTGCCCAGAGAGCCACCGACAACCCGAAAACAGAAAGTCCAGCAGTGCCCAGAGAGCCACCGGCAAGCATTGAGCATTTGCATTGGCATCTGTATGATTTGAGGTCACAATATGCATGTGATGATTTACATTCTAGCAAGAGGCGCATGTTGTTTACTAAATTGAGTTTAGATGTGTGTTCACTGAGTTTCGACTCACCTATTTTTGGCTGATCGCCATTTCAGACCCTCGACCGTAGGTATGACTTATCGTATTCCCCCTGTCCGCCACGGGATCCCTCAGGAAATTGAGACACAGGTATTTTCATACCCTATTATGGACGGAGTTTCGTATGAGCGGCATAGCTGTACCGTATGGGTCGACGAAGGCTACGACGTTTTGCTCCCTCATAGATACGAGGGATGGTACCGTCGGGTGGGTCAGGAGTTGTGGCAAGGTCCTCTGCAGGGTTTGGATATACCAGTCTTTTTGATGGGGCCGACAGGTCTGATGAATGCGGCCACTTTTGAAGGTGAGGTTGTAGACCCTGAGCCAATGGATGTCCAGGATGTAGATGGGGACGTAGTAATGGAGATCGAGGGAGCAGATGACGTGTTCGTCGAGCAGGCAGATGGCGAGCCTGGATCTCCGGGATCGGAGGAAACTGATCCAGAGGAATTTCCGTTGTCTGAGGAGGATGAGTAGTTCCTCGAGGATGCCAGGATGAGGCGTAGTGACCTTTTCGGTTTGGCTTGTTTCCTTTTTGACCATGATCGGCTTGTGTTTCGAGGTTCAGATGTTAGCCTCCTCTCCTGGTTGTATAAAGCCTATTATTGTTATATGTAAATTAGATCTTCTCTATCTCTCTATTCCACATGTGTGTTTGTCAGGGGTTTGTATGCTTTCCGCTGTCGCATTTGTTAACCGTCGTTTGGCCGCGACGAGTCCTGGGCCGTCGCCAGTGTTGGCCAAGCGATGAGCGAATTAGCAGGTGAAGGGATATTGCGCGTCCGACGGGTCCGGGGCGTGACACCTATGGTCCAATGGACCGAATGGTATGGGGGATGACAGTAGGTCCGAAATGTCCCGAGTTCGATCCCCAAGGGTGGGGAATGTTGTAAGTATTATAAATAAATGAAACAACTTTTTGTGCATTTCTTTTTGCAAACAGGAATACTCGATGAGTGATATCAAAGTTAGTATTTTACCATAGTCTTACCATAATGGTGAGGTGCCCAACGAAAGTCAAGGAAAATTCAATCCAGCAAAATTGGTAAAAGACTCGTGCAAGGCATTCAAGACGAATGGTGAATCAGTATCGTTTCCAATTTATCCCTTTTAATACTGGCTGACATGTCTCCTTTTCTTTTTACATGAAATATTTATACTAACATTTAACATGTTGAAGGAGACAAATCCCAAAAGAAAATTATGATCATCTGACAAGATCTATTTTGGTGAAAAATGGGGTAAATTAATCACAAGTTCTGAAGCAAAAAAAAAAAGCAAATACGTCTTCCTTATCTCGTTCGATTTCAAGAATAATTTCTTTACTTTTTGCAGGGGCATTCAATCGCTAAACCACGGCGGTCGCTGTTATTAAGCAAACCGAAATGCTCCATCACCCATATGCTTCATCGCACAGGGGCAAAGTTGAGACGAACCGCCCCTCGACATAAGGAGTAAGCTTACCAATTTGTTCGGTCTGCCCACATACCAGGGGCAATTCAAATCCGCCCATATTTGCACATTATATAAACACACATGATGCTAAAAAATTGTCACATCTATATTGTGTTTACACAGTTCATGAATTATGCATGACTATTCCGCGTGTTTAATTTACCAACTCCAACTTAGAGCATAAACTACACAGGAGACATCAAATGTGCAGAATGGAGCATGACAGGATGAGGAAAGGCAAACTATTTCCACACAAGTCTAACATTTTAATCAACGGATAAACAGCATTTCCCTAGAGTGAGAGAAAGCCCCTTCGAACTAAAGTCCCCCATTCATATTACATTCGAGGCGTTCATATTATGAGAACCTCCTTAAATAGAATTGGTAATGCAAACTTGACAGAATAGTTTTGCATGATCCACATTTTGATTGATTGCATCATAAGTTATCACACAAACTACTTCTAATCATTGCCAACTTAGCTGAACAATTTTGTATGAACCAATGAACACATTGATGAAAATGCTTGCACATGTTAGCTCTGACATTTCCTGACAGGCAACACATTCCCGGTGTTTGAGTTACCTTCCAAAGTCTTGAAATTCATTCGGCGATTATTGAATGAACAAGCCTGGTTGTCGAGAAGCCACCAAGCATTTCTTTCAAATTCTCAGGTAAGTATATCTTCAACCTGAACCTTTCAAAAGAATGAATTCTGACGGTTGTTGGGGTACTCAAATCCATTGCGGTATATACAAGCATCCACCTTCTTCAATAAAGCATGATTTGTCTCAAGGACAGAAATGTTTAAGACCTTTTGATCTCTGCCTCTTTGGTTTATTCCTAAAGCGACAGGAGAATATAATTTGGGTTTGAGCTTCCGCAGGATTCCTGGTCTCCCCAGATTTCAGAATGGCACCCTTTGAGGTACACCAAGCCCTTCTTACAGGCAAATCAAGCCCTTCTTACAGGCAAACTAAGTCCTTCTTACAGGCAAACCAAGTCCTTCTTACAGGCACAAAGTCCTTCTTACAGGCAAATCAAGTCCTTCTTACAGGTAAACTAAGTCCTTCTTACAGGCAAACAAAGTCCTTCTTACAGGCAAATCAAGTCCTGCTTACAGGCAAAGCGAGTCCTTCTTACAAGCAAAGCAAGTCCTTCTTACAGGCAAATAAAGTCCTTCTTACAGGCAAATAAAGTCCTTCTTACAGGCAAATCAAGTCCTTCTTATAGGCACAAAGTCCTTCTTACATGCAAATCAAGTCCTTCTTACAGGCAAACTAAGTCCTTCTTATAGGCAAACCAAGTCCTTCTTACAGGCACAAAGTCCTTCTTACAGGCAAATCAAGTCCTTCTTACAGGTAAACTAAGTCCTTCTTACAGGCAAACCAAGTCTTTCTTACAGGCACAAAGTCCTTCTTACAGGCAAATCAAGTCCTTCTTACAAGCAAACTAAGTCCTTCTTACAGGCAAACCAAGTCATTCTTACAGGCACAAAGTCCTTCTTACAAGCAAAGTCCTCCTTACAGGAACAAAGTCCTTCTTACAGACAAATCAAGTCCTCCTTACAGGCACAAAGTCCTTCTTACAGGCAAATCAAGTCCTTCTTACAGGCATAAAGTCCTTCTTACAGGCAAATCAAGTCCTTCTTACAGGCATAAAGTCTTTCTTACAAGCAAACAAAATCCTTCTTACAGGCAAATCAAGTCCTTCTTACAGGCATAAAGTCCTTCTTACAGGCAAAGCACCAAGTCCTTTTTACAGGCACCAAGTCCTTTCTACAGGCACTAAGTCCTTCTTACAGGTATCTCCATGGGGTGACCTACCATACGGGTCAAATCTCAATCAAAATTTAATCAGTAGAATCCTTTTATTAGGAATCTACCATGGTACGACCCACCATACGGGTCAAATTTTAATTTTTAATCAGTAGAATCCTTTTATTAGGAATCTATCATGGGTTGATCCATCATACGGGTTCAGGTTCAACCACCCTAAAGTTTTTTTTTCATATAACGAATCCTTAGGTTCTCATTTCATTTTCAGTAGAACATTTATGTCACAACTCTTTTTATTTCCTTATATTGAGTCGATTAGAATTCAGGTGTCATCTCATCTTTGAAATGAACCTCTACCGAGCTTCCTTTCAAAGAGGGGCAGCTGTTGACACCTGATTTTTAATCATTTTTTCTATTGCTAAAGTAATAAAAAAATCCATAAAAATTCATAAAATTGAAAAATCAACTTTAGGGACCTTAGCCAAGCTTAGAAAACTAATTTTGACCAAAAACATAATTTTTCATATTTTTAGTATTTTTTAGTATTTTTATTTTCAAAAATTCATGAGAAATAAAGAAAAAATGAGAAAATTACAAAATCAACTTTGAAAGCCTTGGCCAAGCCTAGGCAACCATTTTTGAACAAAAAATAAATTTTCATATTTATATATATTTTAATTTTTAAAAAAAAAATACAAAAATACTTGAAAAGTTTGGAAAAATAACATTTGAGGCAAAAAAAAAATACACAAAGATAGTTAATATTTTTATTTTAAATCTATTTTCATATTGGCCATCGCAAATTCAGAAAAATCCAATTCGAGTCACGTGTTCCTTCACGAGTATAATCTCGAATCGGGCCTAAAAAATTTTAATTTGAGTCAACTTATTTTTAATTTTCACTTTTTATGAGTTGTGACATTGTCTTCTAATATTTTAAATTTTCATTTTGGCTCAATTATACCCAGAATGACTCAATTTTACAAAAGGGCTTTAATTAAACTCTGCATTATTTTCAGCGGCAAGAAATGAGCTTAAATTTAACATGTGGTAAATTTTGGTGTGTCAAAAATTGTGAGGAGATTTGGACTTAAAGAAATATATTTTTTCATGGACTGAATTGTAAATACTTAAAATTCAAGGACTAGAGTGCAAATACCTAACTCTTGAAGGATTATTTTACAAATAACAAAAAGAAGAGTTAGTGGATAAATTAGAATAGAGAAGGGAAGATGGAGAAGAGGAGATGAAGAAGAGAAGTTGGAGAAGAATAGATGGAGAAAATAAGATAAGAATAGAGAAGGGAAGATGGAGATGAAGAAGAGTTAGTAGAGAAATTAGAATGGAAGATAAGAATAGAGAAGGGAAGATGGAGATGAAGAAGAGTTAGTGGAGAAATTAGAATGTGAGATGAATATGGAGAAGGGAAGATGAAGATAAAGAAGAGTTAGTGGAGAGATTAAAATGTGAGATAGAGATGGAGAATGGAAGATGAAAATGAAGAAGAGTTAGTGGAGAAATTAGAATGGGAGATAGATGAGTAGGTTATAAAAGGAGGAAGAAGTGTTTGAGAAAAATTCTTGGGAGAGAAAATTTGAAGTGTTTGGGAGAATTTTTTGGAGAGGAAATTTTGGATGTTTGAGAGAGTTTTGGGAGATTAAAGAAAAATTTGAGAAAAAGAAAATACCAAAAGAGAGAGAATTTTGAAGATGATGGGAGTTTAAAGCTAGGGGTTATCATCACAAATTTCTTCATCGATCAATATAAATCAAGAGTTCATCCACCTCAACGAGCAAGCAAATTCGAGCTAAGTGTTTTTATTTATTCATTTATTTATGATTTTACTCGCAAATTAGCACAAATTGTATACACTTTCTCCATCTCTTTTTTTCCCCATATTTTATGTCAGGAGAAGGATATCTCTACGTCAACAGCAAAAATCTCGTAGAGATGCAAAAATCGACCTAGACAAGCTCCTAAGCTGTCCACCGATTTCTTAACTGATCTGTGACTAAAAGTCCCTCTTAATTCAAAAGAAACTCTCTATATTGGGAACATAGAGAGCGAAAATCAATTATAGAAATCCCTCCCAAAAAAATGGGAGATAAGTACTCTTTCCACTCTTCTGGTTTTAGGTGCAGATTAGCACATATTTTGTATACTGACACTTCACTTTATTTTATGTCAGGAAGCCGCAGCTCTATATCAATGGTCAACCCTATGGAAGCACAAAATCGGCTTGAAGGAGTCCTCAAGCGCGCACAAATTTCAAATTGTTGAATCAATTCGTTGTATTTCATTTTAAAGAATTCATACCCCAGAATGGAGAGGACAAAGTCCATCCGCAATTTAAATACCTGCACCATAAATCCCAAAGGGAAGAGCCAAGCCAATGCTTAGCCTCCCATTGGAGGTTTTTACTTACAGTAGTTAAATACCTGCAACTTAAATACATGTACCTTAAATCCCAAAGGGAAGAGCCAAGCCAATGCTTAGCCTCCCATTGGAGGTTTTTACTTACAGTAGTTAAATACCTATAACTTAAATACCTGTACCTTAAATCCCAAAGGGAAGAGCCAAGCCAATGCTTAGCCTCCTATTGGAGGTTTTTACTTACAGTAGTTAAATACCTGCAACTTAAATACATATACCTTAAATCCCAAAGGGAAAAGCCAAGCCAATGCTTAGCCTCACATTGGAGGTTTTTACTTACAATAGTTTAAATACTTGCAACTTAAATACCTGTACCTTAAATCCCAAAGGGAAGAGCCAAGCCAATGCTAGGCCTCCCATTGGAGGTGTTTATTCATTGTCATGTACTTCCTATAATTTAATTTTTGAATCATCAGACCTAAAAGATAAGTAGGTCGTAATACTGCACAGAAGTCGTTAACACACTCCCTCTTTCGGCTTCAGGGAATTTTTAACACTTAAAAAAATATAACAAATAAAAATATATATCATCCATGCATCCTATTTAAAAAGTGAAAATACAAAAGAGAATACCCTACTAGAGCCTTACGAATAAACCAAGCCTGAGTTGCCGAATCAGGATATCCATGAAATTAAGGTACCGAAAGGGCATTAGTTTTAATTAACTAGTGTAACCAAGTCCCCGAGCTCCTAATCTCTGGTTCGCAGGAATAAATTAGTTCTCCCGCTAATTTATTTAGGTTTCTAATCGACCTACCAAGAACGATTAGTGGCGACTCCAAATTTCAAAATCATTTAAACAAAAACCAAAGTTGCGATTCGGTAGGGCTTGGGAGGGTCCGCGTTAGGTTAGTCAAATCTAATTAACCTAATAATCCGTTAACCCCTAGAAATAATAAAAATATTTTTAGAGGGTCGCGACAACTATCTCGCAATTTCTCTCGCAATTTCATAATGTTATCAAGTCGCAATTCCACTACAAACCTTTCAAGTTCATTTTCATCATTTCTCTCATTGCTTTTTTTTTTTTGGAATCATCACATACCGCAATCGTAACCGTTAAGATGAGTCATCACCTACCTCAATGATCATAAATCTATTTGATGATATTACTAGGCCGCTCGCTCATGATCACTCCATGAACTATCAAGTTCACTTCTCTCACTTGTCAATTCACATGACACCACTCAATGGACTTGCTACGTTCAGTATACATTCACACAGATCATTCGTTATCATTCAGAATGTACATATCTCATTCTACCAATTCTCGATACCAAAATCACATGTCATGCCTATGATTCTGTTGGCTATGGTATCTTAAACAAAGCACATTCACACCTCGCCATGATGTTGTTGGTTTGCTAGCCAGCTAGCTCATGTGAGTCTCATTACATCTCAAGGCTACCCTAATCGCAAAGTAGGGACTCTCTCCAATCACATCAGAGGCATAAAACAAACGCTCGACTTTAACCAACATTCACAAGGCATTCCCATATCTATGGCATCTCATTTGCTCGCCTGAAATGCAAATGTTATGTATGTCATCATAAAACTCATTCCATTCAAACTTAGGACAACATTACGAACATTGAAAATAGTTTATTTAAAATCTTTTCGCCAGGAAAATCAAGAAGCTCGAAAACCATCTTTAGATTTAGTAAACAGGTCAAACTTAACACGATACCTAAAAAAAATAAACCTAATTACAATTTCAATGCATCGCTTGGGCTACTCTTGCCCCATTGCCATCCTAGAAGCCTACCAAGAGCTACTCCTTATCCGAACCTCTCTATCCTAGTGATCACTTCCCATCCTCATCAAACCTAATTATTGCGAGTTGTCCCAAATCATATATACCTACAAAGAGAGCCTATTTCACATGTCCCATATCATGTTTCATTACAGTTTGGAGGTATTCCATCAATCCTATCCCATATCAAGCTAGCAGTTTATCAAGTCTGACAACATAAATGATATGCCCATGCATGTATGTCTCAAATTCTATAGTTTTAATGCAACGAACTCGCGTAGTGCATGATCGTCCTCACATCTTTCGTATCGCCCATCTACAGAACATCAATCTCTTATCTTAAATCGAACTTTCTAAAATATCAAGCGACCATCAGCTTCACAAATCAAGAACTTATAATCAATCTATATAGCTTTTTCGTAATCGCTATCATTTTAAAATCCAATGTTGACACTTGATTTTCAATCATCGTTTTTCTTATAAAATTAATAAAACAATCTATAAAAATTCATAAAATTAAAAAATAAACTTTAGGGACCTTGGCCAAGCCTAGGGAACCAATTTTGATCAAAAAATGATTTTTCATATTTTTAGCATTTTTTGACATTTTTATTAATAGAAAATCCATAAAAATTCATAAAATTAAAAATTAAACTTTGGGGACCTTGGCCAAGCCTAGGAACCAATTTTGACCAAAAAAATGATTTTCCATATTTTTGGTATTTCTCAACATTTTTATTTTCGAAAATTCATAGAAAATCAAGAAAAAATGAGAAAATTGCAAAATCAACTTTGGAAACCTTCGCCAAGCTTAGGCTACCATTTTTGAACAAAAATAATTTTCATATTTTTTTAATTTTTTAATATTTTTCAGAAATTAGGAAAATATTTGAAAATAAAATGGCATTTGAGGCCAAAAAAATATGAAAAAATAGTTAGTATTTTTCTTTTAATTTTATCTTCATTTGGTTGAGGGAAATCTGCAAAATTAATCTGGAATCGGAAATTACTTTGTCAATCTCATTTTCAGGTTGACTGAAAGAATTATAAAAAATTTATTTTAACTCTGTAATTTTCGATTTTTAGAATTCTGGAGTTGTGACATTGCCCTCTAATAGTCCAAAATTTTCAATGGCTCTATCTTAAAATTGGTGTCTCACAATGCTCCATTTCAGACATTTGTCAAGTGCTTGACTAGTAAGACTGTTGTTCGATACCAATTATGAATACCGGGCACTTATTTGGTTTCCTTCTCTCATGTGAACCATCTCAATGAGGACGATCGCACGAGAGAGCTGGTTTCTCTTTAAAGTGGTATATCTCCTTCTCTACTGTTATCTGTAAAGGGTTTCGCTGATTCTGCAAATAAATAAGCGAAGCATTGATTAACTGGGATATGGAATTAGCAATACCACCGGATCTTTTTTGTCTTTACCCGACCTTTTTCTCCTCAACCCTAGGGCTCTTAGTCACAATTATTTCCAAACCAGGCCCATTTGTGGGATTACCATCCTCAAGTTTTCCTCTCTCTCATTTTTTTTTGTTTGATTTGTTGTTTCCAGACATTCAATCGCCTTCCTATCCAGGACTGGCTGAATGAGCATAGAAGTTAAGTTACCCAACTTGATGGAAGATAAAGGGAAGATAGTCGGGGACTGCTACAAAGATCATTTTGAATCACTCCTTGATAGAATGTACCCCTCCCTGGATGATTAGCAAGCGGCTGCTAAAGAACTATGACATCTGACAAATAGACAAGCCTCGGTTCATGCGTTTTTTGGGGAATCTAGGGGGGCCCTCCAAAATTGCTAGACCCACTTCCCCAAGGAAGGCGGTAGATGATCTTGGTTTGGAAAAGGAATTGACTGCCATAGTTTTGAATCTCTCAATCATCGACAGCAATAAGGAGCTAATGGAGGGCAATCCATTTGTCATATCGTTCCTCGTTGGGTCACTCAACTCCAGGACACATTGAACAAGAAGTATCGGGAAAAGTACACTGTAAGTGCCATAACTTTTGTGCGGCGACCACTTAAGTGCCATCACTTACGTGGACGTCGAAAAAGCTAACATGACAATCAAAAAAGCTAAAGTGACACTCAAGTAAATGATTTTTAAAAGTTATGATACTCAAGTAAATGAAAAAAAAAGTTATGATACTTAAGTTAATGCCTTGCAAAAGTTATGATGCTTGCGGTGTACTTTTGCCAAAAGTATTACTGCCACGGCTCTGTCTAAATGATCGATGCTCGATTTGAACAAGCGTCTAATTGGAGAAGTGGGCGCAATCGTTCCTCTGATCAATGTCATTAGAGAAGGGAACATTTTAGCCATCTTCAATGCTGCTTCTGCATTGTTTCAACTGTTTCATCTTCCTGAGAACGTAAAGAATGCCATTGTGGCAAGAGCCACCACTGTGATTCTCCAGTGGAAAGTGAAATGCATCTGTGTGGATGAATTGATGGGTCTTCTTGCAAAATTGTCTGGCGATCAAGATGTGGTTGAGGAGTTGAGGGACTTCGGTGCTGTTCCTCTGTTGCTCGAGGTATTAGGGGAAAGCAGACCTGAAAAATGCAAGGAGAATTGTGTGGTTACTCTGGACGAGATCTGTTCTTATGACCCGAACACTGTGAAGCGAATTAGGAACGACTGGGATGCCTGTAGTCTGCTCTTCATACTAAGTGCGAGCAACACAGCAACAGCGAGGGCTCAGTGGAAGGCTACTTCCATTGTTAAGAAAATCATGAATGTGACATCATAGAATGACTAGGTCTTACGCATTCGTGAATACCATTCTCTTCACGGCAGATTCAAAACCAATTTTTGCTGGATTTGTTTCATGGATTCTATACAGGTTAGAGGAATTTTTTGGCCATGCAGGGGAGTTTGGCTGAGCAAATACATTGAGAAACATCTTCATTTTCTACATTGAATGTACATGGATATGACAGCGAGATTTAATTGATAGCAGAAGCTCTTTCTGTTCTATTCTAGTGTTGTCACACAGGAAAACAGTGGACCATATTCTTGATTTCTTCTCATTTCAATCAGAAAATGATAGTGTACATCAGATAGGCAGATTCTTGCATGCCGATGTTTGACTCATTGGACAATTTGCTGGGTGTTCTCGTAATTATCAAGGTTACCCTCTGATGCTAGGAGAAAGAATGGATCTTCTTGGCAAGAAAAGAAGATTTTGAGAGCATACTTCAGCATGTTACATATTTTCTGGTCCCAGTCAGCACCAACCTTGAAGGAGTGTTATAGTTGTACTCTAGTACTACTTTGGTTGTTCTTCACATCCACAGACTTCATATTGACATGAGATTCAGGCTACACATGTGCACTTATGCATGTCTTTCATTTAACCAGCTGATGGAACCCTATGACATGCCTGATATGGTGAAATAGGCAGGCATTCATGAAACATCAGGGAGAACTACTGACTTTTGCATTTCTAAGCTCTGTATAGGCAAAGTAAACAATGCGCATGCAAACAACCCCCAAGAGAACTACTTATACTAATTTTTCAGTTTGAGCTCTGGTTCTTCTTTGCCTAGCAACCGAAAGTTCATTTTAGCTTTAATTGATGTTCATAGTGGTTTAATAGCTGCTCAAGGATCATTTGAATTATGGGTTGTCATTATCATCCATTATCAGTTCCGGTCGTCAATTTGATATTGGAGGTCATTTTTGTTGATACCTGATTTTTAATCATATTTTCTATTTTAAAATTAATATAAAATCTATAAAAAATTATAAAATTGAAAAATCAACTTTGGAGACCTTGGCCAAGCCTAGGAAACCAATGTTGATCAAAAAAATAATTTTTCATATTTTTGGTATTTTTCATGATTTTTTATTTTCGAAAATTCATAGAAAATCAAGAAAAAATGAGAAAATTACAAAATCAACTTTGGAAGCCTTCGCCAAGCTTAGGCTATCATTTTTGAACAAAAAATAATTTTTCATATTTTTTTCATTTTTTAATATTTTTCATAAATTAGGAAAATATTTGAAAAAATTAGCATTTGAGGCTAAAAAAATATGAAAAAGAGTTGGTATTTTTCTTTTAATTTTATTTTCATTTTGGCCGAATAAAATTAAAAAAATAAAAAATAAAAAATAAAAAATTAGTTCGAAATTGTGGTTTACCTAGTGGATCACAGTTTCGAGTTAATTACCAAAAATTCTAGAAAATTCATTTTAGCATTATAATTTTCAATTTTTGCATTTCTTGAGTCGTGACCTTGTTCTCTAAAAGTCCAAATTTTTCAACGGCCCGATCGTGTATTTTTCATGATTGTGTTCGGTTTCTTGAACTCAATTCAACAGGGGTTGATATTCAGTTAAGACCAAGAAGTTGTGATAACTCAAGTTTCCTTAGGAAGGAGACCATTCAAGAGCATGAAAATACATCTAAAATCGAGAGGAGACGCTTTGGATAATCTCATATAGCACCGAAAGCTTTGGCCTATTCTGTATATGTCGGGTATTCGATGGACCAACTGAACCCATGAGAGGATGACTTCTTGGACAAGGGAATATGATTAAAGGCTCCGTCAATGCTTTCTAAAAGAAAATAAGGGGCACCTCAAGTGCGAGGAAACATAATGGCATCAAGGACAAGGTAGAGCTCTGCGAGATGTTAAAAGATCTTCTGGAATCATCCTGGTGAAGATATTTCGAGAAGCTGGAAGTATCTTCTTAGGGGACTTTGACGATGAAGTCCAGGGAGTAAACATGGTAGATGGAGCAATTAGTCATGTGCCATTAAAAAATAAACGTCCAAGGATAGACTGGCCCCCATCAATGGACCAATACTTTCTTGAGCCTATGATGGACCAAGTAGAGAATAGGAACTAGAGGGGAGAACAATTTCTAATGGAGGCTCCAAAGTTTGCTGAGCGAGCATTCTCTTGCTAAAAAACTGGACTTGGTGGCTTTAGAGGTGGTTTCCCACTTGGGCTCTAACGGCAGCCTCCTCCACTGTCTTGGCAGGAATCACGTGGATTAGTTACATTCTTGAAGCTCTCAGTTTACTCCGAGGAGGCTTATCTTGTGTCCGTGTCTCAACTTTGACCATTTAGACTTTTGCTGCTTGTTAATGCTACCCTACTGGATTGAAACATACTACTCTCTCGTGTAGCTAAGACAATATTTCTCACAGATCATGGAAATGAAATCCTTAATAACTGTGCGAAGAAGGCCGAACTCAACCACGGAGTTCTAAACTACAAGGCTACAGTTCATGTACGTGAGCTAAATTGGATGAATTATTGGCCTCTTAATATGTGCACGGAAGCTTCTGAATCACAAGCGAGGTACTCTTGGACATCCTCAGAAGTAGAAAAAGTTGAAATCTCTTCTTGGCTTTTAACTGCCGATGTCATCTACAGTGATCATCTAACCAATGCATTGTTCAGTACCTTACAAAGATTAATGTCTCGAGGATCAGGAAAGGGCATGTTGCAGGATGTGAGGTCGATGACCGCGAGTCATTGCCTGGTTTTGTTGGCAAATGTGTTGATCTCACTAAAGTCCCACAGTACGTTTTGCACTATGACCGAGGAAGTGACGTCAAGATATGGAAGATCAGGTACAACAGAGGAGGAAACCATCAAGCCCGAGACGCTATTTCTACAAGAAACCAGTAGTTATTCAACTTCTGATCTCATCGGTTTTGCCATGGAAATGTCCAGAGAGCTTCAGTTATCCGACTACACAATGGCAGTTCTCCTATGCCGATTGATATGGAAGATTATCTTGAGCAAATGAGGTCGTGCACAGAGGCTACCAAATTGCCAATAAGAAGTCCTAATCGGCATGATTGTGCACGTCTCATCACAAAAAAAGAGGAAGAAAAACTAGCTCAGGAGATTTGTCCTGGGGGTTCCTGCTGGATTTTCATCATCACTTCCACCAATACTACCAACCGGGAGGACCCCATTCTAATCATGTCCATCGCAGAAGCGAGGAAAAGGGGGCTGAACAATAAAAAAGGGGAGGCAGAGTCAGGGGCGTACAAAAATAAAACGGTGAAAAGAAATCCGACAAAATGATCGCAACTCAGGTCGGGGAAGAGACCAAACCCTTAGCTACCATTCGCGAGCAGCTAGAAAGACTGGCGGATCCGATGAAGAAAGACGTTTCACTGGTCAGAGATAGATACAGTGAAGAAGAAAAGACGCTGGGACATTTGCTAGCTTAATCATCGTAAAAGAGAAATGGTGGGGATGGACCCACAGGGGACTAATCATCATAGGGGGGCTCTCGATGGCACACGGAACAAATGGGTTGAGGTTTTCCATGCCATGGTGGCCGATCCTTTGGGCGCTGTCTTTTGCTAGAAATTTTGTTGAAGTCTCTGCCACTATGACAAGCGGTCGATCTCTTCTGCCTGTGATGGATCAGTCGTTGGTCATCCCTTGACCAACCATGCTTTCGAAAAATGAATGCGGTCCACGACATAACCCCTGAAGACCCTTCGACGCAGCTTCTGACCAGCACCACCCAACAACATCGACGATTCCCTACGTCCCAAATCAGACCCCGTTGACGTACACAAAGGGAGCCTCCTCACATCGACGCCCTTGTTTATGATTCCTCTATTCTTGGTTCGCTGAAGTTCCATTGGCGTAGCGTCCGACCCGAGAAAAGAACAATACACCGTTTACATCTCCTTGAGTTGAGTCAACTGAGCCTCACACAAGAATCCAAACGCGAAGCACCCCAAGATGGGCACTCTCGGCTATGTCTCTCCTGACCATGCAAGCACATGCATGCTTAACGAGGAAAGTGACGTGTACAGTTTTGAGGTTCTACCTCATGGACCTCATTACTGGGAGGAGTCCCATTGACTACTCTGGAATTCCAGCAGGAGAAAGAGGACCTGACCATTCCATTACCATCCTTTCTAAAGCCACCGATATCTGGCGCAGCTCCATCAACTTGATAGCGGATGTGATGTAGCATGAGGCTCACAACAAGATGAATGCGCGGAATATTGCCATGGTTCTTGCACCCAACATGACTCAGATGGCCGATCCCAAGATGCATTGATGTACAACACGTCTTGGGCTGAATATGTTGATGGGGTGCATGCACACACTGAATGCCTTCTTACTCCAAGTTGATACCGCACTCAATAAATTACCATCCCCACGGTTCCGGTTGGCATACTTCACGCTCTGGAGTTCTATTTATGTCATTTTTAAATGGGTCATCCATGCCTGTGGTTTTTCATGGTAGCTATATCCACCTCTTATTCCATCAACACCGTGGGCTCCTCTACGAATTATCGGAAAAGAATAGTCCACACCGAGCTTAGTTACTTTATGGCCCTGAATCCACACATCGTCAAGTTCAGGAGCCTCTCTTTCGCCTAGCTCCTCAGCGATGATTACGATGGTCTAAAAAGCGCTGCTTCACTTCCACACCAAGCCAGAGAATTTGAGTCCCCAAGGTCCTAATCTACCGCTGGCCATGTTGATGAGCTCTTCGACGAGGGCATGCTCCTCCCTCTTCACCTCGCTCCCAGTCTCCAGACGGTCCAAACCATCGTCCAACTCCAAAATCCATGGTTAGCTGTGAGTTAAACCTCGGCGGTTACCCCATGAAGGCCATGGAAGACGGCACGATCTGGACCATCCTCTTCACACTGCAAGATGATTTCGGTTTTGGTACATTGGCTGTGAAGTTTTCGACGGTGGGCATTGTATCAGTTGACATAGCCGAGTCCACCACCAGCGAAGTCCCCACCATCGTTATCGACCGCGCCGAGTTAACTCTGTCCCCAGTAAGGGATTTTTTCCAACTTAGGTTTTAAAAAATTTTTTTTACCAAAATAAGGCAAAAAATAATTATTTACTGGATTGGGGCCGCGCGGCAATTTGAATGCCGCACGGCCCCCCGCAATCAAAATGCCTCGCGGGCCCGCGCGGCATTCAAAGTGCCGCATCGGGCCCAGCGCGGCATTTTAAGTGCCGCGCGGGCCCGTGCGGCCCAATGGCCCGCGAGGCCTTCTTTTTTTACTTTTTTTTCAATAATTTATTAGTCATTTTAATTATATTTAAAAATTTTATATTTATATAAATTATTAAATTTAAATTTTTATTTTGACGTTTATTTTTATAACATAATTATTAATAAATAATTAAAAAATTTCTTAAGATATATAATTAATTTATTTAGTTCGTAAAAAATGAATAAAAAAATATTCATAAAATTTATTTTTATTTATATAGCGTTGTAAATATAAATAATTAACTTATCAAGATAAATTTATATATAATTTTTATTAATTATTTACATACTAAATTAATTCATTACATACATATAAATAAAATTGATAATTATGTTATAAAAATAAGCTTTGAAAGGAAAACAAATAATATTATAAATCTAGACATAAAAGTTTAAATATTTATATCGATATAAAATTATAAAAATTAATTAAATAAAAAATAAGAAATTAAAAAAAATTACCATTTAATATAATTTATTTAGTATGTAAATAATTAATTAATTTTTTAAGATAAATTTGTAAATAAATTAATTTTAATTAATTATTGATAATTATGTTACCAAAACTTGAAAAGCAAAAAAAATAATATTAGAAATATAGATATAAAAACTAAATATTTAATTAATTATAAAATTATAAAACTAAGTAAAAAATCCGAAATTAAAAAATTCCAATTAATATAATTTATTTAGTATGCTAAAAATAATTAATATATGAAGATAAATTTTTTATATAAATTTTTATTAATTATTTACATAATAAATAAATAAATTTCACAAGGTCGGTGCGACAGCTTTTTTTTTCATTTCATATTTATTTACGTATTTTTATAAAAAAAATAATAAAAAAACATAATTATCTAAATTTTATTTTTTTTCTTATTTTTTATTTAATTAATTTTTATAATTTTATATCGATATAAATATTTAAATTTTTATGTCTATATTTATAATATTTGTTTCCTTTCAAAGCTTATTTTTATAACATAATTATCAATTTTATTAATATATATGTAATGAATTAATTTAGTATGTAAATAATTAATAAAAAATTATATATAAATTTATCTTGATAAGTTAATTATTTATATTTACAACGCTATATAAATAAAAATAAATTTTATGAATATTTGTTATTCATTTTTTACGAACTAAATAAATTAATTATATATCTTAAGAAATTTTTTAATTATTTATTAATAATTATGTCATAAAAATAAACCTCAAAATAAAAATTTAAATTTAATAATTTATATAAATATAAATTTTTTAAATATAATTAAAAATGACTAATGAATTATTAAAAAAAAGAAAAAAAAGGCCTCCCGGGCCATTGGGCCGCACGGCAATTTGATTGCCGCGGGGGGCTCGTGCCGCATTCAAATTGCCATGCGGGCCCCAATGCAGTAAATAATTTTTTTTTGCCCTATTTTGGTAAAAAAAAAATTTAAAACTTAAATTGAAAAAAAAAAACCCCTGGTAACGAGTTCATTGCCCAAGAAGGCACAGTCGCAATCATTCTCGACCCGCCCCGGAGCGCCGTCGTTAACTCCGTTATTTGCCATGAGAAACGGGGATCGTCTCCAAAGCCGGCCTACGAAAGTGAAATATGCTGGTTTTTATTCACCGCCATGTTATCTTTTGCCGCTCTACTTCTGTGTTGTACGAGTTCTTTTTAAGGTGGAGGTCATTTTAACCGAGAGCAATACATGGATGGTCCACTATAGGGAGGTGGCTGATCCTAACGTGCATGGGAGTTTTGGTGCTTCCTTGGACGTACTTGACCATTACGGAGGAGCTGGGAAGCAGAGCCTTACGGGGGAGCTCTCCTGGAGATCCGTCCTCTCCTTTAGCACGATGGAAGACTTCTCCATCGACGGCAACGGTGATACCAGCTTGCAAGTGGCATGGCGCAGACTCGGGCGCGTAGCGATGACGGTCCGACCGATGCACAGCTGCACGGACGATGACAACTGCTCTTAAGCAATTTCGGCCGGCAGAGAAGGCTCATGAATCGGCCATGCAACGGATCATCGAGCAAAACAGCCCGGCGTCCAACGGAACTGGAGGGTCGAGGAAGTGTTTTGGTTAAACTCAAAGTACGAAGCAAGGTGGCACTAGTCGAGCAAGAAGCCAACCACCGCGGACTGACACAAGTATGATATGGTTGGAAAACACGAAGATCATCACTATGACCCAAGAATATTTGAAGAAGGGAGAAAGTCTTCTTGTGTCATCACTTTCATCATCATCGTCACGCTTCAAATCCTCTTTCCTCGCACGATGAACCTATTGGAGTGAATGGTATTGACACAGTTCTAGCCGCGAAAGGCCAGATGCACGATGCGTTTCTTTTGCAGATCAGGCTTTCTGTTTCACAAGAAACATATTTACTAAGAGCATGGCAAACCACCCTATTTTTTTTTATGGATGATGGAAGGGAATTTGCTGCTGACTCTTCTAGACATTCAAGACGAGAGGTACATGTTTCAATTTGTTCGGTTTTCTTTAGTTTCCTATTGTAGTAATTGAGGTAGCTTCTGAAAGTAAACCAGCAGGATAAGTTTTTGTGTTGATTGGACTATTCTAATTGCTAAAACACGTCCTCTTGATTAATGCACCAAACAGCATGTTGTGTCGGAGCCATGAGTGAGGTGAGTGAAACTCCATTTAAAAGTTTTAGTCATTTAATAGTTCCCTTTTGATAAGAATGAGAATTATCTTGCTTGAGATTTTCTCCCTTAATTCTTTCGGAAAAGGAAATAGAGGATAACGGTGCGCTGACCAGATATGATGCATCCACTTAAAAGTCCAACCAATTGCAAGTTAGAGAAATACAATACCTGAATGATTGACTCGCCACTATAAGGGCTTAACATTTTGAACGGGCCACACATTGAATTTTAGAAATCTGCCCAATGACAGAGGAGATAGAAAGGAAATTGGGCCCGTTGAAATATATACATAGGTGGTGTGTCAGGCCCAATTCATACCCTTTTTCTTGGACCAACTTGGGCCCTTAAGGCCCGGGTTGAATTCTAGTCAGGCGGGCCAGGTCTAAACCCAGCCCGAATTACATTCTTAAACTAAAACAAAAATCACAAATAAAATAAAATAAGAAATAATAAGAAAAAATCGTGAAAAATTCTAAAAAATTCAGAGGATATAGAAAATGTCCCGGAAATAGGGAAAACTATAGAAGAACAATAATAAAACAATGAAATAATAATAATAATAATAATAATAATAATAATAATAAACAATTGGAAAATTCTTTAAAAAAAATTCTAAAAAATTGGAAAAAAAATTCCCAAAAATTCAAAAAAAAATCTCAAAAACTAGGAAACGGATCATTTCGATTGGCTAATCCTATTTTTGGATGATTTCTCTCTCTAGTCTTTTCAAAATGACAATTTTGCCCCTTAGGGGTAAATTGTCTCAGAAAATTCTCAGAAATTGTTGGAAATAAGGAATGACCACATTCAACTGGTTTGATCTATTTCCACTTCTCGAACCTTGAAAAATGACCATTTTACCCTTTTGATTAGTTTGATCCAAACTTTTCTCAATCGTCCCAAACAAGTTTTCATGAAATAGTACCGAAATGGCGTTAGAGAAATCTAGCGTAACCAAGTCCCCGAATTTGTAATCTCTGGTCGTAGAAATAAATTAGTTCTCCCGCTAATTTATTTAGGTTTCTAATCGACCTACCAAAAACGAGTAGTGGCGACTCCAAATTTTAAAATCATTTGAACAAAAAAAAAACCAAAGTTGCGATTTGGTAGGGCTTGGGAGAGCTCGAACTAGATTAATTAATTTAATCAATTAATCTGGTAATCCATTAACCTTAAAATGAGGGTCGCGACAATTCCTATGCCTTCTGGGATTACCATAGTTTAGGAAGCTTTGCTTGGACAATCCAAGATTATGTGGTTGCCTCTTCACTTTATGGCTGTTGATAAGTTCAACTAGAGAAGCATTCTTTGTGTATTCGATACAGATGATGAATGTGGGGCTCTTGTTTGGTTTTGTTCTCTCATATGAACCATCTCGATGAGGAGAGAGCTGGTTTCTCTTTGTAGTCGCATATATCCTTTCCTATGATCCGGATAATTGGCAACTATGTTCTTGAGATAGCTTCTGCGCTAAGGTATTGTAATTATACAATTAAGGGATTCATTGATCTACGGATAGATAAGTGCAGCATTGATATCCATAGGATAGTCTTTTATCCGACCTTTTTGTCTTCAACCCTAGGATTCTTGGTCATAATTATTTCCAAGTCAGGCCTGTTTGAGAGATTACGAGGCTCGCATTTTTATTCGCATTTTTATTCTTTTGCTGTTTCCAGGCATTCGATCGCCTTCCTATTCACGACTGGCTTATGTGTGCCGTAGGAGAAGCCCTCAAACCCTGCAATACCTTCGCGACACTAGACTTACCCCGAATAATTTGGTCCGGAGAAACCATAAAGTGTTGCAAGGAGCAACGTTTTAAGCTACCAAACTTACCTAGATTCGAACAGGCATCTGATTGGAGAAGCAGGAGCAATTGGCCCTCTGATCAATGTCACCAGAGAAGGGAACACTGTAGCTATCATCAATGCTTCTTCTTCACTATACAAACTGTTTCATCTTACCGAGAACAGAAAGAATGCCATTCAGGCATGAGGCGCCAGTGTGATACTCCAGAGGATGGTGATCCGCATCTTTGTGGATGATGGGTCTTACTGTGTCATTCTCTCAAGGTCATGACGCGATTGAGTAATTGAGGGACTTTGGTGCTGTTCCTATCTTGCTCAAGGTATTAGGGGAAATCAGCCGTGATTGATGCAAGGAGAATCGCGTGGATAATGAGGACGAGACTTGTTCTTATGACCCGAACACTGTGAAGCAAATTAGGAGTAAAGGGGATGCCTATGGTCTGCTCTTGACATTAACTGTGAGCAGCACGGTGACCACGAGAGCTCAAAGAAAGTCTAACTTCCATTGTCAAGAAAATCGAGCAGGTGGCATCAGGGAATGACTAGTTCTTCGCTCAGCTCATGTGCAGTCACCTTTCGTGAATATCATTCTTTTCCCGGCAGCTTCAAAAACAACATTTGTCTGATTCAATACTAGGGAAGATTTTGAGAGCATACTTCAGTGTGTGGCACACCTGGTCCCAGTCGGCACCAACCTTGAAGGAGTGTTACTGTTATTGTCTTACTCTAGTACTACTTACAAATAACATAATACCATTGACTTCATATTAACATAAGATTCAAGTGTATTTACCTTTTATTTTATTTGGGAAAAAGGAGAGAGGGAGAGGGGGGGAGGGAGAGAGGTTGTTAAACCACTCAATATTACTCAATCACATGCCTGATCTAGAGTAACGGGAAACATTCAGCAGTTGTTCCTATTAGCGCACTCTAGGTTTTATATCTCATCAAACGAACCACAAAAGGGCATCAACGGCAAGTGAAACAGCAACTTAGACGATAGTAGCCGCTGTTTGAGAAAATAAGTGCGAGCTTGCCTGAACATTAAGGAAGAATCCTCTTGTTGGGTTAATTGCAATTAGCAGAGGCCTGTTGAGCTTCTAAGTTTGAGGCTGATTTGTTGAAGGGGTCAACGCTTTTCATTTTCATGAGACAAGTCAAACAGGGAGTGGCAATAGTGTCAAACTCAATGCTTTGCAGTGGCTTGGATGCAGAGTTTTGCGTCAAGTACCACTGTCGTTTAGTGACTTTTGGGATGTGGGGATAATACTAATCCTTGACCGTTTTGATTTTTACCAGCAATAGAATCAACTGTTCTTATTATAGGAAGACTTGCTTATACCTTTATCCTCTAAAATCCAGTCAACCAAACCGACCCTTCTGATAATATGAAAGCTTATACCTATGCATTGCACTCTAGTTACATACTTAGAAATGAAAAGGAAGAGAAGGGAAAAGATGGACAAGACAGAGCACCGTTTATGATCCAAATTGAGAATTCTACATTGATATTGCTCGGTCTTGACCAGCTTTTTCAAATCGTACAAGATTTGCGTTTTCGTTTTTCGGCTGAATGAAGTCGGCCCAAGTTTCAGCCTTGATGCAGCTAGAGCTGGCCAATCAAACAAATGCATGGCGAGTCTTTCGGACAGAGAGAATCTTGCAAGTCATCTGTTGTCAAACTCTAGGCGGTACAAGCTGGGACCAGACACCTTGAGAAAAATCCCAGCACCTTTTTCTGCAGAAGAAAGCAAAGAGAAACCAAACATTTCAACATTAATGTTGCCATTCACAAATGACTTCTGCCTGGACCCAACGTGCAGATGCATCAAGATCTGCAATAACATGGGCTGAAACTTATCACAGAAAAGATCTTTACCAAAAAAAAAACTTATCACAGAAAAGATAGTCAAGATGTCAACTTTTACCAGGATTTCCACAAAATGTATGTACGAGGAAACAGGAAATGGTGCCCATTTGTGAAGCCTTGTTAACCAAAGTCTGAGGAAACAAGAAATGGAACTGACCCTCTTGGTAGTGTGAAGAAGATGAGGAGGGATCTTGTAGAGATCTTCATCCACAGCTTTCGGTTTTGAAGGTTTCAACCTCATGGGCAACTCAAGATGATGATGACGATGATGGTGATGGGCATCATGTTGTGACCATGACGTGAGGTGTTGCTTCCTGGGAGGTTCCTTCATCTCACAGACGACTCTCCCTGTTTTTCTCTGCTCCTTCAGTTGCACGTTCCGTTTCTCTCTCGTTCTCGCCTGCAATAGATATTCGCACGCCGTTCAGACGCAAGGGGTACTTTTTCGAGAAAAAAAGGAAGAAGAAAGAATCTCATGTTGGATCCATGGCCTGAACAGGAAAAAGGAGTCGAAGTCTGAACCTGTCTATGAGGAGCCATGGACCGAGAGAACTTGTGCTCATCAGCAGCAGCGACCGCATACAAGTCGCCGCTCTTGCGAGGGCGATCAGATTCTCCGGAAGAAGAGCTGAACCGAAGCAAGCCAGCCTGCCTTGCACACTCAAAGTACTGAGTTATTGGTAGCTCATTTGCATGGTCCCAGTCACCAAATGCTGGTATCTGCCCGCTCGTCCTACAATAATGCTCCTGTAAAAGAAATTTACCCAACAACATAAGAAGAGCAAAAGCAAAAAGAATGGCAGTGCAAGAAAGTTTCAAGAGCAACAACAGAAAGTTCAAGGGTTGTGAAGAATGTGGCCACACATCCATTGGCGGTGGTTGTTTAAACAGCAGCAGCAGTAGCAGCAGGAGGAGGCAACAAAAGGTTAGAACTTTCTGAGCTTTGGTTGGGAAAAAAGGTTGAACCTTTGGGTGCAAGAGGTCTGGAGAAAGTTGAGGGGTTTTGATCTTTCTTTTATATTCTGTATTGTTTTTTTTTTTTTTGGGTGCGTTCTGAATTAACTCTGAATAAAGAAAGGCGTGCTTGAGATTGAGGTCCTAGTCCCAAGGTCTAAAGGGTGGAGTGTTGATAGATGAATAGATGTAAAAGAGAGGTGAACTCTAGGCTGTACTTCTCAAAACAGGAAAGAGAAATCTCTCAAAAGAGTTACAGTAGCCTGCTAACTTGAAGACCAGACCAGACCAGACCAGACATCCATGTCCTGAGCCTGAAAGAGAGAGAGAGATAGAGAGTGCATGTGGAGTTCTTTTTCCAACATCTTTTCCTTCCTGAGTTCACGGCGCAGACAACAGAAGGAGGTGACCAGAGTTCTACGGTTTCTCAATCCTCAAAACAGTAGAAACATGGACTTGCTCAGATTTGAGTGCAGCTTTTGACCCCCCCGCCCAAAAGAAAAGGTGTCCTACTCTTTTTGCCATTCAATGGAGGAAATGATAAAAAGAAAAGAGGACGTACTGCTGTTTGATTTTCCCTGAAAAATCAGTTTTGTTTTATTGACTCTCAATATTGTCGTGGATCTAAAAATCTGTCTCAGCTAATCGAGTTAGAACAGCCAAAATGAACAACTTAGGAGAGGACTGTACATCCAAGTTCGGTGCAGTCTCGTTTGGCTCGAGACAAGTGCTACCCAACCCAGCTAATCCAAAACTCAATTCTCCTATTGAGATTACACGTACAAGAACATGGGCAACAAAGTTGGATAGACAGGTCTAGTTGTTCAAGGAAGTTCACTCCTGAACCTTGCCACTCATGTTGCTTCTTATGATGAAATATGAATAGATCCAATTGAAAATGTTAGGGATAATGGGTTTCTTTGAGAGAAAAAATTCGCTTTTGAGAAATTGCATAAAATAAATATTAAAAAGTTTTCTCGAACCTATGGCATGCCAAATTCATTAACAAGTCCATTATCCAACAAATAAGATTTCTCTACGAGATGCCAAAGGCTGGTTCTCACTTTTTCAACCATCAACATTGTCATTCTAGAAAATCAAACACCCATAAAAATGTTGCCATGCTAGCTAGTATGAACTTCCAATTTGATTGAACTCATGTTGCTACCACAACTGTAGGATACGTTAGCACGTTGAGACTAAGATCAAAAATTCGTACCCAAACATAACGCAAGACAAATTTTAACTAAGTACACAAACTTCATTGACCATAACAATAGGTATTTTCAAGACGATTTTATAATTCGACAATTTGACTGCCGGAGACTTTATTATTTAGTGTTCAACAAACACTTATTAACCTATCCAATTAAGAAAATTTTAGAGTTCATGCATTCAGCTTCGACATGAATGAAATTATTTTTCCCTATATTCAAATGACAAAAGGAATAAATAAATGGGTGCAAGGCTCAAGGATTTTTGGGAATGAGCAGGAAAGGGAGGGTCAAGCCAATCAGAATGGGGATTCCTCACGTGGAGAGATGTGCAATTGACTTTGTGCAAAAACTCATGGGGCCTTGTGCAACGGCCCAATGGCACCTGCCTACAGATACGACCCGCAGTTTCGTGCTGTTTTCCTTGGGAATTGTTTCATTTTCTCTGACAAAAACAGAGTGCAACTTTTTTTTTTCAGTACGAATAGGTAGTCAAACCAGCCAGCCACACTGGCAAATCTCGCTAAAATTGATATTTTGGACCGACCTGGCTAGGACAGTATGATGGAAAAAACTTAATGACTCGCTCACATGTGAAATAGCAAAAGTCATGAAATATATATATATATTGATTAAGCAAATGAAATATATATCCCGTTGATTCCACAATCAAGAATATTTCCGTTTTCGTCTGCTGAACTTACTTTCAAGAAAATAGGAAATCGAAAACGGTTTTTAAGTTTTAATTTTTGATCAAGATGAAAATTAAGTACAGCTTTTAAAAGCTAAACAGACACGTGTTATCTCGATTGACAATTCATCTGATTTGAAAACTCTCGCTAATAAGCTAAATCAATCACATAACCTTATGATCGGTACACAGAGTCGATGCTTATTCTCACCATAGTCAATTTCTGGTTGCACATCAATTAACTAGCTAAGACGACCGAACGTTTGGACCATACAAAAGATTCACCCCCAAAGATTCCAGTCAGAAACCAAGTCATCCCAATCCCACTGGCTGCTGCTTTGCACCGACCCAGCTGACCCATCGAACTGCAAGTCCAAGCCCAGATCACCAAGAACATGCCCATCTTCTCCAAAGAACGGAGGATTACCATTATTGAAGTCATACTGATCAACGTACAACATTGGTGGTGATGATGGTGAAGTGCCAATTTCTTCTGGCACTGGGGCATGCACCAAGCTTGGAGCTTCAAGAGCAGCCGTTGGTGGCTGTGTCCAGCCTCCTGATGATGCAACGAAGTCCCCCGGTTGGCTGGGGCCAAGGATTTCGATGTCGGACTTCGTGTTTGGGTCGTTATCTTCATGGTTGTCGATCTGTTGGGGATCCAGCTTCTTGCTAAGGTGACAGTTCCAGTAGTTCTTCACATCGTTGGCGGTCCTCCCGGGAAGCCTACCGGCAATGAGCGACCACCTGAAAAATTAAGACCATTTCTTTGACTTATGGCAGCCTACATTTTTTGTTATTCGCGAATGGTTTTTGAATTGATTTGAGATACATCTCTGTTGCTTGCCTGTTGCCCAGGACATTGTGGAGCTTGATGATGAGATCTACATCCTCCTCGGCGAAACTCCCTCTCTTGATGTTTGGCCGGAGGTAGTTTAGCCATCTCAGCCGACAGCTCTTGCGGCACCGGTTCAGTCCTTTATCACAATAGCCATCAAAAGTGGAAACTGGTCAATTCGGTGCTAACTTCTGTTAATTGCAACTAGAACATCAGTCGCAATTTCGGGGATGTATTTATGGAAGTTCAAAATGGGGTCTTCATGTGAAAGTATACTGTTCTTGGCAACCATCGAACTTACTTATGGTTTTGATTCCTACCAAAATCTGCAACATTCTAAGACATCCTTCCTGGATAATAGCACGAACAAAGCTACTTTCTTGCGGTGCTAAAATGAGAGTTTGGTGTCTCCATATGACCATCGGGTAACCTCTCTCGTTATCATAATAGATTGCGATACAAAGATGTTGCGTATCAATATGGGCTTTCGATCTTAACTTGATTATAGCTTGATGAATTCGAGGTTCATATACAGCGTCCGAGCAGAAGAATATAGCCATATAGGTTCAACCTAATGCCTCCACCATGATTCAACTTTTGACTGTTCTTGGACGTTCCCCAACCTAAATTTTACACCAAATCAAAACATTTTAAGGAATATCTCTCCTTGACTGTGAATTGAGATGGCTATTAGTTCCCGGAAGCTTGAAAAGAATCATCTCGATACAAATACATGAGAATGAATGCATGGCGATGTGAATGGTTGCGAAGAAATGCAAGTTTTTCTGCAGTACTATTGTAGAATGTGCTCTCCCTCTCTAAGGTAAAATGAATTCATGTAGCGCAAAAGAAAGGTAGCAAAGTTATTCACGCGGAAGGCATTCCAAACAGTAGTGACTGTTGAATTCGACCTACTATTACAGAGATTGTGCATTCGAGCATAGCATAGAGTAGAACGTAGATTTGCTATTATTACCGGCTAATCGAGGGACTCTATGCCACTTCCCTTCACCGTATTGCTCGACACACTTCTTGAGCAAATGATCTTCCTCCTCAGTCCATGCCACACCACCCATCTCTCTCGCACTCTTAAACCAGAGAATTCGACGGATGTTATATACCGACATGGGAATCGTTGTGTCGTTTCGTACTTGGTTCACAATGCCAAACTGCACCATTTAGTTTCGAGTGATGCTATTATATCCATTTGGTCACTGGCCCATCTGCTTTCTATGGGTCCTATGGCTTTACATGAGTTTAAGATCAGGCAGCTTTATTCCGCTGATCTGATCGACACAAGCACAAGTTCACATCAGCCCCGTGGTCCTTCCCTTTCGAAGATCTTCGATGCCAGCGCTGCATTGATTCAATTACTTCATATTTTTACATGAGGATGCTAGGAATAGTACCCTGGGAATAGTAAAGAGAACACATAAGGATCGCGTGGCTGGTCGATGCGGCTAATGCCCACGGAGAGCACAAATATCCAGAACTCACTAGTACAATCCAAAGAGAGTACAACAACGTTATGCACCTAATTTGCTGCAGCGTGTGTTCTATCTAAATCGAGTCCTGTCGTTTAGGGGATAATCAGGTTATGAGAAATTTTTATTATGATTGTTTTATCTGATAACATGTGAAATAAAGTTACTCTAAGTTACTCCAACTCATATCTTAGAATTGAGCAAGCATATCTTGCAGTACATTTCTGAGAAAATTTTCATGTTATCAGGAGACATTATCCTTGTGCGGACCTTGATCACATTAAGCAATTGTAACGTGCCACCAACAACAAAGATGCATATAGCTAGTTCAAGATTTCCGCTTTGGCTCATGCTCATCGTTTGGACTTGGAGATACAGCCTAGAAGAAATTGCCCAAAGAGCAAGTCCCAGCGTTGTGTTCACATATAACGCAGATAAACATCCGAAGAAAGCAGTAGTACAGTTATGGGCACTCGGGGAATCTCGTAACTCGCAGTTAATGAAGCCTAGCTATTTGTTGTCAATTAGTATCACGTTTTTTTTTTTTTTGGAGCGGTGAAATATCATTCAATTGGAAGTGGCTTGGATGATTGGTTTTGGTTCATAGTGAACTGACCTCTTTTTCTTCTCTTCTTTTCCTGGATGGCGTATATTGTCTTGCCTAGATGTGGCAAATGTACTGAATCTCCATGTGATACTGTTGTACTTATGATGGCCCTTCATTCACAACCCATGGGGAGCAATGATGATGAATCTAAGAAGGGGGAGATGGGGGACTTCCATTGCTTGTCCTGCTTCCCAAATTGCCTTTGCAATCCATATTATGTAGGGGACCATTTGATGGGAGTGTGGGTTTGGGACTAAGAAATGACAAAAGATGTTAAATGTCAGCATCATTCATAACTAGTTTGGGCTTGTTTTTGCTTCTTGATAGCTATTTTTTGCTTTGGAAATGTGCAATCAAACTATACTCTCTCTCTCTCTCTCTCTCTCTCTCTCTCTCTCTCTCTCTCTCTCTCTCTCTCTCTCTCTCTCTCTCTCTCTCTCTCTCTACATGCTTGGCAGATCAAATGAAAAAGTGTAATGTTAGGATAGCAAGATTCATTTAAAAAATTTAGGGATAAGTGTATTAAAAGTTCTAAAACTGATCACGAAAGTGCAATTAAGCCCTAAATCTTGTAAAATGTGCAATCAAACCCTAAAACTTATCAAATTAGTTCAATCGAGTTCTTTTACTGAGTCCATCCAATTTGGCTAATAAAACATGTTGGTGTTGCTTGCTTTATTCTTTTCTTTTATCCTATGTGGCAATCATATTGCTAAAATGATGTTATTTTGGTCTACATATGTTTTTTTAATACAAATTATACTTAAAAAATAAACTAAATTATTATTTTTTTTAAAGAGAAACAGATAGCCTTTGCTGCCATCGCTACTGCCCCCCATCTGTCGCTAAGAAGGGTTGGCAAGGGTAAGGGATGGCTGACGAGGGTCATTGGGCCCCAGTCAATAGAGGTGGCCACGCCGATTCCGATTCGTGACTAGGCCGATTTCGATTCGTGACCTATCATGAATCGAAACTAGAACTGCCTTAAAGGTTCCGGTTCCGATTCATGAACTGGCGATTAAAGCCGATTCAAGGGTCGGTTCCTGTTCCGATTTGAGCCGGAAGGAACTGCCGATTCTAGTTCCGATTCCGAAATGGTTCAAATCGATTTTTAAATAAAAATTTATGAAATAAAAAAAATTAAATGATTAATTAGGAAATATAAAATATAAATTATGAAATAATAAATTTTTAAATACAAAGTGTAATCAAATTTGGGGATCGGGGGGAAAAAATGAAAGGGAGGAAATGGCTTGAACTTAATGAATTATCATTAAGTGCCTACATATCTTCTTGAAGATAGAAGAATCAAAGCATATGTAGTTTTTTTTATCTTTGATGACTCCATACTTATATCATCGTGAATCGTTGCTACCCGTAACGGTGGTACCCGTGGCAGTGGTATCTTCGTCATTGAAGAATTCGGATTCACTGTTACTATTCATCTCTTATTGTCGATATGCAGCCTTTGTCTAATCATCGACACAAGCTTGAGTTTCAACTGAATCCGGAGCTAATCTTAAACTTCAGTCATCCAAAATATTACCTCCAGCACTAAATGCTTGTTCAACTGCAACTATCGAGTAAGCGGTTGCTAAAATCTCCTTTACAATGTGAGCTAATACTGAAAATTGAGTTGAATGACTATTCCATCACGATAGAATTTGGAAATCCATGCCTCTTGATTAAAGAAACTCAAATACAATAGTTAAATAAATCTCTATTTCGAAAATATTTCCCATTGTTCCCTTTTGTCTTTTTTGCCTATTTATTAGATTTCTAGACCCTCTATCTAGTACTTGCCTTGCATGTCACTAGCTTGGGAAGAAGTTCCACTATTATCAACTATATTATATCTATTGCAAAAATCATTATACAATTCTACTAATATATTTTTAACTTCTTTTTCTATATATCTAATATTCACATTTTCAATCAAATGTAAACACTCGTAATAGGAATTCAAATCATCAAGTAAGCCATTTATTTTGGTACATGGATCCAAAACACAAGCAACTAAATAAATAATAAGAATTTTGGTATAATATTGCATCCATTTCGTTTGCATTGTTATAATAGTCGGACTTAATTGATTATCGTCTTTATTTCCTTCAAAAACATTAGCAATATTTACACGTTCTGTTGAAAATAAATGTGTAGTGGGATAATAAATACTGGATAAAATATAAGTTGCATTATTAAAAACATAAAACAAATCTAAAATTCTTTTATAAATATCCCACTCTTGTGGGTATAAATTATTTTGAGAAACATGATTTGTAAAGAATGTACATAATAAATCTTGATATGAAAAAAATTGATTAAGCAACTCGTATGTAGAATTCCAACGATTTGGAACATTTCTTAGAAATTTTTTTGATTTTCTTCCATTTTGTTTACAAAATATACCCCAGTCTCTCATAACTTAGGGATGTTTCTATAAATATTGAATTGCACTTTTTATTGGACGAAGAGAAATTTCAAGAGTTTGTAAACCATCTTATACGCATAAATTTAAAGCATGATAAGCACATCTAATGTGAAAAAAAATTCTATCAAAAGCGGGTTTACAAATTATTTTTAGCTTGCAAATGGAAGTGGTATTTGCCGAGGCATTATCAAAACCAATTGAGAAAATTTTATTAATCAATAAATATTTTTCTAAAACTTGCTTAATTATTCTATAAATATTATGTTGTCGTATGCGTTTCATCAAAAACTCAAAATGCAATATTTTTTTTTAATGTTCCAATTATCGTCTATCCAACGACATGTAATACCCATATAATAATGACTTTGCCAAGGATCACTCCAAATGTCGCTACCTATATACACACGTCCATTGAAAAATGCAAAAACATTTCTTAAATCTTCTTTTCCTTTTTTATAAAGTTTAAAAATTTGGCATTTAAGCGTATTTCTCGAAACAGGCTTTATTTGTGGAGTACATGCATTTTGTATAAAAGTATTAAAACTAAAATTTTCACCAAAATTAAACAAGAAATGTTCAACGGCAGCAAATTTAGCTAATTTTTGCTCATAATTATTTCTATCGTAACGAAACAAATGAGAAGTGTTAGAATCGACAAACTTGAATTTGTTGTTACTTCGTGCTGATCCTGAATTACGTTAAATGTTTTGATACTAGATGTCGTCGATATGCTCCATAGCCGCTTCCACTTATAAATCTGTATATATATTTTTTCAATGCTTATATGTGAGGTTGTAGTCGTTTCCTTCTAGATATTACTTGGTGAAGTGTTGCCATATGATGAATGCACCCTCTCGACTCATTTCCTTTATTGTTAACGCTTCTTCGATTTTGGTAGTTGGATGCAGACTTTCTTGCATCGGGATGTGCTCGATATTGGGAATAACATTAATATCGTCATCGTCATCCCAATGTGCATACTCAAGAGAATCATAAGAATAATTGGATTCTTTCGGAGCCATGTGGCTCTTTCCTCTTTCATTGGCCATTTTTTGAGAGAATTGAGCGGAAGAAAATTGACAAAATTGAGCGAATTTGAGAAAAATTGTAAGGAAAAAAACGAAAGGTGAAGATGGATATTTATAGTAAAAAATAAAATTATTTAATAATTTTTTTTAAAAAGTAAAAACAGCTATATACCGTTCGGCCGTTTGGAATATAGCCATTTAGTGGGTCGGGCCGGTTCCCAAAATTTGTAACCCGAAATTGACCCATGCCACACGGGCTAATTCCGGTTCACAACGAACCGGTCCGTTGAACGAGCCGGTTCCGGGTCTAACCCGAATCGGTATTGAGGCGAAACTAGCCCGTGGCCACCTCTACCAGTCAGGCACCAACGACCCTCGTCGATTGTAAGCTCTTGCTAGGTTACAGCCCTTGCTCAAACCTATTTGAGGGCAACCATTAATGGGGGTCGTCTCAACCAAGTCTAGGGCTTTCAAGCCCTCACCTAAGGTCGACAGGGATTGCCTACCCTTCTCGACGATGCTGGGGGCTAGCAACGATAAGGGTTGCCTAGTCTCTCTCTCTAGTTTATTTTTTTTTAATAAATTTGTATTAAAATTAGATTTAAACAAAGGAAACATCATTTTAGACTTATGTTTCATGATTTAGCCACGTTACATATGAACAAGAGTATTGAAAAAAGCTACGTCAGTATTTTTCTTTAGCCAAGTTGAACGAAGTTAACAAAAAGACTCGATCGAGCCAATTTGACAAATTTTATGACTTCATTGCATTTTTTTTTGTAAGTTTAAGAACTCAATTGCACTTTTTTAATGAGTTTTAGAATTTTCAATGTACTTGTCTCAAAAGTTTATGAAGGGAAAAAAAAAAGGCGGTCTGTTGAAGCTCTCAATAAATGTCTACCACCTTAGCTTGGACACCTGGTTTCACATGCAATTTTTCAGAAAGAAGAATGCTTTCTCCCAACGTTCCTCCTCTGCAAACTGGATGCCAAACCAGACAGCTAGAGCTTCAGTTTCTTCGGTATCTACAGTTCTGACCAACTCCTCTGTGCCTCCCGACAATTTTCTTTGGAAAAATAGCTAGGACTCTTCCACTTGAAAGACAGCCTTGTTCCTTCCCTCCCACACAAACCAACAACAGAAAGCCACTTAAAAGACAGCCTTGTTCCTTCACTCCCACAAAAACCAATAGCAGGAAGCCACTTTTCTCAGCAACTTTTTTCTACCAGCTTTTGAATAAGGATTAATCCTTAATGATGTCGGCTAGCCAGTGATCAAAAAGCAGAAACTGATTGTTTTTCCACTCTTAGCCCCAGCTTCCAAACCAAATGGATCACCATTCACAGGACAGAATCATGTGCTCTATGGATTCCACCTCATGAGAGAAAACACAAACAGGGGACAGCTCAATCCTTCTCTTATGTAAATTCTGTCCAGAAGCTACAGCCCTAGGGCACATTAGGTGGACAGTCTATGCATCTATTTATTTTGTGTCAGAAAGGGAGGGCTTATTGAGGGGCTTTATTTTTTCCCCCCTCCCCTGCATGGCAACATGATAAGCTGACTTGACAGATCTCACCATTTCTTTTCAGGGTCAGCTGATTCAGTTTTCAATTCTGCTCCAGTGAATCTGAGTTTGTAAAACCAGGTCCTGTTCTTCTCTGCTCAGGTGATCTCTAATAGGATTCAGGTTTCATTTTCCAAGACCACTGTCCAGCAATTAATCAACTGTGAGGCTTCTATCACCTTGCTCAAGCTCTGTATAATGCAGTTCATGAAAAAAGCTGTTCTTCAGGCATCTATCTTACGAAACTTTAACAGACTTTTCATCAGATATCTGCCATAAAGCCCCTTCTTTTATGAGATCACTCCCTTCAAGAATGCTTCTCCAACCCCAGGACATCCTCCCTTCCCTTCTGAACTCCATAAAGCAGCAATTTGGGAAACACAAACTCTTCAAAACCTGGACCCAAAATTTAGATAGACTCTGCTGTATACTTTAAGCTAACTTGGCAAGGAGGGCCTAATAGAACTGAGACAACCTTAACCCCAAACCACCCTCAAATATTGCTGCATTGACTCTCTACCAGCTCTTCAAGTGCACCCTAGATTCATATTCCATCTGTCCCCGCCAATTAGCAAGGTACGGCGTAATAATCAGTCTTTGACAAGAATTTATAATTGTGTCCTTAGACCTCCCGAACAGGGTATTTCCCAGTTTTGGATTCTGTCCATCCCCAACACTCTGCTCACTGCTTGTCTCCTGGCTTCATCTACATTATGACTCTTAAAAAATGCTAGATTTTTGCAAGCTAACCAGCTGCCCTGATGCACGATAATAACAATCTAGGATCTCCTTCAAAGCTCCACAATTTCCTTCATCTGTCTTAAGAAAGAACAGAGAATCATCCGCAAATAATAAATGAGTAAGAGCAGGACACTCTCTTCAGTTTAATACCCAGCAACCCCCTTCCCGTTACTTAGCAAATGAGACAACAACATCAGCAATAATTAAGAAAAATGAGGAGATAGAGGGTGGCCCCCTTGCTTCTAACCCCAAGAGGGGCTCTTCCCAATAATCAGTAGTATAAATGTTCTTTTTTTAATTCAAAATTGAAGTAGTGATTTCCTTCATTATGTCAAGTTCGCATTGAATTGGCAATAATGATATCTCCCAACATCCCAAAACTAGCCATTACCCCACCAGTAATAGGAGATGTATGTGTCATGGGCCGGCATTTTTCCTAGCCGCAAAATAGCTCCTGCGGTGCGTGGTGAGAAGTTTCACGTTAAGCCAGCCTTATTTCTCGTGTTGTCTCATAGAACACTTACACGAATATCTTTCCCGTGTCAGATCATACCATTCTCAACTTAGTTGGACATCTTTTGTATCGAGTAAGGACAGATTACTTTTAGGCACAACAACTTGTTTTGACCTGCCATGACCTCATCAAGAGAACGGTATCAGCTTTCGATCAGTTTGTACATGAGAGGCCAATCTCACTTTCAAAGCTCCTAATTGATGTATTATATCTAATACTAAAACTCATAGCATAAACCATCCTAACATCACTCCCAGAGACCTAGTTATCTCTTACCTTTTACATCGCTCATTTACTATGTTGACACCAATAAACATTACTTTCAAGGTTATACAAGTGTGATAGGACTCAAAAGTCCAAGTTGTTTGATCTCTCGCATCGTACAAGGAACATGGGATAACCGGCCCGTGTCTTAAGCATGTGGCACTGACTTCACACAAGCCATTATCCAGCCCACCCACGGTCCATCAAACCCCACGTTTAACTTTATTGGTTCAAGAAATCCCTCAAACAATCATATGCTTTGTTCATGCCAAGTTTGATAGCTCCCCATCCTTCCTTTCACTTCTTCCTAAGCTTCATATGATCAAAATTGCCTCATAAGCTGCAATTATGTCTTCTCTGACTATTCCTTCCAAGAATGCACTTTGAAAGGAGTGACGATGTTGCGCAAGACATGTTTTATGTCGACTTCTTAGTGATATATATTTTTTTTTTGCATGAAATTGCAGAGACTAATCTGTCTAATTTGGGAAATTTCCTCAGGAGGAGCAACTTTAGGGATACGGACAACAAGAGTATTGTTAAGGGAATTAGGGACATCACCTCAGCAAAAAGTAGTTTTGACTACTTGAGTGGTGGAAGATCCAACTACACCCCAACATTTCTGGTAAAAATTCCACCAAAAGGTCCAAAACCATCCGGATCAGGATCTTTAACAGGACTCATTGGAAACGCTGCAGCCCTCATCTCCTCCTCAGCAACTTCAGAAATTAGAGAATGATTAATTTCTTGGCTGTACATAATCAACTAACACTGTCCCATCTTCTACTGCCTCCTAAGGTAAAATGGACTTTCATTGAAACTATGGAAGCAAGCATGCATCTCTCTCTTGCTGCATCCCCATATAGTGGCACCATATCTGCTTCCTCCTCCTCAACACTCTCCAGCACTAGATGGTTCTCCGTGGAATCAGATGTCAGATCTATGTGAGATGTATCAGAATCTTCCGCAGCTATATCTGAATTATAGAATAAGTGACTCACAGAGATTTTAAGCCAAAACATGACTTTGATATGGAATGTGACGTTAACAGAGTTCCCGAAATGACTGCGGAAGCAACAAGATGAGTGACTGTGGATCGAACGGAAAGATGAGAACTGAAACATCTGAGGGCAAAGCTTGGGAAGAAGATCGAAATCCACGTGGCAAAGTGCGGAGAAAGAGCAAATGAGGTGTAGGAAAATGGAGGACAGTCACGGCAATGAAGTAGAGTAATCACATATAATGAAAAGCTGAGCAGGTGTGAGACATGATTGAGGACATAAAACGAGAATAATGGAACAGCTCACCAGTCCATGTTGAATCCGCATGTCTGTTGTTCTTTTCCTGGTTACTGATTTTTCAAACACCAAAATTCAAAATAAATTGTAAAATATCTATATTTTTTTGGGGGCATCCCATAAAATTAATCATAAGCTGAAAAATACAAAAAAAGACAAAATTCCATTTTTTACAAGGTTGTTCTTTCGTTACTTCCTCTGCAAACCAGAAGAGTGGGTGTCAGTGTCACTCCCTCTCCAACGTTCCATTCCTCCTTTGCAGTTCCAAATTCCGCGAATTCCCCAAATGCAGTCCCAAATCCTCACGACTCAATCTCCAGCTTGCTTCACCAACTACCCTTTTTCCAATTCAGTCGCGAAGCCCCGGTTCCTCTTCTCAGCGTCTCGGTTCAAGATCAAACCCTATTTCACCCTCGCTCTCCGCTCCCGGAACCGATTCGGTTCGGCCCAATCAGCCACCGCCAAGACGACCAATTTCTTCTCTGATTCAAGCAAACCCAGTATCGAAGACTCCCAAAGTGAATGGAACGTGCAAGTTGGGAGCCCCAAAATCGTTCCTTCGTCACCCGTTGTCAAGTTGAGCTTGAGTGATCAGGCTTTCTTTCTCTTGGCCTTCATTGCCTGCACTGTAATTGTTCTTTTTCCTTTCGTGGGTCCTTTTATTTTCTGTTTTTTCAGCTGAAAGTTTTGAAATTCATTGCACCATTGCGGTGTTTTTTAGCTGAAGTTCGGATTGGTGTGTGGCGTGGGGTTGATTTATGCATGAACTGAGTTTTGGATTTGATTCGTGCAGACTTCTGTTGCATTCACGAGCCTTGTTGTCGCCGCTGTCCCGACATTATTTGTAAGATACATTGATTGCAATTCAAAATTATGTGCTGTCTATATGTTGTTGGGTTTGGCTCAGTTTGTGTATGAATTGTTCTGCTTTGTTGTAAATTTGACCACTGAATTCTGGAAGCATGTGTAGATTGGATTCTTGGGAATGTTCTGGATCAGATTTTCTTGAAGTTGTTTAATGGATGTAACATGAAACGTTGTGTGGTAATCGCTTTTATGCAATCAAGAATCTATATACAAGGTGTCTGGTCTATGTGGTGCATGATTTTTGCAATTCTTTGTTATCATACCTTCACAGGCCATGGGAAGAGCTGCAACATCTCTTTCCAAACTGGCAGATGCAGCACGGGAGGAGCTACCAAGCACAATGGCTGCTATTAGGCTCTCGGGCATGGAGATCAGTGATCTTACACTGGAGTTGAGCGACTTAAGGTAATTATGTGTTCTTATTTTAGATGAAGTCATGTCGTTATAAATCGTTAATCCATGTAACATATGGTGCATGCACACCAATTGCATCAACAAGTAAAGGAATTCCATGCAATTTAGCTTCTCATTATCCAGTGACATGCACATATAGCAATGTTGTTGAGTTCTCGAATTTTGTCTGGACTTTTGTGGTGAGGTTCATGTTGAGGCATCCTTATAAAAACAGAGACAGAACGACATTTGAAGTGCTTCAAACAGAAGAATGAATACAGAGCTGAGCTTGTGCGAGATAAAATGTTCTATAGAGTCAAAGTGTATGTTTATCCTGCGTGACCAATTATCATTGCAAAGTGTTTGTGCAAGGTCGGCATTCTTGAGTATAGGTTCATGTATGAAAACATTTGTAACCTATGATTTGTCCTCTCATAAGCTTTTTTTATTATTATTAACATACATAGGTCAATTGAAGGTATTATTTCTTTTCTCTTCATCCTCTTTTAGCCAGGAGATAGCTGACGGAGTAAATAAATCAGCTCAAGCTGTTCAGGCTGCAGAAGCTGGAATTAGACAAATCGGTTCTCTCGCTCGAGAACAGACCATCTGTATGTCTTAGCCCTTCTTTGTAGCTTGATCCCCTTCCACAACCTCCTGAAATAACTTTGTAATCGTTTGTTTTCACAATGTCTTATTTATGTTCACCAAATGCTTAATGCAGCAATGATTCAAGAGAGAGCTAGCCTGCCAATTATCTCGTTACAACCTGTTGTTGCAGGGGCTGCAAAGAAAACATCTCGTGCCGTTGGTCAGGCAACAAAAACGTTCATCAATATGATTTCTCGAGGTGAGTTCAGCCCAGAGAGTGAGGATGAGACTGGAATTGATAGGGTAGAACTATAAGCTTACTAACAATCCACAAAGTGTATAGAACATCAACATCCACAAAGATGGACTATTTTGTTGGTTGAAGATGGGCATTCTCCATAGAATATTTCTCCTGTTATGCTCAGTGGGAATAATGCCAAGTACAGATTGTTTCCTTCGATCTCATTTTGCATCTCCATTGCCCTAAAGAAGAAGGTGCTAGCTCCATTCACTACATGGATTTTCATGGGACTAGTAGCCAGAGTTACTCCTGCTTTCCAATCTTGTGATATTCATGTATGCAAAGAAAACTCTCCTTTGGCTTTATGTATACCATTACTTTTGTCTTAGTTACAGACATCATAGTTTAGATAAGCTGCTCTGGAAGCATAAGAGATCAGTCCAATCTCTCTCTTCAACATTGGTTCTTCAGATCATCCTCAAGGCCGGATGTCTTGAATCTCCTCATCATTGGAGATGAAGTGAAATCTTTAAAGTATATCAACTGTCTGTGGTCTGTAAAGGCATAATTCTACTTGGGGTATCCAACTGAAGGGATAAGGGAGATCTAAAAACGAAAATGTGTCGACAGGAAGATTATTTTTGTGAAAACCAATGCTTCAGTAATTTGTCAAATAGAGTAGAAGTTTTGAGTACAAATTATGGATGATACCTTACTCCTTCTATTCACCCATAGGAATCCCAACATCCCCTTTGTTGCCATTATGCAGCCGTCCATCTCGTCTCTCACCCAAAGCAACAGTAACTCCCTTTATGCAACATAGACGAATAAAATGCAAAAGACTGTCACACTCCATAGTTTCTAAGACCCCAGCTGTCTGGGTGGTTATTGACTTGCTTATGACTTGTCAGTGAGACATGGATTCATCAGGCGTTGTTGTTTGGTTGAACTGGTTTGCCAATGGGAAAGATATCAATTTCTGTGACTTGTGGTTTTCGACCAAAAAAAAAAAAGTTCAGTACAGCTTTGCACTGTGGATGGAAGTCAGCTTCTTCATGTCTAGAGACACTGCTTGTCGATTGTTTCATCATTTTTCCGAGTTTAGGTTTACACCATTCATTGAGCTCTTGTTGCGTGTCTATTACTTAAGCTGTACAGGAATTCAAGTTAATATGTTCGCGAGAAATCTCAGGAACGATGACTGTAGAAAAGGGTTCACATTCGGCGTGCAAGGTTTACTGGTGTGTCGGTGTGAGTTTGCAAATCTAAATCAGGTCTGTGCAGACCGGGCCTTGGACAAGAAATCACCCCAAAGTTGCATGCACAATGAAAAGCGCTAGAATTAAATAGCTCTTGCAGCATTGAACGTGTCCTCGACGAAGAGTCCATAGAAGAATCTAGTGGTTAGGGGTGAGCGGTTTTAGGTTCTGTATAGGTTCCATCTTTAATATACCTGTCAGAATAGATTTCTCATTTATGGAATTTGGAACATATCCTATATATTTTGAAACTTGAAACTTACTCTTTCATAGGTTCAAGGGTCGCCTCTAAAGTCTAGCTAGATTACATTTGTATTCTTAATTGGACAATTGCATTGAATCATCACATTTAAAGGTTGTCATTTATTGCTATAATTCACTGATCACAACTCATATTTATACGTACGAATAAATATGAAACATCAAAAAAATAAAAGTTTTAGTCATACCGAAAATAAAAGTTCAGATTAGTAGTTTTAGATTATACACTTATCATTGGATATCATGGAATAGCACAAGATTTCGCAAAGTCATACAAAAAAAAAGTACAAAATTTTATTACAGGTTTCAAGTTCTACCTACTCGAACAAGTTCTCTAATTTTTGGAACCTACAACTTAACCCGTATACCTTGAAACCTAGAATCAAAAAAGATTCTTATCAATCTGATTTTAAGTTCCAGATTCTATCTTAGAACCATGCTAATCCTTACAGTTATTGGCATAGATGGTGAAGAAGAAAAACAAAGTGAATGGCTTGAACTACACACTTTTGGTCTTTATCATTTTCCTCCGCACAAAACACAAATTACACATTACAAATTGAAAAAACACTGTTTCTGGAATCGTTTTTGTTGTTGTTATAGCATATGCGAAGTGCTGCATCTGTCAAGTTATGAATAAAATGAAGGAATACCATGATGCTAAAAGGTGCCGCGGACACGGTGAGATTGAAGGCCTTCGGCGCCATCATCATTGTGAAACCTCCTACATCGAACCGCAGCAGCGCAACCTCATGTTGTATGGCTGAGCGGATTGGTGATTTTCAGAAATTTACTTCAGATTTTGCTGTGGATTAGAGAGAAGTTGTATTCTTATAAAAGACTTTCCTTTTCCTTGTTGCATATCTTCTTAATTGTTCGAATTATGCAAATTTTGAAGAAGGGCTAACAAGTGGTTCAGCGAATAATTGAAAATACAAACTTCGTGCCAAAGCCATGCGAATAACCATTAAGACAATCTCAATCTTGCTTGTAAAGATAAACGAAATAACAAATCGAGACAACAGTTCACTCCTCTAAATCCCGCTTGGAGAGCCTATCATAATTTGCTTAAACACTCATATGCGCAAGCTAATGAACAAAACAGGCGTAAGAATCACAAAGGGACGATAGTTTGCGACAGCTTGCACAAAAGCAGCAAGAGAGATGAGACCTTCTCTTTGGTGGAGGCATAGATCAAGAAGAGAAGAAGATAGGCGAGTTCAATGACGATGCCAATGGCATTGATGCTGATGATTACAGTGGCATTAGTCCTGAGGATTCCAAAGTACAAGAGCAACGATGGGCTCGACTGATGCTCATCCGATGACTTCTTCTTGTTGATTATGTAAAATAACGGTCCACCAAAAATTGAAAATAAAAAATAAGAAAAAAAGCTACTTTATCAATAATCCTTGGATTGTGCTTTTTCCACTCGGGCTTAACTACTTCCTCTTTTGTGTGTTTTGTCCCTACCATCCTTTACGAGGCCCACCACTTGCCTTTTTTTTTTATTGTATGAGCAACTCTTTTTTATTTTTTTCTTCTATTTTTCCTATCCCACTTTCCTTCTTCTTTCCAATAACATTTAGATTGTGTTCTCTATCACATGTAAGGACAAGCATGGTTTCAAAATAAAATCTAAAATCAGATCAGTGAGGAACCTATTTGGTTCCAAATTTCAAGATAAGTAGGGTAGATTTTAGGTTCCAAAAATTGGAGAATCTGTTTCGATGAGTATGATCCAAATAGGTGGAACATGGAAATTGGAAGATTAATGGAAACATGTAACGAGCTTTTTTTTTTTTGGTAGATTTCTTGATATATCTCTTCACGCAATCTTATAGTATTTTATAACATTCAATTATGAGTGCATCATCCATAACTGTGATATCCCTCGTCCCACATTGCTTAGGGAGGGGATCCTGGCTTGACTTATAAGACTTTGTCTTTAATTGCAAGAGGCTTTTTTTCTGGGGGTTGTATGGGCGACCCTCGGATAAACAAAACCGTGAGGACTGTGTGTCCAAAGCGGACAATATCTTGCGAGTAGTAGGCCCAAGTCATTATAATTAGTATCAGAGCCGACTCCCGATAGCATGTATGGACCGCAGTGACGCTCGTTGGTGCACGCGATGCACAGCGGGGACGCTGTGTCGTTGAGCGGGGGAGTTTGTGATATCCCTCGTCCCACATTGCTTAGAGAGGGGATCCTAGCTTGGCTTATAAGACTTGGTTTGCCTTTAATTGCAAGAGGCCTTTTTCGGGGGTTGTATGGGCGACCCTCGGAGAAACAAAACAGTGAGGACTATGTGTCCAAAGCGGCCAATATCTTGCGAGTGGTAGGCCCAGGTCGTTATAATAACCACCAGTTTGAGCTTTCATTTTTTACGATATTTATGATAGAGACTTTTATTTTATTAATATTTCATACTTATTTGTGTATCAAAGTATGAGTTGTGGTCAGAGGATTGTAACAGCAAATAGTGGTCATTAAACATGACAATTTACTGTAATCGTTTAATTAAAAATATAGGTGGAACCTATATGGATCTTGGAACCTATGACAAGGTAACTTATAGGTTCAAGGTATACAGGGTAGGTTGAAGGTTTTAAAAAATGAGGAATCGGTTCCCTTAGCTAGGTTCCAAGTGAAACTTGTACCGAACTTGGAACCATTTACTCATAGTCACATGAAGACAATGGGATGGATTCAGAGTGCAAAGAGATTGAAAACAGAGAGCACAATGTAGATGTTACTGGAATTGATAGAGATGAAAGTGGCTTTGTTTTTGTGGAAACTACATCAAGCAAGTATCAATTCCGAATTGGGAGAGACATCGGTGGATTTGTGGAGCAACCAAAAATAATGAGCTTCACTGTCCAAGAGGTGTCGTGGGTTTCAAGCGATGATTACAAAATCCATTATTAAAGATCTTGATGATGGGCATTATATCGGCAAAGAGTTCGGTGAAGAGGATAATAAAGCTCAAGAGCAAATGGAGGATTCTCTTAAGAAAGATGGCTCTGTTCAAAGCTTTGCAATGGATGAAGTCGTTGATAACAAGGTGACGAAACAATTGATGGATCGGCAGCTTAGTGATAAGGCAGAGGTTGTTGAATTAGAAGATGATGACGGCCAATTCAGAAAATTCCCGGGAACGTGATGACATAGAAGAGGAGTTAAAGATGGAGCTTAAAACTGTGAGAACCGGAGGACTTCCCATGATTTTAGAAGAATCCGAAATAGACTCTCCAATGCTGGTGGGGGAAAACGATTTCAAGATGAAGCTGCTGAAGCTCGATCAGAAGCACGAGCACAAAGATTTGCTTCGGGAGATTCAAAAAGCGTACAAGAGCTATGCCGAGAAAATGTGAAAATTGGACATCTCTAACTACTAGACTCTAGCTGCTATTAGGAAGTTACTTGCCAAAATCTTGATTTTTTTTACCCTTGTTTTGCTACAATTCTCATTCACATAGCAAATAGAATGGGACACAACAAATATTAGCAGAAGTCACTCTGATTAGTTGATGAATAATTTGGAAGAATCTTGATCTTTTCACTCTGGTTTTACTACAATTTGTCATCGACACAAATATTTAGTATTCATGAGAAGGCTCCAACGAACTATTTCAATTTATCCTCTAAATAGAGCATGTTCTCGAGAACTTTTCTCTCTCATGTTTCTTGATATTCCCATGTTCCTTTATCTAAAAGGTGAAAAGTGAGGTCCGCAAAGAAAGAAAAAAGGAAACGAAAAAAAAAGCGTAAATAAAAAGAGTTGAACATTTAGTGTAAAAAAAAAAGTTTCAAATAAGGGTATGAATTGTTTTCATTTTCTCAAATAATAACAAGAAGTGGACATTATTTTAAATAAGAGCCTAAACTGTCTTTATTATTGCAAAGAAAGGCATGACAGAAGGAGTATTTTTGTCTTTTACTTTTTTGAATTTTTTTCATTTTCTATTTTCCTTTTCTTTGCTTTCTTCTTCTTCCTTTTTTTTTTTCCTTTTTCTCTTGCCTCCTCCGACAATTGTCGGTCTCAGGCAATTCGACCAATGGGTGGCCGGTCGATCTGTCTAAAGTTGTGGTGGGCGAAGCCGAAGTGTCGTTCCTCCTTCATGACTTGCTTGCTAAGAGCAAAAGCAATTGCAATAAATTCATGGAGCTTGAGATCGTGGGAACCACAGGTAGTGGAAATACTGCCATATGCAAAATGATATTCACCAGCCCACAAGTGCAACAACACTTCCTTCATCGTCTTTGGGTTCACCCAGAACCAAAGGTCGTTGTTGCTCAAAGGATGCCAACTTGCCTTGCTGGCTTCGCGCGACCCTCACTTGGCCTCACCGCCAGTCCAAATGAGGGTAGCCCTTGCCCCCAGCCAGTGTTAGAGTTGGTGAATACTTTAGAGACCATTGTTTCTTACATCGAGCATGCTCACGTGAGTTTAGGAAAATCGAAATATGAATCGACGACATGGGACCCCTATATGCAGAATGCAGGGGTTGGAGGGCAGCACCCTTGACACGAAGTTCCTACTGCCTAATTAGCGGGCGGGGATTTCGCTTCCCAGTGAGTGGATAGCTGCCTCGCTCGCCAGTGAGCAGGCAGAGGCTCGGGGGCAGCACCCCCGAAACAATATCGGGTTTATGCTTTTGTTTAAGTAGACCCATTTGTTGTGGGGTAAAGAGCTTTCAGATAAAGTAAGGTTTTAGACACATTATTTTTAAGTCATATATATTGTACTCGTATGAAAAATTATTGTAATAGGCAGAAATTATAGTAAAATCCCTTTGCTGGACGTAACCTTATTCTGAGGTGAATCTTGATAATCTCGTGTGTTATCAATTATATATTTTTTTTATGTGATTGCATTAATATTCGGCTTAAGATAAATCCCAACAATTGGTATCAAAGCCTCGTGTTTGATGAATTAGGGTTTATTTAAGATGTCAGGAGGGTTACAGATTGAGATAGAAGATTTTGATGGGAAGCGGTTCGATCTGTGGAAGATGAAGATGGAGGATCCTCTTTGTGATTAAGATCTCTGGTCGGCAATCATGAGAGAAAGCCTTGTTGCTGTGGCGGCTAGTGTCGTGATAGGTAAGGAAGTGAGTAAGGAAGTAGATTCAACTTCTAGACAGGTAGATCTAAAGGAGATTGAGGATTGGGATCGGATCGATCGGAAAGTGAAGGGTTTGATTTGGCTTTTTTTCACAGACAATATTCTGACGAACGTGATGAGCGAACCTATAGTTAATGATTTATGGCATAAATTGGAGTCGTTTTACCAAAGTAAGTCGCTGGTTAATAAGTTAGTTTTGAGAAAAAAAAATTGTATATTCTTCATATGCACGAGGGCGACTCATTTTTTACGCGCTTGAATAATTTTAACATGTTCATAAGTCAACTCGTATCAATCGGTGTTAATTTTGAGGATGACGATAAGGCAATAACACAACTCTATTCACTGTCGGATTCATGGGATAATCTGATTATGGTAATCGGTGGGACAAGGAGTTGTCATGTGAGACTGCGTGTACGACCTTGTTATCAGAGGAGACACGAAGAAAGGGGTTAAGGAATTTCAGTGAAGAGGCACTAGCAGCTAAGGGTAGACCAGTAGAGAAGGGACAAAATCGAAACAATTCAAATCCAAATCTCATGAGTGATCAAAGAGTAGGGAGAGGAAGGTACAATGTTGGAGATGTGAAAAGTGGGGTCATATGAAGCAAGACTGTAAAAACAAGCTCGTTTCTAAGAAGCTGAATCATCCTCGAAGAAGAAGGGGGTCGAGACAAGGGATATGTATGTGCCTACTGCATGTATGGCATAGTTAGACAAGGATATCTAGTACATCGACACCGGTGCCTCATACCACATGACACCTCATAAATATTGGTTTGGTGAATATGAGCAATATAATGGTGGAGATGTCATGCTTGGAGATGATACTGTAGTTCAGATTGTCAGGTGTGGTAGGGTGAAGCTGAGGATGAGTAATGACACGATGAAGACTCTTTCGAATGTGATGCACATACTCTCAATGAGAAGAAACCTATTATCAGTTGCTACAATAGTCGATTCAGGGGTTATTTTTAGTTATGATAAGTATTCATACAAGATGACTCGAGGTTCTATTGTGATTGTATGAGGAGTCCGTCATGAGACATTGTATAAGCTGCTTGGGGAAACAGTGACTGTTAGTGGCGGATTCGTCTCTGAAAAGGCAAAGAAAAATAGATATGATACATCTATGTTGTGGCATCAAAGGCTAATGCATACTGATGAAAAGGGACTATCTTCCTTAGCTTCAAGCCAAATGGTAGAGGGAATACTAGATTGCTCTATCATTTTTGGGAAATGTGAACATTGTCTTTATGAAAAACAGAACCAAGTTAGTTTCCAACATATCGGCACGAGAGCAACGGAGGTTCTGGAGCTGATTCATAGTGATGTTTTTGGGCCTACTCCGACTCCATCTATATGAGGATCCAGGTACTATGTATCATTCATAAATAATTTTTCAAGATATAGTTAGATTTATTTTATTAAAAGTAAATCAAATGTTTTTGAAAAATTTCGAGAATTTAAAGTTTTGGTTGAAAGCCAATTGGATAAGAAAATCAAGGTACTCCGTATGGATAACAGAGGAAAATTCTGTTCAGACAAGTTTGAGTAGTTCTATATGGATAATGCTATCACAAGGCAGAAAAAAGACTATATACGCCTTAGTAGGATGGGGTGACCGAAAAGTTAAATCGATTACTCATAGAAAAGGCAAGATGCATGCTGAGTTGGGAAAGTTTAGAATTTGAATTTTGGGCAGAAGCTATAACCATGGCCAGTTATTTGAAGAACCGGTCACCGACTTCATTAGTGAAGAACCGTACACCATTCAAGACAATGTTTTGAAAAAGCCAAATCTATCACATGTTCGAGTATTTAGGTGTGATGTGTATGTTCGTGTACCTAAGGAGGAAAGGGGTAAGCTTGATAATAAGTCTGAAAGGAACATATTCGTGAGATACAAGGTAGGGGTCAAAGGCTATAAGCTGTGAAATCTAGAATCAAAGACTATCGTATATAGCAGGGACGTTCTCTTTGGTGAAACATAATCCTAGAAAGGCATACGAAAAATTAATGAGCCCAAGAAAGCAATAGTGCTTGAAGAAAGCCCGAAAGCTGAGATTATGGAGATGGTTTCATAGAGTACATCAGTAGAGTCTGATTCTAATCCGGAATAAGGGGATTTGGTTAATGAAATTGTGGATGCAGATTTGGATGAAGACCCTAACACATATAGCATGCCGATTCTCAGGAGTTCAACGCGAGCAAGACTGGTACCACTTCGGCACTCACTTTGTGTATTGAGTACGTTTCATGCCTTGAGTATTACCGGAGATGATCCTAGTTCTATAAAAGAGACAAGATCCATGGATGATGTAAACCAGTGGGAGCTTACAATAATAGATGAGATACAGTCGCTTGATCATAATGAGATATGGACCTTGTGTAAATCGTTTAAAGATAGAAAGGCAATTGGGTACAAATGGGTGTTCAAATGAAAACGAAAATCAGATAGGACTGCGGAGAAGTACAAGGCAAGGCTCGTAATCAAGGGGTATTTCCAGATTGAGGGAGTTGACTATGACGAGACTTTTTCTCCCGTGGCAAAATTGACCTTGATACGGTTTGTTCTATCCATAGTAGCTGCATATGATCTTGAGGTGAAACAGATGGATGTAAAAATAGCTTTCCTTCATGGAGACTTGGAGGAGAAGATTTATATGAGGCAACCAGAAGATTTTGAAGCAAAAAGAAAGAAGAATTTGGTGTGTAAGCTGAAAAAGTCCTTATATGGGCTTAAACAATCACCGAGGATGTGGTACCAGAATTTGACACATACATGCTCCAGCTTGATTTTGTGCATTCAAATTTTGACCACTGTGTTTATGTGAAGAGATTGAAGGACTAGTTTGTCATCCTCACAATTTATGTTGATGATATGCTATTAATCGGGAATAGCGTGAAGATGTTGAAATTCGTGAAATGGCTAGTAAGTTTGATATGAAAGACTTGGAGCTTGAAAATTTTATTTTGGGCATGCAAATTACGAGGGACCATGAAAAACGGAAGCTATGGCTAGGGCATGAGAAATACATCAAGGAAATTTTGAAGAAATTCAACATAATAAACTGCAAGCCTGTTGGTACTCCTATAGCTTTAGGGACCAAGTTATCTGCGAAACAGTGTCCTAAAACAGATGAGGAGGCTGAGAAGATGACTTGAATTCCATACACAAGTGTAGTAGGTAGCTTGATGTATGCTATGGTGTGCACATGTCCGAATATAGCCCAAGTAGTAGGAGTTTTGAGCTGATATATGTCTAACCCGAGTAGAGAATATCAGAATGCGATCAAAAGAGTTTTCAGGTATCTTTGTAAAACTTGTAATTTCTCTTTATGTTTTGAAGGTACAGGAAATGGAAACATCCTTAATATCGCAGGCCATGTAAATTCATATTAGGTTGGAGATATTGATGGTGGATGGTCCACTAGTGGGTATGTTTTTACATTATTTAAGGCTGCATTGAATTGGATGAGAAAGAGACAAAGCATGGTAGTGCTCTTTTCTATGGAGGCTGAGTACTTGTCTATTACTCATGCCGGAAATGAGGCTATATGGTTATGGCGTTTGTGCTTGGAGCTCAATTTTGAGCAAGGTGTCATAGAAGTGAGATGTGAGAATCAAGAGTCTATTCATTTAGCTAAGAATTTGGTGTTTCACTCATGTACAAAGCATATTGACATACAATATCATTTTATCCGAGAGAAAGTGGAGAAAAAAGTGATTCAGCTTGAAATGGTCGAGACGAGGGAAAATAGTTTAGACTTCCTTACTAAAGCTATTATGAGTGCGAAGTTTGAATGGTGCTTTTCTACGATTGGATTGAAGATGAATGATATTGGGAAGGTTCTCACTTGCGTGTAGTATCCACTAAGTGGGAGAATGTTGAAATTGATGAATACTTTGAGGGACCTTTGTTTCTCACATCGAGCATCCCATGTAAGTTTAGAAAAATCGAAGTATGAACCGACGATATGAGACCCCTACATGGGGAATGCAGGGGTTCAAGGGCAATGCCCCCGACACGGGGGTCCCACTGTTCGATCAGTGGGCAGGAGCTTGGGGGCAGCACCCCCGAAACAACATTGGGTTTATATTTTTATTTAAGTAGGCCTAGGCTTTTGGATAGACTAGGATTTTATGCCCATTATTTTTAAGCTATATATATTGTACTCATATGAGAAATCATTGTAACGAACAGAAAAAGAAAGTGAAATCCCTTTGTAGAACGTAGCCCTATTCTGGAGTGAACCTGAGTAATTTCGTGTGTCTTCAATTTTGTATCTTTTGTGTGATTGCATTGATATTTGGCTTAGGATAAATCCCAACAGCCAGTGGCTTAGGGAGGGAAAAGAGAGAAAAGAAAAAGAATAAAAATAAATCACGAGAATATCCTTGGTTAGGCCCTTTTTTTAAATAATAATGATACCTCAAACTCTTCTTTGAAATAAAGTTTACTTCATACCCTTATTTAAGAAATGAGGGCACTTTAAGCTTATTTGGAATTTTTCCTATAAAAAAAGTGATGGGCCCCACAAGAAATAGTAAGGTCAAAATAATAAAAAAAAACAAAAAAAAAGAGTGCCTAAGTCAAAGGAGAAGTGGAAAAGCGTTGCCCTAATTCTTTTGCCAAAAAGATTATTTCGTATTTATAGAGAGAGTTATCAAATGATAGAAGGGACAAGTATAGAAGTTACGTGTAGAATGAAGAGTTGGAGGAGGTCTTACGATGTGGGTTCAAGAGAAAAGTGGACAAAAGAGAGATTTTAGAGTCGTTCATAAGACCTGAATAGAAAAATGAGATGTTAGAAATGATCCCCATATTCGGAATACTATCATGTTTGCCAAAACTTGTAGACCCACATGAGATATACCCACCATATATTCGACCATATATACAAAATGTTCCCCTAACTCTAAATTTAACGTAATGAAGATTGACAAGATTGCTACTCATCCCTAATAAAACTCATCTTTAATAAATGTTGTGTGCACCTAAGAGACCACGCATGCAGGCACCTATTGAGCATTTAAGAGTGCCAAATGATCTTGGAGAGAAGTGTTTAGAGAAGATGTAAAATATACATCAACCAAAGATTTTCTTGCAAAAATTATCGTTCAATTGTTAGGCTGGTGACGTTTAAGGTTCGTGGTGATTCTTTGATATTAGCTAATGAGCGTCAAGAAAATTACGTGCTTTATTGCTCTCTGCAATTACCGACAGCCTACCAAGAGATTGACTTTGATGACTGAAATAGATATCATGAAAGAGAATGTTATTGCTAGTTTAATGAATGATTGAACCTGCATATGAAATTCTTTACGAGAAACAAAGTGTGACATATTTTTTCCCTTGAAGATGAGCGAAGGTGCATCGGCTCCTGACCTTATCCATGAATTCATTTTCATTGTTACTCAATTGAGGTCATTGAGATTGACTTTGATGGCGAGGTGCGTAGTTTAATGTTATTATCCTCATTACAAGTTGGAATACTAATGTTATTGTTGTTTGTAAGTCTTCTAGGCCAAGAAGTTTGATGTTTGATGAGGTTTGCAACATTAATTTTGAGTGAGGACTTTTGCAAAAGAGAATCTGGTGAACATGTGATTGCTGCTTTAATAGGTGAAAGTAGAGGAAGAACTCATACTAGTAGGGAGTAGTACGAACCTTAATAGACATGGTATGTTTAGGATTGGGAGTCTTATTTGTTGGAATTATGATTAGAGGAGACATCTAAGAAGATATTGACTAAGCGAAAAAACAAGAAAGGTAAGGGAGTTCAAGTTGAATATTTTGATGATATTGTTACAATTGCTAATGGTCTCGGATAGTGATGTTAATGTCTTGTCTATCATTGACGATTTTTCACTTGATGGATGTGTTATAAATTCTAATCATAGTTTTCAAGCTACACCAAACACGATCTAATTTACCACTTATCAATGCATGGATAGTGGTAAAGTACAATTTAGGAGCAATGTTAAGTGCAGTGTTGTGGGTATTGATGATATTAGAATATGAATGTACGATAGTGTCTTGAGGACATTGAATAGAGTGAGGCATATCCCAAAATTGAAGAACAATGCATTTTTTCTTTTAATATCATTGATTTCGCTAGGTATCAATGTACTTTAGAAAATGAAATTGTAACGTCCTAGGGCGTTCCTGTACTTAGTACGCAGCTCTATTATTCTTCTCTTACTTATAATGTGCGTCACATGTGGAAACAATACCAAGATTATTAGGCCATACAATTAAGAATAAAAAACATGCATGCTATAAGGGTATGGCCAACAGGGTCCTCTTCCACTCGTTACTTACAAATGCACCTTACAAAGCATGTCATTCCATATAACCATATATATTAAGTTGCCATAGATGACACATATTACAAGTTCCACAGATTATTGGGAGGTTAGGATTTGTCACAACTTAACTACTACCATACTACTACTACACAACCATGGCCACCAATAGATGCTTGTACACTCCACCTTGACCATCTAACTCATCGACTCCTATCGCAGCCGCATTCCACGTCAGAGCCGTGGCATCCTAAACAATCCAGAAGTTGCATGGGGATAATTGGCTAAAGATTCCACTACATGTTTCAAACTTAAACCTCATGTTACTCGGCTACTAAACATGTATTCGTAGCACACATTCAACCTATCGAATTCTATCGTTATTTAGCCAACTCGAAAAAGGAAACTAAAAATAATTTATTTTAGCAAATGTTAACATGATTACATTACCTACGACAAGTGTGTTCTCTCCCTCTCGGCCGAAACTACTTCTACGACATTTAGTGCTCCATCCTCCATGCTTCGTACTCAGTATCTAGGTTATTTATCTAATTAGAGCCTAAGTCAATTAATAGAAGCTCCTCTACATTCTTGGCCTCCCCATTTCTTCTATATTTGCACCACATGATATCCCTCTTTTTGGTGCTGACTAGCTAACTAATCAGGCCATCAATTTTCTCACATGGAATACAAGAGGTTAGCACCCTTTCTTGCTAACATCCACCAAAATAAAAAAGATCGAAGATGAATTATACTACTTTACCGCTTGGTTCATTAGCTCTACGGTCCAAAATACCTATACGTAAGTAACTCACTAATTGATATCACCATTTCTGTTCAACTCAAACTGACTCCAACATACAACTGTATTCTAACGCCAACTGGTATTAGCCAACCATTCCTTCTCCCATTCTATAGATATCAACGTTCTAGCTTTCTAACTACCAACGAGCCTAAGTTTCTCAAGTCAGTATTGATGGCCCCCAAATTGTGTCGCACAACCCTTGTCCTGTCTCAAAGCACACAATCCACTTCTCATGTTCGAAGCTCAAATTTGCAACTTCGAACACCTCACTTGAAACTTGCACTGTGACCACATCTACCATTACCGTCGTCACTCACCAAGCACAAATGGGTTAGCCATTGTCTTTTTCTCTCCTCTCCATTCATGACATACATTGGAAGGGTTAATAAATGCTTTAGGGAGTTAACACACTAGTTGTCCCGCTGTTGTAGTGGCTTTGAACGTTATTCGTCATTGGTCTCTGCTCTCTCTTCTTCCCCCCTCCCCTCCCCCTGCCCCCTCCCGATACAGCGGTGAAGACCACGACTTCTTTTTCCCTTCAGTCTTCTTTTCCTTCACTGTGATTTCCACGACCGACAATTTAAATCCACGACACCTGTCACTCCAACTTTACATGCACAAGACAAGTCTCAATTAAAGATTACCACCAGCTCTCTACTTCGACGCCGACCAACAACCCATACACTATGCAGCCTCTCATTTTCGATGTGCATTGGAAAAGCTAGTAAACAAGTTAGAAAATTAACTACTTTAATCCTTACTGTAGCAGTACTCTCAAGTGGTTGAAGAGGAATGCTCCTATATTGATATGAAGTAACAAACTCCCTAGGCAGAGGACGAAATTAACCTCCCGGCATTGCTCTCTAGTGATGTCGTCGAGGGGAAAAAGAAGAGAAGAAATAGGTCTGTGCTCTCCTTTCCATTGGTTGTTGCACTAGGCTAAGAAGAGTCGAGAAAGAAGAAGAGTGGGCTGCCTCCCCCCACTCCTTGAGCTTCCTCTATTTCTTCATGGTCAAAAGACCGAAGTGTTCTAATTTTTGTGCTTGCAACATGTGTTGTGGGGAAGAGCATCTCTAGGCCCCTTTTTTTTATCCAAGACTATTGCCGGTAGTAACATTTGGACTTGCTCCATTCTAGATGGCCCCTAACGAGTAACTAAGGAAAATGAAGATTTGGCTCGATTTTAATAAAATAATGGTGTTTGGGCTTATTTCCTAGCTTCCGCCTGCCAAGTTACTGATCAAAAGGGGTATACTCACTTTGGGCTGCCAATTACACGAGGACTATCCTAAAACAAAGGAAAAAAAGGCCAAAAGTTATTCACTTTAATAATTTCTTTTCGATCAAATCCTAATCCATTCGGCCCTAATTAACTTTCAAATCTATTTCATCCATTCCTTGTTATTTTGGAACTATATAAAGTGGGACATTACAACTCTCCCCTCCTTAAATAATTTCATCCTTGAAATTGTCTATTTCTTACATGATTCAAACAAAAACGGATATTGCTGCCACATGATAGTTTCGCTCTCCCATGTTGCCTCTTCTTGGTCATGATATCGCCAAAACACTTTCACCAACGGAATGATCTTAGTTCACAGTACTGATTCCTTTCGATCTAATATCCTGATCGGTTGCTTAATATAGCTAACCCTTTCATCTACTTCCATAGTATCATAATCCAATACATGTGATGGGTCTACTTGATACTTCCTTAATATTGACACATGAAAAACATTGTGGATATTAGACATATTTAGTGGAAGTGCTAGTCGATACGCCACCTCACCGATCCTTTCCAAAATTTCAAAAGGTCCAACATACCTCAGTTTGAGCTTCTCTTTCTTCCCAAACCTCAATACTCCTGTCCTTAGTGACACCTTCAAAAATACATGGTCATCTACTTGGAATTGTAGAGGTTGTTATCAATTGTCCGTGTAACTTTTCTGCCTGCTCTATACCATCCGTAGTTGCTCACGGATTACAGCCACTGCATCCGAAGTGATCTGGACTAACTCAGGTCCTGTCAATTTCTTTTCACCTGCCTCAGATCAACATGTAGGCATTCTGCAAGTCCTTCCATACAGTGCTTCAAATGGTGCCACACCAATTCTCTATTGATAACTATTATTATAAGCAAATTCCATCAACATGTAGGCATTTTGCAAGTCCTTCCATACAGTGCTTCAAATGGTGCCACCAATTCTCTATTGATAACTATTATTATAAGCAAATTCCACTAGAGACAATTTTTCATCTCAATTTCCCTTAAAATTGATTGCCCAAGCACGAAGCATATCCTCCAATATCTAATTAACCCTTTCTGCTTGCCCATCCGTCTGAAAATGAAAAGTAATGCTAAACTACAACTTGGTTCCTAATTCCTCTTGCAATGCACGCTAAAAATGCCACATTAACTTTGAATCTCAATCCAACGTGATGGTCATAGGAACACCATGACACTATACGATATGCTTGATAAATAGCTCAGTGTATTTTTCCATCAAGTAGTCTGTCTTTACTACCAAAAAATGAGCTGATTTAGTCAAACGATCGACTACTACCCAAATAGAGTCATATCCACTCGATGTCCTTGGAAGTTCCTGAATAAAATCCATGGTGATATGCTCCCATTTCCATTTTGGGATTTCCAATGTCTTCATTGGTCCTGCCGATCTCTAGTGCTTTGTCTTAACTTGTTGACATATCAAACATTTAGAAACATATTGAGCCACATCTCTCTTCATTACATTCCACCAAAAATTTTATCGAAGATTTCGATACATTTTCGTACCTTCTAGATGAACGTTGTACTTACTCCTATGTGCCTCATTCAAAATTTCTTCTTTTAATTCGACGTTATCAAGCACATATATACATCCACGATAATGAATGATTCCATCCTCCGACATACCAAACTCCACTCGCTTCCCTTTTTCTGCTTCATCTCGAATTTTCAAGAGGCTTTCATCCTTTTATTGCAAAGCTCTAATTCTTTGTATCATCTTAGGTTCAATCCTAAGTGTTGCTAAAATACCTGTCACTTCATCTAATTTAATCTTAAACTCAGAATCTAAAATTTTCTCCAATAAGCTCCATGCTTGAGGTCGTAGACCTACAAGCTTAGTGGACTTCTGACTTAATGCATCTGATACCCTATTTGCCTTCCCAGAGTGATATAGTATGTCATAGTCGTAATCCTTTGACAACTTTAGCCATCTCCTTTGCCTCATATTCAACTCCTTTTGAGAAAATAAATACTTGAGGATCTTATGGTCGGTGTATATCTCAAATTTCTCACCATAGAAATAGTGTCTCCATATTTTTAGCGCAAAAACTATTGCTACTAACTCCAAATCATGCACAAGGTAATTCATTTCATACGACTTCAACTATCTTGACGCATAGGCGGCCACCTTTCCATGTTGCATTAAAACACATCCAAGACCCTTATGTGAGGCATCGCAATAAATAACAAATCCTCTAGATTCTGACAGTATCGTCAAAACATGTGCTGTAGTTAACCTCTCCTTAAGTTCTTGAAAACTCTTTTCACAATCCTCATTCCACTCGAATTTCACATTTTTCCTTATCAACCTAAATAGGGGACTAGCTATTCTTGAAAACTCTTCTACAAATCTTCGGTAGTATCCCGGTAATCCCAAGAAACTATGAATATCTATCACCGTCGTTGGTCTTGGCCATTTAAGCACTACCTCTATCTTAGCTGGATCCACCATTACTCCCTCTCCAATGACTACATGACTTAGGAAAATAACTCGATCTAACCAGAATTCACACTTACTGAATTTAGCATAAAAATGATGATCTCTCAAAGTTTATAAGACTGGCCTCAAGTGTCATCCATCTTTTCCTACCCCTTTGAGTATACTAGTATGTCATTAATCAAAACGATCACAAATTTATCCAGGAAGGGTTTCAACACTAGGTTCATCAAATCCATAAATGCAGCTGGGTCGTTAGTCAAACCAAATGACATTACCAAGAACTCATAATGACGATACCTAGTTCGGAATGCTATCTTAGGGGTGTCCTCCTTCTTAATCCTTGTCAAACAAAGGCTTCTTTAGCACTTATCAAGACTCGTGATATGTGTGATCTAGAACTTCAAAGAAACCAAGAATCCAAAATTTTCCAAAAATAGCTTTCATTGTTATCGAAATTTCTCCTATTCCTCTCTCTCCAAATTAGCCGAAAAGTTTCTAGAAGGATCAAGCGAATCATCTCACTCCTCTCTTTGCAAAGATAGATGTCCCTCCAAGCTCTTAAATCTTCTTCCACCAACTTTGCACTTACCAACCAAAAATCCAAAACTGACATGACTAGATCCCAAAAGTACCTTGACCAACAATAGCATAATAGAAGGTGATCAACAGATTTTTATTACAAAGACAACACCAGTTAGGGCTCAAAAATTCCAAATCATTTTCAAAGAGAAGCAACCTTCCCAAGAAAAGGAAAAACCAAAACTTTTATTGGAGTTTCTGGAAAAGATGTAGAGCAACCATTTATAATAACAAATAAAGAAACTCAAGAGATGCATTTCAATATTCGGTTCCTCTAAGTGACACCAAAACCATTCTCTCTAATATATACAAGAGGCATTTACAAGAGGCACTGATATGAAAGCCCCATAAGAATTTTGGTGTCCATCTATAAAAATATTCTGAAATTTCCAACCATCTTTGATATCACCTTCTTCAATCTTTGTGCAAGGACCTTGGCCAAAATTTAAAAGCTCTCCCATTAAACTGATTAACCTTAAATCCTTTATGTCCTACATCCCAATTTCATTCAAATTAAGGATGATAAAACTAGATTCATGTAAAGTTTCGAATAAAAGCACAGATTGAGTCATTCGTCTATTGTCATTTTCAAAAGTTGCCCCTCGAATCATCACCTTGCTCCCTTTTATGCGCATTTGCTATTTTGTGGGAAAATTTTGTGTTTTTATCTCCTCTTAACCAAAGTTCAATATCTCTAATGCCAAGCAATCTCATCCAGCAAAAGCAACAAAGGCAATTAAGCTTTAGCGCATGTTCTCTTTTATTTCTCCCACCAAGTCACCTTTGAATCTCTATATCAACCACTAAATAATTTCATTCATCAATTCATCCTTTATCCTTGAAGAACATTTAAACCCTTCCTTCTTCCAATAAGTAACAAGTAAACTTGTCACTAAATTTAAATAAGCAACATAAATGTCATCGATACCTAGGTTAACATCTATACCAATCATATGCACAATCACCCTAGACCTTAAAGTTTTAGTACACCTTATCACTCAAGATAAACCTGTGCTCTAATACCACGTCAATGTCACGGCCACATTTTGCGTCAGAGTTGTGGTGTTCCAAGCTCACCACGTATACTACCGACTTGAGTTTTAAATTTTTTTTAATTGAGATAACAAGTAGAAAAAAAAGCAAGGCACTTTATTGATTTATGACCAATAATGTCGAGTTCATTTTACATACATCTGGGAAATAAGTCGGGTGTCATCAAAAAGTCGCCAGCGGCCCTACCCACTATACAAAAATCGAGGACTACAGTCTCAACCAAAAGGCTCCTATGGTTAACCCGACCACTAGGTCCACCAACCATCGGCTTGCACCATGCTACTTACCTATAAAAATTTTCAACAATAAAGGGGTGAGATAATAATCTCAGTGAGTTAAATCACTAACCCATCCACTAACTAGGCCAATGTAATAATTAGGCAACGAAGCAACTGGAGATTCATTTGATGGTCTAACATGCACAACAACATATCGAAGAGTAATACAATGAGTGGATGGCGAGGCTAAATGCACAAAACGCGTAAATATGCATCAATATAATTCGACCAACTTGGTTATACACCCATTTCCATGATGTCTTGTATCGCTTCAGAGACCGTCCTAGTCACACAGTAAGGTCACCCATTCACACAAGAAGGTCTTCCCATAACTCTATTGGGAAAGATATGTTTATATATTCAAGTGCACATCTCAAACCACAACCTTACTCTATCCATACACAGGATATGTAATGCCATGGTTGCTCTAGCATAGGATTTAATTTTTCGGTCCAATTACCATGCTCATGATATTGCTACTCAAGCAAATAACCATGGTAACATATTGGCACAAGTTTATAATCACACAACTAAGCAAAACACAAGTTGCATGGGGAATAATCGACTAAAAGTGTCACTGCATGTTTGAAACTTACACCTCATGTTACTCAGCTACTAAACATGTATTTGTAGCGCACATTCTACCTATCGAATTCTATCATTATTTAGTCAGCTTGGAAAAGGAAACTCAACGTCCTTTATTTTAGCAAATGTTAACACGATTACATTACCTACGACAAGTGCATTCTCTCCCTCTCGATGAAACTACTTCTACGACATTTAGCCTCCATCCCTCATGCTTTGTACTTAGTATCCAGGCTATTTATCTAACTAGAGCCCAAGTCAATTAATAGCAACTCCTCTACATTCTTAACCTCCCCATTTCTTCTATGTTTGCGCCATAGGATATCCCTCTTTTTGGTATCGACTAGCTAACTAACCAGGCCATCAATTTTCTCACATGTAATATAAGAGGTTAGCACCCCTTCTTGCTAACGTCCACCAACAAAAAAAAAATTGAAGATGCACTATACTACTTTATTGCTTGGCTCCTTAGCTCCATGATCCAAAACAGAGGTCAACCAATACCTCTACGTAAGTAACTCACTAATTGATGTCACCATTTCTGTTCAACTCAGATCGACTCCAACATACAACTGTATTCTAAGGCCAACTGGTATTAGCCAGCCATTCCTTCTCCCATTCTATAGATATCAACATTCTAGCTTTCTAACTACCCTCGAGCCTAAATTTCTCAAGTTGCTACCGATGGCCCCTGAATTGTGTCGCACAACCCCTATCCCATCTCAAAGCACGCAGTCCACTTCTCGTGTTCGAAGCTCAAATTTGCAACTTCGGATACCTCATTTGAAACTTGCACTACGACCCCATCTACCATTACCATCGTTGCTCACCAAGCACAAATGGGTCAGCCATCATCATTTTCTCTCCTCTCTATTCACGACAGTCATTAGAAGGGTTAATAAATGGTTTAGAGAGTTAACACACCAGCCGTCCCACTGTTGCAATGGCTTCGAACGTTGCTCGTCATTAGTCTCTAATCTCTCTTCTTCTCCCCCTGTCCCCCCCCCCCCCCCCCCCGATGAGCGGTGAAGACCATGATGTCTTTTTCCCTTCGATCTTCTTTTTCTTAATTGTGATTCCTATAACTGACAACTTAAATCCACAATACCCACCACTCCGACTTTACATGACCAAGACAAGTCTCAGTTGAAGATTACCGCCCCTCTCTATTACAACGCCAACCAATAACCCATACACTATGCAACCTCTCATTTTTTATGTGCATTTGGAAAAGCTAGTAAACAAGTTAGAAAATTAACTTACCTTAATCCTTGCTGCAGTACTGCTCTCGAATTGTTGAAGGGGAGTGCTCCTGTGTTGATACGAAGCAACAAACTCCCTAGGCAGAGAACGAAATTAAACTCCCAGCATTGCTCTTTAGCGATATCGTTGAGGGGAAAAGGAAGAGAAGAAATAGGTCTATGCTCTCATTTCCATTGGTTATTGCACCGGGCTAAGAAGAATCGAGAAGGAAGAAGAGTGAGCTACGCTCCCCCCCTTGAACTTCCTCTATTTCTTCATGGTCAAAGACCCAAATTGTCCTAATTTTTGGGCTTGAAACATGTGCTGTGGGGAGGAGCATTGTTAGGCCGCTTTTTTATCCAAGATTTTTGCCAGCAGCAACATTTAGACTTGCTTCATTCCAGATGACCCCTAACGACTAACTAAGGAAAAGAAAAATTAGGCTCGATTTTAACCAAATAATAGTGACTAGGCCTTATTTCCTAACTTCTGCAGCCCAAGTTGCTAATCAAAAGGGTCATGCTCATTTTAGGTTGCCAATTACACGAGGCCCATCCGTAAAACAAAGGAAAATTAAAAGGCCCAAAGTTACTCACTTTAATAATTTCTTTTCGATCAAATCCCAATCTATCCGGCCCTAATCATCTTTCAAATCTATTTCATTCATTTCTTGTTATTTTGGAATTATATAAAGTGGGGCATTACAACTCCACACCACTATCGTCTTCATCGTCGTTACACTGCAAATGAGGTAAAGGTCCCACTAGACGTCCATTGCAGGCTCTCACAAAAGAGAAATAAAATGACAAGAAATAAGACCTAACTCCGCTCCTACATCTATCCATATATAAACTAACAACTTCCTAAACTGAATATCCGGAAACTTTGAATCCACATACTCCTCTCATATTCTAATAAAGTCTATTGGCGTTCCATAATATACCGTAGGGACTACTGGAATCAACAGCGTGCTATTAATTATTGAAAAGCGATAATTCAATAGGAGTGAGGTAATACTCTTTGACTAAAAGCTTAACTAGCCAACAATTAGACATATCAAACTCATAGCAAATATGCCTGATCTCACTATGTGTTTAAATAGATTTTGTAGGAAGTAAACATATAACTCTCTATCAGCAAGATGTATGACTATATCCAATATGCATGAGAATTCATCAGTGATCACATTTCAAGTCCACACCCATCTAACGACTCTATCGATTTGTTGATCGGCCCATGTGGGTCACTTTCGATTTGCTAACCAAACTACTGTGGATCGCTATGTCCACAAACATCTCACCCGAAACTTCCTTGAATACACACGGAAGGGTACCTCTCCGAACACATACAAAAGAGGCAACCTGATTTCTAATCTTGGCTCTCACAAGGCTTCATCAGTATTATTCATCGATGGTATTCTCACAATTCATTTCTCAAATGCTATGCAATAATATATTTATGTCGTGCTATGCAACACATCTCAGCATGTTAAACATCAACTATCGCACCCCGTAGCATTGAACATGTTCACATTGATTTATAGTGCATTGCCAAAGTCATAAACACTCAAAGCAATTCATTCAAACCTTTAAACTTAGAGAATCAAACACATAACCGCATGTTTACACCTATACAACTCATGGCCAAAACTTCTTATACGTGAATGATCTTCTTTTTTTGCTCAATTCGACAACCCATTTACCAACCTCATTGATTTTACCAATAGTTAGGAGTAGCAAATAATTTACAGTCTGATGCACTATACAAACACCATAACCAAACCTTATATTGTTAGGCCCTACTCCATTCAATGTCCAATTAGACTATTTATCCACAATGTCGCTTATCCTACTCTCAAGAATATAAACCAAGCCCCTGTGTATCACTTGTAAACTACCTCAGTGTACCACACGCTCTCATCGAACCTTCTCTCTCTTAGCCAAACTAAAACCCATGTCCAACATGACGAAGCATCCATCAATTTTGCATACTCAACAATCAAAGATATCAATTGCACTCATAATAACCACAAACAAGACCATTTAGCATTCGACAAGTCTAACCGAACCTTGTCTCAACTACCACATTTCCCAACTCAATCTCAATAATCCAACCATTAGTTCCATTAACCCATTGTTCAAGAATGTCAACCAAGCTAGAAAAAGGCAACATGAAAGCTATATTGAACAATCTAATAGTTGGCAAGTTAGAAGTTTACTCACTTTGATTCCACACACGAGGAGACTCACAATACTGTCGGCACACGAATGAGATAGAGCACGAGATTGAGGAGAAAATAGCATTGGCTTGGTAAGAGTGTGAGCAATAGAGAGGGAGGGAGGGAGGGAGGGAGAGAGAGAGAGAGAGCTTATGGGTTTCTTTCAAAAAAAAAGAGAGAGGAGAGAGAAAATAACTTTTATAGTGAGTGGCTTGGAGCAAGCTCACCAAGTGTTTATCATGCGCCACCCCATCTGTCATTTGGCCACCAAGTACTAATTTCCACTAATTTTCCAATTTTCACATAATTGAGCTCCATCGGTACCAAAATTAAATATAATAAGTCCCCATTCTTTCGATAATGACTTTCCATGTCATTTCTTGAAGTCTCAAAATATGATTTTCTAAACAATCATTGCAAAAAATACTTTGATTATGTCCGTTAATCAAATTAATGGAACTCAAATCATCACAAAAAGTCTGAAAGTGTCCAAGATAGTCTGATGATAATGAAAGAAATCAAGTAGAACAATCTGTGTGAGCTTCAACGGAAGAATATCGATGGATTTCATGATGTTGACATTGGAAACTTATTTGTATATTGGAAACATTAGCAAGAGAAGATTAAAGATACTGGCTGAACTGTGTGGCTGTGTTATTAAGAAATTGAATTTATGGAGATGTTGTGATTTAGGCAAATAGTAGAAAGTGCAATTCAATATGACCAGCAAAAGAACGACTATGATTGTAGACTTCATATACTTGGGTGTTTGTAGTCTGTCATATTCTTTTTTTAGAGGAAGAGTGTCACATTTATGGTTATAGTTGTGAAACTCGAGAAAAACTTGCGCATTTATGCAGAGACAAAAGGTTGATGTTGAGAGCTTTAATCAAGACAGAGATTTGGTAGTATATATAGACCAACAATAGCATTGAGTTCTGCTTAGAGTTTTTAAACCATTATTTTTTTTATGAAAAAAGACATAGTGAGATAGCACACTAGTAGTCAAGTACTAGTGAACCACAACAAGTTGCAGGTTTGACGAGCACAATGTTATCAAAGACAGGCCAACAATGCTCTCAAGTTTTGGTATGGTTGGGAAATTCCTAATTGATGTGTTTGATACAATGAGCTACTTTGTAAATAAATACCCATCAATTGTGATTGAATGTAATACTCTTAAACAAGAGGAAAATTATCAAAAAAATCTTAAACCTATTATATTGGCATTAATTCAGTCCTAAACCTTTCAATTTAACTAATTTGATCATAAATCTTTTTGCATTGGTATCAGTTCAGTCCATCTATTCAATTTAGGCCAAAAACTGTTGGCATGGACGTCATTCATTATATGTGCAGCATTGATATGCAAGTTTTTGTTATATCTTTTAAATTATTTTTTTATTTATTTTTATCACGCCCTAAACCCATGAGCCACGCGAAATCTCTGTCATATATATATATAATCAAATGGTTCATGAAAACGATGGCCCAGGAAACTTGCCATAATCAAACAACCTCAGAGCTCTATAGGCAACGGAAATGAACTCCTTCAAATCACATATACAAAAAAAGGATAGATAGAGAGACAAATTAGGCTTTTACAACAAGCCAAGCCTTATATTACATCTCATATACAATATTCACATACAACCATTAGGATGATATCACCTATACACAAATTAAAACTTCAATTACCCTACTCCATACATCTAGGCTACATACATGTGGGGTTGCTACTGCCTTCCTCCCACATCTACCCATACGGCACTCTATATCTTATGTACATCCCTCTATCTGTCCTAAAAAAGACTGAGTCGTAGTTTCGATTTCCTTCGAGATCTTTTGTCTTATCGGTATTGCAATTCATTACGGGGGTCGAGTTTCTAAAAGCAAGGAAATCACCTATGAGAGTAAATCTCAGCAAGCTAACCCCTTCTCAAGACACCAAACAAACCCAGACCAAACTCTTAAGTCCTAACTTAGGCACTCAAAATCACTAGGCCAAATTCGATTACTTCAAAGTAGTTCAAATTTAGAAAACTCACTACAAAGTGGTCGAGCATATAAACCGTTTATAACAGTTCCAATCCGGGACCATATAAAATCCAGATAGCATAAAAGTAACACAATCAATTAATGACTTAATAAAGGCAATTAAACTTTCAATTAAAAACAGATTCGATACAGGACAATCATAGCAATCACTTATGTATGCACGCTCAATCTTGAGTCTCGACTTGAAAGCCAATTCGACCCGCGTCATATAGGTACATCAGGTCCGGCTCGCGTCGTAGATGCCTCAGGTATGTATCTTAACCCGCGTATAGAACACCTTAGGTTGGCACATTACTGCTCCAGCTACCCCGCGTCAAACACATCAGAATGCACTATACCTCGACTCATGTCATATAGACACCTCAAATCGGTACACTTATCTCTCCAATTCCTTGTATCGTTTAGGCATCTCAGGACCATCCTCCATGGCTATATTTTATGTCAGTGGCTACATATTATTGTCGCGACCTAAAATTCATTTTTAGGTTAATGGATTACCAGATTAATTAATTAAATTAACTAACCTAGTTCGAGCTCTCCCAAGCTCTACCAAATCGCAACTTTGATTTTTTTTCAAATGATTTTAGAATTTGGAGTCGCCACTAATCATTTTTGGTAGGTTGATTAGAAACCTAAGTAACCTAGCGGGAGAACTAAATTACTCCTGCAAACCAGAGATTATGAGTTCGGGGACTTGGTTACACTAGTTAATTAAAACTAATGCCCTTTCGGTATCTTAATTCCATGGATATCCTATTTTGGCAACTGTCACTTGATTTATTCCTAAGACCCTGGTAAGGTGTTCTTTTTATGTTTTCACTTTAAAATGAAATGCATAAAGGGTATGAACGCAAACGTTGACATACAAATACGACACACAAATACGGACAAACGAATATGATATACGAATACGTAGATATGCGAATACGAATACGTGCGTGACGTGCGAATGACATACGTACATGACATGCGAACGACATACGTACGTGACATGTGTATGAATACGATATGCATACGAGATAGACGAATACATATACGTGCGTTACATGTGAAGGACATACGTACGTGGACATGCGAATGATATGCGTACGTGACATGCGTATGAATACAATATGCATGCGGGGATAGACGAATACGAATACGTATGTGACATGCGTATGAAAACGCACGAATACGATATGTAACATGCATACATACACCATACAAATACGTGACATATATATGTGACATGCATAGTGATATGTGTATGTAAATACGTACATTTCGATTTTGCCCATAAAGGGCAAAGTCGTCATTTTGAAAAGATGGGATAAAACCCTCATTTTTGAAAAAGAGGGGATAAAACCCTTATTTTGAAATTTTTGATTTTTCTGAATGAATATGCATGGGTTAATAACATATCATAACAGACAAATGTGGATTTGCAAACGTCGCGTACGTGACGTGCATACGAGAACAAACAAATACGATATGTCTATACGAACATACGGATAACATAACAAACATACACGAGACATACTACATGAGATGCACATGAATGGCATTTTTTGTATTTTCAGATTTTCCATTTTTTTTTGGTTTTTTGGATTTTCTACATTTTTTTGTATTTTGGATGTATTATAAAAGAATGCAAAATCACCCAAAGCAAATGAAGATGTGAAGAGAGAGCAGGTAAAGTAAAACTACCCTAAGGACAGTGAAAATAAAACCCGCAACTCGTCGGGTGAATAATTACAGACCAATTAAATAAAACCCGAGACATGATCGGGAATACAACAAAAATGGACCGGAATGGACATCGGTCAAACACCCGTCGCCAAGCCTCGTGGGTCGAGAGTACAACAAAACGGATCGGAATGGACATCGGTCATCCTCCAGTCTTCAAAGCATCGGGCCGAAAGCCAAATGAAAATAATGAACTTATCCAATCGGACATGCACAATCACCAATGAGTTAAGACAATTCAAAAACTCAAAGAGAGTTTAACACGTGCTGATTAAACTTCATTGAGACCATTTTTTACATTTTCCAATGCATTAACACAAAAAATACGAATTAAATCATACTGTCCATGAACATTCTTAGGGAGAAAGCAGTAACCATGAAATACAAAAGAAATAATGAAATGTATGTAAAAATTCTGAGATTTTTTATGTGGATGGGAAAATGTGTCTTTGACAACTTTCATGTTTTACATTCTTATTGAAGAGACACTCATTTTCGTGTAGAAAATGGTCTTTCATGAGAGCTCAGCAGCAAACAAACAAATTTCACAGAACAGACATATTTCAGGATTAAGCTTAAATGGACACTCAAATCTCAAAATTAATGCACCAAACTTTCCAGTCTACTAAACAAGACCCCAATGAACAACTTTCATTTTTTGTGAAGTTTCAAAAGAAGACTCTAAACATAAGATAACTACAAATCAATATGACCACACACAGAAAAACACTCAGACTCAAGGACGCCAACAGAATTGCATGATTTCATTAAATGCATTAAAAATACGAAACGTGCATGAATATTTTTTTATTTTTTATATGTTATGCATTAAGATCTTATGAACAAATGTCATGAAGAGGTCTTTATGAAACAAAGTCTAGAATAACCCATGGAAAATCATTTAGCGTGAAAGGTCAGATCAGAAAAATTCTATCTCAGGTTCTGATCACCATATTTCCAGATTTCTGCTTTCAATTTCGGGACCCTTTTGACATAGCAAACGACGTCAATTTTCGTGCCATAATATATCAAATCGAAGATCTCGAAGTCATCTACGAATGTTCAATACATTTATTTTCGAGATTTCGTCATCTAAACACGAAAAATTGAGTTACCAGATAATTGCACATGCTGATGCGCCTAGAGCTCGTTGGAGATGAATCCGTCGCGTCGCCAAGGCTTGTTCCACGGCGGCGAATTTTTCTCTCTCAAAATTTTTTTCTCTTGAAATCTCTCCAAAAAAAATTTTTTCTCCAGTTTTTCTTCAATCTCCCAAAACTCTCTCAAACATCCAAAATTTTCTCTCCAAAAAAATTCCCCTCTCAAGCTCACTTCTTCCTTCTTTTATAAACCACTCATCTATCTCCCATTCTAATTTTTCCATTAACTCTATCTCCCATTCTAATTTCTTCACTAACTCTTCTTCATTTTCATCTTCCCTTCTCCATCTCTATCTCACATTCTAATTTCTCCACTAACTCTTCTTCATATTCATCTTCCCTTCTCCATATCTATCTCCCATTCTACTAATTCTTCTTCATCTCCATCTTCCCTTCTCCATATCTATCTCCCATTCTACTAACTCTTCTTCATCTCCATCTTCCCTTCTCTATTCTCATCTTATTTTCTTTATCTTCTCTTCTCCATCTCCTCTTCTCCATCTTCCTATCTTCATCTCCTCTTCTCCATCTTCTCTTCTCCATCTTCCCTTCTCTATTCTAATTTCTCCACTAACTCTTCTTTTTGTTATTTACAAAATAATCTCTCAAGTATTAGGTATTTGCACTCTAGTCCATGAGATTTTAAGTATTTGTAATTCAGTCCCTGGAGAAATATTTCTTTAAGTCCAAATCTCCTCACAATTTTTGACACACCTATCGCATGTTGAATTTAAGCTCATTTCTTGCTATTGAAAATAATGCAAAATTTAATTAAAGCCCTGTTTGTAAAATTGAGTCATTCTGGGTATAATTGGGCCAAGATGAAAATTTGGAATATTAAAGAACAATGTCACAACTCCTAAAAGTGAAAAATGAAAATAAATTGACTCAAATTGAATTTTTTTAGGCCCGATTTGAGATTATGCTCGTTAAGGAATACACGACCTCGAATTGGATTTTTTAAATTTGCGATGGCCAACATGAAAAGGGATTTAAAGGAAAAATATTGACTATTTTTATGTATTTTTGTGGCCTCAAATGCTATTATTTATTAAATAGTTTCCTAATTTCTAAAAATTATATTTAAAAAAATACAAAAAATATGAAAAATTATTTTTTTACTCAAAAATGGTTGCCTAAGCTTGGCCAAGGCTTCCAAAGTTGATTTTGCAATTTTCTCATTTTTATAGATTTTCTATCAATTTTAGAAAATAAAAATACCGAAAAATACTGAAAATATGAAAAATCATTTTTTGGTCAAAATTGGTTCCCTAGGCTTGGCAAAGGTCTCCAAAGTTAATTTTTTCAAATTTATGAATTTTTATGGATTTTCTATTAATTTTAAAAAAGAAGAAAAGAAAAGGTGATTGAAAATCAAGTGTCAACAGCTACCCCTCTTTGAAAGGAAGCTCGGTAGAGGTTCATTTCAAAGACGAGACGACACCTGAATCCTAATCGACTTAACACAATGAAATAAAAAGAGTCATGACATTCGATCTCCAATACCCCTTTTAGCAAATTTCGATCCAAACCCGGTTTGAGGAGGCTTTCATGCGATGAGGGAGAGATAAAGATGAGAATTTACCTGGCACTTACCTGCTCGTTGTATGGCGGTTGCCTGACATGAGTGCTCTGCTGAAAATGAGATGAGAACCTAAGGATTCGTTATAAGAAAACCTTAGGGTAGTGGAACTTGGACCCGTATGGTAGGTCACCCCATAGTAGATTCCTAATAAAAGGATTCTACTGATTAAAATCGGATTGAATTTTGACCCGTATGGTGGGTCACCCCATGGTAGATTCCTAGTGAAAGGATTCTACTGATTAAATTAAGATTTGACCTGTATGGTAGGTCACCCCATGGAAATGCCTGTAAGAAGGACTTTGGTGCCTGTAAGAAGGACTTTGGTGCCTGTAGAAAGGACTTTGTTTTGCCTATAAAAAGGACTTTGGTGTGCCTGTAGAAGGGACTTTTGGTTGCCTATAGAAAGGACTTGGTGCCTGTAAGAAGGACTTTTGTGTGCCTGTAGAAAGGACTTGGTGCCTGTAAAAAGGACTTGATGCCTGTAAGAAGGACTTGTGCCTGTAGAAAGGACTTTGATGCCTGTAAAAAGGACTTGGTATGCCTGTAAAAAGGACTTGATTTGCCTGTAAGAAGGACTTGGTTTCCTGTAGAAAGGACTTGGTCGCCTGTAGAAATGACTTTGGTTGCCTGTAAAAAGGACTTTTGATTGCCTGTAGAAAGGACTTGCTCGCCTGTAGAAAGGACTTTGGTCGCCTGTAAAAAGGACTTTGGAAATGGACCGTTCCGTATTAGGGTTCCAATGGAAGGGCTCCGGAGATAATATACCCTAGATTTCACCTTTTTTGGGTAGACTGAAGAGGTATTGATTGAGAAAATGATTTTTGGGTATATCTGGGATCTAAGGAGATCAAGAATCCTGCAGACGCTTTAACCCAATTTAACTTACCATGAAGGGTGCCATTCTGGGATCTGGGGAAACCAGGAATCTTGCAGACGCTCAAACCCGATTTAACTTACCTTGAAGGGTGTCATTCTGGGATCTAGGGAGACCAGGAATCCTCAAAATCCGACTTAACTTACCTTGAAGGGTGCCATTCTGGGATTTGGGGAAACCAGAAATCCTGCAGACGCTCAAATCCAATTTGACTTATCATGAAGGGTGCCATTCTGGGATCTGGGGAAACCAAAAATCCTGCAGAAGCTCAAACCTAATTTTTGTTGTCCCATCACTTTAGGAATAAACCGATGAGGCAAAGATCAAGAACACGAGAGTTGGTCAATCATGATTTGATAAAGCTTGAGAACACGAGATTGTATCAATCGTGAGCTGATGAAGACTTCATGAGAGTATGTTGATCATGAGTTGCAAGGGTTCAGAAGACTTACCTGGATCTTCTGAGTTAATGATCGAGGCATAGACAGACCGATTGTATCGTGTCTGCTTGCTCACTGAATGACCTTATGTGCTGCAATGGATTTGAGCACCCAGACAATCATCAGAATTGAAAGGTTCAGGTTGAAGATATACTCACCTGAAAATGCTTGGCGAGCATTAGCCAACAGGGCTTGTTTGTTTAATAGCCTCTGGATGAATTTCAAGACCTCGGAGAGTAACTCGACTATTAGGAATGCACTACTTGTCAGACAGTGTCAGAGGTAACATGTGCAAGCATTTTTATCAATGAGTTCATCGGTTCATGCAAAACCATTCAGTTGAGTTTGCAATGATTAAAACCATATGTGTGTGCTCATAATATGGATCATGCATGACTATTCTATCGAGTTTGCATTTCCAATTCTGTCCAGGGAGGTTATCATGTCATGAATACCTCGAATTGAACCTGAATGGGGACTTCAGTCCGAAAGGGCTTTCTCTCACTCTCGAGAAACGCTATTTATCCGGATTGCAGGATTTGAAAAGAAAGCACTCAACCTTACCATCATCGCATTCAGCGAGGATCTGAGTAATCTCGCAATTGATACGATCAAGCCGATCTAGAGGTCTTGATTAGGACCGTAATGTGGGCTGGGTCAAAGGCTTATCAAAGGAGACTCATTTCGAGTCAGGGCCATTGACAAAAAAGGGTCTTCATCATCTGCTCCGGGTTTACAAGTCAAGAACCCTGCAAAATGAGAGAGAAATAATCTTGCTCGAACTTCTTCGAGCGATTCTTAAAGTCATTCAACTCTTACATTAATTTAGGTGCCCTAATCAGAAGAGACTTTCAAGGGTCGTAATGTAGGTCGGGATTTGGGTCTGAGAAACGAAGGGCTCGTTTTGGCTCAGCAAAATATATGAGAAGGGCTTGGTGTTGGTGATCATTGCAGTCTTGTCACCGATCTTTGACCTTCTTGAATTTGTCTTTAATGAATACCATCATTGGCTGAGGGGTGGTAGTTCTTTTACACTTTGCAAACTGACTTCTTTGGGGATCCTTTTTCGGGAATTCTCAAAATGTATGTTCGAAGTCAAAAGTTCATTACAGATATATGGGCATTGGCCTTGCTTTTGATAGGCACTTTGCTCTTTCTGCCCGAGATTCTTTGGAGTAGCCTTTGCTTTTCTTACTCCCGACTCCCTTTTGTTTGGAAGCAAGCCCATTTTCTTTAGGCTACACTTGTCTCTCTCTTTTTTTTTTGTTTAATAATCTTGTGATTTTGAATTTTAGCAACAAGATGATTTTCAACAAATGATACTAGACATTACATGAAAGTCTAGCATATGAAATGGGCTGATTCGAGAATTCTCTATTGGCCCAATTTCTTCAATTCTGCTCTTTTGGGGGAAGGTGTCGTCGTTACCTTGAAATGAGCAAGGATCACCAACATGGGCTTGAGAAATGAATTTGCAGGCTCAATTGGGTTATGCAAAGGATGAGTGTGTAGGATAGAGAAAATAAATGCTCTTCGTCATCCTAAAGCACTTGAATTAAAATTCGAGTATCATGCAAAGAAACACTCGAAGATTGATGTTAGTCCAAGCAAGAGAATTTCTAACCATTTATCTCCTGATATTGTTGGAATTACCTCTGTTTTGCCCCAGTGCGGGGTGGTTCTTGACAGGGTCATGAAATGAAATCACCGTTTAAATGGGTTGTCAATGGTTGCCTGAAGTGTTTGGAATGGAGAATGAATGCCTCCTTCACTTAGACTATCGTATCTTTTGCGAGAAAACCCATTGCCTTGGAGAATGCGGAATCTGTCTACCGCTCAACTCACTGTGGATTAAATATAGGACGTATGTGGAAATGGCTTGCCTTTCATCGTCCTGTCATGCCCCATTCTGTACATTCGATGCATCGTGTACAGTTTATACCCCCAGTCAAAATTGACAAATTGAACATGCAGAACAGTCATGCATAAATCATGGAATGTGTAAACATCATGCAAATATGGCAATACAAGTACAAGTATGGAAATTGCCCCTGGCTGTGTGGGCGGATCAGACACGTTGGGGGCCTATTCCCCGAGTCGAGGAGTAGCTTGTTTCTGGTTTTGCCTCTTTTCGATCTAGGGTTTGCCATTGATTTCCCTTATTTCATCAAACGGATCGCATCAGGCGATCATAACTTGGCCCCTTTGGGCTGTTTTCTTTGAAGTATCAGGTGTTAGTTTAACATTTCCTGTAACAAGGAAGGAGACCTGTTAGCCAGTATCAGAAATGATGAACTGGACACGATACTGAGTTACCCTTGAGTGCTTCGCAACTCCTTTACCAGTTTTACCACTCAGGATTTTCTCCGTGGGTGTGTCAAGTTAGACATTTCCGGTCAAACAATGGAGAAGAAGACGTATTAGTCAGTATTAGAAATGATGTATTGGATACGATACTGGTTTACCCTTCATCTTGAATGTTTTGCGTGACGCCTTTATCAAGTTCACTGGATTGAGTTTCCCTTGGCTTTCACTGGACACTTCAACGTTAAGCTAAGATCGTAACAAAATACTGACCTTGGTATTGCTCGTCGAGTATTCCTGTTTCTTTTTGCAAAAAGAAATGCGAGAAAAAGTTGTTTTATTTATTTACAATACTTACAACATTTCCATCCTCGAGGATCGAACGCGGGACGTCTCGGACCACTGTCATTCCCCATGCCATCTGGTCCACAAGACCGCAGGCGCTCATGGAGGTTCCTTTTAAGAGTCAATCCTTGAGATGATATGGTGTTGTTGTATTGTACTAGGTAATTCCATGTCACTTTATTTTTCGGGGCGGTTTACAAACCCTGTTAAGAATGGAATAAAATAATTCAGAACACGAGACGAGTATGAGCAAATTAGAACGATACAGAATTACCCTTCTTTGAGATTGTTTGGGTCTTTCGTTCACATATTCCTCATTTGAAGCCGTCCATTCTGTGGCGATGTCCACGAATCTATTTGCCCAAAGTTTTGATTAATCGGGGAATTTCGTTTTTGGGTCAATTTGCAAATTCCTGTAAACAGAAGGGATCTAATTTAGAATCGGGACAATTTGAGGGTAAATTGAAACGATACTGCTTTACCCTTCTAGTTCGCGCGACTTTTTACTCGCAATAAATTCACTACGAGTTTGGTGTGGTAGCAGACTCGAGCATTTAATAGGAGAACAGGAAATTGCTGCTTCTTGCTTTTGCGTTCATTCTGAACATCAATAAAAGTAGAAAACATCACATGCAAGGAAATGAAGCGTCTGCATTCGTTCAAGATCGATTTTGCTCCCTCAGCAGGCTCTCCCATGATCAGCTGGCTTCATTCTGGACCAGGTATGCATCGGCTATGTTGAAGGACCCGTGATCTCAGCTTCGAAATACAGACTCCCTGTGCATATTACAGTCCCCGTGCTTCATTAACATTAAACTGGTTGATCATGGCGGTGAGTTCATCGTCAATGCCGCTTGCCTAGTGGTGATACATCTCCCCTTCCCCGGGAGGTATTGATGCTGATCCAGTAGCATTAGTCTTTTTGTACCCTGCTCCAATAGAACTCGATTCTGTTATAAACTGGTCTAATTCGCTTCTCAAACACGCATTTTCAATCCTCAGATCATGCATTTCATCGAAGGCGAGGAGGAGGCTGTTGCAGTTAGGGCAGGTGGCGGAGTCAAAAGCCTCTTTATACATCTTGTTTTCCGCTCGGAGGTTTTCATTTTCAACTCTTAGAAACTCGGCTTCGTTGTGCTCATGACGAGTCTTCATTCGGGTTCGCCTATTTTGAAACCAGAACTTGATTTGTGAAGGTTCAAGTCCTAGCTCTTGACTTAGTTCCATTTTCTGTTTGCCGTCTGGCATAGGACATGTTCTGAAGAAATCCTCAAGCCTTTGTACTTGCTCCTTAGTATGGCGATGGTAACGCTTCTTTTGACCCTTACCGTTGTTGTCCTTATCTTTACTGAGATCTTGGACGTCGTCGGCGGAAGGGCCAGGTTCCATAGGCTCGATCCCAAACATGGTTTCGAACTCTTCCTCGCCCATATTCAGCAGGCAATGATAGCTTTCGGAAGTATTGGGTTGAGACATCTTCGATTTGGTCGATGATTTCTCAAGGTTTACTATATCTTTCTGTATTTTCACTCTCTCTGAACCGTGTATGCTTTAAAACTCTCTTCAATGTATGAATAAAGATTATCAGGAGGATGTCTCTTTTAAAATTTGGCGTCGGCTTAGCATATGTATCGCTTCTCCCGAGATTTCTGTCTTTCTCAACCTTTCCTGCGTGTTTCTTGCTTGGCTCGTCTTTTCTCATCTCTTCATAGTGGTAGGGTCCCTATCAACGTCTCTACCGTCGATTTGCTGGCGTGTTCTCCTATAAAAACGAATCTCATTTTCCTTGTCTCCCACCCAAGTCACCTTTCTTTCTCCTTTTTCAAAGTTGTGTCATCCCGTCAAACTTTTGGCAGAGATGTCGGATTTGCTTGGCTCGAGATTGGAGACGAGTAGCGGAGGTGATGCTGATAGGGAATGGTAGACAGGAAAATCTGGCCAGTAGAGACTTTCACTGCAAAAATGAAAGGGAATGCGGCAGTATATGTTCTTCATATTCTAGAAAAATTGGAACGATACTGTTTTACCCTTGTATGTACTTCCATTGAATTTGAATTGAGGAAGTTCCTTCATTTGGATTGGATTGGATTGTATGTCCCGAGTTGCCCTTCACTTTGAGCTTGCCACATAAGTGCTTTGCTTAGTTGGGCCTTGTTTTCTTTCGGGTTGCTTTGGACCATCATCATTTTTTATGCCATCGGGTCCGTGGATCGGAGGGCTCCTTTAATTTAAAGGTTACCTTTAAGGCAAATGAGTCCTATCGCATTCCATTGGGTCATTTCATTTTGCGACGCTCTTGAGGTAATTTGCAATCCCCTGGAAGAGAATGGAACAAATCCAATTTAGCATTTTGCGACGATTGAGGGTAAATTGGAACGACACACAGTTACCCGTCTTCGAGCTCGCCTAGGCTTTTCACTTGAAATTTCCCTACGTGAGGTCATTCAACATTTCTCATTATGGCAGTCAGCGACGTTGCCACAAATTGATCCGCCTTGAGTCTAGCATAAAAAGGGATTCACGCATTCGACGGGATAAAAAACAAATTACCCCATGCCCCTGAATTAAATCTAGACACCTAGAAAGCTGGAAATATCACACGCAGGGGAATTAAGCATGAAATGAAAGGTGCACTTGTTCAAGGTCAGTTCTGCCTCTCCTGCGGCTCTTCGATAATCAGCTAGTCTCATGCTGGTTCAGGCATGGATGACCGATGTTTGAGAGTCCTTAATCACTGGCTTCCGATTATGGCTTCGGATGTCTGTCAACCTTAAACTGGTTGACCAGGGCAGTAAGCTCATCATCTGGGTAATCTCTTGAACCTTCCAGCAACTGATGCTCGAATTGGGCATTATTGTTGGCAAATGCTGGCGGTAGATTTCTCATTCTGTCCTTGCCATGAGCAATTTGACTTCTCGAGCTGAAGTCTTCATCATTACTCCAGAAAGTGTGGGGATCACCAACTGTCCTGCTGCCAAGAACTCCTTCCATTTGAGGATTAGAGAAGTGGAAGTGCTCAGGATAATTTCTTGTCTGATTCTCTGGCTGCGCAGGCGCGCTGATCATGGGATGAATTCTAGCCACGGGTTGGTGCTCAAACCAAGGAGTCTGAATACACTGCCCCTGCGGTCTATACTCTTGAAGAGCATTAGGGTGATTCTGGGGGATACTTTGATTAACGCCTGGGGGATTGATGGCACGGCTACTGGTTTGGTTGATGATGGGAAGTGGCTCGCCCCATGCTAACCTGTGGAACTTATGGTGGCGAGGAGACTCGACGTTCAGGCTTGGATCAGTCCCGCCTTGGTTTTCTTGATTCTGAGCTGCATTGTGTTCTCTCACCCTTTTTCTGTACTTCTGAAGATGACTCGAAACATTTGCTTTAGTGAGTCCCTCTACCTTCATAATTTCCAGTATATGTTGCGGCCGTGCCGAATCGATTCCTAGTTGCTGAACTGCATTAACAAACATACGATGCATCTCGGGAGACCAACTCATCTTCTTTCTCCAGTTGCTTGGAATAAAATTGAAGGCTTGATGCTTGTTCTCATGGTCGTGCAATTACTTCCTTACCACGTGCTGCCATATGTTTTGAAGCATCTGAACCCTAACTGGTTTCGTTACGACGTCTTGGGCCCCGTTTAAGACAGCCTTCATCATGGCTTGCTGATCATCGCTTGCCGATATTACGAGGACTGGCATGTTTAATTTAGAATTGATGACTTCCAAGAGAGTGAAAACATCCATGTCAATCCCTACCATGGCGGTGACGACGATATCAAACTGGTCACTACTCCTCCTTAATATCTCTAAGGCCTCTGTCGCCTTTGCTTGAGCTACAACCTTATACCGGCATTTTCTTAATACGGTAACAAGGATTGACAGAGAGACTAGATTACCGTCAATGGCCATGACCAGTAGACCCTCAGGGTAAGGAACTTCATCAGCTTCGACCAGGGTTGAACATGCGCCCATTTCCCTAATGCTCGACATATTTCTGGATCTAGGACTGCCGATTCGAGACCGCCTCAGGATGTCTTCTCGGACTTGAGGGATCACGGGATCGTTGATGGCTTCTCGTAACAGGCTTTGAAAGCCAATGCTTTGATGGTGAAGGTTTTGAATTCCTCTCCCACGAGAACTCCTTCCTCTCTATCTTTCTCCTGCGAGTTCGTGCAGATGAACCCTCACTATCAAATGAGGATAAATTCTCTCTCTGGCAATAGCAACGACTTCCCCCTTCACAGGCAGTGCTATTAGATTTACCGAGGGGAAAATCTGACATTCAGCTTTTGATTAAAGGGGAAATCCTTGTTTATCGCTCAGTTTGTCTTCTTCTTTCTTTTCGCGGTAGAGGGCCCCTGTCAAGATTTCCACCGTCGATTTACTGACGGGTCCTCCAATGAAGATGAGTAATATCTCTCTTTCTGCCGAAAATTTCTTTGTCCCCCACTCAGCTCGTCTTTTCGTTCTTTCTTTTTTCAAAGCGGTGGAGTCCCATCCAGCTTTTCCATAGAGACGTCAGGTTTGTTCGGCTCGAGGTTGCCACTTGACTGGAATTTGAGCCACCGGGGGTGTTGCCGACAGAGAATGGTAGATAGGAAAACCTATAAGGACTGCCCCTGTGAAATCAGTATTTAAATTAAAGCAGATTACCATCTTCGCATTCCGCTCATCTGCCTCATCTCTCTCCTTTCTTTCGTATTCTGCTTTCAAAAATGGCCAATTCTCCTAACCACACCTTATCCGCCGAAGTCCTGGCTGGGTGGGAGAGACTCTACAATCTTCTTGGTAGAGGTTACGCTCATATAGCCAAAAACTCTACCGTTGAGGTTGAAATCCTTGGTTTATTCAGGACTGTGGACGCTGCTTCTATTGAGGGTACCCAACTGGGGAAGGAGTATCGGAACTTATCGACCGTTTTCATCAATTTTCTGGCTGCCTATAACCGCGCTTATGAGACGGTCCTTCTGACCGCCGTCGTGAAAGCTCGTTACCGAGACCGGCACGAGCGTCTGGCAACAGTTACATTTGTGGCTGATAATCACAAAAAGGCCCTCAAGTTTGCCAACGATCAGCTTTCCTGGCTGGTTCGTGAGAGGGGAAAGCTGGTGGACCGTCTGGACTTGGTCCGAACTTACGCCGAACAGGAGCCAGGCAATATTGTGATGAGGTGCAAATGCGGTTGGCTGCAGGAGAGGCTTGATGACATTACGGCAGACATTGCTTTCGAGAGGGCGGCGATTCCGGACCTGGAGTTTGCCGTTGAGCATTACGAGGCCACTATGGCCCAGGTTAAAGAGAAGTGCGATCGCCTCTTCTTTAGGCTCGCGGAGCTTGATCCCGAGAACGCCCGGTGCACCCAGAGCATCAACTTTATGGAGAGCCAGCTGAGCTCCTTTGTGACGCTTATTAGGGCTCAATTTGATTTCACTTTTCCTCCCCAGTGAGTTGTTGTAAGGTTTGTTGGTGAATGGAATGAAGAGAAAGTTTCACGTGTTTGTGCTTTTCATTTTCCTGCCATTTCTTCGCCCATATAGCATGATAGGACGATTTACGGTACTGAAAACGTTGAGGCTTAACACTCTTCTCGGTGTTCTTGTTATCTGCTGCCGGCGATGATATCAAGGACATTGGCGAAGGGTTCGGTGGCGGCCCCCACCGGTCACAGCGCCGTGAGTCAGTCGTGTGAATTATTGCAAATCGACCACTCGATTAGTGCTCCAATAAACAAACCGGGCTGCCCGTTGCGTGCCCCACTTTACTCCTGCCTATCTCTTTCGGCGTCCACTTGAATGTGTCGGTCGCCTGTAGCGTTGGGAGAAATGATTGCGGGCCATGCTCGATAATAAAATACTAGTCCTCCAAAATCTTTTATGTGTTTTGAATCCGAGGAAGGTAAAAAGGCAAGCATTTGTTCAATTTAATTAGAAAGGCGTCGCAAGATCGGGTTCATAATCTTGCCCCATGGGTTTTGATTACACAGTCTCGACTTTCTCAACAAAAATACATGAACCCTTCTAATATATTAAAAATGTCCCCAGGCCCGATCTGGATGCATTCACTACCCCTCATCAAAATACATGGCCCATACGTGCTGACTTATTGACACGATTCTGTCTCCGGAAGAATTGGCCTCTTCATATGCCCCTAGGGTTAACGATATCTTCGCTTGCCCCCTGATTGTTATCACCAACGAGCCCGATTTTTCTCCACCCCAGGGTACCTATAATTCTCTGCAAAAGTAAAGAAAATAATCAGTATGTGATCCAATAGGGGTCGGCCCATGATTCATACATTAGTCCAATTTTATTTTTCAATTTTAGAGAAACTTTTCTTAGAAAAACATGGGTGAATTTCTCAAAAAGAATTTTCTTGCAAATTTTTACAACTTGAAAAATGTGATAAAATATCTTAAAATTTAGCAAATTTCCCGAAGGGATTTTCCTTTTATCAGAATGAATTTTTAGGGATAAATTTGTCAAGAAAATCTCATTTCTATTGAAGTAGAAAAATGTAACAAAATCTTTTACTGGTCAACAAAATTTTCCTAAGGGATTTTTCACACTTATTTATTTATTTATTTATTTTTATTTTTTTCAAAAATGAAATACTAATTTGATTTTCATTTTCTTTTGAAAAATGACCTTGATGTTAAATTCAAAATTTGACCGACACCTAACATGGACCGACCAAAAATAAATACAAGATGAAGTTAGAAAACTTACTTTCACCGTCAAAAATACCATGTAAGTCGCATAGACATGCACATGAATCGTGAGTTTAAATCTTAACCTATCTACTCTAAAGGCTGACAAATTGAAGCGAAAGACTTACGGCAAGGCGACAATCTCGCGCACATAATCAAGATTAGCCGTGACCCCTACGACGTAATCAGGATTAGCCGGGTCTCCCAACTTCGGCTCCTCGAGTCAAAAATTAAAACCACTGCTTTGGTAATCTTACCAAGCCTGAGGCCTAACTTTTAAAACTCATTTTTGAAAAGAGGTTCGGGATTGAATCTGGACTAACTTTCGACGTGATCTCACGCCGAACGCTAGAACCAAATCACAATACCATCCTAAAACTAGTGACCCAGGTCCGGTCACGGGATGTGTGTGATGTAGTGCTAAAACAAACAATCATGCACATCAGTTAAATTCAAACACCGCTTCAAAATGTGCAAAAATTAAATTCCAATTTCCATACACCAAACCTGCAAAATAAGGGGTTAGCCAAACACTCCACCCCTTATAACTCCCATCTGCAAGACCATTTAACACCTAAAGATTAGAATTCAACCAATTGCCAAACCAAGTGAATATTCATGAAATTTTACTGGCCTAAGTCCTCTAAGTTCTTAAATTTTTCAAAAATTATGAACAACTCCCCAGCGGAGTCGCCAAGCTGTCGCGACCTAAAATTCATTTTTAGGTTAATGGATTACCAGATTAATTAATTAAATTAACTAACCTAGTTCGAGCTCTCCCAAGCTCTACCAAATCGCAACTTTGATTTTTTTTCACATAATTTTAGAATTTGGAGTCGCCATTAATCATTTTTGGTAGGTTGATTAGAAACCTAAGTAACCTAGCGGGAGAACTAAATTACTCCTGCAAACCAGAGATTATGAGTTCGGGGACTTGGTTACACTAGTTAATTAAAACTAATGCCCTTTCGGTACCTTAATTCCATGGATATCCTATTTTGGCAACTCTCACTTGATTTATTCCTAAGACCCTAGTAAGGTGTTCTTTTTATGTTTTCACTTTAAAATGAAATGCATAAAGGGTATGAACGCAAACGTTGACATACAAATACGACACACAAATACGGACATACGAATATGATATACGAATACGTAGATATGCGAATACGAGTACGTGCGTGACGTGCGAATGAAATACGTACATGATATGCGAACGACATATGTACGTGACATGTGTATGAATACGATATGCATATGAGATAGACGAATACATATACGTGCGTTACATGCGAAGGACATACGTACGTGGACATGCGAATGATATGCGTACGTGAGATGCGTATGAATACAACATGCATGCGGGGATAGACGAATACGAATACGTATGTGACATGCGTATGAAGACGCACGAATACGATATGTAACATGCATACATACACCATACAAATACGTGACATATATATGTGACATGCATAGTGATATGTGTATGTAAATACGTACATTTCGATTTTGCCCATAAAGGGCAAAGTCGTCATTTTGAAAAGATGGGATAAAACCCTCATTTTTGAAAAAGAGGGGATAAAACCCTTATTTTGAAATTTTTGATTTTTCTGAATGAATATGCATGGGTTAATAACATATCATAACAGACAAATGTGGATTTGCAAACGTCGCGTACGAGACGTGCATACGAGAACAAACAAATACGATATGTCTATACGAACATATGGATAACATAACAAACATACATGAGACATACTACATGAGATGCACATGAATGGCATTTTTTGTATTTTCAGATTTTCCATTTTTTTTTTTTTTGGTTTTTTGGATTTTCTACATTTTTTTTGTATTTTGGATGTATTATAAAAGAATGCAAAATCACCCAAAGCAAATGAAGATGTGAAGAGAGAGCAGGTAAAGTAAAACTACCCTAAGGACAGTGAAAATAAAACCCGCAACTCGTCGGGTGAATAATTACAGACCAATTAAATAAAACCCGAGACATGATCGGGAATACAACAAAAATGGACCGGAATGGACATCGGTCAAACACCCGTCGCCAAGCCTCGTGGGTCGAGAGTACAACAAAACGGATCGGAATGGACATCGGTCATCCTCCAGTCTTCAAAGCATCGGGCCGAAAGCCAAATGAAAATAATGAACTTATCCAATCGGACATGCACAATCACCAATGAGTTAAGACAATTCAAAAACTCAAAGAGAGTTTAACACGTGCTGATTAAACTTCATTGAGACCATTTTTTACATTTTCCAATGCATTAACACAAAAAATACGAATTAAATCATACTGTCCATGAACATTCTTAGGGAGAAAGCAGTAACCATGAAATACAAAAGAAATAATGAAATGTATGTAAAACTTCTGAGATTTTTTATGTGGATGGGAAAATGTGTCTTTGACAACTTTCATGTTTTACATTCTTATTGAAGAGACACTCATTTTCGTGTAGAAAATGGTCTTTCATGAGAGCTCAGCAGCAAACAAACAAATTTCACAGAACAGACATATTTCAGGATTAAGCTTAAATGGACACTCAAATCTCAAAATTAATGCACCAAACTTTCCAGTCTACTAAACAAGACCCCAATGAACAACTTTCACTTTTTGTAAAGTTTCAAAAGAAGACTCTAAACATAAGATAACTACAAATCAATATGACCACGCACAGAAAAACACTCAGACTCAAGGACGCCAACAGAATTGCATGATTTCATTAAATGCATTAAAAATACGAAACGTGCATGAATATTTTTGTATTTTTTATATGTTATGCATTAAGATCTTATGAACAAATGTCATGAAGAGGTCTTTATGAAACAAAGTCTAGAATAACCCATGGAAAATCATTTAGCGTGAAAGGTCAGATCAGAAAAATTCCATCTCAGGTTCTGATCACCATATTTCCAGATTTCTGCTTTCAATTTCGGGACCCTTTTGACATAGCAAACGACGTCAATTTTCGTACCATAATATATCAAATCGAAGATCTCGAAGTCATCTACGAATGTTCAGTACATTTATTTTCGAGATTTCGTCATCTAAACACGAAAAATTGAGTTACCAGATAATTGCACATGCTGATGCGCCTAGAGCTCGTTGGAGATGAATCCGTCGCGTCGCCAAGGCTTGTTCCACGGCGGCGAATTTTTCTCTCTCAAAATTTTTTTCTCTTGAAATCTCTCCAAAAAAAATTTTTTCTCCAGTTTTTCTTCAATCTCCCAAAACTCTCTCAAACATCCAAAATTTTCTCTCCAAAAAAATTCCCCTCTCAAGCTCACTTCTTCCTCCTTTTATAAACCACTCATCTATCTCCCATTCTAATTTTTCCATTAACTCTATCTCCCATTCTAATTTCTCCACTAACTCTTCTTCATTTTCATCTTCCCTTCTCCATCTCTATCTCACATTCTAATTTCTCCACTAACTCTTCTTTATATTCATCTTCCCTTCTCCATATCTATCTCCCATTCTACTAACTCTTCTTCATCTCCATCTTCCCTTCTCCATATCTATCTCCCATTCTACTAACTCTTCTTCATCTCCATCTTCCCTTCTCTATTCTCATCTTATTTTCTCCATCTTCCTATCTTCATCTCCTCTTCTCCATCTTCCTATCTTCATCTCCTCTTCTCCATCTTCTCTTCTCCATCTTCCCTTCTTTATTCTAATTTCTCCACTAACTCTTCTTTTTGTTTTTTACAAAATAATCTCTCAAGTATTAGGTATTTGCACTCTAGTCCATGAGATTTTAAGTATTTGTAATTCAGTCCCTGGAGAAATATTTCTTTAAGTCCAAATCTCCTCACAATTTTTGACACACCTATCGCATGTTGAATTTAAGCTCATTTCTTGCTATTGAAAATAATGCAAAATTTAATTAAAGCCCTGTTTGTAAAATTGAGTCATTATGGGTATAATTGGGCCAAGATGAAAATTTGGAATATTAAAGAACAATGTCACAACTCCTAAAAGTGAAAAATGAAAATAAATTAACTCAAATTGAATTTTTTTAGGCCCGATTCGAGATTATGCTCGTTAAGGAATACACGACCTCGAATTGGATTTTTTAAATTTGCGATGGCCAACATGAAAAGGGATTTAAAGGAAAAATATTGACTATTTTTATATATTTTTGTGGCCTCAAATGCTATTATTTATTAAATATTTTCCTAATTTCTAAAAATTATATTTAAAAAAATACAAAAAATATGAAAAATTATTTTTTTACTCAAAAATGGTTGCCTAAGCTTGGCCAAGGCTTCCAAAGTTGATTTTGCAATTTTCTCATTTTTATAGATTTTCTATTAATTTTAGAAAATAAAAATACCGAAAAATACTGAAAATATGAAAAATCATTTTTTGGTCAAAATTGGTTCCCTAGGCTTGGTAAAGGTCTCCAAAGTTAATTTTTTCAAATTTATGAATTTTTATGGATTTTCTATTAATTTTAAAAAAGAAGAAAAGAAAAGGTGATTGAAAATCAGGTGTCAACAATTATGCCAGGTGACATCATGAGTACGTATTCACCAAGTCATAGATGATATGTAATTAAACATGCGAAAACCGTCGCACTCGCCTTTTAGGCAATAAAATCCTTCAAATTTATTTAGACACAAATCATCAGCCAAGTACGTTAGGCCACATTTCAAATATGAGTTCAAATATTCAATTCACATGGCTGACACAATGGCCAAACCAACAAATTTGTTTCACGTGCACAATTTTATCAGAAATGCCTAATTTCTTGTGTGGAACCCAAAATGACCAAATAATTAATTACAAGTTTTCGTGAAATATCTTCAACTATTATTTTGAACACGAACACGGGCCTCTAAATATTTGAAATAGTAATAAAAGATATTACTCAGGCCAAATTTTGCATAAAATGCTCGAAAATATATTTTTTGATATTCGAGCCACATGGGACTCACAAAACTTGTCATTTTCAAACTAAAATCAAATTGAGCAGCATGTGAACAGTGTTCGTGGGTTGTGAATAGTGATTTTCTAAATACTACTTAGCCCGTTTTTGATTAAAAGTCCCAAAAATTCATTTTTGGTATCCGAACCTCACGGGACCCATCAAACCACCATCAACAGCTTATATTTGGCCAATAAAATAATATACCAAGCCCAAATAATATACCACAACCTCATCACATAATCGATTTGCACAAATATGCTAATTTCAACAATTTTTCTTAACCCGATTTACCTTGAATCGGTCCTTAGAACTAATCCATGGCAGACTTAATATCATGAGTGAAGTATAGAGGTTTAATTTACCTAAATGAAGCTGAAGCAGGGCTAAAGATATGGCTGAGGAGCAGCGGTGACCGACGGTGCACAGTGACGATGACGATAATGACGAATTCCAATGGATTTAGTCCAAACTGAGGCTGATCAAGCACTACATCGAGGCAAAATCGAGCTAGACGACATGAGTATGGGTTCTAGAGATAGCTGAGATTGACATATATCAACGGGAACCAAAATAAAAAATTTGAGACGGATTCATCGATCGAAATGAAATAGCTTGAACAAAGACTCAAACAATATCGGATTGGAGTGAAATAAAGTTCTATGAACTCATCTCGAATAGGACTACGACATATCCAAAAATAAAAAAAATTCAACGGTCAAATTTCCGTTGACGGCCAGTGAAAGTGGGCAACAGAGACGACGGCGGCAGCAGAGAGAGGGAGAAAGTTGGTCGATTTTGGGGGGTAAGAGAGAGAGTGGTTTGACTGGTCAAACGAGAAGAGAGAGAGAGAGAGAGAGAGAGAGAGAGAGAGAGAGAGAGAGAGAGAGAGAGAGAGAGAGAGAGAGAGAGAGAGAGAGAGAGATAATTTAAGGTCTTGATGGAGCTTGCCAAGCAAGCTTTGTTTCTCAAGTCAAAACATAAGCCAATCATGGCTTGACAAGTGGCATATGAGTGGTAGGTGGAGAGGAGAGATTGACATTTGGCACCACAGGATTGGGACACATGGCAATTTGCTTTGGATAAGATCAAATGAAAAATAGAAAGAAAAAGGCGTGTGGCGACAAACCAATTAGGTCAATTTTTGGAAATTTTGATATGGATATCAAAACGAAGCAAATGATAATAGAACGCAAGCCAAGTGTCTAAACTCTAAAAACAAGCATGAATAACCACTTAGGAAGTCTAGAGCAAGCCGGGGGCAAAACGGTAATTTTCACTTGTTACCCCCTCTTGGCTTTACTAAAACTGCAATTCTGAAATTCATCGCAATATCTAAAACATCATTGCGATACCCGAGAACTCTCGATTGTCCAAATTCGAAAATTCATCTCATGGCCAAATTCATTAGACTTTAGTAAATACCTAGGCCAACGGGGCGACTGTTAGAAGATACGCGTATCGACTGATTAAGTCCACGTACTTTAAGATCATAAGTAGTCTTTCCCTTCTGATTAGCTATCCCGAGGTAATCAATCTCAACTGAAATTTAACTAGAGTACAAGTAATGAGACACATCTATTCTATTAAGAAAACCAAAAAAGAGTTGAGAATTCAGGGCATTACAATTTTTCTTTTCCTTTCTTTTATTTTCTTCCACCAATTTGTGGCCATTTGGCTACCAACACTAGCTATGGCCGATAAGGGCTGGCCTTGCTTAGGCAAGGTCACCCTTGCTAACAACAAGCATGGGTTAGCCTTGCCTGGCCGAAGGCAAGCACTGGCTAGACTAGGCGAGGGTCAGCCTTGCCAGACATGGTGATGGGGGCCTGCGCTCACCCTAGGCTCGGTGAGGCCAACCCTCACTTATCCCTAGGAGGGCGACCTCACTAACCTTGGCCAATGCCAATGGCCGACTGGCTATAAATTGGGGGGAGAAGAAAAAGTAAGGAAATATAACAAAGTAATTCAACATTCAAAAATTATTTATATAATATAAAAAAATTCATATTAGCGCCAGTGGTGTCATGTAGAATAGACATAGTTCACATTAGTAGTTTTGATGTAAATTAGCCAAATGGACTGAATTGGTATCAATATGAAAGTATTTAGGACTGAATTGGTATCAATGCAATGAGTTTAAAAAATTTTGGTACATTACCACTTGAACAAGTGTGGTTAGAAAACATTGCTTTGATAATTATTCTGTTCTTAGGATATTTGAATAGATGTATTATATTTGAGTAAGTAATGGAACGACAAGAATGTGTATATCCCCTGGATATGGACAAAGTGAATGGAGCTATTAGTTGTGTTGCCCAAAATTAAATTCACTTGTTATCCATTAAAAAAAAAAGAGGTTACATTTGATGAGTCCCCCATACTTCTAGAGGGGAGTGACGGTGACAATGATTATACGGATCTAGACAATATTTAGCTCAAGATAGAGTTGAAACCCAAAACGTCAGGGGCAACAAGTACTAGAGAAATAATCAACACAGATTGTGCTTACAATGAGGTGGAGCCTATAGTACCAACACTTGTTGCAGTTGCTAAGTCGACAAGGTGCATGTTCGATTTGTTAACAGAGATGGATACAATAGTGATTTAAGTTTATCTATGGTAGAGAAGGTTTTGTCTGAATGCTTCCAATAATGTCCATAGTTACAGCGAAGTTCTAGTGTAACTTGGACTAGAAAGATTTCTGTAGCGATTTTAGGCCAAGGCTGAAGCAGTTGATGATTCAAATGTCGAGTCAAAGTGAAAATTGTTAGAAAATCTCAAGTTTGGACTCGTAAGCGAAAGTCCAAATTCGCATGTCCGACCTTTGTCCATTGGCCATCCGAATTTGACAACTAAAAATTTTCAAGGAAAGTTCAAATTAGACTTAGAAGTCGGCCACAAAGTTTCCCAATTTTGTTGGAGTAAAAATTTATATGCAATCATGGGTTTTTGGTTTTCATGTCGTTGATGCAAAGTAGTGTGCCTTACTTGTGCAATTGCTAGCGTGATTTTAAAGAATGCCTGCTTTGTTGATTGCATACAAGAGGTGAGTGTTTAAGCTAGTAAATCTTGTGGTAAAATTAGGGAACTCCTTTATAAGAGTGAGACATTGTTCCTTGAGATACTCTGAGAGCTAAAAATTGTGTAGGTTTTTGGGTGTAATTACGGGCAGTCAAATACTTATGTTTGAGTAACTCCGTATATTTTGTAATATTTGTGATTTGCATTGAAGGAACGAGTGTTCAAGCCAATAAATCTTGCGATAAGATTTGTAAATTCTTTTTTCACATGTAGGGATTTTTTTTCCGCGAAAATTGTGAGAGCTAAGCATTGTATGAGTTATTTATGTAAGTTGGAGCAGAAAAATATTCAGAATGCTTGAATGACACAAGTATGTTTATAATCTCCATTATATTTCTTGATTAATGCTGAAATTTTGCGATACTCTTCCCGTGAATTAGGTCACATTTATCGAATCACATTCGATGTCCAACTTACTATTTCGTCTTTCTTTATTTTCCTAACTAACCTATTTCCAAAACAATGACAATTAAGGAAAGGGTCCACCACCACAACTAGCCAAAACCATAGCAAGTACCACAACTAAGCTAATGCGCCAAATTTGGCAGAGAGTTGCTTTACTCTATAAGCATGCAGCTAGCATTAATTAAATGGAAGTTCCAAAGGACCACTTCGAGTTCCAAAGGACCATTTCTTCAAAGTCGGAACTTTCCGGACTAAAACATAAAGAAAATGTACGGCCTGTAAAGGCATATGTTTCTACTCGAAGCATCCGAGTGAAGGGATAAGGAAGATGTAAAAAGGAAAATGTGTCGACAGGGAGATGGTTTTTGTAAAATCCAATGCTCCAATTCAAATAAAATGCGAAGGAACGTCACTACTCCATAGTTTCCAAGACCCTAACTTGCTGGGGTGATTATTCGGTTGCTTATGACTCGATAGGGAGACAAGTATTCATCAAACGTTGTTGGCTGGTTCAGCTGGTTTGCCAGTGGGAAAGATGTCCACTTCTGTGACTTGTGGCTGGTGCTGTGAAGTTGGGCACAGCTTCGCGCTGTGGATGGGCGTCAGCTTCTTCATGTCTAGTGACACTTCTTGTTGGTTGCTCCTCTCATTTGTCTCTGCCATTGTCTTAGTCCCTTCTTTGTATATCATGTAGAGGATAATCTGAGTGAGGCCAAGCAAGAATCCCAGTGTATTTGGCAGCTGAAACACCCAGTTGGGCCTCCATATTAGTTTCAAAGTCAGCAGAAAGCAAATGAGAGGGAGAGAGGTGTTGTATGTGTTTAAAGAAAGATGCAAAAGTAGCGGATAGAGTCCGATGAGAGACGGATACATAGCATCAATCATCAAATAAATAAACGGGATGGATTCGAGTTTTATGATCGAGGGAGCTAAATGGTACTTACAGCAATGAACATGTCCTTGACTAAGAGTCCATAGAAGAACCAGGTTGTGGCACAGAGGATCAGGAAGAAGGAGAGAGTGAATGGCATGAACTCCACACTTTTGGTCTTTATCACCCTCCTCTGCACAGAACACAAAATTACACACCCAAAACTTGAAAATCTCTTGTTTTTGGACTGGTTTTTTTATTATAGCGTATGCACGGTACTGCATCGCCACAATCATCGAATAAAATAATGGAATACCATGATAATCAAAGGCGCGGCGAACACGGCAAGACTGAAGGCAGCGCAGATCCATCCGACGGCATTGACGCGCTGCCGACCCTTGAGAAGAAAGATGGTCAGCACCATCATCACTCCGAAACCTCCTACATTGAACAGCAGCAGCAACCTCACCGTGTACATCTGTGGAGATTGGTGATTTTCACGATTTCCCGTCAGATTTCGTTGTGGATGGGAGAAAAGTTGTGCTCCTATAGCAGTCTCTCTTTTATTTCCAAAGAGTTGTTTCCTTTTTTTTTTTCCCCCTTTTGCATATCATCGTAAGTAGAAAATTTTTCCTAAATTTTGAGAAGGGCTAGCATGTGAGGTTGTAAGAAAGCTCTAGTTTTTTGGTGAAAAAGTGAAAACATAAACTTCACGCCAAAAAACATGTGAATAACCATTAAGACAATCTCAACCTTGCATGTAAATACAAGAGAGATGACAAATCGGTGGACAATGGTTCTCCCCTCTAAATCCAGCTTTCAGAGCCTGCCATAATTTTGCTTAAACAACCATGCGCAAGCTTATGAACAAGACTGGGGTAAGATCACAAAGGGACAATAGTTTGCTACAGTTTAAAGTCACAAAAGCAGCAAGAGAGAGAGAGAAACCTTCTCTTTGGCGGAGGCATAGATCAAAAAGAGAAGAAGATAGACGAGTTCAATGACGATGCCGATGGCATTGATGCTGATGATCATAGTCGCGTTAGTCTTGAGGACTCCATAGTACAAGAGCAAAGATGCACTCAAAAGTGCCACCACATATGGCATTGACTGATACCCGTCCGACGACTTCTTCTTGTAGATTGTGTAAAATGTTGGGCTGCCAAAAACAAAACACCAAGAAATATAGGAAAAATTCCCGAATTCATACTAGTATACTCATAATGGTCAAATGATCGAAGGGGATCCAAATGAAGAGTTGCAGGAGACCTTACATTGGTGCCAGGAACACCAAAAAGGACACGATGTTGCCTACATAGATTCCACAGAAAAGGAAAGAAGAGAGTAGTTAGAATCGTTGATAGAACTCGACATGTTAGAAATGATTCCCGTGCTTTGGATCGGATCATATCCGCCGGGTCAGGTCGTGTCGACCCACATGAGCCCATACTCACCATACGTTCAACTATATTACGATGGACTCATTTTATTTTTTGACTCTTGAGAGGACACAAAGAAAATTAGCTTAGGATTGTACAACACAGAACATATAAAATAAAATGCATGGAGTGCTGCTCAGCACGTATGAAGCTGTGTACCTAAGAGACCAAAAATGAAGGCCAGCTGCTGAGCATTCGAGAACGCCATATGATCTTCGGACAGAAGTATGAATCTTTTCCTTCCTTCTCTCTCTCTCTCTCTCTCTCTCTCTCTCTCTCTCTCTCTCTTTCCTTTTCCTTGAGGGGTGGTGTTCGATGAAGCTTTTCGAAGCCTTAAAACGAGTTGCTTAAGGCTGCGAAGAACTTGAGTTCAAATTGATGCTCATGGAGATGCTTATATAGGCTCAGAAGTTAGGGTTTCAAGTGTTAGGCGAGTGTGGTTTAAGGTTCGTGGTGATGCTTGCTTCTTAGCCTAGTACCAAATTGAAACGGAGTTTGGGCGTCCGACGTCGAGAAAGTTACATGTTCGGTTGCTACTTGCCTATTGTTGGCAGCCTGCCCAATACAACGTTGTCAAGAAAACTACATCTTCACACAACCCTTCAAGACTCTTGAGCAAAGCGAAAACAAGAAAATAATGTTAAAATGAGTTGATCTCTACAAAGAGAGGTTGCATGTGTTAAAATGATTTGACAACCCGGAAAAGGATAATATGCGGCTAACGTTGGAGCTGGAGTTAGAAGGGCGAGCGTGGAATCTCTTCCCTGCACATTATTTCGTTTTGTGCCTCAACATCTCTTAACAGTTAACTTATCTAAATGAATTTAATCGATAGCCTAAGATTTGTCAAGATATCGAAGGGAGCACCATATGGGATAAATAATCTCCACCCAATTAGCACTACTTTTGGAACTTTGTACACATGTATAGTTTGACTGTATTAAAGTTTATTCAGAACTTAGAATGACATGACTTAAGTGAAATACCATGGATCTCGTATTCAAATCACAATATCTCCGGCCTCAGGACAACCTAGGTCACACTTGTCACCTCATGGCTATTGGCTAGGACCTTGCTAGATGCATGAGGCTGACTTATTTGTATCCATGAGGATTAGTCGAGTAGGAAAGCTTAAACACCCATAAACCAAAGACGAGGTGAGTTTAGGAGAGACTCCCACGTTAAAATTTGTGTGGCTGATGGTTTATTCTAACGGCTCAAAAATAAAAATGTAAAAAATTCATGATTTTCCAAATGGTATCTTATTAGACTTGACGGATGGTCAATGAATGAACAATCTCATTACGGAAAAATGCTCAACGGTGCAAAAGAACTGTGATTGGTACCTACGTTAGGCCAAAAGATTTTAGGAAAAAGTGAAGAAAAAGAGAGGAGCAATCTCTAGGATGTCCTCTCCTTATAGCTAGCCTTAAATGGGTACTCGGTTTCTAGGACGACGGGAAACTCTCGTACGCGCGCCATTCTCCATTACACATGGGATGTGGGGTTTTGGACAATTTCTGAGGTTGTCTCGACTTCATGTCCTCACCAGCCCCCATTCCCGTGCACATACAAAGATGGCCCTTGGATGGCGCCGTATCCCGCGTTGTGTGTTTGCGGGATTGACCGTCCTACCGTATGTCCGCGTCACTTTCTCCGCGTAGCGGCCGGCCGACGGACGGACCGACCTTTTTTTTTTGGCCAGATCAGAATGCATGTAGGACAACGGGTTGAGCCGGCCGGATGCATTAACCATTTCTAATCCCCCGGTCACCGGATGTTAGGTTCCTCGCTCCCGCGGCACGATCACGAGTGCACCTTATTGCTGTCGGTACATGTCGGCGCGCATCGGGAGCCGTAAATCAGCCCAGCTGGTTCGGCTCCGCGTTGGCCAGCGGGTAACCAACTCGAAACTTCCAATCGAGCCTTCCCTTGGTTTTGTCACATCATGCAAGGAACTCAGCCAAGCTGTGAGGACAGCCCCATCCTCAAAGGCCTTCCTATTCCGGCAGCTTGGGCAGCCACACCGACACGCATTGGATGGCCACCTTGCATTTTTGGATCGATCTAATAGATTCGGTCAATCACGTGTTCGACAATATGTTTAACACCCCCAAAGAAATTCCGTAGATAAATGCATTTGTTTGTGTCTCATGATTGATGTTGTTAGGATCACGAGCGTGCTCTCGAACAATTTCATGGTTAAGCGCTCGAAATTTTCTGCCTTCTTTCTTTTTTTAAAAAAATTCTATTTCACATTAGATGATAGGTAATAACCATCGTTTGTCCACGTGTATCGATCATATACAACGAGTGTTTCATTCCTTAAGTAATCTCAATGAGACTTGAAGGTAGGATTATAAAATGGACAATTGTTCAAAAAGTCCTAAACCTACTGCACGACTGTCAATTTAGTTCTAAACATTTTAATTGTTCTAATTTAGCCTTAAATCTTTTGATAATTTGTCAATTTAGTCCTTCCAGCTAATTTTAGTCGGAGATAACTGACATGCGATTTAGTCAGCATTGGTTGTCCTATATGACACAATCGATAATGATGTAGATAATTTTTGCAATTTTGAATATTTTTATTTTTCTTATCTTTTCCCTTTTTTTTTCCAACTCTAGTCCGACGAGGGCCACGACACCCTCTCTTGGATGATTGTGTCATGTAGGTGGCCAAAACTGACTCGACCATGTCACTTCAGTGATATTCAGCTATAATTAATCAGAAATAAATCGGCAGATCGTTACTGGGTTTAGGGCTTTTTGAAGACATCCTACTATAAGTAGAGAAGCAAACCTACATACACAAAAGCAAAATAAAACCAGAAGAAAATGAACAGAATGAAAAGTATATATTTCTCCTGGGGCCCACCTTCCATTTCCTCCCAAAAGTGAGCCCTTTTCACTTTACGTGAAAAGATAGAAAGAGATCAAACCTACATTAATATTTTGAGGAATTTTTAATCAGGATAAGATTAGATGAGATAAAATATGAAACTCAAATATTTTGGCATATCATCCTATCTATTGTTTTGTGAATCATAATAATAAAGTTTGGATATATTCACATCCTATATTGTTCATTAATTGGTATTTACAACATATCAATATAAATGAATCTAAAAATTTATAAATAGAGACTATAATAATCTCTTATAATTCACTACCGAATCTAGAAAGAGAGAAAATATATATAATCATTTACATTTCCAACTATTAAAAGTTTTGCATCTCCCACTACTTTCATTAAACTTTAACATGAATCCTAAAACTATGAATGAGAAGGAGCTTTGACTCTCTTTCTACTTTTAAAGGCTTGACATAAACTAGAAAGTTAAGACGAAGAATAAGTTTCGGCTCTCTCGCCATTTTCGTAGAGTTTTGCCATGAATTAAAAATCCACTAAAGAGTCATGAAACTTCAATGTACTCTAGAGATTCATAGGAGAAATGCTGGTGTTTTTTTTTTTTAAGGAATTTCATTACCACTCATTCTTCAAGAATTAGAAAGATGATTTTAAAGATTGAATATGTTCACTTGTAATTTGGGTTGTTTTTTTTTTTTTTGGTAAAGCACTTGTAATTTGGGTTGTTTTACTTCATTTTTTTAAAAATTTTACATCTTTTTATCATTATTTTTATTCCCTTCCATCATGTCTTAATAAATTTTTTTATTAAGTAATAAACTATATATTGTACTTAAAATACGTAATATATATTTATATACTAGGTGTGGGTATGTATGCATGTATGTATGTTTGTATGAACTAATATATTATGAAGTAGAAATAAATTAATATATAAATTAAAAATAGAATAAATAAAAAAATGAATATTATTTTTTTTTATTTTGAGTTTTTTTAACATTAGAATTCAAATAAAATTTAAATATAACTACTATTTTAATTTTTACAATTTTAGAAGTTTGTTATCCAGAAAAATAGTTTTTGCACCATAAAGAGAAGAAATCTTATCTACCTCAATCCCACGGCCACTCATGAGATAATTTTTATCTAGGCTATATCTCCTTATATCCCACTTTACGCTGTACTGAGTAAGTACCAAACACAAGATGGAATAAATTTTATCCCAACCTAACTATTATCCAAACTACCAAATGTAACCTAACCTTACTTCGTTACACTCCACGTTACTTTCCTTAAACACGACGCTCAAACGAGGGCACAAATAGTACAATTTCCTTCCATTCGCCTCTTTTCGCTCCATTTCATTTCTTTTCCTCGCCATCAATTTGCCTTCTCAACTTTGAATTACCACAAAGCATGAGTAATATCATTACAGAACGTTTTAACACTTTTCGGGGCTGTCGCGGTTCATCTCAACTGATTAAATCCGACGACACTTGCCCCTCGACTTGATTAATGGGTGCATCCAAGTTGAGGCTAATGCGCATGACCTCTTGAATTTTCCAGGCACAATGGTCGGACGGAGTCCAGCCGGCCTCAACATTCGGCCTAAAACAACCACACTCAACCCAGCCGGGAATAGAGGTGTGAGAGAGATAGGGCTGGTCAGGCTTTTTAAAGAAAGTCAGATTGCCCAAGCTCCACCGAAAATCAATTATCAGCTCATGATCAACAACAAAAGCAATCTCGTCCTGAGACTTGCGAACAATTGAACCTTCCTTTGCAGCTAGATGTACATTATTATCATAATTTGGAAGTGTACAACAAAGGAAATCAACTGCATATTCAACCCGCCAGGTTTAATTGAAAAAAAGTAAAACTGTCGAGGCAACAGTCTATGTTCAACCATCACGGATCTCTACAGTGTCAGCAAAGTGTATGATACTTCAGATCCTACGACCTTGTTTCTCAAAGCTTACCAGCCATCCGCCCTTCACAAGTGATGGAGTCATCTCCCAAACCTTTCAACTCTCCGACGGCGCAATTCGTCCAGGGGAAGATCCCCAGAATACCCGGAAGATGGAGGCAACTGGGACCTGCTAATACTGAGACTTGTTCCACACATCTCGCATTCATCTAACTGGGAGAGATTGTCATAGGTACAAGCACCACATCTCCAAACTCCAGGCTCAGTCCGTCCTCTTTGATTCCTACCCACTGTTCCTCTACCAGAAATCTGACGACGACGGAATCTGAACAAGGACTGCATGAATCTCAATGGCCATCTCAGCACACTACCGACACCTCTGATAACCAGAGTCAGCAGATCGGGAGCTGAGGACATACCCTTTAGACGCAGATAAAGAATACCGGCAAGTATCCCGCCAAGGTGTCCAAGAAATGAAACACCGGGTACAAACATTTGAATCAGAACCAATTCAGCCCATGCTGCATAGCGTGCAGGAACAACCAGCCCATGCACATACGTGTAGTTCTCGGACTGTGAATTCAAGACAACTTTCATGGCGAAGAGGACACCAGAAAATCCAACAGCATATTCTGAGTAAAAAGGCCTTTCATAATCAAAGAAAATGAGAAGGGATTTCGCGAGTATCAGAGTTATTCCTTGGGACATTGCTAATAATGCAGCAACCATGGATGCAAATTCAGCACTTCCCATTGAACTTTCCAGCTGAATTCCCTTCCATAATAATGACAGCATGTTGTATACCAGGTGAGACTCGTTCACATGGTAAAATGCTGATAAAAAGAAGCGCCTCAGGTCTTTGTACTGTGCATAACAACAAAACCAGGATCACAATTCTGAAATCAGACACAAACTCCATGCATTCAAGGGAAAGAATGCACAAGCAAATCTAGATATATCCTGATTTTACTGCAAAACATCAACAGCTCATCATGTCTTGCCCACTGTGTCTTCATTAGCTGACACTCAACTTCTGAACAAAAACAAGAAAAAAGACAAGGATAATGGAGGACTCAATAACCCTATCAATAAATTTTTGGCATATTTTCCATAAAAAAGCCAACACATAAGTACACGAGGCACGTACTGAAGGAGATGACATAAACAGTGTGGAGAAGAAATGCAAATTCCTTAATCATCAATGGCAGAAGTTTTACCGGTTCCTAAGGTACACCAAGAACCTTGTACTATGATAGCACTCGACCAAGCAACATCAAAATGAGGCTTCGTTTCAACAATGAAGGGCAAATGCAATATACTGACTCATCTTGCACCAGCATTTCCTTGTATAGAGAACACGGGGCCTTTTATGGTCGCTCAGTGATCGGATCCCCCTCGATAGTTACTTGACATCACTCTTTACAATTTTTATTTACTCCTATACAAAACGTTCTATATATAAAAGATAAAATGGTTCACAATCAATGCGTGAGATTTACACCGACAGTCATCAAGCATTAAGGATCCATCCCCCAAGATTCTCAGAAACTTCCTGAAGAGATATTGCACATTGAAAAGGAAAGGATGCTCCAATGTTCATGAAATTAAGAAATAACACAGACTGAATTCACAACATTAAGAAAGGAGAAACTTTGAATACAAGATACCACCCATTAATTTGCAGGCACCACAATCAGAACTGATAAGAAATCACCGCGGCAATAGAATCAGCCAAAGCAGAATCCGCTAGCTGACTATTCACTACCATTTCCGCATGAAGGAAGCGCAGATTATCCACATCCAAAATAGACGAAACTTTCTGCCCGAGCTCTGATAAAGTTCAAATCTTTTTTCACCAAAATCGAATTTTGATTTGGAAACCTTAAGAGGCGACTCCCGCTACGAACTGATTAGTCCCAAAATATGAACTAACTTGCATTCATCACGAGAACAAGGGATTGTGGCGACACCGTGTTAGATAGCATTTCCCACCCAAAGAGAAGGAAATGCTCAATTCTTCGGGAAACAACATCACATTCCACAGAAACCAACCACAATCAAGTTCGCACGATCAAAGCAGAGAAAACAGCTATAACACCCCCGAATTGACGAACGAACGCTCGACCGAACTCGCGATCGAAGCACACGGACACGGAAACCCCGGGGGACGCACCTTGAGGATGAGGTGAGGATTGAACCAGACTCGGTCGATGGGAGGGAGAAGCGAATCGAGCGCGCCGGGCCGCAAGTAAGCGAGCGTGTTGGCGGCGAGGAGGCCAGCGGTGACGGGAGGCTTCCTCTCGAGCCTGTAGTACTCGCTCGCAGCGTGGAGCGCGAGGAGCGGAATCATCCCTCGCGACCGCCCTCTCCGGTCCATCGTCTCCCCCGCCTTCCTGAGCTCGCAAGGCGCAAGGTTCTCGGGCGCCGGTTCCGAGAGCGTCTTGAGGATTAATCGCGAACGGAAGGGAGCACGGAGCAGTCGGTTGGATTGCTTCGGGAAGAAGAAAGAGGACGGGAGAGGATTCGAGAAGTTTGCTTCGTGCTGCTTCTTCTCCTTCTTTGCTTTTTCCTCTGCTCCCCGTTTGCTTCGGAGGATGAAATCAGGACACGAAAAGGCAAACTGAGTAGAGAAAAAAAAAAACTCACTCATAATTTTTTTATCAAAAATTTAAATTCAAACCAAAACGACTGTATTTTAACCGTAAGAGAGAAAAAAAATATTTAAAAATTTTTATTAATCAACTTAGACGGATTTCTTGTCTTATATTGGTTCTGTCTTACAACGAAATGAAGAAAAGTTATTCGCATTGTAAATGAAGTTTTTTCATTTTTTAGATTATCCTGTTTAATTATTTTTCTCTTTTTTTTTAATCCATATTTTTGCTTTTATTTTAGCATGTTTTATGCTTTTCTATTCGGGTTCATCGACCGCGCGACTTCAATTGGTTTGGAATAAATATGATGTTAATGTTGACGTTGAAGTTAAATGGATTCTTTTCTTTTTTTTGGTCAAAAAGTTGGACGGAGCTAACGAAGCCACTTTTTCAGCTGCCGAAAATGCGGGGATCAAACCATAGGAAGATGTCTTTACCGTCGCAAAACGGTGCGTCGAACTAGGGGCTTTATCTCTCCCCCGAGTTTAGGAAGCTTCTACCAAATATAAGGAGAAGAACAGAGGAAACAATTTGCAAAAAGGGCTCTTCCTATTTTGACACACACAAGCTTTTGAATTCTACTCAAAACTCGGTCGATGAGCAGCTTGCAATCCTTTTCCGATAGCCTGCCGTGTACTAAAGGAAGACGCAAACACTTCCCGTGGAAGAGCACCAAAGCTTAAAGCCAATTCTCAGGACCATCTCGCCTAACAATTCATCTAACAAGTCATCACAAACACCTAAGGCACGTACTTATCGATGTTAATCTCGATCACGGACATTAAAGACGATGCTCGAAAGGCTTTCCATCTGTCGACATAAACTGTCGCCAGCAAAGCGCTAATGGGTTAAGCTTTGGCACCATAATCTAATCTGCTTTAGCCGTCCATGTCTCGATTAGGCATGGGGGGTCATATTGAAATTGAGATCCAAAGGAAACTTGAGCAGGGCAAATCTTCCCCCAACGGTGTAACTCATCTTTACGACTTGTTTTTTCTGGCGAAATTTTGTTTTGTTGATTATGCATAACTTCTAGGGAGAAATGTCATGGAGAGAAGGAGATTTGTCAAAATTAGGAGGAATTATCTGAGCGTTTCTTCCGTCGTTTGTCCCGTTGCATTCAATTTGAGAGGGCAAATCTTCCTCACGGTGTAGCTCAACTTTAACGACATGTTTTTCCGGGTGGAACTTGTTTTCCCTTCGACAAAAAGCACACTGATCAGCACTCAGCTGACCTTGTTGATTTCCGGGGCTGTTTTCAGGTCATTCTCACGCGCTGTTTCAGCTGGAATTTGGAGAGGCAAGAACGCGGTTCAAGTGTTGGATAGGCCCGTCATGTAGAGTCCGAGCATAAGTGGGCCCCGGCCCGGTTGTCGCGTCCAGGTCGGAGTGGCACCGTAGGTTTAGCAAAACCGAAACGGATAAGAAGGTGTGGGAGATGGCATTTTCTCCGTTGTCTGGTTGCTCCTCCGCTCAGGGACTTTTGACCGCGACGACGCAATCGTCACCGCCGTCGTCTCCAACCTTCCTTCAAACGGCGAGGCCGCCTCCTCCTCTCTCGGCGACGTCGAGAGCCGTCGACCCTTCTTCTCTCGCATGCTTCGCTCTCGCCGTCGTGATTTTCCCTCTCCGCCTTCTTCCCTCGGTTTCGCTCTTCCGTCTCGTCTCTGCATCTCAACGCATCGGATCGGTCGGCCCGCTTTCTTCTGAGGGTACTTCTGGTTTCGGCTTTGCAGGCGGTCTGCATCGGACGAGCCTGTTGTTCGCAGAATAGCTTTGTGGGGGTACCAAATCGATGTAAGTGGCTTCGCGAATCTTCAATTCATGTGCTTGTTTGACGTCTGCAGTGCATTCGACGGATCAGGGTGCTCTAATTCTATGACTCTGTATGAGGATTATATGAGCTCAAGGTATAGGATAATCCGAAGATACTTGAGCTTGGCCTTGCCTGATTTTGATTGAGCTGGATTGACATTAGGAGAACTTACGGAAGATTGACTTGGTTTAGATGTTCAGAGCTTTTATCCTTCGTAAGATGCTTGCTCATGAAGGACGACACCCAGTTGTTAGTTTGGGTCCTTTTGTGGAAAGAAACAACACTTGTTTCACTTGGCTATTTTGCTATGACTAGAAATCCCCGTCACTTTTCTGTCCCGGTGATCGCCTCTCCGAGTGATTGATAGGTCGCTAATCCTCGCCTTTTGTCTTTCTATCCATGCAGTACTTGTTTTCATTCTTCTGTTCTGCCTCTGATTTCCCATTTTTTTATTGTTGTATTTCAGGGAATCTCCTCATGAACCCATAATTCCAGGATTGCCAGATGATTTGGCCTTGAGCTGCTTGGCCAGAGTGTCTCACGGGTTCCAAGGGCTGCTAGAAAGAGTCTCAAAGAAGTGGAGAGACGTTACACGGGGCATGGAATACGCCAGCTTCAAGGCTAGGGAAGGCTGGTCTGGGGATTGGTTATTCGTTCTCACTGAGGGCTCCGACAACCAGTGGGTTGCTTATGATCCCGAAGCTGATAGATGGCATCCTATACCAAAGATGCCAAGAACGCATCCTGACTGGAAGCACACTGGTTTTTCATGTGTTTGTGTTGGCAACAGATTCCTTGTTATTGGTGGTGCTTATGCATCAAGTGATCCAGGATTCCCTCATCAGAAGCCTACCATAACCAACGACGTCTACCAATTTGACCCTTTCAGAAAAGAATGGACTATGGTGTCAAGTATGCAAACGCCACGTTCACACTTTGCATGTTGCGTCATCTCGGGAAAGGTGTATGTAGCTGGGGGTCGCAATCTTTCATGCCCGAGAGGCCTCACTCTTACTGAATGTTACAACCCATTGTCAAACGTGTATGTTTACTGCCACATTATCATTCTACAAGTCTTGCACTTTGTACTTTCTTTCTATTGTCTCATGCCCTTGTCGCCTAAAGTGGAAAAAGAACATGGTTCTTTATGTCCACTTTGGTTCTGAAGTATGCTCACCTACTTGTTTAGCTTTTCCTTCACCTTTCTTCGGCTCTGATATCGTAGGTTGGAATTTGTTCTTAAATTGTTCCACCAAAGATCTTGTTTAACTCTTCTTTTTGAGACAACCTAAGTTTTCCAAGGATGGACATTGCAGATGGGAAGAACTGCCACCAATGCCCAATCCCCAAATGGATTGCATAGGCTTGTCATACAACGGCAAATTTCACGTTCTCAGTGATCAAGTAGGACTTTTGGACGAAAATTCATCTGAAGTTTTCTGTCCATTATCTGGATTGTGGAACACAGTAGAGGATAATTGGCCTTTTTCTAGAGCAATGCAAGTAGCTGTACAGGTCATTGAAAATGATCATGTCTACACTATTGTAGATTGGGGCGAGAGCTTAATTAAGACGAGGAATACTGCCAAAGGAGAATGGTACGATGTGGGGAAAGTGCCTTCTGTTTTCCTTCCTGACCACTCACGACCACTGGAAGTCTTTGACTACGGTTTTGCTGGTCTTGGACATGAACTGTATGTATTGGGTGGGAAGGTTCTCAAGTGGGAAGAATCGGGAGCTGGGAGATTTGATATCATAAAGCTAGGATTGGTGAGAGTCTGCGACCCTTCAAAATTCCCTTTGAAGTGGCGTGAGACAAGACAAATGTGTCTGACTGCATCAGGCTCGATTCTGGGATGTGCTTCCCTTAAAGAAAGCTCTGTTTCTCAGTTATGATAGTTTTGGAAAGCTTTGATCAAGGTAGTGCTCTGTTATGGGACTCCATATTTCTTTGGTGTTTCTGTAATATAGTGAAAACAAATTGAAATTCTTCAGGAATCGCTTAATTGGGCTTAGCTCTCTAGTATGTGGAATGATCTTGTAGATATCTTTAGAGGATTCGACGTCTTATCTGATGCCAATTGTCTCATTTACTTTCTTGTTTTTCCTTTGATTGAAACTAAAAATGAACTTCAGATTCTTCTACGCAAAAACAAGTTTATTTGTATAGAGAGCCCACCTTCTGCACCAGGTGACTTTGTCAAGCTAGATACATGCACAACCATGTAAAATAGGCGTGTAGATTTGTGACTCACTCTGGAATCATTGGATCCCTGTTATAGAAAAGAGAAAAACCTGACCCCTTATCCTGCTGCAGCCATGCAATCCTTGCCACCAGAAAACACAAAATGTAGAGAAGGTAAATAAAAGGGGGAAAAAAACAAACTAGGAAAGGATGTCCATGCTTCAAAGTCATCAAGCTTGCTTATTTGCGAAGGATCATCTTGCTAAGAGAATCAGTGACTGCTGGCATGGCCTGTACGTTGAAGGATGGAAAATAGTTGACCCCTTAGACTCTGCCAGGCAGTCAGTGTAGCCCCATTGGGCTAGACTGACGAAGACCAGGAACGTTCCTTCCAAGAAGTGTTTGAGCATAAAAAGCCTGTGTGGGGTCCAAAAGTGTATCCCAGGGGAAGGCGCCAAAACTGTGGGTAAAGGTGGGAATCACCGGAAGCATCAATACTGGATAAAATGGGTGAGGATCATCCATCACACTGACTGGATCAACCTGCTCTCCAACTTTCGCTGTGTCAAAGGATATGCATATATAAAGAGGCCAGCACGTTGCCTAGTTTGAGGGAAGTGTAAAGATTCAGAAGCTGCAAAGAGAAATTGTGGTACCTTTGGATGTATGGCATTGCCATCTTAATTCTTCAGGACTCTTGTGCATGCTGCCAGGCATAGCAGCTACAGACGTGGATTTTGCGTGCACACTTTCTGTTGGAGCTGGTGTCAGGGCATATGTGGAGGCTTCAATATGCCGACAGCTGCTGCAAATTGTTGGGGGTGGGTCTCATCTTTCCGTAATCTCCCTCGATTTTTCTTTTGAATGCGAATGCTGATGGTTGAGTATTTTGGGTGAATGGGGTACTCGGAAAGTCAAAAACAGTGGAATTTGCCCGAGTGGTCATACTAAGTGGGTTGAAAGGGGTGGGATGTATGAAGCCACCACCGGGGTCTTTTGGTACCAGAATTTGTAGGAACATTAGTAGACTCACTGCCAGGAGCAGAATTTCTTGGAGGTCCAAAGTAAGAGTCGGCTGCTGGCTGGTGGTGGTGTTCCGGAAACTAAATGCAGCTGATTGAGTGGAGGTGTTAATATGATAGATTGCTTTGGGATTTGTGCTGCTGCATTGTTGTTGCTTGCTTGATGGCTCACCAGATGGGGCTGTTGAGAACTGGAAAGCCATCTTCACTGCGCTCGGTGTGAACCAAGAAGGTTGGGAAAATGGTGCGATGAAGCTGCTGCTGACGGATTGTTTGGTGGCGGTGTTTGTAGCGGATGGGTTGCTGATAGCAGGAAAGGGAGCAAACCCTTCAGAAGACGACTCCTGCTTTGATTCCGCATGAGAAAGCAAAGATTATTCAGCACTATAAACTGGTAAACTTGGACATGACATTACACCCTCAAGGGCAAATTCTCTAGTTCAGCCATTGTTTGGTGTTCCTTTTCATAAAGCAGAAAGTGCAAGAACGAATAGCTTCTCCGTCTCCATTTTGGGTGAAACTGAATCAGGATCACTGATGAGGGAATTGTTTCTTGCTCTGATCTGAGTGGGTTCCATTTTATAGCGTCTCAGCTGGCTTCTGGGGCGTGTAGCCTAATATTGACGCAGGAGTGCAACTCCAATTTGTACTTCCTACACTTATGCCACAGGGCATGTAAAGTTTGTGAGATGTACATGGTTAACAATGTAGTTGAGGTTGATCTTTGTCTTGAGATTTAAGGATAACCGTAGTTTAAACTAACATAATTGGATTTTCTGAGTAAACTTGGACTCCAGTTATTGCAAGTGGATTTGTTGTATGTTTGCACAAAATCTTGGCTCTCACGGCCCTCGGTCTGCTTGTTAGAAAGATAATGCATAACAAACATGGTTGAGTATTCCCAAGGTTATTACAGACGTATCTTTTTCCAAGATTCGAGCGGTCGACATTAATACGAAGTACATGGTTATTTGCTATGTTTTCTTTGTTGTAACCTAACTTCATCTGTTACGCATATGTTCCTGCTCGTTTCCCATGGTAAACTCTGCATGAACATTTCAATTACCATTTCCTGTGCTTGCATCCACTGTGGAAACTATCTAACTCCACCATTATCGTCAATAAAGGTGAAAACTTTGTCAAAATGGAGTCCCCCCCCCCCCCCCCCAAAAAAAAGGGGGGGCTTTAACTCAATGTTAGCAACAAAAAGTATCTTTCATTTATCTTTCTGGTCGAAGAACTTCCCAACAAAATGTGAAGATAGACATTTTTTTAAGATGTTGTATGCACTCTTCTAATCGTAGCCTCTTGTGTGGAACATTCGTGGAAAGAGGCTTCTCATGCAGTTGTATATACTACGGATCCCACTTTGTCACCTGCGACGGATAATATCTCTCCTTATGATCACTTTGTATGGCAGTGTTCCTAACTATAATCTTTTTCGAGTTTTTGGTAGTGCTTGTTTGGTCTATCTTCTTCAGAATGAATGCATGAAGTCAAAGCTCGTGCTCGTCTATGTTGTTTCCATGAATATGACATTGAGTACGAAGGTATCGATGTTGAGATCCTTTCTCCAATCATTTTTTAGTATCTCGTCATGTTACCTTTTGGGACTCCTCTCCTGTTAATCTCTTCTTGACCGATCCTTCAGCGGGTCTATTTTCTAATGATGGTGCACTTGAATCTTCCTCTTTGGAGTTGTCTTCTCCTAATCTTAATGCAGATAACTCTGATGATCCCCCCTATCTTAATGCGGATACCTGTGATGATCCCGCTTCGTCGTTCCACCCGTGTAAGTCTACATTCTGTTTGGCTTCTTGATTAGATCCTAAAAATCCTCTTTAGCGGCAAACAATGGCAGATGAGTTGCACACGTTAGACGAATCTCATGCTTGAGATTTAATTGATTTGCCTCTTAGGAAATCCACTATAGGTTATAAATGTGTAAGTTCTAAACTAAGGTGGATGGAACGGTGGAACGCTTCAAAACTCGACTAATAGCAAAAGGCTTTACTTTGGAGTATGACAAGACCTTTCCTCCAGTTGCACATCTTACTTTTGCGCAATGCCTTTTTGCTATTGCTGGTATTAAGTAATGGACTCTATTCTAGATGGATGCTAAAAATGTCCGTTTTATGGCAATCCTAAGGAAGTATATATGGAATGTCATATTGGATACTCATAAGAATTATAAAGTGTGTCAGTAACGTAAAACATCATATGGACTGAAGCAGACTTCTCACTCATGGTACTCCAAGTTGAGCTCCATCATGAAACGTCTTAACTTTAAATCCAATCTCTATGGCAATGCTCTTTTTGTTCAGGGAACATCTCGTAGGTATATTTTGTTGCTATTATTTGTGGACAGCATGGTTATTATCGGCGATGATCATTTTGGCATTACAAAACTCCAAAAACATCTCAATCGGTAGTTTGAAAATGAAGGATCCCGGGCGACTCAGTTGCTTCGAATTCCTCCCAAACCAAATACACCACTAATCTTCTTTATCGAGCAGGGCTAACATATAACATGATTGCTTTAACTTCCACTTAGGCTAATGCAAAATTTGATGACAAAGATGGGACTCATTTTTATCTTCATCTACAGTTGGTCGATAGTATTATGTATCTCAATGTTACTCGTCCTGACATCACCAATGTTGTTCACATAGTGAGTCAGTTCATGTTGCGATGGGTGCAACTGACTTTGCGGCTATTCTTCGTACTCTTCAGTATGTCAAAGGTACTTTATTACATGGTCTTCACTTTTCTTTCCACTCTAATTTAAAGTTGAGGGCATATTGTGATGCTGACTAGGCTGGTGACATTCTTGATAACTGCCTCACTATAGGCGACTACTTTATTGGTAATTGACTCATCTCATGGCACAGCAAAAAAATAGGCCACCATCACTAGAATATAGTACTGCAGCTGAATATCGTGCTCTCCATGATATGACATCATAATTATTAAGGTTGCGAAGGTTATTAAAAAACATGTGAATTTTTCATCATGGTGGAACAATTATTTATTGCGACAACCAAAGAGCTATTCAAATAGCTTATAATGCTATTTCCCAGGAACGCGCAAGCATATTAAAATTCGCTATCATTTTATAAAAGATCACATGCTTCATGACATCGTACGGCTAGCTTCCACTTCATGTTGTTAAGGAAACTTCCTAATATATTTTGATGATTGACAAAACCCTCTATAGTTTCTATTAAGTCTAACGAATATTTTCAAGTAAGGAATCATATTTAGACTCTAATTATTATTTTTCGGAGATTGCATATACAACCTTAGATTAGAAATTCCTAGATTTTGACCAATCCATGGATATCGTATATGAATTGGATATCATTGGAGTAATATGGGAATATTATCATGGCTTGTACATGTTGAGACGCTATGAGAAGTCTCCTCAGACTCAGAGAGTATTCAGACTCATATAGTATCGGCTGATTAATAAGTTTATTCAAACCTAGTATACAGCAAATCTAACTAACGCAAAATCTAGAGATTTGCTTTTGGTTTCATGTATAGAAAATATCGATCTCAATCTTAAAGATTGTCGATTCATCAAAAAAAAATTTGATTGAATGACGATAATTTCTGAGCGCAAGGTATTCTTTCCAAATGAAGAACTCTACTTATGAAAACCCAGCTTTATGTTGTATGGATAACTTAATCAAAAGGGATTCCGATCTCATTTAGCAATAGCTACTTAATCTTCTTTAAGCACTTGTGTCCAACGGGTTGATTGGAGAGTGATCCTCTAAAATTTGTCAAATGGCTAGTTTGGAAGTGGAGGAGCATAAAAGGAGATTCTAGTGCTAAAGTAGTACAGTCTTGAACATGAAATTCCCAAGTCCAGTAGAGCTTTTACCTTAAACACTTGCCTTGGTGAACTTCAAAGTTGTATTATTCTTTGAGAGGTTTTGAAAAGAGTGATTGTGTGAGATTGTGTGATCTATCAATTGGAGAAGCATAAGTTGTTGTAACCTTTTATGGATACACTAGTGAAATCTAGCTAGTAGGTTGCTACGTGGAGTGTGGACACTAGCTTGATAAAATCCATGTGCAATTCTCTCTATCCCTTAGCTCCTTAATATTATTTTTGTTGGTAAATTATTTAACACAAGTTAATTTGATTATACTATTTTCATTCATTAGATTTTAACTTGGCATGACATTTATCTTGACTATTTTAATTCAGCTTGGTCTAAATCATCTATTCACCCCCCGTCTAGGTGATAGTGCTAACAAATGCACATCTATTGATAAGACTACTAATGTCTTCACAAAGGCATATCCACTTGAACATTTGAAGATTTTTTTGCCCAAACTCCAGTTGACTTCTGCTACATCTCTTTTGAGTTTGATGGGATATAGAGGCATTTAGGGTATTCTAGATATCTATCAAATGGATTGTGATTGATATTGGACTATTCTATGGCTTGATATAATCATCCTTTTAAAGCCTATAGATGGGCTCGTGTACTTTTCATTCTAGTACTAACGAAACATAAAGAATAATTCTCCAATTCAAGTTTCTGCATTACACCTCTCTGTTATATAGACTATTGTGATGGGCTTGGTGAATTTTTTGGCCTGTCATGTTGGCAAAGGCTAGGGTTTCACTCCAAAACCGAGCCGTCCCATGCGTATGCATCCTGATGTCTTGATCACACAACAATTGCCGTCGACCTAACAGAGTATTCAAGTGGTGGTAATTCCTAGGCACGTCCTTATTTTATGAATTTCGCGACAGATTCTCTCCCTTTCAATACGGGTTTCAGAGTGTCATGATCGCAAAGGTAGCATCGGAATCAGTCTATCGAGAATCCTCGGACGCATCTCGGCTATTCAATGGAAACCCATATGGCTCAATCAAAACACGTCCTAGCATTCTGAATCGATTCCTCAGCTACACAACCGGACATCATGTTCTGTCGAAAGGGGAACAACCGGTGCACCATGGGTTGGTCAGCTAATCATGCTCCTTCTCAAACCAATGAGTCTTTGCCAACCGATGCACAAAGCCTGGGAGAGGAAAAGCGGACGTCATGTTCTGTCGCAAGGGGAACACGGTGCACCATGGGTTGGTCAGCTAATCATGCTCCTCCTCAAACCAATGAGTCTTTGCCAATCGATGCACAAAGCCTCCGTGAGAAAAAGCTTCGTCGCTCCACGCCGAGAGCAAGAGGTACGTAGGTTACGTCCCTAGTGGAGTTGAACTGGTCAGCGTTTACTCGTTCCATCATGGCTTTGAAATGGCGCAAATTCAGATTTACAAGACGTTTTCTGTGCTCTTTTAACCTATTGATATTGTTATTATTGTTTTCATATAATGATCATGCCGAGGACATTGAACCTAAGCGCGCATCACCTTTTGGTAAAGCCATGATTACTAGAAATGGACATCTCGGTGTGTACTCGTTACTGATATTGATGCGAAATTCGATGATCGACTGCCGATAGTGCTTCAATTTAAGACAAACTCCTCTTTGTAGAATTAGCTAGTTTCAGTAAGTTATACCAAGTTGATTTATCTTTCACATTTACTTACTTTATTTGATTAACATCTATATCTTGAATTTATATATCTTTCTTTCAAGTGAAATAAAAATTTTCCTTTCGAAAAAAAAATGACACAAATTCTGAAAAGTTTATATTTTATATTTTATATTTTCTTTTTTCTTTTTTATTTTTGATTTGTTATTTTTTCTTTTTTTAATTTTTTTTCCTTTTTATTTTCTCCTTCTAACTCCTTCTTTCTTTTTTCTCCAGACCACTGCTCCTTCTTCCTCCGGCCATCGCTTTATCCTCCTTTCTTTGGTCGCCGTAAGATGGCCATGAATCGGCCGACGAACTAGGGCTAGCCCAAGGCTAGCAAGTCGCAAGCTTGCTAGATTTAGGTGACCTCGAGCTCGGCTATGACCAGTGAGCTTGGGTCTTGCCAGATTGGCGAGCTTTAAGCTCTGCCAAAGGCCAGTGAGGCTCAAACCGTTGCTCCCTCTTTCTCCGACTGCTGCTCCATCCTCCTTCCTCCGATTGCCCTATGATGGCTAGGACTAGGCCTGGCTCTCAGGCTCGCCTGAGGCTGACGAGCCACGAGCTCGCTAGATCTAGGCAAGGTCGAGGTTGGTCATGGCCAGAGAGCTCGTGTTCGGGCATGGCCGACGCGCTGGAGGCTCACTAGATCGGCGAGCTTCAAGCTTGGTTGAAGGTAGCGAGGCAGGAGTTCACCTAGATCTGGTGAGCCTCAAGCTCGCTTGGATCTAGCGATTCCAATATCGCCAGGCCGAATAATGGCCGTAGCAAGGTAGTCAAAGGAAGGAAAATGAAGGGGTTGTCAGAATGGCAGTCTAGAGGAAGGAGGGAGGAGGAAAAAAAATGAGAAAACAAAAGAAGAAAAGAAAACAAAAAAAAAAGAAGAAAAGAAAAAAAATTAAAAAGAAAAAGAGATAAAAATAAATAATTAAAAAAAAGAAAATAGAAAAATTATTAAAAGGAATTTATTGAAGAATATGATTTTTCATACCAAACGACGGAAAATATTTTTCAAGTCTATTTCATAATTTAATTAAACACCGGAAAACATTATCATTTTCTTGGAAAATAATTTTTCGAAAAATATTATATTTTTCACGAAACAAACGAAGCCTTATATGCCTTCACGGTATATGACGGAACATCTTCACGTAAATATTCCAAGATCTACTTTGTACCTTTGTCTCCACTCGATTATGTCCATCTATATTGGGGAATCCGCCACCTTCCGACACGTGGCCTTGTTTCATGGAATCTTTTGCTATGGGTAGCTAATGAGCACCAGAATCTTACAACCCCTCACAAAATCCAGTCACCTTGGAACTATCTTCTTAGTCCTTTGCCTGCAACAGCCATGTTCAATCGGTCATGCAACGCCTATTTTTCACTTGTCATTTGAGGTGACTGCCTCATCGTCCCACATCACTGTGTTATAAAGAAATCGCATTGGGTCACCACGTCGCGATTTTGATGCCGGCGAGATGTCGATTGGCGCCGGATTTTAGCGTCCCATGCGTCGATTAGGCCGGTTCGATCGGCGGGGACGTGTCCTATCTTTAATCCGTTGACATAACATTTGGTCATTATTATAAACGATTGATGCACGCTGCGGTGGTTATATATAAAGGGCCCTTCATTTGTTATCTCTGTCCTGCCCCAATTCTCACCTTGTTCGCAAAGCTCGCTTCAAGTATACTCGGATCATGGTAATCTACTTTTGTTTTATGTAGTAGAGGGATGAGATCAGAGATTTCTGCTCTTGCAATTCAACAGTAATGCATTTTTTTTATCGCGTCGAATTGCGAAATTATGTGACGATCGTCGTGTATGCTAACTCGGCAAGCCGTGTTTGAATGATCCGCATGCATGTGCGTTCAGTTTGCCACGGTCGTCGAATCATGTGAATCTCATCGTATGGGGCGCCACGAGAGTGAACTATTGTGGTGATCCGGACAGTCAACCTGATTTAGTGACCAAAATAATTCGTATTGACAACCAAATTTGTTAGGATAGTGGTAAGAATAATTGGGATTCCCGTTGCCATTCCTCGTTTTGGTTATCCTGCAACAATATGTGCAGGGGTTGGATGAAGAAGTGGCAGCGGCCAATGAACCGGCTTACCAACACATGAAGGATTCAAGACAAGGTGGATTCAAGGCCACCTATTTCATATTTGGTAAGTTAATTTGCTAACGGTGATCATTGAATGTCCAAGTCTACAATGCATCCCAGGAAACACAATTCTCAAACGTTGTTTTGTTGCAGCCATGATGCTCCTGGACAACATAGGATTTGTGGCTAACATGGCGAGCATGGTTTTGTACTTCATGTTTGTCATGAAGTTCGACCTCTCCGGCTCCTCCACCACGACGACCAACTATCTAGGAACCGTATTCTTGGTGACTCTTGTCGGAGGGATCATCTCAGACACCCACATGACTCGTCTTAACACCGCCCTCGTCTTCGGCGCTATTGAGCTCGCGGTAACTTTTACCACACCTGTTCTTTCTCGACACAAGCTTGGTTAAAAGGAAGTTAAGCGCTATACCTTAGTCATATTTCAAATTTTTCCAGGGATATCTGTTGGTGATCATCCAATCCCACTACAAGAACCTCCAACCAGCACCATGTGCGGAATCCACATGCGTTCATGGCTCAAAGGCTCTCTTGTTCTACATATCAATATGCCTTCTGGGCCTTGGAGGAGGAGGCATAAGAGGCTCAATCCCTGCGCTTGGGGCTGACCAATTTGACCACCGCAACCCGAAGGAGAAGAAGGACATCGCCAGTTTCTTCAACTGGTTCTTGCTCAGCATCACCATTGGAGCCACCGTCGGAGTGACCTTCGTGGTGTATTTGAGCACGGAGGTGAGGTGGGATGTCGGCTTTGCGGTCTCGCTCTGTTGTTCCTTTTTCGGGCTTGTGTTCCTGGCCATGGGGAAGAGGCTTTATAGGGTCCGTGTGCCCGGAGAGAGCCCGCTCTTGAGGATCCTTCAGGTAAATTCGGCAAACATAGAATACTGTCGTCACTGTACCAGCAGAAGGCAAAGCCGCTGCTCGGTTTCCCTCTTAAAATGGTTTGGATTGTGCTTTACCAAAATTTATCAGGTTGAACAGGAACTACTCGACTCAATATGATGTAATTCGTATTTTTCTAGGCCGGGTTTGGCTAGATCTATCTCACAACTTTGGTGTAAAACAGTTGTGTTGCGTCGCTACCACGGCAGCGTGCCTCAACTTTCCATTGGAAGCATCTGGATACGATGGTTCATGCCTCCTGCCATGAAATAATAACAAAATCGCAGTGGCGAAGCGATGTTTCATTGGAAATTGTTGAAACTCTTGTGCAGGTTTTGGTGGTGGCAGTGAAGAACTGGAGAATGGAGGCGCCGAAGACTGCAGACGAGCTGTACGAACTGCGAGATCGCAAGTCCGTGAAGAGAGGAGAGCTCATCCCCCACACTCCTCAATTCAGGTTGGTCCTCTCTCTTGATTGATTCCAAATCGACATGAATTTCGATACACAGTGACAGAAGTCATAAACACTAACGCAGTGACAGGACATGAATTTTGTTCTAATCTGGCCCTCTTTAGGCCTCATGATCCAAGAGTTAGCCTCACGAAAACCTCTAAGATCAACCTTATTGTTTCATTATTAATCACTCTTGCTTACATTAGTATGTGTCAAAATTTGTGCATGACCAGGTTTTTAGACAAAGCAGCAATCCTCCCTAAGGGCACAGGCCCAGCAAAATGGAAGGTGTGCACAGTGACCCAAGTGGAGGAAGTCAAGATCCTGACCAGGATGATGCCAATCTTCCTAAGCACCATTCTCATGAACACGTGCTTTGCCCAATTGCAGACCCTCTCGGTCCAACAAGGCACCCTCATGGACGCAAAACTCGGCCACTTCCGAGTCCCTCCGGCCTCCATCCCGGTCATCCCTCTAGTCTTCATGTCCATTCTCATCCCCATCTACGAGTTTGCCTTTGTCCCCGTCATCCGGAGGTTCACGGGCCACTCGAATGGGATCACTCACCTCCAGAGGGTCGGGGTCGGGCTTGTCCTCGCGGCCATCTCCATGGGCATCGCTGGGCTCGTGGAGGTCAAGAGGAAGCACGAGCTCCTCCGACATGACCACAAGATCAGCCTCTTCTGGCTCTCGATCCACTATGCGGTCTTCGGGATCGCGGACATGTTCACGTTCGTCGGCCTGTTGGAGTTCTTCTACAGCGAGGCCCCCCTGGGCATGAGGTCGCTCTCGACCTCCTTCTCCTGGCTGTCTCTGTCGATAGGGTACTACCTGAACTCGGCGTTCCTCGGGCTCATAGAGACGGCGACCAAGAGATTGGGCAAGAGCAAGAGAGGGTGGCTGCAAGGGAGGGACATGAACGCGAACCACGCCGAGCGGTTCTATTGGTTCCTGGCCATCCTCAGTGTGCTCAACTTTGTGAATTACTTGTTCTGGGCCAACTGGTACAAGTACAAGAACAATGTGCCCGGGGATGAGGAGATGCTTCTCAGAGCTGGGCCTAATAACAATGGCGCCACGAACGATAATTCGTCCTCTACAAGCGTGAGCCTTGTTTCTCGGACTCAAGATTTCTCTGCGACCCAAGAGAAAGAAGCAGAGAGGACATCAAAGTAGAGGGAGCTGATGCACTTTTTTGGGACTGCTCATGTTTTCATGATGAACTGAAGACTGCACTAGGATCTCGTGCTGTATAAGAGTAGTGAATGCAATGTCAAATTAAGAAGGCTCTTTAACAGTACAAGTGAGTGCAAGCTATCTTGCAATCCTACCTGCTATCTGCCCCCCAAATTTGGGATTAAAAGTTGGAAGCCAATTGGAAGGAAATGGAAGATGCCTAATCGAGTATGAGCGAGGTGAAACGTACGAATGATATAACTTATGGTCAAACCTAACTTACTAAGAACACTAAAGGAAGAACTATAGCACCACGGAAGGGTTCTTATACGAGCAATTCCGATGCACATGCAAACGCAACAACCAAAAATAACTAAGAAAAAATGGCAAACTCTATTGGCTTTCGTCATTTGCTATCTCATCACCTCTGAACCTTTTGGGATCTTACGGTTTCAGTATCAAGCTTATCCTTTATAGACCGATTTGACACAAAGCTCTTTCTTGAGAATCTCACCCCAGAAGAAAGACACCAGAAAATCTCTGAGATATCTTGGGCTCATATATACCAACTCGAATCCATGGTTGCTACAAGTTCACTGGATCAGAATGAGCCGGTACAAGAAAACCCCAATCCGCTACAAGCTCCAGTTGTTAGGGGCCATCGTAATTATTACTTAACCCCTCTGTCAGTTGGCATGCGTCCATATGTTTCAAACTTGTGGTGCATATGGGCTGTGTGGATACATTGATGAAATGTGAAGGATGCAGCCGTTGCTTCTTCAATAGCCAAGGTAATTTCAACAAAGGCCAATCGTGTGACATCCTCAAACTTTCATGCACAAGAGGACAAAGAACTTGTAGAATTTTGGACCCCCTTTTCTTCTTCTTACATTCAACCGTGACAACTCAGCTAAAGGATGACCAACCCTACTTCCTTTCTTCAAGTTTCTGCTGAAGCTTATCCCAAGAACTCTCGTGCCTTCTTTTAAAATCCCATCTTCATTGCAGCTGCGCTGGAACCTTCTCCTTGGCCAAAGTTTCGGCTGGACTTCATTCTCTAATGCAAGCAAGACAAAAGTTGATGATTAGAGGCCACTAACTCCCCTGTTCACGTGGAGATTTTTCTGCTGCAGCTTAGGTTCTGTTTTGCTGCAGCTGGTTTTTCTTCTTCTAGCTGCTCCTTTGTGGTGCTGTTTCTCCTTCGTCCATTTTCCTCGGCCGCTTGGAAATTTGTTGCTGCTGTCCTCCATCTTTGTTCGTGGCTTGCTGCTGAAATTTCTACTCTTCTGCTGTGAAATTTTAGCTGCTGTCTTGTTGCTGTTTCCTCTCAGTTTTCTCGCGTCCAGCACGCGCGCCCGAAGGAAATCGGCTCGTTCGGGGTCGTCTGGTGTCCGAATCGAGCCCCGTTTTCGCCTGTGTACTCGTAAGACGTTAAGCTTCGATATTCTGAAAACGGAACAGCGAAAAATATCCTAGAGAATTCCCAGTTTTGAATCAAAGTTGACCCTGTTTTATTGATTTTCTTCTTTTGCTTGATGTAGCTGCAATCTTCCTTGTATCTGCTGTGTTTTGCTTGTTGCTGTGTTTCTATTCGTCGCTGGAAAATCACCGTCGATTCCGTCGTCGCCGCCGTGAACAGTGTCGTCGGAATAGTACCGCCGGAATAGTGTCGCCGGAACAGTAACTAGCCGTCGTCGTTCGTGGCTCGAGCTCATCACCGTCTAGCCCAAGCTTGAACTCGATTTTTGGGTGAGCACATTTCTAAACTTGACTTAGAATGTCGGGTATGTTAGGGACTAGTAGGGAAAATTTTATGGTGAAAAATATTAAATTTCTTGGACGTCGACTGTCGATTATTTATTTCTGACCATAGGGGTCAATTGGAAAATTTCGTGGACTTTAGAAATTTTCATGTGTGCCAGATTGCTTGTCTTTGAACCTAGGTGACTTAGAATGGAAATCGGGTCCTGAAATGCGAATTTCGCAACGTGAAATGCCTGGTTATTATAGTTGAATTATTTTGAGTTGAATTATGTACTCTGGTGAATAATCTTGAGAAATGCATGTGGCAAAGTTGACTTGCATGAATGTCTATGAGGTGGGCCAATTGAGAATTTTGCGATGCTCGTCATTGATATGCATACTGGCATGACACATGTGCGTTTGGCGGAGTGCGTAGAACCGTGCGGGACGGCCCGGCAGTGTCTAGGGGGCCACCGGGAATGCGGGGAGATAAGGAGGTGCCGATCGCAGAGCTAATTGAGCCACGGTCGTTGCACTTGCGCCTGAACGTGCTCGGCACGGGGTAGCTGGAGAGACAAGGGTGCCAACTTCGGTGTGAATAGACACGGGTTGAGGCACAGGCCTGAGACGTCTACGACGTGGCCGGGGACCGGCAGTGCCGATAAGAGCCACTGGTTGGGTTGAGTCCGGCAGTGCCCAGAGAGCCACCGGCAACCCGAAACAGGAAGTCCGGCAGTGCCCAGAGAGCCACCGGAAAACATTGAGTATACTACATTTGTCTGACTTGAGTCTACGATATGTGCACGATGAATTGACTATTCTGCGCTTTGTGAAATGTTGAAGGGACCGGCAGTGCCCAGAGAGCCACCGGGGACCCCAAGTGAATCATTGAGCATCTGCATTGGCATCTGTATGATTTGGGTCACAATATGCATGTAATGATGTACATTCTGGCAAGAAGTGCATGCTGCTTTCTAAATTAAGTTTAGGCCTGTGTTCACTGAGTTTCGACTCACATTTTGAGGCCGATCGCCATTTCAGAACCTCGACCATAGATTTGATTATTCCCGATATCCGAGGAGTCTGATCCAGAGGAGTTTCCTTTGTCTGAGGATGAGCAGTTCCTCAAGGATGCATGGACGAGGCTTAGTGACTTTTGATCTTGGCCAACTTAAGTTTGTTCTTGAGGTTCAGATGTTAGCCTCCTCTCCAGGTGGTATAGAACATTCACTGTTATATGTTAAGTTATGTAAATTAAGTTTTCTCTATCTCTCTATCCCACACATGTATATTGTCAGGGGTTGTTCGTTTTCGCTGACGCATTTGTTAGCCGTCGTTTGGCCACGACGAGTCCTGGGCCGTCGCCAGTGTTGGCCAAGCGATGAGCGAATTAGCAGGTGAAGGGATGTTGCGCGTCCGACGGGTCCGGGGCGTGACAAATCGTGATCATACTGGCTCTTACCTTGTAATGATCTTTGTGTTCCTCATCAATGTCTAAACAATATTTCTATGTATAACCAAACGAATTCTGGACCTGGCTTTGGTGATTGCTATAGTAAGGGGCAGGTCGGATTCGACACCCTCATCTTTAATGAAAGAGGATCTCCTAAAAGATTTTCCCACACTGTGTTTGGTTATGGCCTAGAGCGGACAACATAACACTATAGCAGGGATATGTGGCTTGGAATTGGGACCACGGTCTATCCCTATGTAATATGCTAATGAGAACTAAAACCGTATCTCATGCTGCTTGCCTTCGCTTGACGAAGTGTCAAGAAGAAGCGCCTCAATATAGAGCCTCCAGCTTTTTGGATGAGACCACACCATAGGAGTTAGTTTTTGGACTCGGGAATTCCTCGTAAAGCTCTTATGTTGGGAAAAATGGAAACAAATGGGAACAAATGGAATCATACTTTGAGGCGTCATAACACTCTCTTTAAGGGATTATTTGCCTCACTACATTTCTAATGGTTGGGTTAAATCTGGGTTGGGTATGGATTATTTAAATTACTTGGTGAATAAGTGAGTCAATGTAGGTTAAATGGGTGGATTTGAAATGTAAACCTTCTAATTTTGCATATTGAGTCCTACACCTTTTCTTGTTTTGTCAATTAATGACATAAATGGTTTGAAATAATTGGATGGGTCATAAATGTTTTTGAACCAAATTCACCCATTTAACCCCCATTGACCCCTTTATTCGGTAAGCAATTTAAATGACCTGTACCCAACCCAACCCAATCCAAATCTAACCCAAACCCACCCATATAACCAATGAGAAATTATAAGGCCAAATACTGTATGAATTATTGAGTGTAATTGGAGCCTGAGAAACATGAGAGTGTTTGAGTGAGTCGAGTATATTTATAATCTCCATTATATCACTTAATCTATAGTGAATTTTATGTTGCTCTCCTCATGGACAAAAATCACCTCGATCAGATCACGAAAAATTTGATATCCAATCTATTGGCTTTTTCTTTTTATCTTACAGATCAACTGCAACAGTTTTTTATTTATTTATTTTTGTGATGTGTCTTAAGTCTATAAGGATATGGACATGTTAACATATTTTTATTTGGAGTCATCATTGGTAACGTATATGTTCAAATACGGAATTTTTTTTCTATAGTTGAATCGAGGCGCTAAGTTTTTGTTTTACATGGGAACAAACAACAAATCATAACCCACCCATCAGGTGGTCGCGTGGTAAGGAGTAGACTTCTGGGATCCCGCTAAGTAGTACTCACGGTCTTGGGATCAAAACTTACTCGCCCACATTCACTGGTGTCTTACTCGGAGTACCGTGGTGGTAGGGTTCTGCGGTGCCTCCCCGGGGATTAGTCGGTCGCTGTCGATTTGAGCGTCAGCTCGCCGGCACGGCTGGACACCCCGGTTATAAAAAAAAAACAACAAATCATATGTTCAGCATGCTTTAAAACAAGGATAACAAAATATTTGTGTTTTCGTGTTTGTGAGAAGACTTCCATGTAATATTTCAAGTTACATATCATATTGATTGCTAAAATTGCATGTCACGCGGAGAGACAAATAACATCTAGAGAGTAGAAATCATTTACTAAATTTATTATTAAACGAATGCATGCAAATTTTCACAATTTCCAGGATCATAACTTGATATGTTATTTCACCATGTTATCAATATGCTGAGTATCTTTCTTTTATATTATAACATTTTTTTTGTAACAAATGCAGGTCCATGCTTCGTAAGATCCAAAGAGCCTTCCACCAAAGTCATGAACAAAAACTTGGTGGAGAAACCTATGAGATGAATGTCTCTTATATAGACCATGCAAATCGAGCTTCTATTAAAAAAATTAATAATAAGGAGAAAAAAGGGTAGAGGGTCAAATCATGAACAATTGCCACTTATGATGACAATCCCTCGTCATATGGCTGTTTTGCTCTAGAAATATCGTGAGATGTATTGCTGACGTACCACAGGTTTCTAGAGTTTGATTAACTCCAAATTGTAATCGAACGGTGATGGGTTGTGTGTGAAGCTGTCCAAGAGGAAGTTGGGGTTTTATCAGCCCGCGAATTCTCAAAATAGGATGTTCAAATCTGTTTTTGTTTTATTCCACATATTTTCATTAGAAATTGTAAATGCTCTGCTTGGATCATAAGTCCTATGGACAATTTTTGTGCTTGACAGCTTAAACACTCCATTGTATATAGAGGTAGCAAATGGGTAGGTTGAGTTGGGCTTTGGTGGGTCATGAATGGGTTCAACCCAAATTCACTTATTTAAACCACATTGATCTATCTATTCACTAAGTTTAAACGACCCTTACCCAACCCAATCGAATCCAAAAATAATAAATAAAGGAACCATTTTGTTGGTAACATCCATTTAAAGCCCGTTTTGAGAAATGACTTCATTTTGATAGGGTTTTCACCTTTATTGACGATAATGGTGGAGTTATATAGTTTTCATCACAACAAGAAATGGTCATTTAAATGTTCATAGGTTTTACCATGGGAAACAAGCATGGCCATATAAAAAACAGACAGAGTTAAGGTAGGGAAAGGTGTTCACAAAGTCATAAACATTTTGCATTTATGCTAATTTAGTTCTAAACCTTTCAATGATGTCAATTTAGTCCTAAACATCTTGAATTTATGTCAGTTGAGTTCACCCAATCAATTTTGACTAGAAAACACTGATGTGGACACTGGTCATTTTACGTAGCATAGCCGGTATTGACATGGACACTTTTTAATATTTTCAAATATGTTTGGTCATCAAGCCTAGCGACTTGGTTGAGTGAAGCTCTTGCTCTCTATGCGACAAATTCATTGTCTAATTACATCTACTCAAGGTATAAATGCAAAGCATTCAGGAGTAGTAATAAGTGGAATGGTCATATATCATATGTTATTGAGAAAAAGAAGACCGGAGACTTTTCCATAGCCTATAGAAGTCTCTCGTGAGCAACACTTGATATTAAATAAAAAATGACATTCCCCAGAAAAAGAAAACTCTCTGGATGTAATTGCTCTAGCCTGTCTACTAAAAACCAAACTGGTAGATTTGATTTTTCACAAGTCGGCGAATAACAAGACTTATGCAATTTATTTAACTTTGATATTTTACTAGACCTTTTCGTAAGCACAAGAAAACAACATAGGATAGAACGGTAGTCTGCTTGCAACATGAACACATAATAGCATATGAGACATATGTGCTTTATTGGTACAGTTTATTACTGAGACGGATGTGAAGCATGTAACTTACTCGTCAAATTTGTAATCTTCAAATCTCATTCTGCAATCCAAAAGTTGCACTTGAGCACTTCAGCTCCGATCGCATTCTTTGACGAGATGAAATGCAGCTTGCTTCAAGCACACATTACAATCCAGATTGTGTCATTGCCCCGTTACACACTCCATGGCCATAGCAGTCCCAGCACTGAGTGTAATAAACGTAACCATAGATTGGGGAGTTATCAAACGGATCATTCAAAACACAAGCTATGGAACCGACACAATCATCTAGCGAAGGGTATTGCCTTCTACTACATATATGATGAACCTCTGGTATGTCAGCAGTCCATCTCACAATATTGCCAGAGCAAAACAGCCATATGACGAGGGGTGTCTATATAAGAGAGATTCGTCTCATAGGTTTCTCCACCAAGTTTTTTGTTTTTGAATTTGGTGGAAGGCTCTTTTGGATCTTAAGCATGGACCTGCATTTCCAACAAACATGTTAATTAATTATATATGTATGTATCAAACTGAGATACTCATCATATTGATAATGTGGTGAAATAACATATGAAGTTATGAAGCTGGAAATTGTTAAAATTTGCATGCAGTTGTTTAATAAGTAATTACTAAATGATTTCTATTCTCTAGATGTTATTTCTCTCCATGTGACATGCAATTTCTGCAATCAATATGATATATAACTTGAAATATTACATGGAAGTCTTATCTTTCTCACATATACAAAAAATATATATATTTTGTTATCCTCGTTCTAAAGCATGCAAAACGTACGATTTTTCATTTGTTCTCATGTAAAACAAAAACTTAGTGCCTCGGTTCCACTAAAAAAAGAATTGTGAATTTAAACATTATACGTTACCAACTATGACTCCAAATAAGAATATATTAACAGATCCATATCCGTACAACACTTAAGACACGTTGCCAAAAAAAAAACAATTGGTTGCGATCAATCTATAAGATAAACCAAAAAGGCAAATTGATTAGATATTAGATTTACGTAATTCAATCGAAGTGATATGTGACACCCTCAAGTTTGTCTCTTGCTAACCAACTACCAAGCTTTCGTATTAGTAAAAAATTGGTAAATAGGCTTAAAATTTGATTCGAGAATTAATAAAGTATAAGTTGACAATCCGGAATCAATTCAAAGTGGACTTGGCACTTGATGACACCAGCGGTCCTAATGACCTCGGCAGTCATGCTGGCCGGCATGGTCACGCCGATGACCAAGCTTACTATGGCGATGGCGGCGATGTTTTGTCCTCTCGGCGGTGATTTGATGGGGGGCGTTGAATACTCAAGTTGACCCAAGCTTAAAACTTGTCAAAACTTGCTTTCCATGGATTATAACATTTCTACGGTAAGTAAAAGATAGCAAAAGTCAAATATCTTTTAGATTTAGACTCCTAAGCCATCATTATTAAATCTCCAATTCCCCTAAGTAATCTAACTTCATTGGACACCAAGCTAATCTTAATGGATATAAGACAAAAATTCATGATGAATTCGGTGTTGGAGTATATGGGTTTGAGAGTATTTGGGTGCTTGAAGTATTACACCAAAAAACATCAAGTTTGGAATGCTTTTCAATGTTACCTCCAGTTTAGGAAACCCTAGAATTAATATGCAAGCTATTGGGCTCCAGCCCATATGGACCCAAACAAGCATGCTTTCATCTATTGGGCTTGTATGTGAACATATTATTTTGGACTATATTAACAATATGTCCAACAATCTCCTCCTATGTTCACCATACAGCACAATCCAATATAGTGACAGTGTAATGTTCAAACAAATATGAATCATCCACATTCAATCCAAGACAATAAACTCGGATAAAAAACTCGATCATTATTTGCAATCCAAATGAGTGAGTCATCGTTAGCATGAATCTGTTTTGAGATTAGCATACCCAAAATAAATCTCAAAATTAGTTCACAACCAACATATGCGTAACAGTCAAGTATAAGTAGGCTAGTCAAAATAGTCCAAGGCCTTACAAATACAAGAAACAAGCATAATAATATTCCCAAGATAGAGATAGCAAAAGGCAAGTCTCAAATAAATGGACTCCATCAGAAATGGGCAACAGCAGGTGAACTGTCAAGTCCCCTACACACTTTAAATGATATATATTCATTCATCAAGTAGATCATCTTGGTCAGGATCCCACTCATCAAGCTCTCCTCCATCTCTGCCATCCGTTGTAGAATGTCAAATATGAATTTCATATTATCATGAATTCAATCATTTGAATAATCTACTAAAAGTGTCTAGTTCTACTAAAAGAACTTAGCACCGTAACATCAGGAAGAGAAAAACATATATTGATATCACAAAGCATCATAATATCATGTTCATAAGCATCAAGCCAGTTTCATAAATTATGAACAAGGCCTAAACAGTTTGATTTACAAAGAGCCATCAACCAAGATTTATTTGTAAGAGAATAACCATTGTCTAGTTTCAAGGAACATGACCAATAGTCAAGTCACTTACAATAACCTAACGAGACCGATAGGTTTCTTATGCAAGCAACTATCTCTATGTTTCAATTTGGAATGTCACAATTAATAATTCTTTAAAGTCAAATAATCTAGCATCAAGTTTGGAATGAGATCATTTAACCAAAAGGATAGTCCAGCCTAGTTGGATTGCATCATCAAGTTTGGAATGACACAAGCTTTCAGGTAGAACTTTTAAATTAGGTCAAAGTCATCTTCATTAAGTTTGGAATGAGACAACTCACCCTTTTCAAATTAGTCAGCAACCATGAACATCGATGAAACATATAAACTGTGCTTATCGTTTTTTGCCAACAAAGGAAGATTCGATAAGTCAAAACATATAATCAGAAGGTAGGTAATAGTAATTAAGACCAGTCTACGTAGTCTTTAACCCCATTTCCCCCACTGTTTTGAATAATCGATCTTTAGGCATACCTTTTGTGAGAGTATCGGCTATGTTATCCTTTGATCTCACATCGATCAAGGTGATAACTTCTTATTCTCTAAGATAATTCAACAACGCATGTCTCAGTCTCACATGTCTTCTCTTTGAATTAAAGAGAGCATTCTTGACGACTTGGACAGCTGCTTGATTATCACAAAACAGGCTTAGAGAATTAATCTGTAGCCGAGTCAAAGGAATCTCCAAAATCAGATTCTTTATCCACTCTGCTTCTTCGCCAGCAAAGGCTAAAGCAAAAAGTTCCGATTCCATAGACGACAAGGCAATACAAGTCTGTCTTTTGGATTTCCAAGTAATAGCAGCTCCACCTAAAGTGAATATATATCCACTTGTGGACTTACTATTTCCAATTTCTGAGCACCACGAGGCATCAGAATATCCATCCAGAGTTGGAGGGTAACTAGAATAGCATAGAACATAATCCTTCGTACCTTTAAGGTATCTCATCAGCCTACTAAGGGCATCTTAATGCTCTTTACTGGGATTACTAGTGAAACGACTCAGCATGCCAACTGTAAAGGCGATGTCGGGTCTAGTACAACTTATAGCATACATGAGACTACCGATCAATTTTGAATATTTTAATTGATCCACACTGGTCCCTTCATTAGGACTCAATCTTTTATTATAATCACATGGTGTCTCACTCGGTTTACACTTACTGTATCCCCAAGTAGAAAGTAGCTGCTCAATATAATGAGTCTGGCTAAGGGAGATAACTTGCCTTTCAAAGCTTACTTTCATACCAAGAATGGTATTAGCAATACCAAGATCTTTCATGTCAAATTCTTTAAGAATAGCTTTCACGTCACTCACTACAGAATGATCGGAGCCAAGAATTAGCATGTCATCAACATACAAGCAAATAATTACTATTTTATTTGATATAGAACGATGGTAAAGGCATTTATCTGAATAACTAAACTGAAAGCCATAACTATTTACCACTTTGTCAAATTTAAGATGCCACATCTTAGGTGCTTGTTTAAGACCATACAAAGATTTATTCAATTTACAAACTTTGTCCTCAAGACCTTTCATGACATACCCTTCTGGTTGTACCATGTAAATTTCCTCATTTAACTCTCCATTTAGGAAAGCTGTTTTTACATCCATTTGATGCACTACAAAGTGTTCAATAGATGCCAAAGCAAGAAGAATTCTTATAGTTGATAGATGACACACAAGTGAATAAACATCAAAATAGTCTATTCCACTCTGTTGTTTATAGCCTTTAGCTACTAAACATGCTTTGTATCTAGCTATTGATCAATCACTATTCAGTTTCTTTTTCAATACCCACTTACAGCATATAACCTTAGCCCCTTTTGGCAAATTGACTAGTTGCCAAGTGTGGTTCTGCAACAGAGAGCTCATTTCATCATTTATGGCTTCTGCCCATAATAAGGATTTCCTAGATCTCATTACTTCTTGATAAGAAAATGGATCATCCTCTAGATGGTAAGTAACAAAGTTCTCACCAAAACTTTTGGGAACTCTTTCTCTTATAGATACTCTGACCGGAATTGATTCAACAGCTAGCTTTGTGGGATTAGTGTCAGAAGGGCCTGCTTTAGATTCTATAGAAAATTCTGAAATCATATATGTAGATCCAGAAACATTCAAGCCATGATCTTTGAGAAACTTATTCTCGAAGAATTATGCATCTCTAGATTCTATTACTATGTTAGTGGATAAATCCAAAAACCTATCTGCAGCACTATCTTCTGCACTACCTAGATATACACAAGTAATGGTTCTAGATCCCACCTTAGGTCTCTTAGGATCTTGTATTCTTATATAAGCAATACAGCCCCAAGTCTTGAGAGTATCACAATTACAAGGATGCTTATGCCATATCTCATAAGGTGTCATGGACAACTTAGAGTGTGGCAATCTGTTCAGGATGTGATTAGCAGTTAAAATCGCTTCTCCCCAATAGGAGGAAGGCATGCCAGCTGTAAGTAACATAGAATTTAACATTTCAATTAACGTTCTATTTTTACGTTCAGCAACACCATTTGATTGGGGTGAATAAGGAGCAGTGGTTTCAAGTATTATGCCCTCTGAAACACAAAATTCTTTGAACCATGTCATTGTATATTCTCCTCCTCTATCACTCCTAAACCTCTTAATTTTCAAGTTGAGTTGATTTTCTACTCTAGACTTGAAAATCTTAAATTTTTCAAAAGCCTCATCTTTCGATTTCAACAAATAGACATGACAATATCTAGAAAAATCGTCTATGAATGTTATCAGATACTTCCGACCTCCTCTAGTGACGTAATTTCTAAAATCACAAAGGTCAGAATGTATCAGCTCAAGAAGTTGTGTGCTTTTAGAAACCGACTTAAAAGGTTTTCTAGTGATCTTAGCATGTGTACACACTTCACATTTGTCAAATCGAATAGAAGTATCCAATGGAATGTTGTGAGTTTTAGCTAGATGTTGCATTTTCCTGTAGTTCACATGTCTAAGTCTATTGTGCATTAACTTTGGATCAATCAGAGTAGAACTCACATGGTTTATGCTATCAGTATCTAAACTCAACCTATACATACCATTAACCATGAATGCACAACCGAAATAACATGAGTTAACAGATAAAGCTACTCTACCATTCATAGTTGAAAAGGACATACCAGCTTTATCAAGTAAACTCATAGATATCAAATTCTTCTTAAGTAAAGGTACTACTCTAACATGTTTCAGAGTTAGTAATTTACCTGAAAAAAGCACCAAATTTGCAGTTCCAGTATGAGTCACTTCTGCCTCACCAACATTGCAATTTTTCACGGTGTCTTTTAATTCTGTGACTTCAGTGAGTAGGTGCTTGTCATTTACAGCATGACAAGTAGCGCCACTATCCAACCACCACTCAGAAGAGATACTAGCCTTTCTATTTTTCATCATTCCAATGAAGGCTTGAGGCTAAGACTCACTAGTTAGCATATTAGCCTCATTTTGTGGTGTGTTGTTCTTTGGCTTCTTTGGTAGTTTACACTCTGCTGCCCAGTGACCCCACTTTCCACAGTTATGGCACTTTCCCTTCTTCTTCTTTTTGAAGATAGTTTTTTTGGCCTCTAACTGTGAAAAGGATTCACCTTTTAGTGACTTGGATCTTTTCAGAGGTTTATTGGAATGTGAAACTAAGTTGGCAACTGATTTGTATTGTCCTACTTGTTCCAAACTCTTCCTAGTACCATTTTGATCCTTAATGTGAATATACCTTTTTAATTCATCCAATCCCATCTGTTCTTTCAGTCTGTGCATTTCAGTCTTGAAAGAACTCCATTCAGTAGGTAACTTACTCAATACAAGACCGACAAAGAGATTACCAGATATATCAGATTTATCATCTTTCAGCTTGTTCCTCATATTCTCAAGTTCAACTAACTGAGAAGTGACGCTTGAATTCATGTTGAACTTAAAGTCAAAGAATTTCTCTGCTAAGAGGGTTTTAGAGAGCCCCTCTTGTTTTTGGAACTGAGCATTCAAGTGATCTCATATCTCTTTCGCTGTCTTATACTCACTATAAGTCATAGTTAGACGAGGATTTAGAGAGTTCAATAAGTAATCTCTACAAAAATATTCATCTTTGTTCCATTGATATTCGTCCACATCTTCGACGGTAGATGCAAAATCACTCAAAACAGTATAGAATATTTCACGTTCTTTCATGCCAAATTGAACGTGTAATTTCCAACCATGAAATTCAGTGACATCAAATGATTCTAGCTTTATAATATCATAAGAACTACGCTTTGCCATTTAATCAGAGTAAAGTGTTAGAAAGAGTGCACCTTGAAGTCCTTAGAGCTTTGTAGAGGTGGAATTTGGCAAAACAGACCCCAAAATTGGATCCGCAGCACCCAAAAATCTTAAGATGAACTGCCCTCGTCACCGAAGCTCGCCGGAAAAAATCCGGTTGCCGGAAAATTCCCGTCGCCGGAGCAATTCCGTCGCCAAAACGCGTCAGAAACTTCCGATCATTATATCTCCGTCGTCCGACCTCCGTTTGAGACGAGTGACTACTCAAAACATTCTTCTTGATGAGTAGAACAAAAGCCAAGTGGTTTCACCCTCTGAAATCGGCTGTAAATTCTGGGCTTTTGAATCAAAGATTCCGGAGAAATCCCGTCGCCAAAAAAGCGCCAGAAACTTTCGATTATCGTATCTCCATCGTCCGACCTTCGTTCGATACGAATGACCACTCAAAACGTTCGTCTTGACGAGTAGAACAAAGTCCAAGTGGTATCAACCTCTGAAATTAGCTATAATTTCTGGGCTTTTGTATCAAAGATTCTGCAGAAATCCCATCACCGGAAACGCGCTAAAACTTCCGATTGTCGTATCTCCGTCGTCCGACCTCCGTTTGACGCGAATGACCACTCAAAACGTTCGTATCGATGAGTAGAACAAAACCCAAGTGGTCTCAGCTTCTGAAATTGGCTATAATTTCTAGGCTTTTGACTCAAAGATATCGGCCACCGGAACTTCAAACTCAGATCCCGGTCAATTCGACATTTGAAATCGAAAATAAATTATACCTGCGAGTTCATCTTGACGAGATCTTCGAGTAGACACCTTACTCGCTCAAATCCGACATACGGATCTAATACTTCAAGATTGTTGGAGTATATGAATTTGAGAGTATTTAGGTGCTTGGAGTATTACACCAAGAAATATCAAGTTTGGAATGCTCTTCAACGTTACCTCCAGCTTAGAAAACCCTAGAGTTGATATGCAAGCTATTGAGCTCCAGCCCATATGGACCCAAACAAACATGCTTTCATCTATTGGGCTTGTATGTGAACATATTATTTTAGACTATATTAACAATATGTCCAACATTCGGCACTAAATCCCTCTGTTGGGCCACTTGGAGATAAGGATGCCTTGGGGAAATTAAAAGTTATCATAGTCTCTAAGCTTAGTCAAGAAGTGGGGCGGGGAACTCACGAGGTTTTCCATGAAGTCTTTTGGAGCAAAGTCCGTCCCTAAAAAACTAGGTCGTCTTCTTATGGAAAGGAGATTACCACTTAAATTATTACCATTGGACAATCTGGCTTATCGTACCGATAACGTGATCCAGCATTCAGTTTGTAGATAAGGGTAATGTGGATCCTTGGATGCAATGTGTAGGATGCAATCATTGCTTCTTCAATAGGCAAGGTAACTTCAGTGAGAGCCAATCGCAATCATACTAGATCTTACCTCGTACAATCCCCTTTGTGATCCCCCCTCTATATCAAAACAACATTTGCATGTATTACCATACGTACTCTGGATCTGGATATGATGATTACTATAATCGGGGGAAGGTCGGATCAGACACCTTCACCTTTAATGACAGGCGATTTCTCAAAAGATTTCGCCCACGCTGTGTTTGGTTGTGGCCTCGACAATTACAACCTGTGTTGGGAAGAGAGCGGACAGAATAATAATACAGCAGGAATACTTGGTTTGGGGTTGGGAAAGCGGTCTTTCCTTACGCAATGTGGTAATGAGACGAGAAAACTGCATATCCTATTGCTTGCCTTGGCTTTGCGGCCACGGTGCTTTCACATATCTACATTTCGGGGATGACGCAAGAATAGGTAGCGAGTTCAAGAAAACGAGATTGATTCCTAATGTAACTCAATACGAGGTTGATGTCTTCGGTATCAGTATCAACAACAAGCGCCTAAGCATAGAAGCTTCAGTTCTTCGGATGAGACCGGTCCACACAGGCAGGTTTACTTTAAACTCAGGAATTCGTCATACAGCTCTTGCTCGGCCCGCCAATGATAAAGTGAAAGCGGAAATAATCGATTACTCCCGCTGGGGACTTCATTGGCATCCGCTCCCACCTCAACCAGACCAACTGGATTTGTGCTACAGCTTGCCTCATGGGAATTTCACAGTTCCAAACACGACAATACCTTCCAGGAGAACTACTCTTGATTTCCCCAGAACTAATGTTTTTCAGTTCTTCAATGCATGCTTCTGCTTAATGGCGATGCCCATAAATGATGGACCCGGACCCAGCAAACTTGGAGCACTTCAACAGGCGGATTTCCGATTCTTCTTCACTTTACAGAATCAATCGTCTCTTTTAGACCCGAAATCTGTGGGTCTAATTGATGCGGTGGAAAAAGTACAACAACCTAAGTTGAGAATTGAGATGACAAACAAAGGTAATATATATATATATACAATAACTATCTCAAGTAACATGATATCAATTATAATCAATTAGAACTAATCAAGTGAAATATACAGAATCTCCTAAATATTTCTCTAACAACGCAAGTCACAATTCGCCACAGATGGAAACACCAGCAACCCACACCAAGCACGACGTGTGGAGAAAAACGCTCGATTTTATTTCTAATTCTACGTCCAAAATTATATACAAAAGAGAATAACACCAATATAAATAGCCTTGGAACTAAAACTATTTTAAATATTAAGAAAGCTACCTAAAAACCATAAAACAAGGAATAATAAACCGAATTCTAATGTTGAAGATAATCCTATCCCATGTCGAAAAGTATTTGAATTATTTCTCAATTCTATTAATAATATAGTACGTGCAGTCAGAGACATTAAAATAATTAAATATTAAACCACACTTTCATCTAACAGTTTAAGCTTTTGGAACAGTTGGTAGTGGTCTCATAAAATCTCACAATGAGAGTTAATTTCGTGCTGTATAGTTCTTGAATAATTACCTTGTGCAAGAAATAAATATTATGCATAAAAAATAATGAAAAAGTCGTCCTCGTTTGTACCTTAATTATGCAAGGTTGTCACGCTTTTATGACATCGCGCTACTGTCGACACAAGCAAGTAGGCTATCGTGCTTTTTTCTCGACAAGTATGCAACATCTTTTCATTAGGTACTGGGAATATGTGAAATTGACAAATTTGACACCACGCTCACGCTAACGCTCTTTCCCAAAAAAGCCTCACCATCAAAGAAAGGACACGAAAGGATCTTCCAGATATCTCGAGCTCGTGTGCGCCGACTCCAATCGATGGCTTCGTCCAACTTAATGGAATTGAAGGATTCAGAAACAAGATGGCCAAAATACACTACAAGCTCTGACTGTTAGGGATACTTGTGGCTATTACTTAACTACCTTGTCGGTTGACACACGTCCATATGCTCTTACCTTAATGTTGGATACAATACGGGTGGTCAGGATAACTGGATACAATGTCAAGGACGGACCCGGTGCTTCAACATAAGGCAAGGAAACTTCAGCTGAAGTGAATCGGAATCATATCAACCCTTACCTTGTGATCATCCCCTCTGTGCTCCTATGCTGGGTGAGGGCTATATTTGCAGCTACGATCTGAGGTACGCTGGATCTGAATATAATGGGGAACATGTAGGATTAGAGACCCTTCAGCTTTAAGGATGGGAGATATCCCAAGTGATTCTTCAGCACCATGTTTGAGAAAATTATTTTGTAAGTTGGGAAAGGAGAGAGAATAATACGTTAGCTAGAATATTTGGCTTGCACTTGGGGGGGCCGGTCCATTTTTATGCATTGTGCAGATGAGACTGAAAATCGCACAGGCAAGTTTATATTCGACTCAGGAAATTCTTGTACTACTCCTGTTTTTAACTCTGCTCACGACACTATGAGAAAGGAGATCATTTAATTTGCTTGGCATCCTGCACCTCCTCGATCAAGAACAATGGACTTGTGCTGTTATACTCCTAGTGGGAATTGCATATATCCTATTAGGGTCTAGTTCATACTCTATATCGACTGAAAAACACAGAAATCCCAGTCTCCGATAAGAGGGCAAGGATCCATAGGAGTAGGGCAGCACCTCTTAGATACCAGAGGACTTTTGTAATTTGAGACCATATTTTTTTCATTTGTAGTTTAGACTTGGACCCATAAATAGGTACTGTTAGATATATATATATTCTTTTTTGCTTATAAGTAACTGATTTAACGAGAGTTGCAAGATGCTAATCATAGTAGAATCTTCTACTAGATAAGCCCTAGTTTAAGGGTGAACCAAAAAATTATGTATCTCGATTTTTCTTTCTTACTTTTACGCTTTACTTCGTTCAACGCGAAACCTACCAAATCCAACCATATCAATCCACTTTGCACAAGCAGATCTTTTTCTCCCCGAGAGGAATTTTCTCCAATTATTCAATGGGGGGCTTTTGGAGCATTTCGATTCTTCAATGGGAGCTTCGCCGGTCGACGGAGACAGCTAAACATTGTTCTTTTCTTTAGAGTATGGGAGTGACCTACCGGCCCGGCCCAGGGTTGCCTTCATTACTGGGCTTTTGGCCCACTTGAGTGTCCTTCTCTTGCCATCCTTAGATTCAACTGATGAAGCAGTGTGATATCAGGCCGAGACTAAGTTGAGATCCAACACATCATGTATCGTATTCAAACCCTATGAACCGGCTTAGCGTTATTGTGAAGAAGTGGGCAAAACGTGGTTAGCCTCTTGGCTTCGAGAAAGAACCGAAAAAGCTTTCTGTGTGTTGGACCCTCTGCGAGATATTTTGACCCCTCAAAGATGTGGCTCTGCAAAGTTGGCGAGTTTTTGCAAAATTTAGTCTTACAAACTCGAGGAAATGTCTGTGTCATGGCCACCCATGATCTGGCCTGATATGTGACATTTGCCGCTTGGTTTTTCACATGTCACACCGTCATTGGACCGGGAATGACTACACGATATTCACCCCCTCTTGCTTTGATCAGAACAAGTCCTGCACCCATGAACAATGACTATTTACTACTTGCTGCCACCTGCCTTTTCAATACCCCCTTCTCACCCCCCCCCCCCCCCCCCCCAATTTGACGACCAATTAGACATCGAAAAATGAATGCTGGGTAGGTGAAGAATCGTCCTGATAAGTGCTGAAAATATCTTTGTTCTAGTCACGGGAGGCGCTGTCGCTTGTGCTTTTGTAGTAAGTAATCAAGTGGCTCGTCGCTAGGTTGCGGTAGATCTTCTATCTTTAAAGATTTTAAATTCAAGAAATCGCTGCAAAGAACGGTGGGAAAAAACCCACTCGATTGCTCGAATTGAATATATATCAATTGCTTGATGAGATCGCTGGATGTGAGATCACCACAAGCTCTAGGAGGGTCGTGTGTTAGTTTTTCCAGATTAAGGAATACTGGTGACTTCTAGAGGCATGCAGGGATGACAGAAAGTAGTTTTCTACCCTTCCTCCTCCCTTTTTTTTTTTTTTTTTAATATTGTCGTTCAATTTTTGCAAATTTTTCTTCTTCTTTTTTTTTCCAATTCAAAAGCTTGTTTGAACGTTCTGGATATTCACATGTGTCCGGGTCAGGCACAACGTGGGCTCCTTCTCTTTCCAACATATCAGCATCAGTTTCCTGTGAACTCCATTGACAAATCCTCTCGGTCCTTGAAGACTTCCCAATGGGGAAATATACATATTTAATACTATTTTTCTCTGAAACATAAAAAATAAAAAAAAATTAGGAGGAACAAGGGGTAAATTTTCAAATAAAGACATGAAATATCATCCTTTTCTCAAATAATGACCTAAAATACTTTCGAAGAATGACTTAAATAAAAGTATTTCGTTATTTATTTGTTCTTTTTTCTTTCTTTCCTTTCACCGGCGGCTAGTCTCAGGCGATGGCTAGCCATCAGTGAGGGCTAGGTGGCCTCATCGGCCACAAACAATGCCAGCGAGTCATTTCCCAACAGGAGAGCATACCCATTTAGTATTATCTTCTTTTCTTTTCTTTTTTTCTGGAACATAAAAAATTGGTGGGGGCAAAGAGGAAGAGTCGTTTAGTTAGGATCATGCTGAACGAGCCATATCTCTAACATACTGAAAATTCAACCAAGGATGACAGTTCAGAAAGTCCCTCCAATCATTTCTTATCATTCTTTTTTTGGGGTCTCTAGGAAGATGATGTTGAATATATTCCTCATCTTACTTGACGAACATTAATTAGCAGTCATCATCACACAGGCAGTCCAAGATGTACGAACGGCCAGATATGAACTGATTAATTAACTAATTACCCTCCCCCCCCCCCCCCACTCCTCTTCTTCCATCACCGCCTAATTGATGCTCGAGATCTTGTTCTTGAATTTGTGATTTTCAAATTAGATTTCCACAATCAGCTCTTTTCAAATTCGGATTTAGATCTTAACTCTTTTCATCAACGTGGGTTGTAATTCATTTCACCCCCATTTTGCCGGGAAAAGTACAAAAAAAAATCCTAAATCTATTGCATTTATACTACTTCAGTTATAAACATTTTAATTAGACCAGTTAGCTTGAAACCTTTTTACATTGGTATCAATTCAATTCATCCAACTAATTTTAGCCGAGAATCACTAACATAAATACCAACCATCCTACATAACATTATCAGCGCTGACATCATTTTTTTTTACAATTTTTAAATATATTTTAAAAAAATTCCTTACTTTTTTTCTTCATCCTAGCCGATAAGGGCGACCTCACCGACTACAAGCGAGGGTCAGCCTCACTAGGATGATGGAGAGCACCACTGGCCAAATCTAGCAAGGTCGACCCTCGCCCATGTAAGGGCAGCCTCATTGAACATGGCCAGTACCGGTGGTTGGCTAGCCACAAACCGGGCGAAAGCAAAAAAAAAAGTAAGGGAAAAAAGAAAAAGTAATATTGAAAATTTTAAAATTTATAAAAAAAAAATCACATCAACGTTGGTGGTGTCATGTAAAATGGTTAACGTCTATATTAGCGATTTCTAACATAAATTGATCGAATAGATTAAATTAGCATCAATGCAAAAAGGTTTATGACCAAATTGATTTAATTAAAAGGTTTAGGACTAAATTGATATCAAACTTTATAGGTTTAGTATTTTTCTTAGTAATTTTTCCTGCTTTTGTCAGTATTGTCTGTCCAATACACAAAGGGAATCTCACCATTAGTGTCCTAAACTAGTTGCTTAATGAGCTGGGCAGTTTGCTGTAAAGTCCAAGAACAAGCTCATAATGCGACTTCCCACATATAATTGATGCCAATCTTCTCTCACAAAGGGAGGCACTAAGGTATGAATTTTCTATGCAGTAGTGGAATCTGCTTTTTCCCATTATTTGCTTTAATTGGTTTGCTTCAATCCCCAAAAGTTGAAAAACAAAGGAAAAGAGAGAGAGAAGATTAGTACATTTTCTTGGGTGCTTAAGCAGCACACTCCTCCTCCTCCTCCTCCTTCTCCTCCTTTTTCTTCTTCTTCTTTTATTTTTTTATTTTTACTAGTAAGAGCAAAGAAGATAAGGTAGTGAGGAAAAGTATCATTCCTCTGCGCCTCGCGGTATCCTAGGAAATTTCGTGGAACCCACCACTCAATTGGTACGACCTCAACCCAAAAATGGACACAAGACGAAGGAAGGAGAGCAGCCTGTGTTCCTGCTGGAATTGATGGAGATGGCAGAGCCGTCGCACAATTCTAGGAATCAAGAATAAAAAATCATGTAACTAACAAAGCATGGTGAAAAAAATGCGTGGTAAAAAGACAAAGGTGAAATGATTTAGGATTCATGTGTTTTTTTTGTACGGCTAAACATAAGTTCTGCTTGTAGGCGATTTTTCACAAATGATAGATCAAGATGGTATAAACGTTGCCCGGTTAAATTCACTTCAAAGCGGAATTAGTAAATATTTCAAAATCATTTTCGTGGTATTTATGGGATTCCGACAAAAGGGGTATAAAATCTCAAGTACAAATTAGATAGCTACATGGAGTTACAGCATTTTAGGAAGGAAGTGGAGATTCCAAATTGGGGTCTAGTGAGTTGTCTTCTAGGAATAATAATCACAAAATTCATACAGATATGAACATCAAGCATCTCACCCCCTCCATAATCATCCAGCTCACTAAGACCACCCTGTCTTTTCCTTTTTTTTCCATTTTCATTTTTTTTTTCGAATTGCCAATTCCAAGTTTGAGTGGGGGCTCTCTTGCTTTCCTTCTTTACTTTTCAGCATCAATCATTTCCTTTTGCCAATCTCCATTTCTCTTTTGAATCCAAAAGCCACCCCCCCAAGAAGAAGAGAGGAGAGAGAAGCTTTCATTTTCCTGCTTCTTCTTTGCGCGCTCCTTTCATCCCATCCATGGCTTCTGAGACAGTTGTATCTGATCATCACACTCCTGATGAAGTAAGTCTCTACAGAAACCTCTGTTCCTCTGTTTCTTTGCTCTGTTTCTTTTGAAGCTTGGGTTATGTGAACTGCCTTAATCATTTTTAGTTTTTTTCCCCCCGCATGGGTAAAAGTTCGATTTGATTCATGTCCTTGGAAGCTTCATAAAGATAATCAAACGCTTAAGGTCAAAGTGTTATGCTTCTTATTCAGAGAAGTAGATGAGTGCTTTTAGTCCATTTGTTGGATATACTGATTGCATGTGCTTTTTTCTTGCTTCAATCTGAGGACTTCTAAGTTTTGGGACATGTTTAGCATAACAAGGCTCATGGAAGGATTCCTATAAACTATAATTTATGTAGAATTCGCTCATCCTGATCTTTTTTCCTCTCGCTATCTAGTAATCTTTTATTTCTTTTGAAAAACCATTTTACTGTTTTTTTTTTAATGCCTGAAGACTGGCAAATTTGTGTTTTGCAGACTCAGAAAGAAAGAAGTTTGTTTGTTTCAGTTTGTTTTTTGCAAAGTCTCTGAATTTTCTTGTGTATTTAGACCAACTACAACTTGGATTAAGTGAATTTCAGAGTTTCCAGTGGAAGATAAAGTCTTACCTCGTTCTACCACTTTATAGCGCTAGTAAGCTGTATTGAATTATCCAATATTGTATACAATCCTTGCTTAATTTCATTTCCCCGGAGTAGTGAGCTTTCAAAGACTTCATTGTCTCCGTTTCAGCTTGCCTAGCTCCTCGTTCCAAACCCGTAACACTGTCTTCCAGCGTTCTCCGTGCTTTAGTAGTCATGTAATTGTATTGATATCAATCCCACGTATGTTTTTATCTTTATGTCTTTCCTGTTAATGGCTATGTTGTTGATGATATTTATAAATTTCGACCATCCTTTTCTGTTACCTCACTTGATATGGATTGATCCGTCGTCCCTTTTTGGTGCTTAAGCACACATAGTTTAGGCCTTCGTTGACATCCATATATCGGTAGCTTATCCATCAAATTGTTTGCTGATAAGAATTCAGATTATGACGGAATATGTTGCACAGAAACAATAAATTTGTTCCCTACCCTGGAATTTCTCACTTTTCCTTGTTGCTTAAGTTCTTTTCTGATGGATTCTTGTGATCTATATCATATAACGCACTCCCGATATGTTGTTGATTGTTCTAAGACGGTTGAGAAGGAGAATGAAGAGAAAAGGATAATCAAAGATGAGGAAACAAAGGAACAGATCACTAAAGACATTGAACCAGAGAGTCCAGATATCCCGGTCCCTAAACCAGAAGAACCGACACCCGAGGAGCAGATAAAACCTGCTGCAGCGAATGAAGGTGGAGCTGTTTCAGAGGCACCTTCTGAAGCTGGCTTGAAGGCAGCAGAAGTTTCTGTAGCTCCGAACCCTCCAGATTCAGCAACCGAACGTGTTGGTACCCAACTGGAGGATACAACTCTAACTGATGTGCCTCAGGCGGAGACACCAATCGAAGTTGTTGGAGATGAACAAACGGAGAAAGAAGTCCAGGCGGTTGCAGATGAACCAAAGGAGAAAGAAGTCGAGGCTGTTGTTGCAGATGAGCCAAAGGAGAAAGAAGTCGAGGCAGTTGTTGCGGCTGAACCAAAGGAGAAAGAAGTTGAAGCAGTTAAAGAAGTTGAGCCTCAGGCACTTAAACCAGAAGAAAAGGAAGCAGTGGTTGAAGAAGTTCAAGAAATCAAAGATAAGGCAGAGAACAAAGCAGTTGTGGTGGATGCAGTTGAGAGTAAATCCGAGAAAAACCTGACTAGCGAAGAAGCTGCAAGTAAGGTAGAGGAGAAATCGACAGCTGAAGTGGTTGAAGACGAAGTAAAGGAGAAGCCTGCAAATGAAGAAGTCGCAAAGGAACCCGGGGAGAAAGTCACGGAGGAAGCTGATGCGAAAGAACCGGAAAAGGACGAAGTAATTGAACCTGTTGTATGCGAACCAAAAGAAGAATTGGTTGATGAACCAGTCAAAGAGAAGGCGGTTGATGAGCCGAAACTATCAGCCACTGAAACCAGCAAGCTGACTGAAGCAGCAGCCAGCAATGTGGCCAAGCCGAGAGCAGTAGCAGGAGCAGAAACCAAGGTAGAGGATAAACCAGAATTGACCAAAGAAGCAGAGAATAAACCCCAAGAAGTCGCCAATGTTGTGGAGAATGTGCTGGAGAGCGTTGGGGAAGTCAAGACCACGGAGAAGACAGAGGTTAAGGTAGCAAGAGATCTCAGGTCAGTGATGGATGAGTTTGATGGCATCACGTCCTCCAAGGAAGAAAAGATTGAAGAGGCGCCTGCTGTTACAGAAACGGATTCGACTGTCGCTGAGGAAGCTCAAGCTATTGTTGAGAAGGAAGTTCCCGTGGATGCGAATGGTCAACAAAGCGCATCTGTAGTGGATGGCGTTCCAGAGGAGGAAGCCAAAGTTGAGGCGGAAAAGGAAGAAGAAAAGATCGATAAACTCGAGGAGAAAGACACAGAAACCAGTAAAGATGAGGTGACCAAAGTGGAAACTGTGAGTGCCATAACTGAGCAAAATTTGACAGGCGCTGCTGAGTTGGAGAAGGAAAAGACATCGGCTCCGGTCGAAGCACAGGATGCCAAAGAGGTCAAGGCAGAGGAGGAGGCCGAAAATGGCAATTTGACAGGCGCTGCTGAGTTGGAGAAGGAAGAGACACTGGCTTCAGTCGAAGCACAGGAAGCCAAAGAGGTCAAGGCAGAGGAGGAGGCCGAGAATGGCATTGCAAAAGGTGATGATCAAGATGCAAAGCCCACGCCTCCTCCAACTGACGAGCCTGCTAAAGACGGACACAGCACCAAAGCATCAAGGGACCTGCCTGCACAAGAGGTCTTGGTGAAAAAGCAGTCGGGTAACATAATGTCGAAGGTGAAGCAATTAGGCGTGAAGGTAAAGAAAGCCATCGTCGGGAAATCCCCAATCTCGAAGACGCCGACAACAGAGGCCAAGGGCGAAGAGAAAGTCAAGTGAGAGCAATCAAATAATAAAAGGATAAGAAAAGCTTGCAACATTGTTTGGTCATCTTTTCTCTGCTGTTATATTATCTCATAGTTGCATCAACATCTTACCCTGCATATTACTAGCAATGTAAATAGAGGGTAATGATCAATACACATTTGTTGGATTGGAAGTGAGAGTCTGTTCTTTTCCCTTCTTTTAGGTTTGTGTCACATAGGAAGTAACTACTGGTTTTGGGTTTTCTCAATTTGAGAGAGAGAGAGAGAGAGATTATAGATGTTATTACTATTTGTTGGATTGGTTGGTGTTTCTTTGTGATGAGTGATTTGTGTGATATGCTTCATTGGATTAGACAATTTGTATGGATTCTTTGGGAGTTGCTTGCAATAAATTATATACACTTCTATTGTAGCTGAGGGTTTGCTTCTGAGGTTGTATTCTTTAACCAGATAGTCCCTAACTGGTCAATTTGCTGCTCTGCTCTGTGAAATGGATCACATGACTTGGACATGTAAAATGTCTCATGTTTTTCAATTATGGTTAGTGACGAGGTCTGTTTTCTTATTTATCAACCACAGTGAGACATAGAATTTGGTCCATTAGTGGTTGGCTCCACAAAGAGAGGATGGTAAAACATGGGCAACACAGAGGTTACTAAAGGAGAAGTTGATCGAAGTATTACTGCTACCTATGTTGTTGACAAATCCCTCCCTAACGTTATCCAGAACAAAAGCTGGTTGCTAAACGGTGCACGCAGCAATTTGCTTCCCGGTAATGCTTAAACTGAAGGTGGATCTCCGGAACTCGGCTCACCAAATTATTTTCCATTACCTGAACGACCACCACAGCATAATGAGGAGCTTGGAAAGACTATTGTTGGCAACTTGGCATGAGGCCTTTGCGTTGCTTTCCAGACAATGCTATTTTTCCTAAGCAAGGATTCAAAGAGAGAGTGAGATTGCCCATCCAGGCACGACTATTGGGCCATTCCCCTCTCTAGGAACTTGTCGTTAGTGGGTGCTCGAATGTTCCTGTTTCTCTTATTCCCCCTAACCCTAGAAAAAAAAAGAGTATTGGAAAGGAGGACAACAAAATCATGAATTAACTAGTTTAACAAGCCATAGACCCAGATGCAACATGAAAGCGAGAAAGACTGCCGCTCTTTCCCTTTTTTTTGAAGTTGTAGATTAAAGAGATGCAAGAACAGGCAGAGACAAACTCAAGGCAATGACAAACTCAAAGCAGAGAATAAAGCAATGGGAGTAAAGATCAACCTAGTGGGCATTGCTCGGTTCAAAAACTTCTGTAGGCTTAGCTAGGGTTTGTTTTAGATATGTTGTTGGCAAAAGTTGGTCACTAATGTGGCTCCTCATGCAAAAAAGGAGGTCTCCAATGGGGCTCCTCACCCAAAGGCCAACCTTTAATTTGACATGCCCATGTCTAATGTCCCTTGTTTCAGAGTTGCATGAGAGAGAAGGGAGAGATTGGAGGAAGCTTGAACTGTACACAAAGTGAGAATTGCCTTGACAAAGGCATCGGAGCAAGAGAAAGATGCCCCAATGAAGCAGCATTTGGGGAACAGGCCTTTTTCTTTTCCCATTCCCCTTTGCTACAAAATTGTTTTTAACCCTAATCTTCTTCTTTTTCATCTGTTCTTTCCTTAATCTATTTTCTTGTGAAAATTTGTCAAGGCAATTAGGGAGATGACCTTACAAAGAAACGACATTATTCACAAGGAGAATCCCATTTGCCTTTTACTTTTTCTCTTTTCCATCTCTAGACTACACGATGGCCTAAAAAAATGGGAAACATTTAGAAAGTGGAATAAATTGTAGCGACATTAGTAAAAGTGTTCTCTTCTTTCTACATAAATTTCTCCCCCCTTGCACCATTTTCAAACCCTTTTTTTTTCCCTGACAAAGTGCAACTGCTTCATCGTCCATTCTCTGGAGATCACTAGGAAACACAGATCTCATATTCTATTTATGAAAATTATCATCACATGACCAAGTGGTCCTTGGCAATAGTTACTTACTTTGGGGGGGAAAAAAGTGGTGGTCCATGGAAACATGAGCAAAAAACCAACAACAACATTGGTTTGCAACATTGAGGTCGTAGGTTTTGATTACAAAAAGAGTAAGAAATCACCCGAAGTCACACAAATTCAGACAGTAAAATTATATATTTATATACATATATAGTTTATGATAAGGAGGCCATGTTCAGTGTGATCATGAATTTTGGCCATGAAAATTAAGGAGTGGTGGGATTGCACGCATCAGGCTGAGAATTTTGGTTGATTGCATGTCTCTTAAAGTTGGCGTCATGTTCTCTCAAAAGGGTTTCATGGATTGGACCAAAAGCCAACTGGGGTTTAAAATAATTTATTCATCATACACTCTAAATCGTGTATAGACAACATTACTTGTTTTTTGGCCGTCCAAAGTTTCAATCTTCTTGTCCATCTGTTGCGCCTTTTGCTTTCCTAAACAATCAATCCTCCCTTCTCTCTCTCTCTCTCTCTCTCTCTCTCTCTCTCTCTCTCTCTCTCTCTCTCTCTCTCTCTCTCTCTCTCTCTCTCTCTCTCTCTCTCTCTCTCTCAAGCAAACTCCAAAAAAAAAATGAAAAGGAAAGAACTCTTTTTTTTTTTGCCAAAAAGATGAATTACTTCAATGTCCCTGTTTTTTTTTTACAAAACTTCAGGGAGCAAGTCCTGTAGTTTATATTAGTATAGCACCCAATTTTCAGGATAATTTTCAAAAAACTTCTACGTCTATGTACGTAAATCATTCAATTCTAAATCTTTTAATTTGATCAATTATAGCTAGAAATCATTGATGTAAACACCAACTGTCTTACGTGACATGGCTAATGTTAACATAAATAACTTTTATAACTTCTAAAAAATATATGAATATTTTATATAGTTCATTAATTTTTAGTTTTTTCTTTTTTTCATTGTGGACGCCAAGAGTGGAGGCCCTTGCCAGATTTGAGGCCTCGCCTGCGGCTAGCGCAACCCTTGCGTAGTTCTAGGTGAGGCCTTCAAGGCCTCATCTACCGCAGGTGAGGTGGCTAATTGCCAACAAAAAGAAAAGAAAAAAATAGATCATGAAAAGTTCACTATAAAATTTAAAAATTACAATATTTGCCCATGCCAGCATTGAACGTACACTGTAAGATGGCAGGCATCCGAGTTAGTAACTTATGGCCAACATTAGAGGGTGCACTTTTTTAAATTGTTTAAAATGATTCGTTGGACATAGATGTATGCAAAAGTTACATGAATCTACATAATTTGGTTGGTTTCGCAATAAGATTCTCCCAGATTTTTTTTTTCAGAGTTGTCATCAAATTTTCGTGTACCATATTAAATTTCTAGTCCAGTTAAATTCAAGGGGATTCACATAATATTTTCTTTCTAACTTGTTAAACTCGTGCCGAGTAAAGACAGTGATTCTTTATGTAACTTGAGAAGGCGACTCTAATACATTACAGATATGTTAACAAAAATATATACACTGCACAATTTAACTCAAAACTGACACGAATGCATATATTTTGACTCAATTTTAATTAAAAGGGAAATGTTAACTAAAAGTCTTAAAACTTACTAATAAAGTGCAATTGAGTTCTAAAATTTTCAAAAAATACAATTAAGTCATATAACTTGTCAAATCGAGTCCTTTCGTTAATTCTGTCCAATTACGGTAACGAAAGTTGCTGATGTAGTATTTTTTTTATTACTCTCTCTTTCTTGTTTGGCGTTGATGTGGCTGAAACAAGAAAAATAAGTCCAAAATGAAGTTGTTTTGATCAAAATTTAATTTTTTTATTTTAAATTTAAAAACAAACTTAAAAAAAAACAAACAAAAGCAACGAGTGCCCTGCCACCACCCCTTGCCATCACTAGAAGGGGCGATGATGGTGGGGCGAGGGTCGCGACCCTCACCCAGACCAAGTCAAGGGCCGCCACTAACAAGGGTATGGCTAGGCGGCAACAAAAACGATGTGGTTTTGAACTTACTATTTTTATTTCAATCACAACAGCGTTAAGTAGAAGAGAGAAAGTAATAATAATAAAAAGGACACATCAGTATTTTTCGTTACTCGAATTGGACATAGTTATGAAAGTAATCGATTGCATCAATTTGACAAAATTTAAGACTCAATTGCACTTTTTGAAAATTTTTAGATTTAATTGTAATTTAATAATAAATTTTGAGACTTTTAGTAAACATATCCCTAATTAAAAAAAAAAAAAGGGCCCAGTCTATATTTTTATGCTCGATCGAAGCTGCCACAGCAAGCTTGGTCATACTTATCCCATTAATAACAAGAAAAGTGAAAGAGCGTGTAGTAGAAAGAACTAGATTCGACCGTCCTTCGGTTATTCAATAATCCATAGTTTTACGATTTTCTTTAGATATGATTAGTAATGATTGTGGAGTGACATGACAGTTGGATTTATGTCTCACGTGATTTCAAAAAATTTAAAAAGGAGCCCAGTTCAAAAGACAAGCATATTTGGAACCGAAAAAAAAAAAAAAAGACAAGCATATGCCTGTCTAATCCTTTCTTACGAGGACACACACACATATATATATATATATAATGGTTGTAGAAAAGGTGGTCAAAGAAAAAGCGCAATAATTCCTCATCACACTTCATTGCAACCGTGCATGAACACCAAATAATTTACTCGTGTGGTGATAAATCACCATTATCATTACTACACAATCTGCGGAAAAAGCCCAATTGTCCGGTGAAAAAAAAATTCATTCTCGCATTAGGTATAAATCCAGCCCTTCGTGGATTATTAGTAGACCACAACCGCCACCTTAATTTAAGTAGATGTCCTCATATCGCTCGATTATAATTCGATGAAAAAAAGAAGAAGAGAAATTTTTTTTTTTTTGTGATTAACCCAATTGCTCATAAGCAAGAAGAGTTTCAACTAAGAAAGCGTGAGACAAAGAGAGAGGAGAAGAGAGAAACTGCCTGGCCTTCCTCGGCATGGATGGCTCCTTTATGCTTCTCTTTGTCTCCACCCACTTTCGGCATGGTTTTTTAAGTCATTTAAGACGATGACCTTACATAATTTTATTAAAAAGTTAGGTGGAGGGAGATAATACGAATATAATGAGCCAATACATGAAATTTGACTAATGAGAGGTGAACGCATATTCACAAAAGGGATAACGCTAGTTTTAATACCATATTAAAAAGCTCAACCTAAAAGTTTAAGTTAACGGTGGAGGGAGACAATATTAATATAAAAAAACATATATGATTTATTGTCAAGCGATGTGGGACAATAATTTCAACATTTACTTTGATAATTGTTGGGTTGTTATTCATATTCCTCATCGATAGGAAAACACGTGATATAACGAGATGTGTTAATTATAGCAAAATCATCTATTAGATGTAGCCTTAGTTTAAGAGTGAATCAGCATAAAACATTATGTCTGAATTGTTGACACCTAATTTTTAATCATTTTTTCTATTGCTAAAGTAATAAAAAATCCATAAAAATTCATAAAATTGAAAAATCAACTTTGGGGACCTTAGCCAAGCCTAGGGAACCAATTTTGACCAAAAAACGATTTTTCATATTTTCAGTATTTTTACGTATTTTTTATTTATTTATTTTCGAAAATTAATAGAAAATCCATAAAAATTCATAAAATTGAAAAATCAACTTTGGGAACCTTAGCCAAGCCTAGGGAACGAATTTTGACCAAAAAATAATTTTTCATATTATATATATTTTAATTTTTTTAAAAAAAAATACAAAAATATTTGAAAATTTTGGAAAAATAACATTTGAGGCCAAAAAAATACACAAAGATAGTTAATATTTTTATTTTAAATCTATTTTCATATTGGCCATCGCAAATTCAGAAAAATCCAATTCGAGTCACGTGTTCCTTCACGAGTATAATCTCGAATCGGGCCTAAAAAAATTTAATTTGAGTCAACTTATTTTTAACTTTCACTTTTTATGAGTTGTGACATTGTCTTCTAATATTTTAAATTTTCATCTTGGCCCAATTATACCCAGAATGACTTAATTTTGCAAAAGGGCTTTAATTAAATTATGCATTATTTTCAGCGACAAGAAATGAGCTTAAATTTGACATGTGGTAAATTTTGGTGTGTCAAAAATTGTGAGGAGATTTGGACTTAAAGAAATATATTTTTTCAGGGACTGAATTGTAAATACTTAAAATTCAAGGACTAGAGTGCAAATACCTAACTCTTGAAGGATTATTTTACAAATAATAAAAAGAAGAGTTAGTGGATAAATTAGAATAGAGAAGGGAAGATGAAGAAGAGGAGATGAAGAAGAGAAGTTGGAGAAGAATGGATGGAGAAAATAAGATAAGAATAGAGAAGGGAAGATGGGGATGAAGAAGAGTTAGTAGAGAAATTAGAATGGAAGATAAGAATAGAGAAGGGAAGATGGAGATTAAGAAGAGTTAGTGGAGAAATTAGAATGGGAGATAAATATGGAGAAGGGAAGATGAAGATGAAGAAGAGTTAGTGGAGAGATTAGAATGTGAGATAGAGATGGAGAATGGAAGATGAAAATGAAGAAGAGTTAGTGGAGAAATTAGAATGGGAGATAGAGTTAGTGGAAAAATTAGAATGGGAGATAGATAAGTAGGTTATAAAAGGAGGAAGAAGTGAGCTTGAGAAAGGATTCTTGAGAGAGAAAATTTGAAGTGTTTGGGAGAATTTTTTGAATAGAAAATTTTGGATGTTTGAGAGAGTTTTGGGAGATTGAAGAAAAATTTGAGAGAAAGAAAATACCAAAAAAGAGAGAGAATTTTGAAGATGATGGGAGTTTAAAGCTAGGGGTTATCATCACAAATTCCTTCATCGATCAATATAAATCAAGAGTTCATCCTCGTCAACGAGCAAGCAAATTCGAGCTAAGTGTTTTTATTTATTCATTTATTTATGGTTTTACTCGCAAATTAGCACAAATTGTATACACTTTCTCCATCTCCCATTTTTTCCCATATTTTATGTCAGGAGAAAGATATCTCTATGTCAACAGCAAAAATCTCGTAGAGATGCAAGAATCGGCCCAGACAAGCTCCTAAGCTGTCCACCGATTTCTCAACTGATCTGTGACTAAAAGTCCCTCTTAATTCAAAAGAAACTCTCTATATTGGGAACATAGAGAGCGAAAATCAATTATAGAAATCCCTCCCAAACAAACGGGAGATAAGTACTCTTTCCACTCTTCTGGTTTTAGGTGCAGATTAGCACATATTTTGTATACTGACACTTCACTCTATTTTATGTCAGGAAGCCGCAGCTCTATATCAATGGTCAATCCTATGGAAGCACAAAATCGGCTTGGAGGAGTCCTCAAGCGCGCACAAATTTCAAATTGTTGAATCAATTCGTTGTATTTCATTTTAAAAAATTCATACCCCAAAATGGAGAGGACAAAGTCCATCCGCAATTTAAATACCTGCACCATAAATCCCAAAGGGAAGAGCCAAGCCAATGCTTAGCCTCCCATTGGAGGTTTTTACTTATAGTAGTTAAATACCTGCAACTTAAATACCTGCACCTTAAATCCCAAAGGGAAGAGCCAAGCCAATGCTTAGCCTCCCATTGGAGGTTTTTACTTACAGTTGTTAAATACCTGCACCTTAAATCCCAAAGGGAAGAGCCAAGCCAATGCTTAGCCTCCCATTGGAGGTTTTTACTTACAGTAGTTAAATACCTGCAACTTAAATACCTGTACCTTAAATCCCAAAGGGAAGAGCCAAGCCAATGCTTAGCCTCCCATTGGAGGTTTTTACTTACAGTAGTTTAAATACTTGCAACTTAAATACCTGTACCTTAAATCCCAAAGGGAAGAGCCAAGCCAATGCTAGGCCTCCCATTGGAGGTGTTTATTCACTGTCATGTACTTCCTATAATTTAATTTTTGAATCATCAGACCCAAAAGATGAGTAGGTCGTAATACTGCACAGAAGTCGTTAACACACTCCCTCTTTCGGCTTCAGGGAATCTTTAACACTTAAAAAAATATAACAAATAAACATATATACCATCCATGCATCCTATTTAAAAAGTGAAAACACAAAAGAGAATACCCTACTAGAGCTTTAGGAATAAACCAAGCCTGAGTTGCCGGATTAGGATATCCATGAAATTAAGGTACCGAAAGGGCATTAGTTTTAATTAACTAGTGTAACCAAGTCCCCGAGCTCATAATCTCTGGTTCGCAGGAATAAATTAGTTCTCCCGCTAATTTATTTAGGTTTCTAATCGACCTACCAAGAACGATTAGTGGCGACTCCAAATTTCAAAATCATTTAAACAAAAACCAAAGTTGCGATTCGGTAGGGCTTGGGAGGGTCCGCATTAGGTTAGTCAAATCTAATTAACCTAATAATCCGTTAAGCCCCTTTAAAATTTAAAATTTTTTTAGAGGGTCGCGACAGACTGGCGACTCCGCTGGGGAATAGAGATTTTTAAATTTTTGAAAAAAGATACCAATTGGAATACTTAAATTTTTTCGAAATTTTAAAAGTCTTAGTGGACTTAGGCCAATGAAAATTTCATGGATATCTCGCTTCTGGCGATCTTGCTTGGGACTCATTCTATAGGTGTTATATGTTTTTGCAGGATGGGAGTTATAAGGGGCGGAGTGTTTGGCTAACCCATTTGTTTTGCAGGCTCGGTGTTGGGATTATGTTTAATTTCACACATTTTTAGAAGCGCTGTTTTGATATCAATTGTTGTGCATGTCTTGCATATTCTGAGGATCACAACACCTGCACACACAAGCGTCTAAACCCAAGTCGCGAAATTTTTCCTAGGTAACCATACATAGGGATCGAATATGCAAAGCTCTTGCGTCGATTGCGCTTGGGTTGACCATATTTTATCCCGCTCATTATCTGAATTGACAATTCTTCCCATTGTGATTTGATTGCGCGGAGGGTAAGGTTATCAATTCAGATAGTGGGGGCCTTTTAGGTCCATACCCTGTCTCTCCTTCATTTATTTTCTAGAGTCCACTCCTCACTTGAGTCATGCGCATGACTATGTGATTTGCATTTCTCCAAGGTAAAAGTAAGTTCTCTAATTTTATCTTGTATTTATTTTCGGTCGGTCCATGCTAGGTGTTAGTCAGTTTTTGAGCTTGATATTACGACCATTCTTTTAAAAGAAAATAAAATTAAATTTGTCCCTCATTTCTTTTTAGAAAATTTTTTTTTTTGAAAAAATGATGTGAAAAAATCCCTTCATGAGAATTTTATTAACCAATAAGGGATTTTTGTCATGTTTTTATTACTTTAATAAAAATAAAATTTTCCTGAAAAAATTTTCCTCTGAAAATTTATTTCAATAAAAAGAAAAATTCCTTCAAAAAAAACTCTAGTAGACATCAAGTGATTTTATCACATTTTTCAAATTATAAAAACTTGCAAGAAAATTCTTCTCGAGAAATTCGCTCATGTTTTTCTAAGAAAAGTTTCTCTAAATAAAATTAGACTAATGTCTCGGGGGAATTGTATTGACCAATAAGAGATTTTTGTCATGTTTTTCTTGCTTCAATAAAAATGAAATTTTCCTGACAAATTTTCCTCTGAAAATTTATTTCGATAAAAAGAAAAATTCCTGCAAAAAAAAACTTTGGTAAACATCAAGTGATTTTATCACATTCTTTCAAATTATAAAAACTTGCAACAAAAATTCTTTTCGAGAAATTCGCTTATGTTTTTCTAAGAAAATTTTCTCTAAATAAAATTAGACTAATGTCTCGGGGGAATTTTGTTAACCAATAAAGGATTTCTATTATGTCTTTCCTGCTTCAATAAAAATAAAATTTTCCTGATAAATTTACCTCGGAAAATTTATTTTGATAAAAAGGAAATTCCTTCAAAAATTTTAGTAAACATCAAGAGATTTTGTCACATTCCTTTAAAAAAATAAAAAAAGAGTAATAAATCTGCAAAAAAAAAATTCTGTATCAGAAATTAACCCATTTCTTCCTAAGGAAATTTTTTTTTCTGATTTCTCTATAAAATAGAAAAAATAAAATTGGACTAATATAGGAGTCATGGACCGACATTCCTTGTGTCGCATACTAATTATATCCTTTTCTTTTGCAGGGAGATCCTAGATACCCCAGACGGGTGTAAAAATTAAGTTCAATAATATATCAAGAATCATCTTCAGAAATACCAAAAGACGAAAAACACCAAGGCTTCAACCGTTAATTCAGGGGGGCAAACGAACACTGTCCATTTTTGACAGACAGAGTTGTGTCAATCCGTAAACTTATATGGGCAGTGTATTCTGATATGACGGTGGACTTATACTGATTAAACACGGGGGCATATTTAATGTATTGCAGAGGATCCCGCGTCTTTTGAAAGACAATATGGATTATATAATCAGAAACCATGAAATAAGTACCTTAACCTGATTAAATCAACCAGAGACCGGTCTTAAAATTTCCTCGGATCCGAAACACGCGGAGGGTTTTAGAGGACCGAGGTTCTATTAATGAATGTGACCCACAAGTATTTCTCCCAATGCTACAGGCGCCCGACAAGAGCAAATGGGCACCGAAAGAAACAAAACACGGTTGAAGTGGGGCACGCAACAAATGGCCGAATTTATTGGCACACTAATTAAGTGGTGGTAGCTTTATTAATTTACATGATTGAACGCGGGTCTCTAGGCGGCTGGTGGAAAGCCACACTAAATGTCTCTCTAATGTTCTTGATATCATCGTCTACCGCAACCCGCGAGAGCATCATGAAGAAGATTAAACCTAGACGAATACGTCTACTTAGTTTCATCGCACGTTCTCGCCTTTTGTCGATGTCCAAAATTAATGCACAAGCTAGAAGTAATCATTTCCCTTTCCCCCCTATTAAATGCTCGGAGCCGTTAACCGCACCAAACTCGAAAAAATTAATATCGAGACGAAATCTGCGTAAATTTGAAGGGTAAATCCGTATCGTTCCAATTTACCCTTAAATTGCTCCGGTTTTAAATTTGATCCCTTCTATTTTCAGGAATTTGCAAAAGCGACTCGAGAATACAGTTGTATCCAAAAACCAAATTTCCTGGTCGGGCTAAATTGGGGGCAAATCAACTCATGAACATTACCACGGGATGGGCAGCTTCGGTTAAAGAAAAATACAAGCGAAAGATCCGAACAATCTCAGACATGGGTAATTCTGTATCGTTCTAATTTGCACATAATCATCTCGAGTCCTGAATTTTTTTATTCCATTCTTAACAGGGATTGCAAATTATCTCGAGAAATATCGTAACAAGGCCCAAGGTGATACAACAGGGCCGCGTTATCCCAAAGGATTAACCTTTGAAAAGAAAACCCCATGGACACCTATGGTCCAATGGACCGAATGGTATGGAGGATGACAGTAGGTCCGAAATATCCCGAGTTCGATCTCCAAAGTGGGGAATGTTGTATGTATTATAAATAAATGAAATAACTTTTTGTGCATTTCTTTTTTACAAACAGGAATACTCGACGAGTAATATCAAAGTCAGTATTTTACCATAGTCTTCTCATAATGGTGAGGCGCCCAACAAAAGTCGAGGAAAATTCAATCCAACAAAACTGGTAAAAGACTCGTGCAAGACATTCAAGATGAAGGGTAAATCAGTATCGTTTTCAATTTATCCCTTTTAATACTGGCTGATATGTCTCTTTTTCTTTTTACAGGAAATATTTACACTAACATTTAACATGTTGAAGGAGACAAATCCAAAAGAAAATTATGATCATCTGACAAGATCTATTTTGGTGAAAAATGGGGCAAATTGATCACAAGCTCTGAAGCGAAAAAGCAAATATGTCTTCCTTATCTCGTTTGATTTCAAGAATAATTTCTCTGCTTTTTGCAGGGGCATTCAACCGCTAAACCATGGCGGTCGCTGTCATTAAACCAACCGAAATGCTCCCTCACCCATATGCTTCATCGCGCAGGGGCAAAGTTTGGGACAAACCGCTCCTCGACATAAGGAGTGGGCTTCCCAATTTGTTCGATCCACCCATATACCAGGGGCAATTCAAATCCGCCCATGTTTGCACATTATATAAACACACATGATGCTAAAAATTGTCACATCGGCATTGTATTTACACATTTCATGAATTATGTATGACTATTCCGCATGTTTAATTTACCGACTTCAACTTAGAGCATAAACTGCATAGGAGACGTCAAATGTGCAAAATGGGGCATAACAGGATGAGGAAAGGCAAACCATTTCCACACAGGTCTAACATTTTAATCTACAGATAAACTGCCTTTCTCCAGAGTGAAAGAAAGCCCTTTTCGGAATGAAGTCCCCCATTCAGATTACATTCGAGGTGTTCGTACTATAAGAACCTCCTTAAACAGAAGTGGTAATGCAATACATGATCCATATATTGATCGATTGCATCATGAGTTATTACACAGACTGCCTTTAATCATGGCAAACTTAGCAGAACAATTTTGCATGAACCAATGAACGCATTGATGAAAATGCTTGCACATGTTACCTCTGACATTGCCTGACAGGCAACACATTCCCGGTGTTCGACTTACCTTCCAAAGTCTTGAAGTTCATTCGGCGATTATTGAATGAACAAGCCTGGTTGTCGAGAAGCCACCAAGCATTTTTTCCAAATTCTCAGGTAAGTATATCTTCAACCTGAACCTTTCAAGAGAATGAATTCTGACGGTTGTTGGGGTACTCGAATCCATTGCGGTACATACAGGTATCCACCTTCTTCAATAAAGCATGATTTGTCTCAAGAACAGAAATGTTCGAGACCTTTTAATCTCTGCCTCTTTGGTTTATTCCTAAAGCGACAGGAGAATATAATTTGGGTTTGAGCTTCTGCAGGATTCCTGGTCTCCCCAGATTTCAGAATGGCACCCTTTGAGGTACACCAAGCCCTTCTTACAGGCAAACTAAGTCCTTCTTACAGGCAAACCAAGTCCTTCTTACAGGCACAAAGTCCTTCTTACAGGCAAACCAAGTCCTTCTTACAGGTACAAAGTCCTTCTTACAGGCAAATCAAGTCCTTCTTACAGGCAAATCAAGTCCTTCTTACAGGCAAACTAAGTCCTTCTTACAGGCAAACCAAGTCCTTCTTACAGGAACAAAGTCCTTCTTACAGGCAAACCAAGTCCTTCTTACAGGTACAAAGTCCTTCTTACAGGCAAATCAAGTCCTTCTTACAGGCATAAAGTCCTTCTTACAGGCAAATCAAGTCCTTCTTACAGGCAAATCAAGTCCTTCTTACAGGCAAATTAAGTCCTTCTTACAGGCAAAACAAGTCCTTCTTACAGGCATAAAGTCCTTCTTACAGGCAAATCAAGTCCTTCTTACAGGCACAAAGTCCTTCTTACAGGCAAATCAAGTCCTTCTTACAGGCACAAAGTCCTTCTTACAGGCACAAAGTCCTTCTTACAGGCATAAAGTCCTTCTTACAGGCAAATCAAGTCCTTCTTACAGGCAAACAAAGTCCTTCTTACAGGCAAATCAAGTCCTTCTTACAGGCACAAAGTCCTTCTTACAGGCAAAGTAAGTCCTTCTTACAGGCAAAACAAAGTCCTTCTTACAGGCAAACAAAGTCCTTCTTACAGGCAAATCAAGTCCTTCTTACAGGCAAAGCAAGTCCTTCTTACAGGCATAAAGTTCTTCTTACAGGCAAAGTAAGTCCTTCTTACAGGCAAATCAAGTCCTTCTTACAGGCAAATTAAGTCCTTTTTACAGGCAAATCAAGTCCTTCTTACAGGCAAATCAAGTCCTTTTGACAGGCACAAGTCCTTTTTACAGGCACCAAGTCCTTTCTACAGGCACCAAGTCCTTCTTACAGGTATCTCCATGTGGTGACCTACCATACGGGTCAAATCTCAATCAAAATTTAATCAGTAGAATCCTTTTATTAGGAATCTACCATGGTACGACCCACCATACGGGTCAAATGGTATGACCCACCATACGGGTCAAATTTTAATTCAATTTTTAATCAGTAGAATCTTTTTATTAGGAATCTACCATGGGTTGATCCACCATACGGGTTCAAGTTCAACCACCCTAAAGTTTTTTTATATAACGAATCCTTAGGTTCTCATTTCATTTTCAGTGGAACAATCATGTCACGACTCTTTTTATTTCCTTGTATTGAGTTGATAAGAATCCAGGTGTCATCTCGTCTTTGAAATGAACCTCTACCGAGCTTCCTTTCAAAGAGGGGCAGCTGTTGACACCTAATTTTTAATCATTTTTTCTATTGCTAAAGTAATAAAAAAATCCTTAAAAATTCATAAAATTGAAAAATCAACTTTAGGGACCTTAGCCAAGCCTAGGGAACCAATTTTGACCAAAAAACGATTTTTCATATTTTCAGTATTTTTACGTATTTTTTATTTATTTATTTTCGAAAATTAATAGAAAATCCATAAAAATTCATAAAATTGAAAAATCAACTTTGGGAACCTTAGCCAAGCCTAGGGAACGAATTTTGACCAAAAAATAATTTTTCATATTATATATATTTTAATTTTTTTAAAAAAAAATACAAAAATATTTGAAAATTTTGGAAAAATAACATTTGAGGCCAAAAAAATACACAAAGATAGTTAATATTTTTATTTTAAATCTATTTTCATATTGGCCATCGCAAATTCAGAAAAATCCAATTCGAGTCACGTGTTCCTTCACGAGTATAATCTCGAATCGGGCCTAAAAAAATTTAATTTGAGTCAACTTATTTTTAACTTTCACTTTTTATGAGTTGTGACATTGTCTTCTAATATTTTAAATTTTCATCTTGGCCCAATTATACCCAGAATGACTTAATTTTGCAAAAGGGCTTTAATTAAATTATGCATTATTTTCAGCGACAAGAAATGAGCTTAAATTTGACATGTGGTAAATTTTGGTGTGTCAAAAATTGTGAGGAGATTTGGACTTAAAGAAATATATTTTTTCAGGGACTGAATTGTAAATACTTAAAATTCAAGGACTAGAGTGCAAATACCTAACTCTTGAAGGATTATTTTACAAATAATAAAAAGAAGAGTTAGTGGATAAATTAGAATAGAGAAGGGAAGATGAAGAAGAGGAGATGAAGAAGAGAAGTTGGAGAAGAATGGATGGAGAAAATAAGATAAGAATAGAGAAGGGAAGATGGGGATGAAGAAGAGTTAGTAGAGAAATTAGAATGGAAGATAAGAATAGAGAAGGGAAGATGGAGATTAAGAAGAGTTAGTGGAGAAATTAGAATGGGAGATAAATATGGAGAAGGGAAGATGAAGATGAAGAAGAGTTAGTGGAGAGATTAGAATGTGAGATAGAGATGGAGAATGGAAGATGAAAATGAAGAAGAGTTAGTGGAGAAATTAGAATGGGAGATAGAGTTAGTGGAAAAATTAGAATGGGAGATAGATAAGTAGGTTATAAAAGGAGGAAGAAGTGAGCTTGAGAAAGGATTCTTGAGAGAGAAAATTTGAAGTGTTTGGGAGAATTTTTTGAATAGAAAATTTTGGATGTTTGAGAGAGTTTTGGGAGATTGAAGAAAAATTTGAGAGAAAGAAAATACCAAAAAAGAGAGAGAATTTTGAAGATGATGGGAGTTTAAAGCTAGGGGTTATCATCACAAATTCCTTCATCGATCAATATAAATCAAGAGTTCATCCTCGTCAACGAGCAAGCAAATTCGAGCTAAGTGTTTTTATTTATTCATTTATTTATGGTTTTACTCGCAAATTAGCACAAATTGTATACACTTTCTCCATCTCCCATTTTTTCCCATATTTTATGTCAGGAGAAAGATATCTCTATGTCAACAGCAAAAATCTCGTAGAGATGCAAGAATCGGCCCAGACAAGCTCCTAAGCTGTCCACCGATTTCTCAACTGATCTGTGACTAAAAGTCCCTCTTAATTCAAAAGAAACTCTCTATATTGGGAACATAGAGAGCGAAAATCAATTATAGAAATCCCTCCCAAACAAACGGGAGATAAGTACTCTTTCCACTCTTCTGGTTTTAGGTGCAGATTAGCACATATTTTGTATACTGACACTTCACTCTATTTTATGTCAGGAAGCCGCAGCTCTATATCAATGGTCAATCCTATGGAAGCACAAAATCGGCTTGGAGGAGTCCTCAAGCGCGCACAAATTTCAAATTGTTGAATCAATTCGTTGTATTTCATTTTAAAAAATTCATACCCCAAAATGGAGAGGACAAAGTCCATCCGCAATTTAAATACCTGCACCATAAATCCCAAAGGGAAGAGCCAAGCCAATGCTTAGCCTCCCATTGGAGGTTTTTACTTATAGTAGTTAAATACCTGCAACTTAAATACCTGCACCTTAAATCCCAAAGGGAAGAGCCAAGCCAATGCTTAGCCTCCCATTGGAGGTTTTTACTTACAGTTGTTAAATACCTGCACCTTAAATCCCAAAGGGAAGAGCCAAGCCAATGCTTAGCCTCCCATTGGAGGTTTTTACTTACAGTAGTTAAATACCTGCAACTTAAATACCTGTACCTTAAATCCCAAAGGGAAGAGCCAAGCCAATGCTTAGCCTCCCATTGGAGGTTTTTACTTACAGTAGTTTAAATACTTGCAACTTAAATACCTGTACCTTAAATCCCAAAGGGAAGAGCCAAGCCAATGCTAGGCCTCCCATTGGAGGTGTTTATTCACTGTCATGTACTTCCTATAATTTAATTTTTGAATCATCAGACCCAAAAGATGAGTAGGTCGTAATACTGCACAGAAGTCGTTAACACACTCCCTCTTTCGGCTTCAGGGAATCTTTAACACTTAAAAAAATATAACAAATAAACATATATACCATCCATGCATCCTATTTAAAAAGTGAAAACACAAAAGAGAATACCCTACTAGAGCTTTAGGAATAAACCAAGCCTGAGTTGCCGGATTAGGATATCCATGAAATTAAGGTACCGAAAGGGCATTAGTTTTAATTAACTAGTGTAACCAAGTCCCCGAGCTCATAATCTCTGGTTCGCAGGAATAAATTAGTTCTCCCGCTAATTTATTTAGGTTTCTAATCGACCTACCAAGAACGATTAGTGGCGACTCCAAATTTCAAAATCATTTAAACAAAAACCAAAGTTGCGATTCGGTAGGGCTTGGGAGGGTCCGCATTAGGTTAGTCAAATCTAATTAACCTAATAATCCGTTAAGCCCCTTTAAAATTTAAAATTTTTTTAGAGGGTCGCGACATGAATTTCTCTCTCTCGTTTTTTATGATTTACTTCGTTGTGATTATACGCCGAATCCTAACGATAATAATATCTATCAATCATATAATTCTATTATAAATAAATGTGATTTCCTTTTCAGGATCAGACCAACCAATATTCTAAAGAAATTCTGCTGGTAGGTTGTCCCTAGAATTTTCAACAGTGTGTTTGACAAGAGTAAGCCATGTAATTATTACAACCACGAGAGAGCAATTGATGTGCTCTGTCTCCAATTATATTATAAATAGTCCATGGTATTATATATGGAGAGAGTGAGATAAAATATAAGAAAGAACGTAAGCCTCCCCAAACCATACATGGGAGGAGAGTATTAAGACTTTGACTGCATACCAATTGAAGAATGAGCCAGGGATTCATAGGTAGGGAATTGGTTAGAGGAACCCATCAGAGTCGTAGCAAAAACAAGTCTTCGTAGAGCAATTGTCATTGCTTATGGATCTGAACCAGGGTGATCTATCCATGACCACCAAGATTCATTTGCTCTTGATCCTTGCAGAATGAAAAAGGGACACGGAAAAAATCCAAATTTAGAAAATACAAAAAGGAATTTATTATAATAATACAATGGCTTAGTCGACTAGTATATTTTAAAAACAGAACAAAATAAATATTTTAATATAAAAAAATCTATTTCCATTTCGAATGTTTTTTTTCAATATTCGAATTTTTAACAAACAAATAAAAAAATACGAATTTTAATTTTTAATTCCTTTTTTTATTTTCATTTTCTGATTTTTGATACAAGATGTAAATATCAACTTTTGCTCATACCCTTTTGTCTTTTTTTTTGTTATGGGGGGGGGGGGGGGGGGGGGCTCTCTTCTTGACATACAAAGGGACATTGATTACTTTGCATGTAGTTTTATCGTGTTCTTCACGATATAAAATACATAGTTTTATCATAGAAAAAGAAAGAGGGGGGGAGGGAGGGCGGGGAAGGGAAGGGAAGAGAGAGAGCAGGATTTGAGAGTAGCTAAGATTTGAAGCTAAACGGAAAACAGGGCAAAGTTGTTTCCCCATAAAAAGGGCGAGAAGGTGTGATTGACAATGACATTGCACTAAATTAAGTAAAGCCAGGGCACAATAATGTTGTATGATACAAGATGAAAGCATCACCTTTTCTTTGAGAACAGTCTGATGCTAATTCGCAAATCCGTGTGTTCGGGTCACCACCACTTGAAGCGATCATAACAGGAAAGCTCCATCAGCGACGATGACCCTCCTTTGTTATTTGGGTGAGGTTGAAGTCTCGTGGAGACCCGTCTCGTGAAGAATTATATGCTTAATGATGAAACGAGAATTCATGAAATACAAAGAAAGTGATAACTTTTTCTTTTTCATGAAAGAAAGTGATACTTTTCTTCACGGACAATGCCTAAATTAATTACATATATCCGTCCTTCTAAATTATTCCCTGATTAACTCATCTTTTACTAAAATGAAATGATTTCCAAATGGGAATCACTCTTGCGGTCATGCAATCAAATTTGTCATTAGTGCTAATTTTACCTGACGACTCATCCTCCTAATTTAATTACCTTATAAGACTAGACACAGAATATCGGTAAGATCTTGCAACATTGAGAGACATGGGGCCAGTTAGTGGCAGGGACAAAAGTTGATTTGCATCAATTGTGCTAAAGTTAGCTTCTTGGGGTCAAGCACTGTATTAATTCCCTGGACTTTAACCTAAGCTGGGGAAGACAGAAGCTTTATCTCATCTTTCGCTTTTGATCTGTTTTGGTAGTCCTCAAGCATAGGGACAAGTAAATTAGGTTTGGTACAATGTTTCAGAATAAAATTGTCGAACCAGCAAATAGGTCCATTCAATTCGTACAATTACATATCGCTACTTGCGGACCAGATCTTAGCTAGATTCGATTATAGTTATATATAAGTTTGTAAGTAACATTTCATGAAGTTCATGTGAATTTAGGAACATCGTTAAATTTGAATCAACATTTTCTATTGGAGGCGATAAGTTCATGGTATAGGTGCACCTTTTGATTTATATTAAGTCCATTATCTTGCCTCACAATATCTCATGCTTCACGTTGCGGAAAAGAGGTAATTAAGTGATAAATCAGTGGTAACACACTCCAAAGATCGTCACTAGAGAAATTCTTTTAAGAGATGTGCCATAATCCTTGCGGTAGCCTTGTCACCGAAACCCATGGCTCGAGACTTTTCATAGTTCGGGAAAAGCGTTCCAAAGTGATACATAAGCAAATACCCACACACAAGATCGCCGCTTCGTTACTCGTCTTTCTCGGCTCAATCCAAATGTTTCGTGTCGAGTCATTACATAATCAGCATCAAGTTTTGAGTACAAGGAATTTCTTACATTCATGTAGGTAATGCTGACCAAATCTAGCACCAGATTCCTGCAAAACAATTTGCTGTCAAGAAGAGGACCCCATCAGCATTGGAGAGTTAAGGCATTAGGGTTGGCTCTGCACTCTGAATTGAGCCCTAACATAGCAATGCACTCCCCATACTTTGCTAGCCCTAACAGTCTTACTCATAGTCTAAAACCAAGAGGCCAAACTCAGACAGAAGTATTAGCAATTAATGTCCCAGAATCAAACCTAATAAAGAAAAGCCACCTACATGTCCCCATGGACATGTCTGCCACCATCACTACACCCAACCGAACGTCCCTCTCTCTCTCTCTCTCTCTCTCTCTCTCTCTCTCTCTCTCTCTCTCTCTCTCTCTCTCTGTGACATACGTGCCCCACACATACACATCTATAGAGGCCCATATTGGTGACTGTGAGTGCATGGTTTATAAATACCCCTAAGGTGGCGGCTTTCTCACATTTGGTTTCCGGTTGCTTCAAGCTTTCTTTGTTCATTCCTCAACAAGAACTTCCCACCAGAAAAGAAGAAAAGAAAGAAAGGACAGAAGGAAAGAATGGGAAGAGCTTCAGCTAAAGATTACTCACCTTCGTCATCTTCGTCGTCATCTTCACCTTCTTCAGTTGATAGCAGCAAGCGCAAGAACCATCCGCAAGCTTCTCTCTCCTTTGCTTCTTCAATGTGCCAGTATTCCGGCTGCAACAGCGGGTGCTCGTCATCAACGAGAGGAGGAAGAACAAGACGAGGAGATCTCAACACTGATCTGAGGCTTGGACTCAGTATAGTCTCCCCTGATGCCCAGAAAGAAAATTGGATTGACCCGTCGGCTTCGAAGCAGAGGTATGATTTGGTTTGTTCGTTGAACTGATCCCCTTCGCCTTCCAGGCTATCACCTCCCATCATCCCCATTACGGATTTCAGATTTCTTTTCAATTTTTTTTTTTTGGAAATTTCCTGGTTTTCTTTTATGGCGTGTTATTAGCAGATGAGAAGAGAGAGAATCAGATGCCAAAGGTGTCGTTGGAAATGCATATACAGATGCCTTCTTTTTTTGGTTTCTCGAAATTAGCAGACAATGAAAGTCACAGTTTACCAAACTTTTTCATCTTATATTTGGAAGTGTGTTATATGAAAATCAACAGTGGGATCTTTTCGAAATTGAACGAGACATCATTTTCCAACATACTTTTGATTTCAGGGAACAAAGACAAGACTGGCCACCCATCAAGTCCCTCCTGAGAACCACACTTGCTGTTGCAGGCAAAGCTGATATCAATGGCGACAGGAGGAGGGCTTCTTTGTTTGTCAAGGTGTACATGGAAGGGGTCCCAATTGGGAGAAAGCTTGACCTGCTAGCTCTTCACAATTATGATGATCTCATATCCACTCTTTCTTACATGTTCACAACCCCAATTGCTAGTAAGTACACAAATTATCAGGGAGAAACAAGAAATGGGTTTTTCTCCTTTGGGAGCATTTTAATCAATCTGTGAATCTGAAAATGAGTACTTGAAAGATGCCATTAATCTCAAAAATCAAAATGTGCAGGTCCTAACGGAGATAGAGGTGATCATGCCGAAAGCCCGCATGTTTTGACCTATGAAGATAAAGAAGGAGATTGGATGATGGTTGGAGACGTTCCATGGGAGTGAGTTCAATCATCCCATACAAGTTTTGATCACTTTTTTCCAATTTAGCTACCCTTTTCTGCACTTTGCAATCAGAACTCCTCACAGTGTGTGCATTGATGGCTTCCGTAGGATGTTCATGACCACCGTCAAGAGACTGAAGATCACGAGATCCGACAGATGTTAGCATTCAGGACAATTACTCCATTTTTCGGATTGTCTTCCGGTTGAAGAGGGAAGACTAATCATACTGACATGTACAGTCATGTCAAATTGATGACGACGACGACGACGACATGGGTTATTAATTAGTATAGAGAGCTAAAGCTGCTGAATGGTTTTACAGTTTTTGCAACTTGGTGAATATCATTACACAACACATTGATAGGACGATAGTAAAAATTGTGGAGAGAAGTTGAAGAACATCTGGATTTTTTAGTGCTTCTGATTGCTGGGTACTTTTTGTTGTTCTTGAACTTTCATTCTTTCCTTCTTTTTCACTTATCCCCCCTTTCTTCATGCTTTTACTTTTGTTCCTTCTCTTTAATTCACGTGGTCCTCTAGCACCTCGTGTTCCCAACAGTATTTACTTTCGGTCTGGTACTATTACCATTGGAAGTAACTTTTTTGAATTGGAGGTCCTAGCAAAACTTCATCTGCTTCTTGACTATACATAAGCATCATTGGATGGATAGATTCTTTTCTATTAATTAACCAGAACCTTGCCATCTTACCGTTTGTAGACCGGTGAAATCGTAGTTTCCAATAGTTAAGATGGAAGATTAGCAGTTAACTAAAGCGTACTTTTGTTAAGTTCCCTTGATCTGATACTATGAAAAGTTTGGTGGGCTATGACCAATTGCTTTAAAAAAGCCATAATATACTGACACTCCTATTCACACTTAGGCCAGACTTTAGCTTCTACTCTAGTACTCTGAAAAATTTTGCGGGGTCATAATTAATTGCTCTAAGTTTTCAAACGATAGCGATGATTTAACATTTACATATTTTATCAACAATTTACCCTTTGGAATTTGCTTTCTTACTATAAATAGACTAAGAAGAATGTATATCTTTTTTTTTTTTAAGTGGCTGATTGAATGTTCTTTTTTTACATTGAGATGCTCAGTAACTATATTGGTGGCAATATCTTATACCTATTCTATATTTTAGTTTTTGATATGGTGAGTTCGGTTCAATTAAATTTGTGAGAGGAATGAGATACTTAGGTGTTAATATTCCAAAATCTTCAATAGAGAATTAGGATTTCCAAGAGAGAGAGAGATTACTTGAATGCTACGCTTCATTCAGCAGATATGATAGAGGAGTACATGAAATGACTTTGTTTATAGAGAATGACAGACACTCAAAACTCCAATTACCTTAATTAAGACTCACCCCACTAAGGACTGGCTAACTAACACCACTAAATATACTTCAACCCTACGTAAGCAAAGGCAAAATCTTTTTCTAACCACTACTATCCGCGGCTCTTCAAGTTATTGCATGTATACGGGATAAGTGCGACTCAAATTCGAATCTACGTGGCCCGACTAATGACCTAATCGAATAAATTTTGCGCCCACATAACTAAGAAATTTCCATAAGAGCTCTGATGCTAGGATTTTGTTCGCCTTTACTCTTCCGTTTGTGCTATAATTCTGAATGGCGACTTCCTGCTGCTCCTTCGCCCGTGGACATTGGTCGCATCGAGCGAAGCGGCCCACGTAAAATCTCAATATCTACGTTACTCGACTCCCATTCCATGATCCCCGTTCCTACAGCTTGATGACAACCATCCTCTCTGGCACTGTGAAATAGAGTAGACCTTTTGGTTCTTCCACGGTCATGGAAATCGAGTTTTGGAAATGGGTGATGATTATGATCAAGAGGCTTGTCCGAAGATACTTTCACTCCCATTTTTGGGAAGGGAGAAGAGCGATTCATGTGAGCCAAGGCAGGCCAGATAGACAGACAGAAAACTGGGCCTAGTCACCTCTTTTACTCGAAGATCTTCCATTTGGGCTTGGTTTTGAAAGCACAGCAACTACAATGATCCACTAATTGAAACTAGGTTTTTGGATTATAGAAAGCCACGGGAACCAAAATTAATGATATGATAGTTAAAAGATAAAATAGAACCTACCCTGAAAATGTATTGAAGATGGAGTGCATGGTGGAAATCACTCGTCTTAGAAAATTAACTTTCTTAATACTGTAAGTCCCACGTAGTGAGACCTTACATGTGCAATCGCGAATTCAAGAATAAACATATGAAGAAAACGAGGTGCGCATTAGGAGAGAAAATGCTAAACGGATTACCGTCCACAACTAAGAAGAGTGTGTATTAAGATTTGGAGCTATGACCGAGTGGAGCTTCGATAACTATTGACGAGTCTATCTTAGAGCACGATTTACTTCGAGGCCTCACTATACCGAATTAATAGGTCGAATACCATCTTTTGTCATAATTTTGATTCTTTATTGTCCTTCAGATATGGAAGGGATTAAAAAAATTAATAAATAAATAAAAAGAGATACGGAAGGGATAAAGTATGGCGGAGGAATCTTTCTCTCACTTTCAGGTAAGTATGGAAAGTAGATTTTTCCCTTTGCCCTGATGAAATCTCCCAAACTTAGACTAAATGAAAGGCAGTCATAAACAAAAATATATATATATATATATATATATATGAAAAAGAATCTTATCCAATGAGAAGGAAGCGATAAGATCAAAGTAGATACAGAGGCGACGACAAAATTTTGAGGAATCTGATTGATTATGAACTGTCTTCTCCTTCCCAAGTTCTTGATGAAAAGGACACCTAGTGGTCCTCTCATAATGATCTCCTCTTCCAATTAACTCTTGGCCATACAGGCATATGGATTGTGTGGGGTCTTGGCAAATAAATCGTTTCTCAATTAGAAGTGCGTGATAATACTTGAAACTCAAAAACTTCCATGATCGCGTGTACCATATGACCACATAAATTCTATTCATTGGTTGTCATTGAATTCCGAGTGAGGTAGACGAGGTGCATCCACACAATCCGACCGAATGAAACTCAAGTAGATGTTATTCATGGGATATCCGGTTATCTCTAATCGCGAGTCCACTAAATAATCTCATACCGAAAGAGGACCTTTATTAGAAGAATTACATTTTTCCCTCTTTACCTTTTTGTTTTTTGGATTGTGAAAAATTATGTTCTGACGTTTCAATTTTTGCATTTTGCCCTCTGACTTTTGAAATTGGCGACAATATGTTCCTTGATGTTGAATCCCATCGAATTTTTGTCACATATTCGAACATGTACCGCACATGATTAGTTATAGAAGGGAACTTGGTCGTACATCATCTATGTATGTGATAGAACTGTTATGGACTAGACAAAAAGTATGTTCGATACCGATGGGCATGTAGTGTTACTTCAGCTCAAATTCTTGGGAGTACTTTAGTCACTGTTCTCACATGCAACATTAGTCCTTGCGTATGTACTTAGATGACCAATTTGCTCTCGGCAACTAGTCACGTTGTTGAAACTCCAAGCAAAATTTGATCGGAACCTACACAAGGGGATATGGTGCAATCGATTTTCAAAATTCCGTGGGCCAAAATGCAAAAATTGAAACGTCACGGGGCAATTTAGAGCAATCCTAAAAGTTTGGGGGCAATATGCAATTTGCCCTTCTTTTTATTTGAGGGACAAGTTTGAATGAAAGTTCCTATGTGCATGAAACTTGAGTGAGGTGCGTTAATTGCCACAGAATTTAGGTGATGTCTATGTGGGACCAAAGACATCCTGTTTCAAATGAATGTTGTCCACAAAAGTTGGTCATTTTAATGAGAATCCCATGAATTTCTTCCACTTCTAAGACAAGAGAGCTAGTACGGAATTTTTCACTTACATTGGAACAAATATAGGTAGCGATTGTGGTCGTTGCTAGGTGGCGGATAAGCATAAAAAGCAAAGGGTTAAAATGTGGTTGGTGCAATTAAAATAGATAGATCACTGGTCGGATTGCTTCAATAACAACTCTTCCCATTGAAAAAAAGAGAGGTGAGGGGTTTGAATCCCCCCCTTTGGAGAGGAGTGGGGTGGGGACGCGTGAGGATGAATCAAAATTTCACAACCTATATATGACATATAGTGCACACAATATGGCTTATATAGTATAATACGATAGAATAAGATAGAACCAGACAAAAAAGAAAGTACTAATATCTAAACTATTGAGGACTTCTAAGTCCAAAGATCAAAATTCCGCAAGTCATAATCCTTAAAAAAAATATTTAAAATAGAGTGAAATAAAGAAAGAAAGATAGAATTATGCACTATGGGAACATTATAGAAAATTGAGACCTTTCATTAAATCTCGCCATGACCAGTGACCTTACCATTAATCATGGGGATTCCCTATAGAGATGATGACTACCTGACTCAACAGGAAAAAAAAAAAACATATAACCAAAACCAAAATTACCAACTTAATCAAATTCCAGACACTCCTAAACTTCTTCATGCGACACCCCACATCATCAAAGATTCAAAATTACAGAGGAGGGGGTCTCTCAAAACCTAACCTTGTAACAATAAACACTTTCTCTTTCTTGTTTTTCTCTCTCTTTTGCCCTTGTTGTTTTTTGGGCTTCTTGGTTTTCTTCTCCTCCTGTTCTTGGGCACCATCCCAATACAAACTTTGACTTCCACGAACCCATCATCATATCTACATCAGAAATTGGCAGCAGCTCAGGGTGGTGCAAAAGATCGGAGCTTTTCTTGGAAATCTTTTCCGTTCAGTCGCATGTGGTGGCCTTGGACTTGTCGAGGATCGACCACATCACTTGGACATCCTCGTAAGCACAGGCCATCACTTCCCCCTGCAAGTTCGTCATGTTCACTCGCTTCTCATGCTCTGCAAAGACGAACAAAAAATATGCCACAAGAAACGCATCAGCATATACAGATTATACGAAAGTGCACAGTCCTTGTGGTTTCCAGGGTGTATGTATATTGATTGAGATGAGATGGGAGGTTGAACTGGTGGTGTGAAAATACGCAGACCTTGATGGGACTTCTTGTCTCGGGAGGGGCTCTGGTTGAAGAAGGTGCAGGCTTTCCGGAATGGGGATGTGATGGTTTTCTTCCAAGAAGCCATTTTTGGTGTCTCTAAGGTTGTCATTGTTGCCGCTGCCGACGAGATGTGGTCTTTTTGGTTCTCTGTCTGGTAATTTTTGTGGGAAGTCGCGAAGACTGAAGTCTCAAGGCGTGACCGTGGAGGGAGTTGGGGAGTTAATATAAAGAACACAGCACTAGTGAAAGAGGAGGGGTGGGGGGGAAGAGAGAGAGAGAGAGACAAGATCCGTGAGACGAGCTAATCAATGATCAGTTGCTTTTCCAAGAAAATAAAAAGGAATTCCATTTTTATGTAAGAAAAGTTGGATCAACCGAGGATCGCACATGGTGCACGCTCCCACACAGAGCCCTACACGTGAATCCCTTCCATCTTCGTCTTCAATGTGAAGTATTTCTTATGATGAATTGAAGAAGAAGAAATGAAGATATATATATATATATATGAAGTATGATATTCCATGTGACGAAAGATGCATGTAGCAGTGAAATGGAGGTTGTTTCCAGTTTCCAGCATTTAAAATGGCGATTGCGTTTCTTTAGGGTGAAGTTGTGGAGTGACCTCGTTCACTTGTGATATTTTTGATTTGCACCTCATCTTGATTAGAGTAACCTTTATTGGTATTAAAAGAAATTTATGGTGAGCCATCTGAATCTGAATAATTGGAAAGCAACTTTTTTCTTGTATTTCAGTATGCTTGAAAGCCATATTGTTTCATAGAAAAGTAGTGTCCTTTTTTTTTTAATTGTAACAGAAAACTATTAGCATGCTTGAAACCAAACAAATCGTATATCCTGCCAGACAAATGCAATCGATCACTTGAAAAGTCGTAAGTACTTACAAACACGACATCCCAGCCAATGCCAAGCCATGAAAGTTACATGTAGAGACTAAAATGCAGGATGGCTCTAGTTTTAAGCATTTAAAATGGTGATTGCATTTCGGGGCTAGAGTCATGGAGTGGCTCCCTCACTTGTGATATCCTAATTTGCGCCTCAATTGAATAAAAAATTATCTCAATTGCTATTAAAACTAATTCATAGTGACCCATGCATCTGAATCAGAATAATTGGAAAGCAACTATGTTCTTGTATTTAAGTAGGCTTGAAGATCATATTGTTTCATAAAGAAAAAATCCTTTTTTATGGTAACAAAAGACTAGAAGTATATTTGAAACCGAAGAAATCATATACTGTGCTAGATAAATGCAATCGATCGGTTGAATTGTCATACGTACTTGCGAACACGACATCTCAGTAAATGAAAAGTCTATTAAAATATTAATAAATTGATTTGGACTAAAGAAGAAGATAAATGAACGAGACTTTCAAGAAAGAAGATTTGTTATCATGGAGCACAATATTCTCTTTAAGCTACTTTTGTGCAATTCATTAAGGGCGCGTATGACAACGTTTCTATTTTTCTGTTTCTGTTCCAAACCCATTCCAGAAATAGGTTTAGAACAGAAATTCGTTTGGCAACGGAAATCTGTTTTTCTATTTCTGAAACAAAAATCTGTTCCAGAAACAGATTTTGGCCCAAAACTACAAAAATTTGTTTCTGGCAGAAATAAAAAAATCTATTTCTGTTCTAGAAATTATTTCTGAAACAGAATGGTTGTTATGCCCACCCTAAATGTGTTTTTCATTTTGTGTAACTTTTGACTACTTTTGTGTGGTTCATTAAGTGCGTCTATTATATTGCTTTTAGAAAGTTAGAAAGTTTGTGTAAGTGCTCTTCTATATGTACATGGGGATTGTTCATGTTGTTATCAAGAAGGCAAAAGAGTATTTTTCTCCATCCGTTTCGTGCCTTATTTTGTATGTCCGAAAATCATCCTTATTTTCCTTCTGGTTCCAATAAAGTCAAGCACTATGTGCTAAAGCGTACATACTCATGTGAATTACATTCTACAAGTTTCTCCAAACCTATTAGACGGCTTCTTTCCCATAGTTGAAATTGCACACCCGAATACAGTTTGCAGATAAATGAATTTAATAAAAAAAATATCTTCACGACCTAACTTTTTGTCCCCGGCAAACCTCTCTTTCAGGTGTCACGTGCACCGTGATGAAATGGTCTTTTCAACGAATAATTTGTCTCATGCGTGAAAGTTAAATTGTACTTCCTACCCCCATAGCGTGGTAAGATGGACAATTTCTTGACTATTATATTCGAGATTTGTTAGCTGAAGTTGACCATGTCTAGCTTGTAATTATTCTAAGACCCATGACATGAAAAGTCTTATGCTGGACCGAAAGTACACTAGGAAAAGTTTAGTAGCCTTATCACTTGCTATTAATTCAGTCTCCATTAGCAGAGGAGAAAAATCTTCTTGCTGGGGGTTTGGGGCGTCGTGTGCCTCTCGACTCATATATCTTCACCCCCCATCGTGTCCATTTTTGCAAAATTCGCGCAGCTAGATGTGCAATGATCTAATTTAGAATAAGATTTGGCTCTGAGAAAATTATCAAGTCTCGAACATATTACAATTTTAGCAATTCGGTTCCAATTATTTTGAATTTGTGTTAATTTAGTCTATTTGACTGGCCGGCGCTGAGATAGACAATTATTCATAATTGTTAATGATTTTACTAGATTTTTTTCTTTATTTCTTTACTTATTTTTTCCCTCTTTTTTCTTTCTTTTTCCTTTAGTCAGTTACCAAGCCCAATGAACAACCAGATGTGGAGGTCGGCGGGGCTCGACCTTGCCCTCGCTTGGCTGACTTTCACCACTAGTCGATCATCGGGCTCGGTGGCTTGCGAGAGGAAAAAGGAAAAAAAATAAAATAAAATGAAAGGAAAAATAAAACTAAAATGAAATACTATTAAAAAATTGGCCATCTCAACATCATATTAGCAGCAACCAACCAGTCAAATAGATTGAATTAAGACAAATACAAAAGATTTAAAACTAAATTCTCATTAAAAAAGGAAGAAATTATAACAAATCTATGATTTGTCTGTACTAATAATGCCATAAATGTAACGTAGAATTTCGAATCAATATGTATATATATATTTTTGGGTCGGCATGTGGCCGGTGGGTGCGGCACATGATTTACCGGGGAAACGAAGACTCGCTCAAACAGCCATTTCAATAAGGGCGGCGAATAGGCGTTGGTCCCTAGAAGAAGGGAGGGGGTCCCGAATTTTTCGTTTAAGGACACAACTCAATTATGAAAAATCAAATTGAAACAAATCAAATCAAATAATAACCAAGTGAAACTCGCTTTATGAGCGGGAAAATTATCCGAAAAAATTTTATGCTAAACCCGAAAGAAGAAATTATACACTGGCACTAAGATCGAGCAGAAATACTTAATGTTGCCGGCAAGCTTAATCATGAGGTTGACAAAAAAAACCAATCGGCTTGCTTCGTAAAGCCACCCAAAAGAATAATCTAAACAATTTGATTTAGGGCTTGTTTAATACCGCCCGCATTTCTCTAACTCATGTTCTTTTGTTTCAAGGAACATGAAAAGAATAAAAATATGTTTGGTAACATCAATTAATTTTTATGTTCTCAAAAGGGGTAATGCCACAAATGATCCTTGAACATTAACACAACATGCGTGTAGTCCCTAAAATTTTAATTTGATTATATGGTCTTTAAACTTTGACCTCATATATGATGTGGTCGCTAAACTTTTAATTTGACCAATATGATTCAAGAACTTTTAGAATATATCAACCTAATCCCTAAACTATAGGAAAATATTCAATGTAGTCCTTTCATTAGTTCAAGTCTAAGAACTAAGTTAAATTTATTCCAAAATTTCAGGAATCATATTGATTAAATTAAAAATTCATGGACCATGTTACACATTTGATTAAAATTCAAGAATCATATTGGTCAAATTAAAAGTTTAAGGACTACATTGTATAAATTTAGGGACCATTTGAGTCATTTTGCCTTCCTGAAAACAAATCAATGGCTAGGGAATAGACTCGAAATAGAAACCTGAAGCAAAAAATAAAAAATCATTTCTTTGTTCTCAAGAATAGAATTAGGAGAAATTATTTTCGGGAACATAATATTTACCAAATAGAGATCCGTGATTTAATTTGACACTTGGAGGTTCTTTTCTCAAATAATAGATAGTAAAATAAAGAACTAAGAATGAAAGTCGAAGTCAGTGTCTTGCTTCGGGAGTTTTCTTTTTCTTTTTTTTTAAGATTTAATTATTGTTTTTTCCTTGGGACCTCCTCAAAATTCGAAATTGCCTAGGTTTGAACACATCGAAAGAAGTGAACCTTAATCAAGATGGAAAAAACGGTGCATCCCCCCTTATCCGATTTTTCGTAATTCCCATTTTTTTATCCGAAATACTGAAATTGTGTCAGTGATAAATGATTATTCACGTTTTCTAGAGAATAATTCGTACATTTAAATGACCATAGAAGTATGAACGCGATAATTATAACAACTAGGGTTTCCACATGTAGTCAAATTCGCACGCTATAGGGGAGTCGAATCGATTGGACGGTTTAGTTTGTGTGGATATTCGTCATTCCCAAGCTTTTTTTTTAAATTTTCTTCACATGTGACAACTTCGAACAAATAAATAGAAAATTTTTATTTATTTAAATAAAGAACCCACTTGTTTTTTTTTTTTAATTTTAGGGTTTGTATTAGGATTATTCTCTGAGAGACCCTCTTTTTCTAACTTCGTTTCGATTCCTATGTACATCGTCCACTTCGGTTTGACAGAGTGGAGACCACCAGAGATTCCTATTCGAGGGAGACCGAACCAGATGACGAGCAACTACAAAAAAATGAAGACATATCCGCAATTGTAACAAAGTTACCATTCCGAGGACTAAGTCGGAGTTATCCAACATCTTTTCCTTATTTAGAATATTGTTTTTCCATCAACTCTATCGCTAATGTTGTTCTCACGGCGAGTTAATCCAATAAGTAATGCAAGTGTGTTTATAAAGACTCATAATGAAAGGACTTGACTTCAATAGCAGAGAGAATCGGAAGAATTCTTTGTTGAACAAAAGTTAGACGATGAAATTTTAACAAAGTTACCATTTCGAGGACTAAGTTGGAGTTATCCAATATCCTTCTCTTATTTTGAATATTGTTTTTTGCATCAACTCTATTGGTAAGTTGTTCTTATGGCGAGTTAATTCGCCATCCAAAAAGTAATTTTCGTAAATACTCATAATGAAAGGACTACGATAAACGAAAAAATCGGAAGAATTCTTTTGTTGAACAAAAGTTAGACAATGAAATCGTAACAAAGTTACCATTTTAAGGACTAAATCATAGTTATCCAACATCGTTTCCTTATTTTGATTATTTGTTTGTAATGTTGTTCTTATGGCGAGTTAATTTGCCATCTAATAAGTAATTCGAGTGTGTTTATGAAGACTCGTAAAGAAAGGGCTCGACTGTGATAATCGACCAAATCAAAAGAATTATGTGCTGAACAAATGTTATATGAGCACTAAATCAGAATTATCGAACTCCTTTCCTCATTTTGAATATTGTTTTTTCATCAACTCTATTGCTAATGTCGTTCTTATGTTTCATTTATCTATTGTGAAAATTAAGGCGCGCATGGTGACACTTCTACTTCAGAAATCAACTTACAATCAGAAATTGATTTTTCTATTTGTGCTTCTAAGCAGAAGTTAATTTTTCTACTTCTATTCAAGAAGTTGATTTTTTATTAGAAAAAAATGTTTGATAACAGAACACAATTTCTGCTTCTAAAATAGAAATTTATTTCGTAACAGCTGAAAATTTTTACTTTTGAAACATTATTAATAATCTGTCATAAAAAAATTATTGATCCTAACTTAAAATGCATGTTATTCAAGAAAAGTAAAATGCAAACTCTAATGGATTAACATATAATTTTTCATTTAATTATTTATGCAAATGTAGTCCAATTTTATGGGAAAAATTGTATTAACGAATATGATGGTCGAGCTCACATATCCATGCTAAAAGCACATGTAGTTTCGGTACTTCCTTAGATGTGCCTAAAGGTGTTAAACACGTGGGTTTGATTGGGCTTGGATCAAGTTGAATATGATCCAACTCATAGTAACCAATTTAACATGTTTTAACTCATTTTTATACAGTACAAATTCAACGATTCAACCTATACCCGACTCGAATCATAGTATACTTATTTTCTAAATTTATTAAGAAAAATGATATTGCTAAAACACTCTCATGCAATTGAAATTGCTTTATTTTTTTAACTTTAAATTTTTAAAATATTTTTTTATTATTAGAAAATATTTTCTTTTTTGTAATCCGGGGTGTCCAGCCGTGCCGGCGAGCTTACGCTCGAACCGACGGCGACCGACTAATCCCCGGGGAGGCACCGCAGAACCCACCACCACGGTGCTCCGGGTAAGTCACCCAACCCAGGATCGTGCTTTCCACGTGAGCCTAATCGCTCGAGCTGCTGCGGAGACTCGAACTTTCGACCTACAGCCATGTAGTCGCCCAACCACTGGGCTATCGGGAGGGTGGGTTAAAATATTAGTTATTTTTAAAAATAAAAAATTATTATTTATTTTTTAGACGATGATTTGGCAATGGCGGCAAGTAGAGATGGTTGGCGGCGGTGGGTGGCAGTGTTCAACAATTGGAAGAGAGATTCACAATGAAGAGAGAGGGAGGCGCAAAGAATGAATAGAGGCCCGAGCATGAGAGAGTTAGGACAAAGTGACCTCTACTTTTGAAAGAGAATTTTACTTCTGAAAATGGGTTGAAAATAATTTTTTAAACAAAAAGTTACTTTAAAAGTAAAAAAATAAAGTTCCCATACCAAATAAATTTCTACTTCATAAGTTGCAATACCAAATAAATTTTTACTTCAAAGGTACTTTTGAAGTAGAATTTCAGAAGTGTTATCATTCACGTTTTAAGAAGATGCACGTAGTGTGCGTTTGCAAATGCAAAAAAGGAGATTCGGATGATGATGATGATGGTGAAGGGACCACAAAACTAGTCCCCACCCTCGAATTGATTTCTGCTTATTATTTCCGAAAATGAAAAAAAAAAAAAAGGAATTCCTCTCATTCCTAAAACAATTCTCATTGGATGCTTCAATTCAACATTTTGGTCGCAAAATATGTGATTCTTGTCTTCTAAAGCAGAGGGAGTGTCCCCTCCTTATGTTCCTTCTGTTTGGCATTCCAATATGTTGACGTTGCCTCAAATTTGATTATTCGTTACTTAGGGTTTAAACCAAAGTTAATCAAAACGAGGAGTACTTAGGGTGATGCTAATTAAGTGATATAAACGTCTACCTTAATTTAGATCACAAGGAAGATTAGTATATATGTATAAACGATGTTTCTTACATTAGAATATACAAAGCCGCTCGTGCAATGTTGTGGTTGTTCGTTTGAAGCAAGCAGAACATGTTCTTGTGTAGAAATGTGCATCTTGAGTTAGGAAGATATGGATGAAATACTATACATGTCGGCATTATTCATAATATTTTTAACTATAATGACTAATAAAAGACTAACATAGAATTGAAACATCATCTAGATGAATGCATGTAGGCACGGGAAAATATTTCATGTGACTGTTATATCACATTGAATCGATCACTACTAAACGATAATAATTATTTGACAATCGCCAGCACCCATTTTGTATTATGCAAATAATCAAACACAGCCTAATTCTACATGTTTCTATTGCTTTAGTTTAAGGTAAAAATACCAAAAAAATCATAATCATGTTATATCGGTACCAACTTAGTCCTAAAATTTTCAATTTATTTAGTCTTAAACCTTTTTTCACTAGTACTAGTTGAGTCCTTCTGGCCAATTTTAATTATAAATTGCTAACATTGACGTTGACTGTCCTAGCTGCACAACTGATGTTGACATGGATATATTTTTTTTAATTTTTATGATTTTTTTTCTCTTTATCTTCCATGGCCTATGCCTGGCGAGGGTCGGCCTCGCAGGCACTCGCCCTCATCCAAGCAAGGCCGACCTTTGTCAATCATCGACAGAGTCGCAGAAGAAAAACAAAGGAAAAAAAAAGATAAATAAAAAAAATTAGAAAAACATGTCAACATCAACATCAGCCTTATTGCATAGGTAAATTGGCTAAATGGATTCAATTGGTACTAATATGAAAATATTTATGACTAAATTGGTCTGATTAAAAAGTTCAGGATTGAATCAGTATAAATACAATATGTTTAGAACTTTTTTAGTACTTTCTCCTGTGGTTTAACATGGTTTAAACTTTATGTTGGGACTGTTCTAGAATAATTCGTACTCAATATAGCTCCATTTGTTTATCAAAAAATGAATAATTTGTAAAAGCATTAGCTCATATCGCTTGAAATAATTAATTAATGAAAAATATTTTTTTTTATCTATAATAATTTATATTTAAACGTTTTAGTGTATTATTAAAATATTTTTTGTTCATTCATTTTTGTAAGTGGAATAAGAATCAATTTTAAAAAAATAATTTCCAAATATCTTTTTCAGCGAAATAAACGGAGTCTAAAAGAAAGAATCTTGAATGCAAATGAAGTTTATGGATTCCTATGTCAACTTTCGCAACCTCACATGGCCTTCGATCCAAAGTCATTTATATATTTAATCCTAATGATAATTATACAACTTTCTAAGCATGGGGTGGACCAGCATTAACCGAGGTACATATTTTCATAGATTTCTTCGTTTCCATTGAAAAGAAAAAAAAGAAAAAGAAAAACCCTTAACAATTTCATGAGCTAAAATTACGCAATTTTATCCTTCATTAACGACTTTCAATAGCGACAGTAAATTTTTTAATGAACTAATAGTTTGATGTTCCTATGATCTGAGTGTTCACTAATTAGTCGGTCGTATGTTCGAGTTTGAGCTCGAACTCATCATCGATTGCAACCACATGGTTATCGATGCGATTTGGCTTATTTAATGTATGATTCTTCCAGCTGCCCGATCGAGTTATCCGTCGAGTTGTGCCAGGCGAGGACAATGAGGCTCGAGTAATAATGCCAAGCTATCTCTGATATGCTCGAGTGGAAACTCGACCTGTTTCCTAATCGCGGGGAAATGCCAGGCGGGCAGGCTCAACCTATGTACGAATGGCGTGCACGACCCCCTACCGCGAGATCCACAGATCGACTGCGGTTTTAACACCGGGCCCTGAGGACGGGCTACCATCATCATACGGTTGAAACTAGGGATTGGAGTCGAAGGGGGACCAAAATGAGCCAGACTGCCCAGTCAACATGTGTCACACCCCCAAACCACGATAGTAGGGCTGTGACACGGCCGTCCCTTTCTCAAAAGGACGCAGCCTCAACTTAACCAGAATTCAACCAAAAGAGCTATCTCAGAAGCCCAACACAACTAGTTATACTTCATAACAAAAATCCTCCTACCCAAAAAATCCTTCTACTAACGATACGCTCAGTCCTACTCGCGACTTGCTGAACCTGAAAAGCAAAAAGATGAAAGGAATGAGCTAACACGGCTCAGTGAGTAATACATTTTCTTCTAAGCGGATCGAACAATCACTATGCACATTTAAAATGCAAAACAAATACCAGTGGTTTAAACCATTGGTTAATCTCAGCAAAAACACATGTCAATGGTCTATCCATTGACTAATGACTGCTCAAGACTCCAACCGTGGTCACGAATAACGCCCGTGACAAAAGACGACCAAGATTCCCCCCTTGGCAAGGTCTCCACCTACAATGCCGGTGGCTCGGCCCACAAGGATATCCTAAACAGTATGCGCATACCCACAAACCCCTCAGTCGGGTTCACAGTTATCTTGAGCAGCACAAAATCACAACAATTCAGTTTCACAAACCAAATCCATGGTTTTCCTCAAAACATAATTCTCCAAAACAGCATTTCAGTCTCAACATAAACCATTGTTTAACAAACCATGTCAAACATCAAGGAGTAGTAATAGCTCGATCCTATTTTATGCAAGAATAATGCTTTGAAACATCGCCTTTCTTTACCTTTTCAAGAAAATGAAATCATAATACTCGTACCCATCTTTGAAGCATGAACTTTTATAAAATCCTTAGAAGAAAAAGTACAACTCACCTTAAAACGCCGAAGTCCAATATATATCTCGAACTGCAAAGCCTGAAATCCTAATAAATTAATAAGAAACGACATTAAAAACTGTAAAAATACTCTGCTAGCGGAAAACTTGACTAAACGACACATAAACGTCTATAACTTGCCGTCTACGGCTAAAAAAAAACCCACTAATCGTGCGTTGGACAACCTGCGCGCCAAATTTCAAAAATTTCGTTCGGACAAACCGTAACTCCGATTCACGAACTGTCAAAGGCATTAGCTCCGCAACATCCTTAAGTTCATTTCGTACAATATTCGCGGCTAGGCGACACCAAAATCAGGCCTTAAGACATCGCAACCCCAAAAACCTGAATTTTCCAGCACCATTTGCGGAAAAACCATTTTCGTTTTATCCAAACGAACTCCGATTAACACAATCTTATAGTCCAAACGAAGATTATTCAATGTACTACAAAAGTCCTAACATGATTAACATCAAACAATGACCGAAAAATGAAGATATCAGCTCTTGAAGGTTGCTGGTCGCTCGGGTACTGTAGAAACCAGAATAACTCGCGCTTCAGAATTAAAACGGCCATAACTCATTCCACCGACCTCCGTTTCAAGCCGTCTTATAGTCCAAGCGAAGCTTATTCGACGTGCTACAAAAGTCCTATTATGGTCGACCTCAAATAATGACAAAAAAATGGAGATATCAGGCCTCGAAGTACACTGTTCGCGCGGGTATACTGTAGCACCCGAATTCAAAATCGTGTTTCGGGCAAACCGTAAGTCCAAATTACGTTCTGTAAAGTCCCATGGTTCCTCAACACCCTAAAGTTTCATTCTCAAGCAAAGATGTAGCCAAACGATGGAGAAATCGGACGCAGAAATTCAGAATTCATCAAAATCCGAAATTTGCCCTAAATCCAAAAATTTCTCTAATTTAAACAAATTAGAGCTTCGGTTCTTACCGAGCGTAGTAAAATAACGTGAATTTGGCTTGTTGCGATGTTTGGATTGCGAAGGCGCCGAGCTTTTCTCTTCTTCTTCTCTCTTTCTCTCTCTCTCTCTCTCTCTCTCTTTCTTTCTTTCTCCCTCTCGGCCGACTCTCCTTCTTCTTCTATTCTTCACTTCTTCATCTCAATGAGAAGGATTGAAGATGGGCTTGGGCCAAGAGGAAATAAAAAAAAATTTTGGGCTTACTTGAGTTGGACCACATATTACAATCTACCCTCCTTACAAAAATTTCGTCCTCGAAATTCGGGTAACTGGACTTACATCAACTTTCGAATAAGTAAGGATATTTGCGTTTCGCTTCCTCCTCAAGTTCCCAAGTAGCCTCCATTTCTGTGTGATTTTACCATTGAATCTTCACATAAGGGATCGTACGACGCCGTAATACTTGATCCTTTTTGTCCACGATATGCAGAGGCTGTTCTTCATATGTTAGGTCTTTCCTTAACCTCAAAGGAGTATAATCTAATATGTGATCAGGACTTAGCACATATTTCCGTAATAAAGACACATGGAACACGTCATGCACTCCAGATAATGCCGGTGGTAATGCTAATCTGTAAGCAACCTCACCAATTTTCTCTAATATCAAAAATGGTCCCACGTATCTTGGACTCAACTTGCCACGCGTGCCAAATCTCATAACGCTTCTCATAGGAGAAACCTTCAGAAATACATGATCGCCTACATCGAATTCTAACTTACGCTGTTTAAGGTCAGCATAACTTTTCTGGCGGCTTTTTGCTATTTTCAAACGCTCTTAAACAAGCCTGACTTTCTCTTCTGATTCCTGTATAAATTCAGGACCAGTTAGCCTTTTTTTTTTTCTCACCTACATCATTCCAACAAATTGGTGTTCTACACTTTCGATCATATAACGCTTCAAAAGGAGCCATTTTGATGCTGGAATGATAGCCGCTATTATATGAAAATTCTGCCAAATGCAAATGCTCATTCAAGAGCCGCCAAAGTTCACGGCACATGCTCTCAACATATGGAGCGATTGAGGGTAAATTAGAACGATACAGAACTACCCTTTGAGTTTACGCAGATTTTTACTCGCCGATCTGAGCATTTAATAGGAGGAAAGGAAATTACTACTTCTTGCTTAGGCATTAATTTCGGACATCGATAAAGTAGAAAACATCCCTTGCAAGGAAATAAAGCATATGAATTCATTCAGGATCAGCTCTGCTCCCTTTGTAGGCTCTCCAGTGATCAGCTAGCTTCGTTCTGGATCAGGTACGCATTGGCCATGTTGAAGGTCCAGTGATCATTAGCTGAGCATGCGCATCACAGTCCCGATGCTCTACCGACGTTAAACTGGTTGATCATGGCAAAAAGATCATCACCAATGTCCGTTCGGTGGTGATCTATCCCCTCTTTCTCGGGAGGTATCAATTCTGATCCAGTAGGATTGGTCTTTTTGTACCCACTCCCAACCGAACTCGATCCTGTTGTGAACTGATCTAACTCACCTCTTAAACGAGCGTTCTCGATCTTTAGGTACTGTCTTTCATCGAATGAGAGGAGGCTATGGCAGTTGGGGCAAGTGGTGGAGTCGAAAACTTCCTTATACCTCTTGTTCTCTGCTCGGAGTTTCTCATTTTCAGCTTTCAAAAATTCAACCTCATTGCGCTCATGTTGAGCCTTTACTCGGGTTCGCTTATTTTGAAACCAAACCTGGATTTGCATAGGGCTCAGCCCTGTCTCCTGGCTTAGTTTCATTCTTTGTTCGTCACCCGGCATAGGATAACTTCTGAAGAACTCTTCAAGCTTTTGGATCTGATACTCGGTGTGACGCCGACGACGCTTCCTTTGACCCTGGTTGTTGTCGTCTCTATCTTTATCAAGATCTTGGACATCATACGCGGAAGGGCCAGACTCCATGGTATGAATTCCAATCATGGCATTGAATTCTGCATCTCCCATGTTCAGCAAGTAACGAAAGTTCTCGAGCATGTTGGGTTGAGACATCCTCGATTGATTAATGGTTTCTCAAGGTTTGCTACTTTCTTCTTAGCATGGATGAAGGTTTTCAGGAGGATGTATCTTTTTAAAATCAAGGCACGGGTTTAAAAAAACATATTGCTTCTCCCGAGAGCCCTGTCTTTCTCCACTTTATCGTATCTCTCGCTCAGCTTGTCTTCTTTCATCTTTTCACGATAGAAGTTCTCATCATTACCTCTTCCGTTTATCTCCACCGTCAATTTTGCTGGCGTGTTCTCCTATAAAGGCGAATCATATCTTCTTTTATATTGCAAATTTTTTTTTTTTTGAGTTCGGATGAAGACTACCAGCTGGATGCCTCTTTTAAAATCGAGGGGTTCAGAATTTCCAATACTTCCCCCAATATTCCTGTCTTTCTCAACTTTTCACTATATTTCCTCCTCATTCGGCTTGTCGTCTTTCATTCCTTTTTTTTTTTTATAATGGTAGGACCTCTATCACTATTTCTTTCGCCTGTCTTGAGCATTGGTTTCGCAGGCGAGCTTTCACTCTGTCTACGAATGAAGACAAGTCCTCGCTTCTTTTCTGCTAGAGTTTATTTTGTCCCCCATTTGGCTCGTCTTTTCTTCTTCTTTTTCCGAAGCGATGGTATCACCTCAAACCTTTTTTTTTAAAGATGTCGGATTTACTCGGCTCGAGATAACAAACCGACAGGGGATTCGAGCCGACAAAAACGACACCGGAAAGGAATAGCCGGTAGGAAAATCTGACCGATAGATATTGCTACTGTGAAGTCAATATTTAACTCGAGGCAGATTACCATCTTCGCATTCTAATCGTCTGCTTCACTTCTCTCCTCTTATCTTTAGTATTTTGCTCGCCAGCCTTGATTCTTCCCTCTATCTTAATAATGGCCGGTCTTCCCACACAAATCTTTCCAGTTGAAGTTATGTCCAAATGGGAGAGGCTTTATCACCTCCTTGGCCGAGGCTATGTTTACATAGCCAGTCATCCGGGTGCTGAAGCTGAGATCTTCGGTCTGTTTAGAGCGATAAATACCTCTTCGATCGAAGGCACGAATTTAGAGAGGGAATACCGAACGTTCCCAACCCTCTTCATCAACTTTCTAGAGGCTTGCCAAGACACCTACGAAGCGGTCACCATGACTCGCATCGTAGAAGCTCGCCTCCAGGATCGGTCTGAATGCTTAGAATCTGCAGAACTTGCGGTTGCTCGCTACAAGAAGGCCGTCAAATCTGCTGATGAACGGGCCTCGTTGTTGGTCCATGAGAGGGAGAAGTTGGTGGAGCGCCTAGCCTTGCTCCAGACTTATTTCGAATATAACCCGAGTGACATTGTGATGAGGTACAAGTGTAAATGGCTGGAAGAGAGGCTCGAAGACTTAACGGTGAATATAGCTCTTGAGAGAGACTTGATCGAGAATCTAAAACACGTCGTTGATCATCATGAGGCCAACGCAGCCAGGCATAAGGAGAAATGTGAACTCCTGTTCTTCAAGCTTGCGGATCTTGAATCCCAAAGCTCTCGGCGTAGGCAGAGCATCAACTGCATGGAGAGTCAGTTGAACTCTTTTGTGATGCTCATTAGGGCTCAGTTTGGTTTTACTTTTCCTCCCCAGTGAGTTGTTGTAATACTCCTTGATGAGTGAAATTAAATTAATAAAAAGCTTCACATGCTTGTGCTTTTATCTTCCTGCCATCTCTTCTTCCGCATAGCATAAATGATTTAAGGTATTTCTCACAACCATCTCAGTTAGGGTCAGGGCATCTCCTAGGAGCACCTTCTTCACGACATATAGGTCACCATAGTTCAGAGTAAACTTCCCTATCGGCAACAACCTTCGCAGGACGAGGTCATCCACCTCTGCTAAGTTTAATCTGCTACTATCAATTGTTCTTCTGAAGGAATACATAGGGAACGTATTTCTACCTCAAATGGTAGGACTGCCTCCATTTTATCTTATCTTGACGGATGGTGGCCGTAAGATGATGGCCTACAGTCTTAGCAAACAGAGGCAAAACCCTATCACTCCCTTTGATGATGATGATACCGAGGACACAGGAAAAAGATTCTGTAGCGGCCCTCACCAGCCACATTGAGAGTCGCGATCAGCCATGTAAATTAATACAGCTGTGACTTACTCGATCAGTACGCCAACAAACAAACCAGGCCACTTGCTACGTGCCCCACTTCACTCATGTTCGTCTCTTTCGGCGTCCACTTATTGGTATCGGTTACCTGTAGCGTTTGAGAGGAATGCTTATGGGCCATGCCTCCATTTTCTCCTCTTGTGTCCCGTAAGTCAACTCTTAAATTCTCTTGCCTGCTTATCGCAGGCCGGCCTCTAATACCTCGAGGCACATCTCTGAAATCTCTACGACGCGGGACAGGTGATTCTGAGTCAGAACTCCTAACTACCTGAAGTCATAAGTAGATCATAACCTTAGTATTTAAAAGGATAATGCGACAGAATCTATCACACAATCTCACAACGTCCCATATCTATACCCATAAAAATCATAACCTAAGCTCTGATACCAATAAATGTCACACCCCCAAACCACGATAGTAGGGCTGTGACACGGCCGTCCCTTTCTCAAAAGGACGCAGCCTCAACTTAACCAGAATTCAACCAAAAGAGCTATCTCAGAAGCCCAACACAACTAGTTATACTTCATAACAAAAATCCTCCTACCCAAAAAATCCTTCTACTAACGATACGCTCAGTCCTACTCGCGACTTGCTGAACCTGAAAAGCAAAAAGATGAAAGGAATGAGCTAACACGGCTCAGTGAGTAATACATTTTCTTCTAAGCGGATCGAACAATCACTATGCACATTTAAAATGCAAAACAAATACCAGTGGTTTAAACCATTGGTTAATCTCAGCAAAAACACATGTCAATGGTCTATCCATTGACTAATGACTGCTCAAGACTCCAACCGTGGTCACGAATAACGCCCGTGACAAAAGACGACCAAGATTCCCCCCTTGGCAAGGTCTCCACCTACAATGCCGGTGGCTCGGCCCACAAGGATATCCTAAACAGTATGCGCATACCCACAAACCCCTCAGTCGGGTTCACAGTTATCTTGAGCAGCACAAAATCACAACAATTCAGTTTCACAAACCAAATCCATGGTTTTCCTCAAAACATAATTCTCCAAAACAGCATTTCAGTCTCAACATAAACCATTGTTTAACAAACCATGTCAAACATCAAGGAGTAGTAATAGCTCGATCCTATTTTATGCAAGAATAATGCTTTGAAACATCGCCTTTCTTTACCTTTTCAAGAAAATGAAATCATAATACTCGTACCCATCTTTGAAGCATGAACTTTTATAAAATCCTTAGAAGAAAAAGTACAACTCACCTTAAAACGCCGAAGTCCAATATATATCTCGAACTGCAAAGCCTGAAATCCTAATAAATTAATAAGAAACGACATTAAAAACTGTAAAAATACTCTGCTAGCGGAAAACTTGACTAAACGACACATAAACGTCTATAACTTGCCGTCTACGGCTAAAAAAAAACCCACTAATCGTGCGTTGGACAACCTGCGCGCCAAATTTCAAAAATTTCGTTCGGACAAACCGTAACTCCGATTCACGAACTGTCAAAGGCATTAGCTCCGCAACATCCTTAAGTTCATTTCGTACAATATTCGCGGCTAGGCGACACCAAAATCAGGCCTTAAGACATCGCAACCCCAAAAACCTGAATTTTCCAGCACCATTTGCGGAAAAACCATTTTCGTTTTATCCAAACGAACTCCGATTAACACAATCTTATAGTCCAAACGAAGATTATTCAATGTACTACAAAAGTCCTAACATGATTAACATCAAACAATGACCGAAAAATGAAGATATCAGCTCTTGAAGGTTGCTGGTCGCTCGGGTACTGTAGCAACCAGAATAACTCGCGCTTCAGAATTAAAACGGCCATAACTCATTCCACCGACCTCCGTTTCAAGCCGTCTTATAGTCCAAGCGAAGCTTATTCGACGTGCTACAAAAGTCCTATTATGGTCGACCTCAAATAATGACAAAAAAATGGAGATATCAGGCCTCGAAGTACACTATTCGCGCGGGTATACTGTAGCACCCGAATTCAAAATCGTGTTTCGGGCAAACCGTAAGTCCAAATTACGTTCTGTAAAGTCCCATGGTTCCTCAACACCCTAAAGTTTCATTCTCAAGCAAAGATGTAGCCAAACGATGGAGAAATCGGACGCAGAAATTCAGAATTCATCAAAATCCGAAATTTGCCCTAAATCCAAAAATTTCTCTAATTTAAACAAATTAGAGCTTCGGTTCTTACCGAGCGTAGTAAAATAACGTGAATTTGGCTTGTTGCGATGTTTGGATTGCGAAGGCGCCGAGCTTTTCTCTTCTTCTTCTCTCTTTCTCTCTCTCTCTCTCTCTCTTTCTTTCTTTCTCCCTCTCGGCCGACTCTCCTTCTTCTTCTATTCTTCACTTCTTCATCTCAATGAGAAGGATTGAAGATGGGCTTGGGCCAAGAGGAAATAAAAAAAAAATTTGGACCTACTTGAGTTGGACCACATATTACAACATGGGCAAGGCAACAACCCCCATGTCATCTGGATCATACTCCCTTTATGAGTTGATGGCCCTCTGTGGGCTTGTTGGGTCTCACCCATCCATTCATGACTCCATCCTTGCCATTATTTTCCTGGCCTATCCTTTTAGCCAGAAGACAGCAACTTCCTCTCTGCCACAAGGGAGTCTCAGCGGTCGCAGTGTAACCTCTTATGTGATCATTCAAAGTCAAATGTGATCTCATGGAGGCATGAATTTGTGAGTTCTTCCAATTTTTCTTTCTTAATATTTGTCTTCCAATATTGGGAGGCCCACCCGACGGGCTATTTGCTCGGTGGTGAGTGGGCTCCCCAATAATTATGTCATTGTGTCTCGGATGTGAGGGCTCTTAACCACATGAATAGATTAATATGATTGTCAGTATGCAACCCAAGGTGAATTAGCATGACGTACTTTTCCTGTTCGAATTTGGGTTTGAAATAAAACCTCTCCTTAGGAGAATAGATGGGGTGATTCAGGTGAGATCTAACGTAAATTCAACTTTTTATTCACTCGTAGGATTTCGAGTGGTTCGGGGGACTAAAATGAGTTTCAGTCCCACTTCTTTAGTACCGAACCTGCATTTGTAAAATCTGCTTCCTCTTTAAGGGCTGAAATTGCATCTTCAGTCATAGAACTTAAGTGAAAATTGAGAAGGTAAAAAAAAAAAATAGTCACGAAGCACATCTGCAACTCCTATGAATCCCAGGCACAAGCCGTTTTGTTACCTGACAAGAATTACACCTTGTTTCGTCGGAACTTCAGATTGTTACGAACGCAGCACATGATCCCGACTCGAGTGCACGCCCCTAGTGCCACTGTGGACCTTTCCCAGTTACCAATCGACATGCATTGTCGGCCTAGTTTATCACTATAGACTCAATGGTTAAGTAAGTAATACACCTTTTAAATTAGGCAGACGATACAAGTTCGATATCACGCATCATCAAGAGCAAGTATTTTATGCCTAGACAACTTCTCCGGATCATGACTTCCGTCTTATCAGTTCATGAAGTAAATGGAATGTTTATCGGGAAGTTCATGAAAAGAAAGTTAGGTTTTTTTTAGGAGGCCTGATGTAATTCTTAGACCTAGAACCCTATGTTGGTGTAAGACAACTAATGGGATCTTTCCTAGCGCCTACTTCATAAAGCTCATGTACACTGAACTAGCTGTTCTTGATCATATTGTTGGTGGCTCAATTCAATACTCTTCAAAAACAATTCAGGGCCCCCACAAAGATACATGATCTTTCACAATCTCTGTCGTAGCATCACCCATCCTCTAGAGGGACCCCTTAATCATCAAACGTGACGAGTTTTAATGCGGTGGGCGCGGGTTGTTTTGTGCTAAAAGCACGACGAGATCTTCGAAGAAGTAGTGAAAGAGAGGATCGGATTGATAGAAAACTACGCAATTATAACGAACCAAAGATACGGAAAGCGACGTAAAGGCGAGACTTTGACCGGATTCTTTCCAATACAGAAGGTTTTTGTAGACCCTCTCTTCTGGTGTGGGCTTGATCAAGTGTGAGAATCTTGTGAGAAATGGCCTTAAATATCCAACCATGATGCTGATCTTTCATGGGATATATCACGAATGAAATGAATGGCTGCTGTTTTTTTATTACCCCCACCCAAAAGGGAAAGTTTTGTGCTGTAACTAGCCAAAGAAGTTCATCCATGAACTGAAGTCAGATGTCAGATGAACAGTCTTGAACTTGGCAAAAAATTTGAAACGGAACTCTATGAGCAAGTCAAGGAAGAACACTGCAGTAATTCACTGGAATGCAATATTGTCTAGTTTCATCGCTCCCATACGAGCTGGCTAGTCAGGCTTCGTTTCAACATAGAAGCTCGCAATTGGCGCTCTTTGCGAAGGGAAAACAGCAGCGCGGAGGCCTAACATTATGGTCATTCACGATCAGGGGACACAAATAAACCAAGCTGTAAGATTGGAGAACAATCATATTCTAAATTTGTATCCGGGCTTAGCCCGACTAAGGCCGGGGTCCATGAGCACCCTGCAAGCCCATTCAGTTGGCCGACTAGGAATCGGTAGCACCAACCGGACGGAGGGGATCAAAGTCATGACGCGACGAAACACGCCCGAGCCTGTTGCTCACATAGCTGGGTCAATCCCTTGGGCTTCATATTTGGCTTTTCGGTCAGTAAAGTTTCTGCACCTCGGAAGGAAGAACCTAACGCAGAGGAATCTCACAAAAAGCAACAGGTCCTCAGTAAAGTTTCTGCTTGTTCGGTGGGGGAAAAAAAAGCATTGAGAAAAGTTCCAAATTTTAGTTTACTTAGCATCAAATCCAGAAGACAACCTGGACTGGAAGAGTTAAGAATCGATGAATTAGCATGTGGGTGTCTACTTAATTCTTAAGCCGTCACTGTCACTCCTTCACCATCACCAATATATCCTTTTTCACTCTCATAGGGGTCATCCTGAGCCACTTTGAGGGCGTGCTCTTTGCTTTCCGTTGCTTTGACCTGGGCTTGTCGGCCTTTGAGCTGGACCCCAATGAGCGTTAGGTTCCCTTCCCGTTCACAAGCCAAGCCAAACATTTCTTCTTTCACTTGACAACTCACTTTCCAGTATCATCACACAACAACATCTATATTTTGCCTTGAACCTTTTTAAATCGGAAAGATAGTGCGAGAATTAGCACGCTTTTTCGCTCTCTCGCTGTAGATTGACATTGTTGGTAGAATATGTCGTGTGTTGGGATGATTCAATAAAACATAAGCAGTGAAATGGACTATACCGTTTATTCCCTGCCCAAAACGGGTATCTCGCCATTACTAATCCCATGATCTCCTATTAAACAATTGCATCTAGCTCAAAGTGACTTCTGGTTAGGCCAAACCCTGTAGATTTGGCGGTGGGGCATCCATTGTTCCTTCAGGTAGCTTCCCGGGCTGGTGCATATTGAGTAGGAAAACGTAACGAATTATTTGCTTTCTTTGAAATAGGCTGGATTAGTTTTTCTTCTTAAGCTCATCAGTGCTTTTGCCTGCTGCATAATTTGTGCTAATAATCTAGCTCTCGAGTTAACAGTGACCTCCAGTGATCAAACTCTAGATATTGCGATTATAAAACTATCTGTCACCTCAAAAAGCTATCGACATCTAAAATCTAACAGTCTTTTCAGGGAAAAGACCGAAAAATCCTGCATCATGCTAACTTTGGCCATATATTCGCGCTTATCATTCAACTAAGAGGCCTGGCTTCATCTACAGATAAGTACAACTATGCAGTGTTCTAACATTTCTCTATTGGAGTTTATTTTAGAAGCATCAAATAAAGGGTCTCCTAGCATCTCATCTCGAATGCTGATCAAGTACAAGATAGGAATTGATTGGCTCAGATCTTTCCGCCTTTTATCGATTTTGGACACAGACAAGTTGGCTTCAGAAGTTTGCTGATACTCTTATGCTAAAGTTCTCCGGCTTGTAACAATGTTGAGGCTGAATCATTTAGGCTTGTGCAATTCGTTTCAAACAGTCAGCATCATGAAACTCAAGTAAGACTCACATGCACATGCACTCACAGAGAAAGTTCTGTCTTTCCCATGTTATGGAGAATATTGAGATGGAATATAATGCCAAAAAAGGTGACCAAAGAACAGAGGGAACCTAGACATGACTCCAAGTCTCAAAAGGAAAGATGGGAACAACTGATCAGTGTGTACGATGTACAATTATACGTGCTGCAAGTCAGGCAGTGTCGTTTTCAAAGGGATACTCCAAGCTAATTTGTTGGAGGAGCAAACCATATTGCAATGAATACTGACTCTTTCACAAGAACACATTGATCTTTTTCTGTTTACGTATAAAAAAAAAATCGATACAACCAGGCCATCTTCTTCAAAAAACCCGAAATTCACAAACCTTCACATATCAATGTGGCAAACTTTATTACCTTGAAACTCAATGAAAATGACTTTTTTACTTGGTAGACACAAGTATTGTCTTGAAAGGTAGGTTTTGTTGGGCCTTGGACACAAAAAAGGCCCATAAAAAGGAAATGAATGAGAAGTGTGGGTAGAAGTTAGTCCCACGTAGGATAGAAGAGAAGATAAAAATTGATTTAAATAGTGTAGCCTCTCAAATGGGTTTGGGCCCCAAGGGGCATCCCACTTTTGTGGAGAAGAGAGGTCTTGCATAAAGTTGGACCGGTCCCCACACGCCACCGTTCGACCAGCTCGGTTCGGTTCCATTTATCTTTTTGGAACTCGGCCCATTTATTTTATTAGTTTTTTATTTTTCCCGAATGGACACAATGAAAAAGTGTGCTCGAATAACTTCTCTTCAAGACACCGGTTCGGGTTCGCAAATAACCGATCACCGAATGTATGTATTGATTTGGTAATAATCGAATACCGAACGAAGACATTAATTCGGGTTTTTCTTTTCCAATGACCGAACAAAATTGACTCATGACTCTTCGGCTACATCAGCATTCGGTTTTTCCTTCATTTTAAGTACCGAACCGACACACTAAAAGTTCTCTCTGGTTTTCGAAAATCATACACTCTCATTCTTATTCTCTATGCGATTTTTTCTACGAGTTGCGTTCTCTGAAAGAAGTACTACTTTTTGATAAGAGCGATCTGTTCTATCCTGGGAGACGATTGTCCACACACCTTGGGTACCGATTGAGGGGACGAATTTGTCTTAAGGACACGATGTGAATTCGTTGGGCTCGGATCTTCATTTTCAATTTAGTTCTAATCTGCTTTGCGATTCAGGTTTATCTAACAACTTCCTATTGACATACACGAACGAATATACACCTCACAGAAGAGATAGTTCATACATGTCCTAAAAAATTATTGGATCCCGGGCCCATTCTCAGGAGAGGTTCTTCGACATGTTGTTAGCCTTCGAACCATATCAGAAATATGGAAAGCTCTCACCCATCATTTCAAGCAAAGCCCGGTAACTCATGAACTTGACTTCTTTGGACAGCTTCAACATGCCGGGAAAGAAAAATGAATCTTCTACTTGTTTGTCTTTGCGGCTTTGAATCTATTTGAGATCAATTGCATTCCGTTGATAAACCTGCATTAGATGCTAATAAAGTCTTCACTTGATGATAGCTACGAGCCATCGAGATTGACACTCCAACATGACCAGAAAAATCACTTTCATATTTCAAGTACATTTCCTACTGCTGTGAAAGATTTTAGCAGTATACGAGGACTCCGAAAGCTGGTTGTAAACGCATAAACGAAGCATTGCACGGTTATGGATTTCCCATTTCTGGAATTGCATTTCCAGATGCACAGCTCTCGGGTCGAGAGTCTTAACGAAAATTCACCAAGTTTCACCCGAGTTCTAGATTCAGGCCAGACAAAATATAGCGCAAAGTCTATCATTGTTTCGTCATTTAGATTCGAACCATCTATCGATCACTTAAGATGGTCGCGAGATTATGCAACCGGGCGTCAAGGTGTTAGGGACCGATGAGGCGTGTTAACTTGCAAATGGCACAAACTGTACAGGATGAAGATTTTTCACTGTTACGTTTGTTCTTGTTACTCATAGTGAATTACAGGACATCAGAGAGAGCATTATTCTCAAGAGAAACAACAAAAATAGAGGAAAGGACTGCTGAGCTGTTTCTACAAGAAAAGACGCATGGAATGGCGAGAGATGGAGAGAGAGAGAGAGAGAGAGAGAGAGCGCAATAGCCGTCAAACTGCAACAGTCTGCCTCTCGGCGTCCGGGGCACGGGTCGCGTGGAACCAGTCAATGAAGTCCTTCGCTCTGTGGTCGATCCCGGGCTCGCCGTCCCGGTATCCTCGGTCCTCGTCGATTGGGGGAATCCCCCTCCTGTAGTAGCCTCCGCCGTCGTCGGACATGTAGCCACCACCGTCGGAGCAACACGACTTGAAGATGTTGAACATGGAGAAGAAAGACGACTTCCGATTACCCATTTCGGTATATCAGCCTCTCCCCTCTTCAAACAACGTCAAAACTCTGGAACCCCAAGTGACGTCCTGATCAATGAACAGACACAAGCTGGTGTTGATGTTCAAGTTCTGGGGTTCACATGAAGTGGGGGTCTTCCAATTTATAGATGTGAGTTCAGGAAAGGGTTGCTTGACGCGGTTGTCGGGTGGAATGGACGGCCAAGATTGACTGAAGCGGCATTGGTAAGAAAGCTAGGAGATTTTCATCTTAATTTCTCATAATATAATGGCTGTGAAACTGAGACGAAGCATAAGTGCTATTGTCCTCTGCTTTGAATTTGAGCTTGTTTCCAAGGTGCTGCAGTGCCAACCCTTTGCTTTATCTTTTTGCTGATTACTATCAATTCATGCTCCAAAAGGAATCTCCCTGAAAGGCTGAAACAACTCCTCAAAAAAGTAATGCCTACGGAACTAGAGCTTTATTGTACTCTTTGGTCCTTCACTTTCACGAGACTCTCTCTCTGCTCTCTCTCTTCTCTCTCTCTCTCTCTGCTTCGAGAAAAGATCATGGTGAACAGCTGTGAAAGGACATATTTAATTATATTATGTTAATAGCAGCGTTGGAGCATGGTTTGTACTGCTCGTCCATAGAAAAAAAAAAAAAAACCACAAGATCTCGCTTTCGGATGAACGGGTAAGGGTTTAGGCAAGACGCCTTGCGAAAGTCTCAAAAAGGCAATTACCCTGGACACTGTTTGTTTCACGGAAAAGGACTTTTTAAAAAATATTTTTCGAATTTTCCGACGTTTGAGGAGCGAAAAATAGGCTAACCCCGGAAAATATTTTCTTCTTATGAAAAAATTCCTTTGAAAAGAGGAAATCACTATCCGCCGATCCCCAGCCGTCGATCGCCACCCACGGCCACCCGCCGCCACCGGTCGCCGCCGCCCGTCGTCGGCCGCCAGAAAATCAAATGCTTGCCAAACGACGAAAATTGTTTTCTAATTCATTTTTAAGTATTAGCCAAACACCAGAAAATATTGTTATTTTCTTGAAAAATGATTTATTGGAAATGTTTTCCCCTAGGAGGCCATTTTCCGCGAAACAAACAGTCCGGTGCTTCGATTTTTGACGTAATCAAACTCTCTAACTCTATTGGCTTTTCTAGTCGAATTGAACAGGTTAGCTGATGCATCCTCTCTAGACATTTTTCAAAGTCATTTTGCTTTCTTCCATATTAAGAATGTTTTCGGCTATCAATTGAAATTGAAATGTATCTTATATTGATAGAAGAAAAAAGAAATTATATCGATTCTTCAGACCAGGGTCGTTAAGCCCTAGTCTAAAGAGAGCACACAGAGATCGAGGGTTAAGACGGGTGATGTCGCCTTTCTAAGAGAGAGAAGGGGCTAGGGACGGAGAGAGGATGGAGCATCCTTGCCTTCTCCTCGCTCTTGGAGCATCATGAGCCCTGATGACGGCCACACGACCATCACTACTTCTAAGAGGAAGCAACGACACCCTCTCCTACAGAGGTCCTCCGTCATTGCTGGAGGCCGACAAGGGTCGTTGGCCTCTCCTAGTTAATATGTTGTGGTGGAACTGATGTCCAAGTGGCCCCCCTCCCCCAAAAGAAAAAATTCATTTTTTAGTTATTTTTATTTTGGACTTTATTAGCACAACAGTTTTCAGGTAACTGCAAGAGTAACAACATGTTCCATGCCACAAATTTTTAAAAGAGTAGATCTCACATTATTTTTTAGTTATTTTTTTCCAGAACATGTTGTTTATTACCCAATGAATTAAAGATAGTAACATAATAATTTATCTTTTGTTTTGTTGATATGGTGCTACATCGATTGTACATCTTCACATAAATGTACTGTATGTTAATCCTAAATCTAATTTCGTTTGTCGTCATTCATCAATAGCAGAAAACTTTTAATCAATGGCATTCAAAATAAAAGTTGCAACTATTTTGTTTTTGTCAAAGTTTTTTTGTAAACGTTACATATGCTAGACTTTTGGCGTTAAGGAAGAATGATTTTCTAGTGAAACAAATGCTACATAGTCATGATAAAGTTGAACTGAGTAGGGGCAATCGGTTCCCAATCCGATCCGATCTCACTTAGAACTCATGATAAAGTTAAACCAAGTAGAGATAATCGGTTCCCAATTCGATCCGATCTCACTTAGAAATCGAAAACTGGATTGGAAAGACTGACTCCCAATTTCTAGGACCAAGAACAGGACCAAAACAACCGTTTTTGTCCTATTCTGAGCAATCCAATCAAACCGGTGATTTTATTTTTAATATGTTAATTAAAATTAGATTTGTATTTAAAATAAAATAAGGGTGAATTACTATGTTCACATTTGGGATATAAAATAAATTATAATCCTTCCAATCCGAGCAATCTGATATCCTTGGAACTGAAAACCGAACTAAATATCACATGTTCTAATTTGATAGAACCGGTAATCGGATCGCTGCCCTCGGGAACCAAACCGAACCAGCAATTTCGGCTCTGTCAAGGTGATTACCGATTTGATTGGACCGCTTTTTTTTTGTAGTCAAAAATCGGTCCATCTTACTCACCCCTAAAATCAGGTCATTTCTACCCAAAGAGAGTTCCTTTAGCTCTTAAGAATCTGAAAGAAGGAAAACCAAACTACATAATAAAAGAAAGCTTTTAGGATATTTTCTTTCCTTTTCCTTTCTTTCGCTTTTTCTTTTCTCTTTTTTTTTTCTTTCTTTCCCTCTAAACTTTTCAGGGCAAGGGAATTGGCTGGCAGAGGACCGGGATTTTCCGGGGAAGTCCCCGCGTCCCTCCAACCGCCAGCAGTGCCTTCAAGCCGTCTAACTTTTAGGTATATCTCTAAGTGATTAACCTTTAATTAGCGTAATTATTAGTATTTGCATGGAGATTTCCTTCAATTAATAATTTTCTACATGCATGCATGATATCTCCCCTGCTCTTTTGCCTTTAGCTTGTCCCCCATAACATTCTTATTTGATTAAAATGTGGTAATGTTGGGTTCACATGCCTTTTTGGTATTGATTAATATACATTTGCTCCACTTTTGCGCAGATTATAGTATAAAGACCTCTCTTAGGAGAATAATTATACGGCACCTTTGTTAGGTCGGTCCACCATTTACAGTCGTGCACGGATGATTAGGTGGAGCAATTGGAGAAGTGGTACTGTTTTTCAACACAAATTAGGCTGGCACTTTAATTTTTGTTTCCTTGACGGTTCCTAATTCAAGAAGAGGGTTTCGTGCACATGTGATTTGACCAAACCAGATCATGTTATTACCTTGTTTTTTGTTTTTTGTTTATATCAGGATTACATGTAATTATCTTAGCAAAAGCAACCTCGTAACATTGTTTAATCATAGTATCCATACGGGGCATATTCTTTATACAAAACAGGAATTCCCGTCAAATACTAAGGGTTAATATTATAAAAACCCCAAAATAATATACTTATTATTTAATTTACCACAAACTAATGTTTTGACTATCAAAAATCTCAAACCGATACACCTGTGACAAATTTAGCTCAAACTAATAATTTTTTTTACCACTAAAGATCTCAAATTAGTACGCATGTAATAAATTTACCCAAAACTAATATTTTAACTACTAAAGATCTCAAATTGGTACACATGTGATAAATTTATCCCAAACTAATATTTTGACCAACCAAAAATCTTGAATTGCTACATCTATGACAAATTTACCCTAAACTAATTTTTTTTTTTGTCTCGAACTGATATGCGTTGTGACAAATTTACCCTCCATTCGTATTCATTAAATTGGGTTAATACCACGAAAACATCTAACCTAGTATGTATGTGACCAATGGAGTATAAAAGCTCCAAACCGGTATACTCATAAACTGTCATATATCATCCAACCCCGTAATTTGATGGTAAAATTTAGCAAAAATCAACAAAGGGTAAATTTGTCATAGGTTTTGGACCAAGAAAAAAACTTGTCACGGCATAAATGTACCAGTTTGGGGTTTTCGATGGTTGAAAAGCTAGTTTACGGTAAATTCATTACAGATGTATCAATTTAGAGCTTTTCGTTATATTAATCCAAATATGAATCGTGATTTGACTCCATAATTTGCAAGAGCTCAATTCAACCAAAAGGGAGAAAGAACCTTAGAAGAATGATCCTCAAATTAACTGACCATACCTCGGCATCTACATTTAACACCTCATCGAAACGAAGGCGATCTTTTTTTTTTTTCCAAGGGAAATAGCGATTAGGTGGTAATCTAAGCTGACCGTAGCGTGTCGGGTTAAGTCTAATCCCCGGTCCAAGCGAAGGCAAACCATTTACGTTGAGGCTAGGGAATTTGCGAAAGGTTACTTCCTGACCTTATATGGGCAATGCAGTCAAAATCTTATACGGGCCATTAACTAAGATTTTTTCCTGACCTTTATTGCAATGACTTCAGTCCATTGGACCTTGTCCCCTTGAGGACTTACTTAAGTACGAGGCTCGTTCCTCCCGTTTCCTAGAATAGTAAAAATGAGTCATAACACTAATTCTAACCCATATATGATAGAATGAGTTATTAGATGAATTAATTATAATCAATAACTAGATTATAAATGGGTTTAAACACAATACAAGCGTTAAGTAGATCGTAATGGATTTACAATTTACTTAAAACGGATCCAACTCTCTCTCATTCTCTCTCGCCCTCATTGGATCTCGCGCTTGCTCGCTCTGCACTTTCACTTTAGTTTGGGTATAATTTTTCCTAAATCGAATTAAATATAGAAGCGTTTTAGGAATATGGTTCAGATTAATTATGTGTTACTACAGTTGCATTGTAATAAATGGATCAAAAACGGATTAACTGAGTTTATTTGGATCGAACCGTTTACGACCTGCCTGCGTGAGGGACTCATACAGGCAGGTGCTGTTGTTCGAGGGTTAATACTAACTAAATGCAGTGTACGCTGTGAAACCTTCCACTGGGATAGAGCTTAGAGTCTGTCGTATCACTGCTATCAAAAGTCTCATCCTTTTAAAGAAAGAAAACTTACAGAGAAAGGGCAATATAAGATAATACACCAGTAAAATAACCAACAAATAAGGAGAAAGAAGCTCTTTCTGTTTTTGCTCCCGACATAACAACAGAGAACAGATATGAAAGACCCAGTCAGACAAAGGGAGGGCTAGACACACAGACTTCTGGGTTTATATAGCAGTTGAGCCCCGGTTGCTTCAGGTTCGGTGGGTCTCATGAAACTTCCTGATGAACTCGGAAGCTTGCCTATCAATGCCGGGCCCCACGACGCCGGGCCACCGGAACCCATCGTCCGCGACCAGGCGCACGGGCTCAGCGCTCCTCACCGCTCCATCCTCGGCCCTGCCGTCGCTCTCCACCCCACGCCACGAGGATCTCCAGGTCCTGAAAATTCTCAGGAAAGAGAAGCATGAACACTTGCTGCTGCGGCTGCTAGTCCCTTTCCCATGCTTCTTGCCTCCTCTAGGAACCAATTCCATATCAAATGGTACTCTTGCAGCTAAAAACCTGAGATGCAGAGGTTGTCATTGCTTGAGCTAGATACAGTGAGCATCACGAGAGGAAGAAGAATCTTTCCTTTCTCTTTTTCTGTTCATCAAGCATTTAACATGAGGCCGAGAGCATAAAAATCAAACGAGGCTCTAGGAGTTTCGTCTATTATATTAAGCTTGCAAACGACGGTCCACTAGATGATGGATCGTCGTCTTGCCAGTGAGGACCGCCAAGAAATTTAACTTCATGGGCCTAATTTTTGGACAGCCCAAGCCCAATACTTTTTTTGCATAGCTCTCTGCTCTTCAATTCAATAAGATACGTCACTTTCCATAATTTCTTGTACGAAACGATTTTTGGCAAAAATATCATCCAATTGTAAATTGCAGATTTTTTTTTTGAATTGCTGAAAAATCTATTGCTTGGGGTCAAATATACCGAACTCAGTTTTAGTAAGTGATATTGAGAATGAAAAATTTCTCCTTTGTACGATCGATTTGGTCGTTAATAAAATTTGGTTGCATCCGGCAATCATAACAACTACGTAAAAAAAAAAAAAAAGGAATTTTCCTTATCATGTACAGTGTGACGAGATATTCTCACAAGTAATTTAATTAAGGCATCGGTAAGTGTGGAATTTTTTTTTTATAATCTATATTGGATAGTCTTAATTTATGAGCGTAGATCACTATTTCTATTCAAATACTATTTGTGAAAGGTTTATTTTTGGCCATAGATATTGAAGTCGTGGCATTTTTTGCATTTGGCTTGTATCTATTATATCGATTGGGTTTACTATAACTAAAGAACATCCGAGCTTCCGTCGTTTGAGGAACTCTTGGAGACGCGAAAACAGGAAAATAGAAACAGTTGATTTCTAGGAAGAGCGTGGTCGACAACATGATGTATAGATTTAAGGTAACATAACGAGAATTATTTCCACTATATTTCTTCACTAGCATGATGACAGGGGGTATGGTGTACCCGGGGAGTAATGGATTGTTTTGGGGAAATTTTCTTGGGACCCATTTTGCCAAATGCTAGTCTTGGCAAAGCTGACATCTCAAGGCAGCGTGTTTTCAGTATTTGCGGAAGGTTATTCCTATGATTAGATAGTTTATTTTCTTTCAAAACTATGCTCACCAATTTTTTTTTTTCATTTTTCAATTTTTCCCTCGTTATTACTCTTCATCTTCTATGGGCAAGGACATCCAACGAGAGGCCGGCAGGTCGCGCGACCCAAATGGTGGTTGCCCGAGTTCACGTGACCCCTAGGCAACCCTCGCCAGGGTCACGCCACCTTCGTGAGGGGCCTTTTGGGGTCGCATAAACGTCGCCGGAGGTCATCAGGGGCCGCCTGAGGTCATGTGGCCTTAGACGATGGTCACTAGCACTAGAGTTGGCGAAGGGTTTGAGATTTTATAATGAAAAATAGAAGAGCAAAAACACAAACATAGTCCTTTGCAAGAAAAAAATTTGCTAAACACTGTTTAACTCAAAGTTGTTTTACAAAAGGCATTTATCATACACAAATTCATTTCAGAAAAATCCCTCGAGTCCAAAGGCCTTTTATATTATCCCTAAGGCTTTCCTCTAAAACCAAACCACACACCTCAAGAGTGCCTTCAGGAGAGCAATTCCAGAGTCTTGTGCTTCCAAAGCCACTTGTGGGAGAAGTTGGGGCGTTTGGTAACTACAATCCTGAAAGCCTCTGAGCCAAAGATGAACTTCGTAAATGTCGAAAACCCCATGCAACTCTTTTGCTTTCCGAAAATCCTATTTTAGGAAGCTTAATGAACTTTTCTCTTCCAATGTTGCCCTAATTTCTATTTTCATATTCGTGTCTTGGCCTCGTTTCAAATATTATTCGCAGTCTCTCTTGAGTGCTCCAGGTCTAGCTCGCCAGCCTTTGGTCGCCGTTCAGCGGGAGTCTTGGCGAGCCTCTGATCTCAAAATCAATCTATCTCGTTCGGATCAGGTGACCTCGACGACATGCCATCACTTGAGCTGCCCACGCCTCATAAGCTCATCCATTTTTCAAACGAGAATTGCTTTTACAATTTATTTTCCCAATGGTTAACCAAATACCATCCACATTTCATGAGAAAACACTCTGATCTAAAAGTCCTATGCATAAATGTCTAGTCGCTGATCAAAACTAAATCAAACGCAGCCTACTAAGAGAGGTTTGAGTAGATTGTACATGTGATAGATAGGTAGAGAGTTTTGGGGTGCCATTGGTGCTAAATGCTAATACCGACAAAACGAGGGTCGTCAATTTTCAATATGTTTCAACAACTCAAGCAGGTTGTGCAACCCCAGCAAGGGCCACCTGAGGTGATGTAACCTCAGGCGACGAGTGCCGGCACTAGAGCAGGCAAAGGGTTTGAACTTTTTTCAATGAAAAAAGATAAAAAGAAAAAAAGAAAAACGCAGCCAAATCGCAGAGGTAAGGATTTAAGAGAACCCGTGCCAATCGAGTAGCTTGGGGAAATTTCATTTTGCTAATAGATATTGAAGTCGTGATATTTCGCATTTTGCTGTTTTTTGTTATTGAATTGCGGCTCCAATGACTAAATAAATAAGTAAAAACCAAGTTTCTGTCTTTTGAGGAACTCTTGTGAACGCAATAAGCAACTGTGGAAGTGAAAACAACTGATTTCTAGGAGATGTATTCAAAGTCAACATAAGGAGAATCAATCGGAGCTTCAATTGTTTTTTCATTGTTTTTTCCATGGAAGATGTTCAGTCAACGGTACTGTCAGTTATTTACGACCACACGATTTCCTAATCAATAGATTATTTGTGCAAAACACGCGATGATGATGATGATATGTGAATCTACTATTAATATTGTACCATCTAGGCCAGTAATATCATGAAACCATTTCCCCTTATTTATTAGCATGAAGATACACGTTCGAGTATACTTACCAAACCAATCATAAAATTATTATATATATGACAATTTAGTTTTAACTTTTTCAATTTTATCAATATAGTCATAAATCCTCGGCGCGAAATTTTAATATAGTAATCTTAGCCAAGTGCAGCCGAATATTCTTGATGTGGCATTCTATCATCTCCAACCGTCTTAGGTAGTACGCCAACATGGACGGCTTTACTCAAAAGATGTCCTATGTGAACCGCCACGTCAGCGATTTTAGTGGTAACCACTGAAAGGACTATATTGGGTGCAAATCTTTAGGATTATATTGATAAAATTGAAAAGTTTAGAGCATGAATCAGCATTCATACCCTAAATCTAAGACCGAGTTGGTAATTTTCCGGAGGCGTGCTTGTGGTGAGGGGGCAAGGGACGTCTCGGTAGGTTGTACATGGTACATATAAGTAGATACTTTGAGGGTGCTGTGGATGCTAATACAATATATGAGCTGATAAATGTTAAGTAAAGGTTTTCAATTGATGAGATGCCCAACAACCAAAGCACGTGGATTTGGATCGCGCGGTAGGTGAGTGACCAATGTCAATCACTTGTTTAGGTGGACCGTCGCTCACCCACACATAATAATGGACTAATATTTTAATGCACGAAACATTTGAGGCCTCACCCACAACAAAAGACAAACTTAGGTGGGCTAATTGTAAATAGACCTCCAAAAATAATTCGAACGACACTATTAGACTTGTCAAACGAGTGAATCGAGTCGATTTGGATCTGATCATAAATAATCCAAACCTAAATCGACCCATTTAGGTAGCTTTATGACCCATTATTGTAATGCAAATCTAGTGATCTATATCCGATCCCGATCCGTATTCATAAAACAACTTCATATTTAATCCAATCTAGAAAAAAAAAATTCATATCCCCACAAAGGGGAGAGTGTGAAATAAATAAGCGAGAGCCATAGATGAGGTTTGGGTCTAAATAAATTATACACCCATTTGCAACTAATTTTTTTTATTCATTTAACATTCATATCATGTTTAAACCTATTTATGACTCGTTTATTTAATATAACATCGCATATTAACAACTCAGGCCATCTAACATGGATTAAGAAATGGATTTATAACTCATTTTAACATATTTAAGTGCTATCTCGGTTGCTGAATACCGCAACGAGCGGGAATTTGTTGCAAATTGTCGGCTTAGCCTTTGTATAAATTGTTTAGGGGTGCAGTGCCAAACAAAGACCTTTTTAATCTTTTCGACGTCCAATTTTAGTGATTGTGATCTTGTAATCGAGCATATTTAGTTTAGCCCTTCAAGATATTGAAAGTACGGCATGTAAATCTTGTCAATCCAAAAACAAAAGCATAACGCCATTATCATGTGATGCGTTGGGAGTGATATCATGGATACATCAGATATTCTCATCGAGTACATATTATGAGATAAACTATCTATCCGTAAGACATAAAGAAATGGAAAGAAGGAAATTACGAATTTCACTCGACTATACCATTCCAATGCAAATAAGTTTTGCGAAGATAAGCAAAGTACCCTATAAATCCTTAAGCGGGTAATCCTATGGTTCACAGGAAATGCCGTGCCTCCCCGACTTCACACCGTCGTATCGAAAAAGCAGTAAAACACAATCGTCCGTTCGGGCCGAGATTCATTAGTTCGCAAGATTTTTGTACTCCGAGGTTATCTTCTCCTTTTCCCATAGAGAAACTTGTGTGGCAAAAGTGAGAGTTGCGAAAATTATGAATTTTGATAGCATAACAGCTTTTGAATGACCATAACAGTAATAGCATGCAGTGAATCACAACGAGTGAATCCCCTAATGATTTTTAGTTAATTGTTGTTAATTATTTTACCTAAAACAAAGTCTTTTTAATCAAATCGCTAAATTTATTGGGCCTAATTCCCAAAAAAACCCCAAACTTTAGCCATTGTCCCAATTATACCCAAAACTTTTTTTGTCTCATAAAAAACCCCCAACTTTGGGCCCAGTATCTAAAAAAACCTCAAACTTTAATCTTTGTCCCAATTATACCCAAAACTTTTTTTTGTCTCATAAAAAACCCTAAACTTTTATTTTTGTCCCAATTCTACCTGCCTAACACCCAAGAAAACCCACAACTGTAGCTTTGTCCCAATTCTACCAATCTAATACAAAAAAAAAATCATAACTTTATCATTTATCTCAATTATATCCAAAACTTCTTTTTCGCTCATAAAAAATCCAAAAATTTTATTTTTACCCAAATTATACTGCAGTTATTCTTTCATTCATAATAATCATTAGTTAATCATATACAGCATCACCACATTGTTAAATAATTAGACCTCAGCAAAGTTAACACGAAAAAATCTATTAACTTCTTTTATACTATATGCTTCTTCTACACATTATCGGGAGATACAGAGCCATTTAAGGTGGTGTGTTTCGGATTATACCCAGCACTCAACAGCCCAAAAATGGCTAGTCGTGGAGATTTGATTATCTAAATAAATAATCTCAAATCTTGCTATTCTTGAAATCTACTGATCTTGCTATCTTTGAAACATATTGTTTTTGAATTTTAAAAATTTATTGGTAAGTTTGATGAAAAAATTCAAGCAACGTAAAATTAACTAATAGTAATTATAAACCGAACGTGTGGTAGAATTGGGTCAAAAATAAAAATTTGAAATTTTTTTATGCGATAGTTTTTTTGGATATAATTCGGACAAATGCTAAAGTTGAGGATTTTTTGAGTATCAGATCGGTAGAATTGAAACAAAAGTAAAAATTATGGATTTTTTATGAGACAAAAAAAAGTTTTGGATATAATTGGGATTAAGGCCAAAGTTGGGGGTTTTTTATGAGACAAAAAAAAGTTTTGGGTATAATTGGGACTAAAGTCAAAGTTTGGGGTTTTTTATGAGACAAAAAAAGTTTTGGATATAATTGGGATAAAGGTTAAAGTTAGGGTTTTTTTTGGGTATTAGGCCAATTTATTGGGCAAAAGTTTATCCCTTTTTTTTTTGTAACGGACAAAGTCTTCGTTTTTCTTTTATTGGCCAAAGTGGGTGGGGGCTGCGGGAGATGACGACGATTGGTAAGAACAGTTGACTCTTCTTCATCCCCTCGCCCTCTCACCTACCCAAACCAGATCAGAAACAGTACACCCCCCATCTCTCTCTCTCTCTCTTTCTCTACTCTCTGGACTTTGGACCTCTCGTGCGTCGTGCCTATCAAATTCCATCCCGTTATCCGGAGACACAGAGCTCGAATCATCGATCCCCATGGATAACCCTTCTTCTTCTCCTCCTCCTCCTCCTCCTCCTCCTCCGTCCAAGACGGCGGAGCTAGACCCGCCCCTCCACGCGGTCGGGTTGGAGCTCGAAGACGTATCCGCCGCCAGGGTCACCGGCAAAATCCTCGTCTCCCACAAGTCCTGTCAGGTACACTTCCTTCCTCATTTGGGATGGTCTTTTGGACAATCGAATTTGCTGACGGGGACGGGGCTGCGTGTCAAATGAGAAAAAATCTGACCTCTTTCCGTTCGACTTCTCTTGCGGCGTCGGTGGTCCGTTTTGTTTTGGGGGGGTTCGAAGAGCAGCCCTTCAAGGTGCTGCATGGAGGGGTGTCGGCGATGATAGCGGAGGGGATGGCAAGCATTGGGGCCCACCTCGCCTCCGGCTTCAAGAGGGTTGCCGGAATCCACCTGAGCATCAACCACGTGAAGAGCGCGGTGGTCGGCGACCTCGTCCGCGCCGAGGCCACCCCGGTCAGCCTCGGCAAGACCATTCAGGTCAGTCCCCCTCCCTCCCTGCTCTCTCGCTAATTCACCGATTAACTCACAAATCTTGAGAGGATCCGGGTGTTTTAGTAGCAATACATGTTTGACCGTATGTGCCATGTGCCATCCATGGCAAGTTAACCAACGGCGTAGAGCGATAACTGATGTGTGGTCGCTATGTGTGAGGTCAATCAATCTCTAACCATTAGATGATGTGAGGCCAGCGGAGGCTATAATGTCCGAGAACGAGTGGGGCTGATATAAACAAACGAAGTGCTCGTGAAACGTTGTCCTTAGAGATAATCTGGTTCGCGTGATTCGTATCATGATCCGGGCACTGATGAACGTGTTGGAACAGGTATGGGAGGTGCGACTATGGAAGGTGGACCCGCAGGACTCCGAGTCCGAGAGCAAAACCTTGGTGTCATTGTCTAGGGTCACTCTCCTCAGCAACCTGCCCGTCCCCGAGCATTTGAAGGACGCGGATAAAAACCTCAGGAAGCATGCCAAACTCTGACTAACGATGTGCAATTAGCAGCTCGCTGCAGCGATCAAAGCCGAAACCGCAGGCCAGTTGTATGAATAAAGTTCCTTTGAGCCAAAACGGCTATGGATGTGCAGATAACAACCCCATTTCTCAGTCAGAGCATTGCATGCTGAACCACCAGGGCTTGTAATTGCCGGGGCTAAACATAGCGATGTCGGGTTCGCCCCACTGCAAGGCCAAGCCCCACATGACTTGTACTCTTCCATTTTTATGGCCATGTTCGTTGCTGACTGAGTTGGCAGTTAAATGCAGGCAAAACATCGTCATTACATAGCCACATGTGAGGCTGCAGTGTGGATCTTAATCTAATGAACCAACCAGCAAATGGATGATATAGCAGTAAGAAAAGCTTAGTTCAAATGTTAATTGGCCGTTCGGGATACACAATAAGTAAAGTGCAGTCTTACTAAAATACTAAGCACGAAGTACTGGCATGGCATAACAAAAACAATCGCCGTGCATGCTAATGCACACAAGTGGGCTTCGGCAATCATCTCGCAAGTAATCCTTGGTTATTCGATAGCGGGATGTACAAGGTTCTCAAATCACTAGGAATCGCAGAATTAAGGATCATTCTCACTCGTGGGTTGAGGGGAAGAAATTCCCCAACACAAATATAACCTCTATGAAAAGAACCACTTCCGAATGCGGTGTTCACCAAAGATCTGATCATATATGAACACTTAATTAACTATTTGCTAGGAGTTACAATCTTTCAACACAGAGGACTTTACACAGGAGCAAGCCAAGTTTGTTTCAATTGCAGCCTCTCTAAGTTAAGGGGATGACTTTTGAGGTCATTTACACACATTAAACTCGCATTGCTAGATACTTTACAAACGCAAGCAATGAATCGATGAATATCCAACTTGAATCTATCAGTCAACAAAAGGGTAATTCCTCCTCCGGGTAGAGCTAGACTTACTGCCCCTCTCTCTCTTCCCGTTACTGCCAGAGATCTTTTGCCTTCAAGCCCACAAATTTTAAACAAGTTAACCGTAATTGCCCAGGTCATCCCTCAATCTTCTTTGTTAGAACACAACGAAAACCGGAAATCGGCTTACCTGAGATTGCTGAGCTGCTGGGTCAGTTCACTGATCTCAAGCCCTGAGAGCTTCAGGGAAGACAAAGTCCCGGGCACCTCCTGGGACACCACTTTGGACAAGTCATCCATTGAGGTTGCCAATCTCCTAAATGCCTGTTTCAACATCACTCAATTCTTCAATTTCGTTTCCGAAACAAAGCACCATCTCCTCTCGCAAGCATTTTATCAAACAGGTACCGTGCACTTACGCTCAAAGCTGGGATAGACACGATTGCCAAAGAGAGAACCGAACCGATCGCCTACCACGAAACCAAACACGAAAACTTAAGAGACCCATGTCGCAGAAGCCCAACTAAAACTCCAAAAAGGTCGAAAAGCTAAGGCTCATTCGATTTGAACTACCATGAACAGCACGAGCAAGAGAGAGAGAAGGCCCAGTTCAGGAGAAGGTCGCAAGCTCAAATCTTTCAGGGCGCCAATGGGCGTAGAGGGCGAAGAAACCAGGGAGCGGTATTGGCGAGCGGAGATGGTGTGAGACTTCGGTTTATTAAGTGGGGTTGGAGAAGGTGGTGCCGCAATGTCCTCGGTGGAGATGGAGGCCATCGAATTGGCGCTCCTCCGGGCACACGGCGCCGGAAAAAACCACAGCCTCCTCGCCGCCGGCGACACTGGAATGGTTTTGACAACGAAAGAAGAGGACGCCTGCCACATCGATAGACTTGTCCTTGGAGAAGACACTCGGCGCCGCCGCCGCCGGAAACAAACAATCGCCTGATCAGCGTTGGAAGAGGCTTTTTGGCTGGCTTATGAGGCCCGACAAACATTTTGGGAAATTATCGATTCGATTTTTAAGTCGATCACACGGATTTCGTTAACATCATAGGCAAAAAAATAATACACCGTCCACCATGTCGACTATAATGACTTTGCCATTTGGCATTTTCGCAGAAAAAGAGTCGGTCGTGTCCCGCAAAATAGAACTGAAAACGAATTTAATCGTTCTTTAAAACATACGCAAACTTAACGTAATTGAATTTGTCCTTGAAACATGAACTCACGTACCTTAACGCCATTGTCTTCGAATCGGCGGCAATTGCATCCAAGTCTTGGCTATTGAGTCGCAGGGTTTTGTTTTTTTTTTTTTTTGTTCGAGGTAGCTTCAATATGGAACGAGGTGGAGACTTTCCATCACAAAATGTGAGCCAAGAAAGTCAATGGATCGCCTTCATCTTTAATCGACAATTTTCGTTTTTTTTAAAAGAAAATTCAATAGCGTAGCGACAAATTCTCCTAAAATAATGGTAAAAACTCTCGAGGCATCAACATAGTGAAATGGGAAATGAAGGGTGGTTGCTCGTGAGAAAGACGAGTCACTCAATTGCCAATTGACATATTGGGGAAAAGCTATAAAAAAAAACAAAAAAACAAAAGTCATGCCCACTATATATATATTTATCTTTTTTTTTTACTCAAAAAAACTTCGAATTTATACCCGAAAGACACATTTATCCTCCTTTAGGATTTTGTTAGAAATCTCCATTAAAAATCTGACGGGACGTTATTAATATTTTTCAAGGACAAGTGACGCCAACGTGGCTACATCAATAAAAGAATAAAAATGAAAATAAAACTAAAATATGAAAGTTGCAAGAACAAGAAGAGTCGAAGTTATTGTTCATCAACTTCAACGTGACGATTGCTTGGCTAAAGCGATTAGACACTCGTCCATTACCGCCCACTGCTACCTGAACCTTTTATGACATTGATTGGCCCTTTATTGACCACCCACCAAATCTAGTCATGGTGGCCGCCAGGGGTGAGCGGTTACAAGTTCCGTACAGGTTCTACCTGGAACTTGGAACCTACCCGTTTATACAGGTTCCTCATTTTGTGGAACCTGAAACCTACCCTGCATATTTTGGAACCTAGAACCTACCCTATCATAGATTCTAGGGTCGGTTCCTGATTCTACCTAGGTTCTACATGTATTCTTAGTTGAACGATTACAGTGAATAATCACATTTAATGACTATCACCAATTGTTAAAATTCACTTACCACAACTCATATTTAGAGACGAAAAATATGAAATATTAACAAAGTAAAAGTCTTAATGATAAAGTGATTCTGTATTACACACTCAGCATTGGATATTATGGAATACCTCAGGATAACACAAAGACATATACCAAGAAAAAAAATATAAACACTTGATTTAGGGTTCAGGTTCCGGTTCTAGGTTCCACCTACCTAGAACCTGGAACCTACCCGTCAGAATAGGTTAAAAGAATAATACATCCGAAAGTTGACTCGTGAAATGGAAAACCGAGATTTTCCTTTCATACAAGCGATTCTTGAGAGCTTTAAAGAATCAATGTGAATTACTTTCTAAGCTCTAGACATCTACTGCGAGATTCAATCTTTGCACGGCTAAATCACGTGTTCAATTTGTCATGTCAACTAGCTCAAACTTTACTCTCCCTCGTGAGCCATTCTATAAGATTTCCGCACGGAAAGTATAAAAAAGTCATAAACATATGAAAATGGTATTAATTCAATCATAAAAACTTTTGATTGTGCCAATTTAATCATATACATTTACATTATTTGCTAATTGAGCCTTTTCGATTAATTTTGGTTGAAAATTACTGATATGAACGTTGGTTATTCGATAAAGCACGACCAGCGCTGGTGTAGACAATCCTTACAATTTTTATTTATTTGTTTTTTCCCCCTTTTCGTTCGGCCAATGAGGAAAAACAAGCCCTTGTGGCAAGGCCATTACAACCTTGCTGTTCGAGGGCGAGGTGGTCCTTGCTTAGATTTGGTAAGGGGCGCGACCCTTGTCGGCTGAAATATAAGGAAAAAATAAACAAGTAAAAATAATAAAAAAGTAAATAAATAAAAAAAAATATATAAAAAAAATTAGAATATTATTAAAAAATTATCTACCTTAGTGTTATTTATGCCACATAGGATGACTAGCGTCTACGTCAGCAATTTTCCACGAAAATTGATCAGAGAAACTTAATTGATAAAATGTGAAAATATGTAGGATTCATTTGACATAATTAAAAGATTCAGAACTAATTGACACAATTGTAATACATTTGAGGCTTTATTTATGTATTAATTTATGCTTTCTTCCATTTCCCCACGGAATTAGTCCACGTGGTGCCTTATCATTTGGGACAATGAAATGTAATCCCATGTGAAAAAAGTTTTTATAGTGAATAGTCCAAATCGGACGAAACGATAACGATGAGGAGTCACGATGGACCAACGCAACCCACTCTTTAGGAGACCAAAGGAGACTTAGTCCGCATCTTAAGTCCCCATTTAATCTATCGCAAGATTCTTTTTGCCGTTAGCACGTCGCTAAGTCAACAAAGCAGTGTTTAGTCTAAATGACGTGCGTGTTGCACACGCATAAGCTTTTTTTTTTAATCGGCCGATGCTCGTTTAATTCCAAGTAAATAAATGATTTCGGAAAATATCTTTTTCAAGTCGATTTTTAACGCTCGCAAAAAAAATGAACCGACGCAAGAAAATTTTCGCCGGTTGAAATGATGAACTATTTTAAGTGCCATGAATGATAATATTTAGGAAAATATTTTTCAAGTCATTTATTTTTTTTACGAAACAAATAGAGGCTTAACTAAAATAGTGGAAATTTTTCAAAAAAATGCCTCAAGTGCTTTCATTTTATCAAATAAGGACCTGAAGTTTACTTTGTTTCAAATAAAGGCATAAAATACCCTCATTATGTTAACAAAGGCTTGAAATGATCTTATCGATATAAAAAAAAGGGCTTGACTCACCAGTTAGTAAAGGTATTTTGGCCATTCAGTATTTTTTTAATTATTTAATTGTTCGTTCCTTTTTCAAATTTTTCAAAAACTAAAAAAAAAGTAGAAGTGAAAAAAAAAATGAAACATTGGTTGTCGCCCCAATGTCGATGGGATGGTGGCAAAGATCGGCGGGGTCACTGGCGCTTCGACAAGGGCTCGCAGCACTATCGGTTAGAGGGGAGGGCTAGCAGTTTTTTAAAAATTAAAGAAGTAAAAATGAAAAAAAAAAATTGAAACGTAGGTGGGAGGGAAACCCCCTCCTGATTGCGTTTTTTTTTAAATTTAATTTAATTAAAAATTAGAATGAAGTTGTACTTTGATGAGAATATTTTTGATCGATTGGAATATTTAGCCTATTAGGTTATACCCTTATTTGAAATAGTCATGATAATTTAGGTTCTTATTTGAGATAATAAGGGTACTGCAGGCCCTTATTTGAAACGCTGACCACTTCAAGCCTTTATTTGACAAAATGAGGAAAGGAACACATTCTTTCTTTCTTTTTTTTCTTTAAATTTGGTCTATAATGAGGAAAGGAACACATTCTTTCTTTTTTTTTTCTTTAAATTTGGTCTATAGTGAGGCACATACTCAATTCTTAAATTTTTTTTTATAATGAAATTCCTAAATTTAATATATGAAACTTTAATTTAACGCTAATATGGGAAGGGAAAAATAAGAGAATCTACATATATTAAGAGAGTAAAACAGAGGAGAGAATCATCAATTGGATATATATAGAGAGAGAGAGAGAGAGAGAGAGAGCATTCACGTTCACACGGGGGGATTCAACCTGGCAAGCAAAAGCGAAAAGCGATTTCTTTTTGGCTCGCGACGCCTGCTCATTCTCCAACCCTTTTCCTCCCCCTCTCTCTGTCTCTCTCCGTCTGTCTCTCTGTGAGATCCCCCTCCCCCTTTTCATGTTTCTTCTATAAAGCCCAGGTTTCTGATACCATAACCCATCAACAATCGAGCTTGGATACCGGTTCCCCCACTGAGTCTCGTCCTTGTCCTCTCCTGATTTGTTCTCCCATCTTTCTGGGATCTTCTGCGTCACGATGGAGGTGAAGGGGGCTAATGGTAAACACCCTTTTGGTTCTCTGACCATTTTTTTTCGCTTGCTGTTTTGTTTCAATCTGTGGTCTTTTGATTGGGCAATCTCATCTAATCGATTGGATGTGAAAGTTTCTTGCTTTTCTTGTCCTTTTCCCCTTCCTCTGTAGCTGATTTCACTTTGTGCTGTTCTGTTTTGGTGGTTCTTCTCTATCGAGGAGCCTCTTGTTTTTTTTTTTTTTGGTTAAACAAAACAAAAGTGACAGGAGATTACTGTAATTGATGGTTGAGTCCTGGGATTTGTCTCATTATTTTTTTTTTCCAAATCGCTTCGTGAGCTTTCATGTGGGAGAGTTAGGCAATAATCAGCAACAGTTCTTTGAAGGAGACACGGCTTTGAATTCGCGTTCCATGCTTTTTTCTTTGCTTGATTGGTGTATTTGCAAGCTTTTCCTCTCTCTCTCTCTCTCTCTCTCTCTCTCTCTGCTGTCGTATATGCCATCATGAGTGTGGAGCAAATTGTGAATTTTTCGGGCAAAGTAGTTTTAGCTGGAGTTTGTGGTTTTTACCATTTGGACTGAAGGTGCTCTTTGATAAGCCAAGCAAATTTAATTTCAGATTAGAGAATATACCAATGGATGATACTCGTGTTGTGTCTATCATATCTTATTAATTTAGTGCTACTTCTTTCCTTTTAGTTGTGGAAGATAAGGATGGGGCTATTTCCGTAGCTTCTGCATTTGCGGGCGATCAACAAGGTAAAATTCCGTAGCTTCTGCAGTTGATGAAACGGATGTCTCTCTTGAAGAAATTATGGGCGACATGCATTCAGAAGTCAGATGATCTGCTTGTCTGTTGCGGCTGTGACTCCATTTAAATTGTCTGCGGAACCAATAGACATTTCTCTGATTGACTGAGATTGAGAATATCGAGCTTTACTCACCGACTATGTTGGTTATGTTTGGGACAACTTTGCAGCATATGTTTGTTGTCTAATTGTCCTACTTCTTGGTAAAATATGATGTCTTTAAGTTTTGGTGGCATGCTGAATCAGCTGTACAGGATAGAGATCGCAAGTTCTTAACGAAAGCAGTTGAAGAAGCGTACAAAGGGGTAGAGTGTAAGGATGGAGGCCCTTTTGGTGCTGTTGTTGTTCAGAATGATGAAGTTGTTGTAAGTTGTCACAACATGGTTCTAAAGAACACAGATCCAACTGCTCATGCAGAAGTGACTGCCATAAGAGAGGTGAATAACTTAGCAGAGTAATTCTTGTGAATTTAGCTTCAATTGCAGACCTTGTTCTTCATAAAATTATTCAGGTTATTGGTTTTTTTTCCTCCAAGAAAATAAACGGTGAAGGAGCAAAGAACAATCTTATAGAGAGAGCAAAGAAATGTGGATAAAGAAGAAGATTACTTTGTTATGCATATGTAGTCGAGGAATCAGGTAAAACCCACATAGGTGATTCCAAGCTTAGACTGTTAACTAGTCATTGTCCTCCAGAGATAAGGCAGAAAGGATCTCATTAGATAGTATCATACAGAGAATAAAACATGGAGCTGCCCTTTAGGATAATGTGCATTTCTGAGTCTACTTTATTGTTTGTTGAGTCTGACTCCAAAAGTTGCTACTCCGGAGAAAATACTAACCTTTTGAGGATAAACAAACACACAAAAATATGTGTGTGTGTGTGTAGTTTTTTCACGTATCTTCTTTTTGAATGTGCTAGTTGATTTTTGCTCCGTTTCTTTCCAATTAGTGGATGCAAACACAGTAATGCCCATTCTTTTGAGCCACTATGTCATGGATAGCATCTCTTGTTGACCCCTTCATCTCATTACTACCATCTCTTGCTTATGTAAGGGCATCACTATTTGTTTTTCTTTTGTTAAAAGTTTTCTTTTGGCAATATCATTGGACCTGGTATCTCGAGCTACTAAAATTAAGGTCATGTTACTCTGGGTTTCCATTTTAATGGTTTGGTTACTTTGAAAACTCTGCTTCGAGTCGATGTTGTTAGACATCTACAGTTATTTGCATAGAGAAAGAAACTGGCGTATGGTATTCTTTCTCAAGTGGTACGTGTCATCTTCTTCCTGCAAAGTACCCGTGATTTCTTAAAGTGATAACGCATCAGATTGTTGCCGTTTAACCTTTGTTCTTTGTTGTCGCACAGAAATATAGGGATTGTGGTGCAGATAATCTGTTTTGATTCGTACTGCGATGCTCTGTGTAAAGCCCAACCACAAAGTTATTTGACCGAGCATTTTGTCTTTGCTCCTCGTTTTATAACCTGCATAAGCTATCCCACTCAATGATCAATCGCTCGATTCTCAAGTATATCTGTTCCCATCTCTACCAGGCATGCAAAAAGCTAGGCAGGATTGAGCTTTCGGACTGTGAAGTCTATGCCTCTTGTGAGCCTTGTCCCATGTGCTTCGGCGCCATCCACCTTTCAAGAGCCAAGGTCTCTCTCTCTCTCTCTCTCTCTCTCTCTCTCCCCCCGAGCATTCCTATCATCTATTGCTCTACTGATCGTCTGGAACATGACTTTAATCACTTGCTTGTCAACACAGAGGTTGGTCTATGGAGCTAAGGCTGAGGCGGCTATTGGTATTGGCTTCGACGATTTTATCGCCGATGCTCTGAGGGGAACTGGCTTTTACCAGAAAGCTCAGTTGGAGATCAAGAAAGTTGATTGGGAAGTTGCGGAGCAGGTCTTCGAGAAGACGAAGGAGAAGTTCCTAATGTATTGATTCTTCAGTTTCTCCTCGTCATTCGTAAGTTGCAATCGTCCACTGCTCACAGCATGAGCAATACTTGTAAACCGCTTACAACGTCATTAATACCTGTAAACCGTTACAAGGTCATTAATCTATTGCACGTCTGTCAATTCGGTTTTAAACTTTAGTCCTAAAATTTTTGGCAAATTGACAATTCAGTCTTAAGCATTTCGATCGCTAAATATTTTGGTAATTTGTCAATATAGTCCTAAATCTTTTGACGTTTTGTCAATTTAGTCATAGACCTATTATTTGGACAATGGGCAGAGAAGGTTACATTGATGCAATTGAAAGGTTTATGGCTAAATTTGACAAATTGCCAAAAAATTAAGACTATATTGACATAATTGAAAATTTTAGGACTGTAGGATGTTTTTGGACAATCATCCCGTGAGCACAAGGATGGTAAAACGGATGAAAATGAACCATTGTAAGAGATCATATAAAACCAAGTTGTCAATTTTGACGTTGTTTGTTTGTTACCGTCTCATGGCAACAACCTTCACGCAATCTCCAAATCCATGTCTTCATCATCTTTCTATGTTGGGGGACGGACTCAGCAAGTTGGGACAAGAGAGGGTTCCTCTCCTCCCCCAACAATCTCATTGCTACTTCTTGTTTGCTTACCCTCAGCTTCTCCGGGCACGTAAGGGAACAAAAAAAAAAAAAAAACCCGGTTCCTATCGAGAACTTTCGAAGACTCTTGCGGCGTCACGTGACGATAACGGCAATCGACCGGCGTTCGCTCTTGCGACGTTTGGATCTCCTTATTTCTTAGTCTTTGGTTGAATAATTTCGACGGAGAAGAGAATATCGCCGTGCGCGTGATGTCTTCGTCAAATCTCAAGCTGACTCGTCGTCGTTGGAAATTCACGAACGGAAGTTTCATGTAAGATGAGCAGCATTGTCGGATCTTGACTAATCTTGTTGTAGACAAGCGCCCGCCCGCTTTCTTTTACCGCTTTCTCGGGCAAGTTACGGTAAAGAATGTGCGTTTCCTTTTCTCTCCAGTTTTGACTTCAAGCGTTTCTTGCCCCGACCTTGCATGCGACATTTATTCATAAACCTAAAGCAGAGACTAAAGAAAAACACGTTTATCATTGTCTGGTGCAGCTGGGTTTAGTCAGCCTTTTGCTTTCACACGCTAATACAAGGTCCATAGAATTATACACCATACCCCAGCCTAAACTCGGTCGAGCTTTGACTGAGACAATTTCGAAAATCGGAACATTAAGTCGGATCATTTTAGGTTCTAGGACAACATTTTAGCCTTCGCGAATGTTGCTGTCGATGATGTGAAGAATTTACACCAAATGTTAGAGTAATCAATATTATACCAAGTTTTCGTCTAATAACTTAAGTCCAACAGGCCATATGGGAGAGACAGGAGTTGCTGCTGTTTCGACTGGAGGCGTAATATGTGAGGGGTGAGGGGGAGATTATTGGTTGTGGAATAGGCTCACGCTTGATTTACGAATGTGAGGGAATGTCTCATCATTTGAGTTAACTTTCTATAATGAGAGAAACCCAAGACTACTAAACACCGGTAGATGTTTGGAGATACCTTCGTCCGGAGAGATGATAAGCTAGGTTTTGAGATGAGAGAGACACAAAACTATGGGCGCGGAGCATATAACTTCACCCGAGGAGATCGCTAAAATGGAGCCCAAATCCTAACACAACTCATTGCTCGAAAACCGGTTTGGTCACCAGATTCATTCATAAAGATATTCGACCCAACACCGGTAGATTTTGGGAGTACCAACAGACACTTTCACCCTGAGAGATCATTAAGAGGGAGCCTAAATTATAACATGACTCACTACTTGAAAACTGAATTGGTCACCAGATTCATTGAGATATTCGCCACCAATTAACTATTGGCTATGATAGCATTTGTTGGGAGATAAAAAAGAACTCAAATTCAAGCTCGGTAACATATTCAGATGGACCTCCTTTCACTAAAAAAATTAAGTTAATAATTTATGGGCCAACTAGAATATATTAATTGCTCTACACCATATAAAAATTCGCCGATATGAAATTTCTCTAACACAATAATTTTGTCATATATATTATATGTATGAGAAGTTTGGTGCCTCTCTGTGCGTCCTGTGAACGCACACCATCTCTGTTTCAATTGCATGCGTAGAGCCATTCAATTCCTTTTGGTTTTTCCCCACGCTTTCACATGTCAAAAAGTCTCTCCCTGAGAATCAATCACCAAAAAATATGCTGTCGAGTCAAGGGGTGACCTCAAGCTTGAATCTCGGTGTCCCTAGAGTGACTTTGGGTTTGCTGTAGACTAGGGAAAATAAGCTCTTTTGAGGGAAGCAAAAGAGAGAAAATAGGAAAATTTGTTTGGGGATCTTTAATTGTTCTATGTTTTTTTTCTTTCTTTTCATTCATCTTTTCTCGTCGAGACTCGATTTTGGTCTTGTTGAATCTTGCAAAAGCATTAGAATTATGTGTTTCGCGCATTCAAATCATGCATCTCATTAAGTCGTAATAAAAATCCTTTTCGGGAAACCTTTAATTAAGTCTTAAAAGAAGATCCTGACCTGGAAAAGCAAAATGTTCAGATGATGTTCATGTCTTCTTGGACAAACCCTTTGATTAAGGAAGACAATTTTCATCTGTTGTTTTTTCCTTTTTAACTCTTGTTTCAAAGTTAGTTGTCGACATAAAGTGGCCTCAATTTGTCTTTAAAGTGCAGACATATTGTAGGTTTGTCTTTCCTGATGTTACCCTAGTGTCTGCAGCTAGTGAAGTTGATCACGCTTGAGATGAGCCATTATCAAATTGAGTTTAGACGATAACCCCTCATATTTTTCTCACATTATGTGAAGAACCCTTGTTCTTTCTTTCCTGTTCACCTTCTGCTGATTTTGTTGATCTCAGATAGCCACTTTCAGGATCGTATATTCCTAGATTCAGTTCAGCAAGACATCTTCTTTTCTTTCATGCAAACAATGCTGCTTGTATTGATTTATTCTATTCGATGTTTTTTTTTTTCCTTTCCCTCTGAAATATGGGAGGACATATGAAATAATGATCACTGAGCTTGAATTTATTTTTTCAGATTATAACAGAACAAGATATCACAGTGCATTCAATACTTAAGATAGCTCAAATCTTCTTCATGTATTTTAACAACTTCTTCTGATGGGTATGCATTTAACAATTTGATATGTAATACCTAAAGATGGTTTATGAAGAAAAAGGCAGAAAAGTTTGTTTTCCTGGTCAGCGTCATCATGATCCATGTGAGCCATCTGTTGTACACCACACCTCATCTTATATACGATCAACACAAACATATATGATAAAGATACTTCATGCAATGTCAATCTCTTACCTTGATTAATGGTGTGCTCGCGAGAAAAATTACTCTCTCTCTCTCTCTCTCTCTCTCTCTCTGGATGACATGGATGATTGCAGAACAGCTGTGAACAATGATTAAGAAAGTCATTCACCTAGCTACGAGAACCTTCCAAAAGCTCATGCTGAATAGGGGTGAAAAAAGAAGCCGTAGATAACATGATATTTGGGGACTAAAGCAAGTGCTAAAGCCAGAGATCAATGACAACGGTTATCATGCGCTCGAAAGGAGAAGTAGAAAAAAGGAGTTAATATAGTGATAACTTGATTCTTCGTCACCGTAGTAAATAGTGGAGAATATTATTTTATCCCTCATCCTTACATAAAAAAAGTAAAATAAAAAATAGGAGTAGTCAATTTCGACACATCCACTAAAAAAATCGCATGCTTCCATAATACATAAGATCATAATTTCATTTGGGGAATACAGTCCAGTCAGTTCTAAATCTATTATACTTATGACAATTTGATTCTAAATATTTCTTTTTATTTTGTCAATGTAGTCGTAAACCTTTACGTGAAATTCTAATAAAGCCATCATGATTAATTTTTGTCGAAAATTGTTGAGGTGGTGATGTTTCACGTAGGACTGCCCGCGAATAACTAGGTCGCCACATCAGCCATTTCCAGCGAAAATTGACCCAAGGGCTTCATTGAAATTCCGTGTAAAGGTTTATGACTAAATTGTCAAAATTGAAAAGTTCAGCACTAAATTGACATTGATATACAAGATTTAAGACCGATCGAGTCATTGTCCCTTTGCTCGAGATGTCCTAGTCCTCTTTATGTAGGAAAAAGCCTCCCTAAATTAACATGACAATTGTACATGAAACAAGAATGGAATAGATTTAAGAGGCTGGTCAATACCCAAATCGCTTGTAGATACGAGATGTGACTACGTCGATATCCGCGTTCCTCGTCCTATATATATTATATGTAGGTAACTTGTGCACATATGTATACTTACCAAGAAACTAATGTGTAGCTTCCAATACCCGTAAAAGAAGTGGTTAAAACATGCCCATCAAGCCAAAATGGAGCTTTCTAGGAATCACACCTTTTGTTCTTTTGCTGAAATTTTGTGTGCCTAGCATGGTCATACAATTGTCCGAACGTGTGGAGCAATAAAAAAGTTTCATATCAAAGACTTTGGGAGTAGACTAGCCTAGTCCACCTAACTTGTTCCACTGGAATACGGCATAGAGAGTAAAGACATTGCTTAGGTTTTGTTCATATATCGGCCGAAAAATTCGCTCGGCATGGACATATAACAAGATACGAGGCACAATAATCTATTTCGCATATTTACAATTACGTTGGGCGTCGCCGATCAAAATCTAACTGTCGTGTTATCACTTAAATATGGTGGGTTGGTTTTTTTTTTTTTTTTCGCATGTACTTATGTCATTGAAATATCAGTGATACGTGATATAACATAACACTTTTTCATCACAAGGGAGAGAAGGAGAGTTGAGAGAGAGAGAGAGAGAGAGAGAGAGAGAGAGGCACACGTGCAAGTGTGCCATCCAATTGAAAAACTATCCTTGGAGGCAACTACCACGCCGATTCTTCCCAAAACGACAGGCGTTTCGGGCGCCCCCCAAAAAAAGGAGCTGTAAGTTGCATCACCATGCCGTCATTTGCTCATCCGCGACAAACACGGCCAACCAACGCTCGAGTCTTCTCATTTTTTTTCTTTTCTGCAGTTGGAAAAACTGACACTTCATCATTTTAGCCTCCACCCAAGAAAAAAGGTATTAAAAATAAAGACTGCTTAATCATGTCTAAATTACGATATAATATGTGAAATTAATCATATACCATGGAAATTATCTGGTGCCGTCAGTATTGCAAATTAAAAAAAGTCAAACTCTATCGAAACATTGATGGACTCGTTACACCATCTCCGACATCGCAGTATATGTGGAGCTGCTCTTCTCGCACCTTCTTCCCTTTTCTTTTAGATTTCAATCTCTCGAAATTGTTTAAAGTGTCCGATGGTAACTTACCGTATTGTGTTTGCATTCGTGGGGTTTATTCAACATCAAGACTTTTGAGGTGAGTCCACATACGCACGCTCCCTCCCACGTCAAAGAAATACAGTCTTCTTTTTGTTTTTTTTTTGTTTATATATAATGAGCTTTTTGTCTTCTTGATGAAGCATTTGGTGGAATGAAGTGATTCCATACTCTCAAAGCAACCTCATGGATCATCAACTTCCGCAGCAAGATAGACAACCGGGTTCCCTGGACGGAAGGCCTGCCATCAATGAGCTAAGCTTCTTCTCCGGCGACCGGCTCCGAAGCGATGCCAACCATGGTAGAGCTGGCGTGCCAGATTCGGCGAAGCTCAATCCTATCGATGACGTAATCCGAGTTCTCATTCTTATCCTCTAATGCTATGTATGTTTAGACTGTAATAGACTGTGGCATCTTGTGCTCAGGGAAGGCTGAGGATGAAGGTTATCTAGTTTGAAGATAATGATGGATTTTCATACAGACAGATTGGTTTTGCTCAACGTTGGGGCTTTTGTGCAGGGTGGTGCAATGGATTTTCTCACTCTAAGAACTGGTGGTTTGTGGAGGGAGAATCATGAAGAAGAGACCAAAGCCACAAGCCAAGTGAGCCACAATTGCTCTCTCTCTCTCTCTCTCTCTCTCTCTCTCTCTCTCTCTCTCTACAGAAGAACTTCAGGGTTTGACATTAGATACACATGGGTGTTGATTTTACAGTACCTTTCTTTTGATATAATTAGAGAAACCGCTTATGTGGATTTGTTCATGATTATGATCAATAGCTGAGATCTTTGAGAGTCAAACTTGAGGAATTAAGGGATGAGAATCAAAAGCTAAAGAGCATGTTGGAGTGGATCTCAAAAAGTTACACTGCTGTTCAAGCCCAGCTTCTTCTAGTTATGCAAAGAAAGGCATCAATCAATCTCAAGGTAATAATGATCTTAACTTTAATTAGAAGCACAATTACTGCATGCTTGCTTGGAATTCTCAATTGAAATTCTGGGGGAAGTAAGAGATTATAAGCATAATATATGGTTTACTAGTTTTTCTCTATTTGAATTTCCGTGGTCTATTTTTTGCCTTTATATTCTTGAATTCTCTTTATCAGAAATCAATGGATTCAGAAAAGTAAAAGAACGAATTTTTTTCCTTTTGTTTTTCTGTCAATTGTTTCCCCATCAGTTCAGAGAAGAGGCGCTTGCTAATGCCGAGGTGTCATCTTATGGTGATACTTTGAGAAAGAGATCGCAGCCATCCGTGGAAGCTAGTATAACAGATCGACACTGTGAGGATCAGAACATAGGGAACCACATAGGGAGGAAAAGAGTAGCGCCATCAGCAAACGAGACCAGCTTTGATGATAGTCAACCATATCAAACTGTGAAAACCTTAGAAAGTGCCAATATGGCAAGAGGCAAGAACACAACAAGAGAAGAAGAAGAAGAAGAAGGAGGAGGAGGAGGAGGAGGTCCTGATAATCATCGAGATCAGGTTTCGGGTCTTCAGGGTTCTTATAGAAAGGCGAGGGTGTCGATAAGGGTGCGATCCGATGCACCTGTGGTTAGATTTCTTCTTCCCCCTTAGTCCTTATGATCGATCATCTATTTCTAGCTACCTTGATTGCATCCATTAATCCAATCTCGCATATGATGGATCACATCTGTGTCGTGGTCAACGTTAATAAACCAGTTATTTATGTCTTCCCCCGATGATCTTTGAACGAAGGATCTAACAAAAAGTCAGATGATTCGGATATATTTGAACTCTTGTTCTTCCGTGCGATCTAGGTGGTTAACTAAGTAATGCTTCATCTCTATGTAAGGATCATACTCGAGAGAGAACTCCCGTACCGTAAATAGAACATCAAAATGATGATCAATGAGCTCTGTAAATTTTTGTTGCAGATAAGTGATGGGTGTCAGTGGAGGAAGTACGGTCAAAAACTCGCAAAAGGAAACCCTTGTCCGCGAGCCTACTATCGTTGCACGATGGCCACCGGATGCGCGGTTCGTAAGCAGGTATTTCTGAAATCTACCCATCCACAATTTCGAAGAACATGCCGAAATTAACAAAATGGAGTTCTTGCTCCTATTTTTTTTGGACCTTTTTTTATGAAACCCTAAAATCAAGCCTAGGAAAAAAGTGACCTTCTGCATGTCGACGCTGAATGAGCTAACCGAGAAGTTCCAATTATTTATACATGAAGACATTTTCATGAAAAGAAAGACGAAACCTCTAAAGAAATGACTTACGTTTTCTGAAAATTGAAGAATTTCGGAAGTTCTGAGGAACTTTCTTTCTCTTTCACTTGGTAGATAATCCCAGTGCGATTGCCATATGCTGAATGCTCCTGATTCTGATAGATGTAAACATACTGTACGTCAATGTATATATTGATATTACGTGTAGTTACACTTCAATGACCAAGAAAATGGACTTCTAGAGGTGTTTGGGTTGTCGTCGAGATTTCTTCCCTTCAAATTTGATTTTACTTTCTTTGTCTAGCTAAATCTTCTAATGCTATAGAAGAATTAAGCACATAAAAAAAAAATATCATGAAAACTCACTTTATATATGATGCGATAGATTGAACCAATCATGGTTTTTAAAGTGTGCGTGAACTTGTATTGTTAGCTTGACTCACTATGAGTTCCAAAGATTTTTAATATGTGATTGATTTGATTAAGTGAAATGAGCCGGACTTAGGCTAGCTGTGAGACAACACCCAACAGAAAAAGCAATCTAATTTTCTTCTTAGCTTCTCCATTTGTCACGTGGAATTATGGTAATCAACGCAGGTCCAAAGATGCATGCAAGACAAGACCATCCTAATAACCACATACGAAGGGAAGCACAACCACCCGCTTCCTCCAGCGGCCACTGTCCTTGCTAACACCACCTCCGCCGCTGCCGCAATGCTGCTCTCGGGCTCAACCGCAACCACCCCCAACGGCAACATTAACCCTAACTTCCTCTCAAGCTCCAACTTCTTGTTCCCACATCACCTCCTGTACAATAACTCCACCACCATGGCTTCTCTTTCTTCCTCATCCCCTAATTACCCCACAATCATACTTGACTTAGCCCAAACTCCTGTCATCAATAACCACTCTCTACAAAGCCAAAGGATCCCTTCATCAATACCCAATTGTCAGACACTGAATAACCCTCCTTTCACTCCTCCTTCCAATGGTTGCCCCGGGTTCCTAGGGCATCCACTGATACCCATTTTGCCACCACCACAAGTGCATCACTTGCTATTAAGAAATCAATGCCCTTCTTCATTGATGGGTAACGTTGGAGCGGCTATCGCTAGCGACCCTAGCTTCGGTTCCGCAGTAGCCATGGCCATTTCTTCAGTAGTAGGTGCAAGCGCGACTCCTCCCGGAATGCTCAACGATAACACGAATGGCCGCACCAACATCAGCTCTAGTACTAGCACCATTGTTGCCCATGATGATGCCTCTTGACTCTATATCGTCAGCTATATAAACGTCCCTTCTATTCGATGCACCGTTTTCTCGGAGCCTCGTGAGAATTGTGTAAACATATCGCATATTGGCATCGTGTTGCTGCTTTTGGATGATGTGTGTATAGTTGAAGGGCATTTATTTGTTCTAATAGGACCCATGAATGAATTCATACGTTATTAGGAAAGAGGTCGTTCTCATAGGTTTCTCCCCTAATTTTTGTTTGAGTTAGGCGTGAAAGGCCCCTTTTGGCTTTTTACTAAGCATACTCTAATTCTCTCAATTAGCAGATTAGAATTATGTCTGTGTCCCCCTTTCATCTTGTACCTCTCTTAATTTAACCGGAACTTTTTATTATACCAAAGTGGTATGAACCTATGCAAAACGGATTTTGTGCAAGTGCTTTCTTTATTGCTTTGGCCAATGTTGACATCATCTTTTACTGGTGTGTTCTTGTATTCTTTGTAATAGGAACTTCTGTTTGGTCAATTTATTATCTTCATCATCATCATCATCATCATCAAGAATTGAAATGGAATGAATCTCTTTGTCTCACGCATGATACGATGACATCATCTCTTACCATATTATATATGTTGTTGATATCTTCATAATAAACAATACCCTTCCCCAGCTGTTAGAAGTAAATGAATTTTCCACATTTTCTTCCATCTGTTCTTGTTCTTATTCAAATACGATGGCATGGACCACTTGATATATATACTTTCTAGGCGTCCCCTAAAATATTTTTAACTTTGATGGCAACTTAGCCTTCTACAAATTGTATAAGACCAAATTCTGGAAAATTTGCCAAAAAAATTCCAAAACCTATTATACTTTTGCAAACTAGACCTAAACGTTTTAATTTTACCAAATAAGTCATAAAATTTTTCATATTTTACCAATTGAGTTCATTTGATCAATTTTGGTTGAAAATCTCTAATGTGGACATTTGTTGTCCTAAGTGGCATGACCAATGTTGACGTGGATAATTTTTTTTCTATAATGTTTTGATATTTTTTGAGTTTTTATCAATTTTTTAATTAATATTTTCTTTGTTTTCATTACATCTCGCCGGCCGCTAGCAAGGGCTAGCGATAGTTGCCTAGTCTAGGTGAAGGCGTCGCAGCCCTTGCAGGCCATGAGCGATGGCATTGGGCCCTTAATTGGATCTTAGCTAGAGCATGAAGGTCCTCGTCCGTGACTAGGGAGGGCCGTGACGCCCTTGCCTAGACTAGGCAAGAATCGCTTGCCATTGCCATTTAGAGATGTAAAAAAAAAAAACAAAGAAAACAAAAAATAATAGAAAGAAGGAAAAAAAGAGAAGGCTAAATCAATAAAAAAAAAATTAGAACCAAAGTAAAATATTATTCGAAATTATCAACATCAGCAATTTCTGGCCAAAATTAGTTGGACGAACTCAATTGAAAAAACATAAAAATATTTAGGACTCAACTGGAAAAATTAAAATATTTGAGACTGAATTGGCAAAAGTTTTAATTTTTCGTGAGAAATTTCAATTGTTCCTCGAGATTTAGAACTTCAAAGAAGCAAAAGACATTTTCCTTCCTGAGTCATGATTCTTCCCCTAAACCATATTATTGACCCAGGACCGTCTAAGAGAAACCTTTTTGGGAGTTTGACATGTTAAGAGTATGAAAATATAATACTCATTATATTCGAATAGTTGAAAGTTTTGCAGCAAATGGCACTTAACTTTTATCTTGATGCATGAATAACTTGTTTTAGAGAACTGAAGAAACATAGAACTCCTTGTAGGGTGTCTTTGGCCCCCAATTTTGAAAGTGAAAAGCCACATTGGTGCGGTTGTCAATTGCCGTGGGTCATTTCGGTTGTAAGTCAGATTCACCACTCACGATCTCCTCTCCCTCCAAACTTGAGCCCAAATCATGGACATGAATGTAGAGACCCGACTTCTTAAACACCCTTGAAAAATTCCGCAAGCCCCCATTAACCGATTAAGTATAGGACTTTGGCTTATCTGAATGGCTCTAATCCAGTGCAATTTGCGCGCAATTAGGGAGATTTGAATAGACTATGTAATATAGGGGTTTATTAATAATATTTTTTTAAAGTAAGCCTATACATTTATATATCATACCTGCGCGCACATGTGTATCAAAGTATTACAATTTACACATTAATGTAAGCTAATTTACCCACATCATGAGTAGGTGAGAACAATTTAGTATTTGATCCGTCTAACCGGTTTTCGGCTTGCTTGAATGTCTAATTCATGAGACTAGCAACATATTTCATGGAACGAAGTTCAGGCGGAGTTTCAAATTACGAAAAGAGATGAGACTAATTTGCTATTTTCGAAAGCCAGTAAATGACAATAATTGTGCAATTTATTGCACATGGACTATTCATAAGACGTTTACATGAGTGGGTAACTGCAGAAGCTGAGTTTATTGAGCTACTATTTCCTATTTCTTTGAACTCCAGGAAAAACATGCCGAACCAAATGTAAAACAATAACCTGAAGTGCTTTTCATATCATCCATTGAACCTGCCCAGTCACTATCTGAATACCCCTGCAACTTAAACTCTTGAACTTTACAGAATTTAATCCCATATGAAAGAGTACCCTTTAAGTATCTCAACACCCTCTTTGTTGCTACCATATGTAACTTACTTGCACAATCAAGAAATCTAGACAAGAGACTTACAGGAAACATGATGTCTGGTCTAGTTGCCGTGGGATACATAAGACAGCCAATCAAACTTCTGTAAACTCTTTCATCTGCAGATTCTGAACCATCATCCTTCTGAAGCTTTTCCTTCTGAACCATTGGACTACTCACACTCTTGCACTCCTCCATGTTAAATCTCTTCAGAATCTCCTTCGAATACTTCTTCTGAAATATAAAAACTTCATTATGAGTCTGACTAATTTCCATCCCCAGAAAATATGACATCTCACCAAGATTTCATATTTGGTTCGACATGTTTTTCCTGGAGTTCAAAGAAACAGGAAATAGTAACTCAATCAACTGCAGAAGCTGAGTTTATTGCAGCTACTGCAGCTGTAAATCAAGCATTATGGTTGAAGAAGTTGATGGATGATCTGCATCTGAAGCAAAAAGAAGGCATTGAAGTGTTTGTAGATAATCAAGCTGCATTGGCAATTTCACATAATCCAGTATTTCACGGAAAAATAAAGCATTTCAAGATCAAATATTATTTTCTAAGAGAGGTGCAGAAGGCTGGAGAAATAAAGTTGGTATACTGCAGTTCAGAAGAACAACTTGCAGATATATTCACAAAGTCATTCAACGTTGGTCGATTTGAAGTTTTGAGAGCAAAGCTGGGAATGTGCAGCACTTGATTCAGGAGGAGAATGTTGTGTATCAAGGCTGCAGAATATTTTGTTTTAAGTTAGTTCTAGCAATTCTATCTTTAAGATTTGATTAGATTCTGTTAAGATTTGAATTTACTAGATAACTTTCTGGTTTATTATTCAAATATTCTATTTTGATTCGAATCCTAGTAGATTTAGGATAAAGATTTGTTTTGGAGTATGTATTTAAGCGTTACAATCTTTTGGAATAATAAGAAAGTTGAAGTTTTCCCTTCCATACGTTAAAATCTTGCTCTTGGAATACATTCTGTTTTCATTCTGCTCTGTTTTGTGCATCTGAACGTCATTCTAAACACTTCAGAAGCAAATACAGAACTGCTTCTGACGTCCTATTGATCCCTCGAGAAGTAACACCCTGGCAATGCTGGCTTTTAAAAGCAAGAACAACGGTCATCAAATCTTGAAGTTAAATGTAGTGGAGAGGCTGATAGAAGCGTTGAAGATTCCGCTTCTTCGTGTTAATGTTGGAAGAATATTGGCGAATCTGTGCACTTGCAGCGGATCAGAGTCCTTCAACTAGCTAAAGGGAGTAACAGCAGCAGCACCAAAAGTAAGTGCATTCTTTTGCCAAAACTGAACGGGAGACGGCATCTCGGTGACCTGAAGTTAATTGTTCCCACCTAACCATATTTCCTTATCTCAGGTTCTCAACGCGATATTGTCAGAAGAAGGCAAACTACAAGAGGTCATGGTTGGGCTAGCGGCTTACGCTTTCAAGTTCATGACAGCAGAAGAATCCACCACTGTCTTCAAGAGGGCGGGGTTTAGAGAAGCCGAATTAGCTTGCGCTTTGGTCAAGATCCTGAGGAGCCACCAGAACCCACGCATAGATGTGCCGAGAATGAGAAGGTTTGCTATCGAGCTGGCAATCTGCATGATGAGGGACAAATCGACAAACGTGCAGATCTTCAGGGATCTGGGCATGGAGGAGGAGCTTGAAGGGGTCTTGGATACGACATCTGAGCTAGAGAGCTTCAATATTTTCTCCGGCACCTTTGGACAAAGAAGGTACAGCACGGCCATTCACTCACTTGTTGAGACCGCACTTATGCTGCTGAAGAACAGGTTTGATCAACCGATAGGCTACTGAGCAAGAAATGATGCCAAATTATCAAAAACAAATTGGAAACATGAAGGTATGCTAGACTACACATTTCATTCTCTAATTCCAGAAGCAAACAAATAGAGGTAATTGCTTATTTAGCAACTCCGCCGGGCTTAGTTCCGTCGAAATGCCTCTGAAAGTGATCGCCTTCCTTATTTGTCCGCACAGAATTTGCGCGATTTACAGCACACCACATGTACTACCACCAAACATATGCAAAATGTGTATATACACCTGCACATTCTTCTAGTTTTCTACATAACTCCTGAACATCCAAGCATCCAAGCGTTGCGTATACCGTGATTCTGAGCTCACAACTCCTGCTATTGAAAGATGAGATCTTTCCTTCAAAATCCCGTTCTACTTAGCAGTGAATCTCAGACTTGAGGACGACACGACACAAGCCTTGCATATTTCACACGACTACACCAAGAACAAGAACCCCAAAGGGCAATTCATCAGGCACCTGAAGTTAATCAAAAGAAAAGAAAGAACACTGTGAACGCGGAAGGAAATCTCGCAATGAATCCATGAGTCACCAGCGTTATTCGCTTCTCTGAAACCACCGGAACAGGATGAGACAAGAACCCCAAAAGAAATGCGAACTAGCAATTGAAACATACACTCCATAAAACAAAAGGCAATGCCAGAAACCACGGGTGAGGATTGAGCTTCTTGATGGCAAGCAAGCTCAGTCGCTGGGAATTGCGGAAATGAAGTAAAAACGATGTAGGAGATGAAGCATATGAAAATAACGAAATTGAATTAAAACTGTTAATCCTAAGCAAGAAATTAAAAAAGAATTATTACTCTATGTTTTTTTGTTTTGCAGAAAAATAATAATGTGAAAATTAATTTTTTAAAAAAGTAATCGCATATATCGCTCAAAATAATTAGTCAAGTAAAGATTATTTTTATTACCGATAACACGTTAAATTTAAATATTTGCAATGAAATGTTTTTCGCCCGTTCATTTTCGTCGAGCGATGTAAGTGACTATTTTTAAAAAAATATTTTTGAAATTACTCGTTTGTCACGAAATAAAGGAAGCCAAGATACTCAAACACTCTCAAATTTCCATCTATGTCAGGGCCAAAACATCATTTTACCCTTTGTCTCTTTCTCTTTTTCACTCATTAATTTCTTAAAAATCATTTATAAGTCTCTTCGTCTCGTTATTATATTTCCTGAATTGCCCCTACTTCCTCTATCTTATACTCACCTATTATACATAATTATTCATTTTTTATGTGCATAATTACTTAATTATGTGCATGGGCGATAGCTACCAACCGTGAATATTAAGGGACATATGAGGCGAATTGATATAGTTTACCACACTTTTATAGCTATTCGAAATGAAAAATTATTTTTTAACAAAACAAAAGCACATAACTTAAATGTCGATATCTATATAGGTTTAAAAAAATTGGTGATAAAAATTAAACAAAAAGAAAATATCAGTCATGTGCGAATAGCACAAATCTTTTACTATATGATCTTTTTCTTTGCAAAAAATGAGATTAAAACCCTCGATGTTCTTCCATTTATTAATAACTCGAAATATTAAAATACAAAAAAAAAAGACGTTTTGGGCATCAATATCTTTAAGTTTTTGGACGAAATTTTATATATTAACTTCATAGACTTTAAATGGGCCTATCGATATTTATTCATTCCGAATGTAGACATTATTCGGCACCCCTTGCGTCTATGACCATTTTTATACATTCATTAATTGCTTGCATAATTTTATTTAGATAGCGATCAATTATGCTCTATCATGTCATAAACTCCATCTTGAAGAGCCACATATCGCGAAAATGAAAAATCAAATCTCAAAAAATCTAAAAGTACCGTTACAAAGAAAACTCATGGCAAGGCACTTGACATTTAACTGATGTAAAGATGACGTTCAAGTCCTCTGAAAGCTTGGCCAAGAAGAATTACTATTAAAAAAAACTAATTTTCAGCAAATAAATCAAACACAAATACGTATTTTCCCCAAAACGTAATCTTCTCAGAAAGTACCACCAGACTTGAATATGAGAGTTGATTAGTAAATAAGAATTATAATGATGATACATATGCTCATGTACGTGAATTTATGTTAAGTATTTGATACTTGTATGTTGGAGTCGAGAAATTTGTTATTATTTAAATTTCTTAGAAATTAATTAAAGAAAAAGAAAAATTTATAGGTTGAAAGTCTAAATTGGTCCAGACCGAACCGAACCGAACCGAACAATTGTGGTCCCAAACTTCCTTTTTCGAGCCGGGCAAAGAATCCCTCAAGGCCTGAGCCGTTTGCAAGACTTAAGAGGGATTAATGTTGCTAGCGGGAAAGAAAAATTTCATAATAGATGACAGGAGGACTTGACCTCTACTGACGTAAAGATGACGTCCAAGTCATCCAAAATACTTGGCTTAGAAGAATTTTCATAAACAACTACTCTCCAAAAAATATATTAATACCAATTAGCATTTTTCCAAGAACATAATTTTCTTAAATAGAACACTGCCAGGGCTTAGACAGCCAATTAGGTGGGAGGTAGCCTAATCTATGAGCTTTAGTTTTCTTCGCGAGGAGAGTATATAATTTGAACATCGTTCAACTGGCCCAACATCACTCTACAATCTGCAATTATGTTCGATATGGGCCAAGGCCTGATGGGCGAATGGGCCCAATCAGAAAATAGCTTGAACGGCGACCAATGCTTCCGATCTACTCTCCAGCGATGACACATCAACGTGGATCTTCCAAGTCTCTTGGCTCGGTTGTGATTCTACATAACTGGGTGAGTTCACAGCTCTTCCTTCTATACGATTCGCTCCATTTGCTTCTTGGGATTGTGATTATGCATTTGTCACATGCCAAGATTTTCATGGCATGACCAGTTGATCCCATGATCTAGAGGAACCTCAAGACTTTGCTGTGTCTTGGCAAATTAGGGTTTCCTAGGATTTTTTAGGGTGCTCTAGAACATTCTCAAGGAAAGGCAAGACTGTAGCTATCCCGTGTTCCTAGGAAGATAGGAAATGCAATCTTACCCATCGAATTGAATCTAGATCAATGTATATAATTCGAGGTCATTTACTATATAAAAAGGTGTTCTTCCCTTCATTTGAATCAATCAACGAAGAGGAATACAAAGCATTCTTCTCTAGGAGCTTCTCTCTCTCTCTCTCTCTCTCTCTCTCTCTCTCTCTCTCTCTCTCTCTCTCTCTCTCTCTCGAGTAAAGTAAACTAATCTTAGGCACTTCAATAATCAGAGGAAGCCTAAGTTGCCGCACGGATCAATCCTCAAGTGTCGGCCCATGAATCATAACGTTATTTGCAAGAGCGGCCTATGACACATAACTGTTAGTTGTGAGAGCCTCATCCATAAAGAGTGGCGCGTGATTGCTATGCTTACTGTGGATGTTGGAGTTAGCATGGCTTCGAGAGTTTATCGTTTTATGGTGATCTTTCTAGTGATTGACGGTTAGTAAGAAGGATCGATTCCCCATGACTTCTTCGATAGAGGCGATAGTGACGATAACCGGGCTACTGGTGGTGGGGCAGCTGAGGCAAGAGCTTAGGGAGTGATCGAATGGTCGAGGGTTAGTTTTTTGGAGGACTGCAAGGTTGGTATGCCATCACGACATTTTGGCGCTTAGGGATCGATCGATAGTAGTGGTTCATGTACAGGTGGTTACCCAAGTTATGTATATATTTTCTGAAACTAACATATGAACTAGCTAATGTAACCCCATAAACTTATGGCTATTGATGATCTAAAGTACTTGATGTTTTATGGAACTTTAGTAATTTCAATTTCTTGCTGTCCCTTAGTGACGCACTTAGGCTCTCGCTGCATAAAAATAATTTTAAAGATAATCTGAAGTGGTGATCTGGGCATCACAACTCTAACGATAGCATTCAAAGCGGGATGCTACGCTTGGAATCGTTGAAGAAGTCCAATCGGCATTTTTTTTAAATTGCCAACTTTTCTTGCCAAACAACAAATCACTACTTGGGAATAATTTTCATCTTACTCCCACCTTAGCTAAGTGTTAAGATGAGGTCATAATGTTTATTAAGTCCACAGGGGAAGTAACCCACACATTTCGCCTTATCTTACGTTTTCAAGCTGTTCAAGCAATTAAAAGGCCAGCCTTGATATGCTTTGGTAAAGCTAATTTTTTCTCCCTCTAGGAAGGTTTATTTACATGAGGATCTTCTCCCAATGTGACCTAAATATGGTGGAAAAAGGGGATCACAATCTTTGGCTTGTAGGACCTCGCCGAAATATTCGATCCTATTTTATGCAACAAAAATGATATAAACACTACTTTTGCTTTCTCTTCAAAAAAAAAAAAACAAATCACACTATAAACTCATATAATGCCTTAAAAAAACATGAATTTACACAAGTCAAAGAAGAAATGGTATCACTCACTATATGAAGGCAAAAGTAAAATGTGATAGTTACTCGAGTCGACACATCTGAATTTCTATTAAAAAGTACGAAAAATGGATAAAAAACCGAGTAAGATAATGCTCTAATAGATGACTCAACTAATTTACACCTATTTAACGATAGAACGATGATTACGTGTTAACTGAAGCTCGCCCATAACGGATACCCTTTGCTGCTCGCTATGAATAGCTTGCGTTGCGAAACTAATAAGGCTATAACTTACTCCATCGAGCTCTGTTTCAAGCTGTTTTGTAGTCCAAACGAAACTTATTGGACGTAATACAAAAGTTCTAGCATGGTCAACCTCAAATGGCAATTGAAAAATGAAGATATGAGGTCTTGAATTGTATTATTCGGGCGGGTACTGTAGAAACTAGAATTGAAAATCTTGTTTCGGACAAACCAGAGCATCAAATTAAGATCCGTCAAATTCCACAGCTTTGAACGTCCTACATTTTCATTCTTATGTGAAAAATCAGCCCAAAAACTCCTTTGAATGAACTCAGCAACTTAGACTCGAATTAGATCCAAAATTAAGCCCTAAATCCAAAAATCACTTCAATAGGAGGAATAAAAGGTGCGAGTACTTACCGGAGGTTATTAAACGGTGTCGAGACAGCTTGGTGACGCACGTGGCTTGGACCCCTTTTTTTCTTTCTTTTTTTTCTTCCTCTTCTCCTTTCTTTCTTTTTTCTTCATGCGTTTTCTATAGGAGAGAGATAAGCTGCTGCCTTTTCATTTCTTTTCTTTTTTTCTTGACTTTTCAACTTTTTTTTTTGGGGGAACCAGTGGCTCCATCACCTTTTGACTTATCAAAAATTTTGACCTGTCAAAGTGAACATTACACTTTTTGTTATCCTATTACAAACTTGGACAAGATAATAAGATTCCTCAAATTACTTATACTCAATGGCATCTCTTTTATGCTCTAATATCTCTAATGCCAAGAAACTGTAAGTTGATCACCTTTGTGATACTTACAAGCAATGCAGAAAGCTTTTGACAATCTCTTAAGATCAGAGCTTGTAGTTTGCCCAAGGTGCCAATTGACTCGGGTAGTATTTCAATATTTTTAGGATTTAAAGTTACCGAAATGTAATTGAAAATAAACATGATTAATGACTTTTTTTTTTGTCACGAATGCTATTTTTCTATTTTGGGGTATTTTTTTAATTAAAAATAATATTAAAATGCTGAAACATCCGAAAATTATTTTTTGTTTAAAATTTGTTCAAATTCCAACATTGTTCAGAATCACCTACTCCCCCTCCTCAAAGTGACATTGCTAGAGACAACACTTTTGTTGGTGACAATATAAAATCTGCAATTGGAGTTATTGCCGGAGATCGTTTTTAACCTTCACTTCAAGTGAACTTCAATTTGGTAATGGAGAAACAAAATATTGGGGATTGCATACAATCTCTGGACTTAATATAGCGGCATGCAGTCACTTTGAGAACATACGGAGGCAAATGTGCTGCCCTCGCATATCTTGCCACCGCCATGAAAGCACCAGTCGACAGCTTGTCAGTAAGAAACGTTCGAGTATATTGCGTATCTGATTAGGTTGTCTAAAAATTGGCGACATATCTTTGATTAGGACACTGTGTGCTTGCAAATGTAAGGATATATATCTCGAAGATTGTTTTGCAACATCTAATATTCGGTTGTCTTGATTAGAAGATTTGCATGTTAAATTTAGAGATTGAAAATTCCGCATAAATTTCGCTTTATATCCTGTACTTACCTAATTTGAAAATTGTGATTTGATTGAGATATTTTTGGAGTCTTGGGGATAATTTGGTTAATTCGAAAAGAAAATCTTTTGAATATACCCAAGATACTCAAGATATCAAAATATTTTTCAAAATGTGATTGATTAAGAAAATTTCCTAATCCCCAAATGCACGCATAAAAATAAGTCTATCAGGCTTTCGATAGAATTATTTGCATAGCGAGTATTTCAAATTTTGAGGATTGATCTATCAGGCTTTGGATTGAAACTTAATTCAAAAGCAATTACAATATTCACCTTTAAACTAAAAGATTTGCGGTTTGAATTTAAGTTCATCCATAAAAACTGAAAATAACAAAAGAAAACCCAGAAAATTCAAAAATCTTTTTAAAAAAATCCTCATGGCTCATCTTTAATTCATCTCACAAAATCTCAGAAAACAAGGGAAAAAAAAGGATTTAGAAAGATATGGTTTCTTAAGAACCATGTCTTATCGCTTTTAGAAAAATCCTTAGGCTTAACCTTCAAAGTTGATTTTGTAATTTTATAAATTTTTTTACAAATTTCCTATGAATTTTATAAAAATAAATTGACCAAAAATCATGTATCAACCGCCCATTATTAAAAACCCATAAAAAAAAAACCAACACAAATTTGCAAACTTCGTAAAGCCATGTATAGATTAAAGCAAGCTCTGTGAGCTTGGTACAATGAGTTAATATCCAAACAGCTTTCTTTCTCCCCCCACTACTTTCTAGATTTGGCCTCTCCTTTCTGATGTGTCCTTCACCAACTCATGCTTTCCTTCTATTCCCTTTGCATTACATGAAGTAGTTTTCGGTAATTGTAAGTTCAAGGCGAAGGAGGAGGCGAGCAAGCTCGACTGCAAGCATAGAGGTGTTAATATGGGTCTTTAACTTACATTTTAACCCACTGTTATTCACTTGGGTCACATATGGATTCGGCGGATTTAAAAAATAGGTCAAATATAGGTTTAGGCTTGCCAACTTGTCCAATTGGTCAACCGAAACTGAAGCTCCAGTAAGTAAGGACATTATCATTGATGGACTTGACGTATCTAGGGAAGTCAATGTCCTGCACCGCCAAGCCAGTGGGTGTGAAACTAGCTACAACATGTACATCCAAGAGGGCAATCGGCATTGATTCCCAAGGGAAGAAGAAGCAATTGGTTGATAGTGACCAAAAGTAGATCACAAAACCCAAAGGCCCGAGTTTGGACCAATGTGGGCAAAACTGAATTGGACCAACTCAGCCTGTTTCTTTCACAAATCTGATTGCCTGTTATCGAGCCTTTACTTTGGGCCCATCATGCCAAGGAAGAATCTCCACTCAAATCAATCGCAATCAATTGCAGAAGTAGCATGATCAGATCTGGAAGAGGGTTGTGGCCCTCGATTGTAGTCGGCAGGGTTGTCGACCTCACCAAGGCACCGATGACCTCGATAGCCATCCTCACCGCCAAACCAAAAAAATAATACTAAGCTTCGGAAGCTTGGAATAAGATCACAATGGAAGTTGGAGAGAGAGGTTCCCGTTAAGAATGCTTTGAGGGCTGTTTTTTGAACAAATTGTCTGCAAATGTCTTCCAAACCTCCAAACACCCCTCCTCTCAGAATGGCAATCTCAAGGATGATCAGAGTGGGCTTTGCAATGTCATCACAATCATTTTCTAGTTTATTTTTAAGTATTAGCTAAATACCGGATAATATTATTATTTTCTTAAAAAACAACTTTTCAGAAAATATTTTTCGAAAACATCACATTTTTCATGAAACAAACGAAGCCCTAGTATTTTTTTTTTTGGTTATGGGCAACTTTGCTCTAGATTAAAAATATTAACATTATAAAAAGATTTAACAAAAATTGCCTTATCAAGAAATATTTGCATTATTAAATAACGAAATTGCAAATTGGACATGAAAAAAATTGAAAATTTCGAATTTTTTTTATAAGATTATTCATAAGAGAAAAAAAAAACTTAAATTGCAAAGGGTTAAGGGCATTGAAAGTTTTAAAACTTATCACAAAAGTGCAATAAAACCTTCAAATTTAGAAAAACTACAATCAAGTCTTAAAATTGCCAAATCGGTGCGATAGAATCATTTCATTTAATCTATCCAATTTAGCTAATGGAAAATATTGACGTGATTTTTTTTCTCTTCTACATGATGATGATGTGGTTAAAACATAAAACATAAAGATAAAATGACGTCGTTTTGGTTCAAATCTGATTTTTAATATAAAAAAAAACTTAGAAGATCGTTGGAATGAGAATTGTAAGCGTTTACCTTCTATTTCTGATATGCAGGAATTAACGTCAGCAGAGATTAGGGGTGATCGGTTCCCGGTCCGGTCCGGTTCCCCTCAAGAATCGGGAACTAGACCGGTGGTCCCGGTTCCCAATTTGTCGGAACCGGGAACCGGACCGACCATCTCGGGAACCGGACAGAACCGGACCAACAAATAAACCGGACCGGACCGAACCGGACCCGACCAAAAAATAATGTAACCAAAATTATTCTCTAATTATTGAAATTAATAACGTTATAGAACCTCAATGTCTATATAACATGACTTCTCAATAGAAAAAATAAGAGGTCCAAGAAGCCGAAAGGGATTTAGGACCGAATTAGGAAAAAAAAAAATTTTAAAAGGACCGGCCCGGTCCGAGCGGTCCAGTCCGGTCTTAGAAACCAGGAACGGGGAACCGGACCGCCCGGTTACCGGTCCCAATTTTAGGAACCGGGAACCGGACCGGACCTCTATAGAACCGGGAACCGGACCACCGGTCCCGGTCCGGTCCGGGCGGTCCCGGTTTGGATGGGCCAAATTGCTCACCCCTAGTAGAGATCAGAAGTCCTCGACATTGTATGGTGAGCCAAGTTTGTTAATTACAGCAAATGCCAAACTACAGCAACATCCCATTGCTACTAATCCGAATCAAGGAAATGTTGGAAAAGATATATTATTGTCAATTCTACATGTTGACTGAGCTAGCCACAGCTTACATTTACAGAAAGAACCGCTACGTTTTTCTTGCTTATTACCGAGAGAAAGAGCTCGGACCATAATAAAGGACTCTTTTGCGGTTTAGTGATTCTCCTTATATCAATGTTGAAACCTAAAGCACCATTCCTAAGATACCGAAAAAGTTAATGAAAGAGGTTCCATCATGGATTAAAATATACACATTAAAGGTACAACAAAGTTAAGGTTTGTAAAACATGGTTATAAGTAGAGCCTTCCGATATATATTGGCTCATTTTCATGCTATGCAAGTCCAACGATCCATACTTGACCCAACTTGTATTGCTAAAACACTTTAATATTAAAATCCAGCTTAGATAAAATTAATATAAAAAATTCTGATTTTTTATGTATCTTCTTTTTTTTTTCTTTTTTTTTTCTTCTATGTCCGGTGAGGGTCACCCACTGATCGGCGTTCAAAAATCAGTGATAGGCGACATATGATGGCGATTGGACACTACTGGCCATGGAAAAGAAAGGAAAACCTAAAAAATAAAAAATTATGAAAAAATTAAAATAATTAAAAACTTAGAAACTATAAAACATAAATTATAAAAACTGTTCAAGAGGCACATGAATGAGTTGACTCAACCGATTCTAAATGGTTTAAAATCTATCTTTGGTTTCAAAACCATAAACAACCCACATACAATTAAATTTACAAATCAAGCCTATTAACAATTCATTTATTAAAACTTGATTAATTCATATTTGACTCATTGTATTGAACATGGGTTAAAATATCAATTTACGATCCATTTTGACATCTCTAATTATAAGATCCAAATTTAAAGTAGAAGCCAACCAATTACGAGGATATCACATAAATGACCAAAGTGGAAATTGACAAAAGTAATGCACTTAGAATGTAGTAACACTAGCATTAATTTGACTTGTCTTTTACCGGTAACTCAACGAGCGAACCAAAACCTTCAAAGAGCAATATATCTAAACCAAATCAAACTCATGAAATAGATTTAAAAAAAAAAAAAACCCACGGTCCCATCTCATGAGCAGTTTACAGCCATCCACCTCAAAGATAGAGAAACTGTTGCAAAATAGCCGGTAATGACTATACAGGGGTACAAGACCATCAAATTTCAAGTCAACTTGCCAAAGTTTGATTGTAATTTATGCATATAACAGATAACGATTCCAGGAAAGACAACAACAAATATCTGCTGACATGACATGGGGTAATAAGCAATTTGTGTTAAGTCTCAAATCTTCCTTGACGATAGGCCTGGTTGTGGATGCAGGACGTTGCAAGTACCACTTGCACTTCTTACCGTAAAATGAACTCCTCTGCTGAGCATGTCTTCTAAATTCTTCAAGAAATGGCTGAATCTTCCAAGCAATGCCCAACGTTGCATCATTTGAACCTCTTCAAGTTGAAACGATCAGAGGCCTTACACTTGTTGGCCCTCTCCATGAAGTATTTCAACCCGACCAACTCACATTAAGGATGGCAGGTCCTTCGATTCACATTTCTTCAAGATATTCTGGTTGTTTGTGACGAGCGAAATCCATATTACCACAATAATCTAGTGCAACTGACTGTAACTTCTTCAAAAGAGTCAGATCAGGAAAACTCTCCCAAAGTCCAAGATCAGAGAGCTCCAGATTTTGTAAAATCCCCAAACAGTCAAGGCCTTGAATCTCCATTATTGCAGGCTCCCCAATTCTTAGTTCTGACGGTCTCTTCAAATTTGAGAGATCCATCACTGCTCTCATCGACCACCAAGATTCAACCCCCCAAATAACATAAGCTCCAGGGAAGCCTCGGGAGGCACAGCAAATGAGCACTGCAGTTCTAGTCTTTTTAAGTTGAGAAAGTTGACCAATAGCTGTTGATAATGTTGTCGCAGCAGCAGACGACAAGCTCAAGACTCCAGTTTACTTAACCTCACAACTCACCATGGCATTGGATCTTCCACAAGTTGACAAATCTTTTGGCATTTGCAGATGCAAGCTTTCACCGTGTGCTGCATCTATTTCTTCTAGATTTTACAGCATCCATAAGGCACTAGGTATCTTTCCACTGGAACTAATATTCATCCTCGCCACTTCCAGACTTTTCATTGTTCCCATTGAATTGGGTAGCTCTTTAATGCAAATGCAGGGGATATCCAACTCAAGTATCGATTGCCAATTGCCAATTGATTCCGGAAGCCTCTCTATACATCTACACTTTTTCAAAGACAGGTAATCAAGGTGTGTAAGAGCTCCAATCGACAGGGAAGTAATGCAATTACGGTTCTTCTAAGAGAAAGTCTCAATAGCCATGTCAAGCAACCAGTGGAAAGGAATATATTCAATGATGAACAAAAAGAACTGAGAATTTGGAGATCCTTCGGCACTTGATATTTAGCATTGAAGAATTCAGTAACGACCGAAAAGTCATAGATTTTACCCATGAGTGCATTCAATTGATTCTTCTGGTCAACATCATTAAAAAGGAGAACTCTTTTACTAAATAGCCTATCTTTAATTGTCTGATCCCCTCATCCTCATCAACATTACTTATTTCTGTCAATTTCCCTTGAGGACATTGGAGATGAGTTATTCTGCAAAAAATGAATGTCCTTGAGCTCTGAAGTTTCACAGATTTTACAAAAAAAAAAGTTAACAGTTCTGAAAACCATGTGAAAGCTGATTATATGGAAGTTTGGCGAGAGTCATCTCTCTGGCCCATTCCATGAACTCCAACAAATCATGACAGTTGACTTGACAAAACAATGACCATCTCCTGCTTTAAGCAGAACCTATCATTCCATGATTCCTAATCCCAAGTGACTTATCATATGTCCTAGGCACCAATATTACAGAAATTTAGCCTTAACTATTAGATGATTTATGATACCTTGGACATGGAAGGTCTGCTGCACCACCTATTGATGCTGCTACCCTAGTGAAATTCCTCTTTCTTCATTTTGTAACTTCTCCATAACATTTGCACATCCCCCTAAGAAGCACAGCTTTACTGAATAAATAAACTGAACATAGGAATATCAATAGAGAGTGTCTGTCTTCTTCAAAGTTGCAACAACGAGTTGATTATGCTGTAAAGTTCTAGGAGGAGAACTCTAGTTATGTGACCTTCCAACACACATTCCATCTAATTTTTTGCAGCACAAGCAAGTTATCTCCAGTGTGAAGCAGAGGGTATCTTCTTCGAAATATGTGAAGCAGCAAATCGACAAGGGTATCTAATAATTTGTTAAATACCAAATAAAAGCGATGCAATTGCATGCATAACTCCAGCAGGGAAACATAACAGCATGGAGAATATAGCTGAAAAAGCCAAACCAAACTAGGAAAAGAGAATGAATATTTGTACATAATTAAGAACCCTCTGGTTGTCAATACCTTCACCAGATTTTCAGTCATCAACTCGTGAAAGAGTAATTAAAAGTGCATGTGAAATTTCTCTGTTCATATCTGTGAAAGAATTTGATTGCAGAAAAGGGAAAACATTGATTGTCAGATGAAATAAGTTACCTCAGTTTGTTTGAAGTTTGAACACGAGGAAACAATTTGTGGTCATTGATCAAGAAGTTTTCAAGAGAACATGAACCTATTCCTCATCTTCTCCCTCAGATTTGTAGTCTTCTCCTCCAGATCAGATTCCAATTCATCGTCGTCTCCCAAATTTAATTTCCCGCAACCAAATATCCAAACCTGAGCAGGTCCCATCAAGTTCGACAGATCAGGCAACTTCCGCAAAGACTCACAAGAATCAATCCGAAAGGTTCGCAAAGACTCTGGTAGTTCGCCTTGTATCTCAACTAGATTCCTACAACGAAGTATGGATACCTCTCGCAGCCCCATCAAGCTCGACAGATGAGGCAACTTCCATAAAGAGTCACAGGAATCAATCCGAAAGGTTTCCAAAGACACTGGTAGTTCACCTTGAATTTCAACCAACTTGCCACATCCACGTATGAATACCTCTCGCAATCCCATAAAGCTTGACAGAGTAGGCAACTTCCATAAAGATTCACAGGAATCAATCCGAAAGGTTTCCAAAGACTGTGGTAGTTCACCTTGAATCTCAACTAGATTGCCACAACGCCGTATGGATACCTCTCGCAGCCCCATCAAGCTCGACAGACTAGGCAACTTCCGTAAAGATATACAGGAATCAATCCGAAAGGATTTCAAAGACTCTGGAATTTTTCCTTGAATCTCAACCAGATTGCCACAGTGACATATGGATACCTCGCACAGCCCCATCAAGCTCGACAAATCAGGCAACTTCTGTAAAGATTCACAGGAATCAATCCGAAACGTTTCCAAAGACTCTGGTAGTTCACCTTGAATCTCAACCAGATTACCACAATAACCTATGTATACCTCTTGCAACCCCATCAAGCTCAACAGATTTGGCAACTTCTGTAAAGATCTACAGGAAACAATCGTCAATTCTTCCAAAGATTGTGGTAGTCCGCCTTGAATCTCAACCAAATTACCACAACGGCGTACTCGAAGACTTCTTAGTTTGTTGGAATTACTTAGATCAGGTAATTTCTCCACCTGCTGAAGGTTCTCAAGCTCCAATTCTTGCAGGTTCTCCAAATCTGATAGATCCCCCGTCGAGCAAAGTGAGTAGCACTCGTACAAATTCAAGGAGGATAAACTTGAGGAAAGCCTCGGTAGGTGACGCAGATTAGGGCACCTGAGGTTAAGTGACTTGAGTTGAGGAGGGAGGCTAAGGTCTGTTGGTGAGGTGGTCACATAAAGACAGTCTAGGCACAAAGACTCCAGTTTGGTTAAGGTCCCAATCCACCGTGGTATTGGATGCTCCACAAGCCCAGTAGATTTCACATCATCATCAGGTTGGCCAAATACCAGATCCAATTTCTTTAAATTAGTGAGGTTTGAGAGATCTGGAAACATCTTCATGTGCAACGTATGAAGTTCTAATTTGATAAGACTTTCAGGAAGCTTCGGTACTGCATATATTTGAAAAGACATCAATCTCAAGATCCTCAGGGATTGATTCCCGTAGATGTGATTGTCAATGTTCAAATGGCCACCATCAGAACCTCGGTTCGTGACATCTATTTCTTCAAGCTTCTCAATTGTCCAAAGGGCATTGGGTATTTTGCTTATGGGAATCCACGCCATCTCCAGCATTTTCAAATTTTTCAAGTTTCCTAGAGAGTCGGGTAGTTCTCCAATGCTTGTAAAGGCTATATCCAACTCAATTAGCGATTCCAAATTCCCAAGCTCATCTGGCAGCCTCCGAAGGTTTTGACAAAAACGTACATCCAAGGAAACTAAGCATTTCAACTGACAAATCGACCCATCAATTTCGACTAATTCACTACAATCGTTTAGGATCAAACGTTCTAAATTTGCATGAGCAGAGAACATGGGAGTTCTCTCCAAGTAACTACAACATCTCAGATTCAGGACTTTCAAGTTCTTCGTCTCCTGTAAAAGAAAAAATAATGCAAAGATTACATTTGACTATAATAAGAAGAAGTAATAAGAATTATCTAGCACATAGCATACCTCCATGTGGCTCCACCCCCTCCAATCATGTGTAATTTGACTCCGAGATATATTAAGAATAACCACGTCCTCCATGGAGAAATTTGCAATGTTAAATGTTGGGGGAATATCACACCATGAAAGCCACCGTAATTGTGGAAGGAGATCTGAATTCTCATTAGCTGAAAGAACATTTGATAGCGATTCATGCCAAAGAAGCCTCTCTTCTGCACGAAAATCTTCCTTCGAACAGTCCAATTCAAGGAACCTTAGATTCGAAAGGCTCTCAAAGTCCTCATAGGTAAAATGATGCTCCCGCTGATGGTCCAACTTAAGACGAAGAGCTTCAACTTCTTTATTTCCCTGCCCAAAGGAAAAATTTAAAAACCCAAAAAAAAAAAGGTTGAAGGGAAACGCATTTCTTCAAGTTCGGTACTATTAATATTAAAAGAGCAAAAATAAAGGTTGAGGAAGTTGTAATGGTGCTAGACATCACCATAAGTAACTGGCTTTCTTATTTTAAAAAGAATTCCATAAATACTTGGAATTTGTATCCAGGGATTTTACCTTATGTTTCCTTAGCAAATCCAATGCTTCCTTGGGATCCCACACCCTACTTTGCTTCTTTATTTTCATCTCACTTTTTTGATAAACAATTTCTCTTCCGAGGTGTCTAAGTTGGTCGTGCATCCACACTTTATTATCCTTTGTAATCTTAATCAAAGACGTGTTCTGCAAAACTTCCATGGCATCTTCTGGATATTTAGATTCATCCCAGAAATGAACCATAATGTCTTTGTCATATCCAATGAAAAGACAAGCTATATCAAGGAATATGTGTTGTTGCCGAACATCTAATGCATCATAGCTTATTCTCAACTTACTTTGAACCGTCGCATGAGGAACATTTTCCAACTTCTTCAATGTGAGATCCCACTTTTCCTTTTTAGTGTGACATAAAAGTGAACCTATGACCTCCAGAGTAAGCGGAAGACCTCCAGCAATGCCTATTGCCCTCTTGGATTGGTCGATATATTCATCCAAAGGATAATCTTTTCTGAAGGCATGTTTGCTAAATAATTGAAGAGATTGATCAGGATCCATGCAGCTAAGCTCATAACTGCAGTCCACTTCGGGAACCTCAAGAATATCTTTGTTCCTGGTAGCAATAATTATTTTGCTCCCTCTGCCTAACCAATCACGCTTACCTACAAATGCATCGATATGATTCCCTTCTTCCACATCATCGAGAAGGAGGAGGACTCTTTTATTAAACAACCTGTCTTTAATTGTCTGAGTCCCTTGGTCAGTGTATTTTACATCCATGCATTTTATTTTGAGGATGTCAGAGATAAGCTGATTCTGCAAGCATTGAATGCCATTAGCTTTTGACCTTTCTCGAATATCACTAAGAAAGCAACAATTCTCAAAGTCATTCGAAAGCTTATTGTAGATCATTTTGGCGACAGTCGTCTTTCCGATGCCACCCATCCCGTGAATTCCTATAATTCGTGTTTCATTTGTCCCAGCACCTATCATTTCCATTATCACATCAACATGGTTGTCGACACTGACCAAGCAGTCTGATAACGCCAGATAAGCCTTTTTCAACTCACTGAAAACCTTCTGGGTAAGTTTTCTTGCTAACTCCCCTTCTCGCCTGGTGTTTGTTGGAGGCAAAAGACAATGAGTTAGAAAACTGTGTTAAATCAAACTTCGTTCTGACCAGACCAGATTGAATTCGAAATGTGTTCTTCAAGGATCTTTTCCATTGCAGATGAATAAGTGTTAGTACTTACAGTAAATGAATGATGAACCGCAAAAAAGTGGTTCTTGGAAGAAAATGGGAAAAAATTGGGATTGTGCCATTACTTAGCGTGATTTCTACGGTATAACTTCAGTAACACAGAATCAACTTCAACAAGGCTTACAGAGATCTAGAGAAGAAACCATATGCAATGCAACGAGTTTTAATGATCCAAGGAACACAAGATGGAATGCTAAAAAGCAGTCACCTGTTGGGCATGCTATGCAGGTCCCATCCGTTTAGAAACGATACTTCTTGGAGAGCAGCCTTCCACTCATGCATTGTCTCTTTGTCGTATCGCTTTTTATTTACATGTGAACGAAAGGCCTCTCCATAACCCCCGATTTGTAGCCGAACCTCTAAAGGTGCTACATCGTAAAAAATGGGCATGATCTTTTGTCCCATAGTTTTCCGGCACTTGACCATCTGGACTAGCTCCTTGAGACACCATACACTAGAGGCATAACCTTTCGAAAAGATAGGTATTGAGATCTTTGAATGCTTAATTGCTTGGAGAAGTTCTGAGGCAAACTCTTCCCCAATGCGGAGGTCTTCATCATCCTTAAATGCGCGGATTCCTGCATCTATCAGACTGGTGTACAGGAAGTCAGTGAAACCTGCTCGAGTATCTGGTCCTCGGAAGCTCAAGAATACTTCATAGTCGTATCCGGAAGATGTTGCCGTTTTGTTAAGTGGTGGCGAAGTGCAAGTATGTGCAGCCCCCTCAACAGTCCCATTCTTAGTAGCTGAATCACTATCTGCTCTGCCCTCTACAGCGATCTGACCTGCTCTTTTCTTCAGGAATTCTTTGAAAAGGATAGCAGAGAGAGCGATGGCAGCAACCACCACCATACAGGGCAACCACAAGTACTCAAACATCTTTGAGTTATAGCAACGAGAAGGATTTAAGCTTGAAACACAGGCGAATGGTGGAATAGCAGAAATGAGAGGTAGCAATTGAGATCAGGATGAAGTACAATAAGCAAAGGCAGTTTCAGATCTCAAGGAGCGAAATTTCACAAATGGTCAAATAAGAATGACTCATTGCAGCCTGTCAAACGCAGGTTTTTCAACAGCAGAGTGCACGCCAATAAGTTTCAGACACCAAGACCTGACGAAAATTCGGAAAATACATGTCTATCCCAAAGTTGGCCTCTTTCTGTGGAGTGCATTCCAAAACGCATTACCGATGAGGGAGAATCTGCTTAAGAGAAAAGCTTCACATGACCCCATTTGCCCTCTCTGTCACCAAGCGCCCGAGAAGGTATGGACTGAGCCGAGGCCGAGAATCACCGTACTGCACCAAAAAACGTAACACGAATCGATAAGCGGATCATAGAAATGTTAGAATTGACGGCCAACTCACCGTCGGAGGAGGAAATTGCATCAGCTCTTAGATGGAACCCAAAATCTCAAAAGAAGAGTAAACTTCGAACCAACCTTCCTGTACAGTAGCTGAAGGAACATGGGAGGGTCCAGTCGCAGGGGTGTGCCGAGACTGAGAAGGCTGTCTCGCGGATGGATTTGCAAAAACGAAGCAAGCCCTCTTCTGCGATTGAATCTGAAGCCCTGGCCTTGCTGGGGTCGCTGGCGTACTTGGATCGGAGGAGAAGATATCCTTCGTTTAGATGCTAAAGAAACTGAGTTCTTCTTTGAGTGAGTTAATGGAATCTCTCTTTTCCGACCAAAAGAAGGAAAAAGAGCAGAGTGGGCCCTTGCCGACCCAATTCTTCTCTTTTCTCCGCATCACCGTAACGCAATCGAGATCCCTTGCGTTCGAGGGATTACTCTGCCCGAGGCACGCATTGCTTCTTTGCCTGTACGTAACCGTCGACAAACATATACTGTTCCTTCCTAGTTTAAACAAATTCAAAAGCCAAAAGTTTCGGATGCCTTCCGAAGATGTAACTACAGAAGCCGGACTCATGAGTGATCGAGCCTCTCTGTTTCGCGACGCCCTTGAAATTACCAAAGGAAAAGGGAGAAAGTTAGAACGACTTGCTAGTTTGGTCTCCACAGAACCACGCTTCGAACTTCAAGTCTTTCAATCCGGTCGCCCAGGATTCCACAGTGTGAGAACGAGAGAGGGAAACAACCTGCGGTAGAAGTTGAAGGGAGAGAGAAGGCAAGACCCGCCTCTGGATGTTACAACCAAAGAAAACATTCGGTCGGAATACTAACTTTTATCTATAAAATTTTTTTTTGCCACACAATATTAAATATTTAATAATAATTATTGTCACATAATCAGCTTGATCATAAGTTCTCCATTTTGACATTTCAAGTGAACTGGAAAAACTTTGACACTTGGCATACACAAATTTCAAACACTTCTATCATTCTTTTACCGAAAACTTGAATGACTAAATTGGCATGCGAATTCAGTGTGCAAAAACAAAAAAATTGATGTAATACACAATAAAATATGTAAAGCAACTATTCCCACGGCATTATGAAGATCTAGAATGTACTATTAAAATTACTAAGTAACAACGTTGCACACAAGGAGAGGAATTTTTTTTTTCAAGATTTTTTTGAACTTTTGTGATAAGGTTGTTCATAAGATATAAAATTTTTTCATATTTCTTCATGTGAAAGGGGTTCTTATTTTCTTGTTGTATTTTTTGTAAATTCAAGGACTAACTACTGAATCACAAATAAATAACCGAAAATAGATTCATAGAGTTAATGCCTTGTGATAGAACTTAGGGTCAGTAAAAATAGTAGATCACATAAATTCAACAAATGGCAAAAAAGAAAACATTTTCTATTTTTTATATTTTACGTCAAACTTTAAATGAGGCAAAAAAACCATATTGCATTCAATGTTGAGATATCCATATATTGTGCCTTTCGATAAAATATATGAAATTTAAGATGAATTCATAATGTTCGGCTGATAATTGTATTTTAGAATCTTGAAATTTGATAATACACATAACTTTTTAATTGAATTTTTAAAAAAGTGAGAATTTCAAGCTAAAAGCTCGAACTGGCCGGACAAGCCGATTAGCTTCAATCCGGGCCTTCTTTTACGAGCTGGGCCAATAATCCGATCCCTTTAGAAAATCATGGTATATAATAAACAAGACTTGATTGCACATACGTAATTACTTCAAAGTAGGACACTTAGGGCCTGTTTGGTAACGTTTTTGTTCTTCTGTTTCTGTTCTTGAGAATAAAAAATAATTAGAAATATGTTTGGTGACGCAAATAATTCTGATTCCGATTCTGCTCGCGGGAATAACTTTGGATCAAAAATTAGAAACAAAAAAAAGTTATTTCTAAAAAAAGAATACTTTTTTATGATCACTTTTCAACGATAAAATTCGAAGCCTCTTCCCACGACACTTTTTTAGGATCACTTTTGGATCAAAAATCAAAAATTTTATGTAATTACCAAACGCATTCTAATTCTCTAAAAAAAACAGAATAAAAAAATAATTTTAATCAAAATCACTTTTTTGAAATAGAAAAATTACCAAACAAACTTTAGTATTCTCACCGTCCAAAGTATTTGCAATATTCCAAACTGAGTAGACTAAAGCAGTAAAAAAATTAATCATGCCCGCAAATTAATAACCCAAAATGGACTTGTTTGAACTTTCATTTACATCCACATAATCAATCGGCAATCATAATCCCCTGGAAAAATCAGAAAAAAAAAACTTAAATCTCATAAACTTTTTGACAACTTGTAGCAACACAAAGGGCATGTCCGCTTTTATCGTCAGCCAAGATTTGATGCAACGATTGTGAAATTTATGGAGCAACCCATGCGAACAAGTTAGTGTCCTATCCCAATTCCTTCCGCACAAATCACACATTCCGATTCATGAATCATGCGAACCTTTCTCTATGAGAGAGTGACCTGTGCGTCATGCTCGCCATCACTTCCGGCACTTTGTGCCCCTCGTTACAGGGTCATTCATCACGTGGATGCTACCCTCGCGATCTCGGACACCAGCTCGTCGCGGGTCATGTGCATCTAGGCCGCATTGTCCGCTCGACTTCCGCTGCGCCACCATATCCCGTCCAATGGGAAGGGCAGCCGCATAGTGTCCATCATGGAGGACACGATCGCCCATGACAACGATGATGGCAAGTGGTCGTGGGATGCGAAAGGCGCACTCGGGTGCTCAGCTCAGCAGTAGAAGCTGTGGTCAAAGATGGGGCGTTCTGTTCCTCCTTGTGCTTCGGGCAGACTATGGATGCGATGGACATGGCACACATGATCACACAAGGCTTGGGCAAACACTCATAGTCTGGAATAGATAATGCTAATGCCTAGACGAAAGTTCGATAATTCAACATTTTGCAAGGATCTTTGAGGATAGCAAGTGAAGTGTTATTGGATTGGGAATATTATATACATGACGAACTTCATTTCGACTAAGTATCAGAATCATGAAAGTTTCCTACACTTCCATTGACACAAGTCACTTTCCTTTTTTTCTGACTTTGGTTCGTCAAGATTGGAGAGAGAATATTTATAGAAACAGCCTTCCATAGAAATAAATCTCGTTATTAGACAGACTTCCAAAATTTCTATCGTTGATCGAAAAAGAAAAGGGAATTAGCTGATTTTTTATTTGAAGATGCTTTGAATTATCTGTATTTCTAGGAAGTCTCACCAGATTATTTCCTCATCTATAATTTTTTTTATATTACTTTGAATTCAAAAGATCAACATTGTAAAAGACTTATAAAAAATCACCTTATAATGAAATATATGTTCATCTTCTAGAAATCTATTCTTTTTCAACTTTTCACTTTTTTTTTAAATATTACTGTTGGTTTTTGGTTTATATGCTAGTTTATGGAAAAAGATTTGAGGAAAGAAACAATGATGGTTATGTGGAAAATATTGTCGGCAAGGAAGTGTAAGAGAAATGAAAAACTTTTATTAGTCTTGTGAGTATTACAAAGGGAGTACGAGAGTTTTGATTGTTGGTCTTTCTAGTTACTGGGATGGACGTCCCGTATACTCTATTTATAGGCGTCCATCACCGAATTCATCATGGAAAATCTACTTTTCCACGTAATTCTAGAGACTTCTATTCTTAATGCATGCTAGACTTTTCTACACACTTTATCACCACCTTTTTTTTTTGTAGTATATATCTTTTCGACTTTTCCAACTTATCCACAAATTTCTAGAAGCTTATGCATTTCTCTAGACTATTCTACATATTTCCATTCTAGAAATTGGATCACCATTTTAACAATTACAAAATCATTGAAGGTTTTATACTCATAAACAAGGACAGAGCAGAGTAATCGCAAAAAACAACCTACTTTAGTTTATCTAACTTCTCGTGAGAAAATAAAGACCAGACGGCACTTCAAACCATTCCTAATATGGTTTGCCGGGTCCATGCCAAGCGCTGCCATGGCTATCATATGATGGATGGACGTATACGAATTGGCATCTGATGAAACCGAGCATTGCTTGCATCAGGAACGTCTTCGCTTGAATCCATGCATGGCGTTCCAGATGCCAGTGACATGCTTGTATCAGGAGATGGATGCTCAACTTTTGATGATGAACCGCGCAGTCTAGCCAAAGCCGAAGATGATTTTGTTCCCAAAGCTTTGCAACTGTGGTCAAACATACAACTTTCAAGATCACCTGCATATGCTCATCGATCTATCATCAGGATGTGTTTTATCTTTACCAGGGCGATGCATCTCTCCATCATGTGAACCCTCCATGCCGTCTTGCACGGACATCTGATGAAGTTCATCCAAGTAAGGGCGGGGACGAGCATAAAATATCACTGGATAATCGATGTCAAGACTCGGGTTATTCACCATGACTTCCTCTTCTGCATTGCGCGGGAAACTGTTCAAGGCATTAAGCTCGTGTTCCGGACTTTGGCCAGCGTCCATTGAGGTCAGAACATGGGGACCGAAAGGCTGGCCATCAAGTTTCTCAAAGTCTATGATTGAAGCAGAGGATGCACAACAACGGTCAATAATCTTCACATCCTGCAACGTAATTATCATCTTGAGTCAGTAGGAAAACTCTAATCAAGTTCACTGTGGTTTAAAAACTATTTTTTACTTGTCAAGACAGACTTGGTTTTGATATGTTATTGGAACTGTCGTGAGAGGACCATTAAAAATGGCTTCAATTAATCAGAAGAGTTCTTGATGTTTCTAACATTCCGACCTGAGACATGAAAAGGCGCAAAGAAGAATCATAAACTAGATTTAATGACCTATCTGCTGCTAGCTTAAGCTTTTCCTGACCACAAAAGAAAAGAAAACACTACCATAAGCAGATAAGTGAATGGATAACATGGAATCCAGGCCAAGTCCCACTTGACTATCGATGCCCCGACTCAACGGGTCATTCCAATCTGGGTAGGCGTTTGTGATCCAACATTCTGAGATTCACATGTAGAATTCAGCCTGTTCTCAGGGAGTGTGTCGAACATATTCCGGGCGGCAGTGATCAGACAGGAGTAATTTATCTCGGTTAATTGCAATCTAGGCATCTTGAGCGACTTCTAGCAGCATTGTCAAAAGAAGAAAACCAGATGCATCAAAACTCTTCTCACCTTACCAAGGAAATCGTGTGCGGTAAGAACGAATGTCCCGGCTAGTTCATCTTCCGAAGGTTGCAAAACTTTGCAGGAAAAAACGCTTACAGAATGGCAGTAGAACTGTGGCCATAGCGAGTTGTGATCTCCCCCAAGCTTAATGGTATTCTTGTCACCCTAAATAAAGATAACCACCATTTATTGTGCCAAATGAAAAGGCTGGATTAAGTGCTACAGACAATATCTTAAGCTATGGTATAGTATCTTTTCAAATGCAAGAAAATTCAGCAGAAAATGACACATTTGCAGAGAAGCTAGTTCCCGCGTTCCTACTCTCCAACAGGGCAAAATCCATGTGCAGAATGCGGAAAGATTTTTTGATATCCATCGAAGAAATGACTTAAAAGACCAGAAGGTCGCAAATGGCCTCTAACTAGTAATTGAAGTCCATGCTAAAGTGGCAATTCCCAACACAACACGAGAAAACTGCTCTTACCTAGCAAAATATTCCGAGAGAAATGCAAATACGGCAAGACGCAGCACGACTTAACTCAAAACTGACACGAATTGACACATTTCCAGTCATTTCCACTCATAGTAAAAAACATTATGTGATCAAGTTGAAACGTTTTGGTAACGATATGAGATGACACAAATAGTCGACAGGAACATGACACAAACAATAATCACTAGATTCTACTATGCAGTGCTTTTGAGATCAAGCTACTAGAAAACTAGAAGCGCAATGATAGAAACATCTTAATGTTTTAATTTATTCTTGCTTGTATTGAGTAAATTTCTCAGATCCGGTATGCGAAAGTGTGACAAGCCTGTAGCATTTTATGCAAAATATTTACCACATAGGCTTCAAAGATTCTAGCTGGGTGATGAGGACGTATAAAAGTCATCATCTGTGGCGTGCCCAATTAGAACTGGAATGAAGCACGTCTTTGCAACCTGTTGTGGCAAAACAAGAGATTAACCTATACCAACAAGAGAATCAATTACAGGCCGCCAAAAACAATTATTTGCATGTCAAATTGAGTTTAGTCAACTTAGCTTCTTCAAACATTTCATTTAGAAAGCCCCTGATGATCTCGAGAAATAGAGAAGGGAATCAAGCATATAAGAGTCATAGCAGTAAGACTTCTACATTTGCCAAGGGCACATCAGTTGGTCATGACCTAATATTAAATGCAACAAAACAATCACAACATAGTATATAATGCATTATTACCATGATGTCGAAATTTGTTCTTTTCTGGACTGCCCCCCGAATGTATTGGATTGCAAATTTTACCTGGGGAGCACACAAAAAAGAAGAGGTTAAGGTACTAGGACCCCAAAATTTTGATTAGTTAAGACTCAGCACCATGATTACAACTTAAAAGCAAAGTGGATACCCATATAAAGAAATTGTAAGGTAGTCTCCAAGAGTTTGCTCCTATGTTTGTTCAACCTGTACCTGATCTCCTATTCAGACAGTGAAAGTTGTGTGCATATTTCAGGTTTCAAGACTTATCTTCTGTCAATGCCATGTGTCGACGTAGAGTGGAGCGAGTGTTGCTTATGACTATGCATAAGTCTCCACAGCACCATGAGTTTTGGAAAAAATTAATGGGCAGAACTTTAAGAAAAAGTACTTGTTTCAGTCCAAAGAGCGTTAAAACATTAAATGGATCTTCTGTTACGTATTCTAGAAACATGTGTACCAAATACTTAGGCAAAACTGTCATGTAGTGGTCTATCCCCCTACTCTTCAGCATTAAAATAAGTTCCAGAGCATTTACTTACACTGGACTTGGGCAAGGGATACTTATAGGTATCCGCTAACTCCATCATCAAGTTAACTAAAATAGAGAAGGCATTGTCAAGAACTATTCCAGCAATTGATGGATCCTCAGCTGCATACATCAAGCTGTGAGAAGGTTTACAGATTGTTAAGGACATGTCAAGCTGGCAAAAGTGCTTCCAACATAGAATTTGTGGGGAAAGGGATACTTTTGGTTTTGGTGCCAAAATTTTTTTATCAGATTACTTTAGTATCAAGTTACTGAAAAAAAAAGAGAGATCGTTTTAGTGCCAAGTCCAATTTGGTATATGACGCTGATGTGGCTCGCTAGAGGTCTACCGTGGTTTTTTTTTTACATTTAAATTTTTTCTACATAAAAAAGGGATAGCATCGGTCTACAACGATTGCTGTAACCTTTGCCGTTGCCACTCCACCATCGCCAACAATGGCTAGCGAGGGTTGCTGAGCCTTGTGGTCCTCACTTGCGGCTGGCCAGGGGCTGGCAATCCCCTCTCGCCTGTGGTCCTCACTTGCGGCTGGCCCTGGCCGAGGCTCGGCGACCTCCACTAGCCATGCCTCATCATTGCTAGCCATTGCTGATGATGGTGGGGATTACGGCAATGAGGCCGCCTAGTTCTAATTTTTTTAAAAAAATTTTAAGGTTTTTTGTTACATTTTTAAGGTTATCTTAATTTTATTTTTAATGAAATTTTTATTTTACACGAATTTAAATTTAGCTAATTTTTAAATTTAAATTTCACTTATTTTATTTTATCTTAATAAAGTGCAGAAGTCCACGTGTACTTTTTTTTTAAATGTCATTTTATATTAAAAAAAATTATTTATTAATTACATGTGGCATTTTTGGTCGGAATAAGCACCAAAGTAATCACTTTTTCTCTAACTCAGTATTAAAGTGATCCGGCAGACACTTTTGGCACTAAAGTGATCTTTCTACATAATTTTTCTCAATAATTCATAAAACGAAGTCTTGGTGGAATTTGAAGTTGGGAAAGAGAAAAGGCTGCCTCATGTCAAGAAAACTTTAGAATAAGAGCTCATCATGTTATTTCCCCCTTTACTTTGGACTTTTGCAACTCCTCACTAGGGACCATTTATGAGACATTTACAAAAGTACGTGGATATCTCTTGCATTGTAGAAAACTGAAATGACTTGTCTCGGTCATCTTTGCCGCCGGAACACATAGTTGCGCCTGCGAACTCATGGTATTTTTGATGAGCTCTAACATCATCGTCGGGATAAGGCTTAACTACTCGGTAAATGGGTAATTCTCAATACCTAACTCTACGGTCTTTAAATTGGATTTGCGCGCCGAGACTCCGGTCGCACACAACTCGGAGGTCGTCTCCAGCCTTCTCGATGCACTTGTCGCAGTCGGCAGACGACGATGCCCCGTCGCACGCCCCATGGCCGTAGATGCCGAGAGAGCTGGCGTGATAGTTGTGCCCTTGGGTCGGCGTACCGCGGGACAAGTCGTCCATAACCTCATCTATGCAATTTTGACAGATAGTAAAGACTCGACTGAACGTATGTCCGCTGGATATTTCTATGAACGAGCGACATGTTGAGGTGGGGTCGCATCGTGCGACATCCGAAGTGCAAAGTTAGCCCTACGAGGATGATTCTCGCAACGGAACGTCAGGCGCTCATGATCTTGCTCTCCCAGCTTCACTTTTGTCCCTTTTGCTTTCTCCTTCATGAATTGAAGATCGAATGGTTCGTCGTCTACGTTTACAGAGGAGGTTCTTCTCATATATAGTTTTCTCCACCCGCCCCTGCTCATGGTTTTAGGTGAAAATAAGGTTCTGTTCTTGTTGTTTTGGCTTCCAGTGACTATGTAATTGCATCCTCCGACAAGTTGACATCAACTCTTACCACAATTCTTGCGGAATCCTTGATGTGATGTCATAACCGAAAAATCTTATGACGCCCTGCATTTCCACAGGACCTTGTTAATAAGGAGAGTCTCATTCCAGATGGGTTGAATGTATACTTATCAAGATGGATCACAAATCCATTTCTTAACACATATATTAATAAACTGAGTTGTTATATAAATTATTTAAATTCAAGAGATGAGACACGAATGAGTTTAGAATGGTAAAGCCCAAAATAATATGGGTGTTAAATGGGTTTACAATTTACTTAGATTCAATTGAAATATCCGACTCTTTCTTTCTCTTACTATTGCTCTCACTTGATCTCGCGCTCTCACCTCAATTTGAATTAGGAGCGTGCAACCGAATCGGATCTACCTGGAAACCAGGCCTCAGTCATCCAAAATTTCGGACCATGGTAGGTTTTCATGCTCTAAATGGCAGGTTCCAGCTTTTAAATTTGGAGCCTATCCATCCGGACCATTCTCACCCTTGGTTTAGATATGAATTTTTCTAGAATTGGTCAAATATAAAAGTATTTTAGCAACATAAATAAAGTCAGATATGAGTTATGTATGAGTAATATATTAAAATAGATCAAAATGAGTTAAATGAGTCTATTTATGTCGAACAATTTTTGAGCTGACCTATCAGTTTGATGAATCTGGTTATGGGGAAATTGACCAACATGCGTCTATATAAAATATATATATTTGCATCCGTCACATATACAACAAAGTGCACCAGTGGTCTAGTGGTAGAATAGTACCCTGCCACGGTACAGACCCGGGTTCGATTCCCGGCTGGTGCAATTTTTTTCCTCCTCCTTTTTTTGTTTTTTTTAATTTCTCATCTTCCCTCCTTTTTCACTCCTTTCACAAGTCAAATACCATCAAATGCCACTCTCTACAAACCTTCAATAGCTTACGCATTACTTGATTTCATATATAGTCTCAATGGTGTCCGCCAGAGACTTTCCTTATGTACAATCTACCGCCGATGCGCATTGCGGCAGTGGCTGCGAGTACTATGCCGCGTCGGCGAATCCTATGCGGAGATTGCCAAAGTCGAATAAGGTGTGGTATGCTTCCATGAAGATCTCTCCGAGCACCCTGCACAACATTAGGACACTTCATAACAATGCCCTGCAAAATAGTTTGTCGCTCCAAGAACCGTGTCTCTAGACGTGTACCAGAGGGGGCCCTGAGGAGTAGGGACTTCTAAGGGCACGAACCCGCTGATGCAGATGGCCGAATTTCCTCGTCGGACTCTCCTTATATACTGCAAATCAAACATTAGAAGAGGGAATAAATCCCCGAGTAGACAATGGACGAGATCAACGATAACAAGCGGTCGGGGTCGATCAGAGACCCGACACAGTATGGAGTTCTAACGTAGGCAAGGAGAAGACTAGTTCGATGGCTCCTTGAGTCCTTTTACCTGTTTGGGATTCAAATCGAAAGATCTGTTTCCGATTATGAAGGAAATGGGCGGCATGGTCGAAATGCTGTCGCAGTCGACAGCTACTTGTCCCATCAGATTTGGCAAGCCGTCACACAACTTGAACGCGAGCAAACATGTCAGTGATCAATTAGCTTTTGCGAGACTGATAAAGTCGATACGGGGAAGCCTAGGGAGGGAGGAACTTGTTCGCACCTTGTTGATGTACCTGAATATCCTTTCTTTTGTGCCGTTCTGTAGCAGCTTGGTGTGGATCCACAGAGCAGCCGTCTCACAAGCCGAGCAGAAAAAGTCCTCACTGACTTTTGATTCGCCGGCGCTTTTGCTTTCGACTTCCTCTTTGATTATTTCGCTGCAATTAGCCCGAGTTTGCATTTGAGCAGAGAAAGAAATGTCAGTCGATAGAAGGAAAGAAAGATCCATGGTCGCGCATCGTCACCTGCCGCGCCATAAGTCGTTATGAGAACACAGACCGATGCTTGAGCAAATCTTCCCGGGTTCTAGCTGCCGGAGATGGGAATTAGATTTTATGGCAATTGTAATTTTGCCTATATGCTATACTATTTGCAAAGTGCAAGACTGAATTGAGACATACGCCGGATATCAGTAGATCCCACATCAGATCCCCATACTCAGACACCAGTTGCTCGCACTCCATGCTCACGATTGCTTTCGCACCGATTGCTTTGTTGATTTCAGCCAGAATTGCCTGGAGCAGATCAAATTATTTTTGTAACAGTTATTCGGCAGGATTTTCAATTATTTTCAGGTAGTATCGCCGGAATCAGTAGTGATATTCTTATAGACGGGCGGCGCACTGTACCACTGGTCCAGCAATGGACGATGTGCCTGAATCCACAACGGCAGCGCAACCATCACTGCAGATCCCTGAAACTCGAGCTCATGATTCAGTTTATTTATTCTTTCCTCATGCCTTAAGATATTGAGAAAAATTTGAACTTCAAACGTAAGTATGACGAACTAGTGTCCAATCAACAGTAGATTGTTACCTGTAGACTGGTTTCCAATTACAAAATCTGCAAGTGGAATCTAGAAACAGCAAGGGAGCATATTGTTATGCTTCAAAGCGAGCGGCCACGTAGGCGTTGAGACGGAGTTTGATGGAATGAAAAAGAAGAAGGAAGTATCACCTGCCAGTAACCGCTTTGTGTGATCTCAACATAAGTGTGATTGCCTTTGAAGTGTTTTGGATCGACACCTCCGAAAACAATTTCTCCGCCCTTAGTAGACTTCGAACCTCGATTCAGCCAGAAAGAGAAGACCTTTTGGCTAACCAGACCTTGTTGCACAATGTTGTACCTAGGTTCAGACACCAGAGCACCAAAGGATGAAAATGTGCCTCCAGAGAACAAAATCTTGTAGCTTAAATTTTATGGTAACATATCGGAGACGTAGCAAACTCGATGTCTACCAAATTGGCAAAGCGTTTGCAGCCGATGCTTCCCGAAAGCCAAGCCCGAGAATCCCATCGAATTTCGCTAATGCGAGAGTGAGACTCCGCTCAGTCGCAGCTTCAATGAAGACCTGAATGATGGCAGACTCGCAGGAAATTACCATTTGATGCTTAGAGACTCAGCAAAGAAAAGTTCAAGATTTAGTTCACACAAACACCTACTTGATTCTTCACATGAAGTTTCCCAACTCGCACAACATCTTCACTGAGATATCCCCAAACGAATCCAGTTCCATACGGGATCTTCCAATGTTTTCCTAGAGATGAAAAGTCGAAGCGACAGATGCAAAATAAGCGCCCTAATCAAGAAGCATTTCATTGAATGCAACCGACAAATAAACGACCCGCAATTGAAATTAGCAGAACCATTTAGTCAAGATCATTACCAGTTGAACGGTATGTACTGGACCGGCTATGGTTGTATCTAGGATGCAGAAAGCAAGCAATCTGCATTGCAAAATATCCTTTCAAGCAACTGCAGTGAAGAGAGAGCGAAAAGAAATTTCTTACAAGGAGTCAATACTCACAGAGAGCAAACAGTTTGATGAAGGTATCCAAAGGTTGGAACTGCCGGTGTCAAAGATGACACTAAAGTTCTGAGGAGGCGAGCCAATTCCGATCTCTCCAAAATACTGTGCATCTAAGGAAGTCTTCAAAGGAAAATCATCCGAAGCCGTGTGACTCTGATGCGCTTCGATGTATTTCCCGGCTCTGCCATTATTTCTAGCTGCACTTATACTGAAGAGATCTGGCGGTTGCTTCTTCAAGGCTACTCTTACTAAGCCGCTCGAAGAAATCAGTCCCGGGCACCAGAGACAGAGGACTAGGAACAGAAACTTTTCCGCCATGTTCCCGGAGTCCAACCTAAACAAATTTACTTCACTCAACTTCGAATTCCAACAAATAAGATAACAGTGAAAACCGAAGTCTGTCCATCTTTCTCGCTCCTCTTCTGAGTCCACTAACCATACGCTTTAGGAACTCACCCGGCAAACTTAACACCAATCTATGAACTGAATTTTGAAAAAAACCCCTGGCTCGACAACGTGAAGGACGCCTAATGTGCCTTGCGAAAGTAAATTCCACAGAACTTCTGGCGTGCTTAGGAAGTGTACCTGATCAAGCTTGACGTTCGACGGACAGAACGTCTGGCGTGCTTAGGACCTTTCCTGGGTGTTATAGAAGCAGGAAGCAAGCGAGGACACTCTGCCCATTAACGCCACTGCTTATATGCAAGCAAGACACCCCAAAAACTTTGGAGCCCCCTGGAATCAAATCTACCAAACGGGTCGAGCTCCTCGCTTTGGCCCCTTCTGAGGAACATCACCAGGAAGGTTCCCCCTTGTCTACGCATTGAGTTTGTAAGGAGCGGACCAGCACAATGATGGTTATAGCCAAAATGCTCTTAACTGGGAAACCTCGTTCTCTGTCTTACAAGCTTTTTTGGCCACATAACGTTTGACGTCATTAGTTTGAACTACTGCAATTAGATGCGGTGGATTACACCGGGAACGTCAAACTCATATGTGACGATGACAAAGAGAATGCTAACTAAATAAATGCACCGATTATCGAAATCGCTTCTCTTCGATTAACATTAAAGATATAATCGCATTCATGAGTATTTTGATCTAGACCGAGTAAACATTATCGCATTCTTATTTTCTGATTATATGTTCTTGAATCCCAAAATAGTAGTGTCGCACCCCGATCCTTCGAGAAAAAGGGCATGACACGGCTAACCTTTTTAAATCAAAGGACGCAGCCTCAAATAAAATTCCAGCATATACCTGATATCCATATATATAAATAAAACTCCAAATATATTCGATAAAAAGGTCACAAAAGTGAGAGCCCATCTATCAAAGTAAAAGAGATACACACATAACTTTTCATGCCTTGCTCGAAACTCACCAACTATATACAACTTATTCAAAAAGTGCATATACCCCACTATCCCAAAAATCCTGCCGCTAACTTCGCTCGATCCTATTTGCAATTTGCCGATGAACCTGAAAGACACTTGGAATAAAGGGGTGAGCAAGCACAGCTCAGTGAGAAGTACAATCCCTTCTAAGATGATCGAGAAATTATTATGCATTTATCGAAGTAAATCCAATACCAATTCACAATAATAACAAACTATGAATGATCTAATTCACTGATTAATCTCATTGAACAACTTTCGATGATCTATCCATTGAATAATCTTGTACTCATCCCCAGCTATGGTCACATTTAACGCCGTGATAAGGCGACAAAGTTTACCTCTCTTGGTTAGGTCTACCGCATATTTTAGCCGACGGTTCGGCTCAATGACATCTTTACAGTATGCATACTACCCCTACCTCAATGGGTTCTAATCATAGGGACATGAGCATCAATCACAATATCAAATCCAGAAAATCACAACAATTCAGTTTTACAAGCTGAAGTCATAGCTTTCCTCAAAATGTATTCTTAAAAAAAAAAACATTTCAGTTTCAATATAAACCATCATCCACAAATCATATCAAATAATCAAATGGGTAGTAATAGCTCAATCCTGTTATGCAAGAATAATGCTCTAAAACATCGCATTTCTTTACTTTTTCAAGAAAATCAAACCATAATACATGTACGCATCTTTAAGCCATGAGTTTTGTAAATCTTAGAAGAGAAAAAGTAAAACTCACATTAAAAAGCCGAAATCCAACATTTGACTCCAATCACAAAGCTTAAAATCCTAATAAATTAATAAAAACAACATTAAAGCTTATAGAAACATTATGCTAACGAAAGATTTGACTAAACGACATATAAACGTCGATAGCTCGATACCTATGGGCAAAAAAAAAACTACTAATTGCGCACTGGACAGCCTGCGCGCTTAATTTTAAAAATTTCGTTCGAATAAATAGTAAATTCGATTCACGAATCGTCAAAAGCATTAGTTCCACAACACCTTAAGTTTATTTCCTACAATGATTGCAATCAAGCGACACCAAAATCAGGCCTTATGACATCAAAATCCCAAAAACTCGGATTTTTCTAGTCCTACATGCGGAAACTTCCTCAACTTGACCAAACGAACTCTGATTAATGCAATATTATAGTCAAAACGAAGCTTATTTAATGTACTTTGAGCCCCCGACAATCGCGTTCCAAAGCAATAAAAAACGAGCAAAAAAATACCACCACAGTTATCTGAATCCGCGTTTTCCAGCAAAGAGGGCTATTTTAAAAACGTCGTTTCGGATAAACCATAAGTCCAAATTGAGCTCTGTAAAGTCTACAACACCCTAAACCATCATTTTCCCAAAGAATCTCAGCCTAACGACTCAAAAATCTGACTTTGCGGCTCAATTTTTTTTATAAATCCGAATTTGAACACTAATAATGGAAAACGTTTTGATTAGTCGAACAAAGAAGGCGAGCACATATCTAATCTTGCGACACGTAGTGAGGCATCCATAGGAGGTGGTGCACGCATATGATTTATTTCTTTCATTTCTCCTTCTTTCTCTTTTGCTTTCTCTTTCTATTTTTTTTCTTTTTCTTCCCTTTCTTCGTGATGAAGGTTCCCTTTTTTCTTTTATTGACTTTTCATCTTCTTTTTTTTTTTTACTTATGGGTTCCACCACCTTATGTTGACTTAATCCAAGAAACTCAAATATTATAGGTAGAATTGAGCAATTTCAAGTTATTTCCAAGTTACCTAAAACTTGCCCGTCCAAATCAATTCCTCATTTTTTAAAATTTGAAATCTAAGTATCACCATTTGATGCCACTCACAACTCATTAGACATGCTAAGAATATAAAACATTATTGAAATAAGAAGTTTTAATCATGAGTATACCGAAAATAGAAACTAAGACTAATAACTTCATATTACACACTCATATATTGCAAGATCCCAAAAAGGCGTAGGTTTATGTTCTAGGTTTCACCTCCACCCGAGGTCAATTCCCTAATTTTTAAAACATGGGGCCTATCATGCCTACGCTAAGAACCTACGTCGGTCCAATTCTCCGATTCTCAGTACCATACTTTACTTAATGGGTTCGCCCATGTTTCACTTTGGAAAAAGCTGTACTCATTCTCGACCCCTTGGTTTAAAAAAGTACCTCTCTCTCTCAGTATGGTTGTTCTTATTTGGTCGCTTGAAACGGCTAGTCCAGTATCAAGTAGCAGCTGCAAAAGCACTTTACTTTCCGCAGAATTCGATTCTCTTCCAAGAACCCGGAAGGGAAAAACATCGGCAAACTCCATTGAAGCATTACTGGGCTAAAGGAGAAGCGAGAAAAGGCGCGAAATTGAGCCCTGGATGGACGACGACGACGACTGGGATTTGAGCGCTGAAGACTTGGATTCGCTCGAACGGAACGCTCTCCAGCAGCTCTCCCGCTCTCGCGATTTCGCTCGGAACCAGACGCAGTCTCCCATTTCCGCTCCGAGCAACCCCGGCTGGAACAGCTCCCGGGTCGTCCCCGATTCTCGACCCATCAAGGTTTTCTGCTTGGGACTTCGTTTTTTCGCTGGTGAATTTGTTTGTGGTTACGGTTTTGGGTGTGATCGCTCGGGATTGCTTTAGTGAATGCGGTCCTGGTTTCGGAAGCAGCGGTTTTGATTCGGTCGTCTTTGTGCAGGGTGAAGATTTTCCGGCCACGTCCAGAGCATGCGCTGGTAAATTGTTTGCTTCTCTTCGATTTTCCTTCCCAAGTTGTGGTGATGTGGCCTGATTTTGTTTTGTCTTGATTTGGCTAAAATGTTGTGTCTGGTTTCGGAAGCAGCGGCCTGGTGTTGATTTTGAACTTCACTGTGAACTGTTTGTTAGATGAACCTGGGAAGGAGCTGCCGAAGTCGTCTGTTAAGTTTTATCTTCATTCCAGTGGAAATGTTGCTGCAAAGTTCCCATATGACCAGGTTTGTTTGTGTTCTCCAATGTCATTTGCAGTGAAAGAGTCCTTTTATTTGAACACCGAAAGATAGTTTTTTTATTGTTGTTTCTCCGTTTAAATTTGTCTGCCGCCAGGTTATTGTTGCTGCTTTCCGCAAGATCCCTAAAGCCAGTTGGAATGCAAAAGAAAGGTCTCTCTCTCTACAATCGCATGCTTGTGTGAAACATCCAACATGGTCGTGTGGCTTGTGTACTTGCTCGTGTGGCATACTCACAGTTGGTGTTATTGCACTGCAGAATCTGGATGTTCCCACTGTCTTCTTTGCCATCAGCCGAAAAAGTTCTCGCTGAAGAACAATGCTCTAGAATTGAGGTGGTTGCTCATAACCTCCCACCGTTCTTCACCAAAATAAGTGTATTATGTGCTGTATGAGTATATGCATACTTAAAATAGATAGAAGTGCAAGTTGAGTGTATCATCTTGCAAGGTCTTACACGGTATGGACGCATGGCCAAATTTACACTTCATACCAGGCAATGATTGGTGTTGACTATGCAAGTTGTCTATGGAAATGCCCTATTCCGCAACTTATGAATATTGATTTCTATGGCCATCATTTGCTTCATGTTACCTTTCAACTAATCATATACTTTCTTGTTTTGGCAGATAGTGAACTTGGATCCCTTGGTATGCCGAGCTATTGCTGCTGCATCTTCTCTCCCCGATCTACAAGGTGAAGAGTTGATACATCTGAAATATCCAGTATATTCAACTGTTGAACTCGACTTCTTTCTGTTAAAGTGCATGATCTAAATATATTTTGAAATGTTCAACCAAAAAAAGAAAAAAAGAAAACTATATGTTGAAATGATTGTTAGCTGAGCGCATTACTAGCAGCGAAATTAAATGCATAAGTATCGAAGTTGGATAGCGAGATTAATGAGAGAGTGTACTTTGGGCTGCATGTGAAGTCTTAACAAGGACACATTTTTTATTGGAGTCACTGTTTTTTGTTTGAGTGGGGTTGGGGGATTGGTTTGGGGTTAGTTCCTGTCTTTGTCATATGAGGCCATTGACTTTCTCTTTTTATGTTGCCAGAACAATATGGCAGTATGCCTAGTGATATTGAATCTAAGCTTCTTCCGTTTCAGCGGGATGGTGTTCGGTATGTACATACTACGATGTTCTATTGTCAGAAAATATTATGACATGTTTTGTTACTTAAAACATTCAATATCAGGTTCTCAATTTAGTCATTTATAAAACATTGCCTAGCGTAAATTTTTTTTGTCAGGTTTGTCTTGCGGCATGGAATTCGCGTACTAATAGCCGATGAAATGGGACTGGGAAAGACTTTACAGGTGCTACCCTTTCATCCCTTCAAATTATTGATCTCTAGTTCGCAACCATGTGCTGTCTTTCTGTCTTGCAGAATTCCCTGCAATATCTGGTTTTGAGCAGTTCATTTGGGAAGGATGATAAATTTTGGAAGACAAATTCTAAAATAAATAGATTGGATACACCAAACTTAGGGATTATTCTGTACGGGAAATAAAGAAGGAAAACAAAAACAACTCCTCATGATTATCAAATACCGGTGTTTTTTAATAATAGCATCAAACATAATACATCCAAAGAACTGCAACTGTAGTGTTTGCATGGATCTCTTTTGCAGCAAAAGGGAGAAGAAAAATATGTGGCTTCTACAGATACTTTTGGAATTACTGTCTGAATTCTGTGGAATTTGGAAGTACAATGCTTACAAAAGCCATAGACTAATTTGAATTGCCTCGTTTGAGTTTGCACTTCTTATACTTTTGATCTATGCAGGCTATTGCTGTTGCTGCATGTGTTCGTGATTCATGGCCTGTTCTTGTTCTTACACCATCTTCCTTGCGTTTGCATTGGGCTACAGTGAGTGTTTGCTTTCTGTCTTTTTTACCTATTATTTTAAAAGATGGCAGTGTAGGCCTGAATGCTTTTACTCTTTTCCTTGGACAGATGATCCAGCAATGGCTAAATATTCCTTCATCAGACATACTTGTATGTTATTCTGTTGTTTGTCTATATTACTTACTTTGGCTTCCGCCCTCTTTGACCTTATGTCTCTGATGCTAGCGTTGCTGGATATGTTATTAAGATATGTTTTTTTTTTATATGGGAAATGGTAATTTATTGAACAGTGCCTATGACGTTGCCTTTACTTTTATCTGATGGCGTCATCTTAAATCTATATATTCTTCCTTGTCTCTTCTTTCCTTGCTAATGGTGATTGTCTGTTAGGTTCTTTTATCTCAATGTGGTGGATCAAACAGAAGCGGATTCAGGATAGTGTCCTCAAACACCAAGAGCAGTGTACATCTTGATGGTCTTTTTAACATAATTTCTTATGAAGTTGTCCCAAAGCTACAGAATTTACTAATGTCTTCAGATTTCAAGGTAATGCTTACAAATCAGTCTTATTTTGTGACTATCTGTTTAATTTACCTTAGATAATTTCATAATTGGTTTTAAATCGGGATAAAATAAGTCATAGTGAAAGAGCATGACTGTGTGGAAGTTTTTAAGCCGATGCTTGATGTTCTGCCTTTTGTTTAGACACATGGAAACTGGTAAATTGGATGAGGATGGCCATCCTAATAAGTTGATGTAGAGTTTTCAAGCTGATCCTTGATGTTCTGCCTTTGTTAGCTAATTCTTTTTCGCCTCTTATATTCAGCCCTTTTTTAGTGTTTCCATGCATGCTTTTAAAGTTGATGTTTTCATACAGCTTGTGATTGCAGATGAATCACATTTCCTGAAAAATGCACAAGCCAAGAGGACAACTGCTTCCCTTCCTGTCATAAAGGTGATATGAATTTTAATAATTTGGATCAGTTATGTTGCCATTTGCACTATTTACGTGCTAGATGAAAGTTTAGATGTGCATTTCACTAGGCAGACAATAGTAATGTACAATACAGTGCCTGGTAATTTCATGCTATACGGAGTATGTCCACCTTTCCAGACTCCAGTGCTTTACAAAGCAGTATATTCTATATTAGTTCGTTCATCACTGAATTCAAATGCCCATATGCTTTTTATAGGTTGGTTTGCCCATGTAATGCATATTTTTTCATTGAGGAAGTTTCTGGAAGACCACCCATCAATCATCTGATGATTGCACAAAACTTACTTTCTTCTGACAGCTTGGACATGAGACATCCGACTTCATTTGTTTTTTTCAAGCCTAATGTTGTTTGTTAGGTTTTATTGTCTTCCTCTGGCAATTTTTTGTATGGGACATGGCAGGCATCTTTAGCTCAATGCTTGCTTGTTTTTCAAAAGGTTGCCTCATCTTTTTTCCGCTAATATTTGCAATACTGGTTTGTTAGAAGTGCACAACTTTTTGTTGCATCATGTTTTCTCTCTGACAATTTTTATTGACAATGCATTATGTGGACACAACAAACATACTTTCTCTCTCTCTGAACTTCAATAATAACTTTCCAGAAAGCTCAATATGCAATTTTGCTTAGTGGAACTCCTGCCTTGTCTAGACCAATTGAGCTTCACAAACAGGTACTTGAATTGTTTAAAGTTGTAGCTGGTAAAGTTTTTAGGAACTAGAGTTATGTATCAAAGGTTTGTGTCTACTTAACCTGTTTATGGGTTGCAGCTAGAAGCCCTCTATCCAGATGTTTACAAAAATGTTCATGAATACGGTCAAAGATATTGCAAGGGCGTATGTGACATTTGACTTTGCCCAATAATTGTGCTTTGCAGTTATAATTTTTGGAGATAACTTCTTTAACAAAGAGAACCTTTTCAGGGAATTTTTGGTGTTTATCAAGGCGCCAGCAACCATGAAGAATTGCACCATCTGATGAAGGCAACAGTTATGATCCGAAGGCTTAAAAAGGAAGTCCTTTCTGAGCTCCCAGTTAAACGCAGGCAACAGGTAACTTTTATATCCTCCACTCTCTTTCTGGGCATTAGTCCTCCTACAGCCATTATATAAGTAACATACGCATCAATCATGCTGGTTAATGTTGTACGTTTAAGTTCTTTATTTCTATCAGTATGGGGAAATGAGAACCTTCTTTAAACAAAGGTTTAATAAAAGTCCTGTCTTCTTAATGATTTGCTTTCTGAAAACTCCAAGTAGCAATTGAGTTATTGCCCTGATGTAACTAGTCAGGTCACTGACCTTAGAACTTGAGCGATCTCATCATCTTTTAGTGGGCAATCTACAGTTGCTGAGTAGTAGATTTAGACACTTTCGCGAGTAAAACTTGACTTTACTCTGATGAGTGTGGAGGCATATCGATAATGAATTTGTAATCCATTTTGCAGTGCTTTTATCTTTTGTCGGTGGGGGAGCTTTTGCTTTATCCTGATGATGTCGATCTCCAGTACACTCTTTCAAATCTTTCATCATCAGTTTTTCTCGGCCTTTGTTTCAGGTTTTCCTTGATTTGGCTGGTAAGGACATGAAAAAGATCAATGCTTTGTTCTGTGAGGTAATGAGATTGATTTGAGATGACTGGACACGAAAAATATTTTCTTCACTTTATGGCATATTTTAACCATATGTATTGAATTACCTTGGTTGGTATTTAATCCAGCGACTTCCATTAGCATTGTAGTGTGAGGTGGTGATCTTCTGAAGTGAAATTTTAGGTTCTCAAGCGGAGTATCGGTTTCTCTCTTCTCAAAGTTTTCTGGTTGTGAATTATTTCTATAAGAACTTTGGTTCTAATTTGATAGAACTCTTCTTTTTATTGCACTATCAAAATATCAGGCTATCTAAAGTTAATAACTAAAATCATGAGAAAATCTGTAGCTACAAAGTCAGTTGAATTGTAGTTTTGGAGCTTCAGCTTGTATCTTGTTCAAAGAGCAGCTCGGTGCACGATAGCATCCCCGCAAGGCGGGGGTCCGGGGAAGGGGCCCACTACAAAGGTGAAAGGAGGCAAGCCTTACCCTGCATTTGCAAGAGGCTGCGTCCAAGGCTCGAACCCGTGACCTCTAGGTCACACGGCAACACCCTGACCAGATGCGCTAAGGCTCCCCTTCCTTCTGCTTGTATCTTGTTCACGTGAATAAATATAACTTTTGTCACCTTGGGAGTCTCATTTCATATCCCTGACAACCATTTGAGTCTATGCATTTGATAATTTGATTGGACTTGGGAGGACCTTTCTGCATGGACTTGCATATACTAATGCCATTGTTTCATGGAGTAAATTGGTTTGCATGCTTTTAATATTTATAAGCTTCTTTGTTTCAAGTCCTCAGCATATTTCTACTACCCATTTGTTGTTCTTTTGTCGGTAAGGTTTTAGTGAGTATGAGGGAGAGGGGGGTGGAGGGAGAGCTGGCATTGTGAGCTGCAATTTGTGTCAGCTGAAAATTACCCTTGTTTTCTACCTGTGAACATGGTTTTACTACTTAGTCCTTTAAAGTTCAGTGCAACTTTGATCTTCATATTCAGCAGTAAAATTACAGCTGAGCTGGTGTTTCTTTTTTTGAGGCTTGCAGAAACCAAAGGCATACATCTGACATGATATCATTGAAATGAGCAAGCATTGACCAACAATTATTTGTAGCACGTAGTTCTGAGCATTTGAACTCCCAACGTTTGCACCAAATGAGTGTAATAGATACGAGAATGATTTGTGGATTGTGGTGGTGCACTAGAAAAGACATGATTAGAAATGAATCAGTTAGAGAAAAATTAGGTGTTGCTCCAGTCAAGGATAAGATGAGAGAAGCTCGTTTGAGATGATTTGGTCATGTTAAAACTAAGACCTTCAGGTCCAATGAGGACATATGATCAAGGAATGGTGAAATGGGTTAGAAAGGGTGGACAAGACTTTAAAGAATGTGGAATCAATAAGAAAAGATAGGGAGTGTCTGGAGCAGAGGATCTGCTACAAGATTGAGTGCATTGACAAGTAGGATTTACGTACGCCACCCACCTAGTGGGATATGATCTAGTTTGTTGTGCTTGCTGTTGTTCACATCATTGAATGAGCAAAATAGCTGTTAAGATGATCCTACTTTTAGAGAGGAAAAGCTGGCACTAATTGTTTTTGACAAAATGGCCTTCATCTATACATCTGGTTACTTCTCCAATTATTGAGAAGTGTTGCATGGCATGTGGAATCCGTATTCACTTCATGTGTGCTTTTAGTATACAAGATATGAACTTTCTGATATTGGCAAGCTATGTGGTTGGTTTTTAATTTTTTTTTTTATGGAATTAGAGATAGAGCCTGATTAGCTGAACTACCAAAAAATGAATATTTCCGGCTGTGGCTCTTTTTCAGACTTGTGAATGGTTAATTGCAGTATACGGTTGGTGACGTTCTTGTTCATATCATGTGTCTGGCTAATCACTTCTATGTTGTCTCTATTGTTTCTTGCAAGTTGCAAATGACATTCTGCATGCAATGAAAGAAAGTTGCTAATTGATTTCCTTTTTGTAGTTAAAGGTGATAAAAGAAAGAATCAAGGCCTGCACATCAAAAGAAGATGCTGAATCGCTTAAATTTTCTGAGAAGAACCTGATTAGCAAGGTATTTAGGTCTCTATGCATGAGATGTAAAAATTGAGTATATTTTGTGGTGAATTCATTCCCATTAAGGTCATCTTTCTCAGTTCATCAGAAGTATTTATGAACACCAACCCCACCACCCTGACCCAGGATGAATATGGAGGAAAAGAAAATATTGCGCTCTAATGCACTCATTGTCTGCAGATATATACTGATTCTGCTGAAGCCAAAATCCCAGCAGTTTTAGACTACTTAGAAACAGTCATTGAGGTAATCGACTGACCTATTTCCTAGTCCATTTGCATTCCGATAAGTATGTGGCTAGTACTTCTAATTTAAGAAATTGTGAAAGTTAAACTTGAGTTTTATCTCGTTGATTATTGATATAATAAGGAATTGCAATGCAGTGAGCATACTTAAACTATTCATACTTGTACGAGCTGCCGTTGCTACATTTCTTTTTCTTACTTTGAAAATCTTATAAAATTAATTATCTTTTCAATTTTGGCGTGATCTAGACTAGCACTAGCAGTTCTTCGACTCCTTGAGAAGGAAAAGTATTTGTGTTGGCATTGTTTGTTATCATATATCACCATTTTAGGACTTAAAATAAGAAGAAATGCCAAGACATCACATTCTTTCGAAAGATTTCTTGCTTTGATGAGAATGATCATGATATTCTCTAACAATTTATGTTGGAGTCGGATGAAGTGAATCTCTGACTTCAATGGCATCAATTATTTTCAAATGAACGATTTGATTCTTTAGCTGATTGAACTTTCTTGATCTGGGTGGAAATTTTCTACAGTAGTTCTGCTATTCGGCATGCTCTACATTAAGTGCTAGCTGATGTACTTGAAGATTCTTGCTAGCTGCAATTGCATTTTGCATTTTGGAGGCGGAACATTCTAACCTGCTTATACTTGGCAGGCAGGCTGCAAGTTTCTCATTTTTGCACATCACCAGCCAATGATGGACGCGATACATGAATTTCTTCTTGTAAGACCCAACTTTTAGTATTTAACAGATTGATCTTTCATTTACACATCTTGATAATTTTACAGAGGAAGAAGGTTGGTTGCATACGAATTGATGGCAGTACACCTGCAGTGGCAAGGCAAAATTTGGTTACTGATTTCCAGGAGAAAGATGCAATAAAGGCAGCAGTAGTATGACAGTTGCTTTATCTTTTACTTGTTCAAGTTCATGATTTTCTTGTATAAGTTCTTTCACGTCAGATGCGTGAACTGTCGCTCTTTTTTCATCTTGAATATCCTCTACAATTCCTTTAATCGATGAAGACTGAAGTTTGATTCATTTTTGCAGCTATCAATCAGAGCTGGAGGTGTTGGTCTGACCTTAACAGCTGCAAGCACTGTTATATTTGCAGAGCTATCATGGACGCCGGGTGATCTGATCCAAGCTGAAGATCGTGCTCACAGGATTGGTCAGGTAAAGCATTGTAATCAAGGTGACAGACCAAACTTGTCCAAAGTCTGCAGCTGTCAGCAATACTAGTTCGTCGCTTTCTATGTATGTTGACTGAAAGCTTGCTTTATAGCCCTAAAATCATTAATGAGGGTTTGAAATTTGATGACCATAGTTCAATCAGTAAATCAGGTTCGATTCAGCTTTGTAGTTTAAAAATCACCAATCATTGCTCATGAAAGAATATTTGCTCCTGCTATAGCTTGTGGCATCTTTTTAACTTGGTCTTCAATACTCATTTTTAGTTTCATCTAGTTCACAATTAGAGTGTTGAGTCATTGTCTTTTGAATTGCTGACACTGTCCATATGGGTTTCTTGACAAGCTTGTTTGTTGTGTTTCAGGTGTCTTCAGTCAATATATATTACCTGCTGGCAAATGACACTGTTGATGACATAATATGGTAGGTGCTATTCCTTTTTTGTCAGTATCATCGAGGCTTTTATGGTAATGTGGAGCATTGAGTATGGAACAATTGTGTGCATATTGACTGTGGCCAATTATGTGACACTTGTAAACAATCATCTTTGTCAAACATTTCTTTTCAGGGATGTTGTCCGGAGCAAGCTGGAAAATTTGGGTCAGGTGAATTGCTGTCCCTAGTCGACTCTAAATTATCATGCTTCTTTATATTTTATTGCAGTTATTAATGCCTGCTACCCGTATTCCCAAAACGACTACTCCATGTCTATACCCTCTCTTTTGTGCTCCTGATAGTATCTCTCTCTTTCTTGGGTTGATACTGATAACTCTTGGAAAAGTTTCATCCTTAACTCTGCTTCTAAATTAGGTGCTCGATGGCCGTGAAAATACGTTGGAAGTCTCAGCCAGCCAATTAACTAGGAACAGCCCCGCAAAGCAGAACACATTTAATAGCCCTGTCAAGCAGAAAACACTCGACTCGTTCGTGAAGCGTTGCAACAATGGTGACCCCTCTGAACACTGGACTAGTAACAGCCCCGCAAAGCAGAAAACATTTAATAGCCCTGTCAAGCAGAAGACACTGGACTCGTTTGTGAAGCGTCGCAACGATGGTGACCCCTCTGAACATCAGCCCAAGCTGAAATTTCCCAGGCATTGAAGGCTGATACCCCCTTTATGACTGGAATGCGGGCTTCGCAGGAATAATTAACACAGAACAACCCATTTGGAAATTCTGCGTGCAAGGTGTATAGGGACGTGTCCTCGGAGCACACAAGGCATCATATGCCTTTGATTTGTGACGTAAGAAGAATGCTCGACAGGTTCACTCAGGAACTGGTGCGGGAATCACGGAAGATAGATCCGAAGCCTCAGGGTCGGTACCATACAACCTTCTATCCCTCTCGTATTGATCGTTAAAACGATGTTTCATGCCAGGGTTCATTTTGGCCGGTTAAAGAACATTTTAGGAGAACAAGAGACAGCCCTTTGAAATTTCAGTGGTACCCAACTGAGACACGTAATAGCAAATAAGATCGGGCTAGCACATCATAACATGAGCGACCGGTCGCTGAGTCACATGGCGGAGCGTGATACAGGAAAAGTTTCCGGCGGAGGTGCTGGCATCAAAAGAGTCTTCCAAGCTAGCTGTTTTCCATCTCAACCTTTCTGTGAAGGAGGTGAGTCATCAAAAGGAAGATTGGATACAAATCCTCCTGGGTAATTGCTGCCGGAAGTGGCAGCTACCATCACAAATGTCAAGTTCTAGGAGTTACGAGGTCAGGTGGCCAAAATCTTTTTTGTATTGGCCTTCTGTAAGCAAATTGATGTTCTGATTTACCTGTACTGACCGCATGTCGGCCAGTTACAGGGTGAGATTGTTGTTGGGCGACAAGAATTGGTGTTAAGGTTTCCTACAGATCGTGTAAGTATTGAATCTCACGCCATACCATATGATTGTACTGTAGAGGCTAAAGTAACATACTGTGTTCAAATCAGACTTTGTTGAGACACTGGAAAGATTGAATTGCTAACACTTTCATCACTGCATCAGTTATTGTCAAATGGAGTGATGTCAAAAACCTTCAAGCAGATTAAGCGACCAAAACATAAACTTTTTCTATCCAGGCATGTCCCGGTCAGACATCACTCCCAACAATTAAAAGTCGGATATACGGTAAAATAATTTCAAGCAAAAAACCCTCTACAAAAGGACTACAGATCTCGATAGAGTGATCATATTTTCCTCAGTAATTTGTCCACCAGTAAATATATATATGTCAAATGGAGGAAATTAGGACTGGTTCAAATCCTTCAAAGAAAACATTATAGGGATTACAGCACTCTGGTAGATGCGTAAAGAAACAGAGCGAGAAACCTTACAACAAAAACAGACACTTTGAGCTTAAGATAACAGTACATATTTACTGAATCGTGCCTGGAATGCCAGTGCATATATAGCAAATCATCCAGCACAGCAACTACGCCGCATTCAACCCCAGATCTCCGTCCTTCCCCAAATATTTGGCCACTATAGCATCGACATCTTCCAAACTGACCCCGATAAGTAGAGGATTTGCTGGAATCCTGACGGAATCGTCCACTTCAGGAGCTTGATTCTCACCCAAGCTATTCGAGACCCTCACATTAGGGCCATCCCTGCACTTGTCCAGGCACTTGCATTCAACAACAGCACCCTCGACCCTGACCACATTCTTGAATTCCTCCAACAACGCCGGTCCTCCCGAGTTCTTGCACTTCTTACCCATGCACACTTCGATCCTTTTTGTCACCGCACCACTGGCTGCAAGATTGCTAGGACTGTTAGCTGTTGCCTCGTGGTACAGAATGCCATTTGGCAACGCAAGAGTTCCGGCATTGTTACCCTCTTCTTTCGAGAGAACTTCAGTCCCCAGGCGGCCCATGTCAATCACCTCTCTGCACTCACCGTCACTTGATTCCGAGGAGGAGGACGACGACTCAGAATCCATCATAACTTTCTTCCGCTCCGCTTTAAGCTTGGCCTTCTGTTCTTTAATCTTTCTCTTCAGCTCCTTTTCCTCTGCCTTCAGCTGTTCAAGTTGTTTCAGCAAAACCTCGGCTGCTTCCTGCATGACAATGACCACAATGATTTGACAGAAAACCCACCAACACCAATAAAATCCAAGCAAGAAGTACTCCTCTAAAAGCACAAATTTCAGACTTAATCAACCTTCAACTAGTGATACCTTCATTGAATTTTTTTTTTCTTCATGGGAAGCCACTTTGCACGGAAAGATCATGAATTTTCAGATAGGGTAACAGAAATATACATAACTATCAACCCTGAATCAGATTAAGTGAGAGCAGATCACAAAAACAAGGATCTTTTCGTTTTATTTGGCCAAAAACACCATCACCAATCGGATCAGCCATACAATCAAACCACAAATCACCTTACAACACATCCAAGCAAAATTCCGACAACAGAACCTTAAACCAAAGGAACGTACCGAGATTGGCTTCTCCTGACCTTCGATAACCTCACCGCCTCCACCACCACTACGACGTTCCATCCAATATAACTCAGAAAAATCCTCCTCCTTCGTCAATCCCTTCGACATCTTCAACTTCTTCTTGATCTCCGCCTTTCCACCTTCCTTCCTCCCCTCCTTGTTCAAATCGAACCTAGGTTTCCCACCGTAATACTTCGCATGTCCATCATCACCAAACTCGGACCTCAAAACGACGCGAGCCACCCTCGATCTCGCATATCCCTCGCGATCCTCGCCGCCGCAAACCCTAATTTCACCGATTGGATTCGCGCGGCGGGAATCGATCCCGGCGCCGGAGAAGCAAGAGAACCGTCCCGAAGCGGCGGCGGAGAGCGACTCCATCAGAACGCTGGTTTCAGCTTCCGACTGCCAACCACCAAAAAGGCAACAAAACGGTCGGACAGGTCAAGGAAAATTCTTGAAACGGACAGGAAAAGAAGATGGCGGCGACAAAAAAAAAATGACGGTGACGGTCAATATGTTTTGGCGGGAGATCGGACGGTCCGCGTGACGCCACGTCGTCGCCAACACTTTGCCGTTCATTACGGCAGCAAGCTCAGGTATTACCATTACGCCCTTGGAAGTCTAGTTGAGGAGGACAGGTGGAGAGGGCTCGGTCCTAACCCCGAGTCAACGGTCTGATGTCGTTTCCATTACCGATTCGAACCCAAATAAAGTCCCGATCATCTGTTAAAAAAAAAAATTAAATCTTGTAAAATTTCAAAAAATACTTCGAATTCTTCCGGAAGCAATTGATTCTTAAATCTCCTTCTTTGCATTCCATGAATAGCCGAGACATTGAGGAATATCCATAAAGCATTTAGAGAATGCATCTAATTCTAGTTCTGTTCGTTTCGTTTGAATGGATTCAAAAAAAAAATCGACCATTCTTTTAGTTATTGAATCTCTTTCTATTTATCAACATGACATTCATAATTCTTATCATTGGTCGAGTCGAAACATTCTCTGTATTAATTAGGAGTTCCTTATAATTGGCTAGAATCTATTACTTGAATATTGTTAGATTTTGTCGGTGATTGATTCTTTTATATGGCACTATTACTTTCTATCAACTGGGGTTTCGCATACGCGCGCCTTTATGGGCTCAAGTATGATAATCTCTCCGCATATTTATTGCACCGATGAAATCTAAAAATACCCTTTTGCCACATTTAGTTAATCTTCTATCTAAGGAGCCAACCAGAGGGCAAATGCTGCTAAACGTTAAATTGGTCACTATACTTAACACATAACCTTCTCGATCCTTCTTTACCATGGCCAAGGAAGGGGTAGATCGCGTCAAGCATAGAGATGCTAGCTCGGGTACATGCATCTCTTGACTCCACATCTTCCTATTTGATTCAGTCAGTCATCTGATCGTCTTCTCGAGGCATTATGCTGTTGTGATTGCCACTGGCTGTCGGAACGACACCAGCCGGGCCGACCCTTAATTCGAAAACAAGCAAGGGGACGACTGACGGCGCCTTTTGGGTTCGCGTACAGGATAGTCTTGCCTTACGCGAGAAGCCCTATCGAGATTAAAGACGATCAACACCGGAGTAGTGCTTTCGGAAGAACGACTCTAGTTATGCATCCTCGTACTTACTGAGGACGAACACCATAAGTTGTTTTCAGTATTAAACATTGGAAGACCATCGCTACTGAATTTTTGCAAGTAATCGCCGATGAATCTCACAAGTAAAAAAACCGTAGAAACTTAACGTCTTCATTACATATATCGAGATCAGACAAGAAGAAAAAGGAACAAAGGATTACATTTATCGAGCTCCTAACTCATGCTGCACATTGTCGCGCAGACAAACTACACTTTTCCATAAGAACTACCGAGCCTCAATGGCTTCTACAGACATAATATTTAATCCGAGATGTTCTGACAGCCTTTCCAAGTATCTGTCGGGGACATGCCGAAAATGATTCTTGTGCCGACCGTTAGCTTGGAGGCCAGCGATGCGTAAATTCACCACTCAACACTTCGTGGTTCTCAAGGTGAGGTTATGCCAGCCAGCAGATGCTGAGACCCTTGGAAATGTCCGGGGATGCGGTGTCTAATCTCTTCAAAAGCACACAATGTCTCCGAATCAAGCCCTCCTGCAAACTGCGCAGCAGGATATGCAAACAATAAACAGACTGGTGCTGCTCATGACGCAAACTATAAACAGTAGCTACACAGTTCGGGATTCTCCGACTTGATTGGATTCCACAGCAGCGAATTAAAGCACAAACAAAGAGATGATTTTAGGCTCGGGCCATCTAAAATGTATGTTTTGGTTACCTGATGGGCCCTATATGCGAAATGAACACCCTGGAGCAGTAGAGCTTCTTGGGTTGATTCCCTGTCTGAGTTCCGCATGGATTCAAACTCCATCGTCACTCTCTTCATGTACATGGTAGCCAGCTTCATTGAAACCCGTTTTATCTGCAGAACAAACACCAAACCGAAGATCGGCATGACATTGTAGTAATATAGCCAGTGTAAATTGCAACAGAAGTCAATCACCCGCAAGAACTGTAAATTTATAACTTTGGCCACAACAGCAGAAAGAAATCGCTACATGTCTTAGTCTGTCACCACACAACATCCACAAAAAAGTTGTGGTTTTTGGCTTTTCAGGTAAAACACGCAAGTTCTACATGTTTCTGTTCTCAATTTCGACTTTTGAGTTGAGTCAAGGGCAAACAGCATCATGAAGTTTCATTAGGATCCACGGGGAACTTAAAAACAGGACAAATGTACCATACTTTATACACCATTCCCGAATCAAGCATCCAATCCGTTGGAATTTTCCAACTCTGATACGTTCTCATAGCTGAACTTCGCAATTTGACGAGCTTCTGAATCCCTCTCTCAGACCTGCCACAATGACATGAAAGGGGTGAAACAGAACTCTGGATAATTGATCCTTCTCCCAATTTTGACCACTAATGCATGATGAACATGAAGTGTAAACTCACTTGTCTAGTAAGCCAGCCATCTTCTTCAATGCACTTCCACAAGGAACCTCCACATCATCCTCAAACAAAGATATCTCACTCTCCAGCAACTTAAGAGTTCGGTACTCAACCGCAGCTTCTCTCATGGCATCAGCTTTCTTCTCAGGCCAGTTGAAATGTTTCAACACAGCCCGCTCATCAGCCTGTCAACCAAACGACAACATTAAAGTTGGCAGATTACACAAGATTGGTCTTATTTCGTCATCTATAGAAGTTGTAATGGTACAGCATAAAAGATATCACGTAGTTAGAGCTAAATGCAATGTCATCAGTTCCCACGATAGGCCATTCGAAGCAGACCATGACACAAACCAGCAAGAAAGGCGCCTTCAGTGCATATGACTGTACATTGTTTTTTGTCATCGACAGCATGTGCCACGTGGGAGACACAAAGGACATTCAGCTCTAATAGCTGATCAATGACACTAATCAAGCACAAGAGCAATGGCTCTCTACTATCCAAGGAATGGTAGTGCAACGTACAAATTTTATTTGTTCTTTCATCAACATGCAAAAGATGTCCAAGTTCGAGAAATTTTCCTCTCCTACAACTCAGGTAACTAAATCTCACCTACAGCTCAAGCAACTGCCCGCAATAAAAATATCTGCCAAACATGGGGCCCTTAATTCTCATATCTCATCATTTGTCTCCTTAAGCAAGACGATCCATTTAAAGAATTGGGTAATGAGACAGGAAAAGGAAAAAGACCCTCGAGGCAAAGCCTAGTGAAAGTGGGAGTATATCCTACTTATCTACATGAGACTTTGAGGTCCATACATTTATGAACTACATCTATTTCATGCATCATCTGAACTGAGGTTAACCAAACAAGTTTGAATATGCACCTAAACTCACCAGGGAAGAAAGTTCATTATCAAGCCAATCCACAAAGTTTAGGACCTTCTCAATATCTGAGAAAGCAGCAGCTTGGATTTTCTGGATAAGACCATTGACGAACTCCCCTTTGGTTTCAATATCTGCTTTGATCTGTAAAATCAAGATGAGTCACTAGCCATCCTAACTAAATTCACAAGACAAAACCACAAAGTTATATCACAAATCTCAATTCAAAATGGTCTGGAAGATTACAGCTAAAAGATGAGCGGAACGGTTTTGGATTTCTCCAACTATGCTACTATGTGCACTAGTAAGAGCAGGTTTATTGGAATCCTTTGATCTTGTTTCTTCCTTCTTCTCTTCTGGCTTCGTCAGTAAGTGATAAAATTCTACAACTGCAGGAGTCTTAGGGGCTGCAGATCCTCTGGCCCGGGGCCGAGATGAGGGAAGAGGTGGTGGCGGTGGAGGCGGCAGGGATGGGCAAGGTGGAGGCTTTACATTATCATCAGCACCTCTTGGTATTGAACTTGCCGACGCTGCAGGTAGCGTGGTCTTAAAGATAGCCTCACTGAATGCTTCCTTCTTTGCTTTTGAATTGTCCAACTTATTGGCAATCAGTTTCTGAATGTCTTCAAATTTGGGACTCTGGAAATCCTTAGTTGACTCCCTCTGAGCAACAAAACATTGAATAAACAAACAACATTGAGAGAGAAAAAAAACTGGGAAATGAAGAACTTAGAAACAACCACCAGTCCGTAACCAGAAGGAACACCAGCTCATGTTTCAAGTTCGCAAACACTTTCAATTCTTGAATTTATGAACGAATTATATGATGCAACCATCAAAGGATTATCTTATTTCCACAAAAGAATTGGAGCATGTACTCCAGATTGAAATGAAAAGTGACCGATGCAATTTCAGGGAAAAGAGCGAAGAGAGAGAGAGAGAGAGAGGAGGTGATTGAAACATGTTTCAATTTCAAATTATAACCCAAACCACGTTATCATGCCAAAATTTAGTCTTGGACTCACCTGATCAAACCTGCTGAGAGTTGCTATTTTATTCTCAGCAGCAGCAAGATCCTCTGTAAGCTTCCTGTTCTTTGAGTCCAACTCCACATTTAAGCTCAGCGCTTTTTCCAGTTCTGCCTTCAAAGCCAACACCTCACTCTGCAAACTCTTCACCAAAGTCTCATGTAACTCTAACTTCTCTTGCGATTCCTCACACTTCTTTTTATTCCCATCCATCACTCCATCCTCATTTCTCCTGCTAGTAACGGAACTCACAGTCGGCCGCAGCCGCCTTGGCCGAGCGAACTGCTCGACAACCGCACGAGCCACCCCACTCCGCCCCCCAATTTTCGCCTCCTCGAGCTCCCTACCCTTTTGAGATCCCGCGGCAAGGTCCCCAGATTTGGGGGCTCTGAGCACAAGAGACCTGCGGGCCTTGGAATCGTTCTTCACATCTGGAGGCACTGACTTTGCTCTGTCTCTCAGAACATCACCCGCTGGCTTCAATGACTCCTTAACCTTTGGGGTGGCTCTGAAACGCGAAGGGGTGGTGGACGTGGAATGCGAAATCGAATTGCCGCCAATTCTGCATTCAGCTCTCCCTGCTGTTGTCGTCCTGGGTGGTGTTTCTTGCTTCATGGCTTCAAAGTTTGGAGCTTGACCCAAGAAAAAACCTGCAAAAAGCAAAAAAAAAAAAAAATAGGGACAAAAACTCTTTCGGTCGTTGTGGACGGAGTTTTATGGGAAGAGGATTATGTGAGACCCGTGTGGAGATGATTATTCAGCTTTGCTTCACGGGGTCTCTGCTTTTGATTGACTATCTCTCCCCTCATCATGATTTATGAAATAGCCACACACAAAATCCGAAGACAACCCACAAGAGAACAAATTACCCAATTTGTTCTTTCTCTTGCCCGTTCATTGACCCTCCCTGTTCAGACAATGGTGAAGCCATTATTGCTAAACCTTGGGGCTCACCAGAGAAGCAAGCAACGTAGCAAACAGGCTGTGGGCAAAGTAGGTGTATTTGAATAAAAGCTACTGAAAGTCTTTGGGCTACCTAGAGATTGAGGAATATCCCCTAAAGTGGTGATGGTGAAATTTATGCCGATTAGCTTTTGAGTATTTCTCCAATGAATATCTGCAGACAGGAAGTACAAAGACCTGAGTTTTGCTCTGCTAGTTGCTGATGTTTTTCATTTTTCTTTCTTTGGGCCTTTTGGTTGGTCCCCCATGTCACCCAATAATGGCACTTGAAGAAGGGGGTATTTACAATTAAATAATGTCAACCAATAAAGTACATGCCACTTCACAATTTCCAGCTCACTTTGGATTATTGGAAGTTCTTGACCTTTTTTTGTGGTTCAAGAAAATTTAATTAAGTGGACCATAGAATATATGCACCAATTACCATAAAAAAAAATTCCAGCTGAAATGTACTTCAACTAGCAATTCTCGTTACATGAAAATTAATTACAGGAAAATTAATTCGAGATAAGTGTGGTAGCGGGTGTATTCAGGTTTGATTTTTTTTTTAATGGTATTGACCTAAAATCAGTATGCAGTAAAGACTGCTCCTAGAATAATTAGTAGCATTAGCGAAATATCGAGTGCATCCACTTTTACACTTCACACCTAGAGGAGAGACTTCACGTGAAATAATTCGTTAAGTATGATTTAGTTTAATGTATCATGCCATTTGCTCCACCAGGTGACGAATAATCAGCAATTATTTTGGAAGCAATCTACAATCTATTCTCTCTTTTTTTTTCACACTATATGATTGGAGAATTCGCTGAGAAATTAAACTAATCAATTTGATCATCATGAGGTGGTCGGATTGGAAATGATTGGGATTGGCCCCTCTATGCAGTTGCAGACAAATCACACGTACAATGAGACCAAGCTTCCTTGTTTTTGTCCTTTATGCTATCTTAGTCGACAGTACAAGGCCTGCTAATTATAAAAAAGAAAAAAAAAATTCTAAGGGCCTTAAATTATGTTTAAAAAAGAAAATGTTTTTATTTATGGCGTGCGGTCTAATCATTGCAACAGTGTAATTTTCCACTAAAGAGGTTTGTGCTTTATGGCGTTCGATTGATTGATGATTACTCCAAAGGCATGTAGTTGGTTCTAAGTCAAGTAAAATTGGATTTTAATGGGTTTAGTAGGAATTTCACTCATTCTCATTTAGGCTTTATATGCAATGGGGTTGGTAGAGAATGAGCATTTCTTCTATTGGAATAAACTTGGTTTTCTCACTTTGTTATGAAGTAATTTGGTGGATTTGATTAAGGATCTGCCAACAAGAAACATGTGATTGAATAGTTTCCCCCTTTTTTCTATGTTGGTAAATTTATGAGGATGACAAAGGGTGCGAGTCCTTGATTAAATCGTCACATATACCAAATTTATGCATTAAATAGAATAATGACGTCGTTTTTACGTATAAACCAAGGACTAGTATATGCGGTGGATAAATGTTTTTTCCATAATTAGGAAATAAGAAAAGCAATCGCTAGATAAAGAATTAACAAAAAAGAAGAATAAACCCGACGGTCCCTAGTTAATTGATAAAACTGGCCGGATGGACTAAATTAACACAAATGTAAAAGGTTTAGGACTAAATCCGCAAAGAAAAAAAATCGAATTGATACAATTGTAATAGGTTTAAGACTTTTTTCGATAATTTTTCCTAAAAATATTTGATAATAATAAATGAAACAAAAAAATGTTCATAGTAAGATGCGAACTTTAAAAAAAAAAAAAAAGAACAAAATGCTCTTTCACGGAATAGATAACCTCGTAACGAACTAGAGATGCTTTCTAGTAAAGATTCCTTCTTTAGTTTCCACTCTCAAGAAATTCTAGGTAGAATCTTGCCAAGAAGCTCATTATTATTGCCAATTCCCGAAAAAAGAAAAATATCTGAGGCCATATTTTGGCAATCAACGCGCACAAATAAATTACTAGCAAATCAAGTCAATCAACAGAAAAATCTATAGCGCATTTAAATTCGACCCACCATCACGTGTCCCTTTCAAAAAAGACCTGATCACCATCTTCTAAGTCAATGTACCGAACGTTTAAGTCACATCTCATGCGATTTACCGTGACTTTTGAAAAAGACCTAATTACCCTCTTGTAGATCGATGTGCCGGACGTTTAACTCATGTCTCATGTGATCCACAGCAACTTCCAGGACAGACCTAATTACTCTCGTCTAGATGGATGTTGCCGAATGTTAACTCACGTCCCGCACGACCCGCAACCACTTTCAGAAAAGACCTAATTACTCTCGTCGAGACCGATGGGCAAAGCGTTAACGTAGACGAAAGTCCTCTCTGCTCGTAATCTCGGCTTAATTACGTAATTAGCAACAAGGTCAGCCCTACAAAGTAAAAAAAAAAAAAAAAATCAAGCTCTGATCTTGAAATTGCAACAGCTGATTATGCATGTAGCAGCAGCACTGCATGTGTTGCAAGCTAATGCCCACCTTGTCGCACTAGGACATCATTCGATCGATTGAATCTCGTCTCGGTGCACATCGTTTGCTCCAAATGTTTGTCAATGTGCAATGGAAAAAGATTTATTGGTTCTTTGCCTGATAAAGAAAGAGGAGGGACAACCCTTTCCTCTCCAAGGGTTGACGAGGATGATGTCCACTGATCATAAGAGCATTCATGAGAGAGAGAGAGAGAGAGAGAGAGAGAGAGAGAGTGATGATCCGTGAACGGAACAGCAACTACTGCTTAGTTACTATCAGAAGCAGAAGGGGGGGAAGCTGCACGTGACTGCAAGAGTTTGTCCTTTAGAATTTGATCTTAAAAGATCGGCAAGAGCTGACAAAAGTAAATTTAAGGCACATCAGGTGTACTCTAAAGTCTGAAGCCTTTTTCCTTGTGATAAATCCGTTACCATTACGACGTCGCGTCTTAGCCGTCGCAAGACAATTTCACAGCATCGCGACAGTGTACTTATCGTCGGAGTAACCCATGTTCTGACAACCGTTTTTTATTTTATTTTATTTTATTTTAAAGATCCTGTGTTGCACTGTGCACTAACAGACCTCATTGAAGGTGTGGAGAGACATCATATCTGTGGGATCGTGTTCCACAAGGCGATCAAAGGATGAACATGGAAGCATGAAACATGTACTTGATGAGATGGAACTCAACGAAGCTTCTACTCGATAATATGGAAATCAAACTTGTGTCGTTCGATTTAATCAACATGTATAAATTTGGCAACTCGCGATGTCCCCACGTCACAAGGGCTCAAAGACATTCCTCGACGAGCTTTTTACTTACAAGCCTAGCTCGGTCTAGTAGGGCCGAGCTAGATGACCCATCAAAGGCCGAAAAATGTGATAGCTAATGAGCAAGCCTAGGCAACAAGTTTAGGCTCTATGTGAGGGTTCGAGTCTAAGTCCAATAAGTATCTTTGGGATATGGCTTCAGAATTTATTATTATTATTATTATTATTATTTTTAATCTTTTAGTAAGATGACAGAAGCCTGCTAAAGTTTTAGAGAAACCAAGACGAGCTGAAGAGAAGCAACGAGGCAAAACTTTGGTTTGTTTTTTTCCTACTAACCTCAAACAGTTTCCAACTGGTCTAAAAACAACAATTCTATCAGGCATGAAAGTTGCTTAGAACCTTGCTCCAGAGAATACATACCGGCAATCGCACGGAATCTGAGCCGAACTCTTATCCTCTCCTTCGCCCGGAGAAGAACCTGCAATAAGCAGCAGATTGCAATTCGCGCACACATAGTTTCGTGCACGCTCCCCCGCCTGTCAGATGTATGTCCACGTCGATGTCGATATCCGATATCAGCAAAGCAATCAAAGAGGGATTACCTTGAAGTTCTTGAAGTGGACTGGAATTTATGGATCTGCATATATAGGAGCTGAAACAGGTGGGAGAAGAAGTGGGACGATGGCGATGCGGGAATATAAACCCTTGATGGGTATAACCCTAGAGATGTTTGTGCCAAGTGAACCGGTTGGTTTTCTTGCCGTTGGTTGCAGTTTCACATCGAATGAGGCGAGATTCGCTGAGGTGATTGGGATTTAAGATGGAGAAAAGAACGGTCCTCGCTTTGCGCAACTTTTGTTTCTAGATTTTGTGCATTAATTTTCATGGTACTTAGGACAATATTGGTTGTAACGGAATGTGTACACGTGATTAAGAAAATAATTGAACTTGTTCTTAGTTGTTGTCGTATGTTGAGGATGTGACAGCTCACTAAACGGTTGATGGGTGACGCAGACTTCTCCGATCGAATGAATTTCTATTTGATCGTACAATTCTTTTGAAGATAAAGGATAAGGTTAATACCACGAAAACTTCCAAATTGATATATCTATAATAAATTTACTCCAAAATATTTTTTTTTGAACACGTAAAACCTCAAATTGATACATCTGCGATAAATTTATCACAAATAATTTTTTTTAACCATAAAAAACTATGAACTAATATGCACATGCGACAAATTTACCTCAAATTGATATACTTGTCACAAATTTACTCTCTGTTAATTTCTGTTGAATTAATTTAATGCCTTGAAAAATCTTAAATCAATACATCTTTGGCCAACAAAAGATAAAAATCATGAATGTGTACACCCTGTTAACTATCACATGTTATCTAACTCAGTAATTTAACGGCAAAAAAGATAAATTTGCCACAAGTACATCATTTTGGGGTAAATTTATCACATATATACCAACTTAAGGTTTTTTGTGGTTAAAAGAAAATAGTTTCGGATAAATTTATCACAGATATACTAATTAGGGGTTTTACATGGTAAACAAAAATAATTCGGGATAAATTTATCACAAGTGAATTCATTTGGGATTTTTCGTGATATTAACACGAAGAACAAATATATTTGGAAGATGAGTGAAACATGATTAGAATAATTAATCTTGAGGTAGATTAGAGATAGTATCCTTTTCTTACACATTGATTGATTGATCGGTTGTTGGGGGTCCATCTTCGATTTTCACGTACTCTTATCGAGGATGTGATTTGGGATGTAAACCCCAAATTAAATCAACCTTTCGTTAACAAATTGCAATGTCAATCACTCTCCACTAAAACAGCAGACATAATCTTAAAGCTAGATCCCCATGAGGTCCAAAAGGCAAAACGACCTGTGGAATAAAACTTCTCTTTCAAGTTTCAGAGTTGCTTTTTCCCCCCACCTTTGGGCATCCTTTCAGCTTTCTCAAGTTACTACCTAAATCTTGAGCCGAAATGGCTTAATTTTCCCCTTAACTCTCGGCGGAAATACCAAATTCGTCCTTAGATCTCACGCGACCACAATTCATTCCGTTTAGTGTTTTACCAATCTTCAAAGTTAACCGGCGACGCCGAAAAATTTCATTAGAATCCGGATCTTAATGATGTCCTCAAAACCAAAATCGAAAGTGAAAAGATCAGCCAATTTTGAACGAGTTAAAAACCATAGGCATACATCATTAACCATATTAAAGGCATGCATTATTAACCAGTTTTTGCGTTACATCCCACCTGCAATTCCTTTGTTTGCATTTGTGTGGTGCGTCTCTCCCAATGAGATTCTCACTATGAATAAATAAAGTTCATCCTAAAGTGGGTTTAGGCAAGAAACCTACAAGAAAGGTAGAGCGGAAAAAGAAAAAAAGAAAGATTCTTGAATTGCCCTAAAAGAGAAATTTGCCACCAGTGACGGTTGGCAGGGACACATCATGGGTGTACTGTATGAGCAAATAACATGTTTGAGGGCATGTAGTAGTCCCCACCAATTACCCAAATCACAAAATACAAACCAATTTAGGGCTCATCAAATGTTTGTTGTTGAGCTTTGAGTAAATTATGGAGAAGCCAAAGGGATAAAAAAAAAAAAAAAGGTGGAAGCTTGAATTGGGCTTGCAAGAAAAGCAAGTTTGGGTTGACCATAACATGTCATGGAGTGAAGTTAAATTATCAATTTCTTGTCACAAACACATGCATTTGAACAGGAGGACATGTTCTCGGTTGGTGAGGAGGCATTTTCTGATGTTAAAGGCCCAACATAATCTTCCATCTTTTTCACACTTCTCTTAGAGCATGAAGCTTGAGGACCAGACACTTCTTTCTCATGAATATTCTTGATATCTTCATCAGATGCTGGTGTCCATTTTATCCACTGGCTGTAATATTATACAATATCAAGACTCAAAACTTCAGTGGTAATGGAAAAAGATGGCTTAACAGAGTTACTAGCCTCTTTTGACAGAAGCAACTGTATCATGTGGTGCTATCATGGTAGCATGGATTCCGTTTCTTATGTTAATCAGAGTCTCATGGCTCCCTTTCTCAACGATTGCCCCGTCTTTTAGCACTGCGATGAAGTCTGCACAGCGTATCGTGGACAACCGAGGGGCCACCACCAATGTGGTCCGGCTCGCCATGACTCTAACCAACCCATCCTGGACCACCTGCTCGGATTCGACTTCGAGAGCACTCGTAGCTTCGTCGTGTATTAAGATTCTTGGGACTATGGCCTCGCTATCGCCACCCGCTGCTTTTGCCCATCAGACAACTGAATCCCTCTCTCGCCCACTGTTGTATCGTAACCCTGCGCATGTTTACAATGTCATGGTACCAACCCAAATGAAGACTCTTGAGATCTTAGAAGGATGTTGACAAGTTCATTCCTTAAACTGTTGTAAGCCACCGATGAAGTTGTGGGCATTGGCTAATGCCGCTGCCGCTACAGTCTCCGCCTCCGTTGCGTCGCCTCCTTTCCCATATGGGATGTTAGCACAGATCGTGTCGTTAAACAGGACAGGCTCTTGGCCTACCGGACCCATGTGTCCCTTAACCACTCCAAGTTTAGCTCCCCATCCAAGGCTATTCGACCAGAATCAAGGTCATAAAATCTTTGAAGCAAAGATACTACTGTCGATTTGCTGCTCCCGCTTTCTCCAACCAGTACATGAGACGAGAAAGGTGAAATTTATAGCTTAGCGTGTTCGAGCTTGCAAGCTTCGGCATCGGATTAAGCGTATCTATAGTGAAAAGACGAAGAGCAATAACCAACTCTTGTATCGTTGTACCTGACCAGAGTGGATGGACAAGCAGACGTCTTTGAACACCAGAAGTTCAGGTCTAGTTGGATACTTGAATTTTAGGTGATGAAATTTAATGTCTCCTTTCACATTCGCTAGCGTAGTTCCACAGTTGCCGCTTGCATCGATCTTAAATTTTAGGTCTAAGATTTCGAATACGGAAGCAACCGAACTCTTGGCTTTACTCACATTGAGTGCGAGGGAGTCTGACTGCAAAATTCCGAGTCCTGTCAGGCTCAATGCAAAAAAGACCTGCCATACAAATGATTGAACCAAAGTCAGGGACATAAAAGCCTAGGAGAAAGATACAGATGGATGAGCGAAATGAGAAACTTACCCGAAAAACCTTAGGAAAAGTTGTGTTATTGTGGCCGATGAGCTCAGCTCCGACATGGAAGCTCACAGCATAGACGAAAATTAGGAAAAAGAACGATAATCCAAAGCTGATTCCACTTATATTTCCCTTCCTAACTCCTTCCTCTAGATGGCCTCAAGATTTTGTCTGATAAAGCGCTACCCTCTTTTCTTCGGCACAGAATGATGCGACTGCCCTAATGTTGGCAACCGCATCGCTAGCAACTTGACTTGCTTCCCTATACAATTTCTGCAGATATACAATCGGACTGATTAGACTAGCCACTTAATATGCAAAATTCCTACACTCTATGCACTGTACAAATAGTCTGTTCGATGTTCATCTGCCGAATTTTCGCATTTTTTGCTCAATACGTTAGATCTAAGCTGGACTCAACAAGCTCAGGGACAGACCAGAATCTCCTGGCTATTAAGATAGGATATATGATGCCATTGCAAGCTGCAGCTAGCGCACCTAACTGCAACACCAGAATCTCCGGGATACTAAGATAGGCGAAACGGGTGAGAGATACTTCCGGTGCTGGTGATGAAACTTTGGAATCACTGGCACTGAGGCCTCTTTCAGGTGCTGTGTCAGAGTATGAAGAACTGAATTCAGGCGACTGATGAGATGAAGCTGAAAACAGGAGATGACTCTGGTCTGAATATTTCACAGGCATCCTTTCTGGCTCTTTCGCAGCTTCTTGAAGCCGAAAAAACTGGCTATATGCACCTTCAGAGTTCTTGAGTAGCTCGTCATGCAAACCTGGGATCATGCAAGTGCGATTTGCGACAAATACGTCACGATCTATTCTGCAAACTCCTGCATTGGAGATATTGGACAACAAAAGACAAAGAACCTTTACCTTTTGTAATAATTTTCCCTTGATCAATCACACAGATGACATCTGCGTCCCTGACTGTACTCGAGCGATGGGCTATAACCACAGTAGTGCGATGGATCATAATGCTGTCCAACGCCTCTTGCACTATTCGTTCAGATTCTACATCGAGTGCGCTCTTGGCTTCATCAGATCCTTCAAGACTGCTCTAGAAAAGGGCAATTCTCTGCTTCTGGCCCCAGGAAAGATGAATTCCATGCTCTCCAAGTCCCTACATGCAATCAAATTATGAAAACAAAAGCAGCTTCTCATTTACAAACATTCCCGCTTCCCACAAGAAGGCATTGATTCGACAGCTGTCAAACTAGCGAAGAGGAACACTAGTGATTTATTCAAGGACAATAGTGAAAAAGTTACCTAAGGCAGCATGTCGATGAACTTAGCAGCACTAGCAACATTGGCAGCTGCTATTATTTCGTCGTTTGTAGCACCATCCTTCCCATACGCAATGTTATCCCAAATGCTTGCAAAAAATAGCACGGGTTCCTGGCTGACAAGACCGATTTTTCCCCTAATCCATCTGAGTTGGAACTTCCTGATGTCGACACCATCGATGAGAATTTCGCCCTCTTGTGGATCATAAAATCTCTCGATCAAACTGACAATGGTCGATTTCCCACTTCCACTGTGCCCAACCAAAGCTGCAGTGGAACCACGGGGTATTGCCAGGGAGAAAGCATTCAACACACGTTCATTCGGTCTCTGTCGGATAGCTGAAGTAGACATCTCTTAGTTCTATATGTCCAGACAATGCTTCCAACCTTTTTCCCCTTTTGTCAAAAGCATCAATCCCCGGCTTCCTTTTCATTGCGTCGAACATCTCAGATGCCGCAGCTTGTCCAGCACCAAACGTGATCAAACAAGGAGATGCTTGGCCCAGAGATCTTTCAAGAGGTCCAAATAAAATGTCGAAAATCTTGTTAACTTGTTTCAGATGGGCAAACGCATCAAATGATAACCGCAAAAGAGGATGTCACGACTTACAAGGATCCAAGCAACACTGCAAAGACTACGTTAATGACACGCCCTCCTGTGTGTCCTTTTTCGGCTATCATTTTCCCGCCGAAACACACTGCGAATGAATAGCTGCAGAACACGGTAAACTTGGATCCTCTAAAATTCAAAGGCAGTGCAACCCAGTCAATATACAAATTTCTAGCCCCTTAGGTAGAAATGATGCGAAACCAGAACCCAGAGCCAAATACGTGATCTTTAAGCAAACCTGAAGATATACAATTGAAACTGATGATTACCCGATTTTGTATATCAAGTTGAAGAAAACAAAAGTCAAGCTCTATTACTTGCCATACAGCAGACTTGAGCCGTTAAATCTGACACGAGAAACATGAGAAGAATATCTTGGGACCGCTAAAGATATAAGACAATTTCCCTCGAAAAGCCAGTTGGTCATTCATGAGATTAAGCGATACCTTATTGACTTCATGTACGGTGATTGCGGTGTCAAAATTTTTCCCAACAGAATCAATTAGATCACCAAACAGAACATGGCAATCCCATTTCCGATAGCCGCAATTGTGCCTACAAGCATGAGCAAGTAATCGAAGGAGTCGGCAAAAGAAAACAATTTATGATATGGTAGCATTTTAGCTCTGTCCTTCATCACTTGCTCTACTTCTGCTAAGTATTTTCTTGATGTTGAAGTCTGCCTTGTGCTCATTTATACGATCACTTTCCTTCCCTTGCTAAACAGATATTAAGATAGAAATTCAAGGAGCGGTTTGTAAAATTGTGACAGCAAGATCAATAAACAACTCTGAATCAATGAGTACTCCAAAACGTGCCTAGAGATGATAGAAGTACATCTTTCCTTCTCAAAACCTTTTGCGAAAGCCAGCTTACATCTTCTATTCAAGAGGAGCAAAGTTCGCTCAAAAGGTGATACATTCGAACAGAAGCACAGATATACAATACCTTTCTAATCGAACTCGGACAAAAGGATTGGGCAGAAAACTGCACCGTGAGTATCTACCTGAGAACGAAATGAACTGGACGCATGATCCATATGCTGAGATATCTGTCATCAAATTCACCAAGAATTCGACTTTGGGTTCATCAACAAGGGCCGAGCTAGTAATATCAGCAAATGAAAACAACGACCACTCACAGAAGAAACCTCCAAGTCATTTTCAAGCCAAGGATGTAGATTTTGGAACATGAGACAGACATAATGTGGACAACATCTGCATGAATAAGACACCCTCGAGCCAATTCGACACCATGATGCCGATGAGGATGCGATTTATAGATTGATCGATTGAAACTATGCAACCCCACCTCAAGAACAGCCTCCTCACGCGAGACAATATTGAAGCATTGGAGAGTGACAAATCGTCTAACCCGTGCTGCGCATGTTCAGGAAGCATCACCAGTCATGTGAGACTGAAAAGGAGAAAACAAAGCAAGTGTTCTCATCATCTAAAAACAGAGGCTTTTCCACAATTTTTTACATGGAACGAGCTAAAAAGTACGGTGTCCATACATATTTGTCTCGAATTGGCTCCCCAGACTACTTGAGCGGCCTAAGTTTTTATTTTTGTTTTTCTCCCCGTCGACTTCACTAAAAGTTTTTGAAAAAAAAAAAAAAAAAGGAAGACAAAAGTGGGTTATATATTTAAACATGGTAAATAGCTAGCCTCCTGTGGCATGACGAACCTTACTTTGAATCGTTTGTAGTTACAACCCAATGGTAAATCGGTGCGATGTACTTGAGAAGTGTTAACTAAGTTTATTACGAGTTAAATTTTGTAAGTAGTGATAAAACTTAATTTCATGGTGCGCACAAAAAACTGCATTTTTTTCAGATATCTTTATACCTTAAAGTATGCTAAAAAGAACTCATTTCAAGGAAAATGTCCGAGCTTTTGGGAAAACTTCACATAAAAGACTAAAGTGCCATCGTTTTATTAAATAAGAGTCTAAAGTAAAGCTTATTTCAAATAAGGCCATGAAGTGTCTTCATTGTTTCAAAGAATGACCTAACCAAGGATATTTCCATTAGTTACTTTTCTTTTCTTTTTTTCCTTTTTTTCCATTTATTTTTTTTCTTTGTTTCTACTAGCGAGGGTCGCCTCACCTAGGTCCTCGTCAACTGTGGGTTAGGCGACCCTTATCTAGATTTGGTGAGGGCTAGCCTCACCTATGGCCAATGAGGCAACTTGGCCCTTGCCTGTGGCCATCTAGGGCAGCCTCACCCAGCCCTCACTAGTGGCCAACCATCGCCTTAGATTCGCCACCACGAAAGGAAGGTAAAAAACAAAGGAAAAAGGGAAAAAAAATTAAAGAATACAAAAATAAATGACAAAAATGACTTTAGTTAAGCCCTTCTTTGAAAGGGATAATGATACAAATTGTCTCTGAACTTTGATCCAATATGTAACCGATCCCAATTTTTAATTTGATCAATAAGCTTCCTAAACTTTAGCCAAATGTGCAATGTAATCCCTAAATTTTAATTCAACCCATATGATTTATAAACTTTTGGAACATTTTCAACTTAGTTTCTCAACTATAGGAAGATATTCAATGTATCCTTTCTATTAATTCAAATTCAAGGTCTACATTGGACATTGTCTTATAGTTTAGAGACTAACTTAAACATATTCTAAAAGTTTGGGAATCATATTGAACAAATTGAAAATTTATAGAGCACATTGCACATTGGGCTAAAGTTCGAGAATCATATTGGTCAAATAAAAAGTTTTGCGATCACATTGTACATTGCGCCTGTTGACACCTGATCTTTAATCATTTTTTCTATTGCTAAAGTAATAAAAAAATCCATAAAAATTCATAAAATTGAAAAATCAACTTTGGGGACCTTAGCCAAGCCTAGGGAACCAATTTTGACCAAAAAACAATTTTTCATATTTTCAGTATTTTTACGTATTTTTTATTTATTTATTTTCAAAAATTAATAGAAAATCCATAAAAATTCATAAAATTGAAAAATCAACTTTGGGAACCTTAGCCAAGCCTAGGGAACGAATTTTGACCAAAAAATAATTTTTCATATTATATATATTTTAATTTTTTAAAAAAAAAATACAAAAATATTTGAAAATTTTGAAAAAATAACATTTGAGGCCAAAAAATACACAAAGATAGTTAATATTTTTATTTTAAATCTATTTTCATATTGGCCATCGCAAATTCAGAAAAATCCAATTCGAGTCACGTGTTCCTTCACGAGTATAATCTCGAATCGGGCCTAAAAAAATTTAATTTGAGTCAACTTATTTTTAACTTTCACTTTTTATGAGTTGTGACATTGTCTTCTAATATTTTAAATTTTCATCTTGGCCCAATTATACCCAGAATGACTTAATTTTGCAAAAGGGCTTTAATTAAATTATGCATTATTTTCAGCGAGAAGAAATGAGCGTAAATTTGACATGTGGTAAATTTTGGTGTGTCAAAAATTGTGAGGAGATTTGGACTTAAAGAAATATATTTTTTCAGGGACTGAATTGTAAATACTTAAAATTCAAGGACTAAAGTGCAAATACCTAACTCTTGAAGGATTATTTTACAAATAATAAAAAGAAAAGTTAGTGGATAAATTAGAATAGAGAAGGGAAGATGAAGAAGAGGAGATGAAGAAGAGAAGTTGGAGAAGAATGGATGGAGAAAATAAGATAAGAATAGAGAAGGGAAGATGGAGATGAAGAAGAGTTAGTAGAGAAATTAGAATAGAAGATAAGAATAGAGAAGGGAAGATGGAGATTAAGAAGAGTTAGTGGAGAAATTAGAATGGGAGATAAATATGGAGAAGGGAAGATGAAGATGAAGAAGAGTTAGTGGAGAGATTAGAATGTGAGATAGAGATGGAGAATGGAAGATGAAAATGAAGAAGAGTTAGTGGAGAAATTAAAATGGGAGATAGAGTTAGTGGAAAAATTAGAATGGGAGATAGATGAGTAGGTTATAAAAGGAGAAAGAAGTGAGCTTGAGAAAAGATTTCTGGAGAGAGAAAATTTGAAGTGTTTGGGAGGATTTTTTTTTGAGAGAAAATTTTGGATGTTTGAGAGAGTTTTGGGAGATTGAAGAAAAATTTGAGAGAAAGAAAATACCAAAAGAGAGAGAATTTTGAAGATGATGGGAGTTCAAAGCTAGGGATTATCATCACAAATTCCTTCATCGATCAATATAAATCAAGAGTTCATCCTCGTCAACGAGCAAGCAAATTCGAGCTAAGTGTTTTTATTTATTCATTTGTTTATGGTTTTACTTGCAAATTAGCACAAATTGTATACACTTTCTCCATCTCCTCTTTTTTTTTCCATATTTTATGTCAGGAGAAGGATATCTCTACGTCAACAGCAAAAATCTCGTAGATATGCAAAAATCGGCCCAGACAAGCTCCTAAGCTGTCCACCGATTTCTCAACTGATCTGTGACTAAAAGTCCCTCTTAATTCAAAAGAAACTCTCTATATTGGGAACATAGAGAGCGAAAATCAATTATAGAAATCCCTCCCAAAAAAATGGGAGATAAGTACTCTTTCCACTCTTCTGGTTTTAGGTGCAGATTAGCACATATTTTGTATACTGACACTTCACTCTATTTTATGTCAGGAAGCCGCAGCTTTATATCAATGGTCAACCCTATGGAAGCACAAAATCGGCTTGGAGGAGTCCTCAAGCGCGCACAAATTTCAAATTGTTGAATCAATTCGTTGTATTTTATTTTAAAGAATTCATACCCCAGAATGGAGAGGACAAAGTCCATCCGCAATTTAAATACCTGCACCATAAATCCCAAAGGGAAGAGCCAAGCCAATGCTTAGCCTCCCATTGGAGGTTTTTACTTACAGTATTTAAATACCTGCAACTTAAATACCTGTACCTTACATCCCAAAGGGAAGAGCCAAGCCAATGCTTAGCCTCCCATTGGAGGTTTTTACTTACAGTAGTTAAATACCTGCAACTTAAATACCTATACCTTAAATCCCAAAGGGAAGAGCCAAGCCAATGCTTAGCTTCCCATTGGAGGTTTTTACTTACAGTAGTTAAATACCTGCAACTTAAATACATGTACCTTAAATCCCAAAGGGAAGAGTCAAGCCAATGCTTAGCCTCCCATTGGAGGTTTTTACTTACAGTAGTTAAATACCTGCAACTTAAATACATGTACCTTAAATCCCAAAGGGAAGAGCCAAGCCAATGCTTAGCCTCCCATTGGAGGTTTTTACTTACAGTAGTTTAAATACTTGCAACTTAAATACCTGTACCTTAAATCCTAAAGGGAAGAGCCAAGCCAATGCTAGGCCTCCCATTGGAGGTGTTTATTCACTGTCATGTACTTCCTATAATTTAATTTTTGAATCATCAGACCCAAAAGATAAGTAGGTTGTAATACTGCACAGAAGTCGTTAACACACTCCTTCTTTCGGCTTCAGGGAATCTTTAACACTTAAAAAAATATAACAAATAAAAATATATACCATCCATGCATCCTATTTAAAAAGTGAAAACACAAAAGAGAATACCCTACTATAACCTTAGGAATAAACCAAGCCTGAGTTGCCGAATTAGGATATCCATGAAATTAAGGTACCGAAAGGGCATTAGTTTTAATTAACTAGTGTAACCAAGTCCCCGAGCTCATAATCTCTGGTTCGCAGGAATAAATTAGTTCTCCCGCTAATTTATTTAGGTTTCTAATCGACCTACCAAGAACGATTAGTGGCGACTCCAAATTTTAAAATCATCTAAACAAAAACCAAAGTTGCGATTCGGTAGGGCTTGGGAGGGTCCGCGTTAGGTTAGTCAAATCTAATTAACCTAATAATCCGTTAACCCCTTTTAAAATTTAAAATTTTTTTAGAGGGTCGCGACAGCGCCAAAGTTCAAGGGACATTTGTGTCATTTTCCCTGTTTGAAATAATAAAATAATTTTAAGCTCTTATTTTGAGAAAATGAGAGTACTTCAGATTTTTATTTATAATATTCCCCAAGCCTTTTTACTCATTATGATAATAGATATTTTTCTTTTTGGTCGAGTGATAATAAATATTGATATGTTAAAGAAAGCTATGTTCTACTGTTGACACCTAATTTTTAATCATTTTTTCTATTGCTAAAGTAATAAAAAAATTCATAAAAATTCATAAAATTGAAAAATCAACTTTGGGGACCTTAGCCAAGCCTAGGGAACCAATTTTGACCAAAAAATGATTTTTCATATTTTTAGTATTTTTACGTATTTTTTATTTATTTATTTTCGAAAATTAATAGAAAATCCATAAAAATTCATAAAATTGAAAAATCAACTTTGGGAACCTTAGCCAAGCCTAGGGAACCAATTTTGACCAAAAAATAATTTTTCATATTTTCGATATTTTTCGGTATTTTTATTTTCGAAAATTCATAAAAACAAAAAATTAAGAAAAATGAGAAAATTGAAAAATCAAGTTTGGAGCCTTGGCCAAGCTTAGGCAACTATTTTCGAACAAAAAAATAATTTTTTGTATTTATATATTTTAGAAATTATGAGAATATTTAATAAATAATAGCATTTGAGGCTACAAAAATATATAAAAATAGTCAATATTTTTATTTTAAATCTCTTTTCATGTTGGCCATCACAAATTTAAAAAATCCAATTCGGGGTCGTGTATTCCTTCACGAGCATAATCTCGAACCGGGCCTAAAAAATTCAATTTGAGTCAATTTATTTTCATTTTTTCACTTTTAGGAGTTGTGACATTGTTCTCTAATATTTCAAATTTTTATATTGGCCCAAATTATACCCAGAATGACTCAATTGTGCAAAAGGGCTTTAATTAAATTCTGCATTATTTTCAGGGGTAAGAAATGAGCTTAAATTTGACATGTGGTGAATTTTGACTAAGTATAGGGAATGTACGTCATAAATTGTAAGGAGATTTGGACTTAAAGAAATATTTTTTCAGGGACTAAATTGTAAATACTTAAAATTCAGGGACTAGAGTGCAAATACCTAACTCTTGAGGGATTATTTTACAAATAACAAAAAGAAGAGTTAGTGGATAAATTAGAATAGAGAAGGGAAGATGGAGAAGAGGAGATGAAGAAGAGAAGTTGGAGAAGAATGGATGGAGAAAATAATATAAGAATAGAGAAGAGAAGATGGAGATGAAGAAGAGTTAGTAGAGAAATTAGAATGGAAGATAAGAATAGAGAAGGGAAGATGGAGATGAAGAAGAGTTAGTGGAGAAATTAGAATGGGAGATAAATATGGAGAAGGGAAGATGAAGATGAAGAAGAGTTAGTGGAGAGATTAGAATGTGAGATAGAGATGGAGAATGGAAGATGAAAATGAAGAAGAGTTAGTGGAGAAATTAGAATGGGAGATAGAGTTAGTGGAAAAATTAGAATGGGAGATAGATGAGTAGATTATAAAAGGAGGAAGAAGTGAGCTTGAGAGGGGAATTTTTTGGGAGAGAAAATTTTGGATGTTTGAGAGGGTTTTGAGAGATTGAAGAAAAATTTGAGAGAGAAAAAAAATACCAAAAGAGAGAGAATTTTGAAGATGATGGGAGTTTAAAGTTAGGGGTTATCATCACAAATTCTTTCATCGATCAACATAAATCAAGAGTTCATCCTCGTCAACGAGCAAACAAATTCGAGCTAAGTGTTTTTTATTTATTCATTTATTTGTGGTTTTAGTCGCAAATTAGCACAAATTGTATACACTTTCTCCTACCTCCATTTTCCCCATATTTTATGTCAGGAGAAGGATATCTCTACGTCAACGGCAAAAAATCTCGTAGAGATGCAAAAATCGCACAAACAAGCTCCTAAGCTGTCCACCGATTTCTCAATTGATTTGTGACTAAAAGTCCCTCTTAATTCAAAAGAGACTCTCTATATTGGGAACATAGAGAGCGAAAATCAATTATAGAAATCCCTCCCAAAAAAATGGGAGATAAGTACTCTTTCCACTCTTCTGGTTTTAGGTGCAGATTGACATATATTTTGTATACTGACACTTCACTCTATTTTATGTCAGGAAGCCGCAGCTCTATATTAATGGTCAACCCTATAGAAGCACAAAATCGGCTTGGAGGAGTCTTCAAGCGCGCACAAATTTCAAATTGTTGAATCAATTCGTTGTATTTTATTTTAAAGAATTCATACCCCAGAATGGAGAGGACAAAGTCCATCTGCAATTTAAATACCTGCACCATAAATCCCAAAGGGAAGAGCCAAGCCAATGCTTAGCCTCTCATTGGAGGTTTTTACTTACAGTAGTTAAATACCTGCAATTTAAATATCTGTACCTTAAATCCCAAAGGGAAGAGCCAAGCCAATGCTTAGCCTCCCATTGGAGGTTTTTACTTACAGTAGTTAAATACCTGCAACTTAAATATCTGTACCTTAAATCCCAAAGGGAAGAGCCAAGCCAATGCTTAGCCTTCCATTGGAGGTTTTTACTTACAGTAGTTAAATACCTGCAACTTAAATACATGTACCTTAAATCCCAAAGGGAAGAGCCAAGCCAATGCTTAGCCTCCCATTGGAGGTTTTTACTTACAGTAGTTTAAATACTTGCAACTTAATTACCTGTACCTTAAATCCCAAAGGGAAGAGCCAAGCCAATGCTAGGCCTTCCATTGGAGGTGTTTATTCACTGTCATGTACTTCCTATAATTTAATTTTTGAATCATCAAACTCAAAAGATGAGTAGGTCGTAATACTGCACAGAAGTCGTTAACACACTCCCTCTTTCGGCTTCAGGGAATCTTTAACACTTAAAAAAATATAACAAATAAAAATATATATCATCCATGCATCCTATTTAAAAAGTGAAAACACAAAAGAGAATACCCTACTAGAGCCTTAGGAATAAACCAAGCCTGAGTTGCCGAATTAGGATATCCATGAAATTAAGGTACCGAAAGGGCATTAGTTTTGATTAACTAGTGTAACCAAGTCCCCGAGCTCATAATCTTTGGTTCGCAGGAATAAATTAGTTCTCCCGCTAATTTATTTAGGTTTCTAATCGACCTACCAAGAACGATTAGTGGCGACTCCAAATTTCAAAATCATTTAAACAAAAACCAAAGTTGCGATTCGGTAGGGCTTGGGAGGGTCCGCGTTAGGTTAGTCAAATCTAATTAACCTAATAATCCGTTAACCCCTTTAAAATTTAAAAATATTTTTAGAGGGTCGCGACAGACTGGCGACTCCGCTGGGGACGGGATTTTTAAATTTTCGAAAAAAGATAACAATTGGAATACTTGAATTTTTTCGAAATTTTAAAAGTCTTAGTGGACTTAGGCCAATGAAAATTTCATGGATATCTCGCTTCTGGCGATCTTGTTTGGGACTCATTCTATAGGTGTTATATGTTTTTGCAGGATGGGAGTTATAAGGGGCAGAGTGTTTGGCTAACCCCTTTGTTTTGCAGGCTGGTGTTGGGTTTATTTGTTTAATTTCGCACATTTTTAGAAGCGCTGTTTTGATATCAATTGTTGTGCATGTCTTGCATACTCTGAGGATCACGACACCTCCACACACAAGCGTCTAAACCCAAGTCGCGAAATTCTTCCTAGAAAACCATAGATAGGGATCGAATATGCAAAGCTCTTGCGTCGATTGCGCTCGGGTGGACCATATTTTATCTCGCTCATTATCTGAATTGACAATTCTTCCCATTATGATTTGATTGCGCAGAGGGTAAGTTTGTCAATTCAGATAGTGGGGGCATTTTTAGGTCCATACCTTGTCTCTCCTTCTTTTATTTTCTAGAGTCCACTCCTCACTTGAGTCATGCGCATGACTATGTGATTTGCATTTCTCCAAGTTAAAAGTAAATTCTCTAATTTTATCTTGTATTTATTTTTGGTCGGTCCATGCTAGGTGTTAGTCAGTTTTTGAGTTTGATATTACAACCATTCTTTTAAAAGAAAATAAAAATTAAATTTGTCCCTCATTTCTTTAAAAAAAAATTTTGAAAAAATGATGTGAAAAAATCCCTTCATGGAAATTTTATTAACCAATAAGGGATTTTTGTCATGTTTTTATTGCTTCAATAAAAATGAAATTTTCCTGAAAAAATTTTCCTCCGAAAATTTATTTCAATAAAAAGAAAAATTCCTTCAAAAAAAACTCTAGTAGACATCAAGTGATTTTATCACATTTTTCAAATTATAAAAACTTGCAAGAAAATTCTTCTCGAGAAATTCGCTCATGTTTTTCTAAGAAAATTTTCTCTAAATAAAATTAGACTAATGTCTCGGGGGAATTGTATTGACCAATAAGAGATTTTTGTCATGTTTTTCTTACTTCAATAAAAATGAAATTTTCCTGACAAATTTTCCTCTGAAAATTTATTTCGATAAAAAGAAAAATTCCTTCAAAAAAAAACTTTGGTAAACATCAAGTGATTTTATCACATTCTTTCAAATTATAAAAACTTGCAACAAAAATCTTTTCGAGAAATTCGCTCATGTTTTTCTAAGAAAATTTTCTCTAAATAAAATTAAACTAATGTCTCGGGGGAATTTTGTTAACCAATAAAGGATTTCTGTCATGTCTTTCCTACTTCAATAAAAATAAAATTTTCCTGACAAATTTACCTCTGAAAATTTATTTTGATAAAAAGGAAATTCCTTCAAAAATTTTAGTAAACGTCAAGAGATTTTGTCACATTCCTTTAAAAAAATAATAATAAAAAGAGTAATAAATCTGCAAAAAAATTCTGCATCAGAAATTAACCCATTTCTTCCTAAGAAATTTTTTTTTCTCTGATTTCTCTATAAAATAGAAAAAATCAAATTGGACTAATATAGGAGTCATGGACCGACATTCCTTGTGTCGCATACTAATTATATCCTTTTCTTTTGCAGGGAGATCCTAGATACCCCAGACAGGTGTAAAAATTAAGTTCAATAATATATCAAGAATCATCTTCAGAAATACCAAAAGACGAAAAACACCAAGGCTTCAACCGTTAATTCAGGGGGGCAAACGAACACTGTCCATCTTTGACAGATAGAGTTGTGTCAATCCGTAAAATTGTATGGGCAGTGTATTCTGATATGACGGTGGATTTATACTGATTAAACACGGGGGTATATTTAATGTATTGCAGAGGATCCCGCGTCTTTTGAAAGACAATATGGATTATATAATCAGAAACCATGAAATAAGTACCTTAACCTGATTAAATCAACCAGAGACCGGTCTTAAAATTTTCTCGGATCCGAAACACGCGGAGGGTTTTAGAGGACCGAGGTTTTATTAATGAACGTGGCCCACGGACACTCCCCCGATGCTACAGGTGCCCGATACATACGAGTGGACGCCGAAAGCAACAAAACACGGTTGAAGTGGAGCACGCAACAAATGGCCGAATTTATTGGCACATTAATCGAGTGGTGGCAGCTTTATTAATTTACATGATTGAACGCGGGTCTCTAGGCGGCTGGTGGAAAGCCACACTGAATGTCTCTCTAATGTTCTTGATATCATCGTCTACCGCAACCCACGAGAGCATCATGAAGAAGATTAAACCTAGACGAATACGTCTACTTAATTTCATCACACGTTCTCGCTTTTTGTCGATGTCCAAAATTAATGCACAAGCTAGAAGTAATCATTTCCCTTTCCCCCATATTAAATGCTCGGAGCCGTTAACTGCACCAAACTCAAAAAAATTAATATCGAGACGAAATCCGCGTAAATATGAAGGGTAAATCCGTATCGTTCCAATTTACCCTTAAATTGCTCTGGTTTTAAATTTGATCCCTTCTATTTTCAGGAATTTGCAAAAGAGACTCGAGAATACAGTCGTATTCAAAAACCAAATTTCCTGGTCGGGCTAAATTGGCGGCAAATCAACTCATGGACATTACCACGGGATGGACAGCTTCGGTTAAAGAAAAATACAAGCGAAAGATCCGAACAATCTCAGACATGGGTAATTCTGTATCGTTCTAATTTACACATAATCATCTCAAGTCTCGAATTGTTTTATTCCATTCTTAACAGGGATTGCAAATTACCTCGAGAAAATACCGTAACATGGCCCAAGGTGATACAATAAGGCTGCGTTATCCCCAAGGATTAACCTTTGAAAGGAAAGCCCCATGGACACCTATGGTCCAATGGACCGAATGGTATGAGGGGATGACAGTAGGTCCGAAATGTCCCGAGTTCGATCCCAAGGGTGGGGAATGTTGTAAGTATTATAAATAAATGAAACAACTTTTTGTGCATTTCTTTTTGCAAACAGGAATACTCGACAAGTAATGTCAAAGTCAGTATTTTACCATAGTCTTGCCATAATGGTGAGGCGCCCAACAAAAGTCGAGGAAAATTCAATCCAGCAAAACTGGTAAAAGACTCGTGCAAGGCATTCAAGACGAAGGATAAATCAGTATCGTTTCCAATTTATCCCTTTTAATACTGGCTGACATGTCTCCTTTTCTTTTTACAGGAAATATTTATACTAACATTTAACATGTTGAAGGAGACAAACCCAAAAGAAAATTATGATCATCTGACAAGATCTATTTTGGTGAAAAATGGGGCAAATTAATCACAAGTTCTAAAGCAAAAAAAGCAAATACGTCTTCCTTATCTCGTTTGATTTCAAGAATAATTTCTCTGCTTTTTGCAGGGGCATTCAACCGCTAAACCACGGCAGTCGCTGTTATTAAGCAAACCGAAATGCTCCATCACCCATATGCTTCATTGCACAAGGGCAAAGTTGAGATGAACCGCCCCTCGACATAAGGAGTAAGCTTCCCAATTTGTTCGGTCCGCCCACACACCAGGGGCAATTCAAATCCGCCCATATTTACACATTATATAAACACACATTATGCTAAAAAATTGTCACATCTGCATTGTGTTTACACAGTTCATGAATTATGCATGACCATTCCGCGTGTTTAATTTACCAACTCCAACTTAGAGCATAAACTGCACAGGAGACATCAAATGTGCAGAATGGGGCATGACAGGATGAGGAAAGGCAAACTATTTCCACACAAGTCTAACATTTTAATCTACGGATAAACAGCATTTCCCCAGAGTGAGAGAAAACCCCTTCGGACTAAAGTCCCCCATTCAGATTACATTCGAGGCGTTCATATTATGAGAACCTCTTTAAATAGAATTGGTAATGCAAACTTGACAGAATAGTTTTGCATGATCCACATTTTGATTGATTGCATCATGAGTTATCACACAGACTACTTCTGATCATTGCCAACTTAGCTGAACAATTTTGTATGAACCAATGAACGCATTGATGAAAATGCTTGCACATGTTAGCTCTAACATTGCCTGACAGGCAACACATTCCCGGTGTTTGAGTTACCTTCCAAAGTCTTGAAATTCATTCGGCGATTATTGAATGAACAAGCCTGGTTGTCGAGAAGACACCAAGCATTTCTTCCAAATTCTCAGGTAAGTATATCTTCAACCTGAACCTTTCAAGAGAATGAATTCTGACGGTTGTTGGGGTACTCGAATCCATTGCGGTATATACAGGTATCCACCTTATTCAATAAAGCATGATTTGTCTCAAGGACAGAATTGTTCAAGACCTTTTGATCTCTGCCTCTTTGATTTATTCCTAAAGCGACAAGAGAATATAATTTGGGTTTGAGCTTCCGCAGGATTCCTGGTCTCTCCAGATTTCAGAATGGCACCCTTTGAGGTACACCAAGCCCTTCTTACAGGCAAACTAAGTCCTTCTTACAGGCACAAAGTCCTTCTTACAGGCAAACCAAGTCCTTCTTACAGGCATAAAGTCCTTCTTACAGGCAAATCAAGTCCCGCTTACAGGCAAACAAAGTCCTTCCTACAGGCAAACAAAGTCCTTCGTACAGGCAAATCAAGTCCTTCTTACAGGCACAAAGTCCTTCTTACAGGCAAACCAAGTCCTTCTTACAGGCAAATCAAGTCCTACTTACAAGCAAATAAAGTCCTTCCTACAGGCAAAGCAAGTCCTTCTTACAGGCAAATCAAGTCCTTCTTACAAGCACAAAGTCCTTCTTACAGGCAAATCAAGTCCTTCTTACAGGCAAATCAAGTCCTTCTTACAGGCACAAAGTCCTTCTTACAGGCAAATCAAGTCCTTCTTACAGGCATAAAGTCCTTCTTACAGGCATAAAGTCCTTCTTATAGGCAAATCAAGTCCTTCTTATAGGCACAAAGTCCTTCTTACAGGCACAAAGTCCTTCTTACAGGCAAATCAAGTCCTTCTTACAAGCACAAAATCCTTCTTACAGGCAAATCAAGTCCTTCTTACAGGCATAAAGTCCTTCTTACAGGCAAACAAAGTCCTTCTTACATGCAAACAAAGTCCTTCTTACAGGCAAACCAAGTCCTTCTTACAGGCAAATTAAGTCCTTCCTACAGGCAAAGCAAGTCCTTCGTACAGGCAAATCAAGTCCTTCTTACAGGCAAATCAAGTCCTTCTTACAAGCACAAAGTCCTTCTTACAGGCAAACCAAGTCCTTCTTACAGGCATAAAGTCCTTCTTACAAGCAAATCAAGTCCTTCTTACAGGCAAACAAAGTCCTTCCTACAGGCAAAGCAAGTCCTTCTTATAGGCAAATCAAGTCCTTCTTACAGGCACAAAGTCCTTCTTACAGGCATAAAGTCCTTCTTACAGGCAAACAAAGTCCTTCTTACAGGCACAAAGTCCTTCTTACAGGCAAAGTAAGTCCTTCTTACAGGCAAATCAAGTCCTTCTTACAGATCCTTTTTACAGGCAAATCAAGTCCTTCTTACAGGCAAATTAAGTCCTTTTTACAGGCATTAAGTCCTTTTTACAGGCACAAGTCCTTTTTACAGGCACCAAGTCCTTTCTACAGGCACCAAGTCCTTCTTACAGGTATCTCCATGGGGTGACCTACCATACGGGTCAAATCTCAATCAAAATTTAATCAGTAGAATCCTTTTATTAGGAATCTACCATGGTACGACCCACCATACGGGTCAATGGTATGACCCACCATACGGGTCAAATTTTAATTCAATTTTTAATCAGTAGAATCTTTTTATTAGGAATCTACCATGGGTTGATCCACTATACGGGTTCAAGTTCAACCACCCTAAAGTTTTTTTTTATATAACGAATCCTTAGGTTCTCATTTCATTTTCAGTGGAACATTCATGTCACGACTCTTTTTATTTCCTTGTATTGAGTCAATTAGAATTCAGGTGTCATCTCGTCTTTAAAATGAACCTCTATCGAGCTTCCTTTCAAAGAGGGGCAGCTGTTGACACCTGATTTTTAATCATTTTTTCTATTGCTAAAGTAATAAAAAAATTCATAAAAATTCATAAAATTGAAGAATCAACTTTGGGGACCTTAGCCAAGCCTAGGGAACCAATTTTGACCAAAAAACGATTTTTCATATTTTTAGTATTTTTACGTATTTTTTATTTATTTATTTTCGAAAATTAATAGAAAATCCATAAAAATTCATAAAATTGAAAAATCAACTTTGGGAACCTTAGCCAAGCCTAGGGAACCAATTTTGACCAAAAAATAATTTTTCATATTTTCGATATTTTTCGGTATTTTTATTTTCGAAAATTCATAAAAACAAAAAATTAAGAAAAATGAGAAAATTGAAAAATCAAGTTTGGAGCCTTGGCCAAGCTTAGGCAACTATTTTCGAACAAAAAAATAATTTTTTGTATTTATATATTTTAGAAATTATGAGAATATTTAATAAATAATAGCATTTGAGGCTACAAAAATATATAAAAATAGTTAAAATTTTTATTTTAAATCTCTTTTCATGTTGGCCATCACAAATTTAAAAAATCCAATTCGGGGTCGTGTATTCCTTCACGAGCATAATCTCGAACCGGGCCTAAAAAATTCAATTTGAGTCAATTTATTTTCATTTTTTCACTTTTAGGAGTTGTGACATTGTTCTCTAATATTTCAAATTTTTATATTGGCCCAAATTATACCCAGAATGACTCAATTGTGCAAAAGGGCTTTAATTAAATTCTGCATTATTTTCAGTGGTAAGAAATTAGCTTAAATTTGACATGTGGTGAATTTTGATTAAGTATAGGGAAGGTACGTCATAAATTGTAAGGAGATTTGGACTTAAAGAAATATTTTTTCAGGGACTAAATTGTAAATACTTAAAATTCAGGGACTAGAGTGCAAATACCTAACTCTTGAGGGATTATTTTACAAATAACAAAAAGAAGAGTTAGTGGATAAATTAGAATAAAGAAGGGAAGATGGAGAAGAGGAGATGAAGAAGAGAAGTTGGAGAAGAATGGATGGAGAAAATAATATAAGAATAGAGAAGAGAAGATGGAGATGAAGAAGAGTTAGTAGAGAAATTAGAATGGAAGATAAGAATAGAGAAGGGAAGATGGAGATGAAGAAGAGTTAGTGGAGAAATTAGAATGGGAGATAAATATGGAGAAGGGAAGATGAAGATGAAGAAGAGTTAGTGGAGAGATTAGAATGTGAGATAGAGATGGAGAATGGAAGATGAAAATGAAGAAGAGTTAGTGGAGAAATTAGAATGGGAGATAGAGTTAGTGGAAAAATTAGAATGGGAGATAGATGAGTAGATTATAAAAGGAGGAAGAAGTGAGCTTGAGAGGGGAATTTTTTGGGAGAGAAAATTTTGGATGTTTGAGAGGGTTTTGAGAGATTGAAGAAAAATTTGAGAGAGAAAAAAAATACCAAAAGAGAGAGAATTTTGAAGATGATGGGAGTTTAAAGTTAGGGGTTATCATCACAAATTCTTTCATCGATCAACATAAATCAAGAGTTCATCCTCGTCAACGAGCAAACAAATTCGAGCTAAGTGTTTTTTATTTATTCATTTATTTGTGGTTTTAGTCGCAAATTAGCACAAATTGTATACACTTTCTCCTACCTCCATTTTCCCCATATTTTATGTCAGGAGAAGGATATCTCTACGTCAACGGTAAAAAATCTCGTAGAGATGCAAAAATCGCCCAAACAAGCTCTTAAGCTGTCCACCGATTTCTCAGTTGATTTGTGACTAAAAGTCCCTCTTAATTCAAAAGAGACTCTCTATATTGGGAACATAGAGAGCGAAAATCAATTATAGAAATCCCTCAAAAAAAATGGGAGATAAGTACTCTTTCCACTCTTCTGGTTTTAGGTGCAGATTGGCATATATTTTGTATACTGACACTTCACTCTATTTTATGTCAGGAAGCCGCAGCTCTATATCAATGGTCAACCCTATAGAAGCACAAAATCGGCTTGGAGGAGTCCTCAAGCGCGCACAAATTTCAAATTGTTGAATCAATTCGTTGTATTTTATTTTAAAGAATTCATACCCCAGAATGGAGAGGACAAAGTCCATCCGCAATTTAAATACCTGCACCATAAATCCCAAAGGGAAGAGCCAAGCCAATGCTTAGCCTCCCATTGGAGGTTTTTACTTACAGTAGTTAAATACCTGCAACTTAAATACCTATACCTTAAATCCCAAAGGGAAGAGGCAAGCCAATGCTTAGCCTCCCATTGGAGGTTTTTACTTACAGTAGTTAAATACCTGCAACTTAAATACCTGTACCTTAAATCCCAAAGGGAAGAGCCAAGCCAATGCTTAGCCTCCCATTGGAGGTTTTTACTTACAGTAGTTTAAATACCTGCAACTTAAATACCTGTACCTTAAATCCCAAAGGGAAGAGCCTCCCATTGGAGGTTTTTACTTACAGTAGTTTAAATACTTGCAACTTAAATACCTGTACCTTAAATCCCAAAGGGAAGAGCCAAGCCAATGCTAGGCCTCCCATTGGAGGTGTTTATTCACTGTCATGTACTTCCTATAATTTAATTTTTGAATCATCAAACTCAAAAGATGAGTAGGTCGTAATACTGCACAGAAGTCGTTAACACACTCCCTCTTTCGGCTTCAGGGAATCTTTAACACTTAAAAAAATATAACAAATAAAAATATATACCATCCATGCATCCTATTTAAAAAGTGAAAATACAAAAGAGAATACCCTACTAGAGCCTTAGGAATAAACCAAGCCTGAGTTGCCGAATTAGGATATCCATGAAATTAAGGTACCGAAAGGGCATTAGTTTTAATTAACTAGTGTAACCAAGTCCCCGAGCTCATAATCTCTGGTTCGCAGGAATAAATTAGTTCTCCCGCTAATTTATTTAGGTTTTTAATCGACCTACCAAGAACGATTAGTGGTGACTCCAAATTTCAAAATCATTTAAACAAAAACCAAAGTTGCGATTCGGTAGGGCTTGGGAGGGTCCTCGTTAGGTTAGTCAAATCTAATTAACCTAATAATCCGTTAACCCCTTTAAAATTTAAAAATATTTTTAGAGGGTCGCGACATCTACTATGAACCACTCAACTTTATAGAAGGGTTGCCTCATTATCCTTTAACCATCAAGGTTCTTTGTTACTAAATCAATAAATATTGACGTACATATTTCGATAGCTTTCTAATATGACAAATATTAAAATTAATCGAGAGACAAACATGCCATAAAATATGTCATAAAATGGTAAAAGAATCATCTAAGATCCGTGATAAATTATTGTATTTATCATCTTAACCACATTATTGTTGGGGTACACGTGTCAAATTCGCTATTCTCTATCACATCAAAAAGACTCACTTCGGTATAAGTGTGTCTAAAAAATTGCAATCCTTTTTCATATGTAAATGTCTTAGAGGCGATAAGGAAGCTCGTTTTGGGGTAAACATCTCTTAATTGCAACAACCAATGTTTGATTACGTCAAAATAACATTTTTCTCACTAACAAAAAGGATTAATAATGGTACTTATGAGAATTTTGGCATAAACTTCATTTCTTATAGATGATTCACCGTATTCAGTGTTGGTATCGGTAAAAAATTTCACTTCGTGGTAAGTATGCTTTGAAAAGTGGTCAAAATTGCATTTTCGAGGTAAAGATTCGCTTCACAATCTTTATGCTGCTCTTTTAAACTGAGTGGATTTGCTTATTCATTTCGATAGAGTAATCCACTAAATGTTTGAATTAACTTTTTTTTTTTTTGGGTAAGGACTAAATGTTTGAATTAGTTTATATTTCAAATTGTCAACAATTTAAAATTTATATTATGTATCTTCGTTTTTTTCTTAAGTGTGACGAATCATATGTAATTGCATCAAATTACATTTTTCTCCTCAGCAAAAAGGATTACTTATTGTATTTATTTGAATTTGGTAAAAAAAAACTTCATTTCATGAAGATGTTTCACAATTTGTGGTACAAAGATAACTTTTGCAGTAAATTTAGGGCAATACAGGGAAAGACGTTCACGTGGGGGCAGATGTATTTTGGAAAAAGTTGTCAAATTTGAATGTATGCCGTAAAGGTTCACTTTTTAATCTTTAGATTGTTTTCATATAGTAAGCTGATTTGTTTGTTTAAATAAATTAATGTACAATATGATTAAATAGTTAAATATTTGAAATTATTGATTGTTTTGTTTTTACACCATATATCTTCATTTTGTCCCATTGTACTTCATTGTTCAGATTGATTTGCTTTCTTAATTTTGTCCCATTGTTCTTCCTGCCGATGGAGGAGAAATAAAGAATAAGCAGAACAGAGAAATAAAAAGGACGAAAATCACAATCGGCTTATTTTTTTTTTTTTTCATGCCCAATGAAATGTTAGAATCATTTATTTTCATAAGTGACGAAAAGAAGCAACATGCTTGTATTTTAACGGGATAACGAGCATATGAGACAAGACAAAGATAATCACATCCGAGAACAGCATCTGGACACACATGATCCGTTGTGCAATCATTTGATTCATAGGCATCGCCACCCAAAAACCCACATGGCAACTCTGATTCGAAGATGAAAACAAGAGCGATTCGCATTCGAAGATGGACTTCAATGACGTCGACTTCTTCTTCAAGGCTCTAGCTCACTCTCCCACAGTCATCACAGGTAGGGATGAGCATGTTGTGATGTTCTGGATTAACTCATTAGGCTATTGTCCGCTTGGAACTCTCCCATACCGAATCTTACGATTTTCTTCTTTGGCGTATAGGTGGATGCCTTCTCAACATGCCACCATTTTGAGAGCACTCCAAGCCAAACACGCTTAATTTCAGACTTACAAAACTAACTATTACTATTACGTCAAAACGTGCATCAATAGACTTAATTTCAATTTTCACATACATATTTCAAAATCGCTCTCCCTATTCAATACACAATTCGGTTCATTCATATTCCCTTCACCATCCTAGAAGTCTATAAGGAACTACTCCTTGTTTAGGCCCCCTCTCCTCGACAATCATTCCCTACCCTCATTGAATCGGGTCATTACACATGGTCCGGGTAGGTGTTTCCCACCCTAGAATCGGTAACCGCCCACTAAAGACCAGTTCCACAAAAACATTTTTGGCTTTGCTATAACTTGTAGCTACGCAAATAACACGAACCACTACTGGTGACATCCTACTGTCTTTTTCAAACCATTGTTCATTCATGACAGAAGTAAGTCATGAGAGTGTGTTGAAAGAGATGTATATGCATACACACACGCACATATATATATATATGTAGGTCTGATCTAGGTGGACAATTCTAGGTGTGAAATTGAGGACCAAACCGATACTCTTTAGTTTCAATTTTTGAAATCAGGAACTAGATCAGTCCCCATGTGAACCGCCGATTCTGGGTCGGTTCAGTCTGGTTTTGGATAGCTCTCGTTTTTTTTTTTTTTTGCACACCCCAATCACGAGCAATTTTACAAGTAATTTCAATGCATTAGGGCTAAGGTTTGTTTCTTAGCGAAATTTAGTGCACATTTGTCAATTTGGGAGCAAGAACAAGGGCCAATGGCATCGTTTCTTATGGTTTTCATCTATTAAATTTTTCGGACAAGCCATGTCCATCAATCTATAATACATTAATGCTACGTTCGATTTTTTAATAAAGGCAATCATCGATTGCCCTCAAATGAATGATTTTTCATCTATATGGCACTCAAGAAAAAAAAAAGTTATGGTAATCAAATAAGTAGCATACTAAAGATATGTCACATGTGGTGTCATTTGTATATATTTAATTATGAAAATTTTTAAATAAGGGCTTGAATGTCTTTATTTTCTCAGATAAGAGTTTGAAGTGACAATGACTATTTCAAATAAGAGCCTCACCTCATTGGCCGATCAAGGGTATTTTCCTCAAAAGATAATTTAACATAATTTTTAGTTAAAATGAATTAAGAGCTAAAAAAATTTAAAAAAAGAACTATAGGTGGGAGCAGTCCCACTTGTGACTAAGCTTGGGCGTGGGCCGGCAACCACCTGTATTTCTTTTGAATAAAAGAAAAAAATAAAAAAAATAAAGGATGAAAATACCCTAGACTAGCTTGTGAGGTCAAACCTCTTTTTTAGACTGATATGACTACTTTATACTATTATTTGAAATAATATCTAGTTTAAGGCCTTATTTGATTTGTCCAATTAATATCTTGAAATAGAGAGAAGAACACCATAAATGTCAGTAATTGTGTATATCGTTTACTTTAGTACCAAAAATTCTGTCGGATCACTTAAGTATTAAATTGAAAAAAAAATCGATTACTTAAGTGCATCCAAAGATATATTCTAGCCAAATTTAATGCATGGTTGTGGACTTCTCAACTTTAGAAAAAAAATTAAAATTTGATTTAAAAATTTCTTTTTTAATATAAATTTATTTAAATTAAATTTAAAAATATTAAAAATTTAGAAATTTTTTTAAATAAATTAAAAAGGGAGAAATCAAAAAATTAAAAGTTATTTTTATTTAAAAATTAAAAAATTGAAAAAAATTAAAAAAGGATGAATTATTTTTTTTAAAATTTAAAAATTTAAAAAGAATCAAAAAAAGGAAAAGATAAAAAAAATTTTAAAAAATTCTCACCACCTAGTTATCCTTGCTCCCCACAACTTTTTAATTTTTCATAGCTTTTTTAGTTAAATTTTAATCATATTTTTAATTTAATTAAAATAAAATTCATGTTCTAAAAAAACTACTTTTTAGCAAATTTTTAAACCTAATATTAATTTTTTTTAAATTAGGGGAAGGATATGATTAAATTTTTACATCTAATTTATTTTTGAAACTTTTAGCTTTTTATTTTTTAATACGTATTTTTTTATTTTTATTTTTAAAAATTTTATCTTTTTTTTATTGACTAGATCATCAGTGAGCTACTTTAGCTTTATATATTAATAAAAAAAATGCCACATCAAATTTTTAGCTAAGCAAATCGGAGTTGGTATTTAAGTGATTGTTGATGAAAAAATTTGACACTTAAGTGATCTGAGAGAAATTTTTATACTAAAGTGAGCATAGTACATAGTTTTTGGTACTTGTGGTGTCCTTGTCCTCACTAAAAATATCATGCAAGATTATATCTTAATATATTTTCATAAACACTTTATATATGATATTACTATTTGTTAATTTAAAATAATGTTATTTATTGGCATTTAAAAAAATTCTTAATTTATTCGATGTCCTGATTTAATTTTATTTTTTATCTATAGTGTTTCACGTTAGATAATGTAATTATGAGCTAATTTTTGAAAATCTTCAAAGATTTTTTTTACTACATTTGATCATTTCATTATGTATCACCATCAAATCTTGTCTTATGACTCTCTCTCTCTCTCTCTCTCTCTCTCTCTCTCTCTCTACATACATACATACATACACACACAGAAGTGAAAATTTATAAATAAATTGCTGTGCTGAAAATTGTCTATGTGAAATTATTTCTATATTTCATTCGACAATTTATCCATAAATTTTGATTGAAAACATAGAAAAGAACTAGTTTCTTGAAAATTTCTCTTTTATGACAAAACTAACTTTTATGGAAGTAAAAAAAAATTGGTGGACTTAGTCATATACGAGGGAATCTTATCTTGTGACAGCCAAATCATACATAGAAACTGAAAAACCAAAAAAAAAAAGTAAGTAAATAAATAAATTTGAAGCCACCACTTTAAATTGCAATAAAATAGTTAAGTGTAATTTTATCTTTTTGATACAAATTAGGTGAATTTAGTCATACAAAGAGTGTAAATAGTGTCGCGCTACTATTTTTTTTTATCTTTACATTATTATCATTTTTTTTTTGTGAATTTCGGTCCAAGAATCGAGAAAGAGATATAGAGGCATCTCCTATGGACGACTCGGTTTTGTGGCAAGATCTCAAATTTCTTTTTTAATATAGAAGGACATTAAAAATTGTCAAAGTTTATGTACCGCGTTCAGTGCTAAATTTTTTCGCCAGCTTACTTGTCAAAAGGGTGGAATGATAGATTATTTTAGTGTCAACGGTGAGTGATTTCGGTCAAACAGATTGCTGGGGATTTATCTTAGTTTTTTGATCAGGTGGGTCATGGGTGGGTGACTGTAAAACAAATGAGCAATCAGAGCAAAGTCCTTGCAGAGACACAGACGCTATCCCTTTCATGTGTAAGTTCGGATATATCTCTGATTCTCAAGGTCGTCCGCTGTCTACTCGCTCTTCTGTTCTTGTTTCCTCTCTCTTTTCTCCTACTTTTCGCCACAACCCATCTCCAAGAACATGCGAGCCACGTCATCCCCATCGGGGCTCTCCTTCTGGTTCCCTCGTCCCGGAGAGACCCCTGCCCCGATGGCTGCTCCTCCTCCTTCTCGCTTCATCAAGAACCATGGCGTCCTCGCGCTGAAACCCAGTTTCGCTCGAGGCGTCAGCGTCAGCGTGAATCTGTTCACGTGTCGGTGTAGCAGGAGCGTGAGTGAGAAGCCCGCCGAGAGTGGGGGTGGGGGTGGGGAAGTGTTCTACGCGACGTCGTCGAGCAAGTGCGACATCGATTACCTCGGGGAGAGCACTAAGGGCGATTTGAACGTGAAAAGGGAGCACCTTGAGGCTTTTGGTAGGATTTTCGTTGGCTTCTGTTGTTTGCTTGGGGACGACAATGAACTGATGGTTGTGTCGTTTGTTTTGAGGATGAGAATTCTGAGTTCTTGCTTCTTCCTTTTTTGGCCCATTCTTGCTTTTGTGATTCGTCTTCGGATTGTTGCCTAGCGATGGTGCTTTAGGAGGTGGGCGTTGATTGGGAATCATGTGATTTCAGTTTGGTTTTGTGTGCAGGAATTGATGGTCAGGTCACATTAGAAGGCCCTATTGAGGAAGTGGCCAAAATGGAAGCTGATGAAGCTGAGGATCTTTTAAGAAAATTCGGTATTCCTGTTAGTTGAGCTCTTTCTCTCTCTCTCCCTCTCAAGTTGTTTTCTTTGTCAAGTATCAATTAACTTCTTTATCTACTTGAAGTTAATGCCGGATCATGTGACACGACCCATTTGGACCATATGGTCTTAACCCTGCTTACGTCTCTTTCGTTGGCTTGTGGTCTCAGATTTTATGTTTGACTTGAGTCCACTTCCTATGTTGTTAGTATGATATAAGGTCTTGCCTAAGTGCTACAGGAGTGTTGAAAAAATGGAGAGTGGTTTCAAATTCTAAGAGCAAGCACTCATCTAGCACAAAAGCATATTAAAGTACGTGATTCACATTCAGCCCCTCATGCAAAATCCAAATATGAAAGGTGTTACACCTGTTGCACCGTGCTGTTTAAGTTTGAACGTGTCCAGTAAATATTTCATCGCATCTGAGATGTTGTTTTCCTGCCACCTTTTGCAATTGTGTTCTAATTTAATTTCTGGCTTTCTATCTATACCGAACAATGTGTTGTGAAGTGTGATCTGCCTCACATGGATCTGTTTCTGTGGGCTTGATTTATTGCAAATGATGTTCCATAGGCCCATGGCCTAGGGATTGTTATTGCTAATGTTGCTACAAATTCTTGTAATGTGCAGAGTCCTTTTTCGTGTAGATATTCTCCTCGTGGCATTTTCTGTAGCCGTACATTGAATCTTCGATCCATAAGTGCCATTGGTTACGACATGGACTACACTTTGATGCACTACAATGTGATGGTAATTTCTATCCCCCTATCCATATCAAGAGTGACTGGGAGAGATTGTTGAAACCCGTAGTCTATGTGATTTAACGGAAGCATGTCTTGAAAGTAGTTTTATCTCATGATGTTACTAGTTGTAGAGATCTTTGAGCCAACTTAGAATGTAGAATGTACTAATTACTTAATTTGGCTTTTGCAATTTATATGTCTGCCATGAAAGTTTTGCAAGTGTGGAATCCTTACGTATAGTCTTTTATTCTACTTCTCAAGTTTTTCCTGTTGGATAGTTTCTTATCATATCGTATTCTGACAGGCATGGGAAGGGCGTGCTTACGATTACTGCATGGAGAATTTGAAGAACATGGGTTTTCCTGTCGATGGACTATCTTTTGACCCGGACTTGGTGAGGATCTTCCTTGGTGATGACAGCTCTTCAGTTTACAGGATCCATCCACTGGAACTAAGTTTTTCTGGTGAACTTCTGTCATCAGGTTATCAGAGGTCTGGTTATAGACAAAGAACGTGGTAATTTGGTAAAGGCCGATCGTTTTGGTTATGTGAAGAGGGCCATGCATGGCACACAGATGTTATCTACCCGAGCTGTGAGGTAGGGTTTATGCTGTAAAGTCTATTAACAAATCCAAAATCAGCAGGATGGTTGCCTTTCTTTGTTAAGTGACAACTTATGTTGGAGAATACGAGTCAAGCCATATCTATCATCGGCAAATGCAATGAGCTATTAGGTCTCCTAAATCTAATTAAGACACTGCAGGGAACTAAAGAAACTAAACATGGCTCTTTCAAGCAGATTATCTAGATTTGGCTATAGGTGTGCCTTATGATTATATCACAAGTATCAATCTTCCAAACTTGGATTTTAAGTTGGCTCCATAAGTTTTGAATCTCTCTTCCGCTGTGACTTGATTAGTATTTCTGACATCTGTTCACCTTGACTCATTGAAGTGAGATTTACGGGAGGGAACTGGTGGATTTGCGGAAAGAAAGTCAATGGGAGTTCCTTAATACGCTGTTCTCCGTCTCAGAAGCAGTGGCCTATATGCAAGTAATTTTTTGCAATAAAATCATTCTACTATCTAATCTTGTGTTTGAATATTATGAAAAAGCCAAACTTCTTCAGTACACTCAATGTCCTATTTTCCTTTGTTTTTGCCCTTTCTTTGGGTAGAATTTGTGTTGTTGGTTGAAATGCATTTTTCCATGCATGTCGCTGTTTCTGCTTCTCTCATTATGTTGAACTCTTGATAGCTTTTCCATTTTCAATACTTTTCTTCCCTCCCCCGCCCCCTCCCCCACTTTTTTCAGTTTTATAGTGCTGAATAACTCTTGTTTTCCCTCCCACCATCTAGTGGCCTAGTTGGTTTGCGCTCAGTTCCTTTCACGAGAGGTCCTGGGTTCAAAACTTCTCGGCGCTAGGTGACTTAACCGGGGGCCCGTGGTTGTGGGGTCTGCGGGTCCTCCCAAGGACTAGTCGTGCTTCACCGCTGGTTTGAGCACAAGCTCGCCGGCCGCGCGGACACCTCGGTTATCAAAAAAAAAATTACTCTTGTTTTCCCTCTTTACCAAAAAAAAAAACTCTTGTTTCCCTCTTAAAAAAAAAAACTTGTTTCCTTGCCCAATTTGAGAGGCAGACTTTTTTTCCCAATACAAAAACACTTGTTAACATATCTTGGAGTGCTACCAGATGGTTGATAGATTGGATGATGGATCTATAGCAGCAGAAGTTGGTCTGCTCGACTATAAAGGGCTTTACAAGGTAATGTCCCTCTTTTTAATTCTCAACAATGGTGAATTTTTGTCACATCTCTTAGTGATTCATGAAATTGTCCTCAGGCTGTTGGAAAAGCTCTCTTCAGGGCTCACGTAGAAGGTCAGCTGAAGGTAATGACTATATGCGTGTGCGCATGGGCGGGTGTGTGTTTGTGTGTACCTATCCATACACACACAGAGCTATCGATGTACTTGTTCTGGTGTTAGATAAACTGACTGTTACTAGCATTTATGCAGAGTGAGATAATGTCTAAGCCTGAACTGTTTGTGGAGCCTGATCTGGAACTACCTCTAGCCCTGTTGGATCAGAAGGAGGTATGGCTTGTTACTGGCCCCAATAAAGTAGGTGGAGATATTATACTCTTATTTACTGTTGTCTTTATTGCATCAGGCGGGTAAAAAACTTCTGCTTATCACCAACTCAGATTATCATTACACAGACAAAATGATGAAGCATTCCTTTAACAGATTTCTCCCTAATGATATGGACTGGCGTGATCTATTTGACATTGTAAGTGGATCCATTTCTGATTACTTACTATATGCTTTGGTTGTATTACATCGTTAAGGGCTCTCAAGAAATAAGCTCTGGTCAAGAGTTTATTTTAAATGCACATAATGGAAGGTGGATTTTTGTGGTGATGTTGAAATATTTTCAAGTAACTCTTAAAGGAATCCAGCATCTCTCTCTCATACTTGGATAAGTTCACCTCTTGCAATAAAACAAAATATGCCGACTTTTCAGAACAACCTCCAGACAATCAAGCGTACACTATGCATATATACATCCTTTTTCTCGTATTGCAGGTTATTGTATCAGCGAAGAAGCCAGAATTTTTCCAGATGTCACATCCAATGTATGAAGTGGTCACTGATGAGGGTCTGATGCGTCCTTGTTTCAAGGCTCGTACAGGTGATCTATTTCCATCCTATTGAACTAATGCCATGTTCTGTCAATGAGATGCCATTTTCGGCAGTGTAGTTTTATTGTTTGAAAGGCGTCTTTCATTAATACCTTTGTTCTCATCATTTACCACAGAAAGTGCTTGTATATGCTAGAAAAAAGAAATCTAGGAAGGTTTGTGGATCGAAGGAAGTTGAAATAACTGAAGTGATTTCATGTTGTTGCTTATAAGAAGTCCAGCATCAGTGACCCTTGCCTGAATTGAGATGGCAAAATTTCCTAGCATGGAGGGCATTGTTAGCAGAATGTATTTTTGGGAGGGTGAAGTTTCTTTTCCTAGAAGCAGACGATAGTTAAGAATCCTTGATCATCATCAAGTCGAGGAAATTTAGTGTATAACTAGTTAATTTTTAAATTTATCACATCAAATGCAGTAAAAAAGGTAAAATTTCACCTGAATGACTATTTCTTAAGTTGGGTTTCTCTTTCTTTTCTTTTCTTTTTTTTAAATGTGCTTTAAGTACAAGGAATGCTTTTCGTAAAGAGTGCTAATTTGTCAGCATTAAGCCCAAGAAAGTTTTTTGACATCTTTTCTGATGATGGTTTAGTATTAAATGTTTGACTTGTTGCGCAGCTTGTGTTTTCTACACTTATATGTTTCGCTGATGCAGGGGGCTTGTATTCAGGGGGAAGTGCTCAAATGGTAGAGAATTCTCTCGGTATACACGGTGATGAAATATTATATGTGGGTGACCATATATACACAGATGTCAGTCAGTCCAAACTTCATTTACGATGGAGAACAGCATTAATCTGTCGAGAATTGGAGGAGGAGGTTAGTGACAGTAGTTATTTTACAGGATATGCGTATCTGACCAAACTAAACATAAATATTTGTAGGAATTCGTGATTTCTTCTTATTGGTTCCTTTCAGTCAGAGATATGGTAATGCAGCAACATCTTTAGGAAAAAAGAAAGTTTCAGCTCATGGGGATTATAGTCATAATTTGTAATGTTTGGAAATGTTTTTGATCATGTATAGGAGTTTTCCATGGCTATGGTGCAATGCTTGTATATTCTCAACTTTCACTCTCTCTAACAAAGCTGTTGACACTACAGTACAGCGCTTTAATTCAAAGCCGAGATCACAGAGCCACATTGATAGATCTCATAAACCAAAAAGAGGTTGTCGGGGATCTCTTTAACCAGCTGCGGCTCGTTTCGCAGAGGCGAAATAAAGGGCGTCCAGCACAGGTAAGTAAGGCTATTTAGCCTCTTTTTTTTTTGGGGCTGGAATTTGTGAGGCCATAAATGCTGTTATCTTCTTCTTGCCTCTGTAATAGCTTGCAATGTTGCACATCCTTGATTCGCTTTTCTCTGAATATCCAGACACTAGCTGCAACAAGCATGAATGATCAGGAACTCACGGAAAGCATGCAGAAGTTGCTGATTGTCATGCAAAGACTAGATGAGAAAATAGCACCGCTATTAGAAACAGATGGCGAGCTGTTCAATAGAAGGTGTGCTGCTTGATCTGCTTAAGTTGCAGAAATTCTGATTTAATCATGATGTATTTAGATAGTCAACTGGTTTGTTTGTGCTCTCCCATTACAGTTGAGACGTTACAAAAGTAATTTGCTCGTTCTTGACTTGTCATTAGGTGGGGCTATCTGTCGCGAGCAGGTCTATGGGATAAAAGCCACTTGATGAGACAAATTGAGAAGTACTACTTTTTTCCCCTTTAAAATGCATTCTGAACCTACAATCAAATATAGGAGCAATGAGGAGTCTCATGGATGTTCGTTTGGCTCAACATTAACAAATGCAGGTATGCTGATATATACACATCAAGAGTTTCGAATTTCCTACACTACACTCCCTTCGTGTACTTCCGCTCACAGGAGCAGGTAGCGTAATTGCCTCGACTTCTCTCATTTCCCTTTTGCTGCTAGGACTTGTGTTGACATGGTTCATGTTTGCGTTCGTTCGATGCAGTCGCTCGCACATGACTCTTATTCTCAGAAACATTGGCCGATCAATGGGCTCTTGATCAATAACTAAGATAGAACATGTCATTGTAGCATTGTGATGAAGTCCGGATCCACGATGACTTTATCATCAACAGCCAGAGTATCCTCTTAAAGTCGAGGGGAGACAAGGACCGCAGCGCAGAGGAGCGGAGGAGCGTGAATAATGTACCTTGTACAATACGGACGATGGGTGAAAATTGCCTCCTGTTATGCAACTTGGACTGTCTTCATTAAGGGAAAAATGGAAATAATTACTATTATAAACAAGAGATGCTTGTGTCATGGGCTGACAGATCCTTGGCCGTGTAACAGCTGGTGCGTTGCCTAGCGAATTGAGAACGCTAGACCATCCTTCCTTCTGTCGTTCCTGAGAACAGTATAGTGAACATTATTTTTGTATTGGATCGTACTGCGCACAGCTTAACTCCGGCACTCTTTCTCTGTCTACATTTATATGTGATTATTTTACCGGTGGATAGCTTTAGTTGGGTCTTTAAAGCTAGACACACGGACCACTTCAGCTCCACAACTAGTTTTGGCTTGTCATGGCTTCATCAAGAGAGTGGCATTAGTTGCTAATCAGTTTGTGCACCGGAGGCAAATCTTAGAGATATAATCTTTATATTTTAGAATTGCTAGCACAAAGCGCTTGACAAAGGTACGGGAGTACGGAAGAATTGATCCGTGAAATTCTCCCCACCCAATTTTGCAATGCCCACGTTGAGGGCTATCCCGTTGCTTCCTTGCGTTGTGTTACTTTGGTTCCATCAACGCCACTTCTTGGGACTTACATGTATGGTGAACACTCAGCCCAATAGAACAGCTCCACTCCATTGGTAGCTTCCCTTAATCAAAGTCGTTGAGGCACTTAAGCTCTCCCTAACAAGTGTGGCATTTTGAACCAGTTGCGCCTTTTGGCAATGCTCTCTTTCGCCTACTAAGCTCTTCTTGATCTCACCTGACCAATAGAGGTCGTTTCGCTCCTTGTTGAAAATGTGGTAGCAGACCTCATTTGACATTTGACCATTAATCCAAGAACGTTATCCCTATTCGGTAAGGAATTGGCTCTTTTCTATGCCCCCATCGACATCTGGAAGCTAGTTTCAAAAGCCACACTTTGTCTGAGCCCATTTTACTTCGACATTTCACTCTCCTCCCTCGTGGGATCGGATCGGAGTAGACCATAGGTGTTTTTCGCCGCACGGTGTACTCCAAGCCCAGGTGTTATTCAATCAACTATAATATAACTTACCCTACTTTTTACTTAAATCTCATGACGATCTTGTTCTTGTTATATATGTGCGTGTTGCTGAAAAATTGAACTGTCGATGACATCTCCACAATCTCATGATAGTTTTCGGACTGATGTAACTCGAGTGACCATAAATGGGGGAGCATTCTTACATGGGTTAAAGTTTTCTCCATGGCTGACGGCACGAAATTTCTAGTTGACGGGTTATAAACCACGAACACTGACGATATTGAAAGTTGGTACGTAATTCATCAACCAGAAAGCTGATTTAAATGAACTTTATTGAATTGGAAGGCGAAATACACGACCATTTTAACATTAATCCGCTAAGTTACAATTAGATAATTTGAGGAAAACATTCCACGCCTTTTTTTAAAAAAAAATTGCTCAATAATTATTGCGTGAGGAATTAGCTCTTTTTCCTTTCGGATGAAATTATTCGGTGAAAAAGGCTTTTCCCCTAACGGTAGATTATGGATATGGCCAACATTAAAAGCCAAGCAAGATTAAATGCTATATAATTTCCATATATGTAATTCATCAATCAGAAGGCTAATTTAAAGAAATTTCAATCAAAGTGGATGCGAAAAAATATGACCTTATTACGTTAATCCTACCGAGTTGTATTGAGAAAACTTGCCATAAAGAGTTGTTCTGCTAATTTGAGATTGCTGTTCAATTTACAGTATATATATTTATATAACAGAAACATTCAAATAAAAAAATATAGTCAAAGATTAAATAATAATCATAATTATAATCATAAAATCACAATTAAATTAGGTTAAAATCACCGTAGTACTAATAATAATAAAATCGAAGTACACAAAATCGTAATTAAATTAGGTTTAAAATCACTATAATAATTATAAAATTGATAATAATAACACTAATAGTAATAGTAAAAATTATAATTAAATCACACCTTGAACTAGGAATCGGATCGGTGCCCGGAGAGCCGCTCAAAACCTGTCGATTTGGCCCAATCCGGACGATTTCCGGCGGTTACATCAACTCCTTTTGCACACCCCCGGTGAGTACCCTTGGTGTTTGATATTTTGTTGAAATGGGATAAAAGCTGTTGGTGGAAAATGGCACAAACTTTGTTTATTTATTTATTCTATTTTATCATATTTTAATGGTAAGGTGCCCTTTGATAAAATACAAATTCTTAGATTTTTAGTCAAAAGTCAAAGAAAAGGCTTAAAGCGACAAACGAGCCCGAAACCGAAGCGCTGTCGCCGTCTTCCTCGTCCTTCAGCTTCAGCTCTAGGGTTTCGAATCACCTCCGCCTCTTCTTCTTCTTCATCTTCTTCTTGTTTCGACGAAAGGGTCGATGGAGAACTTCACGTACGGCTACCCAGGATCGCCAAGATCGCGGCCTAACGAGCGATTTCGCTAGCCCGCCCTGGTTTTTGATTTAGCCGTTCTAGCTGTTGGATTGGTGTCGGGCATGGCGGCGAACAAAGTAATAGCGATATGCCAGTCGGGGGGCGAGTTCGTGGCCGATCAGGACGGGACGTTATCTTACAATGGGGGCGAGGCGTATGCGATCGATATCGATCAGCAGACTCAGCTGAATGACTTCCGGGCGGAAGTTGCCGAGATGTTCAATTGCGGCGCTGACGCGATGACGATCAAGTACTTCCTCCCGGGTAACAAGAAGACTTTGATCACGATCTCGAAAGATAAAGACTTGCAACGAATGGTGAGTTTCCTGGGCGATTCCGGCACCGTCGATGTGTTCGTAATGTCGGAGGAAGCTGCGGCTCGAAATCTGTCCAACATGCCTGCTAGTAGGTAGTAATTACTGGGTCCTGTTTATTTGTTAAATATTGTTCATCTGGGTTCTCAATCTGACTCTTTTTTATTTTCCGATGAGTTGTGTTGATTTGACTGAACATTGTCATGTTTTCCATTGTAAAGTGAAGCCAACAATGATAATCATTGCTGTAAGTGTCAAAAGCTCTTATGCTGAGATACTTGGGGCATTTGGATATGCAGGTCGAGCAGAACGACCGTGTCGGAACAGGTGGTCCCTCTGGTTGTGCCTGTTGATGCAGCCTACGACAACATGAGCGACCGGCTTGACTTGGATGTGTGCGATGGGCGCCCTATATGCAGCATTCCGGCAAGTTCCAGTGATGAACAGCATCGTAGAGCTGCACTGCAGTGGGAGAATACCATCACGGGTATAGATCAGAGGTTTAATAGCTTTAGTGAGTTCAGAGAAGCCTTGCATAAATATTCGATCGCGCATGGCTTCGCTTACAGATACAAGAAGAATGACAGCCATCGTGTTAGCGTAAAATGCAAGTCTGAGGGTTGTCCATGGCGGATATATGCGTCTAGGCTAGCAACAACTCAGTTGGTTTGCATCAAGAAAATGAATGCGGAACATACATGTGAAGGAGCCACTGTTAAAGCTGGGTATCGGGCAACAAGGGGTTGGGTTGGGAGCATTATAAAGGAGAAGTTGAAAGTTTCTCCAAATTATAGGCCAAAAGACATTGCTGATGATATCCGGAGGGAGTATGGTATTCAATTGAATTATTCTCAAGCATGGCGTGCAAAAGAAATTGCGAGGGAGCAGCTTCAAGGCTCCTATAAAGAGGCTTATACACTTTTGCCCTTTTTCTGTGATAAGATAAAGGAAACAAATCCAGGCAGCTTCGCTACCTTTACGACGAAGGAGGACTCAAGCTTTCACCGTCTATTCATCTCATTTCATGCCTCAATATCTGGTTTCCAACAGGGTTGTCGCCCTCTCCTGTTTCTGGATAGCACAGTTCTTAACTCAAAATACCAGGGTATGCTCTTGTCCGCAACGTCTATCGATGGGGATGACGGAATTTTTCCTGTAGCTATTGCCGTAGTAGATGATGAAACTGAGGATAACTGGCATTGGTTTTTGCAAGAGCTGAAATCTGCAATTGCCACCTCTCAGCAGATCACTTTTGTTGCAGATTTTCAGAATGGTTTAAAGAAATCTCTGGCTGAGATATTTGACAACTGCTACCACAGCTACTGCCTGCGCCATCTTGTTGAAAAACTTAACAAGGATTTGAAGGGGCAGTTTTCTCATGAAGCAAGGCGATTCATGATTAATGATTTTTATGCTGCGGCTCATGCACCAAGGATCGACGGTTTTCAGCGTGCGGTTGAGAACATAAGGGGTATATCTCCCGATGCTTATGATTGGGTTGTACAGAGTGAGCCAGAGCATTGGGCGAATGCGTTCTTCGCGGGAGCAAGGTATAACCTCATGACATCAAACTTCGGGCAAGAGTTCTATAGTTGGGTATCAGAGGCACACGAACTGCCGATCACACAGATGATTGATACTTTGCGAGGAAGGATGATGGAATCCATATATGCACGCCGAGTTGATTCCAGTCAATGGGTGTCAAAGTTAACCCCATCTAAGGAGGAGAAGCTCCAAATGGAAGCTTCAATGTCGCATTCACTTCAGGTTTTACTCTCGGAAGGTAGCACCTTTGAAGTTCGTGGAGATACTGTTGATATTGTTGATATCGATCATTGGGACTGCAGCTGTAAGGGATGGCAACTTACAGGTTTGCCCTGTTGCCATGCTATTGCCGTGTTTGAGTGCATGGAGAGGAGCACTTATGACTACTGCTCCAGATACTTCGCGGTTGAAACTTACCGCCTTACCTACGCCGAGTCAATAAATCCCGTCCCGAATGTGGATAAGCCGGTTTTGAGTGAATCAGCTGAAGCAGTTGTTACCGTGACTCCACCTCCTACCAAACGGCCACCTGGCCGACCAAAGATGAAGCAATTTGAATCAGTGGACTTGATTAAACGCCAACTCCAGTGCAGCAAGTGCAAAGGTCTCGGCCACAATAAAAAGACGTGCAGGGCCTCTTCCTAGTCCACATTGTAAGATATAGTAAGAAAATATTTTCCCCTGGATCGTTGCTCTTAAATCTTGTTTCCAAATCCAAGTATATGCCATCCGCTATGCTGGTGTACAGATCTTCCTTATGCTAAATGAGCTTAAATGTGGTTTGGAACAGGATTGGGGTTATCTGCAGAACATGGGACTGAATGCTGAGGAGACATGTGGAAACATGGGATCGTGATGCTTGGCGGTTAGTAAACTGCATTTCAAGAAAGAAAGGTGTAGATGCTGTATCTGAGTTTTGCTTTTGATTGTTAGATAGGATTGAACATTTTTCTTAGGATTCTAGTAATTTGTCAGTCCAACAGCTTTTGATTCTTGCAGGTAGGCAGAAAAATAGTTACTGTCTTATTCAGTTCGATCCATTGTTTACCCTGCACTCGGAAGTAACTTTGAGTTGCTCATGCCTGTCTAAGACATGCATTTGCTTTGAGGCCAATTTGTTCCATGGGGGGTTATATTAAGATTTGTGTCGCAAAGAAGGATCAGCTGAACCGAGTCTCTCGTTTGTCTCTTTTTCTTTGCGGCCTTTTTACTGTTTTTAAGGTCGTCGTTTCTTCTCTGGGTTTATGAGTTTGGATCCCGTTGACTTTGGTCTTCAGCTCAGGCAACAAGCTTGTTATTTTTACCGATGAAATTGAACCATCCGAATCGGTTCACATTAATAATTTCTAGAGATGGTGTAGGGGGAGTTTTTGAGTGCTTGAATCCCCTCTTGATCTATGAATCGATGGACCAAGCTGAGCATAGATTTCGATCAAGTCACCACGATGATGGAATCTCTAGATGTCGCGTGATAATCGAATCTCTACGGGCATTGTGAGATGATGATAGGCAACGCGACAAATTTCCTCGATCGGACTTTGCTTGGTGTGGTCTATTAACACCGGCATACGACCGCGGCATATAGTTATTCATGACGTGGTCGCCGGTATGAATCGAACGAATTTACGGGTACAAGCCTCATTCAATGTGCTATCGAAAGGGTCCAATGCGATATTTCATCGTGCAATGGATTTCGATTAGCCAGGTTACTGTGAACGTAACGACACAGATTTCGACTTCACTTAAGTATTATGTGGATATACGTCGCGAGAATGCGTCGTATTTGATAAATGTATTGGAGATCACCGTGTAACGATGTGAGAAAGTGCACTCAAACAAAGCGACAATAACTAAATTCCGCTGGGTGCCTTAGAAACTGCCTACTCTGTGCCTGCTTTGACCTATCGAGACAGCAAACTGGGACGTGGAGCCGACACTTGGAAACTGCCGACACGTGGCAACCTCACAGCATCCCTGGCATCCCTCGCTGCTGCCACGTGGCTAGACACCTGTCGCGTGCCACGTCCCCGCTATCTTTTACCGCCTCCCGTACACGCTTTTAAAAAGCCCGGGCGGCCCGACGCTCTCTTCCTCTGCGAGCATCTCCAGAGACTAGAAGATAAACTTCCACAAACCTGTGAAAACTCAGGTAGTGGCTTTGTTGCATACGTCCATGGCTTCAAGAAAACCCTTTTGGCTCTTTATGATGGCTGCTGCGGTGGCGTTGGCGGTTCTCGCCCCCGGATGCGGCAGCTCCGGGGTCGGGCACATGCCTTCGACCAAGGAAGAAGGCGAGGACTTTGAGGAATTCAAGGTGAAGACGGAGCAAGCAGGCGAGAAGGCGGCGGATGCCAGGAAAGAGGCGAAGGAATCCTCAGAGTCGTGGACCGAGTGGGCGAAGGAGAAGCTCTCGGAAGGTCTAGGGTTAAAGCAGGACGAGACCAAAGAGAGCGCCACGAAAAGAGCCTCCGATGAGACCACCGATGCTGCTAAGACTGCCAAAAACAAGGTCCACGACATGGCTTCTGGTTAGTACGATGATTGTTGTTGCGTCTGTGAGCTTCACTTTCCAAATTCATTATGGTGTAGATGTTTTTCACTTTCAAACATGTTTCAAATGTTATGATGAGTAGGAGCTGGTCAATATGCAGCAGAGAAGGCCAGCAACGTGAGGAGCACGGCATCTGAGAAAGCCGAGGAAGCCAATAGAGCCACGGCCGAGAAGTCGAGCGAGCTGAAGGACGCGGCTGCCAAGAAGGCTGAGCAAGTCAAGAATGCAGCCAAGGAAACGGCTGAGCACATTAAGGACACGGCGAGTGCCACAACCCAAGAAGCAAAGGAAAAGGCCGAGGCTGCCGCCAAAATGGCAGCAGAAAAGGCGGAAGAGTTGAAGGAGAAGGCGGCGAAGAAGGCGGAAGAGTCGAAGGAGAAGGCGGCACAGAGGGCTGTAGAGGCGACGCAGAAGGGGGCCGAGACAACAGAGCAATCGAAGCAGAAGGCATCCGAAAAGGCGGAACAAGCAAAGGAGAAGGCCTCAGAGGCGGCAAAGAGGGCCTCAGAGCAGGCAAAGAGGAAGCAAGAGGAGGCCGACGAGCGCTTGAACTGGGCCAAAGAGAAGGCCGAGGAAGGCTATCAAGCGGCCAAGGCCAAAGCCAGCGACGCAAAGCACAAGTCTCAGGAGATCAAGGACAATTCGGCCGGCAAAGGCCGCAACGCGGAGGAGCTCTGAGAGAGACGGATTCCGCAGCTTCTACAATGATATTTGGGTTCTTCGTCTTTCAAGATTTTGAGGGCTCTTATGAGTTTTTGGCATGTACATGTTCATGTTGTTTACCAAGGACTGTCTTTGTTTCCCTGTGTACTTTCTGATGTTCAAATAATACCAGAAGCTGTTCAGGATCCAATGACTTTGGTAACAACAAAATGTCTTTCCTAACATGTTGACCTCTTTGATCAAGTGCAAATTCTCCAGATGCACAGTAGCATCTTGCATTGGACAAGTTCCTATCACGAGTATCTACGAGAGAAAAGAGCGGTTACCAGCTTTCCGCTATTGCCGGGGTTCTGCAGCGGTGGCCGGGATTAGCCCGGCGATGTCGTCCAAGTGAAGCTTCTCGTTCAACATCGCCTTGTATTGATCGTCTCTGTCTTCTAGACTCCTCATTAGTTCGACCTGTGTACAGAGAAATATCAAACCAAGGACCCCCTTAATCCGCTATGTTTTCGCAAGTGAAGCCATGGAAAGGGGAAGGAATGTTGTTGGTACCTGGTTTTGGAACACGTCGAACTCGTCGGAACTCAGGGAACCGTCGCTGTTGGCGTCGAGGAGCTGCATCATCTCTCGCGCATCATCCCCGGGGGCTCCAAGCTCTTCCATCACTTCCATGAGTTCGTCAATACTGATCCTACCATCTCCGTTCTTGTCGAGAAGCCGGAAGGCACGATCTCTCCGGTCGGTCTCCATTTCCATGTGATTCGGCGACGGGAGGTCTTGAAGACGCAGAGCAGCAAGCTCTGCCGCAGCCAACATTATCACCTTCAGCCGTTTTGCCTGAGCATCAAAGAAGAGATACTCATTTTCGTGTCTGAGGCACTTCTCATGCCGCTGTTCACAGACATGAGCAAGCAGAAATGCATGAAAGAGTACAGCACAACCTCCTCAGGATCGGTGAGTCCGCTTTTATACAAAGAGTGAGATGCTGCTCCGCCGGCCGCCAACATATCCATCTCGGTGGTCCGTATCTGTATCTCCATCAAAGGTCGGGCTCGGCCGTTCTCGCTCACATCGACAGCCATGTGCAAGCTTCGATAGCCGTTCGCTTTCGGCCTCGAGATGTAGTCTTTCGTTCTGTGAGGCATTTCTCTCCACAAGCTCTGGACTATTTCCCGCGTTCTGTAGCACGCCCTTTCGCCCGTCTCGATCGTATCCGGCCCCGACTTTGGATTCAGTATAACCCGCAGGGCTAGGATATCATTCACTTCCTCCGGTTTCCTCCCGTCTCGCAGGAGCTTCTTCATAGTGCTGTAGCGGCTCTTATACCGGCCTAGGACCGAAATCTCGTCCGCCATATCGGCTAGGAGGGAATCGTCCCGCAAAGATTGAAGCAGCTGCTCTTTGTATACTTCTATCAAGGGCTTGCTTCCGGTTTCATGGCTTCTCAACCATGTGTCGACGTAGAGGTACGAGTACGGGAACAGGTACCGGAACGAGAGATCCTCGAGCTCCAGCGACAGGAATTCAGTCCTCAACGCGTGCGCCAGCGGCGCGTGCACCTTCATGACCTCGAGAGAGACCATCTGCTGCTGGTACCTCGGCAGGTAGCTCAAATGCCGCATCGTGTCGAGCTTCAGGGCCAGGTCGACGACCACGGCTCTCGTGTCGTAGAACGTGAGGCAGAACTTCCTCAGGGCGGCGGCGCTTTCGTCGTCCAGCACGTCGACCTTCGAGGGGAAGTTTTTGACGCGCAAGCTCTCGTGCAGCAGGTGAGCCGTCCCCGTGCCAATCCGGTCTCTCACTTCGTGGATGGACACCGCTCCGGCCTCGAGGACTTCTCTGAGTAAGCCGGCTGATATCACCTCCGCATCCATCTATGAAAAAGCATCAGCTGCTTTACAATTTCATCTCAGGAAGAATATGCAGAAGGAAGGTGGAAAGCCAAGTGAAAGATTCTGAGAGCAAGAAGTAAAAAGACGCCAATTTGAATGGATGGTATTCAAATTGGCACTTGATAATCGCAATGCATATGCCAATTACCATGACGCAATAAGCTAATCACATTTGAACTCATCGGAACACAAAACCCAGGGAGAGAAATTGTCCAAGAACCTGAAGATCGGCGAGAATTATGGCGACGCTGAGGGCCCTGGAGAGAGGAGGACGGCCGTCGGGGCCGAGAGGCGAGCTCTGCAACATGGGTATGGCGAGCTTGAGGGCCTTGAACAATATGCGGGAGGACCTCGTGGACAGCGACACCCCGCTCCTCATCCTCTCCGTCAGCTCATTGAACGCCCCCACCAGCTCCACCACCATCTTCCCCCCCGCGTGCTGCGGCGCCGCGGCCGCGCTCTCCGGCGACGAGACGCGAGCTCCCGCGGCGGGAGCCCGGTGGGAGGGAGGAGAGCGGGCCTTGGGGCCGAGGGGGAAGATGGGTGTCGGGCGGGAGGTCGAAGGAGCGGCAAACTTGGGGAGTCGGAGGTCGTGAGGAGCGTAGTGGATCTCCATTGAGGAAGAAGGACGAAGTCGAGTGTGTGGCTTCTGCGCCTGTGCTTGTTTGTTCTGCAGGTGATTTTTAATCATGAACGAAACAAAGATATGGCCGTCGTTGGTTTCCGTTGTCGGCAAAGAGTCCAAACAGGCCTCAAAGCCCAGCCCAAATGACTCAAGACATCTCTCCAACCTAAAACCCTATGGCAAAATCTCTCTCTGCTCCTCTTCGTCCTTCTTCTTCACCATCTCTCTCTCTCTCTCCTCCATGGGGGTACTCACCACTCACCGTCAACACCCATAACTTCTCGGTGCCTTCGCGGTCGATCACTCCCATACCCACCACCTTAAATCCCTTCCTAGGCCATGTCGGCCCTCTCGAGAGGCCTCATTTCCCGCTTCCGAGCTCTGTCCGTCCTTAACCCGGCCTCGCCTTCGGCTGAGCGCCTGATCAGGAGATTCAGCGGGGAGGCCGTGCTCACCCCGGACTCGGATCGCATGATCGAGGCGGTGTCGGGCGTGATGGGCCCCGCCTCGAAGCGGACGGGGATCATAGCGGTGAAGTGCGGGATGACAGCGCAGTGGGATAAATGGGGCGCAAGGGTTCCGTTGTCCGTGCTCTGGGTTGATGATAACATCGTGTGCCAGGTGAAGACTGTTGAGAAAGAAGGCATTTTCGCTCTACAGGTGTGACTTCTCATGAATGCGCTGTCAGTAATAGCGGCACGCTGTTTCTTTTTTTTCTTGCGGGATTTGTTTGCTTTTCGTAAATTTACGTGATGCTATAGAGATGAATGCGTGGTATTAACATGGGAAAGCTTAGGGAGAAATGTGGATGGTGGAACGTTCTTGGCACGGTTAGAGCTTTCGGATCTCTGATTGGCTTGAGTTCGTCATTAAGACTGGTTCGATACGTGTCTGTATACTTCTGTTAAAAGTTTCATGACTTGTTCAGAACAGTGTGCTCATCTGATGATCTTAGTGGGGGAGATATTTTTTTTTTAAGCTTTTACTATTGCGGTAAAGCAATGGAAATTTCATAATGTGTAAATGTCCTAAAGTCCTTGTTTCCTTAGTAACAGTATTCTTTTGGATTAGCAAAGTCTGAGTCATTTGCTGTCTTCTTTAGAACTGGTACCGGTGAAAGCCATAGGTTTTACTGGAGAGTAGAATTGACTGTCTTATTGACAGAACAATTTTTCGATCTGGGCAAGGAGGAGGACAATTGAGGGAACAACTATTATTGCATTTCCAGCTGTCTTCCCTTTCTTTTAACTTGTTTTGCTGGTGCTTAAACAGGTAACCAAAATGGTACAGTGTATATGTTTGCTCTCCTTTGGTTCAAATAGTGATTAGCAGCTAAAAAACGTGGCTGAAGCTGATGCTTGCCTGTAGAGCTTTCATGGTTTGGTTTCTAATTTTAAAGTGGTGCATTCTTCCTGTGTTAGTCAGATTGGTTGCGGGCAGAAGAAAGAGAAGCATTTGACGAAACCGGAAGTTGGTCATTTTAGATCTCAAGGAGTTCCAATGAAGAGGAAATTGAAAGAGTTTCCTGTGACAGAAGATGCACTCATACCTGTTGGTACATCAATTGGTGTTCGCCATTTTGTGCCAGGACAGTATGTGGATATCCAAGGAATTACAATGGGCAAAGGATTTCAGGTTAGGCCTTTAGCTCTCATTTTCATCTCTTTTGCTCAGATTTTCCTTGATTTCTTGTTACTTTATTAGGCTACCTAGGAAAACTTAGTCATTGGCTTGTAGCTCTTTTTCTCCATAGATATTTGATGTTTAGTTCATTTCGATTTACCAAATATGATCCATTGATGGATAACCTCAACTCGAACACATCTAGTGGTTTTTTGATAGCCCAATGATAATGAGCTTTTGTTTTTACTTCTCTGTCAAAGTTGGTTTAATGTTCGATTTTCTGTCCATAGTTGTCAAACCTCTTTATATTTATGGTGTTATGAGTGAGACTAAGATTGTATAATGGGAGATATGTATATTTAGATTGGCGGGGGTTCATATCTGAATTCCTATATTTTTGTCTGCTATTGACATGAGATGAGGACTGTTGAAGTGGATAATAATTTTATCTGTGGTACTACAACTCGTCGTGTTTTTCCTTCTACTTGCAATATGTTGACAAGAAGTGTGTTATTGAGAAAACAATATGAAGAAAGGACGAGGTCGGCCGAAACTTACTTGGGGGAAGGTAGTAAAACAAGATTTAATAGAGTGAGAAATAGATTGGCGTATGGTCTGCCTTAAAACGGAGTAGAGGAAAGCTATCCGCATTGTAGAAGAGGGGATTTCCTATGTTCCAGAGTGCCCTGTTTAGTGCTTTCTATTTATTTATATGTTTATTTATTTATTTATTTATTTTTGGGTAACCATATTTTTATTTTTATTTTAGTATATTTTAAGCTTTTCGCTTTGGGTTCATCGACCGCCGACCCCAACTGGTTTGGGATAAAGGTGATGTTGATGTTGCAATATGTTGACAAAACTGCTTTAAAATTCTTGTGAGTTCCATACATGGGAATGAGATCCGCTGTTAACATTTCTTGTATTGTCGTTTCTAATGTTGTAAATCCAGGGTGGGATGAAAAGATGGGGATTTTCAGGGATGCCAGCTTCTCATGGTGCATCACTATCACATCGAAGTCTTGGTTCTACTGGTCAGAGAGATGCTCCCGGGAAGGTATCTCTAGCAGAATCTAAACATTTTATTGTGTTTTTATGGTGGAAGCCTTGTTGCCATTCCCCTATTACCAGCTAGGGTTTGTCCAGGATGATTCATTGTTCTGCCTATAGCCAGTAACTACCTGCACTATCTTTACGGCAGTGTTCACTTGCTTATTGTTCGGTTGTTGCATTAGTATCTAATGGGTTGTAAGATCCACTTGTTGACTATACACCATCAATTGCATAATTATAAGTTCCTGTAGATCTCTATGGAGGTCCTGGTCCTGCTATAAGTTCCTTAAGGTGGCATGTAGAGAACAGATGCATGAACTGAAAGTAGTTGTACTTTGAATGGGAATGGGAAACTAGAAGTTGCATGTTAAGGCACTTTTACTGCGAAGCTCAGTCTTCAGATGCAGTCTTGCCTTTATCAAGGTCCATCATGGACATGGATCATGTGTGAACCCAAAATGATCACAGCCAATGATTATGTGGGGCTCACATGATCAATGGCCATGATGGACCTTGGTCCAGGCCAGTATTCACCTTAGATCCATCAGTCAATGAATGATTTGCCAATTAAGCTGAAAGTTTTGCAGATTTACCGTTTCCAAAACTATGAAATTCCAGTATGCCAACTTTTTTCTGTGGGGACAAGAAACTGGAGACATGAGAGGCGTGTACCGTGTAGCCATAGCCTGCTTAAGAAGATTGTTTCATTTTTTTCCATCTTCCGATGGAGAGGTTAGAAATGAATAACATCAAAGAATTTTGTAGCTACACTTTCAATGATAATGACTTGAACCAAATCACAATCAAATCAGATGGCTGTAGTTGCTTTTCTGGTGCTTAAAGACATGGATTTAAGGAAAGGATGATGCACATTGTGGAATGCAGGAAGTTGTGCGTCTTTACAGCATATGAAGTCTTTACCAGTGGAATTGTTTCTACATCTTGACTTGTTGCTACTTTAGTTCTTTGAAGAAATAAACCGACCAGATTGTTCGTCTTGCTTGCCTGTGGGTAGTTATCAGGATTTTGTTGTTCCTTTCCGCCGATGGTTTGGTGTATCGATCTCTTTATTTTAAGCATTTGCTGGTCATTTTTTTGCTTGGTGTAAAGTTTGTTTGCATCTTAACAGGTTTTCAAAGGCAAGAAAATGGCTGGTCGAATGGGTGGAAAGCGACGAACAGTAAAAAACGTGTTTGTCTATAGAATAGATCCCGCAAGGAACTTGATGTGGGTGAGAGGCCAAGTATGTTCACTTTCATCTCTCTTTCTCAATCTTAGTTCACCAAAAATCAGATGGATTTTTCTTTGTAGGTTTGTGGTGAATTAGGTTGTCTTGCATTCCTTTAACAGGTCCCAGGTGCAGAGGGAAATTTTGTATTTATAAAGGATGCGGTGTACAAGAAACCAGACGCATCAATCCTCCCTTTCCCAACATATTTTGCTGCAGAGGATGAAGACACGACAAGCTTGGAACCTCTGATGGCAGATCTTGGAGAAATTGATCCATTCATGGTGGCGGATTGATTCAATCACGGTTTTTGTATCCTCTAACAGATGGATCTGCATTTTTGTCAGGATAGACAACTCCTGTACCTGAGCTGTTTAGGTCAGTCATACCAGACATCATTTCCTGGTAATAGAATCATTCTCGGAATCGATTAGAATCTTGTTCACCCCTGGAAGGGCAGCTTCAGAGAATGAGTTTTTTATTCTTTGCATTGCTGGGATTGTGGTGTCTATATTCAGCACTTGTCCTCTCACTTCAAAATAAAGGAGTGAAAAAATGAAGAGTTGTGGCTTTCACGGTTCTTGTTGAATATGTAGCGAAGGAGTGCGATTCGGCTTGCCGGCATCTTATGTCGGGTTATTGAAAGTTGATGTTTCTTCTGGGCTGTTTTTGGGAAATCTAAGTTCTGCTTTGTGAGTCTTATTAGTGATTGTCTCACACGTCTGTCGGGATCCATTGGCATCTTCTTCCGGTTAGCGTCGAATTGATGATAATTCGATTGGATAGAAAACGCCAGGTAGCCTAACTGAGATCGGTAGGGACGAAGGGATGTTCGACAAGATCAAAATGAAAAAGACCACGGTAAAACTGTATTCAGCTTCATCAGCTTGATTTAGTTTTCCTAGAGAAAGGGACACAAAACAGAGTGGAACTAGGATTATAACTTGAGAGCTGTGCAAAATCTGGGCTACGGTGCGGTGGCAATCGAAACCAGCCACTCGTTCCGACGGTTTTGTATAGAATCCTCGTCTCTTCCAATTACTAACTCTTTTATCTCTTGTGCAATTGCTTCTGCTGCATCGCTTGCTGTAGCAGATGATGCCCTTCATTTTCCGTTGAATCCGAGCACGTAAGGCATGCCGGTGGGCTTGAGCCACTGGGTCCCTTGCACGAACGGTCCGGTCGTGAACTGCAAAGCCTCATTCCGGTTCGTTATCACGTGGAAGCCCTTCCATTTCACTCTCTTGCCCGTCGCTGCCCCGGGGCCCCGGTTTGCGTACTCAGCGTAGTATAGGGTGTCGAGCGCAAAGTTCCCATCCCAGGGCATGTACCCCTCCGGTTGGATCAGGTCCCCTATGGTCGACTCCATGATGACTGTCCGCGAGTACTGCTTCCAAGGCCTACCCAAGTAGGACCGAATCTGTAGCCTCACTGGGTAGAGCTTCTGCTCGGGCACGATGCGGCAGTTCTGGATCACGAGGCCGGTGGTCTCGTGCTTGTCCGTCCTTCCCTGGGCCGTCACCGTGTTCTGCTGGTTGTCCATAGGCTTCCTCACGATGATCAGGCTGTTTTGGATCGCCGCCGCCGCATCTCCAAATATGAAGTCCACGGTGCCGGATATGACGCAGTTGCGGTAAAACTGACGGTGGGCTTGCACGTATAAGGTATCTTGGTACCCATCCATTCTGCAGTTGAAGAAGGCCGCCATGTCGGATTGGACTCGGAGCGCCACAGCTTGGTGGCCCTCGGGGCCAGCTGTGTTCTGGAACCCCATCGACTTACCGATGAATCCGTTTCCGATCACCGCTGCAAGATAGAAGTCCTCATCAATACACACCGTTGCGATCGCATATTTTTCCGCCAAGTACCGGTCGATGTTGAGTTCGTGAACTTACAGAAAGAAGCGGATCTGAAGGTGGATACGCCGTCGCGATTGCATTTCTTTCCGGTGATCATCGTCTTCCTCGGCCCGTCTCCATACATGAAAATATTGACCTGATCCTTAGTAACCGTGATATACTCGTTGTATATCCCGGCCTTCACATATATGACATATCTGCCTTTGTTGTTCTTGGGATATGCAGCGAGTGCAGCAGCGATGGTACTGTATTGTCCGCTCCCGTCCTTGGCCACCACCGCGTTCGGTCGCACTTGGCCCTTTGCTTGGCTCGCCATTAGCTTCCGGTCCTCACGCGACCACCAGGAAGGATGTCCGTCCGCGTCCTCGGCGTCAGGCTCCTCGAGAAGTCGGCGTGAGGTTGCACTGCTATTCAAAGGAATGTTGAAGGTGGTCAAGATGCCGGAAATCGCCGAAACAATTGCCAAGGCATTGCTTGTTAGCTCTGTGGCATTTAGCATCCCGTTGGACATCTGCTTCTGCAAATCCGGCTCCGTGACGCCGTCCAAACACGTCTGCTGATACGAAATCACGGCGCTCAACCAGTTCTGAAGCTCCGCGACCCGATCGTTCAAGGTGTGCAAGTCGCTGTCTCCCACCATGGAGAACGAGGCCTGGAGCTCGTCCACGGCGGACTGCAGCAAGTCCTGGCAATCCTCGAAAGCCATCTTCTGGGAGGAGCCTGTCGCCGAGCTCCCGATCGACCCCGACTTATTAAGCGCCGCCTTAACCTCCTCGAGAGTGGACGCGATGGCAGCCTGAATCAGCTCCTTGGGCGAGGCGCTTTCGTTCTTCCCCACCCCGCTGAGGCTATTGACGCAGGCTTCCTTGTAATCCGTCGGCGCGCAAATGGCGGCCACGGACTTGGAACTCGACGAGATCTGGTCCCCCCCATTTCCCGACCCGCCGCCTTTACCTTTCACGCTGACCAGCACGCCGATGCATACGCCCGCGACGAGCAGGACCGAGACGGTTGCCGCGACTATCTTGGATGCTTTCATTTTGCCTTTCCCTTCATCTGTTTCTTTTACTGATGATGTTTTTATAGGCGGTGGTCATCTAAAAAATAAACCAGAGGTTTGAGTTGCTTCTGGTTTTGATGGACAACATTGGAATGTTTAAGTTTAGATGGAAGGAGCAGGGGAATTCTCGTTCATGTTCTCTCCTTCCAACCTCTTTCCAAAGCACCTTTTTTGCCTTGGCTAATTATAGAACTCGAGAGAAATGGAGAGTCGTGAGTCAACATGCACCATTGCTCAAATTCTTTCGGACGTGCTTCCGATGTCTGCATGTGAAATCCATGCACTCCCCCATCCAGTCATCTGCAAAACACAAGCGACGATGATCTTAATTCGTAGCTTTGAAAGCGCGAGATCAGCTCGTGAAAGATTGCTCCGCTTGTCGCGCAGCGTCGCTCGAACTACGTTAACGAAACAGCAAAAAGCAAGACATCAAAGCCCTAGGACTTTTCATGAAGTCTGCATGCACGATGTACGGATGACATTCAGCCACTGGTCGACAATTCTATTAGAACATGGTCGATCTGCTTGCACGCAAACACAGGAGTCTAAAAGTAAGCATGGAAGATTCGAATGAGATGCTCGCCAGTCCGTATGTTAATAAGTATTAGGGAATGAATCCACCCGTATCTCGATTAGCTGTTAATTGTTGTAATTTTGTTGTCATTTGTAACAAATTAGGATATTAGCCCGATTCTTGTCTTGATTTAAGCCTGTAAATTAGGTAAATTTCGGATCTTTTGTTCTATTTATTCTCCTTTGTACCCTGTTTTGAATTAAGAAGAAATATTCTCCAATTACTTTTTCTCATGGTATCAGAGCATTTCGCCTGAACCACGAAACCCTAGCTGTCATCACCAACGATCAAAGTTCTGGTCACCATGGCAGACGAGCAAAACATTAACGTTCCGGTCATCTCCTCTCCGAGCATCAACGTTCCAGTCATCTCCTCCCCCTTTTATGTCCACCCGTCCAATCATACGGGGATGTCGTTGACCACGCAGTTGCTCGTGGGAGATAATTATTCGGGATGGTCGCGGACAATCCGACGCGCTTTAGTGGTGAAGAACAAGCTCGGGTTCGTGGATGGCTCGATCCAAGCACCGAGAACTGACGACCCGCTCCACCATTGGTGGATTATATGCAACAACATGGTCGCGGCATGGATTTGCAATTCACTGGACAAGTCGTTGCAGAGTAGTGTCACATCAAGTGATGCTAAGACCATATGGGAGGAGCTCAAGCAGCGCTATTCCCAGGGCAATGCGCCACGAGTGCACCAACTGAAGACCGAGTTATGTCTTCTTCAACAGGAGGGAAAATCTGTGACTGAGTATTTCACAGCCCTCAAGTGTTTGTGGGACGAACTCGACAATCACTCCGAACCGCTTTCCTGTACGTGTGAGGCGGCCGAACGATACGTGAAGGAGAAGGAAGTCGAGAAAATCCATAAGTTTTTAATGGGTCTCAATGTGGAGACCTTCAGTGCCATCCGATCCCAGATCCTCAGCATGGATCCGCTTCCTGGAATGAACCGAGTATATGCTTTGGTTGTACAGGAGGAGCGCCAGCGTGCCGTTGCTCGAGACCGTGATTCTAAGGAAGCGGCTGTTCGATTTCACGCTAGTCGAGGGACCGGTCGAGATGGAAAGCCACAGTGTGATCATTGTGGAAAAATAGGGCATACAAAAGCCCGTTGTTACGAGCTTATCGGCTATCCCAATCACTGGGAGTCACGTCGTGATGCCTCGGGAATGAAGAATTCCAACGGTGGCAATGGTAGGCGTGGCAAGCAGCAGCCAAAAGGCGGCCCTAGTGGAGGAGCCGTAGCTCATGCAGCCCACGGCGCGGCCAGTGATGCGCCTCAACCAAGCGGCAGCGCACGCCAATTAACGGAGACCGAGATTCAGCAGCTCCTCGGACTTCTCGGCTCGCTCAAGCCGAACATGGAAACTGAACCGCTAGAAGGTTGTGGTACTTGGATTCTTGATTCTGGCGCCTCTGAACACATGACGGGGCAACTTGCGTTTTTAACCAATCGAACTCGAATCCTCGGGCCTCACCCTATCACCACAGCTGATGGCAAAGTCTCGCATGCTAAGATACGCGGGAATGTCCGGATTGGGACTAATTTAGTTTTGCATGACGTGTTATACATTCCTAATTTCTCATGCAATCTTATTTCGATTGGCAAGCTTACGGCCGATTTAAATTGTTATGTGACATATTTCTCCTCTCGATGTTATTTACAGGACCTAACCTCGAGGAGGTTGATTGGAGCGGGTGAGTTACAAAGGGGAGTCTATTGCATCGTGTCAATGGGGGTTCGTGCAGGTGCTTCGACCGACACCGGGACGTCAGTTGATACATTGCACCGAAGGTTGGGTCACCCACCCTTTCAAATATTGAGTTTGATTCCAAGTATTTCTTTCAATAAGGGACATGAGAATGTTTGTGATGCTTGTCATCGTGCAAAACAAACACGCTCGTCTTTTTCATTAAGTGATAAACATGCTGAATCTATTTTTGAATTATTACATTTGGATATTTGGGGTCCCTATCGTACTAAGTCTATTTCCGGAGCACACTACTTCTTAACCATTCTCGATGATTTTAGTCGGGCCACATGGATATACTTGATGAAAGAGAAATCTGAGGTCTATCGTTTCTTCACTTCCTTTTGCGCCATGATCCGAACTCATTTTGGACATGCTATCAAATTCGTTCGTACCGATAACGGAAAAGAATTTTTATCGGCCCAAATTCAAAATTTTTTCGGAGATCATGGGATTATTCATCAAACCACATGTGTCTATAGTCCTCAACAAAATGGCCGTGTTGAACGCAAACACCGCCATATTCTAAATGTGGCTCGAGCCCTTAGATTTCAAGCTCACCTCCCGATTAAGTTCTGGGGTGAATGCATTTTAACAGCAGTTCATTTGATTAACCGTATCCCCACTCCTCTGTTGTCCGGCAAATCTCCTCTTGAAATACTTTATCACAAATCCATCTCATACGATCACCTTAGGGTTTTTGGTTGTCTATGTTATGCCAAAGTTCTTCCCTGTAATTCCGATAAATTTGTATCCCGTGCTCGTCGTTGCATTTTCTTGGGCTACCCTCGTGCTACCAAAGGGTGGAAGCTTTATGATTTAGATACAAAAGAAATTTTGGTGTCTCGGGATGTGACATTTCATGAACACATTTTTCCATTTCAAAAGCCAATCATTTCTACAATTGCTCCCTCGGGTTCCACGGATTCATTATCCACTGAATCGGACTTGGAACCAAATTTGGGTCTTGTTCTAGATTCGGCTCACCAACACTCCTCCATGCCTCAATTTCCAAATTCAGCCCAGGGAGTTCTTTCAACCCAGCCCAGCCTTTCCACACATCAACCCACCCCCCAGCCAAATGTCCATTCTGCTCCCACAAGCCCAGCCGACTCTAATTCCAGTCCTGTCCTAGCTTCGGCTCCACTCGCCACTGACCCAGCCGTCGATCCTGCTTCGGAACAATCTCGTCGTTCTCGTCGACCCCCCGCACGCCTCGACGACTATATATGCTACACGGCTGCAACATCTTCCCTTTGTCCCAAACTTGCCTCGTCTTCCTCCTCAGGTACGGTCTATCCGATGGAGAAATTTATCACATACAATAATTTTTCTCGATCCCACCTTGCCTATCTAGCAGCTCTTGACTCTGAGGTTGAGCCAAGATCGTATCATGATGCGGTTAGGGATGAACGTTGGCGGGATGCCATGACTGCCGAGATTCGAGCTCTTGAAGATAATGGAACATGGAACATTGTGCAGTTACCGCCGGGAAAGCGGCCCATTGGCTGCAAATGGGTGTACAAGGTTAAACGACAGGCCGATGGCTGCATTGAACGATTCAAGGCGCGTCTCGTGGCAAAGGGTTTCACTCAAGTTGAGGGACTCGATTTCCATGAGACATTCGCTCCTGTCGCAAAAATGACCACGGTACAGTGCCTTCTCACTGTTGCTCTCACCAATGATTGGGAATTACATCAAATTGATGTGAATAACGCCTTTCTTCATGGTGACTTGGAAGAGGAAGTGTATATGCGTTTGCCTCCAGGGTATTCGGCGTCTTCTGCTGGGTCCGTTTGTCGATTACGTAAATCACTATATGGTTTACGACAAGCCTCTCGTAATTGGTTTGCTAAATTTACTGCTGTTTTACGAACCTACGGTTTCCAACAGTCTCAGGCCGACTATTCTTTATTCACATTCCATTCGGGCACTGATTTTTTGGCGGTCCTTGTTTATGTTGATGATCTGATTGTTGCCGGGAACAATACTACTCGGTGCGCTTCTTTCAAGTCCTATCTCCACAACTGTTTCAAGATCAAGGATTTAGGCCCCTTAAAATTTTTTTTGGGTATAGAGATCACCAGGACTCGTACTGGTCTTTTCCTTTCACAGAGGAAGTACACCCTCGAGATATTAGAAGACTGCGGTTTATCAGCTGCTAAACCTGCCGCCTTCCCGATGGAGCAACGTCACCAACTGGCATCTTCGACTGCCCCAGTTCTATCTGACCCTGCTCGTTACCGCAGGCTTGTCGGTCGTCTTCTCTATCTCACCATCACTCGTCCCGAGCTTTGTTATTCTGTCAATTTATTGGCTCAATTCATGCACGAACCCCGTGAGAGTCATTGGGACGCTGCCATTCGCGTTCTCCGTTACCTCAAGCACAGCCCGGGACAAGGTATCTTTCTCCATCACCCAACCTCTCTTAAGTTGACCGGCTACTGCGATTCAGACTGGGCCAGTTGTCCGATCACTCGTCGATCTACTACCGGCTATTTTATCACTCTTGGAGGATGTCCGATGTCCTGGCGCACAAAGAAGCAAGCCACCGTATCTCGCTCCTCAGCAGAAGCCGAGTATCGCTCCATGGCCGCTGCCACCAGCGAGCTAGTTTGGCTCCGTAGTCTACTTTCCTCCCTCGGTGTGCACCATTCAGGTCCTATTCCCTTATATTGTGACAATCAATCTGCTTTACATATTTCCGCTAATCCGGTCTTCCATGAACGGACAAAGCATATCGAGATTGACTGCCATTTTGTTCGGGAATTCAATCTAGTGAACTCACTACTATCTATGTCCCCACCAAGTTACAACTTGCTGACATTTTCACGAACGCATTGGGACGAGATCGTTTTCACTTTCTACTTCGCAAGTTGGGCATTCGCGATCTTCATGCTCCAACTTGAAGGGGAGTATTAGGGAATGAATCCACCCGTATCTCGATTAGCTGTTAATTGTTGTAATTTTGTTGTCATTTGTAACAAATTAGGATATTAGCCCGATTCTTGTCTTGATTTAAGCCTGTAAATTAGGTAAATTTCAGATCTTTTGTTCTATTTATTCTCCTTTGTACCCTGTTTTGAATTAAGAAGAAATATTCTCCAATTACTTTTTCTCAATAAGTAAGCATTTGGCGGGCCGGAGAAAATTCCTGATAGTGTTTGGAGTGACCCAAAATCCAGATATAACCGAATATAGCCCAGATATAGTTTGAATTAAAAAAAAAATCCAACTTATGGGATGAGATAGACCTTGATAAATTATGTGAAATATGAAAAACTAATAAAAAAACCACGTGTTCTTTGCCACGTCTGCGTTCGCCACTTTTCCTCCCTTTTGCCCAACACCACCATCATCAGACTAATGGCCACCGCTACTCCCACTGGCGATGACATGCTTCCCCCGGCTTTGGCAGCCGGGAAAAGCGAGACTAGAGCGCGCCCGGCCCTTCCTCATGTCACTCAACTCCATCCTAGCAGGGAACTTCTTGATCCTAATCAGAGCCCGATGCCTCCTCAGCCAAGATAATGATCCGACGGAGGCGGTAGCCGGAGCAACAGAGCTCCTCAACCGCGTCATCAGAGAGAGCTGGACCGCACTGACAAAAAAAAATAAAACGTGTTCTTTCCCACTTCTGCGCTCGCTACTCTTCCTCTCTTTTGCCCAACGCCACCATGATCCGACGGAGGCAATAGCTGGGGGCGACAGAGCTCCTCAACCGCATCAGCGAGGAGAGTTGCCGCGGGCCCCACGACACCTTGACAAACTGCGCATGTTGGTCTCTAATCCATGACTCCACTCTCGTCCGTATTGCCTGCATTGTCGGATGCTGTAATTGAGATTCGGCGTGATCCTCGTATCAATTCTTTTGGAATGGATGAGATTGGACGATATTGAAGGTGAAGCGGCGTGCGTGCAGGAGAGGGAAGAGGGAGAGAGCTTGTGCTTGATTGAAGAAGGGTGGAATGGATTCACAGCAAAAGAGGAAGGCGTCGACGGTGACTGCAATGGTGGGACTAGTGGAGAATTCCAACTCGGGGCGTCTCAAATCTTTATCCTATCTGGCATTATCATATCCAACCCGACGACCAAACGGATGGTACATCTCTTGGGGCTTGCAAGATCCACAGGATCGTCTCATCAGGTTAAGACCAAACCGGGGATAGACATTCGCATCTCTGAGCATTCCCTAATACGTAGAAGACGGTCCAGTGTGCAACTAGGCTCTGACTCGAAGGTTTACAGCCATGTAATCGTCCTGAGAAATGGAAACCGAATTCGTTCCAGCAAGCGCTCTCGTGAAGATGGCACAGAGTCATGCATAAAAAGAAACAGAGGCACGCTTCGTGTGCAAAAGTTGACATGGTCAGTCAACTTTCGTGACAAGATACAAAATAAATCAATCCAAACCGACTTCGTCGATTTGAAGATATAAATCAATCCAAACCGACTGAATGGATGCGTCAGCCAGTGTTAAATCCAAATAAGAACATTCTTCGTCGATTTGAAGATATAAATCAATCCAAACTGAGTGCCTTTTCAGTCCTTGCCCAAGACACAGCGCAACAAAACCGACTTCTCTTGAGAGATTTAAGTCAATACCACGAGTGAGATGACTTCAATAACGGAACATGCAAGTTAGAGCCACAAGCTCGGCTACTAATTTCCACTTTTTCCCCATCTGTGGTGCACGTTAATGTGAATGCTCAATGTGCGAATAGTAAAATTGGAATCTGCATGGAACGGCCTACAATGGCGAGTAATGGCATCAAGGTTAATGCCAGCATCGACATGTCGAAAAGCGGAAGAATATACAGGAAAGCTACCCGTTATTTGTAAAAAGAAAATTGCAGCTACTTCTTGCTTTTTAGACCAATCCCTGTGGGCATTCCCCAGAAGTATGTTCTCATGAACCAGGAATTCATGCTTCAGTTTTTCTCACGGAAGCGGTTCTTGAGAATCTCCGAGGCGAGATAAATGGAGGTATGCATCAGTCCCTGCGGAAACAAATTTACAGAGTTGAGTAGAAAAGTGTAGGAAAAACTTTGCCAGTTGTAGCAGAATGATACTATCAGCAAATCAGCCAATGTGGAGAAGCGACAAACCACAGCTGGAATTTTATCCAGGTAAAAGCGGCCACATAAACATTCAAATTGGATCATATTATGAAGATCATACTGTTTCATACGATGCGAAATCAATATTTTGAGCAGTCTACAGTTCCCATAAAGCTAGTTAGTTGGTAAGAACATCCAACCCAACGTCCTCGGGCCTCATCAGAGGTAATTCCCCTGACTCTGCAGTTGCGTCATCCAAGTAATGCGTGTCCATGCTTACAAAATTGGAGAAACTTCTTATAAAATTTACTTCACAGCTACAAGCCTAGAGAACTGATCTCGACCAGCTTAAGTCTGAACATGCATTCTCATTAGCAAATTCTGCTGCAAAATCTTCAGTAAAGTGAATGCAAAAAGACTTCATATCTACAGAGTTGCAAAGTGTACCTACACTTTTTGCGCCCTCTTAAATAAAAATTTTAAGAACTTAACACGTTTGTGTGCCAACAAATGTACAAACTCATGCAAATAATTACCAAGTAATACACTCAAAGAATGCAGCTAATCATGGCCAAAAATCAACCAATGAAACTACATTGAATGGAATGTAATGACAAAAGGCACATATCATCACTTTAGACCTGAGGGTCTCATGTTTCCATGACTTGTGTGGAACCATTCATGTAAAGATAGAAATGACAAAGGAGTTACACAATGGAGAATCAAAAAAGGATAATCTCACCATATCCTTCCATAGAAATAATTTGCAGGTCACCACCAAAGTACCGAGCATACAGACGGCTGATTGGAAGCCCATAGCCATAACCGGCCATGGTCACATTGTCAGCTATTCCGAGATCTGCATTCTCATCCAGGGGGTTTTTCGCAGTACTATACAGATAGGTGAAGATTTTGGGAAGACCGCTTCTTGGGATGCCTCCCCCCTCATCTGAGACCTATAATCATGTTAAAAAAAAAAAGTCAATGGCAAGTGCTTGTCTGCAGAAAAAGCTTTTGTTATGCTTCTACATTTTTCCACAACATGAGTGTCGAGGGGCACACTTTCACCAATAACCTGAAATTTTGCGAACTCAAAAACTTATACCAATCGAATTCAAGCAATAGGACTGCACCTTGATTGTAACATCTTCAATTCCATCAGCAACAATAATTCGAATAGGAGGTGAAACTTTATCTGAATCCACGAATCGTTCTTGGACAGCACGCAGAGAGTTCTTAACCAACTCAAATACCATTAAATGCAAGTGTGTTGGAACATACCTGCAAAAAAGCAACAAGAATAGCTCTAGAATAGCAGATGGAAGCAAGATATGTCGATGCATCCACTCAAATGCCTTGTATCAACATGTGACTATATCAATCGAAGAATAGAAAAATGTACCAGGCTATCAGCACACACAAACACCTGCACTCAAACATACATGGGGAAATAAAGATTTTGGGTGGATGGGAAGGAGAGGTGGGGGGGTGGGAGGGGAGGGGGAGAGAGACACAGAGAGACACAGAGAGAAGAATTCAATGCAGCTATATAGTGACTTACGGGAATGTAAAGCTGGGATCCCCATAGATATTGATATCCGGAGCGCTCCCATACTCCCGCAAACAAATAGCACGAGCATCCTCACTAGCATTACGTGCAACCTCAACTGGGGACATTCTCGTGTGGATATATCCCACGCAATGAGGAGGAGGATTGGGATTATGTAACTCCACATGCTGACCTGAATTTCCATCCAGAATTTAAGAGCTTACGACATAACATCATTCCTTTTTAACTAAATGTTTTTTGGCCAGTACATAAGAGCATTCATCATTCAACACCAATTTAAGAAAAAAATAAGACGACCGTCAAAAATAAGAACTATGAAGTGACTCATCCCATTAGTCGATGAAGCGCAAAATTGAAGTAACTCAGTCTCACCAATAAGCATTCGAATGCCAATTCTTGACATGTAAAAACGGTCAAGAAATTGATGAATCTCATCGAGATCTTCATAAACAATCTTCTTTTCCATGCCTTTCTTCAACTGTTGAACTCCCAATGCCATCATCGGGACGACATTATTATGTCTAACCTTTACAGCCCTTATCATTTGCGTGAAATCCTTCTCATCAGTCGTGGTCTTGATTTCGGGGAAGGCCCTGACATCGCGGAAAGATTCCAAGTACCAATCCCGTACCTGAACAGGGAAATAGAAACGTGAATAGATGATATACCACCTCACAAAGCTTTCACAGGCCTAGTTGATCAGCGTATCAAATCAGCATACGTTTTTTTTTTGGGTCAAAGTCAGCATACTTGTTGAAAAGCCTAACTTAGAAATAGAATGACAATCGCAGAAAAGGAAAAAAACAAAAAACAAAAGAAAGAAAGGGAAAGTTCTCCCACAAAACCAAGCGGTCCCTGATATCTAAAGGAGCAAGATTCACTCTCAGAAGTCAATACAGCATCCATTATGAACATATTCTATGCTGCAATTACCAATTCTGTTGCAGCGCTAATCAAGTAAACCTCATAGGGCGAACATGCCAGCGAATCACCACTTGATATTTTCAAGAGGATGCATGATCACGGGCAATAAGTGAACATACAGATTTCCGTCAACTCTTACTAAAATAATCACAAAGATGTAAAGTGCATACATAATGAGAACACCTTGACCCCCTTCTTTACCAGGAGTACCCAATCCCATTTCTCCATGAAAGTTAAGAAATATAATCAGAAAAGGTCAAACCACAAAGAATCGCGTCAAATCTCCCCGACCCATCACCACTAAACAAACATTAAACACAATCACAGCCTAATTTCCCCAAAAAGGAAGCCCTTTTGTGCTCTTTTTTTTTTACCTTCAAGACAGCAGGTTTCTCAGACAACCCATAAGGCAAGTTCTCGAGCTCGATAGCCCTCCTCGCAATCCTGATGGGAAGCTCCTTGTGGAGGAACTGAGCAGAGATCAGCAAATTGCGGTCGCTGGGCCTGGACCCGAACTCCATCATGTACTTCAAGCTGACCCCCGTCTGCTTCAGGCAGCCCCATCGGTTGACCTCGTCGATCAGGCTCTTGGAGTAGGACTCGCACACCTTCTTAGCCGCCATGGCCCTATGAGCGAGCCCAGAAGCGAGTACGGCGAAACCGGGGGAACGGCTACATGAGGGGAAGGCAACGCGCAGAGCGAAACTGACATAGAGATCAAGAAAACCCCCAAGAAAGCTAGTTGCTTTTAAAGCGTGAATGAGGAGGAGAAAAGGGAAAATCCCAACCGAAAGAAAGGATAGACATGGAGAGAAAAAGCGGCACAAGAAGAAGCTAGGGTTGGATTTTTAACCGGAGGTGGCAATGAATAATGAGACTGCTTGGGGCGGAAGAAGGTGAAGATCGTGGTTTCTCTCTTCCTTTCTTGAGTTTCTGAGGGAAGGTGATGTAGCTGAGAGGGCTCGGCACGTGCGAATCGTTGGCAGGTGGGATGAGATGACGACACCTGGAATCTGATAGGGTGAGATCATTGTCGCACGTGTGGTCACCTTCTTTTTTTTTCTTTTTTTGGTAAAAAAATGTGGGCACCTTTAGCGGGTACGTTCACGCGATAAATCAACCACGTCGGTTTGCCGAATTTCATTTAAGTCGGGAAGGAAGCCGACTCTTAAGGGTGCATTTATTTCACATAAAACTTCTTGCTAATGGAAAACACTTCCTAGAAAATCACCTTTTAGGAAAACAATTATTTTTTTTTGTTTGATGAAATGTGACTGAATACGTTTTTTGAAAAATAATTTCAATCTAATATCTTCGCAAAAATAAAATAAAATTAAAAATTTTCATTTTTTTTATTATTTCTATCTCATTTTTTTTAATTTTTTGTATTTTCTTATTGCTTTCTCGGTAGCCGGTCACAACAAAAGCTGGCAAATTGCCAAAGGCGAGCGACAAGCTCACCTGAGGCCGACGAGCTCATCCCTCGCCATAGGTTGGCGAGTCACGATGAGCTTGGCGATGGACAAGCTTGCTAGAAATGGCAAAGTCGAGCCTCGCAGGCCAGTGCCTATGGACAGATCGGCGAAGGAAAAGAAAAAAAAAGAAAAAAGAAATGAAAAAATTGAATATTTAAATATTGAAAGATATTAAAAAATTGAAAAGAAGTGATTTTGGAAAGAGTTTTCACCTCTTCAAATTGAGGAATTCACTTTCTTGAATTTATACATGATATTTTCATTGACCAGAAAGTATTTTTCATCGAATTTTCATTTTCGACAAACCAAAAGGGTGAAAGTCCAAAAACCCAATTCCCCAAAAATACTTTCTCCGGAAATAAACACACCCTTAAGCTTTGTTTATTTTTTTAAAAATAAATAATTTAAAAAAATTCTTAAAAGTGATCGCTTGAAATAATTAATCAACGAAAATTATTTTATCATCGACAAAAATTTACACATAAACTTTTTTAAAATATCATGTTTAGTTAATTTTTGTAAGTGATGTAAGTTATCATTTTAGAAAAATTTATTTAAAATGATTTATTATTTATAAAAACAAATGCACTCTTAGTGAATTGGGTCTTCCTCGATATGTTGGTGTCATTAGAGGATGATCGATTTTAAGATGAGTGGTTTCCACTGTAAAATCGAGAACCACTCTCTAAGGATCAGTTCCGCAAAATGCAAACCATGAACCATTCGCTCGTTTCATAAATCCACCAAGAACCGAATCACCGATCCAATCCAATTATTAGTTGGATCCTAGTTATAGTCATATTGAACACCAACATCAATTAAAAAAGAAAATGGAACTAATCTCTAGCCATTGAAGGAGGAGTGCTAAACTTGAAACTTTGGCAATGTATTCTTCATGTTTGTATTCATTATTCTTAACACATGAAAAACTTAAGGACAATTCTTTGTGGGCATTAGTATTATTGTCAGCAATAGAGTTAAGTATCATAATAGCAGTTGATCAACTAATTAACAAAATACATTCATAGTGTACAACACATATCACACATGAAAATAAGTTGGATATGGACTCTTTTTTTTTTAGACGGATGGGCATGGACTCTGGACTTTTGAGGGAGATAGTTTCAATTAAAATAATATACATTTGTATTATATAAAGGAATCGGTTCGGTTAGGATAGTTGGATGATTCCCACCCCAAATCGTGCACCAAACTGGAAAAAGCCGGTTCCAGAAAATTAAAATCGAGAACCGAACCGGTACCGGCTGATTTCATCCAAAAATTAATCAGTTGGGTATAATTCAATTTGATTTGGATGGATCATGATTTTTTGCCCACCCGTAGAAATCACGATGATTATTAGAGCATATTAATCTTTGCGGTCGTAGTACCAATAAAAATTAATAAATGAGATGACTGGAGCTCAAGAAAGCCAAGTTGCCTCTGTGGGCCGCCCACAGCTTTGACTTTGGCTGGTGGGGAGCGAGGGGGAGAGCCCCCACACATTTGAAAACAGAGGACAAACGAATGGAAAGATCCAAAGTCACAAGTGCTTTTTGTTTTTCACTATAATTAAAAGTTGCTTTGCTCGAAAAGATCGATTAGATCTTTTTTTATTATTATTATTAGACAATGCCATGTCGATCTTTAGCGTCTAGGCGGGTAAAGGGTAGCTTGCTTAAATTAAAAATTCAAAATCAAATCAATCGCAATTTGCAATAGTAAACTGTGTCCACGTGTGATCTCACTACCCATCTTTTAAGCTTCGGGGCCATAACAACGCGTGAAGTCATCAAATTAGTCTTCGCATCCTCCTTCCACTTTTCTCGAGAAAAGATTGTTCAACATAATGGCCAATCTCCTTGATGTACCCAATTAATCACTATACCCCCGTGTCGTGTCATGAATCTTATCCTGCTTATTGGTTTTGCTAGAGAAAAAGATTGTTCATCACGGTCCCTTATGTTACTAGGAAAAGATTGTTCATCACGCGACTGTTATGCTTGACGTATCCAATTAATCACTATATCCCCGTGTAACGAATCTTATCCTACTTAATTAGTTTTGCTATGGAGAAAAAAAGAAAAAAAGAAAAAGAAAAAGGGTGTATTGTGCATCTCGGATCTGATTCGCTCGTTATACCAAGTACGTGTAACTATCACATGGTGCAATCCGTCCCATAAAAATAACCCTCTCGTGCCACTAGACATCAACCCCGGTTGCTTCGTATCTTCGTTTTTCTTTTCTTGCTTCAAGTAGATAATAATGGTCGCTATGGTGCCATCACGTTCCGTCGCTTCTGGGGTCCATTGGCCACAAAATCTAAGGCCGCCCCCCACTAAGTAATAACCTCTGAGGGGTGTCGTCGCTAGCTAATATACCTCGTCTTTCTCGTGCCCAATTCGTGGACGGCGACGACGACGACGACAGCTAACAAGTTTTCCACGGACTTGAGGGTTGGAAAAGGACAGCCTAGACTCGGGCGATGTCTTCCACTTTGTCCATCCCAAGTTCTCCTGCGGCATTATGCGTTTGCGACAGCGCTTAAGTCATGCCAATTCCTAGCTCTTCCCAAGAGGAAGGAAGAGAAGGGAAGGGAAGGGAAGGATAAAGACAACATCCCTTTGTCCGTCCAGGACAAGAGTCTCCAAGGTGTTCTCTTGGTTTTGAAGACGACCGCGTGCTTCTCTTTTCCTTTTCATGGGGTTGTGAATCACATGTTACAAGCATTTTGGCCAAGCTCCTCCCGGGCTCCAAAGTTGATCAAGTATCTTTTTCTCAGTACATCGTTAGCTGAATGGAAGAAATCAATCACATTTCGAGAAATAATATCACTCCCTCGAGCTCCTCAAAATACGAATATAATTTATGGAAAAGTTATACAAAGAGTTCAAAATCTAGTGCATTTGTACCGATAAAGATCTAAACATTTTCATTGGGCCAATTGAATCTTAAATCTTTTGATGATTTGCCAATGTAATCCATGCGTCCAATTTTGGTTAGAAATCGCTAACGTAGATATTAGCCATCCTACGTGACATGATCGGCACTGACGTGGATAAATGTTGCATTTTTTTTTTATGTTTTAATTTTTCTTTTCTTTTCTTAGTTGTTTTACAACTCTGGCCAGGCGAGGTCGTTGGTCGACCATTACTGGCCACAAGCAAGGGCGTCACAACCCTTGCCTCTATGCGCTTGCCAAAATCCAGGTGAGGGTTGTGATGCCCTCACTGGCCATAGGTAAGGGGCTTGCGGCCCTTACATTTTGGGCCAACAAGCAATGGTATTAGTTAGTGTTAGCCAAGTCAGGTAGGACGGTCGACTTTCATGTTAGCGATTTTTGGCCAAAATATATTGAATGGACTACACTGGCAAATCATCGAAAAAATTTAAAAACTAAATTGATCCAATTGAAATGTTTAGAACCGAATAAGTATTAATGCAATGGGTTTAAGACTTTCATGGTGCTTTTCTCACCTTTTTCACTGATGTTGATTTTAATTCACTGTATATCACCTACATAATGAGTACACACCACACCACGTTTCTCCCCTTTCTCGGACCTCTTTGATCTAGAGCTACGATTGGTCAATTACGTCGTTGAGTATGTTAAACCATCCCTGTCAAAATTAAGAAAACTACAATAAGCCATTTCCTGGTCATCCGAGATAAATATTACATCGAACTGAAAATCGAATCACAAGACTAAGGCCCCAATTTGAAGCAGTCTTTATGAACTCGCAAAAAAGGGAAAGATTCACGACCCTTTCCTAAGAAGTGGGGAAGCCTTATCCATTGACGGGTTAAGATCCGGAGTGCTTTTGGTCGTGGAGGGAGGTCCAAGTGTTAAGATGGTCCAATGACTTTTCTGTTCTGTGGCTGAGAGACTCTTTAGGAAACCGAGAGAGAATCCCAATAAAAGCTCCACCAAACATTCCTCTGGAACTGAGCAAACGGACTCGGTGGTCCGGTCCTCGGCTCCATGGTGTGGATGGAACCGGATTAGACCGCTCATAATATATATAATTAATTTTTTTTTTTAAAAACTAGTTAACCTAATTTCTCCATCTTCTGCTCAACAGTCATTCCTCTCCTCTCTCTCGACATTCACGTCTCACCTTCGCAACGCAGCTTCTGATCTTATTTGTCAATACATAATCTTAGATTGTGTTTTATTTTGACTCAATCTGTGCTTTATCTTGACTATATTATGCAAACCCTTTGTTGTATTTGCACTTGGATTCAGTAAAGTACAAGTGTAATATCACTTTGAGTTTAATTCTTCTCAACTCGAGAAGAATAATGCAAGAATATAATCTTGTTTCAGTTGTTCTAAGTGTTTTTCTTTCTAATTTAGTCTTTTCTTGTTATTTGAGGATTATAAGTACTCAAGTGATGGTTGTACGGTCATATGTATGTTTTATTAGGTTAGATGGTTGAGATTGAAAATTGTTAGTTTAGATCAAAGGGTTAGATTTTTATAAGTAAATAGTATTAGTAGTCTCATTAGGACCGGACCGGCTTAGACCGTGCACACCCTTGCATTCATCCCCGAGGCTGTGTGATGGCCTCTTACTCCGGGCATGGCATGGTAACCTTCTCTCATTCTTCTGCATCATGCTCAAGACCCCATGGCCCAATTTGCAGTGCAAGAGTGCTCACTGTTAGCGACGGGTTGGGGGTGTTCCCTGAGGACTTTGGCTTTTGGAACCGCAGCTCACCACCCGTCGCCAAACGTCTAGGATCCCATCTCTTTCTTTCCTTTTCTTGGTCGCACAATCCAGTTTTCCAGAAAAAAGCTCGAAGAAGAGCAAAATGTTCTCGAGAATGTGTGACCGACATACGAATATTTGCCCGAAGCGTTAGACATTTTGCATTATCTAGAGAAGAATGAGCTACGCGGGTCGAGAAAAAGGATAAGGTAGGCATGATATATGTGTTTGGATCGGCATTCTTGAGCAAATCAAGTGAGGATGTACATTTCTTTTATAGGTAGACATTGATTTAAAAAGGAGTAATAATAGATGAAAGCGACGTGAATCGATGCTTTGAAAAGTATGGTATTGAACATTTAGATGATTAGAAGACATCGAGGCGATAGGATATCGGGAAAGTGTAGTCTTATCATCTTCTATTTGCCCAAGATTAAAGGAATACTTCCCCCAGCTTTATCATTTCCCTCTAGAAGTTTGGAAATGGAAAAAAAAAAAGGCTTTAAATTTCAAAAGACCCATATGGAAAAATTACACAGAATTCTATGTATCAATATTTGGATATATTCTGGAATATTTTTCAGGTGTTTGTGTCAAACAAAAGACTATTATAATAGGATAAAATTAGTTCTTTCTCCATCTCCCAATCTTAAGCAATTTGTGCCCTCTAGTAAGTGGAAGTTGACCATAAAATTTCTATCTTCGATGGTCACATTCTCAATCAGGGAGGGATTCAACCAGCGAAATTCTCAATTGCTCTTTCAAGGTCATCTTCTTCCTCCATAACTAAAATGCGTAAAGTTTTGGTTCTCTCCTCCCAAAAACGCCGCCAACCTCCCTCTTCCTCCTGTAGGGCCTTTTTAGAGGGGTAGAGAGGGAAAATTTTTTTGGGTGGGCCGGCCTCAGGCCACCAAAAGTCTGCAAAACACAGACTTTTCTGTGTTTTGCAGCCCTCTCCTCTAATGAGGAGAGGGCACGTGGGTTTGGCCTCAGTGAAGCCGGTCCACCCAATATTTTCTCGTAGAGAGGATCCTCCTCCCCTTCTCTTTCTCATTCTCTTCCTTTGTTTCCATGTCTCTTTATATCCTCATCTTCTTTAAGTTTTTTTTTTTGTTGATTTCACCGATGTTCCCATTGACTTTTTTCATATGCAGAGTTTTATCCAGTGAGATCAGAAGTTTGAAGTACTAGTGTTTTTGAAAGAATATGATATTTCAAATTTGCTTGCTTATTTTGGTTCAAGTGTTTGCTCCATATAATCGAGCGCAACTCATTTACTATTTCTACAGTCAAGTTATTTGAAAGTTATTTCGTGATCAATTGATATCTGTTAGATTTATATTTAGGTGCTTTTTTTATTTCGATATAGAAATAGATTTGGGATTTACAATGCATTCTATGTGCTTTTTCAACTTGTTGATGTTGTTGTCATTTTTATACGATGATGATACTGGGACGCCAAATTTAGGCACACATTACCTTTTGGCAAAACCATAATTACTAAAAAGGGAAATCTTGATCTATGCTTATTAAGGGTGTGCAAAAAAAAAAAAATCAAGAACCACCTGGATCGCTTAGAACGAGACTAAACTGGCCTAGAACTGGCGGTTCTCATTGGGATCGGTTCGGTTCCTAGCTCCAAAAATTAGAATAGGTGAGCACCCTTCCGGTTCCCTCTTCCACACCTCGAACCACCCACTTAAACTGGTCAAAATTACTTAAAAGTAGGAGTATCAAAACGGGTTTAAAACCCATATTCAACCCATATTTGACGGTGGTAGGTCAAAAATGGGTTAGCTTAAGTGTTTAAGTGGGTTCTATCAAAATTTAATGGATTCTAAATGGATTATAAGTGGATCATAAATGAGTCGGATAAGATAACTATCTTAAGAGTCATAAATAGATTTTATGAATATTTCAAAAAAAAAATCAAAATTTTAATATATTAATATATATTATAATATTTTTTTTAACTTTTTCTATTTTCTTTTTTCTCCTGCCTTACCGTCTCCCTGCGTTGGCCTCCACTGACCGACTATAGCTACCGGTGATCCCCAAGATCAGCCGAGCACTGGCGAGCCCGAACTCGCACTAGGTGGACACGCCTAGGCAAGCTTGGGGCTCATTAGGAGCTGGCCTCGAGCTTGCCAACCAGGATCGGACGAGCCTTGAGCTTGCTTGCCTCGGGCGAGCTCAAGGCTCGTTGGGATCTGGCCTCGAGCGCACTGGTCGAGATCAGGCTAGCCTCAAGCTCGTGGGCCTTGGGTGAGCTCGTGCTTGCCTGGATCAGCCAAGCTCGAGGCTCGTTGGCCTCGAGTGAGCTCGCCGCTTGTTCGAATCTAGCCTTGAGCTTGCTAGCCTCGAAGGAGCTTGTGCTTGCTTGGATTAGCCGAGCTCATGGTTCAGTGAGACACGCCCAGTCGCCTAGCTTCTTGCCATCATCAAAGCCCTAAATATCGACAAATGAAGGAGGAGAAGGAAGGAGGGGGAAAAAAGAAAAAAAGAAAAAAAGGAGAAAATTAAAAAATTAAAAAAAAATTGAAAAAATTTATAGTAAAAAAAATCATAAAATTTGTATTGTATGATTTGGTTAAACATCATTTTTTAATCAAATTATAAGAAAAAAGGATTATATGATTTGATTAAATATAGAATTGTCATGCCTAGGTCGAGTATGGGTTATTGAATTTGCATTGGATAAATATGGGTCAAAACGGATCAATATGAATCAGGCCATATTCAACCCGACCTAGACCCGATCCAACCCACCCATTTGACACCTCTATTTAAAGGTACACGCAATTGTTTAAGCTTTAGATCGTTTCGTGACCATGCACTCTACAAACCATGGGTAGAATTGCTCTTTAAGTATTTCAGTGAACTCTTTTGTGTTTGCTTTGTTGACACCTGATTTTTAATCATTTTTTCTATTGCTAAAGTAATAAAAAATCCATAAAAATTCATAAAATTGAAAAATCAACTTTGGGGACCTTAGCCAAGCCTAGGGAATCAATTTTGACCAAAAATGATTTTTCATATTTTCAGTATTTTTACGTATTTTTTATTTATTTATTTTCGAAAATTAATAGAAAATCCATAAAAATTCATAAAATTGAAAAATCAACTTTGGGAACCTTAGCCAAGCCTAGGGAACGAATTTTGACCAAAAAATAATTTTTCATATTATATATATTTTAATTTTTTTTAAAAAAAAATACAAAAATATTTGAAAATTTTGGAAAAATAACATTTGAGGCCAAAAAATACACAAAGATAGTTAATATTTTTATTTTAAATCTATTTTCATATTGGCCATCGCAAATTCAGAAAAATTCAATTCGAGTCACGTGTTCCTTCACGAGTATAATCTCGAATCGGGCCTAAAAAAATTTAATTTGAGTCAACTTATTTTTAACTTTCACTTTTTATGAGTTGTGACATTGTCTTTTAATATTTTAAATTTTCATCTTGGCCCAATTATACCCAGAATGACTTAATTTTGCAAAAGGGCTTTAATTAAATTATGCATTATTTTCAGCGATAAGAAATGAGCTTAAATTTGACATGTGGTAAATTTTGGTGTGTCAAAAATTGTGAGGAGATTTGGACTTAAAGAAATATATTTTTTCAGGGACTGAATTGTAAATACTTAAAATTCAAGGACTAGAGTGCAAATACCTAACTCTTGAAGGATTATTTTACAAATAATAAAAAGAAGAGTTAGTGGATAAATTAGAATAGAGAAGGGAAGATGAAGAAGAGGAGATGAAGAAGAGAAGTTGGAGAAGAATGGATGGAGAAAATAAGATAAGAATAGAGAAGGGAAGATGGAGATGAAGAAGAGTTAGTAGAGAAATTAGAATGGAAGATAAGAATAGAGAAGAGAAGATGGAGATTAAGAAGAGTTAGTGGAGAAATTAGAATGGGAGATAAATATGGAGAAGGGAAGATGAAGATGAAGAAGAGTTAGTGGAGAGATTAGAATGTGAGATAGAGATGGAGAATGGAAGATGAAAATGAAGAAGAGTTAGTGGAGAAATTAGAATGGGAGATAGAGTTAGTGGAAAAATTAGAATGGGAGATAGATGAGTAGGTTATAAAAGGAGGAAGAAATGAGCTTGAAAGAGGATTCTTGAGAGAGAAAATTTGAAGTGTTTGGGAGGATTTTTTTTGGAGAGAAAATTTTGGATGTTTGAGAGAGTTTTGGGAGATTGAAGAAAAATTTGAGAGAAAGAAAATACCAAAAGAGAGAGAATTTTGAAGATGATGGGAGTTCAAAGCTAGGGATTATCATCACAAATTCCTTCATCGATCAATATAAATCAAGAGTTCATCCTCGTCAACGAGCAAGCAAATTCGAGCTAAGTGTTTTTATTTATTCATTTGTTTATGGTTTTACTTGCAAATTAGCACAAATTGTATACACTTTCTCCATCTCCTCTTTTTTTTTTCCATATTTTATGTCAGGAGAAGGATATCTCTACGTCAACAGCAAAAATCTCGTAGATATGCAAAAATCGGCCCAGACAAGCTCCTAAGCTGTCCACCGATTTCTCAACTGATCTGTGACTAAAAGTCCCTCTTAATTCAAAAGAAACTCTCTATATTGGGAACATAGAGAGCGAAAATCAATTATAGAAATCCCTCCCAAAAAAATGGGAGATAAGTACTCTTTCCACTCTTCTGGTTTTAGGTGCAGATTAGCACATATTTTGTATACTGACACTTCACTCTATTTTATGTTAGGAAGCCGCAGCTCTATATCAATGGTCAATCCTATGGAAGCACAAAATCGGCTTGGAGGAGTCCTCAAGCGCGCACAAATTTCAAATTGTTGAATCAATTCGTTGTATTTCATTTTAAAAAATTCATACCCCAAAATGGAGAGGACAAAGTCCATCCGCAATTTAAATACCTGCACCATAAATCCCAAAGGGAAGAGCCAAGCCAATGCTTAGCCTCCCATTGGAGGTTTTTACTTATAGTAGTTAAATACCTACAACTTAAATACCTGCACCTTAAATCCCAAAGGGAAGAGCCAAGCCAATGCTTAGCCTCCCATTGGAGGTTTTTACTTACAGTAGTTAAATACCTGCACCTTAAATCCCAAAGGGAAGAGCCAAGCCAATGCTTAGCCTCCCATTGGAGGTTTTTACTTACAGTAGTTAAATACCTGCAACTTAAATACCTGTACCTTAAATCCCAAAGGGAAGAGCCAAGCCAATGCTTAGCCTCCCATTGGAGGTTTTTACTTACAGTAGTTAAATACCTGCAACTTAAATACCTGTACCTTAAATCCCAAAGGGAAGAGCCAAGCCAATGCTTAGCCTCCCATTGGAGGTTTTTACTTACAGTAGTTTAAATACTTGCAACTTAAATACCTGTACCTTAAATCCCAAAGGGAAGAGCCAAGCCAATGCTAGGCCTCCCATTGGAGGTGTTTATTCACTGTCATGTACTTCCTATAATTTAATTTTTGAATCATCAGACCCAAAAGATGAGTAGGTCGTAATACTGCACAGAAGTCGTTAACACACTCTCTCTTTCGGCTTCAGGGAATCTTTAACACTTAAAAAAATATAACAAATAAAAATATATACCATCCATGCATCCTATTTAAAAAAGTGAAAACACAAAAGAGAATACCCTACTAGAGCTTTAGGAATAAACCAAGCCTGAGTTGCCGGATTAGGATATCCATGAAATTAAGGTACCGAAAGGGCATTAGTTTTAATTAACTAGTGTAACCAAGTCCCCGAGCTCCTAATCTCTGGTTCGCAGGAATAAATTAGTTCTCCCGCTAATTTATTTAGGTTTCTAATCGACCTACCAAGAACGATTAGTGGCGACTCCAAATTTCAAAATCATTTAAACAAAAACCAAAGTTGCGATTCGGTAGGGCTTGGGAGGGTCCGCGTTAGGTTAGTCAAATCTAATTAACCTAATAATCCGTTAATTCTTTTTAAAATTTAAAATTTTTTTTTAGAGGGTCGCGACAGACTGGCGACTCCGCTGGGGACGGGATTTTTAAATTTTCGAAAAAAGATACCAATTGGAATACTTGAATTTTTTCGAAATTTTAAAAGTTTTAGTGGACTTAGGCCAATAAAAATTTCATAGATATCTCGCTTCTGGCGATCTTGTTTGGGACTCATTCTATAGGTGTTATATGTTTTTGCAGGATGGGAGTTATAAGGGGCGGAGTGTTTGGCTAACCCCTTTGTTTTGCAGGCTCGGTGTTGGGTTTATTTGTTTAATTTCGCACATTTTTAGAAGCGCTGTTTTGATATCAATTGTTGTGCATGTCTTGCATACTCTGAAGATCACGACACCTGCACACACAAGCGTCTAAACCCAAGTCGCGAAATTCTTCCTAGAAAACCATAGATAGGGATCGAATATGCAAAGCTCTTGCGTCGATTGCGCTCGGGTTGACCATATTTTATTCCGCTCATTATCTGAATTGACAATTCTTCCCATTGTGATTTGATTGCGCGGAGGGTAAGTTTGTCAATTCAGATAGTGGGAGCCTTTTTAGGTCCATACCTTGTCTCTCCTTCTTTTATTTTCTAGAGTCCACTCCTCACTTGAGTCATGCGCATGACTATGTGATTTGTATTTCTCCAAGGTAAAAGTAAGTTCTCTAATTTTATCTTGTATTTATTTTCGGTCGGTCCATGCTAGGTGTTAGTCAGTTTTTGAGCTTGATATTACGACCATTCTTTTTAAAAGAAAATAAAAATTAAATTTGTCCCTCATTTCTTTTAAATTTTTTTTTTTTGAAAAAATGATGTAAAAAAATCCCTTCATGGGAATTTTATTAACCAATAAGGGATTTTTGTCATATTTTTATTGCTTCAATAAAAATGAAATTTTCCTGAAAAAATTTTCCTCTGAAAATTTCAATAAAAAGAAAAATTCCTTAAAAAAAAAACTCTAGTAGACATCAAGTGATTTTATCACATTTTTCAAATTATAAAAACTTGCAAGAAAATTCTTCTCGAGAAATTCGCTCATGTTTTTCTAAGAAAATTTTCTCTAAATAAAATTAGACTAATTGACCAATAAGAGATTTTTGTCATGTTTTTTTCTCTCCAATAAAAATGAAATTTTCCCGACAAATTTTCCTCTGAAAATTTATTTCGATAAAAAGAAAAATTCCTTTAAAAAAAACATCAAGTGATTTTATCACATTCTTTCAAATTATAAAAACTTGCAACAAAAATTCTTTTCGAGAAATTCGCTCATGTTTTTCTAAGAAAAGTTTCTCTAAATAAAATTAGATTAATGTCTCGGGGGAATTTCGTTAACCAATAAAGGATTTCTGTCATGTCTTTCCTGCTTCAATAAAAATAAAATTTTCCTGACAAATTTACCTCTGAAAATTTATTTTGATAAAAAGGAAATTCCTTCAAAAATTTTAGTAAATGTCAAGAGACTTTGTCACATTCCTTTAAAAAAATAAAAAAAAAAGAATAATAAATCTGAAAAAAATTCTGTATCAGAAATTAACCCATTTCTTCCTAAGGAAATTTTTTTTTCTTTCTTCTGATTTCTCTATAAAATAGAAAAAATCAAATTGGACTAATATAGGAGTCATGGACCGACATTTTTTGTGTCGCATACTAATTATATCCTTTTCTTTTGCAGGGAGATCCTAGATACCCCAGACGGGTGTAAAAATTAAGTTCAATAATATATCAAGAATCATCTTCAGAAATACCAAAAGACGAAAAACACCGAGGTTTCAACCGTTAATTCTGGGGGGCAAACGAACATTGTCCATCTTGACAGACAAAGTTGTGTCAATCCGTAAACTTGTATGGGCAGTGTATTCTGATATGACGGTGGATTTATACTGATTAAACATGGGGGCATATTTAATGTATTGCAGAGGATCCCGCGTCTTTTGAAAAACAATATGGATTATATAATCAGAACCCATGAAACAAATACCTTTACCTGATCAAATCAACCAGAGACCGGTCTTAAAATTTCCTCTTATCCGAAACATGCAGAGGGCTTTAGAGGACCGAGGTTCTATTAATGAACGTGGCCCACAGGAATTTCTCCCGACGCTACAGGCGACCGACACGAGCAAGTGGACGCCGAAAGAAACAAAATATGGATAAAAGTGGGCACACAACAGGTGGTCGGATTTACTACCAGCGCACTGATCGAGTTGTCATAGCGTTATTGTTCGTGATCTCAAGATGGATAGTGGGGGCCACCGTCGAACCCATCATCAATGTTCTTGATATCATCGTCTGGAGCAATTAAACAAGAACATCAAGAAGAACATTAAGCCTCGACATCTTCGGTACCTCAAATCGTTCTGTTATGCTATGCGGAAGAAACGATAGCAGGAAAATTAAAAAAAAAAAAACAAAACAAAACACGTGAAGCTTTTCTTTCATTCCATTCATCAAAGAGTATTACAACAACTCACTGGGGAGGAAAGGTAAAGCCAAACTGGGCCCTGATGACCATTACGAAAGAGCTCAACTGACTCTCCAAACAGTTGATGCTCTGGATGCACCGGGCGCTCTCGGGATCAAGCTCCGCGAGCCTAAAGAAGAGGCGATCGCACTTCTCTTTAACCTGGGCCATAGTGGCCTCGTAATGCTCAACGGCAAACTCCAGGTCCGGAACCGCTGCCCTCTCGAAAGCAATGTCTGTCGTAATGTCATCAAGTCTCTCCTGCAGCCAACCACATTTACACCTCATCACAATATTGCCTGGCTCCTGTTCGGCGTAAGTTCGGACCAAGGCCAGACGGTCCACCAACTTTCCCCTCTCACGAACCAGCCACGAAAGCTGATCGTTGGCAAACTTGAGGGCCTTTTTGTGATTATCAGCCACAAACGTAACTGTTGCCAGACGCTCGTGCCGGTCTCGGTAACGGGCTTTCACGACGGCGGTCACAAGGACCGTCTCATAAGCACGGTTATAGGCAGCCAGAAAATTGATGAAGAGGGTCGAGAAGTTCCGGTACTCCTTCCCTAGTTGGGTACCCTCAACAGAAGCAGCGTCCACGGTCCTAAATAAACCGAGGATTTTAGCCTCAACGGTAGAGTTTTTGGCTATATGAGCGTAACCTCTACCAAGAAGATTGTAGAGTCTCTCCCACCCAGCCAGGATTTCGGCGGAGAAGGTATGGTTAGGAGAATTGGCCATTTTTGAAAGCAGATCACGAAAGAAAGGAGGAGAGAGGCGAGGCAGATGATCGGAATGCGAAGGTGATAATCTGCTTCAATTTAAATAATGATTTCACAGGGCAGTCCTTATTGGTCGAGTTTTTTCTATCTACCATTCTCTGTCGGCAACACCCCCGCTGGCTCGAATTCCAGTCAAGCGGCAACCTCAAGCTGAGCAGACCCGACGTCTCTGCAGAAAAGTTGGACGGGCTGCCACCACTTTGAAAAAGAAAGAATAAAAAACGAGCTGAGTGGGAGACAAAGAAATTTTCGGCAGAAAAGGAGATACGACTCGTCTTTATTGGAGGACCCGCCAGTAAATCGACGGTGGAGATCTTGACAAGGGCCCTCTACCACGAAAAGAAAAAAGGAAGACGAACTGAGCGAGAAACAAGGATTTCCCCTTTGATCAAAAGCTGAATATCAGATTTTCTCCCTCGAAAAATCTAATAGCACTGCCCGTGAAGAGGGAAGTCGTTGCTATTGCCAGAGAGAGAACTTGTCCTCATTTGATAGTGAGAGTTCATTCGCAAGAACTCGCAGGAGAAAGATAGAGAGGAAGGAGTTCTCGTGGGAGAGGAATTCAAAACCTTCACCATCAAAGCATCGGCTTTCAAAGCCTGTTACGAGAAACCATCGACGATCCCGTGATCCCTCAAGTCCAAGAAGACATCCTGAGGCGGTCTCGAGTCGGCAGTCCTAGATCCAGAAATATGTCGAGCATTAGGGAAACGGGCGCATGTTCAACCCTGGTCGAAGCTAATGAAGTTCCTTACCCTGAGGGTCTACTGGTCATGGCCATTGACGGTAATCCAGTCTCTCTGTCAATCCTTGTTACCATATTGAGAAAATGCCGGTATAAGGTTGTAGCTCAAGCAAAGGCGACAGAGGCCTTAGAGATATTAAGGAGGAGTGGTGACCAGTTTGATATCGTCCTCACCGCCATGGTAGGGATTGACATGGATGTTTTCACTCTCTTGGAAGTCATCAATTCTAAATTAAACATGCCAGTCCTCGTAATATCGGCAAGCGATGATCAGCAAGCCATAATGAAGGCTATCTTAAATGGGGCCCAAGACGTCGTAACGAAACCAGTTAGGGTTCAGATGCTTCAAAACATATGGCAGCACGTGGTAAGGAAGCAATTGCACGACCATGAGAACAAGCATCAAGCCTTCAATTTTGTTCCAAGCAACTGGAGAAAGAAGATGAGTTGGTCTCCCGAGCTGCATCGTATGTTTGTTAATGCAGTTCAACAGGTAGGAATCGATTTGGCACGGCCGCAACATATACTGGAAATTATGAACGTAGAGGGACTCACTAAAGCAAATGTTTCGAGTCATCTTCAGAAGTACAGAAAAAGGGTGAGAGAACACAATGCAGCTCAGAATCAAGAAAACCAAGGCGGGACTGATCCAAGCCTGAATGTCGAGTCTCCTCGCCACCATAAGTTCCGCGGGTTAGCATGGGGCGAGCCACTTCCCATCATCAACCAAGCCAGTAGCCGTGCCATCAATCCTCCAGGCGTTAATCAAAGTATCCCCCAGAATCACCCTAATGCTCTTCAAGAGTATAGACCGCAGGGGCAGTGTATTCAGACTCCTTGGTCTGAGCACCAACCCGTGGCTAGAATTCATCCCATGATCAGCGCGCCTGCGCAGCCAGAGAATCAGACAAGAAATTATCCTGAGCACTTCCACTTCTTTAATCCTCGAATGAAAGGAGTTTTTGGCAGCAGGACAGTTGGTGATCCCCACACTTTCTCGAGTAATGATGAAGGCTCCAGCACGAGAAGTCAAATTGCTCATGGCGAGGACAGAATGAGAAATCTATCGCCAGCATTTGCCAACAACAATGCCCAATTCGAGCATCAGTTGCTGGAAGGTTCAAGAGATTACCCAGATGATGAGCTTACTGCCCTGGTCAACCAGTTTAGGGTTGACAGACGTCCCAAGCCGCGATCAGGAGCCAGTGAGTAGGGACTCTCAAACATCGATCATCCACACCCGAACCAATACGAGACTAGCTGATTATCGAAGAGCCACAGGAGAGGCAGAACTGACCTTGAATAAGTGCACATTTTATTTCATGTTTAATTCCCCTGCGTATGATATTTTCCAGCTTTCTAGGTGTCTCGATTTAATTCAGGGACAAGGGGGCAATTTATTTATTTTTTTATCCCGTCGAATGCGTGAATCCCTTTTTATGCTAGATTTAGGGCGGATCAATTTGTGGTAACGTCGCTGACTGCCATAATGAGAAATGTTGAATGGCCTCACGTAGGGAAATTTCAAGTGAAATGCCCAGGCGAGCTCGAAGACGGGTAATTGTGTGTCGTTCCAATTTACCCTCAATCGTTGCAAAATGCTAAATTGGATTTGTTCCATTCTCACCCAGGGAATCGCAAAGTGCCTCAAGAGTGTCGCAAAATGAAATGACCCAATGGAACGCGATAGGACTCATTTGCCTCGAAGGTAACCTTCAAATTAAAGGAGCCCTCCGGTCCACGGACCCGATGGCATAGAAAATGATGATGGTCCAAGGCAACCCGAAAGAAAATAAGGCCCAACTAAGCAAAGCACTTACGTGGCAAGCTCAAAGTGAAGGGCAACTCGGGACATACAATTCAATCCAGTCCAAATGAAGGAACTTCCTCAATTCAAATTCAATAGAAGTACACACAAGGGTAAAACAGTATCGTTCCAATTTTTCTAGAATATGAAGAACATATACTGCCGCATTCTCTTTCATTTTTGCAGGGGAAGTCTCTACTGGCCAGATTTTCCTGTCTAACATTCCCTATCAGTATCACCTCCGCTACTCGTCTCCAATCTCCAGCCAAGCAAATCCGACGTCTCTACGGCAAAGCTAAACGGGACGCCACTACTTTGAAAAAGAAAAGATAAAAAATAAGCTGAGTGGGAGACAAAGACATTTTCGGCAGAAAAGAGATACGACTCGTCTTTATTGAAGAACTCGCCAGCAAATTGACGGTGGAGACAACAACAAGGGGCCCTATCACGAAAAGATGGAAGGAGACGAGCCGAGCAAGAGACACGATAAGAAAAGAGGATTGAGAAAGGCCGGACCCTTGGAAGAAGCAATACAGTTGCTAAACCCACGTTTAATTTTAAAAGAGACGCCATGCTCGGAAGAGGGTCTTAAGGCATAGGCAATCGCTCAGAAAAATTCAAAGAGAGTGAAAACACCGGAAACGAGTAGCAAATCTTGAGAAATCATCAACCAAATCAAAGATGTCTCAACCCAATACTCCCGAGAGCTATCATTGCCTGCTAAATATGGGAGAGGAAGAGTTCGAAGCCATGTTTGGGATCGAGCCTATGGAGCTTGGCTCTTCCGCCGACGACGTCCAAAATCTCAGTAAAGATAAGGATAATAACGGTAAGGGTCAAAAGAAGCGTTACCGTCGCCATACTAAGGAGCAGGTACAAAGGCTTGAGGATTTCTTCAGAACATGCCCTATGCCAGACGGCAAACAGAAAATGGAACTGAGTCAAGAGTTAGGACTTGAACCTTTGCAAATCAAGTTCTGGTTTCAAAATAGGCGAACCCGAATGAAGGCTCGTCATGAGCACAACGAAGCCGAGTTTCTAAGAGTTGAAAATGAAAACCTCCGAGCGGAAAACAAGATGTATAAAGAGACTTTTGACTCCGCCACCTGCCCCAACTGCAATAGCCTCCTCCTCACCCTCGATGAAATGTATGATCTGAGGATCGAAAATGCACGTTTAAGAGGTGAGTTAGACCAGTTTATAACAGGATCGAGTTCTGTTGGAGGAGGGTACAAAAGGACCAATGATACTGGATCAGCATCAATACCTCCCGAGGAAGAAGGGACAGATCACCACAAAGCGGACATTGACGATGATCTTTTCGCCATAATCAACCAGTTTGATATCGGTAAAGCATCGGGACTGTGATGCACTTGTTCAGCCAGTGACCACGAGACCTTCAATATGGCCGATGCATACCTAATTTGGGATGAAGCCAGCTGATCATGGGAGAGCCTGCAGAGGAAGCGGAACTAATCCTGAATGAGTGAATGTGTTTTATTTCCTTGCGTGATGTGTTTTTCTGCTTTTGTGAATGTGTAAAAGCAAGGAGTAATAATCCAACTTCCCCCTATTAAATGCTCGAATCCGCCACCTCACCAACCTCGCGACGAATTGATGGCGAGTGAAAATCTGCATAAACCTGAAGGGTAACTCCGTATCGTTTCAATTTACCCTCAGTTGCTCCAAGTTTTAAAATTAAGCCCCTTCTATTCTCAGGAAATTGCAAATCGACCCGAGAACGCAATCATATCCGAATACAGGTTGGATAAAATTTGGGGGCAAATCAACTCATGGGCATTACCACGGGATAGACAGCTTCGGACAAAGGAAAGTACAAGCGAAAGACGCGAACAATCTCAGAAATGGGTAATTCTGTATCGTTCTAATGTGCACATAATCATCTCAAGTCTTGAATTGTCTTATTCCATTCTTGACAGGGATTGCAAATTACCTCGAGAAATACCGTAACATGGCCCAAGGTGATACAACAGGGCTGTTTTATCCCCAAAGATTAACCTTTGAAAGGATAGCCCCATGGACACCTACGGTCCAATGGACCGAATGGTATGGGGGATGACAGTAGGTCCGAAATATCCTGAGTTCGATCCCCAAGGGTGGGAAATGTTGTATGTATTATAAATAAATGAAACAACTTTTTGTGCATTTCTTTTTTACAAACAGGAATACTCGACGAGTAATATCAAAGTCAGTATTTTACCATAGTCTTCTCATAATGGTGAGGCGCCCAACAAAAGTCGAGGAAAATTCAATCCAACAAAACTGGTAAAAGACTCGTGCAAGACATTCAAGATGAAGGGTAAATCAGTATCGTTTTCAATTTATCCCTTTTAATACTGGCTGATATGTCTCTTTTTCTTTTTACAGGAAATATTTACACTAACATTTAACATGTTGAAGGAGACAAATCCAAAAGAAAATTATGATCATCTGACAAGATCTATTTTGGTGAAAAATGGGGCAAATTGATCACAAGCTCTGAAGCGAAAAAGCAAATATGTCTTCCTTATCTCGTTTGATTTCAAGAATAATTTCTCTGCTTTTTGCAGGGGCATTCAACCGCTAAACCATGGCGGTCGCTGTCATTAAACCAACCGAAATGCTCCCTCACCCATATGCTTCATCGCGCAGGGGCAAAGTTTGGGACAAACCGCTCCTCGACATAAGGAGTGGGCTTCCCAATTTGTTCGATCCACCCATATACCAGGGGCAATTCAAATCCGCCCATGTTTGCACATTATATAAACACACATGATGCTAAAAATTGTCACATCGGCATTGTGTTTACACATTTCATGAATTATGTATGACTATTCCGCATGTTTAATTTACCGACTTCAACTTAGAGCATAAACTGCATAGGAGACGTCAAATGTGCAAAATGGGGCATAACAGGATGAGGAAAGGCAAACCATTTCCACACAGGTCTAACATTTTAATCTACAGATAAACAGCTTTTCTCCAGAGTGAAAGAAAGCCCTTTTCGGAATGAAGTCCCCCATTCAGATTACATTCGAGGTGTTCGTACTATAAGAACCTCCTTAAACAGAAGTGGTAATGCAATACATGATCCATATATTGATCGATTGCATCATGAGTTATTACACAGACTGCCTTTAATCATGGCAAACTTAGCAGAACAATTTTGCATGAACCAATGAACGCATTGATGAAAATGCTTGCACATGTTACCTCTGACATTGCCTGACAGGCAACACATTCCCGATGTTCGAGTTACCTTCCAAAGTCTTGAAGTTCATTCGGCGATTATTGAATGAACAAGCCTGGTTGTCGAGAAGCCACCAAGCATTTTTTCCAAATTCTCAGGTAAGTGTATCTTCAACCTGAACCTTTCAAGAGAATGAATTCTGACGGTTGTTGGGGTACTCGAATCCATTGCGGTACATACAGGTATCCACCTTCTTCAATAAAGCATGATTTGTCTCAAGAACAGAAATGTTCGAGACCTTTTAATCTCTGCCTCTTTGGTTTATTCCTAAAGCGACAGGAGAATATAATTTGGGTTTGAGCTTCTGCAGGATTCCTGGTCTCCCCAGATTTCAGAATGGCACCCTTTGAGGTACACCAAGCCCTTCTTACAGGCAAACTAAGTCCTTCTTACAGGCAAACCAAGTCCTTCTTACAGGCACAAAGTCCTTCTTACAGGCAAACAAAGTCCTTCTTACAGATACAAAGTCCTTCTTACAGGCAAATCAAGTCCTTCTTACAGGCAAATCAAGTCCTTCTTACAGGCAAACTAAGTCCTTCTTACAGGCAAACCAAGTCCTTCTTACAGGCACAAAGTCCTTCTTACAGGCAAACCAAGTCCTTCTTACAGGTACAAAGTCCTTCTTACAGGCAAATCAAGTCCTTCTTACAGGCATAAAGTCCTTCTTACAGGCAAATCAAGTCCTTCTTACAGGCAAAACAAGTCCTTCTTACAGGCATAAAGTCCTTCTTACAGGCAAATCAAGTCCTTCTTACAGGCACAAAGTCCTTCTTACAGGCACAAAGTCCTTCTTACAGGCAAATCAAGTCCTTCTTACAGGCACAAAGTCCTTCTTACAGGCATAAAGTCCTTCTTACAGGCAAATCAAGTCCTTCTTACAGGCATAAAGTCCTTCTTACAGGCAAACAAAGTCCTTCTTACAGGCAAATCAAGTCCTTCTTACAGGCACAAAGTCCTTCTTACAGGCAAAGTAAGTCCTTCTTACAGGCAAAACAAAGTCCTTCTTACAGGCAAATAAAGTCCTTCTTACAGGCAAATCAAGTCCTTCTTACAGGCACAAAGTTCTTCTTAAAGGCAAAGTAAGTCCTTCTTACAGGCAAATCAAGTCCTTCTTACAGGCAAATTAAGTCCTTTTTACAGGCAAATCAAGTCCTTCTTACAGGCAAATTAAGTCCTTTTGACAGGCACAAGTCCTTTTTACAGGCACCAAGTCCTTTTTACTGGCACCAAGTCCTTTCTACAGGCACCAAGTCCTTCTTACAGGTATCTCCATGTGGTGACCTACCATACGGGTCAAATCTCAATCAAAATTTAATCAGTAGAATCCTTTTATTAGGAATCTACCATGGTACGACCCACCATACGGGTCAAATGGTATGACCCACCATACGGGTCAAATTTTAATTCAATTTTTAATCAGTAGAATCCTTTTATTAGGAATCTACCATGGGTTGATCCACCATACGGGTTCAAGTTCACCCACCCTAAAGTTTTTTTATATAACGAATCCTTAGGTTCTCATTTCATTTTCAGTGGAACAATCATGTCACGACTCTTTTTATTTCCTTGTATTGAGTCGATAAGAATCCAGGTGTCATCTCGTCTTTGAAATGAACCTCTACCAAGCTTCCTTTCAAAGAGGGGCAGCTGTTGACACCTGATTTTTAATCATTTTTTCTATTGCTAAAGTAATAAAAAATCCATAAAAATTCATAAAATTGAAAAATCAACTTTGGGGACCTTAGCCAAGCCTAGGGAACCAATTTTGACCAAAAATGATTTTTCATATTTTCAGTATTTTTACGTATTTTTTATTTATTTATTTTCGAAAATTAATAGAAAATCCATAAAAATTCATAAAATTGAAAAATCAACTTTGGGAACCTTAGCCAAGCCTAGGGAACGAATTTTGACCAAAAAATAATTTTTCATATTATATATATTTTAATTTTTTTTAAAAAAAAATACAAAAATATTTGAAAATTTTGGAAAAATAACATTTGAGGCCAAAAAATACACAAAGATAGTTAATATTTTTATTTTAAATCTATTTTCATATTGGCCATCGCAAATTCAGAAAAATTCAATTCGAGTCACGTGTTCCTTCACGAGTATAATCTCGAATCGGGCCTAAAAAAAATTTAATTTGAGTCAACTTATTTTTAACTTTCACTTTTTATGAGTTGTGACATTGTCTTTTAATATTTTAAATTTTCATCTTGGCCCAATTATACCCAGAATGACTTAATTTTGCAAAAGGGCTTTAATTAAATTATGCATTATTTTCAGCGATAAGAAATGAGCTTAAATTTGACATGTGGTAAATTTTGGTGTGTCAAAAATTGTGAGGAGATTTGGACTTAAAGAAATATATTTTTTCAGGGACTGAATTGTAAATACTTAAAATTCAAGGACTAGAGTGCAAATACCTAACTCTTGAAGGATTATTTTACAAATAATAAAAAGAAGAGTTAGTGGATAAATTAGAATAGAGAAGGGAAGATGAAGAAGAGGAGATGAAGAAGAGAAGTTGGAGAAGAATGGATGGAGAAAATAAGATAAGAATAGAGAAGGGAAGATGGAGATGAAGAAGAGTTAGTAGAGAAATTAGAATGGAAGATAAGAATAGAGAAGAGAAGATGGAGATTAAGAAGAGTTAGTGGAGAAATTAGAATGGGAGATAAATATGGAGAAGGGAAGATGAAGATGAAGAAGAGTTAGTGGAGAGATTAGAATGTGAGATAGAGATGGAGAATGGAAGATGAAAATGAAGAAGAGTTAGTGGAGAAATTAGAATGGGAGATAGAGTTAGTGGAAAAATTAGAATGGGAGATAGATGAGTAGGTTATAAAAGGAGGAAGAAATGAGCTTGAAAGAGGATTCTTGAGAGAGAAAATTTGAAGTGTTTGGGAGGATTTTTTTTGGAGAGAAAATTTTGGATGTTTGAGAGAGTTTTGGGAGATTGAAGAAAAATTTGAGAGAAAGAAAATACCAAAAGAGAGAGAATTTTGAAGATGATGGGAGTTCAAAGCTAGGGATTATCATCACAAATTCCTTCATCGATCAATATAAATCAAGAGTTCATCCTCGTCAACGAGCAAGCAAATTCGAGCTAAGTGTTTTTATTTATTCATTTGTTTATGGTTTTACTTGCAAATTAGCACAAATTGTATACACTTTCTCCATCTCCTCTTTTTTTTTTCCATATTTTATGTCAGGAGAAGGATATCTCTACGTCAACAGCAAAAATCTCGTAGATATGCAAAAATCGGCCCAGACAAGCTCCTAAGCTGTCCACCGATTTCTCAACTGATCTGTGACTAAAAGTCCCTCTTAATTCAAAAGAAACTCTCTATATTGGGAACATAGAGAGCGAAAATCAATTATAGAAATCCCTCCCAAAAAAATGGGAGATAAGTACTCTTTCCACTCTTCTGGTTTTAGGTGCAGATTAGCACATATTTTGTATACTGACACTTCACTCTATTTTATGTTAGGAAGCCGCAGCTCTATATCAATGGTCAATCCTATGGAAGCACAAAATCGGCTTGGAGGAGTCCTCAAGCGCGCACAAATTTCAAATTGTTGAATCAATTCGTTGTATTTCATTTTAAAAAATTCATACCCCAAAATGGAGAGGACAAAGTCCATCCGCAATTTAAATACCTGCACCATAAATCCCAAAGGGAAGAGCCAAGCCAATGCTTAGCCTCCCATTGGAGGTTTTTACTTATAGTAGTTAAATACCTACAACTTAAATACCTGCACCTTAAATCCCAAAGGGAAGAGCCAAGCCAATGCTTAGCCTCCCATTGGAGGTTTTTACTTACAGTAGTTAAATACCTGCACCTTAAATCCCAAAGGGAAGAGCCAAGCCAATGCTTAGCCTCCCATTGGAGGTTTTTACTTACAGTAGTTAAATACCTGCAACTTAAATACCTGTACCTTAAATCCCAAAGGGAAGAGCCAAGCCAATGCTTAGCCTCCCATTGGAGGTTTTTACTTACAGTAGTTAAATACCTGCAACTTAAATACCTGTACCTTAAATCCCAAAGGGAAGAGCCAAGCCAATGCTTAGCCTCCCATTGGAGGTTTTTACTTACAGTAGTTTAAATACTTGCAACTTAAATACCTGTACCTTAAATCCCAAAGGGAAGAGCCAAGCCAATGCTAGGCCTCCCATTGGAGGTGTTTATTCACTGTCATGTACTTCCTATAATTTAATTTTTGAATCATCAGACCCAAAAGATGAGTAGGTCGTAATACTGCACAGAAGTCGTTAACACACTCTCTCTTTCGGCTTCAGGGAATCTTTAACACTTAAAAAAATATAACAAATAAAAATATATACCATCCATGCATCCTATTTAAAAAAGTGAAAACACAAAAGAGAATACCCTACTAGAGCTTTAGGAATAAACCAAGCCTGAGTTGCCGGATTAGGATATCCATGAAATTAAGGTACCGAAAGGGCATTAGTTTTAATTAACTAGTGTAACCAAGTCCCCGAGCTCCTAATCTCTGGTTCGCAGGAATAAATTAGTTCTCCCGCTAATTTATTTAGGTTTCTAATCGACCTACCAAGAACGATTAGTGGCGACTCCAAATTTCAAAATCATTTAAACAAAAACCAAAGTTGCGATTCGGTAGGGCTTGGGAGGGTCCGCGTTAGGTTAGTCAAATCTAATTAACCTAATAATCCGTTAACCCCTTTTAAAATTTTAAATTTTTTTTTAGAGGGTCGCGACATGCTTCAATAGTCGTCACTGGATATTGATAATGAATGATATCCTGTCTAGAACTTCTGACGCTGGAGCGTGCGTATATTAAGGATTGGTTTCATGGACCTATTGGTAGTCGGATTAGCCCCCAGTTTGGTTCCTAAGTGGGCCCATGAAATTATTGGGTGGTTCCCGGTTCTCATATTGTAGAATTAGTCCTTAGTGCGTGGTTCACGGTTCCAAGGTGGAAACCGCTCATCCGGACCATGCTCATCTCTAGTAATTATAACTGATGTTAATACGCGGTTTGGTCATTGGCCGCTAATTGTGCTTTGATGTGTATCTGTGTAGTGAACGAGCCTTTATAGGTCGTATCAAGTTGATTTATCTCTCAGATTTACTTGCTTTGTTTGATTTGTAGTGAAGTTATAAACTTCTCTTTCGAATGCAATGAAAATCTTCCTTTGGATTAAAAAAAAAAACTAAAATGCATAAACTTGAATTCCTAACATGATCAACTTATTTTTGGAGAAGAAGATCACAAGAATCATTACTATTTTGCTAATCACTAAAATGCGCTCGGTTTGATCCAACTTTTTCTCCAATCGCCTGAGAGCCACTTTCCTAAAGAAATCAAACATTTTCAATACTGTCTGTGATTTGGGTAGCCAAAAAATCCAATGCGACATTATTTCAATGAACACTGATCGACGCGACTCGCCGGCAAAATGAAGCCAACAGTATTGGTGCCAAACTACATCATCCACTCATCTTGCTCGCCCCAAATGAACGAAAATCTGCTGTGTTCTTCACCCAAGCGATTGGGGCAAAATTAGTTGCTGAAATCTGCATAATTCTGCTGTGTCCTTCACCCCAAGCGATTGGGACAAAATTCGGTGCTGAAATTTGCAATGGAGAGCAGGGGTAGGACAGGATGAAGGTGAATATTATGTCCTAGGGGTGTCTCGCCCGAGTGTGCTCGCCCGCTCCGCGCATCCACAATGTTCCTAAAGAAAGGGGTCGAAAGAGGCCTACTCCGGTCACTATTAGGAGCATCGCGAGCGGAGAGGAGGCGGTGGAATCTTAGCTAGACGGGGGCTTGCCAAGTAACTTATGCCCTGGCCTTGCCTTCTTATGTAGGGTACACATGCATATGAATGACTGAAAGATCGAGAGCTCAGAGTCGTGTTTGGATGGCTTGTGTAGTTCTTCATGGGCTCGGAGATTTTGGTTCCGTTCGGTTCTTTTGCTTTCGTCAAGAGCGTGAGAAGAAGGGAAAGGGAAGAGAAAGAATCGGTTTTGGATTGAAATCGGAATCGTTTTTTGTCAAGATCCCCAGGTCGTCCTGTCCTTGGTTCAAGTCGGACTCAATTTTTGTTAAGAAAGTCACATGAGAATCAGAATTTCGTCTAGAAGAAAAGTCACGCAGGACAAGTTTCGGGAATTTAGGTTGCGTTTGGTCGTCTAAATTTCTAGTCAAGAGAGGACCGTATAGTATATGATAAGAAATTCAAGGATTTTATCATATTTTTATGAACTGGCATATTTAAAATCGAATAAGCAGTGACAATGCAAGACTGAGATTGACTTTATTTCATTGAAACATTAAAATCTTTTAGAAATTATTCAATAATAAATTCTGATGAATGAGTTATTATTGAGTAGATGTTTGTGCCATTTGAATTGGGGCACAACATCGATGGAATCAGGGGTGTTAATTTGGTCATATCATGTCTACTGTTTGGTGAATTGCGGATTTAATGTCAAATAAGCAGAGGCAAGACTCGACTGAGCTCGACTTTATTTCATTGAAACTTTAAGATTATTTAGAAATCACTCAGTAATGAATTATGATGAGCGAGTTATTATTGAGCAAATGCTCGTGCCATTTGAATCCGAGCACAACTTCTATGGGATAGACCCTGTAGAACCAAGGGTGTTGATTTGAAGTCAAATCTTTTCAAAATAACTCACTGGCCTTACTTAATGTCAACAATCTAATTATTCTATATATTTTCATGAATTGAAAATGCACTCATGCAGGTCATCCAAGAGAGCTATCTTAAGTGTCGATAATCAACCTCGAGTTTTTCATAATATGTCAGATCCCTTTCAATATTAAAAGGTTCAAGCGGTTAAAGAACGAGGGACATGATCTCATATTACGCCGTACAATTGATTAAAGAGTAGGGTCGTGGACATACCCAATTTTGTGGCCAAATATCCCAGCCTGATACCACCAGCAAGGCGGCCGTACTTGACGGTTGCCGTCACTGGAGAGGTAGTCCGGCGTGGTGGAGAGGCGATCAGGCGGCCCAATACGGAAGTGAGACGGTAGTTATGCGAAAAACTTGATTCGCCTCATATTTGCTCCATTGAAAAATCCTGTCCCGATTTATCCTTTTCCATTCCTTATGATCGTTTTATCCTGGCTATTTTCACATTTATTCTATCATGAATAATTACCAAATATATGATAGAATAAAACATATTACATCTTGATTTATATCCTGACCATCGAACATAGTCCCGGCGATCGTTTTTTTCACCCATGTGCTGTTGGAATGATCGAGAAAAAAAAAATGGTAACGTCAGCAAAGAACAGTCCTCCAGGTTTTTCTTCTGGTCAAATATGCCCTCCGGTGAACGAAAGTTTGGTAAAAGCGCATAACTTTTCCATCGTGACGTGTAATTCAACGAAAGGGGGGAAATTTCTGACCGGAGACGACGGAAATCAGCTTCAAACGAAGACGGATGATTGACTTCGAGCTGTCGGATTCCCATTTCCGACAGCGGAGACGCACAAATTCGAACGTTGGCTCTCTCTTTCGGGAATGTCGTGTCCAATGCCAGCACATGCCACCTCATCTCTTGTCCCTTTTGGGTTGCCCCCTTTTTTTTTTTTTTCTTTCACATGTTCGAAAAATGGAACAAAACCCCCAAAAAAAATTGCGGCGTTGAGAAAACAAGTGTTAGTAGTTCTTTTGCCTGTGCCGTAAGACAGGGAATTGATTAGTGGTTAAGTTAAGACTCGACGTCATGGTTCTTTCGGTCGCGCTCAGCTAGCGGCGGAATGAAGGTTTTACCTTTTAGGGCCATGCTGAGCTAGCTAGCTCTCTTTGCTTTGGTACATTGTCCAATTACACGAGCACAGGGTGACTATCGTTGGCCGATGTGATCGGCTAGGTATTGTCACCTTTCAAGAAGGATGGTTTGGTCGTGATGTTGTTATTTGGGGCAAGGAGGATCATCTAGATCCGATAGTCAAGGCCTTCCCATATCGTATCGTGACCCAATTCGTAACTCTAGTACTATCATCCCGTGTCGTGCCGTGCCTATTTTATACCCAAACTTGTGCCTATGTCGTGCCGTTCCGTGGCGATGTCGGGGTAGGACCGTGTCCCGGGTGGCTCGGCCCGACCCGACCCCGCTGCTAGCCGCAGGAAACACAATCCATGTTGCTAATTGGGTGCCTCCTAGGCTAGGCAAGAGCTGTTGGAGAAGCAGCGCAGTTGGACGATATTGTTGTTTAATGACAACAAGAATTTCCCCGAATAAAATTCAAAAAATTAAAATAAAAAGGGAAATTCCATCTACTCTCTCAGCACATTCTCCTTCCCTTCTCAACCCCGTAAATCCCCAAAAAAGTTTCCCGAGATTGTTCATCTTCTAATCTCCTCTTTTGTTGCTTTCGTCAAAGATTCGTTTTTTTTTTTGTTCCCTCGGTACTTCTGCATATCGAGTTGAAATCTGGTGCATTTAGGGTTTTCTGTTGGTGCTCTTTGGTTTTTGGGGGGGCGACTCGATTTTCGGATGCGGTGAAGCCATTGCGGATTTGGGAATCTAGGGTTGCTCGGTTAAGTTTCTTGGGGCTTTATCGGCAACGGGGATGGCGAGTGAGTTGCAGATGAGCCCTCAGATGGAGCAGATCCATGGAGAAATCAAGGACAACTTTCGGGCTCTCGCGTAAGTTTGATGTTCTGTTATTATTATTATTATTATTTTTTGGCTTTTCCTAGCTGCATTTGCGCTTGAACAGCTTTGTGGTGGCATGGAATCTGGAAATTTGATTTGCGCCTGTTGTCCATGCGCATATTGGTACCTAGATATACGAAATCTGCAGATTTGGTGGTGAAATTAGTCATCTTTCCTCGTCAGTTGGAGCGGACGAGAACGGAGACGAGTAGCATATATATGAAATCTGCAGCTTAGTGTGGTGTTGGATATGCGTGTGAACAGAGACGAGTAGCATATGCGAAGGTGGATTTTGTAGGGGCTGATTTTGTGTAGACTGGTGAAATTGTGGATCGTTGCTCCGTGGAAGTAAAGGGTCAGAAATTAGGCTTTCATGGATGGATCTTTCCTAACGCAGTAATGAAATGCGTCTGAAGCTGCATTGTGCTATTGCTGATTTTTCGGTGTGACTAAGTTGATATTGCCCTTTAGTAGGTTATTTCCCATCACTGATGCAAAAGGAACAGTGGATGTCGATTGTGCTTATCTTTAACTTTACCACAAGCATAGACTTCTGGTTTTGTGATGATGAAGGGCAGTGTGGTATATTCCTTAGTGCCTTAGGAGCAGTGGAGAAGGTGATCAGTTTAGAGGAAGAAAGTGAATGTGAAACTGCATTTTAAGTGTCTGTTAGGCAAATAAGGATTTGGAGCGTGGAAGAATGCTAGGAGGTGCTTCAGGTAAAAGCGATGGATTTCTTCAGCTGGAATGTTGGCAGTATGGAGGATAAACAGAGAGAAAAAGCAGTGTCGTTTGGTCATAATTTCTCTTAGGCAATGATGATATGATGTCAAGACTCGAGATCTGTTTCTTTGTTTCGCATTATGAGGGGAAAAGTCTGGATTACTTATTCTAAGTCCAGGAAATATTTGTGACGTTCCAGATTTGTCATTCATCAAGGGAAAAGTAACTACTTTCCAGGGAAGCAGTGTCATTCAATACTTGTTGATTCCGTTGGTGGAGAAAAAAAGGGAAAAAATGATTGTGTAGGAAATATAGAGGGTAATATTTTCTCTTTTTAATGAAGGATTTGATAAAAGTACCTCTACAAGTCCAAAGTTATTAATTGTGTTTTCTTACAAGAGAAAGATGCACCGCAATTTGGAGAATGATTCTTTGCTTTTGGCAATGCACCCGAATAGAGGGGTGAATGGAGGGAAGAGGAATGTGGGTGGCTGGTATAGCTATTTTCTTGTCAAACACGTGGAACAAAACAATAACAAAACAATCAGCATGTACTTCTCTCCATTAGATGATGAAGAAAATGACTGCATGCTGTAAATAACATTGATGCATTGGGCAGTCTCACTGATATAAAATTGGTCCTTTTCAAGTTAAAATGGGCCTTGGCGCCAAAGAAAGAGGTCAAAATTGTATTTATGGAGCTAGTGCAGTCTTCTGCTTTAAACCTATTGGCTATCTTGCAAATGCACGTGTTTCATGACCGTTATTGAGGGTTCTTCTCTTCTTCATAACTGTTGTCTAGTTATCTATCTACAGCAGATGTGGTTTCTTCTGGGTAATCATAAGTTGGAGAGTCAGTTTCCTTTTTAACTCTTTCTTTCGAAGATGAGACTTGTGCTTACTGCAAACAAGCGGTACATACATCATTTTTTTTTCTTGTATGCAGAAATGGCTTCCAGAAGATTGATAAGATCAAAGATTCCAACCGCCAAAGTAAACAATTGGAGGAACTCACTGGGAGGATGAGGGAGTGTAAGAGGTATGAGACTGCTTCAATTCGTTTGTTTGGTTATCGGGTACATTGTAACCATTATAGAAGTGTAAGCTTTGGACTATTTGCTTCAATAAAGAATTTTGTTTTAATAATCTGCATAATAAACAAGGGAAATATTTAAATCTGTATTAGTTACATGAGTTGAGTACAGGTTTCCAATCTGTGGTATAAATACGGTTCCTATGTCATGTGTAATATTTTCGAGGGAGAGGAGTGTGCTAAAGAATTATTCAGGAAAGGGGAAAAAAAAAAAAAGAGACAAGAGTCTTCTATCTCTATTGTTTGATCTGCCATGCTTGTTTCCGTCAATATTCAGTATTATAAATGGCAAAGTTTAACATCTTGGATATTCATGCAGATTAATCAAAGAGTTTGATCGAGAAGTTAAGGATGAGGAGGGCAGAAATCCACCAGAAGTAAATAGGCAACTCAATGATGAGAAGCAATCTATGGTCAGTTCCCAATTCCTTTTGTAAAAATTACAATTGAAATTTTAAACTGTACCATCTAGATGTTCATGCATGCAGCATTTCTCCATGACAATATTTGTGTCATAAACTCTTTCTTAATTCCAGCAAACTTCTTTTCACTGTACTTTTTCCGCTTTTACAGATCAAAGAACTAAACTCGTATGTAGCATTGAGGAAAACGTAAGTTTTTTTCTTTTTCTATTCGTTTGGCTTGTAATTTATATATTTGTTTCCATTAGGTGGATAGCTGCTCTCTTGCACTTCAGCCCCAGTTGGTAGATAAGATGCACTACTTGTTTGTTGGCGGTTTTTTGGCATCGAGAATTTACGTAGGGTTTCTTACTTAATGTTGTTCTTCTTGTTGAATTGAATCTCTGTCGTATAATTGCAGGTATATGAGTACTCTTGGTAACAAGAAACTTGAACTTTTTGATATGGGAGCTGGAGTAAGTGAACCCACTGCTGATGAAGATGTCCAAATGGCATCAGGTCAGTTTGGACTTCTTTCTGAATGATAACTGCTGTTTAATTTTCAGCTATTTTAAATAAACACAGTTCAGATGACTTGCTAGTAGCTCTGGGCGAGATTTCCATATGCCACTTTTCAGCAAGCAATAGAATGTTATTGCATGCAGTTCTTTTATTCCAATTTCTCGTAAAATAAAATCATGATGAAAGGTTGGGCCTTGATGTTTAATGATAAATTAGTTTCCATTTTCTTTGTTTTGAGTATTGTTTTCTCATGACGTGATAATAATTCTTGTTAGTTTCCCGTCTCCTTGGGGATGCACAAGCCTGTCAGATAGGTGATAAGCTTTATCATCAAGCAGTTTAACAGTCTACTAACCATCAATAGAGTTATACATCACCACATCTAACCTTATATGAGCAATAAACTGGTAGGATGCCGCACTTCTACCGTTGTCAGGAAAGGGCATGTACAGATATTTCCTATTGATGTTTTTGTTTATATTAGTGGAGTTAGATGGTGGAACACTTATTCATTTGAATCGATATGGTTTCTTGATAATTCTTTCTCGGTTTTATTATGTAAAACTTGGTCTCACTTTTTTTTTTTCCGGTCAAATTATTCTGCCATGCAGCCATGACAAACCAACAGCTTATTGATGCTGGAACAAAGCAAATGGATGAGACTGATCAGGCCATTGAGCGCTCGAAAAAGGTGAGTATAACTTGACGAACTCTAGCTCATTTTCTTACATTGATGTCATTATTCTATTATTCGCATTATAGAGGGGGGATTTCCTATGTTTCAGATTGCCCAGCTTAGTCCTTATTTATTTATTTATTTATTTTGTGATATCCATGTCTTTGCTTTTATTTTAGCATATTTTATGCTTTTCGTTTCGGGTTCATCGACCGCCGACCCCAACTGGTTTGGGATAAAAGTGATGTTGATGTTGATGTCATTATTCTGATGACGAATTGATTCCTAGGTTGTTGAGCAAACTGTGGAAGTGGGAACACAGACTGCTGTTACCTTAAAGGGCCAAGTAAGTCTTCTTTAGGAACTTATAATTGGGAAAACAAGTGTCTTAATCACTCTGTTATCATATTTTGGGCCATTTACTTGATGATCTAACTTTCTCCAGACTGAGCAAATGGGCAGAATTGTGAATGAGCTTGATACAATCCAGTTTTCTATTAAAAAGGCTTCCCAACTTGTGAAGGAAATTGGCAGACAGGTTCATCTGTTTTTCTTTCCTTTATTTTGCTTGTAAGTCTATTTGTTTCCTCTCTATTGGGACTTTTGTTGAGTTCTATCTTCTCTTTTACAGGTGGCGACAGATAAATGTATTATGCTTTTCCTATTACTTATCGTGTGTGGTGTGATAGCAATTATTGTGGTGAAGGTATATTGTTGAAGTTAATTCATTCATTACTTGATCTGATTAACATCTTAATGAAGTGATTTCTTTGCCTTTTGCTGTAGCCTTGTGTTCAAAATCTCATTGTGATGTCTGTGGAGGTTTAATTTTCTTTTGTTAATTTTCGAAATATAGATTGTGAACCCCAACAACAAGGACATCAGGGACATTCCTGGACTAGCACCACCCGCCCCATCAAGAAGGTTGTTATCTCTCAGGGATTTCGGAGATGCCCGGTAGATTCCTTGTATCTGAGGGTAAAAGTTGCTGCAAATCCTGTCACGGTGAAAGGAATCTGCCAAAGGTGTTTGTGGGCATGTATATGGTTTTCCCTTCTATAATTACTATTCTTGCCTGGCGCATTTTCTCGTCTGTGATTCTCTTTGTATGTGTAAATCATTTGCAAGGCCTTTTTCTCTTCCTTTGCCGCTTCTTTTCTGTTTGCAGAGTTTGTATGGCATGGTGCTTTGGCTTGTGTTTTCGAGACCATTGTAGATGGCAGAAATATACGCACTACACCATCATTGTCATGTACATGTATTCGGCTAAATGCCCTTTTGAGGATGTAATGCATGTGTGTTTGGAAGTTTCCTTTTCCGTCTGATTTTGGCCGAACTGAGGTCAATCAATGGTGCAAATCATGTACATCTACTGATTTCATGTTTTACACCCAGATTATTAACCAGCTCTACCGAGCTATATTCCACTTTGGCGCGGTTGCTGCTCTTATCTAAGGGTCTGTTTGCTAACTAAATGATATCAATCTTCCAGGGTGTAGCGGTCTAAACCTCTAGATGATTGCAACAAAACCCTCCTTCCCTAACTCTCAGGTTCTGTTTGCTAACTAAATGATACCATTATTCCAGCGTGGAGTCGTCTAAACGTGTGTAGATGAAATTGTAACAAAACCCTCCTTCCCTCCCTCTCTGGAATAATTGTACTGGGTGTGGCACATGAGCACCGTAAAAAGAATGAGATTGTCCATTCCTGCATTTGGCTATCGCAGTGAAATAACTTGACATTGCCTAAGAATCACAGATTCAACAAAATCTGGAATCGAAACTACAAGACGTAATCAGTTTTGACAAAGTAACATGAGCCGAATTGAGTTGAGGGCAGGGACGAAATACATTCAGCCTATCATTGACGTGCAACTGCAGTTCCTGGGGTCCTATGCGTCCCAGCGCCTTGATGTGTCCCATCTTGAATTTCAATTGATGCACCAGCCTTCTGCAGTGGTTTCTGAAAGAAGGCTCTTTTCGTTGGAAGCCTGATGTGGGATGCCTCTGGACGCATCAAGATCTTCTCTTGTTTCTTAGGATGAATATAAAGTTCTTTAATCATGATTATGCCTACTCATTTAGAATGGCTGTTCAATTGTGTCCGTCCTGTGTAAAAAAATCTTGATGACGGGACAAGAGGCGCTTCTTCATCGACACTATAGTCAATGGTGGGACTATTCCCTCCGTTCCTTCCACCATTGTTGTCACTCCCCTTGCTAGGCAGAAAAGGGTCAGATGACTTCTTCTCGAGCTTCCACTCCTGAATTGATGAAGAGCATTCGACTCGTAAGAGCGAGAACAATTATGGCCAGGAATAAACGAAATAGCAAGATTTCTACAAAGGGCTTAAAGCTAAAAAGAATACATCAATCATTCTTGAACTTTGTGGATCGTATAATGAACGAGACCTCAAAGAGTGCATTTACAACAGCACAATAATCACAAATTCACAACTAAAGTCTGGAATTGGACGAGGGTTTGCCAGTGTAGTGCGTTAGTTCCTTGGCATCTAAAGGCTAGACTGGAGTACTTGCCCCATGATCTGACGATCGTAGAGCTGGCTACCATGGATTTATCAGGATAATAAGCAGTTTCTACTGTACTGACCATCCATTATGTCGACCTCAAAGTAGCTTATCGAAATAACAGATTGCTTCCATTCACCAAGAAGATATTTTAAAAGGCCCCCACAAACAAACGTATTGATTCCAAATGTTTCTATAGTGGCACACTAGGAACTTATATTTCTCCATTCCAAAAAAAGGATGGTGGGGCAGGGGGTGAAAGAATGGCAAAGAAAACTTCAAAACAGTCCCTAAGTACAAGGTGCAAAGATTTGAGCACGCAAGTGCAGGAGCCATGACACAGAGCATAACAACGACAGTGCATGTTCCACCTCAACACCATGATTTTAGTTTCAATCTTTAACTTTGAACCAAATAGATACAGTACTTCTGGCGTAATCCCACAAGAGATACTTCAGAGTATATCTACATGCAACAAACTGACCTTTGTGATTCTTTCTGGAATACTCTCTGATGGAGTTTGCGACGCACGGACATCTTTAATTTTAATGTAATTATACATAACAACACCACAAAGAGCTGCAAAAGGAAAAGGGAACACTTCCATTAATCCCAGAATATGATATAAAAGATGCGTTAAAAGCTTTGAGTCAGAAAGACAAATTACCAATCGCATAGCCTATTATATTGAGCCCAGTTATTGTCGACTCTGGAAATATAACAGTGGAAAGTGCTATCAATATCCAATCTTTCAATACACCAGCTACGCGAATGGTAACCGCACCGGTTCGACCGATAACCAGGAAAATGGAAAAGTTGAGAGCCAAAGCACAGATAGCATTAGAGAAAAAGATCCAAAAGTTGAACTGGATCTGTGAAAATTCCATCCCTTGCATCTCGAGCAAATACCAAGGCACAAACAGAAACACAAAGCTGCACGTTACAAATAATGCAAAAGTTAGCATTCTTGACATGAACTGATGGAATACAGTTGTCAACGGCACTCTAAATGCACTGAAATAAGATGACATTATCGATGCTCCATCGCTCTACGTATTACCCGGTCTATATTGTCAAGTCATAATACTGATGCTGCAAATTCAGGAAACAGAACTCTCAATGACAAAATTTTACAATCTAGTAAAGCACATACTCAACATCTGGCATTCGCATTACAAGGGACATCCACTACCAAAAGAGCCATCCATCCTTCACCTTTTCTTTTACTAAAGCAAAGTCCAACCTAAAGGCCAAATTTTAAATGCATTCAAAGAAACCAGTGCATGGACATCCAAATTCAGTACCTGCACGGAGCAATATAATACAGGCTAGTGATTGGGTTTAGAGTTAAGCCCTTCTTTTGCAGCAGGACTTGGGTCAAAACCAGCCTAAGAGCCTCAGCAAAGATTCCTGTGACCTGGAAAGCTGTACCAACAATATTGAAATGGATTTCCCCATATGAGGAAATCACAACCCCAATGCTCACCACCAGCATGTTTGAGAACACATCACACCTTAATTTATCAGTGCCACACATAACTGCCGTGACAAAGGTTGCCACTGGCACTGCAATATCCAACATTTAACGAGTAAGAGATAATTCAATAGAGCGAGGAGTTGAAGATATATAAAAGAACAGGGATTTCTTCAACATACTTAGAGCTTTCAGCATCTGGATAAAGGCCACGGAAATGTGCAAGTAAGCAGTGTTGCCAAACCTGCAGAACATAAATTGTATGGACCATGCAACGATTGGCTTAAATGTTGATAAACCAAATTTGGGAATGACATGTGACAACTCTTTGACATTAACTAATCGATTAATAACCGTAAATCCCTTCTCTGCATAGTCATGGCAATTGATTGTGGAGGTGCAACATAGAAAAATCATAGGAAAATGTTGTAAGAAAAAGAAAGTTGGGACTGATATTGCGCAGATCATGATTGATATATCAGAATCCAGAAAACCACGTAACCGACATTATCCAAACAATGCGGATAGCTAGACCTATGAAATAAACAAATCTACACATAACCGATGAGCCAAGTAGAGACATTATAGTCTAAGTTATCCACAACGGGACTCAATATTACTGCCCTCGAAATATTGCATGAGTGCTCACCAGAGGCTAGAAGCAAAGAATGCACTTATTGGTATGACACACGTTGCATATCTGCACAGATAGAAGTGGTGTTATCAGGATACAGGAGTTAGGAAAGTGCAATGATCTACATCGTTGCGACTGCAGAGACATGATCATATGAACCACTTACATTTCAAAGGTCATCTTAACTGGAGCTACAACCTGCAAATTTAGATTTTTTAGATGCGCATTAGTATACAAACACGAGAAACAGGCATGCTAGTTCAAGATTCCAAAGATATGGGCAGAAGTAAAGGCTCAAGTGTCGTTGAAGATGCGTACCTTGAAAACACGAATAAGAAGAAAGGCTACTGCTCCAGAAAATCCCATATGAATCATGGTCAGTGTAATTGGAAATGGGAAATTGAAGTACTTGGGAGAAAGTACCCACTGCACAAATTTGCAAAGTTAGAATCACTGCAGAAGTTTTGTCAATCTACACAACTCTTACATCCCAAAAGAGGTACAAGTTAAATCAATGACAAAGAACAGCCAATTCAGGTGGCTGCTGATGGGTTGACCTGGCAACATTTCACATGGCTATGCATTGTTCCACGAGAACATAAAGAGTGGCAGGCAAAGATTTGACTTAGATCATAAGACCGCCTCAAGGCAAATGGCATGATACATGAGATCCAGACAGCAGCCTCCAAAGACAGCTTAATGGGAAAAAATGGACATATAGTATCTAAGTGATCCAGTCTGGGCTTTTGAAAATGGGCATGACTGGCTGCAATGCGATACAATCAAGGAATTTCAGCAGTGAACGTGCATTACCTTGTTGTAAAGTATAACTCCAGATGAAAGCAAAATGTAGATTAATAGGTAAAGGTATGTCAGGACCAGCGGCTTATTAATCATCTTGCCCATCTTATCCTTCAGCCCAGCTAATCCAGCTTCTACAACATCTTCTGGAAAATGATTGTGACGCCGGTAAACTGATCACGACCCCAGAGAAAAGGAAAATGATATTCCAGCAACAGTTATAGAAAACCCAAATGGAAATTGATATCCCCAACCACTTGGAAGTGGAAAACACAAATGAAGTTGAACTTCGGTGAAATGAAGCTATTCTTGATGTGTTCACAAAATCTCGGAGCTGCCAAAGAAATGGCATGAAAATTCAACGTCATATTGCCAGGACATTCAACTCAAAACAATAAACAATAACTCTGTCAAAGCATGACGAACTAGAAACGCGTATTGAAAGTACAAAAAATAAACCACTTCCACGAAATGGGGCATTCACAAGTCTGATCCAGAGCAAGCACCATCGAACTTAGTACACAAGAAGGAAGAGCAGACAATGGTATTTCACATAACCAAACAATGACACCGACAAGCCCACATTCTAACTAAATCAAATCCAACATCAAAAGCCAAAGAAAAACCACGTTCACCTAACAAGACAGAGACAGAATCAACACTAACTAGATCTGCAACGCACATCGCAGCCAAGAATCCAGCAGTACAAGATCGACCCACGTCCAGACATGCATGAACAGACGCATTACCTCAACCAAAATCGATTCTTTCGTTACTCGACGAGATTGACCGCAAGTCCTGACCGCCAGATTTGTATTAGCGGTGAAGAGATCCAATCCGAAGTGAGCAGCTTTCTTCTTTTTGGGGGAAGTGTGGTTCTTTGAGGTGGAGTGTGAAGAGAAGGCTCTTAAGATGGTCGGATCACGTGGGTTGGGCCTAAGAATCAGTGGACGTTCGGTGGTGGGAGTCGATGGATTACGAGGCTGGGTTATCCAAAAGAGCAAGATTAGAGAAAGGCCAAACAACAACCATTAACCTGTGCCGACCGGAACACGTGCTTGCAATTTGCACTGACAGGAACAGCAAAAATCCTGGAGTTTAAGTTGAGACGCCTTGCGAAATCTCAAGATTGCACATGGATGGTTTGTTTTGCACCGGACCGTGAAGGAGGATACGATATCATAGGCGAGAATTAGGACAAATTCTAAATATAAGCCTCAAATAGATTTTTATTTTAAATAAAAATCTAAAATAATCGTGTCAATTTCAAATAAGGGTGTAACCTTAAATACGATATCATAGGCAAGCATTTTCATATTTTATATTTTATGATTTTTGTTTGTATTTCCTTTTTTCTTTTTTCTTTCCTCCCTTTCGTTAGTGGCCAGTCTCAACTATGCACTCGACCTGGCAAGGGCTACCTTCCTCAGCCACAAGCGAGGTTATCCTCAACGGCCACAAGCAAGGGTCAGCCTCGCTCAATATGGCGAGGGTTGCCCTCATTGGCCATAAGCAAGGTCGGACCTCGCCAAATTTGGGCGAGGATCTATGCGAGGCAACCCTACCTTGTGGCTGCAACAAAGAAAAAAGGACACGAAAAAAAAGAAAAAGAAAAAAGGACCTATGTGAGGCAACCCTACCAATGCCTATGACCAGCCGATGAAATTAGACTCTTTTTTGAGAATGATATTCAGGCTCTTACTTGAAATAAACCCACTTCATGCTTTTATTTACCAAAAAGAAAAAAAAAATCTTTATTTGAAAAGATGATAGCACTTGGACGTTTATTTGAAATAATGTTCACTTTCTTTGGTAAAAAAAACGTTCACTTTATACCCTTATTTTATGTTCTCATTTGAAATTTTATTTACCAAAAATTAGCTCAAAACACCTTCTCAGATCAATTTTCATAAGATCCTTAACAATAATCGCTCCACATGTTCCTGCGTTGCCTCACACCGGGGACCCTTTGATGTTTAAATGCATTTAATCTGTATGGACCCTATTACATACATCATTCTTCTTCGGCTATTGATGGACAATAATGACGTGCATATGACAATGCTGTTTTAGTTATCTTCTTGAAGGATTGAGTGGCACAAAATTGATTTGCCATCAACGGGGTCGAAGGAGGTGGATGATGCAAATCGCGATTAAGGAAAATCGCCGGCATTTGTATGGATTTCGCTGGTTCACGTGCTGTGCGGACAGCGACGTTCTACCTGCGAACAATCCAAGTTGTCAGATGACATCCTCCCCTGTCGCTATCGTCATCTCATGATCATCACCATGCATGGTCCAAGACAAGCCCATTTCTTTACTAAATGTTCGGATGTTTTCGATCGCCTTTGGAGATGTCCATCCTAACGTCCTCTCAGATATTAACTTTTATCAGGGCTTGACGGAGGAGAATGTTCCTCTGTAGAGCAAATTTCAAACCGGCTTGGAAAATTTTTGCCAAATCAAACTCCTAAATTAATCTCTAGGCTTGGCCGGAGTGGATATTTTTCGAATGATTCGTATTTTTTTTTTGGGTCAACCAATAAACGTGTTAATGCCGATACATATGTTCAATCAAACAGCGAAGGATTGAGAGGACCGGTGGCGGGCATTGTAATCTATGGCCGCTTGATGTTCCGTGTAATTTTTAGCAAATAAACTCTGGATTGGCTTCATAGCTGGACATATGATGTTTCCAATCAATAAGGACATACTTGGCTTGTACAAGTACAACTTCTGCATCCAGATTGCAGATAATGAGTTTTTCCTTTTTCGTCTCTTTTTCCCTATACAAGTTTAGAAAAATGTATAGCGGGAAATTGACCACTTTTTGGACCGCGTATAGAAATCGTGTAAGTAAATAAATAAATGCATCTTCTTTTCTAGCAAACTGTCAATAAGTACCATGAGATCACACTAGAGAATTTATTCTTAGGAGTCATGACTTACAATGTCTATTGAAATTTATAAAAGAAGGTGGAAAAAGGGGGGAGAAACATGAAGCTCCCTCAACTGGGCAGTGTCGAACTGTGCAAATAGTGACAAGTTTCTGCATGCATACAAACCAAAATAAGAACTGCAGCAAAATAAAAAATAAAAAAGACTCAACTTTTACTTGTAGGATAAAATAACTTTGAATTTTCAAACGGAAAAAAGGGATTCTCAAGGGATAATATTACCCACCGTGAATTTTTCCGTCCAAATAAATTGATGTAGCACATGAAATAACTAATAGAGAAAAGAACTGCGGTGATATATTGAAAAGTAGGTTATTGTACATTTTAGTCGTAATTAAGAGAAATTAGAAACGACGGTGTTTCAGAGAAACAAGGTCGTTTTGCTTTTCTGATGTGTCCAGGGCATCTTTTGGACAAACAATATCACTTGACAATGATACATACCATTTAACATTTAAGTCAATGTTATGTGCTATTTTACTTATACATCTCACTCCGCGCTTACCAAGCATCTCCTACTCATATCTTACGAAATTTGAATTCGCTGGGAACTTATTTATGTTAAATTCAACTCGACCGTTTAGTCGATTCTTTTTGAGTAACCGTAATCCTCAAGTACCGTTGATGATGCACTTAGAGTTGACGAGCTCGGAATGGGCTGAAATCTTGTGGGTTACTTGGAAACAAGCCAATGATCAATACTCACAGCTTTGCTATGATCGATATTCTATTTTCACATTTCGGTGTCATTTTGATCGGTTTTTGGGCATTTTTGTAGTTTTGTGTTTTCTGTTTTACTTAGGGTTAGCACCGTATATCATGGTTCCTAGTGGAGTCAGAACATTATTTTTTTTATATTGGATAACCATATTCGAGAGAACTATATTCGAGAGAACTAATTGTTCCTCTGCTAATTTCAATTTTCTGTTAGCTAATTTTTGTTACGTTTCGACATTATATTGTTAAATCTAATGTTGGATGTTACTACTTGCTGTCTTTCATCGAATCGAAGTAATTTTACTCCCTATGGAATATCGTATTGCAAGCAACAAATTTGAGCCAATTCTAATAATTACGAAATTCGAGTCATTTTTACGTAAAATTAGAGCTATAATTACTTCTCATTCCTGTGGAGTTAAATTGTACTACTTACTACTCTAGATATTACTAGATAGATGCAGTATCTATGGACGTTACAATATTTTAAAACAAATTACACTTAATTTTTCTTTAAATCATTTTCTCATTCTCAAAGATCAATTTGCTACTTATTGTCCAGAGATTTTTCTCTTAACTTTTACTTTTCCTGGAAAAACTCTTAAGTTATTAATTAGAAATGAAAAGATTCCCTCGTTAAAATTTCATACATTTTGTGTGCAAAAGTCACTATTCTTTACTTTTGATATCACTAAATAGATGTAATGTATATAGTATTTAATTTTTTTAAAAAAATTCATCTTAATCTTTTTTAAAAAATTATATATTTTGTCATTCTTGCAGTCGATTTTACTAATTATCAAGATATATTCTTTTAAACTTTCATTTATCTTTAAAAAAAAATCTTAAGTTTTCAATTGGTAAAGAAAATACTCCCCTTCATTAAAATTTAATACATTTAATATGCAAAAATCACTAGCCTGGCATATGATGAGAGTGATCCTATATGCAAGTCTTTCTAGTTATATAGGTGTTTCTTCTTTGGCCAAAGTTATCCACACACACATATGTATGTGTATAAAATCCATTGGCAGGAATACAGAGGCCTGAATGTCTATGAAAACTCCTGCAAGTATTTTAAATCAGTTAGTCCTAGGTAGGGGTTTGCATAGTAGGTGTGGCGGCTTTTACCATGGAACAAAGAACCGCTCACTAAGGATTGTTTATGAAAAATTGAAACCGAAACCGCCCATTGGTTTAATGGATCCACCCCGGAACTAGCCCGCCAATCCGGTCCGGTTCCCATGTATGGAATCGATCCCCAATCCCTACAAAATTGTATTCATCAATTAATATCATGGTGAATCTAGATTTTGGTCAAAGTTGACTTGATGTTCGTGCGACCTTTCGACCATGATTACCCATGGTGGAGCTATGGGGTTTAGACCTGAGAGCCAAGACGCAAAAGTTAGTAGATGTCATCGACGAGGTCGGCACATGCGAAAGGGAGGATGGCGATAATAAGAAACGAGACAAGTGTGAAGAGCATGGTAGTCTTCATGTTATTGGAGTCGGTTTTTGAAGGAGATGATGATTCTGATGAGGTTTTGGAAGAGGATGGTAAGGAAAGGAATTCTTTGCTGTAGAAATGTGCGCTAGTTGACCCTTTGGTAGGAATTGACACTTTCTATATTGAAAGTAAGCTGGATTTTTTTTTTTTAAGATATAGATATATCGGTCTGGTCCGGTCTTGATGGGCAGGTGGGCGGTTCTATGCCTAGAACCAAGAACCAAATCAGTACTTATCGGTTTTAGTAAAATGGAATCGGGAACCAAATAGATCCCCATGGGAACCGCTGATTCTGGGTTGGTTCAGTCTGATTTCGTGAGGTCCAATTAGTTCCTCTGCACTCCCCTAATCCTTGGCATTTGGTTTGCATAGGTGGTAATGAATCATAGTAGTTTGCACACAGTTGGTGGATTTTGTGCAAGTAGCCTTTTGCTTTTAAATTGAAAATCTCCTGACAATCCAACCAATTTGGTCAATCTAGGAGTTGGCCAAAGATGCCTACAGTAAGGTGGTCTTTCCACATGAGATATGTCATGGCTAGGTAATGCAACACCAGTCGTTAAGAGATTCACACTTGACGCGGATCAAACTCACGACCTCCTGAAAAATAGGCGACCCTTTGATCACTTGGCCAACCACCTTGGCGGCAACGCACACTATATATGAATAAATTCGCAAGATATGTTCGAGCAGAACATCAAGCTGTCGCGGTCGCAACCGGCAGATCTGCTTTCGTCGTTGGGCTGTCTACATTCTAAAGGCCCAAAAAAGTCACAACATGAGCCCGTGTTTAAGTCTCCCACTATTAAATTCAGACTTTAATACCGGTTTAAACTTAAACCCTCCTTAACTCATACAAAGTCGTAATTGGTTGGCCAGATGTTATTGTTAAGTCGATTAATTAGCCACGTTCCAACTCCCGCTTTTGCAGGTTCACTTAAGGCTCTTTTTATTTCGCGAAAATTTGAGAAATATTTTCTTAAAAGTGATGGATTACATCGCTTGAAATGATGAATCAATAAAAATATATTACATTATTGACACTAATTCAATCTTTTGAAATATATCTAAATATATTCATGAACGATGAAAATATTTTTCGCTCGTTCATTTTTATAAGCGATATAAACGATCATTTTGAAAAATACATATTTTTCAAATCTTTTTTTTTTTTCGGGAAACAAGCACATCCTTATTTTAAAAAAATCATTTTGCATTTTGTGCATATGGTCTGCTGACCTTGTGATTTTGAGCGTGCGTAATATTATTACATCTCGAATTTGAATTCGCGAATCAAACCCGACCCGACCCGACCCGACCCAAATGCAAGTCAGATGTCCAGTCTCAAATGGCCTCCAAATTCGAACGATTGTGAAAAACAAGGAAATTGGTTCTCTAGATGGAGTCGTAGTCGAAGCCTTGGTGTCAAAGTGGAAAGCCCAAATGTGGGCTTTTTGTACCATATTAGGCAACCGTGGAGTCGCCCAAAAAGGAATGCGGTTTGGTCTAAATTGTACCCTGTGAGTGTTGTATGTATGTGTTGGGAGTGGCGTTACCATTATCTTCAATCAATCCGGCAGTGTTGGAGCCGGTTAAATTTTGTGGGGGACGATCTTGTGCATTCTCCTTTAGGTGATTGGATGATTGTATTATGGGAAACTGTGTGGGACTAAGCTCCGTGAGGTTATTAGGTATAATTGAGAAATGAAAAATACCGACGGTGCTTGAATCAATTTGAGTGCAATACAGTAACCTTTCGTTACATCACTTAATCTACAATACAATCCTATGGTGTTGTCCCTACATAATATATCATATCAACCGAACCAGGTGAGTTCGCTGTCAGATTTATTTTCTTGATGTACTTATTATTACGTGCGATCACTTGTTTTGGCAGCACATACTATATTATTGCCTTTCAATCTCGTCAGCTACTTTTTTTTTTTTGCCCCCTCTTCTGTTTCTTTAATTTAAATAATTTTCCCTTGCACATCCAGGAACTTTCAGACATGGAGGTTATGTGGTCCTGACAATAGATTCATGAGATACATGCCAATCAATTGATCCGGCCTCTAATCTCACTTTGTTAATAGCACCAAGAGGATTAGGTGGAGACAATTAAGTTTGTTATGCCAAAATAATTAGCTCACTTTTATACTTCTTTTTTTTTTCACCTCTAGGGCTCTGAAGGAGACAGTCCAAGGGAAAAAAAAAAGTAAGGATGATTTGAAATGTGGCTAATCATTATGCATCACACAACATCTTTCTAATTAGACGGCTTGATATTACCACCTAACCACCGCAAAACATATTGCTGCCTCAACCACTGATTCACATAATCAAACAAATCATATACTATACTCATTATCTCTGTAGACATATCAATCACTAATTGTTGCGACACGGGGGATGAACATTCTTGACGTCTCAACTGCCGGCCGGCCGGCCGGAGGAGGAGGAGGAGACCGGCGGCTCCTTCCCCGGAGGCTTCCCTCGACCTAACTTCCAACATCAGAGATTCTTGCTCGTACCATACTGCAAAATTTTTTTATTCACATCTTTACATGATGAATCTTTTATTGACATTTTTATAGTGGTGGGTCCAATGTTTTTCATTAGAGCCCTTTGCATTATTCATGCACCACATAATCCACGAGTCACAAGCTGCAGATTTGCTTGAACTCGATAAGAAGACATGGAAATATTATTAATTTATAAGGCAATGTAAAATATTTCATTGTATTTCGATTTTCAATTTGGGGGGAACTGGGGTCTGATTTGCACGTTTTGCCCTAGAAGAAAAGGGCAGATGTGAAGAGACCTCAAAGGTGGTTGAGTATTTTATTATTAATTTCTTCAAGTTTGGGACCATATTATGATTTGCTTGGTTGGAGCGCTTTAGGTTGACTCGTCCTTCTAGGAATTTGCAAGCATGTATCCATTTTGTTGATTTTAATGTTTGACAATTTCTTTTTTCGTGAAAAGTATATATATTAAAAAAAAAAGCAAAGAGAAAAGGAAGAGCCGGAGAGGATCCTCTCTTTCTTCGAAGCCTGCCTCTGGTTTCAGATGCAAATTACATAGATAGAAGCAACCTAAAGATTATTTTACTAGACCTAATCGACATTAGCATTTTGGGGTTGTTGAACTTTTTTTGCCCTTGGTCTCTACCTTTAGATTTCTCAAATATGTAGGGAAAAGTAAAGTTGGGTTGTGGAATCATAAATCCGACATGGTACTTCACCGTCCAAGCAATTGAGTGAGGTCGAGACATGGCACTTCTTCGGGTTGACCGAGAAAATTTGCTTTGGTGATTAGAAAAACGCCTATTGAGTACGTCCATCACATATATGACCTGATTCTGGAACATTGGCTTATAGATTTAGATTTCTCAAAAAACATATAAGGAAAAGTAAAGATGGGTTATGGAATCATAGTACTTCACAGATGAAGCCGGGGAGCGAGGTCGAGACATGGCACTTCTTCGGGTTGTTCGAGAAAATTTCCTTTGGTGATTAGAAAAACACCTCTTGAGTACGTTATCACATATATGACCTAATTTTGAAACATATGATTGTCAAAAAATTTCACAGTTTCAAGGTTATACGAATCCCATGCTTTCAATTACTAATTATTTGTTTTGTTTTGTTTTGTTTTGTTTTGGGTGCATTCATATTGCCAGAGTTTAGCAATGTGGAGTGTCCCAATTCATGAGGATCCTCTCGCCAATGTGCTTCACGTTGTTTAAGCTTTCCTAATCAAAGAAACAATATTTTCCCGCATCATTTCCTGCTGTATTCTTTGCTTTCCATGCACGCAGCTGATCAAATTCATACGCATTTACTGCGAATTAAAGTGGCAAAAGTGGAGTAAGATTTGATGAATAACGTGGGGGAGAATTATGAAAAGCGAATGTCGCTTTCATCATTGAGTAAATCATGATTTTAATAATAATAATAATAATAACGAAAATGTTAAATTAAAGACTTCCTTTGAAACCATGAAAGCAATGCGTATGCATTCATCAAATATGCCGGTGGATAGTCATTGTAATCACAAGATATTGTGTTGAATAATATTGAGTAAGAACTACTTTTGTACGCATGCATGCCACGAAACCCTAATTTTGCACCGATAGAGTGATCCGTACATAAACATCGCTAAAGATTACTGCAGGAAGCTCACGCGTGTCAAAGTGGAGAATGCCAGATTTAACACTATTTTCACATATTTATTTATTTATTTATTTTAGAGTCCCTAAACTAAAAGTGTGCGGATTTTCATTGGATTCGCTATCGATGTACGAAACAATTGACGCACTAACGATCGAATCATTGACATATGGATGAATTCGATTACAATAGGTACACTGCCGATGTGATGGATAGTTTACATACCTGCGATCTGATTATTGATAGCAAAAGGACATGTGTTAATATTTGTGTATGGCACTTATTTTGGTGCCAATAATTTTTTTGAGCACTTGAGTACTATTTTTTTTTTTGAAAAACTATTATTTGAATCCTAATTTCGATGAGTGCCGTTGGAATTTAAGTGGCATTTAAATGGCTTGCTAGAGGATCATAGTCATCAATAAAAAAGTCAAAAAATTAATAACAATTCCCCATAATATTAAAAAAATAAAAATAAGCTAAAAACTGAAAGATAAGGTAAAAATTCAAAAACAAAAACAGAAGTTGCGGCACAGCCCTCGCCATGGAGGGTGAGGGATGGGTTGGTGAGCCTTGCCGATGGTTGCAATAGCTTGACCTCACAGATTTGGGCGAGTCTGAATTCGCTGTAGTTGGGCGAGGTAGACGTTGCCCAATGATGGCCAAGCCTTGTCGTCTATCTCCCCCAACAGTGGCTAGCCCAACCTCGCCCAGCCATAGGGAGGCTTGACGTTGCCAGATCTGCAAGGTTGAGCCTCACTAGTCATTGGCTAGGGCGCGATGAGCCCTGCTAATCCATCCCCCTCCCACATTGTTGTGTGAAGAAGTTTTTTTTCCAGCTTGTTTCTAAATTTAATTTAAATTTTTTTTTAAAAAAAAAGTGAGCTTAATTCGTAAAAGTCAGTCCACGTAGAGTCCATGTGGACCGAATTTTCTAAATTTTTTTTGTCACATGGATTTATTTTAAAAGAATCGACACGTGGACTACCTTTTAAAAGAAAAATCCACATAAAATTAAAAAATTAATTAAAAAAAATGCCACGTGGACTATTTGGCCGGAATTTCTCGCCGTTGGCACTTAAGTAATCATTTTTTTTCTTTTCTAATTTGACACTTAAGTGATCCAAAAAAATGTATTGGCACCAAAGTGAGCGTCGTACACAAATATCGATACTTGAAGCACCCTTCTACCGTTATGGAAAAATTTGGTCATGAAACTAACTCCAAAGTCACATGTGACTCATCCAATGATGAATATGCAAGGATTTTCTATACTGGTCGTGGACGTACCAATTATACGAAAAATGTATTGAGATTTCCGTTCCTTTTCCTGCGTTATATTACGTTAGAACATAAAATATCCGGAGACGAATCTGCTAAAATAGGCAAAAGGATCAAATGCCAAACCTTTCTGAAACGAGGTCGGATTCAGTGTGATTAGTCCATTTGTTTCAAAGGCTATAATCCCACTTTAACTTTACAAAAGCGCGTTAGTTGGGCTTAGTTACTTCCAGGAAGGAGCCATTTGTCCGGTACTGTTTACCTTTTTGTTATTAGTATTATTTTTTATGGGCCCTCTCAAAATTTTCTAAATTAAATAGACCGACTTCAATTTTCGTTCCCTTTTGACCGTCAAGGCAGGAATTTGTCTTGAGTTAGCAGAAGTCCAGTGTTTTAGCTGGACACTTTGCAGGCCCCTCCCACCGCCCCCCCCCCCCCCCCCCCCTCCCCGGCCAAAAGAATGGAAAAAAAAAAAAATTAAGTGTCGGCAAAAGAGAGAGAAGAAAGTTAAAGAAAAATCGGGAACTATATCAAAATCGCGGGGTGAATTGGGAGCACGTAGCAAAAGTTCGATATATTCATCTAGGGAAATCGTCAAGATGGAGCTCAAGTCCAAATTCATCAACATATTTAGTTAGACACACTTTCACTAAAAAAATTTGAGCTATTAAATTATGGGCTAACTTGGATGTATTACTAATTCTTCGATATAGGATTTTCTGGATACAATTCACACGTGTATTTCAACGATGTGTATTATATTCTTTCACTTGACTTTTTCAACCTTTTATTTTGCTCATACACAGAAAAAGAAACCTTCAATGAGTAGTAATTAACCAATAATTCCTAGGGCAAAATAGAGAGAGACAATATGCGTGGCTACACAAAAATATTGTTACATGCACCTAGCTCAACACAGATATATATATATATATATATATATATATATATTAGAACATATTTAGAAAATCTAGTACAATGATAACAAGGATCGATTATAAATTGGATCGATCCACATAGATAGAAAATGCAAGTTTCAGGCATGACCAACTTTTATAACAATTTTTTTTTCTTGAGATGATGAATGAGATAGTTCAATGAAACGGCAAAAAAGAGCATATTGTGTGTTAATATAGAAACTCATAACTTTTCTAGTGTGAATAGCCGAGCCAAATCAATTATCAACCTTAGTTTAATCCCCAACGACGAAACTTTTTAGCATTTTTCATGTTAAAAATGAGAAAATTGAGCATGTAACTTGAATGAATTGGAATGCACATTCAACAGCTGTGCAATGTGTGGTTGATCATGCCTCTTTTTCTTTATTCCGTAACTTCAAAGTAACAGTAATATCGCTGTCAAAGGAAAAAAGAAAGGTACTCGTAATTTCACCATCATCAACAACAAGGGACCTTGCTTTGAAGCAAGAAAACAATGAAATGTGCAATAAACAAATAAATTAATTAATTAAAACAAACGAAATAAATAAACTGTCCACGTGGCTTCTGAACTAGAGAGAAAGTATAACAAAGACCATCACCACTGAAAGCACAGTTTTTACTTATACGTATATGTATGTATACATATGTATTTTTTCTCTGGTCATTTTTAAGTACTTCACCATGTAATCAGAATAACAAAAATGGGTTACTGTTCTAATATTCATTAGAAGACCGGTGTTATTTTTTACGGCTCACTATTATAACTTCCAAGCGGATAAATTGACGCTCTATTATCGCTTTATACTTTCTTTTTCTAATTACCTGTAAAAGGAATTTTCTTCTTATTCATAACTGATTAGACATATTTCCAAGGAAATGCGAGGGTTGCCTGTGGGAGTCGAGAGTCCAAATACAATGAACCCCATATGTTGTTTGCAAAAGATAGGGATGAGCAAAAAGAATCCTGAAGGCGCTAGTCCGATTCCAGATTCCATAAAATTGAAAACGATCTGATTTCTAGTTTTAAGGGTGGAGTAGGCCACCCTGACCAGACCAACTATATTTTTATTTCTTAATTTTTGGAGAAACCATTTAAATTTTTTATTTTTATGGATGTTTCTAAACATTTTAAATGTAATTATGCGTTTAAAATACATGCAATTGATTTCACTGGATTGCTTGATAACCGAATCGGACCGAACGATTTGTCCGATTCCAAGCACCTTCTGTCTTGTCCTTGGTTTTGGAAACTGAGAACCAATCCCTCCCGTTTGGTTCTCGGTTTAGGGGTGGGACTGGACGAGAAACCAGGTAGCCATAAGGTAGAGAATGTCTTTCTTTTATACCAAAACTTCACTAGATTGCCGAGGAAAATGAAGGAGATAATGCCCATAATGAACTTATCTCCCAATTAGACCTCTCATCCTTTCCACTAATTCACCCCTTTGACATTTCTGGAAGCACACTGATTGTTTGTCCTTCCAGTCATAGCCAAACCTGTTTCTCTCTCTCTCCCTCTCCCTCCCTCTCTCAGAGAGTCACACTCCCTATAAGTGGAAAGATTAGATTTGGAGAAATAATTAGGGCTCTTTTGCTATAATAATAATAATACAAAAGACGGGCCCCAAACCCAGCAAGCAAATAGTTTTCTTTTTGATAACTAATCTCATCGAGAGTCTGATTATCTGTCACCTCCAATACCAAAATCAAATTAAAGAGGGAAAAGGAAAGGAGGCCAACAGAGGAAAGTACATCGAATAAACAAGCAGCGAGGAAAGTTTCCATCTTGACATTGCCTTCGCTTTGAAAACGTTGAGGGGTTCATATCGTATGAATGTGACGAATGCAAGGCATTTTCCCTTCTCAATCACCTACCACTGATAACTCCACTCCTTCTTCATCTGAGATAACCCCCCAAGATCTTCTTTCGTTCCGTATCCATTTCCTAAGATTCTGTTCCTTTTGGCTCTCATTTGGGTTTTTCTCCCTGTTAATTGCCTGCACAGGCAAGAACAGATTGTTGCTCTACCCTTTCTTTCTTTTTATCTGGGTCATATAAGGAAACTGAGAGAGAGTCTGAGAGGATTCGTAAAAAGCATGGGTTTTGAGCTGAGACTCGGGGACCCTTTTGGCCAGTAGAGAAAACCCAGAGAGGAATTTGAAGAGAGTCCTTGTTTTCGTTGACATTGGGCTCGTCTTGAAACTTGCACGAGCAGCTTTATTTATGTTTCGGAGTTGGGTAGGGTTTGAATTTTTGATCCGTTATCACCGGTGGGCTGTGTTGAGAAGGCATTGGGAACCAGTTTCAAGAACAGGTACTCATTTGAGAAAGTTGACATTCGTATGCAATCCTGTTTATCATGTATCTGGTGTTTCATTTGGTGATTATCTTTTGGTCAATTTACTATTACGCTTTGCTGGATACAGAAATGTCAAGTTTTGTGTTTCGCGGATTTGCGAAGTTCAGCTCTTTTGTTTGGGCACTGTCAACTTGTGCCCTCTGATTTTCCCATCCAGTCGCCTCTCTCTCTCTCTCTCTCTCTCTCTCTCTCTCTCTCTCTCTCTCTCTCTCTCTCCTTGATACCAATCCATCGGTTTTGGTAGGGTCCATAAGGAGGTAATTTTAAGACAACTCCCCATGTGAATTTTTCATAGATATAGAGTTATCAAGGGCTTGAGAATCATTTATTTCATATCTGCCTCCTGCTATAGTTTCTGGAAATATGCAAAGTCTATCAAGAAGTTAAAATGTTTATGAGATCATAGACTATATAATCTTGTGCTAATCAAGATCTATATGTGGACTTCCACTAATTAGTTTTGTATTCTATCTCACTATCTAACAGGCACTACAGAGTTATGCCCACAAATCTTAACGCGGAACTGTTGAAAAAAACTTCTGTGTTTGGTCTCAAGGTGTGGGAATTGGTAGCAATCCTTTTTGGAGTCTTCGTCTTAATAATCATGGTGTTGTCACTCTGCCTTAGCCTTCGCAAAAAATCCATAAGGGCTAAAAACCTTCTTCCTCTTACCCAAATTCCTAAGGACTCGAAGGAGATAAAAGAGATTGGTATTGATGAGGCTTCAGCAAATAATTTTGTTTCCCATGAAGGTATTATTCACACGCTCAATGATAAGTACAGCGATAAGGACTCCGAGAAGGCAGTGGTCCTTTCCAAGAATGGAGATACCAGCAGTCAGTCAGGCTCTTTTATTAACATTGAGAAGGACGGTATCAAATCTCAGTTGGAGGGAATCCATGGGAAAGTTGCTGCTTACCAGCCTTCCTCACATCCAATAACTGCACCTTCACCTCTCTCTGGTCTGCCGGAGTTCTCCCACCTTGGTTGGGGCCATTGGTTTACTTTAAGAGATCTGGATGTAGCTACCGGTCGTTTTTCCAAGGAAAATATCATTGGAGAGGGTGGATATGGAGTTGTTTATTGTGGTCGTCTGGTTAATGGGACACCTGTAGCAGTCAAGAAGCTCCTCAACAATCTGTACGTCGGATGTTAGCTTGTGTCTTTTATTTTGGAGATTTTCGTCATATGGGTATAAGCCAATGATGTTGTGCTTTTCTAATACAATTTTTTTTTGTAGGGGACAAGCGGAGAAAGAATTCAGAGTAGAAGTTGAGGCCATTGGTCACGTGCGGCACAAAAACTTGGTTCGACTCCTTGGGTACTGCATTGAAGGAACTCACAGGTATTGCACATAGATTTCTGGATCTGTCTTAGTAATATTGACTTCAGAGCATTTTCATAAGATCTCAAATTCAAGAACTTGATAGTTCAATGACATGAGTCGATCCACATAGCCGGCCCTAGTTAGTGGGTAAAGGCTCTGTTGTTGTTGATGACAACTCAAACTACGGCATATTGGTCAAATTCACATTGTATCTCGTAGTGGGTAAGGGCACTGTTGTTGTTGATGACCCTAGTTGCAGGGTGGGATTTTTCTTATGCACGCTGGCTTATGCATTAATACTACGAATTTGTAATTTAGACTATTTGTCTTGCTCTAGGGCCTGATGTTTGGCAACTATTAAGATTCTGTTAATTTATACCAGATGGAGCAGCAGAATCAGAATGGGTTATTTGTGTATGCTCATTTGTTAATTTTCTTTGATGAGCTGTAGGTTGTTGGTGTATGAGTATGTCAACAATGGAAACCTGGAGCAATGGCTTCATGGAGCCATGTGTCACCATGGATATCTTACTTGGGAAGCTCGCATGAAGATTCTCCTGGGCACTGCCAAGGCGTAAGTCATTAGCATATCTAATTCATGAAGATTTGCATTTTATGGGGTTTTTCTTTGTTCTAATTCTGCATCGTAATTAAATGTTGCAGATTGGCTTACTTACACGAGGCAATTGAGCCAAAGGTAGTACATCGGGACATCAAGTCGAGCAACATACTGATTGATGATGATTTTAATGCAAGGATATCTGATTTTGGCCTGGCGAAACTGCTTGGTGCTGGAAAGAGTCACATCACAACTAGAGTCATGGGAACTTTTGGGTTAGTTGTTTTTTCCTTTTGATTTTGATGACCAAATCCCTGTCAATTTGGTGGTGGACAATTCCTGCTTGTTCCTCCGTCAACTTTGAAACATTTCTCCATCCACTTTGGAACATTTCCAGGTATGTAGCACCGGAATATGCCAACTCTGGGCTATTGAACGAGAAAAGTGATGTTTACAGCTTTGGAGTGGTCCTTCTGGAAGCAATTACTGGACGAGATCCTGTAGATTATGGGCGACCTGCACCCGAGGTATGCCAAATCATCTGTTCTCTATTCAAGCGAGGAGTGCTGAAAGCACATTATGTATAGTTCCCATGAACTAGAACAACAAGTGCTATTTATATGATCAAACCAATCTATTTGCGAGTTCTCCATTCAAGCGAGGAGTGCTGAAAGCACATTCTGTATAGTTCCCATGAACTAGAATGACAAGTCCTATTTATATGATCAAACCAATCTATCTGCAAGTTCTCTCTGCAGCAGCACCTTTTATTGGGTTGATTTGACGTCACTATTTTCTGAGCTGATCCTTTTTGGTCTTTGTCAGGTGAATTTGGTTGACTGGCTCAAGATGATGGTCGGAAGCAGGCGTTCCGAAGAGGTGGTGGACCCAAACATTGAGACAAAGCCATCAACAAGCGCCCTTAAACGAGCCCTTCTGACTGCTCTGAGATGTGTCGATCCTGATGCTGAGAAAAGACCAAAAATGAGTCAAGTTGTCCGGATGCTGGAGTCGGAGGAGTACCCGATACCCCGAGAGGTTGGACTCTTAACTTCTGAAGTCTCATTTGAGTCTCGATTTCTTGGCGATATGATGTCAATGAAAACGCCAGTGAGTTTTTAGCGAGTATGAACTATTCCGAGTCTTGATTTCTTGAAAATAGGTTGTCAAAGGAAAATGCGGGCGAGTTTTTAGTGACTATGACTCCATGTTGGATGACAACATTGAGTGCTCTGGAATTGCTTTGTATAATACTTCTTATTTTCTGGGCCAAAGCACGCATATTACTTCATTGTGGTGGTTTTCTGAAATTTGCTAAGACAATTTTTATTTTTTGGGAAGTCCTAGAGTATGTTGAACATGCAGAGTGTCTTTAGAGAAGGACGTACCAAATCTTAACCAAACTTTGGTGTGCGAGACATTGTTCAGTGACTCACTGCAGAATTGAGTTGTTCTGCAGGGGAAAAAGATAATCCGAATGATGGATCATTTCTTGAAAACGAGCGCTAATGGTTTATGTGTAATTGTAAAGCAAGCTACTTTTCCCCAAGTCATCTCTCTCTAATTAAAGTTATATAGCATTTGCTTAAGGGTGATTTTTTGGCAAGTTCAGGATCGAAGACGTCGGAGGTGTCAGACTGGAGCTGCAGAGGCAGAGCCTCGGAGAACCAGTTCTGCAACAGATCAGAGTGACGCTCCAGATTTAAGGTCGGACACTCGGAAGAATGCTGGGCACAGAGAAAGGGGCTAATCAAGGACACTATGTTTGGATCAAGGGGTTCGCGATCTCTGCGTTTAGCTGATGCCATTCTCTCTGCATTTGCAGATTCATTTCTGCTTTACAGCAATAATCGGTGATTGAGGAGCTGAGAGCAGAAGCACTTGATTGAGGTTTTAGGAATTTGTGATTTGAATTGCAATATATGATTGTGGTATTGGGCAATCTTCTTTTTTTTTCCCCCCTTCTCTCTTTTCAGGAATGGAAAATGGCATGATTGTAGGATGTCTTTGCCATTGGTATTGTTGTACAGATGAGGTTCTTCCTCTATTTTCTTTTTTCTTTTTTTTCCAGCTTATCCTTATCTTGCTAGTCCCATACATACATGAGATTGTGAAACAGAGTTTTATGACGATTTGGGGAAATGAAGAGTATTGCAGCGAGTGTTAAAAGAACCCGAAATCCGATAAACCGAACCGGATCGATGCGGTTCGGTTTATTGTGTTATTCGTGCGGTATGTTTCTTGGTTAACGGTTTCTCTTGCTGGCTTACATGTATGTCGATTGGTTTCTTGTGACAAATTCAGAACGAGATTCTCCTTATTACAAGGATTAACTAGACCCTGTGATAATGGGAGGCATATCAGAATTTTGTGTCTCCCACTTTTCAAAAGAGATCACTTGCCTCACTGCAAGGCTTTAACCGTAAGCTGTGGCAAGAGATGATGTCATCTTGTAATAGGATGCAATTACACATAGCAAGAATAGAGCCATATTTTCACCTGAACTTTGGGAATACTGTGAGAAGAACCTCCGTTATACACGTAGATGACGCCCCTTTCGATCTTCAATCCAGGAACAAGCAAAGGAAAGAAAAGTGAAGCTGAGAGAGCAAGATCATGAGTTCCTCACATTATGTTGCGAAAATCATCGTCGTAGGGCTACTTCGTGCTCGGTATGTCGCCCGCGTGAATAGAATATACAGCGGACATATGTTTGATCCGGTCTTCACTAGCTATCAAAGTGGGGGATAATTGTCCAAAAAGCCCTAAATCTATTGCATGACTTCCAATCAAATTCTAAACATTCCGATTATGCCAATTTAATTCTAAATCTTTTGATAAATTGCCAATTTAGGATGCTTTTGCGTTACGAAAAATTCAAGGTTTGAAAAGTAGTCTTCAAAAAATGATTGGTTATATCACTTAGGGAAATCAGTGAACGGGAAATGTTTTCATTGCCGACAATAATTTATCCCTAATTATATTTGTGGGCGATAAATATATTGTTCATTCATTTATTTTTATAAGGGATATAAGCGATTATTTTGCGGAAAAATATTTTCCAAATCTTGAGTTTTTCATGAAATGAATACATCGTTAATCCTAAACCTTTTGAAAAATTGCCAATTTAGTTATAGGCCACATAATTTGGATATTAGGCTGGAAGGACTACATTGATAAGTCGATAAAATATTTAGGACTAAATTGTCAAATTATCCGAAGAATTAGGATTAAATTTGGACAGTTGAAAAGTCTATGCCTGAATTGACAAATCGTCTTAAATTTTTAGGACTAAATTGACATAATTGAAAAGTTTAGGATTGAATTGGCCTCCGTCAATAAGTTTAGGACTTTTTGGACAATTTTTCCGATCAAAGTTATACGGATGGCTTATGCAGCGGTACATCGGACTCGCAGGTACAATTACTATGCCACCTCTCACAACGTCTAAGGCCATGAGGCTTGCAACCGGAAGCATTGGCACCCGCAGATTGTGGCAAGTGCATTGGGTAGGCCGGAGATAACGTCTGGCGAAGCGTGTGACCATTGTGTAGGTGCGCAAATCATCCAACTTAGAAACTGCAATAGTTTAAGGTTCATGCCGAGATGATGTTACAACTTATCGACATAGCACGAGTTCGCAGGCGCTACCATGTGTTCCGCCGCGCGAAGCCGACCGCCGTTAAGTTATATTTCCATCTACCGCAATGCATGGAGAAAATCCATGTTGCACAGGTGCTTATGTAAGTGCCTTATAAATTGTCCCAAGTTCAATAAAATGCGCCAACCTTGTCATTCACAGGCTTACAACGGCACTTTTTCCATCGACCAAGCCAACCATCCGGTCCTTGAAAGTCGAATCTTTCCCTCATGCTCTTAGCTACTCAACTATCAGGTCCAATAGCGAGAGTATAAACCCTTCGATTATTTAGAACCGGGAAATATCAAATCAGCGATTATTAAAAATTGCCGATGTTATTAAATGGGTTGCGATAGTTTGTTTAAATTCCATCGATTGCGTGCAAATTGCTATCGATCGGGGTCGCTGAGATAGGCGAAAGTCCTGTATCAAATCGATTGATGGAGCTTGAGAGATTTTCATAAATCTCTAGAGGGTCGGGGTTTGTGCGATAATGTCAAGTTTAAAGGGAGAGGAGATTGGAGGGGTGAAAATCCCTCTTATGACGGAAATGACCCATGGCCATTAACAATCGCAGCAATGGGACTTTTTACTTAAAGAAAGGGGGGAAAAAACTCTATGAAGAAGAATTCTAGGGGCCTTTGATTCTCTTAAAGAATTATTTAAAAAAAAGTCATAAATTGAATCTCTAAAAGAATTATTTAAAAAAGTCATAAATTTATTATATTTTTATTAATTCAGTCCCAAATATTTTAATTTTACCAATTGAATCTTATTAAATATTTTCATATTTGGTCAAATGAGTCTAACCTACCAACTTTGGCCAGGAATCCCTGAAGTACACGTTGGCCGTCCTACGTGACAGGGTCGGCATTCATATTGATAATTTTTAATAATATTTTGATATTTTTATAAACTATTTGTTTATTTACTCATTTTTCTTTTCTGCGTTAATTTTACAACTGTAGCCGACGAGGGCCATTGCGGTCGCCAGCAAAGCAGCCTAGCCCGTATCACCGCGGCTGCCGGCAAGGTTGCTTCATATGAATTTGGTTGAACAGAAGGGGGCACCCGGTATGATGATTCTAGAAAGCCACAAACCGAGACGAATCATATGGATACCTACTGGCAAGATTGTGGGTACGTAACTTTCCATGTAATTGACCCCCCCCCCCCCCCCCCCCCCAAAAAAAAAAAAATTTCCATGTATAAAGCAAGTTACTTATGATATGCTGGGTCGGTCTGCCTGCTCCGGAAGTTTTTCAGCGGCAGAGCAAAGACAGGGAAGAAATTGAGCGTGTTCTCTCGTAGGAACCCTTGGAAGTTGCGACAATCGGAGCTAGGGGTGAGCAAAAATATCGGGATTCACTTAGATCGGATTAGATCGGATTGAACCGGCTGATTTTGGGTGGTTCTCACCGGATACCGATCTGGTTTCATGTTCCAATATTAATTCCAAGGGGTTTTTACAAAGAGCACATTTGGGATATTTTATAATACTCGGGATAAATACACCGGAGTGGCATATTACATTCACTTGAGTACCACAACTTTTTTTTCCCACTCACTTGAGTGTTTCAATTTTTAAAAATCAATCACTTAAGTGCCATCTTCGATTTGTTTCATCGAAAATCCTATGTGGCTGCCGGAAAATTTGACATGGCAATATCGGAGCAAATTTTTTGAATTTTTTTAATGTACACGTGGATTTTTTCAAATTTTTTATTTGGAAAATTTTCTTTTTCTTTTGACTTTTTTTCTTATTGTTTTCATCCCCTTGGCTAGTGAGGGTCATCGGTGAACTCAACCAACGGGGACCAATGGTTCTCACCCTCGCACATGGCCAGCGGGGTCGTTAAGGACCTCGCTTGCAGTCGAAGAAGGTCCTCGCCTATGGCAGCAGGACTGCTAAGGCCCTCGCCCAAATCTAGCGAGGCCCTTCGTGCCCTCGCCTGCGGCTAGTGGGGTCGCAACGACCCTTGCCCCTAGGCAAGCCATTAGGGGCCGGCAAGGGTAAGACCAAGGGAATTTTCTAAAAAGAAATTTTCAAAATAAATACAAAATAAAAAAAATTCAGGAAAAAAATTAAAATAATAATAAAATCTACGTGTCAATGAAGAATTAAATTCTTGTATGATGATTTCTTGGAAGTGGCACTTAAATGAATGATTATGCTCCATTGTGTTACTCAAGTGAGCGAAAAAAAAAAATTATGGCACTCAAGTGAATGCCGTACAAAAGTCATGGCACTCCTAATGAACTTATCCCTATAATACCCTATAGGCAACTGCAACTTTGAATTTCAAACGACAGATAATTTCTTAACGGCGGTTACCAACACTTATCCAAAGTTGCATATGGATATGATTTATCTTCTTATCATTACTGACCGTTGACTTTATCGAGAAACTTCAAGGCCCTCATCGAACGTTGTGTTGATGGTGACTTCGCTGGCGAGTTGTCGATTCCCTTCAAGTTATCGGTAGCTCTGTCCTCTATTAATCTCTTCACTCATCTACTAAGTCTTATACTTGATGATAATAATCAAAAGTTGGTCATTTTTTAGTGTCAACACTAACATAATCACTTATTTGCAAGCTTTGAAAAGAGTGATTTTATTTGCACCTCACTCGTCATAGCACTTGAAATTGCAATCTCTGTTGAAGCTATTCAATCATTTAACAGTACTGATGACAAACAGAGAAAAAAGACAGAAATTCGTCAGGACATGTGCGACTCCAACCTGAGCTCAGGGGATTTAAGTTCTTTCCCGCTCTTCCATAGCAGGATCAATGGTGAAAGCAAGCAAGAAAAACACCACAACCAATCACAAATGGTCGTGCTAAAACAATGTGCCATGATTTACTTACAACAATTTATATGATCGGGAAATAGTTTCAGACAAAGCAAAAGAATATTATCCAACGTAAATTATTTAGAAACCTTTCAAAAATTATCTAGAAAAAATCGTTTAGTTTATCTAACACAACCACTAATTTGCAAGCTTTGAAAAGAAAAATCTTATCTGCAGCTCACTCGTCACAGCACTTGAAATTTCAATCGCTTTGTTTAAGCTAATCAATCAATTAATAGTAATTTCGAAAAAAGACTTTGGTGAATGCAATATGAATGATCCAATGAGCTTCATTAACCACACTCGAGGGAGATGATCTGAGCCATATATTTATTATCGAACGAGACTTTTGTGAATGTAAAAGGAGACCTGTTAGATTGGTGCCATAAAGCATACATCTTTCATTATAACAAAAGAACATACATATAGGCATTAAGCCTTTACAAGAAAAAGAAAAGCAACTAATAGTTAGCCAAGAATAAGCTAATTAATTCCCCAAAATATTCTAATACCAAACCGACAACTAAGTTGCCTAAAATGAGAAAGGCAAGTATGGTACATGATATTACATTCCCGAATACTCCCTCTCAAGTTGGCGTGTGAGGATCCCGAATGCCCAACTTGCGAAGAAGGAACAAGAAACGGTCACGACCCAGTGCCTTCGTAAAAACATCTGTGAGTTGAAGTCGCGTAGACACGTGAGAAGTGGTAACCAATCCAGACTTGATGTGTTCTCGGACAAAATGGCAATCAATCTCGATATGTTTCGTCCGTTCATGGAACACTGGATTGGCCGCTATATGTAATGCTGCCTGGTTATCACAAAATAACCTGGTGGGTCCGGTCAACCGAACTCCCAGACAAGAAAGTAAGCTTCGCAACCAGATCAACTCACTAACCGTGGCTGCCATGTCACGATATTCCGCTTCAGCTGTGGATCTAGACACTGTTGTCTGCTTCTTCATCTTCCAAGAGATTGGACAGCCTCCTAGAGTAATGAAATAACCTGTGATTGACCTATGTGTCAAAGGACAACTTGCCCAATCCGAATCGCAATAGGCTTCAAGAGATAAGCAGTCCGGTCGTAGAAATATCCCTTGTCCTGGGGATTGCTTCAAGTAACGCAGAACTCGCAAAGCTGCATCCCAATGATCTTGTCGAGGTTCCTTCAAAAATTGTGCTAAAATATGCAGTGGGTAGCTTAGCTCTGGTTTGGTTATCGTCAAATATATCAGTCGACCAACTAAACGACGATACCGTTCCGGATCTGGAAGCAATGCACTAGAACTGATTGCCAACTTGTGATTCTGCTCCATAGGAAAGTGCGACGGTCTTGTGCCCATCATCCCTGATTCAGTCAGAATATCTAAAGTATACTTACGCTGACTAAGAAAGAGTCCCGAATCCATTCGTGTAACCTCTATTCCCAGAAAGTATTTTAGGAGGCCCAAGTCTTTAATACGAAAGCATCGATTCAAGTAGCTTTTAAATGAGGAACAACATCGAGGATCATTTCCAACTATGATCAAGTCATCCACATAAACAAGAACTCCAAGAAATGTGTTCTCACGCGTATAAGTAAAGAGGGAATGATCTGCACCTGATTGATGAAAGCCATAATGTTGCAATGCCTCTACAAACTTTGAAAACCAGTTCCTCGAGGCCTGTCGTAATCCATACAAGGACTTACGGAGTTTACATACCGCATTTATCTTCGGTGTCAAAAACCCAGGAGGTAGATGCATATATACTTCTTCGTCCAAATCTCCGTGTAAAAATGCATTGTTTACATCCATCTGATGGATCTCCCACTTCTTGTCCACCGCGATAGATAACAGGCACCGTACCGTCACTAATTTCGCCACTGGTGCAAATGTCTCGTGGTAGTCAACTCCTTCAACTTGGGTAAAGCCCTTTGCTACAAGCTGTGCCTTGTATCTTTCTATAGTGCCATCAGCTCGACGCTTCACCTTATAAACCCACTTACAACCAATCGGACGTTTTCCTGGAGGGAGCTTCTCAATTGTCCATGTTTTATTATCCTCTAAGGCTCGTATCTCCTCCGCCATCGCCTTATTCCACCGTGGATCGCGTACAGCCTCATGATAAGAGCGAGGTTCATTGTCTGAATCAATAGCAGCTAAGAATGCTCGATGTTGATCAACAATATGATCATAATCAATAAATTGTTCTATAGGATGGGACGTACTTGAGGAGGCTGCGAAAGTGGTCTGGTACGAAGGGGGGATCGAGGATTTTGCGGTGTGAACAACAAAATCTCTTAAACGTCGGGATGGTTGTCGAACCCTCTCTGATCGCCGTAACTGAGCAGCTTCATTAATGCCTAATTGGTGTATTGGTTCAGTATTTCCTGAACTTATTTTGTCATCAGATGGTATCTCGTCCCTTTCTTCTGAAATTGTTTATGTCATGCTCTTGGGTATCTCCTCTTGCTCCATCAAGCCATCTTTCCTCCATTGGGCTTCCGTCCCTTCCACGTTTGACTCAGATTTATTGCGTTTGTGCTCCCTCTTGCTGCAACTTTCATTAATCCATCCCCCGTGGTCAAGAAACAATGGACTGTCCCCCATGGAGTTTGTCCTTTCAACTGATTCATCACCAAAAGGAAATGTTTGTTCGCAAAATTATACATCTCTTGATACGAAAATCTCCCGAGTCTAGAGATCGTAAACCCTCCATCCCTTTTTGCCATGCGGATAGCCAACAAAAACGCACTTCCTGGATCTCTCTTTAAATTTATCTTTTACACGAGGACGATTGTGTGCATAACATAACGAGCCGAATACACGCAGATTCATATAGTTTGGTTCCTTCCCAAAAAGTAACTCGTACGGGCTTTTTCCGTCTAGTAGCGGCGTGGGTGTGACATTGATCAGATGAACTGCAGTCGAGACACATTCTCCCCAAAATCAAACAGGAAGAGACGCTTGAAACATGAGGGCCCTAGCAACATTTAATATATGCCTGTGCTTTCTTTCAACACGCCCATTCTGTTGTGGCGTGTCGGTACACGATGTCTGGTGTATAATCCCATTCTCTGCAAAATATTCTTGTAATTCTCCTGACAAGAACTCCGTTCCATTGTCGCTTCGCACAATTTTAATCATTCGGTCAAACTGATTTCTTATGAGGTTGCAAAAATTAACAAGAAATCGTTGAGCTTCTGACTTCTCGTGCAATAGATATACCCAAACCGCCATACTATAATCATCCACGATGGTCAAAAAATAATTTGCTCTAGAAATCGACTTGACCTTATAGGGCCCCCAAAGATCACAATGCGCAGGATGTAATGGAAAATCAGCTTTATTAGAACTCAAATGAAACTCTGAGCGTGTCTGTTTTGCTCGAATACATACATCACACTCTCTTTTATTCTTCTCCAACAAGTGCAAGTTAATACCAGGAAATTTAACGTGGCGAGATGGATGTCCAAGCCTCTTATGCCAAAGGTCTTCCGAGATATCTTGAACCACCCGACATACAGCAGAATTGGTCGCCACATACCGCAAGTAATAGATCCCCCCTTTGTGTTCACCTACTCCAAGCATCCTCCTCGAAGTGCGGTCCTGGATCAAACATAAATCCGAATAGAAGGTTATAGTTCAATTTATGTCCGCTGATAATTGTGCAATTGAAATTAAATTGCAATCAAAAGTGGGCACCAAGAGAACATTAGATAACATAAATGCATCTACAACAGCAACTTTCCTGATTAAAGTAGCGTTCACCGTGCTTCCATTCGGGATAAAAACAGGCATCTTCCCCACAATTGGTGAAGATTCCATGAAGTATTCATGTCGTCCGGTTATGTGTCTCGAGGCTCCTGTATCCAATATCCATTCAGTTTCAACAGCCACGAAGTTATTATTATTATTACCGGTAAGTCGATCCGCATCCATTTCTTCGCGTCCCAGCATCCGAAAAAGCTTCTGAACTTGGGCCTCCGTAAGGCCCGGAATCTGTTGGATCGGCTTACCATCATTTTCGGAAGATCCACTACTAGCTGTTCCCATATGCATTGCATTTGCCTGAGTCTGATGGGTCGGCCTACCTTGATATTTGGGACGTGGTCCGTTCGACCCATAATATTTTCCCACTGGTTTTGGTCCCGATCTCCTCCCTTTGTCCCAATCATTCGGATACCCATTAATGCTCCAACAGTCACGTTTGAAATGGCCCGGTTTCCCACAGTGATCGCAGATCGGTCGTCCCTCTGCCGTGAATTGCCGCTTCCCTGGCATCCGCGTAGGCATTGTGGCTCCAGCTTGTAATCCTTCGATTCCTTTCGCAAGAAAAGCCACCGGTTCAGTCGAGGATTTTTTCTTGTGTGACACAAATTTCTACTTCTCTTCGTATGTAATTAAGGAGTAAATTTTGTTCAATCCGGGCATAGGTTCGGCACTCAAGATTGTGGATCGTACCGTGTTGAACTCTGGATGGAGTCCCATGAGGAACTGAAAAGATTTCTCCGTCTCCCACTTCATCAGTGCAGCCCCGTTTGCACCACAAGTACAACTTGAATTATCGTAATATGACTTCAACTCATCCCATAAACCTTTCATCTTTCCCCAATATTCAGCCACACTTTGTCCTTCTTGCTTTAGGAGACAAATATCGGATTTGAGCTGATAAATCCGAGCGAGATTCCCCTGTGAGTATCTCTCCTTGAGGTCGTTCCACAGCTTCCTCACGTCATAAGCATATGCAACCGTGGCTTGCAGGTCCTTCCCCATCGTGTTAAAAATCCATGCGATTAACATGGAATTCCATGCCTCCCAATGTTCATAATTGGGATCATCCTCTTCTGGCTTCTCTATGGTTCCGTCAACGAACCCAAGGTTCTTTTTCGCCTTTAAGGCATTCCGCATCGCACGAGACCAAGTCAAGTAGTTGTCGCCATTGAGCTGACAGGCGATCAACACATTACCTGGGCTATCTGATGAAGAAATCCGGTACAAGGCTGGGACTTCCTCCTCCTTGTTCTCGCCGCATCCTCCGACGATCATCTTCATTTTTTCGGCGTCCTTCACGGCACCATCCTTTGAATCATTCGCGTTCGACATCCTCGTTTGTCAAATCAAACACATACGAGATCAAACGTTCCCAATACGTTACCGCTCTGATACCATGTTAGATTGGTGCCATAAAGCATACATCTTTCATTATAACAAAAGAACATACATATAGGCATTAAGCCTTTACAAGAAAAAGAAAAGCAACTAATAGTTAGCCAAGAATAAGCTAATTAATTCCCCAAAATATTCTAATACCAAACCGACAACTAAGTTGGCTAAAATGAGAAAGGCAAGTATGGTACATGATATTACATTCCCGAATAAGACCAGAGATGAAATGCATCTCTCTTTTGCCCTTGTTAAGAAATAATATTTGGTTTTGAAAGAAACAAAACTACCATACTTTGTCAAAAAGACTTTGATTTATACTTAAAAAATTTACTGCAAATATATCTTTTTACCTTTTATACTTAATATGCTTAATATCTTCATTTTTATAGAGGCAGGATTCGTAGCAGAGGTGGTCTAACGAGATTCTTATGATGAGATGTACTTCGATGTTTAATTAATTCTCATTGTTTATTCAATATTATTCTTATCATTTAGTAGATTAAATTTTCGTCACTAACGGTTAATTATCTGGTTAGGATTGTGTTTCTAAGTCAAATTGATTGACCAACAATCACAAAGATATTCTCATAAACTTTCTATATGAGGACTTTTGATTGATTGTTAATCATGTTGTGGATAATTTCTTTTGTTAGAAGCTAGATTTAGGGCTTCCAGGATTTGATTGTATGGGTGAGTAGATGCTCCTAAATCTATGATTCTTTCTACTTCAATGGCTACATGATTCTTTTTACTTCAATCAATCAACGACTAGTTTTTGAAGATGGTTCTATCTAGTGGGAAGCTTGGAGACGAGGATTATGTAAGGAGCACAAAGTTCGAAGAGGAGAACAAGCGATCATCATCCTTATACAAGAGAATTGCTCTTGTTAATTCTAAATTGTCTACTTGAGGGTATACAGAGTTAAATGTGTGGAGTGAGATAGCCTCGGTAGAGGCAGCACTTGCTTTTGTAGAAGTGCTTATGGCAATCACATTTTTATGTAATCTCTTGTCTTGATTATTTGGTGGAATTCAGCCAATAGGCTGTTAGTATAGGAGAATGGATGTAGGGTTACCAAAAGCCGACTCATTATAAACTATTGTGCATTGTTTTCTACTCTTTTACTCGCATTTATTACTATTTGGTAGAAGCACTGTACTAGTTCTACTCATTTGCTCCTATCAAATTTAAAAATTCTAATGCCACATTATTTTACCAAGTTTGATTTAAATCACCTATTTACCCCCTAGGTGATAATTCTAGCCAAACAACATCACAAACCAGAACTAAGTGCCATGCTCAACCTTTCCCACCTCTCTATCGTGGAACCGTAGTAGAGTGTTGCACCCAAGCATTACTATTATTGCTGTCGGAGGTGTTTTGGATCTCTATATGGATGTGGATTTGTTGATTTAGGCTCCGTTTGTTTCACGGAAAATAACTTCCTAAAAATGTTTTTTGGATTTTCCGGCATTTGGGAGGCGAAAAATAGGCTAATCCTGGAAAACATTTTCCTTTTATGAAAAAATATTTTTGAAAAGTGTGGAAAACGTTTTCCTCATTTTGAAAAGAGGAAAACATTTTTTTTTCATCTTTTCTTCCTTGTTTCTTTCACACTTCTTTCTTTTTCTTTTCTAGTTCTTTCTCCTTTGTTGCTATTCCTTCCTCCGCTGCCCTCGACCCTGAGCTTCCTCCATTGCCGCCTATCTAAAATATTTCGACAACTAGATAGCCTTTCTACTCATGGAAAAAAAATAGTACCATTAAGAAATTAGAGTGATGATATCCTTTTTCAATATGCAAGAAGTCGGAAGTTCAAATCTTATTAGTTATGATGTAAACGCGTTCCTTGTACACGAAAGTTTCAAAGTTCAAGAGTCATTTAGTCATGGCTTTTTCCTTCATCATTTTAATTTATGTCAATTACAATTTTGAAAGATCAATTTTGACAACCGTTGCGAGTTAACTTTAAATTTCCTATTAGTATAGTGTGCACGAAGTTAATTTGCAAAGACAATTGACTTATGGGTGAAAGTTTCAAATGGCAACCATAAATCCAAATGGACCTATATTCTAACCATCGGCTATTACCGACAATCAGCTCTGGTCAGGTAAAATAACTTGGTGAGTGACGCCTATGCATGCCAAAATTTGAGCAGTGGCATGTAAGAATGAGGTTGAGCAGCTTGATGGGCCCATCGTTGGCCCGCTGAAAACGATTTGTGTGATTAATGGGCTCGTTAGATGCCTTATCCATCCCTAACATACATAACCCAAGTTAGATGCGGCATTATCCATGGACATCAGTATAACTATAATAGGAAAATAGAAGGAGACGATCCATCCAATGGAGTTCAAAGTTTATCACTAGCGCAATAAAGTGCTTTGTGCAAGAGTTTTTCTAACGTGGGCTATATTTATTGAAATGTTGATTTACCGTTTTACAGAGTTTGTATAATAAGATAAGACATGAAGATTCTTATTTAGTTTAATATAGGGCTCGATTGTGTGGTCTGAGTAAAGCTTGGCCTGTGATGAAATGGTCCATAGCTTAAAACTCCATAAATAGTACTCAAATCTCTCCTCTAACCTGGAAATGACCTAAAAGTTTCTGATCGAATATCCATGGCTAATGGACTGCCATGCTATTTAGCTAATTAACCTAGCTTGGACTCTCACAAATCCATACCAAATTGCACTCAGAGATTTATATCTTACCATGCAAAGTATATAATTTGGAGTCGCCACTAGTCGATTTACGGTAGGCCGATTGGACATCTAAAAAAACTAGTGGGAGGACTATTCTATTCCTATGAATTAGAGATAGTGAGTTCGAAGACTTGTCAATACTAGATTACTTTAATGCCCTCTCAATACAATTTCATTTAAAGCATTTAAGTAGGCAACCTGAATGATTTTAAGGTCAATCATTAAGGCAAAGGTTATCATGTGAGTGCGCATTCAAAAAAATTAGACACGTAAAACTCAAGAAAAGTGTAAACAGGAAGCATGCACCATGCAATTGTTCTTTTTTTTTTTGTACTTTTATATGAAATAAACTATGCTATATACAATGCATGAAATATAATTTACTTAAACTACGTGATTATCCTAATGACGTGCAATTAAATAAAATTAACCCTATCATGCGAGCTACATGGTGAACTAATTATCCTAACATGCGATTGTAAATGACATACTCAAATGACGGGGCAAAATGGCTTTTCTCCTTATTTTCGGATTTAATGACGACTCAAAGTAAATCACCTAGAAAAAAAAATGGTTATTTAACCTAGATTATGCATGAAATGGACCCTAGTCTATCCTATCTTGAGTGGGCCATTTTAAACATGCAAAATGACCTAAACATGCAAAGTTTATCAATGACATCCTAGGACCAATCCTCTTCAATTCTAATTATTCTTTATCACTTTTATCGAAAATCTTGTAATAGAAGTTGCTCAAATTATTTGACATGCGAAGAAAGAGCAACCAAAACCATGGATCATGCACCCCTCTATTAGGGCCGAACAACCTTTTTATTGGTTATATTGCTTCTGCGGTTTACATATCATATTTTTCTTCCCCATAAAATTCTAGACAATTAAAGTTCGGGAAAAATGGGTCAGCTCACAACTTCTCCCATCAACTTACACATACAAATACTAAGCTTTTCATTCCAACATCTTGGCCTTTAGGCCTCTCAACCACACTTTCACAACTTCTGTAACATTATCCAAATTGGGACTCCATGGCAGCTTAACCTCTGATTGGAGATCTCAATTCTTGAAAAACAATGGGTCCATCACATCCTGATAGAGGTCTAAACAATTGTCCATCTAAATTGAGATTCCAAGTCATGAACTTGATTGGAATCCGTCATGACACTGTTGACTTTATTTTGGTATATGTAGTCCACGAATTGGTGCATACTGTATCATGTTCACTATAGTCCAATCATGTGACAAAGCTAAGGCAGGTGTGACCATGCTAATTTCCTGAAAAGTAAAATAAAATAAGGGGATGAGCACACAGCCCAATAAATAAAATTACTAACTTTAATATAGGGTAGAAGTTCAACGCCTGATGTTGTAAATCACAAAGCTGTCAAGTGATCTGTTATTCGAGTATAACCAAGTATGACATTAAACATATTATCAAGTATAAACTTCAATAAATGTAATAAGCATTCTTTCTTTTTACTTTTGAGCTTTCTTTTTTTGAGCCTCCCATCGGGACTTTCGTCACCGGGCAACGTCGTTACTTCATGTAGACGACAGTATATACATTTCTCATCATTTATAAGTGAACAATGTCTACATCATAGCCTCAAGTATGTCACTTTTTGGCGTATGACGGCATATATATGTCACATTGTCGTGAGCAACGGTAAGACCTTACGTCGTCCCTTCAAGCCCCTACATTGTCACTTTTCTCGTGAACGATGGCACGCCATCATTTTATTTATGCAAGTAGCACACCTTTTCAAGCAAATGATATATTTGCCAATCTTTCATACAATATTTGTGCGATGTAAATATTTTCGCACACATTCTATTCTATATGTGCTAACACTCAATTATCGGCAGATGTTCCATTCCATATACAATAATAACCATGCAATCACTCCATCATTTGCACACGTTCTGTTTTATATAAAATAATAACCATGTAGTCACTTCATCAAAGTATCAAACTAACATCCCTAGTTTAAACCTAGTAATTCCACTGCCTTTAACATAAAGCTACTTGTGAAAGTACGAGGGGTCTGTGGGGGCGTGAGGAAGCGTGACTCGAGCGAGTGAGAGGGCGTGAGGGAGAAGGGAGGAGGAAAGGTTGGTGGATGTTGGAAATGGGATACCAAAGCCTTATTTATAATAATTTCTTAGCTTCTTTCATAAGATTCTTTGATAATGACATTGCTTTATTTTTAATATTATTGGTCCACCTGAAAAGCTAGATATCTTAGTGTTGACACCTGATTTTTAATCATCTTTTTTCTTTTAAAATTAATAAAAAAAATTTATAAAAATTTATAAAATTGAAAAATCAACTTTGGGAACCTTAGCCAAGCCTAGGGAACCAATTTTGACCAAAAAATAAATTTTCATATTTTCAGTATTTTTTGCTATTTTTAATTTCGAAAATTCATAAAAAAAAATCAAGAAAATTGAGAAAATTGCAAAATCAACTTTGGAGGCCTTGGCCAAGCTTAGGCAACCATTTTTTTTTAACAAAAAAATAATTTTTCATATTTTTTTATTATATATATTTTAGAAATTAGGAGAATATTTAATAAATAATAGCATTTGAGGCCACTAAAATACATAAAAATAGTCAATATTTTAAATCCCTTTTTCATGTTGGCCATCACAAATTTAAAAAATCCAATTCGGGGTCATGTATTCCTTCACGAGCATAATCTCGAACCGGGACTAAAAAATTCAATTTGAGTTAATTTATTTTCATTTTTTCACTTTTAGGAGTTGTGACATTGTTCTCTAATATTTCAAATTTTCATTTTGACCCAATTATACCCAGAATGACTCAATTTTGCAAAAAGGGCTTTAATTAATTCTGCATTATTTTCAGCGGCAAAAAATGAGCTTAAATTTGACATGCGGTGAATTTTGACTAAGTATAGGGGATGCGTGTAAAAAATTATGAGGGGATTTGGACTTAAAGAAATTTTATTTTTAGGAACTGAATTGTAAATATTTAAAATTCTGGGACTAGAGTGTAAATACCTAACTCTTGAGGGATTATTTTGCAAATAACAAAAAGAGAAGTTAGTGGAGAAATTAGAATCGAGAAGGGAAGATAGAGAAGAGAAGTTGAAGAAGAATGGATAGAGAAAATAAGATAAGAATAAAGAAGAGAAGATGGAGATGAAGAAGAGTTAATAGAGAAATTAGAATGGGAGATAAATATGGAGAATGGAAGATGAAGATGAAGAAGAGTTAGTGGAGAGATTAGAATGTGAGATAGAGATGAAGAAGGGAAGATGAAAATGAAGAAGAGTTAGTGGAGAAATTAAAATGGGAGATAGAATTAATGAAAAAATTAGAATGAGAGATAGATGAGTGGGTTATAAAAGGAGGAAGAAGTGAGCTTGAGAGAAAGATTTTTTTGGGGGGAGAAAATTTTGGATGTTTAAGAGAGTTTTGAGAGATTAAAGAAAAATTGGAGAAAAAGAAAATACCAAAAAGAGAGAGAAATTTTTGAAGATGATGGGAGTTTAAAGTTAGGAGTTATTATCACAAATTTCTTCATCGATCAACATAAATCAAGAGTTCATCTTCGTCAACAAGCAAGCAAATTCGAGCTAAGTATTTTTATTTATTCATTTATTTGTGGTTTTAGTCTCAAATTAACACAAATTGTCTACACACCTCCCTCTCTTTCCCCAATATTTTTATGTCAGGCAAAAAGGAAACTCTATATCGACGGTAAATCCCATGAACGTACAAATTTGGTCCATACAAGCCCCCAGAATGTCCACCAATTCTCAGCCGACCCATGGATGGATTTTGATTCGAATTGTCGAATCAATTTGTTGTATTTATTCTAAGGAATTCAAACCCCAGAATGTGAAGGGCAGAGCCTACTTACTAGAAGTCATTTAAATTCTGTCCTTTAAATTTCTGCAATTTAATTTCCGCACCATTAAACCCCAAAGGGAAGAGTCAAGCCAATGCTAGGCCGCCCATTGGAGGTCTTTACTTTCTATAATTTAAATTCATGCACCTTAAATCCCAAAGGGAAGAGTCAAGCCAATGCTAGGCCGCCCATTGGAGGTCTTTACTTCCTGTAATTTAAATTCCTGCACATTAAATCTCAAATGAAAGAGCCAAGCCAATACTAGGCCGCCCATTAGAGGTCTTTACTTCATGTCATTTAAATTCCTGTAATTTAAATTCCAGCACCTTAAACCCCAAAAGAGAGGGCCAAGCCAAAACTGCGCCATTCATTGGAGGTCTTTACTTTCTGCAATTTAAATTCTTGTTTCAAACCCCAGAATAGGTAGGCCGAGCCAAGGCCGGGTCTCTCGCTGGAGGTTGTAACATTGCACAGAAGTCGTTAGCTTGCTCCCTCTTTCGGCTTTAGGAAATATATCGCATCTTCTGATATTGTGTTTATATTCAGAATGCTTTGCATCGTCAATCTTATTCAATTCGAAAATGCCAAAAAATGTCATTTATGTGCATTTCACATAGTGTAAATCATGCATGTTTTGCCATATCGCATACGTGTTCGTATCGTCATTGATTTATGCATATTCAAAAGAAACTTTTTAAAAGAAAATTCAGAAAAATCTCAAAAATTAAAAAACGGGTCATTTTAACTGGCCAATCCTATTTTTGATGAATTTCCTTCCTAGTTTTCTAAAATGATGATTTTGCCTCTTATGGGTAAATTGTCCCAAAAAATTTCAAAAAAACAAATTCTAAAAAATTTTGGAAAATAAGGAATGACCATATTCAATTGGTTTGACTTGTTTTCATTTCTCGATCCTTAAAAAATGAAAATTTTACCCTCCTGGTTAGTTTGACCCAAATCTTTTCAGGTCACCCCAAATGATTTTTCATGAAATTGGTACTGAAAGGGCATTAGAGTAATCTAACGTAACCAAGCCCCCGAACTCATGATCTCTGGTTCGCATAAATAAATTAGTTCTCCTGCTAATTTATTTAGGTTTCTAATCGACTTATCAAGAACGATTAGTTACGACTCCAAACCTTAAAATCATTTAAACAAAAAACCAAAGTTGCAATTCGGTAGGGCTTTGGAGGGTCTGTGTTAGGTTAGTTAATCTAATTAACCTAATAATCCGTTCACCTGAAATAATTATTTTCGAGTCGCGACACTTAGGTCTCTAGATTAGGCACTTATTGATACTTGATTGGTCCACTTATTTAGGCTATCCTCTTAGGTTTCTAGATTAGGCACTGTCGCGACCTAAAAAATTTCACGCGATTGATGAAATTCCCAGGTTAACGGATTATCAAGTTAATTAGATTGACTAACTTAATACGGACTCTCCAAAGCCCTACCGAATCGTAACTTTGATTTTTGTTCAAATGATTTTAGAATTTGGAGTCGCCACTAATTATTTTTTGATAGGTCGATTAGAAATCTAAGTAAATTAGCGAAAGAACTAAATTACTTCTATGAACCAGAGATCATGAGTTTGGGGATTTGGTTACACTAGTTAATTAAAACTTATGCCCTTTCAGTACCTTAATTCCATGGATATCCTAATTTGGCAACTCAGGCTTGGTTTACTCCTAAGGCTCTAGTAAAATGTTCTCTTCTCTTCTTTTTTGTATTTTCACTTTTTAGATGGAATGCCTGATATATCTGTGCCTCGTCAATCGAAATCACATGGATTATTGGTTGTCGTCGCCGACGGAGCGGGATGAAGCCCGGTTATGCCGGAAGAGCACCAACTGCCTAGTATGTTGGGCACTAACTACCTAGTGTGCCAGGGCCGAGTGTCCGTTAATAACTGAAAATCGCATGTTTCATAATGCTTGAGAGTTTGGTATACGCGTTCTAGTTGTTGAATTGATTTGGGTTGTGATTTAATTACCTAATAAATTATTGTATTGTGTGGACTAAGACGGGATAAGCTGCATGTGATTAACCGTTGGATTGCTTATGTGTTGTTACGCCTGTTTTGGTTGCCTGAGTGCATTAATGCCCTAATTGGACTTAAGTGTTAACTAACAGAGATATTTATATCCTATCCGTTATCGATAAATATTTTTAAGGTCCGTAACTTTGAAAATATGCTGATGTGGATAACGAAGATGTCATGACCCCTCTTTTGGAGTAGTTATGAAGTTAACCCTATCCTGACCCATTATATTTTTGCTAGTCTTAGGAAGCCACCCCAAAGTACGGGGTTATATAATTTGTAGCTTCTGTAGGGTTAACGATTATCTACTAATAAAAATGGTAGTTTTTTGCTGAGCTGGTTGTTGTTGTTTGATATGTTGTTCTGTTTATCTATCTCTGCTATTTTAGCGATTATTTGGGAATTTTGCGTTCCGCATGCATATAATTATAAAATAAAAATAAATGGGTCGATGACGTGCCTAGCACGTCACCCTTTTACGACCCGAGGATGTCATATTTCTAGTCTGTAATCCATTAATAGTCCATACCAGAAGGGTAGAATTCCTCTTTAGTTAAAGCAAAAAAGAAAGGCATTTTTATTCTTCACATGCCCAAAAAATATTTTGGATTATCAAAAAATTAGAGCGTGAGGTGCGTTGTAGAAGTCTATCCATGGCATATAGGTTGTAAGGACATTGTAGCATAACTGCTAAGGTGATGTCAGGACCTAAGGGAGGCGTAGATGGTGCTAATTTGATGTCTTCTCTTTATGAGTCTACCTTTTTTTTTTATTATTATACATAAACTATTTCTGTTGTCCATATTGGATTCATTGTTGCCTAATCCTATGGAGTGGATATTTACGTAGCCACCTAAATCCTGGTACACCGTTTTCTCTATTTCTCAGTTATTTCTCCATTAATGTCACAATTTAATCGATTGCACGGTCCTCTTTCCACGACGGTGACAATGATATTGCCACTCGAGAGCTATCATAGTATCCACATCTAGATACACACATCATGATATAAAGATAGTTGGGTGCACGGATAAATAGAGGGAATGTATCTTATAGTTCCTTACACACGTGGTGTCTACAACCAAATTTTACACACGTTGTAAAATGTTCAAACCTAAACTAGTGGAGAAGGCACGCACAATCATGTTGAGAAAGAAATCCGAGAGAGACGTCAGGGTGTTTGTGACAAGGGTGATTGATTTTCCGTCCAGTCCTATCCAAGAATCGAGAATAGGACCAGTCCAATATGGTTCATGGGCAGTCCAATAGAACCGGTGGCTTATTAGTAGGAGTGAGCAACACGAACTTTAATTTTAAAATGAAAAAAACCCTAGATTATTAGGTTCACATATAAGAAATTAAAAAAAAAATCGGTCCGGACCGGGAACATACAAGTTTCTCCGAAAGAAGAAACATCATCATTCTTTCAAGAAGTAGCACAAGTCTAACAAATGTTACATATGTAATAAGAAAGGGCACTTTGCCATAGAATTTCCTCAAGCAAAACATCAAGGAAGCCATATGATCTAGAAGATTGCACAAAGTACTGGTGTTCAAGTTGATGATGATGACATTGAGTCTATTTCTCCCTCGAAGATAAACCCTTTGTTAACCCTCTCTGTGCTATACGGACACATTTCTCAAATGTCTCTTCAAATGAGTCAACTTTAGAGAAGGATATCTTTTCCTTTTTCAATAATTGTTTCCAAATCTAGAAATCAGTCTTTCACCCATACTTACCTATCCAAATATTCCTTTCCAAGTACCACATGCCCATTTCTGTAATTGCTCTCATTGACACCAAAGCCAATGCATCCATCATGGATACAAAAGTTCTGCCAAAAGAATACCAAATACCTTATACAAGGTATTTCAACTCTGCTTCTGGATATACTTTTGCCATCAAATTTCATAATAAGCCTGTCACACTTCAAGTCTTTCCCCAGTGTTCTATCATAGTCAAAATCCTTGGGTGTAATTCCCCTTATAAGGATATTATCATTGGTTGAGATATTCTCACTTAGCTCCCACGACTCAGAATCTTATTTGCTGGTTTAAGATTCAAAAACCATTTTCAAGAGTTTGTGGATGTTCAAAGACTTTTTGTCATTCGGCTAGAAATCTTCAATCCCATCATCTAAAACCTTTTATCTTGTTGTTCTGACTCACATTCACAATTCTCTCGAACATGTTCTCATCTTTTATGGAAAAACACAAACTTCTTTTTTAGACTCCTTTTCAAAAGGAATGAGGATTTCAATCTTAGTAAAGCCAGTCATTCTGGTATGAACCTAGATCATCATGTCTGTGCTCAGCAAAAATGCATTGAATTGTTTGCCCAGGGTCTCATTGAACCTTATGATTCTTAGTGATCTTGCGAAACCTTCTATGTTAACAAGTAATTAGAGCAAAATCGAGGAAAACTCCAATTAGTAATCAACTATCAGCCATTGCACTAGTTTGTCCAAGATGATAAGTTTTCATGAGTGAATGATTCTTCTTTCCACGTAGGTCCTGACATTTGAATCTTAATCTTAACTCAGCCTTGATGATAAATGGCACTGGTATTAGGAAGGAAGCAGAGACAAGCGTCAAGGTGTACTATCCCTAATTCCACGCTCTTAGGCCAATTTCAGGGGACTACCTTTTAGTTTCAAAATTCAATCTTGAATCTTATCCCTCAAGATGCAAAATATTCTTGATCCACAAGTTCCACAAAGTGACGAATAGAGAGCATACTAAGCCACGACATACTACTAAATTAACAAGATAATTCTTAGTTGAGGTACCATAACTAGATAAGAAGAAGAGATGAGAATTGAGGGGGCCAGGGGGTAACAAACACAATTTTATAGATGAAGGCAGAACTCTCCGAATTCTACCTCATTACATGATACAAGGGGCCTTAAATAGGCAACATAACCAAATAAAGCGGAAACATTGGATTCATAGATCTGACATATAGTAATCGATAAATAGTAACCTATCTACTGCTATAATGTACAATGAACAATTTTGACCGGTGAATAGTACATAACAAGACAACCTTTGACCTCTACAGCCTGATTATTGGGGCAAAAAAAAAAAAACCACACCCATGTGGCATAATAAGACAAACGGTATTTATATTTTAACTCTGCTTAATCCTTCTTCAGTGTTGTTCGGCGATCTGTCCGAGCTGTCTCCTCCATCCTTTTGTCTATTGAAAGCACGCAAAGTTCTTCAATTTCCCATATTTCAAGGTTAGGGTGCCGAGTTCGAACATCATTTAATGGGAAAGATAAGTAATAGGGAATATTATCAAGTGGAACGAAATTATTGTCGTGCAAGTTTGTGCAAAGAGATCTTGAGAGAGGAGCTTATGAAACCACGAACTGGACCAGCACCCTCGGGACTCGGAACAAACCGGCTAGTTCAGTGCGATTCGGGTGATTTTCGGTTTGGTCAGTCCGCTTGCTCACCTTTAATTTGTGACTAAATTCTACAATAACCTTCATCGGCTGTAACTGATTAGTCCCACGCTAGTACGAAACCGGTCGTTTATCTCCTCGTCCCAACCCGCAGCAAAATAAGATCAGCCCAATAGAAAGACCCATCACGAAGGCCCATGTCCCAAGTCACACGCCCTCCTCTATGAGCTCACTTCAGTTCCAACAATAATGCCATTTGCGAAGAACTTGGGCTACGATGTATGACCACCTCGAGTCGAGAAAGACAAGGCACTTACTTTTCTCCTAGAGACAGGAATGAATCATGCGTAGCTTTGGTTGGTGGAGCCAGCCGGGAGGCGGTGATGATGTAAATGCTGAGTAGCTAGATTTGGTTATATTTAGATCCGAGTAATACGTGAACTTTATGTACTAAGGTAGCAGAATCTCTATTACAAAAACCCATTGTCGGCTTCCACAAAATATAGAATATCGATATTTGTAGAACTATAGTATTAAGTATGACGTATCCGACAGAACTAGATAGCTCATTTGAAGTATGATGTATCGGACAATGTACGTAAGCCCATTTTAGAAAATGCGATCGTAGCGGCTATAGTGCTTTTACGTATCTCGAGTTTTAGAAGTGAGGCCATTATTGCACTCGGGAAATCATGCGATGTCCTACCTCGGCATGGCATGTTCCTTTTCTTCCTTGTCAATATTCAAACAGATCTCGAAATGTGCCTAACTTACATAAGTTTCTCGTAATTTGCTCCTCCATTTTGTCGAATTGGCCCTCTAAATCACGTTTTGATCGTTTTCAATTGGATTCGTTTTCCTTGCGGTTCTAATCTTGATACTTCGAATGACAAAATTCCCAAACGTTTTCGCCGAAATGGATGTCAAGCCTCATGTTCGGTGCTCAACAGAAGTGCTGATGTTTCAAAAGTAGATCGGATTCATCAAGAAGAAAGGATGGGAATGAGAATCATAGTACGAAGATGGAGTTGGTCCCGCCTCTGCAAATGGGGCTCCATCGACCATGCTCCACTCACATGACCCGACCAACCCTTTGGTCCTGAGGTCCCCCCTATCAAATTTTTTCTTTCCGAGGAAATTTCAATCCCCAAGAAAATCGAGGTGGGTCTCGCAACTTTTATCAAAAAGAAATCTCATGGCGTATGTTGAATTAATGTCTCGAGTTTGAGTCTGTACATGAGACCTGATCCGGCGAAAACATTTGTTCTTCGATCAAAATTCTATCCAAGTCTAACTCTTGACCTTGGTCAAAGTTGGACTCCAATTTGCTGCTAGTCGATCGGAAAAAAAAGGGTAAGGGGGGGACACATGTAATTTCCAGTGAATATGACCCAAATAGAAAAGTGGGTCAAATATTTGTAATATTCAAAAGGAGGACTCCTCTGACTTTGTTCAATAGCCGCGTAAGAAAGTCAAGACTCTGCAAAAAAAAAAAAATGAAGGGGCTGCAGGATATTCGGCGATTTTGTGCATGAAAGAGCTCCGTTAATTTGGCAAACAGGACGTTCACATCGAACGCATACAGAGCTTTGAACTGGTGGGATTTTGTGCTGTGAACTCTACATCCAATTGAGACATCTTCTTCGTGAAGACACGAGTGTTTGAACAGTGAGGTAACTGTCGTGACCTATTCAAGAGCAATTACGTGAGGCTACACACGGTAGGTTTTGGGCGTAATTTAGGATCGAGAAACATTCGAGCGTACGGACGACTGTAATTATGATTCTCTGATCATAATGGATTATGTTGCCGGCTACATATGTATCGACGTTCGAATTGAACTACGTAAATATCTAGTGTCCTTTATTATTCTTCATTTATTTCTCCGATGATTTCGTATTGATTTATTTGCAAGACCCGTTAGCGTTTTCGCGTCATATCTCAACGATGTCAATCTGTTGGTTATGACAAATTTATGTATATAGATCATGCGTCACTAAGTATAAATAATATCATCTGGGCCGTCCATTAGGATCTCGATTCGTGTCTTACTTTATTTATGAGGTAAGGTGAGCTATTTCCTAGATCTCGAAATCTACATACATAATATTTACGAACAAGCCTAGTTCTTTTTCCCATCTACAATGTATTATTACTTCCGAACTCAAAATATTGAACTTGTCTTTTGATAGCCTGTCGTGTCCAATACAAGTGCCAAACGAGATGGGACACAAATGTTTGAAAAAAAAAAGTTTTGCTGAGCAATGATTTATGAAAAGATGCAAAATGGATATGAAATTTGAACTCATGACCTCCTACTCTAATATCAGGTGAGAAATTTCGTTAGATCAAAGCCAACTGTTTTAAAAGCTTAAACTGTTAGATGAAGAAGTGATTTAATATTTAAGTGTTTTATCAATGAAAAACACCAATTTTGAGTTTTACGGTAATTACTGACATATTTGTGCAGTGCATAATCCTCGCAAAATCGTTATTATTATTATTATTTTTTTTTTATAAAATGAAGTTGTCAAAAGGAAACGGTAATAAACTCTGGAATATGATTCCAACGAACACGACTTCCGGAAAGGTTGGATACGCCGAAGTCACCCCAAATGATGGTGTCGACCGCAAGAACAGGATGTTTGACATCACGTAATGTCGAAATTATTGCAATGGTACCTCCCTTTTCAATTCTACATGTTGAAGCCCCGTCCATTTCGCAACAAAATTCAAAACTATATTTTTCGACAACAAATAACTTTCGAGAGAATTTTTTTTTGAAGAAAAATAACTTTCAAATTATTTTTTTTCTCGATGACGGTCGGAAGCCCAGGTAGCGGTCACAGATGCGGCTTGCCGAGCCTCGAGCTCGAGCTCACCCATTGCCGTATCCAACCGGTTGCGGCGAAGGAAGGAGGAAAATGAAAAGGAAAGGAAAATATAAAAAATAATTATGATTTCAAATGGTTTTAAAAGGATAAAATAATAATAAATTATTATAAAGATTGCACGGAAGAAAATCAAATCTAACTTTCCCCATCAAATAGAAGAAAATAATCTTCTGCTCATTTTTAGGTTTCAACTAAATACCGAAAAATATTGTTATTTTCTTACAAAATGACTTCCTGAAAAGATTGAGAACTCAATTGGATTCCTTAAAAAAAGTTTAGCAAATTCTCTTGATATTCATTTTTTGCCTTGGTATGAAAAGTATATGATTGGTTGAGTAACTATCCAGTTTGCACATATATAATATCTACTCACTTTATCCATTTAACTAAATAGTCATCCAATTTTTTCACAATAAGATTCCCTCCTTTTTATACAGCACTTCAACACTAATTAATACTTAGAAAGAAAAAAATCACATTTAATTTTTTTTTTGTTCAAAGCCTTATTTTATATTCACAAGTGATGTGTGCAAGGATGGAGATTGGTCATATCGAACATTTAGATGCTCCCAATTATCTAAGATAAAAATGGACAAAATAATAATAATAATAATAATAATAATAATAATAATCGTCATCATCATCATAGCAATAAAAAGTAATTTGTTTTATTGCTAAAGAAAAGGAAAAGCTTTAAAAAAAAAAAAAGGTCCACACGTGCGGGAAATGTAAGGCGCGTGATTGCAACGACTACCTGAACCGGGTGGAATTGGAGTCGGGAAATTCATAACGTCATTTGCATGTACGACTCGTCGCCCTTTCCCATTATTAAAAGCAAAAAATCACTTGTTTCTCTCGACGTCTCCCTACCATCTTCCTGTTTGTCTTCCTTGTTAGTTCTTGAGGCGCAGTTTGTCTTCAGCATCCTCTCCGGCGATCTCCACATCAGCGACCCCAGCAAGTCACCAGCCCCTCTCGCTGTTGACTAAATAGTATTCTTTAACTCTTCCTTTTGGGTATTTGCCGAGGATTTGTCTGCGGCTGAGCTGAAGTTTGATGCTAGATTTGAGTGGACTTTATCAAGAATTCAAAAGGGTTTTGGAAAATCGTGGTTTTGGTGGGGGCAGAGAGAATTCGAGGGTGTAATTAGGCAATTGGAGGAGTTTGGAGAAATGTGTATCTCTCATTTGGGTTGAGTGTAGGCACCTTGATCGTTTTTTTTCCCCCTTCTTTTTTGGCGGGGTTTTCTAGGGCATTGAGAGGATGATCAGGAGTGCTTCATGGGGATTAAAGTTGGTGGATACTTAGTTGACTGATTTTTACTTGAAATGCAACTCTTGATATGTAGTTAACACATGCTTGCTTATTTGGTTGGTTTCGGTCTGGTGGAACTAGAATCTGGTCAGATTGAATCTAGAAACTGTGTAGTTTAATGAGATGGAGGCTAGGCTCAAAGAAAAAGGATACTTTGGTCTTATGGCATCTGATTTGAACTCTGTTGGGAAAAAGAGTTTGGAGTGGGATCTCAATGAATGGAGATGGGACGGTGACCTTTTCACAGCAAGTCCTTTGAATCCCGTGGAATCCGAATGCAGAAGTAGGCAATTTTTTCCGGTTAGGTCTGATAATCTGGCTACTGATGATTTTAACAAGTGTTCATCATCTGTTCTGGAGGATGTACAGAATGAGTCCGGAAAAAGGGAAGCTGAGAAGCGAAGAAGAGTCGTGGTGGTCGAGGATGAAGAGTTGGATGATGAAGCAGGTGGTCTTAATCTGAATATTGGTGTGCAAGGGTATCCTATCACAGATTCCAGCATAAAGGGTGGAAAGAAGATTAAATCTGTAGGGCCCGTTCCAAATGGTCCCATGTGTCGGGTGGAGGGTTGCAGGGTGGATCTTAGCAGTGCGAAAGATTACCACCGAAGGCACAAGGTTTGCGAAATGCATTCTAAAGCCAGCGAAGCACTGGTGGGAAATGTTATGCAGCGCTTTTGTCAGCAGTGTAGCAGGTTGGTTTGGTCTGATGACAGCCTATTTGATTAAAATAGATGAAAAGCATTTCAGAGCTTACAGCAGTGACAATTGTCAATTTCGGCACCATAGCCAGTTAAAAAACAATGTCTATTGCATTCATTTTGAGCTTGCAGCTAATAGCTTTCATGCTGGTAGTTTACTTTGCCTGAAAATTTTCGGCCTGTTAGATGCAATGCAACTTTCTTGTACTTGTGGTCAGGTTTCACATTCTTCAAGAGTTCGATGAGGGGAAGAGAAGTTGTCGTAGGCGTTTGGCAGGACATAATAGGAGGAGGAGGAAGACACATCCTGAGTCTGTGGCTAGTGGCGGCTCCCTTGGTGATGAAAGGGGTAGCCATTATCTTTTGGTTAATCTCCTTAGGATACTCTCCAATATGCACTGTAAGTACTTACACTATGATCTTCTTTTTGTGATGCACCCTAACCAGCTCTAGAGGAGAACACTCAGCTGCATGGAAGAATTCTTGTCAAATCTGATTGGGCTGATGTTGATGTCAGTAGTTGACCTCCTCTCCATCTACTTCATATATGTGGCATAGCTTAGTGATACCAAGAAAAGAATGGTAAATGCCCTGTTAGATACTTATCTTGAGAATTGGTATCCAATGGCCTGATTAAATTGATGTACTGGCTGCTGCTCCAGTTTGATCAGCTTTCTGCTCGTAGTCATCTTTGACGATGTCTGGTTTCTAACCTTTTTGGTAAGGTGTTAAATTGTTGCTTCCAGTGGGGCGCATGCACAGTTTTGTTTAGGGTGAAAAAAATCTTGTGTTAGATTTAGAATTTACGTGCATGTGGTAATGGGGAAATGCTAACAGCATGATCCACCTTTATGAAGATTACTTGCAGATGAGATCTTCAAGGATATTAAGAACATTAATATTTGTATTCAGAATTGGACTGTTTTCCATCATTTCCTACATGTCAGTTTGGGTGGTTCCATCCTTTCCTAGTTCTTGTCATTACTGGTGGTTAGCTGAACTTTGGTAATCCATCTGTTTTATAGCTAAAGTATTCCTTCCTTGTGTGAATTCGTTGAGGACTTCTGTGGGACAAGAACATCTTAGCATGCCTGATTTGTTGTCCTACGCCATACACTTGGCTATGTCTACTTTGTGCTGTAAGCCTGTAACTTCTGTTTAGTGTGAGGCTGGTGCTTTTTGATACAGGTGCGAGAAATGGACAACATCTGTCAACTCTTTCTTGTCATTTCATGGTTTTACTGCCTCACACTGTTTCTTATAATTTCTATTTCAGTATCACAGGTCTTGAAGAATACATATAGAACTTAACCAGCTATTTATTATGATTTTTACTTACTGCTGAAATCACAACATCTAATTCACATTAAATAAAGATCTATAGCTCATACAACAATGGACTATATGATTTGTGCATAACTTGAGACTATTTATTTATTTCATTTTTTTGCTAATTTCATTCTATAGATCTGACAGTCTTGTCTCCTCTGACCTGCAGCAAGTAACTTAGATCCTACAAAGGATCAGGACCTGCTGTCTCACCTGTTGAGGAACCTTGCCAGTACAATTGATGGACAGAGGTTATCTGATTTACTTCAGGAGTCTAAAGGCGCATTGGTCAGTTCTCCAGATAACGTCCCGGATGTAACCCAGGATGATCCTGAATCTGCAAAAGCTTCTATGATGTTTCCTGAGACTAATTTTCATGACCCTGTTAGGCCCATTGGACATCAGGTGTTACGATCTGTGCCTGATTTGATACAACAAGGAATGGGTACAGATAGTACTGGCGATGGAAATCAACAACCTCCTACTGTTTTCAAGTCCACAGGCCAGTGTCTAGCAAGAGATGATCGTTTTGCTAGAGTAAATGAATCAAATGACACATCTCAGAGAATCAGAATGAAGAACATTGACTTAAATAGTTCTTATGAGGATACACAAGGATTTCTAGTGAATACACAAACGTGTAATGCTCCAGAACATTCAGGAACCGGTAATTTTGGAAGCCTTATGAAGGCATGTGAAGGGGCCAACAAATCAAGTCCACCTCATACAAGTTCAATGTCGAACCCAACATCTACAGAATCTCCATCTAGCTCCAGTCGAGAGGCTCAGGTAAATTTTCCCTTTCTTATGATGCTGGTGAAGTGGACTATATATTGGTTGGCTCTGCATCCTGTGTCAGTTTGTTTCCCCCTCTTCTTGAAAGTTTTCTCATCAAGCTTGTCAATAGCATCTATGTTTGCCTGCACATCCCTGAAAAAAGGAAAAGCAATAAGGACTTTTGCTACTGCGGTGCAGATTACTATCTTGCATTGTCACTTCAATGTTTTTCTCAATCTGAGGCTCTAAGGGCCTAATATTTAAAGAAGGCTTTGAAGAAGGTGCATTAGGTTTCATAAATTCTTGTTTGGCTTGCCCTTTTCTGGCTTAACTTTAAATAGGAATGATCTAAATGGAAAGATGGTATGTTCGGGCTCATAGTTTGTTGCAAATTTTCAGTGTCAGACAGGTCGCATTGTCTTCAAACTGTTTGGAAAAGATCCGAATGATCTTCCTCTTGCACTGCGAACACAGGTTTTTCCATACTTCTTTAGTTCTTTTGTCTAATTTATTCGTCTTTTACAGTACCCTCAAATTGGTGGCATGATTATGTGAAAATTTTCGTGGTACTTCCAGATCCTCCACTGGTTGTCTCACAGTCCTACCGACATGGAAAGCTATATTAGGCCAGGATGTATCATATTGTCCATATATCTTTGTCTTGAGAAGACCGTGTGGAGGGAGGTATGCTTTTGTTGTGAAGCAAAGTTAAGATCCGTCTCATCTGTTTTGTGAGAAAGGGATGATTAAACTTAATCATGCTACCATTCTTGATGAAGCTTCACCAGAATCTGGGCTCCGCATTAAGAAAGCTTCTGGATGTATCCAATGATTCATTTTGGCATACAGGGTGGATTTATGTGCGGGTGCAAGACTTTGTGTCATTTGTCTACGACGGTCTCTCTCTCTCTCTCTCTCTCTCTCTCTCTCTCTCTCTCTCTCAAAATATATTGAGAAGACTCTCTATAGATGATGTGCTAGATAAGATCACAGTTGAGGAAATTCGTGGGACCTATGCACGCATGCATGTGTGTTTCCTTTTTGGGACACCGTGTGGATCCAATTGTTTCTTGGTAAATGATTGGCTTCGTCTAATAGATTAAATTTACACAATTCTCTATCTCTATGCTACTGTTTGTCCATGGATTTCGTGAGTAATCATTTGGAATCTTTGATCGAGCCCTTTGAGTTATGTTAGAGTAATTAAATATTAAATCACGCCTTCATTCAATAGCTTAATATTTTGGAACAGTTGGCAGTGGTCCTACAAAATCTCGCATGGTATTAAAGCTGGAGATCTTGAGTTCAAATCTTTCTAGATCCTTATTTGCCTCTCCAATGATATATTTCCACGCTTAAAACTAGGTAAAAAGACTAGACTAAGTGTGAGGGGGAGTGTTAGATTAATTAAATGTTAAACTACGCCTTTATCCAATAGCTTAAGCGTTTGGAACAGTTGGTAGTGGTCCTATAAAATCTCACAAGTTCTCATATCATACTGCTTCTATCCCCTTCTCCAACAGTCCCAATAATAAATTGAAAATCCAAGGGCCAAAAGAATCTCAAATTTTGTCAACTGTGCTGCAGGTGAAATCATTTTAGAGACCCCGCTGCCTTTGGGTCATAATAGTGGCAAGATCTTAAGCATCAAACCCATTGCTGTATCAGTAATGCAGAGTGCTGAGTTTGTGGTCAAAGGCTTCAACCTTTTCAAGACCACTTCTAAGTACCTTTTTTTCCTTTCACACACATTATTTATCTGCTTCTTGTATCCAATTGTATGCTACTTGGTAATAAGATTCTAAACAATGATTGATATCAATTTAGTGGATATATTCTCCTAATTCTTAAGAACTTATTTCCCCAAGTTGTTTGTAGGTTATTCTGTGCCCTAGAAGGGAAATTTCTGGCTCAGAAAAGCTTTTGTGGCCTCACCGAAGAAGCTGAAATGATTAATGAAGACGAGGATGATGAAATCCAGTTCCTCAGCTTCTGTTGTTCTGTCCCGGAAACTTGTGGGAGAGGGTTTATTGAGGTTTCATTACTGCTTTGTTTTATACTTATTCAAATTGTGTTTTTCATTCGCTAAGCATCTCATGCTTGCATTCTTTCAGGCCATCCATGAACTGTTTTCTTGTCGGAGTTTGAGTGTTGTGTTGTGGACTCTAATGAATATTACCATGAGGAATCATTGTACAGTATTTTCTGGTCTAATAAATCTGGCAAATGCTAATATCAATGTCTATATCCCAAGTCGATGTGCTCAGATTGGGCCTTTTGGCTCCCATATAAACATCCCCTCCCTGTTTTCATCCTCAGATGGAGGCTATCATAGACGGTCTACATGCTTAAGTTGTGAGACACCTTCTCCTTTATTATCAACATAAGATTTTAGAAGAGAACCTGTTCAACTCTGCACCTATTTCACCTTTAAGACTCTTGTTGTGGAAGACATAAAGATAACTTTTAGTCTGATATGTAAATATGAAAATCATGCGAGTTTGAACTACTAGTGAGTTGTCTTATATGAGGGTTCCATATTGACAGGTTGAAGACCGTGATCTTGGCTGCAGTTTCTTTCCGTTTATTGTTGCAGAGGAGGAAGTGTGCTCTGAGATCCGTATGCTCGAGAGTGAAATCGAGGCACTTGAAACCCCACTTGATATCAAGCAGGAACCTGAAATGTCTGAAGCCAGGAGCAAAGCCCTCGATTTTGTAAATGAAATTGGTTGGCTTCTGCATCGAAGTCAGGCAAAGCATAAGCTTGGTGACTTGGATCACAATGTGGGTCTTTTCCCTTTTAGAAGATTCAAGTGGCTAATGGAGTTCGCAATGGAGCATGACTGGTGTGCTGTAGTAAAGAAACTGCTAGGAATTTGTTTCAATGGAGTAGTCGATGCTGGTGAACATCATTCCATAGATCTTGCAATGTTGGATATGAATCTCCTCCATAGGGCTGTGCGGAGAAATTGTCGGGCGATGGTAGAGTTCCTATTAAGATACATTCCGTGTGAAGGTTCAGATAAGGCAGGGTTGGAGCAAGTGCAACAGATTCCAGAGAATCGCAGGAACTTCTTATTCAAAGCAAATGCTGTTGGGCCTGCTGGTTTGACTCCTCTTCATATTGCAGCTAGTAGCAAAGGCTTCGAACTTGTCTTGGATGCCCTAACAAATGATCCATTATTGGTATCTCCATGTCTCTTTCTATAAATGCTTTTCATTGTATTTTGAAATTCCAATGTCATGACATAGCTTGTTCATTGTGCACGAAGTCACTGCTTTCTGTGTCCTGCCCTGTAGTTTTTGCTCATTACTCAACAATAGATCAACTGTTCCTTCTAGGTCATAAGCCGCCTTTTGGACAGTGTCTTGCTTCGTCTACTCTTTCAACCTCAATTTAGTGTCATTTCAAAAAGTGAAGGTTTATTCTGCACAATTTTGAGCATGTCCTATCACAAGAAGTTTGTGTTGAAATTTGATTGAGGAACCACGTGGGTTGAATCATTTACTGGGCCTGATTTGTAATTCATAGATATTTGATGTTTTCACATTGTGCCCCAAATGAAAAAGTGATGCTGTCTGCTCTGATTCAGGTTGGTATCGAAGCATGGAAGAGTGCTCGTGATGACTCGGGGTTGACGCCTAATGACTATGCTTGCCTACGAGGTCACCACTCCTATATACATCTAGTTCAGAGAAAATCCATTGGAAAATCTGGGAGAGGGCACGTAATACTTGATTTCCCCACCAAGAGACCACTAGAAGAGCCAAGATCAGCTAAACCTTTCAGCTTGGAGAATAGTAAGACCGAACATGGCCTGTTAAGATTGCACTGCAAATTGTGTGAACAGAAGATCCCGTGCAGACCCATGAGAACATCCCTTGTGGCCCGACCAGCAATGGTCTCACTGGTGGCCATTGCTACCGTGTGCGTATGTGCTGCACTGCTGTTCAAGAGCTTGCCCCAGGTGCAGTGCATTTTCCGTCCCTTCCGGTGGGAAGAACTCAAATATGGGTGGAGCTGACGGGTTCACCCCTATTCCTTTCAGCTTAAGACTATTCTTCCCCATGTGCCCGGGAATACATGGAGCAACACGATCTCTGCTAGTAATATTCCCCATGAGACTACATCCTATGTGTAATACTAGTTCCTGTAGTTCGATTTGTGTACCGACAAAAGTTCGGTATACAGAATCATGAATCAGTTTAGGCGAATTCACGTTTCCTTTGTTTCCTTTGTTCTCCATGATTCGTGGACGTCTTTGTGTACTCATTAACATGGCCATTGAAATGAAAATCCTTGCTATTGTACCTTGGGCATGCTTTTTGAAGACGAAAAGCTGTAATTCGTCTCAACGAGCTCGGCTATTCTTTAGTACTTATCTTACTAATCTCCTGTAACATAATATTAATAGATTGGGGAAGACAGCAGCTGATAAAGCGGTTTAGTGACCAAATTATTATGGTTTATCATGATTTTTTATTGTGGTGTTGGTTGATCATAGAACAGCAAAAGGTAAATAGGCTTGCACATGGTAGTGTCCCAATCTTATGTGGAGCAACGCTTTGGGTTTTGGCCTGTCCAAGCTGGGACCTTGCGTAGTCCTACAGTAAGATTTTACTCGTATGATTTCCTATTTGTTAAGATACTATATCCATGCTAAAATGTCCTGGAATCTCTAAGTGAGACTTAAGTTAAATGTCCTATGGAAGAAGAGTTTGGACCCTTGAGATATTCCCACCGTTTTCTAAGTTTTTAACTGGTAAACTTTTGCATGTCAACCAAAATCTACCACACGAGCATTTATCTTACGCATTTACCAAATATCTCTCTCTCTATCTCTCATATGAACCGAACTATCTCACGACGTTCTAAATTCAGTTCACGTGCTTTAATGAGCGTGAATACTAAGATTCGGCAATTTTAATGCATGCGAAGCCACATCGAGCATTTTACAACCAAGATACCTGTTTTATCCTTTTTCTCTCTTGGGCAGTTCATTGCACAAGCATTACGGGGTGTGTGAAAAAGATTCTCTCTGCTAACAAATTTATACGCAAAATCTCTATTCTGATGCTGGTAGAAATAACAGCAAGACCTGTTCATTATGCTCGGTTCCATGTTCGAAGCGGTCATCTCCTTAGGCATAAACTACTGCTTGACTGCTCTAGTATTCTGGGCCGTCTTTAATCGGGAAAGATCTGCTGGAATGTACTCGTCCGTGGTTCTAGTCATTTGCACAGGTTAGATTTTCTCGGTGAAATTACTGTACTGAATGTGTACTGTCGCAATATCGATAGACCTTTCATTCTGGTATCATTGCAATCTGGAATATTTAAAAATGGCTAGGAAACTAACAATCATGGTTTAGTAAATTCTATCCCTGCTCGAAACACCAAGAAAGACTTTCGATGAAATTCTTGATTTTCTTGAACTTGGCAAGTTCTCATTGAGGTCCGCTACCGCCATTTTTCTGCAAATCTGCCATCACGATTTGATGCAAATTAAGCTTGGTCCAAACCAACCCATCTTTAGCTTTCAAAGGTGTAATACTCAATTTTTTTTTATATATAAGCCAAAATTTTTTACTAGTCAATGGTGGTGGAAAAAAATAAAAATAAAATGAAGAGTTGAAAAGTCAACAAAAAAAAAGAGAAATAAAAAAAATAGGGGTAACTTTCCCTTCTTCTTCACACCAAGAGATACGTGAAGAAGAAAGAAAGAAAGGAGAAGAGGAAGAAAGAAGAGGGAGGAAAGAGGAAGAGAGATCCAAACCATGTGCCTCGCCAAACGATCCTGACGTCGTTTAACAATGTTTAATAAGTACTCGCATCCCTCGTTCTTCCTATTGAAGTAATTTTTGGAGTTAAGATTTAGTTTTGAACCTAAAGTGAGTTCAAGTTGCTGGGTTCATTTGAGGAGTTTTTATTCTATGTTTTTACATGGAGATGAAGGTTTAGGATGTTGTGAAACCGTGGGATTTGACGGATCTCAATTTGGACTTATAGTTTTTCCGAAACAAAATTTTAAGTTTTGGTTGCTACAGTACGTGCGCGAACAGAATGTTTCAAGAGTCAATATCTTCAGTTTTCGTTCATTATTTGAGGTCGACCATCTTAAAACTTTTGTAGTACATCGAATAAGCTTCGTTTGGACTATAAGATGGCTTGAAACGGAGCTCGATGGAGTGAGTTATGACCTTTTTACTTTTGAAGTGCGAGCTGTTCTGTTTCCTAAAGTATGCGCTCGAACAGCATACTTCAAGAGCTAATATCTTCATTTTTCGTTCGTTATTTGAGATCGATCATGTTAAGACTTTTGTAGCACATTAGTAAGCTTCGCTTGCACTATAAGATGGCTTAAAATGGAGCCCGGTGGAGTGAGTTATGACCTTTTTAATTCTGAAGCGCAAATTACCCATTAAGGACAGTAAAGGAAATTTGTTATTGGGCGAGCTTTCGTTGACGCGCGATCATTGTTATATCGTTAAATAGGTGTAAATTATTTAAGCCGTCCATTAGAGTGTCATATTACTCGTTTTTAATACATTTTTCGTATTTTTGAGTAGGAATTCGGACGCGTCGGCTCAAGTAACCGTCACATTTTAATTTTGCCTTCGTCTGGTGAGCGATACTATTTCTTCTTTGACTTGTGTAAACTCATATTTTTCTGAGAAGGTATAATATGAGTTTCTAATGTGATTTATTCTTTTGAAAGGAAAGAAAAAAAACAGTGTTTAGAGCATTTTTGTTGCATAAAACAGGATCGAACATTTACTGCTATTTTGTCTATTCAGGATGATTTTGTAATTACTTTGTGCTATTGATTTTGAGCTAATTGTGATGTTCATTCTGGTTGAGATAATTTATGATAGATTTCTATTATTGATTTTGAGTTGTTGTGATTTTATGTTGCTCAAATAACTGTGAACCCGATTGATGGGTTTGTAGGTATGCGCATACTATTTAGGATATCCTTGTGGGCTAAGCCACCGGCATTGTAGGTGGAGACCTTGCCAAGGGGGGAATCTTAGTCGTCTTTTGTCACGAGCGTTATATGTGACTACGGTTAGAGCCTTGAGCATGTGATTAGTTAATGGATAGACCATTGACATGTGTTTTGCTGAGATTAACCAATGGATTAAATCATTGGTATTTGTTTTGTGTTTTAAATGTGTATAGTGATTGTTTGATCCGCTGAGAAGAAATGTATTACTCACTGAGCCGTGTTAGCTCATTCCTTTCATTTTTTTGTTTTTCAGATCCAACGAGTCGCCCGTAGAACGTGAACGATCGTTAGTGGAGGATATTTTGTTGGGGGGAAGCTTTTATTATAAGTTGTGAGTTGTTCCTTTTATATTTGGTGAGCCCTTTTATGTGGATATTAAACGTTTCTACCATTTGGAAGGATATGTGTGTATATCTATTTATAGTTTAGTAGCAAGCTCTGATGTTTGTAACTAAGGAACGTCTTGAGCTCGTATGTATGGATATACATATTTGTTATCAGGTTGAATTCTGGTTAAGTTGTGGTTGCATCCTTTTGAGAAAGGGATGACCGTGTCACAACCTCCATTATTGTAGTTTTGGGGTGTGACAAAAGGTCGGTGCCTACCACCTTCGCAGTCCATGACTGTATTTGGTTTTGCTCCGAATATTGTTTAACAAAGTTTATGGAGGTTCTCTTTCATTTACATTGTATCATATCAAGGCATAAACCCTAAAAGACCACTATCAACCACTTACCACTGCTGTCATTAACGACCCATGGGAATCTCATTAGAACATCTAGATTCAGTGTCATACAGACCCAGCAAGTGAAATCCAACGTCGCCCTGACCTGTAGGAACGTCAACCAGCCTCGTCTAGGTCATCAAGGCTTGTTCTAGCGCTAATGGATTCAAGGGTCCATGGAGATTTTGGCTTACATAGCTTCTTTGCTTCAAGGAAAGAATGATGGTAGATTCGAGTAGAGAAGTAGGCAAAGATCAGGTAGTCCTGTCTCATTTCCTCGACAAAAACGTTCTGTGAGACCAAGATTGTACCTTTCTATTAACTCAAATTCCGACTAGATAGACTAATCCTCGATATAGAAGGATTGTGCTCCTCTTGGACAGTTTTGGCCATACAAAATTTGCTGAAGAATTGGGGTGAAGGATCTCTAGTGGTCCAATTTAGTCCTCAATAACTGACTAGTGCTAGCAGTTTGATATTTGTATTTTGCTGATTTGACGTGAGGGGCTGAGCTAGGCAAAGTTGAAGCTGTTCTCACTAAATTTTTGCTAGCAGCTGATGATTACTTTTATATTGGTTTCTTGCATATACCAACGAAATTTGCAGTTCATATGCTGACCATGATATTTGGGGCTCCTTTGGGGCCTTTATCATGTGATGATATATTTTCAATCGTGTTGGATTATTGAATCGCTGAGGCTAAGTTCGTTATTTATTATTGAATTATGACTAGAAACTCTGCTACTGAACTTGTTGTGAGCATGGATATCAGTATTTACTAATCTGAAATTGTGTTCTGTCAAGTTAGATGGGACCAATTATCCTTCTTGGTTTATGGCAATCAAGACATACCTTTTGGCCACCAAACAAGAGTGTTATCTGGCTTCTCTTCCACCTTCGGATAAAACGAAGGTGAATGATTGGCGTTTTGGCAATTCTGTCATTCGAACGTCAATTTGGAATACCATGAATTCCAAAATTAGTCCTCAATTTATGCGGCGTACATCAACTAAAGCCATTTGGGATAAGTGTGCTCTTATGTTTTTGGGTTGAGATAACAAGACCCATGTTTGTGATGTTTGGAAGGAACTCTTTGATTTACGTGCATGAGACATATCTGTATCTAATTACTATTCTAGGTTCACCACTTTTTATGAGAGACTGGACACATATTTGCCTACCACTCATGACATTAGAGAGTTGGCCAAATGTTAGGAGGATATGAGATTTATGTTATTATTCCAAGGGCTTTGTCCTATTCATTCTTCTCTCCGACAGCAGATTACTTCTCAGTGTACTCTTCCATTAGTTGATGAGTTTTTCTTTTGGGTTCTTTATTACATGCCTGACTCATCATCTACACTCTCTTTCGCACCTATACTAGTGTCATGGTTTCTTAGTCTCCTAGTGGTCGTGGAGGCCGTGGGCATGGTCACTGTGGTTGTGGTAGATCTAGTTTTTATCTAGGTCATGGTTGTAATTATCACGCCCCGATCCCCAGGCACGTACCATCCCTACCAAAACGCCTCAGGTCGAAAGGATAGCGTCCCAGGCACACTATCGACCAAATCAATATTTCTACGTATGCATAAACGTACAACTCTCGTACAAAAATAATACAACAGGGACAGCACAGTAGGAAATCAAATCCCTTAATACCAACCAGTTTTTACAAAAGACAGATATTTTCACTAAGCAGATATTGATTAACCCTACAGAAGCTACAACATCTACAACCCCAGTCTTCGGGGCGGCTTCCTAGGATTAATAAAAAGAGAACTGGGTCAAGCATAGTTAATGTCATATCTACTTCAAAATAGGGGCTAACTCACCCTCGGCTTCCTTAATTCTCTGGACCTGAAAAATGGTTAACAACAATGGGATGAGAAATAAATCTCAGTGAGTCAGCGCCTAAGCCCGGCTAGGGCGCTGATTCGCTCAAGCATCCTACGCAACAGAATGTTGCAATCACATAATATCCATCACATGCAACATATTATACTTTGGATCACATGCAATGCAATATTCAGCACTATTCAATAGACACGCAAATCGAGGTACATAATCAAAACACCAATCACAACTTGCATGCGTAATGAACCACACGTGTTTCGATTATTAACGACCGAACCCGGTCTCAGCAAAACGATGCTCTTCCGGCAGAACCGGGCTTCATCCCTTTCCTTCGGCGACGGCAACCAATAAGCCATGTGGTTGCAAGTACCCTCGGCATGGACTAACAATCAGGCATTCCTGTAGGGAGCGTCGGCCCGCACCTTGCCTGCCGTGTGGTTCCAAGTACCCTCGGCACGAACATACAAGGCTCGACCCCAAGTACCCTCGGGTGTGGGCTTCATCCCCAAGTACCCTCGGAATGACGGAAACCATCATATGACCACACAAGCACGCCATACAATCAAGCCAGTTTTATCTTCGCATTTTAGCCCAATGCAATCACATTCGTGGTCATGCTCAAAACCTGGCTTAAAGCCATTTTTATGCTCAGCAAGCGCGATTGATAAATTAAACCAATAGTCGTTCACCAACACTATTAAACATGGAATCCAGCACATGCAGTCATAATCGACAATTCATCGTTCACTCGGCTCTATCTAATCGCTCGCTCGCGACCAAACAATTGCAATCAAACAATCAATCAATATGACCATCAATTAGCCACAGATCACCTCATTGCTCAGTCTAACTTAATTAATTGTGGTCATCTAACCTAAACCCAGTTTCTAATTATGCAGACCACAATTAATCTAGCTAAATACCTAATTAAACTAATTATATAACCCCAAACGTAATTAATGACCTAACCAAGTGTTAGGGGCTAACTCACAACGCGTCAGTTACGACGACGGGCGCGAACGGACAATTCTGACCACGGTGGCGGCGGCCGGCTCCGGCGAGCGGCGGCGAATGGCGAAGAGCTCCGGTGAGCGGCGGCGATGCTGCGGATGACGAGACGAGAGCTGTGGGCTGAAGATTGGACTGAAATAGGGCTGATTAGAGGCGGTTTTGGGGTTCCCGGTGGCTGGTCGCGGCAGTCGGAAGGCGGTGGAGCTCCGGCGAGCGACTTGGACGGCTGAGGAAGGCAGATCGAGATTGAACAGGTGCGGATTTGGGGCTTAGGGCTGCTGGTGGTGACGAGCAGAGGTGGGGATGGCGTCGGGAGCTCGCGGGTGACTGGCGACGCGAGTGAGGGACAGTCGACGAAACTGCAGGGGCTCGATGGGTGGCAGCAAGGGGTCGAGCTCGGCTGGCTGGGTGGCGAGCGATGGGCAGAGGGCTAGTGCGGTGGGGCGAGCTGCTGCTAATGCTGCAGAAAACGAAGAAGAAGAACAAAAGAAGAAGACGATGAAGGGCTGCAGAAGAGGAAGTGGAGTCTGGTCGCGTGAAAGAAGAGAGGGAGGGGCGCACGGTAACAGAGGTGAGGAGAGAGAAGATGAGGGGAAAAGCAAGAAAAGTCAAAAGGGATGGCTAAGAGAGAAGAGAGAAAAAGGGGATAGATGGGAAGGGTTTCGGCTGAGGACAAAAAAATGAGGGAGAAAAGTCAAATAAAAAAAGAATAGGGAAGAGGCAGGTGGCGTGGAGGGCAGGCGGCTGATGGGAAAACAAGAAAGGGGGTGGGGCCCACGGGCATCAAATCCTAATCAAAATTTTCGTCTTCTTGCACAAAAATCTAAACGTCACAACTCTCCCCATCTTAGGAAATTTCGTCCTCGAAATTAAACTGCTATTACATTTCTTTAAAAAGAAAAGGATGCAGTTCCTTCATGACTTCCTCGATTTCCCAAGTTGCCCCTTCTTTTCCGTGATGTTGCCAAACTACCTTGACCAATGGGATCGTCCTGCGTCGAAGTACTTGCTCCTTCCTGTCTATGATCCTCACAGGTCATTCCACATACGATGCTCGCTCATCCAATTAGATTTCTTCAAAGCTCAATACGTGGGCTGGGTCAGGCTCATACTTTCTCAGCATCGATACATGGAAGACATTGTGTACTTGCGCAAGTCTTGGTGGCAACGCGAGGCGATATGCCAAAGTTCCAATTCGCTCGAGAATTTCAAATGGTTCCACATACCTCGGGCTCAACTTTCCTTTTTTGCCAAAACGAAATGTTCCTCTCATAGGTTATACCTTCAAGAACACATGATCGCCCACTTGGAACTCTAACGGCCTACGTCGCTTATCAGCATAACTTTTCTGATGGCTCTGGGCTGTCTTGAGTCTATCCCTGATTACCTTGATAGCTTCCACTGACTAACTTTGGACCAGTAATTCTTCTTTCGCCCACTTCATTCCAACAGAAGGGTGTTCTACAAGCTTTACCATAAAGTACTTCGAATGGTGCCATTCTGATGCTCTACTGGTAGCTATTGTTGTAAGCAAACTCAACCAAGTGCAATTGTTCCTCCCAGCTACCTTTAGGCTGCGTATGGTAACGATTCTGATTCCAAAAACTGATTCTGATTAAAATGACTTTTTCTGATTCTCTTCCTGGATGAGTTTTGGAGAACCAGAAACGCGTTTGATAACTGTACAAAATTTATATTTCGAAAAGCTGTTTCTCTTTCTAATTTTTTTAATTTAAGTCAAATAACTATGTAGTTATTTTGTAAAATTTCATTCTAAATGAAGGCTAATTTCCAATCACACTAAAATAATTTAAAATACATTTATTTTTTTAGCACGTCATAAATGAAACACAAATTTTAATACATGATGTCTGAAGTTCAATTGAAGTCCCAACTTATGAAAATGAGGTCAAACTAGCCTAATCTAAGCTTTTTTTATTTTTAGGAAATTTCTAAATTTTTTGTGATTTTTTTTAAAATTTTCCAATTTTTTTTAAAATTTTTTATTTTTATTTTTATTAGGTTGAGAGGAAAGTGATGAGAAAAATGAAAGGGAAAAGTGAAAGATGTGAGATTTCATTCTATTCTGTGAATGTCAAAAGTGATTTTTTTTTCAAAAGCAACTTTTTTTTTGTCCTGGATTTTACTCTAAAACTGATTCTGGGAACAGAATCAGAATCAAAATTATTTGAGTTATCAAACATGATTCTCATTCTTTACTGTTTCAGGGAACAGAATCAGAGAATAAGAATGGTTACCATATGCAGCCTTAAAGTCCAAGACACATGGTCGCAGCATATCCTCGAGCGTCTGAATCGTCCTTTCTGACTAGCCATCCGTTTGCGGATGGTAGGCTGTACTGAACTGCAGCTTCGTTCCCAACGCAGTCTGCAAACTTTTCCAAAATGTGGCAGTGAACTTTGGATCACGATCCGATGTGATCGTCACTGGCACTCCATGAAGACGCACTATCTGACGAATGTACAATTCTGCATATCTGTCCAAAGTAGAATCCTTTCGTACGACAATAAAATGCGTAAACTTCGTTAGTCTATCCACCACAACCCAAATTGAATCATTACCTCTCTGACTCCTTGGTAGACCCATCACGAAGTCCATCGTGATATGCTCCCATTTCCACTATGGAATTTCCAGTGGCTGCAACAGTCCACCAGGCTTACAATGCTGCGCCTTTACCTGCTGACAAGTCAAACATTTCGCTACATACTTGGCTATGTCAGCCTTCATCCCATTCCACCAGAAATGTTGCTTTAGATTCTGATACATCTTTGTGCTGCCTGGATGAATACTATAACTGCTACGATGTGCTCCCGACAAGATCTCTTCCTTGAGACTTTCATTGGCAGGCACGCACAAACGTCCTCGAAACTTCAATATTCCATCCTCGGCTACGTGAAAGTCGGCTTTCCTCTTTCCAGGGTCATCCTAAATGATCTTCTGGATTGCAAGGTCCAATGACTGCAAGGCCTTAACTCTAGCCTGCACATCCGGCTTAATCCTCAACGTAGCCATCAAGCTCGACAGATGACCCACTTCCAATTTAACATCTGAATCTCGCATTTTCTCTAAGAGACGCCACTCATGCACCATCATCTGAGCAATCGCTGACTTCCGATTTAGCGTATCTGCAACTTTATTGGCCTTACCCGGATGATACAAAATTTCACAATCATAATCCTTGAGGAGCTCCATCCAACGACGTTGCCTCATATTTAGTTCTTTCTAAGAGCACAAATACTTAAGACTCTGATGATCAGTGTAGACTTGAAATCTTTCTCCGATCAGGTAATGCCTCCAGATCTTGAGAGCGAAAACAACTGCTGCCAACTCCAGATCATGCGCTGGGTAATTCAACTCATGCGGCCTTAGTTGACGGGACGCATATGCAACTACTCTCCCATGTTGCATTAAGACACAACCCAATCCTCTCAAAGACGCATCACTATAAATTTCATATCCTCCAGGACCAGATGGTATCGTCAGAACAGGAGCCGTAGTTAGTCTATGCTTCAGCGCTTGAAAACTACGCTCGCACTCATCTGTCCACTTGAACTTCTCATTCTTCTTCAACAGTCGTGTCAAAGGCATGGCTATCGCGGAGAACCTTTCCACGAATCTTCTATAATAGCCTGCCAATCCCAAGAAACTACGAACTTCTGTCGCTGTTGTCGGCCTCGGCCAATTCATGACTGCTTCAATCTTTGATGGATCCACAGCAATTCCTTCACCCGAAACCACATGGCCTAGAAACGCTACACGAGCTAACCAAAACTCGCACTTACTAAACTTGGCATACAACTGATGCGTTCTGAGAGTTTTCAAAACTACCCTCAAGTGCTGCTCGTGATCCTCATAGCTCCCCGAGTACACCAAGATATCGTCAATGAACACTATGACGAATCTATCCAAATATTCCTTGAACACCCTGTTCATCAAATCCATGAATGCAGCAGTGGCGTTCGTCAGACCAAACAGCATCACAGTGAACTCATAATGACCATAACGCGTCCTAAATGCGGTCTTCGATATATCCTCTTTCTTAATCCTCAACTGATGGTACCCCGTCCGTAGATCGATCTTGGAAAATACCAAAGCTCCTTGAAGTTGGTCAAACAGGTCATCGATCCTAGGCAACGGATACTTATTCTTGACCGTCACCTGGTTCAACTGCCGATAGTCGATGCACAACCTCAGTGACCTATCTTTCTTTCTCACGAACAAGACAGGTGCTCCCCATGGCGACGCACTAGGGCGGATAAATCTTTTATCCAATAACTCCTGCATCTGCACCTTCAATTCTTTCAACTCCGACAATGCCATCCTATACGGTGCCTTAGAGATTGGCTCCATACCCGAAACTAACTCAATCACAAACTCAATCTCCCTTTCAGGTGGCAAACCAGGCAACTCCTGCGGAAAGACATCACTAAATTCACCTACTACGGAAATATCTTCCATCCTCGGTTCCTCAACTGACACATTAACCACAGACGCCAGATATCCTTGGCAACCACTATCCAGCAGACGAGTCGCCTCAAGTGACGAAACCAACAGAGTCGAGGTTCCTACTCGACTTTCCACAAACTCAAAACTAACCTCATCCGGCGAGTTAAACTGGATTGCTTTACGATAACAGTCCATCGAAGCTCTTTGCTCATAGAGCCAATCCATACCAATGATCACATCAAAATCAAACATTCTCAACACAATCAAGTCTATCTTTCCTTCACGACCACCTATAACCAACTTGCAGCCAAAATAACCTACTGTAGATACTACACCATCCCTTAACGGAGAAGAAATTTTAAACTCAACACCCAACGGTTCCGAATTCAAACCAGCTAGTCTAACAAACTGCTCAGCAACGAATGAATGCGTAGCTCCAGGATCAAATAAAGCATACGCAACATGATTATACAAGAAAACCGTACCTGTAACAGTCGGTGAGTCCTTCGCTTTCTCTCGGGTGACGGCATACACTCTTCCTTGTGCGGGGGGTCGATTTTGAAAATTCTGCGAAACATTACTCTACAGCTGGTTTCCTTACGACTGCGGTCTCGAACCCATCTGCCTCTGCGGGCAATCCCTTACATGGTGGCCATGCTGACCACATCCAAAGCATGCTTCTCTGAAAGGATACGGAGCTGTCCCATGCCTACGATTACAGAATCGGCATATTCCACCGAGATTAGGCGCTAGTTTTCTGATGGCATCCCTTCGGTTCGGTGGGATAGGGTACCTTCCTCCTGTCATCGGTCTTTTCCCAAACCGATGGTCGTTCCTACTAGGGGGCACAAATCGCGATCCAGATGCGGCTGCCCTTTCAGTCATATTCCTTTCAACCAGTTGAGCCCTTTCGTACAGCTCATCATAGTGTTTGAGGTTCAACGGCACCAACTGATCCTTGAGCTCAGGCTTTAAACCATTTCTGAATCTTCTTGCCCTATTAACAGGGTCTTCCACCATTCTCGGTGCATACCTCGACAACTCAGCAAACTTCGCCTCATACTGGTCTACGGACATTTGATTCTGACGAAGACGCAGAAATTCAGCCATCTTCTGCTCTCTAGCACAATCCGAGAAATACTTTCCATAAAAAGCTTCCACAAAGGCATCCCACACCGGGACCATGCCTTCAGGAAAAATCCTTGCAGTTGGTAGACAGCTAGCGTCACCTTGTTCTCCTCAGAACATCCTAACAGAGCAAAAACCTTTTCTAACTCCTTGATCCACGAGGTTGCAGTGATGCGCGTCGTCAACGCAACAAAAATAAATCCTTATTTGACCTAACTAAAATATAGCAATGGTAAGCAAGGGTCGAATCCACAGGGAATTGTACTACGAAATTCTCTTAACGTTATTCTCGGTAATTGTTTTGAGGTCAAGTGGAAAATAAAATGGGTATGTTTGAATTAAAAGACATAAACAGAAAATAATAACGCGAACTATCGATAAGGAGAAATCTAGGACATACAATTTCCCCTAACACCTTGCTTAGATTAATCCTTCCCTCTTCGGTTACCGACTTCTTGAATTACTAACCTAGAGTTCTATTATCTTCTTACGCCTCTTCCGAGTGCTCTAAGAACGTATTCTCGGTATCGAGCTAATCACTCTATTCCTAGGCAATTAACTAGTGAGAACCCATTATGTGACAACCCTAATTGGTCACCTAAGGTGATCGGGTATATTCCTATCCTTCTCACTTATTAGTTCCGTTTTCCAACGCGACACTAACTTAGGCTATCCAGTCCACGGCTTAATCTAAATAACTTTTCCAAGTTCATTCAGATTACCATATCAAATTAATTGGTGATCAGTTAATCAATCGCATTAAAAACAAGATCTGAATAAATAATTCGCTGAAATCAATAACACGAAAAAAGGAATACACTTTCTAAACAAAAGTACTAGGTTCCATTGTAGCTCTAGAAAAGCAAATTAGTTCATAATTGAGAAATTATACATCACGAATCCAGAAGGAAACATAGAAAATGACATCAAGATGCAGAAGATAAGAAGAAAGAACTCTGTCTCCGATCTTCCGACTCCAAGATGAGCACCCTCAATCTCGATTCCTCTAGAGCCCCTTGGTGTTGCTTAACGTTCTTCCTCTCTGATTTCCACCCAAAGAATTGCCGTTCTCCTCACCAAGTCCTCCCTCCTCCTTTGTTTTATCAAAGAGAATATATATATTTCCTGATATTCCCCCACGAAAGCTCCGGTGAACGGATGGCGAGAGCTCCGGTGAGCGGCGGCGATGCTGCGAATGACGAGACGAGAGCTGTGGGCTGAAGATCGGACTGAAACAGGGCTGATTAGGGGCGGTTTTAGGGTTCCCGGTGGCTGGTCACGACAGCCGGAAGGCGGTGGAGCTCCGGCGAGCGGCTTGGACGGCTGAGGAAGGCAGATCGGGATTGAACAGGTGTGGATTTGGGGCTTGGGGCTGCTGGTGGTGACGAGCAGAGGTGGGGATGGCGTCGGCAGCTCGCGAGTGACTGGCGAGGCGAGTGAGGGACGGTCGACGAAACTGCAATGGCTCGATGGGTGGCAGCAAGGGGTCGAGCTCGGCTGGCTGGGTGGCGAGCGACGGGCAGAGGGCTGGTGCGGTAGGGCGAGCTGCTGCTGATGCTACAGAAAACGAAGAAGAATAACAAAAGAAGAAGACGATGAAGGGCTGCAGAAGAGGGAGTGGAGTCTGGTCGCGTGAAAGAAGAGAGAGAGGGGCGCATGGCAACAGAGGTGAGGAGAGAGAAGATGAGGGGAAAAGCAAGTAAAGTCAAAAGGAATGGCTAAGAGAGAAGAGAGAAAAAGGGGATAGATGGGAAAGGTTTCGGCTAAGGACAAAAAAATAAGGGAGAAAAGTCAAATAAAAAAAGAATAGGGAAAAGGCAGGTGGCGTGGAGGGTAGGCGGCTGATGGGAAAACAAGATAGGGGGTGGGGCCCACGGGTATCAAATCCTAATCAAATTTTTCGTCTTCTTGCACAAAAATCTGGACGTCACAATAATGGACGTAGGGGTGCTGAAAATTCTCATTATTGCCACCATTGTCGATAAGCTGGTCATATCGAGGCTTATTTTTATACTCTACATTCCAAACTTCGTCCATTGTGATGCCAATGTTTTTGAGTCTCTAATGCATAAGGTATCTGATCAATGAGCTGCATAACACTATTATGTTAGCTCGCCCCGAGTATGAGTCCTTAGTTTGTCCCAACTAGGTGGTGGATTCTTCTACTCCTACTGCCACTTTGGTATAGACTTTTTTAGGTAATTCATCTTGTTTACTCTCTGCTACGCCCACTTCCTAGGTCGTAGACTCGGGTGCCACCAATTATATGATTAGTAATTCTAACTTACTGTCTAGTATTACCTCTATATCTCCTAATTCTATTACACTTGCTGACGGTTCATAGTCCCATATCACTAGTCAACGGGATGTAACCTTGGGTCCCTCTCTTTCTCTCTCATCTATTTACCATTTACCATCTTCCCATGTAACTTGCTTTATGTTAGATCCCTTGTTAGAAATTTGAATTGTTCTGCGACATTTATCTCTACTCATTGTATCTTTTAGGATTTGAGGACCGGACGGATGCTTGGTGGAGGGCATGACTCCAATATGCAGTACTACATGTACAAAGATCTTATTGTTGCTACTGTTCAGCAGAGCACCACCTCTGACTTCTTTTAGGTGCATTGTCGTATAGGTCATATGCCATCTGACAGAGTCCTATCCAATATGAAACATGCCAATTTAGCAAATATCATCAGCATTTTTTCCTTCCCTTATCCAAAGTCAGGTGTCAAGTGTAATATGTTCCTTTTATAGGCCAAAAACTTGACCAAGTCAATGGTGGTGAAAAAATAATAATAAAATAAAGGGTTAAGAAGTCGATAAAGAAAAAGAAAGAAAAAGGGGTAGTAACTCCCCCTTCCTCTGTAGCGAAATATACACAAGAAGAAAGAAAGAAAGGAGAAGAAGAAGAAGAAGAAGAAGAAGAAAGAAAAGGGAGAAAAAAGGAAGAGGAGTCCAAGCCATATATCTCACCAAACTATCCCAACACCATTTAACAACGTTCAGTAAATACTCGCACCCCTCGTTCCTCCTATTGAAGTAATTTTTGGAGTTAAGGCTTAATTTTGAACCTAGGTTAAGTTTGAGTTGCTAATTTCGTTTGAGGAGTTTTTATGCTGCGTTTTTACATGAAGATAAAAATTTAGGATATTGTGAAGCCGTAGGATTTGACGGATCTTAATTTGATGCTCTGGTTTGCCCGAAACAAGATTTTAAATTCTAGTTGCCACAGTATATGCGCGAACAGCACACTTCAAGAGCCGATATCTCCATTTTTCGGTCATTATTTGATGTTGATCATTCTAGGACTTTTATAGTACGTTGAATAAGTTTCATTTGGACTATAAGACGGCTTGAAACGAAGTTTGATGGAGTGAGTTATGGCCTTATCCATTCTACAGCGCGAGCTGTCCACTATGGACAGCAAAGGAAATTCGCTCTAGATGAGCTTCCGTTGACGCACAGTTGTCATTCTATTGTTAAATATGTGTAAATTAGTTAAGCCGTCCATTAGAGTGTCATATTATTCATTTTTAATCCATTTTTTCATACTTTTAAATTGGAATTCAGATGCGTTGGCTCGAGTAACCATCGCATTTTACTTTTGCCTTCGTCTGGTGAGTGATACTATTTCTTCTTTGACTTGTGTAAATTTATGTTTTTATGAGAAGGTAAAATATGAATTTCTAATGTGATTTGTTTTTTTTTAAGGAAAGTAAAAGAGATGTTTAGAGCATTTTTGTTGTATAAAATAGGATCGAACATTTACTGTTATTTTGTCTATTCAAGACAGTTTGTGATTATTTTGTGCTACTGATTTTGAGTTGATGGTGATATTCATTCTGGTTGAGACAATTTGTGATAGATTTCTGCTATTGGTTTTGAGTTGTTGTGATTTTATGCTACTCGAGATAATTGCGAACCCGACTGATAGGTTTGTGGGTATGTGCATACTATTTAAGATATCTTTGTAGGCTGAGCCATCGGTATTGTAGATGGAGACCTTGCCAAGGGGGCAATCTTGGTCGTCTTTTATCACGGACGTTATACATGACCACGATTAGAGCCTTGAGAACGAGATTAGTCAATGGATAGATCATTGACATGTGTTTTGTTGAGATTAATCAATAAATTAAACCATTGGTATTTGTTTTGGTGTTAAATGTGCATAGTGATTGTTTGATCCGCTTAGAAGAAATATATTACTAACTGAGTCGTGTTAGCTCATTTCTTTCATTTTTCTGATTTTCAAATCCAGCGAGTCACCCGTAGGACGTGAGCGATCATTAGTGGAGGACATTTTGTTGGGGGACTTTTATTATAAATCGTGAGTTGTTTTTGGCTTTGATGAGCCCCTTTAAATTGATATTAGACGTTTCTACTATTTGGATGGATATGTGCGTATATTTATTTATGGTTTAGTACCAAGCTCTGATGTTTATAACCAAGGAACTTCGTGAGCTTGTATATATTGATATATATTTATTATCAGGTTGAATTATAATTAAATTGAGGCTGCGTCCTTTTGAAAAAAAAGGATGACCGTGTCATAGCACCCTATTATTGTGGTTTTTGGGTGTGACATCAAGTCCATTTGAGTTGGACCATTTTGATGTTTGGGGATCATGTCGTGTCAAAGATCTCTCTGGTTACAAGTATTTTGTTGATGATTATTCCTACATAATGTGGTTATATTTAATAAAATATTGAATTGATTTTTTTTATGTTTCCGTATCTTTTAGTTTGAGATTCTCAATTAGTATCATGTTTTTTTATTAAATTTTTGCATTTTGATAATGCGAAAGTATATATGGCTATTTCCTCTAATTTTCAATCATTTCTTACGTCTCATGCAATTCTGTATCAAACATCTTGTCCCTATACCTTCTAGCAAAGTACGGTGTCGGAATGAAAAAAATCACCATCTTTTGGATGTTACTCGTTGTCTATTTTTTCATATGAACCTCCCCAAAATGCTTTGGGAGCATGCTGTTCTTACATCATGATATCTCATAAATCGTCTTCCATAATTTGTGCTTCATGGGAGCATACATTTTTCTACTCTATCCTATGAGTCCACTTTTTTCCTTACCACTCCACGGTTTGGATATGTTTGTTTTGCACATCGTCTTGGTCCTAGTCATGATAAGCCCAATCCACAAGCAAACAAGTGTGTGTTTCTTAGGTACTCTCAAACTCAAAAAGGGTACAAATGTTATGGTCCAGTTAGTCGGTAGTCGTATGTCTCAGCAAATGTGACCTTTTTCAAGGACCAATCATACTACTCCTCTGATGACTAACCGATGACTCCTTCTGAAGATACTTCGTCCTTGGCCATAGCTCCACTGCTACCTATCTCCTTGACAAGGGTGCTGGGGCCATCGCTCGATTTTTAGTTTTTCGACCAGACCTATCAATGATATCGCTATGTTTAACATGAGGTAGTATAGTCGCCGCCTACATTGGATATGCTTGCTTCTCCACCAATTCGTGTCCCGACCTCTAATCCACCAACATATTAGCCTGATTCTAATAGCGATATTTCCATTGCATTGTGCAAAGGTACATGTTCTTATGTTGGTCAACCCGGTTCTCGATTTGATCTATGTACTAGTTTGTCTTGTTGTACGCATACTTGTCACCCTCTTTCTTTATTTTTATTCTACGATTGTCTTTATCTCACATATTCCTCGTTTGTTACTTCTTTATCTATTATGTCTATGCCAAGTACTATTGTAGAGACTCTTGCCCATCCAAGTTGGTAGCAGACTATGGACAATGAAATAGAGGCTCAACAGAATAATGGAACACGACTTATACCATCACCTGATGGTAAACAGGCTATAGGGTACCATCAAGTTTTCACAATGAAGTTTCAATCGGATGGGTTTGTCGAGCATTTGAAGGTGCGTCTGGTTGCCAAAGGTTACACATAGACATATGGAGTTGATTATGACGATACATTCTCTCATATTGCAAAGATAACTTCTATTTGCATTTTCATCTGTCTTGCTATCCGACATGGTTGGATATTCCATCAACTTAATGTCAAGAATGTCTTTCTTCATGATGACTTAACGGAGGATGTATATATGGGTAACCCTCAGGATTTGTTGCTTCGGAGAGCTTATTGTTGTTTGTCACCTATGTAAGGCGTTATTTGTTTTGAAACAAACTCCTCATGCCTTGTTTGGCCATTTCAGTAATTTAGTTATTTAGTTTGGTTTGCGACATTGTACCATGAACCATTCTCTATTTTGCTCCACTTTACCTAGGGGGTGTGTACTCCTGATTTTATATGTGGACGATATTATCATCATTGGTAATAATTCTGTGGGTATACAAAAATTGAAACAATTTTTACATAGTGGCCTACTCACGTGATGGTATCTCATTATCATAGTGGAAATATGTTCTGGATATTTTGAGTGAGGTTAATTTTCTTGGAGCAAAACGTGTCGATACTCTAATGGATCTTAATGTGAAGCTTGATGTATAACATAACAACTTACTTCATGATTCAATTAAGTATTAGAGACTAATGGGCAAGCTCAACTATTTAACTGTCACCTGACCAGATATTTCTTTTGTTATTAGTGTGGTTAGTCAATTTATAAGTGCTCCTCACACTACACATTAAGAGGCAGCGCTACGTGTTGTTAAGTACATGAAGGAAACACCTGGTAAAGAGCTTTTATTCAAGGCTTATGGACATCTTAGTGTCATTGGCTACTTTGATGCTGATTAGGCTGGGTGTCCTATTGATAGGAGATTGACTTCTGGCTAGTGTGTGATCTTGGGAGGCAATCATGTGAGTTGAAAAAGTTGGGAGGCGATCTTGGGAGGCAATCATGTGAGTTGAAAAAGTAAGAAGTAATAGGTTGTGTCTCAATCAAGTGAAAAGGCAAAATATAGGGCCATGGCTCATGTGATTAGGGAGTTGCTTTGGTTGAGGATATTGTTATCCGAACTTAGCATGCCATCCTCAACTCCCTCAGTTTTGTGTTGTGATAACTAATTTGCTATGCATATTGCTTCAAATCCAATCTTTCATGAGCACACGAAGTATATTTAAGTAGATTGCCATTTTATGCCAGAAGATTCAGAACAAGGAAATAATACTTCAATACACACGGATTAAGGATCAACTTGTTGATCTTTTCACTAAATCATTGTAGGGTGGGGTAGTAGAGTGATTGCTTTGTATAACAAGTTTGAGCTCTTTGATATTTATGTTCCAACTTGAGGGGAAGTGTTGAAACGTTAATTATTGAGCTTATTTGTTAGCAAGGGTATTCTAGTCTTCTTCATTATTAGTAAGTTATACCTATTGATGTAATCCGTTATTATTGTAATAACAATTCTTCTCTTTCATTTACATAGGAAAAAACTTCCCTAAGCTCATCCAACTTTTAAACCAAGGCAAATTTTACATATAGGGTCAGATGTGGCTAGGCAAAAAACTTGAGATCATGGAATGGTTTTGGGAGCAAGGAAGTAAGACCTGAGGCCAAACTTGAATCTAACACATAGAAAAAGCCAACAAAAACTTGTCGAGGGGAAAAATTAAAAATTTTGAGTAACTGAAACTTTGAGAAGAATGTCGCCGCCTCCCTAACTTACAAAGAAAAAATCCCTAAGGGTGAGAGGGGAGCTCTCTCTCCCTCTCCCTCTCCCTCCCCCTCCCCCTCCCACCTCCCCCCCCCCTCAAAAATAAAAACGCCATCTTTTGCTCCCTCCCTACCTCCACGCCCAAACCCATATGTTGTTCCTCCTTATTTCTTTTCTTTTTGTTTCTTTTTTTAGGCTTCTTCGTTAACTCGTGAACATAACGATCTGACATTTTCCAAAGTAGTGAGCTCTGAAGGTCGAGGCGTGTGTGTCTCGAAAGAACTTGTTCCATCCAAATTTGCTCGCTCTAGCTTCGAGTGCGTGCTCCAAATAGTTGAGCTCTCCACAGGTTTTTGAGATTTTTTTGCTACTGTTTTCAATAATCGATTTATCTGAGAATGATTTTGTAATTAACTGCTATCTATTTAATAGCCCTTGTCACTTGATTTAGAGCTAGATCTAGATTTAAGTGCTCATCTATCTCAACCTAAAGATAGAACTAGGATTAATTAGTTGTTTTATGTGTTTCTACAACATATTGGTGTTGTTATGGCTATTATATGGTGATGGTGCTAGGATGTTGAACCTAAGAGCACATCGCTTTTTAGCAAAATCGTAGTTAATAAAGAAGGATTTCTTCGCATGTCTCATCACTAATGATGATGCAAAATTCTGTAACTGACTGCTGTATGTGTGACGTCCTCAAATTTTATGGACTACTAGACAAGAAAATTAATGTTTTGGACCTACTTTCCCTCTCCAATCTTTAGCTAAAACCTCACCCCCAAGCTTACATGATCTCTTAAAACCCCACTCTCATTTTCGGTTAAGCTGGAGTCTCTTCTTTGGCTAATCTTGCTGCTACTCTGCTCCATTATCTTGGCTGAGCTCATCCCCATGCAAGTGAGACAAAGTTTGATGATTAGTGGGTCACTAACTTTGTTGTTCACATGGGGAAGGCATGCCAAAAATCTACTGTAGCTGGCCTTATCTTCTTCGGCTTCCTTCTTCTTCATTTTCCCTTCTGTTTCTTCGACTGCTGCATGGTTTACTACTGCCGTTAGCACCTCTTTTGCTACTCTACTGAACCTTCATTCTCTCTGCTGGAAGCTATTGTTTTCTTTCCTTTTGGCCGCTGCTCCTCTCTTTCGGTTGTTGAAAGTTCCTTTGCTTGTCCCCTTCAGCTATCGTTTTTGTTCTGCTGTGGCTGCACTGCTGTTTTCTTCATTTTCTGCTACTACAGTTGTTATTTTTGCTTTGTTTGCTACTGCTTGTGAGCTTGAGCTGTTGAAATTTATACTGTAGCTCCCATTCTTTTGGTTAATTGATATCCAACTATTGTTTCATCTTCATTTGTTGCCCTTTTTTTCTTCCTTTTGCTGTAGTGACTGCTAGATTTTCTGTTGTACTATCTTCTTTTCTTCGGTGGAGCTATGTCTCCTCTCGATTGAGCTTGTTGCTGCGTTTTCTTCTTCAACTAGCTACTATCCTCCCTTTTTTATCATAAATTTACTGTCGCGTTTGGTGTTTGTTGCTGCATCCACCGCCCAAGCTCGTGGCCATCTTGCTTTGGCCCGAGCTCATCACCACTTGGCTCGAAGCTCCTCGTCATCCATGGTCCGAGCTCGATCGTCGTCCATGGCCCGACCTTGTCGTTGCTCAGCCGAGCCACCTCACCATCGTCGCTCGTCCAACTTCACCGTCCAACCGAGCTACAATCGTTCCGCCATTCCCTAGCTCGAACTCGATTTTTAGGTAAGCATATTTCTAAACTTAACTTAGAATGTCGAGTATGCTAGGGACTGGTAAGAAAAATTTTACGATGAAAAATATTAAATTTCCTGGACATCAAATGTCGATTATTTATTACTGACCATAGGGGTCAATTGGCATTTTTGCGAACTCTAGAATTTGCCATGTGTGCCAAACTACTTGCCCTTGAACCTACACAATTTAGAATGAAAACCGGATCCTAAAATGCAAGTTTTTACAACATGCAATCCTTGGTTATTATATTCGATATATTTTGCGGTCGTGTGCTCATGTGAATAATTCTGAGAATTGCATGTAGCAAAACTGACTTGCATGAGTATTTAAAAGTCGAGTCAATTAGGAACTTTGTGATGTTCATATTTGATGTGCATACTGGCATGAGACATGTGCACTTCGCGAAGTGCGTAGAACCGTGTAGGATGACTCGGCAGTGTTTATGAGGCCACCAGGAATGTGGGCTGATAAGGAGGTACCGATCACAGAGCTAATTGAGCCATGGTCGTTGCACTTGCGCCTGAATGTGCTTAGCACAAGGTAGCTGGAGAGACAAGGGGACCAACTTTGATGTGTTTAGACATGGGTTGAGGCATAGGCCTAAGACGTCTATGATGTAACCAGGACCGGAAATGCTATTGAGCCACTGATGGGGTTCAGTTTGGAAGAGCTATTGAGGCGCCAAGGACCCCAAGTGAATCATTGAGCATCTGCATTTGTATCTGTATGATCTAAAGTTATAACATGCATGCGATTATTTACTCTGTAGCGCGAGATGTATATTGCTTTCTAAATTAGGCTTAGACTTGTGCTTGCTGAGTTTCGACTTATATTTTTGTGGTTGATTACCCTTTTAGACCCTCAACCACAGACATGATTGTTCCCCGAATCTACCACGGGATCCCTAAGGAGATCGAGATCGAGGTAGTTACGTATCCTGCCGTGGATGGAATTTTGTATGAGAAGTATAATTATACTGTGTGGGTGAACAAGGGATATGACGTTTTCATCCCTCATAGATAGGAGAGGTGGGTGAACCGAAGAGGTCAGGAAGAGTGGTAGGGTCCTTTGCGGGGTTTAGATGTCCCAGTCTTCTCAATGGGACCAACAAGCCTAGTGAATGCGGCTATTTTTAGTGGCAAAGTTGTAGACCCTGAGCCTATGGAGGTGCTAGACTTAGATGAGGATATAGTGATGGAGATCGATGGAGCAGACGACGTGTTTGTCGAGCAAGCAGATGGTGAGCCTAAATCCCCGATATCCGAAGAGTCCGATCCAAAGGAACTTCCGTTGTCTGAGGATGAGTAGTAGTCCCGATGATGCTTAGATGGAGATTGGAGACTTTTTGGCTTGGCCTATTCCCTTTTTTGACCTTGCCCAACTTATGTTTGTTTTTGAAGTTCAAAGGATAGTTGTTTTCCCTATGTTGTATCGAACCTCTACTGTTATAGGTTATGTTAAGTAAATTCAATTTTTCTCTATCTCTCTATTCTGCATTTGTGTATGTCAAAGGATTATGCGCTTTCCACTGTCGCTTTTATTAGCCGTCGCTAGTGTTGGTCAGGCAATGTTTGATTTGGCAGGAGATGAGATATTGTGTGTTTGTCGGGTTCGGAGCGTGACAATATGAGCTTTAATGCTTCAACAAATCCATCTTTGGGGAAGGGGTTAGTTTTTGCAAGCAACATAAAGTTGATTCACTTTTCAGATTTACTTGTTTTACTTGTTTTGTGAGATTTACATCTTCGCTTTGATGTTATGTACTTCTCTTTTCATATGAAATGAAGATTTTCGTTACGGCCAAAAAATAAAAAAGCGTTGTCCACCATTCTTAGGTGGAGCCAGAGGGAAGGAAAGCAGGAAACCCAAGATATGCTGAACTAGAAGGAATAACTGCAATTAAACTGGAAGACCTAGAAAACGTGCAAGCACTGTGTCATTGAAGACTCATATCTGAAGAGAGAGACAGGCACATTAATGCGTAATGTCAACGTGTAGTTGAAAAAGCAGCACGTATTGGATGGGTTCCTCGGAAGACTTCCACTCTAGATTCGCCTCGTTGATCAGATGCTCATCGGAAAAGCTCTTCCCCTCTACATTACACCTATTACTGTAAACTTTAGAAAATACATGAGCTAGTTCCAAGCGTTTGCTCTTGCATACAAGAGAACGACAGTTAAGATTTCCCTATATTAGCGCCTCTGGAACTTTAGCTTCCCAATACAGTATGCAAATAGAGATGCATAAGCAATTGGAAAAGCAATGAGAGCAACAGCTATAAGGCCTAATCGGTTGCTTCGATAACCGTAATATTCTTCTAGGAAGGTACTGATAGGTTTCCTTTCGCCGAATATAATTATCTCCTTCTCCATATCTCCGTACTGTGAAGTTAAGTAGCCACTCAATGACCACGACGTAGGGCAAGTCCAGTAGCACCAAATCCACCACTTTGGTATTTTCTGCAGAAACAAGAAGAATCGAATTATTATGCCGCGAGAATAATGTCGAAATATTGCAGATTGTAGCTTGAAACTCGTATATGTCTTCGTTAGTTTGGAGAGGTTTACCGGTCCAGGCATAAGGAAGCCAGAGAAAAGATTTAGTATGGTGTAGATGGCAGATGCCAATATGGAAGCAACTTGAAGATTTGAACTCACTGCGACCATGAGCATCCCAAGGTAGACAAAGTACAAGAATGTGCAGAATGTAGTGTAGAAGTACCACAAGACCTTGTAGGCCGACCCGTCGTAACCTATCATAGGATACGTGATGGCCACATACAAAACTGTTTGCAGAAGTATGTAAGGAACTTCGATCATCACCTATAAACCAATTAAAAGGCCAATCTGTCAAGCTGCTTGTCAATTGAATCGGATAAAATTGACTGCAAGTTACTTTTTCTCGTCGAACCTGAGCGAGAGAATAAGCACTAGAAGAATACATTCCGGCGAAGGTCTCTCGGTACAGAACAGTCCGCTCTGTTGCTACGTGAGGTAGCACCGTCGAACAGTTATTTATGCCCAGAAATATGATGGCAATATACATGGAGCCAAAGATGTTGAACAAGTCCTGCTCAGTCTCTCTACAGGAGAGCAGACAAGAAAAGTTTTGAGTCAAGAACTATGTATCACAACAGAAGAAACCCCAAACTGAGGATTGAAACTTGCAAGTACAGAAACAGAAGCAAGTACGATTCAGACAGAAACAGAGGATGTTAGAAGGAGTCCATAGTTCCTTCAGTTGTGTGCATGATCGGTTTGCGAGATCACGTGTTTGCTAAGTTAATGTGAATCATGTGTCTTTATTATGGACTACCATGCAAACGACTTACATGTGCTGCCCCTTCTGCCAGAACAAAGCTCCAAATAGAAGCGACGCTACAATCATAAACACGAGGCGCACTATGTTGTATTCGGGGCTTCTCCAGTAAGACAAGTGCTGCTTCCAAAGACATGCCACAAGTTGGACACGTCCATTTTGAGGATAGCGGGTTGAGAACTGAAGGTCTCTTGAACCTGGAAGCGGTTCGCTCAGTTGCCGAACCAGCTCAACAATGTCTCTATACAAAAATCAACAATTCAGCAATTAAAACATCGTTAGCTACATCAATATTACTTGCATAAGATGCTGCTTTGCATAAGGGGTTCGTTTTCTCACTTGTAATGAGTAGAATTCCTGTATATGTCGGCGAAATCTACGCCGTTCTGCGCTTCGACTGATGCAGAGGTGACTTCTAACATCCATGTAGCCGGATTATAGTTGTCCCTTATTTTTGGCACGCCAGGGATTGCCTAGATGAATGCACAAATTTTGCTCCACTGAGTCAGATAATGTGTTTCGCATGCTAGGATTAATTCGAAAAGCTACGCCGCCCAGGGAATTGAAGTGCTGTAAACTGTTAGGCACACCTGAAAGTACTCTATCAGTTCACTTGAATGACGACCCAGGTTTCCCGAATAGATAATTCGTCCTCCAGCTTTCATCAGAATCAACTGCACGAGTGGAATCTTGACACTGTAATATATAACAAAACCAACTCGCAGAAGCGGGAAATTGTACATCTGAGCAGCTTCTCTACCGAAAAATAATATGCAGCTTATTTTCTTAAAATAAGCCTATCAAGTAGATCCATTAGCCTACATTCTTTCTTCATCTTTGTTTTCGGGAAGTAGACTCACCTCATCAAAAGCTTCAAAAACATCAATACTCGGCTGGTGGATAGTACAGACTGTTGTTCTACCTGTGGCAACAACATTTTTCACCGTTCGCATAACAACTGCTGCAGCCCTGGCATCTAGACCTGATGTTGGCTCATCCATGAATATAATGGATGGATTGGAGACCAGTTCTACGGCAATAGTCAGCCTCTTCCTCTGCTCGGTTGATAGGCCACTTTGTCCCGGGATGCCAACCAAAGAATCTTTAATTTTGGTGAGCTCGATTGTTTCAAGGACTTCTTCCACAAACGCCTGCATTGAAAATAAACTGAGACCACCTTATCTTATAACAGTGAATTTCAACTTTTGGGGAGCTCAATCGAACGGCAGGACAGAATTTTCCTTTTACTAGACTGATTAGTGACTTTCACTGTGTTTAAATGTTCTCAGGTTGGATGTGACCCTTCAACAGAAATAAAAGCCGAGTAGTGACTTTAGCAAGTATAAGGATGATATACCGCCTTCATTTCCAAATCAATTTCTGGAGGCAGCCTCAACCAAGCTGAGTACTTCACCGATTCTCCGACGGTGATCTGAGGAGAATGTATATCAAACTGTTCACAGTACCCAGAAATTCTGGCGAAAGTCCTTTGATTTTTAGGGAAACCTCCAACTCTTATATCCCCTTCAATCGTGCCTCCAGTTTTTCTGCCGCAAAGCACATCCATGAGAGTGGTCTTCCCAGCACCGCTCACACCCATTAAGGTTGTCAATACTCCGGGCCTAAATGCTCCGGTAATGCCACAGAGCAGCTGGAGCTTTTTCTCTTTAAATCCATTTGCTCTCATTTCCTGGTTGAAGAAAAAAGTGAATTTGATGTTACTGCAATAATTTATCGGAAAGATATGTAAGAAGTTCGCCTGTGCTTACTGGAGGTGTATCGACATAGTAGTGCACATCCTCGAATGCCATTGAGAGTGGCTCAAATGGGAGGATCATCTTTCCTGGGGGAGGAAAGGGTAAAACCAATATGTCATGATGCAGCAGCCATGCATTCTTCGTGATTTTATATTCAAGGTAACAACTTCTTCGATCCAAAATTTGTTTCCTTACCTATCCTCGTCTCCACAGAAGCTTCAGCATCAGTGTCCATTGGCATATTGCCTTTATCAACTCCCTGTGCACATCTCCCCGAGATCTTTTTGTGCGAAATTATGGCACGAGACACCTTGGGAGCTGCAAGAGTGTGTTTGGGTTATTGTGCATAATTTTTCCAATTTGACAATGTGGAAACTAATATAGGTGTACGTGCTATTCCTACAAGTGTGTAAGGAACTGACCTTTGAAGCATGTGAGGGCTAGGATGAAGCTGAGATCAAAAAGAAAAGTGAAGCCGAGCAATGCCGCCAGCGATATCCAGTAGAAGTACCCATTGAAATTCAGGCCGTGGATGGTCAAAACCTCCCTTCCAATGGTTGTGTTTCCATTCGAAAACTTTAGCCCCGGAGAAATGTGAAACGAGTAGAAAAATGTAGAGAATGTATATTCACCGCATACTTCTTTGCGGAATTAAGGAATCACAAACTTACCCTGTTCCAGCGCGGAGCAAGAAACTCATTCAGCGAGATACCGATTTCTCCATACGTCATGGGAGAAATCCAGAATCCCCACCTCAGCCACGGCGGCAAGGAAGCTGCAGGCAACCGAAACTTTGCTAAACCACTTTGGTTACTTTATCATGAAAACCAACCACCAAGATTTTTGTTAAGTCCACTTACGCTGGGGTATAATGAAGCCTCCAAACAAAAACATCAGTAGTAGCGTTAAGGAACCAAATGTTGTTGCGGCTACTACAGTGCGAAACACCGCAGCGATTGTCCGACACATGGATGTGGATGCTTGATGCAAAGCAAATAGCAGGAGAAAATGTCGGAAGAACCTGGGGAAGTGATCAGTGCTGTGAATAATTCATTCGATTCCGATGAATGTAGGCTGTTAAGAGAGCAATTTGTCTCATCTTCTGTTCTATGTTGTCATATTGTATGCTGACCTTTTCACTTCGGGGCTGTATCCTATGACATAGTAAGTCATTGCAGTCCAAAGCGCCGAATCGAACAAGGAAAGGGGGATCTTCAGGATTGATGCGGGGACAGAGTAGGCCCACGCTGGATAAAGGTAAAATGAACTTTGCTTGTAGAATACTGGAAGTCTGGCTAGGGTTAGAGGCAGCTCCGCGACTCCATTAGTCAGGAGCCTGACCAATGCATAAAACAAAGCGCCCATGATGTAATTTGCATGGCTCGAGTCCACATCCATTTCAGTGCGAATGAAAACTGTCATTGTTAGGAATGCTGTGATCACAAGCTGGATGAGAAGGGGATTATCAGAATTGTGAATGCAAGACAACGTAGAACGGTAGAAGCATCCCCAAAAAGTAGGTGATCACCTGCATAGATTTGAAGATGTACACAAATGAGTTCCGTTTCATCAGTAGCCACTCTCTGGCCATGCAGGCTTTGAACAACTCCCTTTTGCTTAGCGAGTACGTGCTGAAGGATAGAGCACTGTCGTCAGATCGAGATCCCTGACAAGGAACTGAGAGTTCGCGATCTAATCTTTCCCCTACATGACTCAACTTAAACCTCTCGGAGAAATGATCCACCGAAATGTAGGTATATGGAATGTCAGTGCTGGACCAGTACTGTGCTTGATCCTTTCTGGATATAACCTGCAAAAAAAAAATTTACTAATTCCAACTTTGAGCAACTGGAAAGTTTTATGAGCCAGTGAAGTGCACGAATTTCTGTAGTTATTGCACCTCTTGGAGGAAATCTGCTACGCCCTTCCTCTCCGGGCACTTAAAGCCACATTCCTGAAAAAATTTAAGTGCATCGGTTCGAGGGCCATGATACACAATCTTTCCTTCGGACATCAATACTACATCGTCGAACAGATCAAACGTTTCAGGCTGTGGCTGAAGGAGTGAGACAAATGCTGTTGCATCTGTGAGGTGCACCAAGTGCTGAAGGCAGGATACTATTTGGAAGGTCGTGGAGCTGTCCAAACCCGTCGAGATTTCGTCCATGAAAAGAGTCTTCATTGGACCAACAATCATTTCTCCTGCCAGAAAAAAGCAAACCAAGATAAGCTTCTAAAGAGCTTCTCATTTTTAGATTGCAATCTATCTCTTCCATATGTGGGATCACTGGGCTTAATTGCCAATTTTGTAGGATATGTAAATTCGCTTTTCTGAGTCACCTGTTGTTAGCCTTCTCTTTTGGCCACCTGAAATGCCCCTCCTCAGTGCATCTCCAACCATTATATCAGCACATATATCCAATCCAAGTATCTGAAAGGCAGTAAAATGAGCATTAAACTAGACAACATCCGCTTCAGTTAAGGCATCTTATATTTTCCCTGATCATGAGTAGGTTTCACTATGATTCATGATTGAATTGGTCCTTGCCTCTTGGAAGCTGTAACTTAAACATTATAATAAATTTAATTAAGAAGCATGCAAAAAACAGTGGGAAGGCTCAGTTTTTATGCACATCCTAAGTATTTTGCCTCAGTGATGATTCAGTGTCTCTTCCCTTTTTCCACTTTTGGCTGGATAATTGAATAAATCAGTACCAGCTACAAAAACGGGGTACCGCATTCCACCATTTCTTCTTTTGCAATTAGCGAATGGTAGGAAGAGAGGACAAATACTTCAGTACGGTTCAAGTATGTACCTTTAAGACATAGTCTGTCTGAAGATTTCTCTCTTGTCCTGCAACAGAAATTGCCTGTATGGAAATGAATTGTCCTTTTAACATATCATCTGAAGAAAAGTTACTAGAAGTAGAACCGAAAACATTGGAGAAAAAAGCAGAAGAGGGAACCGGAATCTTCACATGATCACCTTCATATAAGTGTCGATGTCGGGATCAGGGATGATACCTGCTTCTATCTCTCGCCTGCGGACTTCCGCGATTATTTCTTTGAAGAAGGAAGCATCGAAATTAAACATAAGTGAGATCAGCGCAAGACCAGCACATAAATGAGGCACAGGAGAACTCAAGTATCATTACCTGCTCTGCTTCCGACACCTTGGCAGCGTGCTGAGAAGTCGATGGTTTCCCTCACCGTCATTTCGGGTATGTGCTGATCGTGTTGGCTTATGTAAGCAGACGTCTTCTGTGGGACAAACTCGTCTAGATTGTAGCCGTTGTAAGTAATTGCTCCGGTAACCTACGATGTTGGAACTCCAAAGTTGATTAGTCCAATTAGAATAGCTAATTTGTTCCATGTGGACCACCAAATTGTTTGCACAACTAATTCTATTCACATGTTTTAGGGGCATTCATTTTCGGAGCTGCTGAGCATGATACTCAACATATGATTCGGAGAAATTGACCTTAAGAGACTGATCCAACTTTCCAGCCAGAGCTTTTAACAGAGTAGTCTTCCCGCTTCCTGGAGGACCTAGTAGAAGAGTCAACCTGCATATAGAAGCATTTTAGTAGTTCGTATCGCCCACCTGAATCCTAGCAACATTTTTGGCTACTTCTTCACTTACCTTTAACTTCAGAAAAAAGAAAAAGATATAAGGAAAGAATCTATTCCCTTGTATCTCAAGTTCTAATAAAGGAATGCAAGATATATTATATACTATGATGAGCATCATTCGGTTCATGACTTAGGGCTGATCACGATATCCACGCGACTCTTTAGTAATCAATTGTCCCGCTTGGTTGTACTTTTGCATCAAAGCGTATTTGGGATGATAAACTTCTCAGGAAGTGGATATATTTGGACATAGTTCTTTCTGCCACCAACTCCAGTATCGCCATGTAAGATTTGAGGATGTGCTCTTAACCTTGACGGCTTGATGATTCCGCTGACATCTTTGAGAATTCTTATCTTGGAAGCCTGAGAGTCGCACTGTATACTCCTTGCGGGAATCTGTTTCAAAATACCCATCATAAGATTATCATTCTGAAGAACCTTACTTGCGATAGTTAAAGCTCCTTTTCGATATTAATCGTGAGTACGCCATTAACTCAAGTCAGCTGAAAAAGGCCTAAAGGATACTGATTTTTTATATAAGTAGGCAAATGGGAGCGGTAAAGAAATTGAAGTGTTGATGCGTACTTACCGATAACAAGCTTGCGAGAGAGTTCCACAGGGTAGGAAGCGGCTTTCCGCGTACTATCTCGCAGTCTGCTTCCACCGAGACATGGTTGTACCTCACTTCCACCTTAGGCAAATTCACATTCACTCTGGAAAAAAGAACATTTTCCAGTTATGGAGTTGCCGATCCTAGATGCATATACTCAAAGCACAAGTACGCCTTCTTGATTGTCAAAGGTGAGACCGGGACATAAACTGATTTTTACCACAAGATGCAAACCAAAAGTAGTTTCGGTATACAGATGGAGCAAAATAGGTGATCAAATGTATGAATGAAGATGACAATTCACAATTCTAGCAGGCACATGGTTCATATGATGTTTCAAGGAAAGCAGCTTGGAAGTCATTCGAAGGAAGGCAAAGTTTGTGATTCTTTGCCGAGATAATTGCCCATACGAATGTTCAAAATTAGTCTATTTGTCTTAAAGAAAAATTCATGGTTTCTTTTCTTACGGGAGCTTCCGTTTGTTAGGATGAGCGAACATATTAAAGGGCAAGACCAGGCACCATCCGAAAAAATTTGAAGTTAGTGGAACAGTACCTGTCTATCCTCTCCCTCAGTTTCTGTAACAAGCGTAGATTGTCGCTCTCGATGTGCTTTATGAGCCTCTCGATGAACAGATGACGTTCGAGGGAGCTGAGCGTGGCGGCGTCCACCGCCTTCTTCTCCTTCCTTGCTTCACCATTCCTAGCGCCAGCGCTTTCATCCTTGCCGTGAAAGAGTGATGTCCTGAGGAGTCGGAATGCAGGTAACCGCTCAATGGCGGCCCACCGCCTCCGTCGTTCCTTCTCCTCCTCCAGTATCGTATCTGCTCCGTCATTATCACCTACATCCGGAGCATTGGGCGTGAACGGTTCCATGACAATATGACAGATCGGTTTTGATCTCGGAAGAAGCACAAGCAAGAGAGATCGTCTATAGCCGAGTCTTCACTAGGCTATATCCCCCGCCAAATGTTCTAGCCCCCAGGAACTATTTATACAAATGCGATCGCCCTGCAATCTTCGCGCAAATTATGTACCAACCGAGCTCAGGTGCCCGTCCTCGTGATCTTTCCTTTCCTGTTTCGTATGGTCTTGTGCCTTTTTACTGTGTAAGCGCACTCGCGGGTGTGTATGCATGATGCAGTCCCCACTTGCGAGGGAGGGCAAGTCATGTTCATCACTTTTAACCTTTTTCTTTTCTTTCTCTTCTCTCTGTCTGTCGAACTCGAAACGTAAGTTGTCCGCGAACATTTCTTCGGGAACATCATCTGGATTTACCGAAAGCCGATGTTGCTGCGTCAACAGAATCCTGGGTGGATGTTTTTTTCTCTGATTTTTGGAGTGAACTGACGGAACTGCAGTCGGCGTTACCCAAGTTTAGTTTTGATCGAAGTCTTCTAACTAGAGATGAACAAATAGTGAAGTTCCTCTAACTAGAGATAAATAAGCAGTAAATAAAAGTCCTAAAACTATTACATTGGTGCCGATTTAATTCTAAACATTTTACATTTATGCCGATTGAGTCCATTGTCCAAAAATCGTTGGTATGGACGCCAGTTATCTTACGTGACACAGCCGAAGTTATCATGGACATTTTTTATATTTTTTTTCTTTAGTTTTTTCTTTTTCTTTTCTTCACTCTTTTTTTTTTTCGAGGGCTGACAAGGATTGCCAATCGACCCCTACTAGCCAAAGAGGAGGGCCGACGATCCTCATCCAGGCCTAAGCCCTCGCCCAAACCTCGCGAGGGTCGCAATGCACTCAAGGCGGATGTTCTACGTAGGACAATCGACTTCCACATCAACGATTTACGGTTAAAATTGGCTAAATGGACTCAATTGCCACAATGCAAGAAGTTTAGAACTAAATTAGCACAATTGAAAGGTTTACGACTTTTCTCACACTTTTCCTGTCTCCAATTGGTCGTGACCGTTGATGATTGCACGTTCTTCCCCCCCTCCCCTTTTCTCCCCTCCTTTTTTTCCCATCTTGGAAAAATTGCATGAAAAAAGACTCCACAGGAATTAAGTATATATATAAAAAAACAAATATGTTTGACAGTGACATGGCGTTTGTAGTCCAACGGTTAGGATAATTGCCTTCCAAGCAATAGACCCGGGTTCGACTCCCGGCAAACGCACTTAATTTTTTAAATATTAGTTGCTTCCACATTACACTGTCCCTTTATCATCTCGATTACTCCCTGATTAAGCAACAAATATTTTTCTTTTCTTTTTTTATGAGATAGGCCAACCTATTGCTTCATTGGAACATGAGAACTTTGACTTATTTTGGGGGGACTTTCAAGGATGATCCTTTTTTTTTCTTTTTCTTTTTTGGGAGGAAAAGCAAAGTGAAGAGAAAGATCCAAATTTCAGCATTTCCTAGTGGCGAACCATGGATGGTCACTTTATAAACTTTCCGGCCACCTTTCTCAATCCGCTGATAAGGCACTGCAATGTCTTCTTTAGGACATGATTACAATGTCTTTCGGTAAGTCTTGGTCTTTCTGTTGAGTTCACATTGCTTTTGCTTGGGAAGGTAGATAGATTGTCAATGTGAATCACCAAAAAGATGAGTGCATGGTTGAGTCAAAAGGGCACAGGTCAATAGATTAAATTGAGCGACTACGCAAGTATCAGGCCAAGAAGGGTGATTTGACTGAAAAATTCTATGTAGGTTGCAGATAAGATTTTTTGATGTGGACTATTCCTAATAAAGCGATCCCAAAAATTAGCGTATCCAAATTCTAAGAAAGCCCCTAGACTCCATCAAGACCCTCGATACCAAACTAGATGTATGTTGCGGTAAAACTTCGTTTGAATAATGGACTTGAAGGATATGGTTCGCTGGGAATTCTTACGCTCGCCCTTTTTTTTTTTTTATAGGAATGAAGTTGCTCATGGATTCTCTATTTAATTATAATCATGTTAGAGAAAAATTGCGATACCACCAATTGCTTTTTCGGTAGTTGCAACCATTATTCCATACTTGGTGTAAGCTGAGAAAATTTCGCATAAACTCGGTCCATAGGAAGATGGAATGGAACCAATCAAATTACAGGAATCTCATAAAAATGTATGTTCTTTTATGGGACCCATAGATTTTAAATATGTCATTGCTTGGATCTAGTTAATTTAGTTTATGCAATAATTGCTCGTTTAAATTGCAGGACCTGTTGAAGCGGGGTGCTAATTATGCCACAACTCAAAGTTACAAAAGGACAAGGAGGAAGAAAACAGGGAGAAAGTGAAAAAAAAAAAAAGAATTAGATAAGATGAAAATCAGATTTGGAATTTATCGCAAGGCAGTTGCAGGGAACATTTCTTTAGTCGCAGGCCAAAAAAAAGAAGAAATTCTAATAAAAGTTACCAAAAAGGTCATAAATCTATTGTTTTGATGCCAATTTGGCCCTAAATATTTCAACTTGCCCAATTTAATCTCAAACCTTCTAATAATTTGTCAATGTAGTCATTCTAGAAGAATCAAAAAGATCAAACTACCTACTCATTATTCGGAGGTGAATCATACAACACCAAAAGCTGCGGTATCTTATGGACCTGACATTAGGGCTGAGCATGGTTCCAGGGTAGAACCGAGAACCTGGAACCGGAACCTGTAGGAACCTGTCTGGTTCTAGGTTCCAAGGTATGTAGGGTAGGTTCTAGGTTCCAAAAATTGAGGAACCTGTTCTAGCGGATAGGTTCCAGGTTCCACCACTTGGAACGTGGAACCTGTACCCTGGATCCCAACATAAATTTTTTATTTATATGTATTTTCACACGATCATATAATGTTCTATGGCCTCCAATGATGACTATATAATTTGGAGCGAAAAATGAAGAACCTGTTCTGATATGTAGGTTTTAGATTCAAAGTGGAACCTGAAACTGCTCACCCCTACTTGAGAATGATTACTTGAAAGAGAGCGTGTGAAAAATGTAGCTACCCTGCAAAATTTCTTAGGAATGCATCATGTTTCTCGCGTATCCCAACTTCATTAAAAGCCTTTTTTTAATAACAAGCCTCTCCATTAATCGATAGGTTCTCGGGTACCCTGGAACCGGACTCTGGAACCTGTAACATGGTAGGTTCTAGGTTCCGCGATTTGAAGGGTAGGTTCTAGGTTCCAAAAAATTAGGAACCTATACTAACGGGTAGGTTTTAAGTTCCAGGTGGAACCTACCCGGAACCTGGAACCGCTCACCCCTACCTGACATGGGTCACATCCCTCACAACATAAGATTAAAGATCCAAACCTTCCTCTTCAGAGCAAAAACGAACGTGGCCAAAACATATAAAGTCAATTTTAACAGAAAATTGATGATGTCAACATTGGCCGGCCGACCATCCTATGTAACACGATTGGCACTAATGTTGATAGTTTTTGCAAATTTTTTTAAATTTCTTTATTTTTTCATTTTTCTTTGCTATTTTTCTTCATTCTCACCCTACAGTTGGCAAGCAAAAAAAGTCTTTAACAATTATAACAGTTATCCACGTTACTGTCGGTCGTGCCATATAAGACAGCTAGCATCCACGTCAACGACTTTCGGCTAAAATTGACTGGAATGACTCTATTGACAAATCTTCAATAGGTTTTTATGTCTAAATTAATTGAATTAAAAGGTTTAGAAATAAAAGTATTGATCTGATTAGTGAACCAAGAAATGTGATGCACCATACAACGTGATCTAATGGAACCATACTTTTTCTCTTCATGTTTTGATTTGCGTTTGAAGAAGAGTGTAAGATTGTTAGGTGTCGAATGAGGGGAAAGTTGTTGGTGAGAGTCCTAGTGTCCAATCTTTCTTCTTCTTCTTTTTTTTGTGCAGTGTTCAATCGAACGGGGCCAAATCTTTATCAGTCTCACTCATTTTCTTGATAAGGCATTACGCAATAATTGAGCTGTAGATCCAATGTTCTTGCTACAAGTGTTCGAATTGAGTTGCGGAACGGGACCCGGATTGAATGCGCAAGACGTCGAATTAAAATAAAGTGATTGGGTACTCTAAATTGGGGTATTCTTCGACATTTTCCCCTCAAAAAGGGTCTCTTACCTAGACCGTGGAAGAATAAGAAAAGTAGATGAAGAACATGTCTGGTGTTGGACTCAACACCAAATATGAGAAGTCCTAATTGCACTTTGATTCCCCAGTTGACTCCAACACTGAAGGCAGAGAGTTATTCAACTTGCATTGAAGAAGTCCATTTCAACCTTGCTTTGGACTTAGTCTTGAATAAGATTATCTTTTATCGCCGTGTAAGGTTTGTGGATGTGCTTGTAAGTCATAGCCTTGACGGTTTGATAATTCCATTGACATCTTTGAGAATTCTTATCTTGGAAGCCCGAGACTTGCACACTATTGTCCTTGCGGGAATCTGTTCCGAAATACACGGCATTAGATTATCGTTCTGAAGAGCCTTACTTGTGATAGTTAAATTTCCTTTTCGATATTAATCTTGAATACCCCCCATTAACTTATGTCAGCTGAAAAAGGCCTAAAGGATACTGAGTTTTGACATGAAGAGGCAAATGGGAGCAGTAAAGAAATTAGAAGCGTTGATACGTACTTACCGATAACAAGCTTCTGAGAGGACTTACAAAGGAATGGAATGATATCAAAACATCAATTCGAGAGAATCAGAGGATCAGTCCTTTTTCCATGGATGAACTCACTGGAACTCTTTAGTCCTACGAGGATGAAAGGATCAATAAAGAAGCACACTCAAAAGGTGAAAAATCCATTACTTTGAAATCTAATGCTGATTCTGATGTCTCATATTCTAAAGATAAAGATGATGAGAAACTAGCACTCATGGTCAAGAGATTCAGAAAAATGGCAAAGAAAGACAGAAATTTCAAAGGCAAAAAAGATTTCAAGCAATATGATCAGAGAAAATCATCTAGTAGCAAAGAAGAGAGCAAAGACGTAGTCTATTTCAAGTGCAAATAGAAAAGGCGCATCAAACCTAATTGCCCTCTTCTAAAGAAGAAACAAAATGATGAAAAATCCAAGAAAGCTCTAAAAGCATAAACTTGGGATACATAATGTGAAGAAAGCAACAAGGAATATGCCAAAATCTGTCTTATGGCTAATTAAGACTCCGAGGAAGAATCTGAGGTAACTCATTCTAGTATTCATTATGAAGTATCTGAATATATTGATGAGCTACGTTCAGATTATAAATCTGCCCTTAAAAGGATTTCAGAATTGAAAAAGGAAATCACATTTTTAAAAGTAAAGTGATGTTTCTCAAAAGGATAAAATAAATATTCTTCAAAATGAATTTTCTCAAGTCAAAGACAAATCTGATTTTATTTCAAAGAAAAATGAGCTTCTACAAACCGAGAACGATTCTTTGAAAAACGAAAGCGCATCTTTGAAAAAGGAAATTTCAAATGTTCATAATTTTTTTTTGTCTAGCTCAAAAATATTAGAGTATATTCCTCCCATACAAATTCCATACTATAATAAGTATGGACTTGGTCTTCAAAGGGAAAGTGATTTGAAAAATGATTTTCCTAAAATGAAAGGAAGACTTAAAAAAAGACTCTCAAAATGTAATATAGAAATCGTCTTCATAATCAGTTCATAAGATCTCAGGGGCATAGTTTCTCTAAATGTTCAAATGGTGGGGATCAAAATCACTCTATAAATTATTGTCCTAAAATCTAGAGGCATACTCAAGATATTTTGAGATTGAAAAAATCTTCTAACCCAAAAGAACCCAAACAAATTTGGGTACCAAAGAAGACTTGATTGTCTTTTATGTCTGTAGATACCAATCAAAAGAAGAAATAAATGGTACTTCATTAATGGATGTTCGAGACACGTAACTAGGGATTCAAAAAGATTCATCAAATTAACAAAATTTGATGGAGGAAGCATTTCCTTTGGTGGCAACAATAACGAAAAAATTATAGGCAAAGGAACCCTGAAGATTGACAATCTCTTCATCAATGACGCATCCTTGGTTAAGGGTCTGAATTACAACTTATTAGCATAAGCTAATTGTGTGATATTGGACTCAAAATCTTTTTAGTGAGATAAATGTTCAGGAACAAGCCAAGACAACAAGCAATCTTTCACAAGGCGTGACATAGAAACATGTACCTTTTGGACACATCATCTAAAGATTTCCAATGTCTAGTATTCATGAGTCAAAACTTTGGCACAAAAGACTGGGACATATTAGCTATCAACATCTAAATATCCACATAATGCAAAGTCGGAGGTCTTTGAATACCATAATCCTAGATCAAGATTAGTTTCAACATATTTGATTTTCCTTGTCACAGCCGAAAGGTGTGATATACAAATACTAAAAATAATCTCAGGCCTAGAAGTAGTAAGATATCATAAATAACCAATCACGCTTCTATATGAATTTTGATCAACTTATTTGCCATGTTCATCCTTATCTAGTTTGGATTAATAAGACATTGGCGTTTCATTTTTCTTACAGCTCTCCAAGCCAAATTCTTCACGGTCTCATTTGCATACTTCTATTGATATATGAAGGTTTCTCTTTCAATTTGATTCACTTGAAGTCTAAGGAAAAATGTGAGTTCTCCCATCATGCTCATTTCGAATTCACTCTACATAATCTTAGAGAAATGCTTGCAAAGTTCTTCATTGGAAGAACCGGATATAATGTCATCAACATATATTTGAATGAATAAAATATCCTTACCTTCCTTTTTGATAAATAAAGTTGTGCCCACCTTACCTTTTTCAAAGCCTTTTTCCACAAGAAAATTACTTAATATGTCATACCAGGTTCGTGGAGCTTATTTGAGTCCATATAAAGCTTTCTTAAGCCTATAGACATGATCTGAACTCTTTCGATTAATTCTGGAGGTTGTTTTACATATACTTCTTTGATGTAACCATTTAAGAAGGCGTACTTGACATCCATCTGAAATAGCTAGAAGTAATCTTATAGATTCCAGCTTTACTACTAAAGCATATGTTTCATCATCGTCAATCCCTTTTTATTGAGAGTATCCATTTGCTATGAGTCTTGCCTTGTTTCTGGCTGCCTTGCCCTTATCATCCAACTTGTTTCTAAATACTCATTTAGTTTCAATAATTGGATGATTCTTGGATCTAGGCACAACTTCCCAAACTTCACTTATCTTAAATTGATGTAGCTCTAGTTGCATTGCCTCTATCCAACTTTTGTCAGCAAAAGCCTCTTCAATTCCTTTAGGCTCTACTTTAGATATAAGTGCAAAAGCATTTATAGCACTTTTGAACTTGGATCCTGTTTTGATCCTATCTTCTATGTCTCTAATTACAAGATCTTTTGGATGGCTAGATTTGTGCTTCTAGTTCTTATTGAATCTATCATCTTGTTTTTCCTCAAGAGAATCATCTTGGTTTACATCCTTAGAAACAATCATCTAGGAATCGTTAGGGTTTTGAGTAGTCTCAAACCTTGTTTTGTCGTTAAATGTTGGATTCTGCTCAAATGATATGGTGACTTCAATACCTATCTTCTGAGTATCATTTCCATCTTCAAACTTTACATTCATTAATTCTTCAACTGTTCTTGAACTTTTGTTGAAGACTATATATGCTTTGCTTGAAGTGGAACATCTAAGGAATATTCCTTCATCTGATTTTTTCTCAAACTTACCCAGACTATCATTTGAATTCTTGAGAATGAAACATTTGCAACCAAATACATGAAAGTATGAAATACTTGGTTTTCCGCCTTTGTAAAGCTCGTAGGGGGTTTTCTCAATCAATGATCTTAAGAAAACTCGATTTATACCGTAGCATGCAGTTGAAATAACCTCTACCCAGAAATGAGAAGAGATGTTGCTTTTAATTAGAAGGGTTCTAGCCATTTCTGTAAAGATCAATTTTTCCTTTCAACTACTTCATTTTGTTTAAGACTATAAGCAGAAGAAAAATTATGTTGAAAACCATTTTGATCACAAAAGTCTGCAAAGATTTCATTTTCAAATTTCCCCCATGATTTATTTTAATGCTCGAAATAGAATAGCTTTTTCCATTATGAACTTTCTTTGTAAAGTTGTCAAAATACGAGAACGCATTATTCTTATGAGTAAGAAAGAAAACCTAAGTAAATCTAATATAATCATCTACTATTACCAGACAATATCTTTTATCTCTAATACTTTGGTTTCAAGTAGATCCAAAGACATCCATATGTAGAAGTTGTAAAGCACAGTTATTGAAAACTTGATTTATAGATTTGAAAGAATTGCTTACTTATTTCCCAAGAGTGCAAGCACAACACGAGTCTATTTTCTCTAGTTTAACATCTGGGAGTCCTCTCACAAGCCTTCTAGATGATAGCTTGTCTTTCTCAATATGGGTAGGTTGAAAATGCTTTTTTATGAAACCCAATTTGATCTTTGGAATGCCATTTGTTTTATAGAGTGGATACTTCAAGAGGAGTTAGAAATTGTGCTACACATTCGATTTTTTTTTATTAAGTGATGTCGTAAAAATCATTTCATAAATTAGAATAATAAATCGAACTCAGTGTTTCTTTAGGGTGTGGATGATAACCATTGTGTTTTCCTATTTTTCTGTTTTTCTACTCTTGGGAACAGGTTTGGAATGGACATCTATTTAATAAAAAAATTATTTTTCTATTTTCAAGATAAATTTTTATCTTAGAAATATGTTTTCGAACAAAATTAAGAAGTATAAATTTTCTACTTTTATATAATTAGACCAGAAACATAAAAACAAATGCAAATTCTTCTCATCACCTAGTCCCTCTCTCTCTCTCGCATCCTTGGTCATTGTTCGCTAGCCGCTGGCTGACGTCCGATGCACGACAACCGTAGAAATTTTATACTATTATCAAATGAATTTTTGTTCCAAGAATAGAAATCTTATATCATTGTCAAAAGCATTTCTTTGATCAGAAACTCATCTAGGAAATACAAAGAAAAAATATATAATTCTAATCAGAAATAGCTCTCGGGAACTGAATGGTTATTATTTGCTCTCTTAGCATTATTTGTTCAATCGTCAAGCTCATTCCATTTCATAAATTACTAATCCTGAGAAAAAAAATGAATTAGAACCGCACAAATAATTGAGCATTTTATATGTATTCCTTCAAAAAGAATTTGGTGATTATGAGAATAATAGCATGATGTGGGCCACAAATTTTTGAAGAGTGGACCTCATAATAATTTTTAATTAGTTGTTATTCAATTTTTGTAGCTCACAACATGTTGTCAATGTCACAGTAAATAAAGGATTAATACCACTAAAAGACCAAAATTGGTATACTTGTGACACTAACCCAAACTATTTTTTTATCACAAAAAACCTCAAACCGGTACACCTATGACAAATTTACCCATAAAAAATTTTAACAACAAATAATCACAATTAGTACATATGTGACAATTTTACCTCAAATTATTTTTTTACCATAAAAAATCTCAAACAGATACACCTATAATAAATTTACATCAATCTAAATTTTTTACCACAGAAAAAAACCTTAAATTGATACACATGTGATAAATTTAACCTCCATTAGTTTTCGTTAAATCAGGTTAATACCACAAAAAATTTTAAACCAATACATATGTGACAAATAGAGGATAAAAATCTCAAACTAGTACACTCGTCAATTTTTTTTTTGGTAAGGTACACTCGTCAATTGTTACGTGTTATTCAATTCAACAATTTGATGGTAAAATTTAACAAAAATTAACATAAGGTAAATTTATCACAAATGTACTAGATTGGGATAAATTTAAAACAGGTATACCAGTTTAGAATTTTGTATAGTCAAAAAATAGTTTTGGGTAAATTTGTCACGTATGTACTAGTTTGAAGTTTTTCTGTGGTAAAAAAAATAGTTTGGGGTAAATTTGTCACCCATGTTTCAGTTTGAAATTTTTCATAATACTAACCCGTAAATAAAAAATTATCACATAAGCATATTACATTCTTGAACTGTGATTGGCTAATTGTAGACTCTATTCTCCGACAAATCCCACATTCTTTGTAAGGTGAAATTATCAATATTGTCAATGGTCCACGGTCAAACTCTGAATTACGTTGAGTTTTCAGCAGGTGTATCAATGAACTTTGTTCTTTCATTTTGATGGATACACATGATTCTCAGTGTGTATCAAAAAACCATGATCGGATGATTTGATGGGTTTGGTACACTAACATTCATTTTTTGGTCAAATGGTACACTAACATTCATTCATGGGTTTGGTCTACTAACATTTTGTTCTATGGTCAAATGTTACACTAACATTCATTCGGCTAAAGGTTGCCCATGCCTCGTGGCTTAACCAATTATATCGCAAGATTGTCTTCAGATATAACCCGATACTTTTTCGCATGCTCTTCGAACAACATGTCAAATCCTCATCCGATCCAAACAACGTTTTAATTTTAAAAGAGGAAAAGAGAAATTTATGAATCTTAACATGCCTTAATTCAATTAAATAAATGGTGTCGTCCGACAGAAGTTTTGTTATGGCACATGAATTTAATTATCCAATCTCTATTTGTTCATCCTGGAATTCCAAGATGAAGCTTTAATTCATGCTTCTGCAAGAAGAATTGGATATATGTAATTCTTCGCTGCCGGTCTTAGCAAGCTAAAGAAGATTTTTTTTCAGAAGAGAGACCGTTCCATTAATTAATGCATCTTAACCTAAAATGTCAAAGATAAGTGCAAAGACCATTATTAGTTTATTAATATCCATTCTCTATATAAGGCAGAGGACAATAAGTGCTTATACCACATCTAAAACCTTGCCTGTAAGCATACCATCTTCCTCCACAGCAATGACAATGTTCTCTTCAATGGCGATGCAGTTGCCTTCTCCTTCTGTCGTCTTCGCTTCCCTCCTCTTCCTCTTCCTCATTCTAAAGCAATGGAAAAAATCCAACGATGCCCAGAAAGACCGTCCTTTGAAATTGCCTCCGGGGCCGAAGATGCTCCCTCTTCTAGGGAACCTTCACCAGATGACGGGGTCCCTCCCTCACCACTCGCTCCGGGACTTGGCCAAGAGGCACGGGCCGATCATGCGCCTCCAGCTGGGCGAGATCCTGACCATCGTCATCTCGTCGGCAGACATGGTCAAGGAGATCCTCGGCAAGAACGAGCTCACCTTCGCCCAGAGGCCTGAGATCACGGCCCTTGAGGTCATGTCCTACGAGAACTCAAGTTTCGTGTTCTCGCCCTATGGCGAGTACTGGAGGCAGATGCGCAAGATTTGCGTGCTGGAGCTCCTGAGCATGAAGAGGGTCCTCTCATTCAGATACATAAGAGAGCAAGAGTGCTGGAACGTGATGAGAGCAATAGAATCGTCTCAAGGGAAACCTGTGAACTTGAGCAAGATGGTGCTGAACCTGATTAATGACGTCACCTCTTGGGCAGCGTTTGGCGAGAGATGCAAATACAGAGACGAGTTCCTTTCTTTCCTCAAGGAAGTGACGATGCTTGGTGGCGGGTTCGAGCTTCCGGATCTCTTCCCTTCGATCTGGTTCTTGCGTTATTTGTCGAGGATGAAACCGGCTTGGGAGAGATTGCACAAGGAGATCGATTTGATTCTTGACCACATCATTGAAGAACACAAGGTAAAATTGAAGGGGAAAGGTGGGAACGACGAGGAGGATAAGAATGCAAGAGAAGATCTTGTGGATGTGCTCTTGAATCTCCAGAAAAGTAGTGAAATGAACTTCTTAGTCAAGCCACATGTCATCAAAAATATTGTCATGGTAATAGTTATTTCATGTTAATTTCACTAAATATATGCTTTGCTTCCATGTATAGATTTTTTAACTGCCTGAGCTTTTATAATTGCACGAAATATTATATCCTTTGCTTCTATCTTACTTACTAATGAGCTTTCTTTCTACATAAGCTTTTATACTATGGGTCCTGCTAGTATGATAGTATGACAATACAATAGTGAAATACTAGGCATAAGATAAGAAGTGAGTCCCGTTATGATTGCAAAATATTTTTTGCCATTCATAACACTTGTGAATGAGATTACATCATTATCCTATTAGTCAACTTCTCAAATCCCTTATACGGTAGATACACTCATTACGATATGCTTTGTTCAAATCATTGAATTGCCTATTTTATTAGCCAAAAAGAGTTCTCATTAATCAGTATAGAATCTTCGACAAAAAAAATTCGATATAGAATCGGCGTACAAGCATTTCAACAGCGAATGGATCGTCTTAGATGTATACATGATTAAAAATATATATTATGGTCACATCCATGAAACCCTAATATTCTTAAGATGTATCATAGTAAGAAGTCTTACAAAAATAATTTACTAAATGACGTGAAATCACCATATTTTGGTCATTAGAAATACACTCTATTATCTTCTGTCCCATGTTATTCGAAATATAAAAACCATATTTCAATCAACATCAATTATGTCTTGTCGTATCATTCGGTATATACTGATTTTATGCGATATCGCTATATCACAGGCTTAATATCATTTGACACTTTATCTTTCTTGTATTTTTAAGGACATGATTCTGACATCTAAGATCAATCAGTTCTTTTTTTTTCTTTCTGTGCAGGAAATGTTTTCTGCTGGGACAGACACATCCTCGACGACCATAGAGTGGGCCTTTTCGGAGATGCTGAGGAACCCCCGAGTTATGGAGAAGGCGCAGGCAGAGGTCCGAGCTGTCCTGAAGGACAAGACCCAGGTCCGCGAGCAGGACATCCAGGGCCTGGAGTACCTGAAGCTTGTGGTCAAGGAGACCCTGAGGATGCACCCGCCGGGCCCGCTCATGACCCGAGAGTCACGCGAGGCTTGCGTGATCAACGACTACGAGATCCCCAAGAAGACCAAGATTGTGATCAACTCATATGCAGTGGGGAGGGACCCTCAGTTCTGGACAGACCCGGAGTCATTTTTGCCTGAAAGGTTCCTGAACTCATCGGTCGATTTCAGAGGATCGAGCTTCGAGTTCATACCCTTCGGCGGCGGGAGGAGGATCTGTCCCGGGATCAATTTCGGGCTTGCGAACATCGAGCTTCCCTTGGCTCAGCTCCTGTACCACTTCGACTGGTCCCTGGCTGACGGGATTAAGGCACAAGACCTGGACATGTCTGAGACTTTTGGGATCACTTCCAGGAGGAAAAATCCCTTGATTGTGGTTGCTGAGCCCTGTGTTCCGTTCTCTTACGATGGAGATCATGATAAGTAGTAATCAAATGTGCGTGTGTTTTGGGGGAGTACTAGGTTGGGTAAATCTAGTGATGTTGGTGTCTTTGTATCCGTCTCTTGTCTGATGTTGGGCTTTTTACGAAAATAGGGTAAAAAATTTTCATTTTTACCTATTTGGGTTTGCATTAAAAAATTTACGGAAATGGGGCTCGGTCGGCACTTTTAGTGCCGAACGGGGCTGTTCGGCATTTGAAGCGCCGAACGGCCCAAAAAAAAATTTAATACAGGGCTGTTCGACACTTCTAGTGCCGAACAGCCCCATAAATTTTTTTTTTAATAATATAAGGGCTGTTCGGCAAGTGCCGAACAGCCCCCAAAAAAATTAATAATTTATTTTTTTTTTTCAAATCTGAAAAATTACAATTTCATTAATTAATTACAATTTCATCAATTAATTGCCGAACAGTTCCGTTTTGCAGATTTCCCCCTTGAACATGCTTATCATGCGACTACAACAAGACATGCATGAACGAGATTAACTGAATCAGAGACAATAACTGAGGTATAGCGTAAGCTCAATCTCCTGACACAATTGAGCTTTCATTTTAAAAGTGCATGCAGTCTACTGCATTTTGAGCTTTTCACTTTTCTGTTGATGACCGTCTTTGATTTATCATGCTACTGTGGTTTATTAGAGGGAAAATGCACATGCAACAGAAAATGAAGAAACAAACAACATGCTTATCTCACATTCATTTTAAAAATAAATTATTAAAATTTATTAAAAAAAAATTTATGGGGCTGTTCGGCACTAGAATATTATTAAATTTTTTTATGGGGCTGTTCGGCACTTCCTGGATTAAATTTTTTTTTTTTGGGGCCGTTCGGCGCTTCAAATGCCGAACAGCCCCCGTTCGGCACTAGAAGTGCCGACCGAGCCCCCTTTCCGTAAAATTTTTTGATGCAAACCCAAATAGATAAAAACGAAAAATTTTTACCCTATTTTCGTAAAAAGCCCGATGATGTTGCAGTTCCTTACCCAATAAATAAGCTCGTGCGCTTAAAAAACTACCCTGTGAGCTCCATAATACACTAAATTTTCTTGTATTGCATATGATTGATTAGTTCTTTGGTTATCAGATGCATGGTGCTTGCTTCATCTTATCGAGGATTCCATTTGTTTAAACCCAAAAGGAAGTTGGGGAAGACGCAGCTTTTAGCCTTTTTTTCTTTTGTTGTCCCGACCGTGAAAATGAGCAATTATTTTGGTGTGATTTTGTGAGGTCATTGTTGACTATTCTAAAAATTTCAGCTATTAGAGACTTATTACTCCGATACCACATATGAGAGATTTTGCAAGACTACTGTCAACTGTTCTAAAAGCTTAAGCTGTTAGATAAATACATGGATTAATATCTAATTACTCTAACAATTTTCATGTGTGTTTGCTTTGATTCATAGTTGTTATTTAGTGTCGCACTTTCTGCACGTGGGAAGAGAAGAGCGCACATGTACAAGGCACTGTAAACGGCGTTGGACTAATCCAAATTAAGACAGGTATGTAATTTGCATTCCTGTGATGGGGTTTTACTTTGTTGAGAGGGAAAGAATGATGATTGTTGCATTTTGTCTCCTTCGTAAGCTGTTGATATTCTGATGGCCAATTCGAAGCATCGGGCCATGCATGGTCGCCAGGAATTAAAAGAAAAGGATTCCAAAGAGAAGCTGAGTTTCCAAAGAAACGTCTTTCATGCCAAGCGGGCTGTTTCATTGAAGTAGCCCATGACATGATGATGGTGGGGCCACAAACTATACAATGATGGAAACTCTCTCTTTAACATTGTGCAAGAGAGGACTCCTCCGTCGGTGCCATTGTTCAGCTGAAGTTGGTGAGTCATCTTCATTAAATGTTGGAGTCTTTTGGGAAAAAGATAGAAGAAGCGCAAGGATGACAGAAGTTGTATAAATGGAGCTCTCGGAAGCAAGAAATATAGAGCTTTCCTGAAGCAAAACGCAAGAGCTCTCGATAAAGGGAAATTTACTTATTGTAATTATACCCATTAGTGATTTAGCCAGTTAAATTCTTATGAGTAGAATTTGTATAATTCCTTGAGTGAGATTTTATTAAGAATTGCAAGGAGCTAAATATTGAGAGAGTTATTGGGTATAATTGAGAGTTGAGAAACACCGAGAGTGTGTTTGAGTGCTCGAGTGATTGTTATCTCCGTTGTATCGCTTGTTTCTACCGTGAAAGGTCGTGTTGCTCTCCCCGTGAACGTGGGTTTCAATATTCGGATCGAACCATGTAAATCTGGTATCCAATTTCGTTTCCTTCCTTCCGACTATTTTACTGATTTGCTCGACCCCTTTCATTTGCAACAGTATCAATCGTGAGATGCCCGTACGAATACGATAGGTCTCCATACGTTGCTTGGTGACTGCATGTTGAGTGGGAGCAGCTTGTCGAAATACCTGCTTGCATCGAATAAAATCATCAACTTTCCGGGCACAATCCTTCAGGAAGAGACAGAGAAATACGCGTACTTAAAATATATTTACCTGATCCAGAATCCCTGCACATGGGCGAGGTACACGGTATATTAGCACAGGATTAGGAGTGAGTCGGGCCAAAGATCGGCTCGGATTGAGGGTAGCAGAATGAGCATGGTTCACACTGACTCCAAGTGAGGTCACTGCCGGTGTCGAAGATGAGAGTGAGCTTCGACCGTGTCGATCCAAGGCCAACAGTCACAACGTACTCGAGTGAGTCAAATGGGATGCCGAGCTTGGCCGGGACAGTGGCCTTGGAGCTTCCTAAGCCATCTCCTTTGTTAGCGTTGTTGCTGCTGCACGTTGATATCTCAGATTGAATAGAATCAACCCTTGATTGGTCCCTGACTAGGGTTTTCGTGTGGTTGAGCGTGTTTGGCTTGGCTGGAGTGTAAGGAGAGCATGGACCGTGCTTATGCACTACTCCTAGCGATGATTCCCGCATACCACCTGCATCATGACGTCGCTATGAGAGTCTGTAGAGCTATCTAATGCAGAATTCTTTAGAGTGAATTTTCACTAGGGACTTGTTCTTTCCACAAACAGCCACCAGTTAGCTTTTTTCCATCAATTTCCTCACACAAGGTTACTGTTTTGAACATCATTAGTCCTAGCTAGGATTGATGGATTCTGACATGGATTGACGACACCCTATCTGAGGTCATGCGGTAATCATCATCGAGACGGGACAGCATACGTTATCTTCACAGGGAGAGAGGGAGAGAGTTTTGTTGGTAACAGTAGATGAAGGGGTGCAAGAAGCAGAAGGCAATAGCGAGCTGACTTGGAAGATGTGGTGGCTCTCGGACTTGTATTGCACTCTCCGTGCATAACCCTCATCCGAAGAGAACACGAGACTGAGGAGAGAAACAGAGAGTAAAGTCCTGGCGAAGTTTTGCAAAGATGAAGCAGCCATCTTCGACATGCACGTATTGCAATATTGTTATTCTCTTACGATCCGCCCTTTTGCCTATATAGCTTTTATATGCAATTTTCTCCCCTTTACAACGTGAATCACATTGCCAACTCTTTCAATTCACGATCCTAATCAGTGAGTAACCGGTTTCCCGCGTGCTTGCTTTGATTCGTAGATTGAAAGAGCAAAACGATGTTGTTAAGTCTTACACTTCCCACACGAAAAAAGAGCACATATACTCAGCATTGTAACTGACATTGGATTGGGTAAGTATAGCGCAAGTGCCATAACTTTTTTTTCGCTCACTTGAGTGCCACATCGGAGGAAACTCGTTCACTTGAGTGCTACTTCCAGCAAAAATCATTCACTTGAGTGCAATTTCTAGCAAATCCTCCCACGTGGACTTTTTTTTATTATTTTATTTATTTTTTTAATGACACATGGATTTTTTAAAATTTTTAAATATTTTGTGGCATTTTTTCATTATTTTGATATTTTAGTTTTTTAATTTTTGGCCTTTTTCCCCTTGGCCAGTGAGGGTCACCGACGACCCTCGCCGGCCACCATCGAGTGGCCTAGGGGCCAAGGCTGGCTCGCCTTGGGTCTGCGGGGCCACAACAGCCTCGAGGGTTGGCTGTCACGGCCTCGGCCGCCGCAAGAGAGGGCGCGAAGGACCTTGCCAGATTTGGGCGAGGGCAGTCGTTGCCCCCCACCCCAACCAAGGGCAAGGGGGGCCCTTCCTTGGACCTCGTCGACAGTCATGGGGTCCAAGCGAGGGCCCTCTCGCCAGTGGCTGGCAAGGGCCTTGGTGCCCTCACCCACGGTAGCCTAGGCTGCGACGGCCATCGCTGCCCTGTCGACCTAGGGTGAGCTAGCCCTGGCCCCTGGGCCACCTAATGGTGGCCGACACCGACAGCCTTCTAGAGAGAGAGAGAGAGAGATTGATTGATTGCAAAAACCAAGAAAGAGAAAAGGAAGAAAAATTTGCAAAAATAAAAAAATTCATGAATAATTCCATGTGTACTTTAAAATATTCAAAAAAATCATTTTGTCGATGCCACGTGAGTTTTTCCGACAGCTACGTTAGCTTTTCCGGCATCCATGTAAGTGATGGTATTTAAGTGGTCGATTTTTAAAAGTTATGGTATTCAAGTAAACGAAAAAAAAGTTATGGCACTCAAGTGAGCGCCGTACAAAAGTTATGATAATTGTGGTGTACTTATCCTCACATTGGACTTACGTAAATTAAGCATATAGTTGGATTCTTGTGATGGGGTTTTACTTTGTTGACAAAAAGAAAGAACGAGATTGTTGCATTTGGTCTCCTTCATAAGCTGTTGATACTTGACGGCCAATATAAGGCACCGAGCCATGCATGGTCACCCAATGAGAAGGATTTCAAAGTATGTGTCGAAACTGATTTTCCAAAGACGAATGATTCTTTTACTATCCTTTCATCCGAGGATCAGCAATACGATGTGAGAAAGCTCGTGGTTAAATGTGAACTTGAAACTCTCAACCAACTCACATCTCCATATGTCTGGAATGTAAGCCGGCGATTCCGGCACCCTAGGACTTCCGTAGTCATGTTCTAACAACTAATTAGCCAAGATTTCGAGACGGCGTACCTGATTTCGCAACCATCGTCGATCGGCTCCTCAAAACGACGAACGGGCTTCGGAACTTCGGCGAGACGAGCTCGGAACTTCCCCTTTATGCCCTCCGGCCGCCTGGCGTAGATGGAACAACCTCACCTCGTCGGTGTCTCTCCCTCAAGCCGTATGGAGGAGTTTGAAGAGGAAAATGGCATTAAGGAGGCTAAAAGGGGGATCTTAGCCTTATATTAACATTCGCTTGGGCCCTTCCATCACGGGCAGGGCCGAAATTCGGCCCACACTAACCATGCCCATATTTGGCCCATCAAGAATCCTTATATCCTTACTTTTATTAAACCAATACCGTATACGGTAAATTAATACCATACACGATCAATTACAATTACAATTAAGGCGAGCCCACATACGGAAAACTCTAACATTCTCCCACTTGGGCGAGCCTTAATTGAAACTGTACTTTAGTGCGCGCCTTTATATTGGTTTAAGGATTATTCTTAATGGCCAATCCGATCCCATAAAGTCTTAAACACTGGATCATGCCAGTAACTGCGTCAGCAGACACAGAGCCATCCATGGTCACAAGTGTTCTTAACTTTACTGATATTGATTTAATATGGTAGTGTGGTAATTGGATAACACCTCAAAAGAGATACACTTTATGTGTTATCCACTTTGTCGGACACCATTCTCTTTCTTTATGTGACACTAAACCTGACATGCCATTAGAGAATATCTGTATGGTTCCAATAAACCTACATATGTCTCATCTTTATAGTTAACTTTTCTTCATGTGTAACAAGACATATAAACATGGCTAATATCCAAATGCCCATAGCCAATACTCGAGACTTACACATATCTCAAGATTTACTAGAATATGTATTTAACATTAATAGTGCTGCAGGCACTTCAATACATATCTTTATATTACAAAATGTAATAAAATACAGATGCAAACTTTATTAGAGCAAACCGAAATATGCCTCCCACTAAAATACAGCATCCAATGATGCCACTAAGCCCATACTAATGACATGTCGTTCAAAAACACATGGGCGAACTCCTTTAGTTAGTGGGTCTGCAACCATATCATCTGTAGAAACATGCTCTACTGCAACGTCGCCTTTCTGCACAGATTCCTTTATGGTCAGAAATTTGACCTCCATATGTTTAGACCCCTTAAGACTTCTGTTGTTGTTAATAAACAACACTGCAGAAATGTTATCACAGTATAACTGTATGGGTCTTTCAACAAAATCAAATACGGTCAACTCCTTGATGAGGTTCCGGAGCCAAATAGCCTAAGTAGCTGCTGAAAAGCACGCTATGAACTCCGCTTGCATGGTCGAGGAGGATATGGATTTCTGTTTCTCACTTTTCCATGATACTGCACCGCCCGCTAACATAAATATGTAGCCTGTAGTCGACTTCTTGTCGTCCTGACACCTCGCAAAATCTGAATCCGAGTATCCAATAAGCTGCAGGTTCTGAACACGCTTGTATGTCATGATGTAGTCCCTTGTCCTCTTCAAGTACCTCAGGACCTTCTTGGCAGCAATCCAATGAGCATGTCCTGGATTCGACTGGTATCTGCCTAGAAGTCCTGTCGCAAAAGCGACGTCCGGCCTAGTACATACTTGAGCATATATAATGCTCCCAAGTGCACTAGCATAAGGTACATTTTGCATTTGGGATTTCTCCATCTACGTATGAGGACACTGCGAAAGATTCAACTTATCACCTTTACAGACATGAACTATTCCCGACTTGCAATCCTGCATGTTGAACCTCTCCAGAATACGATCTATATATGCCCTCTGAGATAATCCCAAAATATGGCGTGAACGATCCCTATGGATCTCAATGCCAAGGACAAAAGACGCCTCACCAAGATCCTTCATGTCAAAATTCTCTGACAGCATGCGCTTCGTCTCATGTAACAGATCAACGTCACTGCTCGCCAGTAGAATGTCATCCACATAGATAATAAGGAAAATGTATTCTCTCCTACTGACCTTGCAGTATATACACTGATCCACTTTATTTTCAACGAAGCCAAATGAAGCCACGACGCTATGAAACTTGAAATACCACTACCTGGATACTTGTTTAAGGCCATAGATCGACTTCTTCAATTTGCACACAAGATCACTGGAATCATCAACCTCGAAACCTTCAGGTTGAATCATGTAGACTTCTTCTTCAAGATCCCCATTCAGAAAGGCAGTCTTGACGTCCATCTGGTGTAACTCCATATCAAAATGAGCTACTAAAGCCATAATCACTCTGAAAGATTCTTTAGAAGAGACGGGAGAGAATGTTGATTCATAATCTACTCCCTCTCTTTGAGTGAAACCTTTGGCTACCAGTCTGGCTTTGAACTTCTCTACCTTTCCCTTGGAATCCTTCTTTGTCTTGTAGACCCATTTGCAGCCGATCGCCCTATGACCTGCAGGCAACTTGACGAGGTCCCAAACTCCATTATGCCTCATAGACTGCAACTCATCCTGCATAGCATCCAACCACAGGTCTGAATGTTCACAGCTAATAGCATCCTCATAAGTAAGTGGATCAACTACACAGCCAATGTCATAATCCTGTTCACCCAGATAGACCATATAATCCGGTGGAATCGCTGATCGTCTTTGCCTAACAGACCTCCTTAGTGGAATTTCCTCAACTTGAATCTGTGGCTGTGGGGCTTGATATACTTCATCAGGAATGGTATCAACCATAGGATCCTGAAGCTCAACAGGCACAGTCTCCGGTATGGAAAGCTCCATAACAGTCTGTAATGGTAGAGACGATGAAGCAGTGTTTCCCGCCGTACTATCGCTTTCAATAGTCTCTGAACAGGTACCCTTTTCGGCTATGTCAAATTCCAAAAACTTGGCTGTCTGTGAATCTACAATCCTTTGGCCTCCATTAGGATTGTAAAATCTGTATCCCTTGGAATGATCTGGATAGGATACAAAATAGCACCCTGTGGTCTTGGGATCCAACTTACTCAGAGCTGGATTATATAGCTTCACCTCTGCAGGACAACCCCAAACCTTCAAATGATTCAGGCTGGGTTTCCGTCCAGTCCATAACTCAAAAGGAGTCAGTGGAGCAGCCTTAGTGGGAACTCGATTCAGTATGTATAGCGCCGTCTTCAAAGCTTCACCCCAAAGGAACTTAGACAGGTTGGTCTTACTTATCATACTCCTCATCATATCCATTAAGGTGCGATTTCGCCTTTCGGCCATACCATTTTGCTTAGGGCTCCCAGGCATAGTAAACTGAGCTACTATCCCAGAATCCTCTAAGTATTTGGCAAATGGCCCTTTAAGCTGTCCAGCATCGCCATGTCTGCCATAATACTCACCACCACGGTCAGACCTCACAACCTTGATGACTTTTCCCAACTGTTTCTCGACTTCAGTCCGAAATATCTTGAATTTATCAAGAGACTCAGACTTTTCTTTAATCAAGTACAGATAACCATATTGGGAAAAATCATCGATAAAAGTGATGAAATAATAATTTCTACACAAGGTTGGAATATAGGGTCCACTTATATCTGTATGTATGACCTCCAACAGGTCAGAAGTTCGGACTGCACCCTTTTTCTTTATTTTGGTCATCTTGCCTTTACAACAGTCTACACAAGTTTTCAGGTCATCTTTAAGAGTAGGTAAAATGTCGACTTTTACAAGCCTTTCTACTCTTTCCCTGGAAATGTGGCCAAGACGTTTATGCCACAACTTATAAGACTGCTCTTTAGGTAGAGGCCTTTTGGAGACAACCCTTTCGGCTGTATAAACTGCGTATATTTCATTGGGAGTTAAACACAATCTGTACAATCTATTGGACATATTGCAGTACCCAACCTTATTTGAATTATAGAACATAGAAACTACATTGTTCTTTATTTCAAAGGAGTAACCACACATGTCCAAACATGATACAGAAGCTAAGTTCCGTATGAAGGAAGGTACATAGAAAGTGTTTCTTAACATCAAATTAAAAGCAGACTCTAGAATTAAAATGACATCTCCCACGAACTCAACAGCAGCTTTATTATTATCTCCCACTGTGAGCTTTGACTCATCCTGATTTGGCTTCCTCCGGTTTATGAACCCCTGTATGGTAAATGTAACATGATTAGTCGCACCACTATCTAGCCACCAAGAACTGAATGGGGCTTCAGATAGATTGGATTCACAAACCAGTGCCAAAGAATCAATACCTGTCTGCTCACGTTTAGATAACCAGTTCTTATATTTAGCACAGTCCTTTTTCGTGTGACCCGATTTCTTGCAGAAGAAACAGCGGTCACTACCCTTCTTAAAGAATGTTTTCTTTGGACCCAGTTTTCCTGATGGACCAGTGGTAGGATGAGTACCTTTATGAGTATGAGATTTAAGACATTTGCCTTTCCTATTGGTGGAACTGGAGGCAACCAAGGCAAGGTTTCCCGTATCCTTCCTCAATTTTTCTTCCTCTGAAACTGCTTTTGAGATCAAATCATTTATAGACCAATTTTCATCGTGAGAGTTGAAGTTGGTCTTAAGGATCCCAAACTCAGAGGGAAAGGTGTTTAGGGCTTGGTGTACCAACACATTTTCAGCGATTACAGAACCTAAGGCATTTATTTTAGTGTGCAAATTCAGCATTCTTAGGATGTAATCTCTAATACCTCCCACACCCGTATACTTCATATTGAAGAGCTGCTAAATGAATGTTCCAACCTGAGCATTAGATGATACTCGGTACCTGGCTTGCAGGGCTTCCATCATTTGTTTTGCGGTGCAGTCAGTTGGGAGGCCACTCAGCAGATGTTCCTAGATGGATCTTCTCATTGACAGTAAGCAGATCCTATTGCTCCTCCAGGCAGCCAAATGCACCTTCTCAAACTCTTCACTTGTCTCCTCGGGAACAGCAAGTTTATCTTCAGTAAGGGCAATATGAACATCGGCTATTTCCATGGCAAACAGAAAATCCTGCCTCCATTTCTTGAAATTCGAACCATTCAGAACCTCTATTACGGAGTTGCCACTCACAGAAAAGGTGACTGAAAATTAAACAATATTCACCATTAGCATTATGTAAGCACAGTGTAACTTTAAATCCTTAAAAGTACACATTTCAGAGAATTATACACATCATCATATAATCACCTTAGGGCAGAATACATGACATGCAATTGTAAATTCTCTACATGACAACGACCATGAGAATATATTCCAATTTTTCGTGAAACACCACCTTTGGGTGTATGAATCACTAGAATCGGTCACCTCCCAATCATATGTTGTTCATGTATCCCTCCATGATTTGACATACAATTACCTCCTTCTGGAGTATAACCATATATCAAAACAGGAGACATCCCACCACAATGCGAGACTGATATTTCTCCAATTTGACTGAGTGTGCCACTTCGGCGGTCACAACCCAATTAAATTTTTGAAACTCTCTCACACTAGGGATATAAACTTTATGCTTCATATTTGCCATATGGTGTGATTTCAAACCTGATGACATGGGCAATTGTCACTGAAATCACAGCCAGCGCTAATGAAATTGTTTCACTCAAAATTGAGTCTTAAAAAATTTTGTTTATACTCTACTTAATTCTACACAATCCTTATGTGGTATTCTACATTTGAGCCAACCATATTATCTCCAAAAACCATATGAAAATAATCAAATTATTTGAAAAAGACGAAAATGCCCCTGAATTATATATTTACACAAGGGTTTTTCGTAATTTTCAAGACCCTAGAGGGCTCAAAAAATTAATTTGAACATACCACAGTGTAGGGAATTTCCATACGAGCACATGCGGAGTCCCACGACCGTTGACTAACGGTCAACGATAACGACCGTTGACCGGTCAACCGTTGACCCGGGTCGGGTCAACGGGTCAACCCGGTCAAACCGGGTTGGATGACCCGGTCAACACCGGGTCGGGTCAAGTCGACCCGGTTCGACGACCGGGTCCCAACCGCCACGTGGCGACCTCAGATCGCGCCACGTGGCACCAGCGAGATTGTGCCACGTGGCGCGACGCGCCTCTACCGACACTCTGGCGCGTGAGATTCACGCGCCCAACGATCCGGCGCGTGGAACCCACGCGCCGCCGCGGCCGAACCTTTAGGCCACGCGTGGCGGCGCATGGGGTCTCCAATAGCGGCTGGCGACCCACCGTTTTGATCGTCTCGACGAGACGAACCCAAATATGCCATCAAAATCAGGTTTCAGCATGCCAAAAATCACGAAATCAAGGCAGAATCAAACGTGCTAAAACCGACCTACGGCGGCTCTGATACCAACTGTAAGCCGGCGATTCCGGCACCCTAGAACCTCCGTAGTCATGTTCTAACAACTAATTAGCCAAGATTTCGAGACGGCGTACCTGATTTCGCATCCATCGTTGATCGGCTCCTCAAAATGACGAACGGGCTTCGGAACTTCGGCGAGACGAGCTCGAAACTTCCCCTTTATGCCCTCCGGCCGCCTAGCGTCGATGGAACAACCTCACCTCGTCGGTCTCTCTCCCTTAAGCCGTATGGAGGAGTTTGAAGAGAAAAATGGCATTAAGGAGGCTAAAGAGGGGGTCATAGCCTTATATTAACATTCGGTTGGGCCCTTCCATCACGGGCCGGGCCGAAATTCGGCCCACACTAACCAGGCCCATATTTTGCCCATCAAGAATCCTTATATCCTTACTTTTATTAAACTAATACCGTATACGGTAAATTAATACCATACACGATCAATTACAATTACAATTAAGGCGAGCCCACATACGGAAAACTCTAACATGAAAACCTACACTGGCGAGCAAGGAGACTGACTGCCTTTTACAAAGTAAACAAACAGGTACGAATCGTAATGCAGGGCATCAATCTGATAAAAACCTGGCAACCTCTGCATATAGTTGAATGACATTCCCCTATATAGGTGGATGGCAGGTTGGGATGCTAGAGGCATGCTTAATGACCTCAGGAACAAGCGAAGAGGCTGAACATTAGAGGACAAGCAAGTTATTTCCTGTCGTGCTCACTAAACAGGATAAAAGAACCGCAGAGAAAGAGAACAAGGCATAAAAACCATTATTGTTTCTAGATTCTAGTTATGGTGATCCTGGGGCCATTTTTGCGGTTTACATAAGGACCTGCCTATCACCAAGATTTTCGGTAACTATCCATCACTCCCGGCATTGAATGGAGACTAATGACCATTCGGATTCTGAAGAATCATGAGTAAGCAGATCCACGACCTGCCAAGAACAGTTTTAATTAAAGGAATGCCGTAACGGCAAGCTTTATGGAGACATGACAAGATCATCCCCTCAAGAATCTTCTTTAGTTTCGTAACACAGAACCCATCTCCTGTGCCAACCGTGCTCCAGGTTGAACGATATTGTAAGGTGCTTTAGTACAAGGGATCACCTAATGAAAATAGACACACCTCATTTTCTTTTGTTGGAGCAACCCTTTTGGAAGAACTCACGCTCATACCCTGTAAATCCAACTGCTCATCCAAGAACACCAACCCCATCAATCTACATGTCCACATCAACTTCATATGAGTAGAGGTGTCAAACGGGTAGATCGGAGAGGGCTTGGATCGAGTTAAATATGGTCCGATCCATTTTCATGTTATATAAATCTAGTGATCCATATTGTGACCTATTTAGAACCCAATTATGACCCACCACCATGAAATTCAAGTCAAATATGGGCTCTAGACCCTATTTGCCACCTCTACATATGAGTGATTTGTCCTTTGATTATTAGATGTATGGTGTTGGCTTCATCCTATCAAGGATTCCCTTTGTTTAACCGAAATGAATTCCGAGAAGTCAGGGCCTTCTTAGCCATCTTCTTTTGTTTTTGCGAGCGTGAAAATTAGTAATTATTGCATGCATGGTCCCAGCATCGTATCGTGATGGTACCTACCTGATTTGACAATTCATGTGTGTTAGGTTCATATAAACCGGGATCTTACAAGAGATTTCCCACGAGAAATAAGCGTCCACGGGAAAGACCTACAATATGTCTTCTTGAAAAAGGGAGAACAAGGAAGCTTCAATAGAGATGGAAGATGACCACAAAATTATTTGTACACCTGTTGGCACTCAAAATAATTCACCTACTGAACACGTGTTGCACATGTGAGAGATCAATACACGCGTGGACCACATGAGGAATCAACACACATGCAAAGCACATGAGGAGTTGACACTCGAGTAGGATATGTGAAGAGTCGACACGCATAATAGACACATGAGGAGTAGGCATTCGGATAAAGAATGAAGAAGGATAGTGCAAAGCACGTGATAATATCGATAGGCATTGATTGGAGAAGTCGTCAAACCAATTAGTGAATTGAGAGCCAGCAAGAGGCAATCCCACCAAATTCAAGGCCTTTTTAGAGAGCACCAAGGAATACAAAACTTAGCCTCTTGAATTCTATGACATGAAGATATTTTTGAAGCAAACAAGGTCCAAAAGGATATCTGAGAACAGGTCAAGGAGTCCATGGAATGTGGAGAAAATGGATATGCCCCACATGATCGAAAAAGAGCAGGTGAGTGTCTTATCAACAATTATTGGATTCCTGAACTTCAAAACCCCCAAAAATGCGAAAAACATGGGCACGACTGATCTAAGTAGAAGGGTTAGACCAAGGAGCCAACATCATCAGTTAACTACTCAAAGGTCAGGTCAAAAGGATTTAAAGAAGAGTGCGGCAACTTTGGCGCATAAGAGCTACAACCATTGAAGAACAGTTACCATTCTAACCACTATAATACTGCATGGCAACCACAAAGGAAGCTCCCCCCTATCATGATCCAAAAATGGATTTCTTAAGTTAATAAATTATCAGGTTAATTATTTAACTAATTTAACTTGGACTCTCTCAAGTCCATACCAAATCGTAACTTATAATTCAATATTTAACATGCAAAGATTTTCAATATGAGACATCACAAATTATTTTGGTAGGTCGATCAGAAACATAAGTAAATTAGTCAAAAAAACTAAATTACTTCTACAAACCAGATATTAAGAGTTCAAGGACTTGATTACACTAGATTACTCTAACACCCTTTCGATACCATTTTATTTCATAAAAAATCATTTCAAGATGCAACAGTAATTGATTTTAACCTAACTTATTAATAAAGATTATCATGTGGGTGCATAATTGTCACGACCTAAAAATTGACTTTTCTAATATTAGATTAATGGATTACCAGATTAATTAATTAAATTAACTAATCTAGTTCGAGCTCTCTCAAACTCTACCAAATCACAACTTAAGTCTAATATTTAATATGCAAAGATTTTTAAGTAGAAGCCGACACTAATCATTCAAGATAAGTTGATTAGAAACCTAAATAGAATGGTGGGAGTATTATTTTATTCCTACAAACCAGAAATAATTAGCCCGAAGACTCGATTACGCTAGATTACTCTAGCGCCCTTTCGGTACCTTTTTATTTCATGAAAAAATTTGATCAGACAGGTTTGATTAAATCTTAACCTAAGTCACTAACAACAAAGGTCATTAAACGGGAGCTCAAACAATTGAATCAAACACTCAGCACTCAAGACAATTGCTAAGGAGCATGCGCTAGACACTCTTTTTGGTTTTCACTTTTTTAATGAAAAATAAATGAAATGCAATGCATGAGATTATTCTAAATGCAATGACATAAATAAATGTAATCTATCCTAAGAATGCATATGAATTTAACTAAACTACACGACCAACTCTATATGACATGCAAAATCAATATTAGCGTGCATTCTATATGATGAATTAATTAATTAACCTAAACATGCAACTCTAAATGACGTGAAAAATGTGACATGTAGTGCATGATGACATGGCAAAGATGATTTTTTTAATTTTCGGATTTAATTATGGCCCTAAAATAAACTATGCCTTTAAAGATAGCTATCTCATGTATTTTAGAGTTTAATTTGACCAAAACCCTAACCCATTAAAGATAAACTATTTCAAGCATAATTATTTACCTAAACATGCATTTCCTAATCCCTAGAATGCAATCTAGATTATTCTAGAAGTTATTTAAACATAAGAAGCATTCTAAAATGTCTATCCCGGGAACAAAATAAAAATCAAATATGCAATCCTATCTATATGATTTGCAATTTAAATTAAAGATGTCAATTCTAATTTATAGGCATCAATTATCTATATGAAATATTTTTTAGGGATTTTTAACATGCATTTACATATTGCAAAAAATGGCAATCCAATCAATGCAATTCAAATATAAAAAAGAGAACCAATTAGATATGCAAAGATATCGATCCAATCAGATAAGCTCACATGTAGAAAGTAAATCAACATGAATATTTCACAATTTTTTTTTAATTAAGTTTCGATCTAAATCCCGATAGATCGACCTTAAAAATTCGAAACACCCGCTAGGGAAATAATTCCATCTAATGGCTTATAGATAGAATCAAATCCACATGTTTCCTAATTCACAACCTATATCTCAAAAGATTCGATTAGATAACGATGTAGTTTCGAATAGGTAATCAAATATTCAAATTATAAGAAATTAACCTAATCTTGAGGATCGACTTACCGAATTTGAACTGATATGGAATCAAATCGGGATCACGGGTGGCGAACTTGTGGCTACAATGGAGGTGTTCTCCCAAATGGACTACCTTACAGTGCTATTCGATTGACTCGTAGAAAGCAATGCAACCTGGTGTTTGTTCGGGTAGCTAGTTAGTATCCCTGAGGACCTACACAAAGGGTACTAAAGCCAAGACCTTGTTGTTCACCTAGGCAACGTGTTAGACATGTTATCAGTCAACAAAAGAATCTAAATTTTAATACCAAAACAAATCTACCGATAAACTTCACTCAATCAAATGCGGATGGTTTTGCTTTTTTCCTCGAACTGGATGTCAAACCATAGGAACTTTAGTGTGCCGAGAACACAAGAATCGCGCACAAGGACATTGGCATGAAGAGGCTTGACTCGTGTGCCTTCGACTGATGATCGTCTCGGATCGTTTGGGACTGCGACAAGCAAGCAATGGCAATCACTTCTTGCGATGACGTCGATCCCAATACGACAAGAGCTGTGATGGACACACTAGAGTTCTAGCTAGACGCTCGAACATTCGTCAATGGGCCCAGAAGTGCCGATGGTTTACAAGGTTCCTGTAAAAGTAAAAATAGAAACAATAGGGAGACTGTAATAATTCAATGTAAGAAGCCCCCCTTTTCGTCCTTTTCTTTTTTCTCTTATTCTTTGCACAGTGACCGAACACCAAGGAATACACGGGGTCAGAATTGCTTCGCCAATGCAAACGAAGGTTCAAAGAGTGTTGGGCAGCAATGTTGTCTTGGAACCTGCACGAAAAAGAAACCATGCGATAGTGGCAGAATTTGGTGGTCGACCAAAAGGGATTTTCGTATTGATTTTCCAATCTAGCCGAGTGGATCTCTTCTTTGGCAATTAACGCCTGGACTGATTCAAGCAAGCAATCAGTATTCTTGATGGTTCGTTGAAATTGCTGGAGACCACCATGAAGAAAAGACACGACAAGAATTGAAGTTCACAATCCAAAGAGAGAATCCTGGCTTCTCGTTAGATCTCCAGTAGCGATGGAGGAAAACTCCAAGAAGAAAATTTTTCCTCTCCCTCTCTGTTTTAAGTCTCTCATGTCTCTTGTGAGTAAGCGCATTGTGGCCATCTTTGTGTGCTCTCTTTTATGGCGAATATCTGCACCTCTCTCAGACCCCTCTTTTTCGTCTTGGAGCCCCCCTTTCTTATAGAAAAAAATCTCCTGCGTATCTCCGGGAAAGTCTGAAACCGTAGGGGCTGTTTTGATCTTTGAAGATTTTTGTTTTTGATTGACTTGCAATCTTTCTGTTTTGTGTAACCTCCCCCCCCCCCCCCTGATTTGCAGGCGTAATCTGTTTTTCTCAATCTTTTATCTTCCCATTCTTTTCTTCTTCTTTTTTTCATATTGGCGCAAACATGTCTAGGTTCACTTGCCATTCGCAAACCTCATGAGCAGATTACCGATATTCTTCCAACTTTCTAGATTTTCAAGTGGTTTTTATTCAAACATTTAAGCATGTCTATTGCCGGTCCAATAAAATAAAAATTTGTGCATGCTAAAAAGTCAACATGAACTAAGTGCAAACTATATGCAGAATGATTTAATTATTTTTGTATGGACTAAAGCTAGTCTCTACTTTTTTATAAAATAAATTATCAAAATTTAGATGTCAACAATAATCAATTAATTGAACATTCAGAAACTAAGATAATCAAGAAAGCATGCACCACACAAAACCTTGTTTCTTTTATTAAAATTTTTTTCTTTTTTATGAATGCATGAATGACTATATTGTATGCAGTGCATGAAAATATTCTAAGATGCAACGGTATTAATTATATGCAAGTCTAAATTTCAACCTACATGACATGGCAAGAATGATGACATTGGAAGAATGAATGACATGGCAAAGACGACATAGCAAAGACGACATGGCAAAGATGACATGAAAAATATGACGTGGCAAGTATGACATGGCAAGGATTACATGGCATGAATGACGAGATGTAAGACGTGGCAAGTATGGCATGGCATGAATGATATGGCAAGATGACATGGCATGGATGAATTTTTTTTTAATTTTGGATGGATTTATTTCCTAAAATAGACTTATGTCAAAACAATATTTATCTTGCATATTTTAGAGTTTAAATTGACCTAAGCCCTAATATATTAAAGATGGATTATTTTAGACATGAGATTCTATTTAAGCATGCAATTTTTATCCTAAAATGCAATCTTACCTAAATATTTTACAAAAAAAAATTAGATATGTAATTATCTACATGATGCTATTTTTAAAAGATGCAATTTTCAAATATGAAATATGAACAAATGCAATCTTTTTTTGGAATTTTTTAAAATTACATCATGCGATAATATATTCTAAAAAATATGACAATCAAACCAATCAAGTCAAAATGGGAAAGTGCCAATCAAGAAAAATAGATATATCAATCGATTTTGAAATATTTCACAAATATTAAATTAATCTTTAATCTGTAATCCTACGGTTAACGATAAAATTTAAATCATTTCCTAATCAAGTATTCCATCAATAATGATGAACTTTTTCGACTATGCCGCAAATTACGGATTAGGAAAGAAAATTTTCCTAATCAAGTCTGAATTTTTGAAAAGGACATCCACCTTTGATGCAAGATATGCAAGATATGTGAATTATGCTCAGAATTTGCAAGAGAATATTGAATCTTACGATAAGAAATTTACCGAGAATTGCTTTCCAACTTTGATCGCACCAAAACTTGTACACTCAGCCTCAATGACCAAGTAACCAATCGGTGACGATTCATTTGAGGAAGATCTCGAGCAAGATTGATCTCCAATGGACCAACAGTGGCTTCGGCGGCGCTCTTAGTCTCTTGGGTGGTATTTCACTGATGAAAACCTAAGGTTAAGAAACCAAAAGAAATCTTCAACATCTTGGAGCTGTGGGGTAACAGAGCTTGTGATGTGTGACTGCGAGCGCTAGATATGGATTAGTGGAACCAAGGATATATGGCAGTAGTTACCACAGTCAATAATGATGAGTAACAGGGAAGACAAGTTGTGGCTGCCAGTGGGAGTCAACAAACATCAAAGTCTACTACAAAGAAAAGAAATTGGAGAGAAAGACACTCCCTTTTGGATCATGAGAATTACGCCTCATTTCTCTCCATCTTCTTTGAATGTGTTGCCTTTCGTTGGTTGGTGTTGCGGAATGACTCGACCACAGTACAAGAATTGATGGAAGCTCCTATCATTAACTGGCCTAACCACGAGGTGCATCAGGTGGTCAATGGAAGCTCCTATCGTTGACTGGTTTGAGTGATGGGGGCAGCACTAAAGCTCTCCACGCACGTGATCTTATCCCGAGACATCTTACAACTGATCAAAGGGTGCAAATAGAAGTGAATCCAGCTACTTCTCCTATGATATGGAGGAATAGAGAGTCAAAACTAGTGGGCCAATCATATAACCAGGCAAATGGAAGAAATGCTCAAACCCTTGATAATCAACATGATTATGGAGTGTAATCAAAGGCAAGAGTCATCAAGTAATCCTGGTCCAACTTATGGTCAACACACCTACATACCGACGATCTTCGGGTATGTTCCTCAGTTCGTTAATATTTTACCCACTTCGGGAAACCCTATTCAGGTGGTACCTCCAACAAGAATTCTTCAAAAGGGTGAGACTATTAGTGAAATGCCCACAAACAGAGCAACTCGAGTTGGTAGACTTCAAGTTGGTGTGAGCGGTAATGGTGAAAATAATCAAGCCTCTTCAACAAAAAAATCCAACAATATATTCCACAATCAATTCCACAACCCATTCCACAAAATATCCAGCATTGTGTTCCATAACCATATCCATAGAATTTACAAAAAAATCATTTGTAACTGCCACAACCTCCAGGATTGTACGCACAACCTGCTATTCCTCAACATTTTTATGGAGTACAACCTGTGCAGCAGCCTGTAGTACAAGTGCTTGACCAAAATCTACCTGGATATGCATAGGTACCAAGGCAACATGGGGTTGAAGCAAAAGGAACTAGGTATATTGGAAACAATATCCACCATGGACAACATTGCACATCCAAGAGGTTTTAAGATCCCGGAATTTTCTATATTCACAAGAGAGAATGACCAATCAACATAGGAACATGTGAACAGGTTCATTTCCATGTGTGCCTCCTAACTCAATAAATACCTGGTACCAAATGAAAATGATGTCCCATAGCCAATACCCGAAGTATCAATGGCGAACTTGGCACTTATGAAACAGCAAAGCAATGAATAGGCAAATCGCTTTGTTGCCTAATTCAAGCAAACCATAAACAAGTAACTTGCGCCATTACTCAAAAAGACATTTACAGACCTTGCTTTGAGCGGAATCAAGTTCAACATTTGGGACAAGATGGTCGGTCTGAATTTTAATGACCTCTTTCAACTGGTCTCAACTGCATCAAAACAAGAGGCTATCTTGAAAGGAAAAAAATTATACTAAATATGAAATGAATTTCTCTAAAGGTTATGAGTATCGAAAGAAACCAGATTAGCCAAATTACGCAAAGGTAGTCATGGCTAAAATGGTGATTAACAGACCCTATACCTGCCAAGCTTTGAAGCCTGTGAAAGGAAAAGAGAAATTCAAGGAGAGCATCATGTTCAAGGTGAAGGACACACAGGTCTACTCTTTCAACATAAACAAGGTAGATGAGATCTTTGATCTTTTATTAGCAAATGACTTAATAAAGTTAACGGATAGTCAAGTCATCCCGAACAAAGAGGAGTTAGTTGGAAAGAAGTACCATAAATGATACCATTCATGGAGCTATAATATTGTTGATTGCATTGTGTTTCAAAAAAAAAACATGCAACAAGCAATCAAGCAAAACAAGATCAAGTTTGCTAAGAAAAAAGAGAAAGAACCCATGGGGATCGATGCTAAACTATTTCAAGTAATGAAAAGGATGGTGTCGATTAGGCCTCAGAAAAGACAATTCCACTAGCTGAATTTGTGCTTCCACTGCAAATTGGAAATTGTTCCAAACCGTCGATGGGTTTCCATAGGAGAACAAGAGAAAGATATCCAAGTGAGCATTGGAGACGACATCTTAGCTCAGCTAGGGGCCAGGAGAAGAATTTATCAAACACATCGGTCTAGGAGGTCAAAAGCTATTTTTGGAGAACCCATAACGAGAATTGACTAAGGAGAGTTTTTGGAGACAGATCAAAATTTGTGCTCTCGTTGTAAGCAAGAGCTCAACAAGATCGACTAGTTTCCATTTTGAAAGAGTCTACCAAGGCAATGGTTTAGGATGCATGAGAACTATTTCACAAATGAAAGCTTTTATGCTCCAAGATGAAGGGGCCGGTTGAGTGTATTCAATAGGATAGCCTATCCTAGGGGGCAGCCCTAAAGGAACAAGGTTATCAACGATACACGTAGGCATCGAAATCAAGGTAAGAATGCCACTAAGTTGCCTCATAAAGGAGCTTACCTACCAAGGACCATTAATCGAACGAGAAACCTGAAGGTGCCTCATGACCCACCAAAGAATCAATGGTTCGAAATAAAGGAAGCTTAGGGGCACCTCGTCAAGATACCAAAAGAGATGAATCCTTAGAAAGAAAAAGATGCAAGAACTCCAATGGCTGGTGGATCAAATACAAATCACCCAAGTCCGGCCAGTTTTAATTGCTTCACATAAGCCCAAGAGGGCCAGGTCTAAAACCTGTTCTAAAAAGGAAAAAGGAATAGATTATCGATATGAAAAAAAAAAACAAGAAGAGATAATAGCTACTACTAATCGTAAGTTGAAGTTAAGAGAGGTGTTCTCGTCTCGATCAAAACAGCCTATCACATCATGTATGGTTCAGGTTAAGTTACCCTCAAACTTCAAAATGTCCTCAATGAGAATTGAGTCAACAATAGATGTAGGCACTGACAAAGAGAATAGAGTAGAATTCCAATTTGGCAAGGAAAAAATAGTAAAATTTGAGAAGCCATCTATTGAAGATTCCAAACATCTCTGAGCTCTCAACATTAGTGTGAGACTCATTAATCAGCCTGTATCTAAAGTGCTAGTTGATGGAGGTTCAACCCTAAACCTCATCCCCTATAAATATTTCAAGAAGTTAGGGCGGACGGATACAGAGATAATTCCTTCGAATATCTAACTAACAGATTTTGCAAGGGAGATCAATGAAGCAAGAGGGATATTTCTAGCAGATCTGACTACTGGATCCAAAACATTTAAGGCTTTGTTTTGTGTCATGGATACGGATGGGTCATATAATTTGTTGCTTATGAGAGATTGGATTCATGGAAACCAGTATATACCATCGACTCTATATTAGATGTTAGCCTTCTGGAATTGCAACAAGATAGTATTCAGATGACCAAGAGCCATTTGAACTTATGAACTTTCTTGAACAAGTATTGATTAGGATGCAAAAATACCAACTATAAATGAATCCTTTAAAACGTGCCTTTGGAGTTAAAGCCAAAAAGTTTCTTGGTTTTCTCATAACACAAAAGGGAATAGAAATCGATAGGGATAAGGCTGGGGCAACTATGGAATTTCCACCACCCATGATTAAGTGGTAACTGTAGATGATATTAGGAAAAATTAATTTCTTACATTGTTTCATTGCTAATCTTTTAGGAAAGATCGAAGTATTCTCTCCTCTCCTCAAGTTAAAAAATCAAGAAGACTTTAGCTGGGAAGAGAAACATCAGAAAGTTTTCGATCGTATCTAAAAATATCTGGCAAATTCACCCATGTTGATGCCACCCAAAAAGGGTAGGCCATTGAAAGTCTATTTGTCAACATCTGATACCACAATTGGAAGCATGTTAGCATGAGAAAATGACGAAGGAAAAGAAAAAATGGTGTACTACTTTAGTGGGATGCTAAATGATGCGAAGACAAGATATTCACTAATAGATAAATTACACTTGTCTATGTATTTTGCATGTACCAAGTTGTGACATTACATGTTACCAACTACATTGCATGTTATCGGCAAGTCAGACGTAATTAAGTATATGTTGAACAGGCCCATCATCAGAGGAAGAGTAGCGAAGTGGATGCTTGTTTAATCGAGATGGATTTGGTGTACGTTCATCTCAAGGCTATGAAAGGACAAGCAGTTGTGGATTTCATTACAGAGTATCCTTGCGTTTGCCTAGATGAAGAGAAAGAGGAGGACTTGATCCAAATCGTGCTATGGACTTTATACTATGACGGATCAAATACATCGAAATCATCAAGCATTGGGATCCTTATCGTTTCACCACAAGGGCAGAAGACTCAATTTCTGTTCAAACTAGATTTCGATTGCTCAAATGACTAGGTGGAGTCTGAAGCGCTAATTATTGGATTAATATCTTCATTGATATGAAAGTGAAGTTCACCATAATAAAAGGAGATTCTCGGGTTGTGATTAAACAGCTTTCTAGTGAATACCAATGTTTAAATGAGAATATTATCCATCATTATGCATTGGCAAAAGAATTGCTGAATGAATTCTCCGATGTTGAACTCGTTCATATCAAAAGAGATAATAATTTGAAAGTTAATGAGCTAGCTCAAATGGCATCCGGATATAAAATATCAGAAGAATTGGAAAAGTCCATAGCGACTAAGATTAAAATATCACCATCGATAGATAACCAAATAATGATGATACACACTAGTTCAACAAAGAACCGAGATGTGGATGCGAATATGGATTGGCAAAAGCCATTCATTGATTGCTTGAAGAACCCAGTTGCCAAAGATAAAAATTTCAAAAAACAAGTGATAAAATATCTTTTGATTAGTGACAAGTTATATAGAAAGACCATGGATGGTCTTCTTCTTCGATGCTTGAATAAAAATAAGGCAATAGTTACGATGGTGGAAGTACATGAAGAAATATGTAGTGCCCATCAAGCAGGTATTAAAATGAAATGTTACGACGTCATGGGTTAAATTTTTGACACTTGATTTTTAATCAAAGCTTATACTTTCTCCATGTAAGCCTATGCAAAAGGCATTTTGAACATAGCTCTCTCTAATTTATATATTTTTGTGCATACCCTACGAGTGATATACCCAACAATGTTACACACTTTACAATTGGTATCAGAGCCAGCATGCTGAGATCTATGTCAAAGCCTAGGCGATCAGGAACTGGAGTACAAAAACCAATGGTCAGAGATCGAGAACCTGGACCACACAATTGAGGATCATGAACTCAAAGCTCTAGCAATGTCATCCACCAGTTCCAATCAATTGCAGCCTCCAAAGTAGAAATTTCAACAAATAGTCCATCCAGATGAAAGTTTTTTGGAAGTCGCAATATTTGGTAGAGAACGGCTACAATGAAGCGGCCGACGTTGAAGCATTTGATGCTTTAAGAAAGATGGGGAAAGATTAATTGGTGGAAATCTGAAAGAAAGATCAAAAGGCATTATATTCGATCTTTTAAGCCGTAGAGAAAAAATATTCGAAAGCATTATCAGAAAAAATATCAAGCGCGAATACTACTACCAGAGCACGTGGGATATAATGCAAAAATCCTACAAAAGTGATGATCTTGTTCAACGAGTACAGCTTCAAACACTTCAAGGTGATTTCGAATTTTTACACATGAATGCCTCTAAATCTGTCCCGTTGTACTTTGCTTGTTTACAAAATTTTGTTAACCAATTGAGGGTTAATGGTGAAGAACTCCAAGATGTTCGAGTTGTAGCAACTTGAGGTCTTTGACTGAAAGATTTGATTACATTGTTGCGGTGATCGAAAAAGGCTAGGATATAACAACCATGGCGTTGGAACGGTTGATCGGTTCATTATACTCGCATGAACAAAGAATGAATCAGAAGTCCATCGGTTCGAATCCCGAGCAAATACTGCAAAGCCGGGTTGGTCACTCAAGTCGAGGAGATAATCAAAGTGGATGAGGACATGGAGGTGCTCAGGATAGAGGTGAAAATTCAAATTTCATCAGAAAGTATAAAACACATGATGAATCAAAGGTCACATATTTTAGTGCAATAAATTCAGACATTACAAATCCATATGTCAAGCAGAGGTGATTGAACATGCACATATCATCGATGATGAAAAAGATGTCGTATTAGCATGTATCATGATTGATGAAAGTACTCTCTTCAAAAATTTTAAAAAATATATATTTCAAGAGAAATGATGCTGGCACTAGGGATGGTAAATAGTGGAAAAAACATGGAAACTGGTAGAGGCGACCATTAGCGGAAAGCACTTAGCCAGAGGAAGCTTGTCGAGATTGTGACAAGGACAATAGAAGGCGTAGCAGACGGTACTCCATCTGGCAAAGAAGGTCACTATGCTAGGATCAGTTGGTTCAAAGCAGGAAGAAGGAAATGGAAAAACTTCTTTCAAGAAGGAGAATGATAGTAAAAAAGAATGGAGTCTCTAAGCAATTGTTGCAGCAGAGGAGCAAGAAGAGCTCGCAGCCATTGGTATTATCGAGATAGATGATGGAATAACCCTTGTCTCAAAGAAGAGCAAGCCAAAGGAAAACTCAAAGAAGCAAGTAGCAGCTTCAACAAGCAGTCGTGACAAGGAACTGCAGGCGATGTTGAAAGAGAGATGAATGTTGAGGCAAAAGGACTGAGCTCAAGGCCAAAGAAATAGTGCATGAGAAGCTCCGATATAAGCTCAAGAAGTTGCCAAAGCTCAATAAATGTTGCCCAGAGAAAAGGTCCTAAGGGGCAAAGATAAATGGAAGTGTGTAGAGAAAGAGTTTTATGAGAAAAAGGATCGGGATGTCTACACAGACGTGCTTCAGATGGAGTTCAAATCAATTCAAGCATAAAATGAAAACTGTGAACGAGAGGCTTGACTAAATGAGTAGTAATCGCAAAACTCTGGTGAAAGATTTGAGCATGGAAACTGCGAAGAAGGAAAAAGAGACTAACGTGCAAGTTGAAATGGCATTGACGAAATCTGAGCTTTGCAAAGCCTAGTCGGAAGTGTTAAGTCGTAGAAGCAACTGAAGAAGACGAATGCCTATTGTCATAGATGTTGAGGGGGAGTGTTGGAGTCAACACGCAAAAGAATTATCCAACTTGCGTTGAAGAAGTAAAGTTCAACCTTGGTAGGACTTTGCCGTGGATAAGGTTGTCTCTTCTCCATATCAAAGAGGTAAGAAATATCATCTCTTATCCTTTTTTTTTTTAACCAAGTCTTGGATAAGATACAAAAAAAGGGGAAATCAACTTGAATTTCTCCTTGTCAAGTTGGCAATGATCAAAGTGGCAGTGAATTCCCTACGAATATGTATGCACACTTGTAGAAAGCCTTGGTGTTGAGAGCTTTAGCATATATGGAGAGAGAGAGAGAAAGTTGAGAGTTGCGAGAACAAGCTCATAGAGCAAAGCTTGTATTTTCTCCACATAAGCCTATGCAAAAGGCATTTTGAATAATAGTTCTCTCTAATTTATATATTTGTGTGCTCTTCACAAAAATTCTTTTTGTTTTTTAACGCTTCCGCATACCCTACAAGTGGTATACCCAGCAAGGTTGTGCACTCTACATCTGGCACGAAAATAATGAGAGGGAATTGATACTAAAAGCAGAAAGTGGGGATAGCAAGCAAGATGAAGGGCCTTGTATTGGTTATGACTATATATGAGCTTGGAGCCGCACGGTTTTGACATTCCAGCTGATCAAACTGATCCGTACATAAAATTAGCACCTCGAACGTCAGAAGAATTAGAGCGCGGCATCCATGCCAGGTCGAAACCAGAACATGAGATGGGCGCCGACAAACTCGAGAGTAAAAAGACTGATTCTTGCGTGGTAATCGGTTAAGACATGCATGCTCGCAAGCGCGCGTACACCTAAAGCCTGATGAACCCGAAAGGATCAAGAATCATTCGTCTGCAAGCTTCGGCTGACTAATGGTTAGAAATGTATGTTCTTACGCCTATGCAAGGCTTAATTGCGCCCGCAAAGCATAGCTGATAACGGCCCTACAAACGCAGTCCAATAATCCCCAGCGTCCAAGACCTCGTACTGGGACTTCGGGGCTAAACTCAACAAGAAGCAAACGTCGGCCCGTGGTCCTTAGCGACCAAGACAACATAGACTAAGAACTTTTCTTTCTTAAGGCACGCATGGCAACATTTTTTACTCTAGAAATCAACTTTAGACATTAATTTTTCTACTTCTGATTCTAAGCAGAAGTTGATTTTTTTTTTTCCTTCGTAAAGTGGTTCCAAAAGTATTTCTGAAGCCAAAAAAAAAATGCACTAGAAATAGAAAAATAAAATTAAGTAAGCAAATGAATTTCTCTCTGTGACTGTGAATTGAATGAATAAAAAGATCAAATCAAGAAAAAGAATGAAGAATTCAACTAATGGTTCGGAACAAAGAAATGGAAGAACAAAAGGCGTATGGATTCACAAAAATCCCGTCGATAGGAACTAAAAAAGAGATATAAAAGTAGTTCGGAGGATTCAATAATATTATTCCATTACTTTAATTCGAAGTTGTTAGTTACTTCGTCTGGATGAATCTTAGTGATGGAATAATTAAGTCATAATTCATTGGATGATTGTATCATTAACCATTTTTTTTTTTGTGAGGAACTTATCATGAATCCACTGATTTCTGCCGCTTCCGTTATTGCTGCTGGGTTAGCTGTTGGGCTTGCTTCTATTGGACCTGGAGTTGGTCAAGGTACTGCTGCGGGCCAAGCTGTAGAAGGTATCGCAAGACAGCCCGAGGCGGAGGGAAAAATACGAGGTACTTTATTGCTTAGTCTGGCCTTTATGGAAGCGTTAACAATTTATGGATTGGTTGTAGCCTTAGCGCTTTTATTTGCGAATCCCTTTGTGTAATCCGATAAATATCAAAAATACGTATTTTTTTTCTTATTTTTTTATGGCCGGGGCTTGCTCCTTGTTTTTTCAAATTATATCAATATTTCACTCCTACAATTACTTATTCATTGGGAAGCAAAAATCTACTCCGGAAGTATTGTCGCGCAACTAACTTCCTCGAGAATTTTCCTCCGAGGATTTCACAAATTTCCATCTCGTACATTTTGCATGGAAAAATGGTCACAGAGACTAAAAACAAGCTCAGAGAAAATCGCCGTAAATAAAGAGAACCGCTCATTAAACTTATTTCATTTCTTTTGGACCGGACCACCGTACTCAGAAATCTGATCCGTAAATTTCTGTAAAAGCTCATTAAAGCCCCAGCTCCTCCGCGAACTTAATGTCCTCTGCATGCAGAAAAAAACGTGCGCATAACTGTCGCGTCGGAGAAGACTTGACAAACAATTCTGCAGGAGCCTGTCTGCTCTTTAACATCGACTTCCACGTTTTCCTCGGCCCTACTTGTCGGCGTCCGAGTCTAGCTCGTGACTCATGGAGCCGAAACAAAAGGACCAACCAGCCATGTTACCCAGACCTGCCGACGGAGGCCATGACAATGACCCGACTATACTAAAGAGACCATCATCAAAATGCATGAAATTTCCTGTTCGCTTTTTCCACACAGCAAAAAGCAAAGAACCTGCTTCCTTTGAATCTTTCGTATTTGGTAAAAACAAACAGAATACTGTTTCATCTTGTTCTTCCACTACCAGAAGACCATTCACAGCCCCCACAATCAAACTTACGCTTCTTTTTCTAAAGAATATGACCCTATCATGATCTAGGAACTCGACGTCTCGCACTGAAACAAAACAACCAAATCATGGTGGAGGAGAACGAGAAATCAATAACCTAAAAGAAAGAAAGAAAAATGATAAAACCAAGCGCAGACAGCGAACGGTAACTGGTAGAGCAACACCGATTCAAGCCTGGGGCTTTTCCCACTTGAGGGGCTTCACCACTTCCCATGTGAAGTCCGGGTCGTCCCTCCCGAAATGTCCATAGGCAGCAGTCTTCAAGAACCTGCCGTTGCCGCCCCTCTTGAGATCCAGGTTGATCGCAATCATGCCCGGCCGGAAGTCAAAGTTCTCCTTCACGATCTTCAGGATCTCCTTGTCAGGGACCTTCCCGGTACCGTATGAGTCCACAAAGACGGACAAGGGTTCAGGAACACCAATTGCATAGGAAACCTGAACAATGCACCTCCTCGCAAGTCCACTGGCAACAATGCTCTTGGCAGCCTGCCTAACGATGTAGGCCCCGCTGCGATCGACCTTGGTCGGGTCTTTTCCGGAGAAAGCACCACCGCCATGTGCACCCCATCCACCATAAGTGTCGATGATGATCTTACGGCCCGTGAGACCAGCATCGCCATGGGGACCACCAATCACGAAACGGCCTGATGGGTTCAGGTGGAAGATGGTCTTCTCATCCAGATACTTCTCTGGGATCACAGGCTTGATGACATGTTCCTTCAGATCGGCAGCAATCTCGTCGTTTGTCACAGTCTCATCATGTTGAGTGGAGATGAGGACGGTGTGGACGCGAATAGGGACCATGGCCCCATTCTCATTGTAGTACTCAACAGTGACTTGGGTCTTCCCATCTGGCCTCAACCATGGGCAAGTGCCATTCTTGCGGACATCAGTGAGGCGGGAGCCAAGCTTGGTAGCAAGCACGTGGCTCAGAGGCATCAGCTCAGCCGTCTCATCAGTGGCATATCCGAACATGTGTCCCTGATCACCAGCACCAATCTCCTCCGGCCGCTTGGTGAGATGGCCATGGACGCCCTGCGCAATATCAGGACTCTGCTGCTCAATGTTGACGAGGACCTTGCAGTTATCGGCATCGAGGCCCACATCATCAGACACAAATCCAATGCCCCTGCAGGTGTCTCGTACGATCTTCTCGTAGTCAACATTGGCCTTAGTGGTGATCTCTCCAAACACCATGACCATGTTGGTCTTGGTGCAGGTCTCGCAAGCAACCCTGCTGTCAGGGTCCTGCGCCAAACAAGCATCGAGGACCGCGTCGGAGATCTGGTCGCAGAGCTTGTCCGGGTGTCCCTCGTTCACAGACTCGGAGGTGAATAGGAAAGTCTCCATTGCTTTCAGCTGAGAGAAAAATGGTAATACTGCAATCAATATCTTTCAACAGCCTTAAAGAGGGGTTCCTTGAATCTAAACAATCAAGAAATGATGGGTATGCGTGGGAGATCTTTAGAATGTCAACCTATCAAAATCAAAACCACAAGCAATGGGCGGACAACATCGAAGCCAAACAGAACGCTGGAATCACGGTAATACAGAGTAAATCGAGAATGGCACATGCTTATTAATTACGACCGACTTCATCGCACTCAAATACCCTATCCACGCCACCTGAACACTCTAGATACGAACATAATCTACACTCCACACACCAACCCCGCTGATTTCGCCCGGATCTAAACTAGAACAAATTTATAACCGTCCCCTTCTCACCTTCTACCATTCCGCACGAACAGAATCGACCGCGAACGCGCTACACACTTCACATGAATCCCCTCAAAGCAGAGATCCACCATGCAAGCAAAACTCGAAACCCAAACCCTACTCGAGAAACTCGCAGATCCGCCAAAACCTCAAAGCGTAACATCAACATTCGAACTCACTCACCGACCGAATCACGTCACAACAAGCAAGCAACTAGAAATGGAGAAATGCCGGAGAAGACGCGATCATTACCTAGAGCTCGAGGGACAAAACTCCTCCGCGTCGGAACGAAATGGAGGGTTCGGCTTCGCGATCGGAGGAGCAAGTGGCGAGGGACGATACGGTCCGAGCAGGGAATTTATAGATGGTTGAGGGAGAAATGGGGGGCAGAGGGGGAACCCCCCACGAAGCATGATTCGGGGTAGGTTCATTAAGGGATCGGACGGGTGAGGATGATTTGGGCGTGGACTGAGATTCGATCTCGGCCGTCGGCGTGGTGGGGAGTCTTTTGGTTGGAAGGGGCGGTCGGTGGGGGGTTGGACCGGGACAAAGACGCGTTTCACCGGGAGTAGCCGGTGGACGTGTCACCCCACCGCCACCTACTCCCAGGCTGTCGACTGCTGTCTGAATGGATTTTTCCCTTTCTTCCTTTTTTTTCTTTTCTTTGTTTTGGCCTTTTCATTGCTTTTATTGCAAAAAAAAAAATTACCAAAATGTCTCAAAGGAGGTTTTTTAGCTTTGCTGGGGAAATGAGGGAAAATGATGGTGATTGAAAATTAGAATGGTAAATTTTTAAGAATCTTGATTTTTCTATAAGAATGAAAATAAGGAATACATTAAAAAGTAATTCATTTGTGTCCGTTTCAAACGCAGCATAGGAGGTGAACAAAAATAATAATGAGATGGATCGAGATTTGGATCTTGCACGACGATAGGAAAAAAAATACTCAAATTCGAAATTACCGAGTACCGGGAAAGAAGCACTAGCTGTCATTATTGATGAGAAATTTTCAAAGATCTCGTCTAATTAATTTTTTTTATGTTTGTGCATTTTCTTTAAACTTTAAAATCGAGAATGAATTTCAAATATAAGGTGACGCAAAATTAATTACGATATCACGCATTGGGTTGCAGCAGAAAGAAAACTATAACGTGCTCATAAAGTACTTTTTAGTTATTTTCCGGCTCCCACGTTTGTTTTCTTGGATTATTTTTCAGGCATGGATTGGCCGCAAAATAAACAATTTGCACGTTATCGTGAAAAAAAAAATTACATGGAAAAAGATTTGATGATAACTGCTAGAATTTTAAAATAAACGATTTTCACGTTTTAGTGATCTCTAATTCTGAGCTGTTGTTGTTGCTTAGTCGAGGGGCGATGGCCGAGTGAATTGCACGTGAAGTTCGTTTCGTGGGTATCACTTCGGTTTTGTTTCATTATATTCAGTCAAAGAATTAAAGACTAAACTGAAAGAATTAGTTGTGATATTTCATTGGTTGGGAATATATACAATCCTAGTGCCGAACAAAAGATTAAACTCTCCGCATTTAAGAAATAACACGCTTCTTACGAAGAATTACCAAAAAATCCTAAACTTATCGTGATTGTGCCAATTTAGTCTTAATTTTTTTTTGTTAATTGAGTCCTAAAAATTTTGCATTTACACCAATTCAATCCATTCGAGTAATTTTACCTAGATATCACTCACGAGGCATGGCCGATAGTATTTTTTTAAAAAAAATTATTTATTTTTCTTTTCTTTATATTTGTTTTTCTTTCTCTTTCCTTTTTTTTCTTTCCTCCCTCAAAATAATAGTAGCAACCGGCCATAGGCGAGGGCTAACTTGCCGGCCTCTGATGAAACTCACCCCCGCCAGTCGCTAGCAAGGACAAGCCTCACTAGTGTCGCAACCCTAAAAATTTCCATATATGATATTTCAGGTTAACGGATTATCAAGTCAATTGACTAACATAATTTGGACCCTCTCAAGTCCTACCGAATCACAACTTAGGTTCTTTTCATGCAAAGTTTTATTCAATTTAAAGTCATCACTAATCGTTCTTGATAGATCGATTAGAAACTTAAGTAAATTAGCAGGAGAACTAAATTACTTCTATGAACCAGATATTCAAAGTCCGGGGCTTGATTATGCTATACTACTCTAACACATTTCAGTACCATTTTATTTCATAAAAAATCATTTGAGAAGGTGACATTAATCGATTTTAACCTAAGTCACTAAAAAAGTTATCATGCCGGTGCACAAATAATTAATTGAATGTCCGAAAATCAAATCTTGACCATCCATCTTTATTATTTTCCAGAAATGATTATAAAAATCGAATTAGAATTTTTACTCCCCCAAAATTTTGAGATCCTGACATGTGGCATCCCCCTAACTGTTAGATCAAATTTGTTGGTCTATTTATTCATTATAGCAGACGAGTCGACATGTTATCTACATCAACGTTTGACTAGGTCAACATGCGGACATGGCTTCTGACGTGGTTTGCCACGTCGGTGCCACGTCAAACGTTAACCAAGTCAATGTGCTGACTGGACTCGTCTTCTTCGTTGGACCAAAACCAGATGGATGATTGAGACTCATTAACTATGATCCAATGGAGAAAACAACTCTGATTAGGCTATTTCACCACTAATCAACTCGCATTTAATTCCAGATCAACGTACCAGAATTCTGATGAGATCCATCGCCTAAGATATGGCAATCAAAGCTTCAACAGAGGACAACAATGGCGATATAATCGCGCAATCTATAGCATAACTATGTGATTCATTCACAGGCGAACACCACAAGGAGGTCAGAAGACTTACCTCGAACTTGAATTGAGCTCTAAGTCGCCAAATTAGACTGGCCAATTCGTGACAGTCTGGCGAAGGTGGGAGATTTCAAACGAGGACTCTCACGGGCAATCGATGCCAAAATGGAATGCGAACATGTTCATGGATAGCTAAGGATGAAAATGCCTCAAGATTCTTAATGAATGATAGCTAGAATAGTGAGATGCCATGTGAGCACCAAGAAGAAGCTTAAGATAGTAACTCACCTTTCCGAGGTTTGCAAGTGATATGAGCTAGCTCGATCGTCTCCTGGTGTCCCAAGGATGCTTCTCGAAGTGATTTTGGACCCCGGTTCAGTCTGGATTCCTCTGATTGAATAGCCACAATCTGAGCTTCAACTCCTCGAATGGCGATCCCGAATGCCTCTCTCTCTACCCTACTTCCCCTCTCTAAAAGAATCCGAAAATCCCCATTTTATGCACACCAAACCAAATTCCCATTTATTAGGATTTCTCCTAATTCACACCAGAAAGTTCGCACCAGAAAGTTTTTTCAAAATCTGGCCTGCAAAGCGGGGATTTTACCAACTTAATTTGCACGCGAGATCACGTGCAAATTGGTTCAGCTGGCGCCGATGATGGAGAGGATTCCGTCCAAGCTCATTGAACTTTCCGTCGAGCATAATTCAAACACGAAATGGCCTAGTTTGTGTCTACATCAACGCTAGCTCATGAGAGGAGAAGAAGGACTAGAGTTGGTCCTGAGTTTGTCGGGTCAAATGGGTTGACCGAGTTGGGTCAAATGGGTTGACCTCGACCCAGTTGACCTAATTTGATTGAAAAAAGAAAATTAGCCCCAATTTTGTCAGAATTTTTCAAAATCAATGTCAAAATCGAACATAGAGTCATGAATCTGTTAGGAAACGGTTTCTCTCCAGAAATTTTCAGAGATTTTACAGAAAAACCCCAATTTTTAAATTTGACCCGAAGACCCATTTTGCAAAATCCAAATTTTTAATGGTCTTTTTTGCAAAAATTGACATGACCAGTGGATTCATAAGGCCAAAAACTAGAGGGTGACATGCTCTGATTTTTAATATGGTCCCTAGAAAGGTTTCGATTTCATTTTACGTATTTTTAAAGATTAATTTGAAAATTTGAAAATTGCACTCTGGTCCTTTTTAGCAAAATTAGAAAATTCAATGAATTTTTGAATTTGATTTTAATTTTTTAAAATAGAGGAGAATGACACGACTCCAAAAATGGAAAAATGGAAAAATACAGTGCTAAAATGAAATTTCTAAAAAATTTTCAAATAAGCTAAAAATGATATTAACAAAGAAACCTTGACTCTAGATTGAATTTTTCAAAATTTATTGGGTCGAAATGAAGATAAAATTAAAATAAAAATATTTACTTTTTTTGTATTTTTGTGTTCTCGAATGCTATTTTTATTAATTTTCTAGTATTTTTCTAGTTTCTGAAAAATATTAAAAATGTGAAAAATAAGGAAAATTATTTTTTTGTTAAAAATGGTTGTTTATGCTTGGTCAAGGCTCCCAAAGCTGATTTTTTAATTTTCTCATTTTTTTCTTGATTTTTTAAAAACAAAATGCAAGAAAATATTGAAAATATGAAAAATTATTTTTTTATTTAAAATTGGTTCCTTAGGCCTGGTCAAGATCCCCAAAGTTGATTTTTTGATTTTATAAATTTTTATAGATTTTCTTAAAAAAATTTAAAAATAAAAATTGGCCAAAAATCAAGTATCAATAATGACAAATGCAGATATTACATAGCGGATCTTGAATCTCAATATTATCATGATTTGGCAAGTTTATCCTACCAATCTCGCCGATATTACCACTCTCTCCAGTCAAGCCTTGACCTTATCGGTGTACAGCGTTCAGCGAAGAGAAATTGCGGGAAATATTTGAAATTTCTCGAAGCCCGTTAACCCATAAGAAAGCCTTCATTATTGGGACCTCGATCGAACCATCTCCCTTTGGCAGCAACTGGCAAGTGTCGGTCGACCGCTCAAAAGCACGCCGGGGGCTGCATCTGCGTACGTACGCGGCTGCCAGACGTCGCGTGTCTTAAGGAACACGCTTTGAGCGATCGATCCCGGCGCCCCGTTGAGCCGACCCCATGTGGGCGTTGCTTCATCAAAGTGCATTTCCCACCCCCCCGCCGTAGATCCAGGGAGAGTACCTCCCATGTTCTCGACCCTGTGAAAGAGAGAGACGCCCAACGAACGTGACATGTTTTGATCAATTAGAAAAAGACCCACGATGCTTTATTGTGCTAGCTAAAATTTGAGATAGTTCGATGTTATCCCGTGTTCATATTGCGACGGTGACGACGAGTGAGAGAGTCGTCTCTTGCCATCAAGATGACCGGTCGCCAGAGCCTCTAGCAATCCGAAAGTTTTGTCGGGTCGCCGGACGCGAGAACCACTTGCGACCAAACATGGCGACCGCCCAAAGGCACAACTCGGTCGCCGTGGCCGACGTTTTTCAACTGCCAAATTTTTGGAGATCGGTCCATAGAATCTGAATTCTGGCCATCAAATTCTGAGGTTCGGCTGCTGGAAATGGAGGAGAACCGCTTTCAATAATCGAATCCTGAATCAGTGTGTATCTCGTTATTCCGATAAGACACGAGCTAAAAATCTTAGTAAATTAATCGAATATGAATAGTATTATACGTAGATGTATGTAAAATTTACACATGCCTCGCTTTCTCAATTGTCACTAACGTATGTACCCATTCCCAAATGAATGAGAGAGAGAGAGAGACGTGCACTCTGTATTCTCGGATCGAAGCATTTCTCTCTATCGGACATTGGTAGGAGCTTTGAGCATAATCCGAACATGCAAAAACCCTTTTTAAGTAATTAAATCATATCATAAACGAGCAAAAATGAACTATGTTAGGTTTTTAATGGGAGAATTATCAAAAAAAAAAAAAGTAGTAATCTATTGCAATTGTTTCAAATCAGTCATAAAAGTTTTTTTTTTGTCATTTCATTTCTAAATCTTTTATATTTGTATCAATTCAATCAAACCGGCAAATTTTTACCTGATATTGCTGACGTGCAAATTTTTAATTATAGATTAATATTTCTTTCTTTTTCTATTATTATTTTTTTCCCTATCTTCTTCAACCTCCGACCAACCCCTGAGGTCTAGCAACTCGCCGACCTTGGGGGAAGCTCTCCCTCACTCGCCCCTACCAAGGGCGAGCCTTCCTTAGTGATGGCGAGGTTGGACCTCACCAAATTTTGGCGATGTTAGCATTGCCATCACTAGCCATCCGCTAGCAAGGCCGACCTCATTCAGTGACAATGAGATCGAACCTCACCAGATCCATGCGATGCTAGCCTCGTCTAGCAACGATGAGGTTGAGCCTTACTAGATGTAGACGGGGCTAGCATCGCCAATGGCTAGTCGCCGCACCTCGGCGACCAGCTGGAGGTTGAATAAACAAAGAAGAAAATAAATAGAAAATAAAAAAAATAAAAAGCTGTTAATTATTATTAAAAATTGCCACGTCAATGTCGACAACGCGAAGTCAACGATTTTCAGTCAAAATTAGGTGGATACATTAAATTGGCACAAATACAAAAATTTAGAATTGAATTAAAAAAAATTATGATTGATTTAGCACAATTACAATAAACTGATTTTTAACCAACCACAACTATAGTTTTTTAAAAAAAAGTATACTTTAAAATCTCTTTTAGATACTCTGGTAACCATGTAATATAATGAGGACACGGATGCTCGCCCTTAATTTGTACATGGCTCGATCCTCTAATATTATGCTTTCTTTTTGGATAGTTCCGGGTATCCCAACCATTCAACTCGAGCATGGAGCGAGACCCGAACGGGAACGGGGGATCCGTCGTACCCGAGTCGGCCGGTTTGGGCTCGCATTTCTTATCTGGACGGGCTCCGGCCCGAAAGAAACGGCCCGAGGGCCCATCTTCTTGCGCCGACCGTGGAATCTTCTTGTCACGATGCCTCATTCCTCATTATTCCATTCCCTTCACGTTCCAGCTCATCCTTGCGTTCCACGCCATGCACGGACCAACACGAAACGTGGAGGAGCGACGTCGTTTCGGGGGCGCGGGGGGTTGGCGTTTCCACGTCGCACCGAACGAAGCTCGTCTTGGTAGTTTGAGCTGTCTCTCCCGCAACCGAATTTTTTTCGTTCCAGACTACCCGACCTTCTCTGTCATCGCACGTCTCCTTCATCTTCATCATCGTCTTCTTCTTCTCTTCTTCCCCTTCTCCGTGCATCTCTCTACAACTCCCACCTTCGCTCTCCCTAGCGCGCATTTCGCACTTCCTCTCTCTAGCGTCTCCGTCTCCGCCTTCGCCTTCGCCGCCGCGACTCCTCTTGAATCGGTCCGTATGGGGATTGCCAAGACATTCAAGGACGAGTTCTCCTTCGGTTCGACTCTCGCTCTCGTTTCTCATCTTCTTTTTCCTTTCTCTTGCTTCCTTTCCGATCTTCTCTTCGCGTTCGTTGATTTTTCCCTTGGCAAATGACTCGATTCGGGATCTGTGTGGGTCTTCTCTGTGTTCTGTCTCTCGGTTTTTACGGTGAATTGTGCGGTTCTGATCATTTTGTGTGTGTGTGTGTGTGTGTCGCGGCGGAGTAGATAAGCGCTTGGAAGAATCAAAGAGTATCATTGCCAAGTATCCCGACCGAGTTCCTGTAAGTCTTCTCATCGATTTGCTCTTCACCGAATTGCCTTCTGCTGCAAGTCAGCGTGTTTTGTATCGCGATCGGGTCGATTGTGAAGTCGCAATGCTCGTTTCAGACGCTCGAGATGCCTTCGTGCTTTTCTTTCTTTCTGGTTGCGTGCGATTGTTTTGTGTTGAGAAGTCAACGTGTTCTGAACCGCCAATTGATCTGACCGCCAAGGAAGCAATTAAGCCCCGCCAGAAAAATTGGAGACCCAGTCGCGTGGGTACATTTGGAAAAAGGGCGCTTTGGCCCTGATTGAGATGTTGGAACGGTTTGAGAGGGATGGGGTGAGGCCTGAGCGTTCGCTAGGAATTTAGGATGCGTTTAGTGTTTGGAGCGTGGATGGAAGATGGTTGGACATCTGAAGTGAACCCTAATGCGCAATGAATTGGAATGGTTGCAATTGTTCTGTGCAATCGATCCATGGATGATGAGTTTGGTGGAAGTCTCTTGCGGACATCGCAGTGGGTCGGTCATGAAGAAATGCAGGGTTTCCTGCGTTAGGAACAGGCGGTACGCAATTAGATTTGAGAGGGCGAAGAGGAGTGAGCCGAACGCATCTTGCGGATCAGGTCGCTCCTCCTCATTGTACCGACGGCCGACTGTTGGCTTGTAGGAATCAAACCGTTACAGTAATATATCTCCAACCTGAAAAAACAAAGTACCTATGGTCATGCTTTTCCGATGGTTTGATCGCCGCAATTGTTGCGCTCTTTTTTCGGGAGGGAAACTCGATGTCCTTGCAGCTTATCAGGGTTAATTCTGGTTCTTCTTGCAGGTGATCATAGAAAGATACTCGAGGACCGATCTGCCAGACATGGAAAAGAAAAAGTAATTCTCCCTGCTTGTCTTCGCTTCCTTACTGTAGATGATCTGGCGAGCTTTGTTCAACATTTGTATTGGGTTAGGCCAATGTGATTATGAACTTATGAGTACATCAAGTTCAATCATCGCCTCTTTGAGCCTTCGAGGTCGATACTATTCCCAGGTCTCAAGTCAAGTCTGTTGAATGCTCGTAAGGAAAATCATTAGCATCTCATCTACAAGATGAGTGCCCCTTGTGTTCCTGAATTGGATGCTTTTTCTGGGAATGGTGAACCTTGCATTGGCGAATTCTAATACAAGAACGTTAAGTTTGTGTTAATCATGTCTGACACGGAACGAGTTAGTAACCTTGTCTTACTATGCTTTCTTTTTCCCCCCCGTTAGATTTCTCGTCCCTCGCGACATGTCCGTAGGTCAGTTCATCCACATTTTAAGTAGCAGGCTGCACTTGACCCCGGGGAAAGCTCTATTTGTATTTGTCGAGAACACCTTGCCACCAACAGGTAATGTCCAGTCATGCACAATTTGCGTTCCAAATGTTTTCCATCTCTCTAAAACTCGCTAATCAGTTGATTATCTTTCCATTTTTACAGCAAGTCGACTGGACGTCATTTATCAGTCATTCAAGGATGATGATGGCTTTCTGTACATGTGCTACAGCAGTGAGAAGACCTTTGGCTAGGCTGTACAAATGACCCCATGCAGGTCCCCTTCCTTTTAGCAAATGCGGGGGACCCCTTAACTGGAATAGCCTGTTGATTCTCTCAGCACTTTGAAATTGTAAATTATGTAAATTTGTACATTCTGTGATCCAATAAGATGAAGGCAGCGCATAGTTTCTCTGCCTTCGACCGATTAATGCTTTTAACTTCTCAAAGAGGAGAACTCTCCCGTCAGGCTTTGCACACCCAACATTTGCCTCCAGTGCATGATCTAACAGAGTAAATTCTTCAAAGAACACAGTACCGTGGAAATTCAAAATAGAAAGACACCGCAAGTTTAGAAGCTCATATGACGAGTGTTCTCACTTTTGAGGCCGACGATGCAGGGAAAACATTGGAAACATGTAAGTGTAGATACAGTTTGTTCTGTCACTCCAATCATGAGGAACAACTTGAAATTTAAGTTGCATCCATAACTAAGCAACAAACAAACGTTAAAATATGCACTTCCCCAGAGAAACAGACACGAGAGAAAAGGGGGGGGGGGGGGGGGGGAGGGGGAAAGACTCGCTTACAGAGCAATCCCCAATGAAATTGAACGAGTAACAGTAAGTAAATCCATCATCATACATACGACCCATCAGGTTTAGGCCTTCTGTATCCCAGGCCGACTAGCTTCTGCATTAATAGTCTCTCAGCATCTGCCTGAAAACCCAAAAGGAAGGATATTTATGTAGATGTAAAATACACACACACACACATATATATATATAGAGAGAGAGAGAGTCAACCTCAAGCATGGGGTTATTCTTCGGGATATTGCAAGCAAGGATGATGTTGAGACCCGTCCTTACGACTGAGAAGCCAAAAATGTTACCCAATGGAGCAAAGGATTAGTCACATGTATCATAGACAAGTTTGTTACCTAATCTTCTAGCAATGCCAGATCCTGTATTATCAGAAGCTCCACCGAGTATAGAAGTCACGCTAACAAGGTTGGCCTGTGCAATCAGAGGAATCCTTAAGTCCGCGAGAGGGGTTCTAAATATGTTCAACAACCGTACCCTGCAACTTACAGGTCGTGTAGATGCAGCTGCATAGAGACGTCCAAGCTTCGAAGAGTTACAACCTATCCATGCATAGATCTACAGTCGCCAGAAAGGCATAATGGTCATGAATAAAAGCAATGAGAAGCAGCTAGAACTAGTAGCAAATCCTACTGGAAACAAAGTTCGCGTATGTTATTATCAGCTACAACTAGTAACAAATCCTGTTGGAAACAAAGTTCGTGTATGTTATTATCAATCTCAATGAGGTTGAACAGTACTGTAATATCACCAGCAACTGTTGTAGATGAAGAAAAATTAAGTCTTCATAGGCATGCCTCTGACAGAAAAACTTAAAACTCTAGTGTAGCGAACATAGGATGGACCTTTTTTCTCTTTGATCAGATATAAGATGGCATATGAACAGAGAGCTCCAATAAAATCCCACTAGCAAACAACATAACAAGCAAACAACATCAAAGTCATTGAAGATAATTATTATATCTACCTCAAAGTCTCTCAATCAGCAAGTACCGCAACTAAATTCAGGTCATACACGGAGAAATTAATAAATTAGCTTTTTCACTTTTTAATCCCAGTAGAAGAAACAGAATCTCACACGCAGAGTTAGACAAATCTCCTACACCATGAATGTTGCGGACTAGAAGCCCGAGAAATTCTCAACACATTGCATCCAAAAGAATGATCAGTGAGCACTACTGAAGTATCAAACAAGAACCAACACATTCATCTCATTATTTTACCAAGTACCCTATTGTAGACGTACCCTATTATTAACATTGTAAAATCACGTTTTCCCAGTAATTCCTTGCACCAGATTTTCTTTATTACTGTACCAATAAATAAGTCTAGCACATTGAATGCTTGGAAGTTTTGCCAATCCACAAGCAAATTGATCGGGCTATAATAAGTCCACATATTCCCAAATAACATTGAAATGAAAAGCTGAACCAAAAACATACAGTTTATCTTGGGTTGTGGTTCATATTCCCCTTCGACAGGCCAGCACATGAGTTCCGCTCCACTCTAAGTGGGCAGAGTCCTAGGGAGCCACCCGACAATGTCTCATAGGGGCAGCGCCCTCTAGACATTAGAGGGCTTCTATGATTTAAGCTCATAATTTTTCATTAATAATTTGGACTTTGGCTCATGAATAGCTACTATTATATACTCTTTTTTGTTTGTAATTAAGTGATGCAATGAGAAGTACATTTAGCAGATAATTATAATGAAATCATCTGCTAGACGTGGCCATAATTTAAGAGTAAAGCAGAATAAAATCTTGTCTTTCGATTTCTCTTTCTCGCTTTTAAATTTTACTCCATTGCAATTGTGCATCGAATCCTAACAGTTTAAACCTCCAATAAAAACTCCTTATGTAGCTTTACCATGTCACTCAAAAGCAACGTAAAGTACGACTAAAAGCAACATTAGGAGAGAGAGTTCTCAACTAACCTGCTTTTGGAGGCAGATTATTTGAAAATGAAGAGTTGAATCGTTGACAACTTCACTGAAGCACGTGATCTGAATACCACCATCATTCTCAGAAACACCTTGTTGAGTATCCTCGGAGATTGGGGCCGAGTTGCACAAGTCACTTACATTCAATCCATCAACACCCAAATCATCATGAGCCATTACCAAAGAGATTATTGAGTTCAGTGATCGCAACGAATTAACCTACAGGACTCCAGCAAGAACTCTCCGTTGGTAAGGTTCTTCTATGCTTGACCAACAAAATCCCTAATGCAAATGGGGACCCAAAAAAAGTTGCATACATGTTCAAAATATATTTATTGGTATTAGTTAGTGGAAAGCTGTCAAATGGATAGGTCGAGTAGGATTTGGGTGGGTCGAAAATTAGACTGACTCAACTTAACCCATTTTTATGTAAGAAAACTTTAGAGCTCATATCCAACACTAATTCTTAGCCTATATATTGGCTTTGAATATGGAATAGCATACGCAACAAAAACTAATCAACTGAAACCAAATTCCGCTTCTCTTTCTCATAAACTTCTAGCACATCGCTCCTAGCTATATTCCTTCACACATGCTTCACAACGAGTTGAGGTAACTAAGCAACTCACTAAAAGCTCATCTTATACAAAAGCGATGGCACTTTTGTTAGCATTTCTTTAAACACAGATCAGCCGAAGTATCATCATTCTCGCATTTTAAATCCTCCATCTAATTCTTTTTATTGTAATCAGTTAATTTTTCAAATTCAGACCATGACCGTGTAATCAACGGGCATCTTTTCGATCTTTTAGAGCAAATAGAGTAGTTTTCCTCGTCCTCATGAACTAAGAAGTAATCTCTACGTGTCTCGAATCTTTGGGCAGTTGGGTTATCTTCTTGGTCCTTATCTCTTGAGCGTCAGTTAATTAGTGAAAGGAAACATTAACTAGCACAAGTCATAGATGATGAGAGCAAAGACAATCTATCAAACATTAACACAAACGCTTGGTGTGCAAACTCAGGGAGCCACCAAATGCTCAAGAAGAACACGAAATCGCCTCCGCAGATCACCGAAAAGAACACCGAATCATGGAAGCCCGACAAAGGAAAACACGCGACTGGAGAAGCACAGGGAAATGGTCATCGGTGCAGTACATGCAAATGCGTTGACTATGCCGGCACGAGAGTCAAAACAGAACCAGGACCCCCATCAGTAAGGATGACTGGACAAGATGCGAACCAAGGCACGAAGTAAAGCCCTGAAGAAACTTGGCGACGCACCTGTCACACCGTCCCGAGCTCGGTGGCGGACGAAGCAAAAGCCCTCTCGCGAGCACAACTTTCCCTGGTAGACCTTTTGGAGGAGGAGGAGGATGTTTGATGAATTTATTTATGTAATTTTTCTTTATCACAACGATTATGCTTAAGTATATAACAAAATGTGTTAAAAATAATATAACAATATTAAAAACAATAAAGAATATGATAGCCAACAGGGTAAGTATTTTATTTATTTTTAAAAATGAAAATCATTTTCACTGTGTACAACAATATTTAAATATGAATTGGCATTGCTAATAAAAATATTTTTTTATTAACTAATCAATTTAAGCTATAGAAACACTAATTTTTGAGAAAAATTTTTAAAGGAAAAATTCCAAATAAGAATTCGAAGTACTCTCATTTTCTCAAATAAAATTTTGAAATAATTATGAAGTCTCAAAAAGAGGGCATGACCTAGAGAGTATTTTTGTCATTTCTTGCATCTGCGTGCCTTTTTAATTTAAAAAAAGGGAAAACAAAGGAAAATAAAGGAAAATGAAGAAAATGCCCCTGAGATGAGGCCTTTTTTGAGATTTCATGGCTATTTTAGAACTTTATTTGAAATAAAATTCACTTCTGATCATTCTTTGAGAAAATAATAGCACTTTAAGTTTTTGTTCGAAATAAGGCTCAATTTATGTCCTTATTTTTTAGATTTTTCCTTTTTAAAAATAATTCTTTTATTGCAAAACCAAAAAAAGAAAATCTTGATTGGATAAAAACATATGGGAAATTTCAAAAAAGGACTCAAGTGCTATCATTTTCTCAAATAAAGAATTAAAATGAATTTTATTTTAAATAAAAACTTGAGGTGCCCTCATTGTGTCAAAAAGGGCCTGAAATGCAAATTATTTCAAATAAGAACTTGAAGTAACTATATTAGTCTAAAAAAAGCCTGACTCACTTTAGTAAGAGCATTTTGGTCATTTATTATTTTATTTTATTTTTATTTTTCTATTTTTTAAGAGATTTAAAAAGAGAGGGAGAGCCCACCTGTGGCTGCAGCCCCATAGCTAGCGGGGCGGAGATGATGTTCGACTGGGTTATCAACCCTCACTGAGGGCCCTCGCCTAAGCCAAGTAAGGGCCACCAACTCTTATCCAAATTTGGGAAAGGGTCACGGCTCTCTCCCGGCTCAAGCAAAAGCCTACTGGCCCTCACCAAGGCGCCGATGACCTTGATGGCCATTGTCGTCGTCCCACCGGACGTGAGGCGACAACCTGTAATTTTATTTTTTTTTTCTTTTTATTATTTTTTTAAAATTTAATTTAACAATAAATTATATTAAATTTATATTTTGATAAAAGTGCCCTTACTCGATTGGAAAATTTGGTTAGCCAACAAAGATGAGTCCTTGCTTGAGATAATCAAAGCCATTTCGGGCCTTTTTTTTTAAATAATGATGGTATTTTTTTACTTGAGGCCTTCTTTGAGATTTTCCCAAAACATGTTAATGTCTAGACAAAACTATTTCGTTTCAACAAATGATTTCATCAAATGTCCGTTTCCTTTTTATGCGTTTCACTAAAAAGGGGTCGACGCGTAGGGTCAGTCGGTAGTACACGCAGATTGGGCCCGATAATTAAAAACTGAAAAAAGATTAAAAATTTTTGGGGCGGTAGAATCCAGAAATTACGCGCACGCGGGAGGTTGTGAAGAGCTCACGAGACACATTGACCACAATACCCCTCCAATAGTCTCAAATTTCCAAACAAGCCCTCCACCACGTACGAAACGACCGTGGAAAGGAGATCTCCGGACCTCTCTCTCTCTGCTCTCTCCCTCGCTGGCTCCTCCACACCGACGCACTTCATTTCAAGATCAGTCTCGAGCACCGATGGGGACGGCGACGGCGACGCAAGCGTACGGCGAGCCTTGGTACTGGGACAAGCGGTACGAGAGCGATTCCGGACCTTTCGATTGGTACCAGAAGTACCGCTCCTTGGCGCCTCTTGTCAATCTCTACGTTCCTCGCGGAGATCGCGTCCTCGTCGTCGGATGCGGTAACTCAGGTACGCATTCTCTCTCGCGCGCGCGCGCGCCCGCGCGAGTGCACGGCCCTCCCCATCGCGACCTCTCGTAGCAATGTTGTCTCGATTTTTAGACGACGTATGATGAGAGACCTGTGAAATGATCCTTCGCGCGGCATCTGGTTTCTTGAGATGGTGGATTTGCTTTGCGAACAGTCTAGATGGCGCGATGCGTGGCGCACCGATGGATGTGTTTGGATGGAGCTTGATCGCGCTGGGGACGTCGTGTTGATACTTTGGATTTACGTGTGTTTCAATTGATGCGCCATTGTGCGCATTCAATGTTGCCTTATGTTATGTCAGCTGCGATTTCATGTGCTGTGATTGTGTTTGAGAAATGTGACGCCTATTATTAGCAATATCAGGGTTCACGTCAGATGGATATTGATACTTTACTTAGATTTGGCATGGCACGATAGTTTCGGCAAAAAGCGCGAATTGATTGATGCATTCGACTTGGGTCAAAGTTTTCTCTGTGGTTTACACTGTGGCTGCAGAATTTAGCGAGGGTATGGTGGATGATGGTTACGAGGATGTGGTGAATATTGATATATCATCCGTCGTGATTGAAGCTATGCAGAAGAAGTACTCTAATCGGCCTCAGCTAAAATGTATCTTTCATGGCAGGTTTCAAATTTATCTACTCTTTTTGTCCACAGCATGACCTTTGGTAGATCGGAGTGCATCTAGTACTTTTTCAAACTCGGTAGTCGCTTCCCCTACTAGAAGTAGAATGTAACCAGGATTAGAAGATGATGAAGGAAATGGCCGATCATCCATTAGAACATACAGGAGAGTGTAACTGTTTGTTTCGCCAACAATTTACCAAAATTTTCCTTCATTATATAGTAGATATGAAAATGGATGTTCGAGAGATGAGTGGCTTCAATTCATCTTCCTTTAACGCCGTGATCGATAAAGGTACTTCATTAATTACTCCCTTTGATATGATCTTTCCATTGATTGTATCAGTGATAAGTTCAGTCAAATCATCTGCTGATTTTGTTTCTTGTGGTATTCCAGGTACCCTAGACTCCTTACTGGTGAGTGCAGCATATGAATTTCTTTGATGTGCCAAAGCTGATTACTGACTGTGATGTTTCCTGTGCAGTGTGGGCATAATTCTGGGCAAAATGCTGCTAAGATGCTCGAGGAAATTGGGAGGTATACTGATCTTAGTAAACAACACACTTGACTGTTTTGCATGTGTTCAGTGTTTTTTCTTGATTTATTCACCATTATTGAAGCAGTCAATGACAAACTATAGGGTCCTCAAGGATAGGGGCATCTATATTCTAGTAAGCACATCCCTTGCTGAAGATGTCACTTTTACTCTGCTATGCTTCTTTTTCATACTCTTATTTTCTTTCCAGTAGCGTGATTGCATGTGAGCTATAAATGCTGATAACTACTCTCATGGATGCTGCAGATTACATATGGAGCTCCAACGTATCGGATGAATCTGTTGAAAGAGACGGGCTCATGGATAATAAAACTTCACGTGATAGGTCAGTCAAAAGAAGGTCTTGTTATTACTTACCTAAAATTCAAGGGGGTCTTCTCTGTTTAGGGAAATACCACATACTGATTCTCAAAGCATTGCTATTGGCCTTTTTGCTTACCACCAATACTATGGGGATGGGCGAGCAATCGAGTCGGTCAAACTAGGAATTGAACCAAATTAGCCTTGTCAATTGAGTCTATGCCGTTTCACAAGTGCAATGCGCAGATGTGGGGGTAAAAGATCTGGGAAGCAGTGTTGACCGGTTCTATCCACAAGTTTGTATCCTAAACCGTCAATTTTACCCGTCAATTGTGATCAGTTCGAGATTGAGCCGGTTTTGAAAATTAAAACCGAGAGCCAAATTGGTTATAGTTTGAAAAGGTCTAGAGCCGATCCGGCAGGTTCCAAATTGGTTTACAATTCTACCCAGAGCCCTGTTTGTCCTGTAAATTGATATTACATAGTCACCAGTAATTTAAATATATTTTTACTTCGCAGTGAAAAATAGATAGAGGGACCTGTAATTTTAATATATTTTTACTAGCCAAAGATCGTTAACGTACTATTCTTTTCTCAATTAATATTAATGATACTTAAATTTGGTTAGAATTGAGTGCAGAGCCAATTCCGAGTCTACCTTGAAACCAGCTGGCTCAATTCTGGGCTAGTTGCTAGGGTTACCGACTCAGTTTTCATTTTCAAAAACCAGAAACTGACTCTAGTGGAATAGGTTTTAAGTTTTTATTCTTGAACCTGCCCATCCTCGAACTGACCATTCTGATTGGCATGAAGGCACCTGGAAAGTCTTTAGAATTTGGTTTATAGCATTAAACATAAGTAATAAGGTTTGTCAGTTCTTCACTTGCTTGTTGATCACCTGCAATTAGGATTTACGTGTCAATGCTTGGATGGTGTGCAAACCATGTAATATTCTCTAACCTGTTTCTAATGGATGATGCATAGATTTTCGTCAGCATCAGTTGATTGACTCTGTCACTCCTGTTGTCAATTCCGTCATGCAAAGCATTTTCCGTGTTATTAAGAAGTATGATGTCGGTATGTCTTAGATTCATTCTAATGTGTCTGCAGAAAAGCTTGTTGGAAAATCTGACCATCTATGGGACCTAAACAACCCCGTCCCCTTGGACAATGAAGAAAGCTCCACAGAAACATCGTTGGGCAGAAATCCCGACGTGCACTACATATATGTTTGTACTAAGGTAAGGTTGGTTAAGATGATTTCAATCAGCTAACACAAATGATTTCGCTCCCGTGTTGGAGAGACCCATGCAAGCAAGATGACTTTACCTCATATGACCACACCACGTGAAGCCATCCTTTTCATGTACGTTAATATCATTCATGGCCTTCTCATTTTGCTTGTTTTTCATGCAGGTTAGCTCGAACGTGCGCCTAGGAGCATGAAGGGGATGTTGTGCAAGGGTAATATAGTCATTTAACCATTCTTTACGTTGTACTTTGTGACAGAAGCAGTATATGTACAGCCTCCCGAAAGTTTGGATGTTTGTATTATGGAACTTATTTGAGCAGTTGCTTTGGTTTGAGAGTTTCATGGTGATTTTGCAAATCTTAGGGTGCTGACTTTTGGTGATAATTATATGGGACAATGTGTTATTTGTCCAAGTTCAAGAATACTATTGAATCTTTTGTTTTTTTTTTTTTCTGGGTTGAAATACTATTGAATCTCGCACGGACATTTCTTCACTCGATTCCTGATTGAATATTTTTCTTAATCAGCAAACTCGACCGGACCTTTATCAGCCCAATGAGAGTGTGGCTATGGCTTCATCCATAGGCACATGTAGAAAAGTGCTGTTAATTAAGGTAAGTAAATAGTTTTATTAATATTTATAAGCGTTGGACTTAGATTTCAATGAAATGTATGAATCTTGTTTGTGGGAATTGCAATAAATGATTTTTTTTTTTTTTGGCTTCGTCCATAAATGTTGACCGCGGACAAAGATGAAAAGCCATGAAATCGGTTTAGACCCAAACAATGCTGGCAAAAAAACCGGAACATTAAAGCGGACCACGACCAGATTATTCTAACTGTACCTTGAAAACCGGTCTTGAGCCTCCAAGTGGCAGTATGTTTTGGCTCCACAATCAATCGCACTGGAGTACTTCTCTTCTCTGATACGATGTAACACAACACAAGCGACGCAACAAATTATTTTCACAATTAGATAGAGTACTAAAACGTGGGGTCAGGCTTAACGCCCAATATTTCACGAACTTTTCGACACTCCAATCACCAGAAAGCAAAAGGTGCGTGTGAATTCCCAGGAGGAGATCAGCAACGGGGCATGCGAATGAAAGAACAATCCTTGCCAGAGCAAAAGAATCTGGACTTGCGGCAGCACGACTAATCTGAAAAGAACCGAAAAATTCAATCGGCAAAGTATCGTTTATATCGTTAGGAGTCGCACATATAAACGAATTCATACTCATGCAAGTGCTCCTTTTAGATGCAAACTACAGGGTAATGTGGAATTTGCATGTCAGCCTATACGCTACCTACCCATGACAAAAGGTCATGGAATAATCTAATTTCACCAGCTACACTAACGGGTCCGCTCAACGTACGGTAGGAAGAAGAATCAATTTATCTACTGCAGGTACCTTTTGATAAATACGTAATCAATTTTTTTCTTGATTCACAGGAATCAAGTTCAAAAGATGAATCTCCGGAATGTACAGACTTGTGCCTAGGCCGACATTTTTATCCAAAAAGATTGGCCATTGCACAATTAGGAGGGCTTCCGGGCCATCAGCATTTACATTCTGCTTCCTGTTAAGATGCATTTGTCAGCTAGATCAAAATTAGGGCGGCAAAAAGTCGATGCAGCACTTTGAATGACGTGTTTACCTGATCGCCTAACCGAGCCCTGTTCACAGCTTTTGCCCTATAAACGGGTTCCATGAGAAAGTTGATAGTGAGAAAGCTCATCATTCCGATGTGAAATTTGCCTTTCTGAATCTACCGATCTCTTGCTATAAGCGCTAGCACCAACTGAAGAACCATTCTCCTAATAAATAGGCAGGAAACTTCGGTGATCAAATAGGCCTAGCATTTTGTGTCAACTACCAGCTGTTAGGGAAATGTGGAGATACACACCTTAAATTTCAGCCTGTGCTGCAGTGGCTTTTGGTTGACCTCTGCACAAAGAAGTGTTTTTACCATCTCATCCAGTTCAGCCACTTTCCTATTTAGATTAGTTTTGTCCGTCTGTGAATAGAAAAGAGAACTTCAATAGGTAATAACGTTTTGGCTAGCAATAATATCCCCCTAGTAGAGGTACCGGACCTTCAACATTTCATTCTGTGCCGAAAGTAACTGATCCCGCTGTTGAAGTTGCTCCAAAGTCATCTGTGTAGCAAACAAATCTGCTTCTCTGCGGCTTACTTCCATCATGCAACTAGAGCAATAGGATAATACTTAGGAACAATGTAGGTTATAAAAAGCAAAAGAAAAGGAAAGAGCAAGGGATGGAAAATCATGTCTCAAATGTTCAGCTCATAGACAAAGCATGCAACCACAATAGGACCTGGCGCATTACCTAAGAAATCTCATGCTGCATTTTTTCCAGAATTACCACAGGAAAGAACAATGAAAGACTATTTGAATTGACCAGAAAATAGACTAACCTTTCTGTTTCCTTAACTAGATCATCAATCTGCTTCCTTAACTTTAGAACTTCTTGCTCCTAAACAACATAGACAGTAGTAACATATCTTTTAGAATGATCAAATGAAACAAACAATAAATGCAAAAGGTATATTTATAACCACCTTTGTGTGGAAGTCTGATGTCTGCTTGTTAGCTACTTCAACTAATTTTTGCACCTGGTGCTGCTGTATCAAGTTCTGCATAAAAATTCACAGGTTAGAGATGCAGAAATGGTGAAATCGCCAGCAAGTTCCATATCAAAAAAACTTACAGCATAGTTTGTCATGTCTAATTTGACACCGAGTAAATCCCGAATCACATCATGAGTCATGCTCTCTGCTGCAGCCAGCCTAGAGTTGAGCAGGCATACCTGATGCATCATAGGCTGAGTTTATATATGTGGGTTACTTAATATAGATCGAAACTGAGGAGACTTGAATTGTGATGGAGCTTTGTTACTGATATAAATGAAGTATCACTAGAATGAAAGAAAATAAAGTCCTGTGGATGGAGACCATTAGGACTTTGGACCTCATATCACTAAATTAAGAACACCACTTGATACAAGGGATTGTATTAAACCACAGAATTAGGAGACACACGTGAGATTCTTATCTCATTCGCATTCATTAGGCCACGGGTGAGATGGAAAACTACTTAACCTCCTGCTGCTGACTAGCTGCAAGTGCCTCCAACTCCTGGATGTGTAGCTTTGCAGCTGACAGTTCGTGATCCTTCTCCAGGTTCGTTTGCTGAATTAGACTTGAAATGCATCTGAAGGGAGAGCTGGAGCCTCTTGGCCTTGACAAGCTTTTATCAGACTTTTCCAGCGGTGGTGCTGTAGATGCTGAGCTTGACAAATCAGTCTTTATTTCATGAACCATGTTCTCCAGGGTCTTGTACTGTTTAAATAATGTTGAGACATTTAAAGAATGTCAGATAGAGCTTAAAACATGATGGATCTCACTGAAAACCATAACCTAGATTTTTTGTTGTAAATAGCTCAGCATTTTCTAATATGCATGGAATTTGATTGAAGGGCATCACAGCTTGGGAGCTGCTGTTGTTTACTTCTCAACAACCATTTACAAGATGGGGAGTAATTCTAAAGCATTAATAATGGGTGAATGGCAACATGTATGCCGGTTGTCACACCTTTTGTTGATATTGAGATGCCTGGGCCTCACCATGCAGTACAAGTTCGGAGATGTACTCTTTGCACTGTTTGATCTTCAAACCACAAACGAATGGCAGAGTTGAAGGCAGGGGAACCACATGTAAAATTGAGAGGAAATACTAATAATGATTCAGAGTAGTTAAAAAAGTATCAGACGATCACCTCTCTCTCTAGTTCCACTCTTTCCTCCTTTAGAAATTTTATCTGCCTGTATGCCTCATGAAGTTCCAGTAACATTGGATGCTTATTAGGAAGATGATCTTCTGAAGAGCGACCATTTACGCTCGCTAAATCCTGATTCTCTGTGAAACTTTCAACTGTTGCCAGTCTCTTTCTCAAATCTTGGAGTTCCTTTTCCAATGAATCTCGAATAAATCTATGCTCTTCTACATCTTGATCCATTTCATAGACCTAAGTCAGGGAAAAGAGACAAAAATAAGAAACTACCACTAGGAGAAGCAACTACAAGATCACAAGTCATTCGCAAGTTGAGAGGCTCATCAGTAGAAAAAGCGCTTAGTATGCAAGGAAAGTTGTCCTCCGCAAGACCGAAAAATAAAAAAAAAAATTCCCCCATGCAACGTACAGAAATACTTTTCAGAAAAAAATGGTAGATAGCAAGTATGCTACCTTCTTCTCTAGTACATTAATCGTATGCTCAAGCTCCTCAACAGTTCCCCCATGCAACGTACAGAAATACTTTTCAGAAAAAAATGGTAGATAGCAAGTATGTTACCTTCTTCTCTAGTACATTAATCGTATGCTCAAGCTCCTCAACAGAACGATCCAAAATTTTTATCTCCTCCTCCTTTTGTTCAGCCAGTGATTTACTTGCTTCTGACACCTGCAAAAGAAAATTCCCAATCACCGCTATTTACATCCAAGCTGCAAGCAGACAAGGTGTCTCAAATGCATACCTGACGCGCTTCAATAGCAATAGCTTCATTTTCATCAGCTAGAGAATAGGCCAATTCAAGTTTACTAGTCAGGGAGCCAACTTGTTTGCGCAGCTGGTCCCGCTCTGTCATGACCAATTTTAGATTGTCTTGAATCCTTTCAACAGAAGAAAGTAGTTTTCTTTCCCTTGTTGAAGTCAAATGGAGAATTTCTTCTTCCAGACCTTTTACCACCTCTCTCTGTTCATCCAGTTGTTCCTCAGCTTTGGACTTTCTTACATAAAGATCTTTCGAAAGAGTTCTCAACTCATCATTTTGTTTTGACAAAGCATCTATCGAATCTTTAGCATGCTCGATATCAGAAATTTTCGCTTTAAGGGCCTTCTCAGTGTCAGCCAGAAGGCTTTCAAGCTTTTTGTACCCAACTGTCATGTTATTGAGTCGACTAGTTTTGTTATCCAACTCATTTTGGACTTTGCTCAATGAATTCTGTAGCAGTTTTGTCTCATCCTTTATGTCCTTGGTCTGAGAAGCCACTTCTTGCAACAAGCTTAAATCAAATAGCAAACCCTGTAAGATAAATTCTTTCCTCTCCAGTTCATTTTTCAGCACTGAATTTTCATGCTTTAAGCGATCAGAAGGTAGATCTACCTTCCCATCATGTAACTCTTTCACCACTGCATACTGATCAATTCCCTGCAAGCCCTCATCACCAGTGTTTATGTGGTTATCTCGATCAGCAAAATAAACTGTTTGTAGATTTTCTATCATCCTTGGGTATTCGAGCTGTTTGAACAGGTCAAATCCCAACTCTGACCTTGGTATCCCATTTCTGCGTATAAGCTCTCCCAAATAACAATGGCACAGCACAAATATTGCAAATCCTCTCTCCATTATCTCCCTAGCAATAACTTCCACTGAAGAACTCGAGTTGCAAATGAAGGAAGACAAATCCTGTCCCATGGATAGGACATCACATTCTAAGGCCTTGAACGTATCCTCCACATGTTTTTGCATCTGCAGGAACTGCCCTTCAAGTACAGAGAGGGATTTTGCTGTCTCTGCAAAAGCAGAATGAATATGCCCATTGAGTGACTGATTTTCTCCTTCGATCGTTTTTATTGATGACTTCAGTTGTTCAATTTCTTGAAGTAAAATTTCTCTCTCTACCATCAAAGCCTCACTAGTTTGCCTCCAAATCTCAGCCAAATTCTTTGCATTTTCATTTGCTTTTAACAACTCGTTTATCATCAAGTCAGCTTCTTTCATAGTTGCATTGGATTGCTCAAATCTGACTAAGAAACTGCAAGCATGATGAAACTTCTCGCCAGTAACCCCCTGCACCACATGTTGCAATACATAAGAATATAGCAAGTCATAACCTGCTTCTATAATTTGGAATCTTATTAAAGCCTTTGCTGTTAGAAACAGTGGTTCACTTAGAGAAGCACCTAACGTTTGCAAATTAAGCTTAATTTGGCAGTTCAAGATTGCCATACCTCTGAATTACAAAATTCCCCTCCATTTATCCGCTTCAATTGAGGGCACTCAAGTTGATGTTTAGTACCTGCCATTAAACATGAGCTTATGAGTCTCTTTACAATTCCATGATCCTCCCGATAATATACTAATGCACATACAGTGAGCTAAGTTTGTTGTAGTTTACCTTTTCTATCAGGGCAAGCTCCCATTTCAATTGCATCAAACAGCGTCATGAGAAGGGCATATTGTCTGTTGAAACCATCTAGCGTAGTCCTTAATTCCTTCCTTGTGCACAAAACCTTCTTATTTTTGTGAGCTACGCTCTTTAAGGGCTCCATAATAGCTCCCATGTTTGTATTATTAAGTTGCAAAGCATCATGGAAGAAAGCATCATGGTCAGAATTCTTTGGCTGCTTAGGTGCCAACTCAGTACACTTGGACAAACAAGTTCTTGGAGACGCACCCAATTCATTTTCTGGAACCAAACTTTCGGCAGAAAAATCAGAACTTGACGTTGAAGAATCAGAACTCAATTCATCCAGGTCGGTCACATTTTCATTTGTCAGAGAGCAGCTACATAGATTTAAGTTCCTATCAACCCAATTTTTAATAACATTCAATCTGATATTTGTTTCTGCTAGTTCATCTTTCAACCTCTGCAGAATGTGACATGGATCTTCAATCGTTGGACTTGGTTCTTTAAGAGACAATGACTTGACCGCATTCTTTCCCAGCTTTTTTAGTTGCAATTTAAAATCAAAATGATTTCTCTTTATATCATGTACAAACTCCTTGTATTCATCAAATGACTTCTGACTTTCGGACTGAAGGGAAACCATGAACGTCTCCACTCCTGCACGAGTTGAATCAACAGCATACTTTGACTCCAGTACTCCCAATCTAGCCAACTCAACTTGAGCCATTGCATTTTCCAATATCAGAGCATTTGCATTATTAGCCTTTGTATCTGGTGGCTTATGACCATCCTTCTCAATGATATTAGCTGCTTGAATATCTTTTTCAATGTTGTCTCTCTGCTTAATGTCATGAAAATCAGAGAGCCATTTTATGATCAGAAGGGCAGCATTGAAACGTTTTTCTGCTTGAGAAATCTGATCGTCCTTATGTTTCAAGTTTCTCTGAAGAGTCTCAATCATGTCTGTCTTCTCATCCAACTTCAGATTCAATGCAGGTGCTTCGACGGTGCTTTCGTCATCCACTCTATGCTGAGATCCACTTAGACTCATTGTTGCCCCTTTCAAAGAGCTTAACTTCAGATCCATATCCCATACAATCTTCTGTGCATTCTCCAAGCTCTCTTGAAGCAACAGAACTGTTTCTTCCTTTTCAATGCAAGCTCGCACAGCCCTCTCAACTTGTTCACTGATCAAAACTTCACCTTCGGGAAATGAACCAGCAATCCTTCGTATCAAGCCAGATGCATCCTTTAGGGATCTAGTGCCATCTAAAAGAAAGTTCGTCAGTTCTGATATAGCCTTTTCCCAATCTGCAGTGACTACCACTAGTTCCTCCTCCTTAGCTGCTATAGTTTCTCTTAACCTCGCATTTTCCTGAGTCAAGTAACTTAGTTTTTCATGAAGCTCCTGCTGAAGGGAAGCAATTTCATCCTGTAACTGAAGGATCGTCCTCGCGGTTTCCATCTCAACTTGTTCCATTACTATTTCAGCTTGATTCCTGCCAAACAATTGCGATGCCTGCTCTCCTTCATAGCTGGTTGTCTCAAGGTCTAACATAGTTCTTTCCCGCTTCACTTGCATAGAATTCATTTTAATGTCTTGACTTACATCCTCAGCTTGCTTTCCAAACGCAACCAGTTCCCAAGATCGACTTCGAGTTCCAAGCAGAGAGCTTTCTACCATATGCGCTTCTTCCAACATAGCCCCAAACCTTTGATTCTCCTCCTGCATGTGCTGCAGCTTTTCAATTAAATGGACCTGTTCAGACTCCATAGATTCAATTAACATTCTAGCATCCGCCAACTCCTGAAGGTTACTGTAGTGCCCATCTAATGCACTGCCAGCACTTTGGCCAATTCTGTTCCCCAGAGACTCCTCATCTGACCTGTTTGTCATTTTGTTGCCCGAGTAACTGCTGATGGATATCATTTCTTCCTGTGAGTGTAGCAACGAGATCATAAATTCAGAGAGAGAGAGAGAGAGATGGGGATTAAAGCATCATCGACAAAATGTTGATCTTGCTGAAGGTGCTCAATAATATGTCCAGATTAGCATCTTAGTAGTGCATATGTTTCAGTCTGAAATGCTCATGAACAGAAGAGCGAACAAATAAATCTTTCTTGCACAGCACATGATGGAACGGTGAAGGGTGGGATTCTGAAAACTCTTGATCAGGTCCAACAAAAGTTATATAAATGGACAATGTAATTATAGCCAAAGGTAGGTCTCATTTTGCTAATCCAGGGTAATGTCATCACAAAATGGCAGAAGTGCATTGGTCCTATTATATGCAGATAAAAAAATTTGTCACCGTCTTGGTAAAAGTTCTGCTTAAGATTTTAATGGTAAAATTTGTCCAAATGAGAGGAACTCACCAGCAATGAATATTTAGCTGCTGACGTTACTTCTTCAGGGTCCTTAGAAGACTGATCCGACAACTGTCGAGATAAAAGGAAACAAAACATATTATGAACATCAAGTAGAATTTGACCACCCTAAGACTACTTCCCTCCCTAACTTTCAACAACCTTTGCAGAATCACACGTGACTTGACTGCTGCACAAGTATTTTTGCAGTTCTGTTGGTAACTCCTCAACTTCCCTGCAGGCAAAAACTGTGGATTTGGGAGAAGGAAAAGATAACCACTACTGGCATCTTTGTAAATGATAGCTTCCAATATGAAAGAGCCAGTACAAGTTAGATCCTCCGCATCTCCTCCCACTTCAAGGATCACATTATGATGAACGATGATAATGAAGAAAAACTAAAGACATAGCTACCAAAATCAAAGCAAGCAGTCTATTAAGCTCCAGATGCATAAGCACACTAAGTAAAACACTGAAGTGGGAAATCCAATATCTAATACCTAATGGCTAAGTTGGTAAGGCAAAATAACGGCAAAGGATGAAAATGCGCTAGTGTAGTGCCATCATCCATGGAGGTGATGGGAAGACTGCTAGAATGTCTGCAGTTACCATTGAAGAGAGTATGTGCGAGCAAGTTACCTCATTAGCCTTGCATTCATTTTGCGGCAGTCTTCGAAGTCCTTCAGATCCTGTTTAGCTAAAACTGCTTAGTATCCATAGTCTAACAAGCAGAACCAAGTCAAGAAGGGAAGTTACATACCCAGTTTTCCTTTCGTGAATATATAGTTGAATTATCTTCTAGCATCTCCAACAGCTGCCCAGCCGAGAAAAATGCCATTATGAACTGCACGCTACCAGCCCATTGTGTAGAACAGAGGAAAACACAGGAAATAAAAAGTGGAAATTCTCAAACCTGACTGCGCAAATCTGAAACTTCTGCCAGCAATATATCCCGCTCCCTTGGTCCATAAAGGTCTTGATACCTGGCCCAGACAATAGCGTCAAATGGGTCACTGGTGTGCTCAAAGATTTGTCTATTCTTTCATTTAGTTTCAGGGACATTACAATTGAAGTTGCTCCATGAGCCTCTTATTCTCCACAGCAAATTGTTTTAATTCACGATTTTGATCAATTCTTTCTCGGAGCAAATTAATCTCTTCCAGTAAAGCCTTGTTTTCCTCCAAGAGGTACTTCTCTGCGGTAACTTTGTCGTCCACAAGTAACTCGAGTCTTCTGATTTTCTCCTCTCTAAATATTACAGTCATATCATTGTGCTTGGCCTTCTCTTCCCTTTCGTGTGCCTGCAAATATGCACTTCTTTTAATCAGGCTAGCATGTGCTGTGAATCTTCTATAAGCATTCTCAAGGTGCATCCAAGCACCATGGCTCCTTGTACAGAGGATTCCATGTATCAGACCAGTATAGACTACTTGCCGAATAAAACATACCAAGCATTTCAAGTGTTCAATTTCATCCTTTAACATTTTCACTTCCATCTCTAACATTCTTTCCCTCCTTAATGAACCAAGCAAAGTGGCTACTGAGCACCTCACATCCTGCATTAGCAGTAGTGAAAAATTCATCTCTTCAATTAGGAAAGAAAGTCTTCATAGCAAATATGAAGCTTACCTTTTTATTACCAGTGAAGTTCATCTTATGATTATCAGATGTTGTTTCCCCTGGAGAGTCACGCTGCTTAGCCAAGCCGCTTAGGCTAGAATCCTCGAGACATTGATACCCATTTGGCAGACATCTGGATGGATTCTGATGCTTCATTAGAAAAGACAACTGACCCTGCATTCATACAGAAAATCCTTAGTTTTTAGCATGTCAAGATGTCCATAGTGAAATAGGCAAAAGGGAGAAAGAGTAATCCACAGATCTATACCTTCAACTGTTGGATTTGCCTCTGGAGTGCACTTATGTCACCTGAAGCATCTTCGTTCACTTTTGCCTAAAACATGGGAAAAGAAAGGTAAACTCCAAAGTCATACGACAGCAACAAAGCCTTATCCCTCAAGATGGGTTGGTTACATGCATCCTATGATGCCATTGGGCATCATTTTGTACCACATTTTCTGTTAGATAAGATCTCCAAATTTATAAGGGGAAAATAAATCTACTGACTGGTACACTCACATTGTTCTGAATGAGTTTTGCACGCTGAGCAAACTTCAGAGTGCTTAATGTTTCATTTGCAGAACTGTCATGGAAATGAAAGTTACATAAAGGAAATTGGTTGCCTTCTACCAGACATTCTTTAAGGACTAGTTGTTCAAGACAAACCATGTGGATGGGCTGACATTTGCTATGATCATTGTTTTAGAGTTCCCACCAAGCGAATCCTGCACAAGAAAATATCTACAGCACATATTTTTTAATGTAAAAGTACACATTCAACAAAGTGGACATACTTAAACAGTATCAGCTTTTGAATGTAACCTGAAGTAAAAACGTTAGCCTAGAATCTCTGTAGGGAACATGTCTATGCTTCCCGTGGGCTAAATCCACCAGAGACATAATCACCAACCTAAGAAGTAAAAACAAATGCTCTAAGATAGTTCAAGTGCAGAACAAACAAAAATCTGAAGAGCAAATCTCAGAATCACAATCTCGAAATCAAAATGTACAGTATACGTTATACGTAAACAAACACAATGACTTCACAGACTATGATGATGCCATGAGTCTTAAACCAACTAGATAGCATTCCTTATTTTTTTACATCAAGTGGTGTTATCCAAGGGCAGACCTACTTTAGCTTAACATGGAATCATGTCGCAACCATCTGGGACCAAAAATAGATGAAGTAAAGGACATCTAAATGCTACTACTTAGGGGGTGCACATCCAGGCTTTCCAGCTTCTACAACATATTCCAAATATCTTTCCTGTTCATGTAGGACTTGAGTGATATGCAGGTGCAAATAAATCAATGTATCAGTGCCTTATTGGAACCAAAACCTCATAATTATGCAGATTACCTTCCACAAGAAGTCATTTGTACTGTTAACGTGGACCTTTCCCAAGAAAAGTATGCCAACTATGATCTTCCCATCAAAAGATAATACGGTTTCCTCTATTTCACAAACCACAATCAAAGAAGGAACATGTGCCAAAGAATCTTGGGAATTGTTGTAATTTAGTATATGACCTACACCATAAGGGGTGTATTTTGAATGGGAAACCGAGCAAAAGAGAGAAATAGTATGGAGGAGAGTTATTTTTCTTCTATTGCATTTGTTACCATCTCCTAGTAGCAGCTAATATGTTATGGCCTGGTCCCTTTTTGACCAATACTGATGCATGGCCTCCTTTTTCGCTACATTTTCAGAGATAGAAAATTTCCAGAAGAAATTGAGCAAAAGAGAGAAATAGTATGGAGGAGAGTTATCTTTCTTCTATTTCATTTGTTATCATCTCCTAGCAGCAGCTAATATGTTATGGCCTGGTCCATTTTTGACCAATACTGATGCATGGCCTCCTCTTTCGCTACATTTTCAGGGATAGAAATTTTCCAGAAGGTATTGGATATGATCAAAATTCTGTTGATTCAATAAACCAAAAATACTCTTAAAATTTATGGTTCGTGACATTTTAAACCTTGTAAAGCATTCACAGAAATAACAGAAGTTTCAAGCCTACTAAGAATAAAAGCAAGCCCTTGAAAATAATTACCCAAGAGTTGATAAGGACTTATTTATGTTTGCTGCTTCTTTCAAACGGTCGCCTTCTGCAGCCGAGCTTTTCTGCCTGCACATTTGAGGCAGTTAAACCAGCATAGCAGTGGAAGCACAAATTGGAAAGAGTCTCAGTTGTGTGAAACAATAACTACCTCTCAGAACCAGCTAAATCCACTAAGTTCAACCTTGCAAATCTGAAGTGTGTCATTGAATCTTTCTCCCATTGGCTTTCAATGATGCACGTGAAAACACTGTGTGACCTACTGCTCTCACTATTCATGCGGGTTGCAGCCATTTTTCTGTTTGCAGCACCCTATGCAAAAGAAATTGATCATAATCACGCTTTACTGAATGCGAGCTGAATCCAAACAGAACATAAACTGTCATCATAAACTTTGAACCTGTGAAAGAAGCTTCACAATATCCCTGACAGTACCCACTTTATGTTCTTTTAGGTTTTCTACATATACCCCTTTCTTCATGTCTTCTCTGAGCTACAACAAGACAATCAGATTGATGTGCACTACAGGCCAGCTATCTAACTAAGTAACACAAGAAAAGGATATGAAGTACTTGTAAATTTGTGGATGAAGGCTCCAAGAGGTCCGTTATCTGCTCGTTGTATATCTCCAAGAAGGAGCATTTGCAGCTGTAAGTTAACTTCTCTTCTTTCCTACTTTCTTCATCCTGAAGAATGAAAAGATGTCAAGCTACTGTTTTTGGAGGAGAGAGGAAGAAAGCAAAAGGTCAGCGGGAGAGAAGAGAGACATCAAATAAGTCCTTATCAATGAACTAGATGCACTAAAGCCAAAGCAAAAGTACATACCACTCTAATCCTTGCAAATAAATATTCGAATATACGAGGAGTTATCCCACAGCCTTCGTTTAGCTTCCCTTCAACTTCATAGATATCACCCATCATGGTATGTGTCTTGCCACTACCTGTCTGCAAGAAGCAGAGGGTTCACCTTCTATCGTTATGTGATATCAGAGCTAGAAAGACCAGACCTCATTTACCTGCCCATAAGCGAACATACAGCTATTATAGCCAGACAAGCAATTCTCCACCATGGGCAGTCCTGCAGCTCTGAACAACTTTTCCTACAAGAAATTTCCCACAGAAATATCTCTTTGTTTGTCAGTATGACGTGTCATCAACGAAAGTATACCTAATATAACCATAAACAAGGGCTAGGATTGGAATGTTGGCCTTTCCAGTTCTACCGTCTTCTTTGATAAATCCAGAATAATCAGTCATGAAGCCAACAAACAAAATGATGCATCCTCCATATTCTAAAATATTGATCGTACCTGCGATAGTGTCTCACACGCGATATGATCAAAGGTGAATCTTGTTTCGGGATAACCGAGCCACACCAAAGTCTTTGCACTCTCCTGTCTTATGCACCTTCCATGCCCTTGAGAAACCTTCTCCAAGTTACTCAATGGTCGAATCCTTATCAAAACCTGGATTCACACTCCACGTAAACAGCAGCACTCTCTTGATGATGAGCTAAATCAGCTAATAATACCTAAGGCCAGATCAACCTAGCTAATTCCATCCAACAGCTCATTGACCAAAAACAAGTGAATCAAGTTGGTAAGTGTTCGACCAAAATGAAAATGAAAATGAAAAGTCCGAAAGTAAATTTTGTTTTGTAATGGCAAACAATTGGGTTGATTACAAAGCTATTCATTCAACATTTTAGGTTAGCTTCTAGCAGTTGTTTTCCTCCCAAAATTTTGAATAATGTCGCAATGTTTCGAAATAATCCGAATTGGATTCACTCCATGGAGAAAGTTGACATGGCGCTACTAATATAACAATTTATCTATTTGTCCTGTGGCATGCTGTGATGCCGCATAAACTTCCTGTCGGTTCTTAACAGCAAAGGTAATTGAATGACTTTAAATGAAACGTATATAGACAGAATTGGTGACTAGATATCCTTAAAATTAAAGAAGAAAGAGAGCGAGCCGCGAACGTTGAATCGTCAGAGAACACTTTACGGCCAGATAGGGGAGAGGACCCATTGTTGACGAACCTGCACGTTATTATCAGTCCAGAACGACGAATTTTCCTCAAGCTCGAAATGTGGAACTTCCAGCCGAGTTTCTGCATTTGCAATCTGGAATCCTCTGGAAGCCCCCGAGTACAAGCTCATTCTCCTATGTCCGGCAAAATCATTACCTCTAGGCCCAGCGCAGCCCCACATTGCTCCGCCAAGCGAGGCTCTCGAGCCAGTAGCCCTCGCAGGCGTGCTCTGCACCGAGCTAGGCTCCGAGTGCAGCTTTCCTCCGCGAACAGCCCTCGGAGTCAAATGCCACGCTTCAACTTTCCTATCCGACGGCCTACCAGCTCCGACCGATTCACTCTTCTCCTTAGCATCGAAGTCCGACCCGTGGACCCCGCCGTGGCGCTGAGACGGATCCTGAATCGCGTTCAGAGGCGTCCTCGGAGGAGGGAAGTGAGCCGAACTCAGCGAGCCGTCGAACTCGTTCTCGCTCCCCTCGAGCTGCGAGCTCCTTCTCGAGTGGAACCGGGAGCTGCATGCGTCCTTCGACATCGTCCACGAGCGCTCTTGACCGATGGCAATATGAGATCTACGCGCGGAGCTTCGTCCGCGAAGCTGGGAATTCCGGAGGACATGAAGGCGCCTGCATGCTCGGCTGGTTTTGTGCCGGCAGAAGATCGAGGGAGCGAGCGAGCTTGAGCTTCAGCAATGGCGGTGAAGGATGATCATCTGGCGATGATAATGCCGAAATGGAGAGAGAGAGAGAGAGAGAGAGAGAGAGAGAGAGAGAGAGAGAGAAATGGGAACAGGCCCGCTCGTTCCCAATTTGAATTGTGGAGTGCGATCTGACGTGTCCCCCGGAGAGCGCAACAGCGGGGAAATGCGGACGCCGCTCTGTTTCTTTGTTTAAACAATTTAATTTTTTGGTGTATTTGTTTCCTTATTTTTCTTCGAACTATACGCGTTGGTTTTTTTTTTGTCAAAATAAAATTTCACTTTCTCAAAACACAATAGAGAGAAATATTATATTTCAAGTGCAAACGAAGACAAATCTTAGATAACTCCAAAACAAAACGAACTTCAAATAACAAAAAATAATAATGGAAACTAAATTGCACGCCGTGTGATCAAATAGAACATCTAATCAAAATTGGCGATGGATCACTGAATCCGTCTTCAATGATAAGCACGCACCGAGATCTCCATTTGTTGCTACGGTTTTACCCTTTAATGGTGCACATCTAAATTTGGCATCTCTAACACCACTACCGAGCAGAATAAAAAGATTGAATGAGCGCAAATCCGACACTTATGCGAGTGTTTTTTGGGTGTGTTGGTTGAATCGAGAAATTTCCACCCTCTGAAAGATACTATTTATTGAAAATTCGAAATCATGATATCCTCGCGAATATAAAATATTTTCCATATTAATAAAATCAATGATATTTTACTCTACCATCTTATTTTCTTTTCGATTCTATACAAACGTCATTTTATCTCGACTACTTGCTTATTGTGCTCGAGTTAATTTCTATGAAAGAAAAATTATAATGAGTGCGAAGCTTATTTGTAATTTTCGTTAATTGATATATGAGAATTGAATATTATAGCGAATTATATTAATTGAATTTTAGGACCATCGCAAAAGTAATTTATTTCGGAGGGCCATGGAGACACCCCCGTCAGTTTGGTCAAAGTAAAACAGATTCATTTCACTCTCCATTTTGGAGCTGCGCGATTAATATCGACCTTGAGATGTCAATGAGTTATTGCCAACACCATAGCAAAATCACTATGCGAATGCTAAAGTACCTATAGCTTTGACATGGGATCAACTGTGGATCTTTGTATATGTTGTCATTTTGATTTATTCAGTACGCAATAATGGATTGTATCGATCTCTCTAGCCGCAACATATCACGTCGATCATGATCTGGAATGCATCTTTAACTTAGTAATTTCAACGTGTCTAAATTCAATACGAACGACTCGTAAATTGCTTTTATTTGTATCACAATTGGAGTAGCACAATTGATCAATTGAGTTGGAATCCAATCCACGGCCCTTGTCCTCATATGGCAATTAATCGTGCCATGTTCCGATTTGCCCAATTGAAGTAGCTCAATTGATCCGTCGACTTGGAATTCAATACATAGTCGATGTCTTCATATGGCGATTCTGATCTTGGTCAGCGCCACGGCAGTGCTGAGCCAGGACGGGACTGGAGACTTCATCATCGTCGTGATGGCTTCGAACAACATCGCACGAGCATGCACTTCATGACACATGCGATTGCTAGTGTTTACGTGGAGTGTGTGTTCATTGCTAAGAATGAAGAGGATCTCGTGATGGTTGGAGCCGGCATCGACTAAACGATGATCGCCGGTGGACCTCGGTCCGCTGCGCAACATTGGGTAAGACTGCACTTTGCATACGGATTTTTTTTTTGTAACCTAAGCTTCGCGTACGTCGTATGTTCGAAGCTTAGTCGTATGTTCGTAAATAATTTATTTGGTCCCTCGTTTATTATAAAGAGCATAGCTAGGATTAAACTAGTATGCCCACCATACGGAGCATCATTCTTTGTGGTAGTGTACAATTTATCTCAATAACATGCAAGGGCACCTCAATAGTCAATACGCCAGAGGTCATTTTCAAGCAGCTGGAGCATACTATGTCTTTCTCAATAATATTTTCCGCTATGAAAAGTTTTTTTTTTTCCCTTGTGTTCGATTGATAAAATAGGGGGAGTTTTTAGCACGTTCTACTAAAATTTTCGAAGTGACGACAGATTATTATGACTTTGAAATTACAATATTGAGGTACGACATTCAATAACATTTCGAGATTGTCTAAACAATGCTCGAGATCTTAGAGATGTTCATAAAGATGTTCATTCACATGGACAAAGACCATCTCGAGTCATTTTTAGGATAACATTACCCAATCTATCATAAATATATTGTAAGGATGCCCATTTATACCTAAACTTTTCAATTATGTAAATTTAGTCTTAAGCAATAAAATTATTCGAAATGTCATAAATCTATTGTACTTTTGCCAATTCAGTCTAAAATATTTTAATCGTGTCAATTGAGTTTTAAACAGTTTTGTATTTTGCCAATTAAGTCTATCGGGCCAATTTTAGCCTGAAATCGTTAAGATGGACGTTCGTTGTCTTACTTTTCACGACCGGCGTTGACATTGACAAATTTTAAAAATAATTTAACATATTTTTTCAATTTTAATTTTTTTAATAATAATTTAGCATACATTTTTTTCTCCTTTTTCCCTCTACCAATCATCATCAGGCCACGTCGATGACCGGTAGAGGTCCTTTGCCTTAGACAAGGGCAGCCCTTTTGCCAAATTAGGCGAGGGTGAGCATTGCCCTTGCAGCCCGGGCCCGAGTGTCCCTCGTTTGAGAAAAAAATATTATAGTATTATTAAAAATTATCCATGTTAGTGCTGATCGTGTTACGTAAGACGGGAAATTGACCAGATGGACTCATTGTAAAAATGTGAAAAATTTTATGATTCAATTGGCATAATTAAAAAAATTTAAGACTGAATTGATAAGAGTGCAAAATGTTTATGACTTCTTGGGCAATTTTTCAATCCAAAGCTTTATGTGAAATTTCAATATAATTCTTCCTATCAACCACAAAATTTGCCGACACGTGAGTGTAGTCATTTTCGAGCGTCCTGCATGGCACGCAGGTGTTATTAAGAAAAAAATAAAAAAATAAAAAGGAAGATCCACGGGGTTGTTTTAAAGGTGGGATTTCGAATTCGAACCGTGTCTCGCCAATGGGCCCCGTAAAATCCCGTTATGATTGTTTTTGTCCCGTTTCATCGGGCCCCCAATATTAATATTGGAACTTATGAAAAGCTCTCGATGGACCCTTCGATATTGTGGGACGGGCGCACCTTTTTTTTTTTTTCAAATGTCGAATTAAAAGCCAAGATACATTCATTGGGATTTGCATTGTTTAAGTTCAAATCAAAGTGTTCGGACAGTGTTAAAAAAGAGGGATTTGAAATTCTCAACGGCACAATGTGATTGGAAATGTTGTGACGATATTAAAACGATGCTATTACGATGTTATTCATTTCAAATAGAGATTATCCTCGTCTAATAAAAAAACAATTTGTGGTCAACTGCATTGTCTAAAGTTTATTTTTCGGGCAGCTATGGTTGTAGGTAAAATTAATTTTGTTTGTGCTTATCTTGCCTGTCTTCTCTAGCCCGGTAGAAATAGTCATCCCCTTTCTTAGAATTATAGCTAAAAAGCGAAGTTTTTGTCGAAGGGGCTTCGGAAAATATGAATAAAATCCTTAAAACTTTTCGGGAATCAGTGCAGTCAAATCTTGAAAAACGTCAGTTTGAGTAATTGAGCGCCTCCGCGAGCTCCGTTCCTATTTGAATGACCGGGGAATGATGATGCTTTCGGGGGCAACTTGGTAATGATTTGGGACAAAATGGGCCACGGCAAAAGAATCCTAAAAGGGAAATTAAAGAAAGAAAAACCCGAAGAAACACAAAAATAGGGAGGAGTTTAGAAGAAATTAATTTTTTAAATTCTTTTCTTTTTTTCTTTCTTCTTTTAATCCTTTCTTCCTCCATTGCCACGGGCTGCGACGGCAGCTGGTGGGCCTGCTGACCACTGACCAGTCACAACAAGGGAGGAAGAAAAAAACTTAAAAACTAAACAGAAAGAAATAATATTACAAAATTAAAAATTTAAAGAAGGGCAATTCCGAAAGTATTTTCACCTCTTCAAACAAACTGGGAAATTCACTTTCTTGATTTTGTACATCAAATTTTCGTTGATTGAAAAGTATTTTTCGTTGACTATTTTGTTTTTTTGGTAAACTAAAAGACGAAAATCTGAAAAATTAACTCTCGAAATAAATGGACTTTTTTTTTTGGTAAGAAACAAACTCACCCTTGATGTCAATTTGAACCCACAAGACTTAATTGGAAATCGTCTCCAATGACAATCAACGAACAATAAAGGCTCAATTCCTATGGACGTTGCATACATGAAGAAAGAATCCTGTCATAGCCATCGAAAGACCCTCATCGGCAATGGTGGGACAACAATGTCGCCCCATTTAAGCAATCACGGCCACTCTCGAGACTCCTCCCCATTCGATCGATTGCTATCCTCCAATTACGTGATTTTTGTTTTTTTATAATTTTTTTGAGTCTATATTAATTTAGGTTTGTCTTTTTTTTTGTTTCTCTCCCTTTTTTTTTCTCTCTCTTTTATTGCATTATTTCAGGCTTTTTCACAAATATGGCATCTAGTCAACTCTACACTTATAAGGAACAATTAGAAAAGATCATCTTATTATTTTCCCGCTATTCAAATTGAACAACTTATCGAATACTTGATTATATGAATTGAATAAGTTCGAGTGTATTTTAAATTAATATATTCTAAACCTTTCATTATGCTCATTTTAATATTAAATATAATATTAAACCAAACAGGGCCTAAATTTGTTAGGAAAAAGCGCATTGTGTCGGGAATTTGATGCCCGGCAACTCCATTTTTCTTATTTTTAAGTTTTTCTTTCATTTTTTTTATTTCATTAATTTGTTCTTTTGCGTTACTCATTGACGCCAATTTCACCTTCAGTCTATCCTCAGCCAGCTTCATCATCATTCATTCACCCCACCGCCATGTTTTCCCGCCCAATTACGACCTCCGCCTCCACACTTCGTCCTCGGACCTCGCGCTAGGGTTTCCGCGAGCATCAGAGCCGCGACGCAGCTCCCTCCACGAGAGGCGTGGGCGCAATGGAGGTCCAGCAGTTGGCTCAGCTCCTCAACGCCACCCTCGGCAGCTCCGACGGCGACGCCGTCCGCGCGGCCACCACGGCTCTCGATCGCCTCGCGTCCTCCCTTCCTCGCTTCCCTTTCCACCTCCTCTCCCTCGCCACCGGTAAAAAATGCTCGTGAACTCATTTCGCATATCGCTGGTCACTTTGAAAATTGGCCATCGTACTTAAAAGAGATAGGAAGGGATCGGGTTCTCAACTACAGGACAATCGTGTTTGGAGTTTTAGCTTGCATTCTGTATGGAGAGTTACTCGCCCTTCGCCCGCTTGTTGATCAGGGCGAGTTGTAGATATCTCGGCTTCTGTGCTTTTGCCTATTCGTGTGAACTTCAGTTTGATTCCGCTCTCGAAAATTTCTATTCCGCTTCTACGCTGTGTATGCCTGATCTTATATTACGTGTCAGTTGCCAATTAATTTCTTATTTGGATGCATAGACGATGAAAATCAAGGTCTTAAAGTTGCGGCTGCCACTTACCTTAAGAACTACATCAGGCGAAATATGGGTGAAAATTCATCACTGGAAGTTGGTAAGGAGTTTAAGGATCAGCTGATGCGAGCTTTGCTTCAAGTAGAACCGGGAATTTTAAAGGTTTTGGTGGAAGTGGTATGATCATGTCCTAAATAGTTCCATAAATACTCAATTGTGCATCTAAATAGTTCCCCTAGGGTTTAGTCATGCGAGAATTATCCTCCTTTGGCAGTTCAAGTTTGTTGCTGAAGTCGAGTTTGTGAAGCAATATTCGTGGCCTGAACTGGTGCCTGAGTTACGCCTGGCTATTCAAAATAGCGACCAAATTAGTAACAATGCAAATTGTAAATGGAGGACTGTCAATGCCCTCACGATCCTTCATGCACTTATCAGGCCTTTTCAGGTACCGATCAATTTCCTCTTCCTCGTGCATAATTAGGGCGCATGTAGATTGACTTTTACTATCTACTTTTTGCTTAATCTAAATCTTGCATTACATGCATTGTGACTTTTTTTTTTAAACCCGAAACACCTGAAACTTGCACAATATATAAAAATCGACACATAGGTCACCGTATAATTCTTTTCATAACTTTCTGAATCTTCGATAATATTTTAAAATCTGGCGAGAAAGCAAAAGTAGTTTCTGCTTATACTTAAACGTAAGCAAACACATCCTTAATTATATCTATAAGTTATGAATAGCACTTTGTATTGTTTCAAATTATCATTTATTGAGAGCTTTCTTACATAGCGTTAGATTTTGCTGGAATAGTGGTAGATTATTTACTCCTATTTCTTGGGTTTTGCACATTTAATATCTCTTTGGCAATCATGTCAACTCAATGACCTTGTCATTTTGCTTTGACAATGGATCGGTTGACAGAGACCTGTTGAAGATGATACGTCTTCATGTATGTTTTTCGCGGATAATTCTGTTAGTAGATAAAGCAAAAGCAGGAGTGTAAAGGAGAGACTCGAAATTTAGAGGAAAACGTGGAATCTAAGGGCTTTCGTCTAAGTCGATAAAAGTTATAATATGGTGTAAGTTTAGTAAGAGTAGAAGTTTGAATTAACAGCTTTGGTTTCGACATCGTGGATCAATTCTTGCAAATGTTTAGGTGATGCGGAAAAGTGCGATTGGTGTTTTATACGACAGTCCAATACTGCTTAAGGGAAAATTATATATGATGATATAAAGGCCAATAACGCCTTGTGGCACAGAAATCTGGGCAGTTAAATACCAACATGTGTACAAAGCTAGTGGGGTGGAGATAAGAACATTCTATTGGATTTGCGAGTACACAAGCAAAGACTGGATGGCAAATGATCTTTGGAAAACTAAGTGTTGCTCTGATTGAGATAAGACAAGAGAAGCACGTTTGAGATGCGTTTTCCACAATGAAATAAGGCTTTTGTATTCTCATGTAACGACTCGACTCAATTTAGGTAACCCATGCTTCCAAAATGAGCACTAAAAGGTGGACTATCTGGGGTAAACGTGTATTACTTAATAATCCCTCTCGCATTCTACATGGGACTCAAGAGTGTTATGTAACGTTGAGGGTAAGCGGGGGTGAAGACTCGTGTTAGAAGGAATAAGCAGAAAACATAGGAATGATAAGGAAAGGTATAGGGTACCTAGAGCTTAATGAAGACTTACTAAAAATCAAGTGTTAAAGTATCCCGCATCGCTTGTTTACGGGATTTTATATAGGCCTTAATACATGTTGTCTCCCTCTACCTAGTAATTTAAGCTCTTAGTTGAATTTTCTAACATAGGATCAGAGCCGTCCACCATCCCTCCTAGTTGCAATTGAGCGGTGTGGGTGGTGATGCCGGTATTGCAGTGTTGGCCCTGGACTAACCAAAGGCTAGTGTGAAGCCAGCCTGACATGTGCACCGGGATTGCGGAGCATGGTAGATTGTTATGCCTTCAAATTGCAAGGTATGGGACTTTGGATGCCACGCCAATGTTTCGTGACTTCGATTTGTGGTTCAGTGGCCTTGGGCTCTCCCACCTCAACAACTAGCTCTTGGGGTGTGGTCCTTCTAAGGTTCATATCAATTAGTATTCGGTTCCATTTTCTAACAGAGTGCATGACATAATGGATTCATAAAGCCACACATTTAGTGGATTGAAGCCTAGTTTTTGTCGCCGCTTTGATTCAACCCGGTTTCTGCCTTGACAATCAATATATGGTGCCCACTTCTCTCTTCTAAGATATTTGTTTGTGTTTTTGGCCTACACTAATCCATCTTCAACTGTAATGTTTTGGCCATTTCAGTTGTAGAATCTGTTTTGCACCCTTATATATATGCATCGTTCCTTTAACTGAAGAACCAGTTGGTTAAAAAAATCTCCTTGCAGAATTACATTGAGATGCAAAACTCCAGAAGTGTTGTAGTAGTTATCTTGAGTTCTCAATATCTGTAAAAGTAAATATAACTTTTTTTGTGCTAGTACTTTTTGAACCCAAAGTTTGTTGTGGAGCCGGTGCCACCACAGCTTGAACTCATTGCGGAGGATATTCTTGTACCACTGCTAATTGTTTTCCATAGTCTCGTTGGAAAGGTGAATTCTTTACTTTCTCTACTAATTCCCTCGTATATCATTGAAGTGCACTATAATGAATTTATTGCTGTTGAAGTAGGTCAAAGCAGCCAATGTCATGACTGATATAACTACCGAGAAGATTATACTCATCATATGCAAATGCATCCATTTTGCTGTAAGTTATGCTCTTCGTGTCTTGACGGTCTTGCTAATTTATTACTGCAACATACGCTTTAACGATAAGTTTTTGGGATATCAAAACGTTCGGAGGCAAAGATTGCTTTATGACTGTAAGAGGAAAAGATAATACATGTTATTCAATAATCAGGTGCTTATACATAAGCAACCATACAAACCCTAAGAGACACAAAAAGACAATTTTGCCCTTTTACTTCTAACACTCCCCCTCAAGCTGGAGCATAGATATCAATTATGCCGAGCTTGTTACAAATATATTCTATCCTCCCATAGCCCAAAGCTTTAGTAAAAATGTCTGCAAGTTGTTCACCAGTTCTAACATGACTGGGAACAATCATTCCACTTTGCAGCTTTTCTTGAATGAAATGACAATCAACCTCAATGTGTTTTGTTCTCTCATGAAACACAGGATTGGATGCTATATGCACCGCAGCCTTATTATCACACCACAAAGGCATAGGAACCAAAGCCTTCAAGCCTAGCTCAGTCAATAACTGTTGAATCCACACTAATTCACATGTGACTTGTGCCATAGCTCTATATTCTGACTCAGCATTGGAGCGAGCAACAACATTCTGCTTCTTACTCTTCCATGACACCAGATTCCCTCCAACCAATGTACAATAGCCAGTAGTTGATCTCCTATCATCTGGAGACCCTGCCCAATCAGCATCAGAAAACCCTTCAATTCTACTATGATCATGATTTTCGTAAACAATTCCTTTCCCTGGAGTCTTCTTTAAGTACCTTAAAATTCGAATTACTGCATCCCAGTGAGATGTACGAGGGGAAGACAAAAACTGACTCACCACACTAACTGGAAAGGCAATATCTGGTCGAGTAACTGTGAGATAATTCAGTTTTCCCACCAATCTTCTATATCTTTCAGGGCTATTAAGAAGCTCTCCTCCATCAGCAACTAGTTTAACCCCTTGTTCCATAGGTGAATCAAAGGGTTTTGATCCCAACATACCTGTCTCAGTAAGTAGATCCAGGACATATTTTCTCTGTGATAGAATGATGCCTTTCTGTGACCGTGCCATTTCAATTCCTAAAAAATACTTCAACCTCCCTAAACCCTTAGTCTGAAACTGTTTCTGAAGATATACCTTTAGTTCAGATATACCAACCAAATCATCTCCCGTGATAATAATATCATCCGCATATACAATCAGAAATAGCTTGCCTTCGTCTCTCTGTCTATAAAATAAAGAATGATCATTGCCACATCTAGACAAGCCAAAAGAATGTACAGACTCAAAATCTTCCAAACCATGCCCGTGGAGATTGCTTCAACCCATACAAATATCTTTTCAATTTGCAAACTAGTCCTCCAGACTCCCCCTGAGCAACAAACCCCGAAGGTTGCTCCATATAAACTTCTTCATGAAGAGTACCGTGTAAAAAGGCATTTTTGACATCAAGCTGAAATAATGGCCAGTTACATGTAGTAGCAAGAGAGATCAAAATCCGAACAGAAGTAAGCTTGGCAACAGGAGAAAAAGTATCCAGATAATCAACTCCATATACTTGAGCATACCCTTTTGCAACAAGTCTCGCTTTTAAACGAGCAAGGGAACCATCGGGATTGACTTTCACAGCATATACCCACCTACAACCAATAGCAGTTTTGCCTGAGGGAAGAGGTACCAAGTCCCAAGTTTGATTATCTTGTAAGGCCTGTAATTCTTCTTCCATAGCTGTCCTCCAGCCAGAACCTTGTAATGCCTCAGATACAGACTTAGGAATAGGATATTGCTCAACAGTAGATAAAAATGATCGAAAGGAAGGAGACACGGAAGAATATGACATAAAATTGGCAATTGAATGTTGAGTGCAAGCGCGTGTACCTTTGCGATGAGCAATAGGAAGGTCAAGATCTGATGCAGGAGGAGGATCTGGGATGAAAGATGACGCAGTGGAGGCTGCAGGAGGAGAGGAAGTATGACCCCGAGAGCGGCGAGTATAAACCTGCAAAGGAGGTGGTTCCTGTGTAGATACAAGTGTAGTAGCAGGAACAGTTGACCTAATGCTGGTTATATGAAATTCCTCATCCAACTCAGACACAGAAATGGGGACATCATGATAAGAAGTGGATTCAAAAAATGAAACATCAGCAGTTATGAAGTAATTTTTCAGTAATGGAGAATAGCAATGATACCCCTTTTGAGTACGGGAATATCCTAAAAACGCACACTTGATAGCCTTGGGATCAAGTTTGGATACTCCTGGTCGATGATCACGAATGAAACAGACACAGCCAAATATACGAGGTGGTAAGTCAAATAGTGAGTGACTTGGAAATAGAGTAGGAAACGGAATACCACCTCGCAAAACTGAAGAAGGCATACGATTAATAAGATAGCATGCAGTCAAAACAGCATTAGACCAAAAGGTTTTAGGGACCTTCATCTCAAACAGCATGGATCTCGTAACTTCCAACAGATGTCGATTTTTTCGTTCAGCAACATCATTCTGTTGCGGTGTATCAGGACAGGAAGATTCGTGAATCATACCATGTTGGGTCATAAAATCAGAAAAAGGTGCAGAAAAGTACTCCTTTGCATTATTAGAACGCAAAACTTTAACATGTACACCAAATTGAGTATAAATTTCAGATATGAACGCACGAAATATATAAAACAACTCCGAACGATTTTTCATTAGATATAACCAAGTAACTCTGGAATAGTCATTAACAAAAGTAACAAAATATCTAAAACCCAAATTGGAAGTCACATGACATGGACCCCAAACATCGGAATGAACTAACAAAAACGGAGACTCTGCTCGTTTAATGACTCGAGACGGATAACTGACACGACGTAATTTGCCAAGTTGGCATGACTCACACTCCAAACTAGAAATAGACTTGAAATTGGAATCTAATCTCTAAAGACTCTGTAGAGAAGGATGACCAAGGCGACAGTGGATCTGATGTAGAGAAGTAACACCAAAACATGCAAATGAAGTGGAGTCTTCAAGCACATACAACCCCCCTTCCTCACGTCCTCTACCAATCGTCCTCTTCGTAACCAGATCCTGAAATATACAAGAATCAGGATAGAATGTTACTGAACATTGAAAGGCTTTAGTTAACTTACTGACTGACAGGAGATTGAATGAAAATTGAGGAAGATAAAGCACTGAGGATAATGGTAATGAGGGGGTCGGACAAACTGTGCCAACTCCTTTAACACGTGTGAAGGAACCATTAGTTAATGTAACTATGGACGAAAATGGAGTAAGAGAGGAAAATATACCTGAAAGACCTGACATGTGATCAGAAGCCCTTGAATCAATGACCCAAGGACGAGAAGCAGCTGAAACACATGCAGTGGCATTACCTGTCTGTACCAAAGTAGCAGTGGAAGAAGTAGGCTGGGAATTCTGAGACTGACTGTACCGAGCAAACTCCTCTTCAGACATAACCACTACCTTGCTCCCAGAAGACTGTGAAAAGGAATCAGTACTAGATGCAGCATTGGCAAACTGTTGCTGGTGCCCTGGTTTTCCATGTAACTTGTAGCAAAATTTCTGAATATTACCAGGTTTGCCACAGTAATGACAAGTCCTTGCTGCCCCCGAGCTATCTGTAGATGATTGAGATTGCCCATAAAAATGCTGCTGACCCTGGGTTCTTCCCATTCCTGTGCCTCGGCCTCCACGTCCATTATAACCTCCACAGTTCCCTCCATCACTCCTACTCCCACTACTAGCTCTAGACTGTGACACAAGTGCTGAATTATCCACCACAGAAACAGAATCCTGAAAAGACTCACGAGATACTTGAAGAACCCGAGCAAACGTATCTGTAAGTGACGCAATAGTTTCTCCTCCAAGAATTTGAGATCTAATAGTTTCATATTCAGGACCAAGACCACCTAAAAATCCCATTACAGCCAATTGTTCTCTCTGAAGTTGCATTTGCTGAATATTGGCCGAAATAGGAAGAACAGCATTCAATTCCTCATACAGTTTCTTAAAGTCAGCAAAATACTGCGTAATAGAACGCCCTTTTCTCTCGGATCGGTAAAATTCCTGTGATAACTCATATATCCGTGACAAGTTATTTTGGCCCGAATACAATACATCCAAATACTCCCACAATTCTTTAACCGTGTCAATATGAGTCACTAGATCAACTATATTACTCTCCATAGAGTTTAACATTTGGCCTAGAATACGTGCATCAGTAACATCCCAATTCTCATCATCACCAGGCTTACGCTCAGTCAAGTGTTTATGTTGATTTCTACCAGTCAAAGTGAGTTTCACAATTTTCTTCTATTGATGGAAGTTAGCACCACCCTTAAGCTTCTTCTCAATGATTCGATTAGATGAGGAAGAAATCACCTCAGTCATCATAGTATTGTTTTTCCCAGAACCACTCTCAATTTTACTTGGATTACCCATACTTAGCAGTCAATAATCTAACAGAATAGAATCTTATCACATGCACCCACAAAGCCCCAAAAATCAACTCCAAGAGCTCCAAAACCTCACATAATCAGCCATGAATCACCACATTCTTCACCATAAATCAGCACTACCATAACTCAGAATACACCAGACCTCAAACGCCAGACTTCAGACAATCCAACAGCCATGATTTAAACTTCTACGGTGATTATACACTTCAATCTTAAAGAAAGGGAGAGCGATAGCTCACAAACTTCCAGAAAACGCCTCAACCAGCTTCAAACAAAGACCATTAGGGTCAAATCCTATCTTAGACAACCACCATCAGGCATACGACCACCAATGCAGGGTCAACAGAACTGGTAGCCTACACCGGAGACACCTGGAGATGCCGAAGACTCCTCGCCGGGACTGCGGGACCTCAGGCGAGGTCTGATAGTGTGTCGCCGAGGGACGCCCGGGGTCGCCGGAGGCTGGCGACACCTCGCTGGGCCTGCGCAGGGGTTGTGGGAGGCTGGCGACGCCTCGCCGGGCCTACGCAGGGGTCGCCGGAGGCTGGCGACGCCTCGCCGGGCTTGCGTGACCTCAGGCGACGCCTCGCCGGGCCTCTGCAACCCTAGATCTGGGTTCTCCGGCTTTTGGGACGTCGGGATAGGGTTTCAGACTTGGATCTGGTGGGTTTGGTGGCCGACGGTGACTCTAGGGTTCGGGTTTGGTGGCCGACGGTGACTTTAGGGTTTGGGTTTGGGTTGCTGCCGGTAATCTTAGGGTTTGGATCTAATTAGGCTCTGATACCATGTAAGAGGAAAAGATAATACATGTTATTCAATAATCAGGTGCTTATACATAAGCAACCATACAAACCCTAAGAGACACAAAAAGACAATTTTGCCCTTTTACTTCTAACAATGACGACCAATTCGTTGTTTTCTCATACTAATCAGTAACTAAATATGGTAACCTAGGTTTAGACCACTGTATCCCTCAGATTCCCTGTTAGGTGCTAGGTTATTTTGTCTCCATAAATTATGATCGAAGGTGGGACATTAAGAACGCATAAGAAGCTGGACTTATGCAAGCCAAGAGATATGGAGAAGCAAAACTTTTGTGAAGAAGAAAAACACAATAGCTGAGACAGCAGAACCTTTTCTGCCGACCGAAACACCTGTCACATTGTTGCTTTCTATCTGAAAATTTAGACAGCTGGACTTTATTAGCACATTTCCTTTCATGCATTGGTTTTTTTGAATTAGTTATTAAGCTTGTCTTTTCCCTGTACAGGTGAGGTCACATATGCCATCTGCTTTAGCTCCTCACCTGGCTTCATTTTGTCTTGATTTAATCGAGATTTTGGATTCTTTGACTTTCGATTCTGTAGCGCCCTCGGCAAATGAGTACTTGCAGAGGTTAAAAGCTGGGAAGAGAAGTTTGCTCATTTTCTGTGCGCTGATTACTCGACACAGAAAACACTCTGACAAGTAAATTACTTTCTATTTTTTTGTCAAGCAGAAGACTATTGGGTTGTGTTTTTATCATATGTATCTGCCAATTTTTTCAGGTTGATGCCTGACATTGTCAACTGTGCTTTAAGAATAGTCAAGTACAGCAGTAATATCAGTGTAAGTAGTCTTCTAGGATTTTCAGTTTCTTTTGCTTGGCCATCAATTTCCATCTTGGCTAGCCCTAAGGATGACCTGGGCACTAGATATGTGTCCACATGGATTAAAAGTTTCCCATTGTTGATAGAATCCCGTTTTCCTATGCCTTGCCGCTTCTGGCTCACCAAATTGTTTCTCATAAATGCAATCAAGGCCAGGGCCTAAGGACCAAAATTTTCTGTAAGGCAGGTTTCTGCTTAGCTTAAGGCAATGATGGGATGGGAGTGAGTAACATGAGCAAGTGGAAAAGTGCTCTTCATCTTCTCCTGGGCCTTTTCAAACTTCGGCTCATCAAAGTTGATTTCACCTGTATATACATCTAAGCTCCGTTTTTCTTTCTAGAGTTATGGGTTTTAGCACTTTGCTACTTGCTTGCTTCTTCATCAATTGTATAGCTGATAACGAGTTTCTATTTTGAATGCAGAAACTAGATTATCGGACAGAGAGGATTCTTTCACTTGCTTTTGATGTTGTTTCACGCGTTCTAGAGACTGGACCAGTAAGTTTCCAGCTCTGGTGATAACTAATTAACTAGTGATTACCTGGAGTATTCTCTTGAATTTCTTCAGAATACCTTGTTGCCAAAAAATGCATTCTGCAAATTGTGTTCTAAAATGGATGGTGTTTTGGTATGATACTTATGAGTAGTCTTCACTGGACACACACATACACACGTGTAGTAAGCAAACACATCGCACACTGGTATACATTTAATTTTAAATGGTGGATATATCCTGTTATAGTTGGTCTCACTCAGGGTTTTTTTAAAAATTAGTTCTCGGAAACATTAGTTATGGATTTTTGCTGGATGGACATTAAATTAGTTTTAATCCCTAGCTATCAATATATTCAAATAGCCTAAAGAACTTTTGCACCTTGATCTATACTGACAAATATAGATTGTACTCTATATTTTTAAACTAGGGTTGGAAGATTGTTTCCCCACACTTCTCTTTTATATTGGACTCTGCAATTGTGCCAGCATTGGCTATGAATGAAAAGGTAAGGCTTGTAATCTCTGCTGTTGTAGTTGAAAAGTAACTTATAGAGATGGTCTCCTTATTTTACATCTGTAGCTAATTTACCTCAATGTCTCTATTTGCAATAGGACATATTAGAGTGGGAAGAAGATGCAGATGAGTACATAAGGAAGAACCTTCCATCTGAATTTGTATGGTTGCTAATGAAATATTTTTGTCACTTTATATGTGACTAGCTGTTTGTCAAAGCTTCTAATCTGTATGTAGGAAGAGTTTTCTGGATGGCGGGAGGATCTGTTCACTGCCAGAAAGAGTGCAATAAATTTACTTGGTGTCATGTCAATGTCAAAGGTTGGTGCTTGATTCTCTTACATTGATCACGTGGATGTTGCTTGTGTAATTAACTTTATCGTTTTTGTTTAACTGCAGGGACCTTCAATGGGGAGTTCCAAATCCACTTCTTCAAAGCGTAAAAAAGGTGAAAAGAACAAGAGAGATAGTCAGCAGTCTTCTGTGGGGGAGTTATTGGTTCTTCCATTTTTGTCCAAGTTCCCTGTTCCTATTGATGAGACTGCTTCCCAACCTACAATCTTAAACAAGTGAGTAGGTGGAATCAATATTCTATATGTACATCCAAGCCCAGAGTGGTAAGACTTGGTAAAAATTAACTTATTGGGCACTGTCTAATTAGCAACTTTTTTCATTGAATTTTCTTCTGCTTGTTTGCCTTAAAGAGAGAGTGCACTATGTTATCAATATAAGCAGTACAGGTAAGAAAAGGAACTAAGAAAAGGAACTATATCTTAGGTACTTTGGTCCTGTTTACTATTTCAGTGGCTAAAGAATGCTTAGGAATGCTTTTTCTTTAATCCAATCATTTTGTAGACTCTCTCTTGAGTGCGCGTCCAGGGGAGTCAAATAACTCATACTTTATAATAAGATTTTCATGGAACTATCCTCTTCTTGTTAGTTATCTTTACATCAAGTGTTCACCGACCAGATTGTTTCTTGAAATGCTTGTCCTGTTTTCTGCATGTCCAATAGATATTCACAGTTCTGACCCCAAAAAAAAAAAAAACGATATTCACAGCACAATAAGGTTTTCTAAAAAACTATCTGCAGTTAATAATTGGTGCTATCGGAGCTCGACATACATGAGAGATGACCTACTTGTGCTCAAAGTGTTGCATATTTTCCTTATAGTAGTTTTCAAAGAATGTGCTTCATGGGTGTGAGTTTTTCACCTTTTGATAGTTCAGAACTGTAAATTTTGACTTCCATTCTCTATACTTTATATTTTTAAGCCAGTTGATCATCATTGTTCGAATTTAGTATATTATTTAGATAGCTGTAAATATGAGTGTTCAGTCTTGGGAAGCCTAAATCTTATTCTTTATTCAATGTGTTTGTGCAGTTACTTTGCAGTTTTGATGGCTTATGGTGGACTGGAAGATGTAAGGCACACATAGCTGTGTGGTGCAAATTGACATTTTTTATGACTATAAACTGAAATCTCTTTGTTTTCATGGCCCAAATACAGTTTTTACGGGCTAAACAACCTGGCTATACAGCAACTCTTCTTCGTACACGAGTTCTACCACTATACACGATATCAGAAAAGGTGCCATACTTGGTGGCCGCTGCAAACTGGGTTGTTGGAGAGCTTGCATCTTGTCTACCCGAAGTAAGAATGAACCTTACCCGAAGTAAGAATGAACCTTAGGAGTGCTATCTCTGCTAGAGAATTATTCTTGTTTGACCCATTGAGTAGAAACCAGATTGGTCAGCTAGTGTGGTGCTCACTGCTCAATAGTGCTTTCATTCTTATTGAGTGCTTATTGAATAGAAGCACTTATCCTTCTACGTTGTATGTTTGCTTTCAGGATATGAGCTCAGAAGTATACTCCCATTTGCTCAAGGCATTATCCATGACGGATACAACGGATACTTCTTGCTATCCTGTCCGTGTTGCAGCTGCAGGGGCGATGGCTAGGCTATTTGAAGTAGGGCCCCCAGTAATTTTTGTATGGTCAAATGTTTAAATTGGATTTTTCAGCATGATGTATTAATTTGATTTAATTTTTTTCCTAGCAGAATGATTACCCACCACCTGAATGGTTGCCACTTCTTCAAGTTGTGATTAATAGGATCAGTGATGAGGAAGAGGAAAGCACCATTTTATTTGAGCTTCTGAACTCTTTAATGGAGACTGGAAATGAAAGTGTCATGGTTCATATCCCAGACTTAGTTTTCCCACTTGTTGCCGCCATCTCAAAGTTTTTACCTCCTAATACGGAGCCATGGCCCCAAGTATGTTTGCATTTTACAGACTGACCATCTGTTTGCTATTCTTATTCATTTCTCTTCCATTTGTGTCTCTGGCCTTTTGAATTACTGTTATGCTTTCGTGTTCTAAATGCATTTTTATGGCTTTTCAGCTGATAGACTTTACCAATCATAAATGAACCAGTCTGGAACCACATGAACTCTTAACTCAACAAGGCCATGAGTTCAGTGATGTAGGATGTATTTATTGTATATTGATCACAACCTGCATTTTATTTCAAACTCACTATGCTGCCGCTATAGTCCCTTGTGCTCCAGCCAATGTTGCACCCGATGGTGCTCGTCTTTGCATGTTACCGTGCAGTCCCTTTTGGTCTGATGCTCTAGAATTGGAGTTCCTTTAGGTCCTAAAACCTAGAACTGCAGTTTCATGGATTTATTGTAAATAATGGTTTAGGACTTTTATTAATGTACATGCACTTTGCAGCTCCAGGGGTTGCAATTAATTTTGATGATAAAGTTACTGTTTTGCTCTTTAGGTAGCTGAAAAGGGATTTGCAACTTTGGCAGTGACGGCTCAATGTTGGGAGAGTTTTATAAGTGAAGAAGCCAATGAGCATGAATCATCTGAAAAGTGTGCATCTGGGCGAGCTATAATTGGTAGAGCTTTCTCAGTTCTTTTGCAAGAGGCTTGGCTCAAACCAAAAAATCCATTGGTTAGTTTCTATTGACATTAATATATTATTATCAGACAGTTAAGTGTGTTGTTCCCCTGGAAAACTTGATTTGCCTTGCTAGTTTATCATTTCAAGTCAATTTTGATAACCAGAATATGGTTTCTGTGAATGATATTTAGTTTCTTCCCAATGTACTGGGTGTCCCTTTACATGAGGCACTTCGTAGTATAGATGATTCATTAGCAAAATAAAAGCCCTTCCACGCGCTCTGTCTGCACATGTCATTTCTGGGAGGAGCTAATTGTAGAAATTTTACTCTAAATCATTCCTGTATGCTTCTACACAGCTTTCTATTACTGCCCTGATGCTTGGCCTTTCCCCTATGTTGGTTCAGGAAAGTGAAACATCCGCTCCTACCTCGTGCGTAGATCATGCATCAACATTACTTCGGTCCATCATGCTATCTGTTACTGAAATCAACTCAATTCTAGAACTTAAAGTGTCGGAACTATTATCAGTTTGGGCTCATCTTGTAGCAGACTGGCATGCTTGGGAAGAATCAGAGGATTTATCAGTTTTTGACTGCATTAAGGAAGTTGTCAGACTGTCCACTGAATATGAGCTGGCTGATTTCTTGTCAAGACGTGTACCATCGCCTCCTGCCCCACCTGTTCCTCCACTATCTATAATTGAAGGTATTGGAGCTTTTGTAAGTGAAGCCATCACACAATATCCATCTGCAATGGGCAGAGCATGTTCCTGCGTTCATATGCTGCTTCATGCCCCAAGCTATTCATCTGAAACTGAAAGTGTAAAGAAGTCATTGGTGGTTGCATTTTGCCAGGCGGCATCTTCTAGTTTCTACAGAATTCACCAAAAGCAGCCCTCTCCTCTGTGGAAGTCTTTGTTGCTTGTTATTGCATCATGCTATTTGTATTGTCCTGACACTGTGGAGGAGATATTGACAAGGAATCAAGACGGTGGCTTTGCAGCCTGGGTATCAGCATTATGTTTGGTTGCCTCCCCCTGTGCGATTTGTCTATCAGGAGAATCCGAGATTAAGTTATGTGGTTAGTAGTGCACTTGAATTCTCAAGCAGAAGTCAAGACATAATTGATCCTTTTCAATACTTGAGATTTCAACTCATTCACCTTGAGTTAAAGTGGAAGATATTGATATTTCTTTTGGGCTGACATTGGTTAGCTATACTTGATTAGATATATTTTCTTTTAAGCTTGTATCACTAATTAATGCACATCATTATTGGAGGACTTTAAATAAGCAGAGACTTCTAACTCTTAGAAAGGATGAACTGCCAATTCAAGTTTAACTTTTAAGGAAATGGATTGATCGATGAGAGAGATATTAACACTGATGTAATTATTTTTTTATAGGATAAAGATAGATACAAAGATATCATTGGAAGGGTGAAAATAACATGTTATATATAAACAAAAAGTCAAGAAATACATAAGGTTAAATGAAAAACTAAGCGAAATTTTTTATGAAAATCACGTCAAATGAAAAACATAAACAATGGATATGTAAAGTGTATGAAGTTCCTCTTTTAATTCTTGCTCATAAATCTACAAAATCAGTCATATCCTTAAGAAAGTTATCGCAGACACTGCAAGCCCATGCATAGCATGGTTATGTCAGTATGAAGTATAATACTTGAATTGTTAAGAAAATCTTGGCATAAAGTTTTGTTTGGTCTTTCATTTCTGTTTTGTATATACATCCATTATCTAAGTTGAAACGATTAGTCATTCAGACTTTTTGGTACTGTGCAGTAATGGCACTGGTGAAAGTGATTGAGCGGTTATTAGAGCTCGGAAATTTTTCATCCGGTTTAGGTCGTGAGTGCTTCACTTCACTGCTGGAGGCAACAATGAAATTGAAAGAAGTGGAGTATAATGCAGAGGAGGAGGAGGAAGAAGAAGAAGAGGCACAAGAAGAAAGTGGTGATGAAGATGAAGAGGAAACCGATTATGAGGTCAGCTCTTTTGCTACTTCTCTTCTTACCAATGAAACGAAAAAAAGTTAGCAATGATGGTTCTTAAGTCCAAAGCATAGGACTAGAGGGATCTTATCCAATGTCAGTATTCTTGACAGCGCATCCAGTATCTATAGATCCCTTTGAGAATTGTGGGTTGTATATGTGGGTTCTCGATGGTAGTGATGCCTTTTTAACTAATTAGACCGGCAGAGAGACTCCATGTTTAAAGGTGCAATTCACATCCTGGGTTAGTATATGAAGTGTCATGATGCAATTGACACTAAAAACTAGTATGTTGTGATAAGATTATCCTCTTGAGACATTTGAGCTCTGTCTCTTTAGGAGATAGTTTTGAGAACTGATGGTCTTAAGGGATAGCTTGGAGAGAAAGTGCATAGCTTGAACCTACTTCCAGCTGGTTGACATGTCTTCTTGTATAACTTTTATGGTTCAAGCTGCTCGAAAGAGTAAATAACTGGTTATGTAAGTTCCAGGGATTTTGATGCAAGATTGGATAGCGTGTTCGATTGTTTGAACCAGGCTTTTTTCTTGGGACAATGTTGAACCAGTTGATTCCCAACTTTTAGAACTTCAGTTTTATCAAGCGGCATAACATATCAGAGAAATATATAACATGAAAATTCTACTTGATGGCTAATGGGTAACTTAATTTTTTTTTTCTAGATATATTCAGAGAATGCTTCCTTCCCTGTAAGTTGTTTTTAAATTGTACCAGGATTCAGATGATGATGAGCATGAAGAAACTCAAGAAGAATTTCTGGAAAGATATGCCAAAGCTGCAATTGATCTTGAAGACGGTAATGCTGTTGAAGAGGGGGATGTCGAATATGAAGACCTTGAGCCTGATTTGGGTAAAGTTCTGTGTTCTACTTGTAAGCTGCGTGAAAACACTCATGGTTTTAGTTACAAACTTAATCTGTTCAAAATGTGTCACAACCCGGATTGTCTAAGTCACTTACAATGGAGAATATCTTACATTTGAATTCAATGGGATATAACTTCCATGCTTTCGTCATAGTCACAAGCTTCAGAAGTCTCATGTGGTTGTTGGACAGCCGTAAAGTAGAATTTCGTATTGCTCTCGATGGCTGCCTTTTTAAGGCCTTCATTTGGAGGTAATATCGACTGCAAGGTTTGTGAGTTAGCCTGTTTGGGACAGAAAATAGGTATGAAGGATTTTCCAAAGGGCCTGGTGGACTATTTAGTCCCATAACTGTCTCCAACATCTTCCTAAAACTAGTTAATTAGCAAGCAAGTGGTATGCGAGGCAGCCAAGTGCATGCATATTAGTGTTTGGCCCCCCTTAGGTTGCATAGAATTCAGATTACACTCGGAGAAACTGCTTCAGATATATATATATATATATATATATATATATATATATATATATATATATATATAAGAGAAGAAGGGAGGAGAAGGGGGGGGGGGCAAACATTTCGATTTTTTGAGTGAAATGAGTTTTCTCTTGACATTTGAGGCGTGGTTGCCCATTCGAAGAATTGTGTCCATAGGGTTAACACGAGGGATGATTTGTATGTGGTGTGTTTTTTTTTTTTTGTAACAATTTTCATGCTCAGGGTGAACTGTGTGATAATCTTGCTAATCGATTGGTGTCTGTATAATACAAAATAGGCCATCTGGAGGAGGTTGATCACCAACGGCTTGTCTTCTCATTGATAGAAAGACATCGAGATGTTCTCCTGAAAGGGCAGGTGTTGCCACCACAGCTCGTTTCGACTTTGCGCAGTGCCTTCCCCGAGCAGTTTTCTTTTTTGCAGCCGCACAGATGAGAAAGCTAAATTCATGTTCCCTGCATGTGACCGTGGTAGGGAAGGTCGATCCTGTCTCGCTTGATTCCCGTCGGGCAGCAGCCTTTGCCTCAAGGTAAAAGACTATTTAAGATGTGGCCATCAAAAAGAAGTGTAGAGCATCGCTGGTTTGTAGTCTCATCAACAATTTTTGTCACGAGGTTTTTATTTTATTGAATGCTGTGGCATCCCGGAGCAAGACTCCAGATGGAAATAACGCTTGGGTAAGAGTCTCCGATGTTCTAAAAATGGGCTCAAATATGCTCTTGTTCTCCTTATTATCAACACAATTGCAGGAATTAATGTTAAAGCTATCGGAAAAATGAGATGCTCGTGGTGCCGATTTCCACCGAACTGAGGAAGATCCATCTGCAGTGGCTATGGAACCCTATGCTCACTCTGAAATATATATACTAACTCTTCAGGGTTAAAAAAAAAAAGAAAAGTAAAGGCGGGGAAAAGGGGAGATCGAAGTGGCAATGAGAAGTGAGAATGGATTCATTTCTTGTGCGGGAACGTCTGTACTCTTGAGTTCATTACTTGAAAGGCAATTGTCCAGGGTGGGAACTAAAATAACACGGCTGGTGGGACAGTGGGCTTATGGAATTGGAGGTTATGGAGATCGAAGATTTGAAAAGGATTTTCCTAATTTACACCTTTTTGCATTGCTACGGACGATATTCTGATTGTAATGATAAATGTGTGGGCATAAATTGTAATTAATAAGGAAAGCAGTTTTTGTTGACCTCTTTTGTAAGAGATAAAAATGACCGTACTTGGGAGATTTTTCTTTTCAAATTGCTAAGTTTCGACCAAACAAACAAGCGTAGCCTAGGTACAAAGGAAGCGGAATGGTACATTGTGGGCTAGGTAAAATAAAAAGGCCACCAGCCAAATATTATCATGCAATAACAGACCCGTCCTATTGCCGCAAAGAAAATTTGGAATTTTACCGCTTTCTTCTGTAAGAAGACGAAGCCTATACATAATGTTGTCCACCTCTGAACTTTCTTGTTCCTTGAGCTCTGTTTCTATTTTTTCCAGAATTGCAATAACCGCTCTTGGTTTAATTGTGATTATGCCCTGCCAATCTGAATTTACAGGGAAGAAGAACTTCAATTAAACTGTAAGCTCTGGCAAAAAGCCAATAATTTATGATGCTCACATGTGGCCTCGTCCCCGAGTGTCTCAACAAGGAAAATCATTTCTCGTCCTCGCCGACGTGATTAGCTAGGAAGATTTCTTGCTAAACAGAAAGCATGCTTCTCATCAAGCTAACCACAATGCTTCAGAAAGAATTTCATTCAAGAAGAACGAAATCCATTATGAACTAAGCACGCTGTCTTTTTAGGCCAAAATAGGAAAAACTAAGCACACTATCTTCCCAACAATGCTACACGATCTTTCTGCAGTGCCTGTGACAGGTTGAGATCAAAGAGCTCGCACCGAATCGGCATCTCCATCTCATAAAAGGGGTTCTTCAGAACATAGTCCGTGTATAGCTCATAGATTACTTTTAACAGAGCCTCCATATGCTGAGTTCCAGGCTCACAGACTACAAAAAATTTTGTCCCTGCACAAACACAACAAAAGCAGCACTTGTGTCATACAATTTACAGGTTTGCACCACAGGACACCTGTTTTTGGCCAGTCACCAAGAAAAAACACCTTAGCTTGCACTTGTTAATACCTCTACCAAAAGGAACAAAGAGGGCACTCATTGGCCGTCTGATCGACCAATCCTAAGCGATGGGTGTGAAATGCAGATCTTGCCTACAATTTGACTGTTCAAAGACAACCAAACATCTACTCAGCCAATTAGCATCTAACATTTAAAAAGTTGCAGCATTTTCCTTTTTGTTGCAGGCATCAAAGGATCGTAGGAAAAACTCGTATCCTGAAAGGGAAACGTTCTTACGATATTAACTTCAGTAGAAGAAATGGGAGCTCAGTTCATGTGAGAGTTCAACAACAAAAGGCAGATGTCATTTTTGCTTTCAAATGCACAAACATTTACATGCAAAAATTCAATTTCAATGGCAACTGCAAGGTCCATATTGTGTCTGACCCAAGCCACACATCACAAAGGGTCGAGAAAATGCTACTGACTGTTACATGCTAAATGAAGGTAACAGAAATAGTACAGATCCGCCTCCTTGCAAAGCCTGTCAACTTTCCATAACTCCTCAAGCTTAAGATATGATTAAGTTACTAAACAAGTGTAGTCCCCAACAATCCAAGATGCCGACATCGTTAAAACAATCTAAAATCTGCCTATTTTAACATAACTTATTGTAAGGGTCACAAATTAAACTGACGACTGGGACAGGTAACTAGTGATAATGTACTCCAGAAAAGCCAGCTTATTATAAAACTTAGTCCTGTCAAAGCAACAATTTCTTGTCTACCATTTGACCGTGTTCATCGAATAATCTAAAATAGCACAAAAGGTCAACTGGGACGACAGAAGGAATCAGAATTAGTTGACAATAATGTGTGCCCAACTACACAGATGTAGAATCAGATGCATTTTCATATAGAGCGATGTCTCACCGTCCTTGTTTTATTTCTACTACTTTTTGGCGCACAAAATTACAAGCAAGCCTCTGTACAACGAACCTTGCAGGTTAAAAACAAAATGATCCAGAGAGGACAATGATATAATACCAGAAGAAGATCTCGCATCAGCAAATCTGCATACTGCAACTAAGTCCTGCTCAATTTTCTACAACTAAAAGCGCATCCGTGAATTTATGTTCTGGCAAGATCGAATAATTACCAGTTCAAGTCCAGTGAACAAACCGTCTACCTCCCTATTGGAACTACAACAACTAGCAATTCTTCATACAGAAAGAAAAGATTCACACCACTTGTTATTCCAGCGTTTGCAGAAACAACTTCAATCAACGGACAACTATGCCACATTTCCCTCGCTAGGTCAACCAAACATAAAACCAACACACCAAAATGAGCACCAACCAAAGAAATGAGAACACCACAAAATCCTCACCGGTAAGGGACTGGAAGCAGTGCAGATCGAACGCGTCGGCCTCGAGGAGCTCGATCCCGGTGCATCCGACGGTTGGGGACAACTGCTGAGAGATGGCGTGCATGGAGTGCCACAGGCTCGCCACTCTCAAGCTGTCGTTCGTGTCCATCCTGCCCGAAGATCCGTAATCCTAAACACGAAAGATTCGAAGCGCGACCTTCAGCGGTAACGTCAAATGACTACTCAATCGATCATTGAGATACGAGCAGGTCGTGCGGATTGCGATGGTTCATCGTCGGAGGAGGAGGGTAGAGATACCTTGTAGAAGATCAAGCCTCCGGATTTGTTGATGATGAAGAGGCTGTAGATGGCGGCCATCGGAGGAGGGCGGCGATCGTAGGATCTCGCCGCTAGCTTCGGAGCGAGACGAGCTGGTTCCGATTCAGCTTCGCTTCTTCCTTCCTTCTTTCACTTGCTCACCGGGACAGACTGGGAGCGGTGAAGAGGTGGGGCCGCAAATTTTTATATTTCTTTTTAACTTGTTGGACTGCCAAAAACTATTTTTCCGACGAAAAAAAAACCTAAAATTATTTCGACCAAAAAAAAGGAATTACCTAAAATTATGATAAAAAAAGAAATACCTAAAATTCTTTTTGACCCATAAAAACCTATTTTTTTTAAATCAATATTTCATTTAATATACGATGCTATTTACGTTTTACCTTTTCATTAATTTTTAAAAGATGTATTCTTATGAATTTTTTCCTTCCACGGCGTATTTAGGGTTTATTTGTAGCAATATGATAAGTACTTTGAAAGTTTTACTTTCTCAAAAGACGAATTAGCCGGAACAGGCATAGTTCCTCTATTTACTAGAAAGTTTGTTTTTCCTATGATACCGTTCTTGACAAATCACGCAAAATCAAGCCAAATTATGAACAACCATAAATGAAATACTTTACGTGTTGTGAAATCTTCAACTGTTTGAGAGTTAATAGATTCAAAATGGCGTGCGCCATAATTTGAAAAACTACTAAAAGTCTAAAGTAAAAATAACTCTAGATATAATTATTAATTTTTCAGCATCAAGCCTATAGATGTTGAAGTGCAAGTCTTGGTAGGGCTAATCCGAGTCATTGCCTTGGCTATTTGGTGAATTCTCATGGTGGTAATTTGTTGGACCAGACCTGTGCATGAATTTTGGAAGGAGATTCACAAGGCTAAAGAGTCCAAGTACAAGTCTCCAAGTCTTTAAATTACTTTTATTGCTTTCTAGTTCTCTGTTCCCATATGTCTTTACTATTTAGGAGTAACGATGCTCGTCTAGTCCCGATGCATTTATTATCCGTTTATTTTCAAAGTATGAGTCCCTCTACATAACGAGGAAAGTGCTCCATTGTAAGAAAGACGAATTTGATTAATGAAAATTGTCTTGTGCGTTTTCTTGAATCTTGAAGAGTTCGTATCTTTGAAAACTTAGGAGAATTATAGCTTTTCAAAGTTTGCATTTTTGAAGAGCTACAGCCATCAATCTAGAAGAACTGATGCCTTATCCACTTAAGCAACCATTAAAGTTCCTATTCTTTTCTTATTATGTTCATTCATGAAGTGTCCACTTCAAGCCCCAATCGACACTTCTACGGTCCTTGTCTCAGAAAATTCAAAATATGAAAGTTGTAGACCTATGAATGCTCCAAAGATTGGCATTGGAATCAAGTCATTATGGGCCTGTATCAATAGAGCTCCATCTATTCTCCCGAGATTGTGCATAACTAAAACTTCTGCTCGTATTCGTTGAAGTCACTCTTTCGATCCTATTGTTTTGGTAGTCATAGTGGGACTGCATCAGGCACACTTATTTTTTTTTGCATAGTCAGAGACTATATCTCTGTAGATCTTTGTCACGATACGCAATGGAAGTCCAATGTCGTTGGTTCGGGTGGGGAGGATACATTAACTGTTCTAGATCTCCGATGTGGGACTTCCTTGACATAATTCCTTCATGGAAGCTCAACAATTTTATCCTTGTATAAGCTAGTCTGGATATTCTTTTGTATCCACACGTTAGAACTTAAATTTCACCTTATATGATACGACTTTGATCTGGAAAATCGCGATGATTGACGAGATTTCATCTTACGACCAATCTGTTAACAGTCGGCCGCTTCCCCCAAATTGCTCTCTCTTATTTGTTTGTGTTTATGAATGCTACTCTCTAATATAGAAGGAGGGTTGATATTATATAGAAAGGCTTCATTAATGGTAGGGAACGAACTTAGGTGGTTGCGTAACAAGTGCATATTGTTCATTGCAATGTCCATGTGTTTTATCATCATCTTGATGAAGAAATTTCAAGATATACGACTTTTTAGGATATGAGACTTTTTTTATTTTATTTTAACAGGTTGTTCAAAAGAATATCCTGTTTTTTAATCAAATATTCCACTTTTTATCGAAGGCAGGTTCATTATGAGGGTGAACGATCAAGTCCATTTCTCAATTGAACAAAAGCTAAAAAAATCGAATATGGCTCCAAATAAGGAATTATACTTAAAAAAAGCAGGTCCAATCAAAGACTACTTGAAAACAGACTCTTTGCGGAACGAAATTCGATTGAACTCACGTTTGTTGAAAAACTTATTAATGACTTGTCGACTAAACACGATCTATTAAGATCCACATCACACCAAAATTCTTGACATATTTACCTGTTGAACCAATAGGTTGAGTTGGAACGAAAACGGTTCGACCCAAAGAGATCCATTTAATATGTTTTGACCCATTTTCATGTGATAAAAATCTAGTAACACATGCCGAGCTCAATTCACACCCCACCCGACCCATACTTATAAAAGCACTTTCAAATTTAATCAAACTTAAGAAAACTCATATGCCCAAACTAAGGCGATCGAGAGCGCGGAGTTTAGTAAGCATGTGATTAAGCGAGAACAAGAGAGAATGAAGAGAGAGACATAGATGTATGTTGGGTATAAATAAGTTGTAAACACATTCAACTTGATGTCATGTGATGCGCCATCCAAGTTTTCTTTACTTAATTATTCCGAACAAATAATCAAAAGATTAAAAAAATTTAAGTGAAACTTTTCACAGGCGAAACATTTAAAGACCACGACTTCGAATTTCTCTACGTTTAGTGCTTATCCCAAAAGATGAGATTTTTCCTTATACTTATAAAGCGACCACCAGCCCCTTAAGTTGATACTAAATGCTAGCTCAAAGAAAGAAAAAATTTTCCTCGCACTCATAAATTAACTACTAACTCATTCCACAATCAATGTGAGATAATCCCAACATTACGTAAAAAGTTTCCTATCGGGTTAATGGGTCCGAGGGGGGTTCTTCCGTGGATCTGGCGACACGTGCCGCCCTCCAGCGCGCGCGCCAGCCCAACCCCGGCATCAGCATGTACACAAACGGATCTCTGTCGATAATCTCAAATTAGGAGCACGGGAGCAACTTGAAGAGCAGCTGAATAAAGCAAATTAGGAAAGGAAGCCATGGTCCATACAATGGGAAAGGAATATCCTCTTTGGACGAAAGCATAGGACGAAGGGACATGTCCATGCGAAGAAAAAGCGGTGACTAATCTCACTTTATTGCCCATTCGTAGCTTGTCCAATTGGAGAACCGCCATTCTTTTTTCCACCCTTTTCCTACCAAGTTGGTTTGGCCCTTTTCGGATGGTTTCACTTTAATCCTTTCGAAATCTAGATGCACGAATCACAAGAATTTGACTAGCCTCGTACGTCACCGCGCCATGATTTTTTTTAACCGTAAAAGTAGGACGCTCGAATTCCACGCGAGAGATGTAACGAAAAGACTTGATTTTAATTTTTGGATCGCTTAACTTATCGCCGCCGTGGTAAAATCGCCGCAAGAGCACGGTGGAGAGTAAAAAGAATCACGGCCCTGAAATTTTAACACGTCGATTTCTCAAGGGCTGGTTTAGATTTGCAAAGTTAGGGCTGTCCGTGTCCAAATCCCTGTCAATCTCCTAATCCGGGGCAGGGCAATAAGCACGAGGACTTCCATTTCCTTGAGCTCTAAGGAATCTTCCAAGTCAGTGCATGGGTTGGTTGGAAGGATTAGGAGTGAGAGAGAAATAATTGTAAAAGCATTTGGGTGTAGGCAAAAAGATTTGAAGGTGTTAGGACAAATTAAGAAGGATCGAGAAAGTCATTTTGACCTTTAATTTAGGACGGATTTGTGTACGTACAAATAATTAATTTTCTTTTTCTACTTATAAATAAATCAAAATATATATATATGTTATATTGCATTCCTTTTGCATTCAAACCACATTACAATAATCCGTCGTTTTGAACGCTTTTTTCTTCCTTTTCTTCTTCGTCTTTTTTTCTCGCGGCTAAGTCAGTTCGTTTTCTTCTCTTTCTAATCACCCTTACTAAATAGGTAGCTCATCCACGCGAAGGTTAACTAATCGAGCAAGATCTCGGCGAGGTTCCGGTTAAATTCCAATCTTCCGTGTGCGCGGAATTTACTGCGAGCTATAACGAGTCGTGCCCTTCGTCCCTTAATTAGGAAAGCGCATGCTACCTCGTCCCTCTCCTCTCCCCAAGACCTCAGGCGAGGTTCTGATTAAGTTCCGATCTTTCGGGTGCGGAATTTTGCTACGCGCCATATAAGGAGTTGTGTCAAATTGATGACGTCATTTAGGCCGGTCATTTTATGTTACCCGACAAAGGCGAGGAAACAGAGAGTAAAATGCCTTCGGAGTAAAAGAAAAGCCACCGACATGGCCCCCTCGTATGCTTTGTCCAAACAAAAAAATTATTTTCTCCCTTCCCACGGAAAATCCCATCTGCATAGGGCACGTGGTAATAGTTCCGGAAAAGGATTTCTTCTTTAGAAGTGCTTTTACAACAAAAATTTGTTAAAGCAGAAATCCATTCGGTAAAAATTCTTGCTTATTATGATAGAATTTTCTATTTTTGAAGTGAATTTTTACTTTCGAAGTTATTTTTTTTTTCCAATTTGAGAAGTTAAAAAAATTGCTTCTCAACTCAAGAAGTGCTTCTCGGCTCATCTTCTTTTCATTATGTCCTCATCCTTTTGTCAATCACGCCGGCCTCCACCTATCACCAACCTCCGCCACTGCCCATAGCTTATCAATAACCGCCTCTCACCGCCCCTCATTACCAACCACCGCGCCACCGCCATAGGTGATTGTTGACCATCTCCCGTTGTTGCCCATAGCCGTTCGCCGCCGCTAGTTGACCACCCCTCGCCGCCACCCACCACCAACTGCTGTCCATCGCCGCCCTTGACCACAACCACCTACTGACCATTGGTAGCGTCCTCTAACCACGGGCCATTGCCCATCATTAATCTTTATCGATTGTTGCCCAGTGCTGCTCGCAATCACCACCCCTTGCCGCCAACTATTGAGCATTGCTAGCCACCACCATCTCTTGCTCCCTACTGCCAATCGTAGACCACCACCTTGCTCGTTGCCGCCACCGCTAGTCATTGATTGTCATCGACCACCACTGCAACCATCGTTGCCTGCTGTTGCTGCTGCCAAGTTGCCCTCCCCAGCCGTCAAAGTAAAAAAAGTATTTAAAAAAGTAAATAATAATAAAAATTATTTTAAAAATGAAGTGAAAATTTTTCGTCTATCGACAATAATTTTTTGTATAAGATTTTGCATTACTAAAATTTCAAAAATAGAAATTTTTAATCGTTAGCAAATGAATTTCTTTGATGACAAATCAATTTTTGGAGTAGAAGTAAGAAATTAATTTCTGGTCGGAGGTTATTTTTGAAGCAGAAGTATATTCATGTGCCCCTTAACGATGGATTCGGGTTCCTCCACGTCACCTCTCTGCTTCCCGAAATCTCCGCAATTTCCAATTTCTCTCTCTGTTTTTTTGGCCCTTTCCTGCGTAAGTCTCGCAAGTGTGGTCTCCGGATACGTGGCGGTCAAAAGAGCAAGCGGAAGGATAAGAGGAGAGAGGAACCGCCAAGAAACTTAACCCCCCTCTCTCTCTCTCTCCGCGCAACACACGATCCCTCCCTCTACCCGCAAGTCTCCTCCCACTCGAGTGGCAACGCTGCAATTCCAGCTCGTAACCGAGGGCATTCTCGGTATTTCGCGGAGCTGCGATCGGATCCCCTCCAAAGCCCCCACGCCGCAACCGAATCCAACGGTGGGGATTCAGTGCGACGCGGCCTCTCTGGTTCCTTAACGCGCATCCAAAAGAATAAATGACGCCACAAATCTCAAAGGGGTGAAAAAAGGAAAAATCGTAATTATTTTGATTAAAGAAATCAAAAAAAAAAGGAAAAGAAAAAGGGAGAAAGATGGGGAAAGGGAAGGTACGCCTCGCACACATTCACACCTCCCCATATGAAATACTCGTCTCAGGCATCTCTGTCTCTCTCTCTTTCTCTTCTCCCTCCTCTCTCTCTCCTTCGCGCTCGCGTTCATGGTGATTCCCTAGGGTTCTTTGTTTGCGCTAGGCGGGGGAAAATTTGGTGGAAGATGTCGCTGAAGCTCCGAATCTTCGTTGATTCCTCCATCTCCGGCCTCCACGGAGCTTCTAGGTCGAGCATGGCCTGATTTTGCCCGCCGCCCCCACCTTTTCTCCGCTCTCTGGTAATTCCTTGTTTGACTATTGCCACAGCCGTCGTTACTCCTGAGTTTGAATTCGTGGCGTGGTGGATCGAATTCGTGTCTGGCTTTTTTTTTGTTTTTGTCTTTTTTTTGGGGGGGGGGATCTAGAGTATGCGTGTGTAGTTTGGGGGGGGGGGTTCCGTGTTTCTGCGTTCTCTGAGCTGCTTTCGTGGCGCCGGTCTGTTTCTGCTGCTCGCTGTTGTCTGTTCCTGCGGCGGAGGTTTATTTTGGGATTTATGGGAACTCTATTGGAATGCTGTGAGCTCGGTAAAAAGAAGTGTTGTGTAACGCAGTGTGCTGTGAGTGATGTTAAAGCCTTGGGCGATTGTTGGATGCGAATTCTAATAGGTTTGTGCTTTTTAAGTCTTGGTCTCGGAGCAAATTCTCGAGTATAGTGTAAGAGTCTCGATTGGGTAGCGAAGTAAGCTGTTAGAATTATGTCGTTTTCTTTGTGAAGTGGTTCAAATTGCTTTGTTATGGGTATCCACTCTCTGGATTGTGCTAGTGGGGGACCGTTCTGTGCTTGTTCTGTCTTTTGCTTCACCTTGATTCGTCTGGTTCTTTGTGTTCTTTTCCCTTCATCTGGTGATAGTTGGTGTGTAATCGGAAGGTTTATTTTGTGCTTTAGAAAACAAACGGGCATTTCAAATGGGGCTACATCTGCATCCTGAAACCTGATAAATTCATGATGCTAATCTTGGTATTAGCTCACGAGTCTGGACCCTGGAGTATCTTATGGCTCCGATTTCAGTGGGAATACTTTGTCGAGAAAGAATTAACTTTTTCCAATTCAAGATACTTAACTCAGTATTCTGGTTTCTCTTTGCGCTGGCTTTTCCTTCTCGGGGCACCGAGTATGACTGACTTGGTGGAACTCATTCATCTTTCTCTGGGAAATGTTCCAGCTCTCGGTGCTTGTTTGTCTCGGCAGAAGTTTGTGTGGATTAGCTACTCCTAGTACCTTTCCTTATTATTGTGTGAATTAGCCTGTTTAAAGATGACAATTCTTATCTCCTTTTCTTTGCTGTTCAAGTTGTTGTTGGGTAATGTGCGCTTATTCTTTAACCTGTGTTATGCTGAGCAGGTGGCAGTTCTGGGATGGATATGCACAATATCAATGAACATGGGAATGCAGAAACTTATCTGGTACTTGTACTAGACAGATTTATTTTTCCAACTGTCATTCAAATGTCAAATAATAGGTTTGTTCTATTTAGTAAAATATGCACTCCATAGTATCTGACAATGTTCTTACAATTCTTGTGCATTTACTTCATAGTTATTTTATTTCTTTCTTCCAGATTCAAAATACCGAAACAAATCAGCTGATTGCAAGTCCACAATTTGAACGAGTAGAAAGCATGTATAATGAAGGAGCCTCTGAGTTTCTCGTTGATCAGGGGATGTATTATCCTTCCGCCAACTATGGTTATTATTGTACAGGTGACTTAGAAATCCTTCTGTTTGTTAAATGCCAATTGCCATTACTTGTGATGGTTGATAATGTGAACTTCTTTTGCTCTGAATATCCAGGATTTGGAACACCAAATGATTGGGAGGACCATAATAGAGTTTTTGGTATAGATGGTCCTGATGTCCAATATACTGTAAGTTCTTCCCTCCTTCCTAGTCTACCTGGTCACTCTGTTTTTAGTCAGGGAAAGTAAGAAACAAATAAACTGAAGCTAGAATGTCATCTCTTCATAGAATATGCTGACTTGAGCTTGGGCTGCTGCAGGGTGTACAATCTGAAAGTTTGCCTTATGTATATTATCCACCTAGCTATGGATATGCAGAGTCTCCATACAACCCATACAACCCTTACATACCTGGTGCTATGATAGGTGTTGAAGGCCCATTTGTGGGGGCCCAACAGTATTACCCTTTATCCCCTTATCATAATTCTGTTTCTTCACCTGCCTATATTCCCATTCTTGTTCAACCGGATGTCAATTCCCCTGAAGCCTTGTCAAACCCTGGTGCTGGGACTATCTCTAGACATGATGCAAGAGGTTTAAATAATAACTCTGGCTCTGCATCAACAACCTTCGGTAGGAACTCTACTAAAAATTCTTCCAATCCAGCGAATTCTCTGAACAGGCCTTTGGAAGTTACGAGAGAGAATGTTGGTCAAGGAAAACCAGCTGTCACCTATGGAAGCGTCTCTTCTGCAAGTGTTCCAAATTCTACTTCATCACGAGTATTTCAGGTAAGTGCCATTTCTTGCTGATGACGGGCTTGTAATTTGAGAAAAGTACCTTGCAGGATGTTCCTGCATTGACAGTGTCTGTGGTGGTCTAAATTTTCATCTCTTTGTGCAGGGTAGAACCACATCCGGCACCCTTCAGCATGTAGATAATAACTTTAGTGGCAAGGTTCTGTCTCACCGTAACCAGCTAAAGGTTGGTTATTCTGACTTTGGTTCAAGTGCTTACGGATGGGGTGCAGTGGAAAAACCTCGACCAAGATTACATCTAGGCAGAGCGCAGGAAAATGCTACTGGCCCTTTAGATGCTCAGGGTGAACAAAATAGGGGTCCTCGAACCAACAGATCTAAAAGTCAGCTGGCTGTTAGAGCATACACAACCAAGGCAGGAGATAGTAATGCGCAAGGGATTATCATTATCGATGCGGACCAGTATAATAAAGATGATTTCTCTGTTGACTATGAGGATGCCAAGTTCTTTGTGATAAAGTCATACAGTGAGGATGATGTGCACAAGAGCATAAAGTATAGTGTTTGGTCATCTACTCCCCATGGAAACAAGAAGCTGCAGAGTGCTTATGAAGATGCACAGAAGACAGCTGCAGAGAAAACTAAAAGCTGCCCTATCTTCTTATTTTTCTCAGTAAGTTGCACTGTGTGTTGAAGAACTTCCCAATTTGTTTTTCCTTCTTTAAGGTGTCTTAATACTTGTTATTTTCTTCTTCTTGTGCTTTTTCCAAGAGATTTCTACCTGAATGTCCTAACCTTTAACCTGACTTCTTATTCGTAGTGCTGATTAGAACCCTTGTGCAGGTTAATGCCAGCGGTCAATTCTGCGGTGTCGCAGAGATGATTGGACCGGTGGATTTTCACAGGGATATGGACTTTTGGCAACAAGATAAATGGAGTGGCAGCTTTACTGTCAAGTGGCACATCATTAAAGATGTGCATAATACTGCCTTTAGGCATATTATCTTAGAGAACAATGAAAACAAGCCAGTCACTAATAGCAGGGATACACAAGAGGTAGTAGCTTTCTCCTGGCTGTATATCTTATTTCCAATAAACTGCTACTCGGTGGCGCCTTTTCTACTTGTTCAAATAACAGGTGACACAGGTTGTAGTATAACTTCTTGTTCTTCTCTGTTAACCCGTTTCATGTCTTGGTCTCAATGTTTTGTTGTATTCTTGTTCATAGCTAATTCCCATCATCATATAATGATCCTGGTAAAGAGAAAGCAATTGCAAATGAATGTGCTAAAATATATCTGGAGGTACTTAATATATGGCGAGGGCATTGTTTGTAGGTGTACTCGCTTGTTTACATTCCACTGGTTATGTGCATCTAGTCTGGACCATATTGTTCTGCTTAACTTTGTTACTTGTAGATCCCCTATTTTCTTACAGGTTTTTTTCCGTAGTTCTGTGTCAGATATTGTCAACAAATCATGGTGCTTATTCTCTATACGAATTTTGTGCAGATTATGTATAAGCAGGGTCTGGAGATGCTTAAATTATTCAAGAATCATAGCTTGAAGACCTCTTTGCTGGATGACTTTATGTACTACGAAAATCGGCAGAAACTGATGCAGGAAGAGAGAGCTAGGCTACTAGTGAGGAGTTTTCCCAATACATTTGCCGTACCTACCTTAGAACCTCCACGGAGATTGTTTAATATCGTCAGTGAGCCACAACGCGAAGGGAAAATTATTGACCCGAAAGATCGAAACAGCGCGAGGAAGAATACTGTGTCGGATACTGAGCAGATCTTTCTAAATACCAACGTTGCTGGTGGAAGTGCTACTAATGTAAGATCTGACGAGCTGAAATTGTTGGAACCCAAAGATGGAGTATCTAGTCTGCAGATTGGTTCACTCACCATCAATCCAAAGCAGGCTGATCCGGTATACATGGGCAGTGCCACTGGAGCTGCCAAAGTCGAAACTGTGCAAGCAGAAGTCCTCACTGTTGGTTCAATGCCTGTTAAAGTTAATGGATTCAATGAATCCTCGAGTTCTTTAACTGTGGGGACAATTCCACTTGATCCCAGAGTGCTCCTGGCAGAAAGAGAAGGTGCTTCTAAAGGCAGTCCGCGAAAATGATCACGCAGATTTTCACGATTTGAAAAATTTTACCCTCCAGGAGTGTGCCTACGTGGGAATGCAGTCGGTGTCCTGATTATTGCTGATCATTGCTGACTATTGAAGTGTCCATTTTAGACTGTTCTCGTCGTTTTATTAGCCACCGTTTCATTCGCTGTCAATTAAATCGTATTGGTCCAAAGTCCAATTGATGTTCTGGGTGTTTTTTTGTTGGGGGGGGGGGGGTTCTTGCTTCAGAATCATGTGGGGGGGACGAATCCTTTTGCTTCTTTAAAGCTTCTTTCTAACAATATATCAGAAGATACAACAGATTTTCTTTTCTTCGCACTTGCTTTTTGGATCTACCAGTTGTTTTAACTTGCTGGAGCAGCTTCTTCAGTGCGAATCATCTTTCAAGGTCCTCTATTTAGCATTCCCTCTCTCTCTCTCTCTCTCTCTCTCTCTCTCTCTCTCTCTCTAAGCACATCTGACTGTATAATTGCTGGACTGATGTTACGTTGTCAACCTCGCGGGCGAATAAGGTGACCTCAAGCCAATGGAAATGGGGAGTTTCGGACGTTAAGTCTTTAAATTAGGATGTAGAGGATGCTTCTGTGCATTTCTATGAGGATTGCCAGACGATAACAACACGTGGATCGGGTTGAAATCGATGATGGTGATGATGGGGGAAGTTGTGCGCAACGCATTTACCTTTATGGTCGATTGTTCCCTCTCTCTATGGAGAAGCTACTGCATTATCATTCACTGATAACAGTGGAGTCACTGGATTAGAGTCAGGAATTCTGATCGAACACGAAGATACACTTGAAAAACTTCTAAAATGTGAAGATATTGGCGACGGAACTCTTGAAAACCTTTCAAAATATTGAAAAAATCAACTTGTAGAGTCGTACTGAAAAATTCACAATTTTTTAAATTCAAGATGATTTTTTGTTTTTTGGATTTCGAGGTAGATGACATAGTCATAGCGTAATTCTATGGTCTAGTCACGGCAAATTGCAAGACCACCGCCGTTCGTAATATGGAGTGTCGGGTCAGAAGGAAAATTTTCAGTAGTAAGCTAATTTTGCAAAGATGATGACTTAATGGAAATCACTAAATACAACATTTTCGATGTTACTATTAGTTGTGTTACTATTGATTAAGGAAAATGAAGGAATGATAACAAATGCGAAATTAGATTATTGGGTAGGAAAAATCAAGATTTATGATTAATTCAGGTTAACTGCAATCTTGTGATAGAAAGTAAGGAAATATAGGATACGAAATGAATAATATTCAGAGACGTTAAGGTAAAGTACTACATGCTAAGGATGGTCATTAACTCGCCATTACAAAGGCTCGTAGAATAAATACTGATCAAAAGGAAAAAATATCTGAAAAGTTCTAACATTATTGCATTAATTTCAATTCAATCCTAAACCTTTTCACTAGAAATCAATTTAGTCCATTCGAGTAATTTTGGCTGGATAATGTTAACTTAAACGTTGGTCGTCCTACATGGTATAACTGACATTGACGTGAATATTTTTATTAACATTTTGATATTATCATAAAATGTCCATGTCGGTGTCGACTACGTCATCAATATTCGGCCAAAATTAATTAAAAGGACTGAATTCACTTTAGGTTAAAAGGTTGATAACTAAATTTACACAATTAAATAATTTAAGATTAAATTATAATGGGTTCAGGATTTTTCCGACACTTCTCCCCAAATCACAATTACCACCATTTCCGACAATCTAATTATACTATCCGTTAATTACTGAGCGTTACCCCGTTGATGGTACGGACTGTATAGACGGATTTGCTACTGCTCAGGAAGGTGAATTACTGATTTTTTTTTTGTGGGGGGAGGGGATAGCACAATTCTTATTGGAGGAGGCTTGGTCAAGCAGTTTCGATCGTCGCATGTAAAGCTGCGAATCGTAAAAGTGAAAAAAAAAAATTAAATTACTACCCATATGAAGTAAGACCGACCGACCTTCGAGGACCAGTGAAGTCGAAAAGACGACATTACCAGGGGGTTACGACTCGCTGTCACTTTCACCTGGGGGGTATTTCAGGAATTTCGGGAAGAATAAACGCTGGACCAGAGAAGCTTTTCTCCCCTTTTACTCGTTGACGGTTCGCTCATTCCGTTTCAAACGCTGACGTAACTATTTGTCGCTCCAACTCCTCCCACTCTTCGCTCGCTCTCGCAGTCCGAGTCTCGCCTCGGCGCGCCGCTTGCGCGGCCCTCCGAACAGAACGCTCCGGTGAAAATCGCTGGCCAGGCATGCTCCCCGTACTTGATTGCATCTGCATTCTGTAGAGGCGCGCGAGCGCGGCTTTCGCTGTTCTTTCCCTTTGTCTGATCGTGCGTTTCCCCCCAATTCTTCGTGCTTCGGTGTGATTAGTTTTTCTGTTTTTTGGCTCGATCTGCAGTTGTTCTTTTTTTTTTAATTTTCCCCTTCCTGATCGTGTGTTCTTTCGTGAATTTTATGCATTGGCCTAATTAAATGGGGAGCGAACTGCCTTTCAGAAAACTCCTGCATGATGAATTTGTCGAATTAGGCATGTGATAGTTACTCTCACGATATTTGCTTGCGGCTGGATCGTTAGGATTTCCCTTTCATTTGTAATTCAAAAGTGAAATTTCGTGTTCTTGAAAATGCTGCATTGACGTTTCAGAGCTAAATGATGGGTTATATGACTGTTTAAATTCCTAACGGGAGACTTGTTGTTTTGTTCCTTGGGGAGCTCCTTTTATTTTATTTTAAATATAATAATAATTTTAATCTGTGTCACAAAGAAGCTGATTTTGCGGTATCAGTTGCGGTTGTTCAAGGAGACTCAGATTCGGTGGCTCGTGGTGATTAAGAGTATCTTTTCATTTAGATTGCCCTCCATTGGAATACTTCAAAATGGTCAGTATCGTAATTGTTTACTGTAAGGTCCAACAAGAATGGGGGCGTTGAATTTTGCTCATGCTGTATGGGCTTATTTACTTTTTGTAGGGCGACTTACCTAATTATGTGGATAGTACCTTTGATGATGAAGCAATCAGAGATGTAGTGCCAAAGCCTGAGATTTTGGATGTGGAGTTGCCTCAGATCATCTATCCAAGGCATATGGGGGTACAGCCTTGCTATTACGAAAATAGTTCACCCTGCGCCTTTTTTATTTGCCATTTTGCTGCTGCTCATCTTTATTCTTGTACGCATTTCTAGGAATCGATCTTGGTATAGTGTGCTTTTTTTAGTCCTAAATTAAATACATAAGTTCGATGGATGTCAAACTTCTACTTGATTGTGACCATGTCAAATTTTCTGGCTGCTGCTAATGCAGCTCCTTTCCCAAGGGATTATCGGGGTTAAAATGCCAAACCCACAATTGGCCTTCTTCTCTCCTTCCTCCTCCCCCCTCATCTATAGAACTGCACTAAGGTTGATCTCTTTGTCGATAAACAACATTATTGTTCTTCAGTTTTGTAAAAAGGAAAATCGTTGTATCATATTAGTCAATAAAAGTCAATGTATACACAAAATAAGCCCTAAGATCCAAAGACTACTTTACCCTTTTTTATTTTATTTTATCTCTAACACTCCCCCTCGAATTGAAGCATAGATATTAATCATGCTCAGCTTTTTACAAATATATTGTATCCTCCCATTACTCAGAGGTTTGATAAAGATGTTTTCAAGTTGTTCAAGTCTAATATAACAAGAAAGAATTATTCCACTCTGGAATTTCTCTCGAATAAAATGATAGTCATCTTCAATATGTTTTGTTCTATCATAAAACACAGGAATGAAAGCTATATGTATTGTTACCTTATTATCACTCCATAGAGACATAGGATTTGAAGCTTTAAAGCCTAACTCAGTCAATAGTTGCTGAATCCACTTTAATTCACATGCCACTTGTGTCCCAGGTCGATATTTTGACTTAGCACTGAGCGGGCACCAACACTCTATTTCTTACTCTTTCATGACAATTGATTTCCTTCAACCAAGGTACAATAGCCAATAGTTCACCTATCGTCTAGAGATCCTGTCCATTTAACATGAGAAAATCCTTCAACTCTGCTATGACCATGGTTTGGTAAACAATTCCTTTCCCTAGAGCCTGCTTCAAGTAACTCAAAATTCGAATAACTGCATCTTAGTGAGATGCACAAGAGAAGACATAAACTGACTTACCGCACTAACTGGAAAGGTAATGTTTGCTCGAGTAATTGTGAGATAATTTTGCTTACCTATCGGTTTTCTATATCTCTTAGGGTTATCAAGAGTTTCTCCCCATCGGAAGCTCATTTAACTCCTTGTACCATAGGTGAATCAAGAGGCTATGATCTCAACATACCTGTCTCAATGTGCTAATCCAGGACATAATTTCGTTGTGACAGAACAATACCTTTCTTTGATTGTGCTAACTTCATTCCTAGGAAATTATTCAACGTTCCCAAGGCCTTAGTTTGAAACTGTTGTTGAAGATAAAGTCTTAGTTTAACTATACCAACCGAGTCATCTCCAGTGATAATAATATCATCAACATGCACAATCAAGAACAACTTGCCTCCCCCAAATTGTTTACAAAAGAAAGAGTGATCATCTCCACATCTAGACAATCAAACAAGAGTAAAACCTTAGAAAATCTTCCAAACCACTCTCATAGGGACTGCTTCGAACCATGTAAGGACTTTTTTAACTTACAAACTAGTCCGCTAGACTCTCTTTAAGCAATGAACCCCGGAAGTTGCTCTATGTACACTTCCTCGTTAATAGTACCATGCGGGGAAGCGTCCTTTACATCAAACTGAAACAAGGGCCAGTTATATGTGGCAGCAAGAGAGATAAACAACTAGTGGTAGTTTTTCTTGAAGGAAGAGGTACTAAGTCCCAAGTTTGATTAACTCGAAGGGCCTTTAATTCTTCTTCCATAGCTGTCATTTAGCTAGCGCTTTGTAATGCTTCAGCTACAGACTTCGAGAGAGGATGTTGATTAGTAGCGGATAAAAAGGATAGAAAAGAAGGAGACACGAAAGAGTATGAGATAAGTTTGCAATAAAATGTTGAGGGTAAGCGCGTGTATTTTTGCGATGAGTAATAGGAAGATCAAGATCAGATACAAGAAAGGGGTCAACTAATGGTAGATATGGAAGGCGGGGGATCAGTAGCTACTTGAGGACGCCGAGTACAGACCTTGAGAGGAGGAGATTTCTGTGCAGATAGTGGTGAAACAACTAGAGCAATTGATTGAATGGTGGTCACATGTAAGTTTTCATCCACCTTGGAAACAGTGACTGGAACTTCGTGATAGGGAGTAGATTCAAAGAAGGAAACATCAATAGTTATAAAGTGCTTCCTCAATAATGGGAAATAACGATAGTATCCCTTTCGAGTACGAGAATAACCCAAAAACACACACTTGATGTCCTTGGGATCAACTTGATACTCCAGGTCGATGATCAGGAACAAAACAGACAACCAAAAATACAAGGTGGCAAGACAAACAAAGACTAATTGGGAAATAAAGTAGAAAATGGAATACCACCTGGCAAAACGGAACAAGGCATGCAATTAATGAGATAGCATGTGGTTAGGATAGCATTAGACCAAAAGATCTTAGGGACCTTCATCTCAAACAACATGGACCTAGTGACTTCCAATAAATGTCAATTCTCCCTTTTAGCTACAACATTTTATAGTGATGTATGAGAATAAGAAGATTCATGGATCATGCCATGTTGCATCATAAAGTGAGAAAAAGGTGCAGAAAAGTTCTCTTTAGCATTGGTAGAATGCAAAACTTTAATATGCATATGTAGCTTAGTATGAATTTCATAATTAAAGGCACAAAACATAAAAAACAATTCTGAACGACTTTTTGTTAAGTATAGCCAAGTGACTTAGGAATAGTCATCAACAAAAGTAACAAAGTATTTAAAACCTAAATTGGAAACCACATGACAAGGACCCAAAATATTTGGATGAACTAACGAAAAAGGAGACAACACTCGACTCAAGGCAGGCAATTGACACGAAGCAATTTGCCAAGTTGAAATGACTCATACTCTTAAGATAGAAAGAGCCCGAAAACTAGAATCTAACACTCTAAGATAGAACGAGACTGAAAACTAGAATCTAACTTCTGAAGACTATGTAGCGTAGGATGACCAAGATGACAACGAATCTAATGTGGGAAGCAACACCAGGGCATACAATGGAAGGAGCATCTTCAAGCGCATGCATGGCCCAACACCCCCCTCTTCCCTATGGGCAGCTCCGGTCCTCTACCAATCGTCCCCTTCCTACCTAGATCCTGGGTAGAATGTTATTGAACATTGAAGGTTTTCAGTTAATTTACTAACAAATATGAGGTTAAATGGAAATTGAGGGAGATAAAGCACCGAGGACAATGGATAAGAAGGAGTTGGATGAACTGTGCCAACCCCCTTAACTTGTGTAGATGAACCATCAGCTAAAGTAACAGTGGATGGTAACGGAGCAAGAGAAGAAAATATACGCGAAAGACTTGATATGTGATTGGAGGCCCCCGAATCAATGATCCAAGAAGCAGTTGAAATGCTTGGAGTAGCAATGGAAGAAGTAGGCTGTGAAATCCGAAACTGGGTGTACCGAGCAAATTCCTCGTCAGATATAATCACTACCTTGCCTTCAGAAGACTGCAATAAGGGTGAAGAGTTAGAGCTAGATGCAATATTTGCAAATTGTTGTTGCTGCCCTAGTCTCCCATCTAACTTGTAGCAAACTTTCTGAAAATGATCAGGTTTGCTGCAGTAATGACAAGTTCGAATGACCCCTGAGCTATTAGTAGAAATGTGGGAATTTCCATAAGGCTGTCATTGGCCTTGGCCTCTCCTTGTTCTTGTGCCTCAGCCACGACCACGGGCATTATGTCTTCCACGATTTCCTTCACTCCTACTACCACCACCACCAATTCGAGATCGAGATATGAGCTGAACTATCTGCCAGGATACTCGAAGAACTCGAGCAAATGTGTTTGTGAGTAATGCAATAATTTCTCCTCCAAGAATCTGAGACCTAACAATTTCATAATCTGGATTGAGACCTCATAGGAACCCCATTACAGCCATTTGCTGGACATTGGCGAAAATAGGGAGAAGAGCTTTCAACTTCTCATACATTCTCTTAAAATCTGCCAAGTATTGTGTAATGGAATCCCCCTTCTTTCAGATTGGTAAAACTTCTTTGATAGCTCATAAATCCGTGAAAGATTATTTTGGCTAGAATACAATACATCCAAATACTCTCATAGTTCATTGACTCTGTCAATGTGAATTACTAAATCAATGATATTAATTTCCCTAGAGTTCAGCATTTGACAAAGAATACGTGCATCAACAACATCCCAATTTGCATCATTACTCCGGTCGAGTGTATATGCTCATTCCTGCCTATCAAAGTTAACTTCACAATTTTCTTCCATTGTTGAAAGTTCGCACTACCCTCAAGCTTCTTATCTGTAATTTGATTGGAAGAAGAGGAAACCACCTCAGCACAGCAATCTTCTCACCATCACCCATTCTCCAATAATAATTAAGAAAATTACCACAATATTTTCCTTCAAGCAACTCAATTGCAACAGTTCAATACTCCAACACTATTGAAAAAAATCACGTCAACAAGTCGCTTCATACTAACTAATAATCCAGGACTCTGAACAACTTGCTCCCTCCAACCATCAACAATTGAATTCACCAACATAGACAATATCGAGAAGTCCATAAGACTTCACAGATCCAGTCATAAGAACGTTGCTGACACTGAAAAGGACTTCATAAATTCGGTTGTTTTCACAAAATCAGTAACAGTACCAAAAACCTAGGATCGGCCAGATTTGTGGGGATCAGCTGGGATTGCAGCGGCCAGCGGCACATTCGCGGGGACCAGCAGGGTTGGACAGACCAGGTGACCCGTGTCCCACGAGATGCGGTGCGAGTGGGTGACCCGAAGTCCACAACCCTGCTGCGTGAGAAGAAGATGCTCTGGACCCTGCTGTGCAAGACGTTCTGGACCAGTTGCTGACCCGAGAACAAGCAGTCGCTGATCTAAAAAGACAACGATCTGTGACGGTGGCTAAGGATGTGGAGAAGGAGAAGGAGAAGATGATCTGCTCTGACACCATGTAAAATGGAAAATATTTGTATTGTAGTATTCTATAAAAGTCTATAAATATAAGCCCTAAATCCCCAAAGACTACCTTACCCTTTTGATATCTCTAACAAGTTTCTATTTTATCCACTGTATTTATTTTCTAGATCTTCTTACGTTTTCAGCTTCTTCATTGCTTGCTACCCTTGCTATACCAGGATTCATGATTTCTCTCCATTTATGGTGACAGAATGCTGGTGCAAGTTCATCTGGAAGCAATTTGAGATCGCTTGTCATCGGAATGGGCTTCAAACCATCTCTTGTTGACAAAGTAATTAGAGAAAGGGGTATGTACAGGGTCAGATTATGTAACTCTAAATCTCATGTGTAATCCTATTTGAAAGTTCTCGGGTACCTGTGAGCAATGTTAAAGGATTGAGCTAACGTTCTATCCAAAAAATTAGAGAAAAAAGATTTAGATACTGTGAGCATGCTACAGGCTTTTGCCTTGGATCAGTTCTTATGTCTCTCTTTTTGATCTTTTATGTATTAATGACCATGCCAGATATGTGCTATGGATATTTACGCTGACATTTTGATGCTTGAGCATCTTCTTGGTAATATAGGTGAGAATCTGGGGGATGAGTCTGTTGACTTGATACTGGAGACTCTCATAGGATATTCGGTAAGCGACATAATATACATCTCAATGATCTGGCGTTCTTTGTTTAGCAAAGAATTAGCTTTTGCTCAATGGCTTAAAACTTGATCATTTCTTTGTCTGGCAGTTGCTTTGGTTTTTTGCATCTGAATTCAGCGAAATTGCTTGCATATAATCAATCTCAGAGGGAGGGAGGGAGTGATTGACTTCTTTTAATTGCTTAAATTCTGTGTCGCGATTTGTGAAGTGCTTGAAGCAAGATATAGCAATGATTGATTATGCTGGAAATGAGTATTTAAGGTTGGTCTTTCTGATGATGAGTGCAAATATGAATACCAAGGATGCCAGTTGTGAGTCGAAAAGATCTTGTGAAAGATTGATTAGACCACGTGCTTGTGTACAAATGTTCACATGCATGTTTGCTGACTTTCCTTGATGCCTGGTGGCAGAAGAGCTGACAAGCATCTGAAAATCTCTAGGATCTGCTAGTGCTGGTCCTTGCAGAAGCTTTAAAGAATGGATGAAGCATACGACATTCCCAATCTAATACCTTTTAGGCCTTGAGCTTTTCCACAGAAATGGGCATGCTGGGCTCATGTTGTGGACCGACAGTCTGGCCTGGCTGACCATTTGTGTCCCATCGCATGTTTATCTATGGGATTTAGACTCTGCACTACTGAATTATGGTGCTTGACTGAAAAGCACGTGAAACTTTATGGTAGCAGCACCACCAAAAGTACATAATGAGTCAACCGTACATTATCAGAGACGTCTGGACATTAGTCCCTTCTTTATACTCAGATATCAATTTCCAGTCTCCATTTACTTGTTCAATCGGCAAAGTGATGTAAATGGAATTAAGGAAGCACTGTGTACATCACAGTCCCAGGCTTGTTCGATCAGCAAGGTGATGTAAATGGAATTAAGGAAGTACTTTGTACATGAGAGTCCCAGGACTTATGAGGTTGTTGTCCATGCACGTATTTGGATGAGAATTTTCCATTATTTTAAGAAGAAATGTGAAAATAATGTTCATCATCTGGTGTAGAAAACTGTAGATGTTACAGCTTCTATTGAAGTTGATATGCTTTGTCTTATCTAGGGTAATCAGAAATCGAAGTCCGAATCTTCAGATTCACTGGATAGGTTGTTCGATGATGATGACGATGCTACCAGTCATCCAGAACTTCCAACGGTTATTGAACCAAAAGAGGTAAACCATGCAGCAGTAATTGGCCTCTATCTACCCTTTTAATATGTACTGTAGCAAAATTTCTAATCTTCATCTAGAGTGGGTTCTTCTGATTTTTTTTCCTTATTAATGCCATGGTTGAGTGATGCAATGTAAGTCTCTTGTGGAACTGGTACTTTAAGCACTCTCAACTGCTACTGCTTTCATGCAGGAATCTGTCTTTGTAGGAGGAGTCTACGATGAAAAAAGGGCATCCTTGCAAATGATGCATTTCTCTGCAAAGGATATTGATTTTGCATTTGCTAGGCTTGGTGTGTAAAATTTCCTGAAAGCCTTGTGGTCGCTTCATGCTTTCTTTCTTGTGCTATTTATTCTATGTCATGATATTGCTGACTTAATGCGAAAAAGAAGTATTCACTTTTCAGGTTCTTCTTAATGTCAATGCATTAGTAGTTAATGTTGTGCTATGGATAAGCACAAATAAGTGCTAAACATTTCAAGTTAGTCAATTGAGTTGTAAGCATTTAATTTTGGTCAGTTTATCCTAAACCTTCATGGAAAATGTTCATTCTGGGACAAATTGACCAATATCTTAATTTACCAAAACTGGACAATTATGGATCAATTAGCCGTGGGGAAAAACGTTTAGGACTTCTGCTGCACTTTCCCATTGTGCAATATTAGTGCACCTATCGATGGTTTAATCGAAGTCCTTGTTGAGAAGAAATAAAACAACTGCAATATCTAATTTTGCGTGAACCTTTTTATGTCATAGCGTATCTGTGTCTGTATTTATCTATATCATGTGTACCCACACCCAAGCACACCCAGGATGCGCGCGCAATGTACCTGTATGTGTGGCGCATGCCCACTGTATCTGAAGCTGCCCCTCATAACACAAATACACTGGAAATAAGATCAAATGACAGCACAAGTTTTGTGGTCTACAGTGTGAAAAAGGATTATAGCTTTTTTGGCGGACAGTAATTTGGTGTCCTCTGCCATGGAGATTACAAGCGATTGTTAACCTGAGTCAGAAGGGAAGATGATGCTAGTTTATCCGTACAGAAAATTCTATGTTACATAGTTATGTTTTCTAGGATTCAACTCTTTTCAGACTTGGGCGTCTCCCTTCCCCTATGTTTGCATTATGCACCATTTAACTCTTGGAGCTTTGAAATTTGTGGCACTTTCTAGATGGTTTATCAATAAAAAGCTTATCATCAGCACTTAAATTAGTTCTCAGCTAATGTTATGCTAATTTGACGAGCACTTTTTCTCTTTCAATCATATTAATTTACCATTTCATATACACTTTCAAGGTAAGTTTCCAGATATATGACATCCTTGAGCATTTTCTGCTTATAGATGTTCTTGTATGCAACTTGTCTGACAATTGGACAGTTTCTGTAGGAAGTAATGGCACCTGTCTTCTCATATTTCCTGGTCCTATTTTATTTTCTTGTTTATATAACTTCTTTCTTCGTTTTGATAGGTGAAAATGCAACCGTCGATGAGATGGTGGACTTCATTGTTGCTGCCCAAATAGCTGAGAAGTTTAGAAAGGACACAACTGATAGAACCAATAACAATGAAGCTAATATTGAGGTGAAGGTTTTATGCAAGATTAAATGCCCAGTGTATTCGTTAAGATATATACAACATAGACTACGTTGTCTGACAGCTCAGGGTTTTGGGGAAAAAAAAAATGGTCATTCAACATGATAATTGACTTTGGGTCAAGACTTCGAATCTTGACACTCTTCTGTGAAAATTTCTAAAGTAAATTTGTGGAAGGAAAAGTTGTTTCAACAGTATGAAATTGCTTTTCATGGTTCTTTTGCCATATGGTTATCAATGTATTATGTAATGCTTATAGCAAAGATTAGCGAATGTGATTGGTGCAACAAGTACCTCCGCAAGCATTATCATTGTCCCTTTAAAGCTGTATTGAGTACTACATCCTCTCCTCTAAACAGCAAAGAGTTCAACATTGTAGTGCATTGTATGTGTCAGTGCGCATTTTTAAGTGCTGTGCTTGGCCCTCTTAGTCATATATTCAATAGATTTATGCTGCTGTATATGGTTATATTTTGTATCATAATGCCCAACTTCAAACCTAATCAATTGCAGTTATGATGGCATTATGTTGTTATTGAACCATGTAGAAACAAGAAGTTGGAATTTAGAGATTTAAAGCTGCAGATCTAGGTGTCTTTATCACATTCAACATGTCTGACGTAGTTAGTACAGTTTTTTTTTCCCCTCGGCATTGATCGGTGCTTCTTTAATAATGTTTTCTGCAGGAGAATAATGATGAGAAATTGTTTGGGACTATGGATAAGACACTAAGGTTGCTTGAAATGGGTTTCTCTGAGAATGAAGTGTCATCTGCATTTGAGAGATTTGGTGAGCAGTTTGTGAATGACGTGTATGAAAGTATCGAAGTAAATAGTAAGGCAATGATAAACATGTTTAATTTGGAAAAAAAGGTTTTGAAAAAACTCTCTCTATGCTTTGAAATGCGACTATAGTATAGTATAGGTGGAAATTGAAAGAACTGTAACTCATAACTGATGATTGGGATCCATGGGTCGGGCTTGTCTTAAATCTGGCCCGAGTCTGAATTTTATGCTAGAGCAAAATTTGGATGTCGCTTTCGTGGGCACATCTTATTTATCAGCCTATGAAATCTCTCCATGGACTCGGGTAGTGTGAAGCATCCAGAACCATGGGCACTAAAACCAGAATTCTGTATCTTTTTCCCCCTGGAGCCTATTTACTGACACTTGGCTTTAGTCTTCCAATCCAAGATCGGATAACCATTTTGTCTGGCCCTCATGGGAGTGAAATGTTTCAATACTTTTCTTCTTTCCTTTTCGGTAACGCCAATGCAATTCAGGAGGTTAATGTTTTTGTTGTTAGCCGGCTGGTTTCTGATCCTGTTGAATGTCAATGTATCAATCAAACTGACTTTTCAATTGGCTGTCACATGTCACCCCATATGCCATTGAGACATCTTCCTCCTTTCAGGTACGGAAGTTTCAATTGATGAACTTGCTGAGTCGATTCTTGCTGGTCCACTTGCTGGAAAGTTTGCTCAGAAAGATGAGGTGATTTGATTCTCTCATGATCATTTTATTTTGTTTAAGTTTACCCCCTTGTTTTGATGAATGAACAGGAAGATTCCGTTTTTTAAATGTTTCATGCAGCTAAGTAGATCACAACTTTCTTAACTTTGGATTTGTATATCTTGCTTTTTAATTTCGTTAGAGCATGTTTAGAATTGTCTCTGAGGGGAGGACAATGCGTCGATTCTTGGATTCTGAACATTACTTGGTTGCTGACATGCCAATGGAAGCTTGTATAATTAATCTGTTCTGAAATTTGAGTACACTGTTTTTGTTTGTTTGGTGCAGTATTCTTCTTCTTGTGTCCGCAAAAATTACGGTCCCACCACAAACTATGAAGAATATCATGACATAGAGATGAAGAATCATGTGAGAAGCAACTCATATGGTCTCACAATTGTAAAAACCGAGGATTTTGGTGCAGATACCTCATCACAGTCTAGTAGTGTCAACAGGGATGGTCTTCAAGGAAAAAGGCCGAAAGAAGAGAATTTTGATGACTTTCCAGATGTTGTACCTAACCTTAGGCGATTTGACTTTGAGGACATTCGTAAGGGCAAAAGGCCAAAGCAGGAGTCTCTTGATGATTCTAGCTCTTGCCTTGGATCTACATGGTTGGAAGGAAATGCTGCCACTGGAATCATCGCGAAGAAATCATTTGGATCGAATCCTTCCAAAGGTCTTAATCAAGTGGTATCGAAACCTCCGTTTTTCTTTTATGGGAGTGTCGTCAACCTTTCTCAGGAGTCTTGGGCCAAAATTTCTCAGTTCTTGTATGCGCTTGAGCCTGAATTTGTGAATAGTCAGTACTTTTCTGCATTGACTAGGAAGGAAGGCTATGTGCACAACCTTCCAACTGAAAATAGATTTCATATACTACCCAAACCGCCAATGACCATCGAGGATGCAATACCCCATACAAAAAGATGGTGGCCATCATGGGATACACGGAAACAGTTGAGCTGCATTAATCCTGAAACAAGTGGCCTGTCACCTTTGTGTGATAGACTTGGTAGAATTCTGACAGATTCGCGAGGGCTGCTTTCATCTGAACAGCAAAGGGACATCCTTCATCATTGTCGATCACGAAACCTTATTTGGGTTGGTCAATACAAACTGGCACCTGTAGAGCCTCGGCATTTGGAATCTGTCCTTGGCTACCCGCTAAATCATACTCACTTCGATGACATTAACTTAAATGAGAGACTAGAATCCCTGAGGCACTGTATCCAGACAGATGTGTTAGGGTATCATCTATCCGTGTTAAAGTCAATATTTCCTGATGGACTGACCGTGCTATCCCTTTTCAGTGGAATTGGTGGAGCTGAGGTAGCTTTGCATCGGCTTGGCATCCATTTGAAAGGTGTGGTCTCCATAGAGACCTCTGAAACAAGACGCAGAATTCTAAGGCGATGGTGGTGTAATAGTAAGCAAACTGGGGAATTGATGCAGATTGACGGCATACAGAGGCTGACCACTGGCAAGCTCGAGAACTTGTTTGCTAAGTTTGGAGGTTTTGACCTCCTCATTTGTCAGAACCCATGCATTCTCTCTCCTAGTCAGAAGTCGGCTGCAGATGGCGAGAATTTACCAGGTTTTGATTTCTCATTGTTTTATGAGTTTGTCCGTATTCTGCAACGGGTAAGGAGTGTGATGGAAAGAAACAGGTGATCTATATTTACTAATCAGTGTAGATTTCTCTTCCACAAATTGTGATTACCAATGTTGTTGTAAGATGCCTGACATTTATACTGTTCGACCACTGTGGAAGATTAGGCTGAACTATCTCATCAACAATATGCAGCTCAATTTGCTAATATTTATCGGATGAGTTGATTTTACTGCTAACGTTGTAGAACTTGACCAATTGTAGAACGGTATCATGTCATCATACTCGTGTCTTCTTGTCGTCCAGTTTGCGTGCAGGTTGGATGGGGTTCAGTGTTGGGAATTTCTGTGAGGCTACATTTAGGTTTTTTTTTTTCCCTTTTAGCCCATATTCTGTGAGGCTAGATGGTGCCTTCGTCTTTCTTTTCCTCCAGATCACTGGGTTTATAATTGACAGAGGCCAATTGCCAATACGAAGTTCCCTGGCAATTCTTGCTTAGACTTGGGTCTGCGGCCAGATAAATCACAATCATTGAACATTTTTGAGCATGTCATATGGCGGTCTAGGCGAAATTTATCCCATTCCCCTCCGACTTTCCTCCTTTTCTGACACGAACTTGCCAACTAACATCACCATTGTAAGCAAGCTTTCCTTTCTCTTTGCAATCCATGCGAACTAGTGTTCATGTACCCCTGTGCGGAGCGCAACAGCGTCTTTTGTAAGCAGCACAACTTGGAAGTCTTACCGGTACCCAATTTATCAGTTTTATAACTTACCAACCAGTGGAGCAGTCGTCGAGGACAATTGAGGCGGCGAAAACAGAAGCATACATGGGAGCAGAGGATCTTCATCCTTCCGTTAATATGGAACTCTTTCTTTCCAATTTCTCTTTGACTGGATATGAGGAATTTTTGCTGTCTTATACAGGGAGTAGTTTTCCTCAGTCATTGAGTAGGGAAAATCTGCTGAAAATTGGCGGGAAAAAAACGTGCGTGATCTCATGCAATTCAAGAAATCACTGTCCATTGAATGTGAGGGGGACATTTGCTTTTGTGTTTTATTTTTTGGCAGCAAATGAGCCGACCCAGAGTTAGGACTTACGTGGGGAATCATTGTCCTTGTTTTGCCATTGTGAGGGGCACAAACTCGGCGTGCAATCGCATTGACGATCGTAAATGGGAACACGTCATCCCTATGATCATTTATGGTTTGCTGCTTTACTGGGACGGGTTTTCTTGGCCTTTTGCTTCATTAAGGGCGAAAACTTCTGGGACAAGATCGAGCATCATTTTCAATTTTGTCCTAGCATTGGACTAATTGCAACTTGCAAGAATATCCTGGTGGGTGTGTTTTTCCTTTTTTTGTCCTTTACCCATTTTCCCTCTTTCCTGCTATTCTTCTTTTGGGGTATACTGAAGTCATGATGAAAAAAAATGTCAAAAAAGTCCACAATTTATTTCACTTTTACCAATTCAATCATAAATCTTTTAAATTTTTCAATCGAGTTATAACCTATGCACTTTTTGCAATTGAGTCTACTGGTCCAATTTTTGTCGAAAATTGCCTATACCGATCATTCTATATGGCATGATTGATATTGACGTGGATAATTTTTAATAATATTTTAAAATTTATTATTGTTTTCCCCATTTTCTTTTTTCTTGGTTTTCTTTTTCGTAGTGGGCCAATGAGGGCCATGACTCTTCACCGACCGCAATTGAGGCCATCGCAATTGTGGGTTAGGCAGCCTTGCCCAAATCTAGGCTAGGCTAGGCTAGGCTTTGCGGCCCGTACCAGCGATTAGCGAGGGCTGGGTGATGCGCCTTGGTCACGCTAAGAAAAAGAAAAACTAAGAAAAGAAAGAAACAAAGGTAAAGAAATAATAAAAAATAAAAAAATATTTAAATGTTAGTAAAATTATTCACATTACGTCGCCCCGTGTCACATAAGACGGCCGGCTTCACATAAGTATTTTTGGCCAAAATTAATCAGATGAACTCAATTGACAAAGTGTGAAAAAGTTAGAACTCTATTGTCAAAATTAAAAAAAAGTTTAGGACTGAATAGATAAAAGTACAATAAATTTAAGACTTCTTTGATAATTTTTCCATTAAAATGTATTGACGCTACTTTCTTGTCCATGGATTTCCACGTTTTAAATGAATACAAGGTTATAAGGTGGTGCCGTTTGTCCTTTGGGGTGATTCCAAAGATACGTTGGATCTATCCCTAGTGTTGACTCATTAAAGGCAATATCTTTCCCAAAGTTCATGTAAAATTCATTTATCTCTTGCAAAATACTTTTATCGTGTGTGCCTAAATTAGACTTTAGCGTCAACTTTGAATCTATCATATTAAGTTTTGGATGAACCTCAATCAACCTCACGTGATTTTATTCAACAACAACAACAATTATACTCAACAGAACATCACATAGCATATTTATTGGATGAGAAAATTACTAGCAAGGTTTTAAACCTATTGTACGGATATTAATTCACTCATAAACCTTTTGATTTGGTCAATTTAGTTCTACGTCTTTTGAAAATTTGCCAATATAGTCTTTTCGGCCAATTTTGATGTAAACCGTCGACATGAAAGCTAACCGTGTTATGTGTCACAGCCAGTGCTAACGTGGATAATTTGTGCAATTTTTTAAAATTTATTTTGAATTTTCTATATTTTCACTTATATATTTTTTTTTCTTTCTTTTTCGTTTCCTTCTTCTTATTCTTCTGGTCACCAGGCCTTGGCACTGGCTGACAACTAACCACAAGAGAGGACCGGCAAGGTTGGTCCTTGCTTGTGGCCAGTTCTCGGCCATTACCAATGCCTAGTGCCCGGTGGAGGAAGAATAAAATAAAATAAAAGAAGAAAATCAAAATCACATAAAAAAAAATTATAAAAGGCTTACGCTATTTCCACTTCAATTTTGGCTTTGACATTCCCCAAAATAGGGTTTTCGCCATTTTGCCCCTTTGGTCAAATTTCCTTCCGTTTTTGTTTACTTATTCATTTTCCTTTCTCGTGGATCCCACGTTTCTCTTTCTCCACTTGTTTCTTCCATTTTCTGCAGAATCTTGGACAACCTAACTCCATATCCCCACCTACATTCACATTCATTTTCTTCTTCTCCTCTTCATACTTAGGATCATCCATCAGAAGAAACCGAAACATAGTCCTCAGACCCAACCACAGCACGATGCGGCCTTCGTGGTTACCATCCCCATAGGGCAATTTCTTCGCCATCTCACCGACACTCACGATGTCCTTATAAATTCCACACATCAATATTTCATCCTTTGATACGATTTCCTCAGTTGGAAGCTCCAACATCACTGATTTCACGGTCAACGGAGCTCCTCTTCTTCTAGTATTTCTACAGCTACGTTTTAGCACCTAGCATCAACCACGTAATCCTCTGAAATGGCCATGTAGCTGTCTGATTCAAGCACTTTGCCTCAATTCAATGGAGTTATCATCCAGTCTCATAAAAATTTCAGCCCAACTGACAATTTGATTACGCCCGCTTTGAACTTGCATTGCGAAGTCTCGAATTTGAACCTTGAGCATGTCGCGCCACCTCCGCCATGCATCACACTCATCATAATCATTGTTGTTCTCTCCTCCGTTTTGAATATCTAATTGATTATCACCTTCTCTCTCTCCCCTTTGTCTCGTTCATTTCCCTTGCAATTTCTATTCTCTTCGTTATGTATAAAAAAAGAGAAGTAACTTGGACCAAATCATGAGAGACAAAGTGACAAAGTGGTAAAAATTCTAATTTTACGAGTGTCAAAGCCAAAACTAGGATGAAAATAAGGCAATTTGTATAAAATTATCTGTCAGTAATTTTCAGTCAAATATTTTAGAAGGATTGAATTCATCATTCCTTCAAAATATTCAGACCTATATTAATATAATTAAAAAATTTAGAATTGTTTTGATAATTTTCCCATTCATTGGAAGGCGTCAGGCAGGCAGGATGGTTGAATTATTTTGACAAATGCAGTTGAAATCCCTTTTTTGTTTTGGTGATCACTGATTACTTCTGATAAGATCTATTTATCGGATTCCCACAATGAACTCTTCTTCTTTTGTTACCCACGTGGTAAGGAGACATCCTTTCCTCGGATGAATACACTGAATCCTTCCAAGTATCCTTTTCCGCCATATGACCACGTGACTTGACTAGACTTTCACCGCATTGATCTTCGGTGGTCAAGGCCGGAAATCTCGGGGACTTAATTTTTTTTTTCCTGATCCATCACCATCTTTTCGTATTTATAGCAAAAACTTTTGGTGAAACAAAAATACAGAGTAGCAAAAAAGGAAAAATTCGAGATGCAAAAGTTTATCTGATTTGCCTTTTAACTTATGTTACATCCAGTAGATAATTTCGTTATAATTAACGCATCATACCTATCTTTTACATTATTCGATTTCAAACAGAAAAAAAAAATAACAATGACTATTCAATGGCATAATCTCAAACTGCCAATAAAATATGGGCTCAAACTATATAAGTCTTTTGGGGAATATGAACCACTCCCCAATATAAGTATCAATTTTCTCATGAGATTGTAGATGAATTTCAATGCAAAAGCATTTAGATACATCGCTTACATTTCGTTGGTTAATCTAGCTGTTCATGCTCGCATTCGCGCGCATTGGATGGCTCTCGCTAAATTATATTCAAAAATTAGAATATTAGGGAAAATATGAAAAATGGGTGCTGAAAATGATATGGAAGTTAAGAAGAGAGTGGCGGATAGAAAAGTTACGGTGGAGGGTACATAGTCAATCTTGTGACGCCAATCGGGAAAATGTACATCTACATTATATCAATCGTGATATGTACTTAGTGCTAGTATCAATATACTGATTTAACGAAACAGCCGAAGTGAATGTGAATTTGAAAGGATTTGGAGCAACTTTCTTACACGGGTCACATTCATCACCATCGAACTCTCTCCCTGTTTATCTAGTATAGACCATAATAAGCAATTAGGAAGCACTGACGGTCTCGTATGACTTCCGTGTTATGTCCGACACTCTAACATTTTTCGACACTCTTCGACATGTGACTGACAAGTAATCAGTGCTCCAATCACGCCAGCGACATGCGAGTCTAGCATCTCGACATGTATGAGTCAATTTTAAGTATTTTCAATAAATTAAAGGTCAAAATATAGATCTATCAAAAATATATATACTTAAGTCATATATCTACTTATCTCAAAATTATTATACTCAGCTACCAAAAAAAGAAAGTCACCGCTGTCTCGACGTATCGAAATTTTCATGCACTTGACTTCTTTTTATACAACATTATTATTATTATTAGCATTATTTATTTATTTTGAGGAAGTCAGGAGCTGGTCGTGCTCCAGAGCGTAGTGAAGCAACAACTTGGGTGCTTCGCTCAGTGCCAGCTTGTCGTGGACTGGCACAGCCATATTCACCCTTCTTGCATCCGTCTCTCTCTCCCTCTCCGAACTCCCTACTCCAACCAACCCTCTCAACACGAAAGTAGAAAGAGTCCTCCTTTTAGCATTTCCAAGTCATTTCAGCTGTAAGTACCCCACAATTTCTTCCACTTATTGAATTCTTTGATTCTACTTTTATCTGCATTTGCCCTTTCTTGATTCGGACCTCCTTGAAAGCTCACTTGATTCCATTCTCCTTCGGTAATAATGCTGGTGCATTACGTTTTGTTTGTTTCTGCTGTTGAGCTTGTATGACAGTGACGTTACCTGACATCCCTTTGACCCACATTACTGTTTAAAGCGCCGTAGATGCAGCTCCCTTCTCAAAGTTCGTACCTTTGTAGGCCTTTATATCTGGAGCTCAGCCTCAAGATCTTTCTCTGTGTCCACATTGTTCTATTTCATGGTGAATTTCTGGTACAGCTAAGAGGGTCTTCCTTCATGGAGCTCCATCCTGCAAAGACCTGCGTTGTTTGGAAATTCCCATTTTATAGTGTGAGGTTCTGAGCCTGGTCTTCCATGTATCATTTGTCTATTGAATGCATGGTGTCATTTCAGTCGCAGTACGTTTGGGTCAGATGTTCCCAAGAACCTGCCACATTCATGCCGATAGTGCTAATCTTTCAGTTAGAGCCTTGCCCTGGAATGTTTGAGCCACTGTAGGAGCCGCTTCTTGTTTTCCTGACTAAGGGGGAAAAGAAGATGGAAGAGACCTTTGTACCATTTCGTGGGATAAAGAATGATCTTCAAGGGAGATTGCTATGCTACAAGCAAGATTGGACTGGTGGACTCAGGGCAGGCTTTAGGTACTTATGCTCTTTTATCACCCTTTACTTCATCGAAGTACTGACCGGTGACGTTTAGACTAACTGATGCTGGGTACTGTACTGCGCCAGGATATTGGCTCCCACCACATACATATTTTTCGCCTCTGCAATTCCAGTTATTTCATTTGGAGAACAATTGGAAAGAAGCACAGGTGAAATGGTGTATCCATCTTATTTTTTCGAGGGCTGTGCGACATTCAGGCAGTCCTTGAATTTTTTTCATCTGATTCAATACTTCCCAAAAATTACTCAATTGTCTGGTTTTTTGCGGCCGCTGCTGGGCCACTGTTGTGTGTGAATATGTCTATGCCTATGATTTGGAATTTCTAACAGCTCGTTCAATCTATAGATGGAGTTTTAACGGCAGTTCAAACGTTAGCTTCTACTGCATTGTGCGGGGTAATACACTCTGTTTTCGGAGGCCAGCCATTGTTGATTCTTGGAGTGGCAGAGCCAACCGTAATTATGTATACCTTCTTATTTAACTTTGCTAAAGACAGACCGGAATTGGGATCAAAGCTCTTTCTAGCGTGGACTGGATGGTACCGTATTCCACTCTTTCCTGCAAAAACATATCATTTCTCAAACTCGGCTTGGCATCAGTTATTCTTATAATTACCTTGCTCATTGCCATGCATTACTTCAACTTTTAAACTTGCAGGGTATGCGTGTGGACTGCAATCTTACTGTTTCTACTAGCTGTCCTTGGAGCTTGCTCAATCATAAATAGGTTTACTCGTCTTGCTGGTGAATTATTTGGCCTCCTTATTGCGATGCTTTTTATGCAGCAAGCTATCAAGGTGAGTCATGTATCCGTCACATCATTCTTTCTTTAAGCTTTCAATTGACGATGATGAAGATTTGCTCCTGGCCAAAAAGAAGTTAAGTTTCAATCTGCTTATTCAAACATATGATGAGTGCTGCATGTTACTCATGAAGTACCTGAAATTTATCCTATGCATCTTGCCAAGCTGGATGTCATTTTGGTATTTTGTCACTCTTCAGGGCCTGGTCGAGGAATTTCGCTTACCTGAAAGAGAAAATCCCAGCCTTACCGAATTCCAACCACCATGGAGATTTGCAAATGGCATGTTTGCTTTGGTCTTGTCATTTGGGCTTCTGGTTACAGCATTAAGAAGCCGAAAAGCAAGATCTTGGAAATATGGATCAGGCAAGTTCCTGAAACCCCAAAGGTCTCAAGTGAAATACCATTCTGCGCTGTGCAGACTACATACACAGTTCAAAATTCATTTATTCTGCGTACAATCGTTTACTTTATCTCATGGCCTAGATTTTACTTATGAAAAATATTACAATGGAAATTCTGCTGTTCTGTCAGTCCAATGTCATGCTACAATGGGACTTAAAAACCAATCATGATTTACACGGCATCTAGTTATTGCACTCCGAAAATTTGTCTTCATATGCATATATTTCTAGTTAACATGCTTACAGTTAATCAAGGTTGTAAGTTTGACTCAACGTGCTCCAGGGTCACTGCGAGGCTTCACTGCGGATTATGGTGTGCCATTGATGGTTCTGGTCTGGACAGCAATTTCATATGCACCAGCTGGAAATATTCCCAAAGGGATACCGAGGCGCCTCTTCAGTCCAAATCCATGGTCTCCTGGCGCGTATGAGAACTGGACTGTTATAAAGGTATGGGTAACCAGATATCCTACTTATGTTTAGCTCATTATTATTGTTGTTCTTTTTGGACTCTATCAATTAGGTGATACATTTTTTCATGTAATAACCAACAGGACATGGTAAAAGTACCTGTGCTCTACATCATTGGAGCTTTTATCCCGGCAACGATGATCGCGGTGCTTTATTATTTTGACCACAGTGTAGCATCCCAACTTGCTCAGCAGAAAGAGTTTAACTTGAGAAAGCCATCTTCTTTCCACTACGATCTACTTCTTTTGGGGTTTCTGGTATGAAGATTGACTTGCTATATCATCGCTTTCTGCGACTGGTAATTCCACTAAAGTTTTCCTTGTTTGCTTAATTGCACGACAGACAATACTATGTGGTCTCCTGGGGATCCCTCCATCAAATGGTGTCATACCACAGTCCCCCATGCATACGAAAAGCTTAGCTACTCTAAAGCATCAGGTACCTACAATTCACAGCTTCTGCTATAGAAGTAGTGGTCCCATGCCCAGATTCCATTTGGTTACGCTATGACGTAACCATCACAGGTTTTTTTTTTTTTTGGTTGGAACCATCACGGTTATCTAATTTCTGAATTTTTCCAATATATTTATGCTATGCAGTTACTTCGGAATCGGCTTGTATCGACTGCTCGTAAATGCATGGGGCAGAATGCAAGTCTGGGGCAAGTCTATGGAAGCATGCAGGAAGCCTATCAACAAATGCAGACTCCACTGATTTACCAGGCACCTTCTGCTTTGGTAAGATGATGCAACACCATTTCTTTTAGGTTGAACCTAATTCAATCTCTAACTGTATATACATGTCCAATCTACTGGAGAAAAAGAGCTTAACCCTCCTTGCTAACGTCAGAGCACTTCATAGTAGAGGACTCCTGATAAAAAATCTTGATATTTATTTCACAAATGATCACTTCTACTGTAAAATAGGGTCTGAAGGATTTGAAGGACGCGACAATTCAAATGGCTTCCAGCATGGGGCACATGGATGCACCGGTTGACGAAACTGTGTTTGATGTTGAGAAAGAAATTGATGATTTATTGCCAGTTGAGGTGAAAGAACAAAGGCTCAGTAACTTGCTTCAAGCTGCAATGGTTGGTGGATGTGTTGCAGCTATGCCTTTGCTGAAGAAGATCCCAACCTCAGTGCTGTGGGGCTATTTTGCCTTCATGGCCATCGAAAGCCTTCCTGGTAACCAGTTCTGGGAGAGGATCTTACTGCTTTTCACTGCTCCAAGCCGAAGATACAAGTAGATATTTTGCAGATCTTCCTCTCGGATTAAATCTTGTTTGCTGCATATATTTCACATTGCACATATTTATCTGCTCACTTCTTAATCATTTTCTTCAGAGTGCTGGAGGAGTATCATGCTACTTTCGTGGAGACCGTACCGTTCAAGACAATTGTGGTTTTCACAATATTCCAGACCATGTATTTGCTCATTTGTTTCGGGATTACGTGGGTTCCGCTTGCTGGGGTACTTTTCCCACTGATGATCATGCTTTTAGTTCCAGTGAGGCAATACATCTTGCCCAAGTTCTTCAAAGTGCACCACCTTCAAGATTTGGACGCTGCAGAGTATGAAGAGGCCCCTGCCGTATCGTTTCATCTTTCACCGGTATAGTGCTATTGATACTTCTACACCTAATTATGTCGAATTAGACCTCACTTCCTTGAATAAATTGCATGCTTCTGAGAGAAGTTATCCGTAGTTCAAGCAATTTAATTGGTCCTGCAATGTTTTCTACATCCTTAACCTGTCGAGAATCAAGATAGCTTTTAATTCTTGGACATTTGACGTGCCTTTGTCATATCAGGAAGGAAGGATGAGCAGGACGACGTCATTTGCTGACGACGGAGAGGTTTTAGATGGTATAATTACTCGAAGCAGGGGCGAGATCAGGCGGACATGCAGTTCCAAGGCGACTAGCTCCTGCGCAACGCCATCTCGAGAATTGAAAGGCATTCAAAGCCCTCGGATTTACAGCCCACGCATCAGTGAACTTCGAGGTGATCAAAATCCTCAGCTGGGGAAGAAGCCCTTCCAGTCCAAGGGCCAGACCATCAAACTTAGGGAAAACTGGCTAGGGGGTTCGAACGATTATTAGATACAATACACGAAGTAGTACTGGATCATAAAAAGAAGCTACCATGCAGTCTGCAATTGCATATTTCTTAGCTCTATTCGGAATAGATATCTCTTTGTCGTCAGTTGTAATTATAAGATATCTTGACGTCAATATTCACTTCTGCTGGAAATCTGTAACCAGAGATTGTTGTTAATGATAAAATATCAGTGTCTTTTCATTTTTGCACTCCTTTCTCAGGCTTTGACAGAAACTGTTAAGGGAAGGCAACCCCTTCTCCAAGTCCTGAGACATGATAGGATAAACGAGGACGGCGGTCAAACTGGTTAATGTCCCGTTACATGATACCAATCATTCGTAATAACATGAACACTTCTTGCGATGTGTTTTTTGCTGTTGCAGTGGAGAAAAAGAACGAGAAAGACAAAACAACAGGCATTGGTAGTGATGGTCGCTAAGAAGTAGAAGAATCGAAGTTGTCAAAGTTGAAAGCCATATGTTATTGTCACGGGCCGACCGATTCTGTTCGCGGAATTAACCCATGTGGCGTCTAACAAGCCAAGCTAGACCAGCCTTTCCCCATATAGTTGTTCCATAGAACACTTAGGCGAATAGCTTTCGCTTATGGGATCATACCACACCCAGCTCAGCTCGGGTATCCATTACATCGAGTAAGACAAGTATGACACTTTAAGCACGACAACCGGTTTCGGCCTGCCCAGGCCTCATCAGGAGAGCAGCATCAGCTCCCGACCAGTTTGTACACGGTTCTTAAAGATATATCCACTTAACCTAGAACCCCTAATACAAAACCTGTCTGACGCTACTCACACGATCCATCTGTCTCTTCTCCCCCATACAACGCTCACTCGTCGTGATAACCCTGTTGACATCTAAATTTTGACTTTTTAAAATTCATTCAAGTACATAAAAAAACGAGAATTTGTTCTCACCAAAAATTAATTTTTTCATGCATTGCATATTTAATTTTTTTGTCGGTCATGCATTTTATTATGGCTAACGACGGAGGATTTGAGCTTAAATTGATAAACGATTGGATTGAGCGTGAGGGAGGTGTGCCGAAAGGCTTATGAAGTTTTGAACTTAAAAGAAATTTTTCCACAGGGACTGAATTGCAAATACATAAAACTTCAGGGACTGAATTACAAATACATAAAACTTCAGGGGCTAAATTGCAAATACATAAAATTTTAGGGATAGTGGAGAAATTAGAAAGAAAGATGGAGAAGGGGAGATATAGAAGGGAATATGGAGAAATTAGAAAGGAAGATGGAGAAGGGGAGAGATAGAAGGGAAGATGGAGAAATTAGAAGGAAAGATGGAGAATGGAAGATGGTGAATTAGAAGGGAAGATGGAGATAAAGAAGGGAAGATGGTGGAATTAGAAGGGAAGATGAAGTTAGTGGAAAAATTAGAATGATAGATGAAGATAGAGAAAGGAAGATGGGGGAGTAGGCTATAAAAGGAGGAAAAATGAGAACCTTGAAGGGGGGACTTTTGGAGAGATTAGAGAGAAATTAGGAAGACTTTGGAGATTGAAAAAAAATTTGGAGAGATTTCAAGAAAAAAAATTTTGAGAGAGAAAAATTCGCCGCCGTGGAACAAGCCTTGGCGACGCGACGGATTCATCTCCAACGAGGTCTAGGCGCATCAGCATGTGCAATTATCTGGTAACTCAATTTTTCGTGTTTAGATGACGAAATCTCGAAAACAAATATACTGAACATTCGTAGATGACTTCGAGATCTTCGATTTGATATATTATGGTGTGAAAATGGACGTCGTTTGCTATGTCAAAATGGTCCCGAAATGGAAAGCAGAAATATGGAAATATGGTGATCAGAACCTCAGATGGAATTTTTCTAATCTGACCTTTCATGCTAAATGATTTTCCATGGGTTATTCTAGACTTCGTTTCATAAAGACTTCTTCATGACATTTGTTCATAAGATCTTAATGCATAACATATAAAAAAAAAATATATTCATGCACGTTTCATATTTTTTATGCATTTAATGAAATCATGCAATTCTGTTGGCGTCCTTGAGTCTGAGTGTTTTTCTGTGCGTGGTCATATTGATTCGTAGTTATCTCATGTTTAGAGTCTTCTTTTGAAACTTCACAAAAAATGAAAGTTGTTCATTGGGGTTTTGTTTAGTAGACTGGAAAGTTTTGTGCATTAATTTTGAGATTTGAGTGTCCATTTGAGCTTAATCCTGAAGTATGTCTGTTCTGTGAAATTTGTTTGTTTGCTGCTGAGCTCTCATGAAAGACCATTTTCTACACGAAAATGAGTGTCTCTTCAGTAAGAATGTAAAACATGAAAGTTGTCAACGACACATTTTCCCATCCACATAAAAAATCTCAGAAGTTTTGCATACATTTCATTATTTCTTTTGTATTTTATGGTTACTGCTTTCTCCCTAAGAATGTTCATGGACAATATGATTTAATTCGTATTTTTTGTGTTAATGCATTGGAAAATGTAAAAAATGGTCTCAATGAAGTTTAATCAGCACGTGTTAAAATTTCTTTGAGTTTTTGAATTGTCTTAACTCATTGGTGATTGTGCATGTTCGATTGGATAAGTTTATTATTTTCATTTGGCTTTCGGCCCGATGCTTTGAAGACTGGAGGATGACCGATGTCCATTCCGCTCCGTTTTGTTGTACTCCCGACCCACGAGGCTTGGCGACCGGTGTTTGACCGATGTCCATTCCGGTCCATTTTTGTTGTATTCCCGATCATGTCTCGGGTTTTATTTAATTGGTCTGTAATTATTCACCCGATGAGTTGCGGGTTTTATTTTCATTGTCCTTAGGGTAGTTTTACTTTACCTGCTCTCTCTTCAGATCTTCGTTTGCTTTAGGTGATTTTGCATTCTTTATAATACATCGAAAAAATCTAAAAAAAATAATAAAAAGAAAACCCAAAAAAAATTGCACCTTTGAACCTCAAGTGAAAATTTATCAAAATTGCCAAGTTGAACATTTTCATGAAATTGGTACCGAAAGGGCGTTAATTGAAAAATTAGCGTAATCAAGTCCCCGAACTCATTAATCTCTGGTTCGTAGGAATAAAGTATTTCTCCCGATACTTTATTTAGGTGTCTAATCAATCTACCCAAAATGATTAGTGGCGACTCCAAGATAAATCCTTCTTTTGATGAAATTGAACCCAAGTCACGATTTGGTAGAACTCGGGAGAGTTCGAGCTATGCTAGTTAATTCAATTTAATTAACATGGTAATCCATTAACTTTAAAAATTGGGAAACTGATTTTTAGGTCGCGACAAACCCCACAAGCTTCACCCTCAAAGGACACAAGTACGGGAGAACTTGCCCACCTAGGCCACGGAACACCCGGTCCGTTTCATTCTCCCACACTCAATCCGCGAACGCTCTCGTTGCGGGCTGTTTTGTCGCTTCCTTGCGTTCTCCAACCATCAACGCCACACCCTCGGAACTTACATGAATGACAACGCTCGCCCAACAGAACAACTCTACCCCACTAATCTCAACAGACCAATGGAGGTTCCTCCCTCGATGAAATGTAGCAGCGGACCCCTATTGAGATTCGCCGAATTGATCCAGGAACGTTATCCCATTTTAGTGAGCAACCCGATTTCTTCCTATGCCCCCATTGCCATCTTAGAAGCTCGATGAGAGCCGCAGCTTGTTCGAATCCTCTTGGCCCCGGCGATCACTCTCCGCCCTCAAAGGACCGGGAAGACCACAGGCTATCCCGAATCACCCACCTACTGAAAGGATTCCTGCTCTGATACCATTTTGTCACGGGCCAACAGATTCTGTCCGCGGAATTAACCCGTGCGGCGTCTAGCAAGCCAAGCTAGACCAGCCTTTCCCCATATAGTTATTCCATAGAACACTTAGGCGAATAGTTTTCTTGTATGGGATCATACCACGCTCAGCTCAGTTCGGGCATCCGTTACATCGAGTAAGACAAGTAGGACACTTTAAGCACGACAACTGGTTTCGCCTTGCCCAGGCCTCATCAGGAGAACGGCATCAGCTTCCGACCATTTTGTACATGGGAGGCCAACCCCGCCTTCAGAGTTCTTAAAGATATATCCACTTAACCTAGAACCCCTAGTACAAAACTCGCCTGACGCCACTCACACGACCCAGCTGTCTCTTTTCCCCCCTATAACGCTCACTCGTCGTGATAACCCCACAAGCTTCACCCTCAAAGGGACACGAGTACGGGAGAACTTGCCCACCTAGGCCACGGAACACTCGATCCGTTTCATTATGCTCTCGCCCTTAGAGCCGCAAGTTCATAATGCTGTGAAATATCAAGCGACGACCACAGAGAAATTAATGAGAGTAACAGTAGAGAGAGATTCATTTGATGGGGAGAGCCTTTTAAGTTAAGCACCCATGTAGTAATTTTCTCGAGAGGTACGGAAAATGTATATGTCCTGTTGATTCAGTAGTTCAACGGCCCGAGGCTGACAAGAAAATGTTCATTTCAGTGAGAGGACCAAGTGGGAATCATTTGGAGTTTGAATTGCAGACATCATAATGAGGAATGAAAGCAAAAAGCAGTGGCCATGATTCTTCCCGGGCACCCTCCGCCTATATGAAGCAACACAAACGGTCCACGTCACTTCATCTATACGGTGTCTTCATTATATTTGCCTTGCGAGATCCTAATCACTTTGCACCGCGGGGTCCCCGGTGAAAGTGAAAAAATCACTCCCCTCGCAGAAGCTGACTTTAGGCAGCCCTTCTTGGTTGGCCGCGCAAATTTCCCACTAGCTAGCATAAGAAAGAACTGATGATAGACTGAACTAGCATGGAGATGTGCTTTTCATCTTTACTCATGCGATGGCGAAGTCAGCAATGTTCATTTTGACCTCTCAACTTCACTCATCGCCCCAAAACGGTACACATCTCTAGCAGGACTATTTCCTTCATCATATGACAGTTCTTCAGATAGATGGGCAATAATTAGAATATTATCCCTTTTCGTGCAGAAAACAGTAAAAAAAATTGCTCATTGCCGTGAAAATCGGTCATGCTGTCAAATGCATTTGTTCTGAGTTGCGACATGACCACAAATTATGACCATATTCATCGGTAGACCACCCACAGCGACACATTGACCCTTGTCCTGTTCTGCAACGCACATTGCTTGCAGTTTTATGTTAGCACCACAATCAATTGCAGCAATGGGGCATAAAAAAAGAGGTATCTTAGTGCCACTGAAGCTAAACTAACTCCATAAGCAGTTGAAATCTCGTCAACAAGCCCATTGACACTATGACCCCTTGCTGAATTTGCGACCAGTCATCTTCTCTGATTCATACAATATGTGGTTAATCAGCCCCCTTGCTGCACTACAAATAAGAAAAAATATTTAGTTAGAACCTTGCATATTACTACTTCAGTCAAGATACCAAAATAGAAGTTTCACGTTTTGTTTGTGCAGTCTTAACTCTGAATCCCACCAAATAGAAGAGAGGCAACTACTACCAAAGCTTATATGGCCTAATCCGGCTCCCCACAACATTATGAAGATAACAAGCATAAAGAATTTCATCATGCAGCGATTGAATCCTTTCCACATAAATACCAAACAATTTCCTTTTCTTTGAATGAAGAAAAACCGAAAGAAGACTGTTAATGCTACAAGATAGGCATTGTGGAACTCACTCATCCTTAAGTTTTTGGATTTTCTCAGGATCCGTCTCATGCATGTGCCGTCTAAATTGCTGCCTCACCAAGTCAACAAGAAGCTGAGTATTGTGTTGCTGCACAAATGTACGTGAAGAGAAATAAGTCAGTTCCTGAGCTGCACGAAACACGAAAGTGTAGCCATGGAAGAAGGGGGCTCAAATGATGTGCAATGCTCCTCACTAAAACTACTTTCAAATTTCAGCAAATATTTCGTTAAATATCATTTGATCAGGAACCATAATTAAATGAACCAATGACTAAATTAATATTTAAATGTGCCAGATAAATAAATTTTCCAACTTCCATATCATGATCTTGCCACTTAGGCAATGAAAGACTCACAACCAAAAGCTTGACCAGCGTATATATTCTCATTCCTTTTGGTAAATTACATCTTATGGAAAAATCTTCTCCAAGTTACAAACATCAGATCGCATGAAAGCAACTCGACAGTAGGTTGTGTCCATCAAGAGAGATATGTTTTAAGAAAAAAAATACAGTCTTCCCAGCACAAATTAAGACAGTGAAGGAATTTAGACTACTGTATGGAAAAAATATTCATTTCTGCTACTTGTATTGCAGTCATAAGGTCCAAGGGAAGCATCCAGTCCAACATGCCAAATTATAACTACGAGCTCAAATATTCTGAGACGCCCGTTTTCTTGCACTCTATATGGCCATAAAAAACTTAAGCATGCCTTCCCCGCCTGGTGAATTTTTAGCCAAACAGGATATAGTCTAATTTCAATTATTCCGATTCATGGTAGTATTTGCTTGTAAAACTTCCAACTTATTGAAATATGCAAGCAGATAAAATGGAACTATAAAAAAACAATGTCCTTAAACACAGTATCATTCAGACAAAAGCCATCCATCGAGTTTGAAGCAATGAGCCAGAAAAAGCATGACAGAATTGAAGCTACCATGTGGATTTAAAAGAATTCAATTGCGAAACGGAAACTCTGATACTACCCGCCATTCACTTCAGCAAATATTAGCTAATATCTATATAACCAACAAAGTACAAGGAGTAAAGGAGGGTGTACCTGATGCCCTATGTATTTCGCTCTTCGAAGGCACTCGCGATAAAGCTGCAACGACCAATAGGGCGAACAATGAAACGACCAATACAAGGAACTACCCACAAAAACAACTTAAAAAGAAACAGCATAGTATAGTTGGATTGAAATGAAGGAGACCAACCTGAAACGATGAAATTTCTCTACACTAAGAAATGAGAAACATATGAAAGATGAAAACACACTGACCCTTAGAACATTGTCTGCCAGTTCAGGAGGCAAAGCTGTTTGCAGAGACGGCATCTCGGCTCTCTCTCCGCCTGTTTTAACGAAAATTACAGCTTCCAAAGATTAAAAGGAAACAGAAGAATGAGATGAAACCCAAACGGCAATCAACAGTGCTTGCGCAAGAATTCGAAGGGGAGGCGAAGAAAAGACAAAATTTCCAAAAGATCACGGGATTTTTCCAGAATCTACTGGTGTAAACTTCATTGTATCCAAAGTAAATGCTCAAGCTAGCCTCGCTCGACATCGACACGTCATCTCCAATAGCCATGAATCGATGAACGAGGAGGAGGGAGAAGACTACCTGGTTAAGCAACAGCAGGATCTGGGATTTCGGAGGAGGAAGACTGCAACGACAGAGTTTTCGTAGACGGGGGAATGCAATGGAAATGTTGCTTGAGCGGTGTAAACGGGCCTGGCCGGGTCTCGGCCCAAGAAAGGAGAGAGGCTTTCGCACCAGTTTACCTTAAGGCCGACAATTCGTGTCTTCGTGTTGCATCCGTATCAATTCCTACCATGCAAATTTGTGCCAATGTGATTACAACGTACTTTTCATTGAAAATGGACGACAAGGTGGTGATTTCGAGTTGAGTCCGTGTCTTGCATGTCGAGTTCAGATTTCTTTCTAGAAATTCAAGTTATATTAGGAAGCGTTGCCCATCGCCCAAATAACAATAAGAGCAGGTTTGCTCGAGTCAACAACTGTGATCTTTTTTGCTCGAGTAATTAGATATGTGTGTATGTATATAGAGGCTAAGGCACCTAAAAGTATTGAATATGCACATGTGACCGAGTCCAATGTAATGTCAACTTTGGCATCCTTGAAGTTGGTTACCTCTCTATTGGACCCACAATGATCGATTCCCATGAGAGGTAGGGAATTTCCAGAAATTTAATTTGTTTTAGCTAGCCACAAGCGTCGCCATTCGTGGTTTATGCGCAACGGGTGCGCATGAGAACGTTTCTGTTTCGCTATTTCTGTTCCAAACCTATTCCAGAAATAGGTTTGGAATAGAAACTCGTTTGGTAACGCAAATCTGTTTTTTTATTTCTGGAACAAAAAACTGTTCCAGAAATAGATTTGTACCCAAAACCAAAAATAAATTTTTTTTTTTGTTTCTGGTAGAAATAAAAAAATCTATTTCTGTTCTAGAAATTATTTCTGGAACAGAATGGTTGTCATGCGCCATGTCGTGTGGGAATGCAACAGTGTAAATGGGCTACAAGGGATTCTGGGGTCCAAATTTGGGGAAGCTGTGAATTGTCTCACACTCATCTCTCTCTCTCTATATATATATATATTCATATAAAGTAGAAATCCAAAATATTACAATGGGGGGAAAGAAAAAGGACAATAATTCCCCAAGTAAAAGTAGGAGTAAGCACGGTTACAGAGTAAAACCTGGATCAGATCGGTGGGAAACTTGTCTTCTATGTTCTAGATTTCAAAAATTGGGGAATTGGTTTCGACAAGTAAGTTTCAGTGCACTTGTATGAAAGTTGGAATAGTTGAGGAGAAGTAGGGATAGAGCCCAATGGGGAAGAGGAAAAATCTAATGGCGACCCAAATCCAGATAATTGGCTCATGATGTCTCTCCACACTAATGAGTAATGAGGGAACATCATATGTCACTAGTGAATTCGTACTATAGCGTCGCATTAGTCCTTCCATAGCAGCCATACGCAGAGCTCTCTGCCACAGTCGGAGGCTACCCATCTTGCAGGCCATCGATAGGAGGAATGGTCGGGGTCTCCTGGAACCCGTAGGCGTTCCAGCAGAACGGGTCATCGACCAGCTTGCCACGTGAGGCAGCAGCTGGATCTCCGACATTGTGATCTTGGTGCACGCCACCACGTCGCTGCACGCGAAGTGAACGGTGGGCTGATCATGTTGTATGTCCCCTTGATGTTGCTGTACGAGAGGTCGGACACGTACATGGCCGAGGCCGAGGTCTGGTTCTGGCAATCCATGTTGCAGCTGCAGTAGTACTTGTCCACGATGATGCTGTTGCGCACGTTCTCCATCCGGATGTTCTCAAAGGAGATGCCCGTGACCGACCTGCTCCCCCCTGCCATGTCTTGATCCAGTGCCCATTGTCGGAATCCCTGATCACTGCGTTCCGGACTGTTATGTTCGAGACCCACGCCTGTGAGTTATTTTCTCCCGAGCTCACGATGGGGTCGTCAATAACGCGAATGAGTGACTCAGATTCGGCTTAACTTGGGATAACAGGAAATTAGTTTAACTTGGAGCCTGTCTCTAGTTTCTTTTTCTGCATTTGGTGTTGTCCTTTCTAGGATTGTGACCTTAAGAAGTGGATGGCCAGAGTATTTCCTGGAAGCTCCTATGAAAAGCTATCCATCTTGCCTGTTAAAAAAGTACCAAATCAAGTTAAAGTTACTTGTCAAACTCACAATCTAAACTTCCTAACCTTAAACCTTCTTCCTAATACGACTTTTTAGTAGTTTGTGAAGACATATACTAGTTCCATTGCTGTGAAAATCAGGTCCAGTTATTTAAGAAAGCTACTTTTCTTCGCATTTCTTCAGCAGACATCAGATGATCTAGCCTGTTTGAAGGGGAATCGTTGTGATCGAAAGAAAGGGTACCTGATCCCATGACTTGGCCCGCAAGTAACCCCCTCGATGTGGATATCCAAACTTCTGGTTCTGATGGAGGTGGAATCAGCCGATAAATCAAGCAATGAACAAGCGTAATCCCGAGATAAATGAAACAGTTTATTTGGTTTAAATACTACTTGAGATCATGCTGTTGTATATCCCCACGGATCTCGTGTTCCCTAAGTGGATGCCGTCTGTGTTGGGGCTAAGTTTTGGGGAAAATATGGACAGCTTTTCGATGAACACTCCTAAACAGCTGCCGAACTTCATGTGGAATTTAGGGCTGTTCAGGATTCATAACCTGTTGACTGCCAAATTCGAGCTCATGAAGAACAGTATAAACTGAAAATGAACCATATAAATACTGGTCAACACTCCAATCAAGAACTACAATAGTATATCCATATCTGAATAGTTGGAGTCCTGGATGAATTTACTTACAGCAGGGCTGTCACATGGTCCCGGTAACGTTGTCCCATTTGGACCTTGAGATTACAATGACAAGAATGTATAGATTTAAGACTACTTGAATGGTGAAAATGTTGTCTTGCGAATTTTTTTTGCTTTTACAGATGCAGATGCAATAATTTGACATGTAGAGTTCAATCACCCTGTGGGGCTCGCAAGTAAGACCCCACCATGGCTCGCCATTGCCTTCAATGGTTCCCTTCCCCCTCAGAGTCATGTTGTCGAGCTGGTAGAACAAGAGCCATTGCTTCTCGCTATATGCTTTCGGCCAACAATCTGGTCCATTTGGCTGCATCAAGACGCCATCTACCTGTGTAAACAATCGGAACTTTATATTAGGAACGGAAATGTTCATAAAATGTGTCTTAAAGAAACATGCTAAGAGCTTCGAAATGGGAAAAGTACACTATTTTGCTGGCTGTCAGTTATCTAATGATTTGTGAAATCACTATGTTGTACAATGACTTGCTCTCATTCTTGAGAGAATAAATTTGTGAAGTTCCAAATGTTTTAGCAAGTGTTGGCCAAAAAAAAGTATGAGTTCTAACAAGTGCTTCAGAAAATGTGCTGGAGTCATATTAGGGATCTTTAAGGATATAAGATGGAGAGTTAAAATTTTGTCGATCTTTACTTGGAACACGAGCCCCGGCTCTCATGGGCCCGAGAAATTCGTGGCAGCCAACCCATCCCCAGCAGCCCCAAAGGCGGCCATGTTGAAGATGTAGCCGGAGCTGGAGTTGGATGGCTCAGGGCTCAGGTCTTACAGCACGGTCGGTGCAGCAGGGTCCGGGGCCTCAGGGGGAGGCATTGGTGGGGTTGAACTTGAGCCCTCGTCAGGATTCTTCTTCTGCCCCATGTGTCAGCGATATCTTCCTTCCACATTGCCGGCATTTTGGAGGAACAAAGCCAGAGGACAATCCAAATGAGCACCAATTCTTGAACTATCTTCGTGGCAAGCGAATGTTTTGGAGGAACTAAATAGAATTGAACGGGCAAAAATGATCTTCGCTCCGTGGTGATGAATGTCTCAGCCTCGGGATTCAATGCCAGGAGTGTGTTTTTTGGAGCCCCTCTTGAAGATGCAAAATTTCCAGAGATCAAGTGAAGTGGCTTGGCATAGGACCATTCTGAGGCATCAAGGCCTCTGAATACATTCCTGCCGGAGATCTTCCTGGAGATGCAATGGGTCTCGTGGGGAGACGCCGACACGTGTCGAGTTCTGGTTGATCCGAGCATCACCATCTTCAAGGTAGTTGGTGTTGGTGTCTTTTGGAGGGGCTTTTTTCTTTTGGAAGCTGGTTTTTCTGTGGCAGATTCTTGGCAGTGTGCGTTCTGTTCTTAGGAGGAGGCTTCTTCTCACTTTGTGTCTCTCTCTCTTTTGCGCTTGACTTTTTGATAATAATAATGATGTTGGAAATAACAAAAGCTTTGTTTCTGTTTCAGTTCTATGTATTGTGGTCCAGAGATGTCTCTGTTTGTCACATTATTCTGGTTTTTCCCCCCGCTATTACAATTGCTTTTGTTGGTGGTAAAGTTTGGGAAGTGCAACTTCAAACAGTTTCAAACGTGTGAGCTACTTTGAGGCCCTCAATTTCTCGAAAGCCTTCCAGGAAAATCAAAACCTTGCCTGCTCGGGGATTTTCTTGTACTATAGAACTGCTTTTTGTAAACTTTAGAGAGATTTGAACCACTAGCAATGTGCCTACGGAGGAGAGTTTCATTACATATATATATCGCCAATACAAGCTGATCTTTGTCCCTTAAAAAAAGCTAAACTACTATATACAAATCTGCCTACAGCTAGCATATCTTAATTTAAAGGAAAGAACCCCAAATAGACAACTGTATAAGGCATAAAATCTGCTGATCATTAAATGGCCAGCTAACAACAGCTAATTCCTTTGACAGCTAACAACAGCTAATTCCTTTAACATCCCCCCTCAAATTGATGTTGGTAAATCTACAAGCATCAATTTGCTACTAAGAAAATTATGGCGCTGACAAGGCATGGATTTGGTGAAGATCTCGACAATTTGTAAATTGCTGGAGACATGTTAAAGGAATTAGCTGTTGTTAGCTGGCCATTTAATGATCAGTAGATTTTATGCCTTGTACAGTTGTCTATTTGGGGTTCTTTCCTTTAAATTAAGATATGCTAGCTGTAGGCAGATTTGTATATAGTAGTTTAGCTTTTTTGAACATTCTTAAGCGTAATGACCGAATCCCTTGCAAGAATAGCACTGAATATCACGCATGTCTTTGCCTTTTGGTTTGCCTTGAGCTGCATAAGCTATAGGAACAGAAGTGGATCTTTGTTGTTCTATGATAGTTTGTCGCGACCCTCTAAAAAAATTTTAAATTTTAAAAGGGGTTAACGGATTATTAGGTTAATTAGATTTGACTAACCTAACGCGGACCCTCCCAAGCCCTACCGATCGCAACTTTGGTTTTTGTTTAAATGATTTTAAAATTTGGAGTCGCCACTAATCGTTCTTGGTAGGTCGATTAGAAACCTAAATAAATTAGCGGGAGAACTAATTTATTCCTGCGAACCAGAGATTAGGAGCTCGGGGACTTGGTTACACTAGTTAATTAAAACTAATGCCCTTTCGGTACCTTAATTTCATGGATATCCTAATTCGGCAACTCAGACTTGGTTTATTCCTAAAGTAGGGTATTCTCTTTTGTGTTTTCACTTTTTAAATAGGATGCATGGATGGTATATATTTTTATTTGTTATATTTTTTTAAGTGTTAAAGATTCCCTGAAGCCGAAAGAGGGAGTGTGTTAACGACTTCTGTGCAGTATTACGACCTACTTATCTTTTGGGTCTGATGATTCAAAAATTAAATTATAGGAAGTACATGACAGTGAATAAACACCTCCAATGGGAGGCCTAGCATTGGCTTGGCTCTTCCCTTTGGGATTTAAGGTACAGGTATTTAAGTTGCAAGTATTTAAACTACTGTAAGTAAAAACCTCCAATGGGAGGCTAAGTATTGGCTTGGCTCTTCCCTTTGGGATTTAAGGTGCAGGTATTTAAGTTGCAGGTATTTAACTACTGTAAGTAAAAACCTCCAATGGGAGGCTAAGCATTGGCTTGGCTCTTCCCTTTGGGATTTAAGGTACATGTATTTAAGTTGCAGGTATTTAACTACTGTAAGTAAAAACCTCCAATGGGAGGCTAAGCATTGGCTTGGCTCTTCCCTTTGGGATTTAAGGTACATGTATTTAAGTTGCGGATAGACTTTGTCCTCTCCATTCTGGGGTATGAATTCTTTAAAATAAAATACAACGAATTGATTCAACAATTTGAAATTTGTGCGCGCTTGAGGACTCCTCCAAGACGATTTTGTGCTTCCATAGGGTTGACCATTGATATAAAGCTGCGGCTTCCTGACATAAAATAGAGTGAAATGTCAGTATACAAAATATGTGCTAATCTGCACCTAAAACCAGAAGAGTGGAAAGAGTACTTATCTCCCATTTTTTTGGGAGGGATTTCTATAATTGATTTTCGCTCTTTATGTTCCCAATATAGAGAGTTTCTTTTGAATTAAGAGAGACTTTTAGTCACAGATCAGTTGAGAAATCGGTGGACAGCTTAGGAGCTTGTCTGGGCCGATTTTTGCATCTCTACGAGATTTTTGCTGTTGACGTAGAGATATCCTTCTCCTGACATAAAATATGGAAAAAAAAAAGAGGAGATGGAGAAAGTGTATACAATTTGTGCTAATTTGCAAGTAAAACCATAAACAAATGAATAAATAAAAACACTTAGCTCGAATTTGCTTGCTCGTTGACGAGGAAGAACTCTTGATTTATATTGATCGATGAAGGAATTTGTGATGATAACCCCTAGCTTTAAACTTCCATCATCTTCAAAATTCTCTCTCTTTTGGTATTTTCTTTCTCTCAAATTTTTCTTCAATCTCCCAAAACTCTCCCAAACATCCAAAATTTTCTCTCAAAAAAAAATCCCCCTCTCAAGCTCACTTCTTCCTCCTTTTATAATCTACTCATCTATCTCCCATTCTAATTTTTCCACTAACTCTATCTCCCATTCTAATTTCTCCACTAACTCTTCTTCATTTTCATCTTCCATTCTCCATCTCTATCTCACATTCTAATCTCTCCACTAACTCTTCTTCATCTTCATCTTCCCTTCTCCATATTTATCTCCTATTCTAATTTTTCCACTAACTCTTCTTCATCTCCATCTTCCCTTCTCTATTCTTATCTTCCATTCTAATTTCTCCACTACCTCTTCTTCATCTCCATCTTCTCTTCTCTATTCTTATCTTATTTTCTCCATCCATTCTTCTCCAACTTCTCTTCTTCATCTCCTCTTCTCCATCTTCCTTTCTCTATTCTAATTTATCCACTAACTCTTCTTTTTGTTATTTGTAAAATAATCATTCAAGAGTTAGGTATTTGCACTCTAGTCCTTGAATTTTAAGTATTTACAATTCAGTCCATGAAAAAATATATTTCTTTAAGTCCAAATCTCCTCACAATTTTTGACACACCAAAATTTACCACATGTCAAATTTAAGCTCATTTCTTGTCGTTGAAAATAATGCAGAATTTAATTAAAGCCCTTTTGCAAAATTGAGTCATTCTGGGTATAATTGAGCCAAGATGAAAATTTAAAATATTAGAAGACAATGTCACAACTCATAAAAAGTGAAAATTAAAAATAAGTTGGCTCAAATTAAATTTTTTTAGGCCCGATTCGAGATTATACTCGTGAAGGAACACGTGACTCGAATTGGATTTTTCTGAATTTGCGATGGCCAATATGAAAATAGATTTAAAATAAAAATATTAACTATCTTTGTGTATTTTTTGGCCTCAAATGTTAATTTTCCAAAATTTTCAAGTATTTTTGTATTATTATTATTTTTTTTAAAAAATTAAATATATATAATATGAAAATTTATTTTTTGTTCAAAAATGGTTGCCTAGGGTTGGCCAAGGCTTCCAAAGTTGATTTTTCAATTTTATGAATTTTTATGAATTTTCTATTAATTTTCGAAAATAAATAAATAAAAAATACCGAAAAATATGGAAAATCATTTTTTGATCAAAATTGGTTCTTTAGGCTTAGCCAAGGTCCCCAAAGTTGATTTTTCAATTTTATGAGTTTTTATAAATTTTTTTTATTAATTTTAAAACAGAAAGGATGATTAAAAATCAGGTGTCAACAGCTGCCCCTCTTTGAAAGGAAGCTCGGTAGAGGTTCATTTCAAAGACGAGATGACACCTAAGTTCTAATAAACTCAACACAATAAAATAAAAAGAGTCGTGACATGAATGTTCCACTAAAAATGAAATGAGAACTTAAAGATTCGTTATAAGAAAACCTTAGAGTAGTTGAACTTGAACACGTATGGTAGGTTAACCCATGGTATATTCCTAATAAAATGATTCTACTGATTAAAAATTAAATTAAAATTTGACCCGTATGGTGGGTCGTACCATGGTAGATTCCTAATAAAAGGATTCTACTGATTTAAATTTTGACCCGTATGGTAGGTCACCCCATGGTAGATTCCTAATGAAAGGATTCTACTGATTAAAATTTGATTGAAATTTGACCTGTATGGTAGGTTATCCCATGAAACTGCCTGTAAGAAGGACTTTGCGCTTGTAGAAAGGACTTGGTGCCTCTAAAAAGGACTTTGGTGCCTGTAAAAAGGACTTGGTGCCTGTAAAAAGGACTTTATGCCATGTAAAATGACTTAATTTGCCTGTAAGAAGGACTTGATTTGCCTGTAAAAAGGACTTAATTTGCCTGTAAGAAGGACTTACTTTGCCTGTAAGAAGGACTTTGTGCCTGTAAGAAGGACTTTGTTTGCCTGTAAGAAGGACTTTGTGCCTGTAAGAAGGACTTGATTTGCCTGTAAGAAGGACTTTGTGCCTGTAAGAAGAACTTGATTTGCCTGTAAGAAGGACTTAGTTTGCCTGTAAGAAGGACTTTATTTGCCTGTAAGCAGGACTTGATTTGCCTGTAAGAAGGACTTGGTTTGCCTGTAAGAAGGACTTTGTGCCTGTAAGAAGGACTTGATTTACCTGTAAGAAGGACTTTATGTACCTCAAAGGGTGCCATTCTGAAATCTGGGGAGACCAGGAATCCTGCAGAAGCTCAAACCCAAATTATATTCTCCTGTCGTTTTAGGAATAAACCAAAGAGGCAGAGATCAAATGGTCTCGAACATTTCTGTCCTTGATACAAATCATGCTTTATTGAAGAATGTGGATACCTGTATATACCGCAATGGATTCGAGTATCCCAACAACCGTCAGAATTCATTCTCTTGAAAGGTTCTGGTTGAAGATATACTTACCTGAGAATTTGGAAGAAATGCTTGGTGGCTTCTCGACAACCAGGCTTGTTCATTCAATAATCGCCGAATGAATTTCAAGACTTTGGAAGGTAACTCAAATACCGGGAATGTGTTGCCTGTCGGGCAATGTCAGAGCTAACATGTGCAAGCATTTTCATCAATGCGTTCATTGGTTCATACAAAATTGTTCAGCTAAGTTTGCCATGATTAAAGGCAGTCTATGTAATAACTCATGATGCAATCGATCAACATATAGATCATGTATTGCATTACCACTTCTGTTTAAGGAGGTTCTTATAGTATGAACACTTCGAATGTAATCTGAATGGGGGACTTCATTCCGAAAGGGCTTTTTCTCACTCTGGAGAAAGGCTGTTTATCTGTAGATCAAAATGTTAGACCTGTGTGGAAATGGTTTGCCTTTCCTCATTCTGTCATGCCCCATTCTGCACATTTGATATCTCCTGTGCAGTTTATGCTCTAAGTTGGAGTTGGTAAGTTAAACACACGGAATAGTCATACATAATTCATGAACTGTGTAAGCACAATGCAGATGTGACAATTTTTTAGCATCACGTGTGTTTATATAATGTGTAAATATGGGCGGATTTAAATTACCCCTGGTATGTGGGCAGACCGAACAAATTGGGAAGCCTACTCCTTATGTCGAGGGGTGGTTTGTCTCAAACTTTACCCCTGCGCGATGAAGCATATGGGCGAGGGAGCATTTTGGTTTGTTTAATGCCCCTGCAAGAAGCAGAAAAATTATTCTTGAAATCAAACGAGATAAGGAAGACATATTTGCTTTTTCGTTTCAGAGCTTGCGATCAATTTGCCCCATTTTTCATCAGAATAGATCTTGTCAGGTGATCATAATTTTCTTTTGGATTTGTCTCCTTCAACATGTTAAATGTTAGTATAAATATTTCCTGTGAAAAGAAAAGGAGACATGTCAACCAGTATTAAAAGGGATAAATTGGAAACGATACTGATTTACCCTTCATCTTGAATGCCTTGGACAAGTCTTTTACCAATTTTGCTGGATTGAGTTTTCTTCGACTTTTGTTGAATGCTTCACCATTAAGCCGAGAATGTGGCAACATATTGACTTCGGTATTACTCGTCGAGTATTCCTGCTTACAAAAAGAAATGCACAAAAAGTTGTTTCATTTATTTATAATACATACAACATTCCCCACCCTCGGGGATCGAACTCGGGATATTTCAGACCTACTGTCATTCCCCATACCATTCGGTCCATTGGACCATAGGTGTCCATGGGGCTATCCTTTCAAAGGTTAATCTTTGGGGATAAAGCAGCCTTGTTGTATCACCTTGGGCCATGTTACGGTATTTCTCGAGGTAATTTGCAATCCCTGTTAAGAATGGAATAAGACAATTCAAGACTTGAGATGATTATGTGCACATTAGAACGATACAGAATTACCCATTTCTGAGATTGTTCGCGTCTTTCGCTTGTACTTTCCTTTGTCCGAAGCTGTCCATCCCGTGGTAATGCCCATGAGTCGATTTGCCCCCAAATTTTGTTCAACTTGTATTCGGATATGATTGCGTTCTCGGGTCGATTTGCAATTTCCTGAGAATAGAAGGGGCTTAATTTTAAAACTTGGAGCAACTGAGGGTAAATTGAAACGATACGGAGTTACCCTTCAGGTTTATGCAGATTTTTACTCGCCATCAATTCGTCGCGAGGTTGGTGAGGTGGCGGATTCGAGCATTTAATAGGGGGAAGTCGGATTATTACTCCTTGCTTTTACACATTCACAAAAGCAGAAAAACATATCACGCAAGGAAATAAAACACATTCACTCATTCAGGATCAGTTCTGCTTCCTCTACAGGCTCTCCCATGATCAGCTGGCTTCATCCCAAATTAGGTATGCATCGGCCATATCGAAGATCTGGTGGTCACTGGTTGAACAAGTGCATCACAGTCCTGATGCTTTACCGATATCAAACTGGTTGATTATGGCGAAAAGATCATCGTCAATGTCCGCTTGGTGGTGATCTGTCCATTCTTCCTCGGGAGGTATTGATACTGATCCAGTATCATTGGTCCTTTTGTACCCTGCTCCAACAGAACTCGATCCTGTTATAAATTGGTCTAACTCACCTCTTAAACGTGCATTTTCGATCCTCAGATCATACATTTCATCGAGGGTGAGGAGGAGGCTATTGCATTGGGACAGGTGGCGGAGTCAAAAGTCTCTTTATACATCTTGTTTTCCGCTCGGAGGTTTTCATTTTCAACTCTTAGAAACTCGGCTTCGTTGTGCTCATGACGAGTCTTCATTCGGGTTCGTCTATTTTGAAACCAGAACTTGATTTGCGAAGGTTCAAGTCCTAGCTCTTGACTCAGTTCCATTTTTTGTTTGCTGTCTGGCATAGGGCACGTTCTGAAGAAAGCTTCAAGCTTTCGTACTTGCTCCTCAGTATGGCGACGGTAACGCTTCTTTTGACCTTTACCGTTGTTGTCATTGTCCTTACCGGGCTCTTGGACGTCGTCGGTGGAAGGGCCGGGCTCCATAGGCTCGATCCCAAATGTGGCTTCGAACTCTTCCTCTCCCATATTCAGCAAGTAACGATAACTTTCAAGTGTGTTGGGTTGAGACATCTTCGATTTGGTTAACGATTTCTCAAAGTTTGATATCTCTTCTTGTATTTTCACTCTCTGGATTTTTCTAGGAGACTGCGTATGCTTTAAGAGTCTCTCTTTCGAGCACGAATGAGAATTATCAAGAAGATGCCTCCTTTAAAATTAGACGTGGGTTTAGCAACTGTATTGCCTCTCTCGAGTGTTCTGGCTTTCTCGATTTTCTTTTCATCTTATCTCTTGCCCAGCTCGTCTCCTTCCATCTTTCCGTGGCAGGGGGCCCCTTGTTGTTGTCTCCACCGTCAATTTGCTGGCGAGTTCTTCAATAAAGACAAGTCGTATCTCTTTTCTGCCGAAAATGTCTTTGTCTCCCACTCAGCTTATTTTTTATCCTTTCTTTTTCAAAGTAGTGGCGTCCCGTCCAACTTTTCCGTAGAGACGTCGGATTTGCTTGGCTCGAGATTGGAGACGAGTAGCGGAGGTGATACTGATAGGGAATGGTAGACAGGAAAATCTGGCCAGTAGAGACTTCCCCTGCAAAAATGAAAGAGAATGCGGCAGTATATGTTCTTCATATTCTAGAAAAATTGGAACGATACTGTTTTACCCTTGTGTATACTTCCATTGAATTTGAATTGAGGAAGTTCCTTCATTTGGATTGGATTGAATTGTATGTCCCGAGTTACCCTTCACTTTGAGCTTGCCACATATGTGCTTTGCTTAGTTGGGCCTTGTTTTCTTTCGGGTTGCCTTGGACCATCATCATTTTCCATGCCATCGAGTCCGTGGACCGGAGGGCTCCTTTAATTTGAAGGTTACCTTGAAGGCGAATGAGTCCTATCGCATTCCATTGGGTCATTTCATTTTGCGACACTCTTGAGGCACTTTGCAATCCCCTGGGTGAGAATGGAACAAATCCAATTTAGCATTTTGCAACGATTGAGGGTAAATTGGAACGACACACAGTTACCCGTCTTCGAGCTCGCCTGGGCTTTTCACTTGAAATTTCCCTACGTGAGGCCATTCAACATTTCTCATTATGGCAATAAGCGACGTTGCCACAAATTGATCCGCCCTAAATCTAGCATAAAAAAGGGATTCACGCATTCGACGAGATAAAAAAAAACAAATTACCCCCTTGCCCCTGAATTAAATCTAGTCACCTAGAAAGCTGGAAATATCATACGCAGGGGAATTAAGCATGAAATGAAAGGTGCACTTATTCAAGGTCAGTTCTGCCTCTCCTGTAGCTCTTCGATAATCAGCTAGTCTCGTGTTGGTTCGGGTGTGGATGACCGATGTTTGAGAGTCCTTACTCACTAGCTCCTGATCGCGGCTTGGGACGTCTGTCAACCCTAAACTGGTTGACCAGGGCAGTAAGCTCATCATCTGGGTAATCTCTTGAACCTTTCAGCAACTGATACTCGAATTGGGCATTGTTATTGGCAAATGCTGGCGGTAGATTTCTCATTCTGTCATCGCCATGAGCAATTTGACTTCTCGTGCTGGAGCCTTCATCATTACTCGAGAAAGTGTGGGGATCACCAACTGTCCTGCTGCTAAAAACTCCTTCCATTTGAGGATTAGAGAAGTGGAAGTGCTTAGGATAACTTCTTGTCTGATTCTCTGGCTGCGCAGGCGCGCTGATCATGGGATGAATTATAGCCACGGTTTGGTGCTCAAACCAAGGAGTCTGAATACACTGCCCCTGCGGTCTATACTCTTGAAGAGCATTAGGGTGATTCTGGGGGATACTTTGATTAACGCCTGGAGGATTGATGGCACGGCTGCTGGCTTGGTTGATGATGGGAAGTGGCTCCCCCCATGCTAACCTGCGGAACTTATGGTGGCGAGGAGACTCAACGTTCAGGCTTGGATCAGTCCCGCCTTGGTTTTCTTGATTCTGAGCTGCATTGTGTTCTCTCACCCTTTTTCTGTACTTCTGAAGATGACTCGAAACATTTGCTTTAGTGAGTTCCTCTACCTTCATAATTTCCAGTATATGTTGCGGCCGTGCCGAATCGATTCTCAGCTGCCGAACTGCATTAACAAACATACGATGCAGCTCGGGAGACCAACTCATCTTCTTTCTCCAGTTGCTTGGAACAAAATTGAAGGCTTGATGCTTGTTCTCATGGTCGTGCAATTGCTTCCTTACCACGTGCTGCCATATGTTTTGAAGTATCTGAACCCTAACTGGTTTCGTTACGACGTCTTGGGCCCCATTTAAGACAGCCTTCATTATGGCTTGCTGATCATCGCTTGCCGATATTACGAGGACTGGCATGTTTAATTTAGAATTGATGACTTCCAAGAGAGTGAAGACATCCATGTCAATCCTTACCATGGCGGTGAGGACGATATCAAACGGGTCACTACTCCTCCTTAATATCTCTAAGGCCTCTGTCGCCTTTACTTGAGCTACAACCTTATACCGGCATTTTCTTAATACGGTAACAAGGATTGACAGAGAGATTGGATTACCGTCAATGGCCATGACCAGTAGACCCTCAGGGTAAGGAACTTCATCAGCTTCGACCAGGGTTGAACATGCGCTCGTTTCCCTAATGCTCGACATATTTCTGGATCTAGGACTGCCGATTCGAGACCGCCTCAGGATGTCTTCTCGGACTTGAGGGATCACGGGATCGTTGATGGCTTCTCGTAACAGGCTTTGAAAGCCAATGCTTTGATGGTGAAGGTTTTGAATTCCTCTCCCACGAGAACTCTTTCCTCTCTATCTTTCTCCTGCGAATTCGTGCAGATGAACCCTCACTATCAAATGAGGACAAATTCTCTCTCTGACAATAGCAACGACTTCCCCCTTCACGGGCAGTGCTATTAGATTTACCGAGGGGAAAATCTGACATTCAGCTTTTGATCAAAGGGGAAATCCTCGTTTATCGCTCAGTTTGTCTTCTTCTTTCTTTTTGCGGTAGAGGGCCCCTGTCAAGATTTCCACAGTCGATTTACTGGCGGGTCCTCCAATGAAGACGAGTAATATCTCTCTTTCTGCCGAAAATTTCTTTGTCCCCTACTCAGCTCGTCTTTTCGTTCTTTCTTTTTTCAAAGCGGTGGAGTCCCGTCCAGCTTTTCCACAGAGACGTCGGGTTTGTTCGGCTCGAGGTTGCCACTTGGCTGGAATTTGAGCCACCGGGGGTGTTGCCGACAGAGAATGGTAGATAGGAAAACCTATAAGGACTGCCCCTATGAAATCAGTATTTAAATTGAAGCAACTTACCATCTTCGCATTCTGCTCATCTGCCTCACCTCTCTCCCCCTTTCTTTCGTATTCTGCTTTCAAAAATGGCCAATTCTCCTAACCACACATTATCCACCGAAGTCCTGGCTGGGTGGGAGAGACTCTACAATCTTCTTGGTAGAGGTTACGCTCATGTAGTCAAAAACTCTACCGTTGAGGCTGAAATCCTCGGTTTATTCAGGACCGTGGACACTGCTTCTGTTGAGGGTACCCAACTGGGAAAGGAGTATCGGAACTTCTCGACCATCTTCATCAATTTTCTAGCTGCCTATAACCGCGCTTATGAGACGGTCCTTGTGACCGCCGTCGTGAAAGCTCGTTACCGAGACCGGCACGAGCGTCTGGCAACTGTTACGTTTGTGGCTGATAATCACAAAAAGGCCCTCAAGTTTGCCAACGATCAGCTTTCGTGGCTGGTTCGTGAGAAGGGAAAGTTAGTGGACCGTCTGGCCTTGGTCCGAACTTACGCCGAACAGGAGCCAGGCAATATTATGATGAGGTGCAAATGCGGTTGGCTCCAGGAGAGACTTGATGACATTACGGCAGACATTGCTTTTGAGAGGGCAGCGATTCCGGACCTGGAGTTTGCCGTTGAGCATTACGAGGCCACTATGGCCCAGGTTAAAGAGAAGTGCGATCGCCTCTTCTTTAAGCTCGAGGAGCTTGATCCCGAGAGCGCCCGGTGCATCCAGAGCATCAACTGTTTGGAGAGTCAGTTGAGCTTGTCACGACCCTCTAAAAAAAAATTTTAAATTTTAAAAGGGGTTAACGGATTATTAGGTTAATTAGATTTGACTAACCTAATGCGGACCCTCCCAAGCCCTACCGAATCGCAACTTTGGTTTTTGTTTAAATGATTTTGAAATTTGGAGTCGCCACTAATCGTTCTTGGTAGGTCGATTAGAAACCTAAATAAATTAGCAAGAGAACTAATTTATTCCTGCGAACCAGAGATTATGAGCTCGGGGACTTGGTTACACTAGTTAATTAAAACTAATGCCCTTTCGGTACCTTAATTTCATGGATATCCTAATCCGGCAACTCAGGCTTGGTTTATTCCTAAAGCTCTAGTAGGGTATTCTCTTTTGTGTTTTCACTTTTTAAATAGGATGCATGGATGGTATATATTTTTATTTGTTATATTTTTTTAAGTGTTAAAGATTCCCTGAAGCCGAAAGAGGGAGTGTGTTAATGACTTCTGTGCAGTATTACGACCTACTCATCTTTTGGGTCTGATGATTCAAAAATTAAATTATAGGAAGTACATGACAGTGAATAAACACCTCCAATGGGAGGCCTAGCATTGGCTTGGCTCTTCCCTTTGGGATTTAAGGTACAGGTATTTAAGTTGCAAGTATTTAAACTACTGTAAGTAAAAACCTCCAATGGGAGGCTAAGCATTGGCTTGGCTCTTCCCTTTGGGATTTAAGGTACATGTATTTAACTACTGTAAGTAAAAACCTCCAATGGGAGGCTAAGCATTGGCTTGGCTCTTCCCTTTGGGATTTAAGGTGCAAGTATTTAACTACTGTAAGTAAAAACCTCCAATGGGAGGCTAAGCATTGGCTTGGCTCTTCCCTTTGGGATTTAAGGTGCAGGTATTTAAGTTGCAGGTATTTAACTACTATAAGTAAAAACCTCCAATGGGAGGCTAAGCATTGGCTTGGCTCTTCCCTTTGGGATTTATGGTGCAGGTATTTAAATTGCGGATGGACTTTGTCCTCTCCATTTTGGGGTATGAATTTTTTAAAATGAAATACAACGAATTGATTCAACAATTTGAAATTTGTGCGCGCTTGAGGACTCCTCCAAGCCGATTTTGTGCTTCCATAGGATTGACCATTGATATAGAGCTGCGGCTTCCTGACATAAAATAGAGTGAAGTGTTAGTATACAAAATATGTGCTAATCTGCACCTAAAACCAGAAGAGTAGAAAGAGTACTTATCTCCCATTTTTTGGGAGGGATTTCTATAATTGATTTTCGCTCTCTATGTTCCCAATATAGAGAGTTTCTTTTGAATTAAGAGGGACTTTTAGTCACAGATCAGTTGAGAAATCGGTGGACAGCTTAGGAGCTTGTCTGGGCCGATTTTTGCATCTCGACGAGATTTTTGCTGTTGACGTAGAGATATCCTTCTCCTGACATAAAATATGGAAGAAAAAGGAGATGGAGAAAGTTTATACAATTTGTGCTAATTTGCGAGTAAAACCATAAATAAATGAATAAATAAAAACACTTAGCTTGAATTTGTTTGCTCGTTGACGAGGATGAACTCTTGATTTATATTGATCGATGAAGGAATTTGTGATGATAACCCCTAGCTTTAAACTCCTATCATCTTCAAAATTCTCTCTCTTTTGGTATTTTCTTTCTCTCAAAATTTTCTTCAATCTCCCAAAACTCTCTCAAACATCCAAAATTTTCTCTCCAAAAAATTCTCCCAAACACTTCAAATTTTCTCTCTCAAGAATCCTTTCTCAAGCTCACTTCTTCCTCCTTTTATAACCTACTCATCTATCTCCCATTCTAATTTTTCCACTAACTCTATCTCCCATTCTAATTTCTCCACTAACTCTTCTTCATTTTCATCTTCCATTCTCCATCTCTATCTCACATTCTAATCTCTCCACTAACTCTTCTTCATCTTCATCTTCCCTTCTCCATATTTATCTCCCATTCTAATTTCTCCACTAACTCTTCTTAATCTCCATCTTCCCTTCTCTATTCTTATCTTCCATTCTAATTTCTCTACTAACTCTTCTTCATCTCCATCTTCCCTTCTCTATTCTTATCTTATTTTCTCCATCCATTCTTCTCCAACTTTTCTTCTTCATCTCCTCTTCTTCATCTTCCCTTCTCTATTCTAATTTATCCACTAACTCTTCTTTTTATTATTTGTAAAATAATCCTTCAAGAGTTAGGTATTTGCACTCTAGTCCTTGAATTTTAAGTATTTACAATTCAGTCCCTGAAAAAAATATATTTCTTTAAGTCCAAATCTCCTCACAATTTTTGACACACCAAAATTTACCACATGTCAAATTTAAGCTTATTTCTTGTCGCTGAAAATAATGCATAATTTAATTAAAGCCCTTTTGCAAAATTAAGTCATTCTGGGTATAATTGGGCCAAGATGAAAATTTAAAATATTAGAAGACAATGCCACAACTCATAAAAAGTGAATGTTAAAAATAAGTTGACTCAAATTAAATTTTTTTAGGCCCGATTCGAGATTATACTCGTGAAGGAACACGTGACTCGAATTGGATTTTTCTGAATTTGCGATGGCCAATATGAAAATAGATTTAAAATAAAAATATTAACTATCTTTGTGTATTTTTTGGCCTCAAATGTTATTTTTCCAAAATTTTCAAATATTTTTGTATTTTTTTTTAAAAAAAATTAAAATATATATAATATGAAAAATTATTTTTTGGTCAAAATTCGTTCCCTAGGCTTGGCTAAGGTTCCCAAAGTTGATTTTTCAATTTTATGAATTTTTATGGATTTTCTATTAATTTTCAAAAATAAATAAATAAAAAATACGTAAAAATACTGAAAATATGAAAAATCGTTTTTTGGTCAAAATTGGTTCCCTAGGCTTGGCTAAGGTCCCCAAAGTTGATTTTTCAATTTTATGAATTTTTATGGATTTTTTATTACTTTAGCAATAGAAAAAATGATTAAAAATCAGGTGTCAACAGAGCTCTTTCGTAATGGTTATCAGGACCCAATTTGGCTTTACCTTTCCTCCCTAGTGAGTTGTTGTAATACTCTTTGATGAATGGAATGAAAGAAAAGCTTCACGTGTTTTGTTTTTTTTTTTAATTTTCCTGCTATCGTTTCTTCCGCATAGCATAACAGAACGATTTGAGGTACCGAAGATGTCGAGGCTTAATGTTCTTCTTGATGTTCTTGTTTAATTGCTCCAGACGATGATATCAAGAACATTGATGATAGGTTCGGCGGTGGCCCCCACTATCCATCTTGAGATCACGAACAATAACGCTATGACAACTCGATCAGTGCGCTGGTAGTAAATCCGGCCACCTGTTGTGTGCCCACTTTTATCCATATTTTGTTTCTTTCGGCGTCTACTTGCTCGTGTCGGTCGCGTGTAGCGTCGGGAGAAATTCCTGTGGGCTACGTTCATTAATAGAATCTCGGTCCTCTGAAGCCCTCCGCGTGTTTCGGATAAGATGAAATTTTAAGACCGGTCTCTGGTTGATTTAATCAGGTAAAGGTATTTGTTTCATGGGTTCTGATTATATAATCCATATTGTCTTTCAAAAGACGCGAGATCCTCTGCAATACATTAAATATACCCCCGTGTTTAATCAGTATAAATCCACCGTCATATCAGAATACACTGCCCATACAAGTTTACGGATTGACACAACTTTGTCTGTCAAAGATGGACAGTGTTCGTTTGCCCCCCAGAATTAACGGTTGAAGCCTCGGTGTTTTTCGTCTTTTGGTATTTCTAAAGATGATTCTTAATATATTATTGAACTTAATTTTTACACCCGTCTGGGGTATTTAGGATCTTCCTGCAAAAGAAAAGGATATAATTAGTATGCGACACAAGGAATGTCGGTCCATGACTCCTATATTAGTCCAATTTGATTTTTTCTATTTTATAGAGAAATCAGAAAAAAAAAAAGAAAAAAAAATTTCCTTAGGAAGAAATGGGTTAATTTCTGATACAGAATTTTTTGCAGATTTATTACTCTTTTTTATTATTTTTTTAAGGAATGTGACAAAATCTCTTGACGTTTACTAAAATTTTTGAAGGAATTTCCTTTTTATCAAAATAAATTTTAAGAGGTAAATTTGTCAGGAAAATTTTATTTTTATTGAAGCAGAAAAGACCTGACAGAAATCCTTTATTGGTTAACAAAATTTCCTCTAGACATTAGTCTAATTTTATTTAGAGAAAATTTTCTTAGAAAAACATGAGCGAATTTCTCGAAAAGAATTTTTGTTGCAAGTTTTTATAATTTGAAAGAATGTGATAAAATCACTTGATGTTTTTTTTTTGAAGGAATGTTTCTTTTTATCGAAATAAATTTTCAGAGGAAAATTTCATTTTTATTGAAGCAAGAAAAACATGACAAAAATCTCTTATTGGTCAATTAGTCTAATTTTATTTAGAGAAAATTTTCTTAGAAAGACATGAGCGAATTTCTCGAGAAAAATTTTCTTGCAAGTTTTAATAATTTGAAAAATGTGATAAAATCACTTGATGTCTACTAGAGTTTTTTTTGAAGGAATTTTTCTTTTTATTGAAATAAATTTTCAGAGGAAAATTTTTTCAGGAAAATTTCATTTTTATTGAAGCAATAAAAATATGACAAAAATCCCTTATTGGTTAATAAAATTCCCATGAAGGGATTTTTTTACATCATTTTTTCAAAAAAAAAATTTTTTTAAAAGAAATGAGGGACAAATTTAATTTTTATTTTCTTTTAAAAAGAATGGTCGTAATATCAAGCTCAAAAACTAACTAACACCTAGCATGGACCGACCAAAAATAAATACAAGATAAAATTAGAGAACTTACTTTTACCTTGGAGAAATGCAAATCACATAGTCATGCGCATGACTCAAGTGAGGAGTGGACTCTAGAAAATAAAAGAAGGAGAGACAAGGTATGGACCTAAAAAGGCTCCCACTATCTGAATTGACAAACTTACCCTCCGCGCAATCAAATCACAATAGGAAGAATTGTCAATTCAGATAATGAGCGGAATAAAATATGGTCAACCCGAGCGCAATCGACGCAAGAGCTTTGCATATTCGATTCCTATCTATGGTTTTCTAGGAAGAATTTCGCGACTTGGGTTTAGACGCTTGTGTGTGCAGGTGTCGTGATCCTCAGAGCATGCAAGACATGCACAACAATTGATATCAAAACAGCGCTTCTAAAAATGTGCGAAATTAAACAAATAAACCCAACACCGAGCCTGCAAAACAAAGGGGTTAGCCAAACACTCCGCCCCTTATAACTCCCATCCTGCAAAAACATATAACACCTATAGAATGAGTCCCAAACAATATCGCCGGAAGCGAGATATGCATGAAATTTTCATTGGCCTAAGTCCACTAAGACTTTTAAAATTTCGAAAAAATTTAAGTATTCCAATTGGTATCTTTTTTCGAAAATTTAAAAATCTCTGTCCCCAGCGGAGTCGCCAGTCTGTCGCGGCCCTCTAAAAAAATTTTAAATTTTAAAGGGGTTAACGGATTATTAGGTTAATTAGATTTGACTAACCTAACGCGGACCCTCCCAAGCCCTACCGAATCGCAACTTTGGTTTTTGTTTAAATGATTTTAAAATTTGGAGTCGCCACTAATCGTTCTTGGTAGGTCGATTAGAAACCTAAATAAATTAGTGGGAGAACTAATTTATTCCTGCGAACTAGAGATTAGGAGCTCGGGGACTTGGTTACACTAGTTAATTAAAACTAATGCCCTTTCGGTACTTTAATTACATGGATATCCTAATTCGGCAACTTGTTTATTTCTAAGGCTCTAGTAGGGTATTCTCTTTTGTGTTTTCACTTTTTAAATAGGATGCATGGATGGTATATATTTTTATTTGTTATATTTTTTTAAGTGTTAAAGATTCCCTGAAGCCGAAAGAGGGAGTGTGTTAACGACTTCTGTGCAGTATTACGACCTACTTATCTTTTGGGTCTGATGATTCAAAAATTAAATTATAGGAAGTACATGACAGTGAATAAACACCTCCAATGGGAGGCCTAGCATTGGCTTGGCTCTTCCCTTTGGGATTTAAGGTACAGGTATTTAAGTTGCAAGTATTTAAACTACTGTAAGTAAAAACCTCCAATGGGAGGCTAAGTATTGGCTTGGCTCTTCCCTTTGGGATTTAAGGTACAGGTATTTAAGTTGCAGGTATTTACTACTGTAAGTAAAAATCTCCAATGGGAGGCTAAGCATTGGCTTAGCTCTTCCCTTTAGGATTTAAGGTACATGTATTTAAGTTGCGGATGGACTTTGTCCTCTCCATTCTGTGGTATGAATTCTTTAAAATAAAATACAACGAATTGATTCAACAATTTGAAATTTGTGCGCGCTTGAGGACTCCTCCAAGACGATTTTGTGCTTCCATAGGTTTGACCATTGATATAAAGCTGCGGCTTCCTGACATAAAATAGAGTGAAATGTCAGTATACAAAATATGTGCTAATTTGCACCTAAAACCAGAAGAGTGGAAAGAGTACTTATCTCCCATTTTTTTGGGAGGGATTTCTATAATTGATTTTCGCTCTCTATGTTCCCAATATAGAGAGTTTCTTTTGAATTAAGAGGGACTTTTAGTCACAGATCAGTTGAGAAATCGGTGGACAGCTTAGGAGCTTGTCTGGGCCGATTTTTGCATCTCTACGAGATTTTTGCTGTTGACGTAGAGATATCCTTCTCCTGACATAAAATATGGAAAAAAAAAAGAGGAGATGGAGAAAGTGTATACAATTTGTGCTAATTTGCAAGTAAAACCATAAACAAATGAATAAATAAAAACACTTAGCTCGAATTTGCTTGCTCGTTGACGAGGAAGAACTCTTGATTTATATTGATCGATGAAGGAATTTGTGATGATAACCCCTAGCTTTAAACTTTCATCATCTTCAAAATTCTCTCTCTTTTGGTATTTTCTTTCTCTCAAATTTTTCTTCAATCTCCCAAAACTCTCTCAAACATCCAAAATTTTCTCTCCAAAAAAAATCCCCCTCTCAAGCTCACTTCTTCCTCCTTTTATAATCTACTCATCTATCTCCCATTCTAATTTTTCCACTAACTCTATCTCCCATTTTAATTTCTCCACTAACTCTTCTTCATTTTCATCTTCCATTCTCCATCTCTATCTCACATTCTAATCTCTCCACTAACTCTTCTTCATCTTCATCTTCCCTTCTCCATATTTATCTCACATTCTAATTTTTCCACTAACTCTTCTTCATCTCCATCTTCCCTTCTCTATTCTTATCTTCCATTCTAATTTCTCCACTAACTCTTCTTCATCTCCATCTTCTCTTCTCTATTCTTATCTTATTTTCTCCATCCATTCTTCTCCAACTTCTCTTCTTCATCTCTTCTTCTCCATCTTCCTTTCTCTATTCTAATTTATCCACTAACTCTTCTTTTTGTTATTTGTAAAATAATCATTCAAGAGTTAGGTATTTGCACTCTAGTCCTTGAATTTTAAGTATTTACAATTCAGTCCATGAAAAAATATATTTCTTTAAATCCAAATCTCCTCACAATTTTTGACACACCAAAATTTACCACATGTCAAATTTAAGCTCATTTCTTGTCGTTGAAAATAATGCAGAATTTAATTAAAACCCTTTTGCAAAATTGAGTTATTCTGGGTATAATTGAGGCAAGATGAAAATTTAAAATATTATAAGACAATGTCACAACTCATAAAAAGTGAAAATTAAAAATAAGTTGGCTCAAATTAAATTTTTTTAGGCCCGATTCGAGATTATACTCGTGAAGGAACACGTGACTCGAATTGGATTTTTCTGAATTTGCGATGGTCAATATGAAAATAGATTTAAAATAAAAATATTAACTATCTTTGTGTTTTTTTTGGCCTCAAATGTTAATTTTCCAAAATTTTCAAGTATTTTTGTATTATTATTATTTTTTTTAAAAAATTAAATATATATAATATGAAAATTTATTTTTTGTTCAAAAATGGTTGCCTAGGGTTGGCCAAGGCTTCCAAAGTTGATTTTTCAATTTTATGAATTTTTATGAATTTTCTATTAATTTTCGAAAATAAATAAATAAAAAATACTGAAAAATATGGAAAATCATTTTTTGATCAAAATTGGTTCTTTAGGCTTAGCCAAGGTCCCCAAAGTTGATTTTTCAATTTTATGAGTTTTTATAAAAAAAATTTTATTAATTTTAAAACAGAATGGATGATTAAAAATCAGGTGTCAACATAGTTTGAGTGAGAAGGCGTTGTTCTTCACGAAACAAGTCATTGAGACATGCATCTAAGAAGGGGACTGATTCTCGGTTCATGAGATTAGATCTGGTGCTTTCGAATTCAGATATAAGTTTCATAAGAAATTGATCTCTTTTAGTAATTTCATGAACAGATTGACGTAACTAAGACCTTCAGAGGATAAGGTGGCATAGACTAGATCTGTATATTCAGCCCAAAAGTTCATGAAGCTAGAATAAAAATCAGAGATAAAAAGACTACCCTGTTGGATTGTAGCCAATTCATGTTCAAGCTGAAACCTACGAGCTGTGTTTTGTTGGCTGTAGAGTTTCTTTAGATAATTCCACATATCAGCTGCAGTCTTGAAGGGTCAAAGGTTCAAGATGATATTGGGTTCGACGGATCCTAGAATCCAGGCCATGATTTGAGCATCCTTGACTTCCCACTTTGCATGCTCATCTTTCACTTTGTCTACATCAGGAACAGATTTGCTACTATCAACATGTCCCCATAGGTCCTTGCCTTTGACAAAAATCTTGAAATGGAATGCCCAAGCTGAGTAGTTTTTTCCATTAAAACGGATCAAGAAGGAGTCATACTTGTTTGTAGACATGAGGCCAACTAGAACAAGGTACTACACTAGAGCTGAGACTTGAGAACAAGAGACACGAAAAAAACAAAATTGTGGCTCTGATACCATGTAAACTTTAGAGAGATTAGAACCCCCAGCAATGTGCCTACGGAGGAGAGTTTCATTACATATATATATCCCCAATATAATCTGATCTTTGTCCCTTAAAAAAAGCTAAACTACTATATACAAATCTGCCTACGGCTAACATATCTTAATTTAAAGGAAAGAACCCCAAATAGACAACTATACAAGGCATAAAATCTGCTGATCATTAAATGACTAGCTAACAACAGCTAAGGCCAACTAACAACAGCTAATTCCTTTGACAGCTAAGGCCAGCTAACAACAGCTAATTCCTTTAACACTTTTCACGCACATGGGGATATCTACCCTGCACCCTTCATGGAAATTTGTATAGATTTCACAGTTTTTTAACAGTTCAGACGATGTTCTTTCATAGAATGGCAATCATATTACATGACCCGACGGATGATCATGACAATTGAACAGAAAGAAAACAAAGATAGCTGGACTAGAGGATTTGGCATGGTGTCTTTGCTGGTAATGCCATGGCACATAAGTTCCTTCTTCCCCCATTTGGTTAAAGGTTTGCCGTGGACACAAGTGCATTTGCTGATACATCTCTATCAGCTATCCACCCAGAAGATCAGAACAAAAGATGATGGATGCTGCTGCCACTTAATAATGCCACAAACGTTCTCGGAATAGATTTCGCTGCATTTAAGCCACCATCAACCCTTCTCGTTTGGCGTCTCCTTACATCAACATCAACATCAACATCACCTTTATCCCAAATCAGTTGGGGTCGGCGGTCGATGAACCCAAAGCAAAAAGTTGGCGTCTCTTTTCATACGAAAGGAAAAATTTTAAATAAGGGGGGTCGTTTGAGTTGGCTAATTTAGTCTCAAACATGGGTCCGAACTTGCTGGCTGGCGAATTCCAACTGCCCGGAGGAGGGGCACTTTTGTAGGAAAGAACTCTTGAAAAATTCACCATCTATCTCTCTTCTTTCTAGATCATTCTTGGTTAATCTTGTCTATTCATGTCTAGTTAATGTAACTGTTGGTGTTTCGGTATTTTGTTAATTCTCGAAATCTATCTCTTTGGAATGCTTGGTTAATTTATGAGTCATTTATGAGTCAAACCTAGAGTCGTGTATTATGCCTATATATATAAGCAAGTCTTGTAATAGTTGTTGGAGTTGGCGAATATTTCAAGGATCCTAGTTTCTCATATCGGGCATGCCCCGTGAGTTTAGGAAAACAAAAGTATGAACCAACGACATGTGATTTCTACACACGGAATGTGGGGATTCGGGGGCAGCGCTCTCGACATGGAGGTCCTGCTGGCTGGTCAGTGGGCAGGAATTCCGCTCCCCAGTGAGCGGATAGCTGCCTCGCCCGCCGGTAAGCGGGCGGGAGTGTGGGGGCAGCACCCCCAAGACAATATAGATTTTAGGCTATTATTTAATTTGGTCCATTAGTTGTGGGACACATTTGAGCCTATATATATATTGTTTTTTCGTTCATTGTAACTGTGTGACAGAAAACTTAATAATACAGACTGCATGACGTAGTTCTTTTTTGGGTGAACCTGGCTAAAATCGCATTGTTCGTTTTTTCTTATCTCTGCCGTTCTTCCGATTCAATTTGATAAACCCTCATCAATAGTTGTATAGTGCTATGACAAACGAGTCAAAATAAATAGAACATTTGTCTCCTTCATTGAGCATTCTCCTCGTGTTGAAAGGAGCCGATCAAATTGTCGTTCTAAATTTAATATTACTGACGCTCGGTTTATTCACCGAACCTAGCCGACGCTTCTCAAACTCAACAAGAACATTCTGGAGAAAAAAAAAATCCCCAGTAGAAGTTCATTTCTTTCCCAGTTGTACTAGACTAGTGAGCGGTCCCAGCTCAACTGCGATCCCACCTTGACAGCCAAAGAAAACAGAGGGAATCCGCCGAGACGGGAAAGCGGCCGGGGAAAGGAAAGAAGAAGAAGGGAAGGCCGCAATACGCAGGCGAAAGGAGAGAGAGACAGAAGCAGGGCAAGGAGACTTTAAAAAACAGAGACGGAAGCAGGGCTGCCAAGAGCTAGAGAAAACGTGGGAAGACCAAAGCTTGATCCGAGAATATCCCTTTACCACGACAAAGCAAGTTAAAAAACGAATGACCAATTACTTTTCATTCACTGATTATTTAAAGCGATATCAGTAACCATTTTTAGAAAAAATATTCTTTAATCATTCATTTTCTTGAAAATGATTAGGTTGGCGTGGATTTCGAATCGAGTCATATTATAATCGCGTGTTGAGTTCAGTTCTCTCAAGAAAAAAATTCTGAGGAACCCTGGACCCTAGCCCGAATAACTATGAGGACCACCTTGCCCAGAGTCAAAAGTGTGAGCTTTTTCGCTTGCCAATAAAGATAAACAAGTGAATTTGTACAGGGATAGGGAGACACAGCACCCAAAAGTCTCGGGCATTTCTTTTTTTTTTGGTCGAAACGGGCACTTCTTTAAAAAGGGATTGTGTGATTCCTGTAAGTATCAACGGAGGAAACTTTAATAAATGAGACAGCAAAGATTATCATGTGTCAAAAGTTTCTGATCATTTCCTAGTTCTGTTTGCTCCTGCAAAAAGCTTAGCAAAAGCTAACTTTCGGGCATAAATTCATGGTTGATAGCGAATGGCCCATTTTGGTGGGCAGGGAAGACAGCGCAAATGGGCTGCTAGGGACAATGGAATTGAATGGTCCAAAGGAGATGATGCTATGAATTGTCACACCTCTATGAATATAGATAAGAAAGTGAAAATTCAAACTATTACAATGTGGCAAAAAGAAAAAACCCAATTAAAAGGTGAAAAGGAAAGAGACCCCGTAATACTACCATACCTCATCACACAATAAGGGGATAAACCCTAGTAGGGATGGAGCCTAATGGGGAAAAGGAAACATCTAATCCAGACCCGAATCCAGATGATTGGCTCATGATGTGCCTACTATACAAACGAGGCAAATATCATGAATCCCAAGGTGAAATTCACGGTGCTGTAATGTAATGTCTCACTAGTTCTTCCTTAGCTGCAGCCGTAAGCAGAGCTCTCTGCCACAGTCTGAGGCATCCCATCTTGCAAGCAATCGATGGGAGGAATGGTCAGGGTCTCCTGGACACCGTAGGCGTTCCAGCAGAACGGGTCGTCGACCAGCTCGCCCTCGTGCGGCAGCAGCTCAACCTCCGACATGGTGATGTTGGTGCAGGGCACCGTGTCGCTGCACGCGAAGTGGATCGGCGGGCTGATCACGTTGTAGGTGCCCTTGATGTTGCGGTAGGAGAGGCCGGCCACGTACACGGCCGAGGTCTCGTTCCGGCACTGCTTGGAGAGGCAGTAGTACTGGTCCACGATGATGCAGTTGTGCACGTTCTCCATCTGGATGTTCTCGAAGGAGACGCCCGCGACCGACCCGCTCCCGCCCTGCCACGTCTTGATGCGGAGCCCGTTGTCGGACTCCCTGATCACCACGTTCCGGACGGTAATGTTCGAGACGCACGCTTGCGAGTTATGCACTCCCAAGCTCCCGATGCTGTGAAAACATATGCGAAAGAAAGTTATTTTCCCTTCTTCACATTTCTCGTCAGACGATCTAACTTGTTTGGAGGGGGACTAATTGTGATCAAAAGTAAGGGTACCTGATCCCGTGGCTCGGCCCGCAAGTAACACCCTCGATGTCGACATCCGAACATCCGGTTCCGATGGAGATGCAATCATCGCCTGTTCACATCTTTCATTATAAGGTGTCGATAAAAGAAGCAATGAACCAGCGAAACCTTCAGATAAATGAGACAGTTTATTCGATTCAGGTACCATTTGCGATCATGCTGTTGTATATCCCCACAGATCTTGTGTTCCCTAAGTGGATGCCGTCTGTGTTGGGGCTAAGTTTCGGGGAAGTTATGGACAGCCTTTCGATCAGCACTCCCTCGCAGCCGTCGAACTTCATGTGGAATTGAGGGCTGTTCTGAATTCGTAACCCATTGACGGCCAAATTCGAGCTCATGAAGAATCGTATCAACTGAAATGAACCGTGTAAGTAGCGGTCAGAGCTCTAAATAGAGAAGGCAACTGTGTTTGATATATATGCATAACCGGAGTCACGGATTGATTTACTTACAGTAGGGCTGTCGCACGGTCCCGACACCGTTTTCCCATTCGGACCCTGAAATTCCAATGACAAGAATGTACAGATTTAGAGATGAGAATTTAAAAAAAAAAAAATACCCGACTCAAAAAAGTGAAAATGTTGGGTTGCAGAGAAGTTTTGCTTATGCAGATGCTGATACAACAATGTGACATGTTGTTGAGTTCGAGTACCCTGTGGGGCTTGCAAGGAAGATCCCACCATGGCTCGCCATTGCCTTCGATGGTTCCTCTCCCGGTCAGAGTCATGCCGTCGAGCCGGTAGAAGACGAGCCATTGATTCTTGCTATCTCCTTTTGGCCAATAGTCCGGTCCATTTGGCGGCATCAAGACCCCATCTACCTGTGTAAACATTTGAAACTTTATATTAGTAGCAGAAATGATCCTATAGTATGTGTCTTAAAGATAAATGCTAAGAGCTTGGAAAACAGAAAACTGTGCTATTTTTTTTTTTTCCCTTTTGGCTGTCAGTTATCTACTGATTTGTGATATCACTACCTTGTATAATGAAATATTCACCATCTTGAAAGAAGAAATTTGTCTCGTTCCAAACGGTTTAACAAGTGTTGGCCAAAACAAGAAGAGTTCTAACAAGTGCCGCAGAAATTGTAGTGGGGTCATATTAGCTATCTTTAAGGATATACATGGGGAGGAAGTTGAAATATTTGCCGATCCTTACTTGGAACACAAGCCCCGGCTTGCACGGGCCCGAGAAGATCGTGGAAGTGATCATGAACGTGTAGCCCGAGGGAGCGAGGACGACACCTGACTCCACTGCGCAGGCTGCCTTCCAGGCTGCCGTGAAGGCAGGGGTGTCGTCGGCTGACCCGTCCCCGACCGCTCCCAAGGTGGTCACGTCGTAGACGCAGCCTGAGCTTGGGTCGGACGGGTTGGGGCTTGGGTCGGACGGCACGGCGGGCACGGGCGAGTAGGCAGGGGATGGAGGGGCAGGGTCCTCGGCCTCAGGGGGAGGCGCTGGCGAGGTGGTTGAGCTTGAGCCCTTGTCAGGATTCTTCTTCTTCTGGCCCTTGTGGTAGTGATATCTTCCTTCCACATTGCTGGCATTTTGGAGGAACAAAGCCAGGACGATCGAAACGAGCACCACGTCTCGAACTATCTTCATGGTAAGCGAATTCTTCCGAGGAATTAAACCGAATCGACAGGGCGAAAAGGATCTTCGCTCCCTGTGATGAACGAAAGCCTCAGTCCCAGGATCCAGTGCTGTCTCCTGTGCCCCTCCTGAAGATGCAGAACTTCAGGAGATCAAAGTGCCAGCTTCGAATAACCAGGGGAGGGACCAAGGGAAAGAAGCAAAATGAGTGAGAGGGGAGAACATGAATCGGTGGCTTGGCATAGGACCATTCCGAGGCACCATGGCCTCCGCATTTATACTCACCAGGGATCTTCCTAGAGAGGAAATGGGCCTCGCCGAGAGGCGGCGACACGTGTCGAGTTCCGGTTGACCCGTGCATAGCCGTCTCTAAGGAAAGGCAGTTGGTGCTGGTGCCTTTTTGGAGGGGATTTGTTGTTTTTTTTTTAGAGGCTTATTTCTCTGTGGCAAATTTTTGGCAGGGTTTGCTTGGTTCTTCATTAAATTTTGACCGAGCTCTGTCCCTCTCTATTTCTCTTTTGCTCTTGTGGTTTTATGCAATGGTAATGAGAACAATTTCCTCTGTTTCAGTTCTATGGTTTTGTGGTCCAGAACCCTGCCTACGTTTCTCATGTTGAAATTGTTTTTTTTTTGTTTTTTTTGTTTTTGGGGTTTGGGCGCATCTTCAAACAGTTTCGAGCCTTGTGAGTTGCTTTTGAGGCCCTCGTTTCCTCGATGGCCGTGCGGTAAAAACCAATTTCTTTTTTCTTCTGGGGAATTTTCTTGCACGGAATGGTTTTCGTGCACATGGGAATATCTGTCGTGCACCCTTTTTATGGGCAAACCCGGCCTCGTTCCCTAAAGACGAAATGCCGGGTACCCTGATAAACGCCGCGATAGATAGAATTTAATTTCGATACTTAAACTCGCGAGAACTTCTTATGGAAATTCGTGTGGATTTTTTTTTTTTGCGAGTTTCTCATCTAAATTCACGATTGATGATGCGATCTGATAAAAAAACCAGTCAAGGCGCCGCTGTTGCTGCCCCTGAATTACGGGGCAAAATCTATGCGGGTCAAATTGCCATCCCCCAATGCTGCCCAACGTCTTCAAAGCAAATCATGGAAAAGCATCCCATGGAATATCTACCATCCACCCTTTTATGGCCAAACCCGGCCTCGCTCCCTGAAGACGAAATGCCGACGCATGAACGACGTCGTAGATAGAACCGATTTCATTATCGAGCTCGCGAGAACGTTTTATGGAAATTCGTGTGAATCTTGGGAGTTTCTCTAAACATTCGATTGATAATGTGATCCAATAAAAATCAGTCAAAGCATCGATGTTGTTGTCCCTGAATTATGCCGCAAAATCTCTGCGGGTCAAATTGCCAATCCCCCCATGTTGCCCAGCACCTTCGAAGCAATCATGGAAGAGCAGTTTTAATTCAATCGATGCGCCATGTGACGTGTTTATTCATATGTTCTACGGAGGCATCCCATCTTCAGTATGCATTAGGCATACAGTGTTATATTTTGATAGATTAAACCTCGACCGATCTCTTTAAAGATTAAACCAATGTTTGGTAAAACCAACATTAAGTAAGTGAACTAAGGAGTTTGTGCTAAAATTAATTATTTCAAGAGATCTTAACGCACAAAAGAAATTATCTCCTAGAATCAGTCCATCTGCTCTATTACCCGTGAGATTCTGTAGGATTTCTATAGGACCTCCCGCTTTGATATCATGTAAAGTTCTATGGGACCACCGTCAACTGTTCTAAAACCTTAAATCGGTATCGGTTGTATTCGACAGCTCTCGAACCCGAACCAACAGTTCTAAGGGCAAGGCCAAAGAAATCAACTTGGAAACGGTGAATCATCGGACGGTCCCTTCTCGAAACCAAGCCGATATCCGATCGATCAGACCGGTCCCCGGTAGAGCCGGAGATCCACGCAGCTAGGCAGAAGAGGAAAAGGAAGTGTCGGGGTTGGAAAGTAGTGTGGAAGCGATTTAAGAATTGTAGTGGGGTGAATGCGGCTTTGATGGAAAAGGCAAAGGGAGTCTCGTGACACTCCATTGTTGTGTAGCTCCTCCTTTGTGGCCATGGAAGTAAGAAGAGGGGAATTCTTGCTGTAGGTCCCCGACAAAAGAATTAAAACATTCACGGGTCTCTCCCAGATCATCCTCTTCCCACCCGTCGTCGTCCGTCGATGAATATTTAAAAACGCTCGGCTTATCGCGTGTGCCGAGGATACGAACACATCCAAAGCGCGACCCTTTCGTAGACGGTGTCGTTCGGCATCGCTTGTTCTCGAAGCACCCGTCTCAATCTCGTACGCCCGTGCTTTCGAAACGGCTGCTAACTCTTGTCTCTTGTAGCGGTTCCGATGTCGAGTTCTTTGTTTTAATTGTCTCGGTAGTCTTTCTAAGTGCTCGAGTTCGGCTCGAATGAAAGCGAATGTTCTTGAGAATGTGACATCCCTAGATCAACACGTTCGATATATTGTCCACTTTGGCTCGTCACATATCGAGCCTCACGAATTTTGTCTATTGATATGCGTGTGAGCACTTTTCCCGAGAGGTCGCCCATCCCGATAGCAACACAATCAATTTTGGAGTTTGAAAATTAAATATTGCATTTACATCAAAAAAGCGCTTTCGTGAATTAATTTCAGTTTTCATACACATATATCAAAATCACTATCTCCTTCTTTGGGATATAGTTTGGTTCATTCATGCTTTTTTTTCCCATCTTAAAAGTATATCGAGAGCCACTCCTTATCTAGATCCTCTTTGGCTCCGGCGACCATTTCCGAACCTCGCTGGGTCGGATCATTCTAGAAAGAAAAGCTCGATGTAACCTAATGCATAGGAACATGCCAATGGCCGTCATTCGATGTGATTCGAGTCATCTAGTGAGTCGCCTTTTAGGGGATGCCTTGGATGGGATTGGAATCGGGAGGAAACGGGGAGTTGTATGCATGCATATGTCGACGTACCCCCTTTCACGTGGACACAATCACGGGTGGGAATAGAGAGAGGATCTTCAGGTATGTGATTTTAGCTTGGCCAAAAAGAAAAAGAAAAAGAAAAAGAGAGTAATAATTTGAAGATTAAAAATTTTAAATAAAAACAGAAAGGCAAAAAGGGTTTGTGATTGAGAATAGGTTGCACTTTTTCTGTGGCCGATGCGAGATCTGAATGATGGCTTAAGCTTGTGGTGTTCAGCTATGACACGTGGGATTTGTCCTCGCCTGCTGATTGGCCCGAAAATTTCTTAGGTTAATGCCCCAAGCTGGCCCAGCCTACTCGAACTCCCCTAATTACTTAGCGGTTGGCGACAATTGTTATTATTATCACCATCATTATCGTTTGAAGCGTTTTTTAATTATGTATTTAAGACAACATATTTCAATCGAAAACTGACGTAGGCATGACCGGTTCATATCGATTTTAAGCATAGTCGTGCAATTTCATGTCGTGTCGAATTTAACCTTCGCTCGATAAAAACTCTTTCTCTTGCGATGTTAAGAATTATCATGAATCGAGATTCGGGTGCGTTTGAAAAGCATGTAGAATTGTAGGGGTCCATGTGTTCATATTTGTCAACAGCTATTTTGGAGTAGGATGAGGGTAAGTAAAGTGACGTCTCTTCCGTTAAAGGCCATAGGACTCACAGCCTAATATTTCATGTTGCATGGTCATGCGCGTAAGCATTGCTTTTCAATAAGTGATTTACCTTTCCACGGGAACAAGAAAGTGATTTACCTAATCAAAACTTTTACATTATTTTTACCGTCACATCGATTCGATTAGTACAACGATGTGGAGTGTCAAGTATCGACTGGTTGGCTTGAAAACACTGTACTCAGCCATGGTAAGTACGAAACTCAAGTGCTTATCATTGGTTTCGAAGTATCTTCATGAGATTTTGTGAATTGAAAGATCCTTTCGGACCCTAGTTTGTGAGCATGTATTTAAAAATTTTAAATTGCACGAATCCACCGGGGGTAAGTTTGATATCTCAAGATAACTCCTTATTTTGTGTGAAGTTCCAATACTGAAAATTCACACGCATGTGCACATGTGACGATTCGATTTGTGAGCCGAGTGATTTAAGACTCCGTCTGTAAAGCGAAAAATAAATGATTTGAAAAGTATTTTTCAAAAGTCACTTATACATAACTTGAAATAATTTGTAAATGAAAGATATTTTTCATTATCGATAATAATTTATGTCTAAATAATTTTATGGGCGACAAAAATATTTTTTGTCCACTTAATTTAAAAAATACAAAAATAATTTAAAAAAAATATATGTATTTTCACGAAATTCCCTACGTGTTCCCATTCGAGTCAAATCAATTCCCAAAGCCATATAAATCCCATCCCTCTCTTTTGAATCCCAATGCAAAAAAACAAACGCTCACATGTAGGCCGCGGGTCGGTTTCACTGAAACTCAAAGAGCCAAGCCCAGGGCGACACGTGGAGGGTGGCGATTCACGGGTTGGCATCTTCTGTGTGTCACGGGTGACGGTAGCGGATCAAGAGGTGAGATTAAGATCGCTAATTCAGGATTTGGGGTTTCCTTAAACGGCATACTTTAGCTGACAACACATCTGACGTTAGAAAGAGACGGCGATTTGACGATTAATTAATTAAAATGATGTGTTTTATTCTAAGATTCGATTTGTTCTGGATTTAGCCTTACAGCTATGATCTCGTTTAGGGACACCTGAGCCTTTCGTCTCAGAGAATCAAGGACTCCTAGTTGCCTCTGGTCCTGCTTCGTAGGTGAAATTAGCTAAATTGCAATCCCCTACGAATGATCAGAGATCTTGTTAAAATGTTGATACGACGAGAAAGGAAAAAGTGTAGAAAAAGTTTTAAATCTGTTGTATTAATACCAATTTAATTTTAAACTTTTTATATTTCTATTAATTGAGTCAATTGATTGACGTTGCCGTGGATTTTTTTTAAATAAATATTTTGGTTTTTTCTTCTTTTTTGGGGTAAGGATTTGGTTTTTTCTTCTTTTTCTTTTCTCAATCATAAAAAATTAAAAATATTTAAAAATATGCATGTCAGCGCTAGCCGTGCCACGTTGGACAATCGATGTCCACGTCAACGAATTTCCAGTCAAAATTAATTGGATTGACTTAATTAGCATAAATGCAAAAGATTTAAAATTGAATTGGCATAAATGCAAAAAGGTTTGAGATTGAATTGACGTCAATGCTAAATATTTATGGCTGAATCGACACAAATATAACATGTTTAGGATTTTTTTAATACTTTTTCCTGGGTGAAGGTTATGTCTCTTCTAACTTCGATTTGAAGTCGAATACGACACTTAATAGTCATACCCTCTGTTCCCTTGGGCTTGTGAATTTTTCGGACCGATACTCTTGGCTTATTCCTAGTTTATCGAGTTAGATATAAAAGGACCTCGCATTTGCTTGACTAAGAAGTTCAAGAGGTTTACCGCAGCTTTCATCCTCATCGGCATTTTGATCTTATTCGAGTTTTGTGATTTCCGAGCACTGAAGTTTGCCGAGAGATCTTTATATGCTAGAGTAAAAGTTACATCCACAACTTTCGAAAAGAGGCCGAACGAGCTCATAGAAAGGATGCAGATCGTCTGGCGTGATTGAAATCTTGACGAGTCGAATCGAGCCCCGTGAAGTTAGGAGGGGCTTCATCCTGCTATGGAAATTGGATACTTTTAAGCCTTTTGCGTTCTCCCCAATAGACTAGAATTCATTGCAAAATAACAGGAGCAGGTGAGTCGGCCGGTGCATGCGCAGGGAACCGTACGCCAGGCTGTTGCATCCCAGTCACGACAAATACTTCCATGGCTATCGACACTGACGGACTAAGCAACCGCCCCTTGATGGCGGCCTTGTTGTTCTATACAATTAGGGTTGGAATTTACGATGCAAGGCCAATACGCATTCCGTGAAAGCCTGAGCAACAAGCTCGGAGATGAATGCCCGTCAGAAGCAGAACCGGCCAAAAGCCACCTCGGAGTACAAGCGACGGGCCACGACAGACAGACGAGGTTCAATCGCGACACGGCCGACGACAAACAAGAGAAACTTGCGTGCACCATTTTGTTTATCTGTCTTTTGAAGCAGGCCGATCATGCATAGTTTATCCATGATATCGAGCACTGCCGTGGAATACAAGGGCTGCATCAAGTCAATCTGCCCCAGGGCAGCTTTACAGTCCTTGGGTCTGTGGAGTTTACAAGCGCTACCAACGGAAATCTCTCTTTGAGACGGTTACGTTCCAAGTGATCCAACTATAACGATCCGGTCCGACAAGGGGAGAGTAGTCGCCGAAGCCAGAGAGTTTAAATAAAGAGCGATTTTTCGCAGGCTTTTATGATGGTGAACGACGTGGTAAGAATGAACCTAACAATTCACCTAACACGGGGAGAACAATTCTTATATATGTACGTGAAAATTGAAATTAACTCATGGAGGTGCCTTCTGACCTAACGATAATGCTTAACTTTGGAACTCTAAAAATTAAGAGTGCGCAAGTGAGAACACTATCAAAATAGCTGAACAGGTGGCCTCCTGAAAAAGTACCCACATGTACGTCGAATGACAAAATCGCGAGGTTCTAAATGGGACAGGTCAAAGAGAATAATATCTCGAGTGAGTTAATCCAGGGATGTCACAAGAACGAGAGGGATTAGGCTTGATAACCTCGCAAAGACTAGCCTGTATCCCCACCAAAGCATCAGACCTTGCATGGGGCCAAAGCCAGACACAACCCTCAATAACAGCAGCCACTTCTGCTTGAGAAGGCAAAGAAGAATCATATCCAATTCTGCTCACACGAATGCCAATCATCATGCCAGAGATAAGAAATCTGGAATCTCCGTCGCCCACCACCAATAATGGGCGGCCATAGTCCCATTGTTGCTGGGCGCAGCTGGTTCTTGCAAGCTCAAGCGTTTGGAACTATCCTCATCTTCTGGTGTCGGTCCTCGCACGAATGGTTGGCCAAAACTCGAGACATTGCCCATAAATTCAAGCTATCAAAATCGCATGTCCTAATTTATCAATCTTTATGAGTTGGTCTGAATGAAGCTCCTGATCCCAATGCTCAGATTCAATGGGAATCACATCTCTCCGTGCGCAGCACTTCACGTTAAAATAAAAGCAACGTTCTCTTAAAGGAAAAGGAGAATTCTAGAGTATGACTCCCACGATCCTTTCTATAGAGCACAAATGCCTAACATTTGATGTTATCGAAACCCGATGAATAACATGACTCGTGCAATTTAGGGTTTGTTTGGTAACGTTTCTGTTCTTCTGTTTCTGTTCCCTAGAACAAAAAATGATAAGAAATATGTTTGGTAACGCAAATAATTCTGTTTCTGATTCTGCTTCCAGGAACACTTTTAGAGCAAAAATAAAAAAAAAAGTTGTTTCTAAAAAAAAGAACACTTTTTTAGGATCACTTTTCAAAGATGGACTTCTCAGCCTCTTCCCATGACATTTTTTTAGGATCACTTTTGGACAAAAAATCAAAAATTTTATGTAGTTACCAAACGCATTCTGATTCTCTAAAAGAACAGAATAAAAAAAAACGTTTTTAATAAGAATCACTTTCTTGGAAGAGAAACGTTACCAAACAGACCCTTATTTAACTTAAACACATTCTACGCTGCCCTCTCGTAAGCTCGAAAGTACACGATAGGATGCTAATGCAGTCCGCTTGCAACTCGAACATAGTCTCTAACATCGCATATGTGCAGTCTATGCTTCGTAGGTTGTAGTTAGGTGGATATGCGCACCGGGAAGTGTCCCTTAAAACTGACATGGCCTGTAACGATTGTTCTTCATGTTCGTACTCTTGAATTCCTTGTCATCACTTCCCTAATCCAAAATCAGCAAAAGACCATTCACGACCTTTGTCATTTAATATTGACCAATCCATAATCAATGATGGGTGTGCTCCGCGACTCCAGCGGACCTCTTCTCGATGAATTTGCCAAAAAAAAGAAAAAAAATTAGAGATTGCAACCCCCTAGTCGTTGTAGCAAAAGCTGCGGTCGCTGGTCTGCAGTTCCTCGTAGCCAAAAAAAGGAGATAAAGAGAGTCGAAGCTTCTGCTGTCCGTAGAATCCGACTCATTGGGGTGCGGTCAACGCCACTTCTGCACTGTACTGGGAGGCTGAGTCTTCAATCCTGGAAGCCCAACATATTCTGGCCCCAACTCCAAAACATCTCCCTGGTCCACTGCTTGAGAGAGGCCAACCGGGTTGCTGATTGGGGTGCCAAAATACATCGGACTGATTGCATCCTGGACCGTTGGGTCTCCTTCCCACCCAAATCCCTTTGAGAGTTGCTTTGTGTTGATGCCACTCGATCGAGCATTTATGTAAGAACCTTTAAGAGTTAGTAATGCAAGTTTGTTTTTCCGACCAAATTTTTTCTTTTTTGGGTGAAACACCTTTATTACTCTTAAAATTTTCCATTACCTCTCTAAGTTAAGTGGGGGCAAAAAGCCTACTACCTTAAAGCATTGTCTAAACTCTAAAGTCTTTATGCATATTACTGGATAGAAACGTTTTTATAAGTGAGGCAAAGCACATAATAAAGTCAGCATTGCGAAAACACGGATACATGTATCTTTTTTGTCGAGAAATAATGGATCTAACTGGGAATAATTCATCAAATCGCCGATTCATTCTCATTTATATTGGGAAATATCCACGATCAATAGCAACCGCATGTCCTCTCTTTACCGCTATGTTGAATTTGTGTGTGCAAGTTCCATCCCTGATGATATGCCTAATATAAGGGGTCTTGGATCATCTCCCTCCAAGCTTGAGTTTCTTCCTCCAAATGGAAGAGAAGTTCGCGCATCGAATCGAATGCTAAGTTCATATGATCGTTCTATTATTCCGTTGCGCTAGATTGTTTTTGGACCATGATTACGATTTAAAACAAGGACATGAAAAAATAGATGAATCGTACAAGTCGACCATAATTTTGAAAATGAAAAATGAAAAAAAAAACATCACTCGGAATTTTTCGATAGGGAAATGAAATCAAAAAATTCCCTCCCTAGTTCTAAAATGTTAAACATCGCGATTCTCATCTGATTGATTATACTTGAACCCGCTGTGGCCCAAATGTCCAGTTCTAGGCCCATAAAATCTCACAAAATATGGGCCTCACCACCAAATGCAATGGACTTTCAGACTTGAAATATGATCTCTTGTATTGTGTAGAAAAAGAAAATAGTGAAGGAAATACATTTCTGTCGTTCACAAATGCATCGAGATAAAAAAATTTTTGTCGATAACAAAAATACTTCTTATTAAGTAATTTTAAAATGACACAAGTAATTATTTTTATGAAAGCATTTTTCAAATCATTCACATTGAAGTTGTCTCTTTCATTTGCCAAAGTTCCTTAGTAATTGCTTCTCCTTTTTTTGGGAGAAAAGTGTATAATTATGTGTTTATCGCGACAAACAATAGCAATGTTAGTGCTCAAAGTCACTTATTAGGCTTTGTGAAAACGGAGAAATTTCTGAAAGATATTTCAAAAAGTTATTTTTTAGGACAATGATAATATTTTAGGTGCTTGGGTACAACTTGAAAATGAATAGGAAAATATACTACGCAATTTAGCATACAAAATTTGATTTGATTTTTCTAGACAAAATTAGCCAAAAAATCAAATTTTCAATTATTTTTATTTTTATTTTATTTCTTCCTTTGTCAGCTGCGGTGATGACCAGCGATTGGCCATAGTTGAGGGAAGACCTCGCCCAATTAAATACACACGAACTAAATCCAAACTAAAACAAAAAAGACAAATAGAAAATAATTAAATAGGAGAAGAAAAAGAATATCTGGCTTGAAATTGCAAAACGATTTTTGTTTGCCAAAGAAAAGGCAGGTCGCTCCTTTCTCTTTGCATAAACCAAAAATGCCAAATCAGTGGCATTATTTTTTTTACGTAAACTCAAGGTTCTGTTTATTTAGTGAAAAATAAAAATTTGAAAATTATTTATTTTGCGTTGATTATAATGAATGTAAAATATTTTCACCGTTCGTAAAAATATTATACAAAATACAAATATAATTTTTCATCGATAATGAAGATAACTTGTACGGATTAGTTATTTTAAATGACACAAGAAATTATGGAGATTAGTTATTTTAAATAATATGAGCAATCACCTTTGAAAAACATTATTGTAAATTATTCATTATTGGAAAAGGTAAAATTCGGCGATTTGTCGTCTCGCGGGCACATCACGCAGTGAAGGAAGTGGTGCAAAAATGAAGGCGACATACAAAACTTAAGCTCAACACCGCCATTTCTCCCAACCGTCCCGCGCCTGCAGCTCTCTGTCTCTATCCCCGTTGAAGAGGAGGGTTTCGTTCGCAATCCGATCCCGCTAAGCCGACTTCGTCCCGCGCCTCTGTAATCGGCGATCGTCGTCCCCGCCGCGTCGGTCCGCCCAATGGGCAGGACGATCGGAGTGTAATCTCTCGTCGTTTCCGTCACTTGCGGTGACGAGCTTGATCTTTCGCCATGTTCGAAGCTCACGTAAGATTCTAGAGCGTGGCACTGTGCTCGATCAAGCGGAATGATGCGTCGGACGTCTTTGTTTAGTTGATTATTTGAGTTTCGAAGCTATTTTCAAGTTGTCGAGCTTGTGTGTTCGGCTGAATTTTGAGCTGCTTTTGTACTGTTTATGAATGGAAATAATTAACTTTGGCAAGATTTGAAGCATGATTGGTTGTGGGAAATGATGAGCCTGTTAAAACCTGTTGACTGGAGTAATTTAGTGGCTTGTATGAGAATCGCCAGCGATGGATGTGAAACGTTGCATTGTTCTAGTCCACGACTGAGCTTGGAATTTGTCTTTCTGTTGTAATGCCTGTCTGTTTCTCTTGATACCCATTTTGGAGTACCTGTTCAGGTCAATTGTTTCAACTGCAGTACAATTATAAGCAAATATTTAGCAGGGTTGCTGATACAGAGAGAGCATTAATTCAAATTTTGCAAAATTGTAGCTGTTTTGCCTCAGTTATAAGAGTGCACATACTTGTTCCCTGCAGCAGGATTGTATATCTTGTCTATTGCTAAAATTCTTTCTTTTCTCTCCATTTCAAGTCTCCCACTTTTTGCAATGTGGTCTCCCGTATTATTAAGTGGGTATGGAATTGTGGCCACCTGCTTGTTGTTACAGGGTGCTATCATTATGGATGTCATAATGGAAATATGTTGTCACAGGTTTTACATTTGCTTCGAAGATATCTGGGGGAATATGTTCACGGGCTCTCAGCCGAGGCTTTAAGAATTAGTGTCTGGAAAGGTTTGTACCTTGAAACTTTTGGACAGATACGATATTTCAAACTCTTGGAAGCTCTCTCAGAAGCACTTAAAGCTTTTTGGGTTTATAGGAGATGTTGTGCTCAAAGATTTGAAATTGAAGGCAGAAGCACTAAATTCGCTCAAGCTTCCAGTGACAGTGAAAGCTGGTTTTATTGGCACTATAACGCTTCAGGTAATTATTATTTTCAGCCACTGTGCTCTCTTGGCTAGATTCTACTGTGACATGCCTGCGTTTTTCAGGTTATATCAGTAACTAAACGATATTGAGCTTTTGCACTTGCTTTTGAGGCTTTAGATGTTGTGTCTGTGCTATATTTGTCGATTTCGGTCAACCAGTCTCAGTATTGTATCATGTGATTTATTCTGAAACATGGTCAAGGCTGCTTGCTATGATGGAGGCTTATTGTCTTCATCAACGAAGATAGCTGGTTCTTCATGGAGCTTTATGCCAAGTATAAGGAGACCGTTGATGGGCTTGCTGTGGATGCAAGTCGCGAAATTAGCAGCCAGTGTCATTCTTGATTATGTTATGCTTCTATCAGGCATTTTAGGAACTCACAGATCGAGTTGATGTCAAATACACTTTTAAAAAGTTATTGCCTACTGGAAAAAGTTTTATTAAAGAAAATATTTGAACCATCGTGTGACCATTCTGTTGAACGAGCATTGGTTTTAAAAACCATTAGGGGCATTTATGTTGATTGATAACATAATAACTGGGATTGCTTGTGAACTACTGCAAGCTGAAAAACTCGTGAAATTTTTTTTGACTTATGCACATGCTGAGACATGTTTCTATGTGTCCCATATATGGAGAAGTGTTGCATGTTTTGAAATGCCAATGTAAGGACTAATGCAAAAGTACACTTCAGACTTGAATTGTAATTGAAGAAAAGAATATGTTTCTTCTTCTTACTTTGCATTGAGAGATTACAAGGTCTATATATACAAGAACAAAAGACTTAGGTTAGGTAAGAAACCTAATTTAGGTAGGAAACCTAATTTGACTTAATTTAGGTAAGAGCTTAACTTTCAACATTAGGTTGCCTAACTTTCAACATTAGGTAGGCAACCTAATTCCAACTAACTCTAGCCTAACTTTCAACATTATTCAACACATATTTCAATACTTTACATATTCCAACACTCCCCCTCAAGCTGGTGAATAGATATCTTCCATTCCCAGCTTGGTAACTAGCTCGTGAAAACTTCCACCATTAAGTCCTTTGGTTAAGACATCTGCCACTTGCTGTCCTGACGGGACATAAGATAAGCAAATCAATCCATCTTCAAGTTTCTCCTTGATGAAGTGCCTATCAATCTCAATATGCTTCGTCCTATCATGCTGCACAGGATTATGAGCAATATTAATTGCAGATTTATTGTCGCAATACAGCTTCATAGGACTCTGCCACTCAACCTTCAAGTCATCGAGAATGATCTTGAGCCACAATAGCTCACATATTCCTTGAGCTGCTGCTCTAAACTCAGATTCTGCACTGGATCTTGCCACCACATTCTGTTTTTTACTTCTCCAAGTTACCAAGTTACCTCCAAGGAAAATACAATAACCAGTTGTAGACCTCCTGTCAACCACTGATCCAGCATAATCCGCATCTGTATAAGCCTCTAGCTTGAGATCGGGACTCTTCTTGAATAGTACTCCCTTTCCTGGACTCCCTTTTAGGTAATGTAGGACTCGATGAGCAGCTTGTAGATGTGACTCCTTTGGATTATGCATGAATTGACTAATTAAGCTTACTGCATAAGAAATATCTGGTCGAGTATGAGCAAGGTAAATCAGCTTTCCTACCAATCGCTGATACATTTCTCGATCCACTGTTGTCTCCTCTTTTGCTTCTGCGAGTCTCTGGTTCGGCTCAATCGGAGTAGTTACTGGTTTGCAACCAAGCTTTCCAGTTTCTTCCAAGAGATCCGTCACATACTTTCGCTGTGAAATAAAGATCCCTTGCTTTGAGTATGAAACCTCAATTCCCAGAAAATACCGTAGCTTTCCTAAGTCCTTTATTTCAAACTCCTTAATCAAGTTCTGTTTCAGCCGCTGTTTCTCCCTTTCATCATTGCCCGTGACTATTATGTCATCAACATACACCAACAATGCTGTAACTCCCCCTGCATCCGAGTGTTTTATGAATAGTGTATGATCTCCCTGACTTTGTTTATATCCAGATGCCTTCATGACTTTAGTAAATCGTCCAAACCAGGCTCTAGGTGACTGCTTGAGTCCATATAATGCCTTCTTTAGTCTACAAGCCTTTTGAACTGTTTCCTTTCCTTCAAAACCAGGTGGCATGTTCATGTAGATTTCCTCTTCCAAATCTCCATGCAAAAAGGCATTCTTCACATCATACTGTTGAAGTTCCCAGTTAAAATGAGCAGCTAAAGATAGCAAGATTCTTACACTATTCATTTTAGCCACCGGTGCAAATGTCTCTTGGTAATCCACTCCATACGTTTGAGTGTAACCCTTCGCAACTAATCTTGCTTTGTACCTCTCCAGAGAACCATCTGCCTTGTACTTCACAGTGAATACCCACTTGCAGCCAACCAGTTTTTTCTCTTTTGGTCTGTCAACAACTTCCCACGTTTTATTCTTTTCTAGTGCCTTCATCTCTTCTTTCATGGCATTCCTCCATTCCTCTCTTGATAGTGCTTCAGATAAAGTGTTAGGGACGGCAATAGTGTTTAAGCTCACAATAAAGTTTCGGTATGGTGATGATAACCTATCAAGAGACACATAATTTGATAGTGGATAAACTGATTTTTTGGTACATTCTCTTGTCCCTTTTCTAACAGCAATAGGTAAATCAAGATCAGTCTCAGGTGTATCACTAAGCTGTTCATTCACAGGAGGTTCAGAACTTACCGTGCTCTCATTGGCAGGACTCGAAGTGGCATTTTGGACCTGCTCTTGTGTTGGAACGGCTGTCCTCCTTGAGTACACCTGAGAAAATCTCATAGAATCATGAAAACGAGTTGAACTAATAGGAATAGGAACAGAAACTGGTTGGTTTGTGTGAGAATGTGATGGAGGAGAGATAGGATTCAAGGTAGATTCATGAGCTACGGTGGAGGAATTTGGATTGACAGGGACATTGGATGATAAGTCCAGGTTATCAATAACCCCAAGGTCCTTATCTTCCTCATCTTCCATGAGTGAAATCTCCCCCTGAAGATAAGGTTTTGAAAAATAGGGTTTATTTTCAACAAAAGTGACGTCTGCGGAGAGATAAAATTTTTTGGAAGGGGGATGATAACATTTATAGCCCTTTTGTGTTTGTGAGTAACCAAGAAACACACATTTGACCGCACGAGGATCTAGCTTTCCTCGTTGATGTTGATGAATGTGGACAAAAGAAATACAACCAAAGACTCGAGGTGCAAGGCTATTAGATGTACGGAAATGGGGATAGAACTGAGAAAGAACTTCCATAGGGGTCTTGTGATCTAATGTACGTGATGGTAGTCTATTGATCATGTATGTAGCCGTAAGGACAGCTTCCCCCCAATAGGTTTTAGGAGCCTGCCCGTGAAACAACAAGGCACGAGTTGTGTTAAGGAGATGACCATTTTTCCTTTCAGCAATCCCATTTTGTTGTGGTGTATTCACACAAGATGACTCATGGATAATGCCTTCCTTTTGAAAATAAGAGGACAATACTTGATTGAAGTAATCTTTCGCATTATCTGATCGAAAGACCTTAATCTTGACCCCAAACTGAGTTTGAATCATGGAGTGAAAGGAAGGAATAATGTTACTCACATCAGATTTTTGTTTGAGCAAGAAAGTCCAAGTAGCTCTAGAGCAATCGTCAATTAGAGTGACAAACCAACGGGCTCCAGAAATGTTTGGAACCGTGGAAGGTCCCCAAATGTCACTGTGTATCAAGTCGAAAGGGTTAGAGCTACGATGATTGCTAATAGGAAATGATACCCGGCTATGCTTGGCTAACTCGCAAACATCACAATGGAAATCTTTAATATTCAGACCCTTAAACAAGGCTGGAAACATGACACTCAAGACTTGAAAGGACGGATGACCAAAACGAAAATGATGAAGCCAAATAGCTTCCTTGTTTGAAGTACTAAGAAACGATGAAGATAGATTAATCATGATTCTTCTTATAGTGAGAGGTGTCTCAAGGTAGTACAGTCCACTTTGTTCCTTAGCAAGTCCAATCCTCCTCTTCGAGTCCCGATCCTGAAAAACACAGTAAGATGGGTAAAAAACAGCTTGACAATGAAGATCTTTTGTGAGTTTGTGTATGGAGATAAGATTGGAAGACAGTTTAGGGACATGAAGGACATCTTTAAGGACAAGATTTGGTGTGACAGGGACATCTCCAACACCTGCAACAGTAGCAAGTGATCCATTTGCCACAATAATCTTTCTATTGCTAGGACAAGGTGTATAGGTCCTGAAATGTGATGAGGTGTAACTCATATGATCAGTAGCGCCGGAATCAATAACCCAAGAATTACCTGAGAGTGCTAGTGAGCATGCACCAGAGGGTTTATTAAGAGACCCTAACAAACCTCTTATTTTCTCAATTTCTTCACTGTTGAAGGTTGTTTTCTCCTTAACTTCGTCATAACCAGCTTGCTCGGTTAGGTGGACACGAGGCCTTGACTGTGTTGCCCGGTTCACCCATTCTCGGCCCGAAGAAGTGGGTTTGCCATACAATTTCCAGCATTGCTCCTTTGTATGTCTTGGTTTCTTGCAATAGGCACACCACAAGTTGTCCCGGTTATCTTTCCTTGGCAGGCCACCCTTCTCATCAACCTTTTTGATTGTCAAGGCTGACCCTTCTACTGCTTGTGGTTTGAGCATGACAGATCGACGGCTTTCTTCTGCCCGGATCAAGGAAATTGTTTCCTCCAATGATGGTACTTCCTCCTTGCCAAGTATTTGAACTCTGACTTGATCAAATTCAGAATCAAGCCCTGCTAAGAAATCGTAGACTCGATCCTTTTCAATAAAATTCTTCAGAATGGCTGCATCTTCTGGACACCGCATGTGGAATACTCGATAATGATCGAGTTCTTGCCATAAGTTCTGCAGAGAATTAGCATATTCAGTGATAGTTTTACCTCTTTGCTTTGTCCCACTGGTTTTCACCTTAATTTCATACACCTGGGCTGCATCACGGGCCTTTGAGTACGTCCGTTGGATAGAATCCCAGATCCCCTTTGCTGTTGGTAGAAACATACAAGTATCGCTTATGGCTGGTTCCATTGAATTCCATAACCATGACATGATCATGGAATCAGCCTCATCCCATGCATCGAAACCAGGATCTCCTTGCTTGGGTCCCGTCCCCAGCAGATGGCTGAGTTTTCCTTTGCCCTTTAGGTACGTCTTGACGAATTGTGACCACTTGAGATAGTTTTTCTCATTCAGTCTATAGGTTGGCCTCATATTCTGAAGATCACCTGTCATGTGTGACGAGGCGTCCCCCTCTGATTGGGTTGTAGGAGAGGGAGAATCTATGGCTTTGGGTGTGGTTTCGGATGTGGTCATTTTGGAAAGAGAAGATTAGCAAGGATACAAGAGCAGTAATGTGGCTGCGTACAAAGGAAGAATTTTCTGGAGAATAGACAGCAATGAAGGCTGTAATTTGAAATCCAGAAATCTAACCTAGGGCTCTGATACCATGAAGAAAAGAATATGTTTCTTCTTCTTACTTTGCATTGAGAGATTACAAGGTCTATATATACAAGAACAAAAGACTTAGGTTAGGTAAGAAACCTAATTTAGGTAGGAAACCTAATTTGACTTAATTTAGGTAAGAGCTTAACTTTCAACATTAGGTTGCCTAACTTTCAACATTAGGTAGGCAACCTAATTCCAACTAACTCTAGCCTAACTTTCAACATTATTCAACACATATTTCAATACTTTACATATTCCAACAGTAATGATTGTTGATCTGAAGCCTGTCCTATAAATGGTTTTGATGTTTTCTAGAGACTGTGGTCAGCATATGCAAGGCTGTGTAAGAAGTGCTTATATGTAGGGAAGAGTTGCATATACTAGAAATTCTTTTGATTTCTCTGGCTAGTCTGTTGTTTCAGTTATCTGCGTTGGCCTCAGGTATTTTACATTTCCTTATTCTTGTGTTGAGCATAGGTTCCCTGGAAGAGTCTTGGGAAAGAGCCAGTGATTGTTCTGATAGACCGTGTGTTCATTCTTGCCCATCCTGCATCTAATCAGCATACTCTCAAGGTATGCTCTTCTAGTCCTTGGGTGCAAAGGGACATACGGATGATTATTAATAATCGGGTTTTGTTAATGCTCCTCAGGGCACTTGTCAATCAACTAATTAAGGAAGCTCAACAATTTTCACTCTAGTGATTCTCGTGTCATGCATGATCAGTGTCATGAAAATTGAATTATTGCAGATAAAGTATACTGTTAACAAAACTCTTAATAGCAATCACAATGGTTGACACTCCCCTCATGTCCATTTTCTGCTGTACTTATAAAAGAAAATTTATTGTCTGCTGTAGGAGGAAGACAAGGATAAACTCTTTGAGGCCAAACTTCAACAGATTGAGGTGTGTATGTTGGATGCATGCATGATTCCTACTTCCACCTCCATTTGTTATCATTTGCTTTTGACCATTATGACGTGGTTGATTTTTACTTTTGTGTTTGTGATTTCCTTGTGCATTGGAGCATTTTGTGTTTGACACTCAACTTTTTTTAGATGCGTCGGTTCCTTTTTGGTCCAAACTTGTAGTATTTTCATCTCATTATGGATTAATCACCCATGATATTTATTTGAACGCTAGCAGAAAAAAAGTGGTTGATTGTGGTTGGAGCTTCTAGGATGGGCGACATGTCAATATCCAATGGCTAATTAGTTGTGCTAGATATTCGTTTTGTACAAGAGTTGTATTGTGATTTTTCGCTATAGTTAAAACTATGCACGGAACTATTTACTATCTTCTCTAGACTTTTGAGTAATTTTTGACATACTTTTTAACATGTTATTGGAGTAAGTTAGGCCTTTGTATATTTGATTCATCACTATTAAATCTGTACACGCTTGCCCCTGACAACATTAAGGCTGCTCCCAAATAATATCCTTGTTTGCTCCATGATTTGAAACCGCGCACTCTGAATCTTGTTATGCATTGCCACATGTCCCCTTATATACCAACTCCCCCTTGACTCTCTAATTTTTGCAACGTTCTCAATTTGATTGGCTTTGACATCAACTAATCTTGACCAACCCGTGCTTAGACCGCAACAAAAGAGCTTGTTGGTCTGGAACACATTTAAGCTTGACCGATTATCTTGTTACTCGCGTGTAAGTTGACACCAGCGTCGATGAATCATCTGTTTGAAGAGTACATGGTACAAGTTGGTACCAACACATGATATGCGTGATTGTGCATAATTTGGGAGAGGTGGTATGGATTCGATGATTCTGTTGTTCCATTAACTTCGTCTAGTGACTTAATGCAGGAATCAGAATCAGCAACCATTGAAGCAACATCAAAGTCGAAACTTGGAAATGTATGTTTGGAGGGTACCTCTAGTCTATTCAATAGTGTCTTTGTTGATTTATTGCAGCCCCATGATCTATTGTCTCTTGTAATTAACCTGTCTGATAAGGTTAACATGTCTGTCATGCTACCATTTTGGCATGGATCAAATACCATGATGTCCTGAGTTATTCTTTAACTCTGAGTATACTTATGACCATCATCTATCACTCTCATGTCGTTTGAAATATGATCATGTGCATTTTTTTTGGAGCTGACCATGATCTAATTTTTAGATATAGCTGTTGAGAAAGTTATCACTGAGTAGTCTGCTGCTATCTTTTCTTTCACTGGATGGCTACTTGTTAATTTGTGACTTTGTTATTCCAGTTATTCTTTCTTATTTCATGTTCAGTACGCATGTTCGTTTAATATAGTACTTGGGATTGATTGTTCCTATGAGATTTTGTGGGATTACTACCAATTGTTCTAAAGGCTTAAGCTGATAGATGAAGGTATGGTTTAATATTTAATTACTCTTAACATTCCCTCTCACGCTTAGTTTGGTGTTTTGCCTAGTACTAAGTGTGGAAATATTTAATTAGGGACGCAAATATGGCTTAGAAAGATTTGAACTCAGGACCTCTTGCTCTGATACCATGTGAGATTTTGTGAGATCATTGTCAACTGTTCTAAAAGCTTAAGTTGATAGTTGAAGGCATGGTTTAATAGTTATTTACTCTAACAGTTCCATTGCTGTTTAGGTATGTAAAAGCACAGGATGCATCCTTTTTTTCTTTTTTGTTTGCATTGAATGTCCATAGGAGAACCTGGGGGTGATTTTCATATCTATTTTGCCATGTTTCTTTTGACATGTGCTAGTGCACCCTGAATAAAGAGTTGTTTTTTCTTAGTCATCCTTAGAGAAGATTCAGGAAGCCTTGATGATTTCGAAATTGAATTATAAATGTTTCTCTAGCTCATTGATTGTTCTTGCATGGCTCGGTTGCACTGATACGTCCATCCCGAAATCAGTTGCCACACAAAAGAAACTTCCACACAAAATTGCAGTCTCTTTATGTGTGAGCCTACCTGGTTTCTCATCTGCTGACTAAGTGTTCTTTTTACATCCTACCATTCTTTTTCTTTGTAAATGGAGCCATTTTATCAACTGAATCTGCAATGTTTTGTACTTTTTCTGTTGTTTTAACGTGTTAAAGATGGGATGTGGACATCACCCATCAAATGGACCGCTTCAGAGCAAGAGTGCAGTAAATAGAAAAACAAAAGAATCAGGAGTATGGTGGTTTAAATTAGTGGCTTGAGTTGTAATATCCTGTAATTATGACTTATTTTTCACGCTTCCGTGCATGAGCGTGCTCATGGACTAATAGAATCCTACCATATGTAAGACTAATTGGAAGTTAAGGGCGCGCATGACAACACTTTTGCTCTAGAAATTAATTTTTGGCGAGAAGTTGATTTTTCTGCTTCTGCTCTAGAAGTAGATTTCTGAGTAGAAGTAGATTAAGGGAGAGAGGGCTCGAGGTAGAGAGATTGACATCAAGAGATTGGGCGTTGATTGTTTTTCTGATTTTAACTTCTGGAGAGAAGTAAATTGTTTTTACTTCTTCAAGTGGCTCCAAAACTACTTTCGGAGCAAAAAAATGCTCTAGAAGTCGAAAAATGAAATTGCGTAATCAAATGAATTTTTGCTCTAGAAGTTGCATTATCAAATGGATTTTTGCTCTAGAAGCACTTCTGGAGCATAAATTCTACTCTAGAAGTGTTGTCATGTGTGCCCTAATGTTATATCTATCTAATGTGCTTAAAGAAAGGTTTGTGGATGCGCTTTTAGAAGTTTTACCGTCTTTCCTTTACCATCAGTTATTATGATAAAACATTTCTTCTGTATTTCTGATTTATGTTTGGTTCGTATAATGTGTTGGAAATGTTTAGAGATTTGGGTAGAAATTCACTTTCAGTTGGCAAAAAAGGCTCATGTGGAAGAGTGCACAAGAAAATAGAATGTTGTGTTATGGAACTAGATAACTTGGCACAAATCTAGAAATAAACTATTTATCGGCAGGACTGGTGGGAGTTTGGCGTTTGTTTGGAAGGCCGAGATAATCTTAAGTTGCGGCACTAAGCTAATTAAATGAAAGGACCAGTCAATCTCTATCTTTTGTTTAGTTGTGTAACATGCAAGATAATGAGGATTCATGACTGCTTGATTAGACAATTAAACTATGGTATGAAAGTAATTAACGTTGTGACGGCAATTATGGTCTCCAGATAGATGATTATAGGGAAGATTGAACTGGAAATTATGTTTTCTAATGATCATATTCACTGTTGGAAGAGGTATGAATTGACCCATTCAACAGTAGAGCATCGAACATGTGATGCATTGAATCTGTTTAGGCCTGATTTCTCTCAACCAAATAGTAATGCTGAGACAGGGTTGCAACTTCATAGTACTTTTGTTGGTTAAAGCAGTGGAATGATTTTCGACCATTCTTCCTGTTGTCATGGTGTTCGACACCAGAGTACTTAGTCAGTGGATCAGTAAATTTGGAAGTATAAAGATGCTTGCGAATTTTGCCTGCCCTTTTGATGAGAGTGAGAAAAGGCTTTTTCTTATACGATTTTTCTCTCCTTTTGGACTTATTTCATGATTTCTTGGCTTTTTGGAGACAATAGGATCTAGAACTTCAGTTCGCCTGGTGTGAACATGTGCTTACGGATATGTGAACACATTCGATTGAAAAGGTAGAGTTTCAGATTCAATGTAGCTGACTTTCCGTAGCTTTGGCATGGTCAGGAAAATGGCCCCTTTTTGTTGTGTGAAAGTCCTTTGTTTATATCCTTTTTATTCTCTCTCGACTCGCGGAAGACACTGCAGCTAGCACTTCTCCAGTCTTCTTAGCGCACTTTTTCCTTTGCTCTTCTTTTTTCTATTTTGATGCTTGGGGGGATGGCAAATACTGCTATCAAATTACCACATTATAATGAAGCGGAAGGGCAAAATGGCAGATCAACCAAAGTCATGTTGCTTAATTAGCTTGCGTATCTGTTTTGTATGCATGTTTGTTAAATTATCTATCACTAGCATGGTATGCTCATAATTGGAGCTGCACTAGCTCTTGAGTAATAAATAGTATGCTGCTGATCGATTTTTGTCCTGTTGATTTGCTTATTATCTTATGTCTCACTAACCCTGCAATGATTGACAAGCTGACACCTTCTTCTTTTGGCAGACACCCGCTGGGAATTCGTGGTTGGGTTCTCTTATTGCTACAATTATTGGAAATCTGAAGATATCAATTAGCAATGTACATATTAGATATGAAGACTCTGTTAGGTTGGTAATCTGAGCTTTAACTATTCTTAGAACTTTTCATTAAGCCTGTTGGGGGAGGCCTTTTCCTCTTTTGCTTGTATGTTCTGCCTTTTATCACTAAAGAAAGTCAGGGTTAAAACCAGAGCTAATCATTCAAAACTAAAGCACCAACCATCTCAAACAGGATTTTGGTTGGATATTCATCAGTTGAACTTTTAGATGGCCAGACTAATGATACCATGTGTCACTTCTATTGTTCAATCTAAATTTCTGTGGCTTTACCTAAGAAGCTGGCTTTTTGCAGTAATCCCGAAAACCCATTTTCTATGGGTGTTACTTTGGCCAAGCTTGCTGCTGTTACAATGGACGAGCAGGAAAATGAAACTTTTGATACCAGTGGAGCTTTGGATAAATTGCGGAAGGTCAACTCTTCCTGCTTCTCTAACCAACATGATATGTTGTGTTTCATCTATGTTTCAATGGTATCATTATTCAAGCTAAGCGTATAACTCTCCAAAAGCAGCTGAATTGCTGATATCTCACATGTACCCAAACAGATAAGCGGGTTATTTTAGATCTCGCAAATATGAAAATAAGGCTTCCAATTTGTGATACTTGTTTGGTGTTTATTCTGAATGGTTAGGTTTTTAGGACCATTGTTCCTTTAGGAATACAATTGCTAATTGCTGATGTTGTACATCGTCTTTTCCAATGCCAAATTCAAATTTTCAAGAAAAGGACTGAGGGTTACCAATATAAAGAGCAGTTAGAGTGAGTGATCAGGGACTTAAATCAAGAAATCGAATGGACCTGTTCTTACAATGTAAAAGAGGATTCAGCTCTTTGAAAAGCCATGAGATACCAGTGACAGAATCTTTGTGTCCATTGGCCTAGATGCCTCCACCCCTTCACCTGATGAATTGGAATTCTTTCCCATGCCAACCCCATAGATTTTCTCGACCTATTTCCAGCCTTAGGCAAATTTAAGTAGGTGCTTTTAGTCATACTCTGTGGCCTCCCGTCCATTCTGCCAATGTATCCCCGCCTTGTTTGTAATGGGCTGACCTTTTGTACCTTTGCTGCCACCGTCATCGTCATTATTATTGTTTTTGTCATTATTTGCTGTTGTGTTGTCAACTAATGAGCTTTAAATAATTATCTATACATCTAGCTTTGGTTCTGAGGTTTTCATCTATATGTGGACACATAGGGGCTATATGACCTTTTTTTGCTGGTTGCTTGTAGTCCTACTTTGCTGAGGAAGAGTTTTTGACCACTTGATTCAGGATAAAGTGTTTTACATTCTCTGTTGGAGTAATTAAGAAAGATTAACCACATAAACGTGTATGCATTTAAAACAATCTACTTCAATAATAAGGTGTTGGTGTTCTAAAGCATGTAGATTGGGGTGTTTTCAGTACCTTTCGCTATTCCTTTGAGGAAATTGGCGCTTCTTGGTACTCATGCAAGTACTTTGGTTATGTGTCATTTATATTTGTCATCTTTCTGATGAAGAGTTATTGGTTATGTGAAATTCGGAAAGACTGATATTGACATGCTGTTAGAGAGTTTTTGATTTGCTTTGACAATCAAATCTTACCTTCCTATCTTCAAACGCTATTCCCCAGAAAGGAGCTTTAAGGTTGTTTATTTATATGTTTATCTATTTGTTGAATTATGTTTAACATTATGACCACCATATAATTGAGGTTACTATATTGCACCTTTTGTTTAGTCATTACAACTTGAGAGGCTTGCTATGTATCACGATTGCAATACTCTTCCATGGAAGATTGATAAAAGATGGGAAGACCTAGCTCCTAAAGAGTGGATTGAGGTTTGTCCCGATTCTTTCCAAGATTGGCTATCTCTTTGCAGTTGCAGATGGATGAAGAATGACATCTGCTGACACACCTTCTTATTAGATATTCGAGGATGGTATTAATGAACCGGTTGCTGGCCATGATACGGTGTCTCAGTGGGCTATGGGTCGAAGTTTTTTGGTCTCACCTATTAATGGGGTCCTTAAATATCATCGTCTTGGAAAACAAGAGAGGAATGATCCTGAGGTCCCATTTGAGAAGGCTTCGCTTGCACTGAATGATGTCACCTTGGCAGTTACAGAGGTATTTGTCCTACTTTTCATTTCACTTTGTGCTGCTCTGTCACTTACTAGATGAGAAGTAACTAGGTGTTTAGATCTGGTTTAAGTGCCTTCTAGTGAGCTTCTAAATAGTTTACTTGAGTAGGCTACTAATCTCCCTTGCTTCTTTTGCTCTGCCCAAGAAGTATAAATGGAGATGCTGATTGCAAGAGGAACTCCAGCCTTTTTTGGGCTTGTGATGACCCTTCGCAATATAGGAAGATTTAGGACCTAGGCTGTGATCATGTTGGTATTGTTACTGATTTTTTCTGACTTTGCTTTAGTAATGAGAGCAGTTTTTTTTCATTTTCATTAATTTTATCATCTTTTGCCATAGACAATCAGAATTAAAATTATCCTGTATTCCTTTTGTCAGGGGCAATACCATGACTGGATCAAACTTATGGAGGTTGTTTCAAGGTACAAGATCCATGTGGAAGTTTCACATCTAAGGCCGCTGGTAACAATTTCAGAGGGTCCCCATTTCTGGTGGCGCTATGCTGCTCAGGCAAGCCTGCAGCAGAAGAAGATGTGGTAAAGATGCCTTGGATATGGTTTTACTATTTGCATACATTTCTTGGATTACTTATGCTTTTTTGTAAAGATAAAATATCTCTACTTTGCATCGTGTATATCTTGCTGCTTATCTGAGTTGCTCTGATTTATTTCAATTAGTAGTGCTATACTTATTGTTAGGTACTTCAAGCTGACTTGCATTCTGTTGTTATAGCTATCGATTCTCATGGGACCGCATTCGGCATCTTTGCCAGCTACGTAGGCACTATGTTCAGTTATATGCAGCGCTGTTGCAACAGTCATCAGAAGTCAATCGTACAGAAATGAGAGAAATTGAGAAAGATCTCGATTCCAAAGTGATTCTTTTGTGGAGGTACGGAACTGTTGTTACTTTGTTTTCTAGATCCAATGACTTTCACTAGCAATGGAAGCTGCTTTTTTCCCCTGAAAATTGTCAATGTGATACTGTTGGTTGAATTTAGCTGTTTAGAGTGTCATAATTTCTCTAATCCTCATGGCAATGTAAATGACATACAAGACTTAGTGGATTCTCTCTGTGTGTGATGACACTTTATATGGGAGAACACTTCCTTGGAGCCTTTTTGAATGAAATCTTTTGTTTATACGGATAAAAATGGAGCAAAATGCTTCATAACAGTGTCAAGACAAAAAGAAAAGAAAAAGAAGAAGTTCTAGATTAGGAAATGTGATGAGATCAAAATTACTCTAAAGTTTGGACACTATGATGAGAGGAGATTCTCCATGTGTAAAAGCCTAAATCATGGCCCATTCAATTGTTTACAGAAGCAAACACCTTTAACTGGTTGACTTGTGCCATAGAGCTAGGGCCGTCAAATGGGTGGGTCGATTGGGTTGAAAAATGGTTTGACCCAAATTGACCCATTTAAATTCAATACAAATCTAGTGACGTGTACCCGACCCAACCCATATCACCAAAACACATCCATATTCAATCCAACATATGAAAACTGTACCCACCCATTTAACCTACTCTAAGCTCTTCATGTGTATATGTTACTTGGATTAAATTCCCATCAAATAAAAAAGCAAATTAGCACAATAAAAGTATCGTTAATTTTTTTTTGCAAAATCGGGGAAAGAAAAGAAAAAGGAAATAAAAATAAGGAAAAATCATATGATTAAAAAATTAGGTAAAAGATTGTTGGATCCATGTCAGAATGTCAAACTTGGGTCGGGTCTTCATCATCTATCTCCTCGAGCTTTGTGAAAGTGCATGGGTATGGTCAAATTAGAAAAAATAAAAATTAAAAACTGTACGTGGCTAATTCAAAGCTTGTTGATTTAACTACTAATAATAAAGTAGATTTGCCAAAGTGCCATCTCTTGTTATTTTCTGAACATCCCTATGCTCATCTACATTTTCCAGATGAAATTGAAATAGGAAATCTGTTCTTATTGCATTCCAACTCCCTTTTTTCCTCCTTGAACGGAAATATGAAAATGAGATGAGAAAAAATTGTATATGTTAATGAGCAAGCATGAGGGCAAGAGGTAGAGAGTGTAGAGGGAGTCAGAGTTCGTGTGGGTGGGGTCTGGGAAACAATGAACTTATGAACACCCATATTTATTTTGGGCTTTGCCTTTCTAAACCCATTTACTATGTACCATATAACGACTCAGCCCATCATATATGGCTTAATAATTGGGTCTATAACCCATTTTGACAGTTCTGTTTGGAGCTTATGAAAAAGTGTTAATTTAGGGCAAATAATCCGAGTCCCTAACTAAACCGCAAGTCCTGAGAATTTAATGTTTCTTCCAGCAATAAGTCATGACATAACTGTTTGAGTTTTACTGGACTTGATTTGAATTTTGATCACTATGGTCATATTTGTGGTATTCATATCATTAGGTTGCTGGCACATGCGAAGGTTGAATCTGTCAGATCGAAGGAAGCAGCTGAACAACGAAGGCTCCAAAAAAGGAGCTGGTTTTCATTTAGATGGTATGGTTACACAGTTCTTGTTTTTCTCCTGGGAGCAGTAGCAACTAACAACTTTGTGAATATAAATGACACTGGTTTTAAGCTTTGGACCTTTTAAGTAATCTTTCCTTGCTGGTGCAAGTTTTTCAGGGTGGATGACCATAAATCTTTGTATGGTTCTGTATGGTGGCATGTATGACTAAAGTTTTTATTAGAGCTTTCTGTTAATCACCATCTCCTTTATGTGTAATGTAGAAGTGACACAGATTTGTGCTGATAATAATTCTATTGCGGTTGAAAATGGAGTAAATCTTCTATTAATAGTTTATGGATATTGGAGTATACGAGTCAATATCTTTATTTGTGCCCTAATGGAGAAAAAGCTAATGCCTTGAAGAGTATCTTGTGAATGTTTTTCTTCTCCTCTTTATTGTCCTAATTTAACCGTATGGGTATCTTTCTACCCTTGGTGAAGAGTCTATGTAAGTGAATTGCTTATAGTCCACAACAAAAATTATTAAAAGGAATTGTACGCCGTGCCACGGAGTAAAGTGGCTGCCCTAGTTGTGGTTGCCCAATATGTTTGTGTAATCAAAGCAGCTACTTTAACTGTGCATCCCAGGTACTCATTGTTGTTTTATATAATAGGCGTTCGAGCTCTGAAGATGACTTGGAGAAAGATGCTCCTGAGGGATTGCAGGTAGCTGAGGGAAGACTGACTAAGGAAGAATGGCAGGCTATAAACAATTTACTTAGTTATCAGCAGGATGAGGAGTTGACTTTACACTCTACAAAGGACATGCAGAATATGGTTCGGTTTCTAGCTTCTGTGTCTGTTGGCCAGGCTGCTGCAAAGGTCATCAACAGAAACGACACTGAGATAATCTGCGGTAGATTTGAGCAACTTCATGTTTTGACTAAATTAAGACATCGTAGCACACACTGCGATGTGTCATTGAAGTTCTATGGTCTCTCTGCGCCTGAGGGTTCGCTGGCACAGGTCCATGTTTGTCTATCATTATATATTTTTGAAGAAAAGAATATGTTTCTTCTTCTTACTTTGCATTGAGAGATTACAAGGTCTATATATACAAGAACAAAAGACTTAGGTTAGGTAAGAAACCTAATTTAGGTAGGAAACCTAATTTGACTTAATTTAGGTAAGAGCTTAACTTTCAACATTAGGTTGCCTAACTTTCAACATTAGGTAGGCAACCTAATTCCAACTAACTCTAGCCTAACTTTCAACATTATTCAACACATATTTCAATACTTTACATATTCCAACACTCCCCCTCAAGCTGGTGAATAGATATCTTCCATTCCCAGCTTGGTAACTAGCTCGTGAAAACTTCCACCATTAAGTCCTTTGGTTAAGACATCTGCCACTTGCTGTCCTGACGGGACATAAGATAAGCAAATCAGTCCATCTTCAAGTTTCTCCTTGATGAAGTGCCTATCAATCTCAATATGCTTCGTCCTATCATGCTGCACAGGATTATGAGCAATATTAATTGCAGATTTATTGTCGCAATACAGCTTCATAGGACTCTGCCACTCAACCTTCAAGTCATCGAGAATGATCTTGAGCCACAATAGCTCACATATTCCTTGAGCTGCTGCTCTAAACTCAGATTCTGCACTGGATCTTGCCACCACATTCTGTTTTTTACTTCTCCAAGTTACCAAGTTACCTCCAAGGAAAATACAATAACCAGTTGTAGACCTCCTGTCAACCACTGATCCAGCATAATCCGCATCTGTATAAGCCTCTAGCTTGAGATCGGGACTCTTCTTGAATAGTACTCCCTTTCCTGGACTCCCTTTTAGGTAATGTAGGACTCGATGAGCAGCTTGTAGATGTGACTCCTTTGGATTATGCATGAATTGACTAATTAAGCTTACTGCATAAGAAATATCTGGTCGAGTATGAGCAAGGTAAATCAGCTTTCCTACCAATCGCTGATACATTTCTCGATCCACTGTTGTCTCCTCTTTTGCTTCTGCGAGTCTCTGGTTCGGCTCAATCGGAGTAGTTACTGGTTTGCAACCAAGCTTTCCAGTTTCTTCCAAGAGATCCGTCACATACTTTCGCTGTGAAATAAAGATCCCTTGCTTTGAGTATGAAACCTCAATTCCCAGAAAATACCGTAGCTTTCCTAAGTCCTTTATTTCAAACTCCTTAATCAAGTTCTGTTTCAGCCGCTGTTTCTCCCTTTCATCATTGCCCGTGACTATTATGTCATCAACATACACCAACAATGCTGTAACTCCCCCTGCATCCGAGTGTTTTATGAATAGTGTATGATCTCCCTGGCTTTGTTTATATCCAGATGCCTTCATGACTTTAGTAAATCGTCCAAACCAGGCTCTAGGTGACTGCTTGAGTCCATATAATGCCTTCTTTAGTCTACAAGCCTTTTGAACTGTTTCCTTTCCTTCAAAACCAGGTGGCATGTTCATGTAGATTTCCTCTTCCAAATCTCCATGCAAAAAGGCATTCTTCACATCATACTGTTGAAGTTCCCAGTTAAAATGAGCAGCTAAAGATAGCAAGATTCTTACACTATTCATTTTAGCCACCGGTGCAAATGTCTCTTGGTAATCCACTCCATACGTTTGAGTGTAACCCTTCGCAACTAATCTTGCTTTGTACCTCTCCAGAGAACCATCTGCCTTGTACTTCACAGTGAATACCCACTTGCAGCCAACCAGTTTTTTCTCTTTTGGTCTGTCAACAACTTCCCACGTTTTATTCTTTTCTAGTGCCTTCATCTCTTCTTTCATGGCATTCCTCCATTCCTCTCTTGATAGTGCTTCAGATAAAGTGTTAGGGACGGCAATAGTGTTTAAGCTCACAATAAAGTTTCGGTATGGTGATGATAACCTATCAAGGGACACATAATTTGATAGTGGATAAACTGATTTTTTGGTACATTCTCTTGTCCCTTTTCTAACAGCAATAGGTAAATCAAGATCAGTCTCAGGTGTATCACTAAGCTGTTCATTCACAGGAGGTTCAGAACTTACCGTGCTCTCATTGGCAGGACTCGAAGTGGCATTTTGGACCTGCTCTTGTGTTGGAACGGCTGTCCTCCTTGAGTACACCTGAGAAAATCTCATAGAATCATGAAAACGAGTTGAACTAATAGGAATAGGAACAGAAACTGGTTGGTTTGTGTGAGAATGTGATGGAGGAGAGATAGGATTCAAGGTAGATTCATGAGCTACGGTGGAGGAATTTGGATTGACAGGGACATTGGATGATAAGTCCAGGTTATCAATAACCCCAAGGTCCTTATCTTCCTCATCTTCCATGAGTGAAATCTCCCCCTGAAGATAAGGTTTTGAAAAATAGGGTTTATTTTCAACAAAAGTGACGTCTGCGGAGAGATAAAATTTTTTGGAAGGGGGATGATAACATTTATAGCCCTTTTGTGTTTGTGAGTAACCAAGAAACACACATTTGACCGCACGAGGATCTAGCTTTCCTCGTTGATGTTGATGAATGTGGACAAAAGAAATACAACCAAAGACTCGAGGTGCAAGGCTATTAGATGTACGGAAATGGGGATAGAACTGAGAAAGAACTTCCATAGGGGTCTTGTGATCTAATGTACGTGATGGTAGTCTATTGATCATGTATGTAGCCGTAAGGACAGCTTCCCCCCAATAGGTTTTAGGAGCCTGCCCGTGAAACAACAAGGCACGAGTTGTGTTAAGGAGATGACCATTTTTCCTTTCAGCAATCCCATTTTGTTGTGGTGTATTCACACAAGATGACTCATGGATAATGCCTTCCTTTTGAAAATAAGAGGACAATACTTGATTGAAGTAATCTTTCGCATTATCTGATCGAAAGACCTTAATCTTGACCCCAAACTGAGTTTGAATCATGGAGTGAAAGGAAGGAATAATGTTACTCACATCAGATTTTTGTTTGAGCAAGAAAGTCCAAGTAGCTCTAGAGCAATCGTCAATTAGAGTGACAAACCAACGGGCTCCAGAAATGTTTGGAACCGTGGAAGGTCCCCAAATGTCACTGTGTATCAAGTCGAAAGGGTTAGAGCTACGATGATTGCTAATAGGAAATGATACCCGGCTATGCTTGGCTAACTCGCAAACATCACAATGGAAATCTTTAATATTCAGACCCTTAAACAAGGCTGGAAACATGACACTCAAGACTTGAAAGGACGGATGACCAAAACGAAAATGATGAAGCCAAATAGCTTCCTTGTTTGAAGTACTAAGAAACGATGAAGATAGATTAATCATGATTCTTCTTATAGTGAGAGGTGTCTCAAGGTAGTACAGTCCACTTTGTTCCTTAGCAAGTCCAATCCTCCTCTTCGAGTCCCGATCCTGAAAAACACAGTAAGATGGGTAAAAAACAGCTTGACAATGAAGATCTTTTGTGAGTTTGTGTATGGAGATAAGATTGGAAGACAGTTTAGGGACATGAAGGACATCTTTAAGGACAAGATTTGGTGTGACAGGGACATCTCCAACACCTGCAACAGTAGCAAGTGATCCATTTGCCACAATAATCTTTCTATTGCTAGGACAAGGTGTATAGGTCCTGAAATGTGATGAGGTGTAACTCATATGATCAGTAGCGCCGGAATCAATAACCCAAGAATTACCTGAGAGTGCTAGTGAGCATGCACCAGAGGGTTTATTAAGAGACCCTAACAAACCTCTTATTTTCTCAATTTCTTCACTGTTGAAGGTTGTTTTCTCCTTAACTTCGTCATAACCAGCTTGCTCGGTTAGGTGGACACGAGGCCTTGACTGTGTTGCCCGGTTCACCCATTCTCGGCCCGAAGAAGTGGGTTTGCCATACAATTTCCAGCATTGCTCCTTTGTATGTCTTGGTTTCTTGCAATAGGCACACCACAAGTTGTCCCGGTTATCTTTCCTTGGCAGGCCACCCTTCTCATCAACCTTTTTGATTGTCAAGGCTGACCCTTCTACTGCTTGTGGTTTGAGCATGACAGATCGACGGCTTTCTTCTGCCCGGATCAAGGAAATTGTTTCCTCCAATGATGGTACTTCCTCCTTGCCAAGTATTTGAACTCTGACTTGATCAAATTCAGAATCAAGCCCTGCTAAGAAATCGTAGACTCGATCCTTTTCAATAAAATTCTTCAGAATGGCTGCATCTTCTGGACACCGCATGTGGAATACTCGATAATGATCGAGTTCTTGCCATAAGTTCTGCAGAGAATTAGCATATTCAGTGATAGTTTTACCTCTTTGCTTTGTCCCACTGGTTTTCACCTTAATTTCATACACCTGGGCTGCATCACGGGCCTTTGAGTACGTCCGTTGGATAGAATCCCAGATCCCCTTTGCTGTTGGTAGAAACATACAAGTATCGCTTATGGCTGGTTCCATTGAATTCCATAACCATGACATGATCATGGAATCAGCCTCATCCCATGCATCGAAACCAGGATCTCCTTGCTTGGGTCCCGTCCCCAGCAGATGGCTGAGTTTTCCTTTGCCCTTTAGGTACGTCTTGACGAATTGTGACCACTTGAGATAGTTTTTCTCATTCAGTCTATAGGTTGGCCTCATATTCTGAAGATCACCTGTCATGTGTGACGAGGCGTCCCCCTCTGATTGGGTTGTAGGAGAGGGAGAATCTATGGCTTTGGGTGTGGTTTCGGATGTGGTCATTTTGGAAAGAGAAGATTAGCAAGGATACAAGAGCAGTAATGTGGCTGCGTACAAAGGAAGAATTTTCTGGAGAATAGACAGCAATGAAGGCTGTAATTTGAAATCCAGAAATCTAACCTAGGGCTCTGATACCATGAAGAAAAGAATATGTTTCTTCTTCTTACTTTGCATTGAGAGATTACAAGGTCTATATATACAAGAACAAAAGACTTAGGTTAGGTAAGAAACCTAATTTAGGTAGGAAACCTAATTTGACTTAATTTAGGTAAGAGCTTAACTTTCAACATTAGGTTGCCTAACTTTCAACATTAGGTAGGCAACCTAATTCCAACTAACTCTAGCCTAACTTTCAACATTATTCAACACATATTTCAATACTTTACATATTCCAACAATTTTCATGCCCTTAGCCCTAAAATCCTTGATGTACCTTCTAAGTGCTATTGATAGATGCTATTTTTGTGACTATTAATGATGACCGCAATATTTTTTGCTAAGATATGGAATCTCACTTTTGTGCTGTTGGCCACTTTCAAAAGGCAACATTAATTTTCGTTTAGGTATGTTTTGCACCATATAGCTTTAACTATAAAATTTGTGCTGCTATCACTATGAACCTCACCTTGTTAATTGGATCAAATCATTCTGACAATCTTCAAGTTGATAGTTATGTGTTTAGACACCGTAAATGAATTTATTAACAATTTGGTAACATATAGCCTCGGGCAATCAATCGTCAAATCACTAGTTGCAATTTTAGAGTAGAGGTGCAAAGTGTGATTGGAATAAAGTAGAACATGATTTTTTCGTTATGCGTTTGTCTTTTTATTTAACGACTACTCTGTGATCCATGCTTGCAAATTCTATTCTTAACCATAGGGGGAACCTGTATTTGGTTGATCTCTGTGCTAAACATTTTTAATTAATTTTGTGCCATGAGCTCAATTTAGGGATGTTCTTATGCACAATTTGAAGTTATTTGCAGAGTGTTATTAGCGAGCAGAAAGTTAATGCATTAGCTGCTACCTTTGTGAGCTCACCAGTTGGGGAGGATGTAGACTGGAGGCTCTCAGCTACAATTTCTCCATGCCATGTGACGGTAATTACTTGAAATGCAGCTGGATTATCGATTTTTGCTAGTTATCACAATCTATATGATCAGGAGGAAAGTAATTTTTTTGAGTCTATTTAGGCTAATTCTGCAAGTTTCTCATACAGGGTTTTCCACATCACCGAGAAATTCCAATGGATTTTTTTTTTAAACCAATATGAGTAGATTCTAGTCCACACAAAATACTCGTGTGTAACTCATGGGCTAATGCAAATAACCTTTAGGGACTATATAGACGGCTTAGTTGGGGAGGGGGAAGAGAGGGACAATGACAGAATGTTGATAGCCAGCGGCAATGTGGCAATGGCTGATGGCTGATGAGCGCAAAAAGGAAAGTCCCTCTATTAGGCTCTATGGCCTCTTTGGGCTTAGATTGTTCAGGCTCTGCATGTGGATTGATCTGTATACGGCCTAGGATAATGGACCAAATGCTGGACGTGGATGGGATAGAAAAACTCTATTGGACACTTTATATGGGCAACCAGATGGCCTTAGTGTTATGAGAAGGAAACAGAGTCAATTTCCAAGTAGGATGACACTGGTGGGTTGGAGGTTTGATGTGGACAGTTTTCATGGTTCTCATGCTTGTCCTGTGGATCATTCGTGAATAGAGTAGAGATTTTTTTTTTTTTGGATGACTTTTACCTTATGAAACAGAAATTAGGATGACACTTTGTCAGAGGGAAACAAAGACAATTTCAAATTAGGATGACACTGGTTGGGTTGGAGTTAAAATGTGGATGGGCTTTGTGGTTCTCATGCTTGCCCTTTGGGTGATTTGTGAATGAGTAGAGATTTCTCTCGTTGAGAACTTTTACCTAATGAATCAGAAATTTCTTAAGTTTTTTCATCATTTTTCTAGTGTTTGAAGATTTCGAATTAGGTGCTGCTAAAGTTCCACTTCCTGCTTTTTTTTTTTCCTGATTTTCTCTCCTGTTACCCTCTCACTAAGCTTCAGACATACTGATGTCTCGTCAGGTTTTGCTGGAAAGTTACAATCAATTTTTAGAGTTTGTGAAGAGGAGTAATGCAGTGAGTCCCACTGTTGCACTTGAAACAGCGGCGGCTTTGCAGGTAACCATGTTGAATACCTAAATTATGGCTCTCTTGGTTTGCTAAAACTAACATTAAACTCTTTCGACACTAGATGAGGATTGAGAAGGTGACTCGGAGGGCACAAGAGCAATTTCAGATGGTCTTAGAAGAACAAAGCAGGTCCCTTCATTTTTTCAATATCATTTTCATAAGTCATGGTTCTTGCCTTCAGGAATTTTCATTATGTTCTTCCCCTACCACTTTAGTCTTAAAGCTTGGTACAAACTCAGTTAATGCAGAGACTTCGGATAAATACCAAAATGAATGCTTCTCTGACCCATTCTCTTACTTTTAATAGAAAAATTCCAGCCAATCTACTGCTATTCTCATGATAATGGAAAGCTTAAAATATGCTAAAGGACTGCACAATATCGTTGGCAGAAACCTGACTCTGTTTCTTGGTATGGATAATTAGAGACTACTTTAGTTGACAGGCAGTGAGGGGCTATCCAATTTGCAGCTGAATGCTGAGAAATGCTCGATAAATTTCGAGACTTAAACTAGAAATGCTTCTGCAGTCAGGGATGAGCTATGCATTTGGAAGGAATTTGTTTCTTAAACATCAAAGAGAAGAGATCGATTCTTGCTGCTATCCCTCTGACTATATTTGATTGCAGTTTGGGAGTTTTTGGGTTACAGCAAAACCATGTTTCAATATAAATAATTTGTTAGAATTTGTGCTCCGCATCTTTGGTACGGGTGGTACCACGTGGTACCTACTAAGTACCTTTATTTATACAAAATCTTCTTTCGCCTTTATGATAAATTTCAAGAGTGAAAATCCTCGTCCAGCCTCCTAAAACCTTAAAGTGGATACCTATACTTCAGAAGAGCAAGGATGAAGTTTTGTATTGTCTATCCAAAAGGTCCCCTACTCCTCTCCTGATGGAATCCAAGCTATCGAGAGGGACTAAAAGAGAAAAGATGCTCTCCATGTAATGCTTCGTAGACTTTTCAAAGCTCCTAATTGTTTCACCTCAATCTAGAAATGGTCAAACAATCAAAAAGAGGAAATTCCGCAGCCTGCTTGCATGGCAAGAGATAAAGACAGTTTGCTTGACACGACACCGGAAGTATCTTACCAAGAGCCCCTCTCTTATTTTCGGAGGTGGTCGATAGTTCTATTTTTCCCTGAGCAGCTGGCCAAGTAAACAGTCCTACTCTAAGGGAAGCTGTGACCATCCAAATAGCTCTGCAAGGTAAACTTGATGTATCGGTCTAAAGCCCTTGTCCAATTGCTCCATGAGCTTAGTACTGACAATCCCCTAAAGTTCCATTCTTTCGCCAAAATCCTCTCTTCAGTATTGTCACAAAGCTGATTAAAGAGCCTGTGGAATGTAGGCAAGAGAGGAGAAGGAAAAGAGGAGAAAAACGAGAGGAGATGAAGAGAGAGAGAGAAGCAAACGTAAAGCCAAAAAGAACGGCTTTCAATTTCTGTGTATACTCATCCCTAGACCTATCGCAATATATATAAAAACTTGTACAATGACCATAATGCCCCTAAGTAAGTAAAAAGAAATAAAACCTAGAAAACACTTAAGAAATATAACACTCCCCCTCAAGCTGGAGCATATAGGTCACCCATGCCCAGCTTGGTACAACCACTAACAAAGGCAGGACGAAACAACGGTTTAGTGAACATATCAGCAAACTGATCTTTAGAAGCAACATAAGGAGTAGCAACCAACTTCCGCTTCACAGCATCACGAACAAAGTGACAGTCTACTTCTATATGCTTAGTTCGCTCATGAAAAACAGGATTCCCAGCAATATAAATAGCTGCTTGATTATCACACATCACATCAATAGGTTGATCGGTAGAACATCCAAGCTCCTGGAGAAGGGATTTCAACCACAATAATTCAGCTACAGTATGTGCCATGGCACGATATTCAGCCTCTGCACTAGATCTAGCAATGGTAGTCTGCTTCTTGCTTTTCCAAGTAATTAAATTACCACCAAGAAAAGTGCAATACCCAGTCGTAGACCGCCGATCACACGCTGATCTAGCCCAATCAGCATCAGAATAGCCAACTAGAGTAGAAGAACCATTCGGTTTATAAATCAGTCCTTTACCAGGAGAGCCTTTAAGGTATCGAAGAATGCGACAAACAGCATCCCAATGAGCTTTCTTGGGTGACTCCATAAATTGACTCACCACACCAACAGCAAAGGAAATGTCGGGACGCGTAACAGTAACATAAATTAGTTTCCCAACTAAACGCCGATATTGATGTTTATCTTCAACGTCATCTCCATCATCAACTCCAAACTTCTGATTTGGATCCATAGGAGTATCTACTGGCTTGGATGCTAGTGTACCAGTCTCAGACAAAAGATCAAGAACATACTTTCGCTGAGATAAATTTATACCTTTCCTACTTCATAAAACTTCAATACCGAGAAAATACCTAAGGATTCCCAAGTCTTTAATTTGAAATTGCTGTTGAAGAAAAGATTTGACCTCAGAAATACCAATCGCATCACTGCCAGAGATAATTATGTCATCCACATATACAACAAGAATGACCACCCCCGACTCCTTCTTGCGAACAAAAACAGAATGATCAGAATAACATTGGTGGAAACCACACTTGGAAATCACTGAACTAAATTTCTCAAACCATGCTCTTGGAGACTGTTTCAACCCATAAATGGCTTTATGCAGCCGACATACTTTACTATGATTCTCCCCCTGAGCAACATACCCAGGAGGTTGCTCCATATATACTTCCTCCGACAAATCACCATAAAGAAAAGCATTTTTTATATCCAGTTGATATAATGGCCAATTGAAATTCACAGCAAGAGATATAATAACACGAACAAAATTGAGACATGCCACAGGGGAAAATGTCTCAAAATAATCAACTCCATATGTTTGAATAAAACCTTTAGCAACAAGCCTAGCCTTAAGACGCTCAACTGAGCCATCTGGATTGTACTTAATAGTATACACCCACCGACACTTCACCACATCTTTCCCAACAGGAAGATCAACTAAAGACCATGTCTGGCGGGACACTAGTGCTTCCATTTCCACATCCATAGCTCTTTTCCACTCAAGGTGAGACAAGGCCTCAGTGGTAGAGGTAGGAATTTTATGAGCATGTAATGATAGAGCAAAGTCAGGTAATTGGGTTGGAAGATGTGAGAGAGACACATAACGTTCAATAGGGTAAGCGAAAGAGGATTTTTGTTTACAAGAACGAGTACCTTTGCGAAGCGCAATCGGAAGATCGTCTGGACCAGGAGACAAGGAAGGAGATTGGATAGAGGGCATGGAAGAGCTGGAGACTGGTGGTGCTGTAGATTTCTTCCGCCGCTGATACACCTGCAAGGGAGGAGATACAGGAGGACTAACAGAGTCTAAGGGGATAAATTGCGGGATAGGGGGATCGACCACAATGTTAGTTGAAAACTCTTTACCCTCAGTAGAATAGTATGGTGTGCCCTCGAAGAAAGTAACATCAGCACTGACATATTGTGTACAAGTCATAGGATCATAACACCGATATCCCTTTTGAGTACGCGAATACCCAAGAAAAATACATTTGGTGGCACGAGGGGATAGTTTATCAACACCTGGACGTAAGTTATGGACAAAACAGACACACCCAAAAACGCGAGGGGTAAGAGAGAATAACGGCTTGTCAGGGAACACAACACTGATCGGTGACTGATTATTGAGGACAGTGGAAGGCATACGATTTATTAGGTAACAAGCGGTAAGGATAGCATCACTCCAAAAAGATTTTGGGACTTGCATATGCAACAAGAGTGAATGAGCAACTTCTAGAAGATGACGGTTCTTTCTCTCGGCCACACCATTCTGCTGAGGGGTATAAGTACAACTTGTTTGATGTATAATGCCAAGATTAGAACAAAACGAAGAAATCGATTTCTGTGAGTATCCTAGAGCATTATCAGTTCGCAAAATTTTAAGGGATGCATTAAACTGATTAGTGACTTCACGATGAAATAATTGAAAAATAGATAAAAATTCAGAACGGTCATGGAGTATATAGAGCCATGTTAGACGAGAATAATCATCCACAAAAGTAACAAAGTACTTAAAACCATTTCTACTAGCAATACGAGTGGGTCCCCAAATATCCGAATGGACAAGTTCAAGTAAAGTAGATGCACGAGAATCACTACGACTAGGAAAAGAGCTACGATGATGTTTCCCAAGTTCACAAGCCTCACACTCAAGAGTAGAAACTGATTTATACTCAGGAATTATTTGTTGTAACTTAAATAAAGACAAATGTCCTAGACGAGAATGCCATAATAGGGGACTAGTAGAACTAGCAGCTAGAACATTGGCATCAGCAGTGGAGACACCATCCAGATAGTAGAGTCCATCACGTTCATGCCCTCCACCAATTGTCTTCTTTGTCTGAAGGTCCTGAAATATGCAAGAAGAGGGGTAAAATGTAACAGAACAATCAAGAGCTTTAGTTAGCTGACTAACAGACAACAAATTCAAAGGAAGTTGGGGAACATGTAAGACAGAGGACAGAGATAACGAAGGTGTAAGTGAAATAGTTCCTGATCCAATCACCTGAGTAGAGGAACCATTAGCTAAAATAACTTAAGACAAAGGACTAGAGTTTTGGTGGGAAGAGAGTAGTTCTTGCTTACCCGTCATGTGACTAGAAGCTCCCGAGTCAATGACCCAGGTGCTAGGAGATAAAGTAGAGAAAAATGCCATGTTACCTGTTCGTGCAAGAGTTGCAGTGGATGAGGAATTGGAAGCCTCTAGTTGCTGGACACGCTTGAGAAGTTGTGTAACTAAATCATCCTGAGCCGTAGACTCAGAAGAACTACCCCCAGTTGGGATAGATGGATGCGTGTCACCAAAAGACGCACTTCCAGCACTCCCTTCAGACATAGCAGCATTGGCAGTAACTAATCGTTGAGCCCACTCGGGCTTGCCATGCTTAGCCCAACAAGTGTCAAAAATATGACCAGATTTGCCACAATATGTGCATTGACGGCTATCTCGATCAAAACTTTGTCCACTACGTCCACCACCACGGCCACGGCCTCCCCCTGAACCACGGCCTCTATAAGAAAATCCACCACGACCACGACTACCACTACTAACCACAAGTGCTGAATTGTCTTTAGATGATGTAGAAGATGGAGGAACAATGCGCTGAATCCGACAAAAAGCTTCATTCATAGAAGGAACATTCTCTCCAGCAAGAAGCTGACTCTTCACGGGCTGCAAGTCAACATTCAACCCAGATAGAAATTTGGCCACTTGAAATTCAGCTCGTTGGGCCTTTAGTCTTTCAAGATCAGTAGTGATGGGTTGATAAAGATTGAGTTCTTCCCACATGCCTTTCAAGGCATTGTAATACTCTCCAAGAGATTTGTCCCCCTGTTTAAAATTAAAGATCTTCTCGTACAATTCATAAATTCTAGACATGTTTTTATCCTGTGAGTAGCTCTCCATAAGATCATCCCACACTCCCTTGGCAGTTGTGTGGAACATCACATTAGTAGCAATAGATGGCTCCATACTGTTCCATAACCACACCAAAAGTGTGTCATTCTCTCTCATCGAGTCCTTATACTCTTTAGCATCAGCATCAGGGGGGTCAGTTGTAAGATAATTGAGTTTCCCCTTAGCATTAATATAGACTTTGACAGCTTGAGCCCATAACAAGTAATTAGAGGCTCCATTTAATTTAATAGTGGTAATCTGAACATTAATACTGTCTGGAGAAGACTTACTAGTACTCATGACGATAACCTCCAAATAAATATATATCAACCACAGATCAAGAGGATTGAAACTTCAGCGCAAAATATAAAACAGCCCTTCGCTCGGTATAATCAATACCAACAATCATGTATTTTTGATGAAAATCATACAATACTAGTCAACCATGATCAACGAAATATTCTGACCCTTGAATCCACTGATTAGTAAGTGTTGTAATCCATAGCCGCAAACAAATCCATAGCCGCAAAGAGAACCTGATGGATTTGATTTCTCCTAGTCTTATATGAAGTGAGACTAGGAAAGAAATAGATAAAAATTGCAGCTTTAGGTGGCTGCACACCAGAGAAGGAAAAGGGGTATTAGGGGACTCTCAAACCAGCGACACGATCAAGGAATCAGGTAGTTAGATCCGCTCTGATACCATGTCACAAAGCTGATTAAAGAGCCTGTGGAATGTAGGCAAGAGAGGAGAAGGAAAAGAGGAGAAAAACGAGAGGAGATGAAGAGAGAGAGAGAGAAGCAAACGTAAAGCCAAAAAGAACGGCTTTCAATTTCTGTGTATACTCATCCCTAGACCTATCGCAATATATATAAAAACTTGTACAATGACCATAATGCCCCCAAGTAAGTAAAAAGAAATAAAACCTAGAAAACACTTAAGAAATATAACAAGTATGATTATTAAGACAAAGCAGATGTCTTAATATCAAAGTCCTTGGCATGTAATTTAGCATGCTCATATCTTTGAGGCTCTGCTCCATGCCGACTTTCATTTGAGTTGAATCTTGTGTCTTCTACTTCTGCTACTGCTTTGATTTCTGATAGCATATTTTAGTGATGCAGTTTATCGACTACAAAACCGCTTACACATTCTCTGACATAAAATAGGGAATATTTTATCTGCTGGAAAGCATGCCATTAATGACCATGAACTGTTGTAGCAATTCTGCTATTATTACTGGAATTCCCACCAGTTCTTTCAATTTCCTACACATTACCAGTTTTTATATGCAAGCGTTGTCTTGCCATTGAAAAGACATGAATCATCAGCAGAAATTTCTGTGTAACTGATGTTACGTTTAAGCATGCAGTCAGTTGCATAGCTGTTAGTTATCTGATCCTTATTGCATTCTTGGAAGGATGGAGAATTTCTTCTCAATTAACTATCAATGCTAGTGCATGATCTGTGTCTCACTAATTATGCCTGACCACCTTATTAAGACATTGTTCCAAGCAAAAATTTGTCAACAGCGTAGAAGACTAGCTTCTTGATGATTGTGCAAGTTATCAAATCCCTTCTGATTCTACTTTCCTCCTTTACTACTGAAATGTATGAATGGTTAGGTGTTTCCTCAACATACCTTAGAGAATGGTGGTTTATGGAATCTCTCCACTGTAGTGTCTAAAAAATTTATTCTTAACCAGAGGAAAGCACTTGAAAAACTCTTTCTTCCTGATGAATTTCTTTGTGCAGGGTTTCTCTTTTGAATTAAGCTAGTAAGTGACCGTTACTGGGCTTGCTGGTCTATTTTCTATGAGGGTTTGTGCCTTGCCCCCTGGTACCCCTTTAATGAAAGCTTCATCTTTTCACTGAGTAAAATAAAAATACAAATAAATACTGTGAATGGGTAATTGGAGAGAGTAGAAAGGGGGGGGGGGACCCCATGTGCAAGCTAGTTACAAGGAAAACAGATGCTAAAAGTTCCGACAACAAGATTTTTTAGATGAACCAGCAACACAGTTAGAAAAGCGTAAAGAGGTTACAGCCTTAATTATAGCACATTCTATACTGACTCTTTGAAAAATAATTAGGTAATCAGCAAAGATTCATGACTTTCCACTTCAAAAAAATAAGATAAAATAAAAGAAGCTAAGATTTGTAACTAAGCCTCACTGCCCCTATGCTATTTAAAGCCCTCCTTATGTAGAACAATTTTTATCAATATAGCGTTTAATTTAAAGCTCATTCAGGTTACCTCTCTAAGTTTCCTCAAGAAGCATCTTGCTTAGCAATTTACATATTGATGCCGAGGATAGTAAACATCAACATCAACATCAACATCACCTTTATCCCAAACCAGTTGGGGTCGGCGGTCGATGAACCCAAAGCGAAAAGGTTAAAATATACTAAAATAAAAGTAAAAATATGGCTACCCCAAAAATAAATAAATAAATAAATAGATAAACATATAAATAAATAGAAATGACTAAACAGGACACTCTGAAACATAGGAAATCCTCCCTTCTACAATGCAGATAGCTTTCCTCCATTCTGTCCTAAGGCAGACCATACGCCAATCTATTTCCCACTCTATTAAATCTTGTTTTACTACTTTCCCCCAAGTATGTTTCGGCCGACCTCGTCATTTCTTCATATCGTTTTCTCGGTAACACACTTCTGTTCTTTTCGGAGCATCTAAGGGTCTACGAAGAATATGTCTAAACCGTCTCAATCTATGTTCTCTCATCTTCTTTGCCACCGGTGTTATTCCAACTTTTCGTCGAATATCGTCATTTTTTGGGTAACCATATTTTTACTTTTATTTTAGTATATTTTAAGCTTTTCGCTTTGGGTTCATCGACCGCCGACCCCAACTGGTTTAAGATAAAGGTGATTGGTATGTTAATGATGTTGATCGTCATTTTTTATCTTATCCATCCTTGTATGACCACACATCCACCTTTACATTCTCATTTCCGCTACTCCAATTTTATGCTCATGTTGCTTTTGTACCGGCCAACATTCAGCTCCGTATAGCATTGCAGGTCTTATTGCTGTTCTATAAAATTTTCCCTTTAACCCAAGAGGGATTTTGCGATCACACAAAAATCTTGATGCACTGTGCCATTTCATCCAACCTGCTTTGATTCTATGGCTAACATCCTCGTCAATCTCTCCCCTCTTTTGCAAAATTGATCTCAAATATCTGAAAGCATCTTTCTTAGGTACCTCCTGTCCAAGTATATCTACAGATTCTTGATCATCTCCTTTTGTCGTGGCGAACTCACACTTTATGTATTACGTTTTACTCCGACTTAACGTAAATCCTTTGGACTCTAGCGTGTTTCTCCATAATTCTAATTTAGCATTGACCCCAGCCTTGGTCTCATCAATAAGTACAATATCATCTGTGAACAGTATATACCACGGCACCTCATCTTGAATATCTTTTGTTAGCTCATCCATAATTAGTGCAAAAAGATAAGGACTCAGAGCCGAACCTTGATGTAAACCTACTGTGATCGGAAAATAATTTGATGTGCCATCACAGGCCTTCACACATGTAGTAACACCATCATACATATCCTTGATTGCCTCTACATACTTTAATGATACTTTTTTCTTCTCAAGAATCCACCACAAAACTTTTCTTGGGACCTTATCGTATGTCTTCTCGAGGTCAATAAATACCATATATAGAACCTTCTTGTTTTCTCGATATCTCTCCATCAACTGTCGTATTAAGAAGATAGCCTCCTTGGTAGATCTTTCTGGCATAAATCCAAATTGATTTATAGAGACCTTGGTTTCTACTCTCAAACGATGCTCAATAACTTTTTCCCACAATTTCATTGTATGGCTCATAAGCTTAATACCTCTATAGTTGCTACAGTTCTGAATATCCCCCTTGTTCTTGTAGATAGGCACAATCATACTCTTCCTCCATTCATTAGGCATCTTATTAGCTTGGAGAATCTTGTTAAATAGTTTAGTCAACCAACTTATTGCCACATTCTCTAAGCATCGCCATACTTCAATAGGGACACCATCTGGTCCTAAGGCTTTACTAGTCTTGATCTTCTTTAAAGCATCCTGAACTTCTTGTGCTCTAATTCTACGCACAAACCTTCTGTTTAACTCATCAGAAGCGTCCACCAGATTCATCTCGCCTCAATCGCCCTTCCCATTATAAAGCTTGTTAAAATAGCTCACCCACCTTTCCTTCACTTCTTCATCTTTTACTAATAGTTTTTGATTTTCATCCTCGATACATCTAATCTGTGTCAAGCCTTTACTTTTCTTGTCCCTTGTCCTGGCAAGCCTATAGATATCTTTTTCTCCCTCTTTGCTCCCAAGTTTTTTATACATATCAGAGAAAGCCTTGCCTCTAGCCTCTCTCACAGCTTTTTTGGCATTTTTTCGTGCCAGTTTTGCAAATTCTCTTCATTAGGACATTTATACAGATATCTAAAGCACTCATTCTTCTTCTTAATTGCCTCCTGCACCTCTTCATTTATGCCGAGGATAGTAAACATTTGAGGGAATTCTCTTTCTCTAAGATGCCTTGTAGAATGTAAGCAGCCTTAAGAAGTACTGCTGACCAGTGTTCAGAAAGAGACGATTACCATACTGTTTGGTCCACTGCCTTGTGCGGCTCCCTGTTTGTAAATTCCTTCTCAGCCTGTTTTATACCGTGAAAAGTGTGTTAAAGTATTGTACATCTCTTGTTGGGATTCTCAGTTTGTATATAGTTTTTTTCCCTACTTAAATGCTTAAGTGTTTGGGCTTGACTTTCTCAATTCTTTTCTTTTAGGAAATTGATCTAGTCATTAAGCTTCATGAAATTTCCTGGTCCATTGATGGAGTTTAGTCTTGCTTTAGTTCATTAGTACATTAATTCACCATAGAAAAGAGTATTTTCTTTAGTTAAGAAGCACGAATCCCTTTTTTAGGAAGCTACTAAATCCTCCAAGTGATTGTTATGACGTAGAATGAAGATTCTTTGAAATGGAAGAATGAAAAAACTTCAATGGTGGGACAAAATTTCTCGGATTTCTCCCTTGAAAAATTTTTCTTTTTGGATTGTTAAAGGAATACCTGTGGAAAGGAAAAGATAATATCTCATTCTAACTTTCGGGAAGGGAGGATTAAGGAAAATCTTATTGATCGCAGCTTTTCCAGACCTCTGGGAAGCATGAAAAGAACAAGGCTCCAGTGTACAATCCCTCAGTCTGCCTAGAAGGAAAGGGGCATTGATCTTCAGGTTGTTAAGCGTATACTGCTTTAGGAATTTTCATTAGAGGAAAGGAAAAGAGTAAAGGGAATGATGTGAGAAAGGAGTTACTAGAAGCAAGCAATAGTTGGGTGCTTTTATGCATGTCGATGCGTAGAGAGAGTTGTTTAGAAAATAGATAATTGAGAAATGAATGACGTCCATTATACCCGCCTCAGTTGTTCCTCCTTGTCTTGTTTATATTTAGTCTAAAATAGTACTTATTCTAGAATCTGCCTGAAATGGAATGATTTTCTTCTGCTTGCAGTAAATTGAGCCATAAATTTAGTTGGGCACTCGTGCGCCTTACTTTTCTTGGCTAAGTGTCTATTTCACGAAATTAATGTGTTCCTTCATTGTGTTAGGGATAGAGAAAACACGTCTTACATCTAATTAATGTACTTTTCACTGCAGATTCGCACTTGACATTGATCTGGATGCTCCTAAAGTTAGAGTTCCTATAAGGAGATCTGGATCTTCCAAGTGTGATAGCCATTTGCTTTTGGATTTTGGTAATTTCACGCTGCGGACAATGGTATGCTCTCTTTAGCTTCTCTGTGCACTTGCAGTGACTGAGCATTTACTAGATTTTTTTATGCAGCTGCATATGTTGATGTGCTTTTTGATAAATGGTCTCATTTGTGTGGAACAAACTTGTCCTTGATGTGATAGTTAGCCTATAGCGAGTTTTCATGTTCTCTACGATTGCTGGAGTTCTCTTGGTACTGTAATTGATTAAATCTTATTTCCTGCTATAAGCAGGATAACCAGCTGGAGGAACAGAGGAAGAATTTATATTCACGATTTTATATCTCTGGAAGAGATATTGCAGCCTTTTTCACAGATTGTTATTTCGACAGTCAGAATTGCCCTCTTGTTGTACCAACTTCCAGTAATCAACCAGTTGCGTCCCCCATACAAGATGACCGTGATAGTGTCTGTTCTCTCATTGACAGGTGTGGTATGGCAGTAATAGTTGATCAGGTAGGTATGTTCTTTTGATTAGTTGGGTTTCTGTAGGTATATTCTTTTGATTAGTTGGGTTTCTGTTGGTATATTATTTTTGATTAGTTGGGTTTCTGACTTCACTATACTTATGTTAGAAGGTAGGCTTTGGTGTTTCTCTGATAACTAAAGTTGTGCCGAATTGTCACCTGTCCATGAGCAGATTAAGGTGCCTCACCCAAGTTACCCATCAACTCGTGTCTCCGTCCAAGTACCAAATCTTGGCATCCACTTTTCACCTGCACGCTATCGCAGACTCATGGAATTGTTAAATATTTTATATGGCCCTAAAGGAATCATGGGACAGCCAAGAATTGATAGTTTTGAAGCTGAACTTGCACCCTGGACTCCTATAGATCTTTCGAGTGATGCTAGGATATTAGTTTGGAAGGTACGTCTAAATATCTTCAAAGGAGCTGGTCATATGTTTGAGTTATAGTTGTTACGTCCTTAATCATAATTCCTTTTGATTGTAGGGAATTGGCAACTCCATGGCCACATGGCAGCCCTGTTTTCTTGTACTATCTGGATTCTACCTTTACCTTTTAGAGTCTGAAAAGTCTCAGAGCTATCAGCAATGCTTAAGGTCTGGGCTTCTTTTCTGATGTTGCATCATCTAATATTTGAATTGTGTTTTTTTCTTTTGACCCTCTACCGTCCCAGTCTAGACCTTTTCTTTGTTTCTTTCTAGAATGCTGCCTTCTTTGTCAAGAACTTGTCTTTAGCAGTTTTGTCATCTGGAACGTGACATTTATTGTGAACTCTAATTTTTTGATTGAACCGGTACTGTTGAGACGATGCAGTATGGCTGGAAGACAAATTTATGAAGTTCCCCCAACAAACATTGGCGGTTCTCCATTTTGTATTGCTGTGAGTTTTAGGGGTATGGACACTCAAAAGGTAAGTCCTGGTGGTTCTTTGAAGGTGTCAATTGTCTGCCCTGAATCTATGTCTTTATATCTTACTACTTTAGTAAAATTAGTATTCAGATACTTTGTTTTTGTCAATTTGCCTCTAAATACAACAATGGTGTTACAATTTTCTGTTTCTCCTTTTAGCTAAACCTATGGATAATTTTATGTATGTGTTATGCTTGTGGTTTGGTCAAACGTTCTCTATGTAATGGGCTGTTCTTTTGCTAGATTTAACTTGTGTGTTGAGATCTGTTGTTTCCCTAATGCTGGCAAACATGCTGTTGGAAATTTTTAGTCAGCAAATGGGTCATTGACTAAAGTTGCTAGTAGGCCACATTGATAACATTACTACTGAAAATTATATTAGGAAACATTGATTTGCAATGATGAGAAATAAATAATCACGCAATAGGTTCATGTGGTTCGGGTTATTTAGGGTCTGCATGGCAACCATTCTAGTTCTCTGATTCTGTTCTTTGGAACAAAAAAGAATGAGAACCATGTTTGGTAATGTAAATGATTCTGATTCTGATTTTTTTCCCGGGAACAATTTTGGAGCAACAACAAGAACAAAAAAAAAAGTTGGTTTTGGAAAAAAGAATCACTTTTGAGAATCACAAAACAGAATGAAGTTCCAAATCTCTCATTTTCCCCTTTCAGTTCTCTCATCACTTTTCTCTTGATAGAATGAAGTGTCATTTTTAAATAAAAATACCTAAGATTATAAAAATAAAAAATCTAAAAAAATCTAAAAACATTGAAAAAAATTGAAAAAAATTAGAAAAATTTCAGAAAATTCATAGAAATAGAATAAGCTTAGATCAGGCTAGTTTGACTCATTTTCATAAATTTGAGCCTAGATTCTCTAGATTTCATAGATTTTGCTCTTTTTTAGGAATATTATAAACACTTTAAAAACTAAACCCGAGCCACATTTCTCTAAGTTGTTAGGGCTTCATTACGATTTTATGATGCTATTTATCAATGCCATGATTCCTTGATTGTGTACTTGATTTCGTTGGCTGTGATTTGCCTAGGTTTGGGTACTTTGGATTTAGTCTAGTTTTAGAAAATTTGATGTTTGCTAGTAATTCATGTTTTGATCACTCACTCAGCATCTCTACAAGTGTTTCTCATTACACTCGGTTCTCCCATTCAATGTTTAGTCCTTGCAGTTTCTCTTGCAAAACCAAAAGTGAAGTTACAAAACCCTTGCCTACCATTTGTATGTTAAAATTGTGCCTAAAAGGAGAACTCAAATTTATAGAAAAACTAAGAGAAACCCTACTTATAGGCCTCTGGAGGACTCATCCAAAGAGAATGGTTATGGCTTGAGGCAGTTTGGTCCGGGTGTCCAACCCAAGCCAGGTCCAATGCCTGGATCAGTTTGCTCCCTAGCATGACCCCTGGTGGTCATCCTTTTCAAGTCGACTTGATGCCCGACATCTCTCTTCAGAATTTTGTGCAGTCTCCAGGCCTTTGTTCTTGATCAAACAGTTATTTATCAATTTTCTGGGTGTCCACTCATTAATTTGAGCCGTTAAATAAGATAACTGGAACTCTAATGAAACCCAAGACCTTCAAGTTCCTAACTGTGTCAATGATTTCGAACTTTCAAAGCCGTCAATCCAAGTGGATGTTTGGTTAGTCTTTTGGCTTTTGACCTTTAGGTTTGAGTTTTTGCTTTTTCTGTACTAAAATCAAAAAATTGTTAAAACATTTAGAGTTGAAGGTCACCCTATTTTTCGTTTTTTGGTGACTTTTAATTAACTGGTATAAAAGTCAAGCATTGCTTATAGATGGTTGAATGATGTCCAAATGCAATGTAGTGGACTTCTTTCCACTGGTTAAGTGAAAAATGATTGTATAGGCTTGGTGTTTGAAAAGGAAAAAAAGACCATTGAGCTTTTACTCAATTAGAACTCTAATTAGTCAAATCTTTTAGCACCAAAAAAATCCACCTATAATCCAATCTTGTAATTCTCAAGGTTTGTAAAAATGATCTAATTGAATGCTAACAATATATTGACAAGAAAAAACCGCAAGGGGAGAATAATTGACCCCTAGAGCCACAGATTTGCAAGGCCAATTCTGGCTACACATTGGTTTCAGCTTCTTCTTTTTTTCTTTTTTTTACATTACATGAGACATTGCAATTCATGAACTCCTAGTGCATGTTACCATTGTGCTCTCTCTGTCTCTCTGTCTGTGTCTCTCTCATGTCGAATGTCATGTCTTTTGTATAAACTGTGACAACAAATCTTTCAGGCGCTAGAATCGTCTAGCACTTGGATTTTGGAGCTTCAGGACGAGGAGCACAAAGCCGCTTGGTTGAAGGGACTTGTACAAGCTACATACCAAGCTTCTGTATGATCCAGAATGTTTTGTTCAGTGATTCATGTATCTTTCATTTTGCTCGACTATTAGGTGCATGTTGCTGATTTTTTTTTGTTTTTTTTTTCTGTGGTAATGTGGGTATAGGCTCCTCCGTTGGTTGATGTTCTTGGGGGAACAAGTGAGAAGGGTGTTGAATTAGATACTGCCCGTTTGTCAAATTCCAAAACTGCTGACATGGTCATTAATGGCTCATTGTTGGAAACCAACCTATTTATCTATGGCAAGGTAAGATCTGTTTCATTTTTGTTTTCTCATCATTGTTCCTGTTCTTTGATGCAAAACAGATTTACTTGGGACAGACTGTTGTTCTATCAGCTTAAGATAATGAAACAATGCTAGGATTTTCCTAATTTTTCAGACTGGAGGAGCTGGTGATATCAATCTTGAAGAGACACCTATTATTGAAGTTCTTGCTGGTGGTGGGAAGGTTTGTGTAGCTTTTGTTTATTTTGTTCTTTCAGTCACTATTGTCACTGAAATATGTTCCACCTCTTGGTTTGGATTGAATGTTTGACTTTTTTATGCTTCATCAATGTCAAGAATGCCTTTCTCCATCACCTGTTCCGAATCTGTCGAAACTTGAATTAAAAAAATAAATGACCTTTGGTGGTTTAGCTGGTCGAAACTCAAAACGGTAAAAGAAGACAAAAAATGTACTTGGTGCAATAAAGATCTAATACTTTACTGATTTTGTGATGGAGCTATGCTATAAGCAACCTTGAGATCCATGCATAGAGTGGACATATAAAGGACCTTGATTTTCAATTCATAATTGTTGCGAAAAGGAACATCATAGTGGAGCTTCTGAAGCAAATGGGTCCATTTCATGTGGATCTTATGAAGGAAATGGTGTCTATTAGAATGTCCAACCTAAATGTGTAAGTTGATAGGTTGAGAAAGACTACATGAATATAAGGTCCATGTAAACTCCATAGAAAAATGATGTGCGATGTTTAACACCTTGTGTCGTGCACAAATTGGGCTGAGAATTGCACGTGGAATTGACGAACGGGGAGCGTCTCACACAAAACAGCCGTGGCTGAATTTGCTCCGGAAAAAGTTTTAGGTCGGAAGTCGTAGGGGGACATAAGGCCTATTGAAACCCCATGGACAAGCGATTCAGGATACTTAACACATCTCATGCGCCAACCAGATTGATAACGACACGTGGAATTGACGAGTGGAGAGCCTCATATGCTAAAGAAATCTTGGGCAGATCCTAGTTCTTATACCATGCTAGCATGTCCAAGACTCTAATCCCAAAGCTGAAGCAGGTGGAGTGAGACTACGTGAATATGAGGCCCATTGAAACCCCATAGACAAGCGATGTGAGATACTCTTTAACAATACCCAATAGGGAGCATCCCTATGAGTCTCATGTAGACACACAGTTATAGAGTTTTCAGTCATTTTATCGAAGTCTCATGAAATGTGTTCAGCCTTGGTACCCTTGTAATGAATTTATTTTCACTGGTACATTAAAAAGAACTGGCTTCTAATGGTTCATTCGAGGAGGTTTTTAATCTTGAGACAGAGCAGTCAATTGCTAGGATCCAGGAAAAGGTGTTCATTACTTTTTTCTTTGTTTTGGTTCTGTTTTTCTCAGGTGATTTATAACGTAAGTTGAAAGGTGGATGATATCTAAATTATTCTTCTGTTTGATCTTAGGAGATGTCTGACAATTGTCTAGGCAAGTTAGAATGCTCTTATTCTGGGGTCACTTCAAGTTGTTTTTCAAATTCAATTAAATAATTCTTTTGCAGTGAAACATGAACATGCCATATGAAACTGCACAAATAGAAATTTTTCTTCCATGTATTTGGTGCAATCCCATGCCTAGATCAGGATGATAATAGTGCAATATTTATAGTGCACTTAATTTGGTTCCCTCTTTTGAAGTTTGCCTTATTGGATGGGCATGTTCTTTCTTACTTATATGCTATATAAAATAGGGCTCTTGGACACTCATGCAGTTAAAGATGGAGTGCATTGTTTTCTAGCTGGAATACCTAGTTTAGTATTATAGTATTGTCTGCATCTTGTTGTGCTTGTCTTTGTTTACGGGTAGATTTAGCCTAAAGACAATGGCATACCTAGTTTACTGGTTTTTCACATAATGTTAATTGGTAAGAAGAAATGCTACCATGATTCTATCTTTATTTAAGTATGCAGACTAAGGTCCATGAATTAGGTGGTGTGGAAGCAATTGCAAATGATGAGGAACCTAATTTTGATTAAGGTCAAATTCTGGAAATACCGCTTTGTGTCATGAAAAAATGAACAATAAGTTCTGGCTCTGTTTGTTGACGTGAGACAAAAAAGCATCTGATGAGTCATAAACCATGTTCCTTCAATGAAGTGTCTGTTGGCCTAGTCTCTGCCATTCTCTCTGTGATGTCAGATTTAGATATTGTCCTGTTCTGCAGCCTCTTGGCATGTCATTCCTTCTTGATGCTCCGGTTATGTCTGTAATTGCTCTAATTATAGTGGTATGGTGATAAGTGTTACTGTCTTTTAGGTACGTGTGGTTATTTGTGAAGGTGACCTGATGGTGAAATCTAAGCTTCACTCTCTTAAAATCAAAGATGAGCTCCAAAGTTGTAATTCAACTAGTACGCAATATTTGGCCTTTTCTGTGGTGGAGAACGACAATAAATCTGTGTCAACTGGTGTAAGTGATTACCATGGCACTAACATATCCTCCGTGCAATCCGAGGAAGATGACATCTTCAAGGATGCTTTGCCAGATTTCATATCCTTGTCAGAATCTTGCATCCATCCACATAGTATGGCCATGAATCAGTCTGCAAGGTCGGGGGACACCATAGACAGTACAGGACTTGGTTCCACTGATGCCTTGATGAATGAAAATGACTTGGGGAAGGGAATGGGATTTTCTGATGATATCTTTTATGAGGCACAGGGCATGGAAAGTTCAGATTTTGTCTCTGTAACCTTTTCAACCAGAAGTTCCGCTTCACTGGATTATGATGGCATAGATACTCAGGTATGTAACAAAAGGATGAGAGCTGGAGAGAGATGGACACAGAGTGGAGAGGATTCTTTGTTTTTGAAAAACTCCCTTTTCACAAGCTATGAGCTTTTTTCACCTCTAATGTTGTTGAGCATTTTCAGATGGCTGTGAGCATGTCCAAATTGGAATTCTTTTGCAACCGACCCACCCTGGTTGCTTTGATCGGTTTTGGTTTGGATCTGAGCTCTGTAAACACTGGATGCAGTGATGTGAGCATGATAGAGACTTCAAAGGATGAACCTTTAGTTAATGAGGATAAGTTTGAAGACAACTGGCGTGTTAAAGGGCTATTGGGCTATGGTAAAGGTCGTGTTGTATTTAATCTCTACATGAAAGTCGACAGTGTCTGCCTGTTACTCAATAATGAGGATGGTACTCAGCTTGCAATGCTTGTACAAGAAAGCTTCCTATTAGATATCAAGGTAATGCTGCTTCTTTACAAGATCAATTTTGGCCTCTGTCTTTGTTTGAGCATATACTTATTCTTTTGAGTTACTTTTTCCAGGTTTATCCAAGTTCTCTTTCCATTGAAGGCACTTTAGGAAATTTTAGACTCTCTGATATGTCACTTGGAGCAGATCACATTTGGAAGTGGCTTTGTGATATACGTAACCCTGGCACCGAGTCCTTAATCAAGGTATGATGTTACCGGTGGTTTGCTGATGATGCTGTGTCTGGTTTCCGAATTATTCCTTTTGCTTTTATCGGTTGGTTGTAATTGGAGTCTGACATTTATCTTTTGCAGCTTAGATTTGATTCTTATAGTGCTGAAGATGATGACTATGAAGGATATGATTATAGTCTGCGAGGCCGACTTTCTGCAGTTAGGATTGTTTTTCTGTACAGGTTTGTTCAGGAGGTATGTATCAAGATGCTGCTAATTATTTGATTTAACTGTGTGCTAACTGGATTTATGAAGCTTGTAAGATGATTGAGCTATCATCCTTTAGGTTTCAAAATTTTTTTTCTCCCCAGCATCCCTTAAGTTTCGTCATTACTTGCTTTCTGGGACTTTTTGTTGCCCTTGATTTTGTAATGCTTGTCATAAGCTGCAAGGAGTGCTTTTGCAGGTAATGGCATATTTTATGGAGCTTGCCAATCCACATACTGAAGAGGCCATCAAACTTGTTGATAAAGTTGGAGGCTTTGAATGGCTGATTCAGAAATATGAGATTGACGGGTCATCTGCACTTAAGCTGGATCTCTCACTTGACACTCCTATAATAGTTGTACCAAAAAATTCACTAAGCAAAGAGTAAGTAAATATATGTGCTTTCTATTGTTGAGGAATTTCATTTGACCTGGCAATTGGAAAATGCTGGTCAAACTTTAACATGTTTGCATGATAATGAAAACTTCGACTCATCGAAGCTCCTAAGTTTTAAGTTTTTAAGTATGTTATACATGGATTTAAGTTGATTAAAGCAATAGAAAGGCTACTTGTTATTTTGTTGGATATGTTCACTAACTAGACTGTGTCTGCTTCCTTATACTTTTGATTTTCCACTTTGATTAAAGATTTTCTCTTTAAATTATGGAATTGGACGGATCCTGAATCTTCCGTCCATAGATTCAGAAGATTGACAATTTCCCAGCTCTTCGTATGTTTTCCTTCTATTGGACATGAAGAAATTAAATATAATGCAATTAGGGATGTTGCAATTTGTTCCCCAATTTGTATAAGTGGTCATGCTATGGCATTGTTGTATTTAGTTTCTCAAACTATTGCAGATATAAATTTGACATATTTGATGGCAAATTCCTTGACCTTCTAAAAGGTTTATGGTGTGAAAGGCAAAAATAGTCTTTCATGGGTAGGAGTTGCAATTATGCATTGTTAAATCAAACAACTATGCCAAGAAAATGTTTAGTATGATACATTGAAAAGTTTACGGGTTGTTGGATGGCACTTGTTGTAGTTTGTGTTGCTGAGTGTTCTATGCCAGAGTATAGGATGTAATTCTGACTAGAATTTCTGGCAGAATAGGATCTGAAATCCAAGGGTCCTGAAGGCGATAGCCACATGGACCTCTTGAAAGTAGTTGTTTGGGACAATGCAATTGAAGGGAAACGGCATGGTGTGCTGTTGTTTGAAATTTTTTTTTTGTGTGTTTCATTGCATCTTATTTTTCTTATCCTTTTCTTCGTAAACTACCGATAATCCTCCTGAAGTACAAAAGCTGCCAATTTTTGTTTTTATCAGTTAGTATGTATATAATATGTTCCAATAGATACGGTTTCATATTTCCAATTCTTTTGCAGCTTCATCCAACTTGACCTGGGCCAGCTACAGGTGACAAATGATATTAGCTGGCATGGATGCCCTGAGAAGGATCCTTCAGCTGTCCATGTTGACCTTCTTCAGGCTAAGGTAGATCCACTCCCTTTCCTCTTCTAGTTATTTTTCTTACCGTGTAAGCTATTAATTCTAAAGAATTCACAACTTGAATTAAATTTCAGATTTTGGGAGTAAACATGGCTGTTGGGATCAATTGTTCTGTTGGTAAGCCAATGATTAGGGAAGGTCATGGAATTGATGTTTACGTGCGCCGTAGCTTGAGGGATGTTTTCAGAAAAATTCCAACATTTTCTTTGGAAGTGAAGGTATTGTCACTCTTGTGTAAAGTATGCCTATGGCAGTTCTTCATAATTTCCTGGTTGATTTTTTTTGGAGTTCTAAAATAGAGAATTGTAAGAAATTCAGGTTCAATTGGATGATTGTCACTATTGCCTAAGAGGACGGTAATTTTCTACTCAAGATTGAAAATTTTATAGCTTGGTTTTCCATACAATTCTTAAAGTTCATTTAAGGGCCTAACTGTTCCGCCTACATCAACATGGTAGGAAAGCGGAAGCTTCTATCAATGAATGTAGGTCTTCTCGATTGCCTCTCTTAATATACCGTTTTAGGCCGGTACCTATATTCCTACATGATTCCATTGTGTAGAGCTGTTATTGCACTTTTTCAGGTTTAGTCGACAAAAATATTTTTGAACTTCATTTTTTGTCCATCTTTCTTCCTTTTCAATCCAGTTAGTGTTTCATATTGAATTTCTTGATTTGATATTCCTGGCAATTTCTTGAGCAGGTGGGCTTGTTGCATGCTGTGATGTCTGATAAGGAATATGATGTTATTCTGGATTCTGTCTTCATGAATTTATCTGAAGCACCAAGGATCCCTCCAAGTTTTCGTGTCAGTTCATCTGGTTCTAGAGATACAATGCGATTGCTGGCCGATAAAGTCAACACGAATAGTCAAATTCTGCCATCACATACAGTCACTGTAATTGCAGTTGAAGTGGACTGTGCATTGTTAGAGTTGTGCAATGGCATTGATGAAGGGTCGCCTTTAGCAAATATTTCTGTAAGTGCATCTAAGCGAGTGTTTCCATTTCGACAAGCTTCTTTCACTTCGACTGATATTTGACACAAGTTCATCATAATCAGTGATGATGCGGCCAGTCTCATTGACTTGCATATAATAGCACATCTTTTCCCTGTTTCTGGTGTGCACATTTCTTGTGCTGTTACTGTGATTCTTATATAGGAGATTCTCATTCTTTTTCTTTGTTTGGCTCCAGCTTGAAGGTCTATGGGTATCATATCGGACGACTTCATTATCAGAAACAGACCTCTATGTTACCATTCCCAAATTCTCCATTCTTGACAGTCGCCCTGAAACTAAGTCTGAAATGCGGTTGATGCTTGGATCTTCAAGTGATTCTTCTAGGCTAACTTCTGCTGGAGACATTTCCTATTCATCAAATAAGGTTATCCTTGGAAAGACAGGTGCTGAAGCTGATTTGGAGCTTGCAATTCCAAGTCCTACGATGCTCTTGATGGATTATAGATCAAGGACATCTTCTCAATCTCTTGTTGTTCGGATTCAGCAACCCAGGGTCCTTGTTGTCCCGGATTTCCTTCTTGCTGTGGGTGAGTTTTTCGTGCCAGCTTTGGGAGCTATAACTGGGAGGGAGGAAACCATGGATCCTAGGAATGATCCTATACGTAAGAGCAATAATATAATACTCTCTGAGCCTACATACAAACAATGTGAAGATGTGGTGTACCTGTCTCCCGATAGGCAACTAGTAGCAGATGCCTTAGAGGTTGATGAGTTTGTATATGATGGTTGTGGAAGGATCATCCATTTGAGTGAAAAAGAAGACTCAAGGAAACTTCACATGGTGAGAACTGACCCGATTCTAATCATTGGACGTGGTAAGAAGTTGCGGTTTGTCAATGTTAAAATTGAGGTATGAGCTTGTTACCATACAGTTTTCTGGCGTTTAACTTGCACAATGTTTAGCCATATGTAAGCTGGCATGGATGAAAACAGAAGGTTCGGAGCCAATTTCTAATTTTTATTTTGTCCAGCATCACATCCGAAAGGGCCTATAGTTCATGAAGGGATGGGGGCCTTTAAGTAGCTCTTGATCACTCACAGCCAAACCAATGGGAATCACTGGTTTTTTCTTGCTGTGCGAATTTTTACATGCATACATGTCATCAACATGGATGTGAAATACAGGATCCCATGTGCACATAAGTTCACTTCACGTTACCTCCAAAAGGACCAACTTTTGACGGGATAGAAGCACTTTAGTAGCTTTTTTTTTTTTGGGTAAGGGCACTTTAGTAGCTTTCATTCCTAGTCGAACCAATGTGGGATTATCTACTCTTTCTTTACTTATCATGCAGTATGGATGGTTTACTCAAGGTCCAAAATGCATGTAAGAGCTCGTAACAAGATCTTTTGTGCATGTACAAGTGCATGCAGACACATTCTCCTTTCTTGTGCTTTTTTTCCCATCTCACATATTAGTTTGGTTCAATTTTATAATGGAATTGTCTTCAACAGCATCTGGATGATCACTAGATTTTTTTGTTTGACGCGTAAAAAGTGGTGACTATCTTATGTATCTGACGAGTCATAATAAATCCTTCCACTTAGGATTTGTGCACTCTACTTGCCTACTTGACTTGGGTATTGATATGCTTCTACAAATTAGAAATCCTGTTTTCCGTCAAATGGGATCCAATATGATTGGATTTATTTGTTAATGTGTTTGCTTCCAAAATTTAATTGTGGAATTTCCATGGAAATCACATATGAGCATGACTCATGATACTAGGACCCCCCCAGAAGAGTTGGCTCTCTGCTGTTGGTCTAGGCATAGAAGTTAGAACCCATAATGTTTGAGGATGTAATCTCCTTCAAGGGCTGGTCTTTGATTTTCTATCTATATTAAAGGTTGGTGTCCTGCTTAAATTGTTTGTATGGGACCATCATCTATATTGTTGGTTCATATCTCACTTAACAAAGGTTAGGATGGAAAATTTGAATAAGTGCTGGCTGTGGATAATCCCAATTCTATCGCCATTCTTTGATCTTGTTTCTACTTTCCTTTTCGTAGTTTGACTTAATTTGAGTGATAAAAAAACTGTAAGTTATCTGTAGCCACCCATCGCACTTTCTGCCTACTTCGTCATGTGCTTTTTCCATTGAACTTATGAATTGATAGGGACACAGTAAGTTCTATAAAGCATATAAGCTGTATGTTATAGATATTTTGACATTCTAACTCTCAATGCTATCCTTCATTTGTCAAAGTGTTGCTCTCACTGTGATATTTTTAATTTTATGAATTCATCCTTCAGAATGGCTCCCTTTTGCGGAAGTATACGTTCTTGGGTAATGATAGCAGTTATTCCGTGTCCTTTGAAGATGGTGTTGACATTTCATTGCTGGAAAAATCTGCTCATACTGATGATACCGAGAGTTTGGACTACAAACCTGAGACCCTGGACATGTCAAATGCTCATTTGCTCTCTCAAAATGAATCAAGTTATGTGCAGAGTTTCACTTTTGAAGGCCAGGTATAAAAGCTTATTTTATATCCTTGGAAATGAAATTTGACATGTCGTTTTGTATTAATGGTCCGGTTATACGTTCCTTTTCCTTTGTCCCTTTGCTTATTTGTTGTCAGTGAAATTGATGTTGCTATTGTTAGAAAAAAAATACCATTCATTTTTCTTTTTTTCTATGGATTTTCTAGTTTTTGTTTTATTTTATTTTATGTTTTGATGTGGGGGAATTTATATGTTGGGGGTGTGAATCTTAAGAAGGGAAAATGTTGCAAATGGTTCTTGAATTTTGACCCAATATGCGATATCGTCCTTGAACTTTTAATTTGTTCAATGTGGTTGCTGAATTATTTGCAAGTGTTCAATGTAGTCCTTCCGTTTGCTCAAATGACAAATTAGACGTCATTTGATGGATTTGATGTTTTTATGATGAGTTAAATCTAAAAAAGTGATGAGTCAACATGTTCGTATTTTTCGACATAAAAAAAAAACGTTTGTATTTTTATCCATCTACTTTAGATAAAGGAAAAAAATAGAGCTTTAACACGTCCATTGTTATTTGATGACACGGATTATTATATCCTGATTTGAAATGAGTATCTTACTTGGATATTCCACGTGTAACTTTTTTTTGTTATCCACCTTTCAAACTTAATGGATCGATAGCCACATAAGCCAATTCCATTAGCTTGAATTATCGGAAGGATTGCATTGAGCATGTTCATACAGTCTATGAACTAGACTGGACATTTACTAATAGTTCAAACCACATAGAACAAATCGAAAGTTCGGGCATATTGGATCAAAGTTCAGGTATCATTTGTCTTTTTCCCTCTTAAGAAAGATCCTTTCGCCTTATCAGCAGTATTGATTGAAAACAACAGACTATCAACTCCGGTTAAAACCAAAAAGTTCGACGACTGTATATTTTAGTGCAATATATGATATTTATGAAGTTTTAATTTAGGCGAGTCTTTCTGTTGGAACAGTCCAAGTTCTTTTGTCCTGATAGCAAGGATTATTTTCTGTTATAGGTCATCTCTCCTGAGTTCACTTTTTATGATAGTACTAAGTCCTTCCTAGATGATTCTTCTGGCGAAAAGTTACTACGAGCGAAGTTGGATCTTAGCTTCATGTGAGTTTTTCTTTCATTCTCCATTCATTGATTACTCTCTACTTACATTTTCTGTACGAGTCAGTAATCACTTTGAACAGGTGGAGATCCCTGATTTTTCTCCTTATCGCACCTGTCTAAATATGGATATTCCTATTTTTCCTTTTCCCAATCCCACATTTTACTCTCTCTCTCAAACCACCCCCCCTTCTTCTTCTTCTTATTTTCCTCTCTGCAAAATGCATACCTGTTCATTTCCTGAGTTTACAAAATGAGGTTCTGTGAAGTCTTGATGCTCTTTTAAGTGTTTAAATCGATATGACTCTTATGTGTTGCAATTATTTATTTTCTGAATCTCAATGACTCTTAATATGTACCTTTGGAAGTACAGAACTTTCTAGCAGAGACAGAGTTAGAGAATCCTATAATGAAATTCTTGCTCATGCCCAACAGGTATGCAGCTAAAGACAATGATACCTGGATTCGTGCACTGGTGAAGGATCTCATGGTTGAGGCCGGTTCTGGTCTTGTTATTCTTGATCCGACAGATATTTCTGGAGGATATACGTCTGTTAAAGAGAAAACAAATATATCTCTGCTATCAACTGATATATGTCTCCATGTTTCACTCAGTGCAATTGCTCTAATTCTTAATCTTCAAAGTCAGGTAGCTGTGGCTCTGCAGTTAGGAAACATAATCCCTCTTGCTCCTTGTACCAATTTTGATCGGCTATGGGTCTCTCCTAAAGGTATCTCTTAATGAGCCACTGTTTTGTCATACAAATATATCTGCCGGTACAAGGTTTAGATTTCTTAATGGGGACTTAGTTGTGTTTTATGTTGAGAGGACATATTTCTATCTTGTAGTCAGCATCTTTTATATTTTCTAATCCTTGCCGTGCTGTATATGTCTGCAGAAAATGGACCATCAAATAATCTTGCTTTCTGGAGGCCTCAAGCTCCATCCAATTATGTTGTCTTAGGAGATTGTGTAACATCAAGGTAAAATTTATGGACATGGATGTTGGTGACCTTTCAACCATTACTTTTCCAACGTGTTGGGTTACTTGTCCTCTTCTTCTGATGGAAAAGTTCCCTGTGCGTAAGGGTCACATGACCTTCTCTCTAATACTTTTGATTGTTTGGTAACTGCACAATTTGCCGCTTTGAAGAATGTTAGCTCAGTTACTCTAAAAAAATGTAACTCCGACTTGAACATATGTAAGTTTGTTAATTCTATGATTCTATGTTATGAATAAAAAGCAACCCCTTAATGGCCCACCTTATAGCAATTGGAACTCTTTCTAGCCATCACCGTTGTATATTCTAAGGACACGAGCAATGTGACTATGGAATGGAGATAATCTGTTGCTTTATCTTTGACGGTAATTGCTGTTTCATAATCTCTTTTCACTTTAGTGATGCATTGAGTTACTACAGTCCTTGTGCCTTCATCAATATGTTTGTTTCTCTTTTCACCTTGAAAATAAGCATCTTCCTCATGATGTGTTAGTGCCATTTGCTGCTCTTCTTTGTATAAACTTTTTCTTTGTTATGTTTAAAGAAATGGACTTGGTGGAACTGAATTGCTTGCTATAGTGTAATACTTGATTATAGTTTCACCTCGATTGGTACTTTTGGCTTGTGTGAATACAATTGAAATTTTAGGACATAACAGATGGGCCGATTTTGTGGGATATGGCCACTGATCTAGCGGTTACATTGACATTGAAAAATCGGCATGGTATGGGACCTATGATTTTATCCAAAGTCCTGATAAGAACTATGAAACTTCTATCTTGAAACTATGAATTTCATGCAGTCATTTTTATTATCATCTATTTTTGCTTAGGGAGCCTTTGCCCTCTATACAGCATGTTATATGGACAGGCCCATGGCTGATTTGGCATTGAGGTGACATCGTGTGCTGAGGTTTAGTGGAGTCTCTATGTTAGCTTTTCTTTTGTTTTGGTTCTTCCATAAATATTTAGCTTTTTGCTTCTGTATCACAGCATTAGATATGGTTCCACTGGCTATACCCAATACTTTTTTTGGAAGTTTGTATTTAAGCAAAAGGATGCATTAGCATGTGTTTCTTCAGTGTGCGACTTGATATTTAAGTTAGGTACCATAGGAAACCAAAAGGGAGGAAAACGAAAATTGTTGTTTTGCTTGATTCAATTGGATGGAGGAAGAGTACCTGAGTGGCTTTGGGTGTTGAAGGACATTGGGTTTAGTGCAGCAGCTTTGTAATTGACTACTCTGAATAAGTTTGCCTTTCATATGAGGAGATAGGAATAATAGAAATGCATGGCACTGCAAAAGGCAATTCTTGAACTCTTTAGAGCAGCTGGCCGATTCTTCATTGTTTAATTGTAGAGCAGTCGGCCAATTTTTGAACAGCTACACACTCAATATTCTTCATATGCTTGAAACATATGGGATCCTGCCCGCAAGCTGAACTAGTATAGCTCAGCTTATACGTCCTCCTTATGCAATTCTGATGTCACTTGTCATTATTTATCCAGATAAAAGCTTATCCTGGTAATGTATTGTTTAATTTTCACTCAACTAGAACTTGTGGTTATTTAGCCACTTAAGATCTGATTGAAGGGTCACATGCCACTCTTACTTAGATCTTTGCTTTAACATGTTCTAACTCACAATTTCCTTTCCTTCTACCCTTTTTGTCCGCATTGCTGCTAATGGATGTCAACGAATTTGGATAATGGTGCCTAAATTTCATGTTTTATGCTGTTTATATAATTACTGAATCATGTGTCTTCAGGCCAATTCCTCCGTCACAAGCAGTAATGGCTGTCAGCAATACTTATGGGCGCGTAAGAAAGCCTGTCAGCTTTATCCTTATTGGAATGTTCTCCCACATTCAAGGATTTGAAGTAAATGAAGAGCATGTCCATGCTGATAACGACTGTTCTATATGGATGCCTGTTGCGCCACCAGGGTATACAGCCTTGGGTTGTGTGGCACATCCGGGAAGCAAACCGCCCCCAAATCATATTGTTTACTGCCTGCGTTCAGACCTTGTGACTTCCACAATGTATTCAGAGTGCATGTATACCACCACATCAAATCCTTCATTTCTCTCTGATTTTAGCCTGTGGCGTTTGGATAATGTCATCGGATCATTTTATGCGCATGCATCAACTGAATCCCCTCCGAAGCACTGTCGCCTTGACCTGAGTCATATTCTATGGAGGTCGATTCCGCATCATGTTTCGTCTACAGGTTCTGCCTTAGATCCAGTGGCAGACTTTGATAATGAAAGTCAAGAAGTGATTGGCCAGACTGCAAGCTCATCTGGATGGGATGTTCTTAGATCGATTTCAAAACCAACTAATTGCTACATGTCCACTCCTCATTTTGAGAGAATTTGGTGGGACAAGGGGAATGATGTCCGTCGACCAGTTTCAATATGGCGACCTATACCACGTCCAAGTTGTGCTGCATTGGGTGACTGCATAACGGAAGGGTTAGGCTACTGTTATATGACATTTTAACATAAACCATTCAATTGGTTGATGATTGGGTTCGGTGCTTAGTAGTGGGATTTGTTGAGACCTCAAAAGACACTCTCCACTTTTTTAAGATTGTTTCGGTCTATTTGTCCTGGCTTTTCTAAAGTATCTTTTGCTCTACTTCCAAGATTTTTGAAATGAAAAAAGGAATAGTTTAATTTTAAAGCATATCATGACAAAATCAAATGATTCCATATATTAGTATTCGTATGCTTTGAAAGCATTCAGGTATTTGATATTAATAAAGGTAAACTTGAAACAGTACAACCTTACCCAAAAAAAAACTTGAAACAGTACAAGAAAAAGAAAAAGCAAAAGCAGAAAGTGAAAGTTACTCCAAACATAATTTGAGGTACCCTGTTTTTTCAACTTATTTAAATTTTTTTTGTTTTTGTTTTTTTGACCTTGTCTACTAAAATGTATTTCTTTGCTGTTTGCTAAATATGCAAATAATGAAGTGGTGATGGCAAGATGTATCTTGCATATTACAGTTGATTTATGAAATTGAGTTGATATTATGAATTTTTTTGATTCTTTACCGTGCAAATTTATTCCGTGCTCATCATAATAATTGTCTTGTTGCTTTAGATTAGAAGTCTTATTGATCAAGATGGAATTCGTTCTCTTTATTTTTCTTTTCCAGATTAGAACCACCAGCTTTGGGCGTAATCTTTAGGGCTGATAATCCTGAAATTGCTGCGAAGCCTGTGCAGTTTACTAAGGTTGCCCAAATTACTGTAAAAGGCTTGGATGATATCTTCTTTTGGTACCCAATTGCACCTCCTGGTTATGTTTCTCTGGGATGTGTGGTCTCTCGAATAGATGAACCACCAAGCCTGGAATCATTTTGCTGCCCTAGGATGGATCTGGTGAACCAAGCCAATATTCTTGAAGTGCCCATTTCAAGATCATCAAGTTCCAAGGCATCTCAGTGCTGGAGTATCTGGAAAGTTGAAAATCAGGTTGAAGCAATTGCATACTTGATAAATCTAATTTTTCGGAATAGATTTTGGGAAGTCTACCTTTACCTCATTAATTTTGAACTGAAAATTTTTCGTTTCTCTGTCTTTGCAGGCTTGTACTTTCCTTGCACGCTCTGATTTGAAAAAACCTTCAAGCAGGTTGGCTTACACAATATGTGATTCTGTTAAGCCAAAGGCACGTGAAAACATCACTGCCGAGATGAGGCTAAGAAGATTCTCCCTTACCATCTTGGACAGCTTTTGTGGAATGGTATGTACTTCTAAAATGGATATGTCAGTAATAGAACCATTAGTGTTATCCTTTGCAGCGTGCTCTTCATGCCATGATATCATTGGGTATTTGCAGATGACTCCCTTGTTTGACATGTCAATTACCAATATCAAGCTTGCCACTCATGGACGACTAGAGGCAATGAATGCAGTACTTATTTCTTCTATTGCTGCTTCAACCTTCAATACCCAAGTTGAAGCATGGGAGCCACTTGTGGAGCCCTTTGATGGCATATTCAAGTAATGCTATAGCAACTTCCCCTTGTCAGTCATTCTTTATATGGTTTTATTAAGTCCATGATTTATTGTATACTTCATGTAATACTTTCCCTTTGAAGGTTTGAAACATACTCCACTAATGACCACAAGCCGTCAAGAATTGGCAAGAGAGTTCGCGTTGCTGCTACCAGTATGCTAAATATAAATGTCACTGCTGCTAATCTTGAGAGATTAGTGGAAACAATTGTTTCCTGGAGAAGAATGTTAGAAATGGAGCAGAAGTCAGCCAAGTTGAATGAGGTCATTGCATTTCAAATACCTTTGTTTATTTGGGACAGGTTGATAGGTGCCCAAGGGGCCCTAGTTAGGCATACTTAATGGAAAAAAGATCTATTTCCAACACATCACGTAAAAGTCAGTTCGTTGGAAATTGTAAAATTCCTTATATAGTTGCTTAATTAGTGCCCTAGGGACACTTTTTGACGAAGTCCTTTTCTTATTATGTGAAGTGCTATTGTCAGTGTAAGTTACGGCGAAAAAGTCGTTAATTATTTACTGATTAATATCAACAGGAAGCTGGTAGACATCGTAAGAGTGGAGAAGAGTTGACCTTTTCTGCATTGGATGAAGATGATTTGCAGACTCTTGTAGTGGAAAATAAACTTGGGTGTGACATATATTTGAAAAAGGAGGAAGACAATATGAGTACAGTCGATCTGTTATGCCATGACGAATCTGCTTCTGTATGGATTCCTCCTCCCAGATTTTCAGATAGGTTGATGGTTGCAGATGAATTCAGGGAAGCTCGCAACTATGTTGCCATACAGATTCTTGAAGCTAAGGTTCTACATATCACTTGTACTTGCATTTGGATATTAGGTAATTTTATCCCCGTTTGGCTGTTTAGGACTTTGAAAGATCATACTGCATTTTTCCAGGGTCTTCCGATTCTTGACGATGGTAACAGCCACAATTTCTTTTGTGCATTGCGTCTCGTCATTGATCACCAAGCAACAGATCAACTAAGCTTATTTCCTCAGAGTGCAAGGACAAGATGTGTAAAGCCTTTAATTTCCAGTGATGAAGGTGTTGCAAAATGGAATGAGGTTTTTATATTTGAAGTGCCCAGGAAGGTGAATCTCATGTGCTATATGTCCTCCTATGGTTGCATAGCGTGTAATATGGACATGTCATTGGAAGATAGCTTTAATGAAGCCTAACTGTATGATTTGGTAGTTGCCCACGCGAAAGCTTGTTTTTGTTCAGAAAGCCATTGTGTTATGGAAGTAAAATACAATCTTGGCAAGGTGGATCATTTAGCTAATTTTTTCCATTGATTTTAGGTAATGGATACTATTACAAATGCTGAGATGCTTGTAGCATTTAGCTAATTTTTTCCATTGATTTGAGGGAATGGATATGATTACAAATGCTAAGATGCTTGTAACTGAGTAGCATGATAATGCAGTGGAAGCAAGATGATTTCTCAATCAATGGCCAAATTAGGTGCATGAAATAGGCTAGCTTAGTGGAAAGCTAATATTATGACTACTGGACTAATCTAGCTTGTCTTTAAAGCATTATTTGCATGGAATTTAGGGATCCATTGAGATGATCAGGTTCCAGAGAAATTTGTCTTTGCAATGTCTTTCATATCTTCTTTTTTTCGCTTTTGTTGGCATTTTAAATTGAGCACCTTCAATCCTTGAATCAGTCTTGTGATTTTTTCCTTTTTTTTTTTCAAGTATGGGTGGTACAGCACATGGATTTGATAAGTGTGTTACTGTGCATCCAATGTTTAGTGAAGAGCACTTTTTTTTTTGGTCATTTGTTACTAGTACTAAGATTGCAGCAACCGCTGCAAAAAACGGAGCATCTTTCAAAAGTCTAATACTTCCTTACATGCAAAGAAATCAGTTTGCTGTTGAATATATAGATGGAGTATGCAGTTTCAAACCCTTTCTTATTTTTCGATAGACAGTTTCATCTGACTTATCCTCCTTTTGACCTCACTTACAACGGATAACAGGACAAACAGGTAGGAAGTTTAATAGTTTTTCTTTAAGAAGCGATATGTCAATTTATCATTGCGTCGGCTAAAATGTTACATGGACTCCCCATATGCTTTGGATATGATCATGTTTCTAGACTAAGCTCAGCCTGCTTATCGATTGGCCTTCACCATTGTGGAACATTGTATCCGAAAAGTATAGAGGTTGTATAATGTCACTAGGCAGTTCTTAGTGGGGACTCAGTCTTGATCCGTATGCTGATATTTGTCATCCTGTGAAATAGATAGCTATTTTGAACAGGGTTTAACTGTAGAACTCTAGGCAGCATCCTGGGTTGCTGTACCAATTAAGCTCAACATTGTAAGTTCCTTGTGCATTTGAACACAAACGCATGCTTGGTTTGTATTTAACAGAATTTTATTATTTGGAATCATCGAGTTGAGGGTTCATTTTCTGAGTTGATTCAATTTCAAAAGACAATTCTTTCCAGCATATTGTGGTGGATTTTCGAGAGGAGAGCCAGCAACCATGCTGCAGAGCTCGTACATTTGCTCGTCTGTTTATGCATGATTTTGACTTACATACGGAGTTTGCCTAAACAGCAACTTTACATCTATCAATTTCAGGGTTTGGCTAAGCTTGAAGTGGAAGTGACCAATCTTGCTGCAAAAGCTGGAAAAGGTACTATTTTCCTGTGTATTGGCTGGAAAAGGTGTAGAATCATCTATGGGTTGTCTGTAATGAAACTCATGCTCTTTTATTTTCTGTGATGCTGCTTTTAAGTATTGCTCTTTTTTTTCGTCACTTTTTCTTCCTTTGCATCTTCTGGGTACTTTAGTTTTGCTAAAAATTGTGTGTTTCTTGGAACTCTAGTATAAAATGTTACAAAGTTCAAGCCATGAGCTTAAGCTATTAAGTGGAAAGAGATTACCATATATACAAAATCTGTTGTGACTCTGTATGTGCAGTATGCAGGATGTACTTTGATACCCCCTTGTGCATGCAAACCAGATGAAGAATGGAGGAATTAATAAAGGGAAATATGACAAATAAGAACCACACATGAAATGAAAGATCAAGTGGCATAGAAACAATTTTTTCTTACTACTGATTGCTAGAGACTAGTAATGACATGATTATTAGTTTCCCATTCCTGAAACTTCTTGCTATTGATGGTCGGGAGACCAGTCAAAGTAACGACATGATCAACCACTTCTGGCAGCTAGAGCAACAACATTGCCTAATCAATAAAACATGGTGATGGCCATTCAAATTTACAGTTGTCATCTGAATACCAAGATGTTCAGAGGATGATACAATATGCTGAAATGCAGCTAACTTCTGCCATAGTAAAGTCACCACAACATTGATTATGGCACAATCTCATCAGTCAATCATGAAGATCATCTCAAGCATCATCATCATGAAGCACTCAAATTCATTCAGCCATATATTATTAAAAGAAACTTTTTAACCCTTATTCTGAATTTATGCAACCACTGCCCTACCAATGTAATTGTTAAAAGGATCCAACAGAACACCTCTTTGAACAATCAAACATCTTAAATAGCAAAACAAACATTATCTGACAATGCAGATTCCAAAAAGGGTCAAACCGGTAATTTTATTTGGAAGTCCATATGATACGGATGTCTGTATGGATGTCGTGAGAAGGTTCCTTGGATTTCCTTAGAAGGAAACTAAAGTAAATGGGATGAGGGAGCTTGAATGCCCCAATACAATGTCATGAGGTCCAACCTAAAGCTTAAGCTATTAGGTGGATGAGACTATCATTTAACCTTTTAGATGGGGACTATCATGTATGTAGGGCCCACTATAACCCTGTATTAATAAAGTGTGGGATATATTTCAATGAGTGTCATGGTGCTTGTTGCTTGAAACTTTTCCCTGGATGCGTGGATGATTTCATCTTTTCCTTGTTTGTCCATATTCCAGAAACCATACTTCAATCTAATCATAGAATTAGAGGCCTCTTTTTGTAGTCTTAAAATTAGTGTTAAGTCCACCGTTAATATAGACAACAATCACATGTTCACAGCTCAATGGTTGATTGGGTTAGTTTTGTTACTGGATTCTTTCATATGTCAACTAACTAATGGCGAGTGTGAGATTATACCGGCATTGGACCTTATAAAATTCCCTAGTCTAATACCTATGTTATGTATCTCACGTCGCTTATCTAGAGGGTTCGCCCGGGCTACATAAACATGTAGTTTCGTTTAAGCTTGTGGATTGGACAATTTTACATGGTAGTGGAGCTAAACATCATCCTTAATGCCTCATTGAATTTCATTTGGGCTGAGGTTAGTGTTTGTCTTATTCCTCATTTGTCAGTTCCACATGCCGTTCTTTGCCCATGCGTGAGAGAGGTTTAAATAAACCACATTGATTGTGCTTTATATACTTGTAGTCTCCATCCACCTAAGAGTTTAACCTTTTTGGTTAGGTTTTCTAACAACCTGTGTTGCTGTTATTTCTTCTAAACATGCCTTGTAAAATAGCTGTTACGGAAATGTATGTAGGACTAAAACTCTGCAGCTGTTTCAGTTTGAGTAATGTGCTCCTTAAATCATATTGGTACTGCTGATGTGGTAACAGGTGAAGTTGTTGGCGCGTTCTCATTTTCTGTTGGACATGGTGTGAACATCTTGAAGAAGATCGCTTCAGCAAGGTTGCTGCATCCACCATTTGAAGCCAGCAATGTCGTGACCTATCCACTGAAAGGACGGGTTTGTTCTTTCAGCCCAGTTTCTACTTGCAGTTTTTACTGATTTACCCATCTTTTTCTAGTTTTGTAATGTGTTTATTTGAATAGGTGCAGGATAAGAACATTGAAAACATCCAAGAGCGTGGGGTCCTATTAGTTTCCACTTCTTATTTTGAGAGAAAAACTGGTGGCAAAGCTACAGAGGATGCAGAAAATGATGGCGGATTTGATAACGATGTAGGCTTCTGGATAGGTGCTAGCCCAGAAGGTGCATGGGAATGCATACGTTCATTACTTCCACTATCAGTGGTCCCAAAATTGCTTGAGGATGACTTTGTTGCGTTAGAAGTTGTTATGAAAAATGGGAAGAAGCATGCAGTTCTCAGGAGCCTTGTCACAGTCGTTAATGATTCTGATGTCAAACTGGAATTTGTTCTGTGCTCTTTGTCTTCAATTCAAGGTCGCAATGACTCCTCCAGTACCAGCAACAGTGTGATTGAAGAGGTTTTTGAAAACCAACGATATCATCCAATATCTGGTTGGGGCAGCTCACATAATACTGATCCAGGACGCTGGAGCACCAGAGACTTTTCATATACATCCAAGGTTTGCCGGAAATCAGTGCATTCAGTTCTTTCCTCATGTTGATTAATATTCCTGAATGAACAGGGATCAGATCTTTGACCTCTGATTATTTTGCGTTGCAGGGTTTCTTTGAGCCACCCCTTCCACCAGGATGCAAGTGGATATCTGCTTGGACAATTGATAAATTCCAGTGTGTTGACAATGATGGTTGGGCATATGGACCTGACTTTTCATCTTTGAAATGGCCTCCTACTTCGAAGATGAAATCTCCTTCTGATGTTGTGCGACGGAGGCGTTGGATTCGTACCAGGCAGCAGTTTGTACCACAAGCCCTAGATCATCTGAATAGTGATGTCACTGCCGTAATGCCTGGATCTTCTTCTGTTGTACCTTGGAGAAGTACGGTGAAAGATTCCGATCAATGTTTACAAGTTCGCCCATGTTTTGAACAGCCTCAGAGGCCCTGTTCTTGGGGCCGTGCTGTCGCCATTGGTTCAGGCTACACTAATGGGAAGGAACAGCCAACCTATGATCAAGAAACCCTCTCTAAACAGAGTACAACCAAACAGGGAGATAAATCTCAGAATTTCATGCTTAAGTTGGATCGACTGGAGAAGAAGGATATACTGTTTTGTTGTCCTAGCACTGGAAGTAAGCAATTTTGGCTTAGTGTTAGCACTGATGCCAACATTCTAAACACTGAGCTGAATGCACCTGTATATGATTGGAGAATCCGCGTCAACTCACCTTTGAAGTTGGAAAATCGGTTTCCATGTTCCGCAGAGTTCACTGTTTGGGAGAAAACAAAAGAAGGGAACTTTGTCGAGCGACATCAGGGTGTTGTCTCTTCGCGCAAGAATGCACACATATACTATGCAGATATCCAGAAACCGTTATATCTTTCTCTGTTCGCTCAAGGCGGTTGGGTTTCAGAGAAGGTGAAAAGTGCACTTTTGAACTTGTCTAATGTTTTCTCCTTCTTTGTGATGATCTAACAGTTGAGCATTAATATCATGTTGCAGGACGCCGTCCCTATCTTGGATATATCATCTAATAACCGCATTTCATCATTCTGGATGGTCCACCAGCAGAGTAAAAGGTTTTCCCTTGCCTTTAGCCGCAATGAAAGTCTCGTTTAAAGAAAGCTGTTTATTGTTGGCGAAGAAAAAACAAAGTTGATAATATGTTTGTTTAGATTATTTGATGCTCATTCTTTGGGCAAATCACCTGAAACTTTTAAAATTGCAAGTACCCCATTGAAGCTACCATGGAATTTTGTTCTGTCATTCTCTTCAAACCAACATTTTGCACTGCTTATGAGATGATATCATTAAGCACTCAATTAAGAATTGATATGGATATTTAAAGAAGGAGCTCCCTTGCACACCTTCATCCTTGAATGAACTTTTAGCTGACAACTTCAAGCTAGCAATAGTGTGTGTGCGGGCCATTAGTCCTTTCTACTCTACTAATGCAAGCGGTAACCTGTGGAGTGCCAAGCTGGACATAACTTCTGTTCTTTAAGTTGATAAAGATTATTTTGATCTTTGAATTTACTTTTCCTGCAGCAAGGACCTGCAGTTCATGCTTATATGTCATAATTGTGTTATTGTCAAAATAAGACAATTTCTCGGATCTATTTGATTAAACAAGAAAAAATATCAAACGGGCTATATGACGTTAGACGTATAACATATTTATTTAAATGTCTAGAGATATTGTATGAACACCCAAACAGACAAAATAACCTTGTTAGAATAATTAAATATTAAACCACGCCTTCATCCAACAGCTTAAGCTTTTGGAACAGTTGGTAGTGGTCCCACAAAATCTCACATGATATCAGAGCAGGAGGTCCTGAGTTCAAATCCTTCCAGGCCCCTATTTACCTCCCCAATCATATATTTCCACGCTTAGTACTAGGCAAAAATACCAGACTAAGCGTGAGGGGGAGTGTTAGAATAATTAAATATTAAACCACGCCTTCATCCAACAGCTTAAGCTTTTGGAACAGTTGGTAGTGGTCCCACAAAATCTCACAAACCTATTTAATTTTTATTGTGTAAATGGGTTAAGAGGCTTGATACTTGCATGAGAATTTAATTTTGTCTATATCACGAGCATAAAGCTCAATCCAAACACATTTAGCTACATGCAATGCCTACATTTGCCCTTTTTTACCTTGTTGTTCAGCCATGTCTTGTTCAAGTGTAATTGTTTGTAGTAACTATCTTGTCTTATCTGCAGGAGGATACGTGTGAGCATTGAACATGACATGGGAGGAAATATTGCGGCACAAAAGACACTAAGATTTTTCGTTCCATATTGGATCACTAATGACACCTGTCTTCCTTTAGCCTATCGGATTGTGGAAATGGAATATATGGAAAATGCTGAGGCAGATTCCCTATCGCTATCTAGAGCAGTTAAATCTGCCAGAACAGTCCTACGAAGTCCCTCACATTCATTTGATAGGAGATATTCCAGCCTAAAGAAGAATGTTCGAGTGTTAGAAGTCATTGAGGATAGCAGTCCTATGCCTAGTATGCTTTCTCCACAAGATTATGGGACTCGTGGTGGATCACCATTTCCATCTCAAAAAGATACATATCTCCCACCCGGGCTTGGTATTGCTGTTGCTGTTCGTCCTTCTGAAACTTACAGTCCGGGAATTTCTCTTCTTGAGTTGGAAAACAAGGTTAAAATCTAGATGATCGTCTTTTGCACGTTGTATCTGTGAATCCGAATTTTCCTATAAGTTCCTTTGGCTTCCCTGAAACCTGTCTGTGCAATAGCTTTATTCCTTCTCCTACCTGGAGTGTAGGGAAAAGGAATTTTCAATGAGTTAATAAATATTCTGTTGCAGGAAAGCGTTGAGGTGAAGGCATATTGCTCGGATGGTGCTTATTACAAGATTTCTGCTCAGCTGAATATGACCTCCGACAGAACTAAGGTTGGGATCTGCTAGTGTTTACTTCGTTTGAGACTTATTGCCAATTAATCTTCCTCATTGGATTTTCTGTTGGCTGGAAGCAGTTTAGTTTGCCGAGCTCTTCTCTTTTTTTTTTTTTTTTTTAATGTTTCTCAATATATTTTCTGAGGTTAACTGTCTGGTTGGCAATGCATAGATTCAACAAAACTATAGTCAAAAGAGGCCTTGTGTTCTAGCTATCTGCCCAGCTTGTTGGAGAAAGGGACTTCACCGTAGGAAACATGATACTCTTGCATATGCAGGAAATTTTTTGCATCTAACCCTGAACGAATTTAGTTACCTGTGGTGATAGATTATTTGATATAGCTGGCTACCAGCAGATTATCCATTTTATGGAAACGCATTAGCAAGTCTCGCTAATAAATGTATTAAGAATTCTTAAAGTTGATAGAGGCTCTTACCACCTTCCAAGCTGTGCTTTCTAACAAATACTGAGGAAGTCTCTCTAAATTTTCTGCAGGTTGTTCATTTTCAGCCACACACTTTGTTCATCAACAGGGTTGGTTACAGTATCTGCATGCAGCAGTGTGATTCACAATCACAATCAGTGGAGTGGCTTCATCCGACTGATCCTCCAAAAGTTTTTAAGTGGCAGTCTTCTGCTAAAGTTGAATTAATCAAGGTCTATCATATGATAGGGCATCTTCTTTTGTATGGCCATTGTTTTGTACTTTTCTCATTAGAGGATTTTGATTTTGCTACAGTTGCGGGTGGACGGGTACAAATGGAGCACACCATTCAGTGTTTCAAGTGAAGGTGTGATGCGTATTTTCTTGTTAAAAGAAAGTGGAAATGATCCAATGCAACTAAGAGTTGAAGTAAGAAGTGGAACAAAGAACTCCCGATATGAAGTTCTGTTTCGATCGAATTCATTGTCCAGTCCTTACAGGTCATCTTCTCTTCTTAAATTTCTTACCAGGATTAGTCCCCATCCTCCTCATTGGTTTGCTTGTAAACCATGGAACATCTGGGATAGACATGCATTTGCAATTTGTCTTTTGGAAGACTATTATTAATTTCTTTTTTTTTTCCCTGCTCTTTGAATTTCTTTGAAAGTATTCTCTGATAGTCTTTTATGTGTTGTATCTAGAAACTTGAAGTGGAAATGTCAAGGTTTATTATGCTAATATGTGGCTTAGGAAGACATTTCTTTTTACCAGTTTTTGTTATTTTTCTCTTTCCTGCTTTTCTAGGTCAGAAGATTCTGTTCTGCATTATCAGAGTACAAACCTCTGCTTTCTCATCACCTCAATGAGCTATTCTTTCCTCCTCTTTTACTGTTAACATTCTTCAATCTCTAATTCCAGGATTGAAAACCGCTCTATGTTTTTGCCTATTCGCTTCCGCCAAGTTGAAGGTGGCAGCGATTCTTGGCAGTTTCTTCTTCCAAACTCTGCTGCTTCTTTTCTATGGGAAGATCTTGGCAGAAGACGCTTGTTGGAAATCTTGGTAGATGGGGCTAATGAAATGGCGTCTAAGAAGTACAATATTGATGAGATTTGTGATTACCCACCCATACATGTGGTTGATGGGCCTGTCAGAGCTATACGAGTTACTGTTTTAAAAGAGGAAAAAGTCAATATTGTGAGGATAACTGACTGGATGCCAGAAAACGATTCTTCCACAATTTTGACTAGAGGTATTTCATTGCCAATGCCACATGTTTCTAGTGATGAGAAAGGCCAACAAGCACTGTCAATTTCCGAGGATGAATTTCATGTTATCGTTGAGATTGCTGACTTTGGGCTATCCATTGTCGACCATACTCCTGAAGAGATATTATATCTGTCGATCCAGAATCTTTTGCTTGCCTATTCAACCGGCTTGGGCTCTGGAATCAGTAGGTAGGTTTTGCTGCTCTGCACTGCTGGCCTTCACTTTCCTTTTCCCTTGGTACTCATTAAAATGTGCAACTTAGTAGCAAAAGTAACATGTTATCTTCTATTTTACTTGAGCAATATTTGATGAAGAGACTTACATGATATGAAGAGGAAAATACTGGCTAATGGATGTGCTTGTGAACCTGAGTCTGTGATGCAGAGTTTGACATGTGAGACATGCGGTGGTAAACCATCTTTTGACGATCTTATTCCACTTCTTTTGTAACAGAGATTTTCCTGTCTTAAGATCAGACAATGCAAGTTTACTTTTGTGAGGGGAAAATTAAAAGCTAGGGGTCAGCAACCTACTTTTAACCCATGACAGGACCTTAGAGGGTACTCAATGTGAAAGTCGTGATGCTCTTTCAATAAAAAACCCTCGGTTGAATAACTGTCAAGGGTCTGTTTGTTTAGATTTATAAAAAGCAAAAGGTAGCTTTTATACTTCCTGCCAAAATTGCAAATATTACTCAAACCAGAGATTCTATGTCGGTCTATGGGTTTTAGTGTTAGAAAGTCCAATCAAAAGCTTAAGCTAATAGGTGGAGGGAGACCACATGAATATAAAGAGTATTTAGAATCCGTTGTCAAGCAATGTGGAACATACTTCAACAGATGGTTTTCAGGTGTTTATGTTTTAAAAGAAGTCAAAATGCTTGCATCACAAGATTCAGAAAAAAGAAAGGAGTAGGAGTAGGAGTCACTCCTAACACTCCCTAAGTTAACTAGTTGCTATTCCGGGTTTTGTCTTGGTAGCACCCGAAGCTGGATTGGGTAGCTGACATATATCGCTTGCTCTTTAGTTGAAACAGGCAGTTATAGCATTTACATTGCCAAGTTGTATGTCTTTGTTGTTGAGAGTATTGGCATATTTGCTGTTTCTTCTGTTGAGCAACTAATTTTTCTGTTGCAGGTGCAAACTACGAATGCGTGGATTGCAAGTGGATAATCAACTTCCTCTAACTCCAATGCCAGTTCTCTGTAGACCACAGAGAGTTGTGGAGGAAACTGATTATGTCTTGAAACTGTCCATAACTATGCAATCTAATGGGTCTGTTGATTTATTTACATATCCTTTTATTGGAGTCCAGGTGAGTGCAACTATTTCATGTTTGGCTGCTTGATGCTTGTCAGTTCCTTCAAGCTTTACTATTGACACATCATATGACTGCTTCCCCTTTTTCATAATTAGGGGCCTGAAAATTCTGCTTTTCTAATAAACATCCACGAACCAATAATTTGGCGCCTTCATGAGATGATCCAGCAGGTCAACCTTAGTAGACTATATGAGACTCAAACAACTGCTGTTTCAGTTGATCCGATCATTCAAATTGGGTATGCAACAAGCTTATGTGATATTATAATAACATCTTTCCCCTGTTTAAAGTTGCTTGAAACTTGCTAAGTGAATTATCTGAAATGGCAGGGTTCTCAATTTGTCTGAAGTTCGATTCAAAGTATCATTGGCCATGTCACCGAGTCAACGGCCAAAGGGTGTACTTGGGTTTTGGTCATCCTTGATGACTGCTCTAGGGAACACCGAGAATATGCCTGTCAGTCTTTTCATATTTGCTTTCTCTTTGTATTAATTTTCTTTATTTATGTCCAAATCCGATATTCATACAAATCATATTTATCCATCTCACCTCATATTCCTGAAAGGAAAGAACAATGTGAGGAAACTTGTCTCACATTGAGGCAGTGCATATTAGGGACAACCTACTATATGTTCTACTTTATTGTGCACCATTCTTCTTTATGTCGCTTTTATATGGTTTTCAATCCGATTGGCTACCATGCTGGCAGTGTGAGAGTTTGGATTTCCCAGCAGTGCACTTAAATTATTCTTTATTTTATCTGTTAGAGCCAACTCGTTGGCTGTCTCAGTTTTAGGAAATAATCATGTTTGAGCGCTGAAGAGGATACTTTGGGTGAGCTATTGGAGACACAGTCGTGCTTAAGACTAGTGAAGATAAATTTTGAGTCCCATAATTTTGCATGGTACGAGTTTGATTTCCCACATCAATACATATGTTCAGGCTGCCTACCCAAGTTAAGTGTCATCCTTGTCTAGTTCACGAGATTCATGGTGTCACTCATGGTTCTACTGTTTATCCACCTAAGGAAAAGAATATTAGTTTTTTTTTTCCTCATGTACTCTCTGCTGCATAATAGATGTGGAGTTACATCCGATTCTAACAAACTGAATTATGTCTCAGGTGAAAATAAATCAAAGATTTCATGAGAATGTGTCCATGAGGCAGAGTTCTATGATTAGCAATGCTATCTTAAACATAAGGAAGGATCTTCTCAGTCAACCCCTGCAACTTCTCTCTGGCATGGATATATTGGGTAATGCAAGTAGCGCCCTTGGACATATGAGCAAAGGCGTAGCTGCCTTGTCAATGGACAAAAAGTTCATACAGAGTCGCCAAAGACAGGTATTTTCTATTCACTTACTCTGTATGCTTTGGTATCATTTTCACTACCCAAGAAGGTATCAATTCATAGGTGTAGTTAAAGTATGCTAAAAATATTAAAATATGTAAAACTGTCTCAAATGGGTGGGAATGTGGCCTCAGGATCTAGGACGGAGGACCTTGTGGCTTCAGGCCAATTTGTTATACTGATAGAGGGGACTAGCGTGGAGACCATTCAGTCTATGCATTGGTGCTCCACCTCCAAGTCTGGCGAGGCGGTGGTTCAGAGTAGTTTGCAGTCAGCATGGTCAGCCATGGCCTCTAAAACACCACATCACCCAAGTTATACATGTGACACACTGGCTATTACCATTGTTCTGCTACCATGTATAGCGCTTTTTTGATAGACCTAGACCCCTATTGCAAACCTCAAATTTGACAACCATGTTTCAACAGATTACACCATCTACATTATCTTTCAAGATAACAATATCATTCATGTATATCTGTTGAGAGAGAAAAAACTGAACTGAATGCTTGGTTAGGTCGATGTGACCCCAAGCTATCTATTTATAATAAAGCCAAAAAGGCCAAGAATTACAATATTGCCCTTATTGCTACTATTCATAAAATAATAAAGAAAATAGACAAATATGCCCCTATCATCTAAAGACTCTCAACACTCCCCCTCAAGTTGGAACATAAATATCACACATGCCCAACTTGACTAAAATAGGATGAAACGATTTACTCCCTATTCCTTTAGTAAAGACATCAGCAAGTTGATCACCGGATTGAACAAAAGGCATACAAATTAATCCACTCTCCAACTTCTCTTTGATGAAATGTCTGTCAATCTCCACATGTTTTGTACGGTCATGTTGTATAGGATTGTGAGCAATACTAATGGCTGCCTTATTATCACAAAATAACATCATAGGAAGATGAACGGATACACCAAGATCTTCAAGTAATCCTTTAAGCCATAACAACTCACAAACTCCCTGTGCCATCGCACGAAACTCTGCTTCAGCACTAGACCGAGCAACCACATTCTGCTTTTTGCTGCGCCAAGTCACAAGATTTCCTCCTAAGAAAGTACAATACCCAGAAATAGACTTTCGGTCAGGAGATCCAACCCAATCAGCATCTGTATAAGCTTCAACCTTCAAGCCATCATGAGGAGATAAAAGAATCCCTTTCCCAGGAGCAGATTTTAAATACCGAAGGATCCGAAGAACAGCATTCATATGAGTAGAGTATGGATCATGCATAAACTGACTCACCAGGCTTACAACAAAAGCAATATCAGGTCGGGTGTGTGATAAATAAATCAACTTGCCCACTAACCGTTGATAACGACCTTTATCCACTGGATCACCATCTTTTTCTCGAAGACGAGTATTGGCATCAATAGGTGTATCAGAGGGATGACATCCCAATAACCCCACTTCTGTCAAAAGATCAAGGACATACTTCCTTTGAGATAGAAAGATACCCTTTGAAGATCGAGCAACTTCAATCCCAAGAAAGTACCGAAGCTTTCCAAGATCTTTTATCTCGAACTCTTGTCCAAGAAACTTCTTCAACCGGTTGATCTCATCACTATCATTTCCTGTGACAACAATATCATCTACATAGACAACGAGAATAGTGATTTTAGTACCTGCTTTCTTCACAAACAAAGTGTGATTAGCATTGCTCTGTTTAAACCCAATTGAGACCATAGCTCTCTGAAACCTACCAAACCAGGCTCGAGGTGATTGCTTTAAACCATAAAGTGCACGTTTCAACTTGCACACTTTACCTTGAGTTTTATCACAGGAAAAACCTGGAGGAATCTCCATATACACTTCTTCTTCCAACTCTCCATGAAGAAAGGCATTTTTCACATCTAACTGCTGAAGATCCCATCCCTGGTTGACAGCACATGAAAGTAGCACTCGAACAGTATTCAACTTGGCAATAGGAGCGAAAGTTTCTTGATAGTCAATCCCAAAAGTCTGAGTAAATCCCTTTGCCACTAATCGTGCTTTATATCTGTCCACAGTACCATCCATCTTTTGTTTGACTACAAACACCCACGTACATCCTACCGGTTTTTTTCCAGGAGGAAGAACAACAAGATCCCACGTGTCATTTTTTTTCAAAGCATACATCTCTTCCACCATTGCTGTTTTCCACTTCTCATCTACAAAAGCTTCCCGCCAATTTTGTGGAATAGAAACAGAAGATAGAGAAGACACAAAAGCACGATAAGAGCTAGACAATGAGTCATATGAGACAAATTGAGATATAGGGTGTTGAGTACAAGTTCTAGTACCCTTTCGAAGTGCAATAGGAAGATCAGAAGAGGAAGCCTTACCAAAAGTAGTAGAATCTGGATTCGGAGATGATGATTGAACAGGCAATATATCTATGGTCTTAACCTGCTTGTTGGTAGTGGGCTCCCTACGATGATATGTCTTCAATGTCTTACTACTATCAATAGTTTGCCTAATAGATGTGGGAATAGACTCCCCCTGAAGTGGTTGATTTGTTATCTCCCCCTGTGGCACTGTACTATTTTCTTCTTGTGTTGTATTGTTTTCCTCTTGGGAAGGAGGAGAAACATCAGAGACTATCGGAGGGTAAGTAGAAGAAGGGTAAGTAATATCCACAGGAGCATCTAGAGTGGGGAAAGGGAACACCTCTACACTAGGACACTCCCCCTGAAGAGGTGGAGCTGAATAATAGGAATTAGACTCGTGAAAAACCACATCCATAGATATAATGGTGCGCCTAGAAGGAGGATGATAACACTTATAACCCTTTTGAGTAGCTGAATATCCAAGAAAAATGCAGCGGAGACCACGGGGTTCTAGCTTACTCTTAGAGGCGGTGTTGCGGGCATAACAAACACAACCAAAAATTTTTTGGGGTAAGAATAAAAGTTGATGATCCCTGCAAAACATCAATAGGTGTGTGAAAATCAAGAATTCTAGTAGGCATCCGATTTATTAAATAGGCAGCGGTTAAGATAGCATCACTAAGAGAGAAAAAACTGAACTGAATGCTTGGTTAGGTCGATGTGACCCCAAGCTATCTATTTATAATAAAGCCAAAAAGGCCAATAATTACAATATTTCCCTTATTGCTACTATTCATAAAATAATAAAGAAAATAGACAAATATGCCCCTATTGTCTAACGACTCTCAACAATATCACCATGGAAATATGCCTACCAGATAAATATTATCATCAGCGCGGACTGTCATCTTTGTGAAGATGACCTTTAGCAGTTACTTTGTCTAAGCACTATCCTCTTATGTTTTGAAGTGGTGTCCCAGCTTAAGATAATTTAAAGAGTAGAATGAGCTTATCCTGCTGGGTGAAGGATTGTATGGTGCTTTGCTTTCTACTGCTTTGGCTTGTCGGTTAGGATCTGTCCCAATCATCTACTTTAAAAAGAAAAAAATCAGTTGCAATCATCTACTTAGGCCTCTGTTGGGGCGTCATTTTCAATGTTAAGTGTATGTGTTATCCTATATTGAAAATTTGAGGAGTGGTCACCAGATTGGAGAACATATTTTTTTTCTTTCGAAACATGGAAGTTTGACCCTTATCAAAAGCACACTCTCCAGTCTTCCTATCTATTACATCTCCAATTGGAAGCCATTCCAAAAAAGGTCTTTCGGGGCTATTGCGGTTTTGTTATTTTCTTGTATATCTGTCATAACTATTTACTGGCTTTGCAATTCAACTTTTGTTTATACTCCTCTGTAGCTGTCTCCTCAATTCTCTCTTCAATACAATCTTTGCAGGAAAACAAGGGTGTAGATGACATAAGTGATGTTATCAGAGAGGGAGGTGGAGCACTGGCAAAAGGACTATTTAGAGGATTCACTGGCATACTGACAAAGCCTCTCGAAGGAGCGAAAAGCTCTGGCGTTGAGGGGTTTGTTCAAGGAGTGGGGAAAGGACTAATTGGTGCAGCAGCCCAACCTGTGAGTGGGGTTCTGGATCTTTTGTCGAAAACAACGGAAGGTGCAAACGCCATGAGAATGAAGATAATTTCTGCTGTTACTTCTGAAGAGCAACTTCTTCGCCGGAGATTACCTCGTGTGATCAGCGGCGATAATTTGCTTCGACCTTATGATGAGTATAAAGCTGAAGGACAGGTATTCCTTGTTTAAAATTTTTTTAGTGTCCCAGCACATGAAATTTATTCACAAAACAAAAGTAGGGGAGCCAAAACTTGCTACGTGCCCAAATAGACCCATTGTATCTATTCTAACATTCACCAAGATCCCAATTTTCGACGTTGAGCTCTATGTCTATCCAAAGAGATTCTCCTTCTAACATCAGGACAATTAATAAGCCTTCCTCTCATGGCCTTTCTAATTCTCAACAAAACCAGTCCATGAAGCTTTGGAATCTGGCGCGTCAGTTCTGGGTTTTCAGTGGGCTAGTGCAGAGTAGGTGGAAAAAGAACTAAGAGCTTGATTGGGCTTCCATTATGAGCATCTTCCATAATGTTGGTTCATTTTGTTAGAATTGTGGATCCTTGGCTTTTTACTTTGAAGTTTTGGATCACACGTAGGGTGTAAATGCTATCATTGACCATCTAGACTCCTTATACCATAGATGATTGTGAACATTGGTTGGCGTCTGCCTGGTGCCTTTCAATGGTTCACTTATTACTGTTCAAAAAGAAAGAAAAAAGAGATTAGTGTTAACAGCAAAAGAAGGGTTATGTAAAACAAGAGTTTCTTGGAACCCAAATACAGTAAATAGTTGAGGAAAAAGCATTGGCCTGGAAAGTAGAAGTAGACCAAGTAGATTCACATTTTCAATCACCAGGAATGCATGTAATGATATTGAGTTCTTCCGCCGCAGACCATACTTTGGAACAGATAGGACAGTTAAACAGAAAAGATTATCCATTTTCCATGGCAGACTCGCACAAGCAGCAGGCGGAGAAGCTTGCAAGTTCCATTTCAGTTGTCTATCCCTGGTAGCTAATCCTTTATGTATGGCCAACCAGGAAATAAAGTATTCCTGGATATACAAGGACTGAACCTTATCAGTTTACTTCAGAGCACCTTGAAACCCTTAGGCCATAGAGTTTTTCACCCACTCCCTACTGTAAATTCATCGGATAAAGACAATGTCCAGGAGAGAGTTCTGCACAATAGAACTGCATAGGAGAGCTTGAATTTACACCAAAGCTTCAGACCTAGCAGGGGCTGCCTTTAGACTGAAAATGTAGAGCAGAATCATACATAATCCTGCTAGCAAAATGCTTTAGCAGAGGGCCTAGAGGATGCCTATCATGATGCCATAAAGCAAAATAATTCCCCATCTCCAGTTATGTACTTGATATAAGGTCAAGTAGCATCCCTAAGCCTCAGAAATTTCCTCCAAACAAGTGTAGTGTTGGCTGAGACAGTTGAAGTCCGAAAAGGCCTGTCCCTTAGCTTGTACATTCTTGACCAAGCAAACCGCATGGAACCAGACTGGGTGAAGACTAGCTGAATACAACTTATTATACAAGCTTTATTCCTGCCATTTTTTTCCTTTCAAGGCCAAGTTCTCTTTCCTTGTTAGGCAAACAGATGTCTCCAAACTCACCTTAGCCCCTTTTGCATGAGGACTATCGCTCCTCCACAGGAATGCCAGAATTTCTGCTTTATAATCTTGATGACCTTAAGAAAGATGAAAATATCTCCCCAATAATTGACAAAGTTTGAATAATAGAGCTAATAAGTTGCAGATTTGCAGCTTCCATTAATTGAACATACTAGTAAGACCATCTTTCAAAGGCTTGCGAGCTTCTAATCATTTTCAGTAAGGGCATACTTTTTCTAGTTAAATTGTAGACATTAGAGAAGAAAGAGAAATTATGAAACTATGGTTATGTAATTGATTCATCTCTGTGGTTCGTTAGTGTTGGAGAGGGCCATGTACCTTTAATACGTTTTTTATGGTCCAGATCTCTAAATAATTTTCCCCCACTGTGAAGGTTATCTTGCAGCTGGCAGAATGTGGTTCATTCTTTGGCCAGGTTGATCTTTTCAAAGTACGTGGAAAGTTTGCGTTATCAGATGCATATGAAGATCACTTTTTGCTTCCGAAGGGAAAAATTCTTATGGTCACTCACCGACGAGTTATATTGTTGCAAGTAAGCAGCTTTGTAAGATGCATATCGTGATGGCAGATTGTGCTTTCCCGTATCTATGTAGAATCTTGACGTTGCCTTTGTGTTCCATATCAGCAACCATCAACCATCATTGCTCAGAGAAAATTCAACCCTGCTAGAGATCCATGTTCTGTCTTGTGGGATGTGCTCTGGGATGACCTGGTGATAATGGAATTAACTCATGGAAAGAAAGACCAACCCAAGGCTCCATTTTCTCAGCTGGTTCTTTATCTGAAACCTAGACCACCAGAATTTAAGGAGCAAGTCCGTGTTATGAAATGCAGTCGCGATACCAATCAAGCTTATGAAATATACTCTTCAGTTGAGAGAGCAATGAGTACTTATGGACCAAGTAAATCAAAGGTTTGCACTTGTTCATGTAATTGTATGTTTGTCTAAAATTTATGATGCTTTACATGCATTTATGGCATTTCGAAATGCCTTGGTTGTTTAGGCAGGTTTTAGGCACCTTTCATTTTCTAAGCAACTTCTGTTCTTTCTTAATAACATTCGAAACTACCTGTTGCCAATTGTGTTGTGTCACCCTACTTGATTTTCAATACGTGCATGAAATAATCATCTTGATTTGTTAGCCTGAATTGCGACCCCATTCGGTGAGATAAGGAATATGTTTTTGTTGTTTCTGTTGTTGTTTAAGTTGCTAAGGCATCCTTGAATGAATTGGCGTTGTTGGCAACAATTTGCAGGAAATGCTGAAAAAGAAAGTCAAAAAACCATATTCTCCTATCAGTGATGGCAATGACGATGAAATCAATCCAAAGGAGTCAAATAGCATGTGGTCTCCCCAACAGGTTCCTCTATCAGTACCTCTGAATTCTACTTTTGGCAGCAACGTTGGTTAAAAGTAGAACTCAGCACCCCGAGGAGATGTGGATATAGCTTCCGGTAACATCAAGCCAGTGAATTGAGATTATTCTATAAGATTTTGTTTCTGCAGTGCACGAAATGGTATGCCTTCCCTTTTTCTCTTTTCTTGGCTCAAAACTTGTCTCGTAAATATATGAAGTTTTAGAAGGGATCAGATCTACCTGTAGGTACTAAACTTGACTGAATTTTGCAATGAGGCCACTGAACTTTAATTTTTCTGATAATATACTTTATCTACATACCATTGATGCACATAGGATTGCAATCCGGCCAATTTTCTGGCATATCATTGAGGTGGTGGACGTGTGACCAATATTTGGGATGCCATGTCATTGCAAAGTGTCTACTGCAGCAGCATTTCTTCCGGAATTTGGCCAAATTCCAGCCTAAAGTGCATCAATCGCAAGAAATGGAAGTTTAGTTACTTGGGGTGGATGAAATAAAAAATTGTTTGCATTGCAAATTCCACTGGAGAGTTCAATGACCACCAGTCAATTCACCCATCTTAGTGGAGTCTTTTAGTAAAGTTTCGGAGGAGATTTTTATTTTTTTAATGACCTGAATTTACAACCTGTGGAATGCTGATTCAGGTTATACGCTAAAAAATCTTTTTGACGTGAATAAGTTAAAGCATGAGATCTTCCTGCTTGCGTAAACACTTGCATGTTCTGTCAGCTTGAAGCTGATTCTTTTTTCACACTGATCTCTTGGTCTCAAATGAGCCCACTCGCTTCAGCTTGATTAGGTCCAGATAATCATTACGTCACATCTTCCTGTACTGGTAGTGTTTGCTCTCTGTGTGTTTGGAAGCGGCAGGTCTCGTACACCAAAACTTCAGAAGATGAATTGTGTAAATGTTGGCTGACTCAATTGCATAATGTTCTTCAGATGCTGCAAGTGGCATAAGAATGCGGCAAGGCCATCTCCAGCATGGAAATAAAGATCGACGTTTTCAAGCTGTTCAAGTCAAAAAGGCAATGCAAGCGAGAGATGGCATGAGAACCTGTATAGCCCCTTTTTCTAGTACATATATGTACAGTCTTACATGTAAATGCACAATTGTTTCGAGTCCTTTCATCGGGCATGAAAATCACATGGCTAGTTTGTTTTGATAGAGGAGGAAGAGGAAGAAGAGTAAAGACCAATCGCCGTACTTCTCGTTATAGTGATTATTCTTTCGGGTAAATTAGCCTCACTATAAAGGTTTCTGCGAAACAAATCTCTGTATTTCATAATTTTCTCCATGCTCGATGATCCTCAAATTCCGCACGCTCTTTTTTGACTCCCTGAAACTGGTAGAAGCCTGCATTGCTTTGACATAAAGATATATCGAAAGGGACTTTGATATGCAAAAATAATTTCTAATTACTTATAACCATTACTAGCAATACTAATCAGTCGATGATTATGTACTTTTCTATATTAGTTCGTATTATTCATATTAGAAATTACGTCTGGTTAGCAACTTTTAAATGTAATATATTAGAGGAAGGGAGCTTTTTCTCATTCCTTAGTAACTTTCTTCATTGTGAAATATAAGTTTTGTACGGGCCAAAATTGAATTAAGCAGTTTTGTCGGGTGTAGTAATTTTTCAAGGTTAAAACATAATTTGAAATGGATGGGAAGTTTTTCGGGATGAGAACACTAAAAGTGTCAAAAGTTTTGTACAGCTCACTTTAGTATTAAAAGTTTTCGATGGCTTAAGGCAACAAATTCCAGTAAATAAAATTACTTGGCTTTATTGGACCCCAAAAAAAAAATTACATACAATAATATCGTAGGCGAGAGCCCGGCTTTTGCCATTGCTTTTGCTACATGGTGGTGCCTTTTGGCTTGAAAATTGTTGGGGGCAACATACCAAAGAACGATATATACTAACCATTTTTCACTGCATCTAAGGCATAACATCATGTATACTAATGATAAAAATGACCTCGAATTGCATGAAGAAAATTTGTTGAATCTGACAATGACGAAGATCAGCAAAATATTAAACGTCATTGGCATCTTCATGATGAGACAAAGCCTTTGATTGTGGAACAGCGATCACTATAAATCTGGGGGATGCCAAAAACGTGAAAGAAGTAAAAATTGGGGCAGCCTTCTCCTAAGAAGATAGCTGAAATAATGATTGATTTTCTGAGGGAGTATCAAGATGTATTCGCCCGGTTTTATGCCGATATATTGGGTTTGGATTCAAAAATAATGAAACACACCCTGGCAACTAATCCGAATGTGCCACCCCAAAAGCAAAGGCTTGAGAGGATAAAATCGGGGTTATTCATGAAAATTGAAGAAGTCACAAAACTATTGAAAGTGAAATTCATCAAGGTGTCACATTATTTTGATTGGATTACAAAGACAGTGCATGCAATGAAGAAAGATGGCTGCATCAGAGTTTGCATGGATTACCGAGACTTGAATCGAGCTAGCCCTAAAGACAACTTCCCACTCTCCCATATTGATGTCTTGGTTGAAAATACGACAAGAATTTAATTGTTCCTTTTCATGGATGGATTTTCAAAATACAACCAAATTCGAATGAAAAAAAGGGGTAAAAGCAAGACTTCTTTTATAACCCCATGAGGAACCTTTTGCTACAAGGTGATGCCTTTTGGCTTGAAAAATGCCATGGCAATGTATCAAAGAGCGATGGTCACGTTATTTCATGACATGGTGCATAAAGAGATTGAGGTCGGCGTGGATGACATGATCTCCAAATCAGGACATAATGAAGGTCACATCCAAGTCTTGCAGAAACTATTTGATCACCACTAATTGGAAGTTCAAACTACGACTAAACCTTGCAAAATGTGTACTTGGGGCAAAGTTTGAGAAGCTGTTGGGATTCATGGTCAACAATAGGAGCATTAAAATGGACCCTCAAAAGCTTGACTCTTGAGGAGTTTCAAAAATGACTTCACTGTTTCAGAAAATTGGGAGATAAATCTGGCCACATAATTCTTCAAACTTCGACCTCCATCAGCCCCTCCGGCAATTAGCAGCGGCGGTAGGTCCCACTGCAAGTCCTAAAATAAAATTTAAGAATTTTTTTTTTATCTTTTAATCCAATTAAAATAAGATTCAGCAAGAAAATAATAATAATGCCACGTAGGAAAAATATATTAATTAAATAATGATAGTCAGCATTTAGCGTTACATAAATTGAATGTCAGTAACTTCCCTATTCGAGTCCTACAAACCAAAGCTCCTTTATTAAAGAACTATCTGTCTTAGAATCGTATGCTATGGCTAGTATAGAGGATAAGATTTGCTCACTACAAAACCTCATTTATGGTAAGTATGAACCTTATCTACTAAAAAGCATGTAATCTCCTTCCAACACCCACCCCCCCAAAAAAAAAAATGACAGTCTCTTGTTGATTAACTTAACAAAAGAGAAAAAAAGCTGCAATCTACCATTTTTTTTTTGTTTTCAGTTTTTGGACACTTAAAAAATGACTTTTATATAATATTAAAGACTTCGAGACTTAATCATCTTCGATGAATAGTTTTAGTTTCCCATAGTTTCATTTATTTTTGTGTTGAATGAAAGTTAAAATACTTTTTGAGGAAATGACCATTAAATTTGCCTGAAGTGCAGCAACGTAATTTCCGAATTAGCGGTAAAATAACATAATTTGTTAAGATTTGGATTATATTAGGAGTGGGCATGATTCCAGAATAGAATTAAGAACTGAAGGCCTGGTTGAACATTCTGGTAAGACCTGGTCCGGTTCCCTGTTCCACATTTTTAGGAACCAAGAACTAGGCTCCGCAAGCACAAGAATCTCTATCGATATTTCCAATTCCATTTTCTTGTTCCTAACATATTGAAGAGGAATAAACTGATATTTCATTCCTTCGCAGAGAAAAGTTTATTCAAAGTCATAATACAATGGCCTTCTTTTTTCAATATATTTCTTTAATTTTAGAACACAAGATCTATTTCTGTAGATAAGATAGACCTATCTATCGGATCACATCTTCATGTACCGAATTCAAATATTTGGATAATCGACACATGCGATACCTTCTTCTTCTTCTTCTTCTTCTTTCTGCTAATGGGACGATGAAGAATGGATGTGAGAAAGATACTTTCATTTTGAGTCTCCTTTCTTTCAATTGTATTGTTTTTCCTTTTTACAAAAATATGAAATTCACTTCTCAATATTTTTTGACAGATAAAAAGTGAAATGATAATAGAAAAATATTCGAATTTATTTTTTATTCAAACCGTGAAAGACGACCGGAAATCTACAAAACCAATGAGTTGTCGTCTCCATTGGTTTTATGGCCTATGCCTTTTCAAAAACACGTTAATTTGATGACGAAGAGGGCGTTTTAACTCTTGAATTTCTGTAACTGAAAAACTTTTTTTTTTTTGTAATGATTGTTGGCTCGCTTTGCAATTCATGTGTTTGCATTTAATTAATCATGTAAGAGTCTGGCAAGATAAGTGTGCGACCGGCGCGAAAAATATGGGGGGATCGTTCTTGCGTGTTTATATATAGGCAACCTACGGGACTTCCAAGGGACGACCTCGAGAGAGATCTTATTTTATTTTATTTTATTGATAAATCTTAAGGATTATATAATCTCTCTGTACCCCGACTTCTGCATCTCAGCTCTCAGGTCTGACCTATGTAGCACGGCGACACGGCATTTCTCAAAAATAGAAAATTCCGATACGTCGAGGACACATTGTATTAAATATATTTTTAAATATAAAAATAATAAATAAAGCCAAAACATGTGTCATATACATTAATTTGAACCTAAGAGGGCAAGCTTCTATTTATGTGAAGTTTGATAAACTCAGGAGCTTTTTTTTGTCGAAAAGGTCATTTGATTCGTATTATAAAGCCAAAAAGAATATCATATGTGCTTCTAAATATAACAAATTTCAAAGGGTTTGAAATGGGTTAAAAACCTAGTCAGGTGGAAGAGTATTATGAAATTGCGCTTTAACAACCCAATCCATAATCTTGTTTTGGGTCCGTGCACAATGGGTTAGCCGTAGCTTTTCACTTTTGAAAATAAGTCTGAGCACTCCTTGATCAACGCTTGTATTTCTCATGAGACTATATCTATGTCTTGGAGCATTTTGACCAAATAGATACTGTCTGACTCAAAATCTATCTCTTTAAGCACTTTGTCTGCAAACTCATGTGAGTTCAAGCACTTCAAAGCATCCAATAGAGCTAGGGTTTCAGCATGAAGGGAAAATCTAACCTTCACAGACCCCGCTGCTCCTTCAACCAATAGCCTAGAAGAGTCTCTGCATACCCATGTCACCGCGCCATTAACTTCTCCGTCCATGAACGCTCCATCGAACGTTAATTTTCAGTACTCCCGAGCGCAATGGAAACCAAGAAGTCTATGAGATCTCCTTATTTTTCCTTTTTTCTATGGATTTCAAGCTCTATCTAATGAACTTCTCCTTCATTGCATATATTTCCGTGATCACTTCAAAACCGGCAAGGTTCCAAAAGTTTTTCTTTTTTTTAATAGTCGTGTCCGACACGCTAGACACGCTAGACACACGAGGGACACGCGTCCGACACGCGGTCAACGAGTGTCGGACGGGTGTCGATGAGTGTCGGACGAGTGTCGGTGTCGAACATGGTGTCCGACACGATACGCACACCTAATAGAAGTGTCGGTGCTACATAGGGTCTGACCCTCGGAGCTCCACTGCGGACACCCAAAAGCTAGGCCTAATCATGGTCGACAAGGTCAACGAGAATGCCAAGTCAACTCTGACCAAAATCAAGGACTTGCTCAGCAAATCCCCCGACCCAAGGACGAAGCAAGCGCTCACCTCTTGCGAGGAGTCGTACAAATTTGTCATAAGCGACTTGGTGCCCTCAAGCAAGGAAAGTTTGACAAAAGGCGACTGCAAGTTTGCCGTGGACAACATGACGGAGGCAGCGACTCATGCATCCGAGTGCGAAGCAGGCTTTGAAGGTAAATCGCCATTATCAAACTCGAACGATTATGAGAACAAGGCGGCCTCGGTGGCGTCTGCCATTGCCCGTTCACTGCAGTGAGCATTGACGATCAGTGAGATGGTTAAGTTACTTTAATAAGCGTTGAAGAAGAAATGTTTAGCTTGGGAAAAAAAAAATGAAGATTGAACCATAATGCTCTTAATGAAAGTGCAGTTTTTGTTTGACAATATTCTATGAATTGTATCCAATACCAAAGCATGCTCATTTTAAAGCTGATCGATATGATAGATAACATTTCCATGACCAAGCGCCTCTCCACTAGCTAATAGATATGCGCGTAGACAAATTACAACAATTCAAACCTCTGAAAATAGCGTTGTGCACGGGAAGCATCATGTGTTGCGATGAGTCAAGACACGGGGATAAATTTTCAAAATTTGAACATAGAATTGGTTTGAATAGATGTCACTTAGACAATGTAATTGATTAGTTTACACTACGTCAGTCATCATATGCTTCTGCTTCCTTTGTGCACCTAAGCGTGTGCGCGAGGGAGAACCATCTATAACTCAATAGACTTTGAACAGACACTCAAATTTTCGAATGGATCATCTTGGCTTCAAGGTGACTGAGTTATGGAAGTGAAAACATTAAAGTTTTGAGCAAGCATTAATTGGTTGATTTCGTTACATATTTTTGCAAATTATAAATGAAGAAAAACTCACACGCCGAAACCCCACAAGGGATAAATGGAGTGGCCGCCTCCATGCAACTTGGGCTTTGGAACATGGTACATATGTGAAAGAGTAGTTGTTCTTTCAACTCCTGTAAGACCGTATTGAAGTACAAAATGCTCTGTTTGGCTGACGATGAGATATAAAAGATATGATGGATCCTCTCGATTTCGGGGTACACAAAGATAATCAAAAAAGTGGTTTCGATATAAATAACAAGCTGGTTCTATTTGGGTAGCTTGATTGCAACGTTACTGTTGGATATTTCAACACTTCTAAAATATTTTTGGTAGAAGTCATGGCCGCCGGGGAAGTCACATTTTTCTGGTGGCCGGACTCATCATCTCGCTGCCGGCTGTTAACACTCAACCGAAAACCTGGAAAACTCAAAGCGCACCGCTTGTAAATTGCCGTGACATCGAGCATGAGGGGGCTGTCGGCGATGAGTGAGGAGCGTCGGGGGTCTATTGTGGGGACGTGGCTCAGCAACGTTGGTCTCGGGCTTGAGGCGCGAGGAACTTGACGTCAATGCCGCAAGTTGAGCTTGATGGTACTTGGAATATTATTTAAAAAAAAAAGAGAGTCCAAAACCTATTGCAAATGTACCAATTGAGTCCTAAACCTTTTGCATTTATGTCAATTCAGTCCATCCAGCCAATTTTTTTTTTTGCTGGAAATTGCTAACATAAATGCCGGTTGCCCTACATGGCCACACCGGTGCTGACATGGATAATTTTATTATAATTTTCTTTCCTTTTTATTTTTTGTTTTTTCTCTACGGCCAGCGACCCTCATCGGCCGAGCAAGGTCAACCTCATCCTTGCCAGGAGCTGGGCTGGCGAGGCTCGCCTTCATTGGATCTGTCAAGGTCTTCGCTGGCCATGGGCGACACCCTACCGAATAACATTTATTGTACTCTCCGCAGAGAAAATTCAGTTTTTTCTACAACATAAAAGGAAAAAAAATCATGTCCGTGATATTAATAATTACGTAATTTTATATTTCCTTAAACAGTATGAGAACCCGAAACGTTCAGCAGAATATGTAGGACACTTGAAGACTCCATCTATTATAGAGATTTATAGAACTCAGATGGAAATTATTCTACTCTTTGAAGACTCAAAAATTAAAAAAAAATAATAATAGAACTAGAGGATGGTCGGCGAAACGTAAAAAACGAAGCCCAGCACAAGATACCGAGATGTATTAAGGTAAACCGTATGGCAGTCCGACTACGAAGGTGAAACAAGAGAAATTACTAAAATCGAAGTGGGGAACTTTCGATGTATTAACCTTCAACTCAAATAGATTTGAACAACGGATGAAAGCCTTTGCACTCGATGCAGGGGACTGATCGTGGGTTGGGACGAGATGTTGACGGCAATAGCACCACTCAATCTACCCCGCGAACGACTGCAAGCAAGGACCAACTATGGGGACGATGTATGGTGCTGCTTCAGACTAGTCTTAATGGCCAACGCCTTTTTGCGAGTAAAAAACTGAACATTGGTGTGAACCTAAAAGTACATATCTAAGGTCACTGAAAATGAAAGGAACAAAATATTGGACTTAGCATATTCGTTGGAGGCGGAATCCTCTAAACGAGATGAGCGCAATGCTACAATCCCAGCCTTAGCTTCTTTGAATTCCACGAGACAACGCCACCGGTTCTTCTCTCAGACAATTCATCGAACACCTTCCGAGCATTATCAGTAACCCCGATGCTGCGCAGAGAATCAAAGTGGCCGCCTCGATCTCCATTCAGGAAACCCTCAAAATCCGCCACCCACACATCGTGGCTTAGCCTCACACAGACGGATACCCAGGCTCACATCACCACTTCCTGAGCTACAACATCACCAAATTGTATCGGGACTCACGCCGTAAGGCACAATAGGGGGTTAACCTCGTGATTGTTGGAATAATTTGGAGAAGAAGAAAATAAGAAGGATTCAAGTATTTATGTATCACATTCTCGCACTTTCCCAAAAACAAAAAAAGGTATTTATGTATCACCATTTCATTTAAAAAATAAACAAGAGATTCACCTTGAGGCTTTTGGTAGGTTTTTCTTTACCAACTTTCATCAAATTTTCTTACCAGCGCTTTGAATTAATCTGTTATACTTATATCATGGCGCAAGCGGAAGACAAAATGAAATCACTCATATGGCCATACAAAAGCACCCAGAAATGAACACGCCCATCCACAGGGCAGCCGTTAGAGGTTTACTTATCCTGCTCCTGCTATAAACACTAGATTTCAACCAACAAGCTCACAAACCAGTTTACTTATCCTGCATCCAAAGGGGACCCTAATCTGACAGTGTCACCGGCACCCGGTTCAGAAAAAGGGAAAAAAAAAAAAGAAAGGAAAAGAAAAGGGTTCAAAAAATTTTAAAAAAGTTGGTTCAAAGTTTTAAAAAAGTTGGAAAAGTTGTTTAAAAATATAAAAAAAAATTATCCACGTCAGCGTTGGCGATGCCACATGAGCAATTTCCAGCGTATAAGACAAGTGAAAAGGTTTAAGACTAAATAAGTAATTTCCTTCTTACTTGTGTAGTATCTTGTCAAGTAGATGATTAGTGAATAAGTAATTTCCGATATTATTTTGAAGGATCATACAATAAGTTATTCAATTAGCTTAATAAATTTACTAAGAACATACTTTATGGTCCCTTGTGAGATCCACGTGCAATAAGAGACTTTCAGGTCCCAAGCATCCACAAAGGCACGATGAATAAATGATATCATTGTTGGGACCAGTCAAGTCAAATTGTTGTGTATCACTTTGCAAAACATATTTTCCATATGTATGACGAACATGCTTCACGGATATAAAGAAAAGAGGTAGATTTGTAATGAAGAATTGGGACCATGTGACCTTAAAATTTGTCCATGTTTGCACGACAAAGTTAATAAGCAGGCAGCATTCAGTGGCGCCACCTTCACCCAGACCACTGCATTATGGAGATAAAGTTTAACTTCAAGCCAGACACATAAAGTTGAGAAGGGGGGGGGGGGGGGGGGCAAGGACTATTTATATTGATTATTAAGTTTAAGTTGTAATTAGCAAACCGTAATTGCATAGCAACATTTCATTACAAAATAGCCAAACCAGTCCCGCGAAGGAGTTGACCAAGTTGTCATAGTGCACCATCGGCAAAAGTAGCTTCTCTTTGGAAAAAAAGAACAAATGACACAAATGAACCAAAGAAGGCATCAAACGATTAAAGAAAATGTTACCATTTAAAGCAAAGGGAAAGGCCAACAACAAGCATGATTTTCCACTTCATGACAGCTCCCGATTTCATGTCATCTTTCACAAATCTATACATTTACGTGAAAAATACCTGACTAAGGTATTACAACCCAGATGTGGTGATTTTCTTTTGTTCGGAAGCTGCCACGGTGGTCATTGGACGCTATCCGACGCTGTCCTTCTCCTCCTTTTTTTTTTTTTTCTTTTCACGGCAGTCGGAATCTCTTGTTCTTTGGCGTGGTTGTACTTCTGTTCTGCTGATGTTTTCGAGTTTTTGTGAAATGTTGCCTTTGGTAGGCCGAGACGTTTTCCCATTGCCATATTGTATTGACGTTTACTCCGGCCGATTAACACCTTTCATTGTGGACAAACATGTCCATAGCAGTGGATATTGAAGATAGGTATAGTTCCTTTTATTGGTGTCGAATATCTTTTTTTTTTAACCCTTTCTTGTTATTTTTCTTGATAAATAATTGAAATTCTTTGGATTCGAAAGGTATTCTATTTATGTGAAAAGATGGAGGGTCTTTAGGAAGAGATGACCGAAATTTTTTATAGTTTCACTGGCATTGTCGAGAAAAGTTGTGAATGTTTAAAATCCTTGGTATTAATTTTACAAAGAGCAATGAGTGGTCCAGGCAGATATTCACGCCATTGACGAAGTATACCTTGTTTTGACGAAAGATGAACTCTACCTCGTTTTGGAGTTGGCGATGCAGCAACACTAGATCAATCCGTCGTCAGCTTTTATCCTCGTTTTAGACTTGGTGTTACGGTAGCTATCCACCTCAAAGAGTCGAGCTAAAGCCGCAATTGGCATCAATTCGAATCGATCTAGGGCCAAGCCAATGCGTCAGCTATGACGCATTGGCTTCAGTTTGAGCCTCAAATCTCAACTCACCACCTTCGGGATAAGGCTAAAGATTGTGTTACAGAGAGAGAGAGAGAGAGAGAGTTTGCGCACATGTGTGTTGTTTTTTTTTTTTTTAACATAGTCTTTATTAGACATGTTGCAAAAATCCGATGCCCAACAAGATAGTAACAGGGGCATTGGCTCCACATCACTGATCAGCGGCTTGTTTAATTTTCAAATTTTTCGATTTAATCCTCGTTTTTGCCAAGTTTTAGTATAATTCCTGTTTTCCTTGTAGACACATATTTATGGTCTAAACACATGTTTTACCATTTTGGCACTAAAATATGAAATATATTTTCTGCCGAAACCTTGATATGAATGGGGTTGTACTTTTTCTATTGACATTTACGTCAATCATACTCATATAGGCTCACTAGTTGCCTTTTCGAGGTACCGAAGTACTACATGGCGTATTCAATTAGTTTTGGTTGTGACATTTAATATGTGATGTGGGAAATGAGAACGATGGCTATAATCATTGCTTTTTTGAATTTGACATTGAATTTCTTTGTTGAGGCGTCGGTTGACTTGTGCCACGGCTTAAGTAATGATTATGACATAGACCAAACGTATGGACAATGGGTGCAAAACTCACGTAACAATGTCAGTGAATTGTAAGAATTTTGGTTATCGCTTCCTGCCCTTTCCCTCCCACAAAAAAAAGAAAAGAAAAGAAAAGAAAAAGACCTCAATCTTTTCACATAAATAGAATAACTTTCAAATTCGAAACAATTTTATTCATTTATCAGGAAAAAAAACAAAAAAAAAAACAAAAGGGAAGGTAAAAAAGAAAAAGAAATGGATCACTTCACTACACCTCACCAACCAACCAAGCGTTTTGGGCAGGTCTTCGAGGCACCACCAATGAGGTAATTAAAGAGGAGAGCAGGCCTCTCTTTATGGACGTTCCTACGAGGGGGCAGACTGCATCAGTCGCTCTATCTTCTTTTAGCATACAATTTCCCGAAATAGAAAGAAACAGAGGGTGACGATGAAGACTCACCAGGGCCAAAAATGGCAAAAATGGAACAGGGCAGAGACTCGCAGCTATGGAAGAAGAAGAAATAAGAGGTAAGTTGGACTCATGGTGATAATCCATATACGTTGACCTCATTGATTAATAGAGTCGATGAGACCTTTCAGAGGTTCAATTACGAAGGTTCAAGGTACCTTATTTTCTTTTTCTTTCTTTCTTTTTCCCACCGTATTTTAATTTTTTAAGAGGTCTAAATTAAAAATCAAATATGCAGAAGTTAGTATGTAACATTTAAAAATAAAATCATTCTTTGATCGCACGACGTGGTTAAAAAGAATTTTTGTAAGAAAAGTTAACGTCTTTTTGAAAAGAAAGAAAGAAGTCATTTAATTAGTTTAATGGATTTACTAGAACAAACTTTATGAACCGAATGAAGCAATCGAACGATTAAGAAAACGTTATCAGTAAAAGCAAAGGGAAAAGGCCAACTAGCCTCAGGACGGCTCCCAATATCATATCATCTTTCCCAATCCATGCATTTACGTGAGAAAAAAAAAAAAACCTGATCTGGTGATTTTCTGTGGCAGTGAAACAACGTCACATGATCAGCCGAAGGCCCTTTTGACGAAGATGATGAACTATACCTTGTTTTAGGATTTTGGCTATGCATCAACATGTGAACAACCCATCGTTGGCTTAAATGCTGCCATTGACATTGTTGGGAATAGCTGTAAATCTTTAAAATCCTTGGAATTGATTTCACGAAGAGCAATGAGTGGTCCAGGCAGATATTCTGATAATATTATGTGGCAAATGGACTGAAAGTTTGAAATGAAAACCTCATCAAGGTTGGGAACTCTCACTTTCTGTGGGTTTTTTCTGATATTTAAGTTTAAAGAATTTATCTTTAAAATAGAGGTCCGGCGTAGGGGAGAATTACTTAGTTACTTGGGAACAAGGATCATTTCGTATTGACTTGTTCTTCTACTTTTGTCTTCTGATGACAGCTAGCTCTCTCGACCTCCTTTCTGATTTGTTACTCTTTTTGGTATTCTTGTGTTTAATGACTTATCGTTTGCCGACTTATCGTTTGCCTGATGCGATATCAATTCCTGAGTATGTAAATGTCCATAGCGTTGAAAAGAGCGGAAATCTTTCCGGAGAATTTTGGTCAGTGCAATTTGATGATAATATCCCTCACATAGCTTTCGGTTCGTCAACTTCGCAAGAAATCACGTCTGACAACACAGCCAGTACAGTATCCTCTCTCCCCACTATTCGTCATGGAAGTTTCATGGCTTCATCCGAAGCTTTCTGCACTGGTCTTTTATCTTCTTCTCGTGATCGCTGGCGACGGAAAGGGCGCAGCAGCTGAGGCGCGCCGGGGTGTTGTCTCGGCGAAGCACGCCTACCGGACCGGCTACCACTTTCAACCTCCTAAGAACTGGATGAACGGTATGACCTTCTTACTCGTCGGTTTGGATGCTGTTTGTTGAGGGTTAAATCTTTAGTTTTGGATTATATTGGCTTGGCCTATTCCACAACTCGATTTTACTTCTTAATGGAGTGAACGCATCTATCGCAATCCGTAAGGAGAAATTCAGGACTTAAGCAGATTCCCGGGTTGCAAATATGGTTGTTTATTAACTAGAAGTAGCCCTACAACAGCGACACAAGTTTCCTGGGTTTTGCTTCATTTCATCAGCTTCCTGCATTGTAAATATACGTGGAACTACATTGTAGAGATCTGATTCATGGGTTTTTTTCTCGATTTATTTGCCTGATGCTATGCTCCATGTCAACTAATCGCAACCTGCTTTGTTTGTATGTTCTTCTCTCCCGCCATGTGCTCCGAATCACCTCATCCAATGTAATGATCCGGCAGATCCGAATGGTAAGTCATGTTTCTGGAATCCATGTTCATTTGCTTCTCCTAGTGGTTTGGTCATGAACAAAACTAGTAAACAGGCCAGTAGCAAAACCATTGTCAGTTATTTGGATTAAATCGAAAAAGGGCAACTCGAATTTTTGCTGACTATGAATCCATGTTCATTTGCTTTGAATCGGGGATACGCTTGAAGAATACTTCTTACTGTTTGTAGAGTTAGAAATGCCATCTGCCATTTGCCAGAACTTTCGAGTCAAGCAAATAATCATGATGGTAGATATGAACGATAATGTCTTTTGACACAATCGGCTGCACTGTGAAATGATTCCTTATGAAAATTTTTGTGAAAGCGCTTCCGATGTTCTTTTTTGTTTTTTTTTTTTTCAGCAAGCAAATGCACAAATAAGAGCAGCCGATTATGATCCTATATGCCATTAAGAAACTGTCTTGCATTCATTTTTTTTCTTTTTTATATTTGAAATGCACATAATGTTAAGGGAAAGATTCATACTAAATATCCCACAGAGCAAACAACTTGAGTTGAATTCACAATACAACTTGATCAAAGCTTCTGTGCTTGATGATGTTAGATGCCTATCAGTTGGACTGAAAGAGTTGAGAAAGTAAATTAATATTGAGTTTGACAAACACACATTTGTAAACGTTTGCTGATGCTTGCTGCTAAGATTGATCACATTTTATTCACTGGCATGATTTGGTTACTATTCCACCAGTTGTCTTGTGATGTAAATGCTGAAATATCCAAAGGAGCTTTCGAAAGGCACTTCTAAATGGAGCTTTGCCTCTATATCACTGAAAATTGATGATTTTTTTTTTTTTTTGGCTTTGCGCAGGACCCATGCATTATAATGGACTGTACCATCTGTTCTACCAGTACAACCCCAAAGGGGAGCATTGGGGCAACATAGTGTGGGCTCACTCGGTGTCCAAGGACCTGGTTAACTGGCAGGCCATCCCTATCGCCATCTACCCAACCAAGCCCTTCGACATCAACGGGTGCTGGTCCGGCTCTGCCACCGTCCTCCCGGGCAACCGCCCCGTCATCCTCTACACCGGCATCGACACTCAAAAACGCCAGGTCCAGAACTATGCCGTCCCCGCCAATGCCTCCGACCCATACATCCGCGAGTGGACCAAGCCTGACAACAACCCCCTCATTGTCCCCTCGCCCAGCATCAATGCCAATGCCTTCCGTGACCCGACCACTGCATGGTTCGAGGGCGGACACTGGAAGATCCTCGTCGGAAGCAGCAGGAAGAACCGAGGGATTGCATATTTGTACAGGTAAACTTCCGTCAAGTTGGTTGAGAGTTATTTGACCTTGCTGTGGCCAGTCTCCCGAATACAGAAAACATTTTTTCCAGGCACGCGATCTGTATTGTACTGTTGATACTTAGACAAGATTGCCAGTGCTATCTTGCAAATGTGCGCGATTGAAGTCTTGAATTTTTCTGAAAAGTGCATTCAGTTTGTCTTTGCTTTTTATCTGACGTGCTAAGAAGAGAGTAAGGTTTCAATCTTCAATGTTTGTGATGCGCGTTGAATATTGTTCTGTCGATCTTCAGACTGTTCTCAAGTGCCATTGTAGATGTTGGGTGGAGTAATCATACCGGTTATCATATTTGTAAATGTTTATGTACACTAAACATGTTTTTATTTTTCCTATATTAGGTCAGATCTAGCATTTGAAATGGTTTAGGCAATTCATTTATTCAACTGTACAACTATAGAGGGTGTGTTATGACTAGGTTAGGTTTTATCATTTGACAGTGACATGATTATAATTCGAAAATGTGAATATCTTATGCAGGAGCAGGGATTTCGTCCACTGGATCAAGGCACAGCATCCGCTGCACTCAGTACCAAACACCGGCATGTGGGAGTGCCCTGACTTCTTCCCTGTTTTGACTAACAGCACTGACGGGCTAGACACGTCGGTGCTCGGCCAGGGCATAAAGCATGTGTTGAAGGTAAGCCTCAATTCGACGCGGTACGAGTATTACACAGTCGGGACGTATCACACTGATAAGGACAGGTACATGCCTGACAACGCCTCGGCCGATGGGTGGAACGGGCTGAGGTATGACTACGGAAACTTCTACGCGTCCAAGACGTTTTTCGACCCGGCCAAGAACCGGAGGGTCCTGTGGGGTTGGGCCAATGAGTCCGATGCTGACCACAAGGGATGGGCTGGAATTCAGGTGATTAGATAAATTTACCAATCTTCCTTTTGGCACAATCTATTTGGTTTCTTGATTAGCATTACTGTTTAGTGGAAACAACACGAGAAGGAAATGGATTATCATTTCTCTTCTTTGAAGTTTAGTTATTCATTTTCTATTGCTTGGATGCAGGCAATTCCAAGGAAAATATGGCTCGATAGCAACGGGAAACAGCTGTTGCAATGGCCTGTCCAAGAGCTACACACTCTGCGGGGACAAGATGTTCACATGAGCAGTGTCGAGCTCAACCATGGTGAACATGTCCAGATCAAGGGAATCACAGCCGCTCAGGTTCACCTCTACGATCTTCAGTCTAGTGCGCCGAAATTTGATTGAACAAAGCTCCTAAAAGTTTATATTGTCATTGTGAATGTTCACAGGCTGATGTGGACGTGGTGTTCTCGTTCTCGAGCTTGCATGGGGTCGAACAATTCAATTCGAGCTGGGTGAATGCGCAAGACCTCTGTGGCCAGAAGGGCTCGGGAGTTCCGGGCACCGTCGGGCCTTTCGGGCTCTTGACGCTGGCCTCTGAGCACCTGGAAGAGTTCACCCCCGTCTTCTTCAGGATCTTCCAAGCCGATGACGGAAACAAGCACAAGGTCCTCATGTGCTCAGATGCAAGGAGGTTCGTCCTCATTAATATCATTTTATTGGATCAACTTTGTGATTACGCCTTTAATTCCTTTTTTTCTTGGGTTGTAAAATTGCAGCTCATCTCTAAAATCAGGACTCTATAAACCATCCTTTGCTGGTTTCGTGGACGTGGATTTGAGTGGGGGGAAGATTTCTCTCAGGAGTCTGGTGAGTGATATGATCCATCATCAATCCTTAACTCGTTCCTTGTTCCAATTGGATGGTCGGTTGCGACATCTCCACTTTGGACGGGATTTAGCGCATGTGCATCGGTTCAATTGTTTATGAAGTTGTAATGTTGGATATGAATGTCCAGATCGATCATTCCGTGGTGGAGAGCTTCGGGGCCGGAGGCAAGACGTGCATCACATCTAGAGTGTACCCGACTCTCGCAGTGTTCGACGACGCCCGTCTCTTCGTCTTCAACAATGGGACTCGGACGATCATGATCGAGACACTCGACGCCTGGAGCATGAACCGGGCCGTGATGAACCCATCTCTAGAGTAGAGCAAAATCGCCCGTATGTCTGAGGCTGTGGGCAACATTAGGGAAAGGAGGGGGCTTTGTTTATGCCGGTTAAATAGTGAGAGCTTAACATCTGTCCCGATACTTCATACCAGTTCGTACTATGCGTTTGAAATTTGTGAGAGAAAATTTCTTTTGGCATCTTATCGACCGTACATGTACTACTTACAATCAGTTTCTATTAGTATTTGATGGTGCTAAAATTGAGACGCGGTTGATACATTACTAAGGTTTAGATGATATATATTGTAGCAAAACTTTTGGTGCCGGATCGGGGTGACATTCCAGAAGCGTTTCGAGGCCAAAGACAAGGACTGTTCTGGCCTCCGACCCCAAAGGCGGACCACGGGGCTGAAGGTCGTAGCTTTTCGAGAAAACCTCGGCTTTTCGCGGGATTCCGAATCGAATGTCGATCCAAGTAATTCGATTTCGATGTAGTCTTTTGCGATATTGATCGCATGATACGGTATTAGTATTGCTTGTTCGACTCGTGACTATGGACCAAATGTTTCTAAAATTTCTCTAGTTACGTGGCTACTGCAGGGTAAAGGACGAGACCACAGCATGACTTCAAATGGATGCAACTTCCATTATCGCGGCCAATCATGTGTGAAAAGGGACTCTCTGGAGCTTATCGACTTTTGGAGGCCCCATCAAGTGTTATGTTTATCAATGAAAGCTATTAAATCCCAATGACTAACATTCAACCAGAACAAGGCACGGGTGTGTGGATCCGGAATGAGCTCAAGATCGAACACCGGGCGCTGATGAACACCCGTCTGTTTAGTAGATAATGCTTCGTGGCAATGAAAGGGCACGCATCACAACACTTCTACTTTATAAATTAACTTCTAATCATAAATTGATTTTTCTACTTCTCTCCGAAAGATGATTATCGAACGGAGAAATTTATTTGGTAATGATTGAAATTTCTACCTCTGAAATATTATTAATACAAAATCGTTTATAAAAAATTATTGTCGATTGCCAAATAAATTTCTATTTCATTTTTAAAATTTTAAATTTCCCTTAAAAAAATAATTTTTATTATTAAAAAATTATTTGCATTTTTAAAAATTAAAAAATTTTATTTATTTGTTACTCAATCGGCCAGAGACGACGACTCGGTGACAATAGATTGTGGCGGTGAGCATCGCGGGTCGAAGATCAATCGTCAGCAGCGGCCGGCAAAGGTTGGAGATGGGTTGTGGCTAGTAGTTGGTGACCGCAATTGCGAGCGGCAATGAGCGGGACCCAACGGAAGTTTGCTATGGGCGGCGGCAAGCGATGGTCAGTGGTGGTCCCGAGTGGTGATGGGCGGCAGCTGATGAAGGTCGTCGATGGGCGAAGGCCAGTGGTGGTCGGCAACGAGAGTCGGTGGGTGGTCGTGGTCGCGGGAGGTAGTGGGCAATGGCGAAGGTCAACTGAGCTGGGGATGATCGAAAAGAGAGTGGGAGCGTAATGATGAGGCAAGAAGTACTCATGGTAACACTACTACTTCATAAATCAATTTCTAATTCTGCTTCAAAAGAAAAAGTTAATTTTTCTAGTGGTATAACTTTTTGTTCAGAAATCAACACTAGAAATCAACTTTTTGTTCATGGTATAAAAACTATTTTTTTAAAAAATAACTAACTTCTTAAATTTTAGAATGAAAATAATAATCATATTTACATTATATTTGAATTCTAATGTTAAAAAAACTCAAAATAACAAAAAAAAATTAATTTCATTAATTTTTTATTCTAACTTTTATTTATATATTTAATTCTTTTTACAAAATTTCATTTTTCAAAGAAAAAGGGGTGATTAAATTTCTATAAAAAAAATAAATCATCTCCATCTCATTCTCTTCTGTATCTCTAATTCATGTTGGAGTTTCATGATTCTTTTGTAGATTTTGAGCTCACAACAAAACTTTGTGCGAGAAAGTTGAAACTTTTTCACCTTCTTCTTTCTGGTTCACATCAAAAGTCTATGAAACACAAAAGTAGCGAGAAAGGAAAAACTTTTCATAGTCGTAAAGGTGAATGATTATATTTTCTTTCTATTACTAAATTTGGTAGTGAATTATGAGAGGTTATTATGTTCTCCATTTGTACATTTTTAGATTCATTTACAACGATATGCCATAAATATCAAACAATCGGCATAATATGATATGAATATATCAAGTTTTATACTGTGATTAATCAAATAATGGATAAGATATGACAAAATTTCTGGATTTCATATCATATCCAATCTGATTCTATCATAGTTAGAAATTCGGAAGACTAAATGTAGCCTATGTGTCTTAATATCGCAAACTATTGCTAGTATAGAGGATAAGGTTTACTCACTATAAAACCTCGTTTATGGCAAGTACGAATGCTTATCTACCACAAAGCATGTAATCTCTTCTTTTTTCCTCCAAAAATAAAAAGGCAAACTCTTGGTGACTAAGTATACTACAAATACAAAAACTTATGTACGGCGCACACTTTAGTGCCAAAACTTTTCAAACAATCATTTAAATACTAATTTTTTTAAACGCTCAATTTAATACCAACTCCAATTTGACCTGACGTGGCTCACCGGAAATCCTACGTGGCCTATTTTTTTTTAAGGGTTAATACCACGAAAAACCCCAAACTGGTACGCTTGTGACAAATTTACCCCAAACTATTTTTTTTACCACAAAAAACCCCAAACTGGTACACATGTGACAAATTTACCCCAAACTATTTTTTTGACCTCAAAAAACCTCAAATTGGTACATTTGTGACAAATTTACCCCAAATTGATATATTTGCGACAAATTTACCCTCCGTTAATTTTCGTTAAATTTAACATTAAATTGCTTAGTTGGATGGCATATAGCACTTCACAGGTATACCAATTTATGATTTTTACCCTCTGTTTGCCATAGGTTTATCAATTTAGGATTTTTCATGTGTACCAATCCAATTTAATAAAGGGTAAATTTGTCATAGGTGTAATAGTTTGGGGTTTTTTGTGGTAAAAAAAATTAGTTTGGGGTAAATTTGTCATAAATGTACTAGTTTGGGGTTTTTTATGGTTAAAAAAATAGTTTGGGGTAATTTTGTCACAAGTGTACCAGTTTGGGGTTTTTCATGGTAAAAAAAAAAGTTTGGGGTAATTTTGTCATAAGTGTACCAGTTTGGGGTTTTTCGTGATCAAAAAAATAGTTTGGGGTAAATTTGTCACGGAGGTACTAATTTGGGGTTTTTCGTGATATTAACCCTTTTTTTAATTAATATTTGAGCTGACGTGACTTACCGGAGTTGATTCTAAAGTGAGTGTTTTTCAAAAAAAAATTAGCACTTAAGTGATCGCTCTGAAAGTTTTGACAATGAAGTGATCATTTTTTTAAGATCGTTTTGAAAGTTTTGACGCTAAAATGAGTACCGTATACAAGTTTTGACACTTGTAATATACTTAAACCGACTCTTGTTAATCAACTTAGCAAAATGGGGGGGAAAAAGATCCAATCTACCATTTTTAATTTTCTGCTTTTACTTTCGTTTCGAATATTTGAAATCTGACTTTTATTTAATATTAAGGACTATGAGACTTAATCCTCTTTAATCAATATTTTTATTTTTCCTTAATTTCATTTAGTCGTGTTGAGTGAAAGTTAAAAAGAGTTTTTGAGGAAATGACTCTTAAATTTGCTCGAAGTGCAGCAACATAATTTCCAAAACAGCTGCTGATAATAAAACTTGTTGATATCTAGATTATATTAGAAGTGAGCATGATTTTAGAGTAGAATTGAAATCAGAGAACTGAACCGATTTCAAATTTTAGTGAGATCCGGTCCAGTTACCAATTCCACATTTTTAGGAACCAGAAATTGGATTGGAACCCACAAAACCAATGAGGTGACGTCTCCATTGGTTTTCTATTGGCTTTGGTCTTTGCCTTTTCCAAACACACCAATTTGGTGACGAGGAGAGTGTTTTAACTCGTGAATTTCTGTAACTGAAAAATGTCTTTTTTTTAACGGTTTTCGGCTTGCTTTGCAATTAATGTGTTTGCATTTAATTAATCATGTATGGGTCTGGCAAGATAAATGTGTGACCGGCGCAAAAAATATGAGGGATCATTCATGCATCCTTTGTTTATGGAGGCAGCCTTTTTCATCACAAAATAGTCCAACCTCGTAACTTTCAAAATAGGACACTCTAGAAGTAAGGAGAAAATATTTAATTTTAATGATAAATTTTAATGTTTGTATAATCTCTATTTACTTTTAAATTTCATTTTCACTAATTGACATTTGACTACCGGGTGCTAAGCACCGGGAATATATTTTATTGGCACATTTTAATATGTTCGGTGCAACTAAGATTTTCTAAGTAGAATCTGAAACCCCTCGCTCATGAATTATATCCCTCCATTTTTAATAAAAGAAAAATCAAAGGATAATTTTTAAATGGTGATGTGATAAGCGTTAGGTGTCTAAAAGATATGGCTCTCGGTATAGAAAGTATCCTCCAATGGCAATTGTCAAATCTAATCCATTCCTTCCATAGGAGAAAGCAATCTCAATCCCGATTTAAAGGATCAAATAGCACGTATTTTCTACACCCAAAGTATTCATTCCCTTGCGTTCCTCTTCAAAAACCAGATCAGCATCATCGTCTCCTTCAAAAACAAACTCCAACAATATGAAGACTCCAATGCTCTTGACACTTCTCTTGCTCGCTCAACTTCTTCTCATCACCATCCTCCCATTTGCATCCGCCGACCTCGTTGACGACACCTGCAAGAAGACGGCATACGTCGACTTCTGCATCACAGCTCTCAGATCTGACCCCCGGAGCTCCACCAAGGACACCAGAACCCTAGCCCTAATCATGGTTGACAAGGTCAATGCGAACGCCAAGTCAACTGTGACCAAAATCAAGGACTTGCTCGGCAAATCCCATGACCCAGGGACGAAGCAAGCTCTCGCCTCTTGTGAGGACTCCTACAAATATACCATAAGCGGTTTGGTGCCCTCGAGCAAGGAGAGTTTGACAAAAGGCAACCCCAAGTTCGCCGTGGACAACATGAAGAGAGCGGCCATTTTTGCATCCGAGTGTGAAGCGGGCTTTGGTGGCAAGTCGCCATTATCAGACTCGAACGATTATGAGAACAAGGCGGCCTCGATTGCTGCCACCATTGCCGACAATTAATTGCTGTGAGCATTGATGATTTGTTAGATTAATAAAGGTTGAAGAATGAAACGTTTAGCTCGGAAGCAAAACCAAAATTGCACTGTGAGGTTTCTTAAGGAAAGTGCAGTTTTTGATTTGTTTGATATCATTTTATGAGTCCTATCCAATACCATTTTCATGACCAAACACCTCTCCACTAGCTAATAGATATGCGCATATACAAACTACACTAATTCACGCCTCTCAAAAGAGCATTGTGCACGGGATGCATCATGTGTCATCGTGACACATAGAGAAAAAAGCAACTTGAAGCACAAATTTTCAACATTCAAACATAGAGTTGGTTTGAATGCATGTCAATTAGATAGACATATCAAATGAGTAGATTGAATCGGGTCATAAATGATCTAACTTAAATTGATCCATTAACCTGTTTATTTTTAGTTTAGTTTTATCTTTATCTTTATCTTTTTTTCCTTCAAAGTTCGGCGAGATCACCGGCGAGAGCTGCAAATGAGCAGTTGGGTTAGGTACCAAACTGACCGCCTTATAGTTGGGCCACATTGCTAAATTTTCACTTGTGTAATCTCTTCTTTTTTCCTTCAAAAAGAAAAGACAGTCTCTTGTTAATTAACTTAACAAAAGGAAAAAAAAAATGCAATCTACCAACTTTAATTGTCTGCTCTCACTTTCATTTTGAACAGTTGAAATCTGACTTATATTTAACATTAAAGACTTTGAAACTTAATCCTTTGTTTATCAATATTTTTTTTATTTTTCCATAATTTCATTTAGTTTTGTGTTGAGTGAAAGTTAAGAAGACTTTTTGAGGAAATGACCCATAAATTTGCCCGAAGTGCAGCAACGTAATTTCCAAAACTGCCACAAATGACAAAACTTGTTAATATTTGGATTACATTAGGAATGAGTATGGTTTCAGAATAGAACCATGAATCGGGAAGAACTAGACCAATTCCAAGTTCTATTGAGATATGGTCCGATTTCCGGTTCCGAATTTTTAGGATCTCGAGTAACCGAAGACCGGGAATCAGGAATCGAGAATCGAGAAACTACAAAACCAATGAGGAAACGTCTCCATTGTTTTATGATGGCCTTGACCTTTGCCTTTTCGAAACACACTAATTTGAATGAGGGTGCTTTAACTCGTGAATTTCTGTAACTGCAAAACTTCTTTTTTAACGGTTCTTGGCTTTTGACTAAAAAAAAAAAACGGTTCTTGGATTGCTTTGCAATTCACGTGTTTGCATTTAATTAATCATGTATGGGTCCGGTAAGATAAATGTGGGACTGACGGGGAAAATATTGGGGATCATTCATGCATTCTTTGTTTATAGATTCAACCTTGTCCAGCACAAAATAATCCGACCTACGTAACTTTCAAGGGGCGGACACTCTAGAAGTAGAGATATCTTTAAGTTTATTGATGAATCTTACAATTTTGTGTAATCTCTGTTATTATTAAGTTTCTTTTTCACTAGTGACATTGATGCCGGGAATACATCTTATTGGCACATTTTAATATGTCCAGCGTGTCTAAGGTTTTTTAAGTTAATGTGTCCATATGAAATTGAAAGTTTCAATTTTACATAATTCCAAAATCCCATAAAAGATAGAGTATCTAACGTAATAAAAAGGAAATTGCTGGGTTTTTGGGTAGACCCTGAATCGACCTGGAATCTGTATGCAAGGCAGGTTTTAGATTATAAAATAAAAAAATAATATATTTTAATGGGTAGGTTTCATGCGGAACCTAAATGAAATATGGGTCACCCACAGATTATATGTCTCCATTTTTAAGGAAAGAAAATCAAAGGATAGTCTTTAAATGGTGCTGTGGTAATGGTAACGTGTCTAAAAGATATAGCAAGTGTCAAAATTCTAATCCATTTCCTTCCACAGATATCCAATTCTTTGCATAGGAGTAAGCAATCTCAACCTCGATTTAAGGGATCAACTCGCAAGCATTTTCTATACCCAAAATATTCATTCCCTTACGTTCCTCTTCCGAAACCTTATCAGCATCATCGTCTCCTTCAAAAACAAGCTCCAGCGATATGAAGACGCCAATGCTCATAACACTTCTTTCGTTCACTCAACTTCTTCTCATCACCATCCTCCCGATCGCATCAGCCGACCACATTGACGATACGTGCAAGAGTACGCCGTACGCTGACTTCTGCATCTCGGCTCTCAGGTCTGACCCCCGGAGTTCCACTGCAGACACCCCAACCCTAGGCCTAATCATGGTCGACAAGGTCGACACGAACGCCAAGTCAACTCTGATCAAAATCAAGGACTTGCTCGGCAAATCCCCAGACCCAGGGACGAAGAAAGCGCTGACCTATTGCAAAGAGGTGTACGAAGCTACCATAAGTGCATTTGTGCCCTCGAGCAAGGAAAGTTTGACAAAAGGCGACTACAAGTTCGCCGTGGACTACATGAAGGCCGCGGCGACTGAAGCATCCAATTGCGAAGCAGGCTTTGGAGGTAAGTCACCATTGTCAGACTCGAATGATTATGAGAACAAGGCAGCCTCGGTGGCTTCCGCCATTGCCTCGGTGGCTTGACCATTGTTGCCAATTAATTTTTGTGAGCACTGATGATCAGTGAGATGATTTACTAGATCAATAAAGGTTGAAGAAGAAATGTTTAGCTCAAAAGCAAAATGAAAACTAAACCGTAGTATTCCTTAATGAAAGTGCAGTTTTTGCTTGATAATATTCTATAAATCCTATCCAATACCAAAGCATGCTCGTTTAAAGATCAAGCATGACCGAGCGCCTCTCCACTAGCAAAACTCAAATAAAGAGTTGGTTTGAATACATGTCACGTAGACAATGTAATTAATTAGTTTACACCGCGATAGTCATGATACATCATATGCTTTCTACTTCCAGTGTGCGCCTAAATGCGTGCGTGATGGAGAACTGTCTAACTCGATACAAACATCAAACTTTTGAGCTAGCTTTAATCATTTGATTTTGTTATATGCGCAAATGCTGTGTTTTGTCGTCCGTATTTGGATTGGGCTAGGATATGATAAGGCCGGATTAGGAATCCTTCAAATACCCTCAGGATGGCGCAATCGAAGATAGGATAATCTTTGGAGATCTTTGAAAACCTCTCTTGGCCAGTACAAACCAGAGCAAAAAACAAGCGCAGAGGAATAGTGCGGTACATGAGAAGAGAAATCAGAGCTTTTTTTTTTCAGCTCTCTTGTTGTTGACATTCTCCAAGCGTTAGTGAGCTTCCTTCTCCTCAAGGGAGGAGACAATGCGCAAAGCCACTCTGAGCAAGTCGATCACGTTCTTATAGGCCGCAGAGGATCACCCCTCGACCGTCAGTAAGGCGGCCAGTTCGATCAGCTTTATGTTAGAAATTTTTCTTGTTTGGGCTTCCATTAATTGTCATATTTTACTTTACTTTTTATAAAACGGGCTATAACGTAAAACAGTGCATGAAATCCCACGAAAGTTATGTGATCAGTAAAGTTGTTTGGGATATGCGCATCTCGTTTGATTTTATTGTGGCTTACGGCTGGGTGTAGGCTATTTTATGTCCTATGGTCTGTTGATGGATAGGACATAGGTTACGGTTTGTATATATTTACGGCTAGGTCCCTTCCCCAGTCCTTCAGACCCTTTTAATTAAAAGAGGGAGAAACCGACTTTTGACGTTTAAAAGAGAAATAAAAGATAAACGTCAATTATTCTGACGTAGTGTTAAAAAAAAACAGAACGTCTGGTGGTCAGTAGGGTTTTTCTTTTACGCTCTCTCCATCGAGCAGCCGTACGAGAAGGAAAAGGGGAAGAAGACTTTTGCCGGTTTAGGATCTCGTCGCAATCGGTGGTTTATTACGGATGGCGTCAATAGGTACATGTTCTATTTACTAACGTTTTCGGTGACCGTAAATTTGTGTAATCGATTCAGGGTTTCCCGCTTTCTAGAATTGTTCGTTTGCGAATTTGTTTCTACATGTGGTATCAGAGCCAGGTTACACGAATTTACGATTCTAAGAAGTATAATTGCCGATTCCTGCCAAATTCCGTCAAGTCACGGCCCGGTTTCGGACCGGTAGGGTCGGCTCACCATGGGAAACGGAAGCCCCATGTTGTCGCGGTGTTTAGTTGATCGCCGGAGGTGGATTTGAGATTGAAGTTCGCGATTAGGGTTTCTAGCGTCTTCAGTGATTTTCGCTCAATTTCGGGCGAAATACTCCATCGTTTTCGTTGATTCTTGGACCTGTGTGTTCGTGCTGACGAGGTCTCCAAAACCCACCAATTATTTTTGGTTTATGGTGGGCTATGGGAGGAGAACCGAAAGGTGTTTTTCGTGACAGAAGTGGCGATACCTTCTATGCGTGAACTGTGTTCGTCGCGATGGAGAAGAAGATGGGGCGTGTGAAAGCACGCGCCCCTTGGGCTGCACGATGCACGTTAAACGTGCAGATTTAAAAAAAAAATATCATAATTTATGATATAATAATAAAATAAGAAGAAGATGGGTTGCACGATTCACGTTAAACGTGCAAACTCCTTTTTATTCTATTTTTTTATTATAATAACAATATAATAATGCGCTGGGAACGTGGGAGTTTACCACGTGAAGCAGACTTTTTTATTCTATTTTTATTCTATTAAAATAATAATATAATATAATAAAAAAATCTTAAAAAAAACTTCATATTGTTTTATTGCATTTCTTTTTCTATTTCGGTGATTAGAAATATTTTTATTTCTAATTTTTGAGTGAGTTTCTAAGCAAATAAAGAAATAGAAAAGCTAAAAAAAATATGTTATTGTTATTAGCCTAGTGAGGAAGGACCATGTTGTGCTATGAATGTTTGGTTGCCAAAGTGATCCGTTTATGGTGACAGTTGGACTTTCTCTATTTTTGGCATGCATTAATATTTATTAGGAGAATATCATAATGTGCTATGAGTGTTTGGTTACCAAAATGGCTCACTTCTACGTTACAGGTGATGATTCTTTAAAGGTTGCATGTGATGGTTTCCCATATATTATTATTACAGCACATTGTACTCTGTATGTTTTCACCAAAGTGATTCATACATAGTGACACGTGATCGGTTGTGGGAATTCTTTGAGCTTGGAACATAGTAGTCTAGGCGGTTTGTCACCCCAAAGGGGATAAAGTTGTTGAAAACTGTTATACTTTCATGGATGCTCATGGGAAGGTTTCTCTGCTTCGTGTTTCTTCTACCCAAAGGAGAGTAAACATTGGAGTGTGAGAATTCTTCGTGATTATATGATCTTCTTTGATCAGTTATTATATGGCTAATAACATTTAATAGTTGCATTTGCTTCTGTTTTCAACAGTTTCTTTTGTTATGTGCAATAATGCTGCTACCATTGAGGTGTTGAGTGGTTCGAACTATAAGAGGTGGAAGCAAGATCTCGAGTTTGCTATAGGCTGCATTAATCAGGATATGGGTCTTACTGCTGATAAGGCTGTTGTGCCCACTGCTGAAAGCTCAACCCAGGAGAAAGAGAATTATGAGAAATGGGCACAGGCAAATAAGATGTGTATGCTGGTTAAGAAAAGATCGATTCCAAAACATCTTCTCAGTGGTTTGCAGGATACTGATAGTGCAAAGGCCCTTCTTGCTGCTATTGGAGAGCGATACCAGGTCTCTGATAATGCGGAGATTACACACCTACTGGAGATGATAAATGCGTTGCACTACAAGGATTTTGCAAATGTGCGGGAGTATATTATGAAGTGGGTGCATGTGTAATCAAAGCTGAGTGCCCACAAGATTGATCTGCCAGAGAATTATATAGTGCCTCGCATTCTCAGCTCTCTGCCTACTAAGTTTGGAATGATTAAGACTGCTTTTAATACTCAAGGAGAGAGTTGGACTGTGAACGAGTTGATTACTCGTTATGTTGCTGAGAAGAAGAAGATCAAGAAGGATATAGGTCAAAGTGCTTTTGTCGTGATCGGCTCCAGTAAAGGAAAAGGATTTCAGAAGGGGTTCAAGCCTCGTAACACTCAGAGGCCTCATACTTTTAAGAAGTTTGGTGCATGTGCAATCAAAGCTGAGTGCACACAAGATTGATATGCCAGAGAATTATATAGTGCCTCGCATTCTCAGCTCTCTGCCTACTGAGTTTGGAATGATTAAGACTGCTTTTAATACTCAAGGAGAGAGTTAGACTGTGAACGAGTTGATTACTCGTTATGTTGCTGAGAAGGAGAAGATTAAGAAGGATATAGGTCAAAGTGCTTTTGTCGTGATCGGCTCCAGTAAAGGAAAAGGATTTCAGAAGGGGTTCAAGCCTCGTAACACTCAGAGGCCTCATACTTTTAAGAAGTTTGGTGCTACTCAGAAACACAGTAAATCAGATCAGAAGAGTACGCCTAAAAGCAATGTGAAGTGTTTTTTTTTTTTTGTGAGAAAATGAGACATATGAAGAAAGACTGTTACAGGTATAAGAATTGGCTTGAAAAGCAAAAGAAGAAGATCAGTGGGAGCAATTTTATTTTTCTTGTACTCTATGTGGATGATATTCTGCTAGCAAGTAATGATTTGTCGCTGCTACATGAAACGAAGAAGATGTTATCTAGATCCTTTGATATAAAGGATTTGGGTGAACCTGCTTATGTGCTTGGCATTGAGATTTGTCGAGACAGATCCCGAGGTTTACTTGGTTTATGCCAAAAGACTTACATTGATAAGGTACTTAAGAGGTTTTCTATGCAGACTTGCAAACCTAGTGAAGTGCCGATAGTGAAGGGTGATAAATTTAATAAAAATCAGTGTCCCAAGAATGACGTTGAGGAAGAGTCAATGAAAGATGTTCCTTACAGCAGTGCCGTTGGCAGCTTGATGTATGCTCAGGTCTGTACTAGACCAGATCTTGCCTTTCCCGTCAGTGTTCTTGGCAAATACTTGTCAAATCCGAGAAGGGAGCATTGGATTGCTGTTAAGAAGGTAATGAGGTATTTGCAGCGAACTAAAGGGCACATGTTGGTTTACAGGAGAGATGATAATCTTGAGGTTGTAGGGTATACAGATTCTGATTTTGCCGGTTGTTCTGATGATATGAAGTCTACCGCAGGTTATATATTCATGTTGGCTGGAGGAGCTATTTCTTGGAAGAGTGTTAAGCAGACACTCATAGCTTCCTCGACTATGCAGGCGGAGTTCGTTGCATGTTATGGGGCATCTTCCCATGCCGTATGGCTGAGAAATTTCATTTCAGGCCTGAAAATTGTTGATTCTATTGCTATACCATTGGTTATTTATTGCAATAACAGCGCTGCGGTGTTCTACTCTAAGAACAACCGGACTACAAGTGGTTCTAAGCATATGGAGATTAAGTATCTCAAAGTTCGTGAGCTTGTAAAGCAAGGTGAAATAGTTGTTGAGCATATCGGTACAGAGTCAATGCTTGCAAATCCACTGACCAAAGGACTTAGGCCTATAACCTTTAAGAAACATATTATGGACATGGGTGTACTAGAGTCCTTTGATGTTTTTGATTAGTGGGAGTTTTTAGATACTCTTTATGTTGTATCCGACATTTGGTTTCTTATGACTATTGATTTATGTTGGATATTGAGTATCAGTTATTATGATGATCATCGAGATGAATATGCTAGTTATATTTGCATGCATGCGGTTGCTTTTATATATATATATATATATATATATATATATATATATATCATGTGCACATGACAGGAACTAAAGAAAATCTTGAGACTTGGTGCTTAGTCTTGAGTAGGACGGATTTGTCATTAAAGTTTGTCTCAAATAAAGCATCGTAAAGTTTGTGCGTATTAAGGTTTGTGAGACATATAAAGAGTAATCTTTCTGACTCATTATGGGTGTAAAGTTACAGAAAGATGAGGACCGACTGAAATAGCATCAAATTTGATCACGAAAAGGATTTTATTTCGGCTACACCGCCACATTGACCCGTGACGGCTTGATTACTTGGTGTCGTGATTATGGTTGTCTTGTATCGTTGATAGATGCTCTGACGGTCATAGTTCGATGTCCAGTGATTTAGTTGGTCGGGGTTGTTTGAGATATTGTCTTTGTATTGGCCATACAGTAATTATAGCCTGAGAGTCGTTTTGAAAAGGTTTTTCCTTAGAGAATACAATTAATGTTGCCCAAATGGGAGAATGTTAAAAACTTTTCTTGTTTGGGCTTCCATTAATTGTCATATTTTACTTTACTTTTTATAAAACGGGTTATAACGTAAGACAGTGCATGAAATCCCACAAAAGTTATGTGATCAGTAAAGTTGTTTGGGATATGCGCATCTCGTTTGATTTTATTGTGGCTTACGGCTGGGTGTAGGCTATTTTATGTCCTATGGTCTGTTGATGGATAGGACCATAGGTTACGGTTTGTATATATTTACGGCTAGGTCTCTTCTCCTGTCCTTCAGACCCTTTTAATTAAAAGGGGGCGAAACCAAATTTTGACGTTTAAAAGAGAAATAAAAGATAAACGTCAATTATTCTGACGTAGTGTTAAAAAAAAACAGAACATCTGGTGGTCGGTAGGGTTTTTCTTTTACACTCTCTCCATCGAGCAGCCGTACTGGAAAAAAAGGGGAAGAAGACTTTTGCCGGTTTAGGATCTTGTCGCAATCAGCGGTTTATGACGGATGGCGTCAATAGGTACGTGTTCTATTTACTAACGTTCTCGGTGACCGTAAATTTGTGTAATCGATTCAAGGTTTCTCGCTTTCTAGAATTGTTCATTTGCGAATTTGTTTCTACCTCTTTATGCATGAACTGGACAATCTCCTCGTACCGCTCGGCCTACTTGGCGAACTTCGTTAGCCACACGTACTAGTCCATCGGTTCTTCGGCGCCGCCATCACAAATCGGACTCATTGAGTTGCTCTGGTCAATCGGTCGATCATAGAGCATTGGCTTCAAGCAGAGAGAGAGAGAGAGAGAGATCCTCGGCCTTGAAAGTGAAGAAGAGGATGAACTCCCCGCCGGAGGTTCTTCATAAATAAATAAAAAATGTCCTCGAGGGCGGTGGTGATGAGCCGACGGCAAGAAGAGTGATTGATTGAGAGGTGCAAACCTAGCGAGGACGTTTTCTCCATTTTTTTCTTTTTTTTTCAATTTTTTCGTATTGGATATCCTATTCGACTTATCTCATCTCCTAGGTGTGATTCTTTTATCCAACTTCTATCATAATCACATCCAAACATATCCGAATCCAATGTTCTCCAAAATACTTGATAGGATAAAAATTATCCTATCCAGAATTACATACGGTTCACCAAACGCGGCCATAAAATACAATATGACCTTGAAGGTGGCACCAACATGGAAAAGATTATATACTCCTCGTCCATCAAAAGCCAGATATACTTTTGTAAATTTCAAATAAAGATAAAATTATTGTTTACGTGTCGAAACCACACAACGGACAACTGGAGCGACCGTCTCTGCAATTAGAGCTTTGGAACAAGGTACACACATGAAAGAGGAGTTGTTCTTGTATCTTCTATAAATAACCCGACTATAAGACGTATTCAAGTACAAAATACTCTGTTTGGCTGATGACGAGATATAAGAGACATGAATCCTCTCGATTCCGGGTTACACAAAAAAAAAAAAAAAGGTTTGACCCGATATAATTAAATAAGCTGGTTCTATTTCGATTGCTTGACTGTAACATTAATGGCGGAAATTTCAATAGTTTTAAAATATTTCGATAGGACTTATGACCGCCATGAAAGTTATCAATTTGTAATGGTCATACAAGGGCTTCATAATGGTGGTGTAACGTTTGATTTAGTTCTTCATAAACCCTCCAGTATTTTATAATGGCTTTATAAAGGTTATCGATTTGAAAATTATTAATTGATTTATAACGATTTCTTAATGGCTCTTTCTTTTGTTTGAACATAAAATTAAACTTCAAACCACGATTCAAGAAGTAATTCATATTTAAAAAAGAATTTCACTTACCTTATCATAGCTTTCCTTTCCTTGTTGAGTTATCCACACATCTTTGTTCCCATTCGTTCTATTATTCTATGCATAATAAAGAAGAAGGTTTGTTGCATGTTGGGAGGATAGCTGCTAGGCCTATCACACCAAATTTTGTGCTCTGAGGGATAGAATTATCTTTAAGGACAGTGCTTGCGCAGCTCAAAAAATTGATCTCATTTTCTCACCTTCTTCAATAGATTTCCAACAATTCTTATTTTTCATATTATCTAATATTTTTCCAACAATTATAAAACCAGGTCAAGTGTAGTTCACTAAATGTGTCGGACTCCTAACAATCTAAGCATATTTAGACCGAGACGCTCTATCTCCTCTATATTTCATTGGGTATTAATATCATAAGGAATACTCACAAGTGAGACACAAAAGTATCCAGATTTTTTAAGTAGCCTCTCCTCATAATGCTCTTGAGTAAGCATTAGGCCACTATAATTTATTTTGATTTTAACACCCAAAATAACATTAGCTTCTCCCAAGTCCATCATAAAATAGTTATTAGTCAAAAAAACATATTGTTTCATTCACAATATCGATACATGTACCAAATAAAATTTACTGTACTCTCAATAAAGAAAATTCAGTTTTTTCTACAACTTAAAAAAGAATCAGTTTCATGATATTACTCGGTAGTTACCCAACAAGAGAACATAATGCAATAGTGGTGGACTTTGATAACCTAGGCTTTAAAATCAGGAAACCTAATACACATGTGACAAATTTATCCCAAACTACTTCTTTGACCATGAAAAATCACAAACTGTTACACTTGTGAAAATTTACTCCAAACTATTTTTCCCACAAAAAGTCCTAAACTGGTGTACTTATGACAAATTTATTCAAAACTAATTTTTTGACCATGAAAAACCACAAAATAGAATGGTTGTAACAAATTTACCTTATGTTAGTTTTCATTTAATTGAATTAATATCACGAAAAACCCTAAATTGATGGTTAAATTTAATGAAAATTACTAAAAGTAAATTTGTCGTAAGTGTACTAGTTTAGGTAAAATTTTCACAAGCGTACCGGTTTAAAATGTTTCATAGCAAAAAATAGTTTGGGGCAAATTTATAACATGTGTACCAATTTGGAGTTTTTTACTGTAAAAAAAAATAGTTTTGTGTAAATTTATCTTAGGTGCCGATTCGGGATTTTTCATGATATTAACCTAACTTTTTAAGTAGCCTCTCCTCACAATGCTTCTGAGTATACATTAGGCCACTATACTTTTTTTAACTTTTAACACCCAAAATACCATTAGCTTCTCCCAAGTCTATCATAAAATATCTATTGGTAAAAATATATAGTGTTTCATTCACAACATTGATACATGTAACAAATAACATTAATTGTGCCCTTAATAAAGAAAATTCAGTTTTTTCTACAGCTTAAAAATAAAAATCATTTCCATTGTATTAACAACAATTCACTCCAAGCTACCCAACAAGAGAACATGTTGCAATTGAGGTCCTCTATGTGATTTAATATTTCTATTTACAGTATGAGAACCCCGACATATTTAGTAGAATAGGAAGGAAACTTCAAGACTTCAGTGGACAATACTTGTTACCTTTTTTCGTGTCGAAACGACAATGGCCTCTCGGAGCCCCATCACCATCCCTACGACTGGCGATTATGACAACAGTCTTTAAGCCAAAGCTTGTATCATTGCTATTCAAGATAGACGATGGTCCTAGCCTGCAGCTATCTTGGCGAGAATTACCAAAAAAAAGTCCTAAACATATTATAATTGTACCAATTTAGTCTTAAACTTTTTTCTAATTCATTCCTAAAACTTTTACAATTGTGCTAATTCAGTTCATTTAACAAATTTTGGCCATTTCGCGCTGAAGTGGATGTCAGCCGTCTAGCAACATAGCGAGGTTCTCCTTGCCAAGGGCCAGTGAGTGTGACCTCTCCCAGCCAAGGTGAGGTGGCCAACATCGCCAGCAAAGCGTTGACTCTGGCCGGTTGCCAACGATGGGCCATAGGAAGGAGATGAAAGAAAAAAAAAGCATAAAAACAAAAAAAAAATAAGAATTTTTTTAAACAAATATTAAAATATTATGTAGTTGGACCGCATCCACGTTGGTGCCAATAGGCCAAAATTAATCAGATGAACTGAATTGGTACAATTGTAAAATATTTATGACTGAATCGGCAAAAAAAAATGATTGAATTGACACAATTGCAATAGGTTTATAACTTTTTTTTTTTTTGGTAATTTTCTTGCTATCTCGCTCAAACGATTTCAGTTTGGGTAGTGCTTCGAATGCTCTTTGATAATAGAGGAATAAAGCTGGGTTGGCGCCAACTGATCTGGTTCAATCGTGCAGTGGAGAAGGGATCACATGTGTTTTGCTGTCCCGTGGACTGCCATTTTGTGACTTCTCCGGATTGGACCGTTGAATTATCTTAAGAAAAATGGTTGCGTTGCGGAATCATCGCAAATATTGCATTTTTTTGGCAATGCGTTAGTTGTTTTTTCCGGTCGAATAGCGCTCGATAGTTTTTTTTTTTTGGTCGAACCGCTCAATAATTAAATCGCCCATTAATTTGATTGATATGAATATCAGAAACTTCCTTATTCGAGTCCTACAAACGAAATCTCATTTGTTAAAGAACTATCTGTCTTAATATCACATACTATGGCTAGTAGAGAGGATAAGATTAGGGTAGATTTCTCGCTACAAAACCGCATTTATGACAAGTATGAATGTTTACCTGTGATAAAGCATGTATTCTCTTCTCCCTAAGAGCATGCAATCGGACCATGTTTACCCGAAAACCGGATCGGACCACCCAAAAAATAGGTCCGGGAACTAGTTTCTATTCAAACCGGTCCAAGTATAGGTTCTAATTTTTGGGAACCAACTAGAACTGGTCCGGTTCCTGGCTCCAAGTGAAGATCCACCCAGAACTGGATCAATTTTGGAACTGATTTTTAGCTACTGTTAGAAAAACAAAACTTCGTCTTGCTCACCTCACTTCTTCTGTTTTTGGTGGATTGTAATTTCTATTGCTCGTATTAGCAATTTTTGCTTTTGGTCGATAATGAGTTTTATTATTCAATCTTTCATTGCTACTCATATTATTTTGCTCGAAAAAATGACATTAGAAGAAGAAACAAAAGAAAAATTGTAGCACCCCAGTTCACGCCACACCTTGAGGCTTAGACTTGTCACGCTCTCTTCTTTAATATTTCAGAGTTACAATAGCGCATGCAGAAGACTAATAGAAAATCAAATCAAGTCAGCCAAACAGACAAGTGCATGATCAAACACCAATGGCAAGCACACCTAATAGGGCATAGCCTTAATAGTGTTCGACTAACTAGCTCGCATGCATTCATCAGACAATAACACAATGGCCAGTTGTTTCATTCTTTCTATACATATATATTTTTAAAGTAGTCCTTAGCAAACGTTCAAAGAAACACTCTGATGGGAGTTACAAGATACGTTAACTAATTAGGTTACTAGGGTCTACCCATGGTCTCTTTGGAACCCATATTCTCACACGTACTCTCATTTTCATCATTCAAATCTAGCAAATTAAGTACAATAGGCCCCACCCATGCTCCCAAGCCACGATAGCACATGGCTTTGAACTCATATACAACCTCTTTAGTTGGTGGACCTTCTCATTCTACATCAACCTTAGAACGAACCACTCTATAGAGCATAAGTAATGACTTATCATGATAGATTTTGGTAAACTCTCCTATCTTTGAGTAATCCAAAGGGGATAGCCATAAAGGTGTTGTTGCACAGGCATCAGAATATCCGACGTCTTGGTATACTGAAAAAGAATGGTTTCAACAACGGAGTAACTATAAAACTCAACAAGAAGAGATCCATTTTCAAACCTGCTCCAATATACAAAAGTTTACAGTCATTACAACAATTCCACCACAATTCCACCATCTCAACCAAAATCATCACAATAACACCTAGATAGATCACAATGCTTACAATAACGAAACGTAAATAGGTTGGTAATAAGTCCACGTCGTGCCAACCCCTTGCCGCCTCATCAATGTCAAAGGTGGCTCCAGGAGGGTAGTACCACCAAGAAGATAGTGCATTCAAGAATGAAGCAAATCCAAGCTCGTTCATCATTTCTACTTCTGTCTCTTTGAATTCGGAACAAGGCAAGTGGATTTCTAGTTCTTATTACTAGACTGTCTACGGTTTTGCTATTCTGAGCATTGTTTGCTGATTTGCCTTGGTTGTGATGACTTCGATTTGGATGATTCTGAGTTTCTATCTATTATATACCTCAAATTTTGATTGGATTATGCGATTCTAACCTTCATATACCTTAGATTCTGTCATGGTGACTTGGATCACAATTCTGCGATTCTATAGCTAGTTTAGTTGTTCATCCTAGGACTTTACTTGCGGAGCCTTGAGATCATCCCCGTTGATTAACACCTTTTTCAAATGAGCTAGCCCAAGATGGTTGGGGTACTAGAGGACGTGGATGATGATTCAAGAAAGAAATCAGGAGTAGATTACTTTCCTTTGTAAATCCTCCCAATTGTTTTCATCTTTGAAAGGAATATTGTGTAAAAACCGGCTAAAGATGTATATGTAGAATGAAATTAGTTGATGAGCAGCTTTGGTTAGTTATGCTTGTTTCTGGTTAGTGGAACCCTATTAAGGCCATATGCCTTTTTATAGGCATGTCTGGCATTGGTGTTTTTGTCATGCACTTGTATTTTGTATGGCTGACTTGATTGATTTTCAATTAGTTTTTCGCATGTGCCATCTTCGTATATATAAAGAAAAATTAACAAAGAAGAGCCCGTGGTTAGTAAGCTTTGAGCTTGTGGCGGACTGAGACGTCACAAAATAAGTTCTTGGGTAGACCCTAGAACCAGATCGAAAAAACATGGTAAATTCTAAAGCAGATTCCCGAGAAAAAAAAAAGGTAGATTTCAAGTTCTAAAAATTGAAAATCGATTATAACAGGGTATGTCTTAGGGTCTAGATTTAGAACCTACCCACTCAAATCATGTTCAACCCTATCCTTCCCCCCTCCCCCAAACCCCAAACAAAAGAAAAGACAGTCTCTTCTTAATTAACTTACCAAAGAAAAAAAAAAGATGTAATTGGGGGTGAGCATGGTACCAGGATAGAATTAGGAACCGGTTTAGTTCCAGGTTCTTGTGAGACCGAGTCTAGTTTCCGATTTCACATTTTTAGAAACCTTCAATTATAGGGGAATTGGGAATTGGAAACCAAAAAATAAGAGCCAGAAACTAAGAATTAGGAATTGGGAACCTACAAAAACCAATGAGGTAATTGTCTTCATTGGTTTTCCCTTTGGCCATGGCCTTTACCTTTTCAAAACACGCTAATTTGATGACGAGGAGGGTGTTTTAACTCGTGAATTTTTATTACTAAAAAACTCCTTTTTTTACGGTTCATGGCTTGCTTTGCAATTCCTGTGTTTGCATTTAACCAATCATGTATGGATCTGGCAAGATAAATTTGTCATGGGGGATCAATCATGTGTTCTTTGTTTATAGAACTATCTGTCTTAATATCACATACTATGGCTAGTGCAGAGGATAGATTTACTCCCTACACAACCTCATTTATGGCAAGTACGAATCTTATCTACTACAAAGCATGTAATCTCTTCTTTTTTTTCCCCCCAAAAGAAAATACAATCTCTTGTTAATTTACTTAATAAAAGAAAAAAAAATACAATCTTTCATTTTTAATTGGGTTAATACCACGAAAAACCCCAAACTGGTACGCTTGTGACAAATTTACCCCAAACTATTTTTTTTTACCACAAAAAACCCCAAACTGGTACACATGTGACAAATTTACCCCAAACTATTTTTTTGACCTCAAAAAACCTCAAATTGGTACATTTGTGACAAATTTACCCCAAATTGATATATTTGCGACAAATTTACCATCCGTTAATTTTCGTTAAATTTAACATTAAATTGCTTAGTTGGATGGCATATAGCACTTCACGGGTATACCAATTTATGATTTTTACCCTCTGTTTGCCATAGGTTTATCAATTTAGGATTTTTCATGGTACCGATCCAATTTAATAAAGGGTAAATTTGTCATAGGTGTAATGGTTTGGGGTTTTTTATGGTAAAAAAAAATTAGTTTAGGGTAAATTTGTCATAAATGTACTAGTTTGGGGTTTTTTATGGTCAAAAAAATAGTTTGGGGTAATTTTGTCACAAGTGTACCAGTTTGGGGTTTTTCATGGTAAAAAAAAAAGTTTGGGGTAATTTTGTCACAAGTGTACCAGTTTGGGGTTTTTCGTGATCAAAAAAATAGTTTTGGGTAAATTTGTCACGGAGGTACCAGTTTGGGGTTTTTCGTGGTATTAACCCTTTTTAATTTTCTGCTTTCACTTTCATTTCGGAGGCTAAAGTGCACTACAAGTGCTAAAGCGAGTGTTGTACTTAAGTTTTGACACTTGTGTTGTACTTAAGCCCATTTCAGACTTTTAAAATCAGACTTCTATTTAATACCAAAGACTTTGGGACTTAATCATCTTTGATCAATAGTTTTATTTTTCCTTAATTTCATTTAGTTTGGTGTTGAACGAAAGTTAAAAAGACTTTATGAGGAAACGACCCATAAATTTGCCCCAAGTGCAACAACATAGTTTCCAAAACAGCCACAAATTAACAAAACTTGTTAATATCTGGATTATACTAGGAGTAGGCATGGTTCCAGAGAACATCTGGAATTGAAGGTCCGGTTCAAGGTTCTGGTAAGGTCTGGTCCAGTTCGGTTCCTCATTTTAAGGAACCAGAATCGAGAACGAGACTGGGAACCTTCAAAACCAATGAGGTGATGTCTCCATTGGTTTTTTGGCCTTTGCCTTTTCAAAACACACTAATTTGATAACAAAGGGGGTGTTTTAACTCGTGAAATTCTGTAACTGAAAAACTTCTTTTTTAACGGTTCTTGGCTTGCTTTGCAATTCACGTGTTTGCATTTAATTAATCATGTATGGGTCCGGCAAGAAAAATGTGTGACGCAAAAAATATGGGGATCATTCATGCATGTTTATAGAGGCAACCTTTGAGCACTAGTAATCCCACTTATGTAACTTGCATGGGGCGACCACTCTTTTTATTTGATAAATACTAAGGATTATATGATCTCTGTTTACTTTTAAGTTTTTTTCCTCACTAGTTGACATTTGATTACCCGGAGCTAAGTATGGGGAATACATTTTATTGGCACATTTTAATGTGTTCGGCGCGACTAAGATTTTCTAAGTTGATGTGTCCATATGAAATTTAAGTTTAAATTATACATAGTTCTAAAATCTCATAAAAGATAGGATATCCTATGTAATAAAAAGGAAAGTGGCCGGTTCCGGATAGTTTCTATTACTAATTCTGTAACATGTGATAGGGTAGGATCTGAGTTTCAAAGTATGCAAGGTAGGTAAGCAAAACTTGTTTCGACGGGTAAATTCTAAATTTTCGGTGGAACCTAGATAAGCCTGAAACACCTCACCTGTAAATTTAAATTATATCAATCCATTTTTTAAGGAAAGAAAAATCAATGGATATTCTTTTTTTTTTTTGGGTTTTGGGGGGAGGGGGGGGGCCAAAAATGGGTAGTCTTTAAATGGTGCTATGGTTAGTGTTACGTTTCTAAAAGATACGGCAAATGTCAAATTCTAATCCATTTCTTTCCATAGATATCCAATTCTTCCATAAGAGGAAGCAATCTCAACCTCGATTTAGAGGATCAATTTGCACGCATTTTCTACACCCAAAGTATTCATTCCCTTACGTTCCTCTTCCAAAACCTAATCAGCATCATCGTCTCCTTCAAAAACAGTCTCCAACAATATGAAGACCCCAGTGCTTTTGCTACTTCTCTTGTTCACCCAACTTCTTCTCACCACAATCCTCCCATTCACATCCGCAGACCTTGTCGACGACACTTGCAAGAAGACGCCGTATGCCGACTTTTGCATCTCAGCTCTCAGGTTCGACCCCCGCAGCTCCACCGCAGACACCCCAAAGCTAGGCCTAATCATGATCGACAAGGTCGACACGAACGCCAAGTCAACTGTGACCAAAATCAATGACTTGCTCGACAAATCCCCCGACCCAAGGACTAAGCAAACGCTGACCTCTTGCAAGGAGTCGTACAAATAAATCAGTAGCGTCTTGGTGCCCTCGAGCAAGGAAAGTATGACAGGACCCCCTAAGTTTGCCGTTGATAACATGAAGAAGACGGCAACTTATGCATCTGATTGCGAAGCAGGCTTTGGAGGCAAGTCGCCATTATCTGACTTGAACGATTATGAGAACAAGGCGGCCTCAATGGCTTCTGCCATTGCCAGTTTACTGTTGTGAGCACTAATGATCTGTGAGATTGTTTTGTTACATTAATAAAGGTTGAAGAAGAAATGTTTAGCTCGGAACTAAAATGGAAACTGAACCGTAATGTCTCTTAATGAAAGTGCATTTTTTTAAAATTATTTTATTAATTATATCCAGTACCAAAGCATGCTTGTTTTAAAGTGGATCGACATGATGGATAACATTTCTATGACCAAGCGTCTCTCCATATACAAATTACAACAATTCATGCCTCTCAAAAAGCATTGTGCACAGGGGATCACGCATCATTTGTCATCATACCACATGTAGAAACAAGCAAATCCGAGGTACAAAATTTCAAATTTTAAACATAGAATTGGTTTGAATACGTCACTTAGACAATATAATTGATTAGTTTACACAGCGTCACTCATGGTACATCGTATGGTTTTGGCTTCCTATGTGCACCTAAGCGCATGCGTGGGGGAAAACCGCCTAATTCGGTAGGCACGAACAAACATATTCAAAAGTTTCGAATGGATCATCTTGGTTTAAAGGTGTCTAAGTTATGAGAGTGAATACATCAAATTTTCGAGCAAGCTATTTTTTTTTTTTTTCAATTCGAGCAGGCTTTAATCAGTTGATTTCGTTTTATACACATGAAGTACAGTGTCATATTCCCATAAATTACAGTATCACATTAATGGTGGCACCAACACGCAAAAGATCGTATCCACCTCATAGATCAAAAGGTAGATATACTTTTTGCAAATTATAAATGAAGACAAAATGATTGTTTACAAGTCGAAACCACACAAAGGGATAAATGGAGCGACCGCCTCTATGCAATTAGGGCTTTGGAACATAGTACACATATGAAAGAGTAGTTGTTCTTGTATCTCCTCTAAATAGCCCAACTATAAGATGTATTCAAGTACAAAATGCTCTGCTTGGCTGATGATGAGATATAAGAGACATGAATATTCTCGATTCCGGCTTATGCAAAGATTAACAAAATAAGTGCGTTCAATATAATTACACAAGCTGGTTGTTTTTGATTTGCTTGATTGTAACATTACTGTTGGATATTTCAACAGCTTTGAAATATTTTGATAAAAGTCATGACAGCCATGAAAGACATCATTTTGCAACGTCTTATAATAGCTTTGTAATGGTTTTGCAACGTTTGATTTATAGAGAAATCAAGCATTAGACTACTTGTCTTCTTGTAGTCGGATCTCCAAATTTTTGGAATGCTCCAAATCTCACTTGAGCATCCAAATCCGGGTCAATGCTAGCAAAAACATCTCTAAAGAAGGTTCTAGCACCATGCTAAATGTGTCCAAAGAAGAAGAGCAGAACAAATGAAGGAGCAGAGCAAATGATGGTTTATAGTGGTCGTCGTTTTAATAATCACAAATTGATTTATAATGGTTTTTTAACGACTCTATCTTTCGTTTGAATATATATAAAATTTCCCTTTCGTTCTCGTATCTTTCCTTTCCTTGCTAGGTTATATGCGTTATTCTTGTTCCTTTTATTATTCTGTGTGGAATAACGAAAAAAGTTTGTTGTATCTTGGGAGGATAGCGGCTAAAGCCAATCGTACCAAGTTTCATACTCCGATGGGGCGAAATTATCCATAAAGACTGTGCTCTCATGCCTCAAGCAATTGATCTTATTTTTTCATCTCATTAACAAATTTTCAATAATCCTTATTTTTTATGTTATCTATTTTTTTTTTGTATCGAAGGTGTCCGGGCCAGCGTCCGTACGGATCGCGCACCTCGACTAAATAAAGTCCTAAACATATTGAATTGTGTCAATTCAATCCTATATTTTTTTTCGCTCATTGAGTGCTAAACGTTTTCATTTGTGACAATCTAATCCATCCAGCCAATTTTGATCGAAAATCATTGATGTGAAAGCCATCCATCCTACACAGCATGACCACCGGTGACGTGAACAACGGTTAATATTATTTCTATATTTTCTTTGAATTTTTTACTTTCTTTTCTTTCTTTTTTTCTTTCCATTTCTTTTTCCTCCAGTCGATCATTGAATCTCTGCTACCAACTAAAGGCAAGGGCCAACGACATCGACCTCGCCAACCTCCGACGAAGCTCACCGTCGATAGCCACTAGCTAGGGCAAACCTCACTGGGGGCTAGCGAGGCTCAACCTCACCAGAGCTGAGTGAGGCTCACCCATGCCATTGGCCGGCAGGGGCGAGCTTCACGATAGGCCAACGAACTTGATCTCACCGGCCCTCACCTCTAGCCATTCACTTAGGCCATTGACTGATAAGAGGAAGAAGGAAGGGAAGAAAAAAATTAAAACATTCGAAAAATATATATTTTCAAAAATTGCCCACATTACCGTCGGCCGCGCCATGTAGGAGTGTTGGTTTCCACGTCAATGATTTCCCATCAAAATTGATCGAATGAACGAAATTGACACAAACACAAAAATTTATGACTCAATTAGCCAAAAAAAAAAATTGTCTCTGAATTAGATCAATTGCGATAGTTTTAAGACTTTTTAATTTTTGTAATTTTCCTAATATTTTTTCAACAATATCAAAATCAAGTCTAATGTAGTCACTCCTCATAATGCTCTTGAGTAAGCGTTAGGCCAATTTCATTTATTTTGAGTTTAATACCCAAAATAACATTAACTTCTTCCAAATCCTTTTATGAAATATTTAATAGTCAAAAAACATATCGATTCATTCGCAACATCAATACGTCTACCAATACATTTACTGTACTCTCGGTAAAGAAAGTTCTGTTTTTTCTGCAACTTAAAAAGGGAAAATCTTTTTCTTGATAGTGACAACAAAACAACAATTCACTCCATAGCTACCGGACAAGAGAACAAATTGCGATTGAGGTGGATTCCCATATCCTAGGCTTCAAAATCAACAAAGCTTTGGACGGTCACTTCCCCTTTGCAATTCTTTAAGAGAAACGTGAATCGACAAATTCAATTTGTATCATCTTCAGCACCAGAGGTCTCATCAGCAAAGATACAAATGTGGATCTCACTAACATCAACCACAAGATCAAAAGAAAAATAGAAAAGAAATAACTTCAGGAACCAGCATCAATTCAAGCTCATATTTTGAGTAATTTTATATTTCCCTACACAGTATGAAACCCGAAACATTCAGTAGAATATGTAGGACCTTCGAGACTTCATCTATTATATAGATTTATAGAAGTAAGATGGAAATTGTTTTACTCTTTAAAGACTCAAAACAAAACATAAAAAAAATACCAATAATAGAAATAGAGGATGGTCGGAAAAACGTAAAAGATGAAGCCTAGCACATCTCATAATACCGAGAAGTATTAAGATGAACCATATGGTAGTCCAACTATGGAGGTGAAACAAAAGAAATTACTAAAACCGAAGTAAGAAACTTTCAATGTGTTACCTTGTTTCCAACTCAAATGGATTTGAACTATTGAAGTTGTTGTTGCCCCATATCATTTGATAATGAGTCTTATATGCTTTTTATATTCATATGATCTCTATTTACCTATCAGTTTAAGCTTTTAGGTTGGACTTGCTAACATGATATTAGAACTAGTATTATCCCTTTCGTGATTGTGCCTCCACTCTTTATTAATCAAATTCCACGTGCCGCTCGTAATCCAGCTAGCACGTGAGTGAGAATGTTGAAGTTGTTATTGTCTCATGATTCTTAATAATAGGTCTTTTATGCTCTTTATATATGTGTGTGATCTCCCTCCACCTATCAGGTTGAACTTTCTAATATGAACAATGGGTGAAAGCCTTTGCACTCAACATAGGGGCTGATTGTGGGTTGGGATGAGATGTTGACGGTAATAGCACAATTCAATCTACCCCCCGAAAGACCACAAGCAAGGACCAACTATGAGGACGATGTATGATGCTTCAAACTCGTCTTAATGGCCAACACCTTTGCGAATAGATGGAATCTTCTAAATGAGACGAGCGCAATCCTACTATCCCCGCATTAGCCTCTTTGAATTTCACAAGACAATGTCAGTATTCCTTCTATCAGACAAATCATCGAGCATCTTCCGAGCAATATCTTTAACCCAATTACTGTGCAGAGAATCAAAGTGGCCACCACGAACTCCATTTAGCAAGCCCTCAAAATCTGTCACCCACACACCTTGGCGTAGCCACACACAGATGGGTATACCCAGGCTCACCGCATCACTCTTGAGCTACTATGTCATCGAATCGCGTTAGGGCTCGCGACTTTAAGCACCCTAGGGAATTATCCATAAGATTGTTGGAATAATTTGCTTACATACTCAAAAGTCTCAAATGAATCATCTTGGTTTCAGGGTGTCTAAGTTTTGGAAGTTCAAACATCAAACTTTTGAGCAAACTTTAATATACTTTTGCAAATTATAAATGAGGACAAAATAATTGTTTACATGTCGAAACCATGAAAGGGATAAATGGAGCCACCGCCTTGATGTACTACCTTTTGTTATGAAAAGGAAATTGGCCAGTTCCTGGATAGATCCTAGAATCGACCCTAAAACCTGTAACAGAGTAAGTCTAAGTTACATGGTATGCATGATAGGTTCTAAGTTTTTTTTAAAAAAAAACTTATTTTGACATGGTAAGTTTTAGATTCTAGATGGAACTTACAAATCTAGACGAAACCTGAAACCGCTCCCCTCTAAATCATATCCCTCCATTTTTAAGGAAGGAAAAAATAATAATAAAAGGATGGTCTTTAAATGATGCTGTCTCTTGATATAGAAAGCATTTTCGAATAGCAAGTGTCAAATCCTAATCCATTTCTTCCATAGGAGGAAGCAATCTTAACGCCCATTTAAAGGGTCAATCGGCAAGCATTTTCTACACCCAAAGTATTCTTTCCTTGCGTTCCTCTTCCAAAACCTGATCAGCATCTTCTTCTCCTTCAAAAAAAAAAAAGCTCCAAGAATATGAAGGCTTCAATGCTCTTGCTACCCCTCTTGTTCGCTCAACTTCTTCTCATCACCATCCTCCCATTCGCAGCCGCCGACCTCGTAGACGACACGTGCAAGAAGACGCCATATGCCGACTTCTGTGTCTCGGCTCTCAGGTCCGACAGCCGGAGCTCCACCGCGGACACCCCAAAGCTAGGTCTAATCATGGTCGACAAGGTCGAAGCGAACGCCAAGTTAACTCTGACCAAAATCGAGGACTTGATCCGCAAATCCCCTGACCCAGAGAAGAAGCAAGCATTGACCACTTGCAAGAGGTTGTACAAAGTCATCATAAGCTTTAACGTGCCCCCGAGCAAGGAAAGTTTGATAGGAGGCGACTACAAGTTCGCCGTGGAGTGCATGACGGACACGGCGAATCAAGCATCCAATTGCGAAGCGGGCTTTAGAGGCAAGTCGCCATTATCAGACTCGAACGATTACGAGAATAAGGCGGCCTCAGTGGCTTCTGCCATTGCTAGTTTATTGCTATGATCACTGATGATCAATGAGATGTTTTGTTAGGTTAATAAAGGCTGAAGAAGAAATGTTTAGCTCAGAAACAGAACGAAAATTGAAACCATAATATTTCTTAATGAAAGTGCAGTTTAGTTTGATAATATTCTATGAATCGTATCCAATACCAAAGCATGCTCATTTTAAAGCTGATTGATACGATAGATAACATTTCCATGGCCAGGCGCCTCTTCACTAGCTAATAAATATACGCACAGACAAATTACAACAGTTCACAACTCTCAAAAAAGTGTTGTCGAAGGGATGCAACATGTGTCATCATGACACATGGAGAAACAAGCAAATCTGTGGTACAAATTTTCAAATTGGTTTGAATATATGTCACTTAGATAATGTAATTGATTAGTTTACACTGCATCAATCATGATACATCACATGTTTTCTACTTCCTATGTGCACCTAAGCGCGTGTATGATGGAGAACCGTCTAACTCGGTAGGCTCGAATAGACATGCTAAAAAGTTTCAAATTGATCATCTTGAAATAAGAGAAAACATCAAACTTTTGCGCAAGCTTTAAACCGTCGATTTCATTATGTACTTTGGCAAATTAAAAATGAAGACAAACTAATTGCTTCCTTGTCGAAGCCCCACGAGGGATAAATGGAGCGGCCGCCTCCATGAAATTAGGGCTTTGGAACGTGGTAAATACATGAAAGAGTAGTCGTTCTTGTATCTCCCGTAAATAGCCCAACCATAAGACGTTTTCAAGTACAAAATGTTCTGTTTGGCTGATGATGAGAAATAAGAAACATGAATCCTCTCGATTACGGGTTACGCAGAGATAAACAAAATGAGTGGGTTGCTGAACATTACTATTGGATATTTCAATTTTAAAATATTTTGATAGAAGTTATGACCGCCATTAAAGTCATCATTTTGTAACGGTCTTATAACGGCTTTTTAAGGGTTTTGACATTTTTATTTATTTATTCATAAACCCTTCATTATTTTATAACGGTTAACTTTAAAAAATTACAAATTGATTTATGACGGTTTCTTGGCAGATCTCTCTTGTTTGAATATAAAATTGACCTTCAAATCACAATACAAAAAGTAATTATGAGAGACTTTCCTTTCCTTATGATATCTTTCCTTTACTTGATGAGTTAAACACACAACGTTGTTCCCATTGCTTTTGTAGTTCTTTTGCGGAATAAAGAAGCATGTTTGTTGCATATTGGAAGGATAGTAGCTAGGGCATATTACACTAAGTTTCATAATCCGAGAGATGAAGCTATTCTTAAGGATGTTCTTGCATGCCTCAGATATTGATGTTATTTTATCATCTTCTTCAATAGATTTCTGACAATTCTTTATTTCATGTTATCTAATATTTTTTGAACAATTATAAATCAAGTCAAGTGTAGTTCATCAAATGCATCGGACTCATAATAATCACCAAAAGGAAACCTCAAGTACTAATATTTATGTAGGGCACTCACTTTGGTTTTTAGCTTACATAATTGCCAATGGCGAGAAATTCCAACCACCTAATTACATGTCATCTATTTTTAAATTTTCAGCAATACATAGCAATTTTTTTATAAAAAAAATGCCACATGGCGTCCACATGGACTTTTAAACTTAAAATTAAGTTAATGTTTTGAAAATTAAAACTAAATAAAAATAAGCTAAAATTAAAGATTAAAAATGACAAAAAAAAAACATAATAGGTCGTTTGCAATGGTAAGGGCTTGGATAGCCGTTGCCATGGCCGCACCCACCATCGCCAGCAATGGCCAGCCATGGCTCAACGAGGCCTCGGCGAGTGTCGCTAGGGCTTAGGGACCCACCTCAGCCATCCCCCACCCATCACCAAACATCGTCAGCGATGGTAGCGTGGCAACAATGAGGGGTATGCAAGCCCTCCCTACTCCAACTTCTTTTTATGTTATTTTATCTATTTTTATCTTATATTTTTAGTTTTTAAAATAAAATTTTAATATTATGTGGAATTTAGTTTATTATCCTTAGCTTTTCTTTTCTTTTCTTTTTTGCTGAATGAGAACCTCTGTCGAGCTACGTAAATGCCATGAAAGATTTTCAGCAATGATCACCGTAGTTAGTACTTAAGTGAGTCGAAAAAAATATCCACATCAAAGTGAGCGTTATACATAAATATTGGCTAATAATCTAAGCATATTCTGATCAAGACACACTATCTCCTCTATTTTTCATCCATTGGTATTTATATCATAAGGAATACTCACAAGTGAGACATGAAAGTATCCAATTATTTTTATATAGCCTCTCCTCATAGTGCTCTTGAATTAGCATTAGGCCACTATTATTTGTTTTGATTTTAACACCCAAAATAACATGAGCTTCTCCCAAGTCCATCATAAAATATCCATCAGTAAAAAAATATATTGTTTCATTCGCAACATCGATTACATTTACCAAATAACATTTACTGTACTCTCAATAAAGAAAGTTCAGATTTTTCTAGGGCTTCAAAGAAAAAATTCATTTCCTTGATATTAACAACAAAACAACAATTCACTCCACAGCTACCCAACAAGAGATCATACTGCGATAGAGCGCATGACCTTGTCTGATTGTGGAAACACCTGCTGGGTTGCTCTAATCTTGCCTAGAGCTGCTATGGTAAGATTACATATAAAGGAGCTTGTTCACTGGTTATGGAGCATCCCAGTGACGGTGATGAGCGTGTGAACATGTCTGATTGTGTCAGTAGAGAAAAAACACAAAACTCGATCGAAAAGATGTTGTCCCAGTATTTTTCGTTAGCCAAATTGGATATAGTTAATAGAAGAACTCGATTGAGCCAATTTCACAAGTTTGATAACTTAATTGTAATTTTCGCAAGTTTTAGGACTCAATTGTATTTTCACAACCTTACCAAAAAAAAAATTGTATTTTCACAACAAATTTTAGTACTTCCAAAGCACTTATCCAATTATCTTAAGAAAAACGATTGAGTCACCGCATCGTCGTAGAGATTTTTTGGCAATGTGTAACCGCTCAATGGTTCAATGTGCATTAATTTGAATCATTTGAATATCAGTAAATTCCTAATTCCAGTCCTACAAACGAAATCTCCTTTATTAAAAAACTATCTGTCTCAACATCACATGCTATGGCTAGTAGAGAGGATAAGATTTGGGTGAATACTACAAAACCCCATTTATGACAAGCGTGAATGCTTATCTACTACAAAGAATGTAATTTCCTCTTTTTTTTCCCCGAAAAAAGAAAAGACAGTCTCTTAGTAATTAACTTACCAAAAAAAAGATGCAACTAGGAGTGAGCATGGTACTAGGTAGAACCAGGAATTGGAATACCGGACCGGAAGGAATTGGTCCAGTTCCAAGTTATGGTAAGACCCGGTCTGGTTTCCAATCCCATAGTTTTGGGAAACCAGATATCGAGACCAGAAGACAAGAACTAGGAATCTACAAAAACCAATGAGGTGACGCCTTCATTGGTTTTTTTGTTGGCCTTGGTCTTTGCCTTTTCAAAACACACTAATTTGATGACGAGGAGGGCATTTTTAACCCGCGAATTGAAAAACTTGTTTTTGTTTTTAACTATTCTCGGCTTGCATTGAAACTCTTGTGTTTGCATTTAATTAATCATCTATGGGTCCAGCAAGATAAATGTGTGACCAATGCGACAAATATGGTGGATCATTCACGCTGCTTTTTTTTTTTTAATAGAAGCAACCTTTTTCAGCACAAAATAATCCAACCTACATAACTTCCAAGGAGCGAACACTCTAGGGAGATCTTTAATTTTAATGATAAATCTTAAGGTTTGTATAATCTCTGTTTACTTTTGAAGTTTCCTTTTCGCTATTTGACATTTGACTGCCCTGTGCTAAGAACCGGGATTACATTTTATTGGCACATTTTAATTTGTCTGGCGCGACTAAGGTTTTCTAAGTTAGTGTGTCCATACGAAATTAAATTTTTAATTTTACATAGTTCCAAAACCTCATAGAATACTGCATATCTTATGCAAAAAGGAAATTGGCTGATTCTTGGGTAGATCCTGCAACCGATCCCAGAACCTGTGACAAGGCATATTTCGAGTTTTAAGGTATGCAAGAGGATTTCAAGTTCCAAAAAAAAAAAAAAAGAACATGTTCCGACAAAGACATTTCAGATTATAGGTAAAACCTTAATGGAATCTAAAACAGCTCACTTCTAAATTATATCGCTTCATTATTAAGGAACAATCAAAGGAATGTTTTAAATGGTGTCGTGGTAAGTGTTACGTGTCTAAAAGATATGGCTCTTGATACATAGAAAGTATTTTCAAATAGCAAGTGTCAAATCCTAATCCCTTTCTTCCATAGGAGGAAGCAATCTCAACCTCGTTTTAAAGGATCATCTCGCACGCATTTTCTGCACCCAAAGTATTCATTCCCTCAAAAACCTAATCAGCATCATCGTCTCCATCCAAAACAAGCTCCAACAATATGAAGACTCTTATGTCCTTGACACTTCTCTCGTTCACTCAACTTCTTCTCGTCACCATCCTTTCATTCACATCTGCTGACCTCGTCGACAACAAGTGCAAGAAGATGCCGTATGCTAACTTCTGTGTCTCGGCTCTTAGGTTTGACCCCTGAAGCTCCACCGCAGACACCCCAAAGCTAGGCCTAATCATGGTCGACAAGGTCAACGCAACGCCAAGTCAACTCTGACCAAAATCAAGAACTTGCTCAGCAAATCCCCCGGCCAAGGGAGGAAGCAAGCGTTGACCTCTTGCAAGGAGTCGAACAAGTTTGTCATAAGCGAGTTGGTGCCCTCGCGCAAGGAAAGTTTGAAAGAAGAAGACTACAAGTTCGCCGTGGACAACATGACGGAGGCGGCAATTGGCCCATCCGAGTGCGAAGCAGGCTTTGGAGGTAAGTTGCCGTTATCAAACTCGTAACGATTATGAGAACAAGGCAGCCTCTGTGGCTTTTGCCATTGCCCGTTCACTACCGTGAGCACTGATGACTAGTGAGATGGTTTGTTAGACTAGTAGACATTGATGAAGAAATGTTTAGCTCGGAAGCAAAATGAAAACTGAACCATAATGTTTCTTAATGAAAATGCAGCTTTTGTTTGACAACCATTCTATAAATTGTATCCAACGCCAAGGTATGCTGATTTTAAAGCTGACCGATAGGTTAGATAATATTTCCATGATCAAACGATATTTAATCCAATATATATACACACATATGTGTTGTTTTTTTTGCAGAATGACACTTTTGGTGCCATAAGTTGTGTACAGAGATCACTTTGATTCCAAAAGTTTCGATCAGATTACCTTAGTATCAAGTCGGAGGCAAAATAATTACTTTAGTGCCTATTCTAGCCAAAAGTGCCACATGTAATTAATAAATAATTTTTTGATGTAAAATGACATTTCAAAAAAAAATAAGTTCGCGTGGGCTGGCACATGGACTTTTTACACTTTAAAATAATTTAAAACACTTCAAATTTAAATATCACGTATCATCTAATTCTACAACTTGACGAAAACTCATGGAGAATAAATTAATCATAAATGCATTAATTTGAGAATTTTATCGATTAAAAAATTAATTTATAATAAATTTATCGTAGGTATATTAATCCGGAGCTTTTTCATGTTAATTAATTTATGATAAATTTATGTGATCCTCGAAGAAAAGTTATGGCACGTGTTGTTTTCCGGTTTGTTCTTCGTAGAATTCGTACGCCGTCTCGACTCTATGTTCCACCACCCTACCTTAGAACTTGCCGCAGCTTATAATTGCACCCTTACTGTAGTACCGGTCCCTTCTTCTGCTTCGTGCTCGCTCCGACAGAGATCTACGCTCCGCTGTTTCCTCGGCTGGGGACCGCCGTCGTTTCGCTCCTGCCTCGCCGTCAGGATAGGAGGAGGAAGAAGCAGGAACAGTCGCAGCAGGCGAGGCTCCAGCTCTCTGTGTCGGAGCTCGATTTGTGGTAACGCTTTCGATGCGCCGTAACTTGGCTGATTAGCTCAGTCTCGCAATTGGGTTCGTTGTCTTGAGATGAGAACTAGTGGGTTCCGGTTTCTGTTTGTCCGAAGCTGACAATGTAGTCGAATGCTTACTGTCTGTGGAAGGAGTGCGCTGCTGTTTGAGGTGGCGATGGGCTTTCGAGCTCCATCATGGCTTTGTCTCGGTCGATAGTTATGACAGTGGTTTATTTTGGTTCAGTTGTTGTCTGGATTACTCGCTCTTCTTTTTTTGAGCAGTAATAGTTCGTTGGTTTCCCTTGGAAAAGGAATTGGCTGATGTTTGTTAGTGACTGATGTGAAACAAGAGGATTTGAAAGCCAATATGCGGAGATTTCACACTGAAAGGCTTCATTGAAGTACATCACTTCCACTGAGGTGATCTTCTTCGCTGTTAATGTGGGTGCGTGGCTGATCGAGCACGAATGAGCAATTAAGAGTCCTTAGGCTATCTTGTCAGCTGCCAAGTTAGTCTAAATTTTTTCGATTTCCTCGTAAATTCGAAGTTATTTTACATATTGACGTTATTGGCATCACCCTACCATTTCTCTTGGACAGAACCCTGTGAGTGGTGAGATGGAAGGAGTCAACCCCGCTTGCACGTAGCAATATTTACGGGGGTTGATTTGCTTAACACGAATGAACAGAAGGATTGAGTGGTAGGAGTGTGAACCGGACTTCAGGTTTTGCTTATGCTTTGCCAAAAAATGAAGAAATGGTCAGGGGGCATGTTGATTGTAGCTCTTGCTACCATCTTGGTGATTCGTTACAGTGTGGTAGGGAACAAGGTGACCAAGCAGCAGACGCAGTCTGCATATAATTTCTTTAGAAACCATCCTAGCAATGAATCTCAAATGAAAGACGATGGTTCTTCACTGTCCTTTCAGGGAAAGGGGACGGTGCTTAAAATCAAACCATCGGATAAGCCTGCTCTTGTTAATTATAAAGGACTAGATGACCTATATGGCTTGAGAAATATTTCAGTCGAAAAGCACAAGTATCTTCTTGTGTGGGCTCAGATGCGGAGACTGCTTTCCAGGTCGGATGCACTACCAGAAACGGCTAAAGGAATACACGAAGCCTCTGTTGCTTGGAAGAATTTCGCTGCTATTCTGTACAACGAAGAAGCCTCCAAGGCTAGTGCTATCAACATCAGTGAAGATAGGAATTGTCCACTGTTTGTGAGTAGATTTAGGGAGACGAATTCAAGCAATGGAACTTTCCTTGAGCTGCCGTGTGGGCTAATTGAGGATTCCTCCGTTACAGTGGTTGCCATTCCTCATGGTGGCCAGGGAAGCTTTCATATTGACCTGATAGGATCACAAATTTCTCAAGAGGCTGATGCGCCTATCGTCTTGCATTATAATGTGAGTTTGCCTGGAGAGAATATGACAGAAGAACCATATGTCGTGCAAAATACCTGGACTGATGAATTTGGATGGGGTAAAGAGGAGACATGTCCTGCTCATGGATCTGTTAACAGCTTGAAAGGTTTTTTATTGACCTATAATTTCTTTCACTGGTTTTCTTTCTAATTGTAAGTTGATTTAAGTGTCTATGTCAACACCTCTCTCCTCAGAAGGCTTCAGTTGTGATGCAGCTTTTAGTAATTCGAGATTGAATGGAGATGACGAAGAGAGATTAGTTTATGTACCCATGAGTGGGTGATGGAATTTTTTACTTCAAAGATAGCCCTTAGTGGTTATCAACTGATCATCCACTGCCATTGGTGCGTGAAACTACCGTGCATATAGTTGCATATCCTCAGTAATGATGCATCTCATTTAGTTAAAAATGGAGTAGGAATGGATGGGATTTTCTAGAGATGGATAGTTTGGACATTGCTGGCTGGCTTTCTAAACCTGTCTCTGACATGGATCTGTCTTCTTCTTTTCCCCATTAATATGCCTAGTCTTCTCTTAGATTTACTGTAGTTTCCTTTGTCTGACATGTCACCGCAGGTCTTATGCTGGATGGACTCGCTCTTTGCAATGAACAATTGGTTAGAGGGACTGTGGCAGAAAATTTGAATGCAAGAGGCAGTGAGAGTTCGACCAATGTATCTAGAAGTGTCCATGCAAGTGCCAATTTTCCATTTGCAGAAGGGAGTTTATTCACTGCCACACTATGGGTTGGTCTGGAGGGTTTCCATATGACAGTTAATGGAAGGCATGAAACATCATTTGCTTACAGGGAGGTAATAAGTATGCAGTTAGTCACTTCTTATCTAGTTATGGCCTAGTGCTGTTGTAGTCACTAAAATGCTATGTGAGAATTCTCCTAATGCAGAAACTTGAACCATGGTCAGTTAATCGAGTCAAAGTGGCTGGTGATTTGGATGTGTTATCGACTATAGCTGAAGGTTTGCCTGTATCTGAGGATCATGATTTGGTTGTTGATGCTGAGCATCTCAAAGCTCCATTAATTACCAAAAAAAGACTTGTGATGTTGATTGGAGTTTTCTCAACTGGGAATAATTTTGAGAGACGAATGGCTATAAGGAGGTCTTGGACGCAATATGAAGCCATACGCTCTGGGGATGTAGCTGTTCGATTTTTCATTGGTCTTGTAAGTGATTAATACTTGCATCCTATGTTTCTCCTACTGAATCTTGGGATAACTCTCTGGAGTAACAGCTATTTCCGTTGAATATAACCCTTTATTTTCTCATGTCTTGATGATATTTGCACATTATTGTTTATCTGTTCGTTGATTAAAGGTAAGCACAAAGCTAAGTAATGTCAAATATCAAATCCATCCTGAAATTACCAAATGATGTTTCTTTTCTTTCTTCTGTTCCTTGATTTCAATGTGATTTTGGCCACCTTGCCAAGTGGATATCAAGTGTTTCAGCCAAAAAGTAAAGTGGATCTGGTTCAGTAAGAGTTCTGCTCTTCAGAGTGCTTTCTTTAAGCCTGTTTACCTGCATAGCCCTAGGACAGACTTTCTAGCCCATACTTCCCCACAAACACATTTTGTGGTTATATAAGGTGATTTAAGCATCCGTGAAAGAACTTACATTTCCTAAATATCATGATTGTCATAACATCAGAGCAATATATTTCAGTATAAATACTTTGTCAGCATCTTTATTCGCAACCAGCATTCCTGTCATCATTTATACTGATCACAATGATATGTACCATTAACTGCAGCACCAAAACATGCAAGTAAATGTTGAACTGTGGAAAGAAGCTCAAGCATATAAGGACATCCAGTTCATGCCTTTTGTGGATTACTACAGCCTTATCAGTTACAAGACAGTTGCAATCTGCATTATGGGGGTATGTATAATGACTTGATATATTTTCTCAAGAAGAACTCTGAATGCCCATTACATTTTTGCATGGAGAATCATCTTCACGGTGTGGATAGTTATCAAGTATGATGGTAATGTCGAAAATCATCTCATCAGAACGGGCATTCACGGTTCTATCTTGATTTGCTTTATAGTGGATAGGCAATCAGCCTACCTGAAAAACTTTCAACAAACACCTCTGACCCTTGCTAGAACCATTCTAACGAGTTGGTACTCGGTAGCCGGGGGATTCAAAAAATAGATAAACTGCAATCTGTTATTTGGTGAAAGTGAGTATAGGTCTAATTTATGTCAGTGGGATGTGGGATTTTCTACATGCTCCTTTCTGTGCATAGACCTGATTGTTGAAGGATGATTCCAACAAAATACATGGAAAACATTCCCTTGGGACCAGGGAGGGGGGGGTGGGGGTTGGGTGGAGGACCCTTGCTATTCTATTTCATAATCTGAAATCCTGGTGGCACTTGTTTGTTGTTGAAAATATCTTATGATAATCATATGTGGAATATGCAGACGAAAATCATCCCTGCCAAGTATATCATGAAAACAGACGATGATGCTTTTGTGAGGATCGATGAAGTACTGTTAAGTCTCAAGGGAAAACCATCTAATGGTCTCTTATATGGTCTCATATCTTCCGACTCATCTCCCAATAGACAAGAGAGCAGCAAATGGTACATCAGTGAGAAGGTATGGCCTTTTTCCATATCCATTTTCTTTAGGAAACATGATGCTTGCTTTAATTGTTAAAGACATTCTCCTGGTCCTTAATATAGGAGTGGCCACATAATAAGTATCCCCCATGGGCTCACGGTCCAGGTTATATAATCTCTCGGGACATTGCAAAGTTTATTGTTCAGGGCCACCAAGAAGGAGATCTGAAGGTAAGTCTAAGCTGTTTGATTCTGTCATTTAGGGAGATAAAAGGCAGGAACCTATAGATTATTTGATTCTGCCATAATGCTCCTTGGACAGTTAAATGAGCCAAGAATGCAATCCGTTCTTCATTTTGGCTGTGAGACTGAATCATTTATGTGTTCGTTTTTTTTCCAATATTCAGTGGTTTAAGCTAGAAGATGTTGCGATGGGCATATGGGTAGAGCAGTTCAAGAAGAGTGGCAAGGAAGTGCACTACATAAGCGACGAACGATTCCACAACACTGGATGTGAATCCAATTACATTCTTGCGCATTATCAAGGCCCGAGGAAGCTACTGTGCCTCTGGGAGATGCTGCAGAAAGAGCGCCAGCCCAAGTGTTGTGAATGAAGTTCATCTCGTTTGCAACGGTCGCCTCGATGCTGCACAGGAAAAAACCCATAAAGTCTCAGACGAATCGCTGTTTTTCTAGCAGCAACGGAGTATTTCCACGAGTTCCAGCGCCACGGTTTCAGCGCAATTGCCAAAACGGAGTCACGACACGAAATTTCATTAAGCTTTGTGGTCATAGGTGGTCTGAAGATCCCATTAGTTGGTTCTTTCATTCATGTAGCGAATCACCCCCGAGTCCTCGTCATCTACCCAGCGCAAAGCATAGAAAAGGTGCTTTATACCCACGTCCGATTTTGTAGTAAAGCATCATCAATCTGTCCCATCTTCCATGTGGTTTGCCACTCCCTGCTCGCTTCCTTTCCCTTAATTCAAAAGCAGCTTCATCTTCAAGCCGTTGCTGAAATGAAATATACTAAGAGTTCCTTCATGGGTCTGTCATATACCTCCTCCTGTTTGAGATTACAGACCATTTCCCACTTATGGAAAGCAACAGAGTGCAAGTCACGAAAGTTTCTGAAAGTGATTTCTTGCGTCACTTACAAAAACGGCCGAAAAAAAAGTAAGTATCCAGATAAGCTATCGCTCATAACGAAATCATATTTCATTGTAGTCTGCAGTGTAAAATATTTTTCGTTGATCCGATTATTTCAAGTGGCATAATCTTCGACCCTATCTTTTCATTGGCAAATGGCTCGATCAGAGAGGTGCCCAGGTAAGGAAATTTGCATCTCTTGAAGAGTGTGACATCAGACGATGTGAACTGGACACGTTTTGAGGTCTAGAAATCTTTTGAAGCAACATGTGGAGAGCAGAGCAACAGGTCAAAACTTCAAATCTGAAAAAATTCAGTGGACGGAGTAAAACAAATGGAGCACGCGGGGCATTGCCAAAGTAATCCAACCAACCGGAGATGGGCAAAGTGGTCTTTTCATTTCCAACTTTTCATGTTAAATTAAAGAAATTGAAGATAATAAAGAAAGGGAAATGGAGAAAAGGAACAGATTTTTAAGGAACCATTTCATGTGGGACACGTCGGACAAGCACCGGAACACGTAACGTCGCCACGCTTCTTCTCAACGAAGGAACGGAGTTTGAAGGAACTCTTTCACGTTCGAATCGGTCTAATTTCCTTTAAAAAAAAAAATTAAACTTTAGGTTCAGTTTTACTTTTGCCTCGAATTCTTTTTTTTTATCACATAAAAAAAAAGTTCTCAACTTTCGCTCCGATCCCAAATCAACCTGCACGTCACGAAATTCGCTGTCAATTAGTTCAAAATTATGAAAATCAGAATCAATTAGAGGTTGATTATTAGAATTTACGTTTTCGTCACCGCTCTCGCTTTGTAAGGAACAATATAAACCTCCTAATGTTGATAATATTGAAAAAATTAATGGTGATTTTTGAATGTTCGAGCAGATTTTCGGGGATTTTCATGAGATTAAAAAAAAAGTTCGAGACGGCATTAGGATCGAACCTAAAATTGAGAGATTCGTAGGGAATTTGCCCCCGTCCGAAGCAGCGGCAGCATCCTCAAGCACCACACACACAATTATTCATTTCAATAATTGCACATGGCAATGCAGTCACTATCCCTACCCAACATGTGTGACAAACCCCTTTTTCGAAACATTTCGTCCGATCGAGCTACTTCAACGAGAGTTTCGAGTGGCGATCTCAGGCCGATTCAATATCCGATCCGATGCGCCAATGCGTATATCCATTTCGAAACAATTTCATCTGTTCGGCGTTAAATAAAAAAAAAAAATCGAATTTCAGAACGCATCGGGTCCCCCGGCCGTCCCCGCACGAACGCCTTCGCGGCCAAGTTTACGTGCCGGAGCCGCAGAAGCTCCCTCCTTTGCTTCGCAAAAGCTGTTCTTCGAGCGGCCGGCGAAAAGCAAAAGGCCCTCTCCCCGTTAACACGCCCCTCCCTCTTTTTTCTTTCGCCCCTTTTTTTCCCCTCTGGTCGGAGGGATACAGATCATTTCCCACTCACAAAGATGAGCAGAAAGGCTGCGATTTTGGCAGGATACGGCTGGGCACCTGCTCCGGGTAAACGCAGAGTCATCTTGTCCCACTATGAAAGCCAGTTTAGAGATGCAAACATGAGGATTTGCATGCATCGTCTTGCGGTCCTTTCGGCCACTAGACCTGTCAAAATGATCAAAAATTCAAATATGACGAGCTCCGTTATCATGTGAATTTATTATATTTCAAAAAATATGAGTGTCAACTAAATCATCAGTGGATCGTAAATGGGTCATACATGGGTTTTACAATTTATTTAAACCAACTCTATCATTATGACTCTCTCTAACTCTACTTTTATCTCAATTTGGATATGATTTTTTCAAAATTTAATCGAATATGAAAGTATTTTAAGAATATGTGTCGGATCGGATATGTATATGAATTACTAGATTTATATTGCATAAAAATATTTTTATTTGGGTCAGATCAATTTCGACTCAATCCATCCATTTGACGAGTCTATAGATGACTTACATTGTTTAGGCTCGTTACCTGGATGTCTGCCGTTTCGATCATATAATACACACGAGATTTATGTTCTTTTTTACCGTGAAGTACTTGCTCGTCCTTTTTCGAGTTGATTCTGAATTTCGTATTTTTTTTTCCCCTTTTACTTGTGTATTTAACTTCGGAAGCGTGTCTGACAATCCAAGACAAGATAACCCCCCAACCGAAGAAATTGAAAAAAGAAAGAAAGTAATGTCGGCAGCTGAGGCCAAGTCAAGTGTTGGAGAATCTCGTACGGATGTCAGAAAAGTCAAACGCGTCGGGACCAACGAGCAAATCCACGTGAACCACGAGGAGAACGCGATTTGCACTTTTTTTACCCCTCAAATTTCTCATGTATTAAGAGAAGTTGTCATTAGCTCCTTTTTTTTTTTCAATCCCATTTGCAAATTCACCATCATCGAACCCTCCATTTATTACATAATTAGCTAATCAAACCCGAATTAATTCGACGGTAGATGGAGCAATTATCCTCCATGAGTGGCTCTGATTGAGACCGTTGACGCAATTATGAATTAATCACTCCTCAAGTGCAATTAAGACTATACCTTTTTCATAAGATTCCCATTTGTAATTTGCATTGGGTGATGATGTCACGCCTTGGACTCTTACCTAATTCAATGGACCCATTTTATTAATGTACCAAAGTTGGTTAGTTTAATCAACTTGTGCCATGATTATAACCTCCCTAATCTTTCCTAACCCACACTATTATTGGAATATATAAAAAAAAAATTGGAGAGGGGAAAGAAGTCTTTGGATGGTAAGCAACTTGATTTGGTAATTGCATTGACCTAAGAGATAAGTAGTGCTGGATAAGCTAAATCATTTGCTCAGATAATTAAAACCCAAATGAGCTTCGTATTCAAGGGTACCTACCAAATTTCTAGTTGCGTTTACACCTATGATTTGAACTACACAATAGTCTCTCTTCTAAGGTGCTGTTATGGGATATTTTTGTCCAAAAAAAAAAACAGGACGCAAGCTGTGGTATGATTATATAGGGGTGAGCATAGCATGCAATAGTTCGAACCATTGAACAAAATCCTGTTTTTTTTTTCTTTTTGAGTTCAGTTTGGTTCAAGAGATTAATTTGAATCAATTGTTTGTAAAATCGAATTCTTGCCTTCCGAGTCTTTTTTTTTTTCCCTTCCTCTCCTAAAAGCTCTCGGTCTCTTAGCGCGGGAGAGACTCGATTTTACTTCAAGAGAGCCGCCATCCGTAGGTGAAGCACGTAAATCGGGACTTGCTCAGCGACGTCGTTCACTAAATTGCTGGTTTTAGATGCTTCGTGAAGACTCAACTTGGATTGTGAGTTCTCTCGTAGAGACGTATGGGCCCTTTTGTTTTTTGTTTTTTTGTTTTTTTTTTATCTTTTCTTGTTGGCAGTTGCTTAGAATGTGCGCCGCCTTCCTTTGCCCAGCAAAGGTGCTTGGGTACCCGATCAGGAGACCCGAAATGTCGTAGCCGGTTCTTACGACCCGCCCGACCCTGGAAACTCGCGTCGATTCCGAGGGGATCCACGCGGAGCGCGCCGAAACCTGAGATCGAAAACCCGGGCGCCGCCGCGAGCGTGAGGACCCCTGCCGCACGTTTTTGACTGCCGCCAAAAGTCGGTTAATCCTCATCCAACAAGGGCAAATCCGTAAATCCACATCACCCGGAAACTTTCGCTCCTCGCAAAAAAGCGATTAATAATTATGAAGACGTCGCTGCTCTTACGTCATCCAGTTCCGTGCCCGCCACGGCCTCCACCGCCACGTGTCCTGCGCGCGAACGCGCCTCGCGGGTCAAGCCGGTAACTACCCCTCACGCTATAAAAGCTCCGTCTCACCCGGGTCGACCCATCCTTTGGGGAAAACCCGAAATCAGAAAACCCTAAGACGCGTTGCCCGACGGCAAGAAGAAGAAGAAGAAGTTGAAGTCGAAGAGCTTTCGATCGAAGCCCTAAATTTTTGTTCCCGATTGAGCTGGTTGAGAGTTTCTTTTGAGGAAAGAGAGGGGGTCTTTTGAAGCAGACGATCGAGAGTGAGAAGATGGTTTTGGAGACGGAGGGAGGTTGTACGCCGAGCTTGCAGGTCCCGGACGTTCAGTGTCCGGCGGTGTTACGCGAAGCCCGCGTCACCGAGTCGGCCTCTGCAGACATCTCCCGCATCGATTCGGTACGCTACTTGATCGCCGTATTCTTAGTGCTTGGATTTCCGCGAGTTTGAATGGCGCGGCAGTTTTAGGTCGTTACCTGGTTTTTGAGATTGGTAATTTCGTTGGAGTCAGACTTCGATCAGCTCGATACGGATCGGATGGTTGTTCGAGTATGGGGGTTGCGTTAGATTTTTTTAGCCCGATTTGGTTGAATCTGCATGTTTTGCGAGGGGATGAATTCATTTGTTTGCATATTAGATGATTTTGACACGGGATTGCTGTTGTTTTCTGGATTTCTGCTTTAGGGAATTTTGGCTCTGGTATCTGATTTTGTAGTACCTGTTCTTTGGTAGAAAGTCTGGCTCAAGTAGAATAGGCTGATATGTTTTAATTTGGAATTATTTGATGGTGGGGATTAAACATGATTTGGGAGGATGATTAGCGCTGTCATGGTTCATATGGAGTTTATTAGCTGTGCAACATCAAAGGTCGTGTCTTTGAAATTTATGGTGTTGTACATGTAGGTTTGATGTTCACCTTCTAAATAATCAGATTCTCTTTGAATTTTAGGCATCATATTATTAACTGAGCTGAGGCCTTTTATGATGATGTTGCGATGCCATTTAGCTCATCCTTTGGCTGTGTTTTACTTGGAGGAGTTTGGGTTCATTTTTTCTTCATGGGCTGCATCTAAAATTTTCATAATTATGATAGAAAATAACCATTTCATGAGTCCAAGCATGACGTGTCAAGAAGTTTCGATAGCCAGTAACATTTGTGAATAGAATATGGAGATTCTGCTAATTGTTATCTGTGTCTGCAAAGCTTGAGTCTAGTCAACTCTATTTAAGGTCTCTTGTTTGATTGATGTCGTGATGACCTTAAATTTGTTGCTTATCTAATTCTCTGTTCTGCAGGTTGTCAACTGCCTTGAGACTGTGAATGATGCTGCTGTTGTGTCTGATGCTGTTAAATTTGTTCCAAGGATTCGTTCGGGTAGCTACGCTGACAAGGGCCCTCGGGATTCCATGGAAGATGAACACATCAGGGTTGATGATCTGTCTGCCCATTTGGGTTCTGAATATTGCACGCCAAGTGCCTTCTATGCAGTTTTCGATGGCCATGGAGGCCCTGAGGCAGCTGCATACATCAAGAGGAATGCAATGAAGCTATTCTTTGAAGATACTGTTTTACCAGAGACACCCTCGATTGATGATGTCTTCTTGAAAGAGCTGGAGAGTTATCATCGTAAAGCTTTTCTGCTAGCAGACCAGGCCTTGGCAGGTGATTGCAGTGTGAGCAACTCATGTGGAACAACGGCGCTGACCGCTTTGATACTGGGAAGACATTTGTGGGTAGCCAATGTGGGTGATTGTCGAGCCGTTTTGTGTAGGAAAGGGGATGCAGTTGAGATGTCCCAAGATCATAGGCTGTCCTTTTTACCTGAGCGAAGACGTGTGGAGGACCTGGGTGGCTGGTTCAATGATGGATATTTATACGACAGCCTCTCTGTTACCCGTGCTCTTGGGGATTGGGGCTTGAAGCTTCCTCGGGGGTCTGCTTCGCCGCTGATTGCTGATCCTGATGTCCGGCAAGTTATGCTGACAGAGGAGGATGAGTTTTTGATAATCGGGTGTGATGGAATTTGGGACGTGATGAGAAGTCAGTACGCAGTTAAATTAGTCAGGCAAGGGCTGAGACGGCACAGTGACCCGCATCAATGTGCCAGAGAACTGGTCAAGGAAGCATTGCGCCTTAATACTACCGACAACCTGACAGTGGTAGTGATATGCCTCAGCTCCCCTGATTGGCCAGAGTCCCAAAGGCGAAGACTGAATTGCGGCGGTCTCACTAAGGAGGCGATGAGCAAGTTGAAGAGCGCACTAGGGGGAGGAAATTGAGAGTTTTATTTTGTAAATACCATTATTTAATTTTATTTTTGCATCACATCGTTGTGTAGGATGATCTTTCATCTGTTTGTGGCTGTTTCAGGTGATTTAGATATATATATAAATAAAAAAAAACAGCCAGCAGTTTTGTAGTTTGTTGGGGTGGGTATTGTTTGGTACTTCTGCCCATTTGGAGATGTGCGCGCACTTGCTGCCTCATTTGTCCCGTCATTTGTAATGGCTCGTGAGATGATATCATGTTAAATCGATCGGGACACTCCGTGGATGAATCACGGATGCTCCGTCCTATTCAAGATTGCCGCTCTTGGTAATATTTGACGGTTTGAATCGGGGGAACCTTTTATGTTGTCCTTGCGCATTCTTGTGCAAATAAAAATGTAAAGCACGAATCCGACCATAACTGAAGTATTACTGTGGATTTGGTTTCTGTCACGGTGCCCCGTGAGCCATTCGCGATTCAATCGACTCTTGTGGCTGTCTTCTGTTTGTTCTCTGTCGGTCGCCAGATTCGGGATAAAACGAGATTTTCGACTCGAAGGGCTTGTGGCCACAGAGTTTGTAGTTTGTTCCTTTCCTGGGTGGGTTTTGAGATGGGAGAGTTTTTTCTAGACATCCAATCCGAGCCCTTTTGGATTTAACATCTCTTCTTCCTGATTTTTCTCCTCCACCGAACTCTAGATCAAGTGGTTGGGCTTGTGAGGACACCATTCCCAGTCTCCTTTCACACGACCCAAATATCCTGCCTTGCCATTGAAACATGATAAAAGAACTCTTTCGCAATCAGGTTCATCCTCGAGAGAATCGCAACGGAAGATACGCAAAAACAAAAGAACCTGCCGAATTTTATACTTAATTTGTGGTTTGGAAGTGGGAGTACATCACTTAATCTACGGATGTTGAGATGCCCCGATACTCGAGAGTAAAGCTCAAATTGTACAAAATGCTGAGAATTCATCAATAACAAAATGTGAGATTGATAGGCAAGAAAGAAGGGGAGGGAAGTGTTCTTCTGATCCTTTGAGAAATCAGACTAAGCGAAACATTCACTTTTTCCATCCGGACGCTACAAGAAGCTTTAGTTTAAACTCATTTTGGTAAATTTAAACCAATTATACTTGGAAAAATTACTAGACCCGCGTTCAAACTCACAGAAGAATGACAAATTTTCGGATGATTTATTGATATAATAAGCTCAGTTTATCATATCATCTGTAGAATGACTCCACATGATATGATTTTAAACATGTTTTACTTTTCGACCCACGTCACCCAGCTCCCTCGTCTTCATCTTAAAGTGTCGTTAAAAACCGTTTACATTTTTTTCTAGTTGGACAATTACGTTTACAAGAAATCTTTTAATGTTTTTCAAGATAAAAAAAAGATAAATTATCACGTGAAAACATTGTTTGGTTAAAAATCAATTGTTCCAAAAACAAGACCTAACGTAATCTGTTATCTTAGTTACAGAAGGTGAATTTGCCTATCTTTAATTTCTCATGCGCGGCGTGCTAAAATTCACAAAATTGTGCGTTACTTCCTTGGTCTCATTTCCTTTTCCATTAGTAACGTTTTGATTAACACTCTGCTCACTTAAACTTAAATGTTGATATTCTCATCGAAATGGTTAATGATTTTTTCCAAATTATAATCGATGTGCTGATGACATTACTCAATTTACATTCACTATACAAGATCGCATTACCATTCTTATTTTTGTAAATTATGGAAAGAAAGCGTACCATAGCGAGCATAGTCACGAGTAAAAATTATGATAGAAAAGCAAATGAAAATGGTAGAACTAGTAGTAGTTGGACATGATAATTGTTCTTTAGTACTACAACAACGGGAACAACAAATAGAACATTTTATTCATTAGCATAACCAATTTTTTTTCTTGATAACGTTTAAGAAAACTTTAAAATGAGCTAAAAAAATTTGTTGTTCATAAACGGAAAAACTAAAAAAAAAAAATTTGTCAACGGGGAATCAAGGGCAACAAGATGTACGGCTCTGATTGGCGGATGAGGAGGACTCCAAGATCATCCACCTTCCTTCCATTTTCTCCCGTTGGTCAAATGCGGCACGCGCGCACGATGAAGGTACTCACCCAACCACTCACGCGACAGCATCGGACCGCCCACTAATCTCCCACACTGATCTAACGGTGAGGACTGCTTGATCACGAGAACTTACCGTGTACCGTCAACGCACCCGGCAAAAAAGGCTGCGCGTAATTCTTTCCTCGCGATAAAACGCTGGCAACGAAATTCGGGAGGAGCAGGACACACACACTCTTTCTCGTCCCTCCTCTTCTTCTTCTTCTCCCCATCTGAGCTTCGACCACGCGAACTCGACCTTTGATCCTTCCGGAAGCTTCGATTCCGGGCATCGGTTCGGCGCTACGAGCAAATGGCGATGGCGAGTATCGCGAGGAGGAAGGCTTCGCACTTCCTCAATTGCACTTCCGGGGCGCTCAGGTACTCCTACTCCTTGACGTCCTCCTCTCGGAGCTTCGCCTCGGGATCTGACGACAACGACGTCGTCGTCATCGGCGGAGGCCCCGGAGGTTACGTGGCGGCGATCAAGGCGGCTCAGCTAGGGCTCAAAACCACCTGCATCGAGAAGCGCGGCGCCCTCGGCGGGACTTGCCTCAACGTCGGATGTATTCCTTCGAAGGTGATTTTTTTTTTCTTTTTCTCTCTCTCGGTGGTCGGGGAGTTTTCTTGGGGCTTGGATTTTTGGTGATCGTCGTCGTTTTTGGGGTGGTGATGTGCCTGCATCGGATTTTGGAGGTTGTGGTTGGATCTAGTGGTTTTGTCTCGTTGTTGAACGGTTTGAATTGCTTTTTGTTCCTATTTACTTGGGTTAGAGGAGCCAATTCTGTAGGGGATGTGTGTTGAAATTCACAATGATTTGAGGAGGGAAGCTTTTCCTTTTCCCCCAAGAGCTGTTTGTTTTGATGTCAATTTCATATAAGTTGAATATGTCTCCTTGTGTAGATTAGAGTGACAAATAAATTTTGGTGGACGTAACAGAAGTCCACAAATATAGAGATTCTTGCATGAGGACTTTCAATGGTCAAGGAGAGTTTGGAGAACTTCTCTGTTCCTATGAAAAACGAGGAGAGTAATCTCTGTAATCCTGATTCTTGAGTGACACGAGGATTTAGTCTGTTACTTATTTGAGCTTGAGCATTGAGCTGGGAATGTGGCATCACGAGAAAATAAATGGAAAAACTTGTTTTAAGTGTTGAAGATGAGTCTTGTTTGCATACACATACACCACTTGAAGAGCTTATAGCATTCTTATTATATTGTGAGCGGATCGGAGTTTTTTGCTGTCTTTCAGTTTGTATGCTTTAGAACACCTTTTCTTTTCTGGTTGACTAACAAGCTTCTTCATTTGAAAGGTGCCTTTTTTGGGTAAATAGGTGAGCCTTGATTTTTTTTTAATCACTATTAAGCCGTTTATATGCTTGTATAGTGTTTGGTTCTTGCCATTCGCCATTGATTTTCCACGATTGATGTTAGAGCATCCGTTTTGCTTGTTTTTCAGGCATCTTTTGTTTGGTTAGGTTATACATTAATATATCTTCAGTTGAAAATAGACCTTCATTTATGGGCACTTGAAGTCTTGCCTTGGTGGTTAGTTTTACACTTCTCTTTAATTTGCTTGTGGACAATGCTTTAGTAATGACAGAATTTTTTCCAACTCCATTTTCCCATTGTTGTTTCCCTTCCTATTAACAGGCACTGCTTCATTCCTCTCACATGTATCATGAAGCGAAGCATTCTTTCGCCAGCCATGGTGTGAAATTTCCATCTGTTGAGGTTGATTTACCTGCCATGATGGCCCAAAAGGACAAAGCTGTGTCCGGTTTGACCAAAGGTATTGAAGGTCTGTTCAAGAAAAATAAGGTGACCTATGTTAAAGGGTATGGAAAGTTCATCTCCCCCTCAGAGGTCTCAGTAGACACCATCGATGGTGGCAATACAGTCGTAAAGGGCAAGAACATAATAGTTGCCACTGGCTCTGATGTGAAATCTTTACCGGGGATAACCATTGATGAAAAGAGAATAGTCTCTTCAACTGGGGCCTTAGCTTTGTCAGAAATTCCAAAAAAACTGGTGGTGATTGGAGCAGGATACATAGGCCTAGAGATGGGTTCAGTATGGGGCCGACTAGGATCAGAGGTGACGGTAGTTGAGTTTGCACCGGATATAGTGCCCTCTATGGATGGGGAAATCCGCAAGCAATTTCAACGTGCCCTCGAGAAACAGAAGATGAAGTTCATGCTCAAGACCAAAGTTCTCGGAGTTGACACATCCGGAGACATTGTAAAGCTGACCCTCGAGCCAGCAGCTGGTGGTGCACAGACAACTCTTGAAGCTGATGTTGTTCTCGTCTCTGCTGGAAGGACGCCATTCACAGCAGGTCTTGAGCTAGAAAAGATAGGAGTGGAGACCGACAAGGGTGGAAGGATACTCGTCAATGACCGATTTGCTACAAATGTGCCTGGTGTATATGCAATTGGAGATGTAATTCCAGGCCCAATGCTTGCTCACAAAGCTGAAGAGGATGGGGTTGCTTGTGTAGAGTTCATAGCTGGTAAAGTTGGCCATGTGGACTATGACAAGGTCCCTGGTGTTGTATACACGCATCCTGAGGTTGCATCTGTTGGAAAGACTGAGGAGCAGGCGAAGGCACTTGGTGTTGATTACCGTGTGGGGAAATTCCCTTTCTTGGCTAATAGCAGGGCCAAGGCGATTGATGATGCAGAAGGGATTGTCAAGATTCTGGCTGACAAGGAGACAGACAAGATATTAGGAGTTCATATCATGGCACCAAATGCTGGCGAACTCATTCATGAGGCAGTGTTAGCCTTGGCATATGATGCTGCCAGTGAGGACATTGCACGTGTGTGCCATGCACACCCAACGATGAGTGAGGCATTGAAGGAAGCTGCTATGGCAACTTATGACAAGCCCATTCACATCTAGATTTCTGAATTTATGTTCAGTGCATTTTCGATTTTGAAATCTCTGGCTGAAAACTTCCTGTTTCTTCGTCTACATTATTTGGAAGAGTCCGAGTGTCCAAAGAGAAGTTTGCCGTCATCTTCTGTCTGCAATAACAGAATGATCTTGTAGCGTTTTTGCTAGCAATGTTCATAAACGCTTTAGCAGGATCTGTGGAGGGATTGGGCCATCCCCAGGATTGACGTTTTGTTTTGCTTGTAAGTTGCGAAACAGGTTTGCCCATACAGATGTGACTGGCTTCCTGCTTGAAAGATTCAAATCACGTGGAAGCTTCCAGTTATCAACGATATGAAAACGGGTCTTCAAGCTGCCCGCTATTTCATGCGAACTGTCGGAGATGCATCCCAAAATCAAGCCTTATACTTTCCACTTCAATTTTTAGTTTAGGCTGAAGTCTTGCCATCGTTTGCCGGTCGGTTCCCATCCCTACCGGGGCAACACCCATCTCGATGAGGCCCAAATTCCACTACGCATCTTCATTTGAAGGGAGTTTTAGCCTTCTAAGTTGCTCTTTTAATTTAATCGCAGTTATCCGATCGCTATTCATGCAAATCAAGCTTTAGAATTTTTATGGGGAGGAAAAGATGATTTGACTATAAATAACCAGGCGCGATTTAAACCCATCACTGAGGCTATGCTCTCTCGTCCAAAAGCTAATACCGGATCTTTAGAATTGGAAACAACAATCCATGACCATCAGCGTTGGTTATGTGTCCAACTCTACTAACATCATGAAAAATAACATCTAACAATCGACGTTGAAGATTCATCTGTCAAATTCAACACCACGAAGCAATATTCCCCAATCAACCAGAAAACGGGCTCTTCCCTAATTCATTCGCCCACAGATGAAAAAAGCAAAGGTGAAACAGAGAATTGACCGAAAAGCTCTCCCACGCTAACCAGTTCCTTTAGGAGAAGAGAGACTGCTCTTCAAAACCTGTCCTGATAACTCTTTGCTTACGGCTGGGCTTCGTGTCCCCTCTTAGCGAATTTCACACTTCTGGAGCAGTGGGCACACGGCTCCAGAAGATGCGCCAGCATGTATGGTCAATACTGTTCCATCTTCATGGCTCATCCTGCATATCTGGCTTCCTCCTGCCATGCATGGCGAGGCGTACATCTCTTTCCCTCTCAAACTCACGGTAATCTGCTCGTTGCAAGAAGGAAACTCTGTCCAGATACTGATTTGAGCTTTTCTTGTAGGCGTCTAGCTCATCTTCCATCCCCTGGTTTTCTTCTTTGAACTCTCCCCAGTCCTTCTTCGTTTTATCAAGCACACTCAGCTTCGGTTTCTTCTTTATTTGTTCTAGAACAGCATCGACGGCAGAAGGTGCAGCAGCCTTGCCCTTGTCGGATGCTTCTTTTGAATCAGAATCCACGAACTTCCTTACTTCTATTTCTTGACCGGCAAAGTCCCGAATTTCAGTGATCTAGATAAGAATCAGATACAAGCCATTCACATAAGAAGCAGATTATTCGGAGGGGAAAAACTTCTCAAATGCTAAAAAAGCTTCATATTACACTTACCCACCACACACCCAATTCTAACATTGGCAGCAAATAATGACATTTCAACTACTTCTCAAACCGAAGTAACAGAATATTAGACTAAAAAGCAGGTACAAAAGATTGAAAAGGTAAATGGAGGTTGTTCCTCCTCACTGTGAAATGTACTTACCTCAACTTTACCCCTCCCTGAAGCAGCAGCTGCAGCTGCATCCTTCACTGCTGAGAGAGCAGCGGCCGCCAGCCTCTTAGCCTCATCGCTACTTCCATTCTGGACTAGATTAGGCCTTTCCTGGGGTCTCTCTTGTGACAACGATTCTTCCTTCTTAGGAGCCAAGCCTAGATAGTTCATCCAATTCTACAAAGTGAAGCCAAAGTTATACGCTAACTATTATATTCACTCAAACCATAACAGAGTAAGAATATTCTCACAGTGGATGTCTTGCGCATAGTGTTATTCACGGTTGAACTGGACTTTTTGCAAATGGATCTGAGTGTCTGCTTAGAGGTCCCTTTGTTCATTTTCTCCCACATAGCATCAACCCTAGCTTTCATATCTAGCCGAATCATAAGAAAATTTTAGCCCCATGCTTTTCAGCTCACGGTCCATGGTGCTTTAACAGATAACTACATACAACGAAACAGAAGAATTAGCACATGGGCTTACCAGTCTCCCACAGCTCAGGTCCTGAGCTTGAAAGAAGACCTCCTTCTTCGACTGCCTCCATCCCTGTCCCCTCCTTATCTCTCACTGTATCTAAAAAGTTGGAGCATATCCAATCATCAAAACATAGACAAAAGAGACTTCCCTATCCTAAATAACAAACCACGCACAGACTTCGTAATTTCGCAACATCAAGCTCTTCAACAGCAGATAAGATAATCAAAGCAATGCAGGTCAAGATGGCTCCTCCTTCTTCCCGCTGATCTAGCAGATGATATCAAGGGAAAAGAAAGAATCCACATAACGATACAGAAAGCTTGTTAAGCTGCCGCAAATTCGAAGCAAAACCTGCCCTTTTTCCCCCTCCCCAAGGAAAGCTTGAATCTTAAAGCGAATCGAAAGAGGTAAAGAGGGAAAAAAAAAATCAAACCCACAAAGCTCTAAGTCACGGCGTGCCCTTCATCAAATCTCGAACGAGGAGAGCCAATTGGCCTCCTATGAACTTGAACTAGATTGGAAAAACTTGAGATTTGCGGGTACAGGGGAATTTGCTCAGCGCGTAAAAAAAAGCAGATAGCGTCGACACATGGCAATTGAGGAGGATGAAGATGAACCCATTTGAGCTCTCGTCATGGAGAGAGTACCTGAGGCTGAGGTCTCGTCGTGGCTAATAGTCGCAGACATTGGAGACGATGGGCACCGATTGAGCTCCGGACATAACATGGCGAGCAGCGAAAAGATGCTTCTTTGCCGTGAAATAGATGACAAGTCTCTTTCAATTTTTGTTCTCTTCTTGGGAACCAAAAAAAGGAGAAAAAGCACATGGATATATTTTTTTTTATCTGAATGTGTAAAGAGAGAAAATAATCCATGATATTAATTGGTTTAAAAAATAAATTCAAATTAGATGAGGAGAAATAAATTCATATTTGAAATACGTATTGTTTTGGGAAATTAATTCATAATATTCACGATTGATTAAAGTATTTTTGTTATTTTAATTTAGGCTTCATTTGTTTAGTGAAAAATAAATAATTTAGGCTATATTTTTCAGAATTAATTATTTGTATTGTTTGAATTATTCAATGAAAAATATTTCAATATTAACGACATTTTATGTATAATCATTTTCGTGAATGATCGGTTTTTTTCATTTGTTCAATTTGTTAAGTGATACAAGTAGTTATCTTAAAAAAAAATCATTCAAATCATGTATTTTTTTTACGAAATAAATGCATTCTTAATTTTCTTAATTAAGTCGACAAGTTGCCCATGGAAAACCTTGACCCATATCCGAACCGAACCTAGTAAATTACAAGTCAACATTACTAACTTCGATTTGATTCAATAAGAAATTGTTAATATCAAGCCATCACACAAGTGAAAGTACTTTAGCAACTTACTATAATCATCAATAGCTAGTTCAAGCGCGATAACATTAATAACAGCATATCTTATTTTATTAAATGAAAAAGGTGATAGGAGCATAGCGCAATGTCTAAATAATTAAACATACAAAAACCCTTGTTCGAGATTCACGATCCCTGGATGAATAGTCACTCTAACAGGCTTTTGGCATCTAATAGGAGAAAAATAGGATAAATGCACTGAAATCCATAAATTTTATCAAAAAAGTATAATTGAATCATAAAACTTATAAAACACACAATCAAATTCTAAAACTTATCAAATTATTGCCATCAAATCATTTCGTTAACTTCATCCAACTTGATTAGTAGATAAATTTTGACGTGTTTTTTTCCTATATTCTAGAGGTAATGAGGTGACTAAAACAATGTTGGGTTAACATGTTATTTTAGTTAAATTAAAAAAAAAGTAATAAAAAAAGAGGGGTGAGAAACCATCCCTTGCCACCACCCCCACCATTGTTGTAAAGAGGGTGCCCAATGAGGGTCGTGATCCTTGGCCAATGGCCAAGGGCCCTCGCCTAGATCAAGCAGAGAGCCATCACCGGCAACCAAACCTTGCCCACGACCTACAGTAGCTAGCACTTGGCAACCCCAATTAGCCATCTCCCATCATCATTGAATCTTCCTGGTGACGGTGGTATCCGGCAATGGTTGGGCAGTGGTGGTGACTATTTCTCACCTCTCTTATTTTATTTTACTTAAATTTAATCGTCGATTTAACTTTATCTTTTATATTTTAGCTATATCATTGTCACATTGAGAAAAGATTTTAAAAAAAAAACCACGTCAACAATTTTATAGAGAGCTAGTATCCTTAAAAATGAAGAAAAAACAGAGTAAAGTGGATGGAGTTAACGGAAGGGTTCCATTGCACTAATTTGACAAGTTTTATAATTTAGTTATATTTTCATGACAAGTTTCAAAACTTCGAATGCACTTATTTTAGAGAAAAATATATACTTAGGCTCTGTCTATTTTATGAAAAATATGATTTTTTGAAAAATATTTTTTACGAAGTCATTTCCTAAGGAAAGAAAAAATTTTCAGGTGTTTGAATGAAATCTGAAAATAAACTAAAAAATGTTTTCTATCGTTTGATATAGAAAATCTGATTTTGATTTTCCCCTGTGCACTTTATTTAGTTATTTTTATTTTTTAAAAAATCAATTTTTTTCTTTTTCTTCTTTTGTTGTTGTATTATAATTTTTTTTTCCTTCTTCTTCGACTGATCACCCCATTGGCGAGCGATGAGATCACCCAAAGCTGATGAGACTTGAACTTGCTAGATTCGGCAAGCTCATTGCTTGCCTATGGCTGCCAATCGACGGAAAGAAAAAGAAAAGGAAAAAGAAAAAGAAAAAGAAAATAATTAAAATGAGTGCACGAATAAGAACATACTTGGTTTGGGTGAAAGAAAGAGCAGGCAAAATGATTTCGTCTCTTCAAAAAGAGGTATTCATTTTTATAATTTTTTATTGTGTGTATTTGTCTTAATTTAGTTTATTTTTTGTGCATCAAACGCCAAAAAATTTAAAAATTATTTTTTTTGTTTTTCATCGGCAGAACAGCCTGCCAGGCCGTGCTGGCCATTGCCATTTGCTGACTGCGTCACCTTCGCCTCTTACCTTATCTAACCCGACAAGACGCTCTTGCCCAATCCTCGCGAACGAACCAGGGGGCACGAGACACTCAGTGCAGCGACTGGGGAAGCCGAAAATGGCGTCTTTGGCGCAGCAATTCACCGGTCTGAGATGCCCACCAGTCTCTCGCTCCCGCCTCTCCAAGCCCTTCGCTCCTCACCGGCAAACTCAGACCCCCGGTTCTCCTAAGAAGCCTTCCTCTCTGACCATCGTCTCTGCGGTGGCCATCTCCAATGCCCAGACCCGAGAGAGGGCCGAGCTGAAGCAGCTCTTCGACGACGCCTACGAGCGGTGCCGCACTGCTCCCATGGAAGGCGTTGCCTTCACGCTCGACGATTTCCACACCGCCCTCGATAAGTACGACTTCAATTCCGAGCTCGGAACCAAGGTCAGTGGCTCTATTTTCTTGTAATTAATGAGTGTGTGAAGAGATGGGTCTTTGTTGGGCGTGATGCCAAGTTGAGTTTGATGTGGGAGATGTGCGACTTCCTGGAAAAAGAGAAGGGTAGAAGGGAGTGATTGGTGAGAGTTTGCAATATCAATGAGGGGCCGAGAGAAAGGCATGAATTTGTTGGCGATGGACATGGTTATGGGAAATTGTGTCTGCTTTTTCTGCCTCTTGCTTGTCAAGTGGAGAGCATTTCCTGGAAAATTACCTGAAGTGAGAACAACTTCTGCGCCAAGACAGAGACAGGTTCCTCATTGAAATACCTGTCTAAGAGTGAATAGAATGTTCAACCGCTATTTCCTGGCCGAGACTGACAAAAGCTGTAACTTCCTCATGGTGTTGAATATCGAAATGGTGTTACCATCCTTACTTATTTACCTCATTAATTTTCCGAGATTTACCCTTTTCTCATGGCAATTTTCTATTTTTGTGTATACGAGTGTGCATGAGCATGTGAGGTTCATACTACGCTCTCTCTTTTTTTTTCTCAGGTGAAGGGAACAGTTTTCTGTACAGATGCCAATGGGGCGCTTGTTGATATAACTGCAAAATCTTCAGCCTTTTTGCCTGTCCAAGAGGCATGTATTCACAAGATAAAGCATGTTGGAGAAGCTGGTATTGTTCCTGGCTTGAAAGAGGAGTTCGTAATTATTGGTGAAAATGAAGCTGATGATAGCTTGATCTTGAGCTTAAGAACAATACAGTATGATCTTGCTTGGGAAAGATGTAGGCAGCTTCAGGCTGAGGATGTTGTGGTTAAGGGCAAGGTTTGCATTGTTGCTTTTAGCATTACCATACTGTTGGTATTCCGAGCAGTCAACTGCACCATCTGCTTTGTTCATTGAGTTTTCTTGGTGACTCACTGAATGCGAGGGTGCAAAATTGCACCCAATACACTCCTCTGTCTTGTTGATATCCAAATTCTTTTTGTAATTATCCTGACCTTGAAACTATTTTCTGTCCTTTCTATGACCCAGGAGATCTTGAGATAATCTACTCTTCCTCTTTCGTTTGTTCAGCGATTTCCTTTTACTTTTTTCCAATTAAACAATTGTGTAATTTAAGGTCTTCTGTATATCAGGTTGTTGGTGCAAACAAAGGTGGAGTGGTCGCTGTGGTGGAGGGCTTGCGAGGATTTGTTCCTTTCTCTCAAATATCAACCGTAAGATCTCTCATCTTTTGACGTGGCTTCCCTAATTTTATGTTGAATAGTTTACTTGTGAATCATGCTGTTACCAGTCCTTCAAGTTGCCGTCTGATGTCCATTTTATTAGTTCATGATGCTATCTATTTCTTTGTTTCGAAACATTAGTTGAATTTTGTCAATGAATTTTTTTTATGTTTTGAACTGGTATTATATCGACCAAAAAAAAAAAAACTGGTATTATAATTAACTTAACAATCGTTTTGGACATGCATCAGAAAACAATTGCAGAAGAGCTTCTTGAGAAGGAACTCCCCCTGAAGTTTGTGGAAGTTGATGAGGAGCAGTCTAGACTTGTCCTCAGTAACCGCAAGGCAATGGCAGATAGCCAGGCCCAGTTAGGCATTGGATCAGTGGTTATCGGCACAGTTCAGAGTCTGAAGCCTTATGGTGCCTTCATTGATATTGGTGGAATTAATGGACTCCTCCATGTCAGTCAGATCAGCCATGACCGCGTCTCTGACATAGCAACCGTTCTTCAACCTGGAGATACTCTCAAGGTTATATGCCTAATTACTTTGTATAGTTAGATTGCTGGAAATTTCACTTATGATTAGTAGATAAACCTCTAACTAGCTCGCCTGTTGTAGGTTATGATTTTGAGCCATGACCGCGAGAGGGGCAGAGTGAGTCTTTCAACCAAGAAGTTGGAACCTACTCCTGGTGACATGATTCGCAACCCAAAGCTTGTTTTTGAGAAGGTAGTGGTCTCAAATACACGATTCTCATTGCTTTAATGCCATTTTAACTTAGTTTCATGTGGTAGGGTTTTAGTTCTTGATGGTGGAATGTGGATCTTACTTGATTAGTGAAAGCACATTGATAGCACTTGGGATTGATTAACCCTTTGGTGAGAAATATTGTGAAATAAAAGACATGAAACCTATTGCTCAAGACTGCCAAGATCTCCGACTAGTATTATTAGTAATTTTGGATCACATTCTTTTGCTTTTATGTTTTTTGGTTACAATTGTGAATCTTATATTGCTGCCTTATCACATACTTATTTTGGAATGGACCTCAATGTAATAGGCGGAGGAGATGGCACAGACATTCAGGCAGAGAATTGCTCAAGCAGAAGCGATGGCTCGTGCGGATATGCTTAGGTTCCAGCCTGAGGTAAGTCCCTTTGCTTAGTTGGGCTGGTCCCTGATTGACTCTCTCTTCCGGCCAATTCTGGGGTTTATGTAAAAACCGATTTTGGCTATTGCAACAAGTGAAAGCACTACGTAAGCCGCTTTGAACATGAGGGTTTGCCCTTGGTACCAATGACGAAACTGAAAAATGTTTTATATTGTAATTGCATAACTGAATCACACTTTAACTAGTGAGGAACTTTTTCATGTTGCTCGTGTGAGTTATTTCTCTCCTGTTTGTGTCTTTGGTTGTTGTAAAGGCGCCACCAATTCTAGCTGTTTCCCTCGCCAGGATCCACACCGAGCTCCATAGCTTGGATTATTACACTTTGGACACACGTTTGAGTTTTACCATTTTCATACTTCTGCTTGCCTGCTTTGTCGTTCTTTTGGGTTTTGTCGGGTCTGCAACCGTGAGTAGTGCACATTTAGTCATAGCTTTTATATATTAATGTGATGAAGTAACCGACCCCTTTCTTGATACTACAGAGTGGATTGACCCTGAGTTCTGACGGGATCTTGGGTCCACTTTCCTCCGATTTGCCAGCAGAAGGCCTAGACTTGAGCGATGTTCCTGCAGCCGCCGGTGAACCGTGATTGAGATTGCCATAGTGTACTGTTTCTAGTTAAATGATTTCTTGTAGAGGAACTGTTACAGGTTGCAAAAGTATGGGCAAATGTACTGTGTAAAGAAGCGAGGAGAAGAAATTATTGATTCGACGTTGCCAGAATGGAGCTCTTCCATGTTCCTTAATCGAGATAGTTATCACAAAGCATTTGGCTTTGTAAAACTTTGGAGAGGACCCAGTAAAACAAACTGAGATTAAAAACACTGTTATCTAAGCAAATGTATGTTCGGAAAATGCACGACACGCCGCATATAATTTGTTAAAGACAGTTAAATCACCATATTGATTCTCAATATATGTGCACTGTCATATCGAGAAAAGGTAGCAATTATTCGGCTGTAGACGGTAGAGTCCCGACGGGATTTATCCACATAGCATTGTAGCAAAGCAGCATCTTTTTTTCTTCAATTGGCCTTCCAAAATGGTAGCAGAAAATCATTTCAACCTGCCAAACATTGGACCGTTTACGTTATTCTCTCAGTGAAAATTTCCAACATTTCATGATTCATTTGTCCAATATATTCGCGCAGTATGGACCCTGTAGCTTATGTACACAGTACTCCTTTACATCTCTCTAAATTCCAGAATCGAAAAGTAAAAAAAAGAAAAAATCCTATCACAAGAAAAACGGTATCTCCATCTTCATACCTTAGAGAACACATTTGTTAGATCAGAGATCACTATTTCGCCACTACCTCTCCATCTTCATACCTTAGAGAGCACATTTGTTAGATCAGAGACCACTATTTTGCCACTACCTTTCTTGTTTGCCACTCTTCTTGGCCTTCTTTTGCTTTTGCTTAAGCTGAGTAAGACCTGCAGCAGTTATCTTTGCATTGCCAATAATTGCGGCCACCAGCTCAGGCTCTGTACAAGCCTTCATCAACTCCTTCTCCCTAGTTGTCGCCTCGGGTATATGGCTAAACAAGTTCATTGCCATTTTTGCAGCTGCAATAACCAAAATTCTCGGTGAAGTAGTTGCATATAAGAAGCATAAAAGCAAGCATGGAGAGGAGAGAACGAGATGCTCAAGCTCAAGTACCTTTTCCCTTCTTTGCAGTTCCAGGGACAATCTTCACCCGGTATTTGTACGATTGTACTGCATTGTATGGCCCACAGACAGGGACTGCATACAAGAGAATATCGCCAGGTTGTGGATTCCCCGTCAAGTAGTCCACATCATTTAATTTGCCTTTCTCTTCCTCCCCAATTTCATGAATATCATCTTCTTCCATGGTTACTCTGTCCACATCAGAGAGAGTATCTCCCGAAGGCAAGTGACCCTGAACCTGACTTTGTGAAGCTTCGTCTGGATGCTCTGGACAGTCACGGGAAAGGTGCCCTACCTTTTTGCATTTGTAACATATTTTTTGCACGTCTTCTGGACCTGCATATTGTGGCCAAAGATAAACAATATTTTATTTGAACTTGGGCTCTCCTAATAGCAAAAATAAAATAAAATAAAATAAAATAATAACAATAATAATAATAATTTGAAAAAGGATAAGGATATGAACAAGGAGATTAAAAGCCCAAAAATAGAAGTTTAGGAAGTAGAGAGATTGCTCTCTCATTGGCAATGAATGAACAGTGGACAGACATCGTACAGTCCCCTATTTTCATCATTTAATTTCTAGTGAATCCAGCTCTTGACATTCTCTCAAGATGTTTAACATCTGGGCAGCCGACATGCGACAACCTTCTCTGATGATGATATATCCAATTACTACTTATCTCCCGTATCAATTTGAAACAGCTGACAAAGAAAAGATTCCTTTCAGTGAGAACAATATTGTTCAAGATTTCAATTAAAACTCATGTACATACCACTAACAGCTTGTTTGTCCTTGTGTAGAGCCGCATTTCCCTTCTGTGACTCAACATCATTCTTGTGCGCCTTTCCAGCAGACTATAAAATTTCAAAAGGATATCTCATCAAAAAAATACAGAGAAGATGGCGTTGTCCACATTCATCTGATAAACAATTAGAGGGCAACTATGCTCATATACAAAAAACGAAAATGCATTCGAGTTGAATGCAATTTTGCAGAAATAATGGATGAAAACATTCATATTTATCGTGATCTTACAGGGCCTTTCCAGATGAAACTATTGTGACAATTTCTATACCGTACTGTCAAATGCATTTCACACCATGTATTTTCCACCAACAGTACCACAGTTAGAGATGCATATCAAAGCCTCTCCAAGTTTTCCCTGTTTCGTTAGTGTGTGCATATGCGAGTACGGGGTGGGAGGGCCTTTCGATTTGGTTTTACTAGGTCAGTAGGTCAGGAATGAGTAAGATGTTTTGCCACAAGTTCTGACAACGAGGGTGTTTAAGTATGACACTATAGATAGGCAGTACTATTGATTCAAGGTGCTTTCCGGGAAATTAATTGGTTATTTAGGATTAAATAATGTACAGATACTTCTCAATTTTCAGAGATTATATAAATGCTTCCCATCAATTCATTAAATTTGTGAATTACATGAAAAGTAAAAATAAAAATATCCACACCCATCAGTTTGTTGAAGAAGCTACTGCAGCAAAGAGATGTCAAAGGACCAAATCAACGAAGGGAAAATGAACAGGGGATATTGATGAGGAAATATTTTGCAACTTGGCCAGTGTAAATTGTGTTACAGAATATTTAACTTACAGCCAATAATGCCATGCGAATGCTTCTTTCTTCCTCATCCTGATCAGCATACTTCTCTTTCATCTTTTTAAGTTTACTCCTCTGACCACGGCTGACTTTCCCTCCACCAGGTTTCACACTTTGAACTCGTTTTTCAGAATGGTCAGCAGAAATGCCACTTTCCTTTGATTTACTGACTCCCTCATCCACGAGTGTTTCTGCAGAAACATTACTCTGCATGCCTTTCTTGAGTTTTCTTCTTTCAGCTTTCGAAGTATGAGGTTTATCTCTAGTTGGAACTTTTTTCTCTTCCCGATTGTGTTCTCCCAATGAATCTGATTGAGAAGCTTGAAGCCTATAATGCATACCAGGCTGGGAAGCAGATCCAAGTCCAAGTGCTTTATCTATGAGATCATCCAGTTGTGGGTTCATTGAAGCAGCGTCATTTACTAAACCATCAGCTCTATTGTTTCCATCACCACCATTCGGGGTACCATTTTGCGCGACATGGAAGATATCTTGGTCACTACCTCTAGAAGAGGAGATTGCAGAGGCATCTTGTGTGAAATTATCTTTATCCCTGGATTCAGATGCACATTCAGAATTTTCTACTGTGGTATCAGGAACTCTTCCCAGCTCTCTCGTGATTTTCTCCTCTGTCACTTCCTTTTCAGAGTCACTATCAGGTTCTTCGTGGAGAGACACATTTTCTTCTACATCATCATTGCCCTCCTCCTCACCTCTCACTCTCCTTTCATTCAAATGTGAACCCAAAGAGCTCTCATCCAACCGAAACAACAACCCAAAACCCATCACAAGAGGGTGAGGAGGTAGAAAGTTTTTCTTTCCACGTATCATGAAACTTCCCACGGTAAGATATTCACCTGTGGGAGCTGTTTTACTAACTTGGTGCGGATAGACCCACCAAGCACTGGTGATGATCTTTGAATCCCATGCTTGGCTGTGACACACCTAAAACAAGCACCAAAGTAACAATTGATCATCCTCAATGATTACCGTTCCCCTTTGCACAGCCTCACATTACTGACAAGCATACACATCATCTGACTGAAGACGATTACTGAACAATAATAAAGAGCATAAACATAATCCGACTGTGAGGAAGACAATTACCGTAAAACATCCAGCTTGATTTAAAGTAAGAGGAGGTATAGATTGTTCTGGCCTGTGGTTCTTTATCACTGTGCTAGATGCTCCGTGAAGATCAGCATGTATATACCTGTTCAAGAGTTGAATTGACATGATTAGTGGCAAGTAACAAGCTTCAATGCGAATTCAATTCTTTAATAGCTGAAGAAGAACAAAAGAATTCAAATCTTTACTTTCTTTTTTTTCCTTCCTCCTTACCCCCATTCCACCCCCACCCTGAAACTCCAAAAGAAAAGAGGAAAAAGAAGAAGTGAAAGCCCCCCAAAAAATAATTCTCTGCAATTACAACTTACAGATCTCCTTTTGACATATAACGCTTGACTATCATGTCGTTCTGTTGAGCATCACGACCGCTAATAATCAAATAATTCTCACTGCTGATGAACCAATTAAATTTCTCAAACCAATGGACTTTGCGCATATGAGTAATTGTTGCAACTGTCTTTTCCTGGATTAATTAGGGAAAGGCATCAGAAACAGAAGTCCAAAAGGACAAACTTCGACGTTAAAGTATATCACTAAACATAATGATGCTAGAAGATTACTATCCACAGTTGTTCAATTATCCTTCATTTAAAGAACAACGTGAACATACACTAGTAAAAATCCATAGCTTGATGAAGTTTACTCTCACAAATCATAGTGGCCAGACAAGTCTATCATACTCTTAACTGCGAATTAGGGAAAAACGAATGACCTCAGTGCCTGTATCATCTAAAATAGTTTAAAAAAAAAAAAAAACCCTTTTCTACTTGGAACAAACTGGTCAAGGGGTACCAACTGCTTATTCAGCATACGTTTGTCTAACATTCTGGTCTTTCTCAATGATTTGGTCCAGGGTTATAACTTTTTAGGCATCATGTTGATCCATAAAATCACATTTTTCCTAGCACAAACAGCACCAATAAGTTGGTTTGTACCACCTCAAGTAAATGAAAAGGTTATCCTATTTCAGCATAATGTTCTCTTTTCAAAGATTTCTTTGATGATAGTTATGAACTCAGATCAACTAATGGTCAATACCCCTCCAAATCTCTCAGATTTGGTAGCTCTTACCCAAATCAAGTGAAGCATTGATAAGACACGGAAGTATGTACCTGAGAAAGCTGGAGACGCGTCTTTCTCTCAGCAGCTTTGAAAGCTTTTTCATGTGCCGTAATGGTCTTTTCTTGCTTGGTTTCCTGCTTTTTCTTTTGTTCATACCACCGACAGGCATTGGCATGCGCAGATAACGCTAAATCAACTTCAACCTATAAAAAGGAGGAGGGTGAAAATTGTGCTGAACAGCTGTACATGGTGCTCTTTCTGATACATAACATATGCAAGATGGAAAGAAAATTCGAAGGGGAAAAAAAAACTTCGGCCCCCACAGAAAAGGAAAAAAGCAAGAAAGTCTCTTCAGCAAGTACGGGAAACAGTAATTATAAAGTGAATCAAGTCACTCAATTTTGGAGTCGGTTTCCATCAGGCAATTTAACTTTCAAAACTTTCAACAAGTAGAATAAATTTTGGAAGCACTTCAAATGAGGTGGCTCAGTTAACCATCCACTAAAAGCAAAAGAAATATCAATGTGGAATGCAACGTGACATGCAGACAAAGTGCCTTGTCAACTTTCTGCACCTGAGTACTTCAAAAATGCAGTGACCCAATTGAAAGTTCTAAAAGTCCAATGACCTGATTGAAAATAATAAAATTTCAAGGACCTGAATGGAAGTAACCTCAAAATTGAACGACTGAAACTTTCACCAGCATATCACCCATTTTTTCAAGTATAACAAGACTCATAAGCAAGGGTTATCATCGAGAGAATGAATAACCTAAGCTAGATCAAGTGATGGACACCTGTGCTAATGGTCCGAACAAAGATAATAAATTTCCCTCCGATGCAATTAAAGCCAAATTTCGAAAATACCTTATCCACAGGGAGTGTCTTTTCATCGTCATCCATCTCATCAAGATTGTTGCTTAACAGCAACATGATGGAATTTCTTTCCAGATGGAGTTTGTCAATAAGACCAGCCACAGGGTTACCTGACTTCTTCTCTTCTTTCACCATGCGAGCAAGATCCTCCCAATTCATACCCTTTGCAAGAGCCACTCGGACAGCTAATATGGCTGCATCGACATCTTCTAAGTTGTATTCTATCAATTCAGCCATTTTAACACAGCGGTCAACTTCTTTCTTTAGTGTGTGTGCACGATTTTCCTAGGTCAATAAGTAAAGGAAAAAACAAAAAGTTACCACATAAAGCATAAAGGTAAACCTGCATGGTAAGCAAGTTTTATTTCAAGATAAGAAACTAATCCTGCAACCGAGACACTGAGACCCATTCTCTTCACATAGTGAACATGAGAAATCAACTCTGGTATGGACGCACAACAGAAAGAGGTTTAACAATGGAAACAACAGCAAAAGCACAGAATAGTCTGAGTAGGAAGAAGTAGGAATCATCAATGATCAACATGGTAGTCAGAATAAGGGAGGACAATACATGCCTGTATGATACATCAGTGCGAATACATACGCAAGTAATACACATTTAGGAAGCAGCTAAAGCACCATCATCACAACCTCCACTTCCGAAAGGAAAATTACAAAGAAATATATGAATTAGAAGGGACTTGGCAATTAGAACACTCAGAGAACCTAGAAGTTAACTAGATAAATATAATTAGATTGATACCTGATCCAAGCGTATTTTATTAAGTTTATGAACCGCAGAGTCCTCTTTTGCCTTTTGTTGTTGTTCTGCCCGTTGACTCTCAATTTTACTATAAAACTCATCCAAAGCTGCATCAAACGTCTGAAATTTGATATGCTCCCTAGATTTGAATTGGTTCAACAAAATGGGACAGAACTCATCATAGATCTGTAGAATTGTCAGTCAGTAATAATTTTTGTGCGGTTGCAAATTTGACAGGATATGTGGTGAGAAGGAAAAGGGACTAAAACTGCAATTTTAAAAAACAAAAACAGTACCTGGCTTCCAGTTTCAGAAGGAGCATGAAGCTCCTTCTTCTGATTCTTATTCTGCAACAAAATGTATCCTTCAGGAATTGCATCTCCAGAGATCACATCCTGCAGCCAGTCCTCAAATTTCCCAACAGCTTTGATCAATCTTTGGACAGTCTCATCATCTAACTTGTCTTCCTTTGGAAGCTTCATATTGGGAGCCAGACTAGAGTCTAATATGATATGCTCAGAAAGTGCGGGTCCATACCCTAGGGCCTCCCCGAGAACCACTTTCAAAGTGGCTTGTCTGCCACGAGTACCATCATTGGTATTTTTGCCAGACTCGGATGACTTCACTCCCTTTCGAACTCCTTTCTTTTCAGTTGAAATTTCAGATGCATCTTTTTCACCTCCGTCGATCAGAGACTTATCATCATTCTGCTCTTCAGATGCTTTAAGGGCAGCTTGCAACTTTTGAGGAGTAGTTCTCTCAAATACCCGACAAATTTCTGTAGGATAACGATGACGTGACATTATTGCAACCCCTTTATCGTCATCTCTGTTTTATGAGAAAGCTTGTCAATAATCTAGCACTCCAGGTACTAAATCATGCATAAAATCCATTGGTAAGTTCTACTAGATTTGCTAGCAGGGAAGTGGCCAATGCACTGCCCTCAGTTTGGGGAACATGGAATGCGTAATGCTGTTAAGATCAAGACCATGTAGGACCTCAAATAATAGTCAATGATACATTTTGGTGGCTCATGAGCCATGATATGCTACATCTTACCAAGAACCATGTGCATTTTTTTAACAAAGAGCCTATGGTAGTAATAGAATTAGGAAAAACAGGAACAACTGTTGACACAATTTTTTGAGAAAAATAATAGACTCTGAGAGCTAAAATTGTCTGAATTCATCAGCTCAGTAATTAGCCTCAGATTATCAAGACCTCCTCCTCAAAAAACAGAAGATGCACATCTACTCTTATTGAAAAACAAGGTAGTCTGAGAAGTGAGAACATCAAGTTTGTTTCGTTCAATAGCAAAACATATACCTGTGTGATCGGAGAAGTGTCAGAACAGTAAAGTCTGAATCTGCCAGGATAATATTCCCTTGGGCATAAAGCTCCAGTATAACATAGTACGCATTCATACCCAGGCCAAATTGAAAGAGGACTATCTGAAACAAGGTATGAAAATAAGCGATGGAATCATAGGTTTGACATAAAAGACTGAAAGTTCAGTTAACAAGAGTATACCCTGTCATAACCAAGCTGCTTCACATCCTCTAGCCTTCTTGTGCGTATGTGTTTCCTCAACTTGAGAGTAAACCCAGAAGGTGTGTTACTCTTATCCCTAAAGCAAATTCATAACATTCTCAATGCAATAATTCATTATAATTAGTTGTAGCTACTATCAAGACCAAGATTAGTTTTTCTTTAGCTGATTAAAAACTGGCAAGGTTTTCGTGTTTATTTTTCTTAAATCACTACATGGAGGTAGTCCCAGACTCCCATATCCTTTGTCAAGCTATAAAGTGAAACATGTAGCAAACTCCATTAGCTTAACTTTTTAGAATTACAGTTAAGCGCTCAATTTCAACTCTGTATCAGAGCTAGAGGTACTGAGTTCAGTTCCTTACATTACCTTTCACCAATTAATGGGTTGCCTTCTTTATATGCCTTGGGTTTTCACAATCCTCTAACTTGCAATCCATGCATTGGATTTGCATGCTTCATGCTGTCCTCATCATATCAGCTTTCTCTAAAGGGGAGTACAGAGGCATAAACTATAATGCACACCATACTCCATGCAACGGTTGTGCACTAGCTCTAACTACCTCAAAGAAAACTCCCACTCATAGTCATTAGTTAAAAGTGTAGTGTTGACTTGAAGCCTAATAAGACTGAACTAAAATAAGGGAAAATATCAAAAACATACTTCATCTTTTGCCCATGCCCAGTTACAAACACAAGCATAATTGATGTGGAGGTGCAAAGTAGTCTCCAAAGGTAATTCATGTATGTATTTGGTATTTTCAAAAGTAAAGGTATGTAAGTGGCCATTGGGTGCAATGCGAGACATGTTTTTGGGATTTTCCCCTAAAGTAATAGATGCTCAATGTAGCATTATTGTAGTTCAAAGATACGATCAACTTCCACAGTATACATTACCAGAGTCTCATGCAACCACATTGCAAAAAGAAAACCCACAATATGCAAGATTACCTCACATAATCAGTGGTGTGCAAACGGACGCCACTCTCCATCAACAACAGAACCTTTTCACTTTCTCCCGATTCTGTCACTCCACTGCTATTCATAAGCTTGAACACATACGTCTGTCAACCAATTCCCACAAGCAACACCAAGGAAGGAAATTCATTCAACCTTTTCCATTTCATCAAATAAAAAACAGAATAGCAAGGAAAGTAGAAACTATATCACTTGAAACCAAATCATTCTAAAATTCACAGCTATTTATAAAGCTCGAGTAAGTGTATACAAGAGAAATTCACACACACAAGAAAAGTTATCACATTCAGTACAATCGCATCCCTCCTAACAAAACATACAATACGGACGACAACAGAGCCTAGAGCAGCCAGGCTTTACGTAAAATCAAACAACTTCACCCAAACCCGACCTCAATTGCAACCTCCCAGCGCAGGAATATGACTTTTTTTTCCCCTAGAACCGACAATTAGCAAGCGAAACGAAACGAATCAAAACAGAGCGGATGAAAAAGGAAGTGGAGCTGAGAAGAACCTTGGGAGAGAGATCGTAGACGTTGGAGCAACGCATGCCGATCAAGCGGCGCAAGCACTTCACCTCCGCGGCCACATCGGCCGTGTTCATCCGCACCTTCACCATCTCTGTCTCTGTCTCTGTCTCTACCTCCTACGCTCCTTCAAATCCACAGTTCGCCAGGTAGCTCCGAAGAGCGACGAGCACCGAGCTTCGGTTTGAACGAGCGAGAAACGCAGAGACCTCGCGCCCCGCCGCAACTCTACACTTGATCTCGAGACGACGATCGAACGACGACGAAGTTGCAGACAAGTCGGCGAGACGCTTCGAACACTTTCGTCTTTTTCCAGGTCTAAGGCCCACTCAGAAAATGGAACGGGCTGAATAGCCCAAATGCAAAGCGGACGAGAGGGCCCAAATTTTGGGCCCAATGAGAATCAGCTTTTCTCGAGCCCATATTAACAAAAAGTCCTTTGATGGTGAGATCCTGCAAATTCTGGCTTTTTTTATTCGACTTTTGAGTGTTACGATCTGCCGATTGGAGTCGATCATTGGGCAAGCCCAACGATCTATGAATGTTTGGGCCTGGCCCTGCCCGGCCAAATTTGGGTCGGCAAAACTTTCTCATGTGAAGACATTGTCCGGGCCAACTGATTTGCCTTTCGGAGTCGGGGAGGGCCAAGCGAGCCACCCGCCGGTCGATCACCACTATGAATGCATCGCCCTTGTTTGCTTGCCTCCTTCTAGCTCGAAGTGCCTAATTGTTATTATCTAGTGCTAGACACTAACCGCCGGAAACTCAACCAAGTGTCGCTTCCGGCGGAAGGGGCCAAGCATATTACCAAATGCCCTGACCTCAGAGCTCCCTTCACCTCGACTTTAGTCCCGAACGGTACTTAAGTAGCTAAGCTTCTCGACGGAGCCTCTCCAATAACAACCCCCCGCTGCTGCGGGGCGGATACCTTAAATCTTATTGTATTTTCACGTCTATGTTTGATATTTGCAATTATCCTGCTTTAGTTGGACATTAAATCGGACTCGCAAAAATAATCTAATTTGACTATTATCGAAGTTCTCATGTATGAAAGACTCGTAAAAAACATTACCAGTTCAACGGATTAATTTATTTTGCTAATGTGTCGAGTTTTTTTTTTTTTAAGTTTAAATTAAGAATGGTGTTTTTTTCCCCCTCCTTATACAGCTTTATAGAAGTCTCACATAATCAATACATCAATGATAATTTCTTGCATCTCACACATTGAAAGGACAAGTTAAACACCTCATTCCCACGTATTTCTACGTACTCGAAACACCCAAATGTCAACAACAATTAGGTCTTGTCCACCAATTTTCCGATTGTCCAATTTTCAATTCAGTTAGCCCCGCCAAGTTCTTCTAATCCCAATTCGATTCAACCCCAATTGGCAATATGCTTCTCGACCCGATTCACGAACCAGGGTTCAAATCCCACGAAGGTTTTTTCACAACATTGCCTTCAACTTTTGACTTTGACTTTCGAATCATTAGAAAGGTCAAAGGGCCGGGGTTTAAATTTTCCTCTCTTTCATCTACTTATTTTTCTTTTTATGTAGTAGAGAATTGTACAACTTTGAGTCGGTTGTCGTTGATTCGAGCACTTTGGTCGGTCAACGACGCTAACTAGCTTAATAGAAACTTAGCGACTCGTTTTGCTTAAATAATCTCTCTTTTCTTAGAGACCCTTCAAAGGAATATTGAGTTAATTAATGCAAAGGTAACTTCTTTGGCCATTGTGCCTTTCATGTCATTGCTAAGTTGACCCTTTCTCACCTAGGGTTGGATCTTTTTTTACCGTAGCGGTAACGGTTTGGAAATATGTTGGTCTTTTGTCCCCCCTAACAGTCAAATTTCTGTATTGGATGCATAGGAGGAGGAGAAGAGATGAACCAAATTGGAAACGTGCTCTTGATTAAGACGGATAGTCGTTTTAGATTGCATGTACATTGGCTTGCATTGCTTTCGGAAGGTGGAATCGTTTCCACGTCGAAGCCGTGCCCGTGGCGAGTACGTTCTAAGGCCGCGACGCTCATTAATACTAGCAAATTACCACCACCCGATGTCACTCCTGGCTAACCGAGCATCGTCGCCATCAACGTCGCCATAACCAGCGAGTGAATTCTTGTTGTCGCTCTCCTTGGTTGGTCCTCCGGGAGGCCATGTTAGTTTACTATAACTTCCGATGGCATCGTGCCCTTACAATATGAAGGCTTCGGATCATCGGTAGTAAATCTCAACCATCGATCATCAAGAACTATCTTTTCTTACAAACAGTCTCTCGACCATTCATTGAAAAGTCGCTCCATTACACAGGACAGTCCAGTCACTTAATTACCCACCACATTATCTTGGATTTTCATTCTGTAAGAACCCTCGTTTGGCAATATCGAGACACTTAGCATCCATTTGTTTCACTGAAAATTCCGTGACAAAGGAACACATTTTCTACGGAAGGCTTCAGTTTAGAGAAAGTGATTTCCTTCTTGTCAGAAGAGGAAATTCTTTTTCCTCCGACCTAAGTTCGTTGTTTCCAGTCCATTGACAATGTTTTCCGTAAATCTTTTACTTTTCCGTCATCTAAACACCGAAAAGTAGAGGATTAATCGTAGAAATAGTTATCCATCGAACAAACGAACCGTCGAGTCATATAATAACCTAACGCGGTCGGAAAGGGTTTCGATCGAGGACAGAAAAAAAAAAAAACATTGTCGTAACAAGGAACATAGGAATGATTAGAGAGCTCCCTTTGTTGACAACCCGAAAACTAAGCGCACGAAGGGGTCTTAACTTCACTTTATAGACATGCCTAGGTTTTGAAACTTTTGGATCAAGATGGCTTTAGTTGCTCGAGAGACATCCGTTTGTTTCTTTTCATGTTTATGCTGGCTCGCAGCATTCACATTTGTTGATTGTCCTCAAGGGTTAATTTGTTCACTTACCCTTATCCCATAACATAAAGTTTTAACCCAAGCGTGGGTTGAATATAATAATAGTCTCGAGCTCGAAAAGGAGGGTCCACGTTCGAGCTTTTGTGTCCAACTTTACGTGCAATAGTGCTGGGCTTTAGCCAAGCCAATGTGTCTTTCAAAGCAAGAGGAAAATGAGAATAAGAACGACCCACCACAAAAAAAAAAAAGTAATAATTTATAAGAATGCCTTTTGCTAATGGGTTTCCTGAGGCTTGCTGAGTTCAGACACGAACTCATGATTAATTGAACTTAAGCATCTTCCTCTCCCATCATTATTTAAAACAACTCATGTACTTAAACTATGTTAGAATGTCCCCCAAGCATGGTCGAGTTTGTCGCCTCGATGTTGCACGACCGAAAAAGGCAGAAGAGGCCTGTCGTGTCTTTGTCTCTTGCTTTTGAGAATTGAAGGGTCGCTCGCTCTTCCCTTTGCTAAGTTCAATTAATCATGTGTTTTAAGGACATTAAGACTTCGATTAATTGAATTTTGGCGTCTTCCTATCATGTCATTATTAAACAATTCTACAAGTTCATGAGAATGTCTCCAAGCATGATCGAGGCTGTCGTCTTGATTATGCACAAGAGAAAGAGGCTGTTGCGCCTTTGTCTCTATGTTGAATGTAGGGATCTTCGATATACTTTCGGAGTTATCACTAGATTTTACGTTTGTGGTCCCATTTTTTTTTTTTTAAAGGAAAAGCTCGAGAAGCAGCCTTAATCGCCGTGCGTGTGCTTGTGTTCACATTCCATTTAAAACCCTAAATTCTTTTCTCATAAACATGGCACGTGTAAATTTATTCAAATCGCTTCGCCAGCGGTGGTTTCTGCCGACGATAAATAATTCGTTGCTTTGCATGTCGACGTGCATGCGCACGTGCGTCGTTTCTCATTTTCTCTCTGTTTTTTTTTTTTACAGCTCGATAATATTCGAGGTGAGGAATAATTCGTGCGTTGAACATGGTGGTAACGACGTTTGGACGGGTCCTCATACGAATGATTAAAGAAACACTGAATTTTCTTCCCATTGTATTATGTGATTCCACCATTCCATGACGAAGCATTTCTGGAAACTTGGATTGTGTTTATGCTTTTTTAATTGTTTACCTAAGGGCTGACATAATAAGTGCGCAGCGATTAGCGGAAGTAAGAAATTTTTATTTTTTTTTGGGTACTATTATTCTCATGATTTTAGCTGGATGATATTAAAATATTTGAAAGACACAACTGAACCGTCGAAACGATTATGATTCAAAATGAGTCCGAGGGGCTAGCCGTGGCGGCCATCCCGCACTCATCGCCAGGTGCTCGGTGTAACTTTTATGAATGATCTTGATACTCTTTTACCCTTTTCAAGTGAAACTTTGACATCGCGGCCCTGTGAACTTTAATGTCGTCTAATTGTTTAGGTCTCACCCCTCGAGTTAAAACTATGCTCCCGTCATTGTTAGTTGTCGAGATATATACGTGTGAGTCGTGTCAGAGAAATCCATCATCGGAGAAATAATGTGATGTGGAGCAATTAATATATCCAAGTTGGGTCATAACTCATTAGCTCAAATTGTTGAGTGGAGGTAGGTTTAACTAAATTTGTTGACGGGATTGGACTTGGCTCCCTCGCTTCAATCTCTTCCTTAAAAGTATTAGAGTCCTGCTATGCACTTTAGTTAATATATCTAAATTGGTCTATATCCCATTGGATTCTTAAAATCTCGAACCCCTTGATAACGAGCTTCCTAACCCTTGTATACCGCGTGATATGGCAAACTATTATCAGCGACATCAAACACTTTAATCCTATGTGTTAACAAAGTCAAAATTCCCCGAGTATCACCATCCTTTAATAGGAAAATTACTAAAAATATCATTCAACCATTATAATGGTACCAATTCAGCTATAATCCATTTTTTTGCCAATTGATCCATGACCCTTTTATATTTGTGTCAATTCAGTCTATCCAATCAATTTTGACCGAAAATTACTAACTCAGACATCAATCATCCTATGTGGCGCAGCCAAATAGACGTGGATAATTTTGTAATATTCTAATATTTTTCTAAATTTTTAGTTATATTTATTTTATATTTTTTCTTTTCTTTCTCTTTCTTTTTTTCTCCCCCCTTTCTTCTTCCTCCAGTCAGTTGCTGACCAGCTAGAGGCGAGGGCTAGCAAGCTTGCCTATCGCCCATGCCCTCGCTAGGGGCGTGTCGCCGGACAAGGTTGTGCCTTGCCATGGTTGGGTGAGGCTTACCCTCGCTAGTGATCGACGGGGACAAGCTCATCAGAGCCTCCAGCAAGCGTTGAGGTTCAGCTTCCAGTTGGAGAATAAGGAAGGAAAAAAAATTAAAAGAGAAAGAAAAAAAACATAAAAATTACAAAGATATAAAAAAAAATTGAAACATTATTAGAAATTATCCATATCAGTGTTGGCCGCATCATGTCAACAATTTTTAGTCAAAATTTATCGGATGGACTAAATTGGTACAAATGCCATAGGTTTAAGACTTTTATGATAACTCTCCCCTTCTCGAACTCGCAGATCCCAATTAACAGACAAACCGTGGACTAACATGACATTAACATACGCGTCATTGGGCGTTCTTAACTGGTCTCTTAGTTGAATTTTGCGGTAGTTTAGACTAATCGATGTTTTCCATCCAATCTCGATTTAGATCCTTAAACAATCCCAGACACGACCACGAAGTCCACAACAGTGAAACAGATACCCCCAAGTTTTTCTCCAGAACCAAAATCAAATTCAACGAGAATATAATTGAGTTTTGCGGAGTTAGTGGTGGGGATTTTGGCAAGATGAATATTTTTTTTTAAAAAAAAAATCACTATTAAAATAATGTCGTTGCATCCGCATAACGTGACAACAAAGAGCACTACATGTCTACTTAAGTTGGAAAACGAAGGCAGACGACTAAGGCAAGACGGAAGAGATGGGTAATCACGGCATGATGGAGGGGGGAAGATCACTATTCACGCGTAACATCCCACAAGCAATCGAATGAATCCGAAAGCACTAAAATTTATGAGGAAAGTGTAATTAATCCCTAAAAATTTTAAAAAAGTATAATCGGGTCCTAAAACTTATCAAATTTATATAATCGAGCATTTCCGTTAGCTCCATCCGATTTGGCTAGCGAAAAATGCGGAAGTAGCATTTTTTTTATATATTTTTTCTCTCTCCTATGTGGCGCTGACGTGGTTGAAGCAAGAAAAAATAAGTCCAAAACGACGCGTTTTGATCAAAATTTGATTTTTTCATACAAATGTTAGCTTAATTGAATAAAAAAAATTGCAAAGTTAATTGAAAAATTTAGAAAAAAAAAAGAGAAAAAAGAAAGAAAGAAGAGGTGGCCAAAGGATGTGTCAATTTACAAACACGGAGGCAACATTGAATCTGGACTAAGGTGTCTTTTTGAAAGAAAGGGAGAGAAAAAAAAAATTCAATTCTTGGTCATCCTCTAACAAAGGAAAATTCAAGCTTCTTAGGCACATCAACGTCGGCTGGTCATTTTCCTCGCAACTGTACACGCACGAGGCCATCATTATCGCGTCACCGTCCACGTCATCAGGTCAATGTCACCCACAAAACGATCACCAACTTCATTTTTAACACTGTGTTTTTGAGTCCATATCTTTGACCGAGGAATTTTAGTCCGAATTAGAAGCATTATTCAAACGGTTCAAATGGAAAGTTGATGTGTATACCATTGAATGTCTTTCGGTGGCAGCTTAATTCGGGATAACATATAATATTGGCTCTCTTCTAGACTCCTAACGACACTTCTAAGCGTTCAATTCATTTAAATGAAATGCGAACTCAACGGAGATACCTAGTTAACGCCGAGACCCAGATCTATATTAAGGTTCGACGGAAAGTAGAGCTTTCTTTAGGTACCGCAGAGAAGTTGTAATGTACGAGTGTATATGGTTAAGGTTGTAACTCCAAATGTCCCGACAGCCATCGATCTATTCGAAGAGTGACATTAGGTATGTTTAAGTCGATATAGAAAGTTATCATATTAAGTGATTATCACATATTACAAGTGGCCATTTACGAATCACTTCCTATAAATGAGAAGAATGTCGTAGTATGTTCGATTCTTTAGCGAGATTGCTAAAGTCAATATAGGCAAGCGGAAGCTAAACAAGTAAAGAAGGAAAGTAACACGCATGTGGCACGGGCCGAGGTTTTCATGCTCGTCAAGATCCAAGTCGGCGAATGGACAGACATACTCGACTTCGAGGTAATTTCGCTTGACGACTATGATCTAATTCTGGGCATGGACTTCTTTGACAGAAGCGATTGTTGATTTGAGAACTAAGTTGATGATCATAACCAACTGCGAATGCCCGATGATGGTGACCACGTGGACTAAGGTGAAAGAGATGAAAAGCATCTCCACGATCTGACTCGTGGATGCCAAGCCAAGAGTTTCGACACTGATCGAGTCCAAGCACAAGTTCCGACCCTTAGAAAAGCCAAAAGAAGAGTGAGAACTAGCCGCATGAGCCGACCCTTTACAACCGGCCTGTGACACATGGGTTGTCTTTATTATTATTATTATTATTATTTGCTTATCTTTTGTATTTGGACAATATGATGGTAATTGGAGTCCACTAACTGCAAGTAAAATATAAGATTCACGAAATTTCAAAATATAAATGTGGTTACTTTGTATCGTGTAAATGGAATTTACCTCCAAAATAACATCACCTAATGCTATAATAGTCCAAGGCAAATATATATATATCATCTTGTGTTGTGCTTTGGATACCTGAGGCATTCTCCGTAAATCGAAATTTAAATCTATATTGTGGGTTTGGTCAAAGACGATGGATTTACATGAAGAATACAGAATTGGAAAAAGTTTAGTTCTTAATATCGACCCGTTCTTAACCTGAATTGCAGTCTAATTTGAAGCCTCTTGATTTTGGAGTTGATAAGTCACATTCTATGTAGTTTTTGACCCAAGAAAAAGTTTCTTAATTTAGCTGGAGAAAAAAACACTCTCAAAAACGACGATTGAATGAACAGAGGCATACCAACCAAGAATGACCAAAAAGAAACAATGAGCCCATCTCCACTTCCCCAAGAGCGTCACCAACCCACGGGAGTGGGGTTTCTGCTCTGTCGAATCATTTGATTAGGTGACTGTGGACTGGCCACGTGCCGGAGCAACAAACGGTCCACCGCCGCCGCCCGCCTCCGCGCGCGCCGCCTTGTCCTATCTCCTGTCTCACCTGACCGACGTGTGGTGTTCGTGTTCGTGTGGGGTTTGGGTGTGAAATCTGGTGCAGAAAAGATGCAGGAGAAGAACAGGGGACCACCGGAAAACACAGCAATCCCCTCCAAGAACCGTCAAATCAAATCATTGAACTGGCCAAAGACGTGTCATGATTCATGGATGCTTTGCCCCCGGCGGTTCAAGAATCAAGAGCACACGCTCCTCCCAAAAAGCCAAAAAAGAGGCAACGGGAAAAGAAAGTTTTATGCTTTTGGTACATCCTTTCAGCTGAAACATCCATTTGGATGCACGTGTCGAAAAAACATTCCTATGAATATTTTCATTCAGACAAAACTAATCCTCCTTAATAAGAATCTAGATTTAACTATGAATGAAAATTTATACTTTATTCCAATCCTGATATTCATATTCAAGAAAAAATCGTCACATATTTGCTTCTGAATAAAGTTGAATAATGTTATTCATATGAAGTGGAACGTTGCTTCCGAAGATTCAACTTTTATTTTGGAAGAAGATTTATGTGAAATGTCAACAAGAATTTTGTCGAGCTCATATTCGCTATTATTCTTCTATTCAGATTTAAGAGATCTTTTTACTTCTGAAGGTTACTTATGAATAATGTTCAAATTCTGCGATATTCACTTTCTAGATTATGAGAACCCATGTTGGTAGTTTTCGTTTGAGCCGTGCTATTTATGAAAGTTTGTAATCTTTGACTGACATGATTACTCTGCAAACAGATTGGCAAAATATCAATGATTGAAAATTACCTTCCATGAGATAAGTAAACTTCTATGTTTGAAGAATTCTATTTATGAAAATTGAAGATTTAGTTGTATGGGCGACTGAATCTAAAAGGTTCAGATTCTACTCTAACGGTTACCAAATCTCTTAAGACACAGTATCTTCTAATCAAAATTAATGGTGTCCAATCAGCAATTGAAAATTGATCTTTAGAGGAACTTTGCAACAGCTAGTTCAAGGTCGAATGAGTATAAAAGGGATCCATGGTGACTATAGCAAGTAGCGTTCAGAACTTATAAATTTCAAAGTACTTAAGTGATTCAGATTCATATATTTGTCCTTAGAACGAAAATATTTTATCTTTGAGCGGTTCTATAAAAGAGTGAGAGTGTGCCATCTCTTATAACTTTTCAACGATTCATCTAGTAGAATCTAACCAATCGACTATCAGTGTGAGAGAGTAGATATTGGCTTATGTAGGTCAAACCACTATAAATTTTGTGTGCAATTCTCTATACTCTAAGCTCATACTTCTATGCTTACTGTATTGCACATTATCATTTTGGATTTGATACACTACTTTACTTAGGTTCTATCTGATTCCGTATTAAGTTTTAAAATTGTTCAGGATTATCTATTCACCCTACTCTAGGTGATCTTTGCTAGATAGTAGATACAACACCATGTACTAAATAATAATTATGGTTTTTTGAAGGGTGAGGCATTGGTGTGCACCTTGGGGTCCGTTACTTTTAATTCATGAACACTTCTTGAGAATTTAAAGTTGTTTTGCTTTTCCTTTTCTTAATAATTCAAGAGCACAAACACAGACACCTGATAAGGTGGAGGTCACCCTCGAAAATCGATCAAGTCTAAGCTTTTAGCTTGTGTCAGTAGTCTTAATCTAGAACAGTCTGCACCCAGTTTGCAGGGTTTAAACGTATCACCTTACACTCAACCAACAACGCCAACCCTAGGGTTTTAATTTTATGTTATAAATAAATGGAAAAGTCTGTATAGGATTATCGTATCAATATATATATATTGTCATATTTCACGCCGTAAGAAAGTCGTATTGTGAGAGCTATAAAATTTCAAAAAGGTAAATAAAAAGTCGAAAGTCGAAACGACTTGAAATTCCAAAAGGAAAAAAAAATCCCCATTCTTTGAGTCTTTCCTTTTTCTATTTGTATAGGAATTGGCGGTACTTCTACAATTCAACCATCGAATTCTATTGCATCAAGAGTAAGCGAATGGCGCTCTCATCTTAGAGTGTACACGGCCCAAAAATGATACTCGACTGGTAGGATAGAGAGCCAAAGCACACCTATTACAAATGAACCGGCGACCCGACGACAGGGCCCGACCGATGCGAAAAATCATGCTCCGGTGACTCAAACGAAAACAAGAGCCATAGTTTCAAGGACCCAAAAAACATACAGAAACCCTATCTCAACATATATGCAAAATGCTTCCAACGTGGAGATAGAAACCAACATAAGTCACCTACCTTAAAATATAAGATTGGCGAAGACTAAGATCGCTTCAAATCTTCAAGCTTTCTTTCGAGGCGTGCGTCTGATGGATGAGACAATGGAGTGGTCGTCTCTTTCCTTTGATCGCTTTTTGTCCCTTATCGTAGAAAATTGCTTGTGGCTGCTTCCTCCTCCCTCCCCCTCCTCAATAACTTATTATTAAAGCTGCGATTAGCATAATAGACCATATCGTTCACCTACATTAAAAAATTAATTCTGATGACATCCCAATTTCCCCACGAGAGAAACGAAAGCAAAAGACCGATTAGAATATGATCACAACTTGATTAGAACATCACGCAATCCGTCCACCCTGCCGAGCACTGTTGCTCTCTCGTCTTGGGGCCGTTTTTGAAGTTATTTTTATTTTTGCATAAGATGAATGGAGGAACCGGTGGCACGGGAGTGCATATGAATCGAAGAAGGTAATTATTGTTTAATTGATCCAAAGTTTCATTTGGTTTTAATTTAAATATTATGCCGTAGGACGGCCGGCGCTCACGTGAACGCTGACAAGCCAAAATTGGGTTGGATGGATTGAATTGACACGGTTATAAAATGTCTAGGACTGAATCGGCGGGAAAAAAAACTTTTACGACTAAATTGACACAATTACAATAAGTTTAAGATTTTTTTTTTTAGATAATTTTCTTGATCACCATGGGATGTGAATAAAATAACTCAAGATAGGCGTTGGTATTATAATTTTTTTCAGCCTTTTTTTGACTCGAAGTTGGCTACGTCGACCTAGGGTTATATTGTCATGTGTGTGTGTGTGGTCAAGAAGCTGACCTGGCGATGGTTGAAACTAGAATCTGCTGGAAGAAGAAATAAGGAAGATGGTGGGAGTTATTTATGGAAAATCAAACGATAAGTGCGTCGGTTATATTTCAGTGGGGAGACATGTCGGATGTTTTTTCTTTTTTTCTTTTTGCTGTGGTCGAAAGACATGTGAACTAGTAAGAAAAATTGCATAATTTGAACATGTTTGCGTTGAATGAACCACAATCCTTTGGATATGTCAACCCAACTCGGGTAGAGTGATCGATTTCTATAAGTTCTCTAAGGTGATATTTAACCACTAAACCGACCTAAACTAGTTGTCATATAGAACGCAAAGAACACTAGAAAAGAGTGTCATGCAGAGGATCGACACAGAGGGCTTACACGGCCCGGAGGCATGCCTAAGTAGTTCTTGATCATCTAGTTAGAATCGATCTGAGTTATGCTTGAGTAGCTTATAGTCATCCGGTTAGGATCGATCCAAACCTGCCCATTTTGTAATGTGTATGGTTCAACGTGCCAACTATTAAATTACTTATTAGAAACACAAGACACCGAATAAAAAAAATGTCACAACTTGCTCTTCAAATTGGAGGAAGACATTCGTTCACTATCTAAAACTGAAAAAACCAAATAAAAAAAGTATCTAATCAAATACTCTTTTATTGTATATGAAAATTATGGCTTTCCTTGGCGCAAATCCAAACACCTCAATTTGAAATTCAAGATAGGAAGAAAACTTCATTGGTAGTGTTAGAGTAATTAAATATTAAACCATGCCTTCATCCAACAACTTAAGCTTTTGGAACAGTTGGTAGTGGTCCCAAAAAATCTCACGTGGTATCAGAGCAGGAGATCCTGAGTTCCACGCTTAATACTAGATAAAAAGACCAGACTAAGCGTGAGGGGGAGTGTTAGAGTAATTAAATATTAAATCACGCCTTCATCTAACAGTTTAAGCTTTTGAAACAGTTGGTAGTGGTCCCACAAAATCTCACAGGTAGCAAATGGTTATCCACTAAGAGGGGAAGTCTCCATTTTCAAGCCGAAATTTTATGCCTACTTTTGCAAAAAATGCACTAAGAGGGCTAGCTAAGTAGTTAATCTTTATAATTAGATTATGTTATAGTATAGGTAGATCTCGTTGTCTTCAAACTCAAAAATCAAGTTGGTTCCCAAACAAATGAGGTCATTGGGAGCACGCAACAAAAGTAGGAAGATCACCAAGATGGAGCCCAAATCTAAATCTGTTAATATATTTCATTGGACCTACTTTTACTCAAAAACTTAAATTGATGAATTATGAACCAAATAGGATGTATTAACTATTTCACACCATATTAATTCTCCGAAATGAGACTTTCCGACAGAACTTATACTTGCATCTCAATGCAAACTTCAAGCCACATTCAACCAAAAAGAGAAAAGCCAAATCCATATGAGAAAGAGTTTTTCTTCTGTAACATGTGTTTTTCCATCTCAGTGAAAAGATAAATCCAACTACAGATGATAAACAAAAGTGGCTTTACTGAACTGCAAAAGATTAAACACATATGAACCTTGCCATTCTTGAACGTTAGCTTAAGGACTTAGCAAATCCACAACCAATTCAACATGTGGTATCGGAGCTATGACGGCTCATGCTTGAACTTTCGCCTTCTCCTTCTCCATCCACCATGATCTCCATTTCCTTTTTTAGTCATCACATATTCTAATCGACTTTGGGAATTTGAAAAGTTAACAATTTGACAGTATAACGATACAATCTCAACCGCAAGTCTTATGAATTGAATACACACACACATAGAGAGAGAGAGAGAGAGAGAGAGAGAGAGAGAGAGAGAGAGAGAGAGAGAGAGAGAGAGAGAGAGAGAGAGAGAGAGAGAGAGAGAGAGAGAGCAATTATGCCGGGATCTATATCTGATTTTATACCCAGTATTCCACCATTATACCGTCACACTGTTATGATAGCGAGATCCTCGAATTTCCATTGACAAACACAGACTTAACTTGTATGCTCCGGCTTCCATAATCGTGTAGTCTTCAGATTGAGTAAAAAAACATACAAGTGTCAAATAGACAATGCTGTTTTAACCGCTAAACTAAGCTATACGTAAAGCAAATTAAACCCAATTAAAGAGAGAGGGAGAGGGGGGGGGGAGAGAGATAGGAATGTCCTTGCACAAGACCAAATTAGGGTTCATGCAAGCTTAATCTGCGTGCTGTCTCAGTTTTAGACTTTTGGTTTGTTCGAGCTTTAACCTAATATAATTCTTTATTATTATATCTTATCACCATTCCACGTCCTATCTTTCGCTACAGCAGCGAAGAACATCCTCGTCAAACGGTCATCCATCTCCAATACCTAACACACAACATTGTTAGCGGAAAAAAAAAATATATATATATATATATATATATATATATAAATAAAATCATGCCCTCATTCCCGAACTGTTCAGAGGTCAAAGAAATGGTGAATTCCTATAAAAAAAAATTGCTTTTTGGTCTAACCCATATATGTTTTGGTCAAAGACGCTTCAGCTATGGAATTTCCAAGAGAATAATCCTTCCATGTCTTTATAAATTCCTCTCTCTCTCTCTCTCTCTCTCTCTCTAGAGATCTCCATGCCCAAGTGGAAATGTCAACTCAAAACTCCATTTTTGCCCTGGAAAAACGGCTTTGCAGTTTGACAAGAGTACACCCAAGATCGCTTCCTCATGAATATCCCATTAATTAACCCCTTGAAACGCTTTGGTTTAAAGCTTTCTAATCTTTGTGGGGGGACCAGACTCCACTAATAATGCACCATGATTCTGCAGCATTGGACTTCGAGGTTTCAAGATTTCAGGACACGATGGGGGAGAAATCGATCTTGCCTTTCTCTATCGTCTTGCGGTTGTTGCATTCGCACTTTAATTCAACGGAGCGTTTCATAAGTTACTAGGGAAACCCAACTTCATTTCTACTTTCAGGGTAACGCAATATTTATCTCATGGAAAAAGAGTTTGACATCGTAGCGTTCTCAAATTAGTCGATAGATTGAAAAAAAAAAAAAAGCTTCCTTAATATGAAATTTAGACATTAGGTAATCATCTTGGTTTTTAAGGTTGTAATAAACTTTGATCATATTCCTTATTGTGTCTGAGTTTGCAGTAAAACATTACCAACTACACCATATAAATAAGACTTGTGATTTCAAAGGGCTATGTCAAAAAATCTCCGGATTCAACAACTTAGATTCCTGTAAATTCTATTTTAATGCCTAAAGAAGATATTCTCTAGGAAGCTACGGCTAGCAAGAAAATGAAACTTTAGCCTTGGAGCCACGCAACAGATGCGTAGATAGAAGAAAGAAAGATTTTTTTCATTTATTTTTTCTTATTTATTTTTTTTGTTTTGTTTTGTTTTGTTTCGTTTTGTTCTTAGCAATTTGCTTCTGGGGAGTATGCAAGTGAACCATCAGAATCTTTCTGGAAGCCCACTTTAATCGTATTAAGCTTTGGGTTTTTGCCATTATCGTTTCAAGTAACCCTCCTCACCAGTCACAGATGAATTACATTCCACAACCTTTTTGATGGGTTCGATACTTCTTTGATTAACCATCGGCCTGATACCAATGTTTGGTGATTTTGGGATTCTATCATTCGAAAAACTAGTTCAAAAGATGAGGCTTTCCCCTCACTTATAAATCGATTACCAGCTCTTTCCATAACTAATGTGAGATAACCCCAACAATCTCTCACTCATACATCGGGCCTTGGATCGAAGTCACAACGACCCCGCATGTCTCTCATGTGATTGTTGAGTTAAGACTTGTTGGTAACTAGGCTCTGATACCAGTTGGGTACAAAGAAAAAAAAAAGAATCAATCGGGCACATGCGACTAGCATTAATTTCGTTTATCTTGTTAAAGCATTATATGTGGCTTGTCTACGCGGTTTATATGCTCTTTATGTACGTGGCCTCCCACAACTTATTAAGCTTTTGTGTAGGGCATTCTAACATGGTATAAGAATCAAGTTCTACTCTAGTTAATTTCGTTTGTGCAATCCACAGTCTGTCAAATTTCACGTGTCATTTCTAATTTGGCTGCCATGGCTTGTACTTGAGAGGAGGTGTTAAAGAAATACATTTACATGTGATTTCCTTTCAGCTAGAAATTTAAGCTTTTGAGCAGACAGTTCGAACAAATTTCATTTTCCTAATTTCTCCAGCTTTTTTTTTTTTGCATGTCGTAAATTATGTGGTTCCATTACACTTCAAAATTAGCATAACAAGACAACAAAATGGGGATTAGGTTGCAAACGCGACAAAATTTTCCTAGTCGATGATTGTGACGGTCATAGGAAATATCATGTGTTATGGGAAGGCAAGTACATATGTACAGTGATTTAGAATGTTGATTAGTTTCTCCATTAAGATGGGGACACTGCTGGGGCTTGCGTGAATTGAGATATGTTCGATTTGTTTAAACTGACTAATGTCAGCTTTTGTCTATTTTATTCACTCGCTCACTCTATAATTGACTTATTTTACCTGCTTGTGGACAAAAATTCAGTTAGTGGGATGACTATTTCGTCATGGAAACGTACACCCGTTGATAATTTGACCACCACCTTACTAAACATTAATATTGTCCCCACTTATTTTTGACCAACTAATATATCATTCTATAGATAACTTACGGAATAAAACAGCTCAATTTTGCGAGAAAAATCAATCGGAATTGGTCTGATTCATAATATATGCGTAATGTATCAGTGGCCCATTGTGATCGAAGAGCCAATCACGTAGCCAATTGATTAGCAAAATCCCATCGCTCAAACAATGTCACGTTATCTTGGGTCTCTAGACCTCTTCAAATTTTATGGAATTTGCTTATTTTTGATGCCCCCATTGCTGGGCTTTTCTTGTAAGGGCACTCCAAGTTATCTTCGATGAAATCAATTTTCGACCCAAAAAAAAAAAACAACAAGAGAATCGATGCCGATTGATGAGTAACAATGTCCATTCAACAAGTGCGGCATCTTAATGTAATTGTCCTTTTATCAACTAATGCATCGTACAAAATTGCAAATTAATCGTTGAGACAATAGTATTATTTTACACATAGAATTAGGAAATTCAACCCATATAATGTTAAAGTAATTGAGTTGGACCTACTAGGAGAAATTATCCTATGAAGTGCAACCCATAACCACGGTGGATCGATTGAGCCAACTAAAGTCTTGCGCCTCCAGAACCGTGGGGTCCTAAGTTTAACTTCAACATAATTACTTGGGTCCTAAGTTTAACTAGATGATCCAAAAAAGCACAATTCAGTCGACGTACAAAGATAGGCCAAAAACATCACTCTCCACATTGGAAAAATAAACTAAAACGAACATAGTGAGAAGTCGATAATAGTCACGGAACTATGTAAAATAGTTAACGTGAGGAGAGAGGGGATGGGAGTTTGAACGTACGCTTTGTCACGCATACGGTCCATACACAACAGCTAACATAGAAGATAAAACAGATAAATCTACATTACAGGATGCAGGCTATTTCACGGTCACTTTTAGCCATTAAAGAGAGTGCTCGAAAGGGCTATCAGATTTTAAAATATAGGTTAAATTTATTAATACCAACGAAAAATTTACGAGTCGCTCGTTGAATTTATTGAAAAAGCTGCTTCATCGTCATACGAGAAAGTACTTTGATTGGGTCTTATGTACGACAAATTTGTGATTGTCGCTGCACGTGTTCTGCGATGCGGGAATTTCCATGCAATACGAGCCTTCATTGGTCCACGTAAAAAAGTGAAATCTCTATGATAGAATGTTGATATCGAACTATATTATCATGCTTAGTCGTGATTACGTACGATATACTGTAAAATGTGATCTTTCCACGTAATCTTGTCATGATCCAACTGTTGGGGATATTTGTTCACTCATGAAGACAGAGCAGTCGTTAGGGATGAACACTTCAAAATTGGTCCATATTTCACCTAAAATCAGGAACTAAGATCTATCAATCAGAACTGATTTTCGAATTTAAACCTATTTTGCATATGATGAAACCTAAAACATATTCTATCATAAGTTTTATGGTCAATTATAGGGTCTACCTGAACTCGGCATGTATTCTTAATTGAATAATTGTAATGATCATATATAATGACCATCTTGTATTGCTATAATGGCCACAACTCTTATTTAGCCACGCGAAAAATATGAAACATTAACTAAATAAAAGTCTCGGTTATAAATATCACTGGAAATGAAAGCTTTGACTAATTGTGCTCCTTGAACAATTGTGATAAACAATGTGTGATTTGGTGTTATTTATAGACAACTAATCAACACATTTATTAGGAATAGGTACTTTATTTCTACCATCACAACTTCTCCCAATGAATTGTCGCCATCTTTCATGTCAACAAACACTTCTTTTCATAATCAAGAGTCTCATCTTTTCATGATAACATTAGCTACATAGAAAATCTAGTGGTGTGGTTAACTTTCCATGACTCTGGCAAGTTCATCAATAGTTCATGTTCAAAAGCAATTTCAAGTTTGTTGCTATGGCTTTTAAAAACCGAGTGATTTTTCGGCAACCTGATTTCTAATGCTCGAGGCCGAAAACCATCAGGAGCACACGTTAGACCATTAGCGAGATCATCGTGTAGCCTAAATGCAAAGATTTTCTGAGAGAAACTTTTGGAACGGGGTCTAAAGTTTATTACTTGAATGTGACATGTTTTTGAACCAATTCTCCGACATTTATCAACATAGTCAAGTGAAATTAGATCAAGCAATCTCCGTAAGAAGCACGACTTTAGTTCGATGCTAAAAATGAATTTCACCAAGATTCAAGTTGGGTTTGGGTTTTGAATCCGGGTAACCAAAAAAACTTTTTTTTTCCAATTAGTTTTTGTAACCTCTTTACCAAAAATTAATGGATGATTTTCCTTTTTTTTTTTAGATCGATTCTTCGAAAAGATGGTGATAGAATCCTAATCTTGTCTTGATAAATTGTCGTGCGTGGGCGTGAAGGTACTATTCCCACATCTTGTTACCATCTTGTTATTCACCGTGGGATTTGTGCCACGTGTTTCAACTCAAAAACCCCTCTCCTCTCCCTACTCAGCCAAGCCTCCACACAAGACAGGGCCAAGCCCTCCCCACCACCGTACGTCGTCTTTCGCCGGCCAGTGCTGCAACCTTGGTCCCCTACCGTCGTCACCAGAGTCTCTTTAAAGGAAAATTATCCGAAAAGTCTTAAACCTATTTTTCTTTTGTCAATTCAATTCTAAATATTTTAATTTTATCAATTGAGCCTTAAATATTTTTCACATTTTTCTAATTGGGTCAATCTACCCAATTTCGCCCAAAAATCACTAAAGTGGACATCGATCTTCCTATTTGGCATAGCTAGTACTAACTTGGATAATTTTTAATAATATGATATTTTTCCATTTTTTTTATTTTATCATTCCTTTTATTTTTATTATTATTTTAAATTAGAATAAAAACAAAAAAAGAAAAGCTAAAATGTTATATAAAAAGACTGCAAAAAAAAAAAAACAGAGAGAGAGAATGGCAAGCGATACTACCTGTGAAGTGCTGTTGCCGCTGCGGCCCATCGCCTTAGTGGTTGGCGAAGGTTGTTAGCCTTGAGCAAGGGTGGTTAAACCGAGCAAGGCTAGGGCACCCAAATCTGGGTGATGCCAATGTTGGCCTAAGCCTAGCGACGGTTGAAGAGGCCTCACCCAAGGCGGGTGATGGTCGCTAATCCCAAGTGAGGCCAACATTGCCCAAATATGAGTGCCCTCGCCTAGGCCTGGCAAGAGCCAGTGACCTCCATCGACTTCTTCAACGATGGGCAGCGGCGGCAACAACGCCCCACCAACACCTAACATTCTCTTTCTCTTTTATTTTTAATTTTGTTATTCTAAATAAAATTTTAGCTTTTCTTTTTTAGTTTTTAATCTATTTTGAAAACAAAAAAGTAAAAAATAAGTGAAAAATTAACAATAATAATATAAATATTAAAATAATTAAAATTTATTCACATTGGCACCGGTTGTGCCAAGTAGGACGATTGGCTTTCAACAAATTAATGGTTTTTGACCAAAATTAATCGAATGGACTTAATTGACAAACCTTAAGAATGTTTAGGACTCGATTGGCAAAATTACAATATTTCCGATTGAATTGAAAAAAGTATAGTAGGTTGAAGACTTATTAGACGACTTTCTGTCTCTCTGCCATTCCGAAACATCGGCTGGCGTCGCTTGGATCATCTCCTCGTCCCCTCTCCTTCGTTACCGCCGTCGTGACCAGGACGACTCGATGGTCTGAGATTTAGGGCTTAGTATTCTAAACCGAGCCTTGGATCTCAACTTAGCTCGACTCACCCTTGCATCGAGGTCAGTCCTAGGTCAGTGGCTTAGAAGGGCCTCGATCCGAGATCAATCGGGATCGGAGGCGGCTATAACCGGGCGTTTCAAGATCGGTAACCATCTCCGACCTCCTAGCCTAGGAGTTCCATAATTTTTTTTTTTGGGGGGGATCGCATGTACGTGCACGCGCCCACACATAAAGAGAACCTAGGGTTCTTCATTCAGTGGGTGATGGATCCAACCGTGGATGAGGTAGTAATAGGAGATGGGCACGGCGCTCCCTTCTCCCCGTCATGTGCACCGAACGGAATCGATTATCTCTTGATCCAAATGCAAGTCTAGCAAACTATCTCGTTCAAACAACAAACCTAACGAAAATATCATACCCTAGGACATGATTAACCATAGAAGTTCCACAACACTTAGAAAAGTGATCTCTTCCTTTCCCCATCCCTTTGGGTTCTCCACAAAACAAAAGTTACCATGCCTCAATACGCTTAGCCGCAATTAAATAAAGCGGGCCACCATCTAATTCCTACGTGGTCCTTCTCCATAAAATAGCAAGAGCTAAAAAGCCTCATGAAACGGGGTGCTACTAAAAGTTACCACATATGAAACTGAAAATGCCTTTTCAGTTTCTTAATAGTCTCGAGCCTCCACGCTCCTAATTTTAAAAATAATTACATTAAGAGAAGCAGAGAGGAAAAGGAAACCAAGAATTTATATTTTTCTGAGTGAATTCTTTTGGTTGCGAGCATCGACGTGGAGTCCTAATTATAGTAGGAAACAAGAATTTATTTCGTTCTTACTCACCGTTGTTGGTCAGATTAACTTTCGAGAAGATTGGTTTTTTTTTTTTTTAATTTCTCGTCGCTTTTCCCAACATAAATTAATGTAAAGCGACGTAATTACTCCGGAATGAAAAATCGGAAGCAGTAGGCATATTTAAAAAAATTCTTATTCGTTTTTTTTTTTTTGGGATACACAAGCTCATGTGTTATTGCAATGGGGTTGTAGAGTGGAAACAATACTAAGCAGTGCATAATTACTTTAAAATAGGCAATTCCTATAGACTAACCCCCTAAATTAGTCCTTGCAAGTTGCATAAAATAAAGGATGGGGCGCGCTAAAAAGTCCTCTAGCAATTGAAAGATCGATTGAAGGACACAAAGCCACCCTAATGCCAGTGACTGTAGCCATTTTGGAGGTGGGGTTGAGTTTTTCCTAAATTGATGTACCGTTTCTTGACTTGAAATAAATTTTAAAAAAGAAAAAATTCGTTGCAAAAAGAGAAACAAAGGCTCAATGTACTTTTGATGCTACTTATGTGCATTATGCATTTCGAGATATGATAAGTTAACGGCAAAAACTCTGTAAATAATTCAATATGTCGAAGAAGGTTACAAAAACCGTATTGAAATAATTCGATATGATTTGTGTATTCACATGATGATACCATATTCATTTTGAAAGGAATAAGGGGACATCAAATAATTTCCTTAATCTATTAAAGAATCTCGACCGATGGCAATTAAATAAGTGATCGTAAAAAGCAATTGATGAGGAATAAGTGTGCGCAAGAAGACATTAGAGAGAAGTGCTTCATATTAGAGTCGGGTTCTCCACTGGCTTATTCGTCGTGCACGGCCCACCCGACTCATCTAGTTCCACGTGTCATTAATAATAATGTTTGCACGTTAGACATATGGTGTCAAATTGTCCAACATCGCTTATCTATGGGATTTTTTTTAACCCCCTTTTTTTTCATAGTTCAAATACGTGCGGTACTCCTCCAGACGTTGGCTTAAATTTTTACATTGGGCATTCTTCCGTTTATCATGTTATATCAAACTTAAGTGGAACTTTTGAGGACGGAAATGAAGTCTGTGGGATTAAGTGGAATTTTTGTCGTTTCTGTAATTAAGTTGACCTAATGAGTCCAATTAAGATGCTAGCTTAGGGACGGGCCAAAGCGAAACACTTAAGTGCCATTATTATGTGCACCGAGGCTCTGCCTCATACTATAGCAGTCACTAGAGAAGATAACAAATGAAAAAAATAAATATAATTTCACATTTCAATCCTTTTTTTTCTTACTTAATGTAGTAAATTTCGACTTTATCGTCTTTTACGTACTAATGGGGGCGAAAGAGGATACCAATTTACTACACAAACGTACGAGTACAAATTAACCCAAAAAAATAATAAGAAAAAAACGTGAAAAGGAAAAAGGCAAAAAAAAAAATTCACAGTTTTACTTATGATGACATCACGAAATCGTGATAGCGGGAAGCGATCTGTTTTTGCTCTCTACTAATCTTTATGCACCCATATAGTAAACTTGGGTCTTTTCATCCTTTACGGACCGGCGGTGCGAAAGATGAGTAAGATTTACCAAATGGACGCACGAGCATAAATCAAATTCACCAAAAAAAAAAAAGTTAATACAACGAAAAATCATAAAATTGGTATATTTATAATAAATTTACCTCGAATTACTTTTTTGACCATGAAAAATCCTAAATTGGCACATTTTTGACAAATTTATCCTAAACTTATATGCTTGTAATAAATTTACGCTTTGTTAATTTCTGTTGAATTGATTTAGTACCCCAAAAAAACTCCAAATTAATATATTTGTAACAAACAAAGGTTTAAAAATCCCAAATGGATACACTCGTGAATTGTCGCATGTCATCTAACTCAGTAATTTGATGATAAAATTTTTAGAAAATAACGAAGGGCAAATTTTTCACAGATGTATCATTTCGAAATTTTGTATGGTCAAAAAAATGATTTGGAATAAATTTATTACAGATGCATTAGTTTATGATTTTTTATGATTAAAAAGATAATTTATGATAAATTTGTCGCAAGTATGCTAATTTAGGGTTTTTTTTGTGATAATAACTCAAAAAAAAATTCAGTTTGAATCGACTCATGTTTCGGACCGATTGTACGACGATCCAATGGTGATGAATTTTTTTTTTTAAAAAGAAACCCCTAAAAGAAAAGAAAATTGGAGTAGCAAATTGTTTCGAGAAGGACGGAAAACACTTTCAAAGTCTCTCCATAAGCCGGGAAAGTCAAAGAGTCAAACAAGCTGCCTCGATCCCACATACTTAAAACCTAATTAAAAACTGAAGCAACCCCTCTTGTTTAAGTGTTCATCAAAACACTTACTCAAATAGCTTTCCCATGAACCCACCCAAAAAAGAAAAAGGCAAAATAGCTTCCCCTATTGCGGCTTTGCATTTTTCACACGTTCACTAAAAAGATTTTAAAAATAAATTAAAAATTATTTCCTTTTTGGCTTTTTCTTTATTGTTCCAACCCCACCTCCTCCTCCTTCAATCCCCTTTTTCTCTATAAAAGCCACCCCTTCTCCGTCCTCCCTGTACTAATCCCATCAATCTCTCTCTCTCTCCCTCCCTCTCTCTCTCTCTGTCCGTCTCATCAGAAAGACCCTTCTCCAGTTTCCATTCCTGCTCTTTTCTTCGCCATCAATCAGCCAGTCCCACCAGGTGTGAGGGAAAGAGAATCAAGGAACCAGTTTAGCAGGAGAGGGCGAGATGAACTCGAGGGGGATCAGAGGCGCCAACCAGAGCGGCTGCGACAGCCAAGAAGATGACCAGCAAGCGATGATGGAGGATCTGAGGAGAGGTCCATGGACTGTGGAGGAGGACCTCACCCTCATCAATTACATTGCCAAACACGGCGAAGGCCGCTGGAACTCCCTCGCCCGCAGCGCAGGTAAATGAAAATTCGAGAACCCCCCAGTAATCAAGAATCTCCCACACCAAACCCCCCCCCCCCCCCCCCCCCCCCCCCACACCAAAACCCCCCAAGATTTCTTTGCCGCATACATGTAGAAAATGATCCGAAGTGTTTTCGGATGAAAAGCGAAACCCGGGTCAAGTTTCTCTCTTTGGTTCGGGTTCATCTCATCGAGGTTCTCCATCTGTGATCGTACTGGACCCAACTAGACCCAAGAAGCCAAACGTGAAATGTGTTGGACTTGGAGTCAAGTGGAAGGCCAAACGGGACACGTTTTCTTGAAAGAGAAACCCCACATGCGAAAAATACTGTTCGTCCCTTTTTTTTTTTTTGTCCTTTACCTTTTTGGTTAAGATTGGTGATGGGAGTTGCGTATTATTCCTTAAAAGTATCAAGAAACATGGGACGGATGTTGTCGTGGCCGGTGGTTTTCTTTTTAATCCGACCGCTTTAAATAGAAGTAAAAGGTGCATACATCGCGAAAAAGCATGTGCAGGAGGATCGATAGAGATGCTTACTATTCATTCCCTTGTATCTTGATGGCTTGCTTTGCCCAGAAAAACAAAGAAAAAAAATTCAGCTTTATCCAATCTGATCAATGTTCGCATTCGCCACGGTGAATTTCGCAGGTTTGAAACGGACCGGAAAGAGTTGCCGACTGCGGTGGCTGAATTATCTCCGCCCCGATGTTCGGCGCGGGAACATAAGCCTCGAAGAGCAGCTCTTGATTCTCGAACTCCATTCTCGTTGGGGCAACCGGTACGTATCTGTGTGTCTCCGCTGAAATATCTCGTCGATCCGGTGTTTATTCAACAAAAGAAGAAAAGGCGACTGTGTGCGTTCCTCGTCTAGATTAATTATTGATTTTGGTTCCGCGTGATTATCTATAGATGGTCGAAGATCGCGCAACACTTGCCGGGCAGGACGGACAACGAGATCAAGAACTACTGGAGAACCCGGGTGCAGAAGCATGCGAAGCAGCTCAAATGCGACGTCAACAGCAAGCAATTCAAGGACGCCATGCGCTACCTTTGGATGCCAAGACTGGTCGAGAGGATCCAAGCCTCCTCCACCTCCGCCTCGGCCACTACCCCGGGCTCCACCATGGCAGCTCCCGCCGAGGCGAGCATCGGCAGCATGGCCTTCCCGCCGGCCCTGGCAGGCATGGGCGGCGGCGATTTCGGGGGCGTGCAAGTGAATGCAGCGCCTAGTTACAGCACCCCGGAGAACTCCTGCACGACAGCATCTTCGGACTCGTTCGGCGCGCAGGTGTCGCCCATCTCGGACCTGGCCGAGTATTACCCTATCGCGGTCGGTGGCGGCGGCGACAACGCGAACCCGGATTATTACCAGCCTAATAACGGCCAGGGATGTTACCAGGAGTCATCTCTTACTAGTCCTTGTGGATACTTCAACTATGGATTAGACTTCCAAGCGTGCATGGAACAGAGCACCAATCAGTGGTTCGACGATGGGGACACTTCGGACAACTTGTGGGATATGGATGATGTCTGGTACTTACAGCAGCAGCCGGCTTCTATCAACAATAACTTCTGAGAAGACGAGATAAATTTGGGGAAAAAAAATAAAAAAATAAAAAAATTAGGAGGGCGAAAGCGGAAATTCGATTGTAAACAGGAAAATTTGTGAAGAATTTAGGGAATCGCTCAACATGAAAAATATAATCTTTGTTGAGTGAAAACAGAACAAATTGTAGCGTCCGGGTTAATTTCACAGGGAGTCTAGTTTTGGATTTTCCTGGTCGTTTGTTCTTTGCTTGATTTTTTTTTTCCTTTGATTGGGGGGGTGCAACTTGTGACTTGAACTTATTTTCGATTAATCTATTTGTTCTTCTGCTCGATATTAAATGTCGATTCCTCCCTAAAAAGAAAGAAGAAAAGGGGTACCAATGGAAAACAATTCAATCATTAGAGAAGCAGATCTTTTCCCTATCGAACCGCGTAATCTCGACCCCCGATTTGCCAGCCGGAGGCACGAAGCCTGTAGATTGAGAAGAGATAATTCTATTCCATTAATTAACGACGAGGGCATCTTTTCTTATGCTCGTTCGATCTCGTCCTCGCTCGATCGATCGCGACTTGACCGTCTTGATAATGGAGCGCTCCTGCGGGGGGCTAAAAAAAATCTCTCTTGTTTAACACAGCAAAGAGGTGCATTATTGGCTCCACCATCTTTTTCTTTTCTTTTCTTTTCTTTTTAACCTCACAAAGGCAAATCCGAAGCCATTATCTTAACGGCGAGCTTTTTGAAAAGCCGAGGTCCATGGACGGAGATGGAAGTAGTCCTGTTGGGAAGCAAAGCTTAAAGCCCTTGGAGGGGAGGGATCTGCTTTTTTTTTTTTTTGAAAGCGGTCCGAATGAAAACATCTTCATCTCCATCTCTCTCTCTCTCCCTCGCTCTTGCTTGCTTTTGCTGCTCCTAGAGAGGTTTTTGTAAGGTCAAATAATGGTTGTGCCCCCATTTGTCCAGACAGAATTTGATAAATTAGAGAATAAAACGAGGGTGAATTGGGTTAATTGTGAGGGGGTGTTACTTGGGGTGGGAGAATTTTTGCTCCATTGAAAGCTTCCATGAGCCAAAAAAAAAAAAAAAACAGAAATTCACTGCGTGCGTGCGTGCTGGGTCGACTCGGCAGAAATCAAATATCTTCATTTATAAAGATTTACCATTCGAAGGATCGAGTCCAAGTCACCTTATGTATTCAGTCAGACTCAAGTTCACTAAGACGCTTAAACCAACAAGTTATTGTTCAATTAGAAACTGCTAATAGTTGTGTGTGGGGAACACAACAACAATGATGCCGACCTTCATGCATAGTCTCGTTCGCCGAATCGAATGATGAACTCTCTCATCAAGATCACGTGGTCACGAAAATTTCTTTCTCGAGATACTCATTCAAGATTTGAATAGATTGGGGGCCGATCAATTAATCATTGACTCCGGTATCGCCTTTTGGGGAGCGAACAAGAAAAATCCAATACTTTTGTCAAGGGGAGCCTAAGCCTATGCCTATCAATTGGATCCGCATTTGCTAGAAAATTTAAGTCTTGCGAGCTATAATTAGATCGAGATGATTAATTATTTCACACTACATCGATTTTTATGATATGAAATTTTTCTAACACAACTCGAGCGTGAATCACAATGATATAGCAGTGAAAGTTTTTTTTTTTTTGAGAATTTTCAGATTATAGAGGGCCTAATTCGCCAAAAAACTCTCAAGTTTAGTTTCTAGTCCCAAATCCCCCAAACCTTTTTCGTCTTAGAAAAACTCGTAACTTTATGTCCAATCCCAAATCTACCTAAACTTTTTTTTTGTATCAGAAAAAATCCTCAATTTTCAATCTAGTCTCAAATCTGCCTTGATTTTTTTTGCCACAGAAAATTTATCAATTTTTACTCTAATCTCAAATATACCCCATTAGCTTTATGTTTAAAAATCGTTTTTAGTCATCATTAACTTTAATTTCCGAGAACGGTTTCATTTTGGAGAACAACAAAAAATTTTATTGGGGGCGAATTTATTATTCACGTGAAAATGCCTGGGGGCCTTAGGCCAAAAAGGCGCCTAACAAGGCTAAGGGAGGCTCAGGCTTATATACATATGGGTTTTGGGGTGGGGGGGGGGATGGGAGGGGTGGCTTGTGGGTACTCGATACGGGACAGTGCGTCAACACAGACTCACCTTACATATTGCTTCATTACTTTGGAAATATGTATTTTTTTTTATCGACTTGAAAACGCCACGTCAAGTTGGAACTAGACTACGGGATAAATTTGAGAATGAATTGGAATTCTGCGAATTTTTTTAAACAAATCTAGGCGAATTTGTTAGGTTAGACCTAAAGTTGGGGATTTTTTTCGAGACAAAAAAGAGTTTGGAGTAGATTTGGGACTGAATCTAAAGTTTGAGTTTCTTTTTTCCATGATAAAAAAAAAGAGTTCAAGGCGGATTTAGGATCGACTTGAAAGTCGATGGTTTTTTCTGAGGTAAAAAAAGAAAACATCGGAATACATTTGGAGTTAAGCATAAAATTGAGGATTATTTTTTTTAAGGGGGAATTAGGCCATCATAGAGAGTCGGATCTGAGCCACAATATTTCCATCCATCGCTGCTCAAAAAGCGGAATACCAAAACGTGATGAAATAGTGAGAGAGAGAGAGAGAGAGAGAGAGAGAGAGGGTGGGGAATGGTTGTGGCGGCGGGAATCTTTGTAGGCCGCGTGCCCCGAAGAGAAGCCATCGAAGTGGTGCCCCGACAGAGTCGTCGTGTTGGGCAACTGCCACGTGTCCCCTCCAAAAAAGCCAGATTAATATAATTTTTTTTTAAATAATAATTTTCAATTATCTTTAGGAGACGGGGAATTGGGTTGGGCGGCCAATGGTGAGGCTTCCTAGACGGAAGCACTGACAGCCGAAACCATTGAAACTTTGCCCCATTTGTCCAACAATTCCACCTATGACCTCTTCTTGCCTTTTTATTTTTGTAAACCATAGAATAGTCCGTCATACGCGCATTTTTGAAAATGGAAACTCATGGCTCTTGACTCGCGGGAAAATTACCGGGAAAAGAGAGAGAGAGTCATAAACCTATTGCGCGAATGAGCGGTTCGCTACCAACTCTTTTAATCGTGCAAATTTAATTGTAAACGCATTGAGAATTTGCTGATGTAGTCCTTTCAGGAAATGTCAACGTGGATGCATGTCGTCTTACGTCGCAGACCAGTACTAGCATGGACAGTTTTTGCTTTTGTAATTTGCTTTCCAAAGTTTTAGGGGTTTTTTTATTTTATATTTTTATATTTTCATTTTTTTCTTTTTGTTTTTCCACCTCACCGGCCACAAGCGAAGGGCGTGAGCCCCTCGCTTGTGGCCCTTTATGGTTGTGACGCTCTCCCCGTCCTCAGACGAGGGTTGCGTCCCTCGCTAGCCAAAGTTGGGGGAAAAAAAAAACAATAGAATAAATGAAGGTACAACTTATTTACGTCAATGCTTATCTTGTCATGTAAAGCGATCGCATTTTATCTCAACTGATTTTTGGTCAAAATTGGTTAAAATGACTATATTCACAAATTGTAAAAAAAAAAATTAGGATCAAATTGACATAATTAAAAGGTTTACGCCTGAATTGACCGTCAATTCAAGACATTTTTGATAATTTTCCCCTTATCTCTTTTCTTGCCTTTGCTTGAGTATACCATAACATTCATTTACGAGATTTATATATTTTTCATATTCATGTTGTTGACACCTGATTTTTAATCATCTTTTCTCTTTTAAAAAATTTCAGTATTTTTCGGCATTTTTATTTTTTGAAAAATTCATAAAAATTCATAAAATTGAAAAATTAACTTTGGGGACCTTGGCCAAGCCTAGAGAACTAATTTTGACCAAAAAATGATTTTTCATATTTTCAGTATTTTTTAGTATTTTTATTTTCGAAAATTCATGAAAAATAAAGAAAAAATGAGAAAATTACAAAATCAACTTTGGAAGCCTTGGCCAAGCCTAGGCAACCATTTTTGAACAAAAAATAAATTTTCATATTATATATATTTTTAATTTTTTTTAAAAAAATACAAAAATACTTGAAAATTTTGGAAAAATAACATTTGAGGCCAAAAAAATACACAAAGATAGTTGATATTTTTATTTTAAATCTATTTTCATATTGGCCATCGCAAATTCAGAAAAATCCAATTCGAGTCACGTGTTCCTTCACGAGCATAATTTCGTATCGGGCCTAAAAAATTTTAATTTGAGTCAACTTATTTTTAATTTTCACTTTTTATGAGTTGTGACATTGTCTTCTAATATTTTAAATTTTCATCTTGGCTCAATTATACCCAGAATGACTCAATTTTGCAAAAGGGCTTTAATTAAATTCTGCATTATTTTCAGCAGCAAGAAATGAGCTTAAATTTGACATGTGGTAAATTTTGGTGTGTCAAAAATTGTGAGAAGATTTGGACTTAAAGAAATATATTTTTTCATGGACTGAATTGTAAATACTTAAAATTCAAGGACTAGAGTGCAAATACCTAACTCTTGAAGGATTATTTTACAAATAACAAAAAAAAGAGTTAGTGGATAAATTAGAATAGAGAAGGGAAGATGGAGAAGAGGAGATGAAGAAGAGAAGTTAGAGAAAAATAGATAGAGAAAATAAGATAAGAATAGAGAAGGGAAGATGGAGATAAAGAAGAGTTAGTAGAGAAATTAGAATGGAAGATAAGAATAGAGAAGGGAAGATGGAGATGAAGAAGAGTTAGTGGAGAAATTAGAATGTGAGATAAATATGGAGAAGGGAAGATGAAGATGAAGAAGAGTTAGTGGAGAGATTAGAATGTGAGATAGAGATGGAGAATGGAAGATGAAAATGAAAAAGAGTTAGTGAAGAAATTAGAATGGGAGATAGAGTTAGTAGAAAAATTAGAATGGGAGATAGATGAGTAGATTATAAAAGGAGGAAGAAGTGAGCTTGAGAAAAGGAATTTTTTTGGGGAGAAAATTTGAAGTGTTTGAGAATTTTTTTGGAGAGAAAATTTTAGATATTTGAGAGAGTTTTGGGAGATTGAAGAAAAATTTGAGAGAAAGAAAATACCAAAAGAGAGAGAATTTTGAAGATGATGCGAGTTTAAAGCTAGGGATTTTCATCACAAATTCCTTCATCGATCAATATAAATCAAGAGTTCATTATCGTCAACGAGCAAGCAAATTCGAGCTAAGTGTTTTTATTTATTCATTTATTTATGGTTTTACTCGCAAATTAGCACAAATTGTATACACTTTCTCCATCTCCCCTTTTTTCCCAAATTTTATGTCAGGAGAAGGATATCTCTATGTCAACAGCAAAAATCTCGTAAAGATGCAAAAATCGGCCCAGACAAGCTCCTAAGCTGTCCACCGATTTCTCAACTGATCTGTGACTAAAAGTCCCTCTTAATTCAAAAGAAACTCTCTATATTGGGAACATAAAGAGCGAAAATCAATTATAGAAATCCCTCTAAAAAAACTGGGAGATAAGTACTCTTTCCACTCTTCTGGTTTTAGGTGCAGATTAGCACATATTTTGTATACTGACACTTCACTATATTTTATGTCAGGAAGCCGCAGCTCTATATCAATGGTCAATCCTATGGAAGCACAAAATCGGCTTGGAGGAGTCCTCAAGCGCGCACAAATTTCAAATTGTTGAATCAATTCGTTGTATTTCATTTTAAAGAATTCATACCCCAAAATGGAGAGGACAAAGTCTATCCGCAATTTAAATACCTGCACCATAAATCCCAAAGGGAAGAGCCAAGCCAATGCTTAGCCTCCCATTGGAGGTTTTTACTTACAGTAGTTAAATACCTGCAACTTAAATACCTGTACCTTAAATCCCAAAGGGAAGAGCCAAGCCAATGCTTAGCCTCCCATTGGAGGTTTTTACTTACAGTAGTTAAATACCTGCAACTTAAATACCTGTACCTTAAATCCCAAAGGGAAGAGCCAAGCCAATGCTTAGCCTCCCATTGGAGGTTTTTATTTACAGTAGTTTAAATACTTGCAACTTAAATACCTGTACCTTAAATCCCAAAGGGAAGAGCCAAGCCAATGCTAGGCCTCCCATTGGAGGTGTTTATTCACTGTCATGTACTTCCTATAATTTAATTTTTGAACCATCAGACCCAAAAGATGAGTAGGTCGTAATACTGCACAGAAGTCGTTAACACACTCCCTCTTTCGGTTTCAGGGAATCTTTAACACTTAAAAAAATATAACAAATAAAAATATATACCATCCGTGCATCTTATTTAAAAAAGTGAAAACACAAAAGAGAATAATACCCTACTAGAGCCTTAGGAATAAACCAAGTCTGAGTTGCCGAATTAGGATATCCATGAAATTAAGGTACCGAAAGGGCATTAGTTTTAATTAACTAGTGTAACCAAGTCCCCGAGCTCATAATCTCTGGTTCGCAGGAATAAATTAGTTCTCCCGCTAATTTATTTAGGTTTCTAATCGACCTACCAAGAACGATTAGTGGCGACTCCAAATTTCAAAATCATTTAAACAAAAACCAAAGTTGCGATTCGGTAGAGCTTGGGAGGGTCCGCGTTAGGTTAGTCAAATCTAATTAACCTAATAATCCGTTAACCCATTTTAAAATTTAAAATTTTTTTAGAGGTCGCGACACGTGTGACACCCTTTCATTTGTAAGGTTAAGTTATTTAAGTTTGACATCCTGACATCCTTTTTCTTGATTTGCTTCGTCATTCCACATGACCTACATTCATGGTTGTACTTTTGTACACTTACTGATCATACCAAAGATTTGCAACGGAAGAGTTACGAAATCGAACGTCGCCGGCATCTAATCCGAACACACAATAAACATGGGTAATGTCTATGTTAACAAATTGGACATTAAAAGCACACGATAAACATGGTTTGTGTTTGTGTCCCCAGGTAATCATATGGTGAAGCTACAGCCTGGCTCCCCTTCTACGGTGTGCTTTAGGAAAGGAGTAGATAACAGAAAACCATTCAACACTCTTGTAAAGCGGGTCTCGTTAAGACATGTACGATGTAAATGATTGACCGTTTTTTCGCCCCCCAGTTTTCTAGGGTTTCTCCAATTTTTTTTTCTTTGGTCCACAGGGTAGCTCCAAGTTAGATCACCGATTACTAATTGGGATACGCAACCTCTTTCGAAATGATAATAGAGATGGGTCGATGCATCTGTAGTTATCTCCAAGATACGAAAAGGATGTACAACTGGACTCCATTCACATCCCCTCTCAACAGGAAAGGGCACTTTGATTCATCTCTCTTTGCTTCTCCTGTCATACTATTCAAATGTTCGTTTGCTGATCGGTCGGCCCACCTTGAAGTGGACCCCCCCAAAAAAAAAAAACGACAAAGAGACTTCCCTTCATGGTCAAGACACGGGGCCATATGCGAAGTTCCACGTGGGTTTATTTCCATGCCTCCGGATTTCTGAAGCACCGCGGTATCCCCGCTTTACGCGTCGCCATCTTTGATTGATATGACCTCCGATTCGTGCTCATACGTAGCCTTGCCCAAGGATGTGTCCCTGTAGCGATAAAGTACATCAATTTCAGAAGATAACCTCGTGTCTTTCACGTCGGATTATACCACCGACACGTCGGCCACATCTTAGTCGCCCACGAAATCTGAGCATTATCGGATTCACTATACCAAACAGTAACGATAAATGAAGCGATGTGCAGGGTGGAAACAAGGGCCGGTGATTAAGGTTAGAGGGTCTACTAGAGATGGGGTGATTTCATCCATGGTAACGCGTTAAGGGAAAGAATTCTTTCTCGCTCCTTTGATGGTGGAGGGTTATCGTCAGCAGTACTTAAGTTGGTGATAGAAAGGTACTTGCCTTTTGGACCTTCTTCTCTTGCAATGCGTCCGGCTGGGGACTAAAAGAGACCCTAAAATGCCTGCCTACACAAGCCTATATGCCGATTCTCTTCCCCTCCTTCACTCGCGCCTTGAATTGAGACACGGCTTAATCCTTTTAAATCCGTCCCCAGATGGATCAATCAACGAAGGAATTTGGAAAAAAAAGGGAGACTTTTCCAATTGGTGGGGTTCGTCTTTTGGTCAAACAATGTTAACTTGTTGACAAATTGCCTAGTAGTTGAGGTGACAAGACATCTTGGAAAGAGCTCGTGATGTGATTATCGTCGACCCATTCTTCCTTTGATGGGAAGGGCATCAAGTATCAAGTATCAAGTAGGGTCTTCAATAGCCCGGAAGTGGGCGCGATAGTGCTTCGTCAAATCGAGTGCTTCGGTTAAGATGGTATGATCTTATGTCCATCGCCAGCAAACACGAATTCGGGTGAGGGCAATATCGATGAACATATGGGATTTGATCCGTCCGTGCTATCCGATTTCGGTAGTCATTCAAAGGAGAATTATGATTGTTTTGTCTTGATTTAAATAAGTCGTCTCGAGAAAATTATTATAAAAAATACTAAATCTATTTCAATTATGTCAATTCAATCTTTATTTATTTTTTTGGCCAATTGAGTTCTAACTATTTTGGATTTGTATCAATTCAGTCCATCCGATCGGAAGTCACTCACCCGCGCTTTTTTTAAAACATTTTTCGAAAAATTTCAATTTTTTTTCTTTTTTCTTTCCCCTTCTTTCTTCCTCTAACTGATCGCCAAGGTCAAGAGACTTGCCAGAGGTGAGAGCCGACGAGGTCAGCCTCTGGCATAGCTCGCCCTCGTCGACTACTAGCGAGGGCAAACCTCGTTGTCGCTAAGCAAGGTCGATCTTTCCCCGCCATGTTGAGGCTGACCTCACCGTCTTTGGGCAAGGTCGTGCCTCCCCAGTGACAGGTGAGGCTTGGCCTCGCGAGTAGCCGGGGAGGGCGAGCTTCGCTAGAGGTCTGTGAGGTTGCCTTTGGTCGATCATAGAGGTTCGGCGACCAACTAGAGAAAGAAGGAAGTGAAGACAAAAGAAAGAGAAAGAAAAAGAAAAACGCTTACAAATAAGTAAATTATAAAAATAGTAATATGCTATAATTTTTTTTTTATCAATGTCGACGCTGATCACACCATCTTAATGATTTCTCGACGGATGGATTGAATTGACACAATCGCAATATATTTAGGACTTTTTAAATAATTCCGTCGGCCTTTTTTTTTATTTTATTTTGCAAGGCTTATCCTTACATCCACCATTCGATTTTCAAGAGCGCTTAACCTCTAGTTGATGATAATCGCTAGTTTTTCCTTATTTATGTAATTACAAGTTGAAATTCAAACGTAGAGTACTTGAGGACGAAACCAAAAGCAGAGTACTAAAAGGACGCCTTTCAAAAGCAGGAAAAGAGCTGCGGGACATTGAACCTGAGCCGTTTGGATACGCGCTGAGTTTCCTTTTCCAGAAATTGACATGTCCCAATAACAAGAATTTATCTAATGAAGTGGGAAAAAAAAGAACAGAAAAAAAAGGACGAGAGCCTAATTTCGATGCGTGATGCCAACATTTAAAAAATTAATTTTAAAATAATTAATCTATAAAAAATATTTTCAATAACAACAACAATTTATATCTAAATATTTTTGTATTTATTCATTTTGTAAGCGATAATTCTTAGGAAGGACAAGGGCCGCATCTTCGTCACTGATCATAGCATTAACAGTAGATGATTTAAGACTATAAAGCCACATCAACCAAATTTGAACTCTATTACCTGGATTATACGATCGTCTCAAGCCTCCATCTCGAGTTCGGACGGTAACTTCTTGCTGAGGCGCAGGCTAGGGTTTCTGTACGTTAACAGTGCAAGTATGTTATCCTGAAAAGTCAACGCTCCCTACGTTCGACAGCTACGAAATTGCTAGGAGCCCCCATCCTTTTCCTAACCCATCATCTGATCTCCGATAGAGGCCTTCCATCTTTCTTTCCCAGATTGAACAGCACATAAGTGGATGAACCGCACGTTGCGATATTCAGAAAAACCTCCACATCGTTGGCTAGGGCAACCCTTTTTCACGAACAGAAGCCAAGACCACGACCCCACATGCATAAGTTTTTCCACACAACACCAACACATGGGCAATCATCGCATCAAACACATGTTGCACTCGCAGGACAAAAAAATAGTTAGTCCCGCGGCGGCACCAGGAAAATATACTGTAGCCTGTTATGCAAGTGATGCGACGAACGGAATCAACGCTACTATGGTAGCAGTAGGCATTTTTCTTTTTGTTCGAGCACATATATGGAAGAAAAGGTTCTCTATTGACTCAAAGGTTGTACCTATGGGATAAGGGAAAGAGATTAGTTATTGAATCTCTCTTTGATTGATCAATGTGTGCTATTCCGAATCTTCCTTACTAATAGAATCGAAATGATCTCTGAATTGATTAAAAGATCCTTTCAATTGACTGGAATCCGTTACTTGAATGAAACTAGATCTTGTAGAATCATATTTGATATTTGACAATACATATTATGGGGGAAACAAGTGAGTTACGTCTTTGTAAAATTCCGAGCTCGGGTCATGGAAGATGGAGAAGAAGTAACGGAGAAGAAGCAATACAACAGATGCATGAAGAAACCAGCGGGCTTCGAGAGGACGGTCGTCCTGTCATTCTCATGACATGCCGTTACATTTTCGGGCGATGGACGCGTCGAAAAGTCCCGAGCTTATTCCACCTCATCCCTGTGCATCTGTCATCTCCAACTTCGTGTCCACCGATCACTTGCGTGAAGGTTTTGTGCCGAAAGTGAAATGCATCGTAATGGGATGAATTATGTGCAGAGCTTTCCTTTTTCCTCTGCCCTTCTTTTCAAGTCTTCAACGCCACAAGTTGAGGAAAAGTTTTCGAATTGTCGTGTGTGTGTGTGGGTGTTGGTCGCTTTCGTTAGTTTCTTTATTCTTAGGGAAACCATGCCCCAAATGTGTAGAAGGTATTGACAGGCCGCAACACTGGCGGGAAGTTGTCATGATGGAGTTCCACTTATACATTGGAGTGATCGCGTGATGAACCAAGTGCTAACAATTCATTTGGCTGATATTACATCTCAATGCGTGGATAACTTGGGTCATCTCCTCCTACAAGCAAGCTTTTGGAGTTTGAGGCATGGAGTTGGGATCTTTCTGAACCTTTGTTGGGCCGGAATTTCGAGTTGGAAAATTTGGTAGGGTTTTGTGAGAAACACACATGGTGATGTTCGTTTCTTTCTACCTAGGTGATCACTCATGGAGACACCATGAACTCACCAAAACTAGCTCGTACAAGTGTATGCGTGGCCATTAATCATGTTAAGAAATTTCGCAAGGAAATAAATTGCGGATCCTTTTCCTCGAGACCTTTAGGAGAACGGTCGTCCGACCTGACATCAAAGTATAGGTCAAGAATTCAGATCTTGTTGGTGTTCCATTATTCTGTCTGTCATTGTCTTTGAAATTTATTCTGTATCGCGGCCTCCATATTATTCTTTATGGAAAGTAAACATTTGCACTCAACTCGTTTGAGCGCACACATGTAAGCCGTTCCAGGTTGCAGGAAATTCACTCAAAACCGTAACTCCAACCGGAGGGTTACAAGCAACAATTATATATCTTCCACATGCAAATTTAATTAAGGACTTTGCTAGCACAGCAATCTTTGAGTGACTGTGGGAATAAAAATATATTATAAGTCGTAAATTCTTAAAAGAGTGGTCACCACAATTAATTATTACTTTTTTTGTGTGCGGCAAAAAACATACGTCTAGCATAACAGTCATCTAAAGACTGTTACATAATCAATTCACTTTAATTATACACGGATATACGCAGGATAATATCCATGCTCAGTGTTAAGGTATGGTTCATACTCTCCAAAGACATGAAAACATGTGGATCTTGCTCCGTGTTTGGGCTTGGACTCATAAATAGTTACCGCTATATATACTCTTTTTCGCCTGTAATCAAATGATGTAAAAAGATGTGTGAGGTGCTAATTATAGTAGAATCATCTATTAAACCTAACACTAATTTAAGTGTGAATCAAGATAAAAATCTCGTGTCTCGATTTTTCTTTATTGGCTAAGTTTCGCTTCGTTATGATTGTGCGCCGCCAAATCCCAACACTCCGAACCCGTTAATTGAAAAACGGGTAAAGAGAAAAGCGGAGACTAACATGGCCCCCAAATTGGTCGGCTTTATCTAAAGCACCCTTTGTTTCAAGATGACTTCGAAAGTGCAATCCTTAAGTTTGGCTGGTTTTAAAGGAAAACAACATGATTCGTGACCATCATGGTACGTTTGGGGCATTAAGATGAGAAAGATTTCGGTGGGAACAGTCGTTTAGGTTCATGTTGATACGCTTGCACTATGCCGTACGTTTTTTCAGTCCTTATTTTTGCGAGGAAACGACTGTTCAACACACAGGACCGGTCGTCAAGAGACAAACTTTCCAAACAGCATACTGTTTTCCAAATAACCTACCTTTACTTAGATCACTAGACACTACTTGTCAAACACGACATCCACACATTCTCTCTATATCTAAATACAAACGTATGTCTTATTTGACCATCGTACTTACAGCGCAAGACAACAAAGACTCTCTAAACTTGCTTTAAGCACGAGAAGTCTCGTCATTCTGATGAAGAAAGAATACATCGGGTTAAATTAATCTAGCCGTTCAAAAGTAACGATTCCTTGATCAACCCTTAAGTTTGACCGTAGCCGCTTAGCTCCCTCATGGGAGAAGATTCGAGCACAAATCCGATTCCCCAAAACTGTTAATGAAATCTCGATGAGCTTCGCATTTAAAGCATTTTTTTTTTCAAGTGAAGTAGGAAAAATAGATGATGGGAGTTGAGTAGAGACATGGGGTGATTCGAAAATGAAAATGGGCACTTAAATTTTTTTTTTTTTTGGTATGATCAAATGGACATAATTGGAAGAAATGTGAGTTGATTGACTTGTGAATAACTTCATCAACAATTGAAAGAAATGAAAAAGGTTGTGTTATAAATTCCATCAACCAATTGGAAAGGAAACCCTCATTTATCAACAAGAGAAGTAAAGTAAGCAAAAAGATAAAAGCTATACATTCGTCGCCGTTTTGACCATGCGTCAGGACATTCTTTTTTAGATGAACGAACGGGCAAGGCAGCCATCCGCTCATCAGGGAGCAAAATCCCCGCTTATTGACCGGCCAACGGGGCCTCCGTGTTGGGATCGCTGCCTCTGAATCTCCGCATTCCATGCGTAAGGATGATCGGTTCATACTTCTATTTCCCTGAGCTCACATGGGCATGCCCGATGTAAGAAACAAGGGTCCCCGAAATATTCACCAATTCCAACACATGGCGGAGTCGTTACATGCCCAGCCACTTCCTCAGCCTCCCATTGCTTATCTCCGGCACCCACCTCCACCAACGGCCTCCTCTCCACGCCTTGCTACTCCCTTGATTCCCGCACTAAGTTACTCGGATTCGTTTACTTACGACCCGAACCGAAAAAGGCCCAATATTTTCGGTCCGGTTCGGCTCGGATATTCTTGACACCCCCACTGAAAGCATGCCTCACGCCAGTCGCCGTGGTACCTGCGAGGACTTATTATTTTGTTGAAAATAACTGTTTCGAGAGATATAAAAAAAAAAAGTCCTTATGAGGTTGTACTTACGCCACTTCTTGCGGCCCCCCCGGCGAAAAAGGAGTGTACTTATATTCCACACCATCCAATTCCAATTCGTGTCACATTACGACACATTAATTTATTGGCTCCACTCTTGGTTATTTCAAGACTTCAAGACCCAAAGGACCTGCTCGACATGCAAGGTCGGTCACGATTTTCATAATCTGACTTGTTATACATAGAGGAAAATGAAAAGCATTTCCCACGAACACGTCCTAAGAAACCCTACTCTTTTATACGGTTTCACATTTTTCTTCCACGTTGATAAATTACGAACGATCACCGTTTCTGGGTTCGCTAAATCTTGCTCAACGGATTAGCTTTTCCTGAGTTTTCAAGGAATGACAGATCTTTTCCCTCTGTTGATATAATAAGCAAGCCGTATATGGCGTCTCGTAAGGGGTTTCGGCCCCCCCCCCCCTCTTTTTTTTTTCTTTTTTCTGTGGATTCTCAGCTCTCTCCTGTGCCAATGATTCTTATCCCTTGTGCGGGATTCAATTTCTTCTCTTTTTTTTTTTTTTATGCTAATAGTGCTTGCTAATAAACAATTTGGTAAGGGGGGTGAGCACCATAGGGCCTGCCTAGGCTGCGACACACAGTTGTTTTAACTATTAAACAACAAGCAAATGCGCAAAACACGGGGTCAATCAATTCTTACTTTAATCACTCCCTTGTCTGAAAATCTCCCGTCGCACGTTGTAATGAGAGTGAGCACGAAGTGGCTCGCTTCTTGTGCCGACGCCGGAGTCGGCCGATTTCGAGGTCAACGTTTTCGACTCCAACTCAAACTCTAATCGATCCCCGTGAAAAAATATGGGAAGGAATAGGAACTTTCAATGCTCCCCCGAATTGAATATTTGTCCATCGGCAAGTTGCATGTAAGTGTCGACACGCAATTGAATAATTCGTCTCCGAGTTAAGTCATGGTCGGAGGGAGATAAGCGTTTCGAAAATTTCTAAACTTAATTGTACTTTCGCTAGTTCGGTCCTAAACCTCTTAACTGTGTCAATTAAGTGCTAAACATTTTCACATTTCATCAATTGAGTCCATCCGACCAATTTTGGTGAAAAGCCGCTGACGTGGATGCCGACCGTCCTAAGTGGCACAATCATTGCACGTGGACAATTTTATTAATGTTTTATTATTTTTTATTTCTACAACCTAGTTAGCCGACTTCCACAAGCGAGGCCTCCACCCTCGCTCAGACCACGTGAGGCCCAAGTGAGGGTGTCATAGCCCTCGTCCGTATGGCTTTCGGCTAAAATTAACCGGATTAACTCAATTGACAAAACGCAAAAATGTTTAAGACTCAATTGGCACGATTAAAAGGATTATGACTAAATTGGCAAAGTGGAATAGGTTTAGTAATTTTTAAACAATTTTATTTTTCCTTAGGTTCGAAATGGGATCGCTTTTGTAGAAATTGAGTGGGCATATATGTTCTTAATAACTATGTTATGGTCTCGTCCACGTGAATTGGCTAAGGTTTATCAGTAGAACAGTCGGCATTCTCGAAGGTTAATATGCTCAAATTTGAACTTGTGGGATTGACTAGTTGAGGTAAACGACATTAGATTCTCGCGGTGATTGATCAGACACATGACCCTTGAGAAGAAAAGGAATAAGAATGTGGAATTGGAGGAGCAAATTACCCTAGTTTTGATATCTGGAACATAATAAAAGAGTTGCCAGTTAAACAAAAGAAAAAAAAAGTTGGGCCAAGGCCCATGTAACTGACGGTCATGGCCTCAATCAAGCCTAATTACCCGTCCTCCAACGAGAAGAGTGGCAACTAAGCCCAATTTTTAGATTTTTTTTTTTTTTTTTGCAGATTTTCTAGCATTTGGTTTTCGAAAAATTAGTTAGTCTAGGAAAACATTTTCCACCCAAGAAAAAAACTCATTCGAAAGTGGGGAAAATATTTTACCTCTTTTTTATAAGAGGAAAAGCATTTTTCCCTCTCTTTTTTTCCTTAACTCCTTCACATTCCTTTTCTTTTTTTTATTTATCTCTTCTTTTTATCTTTTCTTCTTTTTTTCCTTTCCTCAACTCCTTCACATTCCTACATCGCTGATGGCATCCAACGCACTCGAGGCTGAGTATGCCAAATTTCGGTGAGCTCAGGCCTCGCTAGAGTGGCGAGCTCTCACCCAGGCTCAGCAGCAAGGCTCCAACTCGCCAGATTCCGGTGAGCTCGAGCCTCGCCAAAACTCGATGAGCTCCTTGACCCTCCATGCAGCCAGTCGTCAAGGTTCGGCAACGGACGAGAGAGAAAAATATAAATAGTAACAAATCGAATTAAAAAAATAAAATATCAACTTAAAAATATTTAAAAAATTGAAAATATTTTCTTACCAAATGTCAAAAAATATTTTCTAGCTCATTTTCAAATCTCAACTAGACATCGGAAAAAATAGTCATTTTCTTGAAAATTGACTTTACGAAATTTTTTTTGCAAAAACGATTCATTTTCCATAGAACATACGGAGCCTTAGGCTCAGTTTGTTTCACAAAAAATAAATGATTTCAAAAATATTTTCCTGAAAATGATCTCTTATATCTCTCACAAAAATGAATAAGCGAAAATTATTTTCATCGGTAATGAAAATTAGACATAAATCTATTGATGATAATCAAAATAATTTTCATTGATTAATTATTCTAAGTGATATAAGCAATCATTCTTAGGAAAATATTTTTGAAATCATTCGTTCTTCGCGAAACAAACCGAACCTTAATCAAGTCAACCTATGCACTCAGAGGGGGAAAAAATGACGCGCAAAATAATGATCTCGAGATTTCAAAAAAAATTTGGAGCATTTTCCTCGCAGTTCGCAAGTCCTGAGAACGAAAAGGCCGAGGGATGCCATGAAAATTTGGAACCTTTTTTCACATTAAATCTCATTTCGCAAATAATGTGATCCAACATCTACTTATTACAAAAAGTCAATTATCGCATGTTCTTTCTGCCATATTGTTGACTATTCCATTACCTTAGTGATATTTATAATTGGGATTAGATGGAATATAATTCGGACAGGATGGAATATTGCAAGCACTTGCTTGCTAAGGTCAGGCCCAAAATAGGTAGGCCTGGCCATCTAGCCATGTTAATAAGTCCAATTTGTTTGGCCCAAGGTTTACCACTACTATGAAACATTCTTGTTTAACAAGAAATTGCACCCACAACCCTCGCAACTTCGATCATTCCTTGCATTTTAGTCCCTGAATTTTTGTATGATTGTCGCCCTCGCCACTTGTTCGCATCCAATCATCTCCGTGTGATTGTCAGGGTTGGCGCAGTTGGGGCATTTCCACCTCGGGAACCTCATGCACATATTTGAATCTCACAAACTGCGTGCAAACTGCTCTAGATTAGCACTGGATGTACATGCCAATGGTCCGGGGCTAGCCATTTCATGGACATCGCATGTCGTATTCCATAAGCTTTCGGGCAACCGAGCCCCTGCATGTGTCCCTAATTATTAGCATCCAAGAGATCTTGAAGTTAACATGTTTTTTTCTCTCTCTCTCCATGCTTACAACAGTAAGGAAAGGTAAATTTATCCTCTTATATCATGATAAGGGTATAAACTCAAAACATTTTCTCTATAGCGAATAAATGATTTTTCACATATGGTCTCGAGATCTGTTCACTTATACGATCGAAGGCCCGTCCGGAACATAGCTTACAGAAAAGCTAAGGTTTCGACCGACCCGAATTCATGAAGAACAGAACAATTCCCACGCTATCAAAGGAAAGTCCAGGTATGTGACATTGTTTAATCAGATGGAATTGGATGGATTAGACTAAGCTAAGGATGAGGATCTTGAGGGTTGATTGCAGGCTAGCAAAGGATGAGCGTTCGGATATCTTATCAGCTTGAAAAGTACTTCGGATGCGATAGCAATGGATTAGACTTAAGCTATGAGGAAGAGAGGATCTAATCTCATAGACAAATTGGAGGTTAGCAAGGATTAGCGAATTTAATCAAAGATTAATCATTTGTTTAAATACGTTTTCGAGGCGTCCTTACAGTAATTAAAACGTCGGCACACTTCACTTTCTTCATTCTATATCATGCCCAGCGACTTTGCCCGTACGAAATTACAAGTGAAGCACTTAGGTTATGTCTATTGATTAGGACGCGTGCGTGCAGATGCCTTCCCCTTGGTTTTTCCTGTGGTTTTTCTCTTAGTTTAACCAGAGGAAGTTCATCGAACGTTCTCCGGCGTGCTTGAGCGGCACCAAATGAAAACGTTGCAATCAAGCCGTTCCGTTGTTTCTTCATTCTTCTTGGCCGGGAGATGGTTTACCCAGTCCGGATAAGAGCGGAGATTTAGGATTAGTCGTGAAATAGAAAGGATGAGGAGCGAACTCGCTGACAATGTTGCTCGACAGTGCAATTCGCAATAAGTTTTTAAAGTTAGGTTTGGGAACTCGAGATTTTGGGTATTGATTTGGTGGGGTTGTCGAGTTCCTTCGTTCTCGAGAAAATAGAGCAGGATAATGGCAACTTAGACCATAGTTGACGTCCATTATTTGCACTTCTTGGAAGCGGAAAGCACATATCAGTCTTCCATTCCCATCACTCATTGGAGCACCCAAGAGTTCAAGTTCCTATATCATTATAGACTTTGTATAACCATATCTAGTTTAGTTCAACCCCGATCACCGATTGAAAAGTCGAACTCGGTCGATTTTAGGTTCAAGCAATCGAGGGTCTAAACTGGGCGGGGTCAAGTTGAGATTTGAGTATCGAACTGTATAGACTAGACCGACTAGGCTTCTAATTTCATCTCTACGCATCACCACTTTTTTTTTTCTTTTTTCTTCCCTTCTCTATTTTGAGGATTGGAAAGAAAACGGAAGGTCTTTTTTTTTTTTTGGGGGGGGGGGGGGGAGGGGGGGGATGTGAAATTCTTCCATGCTCCATTATTGAGGTGGGGGGAGGTACTCCTACTTTAGGAAGGTCTTGAGAGTAATGATTGTGAGGAAAAGTGATGGAAGACCTAATGAAGGAGCCATGTTAGGGTGTTGCCCGAAAGAAGGGAAGAGGAGATCGAGGGGAGGCATGGGGCCAGATGTTGGAGATGCCCAGCCCAGAGAGATCCTTTTGAGGAATACCTGAGAGAGGGAAATCATGACAGTAACCTGAATTCTGGCTGTTTTGTGGTCACACTTCCCTTGGCTCCCACATACCACCATTTAGAGAGAGAGAGAGAGAGAGAGAGAGAGAGAGAGAGAGAGAGAGAGAGAGATGGCAAAAAAAAAAAAAAACAATTACTGTTAATGAATTTATTTTCATCTAGGACATGATAAGTTAAGTTTGATTGTTTATGTAAAATTTGAGGTTGTGTACGATGTGTTTATCCTAAAAAAGTTCAAGGAGCCCTAATATATGATTTTTTATCTCTCTCTCCACAAAGATAGAGAGGGTGTGAGTCGCGACCACTGTACTAGTGATAACAAGTAACTTTTGATTTCAGGTCAGAACGGCACTTAATGTCTAATCTCTCTCTTTCCCTCTATTTACACAAAGCTAGAGGGGGGGCGCAAACCATGTGCCAATGGCAACAAGCAACTTTGGATTCCAGATTGGAAAGGAACCTGATGTGTCTGATCCCTCTCTCCACAAAGATGGGGGACGCAACCGATGTGGCACATCAGCAAAAAGCAACTTTCGATTCCAGGTCGAAATGGCACCTAATGTGTAATCTCTCTCGCCACAGAGATAGAGGGGTTGCAACCGATATGCCAATGGTAACAAGCAACTTTTGATTCCCAATCGTAACGCAACCTAATGTACAATTTCTCTCTGTACAAACATAGAGGGGGCCCAACAGATGTGCCAGTGATAATCAGGAACTTCCAATTCAAGGTCGGAACGGCAACGACATCTGGGAGTCAAGCGTGGTGGATCACACGGCTCGGACCAACTTCAATGGCGATAGTGGGTAGCGATGGAGGAGGGGCTCAACTAGATGCTTAGGATTTGGGGTCAAAGGAGGGGCAAAGTGAAGAAAGGAGAAAAGGGGACAAATCAAAGATATAGAACACAAAAAAGGAAGGGGGATAATGGAGAGCAAAGTCCGGACCGTCGAAGATGTGCTCAGTGGACGAATTGGCCTCTAGAATAGATAAATTTAAACCATTCATATCGTAAATTTTAATACCCTTCTCATATATATGCAATTCAAACAAATGATAGAAAGGAGAAGTCATATGAAGAATAGGCAGGAAGATTCAATATAATCCCAGAACATATGGAGTGACTAATTAGATGAGTATGCGGAAATTGGAATTTCCATCCAAGATCATGTCAAAATAAATTTCAATCCAAAAGCTTACAATTGAGTAAGTAGTGCTAGCAATATCTCTGCATGTACTAAAGCGGTGTATCAAGAGAAAACTCCTAGCCGTCGATCACGGTGTGCCGCATTTTATTCAATGGTTGGCTGTCTAGCCTTATGAATTGTTAATAGATAAAATACCTTGCAAAAAAAAAAAAAAGAAATTTGTTAAGGGTGAAATGGCCCAATTGGGGTTGGATCACTTTTCTAACTTGGAGGGTGGCGGGTTCGAATCTTGTACTCGACATGTCGTGATTCGAACTCATAATTCGTTTTGAGATTTGGATCGCAATTAATAAGTTATATTCTTCTTCCCTCTTATATATTCGAGAATCTGTATATGCCCGAATGAATCTATTTACATAACTCGGCGAATTTCAATAATGCTAGAGAGAGAAAGGGGAATACTAAACTAGCCAAGTGAGAGACGAGGGTAAAAGGCACCTCACTTTTCCAACACCCCACCACTAGTGGCCACCATCATTTTGTGCCTGAAACTTCTTGGCTTGCCCCCTTTTTTTCGTACCCGAAGCTCCTAAAGCAAAACCCTAAACAGGAACGAGCACCATTCCCTCCCACCTTGCACTCATTGCCCAAGTGCTTTAACCTCCAACATGTGACCTAAATCACATGCTTGATGGATTACATATCATTATATACACATCTAGCTAGCCCCCCTTTTTTTTTACCAACAGTAACGCATACTAACTACGTGAAAGATGCGATGCAATCACGTGATTTTTTTTTTCCATCTCGGCCGACCAACCTTGGATAAATTACTCACGGTGGCGAAGCAATGCAACAAAATCTCTCGGTCGATTCTTGGGTATGATGATGTTTCCAAGCTAATTGCGCAACTCCTCCTTTCCTCCTTTTTTCAAATCAATGAATGTGATCATGGGGCGAGGGTTAGGTGCACCATGGAGATGGGCAATGCAAAGCACATTGAATAGAATTCATGGCCCTACAAATGTCCAATCACACAACATAAATTTTTTTTTTCTCTCCTTAGCCCCAGCTAGGATAGTCTATTCATGTTCAAATTGAACTAACATCCCCATCACACCACAGATGTCAAGATGGAATTTTTTTTTTCCCTCCATGGGATATATATGTGGATGTGAATTGACATAGGTGATGAAATAGGTCGGTAAGCCCTATTCATTAAATTCCCTCTTTCCTGTTTTCTCTTTTTCAAGGTGATGCTGACAAGTTCCCAATGCTAACAATCTTGAGGGCCAACTATGACTAGCTTCATAATTTTGTTGACAAAAAACGATGACTTTTTAACTTTCACTTTCTTGTTCATGGTCAATTAACATTTTTTTCCCATAATGTTCACAATACTAACTCACAAGAGTATGAAGCCGTCATGCCGGTCCAATTGTATGTGAGACCCTGAATCGTACCGAAAGGTGATTTATCCTCGGAACCGACAAACTTGTGGGATTGCATGCCTAGAAAGTAGGGTTTATTAAATTACTATCAGAATTGTTAAGATCTTTTGCCTTCTAATTGACGAGTATTTCTAAGGATCTTATCAAAAAGTGTTCCAAGGGAAATTGTTAAGTCTGCAATTTTCAAAACACTGACTTTTCTTGCTTTACGCACAATTAGGATCTTGAGAATCGAATATTTCCTCGTTGAGCACGTATGACTAGTGTCTCATGAACTCGATAACACGACGCTTACACTAATCATGATCGATCCAGAAGGGTAAAGAATTAGGTGACTCAAGACAGCTTAATCACAATCGGCTGTTCAGCGATATAATTGGTAAACATGTACAACTTTTTCTCGTGTTGCCCGAGTTCGAACGACCATACTTGCGCATCCGAGGTGCGACAGAAATGATACTTACGCGGCCTAACCGCATCAAGCGATGAACAAACAGGTGCTCAAAGAATCGCGGACACAAGACCAATTACCCGAAAAGATGAAATGAAGGAAAAGAAGCAGCAGCAGGGACCGGCTCGAATTCGATCTGAGCTGTTGTTAGACTTTGCAAGAGATCGAATCATACTTCTTTGAAGCTACAAAAGGGAAGAAATCCGAAACGTGGACCTGAAACACCTTCAACTGCAAAAAGAAATCCCAGATCTCTTTCGCCTCCGACCCACTTGTCTTGTATAAAACAAGAAAGAAATCCCTAACAACAAGAAAAGGCGCTCTGTGTAAAGAACAGAAGCTTATCTTCTTTATTCTGGTACGAATGATCATGAGACTCCTTTACCGTTTGTTTTCTTCCCCTCCTCATTATTAACATTGCAGCAGCCAGAGAGAGAAAGAGAGGGAGAGAGAGAGAGTTGCAATAATACAGTACATAACATAGGAATGGTCACGAGGAAGAGAAATTCTCACCACAGAGAGATCTGAGAGAATATTTATTCTGATCTGCACGCACTCTTTTTTTTTTTTTTTTGGTTCTTTATCTGTACCTTCTTCTTTTTTCGAATTTTAGGCTCTCCCAACAACATATAAAACAACGAAACTGATGCCCTGGCAGCCGCATGTTTCTGCCTCCCATACAAATACGAGAGAGAGAGAGAGAGAGAGAGAGAGAGAAGAAATTGCAATCGACTGCCCTTCACTCAACAACAAAAAGGGCATACATGCCATGATAAATCTTCAACAATAACATCAACAACAGTTGAACCTCTCTCTTTCGCTAAAAACAGAAGAACCAAAAGAGACCCTAGTGCTATTTCACACTTTTTATCCCTCCCTAAATCTCTTCACATATATTAGAGGCTAAGAGAGGTTCGGGTTTGCAATTAAGTCCGCATGCCGGGGAGGATAAGCTTGTTTCGGGAGGAAAGAGCTGTGGGCGAGTTCGGCCTTCTTTTCGTTTGTTTCGGGATGAAGTAGCTCAGGAGGGATAGACAAGGAAGGAGAAGATGAGTTGGGTGGGAAGAGAGAAGACACGCAATGGCACTCTACATCACTCGTTCGCGATCCAGAGCCCAGGGCCAGAAAGAGAAGTACGGGAGTGGGGATGGAGGGGGGTCTTACAAGGTCAAGAAAAGGTCTTACAAGGTCAAGAAGCGTGGAACGGTTTGAGATGGGGAGACGAGAATTAAAGAAACGAAAAAAAAAAAAAAAGAGTGAGGGAAAAAGCTCAGGTAAGATAGCGCCAAATTAGCATGAACAAGCGTCCATCGCTAAAGACCTCCATGTCGCTGCTTTTGCTTGAAATCCAGCAAAGATTCCATCTATAGTGCTCTCTTCAAGTTGGCCTGCAAAAGACAAAAGAATAAAAAGAAATTAAAATAATCGAAGAAAGTATTAAATTTGGTACAGACGAGTTCGGAGTGTGGAGAGAATCAAATTAACCATGTCGTGCACACGGTTTTTTCCTCCTCAAAAGACTCATTTTGATCGATGGAAAGATGGACTCATGATCAAGAAAACATGTCCACGACCGCAGAAAACCAAGAGGAGCTAATCAGCTATGTGCATGTGGAGGAACGACTGTTCTTGAGCTTCAACAGCGTTACAGTGCGGCTTACATTTCTATGTCGCAGAAAACAAGATCATCTGGCATTTAGAACGAGCAAAGATAGTCCAGAAAGCGTTGCGCAGTAATTGATTCACAGGTGAGAAAGACGAAGAAGAAGAAGAAGAAGATGAAGACGAACACGCGAGGGTCCGCAGGACATGACCATAATCTGATCTGAGCGTACCTTGAAGATGCGAGGGCTTGCGTCTCATCTTCTAAAGCGTTTCTTCCCTCTCCACTCTGCCGTGCAGAGAGAGAGAGAGAGAGAGAGAGAGAGAGATGTTGGAAGTGGAAAGAAAGAGATGGAGATGGAGCGGCTTATAAGGAGGAAAGATTTCGATGATTCATTTGGAGGCAGAGAGCCGAAGCCATCCCATTGGGCTGTGCCAAACGGATCTGACAGCGACAGATCCGATCCAGGCCCAGATAGAATGTAGGCTGGACTCTGGATGACGTCAGCAAGACCTTCAGCCCTGCCGCCGGGGGATCCCGACCACGGAGGAGGCCAACCACGCCGGTCGACCTCCTTCTCGAGCTAAGGAAAAGGGAAAAATCGGGTTATCTTGATTAGCCACTCATTTGAGAGTCTCGTTTAAGGTTGTATTCGAGTCGTTATAAATCGGCACTCGAGGCAAACTCTACGTGCTTAGCTCCAATCGATTTGATCGGCCAAATAATTTTTAGCGTAACATGGGGTGAGATCGAACTCGACTTGATAGGTGTACATTTGAAAAGGTAAAATATATAACTAAAATAGACAAAAATGTGATTCGCAATCAAAGACAAACGAGCTCTACTTGAGAGTCCAATTTGATTATCCTAGCTACAAAAACTCGAAAAGAATCTGAGCCGAGGTCGGGTAATCTACAAATCGTGCTTGGACAGCGAACATCGAGCGATTGAGCATTTTAAAATCTCAATCGTCTTGCCAACAAGTACATGTTTCGAGACATGAGTTGAGACCACTAAAATAAAAATAATGGACCAAAAAAAGAAAAAGAAAAACAAAGGCATCTTCATGTTTGCAAAAATGTACAATCGACACGGCTTAACAAGTGCTCGAGAGGCACTATTTAACATCGTCCAGTGGGTCCAATGGTGGAAGAATTCTTCAGCGCACCCGGACCAAATGGGCCCATTTCATCTCGGCCATCGACCAACGCGGGACGCACGTGAGAGTCGCATGATCTGATCCGACGGTCCGAAGGGAGTGGAGCTCATGGTACATCCGGTACATGCGAAAAACATATCCCAACGGGGAGGTGAAAAAAGGACAAGTGAATAAGGGCGACTAGAATAGGCCATCCATGATTGAGGCATTCGCCAACCAATTGCTGAGTCAACGTGCGAAAAGGTCTCAAGAAAGGATGACCGTACGATTGTCCACCTGGCATGTTGTTGTCCGTCGGGTTGAACCGGTCGTGTTGCGGGCTCTCTTCTTCCATCCGCCAGCTTCACCTCTTCGTCGTACGAGAATTTCATGCCCCGCCAAAGAAAAAAAGAAAAAGAAAAGAGAAGATGCTTCGATATTTTGTGAATTGAATTCATCGTAATCATTTTCTTACTTATTGGAAAATAAACAAATAGATATCATAAAACCCTTTCTGAGTAGATTTCGCATAATTTAATTATCGATCCCTTTAAAAATTTTCCTCACTTTTGAAATGAAAAAAAAGGTAAGCAAATCGTTACGGTGATTCGTGACATTTCGTTCCAAGATTGGATCTAGGAAGTTCTCCGATAGGGGCAAAACTCGATTAGCCATTAACCTTTAAAAACTCATATAATTATTATCCGTGGCGAAACTTAACTACGAGTTGAGTTTATTAAATTTGATTTAGTTTAGAATGTTCATATTGGGTTTAAGGAAAAATCTTAGCTTTTTCAACATCTAAAAGTACATGGAAGAACCCGTGAATTGTGCAAGACTAGGGTGTGTTTGGTTCACGAAAAATTATAATTTTGAAAAATATATTTTTTTGAAAGTGATCATCTGTATCACTCATGAAAATGAATGAATGTAACAGATTTTCATTAACGCACTCTTTCAAAGGTGGCTGCTTCTATCCATGAAAATATATAGAAGTAAATTGTTGACGACAACAAAAAGTCATGAGAGTGCACTTGGCAAAATTTTTGCTTCTGAGCATTAGTGGATTTCTTTTTTTTTTTTTTACTTCTAGAAAGAAATAATTTTTTTTAACTTTTTCAAGTAGCTCCAAAAACGTCGAAAAAAATGGTTTCGAAACTATTTCTGAAGTAAAAAAAATAAAAAAACATTGCTCCAGAAGTAAAAAAATAAAATAAAATAAAATTGCGTAACCAAACGGATTTCTGTTCCAGAAGTTGCGATACCAAATATATTTTTGCTTTGGAAGTACTTATGAAGCATAAATTCTACTCCAGAAGTGTTGTCATTCGCGCCCGAGATTCGAGTGGACAATTCGATTTAGGTGGAATATCATTGAGATTCCCCACAATACTCAAAACAATTCAATGCTCAAAAAATAGAAATAACAATATGGACAAGATATGCATGATTAACGATGAAACCAGACACTCAAGAGCATTATTATCATGTTATTGTTATTGGTTTTCGCTAAAGATATAGTCCATAAGACTCGGCTCAAAATGGACAAATTGCTCGGTGTATGCCCGAAAACGGCAGCAAATAAAGGAAAAGGAGAATCTACATGACATGGAAACCTAAATCACTTTAGCAAAATTCTATGTTGCCAGCATAAAATAAATAAATAAATGTTGCAAGAAGCAAGCTATAAAAAATAAAAAAAAAATTGTGGGGGAATGGGATCGCAAGGGTATGCGAGCAATCACAGTCTTCAAAGATGAAAAAAAAAATATGTCAAAAAAAAATGAAAATTCACCTCTCCCAATTCCTCGGCCTCTGTTCTTGTATTCTTGTTCTAAGTTCCCTAATAAGCAATTTTTTTTATAAAATATTTTTCAAATCGTTCAATTTTCGCGAAGATCCAAAGTTTTCTCGAAACAGACACACTCTTAACGTGTAAAAAGCGTGTTTGCCGGTCGAGACGATGAGCAGTCCAAAAGCAAGCAAATGACCGCATTCACTGAACCTATGCAATGGATGCCAAGGCTAATAATCCCGTCCAAACCTAGTCGTCTTAGGCAGTGTTCAAACAATGCCATGCATGCGTAATTGCATGCGTATTCGATCGATGAGCGGCGTTAAGAGCCGTTGGTTCTTTCTTTCTTTCTTTTTTTTTGTTCTTTCTTTCTAATCTTGGATGTACAAATGGAATTGATCCAGCATATGCCGGCTCTATAGTCACGGACAAGAAGTTGGTACACTGCTTTTTTGACCGCTCACACGATTTCGACTACAAAACCCTAACACGGTTCTAGCTCACGGATCGCATGAGAGATCACAGTTTTGTTTGTAAGTATTGAGATTTTGCTCGTCGCGTGACCGATTCGATTTTCATGGCTAATTGGATCGGAGTTGCAATGTCTTGTTGTAGTTCCTCCCTTGTCTATTATCGGTATGCCGGCTTTGAACTCTCAAGATACAGCCATTTGGTGCTCCTACGAAATCTTTTTATTTTATTTTTTATAGTTGATATTTATTTTCAGCAGAGATATGAATAGCCATCAAAGGCATCATTCTTTTGAGGTTCCCCCCAAATTGTGACTCCTCCAATAGATAAGTCTCTTGTCCAACGTTGAGGTTTCCTTTTAGGAACATATACTTTTTTAAAACATTGCAATCGCTTTATTAATGTGATTGAGGAGAATTTTTCTTAGTTGAGATTTATGAGAACGGACGACTTAGCAGGTGATGCGTTGTCACCCAACACACATCTAGTTTCCTTCGAATGACATGTCCGATAACGTCTAATTCCACAGCTCTTAGATGTCCTCAACAATCGTGTCATTATTAACCCACGTCGAAAATTTCGAGATGTGTTGTTTTGCCCTAGAATTGCAAAGTGAACAGATGCTGGGAAGTGGATGTGACATGTGATCGATGATGAGTCCCTCTTGTCATGGAGAGGGAGAAGAAGTGGGGTGATGTGATCGGGGTCGAGACAAGGAACCACCGGAATACTAGGAAACCGCAGATGCAAACACCATCTACAAATACAGAAGAGTTTGGCTGTAGTGCAGGAATGGTTATATGTTTTCTGCAGGATTCTTCACTGGCCCTCTCGCACCCTAGTGACCTCCCATGAAAGTTTTGGAACACAATAACCAAATCAGGAAACCAATAATTCTCAAATCTTGGGTACAGACAGCAAGAGGGGGCCTCCCCTCCCCGAGATGGATGCCACCGGGACTGGTTTTTTGTCTTTGGCTCGATATTTCCCCCCTCGTTTGTTCCCTTCTTGCCGGTGCATTATTTTCGTGGCGATGTGGTAACTATCCGTCGTGGCTCACTCCGTGCTTCTCCAGCGAAAGGGAATCGGGTTGGCGGTCCACCTCGGCCCGGCCGTCGTGCGATTTTGGCAAGACCCGTTTGGGGAGAAGGGAAGGAAGGGAACAAAAGGGAGAAACCTGCAAAGATTCTTGATGGCTCGTGGAGGGGAGGGGGAGGGAGGGTGTGTTCTGGTGGTCCACTCTCTGCGCCTTCACAAGCGAGAGAGGAAGGAAACGCTCGTTCATATAAAAGAATTCACCAAGTTGCGGACTCCCATGCCTGGGTGTTGTAACTCTCGAATTTTAACTGAGGAACAGGGACATCGTTGTCAGTAGCCCTTTTTACTCTTTTTAGGGTTTGGTGCTGTTCCCTGCAAGAAGCCAAGATTTCATGCCATGAATTGGAACGAGGACATGTCCCCGAAATTTTTTGCAAACCCCAGTGCTCAGTCCCACATCTCACAGCTAACGCAACAAGAATGCCCATATTCAATTCGTTTGCTCTGGTGTTTAGGGTTTTGTGACCCATTTTTACATGCACCGGATGACATTTCTTTTTCTCTCTTTTTTTCTCTTGTTGCCTCTGATAACGATTCGGCCTAAGGTTTGGTTGTGACTAAGCTAGGTCGAATGGTGCAAGTTTACTATAATGTAGGCGTGAGCATGGTTCCAAAGTAAAATTTGAACCGGTGTTCCAGATTGAAAGGTATGAATGGATAGGTTCCAGAATATTGGTAACAAGTTTTTTTTTTCTAGGTGTATACTTTTACATTATCTTGTGGTAAATGACGTCTAATGATGAGTGTATAATATGAAACCACTAGTCTGAGCTTTCATTTTCGATGATATTGATGACTGAGACTTTTACTTTGTTAATATTTCATATTTATTCTTGTGTCTAACTATGAGCCGTTGTCAGTGGATTGTAACAGTAAATGGTAGTCATTAAAGGTGATGATTTATTATAATCGTTCAATTAAAAATATAAGTACAGCCTCAATGGACCTTAGAAATTGTGACAGGATAGGTTCCAAATTTCAGGGTGTGCAAGTTAGATTTTAGATTCCAAAAAATAAAAAACCTGTTTTGACGAGTAAGTTTCAAAACCTAGATGAAACTTGTATGGAGTTTGGAGCCACTCACCCCAACTATAAAGTGTTTCCTTGAACACCGTTTCAAGGCAATGTGTTGAAGGAGACCTTTGAGATATTGTTGAGAAGATCCTGTTATAATTATGAGTGTTAATGGTTCAAAGTTAGTGAGACGTTACTTCATTCATGTCTTTTCAATTCATGTGAATTTTCATTTTGCCGCCATGTCCCTTTAAGGTTTTTTGCAGCTGTTTTCCCAATCTACAAATAATCGATCGATTGAGCTTGATTCTTTCGCATTAGAGAATGTTCAACAGAGTTCTATGCTTATAGTGTTAATACAAACGAGTTTGAGGTGTTATATGTCAGGATGCATAATTCATGAAGCTACTCAGCATTGTTCGCAGGAACTAATCATCTTAAGAAAATTTGGTTACTTGTACCTCACATTTAATTCAATTCTTTTCGAGTATATAGCATCAAGTAAGACTGTTTTTGAGTTGTAATTCAGCATCTCTATTTGAAAAGGTAATATACACATTTGCTTGGTTTTTATTATTGAATTTGTTATTGCCATCTCTGTGTTGTTGTTTTTCTAGCTACCGCAAGCAATATCACTTTACGTAAACAAATGTTACGTGTACTTTTATTGTTTTTTTTTTCTTTTTTGCCAACAGATCTATTTGCTAAAAACAAGGATGTTGCTGAGAGTTCAATAGGCGCCGCGGCGATCTAAACTCAACGAGATTGGAGAGCAAATCAAGATCGCTCCGAGTTCCACACGTCGAGCACAGAGTGCGTAAACGAGGCTTGACCGGAGCGAGAACTCAATGTGAATCCAAGGGAGATGAAAGGTAAAGTGCATAGGAAATCGATATTGCAGAAACGGAGCACGTTGGATCTGAAACTAAATGAAGGAAATTACATGGAATTTGATTGTTCGGAAACTGAAAGTACCGAGGAATTGAAACGTCCAAAAAATGAAAGACGTTACACTTTGGGAAATTGCGTTCTGTCCATGTTCGACCTCGAATCTCATAGCTTGCTTCGACCAATTTCTGCATAACATTCCACTATGTTTATGTCCCTCACATGTCTTTGCCCCATCTGTAGTTTCTCCTTCTCTTTCCCCCGGGGCGCATATAATTGTGCAGACGAAGTCATCCTTCTCCTTGAATTTTCAGAAAGCTGATCCTCGGTCACGTGTGGTTCTTTATGCCGGTCAAGAAAGGGTGGGAAAGAAGTGGCTCATCTCAGTCCAAATCGGCGTTCATGAATCATGGGATAGTCGTCCTAGTACGAGCCGTACGAAGAATGCTTTGTAATTGAAGGTAAGCTGCAACTAGGAGTCCTAAAACGACTGATTGTCCACTGTGTGCTCGCTAGTAATGAAGAAATCCTTCATGTCTTGCTTCGCGAACTCAATTTCCTCCCTCGCCAGGAGATTCCGGCGTCCTTTTAGTCGTCCGCCTAACGCGGGGTTAGCTCATTGAGCCCTTGCTGCTTCTACGGCCGTAGTTTTGCTTCCTCTGCTGTGAATGCATGTCTTCTGGATAACCTATTTTTCTCACATCACCATTTGTCACTAGGACATGTTTTATAGCTGGACAGACGTTAGGATCAAGGTTGCTATGCTTCTTGAGCTTTATTCGCCTTATCGAATCTTCTTCCAGTGTTGTATTCGGCATACCAGTTTTAACTTGATGGCCTCTCTATGTCCCATTTGTCACGACGACATGTTTTATAATTGGATAGACATTAATAATTTCTGGACAAGATTAGCTAGATAGGCTCAGTTGATAAAATGTGAAAAGATTTAGAACTCGGTTGACAAAATTAAAAGATCTAGGATTGAATTGGCAAAAGCGCAATATCTTTAGAACCTTATGAACAATTTTTTCCCCCCAGCCTTTTTACTGAGCATGCTGTACTTTTCGCGATGACGATCTGATCGCAGCAGGCGAAAAGGCAGCTACCTATCTTCTTCGCCTCGCTCTGTGATGAACAAATAACAAGAGAGAACATGACCTTCTCTAATGACCTTGCTCGAGCTCGACTAAATAATAAACACATGATTAAAGCGGACTCACACAATTTATATGCTTAACTCGAAATTACGCGATAAAAAAAAATGGGTTCAAACAAGTCTCCAACTTGTTGCGTAATTTATGAACACATAATATTGCCAAACTGATTAAATCTAATCCTCGGGAGTCATTGAAGCGCCTAGGAGTGCGAATGGCTCGCAGTCTGAGGGAGTTTGGGAAATCATCTCTGTCTCTCTTTCCCCTCTTACTGTATTATTATAATAATGACACTAAATTACAATTTCAATTAGGGGAAATTTAAATAGGAAAATTTGGGAAATTCGAGAAAGATTATGTGATGCTTCGCCTAGAAATGCTTTTGCAAAACTTGACTAGCCCTAGCTAGTGACAGCTAGGAAAATCTAGTTTTCTAGTTTTCCTAGGTGACGCTTTGAAGCAACACAAATCATTGTTAATTCGCGAATATTATCTCTGGGAGATTTAAGTTCTATGAAAAGCAGAGCACTCCACCCTAAAGGGAAAAAAAAAAAGAAAGAAAGAAAAGGATGGACGCGAATCTTTGCATCGGGCCGGGCTCTCACTCTGTTCTGGGCTGGGTCAAGTTTAAGGCCCACTTCACAGGACATCCTTGATTTGACCAATCGTTTCATGTTTGATTCTTGGTTTTTTCCTGTTGGCCCTTTCATAGTCCAATCTGTGTCCTGTCTGGGCCATAAAGCTTTGCCACAAGAGAGAAGCACGTTCCAAGAAAACGATATAAATTCACTCGTTTCGATAGGAGGAGCCCACATAAGAAATATGTAGGATCCATGTTCTTGGGCTTAGAACTTCTCAACGAGCGACAGGAACGACAGACTGGGCCGAACGAGCCCGTGGAGGCTGCGGCGAGGACGATCCCAGATCGGAGGCGAGACAAGCTCGCGGCGGCGGGACGGGCTGGCGACGGCAGCTAGCAAGGGAGACGAGCAAAATGAGCTCGGTGGCGGGGCTAGCACGAGAACCCCCAATCGGGATAGGAGGGGAGGTTTCGTTCGTGGATCCGGATGCGAGCATGAGGCGCGACGAGCCCATGCAAGATGAAGGCAAGGGCAGCAGCAAGACCCGTGGAGGAAACTAAGAAAAAGGACGGTGAAGCCGGGGCAAGAGTCGGGCATGAAGCCATTTGTGCGATTCGTTCAAGGTCAAATCGAAAGTTACTTGAATTTCAAATTTAACAACATCTAAATCGAAAAACATTCTGCCCAATCGAAATTACGCCCCTTCAAGCGTAAATTGAACTATTGAATTGGCCACACGAATCCATATTGAATGTTCCCGGTCGTTGACTCGACTAGATTTTTAGGGGGCGCATGATAACACTTCAAAAATTACTTCTGGCAAAGAAAATAACTTTTGACAAGGAAATCCGTTTGGTAAAATCACTTCTGAAGTAGAAATCTATTTAGTAAATTTTTTCACTACTGGTAGACATTTCTATTTCTGGTAGACTTTTTTTATTTTTGATAGGATTTTTTGGCCAATTTGAGAAGTAAAAAAAAGTTACTTCTCAGCTTCAAAAATCACTTATAATCTTCGTAGCCATCGTCGGTCACCGCCGCCGTCAGTCGCTAGCAAAGAGAAGCGTTACCATACGCACTTCAAATGTATTTCTTTATAAAAAAAATCAAGAAGTTGATTTTTGGTAGAATAGTGTTATTATGCGCGTCCTTAATAGACGGCGCAAGACAGTCACGTACGGAAAACTGATACGATTTTGACGTATCGGCCGTTGGTAAAGGATAAAGGATAAGGATCGACGTTCGAACTTCGCAAGTTAGCGCCATCCCCTGGAATCAGGAACTCTGGGCTCGCACGCTAGGACAACCGCCAGAATCGTGACACGTGGATCGTTCGAACCATCCTCACAGATTTCACCTCCTAAATTGCACGACGGAACGCGGACTCACGCGCACGCGCGCGCGCGCGATCACACTCTCCTTGAAGCTTCTCGGGGTTCAGATAGCTCCGGCCGACAATGGCGCTCGCGGCGCTCTTCGTGACGGCGACGAAGCTCGCGGGGATCCTGGTGACGGTGACCGTCGCGGCCAACGCCTTCTCCTACTCCCGCTTCCGCAGGAAGAGCCTGCGCCCCTTCAAGACGCCGATCGACGAGTCCGCGGACGTCCTCGCCGCCTTCAATCTCGGCGGCAGCGGCGGTACGTATCTCTGAGGAAACCTCGCTTGGTGATTGATTTCTCGCGAAACTGGAGTTTCTGGGCAGGTGCTGTTGCTTGTCGCACTGCACGGGGCGCGTGCGTAGCGGTTGTGAGGTAAATGGAAGGGAGTCGCGGTCGTCGTCGGTACAGATGGGGTGTCGGTGTTGAAATTCCGACGAGGGGTTGCGATGTCTACTTTTTAAGTCTCTGAATCGGTTCTGAGTGATGATGAGTTTGTAGTTTGTTGGCATGCTCCTCCATTTGGAAACTGTTTTGACCGGCGTCGACTGATGTCGTCTTTAACTTCCCATAAAAGAATGGAATGTTACAGTTTTCATAAAGCCGCGACAGATATGTAAGGCGATTCTGAATGTTAGTGCTGGTTTGAACGATTCGTCGTAGTTGGTACCGAAGAAAAGTTGACTCAAATGCTAAAAACCGAAAGTCACGCACAAGCACTCTCTATAGTTGAACCTCAACCTTTTTAATTGATCATAGTCCCTCATTGCAGTTCTCCTATTGTCGCCTGAAAATTTGTCTGTCGCTTACGTATGGGTTATCGTTTCACATCCGCTATTGAATAGGACCTGTTTTTACTTGCAAAGTCAATTAATTTCATCATGTTGAACTGTTTCTTCACTAATAATTGGTGTATGTACAAAAGAAATTTGCTAAGATCTCGAATGAGTGACACCTGTGATGTGATCGTTAATGAATCATAACCAACTTGAAAATGACTGTCCTTAGTTAGATAGACACCATTGTTGAACGATGGGAGATTTGGAATTTGAAGTTGGCTGATTCAATCGTTGTAATGATTTAGGCCAGTGAGCGGAGTATAGAGCTTACCTTCATGGAACGACACATACTCAATATAACTCTTGATTGAGTTTACCAAATTAGTTTACAATTTCTAACTCTTGCAGAGGGGGAGGAGTTTTTCTTTGGATTGGCAACAGCTCCTGCACATGTTGAGGATAGGCTTAATGACGCATGGCTCCAGTTTGCAGAAGAGAGCCCTTGTGACAAGCCGGAATCACAGAAAGGACCACAAACTGCAGATGCAGTCGCTGTTTCAGCTGCTGGAGATGGCGGTTCTCAGCAAGCTTCATCATCTAGCAAAAATGCGAATATAACAGTGAAAAAGAAAAGGCCTCTTAAGGTTGCTATGGAAGCCATGATTAGAGGATTCGAAAAGTTTGTGGAGGAAGAAGAAATAGTTGCTACACCAGATGAAGTGTGCCATCATAATGTTGCTTCCTGGCATAACGTTCCACATCCGTAAGCCGAAATTTATGTGTGTTGAAAGACTAGGGGTTTGCTCGTTTGATATACCTCTGGGAAAAATGTTTTTTTCCCTTTCCAATAGGATTTATCAATGTGTTCTAGCATTATATCTACATAGCCTATCATCTCCCCATTTCCATCATAGTGAGTATCTTGTCTCTGGAAAAACGGTAAAAAGGAAAAATACATAAATAAATTAAAAAAACATGAAGGTGACTTGTAGATTGATCTTCTGTGGAATTGATGTCTGTATTGCTTGAATCACTTTCAGGGAGGAGAGATTAAGGTTTTGGACTGATCCTGACACTGAACTAAAACTGGCTAAAGATACTGGGATCAGTGTTTTCAGAATGGGGATAGACTGGACACGAGTCATGCCCGAGGAACCAGTCAACGGACTCAAAGATAGTGTTAGTCTGACATTGGCCTATCATGAGCTCAACTAATGATGATTCTTGATTTGTCCAAGTTGCGGTATTGGAAATTGGATTAAACAAATTGCTTTCCTTAAATGTGATCTGCTGAACTGTCTTTAACATGAAGATGCTATGTATAAAGAATATTACTCATTGGAAATAAATGATAGGCTGCAATATCTCCTTTTCAGGTTAATTATGCAGCTTTAGAGCGCTATAAGTGGATCATCCACAGGGTTCGCTCCTATGGGATGAAGGTGATGCTCACTCTCTTTCATCACTCTTTGCCTCCATGGGCAGGTGAATATGGAGGCTGGAAGATGGAAAAAACTGTTGATTACTTCATGAAATTTACAATGTTAGTCTATCTCACCATATCCACTGATTGTTTCTTGGAGTTCAGACATTACGGGCTTTGTCTATCTTTCAACAGTGCAATCAATGACTTGCTGTTCAAAGAAATCAAACTAGTCACCTTCTGTATCTAGGCTGTAGCATAGAGAGCTCACTGAAACCTTTGTTCATTTTTCCTTGATGATGGTTATTATGTTCTTCTCTGCGGATTCACGGTCCCAAAACTCTATGTTTGGCGCTAAACTGTTGCAGTTTCCAAGGGTTTATTCGTGGTAAAACAGTGTTCATTAAGGGGTTGCAGCAGTAGAACAGGAATATATTCAGGTTCTCCTTGTTTGTGGCATAGCTGGCTGCTCTGAACTAGGCCAAATGATACCATCCTTTTTAAATTACAGCTGCCTCAGCATGAGAACAGATCTTGTCTTGCAATATTTCTCTGTGAGTGAATCATATGTATGTGAAAAATGCTTAAAGTTAATTTCTGTGATGTTGCATGGCAGGCTTGTTGTTGACAGTGTTTCAGATTCTGTGGATTACTGGGTTACATTCAATGAGCCTCATGTATTTTGTATGCTTACCTACTGCGCTGGTGCTTGGCCTGGTGGCCACCCGGATATGTTGGAGGCTGCCACTTCTGCACTGCCAACTGGAGTTTTTAACCAGGCTATGCATTGGATAGCTGTTGCACACTTGAAGGCCTATGATTATATCCACAGACAAAGGTTTCTTCTCGATAGGAATCTTATTTTCTATTGGAACATATAGGTTGTGTGTTAAGTGTTCACAGCACTAGTGCATGCATACACATAATCACCATTCCAGTGTATCGTTTTGTGGTCAGTTGTCTCATTTAGATGGTCTAAGTCATTGCTGCTTAAAGTTTTTTATGCTACCCGGACCTTGTTTGTGGACATTAGCTACTGTGTATAATCTTTTAGTGGATATGCTAATTTTTTCAAAATCTTTTGTGGTATTTACAGCAGAGCCTTGTCTAATCCGCCAGTTGGAGTGGCCCACCATGTCTCTTTTATGCGTCCTTATGGCCTGTTTGACGTCGCCTCTGTATCATTGGCTAATTCTTTGACTCTCTTCCCGTACATGGATAGTATATCCGAGAAGCTTGATTTTATGGGCATCAACTATTATGGACAGGTGCTCTCTCTTTTCATCATCTGACATCCTCATACCACTAAAAAACCAATGCGATAATATATATGCATTCTTGCTTCTCAGGAGGTGGTCTCTGGTGCTGGATTGAAACTTGTGGAGACTGATGAATATAGTGAATCTGGACGCGGCGTTTATCCTGATGGCTTGTATCGCATGTTGTTACAGTTCAATGAAAGATACAAGCATCTAAATATACCCTTCATCATTACAGAGAATGGAGTTTCTGATGAGACAGATTTGATACGCCGGCCATATCTATTGGAACATCTGCTTGCTATTTATGCGGCTATGCTCATGGTTTTGACTTGTAACAATGCAATTCAACTTCCTCTATGATATATTGTCAGATTTTGCTTTGATTATCTCTGCTTCTTTCCTTCTGTAGGGGGTCCGTGTGCTTGGCTACCTATTCTGGACCATATCTGATAACTGGGAGTGGGCCGACGGTTATGGTCCAAAGTTTGGACTAGTAGCAGTTGACCGTGCCAATGGTTTAGCTCGGATTCCACGCCCATCATACCATTTGTTTTCAAAAGTACAGTCTATGTTTGCAATCTTGATAGTTCCTTCTTACCTCCACTCAACTCCTACCAGGCTACCCCCTCTCCTTTTCCACTCTCTTCTCCTTCTTTACCTTTTGGTGATCATTTTCCAATTTTCCACAGGTGGTAATGGCGGGTAGAATCACCAGGGAAGACCGAATGCTAGCATGGAGTGAACTCTATAGAGCCGCTAAAGAGAAAAAAACAAGGCCTTTCTATCGAGCAGTGGACAAACGTGGATTGATGTACGCAGGTATGACCAAATTATGTCTCTGCATCCACAGTGCTATGGTTAATTTAACAGACAACTTTTTTTGGCCAGAAAAAAAAGACAGATAGCCTAGATGTCTAATTGTTGGTTTGCTAGGTCTATACATTTCCATATTTTGGAGAGGTTTTGAGGAATTTGTTTTTTCCTTGGTCTGAAAAAGATGCTCCTTTCTCATTTAGAGTAACCGCAGAGCAGGAGATTCTCAGGAACTTAAATACTTATCATGGACATATGGAAGAGCTTCTAGTCCCCACAAGAGAGTGTTTGGCCATACCTTTTTGGCCGTCCACTTGTTTGGTCCTTTCCAAAGTGTGACTCTGTTTTACTTTCTTACAGGAGGCATGGACAAACCTATCCATCGACCGTATGTCCAACGGGATTGGAGATTCGGGCACTATGAGATGGAAGGTCTTCAGGACCCGTTAAGCCGCTTCTCCAGATGCATATTCCTTCCTTTCTCACTGTGGAAGAAAGGGAAATCCCAGAAGGAAGAACAAGAAATAATCCTTCAGCCTCTTCCTTTTGGACTCTGATTTATGTTCAGTCTCTCTATAAGGTACTGAGGCAAACTTCAACTCCTTCAGACCAAAGCATGACTTCAGACAAGCAACTAAAGAAAGTAAGAGTAGATAGTATGTAACTTGAGTACACAGTATGCTCTCCCGAATGCATTTTACAACTATTTAGGTTCTCCAAAAGGTCCTTCAAGGGAGTTGAGGCATGGCGAAACTCGAGTTCCTTCCAAACGGTAAACTTACAGAATGTAACTTGATGTTGATGATAATCCTAGCCCCATTGTGTTTATGGCCATCTCAAAACATAGCATGATCTAATAGGCCTCACCCCTGTGAAGCTATTAGAGAAACTTTCACCATCAATTCTCATGAACCACTGAGAACTGAACCTTGAGGACTGTATGGTTCAATTATTTTTCTATAACATTTTCTTACATGCTCGTTGGAGAGAGTTGTTGCTTTTCCTTTTTATTAAAAGGGAAAGCCCAGTAGAGCAGGAGTGAATTTCAGACACACAACCTTTTACAGTAGCCTTGAGGATAAGCCTGCACGACGTTCTACTTTGCATGATGAATCTTGTTATTGCCGCGGACCTCTATGTTTAGGAATTATACGGAATGGTAGCTGCAGATCTGCTCAGATTTGAGAGTGAATCAAGCAGGTTTTTATTTGTAGCTATTTTTACCTTGAACATTTAGACAAAGGTCACATTTATTAATTCGAAACTTCGTCCAGTCTTTGATATTTGGACATTAGTGTATCAATAACCCCCTCAATTTATCGTACTTATCAAGATTCTCTGTGTTTTTTTTTTTTCTCTCTGCTAAATGTTCTCAATAACTTTTCTGCAGCAAGAACTTTCCAGGACATCGAAGGAATAGTTGGAGGATGCATATTCCTAAAGTGTGGTAAAGCTTGGCAAAAGCTTGTGTTACAGGAGGAGGATGTAGTGGATGATCCATCAGTTGAGTTGTCGTTCTCCTTGTATCTACCGAAGCCCGGTGCAATCTGAATTGGTAGCCCTGGGTTGGTAACAATTTGTCCAATCCTAATGCAAGTGTAGATATGTTGTAGGCTTTCCAGGGGTAATACTCCGACCCTCTCACGAGGCAAGTCGGTTGCACCCGTGGGATACCCGCTGGTGTGAGAGGGCTGAATATTCGGTGGAATGCAGAATATTTCCGATCCTGTTTGCTGTAAATGGCTGGAAATTCAAATGTGACACTCAGTCGACAATCTATGTTCAGCGGCATGCAAGTCGGCTGTCGTGCTGCTTCTTACCTGCGTTCATGTTGAATTTCTTCTTTTCCGGGGCTAAACACTTGCGCGAGTCCTAATACGGGCTCGGGTTACGTTCTGTTGTAGGCCACAATATTTGGTGATCCCTGGACATAGGGAAAATTACCAATTCAGTCCTAAATCTATTGCAATTGTGCCATTTCAGTCCTAAACTTTTTTTTTTTGCCAAATCAGTCCTAAACATTTCGTAATTATTCCATTTTAGTCCATCCGGTGAGTTTTGGCCGGCCGGCGCTGACGTGGACGCGGGCCGGCCGGCGATAGAATATTTTAATAATTTTTTGAGTTTTTTTTATTTTTATTTTTATTTATTTTATTTTTTTTCCGAAGGTGCAGGCGGCGTAGAACTCCGGCGAGTACATCTCGATCTTCTTCGACGGCTCCTTGGGCGCCGCGATCAGGAAGCCGCTACGATCCGCAGGCGGCGAGGAGGAGGAGGAGGAGGCGTCGTAGAGGAAGCTGGGGATCAGCGACTGCCGTGAGCTCGAGCCGTCCGCGAACGCCACGGATGTGGGGGATTTGCGAGATCTGCGAGAATGCGAGCGTGTAGCGACAGAGAGAGAGAGAGAGAGATTGAGGGAAATGAAGCTTCTTCGTTTCCAACAATCTCTCGCGGAGAGTCTTGTGCGCAAGAGGGAGAAGGGGAGTTGCAGAGAGAGAGGAGAGCGAAAGGGGTGGCGATTTTATTGGGCAAAACCCTCGCGTGATGTCTACAACGCCCAGATCTCGGCTTGCGAGGAAGGCGAGGTAAGCGAGCCACGCGGATCCGGCTGAGGTGGAGGCACAGAAGCGAAAGGGGGAGGTCCGGCGGATCGTGGCGGTGATCTAACCCCAGCCCGTGGCAGCGCGCGAGGAAAGCCAGACCAGAGGCGGAGAGGGGCGAGCCAGATCGACGAGGAAGACCGTCGGTCGACGAAGCCGGCGCCCCTGCTCGTATCCGAATTGACGCTCCAGTTTTGGGTCTTGGTTGCAGATATAGGACAACGGAGGAAGAAGATAAACAGTGGTGGCTGTCCAACTTGGGAGGAAAAAATAAAAAATAAAAAAATAAAAAAAATTCAAAAAATTATTAAAATATTCTATCGCCGGCCGGCCGGCGTCCACGTCAGCGCCGGCCTGCCAAAACTCACCGGATGGACTAAAATGGAACAATTATAAAAGGTTTAGGACTGATTTGGCCAAAAAAAAAAAAGTTTAGGACCGAAATGGCATAATTGCAATAGGTTTAGGACTGAATTGGTAATTTTCCCCCTGGACATAAGTATCTCTACCGTCCCATTTACATGGAGTTGTCCACTGGTCACTCCCTCAATTTTAGGCTCTCTGGATCGTTAATTCCAGTGGTTACGATGTGTTTGCAGATGGGATCCGTTCTCTTGAACATTCTATCCTATCATGATCCACCGAAACCAAAAAATAAAAGTTTACATGATTCGACTCCACCCATCTAGCCAGCTTGATCAGACGCCATAACTTTTTGCATCGCCCAGTCGTTTGATCTCACAAGGGCCAGAAGCCGGAAAGTCCTTTGTCTTTCTTGGCTCATGCCATACTCGTGTCAGTTCGTCAGAAACAAAGGAAACATCCAGCGCATTTCCATGGATGTCTTCATCAATGCAATCTAACCATCCACAAATGAACAAAAGTCAAAAGGAGTCCCAAGACGAGAATTATAGTGCACAAATGCTCTGAAAAGACAAGGTGGATGCACAGCTTTTTGAGCCTTTTTCGACAGCTTTGAGTGCGAAACTTTACAGCTCCTGTGTCCATTTGCAGATGCTAATGATTGTATTGATGGTTTGATACTAGGTTTATCCACAGCGAAGATGATAATTTTTCTTTTTCCTTTCTTTTTTTTTGGTGGGCAAGAGAGGAGATAATGCTTAGCCAAGATAGTTTCTCACACTTGTCAACCCAGCGAGGAGACTTGCATTACCTTTTGTTTAGGGGTAAGTTTTCAAATACTCGAGACTCGCTTTTCTGATGTAGTCAAGCATCCAAAATATGATTGGTTCTTGATCTAGTCTAGTCTAATCTCACAACGAAATCGAAAACTAGATTGGTTTTCGAACGGTCCAATCACTGAATTGATTGCATTTTCTCTTTTGTTATTTGTTATTAAATTTTTCTCGTTAACAACATATGCACTAGATCACTTCTCATTAATTGTATCGAGTTGTCGCTAAATCCGATTTAAGAAATTTCGTTGGTCCCGACCTCAATTGGTTCCAACTATGAAATTAGAGACGGGACTAGAGCCTTTGAAAATCGGATCTAACCGGCAGGCACGCTCGGTTCATTATGCGCAGCCCTGGATCATCCATTGCAGGTTGGTCCAGTCGGAGTATCCGTGGGCTGTGAAAATCCAATCTTAGTGACCTGTGCACCAGGGATTTTCCTTTGTCTTGATACTTTGTTTGCACGATAGTGGACTTGGCAAAAGTCAATGGTGTTAGTGGCGTGAATAATAATAATACGTCGTCTCTCTCTCTCTCTCTCTCTCTCTATTATTTAAATAGGGCCTCAGCGATCCTGCCGGTCCATCCTCAGCTTTTCTTGGGAACAAGAGAGATGGCATCATCTCTATCCTCAATCAATGCCCTCACTCTCTCTCTCTTGTCCATCCACCTCCTAGTCTTCCTGAGCAGCCCCTCCATCACCTCCTGCAATAAATCGCCCGCAGGAACAGTGCAACGACCACAGACATTCTCCCCAGAGGAGGAATCTCAGGACCCAGAATCGGACAGGGTCATAAATCTCCCAGGACAGCCCTCAACCCCCTCCTCATTCTCTCAATTCTCAGGCTACATCACAGTCAATGAAGCCCATGGGAGGGCCCTCTTCTACTGGTTCTTTGAGGCCCAGGCTCAACCTTCTCAGAGACCTCTTGTGCTCTGGCTCAATGGAGGTGCCAACAAGCAACTTTTTGTAGAAACGAGGATGTCTGATTGTTGATGTTGATGGGTGTTTTTTTTTTTGTTGGTTGCCATTTTTGACTTCTTGGACATTGATTCTGTGAAGGTCCTGGTTGTTCATCGATTGGGTATGGTGCTGCTGTGGAATTGGGGCCCTTCAGAGTGCACACCAATGGGACTGACCTTGTGTACAACGAATTTGCTTGGAACCAAGGTCGTTCTTTCCTTCATCTCAACCCTTTTTCAGTCCAATGCTTTCATTCAAGAATTGAGTTTACTTAGAAAGAAAAGATTTCCTCCAGAGAAATTGGATATAAAAGGTCCTCTTCATAATTGATCTTAGTAGAGAGAACAGAGGAGAGAGGGAGAGAGAAAAGCAAAGAACAAACAGAGCAAATTTGATTTGAGCTGTTTTGACTTTTGCTCCAGAAGCAAATCTGCTGTTTGTGGAGTCACCCGTTGGAGTTGGGTTCTCTTACACCAACACATCCTCTGATCTGTCCATGATAGATGATGCCTTTGTCGGTAATGTGTTGATTGATTCAATTGTAGCAAAACCAAAATAAAGTTCTGTTTTTTAAGCTGGAGTGTTGCTTTTTGAATCTTTTGTCAGCTGAGGATGCATACAACTTCATAGTGAATTGGCTTCAAAAGTTCCCACAGTTCAAGACCCATGATTTCTTCCTTGCTGGAGAGAGCTATGCAGGTCTTCCTCTCTCTCCCTCCCTCCCTCCCTCTCTCTCTCACATACATGCCAAAGCTTGAATCAGACATTTCTTTGTTTTCTTCACAGGTCACTATGTTCCTCAGCTAGCCGAGCTAATCCATGACAGAAATGAAGACACAGCTAAATACACACCAATCAACCTCAAAGGCTTCATCGTAAGTTGATCGAAAAGCCTCGAACCCTGTCCTGAGCGATTCCGATATCCCGGCATTTTCGTATACGTTTCGTGACTTTCGACTTCGATTTTGTTAACCTCTCTTGTGACTTCTTATCAACCATGGTGAAGAAGAAAATGCATTCCAGTCGCGAGTGTCTTTATGTCTCGCGCTCGTTTTTTTTTTTTCCAACTTGTGAGCCAAATGCTCATGGCGAGAGCCGAACCGGAGCGAACTCCGCTCCTCCCTTCGAAAGAGCGGCTGTTGATGACACAATAGCAAATCGAATATCCGAAAGGGAAAGTCAATTAGTGAAGGGAGGAACAAGAGATTAACGGAGTCACGTTGCAGGTGGGGAATCCAGAAACGAACGACTACTATGACTACAAGGGCCTGCTCGAGTATGCATGGAGCCACGCGGTGATCTCGGACCAGCTCTACAATAAATGCGAGCAAGTCTGCGATTTCAAAGTCCCCAACTGGTCTAGCGACTGCACCGAGGCCATGAACGCCGTGTTCCGCACCTACGTGCAAGAGATCGACATCTACAACATCTACGCCCCGACGTGCCTCCTCAACTCCTCCTCCACATCTTCTTCTCCGTCTCAAACGGCCGGAAGCCCGTTCGAGTCGCTCACCGAGGTAATCAACGCAAATCACAGACAGAGTTTCACTTTCCGATCGCATGCGTGAGGACTCGTTGTGCCGCCAATTCATTTGCTCGGTTTTCGATACGAATCTGACTATAGCCGGCTCCCCCGGAATTTGCGATTGTCGTTAGATGAATGGACATGGTCTGAGGAGGACGAGAATCCCAGGAGGGTATGATCCATGTTACTCGCAGTACGCAGAGATGTACTTCAACAGGCAAGATGTTCAATCTTCTCTCCATGTCAGAAGAACAGCCAATCCCAACTTCAAATGGAAGGTCTGCAAGTAAGTACATATAAACAACTCGTCAATAAGCATTGAATCATCATCACAATATTGATTTTCAATTAACGCATGATTTTTTTTTTATATATATATTTGGTTAGCAATTCCATGTTGAACACGTATAACTACACGGTGACCTCAGTGCTGCCTATCTACACCAAACTCGTCAAGGGCGGCCTCAAAATCTGGGTGTACAGGTACTTTCTGCAACATTTTCACATAAGTTTGCTTCGTGGTTTTCTCTAATCTTTGGTAAATTTAATCTCGCCCGATTAAATTCTCCGAATAACTTGCGATCGTGTATGTACATACGCTCGCCCCCACGGAGCTAGGAATTATCCCGAAAAAACCGATAGAAAGAGTTTTTGTCGACGTTGCTGATAGACTGACTCATGGGGTTTGGGTTTCGAGCGACAGCGGCGACGCGGACGGTAGAGTGCCGGTGATCGGGACGCGGTACTGCGTGGAAGCTCTGGGACTCTCCATTAAATCTCCTTGGCGCTCTTGGTACCATGACCATCAGGTTCAGTCATTGTTCTTTCCATTGTTAGTTTGCTTTCTTGTTTCCACCTTTAAACTCATAATTTCCCGAGGAAAAGATGATTAACTAATATCACAACTATAATTAAAAAAAGTGGGATTAGTGAGCAAAAATTATTATTGTTATTATTAGAGTTAATACCATAAAAAAAGCCCCAAACTGATACACGTGTAACAAATTAATTTATTTTAAACTATTTTTTTATCACCAAAAATAAAAAATTGATACACAGATTTATCCAAAATTATTTTTTGACTACTATAAATCCTAAACTGATATAACCGTGATAAATTTACCTCAAATTAATTTTTTTACAATAAAAAATTTCAAATTGGTACAAATATGAAAAATTTACACTCCGTTAGTTTTCGTTAAATTGAGTTAATACCACGAAAAACGGCAAATTAATATACTAAATTGGTATAATAATAATAATAATATTTTTTTTTTTGGGTGCAGGTAGGAGGGAGAATAGTGGAATATGAAGGAGGATTGGCACTGTTGACAGTGAGAGGGGCAGGTCACTTGGTGCCTCTGAACAAGCCCAGTGAAGCTCTTGCCCTCTTCCATTCTTTCTTGACCGGTCAAGATCTCCCCAATCAGAGATGAATTCTTGGCTTTTTTTTTTTTGTGGGAGCAGAGGTAATAAATGTTTTATTCTCACCTTCTTGGAAAAGAAAGTGATGGTAGTTTTTACTTTTTGCATTGAGATTTAAACATTTTTCATGATTTGGGTTTTCATGTATTAAAGTAGTAATTAATTTTTTTAATCGAGTTCACGTCATGCCGATATAAAGCACACAAAACTTGTATAAAAAGGTCCTGCGAATCTTATGAACTAGATACTAATGTGCCAGCTAAAAGGATGGATGAATGATCTGAATGCGATATTCTTCGAACTTGATGGTAGAATGGATGTATGAAATTCAACCTTTGAGATTTAAATAACTCTAATATGACATCAAATTCATGTTGACTTTATAAAAAAGCAATCTCCAAAGTACTTTACAGAAATCATTCTAAAAATCGTCTTAAAAAAAAAAGATAAAAGAGCTAAAGATCGAATTGAACGTGGATTTTGAACTCCTGAACTTGCCTAAGTCTTTTTGGAATGGGCTCGACCAACCTTTATCGAATATGAAAAAGCGCGCTTACTCATCGTGCTAGTTCCGTACTCGTGACTAGATTTGCGAACTAAACGAAACTGATTAGCATCACATCTACATCGAACCATCTCCCATGCTGACATTTATTCGAACTTTTGCAAGTAGAACTCTCTCTTTTTTCGTTGATTTTTTCTTTTGAATTAAAATTTTTTTCCTATGATATTTCGAAACATATTTTAAAAAAAAACTGAGAAAGTATTTTGCCTCCTAATTAACACTATTTAGATTTAGTCCAAAAAGATGCAGAACTGAACAGAAGAGAACAGAACACACTTGGCGCTCTCTCTCTGTCTCTCGCTATTGATCATCTCGCTCGGCAATCACTCCCCACTATCGCTGAGATGATCTAGGGCATGACCACCTTTGCTCTCGTCGGAACCCACTCCGCAATGCCGCGCCTCTCCTCCTTCGCCAAGGGCGACGAGGTGGAAATCCTCCGCGGCTGCTCCGACCACCCCGAGCTCCGCGGCGCGTTCTACCCCGCCACCGTGCTCCGGGCCCCGGCCAGGGCCAAGGAGCTCGTCTTCGTCGAGTACCTGACGCTGTCGACCGGGGGCAGCGGCGACGGCCCGGAGCGGCTGAGGGAGTACGTGGACTTGGCCCGGGCGAGGCCCGCCCCGCCGCGGGAGCTGCACGAGCGTTTCCGGGTAGGGGACGAGGTGGACGCTTATAGAGAGCACGGGTGGCATTTCGGTAGAATTATGGAGATTCGCGAGGACTCCAAGTATTTGGTCGCGGTGGGAGGTGGGAGGGAGGAGGTGGAGTTTGGACAGTGGGAGTTGAGGCGTCATCGTGAGTGGAGCGGTGACGGGGGTTGGAGCCCGCCTTTCGTCGGTGACAATAAGCAGGTAAATGCCTCGTAACTTCCTTCTTTTGTCTTCTGTTTCTTTTTTGCTGTTGGCGTTCCATGATCCAGGAGGTCAAATGATTTATGCTACGCTTGACGGTAGTCTACCAAGCTTCTCTGTGAGTAGTAGATACCGGATGCCCTGATTTGGATGTTAATTTTGCGTCTGCGATTTAGATGAGCGTGAGAATGTAGCATCAAGGAGTAGCTGCAAGCCTGCGAAAAGGAGGGGAAACATTTTGGTGGTGACAGAGTTGGTTCGGAGGTGTTCCCTGGCTTTGGCATAGATAAATTTGAAGTAATCATTTTGATATATGTTGATCCAATATATTTTCTTGACTTTGGTTAAGTAATGTTAGCGAAGCGTTGTTACCTCTAGCCTGCATTGGCATTAGCCAGCACATGCTGGCAAGTTATTCATCTTTAGCGGCTGAATGACTCCATATGCTCAGTTAGATCTGGCATTGAGGATATTTCATATTTTTGCTGTCCTTCTTCTAACCCATTTTGTAGTTCTTGAAAATTGACTTGCAGGAGAAATCATCTACGATGGAGTTAAAGTCTTGCAAGATGAAATTCAAGATAAAACTCAATAAAAGGACATCATTGCCACCCCCAGAGTTTCGAAAGGGTAAAGTCGTGGAGGTCAGTAGTGACGAAAAAGGTTATGAGGGTTCTTGGTTTTCCGCAGTTATCGTTGACCATATAGGAAATGACAAGTATCTGGTCGAATACCTAACCTTGAAAACAGACGATGAAACTGAACCTTTGAGGGAAGAAGCATATTCACGGTACATCAGGCCCTTCCCTCCTCATCTTCCAAGCAGTTATTTCAAGCAGCTTGACAAAGTTGATGCTTGGTACAATGACGGATGGTGGGTCGGTGTAATTTCCAAAGTTCTAAAAGGCTCGCAGTATGTTGTCTACTTCAGCACATCCCATGAAGAACTAATTTTCGATAAGTCTAATCTGAGGCTTCACAAGGACTGGATTGATGGCAAGTGGGTCATTGCTTCCCGGGTAGGAAATACAGTTGCTTCTAATCTTTGTGATGAATTGTTTTGGTGAAGTTCTGTCATTCAGGTTCATGCTTTTGTTTCATTCCTGGCGGAATGGCCCCCACCCCCAAAAGAGAACTGCGACTCATGCACTGTAGGCATCAATTCTTTTCTCTTGCTTGACAGTGAACAGCAATTTTGTGGATAACTTTTGTGACTTTGATTGGTTGCATGGAGAATGCTATCCATAAGGAGTTCTTGATGGTGTCGAATTTGTGATTTCACTTGGTTAAAAGGTCTGATTGGTTGTTCTAAATTATTTACATACATACACACCTACATATATACATACATGCATGCATGCATGCATGCATACATATAAATATATTTATATATATATTTTGGATGTAACCTTTGCATCGACCAAGTATAACAGTACAAGTGTGGAGGAACACTTAATCAGTCATACCATATGTCGATTATTTTGATGGAAATTGGTGCCCGTCAATGACATCTGATGAGCCAGAGAGTATTTTATGTAGCAGTTGTACCATGTTTTTCCAATCTGAGTTTATAAGTCTTCAAATTTTAAAAACCAGATCCCTTTATTTAATTGTAACACTTACACCAGTTGCTTAAAAAGATTGACTTGCTTCTCCAGGACAATCATGTAGCTAAAAGGTTCTTGAAGAGTGACGCCTTGTAATTGCAGTGTCATTCCATGTTATCGGTTATTTTTCTCGGTTTTCATTATCTTGAAGTGATCGAATAATTTTTGCTGGAAGAGTGAAATATAAAGCTTATATGTGTGGACTCCAGGTCATGCAGTAGGAAGTTACACCTGTCAATAAGCATCATGCTCAATAAATGCTGCATCATAATGCTATCCAGAAACTTTAGCTTTCTTCTTGTGCATATTTATGTTATGGTGTATTTCTTTGTGGATATAAGAAAATATTTAACATCTGAACCACCATTATGTGAATAAATAATTTTACCTTTGGAAAAGAAAGTTAAAGTCATGAAGTGATCGCAACAAAGCATAACCAGTTTCATATTCATTACTTTATCTAGGATTAAATATAGGACTGGTATGAAGTATAAACATATGTATTCTAGCTGCTGCATGACAAGCGTGTGCTCAGAGACAAAATTAGCAAATAACTCTTTGCTTGATGTATAACAGCATTAGTAGTTGTGTATGGTGTCCAGCGTTGTGTGGTCAGTAAATCGCTGCCAAATAATGTTACTTAGTCCTCATCCTTTCTTTCCATGGTTCTAACTTTGGAATGTCAAAATGTAGGATAACTCTACTGAGGTGGCACTGCGAATGGCAAGTTTACGAGGTAACACGGAGTATGGCAGAACGAATATGAAAGTGAAATTCAGTAAGGGAACGGAAGTGGAGGTGAGAAGCGATGAAGATGGTTATTGGGGCTCTTGGTACACTGCAGTGATCATTGATACGATTGGAGACAAGTTTTTGGTTGAGTATCAGACTTTGAAAACAGATGATGAAACCGAATTCCTTAAAGAAATAGCAGAGAGTTCACATATAAGGCCTTTTCCCCCTGACATTGAACGTGTACATACTTTCGCACGGCACGAAATGGTTGATGCTTGGTATAATGATGGCTGGTGGGTAGGTCATATTTCCCGAATTCTTGGGGGCTTGAAGTACAAAGTCTACTTTATAACATCAAGTGAGGAGTTGGAATTTGAACATCAAGATCTAAGGCCTCATCAAGAATGGATCGGTGGTCGATGGGTTATCACTTCCAGGGTATGATGAACTACAGCTCCTCTGAACATTTAATTCTTTGACACAGAGATAGCATGCTACATTCAATATATACCATACACGAACTTCAATGAGTTGATCATAGGTGGATCAGACTATGAACTTGTTGGTTTTATGTTGTAGGAGTCATCTAAAACTTTGGGCATCTGTTTTATCACCAGTAGCTCACTGCATCTGTTTGTGGTGTCTTTTTTTCCCGAAAATGGTGATCTTTTTTTTTTTTTGAGCCGATGAAAATGATGATCTTAAGATGTGGTTCTTGGTTTAATTTTTTTTTTCAGGGTGGTAGATCTGTTTGAACAAGTCAACTGTGCAGTAACTTTTGGCCTTTGCTTCAATTGTAAGTTTACTCCTGACTCGTTACTTGGTCCAACATGATGCTGTTGTCCACATCTTGCAATGGTCGTCCCGGTGGTTCGTTTCTTTATTTTCTAATCCTTTTTTGAAGGTGGAGGACTGATCCAATGACTTATGTATAGGCTCCTAGCTCACTACGGATGGTGAATACGTCTAGTTATCGTAGAAAGTTCTGTGTGACTGCAACTTGATCCACTGAATCCGGCTAGTGTCTCAGGCAGTTGACGATCAATGTACCAGATTCGTGAGTGCTTGCGAACCACGGTTAGCTATATGTTATATTTGGTGGTCCTCTGTGTCTTTGATGTTGATTCTTGGAATGCATCAAAGTAGTCAAAATGGGATACTGGTCACTTACACTTCTGGTCGTGGATCACACGGTATGCTTATAGCTGTGCCGAGATCCCTCATGTCATGCATCTGAATACCAATGTGCCCATGCAGAAGGGCTTCAACTTTTCCTCAACCAACCTTTTTCGTTTTGTTCAAGCTTGCTCTTTGGATGGCATGTCACCGCATTTACGAATGCTATACGTTGATCTGACATTCCTTTTTCTTTTCAGTATAGCCGGGGAATGCGAGTGTGAGGGTGAAAGAACGGTACTAGCCTTGATCTTGGGCATATATATCCCGATCACAGAGTAGGAACTCTACTCAGAGCGGCTCCGACTGTTAGGCAAAATCTTATTGACCTGGCCGTTTACAACCAGCAAGAGGGCTAGCGGGGCTGTTGCCCCTGGGCTGATACGATATCGTTCGATGCGTCAATGCGAATTCTCATCCGAGTATAAAACTACGACTAACAAAATCAAAACTTCACGAAGGCATAAATTCACTCAACACACCACATCGGATCGACTGCCGACATCTCCTACCTTGTGCGCAACAGGAAACGAAACGATACGAGGAAGAGGAAACAGTGATGCCAACGTTAATCTTGACAGTTCCGAAATCGGATTATAGAGGAATCACGAAACGGAAAGTTTCCTTAGCGTCACGGATTGCAACACAAATTAATGGACGTCCGCTCATCGTGTGGTTGCGTGGAGAAGAGAGCAAAACAAGTGTCCTTTCCAAAGTGAAAGCATATTCTTTCCTTGGGTCGCATCTTTTAGGAAACCTCCCCACCAAGAAAAAGCTTCTCCACAATCTCTTTTGTTTCCTAATTGCAACTGGTGACCATATTTTCTGATCAATTCGCTAAATTATTATGTTATATTGAGCAACCAGTCATTTGGATCTAATGTACAATGAATAGAGAACAGGCAGCAAAAGTCATTTTAATAAATCAAATTAGCTGATATGTTATTGGGTACCTTCTTTTTATACAAATTATCAACGATCCTTTACCCAATTCAAACCGATTGTCGCCGTCTCCACTGCTGCCGCTGCCGTCGCTATTCGAACGCTGAGACCGGGAAGGACCGGGAGATCCCCACCGGGGTCTTGAACGTGATCGTGAGCTTGGCTGCGGCCGGCGAGCCGCCCCCTCCTTCGACCTGGATCTCGGTCAGCTTCACCCAGACGTTGAGGAACTCCTTGGCCTTTACCCCGCGGAGCTTGCGGATCCGGTGGGGCTCGACATAGGCCGACACCACGGTGTCGTACGAGACGACGACATTGTCGGCCACCTTCTGCTCGGCCCTCTTCCGGTGCTTGAGCCACACCAGCCCCACGCCCTTCACGTAGCCGTACTCCTCGATCTCCTGGGACGCGGTGACGATGCCGTTGGGGAGGCCGATCTCCGCCAGGAGGAGGTTCAGCTTCTCGCGGCAGATCTCGTCGCCGTGGTAGACCTCGGCTTTGGTCTTCATCTCTTCCGTGAGGAGGGCCATCCTCAAGGAAGGAGATGGAAGATGAAGATGGAGAGATGGAGGTGGAGAGGAGGAAGGCAACGAACGTGGATCCGCGATGACTACGGCTTTGGCCTTTTATTTGGAGGATGGTGCTGGCTTGGTGCTTTGGATTTTGAATTTGGATGTGAAAGTCAAATTGTGCGTTCATGGGGTTGCATGTAATGATGATGCGTGATCATCCACATGCTTCTTCTTCTTTTTTTAATGTTGACAAGGAAGCCCGATTCACCGTACTTTAAATATTTTAATAATTTATCAAAAATTATATTAAGGAAAATTTTAAATAAAGATTTAAAGTAAAGTCATTCTTTTAAAAGGTGGCGTATGAATTTTATCTTAAATAATGATATTTAACTAACTTTGGTCTTATACGAGGGGTTCGAGTTATCTAAAAGCTAGGAAATATCGACACTTTTGGAAGACTTTCATGTCGTGTCACATCTAATATTTTTTGACATGTGATCGACATGTGATCAGCTCTTTAGACACACCAGCGATACATGAGTCCAAAATCCCAATATGTCATTTCGACATGCACGAGTCAATTTTAAGTATTTTTAATAAATCATGGATCAAAATGTTAATTTATTGAAAATATATATACTTAAGTTACATATCTAGTCATCTTAAAATTAATATACTTAGCCAAAAAAATAAATAAAAATAATCTCGAATCCCTACACATACAAAAAGTGTCCCAAAGCGTCAGAATTCTTCATTTTTTTTAGAAATCACATGCCGGCATGTCGTGTCATGTCGTGTCATATTGTATCGTGCGTCGATGTCACTTAGACTAAAAGTTAAACCTTATATATTGCTTAGGGGTATTTTTGTCCAAATTTTTTTTTATTTTTTCTTTTCTTTTTCTTTTATCTTTTTCCTTTTTGTTTTCTCTTCTTTCTTTCTCTTTTATTTTTGGGATAATGAGAAAAATGTTCCATGAACTTTGATTAAATGTAAAACGTGATTCTTGAACTTTTAATTTTATCAAGATGATTCTTCAACTTTAATCCAATGTGTAATGTGATCCCTAAACTTCTAGTTTAATCAATATGGTCTCTAAAATTTTGGAACATGTTTAACTTAATCCCTAAATTATCGAAAGATATTCAATATAGTCCTTTCATTAATTTAAGTTTAGAGACGACTTTGAATATATATATATATTTTATATAGTTCAGAAATCAAGTTAAACGTGTTCCAAGATTTCGGGAATCCCATTGAATAAATTAAAAGTTCAAGGATCACATGACACATTAAGTTAAAGTTCAAAAATGGAAAATTCAAAGATAACAAATTACACATTGGACTGAAGTTTAATGACCATTTGTGTCATTTTCCCCTTGTTTTTCATCGTCTTCCTCACACGCCTCCTTCTTAGTCTGCGACTCTCCTCCTCGGAAGCTCGTCACTCTCTCCCTGCAGACCTCACCACGGACGCCCTCAACCTCGTCTGTTGCCCCCCCTCGACGGCAAATCCAGCACCGTCGTCGTCGGATGGTTGATGAATAAGAACAATGGCTCTCAAAGTAAACCTTAACACTTGTCATTGCAACCCCCCCTTTTTTCCCTTTCTCTCTTCATTAGGGTTTCTCAAACCAAGCCACCGCCCAGCAGAGTTCACGAGGGAGAGAAGGGAACCCCCCCCCCTCTCTCTCTCTCTACATCTCATATGTGGTTGTTTTGCCATTTGTCTATCTTTTAGGCTTTTTCATTTTTTTCGTAGATCATGCGATCCATGAGCTATGAAGGTCAAAGCACGAGTACCTCGAAAGAATCTACTCTCTTCAGATCTACTCGATTACTTCGACTCTTGGTGATTACTCCAGATTGTCGAGCCTTTCACAAGTCTTCGAGACTATTTGCGGCTGTCTTCAACTGTCGACATTTTTCAAAAGTGATTTTGCATTCGATTTGTTATCGCCTTTGTAGTTTTTCTCTTGCAATTTAGAATTATATTTAGATTTGGATGCATTTTTCTCCTAATTTAGATATTGAACTGGGATCCACAAAGTGTTTTCAGTGTTCTTTCAATCTTTTGCTATTGTTGTCTTCTCTATACTGTGATGGCGCTAGGGACATTGAACTTAGGTGTGCACCGCCTTTTGACAATGACCGTAGCTATTGAAGAGAGATTTTTCGATGTGTGCTCATCACTGATATTGATCCTAAATTCGGTGATTGGCCGCCATTGGTGTTCGGTACTACAACAGATCCACCTTTTTAGAACGGATGAGTCATTGAAGGGTGTACCAAGTTAATTCACTTTTCGAACTTACTAATTTTAGCTGCTTAGCTTTTGTATTCTTGCTGATTTAGCTAGGACAATGATTCTCGTTGTTAAGGTTTACTTTTTTTTTTTCCAAAACGAAAATGTTAATTTCATATGAAAAGAGGGCCCCAGATCGAAAATAGAAGTCCTCTTCGCTGGTCTGGCCAAGCGAACTTGAGAAATCGAACGGAGCTATCCATGCCCGTGCGATCCAGGGCGACATGGAGGCGCGCGCAATGATTGAATTTGAGTAAAAGGATCGGCTAGAGCGATTATCAACGCAGCCCTTTTCCCGCCGAGGTTCTACTTGATCTCGCCACCGACTCCGACCATCGTCGACGACGACGACGACGATGATGGTGGTGGTGGTGGTGGTGGTGGTTGTGAATTAAGATGGAGGTGATGTAGAGCCAAGGAGGCAGTGAGGAAGATAAAAGAAAATAAGAAGAAAGAAAAGGAAAAAAAAAAGAAAAGAAAAAGAGAGAAAAGGAGGAATAAAAAAAGGGAAAGAACATAAATAAAATCCCTTTGGACAAAAAATACCCCTAACCGTATCTAAGACTTGGCTAGCATATGAGCTCAGGCCCACATTTGAAACTGAGTTAGTCATTTCAAACCTTTTTTTGAAGCTAAGTTTGCCACTTTAAATTCTTATTTGAGACAAGGTTCACTGCGGGTATTCTATTGAGAAAACGGCCTAATTTTCACGCCCTTATTTGAAATTTTCACTTATTTATTTGTATATTGTACTTGTGATTAATTGTTATCAATTTTTATCCTTACTGACTCATTTTTCATGTGCCAGGAGGAATGTAAACTTTTCATAGATCTTCCCAAACTTGGGCGGGCTCGAGATCGGGCCAAGTGTAACAAGATTGCTGGCGGATATACTTTTAAAAAGCACCGATTATAGGTCGAGGCTCAGCTCAAACTTATTATTATTATTATTATTATTATTATTATTATTATTTCATAAAAAAGCACTCTTTCAGTAGATACCTGAATCTTGCCCCCGTCAAATTTTCTTCCAGTGTATGATTCACGTGTATATCTCAATCCTTTTATGAATGATTTCGTATTGTCTTGGTTTTCATTCTAGCATGAGCTTTTGCTTATCAGGTTTCAGACCATACAATGTTTCGATTTGTTATGATTGTTTTTCTTCGCCATGAAGGAATTCTTTGAGGTGGAATTGGGGATGACGAAGATGGAAGGAAAAAAAAAAAATAAAGACGAAAAGAAATAAAGACAATTGGGAATGACGCATGGAGGGAATCATTTAATGGAATCATTAGACAAAAATAATTCAATTCTAAATTTTTTTAGAAGTGTCAATTTAGTCCAAATATTTTTTTACTCTTTTTACGTTTTCCTGAATTTTTTTGATTTTCTTCTCTTTTTTTTTTCTTTCCTTCTTCTTTTTCCTAGCTAGGTAGAGCCGACTTGTGATTGGGCAAGGCTTGACCTTGCGGGCCTCGGGCAAGCCTCATTCTAGCTAGACTCAAGGGTGGGTCGAGCCTTGCCAAGCTAGCAAGGTCATGACGAGGTCGAGCCTTGCTAGGGGAGGGTAAGGCTCATCCTTGCTAGCCATTGTTGAGCCCCAACGACCGATCATAGGAAGAAAGAAAGAAAAAATCACTTCAGTGCGGTCCGTCTTATGGCCGTGCCATGCTAAACGCCAACATTCGCATAAGCGATCTTCATCCAAAATTGGTCATAATAACTAAATTAACAATTGCTAAAAATATTTAGGATTAAATTGACAAATAGTTAAAATGTTTAGGACTAACTTGACAAAGTCAAAATGTTTCTGACTTTTTGGAAATTTTTTTTGGCAATTAGACATTTTTTTCCATGAAAATTGCTTGATTTTGTTTTGGGTTAATACCACGAAAAACCCCAAACTGGTACACTTGTGACAAATTTACCCCAAACTATTTTTTTGACCACAAAAAACTCCAAACTGGTACACTTGTGACAAATTTACCTCAAACTATTTTTTTGACCATAAAAAACCCTAAACTGGTACATTTGTGACAAATTTATCCCAAACTAATTTTTTTACCATGAAAAACCCCAAACTATTACATCTATGACAAATTTACCCTTTATTAAATTGGATCAGTACTATTAAAAATCTTAAATTGATAAACCTGTGATAAACAGAGAGTAAAAATTTCAAACTGGTATACCTGTGAAGTGCCACATGCCATCCAACTAAGCAATTTGACGTTAAATTTAACAAAAATTAACGGAAGGTAAATTTGTCAAAAATATATTAGTTTGGGGTAAATTTGTCACAAGGGTACCAATTTGGGGTTTTTTGAGGTCCAAAAAATAGTTTGGAGTAAATTTGTCACAAGTGTACCAGTTTGGGGTTTTTCATGGTCAAAAAAATAGTTTATGGTAAATTTGTCACGGGCGTACCAGTTTGGAGCTTTTCGTGGTATTAACTCTTTTGTTTTGTCCTTATCAACAATTTAATCCCCTTACGGCATTTTGGACCTGTCTCATATGAATTAGAGAGCCATGAAAAAAGATATTTATATGAAAGGTCTACTCACTCTAAAGAGGTAAATTATCATAATACCGTTAGAAAGACTTGACTTGCGCATCTTCTGAACAGGCCATTCGAAAAGGGTTGCCAAGAGCATATAGACTCGATGCATGCGATGTGTTAAATTGCATGGGTCGGAGCGAGGAGAAGTCGTCGCCGATCAGGGGAAACCCTACCTATTCCGATCATATCGTCCCTACATTCTACAAGAGATATGAGATCACATGAACGCGAAGGATCAAGAATCCTTTTTTAATCTGACGGTCGGGGATCGAGTAGAGTCCTTCTATAGCCCGAGTCATTGTCGCATGACGGGGCGTGCTTGAGAGGCCAAAGCCAGGATGAGAAATTTTGGGCGGCCGATCTCTTGAAAGCGAAAGGCATATGACCCCGAATCTGAAACTAAGGAACTATGAAAGGTGGAGCAAAAAGAGGATTAAGATAAGTGGGATGTTCGAGGGGACAAACGTTTTTTTTTTGTCAAACGAAATGTACTTTCACTTCTCGAAAAATGAATGTTGTGGAAAAAAGCACAACACAAGCGTCACAACTTTCGTACGGTGCTTATTTGATTGTAGATCTATCAGACATGTGGGTTGGATCGGGCCATAAATGGTCAGATCCAACTAGAACCATTTAACCGTTTATGATCCATTTATCATAAAGAAAATATAATGACCCATACCCAATCAATATCCGATCCGACCCGATTCAATCTAACTCAAATTACTAAAACACTTATATATTTACCCAATCTTAAAAAATTTGTTTCTTGTAAATTTTGAAAAAAATTATATTGTTAGAACATCATGGACTATTTTTTAATCTAAATGAGAATTTTTTATTTTCTTTTTTTCTTCTAAGGCTGGCGAGGGTCGATTGACCTTCCTCGACAGCAACGAGGGTTGCGAGCGACGACCCAACCCTTGCGCAAATCTAGTCAAGGCCGCGAAGCCCGCTTAGTATCAGTGAGGACCAACCTTGCCAAATTACGTAGGAAAAAAAAAAGAAACGAAAGAAAGAAAAATAACATAAATTGAAATATTGTGAAAAACCAAAAAAGTAAAAAATGCCCTATTGATGATCTACTTAACCTTGTTAGACAACTCATTTAAGACCCGTTAACTTGTTAGGTAATCCATCTATGACTCACTTAAACTAATTTTTAAAACTTAAAGACAACCAATTTATGAATCGCACTATTATATATGAGTTAAAATATGGATTCTAAACCCATTTTATCACCTACACTCTAGTGCCATAACTTATTTTCAATCGTATAGATGCCACAACTTATGTACGATATTCATTTGAGCACCATATAACTTTTGAATAGACTACTTGAGTGCTGTAATTTTTAAAAAATATTCACCACAAATGCTTTGTCACTATGATTTTTGGCACTTAGTTGAAGGTTTGTAAAAAGTTATACCATTGAAGTGATCGATTGAAAGTTGTGACATTCAAATGATTGAAAAAAAACTATGACATTTAAGTTACAATACCAATGTAAAACTAATTAAGGGAATTCCATTATTGTGTCTCACAAAAACTTGGGTTCAGAACCGCAATACATAATTCTAAAAAGGGACATGTTCAATGTTCTAAGTCTAATCGAAAATGGTCGGAGCCCGATAAAAGTATTATATTGACTTCAAATCAAAGGTTAATATGCCTCGAAAGTCTCAAGGACTTTGTGAAATTGGAACTACTAAAATAATACACGTACAATAGATTGGAAATAAATTAGGAAATCATTCATTAGACTTTAGTAAATCAGAACAGATGGCATACATTTTTGGATTCGATACTTGCTCGATTATTAAATTTGAACAAACACTTCTTCATGGAGATGACTGAAGTATGAAGAGAGCGAAAATCTTACAAAATATTGAAAAAAGTACAAAAAAAAATCCTAAACTTATTACATATGTGTCAATTCAGCCCTAAATTTTCTAATTGTGCTAAATTAATCCTAAGAATTTTCACATTTCATTAATTAATTCTATCCAATCAATTTTGACTGGAAACTTTCACGTAGATAATATTTTTTTATTAATTTTTCCTAATGATCTCTTTTACTTCTTTTTTTTCTTCCATTGTGGTCTATGAGGGTTGCCAGAGCTCACCAGCCATGGGGTGAGACGGCCTTGCCGATGGTTACGATGGTTTGGGCAAGGCCATGTTGAGCTAGCCTCGTCTTGCATTTGCAATGGCCTTAGCATGATCTTGACGAGGCAGGGCAAGGGCCGTAACTCTCCCCAATGGCTGGTGAGGGCTTTGCGGTCCTCACCTTGTGGCCGACAAGTTCTGGCGACCCTTGCTGATCCACAGTGAAAAAATAAGAAAAGAAGGAAAAGAAGAAAACAAAGATGAAAAGGAAAAAGAACCTAGAAAAATCAATTTAAAATGTAGAAAAATATAAAAATATTACTAGAAATATTCATGTTAGCATCAACAGTACTGCCTTGAACAATCATCATGCAGTGGGAGATTTTCGGCCAAAATTGACTAGATAGACTCAAATGGAAAAACACGAAATATTTAGGTCTAAATTGGCACAGGTGAAATGTTTATGATTGAATTGACACAAATACAATGTATTTAGAACTTTTTTTTTTGTACTCTTCCTTCAAGATATGACTGGAAACCATTTTTTATTATAAAAGAAATGAGAGACGAATACTGAAACATGGAATCCTAATAAAATCTGAACTTGAAATTCAAACTTAGACAAAATCCAATCCAAATAGATATGTGAGGAATGATCTTCTCTGCTTTTAAGTATAATATGCTCTCTGTGATTTTCGATACCTTGATTGGTGTCGTGTGATTCTTAGGCGTATTGGATTACCGGTGTACGCGAGCGTCTTTAGGGAAGGCTCTTTCCTTTGATTCCTTCATTATCTTTTATTAGTCATTTTAAATATCTTAACTTCGCACAATACTTCAGGAATGATTCGTAACTGCCCTCGGGATTTGTCATACGTGATTCCATTATGCGTCCCGATCTTTTTATAGGAAAAATTTCTAAGTGGCTTGACTTACATGTTACTTTAGGAATCACGTGTAAATCGGTCATGACTCCTTAGCTACAGTTATCCTTTGGTCGATAGATCATTTTGACTAAGTCTTTAATGCATACTTCGAGTCAATCGATCGTGGCCACATGTCATGGACTTCACTAAACATATGTCCATTGGAACAACATGATCGATGGCCTCCTCAGGATCAATTGGCCTTGTGGGTTAATCGTATTGCTATGGCCTTCATTATTAACGAGTTTGTGTTGGGCCTGCCGGTCAAGTGTATTTGTCGTGATCTAATTTGAGCCAATAACTTCTTTTTTTTTTTTTTAATAAATGATTGTGCCTGGTGTCAATAGAAGTCAACAGTAACTTTATGGAAATGGAGAAAGAAATAGATGATTGGTAAGAAGGAAGAGAGAATACACATTGAAAGACAAGAGCCACTCCGAGGAGAAAGAAAAAAAAATGGACCAAATTTGTAAAATTAGTCAATAAAGTGCAACCAAGGATTGAATTTTTGAGAGAGTGCAATTAAATCATTAAAATACAATCGAGTACCTTTCTTTTAGCTCCTTCCAATTTGATTGGTAGAAAGTGTTGACGAAGATCCATAATAGCACCAATTTGACAAGTTTCAAAATTAATTTGATTGTACTTTTACAACAAATTTAAGACTATCGTGCAGTTAATCCAAAATTTTTTTTAAAAAAATAATATTTAGATAAAGCATAACGGAGAGCGGTTATGCAAACTTTTATTTTGAATATGGATGGACTTCTCTTAGGTTTTGTTTAATAAATCTATATTAATAAATGGCTTTGTTCCTTTTTATCATCCACTAGAATTTTATGGCTTAATCATGTAAGAGACGGGGAAAATTATCAAAAAAGTCATAAACCGATTGCAATTGTGTCAATTCAATCATAAACCTTTTTTGTTTGTCAATTCAGTCCTAAAATTTTTATATTTAATGCCAATTCAATCATTCTAGCTAATTTTGATTAAAAATTGATGACAAGGATGCTAATAATCGACGTGACATTGCCAGAACTAACTTTGATTTTTTTTTTTTATGTCTTTTTTGTTTTCTTTTTTTTTTAATGGCCAGCAAGAGGCCACCGGCGGCTGGTCGAGGCTTGGAAACCTCCACATGCCATTGGACAAGGGCCACGAATCTTGCCATGGCGAGGGTGGGCTCCACGATAGCTAGTGGTTGGTGGCCTCCCGTTGGCCATTAACAAAATATAAAAAATAAAAAAAAAATCATATTAGCGCTGGCAATGCCACGTAGGAAGGAGGGTAGAGGTTAGTGTCCATGTTGTCAATTTTCGGCTAAAATTGAGCGGAAGGACCGAATTGGCATAAACGTAGAAGGTTTAGGACTGAATTGGCATAATAACAATATGTTTATGACTTTTTTGGTAATTTTCCCAATAAGAATGAGATTTCTTTCTATCTCTAGAGCTTTATACTGTCAACGGGTTTAGGCATTGTCATTGTTTACGTTTCCATTGCGTAAATATGCGAAGACTGAAAAAAACCTAAGATGATCAAAAGTATGTTATATTGCCAATAAACATAGAGTGTATGAAGGGACACTCCTCGTTGCTTACTGCACTTGGCCTTGGAATAAGATATTTCGTTATAAATCAATTCGCCAATGCAATTATCTCTAATTTTGTGAAGGGTAATGGCCTGCTTTGGAAGAAAACAAATTTAAATTTAATCCTAGCCGTGCATTTGGTAACTTCTAACACTTGCAATTTTCAAATTCAAGCACACCCTTGACTCATGATATTTCTATAAGGTAATTTCCAATCAGGAGCACCATTTGGTAATCACAAAATCATCCTATCAATAGTTATTAACCTCGTAGTAGGTTGTTTTATTTATTTATTTTCCCTAAGTCAATGGCAGCGGAAGATAAACTATAATGACCGCAATTATTAGCGTTAAATAGAGTCATGAGCCGGCATGAACAACGTGCCGGCGTTACATACATGTTTTTCCAATCCTAAGTGGCATGAAGAAATCTCTGTTTCCTAAATAAGTGTCTAAGAGCCAAGTTTAGCTGAGTCGCTGAACTTAACCTGGTGATAACATCAATTCATTATTCGCAGGATTTTTCTTGCCAAAAAGAAATAACCCTCGATTTCCAAAAAGGCAACCATGGGCTTCTCTGGATCATCGGTAGGTCAATGGTTGACTTCACCCAGGAAGGAAGATTTCTCTTCTATAAGAGTCTCTACGGTCTCTCCATTTGATATACATTGATGAAAGATTTTACAGATACTTTCCTAATTTTAATGTGCTGGTGCCCGCACGCCCTGCATTTATAATTGCCAATCATATATTTTTCCTTTCTGATGGTGGAGAAGACCTTCTATTTGCTTTACGTTCGAGGGATTTCGAGGTCTGATGAGGCATGAGACGAAGCCCTTTATGCCTTCGTTAGGTCCAAACCTTAGAATTTGCGTTTTTTTTTTTTTTATGTTCTTGGGCTAAAGGGAAATTACCCAAAATAGGAAAAGGCCACTTCCCCCATGCAGAGACAAATTCCAGTTCAAACCAAAGACAAAAGGAAGAACAGGACCCCTTCCTAATTTCCCTCCCAAAACACCAACTGTTCACGTGACCTCCCACGTGGCAATCCCTTGTCCTTTGACTAAGCACGCATCCACCTTTTCCTCCTTTTGCCTAAACGCAATGCCGGATACGCATCGCCCGGCACGCCTTATATATGTGCACACAACCAAATTTGAGACTCGCGCAGCACGATCACCGATAAGAACAGACACCCAAAGCTTAGATCATGGCATTCACCAACTTTATCTCCACCGCTTCCACCGCCTGCTCCACCACCTCGATGGCTCTCTTCTTCTTCCTCCTCCTCGTCATCCAGAGCTCGACCTGCATGGGCCTCGAGTTCCCCCATGGTCTACAAGTCCCGAGGGGCGACGTGGATCTGCTGGAGTTTCCCCTGAATTTGGAGTACTTTGAGGCGGAGCTCTTCTTGTATGCCTCATTGGGGTATGGCTTGGACAAGGTGGCCCCAAACTTGACCATGGGAGGTCCATCTCCAATTGGAGCTAGGGCTGCCAACTTGGGTCCTCTCCTGAAGGATATCATCTTGCAGTTCGCTCTCCAAGAAGTTGGTCACTTGAAGTGAGTCCTCTCATTAGATATGTCATGCCCATGTCTTTCTTTTTTGTAAATTATTATACAAGCTTTGATGCTCATTCTCATTTTTTTTTTCCTTTTAAAGTTAGAGAGGAACTTTGATGCTAGTTCTCATTGTCAAACCTAGATTTTAGGGATTCTTTCATTGTATCTTTGAATCAATGCAGGGCAATCAAGAAGACAGTGAAGGGGTTTCCAAGGCCACTGCTGAATTTGTCTGCGGCTTCATTTGCCACGGTGATGGACAAAGCGTTCGGTTATGCTTTGGAGCCTCCATTCGACCCCTATGCCAATGAAATTAACTTCTTGCTTGCCTCCTATTTGGTCCCTTATGTTGGCCTCACGGGCTATGTTGGAGCAAACCCCAAACTCGGTGGTGCTGTCTCCAAAAGGGTATGAGCAGACAATCAATCTCTACAAGTCATCTACTTCCTCAAATCTTAATGCGCTTGCCCATGAATCCTCGTGCCCGTCTTGTGAATGCTTTTCAGCTTGTCGCGGGCCTTCTCGGCGTGGAATCGGGTCAGGATGCGGTGATCCGGGCCCTCCTGTACGAGCGGAAAGCTTGGGAAGTCAAGCCGTACGGGATAACCGTGGCGGAGTTCACGGGCCGGATGTCGGAGCTGAGGAACAAGCTCGGGCACGACGGGCTTAAGGACGAGGGCCTCGTCGTGCCCCCCAACCTAGGCGCCGAGGGGAAGATCACCGGGAACGTGCTCGCGGGCGACGAGTACTCGGTCGCGTACGACCGGACGCCGGAGGAGATACTGAGGATCGTGTACGGGAGCGGCGACGAGCGCGTCCCGGGAGGATTCTATCCCAAGGGAGGGAATGGTCGCATTGCTCGGTCTCATCTCCGGTCGGCGTAGAAGATTATTAATAATAAATGGACAAATGTTCGCCTTTTGATTGTGCTACCTGCTCTTCAAGTAAACTCGTGAACGGCTCATGCCGCGAGCCTTCAGTGAAGTAGAGAAATGAAATTTATGTTTCTACTCTCGTCCTTCGTTGATTTCCCTTCTCAAGTCTCGCCTAACATAGGTTGATACAATAATTGTACCCAATTCGTCAATTTCCCCCCCGTTATTTGGACACACATCATCAGAATTTGCAAACCATCGAGGTGAGAGTTATGTGAAAAATTGCCTTTATAATAAAAACATCTTTTATGTAACACTTAATATCACGTATTTGTGCGGGCGTGTATACAAATAAGCACGCAAATGGAAACAATCACGATGAAGAAAGCTGCTCCATTGAAGGGATGGCATCACGTCGACGTTGCTTCGTGATATAGGCATTGTATGATAAGGTTCGTCCTAATCGATATATTCTCCGTGTTGGAACATGGAGTCGTGCTTGTGCATAATAGAGGAGGATGCTAACAACAGTTGCTACGGCGACGGTTGATTTTCACAATCTCCGACGGACGGTGGCGCCACATTTGGTCTCGGATAAGCAGGAGGCGATAAGCTCAGCATGTGTTAATTAGTCATAAATCGTATGCGCAAAACTGGAATTGAAAGGATTAACATGGTGAAAATAAGAAAAGAGGCAAGTCTTTAGAGAGAAATTGAGAGAATTAGGTAAATCGTCAAACTTGAGGGACTGAAGTGAAAACTAGACAGAAAGAAGTGGGGAAATCTGTAATTTTCCCTGCAGTAGTCCCTAAGCTCGTGACGTTCCAATAGGATCGAGTGGACCATTTAATTTATGATAATTATCACGTGGTCATAATATTTGACGAAAATTATTGAGATTGGACAATTCTCCCTCCAAAGTGATTCAGGTTGGCCATTTCTTCGTGCATTTGACTTTTTGCTCGGTAAATCGTAATCCCAGGTGTTATTTGGTGCTCGCTGTAGAAACATAAAGTTAATGGCATGTAGAAAAAGTACTTCCTCACAAATTACGGAAAAAAAAAATCATTGGTTAGATTTCGGATTAACAAATATAGACTTCTCTATATTAAAATTAAAATTTGCATGTATGTGTGATATTTATCTAGGAAGTACGGATACTCTCCGGGTCCGACACTGAGGCCCGACACATGACCGGCATGTGGTCAACAGATGTTAGATATTCGACATGTGGTCAGCGCTTCGAACGCGCCAGCAACATTTAAGTCCAGCATCCCCAATGCACGGGCTAATTTTAAACATTTTCAATAAATTAGGAGTCCAAATGTAAATATATATATATATATATATACATATATTTAAGTCATATATCGAACCACCTCAAAATAAATATAATAACCATATACCTTTTAGTGTAGATTCATTATAGGCTCTCTTTTTTTTTTATATATATTTGTGGATTTGAATCCAAATTAATTTGATCGAAATAATCATAAAAATGATAATTTATCGTGTGTGTATATATATAACTTATACATATAATATACAATATGTCAAAATTTTCTATTTTTTGAGAAATGATGTGTCGGCATGTCATGTCACATGTCGATGCCGGCGTTATTTAAATGTTTATAGCTTGTAACCCTCCGATCAAAGCATGGCTAGAAGAAAATTTAACCTTTGCAGGCATCACGGGTGCACGGAATTTGGCAATTCACCACTTTTCAATAGTATAAACTCGGGGCAATGTGGAAAGCCCCTCTTGAGCAGTAGTTCGTGTCAAATGAAGACCAAAAGCATTTGAAACTTGGGAACCTAAATATGTGAATCCTTCTTATTTTCATCATTTCCAAATTGTTCCGACAATCTTAAGGATGACTGCACAGTATGCCTTAAGGCGGGAGCCCCAACGCGATTTGGCGAAGTAGTAGCTCAGGAAGTGATGCGGTGAGCCTGGGCATCCGTCTTGTTGTGAGGCGGAGCCATGGCGCGTGGATGACGGATTCTGAGGGCTTGCTGAGTGGCGCTCGAGGCGGCCCCCTTTGATTCTCTGCACAATATCGTGGTTACTGATACTGCTCGGAAGATGTTCGATGAATTGTCTGGGAGACGAATCAGTGATGTTGTCCTGTGTGGAATTCAAGGAAGCTAAGGCGGGGATTGCAAGATTGGCGAACATCTGGTTTAGAAGATTCCGCCTGGAACAAGCAAGCTAAGTCCAATATTTCCTTATTTTGATTTTCAGAGACCTTACATGTGTAGATTTTAGATTCACACCCGTCTTCCATGTTTCATTCGCAAAGGTGTTGACCATTAAAGACCAGTCTGAAGCACCAAACAATGTTCCCGTAGTTGGCCCTTGCTTGTGATCTTTTTACGGGTAGATTGAGAGGAAAATTACCAAAACAGTCAAAAACATATTACAATTATATCAATTCAGTCTTAAATATTTTTTTTTAGCCGATTCAATCCTAAACCTTTTTTATTTGTGCCAATTCAGTCTATTTGGCCGGCTGGCGTTGATATGGCACTGTTGATGCCGATGTTGCAAATTTTTAATAATCGTTTAATTATTTAATATTTTTAGAGTTTTTTAAAATTTATGTTCTACTGTTTGGTCTTCCTTCTTTGTGGCCAGTGAGGGCCGCAAAGCCCCCTTGCCTGGCCTCAGCCTGGTCTGGGAGAGGCGCACAAAGGCCACGGGTGAGGCTGCCTTCCCCAAATTTGGGCGAATCCTTCTTCGGACTTTGATTTTCTACCAAATGTCGATCTCTTCGAGCTCAAAAAAACCGGCCTAATCCCTCCGATGGCAGCGAATTCGAGCTCATCGGCGGAATTGGTTCGTCTGAGTTTGAAGCGAAACCGGTAATATTCAGCGAAACGGCCTCGAAAACCTCACAACCCAGCAAGAAGTTGTCCCTGAAGATAGTGCTACCAAGCAAAGTCGAGTTGATGCGATTTGTCGAGCCAAATTAGACGGTTCGAAAAGGTCTGAATCAAGCACGCAACCAACATAGGCACAACAGAGGGGTCTGGCGGAGGCCGTGGGGGAAGTTCACGCCGGAGATTCGATCAAGACCCGAACGGGAAGGGATATGATAGTCCACCTAAATCGCAATATGGTCTCTCGTTAGGTAGCCATGGAGTGAATTGTTGTTTTGTTGTTAATATCATGGAAATGATTTTTCTCTTTTACGTTGTAGAAAAAAATTGTATTTGCGCCGTGATTTGCTATCTTATTTCTTACCTTACAAAAAAAAATTGAATTTTCTTTACTGAGAGTGCAACAAATATTATTTGGTACATGTATCGCTGTTGTGAATGAAACAACATGTTTTTTTGACTAATAAATATTTTATGATGGACTCGGGGAGAAGCTAATGTTATTTTGGGTGTTAAAAATCAAAATAAATGATATTGGCTTAATGATACCGCAAGAGCATTATGAGGAGATGCTACTTAAAAAATTGGACTTTGCTAGCATATCAATCTTTGGGCGACTATGACAATAACAATATGTTTTGAGCCACAAAATATAAATAATAATTAATTAAAAATTATTATTGGAGCCACTCTTTATTTTTTATGGTCCAAAATAGATTGTTAGCATAACAGTCATCCAAAGACTATTACATAATCAATTCCCTAAAAAATTTTGATACTTTCATGTCTCGCCTACGAGTTTTCCTTATGATACTAATATCCAATTAATGAAAAGTAGAGGAGATAGCGTGTCTCGGTCTAAATATGCTTATATTATTAGGAGTCTGATGCATTTAATGAACTACTCTTGACTTGATTTATAATTCTTGTATAATATTGGATAATATGAAAAAATAAGAATTGTTAAAAATCTTTGAAGAAGATGATAAAATAACATCAATAGTCTGAGGCATGCAAGCATGGCCATAAGGATAATTCCGCCTCTTAAAGCATGAAACTTGATGCGATAGATTGCAGTGGCTATTTTCCCAAAATGAAACAAATCTTCTTCTTTGTTCCATTGAGAATAATAGAAGGAATAGGAGCAACGTTGTGTGTATCACCCAGCAAGAAAAGAAAATATATGGTAAGAGAAGGGAAATTTTCTTTCAAATCGGAATTACTTTTTGGATTTTGGTTTGAAGCTTAATTTTATATTCATCGAAAGAGAGATCTCTTAAGAAATCATTATAAATCAATTAGTAACTCTTTTTTTAAAACAAAAATTAACGTTATAAAATAAGGAAGAATTTATGAAGAAATAAATTAAAATTTACAGAACCGTTATAAAGCCGTTATAAGACCGTTACAAAATGATGACTTTTATGGTGATTATAACCACTATCAAAATATTTTAAAGCTATTGAAACATACAACAGTAGTGTTACAATCAAGCAATCCAAACAGAACCAGCTTGCTAATTATATCGAACCCACTTATTTTGTTTGTCTTTGTGTAACCTGGAATCGAGACAATTCATGTTTCTTATATCTCATCATCAGCCAAACAGAGCATTTTGTACTTCAATACGTCTAATAGTTGGGCTATTTACCGGAGATACAAGAACAACTACCCTTTCACATATGTACCATGTTCCAAAGCCCTAATTCCATGGAGGCGGCCGCTCCATGGATCCCTTGTGCGGTTTCGACATGTCAATATTTGGTCTTCATTTATAATTTGCCGAAGTATATAATGGAATCAACTGATTAAAGCTTGCTCAAAAGTTTGATGCTTTCACTTCCATAACTCAAACACCTTTTTGACCCAAAAAGAGAAATGAAAAGTTAGACACCTTGAAATCAAGACCATCCATTCGAAATTTTTGAGTATGTCTATTCAAGCCTACCAAGTTGGACGGTTTTCCCTCACGCGTGCGTTTATGTGCACACCGGAAGTGTATGATCTATCATGAGTGACACTATTCGCGCGATCTGTGATCGGGAATATCTTTCACCGAAATTCGTACTTCGGTTTTTATTAAAAAGGGTTCTGTGGCTCTATTCTGAATGAAAAAATGGATAAATGCAATGACTGATGGAAAGGCGTAGAAATTGGGACGATTTGCAGTTACAATACTCATACTTACAGGAATTGGTAAATAGACTACTGGAATTTGAAAGTACAGGTAATGAAAAGTGCGAAGAAAGCTAAAGTTAGGCTGCAAACGGGAACGAAAGCTTAAAACTTCAAGGAAAACAGAGTGTTTTTTCTGGATGATTGTGGGAGCCTCTCCTCCTTCCTTTTTCCTGAATACTTATTCTTCTCGTGCTCATAACCGTTTGAACAGTTACTCTTTGATTTCAAATTTTCGAATTTTAGCGCCACTACTTGTCTTTTTCAAACCACGATCCTCAAAACTGACTCGTGAAAATTGGGACTCATGTTCTTTGTGGTTCACAACTGCATAAGTAACTTCCTTTTTTTTTTAAATACTATCTCTCCACTTTAAAAAACCTGTTCGCGCCCATGAGTTTTGCTTCGCACTCCCCGTCTTTCGGTATGAAGTTTTCACACTGTGTGATATGCTGAACTCAAGTACAGCATTACTTTTATTCGGGAATATCCCTCAATCTTCCCGAATGTTGCGCACATCCCGAACGACAATGCGTCGGCTTGTTACTCTGTATGACATTCTCTTCTTGCTTTACTTTGGGATCCTATCTTTCAATTCTCCCGAATGACGCATACATCCCAAATGAACAATGTTGGTTTATCTTCCAGCATAACGTTTTCTTCTCATCGTACTTAGGGATTTATTGATGGTACTCCTTTTCGTACACGTCATCTCCAAGACACCGAATTGGGCGGCAATTTTATGGTGTCAACATATGCCCCATTTTAAAAGAATTAAAAAGTTTAATTCTTTTAAACTTTCAACACGTTCCTCTTTCCCGAATGGTGTCTTTTCTTTTTCTTCTGACAACGTCTTTCTTGTCATCTTAAATACCTATCTTTTCAACTTCTTTCTCCAAACGATGCATCTCGCGTCGTTTCCTCAAAATTCATTTTTCTTCTTTGCATCAAACGACGCTTTTCACATCGTTTCATCGACCCCTTTCAGATCAGCTATAAAGCTGTTTGTCCCCACATAATCAAATTTTTGTCCTATTCTCATTACCTTCGTTTCGTTTTTGCGCTCTCACCTGATCTTCCTCTTCTCCTCCAGAGCATCCTATCGAAACCCTAACGTCAATCCCTCATTCTCTCATCAATGGCGTCTCAAGCTTCAAACTTTTTCCATGCAACGGCCCTTGATCGCTTTTCCGACTTCGTGGAATCAGACGATTTGGATGGCCGTCACTACTTCTCTCTGCTGAACAATGACGGTACTGATTCCTTCGTCCTAGGTCCTGCTGTTTACAATCACTTTTTACTCCCCGAGATCTTCTCTGATGTTTTCCCTCGACACATGACCGAGGTTCTTCCTATCCATCATCAACCCATTCGGTTTCATCATTGAGTTTCTCAGTCTCGATTTAGGGCTTTTTCCCCTTTTGACCAGTCATTCTACCAATGGTATTCCCGACTTTCTGCATCTAAGGCTACACTCTAGGATGAACTCTAGATTCACGATGCCCTTCGCTTTTCTTGTTTTGATTTCCGTCCGAACTTTGAATTAATCGGTGCCCTGTCCAGTTTTTGGTCATCATCCACTAATTGCTTCTTTTTTCCTTTCGTCTCCATGACTGTAACCCTTCTGGACTTGGCTTGTATTACTGGGCTTAGCCTTTTAGGAGAAGACGTCGCCACCCTTTCTGTAAATGCTCATCCAGAGTTTCGTTTGCTCTCGAATTTCGACCTGTCCTACGGGACTTTTCTGAACAAATACTTCAAAAAGGAAGGGGAGGTTACCGAAGAAGAGCACATTGCCTTTTTGCTCTACTGGCTGTGCAAGTTCCTTTTTTGTCACCCTGTTATAAGGGTTTCTAAAGATTTTTTATACATAGCCACTGCTTTAGCCATAGGAACCAAGTTAGCTTTGGGCAAGACTACTCTTGCTCTTCTGTATAGGGGTTTATCTCATGCTGCTTCAGTCACTTCCATTGGTATCTTAGGGGTTTTCGGTGGCCTCCTCTAGATTCTGCAAGTCTGGGTTGCTTTTTATTTTCCGTCCTGGTTTTCAGAGTCTCGATTTGGCTAGCCCCTTCTCATCTCTGTACTAGATACCCCTGCTTGCCAGGCATTAAGTCGGGAAGTTACCCCCCTTAATACCGAATTTTCGTCCTATTTTCGGTATTTCATTACTCAGCTTTACTCTATAGACGCAGAGGCTTTTGATTTTGCCTCTTTTGTTTCTCCCGAGTTCCGTTGGTATCTCCCTAGTTTTTCCAATAACCGCAGTGAGTACTGGCAAGTTGTGTTAACTTCCATCGACCTTCCCCTCAAGATTTCATTCAAAGGTCGACTTATTTCTGGTTTTGAAATTTACTCCCTCCAATATTGCGCTCGGCAATTTGGGCTCACTCAGGGGCTTCCTGTCCCAGTACTCTATACTTTCTCATTTCCTTCCCTTCCCGAAGAAGTTACTTGCAAATCTTCAAACACTTCTACCTTTGTCGAGTCGTAATTCGGAGGATATACCGAAAACTTCCTGTATTTCGGTACGAACCAAAACTCGGCTATACCACTCCCGATTTTGTAATCTGGTGGGATGACCATCGTTCCCGTTTCTTTTCTGAGAGTGAGAACCTAGACTCATTCTTGGATCAGAATCTACGAATACTAGATTCAACCCCTGCAACCGACATGGCACCTAAAGCACTCCCGGCACCAGCATCCGCGGGAGATTCAAAGAAAGGTTAATTAACCTCTCTCTTCTTCATGTGTAAGTTATAGGTTTACCTTTTACTTCACATTATTATGTACGTTTGCAGATGGCAAGAGGAAAAGAACAGCGTCACCAAAATCCCCTGCTCCCCGAAAGTTATCTCAGAAGAAACCATCACAGAGGACAGGCATCCGCATTTCAGAACCTTCATCTGATAGTCCAGTTCCCGAAGTGCCAATTCGGCTATTGAAGAAACCGCGATCAAGTACGGGTAGGTATTTATATTTTCCCGCATTTTATACCGTGGCTATTAAGCTCATCATTTCTAATTTCATTCTTTTGAATATTAGTTCCCACGCAGAAAACACCTACCTCCTCTACTTTTGAACCTGCCATCGAGATCCCAGTCGGGACATCCAGGACTCCTGCTCATCCACCTTTGATCGAGCTCGACCCTGTGGAGCCTGAAGTTACTCACCCTGATTCTCCAACGGCATCAGACAGGCTTGCGATTATGCTCCCGGGTTTCTTCCCCGAAGAACCTGTTCCTCACAAGGAGCTTACTCTGCCTGAAGAAGCTCTTCCACTTGGTGTGTATTTCTTAACCAACTCCCCTTTTAAAAAAAAAAAAAACACTACACCTCTAACTGCTGTTAGGATTCCCGATTTCAGTGATTTCTCTTCCTTCTCTCCAAATTGAAGCCGATCCAGACATGCCCCAACTCACCAATTCAGCTTTAAATGCTCCTGTAGAATCACCTCGCGCTTAAAGTATGTAAAATTCATACTTTACCGCAATTATAAGCTTTTCAAATGTTAACTAACTAACTCCTTTGGATTATAGGACTTCGATCCTTGAAAGCAAAGAAACTAATTTCAACTGTTGAAGTTATAGATCTCGAAAGTCCTCTTCCTCCGTTGACGCAACCCTCATCATCTCCAAGAGTGTCTGACATCCCGTCTTCCTCAGAAATTGCAAGTTCGTCAAGGGAGAAGATTCCTCCTCTGTCTGAGCAAGAGAAAGCCAGATCATTTTAGCTAATGAATCCCATTTTTGATAATTCTGTCCTCCCAAAATTTTCAAAATGACGATTTTGCCCCCGATGGGCAAATTGTCCAAAAAAAAACTTAGAAAAATCTCAAAAATTAGGAAATGGGTCATTTCGACTGATCAATCCTATTTTTAGTGAATTTTCGCCCCGATCTTTCCAAAATGACGATTTTGCCCTTATGGGCAAATTGTCTTAGAAAATCCCGAAAAATTCTCAGAAATTGTGAGAAATAAGGAATGACCACATTCAACTGGTTTGACTTATTTCAATCCCCGATCTTTGAAAATAAAAATGACTATTTTACCCTTCTGGTCAGTTTGATCCCAAATCTCATCCCAAATGAGTTTTCATGAAATTGGTACCGAAAGGGCGTTAGAGTAATCTAGCGTAACCAAATCCCCGAGCTCATAATCTCTGGTTCGCAGAAGTAATTTAGTTCTCCCGCTAATTTACTTAGGTTTCTAATCGACCTACCAAAAATGATTAGTGGCGACTCCAAATCTTAAAATCATTTGAACAAATACCAAAGTTGCGATTCGGTAGGACTTGGGAGGGTCCGCATTAGGTTAATCAAATCTAATTAACCTGATAATCTGTTCACCTGAAACATATTTTTCGGGTCGCGACACCTTCCTCTCGCTTCGAACCTGTTCAAAATACCTTTGCTTGGTCTTCTACCTTTGGTCCCGCCTTTTAATAGTTCGGTGTGAGGCTTAGCCGGGTGGTTTTGCTTCCTTCCATTTTCCTTCGGGAAGATCGTGAGGAATTTTGTAGGTCTTCTTCCTTTCAAGCTTGAGTGGAATTGGTTGCGGCACTAGATAATCCTCCCTCTCTTTAATAAAGCCATGTTGGGCTTGAGAGATTCTATTCTCCTTGATTTCTCATGGTACAGGCTCAGGCGTTGAATCATTAAATTCTTCTTCCCAACCAGACGGTTCAATCGGCAACTGTGGTTCTTTGAGATAGTCAGGCTTTCCAAAATACACAACGTACTCGAACTTTTCACTAGGTTCTCCAAGAAGACCAATTTCGGGATCTCCATCTTGGTAACGCTGCCACAAACTCTTTTCCTTGGTTGATTTGTTTGAAACCTTATTGTTCTCACCCCCTTGATTATTACTCTGGCCCGCTTGGACCTTCTTGTCCTGGGATGCCTCGGGACTATCTTTCTTCTCAACTTTCTCCGATGGGGGAGGTGGTTGGTCATCAAATTCATCCCCCCAACCAGACGGCTCAACTGGTAATGATGGACGTGTGAGATATTTCAGCTTACTATAGGACACAACATAATCATATTTGCCACTTGGTTCTCCAAGAAGTCCGACATCTGGGTCCCCTTCCTTGTAACGCTGCCACAAACTCTTCTTTTTTATCGGCTTACTTGCAGTCTTACCTACTTCGTCACTTCGGGATTCGCCTTGACTCCTATCAGATTCCCGAACCTGCTGATGACAAAGCTCTTTCTGGTGCTCACAGCGTGCTAACTCGTGCCAATCTTCTAATTTTAATTGTGCGCACTGACCGTCCCTCATATGCTCCTGAAAAGAAGTGTTCGGAACTACAATCTCGGATTTGACTTTACTTACCCATGTTTCCTTTTCAGGTTCACGGCAAAGATTTCATATCTGAGTTGGCTTTTCTGGTATAATTGCTTCAGGCGTCCTCCTTGTCTGGTTTTCCTTTCTGGAATAGAATCTATTTCTGTATCCTCCCCTGGTCTCACGTACTAAATGACTCATGGAACCATGTCCAAAGCCTCCTCGGGATCCGTTATTTCCCCGAATGAATGAGCCTGAACGGTATCTTCCTCTAATTTTGCGGACTGGATGACTTATGAAATCATTTATACACTCTCTTCGGGGTCTAATACTTCCCCGAATGAAAGAACCTGATCGGTATCTTCCTCTAGCTCCTCGGACAAACCGATATTCCGACCAATATTGGTCTTGACGATTCATGTCCTGGTGACAATGAGAGCATACACCTTTGGTTTGATAACCCGACGGGGTATGAATATTCACCATTCCCACCATCTTAGGAAAAGGATCTGCATCAACCTCCATTAGTGCTTTTCCCTTGTCTTCGGCAAATTTGATCTTGCCTTGCTGAATAGCCTCTTGTATTGTCTTTCTAAAGACAATATAGTTTGCAGTGTTATGGCTAATCGAATGGTGCCATTTGCAGTATCTGTTATCTACCAACTCTTCCTTAGACGAGATTTTCTGTCCTTCAGCCAATTTGATCTTCCCGTCTTTCAGCAACAGATCAAATATTTCATTTAACTTGTAAATGTCAAATGAATAACTATTTGATTCTTTTGCTTTTGCCATTGCAGGCCCCTTCATTCTTGCTGGTTTGAGAGCTAGGCACATATACGGTTTGTCCAACACCATTGTTGCCACTGCTATCTCTTTTTCCTCTTCTTCTTCCATCGGGATGTCCACTTCGGGATTTCCCAGCTCCACAAGAGCCTGTCTATTTTCCTTCATTGGCCTTTTATCTTTTTCCTTCAAGAGATATTCATACTTTGAGACCCTGGTCGTTAACTAAAAAAGGTCATCAAACGTCTGGCCTTCAAAACGCTCCCGAAGATTAAACTTCAATCCATTAAACGCAAGATCGATAAATTCCTTCTCCGTGAAGGATGTCAGGCATCGGTTCCTTGACTTCTTAAACCGAGCAATGAACTAATCTGCAGTTTCACTACCATACTGGTGCATTCTTGCTAAATCGGCTACTGACACTTCGGGTACTAATCGATAAAATTGAGAATGGAACTGCCTTTCCATTTCAGCCCATGTCTGGATCGAGTTTGCTGGTAAGTTGGTGTACCAGGTAAATACTGTCTTAGACAATGACAGGGGAAATAGCTTGAGCCTCAAGTATTCATTTGTCCCTGCTTCTCCACACTGTGCTAAGAATCGCCCTATGTGCTCCACCGTTGACTGGTTTTCTTCACCAGTAAAAACAGCAAAGTCTAGCGTTTTAAATCCCCTCGGGTAAGGGATATTATCCACCCAATCTGGATGTGGCTTCCTATAGACTGGCCTCAAAATACCCCTATCTACCCCCAACTGTTGGAGCACTATCTCTGCTACTCGATCGGGATTCCATGGTCTCCCGTTCTGCTGGCCAACCCATGCCTCTTGCCCCCTAGGATCAACCGGTATAGGTCTATCAGCTCCTTGATTCTCTGGATTAAGGTTAATCGATGGTGCTGATTTATAAGGTTGATTCCCGACACCATACGGATATGCTGGAATTCCTAGAGGCCTTATCGGCTCAAGATTGGGCACATTCGGCATTGGATGTATATTTTGGACATTTGGGTTAGTTGCATTTCCTTCGGCTGGACCACCTTGTGGGAAGGTATACCCACTTACTCCATTTACTAGATTCACTTGAGTTGGTTTCTCTGGCCTTGGTATGATCATAACTGGAGAAGGTTGAAAAGGAAATCCCGCGCTACCCTGACCAGTAATAGGTGGGCCATACATTGGGGGACAAGGCATAGCCATAGAAGCGTTTACCTAAAAATGAGGTCCTTGAGACGATGAACCCGGTCGCGATATGACATCATTTATCGCATTGACCACCATTGGCTTGATGACATCAGTGACATGGCAAACCATATGGTTAGTCAATTCATTCTGCTGCTCTTCAAACATTCGCTTCATTGTGGCTACCAGTGTAGCGTCTGGTGCTAATACGCGAGCCTGATCATCCGTCAACTGCCGTGGTATGTCAGCATTAGTTCCACCTACTACGTTGGCTACAGAATGCTTCAACTGGTTACCATCACCTGGATTGTTAGTATTGTCATTCTGACCATCCATTTGATTCCTTGTTCCCACCATTTTCTCAAAAACTCACCACTCGAGTCCCACCGGGTGTGCCAAAAAGATGTTCGCGCGATCTGTGATCGGGAATATCTTTCACTGAAATTCGTACTTCGGTTTTTATTAAGAAGGGTTCTGTGGCTCTATTCTGAATGAAAAAATGGATAAATGCAATGACTGATGGAAAGGTGTAGAAATTGGGACGATTTGCAGTTACAATACTCCTACTTGCAGGAATTGGTAAATAGACTACTGGAATATGAAAGTACAGGTAATGAAAAATGCGAAGACAGCTAAAGCTAGGCTGCAAACGGGAACAAAAGCTTAAAACTTCAAGGAAAACAGAGTGTTTTTTCTGGATGATTGTGGGAGCCTCTCCTCCTTCCTTTTTCCTGGATACTTATTCTTCTCGTGCTAATAACCGTTCAAACAGTTACTCTTTGATTTCAAACCTTCGAATTTTAGCGCCACTACTTGTTTTTTTTAAACCACGATCCTCAAAACTGATTCGTGAAAATTGGGACTCATGTTCTTCGTGGTTCACAACTGCATAAGTAACTTCCTTTTTTTTTTTAAATACTATCTCTCCACTTCAAAAACCTGTTCGCGCCCATGAGTTTTGCTTCGCACTCCCCGTCTTTCGGTATGAAGTTTTCACACTGTGTGATATGCTGAACTCAAGTACAGCATTACTTTTATTCGGGAATATCCCTCAATCTTCCCGAATGTTGCGCACATCTCGAACGACAATGCGTCAGTGTTGACACCTGATTTTTAATCATTTTTTTTCTATTGCTAAAGTAATAAAAAATCCATAAAAATTCATAAAATTGAAAAATCAACTTTGGGGACCTTAGCCAAGCCTAGGGAACCAATTTTGACCAAAAAACGATTTTTTCATATTTTCAGTATTTTTCGGTATTTTTATTTTCGAAAATTCATAAAACAAAAAATGAAGAAAAAATGAGAAAATTGAAAAATCAACTTTGGAAGCCTTGGCCAAGCCTAGGCAACCATTTTTGAACAAAAAATAAAATTTCATATTATATATATTTAATTTTTTTTTAAAAAAATACAAAAATACTTGAAAATTTTGGAAAAATAACATTTGAGGCAAAAAAAAATACACAAAGATAGTTAATATTTTTATTTTAAATCTATTTTCATATTGGCCATCGCAAATTCAGAAAAATCCAATTCGAGTCACGTGTTCCTTCACGAGTATAATCTTGAATCGGGCCTAAAAAAATTTAATTTGAGTCAACTTATTTTTAATTTTCACTTTTTATGAGTTGTGACATTGTCTTCTAATATTTTAAATTTTCATCTTGGCCCAATTATACCCAGAATGACTTAATTTTGCAAAAGGGCTTTAATTAAATTCTGCATTATTTTCAACGGCAAGAAATGAGCTTAAATTTGACATGTGGTAAATTTTGGTGTGTCAAAAATTGTGAGGAGATTTGGACTTAAAGAAATATATTTTTTCAGGGACTAAATTGTAAATACTTAAAATTCAAGGACTAGAGCGCAAATACTTAACTCTTGAAGGATTATTTTACAAATAACAAAAAGAAGAGTTAGTGGATAAATTAGAATAGAGAATGGAAGATGGAGAAGAGGAGATGAAGAAGAGAAGTTGGAGAAGAATGGATGGAGAAAATAAGATAAGAATAGAGAATGGAAGATGGAGAAGAGTTAGTAGAGAAATTAGAATGGAAGATAAGAATAGAGAAGGGAAGATGGAGATGAAGAAGAGTTAGTGGAGAAATTAGAATGGGAGATAAATATGGAGAAGGGAAGATGAAGATGAAGAAGAGTTAGTGGAGAGATTAGAATGTGAGATAGAGATGGAGAATGGAAGATGAAATGAAGAAGAGTTAGTGGAGAAATTAGAATGGGAGATAGAGTTAGTGGAAAAATTAGAATGGGAGATAGATGAGTAGATTATAAAAGGAGGAAGAAGTGAGCTTGAGGGGGGGATTCTTGAGAGAGAAAATTTGAAGTGTTTGGGAAAATTTTTTGGGAGAGAAAATTTTGGATGTTTGAGAGGGTTTTGGGAGATTGAAGAAAATTTTGAGAGAAAGAAAATACCAAAAGAGAGAGAATTTTGAAGATGATGGGAGTTTAAAGCTAGGGGTTATCATCACAAATTTCTTCATCGATCAATATAAATCAAGAGTTCATCCTCGTCAACGAGCAAACAAATTCAAGCTAAGTGTTTTTATTTATTCATTTATTTATGGTTTTACTCGCAAATTAGCACAAATTGTATATACTTTCTCCATCTCCTTTTTCTTCCATATTTTATGTCAGGAGAAGGATATCTTTACGTCAACAGCAAAAATCTCGTCGAGATGCAAAAATCGGCCCAAACAAGCTCCTAAGCTGTCCACCGATTTCTCAACTGATCTGTGACTAAAAGTCCCTCTTAATTCAAAAGAAACTCTATATATTGGGAACATAGAGAGCGAAAATCAATTATAGAAATCCCTCCCAAAAAAATGGGAGATAAGTACTCTTTCTACTCTTCTGGTTTTAGGTGCAAATTAGCACATATTTTGTATACTGACATTTCACTCTATTTTATGTCAGGAAGCTGCAGCTTTATATCAATGGTCAACCCTATGGAAGCACAAAATCGGCTTGGAGGAGTCCTCAAGCGCGCACAAATTTCAAATTGTTGAATCAATTTGTTGTATTTTATTTTAAAGAATTCATACCCCAGAATGGAGAGGACAAAGTCCATCCGCAATTTAAATACCTGCACCATAAATCCCAAAGGGAAGAGCCAAGCCAATGCTTAGCCTCCCATTGGAGGTTTTTACTTACAGTAGTTAAATACCTGCAACTTAAATACCTGTACCTTAAATCCCAAAGGGAAGAGCCAAGCCAATGCTTAGCCTCCCATTGGAGGTTTTTACTTACAGTAGCTAAATACCTGCAACTTAAATACCTATACCTTAAATCCCAAAGGGAAGAGCCAAGCCAATGCTTAGCCTCCCATTGGAGGTTTTTATTTATAGTAGTTAAATACCTGCAACTTAAATACATGTACCTTAAATCCCAAAGGGAAGAGCCAAGCCAATGCTTAGCCTCCCATTGGAGGTTTTTACTTACAGTAGTTAAATACCTGCAACTTAAATACCTGTACCTTAAATCCCAAAGGGAAGAGCCAAGCCAATGCTTAGCCTCCCATTGGAGGTTTTTACTTACAGTAGTTTAAATACTTGCAACTTAAATACGTGTACCTTAAATCCCAAAGGGAAGAGCCAAGCCAATGCTAGGCCTCCCATTGGAGGTGTTTATTCACTGTCATGTACTTTCTATAATTTAATTTTTGAATCATCAGACCCAAAAGATAAGTAGGTCGTAATACTGCACAGAAGTCGTTAACACACTCCCTCTTTCGGCTTCAGGGAATCTTTAACACTTAAAAAAATATAACAAATAAAAATATATACCATCCATGCATCCTATTTAAAAAGTGAAAACACAAAAGAGAATACCCTACTAGAGCCTTAGGAATAAACCAAGTCTGAGTTGCCGAATTAGGATATCCATGAAATTAAGGTACCGAAAGGGCATTGGTTTTAATTAACTAGTGTAACCAAGTCCCCGAGCTCATAATTTCTGGTTCGCAGGAATAAATTAGTTCTCCCGCTAATTTATTTAGGTTTCTAATCGACCTACCAAGAACGATTAGTGGCGACTCCAAATTTTAAAATCATTTAAACAAAAACCAAAGTTGCGATTCGGTAGGGCTTGGGAGGGTCCGCGTTAGGTTAGTCAAATCTAATTAACCTAATAATCCGTTAACCCCTTTTAAAATTTAAAATTTTTTTAGAGGGTCGCGACAGTCAGCTTGTTACTCTGTATGACATTCTCTTCTTGCTTTACTTCGGGATCCTATCTTTCAATTCTCCCGAATGACGCATACATCCCGAATGAACAATGTTGGTTTATCTTCCAGCATAACGTTTTCTTCTTATCGTACTTAGGGATTTATTGATGGCACTCCTTTTCGTACACGTCATCTCCAAGACACCGAATTGGGCGGCAATTTAATGGTGTCAACAGACACGGTGTAAACTAATCAATTACATAGTTTGAGTGATATGTATTCAGACCAACTCTATGTTTGAATTTTGAAAATTTGTACCTCAGATTTGCTTGGTTCTCCATGTGTCATGATGACACCTGGTGCGACCCGTGCACAACGATTTTTTGAGAGGCGTGAATTCTTGTAATTTGTCAATGTGTATATCTATAAGCTAGTGGAGAGGCGCTTGGTCATGGAAATATTGTCTATCATATCGATTAGCTTTGAAATGAGCATGCTTATGTATTGGATACGATTCATAGAATATTATCGAACAAAAGCCACAGTTCCATTAAGAAACATTACGGTTCAGTTAATTTTCAGTTTGCTTCAGAGCTAAACATTTCTTCTTCAACCTTTATTAATCTAATAAACCATCTCAATGGCATCAATGCTCACAGTAGTAAACTAGCGATGGCTGAAGCCACCGAAGCTGCCTTGTTCTCATAATCATTTGAGTCTGATAATGGCGACTTGCCTGCCTCCAAAGCCCGCTTCGCAATTGGATGCTTCAGTCGCCGCGCCCTTCATGTAGTCCACGGCGAACTTGTAGTCACCTCCTATCAAACTTTCCTTGCTCGGGGGCACGTTATGGTTTATGATAACTTCATACAACTCCTCGCAAGAGGTCAACGCTTGCTTCATCCCCGGGTTGGGCGATTTGCGGAGCAAGTCCTTGATTTTGGTCAGAGTTGACTTGGCTATCGCTTCGACCTTGTCGACCATGATTAGGCCTAGCTTTGGGGTGTCCGCAGTGGAGCTCCGGCGGTCAGACCTAAGAGCCAAGATGCAGAAGTCGGCATATGGCGTCTTCTTGCACGTGCCGTCGATGAGGTTGGCGGATGCGAATGGGAGGATGGTGATGAGAAAGAAGTTGAGTGAACAAGAGAAGTAGCAAGAGCATTGGAGTCTTCATACTGTTGGAGCCTGTTTTTGGAGGAGACGATGATGCTGATCAGGTTTTCCAAGAGGAACGTAAGGGAACGAATACTTTGGGTTGTAGAAAATGCGTGCCAGTTGATCCTTAAATCGAGGTTGAGATTGCTTCCTCCTATGGAAGTATTGGATATCTATGGAAGAAATGGATTAGGAACATTTAAACACCATCCTTTGATTTTGTTTTTCCTTAAGAATGCAGAGATATAATTTAGGGATGAAGTGTTTCGGGTTATGTTTAGGTTCCATCTGGAATCTGAAACATATTCATGGGAGAATATATATTTTTCTTTTTTGAAACTTGAAATTTACCTTGCATACTTTGAAATTGAATGGGAGAATATAAGTTTCAAGCCCGGTTCTAAGGTCAAATCGGAAACCAGTCAATTTCCTTTTTATTACATGAGATAGGCTGTCTTCTATGAGATTGGAACCACGTAAAATTGAAACTTTAAATTTCTTATGAACACATCAACTTAAAAAACCTTAGTCATGCCAGACATATTAAAATATGCCAATAAAATGTATTCCCAGTGCCCAGCATCGGGCAGTCAAACGTCAACTAGTAAATACACAAGAGTTTCAATGCAAGGTAAGAACCGTTAAAAAAGAAGTTTTTCAGTTACATAAATTCATGAGTTAAAACACCCACTTCGTCATCAAATTAGTGTGTTTTGAAAAGGCGCAGGCCATGAAACCAGTGCAGACGTCACCTCATTGGTTTTGTAGGTTCTCTTACACAGTTCGAAGAAAAAAAAATTGAATATTTTTCTATTATTTCACTTTTTGCCGGTCAAAGAAAAAAATGAGAAGTGAATTTCATATTTTTGTTAAAAAAAACTACAAGTGAAAGAAAGAAAACTCAAAATGAACGTATCTTTGTCACATCCATTCTTGAACATCCCACTGGCAGAAAAAAAGAAGATATCGTATGTGTCGGCTATCCAAATATTTGGATTTGATGCATGAAGGTGTGATCTGATAGATCTATATTATCTATAGAAATAGATCTTGTGTTCTGAAATTAAAGAAATATATTGAAAAAAAAGGCTCTTGCATTGTGACTTTTTTTTTGGTCGAAGTATTGTGACTTTAAATAAACTTTTCTCTACGATGGAATGGAATATCAATTTATTCCTTTTCAATATGTCAAAAACAAGAAAATGGAATTGGAAGTATCAACAGATTTTTTGCGCTTGTGGAGTCTAGTTCTTGGTCCCTAAAAATGTGGAACCGAGAATCAAACCAAGCCTTACCATAACGTTCAATTGGGCCTTCAATTCCCGATTCTATTCTGGAACTATGCCCACTCCTAATATAATCCAAATATTAACAAATTATATTATTTTGTGGCTGATTCGGAAACTACGTCGATGCACTTCAGGTAAAATTTAAAGGTCATTTCCCCAAAAAGTCTTTTTAACTTTCATTCAACACAAAACTAAATGAAACTATGAAAAACTGAAACTATTCATCAAAGATGATTAAGTCTCGAAATCTTTAATATTACACAAAAGTAATTTTTTAAGCGTCCAAAATGAAAGTAAATGCAAAAAAACAAAATGGTAGATTTTTGAAGTGTCCCAAAATGAAAGTGAATGCGAAAAATATTAAAATGGTAGATTGTATCTTTTTTCGCTTTTGTTAAGTAAATTGACAAGAGACTGTCATTTCTTTTTGGGTGAAAAAGATGAGATTACATGCTTTTTAGTAGATAAGGTTCATACTTAACATAAATGAGGTTTTGTTGTGAGTAAATCTCATCCTTTGTACTAGCCATCATAGTTTACGATTTTAAGACAGATAGTTCTTTAATAAAGGAGCTTCGGTTTGTAAGACTCGAATAAGGAAGTTACTGATATTCAATTTATGTAAGGCTAAATGCTGACTAACATTATTTAATTATTTTCTTTTTTCCTATGTGGCATTTTTTATTATTATTTTCTTTCTAAATCTTATTTAAATTGGATTAAAAGCTAAAAAAAAGTCTTTAATTTTATAGTAGGACTTGCAGTGGGGCTTGCCGCAGCCGCTAATCGCCGGAGGGGCCGACAGAGGTCGAAGTTTGCAGAATGTCAATGCTATTTGTGACTTACGACCCACTACCCATAAGCAAGTTTGAAACTTATTGGGAAGATTGAATCATGTGGCCAGATTTATCTATCAATTGTCCGCAAAAGTGAAGGTGAAGCCATTTTTGATACTACTGAGGAGTCAAGCTTTTGAGGGTCCATTTGAATGCCACTATTGCTGATCATGAATCCCAATAACTTCTTAGACTTTGCCCCATGTGTCATGGCAACACATGATGCGTCCCGTGCACAACGCTTTTTTGAGAGGTTTGAATTGTTGTAATTTATCTATGCGTATATCTATTAGCTAGTGGAGAGGCGTTGGATCATGGAAATGTTATCTATCATATCAATCAGCTTTAAAATGAGCATGCTTTGGTATTGGATACAATTCATACAACGTTGTCTAAGAAAAATTGCACTTTCATTAAGAAGCATAATGGTTCAGTTTTCATTTTGCTTCCGAGCTAAACATTTCTTTTTTAACGTTTATTAATGTAACATAACCATCTCATTGATCATCAGTGCTCACTGCAATGAACGGGCAATGGCAGAAGCCACCGAGGCCGCCTTGTTCTCGTAATCGTTTGAGTTTGATAATGGTGACTTACCTCCAAAGCCTGCTTCGCACTCGGATGCATCAATCGCCGCCTCTGTCATGTTGTCCACAGCGAACGTGTAGTCGCCTTTTGTCAAACTTCCCTTGCTCGAGGGCACCAAGTCGCTTATGACAAATTTGTATGACTCATCGCAAGAGGTCAGCGCTTGCTTCGTCCTTGGGTCGGGGGATTTGCTTAGCAAGTCCTTGATTTTGGTCAGAGTTGACTTGGCATTCACGTTGACCTTATCGACCATGATTAGACCTAGCTTTTGGGTGTCCGTGGTGGAGCTCCGGGGAACAGACCTGAGAGCTGAGATGCAGAATTCGGGGTACAGCGTTTTCTAGCATGTGTCGTCGACAAAGTCAGCGAATGCCAATGGGAGGATGGTTATGAGAAGAAGTTGAGTGAACGAGAGAAGTGTCAAGGGCGTTGGAGTCTTCATACTGTTGGAGCTTGTTTTTGAAGGAGACGGTGATGCTGATCAGGTTTTGGAAGAGGAACGTAAGGGAAAGAATACTTTGGGCATAGAAAATGCGCCTTAGTTGATCTTTTAAGTCGAGGTTGAGATTGCTTCATCCCATGGAAGAAATGGATATCTATGGAAGAAATGGATTAGGATTTGACACTTGCTGTTAGAAGATACTGCCCATACCATATCAAGAGTCATCTCTTTTAGACATGTAACAATTATATTTTAAACCACCTTTTTATTCAGTTTTATTTTTTTTATTAAAATTTTTGAAAAACTGGAAAAAGGAAAAAACAAATAATAAAATAATAAAAAGGTTAAATGACAAAAATGCCCCTATTAACTAGTGAGTCATGCCATTTTTTTAAGGCAGATAAGGTCATTTCATGCTTTTATTTGAAACAATATCCACTTCGGACCTTTATTTGAGACAATAAGGGTATTTTAGGCCTTTTATTTGAAACAAGGTCAATTTCAAGCTCTTGTTTGAAAAAATGAAGGTACTCCGGGCCATTTTTTGAAATTTTCTTAGAAAGATATTATAAGAAAAGGGAAATTCTCTTTTAAATCGAATTACATTTTGGACTGTGGTTTGAAGTTTACTTTTTATTCAAACGAAAGAGAGAACCGTTAAGAATCCGTCATAAATCAATTGGTAATTTTTAAAACGATAACTGTTATAAAATAATGCGAAGGTTTATAAAGAACTAAATCAAAATTTACAAAAACTCCTATAAAGCTGTTACAAAATAATGGATTTTATGATGGTCATAACTTCTATAGAAATATTTTAAAACTATTGAAATATTCAACAGTAATGTTACAATCAAGCAACCCAACTATTAGATCGAACCCACATATTTTGTTTATCTTTGTGTAACGGAATTGAGAGGCTTCATGTTTCTTATATCTCATCATCAACCAAACAGAGCATTTTTGTTCTCGAATACATCTTATAGCAGGGCTTTTTACAGGAGATACAAGAACAACTACTCTTTCACGTTTATACCATGTTCCAAAGCACTAATTTCATGGAGGCGGCTGCTCCATTTATCCCTTAATCGACTGATTAAAGCTTGCTTAAAAGTTTGATGTTTTCACTTCCATAACTCAAACACCTTGAAATCAAGATAGTTCATTGAAAACTTTTGAGTATATATATTCAAGCCTACTGAGTTAGACAGTCCACCTTCAAGCACGCGCTTAGGTGCACCCAGGAAGCAGAAAACATATGATGTATCATGACTCAAATGGTTTAAACTAATCAATTACATTATCTAAGTGACATGTATTCAAACCAATTTGAAAATTTATACCTTGGATTTGCTTGTTTCTCTATGTGTCATGATGACACATGAAGCATCCCATGCACAACATTTTTTGAGAGGGTTGAATTATTGTAATTTGTCCACGCGTATATGACACGGGCCGAGGTCTTCGTGCCCCAGCCGGTCGACCATCAGGCCGAGAAATACCCCAAGACTTGCTATTTTTGGGTCCCCTAGAGTTTTTCTAGGGTTTTCTCCATAAGTTTCTAGAATACTCCGGAGAGGGGTAATATTGTAAATATCCCTAGTTTCCAGAATGTTCCGTACTTATGACGGTGGTTAGGGAGTCGGTAGATGGAATCTGAGCCATCAGATATAGAAGAGATCCTACGGTTGTAATCTGAGGCCCTCTACTATATAAAGAGGCGTCCTCCTCCTCATTTCATAACTCCACCAGAAATAGAAAGGTCTTCTCCCAGAGTCTCTCTCTCTAGAACTTCCTCTCTCTACGCGATCCGGGTTAGAAAAGGCTTAGTTTGGGCGCTCCACCGATCCCAGGACGCCTAAGTCGCCGCACGCGTCGGCCCTCCGCAACCGGCCCGTGACATATATCTATTAGCTAGTGGAGAGGTATTTAGTCATGAAAATATGATCAATCATGTTGATCAACTTTAAAATGAGCATGCTTGGTATTGGATATGATTCATAGAATATTATCGAACAAAAATCATACTTCCATTGAGAAAACTTACAGTTCAACTGTCATTTTGCTGCCGAGCTGAGCATTTCTTCTTCAATCTTTATTAATCTAACAAACCATTTGACTGATCATCAGTGCTCACAGCAGTAAACTGGCAATGGCAGAAGCCACTGAGGCCGCCTTGTTCACATAATCGTTCGAGTTTAATAATGGCGACTTGCCTCCAAAGCCCACTTCACAATAGGATGCTTCACTCAACATGTCCGTCATGTACTCCACGGTGAACTTGTAGTCGCATTTTGTCAAACTTTCCTTGCTCGGGGGCACGTCCATGCTTATGGTAACTCTATACAACTCCTCGCAAGAGGTCAACGCTTGCTTCATCCCCGGGTCGGGCGATTTGCGGAGCAAGTCCTTGATTTTGGTCAGAGTTGACTTGGCGTTCGCTTCGACCTTGTCGACCATGATTAGGCCTAGCTTTGGGGTGTCCGCGGTGGAGCTCCAGTGGTCGGACCTGAGAGCTAAGATGCAGAAGTCGGCATATGGCATCTTCTTACTCGTGTCGTTAACGAGGTCAGCGGATGTGAATGGGAGGATGGTGATGAGAAGAAGTGGAGTGATCAAGAGAAGTCTTCACATTGTTGGAGTCTTGTTTTTGAAGGAGATGATGATGGTGATTAGGTTTTTGAGGGAAAAAATACTTTGGGCGTAGAAAATGTGCGCTAGCTGATCCTTTAAATCGAGGTTGAGATTGCTTCCTTCTATGGAATAAATGGATTAGGATTTGACACTTGCTTATCGAAGATACTTTCTATGTATCAAGAGCCATATCTTTTAGACATGTGACACTTACCACAGCACCATTTAAAAACTATCCTTTAATTGTTCTTTCTCTAAAAATGAACGGATGCAGTTTAGATTCCACGAGAATGTGAAACCTATCCATCATCATGAAAACAAGTTTCTATTTTTTTTTAAAACCTAAAACCTACCTTACACACTCTGGAACTCAGAGCCTATCTTGTTACATGTTTCAAGATTGGTTCCAAGGACTATGGAACCAGCCATTTTCCTTCTTCTTCTTTTTTTTTAAAAAATAAGATATGCTGTCTTCTATGAGATTATTTATGTTGAAAAAGCTTGCCTCTATAACAAAGAACGAGGTATGATCCCTCATATTTTTTGCGTCGGTTACACATTTATCTTGCCGGATCCATACATGATTAATCAAATGCAAACAAATGAATTGCAAAGCAAACCAAGAACAATTAAAAAAAAGAAGATTTTCAGTTACAGTAATGCATGTTTAGCATTGAATTGACATAATTATAATTGATTTAGGACTTTTTTTTTTAAATAATTCCCTGAGCTTTCTTCTCTGAAGATTGTGTTAATTATGTAGAAATCTTACTCATGGGTGACTTGACTGCCTTTTAATTACGTGTATGCATGCCCATCGGCAAGTAAATCAAAAAGGTGACTCGAACTTACTTAGGAATTAATGACGTTAGCTTATTGCTTCGAGAACACAAGTGGGGATTAAAGTTGATAGGTAATTTGCTTTGAAGGTGGTTGGGTTAATCAAAATGCATGGGCGAAATCAATTTCCAGAACCGAATACCTTGATAATATATATATGCCAAGAAATTCCTTGACTGATTTGTATGAGCTTTATTTGACTTATTATTATTTTTTTGTCAGAATAAATTTCATTCACTTTCTCAATCAAAAAACAAGAGAGAAATATCTAAGTTTAAAGAGCACAATTTCAAACCCAAACAAATCCCATACAGTTTCAAAATAGAACAAAAATAGATAACTGTCGCGACCCTCTAAAAATAATTTTACTAAAGGATTAACGGATTATTAGGTTAATTAGATTTGACTAACCTAACACGGACCCTCCCAAGCCCTACCGAATCGCGACTTTGCTTTTGTTGAAATGATTTTAATTTTTGGAGTCGCCACTAATCGTTCTTGGTAGGTCGATTAGAAACCTAAGTAAATTAGTGAGAGAACTAAATTACTTCTACGAACCAGAGATTATGAGTTCGGAGACTTGGTTACACTAGTTAATTAAAACTAATGCACTTTCGGTACCTTAATTTCATGGATATTCTAATTCGGCAACTCAAGCTTGGTTTATTCTTAAGACTCTAGTGGGGTGTTCTCTTTTGTATTTTCACTTTTTTAAATGGAATGTACGTGAGTGACATTTTTTGGCATTTTTCAAAATATTAAATATTTCCCTGAAGCCGAAAGAGGGAGTGAGTTAATGACTTCTATGCAGTGCTACGACATACTCATTTTTGGGGTCTGGTGATTCAAAAATTAAATTACATGAAGTAAATGACAGTTAATAAACACCTCCAATGGATGGCCCAGGCTTGGCTTGGCCCTCTCTTTTGGGGTTTAATGATACAGGAATTAAATTACAGGTATTTAAATTACTGTAAGTAAAAACCTCCAATGGGAGGCCTAACATTGGCTTGGCTCTTCCCTTTGGGATTTAAGGTGCATGTATTTAAATTGCAGGTATTTAAATTATTGTAAGTAAAAACCTCCAATGGGAGGCCTAGCATTAGCTTGGCTCTTCCCTTTGGGATTTATGGTGCAAGTATTTAAATTGCAGGTATTTAAGTTACTGTAAGTAAAAACATCCAATGGGAGGCCTATCATTGGCTTGGCTCTTCCCTTTGGGATTTATGGTGTAGGTATTTAAATTACTATCAGTAAAAACCTTCAATGGGAGGCCTAGCATGAGCTTGGCTCTTCCCTTTAGGATTTAAGGTACAGGTATTTAAATTGCTTGTATTTAAATTACTGTAAGTAAAAACCTCCAATGGGAGGCCTAACATTAGCTTAGCTCTTTCCTTTGGGATTTATGGTATAGGTATTTAAATTACTGTAAGTAAAAACCTCCAATGGGAGGCCTAGCATTAGCTTGGCTCTTCCCTTTGGGATTTAAGGTGCAGGTATTTAAATTACAGGTATTTAAATTACTGTAAGTAAAACCTCTAATGGGAGGCCTAATATTAGCTTGGCTCCTCCCTTTGGGATTTAAGGTGCATGTATTTAAATTGCAGGTAATAAACAACCTCTAGTGGATGCGCTTTGCCTCTCCATTCTAGGGTTTGAGTTTTTTTAAAAATAAATTACAACAAATTGATTCAACAATTTGAGATTTGTGCGCGCTTGGGGACTACTACAAGCCAATTTTGTTCTTTCGCAGGATTGACCGTTGATGTAGATCTGCGATTCCTTGACATAAAAATAGAGTGAAGTGTCAGTATACAAAATATGTGCTAATCTGCACCTAAAATCAGAAGAGTGGAAAGAGTACTTATCTCCCTTTTTTTGGGAGGGATTTCTAGGATTGGTTTTCGCTCTCTCTGTTCTTAACATAGAGAGTCTCTTTTGAATTAAGAGAAACTTTTAATCATATATCAGTTGGGAAATTGGTAGGCACTTAGAAGCTCGTCTGAGCTAATTTTACACCTCTGTGGGCTTTGCCATTAATATGGAATTGTTCTTTCCTGACATAAAAATATGAGGAAAATAAAGAGATGGAGAAAATATATACAATTTGTGCTAATTTGCGACTAAAACCAAATAAATAAAAACACTTAGCTCGAATTTGCTTGCTCGTTGACGAGGATGAACTCTTGATTTATGTTGATCGATGAAGGAATTTGTGATGATAATTCCTAGCTTTAAACTCCAATAATCTTCAAAATTCTCTCTCTCTTTTTGGTATTTTCTTCTTCTCAAAATTTCTTTCAATCTCCCAAAACCCTCTCAAACATCCAAAATTTTCTCTCCAAAAAAATAATCCATCTCTCAAGCTCACTTCTTCCTCCTTTTATAACCTACTCATCTATCTCCCATTCTAATTTTTCCACTAACTCTATCTCCCATTCTAATTTCTCCACTAACTCTTCTTCATTTTTATCTTCCCTTCTTCATCTCTATCTCACATTCTAATCTCTACACTAACTCTTCTTTATCTTCATCTTCTCTTCTCCGTATTTATCTCCCATTCTAATTTGTCCACTAACTCTTCTTCATCTCCATCTTCCCTTCTCTATTCTTATCTTATTTTCTCCATCCATTCTTCTCCATCTTCTCTTCTCTATCTCTATCTCCTCTTCTCCATCTTCCATTCTCTATTCTAATTTATCCACTAACTCTTCTTTTGTTATTTGCAAAATAATCCCTCAAGAGTTAGGTATTTGTACTCTAGTCCCTGAATTTTAAGTATTTACAATTCAGTCCCTAAAAAGATATTTCTTTAAGTCCAAATCTCCTCACAATTTTTGACACACATTCCCTATACTTAGTCAAAATTCATCACATGTCAAATTTAAGTTCATTACTTGCCGCTGAAAATAATGCAGAATTTAATTAAAGCCCTTTTGCAAAATTGAGTCATTCTGGGTATAATTGGACAAAGATGAAAATTTAAAATATTAGAGAACAATGTCACAACTCCTAAAAGTAAAAAAATGAAAATAAAATGTCTCAAATTGAATTTTTTAGGCCCGGTTCGAGATTATGCTCGTGAGGGAATACACAACCCCGAATTGGATTTTTTAAATTTTTAATGGCCAACATGAAAAGGGATTTAAAATAAAAATATTGACTATTTTTATATATTTTGGTGGCCTCAAATGCTGTTATTTATTAAATATTCTCATAATTTCTAAAATATATAAAATAAATAAATAAAAAATACAAAAAAAATTTTTGTTCAAAATTGGTTCCCTAGGCTTGGCCAATATCCCCAAAGTTCATTTTCTAATTTTATGAATTTTTATAGATTTTATATTAATTTTTGAAAATAAAAATATCGAAAAATATTGAAAATATGAAAAACTATTTTTTGATCAAAATTGATTCCCTGGGCTTAGCCAAGGTCCCCAAAGTTGAATTTCCAATTTTATGAATTTTTATGAATTTTTTTTATTAATTTTAAAAGAGAAAAAGTGATTGAAAATGAAGTGTCAACAGCTGCCCCTCTTTGAAAGGAAGCTCGGTAGAGGTTCATTTCAAAGACGAGATGACACCTGAATCCTAAGCGACTCAATCCAAGAAAATACAAAAAGTCGTGACATTCGATCTCTAATACCTTTCTTTGTAAGTTCTGATCTTGACTGAGCTCCAGGAGGCTTTTATGAAATGGGGGAGAGATAGAGAGGAGAGCATACCTGGCACTTACTTGCCCGTCATATGGCTGTTGCCTAACATGAATGTTCTTTGAATAGGCATCCCAAGATTTATTCCGAGGATACTCCTGGGAGGTTGAGATTTGACCTGTATGGTAGGTCACCCCATGAAAATGCCTGTAAGAAGGACTTTGTGCTTGTAGACAGGACTTGATGCCTGTAGAAAGGACTTTGGTGCATGTAAGAAGGACTTGGGTACATGTAAAAAGGACTTGGGTGCTTGTAGAAAGGACTTGATGCCTGTAGAAAGGACTTGACGCTTGTAGAAAGTACTTAGTGCCTGTAAAAAGGACTTGATTTGCCTGTAAGAAGGACTTTGTGCATGTAAGAAGGACTTGGTTTGCTTGTGAGAGGGAAGGACTTGGTTTGCCTGGAAGAAGGACTTTGTGCATGTAAGAAGGACTTGTTTTGCCTGTAAGAAGGACTTGGTCTGCCTGTAAGAAGGACTTGATTTGCATGTGAGAATGACTTGATTTGAATGTAAGAAAGACTTTGTGCCTGTAAGAAGGACTTTATGCCTGTGAGAAGGACTTGTTTGCCTGTAAGAAGGACTTGGTTTGCATGTAAGAAGGACTTGGTTTGCCTGCAAGAAGGACTTGATTTGCCTGTAAGAAGGCCTTTGTGCTTATAAGAAGGACTTGTTTTGCCTGTAAGAAGGACTTGATTTACCTGTAAGAAAGACTTGGTTTACTTGTAAGAAGGACTTGATTTACCTGTAAGAAAGACTTTGTGCCTATAAGAAGGACTTGTTTTGCTTGTAAGAAGGACTTGATTTGCTTGTAAGAAGGACTTGGTTTGCCTATAAGAAGGACTTGATTTGCTTGTAAGAAGGACTTTGTGCCTGTAAGAAGGACTTATTTTGCCTGTAAGAAGGACTTGATTTTCCTGTAAAAAGGACTTAATTTGCCTGTAAGAGGGACTTAGTTTGCCTGTAAGAAGGCCTTGATTTGCCTGTAAGAAGGACTTTATGCCTGTAAGAAGGACTTGTTTTGCCTGTCAGAAGGACTTGATTTGCTTGTAAGAAGGACTTGCTTTGCCTGTAAGAAGGACTTGGTTTTCCTGTAAGCAGGACTTGATTTGCATGTAAGAAAGACTTGGTGTACCTCAAAGGGTGCCATTCTGAAATCTGGGGAGACCAGGAATCCTGCAGAAGCTCAAACCCAAATTATATTCTCCTGTCGCTTTAGGAATAAACCAAAGAGGCAGAGATCAAAAGGTCTCGAACTTTTTTGTCTTTGAGACAAATCATGCTTTATTGAAGAAGGTGGATACCTGTATGTACCGCAATGGATTCGAGTACCCCAACAACCGTTAGAATTCATTCTCTTGAAAGGTTCAGGTTGAAGATATATTTACCTGAGAATTTAGAAGAAATGCCTGGTGGCTTCTCGACAACCAGGCTTGTTCATTCAATAATCGCCGAATGAATTTCAAGACTTTGGAAGGTAACTCGAATATCGGGAATGTGTTGCCTGTCAAGCAGTGTCAGAGGTAACATGTGCAAGCATTTTCATCAATGAGTTGATCGGTTCATGCAAAACTATTCAACCAAGTTGGCAATGATTAAAAGTAGTCTGTGTGATAACTCATGATACAATCAATCAAAATGTGAATTATGCAAAACTATTCTATTAAGTTTGTATTACCAATTCTGTTTAAGGACGTTCTCATAGTATGAACCCCTCGAATGAAATCTGAATGGGGGACTTCAGTCCGAAAGGGCTTTTTCTCACTTTGGGAAAATGTTGTTTATCTGTAGATTAAAATGTTAGACTTGTGTGGAAATAGTTTGCCTTTCCTCATCCTGTCATGCCCCATTCTGCACAGTTGATGTCTCATGTGCAGTTTATGCTCTAAGTTGAAGTTGGTAAATTAACCATGCGGAATAGTCATGCATAATTCATGAACTGTGTAAACACAATGCAGATATGACAATTTTTTAGCATCATGTGTGTTTATATAATATGCAAATATGGGCAGATTTGAATTGCCCCTGGTATGTGGGCGGACCAAACAAATTGGGAAGCCTACTCCTTATGTCGAGGGGCGGTTCGTCTCAAACTTTACCCCTACGCGATGAAGCATATGGATGAGGGAGCATTTCGGTTGGTTTAATAACAGCGACCGCCATGGTTTGGCGGTTGAATGCCCCTGCAAAAAGCAGAGAAATTATTCTTGAAATCAAACGAGATAAGAAAGACATATTTGCTTTTTCGCTTCAGAGCTTGCGATCAATTTGCCCCATTTTTCACTAGAATAGATCTTGTCAGATGATCATAATTTTCTTTTGGATTTGTCTCCTTCAACATGTTAAATGGTAGTATAAATATTTCCTGTAAAAAGAAAAGGAGACATGTCAGCAGTATTAAAAGAGATAAATTGGAAATGATACTGATTTACCCTTCATCTTGAATGCCTTGCACAAGTCTTTTACCAATTTTGCTGGATTGAGTTTTCTTCGACTTTTGTTGGATACTTCACCATTAAGCCGAGAATGTGGCAAAATATTGACTTCGGTATTACTCGTCGAGTATTCCTGTTTGCAAAAAGAAATGCACAAAAAGTTGTTTCATTTATTTACAATATATACAATATTCCCCACCCTTGGGGATCGAACTCAGGATATTTCGGACCTACTGTCATCCCCCATACCATTCGGTCCATTGGACCGTAGGTGTCCATGGGGCTTTCTTTTCAAAGGTTAATCCTTGGGGATAACGCGGTCCTGTTGTATCACCTTGGGCCATGTTACGGTATTTCTCGAGGTAATTTGCAATTCTTGTTAAGAATGTAATAAAACAATTCAGGACTCGAGATGATTATGTGCAAATTAGAACGATACAGAATTACCCATGTCTGAGATTGTTCGGGTCCCTCGTTCGCATTTTCTTTTATCTGAAGCTGTCCACTCTGTGGTAATATCCATGAGTTGCTTTGCCCCAAATTTTGTTCAACTTGTATTTGGGTATGATTGCGTTCTCGAGTCAATTTGCAAACTCCTGAAAATAGAAGAGATTAAATTTAAAACTTGGGTAGTTCGAGGGTAACTTGAAACGATACGGATTTACCCTTCAGATTTACGCGAATTTCTTTTCGATGTTAATTTTTTTTAGTTTGGTGCGGTTAACGGCTCCGAGCATTTAATAGGGGGAAAGGGAAATGATTACTTCTAGCTTGTGCATTAATTTTGGACATCGATAAAAGGCGAGAACATGTGATGAAACTAAGTAGATGTATTCGTCCAGGTTTAATCTTCTTCCATTTGCAGGCTCTTGAGTGATCAGCTAGCGTTGTTCCGGATCAAGTACGCGTCGGCCGTGTTGCAGGTCACATGATCGCTAGTTTTGAAATACAGGATCCGTATGCACATTAAAGCCCTGGTGCTCCATCAGCATCAAACTGGCTGATCATGGCGGCGATCTCGTCATCAACACTACTTGCTCGGTGGTGATGTATCTCCTCCTCCTCAGAAGGCATCAATGCTGGTTCCATAGCTTGGTCTTTTCGCACCCTGCTCCAACAGAACTAGATCTTGCTATGAACTGATCTAACTCACCTCTTAAACGGGCATTTTCGATCCTCAGATACGGTCTTTCGTCGAGGGTGAGGAGGCTATTATAGTTGGGGCAGGTAGCGGAGTTGAAAGCTTCTTTATAGATCTTGTTTTCTACTCGAAGCCCTTCATTTTCAGCTCTTAGAAACTCGGCCTCACTGCGCTCATATCGAGTCTTCATTCGGGTTCGCCTATTTTGAAATCAGAACTTGATTTGCAAAGGTTCAAGTCCTAGCTCTTGACTCAGTTTCATTTTCTGTTTGTCATCTATCATAGGGCACATTCTGAAGAAATCCTCAAGCTTTTGTACCTGCTCTTCAGTATGGCGACGATAATGTTTCTTTTGACTCTTACCATTGTTGTCCTTGTCCTTACCGGGCTCTTAGACATCGTCGGTGGAAGGGCCGGGCTCCATAGGCTCGATCCCAAACATGGCTTCGAACTCTTCCTCTCCCATATTCAGCAAGTAACGATAGCTCTCAAGTGTGTTTGGTTGAGACATCTTCGATAGTTACTCAAGGTTTACTAACTCTCCTGGAATTTTCAACCTCTCTAGATTTTTTGAGCTATTTCGTATGCCTTAAGACCCTCTTTTAAGTATGGCATCTCTTTTAAAATTAGGCGTGGGTTTAGAAAACTATATTGCTTCACTCGAGAATTCTGTCTTTCTCGGCTCATCTTTCTTCGTTTTTTCATGGTAAGGGGGCCCCTAACGTTATCCCCACCGTTGATTTCGCTGGCGAGCCCTCCGATAAAGACGAGTCGTGCCTTCTTTCTTGTCGAAAATTTTCTTGTCTCCCACTCAGCTTGTCTTTTCCTTCTTTCCTTTTTCAAAGTGGTAGCGTCCCTTTTATCTTTTTCGTAGAGACGTCGGGTTTGCTTGGCTCGAGATTGCCGTCTGACTAGAATTCAAGCCAGGGAGTGTGTTACCGATAGAGAATGGCAGGTAGGAAAAATCTAGGCAATAAAGACTGCTCCTGTGAAGTCAATATTTAGCTCAAAGCAGATTATCATCTTCGCATGCTAATCATCCGCTTCATTTTTCTCCTCTAATCTTTCGTATTCTGCTCGTTGGCTTCTCCTCTATCTTTTTAAGGAGAATGACCAATCTTCCAACCCAGATCTTCCCGGCTGAAGTTGTGTTCAAATGGAAAAGACTTTACCATCTTCTTGGCCGAGGCTATATTTACATAGCCAATCATCCGAGTGTCGAAGCTGAGATCCTCGGTCTATTTAGGGAGATAAATGCTTCTTCAGTCGAAGGCATCAACTTGGAGAAAGAATATAGGGCATTCCCACATGTCTTCATCAATTTTTTGGGGGCCTGCCAAAATACCCAGAAGACGGTCACCTTAGCCTGCGTTGTGAAGGCACATTACCAAGATCAATTTAAGTGCCTGGAGTTTGCAGAGCACTCGGTTGTTCGATACAAGAAGGCCGTCAAGTCTGCTGATGAACAGGTTTCGCTGTTGATTCACGAGAGGGAAAAAATGGTGGAGTGCCTAACCTTGAACCAGACTTACTTTGAGCATAACCCGAGCGACATCGTGATGAAGTTCCGATGTGAGTGGCTGGAGGAGAGGCTCGATGATTTAACGATGAACATAGCTTTCGAGAGAGACCTGATCGACAATTTGAAACACGCCGTTGAACACCATGAGATTAATGCAGCTAGGTACAAGGAGAAGTGTACTCGCATGTTCTTCAAGCTTGCAGATCTCGAATCCCAGGCCTTTCAATATAGGCAGAGTATTAATTTCATGGAGAGTCAATTAAACTCTTTTGTAATGCTCATTAGGGCTCAGTTTGGCTTTACTTTTCCTCCCCAATGATTATTGTAAAGTTTGTTGATGAATGGAATGAAAGGGAAGTTTCACTTGTTTGTGTTTTTATTTTCCTGTCATCTCCTCTTCTGGGGAACGATTTAGGGTGCTGAAGATATTAAGGCTTAACCTTTCGTCATGATGCTCTCGCAGGTTGCGGTAGACGATGATATCAAGAACATTAAAGAGGCATTCAGTGTGGCTTTCCACCAGCCGCCTAGAGACCCGCGTTCAATCATATAAATTAATAAAGCTGCCACCATTCAATCAGTGTGTTAATAAATTTGGCCATTCATTGCGTGTCCCACTTTAACCGTGTTTTGTTTCTTTCGGCGCTCACTTGCTCGTGTCGGGCGCCTGTAGCATTAGGAGAAATACTTGTGGGCCACGTTCATTAATAGAGCCTCGGTCCTCTAAAGGCCTCTGCATGTTTCGGATCCGAGGAAATTTTAAGATCAGTCTCTAGTTGATTTAATCAGGTTAAGGTACTTGTTTCATGGGTTCTGATTATATAATCCATATTGTCTTTCAAAAGACGCGGGATCCTCTGCAATACATTAAATATGCCCCCGTGTTTAATCAGTATAAATCCACTGTTATATCAGAATACACTGCTCATACAAGATTATGGATTGACACAACTTTGTCTGTCAAAGATGGACATTGTTCGTTTGCCCCCTGAATTAACGGTTGAAGCCTCGGTATTTTTCATCCTTTGGTATTTCTGAAGATGATTCTTGATATATTATTGAACTTAATTTTTACACCCGTCTGGGGTACCTACGATCCCCCTGCAAAAGAAAAGCATATCATTAGTATGCGACACAAGGAATGTCGGTCCATGACTCCTATATTAGTCCAATTTGATTTTTCTATTTTATGGAGAAATTAGAAAAAATTTCCTTAGGAAGAACATGGGTTAATTTCTGATACAGAATTTTCCTGCAAATTTTTATAACTTAAAAAAAATACGACAAAATCTCTTAGCGTTTACCAAAAAAAATTTTGAAGGAATTTTCCTCTTTTATCGTAATGATTTTGCAGTGGTAAATTTGTTAGGAAAATCTCATTTTTATTGAAACAGGAAAGATGGTACAAAGTTCTTCATTGGTCAACAAAATTCCCTTGAAGGGATTTTCCACATTCATTTTTTTAAAAAAAATTTTAGAAATGGGGTTCAAATTAGGTTCTTGTTTTCTTCTGAAAACATGGTCGTGATGTTAAGTTCAAAATCTGACTGACACCTAGCATGGACCGACCGAAAATAAATATAAGATAAAATTAGAGAACTTGCTTTTACCTTGGAGAAATGCAAATCACATAGTCATGTGCATGACTCAAGTGAGGAGTGGACTCTAGAAAATAAAAAGGAGAGACAGGGTATGGACCTAAAAGACCCCCATTATCTGAATTGATAACCTTACCCTCCGCGCAATCAAATCACAATGGGAAGAATTGTCAATTCAGATAATGAGCGGGATAAAATATGATCAATCGAAGCGCAATCGACGCAAGAGCTTTGCATATTTGATCCCTATTTATGGTTACCTGGGAAAATTTTCGCGACTTGGGTTTAGATGCTTGTGTGTGTAGGTGTCGTGATCCTCAGAATATGCATGACATGCACAACAGTTGGTATCAAAACAGCGCTTCTGGAAATGTGCAAAATTAAATAAATAATCCCAACATCGAGCCTGCAAAATAAATGGGTTAGTCAAACACTCCACTCCTTAGAACTCCTATCCTGTAAAAACATTTAACACTTATAGAATGAGTCCCAAACAAGATCACCAGAAGCGAGATATCCATGAAATTTTCATTGGCCTAAGTCCACTAACACTTTTAAAATTTCGATAAAAATTTAAGTATTCCAATTGGCATCCTTTTTCGAAAATTTAAAAATCGATCCCCAACGGAGTCGCCAGTCTGTCGCGACCCTCTAAAAATAATTTTACTAAAAGATTAACGGATTATTAGGTTAATTAGATTTGACTAACCTAACACGGACCCTCCCAAGCCCTACCGAATCGCGACTTTGCTTTTGTTGAAATGATTTTAATTTTTGGAGTCGCCACTAATCGTTTTTGGTAGGTCGATTAGAAACCTAAGTAAATTAGTGGGAGAACTAAATTACTTCTACGAACCAGAGATTATGAGTTCGGGGACTTGGTTACACTAGTTAATTAAAACTAATGCTCTTTCGGTACCTTAATTTCATGGATATTCTAATTCGGCAACTCAAGCTTGGTTTATTCTTAAGACTCTAGTAGGGTGTTCTCTTTTGTATTTTCACTTTTTTAAATGGAATGTACGTGAGTGACATTTTTTGGCATTTTTCAAAATATTAAATATTTCCCTGAAGCCGAAAGAGGGAGTGAGTTAATGACTTCTATGCAGTGCTACGACATACTCATTTTTGGGGTCTGGTGATTCAAAAATTAAATTACATGAAGTAAATGACAGTTAATAAACACCTCCAATGGATGTCCTTGGTTTGGCTTGGCCCTTTCTTTTGGGGTTTAATGATACAGGAAATAAATTACAGGAATTTAAATTACTGTAAGTAAAAACCTCCAATGGGAGGCCTAACATTGGCTTGGCTCTTCCCTTTGGGATTTAAGGTGCATGTATTTAAATTGCAGGTATTTAAATTATTGTAAGTAAAAACCTCCAATGGGAGGCTTAGCATTAGCTTGGCTCTTCCCTTTGGGATTTATGGTGCAAGTATTTAAATTGCAGGTATTTAAGTTATTGTAAGTAAAAACCTCCAAAGGGAGGCCTAGCATTGGCTTGGCTCTTCCCTTTGGGATTTATGGTGTAGGCATTTAAATTACTGTAAGTAAAAACCTCCAATGGGAGGCCTAGCATTGGCTTGGCTCTTCCCTTTGGGATTTAAGGTGCATGTATTTAAATTACTGTAAGTAAAAACCTCAAATAGGAGGCCTAGCATTAGCTTGGCTCTTCCCTTTGGAATTTATGGTGCAAGTATTTAAATTGCAGGTATTTAAGTTACTGTAAGTAAAAACATCCAATGGGAGGCCTAGCATTAACTTGGCTATTCCCTTTGGGATTTAAGGTGCATGTATTTAAATTGCAGGTATTTAAATTACTGTAAGTAAAAACCTCCAATGAGATACCTAGCATTAGCTTGGCTCTTCCCTTTGGGATTTATGGTGCAGGTATTTAAATTACTGTGAGTAAAAACCTTCAATGGGAGGCCTAGCATTAGCTTGGCTCTTCCCTTTGGGATTTATGGTGCAGGTATTTAAATTACTGTAAGTAAAAACCTCCAATGGGAGGCCTAGCATTAGCTTGGCTCTTCCCTTTGGGATTTAAGGTGCAGGTATTTAAATTACATGTATTTGAATTACTGTAAGTAAAACCTCTAATGGGAGGCCTAGTATTGGCTTGGCTCTTCCCTTTAGGATTTAAGGTGCATGTATTTAAATTGTAGATAATAAACGACCTCTAGTGGATGCGCTTTGCCTCTGGGGTTTGAGTTTTTTTTTTAAAATAAATTACAACAAATTGATTCAACAATTCGAGATTTGTGCGCGTTTGAGGACTCATCCAAGCCAATTTTGTTCTTCCGTTGGATTGATCGTTGATGTAGATCTGCGAGTCCCTGATATAAAAATAGAGTGAAGTGTTAGTATACAAAATATGTGCTAATCTGCACCAAAAACCAGAAGAGTGGAAGAGTACTTATCGCCCTTTTTTTGGGAGGGATTTCTAAAATTGGTTTTCGCTCTCTCTATTTTTAACATAGAGAGTCTCTTTTGAATTAAGAGATACTTTTAATCATATATCAGCTGGGAAATTGATAGGCACTTAGGAGCTCGTCTGGCCCAATTTTGCACCTCTGTGGGCTTTGCCATTAATATGAAATTGTTCTTCCCTGACATAAAAATATGAGGAAAATAAAGAGATGGAGAAAATATATACAATTTGTGCTAATTTGCGACTAAAACCAAATAAATAAAAACACTTAGCTCGAATTTGCTTGCTCGTTGACGAGTATGAACTCTTGATTTATGTTGATCGATGAAGGAATTTGTGATGATAATTCCTAGCTTTAAACTCCAATAATCTTCAAAATTCTCTCTCTTTTTGGTATTTTCTTCTTCTCAAATTTTTCTTCAATCTCCCAAAACCCTCTCAAACATCCAAAATTTTCTCTCCAAAAAAATAATCCCTCTCTCAAGCTCACTTCTTCCTCCTTTTATAACCTACTCATCTATCTCCCATTCTAAGTTTTCCACTAACTCTATCTCCTATTCTAATTTCTCCACTAACTCTTCTTCATTTTCATCTTCCCTTCTCCACATTTATCTCCCATTCTAATTTCTCCACTAACTCTTCTTCATTTTTATCTTCCCTTCTCCATCTCTATCTCACATTCTAATCTCTCCACTAACTCTTCTTCATCTTCATCTTCCCTTTTCCATATTTATCTCTCATTCTAATTTCTCCACTAACTCTTCTTAATCTCCATCTTCCCTTCTCTATTTTTATCTTATTTTCTCCATCCATTCTTCTCCATCTTGTCTTTTCCATCTTCCCTTCTCTATTCTAATTTATCCATTAACTCTTCTTTTTGTTATTTGCAAAATAATCCCTCAAGAGTTAGGTATTTATACTCTAGTCCCTGAATTTTAAGTATTTACAATTCAGTCCCGGAAAAAATATTTCTTTAAGTCCAAATCTCCTCACAATTTTTGACACATATTTTCTATACTTAGTCAAAATTCACCACATGTCAAATTTAAGCTTATTACTTGCCGCTGAAAATAATGCAGAATTTAATTAAAGCCCTTTTGCAAAATTGAGTCATTTTTTGTATAGTTGGGCCAAGATGAAAATTTAAAATATTAGAGAACAATGTCACAACTCCTAAAAGTAAAAAAAAATGAAAATAAATTGACTCAAATTGAATTTTTTAGGCCCGGTTCGAGATTATGCTCGTGAGGGAATACACAACCTCGAATTGGATTTTTTGAATTTTTAATGGCCAACATGAAAAGGGATTTAAAATAAAAATATTGACTATTTTTATATATTTTGGTGGTCTCAAATGCTGTTATTTATTAAATATTCTCCTAATTTCTAAAATATATAAAATTAATAATAAAAAATATATAAAAATTTATTTTTTGTTCAAAATTGGTTCCCTAGGCTTAGCCAAGATCCCCAAAGTTCATTTTCTAATTTTATGAAGTTTTATAGATTTTATATTAATTTTCGAAAATAAAAATATCGAAAAATACTGAAAATATGAAAAACTATTTTTTGATCAAAATTGATTCCCTGGGCTTAGCTAAGGTCCCCAAAGTTGAATTTCCAATTTTATGAATTTTTATGAATTTTTTTTATTAATTTTAAAAGAGAAAAAGTGATTGAAAATGAAGTGTCAATAGCTACCCCTCTTTGAAAGGAAGCTCAGTAGAAGTTTATTTCAAAGACGAGATGACACCTGAATCCTAAGCGACTCAATCCAAGAAAATACAAAAAGTCGTGACATTCGATCTCTAATACCTTTCTTTGTAAATTCTGATCCTGACTGAGCTCCAGGAGGCTTTTATAAAATGGGGGAGAGATAAAGAGGAGAGCATACCTGGCACTTACTTGCCTGTCATATGATTGTTGCCTAACATGATTGTTCTTTGAATAGGCATCCCAAGATTTATTTCGAGGATACTCCTAGGAGGTTGAGATTTATTCCACTAACTCTATCTCCCATTCTAATTTCTCCACTAACTCTTCTTCATTTTTATCTTCCCTTCTCCATCTCCATCTCACATTCTAATCTCTCCACTAACTCTTCTTTATCTTCATCTTCTCTTCTCCGTATTTATCTCCCATTCTAATTTCTCCACTAACTCTTTTTCATCTCCATCTTTCATTCTCTATTCTTATCTTATTTTCTCCATCCATTCTTCTCCATCTTCTCTTCTCTATCTCCTCTTCTCCATCTTCCCTTCTCTATTCTAATTTATCCACTAACTCTTCTTTTTGTTATTTGCAAAATAATCCTTCAAGAGTTAGGTATTTGTACTCTAGTCCCGGAATTTTAAGTATTTACAATTCAATCCCTGAAAAGATATTTCTTTAAGTCCAAATCTCCTCACAATTTTTGACACACATTCCCTATATTTAGTCAAAATTCATCACATGTCAAATTTAAGTTCATTACTTGCCACTGAAAATAATGCAGAATTTAATTAAAGCCCTTTTGCAAAATTGAGTCATTCTGGGTATAATTGGACCAAGATGAAAATTTAAAATATTAAAAAACAATGTCACAACTCCTAAAAGTAAAAAAAAAGAAAATAAATTGACTCAAATTGAATTTTTTAGGCCCGGTTCGAGATTATGCTCGTGAGGGAATACACGATCCCGAATTGGATTTTTTAAATTTTTAATGGCCAACATGAAAAGGGATTTAAAATAAAAATATTGACTATTTTTATATATTTTGGTGGCCTCAAATGCTGTTATTTATTAAATATTCTCCTAATTTCTAAAATATATAAAAAAAACAATAAAAAATAGAAAAATTTATTTTTTGTTCAAAATTGGTTCCCTAGGCTTGGCCAAGGTCCCCAAAGTTCATTTTCTAATTTTATGAAGTTTTATAGATTTTATATTAATTTTCGAAAATAAAAATATCGAAAAATACTGAAAATATGAAAAACCATTTTTTTTATCAAGATTGATTCCCTGGGCTTAACCAAGGTCCCCAAAGTTGAATTTCTAATTTATGAATTTTTATGAATTTTTTTATTATTAATTTTAAAAGAGAAAAAGTGATTGAAAATCAGGTGTCAACAATAACAAAAGAAATTATCATAACAATACTATAGGTCATACACATACACACACACAAAACACACATATTCCATCAAACTATTGAAATTGAACTATTCGGAGCGACCACCGATTCAAGAATCCCGTGAAATGCTGAGGTTTTCACGAAAATTTGTGGCCTTCAGCCTAGGGGTCCTCCTTTTGGGGTCAGGGGCTAGAAACATGCCCTTGTCTTTGGCTTAGAAACGCTTCTGGAATGCCACGGTGACCGAGCACCTACAATTTTGTCAGAGGATCATCTAAACCTTAGTAATGTATCATCAACGCTCAATTTTAGCACCATTGAATGCTAATAGAATTTGATTTTAAGTTGTACATGTACGGTCCAAAAGAAAACTTCTCTCAGAAATTTCAAATGCAGGTGTATTAAGTCTTAGGAGCAGTGTTAAAATTCTCATTATTCACAACAGCATAAACAAACCCCCCTCCTTTCCCTAATGTTGCCCAGAGCCGGAGACATACAGACGTTTTTGCTCTACTGAGGAGCTGGGTTCATCATCGTCCGATTCATGCTTCAGGTGTCAAGAGTCTCGATCTTGATTGTCTGAGTCCTATTGTTGAAGGCGAAGAGATGGGCGTCGTTGAACACCGCAAGAGTTGGGTACACCCTAGATGTGACGCACGTCTTGCCTCCGGCCTCGAAGCTCTCCACCATGGAATGATCGATCTAGACATTCATATCCAACATTACAATTTCGTATACAAATTGAATGGACACGCATTCACTAAATTCCATCTAATTGTGGCGATTTCGCAATTGACTCCAATTGGAACAAGAATCGAGTTAAGGATTGATGATGCATCATATCACTTACTAGACTCTTGAGAGAAATCTTCCCACCACTCAAATCTACGTCCATGAAATTAGAAAAGGATGGTTTGTAGACTTTTTTTTTTTATTTTAGAGACGAGCTGCATTTGACCCCCCAAAAAAATGAATTAAAGACGTAATCACAAAGTTGGTTCATCAAGAAGCTTATTTTCAACAAGAAAAATCGAATAAAATGAAGTTGATTATGATAGACCTCCTTGCATCAGAGCACAAGAGGACTTTATCCTTGTTCTGGTCATTTGCTGTGAAGATCCTAAAGAAGATTGGAGTGAACACTTCCAAGTGCTCAGAGGCCAATGTCAAGAGCCCGAAAAGCCCGACGGTGCCTAGAACTCCCAAGGCCTTCTGGCCGCAGAGGTCTTGCATGTTCACCTAGCTCAAATTGAATCACTCCGCCCGTCCAAGCCTGAGAATGAGAACACCACATCCACATTAGCCTGTGAATATTCACAATGACAATATAAACTTGTAGGAACTCTTTACAATCAAATTTCGACGCACATGGTCCCTATTCTATAATACAAATCTACATCTTTTCTTTATATCCATGAAGCATATTGGTCAGACATGTGGAAAATATGTTTTGCAAGGTGATACACAACAATTTGACTTCACTTGATTGGTCCAAAAAATGAAATCAATTTTATTTTCCCAACTTGCATTTATTCTCCATACTTTTGTGGATGCTTGGGAATTGAAAGTCTCTTATTGTGCTGTGTCTTTTTCTTGTGGGACAGTAGAGAGACAACCTAGTCAAATTCTATATGTTTGCATGTGACTTGCATATGAGAGGAGTATTGAATTATTGTCTCACATTGCTTGACATGGCTTGTACATGAATTGCACATAAGAGGGGTGTTGAATTATTGTCCCATATCAGTCTACATTGCTTGCACATTAATTGCACGTGAGATGGAATATTGAAGTATTATCCCACGTTACTCGATAATGGCTGGTAAATGCTCCTTATATTTATGTAATCTCCCTCCCTCCATTAACTTAATCTTTTTTAATTGGACTTTCAAATATGGTAAATAACACATATGAGCTATTTGATTTAATTTAGTCCGATGTTTGAGGTAATGCACTAGTTGAATCTCGAGATGGTTTTAAGTACTTACTTCTGAAAGTGAAGTATTGACAGTATTCATGGAATTCACTTGAATGATCCATACGTAGTGTGGTGCTTAGATTAATTAAAATATTTTGTACTAACAATGGAAATCAATGCACCAATCATCCCTTTAAGTCTTTCTCAAAAGTCTAGTTATTTCACCAAACTCCATGTATTAAAAATTCCCAACAAAATGGGGTTGAGAAAAGGAAAAACTGCCATCTCCTTGAGTAACATGATCCTTTCTATTTCATAGAAACTTACCTTGATATTTTCGATCGGATGTTGTTCTAACAAGTTGCTATTTGATCATTCATCTTCCTACTAAGTTGTTGCAATACAAATCTCTTATGGAAGTGCTTTTGGCCAGTCGATTAATCTCTCTCATCTTGATGTATTCGGTGGCCTAAGCAATGTTCACACTTCATCGAGGGAGTAAATTAGATCCTCATGCATACAAATACATTTTTTTTTAGATATTCTAGTGTTAAAAGCAGTTATAAATGTTCCGACCCTTCACCAAAAAAATGCTTATTTATGATGATGTTACGTTTGATGAAACTCATATATATTTTCCTTCCAAGTATCAAATTCAAGGGGAGAATAGTGATGACAATACTAACAGCTATGGTTACAATGGACTCAGTATAAAATTTTCTCCTTTATCAAATTTTTATGATGATTTGGTGATTGATGAAAACTAGAGAGACCGGAGAGACACTCCTAATTAAGACACAACTGTTTTAGTTCCTAATCCTATCTAGAAAATAGCTTTAGTTCATCGATCAACTGAAGCATCTCAAGCCTCAACTCATCTTCGGACTTTGTTATGTTTTAGTTATCTATGGCCTATTGTTGACACCTAATTTTTATTCATCTTTTCTCTTTTAAAATTAATAAAAAAAATCCATAAAAATTCATAAAATTGAAAAGTCAACTTTGGGGACCTTGGCCAAGCCTAGGGAACCACTTTGACTAAAAAATGATTTTTCATATTTTCAGTATTTTTCGGCATTAATTTATTTTATATTTTTCAAAAATTAATATAAAATCCATAAAAATTCATAAAATTAAAAAAATCAACTTTGGGAGCCTTGGCCAAGCCTAGAAAACCAATTTTGACCAAAAAAATGATTTTTCGTATTTTTTAAATATTTTTCCAAAAATACAAAAATATTTGAAAATTCAGGAAAATGGCATATGAGGCCACAATAATATGAAAAAATAGTCAGTATTTTTATTTTAATTTTCTCTTCATTTTGACCGAGTAAATTCTGAAAAAGTCAATTTGAAATTGAAAGTTTTTTTTTATTATTTCATTTTTAGGTCATTTGAAAAATTTCTAAAAAATTCATTTTAGTTCTGTAATTTTTTATTTTTGCATTTTTAGATTCGTGACAGTCTCATCTATTTTTCAAAATCACATTTTGGTCCAAAAGTTCAAAGAATTGACCGATGTTAGAAATTTCGCGCTTGGATCCTAACAATAAGAATATCGGGAAGATCATTCTTGAAAAGGAAATAACTGCAGTTAAGGGAGATGTTGTAGATCTGGACACACACGACTACTTTGGTGCAGTGTGTATTCTGAAACAATCGGTCATAAGGAAAGATTCTCGACTCATCCCGTGTGAAGATGCTAAGGCTGGGTTAAGTTTGCATGGGACTTCGAGTAAAAAGAGGGAACAAGATTCGATTAAGATCAGCTGTGTCACCAAGAAGGATTTTTACTTACATATCAGAGGCCACGATTGATTGCTAGTTCATCATACCGTTCTGACTGAATATAGGCCCAAGAACGACTGGTCATTTACCCTAACACGAAAGACATTGACGCTGGAGATGGTTTTGGTTAGAAAATCTTTCAATTAAAGCATATGTTGACCGTGGCAGAGAAGAACTCGGTGGAAAGAGGAAGTGAAGGGGAGAATGATAAAAAAAAAAAAAAGCATACCAAGTGGAGGTTGAGTGGAGCTTTCAGCAATAATAAAAAAGAGGGAAAGTGAAACGCAGCTGGAGGTGGACATTTAGTAGTGAGAATTCTGGACAGGAAAATGGGAGGACCCGCGGGAGATGCTTTTGGGGACAAATGAGAGAAAGGCTATTATAGGGGAGGAGGAGGGGGATTTTCTTGGGCCGGAACTCACACAGCCAGGGGAGAGGCTCCAGAACTCTCTAGTTCGCCTCCATCACCGATCTCCATTCCCCAACGATGTGGATGCCGATGACTTCCCTATTCTCACCCTCGCTCTTTTTGCTCTTCCTCTTCTTCGTCACCACAGCCATCGATGATCCTCAGTTCACTTGTCGCGAGACCACCATCGAATCCCCCACCTCGCCTTTGCCTAAAACAGGTTCACCTCCCGCTAGCTCGTCCAGCATCGCTGTTTTGGACAGGTGGTCACCGACGGCAACGGTAGAGGCCACGTCTCGCACAGATAATCAGCCATGAACAGCCTTTTTCATAAGCGTGATGATGTGCTCACGGTTGCTGGGAAGTACATGGAAGAACATGCGGATTCTGAGGCACCTGCACCAAAGAAGTTCTGATTATAACCAAAGCTAAGTCCAGCATTTCTTTTCCATTTTATTTTATAAAGCTCTTTGTAGATACTCATTTTTTTTTAATTTTTTGTTGTCTCTCTCTAATTCACAGAGGTTCCTAGGATCGAGCCGAGAGTTGTCTCCCCATTCCAGTCCAAGAGGCAGTGTTAGTCCACACTCTCGCGTTGCTTGCCCGATTTTAAGCCCATCGCCTTCTCTAGACCGCTCCGGTTCAGCCCAGTGGACCAACTCAAAACATAAAGTACACTCTATTGTTCAAAAACCCAGGAAGATCCTCGTCTTACTATGTCAACTTGATAGGCATAGGAGTGAGGAGTAAAATCGCGGGTATTCTACCAAGTGCATTGGCTGTCAATACCGTCAACAGGATAGAACCAGGATCTCCAGTTCGAAAAGGGAAGCTTCATTGCTTAGGCATGCGTTTAAACTCTGGTGTGCAGATTTCTTCAACGACAACAGAGTCTTGGAGTCCATAAGAACAACGAAAAAGAGAAGTTTTCTTTCTTCTCTTTATTTCTATCCTATTTTGACTATCTGTTGCATAGCGCTCTCAGAAAAAGGGTCATTTTTTTTTGTCTTTCGCATGACTATGGACAGAGAAATGAAAGTCCAGATTCGCAATGGATACATGAGGAAAAAAACGTGGTCTCGGAGAAGAGAGAGATAAAAAAAATGTGGGACAAGGTCACACGTGGATTGGGAAATACGTTAGGCTTTCATCCACTGGCAAAGATTACTAAAGGAATCTAGCGAAAATCCCTCTGGAAATCCATCGACAGTCCTGTATCCTTTCCTCGTAGTCACCTCCACGTCCGCGATGCGACCTGCTCACCCATTGACAGGCGGTTTTAACACTAATCGGTCCCAAGCACTCGAGAAGCAACCTCAATAATGCCCAATCCGTTTCAACCAAACTGTCAAGTCACCAAGGAGTTTCCATCTTGACTCACTCTTGCTCTGATTAATTGCACTATTGCCTTCTGTTCATGTTGAGTGTCCCATCATCGGCATGGCCAAAACGCAAGCAAAGAGATAAAAAAAAGGGGGGGGGGGGGGGGGGGGGGGGGGAAGTACCTTTTATGATTTATTACTTTGTCTATTATGTAACATACGACAGAAATTGTTTCATTTATGTCTTACTCTTCAAGGTCCATGAGTGAGGTTTTATGCGCATGAGAGGAAAACAAAAGAGGAATAAATTGAGGCTATTTCATTATTATTATTATTATTATTATTATTATTATTATTATTATTATTATTGTTGTTGTTGTTGTTGTTGTTGTTGTTGTTGTTGTTGTTGTTATCTGTTTTAGATATAAACCAGTACAAATGTTCTGACTTCTCCATTTCCCCATATTTTATGTCAGGTAAAGGACAGCTCTATATCCACGGCAAATCCCAAGGAGATAAAAAATCGACCCAAACCAACTCCTAAATACCTACAAATTTCTCGGTTGACTTGTTGATGGATTTTGGCTCGAATTGCTGAATCAATTTATTGTATTTTATTTTAATGAATTCAAACCCCAGAATGGAGAAGGCAAAGCTCATCCGTTGGTGGTCCTTTATTTATTGCATTTAATCCCTGTAATTTGATTTTCACACCATCAAACCCCAGATGTGAAGGGCAGAGCCCACTCATTGGAGGTCATTTAAATTCCCGTAATCTAATTCCTACACCCTTAAATCCTAGGGAAGGCGAGCCGAACCAAGGCTGAGCCACTCACTGGAGGTCATTTATTTTCTGTCATTTAAATTCCTGTAATTTAATTTCTGTACCATAAAATCCCAAAATGGGTAGGCTTAGCCAAGGCTGATCCCTTTATTAGAGGTTCTTTATTTACTGTAATTTAAATTCCTGCAATTTAATTCTAGTACCATCAAACCCCAAAATGGGTAGGCCAAGCCAAGGCTGATCCTTTTATTGGAGGTTCTTTATTTACTATAATTTAAATTTCTGCAATTTAATTTCAGTACCATCAAACCCCAAAATGGGTAGGCCGAGCCAAGGCTGATCCTTTTATTGGAGGTTCTTTATTTACTGCAATTTAAATTCCTGCAATTTAATTCCAGTATCATCAAACCCCAAAATGGGTAGGTCGAGCCAAGGCTGATTCCTTTGTTGGAGGTCTTTATTTATCGTTATTTAAATTTCTGCAATTTAATTCCTGCACCATTAAACCCTAAATGGGAGAGCCAAGCCAGTGTTAGGCCACCTATTGGAGGTCTTTACTTACCGTTATTTAAATTCTTGCAATTTAATTTATGTACCATTAAACCATAAAGGGGAATGTCAGGCCAGTCTAGGCCACCCATTGGAGATCTTTACTTACCGTCATTTAAATTCCTGCAATTTAATTCCTACACTATTAAACCCTAAAGGGGAGAGCCAGGCCAGTGCTAGGCCACCCATTGGAGGTATTTACTTATCGTTATTTAAATTCATGCAATTTAATTCCTGCACCATTAAACCCTAAAGGGGATAGCCAAGCCAATGCTAAGTCACCCATTGGAAGTCTTTACTTACCGTTATTTAAATTCATGCAATTTAACTCCTGCACCATTAAACCCCAAAGGGGAGAGCCAAGCCAATTCTAGGCCATCTATTAGAGGTCTTTATTTATCATCATTTAATTTACTGTAATTTAATTCTTACACCATTAAACCCCAGAAGGGAGGCCGAACTAAGGTCGAGCCATCTATTGGTGGTACTTTATTTCCTACAGTCTAATTTCTATACCATCAGATTCTAGAATGAGTAGGTCAAGCCACCTGTTGGAGGTCGTAACACTGCACAGAAGTCGTTAATACACTCCCTCTTTTGGCTTTAGGAAATTTTTAATACTTTGAAAATATAAAAAAAAAATACCATCCATGCATCCCATTTAAAAAGTTAAAACACAAAAAAAAAGAACACCTCACTAGAACCTTAGAAATAAACCAAGCCTGAGTTACCAAATTAGGATATCCATGAAATTAAGGTACCGAAAGGGCATTAGTTTTAATTAACTAATGTAATCAAGTCCCCGAACTCACAATCTCTGGTTCGTAGAAGTAATTTAGTCCTCCCGCTAATTTACTTAGGTCTCTAATCAACCTACCAAAAATGATTAGTGGCGACTCCAAACTCTAAAAATCATTTGAATAAAAACTAAAGTTGCGAATCGGTAAGGCTTGGAAGGGTCTGTGTTAGGTTAGTTAATCTTATTAACCTAATAATCCGTTAACCTAGAAATTTTCCATCGATCGAAAAAAATTTCGAGTCGTGACACCTATCCCATACAGGCTTACATTTGTTATGATTACATTTATACATAGTATTGTACCTTCCTATCAACTATAGATACAAACATTGAGCCTACAAACCTTCTTAAGGTGCAACAATTAGCTGTGCGGAGAAAGGCCATGGATGAGGAACTCCAAGCTCTTGACAAAAATTAGACTTGGGATATTATCCCATCACCCATTGAAATGTAAGAAAGTAAAATATAGACGTAATCGCAAAGTTGTTCCATCAAGAACTTATTACGAACAAGAAAAATCAAATGACAATGAAATTGACTATGACAAAACTCCTTGCATCAGAGCTCGTGAGGATTTTGTGCTTGATCTGATCATCTCCTTCGAAGATCTTGAAGATGATAGGGGTAAACTCATTCAAGTGCTCAGAGGCCACTGTCAATAGCCCAAAAGGCTCGACGATGACTAGAAGCCCTTTTGGCTGCAGTAGTGTTGTTCATACTCCTAACTCGAATTGAATTGTTCAGCCCTATCCAAGCTTAAGAACGAGAACACCACATCCACATCAACATGTGATTCCCTTAATCTTGACATGTTCATCATAGTTGAGTTTGACATTGCTCACGTAAACATTTTGTACTTAGAAAGTCTATAGCTCTTCGACAGACCATTGCAACAATTGTTCCCCATTGCTATCAAGGCATATTTTCCTTGGAATCACCCACATCAAAGAGATAGAAAATGAATAGCCAAACTTCAAGGAGGAGAAATGATAATCAATTATAACCATGTAGTTGTCATAGCACACCTTCTATGATTACACAATTGAATAAACGAATTGCATGATGCCAAGAAGCTTAAAATATTTCAAATGCAAGTTTTGACCTAATAGTAACAACTATTTCAATGACAGCTTTCGGTCCTACCAAAGCGCAAGAGGAGCATACAATTACCCCATCCGACATATCCACATGTTGTAAATAGATTGTGCCATTGATTATCTACCTTACTTGTCAGCAGGCTTCGTCCATTAGGTACCGGTTCGGCAAAATACGAACCGTGAACAAACCGTTTGTTCTATGGATCCACCCGAGAACCGAACCACCGGTCTAGTTCTTAACTAGATCCTGGTTACAATCCTAACGTCACTCACTCGTTCCATGAAAAATTAAGTTAAATGCTAATCCCACAAATATGACTCAATAAAGCTATATAACGGTAGACTTAGAACTTTCCTTTTCTTTTTTTTACCTTGTAAATCAAAATTCTCAATAACCCCAAGGGCACCAGCTAAGTGACAATTTGCCCATTGCATTAGAAAAAGAAAGAAATGTGCAATTGAATTGTACAATAAGAACGACTGAGTGCGATGAGAGTTGAATTAGGGTAGGGTCTTTTTTCATTTTGCGAGTCTAGGCTCTTTTTTTTTGTAATGGATGGATTAAGCATTTAAGAGATGGTTTCATTAAAATAATTGGCCCATTTATATTATATAAAAAATCGATTTGATTGGGCCGGTTGGATGATTCTCACCCGAAATCAGGAACCGAACCGATACCCACCGGTTTTGGAAAATTGGAATCGGAAACCAAACCGTACCCATCGGTTATGATCCAAAATTAGCCGATTAGGTACGGTTCGGTTCGGTTTGGTTGGATCGTGGTTTTTTTTTTGCTCACTCCTAGGTATGGGTCATAAGCATTGGTGGGGACGGCATCGTTCTGGACTTAGCAAAGCTGGGTGTCCCCACCAACGTAGAGGATGATGGGGCGATTTCCCAAGAGGATGGTAGCAGACCTGGACCAGCACCCGTCAATGTTAAAGGGGTTGGTCGGGTAGACGGCAGGAGGAAGGGCCTGCTAATTAACTAGCTCCTTGGAGACTGAGTGGGCTAACACTATGTTGCCCCACTTCTTCCCATTGGGGATGTATTGGTAGAAGAGACGGTACAATCCACTATAGTGCTTGGGTCTTGTACTTGTCTCAATAGGGAACTATACGATCTTTTCTCCTATTGTATTGAAAAAAGAAAAAGTGACAGAATCAAGTTAACAATTGAATAAGAAATTTGTTCATCCTACAAGAATATGACATGACAATGTGTACATTAGATTTATGGACTAATCTTTTTTATCAAGAGCAATATCATTCAAAGAGATATATGCAAGAAAAGTTGGATGAGGAAATTACCATTTGGGTTTGCCAAATCGTTATATTCAAATTGGAGATTCGAAGTGCATTGCAAAAGAAGAGATCAAACAAACAAAAAGTAAGTGGGTGATATCGCATGATTAAAAATTCAAAATTGAAAACCTAGGAGCAGTGATAATAGCATCGAGAAAATAAATCAAGAAATGGGGTTCTCATTAACAGTTCCTTTTTCACAGTAACAAGCGTACATTGTTACGAAAACTATTTCCTAAATTAATCATTATTAACTAACTTTTGTGCTAAGATCTAACAGAGACCTAACAAGATGCACACAACATTCTCCATCTTTGTTGCACTTAAAGCGTATCTTCAAAATCAGCCCCAACATTTCATTGGGGCCAACTTAGTCAACTCCCTTATTTTACATGCTTGAAGATAAGATACTTTGTGAGCATGTTAAATTCAACCACCTAGTTTGCCCCTATTGGCAAGATATGATGAGATTGAGGAGGAAGGTCTAATGTATAATAGCAGTATTTATCATACTAACTTGCATGTGAATTGCACGTAATAAATGTTATCAGAGCCAGTGCTATTTCCTTAGTCAAATTTCACGTGGCTTGGACGAGAATTGCACGTGACTTGCACGTGAGAGGGGTGTTAAAGTATTGTCTCACATTACTTAATATGGCTTGCACGTGAATTGAACATAAGAACACCGTTGAAGTATTGTCCCACATCGGTCAACATTGCTTGCACATGAATTGCATGTGAGATGGGGCATTGAAGTATTGTCTCATGTTGCTTAACAATGAGTGCTAAATATTTTTTATATTCATGCGATCTCCCTTCACCTATTGACTTGACCTTTTGGATTGGACTTTAAAACATGGCAAATAATGCATTTGAGCTATTTGAGTAAATTCAGTCTGATGTTTGAGGTAATGCACCAATTGAATCTCAAGATAGTTTTAAGTATTTTATTTATGTAGTCTCCCTCCACCTATTGACTGGACATTTTGTATTGGACTTTAAAACATAGCAAATATCGCATTTGAGCTATTTGAGTTAACTTAGTCTGATGTTTGAGGTAATGCACCAATTGAACCTCAAGATAGTTTTAAGTACTTTCTTACGTTTATAGATGATAGATTGCAAAATACTTGATTGTATTTGCTTACTTCTAAAAGATAAGTATTTATAGTCTTCATGGAATTCACTTGAATGATTCGGACGTAGTATGGTGCTCAGATTAAAATATTCCGTACCAACAATGGAACAGAATACACCAATCACTCCTTTTCATGGAAATTTACCTCAACATTTTTGGTCGGATGTGTCGCGACCCTCTAAAAAAAAATTTTAAATTTTAAAAGGGGTTAACGGATTATTAGGTTAATTAGATTTGACTAACCTAACGCGAACCCTCCCAAGCCTTACCGAATCGCAACTTTGGTTTTTGTTTAAATGATTTTGAAATTTGGAGTCGCCACTAATCGTTCTTGGTAGGTCGATTAGAAACCTAAATAAATTAGCGGGAGAACTAATTTATTCCTGCGAACCAGAGATTATGAGCTCGGGGACTTGGTTACACTAGTTAATTAAAACTAATGCCCTTTCGGTACCTTAATTTCATGGATATCCTAATTCGGCAACTCAGGCTTGGTTTATTCCTAAAGCTCTAGTAGGGTATTATTCTCTTTTGTGTTTTCACTTTTTTAAATAGGATGCATGGATGGTATATATTTTTATTTGTTATATTTTTTTAAGTGTTAAAGATTCCCTGAAGCCGAAAGAGGGAGTGTGTTAACGACTTCTGTGCAGTATTACGACCTACTCATCTTTTGGGTCTGATGATTCAAAAATTAAATTATAGGAAGTACATGACAGTGAATAAACACCTCCAATGGGAGGCCTAGCATTGGCTTGGCTCTTCCCTTTGGGATTTAAGATACAGGTATTTAAGTTGCAAGTATTTAAACTACTGTAAATAAAAACCTCCAATGGGAGGCTAAGCATTGGCTTGGCTCTTCCCTTTGGGATTTAAGGTACAGGTATTTAAGTTGCAGGTATTTAACTACTGTAAGTAAAAACCTCCAATGGGAGGCTAAGCATTGGCTTGGCTCTTCCCTTTGGGATTTAAGGTACAGGTATTTAAGTTGCAGGTATTTAACTACTGTAAGTAAAAACCTCCAATGGGAGGCTAAGCATTGGCTTGGCTCTTCCCTTTGGGATTTAAGGTGCAGGTATTTAACTACTGTAAGTAAAAACCTCCAATGGGAGGCTAAGCATTGGCTTGGCTCTTCCCTTTGGGATTTAAGGTGCAGGTATTTAAGTTGTAGGTATTTAACTACTATAAGTAAAAACCTCCAATGGGAGGCTAAGCATTGGCTTGGCTCTTCCCTTTGGGATTTATGGTGCAGGTATTTAAATTGCGGATGGACTTTGTCCTCTCCATTTTGGGGTATGAATTTTTTAAAATGAAATACAACGAATTGATTCAACAATTTGAAATTTGTGCGCGCTTGAGGACTCCTCCAAGCCGATTTTGTGCTTCCATAGGATTGACCATTGATATAGAGCTGCGGCTTCCTAACATAAAATAGAGTGAAGTGTTAGTATACAAAATATGTGCTAATCTGCATCTAAAACCAGAAGAGTAGAAAGAGTACTTATCTCCCATTTTTTTGGGAGGGATTTCTATAATTGATTTTCGCTCTCTATGTTCCCAATATAGAGAGTTTCTTTTGAATTAAGAGGGACTTTTAGTCACAGATCAGTTGAGAAATCGGTGGACAGCTTAGGAGCTTGTCTGGGCCGATTTTTGTATCTCGACGAGATTTTTGCTGTTGACGTAGAGATATCCTTCTCCTGACATAAAATATGGAAGAAAAAGGAGATGGAGAAAGTGTATACAATTTGTGCTAATTTGCGAGTAAAACCATAAATAAATGAATAAATAAAAACACTTAGCTTGAATTTGTTTGCTCGTTGACGAGGATGAACTCTTGATTTATATTGATCGATGAAGGAATTTGTGATGATAACCCCTAGCTTTAAACTCCCATCATCTTCAAAATTCTCTCTCTTTTGGTATTTTCTTTCTCTCAAAATTTTCTTCAATCTCCCAAAACTCTCTCAAACATCCAAAATTTTCTCTCCAAAAAATTCTCCCAAACACTTCAAATTTTCTCTCTCAAGAATCCTCTCTCAAGCTCACTTCTTCCTCCTTTTATAACCTACTCATCTATCTCCCATTCTAATTTTTCCACTAACTCTATCTCCCATTCTAATTTCTCCACTAACTCTTCTTCATTTTCATCTTCCATTCTCCATCTCTATCTCACATTCTAATCTCTCCACTAACTCTTCTTCATCTTCATCTTCCCTTCTCCATATTTATCTCCCATTCTAATTTCTCCACTAACTCTTCTTAATCTCCATCTTCCCTTCTCTATTCTTATCTTCCATTCTAATTTCTCTACTAACTCTTCTTCATCTCCATCTTCCCTTCTCTATTCTTATCTTATTTTCTCCATCCATTCTTCTCCAACTTCTCTTCTTCATCTCCTCTTCTTCATCTTCCCTTCTCTATTCTAATTTATCCACTAACTCTTCTTTTTATTATTTGTAAAATAATCCTTCAAGAGTTAGGTATTTGCACTCTAGTCCTTGAATTTTAAGTATTTACAATTCAGTCCTTGAAAAAATATATTTCTTTAAGTCCAAATCTCCTCACAATTTTTGACACACCAAAATTTACCACATGTCAAATTTAAGCTCATTTCTTGTCGCTGAAAATAATGCATAATTTAATTAAAGCCCTTTTGCAAAATTAAGTCATTCTGGGTATAATTGGGCCAAGATGAAAATTTAAAATATTAGAAGACAATGTCACAACTCATAAAAAGTGAAAGTTAAAAATAAGTTGACTCAAATTAAATTTTTTTAGGCCCGATTCGAGATTATACTCGTGAAGGAACACGTGACTCGAATTGGATTTTTCTGAATTTGCGATGGCCAATATGAAAATAGATTTAAAATAAAAATATTAACTATCTTTGTGTATTTTTTTGGCCTCAAATGTTATTTTTCCAAAATTTTCAAATATTTTTGTATTTTTTTTTAAAAAAATTAAAATATATATAATATGAAAAATTATTTTTTGGTCAAAATTCGTTCCCTAGGCCTGGCTAAGGTTCCCAAAGTTGATTTTTCAATTTTATGAATTTTTATGGATTTTCTATTAATTTTCGAAAATAAATAAATAAAAAATACGTAAAAATACTGAAAATATGAAAAATCGTTTTTTTGGTCAAAATTGGTTCCCTAGGCTTGGCTAAGGTCCCCAAAGTTGATTTTTCAATTTTATGAATTTTTATGGATTTTTTATTACTTTAGCAATAGAAAAAATGATTAAAAATCAGGTGTCAACAGCTGCCCCTCTTTGAAAGGAAGCTCGGTAGAGGTTCATTTCAAAGACGAGATGACACCTGGATTCTTATCGACTCAATACAAGGAAATAAAAAGAGTCGTGACATGATTGTTCCACTGAAAATGAAATGAGAACCTAAGGATTCGTTATATAAAAAAACTTTAGGGTGGTTGAACTTGAACCCGTATGGTGGATCAACCCATGGTAGATTCCTAATAAAAGGATTCTACTGATTAAAAATTGAATTAAAATTTGACCCGTATGGTGGGTCATACCATTTGACCCGTATGGTGGGTCGTACCATGGTAGATTCCTAATAAAAGGATTCTACTGATTAAATTTTGATTGAGATTTGACCCGTATGGTAGGTCACCACATGGAGATACCTGTAAGAAGGACTTGGTGCCTGTAGAAAGGACTTGGTGCCAGTAAGAAGGACTTGGTGCCTGTAAAAAGGACTTGTGCCTGTCAAAAGGACTTAATTTGCATGTAAGAAGAACTTGATTTGCCTGTAAAAAGGACTTAATTTGCCTGTAAGAAGGACTTGATTTGCCTGTAAGAAGGACTTACTTTGCCTGTAAGAAGAACTTTGTGCCTGTAAGAAGGACTTGCTTTGCCTGTAAGAAGGACTTGATTTGCCTGTAAGAAGGACTTTGTTTGCCTGTAAGAAGGACTTTGTTTTGCCTGTAAGAAGGACTTACTTTGCCTGTAAGAAGGACTTTGTGCCTGTAAGAAGGACTTGATTTGCCTGTAAGAAGGACTTTGTTTGCCTGTAAGAAGGACTTTATGCCTGTAAGAAGGACTTGATTTGCCTGTAAGAAGGACTTTATGCCTGTAAGAAGGACTTTGTGCCTGTAAGAAGGACTTGATTTGCCTGTAAGAAGGACTTTGTGCCTGTAAGAAGGACTTGATTTGCATGTAAGAAGGACTTTATGCCTGTAAGAAGGACTTGTTTTGCCTGTAAGAAGGACTTGATTTGCCTGTAAGAAGGACTTGATTTGCCTGTAAGAAGGACTTTATGCCTGTAAGAAGGACTTGATTTGCCTGTAAGAAGGACTTTGTACCTGTAAGAAGGACTTGGTTTGCCTGTAAGAAGGACTTTGTGCCTGTAAGAAGGACTTGGTTTGCCTGTAAGAAGGACTTGTTTTGCCTGTAAGAAGGACTTGATTTGCCTGTAAGAAGGACTTGATTTGCCTGTAAGAAGGACTTTGTACCTGTAAGAAGGACTTGGTTTGCCTGTAAGAAGGACTTTGTGCCTGTAAGAAGGACTTGGTTTGCCTGTAAGAAGGACTTAGTTTGCCTGTAAGAAGGACTTAGTTTGCCTGTAAGAAGGGCTTGGTGTACCTCAAAGGGTGCCATTCTGAAATCTGGGGAGACCAGGAATCCTGCAGAAGCTCAAACCCAAATTATATTCTCCTGTCGCTTTAGGAATAAACCAAAGAGGCAGAGATTAAAAGGTCTCGAACATTTCTGTTCTTGAGACAAATCATGCTTTATTGAAGAAGGTGGATACCTGTATGTACCGCAATGGATTCGAGTACCCCAACAACCGTCAGAATTCATTCTCTTGAAAGGTTCAGGTTGAAGATATACTTACCTGAGAATTTGAAAAAAATGCTTGGTGGCTTCTCGACAACCAGGCTTGTTCATTCAATAATCGCCGAATGAACTTCAAGACTTTGGAAGGTAACTCGAACACCGGGAATGTGTTGTCTGTCAGGCAATGTCAGAGGTAACATGTGCAAGCATTTTCATCAATGCGTTCATTGGTTCATGCAAAATTGTTCTGCTAAGTTTGCCATGATTAAAGGCAGTCTGTGTAATAACTCATGTATTGCATTACCACTTCTGTTTAAGGAGGTTCTTATAGTATGAACACCTCGAATGTAATCTGAATGGGGGACTTCATTCCGAAATAGCTTTTTCTCACTCTGGAGAAAGGCTGTTTATCTGTAGATCAAAATGTTAGACCTGTGTGGAAATGGTTTGCCTTTCCTCATCCTGTCATGCCCCATTCTGCACATTTGATATCTCCTGTGCAGTTTATGCTCTAAGTTGGAGTTGGTAAGTTAAACACACGGAATAGTCATACATAATTCATGAACTGTGTAAGCACAATGCAGATGTGACAATTTTTTAGCATCACGTGTGTTTATATAATGTGCAAATATGGGCGAATTTAAATTGCCCCTGGTATGTGGGCGGACCGAACAAATTGGGAAGCCTACTCCTTATGTCGAGGGGTGGTTTGTCTCAAACTTTACCCCTGCGCGATGAAGCATATGGGCGATGGAGCATTTTGGTTTGTTTAATGCCCCTGCAAGAAGCAGAGAAATTATTCTTGAAACCAAACGAGATAAGGAAGACATATTTGCTTTTTCGTTTCAGAGCTTGCGAACAATTTGCCCCATTTTTCACCAGAATAGATCTTGTCAGGTGATCATACTTTTCTTTTGGATTTGTCTCGTTCAACATGTTAAATGTTAGTATAAATATTTCCTGTGAAAAGAAAAGGAGACATGTCAACCAGTATTAAAAGGGATAAATTGAAAACGATACTGATTTACCCTTCATCTTGAATGCCTTGGAAAAGTCTTTTACCAATTTTGCTGGATTGAGTTTTCTTCGACTTTTGTTGGATGCTTCACCATTAAGCCGAGAATGTAGCAAAATATTGACTTCGGTATTACTCGTCGAGTATTCCTGCTTGCAAAAAGAAATGCACAAAAAGTTGTTTCATTTATTTATAATACATACAACATTCCCCACCCTCGGGGATCGAACTCGGGATATTTCGGACCTACTGTCATCCCCCATACCATTCGGTCCATTGGACCATAGGTGTCCATGGGGCTATCCTTTCAAAGGTTAATCTTTGGGGATAAAGCAGCCTTGTTGTATCACCTTATGCCATGTTACGGTATTTCTCGAGGTAATTTGCAATCCCTATTAAGAATGGAATAAGACAATTCAAGACTTGAGATGATTATGTGCACATTAGAACGATATAGAATTACCCATTTCTGAGATTGTTCGCGTCTTTCGCTTGTACTTTCCTCTGTCCGAAGCTGTCCATCCCGTGGTAATGCCCATGAGTCGATTTGCCCCCAAATTTTGTTCAACTTGTATTCGGATATGATTGCGTTCTCGGGTCGATTTGCAATTTCCTGAGAATAGAAGGGGCTTAATTTTAAAACTTGGAGCAACTGAGGGTAAATTGAAACGATACGGAGTTACCCTTCAGGTTTATCCAGATTTTTACTCGCCATCAATTCGTCGCGAGGTTGGTGAGGTGGCGGATTCGAGCATTTAATAGGGGGAAGTCGGATTATTACTCCTTGCTTTTACACATTCACAAAAGCAGAAAAACATATCACGCAAGGAAATAAAACACATTCACTCATTCAGGATCAGTTCTGCTTCCTCTACAGGCTCTCCCATGATTAGCTGGCTTCATCCCAAATTAGGTATGCATCGGCCATATAGAAGGTCTGGTGGTCACTGGCTGAACAAGTGCATCACAGTCCCGATGCTTTACCGATATCAAACTGGTTGATTATGGCGAAAAGATCATCGTCAATGTCCGCTTGGTGGTGATCTGTCCCTTCTTCCTCGGGAGGTATTGATACTGATCCAGTATCATTGGTCCTTTTGTACCCTGCTCCAACAGAACTCGATCCTGTTATAAATTGGTCTAACTCACCTCTTAAACGTGCATTTTCGATCCTCAGATCATACATTTCATCGAGGGTGAGGAGGAGGCTATTGCAGTTGGGGCAGGTGGCGGAGTCAAAAGTCTCTTTATACATCTTGTTTTCCGCTCGGAGGTTTTCATTTTCAACTCTTAGAAACTCGACTTCGTTGTGCTCATGACGAGTCTTCATTCGGGTTCGTCTATTTTGAAACCAGAACTTGATTTGCGAAGGTTCAAGGCCTAGCTCTTGACTCAGTTCCATTTTTTGTTTGCCGTCTGGCATAGGGCACGTTCTGAAGAAAGTTTCAAGCTTTCGTACTTGCTCCTCACTATGGCGACGGTAACGCTTCTTTTGACCTTTACCGTTGTTGTCATTGTCCTTATCGGGCTCTTGGACGTCGTCGGTGGAAGGGCCGGGCTCCATAGGCTCGATCCCAAATATGGCTTCGAACTCTTCCTCTCCCATATTCAGCAAGTAACGATAACTTTCAAGTGTGTTGGGTTGAGACATCTTCGATTTGGTTAACGATTTCTCAAAGTTTGATATCTCTTCTTGTATTTTCACTCTCTGGATTTTTCTGGGAGACTGCGTATGCTTTAAGAGTCTCTCTTTCGAGCACGAATGAGAATTATCAAGAAGATGCCTCCTTTAAAATTAGACGTGGGTTTAGCAACTGTATTGCCTCTCTCGAGTGTTCTGGCTTTCTCGATTTTCTTTTCATCGTATCTCTCGCCCAGCTCGTCTCCTTCCATCTTTCCGTGGAAGGGGGCCCCTTGTTACTGTCTCCACTGTCAATTTGCTGGCGAGTTCTTCAATAAAGACGAGTCGTATCTCTTTTCTGCCGAAAATGTCTTTGTCTCCCACTCAGCTTATTTTTTATCCTTTCTATTTCAAAGTAGTGGCATCTCGTCCAACTTTTCCGTAGAGACGTCGGATTTTCTTGGCTCGAGATTGGAGACGAGTAGCGGAGGTGATACTGATAGGGAATGGTAGACAGGAAAATTTGGCCAGTAGAGACTTCCCCTGCAAAAATGAAAGAGAATGCGGCAGTATATGTTCTTCATATTCTAGAAAAATTGGAACGATACTGTTTTACCCTTGTGTATACTTCTATTGAATTTGAATTGAGGAAGTTCCTTCATTTGGATTGGATTGAATTGTATGTCCCGAGTTGCCCTTCACTTTAAGCTTGCCACATATGTGTTTTGCTTAGTTGGGCCTTGTTTTCTTTCGGGTTGCCTTGGACCATCATCATTTTCCATGCCATTGGGTCCGTGGACCGGAGGGCTCCTTTAATTTGAAGGTTATCTTGAAGGCGAATGAGTCCTATCGCATTCCATTGGGTCATTTCATTTTGCGACACTCTTGAGGCACTTTGCAATCCCCTGGGTGAGAATGGAACAAATCCAATTTAGCATTTTGCAACGATTGAGGGTAAATTGGAACGACACACAGCTACCCGTCTTCGAGCTCGCCTGGGCTTTTCACTTGAAATTTCCCTACGTGAGGCCATTCAACATTTCTCATTATGGCAGTCAGCGACGTTGCCACAAATTGATCCGCCCTAAATCTAGCATAAAAAGGGATTCACGCATTCGACGGGATAAATAAATTGCCCCCTTGTCCTTGAATTAAATCGAGACACCTAGAAAGCTGGAAAATATCATACGCATGGGAATTAAGCATGAAATGAAAGGTGCACTTATTCAAGGTCAGTTCTGCCTCTCCTGTGGCTCTTCGATAATCAGCTAGTCTCGTGTTGGTTCGGGTGTGGATAACCGATGTTTGAGAGTCCCTACTCACTGGCTCCTGATCGCGGCTTGGGACGTCTGTCAACCCTAAACTGGTTGACCAGGGCAGTAAGCTCATCATCTGGGTAATCTCTTGAACCTTCCAGCAACTGATGCTCGAATTGGGCATTGTTGTTGGCAAATGCTGGCGGTAGATTTCTCATTCTGTCCTCGCCATGAGCAATTTGACTTCTCATGCTGGAGCCTTCATCATTACTCGAGAAAGTGTGGGGATCACCAACTGTCCTGCTGCCAAAAACTCCTTCCATTCGAGGATTAGAGAAGTGGAAGTGCTCAGGATAACTTCTTGTCTGATTCTCTGGCTGCGCAGGCGCGCTGATCATGGGATGAGTTCTAGCCACAGGTTGGTGCTCAAACCAAGGAATCTGAATACACTGCTCCTGCGGTCTATACTCTTGAAGAGCATTAGGGTGATTCTGGGGGATACTTTGATTAACGCCTGGGGGATTGATGGCATGGCTACTAGCTTGGTTGATGATGGGAAGTGGCTCGCCCCATGCTAACCTGGGGAACTTATGGTGGCGAGGAGACTCGACGTTCAGGCTTGGATTAGTCCCGCCTTGGTTTTCTTGATTCTGAGCTGCATTGTGTTCTCTCACCCTTTTTCTGTACTTCTGAAGATGACTCGAAACATTTGCTTTAGTGAGTCCCTCTACCTTCATAATTTCCAGTATATGTTGCGGCCGTGCCGAATCTATTCCTAGCTGCTGAACTGCATTAACAAACATACGATGCAGCTCGGGAGACCAACTCATCTTCTTTCTCCAGTTGCTTGGAACAAAATTGAAGGCTTGATGCTTGTTCTCATGGTCATGCAATTGCTTCCTTACCACGTGCTGCCATATGTTTTGAAGCATCTGAACTCTAACTGGTTTCGTTACGACGTCTTGGGCCCCATTTAAGACAGCCTTCATTAGGGCTTGCTGATCATCGCTTGCCGATATTACGAGGACTGGCATGTTTAATTTAGAATTGATGACTTCCAAGAGAGTGAAAACATCCATGTCAATCCCTACCATGGCGGTGAGGACGATATCAAACGGGTCACTACTCCTCCTTAATATCTCTAAGGCCTCTGTCACCTTTGCTTGAGCTACAACCTTATACCGGCATTTTCTCAATACGGTAACAAGGATTGACAGAGAGACTGGATTACCGTCAATGGCCATGACCAGTAGACCCTCAGGGTAAGGAACTTCATTAGCTTCGACCAGGGTTGAACATGCGCCCGTTTCCCTAATGCTCGACATATTTCTGGATCTAGGACTACCGACTCGAGACCGCCTCAGGATGTCTTCTTGGACTTGAGGGATCACGGGATCGTCGATGGTTTCTCGTAACAGGCTTTGAAAGCCGATGCTTTGATGGTGAAGGTTTTGAATTCCTCTCCCACGAGAACTCCTTCCTCTCTATCTTTCTCCTGCGAGTTCTTGCGAATGAACTCTCACTATCAAATGAGGACAAGTTCTCTCTCTGGCAATAGCAACGACTTCCCTCTTCACGGGCAGTGCTATTAGATTTTTCGAGGGAGAAAATCTGATATTCAGCTTTTGATCAAAGGGGAAATCCTTGTTTCTCGCTTAGTTCGTCTTCCTTTTTTCTTTTCGTGGTAGAGGGCCCTTGTCAAGATCTCCACCGTCGATTTACTGGCGGGTCCTCCAATAAAGACGAGTCGTATCTTCTTTTCTGCCGAAAATTTCTTTGTCTCCCACTCAGCTCGTTTTTTATTCTTTCTTTTTCAAAGTGGTGGCAGCCCGTCCAACTTTTCTGCAGAGACGTCGGGTCTGCTCAGCTTGAGGTTGCCGCTTGACTGGAATTCGAGCCAGCGGGGGTGTTGCCGACAGAGAATGGTAGATAGAAAAAGCTCGACCAATAAGGACTGCCCTGTGAAATCATTATTTAAATTGAAGCAGATTATCACCTTCGCATTCCGATCATCTGCCTCGCCTCTCTCCTCCTTTCTTTCGTGATCTGCTTTCAAAAATGGCCAATTCTCCTAACCATACCTTCTCCGCCGAAATCCTGGCTGGGTGGGAGAGACTCTACAATCTTCTTGGTAGAGGTTACGCTCATATAGCCCAAAACTCTACCGTTGAGGCTGAAATCCTCGGTTTATTCAGGACCCTAGACGCTGCTTCTGTTGAGGGTACCCAACTGGGGAGGGAGTATCGGAACTTCCCGACCCTCTTCATTAATTTTCTGGCTGCCTATAACCGCGCTTATGAGACGGTCATTGTGACTGCCGTTGTGAAAGCTCGTTACCGAGACCGGCACGAGCGTCTGGAAATAGTCACATTTATGGCTGATAATCACAAGAAAGCCTTCAAGTTTGCCAATGATCAGCTTTCGTGGCTAGTTCGTGAGAGGGGAAAGTTGGTGGACCGTCTGGCCTTGGTCCGAACTTACGCCGAACAGGAGCCGAGCAATATTATGATGAGGTGCAAATGCGGTTGGCTGCAGGAGAGACTTGATGACATTACGGCAGATATTGCTTTCGAGAGGGCGGCGATTTCGGACTTGGAGGTTGCTGTCGAGCATTACGAGGCCAGTATGGCCCAGGCTAAGGAGAAGCGCGATCGCCTCTTCTTTAGGCTCGCGGAGCTTGATCCTGAGAACGCCCGGTGCACCCGGAGCATCAACTGTTTGGAGAGTCAGTTGAGCTCCTTCGTAATGGTTATCAGGGCTCAGTTTGGCTTTACTTTTCCTCCCCAGTGAGCTATTGTAATGCTCTTTGATGAATGGAATGAAAGAAAAGCTTCACGTGTTTTTTTTTTGTTTAATTTTCCTGCTATCGTTTTTTCCGCATAGCATAACAGAACGATTTGAGGTACCGAAGATGTCGAGGCTTAATGTTTTTCTTGATGTTCTTGTTTAATTGCTCCAGACGATGATATCGAGAACATTGATGAAGGGTTCGGCGGTGGCCCCCACTATCCATCTTGAGATCACAAACAATAACACTATGACAACTCGATCAGTGCGCTGGTAATAAATCCGGCCACCTGTTGTGTGCCCACTTTTATCCATATTTTATTTCTTTCGGCGTCCACTTGCTCGTGTCGGTCGCCCGTAGCGTCGGGAGAAATTCCTGTGGGCCACGTTCATTAATAGAACCTCGGTCCTCTAAAGCCCTCCGTATGTTTCGGATAAGAGGAAATTTTAAGATCGGTCTCTGGTTGATTTAATCAGGTAAAGGTATTTGTTTCATGGGTTCTGATTATATAATCCATATTGTCTTTCAAAAGACGCGGGATCCTCTGCAATACATTAAATATGCCCCCGTGTTTAATCAGTATAAATCCACCGTCATATCAGAATACACTGCCCATACAAGTTTACGGATTGACATAACTCTGTCTGTCAAAGATGGACAGTGTTCGTTTGCCCCCCGGAATTAACGGTTGAAGCCTCGGTGTTTTTCGTCTTTTGGTATTTCTGGAGATGATTCTTGATATATTTTGAACTTAATTTTTACACCCGTCTAGGGTATCTAGGATCTCCCTGCAAAAGAAAATGATATAATTAGTATGCGACACAAGGAATGTCGGTCCATGACTCCTATATTAGTCCAATTTGATTTTTTTTATTTTTATGAGAAATCAGAAAAAAAAAATTCCCTTAGGAAGAAATGGGTTAATACAGAATTTTTTTGCAGATTTATTACTCTTTTTTTATTATTTTTTTTTAAGGAATGTGACAAAATCTCTTGACGTTTACTAAAATTTTTGAAGGAATTTCCTTTTTATCAGAATAAATTTTCAGAGGTAAATTTGTCAGGAAAATTTTATTTTTATTGAAGCAGGAAAGACATGACAGAAATCCTTTATTAGTTAACAAAATTCCCCCGAGACATTAGTCTAAGAAAATTTTCTTAGAAAAACATGAGCGAATTTCTCGAAAAGAATTTTTGTTGCAAGTTTTTATAATTTGAAAGAATGTGATAAAATCACTTGATGTTTACCAAAGTTTTTTTTTTAAGGAATTTTTCTTTTTATCGAAATAAATTTTCAGAGAAAAATTTGTCAGGAAAATTTCATTTTTATTGAAGCAAGAAAAACATGACAAGAATCTCTTATTGGTCAATACAATTCCCCCGAGACATTAGTCTAATTTTATTTAGAGAAAATTTTCTTAGAAAAACATGAGCGAATTTCTCGAGAAGAATTTTCTTGCAAGTTTTTATAATTTGAAAAATGTGATAAAATCACTTGATGTCTACTAGAGTTTTTTTTTTGAAGTAATTTTTCTTTTATTGAAACAAATTTTCAGAGGAAAATTTTTTCAGGAAAATTTCATTTTTATTGAAGCAATAAAAACATGACAAAAATCCCTTATTGGTTAATAAAATTCCCATGAAGGGATTTTTTCACATCATTTTTTCAAAAAAAAATTTAAAAAGAAATGAGGGACAAATTTAATTTTTATTTTCTTTTAAAAGATGGTCGTAATATCAAGCTCAAAAACTGACTGACACCTAGCATTGACCGACCGAAAATAAATACAAGATAAAATTAGAGAACTTACTTTTACCTTGGAGAAATGCAAATCACATAGTCATGCGCATGACTCAAGTGAGGAGTGGACTCTAGAAAATAAAAGAAGGAGAGACAAGGTATGGACCTAAAAAGGCCCCCACTATCTGAATTGACAAACTTACCCTCCGCGCAATTAAATCACAATGGGAAGAATTGTCAATTCAGATAATGAGCGGGATAAAATATGGTCAACCCGAGCGTAATCGACGCAAGAGCTTTGCATATTCGATCCCTATCTATGGTTTTCTAGGAAGAATTTCGCGACTTGGGTTTAGACGCTTGTGTGTGCAGGTGTCGTGATCTTCAGAGTATGCAAGACATGCACAACAATTGATATCAAAACAGCGCTTCTAAAAATGTGCGAAATTAAACAAATAAACCCAACACCAAGCCTGCAAAACAAAGGGGTTAGCCAAACACTCCGCCCCTTATAACTCCCATCCTGCAAAAACATATAACACCTATAGAATGAGTCCCAAACAAGATCGCCAGAAGCGAGATATCCATGAAATTTTTATTGGCCTAAGTCCACTAAAACTTTTAAAATTTCGAAAAAATTCAAGTATTCCAATTGGTATCTTTTTTCGAAAATTTAAAAATCCCGTCCCCAGTGGAGTCGCCAGTCTGTCGCGACCCTCTAAAAAAAAATTTTAAATTTTAAAAGGGGTTAACGGATTATTAGGTTAATTAGATTTGACTAACCTAACGCGGACCCTTCCAAGCCCTACCGAATCGCAACTTTGGTTTTTGTTTAAATGATTTTGAAATTTGGAGTCGCCACTAATCGTTCTTGGTAGGTCGATTAGAAACCTAAATAAATTAGCGGGAGAACTAATTTATTCCTGCGAACCAGAGATTATGAGCTCGGGGACTTGGTTACACTAGTTAATTAAAACTAATGCCCTTTCGGTACCTTAATTTCATGGATATCCTAATCCGGCAACTCAGGCTTGGTTTATTCCTAAAGCTCTAGTAGGGTATTCTCTTTTGTGTTTTCACTTTTTTAAATAGGATGCATGGATGGTATATATTTTTATTTGTTATATTTTTTTAAGTGTTAAAGATTCCCTGAAGCCGAAAGAGAGAGTGTGTTAACGACTTCTGTGCAGTATTACGACCTACTCATCTTTTGGGTCTGATGATTCAAAAATTAAATTATAGGAAGTACATGACAGTGAATAAACACCTCCAATGGGAGGCCTAGCATTGGCTTGGCTCTTCCCTTTGGGATTTAAGGTACAGGTATTTAAGTTGCAAGTATTTAAACTACTGTAAGTAAAAACCTCCAATGGGAGGCTAAGCATTGGCTTGGCTCTTCCCTTTGGGATTTAAGGTACAGGTATTTAAGTTGCAGGTATTTAACTACTGTAAGTAAAAACCTCCAATGGGAGGCTAAGCATTGGCTTGGCTCTTCCCTTTGGGATTTAAGGTACAGGTATTTAAGTTGCAGGTATTTAACTACTGTAAGTAAAAACCTCCAATGGGAGGCTAAGCATTGGCTTGGCTCTTCCCTTTGGGATTTAAGGTGCAGGTATTTAACTACTGTAAGTAAAAACCTCCAATGGGAGGCTAAGCATTGGCTTGGCTCTTCCCTTTGGGATTTAAGGTGCAGGTATTTAAGTTGTAGGTATTTAACTACTATAAGTAAAAACCTCCAATGGGAGGCTAAGCATTGGCTTGGCTCTTCCCTTTGGGATTTATGGTGCAGGTATTTAAATTGCGGATGGACTTTGTCCTCTCCATTTTGGGGTATGAATTTTTTAAAATGAAATACAACGAATTGATTCAACAATTTGAAATTTGTGCGCGCTTGAGGACTCCTCCAAGCCGATTTTGTGCTTCCATAGGATTGACCATTGATATAGAGCTGCGGCTTCCTAACATAAAATAGAGTGAAGTGTTAGTATACAAAATATGTGCTAATCTGCATCTAAAACCAGAAGAGTAGAAAGAGTACTTATCTCTCATTTTTTTGGGAGGGATTTCTATAATTGATTTTCGCTCTCTATGTTCCCAATATAGAGAGTTTCTTTTGAATTAAGAGGGACTTTTAGTCACAGATCAGTTGAGAAATCGGTGGACAGCTTAGGAGCTTGTCTGGGCCGATTTTTGTATCTCGACGAGATTTTTGCTGTTGACGTAGAGATATCCTTCTCCTGACATAAAATATGGAAGAAAAAGGAGATGGAGAAAGTGTATACAATTTGTGCTAATTTGCGAGTAAAACCATAAATAAATGAATAAATAAAAACACTTAGCTTGAATTTGTTTGCTCGTTGACGAGGATGAACTCTTGATTTATATTGATCGATGAAGGAATTTGTGATGATAACCCCTAGCTTTAAACTCCCATCATCTTCAAAATTCTCTCTCTTTTGGTATTTTCTTTCTCTCAAAATTTTCTTCAATCTCCCAAAACTCTCTCAAACATCCAAAATTTTCTCTCCAAAAAATTCTCCCAAACATTTCAAATTTTCTCTCTCAAGAATCCTCTCTCAAGCTCACTTCTTCCTCCTTTTATAACCTACTCATCTATCTCCCATTCTAATTTTTCCACTAACTCTATCTCCCATTCTAATTTCTCCACTAACTCTTCTTCATTTTCATCTTCCATTCTCCATCTCTATCTCACATTCTAATCTCTCCACTAACTCTTCTTCATCTTCATCTTCCCTTCTCCATATTTATCTCCCATTCTAATTTCTCCACTAACTCTTCTTAATCTCCATCTTCCCTTCTCTATTCTTATCTTCCATTCTAATTTCTCTACTAACTCTTCTTCATCTCCATCTTCCCTTCTCTATTCTTATCTTATTTTCTCCATCCATTCTTCTCTAACTTCTCTTCTTCATCTCCTCTTCTTCATCTTCCCTTCTCTATTCTAATTTATCCACTAACTCTTCTTTTTATTATTTGTAAAATAATCCTTCAAGAGTTAGGTATTTGCACTCTAGTCCTTGAATTTTAAGTATTTACAATTCAGTCCTTGAAAAAATATATTTCTTTAAGTCCAAATCTCCTCACAATTTTTGACACACCAAAATTTACCACATGTCAAATTTAAGCTCATTTCTTGTCGCTGAAAATAATGCATAATTTAATTAAAGCCCTTTTGCAAAATTAAGTCATTCTGGGTATAATTGGGCCAAGATGAAAATTTAAAATATTAGAAGACAATGTCACAACTCATAAAAAGTGAAAGTTAAAAATAAGTTGACTCAAATTAAATTTTTTTAGGCCCGATTCGAGATTATACTCGTGAAGGAACACGTGACTCGAATTGGATTTTTCTGAATTTGCGATGGCCAATATGAAAATAGATTTAAAATAAAAATATTAACTATCTTTGTGTATTTTTTTGGCCTCAAATGTTATTTTTCCAAAATTTTCAAATATTTTTGTATTTTTTTTAAAAAAAATTAAAATATATATAATATGAAAAATTATTTTTTGGTCAAAATTCGTTCCCTAGGCTTGGCTAAGGTTCCCAAAGTTGATTTTTCAATTTTATGAATTTTTATGGATTTTCTATTAATTTTCGAAAATAAATAAATAAAAAATACGTAAAAATACTGAAAATATGAAAAATCGTTTTTTGGTCAAAATTGGTTCCCTAGGCTTGGCTAAGGTCCCCAAAGTTGATTTTTCAATTTTATGAATTTTTATGGATTTTTTATTACTTTAGCAATAGAAAAAATGATTAAAAATCAGGTGTCAACAGGATGCTGTTCTAACAAGTTGCTATTTGATTATATGTCTTCCTAATAAGATGTTGCAATACAAATATTATGGAAGTGCTCCTTGGTCGGTCTATTAATCTCTCTCATTTTCATGTATTCAGTGGTGCGAGCAACGTTCACACTTCATTTTGAGAGGGGGGGAGGGGGTAAATTAGATCCTCTTGCATACAAATGCATTCTTTTCAAATACTCATGTTAAAAATGGTTATAAATGTTTTGACCCCTTTACAAAAAAGAGAGAGCTTATTTATGGGGATGTTACATTTGATAAAACTCATATGTATTTTCCTTCTAAGGAAAAATTCAAGGGAGAAAAGCAGTGACAATACTAATAACTATGACTACAATGGATTCAATATAAAATGTTCTCCATTATCGATTAATTATGATGATTTGGTGATAGATGAGAACCAGAGAGATGAGAGAGACACTCCCTAATTAAGACATAACTGCTTTAGTTCCTAATCCTGTCTAGGAAATCTAGTTCATCGATCAACCTAAGCATCTCAAGCCTCAACTCATCTTTGAAACTTTGTCACATTTCAGTCATTTATGACCTATCCCATACATGCTTACAATTGTTATGATCACATTTCTCCAGAGTATTGTACCATCCCATCAACTATAGACACAAACATTGAGCCTACAAATTTTATTGAGGCGCAATAATCAATTGTATGGAGAAAGGCTGACGGTATTCAAATGAAGATCCTATTTCCTTTTTGCCTTAGACCTTAGCACAAATCTAGGTAACACCCCCCAGAAAGATTCACTAAAAAATAAAGGACAAAAAAACTAATTTTGTTTTTTAATAGTTTGGGAAATGAAAACTGAACTTCCTTTTGGTTCTCAAATCTGTATTGAGAGTTCCATTTTAAGTAGTAGTGATAATTCCAATGATAGTTACATTTATGAATGAGGAACTCCAAGCTCTTGACAAAAATCAAACTTGGGATATTATTATATCACCTAATGAAAAACATTGTTTAGGTTGTTGATGGATTTATAATCAAGTACAAAAGTGATGGTTCAATTGAAAGGCATAAAGCTAGATTGATGGCCAAGGGGTACACCCAAGCATACAGAGTGGACTACAAAGGGATGTTGTTTCTATAGTAAAGGTGAGTAATATCAAAGTTTGCATGTTAGTTGCTTTCAATTGTGGCTGGTTCCTACTCTAAATGCACTTTTAGAATGCATTTCTTCATGAGGAGCTTGAATAAGAAGTGTAAATGGACCTCCCTTCGGGTCACTGTTGATACTTGAATTTTAATCAACTTTTCTCCTTAGGAAATTAATAGAGAATTCATAAAAATTTATAAAATTTCAAAATTAACTTTGGATACCTTGTCCAAGCTTAAGGAACCAATTTTGAGATTTTTTTTTTTGCTATTTTTTATTTTTTAAAATATTTTTCATATATTAGGAAAATAACCAAAAATAAAAATATATATATTTATTTGCCTCAAAAATATGAAAAAAATCTAATATTTTAATTTGATTCTCTTTTCATCTTGGCCCATTTAAATTTAAAAAATCCAATTCAGGATTGTGTGTTCCTTCACAAACGTAATTTCGAATCTAGCTTAAAAAATACAATTTGAATCATTTTATTTTCATTTTTCATTTTTTATGAGTTGTGAAATTGCCCTCTAATAGCTCAATTTGTATCTTGGCCTACTCAGAATTACCCAATTTTGAGAAGAGGGACTTAATTGAATTTTTATTTTTCAATTTAGCCCCAAAATCACCAAAAATAAAATTAATCTTTTTTTAGGGGTATCCATGAAAATCCAAACCCACTACCCTATAGTTTTCATTATTTTCAATCCATTGATGGGGGTAGTTTGGTTTGATTTTTCCGTTTAAGCTTTGAATTGCTCAAAATTCGATTTTAGATCAAACCCAAAATTTGGGGTTTTTGTTGAATCCCAAGTGCATTTTTCACAAAAACTCATTTTTAGATGTAATCCATGATGGGAAACCCAATTGTGGCTTCAATTTCACCAAAAATAGTCAATTTTAAGCTCAATTTGACGATTTTTTGTGTGATCGAATCTGTTGCGTTGGGTTGATCTGACCCGGAGATTGAAACCATTCATCACCTCCCTCCCCACACTGTCCCCTGTGCAAAATGACCCCCGGTCACGTAAGGTCCAAATTGACCACGAGGATGAACTCAATCAGTGACGCAAGTTGGTGGGCATTTTTGCCAATGCAATCCCACACGTATTGATTACATTTGCGCGGCCCGATGTGTACGAGGGAGGGCTGGCAAAATGATTTTGTACGGTGAGAGTTTCGGTCGAGCGATTCCAAAAGATTTGAGCTAGAATTCCTTGTCATTAGCGAGGGTTTTAGCCAGAGAGAGAGAGAGAGAGAGAGAGAGAGAGGTTTTAAAAAACAAAAGAGAGCGCAAACCAGAAAGGATTACAGGCAAATTCTGGAGTTTCTTAGCCGGCCATTAGAGAAGCCCTAAGAGCTTCATATCTCACACACATACTAACTAAACGAAATCGAGCTGCAAGACCAATCTCTTGAGCATCCGAGGGACCCAAGGAATCGTTTGCACCTAATCCCCCCGCGAGCTGCCGTCCTTTAATCTGGTGAACGCCCACTAATGGAGCTTCGAGCTTTGTCTCTCCCTCTCTGTCCATGCTCAAGCTTTATTCTTGTTGTTTCTTAGTTCAAACTTGTCCTGCGCTAGTTCTAAACATGTTTCCATAATTATTTTGTATCAATTCGGTCTCGAAATGCTTGGTTGAGTCTCTCCCCGAATCCGAACCCTCCTCGCCCTACCAAGCTCATTTGGAGCTCAATTGAGCTTTCTCAAGGTTCATGTGAGCTTCCTTGAACTCCTACAGTGCTATTTAAGATGTTGGATTACTAGGTCGACTTTGCCGGCCGGAGGTAGTCTTGGCCGGAGTTAGACAGTTAGTTCTAGGGCTAGTTTTGAGTTAAAACTCACATATGTCGATGTTGGGATGGTATAGGACAGGTTTAGGTGAGAATTGGCGCTCAAAATGAGCATTTTGGCGTCGGTTACGATTTTCCGTTGAGGTCACTAGCACAATTTGGCCAACCGTCTGATCGTCTTCTCCTATATGGTGTTGATCGATCAATGCTCGGTTGACTCTGTCAACACCTTGTGACGCTGATGTGGCGGCCACATGGCTACCATGTCAGCGGGGAGTGGACCTCCTTTCTTTAAAAATATTAATTAAAAAAACCCAGATCTGACGATGGCCCTTACGTCACTTGTCATGATCCGAAAAATTTTGGAAATAAAAATTATTTTCATAAATATTCTGATTTTTGAAAATTAAAAAAATTGTAGTAACAAAATTGGAAAAATTCAAAAAATGACAAAAACTATGTCGTTTTAGGCTTATACCGGTTTGGACCCTTTCGGTCTGGGTTGCCTCAAGGGCTGGGTCAACCTAACCTGAGCCGAAAAATATAAACTTTTCTAAAATATTAAAAAATTGTAAAATGATTTTAAAATTTCAAAAAAAAAGGAAATTTCTTAGAAAAATCTAAAGAATTGGAAATTTAAAAAAAAATTACCAAAAGCCTAAGAAATTAGATAATGGGTCATTTTAACCAATCAATCCTATTTTTGATAGTTTTTTTTTCCTTTCAATCTTTTCAAAATAATGATTTTGCCCCATTGTGGGTGAATCATTTCGAAAAATTTCAAAAATAATTAAAAAATTATAGAAAATGGAAAATGGCCAAGCTTAACTAGCCAAACTCATATTTTATGATTTTGACTCTCGTTCTTCCTGAAATGGTGATTTTGGCCCTAAAGGAAAAATAGTTCCAAAAAATTCAAAAAATTCTAAAAAATCTTGAAAATTGGGAATTAGGCACATTCAACTGGCTAACCCTATTTCTAATGATTTAGATTCCTAATCCCTTTTTTAAAAAATGATGATTTTGCCCCTTTCAATAAATTTTCTTCCTAAATGATGATTTTGCCCTTGATGGGCAAATCGCTCCCCAATCATCCCAAATTCTTTCCAAACTTTCATACACTCCTTTTCTAAAGCCCTTAGGGCTATACTAGGAATTGCACATTGATTTTCATGCATTTTATCCGTATGCCATTGCATCCTTAGTTGCGTACTTATTTTCACTTATGGTGATCGATAAGTTATACATTCTTGTCTGCGTGAACTCTTGGGTTCTAGAGCTTACCTCCCTTCAAGTCATTTGCATAAAATCATAATTAGAAAATCACTCAACTAAAGCACCGAAAATGCATCAATGAAAACATTAGCATAACTAAGTCTCCCATCTGAAATCTCTAATTTCGTTAGAGTTGTATGGCTTCTCTCATTGTTTGACTAGGTTTTCAATCTACATTCCTCAAAGATCGATGGCAACTCTGAAAGCATGTACACTTATGTACATGTCACCTGACCATACGAAAGGTTGAACTCAATTCCTAAATCCTGCCATCGTGTGAAGTGAGGACTTGAGAGAATCCAAGCTGATTCCAAGAATTGAATCAGATATGTAGAATTTTGGCAATCACCTCTAAACTCGATCGCATCTGCATCAATGGAACGCAAAAGGGTCGCGATAGTTACCACTTGGAAAATCAAGGATTTGTTTGCAAAATCAAGAAGGCAATCTATGCATGCTCCTATTGAAGGTCCTATGGAGTTTGTTGACCATTTATTGAAGTATTTGGAGTCATGTCCAAGTCATGGCATTATTATGAAGAAACATGGTCACACAGAGGTTATAGGATATGTTGATGTCGATTGGGCTGGTAATCTCATTGATAGGAGGTCCAACACCATTTTTTTATGCTTTTGTAGGAGGTAATTTCTTTACGTGAAAAAGAAAAAAAAAAGAGTGTGGTTGCTCATACGAGCGCTAACCAGAATACAGAACTATGGCATCTGCCACATTAAGTGACTTGGAACTTGAAGGACCTCATGCTCCTATGAAGCTATTTTGTGATAACTAGGTCGCAACTCACATTGCATCAAATCTAGTCTTCCATGAAAAAGCAAAACACATAGAAGTCGATTGTCATTTTGTTCAAGATAAAGTTTGAGATAAAACTATAGAGACTTCTTATGTGCGAAGGAAAGAACAACTTGCTGATGTGTTTACCAAATCCATTTCTAGAGGAGTACTTAAATAAACATTGGCCAAAGACATCTTCGCCCCAACTTGAAGGGGGAGAGTTGGTGAGACAAACTTGTCAAGTTATGATAAGATTGAGGATCAAAGTCCAATGTGTCATAACCGTATTTACCAGAAAAATCATAGGCTATATTTAGTAACTATATTGTATTCTTCTTCATTTAAGGAGAATGAATCTCCCCAAGAAGCTATGGGATTTCTACCGTGGATGTAGGCTTCCAAGAAACTTTTTTCTTGGTCGATCGAACTACGAAGAACCTTTGTCCATCTTGTGTTTTCTTTGTCTCTTCCATCTTCACGGTAACTCGCTATAGGCCCATACATTCATTGCTTCGGTCCCACCTCCCCTACAAAATGAATAACCTATTTTCTTTAAGGAACGGAAAATTGATAACTTTCAAAACAACGCAGAAAAAGTAAAACCCATGCAGAAAACCCATGCCGGTCCGGTGGGTGTACTTCACCGAGACAGCATGGAGATTGAAAGGTGCGATCGCCAGAAGAAGATAAAAGACTAGTGCAGGAAGTTTTGGAAGAAGCCATGAAACGTCCATGGCGAAAGAACAGTCTCAAAGGGAAGAGCGCTGAGAGAGAAGAGAAAGGAGGCGTGTGGAGAAGGTTTACAGAAAAAAAAAAAAAGAGTTACTTTTGAATGTACCTTGAAGCTAAGGGTAGAGTTTTGTTTTTTTCTTTTCGGGAGGCAATGACGTGTGTGTGGTCCCTTAATTATTTTTCAATGCTTAATATGATCTTTGAAAGGTTTTTTTTTTTCTTTTAATCCAATCCTCAACTTTTTAAACTTCATTCATTGTAATCCTTCCTTCGAAAATCCTAACACTTTAAACTCCGTGTCATGGAGTCATGCTCGCCCATAATAAAGAAAGACTCATCCGAGCATGGGGATGCTGACAACAGTTGCTGCACGGCGGGGTTGATTACTGCAATCTCCGACGGACGGCGGCACCTCAATTGGTCACGAATAAGCATGCGGTGTGAAGCTCCGCAAGTGTTATTCCTAAATCGCATGCGCAATCGGAGTTCAAAGGTTTAAGATGGCGAACATAAGAAAATAGGCAGGCCTTTGTAGAGAAATTGAGCGAATGTGGAGAATCGTCGAACTTGAGGGAGGGACTAAAACGAAAATTAGACAGAAAGAAGTGGGGGGAAATCTGTAATTTTCCTTGCAACAGCCCGCTCCGGCGGTCAACAGGAGTCATCATCATCATCATGGGGTATAAAGAAAAGACAGCTCAGAAATACAACTCTAGGACCTTTAAGACCAAATGGGCCAAAAAAATCTTGCATCGTCCACCAGAGCGCCATGGAAAGAGAAGTTGCAATTGCACCAAACTGCAAAAATTGGAAATCTTCAACACCTTGTCATCTAAAATCAAATTTTGACAAAGATCTAAACCATCTTCTTCCCCACATAACCTATGCAAACAGAAAATATAAATTAAAAAAAAAGTACTTTTTATCTACCCTAGAACATTATATATAGCACCAGCATAATGTCACAGTTTAACCCCGGGGAGATAGGCAGACAGATGTATCAAATCCTAATGGGCTCAAGACCATCGAAAGGAACTGGGCCGCGGCCTCATCTCTTGGGAGGTCTCTCATCATCATCTACGTCACTGTCCTCAGAATCATCTTCCTCCTCCGCCTCATCTCTGTCTGCTCTCTTCCTCTTCGTGGGTGGATCCTCAACCTTTCCACCACCGTCTTCATCTATCTCCTCCTCTTCCTCCACCCCATCTTCTTCATCATCCGCCTCATCATCTTCCTCAATGTCTTCTTCCTGCTCCAACCCATTCTCTTGTTGCTCCAGGTAGTCACTGTTGTCTTCGTCCTCGTCCTCCGCGGCGCGGCTGAGGTGCCGGACCACATACTGTGCTCCGCTATCCTCCTGCAGTTCCATTCGCAACATTCCACAAGATACCTTTTTAGGACTTTGTAAAGATGCAGTCAATGAGAACTTTCAGGAAGACCATGAAACAAGATAACATAATTGGATGAGGTGACATAGAATCGAGAACTGAAGCCATTGTTGGGGTTGGGGTTGGGGTTGGGGTTCCTTTGGGGGGTCCCTTTACTCTAAATGTTAGCAAAGGCCTAAAGCAAGGACCCTGCATAATAAGTACGTTCATAAAAAACATTAAAAATACAAACTTTAACAGAAAAAAGGGAACTGTCCATGCTCTGGGTAGAAAAGTAAATTCAGGCTTTCCACCTCTAAGGGTCTATCGGAGCAACGTGTACATGTAACATTTAGTCTGATGCGATAAACATGTAATAACAAGTTACACCTATCTTGAAGCAAAGGAGACAACATGGTTCTATGGTACCGCAACAGAAAACAAGACAAAAAGATGATGCACCAACATAGGATATGACCAATGTGAAATTCAACAATCAAACCCACAACATCTGCTCAAGAACTCATTTACCAACGACAGCAAACCACCACACGTGACAACACATCCCAATTCACTCGTGTCAATAGTTAGCACTCATCACCAATAACATTTGGCAGCCGACATCCAAATGGATGGAACGAGGAAGAATAACGAATCCCGATTCTTTCCTCAAACAAAAGCAACCCCCAAAGAAACGAGGAAGTGAAAAAACTGAAGACATGTACCTCGTCTCCGACTCAACGACACAAACAAGAGACCAGACCGACGAATTTAACAAACACCCAGAAAGGAGCATATCAAGAAAACATCAAGCAACACGTACGAGGGCATCAGAACTCAAGAGCCGATCCACGATCGTCGTCTAGATCTGGAGAAAAACCCAAACCCAGTTGGTCAATCAGAAGGAAAACCCAACTCCGTATCTTCTTCACTAATTGAGGTAACGGAAAAAACCCTTCTCTAGATCGAAACCAACGTGACAGTTTCAATCTCAATCTCTTCAATCACAGTTTTGCAGTTTCAGGAAACACCGGATCTTGAGCATTAAGCATCGCTAGTTTTTAGTTTTCACTTTTCAGTTCGTATCGCTAGATTTTAGCTTTCAGCTTTCCAAAAATCAGCACGAATCTTGAACAGAGAAGGGATTTTAGCAAAGATTTTGATTCCTGTGGTTTCTTACCTCCTCTTCGGCTTCTTCATCGTCGCTCTCATCCTCGTCCTGCTCATCGTCGTCGTCGCTGCCGTCGCCTTCGACTTCGACTTCGTCGTTCTCGTCGTCGTCTGCGGAATAAACCGGCGGAGGCCCACGAGACGACTGCAGAACCTCCTGCACATCGTCGTCCTCGTCCTCGCCATCGTCGTCGTCCTCCTCACCATCGTCGTCGTCCTCGTTGTCGTCTTCGTCGCCATTCTCTTCCTCCTGACTCTGCACTCCATCTTCCTCCTCCTCCTCATCATCATCTTCATCCTCATCGTCTTCCTTCAACACGATAACTTCGTTACCCTCTCGAGCCTCGATCACTGGCTCGTCGGACCTCATGTCCACGATCTCCTGCACATCGTCGTCCTCGTCGTCGTCCTCGTTGTCGTCGTCGTCGTCGTCCTCATCGTCCTCCTCTTCCTCGCCGTCGTCCTTGTCACCTACGCCGTCGCGTCCGTCTACTCCGCCGTTGGCTTCCTCCTGACTTTGCACGCCGTCTTCCTCTTCTTCATCCCCCTCGTCGTCGTCCTCGACGGCGGGGACGCCGTCTTCCTTTCCAAGGCCGTCTTCCTTCCCAACCCTAACTTTCTCATCCTCTTCGAACTCGATCTCGTCCTCCTCGTCGGAATTCATCTCGGAATCACAACCTCGTGCTCGCCGGAACGAGATTGCGACGATTTCTCGGCTCGATTCCAAACAAAAACGAACAGTAAATCTCGAGAAAATGGAAAAAAAATTTCTGGGCGAGGAGCTTCTTCGATTGTTCTCGAGCAGGGTAGCTCTGCAACGCCGATCTAAGCCGTTGGATCCGCGTTGGTCCGGATCGGTGACGTGGCGATGGATCGGACGGTGTGGGTTGGGGGATTTGTTTTTCCTTTGGCCACCCTTTTTAGTAGACGCGTCTCAGGGTTTGCCTCCTCGTGTCACGTGCTTCTCACGTGTCGATCCGGGGGCCTCTCTCATTCTTGCTGGGCACGTCTAGGGTTTACTCGCGGTTGGCTGTTGCGTGGTTCGCCTGGGCCTTCATCGGCCCATGGGCCGGTAATCCTGCCCAAGCATTTCCTTTGGTTATAGGGTTTTTGGGCCATGTCAATCCTGAATTAGTTGCCCTGAGGCAATCCAATCCATGAATCTCAACCATTGATTTGGCGATCAGCATCATTCAACGGCTGTGATCATGCGCGGTTCACAGTATCGGCACGCCCAGTCCTTGGAGGAAGCTCGCCTTTCGCAGAGTCGACAGTATTTACGCAGACTCGTGCACCAATCGCAAGTTCATCCTTCGATCAATTGGGTCTGCTCAATCCTACCATTAACAAGCACATTGATATGGAGACATTAAATCTTGGCCAAAAAAAAGATCTAACCTTAGAATAGCCTTCTGCATATGCTAAAGTGCCCAAGACAGGTGGGGACCTTCCATCAACTTTCAGCTTAGGATCCCCAAAAAAAAAAAAAAAGTTGTTACATATCGAGACTTTCAGCTTCGTCAACGCCAACAATTGCCGAAAAGGGTTCAAAAGAAAAAGTTGCCACATTTTCTCGACGGGAACTTTGGAGATCCCAACTTTTAAAGTTGAACGAAACGCACCCTTAGTTTCAAACCCTAGCTTGGTCATATGAGACTTTTCATGTGGCTAACTTTTCATCGGTATATGGCGACACCAAGCCTGGCCGGACTCGAGGGATCTCGCGGCCTCTCCGGTGAACTCTTCTACGTCACAGCATGGGATCAATTTGACGTGCTTGCGTCTCTCCCTAAAAGGAAAGTGGCGCCGTGAAAGTCACGTGCAATCATCAACAATCCAGACATTTCTTTGGATTTTGTCCCGTCGATAGCTGCGTTGCGTGGGGCAATTGGGAGTCGCCATCAACGCTGAAAACGACGTGGGATTTGGATCCGACCGCGGAAGGGGGACTCGAAGCGAAACTTCCCGACGAACGGCAAACGTGGAATGTAAAAAGGCCAAGAGAAAACTCACGTGTCAAGAAAGAAGAGCCCCTACACGACAAAAGGCCCGACAGCCCTCCTTTGTCAACACGACGTCGTTATCCTATTCCCACGCCTTAATCCTCTTGTTAGACGATTAGCGTGTGTTAGCGAACTGAAATATGATTAACATAGCGTTAACCACTTCATTTGCTTATTCATTTGTGTGTGTGTTTTTTCTTCTTGTCTTTTGGTTAGTTTGCCTAAAAAGTCAGAAGGAGCGATCCAACATTTGCAAATCGGTCGAAATACCGACTCATTAGAAATTTCGTTTATTTTACAAAAAAAAAAAATGACGTCTTTGGAAATTATTTTTCATAAGACGCTTTTCAAGAAAAATGCGATATTTTTCGCTATTTAGTTGAAACCTAAAAACGAGTTGAATAATATTATTCACCTCCTCATAAGGAAAATCAATTTCTACTGTTTACGCCTTTTAATAATTTTTTATTTTTTAAAAAACTGACTTTCTAATTACTTTACTTTTTCTTTTTTCTCTCTTAATTTTATTTTTTTTTTCCTTTATTCTTCGGTTAGTGATTGGCAGCCAACCAAGACTCGCCACCTTGGCCTCGTCGGATCTGGCGAGCCTCGAGTTTATTTACTGAAAAAAATTAATTCCTCAATGCACTATAGGGAATTAATTAATTGGACGGGGTTCAATTTGGGCAGCTAATTACTTAATCAATTCCTTATTTGCACCTAATTTTCAAGTATCCCCACCTAAATTGTTTGGTCACTGGCCTTGAACACGTGTTCCGGATGGATAGAATTACACCCCTCACCCCAAAAAAAAAATCTTTATTTATTTTAATTTTCCCCCCGATATTTCAAAAGTCATTTATTATCCGTTCCATTTAATTCCTCCGTATCTACCTCCTTACCAAACACACGGAGAGACAAAATAAACAAGAGCGGCGGAAATCAGCAGCGACCGACGGAATCTCCAGCCCCCGATGTGCTCGCGGTGGTCGACGGCGTCCTTCCGATGGCCGGGATTCGACTTCTCGCTGCCGACGGCTGTCTTCCGGTGGTCGACGGCGGGCTTCCGGTGGCCGGATTTCGACCTCTCGCACCTCGCGGCGGGGGGCTTCCGGCTGTTCGACTTCGTCGTGGACGACGTGCTGTGGGCGGTCATCACGGTGCTGGAGTCCCTAGCCCTGGCCGCGATGCTCTGCTTCTTCTTCGTCTTCTGCGGGTGCACACTCTGATAATCTCGGCTCCCCCCGCCCCCCGGTTCCTCCGTGGGAATTTTTGTCGTTTCGCCATGCGTGGGTCTGTGTGTATATGCTGTGTGGCTGTGAAATGAATTTTAATTTTCGTGGAGAGTTCTGCTCGTGTACCATCCAATTGGCCGTACGATTGGTTGACACTGTGCAAGCCTTAGAACTCAATACTTTCCGTCGCAGTGTCGCTTAGATGTTCGATTGAATTTGCGAACGAGAGAGATTCGTCGCGGAATCGGTTCGTGCGATTCCCGGTTTCTGGGATTGTGCGGCTTTCGATTCGGTTTTAAATTCGGATTTAATGGATCGAAAATCGAAAGATTTCGCCATCGCCAATCGATGTGAAATCCCGGTTGCAAGAATTGGTGCGTGATCAGGAATGAGATCCTCAGCCTCTGCTTCCCATCGATGCCTCCAATCACTGTCCGGAGAATCTAACGGAGGAATCCTTCGATTTCTGTTGAGGTGGTTGCGTCGACGGTGTCGCTGAGCTCGTGCTCCGTCCAAAAGCTGGGCCTCCATGAGTGATGGCGGTGTTGCTCCTTTCGACGGCGGTCAGAGGCGGGCGAGGCTTTGTTGCTTTGCTCGTTAGTGTTACGTGAGATTGAGCTGCGCCCCTCCTTGAGGCATGTCGCGTGCAAACTATGGCTATATCCAAGAGAGTTGTCCAACTACCTGCATTCAGTCAAATCGAAACAGAATTAATGCAATTAGCGTTCTCAGAATCGCGACAAAGAAAATCCCAGAAGGGTTGAGGGGGGTTTAACCATCAAGTTCGAGAGGAGAGAGCAAAATTTTTCGATGGGCGTTTGCAGCCTAATTGGTTGCGCTCTTTTAGCAACTCAAGGGACTTGGGGCTACGTTTATTGCTTTCGAGCCTAGTTGGGTTATGGTGGCCTAGCAATCCTCTATCAAACCTCTAAAAGCATATGGTTGCTCTTGTGAATCCTGTAAAAGATAAGGGGAAAATTTCAGAAAAGGGCTCGAAGTCTTCTTAAATTTTCAAATAAGAGTTTCAGGTGAACTTTATTTTAAATAGGATCTTGAAATGTCCTTATTTTCTCAAATAAGGGTCTGAAGTAAATATTATTTCAAAGAGGGCATGAAATAGCCATAATTTTTTTTTTAAAAAAAAGCTTGATTTCAAGGGCATTTTCATCTTTTTTTTATTTGATTTTTTTATTAGGCTTTTCTTTTTTAAAAGAAATTAAGAAAAAAAAGTCAGGCACACAAGTGGCAGGGGCAGCCTACTTATGGCCGTCGACCCATCGCTGGTGGGGAATCGGTAGGGGCAGCGAAGGATGGTGAGGTCGCCGGCGCCTCGGCAGGGGTCAACGACCTTGCCGACTCGAGGTGAGGGCTAATAGGCCCTCGCCAAAAGGGGGAGAGGGTCGAGCCCGTCTAGTCCTGAGCGAGGGTTGTCGACCTTCGCCCAGATTTGAGAGAGAGCCCGACCCTCTCCAAATTTTGGCTAGGGCTAAAGGCCTTCGCCTCTAATCGGCAAGGTCGCCGACCCCCATCGGCCTTCGTCGCCCTCGCCGACCCTCGACCAACAGTGGGTTGGCGACTATAGGTGGGAGGGCTCCCCCTCCCACTTGTGTGCTTGCTTTACTTTTATTATTATTTTTTTATTTTTGAAAAATAGAAAAAAAATCAAAAAATACATAAAAAAAAAAAGAGAAATGACGAAAATGCCTTTTAGGCTAGACCCCTTTTTTTTGAAATTCTATGGCCACTTTAGGCTTTATTTGAAATATATTATACCACTTCATATTCTTATTTGAAATAAAGTTCACTTTGAGCCTTTATTTGAGAATTTGAAAGGACTTGAGGCCCTTTTTTGAAATTTCCCTAAAGACAAGATAGAAACGCAATATGTCAAAATATAGACTTTAAGCTTCTTGTGTACAGTTTCACCCATAGATCTACCCAAAATCACCATTTTTTTTTTATTTTTTTTAATCTTCTCCTCCTCAATCTCCAGAACCAGAAGAGCAGCCAGTACACCGAATATCTCCAATTCCAGCACAGAGCTCGCTTTCTTCTCCTTCACGAAGCCAGGAACAATAAATGCACTGTTGTTCCTCCAAATCCCCGCTATATATCCACTTTGCTTTCCTGCTTTCCTCAACCAATCGATGCTGAAGCTCTATTTGCCAGGTCTCGACGGTGTCCAAGCATCAGGTGCCGTAACACCCTTTCCTTCCGCAGTGAGCTTGTTGTGCTTCCTTCTGTCAAAAAATTGTAACTTTCGCCTCTACCTCATCTATAAATTAAGCCTGATTTGGGCTGTCTCCCTCGAAATGCCCCCATTATTTCTCTCTTTCTACAGGCGCCAAAGGATATTGGCCACCAATTCAGGTGTGGGGGAGGCTATGGCTGCAAGTAAGAACCTTCGTTAACCACTTGTCTAACCTCTGGACATTGAGTGGATCTGTGTCTAATTTAACTCTATCATCTGCCGATATGTCTTTTACCTAGTCATAGAGCAAAAATAAGTGCTTTTTACCTGGTCGCAGACCTGGCTCTCTCCTTTGGCTGTTGATTGGTAGGGGGAAATAAAAATAAGAAGAAACATAAAAGTAGAAAGAAGATAAAAGGACCAAAGAGGCAAAAAAAAAATGCAAAAATTTATCCACGTCTACAATTTTCAATGAATTGATCGAAAAAATCAAATTAACAAATTGCCAAAAAAATTAGAATTGAATTGGTTAAATTAAAATGTTAATAATTGAATTAGCAGCAATATCATAGATAGATGACTTTTTACACAAATTTTATAAACAAAAAATGTCTTAAGTCAAGGGTGGACAACTTTTGAGGTTTCTTGTCCACAATGATGAGATTGTCTTAAGGCTGTATTTAATCGTCAGGATATAAATCAGGATATGATTTGTTTGATCCTATGCCATGTTCGGTTGCTATCCATGATAGAATAAAGGGGATATAGCTAAGATATAATAAAAAAAAATCTAGGAGAGGAGTGAGATAGATTAGGATAGGATTTCTTAAAAAAGCAAGCATAAGAAGAATCATTTTTTTTTCATAACCATCTCCTCTCCTCCGCATTAGGTTGCCTCTTCACCTCACTAAGTCATCTCTCTAATGGGAGGCCTCTCTGACAACAGCAATCATTAAGTGTGGCCACCTCTCCGGTGGCGCTAGGCTGGAGTGTTGACATATGATATTTAATCATCTTTTCTCTTTTAAAATTAATAAAATAAATTCATAAAATTAAAAAATTAACTTTGGGAACCTTGGCCAAACCTAGGGAGACAATTTTGACCAAAAACTAATTTTTCATATTTTTTAATATTTTTCGATATTTTTATTTTCGAAAATTAATAGAAAATTCATAAAATTCATAAAATTAAAAAATCAATTTTTGGACCTTGTCCAAGCCTAGGGAACCAATTTTTACCAAAATATTATTTTTCCTATTTTCAGCATTTTTTGATATTTTTATTTTCGAAAATTAATAGAAAATCAAGAAACAAAGGAAAAAAAATTACAAAATCAACTTTGAAAGCCTTAGCCAGGCCTAGGCAACCATTTTTGAATAAAAATAATTTTTGACATTTTTTGCATTTTTAATATTTTTCAAAATTTAGGAAAATATTTAATAAATAATAGCATTTGAGGCCACAAAAATTTAAAAAAATAGTAAGTATTTTTATTTTAATCTTCTCTTCATTTTGGTCAAAGAAAATATCCAAAAATTAATCTGGAATCGAGAATTACTTTGTTAATCTCGTTTTCATATTAATTAAAAAAATTATAGAAAATTCATTTTAGCTCTGTAATTTTCGATTTTTGCATTGCTGGATTCGTGACATTGTTCTCTAATATTTTAAATTTTCATCTTAGCCCAATTATACCAAAAATGACTTAATTTTGCAAAAGGGCTTTAATTAAATTTTGCATTATTTTCAGCGGCAAGAAATGAATTTAAATTTGACAAGCGATTGAACTAGACATGCAGTAAATTTCGACCAAGTATAGGGTCGGAGTGTCGAAAATTATGAGGAGATTTGGACTTAAAGAAATAGTTCTCTAGAGACTGAATTGCAAATACTTAAAATCTCAGAGACTAGAGTGCAAATACTTAACACTTGATGGATTATTTTGTAAATAATAAAAAGAAGAGTTAGTAAAGAAATTAAAATAGAGAAGGGAAGATGGAGAAGAGGAATTGAAGAAGAGAATACGAAGAAAATAATATGGGAATAGAGAAGGGAAGATGAGATGAAGAAGAGTTAGTGGAAAAATTAGAATGGAAGAAAGAAGTGAGCTTGGGAGGAGAGATTTTTTTGGAGAGAAAATTTGAAATGTTTGAGAGGATTTTGAGATATTGAAGAAAAATTAGGAAACAAAAGAGAGAGAATTCTTTTCCAAAAGAAAGTCTTGAAGATGGTGGGAGTTTAAATCTATGTGTTACCATCACCAATTTCTCTATCGATCAACACAAGTCATGAATTCATCCCTGTCGTTTGAGCCACAATTTTGATTCATGAGGTGACATGAGGTCCGAATTTGGCAGTTAAATCCGTCAAATCAGGTAACGATTCTAACTATTAAAATCTTCAAGAATGTCGTTACCTCAATAGATTGATTTAAATTTCGATTATGTCGTGTCATATTCACATGTCGTATTCGTATTGTAATTTCCTGCATTTTTTACTTAAAAGATTCGAATCCCAAATTGCGGCAGATTCTACCGCATACTTGGTCGTGTAAAGATCTCTTGTACTTTACTTTCTGCAATTTAATTTCTGAATCATCAAACCTTGGAATGAGTAGGCCGAGCCACCTGCTGGAGGTCGCAGCACTGCACATAAGTCATTAGCTCACTCCCTCTTTCGGTTTCAGGGAATTTTTAATGCTTTAAAAATACCAAAAAATTTTATTCGCATGCATTCCATCTTAAAAGTGAAAATACAAAAAAAGAGAAAACTTCACTAGAACCTTAGGAATAAACCAAGCCTGAGTTGCCAAATTAGGATATCCATGAAATTAAGGTATCGAAAGGGCATTAGTTTTAATTAACTAGTGTAACCAAGTCCCCGAACTCATAATCTCTAGTTCGTAGAAGTAATTTAATTCTCCCGCTAATTTACTTAGGTTTCTAATCGACCTACCAAAAATAATTAGTGGCGACTTTAAATTCTAAAATCATTTGAACAAAAATCAAAGTTGTAATTCGATAGGACTTGGGAGGGTCCGTATTAGGTTAGTCAATCCAATCAACCTGATAATTTGTTAACCTAAAAATTTTCCACCGATCAAAAATTTTTAGGATCGTAATATGGAGTCTCCAGTCATAAAAACCGCATATCTTCATGATCTTATTCTTTAATCCATTGTTTGATGTGATATGATATCACTTTCCTCGTTTTTTAATCACTTGAACATTTTCAACATTCGAGCATGCCATGAAGAACTCTAGGTTAATTATTATTTAAGGTAGCTTTCTTGGACGACTTGCATGAGTGCATAAGATGTCGAATAATTAGATTATTCAGCAATTATTTACTCACTCAACAAGATAGTAAGCAGAGGTCGATGGGTCATTTTCAAAGCATTCAACTACAAATCAAGATCCCCAATTCTACGAGGTCTACTCCGTCGATATTGTTCCTGAATTTAAATCACACAAATCTCTCCTCAACAATAACTCATCGCTGAAAAATTGCTAAAGCATCTTGATGTTTCAACAAAATAGAGTCAATCTCAGCCGCGCCTTGCATTTGTTTATCCGACTTTAAATTTGCAGTTCACCAAATAGTATATATGATATAAAAAAATTCTTGCCCTATCATATTCAGTCCTATCTTGATTAAAAATTCGGACGACTAAATGCAATCTAAAGGTATAAAATTGCCAAATGACGTAGCTGATGGAGAGAGATCAAGAGGTGCCATGTGGCTAGAGCAGCTCGTTAAGCCTCTCTACCGTCACTAAGGAGCTCAATTGAACCTCAAGTTCAAAATAGAATTCAGACCTAAACCATTCTTGGATGAAACATAATATACACGTGGAACAATACTTGTCTCTTTTCGGTTGCCAAAAAATTTAATATCGTTAGAAAATTTAATTCAAAAACTTAAGTTAATAAGTGAAGGGGAGATGATCGGTTGTCAGATGATGTGAGACAATATCTCAATACCTCCTTTTCCATTTAAGTCAGATTAGAAGTGGTACGTGGAATTCGGCTAGAAGGAGTGGATGCACATACGCCAAAGGAATAGTGCTAGCTCCGATATCATGCAAGAAAGTCCATCGCAAAAATTCAAATCAATAAGCGGTGAAGATCCTGAAATGCACACCAATAAGGATGGTCCAACAATAACCACACGGAGCCACGTCCCCATGGGCGTCCCTACCACCGACAATGACATGACGATTACGACGATAATCTTCAAACCATAAGTTGTCGTTGCTATCCGAGATTGACAATGGTCTTGGCATCTTGCTCTGGTGGTCTCGCAGTGGATAGTGCTAGTAATGCTCTTAGACATATAGAGGAACAAAAGGGTGGGTCTTGATCTTGGGTCAATCCTGAGGTGTGGAGACTAGAGATATATTTTTCATAATTTTGTTTATTTTTGTTTTGAGAGAAACTTGAAAAAAAGAAAAGCTTCTTTTTTTTTTTGGTCTATTTATAATTATCTCTAACTCTTATCTTTTACTTTGCCTCTTTGACGGGAGTCCAATCCACACCTATAATAGTAGCATCTCCTTCAATCCCTATACCAATGGGGCCTTATGCCTATTGGGGAAGGAAAAAAAAAAGAAGTTAGAAAAATACTTTTTGAGGGCTTGACCCTCCAATTTGGCCCACCCACGGCAAAATGATTTCCTTCTTTCAGCGCAAGGATTTCTTTCCTCAATTAATAACAAAACTTGTTATAATATTGATTATATGGCCCTCCATTTAAAAAAAAAAATCAAAGGATAAATGTAGAAATTATCAAACCCTGTTCCATTTCTGCCATGTGAGGAAGTAATCTCAACCTCGATTTAAAGGATCCACCAGCACCCAAAGAATTCGTTTCCTTGCATTCCTCTCTCAAAACCTCATCAGCATTATGGTCTCCTCTAGAAGCAAACTCCCCTAGCATGAAGACTCCAATGATCTTGACACTTCTCTTGTTCACTCAATTTCTTCTCATCACCATCCTCCCCTTCGCATCCGCCGACCTTATCGACGACACGTGCAAGAAGATGCCGGACCCCGACTTCTGTGTCATGGTTCTCGGGTCCGACCCTAGGAACTCCATTGCGGACGTCAGGAGGTAGGAATTGAGAGAGCTTGCTCGGCTGATCCCCCCGTCTTGAGGACGAAGCAAGCATCGACCTCTTGCGAGTAGTCGTACGAAACCATCACAACCTCTGTGGTGCCCATGACCATGGAAAGTTTGACGGAAGGCGACCACAAGTTTGCTAAGGTCTCCATGAGCAGCGTAGCGATTGCTCTGTCCAGGTACGAAGTGGATTTTGGGGGGCTCAAGCCGCCAATATCAGGCTCGAATGATTTTGAGCACAAGGCGGCCACGGTGGCTTCCGCCATTGCGAGTTCATTGCTGTGAGCACTGATGATCCGAGAAATGATTTGTTGAGTTAATAACGGTTTTAAGAATTGTTTTAGCTCGGAAACAAAATAAAAACTGAGCCATGATATTTTTCTAATGAACTATAGTTTTTGTTTGATGAAATTCTAGGGTTAGTACCTGTTTCGTTGGAATTTGTGTGGCAAAGAAATATCTTTCATCCAAATCATTCTTACATTTTTTTTTATTTGGAGAGACGGCTTATGTCTCGTAGGTACATGAGGAAACCCACACTTTTTCTTCAAAAGGGCCGAAATGGAATTTGTGTGGCGACGAAATATCTTTCACCCAAATCGTTCTTCGATTTTTTATTTGAAGAGACGGGTTATGTATTATAGTTACATAAGGAAACCCATACTTTCACTTCAAAGAGGCCGAAATTTAATTGACGAGGATGTATTTGAACAGACGGGATTATATATCATAGGTACATAAGGAAACCCATACTTTCACTTCAAAGAGGCCGAAATTTAATTGACGATGATGTATTTGAACAGACGGGATTATATATCATAGGTACATAAGGAAACCCATACTTTCACTTCAAATAGGCCAAAATGTAATTGACGATGATGTGTTTGAAGAGAGGGGTTATATATCATAGGTAAATAAGGAAACCCATGCTTTCACTTCAAATAGGCCGAAATTTAATTGATGATGATGTATTTGGGAATTATACCATGACTACGGTACATAAATTGGAAGATAACTAAAAGATAACAAGTTTTATGTGTTATTAGATAACTCACCGACCCCAAAAGAGGAAGGCCAAGTCCGAGAATGTTAATATATCTAATTAGACCCATCTTTACTCAAAAGTTTAAGTCAACGAATTATGGGCCAACTTAGATACATTACCTGCCCCAGACCATATCAATTCTCTGATGTGAAACTTCTATAGCATAATTCATGCGTGCATCCTAACATTCACAACATAACTACCTATGAGCAGTTGTTTGGCAATTTTATTCATGCTTTCACATCTCTAAGAATCTTGATTCCATGTCCTCACGTTGTAATGACGTTATCTTCAAGTGGTTGTTCTCTTGTAACCGCGCCTTGATCTCTGGCGCATATTTGTTGCCACTTTGAATCTCCCTGGAGTTGACTTCATCCTTCCTCCACGATTGCCGGACTTCATTGTCCTATCCACCAGTGACTTCAAATTTGAATACCGTATCTAAGTTCGACGCCCAACAGACATTGAGTCTTCATTTGGTTTCTCAATCGGTAATCTACCGATCCCTTTTCATGGGTGTCCTTGCCGACCAGCTCTGTCATGACAATCGCCAACTGGACGCTATGGTGGATCGATAGCTGGTCCATTGTCATCTATGTATATCGGTATCGACAACCGTTCTTATAGTCATCGATAATAGCTCAAGCGTCCAGTGTTGATAGCCACTCGTCCTTATGTCACGTGCTTTCTCACCCTTATGACCTGGCTAAGTTTTGGTGCGAACAGCATCCGTTACCAAAGCATGCTCATTTTAAAGCCGATCGATCTCATGGAGAAAAGGCACACATTACTGTTTTCCTCCACAAGTAAACATTGTTACACTCTTGATCACATGTATGACTAGCTATTTCAAGGTCACTATGTAAAATTTAGATTTTCAAGCTAAGTGTACGTACAAATTTGCATGATCAAGCGTCTCTCCACCATCTATTAGACACATGCGCAGACAAATCACAACAATTCAGGGCTCTCTAACAAGCGTTGTGCACGGGATGCATCATGTGATCACGACACGTGGAGAAACAAATATATACGAGGTGCGAGTTTTTCAAAAGTTCAAATAAGTAGTTGGTCTGAATAAATGTCGCTTCGACAATGTAACTGATCGGTTTACACCACGCCAATCATGACACATTAGATAAGTGCGCGTGTGCTCAAGGGAGGACCGAATCACTCTGCAGGCTTGAATAGACCAACTCTAGAGTGTCAAATGGACCATCTTGATTCCAAGGTGTCGAGTTATGGAAGTGAAAACATCAACTTTCGGGCTAGCATTAATCAGTAATGTCACCTTGACTGTGGCACCAAATGCTCTTGTATTACGGCTTTATACATTTCTTCTGCTCTCCTAGGTTTTCTGCCTGGTAGTATTACGGCCAGATAAAAGGATAGAGGCTCTTGCATCGCTTGTAATTTGGCACAAGTATCAGGTGTATTCAAGTATCAAATGCTCTGTTTTTGCTGATGATGAGATATAAGGGACATGAATCCTCTCAATTCCGGGTTACACACAAATGGAATGAGTGGTTAAACATAACTACACGAATCCATCTATCAATCTACCTTCGGAGACATGAAAAATGCGAGCAATGGCACCTTGCAGAATCTCTACCCTGTGCGATCCGTCGATGTTTGGTTTCGGCGTCGAATCTCGATCTCTCTCTGAATTTCGACGATTCTGCTTCTGATGGTATTGATGATTGGCAACAGCTGAAGCAAATTACCATGGTAGGGTCTTGGTGCTGGTTCTTGAAGGCAGAGAGGAGTCTCGAGGCACAATTGTGCTGGAGTAGGGCTGCTATAAACTCGAAGGGGAGAGGCATCGATGTGAGATTTTCGCACTTCGACAGCCATGCTTCGCTTCTAGTTATGGGATCTGGATGTTGAGTTCAGGATCTAACCGTACCTGTTTCATCCACTGACCTAGGAGGGACAGGTGAGCTACTGTCCCGAGCTCAAGGGACGAAACGGTTCGGGCACTATTTCCCTCTTAAACATAGTAATACTCTGGTCGGCAGGGCGCTTTGACAAACACTCCATGTAAATAAATCTGATTTTTCAGATGGTCTTTTCAATTTCCACACCATATTCCAAAAACACCTCCTTTGAGATCTCGTCTCGACCCATTATTAGACTTTGCCATCCCCATGATGAGTGATAGCCCTTCACCGCAGGCCTGAAATCGCTTGTGACAGAAGTACATTCCTTTCAATACTTCATAACACATTTTGGCTTGAGTCGCCCTTCAAAGATTATTTTCCCGATATAGCTCTATTAAAAAGCAAGGAGGTCTCTGAGGCCCAAGCCACCTATGTGTTTCTGTTGGCGTGATTGATGCTAATCCCTTCTTTTTGGGAAGAAATTATGCAGATTTGATTAAATTCTGTAATATTGGGAATTGCCTTTTTTGGTTTTAGTTTTTCTCATTGTCTTCCTTTCCTGTATTATATAAAATAATGGAAGTCCCTCTCTAAAAAAAAAAAAAACAGAGAAGAAACAGAGAGGATTACCCGAGGACGTAGGCTTATTGCCGAACCTCGTTAAATTGTGTCTTCTTGTCTAATTTCTTCATGGTATCAGAGCAGGTTCGTACCTGTCTGTGTGTTTGATCCATCCGTGTCCTTCTTCTTGGTGTATACATAGTTGTTGTCCAAATCATGGCTGATTCAGGTTTGAACAATCCCGAATCGAGCTCCACCGTTGCCGGTCAACGACTCACCAACATATTGTTGAATGAGAAGAACTTTCTTCCATGGTCTCGTGCCATTACAGTGGCCCTTGGGGGCAGATTGAGACTTGGTCATATCAATGGCCAAATAAAAGCACCTTCTGAGAGTGGTGCAAAATTTGATGAATGGCAAGCCAACGACAATTTGGTTATGTCTTGGATTTTTAACTCTATGGAATCTCAGGTGTATGAGATTTTTGCATATTCCCTTACTGCTCAAATCTTGTGGGAAACGTTGAATCAGATGTATGGACAGGCTCAGAATGCATCGGGAATATTCGAATTGCAACAAGAGATTGCTAACTCCCAAGCAAGAACCCTCTCAATCCTTCAACAACCATCTTGGAAATATGAAGAAAAGGTGGGATGAGCTTCGTCTATATAGGCCAGCGACCCAAAACGTGGCTAATTACGTTTGACGGGAAGAGCAAGATCGTGTTTTCCAGTTATTGGCCAGTATTTGGTCTGAGTATGAAGACGTGAGAAGACAAATTCTGATGAGCCCAAACTTGCCTTCTTTTGATGAAGTCTGTGGCTTGATTCAAAGAGAAGAGACGAGGCGTCGAGTGATGAGTATCTCACCTAAGCTTGAACCGATCTCTGAAAATTTTGCTCATAATGCTGTGATGAACAACCAACGTGGCGAATCTTTGGCGAAATTGGCAAAGGGAAAAAATAAAAGATCCGTTCGGTTTCATTGTGACCATTGCGATAGAGATGGTCACTCCAAAGATAGGTGTTGGGTACTCCATCCTCATCTTCGTGCCAACAGAGATAAGGTTCAAGAAGCAAAACTTGCTGCTCCAAGAAACTCTACAGAGTTTCAGTCAAAATTGGAGTCTTTGGCGCAACAGGTTCAACAATTGCTTCAAATGCAAGAGCAAGGGGTGATTGGTTCGGGATCTTTTGGTCCTTCTTCAGATTCAGCCAACATGGTTAAGACATCGGGTACTAATTTTTTTAACTCAATCTAGTACTCAATTCATCATAGATTCGGGAGCTACCGATCATATGTGCAACTCTGCAAATTTACTTTCTAATGTTTCCTTAAGTACCTCGTATCCACCCATTACTGTGGCTAACGGAATGCAGATTCCAACGCAAGGAACAGGACATCTTAAGTTGTTCTCACAGAATTCTGATGTTCTGGTCATACCTGATTTGTCTTCTAATTTACTCTCTGTGAGTAAGTGCAGTAAAGAATTAAATTGCAATGTTATCTTTTCTTCTTCAAAGGTGTTGTTTCAGGATTGCAACACCAAGAAGACGATTGGTGAGGGACGACTGCAGAATGGCCTCTACGTCCTTGACTGTCATACGAATGCATTGGTGGCAAGGAAGGCAATGGAGGCTTCAAAGCTATGGCACATGCGTATGGGTCATCCTTCTGACCGTGTGTTGCAAGCTATTAATAGAAATTTATTTCATAATTGCAGTACTTGTGACTCTTGTCATTATGCTAAACAACACAGATTACCTTTTCCTCAAGGATCTGATTTAGCTTCTGAGGTGTTTGATTTAGTGCATTCGGATGTTTGGAGTGCTCCAAATGACTCAAGAGATGGTTTTAAGTATTTTGTTTCGTTTATTGATGACAAATCCCGTGCTACTTGGCTATACCTTCTCAAAGCTAAAAGTGATGTGGTCACTGTTTTTCAAGAATTTTGTAGCATGATTCAGAATCAGTTCAAAACTTGCATAAAAGTCTTACGCACTGATAATGGTACAGAGTATTCTAATCAGACCTTCCAATCTTATTTGAGTAGCTTGGGCATCATTAATCAAACTTCATGTGTCGATACACCTCAGCAGAATGGGGTAGCCGAACGAAAGAATCGGCACCTTCTTGAAGTGACCCGAGCATTATTATTTTCTAGAGGGATGCCGAAGGCTTATTGGAGTGATGCTGTTTTAACTAGTTGTTATCTGATTAATCGACTTCCTAGTCGTGTTCTGGGTTACAAGACACCTATGGAAATCCTTTATGGGCGCAAACTTAATATTGTGCATTTGAGAGTTTTCGGGTGTGTGTGCTATGTGCACTCTCGAAGTGGTGGTAAACTTGACCCTCGTGCCAAGAAGTGTGTGTTTGTGGGCTATTCATCAACAAAAAAGGGGTACAAATGCTTTGATCCAACCACTAGGCGGATGTATATATCGTGTGATGTTACATTTGATGAATCTACTATGTTTTTTCATTCCAGGAGTCCAATTCAGGGGGAGTATAATGAGTTGACAGTTGAATTAGCTCCTATTCCTATGGTGGATGAGTTGAATAATGGCCTTGGAATTAGAAGTAACCCGCGGAATGACCTCGAAGGAATATATGAGACTAGAGAAGTAATCAGCAATGACAGCCCTGAATCAATGCCTGTACCAAGGACGACTTCGGATGGGACAGCTGGGACAGCTGCCGAATTGGTTCCCATTGCTTATGAACCAGTTCCAGCATCTCTAGCTCCGATTCGAAGATCTACCCGTATGTCTAAACCTCCAACACGTCTTCAGGACTTCACCACTTATCACACAGTACAATATCCCATCCAAAATCACATTGGCTATGACAAGTTATCTTCTAGTTTTGCTGGTTTTTTATCTGTTCTTAAAGAGACCACAGAACCTAATAGTTTTGAGGAAGCTAGCAAGCAAACGATATGGCTTGAAGCCATGAAAGATGAGCTACAAGCACTTGACAAGAATAATACTTGGGATGTAGTTCTTTTGCCTGATGGAAAGCGCACTGTTGGGTGTCAGTGGATTTATAAAATTAAATATAACAGTAATGGCTCAGTAGAGAGGTACAAAGCCAGGTTAGTTGCTAAGGGATACACCCAGACTTATGGGATTGACTACAAAGAAACTTTTGCTCATGTTGTAAAAATGAATACTGTCAGGGTTCTTATGTCAGTTGCAGTCAATTGCGGGTGGCCCTTATTTCAAATGAACGTGAAGAATGCATTCCTTCATGGTGATCTCCAAGAGGAAGTTTACATGGACCTTCCGCCTGGGCACCATCTACAAAGAGAAGAAGGGATGGTGTGTAAACTCAGGAAGTCCATATATGGACTTAAACAGTCCCCTCGGGCTTGGTATGGAAAACTTAGCACCTCTCTTCTTAAGTTTGGATATAACCCGGGAAAAGCATATTCCTCTATGTTTACCAAGACTGATGAAAAGGGTATTGTAGTTCTCCTTGTATATGTTGATGATATTGTAATCACTGGGAGTAATCAGTCAGGGATTGATGCGCTTAAAACTCAGTTGCACCGAGAGTTTGATATTAAGGATCTTGGGCAGTTAAAATATTTCTTGGGTATTGAGGTGGCAAATTCTAGCAAAGGCTTATTCCTTTCACAGCGAAAATATGTTTTAGATCTATTGAAGGAGACATGCAAGATAGGAGCAAAACCAGCTAGTGTTCCCATGGATTACAATAAGAAAATAACTTCAGATGATTTTCTATTACAGGATGTGGGTCGATTCCAGCGTCTTGTCGGCAGACTAATCTACCTAACTATTACCAGACCTGATATTACTTATGCTGTTAGTTTCATAAGTCAGTTCATGCAAAATCCTACACAAGGACATATGTGTTTAGTTGATTATCTGCTGAGATACTTAAAAGCCACACCAGGGAGAGGTTTATTTATGAAGAAAAATGATCATACAAAATTAGTTGGATATACAGATGCAGATTGGGCTGGAAGTCCTCATGACCGAAAGTCCACCACTGGATTCTGTATGTTTGTGGGAGGTAATGTTGTCACATGGAAAAGTAAGAAACAATCTGTGGTTGCTCGGTCAAGCGCTGAAGCAGAGTATCGAGCAATGGCATCTGCTACTAGCGAAATCGTTTGGCTACGACTGTTGCTTCAGGAATTGGGTTGTAGATCTTTAAATTCTCCTACGAAATTATTCTGTGACAACCAGGCTGCTACTCACATCGCCTCGAACCCTGTGTTTCATGAAAGAACTAAACACATTGAGGTGGACTGTCATTTCGTACGAGAAAAGTTTCAAGACAAAACCATTGAGACAACTTATATCCGAAGTGGAGAACAATTGGCAGATGTGTTCACCAAAGCTCTTCCTAAGGGGCCATTTCAAGAGATAGTGAGCAAGTTGACCTCCGATGATATCTTCGCTCTAACTTGAGGGGGAGTGTTGGTGTGATTGATGCTAATCCCTTCTTTTTGGGAAGAAATTATGCATATTTGATTAAATTCTGTAATATTGGGAATTGCCTTTTTTGGTTTTAGTTTTTCTCATTGTCTTCCTTTCCTGTACTATATAAAATAATGGAAGTCCCTCTCTAAAAAAAAAAAAACAGAGAAGAAACAGAGAGGATTACCCGAGGACGTAGGCTTATTGCCGAACCTCGTTAAATTGTGTCTTCTTGTCTAATTTCTTCAGTTTCCCATGCTTCAGAATCCCCATCTCCTCCAACGTTGGCTAGCTTTGGAGGCATGTGTTTTACACCAAAAAGAAACTGTCTTTTGGTCAACAGCCCTCCAAATAGATACCGGATGTTTGAAGATTGACATGGCATACTGCAGTAAAACCCGCACCCCTACTTTGATTAAAATCTCCTTTCCAACTTTGGATACAAACTTTTCTTTTCAATAGAGGCGTCAAATGGGTGGGTCGGGTCGGATTTGGGTCGGGTCGAATATGGTCCGACTCATATTGACCCATCTGACCCATCTTGACCCATATTTAATAACCCATACCCGACCCGACCTACAACTGTCGTACACCCAACCCGACCCATTTTGACCCATATTACCTAATTTATTCTATTTTAAGTAAATTAAATAATAAAAAATTAAATAATAAAAAATTAAAAATTAAAAAATTAAAAAAATCTATAAATTGTCATGCTTATAAATAAATAAAAAAGGCTGACTAAATATTTATAAATCGATCCAACCTATGTAAGGGAAAACGCCAAAATAAGACGGTAGCGATAAAAAAAAATAATGGCAACCTCATTTGTAATTGATCCATATGGAATAAAAGATTGCCCAGTTTCCCACATATATAATCTCTAGTTACAAGAGCAAGTTTCAGCTGAATACAAATTGAGAAGAGTTTCATGTCTCTCAATAAAGCTCCACTCCGATCGAACGTTACTATAAAAACTTCACACCCACTACGAAATAGTCAAGAGAGAGATATAGCTACCGTGTATCACCGAAAACGTAAAAAATTGAGATTAGCGAGCTCCTCACTATAATTCCATTGAAATATTAATAGTTAGAAAATCTTTCTACACAAAACAAATCACACTCACACTATATCAAAAGAGCAATTTAGAGGCTCGTTCACCACGTAAATCGAATTCATGACGTTATGGAAGATAGCTAATCGATTCACCACTAGGCCGATCGACTCAATAGGGTTAACACAAAAGATTATATTACTAAGGAACATGGCAATACAATAGTTGACACTCCCGGATACAAAAAGCCGAGCGTGCTATAAGTCCGGCATTGCTAAAAGCATACATATTTATGCAAATGCCAAACAGTTGTTTAAATCGAAGCACAATTTTTGTAGCGAGAGAAAACTCAATAGCATGATAGGAGATGTTTGTGCATTATCAATATGAGTCACAGTTGTTTAAATCGAAGAAACACCTGATATGAATTTTACAAGCTTGAGCAAAGCTTCTTAACCAGTGTTTGAGGATGAATAAACTGAACAAATTCGCAACTAAATCATCCACACAGAGGTTGGCAACGATGAAGGTTTCTGCAACGATGAGCAGCCGACCATGTTCACAACAGTAGAAACAAAAAGAAAAAAACAGGGGGATTGAACTATGATCTTCACACGACCAGATCCCACCGAATTCAACCCACAAAAACTGACATATGATCTTCACAGGCATGAAAACGATTTGAATTTGATTCAAACAAAGCCTAAGCTGAGCAAACTGAGCAACCGATTCGTGGACTCTTGGAAGATGAGATGGAGGTCATTTGGAACCAAAAAAAAAAGGAGAAAGCCCACGAATCGAAACGCGAAAATTACCTCGAATTGGAGAGAGACGGAACGAGAGAGAAGATTGCGAGCGACGAAGGCGGTGACGGAGGCGCGTAACGGCTGCTTGTGTTTTGCGACTTGCAGCTGTAGAGCAAGAGCTGCTTGCAAAAGACTGGATTGGGTAATCCACGACTTGCAAACCTTGTTGGGTCGAAAATGGGTCAAAAGTGGATCCAAAATGGGTTTTCAGTGTGGCTCATATTTGATCCATTTAATTTTACCTTAGCATTTTGGATCCATTTTTAGTGGTTTTTAAAAGTTGATGACCCATATAAGACCTATTTTATACAAAAAATGGGTCAAATATGGGTCTATGATCCATATTGACCGCTCTACTTTTCAACCCGGCGGCTTCATGCTTCCATGCAACCATCTACTTTTTAGTCTGGCCTCAACTCGAAAGAATTTTCCCAAGTGCTTTCTTGTTGTCGTCAATTTTCGAGACTCTCATCTGCTGACCCGTGTTTCTTCTCAACCGATATGGTTATTTGGTGTTAAAGTAAATCCCTGATTTGTTCAGATTGATTTCCCAGCCTGTAACGAATCAGTATTGATACGATAGAAGGTACGTTTGGACATTCCCTAACCTTCCCGTCAAGAAAAAAAAAAAAAAAGAAATACTGCGTCATCCGCAAACAACATGTGGGTTAGTGGGGGACAATGCCTATTTAGCCATATACCTTTGAAGCTTCCATCTTGAAGTGCCTTCTGCACGAGGAAGGATAACATGGTTGCCACAATTATAAATAAACGGGAAGATAATGGGTCACCCTGACGAAGTCCTCTTGATGGCTTAAAGTAGATAAGGGGTTTCCCATTGAATTTAACACTGAGAGGTTATGGCGTTCTTTAGGAAGTTAAGACTGACGAACTTCAATAGATGATTAGAGATACTAAGGGCAAAGACTTGATGACAAGGCTCCTTAAGGTATCTTATACCGATTATATATTGCATTTGAATACAATACTACCGCAAACGTTTTCAAAATAAGTCAACCGATTTTCACATTATTTTGGTTAATGTGCATAAAATCATGAGAGGTAGAGTGAAGAGACCTCCTAGGCAAATGCTGTATTGTCTACTTTGTGGAGGCTTCCTATCTCTATTTTCTCCCTAAGCTTCTATACTTTGTGTAATTACTGAAACTTAAATAACAATAAAAGAAACAATAATAGAGAGTCTGTCATATCACGTGCGATGGCTAGTATAAGTTTATGGTGGTTTAGTTGCTACAAAGCCTCATCTATGACAGGCATGAATGCTTAATACCTACAAAGCATGTAACGATTTCTTTGATACGTAAATTTCTACTCTTAACTTTCATTTTAAACATTTGAAATCTACAAGAAAGCAGGGCTAGCAAAACAGAAGTTAAAGAATTTGAAAGAAGATTTCCTTCTCCTATATATGGTGTCAAGTCGCACCAAACAAGGGGAATGATCTGAAATCCCTGGAAGCAAACATTCAATTGAATAGTGGCTATATTTATCCTGCCATTCTGCATTAATCAAGACTATCAATTCTGCTTGCTTTAAGATTGTCTCCCGGGCTTTTGTTTGTCCATGTGAAGAAAGGGCTTGTAGACAGAGGTTCAAGTAGTGCACGTTCCTCAATCATGGTGTGTTTTGTTCCTCCATACCTGAAGTCCAATGAATGCTGGAGCCAATCCTTTCACTTTTGTCCCTTGTTTCATTAAAATGCCCCATTAACAACTTGGGCCGATTTCTTGTATGTTTGGTAGAAAAAGTTCAAATGTTGCGCCAAAGAAACGTTCGTTCTACTTCGGTGTTGTACCCATAGATGGCAGATAGCAACAAAGGGTCCATCCTAGGTTTTCCAATGAGGCAATGTATAAACCTGAGCAGAAACTTCCAACACGGTTTGACTAAGGATGGACGATTCCCAGAGGATGCAAATTGTACCCTCCCTGCTGCACATGCAGTTATGAGTATAATTCCAGCCTCAAAAACTACTATCAACGACAAAATCAGCATTGACTTCTTTTATTTTGTGCTCAATCAAATTGAGATTTTGGGGATCTTGGGACGGAGCAAATTCCATCAGTTTGCTTCATTTGGGGCTGCGATTAAGGCCCCTCACATTCCAAGAGACAATATTCATAAATCAGGAGGCTTCGTTAGATCCCCAAAACCCCTAGTTTGTCCGAGGGACAATCCAAAGCATCCACCACTTCCAATAGAGCAAATTTGTTATCAGAAGAAACTAATTAGGGGCACTTTTGCATTTGTTGTTTGACTCTTTTTACTTGCTACCAACTGGTGTAAATTGTGAGGAAGAAGGATCAGATATGATAGAATTAGGGGCATTCAACAGGGTGATTGAGGAGTTAATAGTTCTCTTCAGCATGAGAGATGGCCTAGGAACAGAAGTAACTCATGCAACATCTTCGGGAACCGAGTTAGGAGGGCTACAGTTTTTTGGGTCTTAGGAACTCAAATTTCTGTGCTTGGCCCAATACGATCTTTATGGCCGAAAAGCACTTGCATTTCTCGCATCTCAGAGGCATCCAGCTGTATTGCACCATGGCCTAAAAATTTTCTCCATTACCCATTTCGATGTCGAATTTTCCTGGGAATGTGCAATCTATGTTTATGAGGGTGCATACCTTTGAATAGGATAGCCACTTTTTTTTGGTTCTGTGGCCGTGTCTATGTTGAAGTTATGTATCAGTTCAGCTGCTAATATTTTGTCATTCTGTTATTCATTCAAATTGTTTGTTAGATGGTTAGTTTGTTAGCTATTTTTCAGGAGGTGAAGCAAGTCTGTTTCTCTGTTAGCTATTTTCTAGGAAGTGGAAATATTTGTTTTGCACGTTTGAGTCAGGTTCTATTTAAGCTTGTACTTGACATTCTTTTAGTAGTATGAATGAAGTTTATTCTGGCTTCTTCATCCTCTCTTTCTCTCCGTGAAAACAGAGGTTTGTGTGTATTAGCAGTTTCTGCTTCTGAAGGATTCAGATTCAGAAGCAGATTCTGACTTCCTTCTGAAGGATTCAGATTCAGAAGCAGATTCTGACTTCCTTCTGAAGGATTCAGATTCAGAAGCAACTTCTGACTTTCTTCTGCAACATTGGTATCAGAGCCCTACTGATCTTAAGGGACTTGTGAGAGAGTGCTAATTTGAAGAAGAGGAGGAAAGATGGAACAAACTGGTGTACCGGCTAGAGCTCCAACCTTCGATGGAGACAACTACCAGGCATGGGCAGTAAAGATGCAAGCTTTCATGGAGGGTTCAGACCTTTGGGAAGCTGTAGAAGAAGACTACGAGGTTGCTGATCTACCCAACAACCCAACTATCAATCAAATCAGGTACCATAAAGAGAGGGTGACTCGAAAAGCAAAGGCAAAATCTTGTCTGTTTTCTGCTGTCTCTTCGACTATATTTACTAGAATCATGAAAAAGAATTCAGCGCATGATATATGGAATTATTTGAAGGAAGAGTATGAAGGGGATGAGAGAGTGAAAGGGATGAAGGTGCTGAACTTGTTAAGGGAGTTTGAAAGGCAGCAAATGAAAGAAAGTGAGTCTGCGAAAGAGTTTGTTGATAGGCTAGTTGATATAGCCAATAAAATAAGGGTGCTAGGGACTGATATAGATGATAAAAGGCTGGTTCAGAAGATTTTGGTTGCAGTGCCTGAAAGGTTTGAAGCAACCATTGCTTCCCTTGAGAACACAAAGGACATTTCAGACATCAAACTTGCTGAAGTCCTAAGTGCTCTACAGGCTCAGGAGCAAAGGAGGCTTATGAGGAAGAATGAGCCTATCGAAGGTGCCCTGCTAGCCAAGCTGAAGCTGAATACTACAGAAAAGGGAAAAGGATGGAACCAGAATAGAAGATATGGTGAGACCATTCATAGTCATAGCCATGGAGGTTCAAGCAGTGGTGGACATGACAGGAAGTGGAATGCAGTTCCATGTAAGCATTGTGGGAAGAAAAATCATCCTCACTTCAAGTGTTGGAGGAGACCAGACGTGAAGTGTAGGAGGTGTCATAAGATGGGCCATGTTGAGGCCATTTGCAAGGAGAAACATCAACAACAGCAAGCTGAAAGTCAAACTGCAGTAGCCAGTGAAGTGGAGCACCTGTTTGTTGCCTCCTGCTTCATCCCAAATGCATTTGGAGATGGATGGCTCGTGGATAGTGGTTGCACTAATCACATGACAGGTGATGAAAGGCTATTCAGCAATTTAGATAAATCTGTGAAGTCTAAAACAAGATTGGAAATGGAGAACGTATAGAAGTAGAAGGCAAAGGTGATGTAGTGCTTGAAGGTCCCGGTGGTGCTAAGCTTATCACAGAGGTTATGTTTGTGCTAAAGATAGATCAGAACCTGCTGAATGTGGGTCAGTTAGTAGAGAAGGGGTTGAAAGTTGTATTTGAGAAGAGTGAGTGTGCCATAGGAGATGAGAATGGTCACATCTTTTTTAGGATTCCTATGAGGAACAAGTGTTTTACATTTGATCCAGTTAATGAGAATCATGATGCCATAAAGAGTATACAAGATGAGGAGGAGTTATGGCATAGAAGACTAGGTCATTTTCACAGCAAGGGGCTGCAATACTTGCAGCAAAATGAAATGGCAGTGGGATTACCTATGTTGCAGAAGGAAGTAACCGGCTGTAGAGCATGTTTGCAAGGCAAGCAAGTGAGGATTCCTTTTAAAAGATCAAATTGGAGAGCCAGTGAGAAGCTGCAGCTAATTCACACTGATGTGTGTGGTCCAATGCCAGAGGAATCACTGAATGGCAGCAAATACCTCATCACTTTCATAGATGACTGCACTAGAATGTGCTGGGTATACTTCATGAAGACCAAGGCTGAAGTTGATGAGATTTTTCTAAGGTTCAAAAGAGAAGTAGAGAAGGAGAGTAGCTGTAATATCAAGGCAATCAGGTCAGACAATGGAGGAGAATACACCTCAGGCAGATTCAAGGCCATATGTGATAATGCAGGGATCAAGCATCAGCTCACTGTGCCATACACTCCACAGCAAAATGGAGTGAGTGAAGGGAAGAACAGAAGTATTATGGAGATGGTTAGATGCATGCTACATGAGAAAGAACTTTCTAAGGAGTTCTGGGCTGAGGCTGCCAATACTGCAATCTTCCTTCTGAACAGGCTGCCCACTAAAGCTCTCAACAAGCAAACACCATTTGAAGCATGACATGGATACAAGCCTAAGGTGAGTAACCTAAAAGTGTTTGGTTGCATTTGCTATTCATTGGTTTAAGTATGTTAAGAGGGATAAACTTGATCAAAGAGGAGAAGCATGTATCTTTGTGGGATATAGCTTGCAATCTAAGGCTTATAGAGTTTATCATCCTGCTAGCAACAAGGTTGTGGTGTGTAGAGATGTGAGCTTTATGGAAGATAAGAAGTGGGACTGGTCTGTGGAAGGAAGCAAGGTTGAAAAGAATGCAGTATATCAAGATGATGGGTCATTGCAGGTTGAACCAAATGAAGTAGTGGACGATGATCTAGTTGATCATGCTCCTGCGAGGGGCACTAGGTCTCTTGCTGAGATCTATGAGAGTTGCAATACAGCTATGTTTGAACCAGCTAGCTATGAGAAGGCAAGTGAAGATGTGAAATGGTGTGTTGCAATGGAAGAAGAAATCAGAATGATTGAGAAAAACCAGACATGGGATCTGGTTGAAAGGCCTAGAAGCAGAAAGGTGATTGGAATAAAGTGGGTATTTAGGACAAAGTTGAATCCTGATGGCTCAGTACATAAGCACAAAGCAAGGCTTGTTATCAAAGGCGATGCGCAGGTATGGGGGGTAGACTACTCTGAAACCTTTGCTCCAGTGGCAAGGTTGGATACCATAAGGATGCTGCTGGCAATTGCTGCACAAAAGAGCTGGCAAGTATTTCAACTGGATGTGAAGTCAGCTTTCCTGAATGGAGAGCTAGTAGAGGAGATCTATGTTGAGCAACCTGATGGCTTTGTAGTGATAGGCAAGGAAGATCATGTGTATAAGTTAAGGAAAGCCTTGTATGGCTTGAAGCAGGCTCCAAGAGCCTGGTATAGTAAAATTGATGAGCATCTGCAGGAACTTGGATTTAAAAGAAGTTTGAGTGAAGTGACTCTATACGTGAAGAAGGGTGCAAAAGGTATAGCAATTGTCTCTCTTTATTTTGATGATCTTCTGGTTACTGGTGACTGTGGGGAACAAATTGAAGAACTAAAGAGAGGGTTGATGAAGCAGTTTGAAATGACTGATCTTGGACTAATGTCCTTCTTTCTGGGAATGGAGGTGCAACAGAGGAAAGGTGAGGTGTTCATCTGTCAAAAGAAATATCTAAGAGAGATCTTAAAGAGGTTTGAGATGGAGAAATGTAGAAGTGTGAGCACTCCTATGAATCTAAAGGAGAAGCTGCAAAAGACTGAAGGAGCTGAGCCTGCTGATGAAGGATTATACAGAAGTTTAGTCGGCTGCTTAATGTATCTAACTGCAACAAGACCAGATATCTTGTATACAGTAGGTGTGCTTTCAAGATTCTTAAGTTGTGCTGGTGAAGAGCACTTGGTAGCTGCAAAAAGGGTTATTAGATATCTGAAAGGCACTCAGTCGTTTGGTGTCAAGTTCACTAAAGTGAATAATTACAGGTTGCAAGGCTTTGCTGACAGTGATTGGGCTGGTTCAGTCAAAGATATGAGGAGTACAACTGGTTTTTGCTTTACTTTGGGATCTAGATGTTTCACTTGGAGCTCAAAGAAACAAGAAGTGGTTGCTCAGTCCACTGCAGAAGCTGAGTTTCTAGCAGCTACAGCAGCAGCCAATCATGCAATATGGTTGAGAAAGCTGATGCAAGACCTAGAGATGGGAGTTGAAGAACCAACCGATATACTTGTAGACAATCAAGCTGCATTAGTTATATCTCAAAACCCTGTTTTTCATGGGAGAACCAAGCATTTCAAGATTAAGTTTTACTACTTGAGGGAAGTGCAACAAGAAGGTGAAGTGAAGCTACTCTATTGCAACACAGAAGATCAGGTGGCTGATGTGTTTACTAAGCCACTACAAGCAAGCAGGTTCGAATTACTGAAAAAGAAGGTTGGAATGTGTTCTATTCCTTAAGACAAAGAGGAGCTGTTATTATTAAAAAATAAAATAAAAGTTTGCAGCAGCAACTGATCCAAGGAGGAGTTTGTTGAAGTTATGTATCAGTTCAGCTGCTAATATTTTGTCATTCTGTTATTCATTCAAATTGTTTGTTAGATGGTTAGTTTGTTAGCTATTTTTCAGAAGGTGAAGCAAGTCTGTTTCTATGTTAGCTATTTTCTAGGAAGTGGAAATATTTGTTTTGCACATTTGAGTCAGGTTCTATTTAAGCTTGTACTTGACATTCTTTTAGTAGAATGAATGTAGTTTATTCTGGCTTCTTCATCCTCTCTTTCTCTTCGTGAAAACAGAGCTTTGTGTGTATTAGCAATTTCTACTTCTGAAGGATTCAGATTCAAAAGCGGATTCTGACTTCCTTCTGAAGGATTCAGATTCAAAAGCAACTTCTGATTTCCTTCTGAAAGATTCAGAAGCAACAGTCTAGATAAAGAGGTCTTCCAAGAACGCTACATACGCAACTTAAACCGGTTTTGGTCCACAGAACATGAGGTACATTATAAGAACGTGGCCAAACCAACACAGAAGTGATTTTCGCCCTCTCTAATCTAATAAGGGGATGCCACTTTTGCAGGAACATACGTTTTTCTGCAATGTCCCACACCCCCCAATTCCATAACTTCAACCATAATAGGATTCATCATCTCAAACTCGAGGATGGCTCTATTATTACCGAGGAGGGTACTCTTAAGAACGCTTTAATATTATATTATCAACACCTTCTTGGTAACTCCAAGCTTATAAATATTCCACATGAGAGATATGCTTCTTTATTCCCTGAAGATGTCAATGCTCTCCTTACCTTTCTTGCACCTCAGAGATCAGATGGACTTAGAATCTTAAAAGGCTTCAATTACTTTAAAGCTCCGGGTCTAGAAGGTTTTAACAGTCTATTCTACAAATGTGGTTGGCCCAGCATAGAGCGGACATAGAGGAAGCTGTCATGGACTCCTTCTCTTCAAAAAGAATGTTGAAATCTATAAATTCCACATTGATTTCCCTTATACTGAAGGTCCAAAACCCATCATACCTCAATGAGTTCAAACCCTTTCATGTTGCAATGTCCTATATATCTAAACTTTTTGCAGAGTGTACAAGTTGTGTGCTTCCATCGATTGTCCACCTCAAGCAAACCGTTTTCATCATTGCGCAATAGATCTTGGAGAATATTTTATTACACCACGATCTATTACTCAATAAGGGTAAATGTGTGGCAATAATGATTGATCTTATGAAAGCTTATGACATGGTAAAAGGGGATGTAGTTTTTGGGATTCCCAAAGGTATAAATACACCTCACTATTTGGTTGACATGACATTTGAATGCATCACTACATCAAGATTTTCAGTGAACTCCAATGGAGAACATATTGGCCATTTTACTAGTACCAATGGGTTGCGGCAAGGTGATCCTCTTTCTCCTTATCTCTTTATCTTGATTATGGAGCTTCTTAATAGAATTGTCAATGCGAAAGTTGCTACTTCTGCTTTCAAGTATCACTAGCGTTGTAAAGCACAACAGATTACCCACTTATGATTTGCAGACGATTTGTTCTTATTTGTTTATGGAGATGTAGATTCTGTCATCTGCCTTGTCGATGCCCTTGACAAATTTGCAATTATGATAGGACTACAGTTTAACCTTGATAAATGCCAAATCTTTTTCCTCTAGGTTAAATGAGGATGAAAAGGTCCTTATACTAGACCACACCCCGTTTGTCACAGGTGCCCTCCCTATTAGATATCTAGGTGATCCTCTTATTACAAGAGATTCACTCACACAGGCTAGATTGCAAGAGTTTTACTAACAAGATCTTTAAAAAAATTGAAAGTTGGGGCATGAAGCATATGAGTTATGCAGGGCGCTTGCAGTTAACCAAATCATTCCTCATTTCCATCTACCCCTATTGGATGCAAGTTTTTTTGTACTTCCAAAGCAAATCATATATGAGGCTAAGAAGAGGATTCATCAATTTCTATAGGCGGAAAATAGAGTAAACCATAGAAGGTGGCATGGCAAGTAGTTTGCTCACATAAAAAGGAAGGAGGATTAGGACTACCTGATTTGAACATATGAAATAAGGTATTGTTAGGTCGCATGCTGTAGAGCCTCACCAATCGTCCATCATCTTCTCTTTGGAGTATATGGGTTCACAACACCAAATGCAGAGGCACTCCAATTACGCAGATCAACATTAGGGCAGTATGGCTTGGAGTTAACGATGTATCCTTAAATTGCAACCTATTTTAACCTTGGTTATCCGTAGCTCAGGATACTATTGCCAAGAAATTTATGATGAACTTAGACATGTGGGACAGGTTGTGAAATGATATCACCTAATTTGGATCAGTGGCATTAGCAAACACAATTTTATTAGTTGGCTTGTTTACAAAAATAGACTACCGATAGCAAAAATTGTTGGCCAATGGGTGTCTTCAGTTGATTTGTAATGTAACTTTTGCAGAGTTGGTATAGAAGAGAGAACACATTTATTCTTCTAATATGAGTGGACCGGCAGCATATGGCACATTATCCTTGCACAACTTGGGATTAGAGGTCCTTTAGGAGGATGGAATAAGGAAGTTCAAGGGATGATCAAGGCAACAAAAGGAAAAGACTTGGCCGCAAAACTCCTCAAGATATCCTTTTTAGCAACCATACATCCTATTTGGATGGAGCACAACTGTAGGCGATTTCAAGACAAGTCAACAGATATCCATATTATTTTGGTAAACGTGCGTAAAATGTAAGATGTAGAGCTTCGCTCTATAAAAAAAAAAAAAATTGGTCCTTCCCAATCAAATGTGGTTTTTGCAACTATATGGAGACTTCCTACCTCCATCTTTTTGAACTACTAGCACTATTTGTAACACTCGGGGATGCTCATAAGCTGCTATACTTCATTTGCTTTATAAAACTTACATTTTTCAAATATATATATACACACGTGAAATCTGACTTTTACTTGATATTCAGACTTTGAGCCTTGCCACTTTTTAAAACGGATATTTTCATGTGCGATGAAATGATTATTATTATTATTATTATTATTATTATTATTATTATTATTATTTTTATTATTATTATTATTATTTTTCATAATCTCGTTTGTTTTTTTTTTTTGAGGGAAAGTTGAAAAGAGCTTTTGAGGCCTTGACCCTTGAATTTGCCGGACATGTGGCAAAGTAATTTCCATCTTTCAGCACAATGATTTCTTACCTCAATTTCTATCTTTTTGTGGGTCACAAAGATGAACAGCCGCAAAATAACAAAACTTGATAATATCTCAGTTATATTCCTCAATTGTAAGGAGAAAAACAATCACTCAAACATAATCTTTAAATATTAACGTGTCAAATGTTAGGTGTCAACAAGGATAATCCTGTCAATATAGAAAGTATCAAACACTCAAAGGTTTTTTCCATATGAGGAAGCAGTCTCCACCTCCATTTAATGGATCAACTACACCATTTCTACACCAAAGGAGTTCATTCCCTTACTATCCTCTTCCAAAAAACCTCATCGGCATCAGCATCTCCTTCCAAAATAAACTCCAGCAATATGAAGAGTCCAGTGCTCTTCGCACTCCTCTCGTTCAGTCAAATTCTTCTCATCGCCATCCTCCCATTCACATCAGCGGACCTCGTGGTGGACACGTGCAAGAAGGTGCCATACACCGACTTCTGCATCACGGCTCTCAGGTCTGACCCCAGGAGCTCCACCGCCGACACCAAGACCTTAGGCCTAATCATGGTCGACAAGGTTGACGCTAGCGCCAAGTCGACTCTGACCAAAATCGAGGACTTGCTCGGCAAAGCCACCGACCCAAGGACGAAGCAAGCATTGACCTCTTGCGTGCAGTCGTACAAAACCATCATAAGTGCGATGGTGCCCCCGAGCAAGGACGGTTTGATGAAAGGCGACTACCAGTCCGCTGTGGATTACATGAATGGCGCCGCGAACAGCGCCTTCACGTGCGAAACGGGCTTTGGAGGCTCCAAGTCGCCGATATCTGACTTGAACGATTATGAGCGCCAAGCGGCCACGGTGGCTTCCGCCATTGCTGGCTTATTGCTGTGAGCACTGATGATAAAAGATACAATTTGTATGATAAATAAGGGTGGCAGAATTTATGTATAGCTCGGAAGCAAAATGAAAAATGAACCGTGATGTTTGAAAATGCAGTTTTCTTTTGATGAAATTCTATTAATAACGCAATCATTTTTAAGGCTGATGCATATGCTTGTGAAAAGGCACTCATCGTTGCTTTCCTCCTCAAGTAAACTTTCTTACACTCTTGCTCACATATAGGACTAGCTATTTGAAGTTAATAAGTCAAATTTACATTCTTAACAGTAACGTTTCTTCAACTGAGGATTAGATTTTTCCACTTATCTACCGGATATTTATGTATTAGGTGTACAATTCCATAATCGAGCGCCTTTTTACTAGATAACAGGTATATGAGTGGAGAAATTATTAGAATTTAGGCCTCTCAAACAAACTATCTTACACAGAATGCATCATGTGATTATGACACATGGAGAAACAAGCAAATCTAAGGTCGACTTGTCGCAAAGTACCGAAGAGATCGCGCTTGAGTACTGCAGAATCGGGAATGGAGTCGCGGATATATCCACTGAAGCGTCATCCCAAGCCAAATTTGACTCCCTCTGGAGGAGCGTTGAACTAACGATCCATTCATTGTTCGAGAGCTTTCTTGCCCAATCTTAAAGTAACCAAGGGCAGCCTTGATTCTTGTCTGCTTAATGGACGTGGCCAACAAGTAAAAAACCCCGCGATAGAGTAACATCTTCAAGGCAGAGAACGTGGCTATCACCCAACCACAAATTCCACGTACATAACTTCCTCATGTAAACCCATCATTATAATTTGTTAAACCCCCTCCAATTTGTCCCTTTGCCGAGAAATTACGTACACATTTTTATACACACCTTCACATCAAGATCAATACCGAAGACTGTCACCAAATTTTAAGCGACTCTAGCAATCAGATACTATGGCTAGTAGAGAGGATAAGATCAGGGTTTTGATTATTTACTACATGAGAAGTATGAATGCTTGTATGCTACAAAGCATGCTATCACCTCTTCTTTTTTTCCTCCCAAAACTAATGGTTGAACTGGAAAAAAAATGCAATCGTTATTTTTATTATTTTTTCTTTTTAACTTTTATCTTGAACATATGAAATCTGACTTTTATTTCAGCACAGAAACTTTGACACTTAATACTTTTTAAAGAGGATGTTTTATTTATAGGTCTAATTCTGTAAAAAAGAAAATCAAACTTTAGCAAACCCCAATTGTACCCCAATTTTTTTTTTGTTTTCTAAAAAATTAAAAAATTTCACTCTAGTTTCAAATATGGCCCAATCAACCCTCCGTCCAAAAATTGCTATTGATTTCTTCAAAATTATAATATCAGGATACTGTTATTATTCCATATGAAGTTGAGAATGTCAATGAAGTCCAAGGTTATGATAATGAACCTCTAAGTGACCATAATATTGATAATTTGGAAAAAATTAGTGGCTAATTTTGGCTAGAGGTATAATGGGGCCAAATGTGGAACTAACGTGAAAGGTTATGATTTTTTTTAGATAAGAAAAATTCAGATATAAATTGGAATTGGACCTAAAATTAGAGGATTTTTTAAGGATAGGTATATCGAAAGTCCTAAAACCTGTTGGAAAAGTGCAATGGAATCCTAAATTTTTTTAAAAACTTACTAAAACTAGCCTTTATTTAGATAAATCTCATTATGTTATTTTTAGGATAGGTATACAAAAAGTTCTAAAACTTATTGTAAAAGTACAATTGACTACTAAAACTTATTAAAAGTAAGGTCAATTGCCCAACTCTGTCTCACCTTCTATTTGCGGACGATGCCCGTTGGAATTGGAAAGAAACTTGGCATATGAACTCAGAGTCCCTGTGTTGGAAAAAAACAGGGAAATATCTAGGTATTCCCTCTAATTGGGGCACCTCCAAAAAATAGATGTTTGGCTAGATATTGGCAAGGGTTAATATGGAATTAGAAGGCTGGAAAGAACAACTGATCTCGATGGCAGGAAAGGAAATCTTGATTAAATCAGTAGTCCAAGCACTACCACAATACGCCATGTCTATTTTTAAAATCCCTATATCTCTATGCAGAGCCATTGAAAGGAAAATAGCCTCTTTCTAGTGGAAAAACAGTGAATCATCTACAGGCCTCCACTGGAAAAGATGGGATATCTTAAAACAAAGGAAAGATAGCGAGGGCATGGGATTCAGAGACCTCATTACTTTCAACAAAGCTCTATTGGGGAAACAAGCCTGGCGTCTAACACAGAATAGAAACTCTCTATGGAGTAGATTTTTAAAGGCCTCTATTTTCCTACGAGCAGATTCTGGCAAGCCAAAAAAGGGTCTCGCCCTTCTTGGGGTTGGCAGAGTATTTTAACGGGGAGGGAGGCTATTACAATCATGGTCATGTGGACTGTTGGTACTGGGGAAGATATATCTATTCGGGAGGACAGATGGTTGAGACGTGGAATAATTGGAGGTCCAGCAAATCGAGGGGAACTTAAAGCAGTTTCTGACTTGATAAGTCAGGGGGATCTGAAATGGGATGAACCTACTATAAGAGAGTTATTCGACTTCGAATTAGCAAATGAAATCCTAGCAACCCCCCTTCGCCTTCAACCCTCCATAGATAAGATTGTATGGGCGGCTACTAAGTCAAATGAATTCTCAGTAAAGAGTGCTTATAACATATTGCGTGAAGAAGGGTCATAGCAGATGAATACTCTACCTTCCACATCATACATACCTCCTCGCAGGCTCTGGAACCGTATCTGGCACCTCTGATCTCTCCCCAAGATCCGAATTTTTCTTTGGAAACTCTATCATAATGCCATCCCATCTAGAGAGAATCTTCTTAATAGAAAGGTTATCAACGATGCCCTATGTACTTTTTGCAGGGCCCAGATCAAAACAATTGAACATATGTTTTTCTATCCCTGGACCAAATCTGTTTGGGAACACCCGAAAGTCAGGGTAAAGTTCACAGCGTGTGATGTTTCTAGAATGGACAAATGGTTGGAAAAACGACTAGACAAGCCAGATACCTCTCCCTCCTTTGAAGAAATCGTCGCAATCCTCTGGGCAATGTGGAACGCACGCAATGATAAAATCTTCAGGCAAAAAAGTCCCAAACTTGAGCACCTAATTGAAACAGCAGAAGCTTTGTTAAGCAGTTACAGAAGATGGAACAAAGGAAAGCCAGATCTGGAGAGAAAGAAAGCAAAATCGCAACTCACCTGGGTTTCGCCGAAGAACGGAGATCTAAAGATCAACACAGACGGCTCTTTTAAGGTCGAACTCCTCAGGGGCGATTCTGGAGGGTTTTGCGAAGAAGATCTTCACCTCTTCCCCTCTGCAAGCCGAAGCATCTGCCCTTGTGGAAGCCTTGAGAACCCTCAGTTTGAGTTGTGTCGAGAAACTGTACTTGGAGTTTGACAGCAAAGCCTTGATTGACGCCGTACTTGGAAGAGATCTAATCCCATGGGAGATTGAGTCTTTGGTTCGGGAAGCCTAGGCCTACCTCAAATCCTATACAAATATTGCCTTGGCCCATTGTGACAGATCTGCGAACAAGGTTGCTGACTGGTTGGCAAAAGAAGCCCGGGATGACTCTTTACTTGTATTTTGGCTATCCTATCCCTCAAAAACCTTTTGGGATTTTCTTTGTACTGATGCCCCCTCCTTGAGGTTGGCTCCTTTGAACCCAGACTAATAAATAAAATATCGAATTTTCGATCAAAAAAAAATCTCCTCCATTAACCCGTCCAAATTGATGGTGAAAGATGATGAATTGGCATAATTTGATGTAATTTGAAGATACGTGGTGACTATTAGGTGCCACACTAGAAAATAGAAAAAAAAAGTAGTCCTTAAAGATTTGTAAAAGAATGTAGCCTAAAGCTGAAAGAGAAGACGAAAAGAATAGAAAGTTAAAAAGAAAAAAGGCCACAAAGAACAGGGAAGGTGACAAGGGTCTGGCCTCGAGTGGGGAGGGGCCGCCGCCCGGCCTTCACCGGGGAGGGCTGTGAGCTGATCGACCAAGACACTGGCAAAGGACTATTTCTGGAACGAGCGAGCGGCCAAGTTGAGCAAGAGCACAAGCGCCGCAATGCACGCCAGGGAAACGCGAAGGACGAGCTAAAATCGAGCAGCGCTGAGTTGCTTGGGTGGGACGTGAGGAAGTAAAAGAAGGTCAATTTAATAATTTAGAGGACGGTGTTCAAGAGTGGAATAAAATCACATTTGGAAACATCGCAACGGCGGCCGGCCGTGGTTGAGGCCATGACGGTGGGGCAGCAATGCCGCTCCATCCAAACGCTTTACACCACCTCCAAGCGAGGGCTTGCGCATGCCTTAATTATTTTGTTAATATAATTTAAGTAAGATTTTTGAGGTAAAAAAAAACGACCCATCCTTCCAGATTTAGCCGAAGTTTTTTTTTTTGGGTAAGGTACGAATAGTGTTAACTGATCAAAATCGCATTACAAAGGGAAAGCCCTTTACAAACCTTGCACCCCACGAGACATATGCGGATGTCACAGAGGGTGTGAGGGTGTATCGGCAACCAGCCTAGAAACACCACAAAAACAACCAGAACCGAGACCAACAGGACATGAATCAGGACGAAAGGGCACCAAGCCGACCCAACCAGTCACGACCAAGAAACAGAAGGCCACGACAGCAATAACAGACAGACCGAAAGGAAATCAGGTAAAGACATCAGGAGGCAAATCCCAACAGCGTTGCACCCTCCTATTGCAAGGAGAATCTTCAATCGGTTTTAGAGACATCGCCTTGTCCCTCACCGCCTTGCTGAGGCGCTTCTCCAGTGCCGGCAAGAAGAGATTCTGGTGACGGAACATTATGTTGTTCCTCTCCTTCCAAATGATGCTGCACAAAGCCGCAAAGGAAAATCTGGCGATCTTCTGATGAAAAAGATGGCCTCCGAAGGCTTTAGTAGCCCATTGAAGGTTATCGAGCCAACTCCTATTCCTCCAGACCAGGTTGTTCCTGGATGCCCAGAAGCGAGCCAATCTCGCTGTGATCCTACACCCGAAATAAAGATGGTTAACGGAGTCAGGCCTAAGGCGACAGAAGGCACAAGACCCATCCTCGATTCTGCGATTGCTGAGGAGAAGAATCTAAGTATGGAGTGTTGACACCTGATTTTTAATCATTTTTTTTCTATTGCTAAAGTAATAAAAAATTCATAAAAATTCATAAAATTGAAAAATCAACTTTGGGGACCTTAGCCAAGCCTAGGGAACCAATTTTGACCAAAAAACGATTTTTTCATATTTTCAGTATTTTTCGGTATTTTTATTTTCGAAAATTCATAAAACAAAAAATGAAGAAAAAAATGAGAAAATTGAAAAATCAACTTTGGAAGCCTTGGCCAAGCCTAGGCAACCATTTTTGAACAAAAAATAAAATTTCATATTATATATATATATTTAATTTTTTAAAAAAAATATACAAAAATACTTGAAAATTTTGGAAAAATAACATTTGAGGCCAAAAAAAAATACACAAAGATAGTTAATATTTTTATTTTAAATCTATTTTCATATTGGCCATCGCAAATTCAGAAAAATCCAATTCGAGTCACGTGTTCCTTCACGAGTATAATCTTGAATCGGGCCTAAAAAAATTTAATTTGAGTCAACTTATTTTTAATTTTCACTTTTTATGAGTTGTGACATTGTCTTCTAATATTTTAAATTTTCATCTTGGCCCAATTATACCCAGAATGACTTAATTTTGCAAAAGGGCTTTAATTAAATTCTGCATTATTTTCAACGGCAAGAAATGAGCTTAAATTTGACATGTGGTAAATTTTGGTGTGTCAAAAATTGTGAGGAGATTTGGACTTAAAAAAAATATTTTCAGGGACTAAATTGTAAATACTTAAAATTCAAGGACTAGAGTGCAAATACTTAACTCTTGAAGGATTATTTTACAAATAACAAAAAGAAGAGTTAGTGGATAAATTAGAATAGAGAAGGGAAGATGGAGAAGAGGAGATGAAGAAGAGAAGTTGGAGAAGAATGGATGGAGAAAATAAGATAAGAATAGAGAATGGAAGATGGAGAAGAGTTAGTAGAGAAATTAGAATGGAAGATAAGAATAGAGAAGGGAAGATGGAGATGAAGAAGAATTAGTGGAGAAATTAGAATGGGAGATAAATATGGAGAAGGGAAGATGAAGATGAAGAAGAGTTAGTGGAGAGATTAGAATGTGAGATAGAGATGGAGAATGGAAGATGAAAATGAAGAAGAGTTAGTGGAGAAATTAGAATGGGAGATAGAGTTAGTGGAAAAATTAGAATGGGAGATAGATGAGTAGATTATAAAAGGAGGAAGAAGTGAGCTTGAGGGGGGAATTTTTTAGAGAGAAAATTTGAAGTGTTTAGGATGAAATTTTTTGGAGAGAAAATTTTGGATGTTTGAGAGAGTTTTGGGAGATAGAAGAAAAATTTAAGAGAAAGAAAATACCAAAAGAGAGAGAATTTTGAAGATGATGGGAGTTTAAAGCTAGGGGTTATCATCACAAATTCCTTCATCGATCAATATAAATCAAGAGTTCATCCTCGTCAACGAGCAAGCAAATTCGAGCTAAGTGTTTTTATTTATTCATTTATTTATGGTTTTACTCGTAAATTAGCACAAATTGTATGCACTTTCTCCATCTCCCTTTTTTTTATTTCCATATTTATGTCAGGAGAATGATATCTCTATGTCAACAGCAAAAATCTCGTAGAGATGCAAAAATCGGCCCAAACAAGCTCCTAAGCTGTCCATCGATTTCTCAACTGATCTGTGACTAAAAGTGCCTCTTAATTCAAAAGAAACTCTCTATATTGGGAACATAGAGAGCAAATATCAATTATAGAAATCCCTCCCAAAAAAACGGGAGATAAGTACTCTTTCCACTCTTCTGGTTTTAGGTGCAGATTAGCACATATTTTGTATACTGACACTTCACTCTATTTTACGTCAGGAAGCCACAGCTCTATATCAATGGTCAACCCTATGGAAGCACAAAATCGGCTTGGAGGAGTCCTCAAGCGCGCACAAATTTCAAATTGTTGAATCAATTCGTTGTATTTCATTTTAAAGAATTCATACCCCAAAATGGAGAGGACAAAGTCCATCCGCAATTTAAATACCTGCACCATAAATCCCAAAGGGAAGAGCCAAGCCAATGCTTAGCCTCCCATTGGAGGTTTTTACTTACAGTAGTTAAATACCTGCAACTTAAATACATGTACCTTAAATCCCAAAGGGAAGAGCCAAGCCAATGCTTAGCCTCCCATTGGAGGTTTTTACTTACAGTAGTTAAATACCTGCAACTTAAATACCTTACCTTAAATCCCAAAGGGAAGAGCCAAGCCAATGCTTAGCCTCCCATTGGAGGTTTTTACTTACAGTAGTTAAATACATGCAACTTAAATACCTGTACCTTAAATCCCAAAGGGAAGAGCCAAGCCAATGCTTAGCCTCCCATTGGAGGTTTTTACTTACAGTAGTTTAAATACTTGCAACTTAAATACCTGTACCTTAAATCCCAAAGGGAAGAGCCAAGCCAATGCTAGGCCTCCCATTGGAGGTGTTTATTCACTGTCATGTACTTCCTATAATTTAATTTTTGAATCATCAGACCCAAAAGATGAGTAGGTCGTAATACTGCACAGAAGTCGTTAACACACTCCCTCTTTCGGCTTCAGGGAATCTTTAACACTTAAAAAATATAACAAATAAAAATATATACCATCCACGCATCCTATTTAAAAAGTGAAAACACAAAAGAGAATACCCTACTAGAGTCTTAGGAATAAATCAAGCCCGAGTTGCCAAATTAGGATATCCATGAAATTAAGGTACCGAAAGGGCATTAGTTTTAATTAACTAGTGTAACCAAGTCCCCGAGCCCCTAATCTCTGGTTCGCAGGAATAAATTAGTTCTCCCGCTAATTTATTTAGGTTTCTAATCGACCTACCAAGAACGATTAGTGGCGACTCCAAATTTTAAAATCATTTAAACAAAAACCAAAGTTGCGATTCGGTAGGGCTTGGGAGGGTGTGCGTTAGGTTAGTCAAATCTAATTAACCTAATAATCCGTTAACCCCCTTTAAAATTTAAAATTTTTTTAGAGGGTCGCGACAGACTGGCGACTCCGCTGGGGGATAGAGATTTTTAAATTTTCGAAAAAAGATACCAATTGGAATACTTAAATTTTTTCGAAATTTTAAAAGTCTTAGTGGACTTAGGCCAATGAAAATTTCATGGATATCTCGCTTCTAGCGATCTTGCTTGGGACTCATTCTATAGGTGTTATATGTTTTTGCAGGATGGGAGTTATAAGGGGCGGAGTGTTTGGCTAACCCATTTGTTTTGCAGGCTCGGTGTTGGGATTATGTTTAATTTCACACATTTTTAGAAGCGCTGTTTTGATATCAATTGTTGTGCATGTCTTGCATATTCTGAGGATCACAACACCTGCACACACAAGCGTCTAAACCCAAGTCGCGAAATGTTTCCTAGGTAACCATAGATAGGGATCGAATATGCAAAGCTCTTGCGTCGATTGCGCTTGGGTTGACCATATTTTATCCCGCTCATTATCTGAATTGACAATTCTTCCCATTGTGGTTTGATTGCGCGGAGGGTAAGGTTGTCAATTCAGATAATGGGGGCCTTTTAGGTCCATACCCTGTCTTTCCTTCTTTTATTTTCTAGAGTCCACTCCTCACTTGAGTCATGCGCATGACTATGTGATTTGCATTTCTCCAATGTAAAAGTAAGTTCTCTAATTTTATCTTGTATTTATTTTCGGTCGGTCCATGCTAGGTGTTAGTCAGTTTTTGAGCTTGATATTACGACCATTCTTTTAAAAGAAAATAAAAATTAAATTTGTCCCTCATTTCTTTTTAGAAATTTTTTTTTTGAAAAAATGATGTGAAAAAATCCCTTCATGAGAATTTTATTAACCAATAAGGGATTTTTGTCATGTTTTTATTACTTTAATAAAAATGAAATTTTCCTGAAAAAATTTTCCTCTGAAAATTTATTTCAATAAAAAGAAAAATTCCTTCAAAAAAAACTCTAGTAGACATCAAGTGATTTTATCACATTTTTCAAATTATAAAAACTTGCAAGAAAATTCTTCTCGAGAAATTCGCTCATGTTTTTCTAAGAAAATTTTCTCTAAATAAAATTAGACTAATGTCTCGGGGGAATTTTGTTAACCAATAAAGGATTTCTATTATGTCTTTCCTGCTTCAATAAAAATAAAATTTTCCTGATAAATTTACCTCGGAAAATTTATTTTGATAAAAAGGAAATTCCTTCAAAAATTTTAGTAAACATCAAGAGATTTTGTCACATTCCTTTAAAAAAATAAAAAAAAGAGTAATAAATCTGCAAAAAAAAAATTCTGTATCAGAAATTAACCCATTTCTTCCTAAGGAAATTTTTTTTTTCTGATTTCTCTATAAAATAGAAAAAATAAAATTGGACTAATATAGGAGTCATGGACCGACATTCCTTGTGTCGCATACTAATTATATCCTTTTCTTTTGCAGGGAGATCCTAGATACCCCAGACGGGTGTAAAAATTAAGTTCAATAATATATCAAGAATCATCTTCAGAAATACCAAAAGACGAAAAACACAAAGGCTTCAACCGTTAATTCAGGGGGGTAAACGAACACTGTCCATCTTTGACAGACAGAGTTGTGTCAATCCGTAAACTTGTATGGGTAGTGTATTCTGATATGACGGTAGACTTATACTGATTAAACACGGGGGCATATTTAATGTATTGCAGAGGATCCCGCATCTTTTGAAAGACAATATGGATTATATAATCAGAAACCATGAAATAAATACCTTAACCTGATTAAATCAACCAGAGACCGGTCTTAAAATTTCCTCGGATCCGAAACACGCGGAGGGTTTTAGAGGACCGAGGTTCTATTAATGAATGTGATCCACAAGTATTTCTCCCAATGCTACAGGCGCCCGACAAGAGCAAATGGGCACCGAAAGAAACAAAACACGGTTGAAGTGGGGCACGCAACAAATGGCCGAATTTATTGGCACACTAATTAAGTGGTGGTAGCTTTATTAATTTACATGATTGAACGCGGGTCTCTAGGCGGCTGGTGGAAAGCCACACTAAATGTCTCTCTAATGTTCTTGATATCATCGTCTACCGCAACCCGCGAGAGCATCATGAAGAAGATTAAACCTAGACGAATACGTCTACTTAGTTTCATCGCACGTTCTCGCCTTTTGTCGATATCCAAAATTAATGCACAAGCTAGAAGTAATCATTTCCCTTTCCCCCCTATTAAATGCTCGGAGCCGTTAACCGCACCAAACTCGAAAAAATTAATATCGAGACGAAATCTGCGTAAATTTGAAGGGTAAATCCGTATCGTTCCAATTTACCCTTAAATTGCTCCGGTTTTAAATTTGATCCCTTCTATTTTCAGGAATTTGCAAAAGCGACTCGAGAATACAGTTGTATCCAAAAACCAAATTTCCTGGTCGGGCTAAATTGGGGGCAAATCAACTCATGGACATTACCACGGGATGGGCAGCTTCGGTTAAAGAAAAATACAAGCGAAAGATCCGAACAATCTCAGACATGGGTAATTCTGTATCGTTCTAATTTGCACATAATCATCTCGAGTCCTGAATTTTTTTATTCCATTCTTAACAGGGATTGCAAATTACCTCGAGAAATATCGTAACAAGGCCCAAGGTGATACAACAGGGCCGCGTTATCCCAAAGGATTAACCTTTGAAAAGAAAACCCCATGGACACCTATGGTCCAATGGACCGAATGGTATGGAGGATGACAGTAGGTCCGAAATATCCCGAGTTCGATCTCCAAAGTGGGGAATGTTGTATGTATTATAAATAAATGAAACAACTTTTTGTGTATTTCTTTTTGCAAGCAGGAATACTCGACGAGTAATACCGAAGTCAATATTTTGCCACATTCTCGGCTTAATGGTGAAGCATCCAACAAAAGTCGAAGAAAACTCAACCCAGCAAAATTGGTAAAAGACTTGTCCAAGGCATTCAAGATGAAGGGTAAATCAGTATCGTTTCCAATTTATCCCTTTTAATACCGGTTGACATGTCTCCTTTTCTTGTTACAAGAAATATTTATACTAACATGTAACATGTTGGAGGAGACAAATCCAAAAGAAAATGATGATCATTTGACAAGATCTATTCTGGTGAAAAATGGGGGGCATTTAACTGCTAAACCATGGCGGTCGCTGTCACTAAACAAACCAAAATGCTCCCTCACCCATATGCCTCATCGTGCAGGGGCAAAACTTGAGACAAACCGCTCCTCGACATAAGGAGTGGGCTTCCCAATTTGTTCAATCCACCCACATACCAGGGGCAATTCAAATCCGCCCATGTTTGCACATTATATAAATACACATGATGCTAAAAATTGTCACATCGGCATTGTGTTTACACATTTCACGAATTATGTATGATTATTCCGCATGTTTAATTTACCAACTCCAACTTAGAGCATAAACTGCATAGGAGACATCAAATGTGCAAAATGGGGCATAACAGGATGAGGAAAGTTAAACCATTTCTACACACGGGTCTAACATTTTAATTTACAGATAAACAGCCTTTCTCTAGAGTGAGAGAAAGCCCTTTCGGACTAAAGTCCCCCATTCAGATTACATTCGAGGCGTTCATATTATGAGAACCTCCTTAAATAGAATTGGTAATGCAAACTTGACAGAATAGTTTTGCATGATCCACATTTTGATTGATTACATCATGAGTTATCACACAGACTACTTCTAATCATTGCCAACTTAGCTGAACAATTTTGTATGAACCAATGAACGCATTGATGAAAATGCTTGCACATGTTAGCTCTGACATTGCCTGACAGGCAACACATTCCCGGTGTTTGAGTTACCTTCCAAAGTCTTGAAATCCATTCGGCGATTATTGAATGAACAAGCCTGGTTGTCGAGAAGCCACCAAGCATTTCTTCCAAATTCTCAGGTAAGTATATCTTCAACCTGAACTTTTCAAGAGAATGAATTCTGACGGTTGTTGGGGTACTCGAATCCATTGCGGTATATATAGGTATCCACCTTCTTCAATAAAGCATGATTTGTCTCAAGGACAGAAATGTTCGAGACCTTTTGATCTCTACCTCTTTGGTTTATTCCTAAAGCGACAGGAGAATATAATTTGGGTTTGAGCTTCGTAGGATTCCTGGTCTCCCCAGATTTCAAAATGGCACCCTTTGAGGTACACCAAGCCCTTCTTACAGGCAAACTAAGTCCTTCTTACAGGCAAACCAAGTCCTTCTTACAGGCATAAAGTCCTTCTTACAGGCAAACTAAGTCCTTCTTACAGGCAAACCAAGTCCTTCTTACAGGCATAAAGTCCTTCTTACATGCAAACTAAGTCCTTCTTACAGGCAAACCAAGTCCTTCTTACAGGCAAACCAATTCCTTCTTACAGGCATAAAGTCCTTCTTACAGGCAAATCAAGTCCTTCTTACAAGCAAACAAAGTCCTTCTTACAGGCAAAACAAGTCCTTCTTACAGGCAAATCAAGTCCTTCTTACAGGTACAAAGTCCTTCTTATAGGCACAAAGTCCTTCTTACAGGCAAATCAAGTCCTTCTTACAGGCATAAAGTCCTTCTTACAGGCAAATCAAGTCCTTCTTACAGGCAAATCAAGTCCTTCTTACAGGCAAACCAAGTCCTTCTTACAGGCACAAAGTCCTTCTTATAGGCAAATCAAGTCCTTCTTACAGGCAAACTAAGTCCTTCTTACAGGCAAACCAAGTCTTTCTTACAGGCACCAAGTCCTTCTTACAGGCAAATCAAGTCCTTCTTACAGGCACAAAGTCCTTCTTACAGGCAAATCAAGTCCTTCTTACAAGCATAAAGTCCTTCTTACAGGCAAATCAAGTCCTTCTTACAGGCAAACAAAGTCCTTCTTACAGGCAAACAAAGTCCTTCTTACAAGCAACGCAAGTCCTTCTTACAGGCACAAAGTCCTTCTTACAGGCAAAGTAAGTCCTTCTTACAGGCAAATCAAGTCCTTCTTACAGGCAAATTAAGTCCTTTTTACAGGCAAATCAAGTCCTTCTTACAGGCACAAGTCCTTTTTACAGACACCAAGTCCTTTCTACAGGCACCAAGTCCTTCTTACAGGTATCTCCATGGGGTGACCTACCATACGGGTCAAATCTCAATCAAAATTTAATCAGTAGAATCCTTTTATTAGGAATCTACCATGGTACGACCCACCATACGGGTCAAATGGTATGACCCACCATACGGGTCAAATTTTAATTCAATTTTTAATCAGTAGAATCCTTTTATTAGGAATCTACCATGGGTTGATCCACCATACGGGTTCAAGTTCAACCACCCTAAAGTTTTTTTTATATAACGAATCCTTAGGTTCTCATTTCATTTTCAGTAGAACATTCATGTCACGACTCTTTTTATTTCCTTGTATTGAGTCGATTAGAATTCAGGTGTCATCTCGTCTTTGAAATGAACCTCTACCGAGCTTCCTTTCAAAGAGGGGCAGCTGTTGACACCTGATTTTTAATCATTTTTTTTCTATTGCTAAAGTAATAAAAAATCCATAAAAATTCATAAAATTGAAAAATCAACTTTGGGGACCTTAGCCAAGCCTAGGGAACCAATTTTGACCAAAAAACGATTTTTTCATATTTTCAGTATTTTTCGGTATTTTTATTTTCGAAAATTCATAAAACAAAAAATGAAGAAAAAAATGAGAAAATTGAAAAATCAACTTTGGAAGCCTTGGCCAAGCCTAGGCAACCATTTTTGAACAAAAAATAAAATTTCATATTATATATATATTTTTAATTTTTTAAAAAAAATATACAAAAATACTTGAAAATTTTGGAAAAATAACATTTGAGGCCAAAAAAAAATACACAAAGATAGTTAATATTTTTATTTTAAATCTATTTTCATATTGGCCATCGCAAATTCAGAAAAATCCAATTCGAATCACGTGTTCCTTCACGAGTATAATCTTGAATCGGGCCTAAAAAAATTTAATTTGAGTCAACTTATTTTTAATTTTCACTTTTTATGAGTTGTGACATTGTCTTCTAATATTTTAAATTTTCATCTTGGCCCAATTATACCCAGAATGACTTAATTTTGCAAAAGGGCTTTAATTAAATTCTGCATTATTTTCAACGGTAAGAAATGAGCTTAAATTTGACATGTGGTAAATTTTGGTGTGTCAAAAATTGTGAGGAGATTTGGACTTAAAAAAATATATTTTTTCAGGGACTAAATTGTAAATACTTAAAATTCAAGGACTAGAGTGCAAATACTTAACTCTTGAAGGATTATTTTACAAATAACAAAAAGAAGAGTTAGTGGATAAATTAGAATAGAGAAGGGAAGATGGAGAAGAGGAGATGAAGAAGAGAAGTTGGAGAAGAATGGATGGAGAAAATAAGATAAGAATATAGAATGGAAGATGGAGAAGAGTTAGTAGAGAAATTAGAATGGAAGATAAGAATAGAGAAGGGAAGATGGAGATGAAGAAGAGTTAGTGGAGAAATTAGAATGGGAGATAAATATGGAGAAGGGAAGATGAAGATGAAGAAGAGTTAGTGGAGAGATTAGAATATGAGATAGAGATGGAGAATGGAAGATGAAAATGAAGAAGAGTTAGTGGAGAAATTAGAATGGGAGATAGAGTTAGTGGAAAAATTAGAATGGGAGATAGATGAGTAGATTATAAAAGGAGGAAGAAGTGAGCTTGAGGGGGGAATTTTTTAGAGAGAAAATTGGAAGTGTTTAGGATGAAATTTTTTGGAGTGAAAATTTTGGATGTTTGAGAGAGTTTTGGGAGATAGAAGAAAAATTTGAGAGAAAGAAAATACCAAAAGAGAGAGAATTTTGAAGATGATGGGAGTTTAAAGCTAGGGGTTATCATCACAAATTCCTTCATCGATCAATATAAATCAAGAGTTCATCCTCGTCAACGAGCAAGCAAATTCGAGCTAAGTGTTTTTATTTATTCATTTATTTATGGTTTTACTCGTAAATTAGCACAAATTGTATACACTTTCTCCATCTCCCTTTTTTTTTATTTCCATATTTATGTCAGGAGAATGATATCTCTATGTCAACAGCAAAAATCTCGTAGAGATGCAAAAATCGGCCCAAACAAGCTCCTAAGCTGTCCATCGATTTCTCAACTGATCTGTGACTAAAAGTGCCTCTTAATTCAAAAGAAACTCTCTATATTGGGAACATAGAGAGCAAATATCAATTATAGAAATCCCTCCCAAAAAAACGGGAGATAAGTACTCTTTCCACTCTTCTGGTTTTAGGTGCAGATTAGCACATATTTTGTATACTGACACTTCACTCTATTTTATGTCAGGAAGCCACAGCTCTATATCAATGGTCAACCCTATGGAAGCACAAAATCGGCTTGGAGGAGTCCTCAAGCGCGCACAAATTTCAAATTGTTGAATCAATTCGTTGTATTTCATTTTAAAGAATTCATACCCCAAAATGGAGAGGACAAAGTCCATCCGCAATTTAAATACCTGCACCATAAATCCCAAAGGGAAGAGCCAAGCCAATGCTTAGCCTCCCATTGGAGGTTTTTACTTACAGTAGTTAAATACCTGCAACTTAAATACATGTACCTTAAATCCCAAAGGGAAGAGCCAAGCCAATGCTTAGCCTCCCATTGGAGGTTTTTACTTACAGTAGTTAAATACCTGCAACTTAAATACCTGTACCTTAAATCCCAAAGGGAAGAGCCAAGCCAATGCTTAGCCTCCCATTGGAGGTTTTTACTTACAGTAGTTAAATACATGCAACTTAAATACCTGTACCTTAAATCCCAAAGGGAAGAGCCAAGCCAATGCTTAGCCTCCCATTGGAGGTTTTTACTTACAGTAGTTAAATACATGCAACTTAAATACCTGTACCTTAAATCCCAAAGGGAAGAGCCAAGCCAATGCTTAGCCTCCCATTGGAGGTTTTTACTTACAGTAGTTAAATACCTGCAACTTAAATACCTGTACCTTAAATCCCAAAGGGAAGAGCCAAGCCAATGCTTAGCCTCCCATTGGAGGTTTTTACTTACAGTAGTTTAAATACTTGCAACTTAAATACCTGTACCTTAAATCCCAAAGGGAAGAGCCAAGCCAATGCTAGGCCTCCCATTGGAGGTGTTTATTCACTGTCATGTACTTCCTATAATTTAATTTTTGAATCATCAGACCCAAAAGATGAGTAGGTCGTAATACTGCACAGAAGTCGTTAACACACTCCCTCTTTCGGCTTCAGGGAATCTTTAACACTTAAAAAATATAACAAATAAAAATATATACCATCCACGCATCCTATTTAAAAAGTGAAAACACAAAAGAGAATACCCTACTAGAGTCTTAGGAATAAATCAAGCCCGAGTTGCCAAATTAGGATATCCATGAAATTAAGGTACCGAAAGGGCATTAGTTTTAATTAACTAGTGTAACCAAGTCCCCGAGCCCCTAATCTCTGGTTCGCAGGAATAAATTAGTTCTCCCGCTAATTTATTTAGGTTTCTAATCGACCTACCAAGAACGATTAGTGGCGACTCCAAATTTTAAAATCATTTAAACAAAAACCAAAGTTGCGATTCGGTAGGGCTTGGGAGGGTCCGCGTTAGGTTAGTCAAATCTAATTAACCTAATAATCCGTTAACCCCCTTTAAAATTTAAAATTTTTTTAGAGGGTCGCGACAGGGAGTCTATTGAGCGTTATGATCCAGAGCAAGAACGCGTCCCGAGGAACAATACAACGATCCCAAACGAAGGAGTACCAAGACACAGCAGGCCCCTTATCACGAATAGCATCCCATGCAGACTTTACCAAGAAGGTACCTGAATGGTGACCCAACCACAAAAAACGATCAGAAGTACCTGGAACAAGCGCAGGGATAGCCTCCGGTCATGAGCAGATAGTAGAATAAGCACGAGAGGGGGGCGGGACAGAGGACAGGAAATCAGCCACCGAAGCTTCCCTCGGGATGCCAGCACGGTAGATCTCCCTATCAGAGAACAACTTAAATAACGGGCCTCGGGGATGCCAATTATCAAACCAGAAGGATGTAGAGTTACCATCACCAATACGCCAATGAAACAACGCTTCAACGGCATCACGAAGGTCTAGAATTTTCTTCCAGGCCCAGGAGCAGAAAGAAGGCTTATGAACAACCCAGAAGTTCTTGTGTTTCAAGAAGTTCGAGTGAATCCATTTACACCAAAGGGATTCCTTGTCCGTGAAGAGAATCCATATGTACTTCAACATAGCAGCACAGTTGCAATCCGATAGCTTGCGAATACCAAGCCCTCCTTCCTCCTTGGGACGACAAACAACACTCCATGAGACCTTAGCCCCGCCCAAACCCAGATCGGGGCCCTTCCAAAGGAATTGCCAGAGGATACGCTTAATATCAGAAATAACCAATTTAGGGAAGGTAAAGACACTTGCTCAAAAGACGTGAATAGCATGCAAAACCGATTTAATGAGTTGAAGGCGGCCAGCAAAAGATAAGAACCGATGACACCATGACTAGGCACGGGCAGTTATCTTGTTAACCAAAGAGACACAATCCGACTTGCTCAATTTAGATGAAATAACCGGGACTCCCAAGTAACGAAAGGGGAGCGTACCTTGGCTGAAGCCGAAAGACCTGATAATATCAGCTCGAGTAGCCTCCGAACCACCCGAGAGGAATATCTCACTTTTCGTCAGATTCGGTCTCAACCCAGACCAACCAGCAAATCTGTCAATGCCAGCTTTAAGCAGCGAGGTGGAAGCCAAATTAGCTTCAGAGAACAGAAGGACGTCGTCTGCAAAAAAGAGATGGGAAAGCCTCGTGGCCTTGCACCTCCAGAAGAACTTGAAGTTAGGGCTTTTCGTTTGGGCATCAAGGATTCTTGAGAAAATCTCCATGACGAGAGTAAAAAGGTAGGGAGACATCGGGTCCCCTTGACGGATGCCTCTTCCGCTAGGAAAGAAGCCATGCAACTCCCCGTTAATAGATACCGAAAATATCGGGGATCTCACACAATTAAGAATCAACCGAGTAAACATCTCAGGAAACCCGAAAGCCATCAACACCAGCTTCAAGAAGTCCCAATTGACCGTATCATAGGCCTTCTGAAAATCTACTTTAATTGCACATTTAGGTAGATACGGCACATGGTGGAAGTCACAAAATAACTCTTGTGCAAGGAGAATGTTGTCACAAATACGTCTTCCCTTCACAAAGGCATTCTGAGGAAGGCTAATAAGAGAGGGCAGAACACTAGCAATACGGTTAGCAAGAATCTTCGTAATTCATTTGTACACCGTGTTGCAACAAGCGATAGGGCGGAAGTCATTCAAGTCCGAAGCATTGGGTATTTTAGGCACCAATGTAAGGATAGTGGTATTAGTTTCCTTAAGCAAACAGCCAGTAGAAAAAAAATCCTTGATAGCCATAGACACCGAGGGGCCAACAACTTCCCAGGACTTATGGAAAAAATCAGCCGTGAACCCATCAGGACCCGGCGCTTTGCCTTTGGGAAAGGAGAACATAGTGTTACAAATCTCAAGATCCGATACAAGCCGAGATAAACCAAGAATCTGATTCTCATCAAGGGGAGTAGCAATGACTGACCTTAGGTCCCGAAGTGAGGGAAGTTCCACAGAAGGAGAGGCAGTCAGCAGATTCTTGAAGTGGGAGACTACACGATCCTAGATTAGCACTGGATCAGTAATAAAGGAACCCGAGCCATCAGATACCGAGAGGAGTCTGTTATACAGGTGTCTCTTGTTGACCGAATGGTGGAAGAACTTCGTGTTGAGGTCCCCTTCCTTCAGCCATTTGATCCGAGATTTCTGGCAGTAGAATGATTCCTCATTAAGCCGAAGGACAGAAAAGGAGTGCAACAGAGCTTTCTCTTGATCAGCCAGCTCTTGGTTCATAGGGTCTAAGGTCAGCGCATCCTGGACGGCTTTCAGATCAACCCTGGCCTTAGAGGTACGCATCGACAAGTCCGAAAAGGCCTCCTTGTTCAGAAGCTTGAGACGAGATTTGAGGAGCTTAAGTCTCGTACACAGAACAAACATCGGATTGCCCTGCATCTGGGTCTCCCAAACCTGAGAAACCATAGTGGAATACTCCGGGTGAGTCATCCAAAAAGTAAAGAACTTAAAAGGCTTCCTGCTATTAAGAGGAGGAGCAATACGAATAATAATGGGGGTATGATCCGACACCCCAGGAGCCAAGAACGTAGCTTCAGAAAAAGAGAAGTCACGACTCCAATGCATATTAACCAGAGCACGATCGATCTTCCGCTGTTTGCGCATGCTACCAAAAGACGTCAACCAAGTGTATCTGTGACCTACATAACGAAGGTCGTCAAGGCCCGCTTGAGATAAGCATTGGCCAAATTCATCGAAGCTGGGAATCCAGACAGTAGAGCTACCAGTCCGATCAGAAGGCTCCTTGATGGCATTAAAGTCGCCAGCAACCAACCAAGGAATGTTCATATTCTCACTAAGATGGACAATATCAGCCCATAAGGGATGTCTAGAGACAAAAGTATGCTCGGCATAGACTATCGACAAAAAGCAAGACTTGTTCAGGGGCAGCATATGCATATGGCCATGAATAACCTGATCAGAAAGAGAATGAAGCTGAAAGAGGGTCCCCTGGGGATCCCACCCGACCCAAATTCTGCCTCTCGAGGAAGAGTTATAGCTGGCCAGCCACTTCCAACCCGAGATCAGACCAGCAGACACTTGCAAAAAGAGAGGTTCCGGCACCTTAGTTTCCAGAATACCAATACAACTCAGGTTGTTGGATCTAACGAGACATCTTAGCCAAAGTTAATGTCACGTAGATCATAGAAAATGATATAAAAAAAATCGCACCAATATTTTTTTGTTAGTCAAATGTAATAGAATTAGCGGAGGAATTTCATTGCATCAATTTGGCAAGTTTTAAAACTCGATTGTATTTTTTTAAAAAAAGTTTTATAACTCAATTGATGTACTTATGACATCTTTTTTTCATAATTTCATCTATTTTTGTGTTGAGTGAAAGTTAAAATGATTTTTTGAGGGCTTCACCTTTAATTTACTCGATGTGTGGCAAAGTAATTTCTATCTTTCCGCACCCCGATTGCTGTGTTAAGTGTCGGGTGTCAGCGGAGATATCGCTTTGAATATTAGAAAGCATCAAACCCTAATAGATATCTCTCTAACCAGGAGGAAGCAATCACCACCTCTATTTAAAGAATTCCACTCCTTACAATCCTCTTCTAAAGCCCCATCAGCATCATCATCTCTTTCAAAAACAAACTCCAGCAATATGAAGACACTAATCCCCTTCATGCTTCCTTCGTTCACTCAAATTCTTCTCATCACCATCCTCCCATTCGCATCTGCCAATCTCGTCGACTAAAGGTAAAAGAAGACACCATACACCGTCTTTTGTGCGACGGCTCTCAAGTCCAACCCCCGGAGCTCCACCGCAGACACCAAAACCCTAGGCCTAATCATGGTTGACAAGGTCGAAGAGCAATCCAAGTCAACTTTGACCAAAATCAAGTACTTGCGCGGCAAAGCCCTCCACCAGGTGACGAGGCAGGCGTTGACCTCGTGCGAGCAGTCGTACAGAATCATCATAAGCGCGATGGTGCCCCCGAGCAAGGAAGGTTTGATGAAAGGCGACTACAAGTTCGCCGTGGAGTACATGAATGCTGCAGCAAACGACGCATTGGAGTGTGAAGCGGGCTTCGGAGGCTCGAAGTCACCAATATCGGACTCGAACGATTATGTGCGCAAAGCCGCCACAGTGGCTTCCGCTATTTCCGGTTTATTGCTGTGAGCATTGAAAATCGGAGGAATGAATTGTTAGATTAGTGAGGGTCGTTTAATGAATGTGTATTTCGGAAGCAACCGAAAACTGAAGCATAATATTTCTTAATTATAGTGCAGGTTTTGTTTGATGAAACTTTATTAACAGTGTCCAGTACAAAAACATACTCATTTTAAAGTTTATCGATATGATAGAGAAAAGGCGAACGCTATATGTTTTCTCGATCAAGCGCCTCCCCACTCTCTAATAGATATATGAGTGGACAAATCACAACAATTTAGACATCTCAGAAAGGTATTCTGTGCACGGGATGCATCATGTAATCTTGACACGAGGAGAAACAAGAAAATCGGAGGTAAGAGTGTTAAAAAAAAAAAAAAGAGAAGGTAAGAGTTGGTTTGAATACATGCCAATTAATACAATTGATCAGTGCAGACAACGCCAGCCATGATATAATAGATGCTTTCTGATTTTGGTATGAACGCAATCACGTGCGTGAGGGAGATCCAAGTAATTTGGTAGACTGCAAATACATCAACTCCAAAGTTTCCAATGAATCATGTTAGCTTCAAGGTGCCAAGTTGTGGAAGTGAAAACATCAACTTTCAAGCAAGCTTTTCTCAGTCCATTTTGTTATATGGACATGAAGAACAATTATCACCTTGACAGTGGTACCAAGACGCAAAAGATCATATACACCTCTCAACCAAAAAGGTAGACATACTTTTGAAAATTATAAATAAAAGGTTAAAGTGATTGAGCAATCACCTCCATGAAATCATAGATTTTTGGGATTTTATCCTGTCATTGGTAGTTAAACTCTTAGATAATCTCCTTTGATCAGGCCAGAGTCTTTTTTTTTTTAATTGGATCAATGCTTTTTGTTCATGCTGAGTGCAATCTGAACTACCCAACTCACCGGGATCAAATCCCTGACCCTTGAGCCAAAACCCAACAAAGAAAAATCTACAATTGGGCCACATAAGTAGAGACACTAATAAAATACTGTTCTTTTAATTATCCTACAAAAGAATCATTGATGGGATCAAAGAGCATCACGAAGCATGTCTAGTAGAATCATCTTCAGAATCGTACATATGGAATGCAATTTACTCCTTCCTTCTAATTTTTTTTTTGTTGGCGCAACTCAATTCCTAAATCTTTGGTAGAAAGTTAAACGAGTTTTGAACTTTTCAATTGGTACGGTAAATTTTTAAATCCTTCCCAAAAGGCAGAATGAATAAATAGAAATGAAATTATAAGTAGGACCTAAGATTTTCCATGCTGGTAATTTTGGTTGCCACTGTGAGATTATGTGTTCTAAAAATTTAAGTTATTAGATGAAGGCATAGCTTGATATTCAATTTTTCTATCAGTCCCCCTCATGCATAATCTAGTCTTTTTGCCTAGTATTAAGAATGGAAACATATGAAACTTGAAAAGATTCGAATTCATGACATCAAATTTTGATACTAGGTAATATTTTGTGAGATTACTGTAAATTATTCTAAAAATTTAAGTTATTTGATAAAGGCATCGTTTAATAATAATAACAGAAGTTTGTGTCCACGGAAATAAAAGGGAAGTAAATCTTGTGTGGTGAAGTACTTGCGCACAGAAACAATTGAATTTGCACTTTGGTGCCACGTGTCCCTGATAATGTTGTGGATAGAGGAGTAAAAGGTGGCTTTGGCACAAACTCTAAAAAAAAAAAGAATGGGGGAGAAAATTGAACCAATCGGATCAGACTAGACCGATAGTCCAATTCTTGGTTTTTAAAATTGGAATAGGTGGCCGGGCAGTTTGATTTCCGATTCCAAAGGGTTCAAGAGCAGACCTGTCAATTTTAATTATTTTTTTAATTATTTTAAACGTAATCCTAAATCTAAATTGTTGAGTTTTAAAGCTTGGACAATGGGCACTTGAAGGCTTGGACATGAATTGTTGTTGAGTTTTTAGCTTGCACAGTGGGCTATGATGATTCCTGAACCGGTTCTTGTGCCATGATGAACATTATGTTCGAATGTTTAATTCTTTGAGGCATCATTTAACTTCAAGAAATTACCAACTTGAAATCCTATGCTGCAGTAACCCAAGGTTCACCATCCTATATTCAAATCTTTACTGACTTTGAGATCTTCTTGGCAGGCACGAGAGTTTAATAGCACATGAAAGCTAGACATAATGGTAATCAAAGAGGACCTTACTTGTTTAGAATTCTCGACTGTGCCTTTACTCCTCCTCTATAGTCTCCTTCTATGTGTTTTTTTTTTTTTTGTATCATGATGATTTATGAACCGGTTCCATTGGACTGCCTGAGAATTGGACCCAACCGATTGATCTAATCCGATCTCTGGTCCTGAAAATTGCGAATTCGAGACCACTGGTCTTGTTCTTGATTCTTGAGGAGAACTAGATCGGATTAGGAACCGCTCATCTTTAATTTCAAGGCTTGTGTGCCAAACCACTATATTCTATTGCATGAAAAAGAAAAATGGTCGAGATACAGAATCATCGTAGAGATACAGACAAAAGCTCCTTTAATAAAGAATCTGTGTTAACATCAGATACTATGGGTATCACATACTATAGCTTATTTACTGCATAGATTAACGGCCACAAGATAACAAATGTCTACATTGATTTCTTCCATTTGAGGAAGCAATCTCAACCACCATTGAAAGATCCACTACACAATTCTACACCAACGGAGTTCATTTCTCTACTCTCCTCTTCCAAAGCCTCATCAGCAGCATCATGTCCTTCAAACATTGACTTCAGTAATATGAGGACTCCAGTGCTCTTCGCACTCCTCTCGATCACTCAAATTCTTCTCATCACCGTCCTCCCATTCGCAGCTGACGACCTCGTTGGCACCACATGCACGAAGACGCTGTTCACCGACTTCTGCATCACGGCTCTCAGGTCCAACCCCAGGAGCTCCACCGCAGACACCCAAACCCTAGGCCTAATCATGGCCAACAAGGTCAACGCGAGCACCAAGTGGACCCCCACCAAAATTGAGGACTTGCTAAGCAATACCCCCGACCCGAAGACGAAGCAAGCGTTGACCTCTTGTGAGCAGTCTTAGAAAACCATGATAAGTGCGATGGTTCCCCGAGCAAGGAAGGTTTGGTGAAAGGCGATTACAAGTCCGCCCTGGGTAACATGAATGGGACGGCGAACAGCGCAGTGGAGTGCGAAATGGGCTGTGGACGCCCAAAGTCGCTGATATCAAACTTGAACAATTATGAGCACAAGGCTACCAACGTTGCCAATTCGTTGCTGTGAGCACTGATGATAATCAAGATGATTTTTTCGATCAATAAGGGTGGTAAAATCCGTGTGTAGCTCGGAAGCAAAATGAAAACTGAACCTTAATGTTTCTTGAGGTTTCTCAATGGAAGTGCAATTTTCTTTTCATGAAATTCTGTTGATGGTATACAATACTTAACACACTCCTTGTAGAGCTGACCCTTATGGTAGAGAGAAGACACCCATCGTTGCTTTCCTCCTCAAACAAACATTCTTACACTCTTAACCATGCATATTCCTAGCCATTAAAGTTAGTAAGTAAATTTAGAATTTTCCTCAGTTGAGGATTAGATTTTATTAAAACAAACGTATCAAGCAATGAGTGCACAAATTACAAAAGTTTAGGCCTCTCAAGCAAGTACATGGGATGTGTCATGTGATCATGATATACAGAGAAACAAGCAAATCGGAGGTCGGAGAATCATAAAGTACTGAAGAGATCGAGCTCAATTACTGTAAAACCGGGGATCGAGTCGCAGAGATATTCACCGAGGCACCATCGCAAGCCAAATACGAGACGCTGTGGAGGAGCATCAAGTTAATGATTCATTTTAGAGAGTTTTCTCGACCAATCTAGAGTAATCAAGGCAGTCTAGTTTCTTATCTGCCAAATGACCAATCAGTGCAACCACAAATTCCATGAACATAACTTCCCTAGATAAACCAACAATTATAATTGAATAAACTCCTTCCAATTGGTCCATTTGCCAAGAAATGTCATACCCACATACATACACCTTCACATCAAGATCAAACCAAATATTATCACCAAATTTGGCCCTTTACCAGTCTTATTGCGGACGTGTACTCGCAAGCAGCCATTTCTCTACTTCAGAAGTTAGTTTCGTCACTTCATTTTGGTGACACGCTCATTTCCCAAAGCGGAAGTATGCTCAAGTATTTTCAACATATGAAGATTCTCCATAATTTTAGGGAGGGAAATGCATGTACAGATTGGCTAGCATATTGATCTATCCAACCAGACCAGTTCTAGAGGTGTATGCAAACATGCTAGAGGTGGCCCTAAGCAAGATAGAGAGTACAATCTCATATTATTTGTTGGGTTGCGCAACAAGACCTCTTTTGTTAGAATCTATGTATAATAACACGAAATGAAGAGTAAAAGCAGTGAGAAAATAGAAATCAATGCACGAGATTTTATCCTAATTCATTCTTAAACTAAAACTATGTCCAATATAGGATTTCACTATAATTAGCATTTGTTATAAATATATTGATGTGGATGTATCATCTCTTCATCTCCTCTATTATTATTATTATTATAGCATTTTCTACTTTTTCACTTTCCCCATTATTAATGTAACCTCTTCGTCTTCCTCCATTAGTAATATTCATACACCATTCATATACCTTCTAGCCTATAAATAGAAGCTCTGTAAACTTGTTGGATAATCGAAAAAGAGTTCACGTTTGCTCCATACTTCTCTCTTGTCTCTTAATTTCTCTCATTATATTTCTAAATTGATTCCAAGGATCACCGTTTACTTTACAACACGTTATCAGCACAAAGATCTACTAATTGGGTAAATAATTTTTGGAAGGTAAATGTTTTCGTTGTTTTCTTTAATCAACTTACATTTCATCTTCTTCTATCAATTCTTCATTTTTTTTGGAAGGATTATGGAAAATATTGAAAAGCCCAAATTTCACATCCTAGAAGTGAGTGGAAACAATTATTCGTCCCAGTACCTTGACATGGAAATGCACCTCCAATGGTAAGGTCTTGAAAATGCAATTACAAAGGGTGGAACCTCAAATGCAAAAGATAATGCAAATGCATTGATTTTTATTCGTCGTTATTTACATGAGAGCCTGCAGACTCAATATTTATGCTTTTAAAACCCTTTGACCCTATGAAAGAGGTTGAAGGATATGTGTGATCATACCAAAACTGTTATCCTCCCACAAGCATAGTATGATTGGCAGAATCTCAAGCTGCAAGATTTTAAATCAGTGTCTGATTATAACTCCACTTTATTTGATGTTATTTCTCGGCATGAGCTATGTGGTGTCAAGCTCACTGATGTTGAACTGTTAGAAAAAAAAAATTCTCCACCTTTCATGCTTCAAATATTTTATTGCAACAGCAATATCGACATCGTCAATTTGTCATATACTCTAAATTAATTTCTATGCTCCTCACTGCTGAGCAAACTAATGAATTACTGCTTAAGAATCATGATCTTAGACCTGCTGGCTCAAAGGCATTGCCTGAAGCACTAGGAGTGAGCATGGTTCCAGGGTAGAACCTGAAACCTAAAGAACCGGACCGATGGAACCGGTCGGTTCCAGGTTCCAAGATATGGAGGGTAGATTTCAGATTCTAAAAATTAGGGAACCTATTCTGACGGGTAGGTTCCAAGTTCTAGGTAGGTAGAACCTAGAGCCGAAACCTGGACCCTAGAGTAAGTTTTTATATTTTTTTCTTGGTATATGTCTTTGCGTTATCTTGCGGTATTTCATAATATCTAATGCTGAGTGTGTAATCCAGAACCACTTTATCATTAAGACTTTTACTTGTTAATGTTTCATATTTTTCGTCTCTAAATATGAGTTGTGGTCAGTGAATTTTAACAATAGGTGATGGTCATTAAATGTGATTATTCACTGTAATTGTTCAACTAAGAATACATATGGAATCTAGGTGAAACTTGGAATCAACCTTAGAACCTATGATATGGTAGGTTCTAGGTTACAAGATATGCAGACTAGATTCCAAATTCCACAAAATGAGGAACCTGCATAGACGGGTAGGTTCCAGGTTCCAGGTAAAACCTATACGAAATCTGGAACCGCTCACCCCTATAAAGTACATGCCAACTTTGAGAAAAATTTTAGCCACCTTAAGGGCAATAAACGTAGGCAAGAACATATTCCTTGAAATGGTGGCAAGAAATTTAACCGCCTGGGGAAATCTAACTTTGGCCCGAACCATGACAAAGAAAAGAAGCCAAAGAAGGTAACTAATGAAAGTATTTGCCATCGTTGTGGCATGGTTGGGTGGTCACGTAATTATCGTACGCCGAAACACTTTGTTGATCTATACTATGCATCTTTAAAAAATACGGACAAGTGTGATGAATCTCACGCCATTGAAAGTAATCCAACTATCATAACCAATGCTGAGGCCAACAATATCACTGTTGGTGGGACTCCTCTTGCTCCTGAAGTAGCAAATGCATCCCTAGATGTCTTTGATTTCTTTGAGGACCTCTAATTACTTTGCTGAGACATCAGACTAGTGGAGCAACCTATATTTTGAATTTTATGATAATTTCTTTCTTGTTACTTTCCTTTAAATATATTATCTTTTATGGTTATCTAGTATGGTTATGGAAATGATTATAAACTTTATATAATATTTACTATTTTTAAAGTTTTATTTGATCTTATAATTAATATGTAAATTTTATGATACTTGACACCTGAAGTTGTCAACAAAAGTGAAAGTGAAAAATACCGAGAAAAAAAATGATGTTTGTTTATTTGATAGACAATTTTGTAATAGACAATTTTTCTCGAGTACGATAGTGCGTAAAACACATGTCCATACAGGTCTTGTTCCGATTATTGATGTTTTGGGAATGCCACAATTGTTTTGCCAAATGGCACCATCCTGCTTATTGAAGACACGTTTTTAAGCAGTAGATCCAAAAGAAATCTGTTTAGCTTCCAAGATGTACGCCATAATGAGTGTCATATTGGACAATTTATGAACAAAATAGAGAATATATCAGTATTACCTCTTATAAGATGGGCATGAAGATCATCCATGAGAAGCTAGAAGCTTTTTCTATGGGTTTGTATTACTTCATGATTAAGCCTATTGAAACCTACGCTACCATGTTCTGGAGACTGGTAAACCCTTATCAATTTGGACTATGGCATGATCGCCTTGGTCACCCTGGCACTTCAATGATGCATAGAATAATTCAAAATACGAAAGGGCACCCTTTAAAGGATATAAAGGTATTGTTGGCTAGAGATTATAATTGTGAAGGTTGCTCACAGGAAAAAGTCATTATCAAACCTTTTATAATGAAGGTTAATCTTGAATCCCCTTTATTCCTGCAAAGGATTCAAGGTGACATTTGTGGACTAATACAACCACCACCTGGACCGTTTCGATATTTTATGGTACTAGTGGACGCATCTTATAGATGGTCTCATGTTTGCTTATTATCTACCGTAATGTCACCTTTGTACGTTTACTAGCGCAAATTATAAAGTTTCGGACACAATTCCCTGATTATCTAATTAAAAGTATAAGGATGGATAATGTTGGTAAATTTACATCAAAGAGTTTTGATGGGTATTATGCTTCACTCAGAATTGAGGTTGAGCACCCAGTGACATATGTTCATACTTAAAATGGATTGGCGGAATCCTTGATTAAATGTATCCAAATCATTACCCGCACTCTATCATTGAGAACAAATCTCAAAGATACAGTATGGGGACATGCAGTTTTACATGTGGCAGCTCTAATTAGATTGCGCTCTGCTACTAATCTCTTACAATCTCCTCCTCAAATGGTTCTTGGTTATGAATCTGATATTTCACATTTGCGCATCTTTGATTGTGCAGTACATGCACCTATAGCACTCTCAAAAAGGATGAGAATGGGTCCCAACATCATTTGGGTATTTATATTGGTTTTAATTCACCATCAATCATTAGGTTCTTGAAATCAACTACTGGTGATCTTTTTACTGTCAGATTTGCATATTGTCATTTCGATGAGATAGTATTTCCATCAATTGGGACACTTATAACTTCCATGACTGCAAAGCAGAAACTAGTTAAGGTTATCTCATGGAATGAGAAAAATTTATCTCAAATACACCCAAGAACTCCTAAGTGTGAAAACAAGGTACATCGAATGATCCATTTACAGGCTATGGCCAATAGATTTCTTGACGTATTTAATGATGCTGCTAAGGTAATGAAGTCTCATATTCCAATTGTAAATGCTCCAGTTAGGATAGTTGTTCCTGAAGGATATGCTAAAATGGATCAAAATCCCTCACACTTGAAGTGTGGTAGACCGATAGGATCAAAGGACACTGTCTCTCGAGAACGAAGAGGAAAAAATCAAGAATTTGCTCCAAAAGAGCCTAGTGTTATGCTTGCTCCCAATGAGCTTATTGCCCCTGAAGAGGCACAAACCCATGAAAAGATCACCAACCTTGAAAATACTGAGAATTTCATTACATATTGTAATGAGATTTGGGATCAAAATGAAATTATTATTGATGATGTTTCTGCATTCTTAGTTGCTCATCAAATCATGGATGATGATTGTGAGCCGCAATATATTATTAAATTCCGTCAAAAGCAAGATTGGTCTAAATGGGAGGAAGCAATTAAGCCTGAATTAGCTTCCCTAGCTAAACGAGAGATTTTTGGATTTATAACTTGAATCCCTAATAATGTAAAGCTCGTTGGATATAAATGGGTATTTGTTCGAAAACGAAATGAGAAAAATGAGGTTGTCGGGTATAAAGCCCGACTCTTTGCCCAAGGATTCTCCCAAAGACCTGTGATTGATTATGATGAGATATATTCACCTGTGATGGATATGATTACATTTCGTTTCATAATTAGCCTAGCAATCTCTGAAAAATTGGAAATGCGTCTTATGGACGTTGTGACGGCATATCTATAGGGCTCATTAAACTCTAATATTTATATGAAAATTTTCGAGGGATTCAAAATGCCTGATACATGTACTCCCTACAATTTATTCTCAATAAATTTGCAAAGATCTGTGTACGGGTTAAAACAATCCAGTTGCATGTGGTATCAACGTCCGCGTGAGTACCTAATTAAGGAAGGGTGCACAAATGATCCTATCTACCCGTGCGTGTTTATTAAGAAATTAGAAACCAAATTTGCTATTGTAACAGTTTATGTCGACAATACGAATTTAATTGAAACTCCAGAATAATTAGCTAAAATTGTTGAGTATTTAAAAAGAGAGTTTGAAGTTAAAGATTTGGGTAAAGCAAAACTTTGTCTTGGTCTAGAGCTTGAGCATAAAGCAAATGGAATAATTATTTATTAACCGGCATACATTGAAAGGTTACTTAAATGCTTCAATATAGACAAGGCTCATCCATTAGGCACCCCTATGACTATAAGGTCTCTAGATCCCCTAAAAGGATCCATTTTGTCCTAAAGAATTTGATGAAGAAATACTTGGTCTTGAAATGTCATATCTCAATGCAATTGGGTCTTTGATGTATTTGGCACAATGTACGAGATCAGATATTGCTTTTGTGGTAAATTTATTATCACACTCTAGTTCTGAACCAACTCGAAGACATTGGAATAAAGTTAAACATATTTTTCGTTATCTCCAAGAGATCATAGATTTGGAATTATATGATTCCAAGGATTCCATTACCTTTGGTGTAGTTGGATATGCTGATGCTGGATATAAATCCGATCTATATAAGGTTCGTTTTCAAACCGGTTATTTATTTTATTATAATGGCACTATCATTTCGTGGCATTCTACAAAGCAATCGCTAGTAGCTCCATCTTCTAACCACTCTGAGATTATTGCTTCATACGAAGCTGGAAGAGAGTGTGCTTGGTTAAGATCCGTTATAACACATATTCACAATTCTTGTTATTTAATACCGATTACAAATTCTCTCACCATAATTTATGAAAACAATGCTGCTTGTGTTGTATAAGTTGGGGGAGGATATATCAAAGGTGATAGGACCAAGCATATCTCACCGAAATTTTTCTATACTCACGAACTCCAAGAAAGTCGATAAATTGATGTTAAACAAATAAAATCCATAAATAACCTTGCTGATCTTTTTACTAAATTATTACCAACGTCAACTTTTGAGAAATTAGTAGATGGCATTGGTATGTGACAAGTTCTCAAGATGCAAGATTGACAAGCCCCAAAAGTGGCTATATAGCTCAATTGAGGTGAAGATATTATAAACTATGCATTGAACTTTTTTTTTACTTTTGTTCAGTTTTTTCCCATAGTATTTTTTCAACTTAAGGTTTTTAACGAGTCAATTAATGCAAAAGGGAGAGATCATAAGATTTGTGCTCTGTACTCTTTTTCCCTTTTATCTTATTTTTGTCCCATTTGGTTTTTTCGGCTTAAGGTTTTTAATGAGGCAATCTACCTAGCGTATAATAAAGATGAACATCTAAGGGGGAGTGTTATAAATATATTGATGTAGATATATCATCTCTTCGTCTCCTCTATTATTATTATTGTACGTCTTCTACCTTTTCACTTTCCCCATTATTAGTGTAACATCTTTGTCTTCCTCCATTAGTAATATTTATAAATCATTCATGTACCTTCTAGCCTATAAATAGAGGCTTTGTAAACTTATTGGGTAATCGAAGAAGAGTTCACGTTTGCTCTATACTTCTCTCCTATCTCTTACTTTCTCTCATTATATTTCTCAGTTGATTCCAAGGATCACCGTTTACTTCACAACACACTTTATACCTCTCATTACATCTCTAAAACTAGTCTGGATATATATAGTAGCAGCAATTCATGAGCGTAAATTCAAACTACCAATTGAGAAATATGAGCTTAAATTGTAAAAGCTCCTGCTGTCCAAAGGACACTGTCCCATTGAGACCGTCATCGGGGCAACTCTCCTAGATCTTGACCCACTCAGTGTGGAGCAAAACCCACATACTTTTTTGTCGCAGGGAAGTATGAACCACACCCCAACACATTTTACTTGGAAATTGGATTAGACCACCGTGAAAATAGATCTAGTTCCTGATTCCTGTTGGAACCATTCGGTTCCGATTTCAAGTGAAGACTCACCCAATAACCGGATCAGCCGAACTGCTTTTGGAAATGGTTTCATAATAAAACGCTAGTTTCTTTGTTTTTATCCTCAATCTCTCTCTCTATTTCTAATTCTCTTATTTCCCCGTCACTGGCACAATGTAGAGGAGTTTTGTAGTTTATGTTTTATGCTACTGTTTGAACTTTCTATCATTTATAATTGTACATGACTATCTGTTCATTTTATGGATTGTTGCTTTTGTTAGATATAGACTTCTATTATTCATCTTTTACTTTAAATCATTTAATTGCTCATATATTTTTTTGAAAGTTTGATAGTTCAACTGATGTACTCATCCCTTTTTTGCACAATTTCATCTATTTTTGTGTTAAGTGAAAGTTAAAAGGACTTTTTAAGGGCTTCAACTTAAATTTCCCCGAGATTTCTTTCGTCAATTTTTTTTTCAATGATGCTGTGTTAAGGGTTGTGCGTCAGCAGAGATATGGTTTTAAATACAGAAAGTATCAAACCTTAATACATATCTCTCATAAGAGGAAGCAATCACCACCTCTATTTAAAGGATCAACGAGCCCGCATTTCTACACCAAAAGAATTCCATTCCATCCCTTACAACCCTCTTCCCAAAATCTCATCAGCATCATCATCTATTTCAAAAACAAACTCCAGCAATATGAAGACTCCAGTCCTCTTCATACTTCTCTCGTTCACTCAAATTCTTCTCCTCGCCATCCTACCGTTCGCATCCGCCAACCTAGTCGGCTACACATGCAAGAAGACACCATACGCCGTCTTTTGTGCCACGGCCCTCGGGTTCGACCCCCGGTGCTCCACCGCCGACACCAAAACCCTTGGCCTAATCATGGTCGACAAGGTCGAAGCGCATGCCAAGTCAACTTTGACCAAAATCAAGTACTTGCGCGGCAAAGCCCCCCACCCAACGACGAAGCAAGCATTGACCTCTTGCGAGCAGTCGTACAGAATCATCGTAAGTGCAATGGTGCCTCCGAGCAAGGAAGGTTTGATGAAAGGCGACTACAAGTTCACCGTGGAGTACATGAATGCTGCGGCAAACGACGCATTGGAGTGCGAAGCGGGCTTCGGAGGTTCAAAGTCAGCACTATCAGAGTCGAACGATTATGTGCGCAAAGCTGCCATGGTGGCTTCCGCCATTGCCAGTTTATTGCTGTGACCATCGAAGACTAGAGAAATGAAATGTTAGATTAGTAAAGGTTGTAAATTGGGAAGCAAACGAAAACTGAAGCACTACGTTTCTTAACCAAATAAATCGTTAATGTATATATTTCTATGATCAAGCGTTTCTCCACTACCTGATAGATATATGAGTGGACAAATCACAATAATTAGGCATCTCAGAAAGGTATTTTGTGCATGGGTTGCATCATGTGATCTTGACGCAAGGAGAAACAAGCAATTCGGAGGTAAGTGTTAAAAAAAGAAAGAGTTGATTTGAATACATGTCAATTAGATAGTATAATTGATCAGTGTATACGATTTCAGTCATGATAAAACGAATGTTCTCTACTTTCAGTGCGCACGCAACCACGTCTGTAAGGAAGAACCGAATAATTTGGTGAACTTCGAAAATATCAACTCAACAGTTTCAAATGGATCATGTTAGCGTCAAGGTGCCAAGTTGTGGAAGTGAAAACATCAACTTTGGAGCAAGCTTTTATCAGTTCATTTTGTTATCTGCAAATAAAGAACAATATCACCTTGATGGTGGTACCAACACGCAAAAGATCGTACACATCTCTCAACCAAAAAGTAGACATACTTTTGCAAATTATAAATAAAGGTAAAGTGATTGAGCAATCACCTCCATGAAATCATGGATTTTGGGATTTTATCCTGTCATCGGGACTTAAACTACTGGATAATCTCCTTTGATCAGGCCAGAGTTTTTTCTTTAATTGGATCAATGCTTTTTGCTCATGCTGAGTGCAATCTGAACTACCCAACTCACCGGGATCATATCCTTGACCCTTGTGCCAAAACCCAACAAAGAAAAATCTACGAATGGGCCACCATAAGTAGAGACACTCATAAAATACTATTCTTTTGATTATCCTACAGACGAATCATTGATTGGATCAAAGAGCATCACGAAGCATGTCTAGTAGAATAATCTTTAGAACCATACACATGGAATGCAATTTACTCCTTGCTTCTAAACTTTTGATTGGCGCAACTCAAGTCCTAAATCTTTTCTACAATGTGAAACTGAGTTTTGAACTTTTTTTTTTTGCCTAGTACTAAGCATTAAATATTCAATTGGAGAGTCAAATGGACTTGAAAAGATTCGAACTCATGACATCCAGCTCTGATACCATGTGAAATCTCGTGACACTGCCAACTCTTCTAAAAGTCTAAGCAATTAGATGATGGTGTGGTTAAACATTTAATTGTTCCATTAGCCACATTGGATAATTTTTAATATTAATGACCGGAGAGACTTGATTGTGCTTTTTAAAGAAGGTAATTTGCACTTGACTACGATAACCAAAAGATGCTAAGAACTGAGAATACAATACGTATGTAAAAATTAGGACTTTCACTGAATTTTTTTACTCAGCCTCGCTCTCTGATCATGCCTCTAACTAAACTTCTTTGCAAAGAGAAATTCTAAGTTTTGAGTTGGATTATGTTCTCTCCTTGTTTTCTATGTGGAAAGATCCTTGCGGATTTCCACACTTCACTGTAGATGTCATAAGAACAACCATTAAAAGATTTAAATACTTAGTAACACGAACCAAAGCTTGGTGATACCATGATGATTATTCTATAAATCTTGAACAAAGTTGTAATTTTCATTCAAGATTGACATTGGTCTTTCTGTGGTTCTTTGGTGCCACAGTCCGGTTCCCTGATATCGGTTAAAATTGACCGCCAATGATAACTTCTTAGTGAAGTCTTACAGACAAAATCTCCTTTAATAGAGTATCTGTCTTAATATCAGATACTATGGCTAGTAGAGAGAATAAGATTGTGGTGGATTATGCATCACAAACCTATTTATGACAAGTATGAATGCCAAATTATGAAAACAACTCAGTCAAAGGATAGTCTTTAATAGATGCTGTAACGACCTTGGGTCCCACTTGCACGATATTGTCCGCTTTGGACACACAGTCCTCACGGTTTTATTTTCTCCGAGACATCCCCGGAAAAAGGCCTCATGCAAGTTTAAGGAGAGCCCAACCTTATATACCAGCCCAGGACTCCCCCCTTAGGCGATGTGGAACTCGGGGATGTGACAATCCCTAAGGAGAGCCCAATCTTATATACCAGCCCAGGACTCCCCCCTAGGCGATGTGGGACTCGGGGATGTGACAGATGCTGTGTGTCAAGTGTGACGTGTCAACAGAGATGTGGCTATCAACGTGGAAACTATCAATTTCTACCAATGGGTCAACTAGCACACGTTGCTGCAGCGAAAGAATTCTTCTCCTTACCATCATCTTTCAAAACTTCATCAGAATCATCGTCTCCTCCCGAAACAGACTCCAGTAACATGAAGACTCCCATGCTCTTCACACATCTCTCGTTCATTCAAATTCTTCTCATCACCATCCTCCCATTCACATGGGGCCGACCTTGTCGACGATATGTACAAGAAGACGCCCTACTCCGACTTTTGCGTCTTGGCTCTCAGGTCCGACCATCAAAGCTCCACCACGGACACACCAACCCTAGGCCTAATCATGGTCGACAAGATCAACGCAAACTCCAAGTCAACTCTGACCAAAATTGAGCACTTGCTCCGCAAATCCCTCGACCCAGGGATGAAGGAAGCAATGACCGAGCAATTTTGCAAATTTGTCATACGTGAGTTGGTTCCCTCGAGCAAGGAAAGTTTGAGGCTATGCGCCTACAAGTTCGCCGTGGACTACATGAAGCAAGCAGCGAGCTTCGCATCCAATTGCGAAGTGGGCTTTGTAGGCAATAGTCGCCATTACCGGACTCAAACGACTATGAGAATAAGGCAGTTCCGGTGGCATCAGCCATTGCAAGTTCACTGCTGTGAGCACTAATGACCACTGAGATGGTTCGTTAGATTAATAAAGGTTGAAGAAGAAATGTTTAGCTCGGAAGCAAAATGAAAACTATAACCGTAATGTTTCTTAATGAAAGTGCAATTTTTGTTTGATAACATTCTATGCTTTCTGTATGCACCTAAGTGTGAGTGTGACAGAGGACCATCTAACTCAGTAGGCTTTGTTGGAAAAATTTAGATAACATCAACTGTATTAGTCACTAGATCATCCATATAGCTGATATCATGGTCATGCCCTACCAGATAGACTAGATAGTCCAGCGGTATAACCGATTGTCTCTACCTGCTAGATCTTTTAAGTGGAACTACTTCAACTTCATCCTGCACCTATGGGGCTTAAGGAACTTCATCAGGATATATCTAAACAGCATGATCCTGAACCCCAATAGGCTCAATCTGTGATGTGGGAGGCTCCAAGATCGTTTATATAGGCAGAGAAAACAACATAGCAATTCCTGTCATATCATTATCCACAATAGTCTTTGAGCAACTACCATCTTCAGCTACATCAAACTCTAGAAACTTCATTGTCTACAATTCCACAATTCTTGTGCCTCTATTGGGATTATGATACCCCTTTAATGATTTGGGCAAAGATACAAAGTAACATTGAGTAGTTTAGGAGTCCAACTTATTTAATGTTGGGTAAGATAACTTCACTTTGATAGGACAATTCCAAACCTTTAGATGTTTCAGCTAGATTTACCTCTAGTCCACAACTCAAAAGGAATCAATGGAACAGTTTTGATGGAAACACGGTATAAAATATAAAAGGTAGCTTTCAAAGCTTCACCCAACATAAAACCATGTAAGTTGGGTTTTATTATCATACTCATCACCTTATCCACAAAGGTGTAATAACACCTTTCAACAACACTATACTATTTAGGACTCCTAGGCTTAGTAAACTAAGTCACTGTCAAGAATTTTTTTAAGTATTTGGTAGAAGGCTTTTTAAGCTGGCATCGCCATACTTGCCAAAATACCCATCTCCTTGGTTAGATCTGAAATCTTTATTATCCAAAAACCCATCAGCATCATCATCTCCTTCGAATACAAGCTCCAGTAATAGGAAGACTCCAATGCTTTGCACACTTCTCTCGTTGACTCAAATTCTTCCAATCACCATCCTCCAGTAATAAGTTGTTATTATAACGGCAAAAATTTAATCAGCTGTTATTACCAATCATCCAAAATGCCCCTGATTACCATATAAATACATGGCTACTGTTCTGTTGAAAAACTCCAGAAAATCTCGAAACCTCGCCTTCTCTTTCTCTGCAATCTGCATTGGTTTTTTTTATAGTGTTCGGTTGGTTTTTCGGCTCCCTGGAAGCTTTGAGGTGCTATACTTACTTTTTCGCTGCCCGCCGTTGTATCATGGGAGACAGATATCCATAGAACCTCCGGCACGTAATAGAGGGAGAAGGCGAATCTATTTTAAGTAGACTGTGTCCAACACAGGCATCGGTGTCCATTTGTATCCATTTGTATCCATTCCATTACCATCATTCATGTTATCGCAATTACAAATTTCTTGTTTTCAGTTTGCGCACTGTTCGTGACATTTATGCTAACGCTAATTTTAATTTCGCTGCATATTTCACACAATGTCAGTCATGATACAATAGATGATTTTTGCTTTCGTTATATGTGTGTGAGGGAGAACCTAGTAATTGAGTAGATTTCAAATGAACCAACTCAAAAGTTTCAAATGGATCATGTTAGCTTCAACGTGTCAAGTTGTGGAAGTGAAGACATCTAACTTTCAAGCAAGATATAATCAGTTTGTTTTGTTATATGCAAATAATGAACAATATCACCTTCATGGTGGCAGCAATATCACCTTCATAGTGGCACCAACATGCAATAGATCATATAACACATCATCAACTGAAAAGTAGATATAGTTTCGCAAATCATATATAATGATAAAGTGAATGAGCAATCACCCCCATGAAATTATAGATTTTTGGGATTTTATCCCGTCATGGTAGCTAAACTCTTAGATTACTTCCTTAGATCAGGCCAGAGTAATTTAATTGGATCGATGCTTTCCGTTCATGCTGAGTGCAATCTGAACTGTCCAACTCACCATGATCACGTCCCTGACACTTCTTACAAAACCCCACCAAAGACATTAAGAAAATACTGTTCTTTTGATTAAGTAGAGACATCAATAAAGAACTATTCTTTCACTATCCTACAAAAGAATCTTTGATGGGATCAAAGAGAACACTCCGAAGCACCCATCCTCAAAACTATCAGGATGGTATGAAACATTTCGTGCCGTGGACCTAAAGAAGGGCAGAATTGAGCGTAGACGATGGGCCACGCGAGTACAATTTATTTAGTTCAGAAATCTTTTTTCGGACTCTCATTCATATCCTTTTATGTCTTCAGGGCCATAGAACGCCAGGCTGCTATGGCAAGGCGAAAGGCGGCATTAATAATCTAAACCTCGTTAAATATATATATATATATATATATATATATATCGAGTACCCTGGTTATCTTTATATTGCCTAACTTTTTGTACTGTCTCTTGACATAAGTTCCTTTTGAAAACAAGACTCCCTAAACGCAAGTTTGAGAGAAAACTAACATCATTAGGAGCACAAATGATAATCATCTGTTCCCATGAGATATTTCTAGCCAGAAATAAATTTTTCTATTTTTATTTCCTTGATGTATTTTTGAACAGAGCTTTTGACAAAGACACAAAATTTCTATTTCCGGAATAAAATTTTGTTTGATAACGACAAAAAATTTCTATGGTAACCGATGGACCGAGAGCCGGTGAATGGCAGAAGGTGGGACGGTGACCGGTGGATAGCGGGCGACGATAGGGACAAGAGAGAGAGAGAGAGGAATTCTTATTTTGAAAATAGAAAATCTATGTTTGTCATTTCTACTCCAAATATATTTTTGTGCTAAAAAAATTGATCTGAAAATAAAAAAAATTACCAAATAGACTTCTATTCCAAACTTGTTCCCAAGAACAAAAATATACAAAATCAGAGAAATATAATAGTTATCATTCGCGCCCTAGAAATCTCAATAGGATATCACCCCATCTTTGAATAGATTATCCTAATTTGTATCTTATATTTATCCTAATTTCAAACGAACTCAGCTAACTTGCTTTGAATCTCTAGTCGATCGATTCGTCACTCAATACGCACAAAAAGCTGCAAGGACGGCAACAAGTCATGCTGATTTTGTCATCTTCAATGATTGAAAGGAATTAAAGAAAGGATCAAATTGTGTATTTTATGTTTTGTTGCATAGACTATGGCCAAGTGTCATAGGGTCATGCCCCTACAAAAATCTTGGACAACCTTTTACATCAATATAAAGATTTTTAAAAAAATAGTAACGACAGAGGGACACTAACTCCATAACATTTAAGGATGTTGTATGTGTCAATATCTAACATTTGAAGAGAGTCTCCCACCAAATTTTAGAGAGGAGGACAACTTAAACACTCTAATTTTTTTTTTAAACATACATGAAGATATTAGAATTCAGATTCAACTGGAGTTGTTACTGTGAATTTCGCGGAAAGTAAGATCCATTTTTTAACTAAAAATCCAAACCCTAATCCCTATCGACACATCTTCACATTGTTGGGAAAAACAGCAAGTAAATTTCCCTCTTTAACTAGAAAATGAATTGAACATATTATATACGAACCAAAAGAAAAATAGCACAAGAATTTTTTTTATGTGGAAACCTCCTCCAATATGAAGGACAAAATCCACAAGACTGTTCATAGAGTCCATCCAAATCTCTACTATTGATAGTTTAGGTATAAAACCTCACTGATTTTAACAACACTGAAATCCCAAAACTACAAGTAAAGAGCAAGCATCAATATCACCATGAATGAAAAAAACTGGATGAAAACCGCCCCAAAAATGTGGTATGAAACTACCCACGAAAAAATGCAATAGACACTTTCAAAACACAATCCAACCGTTTACTATCAAGACCTATAAGTCTCAAAGCCACTAACAAAATTTCAACGCAATTGGACCACGGATGGACTTCCAATTGTCGAATTAATCGCTGCTGGATAGATTTATTTTTCCCAGAAAACTGCTACTATCCCACATTTAGCTACTGCCTTTTTTCACATTTGTGGTGCTGATGCGTTACTCTAGGTATGTTACTCTAGGTATGGCAGCCCCTTTCCAAAATAATAAGAAGCTAAAATGACACTCAAATGCGCTAGAGCAGCCTAAATGGCCCAAAAATCTCCCCCTCATGCCGGCCTAACGAAGATAAAACTCATACTTCTCTCTGGTGAGAGCCTTTGTCATCATGTCCGAAGCATTATCTTTGTATATACTTTCTCAAGTTTCAACCTTTTAAATTCTAAAGTTTCTCGTATCTAATGATACCTCACGTCAATATGCTTTGACTAGGCATGAAAAGTGAAATTATTCGCAAGATGTATAGCACTTTTATTATTACAAAATAAAACATACCTTTCTTGAGAGAAAACAAGTTCTTGTGTGAACTCTTTCATCCAAAGCAATTCCTTGCATGCTTTGATTGCTGCGATGAATTCTGTCTCTACCGTCGACAAGGTAATTTATTTTTGCAACTTTGATTGCCAACCCACAACTCTCCTGAAAAAAAGTAATCAAATAACCTGAAGTAGATTTCCTTTTGTCAACATCACCTGCCATGTCTGAATTAGTATACCCAAAAAGAATTAGCTTCTCGCTCCTAAATGAAAGTCTCAAACTAGAAGTGCCTTGAAGATATCTTGGGATCCACTTCAATGCAATCCAATGCTCTCTGTCTGAATTTGACATAAAACAGCTAACCACTCAGAGCTATGTTTGGCCTTGTACAAACAATTGCACACATCAAACTACCCACTACAAAAGCATAAGGAACTTTTCCACGTTTTCCAGATCTTTCTCGCTAGATAGATATTGTTTATGACTAAGCTTAAAGTGTGTAACAAGAGGCATACTCACCACTTTAGCTTTATCCATTTTGAACCTTTAAAGTCCTTTCTCTATGTACTTCTCTTGAGATAAGCATAACGTCTTCGCTTGTCTATCACAAGTGATCCTCATACCAAGGATTTGCTTAGCTAAAGCAAAGCCTTTCATAAAATAAAATAAAAAAGACTCAGTTCAAATCTCACTTTAACTTGTCAATCCTTGAAGCATTCTAACCAACTATAAGCATGTCATCGATTTAGACCAATAAAATAACAAAGTCATCTTCATAGAATTTCTACACAAAAACACAATGATCAGAAGTAGTTTTCTTATAGGCTTGCTCCCCCATAAAAGACTCGAATTTTATATGCCATTGCCTTGGCGCTTATTTTAAGCCATATAAGCTTTTCTTCAGTTTGCAAATACAATTTTCTTTACATTTCACCTGAAAACCCTCATGCTACTCCATGTATATATCTTCCTCTAGATCACCGTGAATAAAAGCAGTCTTCGCATCCATCTATTCAATTTTGAGATCAAGACTAGTTGCCAGACTCAAAATAACTTGAATTGAAGGCATTTTCAGGACTGGCAAGAAAATTTCATCATAGTCAACTCCCTTTTCTTATTGAAGCCTTTAATAACCAATCTCGCTTTATATCGAGGACGTGAAGTAGTCTCGTCTTGCTTCAATCTATAAAACCATCGATTCTTCAAAGCTCTTTCGCCCTTAAGTAGTGCTACCAACTCAAAAGTATTATTGCTATGCAATGACTTCATCTCATCATGTTGTAATGCCCCATTTTGATAGTTTCAAACAATTCAAAAAAAAAAGAAATGGATTAGAAGGCTGATTTGGGCTGGATGGATTGAGATTCAATTGAAATGAAGTCGTTAAACTAAGGGCAGGCCGAATGATGAACCGTGACAACAATAACGAGACTCAACCCAAACTAGTTTTTACCGTGCGAGATAATGGGGCCCGCAAATATTGGCCCGAATTCCAGCAACTTTGGGTTCCCTTGGTATTTGACCCAAGCCTATTGGCGTGAAATATTAGAAGTAAAAATTGGAGAACAAGAGAAAAGGGATGAAAAGTAGACTCATTTTCTCTGTTCTACACTTCCTCGACAGTATCACGAGCAGAGGTTCTCCATTCCTTTCCCGGTGGAGTTGAGCTCGATCATCGGTACAAGTGCAGCCGCGTCGAAGGAGGAGTCGTCAAGCAAACTTGAGATTAACGAGCGGCACAAACCAAGGCAAGTTACTTTCTAACCCATCTACTATCTCTCCAATGGGCATGCAGTCGAGTGAATCGATCACTAGAGAGGACGTCGTTTGTTTGGTTTGAGCTCTAGGTAGTCTGGGAGAATAGAATGTCTAAATGTCCTCATGTATGTCGAATAGGGGCAACTGATGCTGTGTATTGATCACACGATCGGGAAGGGATAACGACAAGGAAGGGAAATGTGGATTTGAGCTCTCTCTAAAAATTAAAACTACCCATTTTCACTATTAGACTAGCTATGGGTCTCGGTTAGATAGGGAAGTTGAGTTTGCTCTGGGATGTTGCTCATCGAAGCGAAACATAATGGCAGCGTGATGTGTTTTCCTTGTCGGCTAAATCTATGCTGCACCATCTCGAATGAATGAAGGGTAATGCTGGTGATAATGGAACTTGTGTGAAGTGTGTGAATTGTAGGTAGTGTTGACGGTGAGATTGAGGGAAGGCCTTCACCATCTCTGCCGTGGGACTTAATTAAGGTAAGAGCATTTATGGCTGTGGTAGTGAAAGGTGATGGGCACAAGAACAGAGGAAGGGTGAGTGAAGTTGCGATGTTTCTAGGTAAACAGAGGTGTAGATACTGGGCAAGTTCACTTAGGCAAGGCGAAGGGGTGTTAATGAGAGTAGATGTAATTCTACCATAGTACTAGTTAGCCAAGCTGTGATTATCCAGTTTGATTTAAAAAAAAAAAAAGGAGAAGAGGATGGTGCTATCACGGATTGGAATAATAGGGACCAAGAGTTTAAAGGAAAAAAAAATCAATTATCTTTGGTAAGGTTTAGTATCAATGGTTGGATTTTTCCTTGAGACGATTGCTAGGGGTGAAGCTAGTTTGGTTTGGTCACAGGAAATATCAGTTTCTTGCTAATTAAAACATTGTGTCATTACATAATTATGCATATATAAGTAAGGATACCAAGCATGGTCATAACTTTGCGTATGATTATCACGTGAACGAATTCGGCAAGGCTCAAGAGATGGGTTCTACATTTAGAATTTTACTCCATGGAGTTATGGGAAGATCCTGTGACTGGGTGATCCCACTGTGTGACTAGACCGGTCTCGGAGGCGATACGAGACAATTTGAGACTCACACGTGTTAAATGACTGTTGCGTTCATAAATTTTATGTGGGGTGCATGAGGTTGCGGCTGACGATTATAACCTCTTGTATTCAATCGCGAATCACTTCATCGTTCAAATTGGCCATTATAAAAAGGATAGAGCATTCCATTATATTGCAGTTTCTTGTTTATAGGAGGAATTTCAACCTTACATTTCAATGGACGAATTAGTCAATGTTCTTAAGGGCTAACTTGCTAAATCATTTTTTGGGGCTTCCGCCTTACACACAGAAGATTGGATTGCCTGAATCGCAAGTATTATATATTGTGATTATTTCTCACTTTTTTATTGTTGAATTTTTTTTATATGGGTAAGTAACATGGTGCAGGCTGATAAATGGTGGAGTTAGTGGTTGGGTTAAGCATGGGAGCATTTTGGTTGGGACTCTAGTCTTCAATTTTTGTATAGCAGGTAGGGCCACTAGCAATTTTTGATGCCACCCGACTCATCTCCTGACACTATATAAAAAGAATCTGACGTTTGTTTATCATAAATAAATAAAGTGCCTTGCTTTCATTTGTCTACTTATTATCTCACTTAAATTTAATCATCAAACTGATAGTATATGTGGCAAGCTTGGGGCACCATGGCTTCGACGCGGGATGCGGCCACGACACATGCATTGCATCAAACCATTCTTTCTTATTTTATCTTCTACTTTCTTATTTTATCTTCTACTACTTCTTCGAAATTTTTAGGTTCACTTGCATCTGTCAATAAAATATACTCGTTAGAAGAGTATCTAGTAGATGGGGTGCGGTCTCTAGTAGACCTCCTCAAAGCAATAATTGGTGTAATGGTGCACTCTCTTGAGGATCAATGCCATATGAATGTTACTAATCACCGTGAGTCTAATATGAAACTCGCTCATCATTCTAAGTCTGACCCTGGACCCGATAATTTGGAATCTGATCTTGAATACCATTTTCAATCTGATTATGCAACTATCCCTGTGACTTAGACTGATCTTGTATCAACTAACATATCAGAATCATGAGAATATGCCTTCTTCATCTTCTCAATATCCCAAATGGTTTTCAACTTTTGACAATTTTCTTCGCCACTGGATCATAAAGTCTGTAGCGAATTCATCAAAACCATAACTAAGAAAGATGCACTCACGTGTCTTGACATCTAACTTCGACCTCTCATCCTTGGGACAATGAACCAAACCATTGCAACCACACACCTTTAAAGAGTCATATAGAATGTCCTTCTAAACCAAACTCTATCCGGACATCACCATCCAATGAATGGTCTCATTCTCAATGAATACCACATCTCAACTTTTGACAATTTTCTTCGCCATCGGATCATAAAGTCTGTAGCGAATTCATCAAAACCATAACTAAGAAAGATGCACTCACGTGTCTTGACATCTAACTTCGACCTCTCATCCTTGGGACAATGAACAAAACCTTTGCAACCACACACCTTTAAAGAGTCATATAGAATGTCCTTCTAAACCAAACTCTATCCGGACATCACCATCCAATGCAGCAATGGGAGATATGTCGATAAAATTTACCACTATGCTCAAAGCCTCACCCCAAAAGGAATTTAGAAATTTTATTATATAAAATCAAATACTTGACTCTCTCAACTAATGTTTTGGTCATTTTTCTGCTATGCCAATTAACTAAGTTGTTTTAGGAGGTGTCGTTTAATGTCGAATCCCCTGTTGCCTGCAATATTCATCAAATAAACCCAATTGAAACTTGAAACTGCTTGAATACACCTAACATTTGATCTTTCATCTTCAAAAAATAAACCCATAATTTTCTTGAATGGTCATCAATAAAGATTACAAGGTAGGCTGCACCACCAAGTATTAGTGATTTTATTGGATCACAAATATATGAATGCACCAACTCTAGCATCTCTGATTTTCTCAAAGGCAAATGACTCTTGCATGAAAGTCTTGTTGTTTTCCTGCTAAACAATGTGCACACTTCTTAAGTCTTGCATTCTTCACTCCAGAGGGTAAACTTTTTTTAGCCAACAAACTAATATATTTCTCATTTATGTGACTAAGCTTCTTGTGCCATAATGTAGTTGCATTTTCATCTTCCACGCATTACACATGTCCTTGGAAATCTTAGCTTGTAACAAATACAAAGAAGATTGTTTCATGCATCTAGCTACAACTAATGAGCCTTTGGTGAGTTTCCATTTCCCATTATCGAAAGTACTTGAAAATCCTGTATCATTGAGCTCACCTGTTGAAATTATATTCAAACGAATATTCGGAACATGTCTAACATCTTTGAGAATTAGTTTTGTTTCATTATTGACCTCCAAGCACACATCTTTTATAACCACAACTGTAGCCAACCCATCATTGCCCACACTTAAGGGCCAAAATTTCAAGACCTGTATGATGTAAAAAAAAAAATCCTTCCTGGAGGTGATATGAAGAGAAGCTCCACTATTAATAATTCAGTTCAAATCGTCGCAAGCAAAATTAACATTGTCATCATAGCAAATAATAACAAGTTCCTCTGTAGTAGTGGCCACCCACTCATCATTACTGTTATCTCTTTTCTCAATATTGTCATTGCCATTTTTTCTTCTCATTTTTCAGTTGAAAATAATTTTTCTTAATATGACCCATCTTATTGCAATGATAACACTCAATAGTCTTTTTCCATGATCTTGACTTGCTTCGACTCTTGTTTCTACCTTTCGAACCTCTACTCTGACCTCTACTCGTGTTTTCAACAACTAAGGCTTTAGAATGGGAGGAAGAACCATGTATTTTTCTTCTCATCTCTTCATTTAAAACATCACTTTTTGCAAAATCCATGGTAACAATACCATCAGGTGCGGCATTAATCAAAAACACACGAAATGTCTCCCAAGATTCTAGTAAGGTACACGGCAACCAAAGCCCCTATACTTTATCATCAAATTTAATATTTATGGTAGAAAGTTAGCCTATCATTCTCCAAAACTCATTGCAGTGGTTTGATATGAATTGGTCATCTTTGTAATGCAACTCCATAAATTGTTTAATCAAACATAATTTGTTATTGCCAATCTTCCATGAATATAATGACTCAAGCTTGTTCCATAGCATTCTAGCATGTGATTCTTTGTTGATGTGTCTCAAAACATTATCATTGACAAATTATTGAACAAACCTACACATAATTTTGTGCTCAAGATTCCAATCAGTATCGGTCATGATATTGGGTTTAGCCTCAGCAAACACCGATAAATGCCAGCGCTTCACATATAGAAGATCTTTCATTTTTCCACTCCATACATGATAATTCTTTCTATTCAAACTAACCATCTTGCTTATATTTGGTTTCATCGGTCAATCAAAAACAACGCTTTAATACCACTCTGTTAGGAAAAACAGTAGATAAATTTCCATCTTTGACCAAACTTATGAGAAAACTAATTGAACACAACCAATGGAAATATACAAATGAAAAGAACGTGGAAAAAGCCTCCAATGTGAAGGATTTAAAAAAAAAAAAAAGGGAGACTGTTCGCAGAGTCCACCCAAATCTCCACTATTGATAACTTAGGTACAAAATCTCGCTAATTTCAACAACACTCGAATGTCAAAACTACAAGTGAAGAGCAAGCATCAACATCACCTTTAACGAAAGAAATTGGATGAAAGCCACCCCAAAAATATGGTCCGAAACCACCCACAATAACTTCAAATACACAATCCAACCGTTCAAAATCAAGATTAATAAGTCTCGAAGCCGCTGACAAAATTTCAGCCCGATCAAACCACAGATGGACTTCCAATTGTTGAGTTGATCGCTACTGGACAGACTCGTTTTTCCTAGAAAACTGCAGCCGTCCCACGTTTAGCTGCTGCCTTTTTTCACGTTTGTGGTGCTGCTGTGTTACCCTAGTATGTCAGCCCCTCTCCAACATAATGAGAAGTTAAAAGGAGACTCAAACGGGTTGGACCGGCCTAAATAGCCCGATACACGTAAGCTAATTGCTACAAGGTGGAACAGAAGGATGCAATGTGATTGAATTTTAAATAGTGGCATCCATACATGCGAGCGTACGTACATATATGTATACATGCGTACATGGCAAGATAAAAATAGTCAGATTATCAAAAGCACAAAGCAAGTGCTTTTAAATTAACCCACGACAAGATGGATTGTCGAAGCAACCCTAGCGTGCGATGAATGGCAAGCCAAAAATTACCCGCAACTCATGATCATATGCTGTTTTGCTTGTTTTTATACCTATTACCGGATGCCACGCATGATAATGCGTTGTTATATATTCTGTAAGACAGAGCCAAAATCTATATTATAGATTATATGTTTCTCTTCTTGACGTGTAAATAAGATACATTGGAACTTTGATCTTAATGCATCTTTGATCCTCCCATCAATCTTCAAATTCCTCCTGTTTTTCCTTCATTAAGTCAAACAATGAAGAGCTTCTACTTCCTCACCTCCATTTTTCTCCTCAGCCTGATCATTCTATCTCTGCGAGCGCCTGCTCTTTCCCTCAAGAAGAGAGTCGACTTGATTGAGAAGACTTGCAAGAAGACGCCGCACCATGATCTGTGCGTCTTGTCCTTGAGATCATATCCTGGCAGCTCCAACGCAACTGTCCACGACCTAGCTAGCGCAATACTGAACCTGACCTTGGCAAATGCGACCGACACGTTGAGTTACATAGAGGCACTCATCGATCAGACCGAGGACCCGCAGCTGGAGAGGCCGCTGGACTATTGTGCCGAGCTGTACATACCGGTCATGGAGTACACACTTCCTCAGGCCATCGTTGCCTTCAACAAGGCTCGGTACAAATTCGCAGCATACGGAGTGTCGGTTTCGGGGGACCAGGCCGACAAATGCGAGGAGTTGTTCTCTGAATCGATGGCCTCACCGTTGGGCGATAGGAATAAGCTTGTGAGGGAGCTGTGCGACGTGGCTGTGGCTATTATCAAGATGTTGCGGTGAGGTTAAAAATTAGTCCTCATTGATGATGATATCTCTTTTACAACATTCGTTAGAGTTAATATGAAACGCAGTATTTTGAGTAAATGGTCTGATGATGATGATGATGAGGATGAGGATGAGTGAGAAGGAAACATAAGATTTTGCTTTGTCCGTGACTTGGACTGATTATTTTCCGGTAGATTGAAAATTAGTGATTATAATTTACGTAGGTACTCGTGATAGAGTTTGATGTTTTTTCTACTCTCTCTCTCTCTCTCTCTCTCTCTCTCGCCCTTCAATTTTGATATTATATATGGTCAATCCTTCGGAGATCTAAAACATACAAAAGATTAACATAATACTTATGCTGCAATCAAGACCAAGAACAGCTTCCTTAAAGTAGAGATCTTGATTTTCCTAGTGCCATAGCCTAACCATGAATCAGGACTAGTAGCTGCTACTTTGAAGAACTTCTGCTCAATCAAGTTCTCATAACATGGTGAATATATTATCGTATGTAAACGACAAATCTAAATTCAAAAAGTCAGCATCCTTTCGCTTTCACCGTAAAAATGAAATTGGGTTAAATTCAACTTTAGCATAATTTATATACCGCCAATGAGCCATACTGCAGTGAACTCGTTCTTTCTAACTTGCTCCGATGAAACCAGTTCATTTGTGGCCTGTGGGACTAGGTAAATCACACTGCTCCACTCATGAGCATGCTCCAAATGCTGCTGCTTGAAATGATTTCAAGGGCTTTTGATCTCGAGCGTCGGTTTACAGGTATCGGATACATGATAAACATCGAATCATGCGAAACTGGCAGAACAGAGGCCAGGTTATGAGGAGATAGGAAATTGGTATGGTGCCAGAAGGAGAACGTGAACATTAGTTCAAAAAGAAGGAACATAGTGAAGAAACCCAATCAGGAAAATCTCGTATGGTGAATGGAAACTGATCTACAAATACCAACATCGGGTCATAAGAGTTTTGACAACTTAAATCACATTGCACCACTCATCAAAACCTCAGAAGGAAGGATAGATCATAGATTCTTCAGTGCACTATCGAATGTTGGCCACTCTGAACCAACAAATATAAAATCAACCTGATTATTTGGCACCACAGAACAATATAGCTAATGGGAAGTGAGTTCTCAGAAATGCTCTTGATCTGTTTTGCAGATACATCATTGGTCAACACCATCCATTGTCAATCTCACCATCATACAAAATTTGAACATGTGATGCATTGAATCCCTCAGGATCTCCAATATTCATTTGCAGGGTTGACTGTATCAAGAAATCACAAAGCAGCATTGTAATTTCACAGAAGAGAGTTGAAACAGATTGAACCCCTGGTCTTGAATTTTTAAGGAATCCAATTCAGACATGACCAAGTGGACTTGGATCTAGCAACAGAGATTCTTTTCAAAAGAAGTAATATGCGCACACGTGAGGCCATGTGCTGGATGTTTCTTCAACATGATGAACCTAATTAAAGGCTCCGGCTGCTCACACTAGCATGCCCACATGAAGAACACTCTCTCCCACTTACATCAAACCTGAAAGGGTTACAAAATTGTATTGAAACGAAAACGAGCAGTGACAAAGTTGACTGCCCTCTTTCCGCAACAGTTATGGCACCCTCAAACACAGCCGAGAACCCACATACAAGTATCCACGAGAATTTACAACATCCGAAGCTAGTGAGCTCCTCTGCGTTCCTTTCTTCAAATTACAAGGTATCTCGGTTCTCTCTTATGGGACAAACAATGAAACAGATCTTATATATGCAATGGAGGAAAACTAATTATTCCAGGAACATTTCGAGACAACGGCTCCAAAAATTCCCAACGAGCTGCTAGAGTGGCAACCAATGTAAAGACAGCATTCCGCGACAAATAAACATCTAATGTGCAAGATAATTTAACTCACTCCCCCAATTTCGAAGAGTATACAAAAGGGGATAAATTACCCAGCAAGACGGTTTGTAGTAGCCACCTGTACACGTCATATAAGATCGCAACAGAACAGTCCAAATCATCCAGCAACTCTACCCGGCTTTCCCCCTGCACCCGAACCAGCAACCTCCTCTACCAAACTGCACAGATAATCAAGGAGTGTTATTTCCAAACTAATAGCAATTAACATTATCAAGAGAAAAAAACTGAAAGAAAAGGAACCCACAGGGGAGAACCGTCTGCAGGCTCATTCATGTGAGTGATATATGCATTTTGGTTGTACTGAACCGATATTAGACCTCCCAGTGGAGATCCTGCTGACTCTGGAGAGCCTTCAAAGGTTGCCACCGAGGATTTTGTTCTAGGTGCAATTCCTGCAAGGGCAATGACTGCATTTGAGAATATTTTTGGAATCTAACTATCGCCATATTGTGTCTATTCAGGATAAAACACTTGCAAAGAACTAGTCCACTAGAAAATCACACACTGAGTGTAATATGTTCTGTAACTACTTCACAGCCCGCTTAATACGTACAAATTACCAATGTCTGTGAGGAATAATAAGTCTAAGTGAGGAACCATGTCCATTTCTCCAGATGACATTAAAGTAGTTCTCTATCTAAATAAGCAAAAAAGTAGGGAAATCAGTGAAACATTTTCAACTGCACAAAATTAATTACCAGTGACACATGTCCCCTCTCTATTATCTAGTCTCGGTTTGAGTAATAACCAGGAAACTCTCAGCCATCAACACAAAATCAAAGTATCATTACCCTGAAACAGTATCACGAGCAAGAAAAGAACCGTGAACACCATGGCAATCACACTGTTCTGACAAGACGATGATGCCCTGGCCATTTTTGCCTTCTTCAAGGCCTTCATCCGCTCGATCCTAGCACGTTTCAACATCGCAAGTTGAGCCATCTCTTTAATCAGCTTTTCATCTGTGGAATCTAGTGATGGACTTCTTGGGGGCCGGGGAGGCTTGGGGGCCTTTTTGTTGCTATTTTTTTTCCTCTTTTCCTTCTGTGGACTTCCTGGGCTCTTTTCTCCAACTAACTTAGCCATATTTCGTGCATCAACACGATCCGAGTTCAGTATGTTGACATAAAAAACGACACCATCTTCATCTTTCACCGGACTATCATTAAGCCTCCCATAGACCTCACTAACTAACTTCACTTCTTTTTTGGTGGCAGAAGTAGAATCTTCGCTCGAACCTTCTTCACTACAATTACTACCGGCTTCAAGATCAATATCAAAATCCCTCTCTCTGTATTCCATCAGAACTTCCAATCTGACACCTTTTCTCCTATAAAGATTTAAAGGAGTTCACAACAACGGCAAAAGGCCTAATAACAGCTAGTATCTAATAACTAAGCTCTAAAACTCGACCCGATTCGGCGAGATTGCTTCGCCAGAGATAATGACATGTCAAAGCAAGCAACTTTAGCAGATATTTGAAACTTCACGAAGTAAACAATAATGTGACAATTTAACTTGCAAAAGAGGCTATGACATGACTTCAAACAACCAGACTTGCTTTGCAAGATAGAAACTAACTTTCTATAGAAGTCAAACAAGACACTGAAACCTTTTTCACCTCAAATCAAAATATATGTGATCTTTGCCTATTTCGGAATTGCAATCCTGACTTCAGTCACGACCTGCAAGTTTTCAGCAATAAACATCAATAATAATTCCCAAAAAGAGGAACTTTGAGCCAAAATCAGCAGACGAAGGGAAAGTATGAGACTTTGGGCCCAAAAACAGCCTCTTAGAGAAGAAAATGAGGACCCAAAACATGTCCCTCGCAAAACTTCCACCGCAAAAAGAGTTCAAAAGGATCGTCTAAACAATCTGAGAAATTACTCCAAAAACGTCAAAAAAAAAAGTTGAATGTTTCGAAAACTGCTCGCACAGATCAACAAAATGGACGAAACCAAGTAATGGGTACCTTTCAGAGAAAGCGAATGAAGAGCCCAGATCTTCCACACGGAAATGGCGATGATTTATTTCGAAATCTTCGAGCAGTTCCAGCGCGAGAGAAGGAGACGAGAAGGTTCGAGGAGAGAGGCAGGGAACAAGAAAGAAAATTAAAGGGAAATCCTCAAAAGAAATTTCAAATAAATTGAATAGTCAGTGAAGATAACGAGAGGAGACTCCATTTTCGAGGTGGTGTCAACGCAGATGGCGTCTTCTGAGGAAAGAGAGGAGATGGACAATGTTGTGCAGAGGTGAAGCTTCACCGACACATGGCATGTCCTGTTTATATATAATTTGTCGCTCCCATTTTTCAAAACTTTTTCTTTTTTTCAAAATACATTTTTTATTAAAAAAAAAAGTGACATTAATATTATTATTCATTGAACAAATCTAATGGAACTTATTTGTTTCCTTGGCCAGAAAATGAAAAAAAAATCTTCTCAAGAACTGCCATAAAAGCTATGTAGCATACATACAACACGAGATACGACACGACACATGATTTTTAAAAAGAAAAAAAAAATTGACATGCTAAAACATATTATATATTAAATGTATATTTATATATACGCACATAAAAATTATCATTTTTATAAATTCCAAACATCATGATATGTCAAAATGTCATAGTTATTTCATATTTGACATTCAAATACAATTGCTTGTGTAGTAAAACTGCTCAATGACCCTAGATAGTAGCTTTAAACTCATAAGATAACTGAATATCACTGCTTCTTAGTAGGGATTCTTGCTATAGCTTAAACTAGAAAACAAAGGTGAGGAGCCGAGTTGAGTAACGACAGCGACGAGCGAGGGAGACAATCACGGGGATTGAGAGAAGAGGAGGTAAGTCGAGTGCTCAAGGCGAGCTGACAGCATGAATTGAGAACATAGCCTCACCAGGTCCAGAACTTAGTGATGAGATGAGGATGTGAGTTGAGGACCTTAGGCGAGGCTGGTAGCCATGAGGGGGCAAGTCATGAGGCATCAAGGGGAGTCAAAGTCAACAAAGCAGAGAGCAACGAGAGACAGAGATCAAGACACAGAGGAGATGCTCAACGAGAGAGAGCAAAGACAGAAGCGCAAGGGTGAAATTAAAATTAGGTCAGATTAGAATTTTTCTTTGACTTCACTAAAAATTGTCCTACCTTACCCTCGAACACGCGAATCCCTCACGTGCCCGTTATGTTGACCAGCGTCGACGCTCGAACACGCATTGATCATGTGTCCAGAGCATGTCGGACATGGCCGCATGTCAGACACGCAAAAATTCTCCTTGAAGGCGAGTCCGTGCTACATAGCATAGAAGTTAATTTCATAGAAGTATTGCGGTTGTGCATTATCTAGCAGAGAAAATTGCAATTTAAAATTGATAAATAATCTCACGAATTTTAATACTTTAATTGACTGCTAAAATGACCCGAATTCTGAAGACGTCAAGTTTTGCATGTTCAAGACTTTTCTCTCAACCTTTTCAAGTCCATATGCAAAAGGAATTTGATTTCGAGATGATTACCGTATGATAAGTTTTTTTTTTTCTTATGAAATAAGAGATTTCCAAAGAGTTAACTCTTTCACGACCTCACTGAGAACGAAAGGAACCGACTCTTATTTGCTTAAAAGCGAACCTTTGACATGCTTAATATCCGAATTTCTCAAAAAGGCAAAAATTCAACTTGAAAGTTTTAACACTGATTAATTATGTGAAGACTTTATTAATTTGGAGGCAGTTTTGTTTCTGTTCCATTCTAGATGGCATTTTTTAAGGGAGTGGTAGAACATTATATTTGACCTTAAAATAAGTGATTAATACCACAAAAAATCTCAAATTAATATACCTATAACGAATTTACCACTAACTAATTTTTTGATCACTAGAAATACAAAAACAGGTACACATGTGACGAGTTGTTGGATTACACATAACAGTTGATGAGTATATCAATTTAGGGATTTACCCTCAGTTATCACATGCGTGTCAATTTGAAATTTTTCGCGGTATTAACCGAAGTTAACAAAAAATAACGGAGGATAAAATTGTTACAAGTGTAGCAGTTTGATTTTTTTGCTGTAAAAAAATTAATTTTGGTTAAATTTATCACATGTACCGGTGTAGGATTTTTCGCGGTATCAATCCTAAAATAAATATATACAGAAAGACAAAAATAAAGGAGCAAGCCGGGCATGTGCAAATTAAGTGAACTCGTCCAAGCTTTTTCTTATTTTAAATATAGTAAATGAATAAATAAATATGATCGTTTTTATTTCTTTTTGGGGGTGGCTGGGCCCAACCCCAACCACTTGCCAAGGGGCATGGAATGATGCCCAAAGATCTCAAATTGATGCTCAAAATAACTTAATCAGTGGGTTCACAATGGCTTGTTTGTTGGGAGGCATGTCATAAATGGGAGCAAATGTGTGGTCCCAAGAATTATTAACAACCTAACCAAAATGAAAAAAAAAAAAGAACATTATAATAGAATTTTCTCCATTTTCTATTTTAACATAAGTCGAGAAAAGGCTTAAAAAAAAAGAAAAAAGAAAAATGTCTAGAAAAAAAAATCTCTATATTATAGCCCCCCACGATAATTTAGGAGGGGGTTGGAACAAGACCACGTGCGCCTTGATCTATCAAAATCAAAGGCATGGTGGGTCCAAAGTTGCTCATCAAGGTCTTGACGGTCCACACCTTCCATAACCATCAATAAATTTGCTGCCCATCTTAGTCGAGATTTAAGTTATGTTCCGTAATTGATCTGCATTCTAATTGGGAAAATACATACATGTATACGCATTATTTCTCGAAATTTCATCCGTTTAGTTTATCGAAAAAACACTTTCCGATCATCGGAAAGTTCATTCATAAAACATTTCTCCGCCGTGAATTATAAGAGCCACGCAAGACATAACAAAACCTCCAAATAGGTGTTAGCGTCTTTATTCAACCAAGAGTCCGGTAGAGAGATTCCCAAAAGTCAGCTTGGAAATGTGTCCCTAAATAAATACTTGAAGTTAAATATCAGCTACTGGAACGCTAGAATTTGAAGATGGCAGCCCCGCTTGATGGCTTAGAGGCGAATAGGTAGAGGCCGAGATCGTTCTTGTCGATCACTCCCCGATCGATTCTTGATTGGTAGAAGCATTCCTAAGGAGATTTTTTTCAAACGTGATGTCAAATCCGACGGTTCCTATTTTCCGACAGACAATCCGAGTTTCGACACGAAAAGAAGACAAGTCCGTACCTTCAGATTGAGGATGAACTGCGGGACGATGCTCTCTTTGACGAGAGCAACTGCACATCCACCCCATCCAGCTCCAGTAAGCCTCGCGCCTAGAGCGTCATTGTCGCGACAAGCCTTCACGAGCTCCTCCAACTCAGGACAGCTAATTACAGGACAAAGGAAGATGAGAAAAACAGTCACAGAACATAAAACAGATACTGCGCTCATATTGCGTGCCACTACGAAGCAAGGGGACGGCTAGCATCGCCACTCGATGGCCATGGTGTTACCGACATAATAGCACTAGGGCATTTTAATCAGATTCGTCCACTCTTAGTGCTCTACATCGCAGATATGGTTCACTTAGTTCGTTTTTCAGTCGAGCACATTGACGCCATCTGCTCACATTTTGTTCTTAGTTCTGATTAGGGGCCTTCATTATCCGCCGATTTTACTCCATCTAATCCGCGTGCCCTTCTTGCTTAATTGAAGCAACGGATCACTACCAAGCAGAGTCCTACTTGTCGAAGCAAGGCACTAGTGGAAACATATAGTGGTCTGTACTTATTGAGCCACCCAACAAAGGTCAATGATGCTTTTGCAGCCCATGACGGCGACTTGTGCTAAGTACATTCAAAGGCTTCGTACTTCTGAGCATGTGAACAAGCAAGTGATGCATATGAGCTTGTGCTGAACCCATCTGAAAGTGGGACATAAAAATGTACCTGCACTCGTACAAAACGCTGCAGCTGTAGTGGCTCTCATTCATGAGGTCACCAAGCTTCTTTAGCATATCATCCTCACTGGCGAAAATAAAAAGAATAACACACTTCAGGAACTACGAGAAAATAGTACTAGATTGAACAAGGTTCTTCACGCTGCATGCATGTTTTTGCGCTTCATCTCCCACGATATCATTGACAATGCGGGTAGTGTACATTTGAAGGAGAAAGAGCTGTTGGCAACTGTAAAAACTGACCTTAAATCAGAATATACCGTGTCCTTGAAAGCATACACTCTCTTGGCTTCAGAATACACATGAGATGCCCTCTACAAGAAGGATTGGGATTCAATCAGAGAAAATTAGTCCACCAAAGCAACAAGTGGCAATTTCTTCACCGATATACATGCATTGTTGGGTAACACATCATCTAATTGCAGTGTAGATAACAGCTTACAGATTTCAAATTCTTCCCCAAATGGAACTCTCAGCAATTGATTAGAATCAGAACCTTTTGAAACCAAGTTCAGAAAGACCACATTTTCGTAATTTTCAAGTGGGTCAAAGTTTGAACAATCATAATATTTATCATGCTGTCCGGAAGATATAATGGTAGCACTAAAAGGTGCTTCACAAAATGAATACTTCTGCTTAAGCTAAGGATTACAGGAGTACCTGATACAATTTGAAGTGCTTGGCAGCTTCTAGCACAGCCAAAGAAGATCGAGAATTACCTAAAACGGATGGTAGATTTTCCTCAGTAATTTTCTCAATTTCCTCTGCTGTATAAGGTTCCTCATGGAGAAGTTCCTTTCAAGAAGAAAGCAACACAGGAGAATTAGTTGAAAGGTTTACAGTGACTAATCGACTGTAGAGTCCAATCTCCATCCTTAAATAAAAACAATGGCAGGCAAGAACTAAGAAATTTGTAAAACAAATGAAAGGGAAACCGAGAAGAGATACAACCAAATACCTTAACTGCAACAACAGGATCAGAAGAACCACGTTCTCTGGCAAATGATAAGCACAACCCTTCTACATCAGAAAGAGTTTTAACTTTTGATATAGCCTCTCGTGGTTTCATTCCAAGCTTTATCCCGAGAACAATCTGCAGAAGGAATTAGGGGAGCATAGTGAACTTGGCAGACATAAGATATGCTGCAATTGTAATATCACAGACCAAACTTATGAAAGGGTCACCCAATCTTCTACAGCCATGCATGGCATAGAAAGTATTAAAGAATATCGTATGCTAAGGGCCTTGCGAAAACAATCAAATAAAGAAAAACCCTACCGCTGCTAATCGACACTCCACCACTCTATTATTGTAGTTAGTTGCAGCAGTGACAGCCTTCTGAGATTCCGCCAGGGAATGAGCTATTACAAACGTTCCACCAGCAGGAAGTTGCACATCAGTTGCTCGAATAGGGTTGAAATCAATGAGCTCAGCAAATCCAGGTTTAGCCATCACGGATATGGCCTGACAAGAAAATAATGTATTAGCCTTCACTGTTAATCTAATGTAGAAAAAGTATAGCTGCCATTTAGAGGCACGAAAATAAGAGAACTACATGAACCAAGAGAAGTCAGTTTTTTCCTTAATAAATGCACAACAATAGCATTTTCCAGTAGAATCCTATGCAGCAACTCCCAGTCTTGGACTAAGTTCCTAATAGAAAACCTTGCAGTTTATATGAGAGAGAGCATCGCCTAAGTTGAAGTGATTTAGTGGGTTACAGGGAAACCAAATTAGACCATAAAGAGCAACCAATGCAACATCACAGGACAACAATGACCCTCTGTATAATTATTATTACAAAATTTTCAGTGAAAAACAAAGCCATGAATTGAATTATAGCTCGGTCCAAGCTTAACTGGCCCAGAATTTATAGCCAAAAATTGTTCCAAAGTCACACAAAACCCATCCCAAAACCTTCAGAAGCGTCACAACATCTAAAAGCTAGCATGATTCCCAAGGTCATCAATTTACAATTTAGATGAAATCCTTATAATCTTGATAGATTAAAGATTGATGAAGATGCAAAAGTTGAAGTTGCAATGAAAATTGAGGACTATCTGAATGATTACTTACCTGATCCATTCCACCAGACTGAGTTCCAATATGTCGTTCACACTCGCATGTCAATTGAGCAACTTCTTTCTGATAGACAAGAGGAAATATAGTGAACGCCCCAAACACACAAACAAAATGCCTAATCATAGGGGGAATAGCGCATGAGAAGTATCTGAGCTGACTGGTCGTCGTTTAACAAAATTCACTAACTGTAGTTGATAACCCAATATTTTTCTTGAAAGATGCAAGAAACAAATCCTCGAGAAATGACACCATTATTGCAACATGATTCAAGAACAGGTCAATGTCAGCATGCTCATAATGAGTAGAATTTATACGTTAAGAACATACTACTCGCATGAACAAATCTTCAAAATAGAGACCATTAAGAGCCTCGGTGAACAACGAGTGCTACCTTGGGACAGTTTGCCCCAAGAACTGCCATAATAGCAATTGTAGAAGAACAAACAAATGCTGCAGAGCTTGAAAGTCCAGAGCCTGGAAAACAGATCACACATCCTCACCAATTGGTTAGACCTCAATGCAAAAATGCAGAAATTAATTCAACCAACACGAATTGGCTGGACCTCAATGCAGAAATTAATTTCAACCAACACCAATTGGTTAGACCTCAATAAAACTGCAGAAGTTACTTTCAACCGATAACATCTGTTCTAAAAGAAAGAACAAGCCCAAAGTAAATGAAAATCACACCTGCTGGAACTGTTCCATCAATGAAAACATCAAGTGAAACTGGCGCACCAACATCTAGTCCTTTGGACTTTCCAAATTCATAAAAACCTTTGTACCTGTGAACAAAAAAATTGTTGTTTCAACAACTGCTGCCAAACCAGTGGCAGCATTAAATGATTATCCAAACTGATTTGTCACTCAAATGAAAAAAAAAAAAAAAAGACTCCAACTAAAAGTTAGAACAATAATTAACTATGCCAGTAAAATCACAGCCACAGGTGGGAAATGAAGGGGAGAAGGACTTCGAGTCTCACCCACAGATGAAGTAATGGCCCCATCTGTGATTCTTCAAATCAAGTTCCTGCAAATTGAAGCAATTTCATGAAGGGACCACAAAAGTAGAAATTCGACAGGATACATCCAACCTCATAATGCGTTAATTTCCTTGAGAAATCCAAGTCTCTCTCCATCTCTCCATCAGAGATACACGCGATTTATAATAAAAAAGAAAAAGAAAAACTCAGAACTAATCCAGCTAAGCTTACCAACTCACCTGCATATCCATAAGCCAAAACGATGAAACAAAAACTCTAATTGTCCATCAAAATTAAAAACATAAAGGCATGACACCCGAAGAATTTGACTACATATCAATGCCAAAAGTACCTGCTCGGGATCAGCAGGATAAGTGCACGTTGTGTACTTGTCATCGACGTTCCCAATACGAAGAACCTGCTCTGCCTTTCCAGAATCGTACTTGCGAATCGCGACGATCGTGTCTTGCCGTATCGCCATCGGCAACACCGAATACCCCTCGTAATCAATGTGTTCCCCGATCAAATTCACTCTACCTGCACACGCTCAACTCCATTAACGTTGACCCAAGAAAAAAAAAACACCATTAACGACAACGAGAGAAACCCAACTATCAAAACTCAATCTTTCCAACACCCACAACCCAACAACGACGGGGCACGCCAAAATACCTGGAGATCGAGCAAATACTTGGGGAGGATGACCGAAGGCCTCGACGAACTTGGCCTTGAGCCTGTCGAACCGCAGCTGCGCTTCCTCCAACTGAGAGCCACCGCCGTACACGGGCTTGAGCTCGGAGTAAACCGGAACGGGAAGGTCCTCGTGCTTCGCCATTTGGAGCTTGAAATGATTGGTGACCGGCGAGGGAAGACGGCAGAGAGAGACAAAAAGGATGATAAAAAGGTAAAACCCGAGGAGCGAGCCTATCCATATTTAAGGAGTTCCTTTTTTCAGATAAATTAAAAATAAATAGATTCGCAAATTATTCCTCTAAGAACAAATTTTGAATAAGTGGTCATCTGTTAATGAGGACGGGAGAGAGTGTTTGAAAATCAGAGATAAAGTGAATATTTAGATTGATTTGGATTTCGATATAAAGTGAATCTCTCGAAATTAATTTTTCGAAACCGAGCTGGCCAATCATTTGATTGTGCTCGGATCAAACTTAATTTTTTTTTTCTATGCCGATGTGATTCGGGAGTCGAAATCCCTCGACCGTTCACCGCTGCGTCGGTTCAGCTCATGCCATGACGTAAAGTAACGCAAATCCACATCCGCGGATTCGCCCCCAGTAAAAGGTGTCAATGGGGCTGGAGAGATATGGAAGGAGGTCCCAGCATTCCGAAGGCGAAACTGCGAAACCCGAAACATCGGCGGGCAAAATCGCCAGAATCCAATAAGTCTGTGGGGGCGAATCGCAATTAGCCCGAAGTACCAGTACACTTGTAGAGAGGGAGGGGGAGGGCGAATCGTGCATCGCACGTGTTGGGAATAATACAAAAGGCACGTAACTTTCACCGAGTCGAAAGCACTTGAAGAAAACCCCCCAATTAAAAAAAAAAAAAAAAGAACATATAACAACGAAACGTGTCGGTTTTGGCGTGGCTTGAGGACCACTACGTGGAAAAGGAATCGTGCTTTTGTTGACGATTCTCCGGCGTCGTGTCATCTGACAGATTTTTGCATCGTCGTTTTGCTGGGGTGCCCGAGAATGGACAAGTGAAAAAAAAATATTCTTTCGCTGTAATTGTGAAATTATTAGCAAGAATAATTGAAGGGCAGCACTTCCCCAGCTAGATCTACAAGCACCCTCTCTCTCTCTCTCTCTAACAAGGCCATTCATGGTTGCCCATGAAATTTTTATAGATTAAGGTTGACATCCTCTAAGGTCGGTCTGAATTGTGGAATTTTCACCTAAGCGGGTCTTGGTCTTCGCAATCAAAAATCCGCAGGAGGTCCAAAAAAAAAAAAACAAAGACGGCGAGGAATCCATCTTGTATATCTAGAATCGAAGAAGCGAGTTGAAATTCAGCATATGAAATCTCTAAGTTTAAGGTAAGAGACCCTTTTAGGCTCTTATCACTAATCTTGGTACCAATAAATAATATGAGCTCGAGGCGAATGCCAAATAATCAAGTATAACAAATGCATATCTAAGTGCATTGGCTTCCCTAGCATGATATGCTGTTGGAAACCATTAGCAGTATTGCCTGAGATTATTTGCTCAAATGCGAGCAACGCGACATATTATCTGATAATGCACAAATTCCACTTAATCCCTCACATCGACTTACACGGGGAATATTCATTCCTGCTCTGGCCAAGACTCATATCGACTCAAGAGGCATCCTGAGCACTCCCAAGGAAATTCGAGTGCACCCGACGTCGTCACCACCAATTCTTGAGGGACAGATTCACAAATACCTACTTACATGCGTCCTCTAGATTAGCAAGGACAAATATGCCAACGTAAGACCACATGATGATGGTCAACACAAGCTATACAACCAACTTAAGCTACACTAGCCAACTCATACCATGTGTAAATTATAGATCTTTCATGTCTTTTCAACCTTGCTCTGACTCGTCTATAGATGGCAAAACGTTCATCTTTTCGCAAAGTCTTCTACTCATATAAGGGAATCGGTTGTGATAAATTTCTTCCTTACATGGCATCATTCACGTACCCTTCATAAGAACATAATAATTGGCATGTGCATCATGATAATTTGTCATCTCTCGTGCAATTAATGATTACCAAATAATTACATGCACTTCAATGAATAACCCCTCTTCTCATCATGCTATCATTGACGTAATAAAAAGGCTCTAGTCGGACACCGAGGTCAAAATTGGTTATTGGGCAGATTTGACCAGTTGGCACAGATGGCAGGTTGGTATAATTATGGAAATAACACTTTCACGTCCAATTTCGTCACTTTCACATTTTTCACATCCAACATGCTAACAAACCTCATGGAAATCAATCAAACCCATTTTCGGCATGTAAGAGAACTCCTTGGAAAAATTGTCCAAAATTTCTTAAACCTACAATTTAGTCTTAAATCTTTTAACTGTGCTAATTGAGCCATAAACATTTTCACGTTTTTTCAACTGAGTCTATGCGACTAAATTTGATTAAAAATCATTAACGTAGATGTTGATCGTCCTATGGGACTTAGCTAGTATTATCGTAGATAATTTTTTTTTAAATTTTTTTTTATTATTTACTATTTTTTTATTTTCCTATTTCATTTTTTTGTTTCATTTTTTTTCTTATCTTCTTCCTCTAATCGATCGTTGAGCCTCATCTATAGCTAATGACCGGCCAAAGCCAAGGCCAACCTTGCCCTGCCCTTGGCAAGGTTGGACCTCGCTATGGTTAGGCTTGCCAGTTTTGGTGAGGCACGTCCTCGTCGGCCATTAGTGAAGTCGACCTTGCCAGAGGTAGGGCTAGATTCACCTCACTGACCCTCACCTCTAGCCAATTGCCAAAGCCCAGCAATAGGCCATAGGAAGAAGGGAAGAATAGAAAAAGGGAAAGAAAAAAAAAAGGAAAAAGAATGTAAAAAGTTCAAAAAAAAATTATAATATTGTTAAAAATAATCAACATCAATGTCAATCGTATCACATAGGATAGTTGGTATCTATGTTATTTATTTTCGGTCAAAATTGGTCAAATGAACTAAATTTGCAAAAGGTGAAAAGATTCAAGTTAGGACAATTAAAAAATTTTATAACTGAATTGACAATTTGCTATGGGTTTAGAATTTTTTGGATAATTTTTCCGAACTCATCGATACAAGTCAAATCATCACGATATCTCCACATACCATTATTGATAAATTAGAAAATTAACACGAACAATAATTTATTTTTGAAATGAAGTCATACCTATTTATACCAAGAACATATCGAGTTAGCTACGGAGGATTAGAAATAATCTACGTCACATTAGAGGAAATGTAAGCTAGGAATGATGCCCCACCATCACCAGTCATCACCAACTATGAAAATGGTCCCCAGAAAAATCTAAAAGCATCCACTAATGAACAACAGCACTTGAGTGGTCATGGACCTCTCTTCTGTACAATGAACTGGAATGGAGTTCTTAACTTTCGCATCTCTTTGCTGTGCTCAACCTTTGTAATGTCATGGAGCCAACACCTAAGTTACGTTTACTAATGAACGGAGACTTTTTGCCGATAACCATCGAATGTTGTTTGATCTATTGAAACTATTACTCCTCTTTCTCCTGCTATGAATGTGAAATATGAGCAAAGCTAGAAGATATGTGTGTGTCATTCCGCATTGGAGAATTTTCCCGAAAAATTATCAATATCAAATGCTTCTCACCTTATTAGAAGTGACCACCTTAGAAGTGGAAATGGAATCCGAAATATTTCCTTTTGCTACCTTTCGGCATAAGAATGTGAAAAAGCAACCAAAAAAAAAAAAGCCTTTGTTTAAAAGGAAAAGATTTCTATAACTCATCAATTTAAGAGAGGATCTACTGTGATTAAAGAGCAAGAGCACCTGAATGGTCGTGCTAGAGTACTCAATACGCCCAACCTTCCCAATGAATCGGAGTGGAGTGCTCTCGGCCTTCGTAATGAATTACAGCGGAGGGTTCAACCTTCACACCCCCATGTCGCTGTCAACCTTTGGAATGAACTAGAGTCGAAGTTTTGAAACTTCCCTCAAGCCTATGTGATAGAAATTTCGTGAAATGATGAGAGATGAAGATAATGAGGATGGTGCTTTCATGGCGATCCTTGTGAAGTCTATCGGGGCAGAAGTTTTCATGGCTTCTCTCTAACGGAGATTTCACCTTCGAAAAAAAAGAAGAATGAAAAGACAAAGATTTGCAAAGAAACATAAAAAGAGTGGAGAAAGTTAAACAAATGTGTTAGTGGGTGTTGGGATGTATCGGGATGTATAGGAGAATCATGGCCCGTCCATGCAGGCTACCACAACCCCATTATCCACACGTGTTAACTGCTAAATGGCAGTTGTTATTTTTGAACATGAAAAGGTATCACGTTATTTTCTTCATGTTAATACTATCATTAAACGTTCTGTTTCCTCAGTGAAGAATAAAGAACAAATAGGAAAACAAGAACGAACTATCTCGATTGTCAAATGGACGAAGGACTCTCTCAAGGGCTATATCGCCGGCATTTAATTTGTGAAAACGACATACGTCCATTATGCGATGTATTTATCCAATCAGTGATTCAAATAAGATCTTGGGCTCGTTATTTTCATGTAATTCATTGCGTATGTATTAGAATTGATTTCCAACATTGGTATCAGAGCATCAATTATTCTTGTTTTTCTGATTGTTTGAGTTTGATAGTCAATTTAAGATGAAAAACACATCTTTTCGAGCATATTGTTTTGAAGCAGTAGATTATGTTCTATTCATGAAAAGCGATTTTCAAAACGTATGGTTAGAATGAGCTTGGCAAGACAAGAAATTTGAATGGTCGCCCATCACGAGGTGACATTGCGAGCGACCGCACGCACTGGTGGGCTATGGTGTGCATGGGCCCCACGCTCCCACAGCATACCCCAGACCTGGTTTGGTGTGTTCTAGCTCCAATTTCAACCAGTCCTAACTTGGTAGATCCTTGACTTTTTTTAAAAATTGTAATTTGATTCCTAAACTTATAGAAATTTGCATTTTGACCTCAATTTTTTTTAAAAAAAATCATATATATATTTCCAATATTTTGTAAATTATTGTTGATATAGATAGTTGTATCAAGGATTATGTGTAATTCTCTTTTGTTTCTATATTCATTACAAAAACAATAGTACAACAGTGATGCACTCCCCAAATTCCGAGAACAAGAGCTCAAAAGGCAAATTTTGAGGAGTTAAAGCATGAAATGAAAGCTATAATATGGGATAGCTGCACCCAATTGGTTGACCATATTATTAGTTTCTACGCGAAATTATAGGATGTTATATGGGCAAGTGATTGTAGGGAAGAGAGAGTTCGAGAAGATTTTCACCTTTAGCAATAGTCTATCTAAAAGTGAAATGAACTTTCTTCTTGCTTTATGGGAACGAAATGTGACGTCCCGAAATTTCAAGGAATCGTAAATAAATAAAATTGGAATTTTTATGGATTAAGGGATAATTTTTGGAAGTGAGTTTTATTTAATCTAGAGCGTCAATTAGATTACTCTGCCGGTGTAGTTGCACTATAGGATTTCCCTTCGTGTTCGAACTCTCGTCGCGAGATTCCTAAAATATCCTTGTTTATTTGCGCCAAAAGACCATCCTATCTTAAAATACCTATTTATCATTTTGCCCTTAGTATTTGTGCACAAAAGAAGAAGAAGAAATTTCTTTTTTTGAATTTGATGGATCCGTAAGCCCCCAATCAAATCCCATCTACCCATCTCTTTCACCCTTTCTCTATTGCTTTCTCTCCTCTCTCTGCCATGATAATCTTCCTCTTCCCTTTCTTTGACTTTTCTCCCTCTCTTCCCTCCCTCTTCCTTTTTCTCTTTCTTGTTCCCCAACTTTCTGCTGTGCATACTTTCCCTCATCTTACAAGCCCCACTCACTCACCTTTTTTTTTCCATTTTTCCCCATCTTCTCCCCCCATTTTCCCCCATTCCTCATGAGAACCTTCCCCCCCCCCCCCCCCCGTCCGATGCCATTTTTCTGCTACTACTTCTTTCTTCATCTTCTTCCTTCAACTTCACCTTTCTTTGGCCTTTGTTCACCATCTAGCCGCTACCTCTGCCTTAGCCAATCACTGTCCCAGCTGAGCTTTGCCACCCATCGCCCTTTTATGCCCGAGCTCAACCCTATTTAGCCTTCATCGCGTCGCCCTACCGTTCGAGATTTGCTCACGTCGTCGCCGAAGTTCACCACTAATGTTCGTCACTACCGTCCATTACCATCCTCTACTGGTCACCACCGTCCGCCGCCTACCGCCACTCGTTGTCATCAGATGATTTGGGTGGGTTAACCCATAATCTCTAATTAAATTATTAATTGCACTTAGGTTAGTTTAGATTAAATTAGTATTGATTTAATTAGTTAACTACGATTGGTTTAGGTTAGTGATCCTAGATAGATTAAATGGTCACGGTTAGAATAATTAGACTGATTCGACTTGCTGGATTGTGATTGGATTAGTTGTTTAAGGCGGGACGGGATTATTAAACTTTAATTAATTATTTTTTTTGGGGGGCTGATAAAAAATAATTATTTTTTGGTTGATTATTTTTTTGTAATTAATTAATTTAGACGAAATTAATTAATTAATATTTGGTTAATTAATTATGGTATTTTAATTAATCATGACCTAAATAAATTATTATTATTAAATTAATAATTATTTACGATGAAATTGTCGATTAAATTTATTAAATTATCAAATAATGGATCTTTATTAATTTTCTAATTCGCTATTAGTTTATTATTTATCTACTTGTTACTATTAATTTATTTTTGGGCGATAATGGATAATTATATATACGTCGTAAGCATATTGGTGGTTGATTGCACTTACTTAAATGCAAAGTCTGGTGGATAGTGTGCATAATCATGTGATCGTATGCGAAGTCAAAATTTCATATTTAAGGATGAAAAAGAAAACAGCCTTAATCTAAGTTTTGAGTACAACCGTGTGAGCATTTTAATTAAATACAAAAATAATAATTGACTTGGTTTTCTAGCGTGTTTGTGTGGTCATATATTGGATATCATCGCTTGAGGATGTCCCAGGAACGACGCTTGATAAGTTTGTGCCTTGTCGATCGAAATCACACGACTTATTGAAAGCACGATAGTCTATGTCGTCCGACTAATCGAATGCCGATTGCAGCTTGTGACGAATCAAAATCCTTACAGAAATGCCTGATATATCTGTGCCGTGTCAATCGAAATTACACAAACTATTGGTTTCCGTCGCCGACAAAGCGGAATGAAACTCGATCATGTCAAAAGAGTACCAACTATCTATTATGCTAGGCACCAACTGTCTAGTGTGCTAGGCACCAATTACCTGTTAATAATTGGAAATCGCATATTGTATAATGTATGAGAGCTTGGTGTGTGTGTTCTGATCCTTACATTGATCTGCATGTGATCTAATTATCAAATAAATTGTTATACTGTGTGGATCAAGACGAGATAAGTTGCATGTAATTGACGGTTAGATCGCATTCATATTGTCATGTCTGTTTAGGTTACTTGAGTGAATCAATGCCCTAATTGGATTTAGTGTTGACTCATAGATATTTATATCACCCGTCATTGATAAATATTTTTTGGGATCATAATAAGGAGATGCATCATGTGAGGTTTAGGGTTCCCGTGGACCAACATTTGAGACTCTCTTTTCGCTAGAGTTTTGGAAGAAGTAGTTAACCTTAACTAGACCCAATATCTTTTTGTTGGTCTTAGGAAGCAGTCTTGAAGAGCAGGCTTGTAGTTGTCTTTTATTGAACTTCCCAGGGTTAGTAATATTATTATTAATGAAAATGGTCTTTTGCAAATTCTAGTTGCTGATTGCTGGTTTTCCTGATTTTCTGCTGCTATCCTTTTTACTGTATTATTGTCTGAGGAGTTTTTACACTCCGCGTGCGCTTAATTATAAGATAAAAATAATTGGGTCGATGACGCATTTGGGATGTCACCATTTTCATGACCAGAGGATGTCACACAAAAAGCCCATCCAAACTATAATATGCCTCTTCAAGCCTTCAAAAGGGAGGACATTAAGAATAAAATGTCGAGGACGTCGCCTCTTCCCATGAATACCACCCGACGCATGAGTACACCCAAGCAAAAGTTAAAGAGACTTGCTCAAGACGTAACCTTGTGGAATATTTCAACAGAGAGCTTCTAGAGCGTTTTTACAAGACTTTATTAGCTCATAAGAAAAATCTTAGCATCTGATGTTCTTTTCTTTAGAGTATGTTGCATAGTTTGGGGCTTTTTTTGTTTGAGGTCGTTTCTCTCACTTTGTGTCATGCCCTGGACCCATCGGACACACAACATCCATTCACCTAATCATTTCACTTATCGCCTGGCTAACTCTAGCGACGGCCCAAGACTCATCGTGGCTAAACGACATTTAACAAATGCGATAACGAAAACGCACAACCCCTAACAAACATACAAGTGGGATAAAGATAGAGAAAATTAATTTATAAAGCTTAACATATAACAGTAAATGTTCTATACAACATGGGAGGGAATCTATCGTCTGAACCTTGAAACATAAGTTGGTCGTGACCAAAAGAAACAAACCAAATCAAAAAGTTTCTAATCTCCTTCCATGCATCATCGGGACTACTCATCCTTTGGCAAGAGCTACTCTTCCGGACCAGACTCCTCGGATATTAGGGCTCGAGTCTATGGTCGAGGGTCTGAAATGGCGATCAGCCAAAAATATGTAAGTCGAAACTCAGTGAACATACGCCTAAACTCAATTTAGAATGAAGCATATGTCTCAGGCCAGAATGTAAATAATCACACGCATATTGTGACTTCATATCACACAGATGCAAATGTAGATACCCAATGATTCACTTGGGGTCCTAGGTGGCTCGCTAGCACTTCCGGACTGAACCCTACCAGTGACTCAATAGCACTTTCGGTCCCAGCCACGTCGTAGACGTCTCCAGCCTGGTCCCAGCCACGTCGTAGACGTCTTAGGCCTGTGCCTCAACCCGTGTCTAATTACACCAAAATTGGCACTCTTGTCTCTCTAACTACCCCGTGCCAAGTACGTTCAGGCGCAAGTGCAACGATCGTGGCTCAATTAGCATTGCGATCGGCACCTCCTTATTTCTCCGCATCCCCGGTGGCCCCTTAGATAATGCTGGGCCGTCCCGTACGGTTCTACGCACTCTGCCAAACGCACATGTCTCATGTCAATATGCAGATCAATTATGAGCATCACAGAATTCTCAATTGACCCACCCCATAAACACTCATGCAAGTTAGTTTTGTCACATGCATTTCCCGCGATTATTCACCAGAGCACACAATTCAACGGAAAATAAATCAAATATAATAACCATGGTATTTCACGTTGCAAAAACTCGCATTCCAGGACCAATTTTTCATTCTAAATTACCTAGGTTCAAAGGCAAGCAATTTAGCACACAGGGTAATTTCTGGAGTCCACAAAAATTACCAATACTATTCCTATTGCTACCAGCAATTTATCGATACTCTATGTTCAAGAAATTTAATATTTTTCATCATAAAATTTTCCCTACTAGTCCTTAACATACGTGACATTTTAAGTCAAGTTTAGAAATGTGCTCACCTAAAAATTCAGTTTGAGCTCGAGGACGGTGGAACGATCGTGGCTCGGCTAAACAGCGAACTTGAGCGAGTGACGATGACTAGGCGGCTCGGCCGAGCGACGACGAGATCAAGCTTAGACCACGGGCGACGATCGAGCTTAGGCCACGGACAAAGAACAAACACGGGCCAAGCGGCGATGAGCTCGAGCCAAAGCAAGACGGCCACGGGCTAGGGCGGCGGACACGACTTAGCTCGAGTGGTGGCCAAGCACGAATGAAGGTTGAGTAGCAACAATCCACGTGCAGGCCGAGAGGATGAAGTGCAACGGCAGCAGAAAATTTCCAACATTCGCGAGGGACACGCAGCAACAGTAGAAGGGATAGCGGCTCACGAGCAGTGGCCAAGCTGGAGGTTGAGCAGCTGAAGGAAGAAGCAAAGCAGTAGAGAGCAGTGCAGTCGAGAGATGAGCAGCTAAAGAAACAGAAGCTACAATAGAAAAATGCAAGCAGCTGCGAAGATCGAAGGAGAAAAAGAAGAACATGGCTAAAGTAGAAGTCCAACCGAGATCAGCTTCAGCCGAGGAGATGTTCAAGGATGAAGAAGAAAGAATAAAAAAAAAAAAAAGAAGGAGGAGCCAGCTGTTGTTCCTCATTTATGCGTGAACAGTGGAATGGTGGCTCTAATCATCAAATTTCTTTGTCTTACACGCATGGAAATTAGAGCTCAACAGATAAGGGAGAAGGAGGAAAAGAAAAGTGGAGGGCACATGGCTTGGGGGAGCTTCAGCCGAAAGTTTACATGGGAAATGAGGAAAAAAAGTAGGTGTCCATGCAAAGGTGACTTTGGCTGAATGATGAGGAGGAGAAGTGGGTCCAAATTTCTAAAAGTTCTTGTCCTCATGTGCATGAATCTTAAGACATCACAAATCTCCCCTCCTTACAAGAATTTCGTCCACAAAATTTTCATTATGCTAGCACTACTAATTACACAAACAATTGGGAATGCTTGCGCTTCATTTCGTCCTCGTTTTCCCACGTTACACCTTCCGTTCTATGATGCTCCCAAATTACTTTAACCAAGGGTATTGTCTTGTTCCGTAGGACGTTTTCCTTTCGGTCTACTATTCGAACGAGCCTCTCTACGTACTAGACTCAGTCATCCACTTCAATGACTTCATGATCGAGTATATGACTCGAGTTCGGCTCGTACTTTCTCAGCATCGAAGCATGAAACACATTATGCACTTGAGACAAATTTGGTGGCAAAGTAAGACGATATGCCAATGTTCCAATTCTTTCCAAGATCTCGAATGAGCCTACAAATCTCGGGCTTAACTTTTCCTTTTTTCTAAATCGAGATAGACCTTTCATTGGCGACACTTTCAAAAATATATGATCACCTACTTGAAATTCCAATGGCCTACGTCGCTTATCTGTATAGTTTTTCTGGCGACTCTAAGTTGTTTTCAGCTTGTCCCTTATCACTTTCACTGCCTCAACAGATTGCTGAACCAGTTCTGGGAATGAATTACGACCCAGATGCAGTGACTCTTTCATTTATGTCTCTTTCGAACTCCTGAGCCCTCTCAATCGCACCATAGTCTCTCAGTCTTGCGGTGATTAATCGACTGTAGAGTTTCGGCTTCAATCCTTCACGAAATCTCCTTACCTTGTCCCAAGCATTCTCAATCATTTTCGGAGCAAACTTGGATACCCTTGCGAATTCTGCTTCATACTAGTCCACTGTTATCTGACCCTAACGGAGCCGTAGGAATTCTTCTATCTTTCTTTCCTGCACGGCTTCCGAAAAATATTTCTCATTAAACGTTTCACAAAAGGTTGTCTAGTTCGGCACGGTACCTTTAGGAAAGACTCTTCCTCGGGTGGCATTCCACCAATCATCTGCGGTGCCTTGGAGCTGGTAGACGGCTAATGAAACCATTTCTTTCTAAGTACAGCCCAGCACTTCAAACGCTTTCTCCAGTTGCTCTATCCAAAGGGAAGCCGCTTCAGGTCCTCTTGTCCCATCGAATTTCGGTGGATGCAACTTCAGGAATTGCTCCACGAGATGAGGTGTCTGCCGACCTCCATTACCCGAGGCATTATTCACATTGGCTCCATGTACAGCAGCTAAAGCGGCCTCAGCAGCTTAGGCTACAGTGGCGCTCTTTCTTCAGCCTGCCTACCGATCAAGGTACCAACTTCTGCTAATATCCTCATAATATCTCCGATACTTGGGTTTCCTGCATCTTGAGCTCCTGCAACTGAAGCACTAGCAGCTTGAGCTCCTGCAGCTTAAGAACTTGCAATTGGAGCACCTAAGCCAGACACACTTGCATACTTCTTCGGTCTATTTCTGTTGCTCATTTTCCTTGGTCTGACTCACTTATACCTGCTATAATTCCATCAATGAATTAAGATCTAAACTACCAATCAGGGTCTAGCAGCAAGCAACAACAGACTAGAATATATAATTTGATTACTGCTCTCAATTCCAGCAATCATATGCACCAATCAAGAACAGACATACGTACCCAATCCCAAGTCCAACTTAGGGGTATCTCTATATCTAACTATCCCACAATCGTTAACCTTATCACTCCAAGCCTCGAATAATTTATTATCGAGTTAACCTGGCTCTTATACCACTCCGAACGGGAAAGTTACACCTCGGACCCGTCGGACACGCAACATCCCTCCACCTGATCATTTCACTTATCGCTTGGCCAACTCTAGCGACGGCCTAGTGTTGACACCTGATTTTTAATCATCTTTTCTCTTTTAAAAATTTTCAGTATTTTTCGGCATTTTTATTTTTTGAAAAATCCATAAAAATTCATAAAATTGAAAAATTAACTTTGGGGACCTTGGCCAAGCCTAGAGAACTAATTTTGACCAAAAAATGATTTTTCATATTTTCAGTATTTTTTAGTATTTTTTCAGTATTTTTACTTACAGTAGTTAAATACCTGCAACTTAAATACCTGTACCTTAAATCCCAAAGGGAAGAGCCAAGCCAATGCTTAGCCTCCCATTGGAGGTTTTTACTTACAGTAGTTTAAATACTTGCAACTTAAATACCTGTACCTTAAATCCCAAAGGGAAGAGTCAAGCCAATGCTAGGCCTCCCATTGGAGGTGTTTATTCACTGTTATGTACTTCCTATAATTTAATTTTTGAATCATCAAACCCAAAAGATGAGTAGGTCGTAATACTGCACAGAAGTCGTTAACACACTCCCTCTTTCGGCTTCAGGGAATCTTTAACACTTAAAAAAATATAACAAATAAAAATATATACCATCCATGCATCCTATTTAAAAAGTGAAAACACAAAAGAGAATACCCTACTAGAGCCTTAGGAATAAACCAAGCCTGAGTTGCCGAATTAGGATATCCATGAAATTAAGGTACCGAAAGGGCATTAGTTTTAATTAACTAGTGTAACCAAGTCCCCGAGCTCATAATCTCTGGTTCGCAGGAATAAATTAGTTCTCCTGCTAATTTATTTAGGTTTCTAATCGACCTACCAAGAACGATTAGTGGCGACTCCAAATTTCAAAATCATTTAAACAAAAATCAAAGTTGCGATTCGGTAGGGCTTGGGAGGGTCCGCGTTAGGTTAGTCAAATCTAATTAACCTAATAATCCGTTAACCCCTTTAAAATTTAAAAATTTTTTAGAGGGTCGCGACACCTAGGATTCATCGCGGCCAAACGACAGTTAGCAAATGTGACAGTAAAAACGCACAGCCCCTAACAAACATACAGGTGGGATAGAGATAGAGAAAATTAATTTACAAAGCTTAACATATAACAGTAAAGGTTCTATACAACCTAGAAGGGAATCTATCGTATGAACCTTGAAACATAAGTCGGTCGTGGCCAAAAGAAACATACCAAATCAAAAAGTCTCTAATCTCCTTCCATGCATCATCGGGACTATTCATCCTCTAGCAAGAGCTACTCTTCTAAATCAAACTCCTTGAATATCAGGGAATAATCGAGTCTATGGTTGAGGGTCTGAAATGGCAATCAACCAAAAATATGTGAGTCGAAACTCAGTGAACACACGCCTAAACTCAATATAAAATGAAGCATATATCTCAGGCCAGAACATAAATAATCACATGCATGTTGTGACTTCAAATCACACAGATGCAAATGTAGATACTCAATGATTCACTTGAGATCCCCGGTAGCTCACTAGCACTTCCGGACTGAACCCCACCGGTGGCTTAATAGCACTTCCGATCCTAGCCACGTCATAAACGTCTCAAGCCTATGCCTCAACCCGTGTCTAATCACATCGAAATTAGCACCCTTGTCTCTCCAACTACCCCGTGCCGAGCATGTTCAGGCGTAAGTGCAATGATTATGTCTCAATTAGCACTACGATCGACACCTCCTTATTTCCCCACATTCTCGATGGCCTCCTAGATACTGCCGGGCTGTCTCGCACGGTTCTACGCACTCCGCCAAACGCACATGTCTCATGCCAGTATGTAGATCAATGATGAGCATCATAGAATTCTCAATTGGCCCACCCCATAAACACTCATGCGAGTCAGCTTTGCCACATGCATTTCCCTTGATTATTCACAAGAGCACACAATTCAACTCCAAATAAATCAAATATAATAACCAGGCATTTCACGTTGCAAAAACTTGCATTCCAAGACCAGGTTTCCATTCTAAATCACTTAGGTTAAAAGGTAAGCAATCTAGCACACAGGGCAATTTCTAGAGTCCACAAAAATTACTAATATTACTCCTATGGCTAGCAGCAATTTATCGATACTCTACATTCAAGAAATTTAATAATTTTCATCATAAAATTTTTCCTACTAGTCCCTAGCATACTTGATATTCTAAGTCAAATTTAGAAATGTGCTCACCAAAACATTCAGTTCGAGCTCAAGGACGGTGGAACGATCGTGGCTCGGCTAAATAGCGAACTTGAGCGAACGACGATGACGAGGCGACTCGGTCAAGCGACGACGAGATCGAGCTCGAACCATGGACGACGATCGAGCTCAGGCCACGGACGAAGAACGAGCACGGGCCAAGCGGCGATGAGCTCAGGCCAAGGTAGCGATGAGCTCGAGCCAAAGCAAGACCACCACGAGCTAGGGTGGTGGACGCGACTTAACTCGGGCAGTGGTTGAGCACGAACGAAGGTTGAGTAGCAACAATCCACGTGCAGGCCGAGAAGATGAAGTGCAACGACAACAGAAAATTTACAGCACTCTTGAGGGACACACAGCAACAGTAGAAGGGACAGCGGCTCACGAGCAGTGGCCAAGCTGGAGGTTGAGCAGTCGAAGGAAGAAGCATAGCAGTAGAGAACAGTGCAGTCGACATATGAGCATCCAAAGAAACAAAAGCTATAGCAAAAAAATGCAAGCAGTTACGAAGATCGAAGGAGAAAAAGAAGAACACAGCTAAAGCAGAAGTCCAACCGAGATCAGCTTTAGCCAAGGGGACGTTCAAGGATGAAGAAGAAAGAAGAAAAAAAAAGAAGAAGGAAGAGCCAGTTGTTGTTCCTCATTTATGCGTGACCAGTCGAATAGTGGCTTTAATCATCAAATTTTTTTGTCTTACACGCATGGAAATTGGGGCTCAGCAGATAAGGGAGAAGGAGGAAAAGAAAAGTGGAGGGCATATGGCTTGGGGGAGCTTCAGCCGATAGTTTGCACAGGAAATGAGGAAAAAAAGTAGGTGTCCATGCAAGGATGGCTTTGGCTTAATGATGAGGAGGAGAAGTGGGTCCAAATTTCTTAAAGTTTCTTGTCCTCATGTGCACGAATCTTAGGACACCACACTTTGTCTTTAATTGAATGTACTTGCCATTTTTATCTTGTATGTCGCAATTTGGGTATGATTTGATATATAAGTTATTTGTATATTACTTTAAATCATCCCATGCCATTTTATGATGGCAAGATAAGGGGTTCATTGTATGATTTATGATTTATGATCCTCTATTCAAGTGGGGAATTCTAGAAAGTTGTAATAACTTTAGTGAACTTAATTTTAAATAAATGATTATATTAATGATAATTTCAATAAGAATTCTTAGATGATAATTGGGAACATAGTGAACTTTCGAATCTGAGACCTTACGTGAAATTATCCATTAATGTAATTAATTAATGTAAAATAGATGTATAAATGTTATGTATTAATAATTCATGAATATATCTCTATAGAATTTCGTGTTTAGAAACAATGGTTACAGCCTCTTAGAAAATCATAGCTGAGCTATACAAAGGAGAGAAATTTTAAATGGCGAAAATTATGAAAATTTGGTCTGTAATAGAAAAGCAAGAAGCACTAGAAGCTCTTAACCATGTTATTGAAAAACCTAAAGATGAAAATACTACACAATACAAACAAGTAAAGAGGCATTTGCTACATGGACAAGGTTGAACTCTATTGCTCGTATTAGATTGCTAAGTAGCATAGAAAATAATATAATGCGAGAGTTCAAAGATTTTAAAAATGTCAAAGTTATGTGGACAGATTAAAAACCAAGTTTGATTAAACATCAGTCATCAAACTAAGACAAATCACTATAAGGTTTGGCGTTTAAATGATGCTTTGTGGGGAAATATAAAATAATATTTTGGGAGTATGTTAAACATGATAAGTGAGCCGTAAAATACAAGCCACATTTAGACTAATCAACAAGAAATACAAGTAGTAATTCATTATTTGCTTCATACCTAGATGTATATGAAAATCCACTTGATCTACAATGAAAAGTAAAGATTTTTTAGGATGCTATGCACCGTCTTGAACTAGATAGACCACCTTTTAGCAGTAAAACTAGAAAATGACATTTGTTCTGTTGGTTCTAGCTCATTTGAGGCTTTGGACTCTAAGCATAAGTGTCAATGTGTGATTCAAGAAATGAAAGGGCAATGGCACATATTCTTTACAAAAGAAACTAAAGTTTAATCAACATGAAAACGGAAAGCCTCCTTTCAAGAGAAATATCAAAGGTGAAATGTTTTAACTATAGTATGAATGGTCACTTTGCTAGCAACTATGGTTACTTTGCTTGCAACTACGGTGAGTCAAATAAGTTAGAAACCTTTTGTACACTTGAGAGCGTTATTTATATCTCTAATTTAGTTTATGTAATTGAACCTCATTTTTTGTGGACTATAGACCCAGGGATAACAAACCACGTAATGAAAGACAAAGATGCTTTAGTGGAATTTCAACAAGTTTCACATGGAGCAAATTGGATATATGTGGGAAACAGTTCTTGAGTGGAAGTCAAAGAGATTAGTACCTGCCAACTGAATATATGTGGTGGTCACACCCTATTCCTACATAATGTGTTATATGCTCTGAAAATTCGTCAAGGTTTGATTTCTATGTTGGTTTTGGTTAAACTTGATTTTAATTTGAACTTTCATAATAATTGTGTTGACTTATCATTGGGAACAAGTTATTATGGCTCTGGATATTTTCTAAATGCTTTTATTGTACCGATTGTTGAGTATAATATTGTAACCATTTGTTGTTCCTCATTTATGTCTTCTAAACCTCATGATAATGATGTAAATGTGTGACATGCTAGACTAGGTCATATTGGAATTTTATGAATTTAATTAGTAATTTAACTAAGGTAATAGTCGAGTCTAAATATGCCCCGATATCAGTTTTGGGTTGAGTTAAATATTCGTATAATACAATGTCCTAAGTTCATATGTGAAATGTCCTTACGATGGCTTGATAGTGATAACCTAATTGAATTCTATACAGCATGATGTAATGCCCATTTTAATAATTCTAAATAATTTGAGAAAAGATGAAATAGATTATAAAGCTGACTTCGGTTGAACGGATTTGGGTTCAATTAAGATGAAGTTATTAGGGAATTGACAAGCCGGATGACAGATAACGACAACGCGATTTTGACCGACCCATTTACAAGAACTAGCCCAATTGAAATCAATCGTGGTGGCCTAGGAAGAGATTCGTCCTCATGAATTTGGCCCAACCCATTAGGATGGCCGACCCCTTAACGTAGCAAATGACCTAGCCTAACTCGGTTATGGGCCGTAGAAATAAAGTTGATGCCCCGAGTTGTGCGTGCACTGAATGGTGACCAATTTGAGGGCACTATTCATGAGATAAACAATTCTCCTCTTTGATCCATGAAGGCAACTGACAAAAGGAGGAAATAGTAGACTTGTTTTCGTCCTTGCTCATGAAAACTGGAGTTTTCCTCTATTGTGTCACCGCAAGGAAATTTTGGGTGTCACTTGTTGCAACTCCATCATCAATCAGCGACTCTTCTTCTCTTGGTGACTTAGACTAGCTAGCAACAGAGACAAAGGCAAATGATCTTTTTTAACTCACCCACCAGTTTAACCAATGGGCAATGAGTTGCAGTGAGTTGAGTGGGTAGAGGGGGAGAGTTTGCATGTCCACTCATAGAGGTACAAGATAAATTTTTTAGCTAGTCCGAGGTGTTTGAAGCTTGCGAGGTTAACGTGGTCATTGGAATGTGGTGGCTAGTCGCACAACGTTGCTATGGTGTGACAAGGTCGAGAGCTATGGTGTGACGAGGTCGAGAGGAGATGTAACCAAATGTCCTGAATTGATGAAGTTAAGCTCAATGTAAGTTTTGGTGGGATAATTATTGAAGTGGTGTTCTGGACGTCAACTAGAAGTAGTGGGTAAATGAGAGAGAGAGAGAGAGGAGAGAGAGAGAGAGAGAGAGAGAGAGAGAGAGAGAGAGAGAGAGAGAGAGAGATTTGGGGTGTAGGTGTAACTAGTTATTTTGGACGATAGTTAGAGAGCTAAAATCTGCAGAGTTGAAAGAGGAAGTAGCTAAAGTGGTCCTCGGTACTACTTTAGCCAAAATTTCATAATATAGTTCAACCATACTGAAGTCTGTGAAGTTATTATGACTAGTCCTAAGTGGAGGAAATAGTGTAAGATTCGTAGGACAGTTGGTAAATAAGTGCTGAAATGTCGTTGATTGTTTAAGTGATTGCTAACTGAGAACTTATAGAGTAGGATCGTACCTAGAGACTTGAACCTTTGCATTCGAATAGAAATTTAGAGAGTCGACATCAATTAACGAATGTGCGTAGGGTTAGTATGACAACTCCTATTCTTAACGACGAATTGAGAATACTCATCAAGGTTAGGTATCTATAGAGGTATTCAACTTAAAGGCGCTTAATTTATCTAACATTAAATAGTGTCCTAAATATTGATTTAGGTTAAATCAAAACATTGAGCGCCTCTATATTCGTGTTATAGTGACACACACATATATATGAGGATTAAGGAAATTAGGCTTATTGCCCTTTCTCATGCTCCATAGAGTTTATGGGAAGACCATACTGTGTGCCTGGATGGTCTTATTGTGTGACTGGATCGATCTCGGAGGCAGGATGAGACAATGTGTGTGTGCGTGTATGTGTGCGTGCGTGCGTGCGTGTATGTGTGTGATATTGGTATTTGTTTGATTTACTGTTACTCATTCCTCGCATTGGATAGATTAGTTGATGGATTACAGAATATCACTTGCTGAGATTATTTTCTCACCCTTTTATTGTTGAAATTTTTATAGGTAATTAATATGGCCAACTTACCTACAGTCTCTTATGGAGCACCTGTCTGCATATCATGAGAGATCTTCTCTTTTCCTTTACTAGAGGTGCCTAAACTAGAATGTGTTAGGGTCATTTTTATGATTTGGGTCAACGATGAGTTAAATGTGGGAGAATCCCACATCGTCTGGTAGCCGTCCACGGGCGTTTGGAAGATGATCTAGGACTTTTTGGTCTGCTTCCTTTTGACTATGTGACTTGAGGAGTTGAGAGAAGTTGTAGCAGCCGTAAATAAATGATACATGTATAGTACTGACTGACCGTGATTTTTGGAGTGACATGGGTGTCGCGACCCTCTCGAAGGAACGAGGGTTAATGGATTGCTAGGCCCCTATTGGAATCTGGGCTTAGCTCGGGCCCTCCCAGGCCCATACCAAATCGTGTCAGGAAATTTAGAATCAAGATTGACCTTAGTGTGGTCGGGTGACATGTGCATTGGTGTACGTGCATTTGGAGTCGCCACCAGTAATTCTTTGGAGAGTATGACTGGAAAACTATCGAGCGATTGGGAGATATCGTTCGATTCTGTGAAAACTAGAGATTTTGGGTTCGGAGACTTAGTTATGTTAATATTACTATCGGCGCCCTTTCGGTACCTAAGTTGAGTGATTTTCATAATTTAAGGAGTTCATGCAAGCGAGATTGAGTAAGATAGGCTTTAAAAGTCTAATGGGTTCATGCGAATGGGAGTATCTATCTTATCAATCACAATAATAGAAATACATGCGCAATCAAGGAATCAATTCAGAGAGAAATCACATCAAAACCAGTCAATACAAGTAAAGGGGAGTCCTAAAAGTCTAGGCAACACACCAATTAAGTTCGAGGTGGTTCGAAATGATTTGGGTTAGATTGACCAGAGGGGCGAAATGGTCATTTTGGAAGGCTTTGGAAGTCCAAAATTGCGAAATTAGGTCAAACCAGTTGAATGTGGTTTTTCCTTAATTTTCACAAATTTCAGGAATTTTTCTAGATTTTTCTTGATATTTTTTAGAATTTTCTAAGACCTTCCAAGGACTTCCCTATTTTTTAGAACCTTTTCTATATTTTTTTGGGATTTTTATTTTGATTTTCTATATTTTTCCCATTTTTCCAGACATTTTCTATATTTTCTAACAAAATTTTCAAATTTTTCTAAAGTTTTTATGATTTTTTTGTCAATATATTTCCTAATTTTCTGCAATTCCAGAATTTTCCTAATTGTTTAAACTTTTTTTATGACGCTTATGATTTTTTTTATTTTTTTTATTTATTATTTTTATTATATTTTTTTTTTTATTTTTTTATTGTTTTTTATTATTTTATTATTTTTCAGGATTTTTAGTTTATTTTTATTTATTTATTATTTATTTTTATTCATAATTATTTTATTTATTATTTATTGCTATTTATTATTCTATATATTTATTATTTTTTTGTTTATTTTATTATTATTTTTTATTTTTTTATTATTTTGTATTCTATTATTGTTTATAATTATTTATTATTCATTATATTTTTTTCGGGAATTTTCTTCATTTTTTAACACTTTCTAAAAATTATTATTATTATTATTATTATTATTAAGAATATTTTTTATTTTTTTTGTGATTTTTGTGAATTTTTACTTTTTTCGGGATTTTTATTTGTTTATTTATTTTTATTATATATTTTTAATTTTATTGCTCTTTTTTAATTCTCCGGACCGGGTCGGGTCGACTTGGCCCATCCGACCCGAAGGTCCAAACCTAAACCTCAAACCCGACTCAAAACGACGCCGCATTGATCCTCTTATTGATTTTTCTATTTTCTAATTTTTATTTAATATTCTAAAATTTTTATTAGTTCTACGGACCGGGCCGGATGGACCCAGCCCACTAAATTGACTCGGCCTAAAGCCCATTAACCTATCCTGATACTAAAATGACGTTGTTTAGGTATATATTTTTTGAATTTTCGAATTTTTTTAGATTTTTACTCTATTTTCAATATTCTTGCCTATTTCTAATTTGGCGGCCTAGGAATTCCCATGTGTCCTTGATCTAATCGCCCATTCCTTATGTTAAACTGACGGCTAAGATCATATCCTAAGATTAAATCGTAACCGTCCATCATTTTTTATTTTCTAAAACAAATGTAAAATTCAAATTAACTTTTTATTCCCACCAAAACCAAGATCGTGACACGTGGTGGCTCCCTAACCGTCAGATCAAGTTTGTTATTTCAACAATTCAGTTATAACGATCAAACCGATGAATATTCCACGTCAGCTTTTGACCGAGTCAACCGCGTACGTGGCCACGTCAGATGCCACGTCGGCTTTTGACTAGGTCAAATCGCCAATTGGATATCGTCTTCTTCCCTGGAACGATTTAAACGGACGGCCGCCGTTCGTCGCCAGTAATCTAACGATAGAGACACCTTCGATTGGACTAATTCCAACGCCATTCACTTCCTATTAGACCCTAGACTAACATATCCAAACCTGAACAAGATCTAACGGCTAAACCTAGATAATCGAATCTTGCACAGTAACGATTATAGCAAGAGTAATCGAACAATACCGATCATAATAATCCAATTCCATTGCAGAGGAGTGTCATTGCAAGTTTAGAAGACTTACCTTCGTCCCTGATAGAGCAATAGGTCGGCAAATTGGGCTGACGAAGTCGCGATAGTCAAACAGGGGAGGAAGGTTTCGAATGTAGGTTTTCTCGCTGTTTCGATGCAAAAACAGGATACGATGAGGTTCAGGATGACACAAGGATGCAAACGCCTCAATAAACTCAAAGTAAAACGATCGGATACAGATTCTGCCATTGATGCACAGAGCCAAGTTTCAGAGAGTGACTCACCTTTTCCATTTTTGGTAAGCTTTGAGGATGGCACTAATCAACTCCCCTGAGCTCCGGCGAACTTCCTGGAATGATTTCGAGCCTCTACTTGCTCTGAATAGCCCTCGGTAACTCTTCACGGTCTCGAGCTCAAGATCCTGGCAATGGCAAACTCCCAGATTCTCTTCCCCCCCCTTCTCTCTCTCTCTCTCTCTCTCTCTCTCTCTCTCTCTCTCTCTCTCTCTCTCTCTCTCTCTCTCTCTCTCTCATCTTCTCCCTCTCTCTGTATGATCTCTTTGTGGCCAAAAGAATCTCCTCCCCCGCGAATGAGCGTCCTTTTTCTTTTATATCCACGGAGCGAATCTTAGTCCGTTAGAGGGCCTCAACGAAATCAGCCTTTCTTGCCCAGAAATAAAACATGTGTTTAAAGAGGAAGAAGATGAGGACTCGGGTTTGGTTCCCCGAGTCAAGGGTTGACCGGGTGTTGACACCTGATTTTTAATCATTTTTAATATTGCTAAAGTAATAAAAAAATCCATAAAAATTCATAAAATTGAAAAATCAACTTTGGGGACCTTAGCCAAGCCTAGGGAACCAATTTTGACCAAAAAACGATTTTTCATATTTTCAGTATTTTTACGTATTTTTTATTTATTTATTTTCGAAAATTAATAGAAAATCCATAAAAATTCATAAAATTGAAAAATCAACTTTGGGAACCTTAGCCAAGCCTAGGGAACGAATTTTGACCAAAAAATAATTTTTCATATTATATATATTTTAATTTTTTAAAAAAAAATACAAAAATATTTGAAAATTTTGGAAAAATAACATTTGAGGCCAAAAAATACACAAAGATAGTTAATATTTTTATTTTAAATCTATTTTCATATTGGCCATCGCAAATTCAGAAAAATCCAATTCGAGTCACGTGTTCCTTCACGAGTATAATCTCGAATCGGGCCTAAAAAAATTTAATTTGACTCAACTTATTTTTAACTTTCACTTTTTATGAGTTGTGACATTGTCTTCTAATATTTTAAATTTTCATCTTGACCCAATTATACCCAGAATGACTTAATTTTGCAAAAGGGCTTTAATTAAATTATGCATTATTTTCAGCGACAAGAAATGAGCTTAAATTTGACATGTGGTAAATTTTGGTGTGTCAAAAATTGTGAGGAGATTTGGACTTAAAGAAATATTTTTTTTTTTTTCAGGGACTGAATTGTAAATACTTAAAATTCAAGGACTAGAGTGCAAATACCTAACTCTTGAATGATTATTTTACAAATAATAAAAAGAAGAGTTAGTGGATAAATTAAAATAGAGAAGGGAAGATGAAGAAGAGGAGATGAAGAAGAGAAGTTAGAGAAGAATGGATGGAGAAAATAAGATAAGAATAGAGAAGGGAAGATGGAGATGAAGAAGAGTTAGTAGAGAAATTAGAATGGAAGATAAGAATAGAGAAGGGAAGATGGAGATTAAGAAGAGTTAGTGGAGAAATTAGAATGGGAGATAAATATGGAGAAGGGAAGATGAAGATGAAGAAGAGTTAGTGGAGAGATTAGAATGTGAGATAGAGATGGAGAATGGAAGATGAAAATGAAGAAGAGTTAGTGGAGAAATTAGAATGGGAGATAGATGAGTAGGTTATAAAAGGAGGAAGAAGTGAGCTTGAGAAAGGAATTCTTGAGAGGGAGAAAATTTGAAGTGTTTGGGAGAATTTTTTGGAGAGAAAATTTTGGATGTTTGAGAGAGTTTTGGGAGATTGAAGAAAATTTTGAGAGAAAGAAAATACCAAAAGAGAGAGAATTTTGAAGATGATGGGAGTTTAAAGCTAGGGGTTATCATCACAAATTCCTTCATCGATCAATATAAATCAAGAGTTCATCATCGTCAACGAGCAAACAAATTCAAGCTAAGTGTTTTTATTTATTCATTTATTTATGGTTTTACTCGCAAATTAGCACAAATTGTATACACTTTCTCCATCTCCTTTTTCTTCCATATTTTATGTCAGGAGAAGGATATCTCTACGTCAACAGCAAAAATCTCGTCGAGATGCAAAAATCGGCCCAGACAAGCTCCTAAGCTGTCCACCGATTTCTCAACTGATCTGTGACTAAAAGTCCCTCTTAATTCAAAAGAAACTCTCTATATTGGGAACATAGAGAGCGAAAATCAATTATAGAAATCCCTCCCAAAAAAATGGGAGATAAGTACTCTTTCTACTCTTCTGGTTTTAGGTGCAGATTAGCACATATTTTGTATACTAACACTTCACTCTATTTTATGTCAGGAAGCCGCAGCTCTATATCAATGGTCAATCCTATGGAAGCACAAAATCGGCTTGGAGGAGTCCTCAAGCGTGCACAAATTTCAAATTGTTGAATCAATTCGTTGTATTTTATTTTAAAAAATTCATACCCCAGAATGGAGAGGACAAAGTCCATCCCCAATTTAAATACCTGCACCATAAATCCCAAAGGGAAGAGCCAAGCCAATGCTTAGCCTCCCATTTGAGGTTTTTACTTATAGTAGTTAAATACTTGTACCTTAAATACCAAAGGGAAGAGCCAAGCCAATGCTTAGCCTCCCATTTGAGGTTTTTACTTACAGTAGTTAAATACCTGCACCTTAAATCCCAAAGGGAAGAGCCAAGCCAATGCTTAGCCTCCCATTGGAGGTTTTTACTTACAGTAGTTAAATACCTGCAACTTAAATACCTGTACCTTAAATCCCAAAGGGAAGAGCCAAGCCAATGCTTAGCCTCCCATTGGAGGTTTTTACTTACAGTAGTTAAATACCTGCAACTTAAATACCTGTACCTTAAATCCCAAAGGGAAGAGCCAAGCCAATGCTTAGCCTCCCATTGGAGGTTTTTACTTACAGTAGTTTAAATACTTGCAACTTAAATACCTGTACCTTAAATCCCAAAGGGAAGAGCCAAGCCAATGCTAGGCCTCCCATTGGAGGTGTTTATTCACTGTCATGTACTTCCTATAATTTAATTTTTGAATCATCAGACCCAAAAGATGAGTAGGTCGTAATACTGCACAGAAGTCGTTAACACACTCCCTCTTTCGGCTTCAGGGAATCTTTAACACTTAAAAAAATATAACAAATAAAAATATATACCATCCATGCATGCTATTTAAAAAGTGAAAACACAAAAGAGAATACCCTACTAGAGCTTTAGGAATAAACCAAGCCTGAGTTGCCGGATTAGGATATCCATGAAATTAAGGTACCGAAAGGGCATTAGTTTTAATTAACTAGTGTAACCAAGTCCCCGAGCTCATAATCTCTGGTTCGCAGGAATAAATTAGTTCTCCCGCTAATTTATTTAGGTTTCTAATCGACCTACCAAGAACGATTAGTGGCGACTCCAAATTTCAAAATCATTTAAACAAAAACCAAAGTTGCGATTCGGTAGGGCTTGGGAGGGTCCGCATTAGGTTAGTCAAATCTAATTAACCTAATAATCCGTTAACCCATTTTAAAATTTAAAATTTTTTTAGAGGGTCGCGACAGATTGGCGACTCCACTGGGGAATAGAAATTTTTAATTTTCGAAAAAAGATACCAATTGGAATACTTAAATTTTTTCGAAATTTTAAAAGTCTTAGTGGACTTAGGCCAATGAAAATTTCATGGATATCTCGCTTCTGGCGATCTTGCTTGGGACTCATTCTATAGGTGTTATATGTTTTTGCAGGATGGGAGTTATAAGGGGCGGAGTGTTTGGCTAACCCATTTGTTTTGCAGGCTCGGTGTTGAGATTATGTTTAATTTCACAAATTTTTAGAAGCGTTGTTTTGATATCAATTGTTGTGCATGTCTTGCATATTCTGAGGATCACAACACCTGCACACACAAGCGTCTAAACCCAAGTCGCGAAATTTTTCCTAGGTAACCATAGATAGGGATCGAATATGCAAAGCTCTTGCGTCGATTACGCTTGGGTTGACCATATTTTATCCCGCTCATTATCTGAATTGACAATTCTTCCCATTGTGATTTGATTGCGCGGAGGGTAAGGTTGTCAATTCAGATAGTGGGGGCCTTTTAGGTCCATACCCTGTCTCTCCTTCTTTTATTTTCTAGAGTCCACTCCTCACTTGAGTCATGCGCATGATTATGTGGTTTGCATTTCTCCAAGGTAAAAGTAAGTTCTCTAATTTTATCTTGTATTTATTTTCGGTCGGTCCATGCTAGGTGTTAGTCAGTTTTTGAGCTTGATATTACGACCATTCTTTTAAAAGAAAATAAAAATTAAATTTGTCCCTCATTTCTTTTTAAAATTTTTTTTTTGAAAAAATGATGTGAAAAAATCCCTTCATGGGAATTTTATTAACCAATAAGGGATTTTTGTCATGTTTTTATTACTTCAATAAAAATGAAATTTTCCTGAAAAAATTTTCCTCTGAAAATTTATTTCAATAAAAAGAAAAATTCCTTAAAAAAAAAACTCTAGTAGACATCAAGTGATTTTATCACATTTTTCAAATTATAAAAACTTGCAAGAAAATTCTTCTCGAGAAATTCGCTCATGTTTTTCTAAGAAAAGTTTCTCTAAATAAAATTAGACTAATGTCTCGGGGGAGTTGTATTGACCAATAAGAGATTTTTGTCATGTTTTTCCTGCTTCAATAAAAATAAAATTTTCCTGACAAATTTACCTCTGAAAATTTATTTTGATAAAAAGGAAATTCCTTCAAAAATTTTAGTAAACGTCAAGAGACTTTGTCACATTCCTTTAAAAAAATAAAAAAAAAAGAATAATAAATCTGAAAAAAATTCTGTATCAGAAATTAACCCATTTCTTCCTAAGGAAATTTTTTTTTCTTCTTTCTTCTGATTTCTCTATAAAATAGAAAAAATCAAATTGGACTAATATAGGAGTCATGGACCGAAATTTCTTGTGTCGCATACTAATTATATCCTTTTCTTTTGCAGGGAAATCCTAGATACCCCAGACGAGTGTAAAAATTAAGTTCAATAATATATCAAGAATCATCTTCAGAAATACCAAAAGTCGAAAAACACCGAGGCTTCAACCGTTAATTTTGGGGGGCAAACGAACATTGTCCATCTTTGACAGACAAAGTTGTGTCAATCCGTAAACTTGTATGGGCAGTGTATTCTGATATGACGGTGGATTTATACTGATTAAACATGGGGGCATATTTAATGTATTGCAGAGGATCCCGCGTCTTTTGAAAAACAATATGGATTATATAATCAGAACCCATGAAACAAATACCTTTACCTGATCAAATCAACCAGAGACCGGTCTTAAAATTTCTTCTTATCCGAAACATGCGGAGGGCTTTAGAAGACCGAGATTCTATTAATGAACGTGGCCCACAGGAATTTCTCCCGACGCTACAGGCGACCGACACGAGCAAGTGGACGCCGAAAGAAATAAAATATGGATAAAAGTGGGCACACAACAGGTGGCCGGATTTACTACCAGCGCACTGATCGAGTTGTCATAGCGTTATTGTTCGTGATCTCAAGATGGATAGTGGGGGCCACCGCCGAACCCATCATCAATGTTCTCGATATCATCGTCTGGAGCAATTAAACAAGAACATCAAGAAGAACATTAAGCCTCGACATCTTCGGTACCTCAAATCGTTCTGTTATGCTATGCAGAAGAAACGATAGCAGGAAAATTAAAAAAAAAACAAAACAAAACACACGAAGCTTTTCTTTCATTCCATTCATCAAAGAGTATTACAACAACTCACTGGGGAGGAAAGGTAAAGCCAAACTGGGCCCTGATGACCATTACGAAAGAGCTCAACTGACTCTCCAAATAGTTGATGCTCTGGATGCACCGGGCGCTCTCGGGATCAAGCTCCGCGAGCCTAAAGAAGAGGCGATCGCACTTCTCTTTAACCTGGGCCATAGTGGCCTCGTAATGCTCAACGGCAAACTCCAGGTCCGGAACCGCTGCCCTCTCGAAAGCAATATCTGCCGTAATGTCATCAAGTCTCTCCTGCAGCCAACCACATTTACACCTCATCACAATATTGCCTGGCTCCTGTTCAGCGTAAGTTCGGACCAAGGCCAGACGGTCCACCAACTTTCCCCTCTCACGAACCAGCCACGAAAGCTGATCGTTGGCAAACTTGAGGGCCTTTTTCTGATTATCAGCCACAAACGTAACTGTTGCCAGACGCTCGTGCCGGTCTCGGTAACGGGCTTTCACGACGGCGGTCACAAGGACCGTCTCATAAGCACGGTTATAGGCAGCCAGAAAATTGATGAAGAGGGTCGAGAAGTTCCGGTACTCCTTCCCTAGTTGGGTACCCTCAACAGAAGCAGCGTCCACGGTCCTAAATAAACCGAGGATTTCAGCCTCAACGGTAGAGTTTTTGGCTATATGAGCGTAACCTCTACCAAGAAGATTGTAGAGTCTCTCCCACCCAGCTAGGACTTCGGCGGATAAGGTATGGTTAGGAGAATTGGCCATTTTTGAAAGCAGAATACGAAAGAAAGGGGGAGAGAGGTGAGGCAGATGAGCGGAATGCGAAGATGGTAATCTGCTTTGAAGTAAATATTGATTTCATAGTGACGGTATCAACCAGTCAAGATTTCTCTTATCTACCATTCTCTATTGGCACCACCCTCGTTGGCTCGAATTCCCATCAGATGGCGACTGCGAGCTAAGCGAGTCCGAAATCTCCGCAGAAAGTTTGACGAGACACCGCCACTTTGAAAAAGAAGACGGAAAGATGAGCTGAGTGGAAGACACGGCAAACGTTAGCGAAAAGGAGATACGACTTGTCTTCATTGGAGGACCCGCCAGTAAATCGACGGTGGAGATCTTGACAGGGGCCCTCTATCACGAAAAGAAAAAAGAAGACAAACTGAGCGAGAAACAAGGATTTCCCCTTTGATCAAAAGCTGAATATCAGATTTTCTCGCTCGGAAAATCTAATAGCGCTGCCCGTGAAGAGGGAAGTCGTTGCTATTGCCAGAGAGAGAACTTGTCCCCATTTGATAGTCAGAGTTCATTCGCAAGAACTCGCAGGAGAAAGATAGAGAGGAAGGAGTTCTCGTGGGAGAGGAATTCAAAACCTTCACCATCAAAGCATCGGCTTTCAAAGGCTGTTACGAGAAGGCATCAACGATCTCGTGATCCCTCAAGTCCGAGAAGACATCCCGAGGCGGTCTCGAATCGGCAGTCCTAGATCCAGAAATATGTCGAGTATTAGGGGAACGGGCGCATGTTCAACCCTGGTCAAAGCTGATGAAGTTCCTTACCCTGAGGGTCTACTGGTCATGGCCATTGACGGTAATCCAGTCTCTCTGTCAATCCTTGTTACCGTATTAAGAAAATGCCGGTATAAGGTTGTAGCTCAAGCAAAGGCGACAGAGGCCTTAGAGATATTAAGGAGGAGTAGTGACCCGTTTGATATCGTCCTCACCGCCATGGTAGGGATTGACATGGATGTTTTCACTCTCTTGGAAGTCATCAATTCTAAATTAAACATGCCAGTCCTCGTAATATCGGCAAGCGATGATCAGCAAGCCCTAATGAAGGCTGTCTTAAATGGGGCCCAAGACGTCGTAACGAAACCAGTTAGAGTTCAGATGCTTCAAAACATATGGCAGCACGTGGTAAGGAAGCAATTGCACGACCATGAGAACAAGCATCAAGCCTTCAATTTTGTTCCAAGCAACTGGAGAAAGAAGATGAGTTGGTCTCCCGAGCTGCATCGTATGTTTGTTAATGCAGTTCAGCAGCTAGGAATAGATTTGGCACGGCCGCAACATATACTGGAAATTATGAAGGTAGATGGACTCACTAAAGTAAATGTTTCCAGTCATCTTCAGAAGTACAGAAAAAGGGTGAGAGAACACAATGCAGCTCAGAATCAAGAAAACCAAGGCGGGACTGATCCAAGCCTGAACGTCGAGTCTCCTCGCCACCATAAGTTCCCCAAGTTAGCATGGGGCGAGCCACTTCCCATCATCAACCAAGCTAGTAGCCATGCCATCAATCCCCCAGGCGTTAATCAAAGTATCCCCCAGAATCACCCTAATGCTCTTCAAGAGTATAGACCGCAGGAGCAGTGTATTCAGATTCCTTGGTTTGAGCACCAACCTATGGCTAGAACTCATCCCATGATCAGCGCGCCTGCGCAGCTAGAGAATCAGACAAGAAGTTATCCTGAGCACTTCCACTTCTCTAATCCTCGAATGGAAGGAGTTTTTGGCAGCAGGACAGTTGGTGATCCCCACACTTTCTCGAGTAATGATGAAGGCTCCAGCATGAGAAGTCAAATTGCTCATGGCGAGGACAGAATGAGAAATCTACCGCCAGCATTTGCCAACAACAATGCCCAATTCGAGCATCAGTTGCTGGAAGGTTCAAGAGATTACCCAGATGATGAGCTTACTGCCCTGGTCAACCAGTTTAGGGTTGACAGACGTCCCAAGCCGCGATCAGGAGCCAGTGAGTAGGGACTCTCAAACATCGGTTATCCACACCCGAACCAACACGAGACTAGCTGATTATCGAAGAGCCACAGGAGAGGCAGAACTGACCTTGAATAAGTGCACCTTTCATTTCATGCTTAATTCCCCTGCGTATGATATTTTCCAGCTTTCTTGGTGTCTCGATTTAATTCAAGGACAAGGGGGCAATTTATTTATCCCGTCGAATGCGTGAATCCCTTTTTATGCTAGATTTAGGGCGGATCAATTTGTGGCAACGTCGCTTACTGCCATAATGAGAAATGTTGAATGGCCTAACGTAGGGAAATTTCAAGTGAAAAGCCGAGGCGAGCTCGAAGACGGGTAACTGTGTGTCGTTCCAATTTACCCTCAATCGTTGCAAAATGCTAAATTGGATTTGTTCCATTCTCACCCAGGGGATTGCAAAGTGCCTCAAGAGTGTCGCAAAATGAAATGACCCAATGGAATGCGATAGGACTCATTCGCCTTCAAGGTAACCTTCAAATTAAAGGAGCCCTCCGGTCCACGAACCCAATGGCATGGAAAATGATGATGGTCCAAGGCAACCCGAGAGAAAACAAGGCCCAACTAAGCAAAGCACATATGTGGCAAGCTCAAAGTGAAGGGCAACTCGGGACATACAATTCAATCCAATCCAAATGAAGGAACTTCCTCAATTCAAATTCAGTGGAAGTATACATAAGGGTAAAACAGTATCGTTCCAATTTTTCTAGAATATGAAGAACATATACTGCCGCATTCTCTTTCATTTTTGCAGGGGAAGTCTCTACTGGCCAAATTTTCCTGTCTACCATTCCCTATCAGTATCACCTCCGCTACTCGTCTCCAATCTCGAGCCAAGCAAATCTGACGTCTCTACGGAAAAGTTGGACGAGACGCCACTACTTTGAAAAAGAAAGGATAAAAAATAAGCTGAGTGGGAGACAAAGACATTTTCGGCAGAAAAGAGATACGACTCGTCTTTATTGAAGAACTCGCCAGCAAATTGACAGTGGAGACAGCAACAAGGGGCCCCCTTCCACGGAAAGATGGAAGGAGACGAGCTGGGCGAGAGATACGATGAAAAGAAAATCGAGAAAGCCAGAACACTCGAGAGAGGCAATACAGTTGCTAAACCCACGTCTAATTTTAAAGGAGGCATCTTCTTGATAATTCTCATTCGTGCTCGAAAGAGAGACTCTTAAAGCATACGCAGTCTCCCAGAAAAATCCAGAGAGTGAAAATACAAGAAGAGATATCAAACTTTGAGAAATCATTAACCAAATCGAAGATGTCTCAACCCAACACACTTGAAAGTTATCGTTACTTGCTGAATATGGGAGAGGAAGAGTTCGAAGCCATATTTGGGATCGAGCCTATGGAGCCCGGCCCTTCCACCGACGACGTCCAAGAGCCTGGTAAGGACAATGACAACAACGGTAAAGGTCAAAAGAAGCGTTACCGTCGCCATACTGAGGAGCAAGTACGAAAGCTTGAAGCTTTCTTCAGAACGTGCCCTATGCCAGACGGCAAACAAAAAATGGAACTGAGTCAAGAGCTAGGCGTTGAACCTTCGCAAATCAAGTTCTGGTTTCAAAATAGACGAACCCGAATGAAGGCTCGTCATGAGCACAACGAAGCCGAGTTTCTAAGAGTTGAAAATGAAAACCTCCGAGCGGAAAACAAGATGTATAAAGAGACTTTTGACTCCGCCACCTGCCCCAACTGCAATAGCCTCCTCCTCACCCTCGATGAAATGTATGATCTGAGGATCGAAAATGCACGTTTAAGAGGTGAGTTAGACCAATTTATAACAGGATCGAGTTTTGTTGGAGCAGGGTACAAAAGGACCAATGATACTGGATCAGTATCAATACCTCCCGAGGAAGAAGGGATAGATCACCACCAAGCGGACATTGACGATGATCTTTTCGCCATAATCAACCAGTTTGATATCGGTAAAGCATCGGGACTGTGATGCACTTGTTCAGCCAGTGACCACGAGACCTTCAATATGGCCGATGCATACCTAATTTGGGATGAAGCCAGCTGATCATGGGAGAGCCTGCAGAGGAAGCGGAACTAATCCTGAATGAGTGAATGTGTTTTATTTCCTTGCGTGATGTGTTTTTCTGCTTTTGTGAATGTGTAAAAGCAAGGAGTAATAATCCGACTTCCCCCTATTAAATGCTCGAATCCGCCACCTCACCAACCTCGCGACGAATTGATGGCGAGTGAAAATCTGCATAAACCTGAAGGGTAACTCCGTATCGTTTCAATTTACCCTCAGTTGCTCCAAGTTTTAAAATTAAGCCCCTTCTATTCTCAGGAAATTGCAAATCGACCCGAGAACGCAATCATATCCGAATACAGGTTGGATAAAATTTGGGGGCAAATCAACTCATGGGCATTACAACGGGATAGACAGCTTTGGACAAAGGAAAGTACAAGCGAAAGACGCGAACAATCTCAGAAATGGGTAATTCTGTATCGTTCTAATGTGCACATAATCATCTCAAGTCTTGAATTGTCTTATTCCATTCTTAACAGGGATTGCAAATTACCTCGAGAAATACCGTAACATGGCCCAAGGTGATACAACAGGGCTGTTTTATCCCCAAAGATTAACCTTTGAAAGGATAGCCCCATGGACACCTACGGTCCAATGGACCGAATGGTATGGGGGATGACAGTAGGTCCGAAATATCCCGAGTTCGATCCCCAAGGGTGGGGAATGTTGTATGTATTATAAATAAATGAAACAACTTTTTGTGCATTTCTTTTTTACAAACAGGAATACTCGACGAGTAATATCAAAGTCAGTATTTTACCATAGTCTTCTCATAATGGTGAGGCGCCCAACAAAAGTCGAGGAAAATTCAATCCAACAAAACTGGTAAAAGACTCGTGCAAGACATTCAAGATGAAGGGTAAATCAGTATCGTTTTCAATTTATCCCTTTTAATACTGGCTGATATGTCTCTTTTTCTTTTTACAGGAAATATTTACACTAACATTTAACATGTTGAAGGAGACGAATCCGAAAGAAAATTATGATCATCTGACAAGATCTATTTTGGTGAAAAATGGGGCAAATTGATCACAAGCTCTGAAGCGAAAAAGCAAATATGTCTTCCTTATCTCGTTTGATTTCAAGAATAATTTCTCTGCTTTTTACAGGGGCATTCAACCGCTAAACCATGGTGGTCGCTGTCATTAAACCAACCGAAATGCTCCCTCACTCATATGCTTCATCGCGCAGGGGCAAAGTTTGGGACAAACCGCTCCTCGACATAAGGAGTGGGCTTCCCAATTTGTTCGATCCACCCATATACCAAGGGCAATTCAAATCCGCCCATGTTTGCACATTATATAAACACACATGATGCTAAAAATTGTCACATCGGCATTGTGTTTACACATTTCATGAATTATGTATGACTATTCCGCATGTTTAATTTACCGACTTCAACTTAGAGCATAAACTGCATAGGAGACGTCAAATGTGCAAAATGGGGCATAACAGGATGAGGAAAGGCAAACCATTTCCACACAGGTTTAACATTTTAATCTACAGATAAACAGCCTTTCTCCAGAGTGAAAGAAAGCCCTTTTCGGAATGAAGTCCCCCATTCAGATTACATTCGAGGTGTTCGTACTATAAGAACCTCCTTAAACAGAAGTGGTAATGCAATACATGATCCATATATTGATCGATTGCATCATGAGTTATTACACAGACTGCCTTTAATCATGGCAAACTTAGCCGAACAATTTTGCATAAACCAATGAACGCATTGATGAAAATGCTTGCACATGTTACCTCTGACATTGCCTGACAGGCAACACATTCCCGGTGTTCGAGTTACCTTCCAAAGTCTTGAAGTTCATTCGGCGATTATTGAATGAACAAGCCTGGTTGTCGAGAAGCCACCAAGCATTTTTTCCAAATTCTCAGGTAAGTATATCTTCAACCTGAACCTTTCAAGAGAATGAATTCTGACGGTTGTTGGGGTACTCGAATCCATTGCGGTACATACAGGTATCCACCTTCTTCAATAAAGCATGATTTGTCTCAAGAACAGAAATGTTCGAGACATTTTAATCTCTGCCTCTTTGGTTTATTCCTAAAGCGACAGGAGAATATAATTTGGGTTTGAGCTTCTGCAGGATTCCTGGTCTCCCCAGATTTCAGAATGGCACCCTTTGAAGTACACCAAGCCCTTCTTACAGGCAAACTAAGTCCTTCTTACAAGCAAACTAAGTCCTTCTTACAGGCAAACCAAGTCCTTCTTACAGGCAAACCAAGTCCTTCTTACAGGTACACTAAGTCCTTCTTACAGGCAAATCAAGTCCTTCTTACAGGCAAACTAAGTCCTTCTTACAGGCAAACCAAGTCCTTCTTACAGGCACAAAGTCCTTCTTACAAGCAAACCAAGTCATTCTTACAGGTACAAAGTCCTTCTTACAGGCAAATCAAGTCCTTCTTACAGGCATAAAGTCCTTCTTACAGGCAAATCAAGTCCTTCTTACAGGCAAATCAAGTCCTTCTTACAGGCAAAACAAGTCCTTCTTACAGGCATAAAGTCCTTCTTATAGGCAAATCAAGTCCTTCTTACAGGCACAAAGTCCTTCTTACAGGCAAATCAAGTCCTTCTTACAGGCACAAAGTCCTTCTTACAGGCATAAAGTCCTTCTTACAGGCAAATCAAGTCCTTCTTACAGGCATAAAGTCCTTCTTACAGGCAAACAAAGTCCTTCTTACAGGCAAATCAAGTCCTTCTTACAGGCACAAAGTCCTTCTTACAGGCAAAGTAAGTCCTTCTTACAGGCAAAACAAAGTCCTTCTTACAGGCAAACAAAGTCCTTCTTACAGGCAAATCAAGTCCTTCTTACAGGCAAAGCAAGTCCTTCTTACAGGCACAAAGTTCTTCTTACAAGCAAAGTAAGTCCTTCTTACAGGCAAATCAAGTCCTTCTTACAGGCAAATTAAGTCCTTTTTACAGGCAAATCAAGTCCTTCTTACCGGCAAATTAAGTCCTTTTGACAGGCACAAGTCCTTTTTACTGGCACCAAGTCCTTTCTACAGGCACCAAGTCCTTCTTACAGGTATCTCCATGTGGTGACCTACCATACGGGTCAAATCTCAATCAAAATTTAATCAGTAGAATCCTTTTATTAGGAATCTACCATGGTACGACCCACCATACGGGTCAAATGGTACGACCCACCATACGGGTCAAATTTTAATTCAATTTTTAATCAGTAGAATCCTTTTATTAGGAATCTACCATGGGTTGATCCACCATACGGGTTCAAGTTCAACCACCCTAAAGTTTTTTTTATATAACGAATCCTTAGGTTCTCATTTCATTTTCAGTGGAACATTCATGTCACGACTCTTTTTATTTCCTTGTATTGAGTCGATTAGAATTCAGGTGTCATCTCGTCTTTGAAATGAACCTCTACCGAGCTTCCTTTCAAAGAGGGGCAGCTGTTGACACCTGATTTTTAATCATTTTTAATATTGCTAAAGTAATAAAAAAATCCATAAAAATTCATAAAATTGAAAAATCAACTTTGGGGACCTTAGCCAAGCCTAGGGAACCAATTTTGACCAAAAAACGATTTTTCATATTTTCAGTATTTTTACGTATTTTTTATTTATTTATTTTCGAAAATTAATAGAAAATCCATAAAAATTCATAAAATTGAAAAATCAACTTTGGGAACCTTAGCCAAGCCTAGGGAACGAATTTTGACCAAAAAATAATTTTTCATATTATATATATTTTAATTTTTAAAAAAAAAATACAAAAATATTTGAAAATTTTGGAAAAATAACATTTGAGGCCAAAAAATACACAAAGATAGTTAATATTTTTATTTTAAATCTATTTTCATATTGGCCATCGCAAATTCAGAAAAATCCAATTCGAGTCACGTGTTCCTTCACGAGTATAATCTCGAATCGGGCCTAAAAAAATTTAATTTGACTCAACTTATTTTTAACTTTCACTTTTTATGAGTTGTGACATTGTCTTCTAATATTTTAAATTTTCATCTTGACCCAATTATACCCAGAATGACTTAATTTTGCAAAAGGGCTTTAATTAAATTATGCATTATTTTCAGCGACAAGAAATGAGCTTAAATTTGACATGTGGTAAATTTTGGTGTGTCAAAAATTGTGAGGAGATTTGGACTTAAAGAAATATTTTTTTTTTTTTTCAGGGACTGAATTGTAAATACTTAAAATTCAAGGACTAGAGTGCAAATACCTAACTCTTGAATGATTATTTTACAAATAATAAAAAGAAGAGTTAGTGGATAAATTAAAATAGAGAAGGGAAGATGAAGAAGAGGAGATGAAGAAGAGAAGTTAGAGAAGAATGGATGGAGAAAATAAGATAAGAATAGAGAAGGGAAGATGGAGATGAAGAAGAGTTAGTAGAGAAATTAGAATGGAAGATAAGAATAGAGAAGGGAAGATGGAGATTAAGAAGAGTTAGTGGAGAAATTAGAATGGGAGATAAATATGGAGAAGGGAAGATGAAGATGAAGAAGAGTTAGTGGAGAGATTAGAATGTGAGATAGAGATGGAGAATGGAAGATGAAAATGAAGAAGAGTTAGTGGAGAAATTAGAATGGGAGATAGATGAGTAGGTTATAAAAGGAGGAAGAAGTGAGCTTGAGAAAGGAATTCTTGAGAGGGAGAAAATTTGAAGTGTTTGGGAGAATTTTTTGGAGAGAAAATTTTGGATGTTTGAGAGAGTTTTGGGAGATTGAAGAAAATTTTGAGAGAAAGAAAATACCAAAAGAGAGAGAATTTTGAAGATGATGGGAGTTTAAAGCTAGGGGTTATCATCACAAATTCCTTCATCGATCAATATAAATCAAGAGTTCATCATCGTCAACGAGCAAACAAATTCAAGCTAAGTGTTTTTATTTATTCATTTATTTATGGTTTTACTCGCAAATTAGCACAAATTGTATACACTTTCTCCATCTCCTTTTTCTTCCATATTTTATGTCAGGAGAAGGATATCTCTACGTCAACAGCAAAAATCTCGTCGAGATGCAAAAATCGGCCCAGACAAGCTCCTAAGCTGTCCACCGATTTCTCAACTGATCTGTGACTAAAAGTCCCTCTTAATTCAAAAGAAACTCTCTATATTGGGAACATAGAGAGCGAAAATCAATTATAGAAATCCCTCCCAAAAAAATGGGAGATAAGTACTCTTTCTACTCTTCTGGTTTTAGGTGCAGATTAGCACATATTTTGTATACTAACACTTCACTCTATTTTATGTCAGGAAGCCGCAGCTCTATATCAATGGTCAATCCTATGGAAGCACAAAATCGGCTTGGAGGAGTCCTCAAGCGTGCACAAATTTCAAATTGTTGAATCAATTCGTTGTATTTCATTTTAAAAAATTCATACCCCAAAATGGAGAGGACAAAGTCCATCCGCAATTTAAATACCTGCACCATAAATCCCAAAGGGAAGAGCCAAGCCAATGCTTAGCCTCCCATTTGAGGTTTTTACTTATAGTAGTTAAATACCTGCACCTTAAATCCCAAAGGGAAGAGCCAAGCCAATGCTTAGCCTCCCATTGGAGGTTTTTACTTACAGTAGTTAAATACCTGCACCTTAAATCCCAAAGGGAAGAGCCAAGCCAATGCTTAGCCTCCCATTGGAGGTTTTTACTTACAGTAGTTAAATACCTGCAACTTAAATACCTGTACCTTAAATCCCAAAGGGAAGAGCCAAGCCAATGCTTAGCCTCCCATTGGAGGTTTTTACTTACAGTAGTTAAATACCCGCAACTTAAATACCTGTACCTTAAATCCCAAAGGGAAGAGCCAAGCCAATGCTTAGCCTCCCATTGGAGGTTTTTACTTACAGTAGTTTAAATACTTGCAACTTAAATACCTGTACCTTAAATCCCAAAGGGAAGAGCCAAGCCAATGCTAGGCCTCCCATTGGAGGTGTTTATTCACTGTCATGTACTTCCTATAATTTAATTTTTGAATCATCAGACCCAAAAGATGAGTAGGTCGTAATACTGCACAGAAGTCGTTAACACACTCCCTCTTTCGGCTTCAGGGAATCTTTAACACTTAAAAAAATATAACAAATAAAAATATATACCATCCATGCATGCTATTTAAAAAGTGAAAACACAAAAGAGAATACCCTACTAGAGCTTTAGGAATAAACCAAGCCTGAGTTGCCGGATTAGGATATCCATGAAATTAAGGTACCGAAAGGGCATTAGTTTTAATTAACTAGTGTAACCAAGTCCCCGAGCTCATAATCTCTGGTTCGCAGGAATAAATTAGTTCTCCCGCTAATTTATTTAGGTTTCTAATCGACCTACCAAGAACGATTAGTGGCGACTCCAAATTTCAAAATCATTTAAACAAAAACCAAAGTTGCGATTCGGTAGGGCTTGGGAGGGTCCGCATTAGGTTAGTCAAATCTAATTAACCTAATAATCCGTTAACCCATTTTAAAATTTAAAATTTTTTTAGAGGGTCGCGACACCGGGTTGGGTCGATCCGACTCGGTTGACCCGATTAGGCTAAAAATCACAAATCGGCCTTAATCTCATGAGAATGATTCGAAATTGAAGCCATAATCAAGCTCAGAAGTATTAATTCCTTCAAAATATGAACTTGGTATCGTGAATTTATGAGGGTTTATATAAAAATCCCAAATTCTAATCATGACCCGAGTACTTATTTCACGAAATTCGACCCTCATATGGCCTTTTTTGCAAAAATTGATGCGGCCAATCGATTCAAGAGGCCAAAAACTAGGGGGGTGATGGGCTTTGATTTTTAATTCAATTCCTAGAAAATTTTTAATTTCATTTTAAGCTTTTTTAAGGACTAAATTAAAAAAACTAGAAATTGCATTTTGGTCCTTTTGCACGAAATTAAGCAATTCGGTGGACTTTTAGACTAGATTTTAATTTTAAAAAATAGAGGGGGGTGACACGACTCCAAAAACATAAAAATTGAAAATTACAGAATCAAAATGAAATTTCCAAAATTTTTTCAATTAATTTGAAAATGTGATTAACAAAGAAAACCCCATTTCTAGATTAATTTTTTAAAAATTTCTTTGGCCAAAATGAAGAGAAAAATAAAATAAAAATATTGACTATTTTTCTGTATTTTTTCCATGAATGCTATTTTTTATTAATTTTTTTGTATTTTTCTATTTTCTAAAAAATATTTAAAAATGAAAAAAATAAGAAAATTTATTTTTTGTTCAAAATTGGTTCCTTAGGATAGGCTAGGGCTTCCAAAGTTGATTTTTTAATTTTTTTTTTCATTTATTTATTTATTTATTTGAATTTTTGAAAATAAAATGCAAAAAATATCAAAAATATGAAAATTTATTTTTATTTCTCAAAATTGGGTCCCTAGGCTAGACCGAGGTCCCCAAAGATAATTTTTCAATTTTTTTTTGAATTTTTATGAATTTTTTAAAAATCAAATTGGCCAAAAATCAAGTGTCAACAATGGGTCGACTAATGTACGAACACGTGAGAGGTTTTGATAATACTAGTGGTCATGTTGACTGGGATTTTCGATGTACAGGGTAGAGGTGTTAGGCAACTTTTTTAAACCTACTCGATATTTTCCTGGCTATACTTGAAACCAATCTGACCTCTGTTGGTCTTAGTAAATAAAAGTGCCGTGTTTTTTTTTTAATCTTTTGCTATGTTTATCTTAAATTTTGATATAAAGCCGATAATATACGTGGCGAGCCTGGGACGCTACGGCTTTGACGACGACACGACACCACACATGATTACGTGAGAAATCATATAATAACATATATTTATGAGAGTGGATCTAAAAGACTTGAAAATTTCCCATCGGCTAGAGTGCCAATAGAGCCCCTAATATTTAAGACGCTCCTTCCAATATAATGGAAGCCTTAGAAGTTGAGATGCTCAAGTGTGAAAATCTTAGTAGTGCTATTATGCAGATGTAGAGGAGGAATCTGTGGGTCTTGGCAAGTGAAATTATGGAATGTGAATTGAAATAAGACTTAAAGATGAATTATCTGCATGTTTGTGAGTGCATAGCATACTTCATATGATGTGACTTTTATTTCTGTGAATGTTTGATTGATATGTCGTGATTTTTTTTTTGATGTGATTAAACGAATATAAAAATATGTGCTATGTTAAATAGATATAAAGAAAGAATGTTTTTTGACACCGCCAGCGTCTTAATGTGGTATAGGGAATAAAAAGATCTATAAGTGACTGGGGTTCGAATCCTGGAAGTCGCCATTGTAGTACTAATAATAATAACTTTATTTTATCATCAAAATTGAAAGAAAGTTTTGTTAACGATTAATTATGTCTTATTTGATGTGATCCATTAAAAAAGCATGTCTTAGATAAATTGTTATTAGGTAGCATTTGAATTTTATATTGTAATATTTAGACGTTTTATTTACTGAGCTGTAACTCATTCTTATTGAATTTTCAGATATGCAGACATGGATATACCACCTCGCTATTTTTACGGAGCGTCGTTCCATATTCGGGCTTGGCACGAGGATGTCATTTTTCGGGACTCACCCAGTATTTTTGTTAAGTACATAATTATTTTGTTTGTTAATATGAGACGTTTACTTGTTGTCACCTTTAGATTCATCGCTTGGAACTTTAGATAAGGTAATCGAGTGTTAAGGCCCCTGATTATCGACAACGGCGATAATGAGGGAGGTAACGACTGAGACCGCAATGGTGAAAACAGGAAAGAGGGGTTCGAGGAGGAGAGTGACCTAAAGGAAGTGATGGAGGACTAAGCAGTAGTTGCGGTTGTTTGTTTGTAGTATGTTAGTTGGTGAAGGCCTAGTATGAACATGTCTTATGCCAGTTAACTCTAATGAATGAAGAATTTATTTTTAAATATGAGTTTTCTTTTGTTTGCTTTAATTACATCAAAAAATCTAAATTAAATGAAAGCACAATACGGGTTGTCACAGTTTATAGGTGAGTAAGAAAATAGAAGTGTAATTAAATTTAAATCATGAGATGTTACATTCTTAGTGAATGAATTTAAAAAAAAAAAGGCGAGATAAGTGAAGACTATTCTCTGTTTGAAACCTTAGATTGTGATAATAATTTTACTGGATATCTTATCCAAGTGGGAGCAATGTGAGAAATAAGAAATTTGTTTCGAACTAGTCTTAATTGTAACTAGTTGATGTGAAGATATCATCATTATCTAATTTGAGTGGGAGCGTAATGGAGCATGAAATACCAAGGGTACAATCCCTAATACGGTGAATAAGTAATCAAGTGAAAGTATAATTGAACATGATATACTAAGTGTACGATCTTCAATATGGCGAATAAGTCATATATGCATTTCCCTGTGGATGCTATCACATTAAAAGGGAAGTTTTTTTATGATTGATTCATATCGTCCCTCTATGAGAAAAGGATGAGCCAAGGGATTTAAATAAGGCTCTAACTTGCCCCGATAAATAAAAATGAATACAAGTAATGGAAGGAGAAATGGAGTTGATAAAATCAAATAAAGTTTCAAAATTGGTTGATCTTCTACAAGGACGCAAAGCCACCGAAAACAAGTGAGTTCTCAAAATAAAGCATAAGACTGAAGCTCAATTGAAATATATACGGCTTACCTTATGGCGAAAGGGTATGATCAATAGAAAGAAATTAATTATGAAGTCTCATGTGATGAAATTTACCTCAACTCGCATTATTATGGTGATAGTGATTAGTATAGATCATGAACTACATCAAACGGATGTAAAGACTGCATTTCTTAATGAAGAACTAGAAAAAAAAAATTGTATGAAACAACCCATTGAGTTTATCATAGAACGCCAAAAACAAAAGGTGTGTCACTTATAAGATCAATAAATAGCCTTAAACAGTCTTTGAGACAATGAATATACACAATTGTCTTAGTGGCATATGATTTTATAGTGATTGATGAAGATCACGGTGAATGTATATTAAAAGATCTAAAGATCAATTTGTGATCTTATTATTATATGTTGATGGTATATTAATTGCAGAGATCAATATGAAGTTTTATCAATATAGTTGAGAATTAGTTATGTACTAATATTAAAACGAAATATATTGGTGAAATTGCATCTATTTGTGGAGTTCGTTCAAAGATATTGTTATCTCTTCCACAAGAGACTTAAATAAGTAAAGTCCTTGGATAATTTTATATGCAAGACTATGAACTTGTAGATACTCTTATTACAAAATGTGAAAGTCTGAGCAGCAGAATATGTTCTACGACTCCACAAGCAAATGAACAAATTGAAAGTGTTTCATATTTTAGTGTTGTTGGAAGCCTAATAAATGCTATGATGTGTACAAGACTTGATATTTGCAATGCAATTGAAATGGTAAGTAGATATTAATCTGACCCAAGTCAAGCACATTTGACTACTATAAAGAGAATATTGAGATATCTGAAGGGCATGTCAATTTTTTTTATTGAGTTATCAAGATAGAGATATGTGCCTTGAAAGCTATATTAATCTTGATTAAGGAAGAAGTTTAGGTGGAAAAATTCTTTTTCTAGATTTGCATTCTTACTTAACAATAGAGTTATATCATAGGATAGTAAGAAGCAAATGTGTATAGCATTATTCACGATGGAAGCTGATCTTGTGGTGTTATTAGCACTGGTACAAAAAAAGGTGTTTGACTTAAGAGATATTTGGATCAATGAGGTGTTGCTAATGATATTGCAAGTTAATTATTGATTGATTGTGATAGCAGATCCTATAGCGAAGTTAACTTCTAGAGATGCTTTTCTTGGTCATGTGCTGACAAAGAAATTAATTCCCTACATTGAAATCACTAAAAGTGCGTAGAAGTTAGAGTACTAGATATTTATACTTTCCAAAATTTATAATTAATAGTATTTGTTATCATTATTGATGGTTATGAGTTTGTATGGCATTTATGCATATTAATATTTAGTGCATTATATTGAGAAGGTATGTCGGATAGATAAAATGTTAGTCTACTCATATGGGTAATTACCTCCATTTATAGTGTGATAAATGAATATAAGATAATTTTAAGCTCATTATCTAAGTGATAATTGAGAACTCGAGCTTAAAGTATATATGTCACATTAACAAAGTGTGAAGATGAGGTTATAATGTTTATTATGACTGAGAGTGAAGTAGCTTTCATATTTTACTTTATTTGTTTTTATTATCAGATGTGAGTTTTGATAGGTACTATTGAACAGAGTAGATTTGTGAACTCAAGTTAGACATTAGATATGTCTGAATTATCATATCATCTATATGGTATTAAGTGAAAATACATATATTCTTTGGGAAATGAGGGAATACCATAATATATATTTCATACTACATACGTATGAGATGACTAACGAGAGTTGGCAGAAATTTTGATCTCAACTTTCAAGTCGTATGAAATTCTTGAGGATGAGAGTTTCCTAATTAAGTTTCCTTACGATTTTTACTTATTCTCAAGATTTCTATTTAGCGTTTGCTATCTTAGGATGTTGGCAATGGTCATGAGGTCGATTCGATCTAATAGGACATCTCTAAAAAAGCGAGTTGATTCGAGATTGAGAGGTTTAAAGGAAGAGAAAGATCAATTTGTTTTTATGTCACTTTCTATCTTTATGTTTATAGGTCAATCAATTATGATCGTATCAGTTTAATCATGATTGCGAATATAATACATACAGAATACTTAAAGAGGTAAAAAAAAAACATGATGTAAATGTGACCAATTGATCTAGGATACCACTGCGTACTGGATTTACTCTAAATTAATGTGTTCACTTGAGCTGCTATATACTCTTAACAAATGTATGGCAACCAGCTCTTATAGTATGTTGATCACATGGATTATTTATTAATATGAACCTTATAAAGAAGAGAGAGTTATGGATAGCCCGTCATAGATGAGGGAGAAATGTTACGTATGGGAGTGTATGGGAGAACTGTGGTCCACCTTTGTAGGCTACCACAGCCCCATTAGCCACATGTATTAATTACCAAATGGTAATTGTTATTTTTTAATATGAAAATGAAGACGAACTCTCCCAATTGTCAAACGGGTGAAAGACTTTCTCGAGGATTGCATCACCGATGTTTAATGTGTGAAAATAATGTACATTCGTTATGTGATGTACTTCTCTGATTAGTAATTTTAGTAAGATCTTGAGCTCGTTATTTTCGTGCAATCCGCCGCGTATGTATTGTTATTGGTTCCCCAACAGTGGGCCGTTTCAATTTTGCAAGCATCTATTAAAGTTGCTGATGTCATTAACTTGTGGAATTTTTGTAGCCAGTTATGAGTCAATTTGTAATCAGAGCTGACTAGGTAAATGCGTGCCACATCTCCATTTGACGTGGTAGCATGATGCCACAGATATTTTCTTTGTTTTGAGAAATGGAGGAGGGAAAGTGGGATTGGAGTGAAAAGTGACGATGGCATAAGGATTGCTTAATTTGGGCTTCGGCCCGAACCAGTTCAATTCCGATCCGGGCCATTTCCATTTGGGTCGGCCCAAGGTTCAATCGTCGGGGAAGGGCCGAAATGTCGCCCACGAGCCCGGCCCGGTCGGCCCATGGTGAGACCGCAAAAGCCCGGCCGGCTTCTCTCGAACGCCCCAAAAACAATCGCGACTTTGCTTGGCTTTGACCGGAACTCACCACCGTCGCCCTCTCTCTCTTCATCGAGCAGCTTCAGTCTTCAGTGCTCTCGTTCACCTGCACCATCGAAGAAAGGGTTTCGTCCTCTGAACCTCGGAGTAGAGCAACAATCAAGCTGGATAGACACAGAGGAGACCGCTATGGCAACAACGGCAGCAACCAGGACGCCCCCGGCTACCGCCAATCCAGAGGCCCGTCCCGCTTCTCCGATGCGCCGGTGAACCATCACCGCGGCCGCCGCAGCCCCGGAAACTTCCGTGGCGGCGGCGGCGGAGGAGGAGCCGGCCGCCGTCCCTTCGACAGCCCGCCCCGCCAGGGTCCCGGCGGATTCCGGCCCACCGGGGGCCGAGGCGGCGACGACGGGTACAGAGGAGGAGGCGGCGGCGGCGGGAGAGGGTTCGGGCAGGGATATGATGCACCGCTGCCTACTCCACTCGCTGGACAGAAGCGGGGGTTTTCTGGCAGGGGAGGAGGATCGCCTAATCCTGGTGTGTTTTGAAAGCTGAGCTTCGGTGTGATTTTTTTGGTGGTGGATTGCTAGTTCTAGCTTCAGGATGGGACACTCTTGATTTGGGGCACTTCCTTTTCCTCCCTCCCCCCCCCCCCCCCCCCCCGCTTTTAATCTTGAACGAAGTTGCATCACATAGTTACTTTGAAGTAACCTGGTCAGCTTAACCTGTTGCCGGTCTGTTTAGCAATCTCTGATCCCCCTCACTTTTGGAATTATTGCCATGGGCCAAGCACTGTCCGTTAAACACGCCAAAGGGAAAGAAAAATGGGATGTTATCGGTTCAGTTGAAACCCTAAGAGAACCGGAGCAGATCAATCAATTAGAGAATAAAATGCTTCAGATGCCTGGTATCAGCATCAATTACTTAAAGTCATTCTTTTTCTTAATTGAATGTTCTCTCCAGGGGAAATTTTTAAAAGAGGGTTAAGCTGGTAATGCTTACATTTAGGGGGAATTTAAGTTACAAAGTGGGCAACTTAGCTCAAGTCATCTGTCATTCTGAAAGGTAACCAGATAAATTATTGTTGGGCAGGGATATTCTACTGTGAAATTTGTCGACGCATGCATATTTACTCCAATTTGCTGAGAATAGGCATTTATTTTTCTGTACCGTCCATTTCTCTTTTGCTGCTCTTTGAAATTTGATGATAGTTTAGTGAAAATTAGTCATCAAACATCTCCTTTTATTTGCTGTTCTCCTTTATGGAACTTCTGATAAAGTCACAAATTCCTGTTAGATAACGAAAAAGAAAGCGTTGGGATTAATGATAGATCCACAATCAGTCTTGTTGACTTCTCAACTTTATCCTAATTGTCCTTACTGGATCTTCAACTTTGTCACTGCATGCTTCTGACTGCTTTCTTATCTACTGATCTTCTATGTAGATCCATTCCCAGTTGTCGCATCATCCCTTGCATGTGTCAGGTTGTAAGCTAACCGTCCCAATCAACTCGATTCACACTTAGCCTCCTCCTGTGCTGCAAATTACTGTCTGTGTTCATTTGGAATTTGACGGGGTTTTCATCCTTTGCCATGTCTGCAAGCAAAAACGAGTCCAATTTGGTTTTGCAACTGCTACTATTGTCATTCCCATTTTCACGTGAATAATTTGCATTGAGTTATTGGCCAGGAACTCGTAGTCACCATTGGCCAGGAACTCGTAGTCTCCATGAAAAATGGTTTATTACCTGACGGGAAAAAATAGATGCTTTGCTCTATACTTAGCATTTCATGGTAATTAGGTTTTACGATGCTAATTTCCCTTTCATTAAAATCTATGGATTCTTACACAACTTCGTAATGGAAAGGACATCCTCGTTATAATCTTTGCACTCGACTCATCCCTTTTTAGTTAGATCTAGATCTAGATCAAGATTCATTCGATTGCATCAATTGTTGTGTTGATGCATGCAACTTGCATGATCATTCTTGATTCTTTGTCATGCCTTTGTGTTACGTTTTCCGTTCTTTTATGTTATATTTTTTGTTACCTTTCAGACAAACCTAAACATATTGTTTGAATAACTATTCCTTTTCCTTATTTTGGCATTTCATAATGCTGTCGTGGATTGACCCTTTTCTGTTCTTTTGGTTAGATCATTTTGATGGAGCTGCTTTTGCTAAACTTTTTGTTGGATCAGTTCCAAGGGGTGCCACTGAGGAAGATGTAAGTCCACACCTTAACAACTTGTTCTATGTGATGCCGCTTCAATTGAGTTTTTGAAAAATTGGCGGATTACTGCATACATGAACTTTTATTTGGTAGTGCCTTCACAAACAAGCTCTTTCTTTTGTTAATGATCAAACAAAACGAGATGTACGTAATTGAACTTTTCTGCTATACCAAAAGTGATGGTTGTATAATATATTATTCCCAAAGGAAGCCCAAGAGGATTAGGAGGTGAATCATCTCTTTATAGCTTGTTCTTTCCCTGACGTAAAACTAATGGCACCTCTTCAAGCCCGAAGTTCGTACTGTGTTATGCCCGATGTAACCCACCTTATTCCTAAAACTGCAGATAATGTAGCCTGTAGTCCAAATTTGCACAGTGAAAGTACAATGTAATAATAAGTGATCCACACTCTCGTATTCTTGCACCAAAATCTTAGCATTGGTGTGTTCCCTTTCTCTGACGACTATTCAAAGTCAATATATCCCGTAGCTGCTTTCCAAAAGAGAAAAACTAGCTGTCAGAAAAATATTCTCAGGGGTGAGAGTGTTCTATTGTACCTACAGTTGAGTAGAGATGGTAACAGAGCAGTAACAACTTGACAAAATGGAGTCAGAAGTACAGGGAGAAGAATCCTTGTTTTTTTGGCTCATTTGGAAAGACAAAAACAAGAGAGTTCTTCTAGGAGGAAAATTTTCTTGATTTGTCTTTAGAGATAAGTGGGTATATACGCACCACTTTCGGTATAGTGGGAAAGTTGCATCATACTTTTACCTTACTCTTGAGCCTTACATAAAATATCAGTTTCCCTCGCCCACTTCTCCTTTGTTAGCCTTCCAATAGTTAGCCACCTTAGCTCTCTTTTCCTTGCTAATACAAACAAATCAAGAAACACATTTTTTTAGGCGATTTCTCTGCATTATCATCATCCCACAACAAAGTTTTCCGAGCATTTCCCGCTCAAATTGAATTTCTACTTTTGAAGCTCACATCGCTGTTGTATGTACTTCCAAATCCCTACCCACCTGTGCACCTCAATTTTTTTGACATAGCTATCCACTTTGTGTCTTCCAACCCTAAATTCACAGTAATTACTCTTGTTCGTGATTGACTTTCTCCACATCTGCAGTCATCTTTCTCCATGTCAAATCTCCATAACCATCTTCCAAGAAGAAGTTTACTACAAGATACCAACTGTTTTACCGTCAGCCCTCCTTGAGAGACCAATTGTTTAAAAATGTCAATTGAATAGATGAAATCTTGGATCATCATCTTTACATCCCCAAAATTTTATTGCTTTTTGCGTATTTATGGCATTCACATGCTTGTGATGATTTCAGTTGTCTTAAAGAGCTGTGGTCTTTTATGCATTTTTCAATGCTTGTGCTTGTTATTTCCTTGTTTGCACTAAACGTTGCATATTTAATACCAGATTCGCCCATTGTTTGAAGAACATGGAAACGTCATAGAAGTTGCCATGATTAAGGACAAGAGAACAGGACTACAGCAAGGTACTAGGTGCTATTTTAGTAAAATGATCGTGAGCATTCCCATCTCTTTCCAGGTCCATTGAGAGGCTGATGGGAGCATCCGTGAGCTCATCTTTCATCTCAGTTTGTTTTTGCAAGAAGTTACGAGCTTTTGGTTTTGGTTGAGAACGCCTTTATATGTCTGTTATCAAACACGAAGAGTAAAGAGTATGAATCAATATATGTATTGCTGTTGGAAGTGGGAGACAACTTCTGCTCTATTAGCTGAGGCTGCAGCGATGGGGACTTGACCAGCGAGTTTTTCCTTCTTTTTGAACGGGATGGTCTTTTTCCTTGCTGTAGCTTTTTAGGATTTTCAGTGGTTGTGTCAAATTGTACAAACAGTGACAATTGAGTATTGCTGATGACCGGATGCTAATAAATTTAAGTGTATGAGTAACCTGAGTTTTCATTGGGAAGTTTGGTACTATCCATTTCAAGTGACTTGGACTGGTCATTCCTTGTTATGTGATTAGATGAGATAAACTAATGGTGGACTTTCTTTGTGGTTATGAATGTTATGAATGACTACATGGGAGGTGAAATGTGTTTGGTAGTTAGTTGTGGTCTCATGAACTGTATGCAAGCAGGTGATTTGTTAAATGTCTGTCCTTTTACCACGGTGTTACAGGATTATATCCTGTAATAACGGTTTCAATCACATGGTGTTGGGATTATGTGATGGTACATTTCAGACCTGAGGTTTCTGACATGATGTGTGGCTTGGGTGAAATCATTCGGAGCACTATTGTTTGCATGAAAAGTTGAGTTATCTTCTGTATTTGATGCATTGCTGATCGATGGTCCAGTGAATAAGTAATCTATCTCTTCTCCGTTCTCCATTGACGTGTCTGGTACATCCAAGCAACTACTGTTGTCCTGAGTAGTTGATGGTTGTTTGAACCAAGGATCGACCTTTTTTTTTTTGGGTTTTCATTTTGAATTTGTGATATGTTAATCAGTTCTAGATGCATTTGTCAGTGCCGATGATTGAAAATATATATTCCAGGTGCAACTCCTACAAGGTGATATGATAGCTTTCCTTGTGAGGATACTAAGAAAGCTTCTCTGAGAGTGTTTTCTGGTGCAATTGGTTTGGCGTGACAGTTTACTGGTTGAACTGCGGTTTCCAGCTTATGCACTTGTGCTGTCCTTGGTTTGGTTTCTTAGGTTTGTACTCAAGATATGGAGCTATATTAGCCTGACCACATCATCATGGTGGTTTGTAGTGAATGTATAAAGTGAGCAGTCTTAGTGACCATCAATTTTCTTGTTATCTCATTTGTTCTTTGCTTCTCACTGGACCAAAGTTTTGTGCTCCGGTTACAAAACCAGGCTCCATGACTCTGTGAAACTAATCCGGATGGATATTATTTTGATCACATGCGAAGTTATATAAGTCGCTATAGCGAGTTGTGTGATCAAATGTAAATGTTGTTGTTGGCTAAATCTTTCTGTTATATGTTCATCAATCTTCTAGATAGATGCGCTGGTTTGTGTTGCGTATAAATGGCACAGGAACCTGAAAGTTGGAGAGTTTTGGAGGATTGTAAACATAGAAGGCTAGTTTTATGACTGGCAAGTAGAAACTGACTCCTAGTACATAGTTTTGGCCTGTCAATTTGTTTCAAGTTCCTTTAGTCATCAGATGTGGTCATGATAATAGGAGGTGCATCATTGTGAGTATCACGAGCGGCGACTTCAACAGCACCTTGTGTTGTTTGCGTGATCACTCTCTCCTAATGGAGCGAATATTCTGTGTTGTTATTGGGAAATTGAGGGAGGTCTTGATTTGCAACTTCCAAAGTCATGGAAGTTCATGTTCACTTTTGCTGGAGGCATTAGCTAAATTTGCTTATTTGTTTTGTATATAATAACAAATCCTGGGTTTATATCCCTAAATGTTCTCCCAATGGCATTTGCTTGACCTTAAGATCGCATCCTGATTTTTCTCAAGGCCTTGGTTGGCTTGGAACTCGTTGCTCTTTTCTATTTCCAGAAAGTTGGCAATGAATATCACACGTGTTTGTTTGGATCATGAATGGATCTCTTTGCCTTGTTCATCATCTCCAAGAGGTGATTACAACGATGCGCTGTAGACTGATTGGACAAGCAATTTCAAGTCATAGGCTATTCTTTTTAGGTGTGGTCCTTTACAATTATATGGCTTGATGGGACATCACTCCATCCATCGATTTAGTGTCCTATTCATAAGCAACATGTTGTATCTTCATGGAGCTATGGCTATGGCGTGATTCTAGGTTTTGGAATCATGGTTATAAACCTTAATTGTGGTTATGTGTTGCTTCTTTATTCCTTTATTTTCTTTGTATTTTGGTTTGAGAAGGAAAATGACATCTCTACTGACATTGGCGTGTTGAAGTCATGCTGCTCTTAGAGCTGACAACTAAGATTGATATTCGCATTTCTTGAAATACATGATTTCGTGACTTTTTCTTGCGAAATGGTGTCAATTAATTCAGCAGTGTAGTTTTGATGTGGATAAAAGCAGTAGCATTGATCTCCTTTAAAGATATTTAGGTTTATGGCTTCCTGGTTGTATACGGTCTTTTGCAGTGTATGTCTTTCATTTTTATGGGACACATTGCTGGATATGATCGTGTACTTATCTAGCAGCTTTATTGGTTGCTAGAATGGTTTGTGGTTCTCTTATACGTAGCTCAAGCAACCAAATTATGCAAATAATTCTGCTCTTTAGGGTTTGCTTTGTTTCTTGTCAACTACTTATCTTTTAGTTATTGTAGTGAAAGATCTAATGGGAAATTGATTTTCTCACTGGAATGTATTGCCGAATATATTGGTGCCAAATGCACCTGCAATTGGTGGAGGGGTAATTTCATTGTCAGGATATAATCTTTTTGCTCATGCAGGATGTTGTTTTATCAAGTATGCAACCTCTGAGGAAGCTGACAGGGCCATTAGAGCTTTACACAATCAATACACACTTCCAGGGGTGAGTAATTTTTCTGCTGCCTAATCTTTAATGAATGGGGGTCTAATGAATCTCCCTATATGTTTTTTCCAGGGAGTTGGTCCGGTTCAAGTTAGATATGCTGATGGGGAACGAGAACGACTTGGTATTTTTTTCTTTGATCTTTAACTTTATACGTGACTAATCTTGCTTTCAGATATTGGTGAACTTCTTTATAGCATAAAAGTGTGGTGATCCAGAAGGGTGTGAAGTTAATGTATTCATGTGTGGTATCTACTTGTAAGAATTGACTCAGGGTTTGTTTCGCGGTTAAAGCAGTCAAAATTTTGTTAAAAGTGACCATAACTAGGTCGGCTTTAGTAATGTCTTGCAGTTGGGCTGCTATCTGTCAGAAACTCGGAGGAACATTTGTTCCTTGATTTTTACTCCCTAGACAAGGCAAACCACTGTTGGCACTTCTATAGTTGAGCAAAATAAGGTACACATGAGGCCTGTTTGGTGAATTATGATCCGATTCTCTTGTTGGACTACTGATCCCACATTTCTATTTACACTAAATGTGATAGGTGACCTATAGTTCTATCGATTTAAATCATGGAAAAGAATGCTCATTAGTTTGCGGGCTGCTTTTGTGAATCATCAAGAAGAGTGAGGGGCACATTCTAGAATTGAACATGGGCGTGTTGGCATTCTATTGATGGTGTTGCCATATTGATGATATTTGTGAAATTTGAGATCCTATTTATCTGGAAGCATTTGTTGTTTCTGGTCTTGATGAGGCTCTCTTCTGTAATAGGTGCGTTTGAGTACAAGCTGTTCGTGGGTTCTCTAAATAAACAAGCCACTGTAAAAGAAGTGGAGGAAGTATGTGAATGCAATTCTTTTCAGCTTTTAAATGCTTAGATCACATTGAACACCTTTTTTGTTTCTACTGTTTTGTATGTTGGGTACTTAATTGTTAAAATGAAATTTCTCCATAGCAATTTAATGAAATACAATCTTTTGCTTGGAGGATTAGGCATATCCTGAAAGTTTGGTTTTATTCCTGTGTGCCTACTGTCCTTTGTTGCATAATATCTATCAGTTCATATTGAATATGGGAGCCACTGGATTTTTCTTACTTATGCGTGATGCCTGCAGATATTCTCACCATATGGTCGAGTTGAGGATGTTTATCTCATGCGCGATGAAATGAAGCAGAGTCGTGGTGCGTCTATTATCTTCTTTTAGATTTGAAAGACTATATACCATCCATGATATGTTCAGTTGAGTCAGGCTGCCTTTCTGCTGCATGGACATCCTCCCTTAGATGTTAATGATGCTACTTAGTGAAAGAAGATCATTATGGTAGATCTGAATAATTTATCTGCTTTTTGCCACTGCAGCTATTTCTTAGGCATTTACCAATCCTGTATGATATCTAATGAATGGATCCAAGAAGTAACATTCTCTTATTGTAATATAGTAGGTTTTCCGAGTGTTTTTGTATAGATTCAATAAGCAAAACTTATTGTCTTTTGAGAATGTATAGTGCCTGAATGCTGTGTAACTGGTTCATGTACCGTGCATCATAACCAAATGGTTGCCCTTGCACTAGCGTGTTTCGATTGTTCTTTTGATGGTTCATTTGTTGTGAAGTTATCAACATAACAATTTAATATGAAGGTTGTGGATTTGTCAAGTACTCTCATAGAGATATGGCGTTGGCAGCTATAAATGCTTTGAATGGAAACTATACAATGAGAGTAAGCATGCTTTATCATATCAAGTATGGTTTAGACTAGTCTTGCCAGTTGTTAATATTCTCATCTTTTTTCCTCTGGTCATAGGGTTGTGATCAGCCATTAACTGTTCGATTTGCTGATCCTAAGCGGCCTCGGCTTGGAGATACAAGGTTGCCATTAAGCTCTACTACTTCTAGGCAAACAGTGTCGTTGTTTGCTCTTTTTCCTTTTTCTCTTTTTCAGAAAGGGGCTCGAGGCTGGTTTGGGAGAGCTTTGGGGAAATGACTATCATTTCCGTGAAGATCTTTGGCTCAACATGCATTGGTAAAAGGAAATAGCTTTGGGGATAATTTTTTGCTGAGTAGCTTTGGAATTAGGGAAAAAAGGGAAAAAACAAAGGGCCTACTGTTCATCATTTCCATTGTGGAAGCAGAGGGCTGTCGCGAGCCCAAGCGAGGCTCCAAGGTCGCATACATCAAGCGACATAGATATGTAGACAAAAAACGGTGGAGCTACCCTTGACCTGGCAAGCCTCAACCCTGGCAATGCTCCACACGGTGGCCATTGACCCTCGATTTGCCAGATCTTGCCTGATCTGTGACCCTCCAGATCTCGCCTAATAGACCCGCGATGGTTGACAAGGCTTGACGACTGTTTGAAACAGTTTTCTAGCCTCGCATGACTGTCAGTAGAGCTTCACCGATGACCCCAATTCTGCATTGTTGGAGAGTATGAACAGTTTTTTATGAGGGCAAGAGTCGAATAGGAAGTAACAGTGGGGGCAATTTTGGAAGAAAAAAGTTCATTAACCCTGAGTGCTGCCTTTCGAAAATGTTGAAAGCCCAAGGCAGGTCCCAACTTGCCTTGAACGTTGAGCTTTCTGCTTGCCAATGCTGGCTTTTACATAATGCTTTCCAATAAATTCTTGCTAAATGGACCAGTTTTCACTCGAGGGACCTTAGAGGCCAAAAGTCCCTTGGGAAAGCTGAGTCAAACGCAGCCTTAGTTTCTTCCATCATATGCCTGTTGATCGCTCTTTTCATTTTGTGCATTATTTAGAATTATTGTTTACCTTATTGCTCAACTTGCAATTTTTTGTTGACCATATAGTTAGGTAAACCACCTGTTTTACTCTCTTCTGATGTTTTGACCACTTTTGACACTAGTTCCAAAGGTGGTCCTGCTTTTGGAGGCCCAGGCTTTGGTCCCCGCTTTCAGGCCCCAGAACCAAGGTCTCTTTCCTCCGTTCTTCGTCCCTTGTATTGTCCAGCATTACAACTTGTGTCTTCCTCCTGCTCCTCCTCTTCTTCATTTTCATATTTGTGTAACTCCTTTGTGTTTGCTCTGAGTAGAGGGCCGCCCAGCTTTAGTGACACTGTGGGTGATCGGATTGTGCCAAGTGCCTGGAATCCAATGAATGCCCAGAACCTAGGGCCATCGTCATTTTCAGGCCATCCCAATTTTGGTGGTCAGTTGTTTCCCAGGTCTGGCGATGCATCTAAGTCTCTAAATCCTGTAAGAATGTCTCTCTTCTCGTGAATACTACTTTTCGTTTTTGTCTGTCCTAGTGAGTGCTAGTTCAAAGCACACCCATTACATTTTTCAATCTCTTTTGGGGAATCATCAGTTACCTTAGTTTAACGGATGATGTTATTCATTGAAGTGATGTTTAGCTAATTATCTAACCTTAATTTGAAAGATCGGTGAGATTATTCGATTGTGACAAAGGTCAAGTGTGTAAATGGAGTCTCTTAGTGGGAGAAACATCTCCTTATAGCTCCTCTTAATTTATGGTGTGAACATAGGCATTGACAAATGAGTCAGCATCTAGCTTAGCTATCTTGAAACAGCAAGTGGTATACTACCTTGTTTTGGCAGTATTTAGGTGGATGTCAGGTTGTAAGCAGCAATGTAAACAGCAGCTAGGTTGATGGGTTTCAGCGATTGTAGTTATTGAAATAGGAAGGTGGAATTCAAGATGGGTGAAAGGCAAATGGTAGGTCAGATAGATCAAGTTTTCTATAAGGCACTCATCTCCTTCCTTCTCTTACGAAATTACCACTTTCCTCTAACCCCTTAAACTTAAAGATGAAAGAGAGCTAGCAGATGAGATCTCATAAAAAAGAATAGAAGGAATTTTCAGAAATTCATGGAGTTTGGCTGGGAGGATAGACATCTTCCTGGTGATAGAAAAATATCGTTGGTTTGCAGTATATCCTCTTTGTTATTGAAGATTTTTATTGCTTCCTTCGAATGAAAACTTTTTGGTTGATGTCAAGTTAAGCTAGTACGGAAACCATAGGATGCTAAAAGCACTAAGAGGTAATAACTTGATTGGTAATCAGCTTTTAAATTTCTTAGTTTTCAGAAGGGCTAAAATTTACTTTTAGAGACTCAAGACGAAGACGAGCTAAAATTTCAGGTACAAATTGTAGCTTGTTTTTGGTTGGTTTGCATGCAAAATGGCACCTTATTGAAGGAGTGGGTAGTAGATCCCAAAAGAACTACGAGAAATTCTTTATTTTTCGCAGTTTGTGGGCCGAGACCTCTCCAAATGGAACCATTTTTGTGCAGTTATTGAGGGTTTGTTTTAGAGTTACAAATGATGGCCTGCCTATCATCTATTTACAGTTTGCATGAGTTTTTTACTTGTGGTTCATGCGTATTTAATTTTTTATACTTGGTTTAATCTCTGCTTCCTTTTACTTAGAATGCTCCGTTGGGGGGTCCTAGTGTTGGAACAGATGGTCTTCTTCCTTCACCAGCAGCCACATCCTCGTCTATGGCACAACAGGTATGGGAAGAAGAATGACAAACAATTTGCCTCGCATTGACTTTCCTTATTGGAGCTGGCAATTGGTGTCAGTGTTTTATGATTGTGTTTCTAATTTGTATTAGCATTAAAATATCATATATTTCATGTAATATGTTAAATGAATTGACTTGGTATGAAAATGTGTGAATTCATGATGCAAGTGTCTTGTCTTGTTATTTTAGGCTGCTTATATTTTGTGCTCCAGTGTGTGTCACGTATGCCTTTAAGAATGGGTTGGTGTCCAATTTGCCACCTTACTCTTATTTAGATTCAATGTACTTTCCTTCCTTCTTGCAGAGTTTTCAGCCTTTTCAACAGTTCCCATCTGTGGGTCAGCAAATGGCACCTTTACAAAAGTCTCTTCAGTCACCTCAGCAGTCACTACCTTCTCTATCACACAATCAACCTTCAACATCATATACACAGACACACGCTTCCCATGCGATGTTCGGGCAATCAAACCATCTGCAAAGTCCTATTGTGACACCTTTCAGCCAACCACTGCCATCACAGCCACTGGTTGGTTCAAGCGGGCAGTTATCTGCTACTCATCTGGTTGCCCAGCAGACTGCCTCCTCTGTGACAGCACAACAAGCCCCTTTAAATATGAATTTGGTATCCCAACCTCGGCCTACTGCAACCCATCAACCGCAAGTGCCTGCTCCTGGCCAACAGCACTTGCTTCAGTCGTTTCAGCAGTCCCCATCACAATTGGCTCAGATGTTGTCACAGCAGACGCAGGCCTTGCAGGCTAGTTTTCAATCTTCTCAGCAGGCTTTTTCCCAGCTGCAGCAGCAACTGCAGATGATGCAGCCTTCGAATCTAAATGCAGTTCCACAACAAGCTCTGCCAGTAAATCAGCAGGTATGACTTGATTAGAAGAGAGTTTAGTTTTGGCTTTTGCTGGGAGCTGGTAATGTATCTGGACATCAACCATGTTGATGAAGAAATTGTGTTAGGAGAGGCTTTGCTTTTTATATGTAGTAAGCTACTTGTGAAGTGATTTCTTCAACCAGAAAAGTTTCTTGATTGCAGTTTGACATGGGACGCTCATTTAAGTGTCGCATTGATTCTGTGGATGTAAGATGTTGATACACCTTGACCCAGACTTCTAACTGCTGCAATGGGAACTTTTTTGTTGTTGAATCCCAGTATAGGTTCAAGTGTTTGAGTTGTACCATATCTCAACATTACGAACTGCGTTGTTCTTATTTTAAAAAAAAAATTGATCTTGATCTTCAGTTGCTTGGAAATGCTTATGGACACCTTCAAACTCTGAGCATATCCTTGTCTTTTTTGCAGCCTCAGTGGAACAATAATGTACAGCAGCCAGTGTTAAGCACGTCAACAACTGCAACAGCCGCAGAAGTGCCTTCATCATCATCCGTTGCACCTGCGATAACTGTATCAACTCCAAATCTTGCTCCTTTAAAATGTATTTGGACGGAGCATACATCCCCAGATGGATTTAAGTACTATCATAATAGTGTAACTGGAGAAAGCAGGGTGAGTATTTGCTCTTTTTTTTATTTTTTAAGCATGTTCTGTCATCATCTTCCGACTAGTTTGCGACTTATATGAATGATGTTATTGTACTCGCTGTAGTGGTTGGAGCCTGAGGAGTTGAAAATATTTAGGCAGCAACAGCAACAACAGCAGCAGCAGCAACCACCAAAGACATCAATTCAGCTAACTCATGCCCAACCCCCTCAACTGTTGCCTACTCAGCAGGGTGCGCAAACACAGCAGCCGCAGCAGCAATCTCAACTTCATGGACAGCTACCTCAGCAACTGTTTCAACAGCCTCTATTGTCTTCATCGGTAAGTGTTGTCTGGGCTTCTCTGTACTGGCAAATTCCCATACCATCTAGCTCTCTATTTATGATTTTCTCGTGTGAAAATACAGTATCAGGCTTCTGGGCTTCCAAGTCACCAGAGTATTCAGGTAAATATAAATCCTCTCTTGAAAGTTGTGTTCCAGTTACAATTTTTATGATAGCATATTTGATGTTCTGCCTGAGCAAGCTGGTGTAATGATGATCACAATTTTGAGGGTTGATGATTACTTCAGTGACAGTTGTTTACAATACACAGCTTAGTGGTTTCAATTTTATGTTTGGGAATCGCTTTCTCGGTTCTGCTAATAAACTGAAGTATAATTGGTAGGGGAAACGTGATTCTATCCTAAATGGAAAATGTAATGAAATGCATATCAACAATCAATTCAGTCCTTGTTCTCTGACAATTAGGCAACTCTATCATATCTTTTTTGTCTTGTGCCTTAACAATTTAAGCTGTTTACTTGTGTTTATGTTTGCCTAATTTGTTTTGCAATTGGTAGTTCTTGTGAGACATAAAAAGAGAGCTAAATTTGTGAAAACTGGCATATGCTGAACGGATAAAGGGTTTTCTTTTCACTTCTTCAGGTTTTGTACTACAATTATTATAGGCTGATCAAAGCTCTAGAAAGGACAGTTTGAACATGTGGAGTAAACTTACCACATAGAGATGCTTGGGATGATACGGCATCGTGTGGCCATAAGAAAGAAAAATAATATATGCACTTTTACTTTTTTCATAGAAGCCAGCCGATGCACTTTATAAAGCAGGAAATGAGAGGTAAAGAGGAATTTTAGACCTAAAATGAGAAATCAAATGAAATGGACATCCAATGTTTGATGTCTATGTCCTAGCAATTGTTGTAGAACTTTCCACTTGGAGTTGCCTGCTGCATCTCTTCGGTCGGCTTGCTCATTGGTTCTTCTTATAAATTTTGACTGCTTAGGAACTTGGTTATTCACAATTTCAAGCAGCAGCTAATTCAGTAAATGATCCAGCTCGCTTTCAGCAGGTATCTGGTTCTTATGAGACCCATATATTTCTAAGTAACTACCATTAGTGACTATTATTTTTACCAATTTGTGCCAGGGTTTTCAGGCTGCTCAGCAATGGATGCTGAAGAATAAGTCAACAGGTTGTCATTATATTCTTTCTTGGTAGTGTGTCCTTTGATTTTACACGTGCAATTTTTAAATGAGGTCTACTAGTGAAATAAAAAAGATCTCACTTTCTTCAAGAGAAACTCTAGAAGCAACCGTTAAATAGGGAAATTAAGAAGCATTTTGCAGTTTCTATGAGTCGAATATTAACCTGCTAGTTCCAGTCAGTGAGCTGCTTTGTCCACCATGATAAGTCTTTGGCATTTTTTATCCTGCTCAGCTTTATTTGGAATTGGAAACTGGGGCGGTTTATTTAGGCTGAGCAAATTTTTCGTTGTAAATTGAGAATCGGTGAAGCTCCAATTAAAGTACTATTTTTGGCTATGGTGAGCTACAGAGTACCTTCCTTTGTTTTAGTCCTATCGACCGACTGAAAGGAGATTAGTGCCCTCCTAGCCTCCAAGTCCCAGAAAAGTTTGGAAAATCATTTTTAAACAATTGCACGCACCTTTAATCTGGGAGGAATGTTGATACTTCCAGATCTCAATATTTCGCGTTAGTTAATTCTCGGAGGACTGCAGCAACCCCATCGATGAGGGAAAATTATTAGGTATCGCTGGATGTTAGCCCACTTCACATGATCTAACTCTTCACGTAGGCCGTTAGATCATGTGAGAATCACACATGATTTAAAGGCCCATGTGAAGTGGGTAACGTGGGTCATGAGCACCCAAAGAAAGCTCCTTAGATGAGGGAGCGACAATAGCAAAATCTGGCGGTGTTTATTAGGCTCGACTTGAGTTGGTGTCTCTTGCTGACCAATGTGGATATCATGCTTCTGCAGGTACCTAAGTGGAGCGGCAAAATGTAAGGCGGTCCCAGCAAATTGTCAGCAGTTCGTAGAATGCCAAAATGTTTTGTGTACTCTTAAGGTGGTATAGATCAGCCAGCAATTTGTAATTTACCAGTGTAGCATATTTTCCTTCTATATCGTTTTATGGTTCTCGCTTCGTTGGCTTACGGTGAGAAGCCTGTGTGCCGTGGTCGTAAATTGCATATTTAACTCCGTAGTTCAATCGAATATTCGCCTTTTTGTTGCCTAGGATCTGAACTCGGCGCCTTTACCGTACCTTTTAAGACCACTGTCGTTCAGCCGAGAAGCTTGGTTAGCTACTCAATTCATATTTAACTAAATCGTCAGTTTCTTTTCAGTACCAAACCTCTTGTCCAAGGCCATGACCACATTGACATATAGTCTTTAGGATAATCAACGTTCTACTAACGGCTCTTTCCTTCCCTAGCCGAACATTTGTGGATCGATTGTCCTTTATTCGAAATAAGCGTCAGTTGACGCTCCTGCAATTTCTTCGGATTTCACCGTCTTTACCCGTGAGCAGCCCCAGGCTCCCCATTCTCACCATTGAGCGCTTGAAATCCTTGAAGAAAGCCATGGGGTCCTCCGCGTAAGACTCCACTATTGGCCTTGTACGGCCATCGCCAGCGAAAAGAACCTGGTCAGACTGAAGCAGCCCCTCTCCTGAGATGAGGTTAACGTAGTACTGGTTGTCGAACGTCGCGGGTGTCGCTAGGTCGAGATCTGCTAGAGTCGAGTTGCTATTGGGACCCGAGCAGAGCTGTTGCAGTGACTGGAGGAAGTTCAGGTTGACCTTCGGACCCGTCGAGAGGGCACTGCCTGTGAGCCGTGATCCAAATGTTGGGCACCTAGCCTTTCCCATAGTATGCGCACCTGTGCGAAAGTTGCAAAGTCTCATGCTCAAGCTCGGCGAATAATAACCAGAAAAGACCATGTTGGCGCTACTTTTCTACATCGTTGCCCCTAATTATTTCCCCTAAAAATGGCAGTGCACTAGGTGAGTTTTTTCAGCGCTCTAAGAGCATGATGTGCAAAACCTAGGGCATCGGATGATAAACAGAAGAAGATACCAGACAGGGCAACCATGTCACTGAGGGTGAGACCAGCATTCTGAAACTTAGCAACCAATATTTCCACGGTAGAATTCGGAGCCGGAATGTTGTTGTTTGCCGCGTCTCTGCTTGCTCCTAAGCTGTCTCTCCGCCCCATCAGGATGTCCCATCCAGGCCCGCCGGACTGCAATTCATTCTAAGAATTAGCCTATACGGTCATATCCTAGCAATCCTCTGCGAAGTCAGGAACTAATATGAACTACCGAGTGCCTAGATGCGCCACTCGGGTTGAAAACGTACCAACAAAACAGAGTCTCTGGCAGCACTTGCAAGGATATCGGCACAGGAAACTGTTCTAGGACAAACAGTTTCGAGATCAGATTTAATAGCGTCGATCACTTCGAACCCTCTCAAGGAATTCAAGTTCGGTCCTGCCGTCTTCTCTCCGACGAAACCTTCAATGTCGTCCAAAAGCACCGAAGCGTCGCATCCCTGCGCCAAAATTTATCCAATGAAACCTTTCATTACTTAAAGTCGCTGAACATTTGGAACAAGGAAATATTGCAACAATATCGATTTTAAAACTCACATTGACGAAGCAGTCGTGGAAATGAAGGCGCAGCAATGAAGCAGCCATCCTCGGGTCCTCGGAGACCGCCCTTTCAACCCACGAAAAGATGATCACTTCTGCTTCGGGGCACGTCTTCTCGTAGAAAGTGGTGCTCAAAGGGCTTGCATTGTGATCATCTGCACATTCTTCACGCGAGTTGGCGATGGGGGTTGCTTTCGAAAGGGCAACCGCACTTAGCTCGAGCATGGCTAAGAAAAGAGCCAAACACACGGCCATTCTCATGGCCTGGCCACTTATAATTTTTCCTCCTTTGTTCTTTGTCCCTTTCTTCAGGACGAGCGAATGAATGGGAGTGAGGGTGTGGGATCATTTGGATAGCAGTAGCATCACATTTATAAAGGCCAGGAAATTGAAAGGTGGCCAGTTTTGTCACTGTAGAGTGGTTGATGGCAACGATCAAATGCCAAGAAACGGTCAGCGACTCGAGTGGTTTCGCTGATGTATTAAGCAAGGTTACCTAATGCCATGTGCTTGCTTACATCTTGCACCACCTCTCTTTGCAATGTCTCTTCTCCAACTTCTTGAGAGAGAGAGAGAGAGAGAGAGAGAGAGAGTTCATGCCATTGAAGGGTGACTGAAGTCCGAACTTGGGTTGCAGACAGATTTGTTGAAGAGGAAAGTTCCTCTGAGTTTCTATTACCTGCTCCTGATGTGGTAGTTTTCAAAAGTTTTTTTCCCCTCAGGGTTGAGTTCATTGGAGCCCTAAAACTTGTCGTAAAAATGCAATTAAATTATATAACTTTCGAAAAGTGCAATCAAGTCTTAAAGTTTGTCAAATTGATGCAATCAAGTCCTTCCATTGATTCACTTTTTGAAAGTTTGAAAACTATATTGCACTTTCGTGGCAAATACAAAGACTTGATTACACAGTTGGAAATGTTCTACGATGTAATTGCACTTTTTGAAAGTTTTAGAACTTAATTATACTTTCATGGAAAGTTCTAGGATTTCTAGTGCACTTATCTCTTTTTTTTTTTATCAAATTTGTTTCTGAATCGATTCTTTCACATGTTCCCTTGAATGGCCGTACCACAATAATGCAAACTGAGGACGCATGCGTTGCATTGTCCATATCAGCTAGAGATCAAGTATGGCTCAACCAAACAATGTGGCTAATCACTGAGAGTTACACACATTTATGCCACATGAATATGAGGACCAACTATTAGGTCAGCACCTAAAAGATGAGACAAATCAAGAGGTCTACTAATGGGCCGCACGATTTGATGCTGTTCTCGGCCCAAATTAATGTTGGGCCTATATATATGTCTGGTTTGGTGGCTATGTGGGCCTTGAAGATCAAACCGGCTCGGCCCATGATTGACGATAGTCACATCCCCTTAAAGATCATATGATATCATAGGTGATTTTATTCTTTGGAGGGTCCTCATGAAATGAAAAAGTTGGGATCATATATGAACCTCCACCACCGTCACATCTCCATTGGCCAACAATCATGCTTGGAGTCTTTATCAGCACCATTGGTTCGTTATCATCCCACCTCCACCAACAAGGAGCTGCCGCCGCCACCGGTTGCTTCCCTCTTCTGGAGTTTAGACAAATTTAGCATATGAGAGACTCCAAAACAGAAAAAAAAAAAAACAATGTCGTTTTATGAAGCATTTTTGTATGCACCCCTTTCCTTTTTTGATATGGTATTTTCCATTTGATGGAAAACAAGGTGTCAAACATAAACAACATATTTCTTCAAAAAAAAAAGGGATTTTTAGGATAGGACTCGAAGCATAGCTATCTCTGTTATGAAGGCTTTCTTTCGGGAAATGCAAGACGCAGACATAACGAAGTCAAACAGACTGGGAAGGAATTAAGACAACAAGAAAAGAGACAGCTTAACGAGAAAAAGGAAGTGTTGAGGTTTGAACCTTTTATATGCTCTCCGATATCGTGCTAGACAACAATTTCATTCTAAGAACTTACAGGATTCTGAAAAAGGACTCACGATGATATCTTTTCCTCTTCCAACATGAAGAGTCCTTCAGTTTCAGCCAAAAAGCTTGAAAAAGAGAACCCTATTGAAAAATATGCAAAGCATACGTTGTGATGCCATCTTTCCACGACTCAAACACCCAGGAAAAAAGGTTTTTTTCCCCCCCAATGAATAACCTAATTTTAAAAGCATAAACAAAGGAGCCTGAATCCAAAACCCTCTTTCTTACCACTATTATGCCTACCATTCTATTAGCGTGTTCTTGTCTCTGGGTTTGACTGATTGATGTACGCATGATGTTGTACTATTTGTGCTGTACTTTCCCAAAACAATACAAAGATACGTTGGAAAATGAAACGGTCGTTTTAACTCTATATGGAAAGTGGTTAATCTTTGCCCTGTTGTGGAGAGAAGTAACCCTAAATTCTGTTCCAGTAAGGCTAAAACTAGAAACTTCTCCTGTAATGACGAAGATGGCCTCCACATATCCACCCATGTTCTCTGTCGCACTCTTGAGCTTTCTCCATTCCACTCCAACATATTTCCAATGAACAGATGGATAAAAAGATGGGTCGAAGCAGGTTAAATTTTCAGTGGCTAGGGTTCTTGTGTCCGTTTGTGAAGATCAAACACGGTTTCTCGAAGTCTAGCGTTTATTGTCGTCGCCCATTCTACCGATAGGGTGGTCACATGCCCTAGACATGATGCCCCTATGGGGGCTCCCAAGATATTTCCAGTTCAGAATTTTTGCAGGGAGGCATCAAATTATGTTAGAAAAGATTCTGCAGATCCGACAGATCATGGAAACTTCACTGTCGTGGGGAGAATAGTCACGCACATGTGTCTCCTTTCTGTACAATTAGCCCACTATATGTCACTAAATTTTTCATTTTTGAGTATACGGGAAAAAGCCAGCTTATTATTAGAGGAGGGGCAGGAATATAATCCCAAGTATATGTTCAAAAAGATGGATTTGAGTATTTGGTTCTTCACGGAATCCTCTTTTTGACTATAAGCTGCCATCGATGGATGATTGATATGCACGCATGTTATTTGTTTTTTCATTGCTATAAAAGAGCAAATCAACCACTTCAACTTTATGTTGCCTCTTTGCCTAGAAACATACTTTTAAATGATCTTTTTTTACCGGTTTGAATATGAAAATACTAGCGAACGTCTGAAATATAAGATAATTAGGCTTTCGTGTACATGCCATGTCCCTTCTGTGGTATAAAGTTTAAGCTTTTGGATTGGATTTTAACTTATCTGCAAATTGACATGGCCACATCCGAATGAAAAGCTAGGTATACAATCGAACCAAGTTTTGGGAAATGGAAAGATAAATCAATAATTAGGCAAATGCCTCGAATGTTAGATTTTCTTTGTGGTGCTAGGATTCGGCATACATTTACAATGAAATAGAGGGTAAAAATGAGAAAGAGAAATAGAGACATAAGGTTCATCTTAGTTTACTTTTAAATTAGGGTTACATCCAGCGGACGATTCGACTATAATTAGCACCCGGCACATCCTGACACATTTCTATTGCGTCACTCAATTTCAAGCGAAAATATATATATAGCAGTAGATATTCATGGACATAATCTAAATTACCAATAAAATACGGACTCAAACTATAAAAGCCCTCTGACGTCTAGAGAGAGTTGCCCCTACAAATTTGGCCTAGACATTTCCTTCCTCCGTGCTTTCTTTTCGATTAAAAGTATGAATCACGTTCCAACATATGGGCGTGTGTATAATTGAAGAGGCTCTAAACAAAAATTACAGAACCATTATAGCACACAAGTTACGATGCTCGAAGATTAGTCAATCTCTAGCTGTGGAAAAGTATAGCAAACAAGAAAAAGCATTCAAACTCCCATTTGTCAGAGAGCACATTTGTTAGAAGAGACGCAAGTTGATTGCTGTCGACGCGGTTCTGCGTTTTTGACTTGCTGATGTTGCGTTTACACACGAGGGTTTTTTGCTCATCCGACTGAAGGTTGTAATAAAGATCATATTGCTGGATTTCTCACTGACAATGATTGGTTTTGCAAAAAAAAAAAAATTGTGGAAGTACATAAACGAGTAGATCGATTCTGGGCATTAGTTTTGCTTAATTAAACACTACTTAGCGATAGTCATCTTGTGATAATCAACTATAGCATATGATTCCCGGTACAAGTAGTTTTCCTATTTTTTATTTTTGTATAGTTATCTCCATATACTGTATTCTTTACGTCCGTAGCAAAGAGACTCGGTTTCCACGGATGTTGATTTCGATACGATAAATGTACAAATTGGCAAAAGATAATCAGGAATACGGTAGTTTTTCTTCACTTAGTCATAGTTTTAGAGCTTTGATCCTCCACCATCAATGGCTCTTTCGTGCCCATAATGTCATTATTCATTGCCAAATAAGGCATGCACATGCATGAAGATTATTCCTTGTAATCCGTAGCCTATATCTAACCTAAGGAAAGAAATAGTGCATAAAAGTGTATATCAACAAAAGCGTTAAATAGTGACTTTATTACGGGTGGTAATACGTTGCAAAGACGAATCATTTCGCCACCTTCATACATAATTGTACGTCTCAAGCTTTAGCAAACAAGAAGAAGGAAAACCCACCTTGAATCCTATAGAGATGCACATCGTGATACTTCATTTCTCTAAAGGGGGAAAAAAAACTTACAACATCCTCCCCCCGTCTACACGACCTTGCCGCAAGAAATTAAGTTCAGTGTGATGGCGAAAAATTAAAAGGTTGGAGAAAGCAAATGTAGATTAAAGCTTCTATAAAGTAGGCCATTAAATTTCGTTTCATCAAAGCCTCATCGTGCATTGCCTCACCTCCATGTCATCCATGCATGGGTAGAAGCGGCCAAAAGTGTTAAGAGAACCACATATATATGCAAACGACCTCACAATGTTCATGGACAAGGACAGAACAACACCGATGTAGGAATCATTATGCCCTACATAAACCCTAAACCATATGCTCAAAAGCTAAAATAAAAGAAGCAGAAAAAAAGAGATCTTCAAACCCATCCCTTCAATAGAAAAGCCACCCCCTACCTAGCTACACACAATGTTTACATCACCCCCATCAATGACTCAATCCTCCACAAGCAATCACTCGAAAAAGTTATTTTTTCCAAACAAAAAAAAAAGTGACCCAAAAAAAATAAAAATAAAGGTCATCTAATTAATTTTAAAAGTTTAATTTTGAGACGAACCTATGTGTACCTCCATGTGAAATGTCTGAGAGCTGTTGAAAGCATATATGCATTAAAATCTCCCTCCCTCCCTATGTAGCTTTTCACACAACCATCCCATCTTTAGGGTTTATTCCCAAAGCCTTTTTGCACTATGCATGATGCAAGAAGAACACATTCCCATATTTGAATCTCCCATTTCCAAACTTTCCCCTCACAAATCCCCAAAATGCTTCAAAAAAAAAAAAACAGCTAAACAGGCTGACAAACCCTAATCCCGTATCCTCCGCTAGAAACATGTCGCATGAAAAAGTTTTCGACATCTGGTCTGCAAAGGTTTAGCTCAGCTTTCAAAACTTCACCTAACATTTGAACACGACAAGCATGCATGCACTCCAATCCCTAAAAAGAAAGAAGGAAAGAAAAAAAATTCCCCACGTGAAAAAGATAAAAACAAAGAATGTATGCCATGCATCTAACACGATGTCCAACTACTAATCTCCATGTCGTACTGCATATGCAACGCAAAATCCCATCAATGACACCTGATAACCAAAGAGAGGAGGAGGAAAAAAGGAAGAGATGAAGAACTAAGAAGAACAAGAATGGAATAAACTGATCAAAAAAGTTTGAAGATACAGGACTGAATGCCTCCATAACTTAGTAATACGTTTAAGTACAAATAACGAAAGAAAAAGGTCAAAATCAAAGTGCCCATAAGACTAAATTACTCCAGCTGCTAAAACTCTAAATCATTTTACAGAGAGAAAAATCCCAAAACAAGGCACCAATTGCACGCAATGGTGAGATGGGTACTCCTAGAAAAGAAGATACAGACCCCATGAAAAGACTACCAAAAAAAAAAATAACTGGTTAGAGAGAGAAACTACATACCAGTGAAATTAACACAACTTAAACGAACATGCATATATCATCATCCTGTGGTTATGTCACTCCTCTTTTGGCTCCTGCTTGTTCCTCAGCTGCGACGGCACAATAATGTCCTGAAGCAGCCCGTGATCCCTCGCCAAATCCAAACCCGCTGACGGCAAGGTGGACGATGGCACGGCGAGGAACCGTTTCTCTTCATAAAGCCGCGGGAACGATGAGGGACTAAAGCTAGGCGGCGTGGAAGTAGTCGTGGTGGTGCCGCTAGTAAGGAGGCTCAAATTAGAGGGACGTGGAGTGAAAGAGTAAGGCACGTTAAGGGGCTGCAATTGCTGACGGTTGTAGTGATCCTGGATCAGAAACGAGGCTGCAGATGCCGGAAGAGCACCGCGGTAGGAGGCGGCAGCGGCGGCTTCTGATTGGATTATGCTGAGGCCGCTCTTCGGCGTAGCGGGGCTGAGGTGGGTGTGTTGGCCCTCGTAGGTGGTGACGACGATGGAGGGATCATCGGAAGATCGCTCCACCCTCTTCTTCACTCCACATCCTGCGGTAGTGCAACGATAGTAGCTCCTGCTCCATCATAAACACATGGAACAAAAAACAAAAGAAGGAATCAGAAAACAGTTAAATCCACCAAAAAAAAAGGGAGTCTTAACTTGCACCCTATATGGTCCATTACTGATGACAAAGTCAACAGGACAAGCGCCGCGAGTAAAACCTTCTCATGTCTTCAGGTGTTCATTTTTTTTTTTTTTTGGTACTTTGTTCCTATAGTGTGAACAATGTCTGGATGCACAGCTGTGTGTGAAATGAGGAAAAATTCGGAGTGATCTCTATCCGAAAGATACCTGGGATAAGGGCTGTTCTTGACGGCTTTCTGGCCGTACTTCCGCCACCGGTAGCCGTCGTCGAGGTGATCGACCTCGCTCTTGGTCATGAAGGCGAATCTTGGCTCCCTTTGCCTCTTCTGGTTCTTCTTCTTGGGTTTCAACCTGAGCTCACAATACACAAGCAAGGCCTATCGTTCACTCTTACAAAGATTTTCTGCTAAAGTGAAAAAGGAAAAGTAAACGGATTGACTCCCGAGACACCCTCATATGATAATGTTTCTTGAGTCTTGTCTGTGTGTCTCCACTAAATTTCATGCTTAAAATGCGCGCGGACAGACACACACACACATTAAAAAATATATGTATATATATTCATCAAGCAAACTAAAATTTTCTTTTTACAAAGATCGAAACAATTTCTCCATGCTAATGGGAATCTTATCATCCTAGTAACAATACTCGTGAGAAATAATACGTGGGACCATTGTTTCTGGAGCGCCTAAAGTACTCAAGGAATAGGGGGGGAAATTAAAGGAGTATAGATTTTTAAAAAAAATACATATGAAACTGTCGAATTAATTAAGGAGAGGGAAAATAATGAAACTCACTGTTTCTTAGTCTTATCTGGATTCTGCTCTTCCTCCTCTTCCGCGGTCTTGTTCGCCTCGCGCTCCTCCTCATCATTGCCCCCCGCTTCGTTCGACGACAACGACACCGACGACGAGTTCGGCGTCGCCGGGTTGTTCACCACCTCCGACGACGTCTCCGGCACGGTGGACGACGGCGAGGTGAGAGGCTGTTGCGAGGACGGCGACGGCGTCGCAGTAGCAGCTGCAGCCGGGGGCGGGGGCGGGGGCTGGTAGTGATGGTGGAGCAAATCGTATAGCAAGGAAGAAGAGTTGGCCATGGTGGCGGCGGAGGCGGCGGCGGCGGGAGGGGCGATATCGGGATGATTGTCGGGGATGGCGAGCAGGTCCAGGAAGCCCTTCTCGAACTCCTCGCCGGGCATGTCGAAGATGTTGTAGTTTATCATCATGGGTTCCTCCGGGAATAAAGAATTCGCCATTGATGGAGCTTCTTCCATCATCATCCTGTTCCGCTGCTGGGGATGCCGATCTTGATTCTGCTGTTGCTGATGGTGATGGTGATGATGATGATGATGGGGTTGCTCTTTCTCTTCCATATATATGTACGCGCGTGTGGATGATGATGAATCACGAGCTCCTCTTCGTCGTCGTCGTCGTCATCGTCTTCCTCGCTTCAGCTTGGAGCTGCTTTAGCCTGTAGCTTTTTAGCTTGGTGAGCAAGGGTTTAGAGAGAGAGAGAGAGAGAGAGAGAGGGGGGGGAGAGAGAGAGAGAGAGAGAGAGAGAGAGAGAGAGAAGGGAGAGGATTTTTGAATTAGGGATGGAATAGACTAAAGGTGGGGTTGGGTTGGGGGCCTCTTTTTTGGAGAACAGCTTGGATATAGGAGGTTCCACGCCTAGGTTTGACCGGCATTTGCCGGTTGCCCTAAGGCACTACAAATTGAAACCACAAAATTTTTTTAAAAAAGCAAAATATTTAGTTTCGATCCAGACCCAATTCATATCCAACGAAATAGGAAATCGCTGCGAAAAACACGAGTAGATGGCAGGTCGGCAGATTCGGGATATACAACGTCTTCGAACCGATGTTTACGTGAAATTTCAATATATGTATGGTGGAAAAATCATTTGAGGGGGCAATAATCGGATTGCATTGCATTTGTGGGTGTGTGGGAATAGCAATGGGGAGTATGTGGACCGGTTGGGGTCGGGGGCGCATTAAATGGGGGTGGCGACCGACTACCCGCTGGGGTGGTTAGTTTACGCGGAGGATTTGACCGGTTTTTACCGGACCAGTGTGGACGGGGTTTTCGCTTCCACATGGGCACGAGAAAAAAAAATTTAAAAAAAGAAGAGAATACGCGAAAGACGTATTCCCTTTATCGTTGCTTTTCTTCTCTCTTTTTTATTATTATTTTTCTTCTTCTTTTAACCCTCTTTCTAGAGTTTTTTTGTTTTTTTTTCCTTTTTTTTTTTTCGTAAATGAAAACTCCTTCAAGGGGGAATTTTCTCCGGCCATGCCTTTTGATCCATGGATTCAGGGTCGTGAATGTTGCCCCCTCGACCCAAAATTGTTTGAAATCAAAAGGCAAGCGGCGTCCGTTCATGCAATCTATCGACCAGAGACATTGCCAGAAGAGAATTTCTTCCGATCAGGGCGGTAGAGATTGAAGGAAAGGTTCGATCTAAAAATCCATACCGTTGAATTAAATGGATGACATGCGCTTTTTACAAGCGAATAAGTATGCTTTTTTTTTTGTCTTTAATTATCTCATCAAAATTCAAAATTTCAAAAATTTTAAGAATTATGAGAACTTATGTGAATCTCCGTGTCGAATTTTAAGAATCGGGATAGGAGTTATGTGCGTCTTGGATTAAAAAAAAATGTAACAGTACGTGAGGTATGAGTTTTTGATTAAAAATTGATAATCCAATCAACCCTTAATTTTTTTTTTGTTTAATTGGTTTCGTTTTTTGCCCCCTCTCCGGTGGGGTTATTCAATTGGATCCGACAATTTTTGTTTTGTACATCATAGATGCATCATGTTTCGGTTTTCTGATCTCAATGACAGTTTCTCGCCCTAATTCGACCACTCCTCATTCGTCGAGATGGAATTCGTCGAATCCCTTTGTACTTTTTCAAAGAATATCTAACGAGATATCGTTAAGCAGCATTGTTGCAGACCTTCATCAAACGATTAACCAACTAACGAAAAATCCCAAAAAAAAAAAAAATGGCGGGCCAACTTTCCTCGCAAGTTGATTTTTTCTTTTTTTACTCAAAAGCAGAAATTAATTTTTCTTTTGATAATTTGATTTTTGATCAGAGAAATTTATTTGGTAGCGATTGAGAATTTCCACTTTTGAAATATTATCAACACAAAATCGTCTATGAAAAATTATTGTCGACCGCCGAAAAATTTCTTCTTCTTTTTTAAAATTTTTAAAATTATTTAAAAAATAATAATAATTTTTTTTACATTTTAAAAATAAAAAAAAATTTATTCAAACGGCTGGAGACAGCGACTTGGCAACGATGGCTAGCAGAGGTCAATGGTAGATTGCAGCAACAGGCAACGTAGTGGTCAATTGTTGGTGAAGATGGCCGGTGGTCAATAGCAGTGGCAGTCGGAGGTTGGCGACAGGTACCAATAGGCGGCAACGGTTGCAGGCAGTGATGGGCAGTGATGGTTGATAGCAATGGTGGTCGATGCTTAGTGACCAATGGCAATGGTCGCAGGCAGTGATGGGCGAATGCCAGCGGTGGTCGGAGCTGGCAGCAATGGCCAGAGGTTAGCTATGGGTATCGGTTGGCAACGAGAGGCGGTTCAACGACGGCTGATGGTCGACGGTTGGCGATGGTCACAGGCGGCGATGGGCGGTGGTCGACGATGGTTAGTTGTTAGTGGCGAGGGGCAATGGTCCACACTGGGCTGTAGCAAAGGTCGACAAAAGCATGTGTGGTTGAAAAGAGGGTGAGGGCGTAATTAAAAGAGAGTGAGGGGAGAATTACTTCTTGATTTTTTTTTGTCCAAGAAGTACTTCTTAAGTTAACAAGCAATTTTTTTTTAACTTCTCGAATTGAGAGAAAAATAACTTCAGAAGTGAAAATTCACTTCAGAATTAAAAATTTCTTTCATAAGTAAAAATATTTATCAAACTAATTCATGCTTGATAAGTACTTAAAATATTTATCAAATTAATTCATGCTTTATAAGTATTTTTTGAGCAGAAATTTACTTCTAGAAGTATTACCATGCACATCCCTAAAAAGCACGGTCAGACCACTATTTTTGAGATTTTTAAAAAGAAGAAAAGAAAAGGAAAAAAGAAAAAAGCGAGAAAAGAAACAACGACCGTGGGGGGAAGATAACGTGAGCAAGCGTGGGAAAGAAGCTTCTCTGCACGTGTGGGGTCCGGCGACTGATGCGGACACCATTTTAACACCGTCGCCTCTCTTATTTACCGACAAGCCAACGCCCTCTTAAGACTTCCATCCCCCCAAAAAAAAAATTGAACTTTTTTTCTTTTATGTTTAACTCGAACGTCAAACATTGCGAATAAGATAATGGAATCCAAAGCCCAAATCACCTTAATTACTACGAAATTGTTTCTCTTTCGAGTTTATGTCGAATTGTCTCATCAGGCTTTTTCAGCTACGCGTGCATAAAGCCACGACTTTAACGGAATCTTGTAAGGCTCGATAAGCCTATCGAAATGATTTCGATAGGCTTCTGTCTCTCATACTTTTGGCACTCAAATGGAAAAAAAGAAATGGATGAAAGGCACATGGAATTCGGCTAGATTAACTGGTGCTCTCCCCATAGTTTGCAACCATGAATTAAGTGGAATGAAACACAAATTGATGGGCAAAACCTAAATTATAATACCCTCCTTCGAAATATGTCCTAGAGCCCCACTAATCCAATAACACTCAAATCACATCCTTTCTAGCTAAAAGAAAAGAAAGAACCGAGAACTTAAAACCTTACCCTAATGTGAAACTAAGGACATTATTAGCCACGGAATCTTCCCATCACATAGTACAATCAAGCAAAGATGATGATAAACCCTTTTTGGGTCACCTTTCTTTCGTCTTCTTCTTCTTTTTATTTTTAACTTTTGTGGGGTTAGGGCAAGCACTTTATGGCCAGACCCATTTTGCTTGATTCGGTGGCCAACTACATCGACACTTCCCATGCAATGGAAACGTCCTTGGGCAAGCAAGCCCCTTCGATTGGACGATGTAATGAGGAGGCCAGCTTTTGGCGACAACCACGTAAGTGCCCCATTTCGTAAGCTATCATCACAACATGATCCCCATGATGAGTCGTCCGGAGGTACCATGCAAGCCGTTTTCGAGCAAGAAATCTTGAGGAACTATCTCTCTTTACTTTGATCAATCGGGTCACGATAAGAGAGATCTCTCTCTATCTCTCTCTTCTGCTACTTCTTCTTGGATTAGGGTTTGTCCCCTGTTGAGGCGGAACTCTCTATCTCTCTCTTCTACTTCTTATTCTTCTTCCTGAATTAGGGTTTGTGCCCTTTTGAGTGTGCAGATATATCAGCTGGTGCAATGGGTGAAACCCTTTTTTTGCATTTAAGGACAAATCAATGTTGCACCCCCAAGAAAAGCTTTCGTGGATCACATGTTTGCCTTCGTGATCCCTAGAGGCATCATTGCCACTCATTGATTCCTATGTTGACCCCATCACGAGTTTAAGAAAGGAAGAAGAGGGTTAATGATCGTCTTCTTGCGTTCAGAGCGTAATGATCCGTGTTCATATCATCATGCCATCTTAACTTATATGATTTGCGCCTCATTTCGATTGGAGAATCGATTCCATAACAATTTTTTTTTATGTAAAACTAATAATAGTCTATTTTGGACCACAAAAAAAGTATTAATTAATTAAAAATTATTATGGAGTCCACTCTTTTAAGACATAATATATCGTTATTCTTACGGTCACTTAATAATCGTTACGCTAACAAAATCCTTTTGGCTTTTGACTTGTCCATTTTAATTTTGAAAATGACGTTTATTATTCCCCTTATATTTTAAAAGGAGCAAGATATTCGGTGTCCTAAAACATCACTGAAAAGATGCAAAAAAAAATTGCGAGACCAGACATGGAACAAAAAGCGAAACGATCTTTTAAAACTCAAAAACCATTCGTTGCGCCTCGACAAATCTTTATGTAAAAATGTTGCTGCTATTGCTGGTCACGGCATGCCGGCCCGGTTTCTGACCCCTTGCTCGATTCCGATCGACTTGACCGGCTCATCCCACGAAATTCAAAAAACGCCGGTCCGATCCGACCTCCGACGCCGTTTCGAAGACGGCTCAAGCTCAGGGCTCAAGGTGGGGACAGGTGAAAGTCGGTGTCGGCCCCACAGCGTCGGGAGGCTCCACACGTGTCAACATCAGGGGCGCCGTGCTTTTCTTAATCAGGGGGTTATCGAAAGCACATGCGCTTTACGCGTTTTTAGTATATTCTACGGTTGCTTCCAATGCACGCCCTCCCGATATTTATTTTTTTAAAAAAAAAAATTCCCTTTTTCTTTTCCTTTATTTCTTTTTTTTCCCCCTTCAATCAAGTGATCTCAACTGCCATTCAAAGGCTTTTTTGCCCCGCAATTAAGGTAAGCGAAGTGATTATCTAACCGACGACAGAAACGAGATTTGAAAACATCATCCAAAGCTCCATGACCCCGATCAAGTCCGGGGGGTCTCCAGCCGATGCATGCGGCCCTGATCCGGAGCATTTTGCACACGGGCCGGTGAGGTCGGAACGTGCGGGGCGACCTCCTCCGGTCAATGAACCGAACCGGCGATCTCTCCACGTCCCAACCAGCCCAAAAACAACACCTTAACAATTTTATGTGTCAACGTTGTGTCTTTAATCAGATGGTCCATCTAAGAACGACTTGTCGTCCATCGCTCTCCCTCTCTCTCTCTCTCTCCCTCCCTCCAAGGCACGTGAAAACTACAGATTGACCAAACGAGAAGGACCTGTTCACAAGGACATTCTTACGGATTCTTAGGGATCCTTAACTTGATCTGGGCGAATAGATTTCATTACTTAAGTTTGCCGCAAGCTTGGACTTTATACCATAATGAAATAAACGTCAATTTAGTGGGAAGTTTCCTCTTTGACTAAGGTACACGAGAGCGAGATACATGGTAGAAACCCTAAGCAAAAGCTATTTTAAAAACAGCTTTGACTGAACTGAAGTAATACAAGGCAGGTCAAATTGCTTTCGTTGCTTGTGCTTTTGGGGCATCCTATGATCTGGAAGATCGATCTCGTGATCTAGAAGATCCATTTTTTTCTTCACTTTTCCAAGTTATCCCATTAGGGATGTTGGAGATGACAAAGAAGATGGCAAGTCAAATCGGGCATAATCAACTCGTGAATTTTCTCGTGCGTACTTGTTGTTAACGTGTTGTTGAATTGGTCAAGCGATGGGAGGAGGAGTATAGTGGTACGAGAAATACACCTACATCCTTATGTAGGCTTCGTTATCGTTATCTCTGTTATTATTATTTTTCTTTGTTGTGTAATTCACGATTCTCATGTGATTTGCGGTACTTTAGTGTTACGGTCTCGAGTTAATGCAGGAACGAGAGCATGAGACATCGTAGTATAATCGTGACATTCTACTTAATGTGCGGTTTTGTACGTCGTGACAAAACTTCGATACTGATAGTAACATTTTAAATATCAAATCAACGGCTTAAACTTTTAGAACAGTCGACAGTAATCCCACATAATATCAGAACAGAAGGTCTTGAATTTGAATTTTTTGAGACCCTATTTCGTCCTTAACTAAATATGATCACGCTTACTGTTGGGCAAAAAGATTAGGCTAAACGCGATAAGGAGGCATAAAATATTACAGTATTAAATCACGCATTAATCTGACAACTTCCCATCAACCATATCCAAATTGCATTATGTTTAGAGTTAATTGGGCTCACGGGGAGCTCTCGTGACGCTCCACGGGCTCTACGGATAGCCGGGTGTCCACGTCCGTGTCCCTATTAGAAAGTTTGTAGTGGACCTATTAGAAAATTGTAGTGGACAAAGAACACAAGTCGGCCACTTTGATTCCCAATTGGCGAACAAGGGGGCATTGGAGTCATTTCACAACCCCCGCACCCCCGCACCCCCACCGCCACACACACACCCGGTCGCAAGCAACGCGACGCAACGAATCCATCGCGATCAAAACTTGCAAAAGTTTGACCGCGGCTTCGAGTCATCGGGTGGGGGGTGGTGGAAAATGGACGGTTGCGATACGCGGACCGTCTTGGCGTGATGTTACGGTACGGCCTGTCGTCTTTGAGGACCGTCAAAAATAGGATTTGGTCAAAGGTCAAAAGTCTCGAATTTACATATTTTAATTTCTCATTTTTTGGGGGGTATTTTATTTATATCGATTTCGTTTTTCTTTTTTATTCCACGACCCCCAAAAAAAAAAAAAACAGACGTAAACGTGAAGTGATGTAGTTGTTGGTGCTGGTGGGGGAAGCCTATCTTGTATTATGGATGGGTTAATAGTTAGGGTTTGAGGGCTGGTCCTTTTCCTTTCCTTTGTACTATTACTATTATTATTATTTGTGTTCGTACATGGTAGGCCACATGCTATTTAGGATATGTGTGCAAATATCATCCATCAAATGGGAATTTTTCCCCACATTACATAAGTAGCATCACATCTTATTTCTTCTTTCCTATTTCTTACGTCAAAATTTTTTTTCTCCTTTTCCACTATTATCCCCAACATGGGTGTGTGCTTTTTATGGACGATTTTGCCGCTGTTGAAAGGTTGCATGACTGCTAGCACGTTGTCGGAGCTCCGGCCAAAAGTAAGGCCGGAGTTAACACTAGGGAGTTGCCACGAATCTTTTAATTATGTCCATTTAGTCTTAAATCTTTTTTGCAATTTGTCAATTTAGGCATAAATTTTTCAGTTATGCCAATGTAGTCCTAAATCTTTCAACGATTTACCAATGTAATCATTTCTGTTAGAAAGTTCAACCCAAAAACTTAGATTTATAGGTGGAGAAAGATTACGTAAATATAAAAAGTGTATAAGACTCGTTGTAAGGTGATATCGAACAACAACAACAACAACTTTAACACTTCCTCTCACATGCGAGTGGCACGTGAAAATTGACTAATGGGAGGTGGCCAATATACGCGAACAACACTAGATCTGATACTATGTTAGAAAGTGCAACTTAAAAACTTCAATTGACATATTAAATTAAACTCACATTCATTCAAAAACTTAAGCTTTTGGAACAGTTGGCAGCGGTTCAACAAAATCCCACATGGTATTAGAGCTGAGTTTAATATTTAATTACTCTAACACTTCCTTTCATGCTTAGTCTGGTTTTTTTGGCTAATACTAAGCGTGTAAATATATCATTGAGAGGCAAATAGGAATTCGGAAAGATTTAAACTCAAAATCTCCTACTTTAATACCATTTTATAAGAGTGGGCAGTAGAGGTCCGATACCTTAACCCTAGAAGATTACTAAGAGGGAGTCTAAATTCGAGGCGGTTAACATATCAAATCAAATCTACTTTCACTATCAACTTAAGCTTTTGGAATAATTAACAGCGATTCTACAAAATCTTACGCTTCTAACTAAATGTCTAAATAATATGTTTCAAATTAAATTGACAAATATTCAAAAGGGCTTTGGACTAATCGACACAAAAAAAAGGTCATGACTAAATTGTCACAATTGAAATATCGAGCACCGAATTGGCATCGTAAAATAACTTTTAAGAATTTTGGACAATTGTCAACAAACCTTTTCGAAGACTTGAGGTGGGACATTTGCAAAAAAATCGAAAAGAAATTGGATTGTCGCGATGGCAAAGCCTAGGGTGCGGAAATCCTGTTCGTGCTGTCTTTTCACACACCTTCCTCGAAATCTCATCCTCGTTTCTTTCTCCTAGGTGTTTATAATTATCCGATGCGGGGCGAACAAAATTTAATGAATGTAAGAGAAATGTTAGGATTTGACTTCATGGACAGTTTCATCCAACGATGAACTCTTCATGCAGATGATTAGTTCCAAATCCACGACCAGCTATGAATAATAATCACTCCACGTAGAGAACGGAATGGGGATTTGAGGAGCCGGGGAGTCTCAATTCAAACACGAAATAAAAGCTGGAACGGAACCTGGCTCCCACGTCATCTTACGACATACAATCCAAAAACTTAAATTGATAGGTGAAAGGAGACTGTATAATAAGAAAAGACTCATCAGAACCCGATAGACAAGCGATACATGATACTTTAACTGAAATACATAATTCACATAATAAATTAGGTAAGACGCTTGTTATTATTATTTTTTTAAAAAAAGGACTTGAGAACGGGTTGCCTAACAAGGGTTTCATGCGCTTGATGCCGTGGGGGAAATTGAAATTTTTTCCGCGCGCCTAATCTAAACGAAATATCACCGTTTCTTAAACATCAAATTAGCTCTGTGGAATGTGAGATGGCAACATCAACAGAATAGAATCACAAGAGCAAAAGTAGCTTATCATATAGGTGTGGTGGATGCTTCATGAACGTATAATTTTCCTTCCACACGAACTTAATCGATGAGATTTGATTCGATCCATCGTGTGTAAACAACTACACTTCATCCTCCAATACACAATCGACATCCCAATACCATAATCGAAGTGCAAGGACGAAGGGGTGGTCAAACGTGAAGAATCCCCAAAATCTCTTGCATGCGACAAGGAAAGTTCCATTTCGATATTCTATTGCATTAGGAAGAGAATCCCCTTAGGATCCTACACGATATAAACAAAAGCCTCCCAACTGCTTTTAACGGATTTGGCAACGAAACCACAGAATATATTCGTCTACGGCCGACAAATTTGTGTGTGTGTGTGTGTTTTTTTTTAAATCTTACTTTGCATTTGTTATTACCTCTTTGCTTGCTTTTTAGTTGATGGACAGTTATAAAAATGTACCGAGAAATGCTTGGATGGAGGCGGCGTCTTATTGCGGTGCATGTGTGGGAGCTTTAGCTGGCGAAATGGAGCCTCGTATCGGACAATTAAGGAGAGACGGATCGGGCTTCTGCTTTGTCTCTCTCTCGACAAGGGGTGTTGGAATTGAGATCCATGGGATGGTCACCATCATGAGTCTTCATACTTTTAACGTTAGTTGGTTCATAATTGAGTGGCTTAACAAGGTGAGTCTAGCTAACCAAGGACAATAATGGGTTTGGGACTGGACCACCTTTCGGTGGCTCCTTACATTATCACTCTGCGGTTATGAATATTAGACAATAGGAATAATTGTCCAAACAGTCCGAAACCTATCGTCTGACTGTCAATTCAGTCCTAAACTTTTTTCATTGTGCTACTTTAAGCTTAATCTTTTTGACGATTTTCCAATTTTGGTCGAAAATTTCTAACTTGAATGCCGGGCGTTCTACGCAGCATGGCTGATACTGTTGTGGATGATTTTTCAAATTCTTTGTTTACGAAAAAAATTCTAAATTTGTCTTCTTTTGTTTCCTTTTTTCTTCTTTTTTTTATTTCTCTTTTTTTCCTCGTTTCCTTTCGCCAGTGATCCGTCTCAGGTGATGTATCAGAGAGGCTGCTGGCCAAAAGAAAAGGGGGGGGGGGGGGGGGGAAATGGGGATAATTTAGAAAAATCATTAAAAATAATTCACATCATCAATTGCCGGCCAATAATTGACAAATCGTAAAAGTTTTTATGCCTAAATTGACACAATCGAAAAGTTTATATTTGAATTGACTGCTAGACAATAAGTTTAGGACTTTTTGTATAATTTGCTCCACATGACCCGTCAATGTTGAGTAACACAGGCCTCTGCGAAGAACTAATTCATCCTGCACATCCTCTCGATGTCAAATGGCCTGGCTTGTAAATCATATTGAAGAGGTAGACTTAGCCTAGTTCACAAAACTTAATCCAAAATCCTATATAAATAACAATGATATGCCTAACTTCAAAGTTATTGGAGACACTAGTGATTCTATAAAGAAACATCCGATTTATGCCACTCAAGTAGGGCGATCGAGGTTTCCATGACGGAGTAATTTCTCGTGAATTTCTTCCGGCAACTGATGACCATCCTTTGATCCGAACGGAGAATGACGCCAAGCCAATGTTCGGAAAACGATCCACAACACCACCAAATCGAACGAGAAAACAAAGGACACCCATCTAAGCCACACATCTCTACCAAAAATATTCCAACTCATATACTTGATTGAGCTTGATGAAGACCCACAAATAAAATAACAAAGCCTAGAAAACCCTAATCCCATCTTAATTTCGTATCTTTGCATCTTCTTGTAATGCACTTAGCGATTCTCTTTCTAGATTGATGCCCTAGGACCAGAATTCTTTTCTGCATCTTTTGTTTTATGAATGTCGACTGTCGGATGGTCCAAGCCACGCTCTCGAGAAAATAAATGCATGAATGTGCGCAAAATACACACACACACACACACACACACACACACACACACACACACACACACACACACACACACACACAAAAACAAATCCATTGAGCACGACACAACTGCTCACGAGGAAACAACATATGGTTCCTCCCATAATGAGGCATCTAGACAAAGCACAAGCACAATCATTAGGGGTGATTCGAGGAGCTTTTCGTATAACTATATGGCCGAGTATAATAATTAGGTGATTAGATAAAGAGGTGTGTGCATTATTTGTGAATCTATTACATAGGTGTTACGTCAATGGCTTATGCATGATATTTTTATTCTAAGGTTGACGTTGAAAGTTGTAACCCTATTTTAGTACAAAACCCTAAATAGATTCTAGAGACCAACCACTAATTATTCCCATCTCCACATAAATAAATTTGATTAGGCGGGGATCACTGCCGAAAAATATCCTTTAAGCTTATTTCAAGGACAAGCGACTTTCTTTCTCCCACATTATGATTATTCTAAAGTTTTCATTATTAGAATGCTAGAACATTGTTCTCGGCGCCAGGTGACTTAATTGAGGGCCCGTGGTTGTGGGGTCTGCGGGTCCTCCCGAGGACTAGTCGTGCTTCACCGCTGGTTTGAGCACAAGCTCGCCGGCCGCGCGGACACCTCGGTTATCAAAAAAAAAAAAAACATTGTTAGAATATTAAAGTCGAAATGCACGCATGAAATACTATATGAAACCCCCAAAAAAAAAATTGTCCATTCTTTAATTTTAGATAGCAGAAGGCTCACCGCATTCGATGGTAGCCAATGGCTGCTGTCAACCCTTGCTATTACTGGACTAGGGCTTTCAGACCCGCACTTCCTTATGCTCTAAGGCTGCATTTGGTCGTCAGGATAAACATTAGGATATGATATGTTTTATCCTATCTTATGTTTGATAGATGTTCATAATAGGATAAATCCTAGGGGAGGGGATGTGATAGACCTTGATACGATTTATCAAAAGAATAAACACGAGGAGAATCAAGTTTTTTACAGAACCACTGCTTCTTCTACGTGCCAGGCCACCTCTCCACCGTCCTAGGCCACCTCTCCAGTGGGAGCTTGCCTCTGCGGCAACGGTGACCGTCAAGTGTGGTCGCTGGAGTGGAGTATATCCACAACCTCATTTTTTAATCAATAGTTTGACATGATATGAGATCACGTCCCCATTCTTAATCGACTAAACATTTCCAACATTGAAAAGAGGAATCAACCTATTATGAAGAACTCAAGTTTGATTATCGACTTTCATGGTAGCTCTCTTAGACAACTTAAACGAGTATATCTTCAACTTGTAAAAAGAATGTGAATAATTTCACTGTTCAACACTTATTTACTCACTCGACAAGACAACGAGTAAGGTCGGCGTGTCACTTTCAAATGATTCAACTCAAAATCAAGATCCCTAGATTTGTTGGGTTTGCTTGATTGATGTCGTACTCAAATTTAGATGGCACAAACTTCTACTCAATATTAACTCACTCATCGGAACTCATTACTAAATAATTTCTATAGCATTATGGTGTTTTAGCAAAGCATAGTCGATCTCAGTTGCACTTTGCCTCTGCTTTTCCGATATTATATCCATTGTTCACCAAACAGTAGACAGTATACGACAAAATCCTTAATTTTTTTTATCTTATCATATCCAATCATATCCTAACTAGAAATTTGGATGATCAAATACAACTTAAAATTAAGCTTGAAAATATGTACTAAAGAGGGGAACAAGGGCCGAAAAAGGTCAAAAATGGAGATCTCCCGATTTGATATGATGTAAACTTTTTAGGGTACAATCAATTCTTTTAAAAAAATATAAGCTGTTAAGATGAAAGCGTAATTTAATATTTGAATATTATAGTAGTCAAAATATAAAAACCAGTCGCATATGTTTTGTGTCAATTTATAGCTTAGATTTTTTTTTTATCAATTGCAAGAGTGCATCAACCACAACGAAATGGAAGCTCATTACACCGAGTTGCCAAAATGAAAATTCAGCGACTGGGTCGAAAATGCACAAAAAAAAAAATAGTATCGCTAAAGGTGCTACTGGCAATTTAACATTTAGTGATTTCCACCACAAATCTCCGAATGTTCTCTAAACAAAAATTAGACCCAAAATTTACTAAATAGATGTTGGTGATGCAAGCAACGATTTCCAGGGAAAGTACTTTCCGAATAATTCGGTTCCCGTAAAAACAAACGGAGCCTAAATTGCTTGCGAAAGCGAATATAGATAATCTAAGAACGACTCAAAAAAGTTAAATCGTTTAGCTTATGAAAACGGAACTTGCGATGATTATGTCGGGAGAGAAAACGATCATCGTCGTCAGTGTCGATCACCATCGACCATTGGACTCGCCCTGAAATTTATCTCGGTGGCCCCTCGCTCAACTCGTCTTTGCCCCTCTCTTACGCGAGAGAGAAAAAAAGAAAAACCGTCGTCGATGTCGATCACTCCCATTGACCAATGCACACGTCACTGAAGTTTACCCTGTCCCTCCTCCACTCAACTCGTCTCGCCCCTTCTCTTGCGTTCCTCCAACCACCCCCCCGGTGCCGGCCGCTTATCTTAGCGGCGGCGTGCCCGACCTCTGCACGCGAACAGGAACCGTCGCCGGGCCTCGCTTGGGTCCGGACCCGAAACCCGAAGGTAACCCGTTGACGAATTTGACGTCTAGAAGTTCGGCCGGATGACATCTTCAGGTATTTTAATTCTTTGGAAAGAAAAAATAATTTTGGAAGAGAGAGAGAGAGAGAGAGAGAGAGAGAGAGCGGCCGCTGATTGCGGCATCTGCAAGTTATTCTAAGTCACAACCTCTGATTGAGAGACTCTTTCACGTCAATAATAATTATTTTGCAGGCCTTTTCCCCCCCACCCTACAAATCATCGAATTTACTCTTTTGGGCCTCGCCCCCTTTTTGACTTGGCCCTCCCATCCTGCCTACGCATCAGAGTCGTAGTCAAAGTCAAAGGGGGGATATTTTGAAATTTCCCCCATTATCCTCGTCGATTTTTCTTCCTCTTTTTATATATTTTTTTTAAATTTCAAACGTTTTTTTTAAATGTTTTTTCGGGAAAAAAAAAAAAGAGAAATTGCGGTTTCGGGGAAAATTGTATTCGATCCGTTAACGCGTTTTTGCAGAAGCGGACAAAACGACTTTAATTTTGCCGAAACGCAGTGAAGGACAAATCTGCCTCGTTTTGCGTGCACGTCTCGGTTGTAAAATTTAATGTCTTTTTCATATTCTTTTCCTCCTTTTTGATTTATTTATTCTTGTTTCCCCCCTTTTTTTCCCGTAGGGGTGACGTCACGATCTTGGATGTGACGGTGGAAGATTTTTTTTTTTATTCTTTTTTTTGGGGTGTGTGTGGAATATTTCCGAATAAATGAAGCATTCTTCTAATTGTCTCTTGAGATTTTAAGTTGTAAGTTATTTTTGATCCATCGGGATAATGTGTAATAAAAATTATAGTCATCGAACCCTTTTTTTTTTCTCCTAACTTTGATTTGAGTAAATCTCTCTGTTTTTTTTTTCATTAAATTTACCGAACTTTGTTTCTTCGCGTTCGCATAGATCGCTCCCTCCAGACGAAATTGATGGAAAACAAGGATTCTCTTCCTCTGCCACCTAACTTTTAGCCCACACTGAACTTCAATTTGACTTTCATCCTCTTAAGATTCGCGGAACATCACTGACAAGTGAAACCGATTTGAAGTTAAATAAAAGCAAGCACAGAGTTAAAACGACATAAAACATTTGAGATCCTATTATTTTTATTTTGTGGACAGCACTTTTCTAATAACAAAGTTTTAAGTGGGTCATTGATCAAGTCCTTCGAATCTTCAATAATAAAGAAATAAATCCTATTTCATCAAATTATTGCTCGATTTTCATTCGGCTCTTTATGTCATATAATATGGACAGAAGCGAATCACGTTCTCGTTCGAAATCAAACCCTCTACTCGTCAGTTCTTAAAAAGCACCTCCGAAAGCTTGTCAAGGACAAGGCCTTGGCATTCAAACATACAGAAAACACCCCTTGAAATCGGATGATGCAAGGAAGTTGAGGCATTTCTCCATTGATTTTTTATTGAGGCTCGGCTAGTTCAATCTCCTCTGCTTTTGCCTTTAGGCTGCCTGTTTTGGCCTTTTCCTTATGTTTGTATATGTTTGGGCTTCTCCTCCCCCCTCCTCTCCTGCGATTTCCTTCGTTTTTCACTCAAGACATCCTTGCGCCCGTCATGAAATTTTCTGATGTCACTATGAGTGTGAAGTTTGTGTGGTTGGATTATATTTTATAATATGCGCTTCGGTTATATTACTTACTTTACCAATAAAAAATAAAAAAAAATAAATGAAAGGAACGAAAGAATTCTTCTCCAATTTTTTTTTCTTGCAACATGAATATCTCCATTGCCAAACTTAACTTGACCTGTGACCCACTAGATAAATGATATATATATATATATATATATATCTCGCACGACACAGTCAACGCTTAAATTCTGATGGTTCAGGAGGATTTACATGTGAGCATGTAAGATCATTTTTTTTTTTGGTTATTACAAAGTTAGGTTAGGAATCTCGGGACGAGAAATTGGGCAAATTAAAGCACTAGAAAATATAATGTCAAGTTGTCAGGGCTCACTATATGAATATGTATAATTTGTTATAGGGTTAATACCATAAAAAATCATAAATTGGTACATCTATAATACATTTATCCAAAATTATTTTTTTGACTAAAAAAATTCAAAATTGACATACTTGTGACAAATTTATCAAAAATTAGTACACTTGTAATAAATTTACCTTCCGTTAGTTTTTATTAAATTTAACGTTAAATTGCTGAGTTGGATGGCATTTGACAATTCATCAATGTACCAGTTTGAAGTTTTTATCCTCTATTTATTATAGGTATATCAACTTGAAATTTTTCGTGGTAATAACCCAATTTAACAAAGGAAAAATTTGTCATAGTTTTAATAGTTTAGGTTTTCTCGTGATAAAAAATTAATTTATGGTAAATTTATCACGAATATATCAGTTTGAAGTTTTCGGTTGTCAAAAAAATATTTTCGAATAAATTTATCATATGTATATAAATTTAAATTTTTTAATAATAAAAAAATAATTTGAGATAAATTTATCACGGATATATTAGCTTGAGGTTTTTTCACAATATTAATCCTTTATTATATTACATTTATTTTTTGTTGTTCGATTTTTTCAATTTTCAATTTTTTTCCCCTATTTTTTTTGTTTGGGGGAAAAGGAGGGGGGGGGGGTTAAATCAAGCGAGCTTGACCAGTGACAAGCGGTCAAACCTCATGGGACAGGATTGGGACCGTCATTGAATGAATGCATGGTCCCTCCCTGCTTGCAAAGGTCAACGCAGTGTGCTTTGCCTATTTCCATGTTGACCACTTTTGTCCATCAATGTCTTCCCAAGAAACCGTCTTTCTTCTTTCGATTGAGAGAGAGAGAGAGAGAGAAGCAATTTTAGTTTCTCTTTAGTCTGCCTAATTAATGCTTCGATGCGCGTTGTTTGCTGACCTCTTCCCCGGTCAGATCATATCCGATAGATACTAATAAACGACGTCCACATAAGGAAGTATCTTGATCCGTTCGATTGACAACCCTAATTGTGTCGTTCGTTTTCTTGTGCACCTCTTATGAATCTCTCATCGCGAGAATTTTCGACCGGGGAAAAATCCGTTTGCTCCGAGACTTCATTCCGGGGATTTCATGTACTAGATTCAATCCATTCAATCGTAGCACCCTCGTGAGTTTATCGATATTCACCTTTAGGGCACAAATTAAGAGAGCTTGGTAGGAAATTATTCGGTCCATTCACTGGAGATTAGTACAAAAATACACACGTAATGATGACATCGGTAATGATGAATTAGGCGGTGCTAATTGCATATTAAACAGAATTCGGGGTGTCACGTCAGTCCCCCATCAGTCAACAAATCTGGCTCCCAAGTCCCGTAAATTATTATGCGCGGGGTCTCAATTCAAACTGCTTTTCACTTGTTTTAAGTGACAATGTACCAATCTTTTCGCATAACAACGTTCTTCTTCTTCCAACATTAGCTTCCAACACAATAGCCTTGCATGTAATCGTCACTTATGGCTCTGTAATTTTCGAGTCGGCCGGGCTAGGCGAGATGATTCTCGAGCCTCAAAAGATAATAGGGAAAAAAGAAGAAGAAGGGAAATCACGACGGCATGATCGATTGTAACTCGCATGAGATTCCCAAACTACCTATGTAACTTGCAGCTTCTGTAGACCAACAAGTTCGGCATACGCATCGCAACCTGAAATTGGGCATCATGCTCAGGTCGAGAAACATTTATAAATAAAGATCCAAGCAGTTCGATGCGAACTCTCGTCGCAATAATCATCGAGAATATACTCAGGCTGATCATCTGGGCAGAGCTTGACCTGGAGGGCAGTCCCATAGAGAGTTTTGAGATGAACGTAGAAGCAACTTCACAGTATTCGATTGTACTCCTACCACCCAGCACAACCCACGACGCAAATTGTCAAAGGCTGGTGTAAAACCCAAAATATTCTATTCCCTCCCTCACATGAAAACGTTCAAAGAGATATCACAATGTCACAACCTAGAATAATGCAAATGTCGTTTGACTTTGGAGGATGTCCACCGACATGCCCGGGTCCATGCGAGAAAACCTAGGTCCAATGTAGAACCAGAGCACGAGCCCCGTTCAACTTCCTGTCAGATTGCATAAAAAAAAAAATGCTTTGACAAACAACAACAATGAAAGCCCCACCAAAACCAGATGCGTCTTGAGTCAAAAAGCAGAAAACATTGTAGCAGAACAACGCATCTTTCAAGCAGTTTAACTACTTAATAAAATTTACCTTTCTGGAATGGTGCTAAAAGTGTCATAATCTTCAGCTAAAGTATGAATATGGTCAGTTGACTTGATCACTCATCTGGGTTATCAATCATGTTCTTTCAAACCCAGGAACTCGATAATATAATAGAGAACATCCAAGATCCATGACCCTTTTGATGGCTTAAGATAAGGTGAGGTCTGACAGCATTAGAGACCCACCAAATTAAGGCACTTTATCACTTTGACTTTATAAGAACTCTTGCTGACATATGTACTTCAGAGTGGAGCTCATGCAGGTCCATGTTCTTCCCCCGAATTCACATTTTTAAATTGGTTCTTCCTAACATACTTGATTAATACAAAACGAGACAAAACAGATCCACAAAAGCTAACACAACGCAAGTCTACAGCATTCAAAAAGTAAAGCCCAAGCCCAAGAGGTTCTAAATCAATTTTCTTTGCATGACATAAGCTCTGTACTGCAACAAATCACTCTAAACATAACTGCAAACGGGATGATCAAACATAATCATTCAGTTTCCAAAGTGTGAAAATTGAGATCACAGAGCAATAAGTAATTCATACACCTAACCGCAAATGGGAAGATCAAAGTCGTACTCTCATCAGGAGTATACATGCTGATACATGATTTGAGTAAAAAAGATCCCTTTACGAGTCTTTTGCAGCAGCTCGATAAACTCTCCATCAGCGAAAATCCCAATTATACACACGAGCAATAGTAACCTGCCAAAATGAATTCACCTGTCAAAGGCTGTTACCTCCAGAAAAAGAGAGTCCCAAAGGCCACCAGCCCAATTGCCATAATAAACTAAATAATGTGGTCCTAAGCAAAGGTTACAATAGTTCGAGAGCACACAAGTGCAATATTAACCATAGTCCAGGTTGTAACAAACTAACATGACTTTCCAATAGCAGCATCACACGAATTACAAAAATCACAGCAGCAGTAGTTTGAGATCAAGAGACCTACCCAAATCTGAGGTAGTAAATGGCTTGAAAAGTAACATGGTCCTCCAATTTGCACATAATCCTCGCTTACCTGAGTGATAGATACTTGGTCCCTTACGAATTGCAGATCAGCAATAAGAACTTCTAAACTTGCTTTAGCATTCTCTAAGTTCTTTCATAGAAGAGTTGAAGGCCTGCGACATGAATTCATGCAGCATGTAAGATATTCGACACATTGTTGGAGAGAAAGAGACATTGCTTAAACTCGAGTATGACCTCTTCACATGAATACTCCAACAGAGAAAAGTTGCTCCCAGCCATAAGCATACTAAATCAGTATTTTCAATGAGAGATGCCATCAAGGACTTCAAAATCAGCCAGGAGTGCATGTATCCAAATTACAGAGCCATAAAAACCATTCAGTTTGGTGCGTGCATCTTTTGCTTGTAGAAGTTTTGATTTTGAAGGCCATAGGTGTTTAAAGCCAACTATGGCATCCTACTCAGTTCACTTTCTTGACCTTCAGAGTTCACACAACACAGCGACTAGCTAAATGTTATTGGTGATTATTTCAGGTGTCCAAGTAAAAAGTCACCTCTCATTCGCTGAGACCGACATCGGCTCTCTGAATCACTAACCTAGATTAAGGACATTGCTTCCAGGAGAGACGATAAAATAAAATCCAGATCAAGTCAACCGCTTAAAAATAGTTCCTCATAAAGGAAGAATTGCTCTAGTGCATCCTCTATCGGCTCAGAGACTTTCAAGGAGTACAAAGATATTTGACACGCAAACAGTTCAAAAGAACTCCAGAGGGTAAAATGAGAGAACTCCTGATTGCAAAAATATGTTGACAAGTTAAACAAGTTTACATAGCAAAAAGCCTCTACAGTAAACAGCAGGATAAAATCTGTCAGATGTTCAGATGCCTCAGCTTAAATACAGGCACAAAGGTGTTCAGCTTGAATTTCAATCATAAAATCCAGCTCCCAGGCGACCGTTCTATCATATGGTGCTAGAAACACACATGCTCATTGCACAAGCATCCAACATAATGGCATGCTCAATCACAGCTCACTCTGCTTTAGAATATATAAGCCTTCCTCTGGGTGCCTGAAGAAAATCTAGTATACCCTTATTGGTATATCTGTACATAGAATTGCATGATGGAAAGGCAAATGTCGAAAAATGGGAGAAGAGACTTAGCCTTCTGGGATTCAGTCAATCAGCTATCTGAACACAGACTTGCAGCCACTATAAAACAGTAAGAACAATCTAAGAAAATAACTTCCGAATTAGTTTACATCTCAACCTTTTCTGGGTACTATTAAGCAAGCCCTTAACTAGAATAACAGCCAAAACAATACCATGTTTTTGTACTCTCGTGATTCCAAAAACCTCAGAGAAAGGATCTGTAAAAGGAATTCCCATTATAGAACCCAAAGTGCAAACACTTACTCTTCATCAATAATATTAGCAACTGAAAACTCTAATGCATGACTTGCCAAAATGGGAGACAATCTCATTGTTTTCAATACCAAAACCCAAGCATTAGATGATCAAGAAAATGTGGTGAGAGTTTTACTAACTATTCATACATAAGTTTAGTCTACCATACATCAGATTCAGATATCATACTCAAAAGTATCATATGAAGATGGAACACCTAAACAGCACGTTCCTCCTACCTCCGCATCAGAAATTTTCCTAACATAAGGAGCATAAACAAGACTTGCTAGTAAGGTTTATCAACACTATTCATTTCGATAAATGAGGAAGCAAGCATTTCAGACCTAAAGTCTTGTTTCCATGCTAATTATTTTTTAACATCTTGATCTAACTTGGTCTCAACTAGCTATCAAGAGTAAGAACCTGTATCATATCCCTACATGTCAAGAAGTAACAGAAGAAGGACCAACAATTGTGGTAACTGCAATCCATCTTCAAGATTTAAAACCTCGCACTTTTGGCACAAGGTTGTCCAACAATTCAGCGTATCTCAATCAAATTACCGCGTGGGAAGCTTGTTCTAAAAAAGCAGATAACCACCAATTTCATATTCACCTGTGAAAGAAAACAAAAAAGTCCCCAAAATCTAGTTTACATAATCAGAAGTATGAGCGAATGAAAATAACAAATGTCACCAATAGCCTTCTTGGCCTGTAAAGTAGCAACTATGTCTAAATACTTCACCATACCAGGAACCTTTGCCTGACATTAAACATAGAGATTGAATTAATAACTCAGAAAAAAGCAGAAGACCAATATATCATGCTGGCAACATAAAGATTAACATCTAACTAAATGCTCAAGCTCACCAAGGGTTAATTTTTTTTTGGAAGGGGGAGGGGGAGAACAAAGTGCCTTCATATCTTCCAATCGTTGTAAAGAGGATTTCAGTATGAGACACCATGAAGGTGCCCTACCTCAATACCATATGAACTTTTAATTCTTTTGGCCGAATATCTAATGTTAACATATACATGTCAGAACCAAAGATCAGATAAACTAATTGCAAGAGTAAACCAAACTTGTCTTCTTTTTCCTTCCTTTAAGGGAAAAAAGAAACACAAATCGAGCTTGAGAGAAGGTCAAACCAGAAAAATATAGAAACCGCCTAAAAAGATAATGAGAAAGAAAACTGCAAGCAGGTGTAGCAACCTTCATAACTGAGGATATGGCCATTGCATTCATGAAACAAGTGAAATGCTAGATAGACAGTCCACTCCAAGAGGCAGCCAACGAGCTTCTTGTTGTGTGACTTGTTTCTCTTTCCCGAATACACTCCCTTTGCTGAAACTAAATGATTATCATGATTGAAGCTTTCGCATCAATGTTTTTATACCTCTTAAGCATCACCATAGAAGTTGCACACTTAATGCTTCAAAGTTGTAGTCAATGTCTGCACGTGCACACACACACACACACACACACAACACCTCTAATGTAATCATTCCCATTACACTATTTCAAAACTCCATTAGTCTATAGTGTACTTTAATTTTAAAAGAAAAAATACAGTGGCAGTACAGACGCAGCCAAGAGGAAAAGTGTACATGGTACTCAAATGCAAACTTGACTATAGGTCATTCTTTGTTAAAACACAAAGAAAAAGAATAAATGAAATATAACTCAAAGAGTGGATTTCATAGCACTCGTAACTAATTATATAAAAGAATCAGCAGATGAGAAAGGACCCACAGGCATCTAAACGATGTCCATAATAACAAATCCCAAATTAGCAATGACCCAAGCACGAAACCTTCACCAACAACGATTCATGTTAGAGAAAGCAAACGTGCCTTTTATTATGAACCACATCATCGAAATTAAACCGACAGAGCAAAAATTACTGCAGGAAATCCCTTTGTTGAGCTAGTAGTTTTCTCTCAACCAACAAAGCTTGCAAGCACCATACCAATTACAACAAGCACTCTTAACAGCAGAAAAATCCAAAACTTTAATTCCTCTCCTTCCCCAGCATCTGCTGCTTATTCAGTATAGTTTCCACAGAGCTTGTTGAGATTTGTGGTGAAAGCTAGAGAAAATATAATGTGCTGTATGCATAACAAATGAAGAATGCAAGGCCCCTACATATAGGGTGAGAATACAATTAGACTTGATTACAATTAATGCATCAAGATTAGGATAAGATAACTCAGTTCAGAAGTAGGCAAAACACAAAAGTGTGGTATTTTCTCGGAATAAACTCACTAAAGCATTGGTAAATAAGGGACGTGAGTGAAGAATTGGAAGGGATGAAGAGAGGAGAATATCTTGTGTTCCCAAAAGCCAACATGACGAGACATGTGAAGACAATTAGAGACCGGATCCCAACATCTCTACCATTTGTGCTCAGTGTCATACCAAGGAAGCTACATAGAATGGCACAGGACTCTAACTTTGTGCATTCACGTGGAAGAAGATGCACAATGCAAGTACTACCAAAGACTTGAAGAAGACTATTAATCGAGGACACTACCATACAAATGCTCGTAAAGGGAAATATTCCCTATGATGGGTAACAAAGTAAGATTGATAATGCATACAACAGTATGACAAGCCTCTTTGGATGGTTTTTAGGATAAATGGCCAAGACCAGAAGAGTACGCGTAACATCTGAGATATGTTTATGCTTACGTTATGCTCGACCATTTTGCTAAGAAGTTCCTAGACGAGAACGATGAATGATAGTGATGTTTTAAGAAAGAATTTTAAGAAATTCTGTATCTATATATATATATATATATTTTTTTTTGTATCGAAGGTGTCCGGGCCAGCGTCCGTACAAATCGCGCACCTCGACTAATCCTCCGGGAAGGCTAGCGCAGCATCCCACCGCCACGACCCTCCGCTTAAATCACCGGCACCCAGCGAGGTTCGAACCCAGGACCTCTCGTGAAAGGGCCAGAGCGCAAACCAACTGGGCTTCTGTATCTATATTTCATTTTTATCTTCAGTGCAAAAAACTCTTATCTTGAGAAAATTGTGCTTTCATCATGGCACAAGATCACAATAGCTACGAGTAATTTAAGAACGATTTTTCATAAAATAAAGCCAGGAAAAAATGAAAATGATCATCAACAAAAAATTACCGAAACAGTGAGAACCTCCCGTAGTGGGGTTTGGAGATGGTACCAAATGTCTGAGTGAATCAGATCAAACGGATCATGAGACTGATTCACTAAGATCAAATGGTAAGATGTGATATTTTCCAACTTCCAAGACAAGCAATCAAAATGTTTATTGTCAACAGATCTTAATGACCACTTGAAATCAAATCAAAGAACTTAATCTCGATGAAGGAACATGATAAATTGAGAATGCCAGATAACACCGTGAAGCGTTTGGGATATTTAAGGAAACAAGCTCAACTAGACATCTCACTCCACGGCCTGTCCTAATTGTCTATCCCGCTCATGGATCCTGCACATGACAACCATGAGAAGAGAAGAAATATCAAAACTGAGTCCCCATAGAAAATCAAATTTAGGAACTAGAAAGATGTTAGGCAAGGATAATGTAGATGCTAAAAAGTTTCATATATGACCGACTCTCATTTGTGAATTATCGGTTGTTCATAGTCGTGAGTAGTTGGTGCACATGCAGTGAAGGATTTAGACTGACACAAACTAGAATTTGAAGTCAAGTAATTGCAGTAGGTATAGTAGAAAAAACCATGAATCAAAATACCTAGAATGACAGACATAGAAGAAGTGCCAGGGAATGAGGAGCTAGAAGTACCAGATTCTTGAAAAATGCTACAAAATATCTCCAAGAAAAGAGTAACAGACAATCCATTTGGAGAAGCCTCTATGGTAGAAACAGTGGCAGATGGACTTGCATGTGGACATTGGTTTCAGGGTCGATTGTTTGGCCTTTTAGATTACTTAGGTCGTAGTTGGTGGCAATTGGATGCCAGATGAACATGTCATTGACAATGCTTACAAAACTGGTTGCGTGATGAGGAAGAGGTGGAAGTAGCAAGCATCATATCAGTGGGAGTGGAGATGTATGCGGCATTTTGTTGTGCCTTCAAGGTAGCTAATTGAGTCTCCTCGGTCAATAATTCCAAGTGAACTGTCTCAAGACAAGGAAAAGGATCTCTCCACAAAAGTGAAGCTCGCAAAGGTTCAAGCTCATCATCTAAGGCTATCAGAAATTGCATAACACACATACGATTACGATATTCAGCAAATTTGCAAGCATTGGGAGCCACATCCCATTGTGGTTCAATAAGACTAATTGATCCAGGATGATTTGCATTGAAGATAGAAAATCATTGATAGACTAACCGTTCTCCTTATGCATTGGATGTAGCTTCCCTAGCAAATGATACTGATGGCCAATATCCAAAGAGGAACGATGGCTAACAAGTAAATCCCAAACTTCCTTTGCTGTATTGAATCGACCAAACTTAAGTCGAACAGATGGAATCTAAGTGTTTCAAAACCATGTTAGAATCTGATGATTCTTGCTATCCCATTCATCCAAACATTCCACAAATTCATCCTCAGTTTCATTGGTAAGCTTAGTAGGCTCACGGATATCACTGGTAATATAATGCCAAAGCTGGCATCCTCTCAAAAACATGGACATTTCTTGAGCCCATAAAATATAATTTGATCCATTCAAAATAGTCTGGGGTAAGGGAGCTTGTAGTTAATCCATGATTTGCAGTTTACCAGTTGAAAACAGTTAAAAACAGCATATAAGGGATAAAGAATGTGAACAGATCAGAAATGATGACGTGGCAAGGGAAGTGGTCGACACCGGTCAATGGTCAATGGATATCAGATGACATGGCAGCTGATGTGGCGGATGATGTCACTGCATGCGGCTGACGGATGGAACGTGAAGATGATGTCCTGTGCGCTACTGGCACGTGGGACGTGATGATGACATCACTTAACACAGCAGGCGCAGCTGGTCACATGAGCAACATGTGGGCGCGTGAGGCAGTGGATCACAGTGAGGTTTCTAAGATCTAACTTGTCGGGGGACAGCAATGTTTGATGGTGGTGTTTATTTTCCAAAACAAGCAACCGAAAAGTGTTGAAGTAGTGCTCAAGAGCAACAAGCTTGGTGGATCCTAGAAGAGGTGGCAAGTGTGGCGGTGTCTGGCATCCATTCACAATGAAATTTCAAAATCTAGCCCGTTTGAGGGCTGCGAGTCAGGTGGCGGTGTCCACTTTTACAACAAATGGTGGGATCAAAACAGCAACCAAAGGCTGAGGACTTAATGAAGAACAGTTGTGGACTTGGCGGAGGAACGTGGCTAGTGTTGCTACGATCACCACGGTCGAAACTCGTCGGGCACTTCCTCACATTAAAAGAAGGGCTCTAATACCAAGTTAACATTTACTGTAAATGAGAGAGAAAATGCAATGTTGTGTATAAATTACATGTGAAGAATACACGGCCTGTACATAGGGTGTGAATTCAATTAGACTTAATCACAATTAACCTAATCCTAAATAGTATATCTCTAACAGAACCTTCAAATAATGATCCGCCACTCAACCTCCGAACCAAAGCTGGACACAACTACAGATGCCTATAAACAATAACACCCTAGACCTCCACGACATTTATCATGAGCAGCTGCATTATCAAAATTAAACCAACAGAGCGAAATACGACAGCACACTGGAAGATCCCTATGTTGAGCTAGGAGTTTCCATCTCTACCAACTAGAACTTGCTGAAGCTTGCAAGCACCATACCAATCACAACAACCACTCTAAAAGCGGAATATCCGAAATTCAAAAATTCCTCTCCTTCAGCAGCATCTCTGCTGGTTATTGAGGATAGTTTCCACAGAGCTTTCAAACAATGATCCACCACTCGACCTCCAAAAATCCAACAAGCACAACTACACATGTCTATAATCAATAGAGCCCTAGACCCGCAGGACTGGGGTCAAGCACGTAACAGCATTTAATTTCGACCAAATCAAGCACTGAACACTTAGCTCACCAAGCTCAGATGAGCTACACTTCGAATTCCGGCGGGAAAATGAAAACGAAGAAGGACACAAGCAATGAGGATGTGATTTGTGAGTACCGCTCTTGGAGGAAGGCGAGAGCAGAGTTGACGTTGAGGCCTGGCCGACTGAGGTAAGTCTGAACCTCTTCCGCGAACCGAGCACCCGGTATTCCTCTTCCCTCCGTTGCGACCACGCCTGAACCCGATGACGACGCCATTGTCTCTCTAGAGAGAGTGTTGAAAAGTCTCTGCAAGGGCAACGATGGAGGCGAAACGACGCCGCGTACCATGGTTCCCGAGTCCACTCGAGTCAACAGTTAAGACGTCGTCGTTCAGGATCTTCTCGGATCAGGCCGGGCTTGCAGACTGGAGCTTGGCGGGCTAAAAATTGGGTCCAGTGGGCGAGCGGGCCGCTTTAGGCCCGAGTCTCTAGGACGTGACCAGGCCAGTCACGCCTTGGCTTCAGGTTGGTTCGGCCCAGTACCTTCACCCTAAGCCCATTCTCTTTAAGCACGATTTTCCCTAGAAAAAGAACTACTTTTCTTACATTATTTCACCTTTCATAAAAACCCTTTTTTCTTCTCATCTTCCATTTAAAAAGGATGCAATCATCGCTCATCGGATTGTTTTTCAATTTGTAGAATATCCTTAAGTTTTGGCATTATTACTTCTATCGAACACTTGAGGAAACGACAGGTGGCCTGCCATGGACTTGCCGCATGCCCAAAATTATGCCCACATATTATGCTGAAACCGTATGCAAATGTTCATGACTTTGTTCCTTCTCAAGTTAGAAATCACCCTTTTGAACAAAAAAAAATTAGAAATCACCTTAATTCTTGCCTCTTTTAAGCTAAAATGGATATGAAACATTAAAGTCAGGAAAAGTACTAAAAAAGCCTTAAACCTATTGCATTGATATCAATTCAATTCTAAAAATTTCTGCACTAGTATTAATTCATTCCATCCGGCCAATTTAGGCCGAAAATTGTTGACGGGACCTTGGTTATTTTACGTGGCACGGCTGGCACTCACGTGAATTATTTATTTATGTATTCCTTTCTTTCCCTTTTCTTTTTGGTATGGCCGATGGCCGACAATTGGCCATTGGTAGAAAGAGAAGGGAAAGGAAGAGAAAAAGGAAAAAATTATTTAAAAATTATCCATGGTAACACTGGTCTTTTATCATGTAGCACTTTCGATATCTATAGCATTGAATTGATACCAACGTAAAAATATTTATGACAAAATTGATTCGACTGAAAAGTTTATGACATAATCAGTATCAATACAATAAGTACAAGAATTTTGGACCTATTAAAGTCGAGTTTCCTAGTCCCATCAAGAATTAGACACATATGGAGAATTAGGGTTTTTCACCTATTCCCTGAATTAATTTCATATGGCCAAAGTCCAATAATTCACAACCACCATGCATGTATCAAATAAAGAATCCATCATAGGATGATAAATGTGTGCAAGCAGATTAGGCTGGCCTAACACGCACCCACTTAGATAGGCATGGGGCCTCTCAATTTCAGTCGCACTTTATTCCGTGTATCATCATGCCTTTTCATCCATAAAGGTGATAGGTGTCTAATCTATATACGACTTGTTTCACACTTTTTTACGTATGAGCTTTACTTAATATTTTATGTAAGCGATTAAGCAATGTAAATAGATAAAGTAATCCGAATTAGTGATGGTAAGACTATTTTAAAAAAGTGGCTTGTTTTGACACACTGTGAAAACTAAGCATTTAAAACGAGTGATTGACTGAATAGAATGTTCATCATAACACTTTGTGAATCGTCTGGAATAATCAATCTGGGTATGCCTAACATAATCTATAGAAGTTCATGCGATAATTCTCCAGAAAAACAACGAAGAGATCATTAGGTTTTAGTTACATACTATTCGCCGAACACGCTTCATTGACTATCTATTAATATGCTTAGTGTACGTAATTATCCATGGTGGACCCTCGTTTTTTGTGTGAAAATGACACTACCACTAATTCTGATTCATTGTACACGAAAAAGAGAACAGTTGATCTCATGCCGATTGCATTTGTTGAAGTGGACAAATTGGAGACGTAGAAGGGGCATGAGGGTTTCTCCCTTAGGTTAGGCAGGTTGGCAAAAAAAAGGTGACCCATAATATGGCTTTTTTTGGCTAGGAACATCTCTCAAGTCCCCCCTAGTTTTTTCCCCATCCTTTTTCGGATGACCATTTCCATGCATGCATCAAGTTTGGAAAACAAGAAGATCGTCGAGATCGGTGTCGGGATGACGCGACCGTTCAATCGAGCGCCGGAGAGAGCTATATGTAAAGCTTACATGTTAAGATCCCCGACTATCTGCATTGACTACCGGCGTGATTCACACCTTTTGGTCGTTCAAATACTGGCAATCACTACGCTTGTTCCAGTAAGGTCAACCGAAAACACCACAGTGGTACGATAAGAATTGCCCATTGATATGATTCAATCACTTCTTGCATTGTTTCATGAGTGCTCGTCATAGAAAGATAGGCTTTTCCCGTATGGTCTTGAGCTTTTTGGGGGTAAAACGTTTACTTTGACAGGGGATCGACTTTATTTTAAGTAAAATAATGCCAACAACCTAAGATAAAAGAACATATATAACATCATTTCTATAGTACTTCACATGTTTCTGTCTCCTGCATGATAATGCGAGAGGAAAAAGCCTTCAATCACTCTTAAACCTATTTTACATATGCGAATTCGGCGTTAAACTTTCGATTGTAATAATTTAATTTTAAACTTTTTGAGCGAATGTAATCTTTCTACCCAATTATCGTCGAAAATTGCTGGCGTGGCGGTCCAATCATCATCAACCGTCCCACGCGACATATTTTAACATCAGCAATTTTTGGCCAAATTTGATCGGAAGGATATATTGTAATTTCGTACGAAAGGTTTAAAACTGAATTGGAAAAGTTGAAAAGTCTAGGATCGAATTCGCTTTCATACAATAAGTTTTTTCACAACCCGCTTGACAAGTGGGAAAAAGAAAACCCTGTCGAACAAAGATGAAACGAAACATAGAGAATTTCGATTTGATGCGGTGAAAAAATAAATATTTATTTGGTTTGCCATCTACTAGACCTTTTTTTTTTTATATCTACTTCACCTAATTTAATATACTTGATTTCTAAGGGACAAAGTTTTGGGCCCTCCACGTGGGAGCAGCTTCTTTCTTGTTCTTGTTCTTGTTCTTTTCCTTTTTTTTTTTTTTGCTTTTCCTTTTTTTTTTGTGACGTTTTAATGCATGAGCTTTTTCTTTTCTTTTCTTTTCTCATGTTTCCGTGATTATAACTCGCATCATCACATGTTGCGCACCGTGCATAAAAGGAGAGAGGGAGATTCGAGTTGGTTGCATGGCAAAAAAATAGAAAGTAGGTTTGCAGCTTCTTTTTGTTAGGGTTTTCCACGACACTGGCTCGTGTTGAGTAATGATGTTTCACTCTTCTTTTACTCTCTAGATGCAAAGGAAGCATGACGGGCAGAGATGGTAGCGAGACGAGCTTAGATCGATCCACATTGTCCTATACCTGAGCTTGATGAAGGAGACGCGATCATAACCGATCGAAGCTCGAATTTAAGGGTAAGCAGTGGTATATCTAAGTTATACTAATCTTTCGAGAAGAAAGTATATGAGTTCCGGTTTAAGAAAAGTTGAAAGGAAATGCAGTTATCGAAAATGAAATAATGAGTTTATCTCGACTTTCATCTTAGTGCGATTTCAGTACTTTATATGATAAGTTTTGAGGTTGATCCTGCAAAGCAAAATCCGCATGATTTTCAATAACTTTGTCTCGAATTGTGTACACTCCATACGGTTTGGTCAAGTAGAGAAACCTAACCTCTGATAACGAGATCGAGATCGAGATCGAGATCGAGAGAGAGAGAGAGAGAGGATTAAGCAATCCGTGAATTTCAACAAGAAAGGTTTTATATATGCCCCAAATCCCAACAAATTACACGAGCGAGAGTTATCGATGTGTTTAATATTGTGGCGTGATGATGAAATAGCAAATTATTACATGAAAAAAATAAAGGAGAAAATATATTGTAATTTTGTCATTTCATGTTAAGTCTTTTAATTTTTTCGATTAAGTCCTAAACCTTTTCATATTGCGCCAATTAAATATATTCGGTCAGTTTTGATCGAAAATCGCTGACGCGGTGGTACGGCCAGCTAATATTTTTGCAGATTTTTTTCTTTTGTTTTGTTTTCTTTCACTTTGTTTTCTTTTTTTTTTAATTTTTTCTTTGTTCTTTTTGTCTTCTCTTCATCAGCCATAGACAACCCTAGCAATTGCTGGCAGAGGTGGTCACCCTTGCTTGGGCTGGCAAGGCCAACCTTGCCCGATTTGGTGAAGTGATGCCCTTGCCAACCCAATTGAGGGCGGCAGAGTGAAATGAAAAGAAAGAAAGTAAAGGGAAACAAAAGAAAATAAAAATAAAATATCATTAAATTTTGTCAATGTCGGCGCCGGTCATGCCACATAGGACGGCGGACTTCATGTCGGCAATTTTTGGCCAAAATTAGTCGATGGACTCAATTGTGAAAACGTGAAAAAGTTTATGACTTAATTTGCAAAATTGTAATAAGTTTATGATTTTTTTGATAATTTTTTCAAAATTAAAACAACACCCTCAATGCAAAGAAAACTTTGCACACGTGATTTTATTCGTCTCTGAATTGAAAGTTTTAATTACCCACGATCTCACCAACCATCAGATCAAGAGTAGATAAGGCCGCTTATGAAAAAAGAGATTGTTTTGACCAACAACAAAAAAAAAAGAGAGATAGAGATTGATTATAGGGCAATAATTTCTCCTGACTATTTACATTCTCGGACCCAAGCCAACTATATTTCAACAAACCCAGCTACTTGAAGAAATCATGATCTAAAAATGTGAACTTTCAATGGATTTGGTATACCTCTATGCCCTGCCCATCTTCCTCAAAAGATGAGATCAAAGTTAATGAGATTAATGCTAACGCTGAATACAATAGAGAAAATTAGAATCAATGATTAAAAATTCTATGTTGTTAGCAGACGAATTTCTATTCCGTGAACAAAATTTTTTGTGTCATTCCCAAACTCATTTATATGCTTAGAAACTCGTCCAAAAATTAGAAATAGAAAAATCTATTCTTGACCACCAAAGACAAAAATGGTTATCAATCATGCCCTTAGTCTTACAAGAGCTAAAGAAGCGATCGAGCATAGTACCATGGAGTAGGAGGAGGAGGAGGAGGAGGAGGAGATACCCCCCCATGTTTTGGTCGATCCACGAACACATGAACTTGTTTTTCCATCAAGAAAAAATGACACAAATAATTCATAAATTTTGATCTAATGTGCAATATGGTCCTTAAACTTTTAAATCGTTCTAGCACAAATTGAAAGTTCGAGGACCACATCACACAAATTAAAAATTCAGGGATCGCATTGCATATTGAACTAAAGTTCATGTATCATATCAATCAAACTAGAAATTCAAAAACTACATTGCACAACAAATTAAATTTCATGAACCTTTCGTGTTATTATCCTTTTCACCAAAAAAGAAAATAATTATTTTTTAAAAAAATTGTTTTTCCACAAAAGAAGAAGTAGAAAATATAGTTTTTTTTTTTTCAGACGAGGACAGCTACAGAAAGGTGGCCTGAGAATCTGCCGCAAGGACAAAGGAATTTCGTCTTTATCCCAAAAAGCAAGGCAAAAACCTCCAAAAGCAGAGGAAATAGAAATAGTCAAGAAAAAGCATGAGATTTGACCCCCCCAAAAAAAAAAGAAAAGAAAAAACATGAGATTAAAATAAAAATAAAAAACCACATGGGGGAACTTGTGGACAAGATCCAAATAAATGCTGACCACGTGCTTTGCTCTTTACATGCCGAATCAGCCGGAACAAACACAGCGCCTGCTTCAATTATTATTCCTTCCTGTGGTCGGCGCGGGTCGCCGGGCCCTTGCTATACGTCGGCGACTGTCGTCGGCCCCTTACCAGATACGGGCAACGCAGCCTTGCCTAGATCTGGGCAAAGCTGACCTCTCTCCTAATCAGGAAGGGATCGGTGGTGATCACTTAAAAAAAAAAAAACTAATAATAAAAAATTATTAAATATTTTTAAAAATTATCAACATCAACACCAATCGAGACACGTAAGATGGTTGGAGTCCACACCAACGATTTCCGATTAAAATTAACTAGATGAATTCAATCGATAAAATATGCAAAGGTTTAAGACTTAAATGACAAAATAAAAAGGTTTATGATTGAATTGGCAAAAATATAATTTGTTCACAAATTTTTAGACAATTTTTCGCGTGAAACTTATCATGAAATATTTGATTTTTTTTTTTTTTGCCTATTCCGTGCATAAATAGGAATTTGACTGAAATGAATGGATAGCATACGGGGAATAACAACTCGAACGCGAGGCTGCTTGGCACATGATCTTTACGTAGGATAGAACAGGAATCGTTCCTCGGTGCATCAATTACAATTTTGGCGAGGGTTTATTTTATTGAAAAAAAAGAATTTCTTTTTTTTCTTTCATTTTAATTTCAGAAAGCCAATTTTACATCACGTAGTCTCTTGCTCCGAACAAATCGATAAGAATCGATAAATCCGAGATGCGGATTCTCAACGCGCATCGTAGGGGAATGGTTGTCGGGACAACGGAAAGGAGAGGGCTCTTCGAGATCGAAAGCGGCGTACCGTCGAGTGGTTCGAGAAAATCGTAAGTTACTGTGAAGAAAGCACGGAATGCGCAGGTCCTCTCCATACATGATCTGCTTGGTGGTTAAAGATCATGGGCTTGCCCTTTTGGTCCTAATCGAACTAACAGCGCCGAGAATTGACCGACCTCCCCCGGGGCAAACGTGTGCTCCGATTGATTTGAGTTTGGGACCGGACAGTGAGAGGTCGGAAAGCCACCCCCCTCTATTTGTCGGAAGCCGGACTCCGGTCCAGCCCCCCCTCGATGCCTCTCTTTCCCTCTCGATCTTTCTTAATTATTATTTAATCAACTTTAATTATGCAATTAAGGATGAATATATAATTAGTGGATTATGTGGATAGGCGTGATCCGAGTGCTCGTGCAAAGGGAAAAGCGAGGCCCGGCTGCGAAACCGTGGAATGATCGCGATGAGTTGTGGAATATCAATGGACTTGACCCGACATTTGTCGAGCCGGATTTGATTGCTTGGTGGGGGCTAACACATTGCAATCATCAAAGGTCCATGATATAACGCCTTTTATTTATTTTAATTATAATAATTATTATTATTATTATTATTTTTCTTTTTCCTTGTGAATTCTCTTGGCACTAAGGTAGATTCCATCACAGAGCAAAAGTTGGCTTTTTTCCCCCCAAGTCGATTTTAACCTATCTTTTGCACTTTCTGGAGGGAAGCCCACTTCCTCCGGTATTGATGATCCCATGTGCTTAGCTACATGTCCGTGGTACCTATCAAGGCGGAATTCAGGAGGATACCCATGTCTTTTTGGTTCATATTCACCTGTGATTTATTCCCACCCCCCCACTCGGACAAATTCCTTTAGCCGTATTCACTAATTTGGGATTCACATCGTACCAACTAAACTACGTAGGCATTGTGCCCGTTCCTAACACGTACTCGCACGGACCGACAGAGCAATGACCATGCCCGAGTCGCTAAAGCCGTAGCGGGGCCTTGGGAAAAATTGCCGGAGGCATCTTTGATATAACCAACCGAATGTTGAGAATTACAAGAAATCATCGGCTAATAAGATTAAACTTGTTTGATGACCATAAATGATTGCGTCTCGAAAGACTTGACCTGGTCAATATATCAATCGATGGGGGAAAGTATAGGGGGCCCGGAGTTACTTCGTTAAATAGCAAGAGTTGTGACAAAATTCACAACAATTCTTACATCGACCTGGCAAAAGAAACTGACGTTGAAGTTCGATTCTTATTCTCCTCGCAGTAAGTACTTGAAGGCATCGCAAGACATGACACTTCAATCGAATTAATTGGTTTACAACCAACACGTTTGACTTACCTGATCAGTTAAATCGAAATAGACAAAATTCATAAATCACGTGATTTGCCTAAGAAAGAAAAAAAAGTAGATCTATCTTTTCCTACTTCGGCTTCAAGAACAAATTCGAGTCACTGCATTCAATCATGTCGACACAACTCACGATCAATTACATGAAATATTACCGAGTCGAGCCACAACTAATTTATTTATTAATATCGAAAAAATTGATGATCCTGCAAAAAAAAAAAAGTTGCTACCAGGGAGATAAAGACCTTAAATGCCATTGGGAAAAAGAAATTAGAGGGGGAAAAAAACCCGAAGCATGTCTCTATTCACAATATTATAGAGAAGATAGAAACAATTTAAGGCAAAAGATTGCTTCACAAAATGGAAGTTGTCCCGAGCTAATCGTCCGACACGTGGCGCAGCCGGAGTCACTGGCTCGGCGTGGGTGCAGTAGGAGCGTTGGAGCTCGAGCCGGCGCTGGTGGAGGCGCCGCCAGAGAGGAGCCGAGCGAGCTCGCTCATGGCCCTGACCTGCATCTCCAGCGCCTCGATGTAGTCGGTGGCCTCCTCGAGTATCACCGGCAACGGCTCCTTCCGGCAGCCGGGGACCAACCGGCCGAGGACCCTCACCTTCCTCTGCACGGCCGGCAGCCCCTTGCCCCTCAGCCTTGACACGCTCACCCTCGGCTTCCTCGACCGGCAAGCGGCGGCGGCCGCCGCCGCCGCCGCAGCCGCGGGCCTCTTCCGCTTCCTGAACTTGCTAATCCTGATCCGGCCCGCCAGGATGGCCCGGCTCCACCGCGTCCTCCCCTTGGCCGACGCCGCCAGAGCCCTGTCGGCCGCCTCGCGGACGGCCCTCCCGCCTCCTCCTCCGCCGCCGCCGCGGCGGGCCAGGTCTTGGAGGAGGCTGGAGGAGAAGATCTGCTGCTGGGCCTGGGACTTCCACTTGGAGGACTGGCTTCGGGCCTTGGGTTGGGCCTGAGCTTGTGCCTGAGCCTTCTTCTTTCTCCTCCTCATCTTAGCCTCCCGGGAGCGGTCGGCGGTGGCGGGGTTGCCCGTCGCGATCGGATTCGGCGAGATCAGGGACGACGACATCGTATGTGGGTGTCGATCCGATATTGATCTTCGATTCAATTACGGAAAGGATTCAGAATCTCAGAATTCCTGCAGCTTTTTCTGACGGATGGCGATTGCTTATTCTAGAGAGAGAGAATCTGAACCGGAAACGGAAGGGGAATTCGCCGATTCAGTGACGTGGGTGAATCAAGCGATCAGACATGGCGGAGGGGAGATGATGGAAGAGAATTTTCGCTCGTGGGTTGGGTGGATCGACTCATCTGGAGAATTTTCTGGGGAATTGATGACGAGCGGATAGAGAGGAGAAAGAGATAAAGATGGCGGATGCTTTTAGAGAGAGAGAGAGAGAGAGAGAGAGAGAGAGAGAGAGAGTATCAAGAAACAGCACGCGTCGTTGCGCTGATCGCACCTTTTATATTGCCCTGCTGATCATTTAACGAGTCACCACCCATTTCATTTTATTTTTGTGTGCCTTGGTCTATAATGTGCAGCCTTTTTTTTTTAAGAAAAAATTTTAAATAAGAGCACAACATATCCTTAATTTCTTAAATAAAAATCCAAAGTAAGCCTTATGCTTGAAAAACCCTCATTATTTCAAAGAATGACTTATTTTCGTCCTTTAATTTTTTGCAATATTTTCTTATTTTTTCTTTTACTTTTTTCCTTTCCTTTTGTTTTCCTTTCTCCTTTTTCCTTTTCCTTTCCCTGGACGTTGCTAATCTCAAGCAATGATCCTTGCGATGAGGGAAGCCCCGGCTTGGCAAGGGCGAGGATTGCCCTCGTTGGCGTTGGTTAAGGGTCACCTGACCCTCGCTTTGATTGGGCAAGCAACCCAGTTGGCAAGGACAAGGGTTGCCTTCTTCAACGTCAAGCAACCATTGCCTAAGTCTGACAATGGCTAGAGAAAAGAAAAAGAAAAAAATAAAATGAAAGAAAAATAGAAAAAGAAAAAAAAGGATAAAAATTGTTAAAAATAAAGGATAGAAAAGCCCTTTAGTCATGCCCTTGTTTGAAATAAGGCTCGCTTCGAGTTTATATATGAGAAAATGAGAGCACTTTAAACCTTTATTTGAAAAAATTTCCTTTTCCTATTACTTTAAGGTTTTTATGTTATCTTTTTTGGTTGGAAAGTTAATTTTTGTTTAAGCGGTAACTTTTACATGGAGGAATGGTATACTTGAGTAGCTAATGTAGGGTGTATTTATGTAGTCAGATTTAATTTGAAATCGACACCTATCTAATGACGTGAAATTAAATAAATAAATAATTCAAATAAAGATCTAAAGTTACTATGGCTATTTTAAATAAGAGCATGACCTCGTTGGTTGGCTGGTCGATCAATGGTATTTTTGTCAAAATATAATTTTAACCTAATAAAAAAAAAAGTAACACAAGGGGAAGGTTGCCTCTAGCCGACGCCCTACTATAGATGGGATGGAGTAGATGGCCAGTGGGGTCACCAATACCTTGTGAAGGGCCGGTTACTTTGCCAACTAGGAAAAAGAAAATAAAAAATAAAATGACGAAAATGTCCGTAACTAACCAGTGAGTCCAGTCTTGTTTGAGATTGATATGGCCACTTCGGGTCTTTATTTGAAATAATATTTACTTCAAAGCTTGTTTGAGAAAATGAAGACATTTTTGGCTCTTATTCAAAATAATGTCCGCTTCAGATCCTTATTTGAGAAAATGATGACACTTCCGGCTTTTTATTTGAAACAATGTCCACTTTAAGCTATTTTTTTTTTTATAAAATGGTAGCACTTCAAACCTTTATTTGTAATTTTTATTTATAAAAAAAAAAATCAAAAATTTCCCGCATCATTCACCTTCTCTCTCTTCCTCCTCCTTCGTCCCGGCACCCAACCTTCGTGCCTCCCCATGCAGTCGCCTTTGGCGGAGTCACCGGTGCCACAAACTGCGACCCCAAGTGGAAGCACGCGAGATGCGATTGAAATTTAAATCAAGCGTGGACGGATTTATTTAGGGAGTCAATACGTTAAATGAAAGCGTGATTGAAAATATAAACGTTTTACAAGTGCGCCCCGCGTTAGAAGCCAACGCGGGGCCATGAAACCACCCCGCCGAATATTTCCCCCTCGATGAAAAGTCCAAATAAGAAAAGCCGAAAAAACGTGGCTCTTCAATCAGAAAGTCCACATTGTGACCGGCGCGGAGGGCCAATCGACAGCAGAAAACTTGTCATTATGCTCATTTCGCTTCGCCCTTCAATTCACTTACAATGACACCTCTATATTCCCCCGGGCCTTTCATCTTTCTCGTAGCCTATAGATTTCATGTACTCGCATCATGGTATCTTTACCTTTACCATGATCGTCGTTCCTGTCCAAAATCGATGAAGAAACCCCCCCCCCTCCCCCCTCTTTAACTTGCGGCATCTGCCGAGTTCGATTCCTCGCTCGGCATCCTCGTCGCAGAATGTTGGGAGGATCGCGGATTTACTCGCTTTGATCGGACCCACCGGCTATCGGGGAAAGTCTAATTGCGCCTCTAGATTTTTTCCTATCGACACTCCTTTTTTTTTTTTCACCTTTCTTCCCTTCGCTAATTGGAGCTTGTCAAAATTAAAGAGAGAAACGTCGGGGCTGCTTGGGCTTTGGCTTGCTTTTTTTTTTTTTTTTTATGGTTTCTTTTATTTGATAATTTCTAGAATGCAACATTTCGCTCAATCTACCCACTCATTAGTGGCCCGGCTGGTTTACGCTCTGGTTCTTTCATGAGAGGTCCTGAGTTCGAACCTTGCTGGATGCCAGTGATTTAAGCGGAGAGTCGTGGCGATGGGATTCTGCGCTAGCCCTCTCGAAAGATTAGTCGAGATGCGCGATTTGTACAGATGCTGGCTCGGACACCTTCGATATAATATATATATATATATATATATATTTCGCTCGATCTCCACTGAAATTGCATCGACATATCTTTGTATTTAAGTGAAGCCACTTCATAATTTCACTTTCAGATTTCCTAAACCGCACTTCATTTCTTTCGCCCGCACCCACTTATTATTATATTTATATAACCACCCACTCACTATCTTTCTTTCTTTCTTTTTTCTTTTTCTCACTATCAATGATTTCTTATTTTATTTTATTTTTAAATAAATAAATATTTAATTAATTAAAAAAGGTAAAAAAGTTATAATATTATTAAAAACTTACCAAGTCAGCGTCGGCTCGCCAAATGAATCGAATCGGCCATTTGCAAAAGCTTTAGGGCTCAATTGGTATAATTACAATTTGTTTGTGATTTTTTTTTTTTGGTAATTTTTCCTGAATGCCGACGCGCGTTTGTCTAGCTTTTTCCTCATCATGGCCACATTTGTGCACTTTCGCAAGAGGAAAATGTTATAAATCATCTTTTCAGGAAAGAAATGAGCAGTCACACAATCCACAATGCTTTTTACTTCTCTACTGCGAACACGAGGAATTAGATTTTCCTCGGAAAATAGAATTAAAGTCTTCTCGTTCTACCATGCATGTTCGACTCCGATTTTTGTTTTTTTTTTTTCTCCAGTTTTTCCGAGTTGGTGGGACATGAAGACTCTGAGGTACAAGCCTGAGGAACAGTTGCTATCCTCGGCAGTTGGGGGCCTCGCTAGCTGACGATACATGTGGCTCACTTCTCATGATTTACCAGTTCATGTGAAATGAGCAAACATCAGCCGCAAGTAGGTGATAATTCTCCCAAGAAGAGCTGTTTTTAGGTATTCCCCGCTCTCCCCTTGGTATGTTAGTTCGTCAGATTACACGAGTCTGCGCATGATCTGACAGCGGAGCCGCATTGTCCGACGACTCATATGGAGTGGACTAACCATGCCCTCAACTCGGCTTCTCATCCTCAACTTTTCTTCCTAATGGCTCTCGAAATCCCACTGAAAAATTTCGCATTCAATCGATTTTTTTTTATATTTTTATTTTATGGGAGCTGCATGGTGTTTCGAGTCAATTTTCACGCGCGGAATTGAATTCATGAACCCTAATAGGGAAGACTATTCATACCTGACTAGGGGACTCGGGAGGAATTGTCTGTGATTTTCTTGTATCTTCTCTCTACGATGTTGTGCCGGACATGTGGAGCTATTGAGACCTAAAAAGTTCTTCGGAAACATGTTCCAAATTGCTTTACTATAGTTGTCGACACATTAGCATCGCATAAACGCAAACATCCTAAGGAAAGCTCGATGAAAGAAAACCCAAAGGAAAATGCCGCGTCGATCGCTCACTAATTAACATATATCCTAACCAACATCTTAGAAAATGCAAAGTTGACGAGTTTTAGGGCTTAGTTACACTCACAATATATAATTTTAGGACGTTGGATGGATTTGATCCAAAGCCAAGAAGGGGCTCGTGCATTTGAAAATATGAGATACAAGTTCCAACCTTTTTCCCCTTTTATCCTTACGGAACGATTCTCATGCCATTCAAGCTAGGGGTGAGCAACTTGGACCACCCGAACCGGGACCGCCCAGACCAGACCAGGACCGATGGTCCGGTTCTATAGAGGTCCGGTCCGATTTCCGGTTTCTAAAATTGGAACCGGTGATAGGGAGGTCCGGTGCCCGATTTCTAGGATCGAACCAGACCGCTCAGGCTGGATCGGTCTTTTTTTTTTTAATTTTTTTTTTCTAATTCGGTCCGTGAATCTCTTTCGGTTCCTTGGGCTTTTTATTTTTTTTTCTATTGGGAATTCATTTTATATAGATATTGAAGTTCTATAATGTTATTAAAATTTTGGTTACTTTTTTTTTATCAGATCCGGTCTGGTTCGGTCTGGTCCATTTGTCGGTCTGGTCCGGTTACTGGGATGGTTGGTCTGGTTTCCGGTTCCGATAAATTGGAAATCGGGACCATCGGTCTGGTTCCCGGTTCTTGAGGGAAATCGGACCGGATCGGAAACCGATCACCCCTAATTCAAGGGCTGAATTGAGGACTAATTGACACATTGCCAACATGATTCATAATCCGTCAAGCCTCTGTTGCTCCTGAAACATATTCATCGTGCTCAATGGACCTGACCTAAAAAGGAGAAAACACAGTCCGATAAAGAAAACAACGACAAAAAAAAAAAAAAAGAGAGGGAATAAACCAAAAAAAATATTCCCAAAATTTGTTGGCTTCCACCACCACCGCCACCACCACCACCGTAAGTGGCGGTCGATGGGTCCTTTTTTGTTGTCATTCCTCGCAATGATTGGTTCTGCGGGTGATGATCCCAAAAAGAAAAATAATAATAATAATAATTAAACAAAAGAGAATTGCATGTGGTGTGTTGGCTTTATAGGTCTTGATTGGAATCTCTAGGGATTTTTTTATTGCCAATTTGAGGAACCTGATGCCTCCACATCCTCGGTACAAGTCTGATGTTACAAGATAAGAAAAAACAATAATCATATCATAATGATCATTAAAGAATACTTAGAGGAATCATATAATCTCACATCAATTCATGGAAATGTTTTCGGGGCTCTAGGACACACATGAATCTTGCTGGTTTGCTCCAGCTGGCTTCCGATAGAAGTCTTATATGATTTAAATAAAGAGAGTTAATTAATTAACTACTTTACCACAAAACAAAAAATTCCATTGGGATTGATTTGATTCGTGTCATGTCGCCGTGTTGTAAAGTCTAAACAAATGATTATATGTGAGTCTAGTAACTAGGATAGGGTTATTAACACTTGTGGATTATATTTGGGTCCCGTTTGTTTCGAGAAAAACGAAAGATATAAAAAAACGTTTCCCTAGAAGTGATGATTTTCATCGTTTGAGATGATTAGTCATTGAATTTCATTATCGACAACAATTTATGTCTTAATATTCTCAAGGACGATGAAAGTATTTTTCATTTATTCGTATTTGTAAGTGATTATTCTTGGAAATTTTTTTTTCAAATAATTTATTTTTCGCAAAATAGACAGAGCCTAAATAATCCGGTTCGTTCTAATTTTGAAACCTGCATAATTTTTGCTTTAATGCATGCGTTTAGAAGAGGGGAAGACCGAACCCTAAGGTGTTCATTAGGCTGGTGAGATGTGGCAAATGATTTGTACTCATTAAACAGGAGTAATCTTGAATCAATGGCACTAAATCTTTGCTTCCAAGTACAAAAAAACAAAGTGACATTAAGATAAGATTTGAACCCACATGGAGCGCACACAAAAATGTGTTTTCTCAACTTCCTCGAATGCTGCAATCATGATATATATTTTTCGATTAGATCTAAGGTGCGACATATCATCCTAAACCTACTTCTTTCGAGGAGAGGTTAGGAGAGAATCTGGGCAAATTTTTTTTTGTTGTTTTAGGGTTTTTCCAAGGCATTATTGAGTAATGGTTTTCTACAGAAGCTTGCCTCCCTTGGATTGGACACGATGAAACATTTCCCACCAAAACGGAAAAGGCATTCAAATTGCACATGGGAGCAAAAATTTGTGTGGTCCAAGTGGCAACATTAGTGATTTCTTTTTAATAATCAAAGAGTACAGACGTAAAAATCTGATAATGTAGAAATTCATGAAATATCCCACAAGCCCATGAACCGTGTAATGAAGGAGATGTGGATGCCTGGATTTATTTTTGGGATGAGGTGGACAAAAACTCGCCATGTAAGCATCCACGTCGGCGTATTTCACAGTTATATACGTATATGCATGATAAATATTATGTATTTTGAGGCTTAGATACAAAACACATGTGAAAAAAAAAATTAGGAACCGTACTTATATAAATAGCTGTTTATACAATGCATCAATCTATTTTTAAGGTAATTTCAAAAAAAAAAAATCTATTTTTCAAGGTGAATTACCCATGTGTCGACGAGCTTATAAGTCTTTTTTTTTTCTTCTGATTTTCAAATATCCTTTTTGTCGAGCCCCAAAAACCAAAATTTACACGATAGAAATTTGTCCAAATAAGGTTGTCCAAGAATGGAATTTTGATGACATCTCTCAAAAGTAGGGATGTGCATGGTCCGAGCTGGTCTGGTCTCAGTATGGAATTGGGGATCGGATCGACAATCTCGATCATCAAATTTTCGAGATCAAGGACCAGATCGAGACCGGCGGTCTAATCCCAATGGGACTGCTAACATCAGTTGTTTATAGGACTCTGACCCTTGAAATGTGTTCATGGCTAATGAGTCAGATTCTTTATATATATTTGCTCTAGACATGTGGGAGAATCTATACTTTGTTTCTTGAGTTTGCATTTGGTGTAGCTAAAATCTTTCCTTTTCCTCCGGTTGACTTATCCTCTAACAACAGTCTGACATGTCGATAAGATAGATGTTGTCACCCTTGGTTTTACATTCGGGGTATGCCTTGTGTTCTGCTTTGGAAATTCTTCCTAATTTTCTTATTTCATTTCAAATAAATGTAATTGGAGACTACCCTTTTGTTGAAGATTATAAACCTTAAATGGGATTCCTATTTTTTCAATCTCTTTCTAATATCATGGATGCTCTGATAGAAGATTTAGCTCGACGTCCTGGTATAGGGGAGTGCAAAGTGCTTTATCTTGAACCTACTACAATACTTATATTAAAATTCTATTGAAGACTTTTATTTCAATTTGTCTACTTATGCTTTTGAAGTGGGTAAGGCGCTTGTATGATACTTTTCGTGGACCATTCAAGCGTGTGATTCCAAATGTTGCTGCTGTAGCTCCAGAAGCTCCTGTGCAGAAAAATGCTGAACCTATTTCCATAAGTGAAGACCAGGAAATTGTAATATTTTGTTTGAAATAAAAAATTTCTAATTCTTTTTTTTTTATAATTATGTACAAACACAAAACTATACATATTTTGGGCGTTTCGATCAGATTCGATCCCATCCATCATAGAACTAGGGACTGAACTGCTAGGTCACCGATCCCATTTATTGGGATCGAGGACCGAATTACCCCTCTCAAGGACTAGACCAACCCAATTGGTCCGGTTAGATCCAATTTGCACACCCCTACTCAAAAGAGTCTTGACTCTAGTGAAACCTCACCAACCAAATCTAGAAACAGTCATAGCCATCGAACGTGACATGGTGCATAGCTCGATTCACATGCTTGTGGGAATCATTGAAGTACTTCAATAATTGTAACTATCTATCCTATGCCAGCATGAATTGAGGAATCTGAACATGTTGATCTCAAGAATTCAATGGGATGCATGGATCGCTAGATCTGGCAAGGGCGGCCTCGTCGGCGTTCACCCTCACCCAAGTGCGTCCCAACGAGGCTAACCCTCGCCTTTGACTGATGGCCAGCCATCAAAAGAAAGAGAAGGGGAAAAAAGAAAGGAAATTTTTTTAAAGAAATTATAATTAAAAAATGTCCACTCAGCGCGGGACTTGCTACGTAGGACCGTCGCCATCCACGTCAATCATTTTCGGTCTAAATTGGTTGGATGAATTGAAGTGATAATAATGTAAAAGAAAATGACTAAATCGGCTCGATTGAAAGATTTAGGACTAAATATTGTTCTTCCATTAATTCCGACTTAGGGACAAAATTGGATAATTTCAGAAAGCATAAAGACTAAATTGAAAATGTACTAGAAATCTAGAGGCCACATCGAACAACTTCAAAGTTCAGGGACCACATTGCATATAGGGATAAAATTCATTACCATATTGAATAAAATAAAAGCTCAGAGACCATATTATACATGAGGCCAAAGGCCATGAATTATTTGCGGTCCTTTTCCCTTTGAAATACTAGCTAGATTCCGAATAAAATATGAATTTTCTTTTTTGGGAATATCTGCTGCTCTTAGTAACTAAACTTATGGTTTTTAATCAGACTTTTGCTGGAGAGACACCGGCTCGACTATCCAACCACTTTGTTGGTGACTTTCTAATCACTTTTAGATGCGCACTCATCGCTTCTCTCTTACGCATTTCAGCAAGTTGCAGAAACAAAAGCCCTACCATATCAGAGTCTCCTACCCTCCTGACTAGAAAGTAATAGGATATATTTCTTAACAAAGCAGAAAGCAGCCAAAGACAGTGAATAGGGTTAGATGTATTGTGGAGCTTCCTTTGTGCTTTGGGATTGTGCCTTCCGATTCGTCTCGATGCATCATCGTTCTAGGCTCAGCATAGTTGCTAAATTGAAGTACCCGAGTCGAGAACCAAGTCGAGTTGTAAGATACGTTGAAATACTTGAAATTTGTATGTTGGGTAATAATTTTTTTTTTACTGATGACTTCATTTAATGGGGGCACTTGTTATGATTTCGAGTACATGTGATGATTCCAATGCGTAGGATGATATGATATTTCTGTTTTTATTTATTAAAATGAATGTGACATTCTAGTATAAATCAACAAATTCTTCAATGTCATTTCATGGAAGAAGCGTAGAAAAGCTCTAAATCTATTGAACTGGTGTCGATTTAATCATATAATTTTTTAATTGTGCTAATTTAGTCCTCAATCTTTTGATCTAGAGCTAACTTAGTCTTTTCGGCTAGTTTTGGCAAGATATTGCTCACGTGGATGCTAGCAAGTCTACGTGGCACGAGTAGTGCTGATGTGGATTTTTTTTATTATATAATAATATTTTCTAATGTTATTTTATTTTCTTTCTTTCTTTTTTCCTCCTCTTTTCTCCAGTGGCCGGCGAGGGTCGGCTTCACTGATGTTCACCATCGCCCACGCTAGGAAGGCCTCAACAGATGTCGCTTGGGCTAGGGGCACTTGGGCTAGGGTGAGACCAATCATTGCCTAGGCGATGCCTAGCCTTGCTAGATCTGGTGAGGTTAGCCTTACTAGCATTCACCCTCGCTGTTCATGGCCAGGCTAGCAACTAGAGGAAAGCGAAGGAAAAAAAAGAAGATAAACAACAAAAAATAAAGGAATAAATTATTACTAAAAATATCAACATTAGCTTTGGCCATGCCACATAGGATGACTAGTATCTACATTAGCAATATATAGTCAAAATTAGCCAAAATGTTTAGAACTAAATTGACATAATTATTTGCCAAAAAAATTTGGCACAATTAAAAGGTCAGGATAAATTGGCACCAATGCAATAGCCAATAGATTTAAAACTTTTCTGACACTTTTCCTATCATTTCATTTATTATTGTGTTTCGTCGGAATTGCTCCGCAATAAAATATGTTTTATTGAAATTCGTGTTTTAACTTTTAAATGTTATGAGGGGTTCTATGATGATTTTGTATAGGAGAATCCCAAATAGTTAGAAAAATCAATGCATGAAACTTGTACAAAATCCAATAGAATTGCACAAATATTGTCTCAACCAGTGTTTAACTTGATGGTGAGAGTCTACAAGTATAAATTCAAAGAAATTGACACAAGTGACATTGAAAGAAAATGCACAGATGTGAACCAAACTAGAGTTTGACTCAATGGTAAGGTTTGGCAAACAAAATTCCCGTCCAAGGTAACGAATCATTACACCCAACAAAGTGTCGAAGTTTGACTCGATGACAAGAACTTGAATACGCTTCAATAATGCACCAAAGTTTGACTCGATGGCATAGTATTTGGGATAAAAATAAATGCCGAAGTTTGAGTCAACAACAAGAATCTAAAAGCCATAGTTAAGGAAAGTAAATGCGATACGAAAATTAAAGATTAGATAAATTGATTGATTTGTTCAAGGGAGGCTTTCTCTGTGGTTGCCTGGTAGTGTTTCTAATGGTTGAGGTGGTAACTGCTCTTCAACGGTTATAATCTTTAGGTGCCAATATTTGCCGCATTCCATAATCTTTGAATTCTTTTGACCCAATCTTTGAACAGTTACTCCATCCTAGATAACTGGTGATGTTGGTGCCCTTCTTCGACTTCTACATGTGTCAATCGTGCTCATGTCTTCCGATTCTTGGGTTTTTGAAAGGTGACAATCCATTAACTGTCGATAGGACTTTACTTGCTTCGTTTTGATCGTGAGGGGTATGCTCATGTCACCCGCATTTCACAAATTTCTTGACCTCTTCCTAAGTATTCATTTTGCCTTTTTGGACTGCTCTTCTGCCATGGAATTCAAGGAGATTGTTTTCTTATCCTTTGGCACCCTTAAGAAATCCTGAATCTAGTGGGATGGCTTCTAGCTAGAGCTTAAATCTAATGATTTCACCAACTAGCGCTTATCGACACTATCACGTGCTTTGCATGGAGCTTGTCCTTCCCTATTGAAATGCCTATTCTTCATGTGTATATCACCAATTCTCCATGTATTCTGCTTAAGTGTTGACTCCTTACGTGCTTTGCATGTGCATTGACCTCTCCCGTGCTCTGCACGTATATTAATCTCCCATGTGTGCAGCACGTGCCTTGATGGGTAAGTTACTTTGAGTGTCAACATATTGCAATATAAAGTGCAATTTTTTTCCTTTCAATAACCTTGAAACTGTCAAAATATAGCCCAAATCATAAAATACATCAAAAGTCAGATAACTTCATGGGTAAGATACAAAAATCAAATCAATAGAGTCGGCAAGTACGTATCGCATCGTATGTTCACAAGCAAACCACTAGATATTCGCATGTGATCCAAGAGATTATCGATTCACTTGATACATTTGTGTCGGTTAGATCACGAGTTAAGCCGAATTATACTATGCGAATCTAGAATCGATCGATTTTAAGAACTACGACAGTAGATATTCGGAAAAAGAAAAAGAAAAAGAAGGCCCGCTCTTGCTTCCCTTGCTTAATCAGCTTTAGGAATTATTATACTGCTTCGTCGTCGAGTAATTGTTGACACGGCTTTCAAATTGTTCTTGTGTTCCATTTGTCCTGGATCTTTCTCATGACCACCTCCTTGATTTCTTATGAACCCTTTCTTATGCTGTCTCTTGATGGTCATAACTTGCAATATCTTCACATGACTAGATTCCCTCCTCCCTCTTTAAATCAACAAGTCATGTCCCAAGAGCGTACCCCCCCGTTAGAGCAATCACCGATTCCTAAAGTGATATCACTAATCAACAACGTGTTTAATCCCAATTCACAACTTGATTACGTACAAATCAGACGTTAATGAATTTGCGAAAAGGTGTCGAGTCATCGGTGGCAGCTAAATATATTAGACAAAGAACGATAACGATAATAATTTACCTGAACAGGAAAAAAACAACAAAAAAAACACACCATGTGGCTGGAGAGAAAGAGATGGAAGAGACGCAGATGTTACAGATGATTGAGAACCAACGGTACCTGACGGATTGGATTAGTTGAGCAGTCTAATTAAGGAAAAAGATGAGCATTCAGCCCCGGAGATGAGGATTCTTTCTCGATGGGGGATTAGCTACTAATGCTTCATGACATAGACACGCAATTGGGTACCTATGTGACTATGGACGGGGAAATCGTTATAGAAATTCACCGGCTCCGGTGAAAGCCGCACTCGTCATGTCGATATCTCGAGGTCGAATGTCGTTTCCGGGGAAAAAAAATTGATCGTCGATTGGTGATTAACTCGAATTTTCGACTCTCTTATCGGTCTCGGACGGGGAAGAAGGTAACCCCTTCGTATGCAAGTAGATGATTTTTGTTAGAACATCTCTTGAGTTTGAACGCATTTTCTCCAACTTGAATCAAATTAGATGAAATTCCTTCACTTGATCTAAATTGGAACGAGCGAGGAATCAACAGCTTCGCGGGCTTTCCTTTTTTATATATCCGCATGAAATTGGGGGCCCTTAAACCTGCTCCGATCTTGGTTTTACAAATTGATGATGACATGTAGTATGAATGGGATCTCTTATTAGATTTGTGTGGTCTGTTATATGTCGCTTGGTAAATCGACTCGGTAAAACGATCTAAGTTATGCTAGATCTCTTTAAAGCAGACACAGTCTAATGAATCCGAGCTCATGTTTTTGTTAGGAATAATAGCTCCTTAATTAGAAATAGATATAGTAACACAAATGGTCCTCGAACCTTAACTTAATGTGCAACGTAATTCCTAAACTTTTATTTTGTTCAATATGATTTATGGACTTTTGGTACGTATTCAGTTATAGGTCCTGAATTATATGAAAATGTTTACTATTGTCCCTCAATTAATTCCAATTCAGGGACAATATTGGATATTTTCAACAAGAGTAAAGGCTAAATTGAACATATATCAAAAGTTTAGGGGCCACATTGAATAATTTAAAAGTTTAAGGACCGCATTGCAAATTGGAATAAAGTTTGTGATCACATTGAACAAATTAAAAGTTCATGAACCACATTATACATCGGGCCAAAGTTCAGAAACCATTTGCGTCATTTTCCCTCCGAAATACTAGCTAGATTCCGAATAAAAGGCGGTTTTTCGGGATATCGGCTGCTATTGGTAACTAAACTTGTGGCTTTTAATCAGACTTTTGCTGGAGAGTCCCCGGTTCGACTATCCAACCACTTTGTTGGTGACTTTCTAATCACTTTTAGATGCGCACTCATCGCTTCTCTATTACGCATTTCAGCAAGTTGCAGAAGCAAAAGCCCTACCATATCAGAGTCTCGTATCCTCCTGACTAGTAAGTAATAGGGTATATTTCTTAACAAAGCAGAAAGCAGCCCCGATCACCAAAGATAGTGAATAGGGTTAAATATATTGTGGAGCTTCCTTTGTGCTTTGGGATTGTGCCTTCCGATTCGTCTCAATGCATCATCGTTCTAGGCTCAGCATAGTTGTTAAATTGAAGTACCCGAGTCGACGAACCCCAAAAAAAAAAAAAATTGCCCAAGTTGAGAATCGAATCGAGCTATAAGATACATTGGAATACTTGAAATTAGTACATTGGGTCATAATATTTTACAAATGACTTCATTTTTTTTTTTTGAGTCGAAACGAGCATCTTCATTTCATTTCATATAGAGAAAGTAGTACATAACTTCAAAATAGATGCAAATCCTACAAAGCAAGAAAAACACATCCGAAACGTGAATTAACTTGCTACTGCTTGTAAAGACTAGCCCATTCTGTGAAGACGGATCTGTTGTAGTATCCAAGCTCGTACGGCGGCCAATCACCGAATCTCTCATCGTCAGTGATGAGCGCACACCGAGAAATTCTTCTTCAGTAACAACGGTTTTGCCAAAAGGCAGTGCGCGCCAAACTTCGACGTCCCCAGCATTATCACCGTGTGAAGAACACAACACCCTTAATGGGTTGTAGGAATACAGAGAACGTCTTGAAAAACCCAGATCTATTTCTAGAACAGGCTAGAATAGCACCCAAATCTAGATCTAGATCTAGATCGGGAGAGAAATTACAAACTAAGTAGCAGTTAATCACAAAAACAGATAGGCCGTCCACGAAAAGGACGCAGAACCCAAAAAACCGAGAAACAGCAGGAACAAAGGCAGAAAGAGCGGCCCTAAAACCAAAATCGACCAGAGCAGATGTCGGCAACACTGGTGGAAAGGCAAGGACCGTCGAGGCTGCGTTAGATCTGCAACAAGCTGCACCGGGAGGAAACCACGGGCAAGAGAAGACAGTAGTGGGCAAAAACTGGAGCACACTGATGTTGGATTGATGGATGGTGAGAGCAAGCTGGAAAAAGTCTTCCCCGATCAGCTGGAGAAGCTCGTCCCGCTCTCTGGATGCTGCTTGAAGGCAAGGGGTATGGAGAGAGAGGGGGAACCGCAGAAGAGGGTAAGGAGAAGGGGGGGGGGGTGGAGAGGGAGGGAGAGAGAGGGAGAGCCCTCTCCCTCCCTCAGAAATTTGCTTGAGAAGACTCGGAGCACTAGGCGGCGGGTTGCAGAGAAACCCTAGCAGAGAGAAGAGGAAGACTCCCGATTGGAGATATCGGAGTGTGGAGGCACTTGTTACGATTTCGAGGACAACATGAAAATTCCGCTTTTATTTATTAACAAGAGCAGTGAATTCTAGTATACATCAACAAATCCTCATAAGTCATTTTATGAAAAAAAAAAGTGTCAAAAAAGCATTAAACATATTGCATTGGTATCAATTTAGTCACGAACTTTTTAATTGTGTCAATTTAATTCTAAATCTTTTGACCATTGGCCAATTTAGCCCTTTCGGTTAGTTTTGATCAGATATTAGTGACGTGGATGCTAGCTGACCTATGAGGCATGATCGGTGCTGACTTAGACATTTTTCTAGTACTAATTTAATAATTTTGAAATTTTATTTTATTTTTTTATTTTTCTCTTGTCTTTTTTTCTTTATCTTTCCTCCGGTGGCTAGTGAGGGTCGGCCTCGTCGGCATTTGCCCACGTCAAGGTGGCCTTGATGGGCATCACTTGGGCCAAGGCAGTGTCGCCAGGTGTCGCTTAGGCCAGGGCAAGGGTGGCCTCATTGGCGTTCACCCTCACCCTTCATGGCACGCCAACTACGGGAGGAAATAGAAGGAAAAAAAAAAGAGAAAAAAGAAAAAAATTATTATAATGCTATTAAAAATATTTATGTTAGTACTGGTTGTACTATGTAGGCTAGCTAATGTCCACATTAGCAATATAAAGTCAAGATTAGCCGAAAAGACTAAATTGGCTCTAGATCAAAATGTTTACAACTAAATTGGCATCAATGCAATAAATTTAGAGCTTTTTCTAACACTTTGCCTGTCATTTCATTTATTGTTGCATTATAAAGTGCAAATTTTACTTCCAATAATCTTGAAACAATCAAAATATAGCCCACATCATAAAATACATCAAAAGTCAGATAATTTCATAGGTAGGATGCAAAAATCAAATCGATAGACTCTGATAGCTACGTATCGCATGTATATTCACAAGCGAATCAATGGATATTTGCTTGCAATCCAGAAGATTATCGATTCAATTGATAAATTTTTATCGATTAGAACATGAATTGAATCAAATTATACCATGCGAATCTAGAATCGACCGATTTTAGGAACTATGACGGTGGATATTTAAGAAGGAAAAAAAAAAAAAAACCCTCTTGCTTCCCTTGCTTAATCAGCTTTAGGAATTATTATACTGCTTCGTTGTCGTGTAATTGTTGACACGGCTTTCAAATTGTTTTTGTGTTCCATTTGTCCCGGATCTTTCTCATGACCACCTCCTTGATTTCTTATGAACCCTTTCTTATGCTGTCTCTTGATGGTCATAACTTACAATATCTTCACAATACTAGATTCCCTCCTCCCTCTTTAAATCAACAAGTCATGTCCCAAGAGCGTACCCCCCGTTAGAGCAATCACCGATTCCTAAAGTGATATCACTAATCAACAACGTGTTTAACCCCAATTCACAAGTTGATTACGTACGAATCAGACGATAATGAATTTGCGAAAAGGTGTCGAGTCATCGGTGGCAGCTAAATATATTAGACAAAGAACGATAACGATAATAATTTACCTGAACAGGAAAAAAACAACAAAAAAAACACACCATGTGGCTGGAGAGAAAGAGATGGAAGAGACGCAGATGTTACAGATGATTGAGAATCAACGGTACCTGACGGATTGGATTAGTTGAGCAGTCTAATTAAGGAAAAAGATGAGCATTCAGCCCCGGAGATGAGGATTCTTTCTCGATGGGGGATTAGCTACTAATGCTTCATGACATAGACACGCAATTGGGTACCTATGTGACTATGGACAGGGAAATCGTTATAGAAATTCACTGCTCCGATGAAAGCCACATGGTTATATCAATATCTTATGGTCGAATGTCTTTTCCAGAAAGGGAAAAAAAAAATCAGTCGTCAATTGGTGATCAACTCGAATTTTCGACTCTCTTATCGGTCTTGGACGGGGAAGAAGGTAACCCCGCCTAATGCACGCAGATGATTTCATTAGAACATTTCTTGAGTTTGAACCCGTTTTCTCCGACTTGAATCAAATTGGATGAAATTCCTTCACTTGATCTTAAATTGCAATGAGCGAGGAATCAACAGCTTCGTGGGCTCTTCTTTTTATACATATGCATGAAACTGGGGGCCCATAAACATGCTCCGACCCGCCCTCGTGACAATATTGTTCTAAGGTCCAAACTCCGGAAAGGATCCAAATCCACCACAGGCAAGTGACAACGCTTGTTGTTTGTGTTTCGTTGATCTGCGAGGAACTCGTTTATCTCTCAGTCAGTTGCTCTCTCTATACTCCGACCATGTATCGCGACACGCGCACTCCTCTTTCCCAACGAGTTTCGGATTCTCCCAGGAGGCCGGGACACCTAGTTCCAGAGTGCACTGAAAATTTTGGTTCAGAGGCGTATCTTCACATGTTCAGACAGTAAGCACTAGTTATCTCCATTTACCAGAAGAACACCTAGATTAGATTAAACAGGACAAAAAGGACCAGTTGAAAATCTAAAACACGACTTCCTTATTGATTTGCAGCCCCACGGGCCACAATATACACCAAAAACTCCTAATTATTCTTGCTGATAAAAATGGATAGTCGCTTAATAGTTTCTTTCCCTGCATAACAGGGCACAAAAATTTGCCTAAACTTGCAAATCGATTCCTAAAGGCTTTATGTTTAGTGATTCGTAAAATAGAGTGAAGGCACCGGACACAGCAGATGAGAAGTAGCCATTTATGGATATGACCATCAAGTGGCTTAAACAATAAATAATGAACTACCCTCTTATAGGCATTGGATTGATACCTGAACCCAGCTGAGACGAGTTCGAAACTGGCTCAAGTTTTGATGAAACTGGCTATGCCTCCGTGTTTCCGAGCTCAGATGTCTATGTGCAAATGCCTGGAGCCCCATAAGGTCCTGGTCAAGAATCAAAACATAGAATGCATCTCATAGGCATTACCCTCGGGCCAGGTCACAGAGGATAATGGTACACATAAGATAGGTTTATGATTGACGTCTTTATTCAATTGCCAAAAGCATGCCGAAGTGATTGATCAGTTCCTTCGAAGCTGTATCGATCTTCCCACATCACATCCTTATCGAACAAGTGTTTGGATCGTCTTTACAGAAGAGCAGCAATGGGATCAACCCTACAGTTTTCACTGTCATAGAACAATTAGCATAGAAACTTACACCTTAAGTCGGTGAAGGGCCAAAAGACATGCTTTGAGATTCAGCATTGTAGAAGAAAAACACTGACATTGCAAGTATCCATATCAGAAGGCTAAACAGGTAAAGATGGATATTCAAGGAAGCGAGTTCGCCCGAACAAGTTCTCTTTCCAGGTGGATTATGAAGCCCATCCACTCGATTCATTGCTCTTTCTAAAAGCTTCACTGACTGACGGTTCAGATCGAGCGACTTTAAGACCCGTGCTTGAGCTGCTGTGAGAAGATTGGCTGAAACTTTTGCTTCAAGAAAACCAATCTTGGAATTGCCTGGCTTACTGGAATCACAGGTATCCAAAAGAAAACTCCCATCATCACCTGTGATCTCTGACGAGAAGCTAAGATCGGGCGAAACAGATCCCATGGAAGGTGAAGGGTCAAATGCTTGCTTGACAATCTGTGAACAGGTGGCATAAAACTGGTGAGATAATGTCAGCCAATCTCCAGATCCTCTAGTAGTATCTGGCGAAGAATAGTGGATGGAAGCTAGTGAAAGCTACTGAATGCTTGGAACAAATTATTAGCAATCCCAAATACGAAAAGTGAGAATGAGGAAGTATGGCTAATTAACCAGCAAGGAACCTTTTTCAAGGGTAGCCAACTTAAAAACCAGTTCACGAGTCTTTTGTAACGCAATTCTCGGATGATACAAGCTAATGATAACATCCTAAATCTGTTCATCAGTCTCTGAAGCACATGATTGAAATTCTCAAGAACTAACCACAATCAAAGTACCACATGCTGCTCTTGCGTTCTTTCAGCAATAAGTTTCTATCAAGTCGTAATATCAAGCGTTTCATCAGGGGAATGAGCATAAGATTTGATATCTACATGCTGCTCTTAAAACCTTCGCAATCAAGCAAATCTTTGCGAACGCAGATTGCTATAACCTTTACCTTCTCTTTCGCGAGACAGGAGACACAAAATCACAAATCAGACAGCAGCATTAACAGCACAAAGACGCAATTCAATTTGCAAATCCGACGAATTACATAAAACGTTTTCCCTAGGCAGAGGTACTACGACCCAATCATATCTGTGATCGACGCTGAGTATGGCTAAAACGCGAAAGATGACCATAAGCTCAGGCATAACTCTTTGTATCCGAATTTTGCAACAGATAAGTCTCCGCTGCGGCTATTTTCACGCAGATTATCCAAATCAGTCAAAACGATCCACCTATTCCGAAATTACCAAGGCGAAGCAAATCGTTACCTCGGCGGTCTCTTCATCGTCATTAATGTCCGAAACTTCGGAGACGGAGGACAGATCGATCGATTTCTTCGACGCTCCTTCAACGGTCGAGGTCCTCTTCAGCAGCTGAAGAGTCGGAGAACAAGCGAGACGAGTTTGAGTCGATTGACGCGAACGATGGTGATATCCGTGCGCGAGCGAGAGAGAGAGAGCTCTTCGCGAGTGCAATGGAGAATCGAGCGCTCAGGAAGGAAAATGAAGATCGTTACCTGTACAGGTTTCTTCGCCGGAGTTTCGCCGGAGCTCGATTTGCGATTGAGAGCCGGGGAGCGCGAGCTCTCCTTCAATGGCGTCTTCTGGTCCCTCATCTCTTCTCTCTCTCTCTCTCTCTCTCTCTCTCAAGTGTGACTGTGGCGCGAAACTGAGTAGATCATAGCTCTGAATAGTTTATATTGCGGGATTTACAATTATGAATTACGAGGACGAGAAAAAAAAATCATTATATAAAATTTTCAACATTGTATTTTCTAATTTTTTTCGCTCGATATTCAGAATAATTATCGACAAGCTCTGTCGACTGTATGATTATATGTTCTTTGAATATGTCGTGATTATGAACGTCTTGTTCCGAATAAGATTATTACGTCGTAAATCATTAGTACTTGTGGATATATACCATCTGTTTATGCATTAATTGGCAATATTTCACTGTGAGTTTATAGCATTTTTCGGTTGGATGTTACTAAAATTAGTATATGCGAATCTAATTTCTCGATGTACCACTTTTCTTTCTCAATTCTTCCACAAATCTCCCTCACACACAAAAACATGAGTCTAATTCGTCACGATAGAGACAAATCTTGTCTAAATCCGCAAATTTTAATCAAGCGTCAGTGTAAACATTGCACATTCAAAAGATTTTACTATTCATTTCATTACTTCCATTATTGCTCGAACCACCCTTAAAAGATTAACTGAGTACTGCCTATGCTCATTTCACTTGATCAAATTGCTCACAAAGGTTGCATACTTGATCTTGTGTGAAACACAGGTTAGCATACGAATTTCGAGTTGTGAATTGATTCTATCGCCACATTATTCATAAGATTAGTCTGACTCAATTTTGCCGGATCTCTCAAAGTGGGCTTATAAAGATTTCGAAATTCAAACACCTTAGCATGAAAAGGGTTTCCTCCACTTTCCCATTTCCTTGAAAAAGCCTCCCCTTGAGTTTCCTCTCTCTCCCTCCCTCCCTCCTTCACCCCTTTGCCTTCTTGATTCCCTCTTCCCTCTTTGAAGCTTTCCTTTGTGTGTGAGAAAAATTTTCTACGACTGATCTTGAATAAATGCGGAGATCAATTTGGCTATCCAATTAGTTTACAGCTGCCGAGGAGTATGTTCATGACGTGCCTTTACAACCTTTTTTAGATTATGTCGCTCTCCTCTTCCTATTTAGATTTAGGTTAGGATTTATAGGTTTTACTTTTCCGAACTAAATCTAAATAGAAATTTCGAAGTTCCCCATAGATATCTAATTTGCGCTCTTTCAACATATTGGTATTGATGTCTCTATACAACGATAGTGATGGGGATGTTGAGCTTAAACGTACATAGTCAGCCGTTGGAAATGGAGCGGGAGTTCTTAACATGTGTTTATCACTGAATCTGGTGATCAGCCGTTGAAGTTTTATGGTGGTAGATTTGTTTCGAAGGGATGAGAGGGTACTTCTAGATGCAAACTGTGCTTTGTTATTTTCTTTTGAATAATTATTTGTAATTTGCTAGATTTAGAGATGTAACTCTCGGATATCACCATGATATATGAATGACATTTAAAAAAACAAAGTTTATCAAATCTCAATCGTTATTCCTTCTTGGGCGTGGCTTAAACCTTTTCCAATGGTGCTCCAACGGAGTGATCACCTCACTCCAAACTTATTTTTAAAAAATTTAATTTAATTTTCCAAGTTTTTCTGGGGCTTTTATCTGCTGAGGCGTCCATTCTTTAGTTGTCAACCCTAGAGACGGAGCAATTCCATTCGCCAATGAATTGCACAGAAATGAACCACAATGCCATGACACACCAAAGCAAAGATTCCTCCTTGACCTCAAATTTCAATTTTTATTAAAGGTGTCTTCGAGTTACAGATTACATACTTGATACATCATATACTCAACAATTTTTCTTTCACAATCTTTGAAGCGTGGTGCAGATTGAGGAATAATCCTTGCCGCAACTGATAGATCCTCCCAAAACCGAAAAACAAGAATCATGTACTATCACCGATATCGTGTTTAATCCATTATTTCTGTGGTTAGGCAATTGATTCCGATTACGAAGACAGTACCTGCAATCTGCGTTGGCCTCCCGCTGGTCTTGGCGCTGACGCTAGGACTGCCAACTCTCGCCAGACGGGTTCAGTTGGGACTTGATCGCTCGCTTTTGGCAACAACACCAAGGATGGAGGTTTTGGTGCCTATTCAGGCACTCCTTACCGGCGCCTCGACGAAGAATTCTCACAACAGGCTTATGACAGGAGGCTGCTAATACTGCTTGGCTCGATGGGACGACGGTAAACAGATCATACATAAATTACTAGGTACTAATGGCCAATGGGTTGGCAACTCTCCATGCTTTGAGCATAGAGCTTGTGCTTGGCAAAATGCTAGGTTCCGGACAGAAGGTCGAAATGATCAGCTTGAGAGTGTGTATGTAAGTGTGGTGTTGGTCCAATACTATGTTATATGCAAGCATCTTGCGAACATATTATGCGTATTACCGACGCAACCCCGTCTTTTCTTGGTGGTTTCCTTATAGCCATAAAATCATGTCTATATACACCAAACTTCAAACTAACAGCAACTATTCACGAACTGCTTAAGCTGCACATTCCAGTAATCAAGACACTTAGCGTCTTACGAGCACCATAGCTTGACGAAAGTAAAAGAAGAAGTATAACCATTCCTAGACCCTGCGCTCGGGCAAATTAACAAAGTCTTGGGCGTCTGTGATCTTTTGAGCTGCTGTAGGGTTGAACACCATAAATAACTATCTCGCGAATCATCTGTAAGAAGTCAAAAGAAGTCTCTATTGGATAGCTCAGTTTTTCTTAAGGATCACGTCTGATGATTTTCATCTTCAACACTATAGGATTTGATGTTTTTCTAATCATTGTAGGGCAAGAAAAGGGGCTTTTGTGCTCGATAGATCACCCGACATTCCAAATCTATCCATTAATAAGGTGCAGAAATCAAAATGAAACCCGTAAGGATCGTCTTTCCTGTGATGGAAAGGATACTGTATCGATTAATTTTCTCGAAATAAAGACGCAATTCAGCTGTGTTCCTTGATCTCGTCACATGGATTTTTGACTTCCCCACATTGAGATCTTGAGATAGAATGTTGTCATGAATCACCAAATGACGATTTGCTCCATTTGATGTTAAATCACTTATCCAAGCACTCTTAATGGCAGATGACGACGGCCACTTCAGTTGTGGCCATCTCAGCCACCACTCGCAGCGGATGAACATGATGTTCTTTCCCTCGCAATCGGGATCGGGCCGTAATTTTCGAGTCAAGTGGTCGCGAGCGGATCGAGTCCCCATCTATGGTTCTGTCAACGTTAGGATATTCACTCAAGAATATAGAGAAAAACGCAGTAACTTCTTTCATGGCTCACCGTCGAAGAGATTGCATTAAGTAGACGATAACTCTATTTTATATAGAGTTTATTCATTATTTTAAAATTAATATTTCCCTAGTTTTAATTGGATTTGATGTCTACATTTTTTATTTTAATTGACTTTGTAGGTAATTGAAGCTAAAGGGAGCTTAGGGACTAATTGTGTAATTCGCCGGTTTAAGAGGACAAAATGCGTGAAAAAGCGCACACAAGCCTCCTAAACCATGTAGAAGCTTCCCGAATTGGAGATCGAATCCATGCAAATTTGAAATCAAGACTAATCAAGCATATCTTTGGGAGAAATTCAAAATCCAAGCTAGATTAGGAGTTTTGTTGTTGGGAGGAGTCATATTTGGAAAGAATCTTTGATTATAATCCTATTATGGTGTGATTAAGATTTTCTATTGAAAACAAGAAGAGGTATACATGAAGGCAGAAGTAAAACGAGGAAAAAAAAAGGAGGAGAGGAGGAGGTGTTGTATTTTTTCATATGAAGTTTAGGGTTTTGCTTTTACTCTTCCTTTCAATGCTATATGCCAAGTGAAGAAAAAGAAGGGGAATTCAAAGTCAATTCTTGATTATTCTTGGTGAACTTGTTCAAGTTCTTCATCATATTTATTTTAGTCATTTTTTTAGTTTAATTTTCATTATGTTCTAGACTACTTGTTGTTAGAGTTACGATGCAGTTTAACTATGATTAATTCTCTAGACTCATTAATGTAATTCTAGAATTCATATGTGTGAGTTATATATCATGGTCCTAATGCTTTTAGGTGCTTGATCACCACTTGAATGATTTTTGTTGCTTGTTTGAGATAGAAAGGAGATTCCATGCGAGTGCTTTATGATATGTAGCCATGAATTCAACATAGATAGAGAGATATCTTAGGTCGTTTGTGTGGTTTCGGTAGTAAGTAAATCGAGGGTGATTTATTGAATTGGAAAATGTTAATAGATCTTAATGCGTTTGGATTTACTTAAATTCAAATGGACCAAGTGTGGATTGCTAAATCCAAGTAGGGTTGCTATACCGGACCAAGGATAGTGATTTAAATTATGAAGTTCTATCATCGCACTATGGGTTCAATTTGATTGCATGATGAGATTGGTTAACTAATCTTGATTGGTTAAGTGAAATCGGATGCTCTAATGTTTTTCACTCTTGATAAAAATCTTTTGTTCTCTGCTTCTTTATATTCGAAATTTCTAGGTTTAATTTGTGAATTTCTATTTTCTATTTTGGTTTGCTGCCTTGGTTAATTTTGTTTTCTTCAAAATTTTGATTGCTTTAATGATTCTTTAATTTCTTAGATAAATTTGAAAATTGTTCACCTTTAGTAAGTAATTTGATTGATTTATCTACAATCTATGTGGGAACAAAACTTTTATTCATCACTTTATTACTTGTTCGATATGTATACTTGCGTTGTTAATTAAGAGAACAAGTTTTTGGCGCCATTGCTAGGGATTAATTTGATAAATCAACAATTACTATTAATATCGAGCAATTCTTGATTTAGTCTAGCTTTATTCTATTCTATTCTATTTGAACTTTTTTATTTGTTTGATTTTACATTAAAAAATACAAAAAAGAAAGATACAAAGAGGGCAAGGGTTCAGCTTCAACTACAAACCTTATCCACCAACAACCACCACCCATCCCCCTGCAAGCCACAACGTGGAGGAGTTTGGCTCTGGACAAGAATTGGGTAGAATATTGCATGACTCGAAGCCAACAGAGAGAACTTGAGAAATTTGATCCTGAAATTAAGCACAGTTTTCTAAAATGATGAGGAGAAAACAATTTTTTTTTGGTAAAGAGAGAGAACAAGTTTTTGAACGAGTTTTCGAAAAACAACAACACTATGGCTGACGTAACTGGAAATCGAAGGATGACTTTGAAGGATTATACCACACCTATGGTCCAAGGATCAACATTGAGCATTAGGAGGCCAACCATACAAGCAAAAAATTTAGAAATTAAGCCTTCCCTAATTTATATGCTTCAAAATACAGTCCAATTCGGTGGATTATTGAATGATGATACCAATATCCATTTAGATGCTTTTCTTGAAATTTGTGACACAATAAAATATAATGGCGTTATTGATGATGCCATTAAGTTGAGATTATTCTTTTTTGCCTTGCGTGACAAAACTAAGTCATAGTTAACTTCCCTTCCTACAGGATCTATCATGATGTGGGATGACTTAGCTCAAAAATTCCTTACTAAGTGCTTTCCTCCTCCAAAGCCATATGTGCCTCTAGTTCCATAACTGGAAAAACTTCAGCAACACAAAATAGATAAGCAATTCTCTAAGTTCATTGATCTTTTTAAGAAATTGTACATTAATTTTCTTTTGTAGATGCCTTAGCCCAAATGCCTAGTTATGCAAATTTGATGAAGATTTTGGCAAACAAACAGAAATTGGAAGATTATGAGACTGTGAAGCTTAATGAAGAGTGTTTAGCTATTTTGTAGAATAAGTTACCACCAAAGTTGAAAGATCCAGTGAGTTTTACTATTCATTGTACTATGGGTAATTTTTATTTTGATAAGGCATTGTGTGATTTAGATGCAAGTATTAATCTAGCGCCTTGCTCTATTTTCAAGAAATTAGGTTTGAGGGAAGCAAAAGCTATCACCGTATCTCTTCAGTTAGTCAATTAATTGATTAAATACCCGAGAGGTATAGTGGAGGATGTTCTAGTTAAGGTTGACAAGTTTATTTTCCCTACAGATTTCATTGTCTTAAAGATAGAGGAGGATTTCAAGGTTCCGATCGTCCTACGCCAACCTTTTCTAACAATAGGGAGAGTTCTAATTGATGTGCAACAAGGAAAATTAATTCTCGGAGTTCAAGATGATTAAGTCACCTTTGATGTATTCAAAGACATGAAATATGCTACTGAGCCAACTGAATGCTTAAGAGTTGATGCAGCTCATGCAGTTGATAAGTTTGTGGAATCGATTTGTTCTATTCATTTATGCTGAAAAAGAAAAAAAAAATTAAATCCTCATGATAATGGTTTGCCCTAATTACTCGGTTTATTTTTGGGAAAATGACTGAAATAGTCCCTAAACTTTCATTAAAATGTGCAATCTAATCTCTATACTTCTAATTTGACACAAATAGTCCTTGGGCTATTGACAAATGACCAATCTAGTCCTTCTATTTGTTCAAACCGTTAAGTGATGATGTGGGGCGTTAACTGATAACATGGAGAGATGAGTTGGATATTTAAAATTAGCATACACTTAAAAAAATAACTTTTTTTTTATCATTAAAGTAGGGTTTCAGAGACCCCTCTTCTTCACAATCATGTTTTTTGGAACCAAAAGAAAGAAAGAAAAAATGCCATTCTTCTTTCTCCTCAATTGCAGATTTCTTAAAATGCTTGGATCGACAATAGAATAAAGATGGCTTTGTTGAGGTCGATGCTGGTGACTATTCCGATCTTGGGATTGTGGAAGGTGCGCCACCACCTCTGTTAGTGGAATTAGTGGAGGCACACATGCTCAGGTTGATTGAAGAGTAGAGGAAGCCTGTACAGGTCGCGCAAAGCCATCGATTGATCTTCCTTTCGAGTTGTGACAGACGCAAGCGATTACGTCCTCTGTTAACCGATGAGGCGCAACCCATCAATATTCAGTTTCAATGTCCTGATTGTGTGAGGTTTTCATCTTTTGGTAAGTCTTTCATCACACTCTCGATCTCTATCGTCCTTCTGTTCAACTTCGAGTAATTTTGGTGTAAAATGACAATTGAAGCAACTGTGATCATGGGCTCTGGTGATTGGTGTTTGAAGATGGCAACATTTTGAGCAATCCATCTATTCTAGAGTGTGGCGGCTATAATCTTGAACTCCAGATGGATGACAAAGCAATGGCCTACTGGGATATTGTTCACGATTTGGCAATTGAAGGCCTTGCTTTAAATAAGTAGATAAATTGTTTGTCTTCTCAGTCAATTTTCACATATTCACTCTTTGTGTACAGATTATAGCAGATCCTTTATTTACCAAAAATCCAGAACCAAAAAAGCTAGAGGACGTACAACAATTAAAGAAAGAAAGAGAGCAAAAATTGAAGATGAAGTCTCAATTAGACACATGAAGCTGGAACCTGTGGCAAAAGTGGCATGGTTGGACATCCATGTAGTGATTCGGCATAGAAGCAGGTTTTTCCCTAGAGGAGAAGGAAAAGAGGGGGCTTTGACTGTACCATCACCAAGGAGCAGGAGCAAAATCAGATGATTTCTGAATTCAATCCACGATTCTTCCCTTGATCAACTTCTCCTCTATAGTCTAGTCTATCACATTATCTTTCCAGTGCGACATCAATCCAGTTTCAATCCGACATTGATCGAGCTCCCACAGTCAGATATGTTAACAGTAGACATAGTGAGACAGTTAGCATTAGGCCTGGTGATTGTGATTTGTTGCAATAGACAATTGATTTTTAGGAATGACAATGTTAAAATCATTCACCCCTTGTGATAGCAATAGAAATTAATGTTCTGATAATGAAAATTCATTGAAGTTGTTAAGAAGGAAAATTCATGTATATCTCTGAACAAGCTAAGCTTGTTATTGTTGAAAGTTGAAAGACACAATTGGGAGATATGCAGAAGGCATGCATATGGCTATCAAATCATTTGAGAGTGGCAATGTAGACAGAAATTGGCCTTATTTTGGTTTCTTTTGGGCAACCTTCATTGAAGCACACTTTATTGAAGCAGTGATCAGACACAACAAATTTTTACAAATGCAACAAAATTTTTACAAACAAGAATCAAGCGTAAGCGCACAAACTACTATTCAAGAATATTGAATGTACTCTTTAACACCAATATATTAGATGAAAATAAGGCAAAGTGCACCTCTTTTTAAATATCGAATGTATTACCAAAAACAAAAAATTCTTGCTCAGAATATTTGTGCTCTTAACAGAAACATTGCTACATCTTAAACACTCCCAGAACTACAAAAAATGAACTCCATCTCTTAATCTTAGATTCAAGAGGATCATGTCAACAAAAAGTACTAGAACTAATCCTCCTTCCAACTCTTCAAACAGCTACTTCTAGTCAATTTTCCTCTTCCTTGGGGATCTTCTTGATCCAACACTTCCAAAATCATTCAAATGCTTTTCTATTCTTCTTGTTTCTTTTTCATAATGTCTGCCTTTTGCCGCTACAAAAGAAATGCATCAATCAACCAAATGCCATATCCTTACATAGCAAGCCTACTACCATAAGGTTGTACCTCTAGTCCAATTGTAGCGATATATTTGCAAGATGCACTCTCCATCTTCTTAGCATTGACCACATTATAGTTGGTATTCCTTAGTAGAGAAATGGCTTGACTCCCTTCCAGTCCAAGCTATTAAGAACAACAATACTCAAGCTAAAATGGTACATATAATTATTCAAGTGCATAGTCACTTCCTTAAAAGTAATGTCAAGAGTACCTTTTGAATGGTAGCATTGTTATGATGCATCTTTGTGACTAATGGGTTGGCTTCTCTCTATTCGACTTTCTCTTAATCTCTGTGACTAATGCATAGCCATCGCTACCATTGCCGCCGTTGCCGTCCGTCGCCGCCGTGGCTAAAGAAAAATGAAAGAAAAATAAAAGCAAAATGAATTAAAAATAATTTTAAAAAAATAAAAACTATTTTAATAATAAAATATTTTATTTTAAAAAATTAAAAAAATTCTAAAAAAAATTAGAAAAAAATTTTAAAAATTAAAAAATAGAAAAAATTTCACTAGATTTTTTATTACATGAAAATATTTTAGTAATATCATTTTTAATTTTATTTGATAATTTTTTATTATTTAATTTTCTTTTTTATTTGATGTAAAAATTTTATTCGATAACATATACATGTGAAAAGTTTAAAATAGGTTAAATGAGTTATATAATTTTTTTTAAAATATTAGTGTGATTTGGTAATATAGGTCAAAATGGATCAGGTCAGGTATGGGTTGGTTGCGGAGTGGATCGGATATGGGTCATTGAATATGGGTCAAAACGGATTAGAATGGTCAATATGGGTCGAACCACATTCGACCTGACCCAAATCCTACTCGACCCATTCATTTGACACCTCTACCTACCAGGCATAACTCGAGGCATTGGTGCTACCAAAGGGTCTCTATCACTGGAAGGCCAAAGGTTATCACTGTTCATTGCTTCCAAGTAGTGGCTGTATGTCTTTAAATAGATATCCTTCTTGTACCAGTGGACGACAAAAGTTTCTATCTCTTCCCCTTTGAATAGAGTGACACAGATTGCATGAGGGCATGGAATCCCACTCAAGTCCCATGCTCTGCAATAACATGAGTTGTTTCTTATGTCCACTACAAATTTATCGTTCCTATGGCGTACCTCAAATCCATCTTCTCCATTCCAAAGTACATGACAAAAGGCACTTTCTTTTTTATTGCCTTCTATCTTCTCTAATATCCTTGGGGCAATGTCTCTTTTCCATCTTTGACAAGCATCTCTTTTCTCACGCATTCTTGTCACCATCTTCTCTCTAATATCCTCAAGCATAGATATGATAGACATGTGTATAGCTTCCAGTATTGATCCATTATATACTTCTGACAAGTTATTGTCCATAATATCTGACTTGCAAATGGTTCTAAAGTAAGCATTGCACCAAAATTTTGGAGCAATCCTCATCAAGTCAGCCTTTCCTGTCTTACTCATCTTATCCAGTTCCTCAAGCTGCTTTTCAAATTGCGAGATTGTAGTTGACTTGGCACACATTCAAAATTGCTTGCGACTGTCATTACCACCATTCTTCTTGTGCTCATTTGCAAAAATATGTCTGGCACATCATCGGTGCTCAGCCGATGACATCTTCTCCTCTAGTACTTGCACAAGCCCCTTCAACAAAATACATGATATTATATATATATGTAATGATGTAACAATATGACACACATGGAAAGTCCAAAATAAATGAAGAATAATAACATTACCTTTTGTTGATCTGAAATTACTGTGTATCCCACATCGTCCTTTGTGCCAAGGTCATACTTCAAGGCCTCTACGAACCAGCCCCATGAATCCTTATTCTCGACCTCAACAATGGCCTATGCAATGGTGTACATTTGATTATTTGCATTCCTCCCAACAGCAGTCAGTAACTCGCCCTTCAACATTCCTTTTAAGAAACACCCATCCAACCCTATCAAAGGTCTACAACCTTCAAGAAAACCCTTTCTCACAGCATCAAAGAAAACATAAAACCGTTGGAAGATGGGTCTTGAATTTGGTGATTCTCTTATAAACTTTACCTTCATGGTATTTCGAGGATTTCTATGAATAATTTCTTCGCAATATTTCGAATACATACCATTCACTTTTTTGATTACCTTCAGCTTAGTCCTTCTACATTGGGTTATAGTAACATCTAAGCTCATCTGCTCTCGCACAATTTTTTTGAACTCATGCAACTTCATTGAAGGAGCTGCCCTCCACAAGCTTAGATAATGCTTGGCCATATATGTAGATGTAAACCTCCTCACTTGGAAAGACAAAGAGCATGTGTGCTCATCCTTAAAAGTTTTCACTAGAAACAAGCATGTCTTGTTATCTCTAGCTGCATAAATTAACTAGTCACAACTTTTAGCCTTACATTTTGCCCGTACTCTTACCTTGTCATTCTTGATAAACTCAATATTAACTCTTCTAGTGGCTACATATTTATTGATAGCTTCCTTAAACTGCTTAGGTCCATCGAACACCATATTTAATGCAAAATGAGGTATCTCTGTGGTTTCATCATAGTGCACATGTGTGCTCTTCCTTCTACCAACTTCTTCTATTTCTAGTTCTTCTTCATCACTCATGACAAAACTCCAATTATAGTCACTTGAGTCAAAGTCTTGAGTTTCAATGTCAACAGTATCTTTACAATGGGTTGTTATAGCCTCTTTCCTCCTCCTTTTTTGTTCCACCTCCACATTTATTTCACTAGGTATCTCCAGCAACCTAGAAACTCTATAAGGATCATTTGCCTTGAAAGTTCTAATTTTTCCCCTAGCCGCTTGAAGTTCTTCTTCTTCATTGTCAGATAACTATGGGACCTCAACAAGCTCATCATTATCTTCAATTTCATGATCTTGCCAATCAGTAAGCATTATAACTCCCTCATCTTCTTCTACGTTCATCATTCTCTTAACTAACCATCACAAATGTGTTTACCATGTTCAATAAATATCTCACATGTACCACCAACACTTTCACAAAATCCGATCATTTCCTGTACCGAAGTGTCATCTTCAATTAATCTTAGCCCATTCTCAAAATTCTTCCCCGGCATTAAATAATAGAATTTCTCAATATTAGAGTAACCCATATCTTGTACCAAGTGCAAAATCTCAAAGTAACTTAGTTTATTTAGATCATAAAGCCATTCACTACTATGACCATCAACATACTCTACTATTTTATTGCGACAAACCTACCCCAACCCACAAAGTAAATCAGAATGTGTCATCAGCCATGTAAATCTGCAAAAAGTTGCACATAAAAATCAGAGAAATTAAAATAGAAAAAGGGCACAATCAATATGTTTCTATTGTTTATACAATATGAACAAATAATCAGCACAAGTATAACCTTAACTCAAGAAAACAAAGGCAAATGTAGATCAAGTCTGTAAAGCCATGAAAAAGCTACAATATAGGACAACGACAAGTTGGGGACCATACTAAAGTAATATAACGAAACTTGCCGTGCATTCGATATTGTTTTAATACTCTTATATGGTATTACGTAACACAACATACCTAAATAAACTATTCTCGCTTTACGACTGTCGTGACCCTCTAAAAAATTTTTAAATTTTAAAGGGGTTAACGGATTATTAGGTTAATTAGATTTGACTAACCTAACGCGGACCCTCCCAAGCCTTATCGAATCGTAACTTTGGTTTTTGTTTAAATGATTTTGAAATTTGGAGTCGCCACTAATCGTTCTTAGTAGGTCAATTAGAAACCTAAATAAATTAGCGGGAGAACTAATTTATTCCTGCGAACCAGAAATTATGAGCTCGGGGACTTGGTTACACTAGTTAATTAAAACTAATGCCGTTTCGGTACCTTAATTTCATGGATATCCTAATTCGGCAACTCAGGCTTGGTTTATTCCTAAGGCTCTAGTAGGGTATTCTCTTTTGTGTTTTCACTTTTTAAATAGGATGCATGGATGGTATATATTTTTATTTGTTATATTTTTTTAAGTGTTAAAGATTCCCTGAAACCGAAAGAGGGAGTGTGTTAACGACTTCTATGCAGTATTACGACCTACTCATCTTTTGGGTCTGATGATTCAAAAATTAAATTATAGGAAGTACATGACAGTGAATAAACACCTCCAATGGGAGGCCTAGCATTGGCTTGGCTCTTCCCTTTGGGATTTAAGGTACATGTATTTAAGTTGCAGGTATTTAAACTACTGTAAGTAAAAACCTCCAATGGGAGGCTAAGCATTGGCTTGGCTCTTCCCTTTGGGATTTAAGGTACAGGTATTTAAGTTGCAGGTATTTAACTACTATAAGTAAAAACCTCCAATGGGAGGCTAAGCATTGGCTTAGCTCTTCCCTTTGGGATTTAAGGTACAGGTATTTAAGTTGCAGGTATTTAACTACTGTAAGTAAAAACCTCCAATGGGAAGCTAAGCATTGGCTTGGCTTTTCCCTTTGGGATTTAAGGTACAGGTATTTAAGTTGCAGGTATTTAACTACTGTAAGTAAAAACCTCCAATGGGAGGCTAAGCATTGGCTTGGCTCTTCCCTTTGGGATTTATGGTGCAGATATTTAAATTGAGGATGGACTTTGTCCTCTCCATTCTGGGGTATGAATTCTTTAAAATGAAATACAACGAATTAATTCAACAATTTGAAATTTGTGCGCGCTTGAGGACTCCTCCAACCCGATTTTGTGCTTCCATAGGGTTGACCATTGATATAGAGCTGCGGCTTCCTGACATAAAATAGAGTGAAGTGTCAGTATACAAAATATGTGATAATCTGCACCTAAAACCAGAAGAGTGGAAAGAGTACTTATCTCCCATTTTTTGGGAGGGATTTCTATAATTGATTTTCGCTCTCTATGTTCCCAATATAGAGAGTTTCTTTTGAATTAAGAGGGACTTTTAGTCACAGATCAGTTGAGAAATCGGTGGACAGCTTAGGAGCTTGTCTGGGCCGATTTTTGCATCTCTACGAGATTTTTGCTGTTGACATAAAGATATCCTTCTCCTGACATAAAATATGGGAAAAAATGGGAGATGGAGAAAGTGTATACAATTTGTGCTAATTTGCGAGTAAAACCATAAATAAATGAATAAATAAAAACACTTAGCTCGAATTTGCTTGCTCGTTGACGAGGATGAACTCTTGATTTATATTGATCGATGAAGGAATTTGTGATGATAACCCCTAGTTTTAAACTCCCATCATCTTCAAAATTCTCTTTCTTTTGGTATTTTCTTTCTCTCAAATTTTTCTTCAATCTCCCAAAACTCTCTCAAACATCCAAAATTTTCTCTCCTAAAAATTCCTCTCTCAAGCTCACTTCTTCCTTCTTTTATAATCTACTCATCTATCTCCCATTCTAATTTTTCCACTAACTCTATCTCCCATTCTAATTTCTCCACTAACTCTTCTTCATTTTCATCTTCCATTCTCCATCTCTATCTCACATTCTAATCTCTCCACTAACTCTTCTTCATCTTCATCTTCATCTTTATCTTCCCTTCTCCATATTTATCTCCCATTCTAATTTCTCCAATAACTCTTCTTCATCTCCATCTTCCCTTTTCTATTCTTATCTTCCATTCTAATTTCTCTACTAACTCTTCTTCATCTCCATCTTCCCTTCTCTATTCTTATCTTATTTTCTCCATCTATTCTTCTCCAACTTCTCTTCTTCATCTCCTCTTCTCCATCTTCCCTTCTCTATTCTAATTTATCCACTAACTCTTCTTTTTGTTATTTGTAAAATAATCCTTCAAGAGTTAGGTATTTGCACTATAGTCCTTGAATTTTAAGTATTTACAATTCAGTCCATGAAAAAATATATTTCTTTAAGTCCATATCTCCTCACAATTTTTGACACACTAAAATTTACCACATGTCAAATTTAAGCTCATTTCTTGCCGCTGAAAATAATGCAGAATTTAATTAAAGCCCTTTTGCAAAATTAAGTCATTCTGGGTATAATTGAGCCAAGATGAAAATTTAAAATATTAGAAGACAATGTCACAACTCATAAAAAGTGAAAATTAAAAATAAGTTGACTCAAATTAAATTTTTTTTAGGCCCGATTCGAGATTATACTCGTGAAGGAACATGTCACTCGAATTGGATTTTTCTGAATTTGCGATGGCCAATATGAAAATAGATTTAAAATAAAAATATTAACTATCTTTGTGTATTTTTTGGCCTCAAATGTTATTTTTCCAAAATTTTCAAGTATTTTTGTATTTTTAAAAAAAATTAAAAATATATATATAATATGAAAATTTATTTTTTGTTCAAAAATGGTTGCCTAGGCTTGGCCAAGGCTTCCAAAGTTGATTTTGCAATTTTCTCCTTTTTTCTTTATTTTTCATGAATTTTCGAAAATAAAAATACTAAAAAATACTGAAAATATGAAAAATCATTTTTTGATCAAAATTAGTTCTCTAGGCTTGGCCAAGGTCCCCAAAGTTAATTTTTCAATTTTATGAATTTTTATGGATTTTTTCAAAAAATAAAAATGCCGAAAAATACTGAAAATTTTTAAAAGAGAAAAGATGATTAATAATCAGGTGTCAACAACGACAAATCGTGCATTTTCATTTCGAGAAAGTTCTGATTAACCCATACTCAAGATAGCCCTCATTAACCCCAAATAAAAGCCATGGAGGAGCCTGCAAGAGACGTCATCCTTGTAGAACCCCTACTTGTACAGACCCGAGTCTTCAACGGAAGAGACTGAGAGTGTGACGAAAGACTTAGCCAAAAAATGCAAACCTCCACAGTTGGGGATACTGAAACTGAATGTTGATGGGTCACACATCAGCGGGTTAATAAAGGGCGCAATCGCTAGCATTTGTTGCCACTCGAACGGACTATCGCTTGATGGCTTTGCGTGACTTGTACAGGCTTCCTATGCTCTTCAATCAACTCGAGCACGTGTTCTTCTACGAGTTCCACCACTAGAGGTTGTAGCGCGCCCTCCACAATCCCAAGATCAGAATCATCACCATCATCGACCTCAACCGAGCCATCTTCGTTCTCTTGTCGATCCAAGCATTTTAAGAAATTTGCAATTAAGGAGGAAGAAGAATGGTTTTTTCTTTCTTTCTTTTAGTTCCAAAGGACGTGATTGTGAAGAAGAGGGATAGATAACACCCTAGTTTAATGACAAAGAAGTTCTTTTTTTTTAAGTATATGTTGAGTCATAATTTTGAAAGTCCAACTTAGATATCCATGTCATCAATTAACGCTCCACGTCATCACGTAACGGTTTAAACAAACAAAAGAACTAGACTGGTCATTTATTAATAGTTCAAGGACCATTTGTGTCAAATTAAAAATACAGAGACTAGATTGCACATTTAATGAAAGTTTAGGGACTATTTTGGTCATTTTCCCTTTATTTTTGTAGGGACAAAAATTTCTCCAAATTTTCTACCCCAACTACCCCTATAGCATGCGTTCATTATATTCTAGGGGAGTTTGTTTGTCCTTATTTTTTTTTTTTCAACATTGGGGACACTACTGCATTTTAGTTTTGGGGGTGGGAGATAAAATTTTTGTTGAAAATTTTTCGTGAAAGTTTTGCTTAATTTGAAATTTGGATGCAATTTTCACAAAAAAAAAATTATATTCAAAATTGGGATTGATGTGTGAGTTAGTTTTGATCTTGAGCATGTAATCCATATTTTAAGCACTAGTCATTGTTTTTGAGTTGTGTACATAGAGAAGATTTATGTGAAGAGTAAGATTCTCTTAGAACTCACCTAGATCTTAGAATTTGTCTGATTTTCTCTCGAGGTGAAATTCTAGGCTAAAGCTCAATTAAGAAAATGATTTAGGCATTCATTGGATCATTTAAGCCTTTCAAGCCAACCTTGTTTATTTATCCTTAGTCATCCCTTTGAGCCTTAGATTGCCTAAATTTCTTTTGATGCCCTTACAATGTAGCCTGAGCTTATTGACATCAGTTTCCCCTATACTCTATGGACATGTTAATTCTTTGAGATATCATAAACTCTGGATTCTTGACATATCTAAAAAAATTGAAAAAGAAAAAGAAAGAGAAAAGTGTGCGAAAATGAAATATGTGAATATTGCTTCTTCAATACTGCTTTTATGGATCCCCATATCTAACTTTCAAACTTGAATGAGCCTTTTGGATACTCATGGGTTGGAATTGCACTATATAAGGAGGGACACAAGAGGAAACTTTGCCGTAAATCATGGAACGAGAAGCAATGGAAAAGAAAAAAGTTGAAGGTGGAGAGAGAGGGAGGGTGTTGACTATTGTTGAATCCAAAAATCAATTGAGCTATGGAATTGATGTGTCTATAGGCTAAGTTGAGTTTAAACACTTCTTTGTGAAGCCCTTAGCCAAGCCACATTAAAAGCTTATTAAGACCTATTAATTCTTGGTTGAGTTTGCGGTCTACATTAGTAGAGAGAGGAATAATCGACAAACATATGAGATTCGGTTGAGTGGATTCAGAGTTTAGAAGTTTGCATATCAATGCGGATTTATCTTGATTGCATATGAGTTGATAAGTTGAGGATTTCAAATACACACGGATTACATGTTTAGGGTTAGACTTAACTTGTGCATTGATTCTGATGTTTTTCGTTGAGAACTCGAGCAACTATGGTTGATAAAAAAAATTTGTGTTTTTAGTTGTGATTTTGCTCGAGGACTAGCAAAATGTTAAGATTGAGGTATTTGATAACTTTATTTTATATAGAGTTTATTTATTATTTTAGACTTAATATTTCCTTATTTTTAATTGGATTTGATGTCTACATTATTTATTTTAATTTATTCTATAGGTAATTGAAGTTAAAGGGAGCTTAGGGACTAATTCTGTAATTCACTAGTTTAATAGGATAAAATGCGTGAAAAAGTGCATATAAGCCTCCTAAACTGTGTAGAAGCTTCCCAAATTTGGAGATCAAATCCATCCAAATTTGAAATCAAGAAGAATCAAGTATATCTTGGGGGGAAATTCAAAATCCAAGCTAGATTAGGAGTTTCATTGTTGAGAGGAGTCATATTTGCGAAGAACCTTTGATTACAATCCTATTCTAGTGTAATTAAGATTTTCTATTGAAAACAAGAAGAGCTATACATGAAGGCAGAAGAAAAAAAATGAAGGAAAAAAGAGAGGAGAGGAGAAGGTGCCATCTTTTTCATATGAAGTTTAGGGTTTCGCTTTTACTCTTCCTTTCAATGCTGTATACCAAGTGAAGAAGAGGAAGAAGGCGAATTCAAAGTCAATCTTTGATTATTCTTGGTGAACTTGTTCTAGCTCTTCATCATGTTTAGTTTAGTCATTGTTTTTAATTTAACTTTCATTATGTTCTAGACTACTTGTTAGAGCTATGACGTAGTTTAACTATGAGTGATTAATTTTCCAGACTCACTTATGCAATTCTAGAATTAGTGTGTGTGAGTTATATATCATGTTCCTAATGCTTTTAAGTGCTTGATCACCACTTGCATGACTTTTGTTGCAAGTTTGATAATGAAAGGAGATTCCATGCGAGTGCTTTATGATATATAGCCATGAATTCAAGATAGATAATGACATATCTTAGGTTGTTTGTGTGGTTTCGGTAGTATGTAAATCGATGGTGGTTTATTGAATCTGGAAACGTTCATAGATCTTAATGCATTTGGATTTACTTAAATTTATATGGATCAAGTGTGGATTGCTAAATCCAAGTAGGGTTGCTATACCGGACCAAGAATAGTGATTTAAATTAGGAAGTTCTACCATCACACTATGATTCAATTTGATTGCATGACAAGATTGGTTAATTAATCTTGATTAGTTAAGCAAAATCAAATGCTCTAACATTTTTCACCTTTTATAAAAATCAGTTGTTCTCTGCTTCTTTATATTTGAAATTTCTTGGTTTAGTTCCTTACCCAAAAAAAATTTTCTTCGTTTAGTTTGTGAATTTCTATTTTGGTTAGGTGCCTTGGTTGATTTAGTTTTCTTCAGAATTTCAATTGTTTTAATGAATCTTTAATTGCTTTGATAAATTTGAAAATTATTCACCTTCGATAAATAATTTGATTGATTTATTTACGATTTCTATGGGAACGATACTTTTATTCATCACTTTATTACTTGTTCAATACGTGCACTTATGTTGCTAGTCAAGAGAACAGTAGAATTGAGATACGATATTTCACATTTCTTAAAGCGAAAGTCTTGTTATGGTCATATATATTTATCAATGATTTGGACTAAGTTGTCTCCTAGGCAAGACATAATGCCAAATCGAACTATCAATACCTACATTACATATACTTCCCATTAGTTAGATTCCTTCAATCTTCCTCTCTGTTCAATAATTTCATTTTTCTGTCAGTCTTCTCTCTTATGTAAAACTCTAAGACTGGTAATAGCAGTAAGACAACTCCAGGTACTCTCTGGGTGTTTCATTTAGTCACACCGTGCATATGTCCTCACATTTGTCATTAGCAGAAAGTTAAGTAGGTCTAGCACTATCAAGTTTAAGTAGATCTTTCATAAAAAGTTAAGTAGGTCAAAACCTACCCAACTTTAACTAGGCCCTTCAAGTACTAAAAATCCATCTCCCTCGTGCTCTTTGGATTGGGTGTCTTCGTCGTCGTCATCGATGATGCTGCCAAACTTCAATGTCAGATTTAACAGCAGTGCTGCCCTCGGGGAAGGCCTCTTGACCATCCATATCTCAATGTGAGCTTTTCTGTTTCCCTCGATCTGGCTCTCCTTCTGATTTCTATTTCCGAGTCTGTCGCCATTGCCGACTCAATAACAAGTAGATCTGGCCCCTTGTCTCCATCACGAGATCTGTTATGGAGAGCTCTGGTTTTGATCAAGGATCGAAAACCGCGTCGTGTTGATTGAGGAGTTACTGGCAATAGTGACCGTGGACATGTTGGTTGTCGGCGGGAATATTATTATCGACGGCTACGGTGGTAGCTACAGCAACTTCAACAATAGTGGCTAGGTTAAAGAGCAGGGAGTACTAACCAACAGCTACATAGCTCTTGTATTAATCTGATTAGCTTAACTCCGAGCATTCCATAACAATTTGATCAAGATTTTATCGAAGTTTTACCCTTCGAACGATTCACCACGTGCCCAGTGATTAATGCGGTGCGACTGTGAGCATGCAATGAAAAACTTAATCCAACGTTCTTCTATGCCACTGTTCTCATGGAATCTCATTATTAACACATTTACCTCGTGATAATATTAGGACATTAAACAGTTAACGGCCGTCAAATAGAACCTACCTACCTGACATTAACTTTAACCCCCGCCTCTCGGATCCCAATTTTGTCCGGAGTAAAATTCGTCCTCCCGTTGGCATAGTTTAATGTAAGCATCATCATGCAATAATTGCAGATGGAAAAAGATTTCACCTTTCATCTCATTACACCCATTGCTGAACCCTAGAAGGGGGACATATAAACCCCTCACTAATCATAAACTGTTTGAATGTCAACACACGAATTGCCTTGATTACCCATCTTAATCATGATTACTTTCTTGGGTGGCTTATCCCTCTTCCAATGGTGCAGCAACATTGTGAATCCCCCACTCTAAACTTGCTTTTCTTTCCTTTTTTATTTTTCTAGAGCGCTTTTGGAGCGTTTATTTGATGAAGAAAAGCATTCCTCCCTACCCTAGCGACAGCACAGTACTATTTGCCTATAAATTGCACAAAAATGTGGACCAACAAATCATCAACACACCGAGTAGAGATTCCTCCGCTGCAGAAACCGGTATGTCTGACAAAACCCTAGATTTCGATATCTTCTTTCAGTACTGCAACTCATCCAGAATCAAGAAGCATGTTCAATCCCTTTCAAGTTGTATTGTTTTTAGTTTTGAATTCTTGACATTATGTGGGTAAGGAAAAATTGAGAAATGCTTCCTGACGAAATAACCGGGGTCATTATAGCTTCGTTTGAAGAAAAAAAGTCAGTTATTATTTGGATGATCACGAAGTGATTGTACAAAGTCCGTCTTTCAGAGTCCAGCTACCGAATCCAATCATGAAAGTGATACTTGCGCTCTTCCTTGTGCTCGTGCTGACCACGGCAGCTCTACAAGCCGATGCAGAGGGTTGGTTCGGAGACACGAGTTTGAGTCGCAAAGCTAGTGCTGGAGGTAGTGATGCTACCCTTTTTGCCAACGCAGCCGCTACTACTGCTGCTGCTGTTTCAAGCAAAACTACAGGATCCGTTAGTTCTACAAGTGCTTCTGCTCCTACTGCTGCTGCTGCTGCTACAAGCAACACGGATGCTGGAACCGGGCCCCAACATGAGAAAAACGACGGCTATGGTAACTACTCAAGCACTCCGGCCAGCACCGATCCCGATAGTTCTCACCATGAGATGAAAGACAGGCCGTGAGGAGGCTGAACTGATCGGCTAGGAGGGGGGTTTGTCAGTGTCAAAGGGAATTGTAGGCAGTAATGAAACAAATAAGTCCGGGAAATTCATGACCGAAGCGTAGATCTTGATCATTGCGCACCTGGAGTTCCACCAGAAAGTCGATAAACTTTTGTGTGTATCCTCTGAACCACAAACAAACGAAAAAAAGAGAAAATTTTGTGTACCCATATTGTCTGTTGTGTGATTTATATGTATGCCGCAACATTATATATAATCAGCTGGCTCTCAGGCCAATCTCCTCTGTGTGTGTGCGCGTGCGCGTGTGTAACGTATGTGTACTAAAAATTGATGAATAAAGGAACCTGGCCCTAGCTTGGTTTTGTGTGGTTATGAAAACGTCTTGACTCACCAAACTTCAAGATCAAATCAAAAGGGCCAGGAAAGGATTTAGGCGATACAGGAGATTATCGTACAAAGAAGCATCGAGTAACGTCTCCGAGGGCGAAGATTTAGTAGGTAAAGCATTTGGCTCCAATAAAATCTTTTCAGGTTGGAATGGACGAGGAACTATACGTGCATCCCTTTTGACCTTCGTTGAGTGGTTAAACGCTTAGTTTGGATACGATGAATCTTGTAGTCAAATCAAAATTAGCCATTCTTGATGAATGTGAATGAGGTGAGTCGCATAGACTCTTGAGGGTTAATCGAGTCAAAAAGTTTAGATATCTCGTATTTTAGAAAAATAAAAAAAGGAAGGATAAGATACAAAGAGAGATATAGTTAGGACGATCCAACACTAAATTGTTTTGCGCTTCCCCAAAGCTCCTTTAGAAAATTGAACCAAATGCAGCAGTGTCTACTTAGGTTGATCCTTAGTATTTTGTTGATTAGTTGTATCATGTGCCAATGGCATGTGGAGAAGCAAGATAGTTGATGATACCGGAGTGGTAGGAGATTTTTAGAAGGTTGTAAAAGTGCGACAATATAAATGTTGACCACCAAAGGAATCCACCATATGATATCGGGGAGTGAGGATAAATGGCGTGTAACTCACCACTTAATGGAGTCAATAAAATTGATGCAGAGTTAAGATAAAACCCCAATCCAAGAGTTCAATTGTGGAACTCATTAAGATGAAATCTTTTAACCATCAAGAAAATCTTAGATGAGTTTAAACAGACTCAATTTAGAGCAGCCTCACAGTATAGACAAGTTTTGAAAAATAAGACCAACAATCCTCATAAAACATAAAGAAGGGCACCAACTCTCGACTCAAGATGACTCTAGGAACAAAATATGATCGTATAGGAGTAACTCCTAGAAAGACTCATTCTTGAGTAGACTGAGCATCACTCAATAAATTGAGCATACTTTCCTCTAAAAGACTCCAAATAGCATCAAGCTTGATAAATTAGAAACTCGATAGATAGAGCTATCTAACTACATATTGTGAGAGCATATTGGATCACGAAAATCTTTATAAAAGAACAGAAGAAAGCTTACCCTTAAAATTCTGCCGGCAGTGTGCAACTTTTCTCCCAAACAATTTATAGCAAGCGTTGAACAGACTAAGTAGATCAATGTCCTTCAACAGTTTTAATACTAACATATAATTGCTAATTTAGACATCATTCTAAGTCACACATTAACGACGAGATGATGCGTGTAATTAGCACTTTACCACGTGATAGTACCAGGATAATAAACCGTTGGAGGCCGTTAAAAAGAACCTAACCACGCCCTTTGATTCCAACGTTGTCTTTACTGAAATTTGTCCTTCAGGTTCGCAACGTTCAATCCGTTGTCACGTAATTATTGCAGATAGAACAAGATTTCACCTTTGATCTCGTCACTCCCATGATCTTGAGTTCAACTCGCTGGCTTAACGGGGGCCCGTTGCTCGGTAGTATGATAAAGAAATTGAATTCAACTCACGAGTTGCCTGAATTATCAATCCTAATAATGATTACTTCTTTGGTGGCTTGACCTTTCTTCCAATGGTGAAGCAGCATTGTGACCCCCCCACTCGAAACTTGCCCTCTTTTCTTTGTTATCTCCCTAAGTCCTTTTGTAGCTTATCATCTGGTGATGATCTACGTGCTGTCATCTCTAAACCCTAGCAACAGAAGAATTTCACTCGCCTACAAGTTGCACATAATGGACAACACGTAGCCTAACACGAGCGGAGAATTCCCCTCGTTACATGAACTAGTATGGCCAACAAACCCTAGAATTCTATTATCTTCTTTCAGTATCATGCCTCTGCTAACATCAAGAAGAACTTTAAGTGCTCTTGAGTTATGTCCGGTACCCCTTTTCTTGACCGGACGTGGGGGGAATTGAGAAATGCTTTGATCTGAATCGATAGGTCTCACAATCGTCCTCATTGCTTCCCAAACGAATCGATCTTGTTATTATTGGATAGTCATGATGTGAATGCTATATCCTTTCAGGGTTGATCAACTGGATCAGGCCACGAAGGCGATATTTGCACTCTTCCTCATCTTCTTGCTGATCACGGCAGCTCTACCAGCCCACAAACATTGAACCTCAAAGCTTGAGTGGGCGATGGCGATGCTACGGTCGCTTCTACTGCTACTAATTCAAGCAAGACAACGGATCTATGCGTTGCTACTAGTAATTTGACTCCTACCACCACAAACAACACTTGCTAAAAACCAGGACCGAACATGAGAACAGCAACTATCATTTCAGTCGTGACTACCCAAGCGCTCTGGCCGATGTCGATGACACCGTTACCAGTGGTTCTGACAGTTCTCACGATTTCTTAGTAGACCGCTTGTCTTGGAAGCTGGGATAGTCGACCTCGATGTAAAATATACGCATGGCGCATGTCCATTTCTACAGGAATATTGGAATATTTCAGCTTTTGTGTTGCCTCTAAGCGTGTGGTCTCTCTTGTACAGAAAACTCAAGAAAACTTCGCCCTAGCTCGGTTCTCCGTGGTTGTGAAATCATGCCTTGAACTTGAACTTCAAGACTGCTTCACGACTAGATTATAGTACATGTACAAATTATAGTACATGTAAACTTTTGTCCATTTGAATTGGAAATTGTGGATCATTCTATTGTCTACGAGCTCTTTATACATACAGAGATCGTGAATCTACAGCGTCAATGCCCCATTTCTCACAAAATATATGGGGATCCTTCATAAGATCTCTCTCTATGGATCTTTGGTACTTCTTTTTCTATGCTTGACAACAAAGCTTTGGGATAATTGCAAAAACAAGTGCTAACATTTAGGTCGTTATTCATTCGAGAATTGTAGGTTCTTTTCTTGTCAATTGTAGGTTCAAACCTCGTTGGATGCCGGTGATTTAAGCAGAGGGTCGTGGCGGTGGGATGCTGCGCTAGTCCTCCCGGAGGATTAGTCGAGGTGCGCGATCCGTACGAACGCTGGCCCGGACACCTTCGATATAAAAAAAAAAAGAATTTTACATAGCTTCAATCAGGCCTCGAGCTCCTCGTTGATGGAATTTGCGAGAGGAAAAGAAACCAAAAGCAATTCCACCTAGGGCAAGCTCGTGATTTCATTGCGGCATTCTTAAGATTTTAAGCCCTTGATTGAACAAAATTAAACCTTAAGTCTTGTTTCTATACCTATTCCAACATAATACTAATTTGACTAGCATGTTTACACTATTTTGAAACAGAAAGGTATATTTTTATCTTACTTTCTCCCCAAAATTCAAAATATTGTTTAAGTTTTTTTAAAATCATAATTAATTTTATGTGAAATTCCATGTCCTAATTTATAGATTGTGAAAGTTTTTCATGTTGATATCGAAAGTCAAAGTTTAAAAAAAATCGAAAAGTAAAAATGGATCTTGTGTTTCAGAGGGCTGATTTAGTGGAGAGTGCATAACCCATACAAAGAATTTTCATTCCTTTCCTAGCTATTAGTTGATTAACTAATGCGTTGTCACTGTGAGCATGCAATGAAATTCTGACCTAAAGGGTGTTTATGCTCCTCTTTTCCATGCTAATCCCACATTAACGATGCATGTAATTGACAAAGCCTTACCACGCGATGATCCTTAGGACATGGTCCACTAATGGCCGTTTAAAAAGAGCCAACCACCTAACAATAATTACCTTTAACCTCGCCCTTTGATCCCAATTTTGTCTCTAGTTAAATTCGTACTTTCCCAGTTAGCAAAGTTTAACGTAGTGTCATCACTGTCATGGAATAATTGCGGACAGAAAAAAGCGATTTCACCTTTCATCTCATTACTCCCATATATGAACCCTAGAATGGGGACATTGCCCCTCAATAATCACGAAATCTTTTGAATGTCAATCCACGATTTGCCTTAATTATTAATCATGATTACTTCTTTGGTGGCTTAACCTGTTCTAGTGGTGCAGCAACATTGTGACCTAAATCTGCTTTTTCTGAAGAAAGATTCGAGTTGCTTAGTTCTTATCTGATGAGCATCCTGTGTTCCCTTGCCCTAGCAACAGAAGAATTTCACTCGCCTATAAATTCCACGCAAAGGACCATCAGATCATTGCACCAAGCGGAGACAATCCCTCGTCAAATCAACTGGTATGTCCAAGCAAAACCGTAGATTTCAAATATCTTGTTTCTGTATCATATCACATCTTATCAATAACATGCGTACGCAACTTCGAGTTAAGTCAATTACCACTTTTTTTCTTCAGTAAAGAAAATTGAGGAAAAGGGTTTTCATTAGAATCAGGAGGTCATAAGATCATCTTTTTATCGGCTCGGTGGAAAACGAGTCATACAGTTTTTGTGGGCGATCAATTGTGTGATTGTAAATCCAGGGTCAAGCAAACTGAATCCAACCATGAAGGCAGCATTTGCGCTCTTCCTTGTCCTCGTGCTGGTCGTGGCAGCTCTACAAGCCGATGCAAAGCCCACGAATCTGCAGGGGCGCCGGCTCGCCGAGGCGAGGGCTACTGTTTCTTCTACCTCCGCCGCTACTACTACTTCAAGCAAGACCCCCGCTTCCACAAGCCCCGCTAGTACTTCTTCTACTCCTACCGCTGCTACCACTATAGGCAACACCGACACTAAAGTCGGGCCCCAGCGGGAGAAGAACGATGGATATGGAAACTATTCAAGCACTCCAGTCGGCTCCGATGGCGATAGTTCTCACCATTTCATCACAGGCCCCTAGTACCGCTCCACCTGGAGGTGGGGATGGTCAGTCTCAATGTAAAATTGTAGGTATAGCGTTGAATGAATAAGTTGGGGAAACACATGTTTAAAAGCATAGATCTTATGCATGGCACATGTTGATTTCCACCAGAAAGTTGAAATGATCAGCTTCTTTGTACCCTTATGGTGTCTCTCTTGTGCGATTTATATGTGATGCAACATAAATGTCATGATTATAGCTGGCCCTTAGGCCATACCTGCTATGTGGCTTGTGTACTACAGCATATGGAAATAAAGAATCCTGGCTGTAGCTTGGTTTTATGTGGTTATAAGATCATATCTCCTCTGAAACTTCAAGATTAAGCAAACGGTGTGACAAGAGATAATCGGGTACCGAAGAGAGCGATGAGTAACATCTTACATTCTCTTACATGCAGAGGTTGATTAGGTTAGGTATATTTGGTTCGGCGAGAACTCTTGATGTTGGATTGGAAGAGAAAGAGATGGAGATTTAATCTCACTTGATGGAAACCCTAAAAGATGGAGCAGCAATATTGACTTCCCTCGACTGCTCGTTTCATCAAATTATGGAACCGAGGCTACATTTTTTTTCATTATTCGGCTTAATTTGCAAATTGTATACAGTTAGGAGCTTCCTTCGAAGTTCCTTTAGATCTAACGATGCTGATGCGCCTATCTCGCAAATGTACCTTGGAGTCGTTCATATGCCCAATCAAACTAGCTACTTTCTAGAAGATAACGCTTTCGTGTTTTCGTTTCTAGAGGTTCGTGTTTGGCGCTCTTTGAGTTGTCAAATCCACGCGAGTTTTCGTTGTAAACCAGCCTTAAAATCACGTTAACCACTCGCATCGATTATCCATATATCTACCCTTCATGTGTGAACCCAGCGTAAGATTAAAGGTTTGCTTTTCACCAGCTAATCTTCATTTGCTTTTCCAAGAGAATTTCATCACCGGATAATACTTCTACCATTATGACAGTGGTCTAACATTACGCATAATATAACCACCGTGATACAAATTTTCTCTATGGAACGGTTTCTTGATTACCAACTGTTAATAATCCGTCATAAAACTTCTTTGGATGTGAGTAAGACGTAACTTTAAATGTGCAACCATTTATTTTGGAAGCTTAAGTTTTTGGGAAATGACATTTATTATATCAAACTTTTGATCCTCCTCGTCACATGAAGGGCCTGAATCATGCAAATTCGATACTAGTGTGGGTGAAAGAACACGTGGAAACCCGAGATGTATGTAGAAAGAAAGGTTGGCCCAAAAACTGGTAAAAGTGGGGGTGAGAAATCGGATTCGATCCTCGAACTCGACACCTCTCGCTCTAGAAAGAGAGTGAGAGACTTGAGTAATCCTCCATGCTCCGATATGTGAAGAGTACATTAGTACTTACAGACTTTAAAATAGAGTTGACCAATGAAGGGGCTCAAATGTCCTTGTCTAAGCCTGATCATCCTTAAAAAGTCATCGATCATTCGATATAAATGTGTTCCGACAGGTGGGGGACTCCAAAAACTAGGTCCCATTCCAAATGTGACCTCCATGCCTCTCATTAGAACATCGGCGGTGATAACATACAGTCTAATCCCATCTGTTGCGAGTCAACAGCTCCAAATTTCAACCACGAAATGGTTTGGCATTCTCGTCGATTAAAGGAATTGCATCTGTTCATTTGTGATTAATAGGCCATTCCACTGCTTATCTTTTGAACTATTTGGCCATAATTCACTTGCAGAATTCTTCCTCTTGGTTCCAATTTCCTAGATATTTCTATTGCTATGATTGTTGGATTACATTCATGCAGTCATCTTCCCGATCCCAAGAGCTATTGTTACCTGCGAAATCTTTATTCAGAGTAAGTAAGTGAGCTGAGAGAATACTGCATTATCACAGCAAGATACCTAACTCGAGTGTAATTTTTACTCATGAAGGAGCTAAATTAGCTGCAAGGACCATGAAGAAAAAAACAGCCCATGAATAGTTTATTTTGGATGTGCGGTGAATATTTGTGATGAGCTTCTTAGATTGTAACAGACATTGTTGTATGCTGTGGTCGGATAATATTGTCGACCTAACTTCTCAAAGGATGGTGTTCGGTGATTGCCGGAAGTCGATCATTTCACTTCACTATCGCTAACAAAACACGAGGAGCTTCCATGACATGCTCTCCTCTCTAGCAATGTCTTATGTTCATTCCCATCGTCTGATCGCATGATGTAATAGAGACTCTCCATACATACAATTCCGATTCATTTATAGATTTATTAGAGTTACTAAATATTAAGCTACGCCTTCATCCATCAACTTAAGCTTTTGAAATAGTTGGTAACAGTCTTACAAAATCTCATACAGTATCAGAGCTTGAGATCCTGAGTTCAAATCTTTCCAAGCCCCTATTTGCCTCCTCGATGATATATTTCCATATTTCCATGCTTAGTCTGATCTAGACTAAATGTGAGGGGGAGTGTTATTAAATGTTAAACCACGCCTGATAGAGATGTGTGATGCTCCCAAAGCACCTAATATGACTAACAAAGTAGAATTGCCGTGGCACATAGTTAAGGAATGTATCAATCGAGGCTTAGGCTTAAAGCCAGGTTATATCAACATCAACAGGCAGTAGCACTTTTATTGGCTAGGGTTTCTAACTTTGTATCCCTCTCATTATATGTCGAATCACATTGAGATCACCAACCTGGGCCTAAAGGATGCCCAATGACTTGGTCGAGCATAAGCTATCACGATAATTCCAGATGTACTTAGAATTGCGGCCCAAAAAATGAACTAAGAACATCAAATGCAATCAGGGTCTTACATGTGATGTTGCAATACAGGTCGGACATGCATATATATAATATAGTTGATACTGTTGAGAAAACCTTCCTTTTGAATATTTTGATTCCGACAAAATTATCCTTTTTTTTAAAAGAATCTTGTTAATAATGCCAATAAACTTTTACTGCATGAAGGTCATCCAAAAAAAAAAACTTTTACTGCGTGAATGAGTACGTGAATAGAAGCTTGTATTGTTCTAATTCTAGCGTTCAGATTCAAGGTGTAATTGTCACGTATTTGCTTCTGAGACACTTAAAGTCTTTTATTTGGATGGAGGAAGATTTATCTCTGAAGATTGAATCTCCACAAGACTTATGTGACACGTCAGCAAGGACTTTACTGAAGCCCAGAGTTAGTGTTCTAATCTGTTCAAATTCAGAGAGTTTCTTTTTACTTCTAAAGACTACCTCTGAACTATGTTATGATTCTGTAGTATCTTTTGGCTAAATTCTGAAGACCTAAGTTTGATAGATTTTTTATTTGGCTGCATTATTTATGAGAGTCAATAAGATTTGATTGACATGATTATTTTCTAATCAAATTAGGAGAATATCCTTAATTTGATATTACCTTCCAAGGACAAGATATCTTGGAGATTTGGCTAAGCTCTACTTATGAAAACTAAGGATTCACTTATAAAGGCGACTGAATCTGAAGGGTTTAGACTCTATTCCAACAACTATAAAATCTTCCCATATACAGTCTCGTTCAATTAGGATTGATAAAGTCTAATTAGCGATTGAGAATCGATCCATTGAAGAACCTTGATAACAACTAGTCCAAGGTCAAAAGAGTATAAAAGGATATCAATAGTGACTATTGCAAAGAGTTCAAGATTTTACAATTTCAAAGTGCTGAATTATTCAAATTCATATTCTCTTGCTCTCAAGTGCTCAAGATTTCATCTTTGAGAGGTGTTTATAAGAGTAATAAAATGTGACATATCTTATAACCTTTTAATGATTCACATAATGGAATCTAGACAATCGACTGTTATCGTGGGAGAGTAGATATAGGTTTACTAAAGTTGAACCACTATAAACTTGTGTTTAGAATTCTACACGTCGTGCTACTAAACTTATTATATTCATATTTTGAATTTTGAATTAGTTTAATTTCGTAGTAAATTTCAAAATTGTTCAAAACTACTTATTCACCCCCTTCTAGGTGATATTTCTAGAAACATTGGATTTATGGTCCTATGTATAGTCATGGAGTGGGTAGCTGAATAGAACCCCTAATGTTCCAACTTGTTTATTATCATCAGCTTTGTGATCTATATTAAGCATTTGTTCGGATACACATGTGAGTTGTGCAAAAGAAGTCATATCAAAGATTTGATGTAGTGTGAGCATTTAATATATTCTAGTTGACCCGTAACTCATTGGCTTAACTTTTTTAGAGAAGTTGAATTCAATTGGATATGCTAATGAGTTTGGACTTCGGCTCATTCTTGACAATCTTCTTGGATGAAGGCATTAAATTTTTGTTGCGCGTTCTCAACAAATTGGTATAACATTACCCATGATAGATTTATGGTGCCCTAATCTATTTCGATATTTGGTGAATATCCTTCGTTGCTCCCAAAGTGTCATCTTTGAGCCTCATACACATTATCTACCTCCTTGGCCACATGCTATACTAGTTCTTATATCTATTCATAAAGCGGCGAGCATAGTACAATTCAACCGTTTAACAGAATCATTTCCAACATTGGTTATGGTCCGGTCTAGAGGGGATGTATTTTTTTAACCAGTTCATGAACCAAATCGCCTACCTCAATTTGCTAGATCGAAATTCAAAATCTCGAGCCAATTTGATTATGACCAAAAGATAAAATAATGTAAATTTGTCCATAAAATCATGTAAATTGTCCAAACGCATCTAATGTTGCCTAAAATCTTCTCGTCCGATTGGAAGGGTGTCGAATGCGCCCTCATGAGTCCATCAGACCACGACCCTCCAATTCTCTGTCACACCTTCAGGTAAGTGTCACGAATCAATTTGATCCCTTTTGTACGAAATCAAATTCGCATCATCCAATAGGGTGCTTCGATTATTCAAAAGGCTAGTGTCCATTGGAGACATTGACAGCCAAAGACTTTCTTTACTTACTTGATCACAAGTTAAAGACATTATTGACAAGAGATTAGGATACTAAGTAGCACCGACACCACACGTGACACGACACACTGACGCATGATTTCTCTAAAACTAGATAATTCCAACATATTGAAATACATTATATGTTAAATTCATATTCTATTATGTATATATAAAAATATATGCAATGAGTTTCTTATTATTATTATTATTATTATTATTATTATTATTATTATTATTATTATGTTAGGGATGCACGATTAGATTATTTTCGGTTAGCTGGTTATATTAATTTTACGATAGCTAAGATATGACTTGAGTATATATATTTTTAATGAATGCTTAAACTTGACCTCATGCATGTTAAAATAATGAACGCTGATCATGTGTTGATCGTATGTTAGAGAGTGTCGGAATATCAAAGACAACACAAAAGCACACTATACGAGAATGCCGGTGCTTCCTAGCTAGGACATACAAACAAAACATTCTCTCTTTCTCATTTGATGTTGTATATCGGTAGAAGAGACGTAGCTTTCAATTCTAGATCTTAAATAATCATTTGGTCCAAATTGCATCCTAGACTATGGGTGATCAATTTTAGTGTGGGTAGTTCTCCGTTCGTAGAATTGAGAAGTAGCCCAACTGGCTCGAAACCAAACTGACTTGTTATTAGGATTCAGAGCACTACATCAAAGAAATAGAATGTAAAAGTTAAAAAGAGAAATCAAGACACGAAAGAGTATGAATCACACTTTATCACCTGTTCAATTCAGTTCCAAGATCCATCCTAGAGCTGATGATTTCTTCTTCTCATTTTTTTTTTTCGTTCTTGGGTTTCTTCTATTCCTTACAAGTGGGAATTTCCCAACACAAAAGAAGCCCTAGTGTCGCAATTTGTATATTATCATCAGCTTTGTGATTTGTATTATGTATCCATTGAAATGTACGTATGAGTTTTGACCTAAACAAAGAAAAAAATCACATGTAAGTTGTGCTAAAAAAATCACACATCGGATAAGCGGTTTATTGTGAGCAGTTAATATGTTCTAATTAGCCTATAACTCCTTGTCTTAACTTGTTTGATGGAAGATGGGTTCAACTAGACATGTTGACAGGCTCGGGCTTAAGCTCGCTCTTCACGATTTTTCCGGATGAAGGTATTGGGTTTCGACTGTGCTTTCTCAATATATTGGTGTTAGAGCCAATGATAAATTCTGTGTCGATATTCGGTGAAATATCCTTGGTTGCTCCCAACAATATCATCTTTGAGCCTTAGACACATTATCTACCTCCTTCAGCACATGCTATATCAGTTCTTGTATCTATTCATAAAGAGGTGAGTATAATACAATTCAAACCATTCCAGTGAATCATTTTTAACATTTGGGTTGGTCCGGTTAACGTGGAGATACGGATAAAAAAAAAACGGTTCACAAAGAAGATATCACATGCTTTTCATAAATAATAATAATAATAGTAATATAGAGAGAGATATGCAACTCTAACCAAAGGATACAATCATGTGAATTTTGAATGGTCTCAGATGCAGCCTCGTGAATCGATTAGACCACACGAGCCTTCAATTTTCTGTCACGCCTGTTAGTAAGAGTCGCGAATCCATTCGATCCCTTTTGTACGAAATCAAATCCGCATCATACAAGAAGCTGATTCGATTATTCAAAAGGCCAAGTGGCCACTGCAGACATCGACAGCCAAAGATGCTTTCTTTACGTACTCGATCACAAGGTAAGCTGAACCCAAGATTCTTGACGAGAGACCGGGACATACAGACGACGGCATTTCCTCTTTCCCATTTGTTGTCATGTATTGCCACAAGAGGCATGGCTTTCGATTCCAGAGTTTTAAATGACCGGTTGCTTCAGATTGCATCCTATACTATGGGCCATCGTTTTCGGTGTGGATCGATTCTTATTTCGCAATTTGGAATTGAATAGGCTCCGTTTGTGACAGGGGTGGGTGGTCAGTTTTTGGTCCATTCTGATCCCACTAGGAACCGTGAATCGGACCTGATGATCCTTGGACCAAACCGGTCTAGTCGGGTTCCTAGACGGTCTAATGAAACTAGTGGACTATTAGTATGGATGAGCAACATGGACTTTAATTTCAATATATTAATTAAAATTAGATTTTCACTTTAAAAAAAAAAAGAAAGGTAGCCGCTCATAATAATCGGTTTATTCTAAGTTCGGGTGGTCTGATTGCTCCTTAAAAGCAGAAATCAGATCGAAAATCACCAATTCCACTTTTATGAAATCGAAAATCAAACCGGTGCCTCTGAGTACCGAACTGAACTACCCAATTTGACTCGATCCAAGTGATTTTCAATTCGATCGATCCATTTTGCTCACCTCTAATTTGTGGGATCGAGAACTATCCCACTTGATCCTAGAACTAAATCGACCCGTTCGATTCGATTCCAAGGTCGATCTCGACACCCATAATTTCTCCCTCCTTTTCTTGTTTTTTTTTTCTTCTTCTTATTCCTTACAAATGAGTTTCCCAAACATTAAAAGAAAGAATAATTTACTAATTTGGTTTCCCTCTTCCTTTCGAAGCCAGAGACCGGACTTATTCCTCGAGTTGAACCGGGACCGATGCACGCCTCTTGTTTCTCGGAGATCTTGTCGGGGCACGCAATTTTGCCCATTAAAACACAGATCACATCGCCTGGCTCGATCCAGTGAGGCTGGTTGGTAAGAATGACCCTTTCCTATTTCGCTGTATAAAATTGAACTAGGCTTCAGGCAACCAACTACCACGAATAATGCAGAGCAGGTACAATGGCATTTCAGTAAATTTTTCGCTGTCGGGGTCGATGGTTGTCCTCTCGTAATGCGATCAGCAAATCTCACAAAAGTTCTGTTAGCAAGTTAAGAGATTTACGAGGTCTCTCAGCGATTGCTTTAACATGTTCTGCTAATTACTTAATTAGAATAATATATTCTAATCATGCGATAATAACTTTAAAAACGGTTTCTTGGGGCCCACCCGAAGAGGCAAAACGAAAAGTGGGGTTTCAGAACAAGAGAAGACCGTCAGAAGAAGCCGTCGTCGACGGCCAAAACCTTCATCAGCCCGTCCAGCGACACGCCCTCCGCCTCGTCGCCGCCGCCCAACCTGATCATCGCCTTGATCTCGTCCTCGCTCGCGCCTAGACCCGCCCACGCCATGTAGCTCCTCAGGTCCTCGTAGCTCAGCCTCCCGTCCCCGTCCTTGTCCATCACCCTGAACACTTCCTCCATGAGCCCGCCCCCGCGAGCCGCCGCCGCCGGCCGCGGCGTCGACCGCGTCCTCCCCGGGCCCGCCTTCGCGCCGCTCAGCACGCGCTCGAACTCCTCGTACTCCACGAAGCCGTCGCGGTTCGCGTCCGCGACAGCCATCATCGTCGCCAGGACGTCCTCGTCGCCGCCCATGCCGCCCCCGGAGAATCCAGCGTAGAAGGAGCGGAGGTCGTCGCTGCTGATCTTGCCGTCGCGGTCGGCGTCCAGGACGTCGAACGCCGACCTGAGATGGGGCCTCGCTGGGGCCTCTCGGCGGAGGTTTCTGTCGGAAGGGCACATCCGGACGATCTCGTGCGCGGAACGGATCGAGAGTCCCTTTCTTCGTGCGCCCTGCGGCTCTTCTTCTTTCTGTACGGTTGCAAATGAAAGACCTAACGCGCAATTGATGAACGGCGAAACGAAAGGGAAGCGGCTTCGTTATATACACAAATGCGCGTGTGGGGCCCACTTTTTTTTTAATCGTTTTATTTTTCTTTTGTTGGGGGCTTTTGGCTTGGCGAGCAAGATTTGCGTCGGGGGCCCCCGCTGGTGGTGTCGGTTGGACTTGTCGTTGTTAGGAGGAGGGCGGGCGCACGTGCTCGATTGACACGCAAGTCGTGACGTCATAGGGCCTACGAAACCGCCGGTCGTCGCACGTGATCCCCCCCGGTTGTCCTCTCATGGCCTACTGAGCCGTGGCCTGAAGCGGTCTGGTCTGACCGACCGATGGATCTTCCGTCGTGCTGGTCGATTTTACGTGTATTTAGGGGGGGGCGGGCGGCGAGGGGAGGGGAGAACGGGTGAGGGAGGGAAGGGCCTGATATTGATCCTTTTATTAAATCCCCCACTTTCTTAAACGATGTTTAAAGTTTCGAAAATCAAATCTGAACAAAGAAAAATATTTTTTCTCAACTAAGGAAGGTAACGGTGGGGAAAATAGGCTTCACGTCAACTTCGATTGGCTATTGTCGGATAAGTATGCATAGTAGTCTCCTGCGTGTAGAGTGAATCATTAAAGTTTTTGCTCCTACATAGTCGACCTATGCGATCTCCTATATGTAAAATAAGTCATCGAAGTTTTTGCTCCTATATAGTTGACCTATGTTTTGCACAGTAACCTAAACTGACTTGTCGACGATGTATCCCTGGGTCTCAAACCCACTTCCTTAAATGATGTTTAAAGCTCCAAAAACCGTGAAAATATATCAAGAGACTTTAAACACCATAAAAAATTCTTATAGGTCTAAAGTGGTCAACGCAAAAATAAAGTTTGATTTTAGATTTTCAAATTTAAAAAACGTGAAATTTAAAAGGAGAAAAAAAAAACAACAACATGCCATAGTTCTTCTTTTAGTATAAATTAAGCATGTAAGGTTCTAAACAGCATTAATGATAAAATGAAAACTTTGCTAGCATAATAATTTTTTTGATGACTGTGAAAATAATTGCATGTGTGTGAGCCATCAATTGTTGAAGGAATGGACCCCACAAGTTTTTTTTATTATTCATTATCTATATTTTGTGACTCACAATATGTTATTAATCTTTTTTAAGAAAAAAACACACAACTTTCATGTATGCATATTCATTGAAACAAAAATCCCATGGCTACCGGATTCTAATTCGTGACTTATGGTTAGATTTTAATGTTCCACCGAATTAGGTTCTGTTTATATTCGAATTTTCAGAAGGTATATTCTAGGTTTTTGTAGTAAACCAAGTCAATCATGGACCCCAAATAAATAGAATATCATACCAAAGAAAAGTCATTTTTTTCAATTAAATATGAAACACAACTCTGAATTTTCAATTTGATATTATAGAAGGCCCCTCTACTCTCAAAATTATGAACTTGCTACATCAATTCTGCTAAAATGACTATAATACCCCCTCTTATGCAAAGGTACAATAACCCTGAACTCACGCCACCGAGATACCAAAACACTCAAAACTCTCAATCACATTATACTACATGTGATTTGATCGAAATTCTAATTTTACATATTTGAAATGAAAAACTGTTCGTTCCAATCAATCGAATTGAGATTCCCTAGATTTGACATATCTCGTGAAAGTAGTAACACGAAAGCTCATAATTATGGGTGTATAAAATATTTTTAAGAAATTGGTCCACGTTTCATTCAATAAAAAAAAACAAATAGTAATTTTTAGTGTTTGCCAAACCCTTCATCACCCCGACCACCACCTTGCCACCTCTGACTACTCGGCCAACGTACCCCATCACTATTCATCACCCTAATTTCATTCAACTTCAAATTATACGGATTTCTTCTTACCATACGATTCGGTTGTATGTGCAGCACCTAAGGTAATCGATCACTAAACCGAGGTTGTCATGGCCAATGGCTACGTTAGGCAGGTCACCCACAAAGTGCATGGCCTCGATTTGAGGTAGTGACGCCATGCGGCGGTGGCTCGAGAAGTTCGATGACTTTTGGGTTCATTGGCTTTGCCACGTCGGAAGTGACGGGGGCGAGTGGACGTGGGTGGGTGTGACAAGATTGGTAGGGGCATTTTTGGAAAGATGGAATGGAAATTTATAAACAAATATAAACAATTTTGCTGAGGTAAAGTAGTAAATACGTAGCTTTGAAAGTAAATGTATTGTTTATATTATGAGGTGAAGGTGAAGTAAAATTCATATAATTTCCTTTTTTTTCCCCCCGAATAGCAATGATTGGCGGTGCATTTCCGAGAACATTCCACAACGATTCCAACTTTCTCGGCGTGCCTCCCAAGTCAACAGCTCTTGGTCAAAATCGGGTGCACAATTGTCGTCACTTGTTACGACAATGGCCATGAAAGAGACCGACGTTAATCCTTAAGGCTTGAGGATTTTTCATTCCTAAATTACGCACGCAGCACAGAATGAAGGAAAATTTTCAAAAAAATAAATCCCAAATGCTTTCTTTTTTTTCAAAATAAGAACCCGAAATGAGTTTTATTTCAAATAATGATTTAAAGTACCATCATTATTTCAAAGAATGACTTGAAATGGCTTTGATTGTTTCAAATAAAAGCTTGACCTTGTCGGCCGATCAAATTTTCCAAAAGATCAAAGGCATTTTTGTCAAAATATAATTTTAAATTAATTTCATTAGTTAAATTAAATTAAAAATTAAAAAAAAAGGTGTAAAAGTGAGAAAACAAAAGAGGAAGAGGGAGATGCACAGGCAAGAGGGCAGCCCCTTCCGCTTGTTTTTTCTTCTTTTTTTCCTTTTTTTTAGGTTCATTTAAAAAAAATTAAAAACTTGAAAAAGGAAAAGTAAGACAATAAAATAATTTTTTTAAAAAAAGATTAAACGACCAAAATGCCCCTATTAATTGGTGAGTCTGGCTTCTTTTGAGACTATAAAGTCACTTCATACCCTTATTAAATAATGATGACACTTCATTCTCTTATTTAAAATGAGATCAACTCCAAATTTTTATTTGAGAAAATGAAGATACTTTGGGACTTTTTTTTGAATATTTTTCCCTGAATGAATTAATATTTCTCTAACTCTAAACACGCCAAAGGGGTGAGTGCTTAAGAAGATAAAATATTGTTGGTCATGCTTGAGATATGTAGTTCTGATAAGGGGAATTTTCCCGTGCTCTTTCCGAATCTAACATGACAAAGAAAGTTAAATGCATCGAAGAGAAGGGTAGCTTTCGGGCATGTCGATTGATCCGCTTCCCAAGCGATCTTAAGAGCGCACTTCCCATCGTTGCCTATTGCATTCGGGATTTCACTTCTGCAGTGCTCCCAATCCGAAACGAGCCCAATACCATAATGGGAGAAGCAAAACTCGTGATGCTTTCTATATCATGTAGAAATTTTACTTCAACCAAACAATCGACAACTTTACAATCCTCAATTTATCATCAATTCTTTCTCTTTAATGTGTATATCTTTTCTCCAATGGCAATGAATGAATTTGCCCTCCATCAAAGAGTTCATAAAAGTATCAGAATGATCTCCCGCGTCATGGAAGAGTACGGCGGAAATTTCGATGCCGATTCCAATAAGTTGTTTACGACTAAACGTTCGAAAGGTCTAGATATGTCGGTATCAGGTAAATTGCTAAAAGAATATCAACCCACGATTGTGCAAATGCCAATTCAATCCTAAATCTTTCAATGTGACTAATGTAGTCCTAAATATTTTGACAAATTATCAATGGAGTCTAAAACCACATCAACACTTGCTAGAGGTGAGCAAGTTGGACCGGTCAGACTGGGACTTATGGTCCGGTTTTCAATTTTGGAGGAGTCTGGTCCAATTCCCAATTCCTGAAATTGAAACCGGTAACAGAACAATCCAATTCCTGATTCTAAGGACATAGGATTAGACCGATCGAATTTTTTAAAATTTTTTGAAAGTCATCCTGTTTAGTTGTTTAGGGTTTGTTACTTTGTATGAAGTGTGTAACAGGCACATCTCGACTACAATTACTTCAAGACTACAGCGACTTTGTAATTGTTTTTGGGAAATCATCTCAACTTGTTTGAAATGCTGCTTAAAATTTTTTGTTAGCGCAACTAATTTTGTGATTTATCATGATGAATGATGACATCGTACTTGTCCATTTTCCAGCTAGTGGCATGGGAACTTTTTTTCCCATCCTCCGTTTTGTCGTTACCTTTTTCACGGTTTATAGATTTGCAATATGAGAAGAAATTTGTGGACAGTGGACTTCAAGTCCTCTTCCGTCCTTTTATCTTCCCATGTCGCATCAACATGAAATGCTATGGTATTTTTTTTATTCAATCTGATTCGATTAGGTCCAATCCATTTGTCAGTCCAGTCCGATCCGAATTTCAGGACCATTAGTTCAATTTCTGATTTTTGAGGAGAATTTGATCAGACTGAGAACTGATCATCCCTAATACTTGTTGTACCACGTAGGAGTCGGCATCCGAGTCAGCCGTAGGATATATATATTTTGGGAAATATCCATGTTTGTATCTATCCACACGTGCCAAGTTAGGTCTTGAACCGACTCTTGATTGGCACCATGAGTAGGTCAAGACCCAAAACCCTACGTTCGGTCTCGGAAAGTGTGATCATCGCTCGGTGTCCAACTTTGCCACACAAGGCTTTGTTTTTCTTTTTCTTTTTTTTCCATCTTTCCTCCACGTTCCATTCATAGGGCTGGTTTGATGGAGATTGTCCATGTTGTTTTTGTTCTATTGATTGGGCACGGACAAATAGAGTGAAATTGTCTTGGACAAGACACTGTCGGACCGAAGCTTCTGGATTTTAGCACTAGAGAATATATTCTCCCTTCTTGATTTTTGCAACCACAAGATCGCGTATGGCGGTCACGTTGCAGCAAACGTCAAAACTTGCACCTCAAATTTATTGCATTTTCTATTTGACTCCTTCCTACACATGGGGATGGGAATGTGACTTTTATTTGTAGACAGCCACTTAGCATAAATTGACTGCCCCCCACCCCCTCCCCCCCCCCCCCCCCCCCCCCCCCACACCAAAAAAACAAAAACAAAAAAAAGAAAAGAAAAAATGGGGTCTAAGGAGAAACCTCCATTCGAAGTGACCCCCAATTTTTGGGCCTTTCACCAATAATAACAATAATAATGACACAAATATTTCATGAATATTACAGTGTACAATATGACCTTTAAATTTTTAATTTATTCGATATAGTCTCTGAATTTTAACCAATTCAATGCGATCTCTAGACTTTTGATAGATGTTAAATGCAATTCCCAAATTATATGATAATTTTCAACGTCGTCTTTCCATTACTTCAATATAAAGAACAACATTAAACATTTTCATATAGTCCAGGGACTAAATTGAACATATACGAAAAGTTTAGAGATCAAATTGCACATTAGACTGAAGTTCATGGACCGCGTTGAGTAAACTGAAAAAAAACTTAAGAACCATATTACACATTGAGATAAGTTCACACGGACCAAAGGGGTCATTTCCCTGATAAATAATTTACTGAATTTGTGACGCCAGCAGTGGCGTGGGCACGTTGCCCCACTCTGGCCACGATCCCACAAAATCGTTTCCAAATGCGATGGGATTTGTCATTGTCTCAATGAAAAGCTGAAGGAGCGTTTTGGATTTTACTCCTTGATGGGCCAAAGTTGTGACACGCAGCCGTCTTTGTGATGGGGAATGAGATGCTTTCCAATAGGACAAAAGGAAGAAAGATTGGAATGAGATGCTCTCGAAAGAAAGAACTAACAATTTTTCTTCCTCTTCTTTGTTACCAAAATAGATGCAAATACATGCTGTCTGATCATGCATGGATCAATTTATAGGAGACTGACTTGAATTCTACCTTCCATTTCTCCTCAGACTTCTTGAAACATGCCGGGTCTCCAGTTCTTTCAATGCCGACTTTGACCGGTCGAGAGCAGGTGGCATCCCCCATCACAACCTAGATTAATGTCACCTCTTTTCGATAATGTATAAAAGATGTGGTTCTTTTGCACGTGATTGTAAATGACATATCCAAATTCCTCCATCTATGTCTACTAATGTAGATCCTTGGCGTGAAGACTAGACTAGCAATTCCACCGCATCTTCACCAAAACCTTTTCCATCCGGAGGAACAAAACACCCCACAAGATCCATCGGTTTATCTTATCTACCGAAGTTTCTCAGTAAAGTAAAATCAAAATAAAATAAAATAAAACAAAAATGAGCATAATTGGCTAACTTGAATGTTTCTTCTGTTACACTAAAAGTCACATTAAGTAGGCACAACAGAGACATGATGCGTAGAAACGAGAGAAGACCAAACTGAGATAACCGAGGCCTATTCGAAGTGATTGTCTACAATGGGCCGAAGATGAGAAGATAGTCCTAAGACAATTGGTTATCCTAGTTCCAACATGGCATCAGCCAAATACAACAAAAACCAACTCCTTTTAGCCAAATGCAACATAAGGACCAGATGCTCTCGTCTTCCACCACATTATGTTAATCTACCGCCTTCCCATATCAGGGAACAAAAAAGAGGTACTTGTGTTGTGTAGTCATCTAATCTAAAACCCGAAGAGAAAAATGAGAAAGGAGAGCTTTCTAGGTAAGATTGCAGCAGCTCCAAACTAATGTTTTGGCAATAGGCGCTTCATCCCAATTAAGATGACAGAAGCCCTGAGAGGCTAGAGGCAATTCTTCTTTGAACCCACTCTTGAATCAGCGCACAGGATTAGAGAAAAATATGACCGCAAAATATACAATAAATCCAGCAACAAGAATCCCACCATAAATATAAGTTTGAGAAGACTGCATGGGATATTTGTATTCAATGTTGCAGCATCTCATTTTCTCTCGCTCGCCAACCAAAACTCGGTCAACATATCTGCACAAAATATAGGCATAGGATTTAGAAAATTGAATCAGTCTTTTAGATGTAACAGCGGATCAACCATCTTGTTTCACAAGGAATATTAACTTACTGTAAGGTGAAGATAGTGCTTTGCAGAATTTGCGAACTGTTTACATGTGCATCTTGTAACCGGTGATCATACAACAGCGAGGATAGATCTACAAGCTGTTCTTCAAGGCCCTGTCCATCAAGTGAAGTCAGGGCATTCTAATATCTTCATCACATTGTGTTGAAGCAAAACTATTTTAAGAAGATAGCCACTTACATCCAAGTACTTCTCCAATCTTTCGACTAATTCATGAGGGAAAGGCTCTGGCAAGTTAGTAGTCTTTTTGTAGAACTTCTCCAGCCACAGCTCCGTGCTTGATTTGTTCTTTTTCCCCTTGACTGGTTCACCAAGCGGGGTTTTCAAATAGTCTGATGCAAAACCTTGTACAACCTGTACAAAATGAGCCCTTGATAAGCATCGACAACAGTAAATGAATAAGAAGATTAAAATGTAGATTAAACCACCTCTGATGTATCCCGAATTTTGCGAAGCGCAGCATCCACATTTGAATATACTATATTCCTCTGTCAAAAAAATTGAACAGACTCTTAATGACACTCAGTCAATAAGCTATCCTGCGTCTTTGACCAATCAAGATCAAGAAACAAATAGATATGCTAGACCAGGATATTCAAGCCGTTTCCAGCATCAATCATCAGGCAAGAGATAACGGTGAGATTTACTTTATTATGATTTATTAGGAAGAGCCCTCACCAATGCAACATCTTTCAGCATTTGACTGATTTTGGAAGTATTAGAGAATGGGCCAAATGGATGGCAACCAGTCGCCCAGAGCCAATTAACAACTGCTCTTTCATGAACATGAGAAGCCTTCTCATAAGGTGCAGTAAGCCCACCAACAGCAGATGCAAGCCCTGCTAATATATGGCGCTGAACCTGATAAGGAAGAGCATGCCTTCTCTCTATTTCTGAAACATAACTGCATGGAGGACATATAACTTTTCAGGTAGTCAAAATGGTACATATACTCGATGAGATGCCATAATTCTCTTGTAAGAGGTATACTGCTGAAGGACAATCACATTGTCCATCAGAAAAGCAGATGCAGGTGCTCTATATAAGACATTGACTTGGAAATGATGACTATCAACATATCAGCTTACTTATTTAGAAAACAACTGTATTGCTTGAATAATGTCTTTACCAGTATATTCACCAGATGCAAAAAATGTTTCCATGCTACCGCAAGTGAATAACGGTTCAAACCCACCCTCTGAATTCGTTTCCATAAAACTTCGGTCTAGAAAAGAAACTCAAGAAATATAGGAAATGAGACAGATGACATACTACAGCTTTTCAACAATGTGATGATGCTCCAATTTTCAGATAGCAGAATAAATCAGATATAATTAACTCTTGTAGGACGAAACTTCTACTATATAAAATAGGCTTGACACTATGACAAACCCCAAATTGATAAACCTATGTCACATTTACTCTAAACTAATTTTTATGTCCCAAAAATTCCAAACTAAAAAACACATGCTACATTTACCCTCTGTTAGCTTTTGTCAAATTTTAATGTTAAGTTGCTGAGCAGGAAGGACGCATGGCAGTAACTCAGTGACATGTCCACTAAGAAATTCAAGTCTCTCTTTTTTATTATACTTCCTTTTAGCGCCCTTTTTAACAAAAAAAAAATGTGGCAGTGACAAGTCCACTAAGAAAATCAAGTCTCTCTTTTTTATCATTTTATTTTTATTATTCTTTATTTTAGCATCCCTTTTTAGCAACAAAAATTTTTGTTCTTTTCTATTTTTTACCCACCGCACTCCAGCCTTAATACTCAGCTTCATCTTATTCTTCTCATTATTCCTGTCCAAACCAATCTCTTTCTCTATTTGTTATCTTGCTTGCATTCACTCACTCGTGTGCACTCATCAGTGCACTCTTTCTATCCTCCATTTAATTTCCATGTGCACACTTGGCACTCTCTTTTCCTTTCATTCACAGCCTCCCAACTAAGAATGAACTTGCTTTTTCAATTAGCTCTCATTTGAAAATTCCATGACAAACAGAGGTTTATTCAACAAACAAGCAGCCTGGGATTTTTCAAGTCCGACAAATGAGACGAAATAGGAACTCTCATAGACAACTGCTTGGGATCTTACGAAAAAAGCTGAACAAGTTCAACAAACAAGTCAAAGACGAGAAGATTACCAAGATAAAAGAGTGTGCTCGAATGAGTCATGAAGACGAAGACGAAGACGAAGACAAGTACTCGACGAAGATGAAGGCAAACAGACAGATCTTTCGGACCAAGCCAAACAAGTTTGACAAACAAACGCGAGAAAAAAAAATCAAAAACCAGAAGATTACCAGAGACAAGAGAGTATGCTCAACAAAGAATAGTATGCTCAAATGAGTCATGAAGAAAAGAAGATGAAGCAGAGTGCTCCGAGGGAAAGAATAAGCCCCAATCATTTTCAAACGAGGGCTAATTGAGGCAACAACAAAGAATAAGACGAAGCTGAGTATTAAGGCTGGAGTGTTCTGAGTTTTTTTAAAAAAAAAACAGAATAAAATAATAAAAAGTGAGAGAGATATGAATTTCCACATGGACTTGCCACATCATCCAAGTTACTGCCATATGTCATTCAAGCTCGACAAATTTAACACAAGTTTGATGGAAGCTAACAAAAGGTAAATGTGACATGAGGGTACCACTTTGGGGTTTTTTGTGACACGAAAATTAATTTAAGGTAAATGTGGCACATGTATACAAGCGGTTTTTCATGGAATTAACTCTACAAAATAAGGGATCTTAATATAGTTAGACTGTTCTTTAACACTTGCAAAAGAAAACTAGTACTCAAAATTATAAAGAAACTAAGAGCTTCACTATGTTCACGCCTACGGAAGGAGACAGCAAACACACTAGAGATACCTATAACGGAGCTACAAATGGTAAAATAGGCACATGATGGGCATAGAGACCTAACCAAAGCCATCTCTAGAAATCCTTACTGCTAGGACTCTGTCATTGATACCGAAGGATGCATTAAAACAATGATTTGAAACTCTTGAACCCTGCAAATGACATGCCTCCTCACCTCAGTGGTATCTTTTCATTGGGATGCTGAAGTACTATCACAACATCACGGCTTGTCCACACAAGACTCTCATCTTCCATCATAAGATTTGCATCCACATCAGCTAGTGATAGCACAAAGCTGGGGAAAAGAAATACAATTGAACTTTAATACCAATCCAATTAATCTTCTTTGCTCAAATGCGGGAGAGAAGAGACAGTCATCAAGGAAGGTAACAAGGGTATCGTTTATAAAATTTACAAAAGTCATGCACTTTGTCATCGATTATATAAATTGTACGGTTATAGAGGGAGAAAAAGTACATAATGTATGACTTAATATGTATACATATAGAATTGCATTGCAGAAGTAAATTTATGCTCTAACAGACTAGAGCTGTGTCTCTACACCAGTACATAGAAGCCTACGAGAATTATCTCACATAATATCGAACATCTTCAGCGATCCAACAAGAGGTTATTAATTAGTCATCAAAGACATTTGGACTTGCTTAATTTCAAGGTAAGCACATGGCAACCTGAAATTGGAACTAATTCGACATCAAGAAGCTTCATTCAACAATCTCAAATAGCTCAACATTTTCTAGAAATAGTATATTGTCACCCAAAAAGGTTCAAGTCTTATGGAAAATGCACATAATTTAGGCTTCAATGCAGGGGGGGGGGGGGGATTGGGTTGGTTTTAAAAGTAGGTTTTTCTTTTGGTACAGTAAATACACAAAAAAACATATGTATCCATCAAGCAATGAGGTTCTTACTTTCGGTTGATTTCTGGATTTGACTTTAGCTAATATGACACCCAGAAAGCCACCTTCCCCAGAACAGCACCTTATAAATGCTAAGTGCAGTTCTAAACCAAACAACTAGTAATCTACGAAAGTATGTATAACATATATGTTTACCAAAAAGATAATTATGCAAGTTCCCTCCAATATGAGAACAGCGAAGAAGTTTTGGCCACTTTGATGTAGGATTTAGCACAATGCAATAGTATCATTCATGACAATTATAAAGTTTATAGAGGAAAAAAAGCAGACGAGATCTAGGAATACGGCATTATAATATAGCAAGAGAACTATGCCACAGAATTCCGACAAAGTGGCATTCTCACACAGGAATCACTCTGGTCCCATAGGTTCGGTGCAAATCCCCCTTCTTCTTTTTCACCCCCTTTTTCTTGTCCTTTCCAATCTTGGTGTCATAAGTGGCCCAAAGAGGTTTATGCTTAAGTATGGAATCACTTGAATCATCTGATTCGCCCATCCAGTCCTACACAAGAAAAGCTGAGAAATGTTATGGCTCTAGATAATAAAAAGCAAAATCACCAAATGGACGTTGAGTGCTCTGAGAGACTGGAAATGCATAAAATGCTAGGCATTGATTTTGTAACACCCAGAAGACAATTGAATTGCACAGCGAGTTCATACTAACCTGGCGGAGGAAAAATTTATTTGAAAGAGATGGGTCTGCAACTTCCAGTAAACCAGCAGCAAGCACGTCAGTGGACCGTTCCATTTCCTGCAGATATTATCTCCGAGTAAATCCACTGGCTCGTAGAATGATTAGCTCTAAGGCAAAATCCATACGACATTGAAGCCTCAACTAGCCACAGCAAAAGACATGGTCTCGGGCACATTGGTTTCGTCTTTTGCCCTTTTCGTAGAATGTGAGTGATCAAAGGATCAGGGGGGTGGAAACACGTTTAGATATGAAGGAACTCTTCAAGAGAGGGTAAGTACAGGCCAAGCAATCTACAATCTCTGACTATTGAATTATTCCAAATTGTTGCACCTTTTCAAACCCCACCCAAAAAATAAAAAATAGGCATGAGTAGTTATTGGGTATTGACCAGAGAGAGAGCTCACTTCTTTGAGAATAGCCCCGTCAAGATAAGTCTTAGTGTGAACATGAAAACGTCCGTCCTTTTTGGTCTCTTGCAATGAATGCCCTCGCATTGCTTTAGAGACAGCAATTGCAAGCTTCTCATGGCGATGTAAAGCATGTGAACCCCCAATAATAACTACTTCTTGGTCATCATGAACCATCTTCTTAACCTAGAAGCAGCAGAAGAATAACATAAGAAAATTGCCAACTACAGGCAATGCATGGTAATATAGAGTGCAATAATCCGAGTAACTCTTATTTGGACAAACTGACTCAGATGATTGAAGCCAACCAATACGCCATAACTTCCACAGAATTGGCCATGCACATGGTTAACGAACAAGAGAACGTTGCTATGGCCTCATACAAAAAGGTTCTCTTGTTTATCGTTTCCCTCAATTGATCAACCATGCCAAAACGAATTCTTGAGCATTGCTGCTAAGTTCGCTGAAACCAAATGTCCCTCATTTTGAAAGAAAGACCAACCTTATCACAAAGAAATGGATCCAACAGGCTCAATAATTCTTCTATTCTTACACAATCTTAGCAAAGTGCACCACTTTGTCAAGCTACTCTACTGGAATTTCTTTTAGTTGACGAATGCCTAATTCATTGAGCCAAAGCTCAAAAGTATTCTTTTTGGTGAACGTGTTAGCAGATTGTATATGTTTATGCAAAACCTTTCTTCCTCCTAAAAGCCTGGGTTGCTACATTCCAGAGGGCAATAAAAACCTGTAACCCTCCACAGATTCAAAAAAGGGAGCAAAAACTTGCATAGCTTCATAAGTTAAAAGAAAAGTATATACAATTGCTCTAAGATAGCTAACAACAAGCATAAGCATTATTTGAATTCTGAATAACCATGATACATGATGGGCTTTCAGCACATTATTTTTGAAATTTTTACTTTTGTTTCCTGCAAATAATGTAGTCATCTCGTACCTTGAATTAGAATATAACAACAAGGGCATAAGTCAAGACACAATCAGCCCCATAATAGTGTTAGGGACAGTACCACAGGACCAAAACACAATTGATAACATCAGAAGCATAATTTAGCCCAGAAAGAACACGAAAAGGCCATTTACCTCAGCCTCAATTTCCGCAATGTCTATGCTGTAATTGTGGCCTTTTTCAATGATATTAAAACGATTATGATTTTGAAGAACGATGATGGGTATCAGCAACCTTGTTGTGAGATCAACAGTTTCAAACCTGGATAAACAAAACACATAGAGATTACCACTTAAAGTGGAATTGCATAAAACAAACAGTAAACCCATAGAAATGATTCTAGGCATTCAAAAGTATGAGTCTAGGACACAGCTAAATATAATTCTAGGTATGTCCATATTGTGCAAATAAATGGGAACCAGCAAAACAAATTAGGTCTCATGTACCTTATGTCTGGAGCTATAACATGTTCGACTGTTGTTGCTATAAGACTTGCAAGTTGACCATCAAACACATCATGGGAAGCAAGGTCATTTGCAGCACCAAAACCCTTGGGGAACATAATGTTTCGTAAACGTGGTAGAGTTCTTGAGCTGACACTTCCCTCCTCTGTTTCAATCTTTCCATATGTGCAAGGACCAGCTGAGAGGTCAATCACGACAAATCTGGAGTGCAACACATAGTTGACAGACTACACTTGGTCAGACCGTTCTTGCCTTTTAAGCACCTAGATTTCTCATATTTTGTGTTGACAGACAATTTCTTAAAAAAACTGAAGTCAGAGAACTGCAATGTGGAACTATCCATGCCATTCCAATCACTTGAAGAAAGTGAAACATACAAACAGAAAAAGCAAACAACCATCCCATCATGTGTTTTTAACATGAGTAACTGCCCGACCGGTACCTGCCAGACCCAAGCCAAACTTGAGATGCCCCTCCTCCATTATAGCGGTAGCGGTAGATGTAATCTCCTTCCTGTTTCTTCATGTCTTCGTCAGTGAATTGGCCTATTCCCCCATACATCAAAGTGTCAAGATCAATTTCCTTATTCCTGGGATCCATTCTGACCTGTAAAAACCAAAAGTAAGCCTATAAAGATAAAGGTTGTGAAGGTCACAAGCCAACAGGAGAAAATTCTAAAATCCAGCCAGACACCCAAAGAGAAACTCCTTGAAGGGAAAAAAAAAATGTCCTAGAAGTCACAGATTCACATTAACTTTTCTGGTCATCCATCAACAAATTAAATTACGACAAAGGGGAAAAGTCGGAAGAAAATAGAATACACCATCACTATATTAACAACAATCGAGACTGAATTTGAGACTATACTTTATCAAAGTTAACAATGAATATTGCATTCGGCACAGGCCTATCCATCTCTGAAGCAGAAAGTCCACCATCCTCCGTATCGAATATGTAGGAATATAACCTCTGAAATACAGGTTCCACAGCCATTGCTTCCACCTCAAACAGGGTTACCTCTCTCCCAAAATCGCTCTGAATTTTCAGGAAAAACAATTGTTTAGAAGCATCGATACATTCAAACTGTAAAGACAGTCAATCACAGCAATCAACACAAGCTTTGTAGAACTTACCTCCCTTGCAGTTCCAGAAGTAACCATGGCCTCTTTCATGGCCTTCTCAAGTGCAATGAGTTCAGGCTGTGCAGCCTATTAAGTAATACATCAATTACGGAAGATGAGTTTATGTTTACTGCCAAATTACAAATAAGGACAAGGATAGATACCGAATCACCAAGCATATATATAGTAAACCCAACAGTTCATGAATAATTCTAGAAGACACCAATGCAGAGAGAATAACACATCTACTTTATATATATGTTACTGAGCAAAATCATACTGACTGAAAATAGAAAGTGCAAATAAAAGTTGAAGATACGAGAGAACTTCTGAGCAGAAAGACATAAACAAAATCTACAAAGAAATTATTACATGATATGCATTATACATGACGTGATGCTCGATGTCAATAGGCTCTCCTGTCTCCAAACACGAAGGCCTGTGTGATGTAAAGCTAACTCTCAGGAACTCTTCAAACTTGTGAGCATCCATTTTGTACCTATATCCTCCGTCACCGTCAAAACCTATAAGGACTACATTCACTTCCAATGGGACCTGAAAAGGCACCTGCATCGAAATCCACCCACAATCAAATGACGCACAAAAATATTTCCAAGCGAAGTATACAATCTCATGGTGACACTACTACCTTACATCAAATATTTTATCATTGATCGCTCATATTATTAAGCAATACAATGACAGGAAAATTCGTTCCCTAGTTTCATATTAGTGCCAGGATCCTTAGCTAATGTTGTTTGTATAAAACGTCTAAGATAATCTTGAGCCAGCGAACTTGAAATGAGTCACGTAAGGGAGGCCTATCTTCCCCCCAACCTACTCTAGTCCGACTCAATATCGATTCCATGTCTTTACGACAAGCAGCAACGTCGTACAATCAGCCAGTTCGCTTATTGGTTAAAATAGTACGCCACTCAATCTCGCCAAATAACAATTTTGCAGTAGTTTTACTACGAACACCCCTAATTCTTTCATTTGATGATCCCAAACGCACAATTGCCGTCTTAAGCTTATTTCTAAACTCACTGATACGCCTTCCCAGCAAAAGATTGCCCCTCCTTCTCACTCATATTCCTTTCTACTTCGTCCCATTCATCTGTATACGCAATCGCTAATGCAACACCAAATCAATTCACCGGAGAAGCTGAGAGTATTAAGCAGAGAAGCTGATGAAGCGAGAGAGAAAGAAAGAGGTCAGTTGATCTAGAACCTCGGCCCGAGAGTGAAGCATCCGGCGAACGTCGGACCGAACACCGTCTCGGACCTCCTGGAAGGCGCCGTGGTGCCACTGCGGATGACCAGGATCTCGCCTGAAGGCTTGCGGAGCTGACTCGGACTGAGTCGCGAGCAGACTGAGCGCCAAGAGGAAAGGAAACGCTAAAGACTTGGAGCCGAGAGCCATGGGAAGGATCACGGAGTCAAGCCAGATTTCGTTGGCTTCGAAGTCTGCAAAAACCCTCGCGATGGGCGGGCGAGTGCGAGGTTTTACCGACGAAGCCGACGAAGAGGATTGACGAACATTTTCTCAGAGCGCAAACGTCGCTCCCTTCGCGAGGAAGATCGCTGTATTTTCGAAAATGCCCCTGCCAATTTTGATGTGTCCGATGTTTGAGATCGGAACAATTTTCTAATTAGTACCCTACCTTTTCCCTATTTAATGCCCCAGCTCCTTTCTTTCGTCCTTTTATGCAATCTAATCCCTGACTCGTTCGATTATCAAACAAATCTCATGCCGAATAAGAAGCTCCATAATAATTGATAAAAATTGTTAAAAGGATAATACAAACATTGACAGATCGCGTATTATAATTATAAACATAGATATATCGAGTGAATGATAATAAAAAAAAGATACGAAGTACAATAAAATTAAATTTAACTACGGTGATCGCATTATGTGCATGGACTCAAGTCCGAGCAAGAGCCGCTAATGAGAGTGAGGTTTCAATATTCAATCTTACGTGTCGGTCATGAACCTTCAATTCAATTGGAACGGAAAAAAAAAATATTACTTATGAGTTCTAACCATTCTTTTGTTTAAATTAAATTGAGATTTTTCGACTCATATGCAAAAATAAGCAAAGAAACAAAGGGCAAGGAAATGAAAAAAGAAGAAATTCTTTCAACATTCAATCTCACGTGGCGATCACGAACTTGTAATTCAATTGGAACCGAAAAAACGAAAATTACTTACACGAGTTATAACCCTTCTTCTGTGTTAAATTAAGTCGAGATTTTCGACTCGTATGTAAAAATAAGTAAAGACAACTGTTGACACCTAAATTTTGACTTTTTAAAATTCATTCACTTAAGTACATAAAAAAAATGAGAATTTGTTCACACCAAAAATTAATTTTTTCATGCATTGCATATTTAATTTTTTGTCGGTCATGCATTTTATTATGGTTAACGACGGAGGATTTGAGTTTAAATTGACAAACGATTGGACTGAGCATGAGGGAGGTGTGCCGAAAGGCTTATGAAGTTTTGAACTTAAAAGAAATTTTTCCACATGGACTGAATTGCAAATACATAAAACTTCAGGGACTGAATTGCAAATACATAAAATTTTAGTGATTGTTTTGCAAAGAAGAGTTAGTGGAGAAATTAAAAAGAAAGATGGAGAAGGGGAGATATAGAAGGAAAGATGGAGAATGGAAGATGGTAGAATTAGAAGGGAAGATGAAGAATTAGAATGGGAGATGGAAAGATTAGAATGGAAGATGGTGAATTAGAAGGGAAGATGGAGATAAAGAATGGAGGATGGTGGAATTAGAAGGGAAGATGGAGATAAAGAAGGGAAGATGAAGTTAGTGGAAAAATTAGAATGATAGATGAAGATAGAGAAAGGAAGATGGGGAAGTAGGCTATAAAAGGAGGAAGAATGAGAGCCTTGAGAAAGGGGGATTTTTGGAGAGATTAGAGAGAAATTGGGAAGACTTTGGAGATTGGAGAAAACTTGAGGAGAGATTTTGGGAGAGAAGAAAATCTAGAGAGAAAAAGAAGACAAAAAAAGAGAGAATTCTTTTAGAATAGAGAATTGAGGGGAACGAGAGTTCGAAGCTCGGAGTTACCATCTTCATCGACCAATACAATCCGCGAGTCCATCCCCGTCGTTCGAGCCGCGATCCGCCATCTTGATCAACGAGGTAATCCGAGGTCCGAGTTCGATAATCAAATCCGCCAAGTTAGGTAACGATTCTAATCATTTAGAATATTCAAAATTGTGTTGCCTAAATGGATTGATTTGAATTTCGATTATACCTTGTTGGACATATTGCATTTCTTTGGAATAAATTGCATATCCAATTTTTGAGATTTTTATTGCACGTTGTAATATTTTCTTTAAAAAATAACAAAAAGGGGTTTGCTTTTGTTGCACATTTTCACATCATGTAGATAATTGCACGCGTAATTTATCTTGTAAATATTTAGATTAAACCGCACGCATTGCATATAATTTAGTTCCTTACCTTGTCATAAAAAGAAAATAAAAAAATTGCACCTTTGAATCTCAAGTGAAAATTCATCAAAATTGCCAAGTTGAACATTTTCATGAAATTGGTACCGAAAGGGCGCTAATAGAAATATTAGTGTAACCAAGTCCCCGAGCTTATTAATCTCTGGTTCGTAGGAATAAAGTATTTCTCCCGATACTTTATTTAGGTGTCTAATCAACCTACCTTAAATGATTAGTGGCGACTTCAAGATAAATCCTTCTTTTGATGAAATTGAACCTAAGTCATGATTTGGTAGAACTTGGGAGAGTTCGAGCTAGGCTAGTTAATTCAATTTAATTAACCTGGTAATCCATTAACTTTAAAAATCGGGAAACTGATTTTTTTTAGGTCGCGACAGTTTGGCGACTCCGCTGGGGACTAACTTGAATTTTTTGAAATTTAAGGAGGACTTAGGCCAGAAAAATTTCATGAAAATTCACTTGGTTTGGCAATTGGTTGAATTTTAATCCTTAGGTGTTAAATGGTTTTGTAGAACGGGAGTTATAAGGGGTGGAGTGTTTGGCTAACCCTTTGTTTTGCAGGTTTGGTGTGTGAAACTTGTCATTTAATTTTTGAATTATTGAAGCGGTGTTTGCATTTAATTGTTGTGCATGATTAATCGCTTTAGCACTACATCACACACATCCCGTGGTCGGACCTGAGCCACTAGTTTTAGGATGGTATCGTGATTTGGTTCTAGCGTTCGCCGTGAGATCACGTCGAAAGTTAGTCCAGATTCACTCCCGAACTTCTTTTCAAAAATGAGTTTTAAAAGTTATGCCTCAGGCTTGGTAAGATTACCAAAGCGGTGGTTTTAATTTTTGACTCGAGTAGCCGAAGTGGGAAGGCCCGGCTAATCTTGGTTACATCGCGGGATAGCGACTAATCTTGATTATGTGCGCGAGATTGTCGCCTTGGCGTAAGTCTTTCACTTCAATTTGTGAGCCTTTAGGATAGTTAGAATAAGGTTAACCCACGAGTCATGTGCATGTCCATGTGATTGTTTATTTTCCTATCCCACGGTAAAATACGCTTCTGAACTTCATCTTGTCTTATGTTATTGTTTGGTTCGGTCCATGACACTTAAGATTGTAGCGCGTGATTTATAGACAATGGGACACATTGATATCCGTTTCATGTACATTCCAAAGGCCAAGTTGAAGCAGATGTGGAGGCACTTGAGCATTGATGCACAGACCTATGCCCTTAGTCGTATGGGTCACGTATTGCCACTTTTGGATATTGAATTATAGACTGGGGTCATGCAGGCGCTTGCACATTTCTGGTGCCCATATACTGCTACTTTCATTTTAGGTAAGCACGAGCTCACTCCGACTTTGGAAGAGTATAGCCTTGCCATTGGAAAACCTTTGACCATTGATTTAATTCTCCCTTGTGTGAAAATGGATCCAATTTTCATTTTTGCTGAGTTTTTGAAAATTAGCGAAAATAAAATGAGGAAAATTTTAAAAGGAAATTGTCATATGTGCCCTTTCTCATTCATCGTTGAACTTTTTTATAAGAGCAATTCATACTTGCAAAGCAGGATCTTTATTCTAGCTTTCTTCGGACTTGTGATCTTTCCGCTCCAAAAGGATTTTATTAGTCCATCCATGGCTTGGATAGCTAGGCAAGTTTGCAATGGAATGAACTTTACTAATGCTATCATGGCCGAGACTTTTATATCTTTGACTCGTTTTAAGCAAAACAAGGAAAAAACATTTCACGCTCCGGTTGGACTTTTGCAAATGTGGTTTTTCTCTCATTATGCTAAGTTCGGCTCAAAAATAACCATTCCACGGGTAAGTCAAGAGGAAAACCCAATTGCAAAATTTCAAGAGTTGCAAAAAAATATTGCTAGATTGTCTTATTCCGAGTGGATTGATTTTTTTTAAAAATCCGAGTCCCAAGGTTTTTCAATGGCAAGCTATATGGTTTCAAGTCTCTAAGGCTCGTTTGTACCATGGTGAGCGAGAGCCTATACTTCTTTTGGGTATTACCGGTATGACGCAGTATCATCCTCTCCGTGTGGTACGGCAATATGGAGTTTTACAGGATATTCCACCACCTTTGGGGCCAAACACTTTTCAAGTTGAATTCGTTGCAGGCGAGAATTATAGAACCGAGATCAAGCATCTTGACCAAACTTGGCTCAAGTCCAAGACTCGCTCACTATCACTACCCAAGGAGGAGCTCGAGGGAAAGGAAAAATGTTATCATGCGAAGGTCCAGTATATTAAGTATCATTTGATACCAACTCACATGCTTCCGAAATTCCTGTTGGTGATTGTGAAGCCCACCCGTCAAGCCGAGATCGAGACTTATGCATAGAAGACGCAAAAGGCGAAAAGACAAATGAAGACTTTGGCTAAGGAAAATGCACGACTTCGGAAAGAGTTGGAGGCCCATTTGTCTATAGATTGCGTCGCTACAAAGAAAACAAAAACAGCTTGATTTGCCATGTTTAGGATTGTTGTTCCATGTTTAATTGCATTTTCATGACTTTATGAGCTTTTCTTGTAATAAAGGTTACTGTTCAGATATGAATTTTTGGTATTACATAATTTTTATTGAACTTTATAGTTTTAATTGATCCATAGAGTCTTCACAGAAAACATTCACAAGACCCTAATTCATCACTCAAAAAAAAATTTTGAATCAATTCAATGTATTTTCCATTTATTACTGAATTTAATGTGAAAGAAAAACTGTATGGATTCTGGAATTTTCTCGACTTCACTTTTGTTTCTCCATTTATCACTAAAAAACATGCTCTTTTGAGAAAAATTAAAACATGAAAGTTGTAGATTGGGCTTTTAATTAGTGAACTGGAAATTTTTGGGCATCAATTCACATTTTTGATGACCCATTTATCCTCAAAGTAAAAACCGGACTGATCAGTTTTCTGGGCAGAATTTTTACAAAGAAGTATTAAACTGTATTAATCCACAAAGAATTTGCCTGTGACTAAAACATGAAAGTTGTTAATCATCATCTTGGGTATCGGCTCCCAAATTTTCATACCATTTTGACCTCTGTACGAATTAATATGATTTTTCTCGTAAAGGTCGACGAAACTGCAATTTGCAGAAATCAACCATTTTGTCATAGTTGCCTTCGTTTTTCGAGTCTAGAGGATGTCATGGATCGGCTCACTATTCTTGATACTCATACTCTCTTCTTCGTCATTGCCTTTTACAGGTAACTTGCCATAGTCCTTCAGATGAATTCTACGTACTTAAACCAGATTGAGAAAATGACTAAAAAGACTGAGATTGTAGCCACTATCAAAGGGACAATTGAAGAGCTTCAGGACAAGATGCAAGTCTTCGTCGCGTCGATAAATGAGATGATTGATATCGTGAAACATGATGTCCAATTTCAAGAGTGCCAGCTGGAGGGTGGTATAATTCAAGACCCTGACACGCAGGACCAACTTTCCCGAGAAGAGCCTCCAATGCTGAAAGAGTGGGAATTTACTCTACTCCCGGCGTCAATGTCTATCATATGGCCAATACTCCTCAGCAAGGGGGTGATTTAGCGAGAACAAGGCTTCTCATGGTTTGAGGACATTCACTATTTCACCCGGGGCAAGTTCTGCGATTTTCACCGCGATCAAGAAGGTCACTCCATCGAGGAATGCATCACTCTGAGATTTTAGGTCCAAAATATGATTGATACCGGCGATCTTATGTTTCGCGGGTGGAAATACTGCGACGGGAATCTAGACATGATGGTAGTCCCGAGCATGCGGTTGGAGTACCCCCATATGTTCGAGAATGAGTTGCCTCCGCTCCGTCGTTCTAGAGGTGTCACCTGGAACACATGGGATGATTAGCCAGACCAGGAATCAAGGAAGCTCTTTGAGGAAGCAGGCGTAGACCCAAATCAGTAGCCCATTTTAATTTCTTGCATTCCCCTGCGCAAGAACTATCATTGCTTTTCTAGGATTTCATTTTCATGTTATGCCTTAGGATTTCCTTTCATTTCATGTCGCATTTTAGGATTTCCCTTTCAATAAGGTGTAATTAATTGATTTAATATCAATAAAATTACATATGTCTTTTTTATTAAAATTTTGAATCTTGTTGAAGCATTCCAAACCAACCCAATAACGATAACCAACGATCGAACAATATTGTCATTCCTGGTAAGAACTGAGGGTTGGGCTTTTTCAAGCAATTCTCGTCCCGCGGTCTTCAAAAGAAAAAAAATTTCAAAAAAAAAAGAATGAAGAATATCATCTGTTTAAACCCTGTTTGTTTTTCTGATTTTGCTACTTTATGTTTCAGGGGCAAATGCGAGGAGGGAGATACGGTGGATCCTACCATATGCCATGCCGATGACCTGGATAGTTCGGATGAATCGGGTACTGACATCGAAGAAATACAATGGAACCTTGAACACCATGGGAAAGTTAAAGCTCTAACCGACGAGGAAACTGTAGCAATAAACCTTGGCAGTGCACAAAGCCCCAAGGAAGTTAAAATCGGGGCGAATCTTCCTAAGAGCATGGCTGAATGTCTGACGAACCTTTTAAGGGACTACCAGGATATCTTTGCCTGATCTTATGCAGATATGCCTGGTCTTGATCAATCAATCGTCGAACATTGTCTACCGACTGATCCTTTAATTGAGCCTAAGAAGCAGAGGCAGCGAAAAGCTAAACCAGAGCTTGCAAAGAAGATTGAAGAAGAAATCATGAAGCGTATCAATGTTGGGTTCATTGAAGTTACCCAATACCCAAGTTGGGTGGCCAATATAGTCCCGATGTTAAAGAAGGATGGTCGTGTACGGGTTTGTGTGGATTATCGTGATTTGAGCAAAGCTAGCCCGAAGGATGATTTTCCTCTCCCACATATTGATGTGCTCGTCGATAGTACATCAGGTTTCGAATTATTCTCATTCATGGATGGTTTCTCCAGTTATAATCAAATCCTAATGAATGAAGGGGATAAAGAAAAGACGGCATTCACAACCCCATGGGGGGTATTCCATTACAAAGTTATGCTCTTTTGCCTCAAGAATGCCGAGGCAACATACCAGCGAGCAATGGTCGCGATCTTTCATGACATGATGCATAACGAGATCGAGGTCTATGTCGACGACATGATCGCCAAGACTCAGCGTGGAGAGGATCACGTTGGGACATTGGCAAAATTGTTTGAAAGGCTGCGAAAATTCAAGTTGCGCCTTAACCCCGCCACGTGTGTCTTTGGTACTAGCACGGGTAAGTTACTTGGGTTCATTGTTAGTAATAAGGGCATTGAGATCGACCCGTCCAAGGTTAAAGCTATTTGTGAGCTTAAGCCGCCAACGACCGTCAAGGAAGTTCGGAGTCTCATGGGTAGATTGAATTATATCGCCCGGTTCATTTCTCAGCTATCCGAGACTGCAAAGCCATTTTTAAAACTACTCAAGAAGAATGCACTGGTTAAGTAGGATGGCGAATGTGAAGAAGCTTTTGAGAAGTTGAAGCAACACCTCATGAATCCGCCCGTGCTTGTTCCGCCTACTCTAGGACGCCCTCTGATTTTGTATCTTACAATTCATGACGAGTCCTTGGGCGCTATGCTAACTCAGGGCGGATCAATTTGTGGCAACGTCGCTGACTGCCATAATGAGAAATGTTGAATGGCCTCACGTAGGGAAATTTCAAGTGAAAAGCCCAAGAGATCGTAAACTATCCCGAGAGCGTCGCAAAATGAAATGGCCCAATGGGACGTAATAGGACTTGTTGCCATAAAGCTAACTTAAATTAAAAGGAGCCCTCCATGGACGCCTACGGTTCACGGGCCCGATGGCATGGGAAACGACGATGGTCCAAGGCAACCCAAAAGAGAACAAGGCCCAGCCAAGCGAAGTGCTTATGTGACGAGCTTAAAGTGAAGGGTAACTCAGTATCGATTCCAATTTACCCTTTTTAATCTCATGTTTGACATTTCTTCTTTCCATTTTGACAGGTAATTAAAAAAAATAAAAAAAATAAAAAAAAATAAAAAAAAATAAAAAAAAAATTTCCGATGAGCTCAGGTGATGAATCAAGGCACAACCGATCATTGAATGGCCTTGCCTACTCCATGCACGAGTTAGTCAAGCACAAAAATGATTTTCCTACCCAAATGCCATAAAGTCCAACTTTCGACTTAGGCCAAATGAAGGGGCAATTCCAGATGTCGCTCACTTAGCAGACATACAATCCAGCCCGGTCCAGACAAAGAACTTCCTCAATTCAAAGGGACATACAATTCGATCTAAATGGAGAAACTTCTTCAATTCAAATTCACAAGAAGTACATGCAAGGGGACATACAATTCGATCGAAATGGAGAAACTTCTTCAATTCAAATTCAAAAGAAGTACATGCAATGGTAAAGCGGTATCGTTCCAATTTCTCTAGAACGTGAGAACATACATTAACGCATTCCCTTCCAATTTCTTGTAAAGACATACAATCCTATCCAAATGAAGGAACTTCTTCAATCCAAGTCCACAAGAAGTACATACAAGGGTAAAGCAGTATCGTTCCAATTTTTTCAGAATATGAGAACGTATACTAACACATTCCCTTTCATTTTTGCAGGGGTCATCATTGTGCCGGATAGGTAAGAATCCCTTCCCCTTAAAACTCAATAAAATCCAAAAAAATCTTGGAATTCTCAAAGCAGGCGCCAAAGTTTCTACAACTCATTCACATGGACAAAGACAACTCACGATCCCTAGAGTCTTCTTGCATGCTTACATGACTTGTTCATCAAGATTTTCACAAAAAATCTCATGAGTTATTTGATATCGATCGATCAAAGCAAATCTTTGCTTCACCGACCCTTTGACCATGCAACGTCAGCTAAAGGAACACCGGGCAAATTGAAAAGTCCTTGTCCACCAAATTCCCAAAGTCAAATTCCCAGCTAGGGCATGTACGGGGGCAATTTTGGATTCTGCCAAAGCCTGGCCTGATTGAGAACAGGGCAAACTGATGGCGAGCTCCAACTTTAAAAAAAAAAGGAAGTGTCCTATCTCTTTATCATATGTCTTTCAAAGTGACACCCAATTTTCTTCTTGCAGGTGCCAAACTAGAGGACATGCCTTTGATTGCTACTGTTGAAGCAAGTCAAAACCAGAGCTTCCCAATATTCGTTCACTCCATCATTTTAAGACCCTATTCATGCACATTCTTTTTATGCAGGGTCAATTGTGGGAATGAGTAATCAACTAGAGTTCGAATTCAAATCCCCATGAGTGATTATGTCTGGGGCAATTCCCAATTTTGGCAAAAGCCATGATCGCTTGATGCGATCCATCCTGATGGAAATGAGGCAAACAAGGGCATTCAACCAACCATGTTGGTCTTCGCCATATCACAACTAGAGCGAACATATTCTGGGGCAAACATGAGAATGAGCTCGTCCTCGACTCAAACTCGTTTGATCCGCTCGCATGTCTTGGGACAACTTAGATTCCTCTTCATCTGTTTTTGAGAAGCATGGCAATTCTGATTAATTGCTACATCTGCCTGATTGAAAAAAAAAATGCTTGCAAATTGTGTGATTTATATATGATTGTTCTTCATGTTTAATTTACCAACTTTGAATAGGGAGCATGAATTGCATATGATGCATCGAATGTACAGAATGGGGTATGACAGGATGATGAAAGGCAAGCCATTCCCATACACGTCCTGTAATCTAATCCCCAGTGAGATGAGCGGTAGTCAGGATCCGCATTCCTCTAGGCGATGGGTTTTCTAGCAAAAGGTACGATAGCCGAAGTGATAGAGGCATCCATTTCTCTATCTAAACACTAAAGGTGTCCATTGCAAATCCCTTGAGGTAATTCTCTTACCCCTGTCAAGAACCACCCCACATTGGGGCGAGATGAGGTAATTCCAGCAGCGGCATGAGGTAAATAGTTAAAAATTCTCTTGCTCAAACTAGCATCAATCTTCGGGTCTTGCTTTGCATTTTACTCGAACTTTAATTCAAGTGCCTAAGGATGATGAAGAGCATTCATTTCTCTATCATATATACTACATCCATCGTACAGCCCAATTGAGCCTGTATATTCATTTCTCAAGCCCATATTGGTGATCATTGCTCATTTCAAAGCACAGATAACGCCTTCCCCCCAATGAGCAAAATTAAAGATAATTGGGCCAATAGAGAATTCTCGAATGAGCCCATTTCATATGCTAGACTTTTCATGTAATGTCTAGTATCATCTTTTGAAAATCATCTTGTTGCTAAAATTCAAAGCCACAAGATTGTCAAAGAGAAAAAGAAAAAATGTAGCCTAAAGAAAATGGGCCTGCTCCCAAACAAAAGGAGTCGAGAATAAGAAAAGCAAAGGCTACTCCAAAGAATCTCGGGCAGAAAAAGCAAAGTGCCTATCAAAAGCAAGGCCAATGCCCATACATCTGTAATGAATTTCTAACTTCGAACATGCATTTTGAGAATTCCCGAAAAAGGATCCCCAAAGAAGTCAGTTTGTAAAGTGTAAAAGAACTACCACCCCTCAGCCAATGGTGGTATTCATTGAAGACAAATTCAGGAAGGTCAAAGATCGGTGACAAGACTGCAATGATCACCGGTACCAAGCTCTTCTCATATATTTTTCTGAGCCAACACGAGCCTTTTCGTTTCTCAGTTCCCAAATCCTAACCTACGTTACAACCCTTCAAAGCCTCTTCTAATTAGGGCATATGAATTAACGTAGAGTTGAATGATTTAAAGCATCGCTCGAAGAAGTTCGAGCAAAATTATTTCTCTTTCATTTTTGCAGGGTTCTTGACTTGTAAACCCGGAGCAGATGATGAAGATGTCTTTCAAAAAAGCCTTGACTCCATAGGAGTCTCATTTGGTAAACCATTGACCTAGCCTATATTACGGTCCTAATCAAGACCTCCAAATCGGCTTGGTCGTACCAATTGCGAGATTACTCAAACCCTTGTTGAATGCGATGATGGTAAGATTGAGTGATTTCTCTTGAATCCTGCAAATCAGGAGAAACAGCTTTTCTCGAGAGTAGAAGAAAGCCCTTTCAGACTGAAGTCCCCCATTCAAAGTACATTCGAGGTATTCACCAAGTGAATTTCAGCATACATGCCTGTACATGTTACATCTAACATTGTCTGTGCACATGCATTCCTGATATTCAAGCTACCTCATGAGGTCTTGAAATTCATCCAAGGATGACTGAATGAACAAGTAGTGTTGGCAAGTGCCCACTTGGCAAGCTTCCAAGCTCCCAGGTAAGTATATCTTCAACCTGAGCCTTCTGATGATTGTTAAGGCACTCAAATCTGTTGCGACACATACAGTCATTCAAATATTCACCTTCTTCAGTGAAGCGTGATTTTTATGAAATACATGTCGCATTAGCATTGATTTGGTCTATGCGCATAATTTTGCTTCAAGAGAATAAGTAGGTATGATGCAGTCAGCCTGTCTACTCCTTGACCATTCGTTCAGAAGACCCAAGTAAGTTTTCTGAACCCATTTTTGAATATCTTGTGTTTACACTGACATGGCTTGTGTAGCACACCCTCTCGATGTGGTCACCGCCCTGTGAGATTGGTGGCACATCTCCCTTTTAGATCATCAAAGACCAGTTCTAATGATCTTGAAAGAAATCTACCTCTCAACTACCTAAAAAACCCAGGTAATTTTTCTGAACCCTTTTCAAAATCGCAAGCTTTGAGTTTGCACCAATGAGAAAGCACACTCCTTAATTTCATCCAGTTCATAATCGACATGCTCTTGTGATCTGCATGAAACATTTGTTCGAACCATGATCGACATACTCTCGTGGTCTCGACAAATTTTATCAAAATCATAATCGACATGCTCTTGTGATTTTGGTACCCTATCAAGTTCATGATCGACATGCTCTCATGTTCTTGATCTTATCCATCCAGTTCATAATCGACATGCTCTTGTGTCTGGATGCTTGTGCGAACCATGATCGACATGCTCTCGTGGTCTCGACAAATTTTATCAAAAACCATAATCGACATGCTCTTATGGTTTTGATACCCTTTCAGATCATCAAGGACCAGCTCTAATGATCTTGAAAGAAACTATGTGACTCCACTCGAAGAGATACAGTGGACACATCCCCTTACAGATCTTGCGCTTTCTCGCATCAGGGGGAAACCTCTGGTAACGGATAGGCACCAGTACCTTAAAATTCTTGCATCCACAAAATGCTTGAAGCTTAAGGGAATCATCAGCATTATGAGGTATTTAGTAAAACGGGTATCTCTATATGCGATCCATGTGCATATTTCTTTAATCCATTCCATGGACGAATGAAGTCTTGACACATGTTATTTTCAGTCCTGCATGTCATGCATCATATTCTCTTGCATAAAAAATGGGATTAAAACTCCCCCACAAAAAAAAATCATCATCATTCATTTGCATTGTCAAAATTTAGGTTCAATTTTGTCTTTGAGCGAAACCTCTACGAGTCTCCGCTCAAAAAGGGCCAGCTGTTGACACCTAAATTTTGACTTTTTAAAATTCATTCACTTAAGTACATAAAAAAATGAAAATTTGTTCTCACCAAAAATTAATTTTTTCATGCATTGCATATTTAATTTTTTGTCGGTCATGCATTTTATTATGGTTAACAACGGAGGATTTGAGTTTAAATTGACAAACGATTGGACTGAGCATGAGGGAGGTGTGCCGAAAGGCTTATGAAGTTTTGAACTTAAAAGAAATTTTTCCACATGGACTGAATTGCAAATACATAAAACTTCAGGGACTGAATTGCAAATACATAAAACTTCAGGGACTGAATTGCAAATACATAAAACTTCAGGGGCTGAATTGCAAAGAAGAGTTAGTGGAGAAATTAGAAAGGAAGATGGAGAAGGGGAGATATAGAAGGGAAGATGGAGAAATTAGAAGGAAAGATGGAGAATGGAAGATGGTAGAATTAGAAAGGAAGATGAAGAATTAGAATGGGAGATTAAAAGATTAGAATGGAAGATGGTGAATTAGAAGGGAAGATGGAGATAAAGAATGGAGGATGGTGGAATTAGAAGGGAAGATGGAAATAAAGAAGGGAAGATGGTGGAATTAGAAGGGAAGATGAAGTTAGTGGAAAAATTAGAATGATAGATGAAGATAGAGAAAGGAAGATGGGGAAGTAGGCTATAAAAGGAGGAAGAATGAGAGCCTTGAGAAAGGGGGATTTTTGGAGAGATTAGAGAGAAATTGGGAAGACTTTGGAGATTGGAGAAAACTTGAGGAGAGATTTTGGGAGAGAAGAAAATCTAGAGAGAAAAAGAAGACAAAAAAAGAGAGAATTCTTTTAGAATAGAGAATTGAGGGGAACGAGAGTTCGAAGCTCGGAGTTACCATCTTCATCGACCAATACAATCCGCGAGTCCATCCCCGTCGTTCGAGCCGCGATCCGCCATCTTGATCAACGAGGTAATCCGAGGTCCGAGTTCGATAATCAAATCCGCCAAGTTAGGTAACGATTCTAATCATTTAGAATATTCAAAATTGTGTTGCCTAAATGGATTGATTTGAATTTCGATTATACCTTGTTGGACATATTGCATTTCTTTGGAATAAATTGCATATCCAATTTTTGAGATTTTTATTGCACGTTGTAATATTTTCTTTAAAAAATAAAAAAAGGGTTTGCTTTTGTTGCACATTTTCACATCATGTAGATAATTGCTCGCGTAATTTATCTTGTAAATATTTAGATTAAACCGCACGCATTGCATATAATTTAGTTCATTACCTTGTCATAAAAAGAAAATAAAAAAATTCAATCTCAAGTGAAAATTCATCAAAATTGCCAAGTTGAACATTTTCATGAAATTGGTATCGAAAGGGCGCTAGTAGAAATATTAGTATAACCAAGTCCCCGAACTCATTAATCTCTGGTTCGTAGCAATAAAGTATTTCTCCCGATACTTTATTTATGTGTCTAATCAACCTACCCAAAATGATTAGTGGCGACTCCAAGATAAATCCTTCTTTTGATGAAATTGAACCTAAGTCATGATTTGGTAGAACTTGGGAGAGTTCGAGCTAGGCTAGTTAATTCAATTTAATTAACCTGGTAATCCATTAACTTTAAAAATCGGGAAACAGATTTTTTTTAGGTCGCGACAACAACAAAGGACAAAGAAACGTAAAAAAATAGAAATGCTTTCGACATACAATCTCACGTGACAGTCACAAACCTTCGATTCAATTGGAACCGGAAAAAACATAAATCACTTACAAGTTCTAAACCCATCTTCCACTCAAATTGAAATTTTCAATTCATATGCAGAAATAAGCAAAGGAAATAAAGGGCAAAGAAACCGAAGAAATAGAAATTCTTTCCATACGGATATGTGCTTTTTGCACATAACTAGTCGCATAGACTATGCTAATCCCACGAGTTAGACCGCACGTCCGATCTCTTTAAAAATCACGTATCTTTGTGCACTACGGTTAACATTGCCCATGGCATAATTAATTTAACGTACTCATCAGATAAATCCCAAAAACTTTTTCACCGTCTTGACGGCATTGACCACTAAGCCCTTCTTCCCCTTGACCGGCTCCGTCGCCTCGTCCAAGCTCAGCTCTTCCCTCAAACCGGCCAGCGCGGCCCCTTCTTTGCTGAACGCTTTGTATAGCTGCGGATACAAGCGCCTGATGGACTCCTTGAACTTCCCCGGCACCGCCACTTTGGACGGCCCCGGCTGCGGGGCGCCCTCCCGGAAGTACCCGACCCGGACCCGCCCGTCCGCGTAGGCCTCGCAGGCGTGCAGTATGGCGCGGGCACGGTCGCGGAAGTGCCACGCGACGATGGCCTCGAACCCTTTCGGAGGGGTCCTGATCAGGTGCAGCATGGACTTGCACGAGTGGACGAAGGCCGCCTCGTTGTAGGCGAAGGACTTCTTCTCGCCGGCGGATCCGGGCTTGAAGGACCCGAAACCTGGTTCGTTGTAGTAGGGTCGCTCGTTCAGCACGAGGGCCTGTATCGAAAGCAGCACCTGCAAGATGGTCGACTCATCCGAGTTCCATCGCTCGCTCTTTCTTTTGCCTAAAACACAGACACAATCATTAATTTTAACAAGTGAATTCATGCCGACCAGTAGAAGGGGAAATTACCAAAAAAATTCATAAATGATAATTTTTAATAATATTTTGAAGTTTTTTTATAGTTTTTTCTTGCTTAGGGCCGGCGAGCAATGCCGTCGCCAGACTTGGCGTGGGTGTCGCCGCCCTCGCTGGATCTGGGTTAGATCCGGGCAAGGGCGGCCTTATCCTAGCCGGAGCTAATTATATATGAATCCAATCCTCGATTCAGAAATCACATGTAAATGTGCCTACGTAAGTGATCAGAAACACAAGCTTTGTAAACATGCATTGTGCTATAAAATGCAAAAGATGTTACCCCTCCACGTATCAAGCAAGCTCAAGCAGACCATGCCGTTCCCGTAGAGGTTTGGGTTGATCCGGTACCCGAAGGACCAGTAGTGGACCTTGGGCGGCTGCGTCGGGTAGTGGGGCGGGAAGGATATGTCGAAAAAGTAGAGGCCGTCATGGTAGGGCGTGTCGAGGGCGCCGGCGATGGCGGCCCGGAGGAGGCCGACCCTCTTCTCGTAGGCCCTCACGGTGATGGACTCCGGCAGGTGCTGCTCCAGGAGCTTCCACTCCTGCATGATCTTCTTCTGGGTCGCAGCCGGGATGGACAGGCTCGCGTTGCTGTAGAAGTGGTCCGAGTCGTCGGAGACCACGTCGAAGCGCGGGAAGGGCTCGATCTCTTCGATCTCCGAGGCTGTCCCATCGGGCTCGACGGGAGCCGAGACGCCGACGGCGGCGGCGGAAGAAGAAGAAGAAGAAGAAGCGACGGGCGTGGTTCTGCGCCTCTTGTTTCTCGACATGATTTTAATGGTTCTTGGGTTTCGCCCTAACACCGAGTGACTATAACTCTGAGAGAGACAGAGAGAGGGGAAATATAACAGGAGGAGGAATTGCCTAAATGGATTAGGTCAGGTACCTAAGTTTAATTACCCAGAGATTGTGTGTATTATGAATATTTTCTGATGTTTATCTATTGTATTTTATTATTTATTTAAATTGTCAATCCTTAGCATTGTGAAATTTCTTTAAACCAATTTGAAACTCGGATAAAAAAATATTATTATTATAATTGTATACAAGTGAGGGAAGAAATAGTTACATATGAAAAGAAACATCATATATTTGTTTTAAATGGCAAACTTCTAAGGTTTTTCTTTTCTTCTTTTTTTTGGGAACAATGATAACTTCCAAATTGAACATTTGTGATAGAATCGGACAGATGGGCAAACAGATGAATAAGTGATTTACCATGATAAAGTCAAATAAAAAAATCCAAAAGTCATAATTAGATTTTGGTGATTCGTGGTCCGTCTTTTTCAACTTTTGAGATGATCCCCACGATCTCCTCTTTCGTATTTTGCAGATGATCATACTATTTTTAAGCTATTAAGAATATTTATGGCAAGCTTGGCTTTAGGGTGCCGTGGTCCATTTCAAGTGTGAAAATTTCCTATTTTTGTTGGATGATTTTCTCCATTTTCCTCCCAAAGTGCTTGACCTTCATGTGTGGCTCCACATATTGGGCTGATCATATTCCCTTTGTTAGGACATTACGCGTTTCTTATCGTGCAAGTGTAACTCTCAATTGTCTTGCCTTGATGCATGAAGTATTAGTTCACAACCACTCAAAGGTTTAATTCCTCTATTGCCAAAGACTTGAAAAAGGGATCTTACATTACATGACGCATACTTGATTTCACATTTTTGTACGATCACCATCGATTGCTCTAAAAATATAAGTTATTAGCTGAAGGTGGTGATTTAATATATAAATATTCTAACATTCTCCTTCGCACGTAGATTGGACTTTTAAGAATATAGTTAAAAAAATGTCGAACACGTAGTTTTATTTATCAAAACCTTAAACAGTTGGACTAGCCAATTACGTGGGAGAGTATTTGTTCTTTGGGTTTTTTTTTTCTCATGGTCCATTTGACGACTCTTTTAAAAGCTCAAATTATTAGATGAAAGCATAATTTGATATTTAAATACCCTAACACTTCTTCTCACGTGTAGATTGGACTTTGAAACTATGTAATTTTTTGTTAAACATACGGTTTTGTTTATCAAAACCTTAAACTCGAGAGCCTACAAACGGGGCGTCTAAACAGAGCAAATCCATCAAGGGGGCCGAGGGGTTGGACTAGGGAATTGTGCGGGAGAGTGTTTGTTCTTTTGGCCTTCACAATTCTATAATACCATATGAGATAATATGTGATAATTGCCTACCATTCTAAAAGTTTAACTTGATAGATGAAGTTGTAATTTGATATTTAAATTCTATAACTTTATTTGATTATGGTATGTTCCTTTAACAAAAAAGGAAGAAAGGGAACAAAATCTTTGAACTTATTATTATATGTCCTTGCATATTTTTTCTGCATTTTTTTGAATTACCGGTGTATTCTCAATAATGTGAAAAATGTGATAAATAGGGGACCCCGAAGATTCGGATGAAAAACGATTTATTCGATCTCCTTAGAAATATATTTGAGGTAATTTAAGGCTCAAAATTATATTCATCCTTTTAGAAATTTATTGAGAGAATCTTTATTATGATTAGATAACTTAAAATTCGTAGATATTTGTTGCTGTTCTTTTCCCAAAATTTTCGGGATAAGCATAACAACACAACGAAACGTAGCTGGCTTAACCGATCTAATCTAAATTAAAGAGGACGGTATCCGCAACTGTACTTTTATCTACTCTCCATCAAACGAACTTCAAAAAGATTTTGAACTTGAAATCACGGATCCGATTATTTTGCAAAAATATAAATGATTTGAAAATATAAAATAATCGCTCAGAAAGCTAAATGAATGATTTTTTTATCGGTCACGAAAATATTTGGACATAAATTATTATCGATAATAAATTTATTGGCTAATTATTTCAAGCGATATGAGTTATCTTTTCTAGAAAAATATTTTTCAAATCATTCATTTTTCGACAAATAAATAGAGCCTACTTGGGTTTATTTCTTTCTATATGTGACCATATTTATTATACTTTTAATTGAGAGAGAGAGAGAGCGCGCGCGCACTTTAATATGAATTTTTTAGCCATTTTTTTCATTTATAAATTTGTTAATGCGTTTCTTTTCAACATTTTTCTTGTTTTGGTCGAGGTTGTTGTTTTCAACATTCAAATGATAGAAATTGTGGTCATTGTTTTTTCTTGCTGTAAGCAAATAAAGACGTAAAAAGCTTGAATTGATCACATGAAATGGACCTTTGAATTGTAGTCTTTTCTAACCGCATTTAAATCGAAATTGCTTTCAATACACTTTTAAATTATAATGTACTTTGACCAAAAAAAAAGTTACAATTTACCGGATACTACTTGTATTTCGTGAAAATCACTCTGTCTAAAGTCATCTGTATTTATGCAAAGGCTTTTTCCAAACATTCTCCCTAACAAGCACTATTTTTTATACATGTAATCTCCCTACACCTATTAAGTTTAAGTTTTTTCGTTGCACTTTCTAACAATTTACCTTCGCGTGGGTTTGTTTTAGACTATTAACCATTTTGGTAGCAAAAATCACCTGCTCTTATTATTTTAGCACGAAAAAATTGATCATTTTAGAGTAGGAGTCATAGCATTGCACGGTCTGTAAAGCTGGCATAAATGTTAGAGACATACCTAGAACCTAATTACCTAGAATTGATTCTTAGATAATCATCTTGTAAGCAATTGATGTACTCGTCATTAATGATATATATTGAAATTACACAATTCTCTCTTCTACACGATCTTATCCAAAAATAAATAAATACGTAGGGTTATGAATTTCTCGCAGGTTGCTAATTCAAATTCAGGCTTTGTTTTATAGAACTAAAAAGTTAAGTGCTGAAAATTTAAAACATCGAATTTTCAATTTCCAGCGCTTAATTGGAATGTCAAACAAGCTTAATTAACTCTTCCTCCGATATATGATATTGAACTGTAGAAAGACAAAGGGATAACTAACTGTATAAACAAAAATTAATGACATCTCTCTTAATTAACCACCGAGTTTATTATTAATTACATAACCACGTAATTTTAATACAAGGAGAGGGGGGGGGGGGTACTTGGGAGTTCTTGTTGGTTTAATGCACTCTCCGTCCTAGAAACGGCCGAAAACATGTGATCACGCAAAAGAGAGGTCGAACCAGAGAGTACGAGAATGGACGGGATTTCGCATTGTTGAGTCGGAACGAATGATGATGGTTCGAGACGAATCATGCTCACCGCATGATGAATGATACCATGAAGCCCCGCCCGATGTATCGAACCCCTTCAAGTACGGCAATTCTAATGATATACGATGATTCAAATTACTTCATGCTAGGAAAAATTATCAAAAGAAAGTCATAAACATATTGCATTTACGTCAATTCAGTCTTATACATTTTCAAGCTTCATCAATGAGTTCATCTGACCAGTTTAGACTGAAAATCACTGTCATGAACGTCGGCCGTCCAAAATGATATGATCGGTGCTAATATGGACAATCTCTTTTCTTTTCTTTTCTTTTCTTTTTCCTTCCTATCTTCGCTGGTCACCAGGCTTCCTTGATGGCCGGCGACCAGCCACAAACGAGGGCCCCCGGGAAGCGTGTGCTCTGGCTGCGGTTAATGATTCTCCCACAACAGAACATGAAACTAGGGACTACAGTAGAGATTTTGCAGGGATTTCCTTTTGCCTTGTTAGGATCACAGAAGAAGATCTTTTCCGTAATAATTCACCAGAATCATAAAACGATTTCACAATGCATTCTCCACCAAAATTGACTCGGAATAACTTCATGTGCATTTGTAGTTTGTCAACATTATATGAAATGTTAGTGGTTAGGATTGATGCATTATCAAGTCGAAGTAAAACGTAAAGCGAGAAAGAGAAATCGAGACACGGGATTTTATCTTGGCTTCACTATAATTTACATCTCACACCTCTCATTATATCCCTCAATTATAAAAGAAAATGTACATATATTAACAATTATTCATAAGTCCAAGTTCAAACTGCTAAAGAAAAAATATGAGCTTAAATCATAAAAACTCTCTGATGTCCAGGGGTGTCGCGACCCTCTAAAAAAATTTTAAATTTTAAAAGGGGTTAACGGATTATTAGGTTAATTAGATTTGACTAACCTAACGCGGACCCTCCCAAGCCCTACCGAATCGCAACTTTGGTTTTTGTTTAAATGATTTTAAAATTTGGAGTCGCCACTAATCGTTCTTGGTAGGTCGATTAGAAATCTAAATAAATTAGCGGGAGAACTAATTTATTCCTGCGAACCAGAGATTAGGAGCTCGGGGACTTGGTTACACTAGTTAATTAAAACTAATGCCCTTTCGGTACCTTAATTTCATGGATATCCTAATTCGGCAACTCGGGCTTGGTTTATTCCTAATGCTATAGTAGGGTATTCTCTTTTGTGTTTTCACTTTTTAAATAGGATGCATGGATGGTATATATTTTTATTTGTTATATTTTTTTAAGTGTTAAAGATTCCCTGAAGCCGAAAGAAGGAGTGTGTTAACGACTTCTGTGCAGTATTACAACCTACTTATCTTTTGGGTCTGATGATTCAAAAATTAAATTATAGGAAGTACATGACAGTGAATAAACACCTCCAATGGGAGGCCTAGCATTGGCTTGGCTCTTCCCTTTGGGATTTAAGGTACAGGTATTTAAGTTGCAAGTATTTAAACTACTGTAAGTAAAAACCTCCAATGGGAGGCTAAGCATTGGCTTGGCTCTTCCCTTTGGGATTTAAGGTACATGTATTTAAGTTGCAGGTATTTAACTACTGTAAGTAAAAACCTCCAATGGGAGGCTAAGCATTGGCTTGGCTCTTCCCTTTGGGATTTAAGGTACATGTATTTAAGTTGCAGGTATTTAACTACTGTAAGTAAAAACCTCCAATGGGAGGCTAAGCATTGGCTTGGCTCTTCCCTTTGGGATTTAAGGTACATGTATTTAAGTTGCAAGTATTTAACTACTGTAAGTAAAAACCTCCAATGGGAGGCTAAGCATTGGCTTGGCTCTTCCCTTTGGGATTTAAGGTATAGGTATTTAAGTTGCAGGTATTTAACTACTGTAAGTAAAAACCTCCAATGGGAGGCTAAGCATTTGCTTGGCTCTTCCCTTTGGGATTTAAGGTACAGGTATTTAAGTTGCAGGTATTTAACTACTGTAAGTAAAAACCTCCAATGGGAGGCTAAGCATTGGCTTGGCTCTTCCCATTGGGATTTATGGTGCAGGTATTTAAATTGAGGATGGACTTTGTCCTCTCCATTTTGGGGTATGAATTCTTTAAAATAAAATACAACGAATTGATTCAACAATTTGAAATTTGTGCGCGCTTGAGGACTCCTCCAAGCCAATTTTGTGTTTCCATAGCGTAGACCATTGATATAAAGCTGCGGCTTCCTGACATAAAATAGAGTGAAATGTTAGTATACAAAATATGTGCTAATCTGCACCTAAAACCAGAAGAGTAGAAAGAGTACTTATCTCCCATTTTTTTGGAGGGATTTCTATAATTGATTTTCGCTCTCTATGTTCCCAATATAGAGAGTTTCTTTTGAATTAAGAGGGACTTTTAGTCACAGATCAGTTGAGAAATCGGTGGACAGCTTAGGAGCTTGTCTAGGCCGATTTTTGCATCTCGACGAGATTTTTGCTGTTGACGTAGAGATATCCTTCTCCTGACATAAAATATGGAAGAAAAAGGAGATGGAGAAAGTGTATACAATTTGTGCTAATTTGCGAGTAAAACCATAAATAAATGAATAAATAAAAACACTTAGCTTGAATTTGTTTGCTCGTTGACGAGGATGAACTCTTGATTTATATTGATCGATGAAGGAATTTGTGATGATAACCCCTAGCTTTAAACTCCCATCATCTTCAAAATTCTCTCTCTTTTGGTATTTTCTTTCTCTCAAAATTTTCTTCAATCTCCCAAAACTCTCTCAAACATCCAAAATTTTCTCTCCAAAAAATTCTCCCAAACACTTCAAATTTTCTCTCTCAAGAATCCTTTCTCAAGCTCACTTCTTCCTCCTTTTATAACCTACTCATCTATCTCTCATTCTAATTTTTCCACTAACTCTATCTCCCATTCTAATTTCTCCACTAACTCTTCTTCATTTTCATCTTCCATTCTCCATCTCTATCTCACATTCTAATCTCTCCACTAACTCTTCTTCATCTTCATCTTCCCTTCTCCATATTTATCTCCCATTCTAATTTCTCCACTAACTCTTCTTAATCTCCATCTTCCCTTCTCTATTCTTATCTTCCATTCTAATTTCTCTACTAACTCTTCTTCATCTCCATCTTCCCTTCTTTATTCTTATCTTATTTTCTCTATCCATTCTTCTCCAACTTCTCTTCTTCATCTCCTCTTCTTCATCTTCCCTTCTCTATTCTAATTTATCCACTAACTCTTCTTTTTATTATTTGTAAAATAATCCTTCAAGAGTTAGGTATTTGCACTCTAGTCCTTGAATTTTAAGTATTTACAATTCAGTCCCTGAAAAAAATATATTTCTTTAAGTCCAAATCTCCTCACAATTTTTGACACACCAAAATTTACCACATGTCAAATTTAAGCTCATTTCTTGTCGCTGAAAATAATGCATAATTTAATTAAAGCCCTTTTGCAAAATTAAGTCATTCTGGGTATAATTGGGCCAAGATGAAAATTTAAAATATTAGAAGGCAATGTCACAACTCATAAAAAGTGAAAGTTAAAAATAAGTTGACTCAAATTAAATTTTTTTAGGCCCGATTCGAGATTATACTCGTGAAGGAACACGTGACTCGAATTGGATTTTTCTGAATTTGCGATGGCCAATATGAAAATAGATTTAAAATAAAAATATTAACTATCTTTGTGTATTTTTTGGCCTCAAATGTTATTTTTCCAAAATTTTCAAATATTTTTGTATTTTTTTTAAAAAAATTAAAATATATACAATATGAAAAATTATTTTTTGGTCAAAATTCGTTCCCTAGACTTGGCTAAGGTTCCCAAAGTTGATTTTTCAATTTTATGAATTTTTATGGATTTTCTATTAATTTTCGAAAATAAATAAATAAAAAATACGTAAAAATACTGAAAATATGAAAAATCGTTTTTTTGGTCAAAATTGGTTCCCTAGGCTTGGCTAAGGTCCCTAAAGTTGATTTTTCAATTTTATGAATTTTTATGGATTTTTTATTACTTTAGCAATAGAAAAAATGATTAAAAATCAGGTGTCAACAAGGGGCAGCCGTCACCTTGAAACCCCGTGGGGACGACTCCTTGAGACTCTTGCCTACTCAACAAAAAGCGAGATCCACGTGCTTTCTTATCATATGGGAGTATGAACCATAACTTAACCTTGGTAAGGTTTAAAATAAAAGTCTTCAATCTAAAATTAGTTCGACCCTTTGGAGAAATAAGTTGATAAGTAATTCAAATAAAGCTGGCAATTTCGTAGAAGAGGTTGTAGCTTTAACTAAATAGGACGATTCATCAGAAAAGTTGATCATCTAAAACAAAAAACAAAAAAAAAAGAGTTACCGTTATTTTTTTACAAGTAAAATAGTTGGCAACTTAATTCGAGAATGGTTATAATTTACACAAATTAAGGTTGATCAATCAATAAGTAGTAAGAAATTAAGTAGAATGGATTTTTTTGAGGTGGAGCCACATCATCACAAAGATCCATTCCCTACCATTTTCCTCCACATTAATTTGAAACCATTACTTTTTTTACCCCAATAGATCAGAAAGCCTGATTATACTGATAAAAGAAACTTAATTAACATTACTAAATAGGGTTGATATCGTGAAAAATCTCCATATGGCACATTTATGATAAATTTATCCCAAATTAGTATGATTATAATAAATTTAACCCTCCATTAGTTTTCGTTAAATTTAACCATTAAATTGCTAAGTTGGATGATATATGAAAATTGACCGGAGTACAAGTTTAAGGTTTTTATCGTAAACTTAATTAAAGAGGGCATAACAAAATAGGGTTACACACACAAAAAAAATCAATATGGTACAATTATGACAAATTTACCCTAAATTAGTACATCTGTAATAAATCTAACCCGTTATTAGTTTTTGTTAAATTTTACAATCAAATTATCTAAATTGAATGACATATAACAGTTAACTGGTGTACCAGTTTGGGATGTTTACCATCCGTCAATCACATGTGTACTAATTTGAGATTTTTCATTGTATCATACCAATTTAACAAGAACTAACATAAGATAAATTTATCGTAGATGTATCATTTTGAGATTTTTGATAGGAAAAATATTAGTTTGAGGTGAATTTATCATAAGTGTACCCACTTTGGAGTTTTTCGTTTCCAAAAAATTAGTTAGGGATAAATTTATCAGTGTACCGATTTGAGATTTTTCGTGATATTAACCTTATTATATGATCATACGTGTTGAATGACGAGCGATTACTTAATTATAAACGCGGACTAATGAAGGGGAACACTGAGTATGAAATCTTCCGAAATAGAAGATAAGAAAGAGCACATACTCATATTCCTCGTACATCGAACTAAAAAATTTCTGATCTTCTTTTTGAAACATGCCAACATTCTCTTGCCGACGCATACCAATGTTTCGCTTTCTTCCAGGAATACTATTACTAGAATCGTCCCTACGTCGAAAGAATGCCCCCGTAAATCGGTTACGACATTCGATTTCCCGCCAAATTTTCGATTCCCCCGACAAAAGTTCGATCTCTTATAAATAGCAATTTCTTGTTTGCCCCCACCCAATTTCCCCAATGGCAATTTGGTTGCATCACATTACATCTAAGCCACACACAAAGCATCCAGGCTCCCCTCCAAAACAGTGAAACCTCTCCTTCATTAACCAACTCCTTACCCGCCCAAAACCACACCCCTCCACCACCGTCGTTTCCAAAAAACCTGAGCAACCTTCCCAACAAACGAGCCCCGCACATTAAAAGTTCCTTCTCAGATCCTTTTTCCAACACCGCAAAGGCTCCCAAAAAAAAAAGATTTCAGAAAAAATATTATGGTCCCTCGCTCAACCTCGACAAGGGGGGTCAATCTCGCCCTCGCGGCCGCCTTCGTCGTCGCCATCTCCGTCGGCCTCCCTGCCGTCCATGGGTTGTCCGCGGACACGGTCATCGACTCCCCGCTGCTGACGCAGAAGATCGGCACCAACCGGACGATAAAGGTCGACATAAACGGCAATGGGGACTTCAAGTCCGTTCAGGCCGCCGTTGATTCCGTCCCCAGAGGGAACTCCATGTGGGTCATCATCCATGTTAGGAAAGGAGTCTACAGGTAAGGACACAATTAGGACATTCTACTTAGCTTAGGAAAAATGGAGATTTATCCGTTACAATTTTTAGGAATATGCCGAGGCAAAACCGTGTGTCGAAATGGAGCGTGTCGGCGCGATTTTTCGCTTGAGCTTGACGAAAAATGCTTCGAAATGTGCGGTTTTTTGCGGTTTAATTATCGGACCGGCAAAGTTTTCATCTCTTGAAATTGATTGAAATTGGCAGGGAAAAGGTGCACATACCGAAGGACAAGCCTTACATATTCATGAGAGGGAATGGTAAGGGAAGATCTATCATTTCATGGTCGCAGAGTTCTGCCGACAACGTCGAATCCGCGACTTTCAAAGTCGAAGCCCCTAACTTCGTCGCCTTCGGCATTAGTTTCAAGGTTCGAACTCGAGACCTCATGCTATAATTTCGTTGGTACTCCATTTCTCCGCAGCTGGCTTCTGCCAAATATCTTTTCACTCGAGAAGTCCGAGATGTGTAGGTTTAAAGAGAGAACGCACGAGTTCAGTTTGCTGATCTAAATCGTGCGCGATCCTTCGTTTACGGTTGCAGAACGATGCGCCCACGGGAGTGGCGTACACGTCACAGAACCAGTCGGTGGCGGCGTTCGTGGCGGCGGATAAGGTGGCTTTCTACCACTGCGCGTTCTACAGCACCCACAACACTCTCTTCGACTACAAGGGCCGGCATTACTACGACAACTGCTACATCCAGGGCTCGATCGACTTCATCTTCGGCCGAGGCCGGTCCGTCTTCCACGTAAGCAAACCTCCGCACGCGAACTCATCAAATTCGACCGCGGTAACGAGATTTTTATCCGAATGACTGACCCGCGGGAGAACGCGCAGAGTTGCTATATCTTTGTCGTAGACGACAAGAGGCTATCGATCCACGGCTCCATCACGGCGCAGAACAGAGAGAGCGCGGACGAGAACAGCGGGTTCGTGTTCGTGAAAGGGAAGGTGTACGGCGTCGGCGACGTCTACCTCGGGCGAGCCAAAGGCGCCTACTCGAGGGTCGTCTTCGCGAAGACGTACCTCTCCAAGACCATAGTCCCCCACGGCTGGACCAACTGGAGCTACGATGGCAGCACAAAGTAAGTGACCTCAACCATCGCCTCAATTCGAAACGCATCGAATCGAATCATGATTCGTTAGACCCCGGTAAAAATTGCCGACATGGCGAATAACGGGTTCCTGAACGGATGATGAACCGCAGGAACTTGTACCACGCGGAGTACAGCTGCCACGGGCCGGGGGCCGAGTCGACCGACCGAGCACCATGGTCGCATCAGCTCACCGACGTGGAAGCGGCGCCGTTCATGTCGATCGATTACATCGACGGCCAGGAATGGCTCCCTGCGTGGCTATGAAGTGTGTCCCTACGGACACCCGCCTATGTAGATACACATCCTTCGTATGTTGTCCGGTTGACTTAAAAAAGAAGTCTTCCAGACAGCAGCAACATGAGTACTTTCTCAAGAAGTGCAAATTAGAATCATATGACCAGTTGAATTCGAACTTCTTCCTATCGTTTATCCAATTCATTTCATCGTTAAGCGTGAATATATCGGCCTGGAAATCGGGTACATGAACATTCCAATACTCTAGCAGTAGGAAAATGCGCGATAACCCCTTGGATTGCAAAATTCTTAGACAGGACTTTAGGATCGATTCGGTTTGGAAAGGTTTTGAGAACTGATTTTTAGCTAAATAATTCAAGAAAAAGCAGGTGCCTTGTTTGGTAAAAACGAAAATTAAGGAATGAAAGGTTAAATGTGAAAAAAAAATAAAATTAAGAAATGATTTCATGAAAATTAAAAATTTATAATCGAATACTATCATCTTCTTGCCAAATGTTTTTTTTTTCTCCTCTTTTTGGTCAAAATCTTGCAAATTGTTGAAAAGGGTCATTATTGGTAGGTTTTATCGTATTTAGAAAAATTTCGAATTACCAATAATATTTTTTTTTGGAGAGAATGACATAAATAGGCCCTAAACTTTGAGTCAATGTGTAATGTGGTCCATAATCTTTTAATTTAGCTAATATGATCCCTGAATATGGCTCAATAGTACAATGCAGCCCCTGAACTTTCAATTTAATTAATATGATTTTCGAATTTTTAGATCAAATTCAACTTAATCCATGAAGTATAGAAAATATCCAATGTTGTCCCTGAACTTGAGTTAATGGAAGGAGTGCATTAAATATCTTTCTATAGTTCATGGACTAAATTGAATATGCTTTTAAAGTTCGGGGATCATAATGATCAAATTAAAAATTCATAGAACACTTTTCACGTTAAGCTAAATTCGAGAATTATACTGGTCAAATTAAAAGTACATGAATCACATTATATATTAGGACAAAGTTCAAAGATTAATTGCGTCGTTATTCCTTTTTTTTTTCTATCGAACGAATTAACTCCTATAGAAAATTAAAATTTAACTCCTTAAGTGAGTTTTTTTATTATTTAATTCGATTAATTTAAGTCGACAAGACTATATAATCGAGGAGGCCCTCCCCGGTCAGAGTGGCGTACAGGCACAGGGGATAGAGTGCTGTTAGGGTTTTGCGAGCTCAGCATCATCTCCCAAAACTCTTCTGCTGTCTTCTTCATCTTGCCGTGAGCTTAGCCTCGGACGCGAGAGAGAGAGACCGCGCCAATGGAGGGGGGAGACGAAGCGGCGATCGAGAGGATGGTGGACTCCAAGGACCTGCAACAGCAGAGCAAGGCGCTCGACAAGCTCACCGATCATGTCGAAGATCGCCAGCTCGATTCCACTCGCGTTCAAGAGGTGTTTTGCTCATTCCTCTCTCATTCTCCTCAGAAAACCTCATTTCCATTTCTTGTGCTCCGCATCCCAAAAAAACAAAAAAATTGAAGGAGTATGTTAGTGAAGTTACGAGATGAATTGGTGCGCATCGGTTATGTCCGAGCGCTATTTCAGCTTATTTTCTGCGGATGAATTTCGTATGATAGGCAACTTGAGATAAATGTTTTATATCGTTTCACCAAATGTGTATAAGAAGTAGTCTTTGTGCAGCTCCATTGATCTTGTTTCAAACGGTGTCAATATTGATACTTTTTTCACTAAAATTAATTTGAGTGCCTGTTGTTGGAAATTGAAGAGCGCAAGTTGGCATATTTAATAAATTCGCAGAACTTTGGAGTGATTCGGTTGAGTGGATACTGTAGTTCTTTGGCAAAATCTTAATGCGATATCCGATTGTTTAATGCGGCAGGCAATGGCATCGATTGCTGCATCCGCAGAAGCTGATAGGAATGCCATGAGGATGAGGTATTATTCAAAGATAATCCCGTTCTTTGCTATGTGGAAGTTACTTCGATAGGTTGTTCTCATTGTCTGGTCTTTTAGAAACTTGAAGCTCAATAATTTTTGCAAGCTATTGCTAGTGTTTAGTTGATAAAAAGCTAAGAGGTATATACCCTATTTTTGCTAGTTTCATGAATGCAATACTTGGATAATATGAGGCCACTTAGTCACATAAGTTTTTGAGAAAATTGAGGTCTTCACATTCATGAAAGGCCATTCTCAAGTGGAGGTTAAAGGCCAGTTATACAATAAAAATTATTCTAAAATGGTGAAAAGTTAAATTTCTTCAGTAAGCTAGCAAGTTGGTGTTGCAAGTAGGTTCTTGTAGAATCTCTTGAAACTTTGCTTGCAAGTTGTGGAACAAATCTTATACCTGAAAGGAACTTCAGAGTATGGTAATTTCCCTTTTTTTTAACCAAAAAGGAGTGGGATCCAAAGTTAGGTAGATTTTGTGATGCTAACCATGTAGGAATCATGGCACACATCGATCAACCAATTCTTATGTATTTAACTTTATTTCTGGAGCAATTTCCTGGTGTAGTAGCCTAGTTGGAGACAATCTACTATATCCTTGTCACCTTATGAGTGAGTATAGAATAGTAGTGATGGTGGCTCAAGAATGCTATGAGCGACTTGGACAAAGTTGTTAGCTACTTCATATGTTCCTTTGATCACGTACATCTAGTGGAAAATGCGGTTTTAAAGTTCAAGGGAAACGTGTTGAGTTTTACTGCCACTTTATGAGAGAGAGTATTTGAAGGAGAAATAGAGATGAAATTGTTGAAACATAAAACCAAGTTTGCCAAACGTTTTTGCCCTCTGCAAGGTTGGCGACATGCAGAGAGTAGCTTGGCGTGATAGCAAAACGAAATTAGGTTAGAAGGAACGTTAACAATGACACCCAACTTGCTAGCTTCTTGAAGAAGTCTCCCCATGAGGAAGGATCTTATGGAGTTGACCAATAGGCTTTACTCTTCTCTAAATGTTGGCCTTTCATGAGAAGCAAAGACATAGTTTAGCCCTTCACTTGCATATTTAGTAATGGAACCGATATCAAAAGGGTTGTTTGCTTTTGGTTTTGATTGAGCAAACACAGTCAAGAAGCTAGCAAGTATTTTTAGAATAAGCAGTGTATGTAAACAATTTTGGCACATATAGCCTTGCGTGAGACAAGTTACTCGAAGGAGAAATAGAGATGAAGTGGCTTGAGTGCCCGCTATGCAGAGGAGTGCGTACACGTATGCTTCATGTATTCTTTATAATAAAATTCAGCTTCCTGTTTCCTTGCTTAACTCAATTTCAAGTTGAACATGTCATCTGACAAATGGGAATTGCCGTGGCATCACAATCAGATGTTTTGGATCAAGCCACATTACCCTATTTGAGCCGTGGTAGATGATGTTAGTCAGGCCTTACGATAGTCCTAGTGGGCATGAGCCAATGTGTGAGATCTTCGATGAGTTTTAAGGCTGGCCCTCATCCCAACCATTAGATTTATAGCTTGTCCGTAGCAAAGATGCATCATTGCATCATCATCCAATTTTGATGGAACTGTTTCAGCTACTTTCTGGCTTGTGGTAACTTGTGCGTCTCTGCTGTTGATTTATAGTATTCACTCAATGCATTTACTTATTTTTTTATTTTTTTGCCATCTCATTGAGTTCTGACGCCATATGCTTGTGGCACATTGTTCCCTAGGGAGAAAGAATTGGCTGCTGTCAAGATCAATGCAGCTGATGTTGACATAATTGCTAACGAACTTGAGGTCAGTTACCTAATGCCATGCACTTAAACACCTTAATTCTCTAGCCTGAGATTTCCAACATTGTATGCTAAATACTGAAAACAGCTGGACCGGAAGGTGGCTGAAAGGACCTTGCGCGAGCATAAAGGTGATGCTGTTGCTGCAATTCGTTCCTTGCTTCGATAAATCGCACGAAGAATGGGCATTTGTAATTTTTCTGTGGACTGTCCAACTTGCCATGGCACTGTGCAAGTTGGATCCAGAGCTGTATGAATCATGCTTCCTTTTGGATGTATGGCTTGCTTACCATGAGATTGGGGTACTGTCGCTCATTCTTGGTTGCTGCCAGATCTGCAGGCCCACATTTTTGCCCTTCCATGTAACTTTTTATGCTGAGAGTTTTGGAGGGTTTGAAAACCATGTGCAATCGTTGCCCGGACATACGGAGCTTTCTTTCTTTTTTGGGACGTTAGGCCAGAGCTTATTAGACAGCATTTAGTTTGAGAAACTAAAGCAGCAAGCTTTCTGGAAAAAATGAGAGGTGAGTTGAAATTGCTGCTGGCACGCTGGGCTATTGACTGTAGAAAATGCATGGACGTCCTTGGGCTAAGTAGTCCAGTATTTATCCAAGTTTCTGAACGGGTATCACCATTTCTGTATTTCCATGAGATAAATAATTTATTTTGCAAAAAATGAATTAATCGCTTGAAATTATTAATCAATGAATAATTTTTTTACTATCGATAATAATTTATTTATAAATATTTTCACTGTCTATAAAAAAAATTATTAATTTTTTTATAAAGCAATATAAACTGTCATATTTAAAAAATGTTTTCCGAATTATTTATTTTTCTCATTTTTCTCGAAAACAAACAAAGCTTTAAAAGGCAAGTTGTTGTTTGTTCATCGCTTTTTAAGTGGGCTATCCAGGGTTAAGTTCACGCTGCAAATCAGGCTGCATTGCAATTTGGCGGTAACGGAGTATTGACGGATAATCTGTCTGCACGGAGTAAATCTCTTTCTTTCACCACTAAGAGCCGTCATGGTCAATTTTGATTTGTACAGCTTTGTGAGAACCTAATGTTTTACGATGAATGTATCACAAACAATTGGATGACATGCCTAATGCGCTCAGCCTCCGAATCTCCACAACGCTTGCAACATATCTACAAAGTCCCTGTGACTTACGGTAAATGTACAAAAGCGACACAGAGTCATCTTAAATCCACCCGCGACGAATGCTCATGTGAAGGACAAACATTCTTTCCTCTCAAAATGGTCCCAAAAAATTCTGGTCGCCGAATTTCATGGACCGGTGGCAGCAAAGTAGGTCAAGACTGGATGGCAACATCAACTCCCTGGCGAAGAGCCAGGTTTGCTGGGACTGTTAGCCAATGTAATGAATAGACAAATCCTTTCGATGCACCGGATGTCTCATGTTTCCCTAGGAGTACTGTCCCCGGCGGTGGAGCGGGAAGCCTGTAATTGGAGCACGTTCTGTCTCTGCAAATCTTTGAGTCTTTCCAGTAGCTCCTGGAACGTCGGTCGGCACTTTGGATCGCTGGTTAAAGGAAAATGCAGTTCCCATATCAGTATCGAATTGTGACAAATTAACAATCTTTTTCCTCACAAAAGAGGAAAAATGGCTCCCGAGTGAAATCAACTTGTGCTAGGAAACCTGCATAACTACAGTGGTACATATCGAATGCTCATCAAGATGGAGCATCGTGTTCTATGTCCAATTCTATTGCATCAGTGAGTGGAAAAATGCTTTTCCATTTTCTACCTAAGATGAATGAATTTTCTTTTGAGGACTCCAGGCTTCTGTTTAGTGTACTTAGGACTAGATAAAACACTACAGGAAAAGAAGCACCTTTGCCAACAGCTCTCGATTATAGATGCCCACTGCGGATCGACATCTTGAGGGATATCCAGCCGCTGGTTCATAAACCCCACAGCACCAATCACCTGCAAATATCCTGAGTAAAGCGTTGTTCGAAGTATTCTGAATTATAGATGTCATGTAATTCCTAATAGAAACAAAAGGGAGAGAAACAGACAGCAGATCGGGCATAGTCATTCTCTCCCCCTTCATGTTCACATAAGGGATGTCGCTGAGTAACATAAGGTACAAAGCCTGCTAAGTCCATCTCCACGGATAAGTGAAAAAGAGACCCAAGATGCAATGTATTCCAGCCAATCAAAGGGATGGCACGATGCCTCTTTTAAATGAATCTTGCTTACGGATCCAAAAACTAAAGGCGCATTTTTTAGAAGAAATGGAATGTGGTGACAGGAAAGAAAAAAGTACCTGCACCGCATTGAGATTATCCCACGGGATCTTCTGGGTGGCAATTTCCCATAAGACCACTCCATAACTGTAAACGTCAGATCTGGAGATGCAGAGAAACGTCAGAAGTAAATGAGGATACCAGAGCTATCTTTAGATAGATAAAGGTAGTAGTCTTCAAAGTAAAACTCAACAGACAAAAACGTACTTCTCGTCTGAGGCTTCATTACGGAGAACTTCTGGTGCCATCCATTGAGGCTAGAGAAAGAGAGAGAAATTGCAGGTCAAGTCAGCCAAGAATTATAATTTCAGATAGTTATAGAGGCAAGTTGCGGATGATGACTTATAAAATTTATTGAAGAAATTGTAAGTACAATTTTCATACCGTTCCCCTCCCAGTTTTAGTTGTGAGATACGCTTCATGTTTCAGACGCGACAGACCAAAATCACTCACCTAAATAACAATTTTAGCAAATCATAAATAAACTCGTAAGCAAAAACTCCTATATTGCATCTAAAAACAGGAATACATCATGGGACAGAAAGGACGGAACTCTGAATATAAGAGGACATCACAAATTGTAGACACACCTTCACATTCCAATTCCTGTCAACTAAGAGATTCGAGGACTTCAAATCGCGATGAATGATAGGTGGATTGTAATGATGCAGATAATTCATGCCTCTAGCCTGAAAAGGACCAAATTCAATAATCACATGTTAAAAGCAGCGAGATAACATCCAGGAGATTAGTAGAGTTCAAATAACTGGGCTGAAGACCAAAAGTTCACAGGCCAAGCAGTCTCAGTAGGTTAGGAATAGGTTCAAGACACTCGTCTCACATTTTTATCAATATGGAAGTAAAATGTACATTTAAAAGATATCAACAAAAGCAAAAGGAGGGCAATATAAGAAAGAGCAAGACAAATGCTGACATGGAAACGGGGGGGCAAAAAAAAAGTCCGGTGACCAAAATGTAAAACACTGCGCCTAGAAGAGGATGAATCTAGATACGTGAATAAGGAGCAGATACTTACCACATCCAAAGCCATATGAACACGGCGTCTCCAATCCAACTTGGCTGTGCTCCTCTGCAGTAGACGAAATAAACTTCCACTGCATCAACACCCGTAACAACTACTGTTAGCTCCATATAGACAGGATATCCACAGAAATTACAATCACTGAAAACCAATAATCTGGACGCTACAACGAACTTCAATAATGATGACCCATATAATCAAAGAGCCTGATTTTCAAAAGCATTGAGAAAGTACCGTGGAAGAAACTCTGTGACTATGCAGAGGCGCTGAGGCGAAGTTACTGCTCCCATGAAAAGCAAAACATTGGGGTGCCGAAGTCTTTTCATAAGAGACACCTGAAGGACAAAACAACTGTCAAATTAATGTCACTTTATGACACCAAAAGAGATTCTCAGAAATCTGCATGGTATGCAAGCAGAGGGAGAGAACATGGATATACAATCACAATTCCTCATTTTGAGTAGACTAAAAAGGGCAGCCCGGTGCACGAAGCATCCCCGCGAGGTGGGGGTCCGGGGAAGGGCCCCACCACAAAGGTGAAAGGAGGCAAGCCTTGCCCTGCATTTGCAAGAGGCTGCGTCCAAGGCTCGAACCCGTGACCTCCAGGTCACACGGCAACACCTTAACCAGATGCGCCAAGGCTCCCCTTCAAAGGGCAGCCCGGTGCACAAAACATCCCCGCGAGGCGAGGGTCCGGGGAAGGGCCCCACTACAAGGGTGAAAGAAGGCAAGCCTTACCCTGCATTTGCAAGAGGCTGCGTCCAAGGCTCGAACCCGTGACCTCCAGGTCACACGACAACACTTTAACCAGATGCGCCAAGATAATACCTCATTTTGAGTAGACTGAGAAGGTATATTTCCTTTTGTTGACCCACAAAAATATATCTATCCAACACGACACAATTAATCATAATGCAATGGATCAAGGCATGGAAAGCCCTTTCTATGCTCTTTGTCAAGCCTAAACTGCAATCGAAGGTTAGCGCTAACCAGCAAGAGAAGGCTAAGGGGCCTTTACTTCTTTCTCATAGTAAGAAAGCTTCAAAGCTGTAGCTTTGCAATCAACGTTAGCACTAACGAGCAAGAAAAGGCTAAGGGGCCTTTAATAATATAATATGATAAGAGTGCTCTTCTTTCTCTAAGTAAAGAAAGCTCTCGAGCTGTAGCTTTACAATGGTATACCAGGTAAAATATCCATTATCCATTGACGGCCAAAAAAAAAAATCACAACCTGCTATCACCATGTGTACATGAAAAGTTGCACTCTTGTATTGGTGGAACAACACCATTAAAATTGCCAATGCTTTCACTAATAGAGCTGTCGCCAATAAAATATATCCGTGGTTTGGGGAAAAAACCCCAGTTGCTACAGAATAAGCACCACCAACAATTCTATTCATTAAAAGGATGAGAATTTTATAAAACAACAAAATACAGACTCAAGTGCAGAGAGAGATAGAGATAAAAGCATGCAGTTCCAATATATTAGTTACTCTTACTTTCTCTCTTTATTACACTGGTTTTCAGAATGTTTTCCCTGGACCGTTTGACTATCTAGCTCTTATCAGTGAAAAAAAAAAACCATCAGAAGATGTAGGGGCAAGTGACGCCATAGATGGAGTCATCCGGCACCTTGATGTCGACTCATCACATCCTGGGGTTATAAAAATTCACATTCTGGGCTCATTATCAACTAAAAGGCCAACCTATCATTTTCCCACATGCCTCAATCTAGATATAGAGAATCAACTGGCATTACAATCTGCCAAGGAAGGCCCTTATCAAAATTAAACTAGCCACCTTGCATCAGCAGTCACTAATCACAACCGTAACAATATTTTAGTGATGTCAAAAGTCAAGGACAGGCCGACAGGCTTAACAGGACATAGCTCACATATCATGTCTTACAAGAGATGCCTTATTCAGATTAAAAGGTCTAAGCGACTGTCAGACGTTCTGGCTGAATAATACTACTAAAAACAAAGAGAACTCATGAGACATAGTTATAAAAAAGAGAGAGAGAGAGAGAGAACAAACCTCTTGCTTAAAGGAAAGTATCAGTTCTTCTGAATATTCTTGCATGGAGAATACCTTCACTGCCACATCCTGCAATCGGATTAAAAGCAGAGAAAGTTAAAATCCACAAAAATCATCATCAGAAAATCACATAGGTCTATACCTAACAATAAGATAAAGTAAGAAGCCAAATGCATTGCTATAAATCTCATCTTTCATTTAGCAAAAAATTAAAACATAGCAGAACCCACAAACTAAAGTTACCCACATCATTTAGACATATGTGGGAACAACATTATCTCACAAAGTCAATAACAGCACTAGGTGATTGCAAGTAACAAAATTAAGACATCTGTACAACACTTCTCTTCTTTCTTTCCACTTCTCCTGAACAAGTATTGGTGCCATATTTATCATGTCACTCCTAGCAAAACACAGAATAACACCTACCGTCCAGACAGATGACACATTTCTCCTCCATTACATGTTGGCAACAAGTAAAATTCACTCCACAACCATGCATAACTTACTATAAAAAGAACTTGAAGTCCGTAATTGAATAGCATAAGAGATAGCCAATCGCTGCCAGAGGAGTGAGATAGATAGGACGTACACCATGAAGTCAGACACATGCATTTCACATCATGACATTATGCATCACTCTGTTAAAACTAAACTTAAGAGGAGTAGAAGAACATACTGATCCGTACCACAGAGCGTGATAGACAGTTCCACAAGAACCTGAGAGAGGAGGAACAGCAGACTAAAATCAGTCTGAACACTAAAAAAGTAGAGTTCATTAACATTAGCATCCCAAACACAGAAACAAGTATGACCAAATGATCTCAGGAGCAAGAAAAAACTACATTGCATGAGAATAATCATTTGGAACCGGATGCATTTGCAGTGCATCTCCGCAACGTATCCATGATTTGCAACAACAGCACTCATTGTAGGAATAATGAATAGCCAAACCCAAAATTGAAGAGAAACTACAAATGGAAAGCATACTACTTTCCTGAAAGATGATTACCTTGCCCAATTTGTTCTCCAATTGTCAAGTCTTCCCACAGTATCTCACAATCCAAACAGTCTGCTTCCATGTCCACCTTGTTCACAGCACCACTACTTGTGCTTCCACAGCTACTGGCACTGCTCGTGCTGTTAACATTAAATGAGGACCATGAACCTGATGCTTCATTGACAGTGCGGATATTTTCAATGTTCTGATTTTCTAGACTAGCCATGGGAGGACTTTTCTTTTCTTGGTCATTCTGCAATGATACAGAACCAGATCTTCCAATCCTGGCCTCTGATCCTTCCCTTTCATTGCCTTTCCAAGGCCAGGATAACCCCCTTTTACCAATCCATGCCTCTGCCTTGGATGTGATGATCTTGTGAATCGGCGGTTTTTCACCCTCATCACTAGAATCTTTAGCATGTTTTCCTGGCAAATTCTCCTCTTTTTGGTAGTGAACACCAAAGGAAATTGGAGGTACATCTCCCCTGGGCGTGCTGGCTCCACTCGATGCTGCATCCTCCCTATTGTCATCTGAGAGACAATTATCAGAATGATGAGTATCACTACTCTCATTCTCGCGTTCGATATGATTCTCTCCGGTCCGAATCCTTGACTTCACTTTGTTGCTCACCTTGGATGCCTGTTAATTTGGTTCCAACAATAAAATCGCGGTTCATGGCCATAAACCATATGATATTTAAAGGTAAAAGACTGACCAAATTAGATATCTTAGAGGCAATTGCAACTTGCAGAGGCTGCTGAGCATCAAGACCAAGCTTATTTGTAGCAGTGTTTTTCAGGCGGCTTAGGCTTGACTCTGCTTCCGAGTGCCTCACTTCTGGCATTTCAATTCTTGGCTCCCGAAAGGGCCGTGAATCACTTGAGACGCATATGATACCCACCAACATTCCATCATCATCATAAAATGGAGTATTCGTCGCAACAGCTGAAAATCTTTCACCCATTTTATTCTTGACAGGGATCTGTCCTGTCCATCTCTCTCCCATGATTGCCCGATTAACAATTTTATTTGCTATTCCAAAGTCTCGAGGATCAATTAGGAGCTCAATGGCATCCTTTCCTAGGGCTTCTGGTGCGGAATAACCATATAGGTTCTCTGCAGTTTGATTCCTGCAAAATCAACATTGCCAGGTCATTCTCAGAACTTAAAAAGGAACGACACTAGAAACTAGAGAGTGGAACAAACATATCAGAAAAAGGTTCTGAAGACTCGACCTTTCTCTACTCTTTTGAGTAACCACTAGTGGCAGAAACCAAAATTTGATATAAATGTGGCAGCCCATCATATTTTCAAATCCACGAATTAAACCACTATCTGAGCACCCGTCGCAGGAAAAATTAGAGGACAACTAAACATTTGGAGCAACTCACCAGTATATTATACGGCCCCCGAGATCAAATATATGAACAGCCTGCCCCATATTCTGCAGAATGTTCAAATACTGTCTTTCAGTAAAATTCATCTCGGCAGGCCCGTCAATGAAGCCTCCCGCGCCTCCTACATTCGGAGGCTCCTCTTGACTCCGGCTCTCCCTCTGCAACGGTGACGAATGAGCGAAAGTAGCAGAGCCCTTCTTCCACCCCGGGCGAGCCGTGAGCCCGGCCCTCCTCCGGGCGGCCGACCGCTCGGGCGACACCGAGTGGGAACGCTGGCGAGCGCGGTGCTCGGGCCTGGAATCGGACCCGCCCGTCAGCTTGAGCTTCGACATTTCGTGCTTAAGGTGAGCTTGACCAGCTTCCAGCTCCTGGATCTTCCTGAGGAGTTCGTCGGCCGGTGGGGTCTCCATTCTGGGGCACGGCGAACGAGCGAAATCGCCTCCCCGGAGAGGAGAGTGTTCCACCCCGATCACCCAATGTCCGGCAACGGTACTGAGAGGACCATGGACTGATTTCCCCTCGCACTCTCTAAAGCCCCCTCTAGGGCACGATCCTACTCGCCGGACTCCATTAATTTCAGTCTGAACTCGAGCCTGTGGGAGGAACACCGCGACTCAAGTTCAAAAGACGAACCTCTCTCTCTCTCTCTCTCTCTCTCTCTCTCTAGACGATATTCACAAACTACCGCTTAGAGCTGATGAAAAGGACAGATTCGCCATTCACACTCTCTCTCTCTCTCTCTCTCTCTCTCTCTCTCTCTCTCTCTCTCTCAAACTGAAGAGAATCGATTGACGAAGAAGAAGAGATTGCCCCTCCTTCCAATGGCCAATGAGCTCTCTCTCTCTCTCTCTCTCTCTATTGCTTCCACAGAGGGGTTTGGTCTGGGCTTCTTCTTGTTGCTGTTGCTCGGTCACTCATCTCCACCGTTGTCGTCATCATTATCGTCTGAATCTGAAAACTATTTAGACCATAAGTTGATCCATTTTTTAACTACCCCAAAAGGGGAAGGTGGCGCCCAGATGCTCTCCCCCTCGCCCACGCGCTCGCGCGGCTCGTGGCGCGCCAAGTCCTATCTGTGGCCGCCGAGATCTTCTCGTGCTCTCTCCTCCGGTTGCGTCGGCGCGTGCCCAACACGAGGCGGCGCGGGTTGTCTCGGAAGGCCTGAGCTTTTTGAGCTCCAGTGGCCCTTTTTCGGTTCATCGTAGGCCACAAGTTTGTGCCGATTACGGCTGTCGACGTTACGGAACGGCAAATCACGAGGCTGGTCAACTAAATCACATTTTACGTAAAATCTCAAGTATAATGCGCAACAAACATAATTCCCCATATTTGAGTTTTTTTTCTTTAATCTCGCTAAAAAAATGAGTCCTTTATGGAGCCGAGATAACGCGGTTCCACGCTAAACTACTCGCTTGAGTATCGCAATAGTCGCGTGACAAATCGGTTTGAAGAAACAAATACGGCAAAACCGATGCGATTTCGACGATGACATATCAGCCGTCCCCCGGACCGGACCTGCGCGAGAGACGGGGCCCTCACCTCTAGTTGGCGGGATCGCCCGCCATCGCCGCCGCCCCACCGACATTGCGGCGGCAACCACGGGTGGGAGGGGGCTGCCCTCCCGCCTGTGTTTTCTTTTTCTTTTTTTTTTAGTTTTAGGTTTTTTAAAGTTTTTTAAAAACTCAAAAAAGGAAGAACAAAAAAGTTCAAAAAAAAATAATAAATGATCAAAATGCCCTTATTAACTAATGAGTTAGTCCTTTTTTTGAGACTAATAAGGTTACTTCGTGTTCTTATTTGAAATAATATTCACTTCATGTTCTTATTTGAAATAATAAAGGGTACTTTAGGTCCTTATTTAAAATAAGGTCAATTTCAAATCCTTATTTGAGAAAATGAATGCAATTTGTACAATTTTTTGAAATTTTTCCTTTTACTTTGGTACTTTTTTTTTTGCATCAACCAATACCGTCCTTTTTTTTTGCATGTCAAATCTGGCCCGTTTTGGGTATAATATGCATATACATATATATATATATATCTTCGGGGCCAAAATTGTAATATTTGGGCATCATTATTTACTCGCTCTGATTTCCATAAGATATCAAATCTATGCGCTGTTTTAGACATTAGGAGACCTTTGTGACATTATTCCGTGAAAATTTCAAATGTTTTGGATTGTGAGACCAAAAAAAAAAAAAAGGCGAGAGTGCATGAATACATGATTCGGATTAAAAAAAATTAAAAAACAAAAAATCGATCAAAACAAACTGATAGTCTATACCCTCCCCAAACCTTACTATAGTTGCGCGTTTCGGCTTTTTCTAATTTCGTAATGCTCGAATTGACACGTTCATCCCCATATAAGTTGCTTCGCAGTGCTAGCAAAAAATAAAAAAAATAAAGTTTTGTTCATTGAATGTAAAGGTTTTGGTCGGCAAAGCACAAGGGAAGAAGCTTTTTTTACTTTGCTGAAAGCATAAACAAGCGAGACTTAATGTCCTTCACGTGATGAAACGTGACCTAAAGACGAATTATGCTAGCATATGCTTCTTTTATAGACAAGACAAAGCTTTTATGCCATCAACCCCAATGGATAGAGCTGAACCTAGTCAAATAAGGTTAGCACAACGCCCGCCCTTCTATCTAGACATCAACATCAATTTAACGGGCGGTGTTATGGTCTCAATGCGTACCGTGTCTTCCGAGAACTTCCGTAATTGGGATCGAAATGTAATAAATCCCAACCACGTGAGCCCCAATCGGTACAATTATTCTTTGGACGGCTCAGCTCCGTCAGTAGATTCATCGCATGGCCCGCTCATACCTACGAATCCTTCTTGAAGCTGCTATGCAAGGATTGTGCGTGATCTTTTGCGTTTTGGTTTAACAGGAAAAATCTAGAGTGGTATGGCGCCCTCTGGAATCACATGCTCACCCTCAATTTAAGGGTTTCTTTTTGGCAAAATAGTGGGGAAATAACTTAATTTCCCAATGGGCAATTTCCTAATGGGCAAGACATGAAGGGAGCCTCCTTTTTTGCCATGAGTGGAGAGAGAATCCTTGTTGTCCTCTATTCAATCGAACCTGCTTTCAGTTCATCATTGGTAATATTGAGAGAAGCAGCTGAAGGGGGATGGAAAATGGACAAACGCATTGACCTTTCTCTCTCATTTTCAGTCTTTCTCTCTAATTTTCAGTCCCCAATTCTTATATTTTATCTTACTCATGAATCTCTTTATCAATTTTTTTTTTGTGGTCTCTTTTCACTTTTTGAGGAGAATAGCACCCAAGTTTGCTCATCCCATTCCCACCAGCCAAAAGGGAAATTACGTGCACGCACGCATATGCTCTCCTCTTGTTGCATCTATCTATATTAAAATAGAGCAACTGGTGTAATTATGGTACTTGGGGCTGAACTCCACAGCATTTCAGGAACATAGTTTTCTTTGTCCTCCTCCCACATCGATAGAAAAGAAAGAAAAAACACTCCAGATTCAGAATCAGAACTTGACATTAATAAATGTGAAAGTCAATTTTGGAAAAACCCCAAGAAATAAGGGGGGGAAAAACGCAAAAAAAAGTCACATTGAGATACCGACGTCAAATCCATTCCGGGACCGATTCATCTTGGTGGGTCGGAGATTCTTCGTTTATCGAAAGCCCAACGGTCCAATTATACGATTCGTGCTGGACTTTTTGGGCTGGTACGGGCTACTGTAGGAATATTCCTGTTGAGGAGTTTTGTCGGTGTTTTAATTCCAAAAGTGCAAAAGATTGCGTTAGTTCAACACTGGCCGTTCTGAGTTTTTGGCATGTACACTTTTATCGAAATTTTGAAGCTTCTTCTTTCGCGTGACTAAAGCGAGCGTGTGCCGCGGCGCATTCGCCTTGCTCAGACAGATGATTCGAGAGAATTTTTCTCTCGATAGTCTTCACACTGAAAACTCAGAAACCAAGGCATCGAACTGGTCCGTTTTCCTTAAAAACGATAACCTAACAGCTAAGCAACACTCTCGTGAGGAAAATTTCTTCGTCGCAACAATTTGAGGAACTCGCAATCGCCGTTATCGCTTCACTTGGTGTAGAGAACATCTTCCCATGGGTGGCGGTACAGAGGTTGCTTCAACCTCTTCTGGTCGAAAGTATGCCTGAAAGATTTAATTAACAGACTCGGTTAATGGATCCGTGTGATGCTACAAATGCTGTACGAAGACACATGCAATCGTTTTGACCCCTGCTTCTTATCAGAGGCCCAATCTGGTTAATTATACTCTTTTGTCAGTAACAAGATATGTATGCATCAGCAGTTGGTGTCTGAGAGTACAACTAAACTATATCACGCCCATTTACTGAGCAAAAGCCGCACCGAGTTCCAATAAGCAGGATGATCAAACGGAGATCTCAGGCTGGTAAGAATGTGAGCATCGAACTCTATACTGAATATAAGCATATAGCATTCTGGTCAAGATGAGATTTAACTTACCCAATCAAGCCAATCGATCGTGCCAGTACGAAGAGTCCATTCAGATATCCTATCTCCACGATCTCATCAATCTCTTGCTTGGTGAACATCCCACTTCCAGCGAGAAGATCCAAGAAGAGGGAACCAATAGCACCATCAACGTTCATGACTAAATTATTCGCCTTTGAGAGGGTGTATGTCTCCACCTGAACAGCATATTCCATGTACTTCACGGAAGGGAAGTTCGATCGTGCAAACCGTTGTAGCAGCTCGACTCTCTTATCCCTGTTGTCCCCTCTCTTGATCCTTATTAGGAGGAAGCATATAACAATTTCCAATTGTCAATCTCTCTGTACTAGACACTCGAGCATGGAATGATATGGAAGACCAAACCATAAGAACTAGATACCTGTGCCCAATTCCAGGTACCCGAATGCCCTTTTTCTTCATGCCCTCGACAAACTCATATGGAGTAAGATCCTGAAGATACAGAGATGAAATAAGACCGAGTAGAAACACAAAAATATAATTTCATCAGCACCCAGATGAGGCAGACATCTTACCCTGTCATAAGCATCTTTAAAGTATCGAGCAGCATCATCAATGGCCCCACCGAAACGAGGGCCAATTGTTAGCAAGCCTGTTGCATAAGCTCGTCATTTATCAATTTCAAAAGCCAATTATCGAGGACCAAGTGCAAACAGAATAAAGATGGCTCCAGTAATCACCTGATACAAGGCTCGAAACAAGGTCTTTTCCAGCTCTTGCTGTGACTATGCTGTTGTGGGCCCCAGAAACACATGGACCATGGTCAGCGCACAACATTATGCATATCTGCCCAAATTCACACGTATAAGTCAGAGGATGCACTGCTTACACAAGATATCTGTTCCTCTAGTGATTAACGTGTGAAGTTGAAAATGCACAATAGTCAGGACAGTGAAGAGAAACTGAATTCTGCGAGTATCTTAGAACAACATTGATGGCTCCATGAATGGACAAACAAATCCTACCTCAATAAACTTAGAGCAATATCGAGGAAGACTGCGTTTGAACCACAAAAGAGAAATTACGTCACCCACACCAAGTCCCTTTTCAACAATGGAAGACATCGGTACACCAGCATAGCATGGCTCTTCCCCTGCAAAAGACAGATGCATTAATTTGGTAAAACTGAATTCTTCCACCATCAACATCTAAAAAACTTCTTTCAATTTTACATTGCTGCAAGATTACCTCTATCATCAGAGATGGTTGAAATAATGTGAGTTGGAGCCCGAACTTTCCCGCCCTTAATTGCCGTGTTAAGATCCTCAGGGATCTGGGGGGGTGTGACTTCCTTAACTGGTGAAATCTTTCCTTCTTCAACCTAAGAGAGGGTCATGAAATATTCATCAGGATTCAATCATTGGGTAGGGCCCATTGGGAGTAGAACCACAGGGCCTGCTCTTTGCATGTGTTAAGTGTCAACAACATGCATTTGATGACACCCTATCGTGTTCTACCAGTCACCCCATCCCTGCAAACTGAAAAATAATGCGTACCAGTTTCTCAAAGGTTTCCTTTATTGCGGTCTCCAAAGCTTCATATGAAGTAGGAACAACTGCTCCGGCCTCTCTGAGTGCTTGATTCTTTGCTTGTGCTGATTCCAGTTCGCCACCGCTTTTTGCACCCTAAGATGATACCAAGAACAAAGAAACACTTAAATTTTTGATGATTTACTTGTTGGGCTTGCAAAATTATGGAGAGCAATGAAGGCAGTCACTTACAGCATGACCAAATTGCACTTCTGACTTGAAGAGTCGTGCACAAGTCCCACTAACCCAAGCCACCACTGGTTTGGTCACTTTCCCCTGCTTTAAAGCTTCAACTAGGGAGTACTCATCTCGTCCACCAAGCTCCCCAAGTACAACCATCATTTTGACCTGAGACAGATTAAAGAGCAGATTAGAGAACTGGATCTCGGATGACAAAACTGCTTAACTAGTAATGGAACTTTAAATTGGTATGTTAATTCCAAAGACCAATAGATGCCCAATCATCTGTTATAAGTATTTACAGAAAGAATAACCCAAACTCCTTATCATTCGGACTACACAAGCAATTCACTGCAAGCAAGCACAACAACTCTTTATTGCTATACCTGAGGGATATTGTTAAACCTCAGTACATGGTCAGAGAGAGTGGAACCTGGGAAGACATCACCTCCAATAGCAATACCTACAGAAAAGAAAAGAGATAAATCAACTGCAAACTCGGCACTCTTCTACATTGTTAAGTGTTAGAAGCATATCTGCATACCTTCATAGATTCCATCAGTGACACGGGCAACAGAGTTGTAAAGTTCATTAGACATGCCTCCCTGCAATAAAGAGTTGATAAATTACTGCAAATCGAAACAATGTTCAAACTAGCTGACCAGATGCACATCAAGAAACAGATTAATGTAGCTTCGTTAGTTCATCTCAAAACATTACACAAGAGAGTGATGCAAAATTTTGTTTTAAAGCCCTTTTCCCTTTATCAGGCCAAACGTTGCAACAACATGTGCGGAAGTATAGGAACTTCAAGAATACGTACAGACTTAGAGACAAAACCGACAGATCCAGGTCTGTATAACTTGCAATGAATAATGTTGTCGATAGTCCCAGCAGTGTCACCAATCTTGAAAGCACCAGCTTGAATGCCTCCAACAGTAGCTGGGCCAATTACAACCTAAAATACCAACAGGGTAAGAAGCTGATTTGACCCATGATTTGCAAAACTACGATGTATAGCAAAATAACTTCTCTCGATGCTTCTACTTCATATATAATTAAAATTCTTCTCACCTTATTGTTTGCACGAGCATATGCGATTAACTGTTTGGCGTCTGACTCTGGAACACCTTCAGCTATAATGGCTACAACTCTCATGGTTGACTGTTTTAGAGCAGCCATTGATGAAGCAGCAGCACTGGAAAGAAAAAAATGAATTCCACGGCAAGAACTTTAGCAATCAAAGCTAAGGGTAATTAGTACTTACCTTCTGAATGAAGCAAAGTTGATGAAAACATCAGCAGTAGGATGTGCAGCACACGCTGCTTCAATGCTGCAAGAAATAACATGCTTGTAAGATGCAGAATCCAACCACAACACTCAAGTTGCTCCGAGAATCCAAAATTGGGCAAAACATAAATAAAAATGGACCAAGCAGTTGTTGTGCGATGTTCAATGAAACAGAAATTTAGTGTTGCAGTATGTGCAGCATGCTAAGAGTAGATGTAGAACTTTCACATCACCTTGCCACTAAGGGCCTATTTGGTTACGTTTCTATTCCTCTTATTCTGTTTCCCGGAACAAAAAAAAAAATTAGAAAGATGTTTGATAACGCAAATGATTCTGATTCTGCTCCTAAGAATAATTTTGGACCAAAAATGAGAACCAATAAAAAGGTTGGTTCTCCAAAAAAAAGAACACTTTTGAGAATTACAAAAAAAGAACAAATTCTCAGTTCTTTTAAAAAGATTAAGTCCACGTAGGCTTTCACATGAACTTCTGAACTTTAAAAAAATTAAAATTAGATTTGAAAATTTACTAACAATGATTTTTTTAAATTAAATTTAAAAATAAGCTTTAAAATTTTAAAAATTTTAAAAAAGGAGGGAAATTTAAAATAAAATTCAAAAAATTCAAAAAATTTAAAAAATAAAAATGGGGGTAATTAAAAAATTAAAAAAGTTAAAAAAAAAATTAAAAATGTTTAGAAAAAGATGAAGAATATTAAAAAAAGAATTCTCGCCGGTTGGTTGTTCCTGAGAACAAAAATTTTGTGCAGTTATCAAACGCGTTCGGATTCTCTAAAAACCATCCCAGGAATAGAATCAGAAAATATAATTCTAATCAGAATCACTTTTTTGGATGAAAATTGTTGCCAAGCAGGCCCTTAACAGATCATAGGGCATGAAATTTCTTTTTATTTCGTGTTTTCTTCCTTTGCAAGAGATCAAGTGGCATTTCCAGGCTTACTAATAGTACATACTGCTGGTATCTCCTATCCTTCTAAAATATGTATTCAGGGGTTAGTTTTATTGCAAACGCCAGTCACCGCAAAAAAATAATAATGATAATGATAAAAGATAATTTCCCTCCATCATTTATGATCAGTACAATTACCAGAGTACTTTGTAGCAAGTTAGCCACCAACCAGAAGCAAAATTCAGCTCACTGTTTGGTTAGCTTTACGATCTAAGAATGATGGAGAAGAATAAGTAAGATGCGAATGACGTACGTTGAATGAACTGGGATAGCAATTTCCTCCTGGCCAAAGAAGAGCTTCTGAAATCCCTCAGAACCAGGGTTGATAATACCTGCAACTGATGGTGTTTCCCGCCCTAAACGCAACAGGAAAGTTAGAATAACATTATCGACTGCCGTTGAAAACAAGATCTTAGCAAGCATCGTAAGCAAAGAAACACGTAGATCGCGGTGGCCCAAATTGTCCTACACACCACAAAGAAAGTCAAAATCAAGCATGCGCTGGATTGGGAGTTGCTTGTAGTTATAGAAAAGAGCTTGAGTGGTGTGGGAGAATAGTTGTCCAGTGGCCATGATGTGGAATTAACCAAAACCTGCATGAGTGAAGGAACAAGTCTCAATAACAAATCAGAACGCCGCATTATAAGCTCAATCAGTGTAAATCTACGTGAATGAACAAAGCACGTGGAAGCTCAAAGAACTTGAAGCCCTTCATTTGCAGAACCGAGTATTATGGATCTACCTAAAAGCATGCAAACAGCCATTCGCACATCAGTTGTATGTGTAACTTAAAATTTACGCCATTTTGCTAACTTATGGGAGAACATGAGCCTTATCAATCTCAAAACCAAACTTCCTTACACCTACTATAGGACCCTGCAAAGGCAGCTGCAGCTAATTAGGTGGCATATCAGGGCACAGAAGTTGTCCATAATAATCCACACATCTTATCTCAAAGTAAATTTCTGGTTGTTACTAAAAAGAGAAAGAGCACATCAAAAACAATGCAGGACAAGTTCTACTATAAAAATGAAAAAAGGAGCATTGGGTGAACAAGCGTGCAATAGATGAAATACATCAAAACCATGACAAATATTAACTCGAATTTCAACCAGGACTACGCCTCCCTATTCAATAGATCAATTATTTAACTAGCAACTACCGGAGATTATCACAAACAAGCAACACTGAGATTACGCAATGGCATGAACCGCAGTCCTAAACCCAAACCCAGTCGTTCATAGAATCATCCAAACCACAGATCAAGGTTAAATAGGAAGGAAAAAGAAGGGACTCCATTGGAACGCTGACGATCCTTTATCAAAGTCACGAAGACAAGATCACATCAAGACACGCTCTCACGCAACAGGATCTCTCAGCAAAAAATGGCCATGAACATGATTTCTGACGCAGTAAAACAAGCAGCAGGATCGACCACCTAACATCCTATATCTCAAACTGAAGCAGATCACGCCACAATTCAGACGGCATACACACAACTAGACCCCACACCAATTAGCACCGTCCCTCCAGTAAACCACGAGCATTCCGACAGACGGCACGGTCATCACCGGAAATCAAGACGCGGGACCCCGACCCCGAAACCAACTCACTCAGGCAAGATCTAACTCGAAAGGCAGGTTCAATTTAACGCCCAGAGAAGCGCCAATTCGATGCAGATTCGAAAACCAAGAAAAGCATCAGGCGCGCGGCGCGAACCTGGATCGGCGGGGCTCAGCTAGGCCGGCGAGTGGAGCGGAGGAGGAGGAGGAGGAGAGGAATGCAGTTTCGCCGGAGGAGAGAGAGAAGAGAGGGAGTGAAATGCAGGGGAAATTGGAGGGACAGGTTTAAATAGAGGGAGGGGAGGGATGAGGACGATAGCTACCGCTAGAGAGAGAGAGAGAGAGAGAGAGAGAGAGAGAGAGTTCACGTGGTGAGTGTTAGTTAGCTCACCCGGTGAGGGTGGTTGCTATTTCTCAGGCGTGCCATGGACGACCGTTAACGACGGCTCTGTCGCTGACTCACTCACTGTGTTTCGCGGGCAGTGTTAGAGAAGAGAGAGAGAGAGAGAGAGGGGGGGGTTGGAATGGGTTAGGTGGGAGGTAGCCGTAGGCTGGCTTGACTTGGAAAATCCGTCGTGACCCACCCTCGCTGTTAATGTATTTAACTTTTGGGATAACATCGCGAAAATCCTCAACTCATATATCTATAAAAAAAATAGTTAATATTAATTTTTTATTATAAAAAATCTCAAATTAATATATTTATGATAAATTTATCTCAAATTATTTTTTATCACTGTAAATCCCAGACTAATATGCTCATAACAAATTTACTTCGATCTATTTTTTTACCATAAAAAATTCTAAATTGGTACACTCATGATAAATTTTTCATGAACCAATTTTTTGACCATCAAATTAAAAATTTCAAATTAATGCACTCCTCATAATTTTATCCTTTGTTAATTTTCATTGAATTAGAATATCACGAAAAATCTCAAACCAATACATATGTGATAAACATAGGATAAAGAGGTATACCGTCAATTAACACATATAACTCTATGATTTGATAATAAATTTAACAAAAATCAATGGAAGGCAAAATTTTCAGACAAAAGTATACTAGTTTGGGATTTTTTATTATAAAAAAAGTAGTCTGAATTTGGTACGTATGCACCAGTTTAGAATTTTTAGTGGTCGAAAAAATGATTTTGCACTTTCGAGCAAAAACTACTTTCTTCATCATCAAGCCATAAATTGTCTTCGATAATGAAAACATTTCTTAAGACATAAAAAAAAATTACGTTTTCATTATCAAACAATTGTTAGTCATTCAATTTTTGCAAATAGATGAAGCCTAAATTATCAAAGAAAGTTTTAGAGAATCAAGCTCTTGATCATTTGTGAGCGGCTCTATTACCCGTTGTGATGATTGCGACCGAGTGGTGGTTCAGGTCTATCCGAGTTAAGAGTCTTGAAGGATGATGACGAAAAAACCTTAAACTATAGTCCATTGTGACATATTTACCATAATTCTTCTTAAGACATAAAAAGACTCTAAACTTATATCTATGTTACACATTTACTCATTATGTTTTGCCATATGATTTTTTTTTATCCAAAACGTCGTCATTTTCATCGACACCAAATATAAGTTTAGGATTTCATGAAAAGGAATTCACAATAACTGTGTGTGACAGTAAACATAATGTAAGATTATTTTTGGCTTTTTTCTAAAAATGAAGGATTAATGATACGAAAAACTCCAAAACTGACGTACCTCAAATTATTTTTATTTACCAATCTAGTCGAACGTGCACAACGTCGAGCGGGGCTTTCAGTCCTCAGCATTCCTAAATGGCTTTCAGTCCTCAAAGCCCATTGGAAAAATACTGAACCATTTGGTTCAGCTTTAGTCAGCATTTGGCCAAATGCTGGCCTTGGGAATGCTGAGCATTGGGCTTTCAGCATTTGGCAGAATGCTAAAAGATATATATATATATATATATATATTTGCAAAACTAACCCCACGATGGTAAAAATTACCAAAATCCATTTACAAAGTTGTTTTTAGCAAACAATATTTAATCCAAAGCCCGTTTTGAAATCACTTTTTTCCAAACGCAATTAACATTTTCCCAAAGCCCTTTAGGCTAAGGACATTTGCATTTCATCAAAGCCCATTTGAAATATTGAACCAAACTTACCCTAAGTCTCATTCATTAACACTAAACATCCATCGTAGGTCACTAATCACTAAAAGTTACAAACTACACACTCCTTGAACAACTACGCCTCTCTCTCTTTCTAAAAGTGCGTTAAAATGGGCTTATTTCGAGAAAAATGAATAAACTCGCAAATTTTTTTTTAAAGAAAAATACAAGTTGCTATAGCCAAGAAAGCTAAGCAAAATTATTCAATGAGAGATCCTTTCAACATCGATAACAATTTATAGCCAAATTTTTTCCTCGAAGGTGTAATTATCTTTTATTCGTTCATTTCTATAAGTGACGCAAGATATTACTCCAATAATGTATTTTTCAAATCACCGACTCGTCGCACAGCAAACGCACTCGTCCTAATTTTTATTAGGTCCATTGTGGTTAGCCGCCACAAAATGTTAATATTTTTTTTTGTTTTCCCTTAAAAAATAATTGTTTCCAATCCCCTACGCTAAGCTAAACCACATCTAACCTTTGAACGTACATATTCAAATAATTCAATTCCCACGCACCTAACCAACCACGACAATTTTTTAATTGTCCGCATAAGATTGGCGTAGCCCCTCACACTTGACTTGTTTTTTAAGGTTTGGATCGGAGTGGCGCGTGACCAACATTTTCCGCATCACTCTTTTTCCATCTTCCTTGTACTCCCACAAAATAATGAATTTAGACATTTTGGTTTAAAAGGTTGCCAATCCGTACAGAGATCAAATTCTTAAATGTGAAAATTTCTATGGTTTGGTCGGCGTCTTTCTTCTTTTTCTTCTTTCTTCTTTCCGTAGTTTCGTATTGCGAAAGTGAAATGCCTTCCAATACGAAGTTTCGAACGATTCGAAAATTTGGTGAAGCATCGCATTTCTCAATGCTTAATTGTTTAGCGATGTTTTTGAAATGGTTAGATAGAGAATTGAGATGTTCTTTCTATCTTATATGGTCATTGACATGATTAGATCGAAATTAAAAGTAATCTCGTGTATCTTGCCTATCAACTGGCGATTGGGTTCAACGGCGGTTCTACTTTAAAGAATGTAATACTTTTCTGGACTCCAAATCTCGAACAATTTGTTTTCTGTAATGCCTAGACACAAGGGGGGAAAAACAGTTCCCCCTCCTTTTTCACTTCCTCCTAAAAAAAATAAAAATGAAAACAATATCTAAATCTTACCCCAAAAAAAAAATTGTACGAAGTACAAGTCGATATTCGCATATTTCGAGTAGTTTTAGGTGTCGTGTTTCGAATCAAGCAAGAGCTGCAAGGTTTAAGAAAGAAGTAAAATGTTTGAATGAAAAAGTAATCCAAAGAAAGAAGCTTTTAAATCAACGGTCCAAAATCGACGGTTATTCTATGATAGCCATAGGATCCTCCATCAATTAACATAACTCTCTCAGCAAAAAGTCTTTGTCTGGACAGTTAGGCCCAAGTACTCAACGACGTCGAAAGGACGCCGAACGCTTGGTTCTGACGGGACGAATCGAGTTATCTTTCACTACCTCATGCGTCATCTCCCCCTTCTCACCGGAATTTCGCTTTCTTAATTGGGAGCCGCGCAATTAACACCACCCAATGCGAATTCACGATATAATCACATGAACATGATCATTTTGTTAAGGATGTAGTTCATAATCTCTATCGATAGAACGACACGGAGTCACATTTCCTGATAAGCAAGTGGGGTACGAGAGCCGCCTCGGCAGGGATTTCGGAGGGCAATGCTCTCGAAAAGCCATAGGACTTTTATAGTTTGAGTCTGTATTTTATTGATAATTTAAGTTTGAACTCATAAATTAATACTATGACATATAATTTATCTAATTTTAAAAAAATGATTATGATTAAAATTGAACTTTTTATTCTGTTTTCTAAATAAGTTTGAGAGATCAAAACGTATTTAATAATCGTACGAAATTTTTATTCCTGGAAAATAAACACGTTTGATAATATACACAAAATTTTTGTTGTCGGGAGTAATTTTTCTTCTCAAATTTTATCATTTAAGTCAAAATAATTACGTAAATACTTTATGAAATGTCATCATACATTTCGAATTAACCGAAAATTAATTTATATTGATTCTCTTCTATAAACATCTTAGATATTGCATATAACATTTTTTTTTCGTACTAGTCTGTCTAATTTTCATGTCATAACGAGTCATTATAAGCTTAAAAAAAGAAAAATTATGTTGGTTTAGTTAGTTACCTTTTAATTCTCACTTGTCCAAATAAATTTTGGGCTCTCATGAGTTATTTTAGTGTGGCATAATTATCCGTTATTGAATGTGGCTACAATTAGGTCAATTACTATATATAACTTAAATAATGATGTTATTTATATGTGCTCTTAGCCTGATCAATCCCTGCATTTAAAACACACAAAAAAAGAACTTGTTTTCTGAAAAGTGATCCTTTTTTTCATAATCAATTTTTTTCATTCTTGTTTTTGCTTTAAAATTATTCTTGAGAACAGAATTAAAATAAAAAAATCATTTACGATATCAAATATATTTTTCATATTTTTTTTTGTTCTGAAGAACAAAATTAAAAATTAAAATCGTTGTCAGGACTTGAGTGACTGTGATAGAGTGCGAACAGAGTGGCTCATCATAGCGAAAAAGGAGGAGCTCAAATTAGGTGGAGTGGAGCGGACGGTTAGGTGCAATGCAAGATAACCGAATTTTGGGGCCCCCGAGTTCGTTTGAACGGTTCCCCATGCTTTCAGCCCCCCTACATTATCATGTGTACTCTCTAGTTTATTTCTTACTCAAACCCTCTCCTCGTACCTCACTTTCAACCACGATGCTTTCCAATTTTAATGCTCGAAATTCGAAAGGGAAAAAAAGAAAAGAAAAAAACCCATTTGGTCAACGCTTCCGCATTGCTGACTGCGGAGTCAAATTTAGTGTGAAGAATGCAAAAGTGAAATTTTCGGCTCTTTTTTTTTTCCGGGAGAATTTGACTTTTTTTTGTTGGGGGGGGGGGGGGGGCGGAGGTCGTGCAACGTTACCTTCCATATCCCGGCCGGTGAAAACGTTCGAACAATAATAAAAAAGAAGAAGAAGAAGAAAAGTTTCTTTGCTTTGCTCATGTAGTCAAAATGAATACTATAAAGACGATCTTGAATTTGGTGCAAATTGATTTCTAACAGCCATCAACCAAACAAAACGGAGGTCATTGTCCAGGGTTGAATTTCAAATATACATTTCAATTGATTATCGATGTTAATTTTTACTCTTTTTTTTTGGTCGAATATGTGAATTTTTACTTTCACACTGTGCAATTTCGTTTTTCTCCTGTGCACGCTTGGGGAACTATGTTGGGCTTCATTTTGGGCTCCTTTTCCATAAGCTAAACAAGACCCAAAAAAGCCCATTCACAGAAAAGGAAAATCCATGGCCAAACCCAATCCCAAACATTTTTCCAACTACGGGTTCTTCACATGTCGGGTATCGGGCCGGGTCACAGAAAAGGGAAAATAACAACTCGACCCCCCCCCGGCCAAAACCACAAAAAAAAAAAAGTTTGCACTGTTCATGTCAAGGTCAGCTCGCATTATGAATAGGGACCCGAACGGTAACACGAATATATCCCCCACAAATCATTCGATATTCATTTTTCTACCGGCTGCAATTTGTTTTTTCGATCAAAAACCGGAATTTATTCAATCTTTCGTAAAGTGAGCAAATGCACGCCGATGCTTGGGGTGTGCTTCAATTCCTTAGAGATAATGATATAAATGATCTTTAAATTTTAACTCATTGTGCAATGTAGTCCATGAACTTTTAATTTGATCAATATGATTCTTGAACTTTAAAAAAAATGTCCAACTTAATTCATAAACATGAATCAATGTAAGGACTACACTGAACATCATTCTATAGTTCATAAATTAAGTTGAACGAATATGTCTTAAAAGTTTAAGTATCATATCAGTCAAGTTAAAAATGCAATGATCACATTGCATATGAGTTAAAGTTCAATAACTTAATCAAATTAAAAATTCAAGAATTAAACTGTACTAAATCAAAGTTCCAGGCAATTTGTGTCATTTTGCAAATTCCTTATTACAAAAGGAACAAAACACTCTAGCCTTTGACAGTTCCAAACTGAAAAAGAAAAACATCTCACGATAAGAAAATCAATAATCTCTTACCAGAAACAATAAAAATTGAAGATCCGAGATCTTTCTGTAATTTTCGCTTGTCTCTGTATATTCAGTAATGCCTGACCGTTACGTTCAGCTTGAGCACGGCCCTCAAATTGGCAATGTCCATGAACTCGGTGACCATGACCCCGTAACCCTTCACGAACCGGAACTGGCCGGTCCCGGAGACGACCCCAAACTCCCTCTCCGCCGTCGAGAACAGGTCGGCCCCTTGGATCTCCAGGGTGCTCCCCTCGTGCTCCCCGCCGGTGAAGATCACCGAGAACACCAGGTGCAGCCCCTTCCCGTCCAGCTGCGAGTTCACGTACATCCCCTGCGCCCTCCCGATCTCCCGCGACTCGATGGTCGGCCCCTCCGTCACCGGGTCGTCCACCACCAGGACGGTCCCGAAGTGCAGGATGCTCGACTCCGGCCCGGCCTTCCCCGCCACGGTCGCGGCGGACGCGTCGTGGCCGGTCAGGTAGTCGTGCACGTAGAAGACCAGGTTGGTCTCTCTCGGCCGGTGCCTAGGAATCGTGTAGGCGGCGTAGAGGAGCGCGGCGGTGAAGGCGATGAAGAAGAAGTTGGGGGCGAGATTGAGAGGAGCGGCCATGGCTCTTTCCCTCCGTCGGTCTCGAGCTAAGGATGGATTATAAGTGGCAAAAATGGATGGCGACTTCTGGGAAGAGATGCTCTATAGAAGATGGGATTGTTCTTGGAGGAAAAGGACAACAGGAAGAAGAGAAGCGTGATTGGTTATAACGAGATAATTGGCTCGTTCTGTTGTTGCTACTGTTTTGTCAGAAATAAACAAAGGCATGTGATTTGAGCTTTTTGCTTAGTTTGATGTTTCTTGCCTTGCCTGAGTCATCATCCCATATTGTTGTTGCACCCTCGTTTGTCTGCCAAAGACTGCCTGGATGGGAATGAATGCCACGCGAGAATCGCACGCGAACCCGGATCGTTTCGGCCTCCAAGGGAGAAGCGGATTTTCTCGCAGAACAGCGCGAGTTGTTGTTAAAAACAACAGACCCAACTGTTTAAGAATCAGCAGTAAATTGTCGCTGCAGATCTATGTTTCCTGTTGCTTGATAGTCACAAGGACTTCAGAAAACTAAGGCAAACTGGAAAAGTCCATGCTTCACTGGTGCTAACCATGACAGCCCTGCTTGACTTGATAACCTGAAGAACCAATTTTTCTCTGAAACAGACTTTGACATAAGTAACCCATGAACATGCATACTTGTCTCACTTAATACCTCTCAGGAACGAGTCATTCTTAATTCCACAGTCGGGACACTGCTAATTCAGGAGCGAGGCAACATGAACCGCCATGCCTGTCTGCTTCGTGCAGCTTGCAAACTCAACAAGTGAATCTGTTGTCAGAAATGTGCATAATAGGAATGTCTGAAGAACAAGGACTTTATCCAAGAGTCCCACATAGGACAGGCACTGACAGATTACTGAATGGAGCTCTGACAAAAGGCGAGGCCTGCCCTCTGCTCAAATCATACCTTTCTCGGCCTTTTGGCTAAGATCAAGTGTAGTATCTGTTCTTATCAGTTTAATATCTGATACGTGGGCCATCGGTCCACATGATATTAAATTTATTTTTTGAGGGGGAGAGTTCATCACAGTAGCTTGCTGCTGGGGCTCTCGCGCGTCGCCTTGGCGTTGCACTGCTGACTTGGCCGGGCGCGCCCCACCAAATCTAGTTTGAAGTTAACATACCAGCTTTTGAAGTGGTCCTGATTTTGAGATACATATGGAGATCATCTGTTGAATTTCGATTGCTGTGTATTGTTAAGAATCTATCATGTCTTCGATTACTGGTACTCTCAAGAATCACTTGTCATCAGTCCTGGGAATTACCAGTTCTTTTTATCCTTCTACGTTGGATTTAAGTGTTTCAGGAAAGAGAACCTTTCGCTTATAATCTTCCTGCTTCTCTATAGGACTTACAACGATGCACACTAGATGAAGCTAAACTGGTCTAAACAAGCATCATCTCACGTTCGATTGAAAGTAACATCTCAGTTTTCACCTCAAAGTTGTCCACATGCGTCTTCATGTTTTTGACCTCTCTAATGTGATGACTGGGAGGATTTTCATTCTTAGTTCTTGACCAACACAACAGCCAATCTCCCCTTCGAGTTCTTTACTCCCCGTTGCAAGTTTTTACTGTCCAATCTCTGGCATCCCTTTTCGAGCTTTGGTGATTTGACGCTTTCCTCCAGGATGCTCTTCGGTGACAGGACATTAAAACTCTGATTCTTCCACAAGCTCGCAGTATGTAACACTTCATATTTGTGCTGCTCCAGTCTGGTGTTTTAGTTAGCAGATTTTCCTCCTATTCCAAACGCAACTCCAAGCGATGTTTACCAGGTGACTATGTAAAGCATTTGAGCCTGGAGATGGAGTGCGACAATGAAGGGGAGGAAGAAGTTGGAGGTGAGATAGAGAAATGAGAGGACTGGCCACGGTTTTCTTTTGTCAGTGGAGCTAAATATGCATTGTCCAGTGACAGGGTGAGTTTGAACTTTTTGTGTGTTATTTCTCCAGGGAAGATGGACTTTCTACTAGAGGAAAATGACAAGAAGTTGAAGGGAAGCATGGTTTCTTTGGGTTCTCTGTCGAATAATATAGTAGCTCAGAGTCATTTGGCTGTTCTAGTTCGATTTTCTCATCATTGAACATCCGTAGCAGCAAAAGATCAACCAAAAATCAACAGGATCAGTGAAAGAGTTCTTGTAGGGCAGATCATCGATGTGCCTTTTTTCCTTTTTGCCGGGTGGTGAAACGGATTGAGGCATCGAGCAGTTATCATTTGACACACTGGAATCAATGCCATGTCTGTGTATGTACTGCTCATGACAAAAAATGGCCACGCAAATTCGTTGGTGTGTTGGAGGGCGTCCAACATATGTATCGCCGTATCGGGTACTGGCCATCCTATGTCCTGATCGAGGTTCAGGAGAAGCTCGAACAATCTAAAATCGGAGGAAAACAATCATGTTCAAGAGCTGTGATCTGCAGAACTATACGGTTGAGACTCGTCAGAGCCAACTAAACCCGTAAGAGGTGGAACTCAAGAAAATAAAGTGCACATTGGCAATGCAGTGGAAGCTGCGAGGTGCCACTAAATGCCACAGCCAGTAAGTTCCAATCTAAGCAAAGTGAAGATGGCGTTCTACGTCAAGCTGGGGAAGAAACTAAGAACACAGACAGTTTTCTTCACCTTGCCGTTGAATGGCACTCGCTGTGGAGAACAGACTGAAGAACGAAGGAGAAATGGTGAACGTCCAAGAACAAGGACTGAATGCAACAGTCCGGCATGGAATCGAAAGTCAAAGGTCAATAAAATGAGCCTCTGTCAAAAGGCAAGGCTTGACGACCACCAAACTCATACCTTTCTCAGCCTTTTGGCTAAGGTCAAGTATAGCATCTGTTCTTATCAGTTTAATATCTGATACGTGGGCTATCGATTCACATCATATTGAATTAATTTTTTTAGAGGAAGAGTCCATCATAGTAGCTCGCAACTGGGGCTCTTGAGCATCGCCTCGGTGTTGCACTGCTGCCTTGGCCAGGTGCACCCCTCCATATCTTGGTTTAAAATGATTCTTTACATTAGCTCAGATCATGACTGGATTTTTTAAGAGTTTTGGATAGGACCAGACATTCTGGAATTAGGACAAACAACGACCATCAATAAGACCAGCACGCCGAAATTTGGTCCCTTGGTGTGATGTGTTATGAGTCATACATAATGCATATATACAGGAAGATCAATCCTGCGAGACATTCTTCTACTTCAGTAAGATGGTGTACATCGAACATTTGACCTTTTGGTCTTTTACTTGGCATGTAATTCCTCTGTTTCACGAAAACATTGTTGCCAGTTTCCCGTGTATGTGACCGAAGTTTTTGTGACAAGAAGCAGCTCGAAGCTCTCCACATGCATCCTCGTGTTTCGACCTATTCGTGCGATGAATAGGACTCTTTGTGCGACAAATTGGACGATTTCATGTTAGAGTTGTTGATTGCTGCAACAGCTGATTTCCCTTTGAATTCTTCGCTGCCAATTGCATCCAATAGGAGCAACACCCCTTTTTTGGGCGATTTAGCGCTTTCCTTTCAAAGCTCTTCAGTGGACAGGACATTATGCCCTAGACGCGGCATGGATACAACCCGTTCCGAAGAAGAAGAAGTCGCAGGAGCTAAGATTGAGACCGGATGGCCATGGTTTTCTCCTGTCAGTCTTGAGCTACAGATGTATTGTCAGATAACAGTAGGAGTTTTTTTAAGTGTTCTTTATGATCCATGTACGGTGGAAGATTCTCTAGAGAGGATGAGATTGTTTATGGGGGGCAATGACAACATGGTTGGTTGTTTTCGACACATCTACGGAGCTCCTTCTTGTTGTAAGCTTTCGAGGCGTTTATGGAGGGAAATGACAACATGGTTGGTTGTTTTCTGTGTTGAATAATCAGAGCAGTTCAGTGTCATTTGGCTTGTTCTCGTCCCCGGGATTGATTGATTCGGCATAAAACAAAGTCTTGGTGAGTCAAGCTTCATGCAATTCTATGTTTCTCTTTGTTTTTCTACTTACCTATTCATTTATTCGGGAAAATATCGGGGTTCTTACAAGTTCATTACAGCTATTTCGTAAGGCAGCCCGACCTGACGACTGCTGAACCAAAGGTTCTGTGCTGCTTTCATGTATTGATTCTGATTTGATCACTTAAAATCTAGGTAACTGGATCCGCTAGGGGACAATTTGATGTTGCCACCGAACACTCTTTGGAGTAGTTAAAAGGGTCGATGACTGTTGGCGTTCCAGATCATCCTTGTGCCTTTCTCTCTTTTTGCTGGGCAGCCAAGGTGATCCAGTCACTGAACAGTCAGTTACGGAATTTTACTGTTGTATGATGCACGTACTGCTTATGAAAAATATGGCAGCCCAAATTCATTCGAGATCGTCCATCTTGTGGATTAGGTACTCTCCTTCCTGTATGCTACTCAAGATTCGGTCTTGTTCCGCATGAAACAGTCCTGTTTGATCATTAGCTGCCGTCTGCAAAACTTTTAAGGCCGGGATTTGTCGAAGACAAATGCATGAGTGGTGCCTGCAGATAGCTTAAGAAAACAAGAGCACACCAGCAAGCTGGGAGGAGCCGCGAAATGCGACAACACCATCTTTTGCACAGTCTAAGTTTTGCTTCACCCCATCATAATTTACGGTGCTCGCAGTAGAGGAGAAAGACAAGGGTAAGTGTCAATCTGAATGGTGAATGTCTGGGGACGAGGACTCCTTGCAAGAGTCCCTCACAGGAAACAAGGGGAAAGGACGATAAAATGAGCTCCGACAAAAGTCAAGGCCGAGAAAAGGCCCGACAGTTGCTCGACTCATGGCTTTCTCGGCCTTTTGGCTAAGATCAAGTGTGGCATCTGTTCTTATTTGTTTAGAGCTCGCCACAGTAACTAGCTAGTGAATATTCAATACAGGGAGATCAATCCTGCCAGAACCATTCTACTTCAATGGACTATATACATCGAATGTCCAAACTCTTAACCCCGCAGCTTTCGCTTGCAGTTTCGGTGCTTCACTGTATGACATAATACCAATTTCCTTCACATGTCGCCAACGGAAGCAAGCATTGTAACAAGCATCTGCTCTTGTTTGAGTCAAAATAAAGTCGGGTTTCCGCTCACTGTTCTCCACATGCACCTTTGCATTTTGACATCTTGAATAGTCAATACAACACTCGACAGCTAATTTCACCTTCAAGTTCGGCCGAGGAGCTTTCCTTGTGTAAGGTGTTCTCCATCCGATGTCCCTTTCATGATTCAGGGGAAAGCTCCGACAACGGCGCTTAAATTCTAGTCTGATAGCTGTGATCCAAAGCACTTTAAGGCCAAGATTCATCGGAGACAAAAGCGTAAGAGGCTGCTACAATGGCCACTCCACTGAATAGTCAGACGTAGCCATGGAGTAGCCTCACCTAAAAATATCGACTTTAAGACGTTGATTGAACTTTGCTGATTCTTTGTCAATTCTTAAGTCACAGTACAAGGGGACTCAGATTCAGTAGCAGGAAGACCATGAAATGCAACAGCACCGTCTCTCAGTATCTATATGTTCATACGTCCTCCATATTGTAGGGTCATCAGACTTGTTGCCAATAAGTAGTGATTCATGGAAACTCCACAAGATTGAATCGATGGCTACGGAACGAAAAAGCACGTCTGATGGGGCGCTCAGGTTCAATCCTCAATACTTCCCACGGAGGCTATAATCCCCATGTTAGGGTTAAACCGCTCGAGTTTTCCCTCGTATCTACCCTAGTCGACAAAGTTTTGTAGCTACTCCTGCCGCTCGGGCTTTTGCCTCCACACACTGAACTCTCACATCATGAATGAAACAAAAGTAGCGAATGGAATACAGAAGCTTTAGGAGAACCCCAGATTGGGTAGAGACTGTGCCTAAAGCATTTAGGCAAAGGAAGGGTACTTAAGCTCGTTCATTGATGACAAAATGAAGCACCCAGTACGGCAATTGCTCAGCAGCCAAAGCCGTCCTGGTCGGGAAAGGCCACTGCTTGATCATTAGGAAGCCATTCAATGGAAGCTAACTCTGGTGGAAAACATAGGTCACTGAAGCCGATTCCAAGGAAAAAGAGCAGAGAAAAGGAAACAGCGGGCCTTGCCTGACTCCTCTCATCGACTTTCAGAGAGAGGAGGCAAAGAGAAGCGCAAGTAAATGGAAGGCTCCATGACAAGCCATGCGACTTTCTTGGGACGTTATAACAGAGACAAGCCACTCCAAGAGTCCCACATAGAATGCGTATGCAGAGACCACAGGAGGAAGTTTCGATAAAAACCAAACATTGCGCCGGCCCAAATCATACCTTTCTCGGCCTTTTGGCTAAGATCAAGTGTAGTATCTGTTCTTATCAGTTTAATATCTGATACGTGGGCCATCGGTCCACATGATATTAAATTAATTTTTTGAGGGGGAGAGTCCGTCACGGTAGCTTGCTGCTGGGGCTCTCGGGCGTAGCCTTGGCGTTGCACTGCTGCCTTGGCCAGGCGCACCCCACCAATTCTAGTTTAATGGTAATAGAGATCGATAGGAAGTGGGCTTGTTATGTAAGTGAGCCGAGCATAGTAGGAGCCAGCTAGTTAATGCCCACTTTGTTCGGTGGGTTGAGTTATTCCGAAGTTTCAGGTAACTGCGCCACGATAGCGGTAGTTTGATTCGGATAGTGGACGCGAATGATTGTGGGTGTGGTCTTATGTCCGAGTTGGGTCAAGCCCAGTCGTACTGGGGGATGGCTAACGTGTTAGATCAAGTAGGTCGTCCATAGAAAAATCGACACTAACAAGATATACCCAGACCGTTAAAAGCTTAGTTTTTATGAACGTTTTATTTGAACTTTTGCTTACGGTCCGCGCTCAATTACGATCGGGATGGTACCCGCTCGTTTGAAATCTACAATTTGGTCAGTCAAACTATTGCGTGAACGATCCCCTTACAAGCACGACCCATCGGGTTTATTAGTTGCAATTGCATCTAGTGGGATGCACACATCGCCGTGAGTAATAAAACCATATACAAACCCTAGCCATACCCTATTCTCTCTCTCTTTAACCTTTTCGGCTACGTTAGTCGTAGCCCAGTTCATTGAAACGTGTATATGTGGAAGGTACTGACAGAATTTTGTGCTAGCATTGAGCATCGACCAAGGCAACAAGTTCTCCCAACAAAATGCACATGAGTCGAACTGTGGATGCTGTTCAAAATGCCCAGTTTTGAAAAAAAGCATAAAAACTTTAGCCACATCGTTCCACAAGTAAAAATCCTCACATACTTGTACACGACGCCCGTGTCAAACACACACCTAAGACTAAATTTCGTGGAACCAAAAGGATGAAAACCCAGCATCAAAATTGTACTTTCTTTTTTTCTTATGAATCTCTCTCTTTCTCTGTCTCTGCTCAGCAAAACTGGGCGTTCTTGAAGGCGAGAGGGTACATGAAGGAGTTGGAGTAAGTGAAGCGGACGACCTGGCCGGGTTCCAAGGCCTCGCCTCCGTTCACGAGGCAGTCGTCGTAGGAGAGCCTCTTGAAGCTCCTCGGGTTCACCATCCTGGCCGAGGCGAACCAGCCGCAGTGGAGGTGGATGCCCGAAGGCGAGCAGCGAGGCGTGGCGCAGGTGTTCACGATTTGGACTATGAACTGGGTTATATCCAAGGACGACGAGTCTCCGCTCTGCGAGATGCTTATGTCTCTGTTTGTACACTCAGATGATGATCCTGCACAACCACACCCCCCACCCCCCCAACAACCCCCCCCCACAAAAAAAAACCAAAAAAAAAAAAAAAAGAAACAGAGTGGAGACAAAATGGTCATTGCCAACATGCCAAGAAAATGTTTGGTTTTAATTTTATGTCCCAAGAGAGAGCATTATGTCCCAAGAGAGAGCAGAATAAAAATGAAGGTCAGAGGTTGAATTTCTTATTTTTTTACCGTGCAGTAAAAGCTTTCGGTGGCTGAAAACTGCCATTTCTGAAGCCCTGGCCTCTGCTCTGGACTGGTTGAGACCCTCTTTGGATGAATGCAGGAACAAACCGGGAGGGTCTTCACGTTGTTTCGGATACGTGCGGGGGAAGATAAAACAAGGAAAAAAAAATGGAAATCTTGTCGGTATGCTTGCGGTGCCAAAAAGAACCCACATGGAAGTTTTCGAATTTGAGGAAACGAAACTAAAATTTTCCATGAGCTCAAAGTAACCAAGAAATGGAGAAAATTTCACCTGATATCTTGTCGGTATGCTTACAGTGCCAAAAAGAACCCACATGGAAGCTATCGAATTTGAGGAAACGAAACAAAGATTTTCCATGAGCTCAAAGTAGCCGATGAAATGGAGAAAATTTCACCCGAATGCCCCGCCCAGTTGCACGGTGGGGCTAGGAGCAACAGCAGCAAGGCGCACCGGAAGAAGAAGACACAACAACGTGACCTCATGATATTCTCGTGCTGTTGGTGGAGCTCAAGAATCTGTGGAAGTGGTTCTACTTCTTTATATAAAGAGAGAAGCAGAGGAGATGATTGTGATGAAACGAATTCGTTTCGAGTACTTCTCTTCCTGGCAATTTTGGCCTCTTGTGTGTAATTCTGCGTGGGAATGGGGGAGGGCAAAGAGGAGCAAAGTACAGCGTGAGGTGCAGAGACTGGCTTTAAGAGGAAGAATCAGGAGGACCCACGGACCTCGTTTCATTCTTAATGTCTCGTTGGTCGTGTTTCTTTCGCCTCTTTACTTCATGTCTCGAGAGAAATGACGTCCGTCTTTCATGCTCGCTCGCTCGCTCGCACCCAGTCTTAAATCACTTCCAACATTACGTAGTCAGTCATGTGATTTGAGTGTAATCAACAGAATTAATCTGGGACTTTCCGAATCCACCTAAGCCGGGAAATAAAGAGAACCCCTTTTCGGCCATGCCAATATGTTCGGGGCAGTAGCATGTGGGCGCGTCGTTCGTCACTCATTAGCCGTGCGAAATCTGGCTTTCGAGCAGTCACACGTCTTCCACAAAACTAGTCGGGATCGGAACTAGCTAGGCCTTAAGTTCGTTCCTCAGGCTTCGCATCCATCTCTCCGCCCTTGAATTCTAAGCACATTTGCCCTCTTGGCATATGATTCATCGAGTACATGCCAATCAAAATTTTCAAAATGGAAAGGTACTCTGCTTGGCTGATGGAAAACCTGCCCACAGAGAGGAAGTGAGGACTGAGGACTTTGTGCTGCAATAGCCATGAATGATCCCTCACTTTTCCTTGGTAGGGTGAAAGTTTACCCTTTTCGACTAAACCTATAAGCCTCGATACCTTTCCTAGTTTGTAAAATAATAAAAAATTGCATCTTGTCAACAGATGGGCATTCATGAAAAGCCAACCTTGTCCGAAATGCCATCACGTGCTTCCCATATAAAGGTTGTTTTCATTAGGAATTTTATTCTAGTTCTTTTTTTCCTTATATTCTACCCCAAGAAATGTTCCTTTCAACCATATTGTGGATCGAATGCCCAAAATTTCAATTTCATTTTATCGAAATTTCAAAACATTTGTCGGGAAGAAAAAGAAAGGGTCTCGGTCATATGGCATAAATCTAATTGGATTTCACCGACCCGTAAGTTATATGGTCATCGTCAGCGCCACACATCGGGTAATTGTTTGGATTAATTAACAAACTTACAGTGAAGTATATGATCGTGACATAATCCCTCGGAAATTAAAACCGCATAAGCATGCATCCGGTGCATCTCTTGGTTCTTTGTGTTAGGAGTGAGCGATTCTAGGGTCGTTCCAGATGGAACCTGTTAGAATCGGTTCTCTAATTTTTTGAATTTAGAACTTGGAACATGCTTTACAAACCTTACATTGTTAAGGTTAAGGTTCCAAAGTTTATTCAAGTTTCACATGTACTCTAATTGAACGATTGTATTGAATCAGCACCTTTAATGATCGCGATTTGCTGTTAAGATCCATGATCACAATTCATATTTGGATGCACGATTAATATGAAATTAACAAAGTAAAAATGTCAGCTGTGTGGATATTGCCAAACAAGGAATTTCATACTGATGGTTTCGGATTACACATTTATTATCGGACGTCATGAAATAATAGAAGATCGAGTGAAGACACAGGACAAGAAAAAACACACAAATTTATTGGAACATACCAATCAGAACCAATTTTTTTACTTTTGAAACTTGAAACCTGTCATGTTAAAGCGCTAGTGGCCACAGGTGTGAGGGCCGTGTTTCCTTTTTTTGTTTTAAGTTTTTATTTTACTTCAAAATTTTAATTTAATTCAAATAAAAATTAAGTTTAAATTTTATTTCGATGAAAATGCCATTGATTGACAGGAATATTTAGCCCGTGAGGTCCGGTCCTTATTTGAAAAGTGTTGTGGCTACTTAAGTCCCAAACTATCATGCAACTTTAGGCTCTTAGTTAAAATAATAACAACTTCAAGTCCTTATTTGAGAAATCGAGGGCACTTGAGGCCATTATTTGGAATTTTTTTTTCTATTTTTAGGTTGTTTAAGAATATAGTCATATTTTATGTTTGATTTAAGAAATGAATTAAAATTAGAATAACATTTTAAGTATTGGGCTATAACATACTTACAAACACTTTCAACCTTTTTTTTCTATGAAATGTTGAAGGGCTATTATGAACAATTGAAAAAATTGTAGAGACTAAGTGGAACATTGGGCATAGTTGCTTTCTGGCTTTTGCTTTGTTCAGTAGTCATTTGAAATTTGCTAGACTTGAAAAATATAACTATCCAATATAATTATGGTATATAAATAACATCTTTCTTTCGACAAAAAAAGGAGGGTGTTAAACCACGTAATTCTACTTTTATCTCCATTAATATGGGTTGGAAGCCCGTTAATTGATGATCTTTTGGGCCTACTAAGGTAATAGGACTCCACGTTTAAAGTATATGGATAATATCATAAATAATCTATGAATTTTGATAGAATATGCAATGTAATCCTGATTTTTTAATTTGACTAATATGGTCATTGAATTTTAATTTAATATGTAATATAATTTTTAAATTTTTAATTTAATCAATATGAACTATGAATTTTTGTAATATGTTGAACTTACTTCCCCTGCACCGCCTCGACTACCCTAAGTCTTGGCCTCCTCCGTTCATGTGCACGGACAGGCTCACCGTCTGCTGCCCTTTCTGGTGCTACAACACGTTGTCGTTCAACCACTCGTCGTCCTCCTGCAGCCACCCAGGCTTCAACATCTCCTGCGACGATGCCGCCGCTGTGCGAACTCCGACTCTCTACCTCTCCGACGCCCTCCTCCACGTCAGATGCATCGACTACCGCAAACCGCACAGTTACGATAGCCTACAGAGTCCAACCAGCGGATTCCACCTGTCCTCTCCCGCCTCTCCATGGCATCACGGTCCTGGTCGCTTCGTTGAATAGCTACGACGAAGGCACTAGGGCCCCATGGTTCTTCCTCAATTGCTCGCTATACCCGCCGTCCCAGCCGCAGATCGACTGCCTTGCGTGGGGGCAGCGGCAGTCCTTCGTGTTCGTGGCGGACGACGTGCCGGAGTTCGACTCGCCGGGGTACTGTGAGTCGGCGTCGACCGTTCCAGCGAGGAGCACGGGCGATGGTGCAGGGACTGCTGTGGTCGTCGATTATGGGAAGGCTCTACAAGACGGGTTCGAGCAGACGTGGCGCGTGGATGGGGTGTGCGGCGCGTGCGAGGATCGCAGCTACTCGTGTGGTGGCGATAGGAGGTGGACGAGCTTCTTCTGCATTTGCTTCGACGGACGTCGTCGTCGTTCGGGTGGTTGCCACGGTGGTGAGCGAAACCAACACTCTTTAAAACACACTTCGTCGTTTCAATTATGAACGCTTTAGCGACCAAAAAGCCCCCGGACTCGCTCCTTTTAACAAAATCTTCGAACTCAGACAGTCCAAAGTCTTATTAAATTTGCACATGACATGCCCGTGATCTTTCTTAACTTCTCAAATATAAATAGTACGCCGGCTTCGCGAAATTCGCAGATTCCGTTCCGACGAAGCTGTTCAAATTCCAACCCGTGTTCGTCGCAATCGGTGAGGAAACTTTCTTCTTTTCCTTCACGACGTAGGCACATGCTGCTCAAAACCTCAAGCATCTCCGAGCAACAAAATGCTGATTTTTTTTTTTTTTTGCCCCCGTGCTCCGAACTTCCGTTTCTAATTTCACGATCCAGCTGCGCTTGTCTTTGGTGGTCTAGCCGTGGCTGCCGAAATCTTCCATCTTCTCCAAAAGAAGAAAGCAACCATTTGCAGACCAGTTTCCGCTGGGAGTCACAAGCACCAGGAAGCATAATGCGTTTTGCCCCAGGCTGGGCATATATGTGGTTTTCATGTAATATGTTCCACTTGTCCGGAACCCAAAAGGCGGTGCACTAGATGGAAGCAATTCTCCTGCGGTCAGGTAAAACCGTAATTATGCTTCGTTTTTCTTACCTTGATGACAGGGCGTTCAGAGCTCTTCGAGCGTTGGAAATACATGCATGGGCATCAGCTCTTCAGGGGGTCTCGGGAGGTGAGAGTAAATACGAGCGCGAAAGACAAACCCGCTTATTATCATTTGAGCGAACCTCATGAACTTCTTTTTTCAGTTTTTTTTTTCCCGAACGATGCAAAGGATGAGATTGAATGTTGTTAGACGACGCAATAGAGCTAGAAACAACAAATTCAGCCTCGTGAATCCTTTTAATGCTGATGAGCCGGGGGGTGATGGATGCACTCTGCGCACGCCAAGCAATCTTACAAAGGAGATAATAACAACATAAAAAAATTCCCGAAAACCTTATAAATGTTCAGTGTAAACCTCGCCGCCGTCCCTTCGCCGGTCACCGGTGTCGGTCGCCCGAGAAATATGAACGAAAAAAATGAAATAAAGACTTTTAAAATATAAAATTATTTTTTAATAATAAAATATTTTCGAATTAAAAATTTAAAAAAAGGAAAAAATTTCATTCGATTTTTATTGCATGAAATTATTGTGATAATATCATTTTTTTATTTTATTTACTAATTTTTATTATTTTATTTGATGTGAAGTTTTTATCTAGTAACATGTACATGTGAAGAGTATATGTTAAATGAGTTACATATAATGTATTTTCTCATAATATTATTGTGATTTGGTAATGTTGATCAAAATGAATTGAGCTGGATATGAGTTGATTATGAGTCAAGTCGGGTACATATCATTGAATATGAGTCAAAACGAGTAAGAGAAGTCAATAGACCCAGCCCAAATCCGTCTGGATGTGCCCAATTGATATCTTTACTTTTGCATTATGTTTATGGAGATTTTTGTAGGAAGATGTCTTTATTTTTAGGTTAGAAATTTTTTTTTTGATAGGAAGATTTTTTTTTTTGGTCGAATTTATAGGAAGATTGACTGTGTGAGATTTTTGGGCCCGATCCCGCCAACCACAAGCTTCCACGCCGCCCGAGAAACTTTTCTGTTGATGGAAGGTTTAAGCCACCCGAAAGTAAGAAGCGACGTGGCCGATTCTGAACCAATGCCACCAATGGCGTCTGCGCAGTACAGTTACTAAAGGGCCCTTTTGCCTCCGAAGCTCGAGTTCACCGTGAGAATTTACGTCCCCCGGACATGCTATACAAATTTAGTCCTCTAAATACAAATTGACTTTTTTGGGGAAGAAATTGCCGCATTAAGTGCACCTTTTTCTCCAATATATTCATTTAACATTATCACACATGAAATTAGCAAGAGCATCGATCCGATGAATAAATCGGAACATGGTGCTCGATATAAAATTGAAATAAAATAATATTTCGATATATAGTCAGCACTTATTAAATAGTCGATACAAAGTCTAACAGAACTCGAGATATGGGCACTACATCATACATGGGTCTACTATGAAGCATGTCAAAATCTGAACAGTTGATCAATTCGAACTTCTATTGATGAACTTTTGTTGGCATGAGTCCATTCAATAGGTTACCCATTCAACAGGTTTGCTTTTGCTTCATTTTAGTTAGAGGTTTAGTGAAAAATAACTTTACTTGTGCATTTTTTTTTCCTCAATAATCTAATGGTACTAACAGAGTGATCCTACTACATAGAAGTTAATAAAAAAATTCTAGAAGTTTTGTGAACCGGTGAAACTTATACCTTTAACCTATGTAGGTGGCCCTTGATATAGAGCATTTTGCATAAAAATGGTGGGAAAGAGCGACCTCTAGTTCCCGAGCTAAAAATATTCCAATGCGCAAACTAAACTTGCACAATTCTGAGGTTGACTTATGCACCAAGGTGCTTTTTCAAGCTAATTATCTATATGATCGAGTGGTGTTTCTTGTGGGAATAAAGAATATAATTCCATTTATTTCAAGAAAAATTACACGATTGAAAAATGTTTTTCAAAAAATAATTGATTATGTCGCTTGCAAATATGGATGAACAAGAAATATTTTTATTATTCACAAAAGCGTGATAATGAAAATGTTTTTCAAATTATCTACTTTTTTGTGAGACAAACAGTGCCTTAATAACTGAATATTATGTCCCTTGGAGACGATGGAGCAGCAGGGGTGTTCCAGTAATTTCGCTCGCTTCCTCCTGCCTCGCTCTCCCGCCTCACGTTCCCTCACAAGTCCAGACTCTCGAGAGATTCAGTTTTTATCCGTTGAGAATCTTCGTCCCACGCCACAAGAATGCGTCTCTTCTCTCCAGCTCCAACCTCAGCTTCTCACTCCCACTTCGCTCTCTACTCTTCGCCTCATACCAGCCGCTCGAAGTTCTTCTTCAGGACTCCGACGACCAAGCCATGCCTCGCTTCTTCTCCTCCGGTTCCGTGCTCGACGAAGCAGCAGCCGCCCGCGGTCCTCGAGATCGCCGACGCCGGCGCCGCCCCGAGGAACGAGCCGCCGCCGCCTCCGGATAACACGATCGCGATCCGCCGGCCAGTGATGGATTCCCCCGGCGAGGACTCCGTCGACGTTGAGGCGGCTGGCGATGGCGCCGGCGTCGAGAGCGATCAGAAGTCGTCGGCGCTCGACGCGAGCCTGAGCAAGTTCGCGGAGAAGATGCCGATATTCGAGCCGGAGAGGGTGGAGTCCGGCGCAGAGGAGAAGCCGCTCGCGGTGAATCTCGACCTGGCCTTGTACAGGGCTAAGGTGTTGGCGAGGAGTTACAAGTACGTCGAAGCGCAGGAGATACTCGAGAGGGTAAGTAAGAGACAATTTGCTATTCCTGTTGACAATTGTTCTGGCTTTTCGGTTTGATGTATTTGGAGCGTGGTATTTGAAATCCTTAAAGTGGTTAATTGATCAATTACATACCCAGTTGGAAATCTGAAGTTATGCGACTCAATAACGACTGGACTGTCTTATGTATGCTACCACATCAGATCCTCTGCTCTTCAGGCTCTTGTCGTCTATGATGTTGGTTTGCTCTGATGTGCTATTAATTTGCCCCTTTCCCATCCGTCACTTGTAAGAATTCAGGGTAGGCCGTGATAGGCTCTATTCTCTTAGGTTGAGCGAGGATGTTGATGTTAATTTTAAGTTTTGTTGTAGTGTATATCCTATTGGCCTGAAGATGGTCGAGCTTATGTGACATTAGGGAAGATATTGTGCAAGCAATCAAGAACGACCGAAGCAAGAGCAGTGTATGAGAAAGGTTGCCAAGCTACTCAAGGCGAAAATCCTTATATATGGCAGGTTAGTGTCTCTGTCATGATTATGATGACGGTCAAATTTACGTTAATTCAGCGACATTAATATTATTTCCAATTTTGCGGTGGGACGGCAACTAGGTGTGAATGTCAAAGATTCAAATCTTAACGTAAATTCCATTGAAATGTGGAAGTTACAGTCCGCAAGAATTGTTTGATAGCCTAGGGGGAGTATTTGCTATTGTGAAGAAATCAGGATTAACTGGCACAATTTGGAGCTGTTATAGGTAACTGATATAAGAAGCAATATGAAACATCTTTTACTACATCCAAGAACTTTCAAATGCTCTTGTATTTCCTGCCTAAGGGTCCCCAATAGCCATAGCTTTAGGTTGCCATAGACGTGCCACTTCCTTGTGATGCTAAATTTGTTCGATGAACTTCACTGGCCTATCTTGTTTCTCCTACTTGAATTCCATCTGTTTTCAAGCAGTGCTGGGCTGTATTGGAGAACAAGTTAGGGAATGTGAGGAGAGCGAGAGAGTTGTTTGATGCGGCTACAGTCGCCGACAAGAGACATATTGCTGCCTGGCATGGATGGGCAGTTTTGGAGCTTAAACAGGGAAATGTTAAGAAGGCAAGGCATTTGCTTGCTAAAGGTCTTAAAAACTGCGGTGGCAACGAGTATATATACCAAACACTGGCACGGTTGGAAGTGAGATCTAACCGGTACGAACAAGCCCGATATTTATTCAAGCAGGCAACAAAATGTAATCCTAAAAGCTGTGCCAGTTGGCTTGTAAGTTTTACTGCAGATCTTTACTGCTTAGATGAGATTTCCTTTTCTCCTTTTTGGTCTAGTGTTGCTATCTTGGGTTTGATTATCAATTTCATGTGAACAGGCATGGGCACAGATGGAGATGCAACTTGAAAACAACTTAGCTGCTAGATTACTATTTGAGGTGACCTTTCTTGTCACTTGATCATGCAAGTGGTGTTTCAAAAATTTACTACAGATAGCGTAGTGCAAATAGACCGTGGTCTCTTTTATAATATCCTTCTTTTGAGATTATGCCATAATTATTTCCTTTCGTTATCTCTTCTTCTTTTGTTTTGTTAGAGAGCAGTCCAGGCAAGCCCCAAGAACAGGTTCACATGGCATGTTTGGGGACTTTTTGAAGCAAACATGGGGAACATCGAGAAGGCAAGAAAACTACTGAAAATTGGTCATACGCTTAATCCAAGGGATCCTGTTCTCCTTCAGTCTCTTGCTTTATTGGAGTATAAGCACTCAACTGCAAATCTTGCTCGGGTGTTGTTCAGGAAAGCATCTGAATTGGATCCAAAGCATCAAGCCGTTTGGATTGTAAGAAGTCTCTTCCATCATTTTGGACTTTTCTTCTGTGTAAAGTGCAATCCACGTTAACTCAATTGTCCCTGCAAAAATGTTTTAGCTTCCACTCATATTTTCTCTTCACTTAGCTCAACTCCTCTACAGACTAAAAATATATATATATATATATATATATATATATCTCTATAAACCATCATCAGTTTGACTCTATTCTTGGAACTCTGGCATTTTCAGGCATGGGGGTGGATGGAGTGGAAAGAAGGAAATATCTCCACTGCAAGGAAACTATACCAGAGAGCATTGTCAATTGATTCAACAACAGAAAGTGCTGCTCGATGTCTCCAGGTAAGTAACTCTATATTCACAGGTGGAGCTCGCAATGAGGCTCTACGAGTTTTATAGCTCAGTCTGTACTTGTATGACGCCCTGGTTATAAATTGCAGGCTTGGGGAGTTTTGGAGCAGAGGATTGGTAACCTTTCAGCAGCAAGGCGATTATTTAGATCCTCCCTGAACATAAACTCCCAGAGTTATGTCACGTGGATGACATGGGCATCACTGGAAGAGGAGCAAGGAAATTCTGTTCGTGCTGAGGAGATTCGAAACTTGTACTTCCAGCAGGTGAGTAATTCCTTAACCTAACCAAACTGTTTTAACTTATCATGCCTAGACTTCTAGAATCGCTTAATCAATAACAGTTACAGTTCTTACCCTCTTTAATTGCCTGCATGAGAAGTTTACCAAAAGTTTTAAGTACAGTACTGTAGTTCTGGGGTTCAGTTTAGTCCATTAGTGTCATAGACACATGACAAGAAATTTCTTGCATTTATGCTACAGCGGACGGAACTGGTTGACGATGCTTCTTGGGTCACGGGATTTTTGGATATCATTGACCCAGCACTTGACAGCATTAAGAGATTGTTAAATTTGGAGCAAAACTCATTCAAGGCAATTGATCCCTCAAAAAGTTTATCAGGGGTTAATGGAACTAGTCCTGATGAGGAGTCAGCCGGCATTTCTGATAGTCTTGACGGTAAGGAGATGGAAAGCGGGAGCGGGTTTGATTTGGATGCTTTTGTGAGGCAGAAGCTGTCTTTGGGACCCGCTCAGTTGGAAATTCAGATGACATCATCTAAAAGTTCTCGACAAGAGGGAAACAGATCCCCAAGAAGAATATGGAGATCCGCAGAAAAAACAAAAGTGATGCCTCAATTGACAGCATAAAGGAAAAACAGAAGAACACGTACATGGTAGTTCATGTGGAACCATCGGTGGTTGATGAAGGAAAATCTCCACATCCAGACAACTTTTCCGAATGCCTACATAACAGCGATTCTCCATGATCAGAATTAAATTGGAAGCTCATGTAAGATGAAGAAAATCTGTAACATCTGTATATTTCCAGTCAACCTGGATCATCTTTAGATCCAAGCCTTTTGACATGAGAGGAAGGTAACATTGCTGAATCGAAGTTGTATCCTTCTTCTTGTTCCTTCTCCTCTCTACTAGACCTTGTAAGTTCATGATTTTGTATAAAAAGTTGTGTATAATACATTGAAACAGTACAAATGGAATTCTGTGGATCTTAATCTCCTCAGCAGACTATCACTGAGATTTCATTTCCTTCTGCACAATATCACCGCTCTCTTTGGCGTATATACTTCGCCCTTCACCTGGTGCTCGACCCCTCTAAAGTTCTGGCCATTGTGTTCATATGTAAGTTTCTTTTCCGGTGGTTCGCGTCTCTCTGCTTTGTTTGATGTCGGCTCTTGCAAGGAAATCCTTCAGCTTCAGTCTATTGTGTCGGTCTCTTGATAGCAAGATTCTCGAGCGGTTGTACAAAGCTAGAGACCCCAACAGAAGACGATAGAAATCTACTCCCTTGGGTCCGCTTTAGACGGGCATTTTCATTTTTTATGCTGGAATCGGGACATAAAACAAGAGAGCTCCATTCTTCCCGGTTGAGTGGATCTGACACGGTCAAATTCCTATGAAACATCAACCAGAAAGACAGTTCTTAGGACATACAGACAGAACCACATGGAAGTGTGGAGCTATAATCAAAAGGAAGACAAAAAGCATGGACCGGTCGGCCGCTGCAGGCTTAGTAATGAATCATCAGCTGTTAATTTTCTATGTTGCCAAACTTTTGTAAGTCGCAATCTGTTTTCAAGATTTCACATTTCATTCCGTGGAAATTCACTATCATCCTCAGTCTGTCTGGGCTGCGAACTATTTTTGAAGATCCGACGGCTTCGATGAAGCGATTCAATTGTGTACCCGATCTGATCTGATCTGATCCGATTCTTCTCCGATTGGTCAGTTGTATAGCTTTACATAAATTGACTCCGATTTGACATACATCAATTTACGTGTCGGGCAGGAGTTCAAAAGCAAAAAATTGAAAAAGTACCGAAAAAGTCCTAAACTTATTGTATGGTGCCAATTTAGTCTCAAATCTTTTGTATTGATGCTAATTCAGTCATAAACTTTTTGCATTTTGTGCCAATTGAATCAATCTGGCCAATTTTGTATCAAAAATAGCTTATGTGGATGTCGCTTGCCATACGTGGCATGACTGACACTAACGTGGGCATTTTAATATTAATTTAATATTTTTAAAGATTTTTAATAAATTTTTTATTTTTTCCTTGCTGACCCCAATCAAACAAAAAAATTGAGAGAAAAGAAAAAGAAGAAAATAAAAGAAAAAATAAAAAAAATTATTAAAAATATTTAAAAATATTAATGTCGGCGTTAGCCGTGCCACGTAAAACAATTGATGTTTATGTTAGCGATTTTTGACAAAAATTGATTAGATCCATTCAATTGGCATAAAATATAAAAAAATTTAGGATTAAATTGGTAAAATAAACTGATTTAAAACTGAATTGATATAAATGTAATAGATTTACAGCACTTTCGACACTTTTCTCAACGGAAAAATAGAACCCAATAATTGGGATTGGCCTTGTTGGCACCCAAAATAAAAATCCGGCGAACCAGGCCTTTCGCATGTGGACCGGTAAAATCATAAAATCCAAGCTCACTCATTTCAAAATCCCGCGCGCCAAATTTTCACTCCACTTGCCACTCCCTCGCCCCTTCCCCTACTCCCTCTCTCTCTCTCTCTCTCTCTCTCTGATCTTGCAAACCCAGCCACGAACTCGCATCGCCACTCAGCGAGTCGAAGCATGAGCTCACTCGCCGTCGACGACATCTTCTCTCCCGACGCGAGCGGGGACTCCCTCGCCATGGAGATCTCCTATCGAGATGGAAATCCGCGAGAAGATCGCGAGGACCCGTTCCTCGCGTTCGTCGAGCAGGCGCGGTCCTTGTTGACGCCGGGGAAGCTGGACGAGGAAGGCGACGGAGCGGAGGCGGCCGGACCGAGCTGGAGCTGGATCGTCTCGAGGATCCTCAGGACTTGCGTCGCTTACTCCAGCGGCGTCACCGCGGCGATTCTGCTGTCCGATCTCTCTCAGGTGACATGACCGTGTGCGATTGATTGATTTTTGAGTAGTTGTCTCTTCGTCGACCTTTCGTTTGCCCGCTCCCCTGTCGTTCCAATGATGGAACTTCGACTCTTGAGGCATTCTCTATCTTTCCGTGTCTTCGTGCGGTTTTTTTTTTTCCCATAAAAATTACATGGAGTTTTATTCGCTGGGGTTTTGTCTGCGTATGAAGGCGTGGAATGAGCAACAAAGAGTTGGCGCATCAAAGAGAAGGCCCGAATGTATCAACCTATTGAAGAGGAATCATCGGAGGATGAAGCTTCCGAACACAGTCACCATTGACTCGATATATGAGAAGAAATTTTTGTCTCTGAATAGCGTTTTGGAAGCTGTAGTTGTCGATGCTTTTGTGCTTCCAGGTCTTACATCTTTGCGTAATGTTACTAGAAATGAGGCATCAAATTTAAGGAACTTTCTGTAGGCTTTTAAGTTGCTTAATCATTTCTTGGAAAAAAGGATTTTCTATGAAGAAAAACTAACAGATATCAAAAGCTCTGATGGAAGTTAGGATACTTCGAATAATCAATTAGAGAAGTCACGTGTGATTTCAACAGAATTTGAATTTCGACTGCAAATTCTGGCAGTGAATATTCTGCAGAATTAATAATGTCCCAGTTGACTCTGAGGTTCATGTATTATCCACTTCAGGGAAACTCTCTGTCTTCTGTTTGCTTAATGACCTCTATTTAGTGATCTCTATTGAGCTTGTTGCTAATGAACTTTTCTTCTCAGGTACAAATGTCTACATGCTTACTTTGGGAGACTTTTGGAGCTCAAATACCATAGATCTTTATCTCCACCGTAGGTAGCCAATCCAATGCTAGCGGGTGACCTCATATCCTGGAATGCTTTTTTTATTTTTCAGATACTGTTGCACATGTCTCTTTATGTATGAGAAGTACAGTTGAATGTCATCCAAGGTTCTATAGTTCCTCTTTCTACTTGCTAGTGGCGTGGGTATGATATGTTAGATACCGCTGCTTAGTGCTTGTATCCATAGTGGCGTCTTCTTTGTCCAACGAAAATGTCCGTTGAACACATTCCGCTTGCTCGATGATCATTGTATGATTACATCTGTTTTTCTTCTTTACTGATTTGGGCATATGAACTGTACCCTTAAAAGAGAGAACCATGGGACAGAATAAGTAAACGGGTTCCTTTTTTAACCCATTACCTCTCAAGAATGGAAAAGGTGTCAAAGGGATCGGAGATGCTCGGTTCTTTTCAACACATCCTTCTCTATTTATGATCAACTGGAGGCAAAGGACTAGAACCCCTGCAGGGGTTTACATGCCAAAAAATTTATAAAATAATGTCATTGCTGGGGATCTAATAAGAGTTGCATGCTTTTTGTGACAGGTACTATGATTTGGTGAATCCTCCAAATGGGATTTTGAAGAAGGGGAGGGAGATATTCCTCACTGGATGCCATCTTAGAACTGCTGCTGAGGGATCTGGTTATCCACGACTTTTACCAACAGAGTATCTTGTGATACTTCTGGATGAGGTGAATTGCATTTACTATCTGCTCAGAAGATCAGAGGGCAATTTTTTCTAGGAGACCCAAATTTGACGAGCTTTATCACTTGTTTATGTCTCTTACATGTCCAAGTGCCCCGAAATTCTGGCTGTTCTGATGGTGTTCTTAATTTGTAACAGGATCAGGATGATGATGCTATTCTTCTGGGAGCTCAATTTTGTTCAGATTCTTTTGCTTCTATTTCTCTTGATGCAGTCAACAGAGGAGTTTCTTATTCTTTGTATGCGAGGTGAGATTAGACTTGCAGCATTATCTTTCTATGTTTAGAACAGAAGTCACATTTATTCCACAACTAGTTGACTAGATTTGTTCACTCTTCATTTACTTAGGCAATAACATCAATGGAACTGAGGATTTTGAATAACAACAAAGATCATGTTTACTGGAAATTGAAAACGTTAACTACTTAATCTGCATTTGGATCAATCAAACTGTCAATTTGGATGTAGTGAGGTAACAGAAGTATGACTCGATTGGGTGCTATAGGATCGAAGCTATTGGGCCAGTGGAAATTCAAGGAAACTCGAGCAGTTTGCAAAGGCAAAAAATCACTCTTGTTGATAATGATGGTAGCAAGTTAAAGTTTCTCCTGTGGGGTGATCAAATTATCCTTGCCAATCTTTTCAGGTATTGAATACATTGTGATGTGATCCATTTTTGCATTTTTGAGGATGCGCTACTCTCACAAAATATTTTGTCAGCATCGGAAGCATGATTGCGCTGGATAGGCCATATGTTGCAAATTGCATCGAGAGTGCTCTTGAAGCAGCAGAAGAACTATGTCTTGAATATGGCAGTGCCACACAAATATATTTGGTGCCTTTCATCCAGCATGAGGAGCACGTATGTAGTGGACCATGAATGCTATAACTTGTCAATAAAGTTGCCTTGAATAATAACAAAATATTGTGGTGCCAACCAGGTATATGTAGCATTGTCACAAAATTGGTGCCAAGGATCAAGACTGCTGGCTGCAGTGGATCCTACACAGAGCCAAATGGTTTCTCAAGTAACCTTGCCATGTGATTCTCAGGGATCAATTGACTTCACTAATTATCCTTTTCAAGTGAGTATACCTACTATATTACTTTCTATTGCTTCAGATTTCATTATGTAGGACTCCTGATTGTTTCCAACAATAACTATTTGCTTTTTCCGGTGTGTTATTAATCTTACTCGTAGAAAGCCATCAAAGAGAGTCTCCAACTTTAGGGTTTATGGTTGTTTATGCTATGGTCAAGAACCGAGAGTCGATCAACCGATTTCACGATCTGTGTGGCCTTAGGATATGATCTCAAGTTAGCCTTCACGATCACTCACACTCGTTTGAGGGTCGGGTTATGGAAACCGAACCGAAGCACACGAGATTGCACAAGAGAGTGGGGAGAATTCTGGTTGTATTATGATTTCTTGCCTGCTTACAAGTGTTGGGGTTCACCCCATTATACACACAGCTCAAGAGGGCTTTCATCCGAGTGGGGTCTGTGTTATCATGACCCGACCAGACACATTTACTATCCGGCCATGTAGTAACTATTAGACACAATCACTACCCGACCTTGCATTAACTAGCCGGCACAATTACTACCTGCATCATGATTCATGTTGGAGGAATCTCCTCTATTCGGATATCCGGTCGTCTTGGAGAATGTATAACCGGTTCGGGTCGTGTTAGGCTTTCCTCCCTCATCCCGTTCAACCCATGAACTGATCCGGGAATCTACTACCATGCAAGAGTAGGAAATTTTGTTTTTTCCAGCCCATCTTAGCATCTGCCTTTTCTTTCCCTTTCAATCAAGAAGATGCCTCTGAGGAGGTTTTTTGAAGCACAGATGGATGCGTTAGGTTATACTCGAACTGCGTATTGACAATATGTAAGTTACATTAATCAGCATCAGATATCATCCCTTCATGCCAATCAAAATCATTGTACTGAGATGAGTTGATCATCCAGTGAGCTGGATTTACATGTCATGTACTGTTCAAGATTAGACTTGACGTTGAATCATTCAAAAGTGCAATTTCTTACAAATGGACGACAAAATCCCATGCATGCTACCAGTTGCTAAAAAACTTTGGTCCCTTTTTGAAGTGCTTGCATCACTGAGATAATGACGATTATAATGACAAGATTCCCAATAACAAGCTAATTTATGCAACGCATGTCACGGGTATCCACACACAGAAACTTATGTCCAGGTCTTCAAAATGTGGCTTATTCCTGTGCATCAAACTATTACTGAACTTAAGAAACTTTTACAGTCATTTGTAGTCGATCTTCGTGACAAGATGACGGGCATCAGCCTGTATGGGGTTGTTACAGATGTGTATAAAGAAGTTAACACGTCAGGAGTGATCTTCTCATTGCGCATTGAGGACACAACTGGTGCTGTATGGGCAAGACTGCATTTTTCAAAGTCTTGGTAATGCTATCAGAATATAATGATCTTTTGATAATTTATACAAGTAAATTGTCTTTCAGATCTTAGCAAGCTAGAGTTTAACGATTTTCAGGTCTCTGAAGAGATTAAGTTGTGGCCACACTATTTATATCGCCGGGTTGACGTGCTCAATGACAAAAAATAAGTGGTAGGCACGTTAAAAGCTGTCATTTATATTGGTTTAGGCATGCTGAAGTGGGGCAAAGCCCTATTAAATGACCGAGTGCATGTTTGTTTGTCGTGCAGCCTTGAAGTATTATGGTTTGAGAACGATGGCAGAGCTTCTCTTGTCAATCTTAGCTCCTTGCCAGCAATGCTGAACTCCTCTTGTCTTCACAGATTGTCATGCATTTCTGATCTCTCCAGCCATAGCTCCGCACAGGTAAGATTTACTTGCGATAGTTTAGACTTGGAAATGATAGAACTCACATTTGGAAAGATTTGCAGGCCCGGTTTCTCTGGATCTGTTGCCAAAAGTGATCTTTAGTTCCTTACTCTTTTATAGACAGATTTGTTGATTCTCGAGTTCCTCTTCTTCCAACCACATACGCAGATTTGCAAGATCTGGCTGGACCAGATTGAACACTGTCAAATTGATGTGAGACTTTCGCATTCCCGTTGCGGTCATTTCGTGAGAAAGTCCCCCACCGCAAACCTCGAATGCAGCTTCTGCCGCTGCGGTTGCGATTCTGACGTTGTCAGCACATTTGCCGTGACAATAGTTTTGGCAGATGAGACGGGGAAAATCTTCGCATGGTGTACCGGTCAAACAGCTTCAGAGTTGCTACAGATAACACCTGATGAGTTCGACAGGCTGCCTGAGGTAATCGCTATTTAACTTAGGGAGACCGAATTCTTATTTTCCACGTATGAGGGGGGAGGGCCTTAATTCTCAGCAAGCATGGAGATATTAGTTGCAGTCGTCTTACAATTGCGCTGAGGCTAATAAAGAACCAATCATCGAGTTTTGTTGGCTGTTCATATGCATATCAATTCAGCTCCACTGGGGCGATCCATTCTGAGCGATCCGGTGAAACCTGGTGTATTATTAATAGGGGCGAGCAAGGTGGACTTTAATTTTAATATGTTATTTAGAATTAAATTTACATTTAAGGAAAAAAAACAAGCTGTGGGTCATTAAGTTTACTTTTGAGAAATAAAAAAATTAATCAATTCAATCCGGACACTTCAGTTTCCTTGAACTGGGAATTGGAGCCTGAACCTTAAATCACTGATTCCAATTCTAGCAGATTGATTTGACCGATTCAGTCCGGCCTAGGCGATTTCCGGTTTGGTGGATTCATCTCAGTTTACCTCTGCTGCTACAGCTAGGAACTCCTTTATGTTTCTTTCTTGCGGAACTCTTTATGAACAGTCGTTGACTCTAATTATGCTTTTCGCAGGACGAACAGTTAATATATCCTTCGTCGCTTGGGAATGAGAAGTTCATAGTTGCCGTAGTGAATTGTCAAAGACGCGGTTATGGATTGAGCGATAGTCTATCCCTCAAATCCGACACGGTTCAGTGGGAGATCACCGGCGCGTTGAGATACGAGTGATGTCTATCCGGAGGATGAATTAATCCGCACCTGTGTTTTGTGTCGAAGCTTAGCCTCCGAGGTGCAGCTTTGAGCTTTCCCCCCCTGGAGATAATTTATCATTATTTAACTAGAGAGTGTACTCGTCTCATATTATATAAAATCCAATGGAAGGATTATGTGGATGTGTATGCCATAGTGGTCATCACGCGCACGTTTAGTCAAAATCCTCTATAATTTGGTCAACTGTGTGTCCGGGCCCAAATTCTGGCGATCTGCTGACAGGAGCTCAACTGTCGGGCAGGGGGTAGGATTGGAATCAAATTAAGACTTGACTCGCTCGGCGTGGGGTTTGATGATCACTCCAGCTGAACTCACCTACTTTCGAGCTTAAACCAGAGCTCGAATTCCAGCTATATCTGAATTTCATGTCACGCTCAAGCTTAAGCTTCTTCACATTTTAATTTGATAAGGCTGAACCAACTCGGCCTCCATCATAAAGGTCGTCCCTGGTGCTCGGTTGATGGACCCAGAACCCCACCGGATGGGAAGGCACGGAATTGGGTCTCTGTGGACGGAACCAAGGTTCTTGATGGCACTCGCCATGCTCAGACGTGCAAACCTGGGTCCCTGCATCCAGACCCGTGTCTCCAACATCAGAACCTTGTGGTCGTTAGACCTTAAAATTTTGGTCCTCGTGGCCCGGTCCTGGGGTCCTCTGGTAGCTTGGACCCTGGCCAGAACGGGTTCCTCCATCCCAGGCTTGGGTCCAGGCAGCCGGTCATGGAACCCGGGGATCAATTTATGTCTACCCGGGGCGCGCACTCTAAGCAGGACATGCGAGACCTCAGAACCAAGATTTTTCATCACAACGAAAAAGGGGGTCGGGCGAGTGAGTAAAGTCTCTTCTTTCCCCCTCGAGCACACATACATCCACCAACTCAAGGCTGTAATCTTGGGGAGACCACCGCGCAAAGGGAAACAAAACAAATCCTTTTGTTCTCTTTCTTTCCTTTGTGGTGGTCGTGGGGCAAGCCGTCTTCAAGAAACATGGAAAGAGCCCCCGTACTAACTGAGAAATGCACGAGGGAGAGGAGAGAGCGAAGTAGGAGTCGGTAAAAATGTGATCTTTCCTTCGGTGGGCCAACCACTATCTTGCCGCCCGCTTTACCTTTGCCAAAGTTTCTTCTGCACGGAGTTCAGTCGCCTCTCTTACTGCTGGAAGGGCTTTGATCTGAGAGGAACTTGATGACGTTGACCAGTGATCTCAGACGATCCCATATGTTCAAACCATAGAGCGTCTCCACAAGGGACTCCTGAAACTCGAAGCCATTCTCTGCAATGGGATACTGTAATAGGCAGAGAGCTCACAGTCAAGCAAGCAGGCAAGTAAAGCAAGGCACATTATTGTCCGGACGCAGAGTTCCCCTGTTTACCTGGATCGGTTTTGGTATTTTTGTCTTGATAAATGGCCACCACCTGTCTTCCACAACTGACTTCACAAGACAACAAGCTCGCAATCCTTCGACACCAGCAAACCTTCCGAACCCACTGTGCTTTACACCGCCAAATGGCAGAGACTGCAAATTCAAAACAACTTCCGACTTAAATGTGCGTGAACAAGATATCAATCACCTGTTGAAAAATGGATCATTCTTGTAAGGGACTGGAACAACACCAAGGCAGCCATGATCAAAACCCAACGATTACTTGAATCGCTGTTAGTAACTGCATCCGTGTAAACCAACTTTCATCCCTTGTTTATAGGTGAAACTTGGGCCAGCTCAAGAAATCTCCCTTGAGGATGCTATCCTACTATGTGAGCAATTGTGTCCTAAGAAAGGCGGCAGCAGCGTTGGTAGCTTTTTCAAACCCACCCTTACGCATGGTACACTTGTGGGTAGAGATAGCAAAGCTCATGCCAGGTAGGATCAGCAGGTGTCCCCTATTACCCCATCCTATTGAAAGGAAAAGGCATCTCATGTACTATGTTATTTGCATCTCATGCACCAGTAAAAGAGCTGCCAGCTGAATATCATCACATATATTGTATAATGAGCTACTTCAGCTGTAGGTTGAATAAGTATGTCATCAATTTGAGCACTATGATCAAACCACCCAAAATAAATTTATTCGAGTAAAATCGGGTCAAATTATCACCTGGCACATGTAATTTGATGCAAAGTCATTGATAGCAGCAACTCCACAATGTATCTGGGAGGCTATTTCTTTAGCCCGTTTCTGACTGCCAGAGAAAACGGCACAACCCAGTCCATAGTCAGAGTCATTGGCAAGTTCTACAGCCTCTTCATAAGTACTGAACTTCATTATAGGAATGATTGGTCCAAAAGCCTGCGCAGCCAAACTCACATGACTAAACAAGCACTTTTCCATGCAGAGCACGGACATTTCGGAACATTGAAAACAAATTGGCGAAGAACTTTTGTGTGCTTATAAATAGTTACATCTTTCTGTGAATTCTCAAAGTATAAGGGTCTGCGTGACTTTGATGCTGGTACTAAGCAAAATGCACTTCATTAATCATTCCACTGAACTTTGTAATTACAGGCCCAGTAATTGTCATAAATTGAGGGAAGTTCACCAATTACAAGCATGAAAGCATCCACATAACCCTCGTCTCAAGCTAAATAAACGACGACTTAAAAATTGAAGAAATATTTGTGATGCAATTACAAAGCCAAATGCCACTCATCAACACATGCATATGCAATGCCATGTAGGAAGGGCACTACATCAACATCAACATCACCTTTATCCCTAACTAGTTGGGGTCGGCGGTCGATGAACCCAAAGTGAAAAGCTTAAAATATAATAAAAAAAGCAAAAATATGGGTACCCAAAAAATAATAATAATGAAAAATAAAATAAACCATGTAGAAAGGGCACTAACTGCAAATAATTACCTCTTCCTGCATTAACTTCATTTTGTGGTCTACATTTACAATCACTGTGGGTGGGAAAAATTGGTCAACTGCATCTTCACCTAAGTTGCCAAAACTTCCACGAGCAACTATATTTGCTCCTTTGTCTAATGCATCATTTAGAAGGTTTTGAAGTTTTTCAGAATGCTCTGGCACACAGATGGCTCCCATATCATACTTTCCAGCAAGTGGTGGGCCCTGCAAAGAGAAAGTTCAGTACTTTTTATTTGCATTTGAAGGATAATAAATTTCATCAGTTTATATGCTTTTAGCAAGAGGAAAGTGTTTACAAAAACAATATACAACGAGCTTTCGCATTATAAGAGTTAAAAGCAGGATTGACAACATTTTATCACAAGCAATAGAGTGAGTATGTTCTCTGTATTACACAATCCATGTGCCTTTATTATACAAATGGACTCGTGCTATGAGTTGGCCAAATGATTATTGCTTTAAATTTCAAGCCAAGTGTTTAATGATAAAATTAAAACTGCTAATGAAATGTAGTAAGGATGCTCGCTACAACTGACAATCATTATATTGCAAGAATCTATAAGGCCAGCGAACCAATATCCCCCGATAAAGACTTTGCTCACAGCTATAGACATATATCAACCAAAAATTATGTCAGCCTACTTACTGCCGAAACTGATTTTACAATATTTGATACTTGAGTGACAAATGAAGAATAGATGTCCTTGTGAACATAGAATCTCTCAGCTCCAGCACAATTCTGTCCACTTGATTGGAGAGAAGCCCTGACAGCTATTTGTGCAACCTATATTGGGAATAAAATTTTCTGTTAGCCTAAGCATTAGGGCATCAAATGTTATAACTACAGAGCAAACGAACTACTAATCTTGAAACATAAAAGAGAGTCAAAGTCGAGCATATTCATACATGAGAAACATCAACATCTTCACAGACGATGAATGCATCCTTCCCACCGAGCTCAAGTGTTACTGGTATCAGGGTTTCAGAAGCTTTGCTCATGATCTGCAGATATACAAGAAGTCTAGGTCATCAGAAGTATCAACAAAAGGATTTAAATCATTTATTTGTATAATGGAGCTCACTCTTTAGGGAAGAGCAGATGAATAAATTTTGCTAGTGCAAAAGGAACAATAGACATGGAGATGCCACCAGGCCATGTATTAAATGCACAAGTACTAATGCCGTCACAATGATGCACTCTATTTTAGAGAGCTCATACCATCTTCCCGACACCTGGTGATCCAACAAAAATGATTTTGTCAACTGTAGATACCAATGCTTCTCCTGTTTCAGAAAACCTGTTGCAAAGATCTGGCTGAGGTTAAGTATGCTATGCCAGAGGAAGAAAACAAAGGATGCCGCAACAGAATTTATACCCTGTTATTACATCAACCAGGTTTTCAGGAGCTCCTACAGCAGACAGGGCTGCTTGAATTATCTGGAAATAGAAACATCCAGACCAACTAGCATGTTCTGACACCTACATAAATGAAGCATTCATAATTTATTCTAATTTAACCACTACACAAGCCATTGTATGCAGCGAATACACCGAAACTCTGATCTCCAATATAAAGCACCTTGATTACAATACTGTTTCCTGAAAATACTGCAGCCAGCATCGGATTGAAGATGTTATGGAAAGGATAGTTCCATGAGACAATTGCTCCTATAACACCAAGAGGGTAGAATTCCACTTTGGATCTTTTGTGAAGCATGGATCTACCTGAGGATCTATGAGAATTGCAATCAATCAGATGATCTGCAGTATATGCTTTTATAAGTGGGCAATGAATCTACAGAAGATCAGAACTACGTATTGCTTCTTTGAACTGATATGGCCATTTATCTTCAAAGATGTCAAAATCTTGATAAAATTGAGGATTATCATAGCGGAACTAAAACAACACTACTACAGACCATTTCCATTGGTTTCAGAGAAAAGGGAGATGTGGCAAAGCCGTAAAATAAATTTCTTTAGTTCCGCCACCACAATAGAGACATGAAGCTCGCTGTAAAACCAAGTGAGTTCACAGAAGGTTTCCAAAAGATAAATTTTCGTATATATACCTGTACTCCGGCTTTAGCCACTGCTCACCCTCTGAAAGAAGCCAAGTGATCTTCTCACAAGTTGTCATTATTTCTCCCAACGAAGCATCTATCATTGTCTTTCCAGTGTCACGTGATGAAACCCTATAAAAAGTAATTAAATATGAACATGCAACGGAAATAAAATTTTGGCACAAAATGAACACAGTCACAGAGAGCCATATGGACAGCTCCGAAGAACCCACAGAATGTAATGCACAAATAGATCATCTAAATGCAGGTGAAACGCGCAGAATTCCTAATCCAACGCTTGAAATGAGGGATGCTTTTTTAGTCATGTCTTCTAACGAGCAATAAACAGTTGGTTGGGTTCTATTCTTCACAATGCACACATTTGAAGCATGAACCTCAAACAGAAATATGAAAATTTTGCGATTTATCAGGACGACACCATCTAAATTCTAATTTGAAGCCTGAATCAATACAGATGCATGCATTTCATGGAATGACTTTCTTTTTATAGGTAGGATTTTGCCCTTACTCGCAGATAAGCCCTTGGTGATCAATAATATACTTCAATAATATCCGTAGAAACTGACGTCTTTGCTTAAAGCTGCTTTTTGCCCATATTTTCTGCGCCTTCCTTGCTTGGGCAACATGGTCCTTCACCTGGGAATATATATACACATCAGTTAAAAATGTAATATCATGGTTGAGATGAGTATGCAAACATTTGTGTTACAAAGCATGGTATGCAGACATGGAAAAAGCCAACATATCACAAAGTTTTCTGATATTTCATCAGTTTGACTGCCCGACTGAAAAATTGGCAACAATTGATGATAGGTTACTCCAAAAGTAGGAATACATAATCCACGTATGTTCACCAAACGGGAAATAAATCTTGCAGAGATAAGCCAATCACTTGCTTGTCCTGCCATGTCAGCAAATGAAGGTATCACTTGAACGCAACATAGGTTAAGTAAAATTAATCGCAGCACCAGTATCATCGGTATTAGTTTAGTTCTTTCCTAAACAAAGTAAAAGGAGGATAAAGGCCTCCTTCCCTCAAGGAGAAACAACAAAACCAGAGCATTTACATAAACGTGTCAAGCAGGTTAACGGGGACTATGATTCCATCAGAATCTAGTAGAACTGAAAAAAAAATCCAATTCAAAAAACTACAATGAGCAATAAGATGAGAAAAATAAAGCCAAAGCCATAAGGCAAAACTTTTGCACTGCCATGTATTAATCAGTAAGATTGCATTAAAAGGCCCCAACCTCAGCTGCTGTAAGCGCTGGGAAATCTCCCAAATATTTCATAGTAGCAGGTTCATAGCACCGCACTTTCCTGTCAGCTTGCTGCGTCCTTCCCCTAGGAGGAATCTGCAAGAAGATCAGAGATTAAAACAGATCCAGCAAGAAGCTTCCTTCCCATGCTCTGAGAGTGCTTCCCATACTTTGCAAGAGAAAACATATTTTAGATAATCATATGGCAAGTCCTAACTCCGCCTATGTAGCTTACATAGCCTGTCTCAAGCCAGGGTAAAGGAGGAGGGTTAGCGTCAGGCGTAACGAGCTGGCTGCAAAAAAAAGAGCTACCCCTTATGAGATGAACCCTAAAGATTTTTCGTTGGAGCGTACCCTTTTTAGCGACGCGTTGCATCGGCGCCCAGGTGCAGCTAAATATGGGCAAGGGTCCTTGCACCAAGATAGGCGGGTGCGAGGGGTAAGGAAGTTAGCCTTGGGCCATCATTCCCAAAGCGATGCGCCACATTGCCCAGATGTGATGAAAAGTAAGCTAGGGTCCTCACACTTTTATGGGCGAATGTGGGGAGCAAGAAATGCCCAAGGAGTAAGGATTCGAATAGGGAGTTGGAACATAGGAACCTTAACGGGAAAGTTGAGAGAGTTAGCAGATACTTTTGCTAGAAGGAGAGTGAATATTGCGTGCCTGCAAGAGACTAAATGGGTTGGCAAGAAGGCTAAGGAAGTGGAAGGTACTGGATTCAAGTTATGGTACACAGGCACAAAGAAGAGTCAAAATGGAGTTGGGATTTTGATCGATAAAAGTTTCAAGGATAAAGTTGTCGATGTTAAAAGATCAGGCGATCGGATTATCTTGATTAAGCTAGTAGTAGGAGAATTGATCTTAAACATCCTTAGTGCGTATGCCCCCCAAGTTGGATTGCCAGTAGCTGATAAGAACAGATTTTGGGAAGACTTGGAGGAGATTTTAAGGGGGATACCACGTGACGAGAAAGTATTCATAGGAGGTGATCTTAATGGACATGTTAGCCAAAGTAGTGGAGGTTATGACAGAGTTCATGAAGGTTTTGGCTATGGGACTAGAAATGAGAGTGGCGAAGACATCTTGAACGTTGCACTAGCGTATGATTTGATGTTAGCAAATACTTTCTTTAGGAAAAGAGAGTCACATCTAATAACTTTTCGTAGCGGTCAGAATTTTAGTCAGATTGATTTCTTTCTTGCTAGAAGAGAGGATAGAACCTCGTATATAGATTGCAAAGTCTACCCTGGAGAATGTGTAGCTACGCAACATAAGCTGGTGGTCCTAGAGGTTCGGTATAAGGCACAGAATATGCCGCGAAGGGCTCAAAATCCCAGAATAAGATGGTGGAAGTTAAAGGAGGGAAAACATACCGATTTCAAGGAAAAGATGTTTCAAGAAGGACCGTGGAAACTAGAGGGCGAAGTAAATAACATGTGGAGTGAGATGTCTAAATGCATACATAGAGTGGCAAAAGAGGTGCTAGGTGAAAGTAAAGGGCACGGACTTCAGACAAAGGAAACTTGGTGGTGGAATGAAGAGGTGCAAGAGGCAATTAAGAAGAAGAAGGAGTACTTTAGATGTCTGCATAAATGTCCTAATGAAGAGAATTTGCAAAACTTTAGATTAGCACGAAAAGATGCCAAAAAAGCTGTGAGAGAGGCTAGAGGCAAGGTTTTCTCTGATATGTATAAAAAACTTGGGAGCAAAGAGGGAGAAAAAGATATCTATAGGCTTGCCAGGACAAGGGACAAGAAAAGTAAAGACTTGACACAGATTAGGTGTATCAAGGATGAAAATCAAAAACTGTTAGTAAAAGATGGAGAAGTGAAGAAAAGGTGGGTGAGCTATTTTAACAAGCTTTATAATGGGGAGGGCGATCGAGGCAAGGTGGATCTGGTGGACGCTTCTGATGAGTTAAACAGAAGGTTTGTGCGTAGAATTAGAGCACAAGAAGTCCAGTATGCTTTAAAGAAGATGAAGACTAGTAAAGCCTTAGGACCAGATGGTGTCCCTATTGAAGTATGGCGATGCTTAGGGAATGTGGCAATAAGTTGGTTGACTAAACTGTTTAACAAGATTCTCCAAGCTAATAAGATGCCTAATGAATGGAGGAAGAGTATGATTGTGCCTATCTATAAGAACAAGGGGGATATTCAGAACTGTAGCAACTATAGAGGCATTAAGCTTATGAGCCATACAATGAAATTATGGGAAAGAGTTATTGAGCATCGTTTGAGAGTAGAAACCAAGGTCTCTGTAAATCAATTTGGATTTATGCCAGAAAGATCTACCATGGAGGCTATCTTCTTAATACGACAGTTGATGAAGAGATATCGAGAAAAGAAGAAGGATCTACATATGGTATTTATTGACCTCGAGAAAGCATACGATAGGGTTCCAAGAAAAGTTTTGTGGTGAATTCTTGAGAAGAAAAAAGTATCATTAAAGTATGTAGAGGCAATCAAGGATATGTATTATGGTGTTACTACATGTGTGAAGGCTTGTGATGGCACGTCAAGTCATTTTCCGATCACAGTAGGTTTACATCAAGGTTCGGCTCTGAGTCCTTATCTTTTTGCACTAATTATGGATGAACTAACAAAAGATATCCAAGAGGAGGTGCCGTGGTGTATGCTGTTCGCAGATGATATTGTCCTTATTGATGAGACCAAGGCTGGGGTCAATGCTAAATTAGAATTATGGAGAAACACGTTAGAGTTCAAAGGATTTACGTTAAGTGGGAGTAAGACGGAATACATGAAGTGTGAGTTCGCAACGACAAGAGGAGATGATCAAGAAAATGTGGCTATACTTGGACAAGAGGTACCTAAGAAAGATACTTGGGATCAATTTTGCAAAAGAGGGGAGAGATTGACGAGGATGTTAGCCATAGAATCAAAGCAGGCTGAATGAAATGGCGCAGTGCATCCGGATTTTTGTGTGATCGCAAAATCCCTCTTAGGTTAAAGGGAAAATTTTATAGAACAGCAATAAGACCTACAATACTATACGAAGCTGAATGTTGGCCGGTACAAAAGCAACATGAGCATAAAATGAGAGTAGCGGAAATGAGAATGTTAAGGTGAATGTGTGATCATACAAGGATGGATAAGATAAAAAATGACGATATTCGACGAAAAGTTGGAATAGCTCCAGTGGCAGAGAAGATGAGAGAACATAAATTGAGATGGTTTGGACATATTCTTCGTAGACCCTTAGATGCTCCGATAAGAACAGAAGTGTGTTACCGAGAAAACGATCTGAAGAAAGGACGAGGTCGGCCGAAACTTACTTGGGGGAAGGTGGTGAAACAAGATTTAATAGAGTGGGAAATAGATTGGCGCATGGTCTGCCTTAGGACGGAGTGGAGGAAAGCTATCCGCATTGTAGAAGGGGGGATTTCCTATGTCCCAGAGTGCCCTGTTTAGTACTTTCTATTTATTTATATGTTTGTTTATTTATTTATTTTTGGATAGCCATATTTTTACTTTTTATTTTTTATTCTTATTTTTATTTCTTAAATTTTATATTTTTATTGTTACTTTATTTTTATTTTTATTTTTTATTTTTATTTTAGTATATTTTAAACTTTTCACTTTGGGTTCATCGACCGCCGACCCCAACTGGTTTGGGATAAAGGTGATGTTGATGTTGATATGGCAAGTCCTCCCAACAGCCAGAAAAGTGATACATCAGTAGACTGCATTTGTTTATGCATTCAGCAATTGCGGTAAGACAATCATGGATGTTTCACAAGCTCTGCGACAAGTGAATCGCAACTTGTTAATTTTAGATATTTTAATAGATCAGAAAGGGTTCTTTCATTTTTTTAGGGAACTTCTTGCTCAGCAAAAGCAAACACTAAAAAACACCAGTTATTCACGAGAAATAATCCACTGAAATATGCCAGTTGCTCATGCATTCAGCAGCTGCTGGAGATCAGTTACAGACGTTTCACCAACTCTACAACCAATCAATGCAGAACAAATGAGCTGAGAAAAATGTAAAATCAACTGGAACATTAACCCCAAGGCTCTGTCAATATCAGCAAAATTATAAGTACTCGTCCAGCAACACTGCACCTATGACAACAAATTAGTTGAATTATTAGCTCAACAAATTCTGTGAAAGTAATTACACGCGTGTGCCACAATAGATGAAGCTATTGCAGAACAAGAATCAGACAAACAAACTGACAAGGAAGAAAGAAAATGATACTGGATATTACACGTCGATTGGCAGCATTACAAGTACCAAACTACACGTCCAATCATACAGCCAATGACATCTCGAAGTAAACAAAACAAAATACAACCAGCATTTCGCAAACTTCCGTACACAAACTGGTCGAAGATGAGAAAATTCAGATCGTTCCAGCTGATAACAACCTCTATAATAAGGCAGACTCCACTCTACGCGTCAATCACTACCATCACAAGTCCAACAACACTTCCAATGACTGATATCTGAAGTACTCCTATAAAAACCTCACACAAATTAACCAAAGGACAACCCGCATTTCCACGAACTTACGTAAATGAAGCTGCTGCCCCGAGCCTGACCGCCGTCATCCAACACTGTCACGATCCAGCAAACGAAACATCACTCAATCGCCCGACGCGCAAGCGCATTCAAGCAAATCGCAAAAACGCGCAGTAATCGCGGATCATAAGCGCAGATAAGGAATAAGGACAGCGAGCCGAGGGAAGCCACGCGACGCGAGGAGAAGGCATACCGCCGGAGGCGTCGACCTCAATCGAAGGCACGTTGGGAGGAATGAGCATCAGCAGGAACCTGCAGAGGGCGTAAGCCAGCGCGAGGACGAGCAGGGGCCACCAGAACGCCATGGGGATCGCAGGGGATCCGCGCAGAGAAGGCGTTAGGGTTGGTAGCTACCTCGCGAGCTCTGAAGAATCGGAGCACAAGAAAAGAGTTTCTTTGAGCGTACGTGGGGAGTCGGAATATTTAAAAAAGTTCAGTCCAGAGATCTCTCCGGTCGATTGAGAGAGAGAGAGAGAGAGAGTGTGTGACTGTTTTGTCCTTCGTATTCGATCGGCTTCGCTTTTTACTCCTCTTGAGGAATGGACCGGAGTTCTCTTTGCGATCGCCTCAAACCGGATCTAGATTTAATCACGATCATTAGTAGCAAAAATGACAAAACGCAATGATCGATAATAAGGAATCTCGAATGATCTCGGCCGGTGATTTTCACACGTGCCTTGCTGTCCTATTTTCGTGGCTTTGTATGGAGAAGATTCATTTTACTGATCGTGTTAACAGTGCTCTCGAGATATTTATTTGGCAAGTTTAATTTGAAACAATGCGATGCTCTCAATTAGAAAGTCTGGCCCACCCAAAAGTTCATTTATTGATTTTAGGCAATGGATAGGTTTGGACAACACATAAGCCCGGCATTTGGGCTTGAGTTCTATAAACTCAAGGGACAATGACACAAAGAATCCTTAGACTCTGTTCCAATATGCAACGTTGTCCCTAAATTTTAAATTTAGCCAATATGGTCCTTGCACTTTAATTTAATATGCAATGTGGTCCTTGAACTTTTAATTTGATCAATACAATTCTTGAACTTTTGAAACATGTTCAATTTAATCCATGAACTATAGGAAGATGTTCAATATAGTCATTCAATTCATTCAAGTTCTGGGACTAAGCTTAACATACTCTAAAAGTTTAGGGAATATATTCTGTTGAAGTATACATATATATGTATATAAAAATGTATCTTGAAGTTTTTATATTTTGGATTTAGGTTAAATAAGTTATGTCTTGGTTTTTTTAATGTGCATAGTAATGCTCGATCTACCTAGATTTTTTACTCATTGGGTTGTAATTGCTCGTTCTTTTCATCTTACTTGGCTTTTCAGTGAGTTGCAATTAGGACGTGAACGTCATTATTAGCACAATGACTTTTTGATAGTGGGGACTTTTAGGGCGGCTTTTGAGTTAGTTGTTTGAGGATATGTATACATATTATCTAAGGTTGATAGAAAACTATAATATTGCGTCTTTTGTGTGAAACGATAGCTGTGCCATTGCTCTATTCTTATTGAGATGAGGGCGTGACAAATATAATGTTATGCGATGGTGCACTTTCATCGGGAAAATTATCCAAAATGTGACAAATTTATTCAGTCCTAAACATTTTAAATAATTAATTTTTAAATATTTTCACGTTTTGTCAGTTGAGTTCATTTGTCTAATATTGACCTAAAATTACTACCGGAGACACCAATCGTGTCATACGTGGCATGACTGGTGATGACGTGGGTAATTTTTAATAATATTTTACTATTTTTAATATGGAGTAGTTTATGTGTTTTTTTTCTTTTTTTCTTTTTTCCTTTGTCGGCCATCATTGGGCCTTGAGGTCACCGGCCTTAGGCGAGAGCAACTATCTTGATCCGGCAAAAGTTTGTCCTCACCGGCCTAGGCTTGAGCATCTCTCAAGGTGCCCTCATAGACAGAGGGAAAAATAGGAAGATGAAAAAGGAAAAGGGAAAAAAAAGTAAAGAAGGAAAACATAAGAAAAGAAAAAAAAATGAAAAACTATATTATTAAATATTATCAACGTTAACACTGGTCGTACCACATAGGAAGGCCGACGTTCATGTTACCGATTTCCATCCAAAATTGATCCGATGACTCAATTGGCAAAAAGTGAAAATGTTTATGACTCAATTGGCAAAATTAAAATCTTTATGATTGAATTAGCAAAAGTGCAATAACTTTAAGACTTTTTGGATAATTTTTCTCACTCGCCAACTGACGTCTCCGGTAAGGAAAACAAGCCATGTGGCCGAGACGAAGCCATGTCAAGCTCTTCGTGAATCCCCTCTAGGAGTCGCGGTCCGTTGAGCGGGTCTCGCAAACATTCCCTAACCAAGTCAAACTGAGTAAACATAAACATCATCGTCTTCTGTAACTAGCTTTATATCCTAGATCGACTAGTGCCAAACGAACAAGGGCGGACGAGAAGACGCCATTTTCGGTTGACTGGTCCTGCCCCATTTCATTCGCGTATTCACAAATCACCCGAGGCGAGTTCGAGTAAACAATGGAACGTATGGACAAGAATTGTCGGGCTCCCTGTCGAGCGTCGCCCAGTGCTTCTTGGGAGAAGACGAAGCTCTTCTGCAGGCGGCTTTGTAAGCTTGTGACCTCCTAGGTTGCTTCCTCCATGTGGAACTCTGGTTATTTGCTGATTCGTTCATGACATCGTCCTATGTTTGTCCTGGCTCTTTTGGCTGAACTTCTGAGGAGATTTATTTAATCCAAGGATGCTTCGTTTTGACGGAGTCTTTGACGCGCGCGCCCTTTGGATTCTAACTCTTGTTCGAGTCCTTTCGGGTCTTAAGATAATCGTTCTGGTCTCGTAAACCCGGACATGAATTCAAGAATCGCACAACTTGTCAAACCGCATTGCGTTGCGTTTGGCCGGTCTTGATTTCATCAACACGTCCCGCGTCAAGAGGACGTACCTGATGTTTCTGGGTGGGAACGTTTCCTTCGTCATATAAGCGGGAAGTTAGTTAAGCACAAAGAGTTGCCGGGTCGAAAAGAAAAATCTTGTTCCTATTGTATGAACCGGCGATGATATCTCAGTTCGTCCGATAGTCCCTATCGAGAATATACTTGAGATCGGTCTGTGAACTGCTTGTGCATTTCAAGATGGCGTCTACAATGTTCTCTTTCAAGGCGTTCTGTCCAGCGGTCGTCCGAGAAAATCTTGGTTCTGACAATAAGTTTGATGATGCTGTCGGTGGAACAAATGGAAGCAAGCGCAATCATTGTGGAGAAGGGTACTGGAGAGACTCTTCTTTCACTGAGACTGTCAACTCTGATTTTGGACTCTATCAAGGCAACTTGCTGGACTCGGACCTCGTCTTCTCGGAATTCCAACAGCAGAACCAGCAGGAGTATATGCTTCCCGCTCATGATCAGCTCGATGACTTGCACTTTGAAGCCGGCTCTCCCTCACTTCAAACGTGCTTGAAGGAGATTGCAAATCTTGGGTCGGAACCGATTAGAGTCCGGCACCGTGAAGACGAGAAGGAAAAGCAGCACCCCTTTTTGCTGGCCTCCCTCGAGCTCCTCAAGAGCTACGAACACAGGTGGAAGAAGGTTGATGGGGATAAGTTCATCGAACCGAGCAGCAATACCATTTTGAACAGACTCGCAGAGCCGAGCTTGTCAACCAAGGAGATTATCAGGTTAGCTGGAGTTAAATTCATCCAGTCCACCTCCTCAGTGGGCGACCTGTTCGCAACTTTCCGCCACCCATATAGGTCATCTTTCTCTGGTCTCTCCGATCAAGACATGAGGGACGCACAGCTCGTAGAGCTGCTTCTGTTCGCTGCAGAGAAAGTGCACTATCAGGAGTTCCACCGAGCAAGCAAGTTGCTGGACCAGTGCGACTGCTTGTGCTCGAACAAAGGCAGTCCGATCCAAAGGGTAGTTTTCTACTTTGCCGAGGCGCTGCGTGAAAGGATCAATCGAGGGAGTGGAAGAATCACGGTAAACGCCTACGGAACAAGACAGAAACCTGATCCCCACGCACAAATGAAAAACCCAACGCGGAGCAAGATCGCGTTTCATCAGGAGCTCCCATTCGTGCAGGTGGCGCAATTCACAGGAGTGCAGGCGATTGTGGAAAGTGTGGCCGATGCAAAGAAGGTTCATGTGATTGATCTCAACATAGGCTCCGGAGCCCAGTGGACGATCCTAATGCAAGCGCTCGTATCGTGTTATGACTATCAGATTGAGCTTCTGAAGATAACTGCTGTAGGAACCTCTTTGAAGAATGGGATTAACGAGACCGGTAAGAAGTTAACAAATTTTGCTCAGAGCATGAGTTTGCCCTTCACTTTCAAGTCTGTTGTGGTACGAGATGCGCTGGATCTCAAACAGGAACTATTTGAGATTGATAGCGAGGAAGCGGTGGTCGTCTACTCTCAGTACTTCTTACGGACACTGATACCGCAGCCTAACCGTATTGAATCATTGATGAAGGTAATCAGAAAGACCAATCCGCGTGTAATGGTGGTTGCCGAAGTCGAGGCAAACCTCAATTCACCAAACTTCGTGCACCGTTTTGTCGAATCACTCTTCTACTACAGCGCGTGCTTCGACTGCCTTGAAGCTTCCATGAGCCAGGAAGATTTCAATAGGAGGAACATCGAATCGATTTACTTTGGCGAGGGGCTTAAGAACATGCTAGCCAGCGAAGGAGAGGAACGGACAGACCGAAATGTGACGATCGACGTCTGGAGGGCCTTTTTCGCCCGGTTCGGCATGACTGAGGTAGAACTGAGCAGTTCATCTTTGTACCAAGCGAACTTGGTCATGGAAAAGTTCTGCTGCGGGAGGTTTTGTACATTCGATATGAACCGCAAATGTCTTATTGTCGGGTGGAAGGGCACGCCGGTGCAGTCTATTTCCGTGTTGAAGTTCACCTGATTGTAGAGGGACCGCTCTGGACGCTTCGCATAATCTCGCACTCTTTTAGTGTCCACAAGACCAATCAGATATCTCATCGCCTTGACTGTAAATAGGAAGAGAGATGATGAAATCCATCACCCATTCCTCTTGAAGTCCTGTCATTTTGTTTAGAATTTATTTGAGGTGTGCTTCTACCGTGTGTTTTGTCTGATGAGAATTGGACTCTACCGTGCGTTTGAAAGCATTAACTTCCTAATTACCTTCTGTGCTGGAGATTTGGTTAGAAGTCGGGCTTCTCAACTACCAAATAGGAATGTTCACGCTGTTCACATTAGTTTCGAGAAGTTCATTGAACTAATTCATCCTAAAGTAAAGCTTTTCAATCGAGATCGAATATGTGAAGTGAAATAGGCTGATAGGTCACTAGACAAAGCCGAAGTTCGAACATTTGTTTACAGTTCTGTCTCCGGTTCCTCTGACTTTCGAAAATACTGAACTCGAATTGACCTGCAGTGACATACATAAATTGTGGGAACACAACAGCATGTCCATTCGCCCTGAAACGCCCGTATACTAAGGTGTGCATTAGTCTGAAGCTCCTTTGATCGGGTTTACCATCAGTGCCACCAATTCAAGTGCCACGAGGAGAGGCGTTGTGTCATCCTATATGAAATGTGCATCAACCAAACTTGAGCTCAAGCGAGTAGGTTCACATACTCACAAGGAGATGCATAGTTCAGCAAAGTAACTCTAGCTGTGACAAGTTCATGGCCAGATTTGGCAGACCCTATTATCCTTTCACGAGGTTCCGTTGTTTTCAGGCGCCTTAATACCGACTATTCATGTGCAATTTCTAATCTTGAATGGTCTAAAGAGATTGAGCTAGAACCTGGAGGATCCTAGAAAAGTTCCAAGTGTCATTTACAAGATGAGATTGGGGATAATAGTTTTATGAGCACCCTCGATAATTGTCCATCTGAACTCGCTCTGCCAACTCCGTATGTTACATTTACGTGCGCGAATGTCAGATTTAGACGATTGCATGGTCTGGACCGCAATAGCACTATGGACCATCGCCGGTTGTAAAGGCTAGTCGATGCACAAAACAGAATCGCTGACCTTCGGGACTGGGGAGACTGCCCATTGGCATCACCTGATTAGCTGTCGTCCTGAAGGGAGGTTACAGTATCAAAATACACAGAATTTCAGTCAGTATTGCTTCTCATAAAAAGAAAAAAAGGTACCCGCCCATGTTTTTGAAACCAAGTCCTGGAATGTGCACAAAGCAGGCAGATGCGATTGGCGATGTAGCACCTTGTTTGTGCTGGTGGCGCCGAAAGATGCTTGTTCAAAACGTCACATTAGAAGCATGCGAATTCATCAATCATCAAACTGGTAAGGATTTGAGGTCAATTCGCACCTAGCAATTCATTAATCATCAAACTGGTAAGGAGTTGAGATCGATTCGCATCTATCGCTTTCCAAGAAACTGGATGTAATCGTTAACCATGGGGAGGAATCGTGTAGTTTAGCTCGAAAGATAGGACAAAGCAGCATGCTGCGCCCGACGCAGTCGAATATTAGCACAGATAAATCTTCCCATGTTTCCTTTTACGCACACAATCAAGAATAACGAAGAAATGAGCAACAATGTTCGACAGACAAGGTGAGCCTAACAATGACCCGGGCAACAGTTACAGACACCTTAACGCGAGACTTACATGTCACCTAAATCCTAGACATGCTAGCAGATGCCATGATCTGTTGCGACGGGCTGTGGACCTGCCACGGCTCTTGGACCCCAGAACCGAACCTTGGACACTGCCCGTTCTGCTTGGAATTGCCGATGACCGCCTCCATGCTGTTCAGGTAATCCTCGAGCACTGCCTTCTCAGCGAGCAGGGCGTCGTTCTCCGACTGGAGGCCAAGGTGGCCCTGCGACTTGGTCTTGTAAGCCCTGACGATCTCGCGGTTCTCCCTCTCCAGCTCGCCGATCTCCCTTGTCAGGTCCTCAAGGTGCTTCTGCTTCCTCATCCTCGACCGCTTCGCCGACTCCCGGTTCGACAGCATCCGTCGCCTCTTCTTCTCGTCCGACCCTAAGTGCTTGGCATCGGCCTCGGACCCCGAGCTGCCTTGCGCTAGGGACATCATCCTTCGGGCTTGCTACTTCGCGGGCTCTCTGTTAAATGAATCAATCCCAGCAACTTGTTCAGGACAGATCAGGTTCAGGAAATCACATAGAACCAATATAGCAGCACAACTGAGACCGAGTGAGACAGGAGATTTAGAGAAAAAGGAGCGATTGAGCTCATGACAGGGCTACAGAAACATGGTGATTCGAAAGATTGTCACAAGAACATCTTTCGAAGATCTTAACAGAAGAGGTTTGTGCGGGGAAGGGGTGGAGCAAGAAGGCAGGCAAGAATTCAGGAGGAGTTTGAATTTGAACTTGATCAGGAAAGGTGGTGGGTAATGGTGGAGGGGATTTTTTCTTGGGCCAGGGTGGCGGAGGGTTGAAGGAGCTTCCCGGAGGGAGAATTTAAAGGGAGCGGATAAGTTCTTATCTACATCCTTTCAATGATTTTATCCATTTATTTTTTTTAATGATTTGTTTATTTACGTGGATAGGTGGAGTTTGACTTAAGGGAATGCTTTCGGAATCTTCCTTGTAAGAAGAAGAAATGTACGTCTCTAATTGCTATGTAATCGTGCCAAACATCGGAGAAATTGGGGGGTGCTTTCGAAGGGGGCGTGACGATCTCTATCTATCTGGATTCATATATATATATTTTTTATCTTTACTCTCTTTCAAAAGAAAAATTATCCAAAAAAGTCATAAAACGGTAACTAATTTAATTTTAATATTTCAATTGTACCAATTTAGTCCTAAACCTTTTGAAGAATTTTCAATTTAGTCATAACCTTTTAATTGTATCAATTTCTTTTTTTAAATAAAAAAATTTATTCATTAAGCAGAATGAGAGCTACAAAGAAGGCTTTGAAGCTTAGCACGTCCTAAATAACTGCAGAACAAAGTAAATCCCAAAAAGTAAATGACAAAGCAAATTTTATAACTGAATGCACATTCTCATCCCGTAAGAACAAATTTATTATCGTTAATGATCAGTAGCCGATCACCAAATTCGGTGATAAGCACATGCCGATATCTCACACACCATTTGCAACGGTTTGCGGTATGAGTCTAGGTTCAATGCTCCCATCACTATCGCCGAGCAATGACACCAATATCAAAATATTGAAAAAACACATATCAAATATCTATGAGAAACTCCTTGATCTATATCTAGATCTAGTTCAGGATAGTGAAACTCCTGAAACTAAACCTAGATCTAAATAGGAAGGGGAGAGCAGCCTAATTTCGGAATGATTCTGGAGGCACATTACGAACGTCTTCCTCGATGGCAGTTGACTAAACAAATTGTCGAATTAGTCTTCACATTCTCCTAAAATCAGATGCAGAAATTTATCCACACAAAAAAAAATTCCAAAACAAAGTGGAAGAGGAAAAAAAAAAAGCCAATCCAAGCAAAGAAGACTGAAATCTTAAAACTCCCCATAGAAGACCCCTAAAAGTCCAGCGCTTGAGTTTGATCGAAAACGAGTAGAAATTTTAAAGATAAGGTAGAAGTGAGATACAAAGATGGGGAATAGGAGGGGAAGAGAAAGAAGGGGAAGGAGAGAGAGAAAGAAAAAGAAAGGTCTCTCTCTCCCTCCCTCAAGAAATGTAGGGTTTGGGAAGGAGAGAGAGAGAGAGAGAGGAGCAAATGTAAGCTGCCTTCTATTTGGACAATTTATCAATTTAGTCATAAATCTTTTGATAGTTTGTCGATATGGTCCTTAAAATGAGCTATCCGAATAATAAATTTAGAATTAAATTAGAAAAACTTCAAAATGTTTAATATAAAATGGATAAAATTGAAAAGTTTATGATTAAACTGACATATCATTAAAAGTTGTAGGATTAAACTGCACAACTGAAGGATTTGAAAATGAATTGATCGTCACACGAGAAATTTATGATTTTTTTGGACAATTATCTATTTCTTCACAAATTGATAAAATTAAGCCATGATTGGTGTGGTAGGGCGAAAACGTCGCGTTCCTCGATTTGTGAACGCCGGCCGTACCGAGGAATGGAATTATGGAAGTCGTGATAAGTACTTTTAGGTGGATTTGGACTAATTTGACCCGTGTATTTTAAATAGCGGATAAGATGAACATCTATTATGATGGCAGCCGCAATAACTTGGCCCATCAAAACACTTTGAAATGTGCTTTTGCGTTTGAATATCGCTGGTCGCTGCGAATCGAAATTAATTATTTAATGACTTCAGCGATGAGGATAAGTTTTCCAATTTATGAGAATCGTGTACGGAAGGAAGGCTGGGATAATTGAACATTGCCTCCACTTCTCTGTTTATGGAAATTTCTCCGCATAGAATTTAGCTACAGGTAATTAGAGGTGAGCGGTTCCAGGTTCCGAGTAGGTTCCACCTGGAACCTACCGGCTAGTACAGGTTCCTAATTTTTTTTTTAACCTAGAACCTACCCTTCAAACCGCAGAACCTAGAACCTACCCTGTTACAGGTTCCAGGGTCCGGTTCTAAGGTACCCGAGAACCTATCGATCAATGGAGAGGCTTGTTATTTAAAAAAAAAAAAGCTTTTAATGAAGTTGGGATACGCGAGAAACAGGATGCAGTCCTAAGAAATTTTGCAGGGTAGCTACATTTTTCACACGCTCTCTTTCAAGCAATCATTCTCAAATAGGGGTGAGCAGTTTCAGGTTCCACTTTGAATCTAAAACCTACATATGAGAACAGGTTCTTCATTTTTCGCTCCAAATTATATAGTCATCATTGGACGTCATAGAACATTATATGATCGTGTGAAGATATATATATAAATAAAAAATTAATGTTGGGATCCAGGGTACAGGTTCCAGGTTCCAGGTGGAATCTGCCCGCTAGAACAGGTTTCTCAATTTTTGGAACCTAGAACCTACCCTACATACCTTGGAACCTGAAACCAGATAGGTTCCGGTTCCAAGTTCTCGGTTTTACCCTAGAACCATGCTCAGCCCTACAGATAATTCTTCAATGAGGTCAGAGAAGCAGAAGCTTTTCATGATCAGGATAGGGACTGGCATTTTTAGAAAAAAAGGGTTGAAAATTAGTTGTCTTCTATGTAATTGAAATTTGCCGATTAGTGATTGAGCATGGACATAGAAAAGAATGTAAGGTGCATTTGTGTCATTGAAAATGAATAATTCGAAAAAAAAAATCCTAAAAATGATCGCGCTTATTTCCTACAAAAATGGATTAACGAGGAATATTTTTATCATTCGCGAAAATATTTAGACATAAATGATTGTCGCTAATGAAAATTATTCATGGATTAATTATTTTAAGCAGTACAAGCAAATCATTTTTTAGGAAAATATTTTTTAAATTATTCTTTTTCTATGAAACAAAAGCCATTTGTTTTCCAACTTCCAAAACTTGAGGAACCTCTAACTTGAAACACGTTTTTCTTGGTATATGTCTTCACGCGATTATGTGGTATTCCATTACATTCGATGATAAGGGTGGAACTGTTGTGACCCTCGTTTGATAGGATGGAGTTTAGGGAGATTACCGAGGTCTATGGATCTATGATGATCCATAGGTTAGCTTAGACTCTCTCAAGTCCTCACCTCGCGTGATAGTAGGATTTAAGAATCGAATTCAACCTTAGGTGCGGTCATGTGACATGTGTATAGGTATACATACCTTTGAAGTCATCATAGATCTTTAGAGAAGGTAGATTGAAAATCTCGTCGAGCGGCGGGAGGAACCATACGACTTAAAAGGAACTAGAGATTTAGGATCGCGGACATAGGTACGCCAATATTGCCATTGACGCCTTTCGGTACCTACGTCGAATGATTTTTCTATATAAGATTTCATGCAGACAAATCGGAGTGAGAAAGTCTTAAAATCTAGGAGTTCATGCAAACGATAATATATAAACTATCAATCACAATCAGAAAAGATAGGTGCGCAAATCAAATAACCATAAACATGCAGATAAAGCATATCAAATTAATATATGGCATCTCTAGTAAAATCCTAAAGGCTTAGAGAATGGGTATTTGGAGGTTTAGAAGGAGTTTGGGGACAATTTGCCTAAAGGGGCAAAATCGTTATTTGTAGATAATTTGCCCAAGGAGCAAAATTATTATTTTGAAAAGATTTAGGAATCAAATCATCAAAAATGGGATTAGCCAGTTGAATGTACCCGTTTTTTAATTTCTAAGATTTTTCCGAATTTTTTGAACGATTTGCCCATAGGAAGGATCATTTTGAGGAAGATTGAAAGCCAAAATCACAAAATATAGATTTGACCAGTCTAAATGGACAATTTTCCATTTTCTATGATTTTTGAGATTTTTCAAAATTTTTCCAAGGTGATTTGTCTATAAGGGGCAAAATTATTATTTGGGAAAATTTCAAAAAAGGGCCCGAAGTGATCTCATTTTTTCAAATAAAGGCCTAAAGTGAATCCCGTTTCAAACAAGGGCTTGAAGTATTCAAATTGTTTCAAAAAAGGGTCTAACTGAAGGACATTTTTGTCCTTTACTTTTTTATGTTTCTTTTTTGTTCCCCCAACCCCTCCCCTCCTGTTCAGTGCTCATCATCTCCCACCAGCACGTCCTCTTTGTGGGGACGTCGTCGAAAGACCTGCAAGAGCCTCCTTCTCCCGCCGTCAACGCCAGTCACCACGTCCACAAACAAGTGGCATGGTCTGTGTTGCCGCCAACATCTTGATCAGGTCGTCCGGCAAGACCGACACCTCTTATTTGCTTCCCATATGCCATGAAACTCTGTTCGCTTCGCTGTTGTTGTCATCCTCAACGTTGGGCTCTGGTGGCTGCTCTATGTAGACTAAGCTATTCTATGACAGATCTCGGTGACCCGTATGAGTGGCGATGCCACTTGCTGCCCAACGACGGCACCACCTCCAGCTGCGATCCTTGCATCGCGACCGACACAGAGCTTTTACTCTCTGTTTAATCTCACTCAACTTTGCTGTTGAGCCCCTAGCTTCTTGGCTAAAAGAGACGACAGAGGATGAGCCGGACTGGCTTTACAGTGAGTGGCAATGACAGCGGTAGGTCGAAACTTGGATAGGGAGCGCGTGCGGGTGAGCACTGGGACTCCCTCCAGGTGCTTTTCACTAATAGCGCCATTCGATTCTTTCTTCAGTCCTCGTCACGCAGCCGTCGTTAGCGTCTTCCACCAGCACGCAACTTTCGTTGTCCATCCCAGTATGGTCAGACCCGAGTCACGTGGTTGACCACCACACTCACCCATGGCGAACTCACCAGCTCCATCCCAATTTTCAGACACCAAAAAGGAAACAAGATAAAAATGAAGAAGTTGCAGATTCGAGTGCAAGTACAAATCCTTCTTCTCCTCTCCATCTCACGATCTCATTTCCTCTAAATCCCATCCTGCTGCCTCTATTTCCCCTCCCTCCACGATGCTATTTTAGCTTGAATCGTGACTACTTTCCATGGCATCCTCCACCATGATTCCACAGCCTTCGGCATCCTTCAACACCAGCAAGGTGAGTTCCAATGCCGATGCCTTTAATCGTCACTAGCAAGGCGAGGGGGCCAGCCCGACGTCGCCCAGGGAAAGGCATTTGTGGTCGTGGTGATTGGCATCAATCGCGGGAGAAGGTGGCTCTGACAGGTAAAAGCTTTGGTGTAGGTCTTTCGGTGATGTCCCGTGAAGAAGACGTGCGGAGGGAGATGATGAGCAGAAGGGGAGGGGGAAAAAGGAAAAGATAAAAAGAAAAATAGAAAAAAATAAAAAAGAATTAAAGGACAAGAATGCCCTTTCGATATGTCCTTTTTTGAAATAATTTGAGCATTTCAGGCCCTTATTTGAAACAAGATTCACTTCAGACCCTTATTTGAGAAAACGAAAGCACTTCAGGCCCTTTTATGAAATTTTCTCTTATTATTTTGGAAGGGCAAAACCATAAAAAAAAAAAAGATTGGACAGTTGATTTGACATATTTCTAATTTTTGAGATTTTTTTGGAATTTTTTAGATTTGTTTTATGAATTTTCCAATTTTTTGTATTTTAAATCATTTATTATTATTTTTTTAATTATTTTTCGGACTGGGTGGGGTTGATCCAACCCACACCTCACAGGTGCCTGGCCTAGACCGAACAAGTCCCGAGTCGATCTAAGATCAAAACGACATAATTTAGAAAATATTTTTGAATTTTTTTTTATTGATTTTTCTAATTTCCCACCTATTTATTGATCTAAGGGCCTCAAGATGCAAGTGGCGCAATCACAGTAGCGAGATTAAAAAATAGATTTTTTATTTTTTAAAAATGGAATGGAAGGCCGAAATCATGATGCATGGCCAAACTCGGGCCACACGATTACAAAATATTTTTTATTTTCGAAAAATCAATTTGAATTTAGAAAAATGATTTTTTATTCAAAAATTTTCAGATCTCGACATGTGGCACAATGACGATCGTCAAATCTAGATTTTTATTTTTAATTCTAAAAATCAATTTTTAATTCGAAAAATGATTTTTTATTTTCAAAAAAGCAGATCATGACACGTGGCTCTCATCCCCACCATCGGATCTTTTTTATAAAAAAAAAAACCAGCGTGAGCGTTGACTTGGTTAATGGAGGTTGACCAAGTCAACTCTCGCTAGGGAAGACAACCGAAGTTGTAGTTTTTCTGGCCAAACCCGTCAGAACCTATCGCCACCCTAAATCTAACATCAAACCCTCATGAAAAGCCCTGATTTCAATCCTAAACTACTCCTCACCGTCCCTAAATCATCATACATGCATTTTATAGCTGAAACCAGCCTCGAAATACGTAACACAACATCGGCCAAAACTAGCTCCGACAATGGAATCGGCCTAGCCATTTCTAGAGCAAACTAAGCAACCTAATTCATCAATTAACATCATAGGTGAGTAAGGATGCTTACCTATTTGTCGTGCGAGCTCAAGGAGATCAAGAACAAGCTATGGAGTTCAAAGTAGGTTCAAGTGATTTAAGGTCGACTCTAGTGGTTTTATGCAATGAAAACGAAAAATAAACACATACTTGTGATTAGCAGGGGCTAAAGAGCATTTATGATTATAAAAGAAAAAAACAATGAAGAACACATGTGAAATCTAGGTGGGCCTTGGAATCTTCCTGGAACCTGTGACAGGGTAAGTTCCAAGTTTCACGGTATGAAGGATGGTTCCTAGTTTCAAAAAATATAAGGAACCAGTCCTAACAGATAAGTTTTAGCTTTTAAGTGGAACCTAAAATCGCTAACTTCCAAGAAACGGAGCTTTATTTTACTTGTGTTCTCTCGCACGTAAAAAAAAAAGGCAAAAAATGCATAATGCTATCAATTGTCCATTTTTCATTAATTTTTCCTTTCCAAACGTTATTATAAAAAGTTTCCATTTTCTATTGATAGTATCTTAACTATTGTCATCAAGCTGAATTGCCAAAATGAATAGGAGGTGAAACATCAAATCGATCATTTTTTTCTTACAACCTCAAGTGGAGTCCTCCGACCACCACTCTCATTGGTGGATTCTATTTATGAGCATTGCCCTCATTTATATTTGATCAATTTTTTTCGCGTCGATGATGTTTATAACTTGAAACCCATCAGAAGACATAACTCGATCTAAGTATATTCATTTATCCTAATCTTTACTCTATTTAAGACCGTTTTCTCATGTGATGTAGATTGTTGAAACGGATGAAATTTATAATCTCAAGCCCGGGTATTTATCTGCTCATCTTCTCATGTACTCATGCAATCATTGACATTGTCCCCCAGAAGATAACGTCGGACAAAAGTTGAAGTACGCCCCCGACAAAATCACGACCACTTGGACAAATGGAGATAGAAAGCATAGTCAAATTGATGAGCAAAATCGTGTAAAATGCCACGCGGAACTCTTTCTCGAGTAGAAGGACGTCCGGGTAGAAGCCCGGCGTCCTTCATCATTATCCATTTTCTACCTTCTTTTGGACGCTTTCGTGCTCATTTTTGGCGTGGGTCGGTTGCTTTCGAAGACCCAAGGAAAGGTAGGGAGAAAAAGCCTCTCAAGGTACGATGAATTGAGAGGTGGATGCTCATTCGGATTTGGATTCACTGCCTCGGGCATTTAGTCTATAAACCTCGCAGGGACGCAAGTTATGAGATTCACGTAATCAGCTATCGGCAATTCCGGCAAATGGGATCCACTGAATTCAAATCCAAGCGCGAAATTTATGAGATAGTACATGCTGGGTTCACTTGATTTGAAGAAGGAATTTGAGGGATATGCTCAATTCAAATCTAAGCTGAGAAAATTTATGAGGTGGTCCATGTTGGGATCGCCTGATTTGAAGATGGAACTTGGGGGTCCCGAGTGCAAATCGACCAGGCTTACATGCACCGTTGAACAAGGTGAACTCCACGTGCGATCCATTCGTTGTGACGAGCGGAAGCGAGCGGGCTCACATGCAAACCAGCCATTCAATTACTGCTCCTAATCAATCAGCAAACGTGGATTATGTCCACATGCATCGTGTTCGTCTTCATATGCGGTTCGAATTAAGTGACGTGGGAACACGATACCACGCACGGTCACATGACAGTGACCACGAATGGAGTCGTGAGATTATGTCTCCTCAAAGTACTGAAGTTTTTCTCTAGGGAATTTGACGTAAGCGGGCTAGGTTGGTCTGCTCGCCACGTTTTTTGTTTTTTCTATTGGCTTGGTGCACGTCTACGCTTATCTGTATCAGCACAAGTGTCTCCGTCTCATTTATCCAATTCACTGTGAATTTGTAGAAACGTATTGAGCAGGAAGACCCAAGGATGTTGACTAATGTAGGGCCATAGTGGGTGGATATGTCATTCAGCCGGCAAAGATCAATATAATAAATGGAAACTCCAACGGAGTTCGTCCAGTCGTAAATCATCACGTAATCTTGGCCGCGATTCATGCATATTGATCCAGCAATTATTTTGGGGAAAAAGAAATTTACGTCGACTACATTAAACTAAATCGAGAGCAGAAGTGAGCAGTTTTAAGTTCTATTCTAAATTCACATAAAGCCTAAAACTTACCCATCAAAGCAGGTTACTTATTTTTTGAAACCTGAATTCTATCTCACAGGTTATAGGATTTACCTGGGTTCCACCTGTATTTCTAATTTACGATTGCAATAAATCATCACTTTTAATGACCACCACTTGTTGGTATAATTTACTAACCACAACTCATATTTAGACACACGAATAAATATAAAATAATAAGAAAGTAAAAGTCTCGATCATAAATATCGACAGAAATGGAAGCCCGGATCCTCGGACTAATGGCTTCAAATTACACACTCATCATTGAACACTATATAATATCATAAAATCGCATGAAGACACATATGAAGAAAAATACAAAAATTTGTTCTAGGTTTCCAATGAAACCCGAAACACGCCCGTCAGAATAAGTTTCCTAAATTTTGGAATTTGCAACCTACTTTTCATACCCTACAACTTGAAATCAGATCAACTTTCTACCAATCTGGTTCTAGGTTCAAGGTTTTATCTTGAAACCATGTTCACCCCTAATTAGGAGATTGCACAACTCGTGAAGTAAATTCGTAATTAGGATTTCAGCAAAAATGAGAAATTGGATTTGGAAGGTGGATCAAGATTGTCCATGCCAGGGCAAGCCGATTGGATCGTGCATATCATGCTATATCCAACACTAACCGATCCATAAATGATCAAACACCTTGATTTTAATCATACATATATTTTTTTGTCTATCCTATCTTTTAACTTTTTTTCTCTTTGACTTTCGCTCTGTCTCTTTGTAGATTGCGATGCCGCATATCTATTGGCAATTCGACAGTACGATGCATTGTACGTCCTTTCTCTTTTTGGCCAAAATCAGGGTATGCAATGATCACAAGTTCCTTATTTTGTTTTTGAAGGGAAACACATTATGTGCCCAAAAAAAGATTGCACGGGGATCTAAGTCCTGCTACATGCGCAACCTATAAAAAGTCAAGTCACCTAAGTACTATGAGATATATCTAATTCAAGACACGTCTAGCACGTAACGTTCTCGAAGAACCGCTGACCGATGTCATTGACTACGAATGACAACCTGAATTTAGCGTCCCTACTAATGTACTCGAAAAAGACATTGAAGGACTATGATGAACTCTTTCTCATTCTCGGCTGTCCGAACATGATATAAGCAATTTTTAATAAAACTGACGATACGGATTGCCCATTGAACTTCTTCCTTCCATGACAAGACTAGCTTGGAGATACTAGAAAGTACCAAAATCCATTTCCAGGCTTCTGTCGAGAAGCTACAACTGGAAGCTAAGTGATCCCCAGATTGGTTAGCAGCGTTATGAAGCACGCGAACAGGATCAGCTTGAATATCCCCACTTCAATATTATATCTTTGGTGGATAGCCTCTTATGAAAAATATCCCAAGACGTAAAACCATGCTACTCATGGGACGCAGTCTCGGACACACATAAAAATCAAATGTTCCAAAGTCATCGGTGAATCCAAGAAAACCTCTTCGCTCTTGAGAGGTCTCGGGACCAATTGAATCGAAGAAAGAATCTCTAGTGTGAAAGGAATGGATCTATGTCGTTGATGCGCTCTCCGAGGTTAAACCTCTAGGAAGACATACAACTCATCAAATCCAATCACATTCGAAAGCAAAGCACAGTCCAACCCTCTTTCAAAAAAGTTATGATCAATCGAAATTTGACTTCGATACTAAGATGATAACTTACGTGACCACGAAAATCTGAGATTTCACAATACTCTTTTTTACTAGCAAGTCAAGAGTTATGGCCTTCAAAAGTTTTCTAATGCAACGTTTGTAAATAGGTAATTTAACGTGGAATTTCACTCTGTTCTTGTTGCTTTTGCAGCTAACAAACTAGAGAATACAGAAAACGAGAGAGCATCGAACGGCCGACCTCGCACTCAACAACCTGGTTCATTTCGAATTCCTTTGTCATAAAGGCTTCATGGACCCCTTTCGTTTGGGCCGGTCTTCATGGCTAGTTAAAATCCTAACATCGTGTCGTGGGCCGTTGCTCTCGACATTGCAGATTGTTCAACACGTTGTCGGGTAGAAATCAAACGTCGGATTCGTAAGGCTACTAATCATTAATACTCGATTGAGCCATGAACAATAAGCAGCAATGTCAAAATAACAAAATCATTGTAAGACACAAACATATGTACGGAACTCGCAATAGAGTAATAAATATTAAAGTCATGTTTGTTCCATGAAAATTTAATGATTTGGAAATCATTGTACTTTAAATTATCGCTTGCAAAAATGAACGAACAAAAAATATTTCATTGTTCATAAAAATATTTAGGCATAAATTGTTATCGATTTGAAGAACAATTTTCATTGACTGATTATTACAAGCGATACAATGATCGATTTTAGAAAAATATTTTCTAACTCATTTATATTTTGCGAATAGGTGAAACCTAAATGATAAATATGAGAAAGAATATGATGTATCTCACGGATTAAAATAATCATTTCGGGCGACTTCTCCTTCTTATTCTCGGCAGATTCATCCTATAAGAAACATCATTCATGACAAGCATCCTACACCAATTTGCCGGACGGATCGGTTTTCATGGAGTAAATCTTGACTTCAGTCTCCCCCTCCTGCATATTGTAGACACGGATCTCAAACTTGAAAGGCACGACTTCGATCGTTGTTTCGACGGGAAAATGTGCTCATTATTTAGGCTCCGTTTATTTTGTTGAATGATTTGAAAAATATTTTCTGAGAATTGGCTGCTTGTATCGCCAGAAGTAATTAGTCAATTGAAAAATATTTTCATTGTCAGCAACAATTTATATTTAAGCAATGTCATGGATGATAAAAATATTTTTACTTCATTTATTATTATAAGCGATAAAAGCGATCATTTTTAGGAAAATATTCTCCTATCCATTTCCTTGAATGTTCGCAAATGTTTCTTTTGATCATTGCCCTATTTCCACATTTTTGGTACATCAAAGGAGAAGAAACAAAGGAATCAAATAAAATAGCACGCTCCTACCACGTCAATGTGAAAAAGAAGGCGGAGTCCTTGGAATATAATTTGCTCTTTTGGTAGTTTATTTGCAAAAATGAATGATTCAAAAAATATTTTCTTGAAGATGATCAACTATTTATATCGCTTACAAAAATAAATGAACGAAAAATATTTCACCATCCAGGAAAGTGTTTAGACATTAATTGTTGTTGTTAATGAAGATATTTTTTTATTGACTAACTATTTCAAACTATACAGGTGATTAGTTTTAGAAAAATTTATTTCAAATCATCCATTTTTTTTCAAAACAAATAGAGCCTTTGTGTCAAATATAACTGTCGAGAATTAATGAGGAAAGTGAACGTGTCAGAGCACGCGTTATGTGCGTGCACAAAGTTAGGTGATTGCTATAGTGAGAAAAAGGGTAATTCCAAAAGGTAGCATGTGAAACGGGAAGTTGTAGAAGATGTTTCAATCATATCCTTCTTCTTCTTCTTTTTCTGTTTTTGCAATATTTAGTAATGATAATTTGGAAAGAATTCATTGTCTTTCCTATGTTGTTGAGGCGATATTAGCAGAAATGAACAAGTGTAAGAGTGTTTTTCACTTAATATATAAAAGATTATATTGGCGTTTTGTGAATTTAGGCCAGCCTTTAGTTGGACATTTGGTGGGCCAAATACTTTTTTTTTTCTATCCTATCCCTAACTCTCTTCTCTTTGATTTTGTTTTGTCTCTTTACAGAACGCCGGAGTTGAATCCTGCACTTGTGATATTAACGTCCCCCCTTCCGACTCCTTTAACATCATGATCATATTGCCGACTGGTTGAGCTAGATACTTTGGTGATCGGACATTCGAGGGCGCGTTTTGGAATCACTTTACTAAGACTTTTGAGCCTATAATAATCCTGGAGCAATAGGTTGGGTGTTTGCCAACATATGCTTAAATTCTTTTCAGTGCCTATGGTGCCCCTCTCGGTATTCCAATAAATCTCAACCATTAATTTATGGAAATGAAATTTTTATCTAACGGTTGATATTTGCCAGGACGCCCAAAGAAGCATCATTTGCGGTAAAAGATATTCACCCCTTGCAATGCAATAGGAAATCATCATCAACCATTGATGGATGGAGCCTTAAATTTCGGAATTAAATTCTCTAATCAATCAATAGCTGAGATCAAGAAGGCGCCGAAAGGGAGCACAAATGGGAATAAATGATCTTCATCCAAAGTCGTTCTATTGTTTATAGATAGGGAGAACCTAAAAGCAATCTTTCTTATTTTTTTCAATTATCTATTCTTAAGCTATGACTTAGTAAATCAAGTAGGGATGAGCATAGTTCCAGGTAGTAAATCAAGTAGAGGTGAGTAAGGTTCCAAATAGTAAATCAAGTAGGGATGAGCATTGTTTCAGGTTGGCAAGGTAAGTTTTAGGTTCTAAAAATTGAAGAATTTGTTCCGATGAGTAGATTCCAAATTCTAAGTAGGTGGGACCTGTAACATGTAACAAGCTTCTGTGTTTTTTTTTTATATATCTTTGAGTGATCGTGCAATATTTCATAACATCTGATGATGAGTGTGTAATTTGTAACTACTAGTCTAAGTTTCCATCACCAACGATATATATGATTGAGATTTTTACTTTATTAATATGTATAAATATGAGTTGTGGTTAACAAATTGTAGTAGCAAATAGTGATCATTAAAGATGATAAGTTACTGTAATCGATCGTTTAATTAAGAATATAGATGGAACTTGGATTGACATTAGTAGCGATCATGGAACTCGTAACAGGGTAGATTTCAGGTTCTAGGGTATATAAATTAGGTTCCAGATTGCAAAAAGGGAAGAACACGTTCTGACCGGTAAGTTTTAGATTCCAAGTGAAACCTATACGAAACAAAAAACTGATTTGAAACCTAAAACTGCTTACTCTAAAATCAAGTAGGTAAATGGATTCTATCCCATAGGCTGTTGTGACCAAAGAAAACTACTTTATACAAGTCATCTTGGATTGTTTGGTTTATGTAATAAATTTTTTGCTCTATAATTTGGGAACACAAACATAGAGACTTAGGATCGCGGTCTATGCCGACTTGTCTTAACCATTGGACGGTACGGCACTTGGCGACCTAATTCACCAAACCTGCCTTACCTTCAAAAGATCATCGACGGCTTGTATCATGAAATGGGGGCATACATCTCAACTCAACGCAAAAATTGATTTCTGCCTACCATGGCCATATTCAAGAGAGCCACTTGAGCTCCTAACCAATTTGTATGTAGGAGGCAAATACCCCTTTCGGACAATTTTCACATGGTATTCCTTTCATTATTGGATTCTCAAGTCAAATTCCCTAGCACTACTATCATTCTCCAGTTGTATCATCCATCTCGCATCCCTCATGATTCTCCCGTTATAGCATAACTTACTTTTACGCTTTCAATGAATCGGTAAAGTTGGATTGCGGCATTATCTCTCGCTTGATTTTGCAACTTTCTTGTTTCGGGCTATTCTCTGCTTCCTTGCATTCCCTTGATCGTCACTGCCTCTTCCTATGTCTTACATGAATGGTCGACGCTCGTCCAATAAAATGCATCACTCGCTGTATGTTCATCGTGTCCCAAACCATAACTGTCGCTCCCCGGGCTTTACGCAAATAGCCTATGCATGTCCAAGGGGAACACATCTTCCGTCTCTTCTGCCGGTTATGCTCAAAACTATTGAAAGGGTTTTCACTTCTATCAAAACAAGGTGATGGATCGCATCTGCATGTCATTCGGGAACCTTGCTCCGATATTATTTATCATGCCTCGGGCGGCCTCAATCATGGGACTGTACAACGTCAGCGAGCCCATTCAACAGGCCAACGTTCCCCCGTAAGGAGTGTTTGCATGGCTTGTATTTTGGAGTGCCGTATTGTGACCGACCATACACGCTCTTCTTTTAACTCAAGCATCTTATGGGCCGCAGCGAGGCATGTATCTTGACATAATAATTGTTTTCCACCTGCCGTGACTATCATGAAGAGAGTTGTATTAGTTTCCGAACAATTTATGCACGGGCAGCCAACCTCATCTTCACTAGATTCCTAGTGGAAACTCCCACACACATTCTCGCTACCCAGTTATATCACCCATCTTGCATTCCTCATGCTCCCATGTATAACATTGCTCTCTTCCATGCTTTCATAGAATGGGTAATTCAGATTGTGATACCCGGTTACTTGGAGGTCCATGAAATACTCTGCAAGTCCTATATATCGTTAAGTTAAGTCCTTTGACATGTGAGTGGTCTCGACCCAACGCAGTTTGCTTGCAGTTGGTGGATATAAATAGTCAACTTCCAATTCTTAAGCAAGAAACTCCCTAACATCCCCAACCAAATAACCCTTGGGGTTTTGCGTAGAAATCTTGAGTTGTATTTCAGGATCATATATCTCTATAATTTGTAAGATTACATAGTTTTTCTTGTTGTGCAAAAGTGTGTTTATTCATGCTCCGTTTGTTTCGCGAAAAATGCGAGGTTTTTAGAAAAATTATTTTCCATGAAAATGACAATATTTTCCAGCATTTGCCTGTATTATAAAAAAAACACACAAAATGTTTTCCATCTTTTGTTATGGAAAATCATATTTGATTTTCCTCCACGTATTCCTTTTAATAATATATTGTTTTTCTGTTTTTCCTTTTCCTTTTATTGATTTCTTTATCCTAATTTTTTACTTTTTTTTTGGGTAAGAAATATTATTTTACTTATTTATCTTTATCTTTTATCTTTTTTTCCTTTTGGTTTTGGCCCGTCCCCGGTCGCCGGTGAGAGCGAGTTGATAAATTATGCCATGCCATGGTTTTTGAAGTTGTGTTTCATACTACAAGGTGATTTTGTAAATTCTAATTAGTGGAAGTTTATAGCTGCTTTAGTATATGAAACACAACTTAGTAAGCTTCAATGAAACCTCACCACAGGCCCGTGAGGTTCAAGCTTGCTGGCCTCCAACAAGCCCCAGATTGCCGGGATCAGCCAAGCCTCTAGCTAGCTAGTGCGCGTCATGGCCAATCTATGGGTAGTTGGTCGTTGCTGAGGTCCGCAGTCGGTGGAGAAAGGAGGAAAGAGCAACGGGTGGAGGAAGAATGAGAAAAGAAAAAAAATGAAAGAAAAAATTAAAAATGAAAACAAAAGGAGAAAAAAGAAGTTTTTTGAATTTTAAAAAATAAATAAAAATGAAAAGAAAGTAAAAAAATAATCGTAAAGAAAGGAAGTGTGAAAGAGAGGAGGAAAGAAAGATGAGGAAAATATTTTCGAGAAAGAAATATTTTTCTTACTTTTAAAGGGTATGTTTTCCTTGTGTGGAAAATAATTTTCTAAACTAGTTTATTTTTTACGAACCAAATATTGGAAAATCCAAAAATTGTTTTTTCGAGAAGTTATTTTACACGAAACACGGAGCCTTAATCAGCTCAACGAAAAAGGAGAGTAAAATTCTTTTTCTTTTTGTAACGTTTAATTACGAAATACTTTAAAGATTTTTATTGCCTTTCACTGTTAGTGTAAGAGCACATTTGGGTGGCTGAGGTGCGGAGGAATTCGGCTATAAAATTAACTTCAAATACACGTACCATTCATCTAGCTGAGTCGTAAAAATATTTATAGTGATGGTAGAATCAATAATGATTCATATTTAATTTGACTTTCTTTCGCATGCCAGATTAAATCGATAATAAAACAATTAAATATTAAATTAGATATTCATCTAACAGTTTAAGATTTAACTTTTTAAAACAGTTAGTACTGATCCACAAAACCTCACACCATATCAGAACGGTAGCTGCCGAGTTCAAATCTTTTGTCTCCCCAAATAAATATGTCCACGGTTAGTACTAGGCAAAATTTGTCTAGACTAAGCACAATGGAGCGATAGAATAAGCAAAATATTAAACCATACATTCATTTGATATTTTAAGCTTTTTCAAAATAGTGATTATGCATAATAGGAGACAAACAATGCACAAAATAGTGATTACGCATAATACGAGACAAACAATGCACAGGAAACCGTCAAATTTATTCATTAATTGCTTAACCAGTGTCTTTGAGACACTCATTATCAAAATCCTAATTCTAAATTGTGACGTCGAGCATAAATCAAACACCTTTCATGAATCTTGAGGCTAGACGTCCTAGTCATATTAATACTTGGTGAGCCCACGAAACGATGTAATGAGAAAATGGCTGCAGTGTATCGAATATGAATTGTACTCGAAATACGTCACTCAACCTAAAATTTCATATTAAAGTAAAGTTTTTACTCTAAACTCTCGGGACATATGGAGAATTCAAGTAAATTATCCTATTTTTCATTAGAATCTTGAAAGATTGCCTCAATAACGTTATATTACATGCATATTTTATGGGTTAATAACATGAAAAACTCCAATCTAGTGCACCTATCGAAAATTTAACTCAACCTGATTTTTTTACCACAAAAAATTTCAAACTAATACACCTGTGAGAAATTGACTATTCATTAGTTTCTATTAAATCTTATTATCAAATTGTTAAGTTAGATGATATGTGTGCACTGATTTTGGATTTTTACCCCTGGTTTGACATAAATGTATCAGTTTTGGATTTTACCCTTCGTTTATTACAAGTGTATTAGTTCGGGGTTTCCTGTAATATTAACACAATTTAACAAAAATTAACGGAAAGTAGATTTATCACAGGTGTAACAATTTGGAGTTTTAGATGGTGAAAAAATTAGTTGGAGTAAGTTTATCTCAAGTGCACAAATTGTGATTTTTTGTGATTAAAAAATTAGTTTAAGGTAAATTTATCTTGGGATATTAGTTTGGAGTTTTTCATGGTATTAACCCTATTTTTATTCGTAAGATACACCACAGCCCTTCGCCTAGATTACCTGACATGTTTTTGTTAAACTACTTAGATGAAAAACAACTCATCTTGTAAATTAGAAAATTTCCGAACACGACTCCATATATCAATAGCCAAAATAAATTAATAACCATAACATGCAATAAAAATTACAATGATGTCCAATGACATGTTCATGAATACGAATTGGATACATAAATAGAAATTGCCAACCATATTGATACGAAGCCCATGAGAAAATTACCAAAAAAGTCTCAAAATTATTGCAATTATATCAATTGAGTTCTAAACTTCTTTTTTTTTTTACCAATTGAATACTAAGCCATTTGTATTTATGCCAATTAGTCCATCTCGTCAACTTTAGTCATCTGACGCTATCGACGCTAAGGTGGCAATTTTTAATAATTTTTGAATTACTCTTTTATTTATCATATATTTTTTCTTTTTTTCTTTGCTTCTCCTTTCTCGTCTAGCCAGTCGCCAAATCAGCGATTGCCCAGAAGCAAGGACCGATGATAGAACCTTACATCAACTCCGGAATCCATATCAGTGTTGCCTGACCAAAGTTTTTTTTTTATCAGAAATGATTAGGCAAAGTTGATTAGATGGACTGAATTAGTGCAAATACAAAAAGCTTAAGACTTAATCAGAAAAAAAAAGTTTTAGGTTTGAAGTGGTATAATTAAATAGATTTTAAAAAAAAATTGATAATTTTCCGCAAAGCTATCTTGCAAGCTATCTTGAAGTGGAATTCCCTTTTTTATGTTTGGACAACAAAATTATCCAAATACGATTTGCTTATAATTCATTATCAATTTTAGTCAAAAGGGCAAGACAAAATCTAGATGCGTGGGTCCGTGTCCACAAAAATCCATGTTCTGGATGAAAGTACAGCAAAGGTACACAAGAAAAACAGGAGCAACATAGGCTCCTTGACAAAAAGATAAGAAAACAGCTAGAGAAAATATTCTAACCAGCACTGATCCATCGTCGTTTCAGGGATATAGTCTCCGTGTGGGCTATTAGTCAGGAGAGGGGCGTGTCAACGTGATCCCTCAATTTCTTGGGAATTCTAAAAACCACCCCTCTAATGAGGAATTTTTCTCAAAATACCTCCCAGAGGAGGTTTTGTCCCAAAATACCCATAAAGTCGATGATCTTCTCTCGATCGGTCCCCCAATTCACTGGCAGCGCTACTTTTTATAGGATGACGATCACGTGCGTGTCACGTGCCATATTTCGCACTATGAATAGTGGCATTTTTATAAAAAAAAATTTGACCCTTGAACTTTTAAACAAGTAAATTTATTTCAAATTGATCGAGGACTAATTATGCAGCTAACAAAGTGAATTATGCATTTTTCCTTCTTTTTTCATTTCAAGAACCAAAGAAGATTGTTTTAAAGAGCAAAATAGCACAAATTGAGCTCTAATTTGCATTTTTATCAGTGGTTTGGGCCTTTTAATTGTGCATGCTGCTGCGACTTGTCTGTGACATTACATAATCTCGTAATGCCCTTCTTCCAGTTCACATGGCCGACGGAATTTGACTAGCCATTCTCTTTTGTCCGCATTCTTGTCCATGCAAAGCTCATCGCTTCACTCTCAAGAGTCATCGCTGGTGATACAAACGATGATTCAACCATTGTCAATATCAACAATGCTCCACCAACCACAGTTGCAATGCAACACCCAATGTCCTCTACCACCATGACGTTGCATTATGGACAGGCGCAAACTCAACCTTAAAAATTTGTCACAATGTGAGCTTAGGTTTATTTGTCCATTCTTAGATATGTATTCTTTTTTCTTGTTAATGGTTATGATGGTTTGCTTTGAGTGTGGTATGTGAGAATCGTGACTTACAAATCAGGTGAAATGCCCTCTTTGTGATGGCCGGAGTTTCACGAGCGTGCAACCACCTTCTCTCTAGACAAAGGAAGAATCGAATTTGGCTTTATCTTGACTAGAAAATTAGTGATCGAGTTTATTATGATTAGAAAATTTAGAGATTTTTTTTATATATTTGGAATATACGCGAGCTATATGCACTCTAGTTAGACATTTCGAGACAAAAAAACGACCCTATCCATGTGGAAAATACGGTATGTCACACGCAAGGGATCGTTGTCCGGCCAAAATTTATGCGGCTTGGGAGATAAGGGGCCAATTTTGGGGTAACTTTGATACAAACCCTCCATTGGGGTATTTTTGAGAAAGAAATCCTTCTTCGGGGTTTCTTTTCGAAAACTTTCCTAATATATTTTCACATTAATTACTTTCTGCTTTTTAATTTTAATTTTATTCGATATATTTGACTTTTATTTTATTTTTAATGTTATAATAATATCATTCGTGTCTAGAGCGGCGTGAAGATATAAAATGCTCCCGTTCACTTCGATCCTCGCTTCCTCCTCCGTTCGGGCATTCCTCTCTCCTCCGTCTCTCTCATGAAAAATCACTCCCCTCTCTTCACAAGACGAAGTGCAGAGGAAATCAAGACTCTTCTCATTCGCTTCGCGTGCTTCGCAGTCGCTATCGCCCGTTTTCCATCTCTCTTTCCTCCAGTAATTCGAATCTCTTCTTTCCATGGCCTGAAGTCTTTGAACTTGGGGATCTCCCTTCGCTCTGTTTCTGTGATTGCACGAAGCTGTCAGGCTCCCGCTTCGCCGCCTGAGGCGATTCGTTCTAGTCCCCGAGAAGCTCCGTTTCAGGTACTCGTTCAGCACGCATTTTTCTCTCTGTGTGTTTTCTTCGGTGGAACCGTCGGGCATTGAGGAGTGGCGGCTTGTTGTTTTATCGATTGTGTTTTGATTGGTTGTTGTGGTGCTTTAATGGTGGAGTCTCGATTAATCTATGTGGCAGTGTGAGGGCGGCGGTATTGATTGTTAGGTTTTGGTGGCAGGGCATGCGTTATGGATTTTGGCGAAGATTTTGATATGGAGTTTAGAAGAGAGTGTTTGCCTGCGGACTGTCTGCATTCGTGGTTGAATTTCTGGTGTCTCGGAACCTAAAAGGTGATGCTTTTATCCTAGTGATTTCCCCTTGTTGATTCTGATTGTTGGGGGTTATTATTATTATTTTTTTTAAATTTTGCTTGGTTTTCCCCGTGTTCTTGTGGGCTCACGCAGTTGTGATTGCATCTGTGAAATTGATTGTCTTCTTTTGAGGATTGATTTGTCTTGGTAAGCATGTCAGCTTCGCTTAGTTAGCTTAGGGCTATGAAGAAACGGAAGTCTAAGATACTGTCTACCATCGGTTAGGCCTGCGACTCAGAAGGCTGTGGGTTTTGCATGGAAATGGGTAAAACGATAGGACGAGTCACTTCGTTCATTAGCTATGTCGTGTGGATTGTTTGGTTGTTACTAACTCATTCTTGTGCATCATGAAATCCTCATGCTCACCATTGATCTTGTCTGTCTCTGGGACGAGTTCACTGTAGTGCAACTCATGAGTGAGGATTATATATGCTGCACTATTTGTTATCGAGCAAATAAATCTGGAGTGTGGTTTAAAGGGTTCTCTACTTAGAGGTTCTTTCTCCCCTTGAATTTCATGGAAAAGGAAACTATTATAGTTGGTTGGCCTAGGGCCTTGTGGCTTACTTTTGTTTACAGACCGTGCTTGAGGGAAGTTTCTCCTTTGTACGAGTGTTTTGTCCTTATACGATGTTAGGTCGGTTCTGCCTATCTTACCTCAGCTCGTATTACTTTTTGCTATACGTGATGATCTATACGGAATTTTGTCTTAAACATTATAATTTTTTCCATGAACAGAACTATGGCTCTTCGAAAGTACATTCCTTCTTGCGACGCTTCTTCTACTGGTATGAAACCTTTGAGTTTCTCTGGTAGAGTAAACCTGAATGCTCAGGTTACAGATCCAGATCAACAGAAGAAAATGGAAAGAAATGTGGACATTGACCTCAAGGAGGTTTACTTTTTAATCATGCATTTCCTGTCAGCTGGGCCATGCCACAGAACTTATGGACAGCTTTGGAATGAGCTACTTGAGCACCAACTCTTACCTAGAAGATATCATTCATGGTATTCACGGACTGGGAGGCCCAGCGGCGATGAGGATGATGATGGCATGTCATTCCCATTAGGCTATAATAAGTTGGTAGAAAGGTATGCAATGATTTTTGCTGACTATAGGTCACTTATAGACAATACTTTCTCAATAATTAATGGTGTAAACTAGGAACTTGACTAATATGCTCCCAGCCTGTAAATGGATGATATAAATCCTTCAGTTGACGTAAATCCTTCAGTTTTTATAATTATCTAAAGTTATTTGAAAGTCTTACTCTTTGCGTATATTGGAAAAGTTGTGTGGGGATGTAAATGCTTTAATTGGCATTGTCAATGATTTGGCTTGTAAACTGAACTCTTTTGGGATGTGGGTTTGCCCCCTTGGAGCCCTATAGTAATGTTTTCTTTTACCTATCAAAAAAACAAATCCTTACAGTTCACGCGATGACAGGATCACAATGATGAGATTGCACTTTATCATTCTATGTTTTGTAGGTATCCTCACATAGCAAAGGATCACTTGGTGAAGCTTTTAAAGCAATCATTAGTAAGTACAGCTTCTCTATCAGAAGGAGTGGACAGTGGACGGGCTCCAACTGCAGCTGATGTGCCTACTCTGTTAGGAAGGGGTTCATTTTCCTTATTGAGTAGGTGACTTTGTTTAGAATTTGGGCATCTCAAGTAATTCAATCATATCTTATTGTTGGGGGCCAATCTAAGGCTATCTTAGTTGATCATAAAAATGGCTTTTTCTGCATCAAGATTTCACTCATTTTGTGTGTGGAACATAGAATGGCCCAAGGAAGCAGTATGTGTTTGCTTCTTTCTTTGTCATTGTTTTAGGATCCGCTTTAAACATGGTCAAAATACTCGTCTAATGGGAAGTTCCTCATGCTTTTCCATTCAGAGGAGAGTGATGATGATATCAAGCATCCACCTCCTTACATGCGATGGCCTCATAAACAGGCTGATCAGGTTCGTGGATTAAGTTTGAGGGAAATTGGGGGTGGTTTCAGTCGGCACCATCGTTCACCATCCGTTCGTGCTGCATGTTATGCAATTGCTAAACCATCAACAATGGTTCAGAAGATGCAGAACATTAAGAAGATTCGGGGACACCGAAATGCTGTATATTGTGGTATGATTTCTTTATAAGAATAATCATTGTTATTTTCTAGAATTATGCTGTCAATCAAAAGTATGGATTGTCTCAACAAAACCTATAAGTATGAAGTGCTTGATTGTTGATTGTTGCTTCATTTGTTTTGACTAATTCTTGTGATATTGTCAAGAATATCAAATCTTTATTGGAAAATTTAAGACTTACAGTAACTTTCCAACAAGTCCTTAGGTTGAATTATTACTTATTTTGGCTTAACTAAAGCAGCAACTTTTGTCCAGTCAAAAACTCTTCGCCAGACATCTCAAAAAGACAGTAGAAATCAACAATAGAACTAGTATTAAGAGAAAAGCACTTCAAACTAGTAAAAATATTTTTATTACTAAATCATTAAAAATGAGGGCTGCCATGACAAAAGTAAATAAATTCCTCATTGATTAAAATTATTTCAATCATTAAGTTGCAACCTCTATGACAAAAGTAAATGTTAAATTACTTGTAATATCAAGTCATGTCATAGCAGTATATTTTAAATTCCTCATTGGAGGATTCTAAATGTTATGATTGTAAAATCACTAAGCAAATGAAAATTAAATCACTAATTTTAATCTCAATCAAGAATGATTTATCAAGAAGGAGAAGTGTAAGTAAAAAAAAAAATTATATTTACAAAAAGGAGATAATTTGAAAGTTCTAGAAAACATGAGAAAATTAAAATCAGATCACCTTATCAGAAAAAGGAGGAGAGTATATTGGCATGTTTTGCTAAATTATATTGCATAAAAGATTAGTAAGCCGAGGCAACTTAACTGAAGAAAAAGGATTTCTTCCTGATGGTAAGTATTAAAAGTAAAGACCAATTTAGATTTGATGTTGAACTGCCGCAGTTGCAAAACTAAGTTGATAGTGTAACCACAAACTGTCATCTGTGAATGTGTAGTCAAGCGTTGCGAGCAATATGAAAGTTTAGAAACCAAATTAAATCATGATGAGGCAAGTTAAAACAGAAAATCCAATTTTACTTTTTAAATTTGATTTTCCCAGTTCACCAAAAACCAAATCTTGATGTAAATGACACACTAGACTTAGTGGACTCCTCCCCTCCTCCTCCACAACACACACAACCCCCCGCGTGCGCGCATTAACACTGTGTATTGGGTTCACCCCCTTGGTGCTGTATTGAATTCAATCTTTTTTATCTTACTGATTAAGAAAAAATTTGTTTTTAATCTTTCACGGAACAGGTCCTAGCTATTCCACCTGTTCATTTCTGTTGCACTTCTCCAATTAATCTTTAAAATTCACACTTAGCTAGCACTTCCTGTATAAAGATTTGATCTGTGGTTGCCTTAAAACTTTGTGGTGGAAATGCAAGTCTCCCTTTCTGTAGACTTAAATTGACCTGCCAAATTAAAGTCTAAGTACTTCCTATGGTATTTCCCATGATTAAATGATGCCAATCCTGTAGGTGCTGAAGAAGTTTTGGTAATTCAAGTGACAGAAAAGGTTGACATTGTGTGATACTTGTTCTTCCATGAAAAGAATATACTGTGAACTAGTTTCTGGGTTTGACATGGCATAGTTTTGCTATTTGTGAATATTCGTGCTCTGAGGTATTGATTGCATCGCTGTACAGTGAAAGGTTTTGGTGCCTGTTATATCATTGTGCTAGTCTCTCTATACTATTATTTGTATGAGCTATAATTTAGGCATCTGTTAATTGCGAGTCATGTATATGTTTTATCTGTATTTCTTTGAAATTTCATAATCAGAAAATGCATCCTATCATTAAAAATGACACTTTTAATGCAAATTTTGCAGCAATATTTGATCGTGCTGGGAGATATGTTATAACTGGGTCAGATGATCGACTTGTAAAAATCTGGTCAATGGAAACTGCATATTGCCTGGCAAGTTGTCGTGGGCATGAAGTGAGTTTTTTATTTTCCATGATCTGAACTTACCACTTGCGATCGTTTTCCCATTCACGTTCTTATTTACTAAATTTACTGTTATCCAAGGGCGACATAACTGACTTAGCTGTGAGTTCCAACAACGCCTTGGTGGCATCCTCTTCAAATGACTGCATCATACGTGTTGTAAGCTTCCTTTGGAACTGAAAAAAATGCTTACTTGTGCTATTTCATATTGCTGTCAAACAAACGTTTAACCTTTCTGCTATACTCCCACAGTGGCGTCTTCCTGATGGGCTTCCAATTTCAGTCCTAAGGGGCCATACTGGAGCGGTTACTGCCATTACCTTTAGTCCAAGACCTGCTTCTGTATACCAGCTACTGTCGTAAGACTGATATCTGTTTTCATCTTTTCCCCCATCACTTTTAGCATTCACAGCTCACATGCTCAGATCATGGCAGCATGTCTCTGTTACGAGTTGTTGTCTCATATGTGCCGATCATGACAGCATGTCTCTGTTACAGCTTATTGGTGTGCTTTGCTGGATAAAGTTACTCATTAATCTGAATTAGGCTGTTACATCCTATATGTCTGGGTGATTCTCTTCTCTTCAGTACATTATAGTCATTACTTGCAGTCCATTTTGGAGTAAGTGTGTCTGCTGGACGTGGACATTCCTAGAACTTTTGTGCCGTGATAGATTGATAGTAAACTATATAATTTTTTTAAGGTTTACCAAGTAAATGCTTTTTCCTATTGTTAATGTTGCTGATAATTTGAACTTGTTTGTACCATGGAAAGTTAATTTGATAGTAATAGAATCCTTTATTTATTTTTGCCCACGTGAATGAATATTGTTTTTTTTTTCCTCCTCCTCAGTTTGTGGCTGAATGATTTTGCCAGATCTGTATCTTCCTTCTCTTTTTCTCTTCAATTCATTGCTCCACATGGGGATCTGTACATTTAAAAAAAAAAAAAAGGGCAGCCCGGTGCACGAAGCATCCCCGCGAGGCGGGGGTCCGGGGATCTGTACATTTATCAAGAGTAAATTATTCGTTACTTGTTGCAGATGCTAGTGCAACTCTTTGAGTTTTGATGAACTTTAGGATTTGATTTACTTAATGGGTATTCTTCTCTTAGTTTTAGTGACCTTTTGTTATTAATTTTTATGTGCTACTCGTTCTTTCTTCTGGCATTCTTCTGGTTGAAGATTATGTCAAACAATTTATCATTTTTTTCCCATTCTGGAGTACTGCCTTAAGTATTTCACTGTTTTTGCTTTTAGATCACCCTTCATTATTACATGGGATGATAGTTTGTAATGTATGTTCTCTATTTTCTTCTCATTTTTTTTTTTCTTTTAGCTATGTCTTTGATTCATTTTGGGATTCATCTACTCTGAATGAGGTCTCTATTTGAACATGAAATTATCCCATGTTGTCTTCTCTTCCATCAATTCTGTTTGAAGCGCCACTCGTTGTTTAAATTTGGCCATGATTTCCCTCTCTCTTGGAGATATCAGAGAGAAATTACATGCTTTTTTGCGATTTGCTCACAGTTGGCATGGGTTTACCCTGTAGGTCGTCGGATGATGGAACATGCAGGTTATGGGATGCTAGAAATTCCCAATTTCGTCCAAGGATATTTGTTCCAAAGCCTTCAGATACTGCAGCTGGTATTTAGCCCTTTTTATGCTATTTCAGTCAACTGATTTGCCGGTGCTAGTAGCTTATGTGGGTGTTCCATGAGAAAATTGCAGGAAGGAATGGCGCTCCAGTGTCAAACGCTGTGACCCAAAATCATCAAATATTCTGTTGTGCTTTCAATGCTAATGGAACTGTATTTGTTACTGGGAGTTCAGATAATCTTGCAAGGGTATATTCATATATCTGTGGGTTGGTCATTTGTGCATATTTCTTATGTATGCCTTATCAACGAGACTGCCATACTATTTTCCCTTTTTTTAACTTTGAACCTCCATATGCAGATAACTGTTGTTTAACAGAAGTAAACTGCAGGTTTGGAATGCTTGTAAGCCCAACAAAGATGAGTCTGACCAGCCAAATTACGAGATTGACGTGTTGTCTGGCCATGAGAATGATGTCAATTATGTGCAATTTAGGTTGTATGGCTCATGTTTTGTTTTGATCTTCAATCAATTTATTATAGGAAAGAATGTTGCTTCTGATGTAAGGTATTGTCTTATCTTTCAGTGGCTGCGCTGCAGCATCGAGATTTTCCGTGGCCGAGACTTTAAAAGAAGAGAGTGTTTCCAAATTTAAAAACTCTTGGTGGGTAAAATTACTCTTAAACTGTACTATATGCACTGTGCCCTTTCCTTTTATAATTTCATTTTCCTTTATAGGGAAATGTTTTTTATGACGTTGCGAGAATAATTATTAATTATCTTGTCTTATGGTCTTCTGATATGCTCTGTCTTAGTCATCTTCACCTTCTACATTTGCTTTCAGGTATAGTCACGACAACATCGTTACTTGCTCTCGTGATGGCAGTGCAATTATCTGGACCCCAAGATCACGGAGATCACATGTAAGTGTTTTCTCAGGTACATGGGTTACCTTTTGCATTCTTTAAGTGTAGTTTAATACTTGAGTTATGAATCTCTCCTATGTATGCTCATCATCTTTCTGATGCGATATTCCTGGTCTTCCCCATTTTCTCGAATAATTGCCTGTCACTCGTGAGGCAACACCACGATCACCAACATTCTGAAGGTTTTAGTGGAAAGTCAGTCCGCCGGTGACATCAATAAAATATTTAACTGGGTGTGCACATTACTATGAATGTAATCGCTATCTCAGAGAAAAGTACCCCTCCCATCTGTTTATGGAACTTGCCACTGCAGAAGTAACTCCCTTTAAAGGCCCATCCTCTTAAACCCACAATGAGAACATGAAGAAAAACAAGGAAAGCAGTGTTGGTTTGGTTTACTTTTTTTTTTTCTCTATAGACCAGTGAAACACTTCCCATTTGGAAGATCTCTCCCTTTCAGAGCCTACTTTAACCTAACTAACAACTAAATTGAGCAGTTTGTCATCAGATCTTGTTCAGACAAACTTATGCATTGAATAGACAGTTAGTGATTGTCTCAGTGTTCCATGGCTAAAGATTGGATACTCTGTGTAAATTCCTGTACGGTTTATTGGCAACAAATATATCTGAATGTAGGGCTCTTGGAGAAGAATGGTATATAATGAGGTTACTCTCCACTTATCTGCTGCCTCGAGATAGAGAGTTGATTGATGAATCACCCTTCATTCCTCTTTCTGCTTTTTTGATCTGTCAACTAGAAAGGTCGATTTATTAGCATTGCTAGGAGTTCATTCATCTTCATTTTTTTTTCTCCATGTCAACTAGAAAGGTTGATTCATTTGCATTGCCAGGGTTTCGTCTTTTTTTTCTTTAATGTGGCAAATAGAAAGGTAGATTTATTATCATTGCAAGGAGTGTCAGCCTGTCTAGAAGTAAAAACTTTAGCATACAAAGACTTCAAAGATATTAAAATTAGAATAATCAAACCAAAAATGAAGCCTTAAGCAAGCCAAATATCTTTCCTATCAACCAACTTCTCAGAAATGCTTGCAATACAAAAAAATATTGGATAATTAACTGGAAGTATCTTGAATGTTACAGTTATCTTCAATTTTATCCTGAGCTTAAACTTCATTATAGTCTCAAGTTGCATGTCTGTTTCAATTTCACCATGATGGCAGCATTTCTGACTGTTAAATGTTCGTGTGGCGGCTCACTGCAGTGACTCATGACCATTATGTGTTCATCTAACTTCTCTATTTTTTTTTTTTTTATCAAATACCTGTATGGATACGAAAATAGAAGAATGAAGGAAATCGCCTCCAGGAATTCAAGAAAGACTTCCAGTAAATCTTTATGACATGTTGAACATTGACTTTTCAGGTTCCTCTGATTAGTTTTTGGGGAAACTTACCTTAATCCGGTGCATTGCACAGTCCACTCAACTCGTTGACAGTTACTAAAGGAACAATAAAATATAAGTGAACCCTGTAAGTGAAGGGTGAAGTGAGCTTTTAGTCTCTTTTTTCTAATATGAGGAGATTGTTTTTGTTAGTTTTCAGTTTAAATAGCTAATAATAATTTGCAATGTCTTTTTTTTCTTGTTTCGTTTTTCTTTTTGGATGCACTAGACTTCTTATCTACAGAATCCTTAAATAGCTAAAGGAAACAGTGAAATTAAGTTTTAGCTGCAGACCATAGGATATAGTCATGTTTTATGACTCATAGAGTTACCTCGAATGAGTGTCTACATGACTTGTTCAACACCGAAGGTAATGATGTTAAGCATCTTATTGCAGGGAAGAGTTGGCCGCTGGTGTCGAGCATATCATCTTAAGGTTCCTCCTCCACCAATGCCGCCTCAACCTTCACGAGGGGGTCCAAGACAGAGAATTCTTCCAACCCCACGTGGCGTCAATATGATAGTATGGAGCCTGGACAATCGATTCGTTCTTGCAGCTATTATGGGTATCCCTTTAATCTTTTCATCTCCAAAATTTTGGGGTTGTTTAGGGCAATTGAACACATGCGTGCACATGTTTCTTAGTGGAATTGTGAGTTCTAACTTGTCCAATAGTCCTACTGTTGGTTGCATGTTCCTCATTCTCACTGCTTGATTTTATTGCCGGAATTCACCTTGGCACCTTTAGAAATAGTTCGGTGATTTCATATTTTTATTTTCTGCGGATTTCAACTGCCATTACATGTTCTTGGAGGGTTTTCATTTGAGAGAGAACTTCTCTTGGAACTTGAAGTCAGAGTGAGTATACAATGCATGTACTGCAAAGTTACCTTGAGGTTTCCTTAAGTTGCGGGCATTAATCTTGTGATCTTAACATCTTTTGTTCTGATTTTTGCCAGAATGTTATTGTGTTGTTTTTCACACTTTTCACATCTACTTTTGGTGTTTACTGTGAAAAGACCTAGGTGCCAGACATCCTTTTTGCACGTGAAATTAATTAACTATCTGGAAACAGTCTGAGGTTTTTCTTCCTTTACTTGAAAGTTAAATAAGGATAAGCAAGGTGCCAAAGGCGTACCACACCTATAAATTTTATGGAGAACGAGAGTCTGCTAGTTTTAATGAACTACCCAATGTGAAAAGTGGTTTTTGGTGAAGCTCCTTCGAAGTGGAATATGAATAGTCTCATTTTTGCAATTAGTGTATAATTTAGTGGTTGGTTCGAAATGCTGGTGAGATCTCACCAATGTTTGTCTTTCTAATTCCTAACTAGAGTGGACTTAAAAAATTGCAATAGGAAGAGAATGGAAATTTTAAGGTGTCAAGACAGATGATTTTGCTTATGGTAGATCCATGAACACTTTTGGTCTTGCTATGGAGAAGTACTTTTTAGCTATACATGTGGGAATTACTTCAGATTCCTAAAAGATTGCAAGATAATCTCCAAAAGAACTTCGGATAAAGGATTCCATTTCAGTGAAAATAAGGTGGAGCAAACAATTATGGCCAATTATTTTCCCTCTTGTTGCTATTGCTCTGGAACTTGTCTGATATCTTCTAATTCTAAACCTGAGCATATGCCTTAAGAAGTCTTGTTAGTATATGAACGGGTATTTGCAGGATCACATGGTAGTTACGTTGTTGATATGTGGCATTAGCAGCAACTTTTTTATCTACTCAATTCTACTTAAGAGAATCTTGTTAAGTATCGTGGTTGTGGTTTGGAAATAAGAAGGTACCATGAAGATATTGAGTAACAGCTGTGTATGTTTGATTATTTTGTAAGATGGGAATTTTAGCAGGGAAGTCTTGACTGCCATGCTAGATGTTTCTTATTAGCTAAGTGATCCTTAATTTGACAAATCAATGAGATTAATAGTTCATTCTGATTTTTAGGAAGGTAGCTTAGGGACATAAATGGCTCTTTCTTGCTGATTGCGTCTTCAGGGGATGAACTGTTGGTAATGGTTTCTACTGTGGATTCTTTTCACGGAAGACATCTGGCTTATGTGGAGTTTGACGTGCCTTCACTTTTTATGCTTTTAACTGCATTGAACTTTTTGTTCCCCGGGGAAACTTGTCTTGCCCTGGTTTCAGTCTCTCTCTCTCTCTCTGTCACTTTCTGTTCATTAGTTTTGTAATACTCATTAGACATTTTGCAAGTTGCAGATTGCAGAATATGTGTTTGGAATGCATCTGATGGTAGCTTAGTACATTCGTTGACTGGCCATACTGATTCGGTAAGTTAAACCACTTGATTGTTTGAATCTTTTGTGTGAAAGTATAGAGTTGATTGCCTCTGCTTGCGATGCTTGTGGGCTTTGGATTCCCCAATGTTTCATTCAACAGATGTAAGATGTTCGTGGAGTGATCTTTATCAGGGAAGCTCATTTTATTGGATGTAATTGTTGGTTGACCATTATAAATTTGCTTTGTGAGGCTTTTCTCTTTGTACAAGATTAATGCATGTGTGCCTCCTTTTCGATTCTTTTGGGCAAATTGTTACCTCAGTTCATTGTTTGGTCCACTTGTTTTAAATTGTTGTTTTCCTTAAGATGATGTAGTTGCATGTATGCAGGTCATATATATCGTGATCACAAAAGTAGAATATTCAGTTGCTTATTCTTGCTCATTTTTCTTGTTCTGTATCAATCTTGTTTTTTATTGCCTTCATTGTGGCATAGTTCTTGTTGACTATTGTTTTGGGTATCTTTATCACCTTTCTCCCCCTAATTGATCAGTTGGTAGCTTTCTCGTAGAACACCTGCAGTCTATGCTAATTTTGTGATTCTTTGTAGACTCTATGTGGCTCAACTTGTTGATTCCCTAGTATTCCAGTTGCGTTTTTAAAATTTGCTATTCCTAACTGGTTTACTTGAATTGTGTCAGACATATGTTCTTGATGTTCATCCTTTTAATCCAAGGATAGCTATGAGTGCGGGGTATGATGGCAAAACAATAGTTTGGGATGTAAGTTCTCCTTTCATCTGGCTCTGTAGTGTCTCACTGATTTTCTTTCTAATCAACTAATATGTTTTATGCCATATAGATATGGGAAGGCAAACCTATACGGATATATGAAATTTCACGTTTCAAGTTGGTCGATGGCAAATTTTCTCCGTAAGTACATCTCAGCTGGCTTCAGATTTTTAACTACTTTGTAAATAGAAACTGGTATTGACAGTTGATGCTTTGGTCTATTCGAGTTGGTAACATAGAAATGCTTGTACTTGCATATTTTGTTTATGTGTATATGCATAGTCTTGTGTTTAGGGTTCTGCCTTTTCCCAACCAGTGCCCTTGGGTCTTTTGGTAGGTGTTACTAGATATAACAATCTATGCTTTCAAGATATTTCCTTCACGAGACTTGTGCATGGCAACACATTGAAATATGCAATGGCTTTTTCCTTACATTTTCAAAGTATATTAAGCACCTAGTTAAGTGCCTTCCAATGATAGGTCACATATTATTTTATTAGATGTCTAGGTCATTTGCATTTAAATGCGTATTTCAATTGTACAGGTAATTTCTTTTGACATGAAGCTTTTTTTCTGTCACTCAGGGATGGGACATCAATCACTCTTTCAGATGATGTTGGTCAGCTTTATTTATTGAGCACTGGCCAGGGCGAGTCACAGAATGATGCCAAGTATGATCAGGTCTGTGATTGGTATGAGGAACAATTGGATGGTTTTGAAATGTATCCGGCAGTTTATTTATGAGTAATGTTTTCGTGTCCAAACAGTTTTTCCTGGGGGACTATCGGCCTCTTATTCAAGATACTTATGGCAATGTACTTGACCAGGTTGGTTAAGCAGTTAACATCACATGCTTCCTCATCTTTTGTTTCAGAACATCTGTTTACTTAGATTTTGGGACCACTCTAAGCAATTCTTATATCCTGTATTCTCCTCGGTTCTTATATCATAAGTTAATGTATTATGTATGGGCTCTTACAGCACGAGATTGTGCATGGGAGGAGGATTTTCATGTTCTTGTAAAGTCTCTTTTTCTAGTTGTAAGTATGGATTGCCGTTTGTGGCAATTTTGTGCATTATGTACATGCAGAAGGTACTTCCGCCATTGATTTTTGTAGTTTGCTCCTTTCTGACATATAAGGATGCAATACGAGATGGGTATGATCATCTTGCATCACCTTTGGTGACTGAGCGTAATTCTTGACTATTTCCTTTCTAAGGTTCTGCTTAATATTTAATTCAGGAAACCCAGCTTGCTCCTTATCGCCGCAATATGCAGGATCTCCTTTGCGATTCAGGTTTGTGTTCAGTGATCAGCTTGCTGCTTTGTATGTTTATTTTCAGTTTTTATAGTACCATCTTAATCCTATGTTCTTTTTACATTTTTGGTGGTCCAAAAATGTTAGGTATGACACCTTACGAAGAACCCTACCAGAGCAGATACCAGAAACGCCGACTTGGAGCTTTAGGCATTGAGTGGCGTCCTTCTTCTCTAAGACTTGCCATTGGGCCAGACCTAAGTCGAGACCCGGTTTTTCAAATGCTCCCCTTGGCAGATCTGGATGTCCTAATTGAACCCTTGCCAGAATTTATGGATGTTATGGAGTGGGAGCCTGAAAATCCGGTGCAAAGTGATGATAATGATTCAGAGTATAATATCACTGAGGAAAATTCGTCTCGAGGGGAGCAGGGAAGTTTAGATTTTGACACCTCCGATGATTCTGAATGCAGTGCTGAAGACAGTGGTGGTGATGATTCTAATAAGGACATCCGCAGATCAAAAAGGAGAAAACAAAAGGCAGAGGCAAGTCTTTGTGGAGTATCTAATGTACTTTTTCCTAATAGCATCCTCATTCATTTTGAAATAACTAAAATTTTTGTCTAAGCTCAGGTAGAGATCATGACATCTTCAGGTCGGCGCGTTAAGAGGAGGAATTTGGATGAGCATGATGGTGATTTGTTAAGAAGTAACCGATCAAGAAAACAGAGGAATGGTAGAAGAAAGAAAAAGTCGTCCAAATCTAAGGCATTGAGACCTCAAAGAGCTGCTGCTAGGAACGCTCTCTCTTTGTTCTCCAGAATTACTGGAGCATCTACAGGTGAAGAAGAAGTGTCAGAATCTGACTTGTCGGAGTGTGAGTCCAATGAGCGAGATTCAGATATTCAGAGTGATGATTCTGAGGAACCATTACAAAACGAGCAAATTAAACTATCAAAAGGAAAGGAGGTATGTAAGGATTTGTCCAAGGAAGTGGCTGCCAACCGTGAACATCATGATCCTCCTGTTACTACTGGGAATAAGCGGAGATTGATTCTTAAATTGCCAGCTCGCGATTCGAATAGGCTTGCTCCTTCCCAAAGAAGAGAACATACATCTGACAGCCTTCCCGATTTTGTCGGTTCATCATCTGGGATTCCCCGAGACATTACTGAAGGGAGCAGCATTCATTTGAATGAAAAGAATCCACAGTCCTCTACTAATGCCAACTGCAAAACAGTTGAGAAAGAACGAAAAGAAAGTGAGAGTAATGTTGATCAGATAAAGCTGAGTCTTGCATACGAGAATGGTAAAATTAAGTGGGGAGGTGCCAAAGCGCGCTCAGCGAAACGACCAAGACTTGGAGAAACAGCATCAGCGGTGCCAAGTGGGAAGACTAGTTCACATTTGGAAGGTCATGACAGGAGCCAAAATAAGGAGAATGGGATTTTAGAACTTGAAAGGCTTTCAGAAGTTCAGGATGATCGGGTTAAAACAAATGAAGAAGCTGCATGCATGAATCAGAGAAGCTTTGATAATGGAACAAGTGAGAATTTGAGTGGTGCAGTAAATGTCCAGGAGCACCCCAAAGTCATTAAATGCAGTGTTGATGATGATTCATTAGAGGAGGTTTGCGTTCCTTCTGGGGATAGATCTCCTGCTATTGCAGGGGAGGGAGCTGACCAGCTCTATGATGTTGAAGGGAGCCATAAACCATTCTCCAGTGAGGAGAGAAATAGATCAGGAGTTACGACTGATATTGCTAATGCTATGAAGCAAGAGCTGAGAAACTTGGCTGATGACTGTAAAAATGGCTTGCACGATGAAACCTGTGAGAACCATTTGTGCACAGAACATGACACTGCGCAAGTGCCTGCCCATAACCAGAACAAGAGAATTGGTCTAGCAAAAGCAGATGACGGATTACTAGGATCAGACAATAACAATGATATATCTGGTTCAAATCTACCTAACTCAAACTTGCATTCAAATGCGAACAGGATCTTCAGTGCTGTATATAGAAGGTCGAAAACAACTAGGACTAGGACTAATCTAGAAGGAGAACCTAGTGGAGTGGGAGCAAGTACTTCAAATGCAAATACTGATGATATCGGTGCTCAAATGGACTTACGTGGAGGATCTCCTGATTTGTTGCATAAGACGCAGTCCATGGGACTGAAGATGAGGCTTCGAAAATGCGATGCAAAAACTGGGATAGGAGACATGGAGTTGGGTCATGAACATGAATCAGAGGATCCTTCACAGGGTTCTGAGATTAATCACATTAGTAGACGCGAGCTTCCACATGAAGAATGGGGGTCAAGTTCAAAGGCAACAGTTGGATTGAGGTCTACTAGAAATAGGAGAGCAAGTTGTCACCTTCGTGACACTAGTCCTCCAATAGAAAGGAGGAAGTTGAGTCAATCCTTGAGGAAAGGTTCATGGTTGTTGTTGACATCACATGAAGATGGATCTCGTTACATTCCACAGCAGGGGGATGAAGTAGTATATTTGAGACAAGTATGTGAATTTATATTTACTTACTGTGATTGTTTTCTTGGGCTGCAATAGCATGCGTATCATCCATCTTCCATTTATTTTCTTGCGGATATGCTGTACCATGACTGAACTTTGGCTTTTCAGGGGCATGAGGAATTTATTGATTGCGGTGGCTCCAAAGAACGAGGCCCCTGGACAGTGATAAAGGGGAACATTGGACCAGTGGAATTTTGTAAAGTTGAAAGTCTTGAATATGCCATTTATCCAGGGTCTGGGGAAAGCTGCTGCAGAATGATACTTCGATTTGTTGATCCTGCTTCCAGTGTGTTTCATAAATCGTTTAAATTAACTCTTCCTGAAGCAACTGGCTTCCCAGATTTCCTTGTAGAAAGAACTCGGTTTGAGGCAACTACGCAGAGAAATTGGGGAGTCCGGGACAAATGCAGAGTCTGGTGGAAAAATGAAGGCGAAGATGACGGTAGTTGGTGGGAGGGTCGGATCGTCTCGGTGAACCCTAAATCTCCTGAATTTCCTGATAGTCCATGGGAGAGGTACACTATCCAGTACAAGAGTGATCCCAGGGAGAAGCATCGTCACAGTCCGTGGGAACTCTTTGACACGGATACACAATGGGAGCAGCCGTGTATTGATGATGAGATCCTAAATAAACTTCTCTCAGCCATTAACAAGCTAGAGAAGTCAGGGAACTATAACCAGGTACTGCATTGTCAGGAAGCATAAGCTGGCTTATTGGTATAAGGTAAATGTTTTTGAAGACTAATTTCTTTTATGGTCTAACATTCAGGACCGATACGGCATACAGAAGTTGACCCAGGTTTCTCAGAAATCAAGTTTCATTAACAGGTATGTACTTTTTTCTGTTGAACTGGTATGCAATTCTTGATCATGGATTCACCAAAGACGTAATTTAGAAGTTATGAAACTGCATTTTGGAATCTCCCGTTCCCCATCCCAATACAATGACTTGAAAATTAATTAGATATTCAATAATTTGAGCTGTCGCTGAACTGAGTCATGTCTAATAATATTGCAGGTTCCCAGTTCCATTGACTCTTGAGGTGATTAAAGCAAGGTTAGAAAACAACTACTATCGAAGTTCAGAGGCAATGAAGCATGACATTGAAGTACTGACAGCAAATGCTGAAACTCACTTTGTGAAAAGTCCAGAGCTCTCACTGAAAATGAGACGCTTATCAGAGTGGTTTGCACGGACGCTGTCTGCTCTGTGATTAGGAGTTTTCTGGCGAAAAATGCCTGTGAAGAAGTTGCGATGAATGCCTTTTTCTGTCCTTTTTCTTTATGTAGATAGAGCTTTTGGAGCTAACAATTTTAAGGGTTCCTTTTCACCCGTTTCGGATACGAGGATTTTTCAGGGCTTTAGAGAGATCTCAAAAGAAAAGAGCTAATTGTGGAGAATTTCCACCACAAATTCATTCTTGTATAGGCACACTTGATCATTAAAAGCAATAAAAAAGCAAAATTCTCACCATTCCACTTCTTGATTCTGCTCTATAGTTAATCAACCATCACAAGCCTAGGGTTACACCACGTTTCTTGTTGTTCTACTCAGATACGGACATTAGAATTTGCTGCTTGGTTTCAGTGACCTTCCTGTGGTCGGCACTGAACGTGTTAATGACTCGGTGGATCTTCTTTGGCGACTGCCCATATTGATGCTATTTATATGTATTTGCCTAAGAGAGGATACAGAGTCCATGCATAGACTGGACGTTCAGCTACCGTAACTTGACATCTGTATAGACCGGTCAGGCATTGGTTGATTCTTATCCTTACATATGCCTGGAATGCCCCATCTGCTTGGAACTAGCACTCATGAGGAGTGAGTTCCCCCATCAAACTTAATATAATACCTCCTCTAAAAAATTCTATAAAAAGGCTTGGTCTTACATCGAGCTGTCATTCAGCTTGTGACCCTTGAGTCTTAACTTGTTCTTTGGCCGAATTACAATAGATAGATTATGTAGCTGATCGTTAGGGGCGTAGCCTTTTCTTTGGCCAGAAACGAAACTTATGAATTTTGCCTTCGAGTGGGGGGGCAGTTATCCCAACTGTAAAAAATGTGTGTTTTAGTGCTTATGTATGTACCTTGTTTGAATATGTACCTCCATTTATGAATTCAACTAACTAGACACCCAATTTGATTCTGAAATTCTTCAAAAACTATAATCATATCCAGATAGCGTGCATAATTAAAAAGTAGTTAGAGCCAATGGAGCACATGACTTTAGAGTTAAGAATATATCTTTGTCGACTGCACAAACTCGAGATGTAGTCCGTAAGTTCGAGTCTGATCCGATCAAGATCTTTCTAAACAGATTTCTACTTGAACAAAGGGAGTGAACAATCAAATCACGTTGAGATTTGAGTTCCATAGCACTTACTCAAGTTGTTAGCAAACAAAATTTAGTAGTAACTTGAGTTTACATTTAAGTGATTCTCCCGGTGAGTGAGTGAGGAAGCTTAATCAAGCTTGCTCGCAATGCTGTATTTATCTCCTGCAGAATAACCAAAAGGTCCATGCAAATCAAAATTGAGTTGTTTACCCATCACTGAGCTCCACCATGCCTAAGCCATATTAAGTCTAGATCGGAGCTCGAGTTGCTCCACAAACCTACCTGACTAGTATCTTATGCTTCACATCAATGCACATCCTTTACAAGTGAGCAAGACCAAGCTCAGTCTCTCAGGCATTGCAGCCGCCTTACTCAAGAAACCAATTTAACAATATCATAATAAACTGTGAAAGAATTAAGGCTCAATCATAACCGATGTAAATTTTGTAAGCGTGACATGCAGAAATCAAGCTTAACTTCCTCAAAACCTACTATATTTTGTTAAGCAAGTGAGCTCGAGCTCGAGCTCAGGCATACCCTTCCTGCATTAAGCAAGCTTGAGCTTAAGAAACCAAGAGCCACACAATTACTAATCTTGTGACTGTGAATGGCTATCCAGATCAATTCACTGTCGCCACTTCCAAACCATTGGTCCGAACATCATGTTGAACAAACACAAACTCATCCATCCATTCAAGAAGACAGAGACTAAAACCCTCCCTTCAAATTCCCCGTGCATCATGCATTTGAGAAAGCCAAGAACTAACAAGCAAGCCTTGATCTATGATTTTATCAGGACTCTGTCCATCTCTTCTGACCTATAATAGGTTGTCAGAATCCTGGAAAGCCCTAACGTCTATTTACCAAACTTTTAGCATTCAAGTAGAGGCTTATTCCTCATGATGAGAAAATAAGCAAACCAGCAAGGCACTGCCACTGACCAGCCCTAACAGAATCAGCATGCATTCACCTATAATACTCCACACATCCCCTCCCCTAAAAGGAAGAGCACTATGAGGCTCAAAACCCTAATTATAAAGATCAGGACAGCAACATGAGCATCGATCGAAATTCAGATATGGATATTAGATGGCTTAAAAAGGAGTGTTGTCGCTACATAGCAATCAAACAGTAACACGGCGAAACTGAAGATCACGCATCAAAAATCAAACTTTGTCAAAATGTCTAGAACAAAGCCGAACCCTAGTAATTGGCGAACTCAAAAGAAACCATTTTTCAATGCGGGAAAAGCTAGTCTACTCCTCTTCAGATGCACCGTCTTTCTTCTGGTTGTGCTTCCTGGCGTACCTCTGGTTCCTCAGGAACTTGGGGTCCATCTGAAACCATTAAAGCAAATAACGAACTAAGCAGCTAAACTAGGAGAAAACAAAGAGATGCTAGAGAGAGAGAGAGAGAGAGAGAGAGAGAGAGAGAGAGAGAGAGAGAGAGAGAGAGGCAATGATACCCCTTTGGTCGAGGTGTGGCGGTGCCTCCTCGGCTTCTTGATGCCGTTCTTGTGGGCCTTGTAGGACTGGTTGTGAGCGGTGTGGTTCTTCGACTTCGCCATCTCTCTGCTCACACGAATTGAATCAGATCAAATTAGCAGCCATCAAGATCGAAATAATCGGCACAAAACAGGCATCCAAAACGGATCGGCAACAACTCGAATCGAATTGCAGAGAAGAGAGACAGCGTGCCGCTTACCGATGTCAGGCTAGGGTTACTTCGTCCTGCTTCTGCCGCTATAGAAGAGAGATAGAGGTGGGGTTTCGTCTCTTCTTATGATGAAATTTTATTCGAAACCCTAGCTGCCGTGAGGAGCTCGACGGCTGTGAAAAGACGAGAATGGCCTCGTGGGCCTCTGGAGGAGATTGCCCAAGTTTCAGGGCTTCTTGAGCCCAGAGCGATGCGATTGTGGGCCTTGGAGGCCCGTAAAACGGACAAACCCCGACTTGTCAGGTGACATTTTCACCTCTTCGTGATCAAGAGTTCGATTTCCAATTTGGAACATGTGCATTATGATGGACTAACAAGAAGATTTTTGGTGCTGTGGTGAACCGATATTTGAAGGTCCTCTTCATCAATCCAATAGATAAAATCGTAAAATCTCTAGAGAGTTCTTCCCGCGAGATTGGTGCCAAGTGCCATTGAATCATTAATTTAGGTAAGTTCTCTCTATTTTGATACGTTGTAGCATTGGAATACCGAATTATCATTCTAATCGAAACCGTTTGGGTCTTTATTTTTGTCGATTGGTGCCAGGTGCCATTGAATCGAGGTAAGTGCCCTTGGAACTCGACCCATTTCTAGATGTTGTAGAATTAGAATGCCTAATTATCAATCTAAGTGAAACCCCATTTGAATCTTCGCTTATTCTTTTTTTTAAGAACTATAAAACTTGTTTACGTTAATGTTGGTCGTATGACGTAGGACGGATAATTTATCTTTTTAAATTCTTTTTGTGCATTTCAACGTTTAGGTTTTTTTTCCTTTTTATTTACTAACAAATTTTCTTAGTTAATTTATTTCTTTAACGTGAAAAAAAAATCCATCCAAGGGTTTTGGGTTGCTAAAATTTATATTACAAGAAAATGGATCCATACAGGGATGAAATGAATTGATTTGGGTCAGATCATTCTTCAAGCCAATTCAAATTTGATCCGACCCAGAGACCATAATATCACGGATTTGAATTTACTTACCAAGTCAAACAAGTGGAAAATTGACTTTTTGTTAGGCCAGCAAATTTGACTATTCGAGTAACCAAATCCGCATGCTACTCCTTTTTTTTTTTTTTTTTGCCCGTTTTCTCAATGCTCCCCATGATCTCCTGCGTCGCGGAACGGACTATTTAGATCTTTGGCTGGATTAAATCTCCTCTTCGCTTCTCGTCTCGCCCTCGACCGATTCTTTCGACGATTCCTTTCAACAAAACTTCAACACTCCGAATAGGGAATCTACGAGAAAGACGACGGCGATGTTCCTGTTAGATTGGTTCTACGGAGTCCTCGCGTCGCTGGGTCTATGGCAAAAGGACGCCAAGATCCTCTTCCTGGGCCTCGACAACGCTGGCAAGACCACACTGCTTCACATGTTGAAAGATGAGGTTCGTTTTGTTTCGGGTTAATCTGAACGCCCGCCAACTGTTTGTGATGATGTCCTCGTTTGGCATTGAGTTGTTTCTGACGGTTTCGGAATGGGGTTTGTGGGTTTTTGTTGGGGGGGCACGTTTTCAGAGATTGGTGCAGCACCAGCCGACGCAGCATCCGACGTCGGAGGAGCTGAGCATTGGGATGATCAAGTTCAAGGCTTTTGATTTGGGTGGTCACCAAATTGCTCGGAGAGTTTGGAAAGATTACTATGCCAAGGTATGAAAAGACAAAAAATGGGTGATGACGATAATTTATCTCGCTATTTAATGGGCTCGATCAATTGGAGTATATGATTGATAGTTTTGAAGACTATTTGTGGAATTAGGTAATTTGCAATTGATTTATAGGATGCTTGATGGTTGTTGTGCTTTTCATTTTCATCTTAAAGTTCCTATTTTGACCAGACCCTTCAGGCCATGCTCATTTTGCTTTTGTTTTTCTGATTCTGATGAACTCGTCTAGGTTCTCAGTCTTTGATCCGGCACATATCTGCCTTCAATTTGCTGTCATGTCTGGTCGTTGCCATGTTGCTTTCTAGTGGAGTTGAGTTCTCGTGTTTCTTGTCATAGATCACCATATAATAAGCCAGAGAGCATGTCTCAATTTGCCAAACTTGTCTCACAGATTCTACCTTCATAATCCTAGATAAACTTCCTTCCGTCTATCCAATTCAAGGAGCCCAAAAAATGATGGGGAAAGTTTTGCTGGTGGTACCTTTAGTAGTTCCGTAGGGAGGTGTCCTGCTACTAACTAATTGTACATTGTCTCTTTCTGTCTCTCAACATATTCAATAGGACACTGTAGTTTTATTCTAGGAAAAAAGGAAGGCCACGGTGTCAATATTACGAGTTTTTCCATGATTTGTCCATGTCTTGATGTTTCACTTCTGCAGGTGATTGGCACACTTATTGCAGGTATCTACAACTAGATGGTTTTGTCAGGAATTTTAGTTTTCAGAACCATAGCTTGCCCTTTCCAATCTTGCTGCACCGTCAACAGCTTCAGACCTGTTTTGCAATACCTTTGTCCATCTTGTGTAAGATTAGATTGTAAATTGTCCAGTGTCCTTGATTCTTGTCTGCTTTAGTAAAAATAAGGATACTCAATCACATGATAGCAGTGGCAGAGCATGCCTAAGTTTCCTAATAAAAGCCACTTCTGAGCAATTCTAGTTGGGACTTAGAAAAGCAATACCTAAATATACTGAAAGAGATTTGGTATAACGTCAAGTTTGAGGTTTTGCAACTCCACTATGGATTTCTTCCTTTTTCTCATTTTTACTTTTTTTTCCTTTTTTTTTTTTTGGGGTGAAGCATGGCGTCTTTTTTTTTCCACACCGGTCAAATAGGGGGAAGAGATGTCTTAGCAGCATAAAAATTTGGTTGTTGTTCTTTGTAATTGGTATTATTTCCCCCCTTAGTTTTCTCAGAAGATATCTCTATCTCTGCCATTATCATCAGTCCAGGATGATTTACTATGATTTAGCTCTTGCCCCTTCCCCTACGTTAACCAAAGATCTGCCCAGTCTTCAAGTCTTCTCACTGGCTTAAGTTCTCATCTTGAATGTAACTTTATTTGCCACTTACGTAAGACGCCGCATGTCACAGATAGCCGAAGTTTTTACAAATCTTTCTTACTGAAAACAGGTCGACGCTGTGGTGTATCTGGTGGATGCCTATGACAAGGAGAGGTTTGCTGAGTCGAAGAGGGAGCTGGATGCACTCCTTTCCGATGAAGCCCTGGCTAATGTTCCATTTCTCGTGCTAGGGAATAAGATTGACATCCCTTATGCAGCCTCAGAAGACGAGTTATGCTATCACTTGGGTTTGACCAACTTCACAACTGGCAAGGGGAAGGTTAACCTTACAGATGGCAACATTCGTCCCATCGAGGTTTTTATGTGTAGTATTGTCCGTAAGATGGGGTATGGCGATGGATTTAAGTGGCTTTCACAATACATAAAGTAGGGAATTTTCATTTTTCATTTGGGCAGTAGAGGAACTCTCCAGCATATTGCTTTTTCCATCACGCTGCACTTAGAAGCCACAGTCAAAAGGAGAGAATGTATTTTTGGTAACGGAGTTAAACACAGGTGGCAAGTTCACATGATACATGGATTGGCTTTACATTTTGGATTTGTGATATTTTCCTAGTTTCTTCTGGCAAATTTTGATGCTTTTTTTTCTCCTGGGTTTTAGTGTCCTTGCTTAGCATGAGTTCTTTGTTTTGCAATCAACTCTGAATGACTAAATTGTCATCATGAGCTAGCTGTTTGATCGCAGAGTTGTCAATTACGTGTTGTTCCCCTGCCTTGTTCTTGCTTCTTTAGCGTGGTTTCGATCCTTGGAGATGATATGCGGATGCAGTGACGTACTCAGTCTAGCTTTTGCAGGAACTAAAGAAACGAGAATTTTAGGTACACTAGCTTTAGCTGGTTGGGAATTTTCCTTGGTTAAAATCTTAATGATCCAGTTGATTCCTTTTTCAACTCTGGCAGCTCTCTCGTTTGAACATGATGAGCTAATGGCATACACAACAGCAACCATCTATAGTCATCAAAAACTGTCACTTACTAGATCTCCACAATAAAATTGCTGCATCATATGCCACTTCCAATGCCATATATGGGGCTAGATGAACTTCGCTATTGGCGAGGAAGAGGTATTCGCTTATAAATTGCTAAATTCAGCGAGAAATATGGTCACAGCTTCACAAGGAAGAATCATAGAAACATTCAGACTTTGGACGCATGGCACCCTGAATAATAGAACATTGATAGCATGTAGCTACTTGCTTCCATTTTTAAAACATGAGCCCAATTCTCGACAGAGGCAAACATGAAAACCATGAGCCCTTCCATTTTTAAAACATTTTGGAAGGGTCAATTTAGCATATCTACGTTCGGCTAAGCATTTACAGGCAAAAGTCTACGGAAGATAAAGTAACCCTTTTAACATTCATCCGCTAACTTGGGCTACAGATAGCAGTTCGGCCTTAAAAGAGAAAACGATCCCATGAAGCCCGCTTCACCTCTCCATGTCAACATCATCATTTAACAATTCTTGAAATTCTAACTGCAAAAACAAAGCACTGTGGTCAATTATCCGAAGATGAATTTTGACATTGATAGAATCACAAAACCTACCTGTGCTGCGTCATGTGCCAGCTTCATCCTGCGATAATCTTCTTGTGCTTTCCTCGAGCGGAACATGGCTTGGACCTTTACTACAGATTGCTCAAGACGCTCTTCAGCTTGTCTTCGGCTTGTTCGGAAGAAGTCCTCCTCTGTATCACTTTCTTCTCTCTGGTCTACATTTGCTTCAGCAGGTTCAACTTGAAGCCCACGGAAACCTTTCCTCTTTAACCGCCAGCGTAAAATTGCCTTTTCAAGAACCCCCACTGACCAGATAATCTTTCGATACTGCCTCCGCACTTGATAGCCTCGGAAAACAGCCTGTATGATGCGACAGATTAATTTCATAAGGGAAGACCATCATTCATGATCTTAAAACAAGGCATTTAGTTATAGGAAAACAAGAATAATGCCCCCAAATCATGTCAACTGTCAAGGCTATAGGAGCTGCAGTTGGAGAGAAAAAAGCATAAACCCAGCATGACATGGTGTGCTTCACTTTTGGCTCATCTGTAAGGTGTCTTCCGTTATCACAAAGCTGTCTTTTTGTCTTGTTAATGTCAGGATCTTAGATGTATAGCAGTCAGTCAACGCTTCTCGGAGTCATAAATTAGTTCTTTACTCCTGAATCAGATTAAGTTGATTGAGATCCTACTATAAACTAATGTATCAAAATTGCGACAGTGAATATAATGTCCTCTTGTTAGATAAAAGGCTTTGCTAATTGACTTTTGAGCCATCATTGTCTCTCAAATTAATTTTCAATTTTAAATAGCACCTATCAAGTGATTGGCATTTTATGGGGAAAACTCTAGCATAATTGGGTATCCAGAATTCATTAGCCGTTTATTGCAAACAACACCTTTGGATGGCAGCCGCAACTCAAAATTAATAAGTTCTTCGAAGTCCGTTAAAAAAATAATACTGACCAGTCTCATCATCAATATGGTTTAGACTGGTTTATCACTAACTACCAAATTAGTGACCACAAAAGGGGGGAAATGTTCACCTGAATTTTGATAACTTGTCTACGCATATTAAGGAAGTCTCTACGCATCTTCCATGTGCGGAACCTATGCTGAATTCGGGCAGCAGCTGTCATTCTCTTCCGAGACTCAAAGTTGCGAAATGCATGCTGTATCTTCATGGCTGCAACGATATTGAGCGCTTCATCCTCAGGGTTCAAATACTCAACTTGTTGAGTTCTTACTTTCAAGGAGTGCTCCCGGAATGCATTCTGTATACGAGCGGCTGCATCTGCAGCTGTACGATAGGCTGCCAAAGTGTCCTTCAAAAACAAATCATCTTCGCTGAGATTTTTAGCATTGACCGTGTCATTTGAGCTGCTATGTAATGAACCACTGATATTTCCAGCGATGCTCATATCCTCAAAGTGCTGCACAAGACCTTTCTCTGCAAGATAAGCAGCTAAGCCATCATAACCCTTCTTTTCTGCGAGATCAGCAGCAGTGCATCCAGCAGGCTTTTCTGAAGTAGGGTCAGTAACCAAATTCGGCTTTGCCCCAGCAGACAACAACTTTGCAACCATTTTCTCGCTGTCACATGTAACTTCACGGGATGAAATAAGATTTGACAAAATAATACAACTTCACAAAGATTGCTCTTGGACCAACTCACAATCAAGAGGCTTGAATTAAATTAGAATTCACTACATATTCGCTGATCTCTAAATGTCTTCCTAAAAAAAGCAATTAAAATTAAGAGAACACAACCTAGTACATTTCTATCATAGTTAAGCAGGAAAAACCATAAATGGCTGATGTGGCAGACTAACGCCCTAACTATAATACAATATCACTCGATCAAAATGACTTACCTCCCACAATGCGCTGCCCAATGAAGAGCTGTCCAACCAAACCTGTCCCGAAAGTCCAATGACAATCGTGACAATGCAAACAGATTAATAGCCCATGTGTATTCCAGAATTGCACATAGATGTATAACACCTTGACCATGCATATCATACTCCGTCAGTTTACCACCAGTAATTACTCTCTCTGATATCCAATCCTTCAGTCTGTTCTTCAACATAAGTTCAAACAAACTGGATTTGGCTTGCGGAAGTGATATCTTATCATGTTCAACTGAGCTTAATAAATTATCCCAGTCTTTGGAGAAGTCTTTCTGGGTGAGCTTCTTTACTTCTTTTTGGACAGTTGGAGAGGCCTTAGTGGATGCTATATCAAGACACTTAGAAGTAGAAAACAGCAGAAAAGCAAGTCTAATTTGAAGTTGGAGCCTCTCCCAATCTGATTTGTCTTCATTAGAAGGCATGGGATCATGTAAAGGAGGAGTCCGACACTCAAAGTGGATGGCTTGGCTGATAGGTTTATGACCATCAAAACTCATATATAGATTCACAAATGCAGGAGTATGTGGTGATACCAAACAGCGGTAAACTCCAACTTGAACAAGTTCGGCAGGAACACAAAGATCGCCACAGATACAAAACAAGTTGGATTTGGAATGTTGAAGATATCCCTCATGGAAGAAGCCAGTAATTAGTATCTGTTAGGACAAGCACATGAGCTTAAACAATAAATGGAGCATTGCATGCGAACAGTCGTATGATGCAAATAATTGTGTGACATGAACAATTACCTCTAGGTATCTCTTCCAATAAAAAGGAAATTACAGGTGGCAAAAATAAAGGAAACTGGCAATTACATAACTTAAACGTTACAAGGGGGAAAAAGCCAACATTATTAGCCAGTTCAATTAAATCGTATGAATGAAGAACTGATTTTTAATGTCCTATATTTGTAGGACTCTCGCTATGCTCTTTAAGCGAGTGGAGAATCAGGCATATTGCTTTAACAAAGGAAACAGAACTTTCCACGAGTTACTAGAATTTTCACCAATTACTACCTCCCTGAATAATCTGCTGCTCATTCTTGCAGGATGCAGAGACCACAGTTTTCCGGGTTCCCAATTCTACTATTTGCCCATTAATTTAAAAGAAAACAATTTGCTATTCCCATTAACTACTTGGTGCCCTTTCCTCATGTCTTCTATCTCAGGACATTGTTGGGAAACAAAGATAATCAGATCCTCAACACTACTACGGCAACTGGCAATCCTGGCTTGCTCAAAGTATATAAAGCTCAACTTTATTTCACAAGACCATTAAATCCATCAAGAAGAAAAGTAATCATTTAGCATTAGCTCCTATCTTTGTTACTTAACATGAGATGAATTATCACGTCATCACATATTCATAAATACATAACACTAAAAAGTTGCAGTTACTCTGCATGAGATGAATTACGACTGCATCAATCATCCTAATACTCCCATCTTTCACACTTATGAGGAGTCTGCTACATAAAAAAACTAACGTATTCAATTTTAGAGGAAGAGCAGCACTTTAGTATCAGTAAATTAATGCATAAACTGAGTTAAAATATTAAATATAGCAGCGAAATAAAAAACCTTTGTTTTCTCGGTTGAAAAGGCCCATGCAGGTGCAACATCAGTGATGCTAAATATTATCTCGGGAGAGGAGGGTTGATCATTCATTGCTACAGATGAAGGTCCAAAATAACACGATGAAATTGAAGATTCAAGTGCTGCATCATTCGCTACGTCCGGTGTTTCAGTCATGATGTAGTTCATCCACCTTCCAAAACTATCCTGACTTTGCAAACCGTCATTTCCAAAGAAGCTTGGACTGCTGACTGGTATATAATCACTTCTTGAAGGATTTGAATTTGCCTCAACTCCCATAGTAGAAACTGCTTCGTTTAGCTTACCAAGAAGATATACTTCGGGTGATAGGATACACTGCAAAGGTCAACAAGGGGTGACATCCTCTTCCAGAGAAGAAGTGCACCTCCTCCCTCAAAAGATGCAGAGGTACTAACAAAAGAACAAGACAAGCAACTAAAATTTTTCAGAAGCAATAATTCATGACATCATTTCTTGGAGTCCATCCAATTTTTCAACAAGTAACCAAATAAAGAATGTTTCTGCTGTACTGAATTCATGCTTTGAGCTCTAAATTGGCATGTTCCCTTTTTTAACCCATTTAAAAAAAAAAACAAAAAAAGGTAGAAGAACAAACTTAGCATTTATTCGGTAAGAAAAAAGGAATCTTGATGCTATTGCAGTAATTCCAACAAGAAGCAGCTCTTATGGACGCTTACATTATCGATATTAACAGACTCTGCCGTATTTGGTGGTTCAAAGCCCGAAATTCTGTCTGGAAGTAAAGTAGAAATCAGAACCGTCAGTAATTTCCAAACTGCAAACCATTATGCCACTTAATTTAATTAGAAAAGTCCAGTCCGTTACCTTCTTTAGATGCACTCAAGTTATTCGGATCATCTGCCACGAGCTCATCCCATTCAAGAGTGTTAATCTCATGAAGCCTCATTTCATGATTTCTGACAGTCAAAGTATTGCCAGGCTCTGTTGAATATGCAGCAACAAATAGGAGCATGAGAGGCAAAGTAGCCTATTTTCTTTGTTGGTTTGATGGTATGAAGCAATTAACCACTATGAACACTCATCGAGTGCAAAGGAAGAGCAATCCACAAATCCTGATTACTCTACTCTTCAATGGATTTGTAGTCCCTTCACTTTGCCATCATATAATTCTCTACTGCGCTACCAAACAAAATGGGACTGATGACACAGCTAAAATCCACGTATTTCAAATTGATTAACTTTGAGGGTAGTCACCTGCATGTTCTTTTTCTGCAGAGTAATAAGCTTGATTAGCCCCAGAATCAAGTTCTTCAGACAAAACCCAAGGAGCAGGAGGATCAGAGACTGAGCTAGAATTGGAATTTACAGGTGTTGCAGGAGAACCCTGCGACTGCATAATAATTCAACAAAGACCAATGCAGGATTAGAACATACTGCTGCTTTCAAGGGGATAATGAATAAGCCTTTCTAACAACAGGATGACTTTGAAAGAATTGAAAGAAGAGTAAGCTTGATGACAAATAGTTAGCTAACCCACAATCCTAACCATAGAAAAGCTGTCTTAATTAGGAGAAAAGAGGACTAAAGCTATGGAACCAAATGAAACTCAGGTCAAAGTGTTTTCACGCAGTTTTTTTCACAGTTTCCACATACGCCCTTGCCCTGTTAGTTCTGATGTTGTCTGTACTTAAAAACTCGTCCATACAGGGAAGCCATCATGTGAGTGAGAGCTTGTTCTCCACTCTTGGTAGCACGACACAAGCTCTTTTAGCATATGAAGTAAGAGAAACACAAAATAAGCAAATCTGAAAAGAAGATAAAGCTGCAAGTTACAAGAAAAGATAAGCCTCACTAGCACATATCCCTTCCGTTAAAAACTTTACGGAGGATAATTTTACCCACCCAAACTCCAAGATATGAGCCCTTGTCAAAGAGTCTAAATGTCTGAGGAGTTTCTGCAGGGGTCCTGCAGTCACGCTCTCTCTATAGTCACCATGATACAGAATCTAGCGCACTGTTGAAGCTACCTCACCGAGTGATAACTCAGAAGAACATTCAACTGAGCCAATACGACTAATGAGATATGAAAACCAACCTCTTGTGTCTGGCGATAATGAACAAGGACTATATGCTCTAATGTCCTGAAAAGAAAAGACAAAATACTAATGGTTAGTTCATACGCGATTAGGCATATGATTATTTTAATGTATGAAAGAAAGAGCAAAGCAGCCTATTATATATCACAAACAGATAATAGGTGTGGCACATGCAGAATGTTCATCTAATAATACCAGGAAAATACATACTTATCAAGCAGCCAGTAACACCTACGAACAAACGTCGGGTTATCTTCACCATGCGCATAATACACATGGATCCTTTCTTCATTACCGACCTGGAAATATAATGTAAAAGCAGCGTGATGAGGGATCTGGAACCTCAATAAAAAACTTTAAAAAAAAAAGATGAAGAGAAATACAATGACTAAGTGATGACATAGATTGGTCCCCAAAAAAAGGCGATTGCAAGGGTTTAAATTACACGCATTTCCTTGACAAGACCTCAGGCAATTATACAAAGTCATTAGCATTTTCTAAGCAACTTAATTTGAGGAGAGAACAATAGTGTCTTCAAGAAAATCATTTTCATGTCCTTAGATCTCCTTCATCTATCTATTTCCAAATCATTATTCCTTAGCATTTTTAAAGCAACTTAATTCGAGGAAAGAACAGCATTGTCTTCAAGAAAATCATTTATAAATTTTTAGATCTCCATCTATCTATTTTCAAATCATCCAAGGCTTTCCCAATACGTTTGCTTGCCTCCCCTCAGATAGCATTCAAAGCCTTATTTTCAAAACAGCCAAACCCACCAAGATAAATTTAACATCTACAGAGTCAAGAGAACAGCACTTGCAATGAAGCTGCCTACACTTGAGAAAAATAAAAAAGAAGACACACCTTTAGATGTTCATGTGCCTCTTTAACAGTCTTCCCGTCTTTTTTCTTCTTCCAGTTATGACCATCTTTCCTGAAGTTCCTAAGCATTTTACGGTCAAATAATACAATGGTTCCACCTGTTACATAACATGGAGAACAACAAGGCGACATTGTGAAACATGTTTTGATCTACAAGAAGCTGGCAAAACTGCAAATTCCAATGAAGCCAGAGACAATATATTTCTGCATCTTCCCAGGATTTCTTCCTTCTTTGGGTAAATGAAATCGATGTGGGAGAATACATATAGCAAGGGAAGTTGACCCTTGATCTTGGCTACACCTACACAACCGGAAGTATAACTTGAAACAACCTGAGTTCCATCGTCTGTCTACAACTAGGACACTGTAGTCACATGTTTCAACATTTAGTTGGCCTTACAAGAAATGCATGCGGATCTGATAAAACTTCTGAAGGGTTATAAGAGCTAACTCTCACCAGATCATGGAATTGACAGTTTACAAGTTGAAGTAGATCTGTATAGATAGTGTGAGTTGATCTTATATATAAGCAAAGACTACGTACATTGTGATGTTCGGAGAAAAAAGGTAACACACAGTCAACAGGAAACTCAATTTGATACTACTAAAGAAATAAGACAAGATGGTTACTTTTAGGCAGGTTTACTGGCTTGACATGTATGCTGAAGTACTTGTAATTACAAAGCATGGCGTGGATTTCGTTCGGCCGGAGCCATCTCATCCTGGCTTCCTCCCTGATGTTGTCAACTTCCAAGTCTGCCCAAATGGTAAACTCTTAGGAAAACAGGCATCCCAAGCAGTAAGAAATTTTGAGGTAATTCACACTCTCTCGGGAATGATCATTTAAGCAGCATTCAGCCTTGTGACAGGGAGAACACTGCAAATGGGATTACAAGAGCTCAATCATGCGAGTCTTGAATTCCAACAACACAAGTAAAACACTTGATCCCATTGGATATATCCACTATGGCCTTTTCATGCTCGTAAGGCCTATAATATGCAAAATTAGTCCCAGACACTGACCATGACAACCACTGCTAGTGGGTCATTCTAGAACATAGTATTCTGAAATTGCTGCATCTCATCACACTGACAAGGGCTCTACAAATTCAGTTAACTCTACACCATTTCTCATCAACTTCACATTCAAAACCACAATGCCACTTCTCATTGCTGAATCACAGCTTCGTGGAATCTTTGTTCCATATGGCATCCCACTCGAGTCAAAACCTCATAGCTCTAAAAAGAAGCAAGTCAAACCAAGCAGCGACGCCAATTTAAAAAAGCTCTCCACCGGTGAAATTTCACGAAGCCGTGACGTGTTACACAAGCACACCAAATCCTAACATCAATACTTCACTTTTGCTTAACCAAAGAAATTGCGAAAAAAGCCCTCTTCTGGTTCTCTCTCACATACATAGACAAACAAGCAATCAAACAAAAGCTGGCAACTTTGGCACACCACACTCCACCACTTTCGATAAACCCACATAATCATCCGTACAAAACGAAATTCAGCACGCGACCAACGCGCTTACCTTGCAACGTGTGGAACCCATGAATCTCAGAGCCTACAAGCATCCCCTGCGCACTGTTCTCCATCGACAGCTCAACGCGCGCGCGCCCGCCCTCGCACTCTCCCCACTCTCTCCTCCCTCCACTTCGCTAAGAACTTTCAAAGTCCTCAATCGCAAACAATCTCTGAACAAGAATCAAATTTAATCAACGACAAGAAACAGAACCCCAAACGGAAGATCGAAGGAAACGCAAAAGGGGTCATCAATCACCTGATTTCACACGGAAATGTAGAAGGCAAAGAGCATCAGAGCGGCCACGACGTTGATCATCACCGCAGAAGAAGCTGATTAGTGATTAGGTCCCAAAACGGAAAAAAAAAAAAGCGAAAAAAAGCGAAACGCACTCAGAGAGACAGAGACTAACTTCGTCGCGCTTTGTCTAATCGCTGCTGCGCACTGATGTTCCTGGGTTTTTTCTTCGTGTCTTAACAGCAAAACGATAAACTCAACAGGTCACCGTGACTGTGAGCTGGGGAGTCGTCGGGTGCGCCGATGCCCATCCGCGATTCGGAGAATCGACGGCTCTCGCTCGTTGCTGGCGCAGATTCACGCGCGGGGGGTCTCGATCGCGCCGCGTCGCTTGCGTTGACCGAGGAAGGAAAACGAGGTCCGGGTTCCTTGGGCTGCGGAACACCTGATTGGGGCTCCCTAAGCCGCCGATTCCCGAGCGGACAGGAAATGAAGCGAACTTGATCGAGCATTTTAATAGAAGTGAGCAGACAAAAGAATCCCGTGGCGAAAACGGCTTCGTCTGAACAGGGAAATCTCTGCAATCGTGGCCACGATGAATTTCCCCAAAAAGGACAGATTTTACAGTCAGATTGAAAATCCAAATCATTAATGTAATCGATCCCGCCTACGACGTACTTATTTTATTTATTATTTTGGTCAAAATGTACTCATTAAGAATGAGATACGACAGTGGCATCTACGTAACGGTAATACATCACACGGTATGCAATAATGTCGTCCGGCGAAAAATAAATCTGTCCATGGCATAAGATTCGATCGAAGCCGATGATAATTTTATCGGCAGACCATGTCTAGAAAGATTGCATCTACGAATCCCAGAACCACGCGTCGAAGTGCAACTGGGTTCGAGACATTTTGAACGGTTCGATCACGGCATAAAGCAGAAAAGTTGCGATAGGGAGTTCAATTTAAGAACACTTAGTAGTCGATTTTGAAATGATGTGCGGGGGAGGTTTAGAAACCTTTCATTAAACAGGGCACGATTGCACCTTTTTATTTTTTTAATGTAAGGCACTGGATTTATGACACTCTTTGCTTGAAAATGCCCCGTCAACGCGTCGTATCACAAATGTGTTACATTCATTGCCGATATGCTGAATGTTATTGCCACAAATTGTTGCCCACGGAGATCTACCGTGGTTGTATCTTAGGTCCTTAAAAAAGCTTCAACGGAATGAAAATGAAAATTTTAGGGCCTATTTGGTAACGTTTCTGTTCCTCTATTTCTGTTCTCGGGAAAAAAAAAAACAGAAACATGTTTGGTAACGCAAATAATTCTGTTTCTGCTTCAGCTTCCGAGAACACTTTTGGAATAAAAATCAGAAACAAAAAAAAGTTGTTTCTAAAAAAAAGAACACTTTTTTAGAATCACTTTTCAACGATGGAGTGCCGATCCTCTTTTCACGATACTTTTTTAGGATCACTTTTTTAGGATAACTTTTGGACCAAAAATAAAAAATTTTATGTAGTTACCAAACGCATTCTGATTCTCTAAAAGAACATAATAAAAAAATGATTTTAAACAAAATCACTTTTTTTTTAATAAAAACGTTATCAAATAGACCGTTTGTGAAGAGAATAACAAATAGGGTCGCACATGGAAACTATGGATACAAAAGTCAATTTCCAAATCACGCGCTTTAACTGAAAGAGGCTCAATAGGAACGGGGCTCGCTGTCCAGACGCGTTAATTCCAGTTTTGCCCTCTGAATCAGCGCCGTACAACTACGAATTTTGAAAGCTTTAGGGCCAGGGAAAGGACTGCTCACCAGTGTCCTGTTCTCCATTGACCCGAACGCCTCCTAAACGTGGAATCCGAGGGAAATCTATCTTTCTCAAAATCATTCATTTTTAACGAAATAAATAAAATTTAAGAGCAAATCAAAATAAATCTATCGCTATCGCGATTTTAATTTCAACAAGAGCTTAATTTCCACCAACGTAGAGTCGGTTCGTGAAAGTGAAAAGTGAGATTTTGTGGTGTCGAAGGCTGAGCGTTAGAGATGCGAAAGAATTAATAGAATTGATTTGCGAGAGTAGCTCTGAGGTGTTTGTGTTAGGAATTCAATGATGCGATGATTCTTTAAAGGCAGATTTAGCCTTTCGTGTGCAACTTGATCGGAAAGCTGATGTTGTTCTTCTGCTAATTTCCACGATAGGACGAGATCTTCCATTGTTGTAGAGTGATTTGCAAGTCGCGCTCCAAAGATTGGATGTCAGAACTGAATTTGGAGCATGAAGGTCAATTATGAAGATGCGATTTGCCAAACTACTTGAAAAGTTAAGCCCGAGGTTCCGGCTCATCACGGCATGGCACGGGCTCCGTTCTTATCCGAGAAGCGCCCGGCCCCGCGACACGTTGGTCAAATTTCCAACCCGTCAAGTTCATGCATCACGTGGCTGGCTCGACTGTTGCTGGCGGCGATGTGGATCGTTTTGTGTTTTTTTTTTTGGGGGGTTGGGGTGGTGGGGCGCGGCAGCCATTGTCGGAGCTTTGTACCCCATCACACGCGGAACACATTTCGGCCACAAATCCGCCACCCCCACAACCGGAAAAGGCTCCTTCGTCCCCACGACGCCGTCGTCGGTCATTGTCGTGGCAGTACGAGGATACTCGTGTCCCTCGCGTTGGAGAAGGACGGACAGAAGAAGCGGAGTGGCTTTTGCTTTTACTCTGATCTGATCTCAAGGAATGGGAAAGGACAGGAGTGGATTGATGTGCCAAAGCGAGGGAGAATTCATGGGGCCGGCCGACCCTAGCCAGCAGATCGTGTCGATAACTCGCGAGCGAAATCGCTTAGAAAGATCACGAAAGCGCATGAACGGCCGGGAGGCATCTATTGTTCCGCGCATTGGATGATTGGAATTAAAACTTAATGACCCAAATGAGTTGGAGTCGAAAGTATAGTACCCACCAAGAGAATTTACCTCCAAATAAAGGAGCAAATAGATGTTCTATGTTTAAGTATTAGAACGTAACATTATCGATACGTTAATGCGTAACAAAAAAAATATATTCATAACATCGTTCAAATTATGATGTCATCAATGATATTGTCATTTTCTCTCTAAAATTTCTTCGCTACACTCCTAATCCCAATATACCAAAAAACTCCTCTCTCTCTCTCTCACTCTCACACACACACAGGTTGCCAATGTAAACCCAAGCAACCACAAATCGAAATTCACCTACAAAGCTATTTAGTATTAGTGGTGTGGTTCATACTTTCTATTAATAAAAAACATGAGAATTCCGCTTTTCGATGAGCGAGCAAAAGTCTCAAGATGGCAACATTCCCTGAATGCCATAGGGGTTTTACAGTCTAAGATAATTTTTTTAAGAATTTGGGTTGGAGACATAAATAGTTACTGTTATATTTTTTTTTTCCCTTTTTGATAATTAAGAGATGAAACAAGAAGTACGATATATTAATTATAGTGAAATTCATTACTAAACGAATTCCTAATTTAAATATAAATCAAGATAAATCTTATATCGATTTTTTTTTATTTTTACGATTTATTTCATCGTAATTATGCGTCGAATTCTTATATATATATATATATATATATATAAACCGTCTCGCCAACCCCCCATGCGACCTCCCTCGTGGTCTCGTGATAGACTTCGGACCATGCGAGTCTCGAAATCTTCAGGTTGCCAGGAGAGAGAGAGAGAGAGAGAGAGTTCGTGGAACACGATTGGCGTAAAGAAAAAGTACTTTATACAAAAAGCTACTTATTACTCCCGAAGAGCCCAGGGGCCCAATAGGCAATAGCCACGACATTTAAGACCGTGACCACTCCTACGTCTCTGTCTACGTCGTAACCCCACGCAAGGGACAACATAATTGAATGCAAAGGTCATGGTGGCATCATCATACACCGGAACACGAAGAGTCCCACGTTCCAACGACCCGGCCCAGTTAAAATTTGCTCTGCCAAGTGAAAGAACCAGGCCCATACGGTGAGAGGGTCGCGTCGCGTCAGAGCTTCGTACCCCCATCACGCGTGGACGGTGGAACAAATTCTACGGCCACAAATCCGCCACCCCCGACAGCGAAAAAGGGCTCCCCCGTCCCCACGACGCCGCGATTTGTCATGGTTTCACACGGGGGGGTGTCTTCTTTCGTGACGGGACGAGGATGCTCGCGTCCCTCATGTCGGAGAAGGACGTACAGAAGAAATGGAGTGGCTTTGCTCTTTATCTGATAAGGAAATGGGAAAGGACCGAAGTGGATTGATGTGCTAGAGCGAGGGAGAGAGTTCATGATCGGCCGGCCTACCCTAGCCGGCCAATCATGTCAGCAACTCACGAGCGAAATCACCCAGAAAGATTGCGAGAGTGCATGAATAGCCGGTAGGCATTTATTGTACCGCGCATGCTTTAGGACGTAACCTTATCGAACGATTAACGCATAACAAAAAAAAAAAATATATATATATATATATTCATGACATCATTCGAATTATAATTTCATTGGCGAAATTGTCATTTTTCTCCCAAAGATGTCCTAGCCACACTGCCAACCCCGATCTACCAAAACACAGATCTCTCTACCGGGCTGCCATTGTAAACCCTAGCGAAGGGCCAATCAAAATTCATCTGCAAAAGCTATATCGAAGGCATCACGACGCCATGATTGGTCATGGTTTCCACACGGGTCTTTTTTCGTGGCAGTACGAGGGCACTTTCGTCCTCCCGTTGGAGAAGGACGTGCACAAGAAATGGGGTGGCTTTGCTTTTAAATGATCTGAACCGAAGGAATGGTAAAGGGCTGAGGTGGATTGATGTGCCAAGGCGCGCGCGCGAAGGGAGAATTCATGGGGCCGGCCAGTCATGGGAGCAACTCGCGAGCGAAATCGCTCGAGAAGATTGCCGAAGCGCATGAACGGCCATCATTGTTCCGCGAATTGGATGGCTGGAATTCAAACTTAATGACCCGGATGAGCCGGGGCCCAAAGTATTGTACGGTTTGTACCCATTAAGAGAATTTACCTGCAAATAGAGGGGAGGCAAATGGGTGTTCTACGTTTAAGCTTTAGAATGTACCATTTTTGTAAGGTTAACATGCGATGAAGAAATTATTCATGACACCGTTCAAATTACGATTTCATCGATGATATTATCATTTTCTCCCTAAAATGTCCTCATCATACTCCTAATCCCAATGTACCAAAAAGCACACATATATATATATATATATATCTCTCTCTCCCAATGTAAACCCAAGCAAGCACGAATTGAAATTATATATAGAGCTATTTATTGTTGGAGTGTGGTTTATACTCTCCATCGAAAAAAAAATAAGGGTCTCACTTCCTAATGAGTAGGTGGGGGTCTCAAAATGGCAGTACCTCTTGAAAACCGAGTTTATATATTTCAATTTGAGCTCAGGCCTATAAATAGTTACTGTTATATATACTCTTTTTCTTTAGTAATTGAAAAATGTAACGAGAGATATGACGTTTTAATTATAGTGAAATTCATTATTGGATGTAATCTTAGTTTAAGGATGAATTAAGATAAATCTTATGTCGTTTTCTCTTTTTCGCTTTATAATTTACTTTGTTACGGTTATACGTCAAATCATAATATATAAAAAGCATCCCCACACCCCCATAAATAGAGACTGCGACCTCCCTTGAGATCTTGTGACTTGGTGTGATTTCGGATTAAGGATTAGTGGCTGCCACAAGAGAGAGAGTGTTTTACACGATTGACTTAAATAAAAAGTACTTATACAAAAAGTATTTATTAATCTCCGAAGGGCCGAGTGGTCCAATAGCCACAACATTTAAGACTGTGACCTCTCCTGTGTCCTGTCCACGTGCTTCCCCCACGCAAAGGGACCACATAATTAAATGGAACAGTTGAGGTGGTATCATCACACATCGGAACACGAATAGTCCACATTCCAACGGCCCGGCCCAGTTAAAATTTGCCCCGCCAAGTGAAAGAATCAGGCCCATATTGGGCTTACACGGCTAGATCTCATTTTCGGCCCGAAACAAAAGCCCAAACGAGAGATCAATCTGTTTCCCTCGTCTTCTACATCCGCCCGTAGGAAAGCTGAAAGCAGCTCTGCACGCCTTCTTCGATGGCTAACTTAACTTGCACTCCAAGTATTTGCGAAAAAGAACCCAGACCTACTCCATTCAATTTGCTTCGCACCAACTCAAGCCCCATGAAGAGACCCTCCATCTTCCTCTCTTCAGTTATGCCCTCACTTTCCATCTCTTTCGCTCTCTCCTCACGATTCATACCGGCTTCCTTCTTATAAGCCCGAACCCACCAACATCTCTTCATCTCGTTCGCATTCCTTTGTTCGTTTTGCAAGAGCTGCAATGGAGGCCCCCAAATGGTCGTTTCTCGTGGCGGCTATTGCGGCGACGTTGCTGCTGTCGCCTCTTGCCGTGATCGGGGAGGACGACGGCGCGCCGGCGACGAAGCCGACGGTGGTGAAGATAGTGAAGGGGAAGAAGGTGTGCAGCAAGGGTTGGGAGTGCAAAGGGCCGTCGGTGTACTGCTGCAACCACACCATCTCCGACTACTTCGAGGCGTACCAGTTCGAGAACCTCTTCTCCAAGCGGAACTCCCCCGTGGCCCACGCGGTCGGCTTCTGGGACTACCACTCGTTCATCACGGCGGCCGCGGAGTACCAGCCCCACGGGTTCGGGACCACCGGCGGGAAGCTCATGGGGATGAAGGAGGTGGCCGCCTTCCTCGGCCACGTCGGGAGCAAAACGTCTTGTACGTGAAAACCCGATTACGAACTTCACACGTCAATCACTTTATGGGAGCAAAAACATCTCATTGATCTTCATTTTTTCGTCGCGAAAATTCAGGCGGGTATGGAGTGGCGACGGGAGGGCCATTGGCGTGGGGACTTTGTTACAACAAGGAGATGAGCCCAAGCCAATACTACTGCGACGACTACTACAAGTACACGTACCCTTGCACTCCTGGCGTTGCTTACTACGGCCGGGGTGCCATCCCCGTTTACTGGTAATTGCTATGTTTGATGTTGTTTTTATCTTTCACCTCTCGATAATTCTTAAATTTTCAAGATAGAAGATACCAAAAAATAGAGTTGATCATCGAGCAGGTCGGGCTTGATGTCGAATGGAGAGATGAAGCCCCGCCCAACGACGGGCGAGCTGAATCCCTGGGAGTAAAGTCTCGATTTCAGATTAATACCATCTAATACTCAGATCCAAATTTTATTGAGACGCGATATCAATTTTGATTAAGTTGTAAACTTGTTAGTATATTTGGATATCTCTAATATCTATTGATAACATCATAGGACCAACGTGGTTGTGTAGATCCTATCGATTAGATCTCCGATTGATGTGATATGAGGGTTGCCACACGTGTCATGCGGGTGTGCATGATTAGGTAATAATATTTTGAAAGAAAAATGAGGAATTACCTATAATTATATGGATATAAGAAAGTAAGTGTGATTTAGAAAATCTACTAGTAATGAGAGATAAAGGAAGTGTCATTAGTTTTATATTTCGACGTGCTGAGCTTGGACCAAGAGAATTCAATGTTGGCTCCCACGAAAATTTGATTGGTGTCGAGCTGAGTCCTCTCTTCTTGCCTGATGTTGCCGTATGTCTAGGAACTACAACTACGGAAAAACGGGAGAGGCCCTGAAGGTGGACCTGCTGAGCCACCCGGAGTACATCGAGAACAACGCCACGCTGGCCTTCCAGGCGGCGATCTGGCGGTGGATGACGCCGGCCAAGAAGCACCAGCCCTCAGCCCACGACGTGTTCGTCGGCAGCTGGAAGCCCACGCGGAACGACACCCTGGCCAAGCGGGTCCCCGGGTTCGGCGCCACAATGAACCTCCTCTACGGGGAGGAGGTCTGCGGCAAAGGCGACGATGAGCACATGAACAACATGATCTCTCACTACCAGTACTACCTCGACCTGATGGGCGTCGGCCGCGAGGAGGCGGGGCCGCACGAGGTGCTCAGCTGTGGGGAGCAGGCCACCTTCGACCCGCCGTCGGGGTCGTCCTCGTCCTCGTCTTCTTGAGCTTCGGCAAGCGATGGCGTTTTGTCATTGTATAGAAATGTATAGGGAATTAATCAAGAGTGGGGGGCAGGAAAGAATAAACGATGCAGAGAGATTTTTGTAATTGTGCCTCAAGTTTGGTGACCGATTCGGAACTTGTATTCAAAGTTGTGAATTTGCAAGATAATTGTGGTTTATGAGAATATGTATACGTGTTGGGACGTGGTCCATACTTCATATCTAACAGAGTGATGCGAGTGCTAATTATAGTAGAATCACATACTAAGTGTAGTCTTAAATTAAAGATGAAACGGGTCAAATCTTGTATCTCGATTTTTCTTACTCGCTTTTACACTTTACTTTGTTGTGTTTATAGGCCAACACCAAATCTCTCCTCAAAAAATTTTATTTTTATTTGAGAATCACCTTTTGATGGGAAGCACGGAATCCGAACGAGGATCCACGGTTTGTTAAAATAGGCGCTTTTCAACAGCTACTCATCTCGACAAAAAAAAATAAAATAAAAGACCTACTCATAAAATTATAGAAAGAATATCATTAATTTAATTTTCTTTGAATTACAAAATAAGACTTTTTTTTTATGAAAAGAATTGCCATCTGATATAACTCAGCCGCTGGAAATTGTTCAATCAACTTCAAAATGCACCCTTGTAATTTAGTGATAAGAATGATCATGGAATATAACCTAGATTTAAGGCTCTGTTCTTCATCAACTTCGGAAATTCATTGTAATCATTGGTGAGAATGTCAGATGCAAAGTAGAGATTGTCTAGTGTTATACCAGCCCTTGGTCTTTAATCATTCGTTTAATTACACTTTTGTAATGATTATCGATCGATCATAGAAGAAAAATTAGGATTCATTCCAATTAAACTTCCTTCCTATTAATCTAGAAGTTGCCCTGTCCTTTTATTTTCATAAATAAAGGACACGATAAACATAAATATCCTCTTTAACTTCTATTCGGATAATTTTGTAATGCTTAAAAATAGAGAAAATAATAAAAAAAAATGATAAACTTGTTGCAATTGTTCCAAATTCTGTCTTTTCAGCCAACGTTGGCCGCCCAATGCTAAATGACAATTTTAATAATATTTTGAAATTTTATTAAATTTTTTCCTTTTTTCTGCACCTTTTATTTTTTTGGGGACGCCATTGCTCAATGTGGCCAGGTGAGAGTCAATGGTCTTCAGCTCAAAGAAAAAAAATGAAAAATGAAAAGAAAAGAAAAGGAAAAAATTATAGAAAATTCAAAATATTGTTAACATACTACTAAAAATTGCCATATCAGCATCGGCCGACTAAAGTAGACCGAAAGAACTGAATTGGCACAAATGCAATAGATTGAGGACTTTTTGGAAAATTTTCCCTTAAAAATATTCACTTAAGAACTCGTTATGGTCCTTAATTTTTTGACAAAAAAAAATAGTCCTTAATTGAACAACTATAAGTGATATGAGTTATGTTCACTAGAAGACTTAAAACTTATCAAATTGGTACAATCAAGTTTTTCTGTTAAATCCGTCCACTTTGGCTAACGAAGATTTGGATTTTTTTTAAAAAAATTTCTTTCCCACATGGCGATAACGTGATTAAAACAACATCTTTTTGGTCCAAATCTGATTTTAACAGAAGTTTTTCAAATTAATATAAAATAGGCTAAAATTAAAAATTGATAGCGGAAAAAAAAGCAGAAGCAGAGCTCGCAATGACAGCTTCAGCCCTCACCACCCCACCCCCATCGGGCCCCGACCAAGGGCCGGCGACCCTCACCGACTGCAAACGAGGGCCGGCTGGCCTTCGCCCATCCCTGTTTGAGCTAGGGACCGAGGTTTGCCGCTTCGCACTTTCTTTTACGTTGAGCTTGAGCGAACTGTGTCTCATTCATTTAAAGTATTGACAAATCGATTTGCTTAGGTTTTGATGCGTGTGGAGTCCCAGATGGGTTAATGTTCTCCCCTAGGGTCGATGCTCTCCGCTCGTTTGATGATATTCTTGAAACCAGACTTGCATTTGTTTTCCTTGATTCTCACTCTGCGTCAGGCATGCTTTGGTCATTAGATACGTTGGTGATTTTTCATTGCTGTTTGTTACCGAGCACGTCACCGTTTTGTGGGGTTGCTGTTTTCTGGGTGCTCGTCATGTTGTTCAGAGCAAGAAATGAGTCCTCTCAATCTTCGGGGTTCGAACGTCCATGGCGTTGGTAGCAACGTCATCGCCATGTCATGTAAGAGAGAGAAATTACTTAAAACAGTCACGTCAGTATTTCTCTGTAGCAAAATTAAATGGAGTTGATGGAAAGATTTGATTGCATTAACTTGACAAGTTTCATGACTCGATTGTACTTCTTGTGAGTTTTAGGATTCAATTATACTTTCGCAAATGGTTTCTCTATCTCAAAAAATTACACATGAGAAAGAAGCTTGAGATAGAAGGGAAAATGATTTCTTTTTTTTTTTTATCAAAAAAGGAAATCATTTTCCCCATACTTAGAAGGATTTTTCATTAATTGGAAAACATTTTCCTTGACCGCATATTTTCTCCCCCCAAACACTAGAAATTGAGAAAAATGTTTTCCAAGAAAAATACTTTCCGTGAAACAAATGGACTCTGATTATACTCCTCTCTTTGACTATTTGGTTAATTGCATACAATTATTTCAAAATATAAGCTTTTTTTAATTATGAACTATTGTAATGACTAAAAATTCTCACGTGAGAGCTTACTATGGCCCTTAATTCAACAACTACAAACGATAGGAGTCTGTTTTTTTTTTCTTTTGTCAGAAAACAACTTGCATTACTCATGGCGGTGGGATACTGCGCTAACTCTTCCGGAGGATTAGTCGAGGTGCGCGATTCGTACGGATGCTGACCCGGAAACCTTCGATACCAAAAAAAAAAAAAAACTTGCATTACTCATAAGTTGCTGTAATGCATGAGTTCGCAAAATCTGAGCATGAAATTAACCAAAGAGACTGTGGGGTTTAGAGACTCAAGAAGGAGGTGGAGAACCAGCCATATGTGCCTTTGCTACCCAATCCGCGACCCGGTTTGCTTTTCTTGGACCAAAGGCCACCGTCGCATTCTGTAATAGGAGTCAGTATTCATTAAGTACAAATGAACAACCTTCTTTTAAATTTTGTGTGATATTTAATTCTTTTATTGCACAACAAGCCTTACCTTTAATGATAAGAACTACCATGCACTGTAACTTAGATGCAGGAGTATCTTCAATCAACTTTGAGCTTCAGCTGCCTTACTTTTCGAAAACACTTCCTGTCATAATTTGAATGATGAGAATAATCATGTAAATCACAATGCAACTTAGGTGCTAGGATTTATCTTATCAACTTGAAAAGCTCATTATAATTTTAGTGTCAAGAATTATGCATAACTAGAGCGATGCTAAAATTAGAGGTATATTAGAATGACAATTAAAAAAATAATAATTATTGGGTATGCATGGAGAGTGACATGCACTGTGCTTTGACATTTAGGAGGTGGTTTGGGAGATAGTGAACGCATTATTCCTTGCGAAAAAGAAGAAGCCCTATTCTGCATAGAGGACCACTCTCTCAGTTGAAAAATTCTTGCTCGATTACACTTCTCCAAACTGCTCCTGCTGTAATCGCGCATCGCCCCAGAAAAACACTCTTACCTACCCATTTCGCCAATCTCGATCCATCTCTCTGCCTCATCGATATTATTTTATGCATGACCCCGACCCTAGGATCTGTCTCATTGTATCTATCCTCTTGTCCAAGACGCTTACGAACCATCAATCACGACGTGAACATCACAAGCTGTGCTTTGCGCGATTAGAGATGGATAGAGTCTCCAAGTTAGAAGGAAACTAAAGCAACATGATGCTGATTGGAAGATAAGGGCAAGGTAGCCACAAAAGTGGTTTGTTTCATTGCATGCATGGCAGGCCTATCTGATCTTCCTTGTGATAAGAATGTCATATCCAATCACATACGCATCTCCCTCTTATCTATCACATCCTAATCCATGTCTTGGTCCCATGCATGCATGAATCGTCAAACCTACTTCTTGAATTTCTAATGTGATGCGCAACCGGGTGGATCAGAGTACTCTTCGCGTATGATCTTATGTATAACGGATTTTGGTAAAAGAAGTATCTAGCGTCTGCTCTCGAAAATAGTTACCCTTTGAAAAACACGATACATATTCCGCTCGACGGAGCGAGCTCGCGCAAGTAAAAGTTTACACGGAACGTGTGCGAAATCGGAAAATTCTGTATCGGTGTCATTCTCATCCGAAACATATGTTGGCAGTTTGCACGATCCCAAAATGATCTGGATCAGATGGGCCCGCATCGTTGATCAGATGTCAATGGATAATGGAGCCGATTTCATTGACCCACTTGGGCCGCATATTGGCCAATACACATTTTGCTGTAACGAACCCTGTCGCCTTCAGGTCTCCAATCATGCATGGCTTTTTTTCACGTAATTGCGGGAGACTGGCCACTGGGAAGCAGAAAGCTCAAGAGAGAGTTTAGTTTCCAAGAGCCCCACGTAAACCCTAACCCAATCTTTATCAAAATGTGTAAAGTCATTCATGTATAGCTTACAAGTCATCAAGGTTTGCCATTGTTGTCTGCTGGGTGAGAATTGAGGAGGTGGCCGATGGAGATCTGGTGATAATTGCAGTCATTGGGTGAGGCGTGACCCGCCGTCGTTGGGCGGTCGTGCCTCCCTGGCCACTCTAGGTGGATGCAAGCTTGGCTATCGGCCGGAGGAAGAAGAAAAGGAAAAAAAGCAAGAAAAAAATTCAGAAAAATATGTCAAAATATTATTAAAAAATAGCCACGTCAGCATTGGCTGGTTATATGAACTGAATTGGTATAAATGCAAAATGTATAAGACTAAATTGGCCAAAAGAAAAATGTTTAAAACTGAATTGACACGAGTGTAATAAGTTTAGGACGTTTTTGGTAATTCTCTTCATGAAACTTGACTTGGTGATAGAATTCTTTTCTAGTACTTAGATAGCTGAGTTCTCATTATTTAGCGATTTTTTTATTTTTATTTTTATCTAAATGGACTTTGCTTGCATAACCGTTTTTGGATGACCATGAGAGTAACAACATGTCGTGGGTCACAAATTCTCAAAACTGTGGACTCTAAAATAATTTTTAATTACTTATTATTATTTTTTTATGCTCTAGAACATGCTGTTAATTTCACAATAGATTAAGGAAGGTCCCATAGTCATTTCTCTTTCCATGATATATTTGATGTAGCGCATAAAAGATCATTGCAAAATATGTGGTATTTATGTGGTATCTACCCACGTATAAGATCAAGTGTCGGTCCTGTTGTTTCTCTAACTTTGATTGCTTAGATTGTTAAGTGCAGTTCTCATCAAAAGATTAAATTACATATTAAGACCTGAGAAGTTCGTACTTTTGGTTGCACAGTTGGAAAAGTTCCACCACCCCAAAGCTGAATCTGTTCTGTTTCTTGAATTCTTCACGTGCAGAGCAGGAGCTTGGGGGTATGACAGAGCACAAAATGGCATGTAAAGCTTTTTAAATGGCGCAAAATAGTTTAATACAACCTGTTCTGGTCTGTTTGGCTGTTGTTTTTTGGTTTCATATGACTTGTTATAAGGTTGTAAAGAAGCCAACGGAAAAGCTGAAACCGAGCATGGAGCACTGCAGGCCCAGACACGACAACTGAATTAGCGGGGGGATCGACGACAGAGAAGGTTCAGTGACGAAGATTTCTGATGAAATTCAACAGATCCATCATTTGATCTCAACAACCATATCATCTCTTTGAATTTAGATCGCTCTTGAGGATTCTGGGGCCTGTAAGGACTTGATTCAATGAGAACGAGAAGTGATCGCCGGGGGCGAGAGGACCTCGATAAGGAGCGGGTCCCGGCAAGCTTCTAAAATAGCGAATGAGGCGGCAATGAATGGAATTGCACACCGGACAATAGGAGAACTTTCCTGGCTTATATATGTGAAATTAGAAGGGATAGAAGCGTTGGAAGTGCTAAAACTTGTCAAGAATGTGTAATTCAGTCTCAAAACTATCAAAAAGTGCAATTAACTCTTAAAATTTGTCAAAAAGTGTAATTAAGTTCTAACAATTTCAAAAAGTATAATTAAATCTTAAAACTTGTTAAATTGGTGAAATCAAATCCTTCAGTTGATTACATTTTTTCAAAAATTTTAGGATTCGATTGCACTTTCGTGATAAGTTTTAAAACTTGATTGCACTTTTTGAAATTTTTAGGACTCATTTGTACTTTCGTGATAAATCTTAAAATTTGATTTGTACTTTTTTAAAATTTTAAGACTCAATTACACTTTCGTGATAAATTTTAAGACTTCCATTGCACTTATCTCAAATTAGAATTAACTCACAAGGTACACCTTTTAATGTAACGGCGATGTCTCAGCATTGGAACTCGACAAAAGATTACGTTACCAAAACACCCGAAACATACAAATAGACTCACGATATATTTAGTGTGGTCGTTCGCTCTTTGCAAAACCAAACACATGCGAAACAAGAATTGTCCACCGACGCATAATCATTGATTTCCATGTCGTATTGGAACGCTTCCCACATCTGACCATCCCCAAATTAGATTCTCCTCCACCGTACAGCCATCTGTGGAAAACTCGACAAAAACAAAGAAAAGCAAAGTCGATTGCCCCCCCTAAAAATTAAGCCAAAAATAATAGTAAAAAAAGAAACAAAGTAGAATCACATGGGGTACAAAAATTTTCATTCTGCATCCAGTATGAATTTCTGTCGTGGCTCGACCGTTCAAGTTCAAATTTATTAATTTAATTAAATTAGAAATCTAGCTATTAGACATAGGTTAGATGAGAATCTTCTTCTTCTTGCTTATTTTACGTCTACAAACATAGAAAACGGGAGATGTAGCTTTCGACCTGACCCATCTAAACCATCTACAAATCATATGATCGATATGGCAAAATTTGGAAGCGACTGCAATATCCGCCCCATAGTCACGAGAACTGATAAATTTATAAAAGAAAATAAAATGATGAAATGACTTTCCTTTGAAGGGTACGTGAGCATGTTCAATTTTTTCTTTTTTCTCTTTTTTTTTTTTTGGAAGCCAAAGCATCAATGAGATTGAGAGTTCACAAGAGCTAAAAGGCAAATCAGTCAGGCAATGAGACAAAAGAACAAAGACCAAAATGTTTCATCGTTTGGTAGAACAACCCTGCGGTCACGGGACTGCGGTAAGTCATGTTTTGCCATCACGAGCTCGACAAGAGTTTGCCAAAATCCCTCACTCCAATGATCTCGAAAAAAAAAAAAGAGAAAGCAACTTCGCAAACCCGCTTGATCCTAACTCGTCCCCGCTCTTTTTCTCTTACCGTGGGCGGAAAATTCGTGTCGACATGCCGTATTCATGATAGGTAAGATATGGCAGCATAGATTACGTCGTAAATTTTAAGGATAATGAAACATACGATCCTTGAATTTTGGCTCAATGTGTAATGCCATCTCTGAGATTTTTAATTTATTCAATATGGTCTCAAGGACGATGTGTTGTATATCATATCAAAATTCAGGAATCACATTGAATACATTTAAATTTCGGAGACCACACTGTACATTGAGGCTAAAATTCAGCAATATTATACGTCATTTACCCTAAATTTTACTTAGCAAGACAAATTACACTGTCGGAAAACGCGCTTACTTGTATTGCTATGTAACTATAGGAGTTTAGAGCCTCGCTATATCATCAAATGCTGAGGCAAAGGGGCTAAGGTTTTGGAAGTGTAGTTGGGGAAAGAAAGGAAAGGCTAAGCACGCTTGGGCTCACTCGTTTTTCTTTACCTAAGTTTAGCTTTGCATGATTGAGTCAACCAACTAATAATGCAAGCTACATCAATCTACAGCACAGAAATTATGCCACATAATTTTACGGAAAATCCACATGCGTCTTCGCTTTTCTTTTCTTTTTTTGGCCGTTCGATATTAAAAGCTCGTATGATTTGTGAAATGTGAATACGATCAGTCGAAAAAGAACATGATTTTGCAAAATTCGAAACTCGATCGATTAATTCACGATCTTGATAGAAGATGGGGAGAGGATGAGCGGGACTAAATGAATATTATCTCATTTCAATATAGAGAGAAAATGGCAGCCAAAAACAACAACAACAACAACAACAACGTGGATCGTGCGGCTAATGGGACGGTCTGCTCTCTGTTTTCCCCCATGACGCATGCCAGGGAAAAAGTTCGACTCCGTGACCACGCTCTACCTTTTAATAATAATAATAATAATAATAATAAATTTTGAGAGCATCGGCAAAAACCCGATATCTTCACCCAGGCAAATTACCAAGATGGAGCCCAAATCCAAATCCATTAATATATCTAGTTGGATTTATCTTCACTTAAAAGTTTAAATTAATGAGTTATGAGCTAATTTGGATATATATATTAATTATTTCATACCACATCAATTCTCTTATTTGGGACTTATCTAACACAATTCATACGTATATCCTAACAATAACAATAATAATAATATCAACAATAAGAATAATTCCCTTCGAATTCCTTTTTATAGGTGATGGGCAATAATTGTCATTATTTATTTCGGGCTTTTTTTTTTTGTATGCACCCAATCACAAGTGACGCAAGCACAGTGTCGTGTTTCGGATTTGCAATGGAGCAACTCTTAATTCAATTCGTGGATTATGTTTATTAAAGCATCAAATCCCATCACTTAAATACGGGATTTTTCTTTTTAAATATCAAATTCTAATTTCATGTCTCATTTATATCTGTCGAATATAATATTTCAGGTCGTCTAATTCTGTACTCAAGTTTTTGCCGAGGGCAAAATATATCATGAAACTGAACCGGTACACTTGCTTAAAATGGGTTTTTTCTCTCATTATTGGATAATCCATCAATTTTTCTCGACGTTATGATGATGTATTCTAGTTAGAAGTTTATATATAACGAGAATATTAGCTTTCCAAATCTAATAAAAGTATTACCCATTCGAGGAACAACGAAACATCAAATAATATAACGAAATATCTTGTAATATATCTAAAAATATTCGCTCGAAAAATTCACGCACACACAATCTTTCTCTATCTCTTTCTCTCTCTATTTTGGATAAGTGAGTGTACACAATCTTTCTATTATCTTCGTACACGCTCTTTGTCTCCGTCTCTCACTGAAAAGCTTCAACCGCCGTTCGACGTGGAAACCCAATCATCGAACCTGTTTCATTCGCCGTCGTCATCACCAACCTCTAAACGCAACCTTATCTCCCTATAAATACTCGACAAATAGTCCCATAATAATACCACGAAAGGCAGTTTTATCTTAATACAAAAGAAAAGAAAAAAGAATGGTCCAAAACAAGCTCACAACCACCACCAAACTCTCACTCCCACACACCGCCGCCGCAGCCAAAACCACGCTCTCCCTCCTCCTCCTCCTCCTGTTCGCTCATGCTTCGTGGGCTCGCGCCCCGTTCGCATGCGACCCACGGAGCGGGCTGACCCGGGGCCTGAGGTTCTGCAGGGCGAGCCTGCCCATTCACGTGCGGGTGCGGGACCTCATCGGGCGGCTGACGTTGCAGGAGAAGATCCGTCTGCTCGTCAACAACGCGGCTGCCGTGCCGAGGCTGGGCATCCAGGGTTACGAGTGGTGGTCCGAGGCGCTCCACGGGGTCTCCAACGTCGGGCCCGGGACCAGGTTCGGCGGCGCCTTCCCCGGGGCCACCAGCTTCCCCCAGGTCATCACGACCGCCGCGTCATTCAATGCCTCGCTCTGGGAGGAGATCGGACGGGTAAGAGCTGATTACTTTTCCGGCAAAACATCGATCTACATTATTAAAGTCTGTTTTTTTTTTTTGGGTCCCCTCGAAGTTTTCTGTGTCGACATTCATAAACCAACCAGCTCTACGCAATTCTTACGTTAAACATTGAATTTTTGTTACGTGAATTTGCGATAGAATACTAAGATAATATAAGATGTAGGGTTATACCTTAAATTATACCATCATAAATATAGATTCGATAGTATCGAAAGCTCGATAATTCGATCAATTGCAGCACAGACATGCATATGTAAGTACAAATAATTCCATGAAAAAGTGAAGCTGCTTTATATTATTTTTCTCTCTGTTGGACCCTTGAAAGTGGTTGTGCTACCAGAAAATTGTCTTGTAATGGCAGCTGGTGCCATACCCTTTCGTTTAGGAGGAGAATATTTTTTTCTCCCCCATTAACGAGTTTTAGGAGATAGGATTGTGGGCAAAAGTGCCTTTCTTAAAGTAAAAATCTCCCCTTTAAAATTCTTTGGGGACCATCTCTTGGTACTAAGTCGAAAAAATCTTTAGTGTACGAAAAGCCTTGTCTCAACAACGTAAAATGCGTCGACATAAAAGCAGCCTGTCGTTCACGCTAAGGAAAGGAAAATATGTTGAAGCGGTAATCACATGTGTTTGCTTTTTATTTTAAATTATATATAAAAGGATTTTGACAGGGACCATTGCTGAAAAAAACTTGGATTCTGGGCAGAAAAGTTGGGCAAAACTTTGTCCCGAAGCAAGCAAGTTGTGTAGTATACAAGGCAGTGTGGATTTTCGTTTTTTTCGGTTCATCGCCCAAGTTAAGGAAGACGACAACAACAGTACTAACGGAACTGAAACCTAAAAGCGTTTCGCCCCTTCACACAACATCCTTAGGGTGGAGAATCAAATCTTATGGTGAAAAACCCTAGTTTGCTTTTCACCTTCGGATCATCGTCCTGTCATATTAAGGTCGTCTGTTAGAGATTCGATGCTCTTGCGACCGTATAATTCATATATTTCTTATTGTGATTAGATCATTATAAGATGACATGTAATTTTTCGATTGAAATGCGCTATTGACTTATTATGAGGTTGATATTGAAATTTGCTCCTGTGATTTGTGCGAACACAGGTGGTGTCGGACGAGGCGAGGGCCATGTACAACGGAGGGATGGCGGGGCTGACCTACTGGAGCCCAAACGTGAATGTGTTTCGTGACCCGAGGTGGGGACGAGGCCAGGAGACACCGGGCGAGGATCCAGTGATGGCCGGGAAGTATGCGGCAAGCTACGTCCGGGGGCTCCAGGGTGGCGTCGGCAACAGGCTGAAGGTCGCGGCGTGCTGCAAGCATTACACCGCCTATGACCTCGACAATTGGAACGGTGTGGATCGGTACCATTTCAATGCCCAAGTAAGCCGAAAGCCGACTATTTGAGGATTCTAATTACCTTCCAATGTCCAATTATCTTAAATAGACACAAAGTCTCAAGTGGTCATCAACTAGAAATGGTGGTTGTGACTAATAAAAAGGAGATTTTGAATTGCTCGCAAGAAAGAAAGGTTGGGCATAAAAAAAAGAGAGATATATATATCTATTTATAGTATATGTATATAGTTATTTATTTATATAGATAGGGTGGTAGACGACTATGGATGAACATTACAAACCGAATCTTGAAAAATTTTGTTGTTCTGTTTCGTGCTTTCGCTACTTGTCAACACCATCCACAGTTGGCGACGAGGATGCTTCCTGAGGATTTGATATGTCCTGACGGCGGAGCCTCAAATTTGGCCTGTTTCCGTTTCCACGTGGCGATTTTCGATTTGGGGTACTTTGTAAATGTCCTATCCTTTTTTCTTATAGGTAAGCAGGCAAGATTTGGAGGACACATACGACGTGCCGTTCAAGGCGTGCGTGGTGGACGGGAGAGTGGCGAGCGTGATGTGCTCGTACAACCAAGTCAACGGCGTCCCCACCTGCGCTGACCCCAACCTCCTCAAGAACACCATCCGCGGCCAGTGGCGCCTCAACGGGTGAGCACCAGCCGTCGGATTCAGAAGAAACGAACGCCAAGCCCTACGGAGTCATCTGAATGGATGGCTCCGATTCCGGTTCATCCTCTCTTTGGTTTTTTCATGGCATTAACACAGTAAATGTGACTTCGGCTGGGTTTTCATCAGGTACATCGTATCGGACTGTGACTCGGTTGGGGTGTTGTACGAAAGTCAACACTACACCGCCACACCGGAAGATGCGGCCGCAGACACCATGAAAGCAGGTTAATGTTCTACTCATCAATAGGTTCCGTTCCGGTTGCCCGTGTTTTTGGGCTAACTGGGATCAAATCAAATTCATCTAAAAGCTTCGGGCTTCTTGGAGAAAATATTGTGCAGGCTTGGATTTGGACTGCGGACCCTTCTTGGCGGTCCACACGGAGGAGGCCATAAGGAGAGGGAAGCTCGCGGAGGTCGACGTGGACCTGGCCCTGGCGAACACAGTCACGGTGCAGATGAGGCTGGGCATGTTCGACGGGTCAGCGCAGCCGTACGGGAGCCTCGGGCCGAGGGACGTGTGTGCTCCGGCCCACCAGCAGCTGGCCCTTCAGGCCGCACACCAAGGCATCGTGTTGCTCAAGAACCAAGGACGTGCCTTGCCACTCTCCGCTAGGCGTCACCGCACTGTTGCGGTCATCGGACCGAATTCGGATGTTACCGTGACGATGATTGGGAATTATGCGGGTAAAAGCTTTGATCACACAACATGTTTTGTTCAATGCATTTGCCCTTATTAAGCACTTAGCTTTTGCCATTTAAATTTGATGTAGGCATCGCGTGCGGGTACACCACTCCCTTGCAAGGAATTGGGCGGTACAGTAGGACGATCCACCAACCGGGATGTGTTGGCGTCGCATGTAGCTCAAACAGGCTTTTTGGGGCGGCCGAGACTGCAGCTCGAGAAGCCGATGCCACCGTCCTGGTTATGGGCCTAGACCAGTCCGTTGAAGCAGAGTTTAGAGACAGAGTAGGACTTCTTTTGCCAGGACATCAACAAGAGCTTGTGTCGAGGGTGGCCATGGCCTCCAGAGGCCCAACCATTTTGGTCCTGATGAGCGGCGGGCCTGTCGATGTGACCTTCGCAAAGAACGATCCACGGGTCGCCGCCATATTATGGGCCGGGTATCCGGGTCAAGCCGGAGGGCAAGCCATAGCCGATGTCCTGTTTGGAACAGTTAATCCAGGTACTATTTTCAAATCACAATTTCTAGCGCACTAGACTTGCATCGAAAAGTAACATCCAAGAACGAAAAAGCTCTAATGTATGTCTCGTTTTCCTTTTACAGGAGGAAAGCTTCCTATGACTTGGTACCCGCAGGAATATGTCGCCAAGGTTCCTATGACGAACATGAACATGAGGGCGAACCCGGCGAGAGGCTATCCCGGACGGACCTACCGCTTCTACAAGGGCCCGGTCGTGTATCCCTTCGGGTACGGCCTGACCTACACCACTTACAGGCACTCGCTAGTCGAAGCTCCTACCCACGTCTCGGTGCCCCTGGCGAGCCTCAGCGCTGCCGCCTTCCGAAACTCCTCCTTGCTAAGCACCGGGATCAAAGCCGAGCACGTGAATTGCGACACGGCCTCACTGGGGATCCATGTCGATGTGAAGAACACCGGTTCGATGGACGGGACGCACACTCTGCTCGTGTTCTCCGCTCCGCCGGAGGGGAAATGGTCCCCGACCAAGCAGCTGATCGGGTTCGAGAAGGTCCACGTGCCGGCCGGGTCCCAGCGGCGGGTCAAGATCGACGTCCGCGTCTGCGAGCACCTGAGCGTGGCCGACGAGTTCGGGATCCGAAGGATCCCGACAGGCGAACACAAGCTTCGCATCGGCGATCTCGAGCATTCCTTGACCCTCCAAGCAAATTTGGAGCAGATAAGAACATAACCAACTTTGAGGGAAAGGTATCTGTGCGATTGAAAGGAATAAAAAATTAGTGATTATGTCTTGTTGCCTAATCTCCACAAAAGTGGGAGGGCTAATTAGTGGCTGAGAAAATATTATTGTGAAATAGCAATACTTTTTGAGTCCAGAATCCATTCAAGTTGCGCAAAAGAGCAATTTGATTGGGAAAAATGTAAGTATTTTGGTTAATCAAGGCAGTGAAAAATGCTTGGAGTTTGAACTAATTCTTGTCCAAATCCATTCAATGGTTTTATGTTCCACGCAAGAGCAATTGAATTGGGGAGAATTGCCAAAAAAAAAAGTCTTCAACTTATTACAATTGTGCCAATTCAATCCTATTTGCCAATTTAGTTCTAAAATTTTTTGCGTTTTTGTCAACTCAGACCATTCGATCAATTTTAACCTGAAATCACTAATGTGGCACTGCTAGCGTTGGCATGAATATTTTTAATAGTATTTTATTATTTTATTATTTTTCCTTTCTTTCTTCAACCTCTAGCTGGTCGCCAAGATCCAGTGCCTCACCGTCGCTAGGCAAGGCGTGACCACGAAAAAAAAAGAAAATAATAAAACGTTATTAAAAATTGACACGTGAGTGATTTCCGGCCAAAACTAATCGGATTGACTGAATTGGTTCAAATGCAAAAGATTTAAAACTGAATTGGCAAAAAAAAAAGTTTAGTATTGAATTGACACAAATGAGATAAGTTTAGAAGTTCTTTTTATTTATGATTCTTCCATTGATTTGTGAAATATACCCTAACAAGACTGATTGGATAAGTACTATGTTAGAACACATAAATTTCTTGATTTTACTCGGACTAAGGACACGGTGACCATGTCAATATCTGGTGGCCTAACTTAGAGGCTAATGAATTTGTTTGACTCGACTAAAACAAGAAGTCGAATCTGACCCGCAAGCCACCATGCCCTTTCTTCAACAACAAAAAAATCGACCAAAGAGATAATTCTATGTCACGAAACCAATTTTGTAAATACAACTCTTGATTTCTATGACCTCTAGGCAATTTTCAATTTTTGAATCATACCCGTGATAGATTAAAATCTCTTTCATATAAAACAAAAAAAAACGTCTTTTTCCCACAAAAGAAAGATATGAAGAACAAAATCTTCTTTTTCGGCCAAAATATTTTTTTCTTTCTTCCGAAGTTCTCAAATTGACATTTTTCTTTTGTGATGATAGGCCGCTCTATGAGCGAAAGAAAGCTATCTGCAAATTGGTTAGCAATAAAGTCCGATTAGATCGACAATAGGCCATTTATATTCCTAGTCTCGCATCAATGTTGAAAATTGATGGAGATGCCACATCTGTCAAGGTCATAATTTAGTAGGGATAAGGCGTGTGATGTTGAAAATTGACAGAGATGCTACATCAATCAAGGTGAAGCATTTCAAAGTAACATTTGGTTTAGTTTTTCAAACATCTTGCATGCACATTCGTCATGCGATGTACCCTCCACCTAAACCTGACCCTCATTAGTCATGAGAGGTCGAGAAAATTGGTTAGACTTTATTTTCAAATTGAGGTTATTTCGTTGAATTAACGCACTTTATTACTCTCAATTCTTATTGGTAGACTATAAAATTAAGGATGGCTCTGTGAAAGGGATGGGAGGACGAGTGGGACCGGTGGAGAGGAGAGAAAGGGAGAAATATATACAACACGAGATAAGCAACCAAAGGAAAAAAAACATCTCCTCCATTTTAAATTTTTAGAATTTTCAATCACAATACCCAGATAGCACATAAAGCAAAATTCAATTTTTTTTCGGAGAATAAACTATATACAAATAGCTGAGATACACAGAGTTAAGAGCTTTCTACTTCTTGAAAATATATGGTATTAAATAAAAGCCCAAAATTTTCAGATTTATTTTCCAACTTTTTTTAAAAAATTAAAAGTATAAAAAAATATATACATGTGGGAGGGCTGCCCTCTCGCTTGTGGCTGTGGGGCAGCTGCCACAGACTTTATTCTATTTGAAGCCTTTTGTCCTCTAGAAAGAGAGTGGTTCAACTATAGAAACTGCATTCTATTGATAAAATCAAAATAGTTGAGATACACGAGTTAAGAGCTTTCTACTTTTTGAAAATATATGTATTAAATAAAAGCCCAAAATTTTTAGATTTATTTTCCAAAAATTTAAACAAAATTAAAAGTATAAAATATGTATACAGCCCAAGGGGGAGGGGGGGTGGTTTCCGCCCTCTCGCCTATGGCCGTGGAGTAGTAGCCATGGCCGGCGGTGTCACCAATGACCCCATCGATGAGAGGGCCAGACCGCAGTGGTCGCCGGCAACCCATTGGCGATGGGCTGGCTGCCATAGATGGGAGGGCAGCCCCCTCTTGCCTATTATCTTTCTATCTTTTTTTCACTTTTAAAATTGTTAGTTTTAATATAATTTAAATAAAAATTAGGTGAAATCGGTGTTTTGACGAAAATGCCCTTGATCGACTGGCTTGTCGGTAGAGCCGTCAATATGGGTCAAAGACCCATATTTAACTCATATTTTGTATAAAATGGATCTTATATGGGTCATTAATTTTTGAAGGACTCACTAAAAATTGGTCAAAAAGATTGAAGTGAAATTAAATGGGTCAAAATTGGGCATGCATGAAACCCATTTTGGACCCATATTGGACCAATTTTCAACCCATAACTCCCAGAAATTATAAATGGGCCTAGGGTCTCAAAGCCTAAACTTTCTTCTTATTATTTTTTTAATTTTCTATTTTTACAAATGGACTCATGGCGTTGTTCGCCAGTTGCCGCCGCGATCGCCGTTCGCCGCCGTGGTCGCGGTCGCCATCCGCCGCCGCGGTCTCGATCGCCATCCACCGCAGCGGTCGTGATCGCAGTCGCTATCTGCCGCAGCGGTCACGGTCGCCGTTCGCCGTCACGGTCGCAATCGTGGTCGCCGGTAAATAGCAAGGGCATGTTATGCTCCTTGCACATTTCTCTCAGGGAAAACTCCTCAGCTTTTATTGATGTTGGTGACTATGACATGGGCTATATTGCCCAATTCACTGTACCTTTTGATTGACAGACATAATCTATTCGTTTGTGATTTGAATCCTCAAGCTGGAAGGGCACCGAGATGGGCTTCCGCAGTATTTCGTCTTTCGTCACGGTACGGTGACCCCATTTGTTTCGAGCAGAAAAAAATGGAGCGAGAGTAGACAGGGAGATGCTATAAGCTTTGGGAACAGGTTTATCAAGAGCTAAGTATGTGTGTGTGTTGTATATCGTCTCAAGTCCCAACTACAGTAGGACAAAGAAAAATAATAAAAGGGTCCCAGCTATAGGTTAGGTGAGACGAAAGAGGAACTTTTGTCCATTTTGTCTTTTTATTTAGCTTGATCCTAACTTTGGCCGACCAAAGAGAAGATGAAAACATTGTGTCTAATCTCAAACTTTCCGCTGGCTTAAGACGCTAAAGTCCAACAATGCTGTGCTATCGATCAATAATGCCAGACAAACACTGAGATAGAGGAACAGATTTTTTATTGCACGAAAGTATTTTAGTAATATCATGTTTATTTTATTTAATAATTTTTTTATTATTTAATTTTCTTTTTTATTTGATATAAAAATTTATCTGATAACATATATATATATGAAAAGCTTAAAATAGGTTAAATGAGTTATATAATTTTTCTTAGAATATTAGTGTGATTTGGCAATATAGATCAAAATGGGTCAGGTTGGGTATGGGTTGGTTACGGGTCGGGTCGGGTATGGGTCATTGAATATGGGTCAAAACGGGTTAAACGAGTCAATATGGGTCGAACCATATTCGACGAGACGTAAACCCGACCCGACCCACCCATTTGACACCTCTACTTGCCGACGAGGTGATGCCCTTATTTGAAACACGTATGGCTACTCCATGCCCTTGTTGAAAACAAGCATAGTACTTTAGATCTTTATTTGAAACAATAACCATTTCATATCTTTATTTGAGAAAATGATAATACTTTGGTTCTTATTTAGGATTATATATATATATATATATATATATATATTATGGTCTCACCTCCTCACTCAACCTCTCAAACCTTTCCCGGTCGCTATCTCCCTCCGCGTCATCTGTTCCTCTGGAGACTTGTGCCTCTCTCTGCTTCTTCTTGCCCCCCTCTCTCTCTCTCTCTCTCTGGAGTTTTGTTTTGGGTACTCATGTTTCTGTGCCACCGCCGTGATCCATCTTCTTCTTCTTTGAAATCCACACTAAAGCCCCGAAGGTTAAACGGGAGCGTAGTCTGGCAAGAATGATACCGGCTGGTGTTGGCAGCACATTTCAACCTGCAACCGACACAGCTGATTCCGTGCCAGCCACCGTCACCAGGGTGTCGCAACCGATCGATCTGAAGACATTCCACGTCTGGGAGAAGACGAATTGACTTCCTTCTAATCTCCCAACCGGTCCTTAGCTCCCGCAGCCTGCATTTTGATAAATTATAGGAAGAGTGACGACAATCATGCCGTTCATGTATGCACGGGAATAGAGGAGCGAAATGTTGAGGACTCGCAATCCAGTCTTATTCAGAATGAGAACCGAGTCGTTTTCCTGGCAGAGACGATCTCGTGCCAGTCGTCCAAAGGGGAAGGGAATGTCAAACGTTCCCGCATGTCTCGTTAAAGCCAGGCTTTGCAAGTGAAGGAGCAGCTCCTGACGCATGTGCCGCCAGGAAAACCAGAAGCAAAAGAACTCGAAACACCGAGTTCGACATGATTTTCAGGTTTGGCATGTGCATGGACTTGAACCTATGGAGAGAGGGGAATATGGCTGAGTCCCTTGATACTGTTATTATTTAAGGGGAAGAAGGGAAGAACTTTTATGTACCGTACGCAACTACGCATCATCTTAGTCAGCAATGTTACTTCCTAGTATCCCTGAGGAAGCTCCCTGGAGATTAGAAAATATCAAAGTTTTTCAAAATGGTGGAATCAAGTCCTACCGGTGATTGCTCCTTTTAAAAGCTTTAGAATTCAGTTGTATTTTCGCGATAAGTTTTAGAATTTAATTATACATTTTAAAAGTCTTAAGACTCAGTTATATTTTCATGACAAGTTTTAAGATTTTGTTGTGCTTTTTGAAAGTTTCAAAACTCAATTGCATATTGACGATAAATTTTTGGATTTTGGGTGCATTTATCCCAAATTAGAATTAACTCATAAAATGTGCCTTTTGACGTAGCGGCGATGTTTCAGCATTAGAACTTGAAATAAAAGTGCCATGCAAAACACCCGAAATATATAAATAGACTCATGACGTATTTAGTGATCTATGGGACACTCAGCAAAAACAAAGAAAAGCAATGTGACGGTCCCCTCTATATCTACCCCCATAACGCATGTCAGGGAAAAAGTTCGACTCCATGACCACGCTCTTCTTTTATTCGCAGCAGTAGCAGCAGTAGCAATAGCAATAATAATAATAATAATAATAATAATAATAATAATAATAATTATTATTATTATTATTATTATAATAGAAACTTGATATCTTCATTTAGACAGATTATCAAAAAAGAGCTCAAGTTTTAATTCATCAACATATCTAATTGGATTCATTTTCATTCAAAAATTGAAACCAATAAGTTATGGGCCAACTTTGATATATTAACTGCTTTATATCACAATAATTTTTCAACTTTAGACTTCTCTGCACAACTCACACATACATGCTAACAACAATGACAATAAAAACAATAACACTAATAATAATAATAATAATAATAATAATAATAATAATAATAATTCCCTTCGAATTTATTTTTATAGGTGATGGGCAATAATTGTCATTATTTATTTCGGACACTTTTTGTATGCACCCAATCACAAGTGACGCAAGCACCGCGTCAAGTTTCGGATTTGCATTGGAGCCACTCTTCCTTCAATTCGTAGATTATGTCTATTATAGTGTCAAATCGCATCACTTAAATACGAGATTTTTAAAAAATATATATCAAATTCTAATTTCATGTCTTATTTAAATCTGTCGATTGTAATATTTCAGGTCGTCTGATTCTACACCCTAGTTTTTGCTTGATACCTACGACGGGCAAAGTATGCCATGAGACTGAGTCGATACAGTTGCTTAAAACGAGCTTTCTCGCCGCAAGATAATTTACCGATTTTTCTCAACACTATGATATATTCTGGTCAGAAGATCATATATTCTTGATCGACGTATATAGGAAAATAAGTAATTTGATTTAACAAGAATATTAACTTCCTTAATCCAACAAAAGCATTACCCGTTCGGAAAACAATCGTAACATCAAATAATATCACTAAATATCTTGTAATATATCCAATGATATTCTCTCGAAAAATTCACACGCACACTCACTCTTTCCCTTTCTCTCTATTTTGGATAAGGGAGAGTGTACACGATCTTTCTCTTATCTCTCTAGAGGCACACACTCTTCAACCGCCGGTCGACGTGGAAACTCAATCATCGAACCTGTTTCATTCGCCGTCGTCGTCACCAACCTCTAAACGCAGCCTTTTCTCCCTATAAATACTCGACGATAATCCCATAATAATACCACGAAAGACAGTTTTATCTTAAAACCATTAAAAAAAGAAAAAGAAAAAATAATGGTCCAAAATAAGCTCACCACCACCACCATCACCAAACTCTCACTCCCACACAGCACCGCCGCCGCCGCTGCAGCCAAAACTACTGTCTCCATCCTGCTTCTCGTCCTCGTCCTCTTCACTCATGCTTCGCGGGCTCGCGCCCCGTTTGCATGCGACCCGCGGAGCGGGCTGACCGGGGGCCTGAGGTTCTGCAGGGCGGGCCTTCCCATCCACGTGCGGGTGCGGGACCTCATCGGGCGGCTGACGTTGCAGGAGAAGATCCGTCTGCTCGTCAACAACGCGGCCCCCGTGCCGAGGTTGGGCATCCAGGGTTACGAGTGGTGGTCCGAGGCGCTCCACGGGGTCTCCAACTTCGGGCCCGGGACCAGCTTTGGCGGCGACTTCCCCGGGGCCACCAGCTTCCCCCAGGTCATCACGACCGCCGCGTCGTTCAACGCCTCGCTCTGGGAAGAGATCGGACGGGTAAGGGCTGATTACTTTTCGGCAAAACAGCGACTCTACATTCTTAAAGTCTTTGCTTTTTTTTTTTTTTTGTTCCCCTTGAAGTTTTCTGTGTCAACAATCATAAACGAGCCAGCTCTACGCAATTGTTACGTAAATTTGCGGTAGAATACTAAGATAATATAAGAAGTAGGGCCTTTTTTTTTTTTTTGGGTGATGCTCTCTTCACTCCTTTTTTTAAGCTAATACACTCCACATAATAATATTTTGACCATATTATACTTCGTGATCCAAATTTTTAGCGTCCTCCGTTATTTGGTCTCTTTCTTTTTCTTTTTTCGCGGGTCCCACCTCCCTCCTCCTCCATAATTCTCTCTGTTCTCTTTCTCCCGAAAGTAATACTGGCCCACTCTTATTTCTCTTAATTAAATCCGATCATGGTTCAAGTCTCGGTGGTAATTCATCAATTATCCGGAATTGAAGATAACGCACTCTCATGTCAATTCTGCTCCAAAAAATATATATATATTTTCCAGGTAGTCAAGAAGATAGAAATAAAGGGGAAAAGAAAGAATAAGCATCAAAGTCAAAATTTTATTTTTCTCGCTGTCATCGAAAGCAATTGAAGACATTCTCTTGTCAGGTTTTATCTTTTTATGATTCTTTATTTTTTTTCATCAACTATTGAATTATGAACATGGAGAACGTGACTCCCAACATAGTTATAGTCAACCGAATTATGACAATGAACTACAGGACCACCAACATCATAGTCGTCCTTCTCCTTCTCTCTCTCTGTCTCTGCTTTTGATCTCTCCAGTTCTTCTTCTTCACCGTGACAGCCATACTAAGTAGCCTCTGCCTCAGCGAACCACTCTTGATTCTCTCTCCCACAGTCTCACTCTCAGCATAACAATTCTTCTATTTCATCTCTCTCTACTACACTCTCTCTCACCCACACAAACTATCCTTTTAACCTTCGCACATACCACCTCCATAAACTATTCGATTATTTGGATTGATAGGATATACTATATATATATTTTATATCAATGATGTTGTCCAACTTTTCTCGTGCAAGTTTCATCCACCTCTAGTACACCGAGGCCTATTCTTGGGATAACGAGATTATCACCAAAGCCCGCCACCACTACCACCACCTCTTTCAATAGATCCGAGACCTCACCCTCGACGTCATCTCCCCCTTCCTCAAACGCCAGTTTGAGCCCATGCCTTCTATTCATGCCGTCACCGCTCCCTTGGGGTCCAACCAGGTGGTAATAACGTCCAGCGCAACAAGTCTCCATTCCGACCACCAATAAGACCACCAACATTGTCCTGTAAGAGAGATAAGATGGAAGGTGGGACACACGAGAAAAGAAAAGGAAAGAAAGCAAATGGACATCTCATTTTAGAGAAAGAAAAAGGGGAACACTTTGGATAGAGTAGTAAGAGAGGATACTAAAAAGGAGTGAAACCCATGGAGGATAATATGGTGAGGACCCTAAAATAGAGAGTGTACTAACCAAAGAAGGAGTGGAAATAACGCGGCCCTTTTTTTATATCTTTTTTTTTGCCCTAATATAGGTAGGGTTTCATTTATGACGAATGTACAAATAAACTTGCTTGATTTCTTAAATTATAGTGTCATAAATATTGAATTCGATAGTATCAATAATTCGATCGATTCCAGCTCATACATGCATACGTAAATACAAATAATTCCATGGAAAAAGTTGCTTTATATTTTTCTCTCCGTTGGACCCACGAAAGGGTTTGTTCTACCAGAAACGGTGTGGTGTAATGGCAGTTCGTGCCATCTCTTTTCGTTTAGGAGGAGAATATTTTCCTCCCACTGACCAAGTTTTAGAATATAGGATTGTGGGCAAAAGTGCCTTTCTTAAAGTAAAAATCTCCCCTCTAATATTCTTTGGGGACCATCTCGTTGTGCTTAGTCGAAAAAATCTCAACTTAAGGGTATGAAAAACCTTGTCTCAACAACGTAAATGCGTCGAGATAAAAAAAGGCATGCGTCCAATCTAGTTCTTTTAAGGAAAAGTAGCATGTCACGTTCACGCTAAGGAAAGGAAAATATGTTGAAGTGCTAATCACATGTTTTTGCTTTTAATTTTAAATTATATTTACAAGGATTTTGACAGGGACCATTGCTGGAAAAAAAACTTAGATTCTGGGCAGAAAAGTTGGGTAAAGCTTTGTCCCGAAGCAAGCAAGTCGTGTACTATACAAGGCAGCGTGGATTTTTTTTTTATTTCATCACCCAAGTTGAGGAAGATGACAACAGTACTAACGGAACTGATGCCTAAAAGAGCTTAGTCCCTTCACACAACATCTTTAGGGTGGAGAATCAAATCTTATGTCGAAAACCCTAGTTTGCTTTTCACCTTCAGATCATCGTCCCTTCATTGTAAGGTATTCTGTCCGAGATTCGATGTGCTCGCGACCGTATAATTCATACGTTTTTTTTTTCCTTTGATAAGATAATTATAAGATGACATGTTACTTTTCGAATGAAATGTGTTATTGACTTATTATAAGGCCAACAGTGAAATTTGTTCCCCTGATTCGCGCGAACGTAGGTGGTGTCGGATGAGGCGAGGGCCATGTACAACGGAGGGATGGCGGGGCTGACCTACTGGAGCCCGAACGTGAACGTGTTCCGGGACCCAAGGTGGGGGCGGGGCCAAGAGACGCCGGGCGAGGATCCCATCATGGCCGGGAGGTACGCGGTGAGCTACGTCCGGGGGCTCCAAGGCGACGTAGGCAACAGGCTGAAGGTCGCGGCGTGCTGCAAGCATTACACTGCCTACGACCTTGACAACTGGAACGGCGTGGATCGATATCATTTCAATGCCCAGGTAAGTCGAAAGTTGACTAATTGGAGATTGCCGTGTAGGAATCACAAATGACCGCAAAAATCAAGAACTGATGTTTAGTATCCATTTTAATTGCCCGTCTCTACAAAAAAAGAATTAAGCAAAGTGACGCTGCAAATAACACCGCAATTACCTTGCGGGTCTAATTATCTTAATTAGCAACAGCTTCTCAATCAGTCATCAACCGTGTTACTAGCAATGAGTAGCTTCACCTTTAACAATAGTGGTCGTGACTTGTGAAAAAGACACTCTGAATTGCTTGCGCGAAAGAAAGAATTTGGACTGTTTTCATTTCCACGTGGCGATTTTCGATTGGGTTTGGGATAGCAATCTGAAAGCGATTCTTGGGTGGTAGTCATTTCATCCTCAAGCCTCCTTGTAATCTTATCTTAATCATTCTTAGCCTTGTTCAAATAAAAAATTACGAAGTTTTGCAAAATTTCTCTGTTCTTATAGGTGAGCAGGCAAGATTTAGAGGACACATACAACGTGCCGTTCAAGGCCTGCGTGGTGGACGGGAAAGTGGCGAGCGTGATGTGCTCGTACAACCAAGTCAACGGCGTCCCCACCTGCGCTGACCCCAACCTCCTCAAGGACACCATCCGCGGTCAGTGGCGTCTCAACGGGTGAGCACCAGCCGTCGGATTCGGAAGAATTCACAGCCAAGCTCCCCGGAGTCATCTGAACGGACGGCTCCGATTGCGGTTCATTCTCCCTTTGGTTATCTCGTAGCATTAACACTATGGTTTCGGCTGGATTTTGATCAGGTACATCGTCTCGGACTGTGACTCGGTTGGGGTGTTGCACGAAACTCAACACTATACCGCCACACCGGAAGATGCGGCCGCAGACACCATCAAAGCAGGTCATTGTTCTACTCATCAATAGGTTCCGTTCCGGTTGCCCGTGTTTTGGGCTGACTGGCATCAAATCAAATTCATCTAAAAGCTTGGGGCTTTTCGGGAAAAATGTCGTGCAGGCTTGGACTTGGATTGCGGGCCGTTCTTGGGGGCCCACACGGAGGAGGCCATAAGGCGAGGGAAGCTTGCGGAGTCCGACGTGGACCTGGCCCTGGCGAACACGGTCACGGTGCAGATGAGGCTGGGCATGTTCGACGGGGAGCCATCAGCGCAGCCGTACGGGAGCCTTGGGCCGAGGGATGTGTGCGCTCCGGCCCACCAGCAGCTGGCCCTCGAGGCTGCACGCCAAGGCATAGTGTTGCTCAAGAACCAAGGACGGGCCTTGCCGCTTTCCGCTAGGCGTCACCGCACTGTTGCGGTCGTCGGACCGAATTCGGATGTTACCGTGACGATGATTGGGAATTATGCGGGTAAAAGCTTTGATCACACAACATGTTTTGTTCAATGCATTTGCCCTTACTAAGCACTTAGCTTTTGCCATTTAAATTTGATGTAGGCATCGCGTGCGGGTACACCACTCCCTTGCAAGGAATTGGGCAGTACAGTAGGACGATCCACCAACCGGGATGTGCTGGCGTCGCATGTAGCTCAAACAGGCTTTTCGGGGCGGCCGAGACTGCAGCTCGAGAAGCCGATGCCACCGTCCTGGTTATGGGCCTAGACCAGTCCGTTGAAGCAGAGTACAGAGACAGAGCAGGACTTCTTTTGCCAGGACATCAACAAGAGCTCGTGTCGAGGGTGGCCATGGCCTCCAAAGGCCCAACCATTTTGGTCCTGATGAGTGGCGGGCCTATCGATGTGACCTTTGCAAAGAACGATCCGCGGGTCGTCGCGATATTGTGGGCCGGGTATCCAGGTCAAGCCGGAGGGCAAGCCATAGCTGATGTCCTATTTGGAACAGTTAATCCAGGTACTCTTTTGAAATCTCAACTCCTAACGCATTATACTTGCATCGAAAAATAACATCCAAGAACACGTATGTCTCGTTTTCCTTTTATAGGAGGAAAGCTTCCTATGACTTGGTACCCACAGGAATATGTTGCCAAGACTCCTATGACCAACATGAACATGAGGGCGAACCTGGCAAATGGCTATCCCGGACGGACCTACCGCTTCTACAGGGGCCCGGTCGTGTATCCCTTCGGGTACGGCCTGACCTACACCACTTACCGACACTCGCTAGTTGAGGCTCCGACCCGAGTCTTGGTGCCCCTGGCGAGCCTCAGCGCTACTGCCTTCCGAAACTCCTCCTCGCTAGTCACCGGGATCAAAGCCGCACACGTAAATTGTGACGCGGCCTCACTGGGGATCCATGTCGACGTGAAGAACACCGGTTCGATGGATGGGACGCACACTCTGCTCGTGTTCTCCGCTCCGCCGGAGGGGAAATGGTCCCCGACCAAGCAGCTGATCGGGTTCAAGAAGGTCCACGTGCTGGCCGGGTCCCAGCGAAAGGTCAAGATCGACGTCCGCGCCTGCGAGCACCTGAGCGTGGTCGACGAGTTCGGGATCCGAAGGATCCCGATAGGCGAACACAAGCTTCGCATCGGCGATCTCGAGCATTCCGTGACCCTCCAAGAAAATTTGGAGCAGATAAGAACATAACCAAGTTTGAGGGAAAGGTACACGTGCGGTTCAAAGGAATAAACGCACTTGTGATTATGTGCTGTTGCCTAATCTCCACAAAAGTGGGAGTGGCTAAGAAAATATTATTGTGAAATAGCAAAACTTTTTTTTTTTTGGTTTGGTTTTCATATAGCGATACTTATTAAGTCCAGAATCCATTCAAGTTGCGCAAAAGAGCAATTTGATTGGGAGATATGTAAGTATTTTGGTCAATCAAGACAGTGAAAAAGGCTTGGAATTTGAACTAAATCAAATGGTTTTATGTCCCATGCAAGAGCAATTTATTTGTGGAGAATTACCAGAAAAAAAAATCCTAAACCTGTTATTATTGTGCCAATTAGATCCTAAATTTTTTTTTATCAATTCAATCTTAAAATTTTTGTATTTATGTCAACTTAATCCATCAGATCAATTTTGACCAAAAATTGCTGACGTGGCACTGCCAGTGCTAGCGTGAAAATTTTTAATAGTATTTTATCATTTTTTTTATTTTTTCCTTGTCTTCTTCAATCTCTAGTCAATTGTCAAGATTCAACACCTTACCATCGCTGGGCGAGGCGCGGCCACGAGAGTAAAAAAAAAAAAGGAAAGAATAAAATAAAATATTATTAAAAACAGTCACGCGAACGCTTTTCGACCAAAAGTGGTTGGATGGATTGAATTGGTCCAAATACAAAAGGTTTATGACTGAATTGGCAAAAAAAAAAGTTTAACACCGAATTGACATAAATGCGATAAGTTTAGAACTTTTTTTATTTATAATTCTTCCATTGATTTGTGAAATATACCTTAACAATACTGATTGGACAAGTACTATGTTAGGACACAGAAATTGCTTGATTTTACTCGGACTAAGGACACGGCGACCGTGTCAAAATCTGGTGGCCTAATTTAGAGGCTAATGAATTTGTTTGACTTGACTAAACAAGAAGTCGAATCTGACCCGCAAGCCGCCGTGCCCTTTCTTCAGAAAAATTGACCAAAGAGAAAATTCTATGTCACGAAACCAATTTTATAAATACAACTCTTGATTTCTATGATCTCTAGCCAATTTCAATTTTTAAAGTCTCTAATATATATAAATGTCTTTTCCCCACAAAAGAAATATATGAAAAACAAAATCTTCTTTTTCAGTTGAAAAATCAAAGTTCTCAAATTGACATTTTTTTTTTTCATGATAGGTCACTTTAGATGTGAATGAAAGGTATTCGCAAATTGGCTAGCAATAAAGTTCGATTGGATTGACAGTAGGCTATTTATATTTATATTTATAGTATTGCATTCATGTTGAAAATTGACGGGGAGGCCACGTCAATCAAGGTCACGATTTAGTAGGGAAAAAGCATGTGATATTGGGCATAGTGCCCTTTTGCCATGGACCAACCGCCTTGGCAATGATGGCATGGCCTATAATTGCAAAAATCCAATGCAACTATTGCTATGGTTTTTCAAAAAATAGAATAAAAGAAAAAAATTGTTTTTCTTAATTGATAAATATTTATACTATTATGTGAGTAAATGTTAATCTCTAATTTTAAAGGATCCAACGAACAATTTAAATTACTCATCCTACGATTTAAAAATTAAAAATCGAAACTATTTTCTATCCTGTAAGAATATTCGTTAGGGTTCAAAATAATTTTATACCTATGCGATTTCTTCGTGGTGTATAAATCTAAAAGTAATTTCTTTTCAATATTTAGTGATCCAAACATTTCAAAGTAATATTTGATTTAGTTTTCCAAACATCTCGCATGCACACAATGTACGTGCACATTCGTGATGCGATGTACCATCCACCTAACCGTGACCCTCATTATTCAAGGGGGGGTTGAGAAGATTGGTTAGATTTTGTTTTCAAAGTCAGGTTATTTCATTGAATTAATGCAATTTATTGCTCCTGATTCTCATTGGTAGACTACTAAATTAAGGATGCCCTATGTGATAGGGACGGGAGGATGAGCGGGGCGATGGGAAGGAGAGAAAGTGAGATATATATATAACACGAGATAAGCAAACAAGCACGAAAACGGTCATTTCACGTCTACTCCATTTTAAATTTCTAGAATTTTCAATCACGTTACCTGGATTGCACATTAAGCAAAATTCAATTTTCTTTCGGAGAATTTTCAATTCGATAAATTATATAGAAATGGTGAAATTTCAAAATTTTATTCTATTTGGAGCTTTTTGTCCTCCGTAAAGAAAGTGGTTCAATTATAGAAACTGCATTCTATTGATAAGATCAAAATAGCTGAGATACACAGAGTTAAGAGCTTTCCACTTTTTGAAAATACATATGGTATTAAATAAAAGCCCAAAATTTTCAGATTTATATATATTGTGCTCTCACCTCGTCACTCCTCGTCATCTGTTCCTCTGCAGACTTGTGCCTCTCTCTCTCTCTCTCTCTCTCTCTGGAGTTTCGTTTTGGGTACTCATGTCTCTGCGCTCTGTCTTTTCTCCTTTGAAACTGGAGTTTCATGAAGGTGCTACTCTGTTCTCAATTGAAACTGACCACGTGTTCTTGCATCGGTGGAGCAGGAAGGAGATGGCGGATTGCAGCAGCAGAGGCGACGGCCACGGCGCTTCCCCAGAGCTTGAGGTATTCTTTTCTTCCCTCATCTTTTTTCCGGTGAACCTCGCCTCCTTGAGCTCGAAACGGCGCGTCGTACCAGACCGAAGCGCCGCTGATTCCATCTTGACAGGATGTGATCCTTCTTATAGATTTTTATAAATAGGTTCTTTGTTTTAAAAAAATTATTATTTTATCGATTAATTATTGTTAAGTGATGTAGAGGATATTTTTTAGAAAAATACTTTCTAAAAGACATGTCTTTCTTTAGATGATATCATTTCGTATAAATAAACCTAATAAGGAAAGTCAAGTGATTACTTTATAAATCATTTTTTGCCATTTTATGCAGAGACATTACCTTAAACATGTTAGAAATTCTTTTCCTTTTCAATTTCTTAGTTCTTCCTTCTTATTCTCCTCCTCCTCCTTTGTTTCTTTGTTTATGTTTGCCAAAAGATAGTGAGAGGGCTGTCATTGTCGGCGGCAGAGGTACGGTAAGCAGTGAGAAGCCAGGTGGGCCCAAGGCCCACAACTGGTGTGGCCCAATGGAGACTTGATTCGACTTGGGCCCATAATGTCGGTTATCAACTTGCGTACTATGTTTATTTTGCCTTTGTGTCAATCGCAGGAAGCAGCAACACCTTTGGTAAAGAGATATGGAGGACTAGAGCCCAAGAAAAAGCCATTGATTTCCAAGGCACGTCATTATTCAACGAATTGTTTTGCAAAATCCAGAAATTTTTATAAGAGATTTAAGATGAATTTTTTCCCACCTTATTATGGTATTAACACCATCAAATGCGATGCAGGACCATGAACGAGCCTTTTTTGATTCAGCCGATTGGGCTTTGTGGAAGGTTAATTCAATGTCCATGCCAATTTCGTATGAACTGAAAAAAAAAAAACGGTGTTGGTCCAAATCTTTCTAGAGATTGAAACTATTCTCTTGATTTCCCTGCAGCAGAGTGCCGGGCCAAATCAAAGTTCGAAGGTCCCGGTCGAGATTTTGCGCCCCAAATTGGAGGTACTAAACTCGAAAAGACAAAACGTTACATGTAATTTTGCATTATATTTGGAGGATCACGTGAAAGCGTTTTTTTGGTTTTTCCTTTTGTTTTTTTGTTTTGTTTTCCAGAGAACGCCGCATGAGCAGCTACCGCCTCGGAGGCCGGCTTGCACGTCGGGCCGGGATGGCTAGGCGAATTGATCTATGGACATGTCTTAGCAGCAGATGTGGAGGGGCCTGACGTTTAATATGGACTATTCATCCTTTGAATTGTAAAGGCGCAATAGATTTGACTCGACCCATCGAAAGTCAACGAAGCGCAAAAAGGAAAAAAAAAAAAAGAGAGAGTCAACGAATAAGAAATTCCTCCGATTGTTGAAACTAGTATTTACAATCACATGGGCATGTTAATCGGCCAGGGTTGTTTTCATACATCGTCGACGTTCTGTTTAGAAATCCAAGTTTGCGAGCCAACTCTCGTCAATTTTTTCCGGGCGATGGATTTCGGTTGAAACTAAGCTCTAATTGCCAGCAGTGTAGCTTCATTTCCGCAACATGTTTTCGGTACGGTTCGGGGTCGCAGCCCGTGCCGACAAATGACTGATTGTTTCTCGAATTACTCGAGCTGAAAAGAAAATTTGAGATCCGAACGGCTATTTTTTTCGATACCGCTAAGATGTTTTTCACCGATATACATGTTAGAGCTCGCCCCTCATGTGTTTTATGTGATTCGCACTTTAATAAGTTGGTTTAGGTTAGCAAGTATCCAAATGAAAATGAATGATTTAGAAAACATTTTTCTTAAAAATGATAATTTGTATCGCTTACAAAAATAAACAAACGAAAAATATTTTCGTTATCCATGAAAATGTTCAGATATAAATTATTGTCGGTAATGAAAATATGTGTTATTGAGTAATTGTTTCAAGTGATATGGGATACCATTTTTTTTAAAAATATTTTTCAAATTGTTTTTTTTTTTTGCGAAACACAACGGAGCCGAAATTCTTTCGTGGTAAGTTTTAAAGTTTGCTCGATAATTATGCATGCTCTTTTATCTTTAATTGTTGAACCCAAAAAAAAAAAAAATGCTTTTATCAAAGGAAGTGCTTCATCGTAGACAAATCGGAAGGGCTAATGGAAGGGTTAAAAGCGTCAAATCAGGACATATTTTAGGACCGCCTCATTTTCATGACTAAGCTAAAGCATGCAAATCGACCTAAATTTTACCGAACCGGTTCGTTGGCCGGTCTACACCGTATTAGACGAACGTCTCGGTTCTCACTCGTCGTCTCCTCCTCTCCTCCGGCCGCGACTGCAACCGAACTTTCGCCAGGGGACATGACATGAGAGGGCTTCCTCCTTTAGCTTCCAGGGCTTCGACTGCAATCCCAATCCTCTCCGACGAAGCATTTGCTCACAAGAAACTCCTCCCAGACAATCCCTCCAAGTCCCAACCCAAACCACCTGCTCAACAGGAACGTATTATTAGCAAAGCACAAGAAGCACCAAGCAGAGGTAAGACTTCGCAGAACTCGCGCCCGAGGGGCACCTTTCCCAGGGAAAACCACAATTTACGAAACAAGCAAATCGATCGCCATTACATTTCTCAAGTCCTTTCGAGAGAGGGCTGGTTTTTGCTGCTTAATCACGAGCACAAAGCGAAGGGGGCAGTCCTCAGTGCTCAGTCTGTCGCGAGCGTTTTGCAGAATCAAGAAGACCCGGTTCTCCCTTTGAAGTTCTACATCTGGGTATCGGGTTTTAGCCCCGCAATCGCCAAGAATCAATCGGTTAGAACTGTTTTGGCCAATGCGCTGCATAGGAAGGGCCCTGTTGTATTGTCAGCTGAACTGATCCAGGATATTAGGAACTCTGGCGGTCGGTTCACGGAAGATTTGCTTTGTGTGTTGATTGGCAGCTGGGGCAGGTTAGGATTGGCTAAATACTGCGATGAAGTTTTTGGGCAGATTTCGTTTCTGGGGTTTAGTCCGACTACTAGGATATATAATGCAGTGATCGATGCGTTAGTGAAAGCCAATTCGTTGGACAAGGCTTATTTGAAGTTTCAGCAGATGGCTGCTGATAACTGCAAACCGGATACGTTCACTTATAATATTCTTATTCATGGGGTTTGCCGAGCTGGCGTGATGGATGAGGCGCGTCGCTTGGTTAAACAAATGGAGGGGGTCGGTTATAAGCCTAATGTGTATACGTACACGATACTTATCGATGGTTTCTGTAATGCAAAACTGGCTGATGAAGCATTCAAGGTCATAGAAACCATGAGGAAAAGGAATGTGCCTCCAAATGAAGCCACTATCAGATCATTGGTTCATGGAGTGTTTCGATGCACTGATGCCGGGAAGGCATTTGAGTTGTTGTGTAGCTTTGTGGTGAGGGAACCGAGCTTGATCAAATTAGCTTGCGATACTTTGCTTTTTTGCCTTTCAAACAATTCTATGGCAAGAGAAGCAGCTGGTCTTTTGAGAATGTTTGGTGAGAGAGGTTACGTTCCTGATGGTGCGACTTTTAATATCGCTGTTGTTTGTTTGGTTAAAGGCTTGGATCTGAATGAGGTGGTTGAGCTACTTGATAGATTTAACGAGAGAGGTGTGAAGCCAGGGTTCAGTACTTATTATGCACTCATCAAAGCGCTATACAAGGCTGGAAGAATTCAGGATGGTGATCGGTACTTAAATCAGATCTTTGAGGATGGGCAAGTCTCAAATGTCTTTTCATACAATATGCTGATTGATTGCTTCTGCCAATCCAACATGCTGGGCAGGGCACTGGAAACTTTGAGAGAAATGCAAAATATTGGGATTGCACCTAATCTTGTGACTCTCAACATCATCATTAGTGCACATTGCAAAGAAGGAGACATGAGAAAAGCCCAGGAACTGCTGAAGATGGTTTTTCAGTTTGGTTTTGAACCTGATGTTGTCACTTTTAGCGCAATAATTGATGGACTTTGTAGACTGAACAAGATCGAAGACGCCCTTGATTGTTTTGCAGAAATGAGAGAGTGGGGCGTGACTCCAAATGCTATAACTTACAGCATCTTGATCCGATCCCTGTGTTTTACTGGAAATGTTGAGAAATCATTTAAACTGCTTAGAAAAATGAAAGCAGATGGAATTAGCCCAGACATTTCTTGCTTCAGTGCACTTATTCACAGATGTTGTAAGATTAATCGTGTTGAGAAGGCTAGGAAGCTCTTCTTTTCAATGTTGACATTGGGTTTGACTCCTGAAAGGCAGACCTACAATGCTTTAATCAAGGCATTGCATGAATCAGGGCGAGCTGGAGAGGCCAAGGAGCTTCTTGCCATGGATGGAAATGGATACGCACATTGTTAGAGTGCAAGGAATTTTCCAGAGGCTGAAGTTGGATAACAACAATATAGAGAGGCAAACAATATGGAGTAAAGATATGGATAGATGAGATCATGCTAAAAGTTATTCCTATTTTACAGAGGAGGTTTTCAAGGATTGTTATGGCTGGAGGTTCATGAGTATGCGCTCCATTGTAAAAGCATTGAGCCTGAAGGCAATTCGACTAGATAACATCCGTTGTTCTGTTTTCTTGTGGCAGTTACTAATTCCAGAGCTAGAGGTACTTTGGAGAACTCAACTCCATGGCTATTGATACAGTCCACATTTATTTGTTGCAGAATTGCTTTGAAGTTCTACAGGAATTTTGGGTCATTTATTCAAGGAAATCTAATTGTTTGAACAATTTAGGATACCAATCATGTTAGAACATGCGTGTGTCGATTCTGAAGTTGAGCACACTGTGATCACACGGCTCCTTTCTTTTCTCTGACATTCCTCTGATAGGATGGCTAGTTCTTTCTTTATTATGGAGTCTCATAAGTTCTAAATGCTTTGAGGTATTGCATTTATGTACCTAAGAAAGACTAGCATTGCCAGATCTCACTGAACTTTGAGTCAGTCACAAGATGGGCTTGGGAAGCTTTGTAACTCCTGTATTTGGGCTTGGGAATTCTTTAAGATGTTTTCTAGCCATGTTGGTATTTTGATCCAGTTGAAATGTAAAAGTGATTATTCCAAGACATGTTCAGTAACTTCAGTTCGTTAACCAAATGAGTGGCTGAATTCAATCTTTGGGTTTAGTTATCTGTTTTCCTTCTACACCGTGGCTTCTTAGCCAGGATTTCATTCTTCAATTTTTTCCGGCTTACTTAATATATAGTCTCGGGAGAATGATCAATAGATATGTAGTTTATACGGTTCTCTGCTACCAAGACCATTAACCATGTTGGGATGACCAATGATTGTTGCCTCATTTAGGATGTGACCTCCTAAGATTAGGGTATGTGAATACCATGAATTTAGATGAGTCCCTGTTGTGAGATTATCCTGCAGCGTCCACTGTCCATACTCAAAGAGTGTATTAGTCCAAAATCAGTGTCCTTACAGTGTGTAGTTAAGGTAACATAAGGCTATTGACATCATTTTTTAGGTTGTGACATTGGGTCATACATGGGAAAATAAGTAATATATCCTGATAGGTTGCAGAGTTACCAGAGTTGTGAGCATTTGATGAATAGTATATTGTTTTAAGTCGTGTTTTCAGTTTCTTGTTGAGTGTGTAATATAGGTTATGTGAAATTTAGCAAACTATTGATGACAAAATAACCAAGTGAGGCCTCTTGCTGTTCTTGCAGCTTGAATCTGGTTGCATTCTTTTTTTGGTGGGCAGAAGAATCCAGAAATGACTCTAACCGTTGATCCAACTGCTTATCATCAGTAATTTGCCCAAGTCAAAGGACTGGACATTGTGAATTTGTATTGTCTCACGAAGGTGAAAAGTGAACTTCATTCGTGGGAATGTTGAATACAGGAAGGCATCCCAATATTCTGTACTTAAAGTTGGCTTTACAGGATCAGAATATCAGCATTGTCATGCGAAGATGTGCCAGAATCATTCCATGAGTCTTCCTTTTCAGAATACTTGGTTACTTGGCTGAAACCAGAGCTGCCCCAGCGTGCTTTGCATGAAGGAGCATGAAAATAATCTAAATTTAATGCGGTTAATGACCACCCATAGTATACTTCTAACATTGTGTGTAATGTGAGTAAAGTTCACTGGTATACCATTACGGTTTAGATTCTTTGATCATCTGAATCTGCGGGTGCATGCACAGACTGAGCTTCTGGTGACCACGCTGGACCACATTTGTTCCTGGACATGTACCTGGTCTTGAGAACAGAGCACATCACACATCGGGGTTTGGGAATTAGCTTGTTTACAGATAATTATGTCTCTATCCTTTGTTTGCTTTGAATGGGTGAATTTCAGTGTTTTTCATCTAAATGTTGTGTCAAGTTTCTAGAAGAGAATTGAGCGTGTTGAAGAATTTCTTGTCGTAACTTTTTCCCTAAGATGCACAGGTATGACCAATTGGTCTGTACATTGAATTAACTGGTCCTCGTGCAGGGTTTTTCTTGGCTTTGCAAGCTAATTGTTAAATTCTCTGCTCATGGGTCGCAATCTCTACTTGTAGAAGAAGGAAAAGAGAATGTAACGGCAAAAGAAATAATGGTTGTTTGAATTTTTAACACTTGTTAAGTGCCTTCACCAAGCTTTTGCGTTTGGTGGCTGGCAATCCAACTGCTCTCCCTCTCTTAAGTCATCCTCATGCCTTTACATATTTTGCCCAAAAGAAAGTCTGATTCATCCCTCTTTTCTTTTTTTCAAAACTGAACCTACCTGAATTGTCCATCTAGTATTGTGGCAACACTTGATATTAGGCAAAGGAGTCATCTTTCTTAACTTGCATCTGGTGGATTCCCTACTCACCTGTCAATTGAAAATTGTGCTTGTCCAGATCGGTGGGCCATGTCCAGATGGTCAAAAAGTGTAGAAAACTGAGAGACTAAAGGTGGGTCATCCATCAAAAGTTTGACACAAGCGCTGTCATTATCAGGTTGATCCTTCCGGGGCTTAAAGGCCCTGGAATTTACAATTTAGCATCCAACCTGACAATTCTAAGGTTTGGTACGACCTCAAAGTTATCAAAAAGCAACCCAAATATAAATTAGTTTTGTTTTCATCCTTGAGCTTCAGTTTTTTTCTGCGAAACTTCTTCAATGGCATTGCCGGTGCGGAACAGAATGAGGGTCTATGCCTTCGTTCTTGCATGTCTATCTGTTTTCTGCTGCATCTTTGGTATGTGATGCTAGAGATCTTTTACTTTACTTTTTGTTTTTCCTTTATGTACAATGAATTTGTGGTTTCTAGATGGTGCTGAATGGTTATTTTTGGCCATGGTCCATACAGGAACGGTTAAAGGGCAGGCGACTCAGGTTGGAGGCGGCAGTGGATTTAATCAGCCAGGCGGCGGGGTAGGGGGGGGCAGTGGATTTAATCAGCCAGGCGGCGGGGTAGGGGGGGGCGGTGGCGGTTTCAATCCATCAGGAGGTGGAGCAGGAGGGGCTGGGGCGGGATTCGGTGGGGCAGGAGGTGTCGGGGGTGGTTTTAATCCATCGGGAGGCGGGGCAGGAGGTGTCGGGGGTGGTTCTAATCCATCGGGAGGCGGGGCAGGAGGGGTTGGTGGCTGGTTCTATCCACCAGGAGGAGGCGGGTCAGGGGAGGCCGATACACCTCAGATCGTTGAGAAAGCTTTGCTTTGCTTCAATGCCAAAAATGTAAGCAGGAGCTAGAACCCCCTTAACATAACAGTGCCAATTGTTCGTTTGTGTCCAGACTCTAAGCACTAGCAAAGCATTCCCGGTTCTCCAGAGACAATTGAACAGTGTAATGTAGTTCTTCTGCTCTAACTGGTGTTGTTGTCCTGTAGATCTATAAGACTTGTGAAGAATCTTATAGGTTGGCTGAAAGTGGAGAGCTCCATGTCCCTCCTGAGTATACTGATGAATTCTGCAACGGGCCGTGCTTGAGCGAAACGGACTTGGTGCTCAAATGCATTGAGGGGGTCCTGTCAAACTTCTTTTTCTACAACCACGCGACGATAAAGGACATCAAAGATACAATCCATGCGGGATGTGGCTTTGGACCCGAAAGAGGTTGGTTCCGCCAACTTTGCGGGCGTTGCTAATGTATTTTTCATCACCATAACTAATGAATGCTACGATAGGCATAAGATACACAGTCACTTGCGAATATAGTCTCTTCACCGGCAATTTTACTGTGATGTATGGACGGTTCAGGTAGTCTCGGGGATTGGGAAGACAGTGCCTCTTTGCAAACTCATCCACAGATTTTTAACCACGAACACATTTCTACTTTTACCAAAGCCAAACTAATGATCATCTGCTATGCGGTTTTGCAGGCAACTTCAATGTGGCCGAGCACATTCAAGCTGAACAGAACAGTGCGCCCAGGAATGCCGAGCAGGCCGTCTTCTACATCCTAACGGCGGTCATGGGGTGGTTGCTCCTCCGTTGACATGGGCTGTTATTTACAAGATGATATACCTTAAAAGAGTGTTTCCTTCATTTTTATTTCTGATACGGACATATAGCAGAAACGGCACCTAGATGGGATGTTCGGCATACTTAGCCACTACGATATGAACCTGATGCATGAGGATTAGTATAAATGCATAAATTAAAGCTGTTGCTACCCGCGAAGTGTTACTCATCAATTAGTTCTTTTACCCCGTCTCGCCGCCGCCGCCGCCTTGCTCCCTGCCACCACTGTCCTTAATGACTCCTTTCGTGCTCTCTCAATTTTGTAACTACACACGAACACCAAGGTGGATTCATGATCGACATAACGCGCCGCAACCCGCTCACCCACCACGAGCGGCTCGCCTCGCTAAGGTCCTCAAAGGTCCACAATCGCATGGTAGCCTGGACCTTAAATCGCTCAATTACAAAGCGTAAAAGATGGCGATCTCGGTAGAAAGCGCTCTCTCGGCCGCACCGGCATCGCACTCAAAATTATCCAGCTGCTTGCTCTAATTTTTGGCAACTATCTCGTAATCATCTGTCAGCTGTGGAAAGGAAGGAAATGCTGGTGGTATCCTCTCTATAGGTGATAAGGGTTAAGTCAGCTTTTAATTATAAACCTGAAAAAGAAATTCCATGAAATTAGCAATCAAACTTCGGAAAGTTATTCTAGGTTGAAGCTGTGGTTTCGTACCATTTGATGAAATTTATTAATTCTAATTTATTCGTCCGTTATTAGATAATCGACTGTCAGAGCTTTAAAATATAACAAGGGAAAATTCTAAATAATGACTCAAAGTGCTCTCATTTTCTCAAATAAGGGTTTGAAGTGGCCATTATTGTTTTAAATAAGAGTCAAGGGCATTTTCATCAAAATACAATTTTAACTTAATTTTATATAAAATAAATTCAAAAATTAAAAGCAAAAAAATACATGCAGGAGGGCTGTCGTGCTTTTATTTTTTTTTACACTTATTTTTTTAATCATGAAAAACAGAAAAAATAAAATGATGAAAATGCTCCTAAGCAACCGGTGAGTCAGACCTTTTTTTGATATTGATATGGCTACTTTAAGCCTTTATTTGAGATAATGAGAAGCACTTTAGGCCCTTATTTGAATAAAGTTAACATCATGCCCTTATTTGAGAAAATGAGGATATTTCGTGTCATTATTTGAGAAAATGAATAATATTTTTTGAAATCAATTATGATGGAAAAACAAAAGATCGGGCTAAAGCCCGAAGTCGAAATTTTTTATCCGAGCCGCTGTCCTTATTTTGGGCCGGGCCTATGGACCGAGCAATGGGGCGTGCGCATATTGCAGTTCAATCCACGATCTTCGACAGCCACGGCTCGCGGCAGGAGCACGCGAAAGGACTCTTCAATAGCTGGGCAGTGATTTGAAAAAGACCCCTCTTTTATGTTTTTTTTTAATTTCTTAAAACTCAGATATATATTTTTATTCTTTTGGCCAACAATCATTTTAGCTTCTAATTTGTTGATCTATTTTTTTAAAAAAAAATTATAATAAAATTGCTGCACCAACTAGGTATTGACACCCACGTCTTCCGAAACATAACATATATCGGATGGAAAATATGTTGGCGATCATTAATATTCTATCGATGAGAGCGCATGATCTTTTTGGTACATTTAGAAAGGCTCGCGTTATTTTCATCATGAAATTGCTTTAAGCACGCCATAAACATTTTAAATGGTTTAAAATGGCCTTCATTGTGACTCTACTAATGGCAAGGTCGATGAAAGATGAAAAATATATCTCGAATGAATCAATTTAATCATTTTTATTGGCCTTTCCTAAACTGTTGTTTCTTTTTTTTTGTCCCTACCAATCACAGAATTTTACATGTTCGTTTCTTTTTTTACGAGAATCATCTAAGATTTGAGTATTTTAAGAACTCGATGATTGAGGTTCTAATTTGAAGGAATACCCAAAAGACATTTATCTACAATGTCTCTCTAAAGTTCAATATAAATAAACATATTGTATCGTATAATTCCTTTGTGAAGGTTTTTCTAAGGAAAATTCTTCGGTTAAAGTTATGAACTATTTATGATCATAAAATATATTAAAAGTACGTCAGTTACAAAAATTACCCAAAGTATTCAAACTCTTTACAAAAGAATCTTCATTAAAATCAACTCGAACGCATTGATAAGTAAAGAAGAGGAAACGAAGTCATAAAATTTCGAATGAAATATGATGAAATAAAATAAAATTATTTTGATTAATACAAATAGATTTGTATTTTTGTGACAATACGTGGCTTTAACAGTCTAAGTAAATAGCAATTTTCACCATTTTCATTTGTGATTTTGATTAATTAGTTCTCTCGAGATTATTTCTCGTTACTCAATAATTTAGGGAATGTTACAGTCGCTTGAAGAATGGGAATTGCCATTTGAAAATATGGACTTCGACACTCTGTGACTGTTAGAACCAAGATGAACTACATCATGCATGGGTAATCTCGAAACATTGCTTATTTTAAACAGCGAGGAAAAGAATTACCAAGAGTGACGATTCTCAAACTTGGATATGATTACCATAAGAAATTCGAACTCAAATCGTCATGAAATTAATGCTAATTGACATATTTTTTTCTTAGTCGTTCTCAAATCTGGTTGCTATTATATTTAGAAATTTGAACTTAGCATTCTTAATAATTTGGCGATGACCACCATAGCATGATATGAATTAGCAGCTAAAGAATAAAGTATTTTCTAAAAAGGATCAATGTCACCAAAAATTTCAAGCTGGTATACTCGTATCATATTTATCTCAAATTCATTTTTCTGTCGCAAAATTCCCAAACCGGTATACTTGTACCGCATTTACCCCAAACCAATTAATTTATGTCATAAAAACCCTAAGTCAGTACATCAGTATCATATTTATCCAAAATCGGTACACTTGTATTGCATTTACCTAAAAGAATCCCTAGATTTGCCACAACTTGGGATAAAATGCGATATACGTGTATTAGTTTGGGGGTAAATATGTCATACATGTATCAATTTGGGGACATGTATGATGTGCAAATTTATTTAGAACAAATATGACACAAGTTTAGGTTTTTTTTTTTTTTTTTTTTTTTGGTGGTATTGGCCCTTTGGGGGCACAAAAAAAGAAAAAACATCAGAGGAAAAAAGCCAAATAATTTGATAAGGAAGAATCACATAGATATCGATCACCACCATGTCGACATGCGATGCGAGAAGGAACTCCTTTCTTCCAGTGTCTCTTACCTTAACGGACAAGTCTTCCCATTGATCCCTCTCAACCTCCGCTTCTCGAACTAGGGAGCGCGCGCGCGAGCGATTTCTTCGGCAGCGGACGGAATCGGAATCGGAGTCGCAGCGCGCCGGCGATCGCCGCTGGAGAAGATGAAGATCAACGTCAACTCGGAAGCTCGGAGAGTCGAGGTCGACAATCGTATCCCTCTCCATTACTACTATCGGATCGCCGACAACCTCCTCAAGCAGGTACTTCTCGTTTCTCCTCTCCGCGTTCGGTGTGCCGCTTCGCACTTAACATTGTTCCTCGAGCTTGTTCGTGTCGAATCAGGTTTGTCGCAATTCGGAATTCGGAGAATTTCGACGAGGGTTTTCCTAGTATTGCCTTAGCTCGAGAACGAGCTGGGTTCGTGAGTCCGTCTCTCTTGTGCAAATAATGCGAGTAGCTAGAGGATTCTGAAATCTGCCGGCGTTGCATATTCTTAGATAACCGTGCTAGTAGAGGGCGATTCGTGGAGTCGCTGAATTGGTATTTCTAGCGTTTTTCTATTGAAATGTCACTGCATGAGATAGGCATATGTGAGTGGTACATTTTGCTTACTAGATAAATGCAACAGTTTGGCATCTGAAGTTAAATGATGAGCGTTTTATTGGCGCAAATTATAATGAGGATTTCACAGAGTTTGCGTGGGAAGTCTGAACTCCTTCGTATTGATTCGTTACGTTGATACAGAAAGGGGCGTCATCTTTTCTTTTCCTTTTTTTCATGTTGGTTTGAGCAATTAAGTGGCTCATCCCCTGGTATAAATGTCAATCAACAAATGAAACCCGTCATTCCAACAAATTTAAGCTAGCCTTTCTTCCAAGTTCCAGCATGTCTTGGATCTCAAGGACTTCAACAATCAACAAATAAAACCCGTCATTCCAACAAATTTTAGCTAGCCTTTCTTTCCAAGTTCCAGCACGTCTTGGATCTCAAGGACTTCAATAGGCACTTAAAAGTGAGTTGGATTAGCTCTTGGTTTATTGCTACTTAGAATAGGAAATTGTTTTTTCCATCAGGTTTTTTAAGTAGGTTTATTGCTACTTAAATTTGTTGTTATTGTCTATGCTACTTTTCCTGGGGCATGGTGTTCTCAGCACTTTCTAATTGTCTGCATCTTCTCATGTGTGGTCTAGGCAAATGTGTACCGGGAGGAGAAGAATATTGTGGATCTGTACATCATCCTTCTGAGGTTTTCAAGGTAAAAGGATCTATGCCAGGCCATTACTTTGGTTCTGTTCCTTTATTTTAAAGTACAGATGTATTATATCTTTGATATCTTTCAGTTTGGTGTCTGAAACTATACCGTTTCATCGAGATTACCAGCTTCTGCGTCCTAAAGAAAGATCTACTTATAGAAAGGTGAAGTATATTGGTGCACTAGTTCATTTCATCTAATTTGAGAATGTCAGACAATATTTTTATGTTCAATTCTTGCATTATCTCTGCAGAAATTGTTAGATGTTTTAGAGGAGCTTGAATCCTTGAAACCAGAATTCCAGCGTCGAGTGCATGAGTTAAATGAAGTTGATGGTGGGTCACAAATGCTTGAATTTGACAATTCAGAGAGAACTGCATATGCCTCTAGGACACTTCCACTGGAATGGCCCTCCACCAGTAGGAGTTCTTATTCAAGCAAAGATAAGACGGTAAAAGAAGCCTTTTCTGATGTTTAACCCTGGTACAATCACATAGCGATGTACCTTGTGCAAAACACTTGTTTTGATGGGAAGTTTTCTTTCACATTGTAACTTTTTCTTGGCTTTTAGGCCAGAGAATCTCACTGTTTGAAAGATTAACGTTGGATAGTGATTTACCCATTTCTCCTGGAAGTGTGGCCATTTTCTGATTGACTTATTGTTTACTGCAGCCTGATAGCTTGGCATCTTCTTGGAAATATCAAAACAACCAAACTCAGAGTTCGTTATCAAATACCATGCAAGTTGACAAGCAGTTCCAGAAACTGTGGGTATTGTTAAGATTTTTTATATTAAGTTCTATTCGTTTAGATCAATGGTTTGATATGACTGGGTTACTTCTTGCTTTTTTCCCTTCTCATTAGAAGCATATAAAGTGGTATATGGCTGGAGATGTAAGCTTAGGCCACTGCTTGACCATTTTCCCTGCATTACTGTAAGGCTTGCATAAGTTGGTATCTATGGGTTGGATTGTATTGGAGGATACTGCGAGATTTGCAACTTCTTCTCGGCATATCCTGTACAATTATTTGAAATGGACTGTCATCAAGGGTTACCCCCAATTTTGTTCCAATCAGTATTTTGAATGCTTCATTGCTCAATAGTGGTGTTTATAGATTTAGGGATATTTATGTAGGATTCCTTTGAGGGCAACGTGTGGCTATGTTCGCATAGATGAGTTCAAATGGCTTTGTTTTCATGGAGTTCTCAGTAATAAATCTGATGAACAGGTAACACACGGAACTTCGAATAATAGTGAACATTTGCCTAGGGCCTGCGGTTGACTTAAACTAAAGCAAAATGGATTAAACTTGTCAAGATGTTAAATTGCCTTGGTTCATTGCTTTAAGCATGAAGGTAGATGACATGCGACCTACACAATGGAGCATTGTCATTGCTTAAGGTCTGGAATATTTATCGCTGAGTTATTCAATGGTTTACATTGATCTTAAAGCTGATCTGTGCTTTGGATAAAGCAGATGCTCCTCTGTTTAAGTATCTGATCCCTAAGCTGCTTTGTTTCACCTTTTTGTTGTTATCTTCTTCTATTTCTAAGAATACATCTTCATTATATTGCATGCTGCAATTGCATATTACGATGAAACACTAACTTCATCATAGGTTTTTGCAGTTCTTTTAGTCTTCCAGTTCCAAAAAAGGAAACATTGTCTAGACACTCTATATTAGGCCCAAATGGCCTTCGGGGCCAGTGGCTAGGACCCAGTGCAGAGATAAAGGTAGAATCTCTGCCTATATTATTGTCACCTTTTACATGCAATATTGTGCATAGATGATATGACCAGTTGCTTGAAATTACAGGTCCAATATCCATGCAGTACAGACTTCAACCCTGCAGAAGATTTGAGGTTTGAACTTCCTGAACATTTTATTTGTTGCATTGATAACTTAGACTATGGCGTTCAGATTTTCAATCCCATCCTATTTTTTTGCACAAGAATGGGTTAAATCAATGAACGAATGTTTTATTTCATTCCTGTTGATTATTCCTATATTAGGCTGGTTTAATAGCTCTATTTTTGTTTGTGAATGATGAAACAGCCTCACTCATGCTGGTCAATATGATCATATGGCAGTCAAAGATAATGTTCCAGGGTCCCCTAGATCTACAATGGATTCGGTGCTCTCCTTGGATGATGGTAGATGGTCACGTCCTGCTGAACAGTCTTGGCCTGCATTAGCTACAGAAGCAATGGAAGATCCTTTCCAGTTTGTTGGTATCAGACAACCTTCTCCACCACCTGTTCTTGCTCAGGTTCGGCCGGGCGTTGCTCCTATCCCTCCATCTCAAGTTGCAGACCCAAGACCTGGGCCTGCAAAATCTTTGCAGGATAGTGAAAGTTCTTTTCAACATCTGCATGTGGTGAGTTTGCTGTGCTGATGATGTAGTATATCTTCCTTGAACAATTTTCATGTTGTCCTAGCTGTCAAAGACAAAGTTATGTACTTCATGTGGCAAAACCTGTCCTGATTGTTTTTCTGCATGATGATGATTTTGCTTTCTTGTTTTCCTGCTTGATTTGCACCACAGCCAGTAAATATGTTGCAAGACTTTTTGCGATTGGCTCAAAAAAATACTGCAAAGAACTTGGAAACTTGTGGGGTTCTTGCAGGTTCACTGGTGAGTCCTGTAAATTTTTTTTTTCCTCTTTCTTTATTGTTTATTTCTCATCCTGGAATTGACGGTGCCAAGGATGAAAATTGACTTACTCTTCATGTGCTGTAGAAAAACAGGGTTTTCCATATTACTACGCTAATTATTCCAAAGCAAGAGTCTACTTCAGATTCAGTAAGTTTCTAATCTGGTATTTAAGTTAGACTGTTCTGCTCATTTCATTTAATGAGGCAATGTGGCAATTGGCTTATGACTTTTTATCCTAGTTCTGTTATTAGGTCAGTGTAACCTACCAGTTAAGGATGTACCTGCCTGTCACGACATAATTATTTTTGCAATTGCTCATTGGTAACTGGGTTTGATGCTGGATGATGACAGTAGGATATTGGTCTCATCTAGTACATTATTACTTGGGAGAATTGATCCATTTTCTTTTAATTACAAGTTTCCTGTCATCCTAGTCATTTTGTCATGTTCCCTAACTATTGTTATACTGATGTTCAGTGTCAGACGTTGAATGAAGAAGAAATATTTGAAGTTCAGGACAGATTATCACTCTTCCCCCTTGGATGGATTCATGTAAGTCTTATCGACTGTTCTGTCATCTTCATTATGACTGACCTTACTGTATTTTTCAGGATTTCTGCCAATTATGTATCCATTACTTTGTTGAGAAGATCCCTCGATTTTGCAAGTCCTGCTTGATGTTGCCATCCTAAATACATTCAAGAATCTAATTATTTTAGATAATTCAGGAAAGACTAGTGGATGCAAATCCTTGGATGGTGAAAATCATTGTTGAGAATATTTCAGAGAATGGCTTAGAAGCAAGTTTTCTTTTTCCTTTTTTTATGCATAGTTCAACTGTTGAGGCAAATCTCAGTGGATGGCATTAGAGAGAAGAAAACATAATTTGAAGTCTGTCAGATTCTATGGAAAAATGACACTGCAGATTGGCGCTTGAGATTCTATATTCACAAAAATTATCAATTAGGAAACAAAATTGTTGACTTCTAGAGTTGCTACAAATGAAGACAAATCTGGATCGATTGAATCATCATGCATATCATCTGTTTAAAAGATACAAACATGTGGATGAATTCAAAGATTTCCTTTTTCATCTAATTCATGTACTATTAAAGTAGAAATTTATTTGAATAGGCACAATCATACTCTTCCTACAAGAACAAGGGGGATATTCAGAACTGTGGCAACTATAGAGGCATTAAGCTTATGAGCCATACAATGAAATTGTGGGAAAGAGTTATTGAGTATCGTTTGAGAGTAGAAACCAAGGTCTCTGTAAATCAATTTGGATTTATGCCAGAAAGATCTACCATGGAGGCTATCTTCTTAATACGACAGTTGATGGAGAGATATCGAGAAAAGAAGAAGGATCTACATATGGTATTTATTGACCTCGAGAAGGCATATGATAGGGTCCCAAGAAAAATTTTGTGGTGGATTCTTGAGAAGAAAAAAGTATCATTAAAGTATGTAGAGGCAATCAAGGATATGTATGATGGTGTTACTACATGTCTGAAGGCCTGTGATGGCACATCAAGTTATTTTCCGATCACAGTAGATTTACATCAAGGTTCGGCACTGAGTCCTTATCTTTTGCACTAATTATGGATGAACTAACAAAAGATATTCAAGGTGAGGTGCCGTGGTGTATGCTGTTCGCAGATGATATTGTACTTATTGATGAGACCAAGGCTGGGGTCAGTGCTAAATTAGAATTATGGAGAAACACGTTAGAGTCCAAAGGATTTACGTTAAGTCGGAATAAGACGGAATACATGAAGTGTGAGTTTGCCACGACAAGAGGAGATGATCAAGAATTTGTGGATATGCTTGGACAGGAGGTACCTAAGAAAGATGCTTTCAGATATTTGGGATCAATTTTGCAAAAGAGGGGAGAGATTGACGAGGATGTTAGCCATAGAATCAAAGCAGGTTGGATGAAATGACGCAGTGCATTAGGATTTTTGTGTGATCACAAAATCCCTCTTAGGTTAAAGGGAAAATTTTATAGAACAGCAATAAGACCTACAATGTTATATGGAGCTGAATGTTGGCCGATACAAAAGCAACATGAGCATAAAATTGGAGTAGCGGAAATGAGAATGTTAAGATGGATGTGTGGTCATACAAGGATGGATAAGATAAGAAATGATGATATTCGATGAAAAGTTGGAATAGCACCTGTGGCAGAGAAGATGAGGGAACATAGATTGAGATGGTTTGGACATATTTTTCGTAGATCCTTAAATGCTCCGATTAGAACAGAAGTGTGTTACCGAGAAAACGATATGAAGAAAGGACGAGGTCGGTCGAAACTTACTTGGGGGAAGATAGTAAAATAAGATTTAATAGAGTGAGAAATAGATTGACGTATGGTCTGCCTTAGGACGGAGTGGAGGAAAGCTATCCGCACTGTAGAGGAGGAGATTTCCTATGTTCCAGAGTGCCTTGTTTAGTCCTTTCTATTTATTTATTTATTTATTTTTGGGTATCTATATTTTTACTTTTATTTTAGTATATTTTAAGCTTTTTGTTTCGAGTTCATCGACCGTCGACCCTAACTGGTTTGGGATAAAGGTGATGTTGATATTGATGTTGATGTTGATGTTGATGTTGATGTTGATAGAAACTAGAAATGTGACTTTGAATTCACAAGGCAGAGGGATGAGAATTTCAGTGTGAATAGTCGTAGAAGTAGACACCAAATGTCATGTTCTTTAGTTTTTCTGCATCCTAGTTTGCCAAATTCGGTATAGCTACTATTACAATCCTCATTAGTCTTTTTTCTCTGTGGTAGCCTGCTGATTTTTTCTACGACTTTTATTTATTTTATGGTTGTATGTTACAACTGGGAGTTCACCTTGCGTGTACCTCGATATTTGGCAGTGCATCTGTTACCAGTAGTGTTCTGTCAAAACATGAATTCATTCCTTCTAATTTTCGCAAAGTGGTGTCCTTTTGTCATGACTAGTGTGAATAAAACTTAATTACATTCTTCTCCTTGTAAAGCCCAGAGTTAAACTTACATTTATCCATATTTCGAGAGAAAGTATCTCTTGCTTTTCATTCCATTCCCTAGCTGCCTGCTCAACTTCCATCTTTATTGAGAACCCTATTGGTCTTACCACAGCTTGTAATGCCAGTTAACACGGAAGGAATTCTTAGGGCAATTTTTTCAGGAAATGCATGTGCTCAGTTTATCGCATCATTTCCTTTTCTGAATGTACTTTTAGAAGCAGTCTTAAAACCTTTTTTACCCCAGTGCTTGATCCCTAAGGTACTTTTGTCATTTACAGACGCATCCATCTCAGACCTGCTTCATGTCATCAGTGGATCTGCACACACATTATTCATATCAGGTAATTTTTTTTTTCCCTTCTCTCTGATGGCATGCCATGTAGTTAAACCTACAGTCAGACTTTTATAAAATGTGCACTGTAGTCTTAGCTGTTCAACTTGAAATTTGTCCATTTGCAGCATGGTTTTATAGACCAAGCAGTCATGGTCATCTGTAATTTTGGAGTAATTATATAACTTATTTAACAAATAAGAGCGCTTCTCTTAAAGATAACAGTAGCAGAATCTGCTTCTACAACTTTCTTAAGGCTAAAGCGCTCTCTCTTAGATAACCTCGATAATGAAAGGAAAGTTAATTTGAGGTTATTTGATAGGTTCATTACTATAACTGTGGTGCGATCAAATTTTGGGCTGAATCTCCTGATAAAATTTGCTTTCTGGACTTACTTGTAGATTATGTTGCCAGAGGCAATTGCGATTGTAATGGCACCTACAGACACGTCCAGGTAATTTTGTGCAGGCAGTCTTCCTCGCTGAATGGTTTGGAAGTGGATGTTTCCACTCTTAAATTTTCGGTTGGCTAGTTACCAGTTATCGTGCTTACCACTCGTGCATTTCAACTTACAGTCCACATGGGATATTCCATCTTTCTGACCCGGGAGGTGTCAATGTGATTCGCAACTGCCAAGAACGCGGGTTTCATCCACATGAGGAGCCTTCGGATGGTAGCCCCATTTATGAACACTGTTCACACGTCTTTATGAACTCTAAGTCGAAGTGTGACGTGGTTGATCTCCGGTGAGACGGCAAATAGACGGAGGAAAGGTACAGCTAAAATAACAATATATCTCCTTTTGTGAGTGATATTGTAAATTCAACTGGAATTTTGAAGTCATAAACGGGAAATGTAAAGCATGTCCATTTGTTTTACCATTCCACTTCCATGTATAATGGAGGTCGAGAACATAGTTGGATAGCGGATTTGGTCGACGGAATCGGCCTCCTGGATGTAGGAACAAAAATCATATTCCTAACATGGTTGAATACATTATTGATGAAGACGGGCGTTCATAGCTTTGTGTAAACTCAGACATTTGCCGAGAGACTTAAGCCTCTACAGAAAATCAGTTAAACTCACGCTCAGCCAGAAATCTTGCCGGTTTATGATTTTGTGGAGGTTGATGCTAAGCTTAAGCGTAGGTCAACCTCGACTTCGTTTGTCTCAACTTGGGGACATTCCATGGGCTTACTGTCACGACCCATGGCTCGGGTATACTCTGCCCGTCCAACATAAGGTTGGCCGGGATCGCCATCTGACTGCATTGGAATCGCTGGGGGCGACCCACGCTGGAGCCTAGCCGAAGTGGTGAATCCACGGTGCATTCTCTGGTGGAAGTGAACAAACCGTCCTAGCTTAGCCGCATGCGTAGATAATGCGGGCCCCCCTATCGCCAACGGGCGTTGACGACGATCGCTGATTAACTGGGCTTGCTTAGCCCATTGTCGTTCCCTCTTGTGCGCATTCTGATGGCCTCCCAGCGCTTGAGAATTCAGGAACTCCCGGCGGCAATATTGGCACTGAAATTTCCTGATTTCTCCATCACACGGTGCTGCCACCGGCGTCTCGTCGGATGCAGCCACCGGAACACCGAACAGCTTCAGTTTTGGCGGCCTCTCGTTTTCGCTGTCAGGATGAGTGTGCTCCAGTGCACACATCATGCAAATCTAGAGACGAGAGAGAACAGTTACTCTCTTTTTTGTTTTAGGTTCTGTGCAGTATTTCTCGTGATATGGGTAGTGAGGGTCGAGACTGAGTATTATATAGAGAAGGGATGGAGCCAAAAGAAGCGTGCGAAAGAGATCCGATGTGAGCTTTCCGCATGAACTTAGAAAGTGCTGAACTGAACCATATCCAAAACAACAGAGAAAAGGAGTCGCTTTTCCTGTTTGATTTGTTGCTTCCTTCTGTGCTGATCCTAAGTCACCTTGCTTTATGAGTCCTCACCTTTGTAGCCTACTCACTCTTATCTCCAACCATTGCCTGACTCACCACCGCCGCAAATTGCGTGCAACGTCACCGGCTCGAGATTCGGAATCCGGAGTGCAAGACACTAATCGAAAGCGGGTATGTTCGTGAAACTGCAAATGAGATCCACTCGATCGAGTTTCAGTAAGGGTGCTTGGGAGAGCTTCTGAAGAGGGGCTCTTGTGAAAATGCAATTAGAGAGTTAAAAAGAAACTCCCATTTGGATGCTGTTAATCATACCAGGCAATCGATTTTATTGGATCGCTCCGGCATCATATCAGTAGGATCCACACCCGCAAAGCATGGGCCGGACCGGCATAGGGACGGATGATTGTGTCTGCCGCTAGGCAGGCCCAATTTGACAATCCACTTCGCTTCTGTTCTCTTTGGACAGACTCGAGCGCAGGGCCATCCAAAGTGTGTGGCAGGATGATGTTGGAGGTCCTCCCACAAGGCTACACATGTCCTCCGAGCAATTTGCTTTGTCCCTCCAACCATCATTCGACGATAATTTATCGTCACAGATCATGTCCGAATGTTGACATCGTACTGTCTAAATATCTCACGCAATGAATTCCTAGAATTTCTTTGTTCTTCAGATTTTTCAATTGCTCACGAACCAAACTCTAATACCATCCACTTATCGTGAAAGATTTCATCAATCATGCTGATAACGTACGAGTAATTCAATCGTTCCGTCGTTCTTCTCATTTTCTAAGTCGTTATCAGAGTTTGGATATCCTAAGGAAATTTTTGAGTGCGTTGGGTGCACGTGGCGCCGTTTCTGTCAAACTCAATACACCAGTCGAAAACCATGCGCTTGTTTTGTAAGTTCCCCTACCAAAATCACTTTTTTCCCCCAAGCACCAATAGAAGGGTCCTCCACGAATGGCCTCGCCACATGCTGTATCAACCTTAACCACTAATTTAGGTGTCCCTAACATGCGGCTGTCTTCACAAAGATGAGCTCCACTGTATGCTTTCCCCGACAGCGTTTCACGATTTCGAACCGTCCATTCCGAAGGGTAATCTAAATCGTGCTCACGTTCAGACGATGTAGGATGCGTCTGGTTCAGTACTTGTGGAGAGTCTTTGGCCAACCGTCTTTAGCCTAACGGGGTCTTGGAGAAACGCAAAAGACTGTTTGATAAATTGTAATTAGAAAGGGCTTCGAGGAAAATGCAAGATCGTCTTGTCCGTAGTCCTCCTCCTGCGACGTCTATTCGGTGATGGAAGTCACACTGTGCCTGCTTTCAAATCGCCTCTTAGTTACTCCTATACACATGATCTTCACTTGAAAGGCTCGTTTAGTCATCGTTTGAAAAATGCTTATGTTTGCTGTGCTTTCGAACGGGTTCACCGCACCATCTACCACAAAGTTTTGCCAACTTGGACCGATCTTTGATATTACTTTTAAACTCGAGTTTAATGTGCAGTATCAATTTGAGCTCGAGAGGGCATGTTGTAGGTACCTAACGACCCAACAATCATATTGTCCTATGAGGCTCGGCCTAATAATCGCATGTCCCAATTGACATTTGTCAACTTAGGCTCACGAAGGATTTATTTTCAAAAGAAAAAAAAATTCTAAAAAGAATTTTTACAGATCTGAAAGCAAAACATTCTTAGAAGAGATGAAACAGTCGGGCTAGATGGGAGTGCCTCGAAACTTAGACTTCTTTTGTTAAAAAAAAAATTGATAATTTAGAAAATAAAATTATCGCTTATACTTCCTATAAAAATGAATATGCGAAAGCTATTTCATCGCCCGCGAAAATATATAAATATGATTTTTCATTGAGCTTTAATAACATTTTTGGGCAACAATTTTTTTTTTCTTTTGCAAACGGAAAAAACGAGAAAAAGAATTTTCTGTTCTAATATCATGTCACCAACCAAAAAAAAAAAAAAGAAGAAGAAGAAGAATCCCACGTTTAAATTTTCTCATTGGGTGGAGGATTTGAAGATAAGAGTCAAATGTAATGTTAAATCATGTCCCCACCCGGCCTTCCTTTATGCCCGACCCCTTTCCGTTATTCACTTTCGTTTTCATCTCTCCAACATTTTTTTAGTATATATAAATATTGTGACTCGCATAAATTGACTTTTATTTGATATTCCTGAACATCTCGAGTAAATACTGACGAAAGGAATCCTTTTCATATTCGGACAATCCATCAGAAAGTTTTGATACTGAAATGCAAACCGTATGGGGATTTTGGCAGTTTCGATTTTTTCTTTTGTGAAAAAGTAACTAGTAAAAATGACGGGCAATTCGAATAAAGTTATTTCTCTTGAAAAAGCGCGACCTTTATTATCGATATTTTTGGATTTTTAATATGGTGTCGGCTGGAGATAAGCAGAGCTTTAACATCACAAATGCTTCTGAAGCACAAAGGAGGGCTTTTGTTCACTAGCTTCCACTTAGCCCAGGATTTCTTACGCTTTTCTATCAAAAGCATGACCTGGGAAGATGTTGATGTCCAAAACCATATGCATTCTCCCTGATCACAACCTAATGCATCCACATTGGCCCATCTCACCGTCTCTTCTCACGTGCGAAACGTCGAATCCGTCGGCGGTGACGTGACCAGTCCACCGGGACAGTCGTTCGACATGGATCCCACGGTGAGAGCCGCGTTGATCCTGTGCCAATGGGTGGGTGGCCTTGCACAGCTCGTCGCCTCGTTGCCGGTTCGGTCACAGGGGCCCTCTTGGCATCGACTTGAGAGTTCGAAAGCTCGATCGTCGCATACTGGACAAGGTGCGAGACCTAGTTGTTACTGTTGATTACGCAATGTTTGAGACTGGAAGTGTAGTTGTTCCAAATGACAGAGTCATTCTCTTCAAATTTCTTTCCGGCAGAAGCGCTTAATTATTTCTTCTGCTCGATCACTGCGGTTTGCATCTTCAGATACGACCTAAGTTTTATGCATCGCGCTCTGTTGTTCATCGAGACAGATGAAGAATGGATCCCCACTTTCACTCTCAATCAACGTGCCACAGTTGAGGGCTTCTTGATTCCCAGAGCTTGTTTGAACATGTGAAGCATTTAGGCATGACTATTCAGATGACAATTTCAGAAGGGGTTAGAATAAACTGGATGGGATATTTCGAATTCATCATACACAGTATGTCGCATCGTATGCAAGCCGGAACAAGACCGCAGTTTGATATAGATCAGCATTCAAAATCATATGTAAATTGTCACGAAAATCACGAGATCCAACGTCCATCGTCTTGCCCTGAAGTTCAGAATCATTTGCAAGTTCGTTGCCACCAAGTTCGATCTTTTTTTCTAACTAATCGTGGAAATTTACAACTTCATCACCACTTGCTACATTAACGTTGTTTTCGCATCTCTCAGGTACATGGAAACTGGGCTTTCTGTATCAAATCAAACAGTCGTTTTTCCCAACTTCTAAGCTGTTGTAGGGCTTGTTCATACCTCAGTCTTGTGGTCCTCGGCCAAGGAGACTTTGCTTAGCCTGCTCGGAAGCAAGTTGACGGCCTCGTTCAAACTCTTTTTGCCGCGAAACCGGCGCCGGCGTGACCCGAACAGTGCTCTCTGGACTAGGACTTTCCCCAAGTTGGAGCTCGATGCGCCCCCCTCCGACTTATGCTCCCGCGCCGTGCAGATCGCTTGGTTTCTGCTCATGCCCTTTTCCTCTGCGCACGCGGCCTTCTGAGAAGCCATTTTTTTTTTTCACCCTTACTTTCGCAAAGCGGATGCGAATTGCGAAATCCGTCATCTGCAGAACCGATATTTCGCGAGGCACATCTTCAGGAAACCAAATTGCGTGGAGAATAGGGACACTTCGGAATCTTCTCTTGGTGCAATTCATACTCATGGAATAAGTATTTTACTGTCTGACGAGACAAGAAATGAATATCAGGAGGTCATTCCCTTTTTGGGAAGGAGCAGCACAAAGTTTCCTGGAGGTCCCTGCGCCGTGAAGCTGTTTAACCATCCAGCTCGAATGAAAAGGATCGACTTGGAGGGTCGGAAATGCACGACGAGACGGGTCGGTTCCGGAAAGCGATTCCACAAAACCGTTGCTCCACGAGCATATGCTCGTAAAAGACATCTTTAGACAGCATCTGTCTGAGCTGATGACACTTATGAAGCAGAGGATGCAACTGATACTAGGAGAATAAAAGCATTTATGCCAAGTGAATTGGTCCTTGACATTTGAAGCCACACTTGCTGATGGGAATTATCCCGTTCATCTCTGCTTGTGTACTGCCTAGTGACATAAGGGTTTAAGTCCCTTTGCTCCTGCAAGGCTTCCAGCTTCGTTCTGGTGCTTGACAATAAGCAAAAGTCATCAGGAGATTACGGCAGAAGAGGAGAAAATCATTACATTAAAAACCTAGAACTATCAGATCATGAATGATGCGCGGCATTCGGGGTTTACTTCGACACCAAGTAATTTGTTCGACTTCTCGATCGTCTAAACGTCGTGAAAGGGGAGAACGGGAAATCAAACGGCTCGAAACCTCTTGCTAGGATACCACCGTTAAGGTTGAGTGTACAATCATCTATTTTAAAGACCTAGAACTATCTCAGCACTCACAAATATTTCTCATGAAATTCAGGGAAAAGTCTTCTCCGAAGCACCTCAATTTATATTTATCTCATCCAAACAATCCTTTTTATGAATGGATTTAAAATTGTCGAAACTTCTATCAACTTACTCGTCAAAATGAACCTAACTCCATATGAGCTCGTTTTGGGATGATCATGAAAGAGTGTTCGAATTCGGCGACGAGTACTCGTCGTCGATTCCTCCGGCGAGATTGTTCAAGGCCGTCACTGTGGACTCACATAACCTCATCCCTAAGCTCACGCCTCAAGCTTCAAGAAGAGCATCGACATCCTCCAGGGCGACGGAGGGCCCGGGACCATAAAGCAGATCAACTTCATCCGACAGGTACAGGTACACCGTAAGCAATCTCGAGCAGAAGTTTGAATCCATTGCTTATGAAGTCAAGATCTAGCCGACGCCGGACGGCGGGATCACGAGCAAGATGACCATACTAGGCCAAGGGCGACGTCGAGCTCGAAGAAGAAGGCATCAAAGCCGGCAAAAAGAGAGCCGACCCCGGATGACCCGGGACGGTCACCAAAATCCCCGAAGCTTATGCTTGGAAAATCCTCAAGAGCTCCCTGTCGATGAATTTGGGACGATCCCCCTCAGTAAGCACACTTGGTATTTTGTGTCTTGTGCCAAAGTCGTGTTTGGTTCTTCTGATTCCTCACAGATGTCATCGTCACTTAAAAAATAAGTACATAACTTGAGGGTCGAAGTGGAGAGTAGTTTTGCGCGTATCTAGATTTGGGTGCTCTTTCATTTCGATATACTACAGATTTGGGAGTTACAATGTTTTTTTTTTTTTTGCTCTTTCAATCTACCGGCATTGTTATTATCTATACAGTGTTGGTGCAATCTAGACTCGCACTTTCTATTGGCAAAATCGTAGCTATCGGATAGGAAAATCTCGACGTGTATTCATCACTTATGATGATGCAAGATTTGATGATTGGCTGCTAGTTACGTTTTGATTTTATGGCAGATTTTTTTGTATAGAGTAAGCGAGTTTTTACAAGTTACACTAAATTGATTCAATTATCAAATTTTATCTGAGTGCATTTACAAGTCATTTAACGGTGGCCTTCTTCTATAGAATCGAGCCAATGTGAAATAATCAATTTCCCTTTTTCTATTTGAGCTAACATGGCCCAATCACATACCTCGATCTTGCCCCTAATCAACTATTGACATAGACACACACACACACAAAATAACATGAGACGACGTCGTAGGTCATGGGCTCTTCGAAAGCCACATGAGAAAATTCTCGACTTTTATGGTAATGTGATTAGTTCACTGACCTAAGCTGAGTTTTCAGGAGCACCCTCGCGGTGCCATGGGTAATGTTACCATGAAATAAGTCCTAATCGTGAGAAGCAAAATTAGTGAGATTCGAATTGCAAAGTCCTTACCTTGGCTCAATAAGCCATTGCATGTTACTTCTGTCGAAAGGGCGGATCCGATCAAATCTCTACATACATACATACATACATACATATCGTATGCATGTAGGCATACATACATACATACATAAAACACAGGAGCACTGGATTTACCCTCTCAATTATTTGAATCCCCTTCGCTCGCTCTCGCTCCCTCTCTCCCTCCCCTAACCCTGCACGAGCACAGACGGCGAAAGGAGTCGCGTGGCTATTTGGCATCGCCAAGAAGACGACGTCGACAGCGGCGCTCTCGCTTCGAATTTCTTCCGACCCACGATTTTGTTTCCCTAGCCATGTCGCTGAGACCTAGCGCGAGGGCGGAGGTTCGCCGGAACCGCTACAAGGTGGCGGTGGACGCCGACGAGGGGCGGCGGCGCAGGGAGGAAAACCTGGTGGAGATCCGCAAGAACAAGCGCGAGGAGAGCTTGCTTAAGAAGCGCCGCGAGGGGTTGCAGTTGGCTACCCCTCTCCAATCGGCTAACGTGGAGAAGGTATCGCAGTGCTTCTTTCGCTTTTCCTTTCCCTTTTTTTTTTTACCCGTGAAATCTTCTTGTTTCCGTGTCGAGTGCGCGGTCGTAGGCGGTTAGGGTTTGGCTGCGGCGATCAGTGGGTTTCTCGGATTTGAAATTTTGAGTTTGATTAATGTTGAGTATTGAGTGAGGGCTCTCGATTTGTTGGATGCTGGGCGATCTCAATTCGGTTTTGTGTTGCCATTGAGAAGAAAAGTTCAAAAGGATATGATGTAATGGTTGTACCAAGTGATAGCTGCTACACTTTGTTGCCTGAAGTTCGCTATCACATTGTCTACACGAAAATGCAGCGCAGTGTAGTTGCTGGATGATACATTACTGTTGCTTGATTTGCTTTCTCGCTATTGTGGAGTGCTTGATTTGATTGAAGAGTGCTATTTTAGTGGCCTTATTTTCATATTTGTTGCAGTTGGAGAGTCTTCCATTGATGGTAGCCAAAGTTTGGTCTGAGGATTCTGCATCGCAACTGGAAGCAACTACACAGTTCCGAAAGCTTCTTTCCATAGGTATTTGGAAGTTGTATTGGGTCTTCTTATTTGATGGTTTCTATCTGGCTTGTTTTTACTTTTCCTTTCACCTAAGTTGAAGTTGGAAAAATATAACCTTTTAATTGCAGTGGACGCTGTTGCCGTGTAAGTTCAGATTTTGTGCATTGTCGTTGTAGTCACTTATGTTACATCTGCACTAAGCTGATGTAGCTGCAAAATTTTTGACTTACAGAGAGAAGTCCTCCAATTGAGGAAGTTATACAATCCGGTGTAGTTCCACGCTTTGTCGAGTTTCTGCTTAGGGAAGATTTCCCACAGCTTCAGGTTTGAAACTGTCGATCGATTTAGAACACTCGGTTGATAAATTCAGTCTGGCATATGAGTAGTGATTCCCTTATCATCTTGTAGTTTGAAGCTGCATGGGCTCTCACAAATGTCGCATCAGGAACCTCAGAGAACACCAAGGTCGTGATTGATCAGGGGGCAGTTCCTATCTTTGTGAAGCTGCTCGCTTCACCTAGTGATGATGTCCGTGAACAGGTATCCTCTGATATGGTTTCTCAACCTTAAAAATCGTATATATTGATAGTCTTGTGTTGGTGACATTTTATTTGTGGAGTTAAGTTTTGTTGAATTTGGTACCTTACAGGCTGTGTGGGCTCTGGGAAATGTTGCTGGCGACTCGCCCAAATGCCGTGATTTAGTCTTGGGTCATGGAGCATTGATGCATTTACTGGCTCAATTAAATGAAAATGCAAAGCTGTCAATGCTGAGAAATGCCACATGGACTTTATCGAATTTCTGCAGAGGCAAGCCACAGCCTCCATTCGAGCTAGTCAAGCCAGCACTTCCATCTTTGGAGCGTCTCATTCATTCGAATGATGAAGAAGTTCTGACAGACGCCTGTTGGGCGCTTTCTTATCTTTCTGATGGTACAAATGACAAAATTCAAGCTGTTATTGAAGCAGGTGTCTGCCCTCGGCTAGTTGAGCTTCTGCTGTAAGTATTTAGTTGATATACTAATCAGCAATTGCTCCTTGTCATGTTATACTAATTTATATATTCGTTCAACAGTCATCCTTCTCCTTCAGTGCTGATTCCTGCCCTTCGTACTGTTGGAAACATCGTAACTGGAGATGATGTCCAAACTCAGGTTTGATTGTGTGCTGGCATTCTTTTTATTATCCTCTCCATGAGAAAATATAGTTGACCATATGGTTTGGTAGTACCTGCTTTTTCATTATACTCATGGACTTTGGAAGACAAGTTCAGTGCTCTAGAATGTAGTCTAGTTCATATATTGTTGAAGTTGCTTAGCTCATGTATGATGCTATAGTATGTGATTAAGGCAAGTATTCTCCATGTTTAAGGCAATAATATTAGCTAGGGAAACCAATTTTTGCGAGCACTAAGTTTTGCTGTTTATGATCCTCTGTTCTCTTGAAGAGGTGCCTTATTAATTTGAGGATATATCCCTGGCCATGTTAGTACAGGAAAACAGTCTAGAAGATGGTTGACTAGATGATTTGATTACCTACTTTTTAATTACTCATGGACTTTGGAAGACAGGTTCAGTGTTCTAGAATGTAGTCTAGTTCTTATATTGTTGAAGTTGCTTAGCTCATGCATGATGCTATAGTATGTGTTTAAGGCAAGAATTTTCCGGGTTTAAGGCAATAATATTAGCTAGGAAAACCAATTTTTTTAAGCAGTAAGTTTTGGTTTTTATGCTCCTCTGTTCTCTCGAAGAGGTGCCTCGTTAGTTGAAGATATATCCCTGACCATGTTAGCATAGGAACACAGTCTGCATGCTTTCATGATGTTCTCTATTTGAGCTTTGTAGAGCCGTGATGTTAATGCGAGTGTTTTGACCAGTTCATTATTAATAATGGTGCGCTCCCCTGCCTTCTGAGTCTGTTGGCCCACAATCACAAAAAGAGCATCAAGAAAGAAGCATGCTGGACAATCTCAAATGTCACAGCTGGAAATAGTGGGCAGATACAGGTACAGATTATTTCAGAAGTTTCATAGGAAGCATTTGTGCAGGATGATGCTGTGGATCTTGATGTCTTGAATGTTGTTTAACGGCTCACAAAGTGTGTCCAAACTAACGTGCTTGGGCTGTAGAAAAGATAATGAAGTTAATGTGTATAGTCCTCTATCAATACATGAGTTTCCTTCCCACATGCTTTATCGAAGGAAATATAAAAAATCTAAGACATAGCTGACCTAGGAAGCTACTCTAATTGGGAAGTAGTGTTTTGTGTTAATTGCCTGATAACTTGATGTAGGCTGTCATAGAAGCTGGTCTTATTGACCCTCTCCTCAATCTGCTTCAAAATGCTGAGTTTGATATAAAGAAAGAGGCAGCTTGGGCAATATCAAATGCGACATCTGGGGGTACGCATGACCAAATCAAGTATGTATCTTCTAAGTTTTGTCCTGAGTCCCTCATTTCTTTTCACTTTCATGAATCAAATAATTCTTGTTCCCCCTTCTCATGGTAGGTATTTAGTGAGTCAAGGATGTATCAAGCCACTCTGTGATCTGCTTGTGTGCCCTGATCCAAGGATTGTAACTGTCTGCTTAGAAGGACTAGAGAATATTCTGAAGATTGGGCAAGCAGAGAAGGAACAAGGAAATACTGGAGATAATGTTTATGCCCAGATGGTAGAGGATGCTGAGGGGCTGGAGAAGATTGAGAATCTCCAGAGTCATGACAACAATGAGATCTATGAGAAGTCGGTCAAGATTCTTGAGACATATTGGGTGGAGGAGGATGATGAGATAGTACCTCCAGGTGATAATTCTCAATCGGGCTTCAACTTCGGAGGCAATGGACTACCAGTTCCATCTGGTGGATTCAACTTTTAATTGAAGGTAAAAGTTAATTGCATAGCGTGGATCCTTTTCTTTTTGGCCGATTAGCATGATGTGCCCCAAGGAAAAGCTAGTGTGGGCTGTGGGCTATCTATAGGGTAGTCTCTAATAAGTGAGCACTTTAAGCTGATCAAACTAGAGGACTGAGAAACTTTGGTTCTTTGTCTTATAAGACGCTGATTCTTGATTGCAGGGAATTAACGTTGGGGCAATTGATAATCACATTGGGGCGCTATTGAAGTCAGAGTTGTGTCTCACAGTCTGTTGTGGTCGAAGGGGTGTCTGAGCACATCTTTCTGTCGGTGCTTCATCGTCCCAAACAAGCAGCCTATGGACTTGACCTTCATGCCTCATTCAATGAGCACGATGTTGAGTTTTTGAGTGTGTCAAGAGGTTCATTCATGAGGGTTGTCGCTTGAATGCTTTGGCTCATCTTTGCATGCCCATCGTCTTTCTATTCCGAGTCAGTTTACAATTGCTAGTTTTTTTTCCTAGATTTAATGAGTTTTCAGCTGGTCGTTGCATCTCTTTTGAACACATCTGAAAACCTCATTCCTGATGTGCCACAAAGTCTACAAGTACGAAGGCAAATCCATGAGTTTTTGTATTTCAGCACCTGTGTTCTATGTCAACTGCAGTCACTTTTTTCCCAATATTATCATTAACAGCATGAAAGAAGAGAAAGGAAGGCAAGTTTTGTCTTTCTTTCGATCCAACCAAAAAAAGCCCCCCATGAACCACATCGGAAAGAAGAAGCGACACGGACGCACAAAATGAGAAGCGGCACAGAAGATCAAGAAAACACTCTTCGATATCATCCTGCTCTTCGTGGAGATCAGCCCGAGAATTCAATGACGATGATCACTGTCTCGGCTCTCACCTTGCCCGCCTCTCCAACTTGACCCTCGAGGCTCAGAGTTCTCAGAGAGATGTAGAGATCGTGTTAATTGCGCCCAGACGGAGTGAATAAGCTTCGACACAAGCTTGCCACCTACCGCTCCGGCAACTTCTTGCAACCTGCGGAGCAGGGTGAAGAGGGAGGACGTGATGATCCTGCCAATCATAACGGTGGTGCTGGTGGCGGTTGGGCTGAGCGATTCAACTCGTCGATCTGATGTTTGTGGCCTGGATGGGCCGAACGAACATTTGTTGCCCAATCCTATGGCACGTGAACGCCTCGAGTCTCCACACGATTGCGAAGTGATGCAGTCTATACATGTTTACACGAGGGATTATAGTAATACGGTCAATGCTGGAAGTTAATTGCACAAAAAAGAAAAAAGAAAAGAAAAGAAAAGAGCATAGTAGACACATAGCTGAGTCTATTAAGTGGCCTATGAACATAGAAATATATTAGTAAATGCACTAATCTGACCTCCTCGTAGCGCATAGGAGGCACGCCGAACATCTTTTTTCCTGAGGGACTTCGTTTCCTTCCTGAGACTGCGTTTCTCATAGGCTCTATTTTTCTTTTTTGTGCACGTGCGAGAGCCGGATTTCACACGTTTCTAATAGGTTTTTTTTTTTCCTTCTCCTCCTCCTCCTCCTTGCATAGAACTAGAGATTGCCCTTGGAAAAGTTATTCGGCCTAAGAGTAATCCGACCAATGCACTTAATGATGCCATGTATGTCACATCTTGATACGAGAATCCTGTCGACTAAGGTTGTTTTTTTTTTTTTGTATCGAAGGTATCCGGACCAGCGGCCGTACGGATCGCGCACCTCGACTAATCCTCCGGGAGGGCTAGCGCAGCATCCCACCGCCACCGGCACCCAGCGAGATTCGAACCCAGGACTTCTCGTGAAAAGGGCAGAGCGCAAACCAGCTAAGTCACCGACGGGTGGGTTACTAAGGTTGTTAGTATGACTTGACTTGAATTTTAGTGTTACGGAATGGTCGAGTATTGCTTTATAGATGTGGGCTTGTATACGGTGGCAAATTTTGCTCTCATGCCATGACTAAGGAATTTTGTTGTTCGATTAGAAGTTTTCTTGCGCATTTTTTACGTTGTTGTTAGGGATTGGATCCACACTTTTCGCCGAAACCCTAGCGCTCCTTGAGGAGTTGAAGTGGGTAAGCTCACGAGATGTGGAAAGTGTATATTCTTACTATATTTAATCTAAGTTCATTTTCATGTTGCGAAAAATCCGAAACTAGTACAAAAGTCACATTTACTCAAATTAAGTTTCGTGTCCTAAAGAATTACATATTTTTAATAGATTTTCAAAGCTAGGGAAAAATTAGCAAATTTTAGCATATCTCCCATTTTTGTTTTTGGTGATTTGAAAATTTTTAGTGATATAAAAATTGATTTGGTTTAAATGTGGCACTCATGTATCAGTTTGAGATTTTTTTTTTATATAACATGAAAGAATGTGGCACGAGCTCACCAATTTAAGATCTTTTGTGACTTGAAAATTAGTTTTGAGTAAAAGTGGTACATGTGTATCGATTTGGGATTTTTTGGTAATATCAACCTAATTTTTTTATTGTGAAAAATGTAATTTACGTTATTCTCACGTGAGTGGCAAAAAGAAATTGCGAATGCTCACCAGTCCCTCGCCAAGCAACAACTTTTAACTCCAACCCAGTTGCAATTTAACCCAATTCATACACCACTAACTCCTCTACATGTACACTAGAGTGAGATCAGAGGAGAACTAGAGATTTAATGTAACCAATCAATCACTCAATCATGCAAGGGCCTAAAGGATGATTTTTTCATACCAGGAAGACAATTGAATCATACATTACAAGATCCGGCAAATCCGGAATTTGTCACGAATCAAAACTTATTATTGGCTCGTTCCTCCGAATATCATCGCCACGTGACATGATCGCAACTCAATAACATAGACTCTCGAGAAAAACTCTGCATTGCGATCATAGATTGCAACTCGAAATTCTTTCTCAAGAGAGGCTTTCCCAAGCTGTTTAAGAGTAAGAAGGGGAAAAAAAGGCATATGAACTTCGAAAAGACACACTGAAAACGCCATAAGATCCCGTGGTCCTTTGGTTTTTGTCTGATCTTGAAGACATTACGAAAAGATCTAAAGGAGCTTTCACCTTCCCTCGCCACCTCATCGTATCTGGCGGAATCTGTCTCAACCCGGCATCACGCTCAGTTTTCTTAAGTTCATGTTCAAATAGTTATTGAACTTGGGCTTAATATGTAATATTATCTTTAAATTTTTAATTTGTTCAATGTAGTCAATGAACTTTACCTCAATATGTAATGTCATTTCATGAAATCTTAATTTGTCCAATGTGATTTATGGACTTTTAATACAAGTTCAATTTAGCCCTTAGATTAATATGAAAATGTTTGAAGTTGTCTCCCAGCTTGAATTAATGGAGGAACAACATTAATCATTTTCAAACAATTTTGGGATTACATTGAACTGTCGAGATACCACATTGAACAAATTAGAAATTAAGTGATCACATTGTATATTAGATTGAAGTTTAGGGATCATATTAAACAAATTAAAAGTTCATGGATCATATTGCACGTAAAAATAAATTTTAAAGAGCATTAATTCATATCACTATCTCTAAGTCATTAATCATCTTATAGAGGTCATTTTGGGCAAGAAAGATGCGTTGATCCGCTTTTAGGTAAACATTCAACACGGCTATGCTGGCAAGTAACAAAATAAAGCTCTCGAAAATAGCACATTGTTTGATGGATTAATATCATGAAAAATCTAAAACTAGCATATTTGTGAAAAATTTACCATATATTAGCTTCCATTGAATTTTATGTTAAATTTGCCGACGTGGTATGACGAGGTGGTAAGTCTATATGCAAATCCAAATAGTTAATATCACGAAAAATCTCAAACTTGTAAATTTGTTACAAATTAAAATTTATCTCAAACTAATTTTGTGAGTCACAAAAAATCCAGAACTTCTAAAAATGTGACACATTTACTCTCAGTCAATAGTCCCAAACAGGGTCAAGTTGGGGTGTGCAATCAAAGCTTATTTTCCATATTTCTTTGACATCGCCTTTATATCATTAATACCTAGATTTTTTTTCGTTTTAATTCACTATTGAATATGACTGTTGGGGCTAATGAACAATCTAGAAGGAGGGCTGAATAGATTGAGTGAGGATATTTTAAAAACTTTTGCGGAATAACAAATAATCACTAGTGAAGAGGGTTACGTGCAATAAACCAGTGTGTATGATGCTGAAAAGTAACTTAGAGAATAGAGAGCAAATCACACGTGGATCTATAATCGTTTGGCTTATAAGTAAGCCTACGTCCACTCTCATACTAACAGCCTTAATGACGATTGGATTTCACTAGTAATCAGCACTTGAGATTACAACTGACAAGTATCGTTCCTATAACATGATAAGTCACACTATTAGGAAGACGAACGCTGCTCTTACACTTGTATGAATATTCAAAGATGTTAAAGAGAACAAAGGCAAACACAAATAAAATAAAAATATAATAATAATAATAATAATAATAATAATAATAATAATAATAATGTTGGATGCATAGGGAACCTGAGAGTATATGTGAGATTCTAAGTGTGAAGTTCCTTCTTTCGTTCCTTAGTCTTTCTTTAGTCTTCTTTCTCCTTATATGGACCTTCAGTCTTCACACTAGTTGTTGGAGGTCTTCAAGGATATGTAGCTAGTGATTAAGGACATATAGTTAAACATCAGGCACACTAGACGTCCTTATCCACATGGGAGACCAAATAGTACTATTTTAGGCAAGAGATAAAACGTATTGCTCCTGGTCAGGAGACAAATAGTACATCTTTAGTCAAGAGATCAAGTAGTACAGTTTCAATTATTGTTAGAAGAATGATATTGGATGATACATTGTTCATCCGTGATGTGCATAGTGTCATCTGTCAGTAGGTTTTTTTGTAGTCTTTGTATGTGGAATCCAAAGCATCAAAATGGTCATATTTTGAACTATCAATAGTCATAATAGTAAGTGAATATCACCCCCATTGTTATACCAACAAGCACACACATTATCGCTAGTGCTACTTGTGAGTAACTTTGCTAATAATCTTCTATGATAATATCGAGTTAATGACTTGTTAAGATAGCCATAAGGATCTTACCACATTTCATCAATAACAAAGACATCCAAGAACACTATCTTGACTGGTCCTTCCAAACTATCTTGAAATACTTATGTGGCTGTGGCACTTGTTCGCTTATTTATCACAGCATAGTTTCTTGTCTTTGCTGATGGCATAGGACCATTGATAATGGTACCTAAATTCATTGTCTGCACTGATCATGATAAGCATTAGAACTAGAAATGGTTTTGCAATCATCAAAATATCGTAAAGATGTTATCCAACAATTACCAACAAGAAAAAAAGGCTTTGCTATTAAAGTAAAATTTTTGCGAACATTCATCATAGGCAACATCTTGAGGTAAAGAACAACAGACAAATCTAGAAAGACAACGCACCCTATATGGGAGTGTGACAGAGAGAAAATGTGTCACGCGTATACCAATTTGAGTTTTTGGTAACCCACAAAATCAATTTTGGATAAATTCGCCACAAATGTACTAGTTTGAGAAAATGTCACACTATGGAGTTATATTTTTTATAGTCAAAAAATAATTTTGTGCAAATTTATTATAAATGTATTAGTTTGAGATTTTTCATGTTATTAATTCTTGTTAATGGAGTTTTTAGGAAGTGTCGAGAAAGAGGAAATGAAGTGTAATTTCTTTTTAGGTTATTTGTAAGGGTAAGTATTTAATTGAATCTAGCTAAGTGCAATCAGGGTTCGTGATGCATTAACCGAAGAGGACAAGGGGCCTTTTTTTTCCCCTCCTTATTTTGTGTTGGAAAGTGGGGAAATTGATGAATTCATGATGAGAAAAGTTGACCTTGAGACTCGGGTCAAAAGTAATCATCAGAAGACACAAGGACGCGAGAGGATCCTGCCAAGGATCACATCACATAAGCAACGGATATCAAGCGAGTACAGCACCCTCTCTTCTTCATCATTTCTGTTTAAACTTTTAAAAGATATAAAATGGTAATTAATTTGATTTATAATAGTTCGTAAAAATACTATTTTATGTGGGTTTTCCTCATGTGCACAAATTTTTACCAACGGATACGGGCATGGATCATTTGCTTTTGGTCATACATTTTTGTGGTAAGCAAGTGATTACTTACTTGTACCAGCCAAAAATTATTATCTTGTCAATTAGTAATTAGTTTATCAACTCGCTTCACCCATATGGAGAACTTATTTACTAATTATCTTACTCAGATCATCAACATTAGAGCACATGATAGGATAGGAAATGTCTAGCGACTCTTCCTTTCGACTATTTATTTTCTTACCCTTTGCGCTTTTGGTAACCTCGACTTTCATATAATGCGAATCATCTAAAATCTATTGAGAACTATATATACAAATACTCTCTTTAATGCCAAACTCCTAATGCCACCAAAGGCGCACCACAACTTTGGTCTTATAACCCTTTTCCTTATATCGCTCGATCGTAGTGATGAGTTTCTATGGTTCTCCTGTGGATGCGGGCCAAATCAATCGGATCATTTTTGATTTTCCTTTGTGCCTATCGTAATAAAGAAATCGAACTTTTCTCCTAACCAAAGTTGTATTGATATCACGGTACTATCAGGATACCATTGGGATGTCACAATCTATCTCTACGTCTTATACATGCCTCATTCACCATATCAAAAGATTAAAATGAATAATTGATTAAAATTAGAACAAACACTATATACGAGATAGATAACTATTTACACAAAAAAAATAACTAACTCTTTATAATCGATACGAAAGCGATTTGGTTCGATGATCGGCAACAAAGTCAAATTGGCCAAAGAGTGTAGTGATTGAGTAAATATCACCGGACTATGAGATTCGATAACAATTACATAGGGCATTTTTTTTTTCATTTTTTTGTCTAAACGTAGGGCAGTTATTGATGACTATAAAAAAAAAGATCATCGATGAGTGTGAATTACAATTATCGATGTTCATGAAATACATCTATCTAACACACGGTAGCGTTTGGTCAACCATCATCTTGTTTCAATAACAATACTTTATTGGGCACATGAACAGAGATAGAATAAGATCTTGATTGAGGGCATGGACATCTAAATTGAGGATGTTGCCATCGACATCGAGATAACATCGATTGACAGTCAAAAGGGCAGTCAACAAGACAGGTCGATGAAGAGCACAACGAGTTGGGCCCTTAAATCTAGCTAAGTGTTTGAATAGAGAGAGGAGAACATGAAGGCTACAATGTTGATGGAAAACAAAGATATCGATCAATGGTTGAGTGACTCGGAGACAATTAACTTCCGTATTTAAAAATAAAAAAAGACTATGCAAAAGTCACTAATGAAATTGTATTTTCTTTTTGAGTAGTTACACCTTGAGTCAAAGATCTTTGGGGAAATGCAATGACGTGGGGATTTCTAACCATTTGTGGATGATATCGGTATGCAAATAGGAAGCTTAGAAAACGAATGATAATCATTTTGTTCCCAAATGCTATTTTTGTCCAGAAATATATATTTTTTATCTCTAATTTTTGGACAAGTTTCTAAGTGGATGAACTCATTTAGGTTTGTTTGGTAACGTTTCTATTCCTCTGTTTCTGTTCCCTGGAACAAAAAATGATCAGAAACATGTTTGGTAACGCAAATAATTCTGTTTCTGATTCTGCTCCCGGGAACACTTTTGGAGCAAAAATTAGAAACAAAAAAAAAATTGTTTCTCAAAAAAAGGACACTTTTTTAGGATCACTTTTCAAAGATGGACTTATCAGCCTCTTCCCATGACATTTTTTTAGGATCAATTTTTTAGGATCGCTTTTGGACAAAAAATCAAAAATTTTATGTAGTTACCAAACGCATTCTGATTCTCTAAAAGAGCAGAATAAAAAAAAGTGTTTTTAATCAGAATCACTTTTTTTGGAACAGAAACGTTACCAAACAGAATATCAATACAAGATTTTCTCTTCATCCAAGGGTTCATTTCATTCATTATGAACTAAAAAGCATAAGGATGATTAGCGAGGTCTTAAAAACTTCATAGAATTCATGATCGGCTCGTTCAAAACAAGAAAAGCACGAGGAAAGATTGCACACATAGATTTGTTGTCGAAACATAAATTAGCTTGACGAAAAACATAAAGTTTTCACTGTTACTGGTCGTCGCGCCTCGGCTGGCAAATGATGGAAGGCGACCATGGTTGATGTCAACTAGCAATAGGTGATTGGTGATCAGGGACGCGCGAGAGAGAGGGAGACACGTCTAGAGAGAGAGAGATGAGAAGTTTCTTCTCATTTTTTGTTTCTATTTCACAAATAGAAAAGTAGAAAATTGTTACTTTTCATTTCCGTTCAAAACTTATCGTGTGGTTAAAATTTATCTCAAAATAGATAAATGACATTGTTTTACCAAACAAATTTTCATTTCAAATCCGTTTCTAAAAATAATAAGTAGAGAAACAAAATGATTATTAGTCACGCCCCTTAAAATATCATAATTGTAGTTATAAATATACTTTTTCCCTATGTACTTTCAAGTTTATCAATATCAGTGTTCTTTAAATCCCCACCATTTACGGCTCTATACTAGTAAATTTATCGCTCATCTTTCTGATCGCGCCAATTCAATTCCCGCTTGAATCACTATCGAACCCTTTCGACAAAAAAAGAAAAATAGTTATCAATTCTTTGGCGAAAAGGTTGTTCTCGCTATTTTTATATTGAAAACGATGTCTTGTTCATCCACAAGTCGCACTTCATAGCCTCGTTGCTCCGATTCAAGAAAAGATGAAAACTACTCAAAATCCCCCGCCCTTTTTTTTTTTTTGTTTGTTTGTTTGGGGGTTTAAACTCTTTTCCGGGAACTCTTTTTTTGGCGGGCAGGGGATGCGATCAAAGGCCGAAAACGAAACCAGCAGCACCACCAACACCTGATTCAAAAATATTTCCCAAGTGGCATTTCCGTAATAACGAGGCGGTGCGAGCTAGGGTTTCGCTTCCCATTTATATATAAATCTTCTTTTAGATCCGCCTGCGCCATTTTTTTTTTTCCGTCGGTTCTCTCTCTCTCTCTCTCTCTCTCTCTCCCCCCTTCAGTCACTCGACCACTACATAAGCACACGGACTCTCTGTCAATGTCGGGTCCATTTCTAGTTTCCTTCAAGTACCATCATCAGTGATTACACACTCCGTTTCCTCTCTCTCTCTCTCTCTCTCTCTCTCTCTGAGGCGCGTAAATTTCTTTCGTTTTTCCCGCTCAGGGGTTCGATTGTGATCGCTTATATCCCGTTCGTCTCTGTGTTTTAGATCCAATACATCCCTCGCTCTGTTTCTTCTTCTTCTTCTTCTTCTTCTTCTTCTCCTCCTCCTCCTTCTCCTTGTTGTTCTTTTCCTCGCGATCGCGATAGTTCTAGCTTGCAGTCGGGATCGCGAGAGTTTCTTTCGGCTGCTGCTCGAGCGAGCTTGCGGCTCCTCTTCTTTCCTGGGAAGGAAGGAGCTTTGAAGATCGGTGAAGCAGGCCATGGAAATGCAGGATGCGAGTGACAAGGTGAGTTGATCGCGGCTTCACTTGTTTGATTGTGGGCTCGATTCTATCTTGGGGGGTGGGGTTGATTTTGGTGGAGGGATGAAGCCCTAATTTCATTTTTGTTCTTTTTGGGGTTGCTCAAAGCAGGGATCGGAGTCGCCGGGGGTAGTTTCGTCGGAGGAGAGCCACGTGACAGAGACCAAGAAAACGTGTGCTGATTGCGGCACCACCAAAACCCCTCTCTGGCGTGGCGGTCCAGCTGGCCCCAAGGTATAAAAATCAATTTTTTTTCCTTCTGCAAATCAAGTATGGCCAGTTTGCTTCTTTAGTCTGATTTGTTTAGCTAGTTAATCGAAGGGACAGCTCTTATTGGACGTCGTCTAATTTTTTTCCCCATATTATGGAGAATGTCCACTGGTAGATCGATCATAAACATGTGGATTTGATAATGTTATTTAAAAAAAAAAACTATGTTCCTCATCAGCAGTTATCGATAGATCGATCCAAAGCAATGGGTTAGCTCGTTTTGACGTTTCTTGAAATGGGATCGGCTCGAATTGTAATTTGGATCTGTAAGAATATCTTCTTCCTGTTTTTCCCCTTTGACGTCTGGGTTTTTGACCGTGCGATCTTGATTCCGTCGTTGCAGTCTCTGTGCAACGCGTGTGGGATCAGGAGCAGGAAGAAGAGGAGGGACATTCTGGGCATAAGCAAGAAACCCACGGAGGACAAGAGGCGCAAGAAGATCAACCGCAGCCCGAGCAGCAACAGCAGCCACAACAGTTTCGGCGATTCGTTGAAGCAGAGGTTGTTGGCTCTTCTCGGGAGGGAAGTGATGATGCAGAAGAGATCGGCCTCGTCGTCATCGTCATCGTCGACATCGAGCCTCGCGAGGCAGAGGAGGAAGCTCGGCGAGGAAGAGCAGGCGGCTGTGCTGTTGATGGCCCTGTCTTACGGCTCTGTTTATGCTTAAAGAGTTAGGTTGCTGAGAAAAATAAATTAAAAAAAGAAGAAGGGAAAAAGAATCAAGAATGTCGAATTGGCAAAAAAAAAAAGTAGAGTTTTGTGGGGCTTCTTTAGGCGCAAGTCTAATTGTGTTCTGGTGAGTTCCTGTATTCTTTTGACCATCTGTTTGTCCGAAATCGAGGGGTGGAAGGAGAGAGAGAGAGAGAGAGAGAGAGAGAGAGGGGGGGGGTGGGGGGAGCTGGGGTAAGAAGTGGAGGAGATTTGATGTCTTCTCCTGTTACTCTGTTTTGTGCTAACGTAATACAAGAGTTGTCCATTCGATGATTACCGATTTTTACTGCTGTTGGGTTTTTGTTTTTTGCCATCTTTGGTCGATTGTGACTTTGATTATGACCCAAATGCAATTTGGGGCATGGTGTAGTTATTGACTCCGTAAGAATGGGATGCAATGGGAAATGCAATCACATGCCATTGGTGTGTTATATATTGCAAATGAAGTTATCAACACCATTGGATGCTCGAGCGTTTTGATCAACGGACGCTTGGAGATTGACAATTTCTGATGTGCATAATTAAACCCTAGTGCAATGGCCGTCCAGTCGATTCGATGATGCAGGCTATTCATTTTTATTTTTACTTTACACTTTCAGTACTATTTACAGTGCCGATAATGGTGGTTTATAGTAGTCATTACCTTTAAATTAACGGCGGTCTATAATTGTTGTTACATTTAAATTAAGGATTAATATCATGAAAAACTTTAAATTGATACACTTGTGACAAATTTATTATAAATTATTTTTTTGAATACCAAACACTTCAAATTGGTATATGAATTATTTTTTTGATCAAGAAAACTCTAAATTGACACATCTGTGATAAATTTACCATTCATTAGTTTCAATCCAAATCGATATACTCATCAATTGTCACGTGTCATTAAACTCAGAAATTTGACGATAAAATTTAATAGAAACTAACATAGAGTAATTTGGTTAAACATGTACCAATTTGAAATTTTGGGTGATCAGAAAAATAGTTTGGGGTAAATTTGTCATAAGTGTATTAGTTTGGAGTTTTCGTGGTATCAACTCTTAAATTAACGGTGGTCTATAATAGTAGTTACCTTTGAATTTCTCACTATTTACCTTTCGTGTTCAAGAATCAACAAAATGGCGCTTCAAACCTCTCTCGATCAGTCCGACCAAAATAAAAATGAAAAAACCTCTGTCGATTAGATCGAAAAGGGATCGGCGTTCGTTCTTTCAGCAAGGAAAACTTGACCAAAAAGATCAAATTAAATGGTATAAAAGCAAGAATCATACTTTTTCAAGAGATTGGTCGTCATAAGTATCTAACATGCGTAGTCTTGCCGTAAAGCGCTTAACGAGCTCTGACAATTGATAAATCAGGCGAGGAATAATTGTTGGGGAAAATTCAAAACTTTTCATCCAAAACATTATATGCCTAGTGAAAATAAATATAACATGTACGTGGATATTTCTCGTGGGATATCTGTGCATTTCAATAAAAAAATTAACCATACATGAAGAGGGTTCTAAGCTTACCGCAAGAAGCTCACCTTAGCCAGCTTGATTCGTATGTTCTTGAACTCCACAAACATCGAGCCTCTACTTTAAACACACCACCAATCGCGTGACGACGGAAGACGAAGCTCGCGGACGATCGCTTCTCGATTGTGCTAGCAATCCTTAAGACTAAACGAATCAAGCCTTTACTTTTTGTCACTAACGACTCACAATCCTCAAGTGGTTTGTGTAAGAACAATCTCACACCTACATAAAAGAAAGCACATGAAAATACACATGGATGGTGGTGCCGCCGGCCAGCAGCCACCCAATCTTGTCCCAAAATTTCGCCAACCGTCGCCGCTTCTTTAGATGATAAACGTTATCACCTTGTGATTAGTGAAGATGTCACATCGGTATGACATCATGCAGAGGTTGTGCTTACATTGCATGCTTATCCATTCATGATTAGAAATTAGAATCAAATTTTATTTGTTCTAATTTTGTGCGACTATCTCTATAGTTACAATTGCAAACATCTTTGTAATTCTATCTTCTATATTAGTGTTGTGGTGTGCGACATCTTTAAGTTCATCACTAGGCTGGCAACAGGATATGTACTAATAGATTAGGATTACCAATAGAATCGACTGTTCCTAATCAATCTCTAGGTTTCATAAGTCATGAATGATATCTAGTAATATGTTATGGCTATCCAAGCAGTATGAATGTTGCAAGAATATATCGAACCTGTCATCTTTAGCTACAGTGTAATTAAATTCTTTTATCTTACTATGTCCCGATTGAACAAAAGTCGTGGACTATTAGTCAAGCCACTAATTCGATTATATGCCCAAATGTATCTAACATGAATAATCTCGAGACATTCTCAATTACAACCCTGGCCGAGCATTTTCCATGCACTATCACGATTAGATCTCATAAGATATTAACCTCGTACGTAAATAATGAGACAGATCCCACTGGTATGTATGCCTGTGATTTTTTATGCAAACAAACCATGATCATCAAGTACAGAGGCGGATCGATGACCCACCAATATGCATGCTTGTGAATCATAGCCATTCAACATAAAAAACAGTATCGTGCCTCAAGTCTAAGGATCACTTACACGGCCAAAGCGTTGAATGATTATACATTAACCTCGCTCGAAACTTCCATGCTTATTAATCGTTCAACGTGTATCATATTCAGTGAATTTGTCTAATACGAGCACCTGTGTTTCTAACTCAGACATATAATGTCTAATGACTTGTCACTCGTTATCTCCTTGAGTATTGAATACTCAACGATGAAGCTCAGAACACACCAGTCTTAACAGGATTATTGACGTCCACTCAACGATCCATTGATTAGGAATAGTTTAAAGATCGATCCAACCGATAACCTGTCACACATATTCTTGACGTCTTAAGAATAGGCTTAGCCATGACTGATCTTATGGACTTTATTCATTTAAAACCATGGGATAAAATGAATGGACACGTCTTTGTCATTAATATGATCAAAAATACAATAAAATGTCCAAAGTACAACCACCGCATGGTTGCTTTAGGATATACACCTAACAATAATAGCTTCGATGTTTTGTTTGTGGATTCTAGTTTTATATCTATTGTTTTCTATTGCATGATAAACTCCACATGATATTTCTAAGGGTTAAATTCGAAAAATCTACATCTGTAAAAATTTTACCTCAAACTATTTTTTGACCGCAAAAATTCCAAACAGGTACACTTGTGATAATTTTAATCTTTATTAGTTTTCATTAAATTTAACGTTAAATTGCTGATTTGGATGGTACATGACAGCTCAAGGGTATACTAGTTTGGAGTTTTTACCATTTTTTTTTATCACAGTTGTATTAATTTGAGATTTTTCGTGGTATTAACCTAATTTAACTAATGATAAATTTGTCACGGGTATAATGGTTTGAGAATTTTTATGGTAAAAAAATAATTTACGGTGAATTTATAATAGATGTACAATTTGGGATTTTTGGTGATCAAAAAATAATTTGGGGTAAATTTGTTACATAAAAATCCGTTTGGGCTTTTTTGTAGCCAAAAAAATAATTTGAAGTAAATTTGTCACAAATATACTAATTTAGGTTTTTCATAGTATTTACCCTATTTCTAAAGGAATAAGACAGGCACTGCCAATCGACAATAGTTAATTTAAAATAGGACTCTTTCACACAAACAAAATCAAAATAACCTTATCAAGAAAATAAGAATGTCCATCTCAAAAAATTCTAGTCGGTTGCTGAGGTATTTGCATGAATCTCCAAGTAATCGAGTCTCCACATCTTCAGTTTCCAAAATCAATTTCACAAAAATCGTTGGGCCGTGGACATATACGTGTGCATATATTTATTCTGGCAATTCCTTTTCTTCCGATGGTCCTGTTTCATTTTTGTTTGTAAATGTGCATATAATCTCGTAATTCAAAACCTTAAAATAGGTAGAAGGATATCAAAAGTGTCAAAAGTTATGTATAGCGTTCATTTTATTACCAAAAGTTCTCACCATTTACTTGCTATTTAGGAAGCTAGGGAAGTTAAGGCTCGTCGAGGCCCATTGCATGTTGTACATCATCATATCAAATGAAGTTGATATGCTCCAATTTGTTTGTCACCACAATTGAACGAGATTCCACGTTGAACTTGTACATCGTCTTCCAATATACGTGATCTGAAAATTCTCACACTTTGCGCAAGTCCAAGAATCGCTCGATACTACTATAATTTCACCAAGGGATCCTATTTACGAAATCATTGATCTATCGACTGAGGTAAAATCTTCAGTAGGTTACGTTTGAGAAATTGCAGCTGCTATGCAAATAACGTCACCTTTTAAATCTTGAGCGTGATTGCCACCGAGCATGCAGCCCTACTAATAAAGGGATTGGAGGGTTGGGCCTAAGATTATCGGGTCTAGGGTTCGATCCTCATGAGCATCGTGCATACATGTACATAGAAGAGAGAAGTGAGACCAAAAAAAAAAAATCTCGAGCATGACTTTTAAATCAATGGTAGTAGTATTGTTAGGGAAAGTAGACTAGTGTGTTCACTATGGCTAATGACGAAATTATTATAGAATAAACTCTTACTTAGGTTGCATTTATTTAAAAAAAATGATGAAGGAAAATACTTTCCATGAAAATCATTTTCAAGAAAAATAGTTAGTTTTTATTTATTTTGTGGTTTGAGAAAAGTGATTTGCCAGAACGGAAAGTTATTTTCCTCAATCTAAGCTTGTTACTTTTAGTCAATGGAAGACATTTTTCATCATCCAAAAACTAAAAAGCCAGGAAATAATTCCTAGAAATAATTTTTTTTCCAAATAAACGAGTCTTAGACAAATCGAACTCTAGGGGTGAACGGTTCCAAGGTCGGTTTAGGTTCTACTTGGAATCTATCATGCATATCCTTGAACCTAAAATTCTATCATAGGTTTCAAGGTCTACTCAGGTTTCGCTTGTATTTTCAATTGGGCGATGCAATGAGTCACTACCTCTGGTGACCATCATTTTCTGCTATTACATATATATATATATATATATATATATATCACAACTCATATTTAGACAAACAAAGAACATGAAACATTAACAAATTGAAAATCTTAATGATAGTTATTGCTGAGCATAGAAGCTCTGAGTAGTGGTTACAAATTACGCATTCATTGTCAGATATCATGAAATATTGCAAGATCGCATGAAGACATAGAATAGGAAAAAAATAAAATAAAGACTTGTTAACTTGGAATCTGTCTTTCTAAACCGGTATTCTAATTTTTGGAACCCGAAACCTATCCTGCATACTGTGAAACTTGAAATCGAAAACAGTCTAGTTCTCACTAGTCCAGTTCTCTAGTTCTCGATTCTATCTTGAAATCATGCTCGTCCCTACCAAACTCCACACAACTTGCTACTTCAAATGGCACCCTACAGCTCCTAGCATGTCCACATCTATTATGTAGATCTTATATAGTTCTGAGGAATAAATGTCAATCCGACGATATAAACATCGATTTCATTCCCATCGAAGCACACATCATCACAAAACAAATTAGGCCTCCCTGACCGATTTCTACTCGAAAGCATACCTTCGGTATGATGAGATGGCTTCCCTATGGCAAACTGGACATGGTCGCCAATCCATCCATACATCCCCCTCATAGTGCACACATTTGCCAACATCAGTCACCAGCCTCGTACTCTGTCTCTTTTGTTCTCGTTATAAAAGTCAAATTATTTGAATTTTTGGTCTTTTCTCTAAGTTCACTTTGATTTTAAGGACATAGAATTGGCAATAAATTCCTGAAAATTGCCAGCTTGTCGTCAACGGGGTCTCTTCCTTTCATGCAAAATGGACGGTGGCTTCAACGGTCCACAATTAACTATAGTCTCATCTTCCCGAAAGTAACGAAACGATAGTTACATTTTTTTTGTTCGAGAGCATTTCTACACGATAGAATATATCAAGTTATCTTTTATTTTCAAAATATTAAACTAGTCTAGCGTGCATGACAAACACTTCTACAGTAAAATTTATACTCTAGAGTGCTTCTGAAGTAAAAATCTATCTGATAATACAATTTTTAGAGCATAAATCTATTTGGTTATGCAATTTCAATTTTCTATTTATGAAGCAATTTTTTCCTTTAAAAGTAGTTTCAGAGTTACTTGAAGGAATAAAAATAATTTTCTTTTATCCAAAAGTAGAAAAATCAACTCATGATCAGAAGTTAACTTTTAGAGCAGGAGTGTTGCCATGCGCGTCCAAGTGTTCTCGAGGAAGTTAATATTATAATTCATAATAATAAGCAAAAAAAAAAAGAATTTGTAAAAGGCCCCTTTCCTTTTCACTTCTTTTTCAAATGCCACTTTTTCCACATGCATTGATGCGAAATAAAAGGTATTGCCATGGACGGATTCGATTAATACCATACGTATTGAATACGACTCCATAGAACTTTGACTTTGGCTCAAGTAAGCAATAGTTTTTTTTTTTTGGTCGAAAAGTAAGCAATAGGTTACCGACCCATATACACAACATTTTTTAGATCAAAGGTCAACAAACAGTACAAATTCGTCCCCTTACCAAAAAAAAAAAACAGTACAAATTCGTCCTTGCATGCTAATTGCAAAGATAAATAATGGTATTGACACCTAATTTTGGCAATCCCATATTTTATTTTATAAAATAGAATATTTTCTAATTCGTTAAATTCTATTGCAAAATAGAAAATTAATAAAAAGATATAAAAGCAGAGAATTAAAAACCGGATCCGGTCGGGTGGAAGCAGGCCCGCACACCCAGTTGGGCCCTTTGTCCCACGAGCTGCCCATTTTTCCTCTCTCTTGCAGCTAAGCCCATTCTCATTTCTATTTTTCCTCCTTGGGCCTACACGTCCAAGCCCAATTTCCATTCTTCGGCCTTTTTCGTTTGCGTCAGCCCAATCGTCACTGCTTTCCCTTACATGGCTGCTCACCCTCCACTTCCGACCAACCCCGCGGCAACTCCCAGTCATATAAACTGAATCGAATGAGTCTCGAGGTACGACGGAGGGAGCAAGCGAAGGCACTGGGGATGAACAGCTAAAAACGTGGAGTAAAGGAGGGGGACAAAAGAGCAGAAAACGACAGAAAGCCCGGGGGGGTGCAGCTCTGGATGGGTGTGGGCAGAAGACCAGGAGAAGGTAAGTCATAGGGAAAAAAAAAACGAAAAAAAGAAGAACGAAAGGAAGAGCAGACAACGAAACAAAGGGGAAGCAAAAAAGAGGGCAGAAAAGAAAAAGAAAGGAGGGGGGAATGGAGGTGGCGGCCTGGTTCTGGGTGGTTGAGACGGAGAGCAAAGGGGGGGCAAAACTTCATCCAGAAAAAGGAGAGGCGAGGGAGCTCTCCCCGCGGTCTCTCGGTGAGCTCCAGAGGGCAGCTCAACAGAGCCAAAAAAAAAAAAAAACAGAAGGGCTCTCACACGTTGAGAGCAGAAGAGCAATACCGAGAAGAGCCAACCCGGTTCCCTTTTTAATATTAAGTTAATTAAAAAATCCCAAAAATCATAGATATTTTCGGAAAATACCCACAAAAGGGGTCAAAAATCAAAGATATTTGCCTATATTGTTTAATTAGGCTTTCATATACTTAATTATAATTTATTTTTCATGTTTAATTTGCATGACTTAATTTTAACTTAACATAAATGTCTTAATAACTTGTTTCATAATGCATGTCTTAGTAAATAAATTAGCACGATAATTAGAGTTTAATTTGTAATGCTCGTTTTATCCTAACTTATTGAACTTTGCTGATTATTTACTTTGAGTGAGTGCATGTTCCAAATACTTGATGCATTAGAGATTAGATTGCTATTCCAATGTGGCGATCGACATCGATGCCCATGGATATAGTATCTCATTGGGGCTCGGTGACTGAAAATCGACGTCCAATCCAGTCCATTTTCATACACTCGATCTGTTGTCGTGACCTAAAATTAGAGTTTTCCAATCATAGGTTAATGAATTACCAGATTAATTAATTAAATTAACTAACCTAGTTTGAACTCTCCCAAACTCTACCAAATCGCAACTTAGATTCAATATTTAACGTGCAAAGATTTTTAACTTGGGGTCGCTACTAATTATTTTGTGGTAGGTTGATTAGACACCTTAATAAAGTATCGGGAGAAATACTTTATTCATACGAACCAGAGATCGATGAGTTTGGAGATTTGATTATGCTAACATTTCTATTAACGTTCTTTCGGCACCACTTTTATAAAAAATGTTTAATTTGGCAATTCTTGATGAATTCTGACTAAAGGCTCAAGGGTGCATTTTTTGTTGGGTTTTCTCTTTTTATGAATTTTTTTGTTTTTTTTTTGTTTTTTTTTAGATTTTTGGAAATATGAAGAAATGATTTTTTTTATTATCTTAAAATATTTTCAGTTTTAATTTTGAATTAATCTCAAAAAAATTTAAGAAAATCTATTAACCATAAGTCTAGATCTTTTAGAGAATGAAATGGATTTGAAAAAGGTTTTATTCTTGAATAGGATTTCTAGAGAACCCTATCTTCCTAAAGATGATAGGATTTGGTTTTTTAAGAAACCATATCCCGCTATATCTTTTTTTTTATTTAAATCTTCTGAGATTTTTTTGTGATTTTTTTTGAATTTTATGAATGAATTTAAATTGAAATTGTAAATCTTTCAAGATAATAATCGCTGCTTCTTTCGAATTAATTTTCAATCTAAAGCCTGACAGATCGATCTTAATAAATTCGAAATACCTGCTATGAAAATAATTCCATTTAAAGCCTGATAGATAAGACTTGTTTTCATGTGTGCGGTTGCGGATAAATTCGAAATACCTGCTATGAAAATAATTCCATTTAAAGCCCGATAGATAGACTTATTTTAATGTGTGCGGTTGCGAATTAGGAAGATTTCCTAATCGATGACTTCTTAAATTTTTTTTTGAAATCTTAAGTATTTTAGATATGCTCAAGATATTTTTAAAACTTAACCAAATTATCACTAAGACACTAAAAATCTTCGATTATATCAAGATTCATTTAGGATTTTCAATTTCTAAATTTAAGATGCAAATCTTCCAATCAAGCAACCAAATATTTATAAAAAAAAATCTTTGAGATGTGCAATTCAGTCAACAACTTATGCATAAATAAACAAGATAATTTTCTTACTTTCACAAAAAAAAAAACAAGATAATATTCAGAGTTTCGGATTAGGAGGTATACCCAAATTGACAAGATGGTCTTTCTCGATTCAATTTGTGACGGAACTTGACGATCAAGCCTTGCACTTCGGACCAAACGGTGCGACAACTCGAGCGCATGACGAGAGGGTCCGCGGACGAAGCTCGCGGTGAGTTTGATGGTTGCCAAAATTCGCCTTTCCAATTGGAACCGCACCGAACACCTTGCCCACCAAGTTTGCGAATCTTGAACCGGTTCCAGGGTTTTTGGGGCCCGCACAGATCGCGAGCGGTGGGACGCGAATTTGGACTTAATTTGATGAGGACGTCTTGCCGAAGCGAAAGGAATTCAGAGCAATGCGTGGGGTCGTCGAACTGAACGCCTTGCTGGGCAAGGAAATCACAAACGGTGCCGGATTCAAAGCATGGCAATCAGACTCCAATGGATGTGAGCGCGGCGGCCTCCATGGGGCTCCCTTTTCTGGACGTTTATAACCTGCTGCTAAGACAAAAAAGAAAAAAAGAAAAAAAGAAAAAAAGAAAAAAAAGGGGGAGTTTTGTCCTCTTCTATGAAGCCTCTCACGGTTCCCTTTATATTAATAATGATTTTTTTAGAAAAATTATTTTTTTTTTTGTTCACCACCGGCCCAAATGCAAAATGCATGAATGCAAAATGTGAAACTATATTTAAAATGCAGACCATATGAAAAATGATTTTGTAGGGACTAAAGTTAGTCTCTAATTTTTTTAATGAAATAAATGATTGGATAAGAAAAATTAAAATTAAGGTGTCAACATTTGCGTATCGAAGTTATTTTCTTTAAATATTGTTATCATATATTTGGTTTAGATGTGTTTATTCCAATCTTATATTTGACATATTTACCTGACCGAGTGTTTATCACAACACTATTTTTTTGTTAAATTGCATGTTAATTGCTTTTCCTATATTCTAGGTTAAGGATAAATAAGTAATTACAAGAAATGATAGGAAAATATTATGCACGATCATCTAGCACTGGTCAGATGCCTGGTAAACTTAAATTGATATGTAGAATATGTAAAATCGCCTTAGGAAATCTTAACTGGTTAGGTATCGAAATGGTATTAAAAATCGAGGTAATACTCTCGCGTCTCGATTCGTTTCTCGCCGATCCTAATAGGCTAGTGGCGATTTTTTGATAGTATTTAAATTGCTGATCATCGAAAACGAAATCTAACGCCGCATGGGAAAGGACTTGGGAGAGTCTACGCCATTGATCGATGGCAATACCTCTAAACTTGCTGGACCCTCGAGGAGAAGTTAAGGCTGGTCGCGACAAACGGATCCCGAAAAAACAGACCCAGTACTCGATCGTCGTCAACCATTAAAAAAAGTTTAAATTGTTAGATAAATATGTGTTTTGATAGCAACCTTTTAACAAGATATTCGTAAACCTAGTTGCCACACCTGGAGCTTCTACTATGCAGGTGAAAGCTGGTCAATAATGGAATTCCAGGTTTGACTCCAGAGGATTGTTAATGCCTACTTTTCATTCATCAACCACGGATTTATTAAGCAAAATCCCAGTGAAAAACAACCCAAGAAGAAAGGCACACGATAGAAAATTTACTTCCCCATTTTACTCGACCGGCAAACATCGACATTGCTTATTTTTCTCCCCAAAAGATTTGGAACATTTCATACGAACTAGCAAGTTGCAGAACTGTCACAAAAAAATTACAGATCAGTGATCTAGGGAGAGGAAAAAGGAAAGAGGAAAGAGACAATTAGATCCACGCCTAACTCATCGATGCGACTAAAGTAATTCATGCCTTATCATGGTCGGTTGGAGAGAGAATCAGAACAAGAGGCGAGCAAGATGAATCAGCCTAGTTTGAAGTCATCTACCCTCGATGTTCTCCGGCTGCGGGAACGCTTCACTCATCGAAAGGTCATAGACACTGGATACTTCAAACTGCGCAGTGGAACCTGTCGGAACGGCGTTGCTGAAATTGTTAGTACTGTTTTCTTCAGGATCACCTTGCACAACCACCTCTTGGAGTTGAAGGGCGGATTCCAGATCGCACAGCACATTTCCCATTGAAGGCCGATTAACTCCGTGGTCGGCCAAGCATTTCTCGGCCGTTTCCCCAAACTTCCTAAGAGAAGCAGGTCTGATTTCACCCACAAGAGTAGGGTCTATGATCTGATCCAACTGCCCTCTCTTTTGCCACTTCATTGCCCACGCCGCCAAGTTCTGTTTTTCACTGGGGAGTGATGGATCATTAACGGGTCTTGCAAAAAGGACTTCGAGCAAGACCACCCCAAATGAATACACATCGGATTTTTCGGTAAGTCGCCTCCTTATGAAGTATTCCGGATCAAGGTATCCGAAAGTCCCTTTCACTTCTGTACTCACATGGGTCTGATCAATTTTCGGCACTGTCTTGGAAATCCCAAAATCAGCAACTTTCGCCATGAGATTCGTGTCGAGCAAAATGTTTTCAGACTTCACATCGCGATGGATGATTGGTTTTGCACAGCCAGTGTGAAGGTAGTGGAGCCCTCTAGCAGAACCAATGCATATCTCAAGCCTCTGCTTCCAGCTCAGGCTAGGAAGGCCAGAGCCATAAAGACGGTTCTTCAGCGAGCCGTTCTCCATGAATTCATAAATCAAAATCATCTCACCCTTTTCATCACAATACCCAATCCAAGAAACCAGATGGCGGTGGCGAAACTGTGAAAGCATCTTGATTTCAGTTTGGAACTGGGACTCCGCATGTCCCTTTTCGGACCGACGATTACCCCTCTTAATTGCTACACTTGTTCCATCATTCAATTGTCCCCAGTACACTTTTCCAAACCCGCCAATGCCGATGACCCTACTCTCATCAAACTTGTTCGTGGCCTCTTGAACAGCCGCAAAGGGAAAGCGACGCCCAAGATTGGAAGTAGTGCCTCCATTAGTTACTGGAGGCAATCCCTTGGGAAGCCCCGGCTTTGCAAGTCGTTGTCGCCTTCTTCCGCACCAAAAAAAGAGAACCCCAGCCAAAAGTGCTGATCCCGAAAACAGAGCGATGGATACAGCGCAGGCTCTTAGCTTGATGCTGTTGGAGGACACATCAGCCGGTGGAGGGTTATTGTAGTAAAAGGGGAAGGACGGCACGATCGGGTTCGGCGGTGGCGGGGGATAGTACGCACCGCCGGTTCCCCCTTTGTAGGGTGGTGGCGGAGGGGACAAGTATGTATAAGTGGGCGGGGACGGGGGCGGGGAGGGTGGAGGAGGGCCATTGGAGGAGGCGGCCGCCGGCGGCGGGGAGGAGGGCGGGGGCGTTGGAGGAGGGGAGGGGAATTGGCCGCAAGGGTTGTCGCAGGCGGCGCACATGGTGCATTCGACGTGGTACTTGGAGGAAGTGGCCAAGCCGGAGGTGGTGGCTTTCTGCGACGTGTTTGTGGGTAGGATCACAGGGAGAGCGAAGAGCGCGAGCGCCATTCTCAGGATTCTCTCCATTTTTGTCCAGGAACTACACGGCGAGACTGAATCACTTCGAGCTCAACAAGTATGGGAGAAGTTGGAGGCGGTGGTGTGATTGGTAATGGAGAAGGCTTGAGCTGATGAAGATGACGAGGAGAATTACTTGGTACTTATAGGCAAGTCCATTGGTTTTCACTCCATCCTCATTCAAAGTTCAAAGCACTCCGAATTGACCGAGCCGAAACCTGTCTTGTTTTCTTATTGGCTGCGACACTGATCACCTGGAAATTCAGCAAAAGGACAAATCCCGATCCTCTTGTTTGGCCATTATTATAGCAACCTAAAGTTTTGGAATTCATGAGAAATTACATTTGCATTTGCAGACATTGTGGCCATTACGATAGTCTATACTTGGTATACCACATGTCTAGAAAAAGTAATTCAAATAAAAAATTTTGATCATGATGTGAATTATCCATCTTTTGAGGAATGAAAGCATAAAATAGGTGAGTCTAGGTAGGTTAATCCCTTTTTCATCTTCAAATTTTCAGGATACATTCCTTTTTGAATTTTTATATCATGAATTGATTTAGATGAGAATTTAAGGCTTGGTACCTGACAACCATGACCACCACTGGTAAGGTATAATTCTATGTGCGTTCGTTGCGCTATCGAGGACAATCACATAAATAAGTTTAGGTGCCGATTCTCTTGGAAAAAGGACAGACTCATGTCTCCTATCTCTCGTATCAAGAGATAAAATTGATGGTGAATAAAAAGATAACAAATGAGTCACATGTATTATTACAAAATGAATGAGGACTTATGTAAGGGAGCCTGTAGCACAAACCCCCCATACCTTTTGGATGGGGAGATCACTAAGGGGGAGTTGCACCCGCATTTATTTAAAAATTTAAATCAATGAGTTATGAGTCAATTAGAATATATTAATTGCTCTACCCCTAAATCAAAATCCAAACCCACACGCGCATTCTAACTTCTTCTTTATCCCACTCGTATATAAATCAAGTGAAAAATTCAACTTCATGACCACAAAGGGAGATATTTTCTTGGGCGAAACCCGTAATTCATCGGATTGCTCATTGCTCCTTCAAGTTTCATTTTTTTGGGCATGGCCTTATGCACAATCATCAAACCGTCTATAACATAGAAAATTACACCATAAAAACCTTTCCTAAGCCAAAAGGGAAACAGAAGATAAAATAGAAACTTTCCGCTCACTTTACTATATCATCATTCAGGAAGGATCTTAAGGAAAAAAGCATTTAGGCGCAAATTTCGGGGTTGGCCACGAGGTGCAAAAGATGGCACTGACGGGTTTTGTTTTTACTTCTTAACACTACCAAAAACATGTGGAGAAGCCACTTTGGCAACGTGGCGCATCGAGAGGCCTTTGCTGGTTTTTTTTTTATTTTTTTTTATTTTTATGAATTCTTATGGTCGGTCAGTGGAGGTGTGAACGAGCACCTTGGACTGTAGGAATCGAAGTTACGATGGATGCTACGCGAACTCGATCATCAGGACTGGTAGAGAGGGAATGAATGATCCGACGCAGAGAGACCTAATTTGGCTTTTGAGCTTTGAGGATCACACGAGTTGCTCGTTCCGTATCCTTTGTGGTGAAGTTCGGTGCGAACCGTGTTCGCGATCTGAACCCGATGTCGCTGATTACCAAATTGCTTTGATTGGATTCGTATCATTGGAGCCATTAGAGGGATCAATCGCTCGAAAGCAATGAGCCTCCTTAGGATAATACTTAGATGATCTCTCGTTACGTAGGTTAGGGGAGTGCCCTCCCAATTTACTAGGGAGAGTACGTCAATTTGGAGGCACAGCCAAAGGCCACTTGTTGATGCTTCCAATTGTGCGACGGCGGCGAGTTTGAGATTTTTGATAACGAAAAGAAAAATTAAGGATAAAATGTATTTCGGTGAATATAGTTTGAGATTTTTTCCCCTTTACTATAATTAAAAATTATCCTAACATATACTTACCGAATAGGCTATGAGACGCTTATTGACCTCTATTTCATATTAAATAAATGATAGGATAGAGCTCTTGCTCTGCGGGTTATTAAGCGAGCTTCGTTGTCCTATAAATGCTAGAATTCTGATGGGAGAAGTTGTGGAATCTTCATTTTCAGCCACTCGAACCTTCGCTTTTCCTTGCCGCCTTTCATTTTCGTACTAATCAGTCAAATCCACTTTTTAATTAGAAGAATAAACTGGAATGCTCGTTCCGTGATAAAAACAATTTAATATACTAAGTTATTTCAAAAGAAGAAAAACAAGAGAATAAAGGGTCCATTCCATTGAATTCCAAGCCTTTAATTTCACCAATAAGATAAGAAGATCGATTCTTGTCTGGACTTGCGCAAAAATAAATCAATTAAAAAAATCAATTTACCAACCAAGCATGACGAGAAAGACAGTGAAAAGGACAGCTAAAGCCATCTCAAATCAACCTGGAATACCAGTGGCTCGTTGAAATGTAATCATTTACTTCTGGATGAGTTCTCAGATTTCATTCCGAAATATGCCTTTGCTTTTTTGGTTGTCTAGTGTGTGGTGCTGGTACTCATTATTGTTTTTCCGATTAATCCAAAATTGCTCGTCGAATTTTTGCGGCGTCTCCTCCAGCCGGATTTCCTGATCATCCGCACAGAGTTTCAGACCCATTTTTCATGTGTTTTTTATTTATTTATTTATCCAAGTTGTCCGAGCCAATATCCGTACGGATCGTGCACCTCGATTAATCATCCTAGAGAGCTAGCGCAGTATCCCACCGCTACGACCCTCCCATTTTTCATGTGTTGCCATCGGATAGATTCAAGAGAAAGATAATAATAAAAAAAATATTTTAAATCTATTGTAATTATATCATTAAATCCTAAATGTTTAAATCTTAAACTTTTTGTATTTATGTTAATTTAGTTCATCCGATCGACTTTGGCTGAAAAATACTGACATTGACACCAACCGTTCTACTTGGCATTACCGGCGCTGAAGTGGATAATTTTTAATATTATTTTAATAATTTTCAATTTATTTATTTATTTTTCCATTATTTTATTTTATTTATTTCTTATATTTTTTTTCCCTTCACTTCTTACTCTAGCTGGTTGTCGGACCTTGGTGAATGGCCAAAGACGAGGGTTGACGAGAGTGAGTCGCGCCATCCCTAAGCAAGCCTCGTTATCGCTGGGCAAGGTTGGCCTCGCTAGTGGCTGGCGAGAGTGAGGCTCGACCTTACCAATAGGGGAAGGCGAGGCCGGCCTCACTTGGCGTCGACAAGGCTCGCCCTCACCACCCTTGCCGGCTCTTGCCTCTAGCAGGTCACCAATTTCCAAGCACCCGCTAGAGGAAGAAGTGAAGAAAAGAAAAAAAAAAGATAAGAGAAAAAAGAGAAAGATAAGAAAAAAAAAAAAGCAAGAAGTAAATACAAAATTCAAAAATATATGAAATATTGTTAAAATTATCCACGTCAGTATTGGCAACACCCCATAGAACGCCTGGCGTTAGCGTTACTAAATTGACATAAATATAAAAGGTACTTTTTAATATTTGAACCAATTTGATCAATCCGATTAATTTTGGATGAAAATCGCTGACGTAGCGTGGCCGACATTGACGTAAACAATTGTTAATAACATTTCAATTTTTTTTTTGGGGGTTTTTATTTTTATTTTTTTGTTTTTCTTTTCATTCTATTTTTCCTTCTCTTTTTTCTTCCTCTAACCAGTCGAGGAGGTCTGGCGGGGCTTGAACTTGCTGCTATTGGGCGAGGTCGAGCCTCGCCATCCAGATCCAGTGAGGCAATCACACGGTTTCGTTCAATCCAAAAGATCGAGCGAGCCTTTTTTTCCCCCCTTACTTTCAGCGTCACGTAAAATGCCACCACCAAAAGATCGAGAGTTAATTCAAATCGTTTCGTCCGCTCTCCAGTCTTAATCCATCTCGCCTTTCGGGTCGTTCAATGTCCGACGGGAGTAGGGACAGGAATCTGCTGGATGCCCATGCATATGGAGGTAGGTGAGGTGAAATGCCTTGAATGGTTTTCATCTGCGTCGCGCTTCACTGTATTTTGCCCGTCCGCGGGATTCGTACAGAAACTTTTGACTTCCTTCCACGCGAAGACAGAATGCACAAACCTCTCTTGTTTGTGGAGGTGGTGTGATTGGAAATGGAGAAGGCTTGAGCTGATGAAGATGATGGGGACAACCACTTGGTACTTATAGGGAAGCCCATTCGTTCTTACTCCATCCCCATTCGAAGATCCGAAGCACTCCAAGTTGGACCGAGCAGAATTACTTTCAAGCCATTCTTGTTTCGCCACCGATCATCTGGAAGGTCAGGCAAAAGTACCAAATCATGATAAAAGCTCCTTTTGTTTGGCCATTATTATAATTCTTACGGTGAGGTAATATATAGAATTAATGAGAAACAACATATTCTTTGGAAGATATTTTAGGCCCATTACGATGGTCTATACTTGGTATATCACCTCTCTAGAAAAAGTAATTCAAATAATATATTTTGGTCATGATGTAAATTATCCATTTTTCGTAGGAACGAAAGCATAAAATAGGCGAGTCTAGATAAGCTAATCGCCTTTTTTAGCTTCAAATTTCCAGGATTCGATCTTTTTCGAAAAGGAAATTGAACTTTTACATCATGAACTCGGGTGGGAATTAGGCTTGGATTCGTAAACCACACGATGGGGCTACTCGTGCTCTCGCAAATTGGGTTTTTAATCAAATAGAAACCGCATCTTCTTTTCTATTTTGCAATCTTCCATCTGAAGTTACAACATACTATGTTGGTAGAGTCTTCTTCACTTAAATTTTTTTTTTAATGTAGGTTTTCTGCATCCTGTTTGCAATGCCTTGTTTGAAATGAAAAGTCATTTCTAGGGGAAAAAAAAATGGATCCGATTCACTGTGCTTCTGTTTAGGAAAGTCAATTTTTCTAGTTTGGCTTTTCAAATGCGACTATAGCTAAATCATCGAATCGAGATGGCCGTATTCTAAACTTGGATTAACTCATGAAGAAGTTTGACTTTTCAAATGGCGCTAAAGCTAAGTCATAGAATCGAGATGACTGTGCTCTAAACTTGGATTAACTCGCAGTGAGCCTCCTTACTTAGACGATCATTGGAGCCACTAGAGGGATCGATCGCACGAGAGCAATGAGCCTCCTTAAGATAATACCTAGACGAGCTCTCGTCGCGTAGGTTCGGGTAGGGCCCTCCCAATTTTCTTTGGGAGGACATGTCCTTTTCGATTTGCCATTTTCTTCTAGAAAAGTATATTTCCTTTTCGATTTTACTGACGGCAGCACTTAACAAGAAAAAAGAGGAGAGGCTTAAATCAAGCGTGACTAGCCCAATTTATACGGGGAGTTCCTAAATTTTGATTTAATATGAAACGTGATTCATGAATTTCAAATTTATTCAATGTGTATGATAAACTTTTAATATGTATTCGATTTAATTCTTGAACCATGTGAAAATATTTAATGTTGTCTTGGCTTCACCGCCGTGGCATGGGTTGCTAGCAAAAGACGCAAAGCTCACAAGAGTACAAAAATAAAATTATTGCTTTTTTTCAAGAATAAATTGAGGATACTAGACTCCTTTTTCATGCTGGATGAGTCCTCAGATTTCTTATCGACGAGAATGAGTCGTGCCATCCCTCAGCGAGCCTCGCTGTTGCTGGACGAGGTCGACCTCACTAGTGGCTGGCCAAGGTGAGGCTCGAACTTGCTAATAGGGGCAGGCGAGGCCGACCTCGCCCTTACCATGTCGACCTTGCCGGCTCTCGCCTTTGGCAGGTCATCAAGGCCCAACGACCCGCTAGAGGAAGAAGTGAAGAAAAAGAAAAGAAGGAAAGAGAAAAAAAAAAGAGTTACAAAATTTGAAAAATATTAAAGTATTATTAAAATTGTCTACATCAGTATTGGCAGCACCTCATAGAACGGCTGGCTTTAGCGTTACTGAATTGACACAAATGCAGAAAGGTACTTTTTATATTTGTACCAATTCGATCAATCCGATCAATTTTGGATGGAAATCCCTGACGTAGCGCGGCCGACATTGATGTGAACAATTGTTAATAACATTTTAATTTTTTTGGATTTTATTTATTTATTTATTTATTTTTCTTTTCATTCTATTGTTTCTTCTCTTTTTTCTTCCTCTAACCAGTCGAGGAGGTCTGGCGGGGCTTGAACTTGCTGCTGTTGGGTGAGGTCGAGCCTCGCCATCCAGATCTGGTGAGGCAATCACTCGGTTTCGTTCAATCCAAAAGATCGAGCAAGCTTTTTTTTTTTTTCCATCACTTTTAGCGTCACGTAAAATGCCACCAACAAAATATCGAGAATCAATTCAAATCGTTTCGTCTACTCTCCAGTCTTAATTCATCTCGCCTTTTCGGGTCGTTTTAATGTCACATATGATTCGACCCCAAAAAAAAAAAAAAAATTGTCCCACATGGAATCTGGATGCCCAGATGGAGGTGGCTGAGGTCACTGCTTTGAATGGTTTCATCGCACCGCACTTCACCGTATTTGCCCAACCGCGGGATTCGTACAGAAACTTTTCGCTTCCTTCCATGCGAAGACATAAGCAAAGCACAGACCTCTCGATCTTTCGGATTGGACAAAACCGAGAGGTTGTCTCCCCAAATTAGGGTGAGGCCGACCTCGCCCAGCGATGGTGAGGTTGGGCCTCATCCTCGCAAGTGGCCGACGGGGCGAGGTTAGCCGGAGGCCGGCAAGGTCGATGTTTGGCCGGAGAAAGGAGAACAGGAAGGGAAAGAAAAGAAAGAAAGAAAGAAAGATAAAACATAAAATTTTGAAAATACTAAAAATAATTAAAGAACATTCACGCTGTTGTCGGTTGTGCCTCACAAGCGATTTTCGACGAAAATTATTTGGATAAACTGAGTTGGCGTAAATACAAAAGATTTAGAACTCAATTGGTTAAAAAAATATTTAGGATTGAATTGACACAAATGTAATAGGTACAAATTATTTTGGTAGTTTTTCAAAAAATTTATTTATCTTAGAGAGGTGACCGTAAAACTATAATAAAATGCTAACAATTTTAAATGGAAATAAAATTATGACCAAAGAAAGATGTGAAATAAAGTAAAAGAATAACAAAAGGTCATTTCAAATTATCCCTTTCTCATGTACAATAATTTTCTTCCGGTTTCGATTGTGATGTCCATTGCCCGTTCTTCTAGCCGACCGGCAGATCCGCCTAACGACAGAGAAAGGCTGAAATCAAGGCCGGCTAGTCCACCTTGGTGTGCTCTGAACTTTGAATGGTGACGGAGTTCTCACCAATGGACTTGCCCGTAAGTACCGAGTGGTTTATTTATGGATTTAAATCAAATTAACTTGATCGAAAATATCATAAAAATGATAATTTTATATATAAAATAATATATTTAATAAACAACGTATCACAATATGTCGAAATTTTTTATTTTTGAAAAATGACGTGTTTGCATGCTGTGTCGTGTCGTGTGTTGACGTCGATGCTCGATCCAGTACAACTCAGTGAACACTTGTGTTGGGCCGAAGTGCTTCTAGTTTGTTTTTCTGGGGTAGTAGCTTTAAGCTATATGGGCTGCCGAAATAGGGCCTTCTAACTCTATTCCTTTATTCTCGTTTTATCTTTCAAAAGGCCCCTCCAACATGCTTCTACGCCGTCCTGGGGTCGTACTAATTTTCTCCGTATCATTTCAATTTTATCGGAAGAGACCATAAGAGAAAATAGGATCAATGGTGTTAGAATTAGGCACACAAACACAAAGTATATGTCAGAAAGAGAAGTCGTTGTTTGCATTGTATTATTTGGTCCATGTACTGGAATTGATAAATATTCGAAATTATGCAGGATTATACATGAAAGATCCTTTTTTGGCTTTCTTTTTGGAGATATAAGATTTGTCTTGGTTCACCCTTAAATTAGAGTTGCATCCAGGAGACGATTTCATTACAATGAGCACTCCTTATTTTTTTTTTGGTTAAAATTCTCAATTATAAGAGAAAAATATTATACATAACGGTAGTTATTCACTTTTGTTTGTAAATGTGTATATCATCTCGTAATTCAAACCCTAAAATGGGTAGAGGGATATTAGAAGTATTAAAAATTATGTATGGCGCTTATTTTAGTACCAAAAGTTACTGACGACTTACTTAAATTTCATATCGAAGAAGAAAAGATGATACTTAACCAACTAATAATCGCATTTATCATTGTGGTCCAGCGAGGTTAGGAATCTGCCTAAACTTGGGCCGCCCAAGCCCATTTACTTGCCATTTAGGATGAGAGGGAAGTTAAGGCTCGTCAAGGCCCATTGCACGTTGTACATCCTCATGTCAAATGCAGTTGACAGGCTCCGATGTGTTTGTCACCACAATTGCACGAGATTCCACGTTGAACTTTTATGGTCTTCTAATATATGTGATCTGAAAATTCTCTCACTTTGCGCAAGTCGAAGACTTGCTCGATACTACTAGAATTTCACCGGAGGATCCGATCTACGAAATCATTGATCTATCGACTAGGGAAAAATCTTCAAAGTTTTACGTTTGAGAAACTTCGACTGCTTTGCAAATCACGTTACCTTTTGAATCTTGAGCATGATTGCCATCGAGCATGTAGCCTTGCTAGCAAGGGGATTGGGGGGTTGGGCCGAAGAGTGTCGGATCCAGGGTTCGATCTTCGTGAGCACTGCATATACATGTACATAGAATAGAAGAGAGAAGTGAGACAAAAAAAAAATCTCAAGCATGATTTTTAAATCAATGGTAGTAGTATTGTTAGGGAAAGTAAACTAGTATGTTCACTGTGGCTAATGTCAAAACTATTACAGAATAAACTCTTACTTAGGGCGCGTTTATTCCAAAAAAAATGAAGGAAAAATATTTTCTATGAAAATCATTTTCAAGAAAAATAGTTAGTTGTCATTTGTTTGTGGTTTAAGAAAAGTGATATCTTTATCGCTAGAACGAAAGGTCGTTTTCCCATTCGCTTGTTTTTGGGGAAGAATTTCCTAAAAATACTTTTTTTTTTCCAAATAAATGAGCCTTGGACAAACCAAACTCTAGGGATAAACAATTCCAAGGTTAGTTTAGGTTTCACCCGAAACCTATCATGGATGCCCTGGAAATTAGAACTTATCTTATTATAGGTTCTAAGATTTACCTAGATTTCACTTATATTTTTAATTGGATGATTGCAATGAATCATCACTTCTGACGACTGCTATTTGCTGCCAGGGGTGAGAAGAAAAATCGGAATCCACTCAAATTAGACTGGACCATACCCAATTAGTTGATTTTGGATGGTAACGGCGGATACTGGTTCTGCATTCGGTTCCAATTTGCTAGAATTGGTGGGTATCGATTCGGTTTCTGATTTCAGGTGGGAACTATCCAACCGGACATGTCCTATTTATATAATATAGATACATAATTTTTTTTTTAATTTAAGATGTCTCCCTCAAATTTTGATTCACGTGACTCCTAGGAATTCCACAAAATATTTGATTTCATTTTCTGTTGACCTGCCCGAGTGGGTGGCCCTCGCTTAGTGAGGATGTTGGAGGAATAGGTACAAAAGAGGCCCCAACTGTTTGACTAGTGAAGGGCTTTTCCATTATTGGTCGTGAGGCTTACTCATTGAGGAACAGACTTTAGAAAAGTGGTTGAGGCAGCGCGGATGGAGCAAATGAATGAAAATCCCTGCGACAGTGCTTTCCATCGAAATAGTGAAATTGTTACCTTTTCTCCTTCAAAGCAAAAGAAAGACTTCCTTCAACCGAAGAGAGGAATGTAACATTACTCTGTTAATCTCTTGCAGCAGATTCGATGATAAGAAAATGTAGGTAGACTCATTTGGGAAGTATTAATTAAGGGCTTCTCCTTTCAAGTTGTACATAGTTTTTTCATGGCGATCCTAGCTAGTCTAGCTTGTCGAGAGGCAGGCGAATCTGGAGGACTAGCAGTACAGGAAAATCGTGATTCTATATAGGTATTCTCCGCTTCTTTTGTACTTCATAGATTCAGTGATTTTTCGTTGGATCTTGCACCCAAAAATATCCTAATCTCTCAAGTATTTTGATCCATTAGGGCCCTAAATTTAGACTTGGTTCTCGTAGTTTTACTTCTACATAATTTTGGTTCACTTGTATATCTCTTTTATTATTATTATTATTATTATTATTATTATTATTATTATATTGATGTTGGCACTTGATAAGATAGATTCTATTGATCCACCCGGAAATTGGACCGGATCGGTGGTTTGATTCCCGGGTGGATTCATGGTTCGTTTTTCAAAATCGGTCCCTAGCGGGTGACCCTCGATTCTAGGGTATGAACCATTCATCATGGAACTGATCACATTTATTTGCTGCTAGTACCCACATACCACAACTCATATTTAGACATATGGAATATGAAATATTAATAAACTAAAAATCTAAATTATGGATATTGCCAGATATGGAAGCTCTGAGTAGTGGTTACAAATTACGCACTTATCATCGAGTGCATTGAAATATTGCAGAATCGCATGAAGACATATAATAAGAAAAAAAAAAATAAAGACTTGTCAACTTGGAACCTGTCCGTCGGAACAAGTTCTCTAATTTTTGGAACACGAAACCTATCTTGCATGTTCTGAAACTTGAAATTGGAAACAATCCGGTTCTTTAGTTCTCAATTCTATCATAAAACTATGCTCATCCTTAACAAACTCCACACAAGTTGTTGCTTCAAATGGCTCCCCTACAGCTCCTACCATGTCCATATCTATCCTGCAGATCTTATATGGCTCCGAGAAATAAACATCGATTTCATTCCCATTGAAACACACATCATCACAAAACAAATTAGGCCTCACCGACCGATTTCTACCCGAGACGATACCTTCGATTTGATGAGATCGCTTCCCTATGGCCCTCAATCTCATAGTGCTCACATTTGCCTGTCGGCCGTCTGTCATCACCGATGGTCTCCTAAGATCACTGTAGTCACGTTTTAACAACAAAATAGGCAAGGAATTGGCTTGCGTACCTGATTTGGCGTCCATCGTCTATCGACGCGTGAAATTTCGACGATCGGCCTTGAGAAGCTGCTACATGAGGTGGGCTCTTCTCCCTTATGACTATCCGGATGCCTGGCGAGATGAGGCCACCTTCGACTTCCCTCTCGTCTCTCTCACTCTTAGAAACCTTATGGAGGAGGAGGTGGAAGAATGGTATGAAGCATAACCTAAGGGAGGGAGTCTTAGCTTTTATTTATAGAGGTCTCGGTCGAGCCCTCCCATCATCGGTCAGGTCGGACTAGGTCCACACTAGCCAGGCTCAATTTTTGGCCCGTTAAGAAATCTGTAATCCTTCATTTATTAAACCAATACCGTATATGGTAAATTAATACCATATTACGGTCGATTACAATTATAATTAAAGCCAGCCACGTACAAAAAATTCTAACATTGCCAACATCAGTCATCGACCTCGTATTCTGTCTCTTTTGTTCACGTTATAAAAGTCAAATTATTTTATTTTGGTCCTTTCTCTAAGTTCACATTGATTTTTTTTTATGTACATACAATTGGTAATAAATTCCTGACAATTGCCAGCTTGTCGTCAACGTGGGCTCTTTCTTTCGTGCAAAATGGACGGTGGCTTCGACGGTCCAGAATTAACTATAGGCTCATCTTCCCGAAAGTGACTAAACAATTATTATATTTTTTGTTCGAGAGCATTTCTATACAATAGAAATTCATATATTGAAAATCAAGTTATCTTTTTATTTTTAAAATATTAAGCATGTCTAGCGTGCATGACAATACTTCTGCAGTGGAATTTCTACTTCAGAAATAATTTCTACTTGAGAAGTATTTCTGAGGTAGAAATCTATTTGTTAACACAATTTTTAGAGCATAAATCTATTTGGTTACACAATTTCACTTTTAGACTTCTAAAGCAGAAATCTATTTGTAATGCAACTTCTTAAATATAAATTCATTTGATTATGCAATTTCATTTTTCTACTTTTGAAATAATTTTTTGCTCCAAAAATAATTTCGAAACCACTTAAAGAAGTAAAAATAATTTACTTTTCTTTAGAAGTAAAAAAATCTACTTTTGCTCAAAAGTAGAAGTAAAAAATTGATTTCTGATTAGAAGTTAATTTCTAGAGCAGAAGTGTTGTCGCGTGCATTCGAGAAAGTTAATATTATAATTCATAATAATAAGCAAAAAAAGAAAAGAATTTGTAAAAGGAGATCCCTTTTCTTTTCTCTTCTTTTTCAAATACCACTTTTTCCACATGGATTGATGCAAAAGAAAAAGGTATTGCAATGGACGGATTGGCTTGATACTTTACGTATTGAATACGACTCGATAGAACAACAAATTCAACACTTCAAAAAGTTTGACTTTGGCTCAAGTAAGCAATAGGTTGCATGCCGAATATATTCAACACGTATGCATAGCATTTTTGAGATAGACCGTTGACAAATACTAAATAGTGCAAATGCTCGTCGTACTTGTATGCTAATTGCGAAGATAAATAATGGATTCCCAAAAAATGGAACCGGTGCTCAATCATCGTTTTAGAAAAGTCTAAATTGTTAGGTAAATATGTGTTTTGATACGGATGTTTTAACGTGATATCCGTAAACCTAGTTGCCACCCCTTCCATTTCCTTCATCCATTCCAGGGTTGTCTTGTCCTTCGAAAATCATGTTAGGGAGAGGAGTAAAGGCTTTTTCTAGACGATTCCTGCAGCTACTGCTATGCAGATGAAAGCTAGTCAATAATGGAATTCCAGGTTTGACTCCAAAGAATTGTCAATGCCTTTTCGTTCTTGTGGGCACAAAATAGAAAATTACATGCGAAGTTACAGAATGTCACCAAAATTACAGATCAGTGATCTAGGGACAATAAGGAAAGAGGAAAGGAAGGGAAATTACATCGCTCACATTGATGATGACCATAAGAACTTTTATTTCTTCAGAAAAAAGGAAAAAAACATTCATCCTTCCAATGCACAAAGATACATATCTGTTTCTTCAGTTTCTGGGACTTCCGATGATTTTTCAAGTACACTTCCCAATCCCTTTCTCTCTCCCCGTCTTGACACTTTCTTGATCTTTTCTTTGCTTCCATGAAGATTCATGATTCCCCAAAAAAAAAGTGTTCATCATCTATCTCTTGATCTGCCAAATTTGCCGGCATTATTCCAAATATCCCCATCCTTGCACCAAGTAAATCTTCTTGTTCAAACCAAAAGCAGAGCGATCGATACTGCATAAATCGCATCACAAGCTCTTAGCTTCATGGCATTGGAGGACCCAGCAGCCGGTGGAGGGTTATAGTAGTAAAAGGAGAAATACGGCACGATCGGGTTCAGGGGCGGCGGCTCCGGATAGTTCCCGTAGCTCGGCGGGGGGTAGTACGCACCACCGCTTCCCCCTTTGTAGGGGGGCGGCGGAGGGGACGAGTATGTGTAACTGGGCTGGGACGGGGGAGGGGAGGGTGGAGGCGGCCAGTTGGAGGCAGCGGCCGGCGGGGGTGGGGAGGAGGGCGGGGGCGGAGGAGGCGGGGAGGGGACTTGGCCACAAGGGTTGTCGCAGGCGGCGCACATGGTGCATTCGATCTGGTACTTGGAGGAGGTGGCCAAGTCGGAGGTGGCGGCTTCCCGCGACGCGTTTGTGGGTAGGATGGCAAGGAGAGCGAAGAGAGCGAGCGGCATTCTCAGGATTCTCTCCATTTTTCTCCAGGAACGGACTGAATCACTTCGAGCTCAACAAAAATGGCAACTTTGTCTTGATGATTGGACAACTTGAGGCGGACTCAGTAATCCGCTTATACTCGTGCTCCTCAAGGTGATGTTCGTGCTTTAGCATTAACAGAGTCCATCGATAACCATTCGACCGTGATGAAAAAGAGAGGAGAAAAATCTAGAAAGCCCTACTCCAAAAGATGATACCCCGGGGTGATTAATAAACATCGAACTTCGACTCCACGAGCAATACGTCCTCTCTTATTGGCGCTTTCGTGATATTTGGAGTTAGTTTTTAACGCATTGCATCTACTCCATCTCCCGATCAAAGATAGACCATTCATATGGAGATCAGAAAACTTGCCCAAGTAGCCATTTTCTTGCAACTTGGCTCCTCGAGGGTAAATTCTCTGCGGTAAATGTTTTTGCAATGGCACACCATTAGGGAAAAATTATCAAAAAAATTATAAATCTATTACAATTGTACCAATTCAGTTTATCCGGTGAATTTTGGTGGGCCAACGACCTAATATTTTAATAATTTTTTTTTATTTTTTGATTTTCTTTTTGCTTCTTCCCTTTTCCCTTTCCCCTTCCCTAGTCTACCTCCAGCCAGTCAGCGTTCATGTTAGGGCTAGCCGATCAAAATTCGCCGGATTGATTGAATTAACATAATTAAAAAATATTTATGATTGAATCGCCCAAAAAAAGTTTAGGATTGAATTAGCACAATTGTTATAGGTTTAGGGCTTTTTTGATATTTTTCCCACCATTGGAGACACCAAGTTTGAGCCGTCTTGTGAACTCGATCAAACCTGTGAATATTAATAGCTAACAAAGGATTGGATGCAAAAGCTTAAAATGTAGAAGGAAGTAACACGTCTTCGTTATAGTTGCACTTAGGGTTATCAGTTCCAAAGTAGATAGGTTTCAGACTTGGAGCTTGGAACCTACCATATTATAATCGGTTCTGAGTTTTTAAAATCTGGAACCTACCTCTTTTTTTTTTTTTGGGAAACTAGTTCTAAGACTTGCCATGTTTTTCCAATTTGATTTCAGAGTATAGCTAAGAACCTCTTTTTTTTTTCATTTTTTTTACAACATAATAATATGCGTAACAAAATGACTCAAAGTAAAAGGTGATCAATATAAATCCATATCTACTAAAAAAATGGTTAAAATTTGTATACGGCGCTCATTTTAGTGCTAAATTTTTTTTGACTCACTTAAATGTCAAATCGAAAAAGAAGAAAACGATTATTTAACCAACTAATAACCGCATTTATCATTGTGGCTAGGCGTGGTTAGGAATCTGCCTAAAATTGGGCCGTTGAAATGTACTTTGCAAGGCCCAAGCCATTTACTTGCCATTTAGGAAACTAGGGAAGCTAAGGCTCGTCACGACCCATCACATGGCCCATTGCATGTTGTACATCCTCATGTCAAATGCCCTCGATATGCTGCAATTTGTTCGTCACCACAATTGAACGAGATTCCACGTTGAACTTGCACATCGTGTTCCGATATATGTGACCTGAAAATTCTCACTTTGCACAAGTCGAAGAATCGCTCAATACTAGTACAATTTCACCGGAGAGGATCCGATCTACGAAACCATTGATCTATTGATGACAAAAGTAAAATCTTCAGAATCTTACAGTTAAAAAACTTCGGCTGTTATGTAAATAATGTTATCATTTGAATCTCAAGCATGATTGCCAACAGGCTCGTGAGCACTGCACATACATGTACATAGAAGAGAGAAGTGAGACAAAAAAAAAAAATCTCGAGCATGATTTTTCAATCAATGGTAGTAGTATTGTTAGGGAAAGTAAACTAGTATGTTCATGTGGATAATGTTGAAATTATTACCGAATAAACTCTTACTTAGGGCGCGTTTATTTCACACAAAAAAAAAATTCTGATGAAGGAAAATATTTTTCATGAAAATTATTTTCAAGAAAAATAGTTAGTTTTATTTGTTTTGTGGTTTAAGGAAAGTGATTTCCTTCTTGCTAGAACGGAAGTCATTTTCCCTAATCTAAGCTTGTTATTTTTAGTTAATGGAAGATTTTTTCCATGGAACGATTAGTTTTCCATCATCCAAAAATTAAAAAGCAGGGAAATAATTTCCTAGAAATGGTTTTTTTTCCCCAAATAAATGAGCCTTAGACAAATTGAACTCTCGTGGTGAGTGGTTTCAAGATCTGTTTAAATTTCACCTGAAACCTACCATATATACCTCGGAACCTAGAACTTATTTTATAATAGGTTTCAAGGTCTACCCAGGTTTTACTTATATTCTTAATTGAACGATTGTAATAAATCATCATCTTTGACCATCACCATTTGCTGCTATTACCCCCTACCACAACTTATATTTAGATACACAAATAATGTGAAACATTAACAAACTAAAGATCTTAATTATGGATATCGTCGGATATAGAAGCTCTGAGTAGCGGTTACAAATTACGCACCAATTATTAGATGCCATGAAGTACTGTAGGATTGCATGAAGATATAGAATAACAAAAAAAAAAATAAAGGGTTGTTAACTTAGAACCTATCCGTCGGAATGCGTTCTTTAATTTTTGGAACTCAAAATCTATTTTGCATATTCTGAAACTTGGAATCAAAAAAAGTATGGTTCTCCAATCTACCCTGAAATCATATTCATTCCTGTCAAAATCCACACAAGTTACTGCTTCAAACACCCCCCCCAAGCTCCTAGCATGTCCATATCTATCCTGCAGATCTTATATGGTTCTGAGCAAAAAATGTCAATCCAACATTATAAACATCGATTTCATTCCCATCGGAGCACTCATCATTCACAAAACAAATTAGGCCTCCATGACCGATTTCTACTCGAAAGCATACCTTCGATACGACGAGATGGCTTCCCTATGGCCAACTTGACATGGTCGCCAATCCATCCATACATCCTTATACGAGTATACGTGCCCTCCCGCTCATAATAGTGCGCACATTTGCCAACATCAGTCATCAACCTCCCATTCTGTCTCTTTCGTTCACGTTGTAAAAGTAAAAATTATTTTATTTTGGTCTTTTCTCTAAGTTCACATTGATTTTATGTACATACAATTGTTAATAAATTCCTGACAATGGCCAGCTTGTCGTCAACGTGGGCTCTTTCTTTCATGCAAAATGGACGGTGGCTTCGACGGTCCATAATTAACTATAGTCTCATCTTCACGAAAGTAACGAAACAATAATTACAATTTTTTGCTCGAGAGCATTTCTGTACGATGGAAATTCATATATTGAAAATCAAGTTATCTTTTTATTTTTAAAATATTAAGGATGTCTAGCGTGCATGACAACATTTGTGCAGTAGAATTTCTACTCCAAAAATGATTATGGAGCAAAAATCTATTCGAAAACGCAACTTCTAGAACATAAATCCGTTGGGTTATGCAATTCTATTTTTCTACTTCTGGAACGTTTTTTTTTTGCTCCAGAAGTATTTTCGGAGCCACTTGAAGAAACATAAATAATTTGCTTGTTTCTAGAAGTAGAAAAATCAACTACTGCTCAAAAGCATAAGTAAAAAAATCAACTTTTGATCAAAAATTAATTTCTAAAGCAGAAGTGTTGGCATGCACATCCAAGTATTCTCGAGGAAGTTAATGTTATAATTTATAATAATAAGCCCAAAAAAAAAAAACAAAAGAATTTGTAAAAGGAGATCCCTTTCCTTTTTCCTTCTTTTTCGAATCCCACTTTTTCCACATGGATTGATGCAAAAGAAAAAGGTATTGCCATAGACGAATTGGATTGATGCCATACGTATTGAATACGACTCGATAGAACTACAAATTCAACACTTCAAAAAGTTTGACTTTGGCGCAAGTAAGCAATAGGTTGCATGCCGAATATAATCAACACATATACCTAACATTTTTGAGACATACCGTTGACAAACGGTACAAATGCTCCTCATCCTTGTATTCTAATTGCGAAGATAAATAACTGATCCCCCAAAAACGGAACCAGTGCTCAACCATCGTCTTAGAAAAGTTTAAATTGTTAGATAAATATGTGTTTTGATACGGATGTTTTAACATGATATTCGTAAACCTAGTTGCCAGCCCGGCATTTCCTTCATCCATTCCAGGGTTGTTTTGTATCTCGAAGATCATGTTAGAGAGAGTAGTAAAGGCTTTTTCTAGGCGATTCCTGCCGCTACTACTATGCAGAGGAAAGCTGGTCAATAATGGAATTGCAGGTTTGACTCCAAAGAATTGTTAATGCCTTTTCGTTCTTGTGGGCATAAAATATAAATTTTAGAACAGACATTGATTGTTTTTCTCACCAAAAGAGTTGGAACATTACATACGAACTAGTAAGTTACAGAATGTCACCAAAATTACAGATCAGTGATCTAGGGACAAAAAGGAAAGAGGAAAGGAGGGGAAATTACATCGCTCACATTGATGATGACCATGAGAACTTTTATTTCTTCAGAAAAAGAAAAAAACATTCATCCTTCCAATGCACAATGACACATATCTGTTTCTTCAGTTTTTGGGACTCCGATGATTTTTCAAGTACACTTCCCAACCTCTCTCTCTCTCTCTCTCTCTCTCTCTCTCTCTCTCTCCCACCCCCGCGACAGTTTCTTGATCTTTTCTTTGTTTCCATGAAGATTCAAGATTCTCCAAAACAGTGCTCATCATCTATCTCTTCATCTGCCAAATTTGCTGACATTATTCCAAATACCCCCATCGTTGCTCCATGTAAATCTTCTTGTTCAAACCAAAAGCAGAGCGATGGATACTGCATAGATCGCATCGCAAGCTCTTAGCTTGATGGTATTGGACGACACAGCAGCTGGTGGAGGGTTATAGTAGTAAAAGGGGAAGTATGGCACAATGGGGTTCGGGGGCGGCGGCGCCGGGTAGTTCCCGTAGGTTGGCGGGGAGTAGTACGTACTGCCGCTGCTCGGCGGGGGGTAATTCGAGCCGCTGCTTCCCCCTTTGGAGGGCGGCGGCGGAGGTGGCGACGAGTATGTGTAACTGGGCTGGGACGGGGGCGGAGGAGGAGGGGAGGGGACTTGGCCGCAAGGGTTGTCGCAGGCGGCGCACATGGTGCATTCGATCTGGTACTTGGAGGAGGTGGCCAAGTCGGAGGTGGGGGCTTCCTGCGACGTGTTTGTGGGTAGGATGGCAAGGAGAGCGAAGAGAGCGAGCGGCATTCTCAGGATTCTCTCCATTTTTCTCCAGGAACAAAACGGAGAGACTGAATCACTTCGAGCTCAACAAAACTGGCAACTTTGTCTTAGTGAGAGAGAGAGAGAGGGGGGGGGGGGGGTTCTTACCTTAGAAGCAACACAAGATCACAGGCGAGGGCCAATTTATGGTGACGGAATTGGGCTAAAAAGGTCAAAAAAGAGCAAAAGATGACACCGGCGCGTTTTGTTTTTACTTCTTTACAGTGATGAAAACATGTGGAGAAGCAACTTTTTTCAACATGGCGAAATCTGAGAGAGAGCTGAATCGACAGGCCTTTGCTGTTTTTATTATTAATATTATTTTTTAATGAATTCTTATGATCGGTCAATGGAGGTGTACGAGCGTCTTCGTCGGTAGGAATCGAAGTTACTTCGAATGCTACGCGTACTCAATCATAAGGACTGGTAGAGAGGGAGTGATCCGACCGCGAGAGACCCAATTTGGCTCTCGTGCTTTTAGGATCACACGAGTTGCTCGTTCCGTTTTCTCTGCCGTGATGTTGGGGTAGTGCTCCCCCGATTTACTACGGAGAGTACCTCGTCGTGGAGGCACAGCCGTAGGCCCCTTGTTGACGCCTCCAATCATGCGGTAGCGTCGAGGATTGTTCTGGACGATCGGGCTGGCCGATGGCCTGGCGCCCGGGGGCTGATAACCTAGGTCTTGGTGATCGGACAACCCGAGGCAGACTCGGTAATCGGCTTATACTCGTGCTCCTCAAGATGATGCTCGGCCTTTATCATTAACAGAGTCTATCAATAAGCGTTCGACTGTGACGAAAAAGATAAGATACAAATCTGGAAAGCCCTAGTCCAAAAGAAGATACCCCGGGGTGATTGACTCAATAAACATCGAACTTCGACTCCAGTAGCAATACATCCTCTCTTATTGGTGCTTTCGTGATATTTGTAGTTAGTTTTTAACGCATTGCATCTACTCCATCTCCCGATGAAAGATAGACCATTCTTATGGAGATCAGAAAACTTGCCCAAGTAGCCATTTTCTTGCAACTTGGCTCCTCGTGGGTAAATTCTCCGCGGTAAATGTTTTTGCAATGGCACACCATTAGGGAAAAATCATAAAAAAAAATTATAAATCTATTGTAATTGTACCAATTTAGTCCATCCGATGCATTTTGGCGGGCCGACGACCTAATATGTTAATGATTTTTGAATTTTTTGATTTTCTTTTTTCTTCTTCCCTCTCCCCTTTCCCCTTCACCTTTCTTGTTCTACCTCCAGTCGGTTAGCGTTCATGTCAGGGCTAGCCGATCAAAATTCGCCAGATTGATTGAATTAACATAATTACAAAATCTTTATGATTGAATCGGCAAAAAAAAGTTTAGAACTGAATCAGTACAATTGGTATAGGTTTAGGACTTTTTTGATACTTTTCGTACCGTTGGAGACGCCAAGTTTGAGCTATCTTATGAACTCAATCAAACCTGTGAATATTAATAGCTAACAGAGGATCGGTGTTGACACCTGATTATTAATCATTTTTTCCATTGCTAAAGTAATAAAAAATCCATAAAAATTCATAAAATTGAAAAATCAACTTTGGGGACCTTAGCCAAGCCTAGGGAACCAATTTTGACCAAAAAACGATTTTTCATATTTTCAGTATTTTTACGTATTTTTTATTTATTTATTTTCGAAAATTAATAGAAAATCCATAAAAATTCATAAAATTGAAAAATCAACTTTGGGAACCTTAGCCAAGCCTAGGGAACCAATTTTGAACAAAAAATAAAATTTCATATTATATATATTTTTAATTTAAAAAAAAATACAAAAATACTTGAAATTTTTGGAAAAATAACATTTGAGGCCAAAAAAAATACACAAAGATAGTTAATATTTTTATTTTAAATCTATTTTCATATTGGCCATCGCAAATTCAGAAAAATCCAATTCGAGTCACGTGTTCCTTCACGAATATAATCTTGAATCGGGCCTAAAAAAATTTAATTTGAGTCAACTTATTTTTAATTTTCACTTTTTATGAGTTGTGACATTGTCTTCTAATATTTTAAATTTTCATCTTGGCCCAATTATACCCAGAATGACTTAATTTTGCAAAAGGGCTTTAATTAAATTCTGCATTATTTTCAGCGGCAAGAAATGAGCTTAAATTTGACATGTGGTAAATTTTGGTGTGTCAAAAATTGTGAGGAGATTTGGACTTAAAGAAATATATTTTTTCAGGGACTAAATTGTAAATACTTAAAATTCAAGGACTAGAGCGCAAATACTTAACTCTTGAAGGATTATTTTACAAATAACAAAAAGAAGAGTTAGTGGATAAATTAGAATAGGGAAGGGAAGATGGAGAAGAGGAGATGAAGAAGAGAAGTTGGAGAAAAATGGATGGAGAAAATAAGATAAGAATAGAGAATGGAAGATGGAGATGAAGAAGAGTTAGTAGAGAAATTAGAATGGAAGATAAGAATAGAGAAGGGAAGATGGAGATGAAGAAGAGTTAGTGGAGAAATTAGAATGGGAGATAAATATGGAGAAGGGAAGATGAAGATGAAGAAGAGTTAGTGGAGAGATTAGAATGTGAGATAGAGATGGAGAATGGAAGATAAAAATAAAGAAGAGTTAGTGGAGAAATTAGAATGGGAGATAGAGTTAGTGGAAAAATTAGAATGGGAGATAGATGAGTAGATTATAAAAGGAGGAAGAAGTGAGCTTGAGAGGGGAATTTTTTTGGAGAGAAAATTTGAAGTGTTTGAGAATTTTTTTGGAGAGAAAATTTGAAGTGTTTGAGAATTTTTTTGGAGAGAAAATTTGAAGTGTTTGAGAATTTTTTAGAGAGAAAATTTGAAGTGTTTAGGATGAGATTTTTTGGGAGAGAAAATTTTGGATGTTTGAGAGGGTTTTGAGAGATTGAAGAAAAATTTGAGAGAGAAAAAAAATACCAAAAGAGAGAGAATTTTGAAGATGATGGGAGTTTAAAGTTAGGGGTTATCATCACAAATTTTTTCATCGATCAACATAAATCAAGAGTTCATCCTCGTCAACGAGCAAACAAATTCGAGCTAAGTGTTTTTTTATTTATTCATTTATTTGTGGTTTTAGTCGCAAATTAGCACAAATTGTATACACTTTCTCCTACCTCCATTTTTTCATATTTTATGTCAGGAGAAGGATATCTCTACGTCAACGGCAAAAAATCTCGTAGAGATGCAAAAATCGCCCAAACAAGCTCCTAAGCTGTCCACCGATTTCTCAGTTGATTTGTGACTAAAAGTCTCTCTTAATTCAAAAGAGACTCTCTATATTGGGAACATAGAGAGCGAAAATCAATTATAGAAATCCCTCCCAAAAAAATGGGAGATAAGTACTCTTTCCACTCTTCTGATTTTAGGTGCAGATTGGCATATATTTTGTATACTGACACTTCACTCTATTTTATGTCAGGAAGCCGCAGCTCTATATCAATGGTCAACCCTATGGAAGCACAAAATCGGCTTGGAGGAGTCTTCAAGCGCGCACAAATTTCAAATTGTTGAATCAATTCGTTGTATTTTATTTTAAAGAATTCATACCCCAGAATGGAGAGGACAAAGTCCATCCGCAATTTAAATACCTGCACCATAAATCCCAAAGGGAAGAGCCAAGCCAATGCTTAGCCTCCCATTGGAGGTTTTTACTTACAGTAGTTAAATACCTGCAACTTAAATACATGTACCTTAAATCCCAAAGGGAAGAGCCAAGCCAATGCTTAGCCTCCCATTGGAGGTTTTTACTTACAGTAGTTAAATACCTGCAACTTAAATACATGTACCTTAAATCCCAAAGGGAAGAGCCAAGCCAATGCTTAGCCTCCCATTGGAGGTTTTTACTTACAGTAGTTAAATACCTGCAACTTAAATACATGTATCTTAAATCCCAAAGGGAAGAGCCAAGCCAATGCTTAGCCTCCCATTGGAGGTTTTTACTTACAGTAGTTAAATACCTGCAACTTAAATACCTGTACCTTAAATCCCAAAGGGAAGAGCCAAGCCAATGCTTAGCCTCCCATTGGAGGTTTTTACTTACAATAGTTAAATACCTGCAACTTAAATACCTGTACCTTAAATCCCAAAGGAAAGAGCCAAGCCAATGCTAAGCCTCCCATTGGAGGTGTTTATTCACTGTCATGTACTTCCTATAATTTAATTTTTGAATCATCAAACTCAAAAGATGAGTAGGTCGTAATACTGCACAGAAGTCGTTAACACATTCCCTCTTTCGGCTTCAGGGAGTCTTTAACACTTAAAAAAATATAACAAATAAAAATATATACCATCCATGCATCCTATTTAAAAAGTGAAAACACAAAAGAGAATACCCTACTAGAGCCCTAGGAATAAACCAAGCCTGAGTTGCCGAATTAGGATATCCATGAAATTAAGGTACCGAAAGGGCATTAGTTTTAATTAACTAGTGTAACCAAGTCCCCGAGCTCATAATCTCTGGTTCGCAGGAATAAATTAGTTCTCCCGCTAATTTATTTAGGTTTCTAATCGACCTACCAAGAACGATTAGTGGCGACTCCAAATTTCAAAATCATTTAAACAAAAACCAAAGTTGCGATTCGATAGGGCTTGGGAGGGTCCGCGTTAGGTTAGTCAAATCTAATTAACCTAATAATCCGTTAACCCCCTTTTCGGATTTTAAAAATATTTTTAGAGGGTCGCAACAGCTTGGCGACTCCGCTGGGGAATAGAGATTTTTAAATTTTCGAAAAAAGATACCAATTGGAATACTTAAATTTTTTCGAAATTTTAAAAGTCTTAGTGGACTTAGGCCAATGAAAATTTCATGGATATCTCGCTTCTGGCAATCTTGCTTGGGACTCATTCTATATGTGTTATATGTTTTTGCAGGATGGGAGTTATAAGGGGCGGAGTGTTTGGCTAACCCATTTGTTTTGCAGGCTCGGTGTTGGGGTTATGTTTAATTTCACACATTTTTAGAAGCGCTGTTTTGATATCAATTGTTGTGCATGTCTTGCATATTCTGAGGATCACAACACCTGCACACACAAGCGTCTAAACCCAAGTCGCGAAATATTTCCTAGGCAACCATAGATAGGGATCGAATATGCAAAGCTCTTGCGTCGATTGCGCTTGGGTTGACCATATTTTATCCCGCTCATTATCTGAATTGACAATTCTTCCCATTGTGATTTGATTGCGCGGAGGGTAAGGTTGTCAATTCAGATAGTGGGGGCCTTTTACGTCCATACCCTGTCTCTCCTTCTTTTATTTTCTAGAGTCCACTCCTCACTTGAGTCATGCGCATGACTATGTGATTTGCATTTCTCCAAGGTAAAAGTAAGTTCTCTAATTTTATCTTGTATTTATTTTCGATCGGTCCATGCTAGGTGTTAGTCAGTTTTTGAGCTTGATATTATGACCATTCTTTTAAAAGAAAATAAAAATTAAATTTGTCCCTCATTTCTTTTAAAAAAATTTTTTTTGAAAAAATGATGTGAAAAAATCCCTTCATGGGAATTTTATTAACCAATAAGGGATTTTTGTCATGTTTTTATTGCTTCAATAAAAATGAAATTTTCCTGAAAAAATTTTCCTCTGAAAATTTATTTCAATAAAAAGAAAAATTCCTTCAAAAAAAAAAAACTCTAGTAGACATCAAGTGATTTTATCACATTTTTCAAATTATAAAAACTTGCAAGAAAATTCTTCTCGAGAAATTCGCTCATGTTTTTCTAAGAAAATTTTCTCTAAATAAAATTAGACTAGTGTCTCGGGGGAATTGTATTGACCAATAAGAGATTTTTGTCATGTTTTTCTTGCTTCAATAAAAATGAAATTTTCCTGACAAATTTTCCTCTGAAAATTTATTTCGATAAAAAGAAAAATTCCTTCAAAAAAAAAACTTTGGTAAACATCAAGTGATTTTATCACATTCTTTCAAATTATAAAAACTTGCAACAAAAATTCTTTTCGAGAAATTCGCTCATGTTTTTCTAAGAAAATTTTCTCTAAATAAAATTAGACTAATGTCTCGGGGGAATTTTGTTAACCAATAAAGGATTTCTGTTATGTCTTTCCTGCTTCAATAAAAATAAAATTTTCCTGATAAATTTACCTCTGAAAATTTATTTTGATAAAAAGGAAATTCCTTCAAAAATTTTAGTAAACATCAAGAGATTTTGTCACATTCCTTTAAAAAAATAATAAAAAAAGAGTAATAAATCTGCAAAAAAAAATTCTGTATCAGAAATTAACCCATTTCTTCCTAAGGAAATTTTTTTTTTCTGATTTCTCTATAAAATAGAAAAAATAAGATTGGACTAATATAGGAGTCATGGACCGACATTCCTTGTGTCGCATACTAATTATATCCTTTTCTTTTGCAGGGAGATCCTTGATACCCCAAACGGGTGTAAAAATTAAGTTCAATAATATATCAAGAATCATCTTCAGAAATACCAAAAGACGAAAAACACCAAGGTTTCAACCGTTAATTCAGGGGGGCAAACGAACACTGTCCATCTTTGACAGACAGAGTTGTGTCAATCCGTAAACTTGTATGGACAGTGTATTCTGATATGACGGTGGACTTATACTGATTAAACACGGGGGCATATTTAATGTATTGCAGAGGATCCCGCGTCTTTTGAAAGACAATATGGATTATATAATCAGAAACCATGAAATAAGTACCTTAACCTGATTAAATCAACCAGAGACCGGTCTTAAAATTTCCTCGGATCCGAAACACGCGGAGGGTTTTAGAGGACCGAGGTTCTATTAATGAATGTGACCCACAAGTATTTCTCCCAATGCTACAGGCGCCCGACAAGAGCAAGTGGGCACCGAAAGAAACAAAACACGGTTGAAGTGGGGCACGCAACAAATGGCCGAATTTATTGGCACACTAATTAAGTGGTGGTAGCTTTATTAATTTACATGATTGAACGCGGGTCTCCAGGCGGCTGGTGGAAAGCCACACTGAATGCCTCTCTAATGTTCTTGATATCATCGTCTACCGCAACCCGCGAGAGCATCATGAAGAAGATTAAACCTAGACGAATACGTCTACTTAGTTTCATCGCACGTTCTCGCCTTTTGTCGATGTCCAAAATTAATGCACAAGCTAGAAGTAATCATTTCCCTTTCCCCCCTATTAAATGCTCGGAGCCGTTAACCGCACCAAACTCGAAAAAATTGATATCGAGACGAAATCTGCGTAAATTTGAAGGGTAAATCCGTATCGTTCCAATTTACCCTTAAATTGCTCCGGTTTTAAATTTGATCAATTCTATTTTCAGGAATTTGCAAAAGCGACTCGAGAATACAGTTGTATCCAAAAACCAAATTTCCTGGTCGGGCTAAATTGGGGGCAAATCAACTCATGGACATTACCACGGGATGGACAGCTTCGGTTAAAGAAAAATACAAGCGAAAGATCCAAACAATCTCAAACATGGGTAATTCTGTCTCGTTCTAATTTGCACATAATCATCTCGAGTCCTGAATTTTTTTATTCCATTCTTAACAGGGATTGCAAATTACCTCGAGAAATATCGTAACAAGGCCCAAGGTGATACAACAGGGCCGCGTTATCCCCAAGGATTAACCTTTGAAAAGAAAATCCCATGGACACCTATGGTCCAATGGACCGAATGGAATACTCGACGAGTAATACCGAAGTCAATATTTTGCCACATTCTCGGCTTAATGGTGAGGCATCCAACAAAAGTCGAAGAAAACTCAACCCAGCAAAATTGGTAAAAGACTTGTCCAAGGCATTCAAGATGAAGGGTAAATCAGTATCGTTTCCAATTTATCCTTTTTAATACCGGTTGACATGTCTCCTTTTCTTGTTACAGGAAATATTTATACTAACATGTAACATGTTGGAGGAGACAAATCCAAAAGAAAATGATGATCATTTGACAAGATCTATTCTGGTGAAAAATGGGGGGCATTTAACCGCTAAACCATGGCGGTCGCTGTCACTAAACAAACCAAAATGCTCCCTCACCCATATGCCTCATCGTGCAGGGGCAAAACTTGAGACAAACCGCTCCTCGACATAAGGAGTGGGCTTCCCAATTTGTTCAATCCACCCACATACCAGGGGCAATTCAAATCCGCCCATGTTTGCACATTATATAAATACACATGATGCTAAAAATTGTCACATCGGCATTGTGTTTACACATTTCACGAATTATGTATGATTATTCCGCATGTTTAATTTACCAACTCCAACTTAGAGCATAAACTGCATATGAGACATCAAATGTGCAAAATGGGGCATAACAGGATGAGGAAAGTTAAACCATTTCTACACAGGTCTAACATTTTAATCTACAGATAAATAACCTTTCTCTAGAGTGAGAGAAAGCCCATTCGGACCAAAGTCCCCCATTCAGATTACATTCGAGGCGTTCATATTATGAGAACCTCCTTAAATAGAATTGGTAATGCAAACTTGACAGAATAGTTTTACATGATTCACATTTTGATTGATTGCATCATGAGTTATCACACAGACTACTTCTAATCATTGCCAACTTAGCTGAACAATTTTGTATGAACCAATGAACGCATTGATGAAAATGCTTGCACATGTTAGCTCTGACATTGCCTGACAGGCAACACATTCCCGGTGTTTGAGTTACCTTTCAAAGTCTTGAAATTCATTCGGCGATTATTGAATGAGCAAGCCTGGTTGTCGAGAAGCCACCAAGCATTTCTTCCAAATTCTCAGGTAAGTATATCTTCAACCTGAACCTTTCAAGAGAATGAATTCTGACGGTTGTTGGGGTACTCGAATCCATTGCGGTATATATAGGTATCCACCTTCTTCAATAAAGCATGATTTGTCTCAAGGACAGAAATGTTCGAGACCTTTTGATCTCTGCCTCTTTGGTTTATTCCTAAAGCGACAGGAGAATATAATTTGGGTTTGAGCTTCTGTAGGATTCCTGGTCTCCCCAGATTTCAGAATAGCACCCTTTGAGGTACACCAAGCCCTTCTTACAAGCAAACTAAGTCCTTCTTACAGGCATAAAGTCCTTCTTACAGGAAAACCAAGTCCTTCTTACAGGAAAACCAAGTTCTTCCTACAGGCAAACTAAGTCCTTCCTACAGGCAAAACAAGTCCTTCTTACAAGCAAATCAAGTCCTTCTTACAGGTACAAAGTCCTTCTTACAGGCATAAAGTCCTTCTTACAGGCAAACTAAGTCCTTCTTACAGGCAAACCAAGTCCTTCTTACAGGCACAAAGTCCTTCTTACAGGCAAATCAAGTCCTTCTTACAGGCAAACTAAGTCCTTCTTACAGGCAAACCAAGTCCTTCTTACAAGCACCAAGTCCTTCTTACAGGCAAACCAAGTCCTTCTTACAGGCATAAAGTCCTTCTTACAGGCAAATCAAGTCCTTCTTACAGGCAAACAAAGTCCTTCTTACAGGCAAAACAAGTCCTTCTTACAGGTACAAAGTCCTTCTTACAGGCACAAAGTCCTTCTTACAGGCAAATCCAGTCCTTCTTACAGGCATAAATTCCTTCTTACAGGCAAATCAAGTCCTTCTTACAGGCAAACCAAGTCCTTCTTACAGGCACAAAGTCCTTCTTACAGGCACAAAGTCCTTCTTACAGGCACAAAGTCCTTCTTACAGGCAAATCAAGTCCTTCTTATAGGCAAACTAAGTCCTTCTTATAGGCAAACCAAGTCCTTCTTACAGGCACCAAGTCCTTCTTACAGGCAAATCAAGTCCTTCTTACAGGCATAAAGTCCTTCTTACAAGCAAATCAAGTCCTTCTTACAGGCATAAAGTCCTTCTTACAGGCAAACAAAGTCCTTCTTACAGGCAACGCAAGTCCTTCTTACAGGCACAAAGTCCTTCTTACAGGCAAATCAAGTCCTTCTTACAGCCACAAGTCCTTTTTACAGACACCAAGTCCTTTCTACAGGCACCAAGCCCTTCTTACAGGTATCTCCATGGGGTGACCTACCATACGGGTCAAATCTCAATCAAAATTTAATCAGTAGAATCCTTTTATTAGGAATCTACCATGGTACGACCCACCATACGGGTCAAATGGTATGACCTACCATACGGGTCAAATTTTAATTCAATTTTTAATCAGTAGAATCCTTTTATTAGGAATCTACCATGGGTTGATCCACCATACGGGTTCAAGTTCAACCACCCTAAAGTTTTTTTATATAACGAATTCTTAGGTTCTCATTTCATTTTCAGTGGAACATTCATGTCACGACTCTTTTTATTTCCTTGTATTGAGTCGATTAGAATTCAGGTGTCATCTCGTCTTTGAAATGAACCTCTACCGAGCTTTCTTTCAAAGAGGGGCAGCTGTTGACACCTGATTATTAATCATTTTTTCCATTGCTAAAGTAATAAAAAATCCATAAAAATTCATAAAATTGAAAAATCAACTTTGGGGACCTTAGCAAAGCCTAGGGAACCAATTTTGACCAAAAAATGATTTTTCATATTTTCAGTATTTTTACGTATTTTTTATTTATTTATTTTCGAAAATTAATAGAAAATCCATAAAAATTCATAAAATTGAAAAATCAACTTTGGGAACCTTAGCCAAGCCTAGGGAACCAATTTTGAACAAAAAATAAAATTTCATATTATATATATTTTTAATTTAAAAAAAAATACAAAAATACTTGAAATTTTTGGAAAAATAACATTTGAGGCCAAAAAAAATACACAAAGATAGTTAATATTTTTATTTTAAATCTATTTTCATATTGGCCATCGCAAATTCAGAAAAATCCAATTCGAGTCACGTGTTCCTTCACGAATATAATCTTGAATCGGGCCTAAAAAAATTTAATTTGAGTCAACTTATTTTTAATTTTCACTTTTTATGAGTTGTGACATTGTCTTCTAATATTTTAAATTTTCATCTTGGCCCAATTATACCCAGAATGACTTAATTTTGCAAAAGGGCTTTAATTAAATTCTGCATTATTTTCAGCGGCAAGAAATGAGCTTAAATTTGACATGTGGTAAATTTTGGTGTGTCAAAAATTGTGAGGAGATTTGGACTTAAAGAAATATATTTTTTCAGGGACTAAATTGTAAATACTTAAAATTCAAGGACTAGAGCGCAAATACTTAACTCTTGAAGGATTATTTTACAAATAACAAAAAGAAGAGTTAGTGGATAAATTAGAATAGGGAAGGGAAGATGGAGAAGAGGAGATGAAGAAGAGAAGTTGGAGAAAAATGGATGGAGAAAATAAGATAAGAATAGAGAATGGAAGATGGAGATGAAGAAGAGTTAGTAGAGAAATTAGAATGGAAGATAAGAATAGAGAAGGGAAGATGGAGATGAAGAAGAGTTAGTGGAGAAATTAGAATGGGAGATAAATATGGAGAAGGGAAGATGAAGATGAAGAAGAGTTAGTGGAGAGATTAGAATGTGAGATAGAGATGGAGAATGGAAGATGAAAATGAAGAAGAGTTAGTGGAGAAATTAGAATGGGAGATAGAGTTAGTGGAAAAATTAGAATGGGAGATAGATGAGTAGATTATAAAAGGAGGAAGAAGTGAGCTTGAGGGGGGAATTTTTTTGGAGAGAAAATTTGAAGTGTTTGAGAATTTTTTTGGAGAGAAAATTTGAAGTGTTTGAGAATTTTTTAGAGAGAAAATTGGAAGTGTTTAGGATGAGATTTTTTGGGAGAGAAAATTTTGGATGTTTGAGAGGGTTTTGAGAGATTGAAGAAAAATTTGAGAGAGAAAAAAAATACCAAAAGAGAGAGAATTTTGAAGATGATGGGAGTTTAAAGTTAGGGGTTATCATCACAAATTTTTTCATCGATCAACATAAATCAAGAGTTCATCCTCGTCAACGAGCAAACAAATTCGAGCTAAGTGTTTTTTTATTTATTCATTTATTTGTGGTTTTAGTCGCAAATTAGCACAAATTGTATACACTTTCTCCTACCTCCATTTTTTCATATTTTATGTCAGGAGAAGGATATCTCTACGTCAACGGCAAAAAATCTCGTAGAGATGCAAAAATCGCCCAAACAAGCTCCTAAGCTGTCCACCGATTTCTCAGTTGATTTGTGACTAAAAGTCCCTCTTAATTCAAAAGAGACTCTCTATATTGGGAACATAGAGAGCGAAAATCAATTATAGAAATCCCTCCCAAAAAAATGGGAAATAAGTACTCTTTCCACTCTTCTGATTTTAGGTGCAGATTGGCATATATTTTGTATACTGACACTTCACTCTATTTTATGTCAGGAAGCCGCAGCTCTATATCAATGGTCAACCCTATAGAAGCACAAAATCGGCTTGGAGGAGTCCTCAAGCGCGCATAAATTTCAAATTGTTGAATCAATTCGTTGTATTTTATTTTAAAGAATTCATACCCCAGAATGGAGAGGACAAAGTCCATCCGCAATTTAAATATCTGCACCATAAATCCCAAAGGGAAGAGCCAAGCCAATGCTTAGCCTCCCATTGGAGGTTTTTACTTACAGTAGTTAAATACCTGCAACTTAAATACATGTACCTTAAATCCCAAAGGGAAGAGCCAAGCCAATGCTTAGCCTCCCATTGGAGGTTTTTACTTACAGTAGTTAAATACCTGCAACTTAAATACATGTACCTTAAATCCCAAAGGGAAGAGCCAAGCCAATGCTTAGCCTCCCATTGGAGGTTTTTACTTACAGTAGTTAAATACCTGCAACTTAAATACATGTATCTTAAATCCCAAAGGGAAGAGCCAAGCCAATGCTTAGCCTCCCATTGGAGGTTTTTACTTACAGTAGTTAAATACCTGCAACTTAAATACCTGTACCTTAAATCCCAAAGGGAAGAGCCAAGCCAATGCTTAGCCTCCCATTGGAGGTTTTTACTTACAATAGTTAAATACCTGCAACTTAAATACCTGTACCTTAAATCCCAAAGGAAAGAGCCAAGCCAATGCTAAGCCTCCCATTGGAGGTGTTTATTCACTGTCATGTACTTCCTATAATTTAATTTTTGAATCATCAAACTCAAAAGATGAGTAGGTCGTAATACTGCACAGAAGTCGTTAACACATTCCCTCTTTCGGCTTCAGGGAGTCTTTAACACTTAAAAAAATATAACAAATAAAAATATATACCATCCATGCATCCTATTTAAAAAGTGAAAACACAAAAGAGAATACCCTACTAGAGCCCTAGGAATAAACCAAGCCTGAGTTGCCGAATTAGGATATCCATGAAATTAAGGTACCGAAAGGGCATTAGTTTTAATTAACTAGTGTAACCAAGTCCCCGAGCTCATAATCTCTGGTTCGCAGGAATAAATTAGTTCTCCCGCTAATTTATTTAGGTTTCTAATCGACCTACCAAGAACGATTAGTGGCGACTCCAAATTTCAAAATCATTTAAACAAAAACCAAAGTTGCGATTCGATAGGGCTTGGGAGGGTCCGCGTTAGGTTAGTCAAATCTAATTAACCTAATAATCCGTTAACCCCCTAATTTAAAAATATTTTTAGAGGGTCGCAACAATCGGATGCAAAAGCTTAAAATGTAGGAGGAAGTAACACGTTTTCGTTACAGTTGCACTTTGGGGTTATCAGTTCCGAAGTGGGTAGGTTCTAGATTTGGAACTTGGAACCTACCATATTATAATTTATTTTGAGTTTTTGAAACTTGAAACCTATCTTTTTTTTTTTTTAGAACCAGTTCTAAAACCTACCTTGTTTTTCCAATTCGATTTCAGAGTATACCCAAGAACCTATTTTTCTTTTCTTTTTTTGATTTCATTTTTTTACAACATAATAATATGGACAACAAAATGATTCAAAGTAAAAGGTGATCAATCTAAACCCATATCCGCTAAACAAGTGGTTACGTACAACTATAAAAGATGATAAGTTCAAACACATAGCCACGTATAATTATAAACAATAAAAAGTTCAATCATGTAACGCAAAACATATATTATATATCTCCATTCTCCATTTATCAAAATAATTTTTTAGACTCCACTCTACATTGAGCCATAAAAATATTGCTCCAAAGAATATAGATAGAAGAAACAAAGAATGGACAATAAGCAAATGAGGCTAGGCAAAGTTAAACTTAACTTAGAGGAATTATGTTGTTTTTATTGTAGCTAACAACCGGTTTCAAAATCAGTCCAGTGCCATGGTGGGTTTTCACTTGGAACCGGAAACTAGACCTGTTCAAATAGATTCCAAATTTTGGAACCGGGAACTGAACCTGTTCACGTTGGAACCGAGAACCAAATTGATTTTCGAGTGGTCCAGTCTGGTTTTCGGTTCTACTCGATTCGGTTGCATATACCTAATTGCACTATGTTAATGGTATATATGTTGAATAATACTTAAGTCCATCTTCCGCATACACAACCAAATAAACTGGATCAGGCAAGGGAACATCTTCACCTTGGAGTAGAAAATAGAGAAGTGAAGATGCAAACAGAGCCTCAGCAATCACGGTAAGATAACGGTGTCGGGTTTTTGTATTTCTCCGTCCAGCACTAGACTCTCACTATTTTTTATTAAGCTATAGAGTAAATAGTCCATGAACATTGGCTTAACGTGCAATATGATTCTTGGACTTTAAATTTGTTCAATACTATCCTTGGACTTTTGCCACATGCTCAATTTAATCCCTAGATTGCATAAAAATATTCAATGTTGTCCTTTCGTTAATTCAAGTTCAGGGGTATTATTGAACATTTTTATATTGCCCATGAATTAAATTGAGCATGTACAAAAAACTCAGAAACCACATTGAATGAGTTGAAAGTTCAAGAAAGACATTGTATATGTGGTTAAAGTTCAGGAATTACATTGAACAAATATAAAGTTCGGAAACCATATTGTACGTTAGTCAAAGTTCATAAACCGGTCGTGCCATTTACTTAAACTATATGTTGCGAAATGAAAGGGTCGAGGAGGAACCACCACTGCCTGCGACTCCATCGGCGAGGCTTATCATGGGAATTCGATGCCCGCTACGGTATGAACATAAGAGAATGGCGTTGCTTCGTGACGTTGGGACAGTTGGCCCCTTGTCTTTTGAGAATTTAACGTGCCGAATCTTCTTCCCATCTTCCATTCCCACCATGTACCCTTTCCAAAAGATCGGAACTTGTTCAGCTTTAGAATCCCACCTTTTTTAGGGGCTCGTCATGCCCTGATAATGGCGATTGAATTGATCTCTCACTTAAGAGTCATGGCGATAAAGGAAAAGATCAATCTTTGAAGAAAGATTGCCCCCCCTAAAAGGACCATCTTTCCAGGCTGGTTCGGTGGTTCCTAAAGCTGATGCAAGAAAGTCACGGTTTCTACTCAAATCTGGGGTTGAGGGGGAAAAAGAAAAGCCGGCCTCGCGGACGGCGGGGACGGTGATTTTTCGGATTGATAGACCTGGTCCGAATATGATGGCGCAGGGGAGCACAGTGATTTTCTGATCGACCGAATGAACTTTGAAGCAAACACAACCTCCTTGGCGGAATATGTATAGCAAGCACTAGCAACATGGAACGTCTCAAAATCGGACTCAAACCCTATTTATCTTCTAATATCTCTTGGATCCATATACACGTGTGAATTGTGTCGGAATGCTGCGTTTCATCGAAGCCGATCCAATATGCGAAAATAATATCAACAGGCGAAAACTTCATTTGATAATTTGAAATTAGCACAAGACTGTGGATATCGATCTGGGGCAGGTGGTTAAGAAGACAAGTCAATCCGTCCCGGCTTCCTTTTCATATTGTCGGATGCTGGGAAGTTCAAACGTAACGGTCGAAGTTCTTCATTCGCAAAGAGGCCTTCAAGAGCAATCTTCCAAGAAATTTGAGATCCTGAAAGATAGAATTTGCACCGACCCTTCCTGTCTAATTAGAAGCGTAAAATTCATCACGAAAGGCAAGAAAGATAAACGTAGAATATAAAGGAATCTTGCGCTTTACTCAATCTTTTGCTTTGCTTTTTCTTCGCTTTTGGATTGTTCTAGGGGATTCTCTTTATGACTGCAGAGCGTCTTGGCAAAGCACGCACGATAGCTGGAGGAGTCCAAAGCGTAAAAGCCTGGGCCATCTCTCCCTCTCCCTCTCTCTTATGCCACTAACATGGATGTTGGGAAGAACATTACGTTCTACTTGAGGGTGATAGGTTTTGTCTTCTTAGATCCGGTGACAATTTGGAGTCCGAAATTGAGAATGAGTGCGGCGATCTTCTTCTCCTGGAGCGATACTTAGTAAGAAGACTCTTACTTGCCCGACAATCTGAACGGAGAATAGTGAGCTCAAACCATACCTCAAAATGAGTACGCTGGGAATTCACTCGAGATCGAATCGACCGGAGTAGGTTTCCTCGAAACCAACGAGATATAACACTGTCGTGTTGGCACTTATCCAATGAGTCGGAGTTTATATGCATAAGTTAATACAAAAGCTAGTTTAGAGAAATGGCTTTGCTAGCACATGACAAAGAATCAGAGTTTAAATGCATAAGTTAATACAAAAGCTAGTTTGGAAAAATGGGTTTGCTAGCACACGACAACAATTCTGAAGAAGAAATCCGTTTGAAAACACAACTTTTAGAACAGAAACTCATTTGATTATACAATTTCATTTTTTTTTTTACTTTCAGAACATTTTTTTACTCCAGAAGTTGTTTCGGAGTCACTTAAAAAAGTAAAAAAAAAATTCTCTTAAGGAGTAGAAAAATCAACTTCTATTTTGAAGTAGAAGTAGAAAAATCAACTTCTGGCTAGAAGTTGATTTCTAGAGAGGAAGTGTTCCAATGCGCGCCTATACACCGAACTTGAGCCTTCTCCCATCTTCATCCACTAGAGGAAGCTTCTCTAATTGGGTCTCGTTTTGTTCTCCATCCATGGGCTATATGCATTAATAACGCGTTTGTACTTTTTTTTTTTAGATCTGTCTTATCTCTAACTTTTTTCTCTTTGATATTTGCTCTATCTCTTTGCAGAGGACGGTAGTTGAACCTCGTACTATGATACTAGCATCCCCACCTCCGGTCTCTTTATCAGTATGACCGCATGCCTATTGACCAACGTGGTTGTACTTGGATTGAATCAAAATCAACCGATTTGACGAGCACGACCCCCTCCGTAATATAAGGTATGATCTCAAACAACACACCGAGCGACTCGTCAGATGGAACTTCCTATCGTGATCGGCAATGGAGTCGAGTCTTCCGAGTCCAGAGTTTTCAATCTTTAGCCCCCTCGCGCGCCCAATGCCATTTCTAGCTTCCATCCTAACACCAGCAGATTTGAAGGGAAAAGTAAAAACAAAAGGCAGGACACAACATTAATTTCGAATTCGAATGAAGCAAGAAGAGGCCCATTGTCCATTGTCAATGGGCCTTCGCATTCTTTCCTGTGTTGGCTGCTGCAATTGCCTTCGGCAAAGAGGGATGCTCTATTCACTGTTCACCACTTGCCCTAACATTACCAAAGTCCGTGCGATGTTGAGCCTACACTCGTTGAAGGTCCAAAGCGTTGATGATCGGCCTTGATCAAAATTGAAGCAAAAAGTGGGTCGGGCCGATGAGCGATCTGTGTCGAAACAATCTTTTTGGCGTCACCAAAATTTTTAATTTAAAGGGAACAAATATCTTATTGAGGCCGGCCCAAATTTGTTTTTGGGTCCTTAATGTCATGGGAGGGCCTGTCTAGACCCATGAACTGCCAAGCACATGATTGGGTCCAGTGCCCCACGAGCGACTCATGAGCTTTCATTTTTGGCTTGCCCCATGATTTTTTGCCAGTGAGATCAAATAATTGGTATAGTAACGGTAAACTCCATCTTAATCCCTTCTTTGGATAAAGCTCCACTAGCCTGGGGACTTTAAATTAGTAAACGTGCTTGGCACATTGAAACCATGACATTAATACATGTCTCTGGCTTTCTACGTGCGACCCCATATCTTCCATTTGTTTTCGAATTTTCTCTTTGCTACGTGGCATGTTCCCATTGGTTGACCAAGCGAAGACCTCCTTCTGGGTCACCCCTTCCAACGGTACTGCAAATGCCCCTCCTCTCCTCCGTTTCCAAATTCGAAAATCAAAGAACATTCCAGCCCAAGACCAAAACCAGCGATCTGCCCAAAACAACATTCTCTCTCTCTCTCTCCACACTTTCAAATTCCACTCGCAGAAAGTTCTTCCGAGAGCTCTGGCTTCGACCCTCCTCTGCTTCTCCCAGAAAGTCCGAGGCTTTCGCCACAAATGACTCGCTTCTTCAACCTCCACCTTCGCACCCATCTCTTTCTCTTCCTGGTTTTCATCCTCACACCTTCCTCCGTCTCTCAGACCGACGCGCCGTCACCTTCGCCGCCTCCGGCCGACGAGTGCAACGGCGTGCTCCTGACATACCTCTATGCCGGCGGCTCCCAGCTCCCGCCCGCCGACCCGGCCCACCAGGCCTACCGGTTCGAGTCGGTCCTCACGGTGACGAACAACGGCCCCGACGAGGTCAAGTCTTGGAGGGCGTTCGTGGGTTTCCGGCACGAGGAGCTGCTGGTCTCCGCCTCCGGAGCCGTCCTAGCCGACGGGTTGGCCTTTCCAGCGAGCGTAGGCAACGGCACCGTCCTGGCCGGCTTCCCGTCGACGGACCTGAAGACGGCGATCCAGACGGCAGGGGACGTGACGCAGATGCAGGCGCACGTCAGGCTGGTGGGGACGCAGTTTGGCGTGAAGCCGCCTAGCGTGCCGATGCCCACGAACGTCTCGCTCGCTAATGATGGGTTCGTGTGTCCTGAGCCGACCCTGCAAGGTGATTCTTCGACAATGAATTACGTTTTTTTGCAAAGTCTCGCATTTTGCAGAAAGTGTAGAGTTTGATTTGATTAATGTTGATCTTCGTAGAATTTGGGGTAATCGGATTCGTTTTTTATGATTAGAAGTTTGGAATTGAGGTGTTGAATGTTTGGGGCTTGTCAAAAGACAAATGTATGTTTTCTTGGGCCAACAAAAGGAAAGAAGAAGAAGAAGAACGAATGCATGAAGGAATGCTTTTTCTGTTGTGTAAACCGTCTCTACTGCTGTTGGCGGACAAATGCTGTAATTCATGTCTTAATATTTCTCAGGGAAGAATTTGATGCTGGTTTGCTGCACTAAAGATCCAAACTTCAAGACGAACATCGCCGTGGCTGACGAATTCTTGCCCCGTCGGAGCGGCGATCTCACGATCATGTACGACGTGATCCGGACGTACGACTCCAACTACTGGGCGCAGGTCACGATTTCGAATTACAATCCCCTCGGCCGTCTTGATAATTGGAAATTGAGCTGGGACTGGATGAGGGAAGAGTTCATCTACTCCATGAAGGGGGCTTATCCCTCTGTCGTGGACTCGAGCGGCTGTGTGTTCGGATCGCAAGCTTCGCACTACACTGGTATGGATTTCTCCACCGTCTTGAATTGCGACAGGAGGCCCACTGTCATTGACCTGCCGCCGACGAAAGCAAATGACACGAACCTCGGGTTGATTCCTAATTGCTGTCGGAATGGTACGATATTGCCTCCGTCCATGGATTCGAGCAAGTCGAGTTCTGTGTTCCAAATGCAGGTCTACAAAATGCCGCCGGACCTCAACCGGTCAGAGCTCTTCCCACCCCAGAACTGGAGGATCAGCGGCACCCTGAATCCGGATTATCAATGCGGTCCCCCCATTCGAGTGAGCCCCAGCCAATTCTTCAGCCCGAGCGGGTTATCGTCGAATACCACAGCCTTTGCTAGCTGGCAGGTGGTGTGCAACATCACGCAGCGGTCGACTCCTCGGTGCTGCGTGTCGTTTTCTGCCTACTACAATGAGTCTATCGTGCCGTGTAGGACCTGTGCCTGTGGCTGCACGGGCAGCGCTAGCCATACCTGTAGCACCGCCTCCGCGGCGATCCTCCTCCCGTCCCAAGCGCTCCTCGTTCCATTCGACAATCGCACTGCCATGACGCTCGCTTGGGCCGAAATAAAGCATCTTCAGGTGCCGAACCCAATGCCTTGTGGTGATAACTGCGGAGTCAGCATCCACTGGCATGTCAACACCGATTACAGCCGCGGTTGGACCGCCAGGATCACGATCTTCAACTGGGGTGACACAGCATTCGTCGATTGGTTCACTGCGGTGGAATTGGGTAAAGCAGCTGCTGGTTTTGAGGCGACGTACTCGTTCAACGGGACTCTTATGGACGACGTGAACAACACGATCATCATGAAGGGCCTTCCCGGATTGAATTACCTCATGGGGGAAGCGGACGGAGCAGACCCCAGGAAGGATCCCAAGGTCCCTGGGAAACAGCAGTCGGTGATTTCATTCACGAAGAAGAACATCCGGGGGATTGACGTGCCGAAGGGAGACGGCTTTCCTACGAGAGTACTCTTCAATGGGGAAGAATGCTCGCTTCCAACCATGTACCCAACAGGCAATAGCGCCAGCACGGGCTCATCTATTCTGCTTTCAATCTTCCTAGCAGCAATCTTTTTCACACTGACACTGTGATAGTTGCCGCGAGGAGACACGGCTTTATTCTTCCTAGCAGCAATCTTCTTGATTGTTTTCCGGTGTAAAAGTGCCTGTTGTTCATCTGATATACGCACACAGAGCTGTATCAAACAAGGAAATGACTCATGGTATGATCGGCATTAGTGCATTGTCCCTTTTATGGTGTCGGCACTACTGCTAGTTACTGGTCTGCTCTGTCCTGGAGAGGGATCTGTACATCATTCTCTATGATGTCGCGAAATGAACCTGATCCGGAGGATTTTTTTTTCCTAGGTGTATTTGTTTCACGAAAAATGAATGATTCGAAAAGCATTTTCTTAAAAATGATCGCTCATATTGCTTATAAAATAAATCAATATTGACTAATTATTACGAGCGATAAAATTGATCGTAGAAATATGATTTGCAAATCATTCATTTTTAAGAGAGCACAGTCACGACATAGTAATAAAATGGCTGTGATTACAAATCTTTAAATTTAGGAGGTGGAGGCATGGACTGGCCAACCGTCTTGGACTAACTTCTTGATGCTCCAAATTAAATATAGGGAAAATGACATAGAAAATCTCTAAATTTTGGTCCATTATGCAATGTCATCTTAAAAATTTTAATTTGTTCATTGTGACACATGAAATATTCCTAATAGATGATAATTGTTGTTGTATTTGTTCTAGACACGAATCCATTTGTTTTGATCGGGGCTCGGCAATTGGGTCGCGCTCGGTGGCTGTGAAGGCAAGGCTGAGCAATGACGTGTGGGCGGCGGATTCAAGGGCCTACTGGAGTTCGAGGTGGACTGCATTTTTTTTTTGTCCCGTACACTAATTTATTTTAAGACTTACTATGTTTCATACCTCTTTTGGAAATTAAAGTAACATCCCACCAAATTTCTTGAAGCTATTTGTCAATGTAGTAATGAGCAGTGAGATTTCGAAATGTTTCCCACTAGCCTTTTTTGTCCAAGACTAACCCGATTTAAAGTGTTCATCCTACTCTGTTCCACACGTTGCAACTGATGGGATTCATGTTCGATTAGGATTTTTACCAGACCTATTATTTCTGGAATTGGTCTTTGGGAGTTCTAATTTTCTTTTGAGGAACAGCTATATTTACGAGAGATCATTGACACAAATTTGAAGTTCTCTTTTTTCAAAGTCTGTTTCCAAATGTTACAAATCTTGGCATTTTTCTTCCCTTACCCTGTTTTTGTAGAAGACCTACTATTTTTCAGACAACATTGGGAAGTTAAGCTTGCTTTTAAAGAGATTTCCTAATATCTCTTTCTGTTTTAAAAGGAGTTAAGTTTGCCCTTGTTGGCCAGCGAGTGTGGCTAGCTCTAGGCGAGGGCCAGTGACCCTCACCTGTCATTACCCACCCAGGGCCAGCGAGGGTGGGACCCTTCCCCCATTTTTTTTTAATTCAACTTATTTTATATTGAGATTAAATTTGCACTAAAAATAATTTTTGGACAAAAACGATGTCATTTTATCCTTATGTTTCATGATTTAGCCGTGTCTTCACCACGTAGGAGAAAGAAAGGATTTGAAAAAGTCATGTTATCATTTTCGTCAAGTTTGACGAAGTTAACGGAAAAACTCGATTGCCCCAATTTAATAAGTTTTAGACTTGATTGTACTTTTTACAAAATTTAAGACTCGATTGCATTTTCGGAAAAATTTTTAAGATTTCTAATGAACATATCCATTTATATAACATAATTGAACACACCGTTTTGTATAACATAAGCCACTAGGCTAGTGGACAGACTCATAGTTTACCTTGAGAAATTTTGTGGTTGAGGTCCTGCAAATTAGTGACCAACGTAAGGGGCAGATGTGATATCTCCATTTAGTTTACCCTGCGGTAGTCCTTCTTGATCTTGCTTTGTCACAATACAAAAAGAGAAAATGATTTCCTGACAGTAATGGTACAATCTCAACTGTAGATCAATACATCATTATTGTGTGTTTTGAATAAAACACTTATTAATTGAAAGATCGCGTGATTAAAAATAATTGACAGTATTGTCGGGCTAATCGCTTCCTATAATAAGAAGATATATATATATATATATATATATAAGTCAAAATCAAGAGCAATTCAGTCAGGAACGAAAATTATAGATCGAACATTTTCTTTTTGTTGGCTATACGATCTGGTGATTACTATTGCAACCATGTTCCTTTCCATGTTTGCCTGATCTTTATGCAGACACGAGATTGGGCAACTATGTTAAATCTTCTGAATACTAGTGGAGTAATTCTCTTTTTCATGTTTACACCTGTTGTGCATGAGGCTTTGTTTGCAGTCCTTTGTGACTCTAGCGACTTTTGCTGGGGCGAGGTTATAATTCTACTTCTGAAACAGGCTGCATTGTCCCACTTAAGGGGAGTAACTGAGTCAAGGCGAACTGATAACAATGCCAAGGTCGAGCTCGAAGTTCGATTGTGGTAGTCGTGCTGCTACTAGTTACTGGTCTATTCTATCCTAGATTGATCTGTGAATCATCATTTTGATGCCGCAAAACGGAACCAACCAGGATGTCGAGCATGGATTGTGGAACCCGTGACTATCAAGGAGATGTATCGGCCTTGTTGGCTTGCCCCAAAATACCCTAGTTCAGGATGAAGGGATTGATTTCAGTTCTCTCCAAATGCGTGGATAGCCGCCAAGGGGAAGTAGAAAGAGCGATAATTTGCTTTCGCTCTGTGGACAATCGCGGCGAAAGGATGACTACGTTAAAAATTAGGAGTCGCAATTTAACGTCAAACCTGTGCAGGTTGGAATTCAACATCAAATCTGTTTCGCGAAGTTTAAAGAAAGAAGGAAACAGCCAAGCGGAAAAACACAAAACGAATGCTCTCGTTGAGAGTCGAACTCAAGACCTCCCGCTTACTAAACGGGTGCTCTAACCAACTGAGCTACGAGAGCTGCAATGGACACTTTTTCGTAATTATGAATTTTGTTTATTATTTTTGAGCCACTCTGAACCATTTCAAGAGAAGGCCTGCATAGGGGAAATATGTCATACCCTCCAAATTCCACCAAATTCAATGATTCAATCTATACGAATACTGATACTTAGACCGGCGACAAGCGGACCCTCTCACGACGGCGTGCACATGCACGTAATTTGTTCATTGGCGGGTGAGATTCGGAGCAAATTCGAACCGTCCGACCATAGACAACAGAATTGTATCAAATTAATCATTCTTCTTCCGTTTCGAATATCTAGAAGTCCTTTGCCCGAGTATTGCACGAACAAGGCTAGCGTTATTTCATGTCGTAAGTTGAACAATTAGCGCTATTTCATGGCGCTAGATAAACATTCCTATGAAGGGATGCACCAAGTAATCCCGTGCCACAAAATCTCCAAATACGAGTAAAAATAATTATTTGATTAACAGAAAAGAAAAGAAAAAAAGAAGAAGAAGCGAGATATATAATGGTTTTCGATGGAAATTGAAGCCAGTATTTAATATTTTGGGCTCCATTCGGTCACTGTATGGCCCTTCAATTTGGTCGAAATTGACAAATTTCTTTTAGGCACCGACTTGGGTTGCGAAGTTGCAAAGCTGGGCTTCGAATTTGGACCGTCCAAGCGACGTCCATTGAGCGTACGATCACGATCCGTGACTCCTTTAATCTTAAAGTAAAACCAGGAAGAACATCTCATGATCTAGGACGGGTTAGGAACTTGCAAAGAATGGTTCAATAATGTGAAAGTCCAATCGAGCCGGATCAAGTAAACATAATTTACCGGTCAAATTTCGAAACTCGAGCTGAATACAATACTTTCAATCTTGAACTCGATTCTATTTTTATTATTATTAGTGAATAACAAAACGATATGAATATCAAGTTCCGGTTCCCCCAAGTAGAAAAATATCACTTTCCCATTGGATATAGCGAAATTATGTGAAAATTACCAAATAAGTCATAAACCTATTGCAATTGTGCCAATTCATTCTATCCGGCCAATTTTAGCCCTCCGGCGATGTAATATTATAATATTATTTTGAGTTTTGTTTTCTTTCTTCTTTTTTTCAACCTTCTTCTTCCTCTAGTCGACGATCGGCCATTGGCGAGGTCACCTCGAGCCAATGAATAGCCACTGGCCAGGTCACCCTCGTTTGCCCAGTCGCCGACAACGATCGGTTGGAAGAAGAAGCGTGTTGAAAAGAAAAAAGAAAATAGAAAAAGGAAAGGAAAAAGGAAAAAGAAAATAAATAATTCAAAACAATAGTAAAATATTATGTCACCGGATGGCCGGCAACAGTTGATATCCACTTCAGCAAAATTACAATAGGTTTAGTACTTGTTTGATAATTCTCCTTGATCCTAGGTGCCGACATTTATATATTGTGAAAGTTTTAGATAATCAAGATTAATAAAAATGAGAATGTGTGTGCATTGAGATCTGAAAAAGCCAAAAAGGGCAGAATAGTAAAAAAAGGTCAGTGCAGTGCAGACATATTATCTCCCAAGTTTTTTAGAATGCTTTTGGAATAAAAGAAGAAAAAAGGTCTTCCAGTTTTCATGAGGGCCAGCCACCCAGCTTGAAGTTATTAGTTATTACTCGTTACTGGGCTACTTGAGGACTCAAGTGAACCCTTGTGTTGGGCCCAAGTGCTTCTAGTTTCTACCCCCAGCAAAAAAAATTTCATCTCCTGTAAATTATATTACCAATATAAAAAGTGTGTGCATAAAATTTGAAACTATGTGGAATTCATCTTAATCCCTTGATTTGGTCTTTCCAGGAAAGGATCCGATTGGCTTCGTGAAGGGAAATTGCGTGACCGCCTCTTTTTCTTTCGAAGGAAATGTGGGAAACAGGCCGAACTTGTAAGCAGCTTATTTGCTTGCTTTGGATTGATAAAGAGGGATCGAATTGACCTTAGTAAATTTAGCCTAAGTGCGGTCCGGCGACATTGGAATTGAGTGGGTTGAGGACATTTAATTTCGAGTACGGGGCTCGTTTCCCACGCTCTGCAAAGAGGCGGGGTAAAATTTTGAGAGACAAGTTAAGAAAGAAAGAAAAGAAAGATATTGCAACATTCATCCACAAGAGATCACACCATAGAAGCCTTACATGGGCTTGGGTGTAGTAGCTTTAAGCTATATGGGCTGCAGCAACAGGGCCGTTTAACTCTTTTCCTTTATTCTTGTTTAATCTTTCAAAGGATAAATTAATCCAATGGATGAAAAGCCCCTCCAACATGCTTCGATGCCGTCCTCATGCCCAATTAATTTTCTCCGTATCGTTTCAATTTATCGGAAGAGACCATAAGGGAGAAAAGGGTCAATGGTGTTAGGAGTAGGCACACAAACACAATGAAATAGAAAGTAAATGTGAGAAAGAGAAGTCGAGACACAATGTTCATCCTAATATATCTTTAAGCTAGAGTTACATTCAGCAGGTAATTTCACTACAATTAGCATTTTCTACCTCTTTGTTATTGTTCTCAATTATACTAGAAAAATATTATACAAAACGATAATTATTTATGGGCTCAAACCCAAATTACCAATAAAATATAGGCTCGAATTATAACAGTCATCTGGCGTCTTGAGGGCGTTGTCCTAAAGGCCCTTACTGAGGTGGCCCTCCTAAACTATCGCTTGTTTACTAGGGATCAGGATACCCATACTTTCCCATCGATATGGAGTCTAAGGGTGAGCAAAAAAATTACAATTCAACAAAACCGAATCGGATCGTACTCAACCTGCTAATTTTGGATCGTAATTGGTGGGTACGATTCGATTTTTGGTTCAAATTTTCCAAAATTGGTGGGTATCGGTTCAGTTTTCGATTTCAGGTGGAAATTATCCAATCGGCTCAACCGAACCGGTATAAATGAGCCAATTATTTTAATGAAACCATCTCTTAAATGCTTAATACATCCGTCCCAAAAAAAGAGCCTAGACCTGTAAAATGAAAAAAGACCCCACCCTAATCCAACTCTCTTCGCACTCAGTTGCTCTTGTTGTACAATTCAATTGCATATTTTTTTCTTTTTCTAGTATAATGGGCATATTGTCACTTAGCTGATGCCCTTAGATTACTGAAAATTTTGATTTATAAGGTAAAAAAAAGGAAAGAAAAGTTTTAAGTCTACCGTTATATAGCTTTATTGAGTCATATTTGTGGGATTAGTATTCAACTTAATTTTTTCATGAAACGAGCAGATGACATTAAGACCGTAACTAGGATTCGGCCATAATCAGGATCCAATCAAGAACCGGATCGGTGGTTCGATTTTCGGGTGGATCCATGAAACAAACGATTGGTTCATGGTTCGCATTTTATAAAATCGGTTCCTAACGAATGGTTCTCGATTTTAGGGTAGAATCATCCATCCCGTGAACGGATCACCTCTAATGGAGGCCACACCCAATAGATGACAGCAAAAAATGGCACAAATCAAATAATCGGTACCAAGGTGCTGCAGGGAAGCTAACATAGTGGGTTGGGGGTATTTAAGATTGTGGTCGGGAGGGAGAGAGAGACAGAGAGAGCGCATCGACGATTGATCTATATAAAATTTATATTCGACATAAAGAGCAAGGCAAGTAGCCCACATTTATCGAAAATCCTTTTCATAAGGCAATATCTGCAAGAAAGTCACTGTCATATGTCCCAGCTTGGTGGGTCCTGACGTAATTATAATAATGTGAAGGAAGTTGTGCCATTAGGCTCCATATGATTGTTGTCGTGGGGAGTGTAAGATTCTTACGTTTAACGTTTAAAAAAAAGGACAAATTGCGTTAACTACTCCGCCCAAATCCTTCAATGAATAGTCAAAAGAAAAGGAAAAAGAAGCATTTTTGAGTTGGAAGTGGGGTTAGGGCGGCGGAACTTAGGGAACGGGAGCAGGAAAAATGAAGACAATGCAAAGTTTACGCAGCCTGTGAAAGAACAGGAGGGGAAGGAGACAAGGTGTGTGGGGTAAGCGAGCCCGACGACGACATTATGAGAGATAGATATCTATGCATCTCTCTCTCTCTCTCTCGTATCATTCCTATCAGTTGCCAGAAGACTTTTAATTCTCTCCCATCATTCCAGGTTGGAAAGTTTGCCCGATCCAGATCTGAAAGCAAGATCCACAGTCATGGCGAGCAGATATGGACGAAACTCCAGTCACTGCTCGTTACCGTGAAGAAAAACTCGAGCGTTAACCCGTTTTTTTTTTTTTTTAAGTGTTTCAAATTCCGAGGAATGTTTCGGTTCAGGATGTATGAAGTCAAAAATCAACTCTTGCCGCTAAATTCTTTGTTTCTCCTAGATTTGCTTTGAATTTTTCTGCTCACACTTTCAGTGCGGCAAGGCAACCTTTGTCTATCTGGAATGAAAGGGCTAGATCAACGGATTTGCCCTACTTTTCTTCTATAAAGACAATGGTTGAGGGTCCCGTAGACTAGAAGAAAACGAGGGTTTTATTTTTTATTTTTATTATATTATTGAATTTGAAGTCTTTTGTACTTTGCTTGTATCATTCGTCATTTCATAACCGCGTGTCCCTGTCCTTAGTCTTCTCCGGGGAGATGGTGGAACCGGCAGCATCAAGAGACCTCACTTCGCCTAAAGTAAGACTGGCGTACACATCAATAATTACCATGTATCGATTTAATATAGAGCTCAGTATTTTAATTATTTAATCGGTCTAATAAAAAAAGATGTAAAGTTGCTTAATCAAACAAACACGAGGCTGCCGAGTTGAGCTGGTGATAAGAGAGTCTGTTTGATAATTTTATAAATAGAGCTCAAATCTATGAATGAAAAACGTGTCATATGGATATAAGTTTAGGGTTTTTTTTTTAATGTCGCAAGAAAAAATTTATGGTAAATGTATAACACTGGGAATAGTTTGAGATTTTTGACAAAAAAAAAATCAAGGATAAATGTGTTTTAGTAGACAAAGTTTGATAATTATTTTGTGGCTTTTTCCCTTACTATAATTGGAAATTGTCCAATGCTTACTCACCGAATAAGCTATAAGACACTTAGATATGGAAGTAAACTTTTCCTAAGCATCAAATTATACTTGATGAACAGGTTCATTCGGAGCGTAAAAGGGAAAAGATAAGCATCGTGTCGATGAGGACGTTCGGCTATTTTTTCAAATAAGATTGAAAAGATCATAGCCGGTACTAAATCAAACGATCATGCCAACATGTGAGATTTTTCTCCTCGGCCAGAGCCAACACGAGGGTCGATCAGCATCCCAACTTAGACTTTTCTTTTGCTGTAGTCGTGTCTAAATTGAAGCCCATGTAGCGAGAATATTCAAATAAGAGGACGAAAGTGGCTCAATGATTTTTGTCATTTTTCTTTTGAAAATTCCTATATTCGCATTTTAAGAAATTATGAAAAATCGTATTTGACCCCAGTTCTAGATTATTCACACACCAGAGAATTTGAGTTTATTCTTTTTCTCATATAATTAATTCTCCTTAGACTTGAGCAAGTTTTTAAACCATTTCGTTTGAACTCTGGGACGTAAAATTCAAGGGTACCATCTGAGAAGAAGGGAATAAAAATATTTTCTCTCAATTTGGAAAAATCAATCAAGCGTTATTGACTCTTGTTTCATATCACATCGTTGGGGGAATTCAATCCAGCCCTGTTGACTCCTATTTCATATTACATAAATAAAAGGATAGAGGTCTTACTCTGCAATTATTAGGCTTCCTTCGTTGTACTATAAATGTGAGAATCCTGATGGGAGAAGTTGAATCTCCATTTCTGTCACTCGAAACTTCATTTTTTTCCTTCCCGACTTTCGTTTTTCTTGCTAATCAATCAAATCCACTTTTACTTAGAATAATACACTGGAATATTCGTTTCACGATAAAACAATTTAATATACTAAGTTATTTCACAAGAAGAAAATTAAGAGAATAAAGGATCCGTTGAATTTCAAGCCTTTAATTTCACCAATAAGATACGAAGATCGATTCATGTTTGGACTTGCACAAAATTATATCAATTAAAAATCAAATTATCAACCAAGCATGATTTTCTAAAACCCTCCTCCAAAAAAAAGAAAAGAAAAGAGAGGAGAAGAAAAACCAAGCATGGCTAGGAAGAAAGTGAAAAGAACAACTAAAGTCACATCAAATAAACCAGCAATACTGGTGACTCGTTTAATATAATCATTTACTTCGGGTTTGACAAGGACATGTCCTTTCGATTTTCCATTCTCTTCTAGAAGACCGATGGCTCCGCCTAATAAGAAAAAGAAGAACGGCTTAAATCAAAGGTGACTGGTCCAGTTTACACAGAGTTTCTCAAGTTTGATTCAATATAAAACATCATCCATGAATTTTAAATTCATTCAATATGTATCATAAAATTTTGATACATTTTCAATTTAGTATCTAGACTATATAAAAATATTTAATGTTATTTCGAAACTTGAATTCTTAGAAAAATAAAGATTCACTGTTATGGCCTGTCTTGATGGTAAAGGACGCAAAGCTCATAAGAGCACAAAAAAACAAGAAAATTTATTTTGAAGAATGAATTGAGGAAATTGAACCCTTTTCTTATGCTGGATGAGTTCTCGGGTTTCTTACCGAAAGATGTCTTTGGTTTTTTGGTTGTCTAGTGTGGTGCTGGTGCTTGTTATTTTTGTGTTAATACCATCAAAAATCTCAAATTAGTATATTTATGATAAATTTATCATAAAATATTTTTTAATCACCAAAAAATCTAAAATAAAACACCTATTATAAATTTACCTTAAATAATTTTTTGATCTTGTAAAACCTTAAACCGGTATGATTGTGATAAATTTATCCCAAATCATTATTTTGATCGCCAAATATCCTAAACTAGTATAGTTGTAATAAATATATCTCAAAATGATGTACTTGTGATAAATTTACCTCAAGTTGATATATTTGTGACAAATTTACTCTTTGTTAGTGTCCGTTAATTTGAGTTAATATCGAAACAATTAGGGGTGAACAGTTCTAGGTTTCGGGTAGGTTCCATCTAGAACCTGGAACCTACTCCTAGTACAGATTCTTTATTTTTTGGAACTTAGAACCTACCCTGCATATCGTGGAATTCGAAACTTACCTTATCACAGGTTTTAGGGTCCGATTCCAAGGTATCGGGAACCTGCCTTACTCGACCAAATAATTTTATACCGTTGTACTTGTCAGTTGCTTATCTTTTTCTATCTTTGACTTGGCATGGATAGCATTCAATCTGTAGTGCTTGATTCCTTCCAAAATAGCTATGCAGACACTTGAAAATTCAGCAATAATGTCAGATTTGAGGAAATAGAAGAAGTACATTTAAATTTAAAAAAAAACTGGTGGTTCTAAATGAAAATTTGATCGATCCTGACCTCTTTATGGACCAAAATCATAGTAGTAAGAAACCTTTTATGCTCTTCCGAAATTGCCTTAACCAAATTTGTCAAGAAAATCAACTAGTATGATCCGATTCCGATTTCGGTTCAGGTCTAGGGTAGAATCGGGAGCCAAAACCGAAACCGACGGTTCCTATAAATTTGGAATCGAGAACCGGACTCTGTTTTACCAGAACCGAGAATCGGACTGGAACCACAAGTTCGGTTCTTCAGTTCTCGATTCTACCCTAGACTCATGCTCACCCCTAAAAGAAATTTCAAATTAGCACATCTGTGACAAACAAAAAATAAAAAAAAATCTAAATGGATATACCGTCAACTGTCATGTGTTATCTAATTTAACAATTTGATGATAAAATTTAATGAAAACTATTAGAGAGAAAATTTGGCACAAATTTATCAGTTTGATGTAAATTTGTCATATGTGTACCACTTTAAAAATTTTGATGGTAAAAAAATTTTGGGATAAATTGATCACAGATGTACTAGTTTGCGATTTTTTATTATTAAAAAACTAGTTTGGGATAAATTTATCATAAATTTATTAATTTAGAGTTTCTTGTGTCATTAATCCGCACTTTTTTTTTTCCAATTTTGGTTTAACCCATATTTTTTGGGCTTTTTTTTTTTGGGACGAGGTCGAACCTTTCCATCCAGATCCGGCGAGGCGATCACTTGATTTTCAATCCAAAAGATCGTGCGAACTTTTTTCCATCACTTTCGGCGTCACTTAAAATGCCACCACCAAAAGATCAAGAGTTAATTCAAATCGTTTCTTCTACTCTCCAGTCTCCAGTCTTAGTTCATCTCGCCTTGCGGGTCGTTCAATTATGTCCGATGGGAGTCGGGAAAGGAATCTGGATGGCCATATGGAGGCAGGTGAGGTGAATGCTTTGAATGGTTTCATCTGCATCGCACTCCAGTGTATGTACTCGTCCGTGGGATTCGTACAGAAACTTCTCCCTTCGTTCTATGCTGAGTCTCACCAGATCTGGGCGAGGTCAACCTCGTCCTCACAAGTGGCCAGCAGGGGCAACCTTAGCCAGAGGCTGGCAAGGTCGATGACTGGCTTGAAAAAGAAAAAAGGGAAGGAAGGAAAAAAAAAAAGAAAAAAAAGTTTCGAAAAATATTAAAAAATTATTACAAATTATCTATGTTAGTGTCGGTTGCGTTGTCAGTGATTTTCGGTCAAAATTAGCCAGATAAATTGAGTTGAATATAAAAGGTTTAGAACTCAATTGGTAAAAAAAAAGGTTTAGAAATGAATTGACACAAATATAATATGTTTAGGATTTTTTGGTAATTTTTCAAAAATTTTATTTGTCCTAGAGAGGTGACCGTAAAATTATAAGAAAATGCTAACAATTTTAAATGGAAATAAAATCATGACCAGAGAAAGATGTTAAATAAAGTAAAAGAATAACAAAAGTTCATTAAAATTATCCCTTTCTAATATACAATAATTTTCTTCGGGTTTTGATTGTGATGTCCATTTCCCTTTCTTCTAGACGACCGACAGCTCGGCCAAATAAGAAAGAGAAAGGCTTAAATCAAGGCCGACTAGTCCACCTTGGTGTGCTTTGAACTTTGAATGATGACCGATGGCGGAGTTCTCACCAATGGACTTGCCTATAAGTACCAAGTAGTTCTCTTCGTCATCTTCATCAGCTCAGGCCTTCTCCTTTAGCAGTCACACACAAACCCTTTCCCTGCCCTTCTCGAGTTCAGTTCTCTTTGTTCCTCACAAGGCCAACATGGGAGTCATCACCTACTCGCAGGAGATCACAAGCGCCGTCCCACCGGCGAAGCTGTTCAAGTGTTTGGTCCTCGAGTCCCACAAGTGCCTACCCATGATTGTTCCCGAGGGCATCAAGAGCGTTGAGTTCATTGAGGGAGATGGAGGAGTTGGCAGCATCAAGCAGACCAACTTTGCCGAAAGTAAGTCGGATCATACTCTTGCTTCTACCATGTCGAGTTTATGTATAAAGTATAGGCCTCGGAATCAAGAACTGACAAAATTGCTTTAATGAATCTGCACGACAGGCTCCCACATCAAGTACACGAAGCACAAGATCGATGCTCTCGACGCCGCTAACTTTTACTGCAAATATACTATGATCGAGAGCGACGTCAAGTTTGACAAGATCGAGTTCGTCGAGGAAGAAATGAAACTCGTCGTGTCTGGCAGCGGAAGCGTCTGCAAGATGACTAGCCATTACCATCTTAAGGAAGGCTGTGAGCTCAAGGAGGAGGAGATCAAGAAGGGCAAAGACAAAGCTATGGGATTGTTCAAGGCTGTTGAGGAGTACCTTATGGCCCATCCCGATGCTTGCGCCTAAATGCTTTTTGCCGAAGGTCCTTTCTGAGTGATGATATCGTAAAGTGAGTGAAAGTCTTGTATCGTATCTTTTTCCCCCTTTGGTTCTGCCTCGGAGCTTTGGGGGTAAGGGAAAGGTTTTTATGGTGTGCTTCCTATGTTGTCAATGGTTTGATGGTTGTGTAAGACCATGCAAGAAAATAAAACTTGAAGGGGCAATCGAATAAATTATGGATGTTGCCCAAGAAAAGATCTCCCTTTGTGGTTATGAAGGTGAATTTTTACTTGATTTATACATTTCCTAAGCTTTTTTTTTAATTCATTTTGATTAATAAAAATAAAATTTGCCACTAACTGTTTTTGTCACAATTATGCAACTTAATATTGATTAATTAAGCTATAGTGTGTAGGGCTGAGCATGGTTCCAGGGTAGAATCGAGAATCTGGAACCGGAACCTGTAGGAACCTGTCTGGTTCTAGGTTCCAAGGTATGTAGGGTAGGTTCTAGGTTCCAAAAATTGAGGAACCTGTTCTAGAGGGTAGGTTCAGGTTTCAGGTTCCAGGTTCCAGGAACCTGGAATCTGGAACCTATACCCTGGATTCCAACATAAATTTTTTATTTTTATATATATCTTCACACGATCATATAATGTTCTATGGCGTCCAATGATGACTATATAATTTGGAGCGAAAAATGAAGAACTTGTTCTGATATGTAGGTTTTAGATTCAAAGTGGAATCTGAAACTGCTCACCCCTACTTGAGAATGATTGCTTGAAAGAGAGCGTGTGAAAAATGTAGCTACACTGCAAAATTTCTTAGGACTGCATCTTGTTTCTCGCGTATCCCAACTTCATTAAAAGCCTTTTTTTTAAATAACAAGCCTCTCTATTGATCGATAGGTTCTCGGGTACCCTGGAACCGGATCCTGGAACCTGTAACAGGGTAGGTTCTAGGTTCCGCGTTTTGAAGGGTAGGTTCTAGGTTCCAAAAAATTAGGAACTTGTACTAGCGGGTAGGTTCCAGGTGGAACCGCTCACCCCTAATAGTGTGCTTCTTTGAAAATCTTGGAAAGCAAGCATTAAATAAAATATACATAACTTAACTAGCAAAAAAAAAAGTTAAAAAAATTAAAAAAAGAAAAAACAAAGGCCATGATAGAGAGATAGGTCTTTGTGAGTTAATCCAAGTTTAGAGTAAATTCATTTCGATTCGATGACAGCGCTAGTGGTACTTGAAAAGTCAAACTAGCAAAATTGTCTTTCGTAAACAGGGAGCCCAAGCGTGACAAGAATTATCAACCCAAGATGTTAGAAGGTACAAAATTAATGGGCGCTAAAGCCAATAGCACGGTCACGGAGAACAGGATTTCTCTGGAAATAAAAGAGGACAACGCATGAATCGCAAGGAAGTGACATAATATAAGGCTATTACTTTCGCATCTCTTTATAGATATCTAAAGAAAGATAGAGATATCCGGTGGGACCTTACAGAAAAAAAGTCTGTCCCAATCTAGCTGCTGATGGGATCCATTTGTTTTCCTAGAAACAACTTTTTATTTCAAACAAAGGATTACAAACAAGTACCTTCGTTAGAACAGTGATTTAAGGAAGACTCTACTAATATAATAAATTTAACTTTAAATGGGAGATGGTGAAAAAGAAAAGAAAGCTGTACTTCCCATTTTGATGAAAACCCCAATTTGCAAGCCTATGAGTAGCTTCATTATTTGGTTTACAGGTCGAAGCCAAACTCCAACCCGTGTAGTGTTGAAGGAGGAAAGGACGAATACTTCAAGGGCGAGGACCCTTTTGTTGGATGACATCAATTAAGACATTGTGATTGGTTTCAAAATTGTTTTAGGATGCCAAGGGATTAAGCATAATTGCAGGTGAGAAGGAGAGTTGCTGCTTGCACATTTCCATTGGCGAGTTCCAACATTCTCTTCTTGTCCAAGCTTAGACTATTAAGCTGCTAGCCGATCATACAATAATACCTATGATTCTTTTGGGCAAAAGGATATCATAAATATAAAAAATAATAATGTGTCCCAACGTGTCGAAAATTTCTATTTTTTAGAAATGACATGTTGTGTCGTGTGTTGGTGTTAATGTCAGTGCTACTTAGTTTTTGGGTCGTTAAATGTCTAATGGAAAAGGCAAAGGAATTTGGATGCACATATGGAGATAGGCAAGTTGACTGCTTTGAATGGTTTCATCTGCGTCGCACTTCACTGTACTTGCTCGTCCGTGGGATTCGTGCAAAAACTACTTCCTTCATTCCTTCCTTCCTTTCTTCCTTCCTTCCATGCCGAGACATAAGCAAAGCACAACCCTCTCGATCTTTTGAATTGAACGGAACTGAGCGATCGTCTCGCTAGATTTAGGCGAGGTTGACCTTGCCCTCGCAAGTGGCTGGCGAGGACAAGCTTAACTAGAGGATAGCAAGGTCGGTGATTGACTGGATGAAGAAAAAAGGGAAGGGAATTTTTTTTTGAAAATATTAAAATATTATTAAAAATTATGCATGTCAGCGTCAGATGTGCTGTCAATGATTTTCGATCAAAATTGGTCGGATGAACTGAGTTGGCACAAATATAAAAGGTTTAGAACTCAATTGAGAAAAAAATTTAGAATTGAATTGACATAAATGTAATAGGTTTAAGATTTTTTGATAATTTTTCAAAAAAATAATTTATCTTAGAGAGGTGATTGTAAAACTTTAAGAAAATGCTAACAATTTCAAATGGAAATAAAAGTATGACCAAAGAAAGATGTGAAAAAAATTTAGAAATAAAGTTAAATAATTTTCTTCCGGTTTGGATTATGATGTCCATTTCCCACTCTTCTAGACGACCGACAGCTCCGCCTATTAAGAAAGAGAAAGGCTGAAATCAAGGCCGACTAGTCCACTTTGGCGTGCTTTAAACTTTGAATGATGGCGGAGTTCTAACCAATGGACTTGCCTATAAGTACCAAGTAGTTCTCTTCATCATCTTCATCAGCTCAAGCCTTCTCCTTTAGCAGTCACACACAAACCCTTTCCCTGCCCTTCTCGAGTTCAGTTCTCTTTGTTCCTCACAAGGCCAACATGGGAGTCATCACCTACTCGCAGGAGGTCACAAGCGCCGTCCCACCGGCGAAGCTGTTCAAGTGTTTGGTCCTCGAGTCCCACAAGTGCCTACCCATGATCGTTCCCGATGGCATCAAGAGCGTTGAGTTCATTGAGGGAGATGGAGGAGTCGGCAGCATCAAGAAGACCAATTTCGCTGAAAGTAAGTCGGATCATACTCTTGCTTCTACCATGTCGAGTCTATGTATGGAGTATAGGCGTCGGAATTAAAAACTGACTTATTCGCTTTAATGAATCTGCACGATAGGTTCTCACATCAAGTACACGAAGCACAAGATCGATGCTCTCGACGCCGCTAACTTTTACTGCAAATATACAATGATCGAGAGCGATGTCAAGTTTGACAAGATCGAGTTCGTCGAGGAAGAAATGAAACTGGTCGCGTCAGGCAGCGGAAGTGTCTGCAAGATGACTAGCCATTACCATGTTAAGGAAGGTTGTGAGCTCAAGGAGGAGGAGATCAAGAAGGGCAAAGACAAAGCTATGGGATTGTTCAAGGCTGTTGAGGAGTACCTTATGGCCCATCCCGATGCTTGCGCCTAAATGCTTTTTTTCGAAGATCCTTTCTAAGTGATGATATGGTAAAGTGAGTGGAAAGGTTTGTATCGTATCTTCTTTTTCCCCTTTCGCTCTGTCTCGGAGCTTTGGGGATAAGGAAAACGTTTTTATGGTGTGATTTCTATGTTGTCAATGGTTTGATGGTTGTGTGTAAGGCCATGCAAGAAAATAAAACTTGAAGGAGCAATGAGCAATCCAGTAAATTATGGATTTTGCCCATGAAAAAAGCTCCCTTTGTGGTCATGAAGGTGAAGTTTTACTTGATTTACACATTTCCTGAGCTTTTTTCAGTTCATTTTGATTAATAAAAATAAAATTTGCTACTCACTGTTTTCGTCACAATTATGCAACTTAATATCGATTAATTAAGCTACAGTGTGCTTCTTTGAAAATCATGGAAAGCAAGCATTAAATAAAATATAGATAACTTAACTAGCCAAAAAAAAATGGAAAAAAATTAAAAAAAGAAAAAAGAACAGTCATGATAGAGACATTGGTCTTTGTGAGTAAATCCAAGTTTAGAGTAAAGTCATCTTGATTCGATGACAGCTCTAGAGGCATTCGAAAGCCAAACTAGCAAAATTGCCTTTTGTAAACTGCAAGCCCAAGCGTGACGAGAGTTATCAACCCAAAATATTAGAAGGTGCAAAATTAATGGGTGCCGGCTCAAGCCAAATAGGACTGTTTCCGGAACAGGATGTCTCTGAAAATAAAAGAGGATAAGGCATGAATTACAAGGAAGTGCCATAATATAAAGCCATTACTTTCACATCTCTTTTTATAGATATCTAAAGTTAGATAGAGAGATATCCGGTGAGGCCTTATAGAAAGAAAAAAAGTCTGTCCCAATCTCTCTCTTGATGGGATCCACTTGTTTTCCTAGAAATAACTTTTTATTTCCAACAAAGCATTACAAACAAGTAGGGGTGAGCATGGTTTCAGGGTAGAACCTGGAACCTGAAGAACCTGACCGATGGAACCGATCAGTTCCAGGTTCCAAGGTATGGAGGGTAGGTTCCAGGTTCAAAAAATTAGGAAACCTGTTCTGACGGGTAGGTTCTAGGTTCTACGTAGGTGGAACTTGGAACCGGAACCTGGACCTTGGAGCAAGTTTATGTATTTTTTTTAGTATATATCTTTGCGTCATCCTGCGATATTCCATAATATCCAATGTTGAGTGTGTAATTCGGAATCGCTTTATCATTAAGACTTTTACTTTGTTAATGTTTTATATTTTTCGTTTTTAAATATGAGTTGTGGTCAGTAAATTTTAGCAGTATGTGATAGTCATTAAATGTGATTATTCACTATAATCGTTCAATTAAAAATACATATGAAACTTGGGTGGAATCTGAAATCGGCCCTGGAACCTGTGATAGGGTAGGTTCTAGGTTCCTAGATGTGCAGAGTAGGTTCCGGGTTCCATAAAATGAGGAACCTGTATAGACGGGTAGGTTCCAGGTTCCAAGTAGAACCTATATGGAACTTGGAACCGCTCACCCCTACAAACAAGTACCTTCGTTAGAACGGTGATTTAAGGAAGACTCTACCGATATAATAAATTTAAATTTAAATGGGAGATGGTGAAAAAAAAAAGAAAGCTGTACTTCCTATTTTGATGAAAAGCCCAGTTTGCAAGCTTATGAGTAGCTTCATTATTTGGTTTACAGGTCGAAGCCTAACTCCAACCCATGTTGTGTTGAATTAGGAAAGGTTGAATACTTGGAGGGCAAAGACCCTTTTGTTGGATGACATCAATTAAGACATTGCGATTGGTTTCAATATTTGTTTTAGGATGCCGAGGGATTAAGCATAATTGCAGGTGAGAAAAAGAGTTGCTGCTTACACTTGTCCATTGGCTAGTTCCAACGTTCTCTTCTTGTCCAAGCTTCAACAATTAAGCCACCGGCCGATTGTAGTCATGGCCATGGGTTGGTTTGAGCTCGGAACCGGCTCGAGTCAAAATCGGAACTGGCCAGTAGCATTCAAGCCCGGTTTTGATTTCTTCAAATCATGAATTGGGATCCGAACTGACAATTTCGATCGGTTTTGAACCGTGAATTTAAAAAAAAATATTGAAAATTAATTTGAACCGTGGAAGTTGGGAACCCTCCCCTCCCAATTTATGAGCTCTGCCTTGCCATGTGCAATGATTGTCTCACCCTTTCCCATCTCCCCTTCGCAGCCGAAGACTACTCCCTTCCTCTCTCTCTCTTACTTTTCTATCTTCTCTATCCTCCTTTTTTTTGTCTCTCTCTCCTTCCCTCCCCTCTCTCCCCCCGGGAGCTCCTTTAGCTCATGGTCGCACCTCGTTGGGCCACCGTCCGTTACAAGCCCGCGCCAGACCCACGATCGCTACCAAAACCAAAACCGATAGTTCCATTTTCAGTTTTGAACTGGAATCGAGTTTGGAACCGCCGGTTTAAAATCGGAACCGGATCTACCACTTAAGGTTTCGGTTCCGGTTCCCCTAAATGATAAATCGGAACCGTTAATTCATGAATCAAAATCAGTGGTTTCGAAACTGTGGTCATGCCTGGCCGATGGTACAATAATACCTAAGGTTCTTTTGGTCAAAAGGATATCACAAACATAAAAATAATAACGTGTCCCAACATATTGAAAATCTCTATTTTTTAAAATTGATATGTTGTGTCATGTGTCAGCGTTGCTTAGCTTTGGGATTGTCAAATGTCCGATGGGAGAAGGGAAAGGAATCTGGATGCCCATATGGACGTTGGCAATGTGAATGCTTCGAATTGTTTCATCTGCATCGCCGCTTCACTGTATATGCCCGTCTTGATAGGTTTTCGTTTACGACAGAGTATCAGAATAATCGCGATAAAGAAGAAGAAGAACGATGCACAAGAGATTACCCAGGTTCACCCCAAGATTAGGGCTACGTCCTGCAAAGAGATTTCACTATGATTTCGGTTTACAGCCGCTCAACTCGTTACAATGATCAGAAACGAGAAAATATATATATATCCCCAAAACGGGCCTAAAATCTAAACCTATAATTAATCTCTTAATCTCGCACTAAACGTGCCAGCTTAAATAAAAGCCCAAACCCGTTGAGGAGGCGCTGCCCCCGAACCCCCGCCCGCTGACCGGGCAGCGGGGCACCCGTGTCGGGGGCGCTGCCCCCGAACCCCCGCATTCCGCACGCAGGGATCACATGTAGTTGGATAACACTTCAGTTTCCCTAAGCTCACGTGGGCGTATCCGGTGTGAGAAACAAGGGATTCCGAAGTATTCGCCAACTCCAACAGTCTGCGGGATTCGTGAAGAAACTTCTCTCTTCCTTCCATGCCGAGACATAAACAAAGCACAGACCTCTCGATCTTTTGAATTGAACGGAATCAAGCAATCGTCTTGCTTGATCTGAGCGGCGTCAACCTTGCCCTTGCAAGTGGCTGGCGGGAGTGAGCTTAGCTAGAGGCTGGTAAGGTCGGTGATTGGCTGGATGAAGAAGAAAGGGAAGGAAATAAGAAAAATGAAAAAATCTTGAAAATATTAAAATATTATTAAAAATTATGCATGTCAGCGTTGGCTGCGCTGTCAGTGATTTTCAATCAAAATTGATCGATTAACCGAATGGACTGAGTTGGCACTAATATAAAAGATTTAAAACTCAATCGACAAAAAAAATTAAAATTAAATTGATATAAATACAATAGGTTTAGGACTTTTTAATAATTTTTTAAAAAGAGAATGCTAATAATTTTAAATGGAAATAAAATTATGACCACAGAAAGGTGTGAAATAAAGAAAAAGGATAACAAACGGTCATTTAAAATTATCCCTTTCTCATGTACAATAATTTTCTTCCGGTTTTGATTGTGATGTCCATTGCCCGTTCTTCTAGACGGCCGAAAGCTTCGCCTAACAACAAAAAGAAAGGCCTAAATCAAGGCCGGCTAGTCTACCTTGGTGTGCTTTGAACTTTGAATGATGACGGAGTTCTCACCAATGGACTTGCCTATAAGTGCCAAGTAGTTCTCTTCATCATCTTCATCAGCTCAAGCCTTCTCCTTTAGCAGTCACCCACAAACCCTTTCACTGCCCTTCTCCAGTTCAGTTCTCGTTGTTCCTCACAAGGCCACCATGGGAGTCATCACCTACTCGCACGAGGTCACAAGCGCCGTCCCACCGGCGAAGCTGTTCAAGTGTTTGGTCCTCGAGTCCCACAAGTGCCTACCCATGATCGTTCCCGATGGCATCAAGAGCGTTGAGTTCATTGAGGGAGATGGAGGAGTCGGCAGCATCAAGAAGACCAATTTCGCTGAAAGTAAGTCGGATCATACCCGTGCTTCTACCATGTCGAGTCTATGTATGGAGTATAGGTCCTGGAATTAAGAACTGACATATTCGCTTTGATGAATCTGCACGACAGGCTCCCACATCAAGTACACGAAGCACAAGATCGATGCTCTCGACGCCGCTAACTTTTACTGCAAATATACTATGATCGAGAGCGACATCAAGTTTGACAAGATCGAATTCGTCGAGGAAGAAATGAAATTCGTCGCGTCTGGCAGCGGAACCGTCTGCAAGATGACCAGCCATTACCATCTTAAGGAAGGTTGTGAGCTCAAGGAGGAGGAGATCAAGAAGGGCAAAGACAAAGCTATGGGATTGTTCAAGGCTGTTGAGGAGTACCTTATGGCTCATCCCGATGCTTGCGCCTAAATGCTTTTTTTCGAAGGTCCTTTCTGAGTTGATGATATGGTAAAGTGAGTGGAGAGTTTTGTATTGTATGTTCTTTTTCCCCGTTGGCTCTGCCTCGGAGCTTTGGGAATAAGGAAAAGTTTTTTATGGTGTGGTTCCTATGTTGTCAATGGTTTGATGGTTGTGTCTAATGCCATGCAAGAAAATAAAAGTTGAAGTAGCAATCCAGTAAATTATGGATTTTGCCCAAGAAAAGATCTCCCTTTGTGGTCATGAAGGTGAATTTTTACTTGATGTATACATTCCCTAAGCTTTTTTTAATTCATTTTGATTAATAAAAATAAAATTTCCACTAACTGTATTCGTCACAATTATGCGACTTAATATTGATTAATTAAGCTATAGTGTGCTTCTTTGAAAATCATGGAAAGCAAGCATTAAATAAAATATACATAACTTAACTAGCAAAAAAAGGGGTGGAAAAAAATTAAAAAGGGAAATAGAGCGGTCATGATAGAGACATTTGTCTTTTTGAGTTAATCCAAGCTTAGGGAAAAATCATCTCCATTCGATGACTTAGCTATAGTGGCATTTGAAAAGTCAAACCAGCAAATTGCCTTTCGTAAACGGCAGCTCAAGCGTGACGGGAATTCTCAGCCAGATGTTAGAAGGTGCAAAGTCAATGGGTGCCGGCTCAAGCCGAGGAGCACGGTCTCCGAGAACAGGATTTCCCTGAAAATAGAAGAGGATAAGGCATGAATTCCAAGGAAGTGCCATAAGGCTGTTTTACTTTCACATCTCTCTTTATGGATATTTAAAGATAGAAGAAGAGATATCCGGTGGGGGCTCATAGAAATAAAATTTTAACTTTTTATTTCAAACAGAGCATTACAAACAAGTACCTTCATTATAACACTGATTTAAGGAAGACCCTACTGATATAATGAATTTAACTTTAAATGGGAGATGGCGAAAAAGAAAAGAGAGCCGTGCTTCCTATTTTGGTGAAAAGCCCAATTTGCAAGCGTATGAATTGCTCCATTATTTGGTTTACGGAACCAAACCTAACTCCACCCCATATTGTGTTGAAGTAGGAAGCAAGAATTTGCGATAAAAGGTTTAATACTTCGAGGGCAAAGACCCTTTTGTTGGTTGACATCAATTAAGAATTTGTGATGGGTTTCAAAAATTGTTTTAGGATGCCGAGGGATTAAACACAATTGCAAGTGAGAAGAAAAGTTGCTGCTTACACATTTCCATCGATGAGTTCCAACATTCTCTTCTTGTCCAAGCTTAGACTATTAAGCCGCTAGCCGATTGTACAATAACTCCTATGGCTCTTTTGGGCAGAAGGACATTAAAAATGCCAAAATTTATGTATGATGTTCAATTTGGTAACAATTATTTTGATTACTTAAGGGATAATTTTTTTGAAAAACAATTGTTTGAGTATCAACTTGAGCGAGCTTTGCTGGGAATCTTATGTGACATTTTTTATTATTATAACCTAATCCTGTGTGGATTGTTGAAGGATCCTAGCCAGTAATACACAAAGTTAAAATTTAAAATTAAGAAATTAAAAAATGCTAAAAAAAACTAAAAAATAAAATAAAAATTCAAAAACGAAAAAGAAAGGGAAGGGGTTTTTTTTTATTGGTCGAATAAAAGGGAATGATTGAGTGGGAAGGGCTTGCACATCCTCGTCGAGCCTTGACTAGTGGCTTATAACCCTTGCTAACCACCTGTGAGGCCTTGCTTGGGTCGGTCGGGCCTGGCCGTTGCCTCATGAGGCTCGACCTTACCCAGATCTGTAGGGTCTAGCACTCACTTGCGATTGGCAGGGGTTGGCAGCTACTGTCTGAGGTTGGACGACCAACACTAGCCATCCCCCACTCTTGCCGTTGTGCTAAGCCCTTATTCTTTTTATTTTTTTTTGTTTTTTAAACTTCATTTATTTTTGTTAAAAAATTTGCCACGTGTAGTCCATGTGGAATTTTTTTTTATAAAATGGCCGCATGGATGGACTTTTTAAATCAATTTGCAGCGTAAATATTAAAAAATTAATAATAAATGTCATATAATCAGTTTGGCCGGAATATCTTGTTATTGGCACTTAAGTAATCATTTTTTTTATTCTACACTTAAGTAAGTTGGTGAAAATTTTTTATACCAAAATGGGCGCCGTAGACAAACTTTGGCACTTTTGATATTCTTTTACCGGCTCTTATATTGTCTTTTCATGCAACATAAACATTGAATTTCTGCCTTTGATTTGATGTTGGAAGCCAGAAGTTTGTCCCTTCCCCAAGAGAATCGGCTCCTAAACTTACTTCCACGACTGCTCGATGGTGGAACAAACATAGAATTATACCTTAGCAATGGTGGTCATGGTTCTTTGGTATCAACCCTAAAATTCGTGTCTAATCAATTCGTCATATAAAAATTTAAGTTTAGACTCGCCTACTTAACGCTTTCGTTCCGATGAAAATATCGGATTCACATTATGACCAAAACATTCGATTTGAATTACTTTTTTTAGAGAGGTGGTACACCGAGTATACCGAGTATAGACTATCGCAATGGGCCCACAATGTTTGAGAATGAATATGTTATTTCTCATTAATTCTAATACCTCACCGTAGGTTGTTACAATAATGGCCAAACAAAAGGAGCTTTGATCGTGACTTGTCCTTTTGCCTGACCTTCCAGATGATCGGTGGCTCCTCCCAATGAGAAAACAAGAAAGGCTTCAAAGTAATTCGGCTCGGTCCAACTTGGAGTGCTTTGATCTTTGAACGAGGATGGAGTACAAACCAATGGACTTGCCTATAAGTACCAAGTAGTTCTCCTCATCATTTTCATCAGCTCAGGCCTTCTCCATTACCAATCACACCAAACCCTTCCACCACCATTCTTGAGTTCAGTTCTCTTTGTTTCTTTCGAGGCCAACATGGGAGTCATCAGCTACTCGATGGAGATCACAAGCAGCATTGCCCCATCGAGGATGTTCAAGGCTTTGGTCCTTGAATCCCACAATCTCCTACCCAAGATTGTTCCCGAGGGCATCAAGAGCGTTGAGTTCATTGAGGGAGATGGTGGAGTTGGCAGCATCAAGAAAACCAACTTTGCTGAAAGTAAGTCGGATCACACTCGTACTTCTACCATGTCGAATCTATATATAGACCTCGGAATTAAGAATTGAGCTCTTCGCTTTGATGAATTTGCACAACAGGCTCCCACATCAAGTACACAAAGCACAAGGTCGAGGCTCTTGACGCAGGTAGCTTTTACTGCAAATATACCATGATCGAAAGCGACATCAAGTTCGACAAGATCGACTTCGTCGTGGAAGAAGTGAAATTCGTCGCGGCTGGCAGCGGATGTGTCTGCAAGATGACTAGTGAGTATCACGTCAAGGAAGGTTGTGAGCTCAAGGAAGAGGACATCAAGAAGGGTAAAGACAAAGCTATGGGGTTGTACAAGGCTGTTGAGGAGTACCTTGTGGCCAACCCCGATGTTTGCGCCTAAATGCTTCTTTTCTCAAAGATCCCTTTTGAATAATATTATCGTAAAGTGAGCAGAAAGTTTGTGTTGTATCTTCTGTTTCCCCTTTGGCTCTGCCTCGGAGCTATTGGGTGAAGAAAGGTTTTTGTGTTGTGATTTTCGATGTTATAGAGGGTTTGATAATTGTTTGTAAGGCCATGCCAAAAAAATAAAACTTGAAGGAGCAATTAGGAATCCAATGAATTATGGATTTTGCCCAAGAAAAGATATCCCTTCGTAGTCATGAGGGCGAATTTTTCATTTGATTCATGTATGAGTTGCATAAAGAAGATATTGAAATGCACGTGTGAGTTGGATTAGAGAAATTCCATATCAAAGAATTGATGTGGCGTAGAGCTGCTAATAAATCTTAGTTGACTCATAACTCATTGGTTTAAATTTTTGAATAAATGTGAGTCCAACTCTCTCTAGGTGATCTCCGACCTGAAACTTCTTCTTAGTGATCTCCCGATTTGAAAGGTATTGAGTTTCTGCTGCGAGCTTCCTAATAGAAGAGATAGAAGGCAAAATGAAGTGCAAGGGAAAAATTGGGCATCATTTCATCATACATTTTCTAGGTGAGATACATTGTCGTCATATGAAAAGAAATGGAATTAATGGGACAATGATTCTATACTCTAGCAATCCAGAAAATAACTTCCACAAATGTTTTTTGACAAAGAGAAGTGGTAGTGAATCACTTCGCTTTTGATGATAATATCTAGAGATCCTTTTTAAAAAAAAAATCCAATTTAGTTTCTAAAATATAATTTTCCACTTACTGTATTCATCATAATTATGCAACTTGAGGTTGATTAGTTAAGCTATAGCTTTTCGACCAAAATAAAATAAAATAAGCGATAGTGTGCTTCTTTGAAAATCATGGAAAGCAAGCATTGTTTCCCAAATAAAATGGAGGAAATTTGACTAGCAAAAAAGGAAAATAAAAGGTAGAACAAAATTAAGAAAAGAAAAATAACGGTCATAATAGAGACATTTGCCTTTGCGCATTAATCCAAGTCCAGAGTACGGTCATCTCGATTCGATGACTTAGCTTTAGTGTCATTTGAAAAGTCAAACTTCTTCGTGAGTTAATCCAAGTTTAGAGTACGGTCATCTCGATCCGACGACTTAGCTATAGGGGCCTTTGAAAAGTCAAACTAGAAAAATTGACTTTCGTAAACAGAAGCACAATGAATCGGATCCATTTCGCCCCCAAGAAATGACTTTTCATTTCAAACGAAGAATTTGCCGAAAACCCACATTGAAAAAATAAAGTAAAGAAGACTCTACTAGTATAATATTTTTATAACTTCAATGGAAGTCTAATTTGCAAGAGCATGAGTAGCTCCATAATGTGGTTTACGGATCCAAACCCAATAATTCCAACCCGAATTGTGGTGAAGTTAGATGCAAGAATCTGTAAGCAAATGTTGAATACTCTGAGGATAACGACCCTTTTGTTAGATGACATCAATTAATGCATTACAATCGATTTCAAAAATTACTTTTTAGATGTCTAGGGATTGAGCATATTGCCTGCGATAAGCAGAGCTGCTGCTTACATTTCCATCGGCGAGTTTCAATGTTCTCTTTTTGACCGAGCTTCGACTAATGAATTGCTAGCTGATTGTGCAATACTAACTGTGACTCATTTATTATATTTTTATGCACCATCAATTTCAGCCCTTGATATGACGATCAGAGACCTGAGTCTATCCTTCCTCCAAAAGAATCGGCTCCGAAACTTATTTCTGCGATTGTCCTTGACAGCGCAATGAACAAACATAGAATGGTGGTCATGGTTGTTAGATATCAAGCCTAAAATTCTCGTCTAAATCAATTAATCATATGAAAGTTCAATTTTCTTTTCAAAAAAGATATTATCCTGAAAATTAAAAACTGAAAACGGGATTAACTTATCTAGACTTACCTATTTTATGCTTTTGTGCCAACGAAAATGGATAATTCACATTATGAAAAAAGTATTTGATTGAAATGACTTTTTCTAGACAGGTGATATACCAAGTAAAGTATACACTATCGCAATGGGTCCATAATGTGTGCGGATGAATATGTTATTTCTTATTAATTCTAATACCTCATCGTAGGTTGTTATAATAATGGCCAAACGAAAGGAGCTTTGATCGTGACTAGTCCTTTTGCCTGACCTTCCAGATGATCGGTGGCTCCTCCCAATGAGAAAACAAGAAAGGTTTCAAAGTAATTCGGCTCGGTCCAACTTGGAGTGCTTTGATCTTGGAATGAGGATGGAGTACAAACCAATGGACCTGCCTATAAGTACCAAGTAGTTCTCCTCATCATCTTCATCAGCTCAAGCCTTCTCCATTACCAATCACGCCAAACCCTTCTACCGCTCTTCTTGAGTTCAGTTCTCTTTGTTTCTTGCAAGGCCAACATGGGAGTCATCAGCTACTCGCTGGAGATCACAAGCAGCATTGCCCCATCGAGGATGTTCAAGGCTTTGGTCCTCGAGTCCCACAATCTCCTACCCAAGATTGTTCCCGAGGGTATCAAGAGTGTTGAGTTCATTGAGGGAGATGGTGGAGTTGGTAGCATCAAGAAAACCAACTTCGCTGAAAGTAAGTCGTGTCATACTCGTGCTTCTACCATGTCGAGTCTATGTATAGAACTCTGAATTAAGAATTAACTTATTTGCTTTGATGAATTTGCTTAATAGGCTCCCACATCAAGTACACGAAGCACAAGGTTGAGGCTCTCGATGCAGGTAGCTTTTACTGCAAATATACTATGATTGAAAGCGATATCAAATTCGACAAAATCGACTTTGTCGTGGAAGAAGTGAAATTCGTCGCGGCTGGCAGCGGATGCATCTGCAAGATGACCAGCGAGTATCATGTCAAGGAAGGTTGTGAGCTCAAGGAGGAGGACATCAAGAAGGGAAAAGATAAAGCTATGGGATTGTACAAGGCTGTTGAGGAGTATCTTGTGGCCAATCCCGATGTTTGCGCCTAAATGCTTCTTTTCTCAAGTTCCTTTCTGATTGATGATATGGTAAAGAGGCGTAAAGATTATATTGTATCTTCTTTTTCCCCTTAGGCTCTGCCTCAGAGCTTTTGGCTAAGGAAAGGTTTTTATGGTGTGATTTTTTTTTTTGTTATAGAGGGTTTGATGATTGTGTGTAAGGCTATGCCAAAAAAGTAAAACTTGAAGGAGCAACGAGCAATCCAATGAAATATGGATTTTTCCCAAGAAATGATATCCGTGTGTAGCATGAGGGCGAAATTTTCATCTGATTTATGAATGGATTGCATAAAGAAGATATTTTGAAATGCCGTGTGAGTTGGGATTGAAGAAATCTCATATCGAAGAATTGATGTAACGTAAAGCTGTTAATAAATATTAGTTGACTCATAACTTATTGGGTTAAACTTTTAAATAAAGGTGGGTCCAACTTCCTCTAGGTGATCTCTCACCCAAAAATTCTTCTTGGTGATCTTCTCATATAACAAGTATCGAGTTTCTGCTACGGGCTTCCTAACAGAAGAGATAGAGGGCAGAATGAAGTGCAAGGGAAAAATTGGGCGTCTCATTCATTATACATTTTTTAGGTGAGATATATTTTCGTAAGATGAAAAGAAATGGAATTAATGGGACAGTAATTCTATACTCTAGCAATCTAGAAAATAACTTCCACAAATGTTTTTCGACAAAAGAGAAGTGGTAGCAAATCACTTCGCTTTTGATGAGAATATCCTGAGACCCTTTTTTTAATCCAATTTATTTTGTAAAAATATAATTTTCCACTTTCTGTATTCATCATAGTTATGCAACTTGAGGTTGATCAATTAAGCTATAGTGTTTCGACCAAAAATAAAATAAAATAAGCGATAGCGTGCTTCTTTGAAAATCATGGAAAGCAAGCATTATTTCCCGAATAAAATGGAGGAAATTTGACTAGCAAAAAAGGAAAAGTAGAAAGGTAGAACAAAATTAAAATAAGAAAAAGAACGGACATAATAGAGACATTTGCCTTTGAGCGTTGATCCAAGTTCAGAGTAGGTCATCTCGATCCGATGACTTAGCTTTAGTGCCATTTGAAAAGTCAAACTTCTTCGTGAGTTAATCCAAGTTCAGAGTACGGTCATCTCGATTCGACGACTTAGCTATAGGGGCCTTTGAAAAGTCAAACTAGAAAAATTGACTTTCGTAACCAGAAGCACAATGAATCGGATGCATTTACCCCCCATGAAATGACTTTTCATTTCAAACAAAGGATTTACCGAAAACCTACATTAAAAAAATAAAGTAAAGAAGACTCTATTTTTATAACTTCAATGGAAGATTGTGATAAAGAAAAGAAGATGCCGTTCCTATTTGATTAGAAGTCTAATTTGCAAGAGCATGAGTAGCTCTATTATGTGGTTTACGGATCCAAACCCAATAATTCCAACCTGGATTGCGGTGAAGCTGGATACAAGAATTACTCTGAGGATAATGACCCTTTTGTTAGATGACATCAATTAAGGTATTACAATCGATTTCAAAAATTACTTTTTAGATGTCTAGGGACTGAGCATGTTGCATGCGAGAAGCAGAGCTACTGCTTACATTTCTATCGGCGAGTTTCAATGTTCTCTTTTTGACCGAGCTTTGACTAATGAATTGCTAGCTGACTGTGCAATAATACCTATGACTCATTCGTTATCTTTTTATGCACCATCAATTTCAGCCCTTGATATGATCATCCGAGACATGAGTTTATCCTTCCTCCAAGAGAATCGGCTCCAAAACTTATTTGCGCAATTGTCCTCGACAGTGCAATGAACAAACATAGAATTGTGCCTTAGCAATGGTGGTCATGGTTGTCGGATATCAAGCCTAAAATTCTCGTCTAAATCAATTAATGATATGAAAGTTCAATTTTCTTTTCAAAAAAGATTGTATCCTGAAAATTAAAAGCTGAAAAAGGGATTAACTTATCTAGACTCACCTATTTTATGCTTTTGTGCCGACGAAAATGGGTAATTCACATTATGACAAAAGTATTTGATTGGAATTACTTTTTCTAGACAGGTGATATACCAAGTAAAGCATAGACTATCGTAATGGGTCCACAATGTGTGCGGATGAATATGTTATTTCTTATTCATTCTAATACCTCACCGTAGGTTGTTACAATAATGGCCAAACAAAAGGAGCTTTGATCGTGACTTGTCCTTTTGCCTGACCTTCCAGATGATCGGTGGCTCCTCCCAATGAGAAAACAAGAAAGGCTTCAAAGTAATTCGGCTCGGTCCAACTTGGAGTGCTTTGATCTTTGAACGAGGATGGAGTACAAACCAATGGACTTGCCTATAAGTACCAAGTAGTTCTCCTCATCATTTTCATAAGCTCAAGCCTTCTCCATTACCAATCACACCAAATCCTTCCACCTTTATTCTTGAGTTCAGTTCTCTTTGTTTCTTTCGAGGCCAACATGGGAGTCATCACCTACTCACTGGAGATCACAAGCAGCATTGCCCCATCGAGGATGTTCAAGGCTTTGGTCCTCGAATCCCACAATCTCCTACCCAAGATTGTTCCTGAGGGCATCAAGAGCGTTGAGTTCATTGAGGGAGATGGTGGAGTCGGCAGCATCAAGAAAACCAACTTTGCTGAAAGTAAGTCGGATCACACTCGTACTTCTACCATGTCGAATCTATATATAGCCCTCGGAATTAAGAATTGAACTCTTCGCTTTGATGAATTTGCACAACAGGCTCCCACATCAAGTACACAAAGCACAAGGTCGAGGCTCTTGACGCAGGTAGCTTTTACTGCAAATATACCATGATCGAAAGCGACATCAAGTTCGACAAGATCGACTTCGTCGTGGAAGAAGTGAAATTCGTCGCGGCTGGCAGCGGATGTGTCTGCAAGATGACTAGTGAGTATCATGTCAAGGAAGGTTGTGAGCTCAAGGAGGAGGACATCAAGAAGGGTAAAGACAAAGCTATGGGATTGTACAAGGCTGTTGAGGAGTACCTTGTGGCCAACCCCGATGTTTGCGCCTAAATGCTTCTTTTCTCAAGATCCCTTTTGAATAATGTTATCGTAAAGTGAGCAGAAAGTTTGTGTTGTATCTTCTGTTTCCCCTTTGGCTCTGGCTCGGAGCTTTTGGGTGAAGAAATGTTTTTATGTTGTGATTTTCTATGTTATAGAGGGTTTGATAATTGTTTGTAAGGCCATGCCAAAAAAATAAAACTTGAAGGAGCAATTAGGAATCCAATGAATTGTGGATTTTGCCCAAGGAAAGATCACCCTTTGTAATAATGAAGGTGAATTTTTCACTTGATTTATATATGAGTTGCAAAAGGAAGAGATGGAGAAAATTTGACTAGAAAAACAATGGTAGAAAAGTACTTAGCAAAAAATTAAGAAAAGAAGGGTCCCAAGAGAGAGACATTTGTCGATTAATCCAAGTTTGGTGTCCAGTCATTCTGATCCAATGATGTAGCTATCATGGAAAAAATTATCAAAAAAATCCTAAACTTGTTATACTTTTACAAATTCAGTCTTAATCCTTTTAATTTTGGCCGGTGCTGATGTGGATTCGATCGATTTTGAGGGGATAATTTTTAATAATATTTTAATGTATTTTTATATTTTTATTTTGCAATTTACTCTTCATCTTATTCGTTCTTTTTTATTTTTTCATTTTGTTTTACTGTTCATCCTCTTATGCCTTCTTCGACAATCGGCTGGAGTCAAGGGCTAGCGAGGTCCTCGCTGGCTATTGGCGCCACCATCGTCGTTGCTGGACAAGGATGAGCCATCCCATGGCTAGGTGAGGCCTGGCCGAGCCTGATCTTGGGTGAGGCTTGGCTGTTGATTTTGTTTGGTTTAGACCATTGATATGGGCGAGGCCTGTGAACTCATTGAGAGAGAGAGAGAGAGAGAGATGAGTTTTGACTTTCAGAGTAGTGAACTGAAAATTGAATTGGGTTTTGGTTTTTGTGTTGCTTTGAAGGTGCTTGTCCGAGGTGAAAATGCTATTTAAGAGGCTCAGTGTGGATCCTCTAGTAATTGAATTGAATGAATTAGGTGCGTCAGCATTGTCCTTTTGACCCTTCACATCGTGTCTTAGTTATGGTACATAGTTGCTTTCTTGACTAAGTGCGTTGGGTTTCTTCTATTCTCAACCAGATTTAGCTCGGTCAAGCCTTGCCCAGCCATGGGGTGACTTGGCCTTGCCGCGTTAGCCTCACTGTGATAGCCTCGTCCAGCGATGGTGGCGCCCTCAACTCCAGCCGGTCATAGAAAATGGCATAAAAGGATGAATAGTAAAACAAAAAGAAAGAAAACGTAAGAAGGAACAAGACGAACAGTAAAATGCAAAATAAAAAAAAATAAAAATTGAAAAAATTGAAAAATGTTAAAATATTATTAAATATTGCCTTATTAGCATCGGTTGGGTCCATGTCAGGCCAGCAGGCCAAAATTGACCAGATGTACTGAATTGGCATAAATGCAAAAGGTTTATGATTGAATTGGCATAAAAAAAAACGTTCAGAAATGAATTAGTAGATATGCAAAAGGTTTAGTACTGAATTGACAAAAGTATAATTGGTTTAGGAATTTTTTGACAATTTTCTCCGCCTAGCAAATTGCCTTTTGGAAAGAGAAGGAAAACAAAATCAGATCCCCTATGATGTGATGAGAAGAAGAAGAAGCGCTCGGTGACTGTTCTTGACGGCACAACGAACAAACGTAGAATCATTACCTTAGCAATGGTGGTCATGGTTGTCTGGTATAGGCCTAAAATTCGTTTCTAAATCACCTCATAACATGAATAATTAAATTTCCATTAGGAAAAAGATCGCATCTAGGCAAATCGAAGCCAAGAAAGTGGTTAACGTATCTAGACTAACCGATTTTACGCTTTGTCCTCGATAGGTTCGGAGCTCAATGACAGCAGCCCAATAGCGCCACGATCACCTCTATGTTAGAGAATTAGTTAGGAAAGAAATATACGAATGTGACGGCTAAGAATGGTAACTGGAATGTCTTCGATTTCTTGAGCTTGAATTCAGACATTTACCCCCTTTTAGATGTAATAGGATTCCAATTCGACCACATACAAAAAAAAAAAAGAAGTTAATATTCCAATCCATTTCTTGAATTTTATATCGAGCGGTGGCATTCCTAGTGTAGACGATCGTAATGAGCTCACAATGCCCGTGAACAGATTAGTTGAGGTTGTTATACTGATGGCTAGAGAAAAAGAGCTTCTTTTCATGATTTGTCCTGTCTCCTAACGTTCCAAATATGATCGGAGGCTCCTCCCTAGAAGAAAACAAGAAAGGCTTGAAAGTAGTTCCACCCGGTCCAATTCGGAGTTCCTTGAACTTCAAATAAAACTTGAAAGAGCAATAAGCGATCCAATGATTGGCGCATTGCCTTCGATTTTTATTTTTATTTTTATTGAAGTAGATCTCCCTTTGTGATTATCATTGGTCCAGTCGAATTCGTAAACGAATTTATTCTATTCATACATCATTAGCCAAATTTTGATCTAGCCATAAAAGGAAAATCAGCCTAAACTTCTATACGAATGATGATATTTGAATATTTCGAGACACACAGGGGCCATCAAGTGCCCCTAGCCTGGCCTGTCTCTGGATCATCTTCTCTCGTTCTACACTATTTTGAAACAACCATGAGAAATTGGATCGTGACAGCGAGGATCAAGGCACGCGAGCGAAGGTGCGAACGCCGATCTGCTGAACTAGTTGAAGGACTCCAAGGCCGAGGTCACACCCTCCTTTGAACAAGCCTCCTCGATGTCTCCAAGTTGGAGCTCCGCTTCCTTCTTGGAGTTTTAGGCCCCGACGAAAATACCATTCACATCAGCCAAGTGTCTCGACACGACCAGCTACCTGGGGGATTCTGGCATGCGAGGATCGTGACGGTGAGCAGGACCAAAGAGATTGCTATGCGACGGAGCAAACCAATGAGACTGTGTTGGACTTTGGTTCTGCAGGAGAAAGCCAGAAAGATTGAGTTTATAAAAGAAGAATATAAACAGCTTTGCTAGGAAAAGGCTCTAGTAAATCTACTTATTACAAATTCTTCAATTTTTTAGTTTTATATCTCGTGGCTTTTCCTCAGCCAGACTTGGTCCCGAGGGATGAAGGAAGCTAGGTTAGCCGAAAGATGTTTGAATTCCAATTGATAAATATCTAAACGTGATATGTACCAGTGAATATTTTAGCCGTTTGCATCAGGCTTAAGCTTTCCATAGACCACTTGATTGAGACCAATGACTAAAGTCTCGTGGAGTTACGTAGGAGTAGCTTCAAGAAAATGATACTGAATTCGTAAATTACATAACTTAAAATATGTCAATGAGGCCAATGAGGCCATATTGATGAACACCTGAACCACCAAAACATATACAGAATACAATACAATATGAAAAATTATAAATTCTGCATAACTTATAAAAAAAATTGGAAAAGATGATAACAAATTAGCAAGAGAGAGAGAAAAGAAAACGATCAATTACCTCCTTGGTCCTGCTCGCCATCAGGGTCCTCATGATGCCAGAGTCTCCCGGCCGGATGGCTAGTCATGCGGGGACGCTTGGCTGATGCGAATGGCTTCCTAGCCAGGACACTCACAAGTTACAACTCCAAGAAGGAAGCGACATCAAGGACCCCAACCTATACGTACGTCGCTGCTCTCACTTGATTACTACGATTTGGTAGGGACGATAGCCCGAACATTAGAACGCACGGTTGAAAGAGCGATTGGACATATTTGAAAGATAGGAGCAGAATCGGTGATTTGGTGGAGAGCTTGAGATTGGAAAATCCGGTATTGATAAGGAGTGTTTAAAAAAAAAAAAAAAGATTAAGAAATGCGAGTCCAGCGGGCCCGCCACAACGAGTCTTCAGCTAATTAGTTTGAAAATGCGAGTCTCCCGCAGCGAGTCTTTAGGCTATTTAGGCTTTAGGTGGTTGCATCTTTTGGTTGTGTTAATTCAATTTTCCATAAGATCAGGCTCCTTTGTTTGGGGAGATATTTTCTTTGAATTTTTTTTAAAAAAAAATCCGGATTTTAGATTTTTTCACATAAAATAAACGAAAAGAAAAAAATGTAGAAAAAATAAATTGAAAAGATAAATATCTCATTGCATTGATATCGGATTTGCATTTAAAAATTAGTTCATGTCCACGTTTTTCATCTTTTGTAGAATTTCAAAAGTAATGAATTCCTTTTTAGAGATCAGGATGAGAATTAGACATTGGATTCGATTTGATTTTAGGTCAGGGGGTTTGATCTCTCGACGCTTAAGAATGAAGCCTTGTAATGTTCTTTACCTGGCATTACATTGGGTTACTTTGCCGTACATCATCTTTTATGTGCTCTTCTTTTCTATTCTTGATGGGCTTATTGTGATTGCTTTTATATCATTTTTTGAAGTGTGATTCGTTTTCCTAATTGAATGGTTAGGTTACAGTTTAAGACCATAATGAAAACAGTACACAAAATTTGCATGGACATTTAGCGGACCAAAATTTGAGGAGTCATAATTATACAAAGACTGCATGACACACTAAGTCAACAGCCATTCCAAGTTTGGTAGTAACATGGCATTAGTTGAATAAGAGCGTAACGAAGTACCTCAGTTTGGATTTTGGTTGCATAAGAAGCGAGGTATTCTCCCATATCTCAGTTGATTTCTAGCCAAACTCAATAGGTTAATGATGACTCCCTATCATATATAATTTTTATAGGACTAATCAGTTAAAATGAAATTCCAAAGTTACGCGAGCTGAGGACATGGGAGAACATGTGTCGATTGAGGATCAATAGTTCCCCCATTTGACATTACCTCTGAACTCGTTTCCTCCGATGGACGGCAAGGTTGCAAGAATTGATCACCAATATAGCATTAATTTTTCCTGTAACAATGAAAAACATAAAATAAAAACCGTTGACGGATAAAGAAAGAAAATAAAAATACTCAATAAAATTAGCTGGGAAAAATGGAAAGGAAATGGGAAAGTATGTCATGAAGGAGGTGAGGAAGCTATGGGATGAGGGGCCGGGGAGACCTTGCCGGTGTAGACAAAGGCTGATTGTGAGGGGATGAGGGGCAGGGGGGAGACCTCGCCGATATAGAGAAAGGCGATTCGACAAAAGTTTCTCTTGACAACTATTCGATGCACGATTTCGTTTCGATGATACCCACCGATTGGCATCATTTTGCTGATTTTTTTTCTTCATTGGTCCGTGTTCAAAGCCTTTTGCACTGAAAGTATTAATGGGCTGATCAATTAATTCCATACTCATGTTGTTGTCTAAACTAATATGGCCGTGGCAAAGACAGGGCTATGGGATTGTTCAAGACAGTTGAAGAGTGTCTCTTGGCGAACTCCGATGTTTGTGCTTAAATGCTCCTTTCAGAATCCATTGGCGTGATACTTATTGGAACTTGAGGGGATCTCTTTTGTTTGCTTCTTTTTGGCTCTATCTTGGAGCTATTGTGTGTGGAATGGATTTTACCAGTTGTGTTTCGAAGTTCTGAAGGATTTGTTGGTTAACTAGAAGGTCCTGTCAGAATAAAACTTGAATGAGCAATGACCAATTTAATGATAGATGCATTGCCTTGGATTTTTCTCTGAAATAGATCTGCATTTGTGATCATCATTCCTCTATTCGAATTTGCACGCGAATTTATTCTATTCACATATAAATTGCAAAATTTCTTTCTAGCCCTAAAAGAAAACTTATCCTAAATTTCCCTTTCCAAATTACGATGCTCGAATATTTTGAATTATGAGATTGTTATTTTCACTAACTACGACTTCATTTCGCATCTAATCAGATTTGAAATTTTTTCCCAATTGACAACTTAGAAATACAGCGGAATTGATACGAATTAGTTGCTTGTGGCTTCCAAAAAGCAACGGATGGGAGCCGAAAGGTAGGCAAAAGAATATTTTAGAGAGCATAAAAAAAACAGAGGACTCTGTTTCGGGTGTTACTTGGTAGGAGACCGTGAAAAAGGCATCAGCTGATAGCGGATGTGTCCAATGATGACTAGCGAGTATCATGCTAAGAAAGGTGCGGAGCTTAAGGAGGATAACAAAAAGCAGGGCAAAGACAGAGCTATAAGAATGTTAAAATCAATTAAAGAGTACCTCTTGGCAAACCCCAATGACAGTTCCTAACCTAAGAACTCTTTCAAAATCCTTTGTGGTGATAATTATTGGAACTTGAGAGTGTTTTTTTTTTTTTTTGCTGTTTCTGTTTGGCTCTAGCTTGGAGCTTTCGTGTGAGGAATGGTTTGGGATTTGTTGGCTTTGCATACGGTCATATCCCAAATAAATCTTGAAAGAGTAACGATTGACTTTGGCTCTGTATGTTTAATGGAAAATATATGTTTTGAAAAATAATCATATGTATCGCTTAAAATTATTTATCAATGGAAAACATTTTCATTATCACGAATAATTTGGGTTGAAATATTTTTGGAGACGATGAAATTATGTTTGGTTCATTTGTTTTTTTTTACAAGATATGCGAGTGATCATTTTTAGAAAAGTATTTTTCAAATCATTCATTTTTCACAAAATAAACGGAGCCTCAATAAATAATGCATCACCTTGGACTTGCCCTCCGTTAGATCTCCCTTTGTGATTAGCAATAACTTGTACGAAAATATATTCTACTTATCAATCAGTTGCTTAAGCTATCCTAAATAGGGGTGCGCAACCAAACCGGGTTTACTTTGTACCTAGATTGGACCACCCGAAAAATAGGGAGAAGAAGCTTTGCGTGAATGCCTTAGCTGGATCTGCTGTGGGCATCGTACAAGAGACTCAAAAAGTAGATATTTTTACTGATAGTAAATCTATCTTAACTTTCCTAGATACACCATAAGAAAGCCCTTGGACTTTTAAATCCCTTTTCGTGGACTGCATGGATATTCTGGCCCAACTCGGAACTGAAGCGGTGACAGTGGCCCATATCAACCGGGAAGCGAATAGAGCAGCTGACTGGGTTGCTAAAGCCCATCGTAGAAATCTGCTTCCCCCTTCCTGGATTGTGAATCCCCCCTTTCCGTTATGGAATATTTTATGCTGTGATGCTAAGAACACTAGACCTTGTCCGTCCTTTTCTATTGACTAATTTGAAGCTCGCTGTTTCGACCAAAAAAAAAAAAAACTTTGAGGTGCTCAAACTTTCTAATGCATTGGCAGACACATAACTTGCGGGACTTCACAGCGCAGCTACAAGAGAACAAAGCATAGTTACAGTTCAGCCTTGATCGTATCAAATGGGCTCTTAACCAACAGTGATATCTATAATTTTGAGTATGTCATAGTGCGATATGCAATTGAAAAAGAAATTTATTAAGGAGTAGTCCTATAGAACTTATTAAGTAACCAATAAAATAGGTTTTACATTTTCCAATACAGTAACTGTCCTAAATTTTGTGCAATATTATTTTTTGAAAATTAAATTATTTCATATAGATATACTATTTAAAAATAAAAACACTAGAGCCAAACACCCTTTGCAACGAGAATTCCTTGTTCCTTAGCCGGTTCTTGAGCTATATTGCCTTTGGAGGAGGACCTCTTGAACCGTGTCGAGCTGGAGTGATATAATGCGTTGATTGGGATGATGTATTAACCATCTGATCAAGTACAAATGATTTAATTGAGGCACAGTCTGGCATATCCATTTTCTGTACTGTCAATAGGGTGATGTATTAAACCTCTGATCAAACAGATATGCCTTGATTTTTTTTTTCTTTTAGCCTTTGTTTGTATATTTTTGATGAGATCTTTCATACTATTGTAGACAAAGGGGCCTTTCGTTAGATAAGGCATTACAATAAATGAATACATAAATAAATGGGTTAGATTTTATAGGATCAAACCAATGGGACTTTGTTGGACTTTGGTTCCGTAGGAGAAAGTCAGAAAGATTGAGTTTAGAAAAGAAAGAATATAAATAGCTTTGCTAGGAAAAGGCTCTAGTAAATCTACGTTATTACAAATTCTTCAATTTCTTGGTTTTATATCCCTTGACTTTTTCCCCAGCCAGGACCAGTCCCGAGAGACGAAGGAAGCTAGGTTAGTCGAAAGATGTTTAGATTCCAATTGATAAATATCTAAACGTGACTTGGAGTGGTGAATATTTTAGCCATTTGCATCAATCTTAAGCTTTCCATAGACCACCTGATTGATACCAACAACTAAAGTCTTGGATATGTAAGGAAATTTCTCGTTGAGTTACGTGGGAGGAGCTTCAAGAAAATGATTTTGAATTCGTAACTTACAAAAGTTAAAATATGTCAATGGGGGCGGAATTGCCAAATTACCCATCAGCTTCAACCGACTGTTTTCCCCGCTTCAACGACGGCTCTTGGCCGTGCCTCAGACCATATTTAGTGATAACCAGAAAAACGGAAAATTCCGCCAATTGCCGTAGACAAAAATTTATGAACTAATGCTGAGCTAAAAAAAAAAAGAAAATTAAAAAAATTTATGAACCATTCGATGCACGTTTTTAGCATCATTTTGTTGATTTTTTTTTCCGCCTCAGTCGTGTCCAATGTATTTTGCACTGAAAGTCAGAATCGGTCGAGCAACGAATTCCCAAAGCTCCTCTGCACAGTGAGAATATTAATGGCCCTGCCACTTATGTTTTCGTAACGTCGTCAATACTTCATAGATAGATCCGTCAAAAACAGGTCATTGCGTGAACGAGTAACATGGAAATCAAAGTTACAGAAGTAAGTAGATCTCTGATTATATCATTGGTCGAATCGAGTTTGTAAAATAATTTATTCTATCCATATATCATTAGCCAAATTTCCATTTAGCCATAAAATTAAAAAAAATTAACCTATACTCTCTACACAAATTATGATGCTTGAACATTTAGAATTATGAGACGTACAGGGGTAGGCCTCTGGCCTCTCTAGATCATTTTCTCTCGTTCTATTTTGAAACACGAGAATTTGGATCGTGACAGCTGGGATCATGGCACGCGAGCGGAGGCAAAAGTGCGAACGCCAACCTGCTGAACCAGTTGAAGGACGCCAAGGCCGAGGTCACCCTCCCTTCGAGCAAGCCTCCTTGATGTTGCCAAGCCGGTGTTCGGCTTCCTTCTTGGAGTTTTAGCTCCCGGCAAGGATGCCATTCACATTAGCCAAGTCTCCCCGCAGGACGAGCCACCTAGGGGGATCCCGGAATGCAAGGATCGTGATGGCGAGCAACAACAAAGTCCACATTGATGAAAGCCTGAACCACCAAAACATATACAGAATACAATTCAACATGAAAAATTATAAATTCTTTGTGACATCTAAAATATTGAAAAAGATGATGATAAATTAGCCAAAAAGAGAGAGAGAAGAACGATTAATTACCTCCTTGTTCCTGCTTGCCATCGGGATCCTTGCAATGCCGGAATCTCCCCAATGGCTAATCATGCAGGGATGCTTAGATGATGCGAATGGCGTTCTTGCCATGACCTAGAACTCAAAGGAGGAAGCTGAGCTCCGGCTTGGCGACATCATGGAGCCTTACCTAGATGTACGTCATTGTTCTCACTTGATTACTACGATTTGGTAGGGACGATAGCCTGTTTATCAGAACGCACGGTTGGAAGCGTGATTGGATATATTGGAAAGATGGAGAGAAATCGGTAATTTGGTGGAGAGCTCGAGATTGGAAAATCTGATAGTGATAAGGAGTATTAAAACAAAAAGATTAAGAAGTGCGAGTCCAACGGGCCCGCCACAACGAGATTCCTGGCAATGCCTCCCGGAGCGAAGTCTTCGGCTACTTAGTTTGAAAATGCGAGTCTCCCGCAGAGAGTCTTCAGCAAATGAGGCTTTAGGTGGTTGCATCTTTGGTTTTGTTAATTGAATTTTCTTTAAGATAAGGCACATTTGTTCAGGGGAGCTATTTTCTTTGAATTTTTCAAACGAATCCGAATCTTAGATAGGGGTTTTTTTTTTCACATGAAATAAATGAAAAGAAAAAAAAACGTAGAAAAAAATTAAACTGAAAAGAGAAATATCTCGTTGCATTAATTGATATTAAATTTGCATTTAAAGGTTAGTTCATATACACGTTTTTCCTCTTTTGTGGAATTCCAATAGTAATGAATAATTCCTTTTTAGAGATCAGAATTAGAATTAGACTTTGGATTCTATTTGATTTTAGGTCACGGGGTTGCCCCCCAATTAATGCTTAAGAATGACGCTTGGTAATGTTCTTTACCTGACATTACATCGGATTACTTACCGTAAATTATCCTTTATGTACTCTTCATTACTATTCTTGAAGGGCTTTTTGTGATTGCTTTTATATCATTTTTTTTTAGTGTGATCCATTTTCCTAATTGAATGGTTAGGTTACAGTCTAACACCATAAAAACACACACAAAAAACTTGCATAGACATTTAGCAGACCAAAACTTTAGGAGTCATAATTATACAAAGACTGCAAGACACACTAAATTAACAACCATTCCAAGTTAGGTAGTAAAAGGGCATTAGTTGAATAAGAGAGTAATGAAGTGCCCCAGTTTAGATTTTGGTTGCATAAGAAGTGAGGTGTTCTCACATATCTCAATTGATTTCGAGCCAAATTCAATAGGTTAGTGATGGCTCCTTAGCATATATAATTTTTTTTTATAGGATTAACCAATTAACATGAAATTTCAAATTTGCACAAGCTAAGGATATGGGAGAACATGTGTCGATTGAGGATCATTAGGTCTCCCACTTGACATTACCTTTGAACTTGTCTCCTCCGACGGTGGAGAAGGTTGCAAGAAGTGATCACCAATATAGCATTAATTTTTCCCATAACAATGAAAATAAAAAATAAAAAACAATGACAGATAATAAAAGAAAAAAAATATGCTACAAAAATTAGTAGAAGAAAAACGAAAGGGAAATGAGAAAGTACCTCATGAAGGTGGTGAGAAAGCCGTGGGATGATTAGGGGAGACCTTGCCGGTCTAGACGGAGGCGATTATGAGGGGATGAGTCAGGGGAGGCCTCGCCGGTGCAGACACAGGCAATTACAAGGGCTTAACCATCAAGTATTTGTGTCTACATCAATGATGACATCTTGCAATAATGAAAGGCTTGAAATCACCTTGAAAATACGGCTTTTACGCCGAATTTCGACGATAATATGCATAATTATCTCAGTTGGGATAAACATACAACTTGAATATATGTATAGGTAAAGAGATGATTCCGGTATGTTGGATTTCCAGCTTTGAAGGGATTTCTGTTAAATGCATAGCAGATATCAAGTCAGACTAAAGACATACAATATATCAAGTAGAGTGCTCTAAGACCACTCAAATAGGACAAAAGAAGGTGGAATCCATGCGATTGAGGTATACCGGGTAAGTCCAAGACTCGAAATCTTTGGGCAGTTAAGTAGAAGCTATCTCGGATCATCATAAAATTGCAATTTCTTTTTAGGGGTTTAAGTCGAAAGATTTATGCAATTAAGGGTCGCACACCGCAAAAGTGTGCAACACCTAAAAGAAATTCTACTTGCAAATGCACACTCTTCCTTTGGGGCTTTCTCTCACTCTCACATTTTGGCTTTTCTGGAACAAAGCTGACTAAACCGAGGGTACTCTGCCGCGCTTTCTTTGTTTTCTCTCTCCTGTTGTTTCTAGAGGAGATACTCATTTATTCAGTGTAGGACCATCCATAGAAGGGGATTCTTATTTGTACAAATGGCACTTTGAACGTGGAACGAGAACGAAGAAATTAATGATACTTCTTTATTATTGTCTGTACAATTTTAAAGCGTGTTGATAAAAGGATCGAATACCATCTACTTATAAAAAGTTACTCAAATTCTTAGTTTTATTCTCCTTAACTCTTCCTTAGCCAAACTTAGCCAAGCTTGATCTCAAGGGATAGAGGAGTCTAGGTTAGTTGAAAGATGGTTCGATTTCAATTGAAGAATTTTTAAACAAAATATGTACCGGCAAATATTTTAGCCATTTGCATAAAGCTCAAGCCATCCACATACCACCTAATTGACACCAATGATTAAAATCTGGGACACATAAGGAAATTTCTCTTTGAGTTATGTAGGAGGAGCTTGAAGAGAATGATTCAAAGTTCGTAGCTCATGTAAGGTAAGATTTTCAATGGGGCCGAATTGCTACATTACCCATCAACTTCCATCGACTGTTTTCCTAGCTTCAGCAATGACTCTTGCCAGTGCTTGAGACCATTTTTTGTAATAACCCAAAAAAGAAAATTCCACAAATTGTTGTAGAAATGAACTCATGCTGTAAAAGAAATAATGCACATGCGCACACACACAGTGTAAAAATTGCCTATAATGTGGGCTAATACCACGAAAAACTCCAAATCGGTACGTTTATGATAAATTTACCCTAGACTAATTCCTTTTGATCATAAAAAAATTCTAAATTGGTACATCTATGATGCATTCACTCTCTATTAATTTTTATTAAAACGGGTTACTTCCACAAAAACCCTGAACTGATACACCCGTGATAATCAGAGGGTAAAAGTCTCATACACCCATCAAATCGAATTCAACAACTTGACGGTAAAATTTAATGAAAACTAACATATGGTAAATTTGTCACATGTGAATTGGTTTAGGGTTTTTGTTGTAAAAAAAATCAGCTTTGTAGTAAATTTGTCACACATGTATTAGTTTAGGTTTCTTTCGTGATATTAATCCAAATAATACTAGTGTTTTTCATTCAAAATTTAAAATTTTACGCATTACTTATCTAACTATTGATAATCGAACGTGTTGCTTTTGGAAAGTTGACCAATTTCATTGTTCATCATCTAGAAATTCTATAAAAGTTCAGTCGTTGACCAATTTCATATATACGGACTTCATGTACTATAATAGTACAGTGTTGGTTGTCCTCAATATCATATACAATCACGAGAATTATTGCTTGAGAGTAAGTTGTTAAGATGATTTAGATTCTACATAGCATAATAACTTGCAATACATCGTGCTTGGAAAATGAACTCTTCCTTCTTCATCTTCCCGATGGCCGGTGGCTCCGCCAAATAAGAAAAGAAGAAACGCCTAAAGCAAGGCCGAATGGTCCAATTCGGAGTGCTTTGAACTTTGAATGGCGAAGGACTGCTGAACCATCAACTGCCCTATAAATATCATGTAATTCTCTTCACTATCTTCATCAGTTCAAGCCTTCTTCAATAGCAAGAACACCAAATCCTGCCATTTCTTACTTGAGTTCATTTCTCCTTGCTTCTCACATGGCAAACATGAGTGTTGTCACTTACTCTCAAGAGTTCACATCTGTTGTCGCTCCATCGAGGATGTTCAAGGCTTTGGTCCTTGACTCGCACAACATCCTTCCCAAAATTGTCCCCGAGGGTATTAAGAGCGTCGAGTTCATCGAGGGAGATGGGGGAGTTGGTAGCATCAAGCAAACTAACTTTGGCAAAAGTAAGTCTATCATAGTTGTTTCTCTACCGTGTGAAGTTTATTATTGAATGTAAACCTCAAAATTAATCTTTTTACTCTTGGGAACTCATGTAACAGGTGCTCACATCAAGTACACGAAGCACAAGATTGACGCTCTTGATTTTGAGAACTTTTACTGCAAATATACTTTGATCGAAAGTGATATCAAGTTTGACAAAATCGATTGCATTGTCTATGAGGTGAAGTTCACATCAACTGATGGTGGATGCCTCTGCAAGATGACTAGTGACTATCATGTTAAGGAAGGTGCAGAGCTCAAGGAAGATGATATCAAGCAGGGAAAAGATAGGGCTATGGGATTGTTCAAGACAGTTGAAGGGTATCTCTTGGCGAACCCTGATGTTTGTGCTTAAATGATCTTTCCAAAATCCATTGAAGTGATTATTATTGGAACTTGAGGGGATCTCTTTTGTATGCTTCTTTTTGGCTCTAGATTGGAGCTTTTGTGTGCGGAATGGGTTTACTAGTTGACTTTCTAAGTTCCAAAGGATTTGTTGGTTCACCAGAAGGTCATATCAGAATAAAACTTGAATGAGCAATGACCAATCAAGGATCGATGCATTGCCTTGGTCATTCATCTATTCGAATTTGCAAGTGAATTTATTCTATTCACACATTAGTTGCCAACTTTCCTTCTAGCCCTAAAAGAAAAGTTATCCAGAATTTCTCTATCCAAATTATGATGCTCGAACATTTTGAATTGTGAGATCGTTATTTTCACTAACTATAAATTCACTTCGCGTCTAATCGGATTTGGAGTTTTTTTCCCAATTGATAACCTAGAAATGTAGCGGAATTGATGGGAATGAGTTGCTTGTGGCCTCCAAAATGCAAAGCATGGGAGCCGAAAGGTAGGAAAAGAATTTTTTAGAGAGCGTCAGAAAAACAGAGGATTCTGTTTTGGGTGTTGCTTGGTCGGGGAGCGTGAAAAAAGCACCTATAAAAAAAAAATCCTAACCGTTCCTAATTTCAGTTTAAAAATGGAAGTCATTGAATAGTAAGCTAAGTACGTATATCAATTACTCGATGACAACCATTCGATGGGCGATTTTAGCATCATCGTGTTGATTTTTCACCTCAAGTCGTGTCCGAAGTCCTTCGCAATGAAAGTCGGAATGGGCTGAGCTAAGAATTCCAAAGTCTCTTATATGTTTTCATAACGCTGTCTATGTTTGAGAGCTAAATCTCGTTAAATGGGTGGGTCGAGTCTAAAAATAGATTAAGAGGTGAGTCTATGACCCAATTTGACAGGCCTAACTATAGTTAATATCCTAAGCTGATATTTCGCACTGTTAACGCTGGTGACTTCGCTAGTATAATAATTTTTTGGTTACTGCGACAATGACTTATGAGCACTCATAGACTTCCATTTGACTGCGACGCTTCCGAGGGCACTTTGCAGTTATAGGTCGGTCGTCTTTGACATTTTCTTCTCCCTTTATAAGTTAAGCACTATTCATGATCATCTAGATGAATAAATTTCTGTACGGTGTAGAAAGCGAGGTGTTCTTGTCATGTCTGTGGAAAGCAGTCGGTGAAAATGGAATAGGTCGCTTTCCAAAATTCGTAGGTCAATTTCAGATGACCTGTTCAATCTTCACATTGAAATTATCATTATTGACGGAGTAACCGAAAAATCAACAGAACCGGAGAGGAAAGTCTTCCCTTAGATCATTGCGTTGTAAACGGTCCATTTGGGAATCAAAGTTACAGAAATCAATCCCATCGACATAGGTATCAACCCAAATTGAATAAGCATGCGTCATTGAATGACGGGAAGATAGGTAGAGGATGATGGCTGATGAGTCAATTTTGGAATGGCTTCTTTTCGGCTCTAGGTTGGAGCTTTTGCGTCGAGGATTGGCTTTACTTGCGTCTTTCTATGTTCTAAACGAGTTGCTGATTAAATATAAGGTCGTATCAGAATAAAACTTGAAAGAGCAACGAGTAATCCAATGATTGATGCATTGCCTTGGATTTTTCCCTCAAGTAGATCTCCCTTTGTGATTATCATTGATCGAATAGAATTTTTATGCTTTCGTTCCAACAAAAATGGATAATTCGCATTACAACAAAAGTATTTGATTCGAATTACTTTTTCTAGAGAGGTGATATACCAAGTATAGAGTATTGTAATTGGCCCAAAATATATGCGAAAGAATATGCTATTGCTCATTAATTCTAGTACCTTACCCTAGGAATTATAATAATGGCCAAACAAAAGGAGCTTTAATCATGATTTGGTGCTTTTGCTTGACCTTCCAGATGATCGGTGGCTACTCCCAATAAGAAAACAAGAAAGGCTCGAAAGTAATTCGGCTGGTCCAATTCGGAGTGTTCTGAACTTTGAATGAGGATGGAGTGCAAACGACTGGACTTGCCTATAAGTACCAAGTGGTTCTCCTCATCATCTTCATCAGCTCAAGCCTTCTCCATTACCAATCACACCAAACACTTCCACCACCCTTTTTGAGTTCAGTTCTCTTTGTTTCTTACGAGGCCAACATGGGAGTCATCAGCTACTCGCTGGAGATCACAAGCAGCGTTGCCCCATCGAGGATGTTCAAGGCTTTGGTCCTTGAGTCCCACAATGTCCTTCCCAAGATTGTTCCTGAGGGCATCAAGAGCGTGGAGTTAATCGAGGGAGATGGGGGAGTCGGCAGCATCAAGAAAACCAACTTTGCTGAAAGTAAGTCGGATCACGCTCGTCCTTCTCCCTTGTCGAATCTATATATAGATCTCAGAATTAAGAATCGAGTTCTTCGCTTTGATGAATTTGCACAACAGGCTCCCACATCAAGTACACGAAGCACAAGGTCGAGGCTCTTGACGCAGGTAGCTTTTACTGCAAATATAATATGATCGAAAGCGACATCAAGTTCGACAAGATCGACTTCGTCATGGAAGAAGTGAAATTCGTCGCGGCAGGCAGCGGATGCGTCTGCAAGATGACTAGCGAGTACCATGTCAAGGAAGGTTGTGAGCTCAAGGAGGAGGACATCAAGAAGGGCAAAGACAAAGCTATGGGATTGTACAAGGCCGTTGAGGAGTACCTTGTGGCCAACCCCGATGTTTGCGCCTAAATGCTTCTTTTCTCAATCTTTCCTGAGTGATGACATAATAAAGTGAGTGGAAAGTTTCTATTGGATCATCTGTTTCTCCTTTGGCTCTGCCTCGGAGCTTTTGGGTAAGGAAAGGTTTTTATGTTGTGATTCATACGTCATTAACGATTTGATGGTTGTGTATAAACCATGCAATATAGATTATAAAACTTGAAGGAAAAATGAGCAATCCAATGAATTATTGATTTTGCCCAAGAAAAGATCTCCCTGTGTGGTCGTGAAGGTGAATTTGCGTTTGACTAGAAAAAAAAAGTGGAAAAGTACTTAGCAAAAAATTAAGAAAAATAGGGTCCCAAGAGGGAGACGTTTGTGTTTGAGGGTTAATCCAAGTTTGGTGTACAGTCACTCCGATCCGATGACGTAGCTATCATGGCAATTGAAAAGTCAAACTATCAAATTAATTGGATCCCTATGATGTGAAAACAAACAAACAAACAAACAAACAAATTAAAAAGCGATTGGCGATGGTTCTTGATGGCACAACCAACGAACGTAGAATCATTACCTGAGCAATGGTGGTCATGGTTGTCTGCTATAGGCCTAAAATTCGTGTCTAAATCAGTTCATAACATGAATAATTAAATTTCCTTCAGGAAAAAGATCGCGTGTCCAGGCAAATCGGAGTTGAAAAAGGGGTTAACTTATCTAGACTTGCCCATTTTACGCTTTGGTTCCGGTAGGGCAGAGCTCAATGACGGCGGCCCCATAGCGCCACGATCCCCTCTATGTTTGAGAATTAGTCAGGAAAGAAATATACGGATGTGACTAAATGAAGAATGGTAAGTGGAACGTCTTCGATTTCTTGTGCTCGAACTCAAATATTTACCCTCTTTTAGATGTAATAAGGTTTCGTCAATGTTAGTATTCCAATTCAGCCGGGGGAAAAAAAAAAGACGTGAGTATTCCAAGCCATGTCTTGAATTTTATATCGAGCTGTGGCACTCCTAGTATAGACGATCGTAATGGGCTCACAATGCCTGTGAACAGACAGTTGGGGTTGTCATACTAATGGCCAGACAAAAAGAGCATTTGTTCATGATTCATCCTTTTTCCTAGCATTCCAAAAATGATCGGTGGCTTCTCCCAAGAAGAAAACAAGAAAGGCTTGAAAGTGGTTCTGCCTGGTCCAATTCAGAGTGCTTTGAACTTTGAATAAAACTTGAAAGAGCAATATGCAATCCAATGATTGATACATTGCCTTCGATTTGTCGACAGCATCATTTGAATATGTCTTTGAATCAGCATCATTTGAGGCATAACTCCTACTTAACCAGTATTTGTTCTATGTCAACATGTCAATGCTAGTGTGTGCACTTATGTGCCAAGACACTTTATTGTATTTGCGGGTAATTTGATTAATAAAGGCGAGTATTTGTCATTAATTATTTTACTTTTCTGCACGTGAAATTATTAATGATAAAGTCCCACAGATTAATTAGTATATTAATCTGAAATTGTCCTTGATCGGATAGATGTTTAGAGGGGACATGAACATCTAGATCATCACTAAGTATAATTGAGGTCGAGATAGACCAAAGGAAAGTATATCCAAATTATACTTAAGGGTACCCTGAGATTAGGGATACTGGACACGACCCGTTATAGAGGATACCACATATTAAGCATCATTGGTCAATCCTTTTATGAACGAGTGTAACTGATCTTTTGACGTGAGACCTTCATTTATTCTATACGTGGAGTTAGCGCGCTTTGACGTCGTTAAAAGCAGTCTTTAATCGGATTGTGAATAATACGATTGTTGGGCGTGTGGCGAAGCGTAGAGAGAATAGTGCTGAGTCAATATAGGATTCATCGCTCTTTTGGATTAGAGAGTTGACATCTTGGCCACTTGATAGAGATATTAGTGACTCTGAAATCCATGGCCATGGGAGGAATGTTTTACATTCAAGTGAGTCTATTATATCTCGGTAATCAAGTAAAAACAATTAATTTAGTGATGGTGCATATTGTACTGAATTAATTGGGATGTCGGTTAGATGAAGAGATTGAATTACACGGTAATCGGTTCATGGTGGTTTATGATTTACGATCATTATTCTATCACGTTGGGTGACTAAAAACTGTTGCTAGACGGTTACCTTAGTCTGTGTATGGATATACACTGCCTCCGTGAATAGAACCTAGAGGGTCGCACGCATAGCATATCGACGTGGACACATACATATATTGATTATTTTAGTGGATACTAAAATAAATCAATTTATTATTTCAGAATTAGAATTAATTGGATTATTAATTTATTCTGAAATATCGGAAGTTAAAAAGAAAGACCAAGAACGAATATGGATTTATTCGTATCTCTGTTAAGTAAATTTTTTTAATTATTATTTTATTTATTATTATATATTATATTATATTTAATATAATATAATAGAGAGGAAATCATAGTGCGCCGAAAGCCATCCGGCCGAAAGCGGATTAAAGAAGGGAAAATTAAATAATCCCTCCCTTTCAGCTGGGTTAGTGGAAATTAATATAATAATAATAATAATAATAATAATAATAATAATAATAATAATAATAGAACCACTTTCCATTCTTATGAAAGAGGCACATTCGCAGACCTTCGGAAGAAAAATTCGGAGAGGGAGAGAGATTCGGGAAGACCTTCGGAAGAAAAATCGAAGGGGAGAGAAAAGGGAAACAGAGAGAGAGGAAAAGAGAGAGGCTATTTTACTTCCGATTTTTAACAATCCAAGAGGCTAGCACCTAAAGGATTGGCAAGCGTCCACGATCGAGTGCGCGTGGATACCGCTAGAGGGATCACACGTGAGATCCTTTTTGTTCGAAACGATAATTTCAGCGAAAACAAGGTACGTTTTCGAGGTAAGAATTATTTTGTTTAATTTTATTATACGTACCACGAATAGATTTTGTTATTTGGGCCTGAAAAATTAATTTTTTTTCGACTTCCGCTGCGCCCGAATTCCAACAGTCAACATATCGTATAGCTTATATTGATGTGGGAATCTCATCAATGAGGGAATTGTAATACTGTAGATCAAGAGGGGATGTGGTTCGTTTGACAAATACACATGGATTATCTGTTAACCACAAGCCAATTTCTACGGGATTCCATGGAGCCACATTATTCCAAAAGGAGGGGATCTAGATTCAACAAACGCATGCATCCACTTGCATGTGTCGAAATCATATTGTCAAAAATCATCGAACATGGGCTTATCGATATGATCGATGCTTATTCTTGTGTTTATGCCCAGTGCATGGGTTTGTCGAAAGATGAGAAGCTACGGACAAATCAAGAATCAAAAGGGTTCTTGCTTATACCTTGAAGCACTCTACTTTAATTAGGAATAAAAGACTAAGACAAACGCCTACGGTTCCAAATAAAGAAATTAGCATTTGCAAATCGTATTTATGGAATCTTATCAAAGTACCTTAAAGGACTCTTTCAACATTTTTTTTCGTAAGAATCTCAAGTTGCATGAACTTATGTTTTTTTTTTTCCATTTTTCAATATAGCCTTTACCTTAATCTCATGGTGAATAATAAGACGATGCTCGTGAATAGTAAGATCTCCCTCTACGATTAATCCGCTAAATTAGGTAACGATTCTAATATTTAGAATATCAAAAAAATTCATTGCCTAACTTGATTGATTTGAATCCCGATTAAATCTTATTGGATATATCATTCTATTGTCGTGCTTAAAAATTACATCTTTCAAAAATTTACATCATATAGATAATTGCACGCGTTATCTATCTTGTAAATATTTATATTGAACCACATCATTTTTTAAGATTATATCTCAAAAAATTAAAATTCATGTTTTATAAAAAATCATTCACGGCATGCATTACATATAGTTTAGTTCTTCACATTGTCTTATATAAAAAAAAATTGCACCTTTAAACTTCAAGTGGAAATTCATCATAAGTGTCAAATTGAACATTTTTCATGAAATTGGTATCGAAAGAACATTAATTGAAAAATTAATGTAACAAAGTTTTCAAACTCATTGATATCTTCTTCGTAGGAATTAAGTATTCCTCCAAATACTTTATTTATGTGTCTAATCAACCTACTCAAAATGATTAGTGGCGATTCTAAAAATTAAAATCTTTTGTATAATGATTACTTGAACCATAAGTTACGATTTGATAGAACTTGGGAGAGTTCGAGCCAAGTTAGTTAATCTAATTAACTTGGTAATTCATTAACCTAAAATTTGGAAAGATCGATTTTTTTAGGTCGCGCCAGGTATCTCTTAGCGAACCCTAATGTTTGTGCTTAAATGCTCCTTTCAAAATCCATTGGAGTGATAATTATTGGAACTTGAGGGGATCTCTTTTGTATGCTTCTTTTTGGCTCTAGCTTGGAGCTATTGTGTGTGGAATGGATTTACTAGTTGTCTTTCTAAGTTCTAAAGGATTTGTTGGTTAACTAGAAGGTCATGTCAGAATAGAACTTGAATGAGAAATGACCAATTCAATGATAGATGCATTGCCTTGGATTTTTCTCTAAAGTAGATCTGCCTTTGTGATCATTATTCATTTATTCAAATTTACACGTGAATTTATCCTGTGGACACATAAGTTGCTAAATTTCCTTCTAGCGCTAAAAGAAAAGTTATCCTAAATTTCCCTATCCAAATTATGATGCTTGAACAGTTCGAATTATAAAATCATTATTTTCACTAACTATTACTTCATTTCGCATCCAATCGGATTTGAAGTTTTTTTTTTTCCCAATTGATAACTTAGAAATGTAGCAGAATTGATACGAATGAGTTGCTCGTGGCTTCCGAAATGCAACGCATGGGAGCCGAAAGGTAGGCAAAAGAATTTTTTTGAGAGAACCAGAAAAACAGAGGACTCTGTTTTGGGTGTTGCTCGGTAGGAGAGCGTGAAAAAAGCACCTAAAAAAAAACACCTGCATGATTGTAAAAGTAAAAAGAGTGTTCCTTATAAAGGCTGCTTAGACAATTTGACAATTAATCAGCAAAAAAGGAACCGGAGTTCTGAGCCCATTTGCATTCCTAATTGTTCCTAATTTCAGTTTAAAAATCGAAGTTATTGAATAGTAACCTAAGTGTTCAAGGAACGATTTTAGCATCATTTTGTTGATTTTTTTTTCCCTCAAATCGTGTCCGAAATCTTTTGCACTGAAAGTCGGAATGGTTGAGCAATGAATTCCAAAGTGTCCTCTACACGGTGCGAGTATTAAAGGCTTCTCCGTTTTGTTTTCATAACATTGTCCATGCTCTATGGCCAGACTCATTAAATAGGTGGGTCGGATCGAAAATAGCTTGATCCAAATCGACACGTTTTATCAATTTTGACCCATTTTCATGCAATGCGAATGTAATGACACATATTCATACCGACCTGATCCATATTGCTAAACCGCTTTAATATTTAACCCACTCTAAGAAAATACATACACAAGCTGAGGTGAGAAGTTGTGAACTCATTTGACAATCATATCATTTTGGGTTTCACCAGTTTGAATTTATTCATGACCCATTTATGAAATATAACTAATCATATAATAACTTAGCCCATTAAAGTTGGTTAAGAGATGAGTTTTGTCCCATTTTGACAAGCTTATCTATAGTTGATATCTTAAGTTGAACTTTCACACTTTTAACCCCAGTGAGACTCAATATAATAGAGGACTTCGCTGGTATAATAGATTTTTTATGACTGAGAATAACAATATGTTATGGGTTACAAATTCCTAAAAAAATGGACCAAAAACTATTTCTTTTTTTTTTCGGCAGTTCACAACATACTGTCAATCTCATAGTAAATAAAATATTGTCACATAAACATATCCTTGTAATAAAAAAGATCACTTATATTAAGATTAGAATAATCAAAAGAAATTAGTTTCTATTGAACCCCACCCACGGGATACCCCCAACTTTGTAGTAGGCTCACAATGACAATGACTCATGAGCACTCACAAACTTCCATTTGACTCCGACCCTTTCAAGGGCTCTTCGCACTCATAGGTCGGTCGTCTAGATGAACAAAGGTCGGTACGGCGTAGAAAACGAGATGTTCTTGTCATATCCATGGAAACCAGTCGATGAAAATGGAAAAGGTGACTTGACAGTTCATTTGGTGAAAACATCGCTTTCCATAATCAATAGGTCAATTTCAGATGGCCAGTTTTAATCTTCACATTGAAATCACCAGCAGCCAGCAAGCCTCGTGGTCAGTGGAGAGAGAAAAAAAAAAAGAAGAAAGAAAGAAGAAAAGACAGAAGAGATCAAAAAAATTAAAAAATTTGATTTTTTTAGTGTGAGATCCAAACTCCAAAAAATATTTTTGGTCACATATCATCAACATAGAAACACTAAACATTTTCCTAGAAGATGATTTTTCAAAAAGCATTTTCTTTGTCCACGAAATTTTCCCCCATGTACCCTTGATCTTGATTTTACATAGGAATTCTCTAAGACAAACGGGGCATTTTGGTTGTGATTGTAACATGTTCTAACAAAAAGGGTGAAACGCCGTTCGAATTAAACAAACTAGTCTGATAGATAGAGGTTGAAGGGTCCTTTTTTGATTTTTGGACCAAAAAATGTAAAGGGCAGAAAACTTAAAGGTAAGAATATTGGGAACAATTATTGCCAGCAATGTAAAAGGTACTAGAAATGTAAAATGCGTAAAAAATAAAAAAATAAACATGTTTTTTTTAAATGGATTGGCAATCTTTTACAAAGAAGACACTTTGACTATTTGTAATCTGCAACAGATGGTTATATAAACATTTACCAAGAATTTGAAACTGCTATTATTGAAAAAATTACCGAAAACATAAACTTATTGCGTTTGTGTCATTTTAGTCATAAAATTTGAACAATTTAGTCTAAACCTTTTGACAATTTGTCAATTTTGTCAATCTGGCTAATTTTGGATATAAATTGATGACATGTACGCTGTGGCCGCCTTAGGTAACATGATTGACGTTGACGTGAATTTTTTAAAATTTTTAAATTTTTTTAATTGTTAAGGACCGGTGGGGAGGCCACTAGTAACTGGGTGAGTGCCTAAGAGCCCTTGCTAGTGGCGACAAGGATCGCAGCTCTGGCTCAACTGTTAGCGGCTGATGAGGGTTGCCGCCCTCGCCTAAGGAATTAAACTAAATCCTTCCATTTCTTAATTGACTTCATTTCTCTTTGCTTCATACAAGGAAAGACTGGCTGTTGACACATCTCTTGTTGCTCCATCAAGAATGTTCAAGGCTTTCGCCCTTGACTCGCACAACATCATTCCGAAGATTGTCTGGGGCATCAAGAGCTTCGGTTTCATCGAGATAGATGGTGAAGTTGGTAGTTTTAAGGAGACTAACTTTGGCAAAATGAAGTCAGATAATAGATGTTTATCTACAATGTTGACTTCTTTATAGACTGCAAAATTCGAAATGAGTCTTTTTACTTACATGAATGCATGTGACACGTGCTCGCATCAAGTACACCACAAGATTGACATTCTTGATGTTGAGAACTTTTACTGCAATATACTTTGATTGAAAGTGATATCCAATTTGACAAAATTGGTTTCGCTGTCTATGAGGTGAAGTTTGCAACAGCTGATAGTGGATGTGTCTCCATGATGACTAGCGAGTATCATGTTGAGAAAGGTGCAGAGCTCAAGGCGGATAACATGAAGCAGGGCAAAGACGGAGCTATAAGATTGTTAACAACAATAAAGAGTACCTCCTGGCAAACCCCAATGATAGTTCTTATGTATTCTTTCAAAATCCTTTGTGGTGATAATTATTGAAACTTGAGAGTGTTTTTTTTTTTTACTGTTTCTTGTTGGCTCTAGCTTGGAGCTTTTGTGTGAGGAAGAGTTTAGGATTTGTTGGCTTTGCATACGGTCATATCCCGATAAATCTAGAAAGAGAAATGATGGACTTCGGCTCTGTATGGTTTGTAGAAAATGAATACTTTGGAAAATATTTTCCGAAAAATGATCGTTTGTATCGCCTAAAATAATTTGTCAATGGACAACATTTTCATTATCACCAATAATTTGGGTGCAAATATTTCCGCAAACGATGAAACTATGTTTGGTTCATTTATTTTTATATGATATATGAGCGATCATTTTTAGAAAAATATTTTTCAAATCATTCGTTTTTCAAAAAATAAATGGCACCTCAATAAATAATGCATCACCTTGGAATTGCCCTCTTGTAAATCTCCCTTTGTGATTAGGAATAACTTGTACGCAAATATATTCTACTTATCAATCAGTTGCTTAAGCTATCCTAAAGAAAAGTCATCTTAACACCTCCAAAGTTATCCTTCATGTACCTTGGATCCCGCAGACGGAGCGGCTTAAATCGAATAATTAATTCGAGCCCAACGGCGCACCTTGAGCCCATAAAAGCCTGAAAAAACTTGGCCAGTCTGGTCTAGATTTTCCGTTCATCTGGGAATTTTATGCACAATTAGTTTCACCCAACTTTGAGGTGCTCAAACTTTCCAATGCATTGGCAAACACATAACTTGTGGTATTTCACCGCGCCGCTACAATCTAACAAAGTATAGTTACTGTTCAGCCGCCATTGTATCAAATGGGCTCTTAACGAACATTGATATCTATAATTTTGAGAATGTCATAGTGGGATATGCAATTTAAAAAGAAATTTATTAAGGAGTAGTCCTATAGACCTTATTAAGTAACCAATAAAATAAGTTTTACATTTTCCAATACAGTAAGTGTCCTAGATTTTATGCACTATTATTTTTTGAAAATTAAATTATTTCATATGGATATACTTCATCAGTACCGGAAATATTTGTTAACGAGGCGCATTTAAAAATAAAACACGAGAACCAAACATCCTTTGCAACGAGAATTCCTTGTTCCTTATCCGGTTCTTGAGCTATATTGCCTTTGGAGGAGGACCTCTTGAACCATGTCGAGCTGGAGTGATATAATGCGTTCAATGGGATGATGTATTAAACCTCTGATCAAGTACAAATGATTTAATTGAGGCACAGTCTAGCATATCCGTTTTCTGTAGTATCAATATCATAATGTATTAAACCTCTGATCAAATAGATATGCCTTGATCTCCCCCCCCCCTCTCTTTTAGCCTTTGTTTTGCAAACTGATGTATATTTTCAATAAGATCTTTCATACTGTTCTAGACAAAGGGGCCTTTCATTAGATATGGCATTACAATAAATGAATACATAAATAAATGGGTCAGATTTTATAGGATCAAACTAATGAGACTATATTAGACCTTGGTTCTGTAGGAGCAAGTCAGAAAGATTGAGTTGAGAAAAGAAGAATATAAACAGTTTTGCAAAAAAAAAAAGGCTGTGGTAAATCTACTTATGACAAATTCTTCAATTTCTTAGTTTTACATCTCGTGACTTTTTTTCAGCCAGACTTGGTCCTGAGAGACTAAGGAAGCTAGGTTAGCTGAAAGATGGTTGAATTCCAATTGATAAGTTAAGGTACGTAAGGAAATTTCTCGTTGAGTTATGTAGGAGGAGTTTCAAGAGAATAATTCTCAGTTCGTAACTTACATAAGTTAAGATATGTCAATGGGGCCGAATTGCTAAATTATCCATCGGCTTCAACCGACTGTTTTCCCCACTTCAATGACGACTCTTGCCGGTGCCTCAGACCATATTTAGTGATAACCAGAAAACGAAAAATTCTGCCAATTGCCGTAGACAAAAATTTATGAACTAATGCTGAGCTCAAATATACATACATACGTACATGTATGAACTTAGGGACATGATTGTAAAAGTGAAAATCCATATAAATGCTTATTAACATTCCGTTTAAAAATTAAAGTCAATGGATAATAACCCAAATACGTATATCAAGTAATCGATGACAACTATTCAATGCACCTTTTTAGCATCATTTTGTTGATTTTTTTTCCTCCTCAGTCGCGTCCAAAGTCTTATGCACTGAAAGTCAGAATCGGTTGAGCAACGAATTCCCAATTCTCCTCTACACAGTGAGAATATTAATGGCGCTGCCACTTATGTTTTCGTGACGTTGTCAATACTTCGTAGCTAGATACATCAAGCAGGTCATTGCGTGAACGATTAATGTGGAAATCAAAGTTACAGAAGTAGATCTCCCTTTGTGATTATCATTGGTTGAGTCGAATTTGTAAAAGAATTTATTCTATTCATACATCATTAACCAAGTTTCCATCTAGCCATAAAAAAAAAAAAATGGCCTACACTTCTCTACACAAATTATGATGCTTGAACATTTCGAATTATGAGACATATAGGGCCTTCGGCCTCTCTCTAGATAATTTTCTTTTGTTCTACACTATTTTGAGACACGAGAAATTGGATTGTGATAGCGAGGATCAAGGCACACGAGCGGAGGCAAAAGTGCGAACGGCAACCTGCTGAACTAGTTGAAGGAGTCTGAGGCTGAGGTCCCCCTCCTTCAAACCAGCCTTCTTGATGCCGCCAAGCTGGTGCTCAGCTTCCTTCTTGGAGTTTTAGCTGCTGGCGAGGATGCCATTCACATCAGCCAAGTGTCCCGGCACGATAAGCCACCCGGGGGATTCTGGAATGCAAGGATCTCGACGGTGAACAATAGTGATATCGACATTGATGAACACCTGAACCACTAAAACATATACAGAAGACAATTCAACATGAAAAAAATTATAAATTCTTCATAACATATAAAAAAAATTTGGAAAAGATGATAAAAAATTAGCAACAAAAACAAGAGAGAAAAGAAAACGATTAATTACCTCCTCGGTCCTGCTTGCCATCGGGATCCTTGCCATGCCAGAGTCTCCCTGGTGGCTTGTCATGCAGGGACGCTTGGCTGATGCGAATGATGTCCTCGCCCGGAAGCCGACCTCAAGCTCGGCGACATCAAGGAGCCCTACCTATATGTAGGTCATTGTTCTCACTTGATTACTACGATTTGGTTGGGATGATAGCCCGAATATTAGAACGCACGGCTGGAAGAATGATTGGATATATTGGAAAGATAGAGCGAAATTGGTGATTTGGTGGAGAGTTTGAGATTGGAAAATCTGGTATTGATAAGGACTATTTAAAACAAAAAGATTAAGAAATGCGAGTCCAGCGGGCCCGCCACAACGAGTCTTCAGCTAATTAGTTTGAAAATGCGAGTCTCCCGCAGCGAGTCTTTAGGCTATTTAGGCTTTAGGTGGTTGCATCTTTGGTTGTGTTAATTCAATTTTCTTTAAGATCAGGCTCGTTTGTTTGGGGAGATATTTTCTTTGAATTTTTCATACAAATCCGAATTTTAGATTTTTTTCACATAAAATAAATGAAAAGAAAAAAATGTAGAAAAAATAAATTGAAAAGATAAATATCTCATTGCATTGATATTAGATTTGCGTTTAAAGATTAGTTCATATACACGTTTTTCATCTTTTGTGGAATTTCAAAAGTAATGAATTCCTTTTTAGAGATCAAAATTAGAATTAGATGTTGGATCCTATTTGATTTTAGGTTGAGGGTTGATCCCCCGACGCTTAATTATGAAGCCCTGTAATGTTCTTTACCTGACATTACATGGGGTTACTTTATTGTACATCATCTTTTATGTGCTCTTCTTTACTATTCTTGATGGGCTTATTGTGATTGCTTTTACATAATTTTTTGTAGGGTGATTTGTTTTCCTAATTGAACGGTTAGGTTACAGTGTAAGACCATAATGAGCACACACAAAAAATTTGCATAGACATTTAGCAGACCAAAACTTTAGGAGTCATAATTATACAAAGACTGCATGACACACTAAGTTAACAACCCTTCCAAGTTAGGTAGTAAAAGGGCATTAGTTGAACAAGCGTAATGAAGTCCCCCAGTTTAGATTTTGGTTGCATAAGAAGTGAGCTATTCTTAGTAGCCAAATTCAATATGTTGGTGATGACTCCTTATCATTTATAATTTTTATAGGATTAATTAGTTAAAATGAAATTCCAAATTTGCACGAGTAAGGGATATGGGACAACATGGGTCAATTGAGGATCATTGGGGGATCATTGGGTTCCCCACTTGACATTACCTTTGAACTTGTCTTGTCGGACGGAGGACAAGGTTGCAAGAATTGATCGCCAATATAGCATTAATTTTTCCCGTAACATTGAAAAATAAAAAATAAAAACCAATGACAGATTAAGAAAAAGAAAAAAAATATGCTACAAAATTAGCAGAAGAAAAACATACAACTTGAATATATAGGTGAAGAGATGATTCCGGTATGTCGGATCACTAGCTTTGAAGGGATTTCTCTTAAACGCATAGAAGATATTAAGTCAGACTAAACACAGACAAGATATAAGTAGAGTGCTCTAAAACCACTCGAATAAGACAGAAGAAGGTGGAATATATCCAATTGAGGTACCGTGTAAGTCCAAGACTGGAAATCTTTGCACAGTCAAGTAGAAGCTATCTCGGATCTTCATAAAATTGTAAGTTATTTGCAAGGGTTTAAGTTGAAAGATTTGTTCAATTAGGTGTTGCACACTGCACATGTCATTATACATAAAAGAAATTCTACTTGCAAATGTGCACTCTTCCTTTGGGGCTTCTTCTTGCTCTCACATTTTGGCTTTTCAGGAATGAATCTGATGATACTTTGCCACGTTTTCTTCGTTTTCTCTCTCCCGTTGTTCCTAGAGGAGATATTCGTTTATTCAATGTAGGACCATCCAGAGAAGGGGATTCTTAGTTGTACAAATGGTACTTCGAACTTGGAATGAGCATGAAGAAATTAATGATACTTTTTTGTTATTGTCTGTGTAATTTTAAAGGCTATATTATAAAGGATTTTGTGCATTTGGATATGTTTCGCCATTACAATTCTTTCTAACAAAGATACATTAATCAAATAATGCAATTTTTTGTACCATTTATCCTATGCATCAATGCTGTTGAGAATTTCTTTTGCTTCTACTTTTCCACAAGATGATCCACAAATATAACAAATTCTTCTTGAAATGATATTCCACATAGAAAGCACAAAATCTAATCCTCCCCATATAAATCCTCATAATAGACTCGAAAGTTCGAGCACTTTATCCATGCCTTGGATATAGACATTGGGCCATCTTCGCAAAGGCAAACTCCACAAAGCTTGAATGGGCTGATCAACGAATTCCATCTCCGTAATGTTGTCTATACTAATACGGCCGTGGCCGATATCTTATATTAATCTTTCACATTTTCAATGCCAGTGTGATTTTAGCCCAAAAAAAAAAAAATGCCAGTGCGACAAAACATATGAAAAGATCCCCAATGACATGAGCACTCATAGAAATATGGATTTCCAAAATGACGGTCCACAATGAAGGTCGTGTTCGACTTTTATAAGTTAAATGTCGGTCCGTACAGCGTAGAAAGCGACCGGAGTTTGGAAAGCAGTGGATGAGAATTCAGTAGGTAACTTCACAATTCATTTTGTAGAAACATGGACTTCCAAAATCAATACTTCAATTTCAAATATTGAAATTGTCAATTGCAAGACGTGACCAAAAAACTTTTACCAGTGGAAATATCGACAAAGGTTAGGATTGTGTTCTTCCTTAGAATCACTGCAATAGGATTCAATAAGAAGGATGAATACAAATATGTGTATGACTGATTAAGGACAACAAGAACCTTCAGCAAAGTTAGTCTACTTGATGCTTGCAACTTCTCTATCTCTTTCAATGAACTCAATTCTCTTGATGCCTGGGGGACAATATTCTCTTGATGCCGGGGGACAATCTTGGGGATGAGATCATGGGAATCGAGAATCAAAGCCTTGAACATTCTTGACAAAGCAATTGAGGTCGTGAATTCCTGGATAAAAGTAGTGATGTCCATGTTTGTTTCTGAAAGTAATGATCCGAAAATGAAGGAGTAATGTGAAAAGGACTTCCTTGAAAGGTAGAAGAAGACTGTTGAGTGTGCTGTGAACATGTTGAGCAACGACGGATGGGTCCTCATAGATTCTAGGAATGTATGGGTAATGATTTAGTAGTTATAGCTGACAAAGAGTTTAAGTTCAATCTTTTCGCTGCACTCCACTTTGGACAGGTCCTACTTCTAGATGAAAAAACTTATACACTGACATTTTGAGAGATTGAGTAACGCCTAATGTTTTAGATATAATAGCCTGCAAATGAGCCATTCTTATGATCCAAAAAAAAAAAACAACGAGGCATACTTGTCATGGACCACTTAGTACGGAACATTTTGATATTTCATAGTTTCTATATGGTAAGATGGTAGCCTGAAGATGACGAGGATTGACCTTGCCGATCTTGAGTGAGGGTTGGCCTCCGAAAACAATATGAAGTTTATTGCGTCTTGAAAACATAGAAATTTAATCGAATTGATGCTAATGAGTTGCTTGGGGCATCCGAAATGCAAAGCATGTGAGCCGAATGGTCGGCAAAATAATTTTTAGAGGGCATCAGAAAAATAGAGGGCTCTCTTTTCGTGTTACTTGGTCGGAGAGCGTGAAAAAAGCACCTAAAATATATATAGAAAAAAAAAAGAGACCTTAAGGGAGTGATTGTGAAAGTAAAAAGAGTACTCCTTATGATACATTAAGAAATGCTGATTAGACAATTTGACAATTAATCAGAAAAAGGGAACCGAATTTTTTTTTCCCGTCAGTTGTGTCGAAATTCCTTTGCACTGAAAGTCGGAATGGGTTGAGCAGCGAGTTCCAAAGTCTCCTCTAGAGAGTGAGAACAATGAGGGCCCTATGACGATGTCTATATTTTATAGACCTGTCAAACCGTGAATCAGATCGAAAATGATCCAATCTAAATCGATGCATTTTTATACGATACAAATCTAGTGATCCTTACTTGATCCACCTTATACGCAATATATACTTGATCCGACTTGACCCATACTATTAAAACATTTTCATATATAACATGATCTAGCAAATTGATACTTAAATAGAGGTGAAAGCATATAATGAGAGAGCGTGAGAGGCCTAGAGAGTGAAGAGAGAGTCGTAGAGGTAGGTTGAGTTTAAGTAAGTTGTAAACCCATTTGACACTCAAAATGTTTTGGGCTTTACCATTATAAACCTACTTATGACTTCCTTATAGTACGTGTTAAGCAATAAATTTATCACCCATTTTAATAGGTCTAAGTTGATATCTTAAGTTAATCTTTCCTTTCTTTAATGCTGGTGAGACCATATTTTATAAAATATCATCCATATTGAGATGAGAAGATCCGAAAGAAATTATCCTCTTGATTCCATCCATGGGATATGCCTAACTTTCTAGTATTGCCACAATGACACCGAGCACTCATAGAAAACTTAGCTTACATTTGACAACAACTCTTTCAAGGGCTCACCCACCATCTGGTGGCCGAGTTAGTTTGCGCTCAGTTCCTTTCACGAGAGGTCCTGGGTTCAAAACTTCTTGGTGCTAGGTGACTTAATCGGGGGGTCTGTGGTTGTAGGGTCTGCGGGTCCTCCCGAGGACTAGTTGTGCTTCACCGTTGGTTTGAGCACAAGCTCACTGGCCGCGCGGACACTTCAATTATTTAAAAAAAAAAAAGAAACTCTTTCAAGGGCTCTTTGCATTGGAAGTTCGGTCCTCTTTGACTTGTTTTCCTTCTTATAACTTACGTACTTCTCATGATCTTCTAGACAAGTGACAGTCCGTACAGTTTAGAAAGCGACAAGACCTAGGTGTTCTTGTCGTGTCCATGGAAAGCAGACGATGAAATTGGAACAAGTAACTTCGCAGTTCATTTGGTAAAAACATCGCTTTCCATAATCAATAGGTCAATTTCAGATGACCTGTTTCAATCTTCACATTGAAATTGTCACTTTAAATTAACGAAGTGACCAAAAACTTTTACCAGTGGGAAAATCAACCCAACCGGAGGTCAAAGTCTGTCCTCAGGTCATTGCGTCATTGTATGACTTGGGTCCATGTACCATGCCGACACGAAGATAAGCAGAGGATGGGGGCTAACGACTAACGAGTCCGTTTTGGAGTGCTCTACAGACTCCATTATATCAAAAAGAAAAAAGTATTTTTAACATTGGCCTCAATACCTTTATCCAAGAATTTTCTACCCCAATTGCTCTGTCAAGAATGTTCAAGACTTTGTTTCTGGATTCACAAAAGCCCATACCCGAAAGCGACTCAGGGCATCAAGAGCATTGAGTTCATAGAAATAGATGGAGGAGTTGGAAGCATCAAGCAGACTAACTTTGCCGAAGGTATCTATCATCCTTAATCAATGATGGACGAGCTTGAATTCATCCTTCATATTGAATCCTTTGGCAGTGATTCTGAGCAAGAGTTTTAATTTGGTGACTTATTTTGTGAAAATTCTCCCTTGACGTAGTTTAGGATTGTGCTCTCCTTTAGAATCACTACAATAGGAATCAATAAGAAGGATGAATTCGAGTATGTGCATCACTGATTAAGGATAATAAGAACTTTCGGCAAAGTAAGTCTGCATGATGCTTCCAACTTCTCCTCTTTCAATGAACTCAATGCTCTTGATGCCTTGTGGGGCAATCTTTGGGATGAGAGAGTGGGAATCGCGAATCAAAGCCTTGAACAACATTGCAGGAGCAATTGGAGTCACGAATTCTTGGATAAAGGTAGTGACGCCCAAGCTTGTTTCGGAGAGTAAAGATCTGAAAATGAAGGAGTAACGTGAAAAAGACTTGTTTGAAGGTAGAAGTATGCTATTGGGTTTGCCGCGAAGATGTTGAGCACAACGGATGGGTATTTATAGGTTCCAATTGTTTAGCTGACAAAGAACTCAAAGTCCATTCGTAGCCCTCCACTTTGGACTGGTCCAACTTCTAGATGGAAAAAAAAAAAACTTATATAACGACTTTTTGAGAGATTGAGTAATGTCTGCAATTTTAAATACAATAGCCTCCAGATGAGGCATACTTGTCATGGACCACCTTAGTACGGAGAATTTTGATTTTTCACAGTTTCTGTAAGGTAAGATGGAAGCAATACCATTCTTTTGTAGATATGTAATTAATAATGTCACATCAAAATGATGATCATGACCTCGAGGATCAAATTGCACTTGATAAGCAACATTTAGAATTTAGCTGCACAAATGTAGATGTCTAGGATTTGATCGTATATTTGGCCAATTGTTTAAGACTTTTTGATAAAAAATTTTCCAAATTTGTAGATTTTGAAAGTTTCAGATGTTTTGCATTAAAGAACATCAAATTGTGTGCACTGGAAAAATTTAAGTAAGACGAAAGTCATGTTGAGAAAACTTTCTAATATATTTTGAAGTCGATGAAACTATTTGTGGTTTATATTGATCTCGACAAATGCAAGAGTTGTTTGTGTTTCGGATAATAACTGCCGTTAATGTGCCTTTGATATGATTAGTGAAAAGATTCCAATTGACCCTGGAGATTATATAAATTCGGATGCGCCAAGGAGTTAAGTCTACAAGACCTATATTACTGTCGTGTTCGAAGTGTCTTTAGTAGATCAACCATATTGCATGGATACAGGCAGAATATTGCGAGGATTTCGGCATCTTACTGCGTGAATATCAACAGTGTACGTCTTAGATATCAGCAAGGCTAAATATGAGCAGGAGCTTGGGATGTTGGATATAGGAACATGCAAGGTCAAGGTCAATCTTGTCACGAGCTTCAAGATTATTATTTTGAGATATTTTATCTTATCCTTTGATAGCTAGTGATTTTGTTATGGATTCCTTATATAAGATTTTGATTAACCAAGATTATCCAAGCGAAATATCCAAAAATCACATGAGATATTTGATTGGTTGCTAATCATCCCCGAAGGTAAGAATCGTAAGATACTTCTCATTACTGTACTACTGTGCTTTTGGCAATTATGATTTGTTTGTACGGGGGACCAAATTTACGGGAATTCTGAATGTTTGACTTCAATGGCTAATTGATCTTCTCAACAATTGTAGAATGATCAGTTTGGATACAAATCCTCTTGAAGATTGTCCAATGGGAAGTTTTGATGCTAAGGGGAAGAAAAGGAGATCAAGACGTCCAAGGAGAAGAGATATCAAGATACGTTATCTGTGTGACCGGCCCGAATCGCTACATTACCCATCAGCTCCTACCGACTTTTCCCATCTTTAGCGACGACTCTTGCAGGCGCCTGAGACCATTTTGGATGATAACCAGAGAAAAGCAATTCCACGAATTGCCATTGGTAAAAAAGAAAAAAAAATTATGAATTCGTGCTGTTAAATTAATTGATATATACACAACCCGCATACCATGCCATTTGAAATTTAGAAGCTTATGCATTTCATATCTGTATCTTGATGAACGAACGTGAGGCTTTTCCAAAGTTGACCAATTTCGTTGTTCATCATCCACAAATTTTTTTTTTAAAGTCTTAACTATTCTATCAGCGCCGGAGTAAATATTGCATACAGACTTCTTGTCCTACAATAGTATTGTGTTGGTAGTCCTGAAATCTCGCGACAATTGATTGCTTAAGAATGAAGTAGTTAATTATGATGATGTGTATCTTAAGATTCCTACATAACAAAATGGGCATAAGAAGATTACAACATAACAACTCAAAATACAAGGTTGATTTTAATCGCGTTTGAAAAATGAAGTCTCCCTTCTCCATCTTCTAGATGACCAGTGGCTCGACCCAATAAGAAAAGAAGAAACGCTTAAAGCAAGGCCGAATGGTCCAATTCGTCGTGCTTTGAACTTTGAATGATGATAGACCGCTAAACTATCAACTTGCCTATAAATATCAAGCAATTCTCTTCACTATCTTCATCAGCTCAAGCTTCTTCCATAGCAATCACACCAAATCCCTCCATTTCCTACTTGAGTTTATTTGTCTTTGCTTCTTACAAACATGGGTGTCGTTATTTACTCTCAAGAGTTCACATCTGTTGTTGCTCCATCGAGGATGTTCAAGGCCTTGGTCCTTGACTCGCACAACATCATTCCCAAGGTTGTCCCCGGGGGCATCAAGAGTGTCGAGTTCATTGAGGGAGATGGTGGAGTTGGTAGCATTAAGCAGACCAACTTTGGCGAAAGTAAGTTGGATAATAGATGTTTATTTACCATGCCAAGTTCATTTATAGACCGTGGAACTCAGAATTAATCTTTTCACTTTTGTGAATTCATGTAACAGGTGCTCACATCAAGTATACAAAGCACAAGATTGACGCCCTTGATGTTGAGAACTTTTACTGCAAGTATACTTTGATTGAAAGTGATATCAAGTTTGACAAAATTGACTTCATTGTCTATGAGGTGAAGTTCACAGCAACTGATGGTGGATGTGTCTGCAAGATGTCTAGTGACTATCACGTTAAGGAAGGTGCAGAGCTCAAGGAAGATGACATCAAGCAGGGCAAAGACAGGGCTCTGGGATTGTTCAAGATAGTTGAAGGGTACCTCTTGGCGAACCCCACCGTTTGTGCTTAAATCATCCTTCAAAACCCTTTGGTGTGATTGTTATTGGAAGTTGAGTGACTTTTTTTTTTATGTTTCCTTTTGGCTCTAGCTTGGAGCTTTTGCGAGAGGAATGATTTTTCTAGTGTCCTTCTATGTTCCAAAGGATTTATTGGTTGTGTGTAAGGTCATGTCAGAATAAAACTTGAAAGAGCGATGAGCAATTCAATAATTGATGCATTAAATCTCTCTTGATTATCATTTATTAACCTGAATTTGTTCCATACATACATTAGTTACTTCTGGATTAGAAAAAGCATAACTAAATGTTTTTTTTTTGGGAGTGCATGGGAAAAACAGAGGACTCCGTTTTTGGTGTTGCTTGTTCGGAGAACGTGAAAAAGCAATATCTAGAAAAAGAAAAGAGTGTGAAAGTGAACGTACGTAAAACATTTAGAGATGCTGATTAGAATCCGAAGAGCACGGCGATGTTTTAACTCTACCTTCAAATTGTTTGTTTGACATAAGGTAAAAACTTCACAGGACCATTACTTCTCAAAATATTGGCCATTTTCAGTATTAACGCTAACCACTCTAATTTTTTCAAGAGATGTTTTTAAACCTTTGGATTGACAAGGAAGCGGATTTCAATCATTTTGTCAAATCTTATATATTTTCGTGCAAACTATTTTGGGTTAAGGCTACCTCCCCAGACAAAACACTGCATGGGACTTGAGGGATGTTCCCTGAACCCTTAGGTATTCGAGCTTCTATTCTCATGTGTCTAAATTATGGGAAAAAAAAAAAGAGGAGGCACATCTTTTTTCCTTGATAAACGTCTGGATTAATTTGCTGAATATCATGACATACATACGAGAGATGTTGCGGGGTCTCCTGTAAGTCATGAATGTGGCAAACCCCAGGAACATCATAACAAGAATATGAAATGCTACATGATAGAGGAAAAGGGAACGGTGTGCACCTTGTTTAGAATTCTTCGAACTTGATGCGAAACGGTGATGATTCAGAACTCAAGTGCTTCTCCTCTATCCCTTCATCGAAACACTGCCTGAATGAGAGTGCCCTCACCAATGGATGCCTTCTTCCTTTATATGAGTTAGAGAGTTAGGGAAGGGACTTGAGTACCACTTATAAAGCTTTCGGCCTTAGGCACTCTTATCACCCGCTGAGCCCAACTCAGCCCATACTAGCCAGCCCTTAATGTAATCCACATCAAGAAAAATCTTACATTCTCCCACTTGGGTATTAATTGAAATAGTGCTATATACGCGTACCTTTATGTTGGTCTAGAGATTATTTTGAATAGCCAATCTGATCCCAAAAAAGTTTTAAACCCCGAATCATGGGGTAACTACATCAATAGACACAAAGCTTTCCATGATCACAAGTGAATTTAATTTTATTGATATGAATTCAATATGCTAGTATGGCAAATGAGTAAACCTCACGAAATATTGATGTTTTATATATCATCCCATTTATTAGTCACATTTTCTCTCATTATGTTACGAAACCTGATGTGTTATTAGTGAATATCATTTATGGTTCCAATGAACCTACATATGTCTTATCCTTATAATTAACCCCATTTTATGTGTAATAAGACATATCATTAAGGCAAATAACTAAATGCCCCTAACCTTTACTCACATTTACTCAAGGTTCATGCAATGCCTTAAGATTTTCATTAGATACATGTATTTTCCTTGATAACAATGCATTTATAAGTAGTTTATTGAATGTAAAATAGTCGATACATGTCTAAATATGATAAATGTAACAAACACAGATGCAAACTTTATTAGAGCAAACACAAAATAACTATTACTAAACAACAACATCCAATGATATTTGAGCCTATAAAATTGACATGTCGTAATAGTATCCCATGATGCTTCTAAACCTATGCTAATGATATGTCATTCAAATATACAAGGGTAATGACCTTTTGTTAGTGGGTTAGCAACCACATCATATATAAAATATGCTCTATTGTAATATCACTATTCTCAACTATTTCTTTTATGGTCAAAAACTTGACCGTTGAATGCTTAGACCCCTTGAGACCTCTTTTAATGCTAATAAACGACAATGTAGAGCTATTGTCGCAATACAACTATATGTGTTTATCTATAAAATCAAATACATCTAAATCTTAATGAGGTTCTGGAGCCTTATAACCTAAATAGTAGCTGAAACACATCTATAAACGCCATTTACATGGTAGATAATGATATAGATTTTTGTTTCTCACTTTTCAATGATATTGCACCTATTATAACACAAAGATGCATCTATTATAGACTTCAAGTCATCCTGATAGTCAGGAAAGTCTGCATCTAAATACCTTACCTTAAAACCTTCTTAGCAGCTACCTAGTGATCATGTCATGGATTTGACTTATATTTGCCTAGAAGTCCTGTTGAATAAACAATGTCTAGTTTAGTGCAAACTTGAACATATATGATGCTTCTAAGTGCACTAGCATAAGGTAAATTCCTGGTTTGGGCTTTTTCAACATCTGAATGAGTACACACTGTAATAGATTTAGTTTATCACCCTTGATGACAAGAGTAATTCTTGGTTTGCAGTGCTACATATTGAATCTTCCCAAAATATGATCAATATATATCCTCTAAGACAAACCCAATACATGATGAGAACGAGCCCTATGGATCTCAATGCTTAGGACAAAAAAGCCTCATCAAGTTCCTTTATGTCAAAATGCTTTGACAACGTCCGCTTTGTCTCATACAATAATTCAATATCATTGCTTGTAAGCGACATCGTCTATATATAGCACAAGGAAGATAAATTTTATCTCACTGATCTTGTCATATGTACACTGACCTACTTTGTTCTCGACAAAATCAAATGAAGTGATAACAATATGAAACTTCAACTACCATTGTCTAGAAGCTTACTTGAGGCCATAAATAGACTTTTTCAGCCTACACACAAGCTTACCTAAGTCATCAGCAGCAAAGCCTTTAGGTTGCACCACATATACTTCTTTGTCAAGATCTCCATTCAAAAATGCAGCTTTAACATCTATATAGTAGAACTTCATATCAAAATGAGAAACTAGTGTCATGATCACTCTAAAAAAATCTTTAGAACAGACTATGAAAAAACTACTTCATAGTCTACTCATTTTCTCTGAGTAAAACACTTGGCTATTAGTCAAGTTTCAAATTTCTCAACTTCCATTAGAGTCCTTTTTAGTCTTATGCACCCATTTTTAGTAGATAAGCTTGTGACCTTTAAGAAATTCAACAAGCTCCCAAACATCATTATGTTTCATAGATTGCGTCTCGTCTTTCATCACATCCAATCACAGATCTAACTAAGGACAAGAAATAACATTTGTATAAGTCATTGGGTCAACCAAATAGTTGATATCATAGTCATGCTCCGCAAGATAGCCTAGATGGTCCGATGGTATAGCAGACCATCTCTGCTCAATAGATTTTTTAAGTGAGCTACTTCAACCTCATCATGCACTTATGCTCTTGAGGAACTTCATTATGAAACTCTCTCAACAATAAGATCTTATACCGCAACAAGTCTAGTTTCTAGTGTGGGAGGCTCCACAATCTTTAGTATAGGCAAAGAAAATGGCACATCAGTCTCCATCGTACCATTATCCTCAATAGTCCATGAGAAACTACCTTTTTTGGCCACACCAATTTTCAGAAGCTTTGCTATCTATAGCAGTCTATGCAAGTATCTAGGTCACCTTTAAGAATAGCTAAGATGTCTGCCTTTATCAGCCTTTACACTTTTTCCCTACAGTTGTGACTAAGACGTTTATGTCACAATGTATAAGACTGTTCCTTAGGTAGAGGCCTTTTGAAAACAACCTTTTTAGTCATATAAGCCTCGTATATATCATTGAGACTTAAAGCACAATCTATACAATCTATATTGTAGCAACCAACATTATTTGAATTAAAGAGCACAACATTCTTTATTTGAAAAGAGTAGCCACATATGTCCAAATATGATACAGAAATTAAGTTCTGTCCAAAAAAAGGTACATGAATTCACAAAACTAATGTCAAAGAATCATTACCTATATGCTCACGCTTGGATAATGAAGTTTTAAATTTGTTCACATTCTATCTTTATGTGATATTTCTTCTTACAAAAGAAGCATTGGTCATCGTCATTCTTAAAGAGTGCTTTCAAAAAACCCAAATTGTCAAGATGAATAGTGGTTTCATGAGTTCCTTTCCTTTATGAGTGTGATTTTTTAGACCTCTTACTCTATCAATCTAACATCCTCGTGATGTAATCTCTAAACCCACTAGAACCATCAAAAATCATGTTGAAAACATCCTTATAAATGTATCCAAACCTTGGTATTAGACTAGACACAATTTCGAACTAACAGGGCTTCCATTATTTATCTAGCAATTCAGCTAGCTGGCAAATCACTTTTTAAGTATTACTAAATGGATCACTTCATAGATAACAAGAAAAATGCACTTTCTTGGGTTCCATAATGATGTTAATGAAATCGGCCAACTTATTCTTAGTAAGAGCAATATGAACATCCGCTAGCTCCATCTTGAAGAAAAAATCATCTACCTTTTTATTAAAGTTTGAACCTGTTAGAACTTTAATCCTAATGGAGTTGTCATTTACTGAAAAATGTGATTCATTTAACAAGCAGTGTATACAATTAGCATCATATGAGTACTAATCCTGAGAGTTACATATATCATTATATAATCACATTTGAACAAAATACATGGCATGTAGTTGTATACTCTCCACATGACAATGGTCATAAGAATATCTTTCAATCTTCGTGAACTCATCACTTTTGGTTGTATGAATCACTAGGATCAATAACTTTTCAAGCACATGTTGTGCATGCATCCTCTCATGAACCACAATCACCTTCTTTGGGAGTATGATCACACATTAGAACAGGAGATATCTCATCACAATATAAGATCGATATTTCTCAAATCCAATCAATTGTGCCACTTTGGTTGTCGCTAACCAATTTAATATTTAAAAATCTCTCACCAATCCAATCCTTAAAAATCTTTTATACTAGGGATATAAATCTTATGTCTCACATCTACAAATACATATAATTTTAGACTTAAAGACACGAGGTAATTCGTCTCTAAAATCACATGTGATGTAATATATTAGTCCATTCATTGATGCATATTGATGAATTAGCTCTATACATCCTATATTTGTTCATAAACTTGTGAGCTAGAATATGTATATCTAAAACCATATGGAAAAACAACAAAGATGCAAAAATACCCTTAAAATACACATATATAGGGTTTCATACACATTTTTCTATCCTTAAGTGTGACATTTTGAAATTCGACCATTTTTCCGGAATTTAAATACAGAATGGTTATTTCATGGAGGTGCTATAAATGAATCTCACTTGGAGCTGGCCACTCTTAGATGACTAACCAAAGGGGAAAAGCTAACTAGGAATATAAGCACGTCGACCAAATGGTCAATACGTGAGTGTTGACACCTGATTTTTAATCATTTTTTCTATTGCTAAAGTAATAAAAAATCCATAAAAATTCATAAACTTGAAAAATCAACTTTGGAGACCTTAGCCAAGCCTAGGGAACCAATTTTGACCAAAAACCGATTTTTCATATTTTCAGTATTTTTACGTATTTTTTATTTATTTATTTTCGAAAATTAATAGAAAATTCATAAAGATTCATAAAATTGAAAAATCAACTTTGGGGACCTTAGCCAAGCCTAGGGAACCACTTTTGACCAAAAAATGATTTTTCATATTTTCGATATTTTTCGGTATTTTTAATTTCGAAAATTCATAAAACAAAAAATTAAGAAAAATGTGAAAATTGTAAAATCAGCTTTGGAAGCCTTGGCCAAGCCTAGGCAACCATTTTTGAACAAAAAATAAATTTTCATATTTTTTATATATTTTTTTAATTTTTTTTAAAAAATAAATAATACAAAAATACTTGAAAATTTTGGAAAAATAACATTTGAGGCCAAAAAAAATACACAAAGATAGTTAATATTTTTATTAAATCTATTTTATATTGGCCATCGCAAATTCAGAAAAATTCAATTCGAGTCACGTGTTCCTTCACGAGTATAATCTCGAATCGGGCCTAAAAATTTTTAATTTGAGTCAAATTATTTTTAATTTTCACTTTTTATGAGTTGTGACATTGTCTTCTAATATTTTAAATTTTCGTCTTTGCCCAATTATATGACTCAATTTTGTAAAAGGGCTTTAATTAAATTCTGCATTATTTTCAGCGGCAAGAAATGAGCTTAAATTTGACATGTGGTAAATTTTAGTGTGTCAAAAATTGTGAGGAGATTTAGACTCAAAGAAATATATTTTTTCAGGGACTGAATTGTAAATACTTAAAATTCAAGGACTAGAGTGCAAATACCTAACTCTTGAAGGATTATTTTACAAATAACAAAAAGAAGAGTTAGTGGATAAATTAGAATAGAGAAGGGAAGATGGAGAAGAAGAGATGAAGAAGAGAAGTTGGAGAAGAATGGATGGAGAAAATAAGATAAGAATAGAGAAGGGAAGATGGAGATGAAGAAGAGTTAGTGGAGAAATTAGAATGGAAGATAAGAATAGAGAAGGGAAGATGGAGATGAAGAAGAGTTAGTGGAGAAATTAGAATGGGAGATAAATATGAAGAAGGGAAGATGAAGATGAAGAAGAGTTAGTGGAGAGATTAGAATGTGAGATAGAGATGGAGAATGGAAGATGAAAATGAAGAAGAGTTAGTGGAGAAATTAGAATGGGAGATAGAGTTAGTGGAAAAATTAGAATGGGAGATAGATGAGTAGATTATAAAAGGAGGAAGAAGTGAGCTTGAGGGAGGATTGGATTTTTTGGAGAGAAAATTTGAAGTGTTTGAGAGAATTTTTTGGAGAGAAAATTTGAAGTGTTTGAGGAATTTTTTTGGAGAGAAAATTTTGGATATTTGAGAGAGTTTTGGGAGATTGAAGAAAAATTTGAGAGAAAGAAAATACCAAAAGAGAGAGAATTTTGAAGATGATGGGAGTTTAAAGCTATGGGTTATCATCACAAATTCCTTCATCGATCAATATAAATCAAGAGTTCATCCTTGTCAACGAGCAAGCAAATTCGAGCTAAGTGTTTTTAGTAATTCATTTATTTATGGTTTTACTCACAAATTAGCACAAATTGTATACACTTTCTCCATCTCCTTTTTTTCCCATATTTATGTCAGGAGAAGAATATCTCTATGTCAACAGCAAAAATCTCGTAGAGATGCAAAAATCGGCCCAGACAAGCTCCTAAGCTGTCCACCGATTTCTCAACTGATCTGTGACTAAAAGTCCCTCTTAATTCAAAAGAAACTCTCTATATTGGGAACATAGAGAGCGAAAATCAATTATAGAAATCCCTCCCAAAAAAATGGGAAATAAGTACTCTTTCCACTCTTCTGGTTTTAGGTGCATATTAGCACATATTTTGTATACTGACACTTCACTCTATTTTATGTCAGGAAGCCGCAGCTCTATATCAATGGTCAACCCTATGGAAGCACAAAATCGGCTTGGATGAGTCCTCAAGCGCGCACAAATTTCAAATTGTTGAATCAATTCGTTGTATTTCATTTTAAAGAATTCATACCCCAGAATGGAGAGGACAAAGTCCATCCGCAACTTAAATACCTGTACCTTAAATCCCAAAGGGAAGAGCCAAGCCAATGCTTAGCCTCCCATTGGAGGTTTTTACTTACAGTAGTTAAATACCTGCAACTTAAATACCTGCACCATAAATCCCCAGTGGAGTCGCCAAGCTGTCGTGACCCTCTAAAAAAATTTTAAATTTTAAAGGGGGTTAACGGATTATTAGGTTAATTAGATTTGACTAACCTAACGCGGACCCTCCCAAGCCCTACCGAATCGTAACTTTGGTTTTTGTTTAAATGATTTTGAAATTTGGAGTCGCCACTAATCATTCTTGGTAGGTTGATTAGGAACTTAAATAAATTAGCGAGAGAACTAATTTATTCCTGCGAACCAGAAATTATGAGCTCGGGGACTTGGTTACACTAGTTAATTAAAACTAATGCCCTTTCGGTACCTTAATTTCATGGATATCTTAATTCGGCAAATCAGGCTTGGTTTATTCCTAAGGCTCTAGAAGGGTATTCTCTTTTGTGTTTTCACTTTTTAAATAGGATGCATGGATGGTATATATTTTTATTTGTTATATTTTTTTAAGTGTTAAAGATTTCCTGAAGCCGAAAGAGGGAGTGTGTTAACGACTTCTGTGCAGTATTACGACCTACTCATCTTTTGGGTCTGATGATTTAAAAATTAAATTATAGGAAGTACATGACAGTGAATAAACACCTCCAATGGGAGGCTTAGCATTGGCTTGGCTCTTCCCTTTGGGATTTAAGGTACAGGTATTTAAGTTGCAGGTATTTAAACTACTGTAAGTAAAAACCTCCAATGGGAGGCTAAGCATTGGCTTGGCTCTTCCCTTTGGGATTTAAGGTACAGGTATTTAAGTTGCAGGTATTTAACTACTGTAAGTAAAAACCTCCAATGGGAGGCTAATCATTGGCTTGGCTCTTCCCTTTGGGATTTAAGGTACAGGTATTTAAGTTGTAGGTATTTAACTACTGTAAGTAAAAACCTCCATTGGGAGGCTAAGCATTGACCTCCAATGGGAGGCTAAGCATTGGCTTGGCTCTTCCCTTTGGGATTTAAGGTACAGATATTTAAGTTGCAGGTATTTAACTACTGTAAGTAAAAACCTCCAATGGGAGGCTAAGCATTGGCTTGGCTATTCCCTTTGGGATTTAAGGTACATGTATTTAAGTTGCAAGTATTTAAACTGCTGTAAGTAAAAACCTCCAATGGGAGGCTAAGCATTGGCTTGGCTCTTCCCTTTGGGATTTAAGGTACATGTATTTAAGTTGTAGGTATTTAATTACTGTAAGTAAAAACCTCCAATGGGAGGCTAAGCATTGGCTTGGCTCTTCCCTTTGGGATTTAAGGTACATGTATTTAAGTTGCAGGTATTTAACTACTGTAAGTAAAAACCTCCAATGGGAGGCTAAGCATTGGCTTGGCTCTTCCCTTTGGGATTTAAGGTACAGATATTTAAGTTGCAGGTATTTAACTACTGTAAGTAAAAACCTCCAATGGGAGGCTAAGCATTGGCTTGGCTATTCCCTTTGGGATTTAAGGTACAGGTATTTAAATTGCAGGTATTTAACTACTGTAAGTAAAAACCTCCAATGGGAGGCTAAGCATTGGCTTGGCTCTTCCCTTTGGGATTTAAGGTACAGGTATTTAAGTTGCAGGTATTTAACTACTGTAAGTAAAAACCTCCAATGGGAGGCTAAGCATTGGCTTGGCTCTTCCCTTTGGGATTTAAGGTACATGTATTTAAGTTGCAGGTATTTAACTACTGTAAGTAAAAACCTCCAATGGGAGGCTAAGCATTGGCTTGGCTCTTCCCTTTGGGATTTATGGTGCAGATATTTAAATTGCGGATGGACTTTGTCCTCTCCATTCTGGGGTATGAATTCTTTAAAATGAAATACAACGAATTGATTCAACAATTTGAAATTTGTGCGCGCTTGAGGACTCCTCCAAGCCGATTTTGTGCTTCCATAAGGTTGACCATTGATATAGAGCTGCGGCTTCCTGACATAAAATAGAGTGAAGTGTCAGTATACAAAATATGTGCTAATCTGCACCTAAAACCAAAAGAGTGGAATGAGTACTTATCTCCCGTTTTTTTTTGGAGGGATTTCTATAATTGATTTTCGCTCTCTATGTTCCCAATATAGAGAGTTTCTTTTGAATTAAGAGGGACTTTTAGTCACAGATCAGTTGAGAAATCGGTGGACAGCTTAGGAGCTTGTCTGGGCCGATTTTTGCATCTCTACGAGATTTTTGCTGTTGACATAGAGATATCCTTCTCCTGACATAAAATATGGAAAAAATGGGAGATGGAGAAAGTGTATACAATTTGTGCTAATTTGCGAGTAAAACCATAAATAAATGACTAAATAAAAACACTTAGCTCGAATTTGCTTGCTCGTTGACGAGGATGAACTCTTGATTTATATTGATCGATGAAGGAATTTGTGATGATAACCCCTAGCTTTAAACTCCCATCATCTTCAAAATTCTCTCTCTTTTGGTATTTTCTTTCTCTCAAATTTTTCTTCAATCTCCCAAAACTCTCTCAAACATCCAAAATTTTCTCTCCAAAAAATCCAATCCTCCCAAACACTTCAAATTTTCTCTCCCAAGAATCCTCTCTCTCTCAAGCTCACTTCTTTCTCCTTTTATAACCTACTCATCTATCTCCCATTCTAATTTTTCCACTAACTCTATCTCCCATTCTAATTTCTCCACTAACTCTTCTTCATTTTCATCTTCCATTCTCCATCTCTATCTCATATTCTAATCTCTCCACTAACTCTTCTTCATCTTCATCTTCCCTTCTCCATATTTATCTCCCATTCTAATTTCTCCACTAATTCTTCTTAATCTCCATCTTCCCTTCTCTATTCTTATCTTCCATTCTAATTTCTCTACTAACTCTTCTTCATCTCCATCTTCCCTTCTCTATTCTTATCTTATTTTCTCCATGCATTCTTCTCCAACTTCTCTTCTTCATCTCATCTTCTTCATCTTCCCTTCTCTATTCTAATTTATCCACTAACTTTTCTTTTTATTATTTGTAAAATAATCCTTCAAGAGTTAGGTATTTGCACTTTAGTCCTTGAATTTTAAGTATTTACAATTCAGTCCCTGAAAAAATATATTTCTTTAAGTCCAAATCTCCTCACAATTTTTGACACACCAAAATTTACCACATGTCAAATTTAAGCTCATTTCTTGTCGCTGAAAATAATGCATAATTTAATTAAAGCCCTTTTGCAAAATTAAGTCATTCTGGGTATAATTGGGCCAAGATGAAAATTTAAAATATTAGAAGACAATATCACAACTCATAAAAAGTGAAAGTTAAAAATAAGTTGACTCAAATTAAATTTTTTTAAGCCCGATTCGAGATTATACTCGTGAAGGAACACGTGACTCGAATTGGATTTTTCTGAATTTGCGATGGCCAATATGAAAATAGATTTAAAATAAATATATTAACTATCTTTGTGTATTGTTTGGCCTCAAATGTTATTTTTTCAAAATTTTCAAATATTTTTGTATTTTTTAAAAAAAATTAAAAAATATATATAATATGAAAAATTATTTTTTGGTCAAAATTCGTTCCCTAGGCTTGGCTAAGGTTCCCAAAGTTGATTTTTCAATTTTATGAATTTTTATGGATTTTCTATTAATTTTCGAAAATAAATAAATAAAAAATACGTAAAAATACTGAAAATATGAAAAATCGTTTTTTGGTCAAAATTGGTTCCCTAGGCTTGGCTAAGGTCCCCAAAGTTGAATTTTTAATTTTATGAATTTTTATGGATTTTTTATTACTTTAGCAATAGAAAAAATGATTAAAAATCAGGTGTCAACAGCTGCCCCTTTTTGAAAGGAAGCTCGGTAGAGGTTCATTTAAAAGACGAGATGAGACCTGAATTCTAATCGACTCAATACAAGGAAATAAAAAGAGTCGTGACATGAATGTTCCACTGAAAATGAAATGAGAACCTAAGGATTCGTTATATAAAAAAACTTTAGGGTGGTTGAACTTGAACCCGTATGGTGGATCAACCCATGGTAGATTCCTAATAAAAGGATTCTACTGATTAAAAATTGAATTAAAATTTGACCCGTATAGTGGGTCATACCATTTGACCCGTATGGTGGGTCGTACCATGGTAGATTCCTAATAAAAGGATTCTACTGATTAAATTTTGATTGAGATTTGACCCGTATGGTAGGTCACCCCATGGAGATACCTATAAGAAGGACTTGGTGTCTGTAAAAAGGACTTGTGCCTGTAAGAAGGACTTGATTTGCCTGTAAAAAGGACTTGATTTGCCTGTAAGAAGGACTTGATTTGCCTGTAAGAAGGACTTACTTTGCCTGTAAGAAGGACTTTGTGCCTGTAAGAAGGACTTGCGTTGCCTGTAAGAAGGACTTTGTTTGCCTGTAAGAAGGACTTTATGCCTGTAAGAAGGACTTGATTTGCCTGTAAGAAGGACTTGATTTGCTTGTAAGAAAGACTTTATGCCTGTAAGAAGGACTTGATTTGCCTGTAAGAAGGACTTGGTGCCTGTAAGAAGGACTTGGTTTGCCTGTAAGAAGGACTTAGTTTGCCTGTAAGAAGGACTTGATTTGCCTGTAAGAAGGACTTTGTGCCTGTAAGAAGGACTTGGTTTGCCTGTAAGAAGGACTTAGTGTGCCTGTAAGAAGGACTTAATTTGCCTGTAAGAAGGACTTAATTTGCCTGTAAGAAGGACTTTTTGCCTGTAAGAAGGACTTGATTTGCCTGTAAGAAGGACTTTATGCCTGTAAGAAGGACTTGATTTGCCTGTAAGAAGGACTTGTTTTGCCTGTAAGAAGGACTTTGTTTGCCTGTAAGAAGGACTTGGTTTGCCTGTAAGAAGGACTTTGTGCCTGTAAGAAGGACTTAGTTTGCCTGTAAGAAGGACTTTATGCCTGTAAGAAGGACTTGGTTTGCCTGTAAGAAGGACTTGGTTTGTATGTAAGAAGGACTTAGTTTGCCTGTAAGAAGGACTTAGTTTGCCTGTAAGAAGGGCTTGGTGTACCTCAAAGGGTGCCATTCTTAAATCTGGGGAGATCAGGAATCCTACGGAAGCTCAAACCCAAATTATATTCTCCTGTCGCTTTACGAATAAACCAAAGAGGCAGAAATCAAAAGGTCTCGAACATTTCTGTCCTTGAGACAAATCATGCTTTATTGAAGAAGGTGGATACCTATATATACCGCAATGGATTCGAGTACCCCAACAACCGTCAGAATTCATTCTCTTGAAAGGTTCAGGTTGAAGATATAGTTACCTGAGAATTTGGAAGAAATGCTTGGTGGCTTCTCGACAACCAGGCTTGTTCATTCAATAATCGCCGAATGAATTTCAAGACTTTGGAAGGTAACTCAAACACCGGGAATGTATTGCCTGTCAAGCAAAGTCAGAGCTAACATGTGCAAGCATTTTCATCAATGCGTTTATTGGTTCATACAAAATTGTTCAGCTAAGTTAGCAATGATTAAAAGTAGTCTGTGTGATAACTCATGATGCAATCAATCAAAATGTGGATCATGTAAAACTATTCTGTCAAGTTTGCATTACCAATTCTATTTAAGGAGGTTCTCATAATATGAATGCCTCGAATGTAATCTGAATGGGGGATTTTAGTTCGAAGGGGCTTTCTCTCACTCTAGAGAAAGGCTGTTTATCTGTAGATTAAAATGTTAGACCTGTGTAGAAATGGTTTAACTTTCCTCATCCTGTTATGCCCCATTTTGCACATTTGATGTCTCCTATGCAGTTTATGCTCTAAGTTGGAGTTGGTAAATTAAACATGCGGAATAATCATACATAATTCGTGAAATGTGTAAACACAATGCCGATGTGACAATTTTTAGCATCATGTGTATTTATATAATGTGCAAATATGGGCGGATTTGAATTGCCCATGGTATGTGGGTGGATTGAACAAATTGGGAAGCCCACTCCTTATGTCGAGGAGCGGTTTGTCTCAAGTTTTGCCCCTGCACGATGAGACATATGGGTGAGGGAGCATTTTGGTTTGTTTAGTGACAGCGACCGCCATGGTTTAGCGGTTAAATGCCCCCCCATTTTTCACCAGAATAGATCTTGTCAAATGATCATCATTTTCTTTTGGATTTGTCTCCTCCAACATGTTACATGTTAGTATAAATATTTCCTGTAACAAGAAAAGGAGACATGTCAACCGGTATTAAAAGGGATAAATTGGAAACGATACTGATTTACCCTTCATCTTGAATGCCTTGGACAAGTCTTTTACCAATTTTGCTGGGTTGAGTTTTCTTCGACTTTTGTTGGATGCTTCACCATTAAGCCGAGAATGTGGCAAAATATTGACTTCGGTATTACTCGTCGAGTATTCCATTCGGTCCATTGGACCATAGGTGTCCATGGGGCTATCCTTTCAAAGGTTAATCTTTGGGGATAAAGAAGCCTTGTTGTATCACCTTGGGCCATTTTACGGTATTTCTCGAGGTAATTTGCAATCCCTGTTAAGAATGGAATAAGACAATTCAAGACTTGAGATGATTATGTGCACATTAGAACGATACAGAATTACCCATTTCTGAGATTGTTCGCGTCTTTCGCTTGTACTTTCCTTTGTCCGAAGCTGTCCATCCCGTGGTAATGCCCATGAGTCGATTTGCCCCCAAATTTTGTTCAACTTGTATTCGGATATGATTGCGTTCTCGGGTCGATTTGCAATTTCCTGAGAATAGAAGGGGCTTAATTTTAAAACTTGGAGCAACTGAGGGTAAATTGAAACGATACGGAGTTACCCTTAAGGTTTATCCAGATTTTTACTCGCCATCAATTCGTCGCGAGGTTGGTGAGGTGGCGGATTCGAGCATTTAATAGGGGGAAGTCGGATTATTACTCCTTGCTTTTACACATTCACAAAAGCAGAAAAACATATCACGCAAGGAAATAAAACACATTCACTCATTCAGGATCAGTTCTGCTTCCTCTACAGGCTCTCCCATGATCAGCTGGCTTCATCCCAAATTAGGTATGCATCGGCCATGTCGAAGGTCTGGTGGTCACTGGCTGAACAAGTGCATCACAGTCCCGATGCTTTACCGATATCAAACTGGTTGATTATGGCGAAAAGATCATCGTCAATGTCCGCTTGGTGGTGATCTGTCCCTTCTTCCTCGGGAGGTATTGATACTGATCCAGTATCATTGGTCCTTTTGTACCCTGCTCCAACAGAACTCGATCCTGTTATAAATTGGTCTAACTCACCTCTTAAACGTGCATTTTCGATCCTCAGATCATACATTTCATCGAGGGTGAGGAGGAGGCTATTGCAGTTGGGGCAGGTGGCGGAGTCAAAAGTCTCTTTATACATCTTGTTTTCCGCTCGGAGGTTTTCATTTTCAACTCTTAGAAACTCGGCTTCGTTGTGCTCATGACGAGTCTTCATTTGGGTTCGTCTATTTTGAAACCAGAACTTGATTTGCGAAGGTTCAAGGCCTAGCTCTTGACTCAGTTCCATTTTTTGTTTGCCGTCTGGCATATGGCACGTTCTGAAGAAAGCTTCAAGCTTTCGTACTTGCTCCTCAGTATGGCGACGGTAACGCTTCTTTTGACCTTTACCGTTGTTGTCATTGTCCTTACCGGGCTCTTGGACGTCGTCGGTGGAAGGGCCGGGCTCGATCCCAAATATGGCTTCGAACTCTTCCTCTCCCATATTTAGCAAGTAACGATAACTTTCAAGTGTGTTGGGTTGAGACATCTTCGATTTGGTTAACGATTTCTCAAAGTTTGATATCTCTTCTTGTATTTTCACTCTCTGGATTTTTCTGGGAGACTGCGTATGCTTTAAGAGTCTCTCTTTCGAGCACGAATGAGAATTATCAAGAAGATGCCTCCTTTAAAATTAGACGTGGGTTTAGCAACTGTATTGCCTCTCTCGAGTGTTCTGGCTTTCTCGATTTTCTTTTCATTGTATCTCTCGCCCAGCTCGTCTCCTTCCATCTTTCCGTGGAAGGGGGCCCCTTGTTGCTGTCTCCACCGTTAATTTGCTGGCGAGTTCTTCAATAAAGACGAGTCGTATCTCTTTTCTGCCGAAAATGTCTTTGTCTCCCACTCAGCTTATTTTTTATCCTTTCTTTTTCAAAGTAGTGGCGTCTCGTCCAACTTTTCCGTAGAGACGTCGGATTTGCTTGGCTCGAGATTGGAGACGAGTAGCGGAGGTGATACTGATAGGGAATGGTAGACAGGAAAATTTGGCCAGTAGAGACTACTGTACCGTTAGCTTGAAGATGGTGAAAGTTTAAATCTAGGTGTTACCATCAACAATTCCTCTACCGATCAACGCGAGTCACAAGTTCATCTCCATCGTTCGAGCCGCAATCTTGATCTATAAGGTGACACAAGATCCGAATTCGGCAATCAAATCTGTTAAATCAGGTGATAATTTATAGTCACAAGGACTCGTAGCAAAACGAGAAAACTAAGAATGGAGCACGAAGAACTGACTCCCAGAGTGGCCAATCTTGAAAACCAGATAAATATGATAGCCGCCATGATGGCGGAGATAAAGGCAATGATGACCGCTACGCAGGTGAAGTCCTCCAATGCTCCTGAGGCTAATCCGTTTGTAAATCCCAATACATCTACTGGCTCAGACATCAATCAAACCGCTAGCACAGAGCCCGAGAGGGAAGCACCCCTTAGGGCCCTTCCAGTCGTAGTTGATTTGGAGAAGGAAAAGAAAGAGAAACCCTCGGCCAAGACGGAAGAAGACGCGAGAAGGCTAGAAAAGATCGAAGAATGTCTTAGTAACCAAGGATACGAGTTGGCTCGATTTGACAAAATCACACCGTTTGCTAAGATAGAAGTTCCAGCTGGGTACAAGGAACCTGAGTTTGTGAGAAAATACGACGGGACAGGCTGTCCCCGAGCTCATTTGAAATACTACTTGCGTAAAATGGCACATTATTCTGATTATGTCCCGCTGCTGATGAACACATTCCAAGAGAGTCTGTCCGGCGCTGCACTAGCATGGTTTATCGAGCTCGACATGGAAGAGTATGACAGTTGGGAGGACCTGGCTGAGGAATTCCTTCACCAATACAAGTTCAACACGGCTACAGCTCCTACCAGAGAAGGCCTATTGAGAACTTTGAAAGGAAGGAATGAGTCTATACGTACTTTTGCCCAAAGGTGGCGAGCGATAGCTACCCAAGTCAAATCAGCCATCCCGGAGGAAGAGTTGGTGGATTTGTTTTTGAAGACACTACCGCTCGAGTATTTCGAGAAGCTTAATACCTCAGGATGTCAAACTTTCGCACACCTTATCAGGGTAGCTGAGCGTCATGAGTGGGCTCTAAGGGAGAAACGTGTACCAGAGCCGTCATTCAAGCGGCCATATCTAGCCAAGAGAGAAAGGGAGAATGCAGGCGATGTCGCTTTTGTGCCAAACCCACCGAGACCAAAGAAGTTTTCAGAATCCACCCCTACCCAAGGTGGCTCATCAGGACCGGCTCCAAAGAAGTTCGAGGCTAAGAGAAGAACCGCACCGTCTTTTACTCCATTACCTCGTCCGCTATCGAAGCTGTTACCGATGCTGCTGGAAGGGCGCCTAGTCGCCAAGGAACCCCCGAGACCGAATCTGCCAAGATTCCCTGGGTTCAACGAGGCCCAGTCGTGCGCCTATCACATGGGCGAAAAAGGGCACAACGTAGATAACTGTCTCGTGCTCAAATACAAGGTGCAAGCACTGATAGATGGAGGAGTATTGGAGTTTGATAAGACAGGACCAAATGTGCAACAAAATCCCCTACCGGATCATGAGAAAGTGAACGCTATATGGGATGAGAATGACATGGACGAGTTGAAATTAATGGCCGAGGAACCACCTTGCACGACCAATGAAGATGATCTAGTTGCAGTAATAGAGTCAAATGCCCCCTTTGTAATTAGGCTAGATGAGGTGGACAAATAGGGGGACACTAAAAGTAGTTCCTCTGAACGCACGGTCATCTCCCTATCTGGTTTTAAGCTGGAGGACAGGAAGGCATAGTACGATGGAAAAGTTGAAAAGATCGTGATAAAGGTCCCTCCACTGGCAGATTACAACCCCAGAGCTGTCCCTTGGGACTACGGAACAAGCGAGATAGACGCAGTCATGAGGTCTGGTAGGTGCTACGCACCGAGGGAAGGGGAACCTGAAAGGAGAGAAGTGACGAGAGAAGACGCAGAGAAGGCACTGTCCATTGTCAGGACAAGTGAGTTCGAAGTCATAGAACAACTGAGGAAAATGCCAGCCCAGATATCACTACTAGATCTTTTTACCAACTCGGAGAAGCATAAGAATGCACTGATGAAGGTACTAAATGAAGTGCAAGTACCAGAAACTATCAACGAGGTGCAGTTGGAGGACTTCGTGGGGACCATACTACTGAAAGACCAGATATCCTTCTCAGATGAGGATGTTCCTATTGATGGCTGGGCCCATAACAAGGCTTTGTACATATCGGCAAGGAGCCATGGCAAACAGATCTCCCATGTGCTGATTGATAACGAGTCTGCATTCAACATATGCCCGTTAGCCACACTCAGAAATTTGGGTATAAACGAGGAGCTCATCCGCACTTCTAAGGCCACCATCAGAGCCTTCGACGGAATGAGGAAAGATGTGGTTGGCGAAATCGAGCTGGACATTTTCATTGGACCCGTGGAGTTCTCTATCGGGTTCCAGGTTATGGATCTCCCGAGTGCCTTCGGGCTGCTTTTGGGTAGGCCCTGGATTCATACGGCAGGCGCAGTACCTTCTAGCCTACACCAGAAGGTTCGATTTGTGGTTGACGGGAAAGTGGTAACCGTGCATGGAGAGATGGATTTTGCTATATACCAGAAGAGCGCGATCCCTTATATAGAGCCGGAACGCAAGGAGGAAGCAAGCTACCACTCTCTCGAATTAGTGGCAGTTACGCACGCACCTCCTGGGACTAGGAAGAGAGTTCCTGCACCTTCCCAATACACTCTAGCCCCAGGGAAGATGTTATTGGCATACGGGTTTGTCCCTGGATGCGGGCTGGGGAAGAATGGTCAAGGGATCCGGTCACCATTGCAGTTAGACACGAACGAGCACCGATCAGGCCTAGGATATACTGGTGGATTCAGTAGTAGCTTCATTTCGACAGGCTATCGTGGACGTCGAGGCAGAGGCCAGTATCGAGGCCGTGGAAGCCAAGGAGGCAGAGTTGGCTCGTTCATTGGCTCCGGACCTTGGAAGGGAAGAGCTAGCGTGATCGGCAGTCCACTGGCCCAGTATTTCTCCAAGCGTCCTAAGATGCTGGCAGATGAAACTGTTCAAAATGCAGCTGAGCCTGATCTGTCTAACCCATTTCTAGAAGACATCGTCAACGTCATCATCGAACGGCTTGATGAGGACTCCAGCCAGCTTGTGCATACCATCCCTCATATGCATAACAGGTTATTATGTAGCTCAGACCGTATCGATGACTTCTCCTATGGAATTGAGGAGGAATGTGATGACGATACCAGTGATGTCAGAAGGGATTGGAGCAGATATGAGGAACATAAACCCTTAACGACAGAGGAAACCATTACAGTCAACCTGGGGGATTCTGAGAACTTGAAAGAATTAAAAATCGGAGGAAGACTGTCTTCGTCAGAAGTGTCTCGGTTTATTGATCTCCTCAGGGAATATCAGGATGTGTTCGCCTGGTCCTATGCAGATATGCCGGGTTTGGACCCAAACATCGTTGAACACTCGCTCCCAACAAATCCGAATGTTCCCTCTAAGAAGCAAAAACTTCGACGCACAAAACCGGAGTTATCCAAAAAGATCAAAGAAGAAGTGATGAAACTGCTTAAGGTGGGATTTATTGAGGTGATCGCTTATCCCGAATGGGTTGCTAATATTGTCCCGGTGATGAAGAAGGACGGGAGAGTCAGAGTCTGCGTAGATTATCGCGACCTGAATAAGGCAAGCCCGAAAGATGACTTTCCTCTCCCACACATCGATGTCTTGGTCGATAGCACCGCCGGTTTTGATATGTTCTCGTTCATGGATGGATTCTCTGGGTACAACCAGATTCTTTTGAAGGAAGAAGACAAGGCTAAGACCTCGTTCATAACGCCATGGGGCACCTTCTGTTATAAAGTTATGCCTTTCGGCTTGAAAAATGCAGGAGCAACCTACCAAAGGGTCATGGTAGCTTTGTTCCACGATATGATGCATAAGGAGATAGAGGTATACGTCGACGATATGATCGCGAAGTCTAAACCCGGATATGATCACATCCAAATACTAAGAAAGCTGTTCGAACGACTTCGGAAATATAGATTGAAGCTAAACCCCGCCAAATGCATATTTGGGGCACGATCAGGAAAGCTTCTTGGGTTCATGGTGAGCAACCGAGGAGTTGAAATAGACCCTTCTAAAGTCAAAGCGATATTAGACCTCGGGGTCCCTACGACAGTTAAGGAAGTGAGGAGTTTGCTGGGGCGGCTGAACTACATCGCCAGGTTTATTTGTCAACTATCTGAAGTTGCAAAACCATTCTTTAAGCTGCTAAAGAAAGGTGCCAAGGTGAAATGGGATTCTGAGTGTCACCAAGCTCTGGAAAAGATCAAAAGTTACCTCGTCTCGCCACCAGTTTTGGTGCCTCCCATGTCAGGTTTTCCGTTAACCCTGTATCTTACTGTCCATCAAGAATCCTTAGGGGCTCTGTTGGCCCAAACAAACCCTGAAGATGGCAAGGAACGGGCAATTTATTATCTGAGCAAGAAATTCACTGCATCGGAGATGAATTACCCTACCATCGAGAAGACTTGCGTTGCGTTGGTATGGGTGCTACATAGGTTGAGGCAATATACCATTCATCACCACATACAGCTGGTCACAGAGAACGACCCGATAAAATATCTCCTAGAAAAGCCAGCCTTAATTGGGAAACTGGCTAAATGGCAGGTCCTCCTATCAGAATTCGACGTTAGGAGTTCAACTCAGAAATCCGTTAAGGGACGAGGCATAGCAGATATGTTAGCTGAAAATGCCCAGGGGCTTAGTATCCCAAGTGACGAGAAGTCAGAGGATCACATTTCAAACTTGTCCGATGATAAATGGACAATGTATTTTGATGGTGCTGTAAACCTCGCAGGGTCTGGAACTGGGGCAATTTTAATATCCCCTAAGGGACAACATTATCCAGTCGCTGCAAAGCTGACATTTCCATGCACCAACAATATTTCTGAGTACGAAGCCTGCATCCTAGGGCTGCAGCTAGCTCTCACCATGAAAGTAAAGAGGCTACAAGTATATGGGGACTCCATGTTAATCATCCTGCAGACCCAAGGCGAATGGAGAACTAAAGATTCTAAGCTCATCCCTTATCACAGGTTCTTAGAGGAAATGATTGAGGAGTTCGAGGAGATCGATTTTGGATACCTACCGAGAACCCAAAATCATTTTGCGGACGCCTTGGCTACCCTATCGTCCATGCTGCAAGTAACGGAAGGCTTAGACATCGAGCCATTGAGGGTCGACATTATTAAACAACCGGCTTACTGCATGGTGATCGAAGAAGGGTTTGATGGCCAACCATGGTATCAGGACATTAAGAATTACTTGATGAATGGAGAATATCCTCCAGGGAGCCAAATGGGGGATATAAAGTACATAGCCAAGATGGCTACGAAGTTCTTTCTTAGTGGTCAGACGCTGTATAAGAAGTCGTTCGATTTGGTCCTATTAAGGTGCGTAGACGCTAAGGAAGCAAACTTACTCATGCAGGAGATTCATGAAGGAGAGTGCGGACCGCACATGAACGGCCATCTCCTCGCCAGGAAGATCATGAGACTCGGTTACTATTGGATGACCATGGAGTCAGATTGCAACCGACACGTGAGATCTTGTCATCAGTGTCAGGTGTATGGGGATAGGATCAACGCTCCCCCAAATGAACTACATCAAATGTCTGAGGCTTGGCCGTTTTCAATGTGGGGAATCGATATGATCGGGCCGATTAACCCCAAAGCTTCAAACGGACACCGTTTTATCTTGGTGGCAATCGATTACTTCACCAAATGGATCGAAGCCAATTCGTATGCGAACGTTACAGCCAAAAACGTCGCAAAGTTCATCAAGCGGGACATCATTGCGAGGTATGGGATGCCCCAAGCCGTTATTACAGACAATGGATCCAACCTGAACAACAAGGTGGTGGATGATCTTTTAGATCGATTCAAGATCAGACACCTTAATTCTTCTCCCTACCGCCCACAAATGAATGGAGCTGTGGAAGCGGCGAATAAGAATATTAAGAAAATCTTGGCTAAGACCGCAGAGAACTTTCGGGATTGGCACGAGAGATTGCCATACGCGTTAATGGCATACCGAACTTTAATTCGGACTTCAACTGGGGCAACGCCTTACTCTTTAGTATATGGCATGGAGGCCGTCCTTCCTGTGGAAGTTGAGATCCCTTCCTTACGAATATTAGCCCAAGCGAAACTTTCAGAGGGCGAATGGATCCGGCAGAGGCATGAGCAATTGAATCTGGTTGATGAGAAACGAGTGAAGGCTATCTGTCATGGACAGGCGTATCAAAAGCGGGTAGCAAAGTCATTTAACCGCAAAGTGAAACTCAGAAACTTTACCGTCGGGGATTTAGTTGTGAAGAAGACGCTCCCTAATGCTCCTTATCCCGGGGGCAAGTTCGCACCAAATTATGAGGGTCCGTATGTAGTACAGAAAGTTCTACCCAGCGGTGCTTTAATTCTCACAAATATGGATGAAGAGGAATTGACAAGTCCTGTAAATGCAGATGCTGTCAAGAAATATTACTCTTGAATAAGATAAAGATCGGATCAGTCTTCATATCTCATAGGTGTCTGAGCCACATTGAAGGCCACTACATATATTCCATGCATACATGTATACACTTGCATCACTTTCTCTATATTGCAGGTTTAAGAGGAACACCCAGATGGAGAAAACAACCTAAATAACATTATCCAGGCTAGAAGATTACGAAGAAATGGAGTCTACGAGCTGAGTTACCTGTTAGCATACTCATTTTCCAGCCAAAGGAAATTGTCAGATGGCGTCGTAAAAGGGAGTTTATCCGATGCAACATGATAAGATTATGTCAGCAAAAATTGGCTCTTACATTAAAAGAGAACCTTCATAGCATAAGGGAATGACAGTGATCCGAAACGCCCCTAATTCGATCTCCAAGGTTAGGAAATGTTGTGAATATTGTAAATAAATAAGACAAATTTTTGTAAATTATTTTTTGCAGAATAGTCGACGAACAAGATCAAATTGTCCAACAAAGGTTGACGGAAAATCAACCCAGCGAAGCTGGTAAAGGGAGACAACCCCAAATGGAAAAATGGTGATCATCTGATGAGATCCGTCCTGATGAAAATGAGGCAAATTGATGGAAAACCTGAATTGAAAAGGAGAGTATATCTTCCTTAACGCATTTGGTTTTAAAGATAACCCTTCTGATTTCCTTCTTGCAGGGACATTCGATCGACGACTATGACAGTTGTCAACATTAAACAAGCCCAAATCTTTTAAAATTCACTCGACCCTTTCACCCTTGCATTTTATTGTGCATGGGCAAAGTCCGAGATAAGCCATTCATTGACGTAAGGAGTAGGTTCCCCAATTTACTTGACCCGTCCACATGTCTGGGGTGACACATTCCCAATGTTCGGGTTGAATGAACAAGCCTGGTTATCTAGAAACCACTAGGCGTTCCTTCCAAATCCTCAGGTAAATATATCTTCGCCCTGAACCTTTCAAGAGAATGAATTCTGACGATTCTCAGGGTGCTCGAATCCAGAGCGGCATATACATGCACCCTTCATGGTAGGTTAAATTGGGTTTGAGCTTCTGCCGGATTCCTGGTTACCCAGATTCCAGAATGGCACCCTTTGAGGCAAATCAAGTCCTTCTTACAGGCAAACCAAGTCCTTCTTACAGGCAAATCAAGTCCTTCTTACAGGCAAACCAAGTCCTTCTTACAGGCAAATCAAGTCCTTCTTACAGCCAAACCAAGTCCTTCTTACAGGCACAAAGTCCTTCTTACAGGCAAATCAAGTCCTTCTTACAGGCAAAATAAGTCCTTCTTACAGGCATAAAGTCCTTTTTACAGGCAAATCAAGTCCTTCTTACAGGCAAAATAAGTCCTTCTTACAGGCAAATCAAGTCCTTCTTACAGGCACAAAGTCCTTCTTACAGGCAAATCAAGTCCTTCTTACAGGCAAACAAAGTCCTTCTTACAGGCAAAACAAGTCCTTCTTACAGGCAAATCAAGTCCTTCTTACAGGCACAAAGTCCTTCTTACAGGCACAAAGTCCTTCTTACAGGCAAATCAAGTCCTTCTTACAGGCATAAAGTCCTTCTTACAGGCAAATCAAGTTCTTCTTACAGGCACACTAAGTCCTTCTTACAGGCAAACCAAGTCCTTCTTACAGGCACAAAGTCCTTCTTACAGGCAAATCAAGTCCTTCTTACAGGCAAACTAAGTCCTTCTTACAGGCAAACCAAGTCCTTCTTACAGGCACCAAGTCCTTCTTACAGGCAAATCAAGTCCTTCTTACAGGCACAAAGTCCTTCTTACAGGCAAATCAAGTCCTTCTTACAGGCATAAAGTCCTTCTTACAAGCAAATCAAGTCCTTCTTACAGGCAAATCAAGTCCTTCTTACAGGCATAAAGTCCTTCTTACAGGCAAACAAAGTCCTTCTTACAGGCAACGCAAGTCCTTCTTACAGGCACAAAGTCCTTCTTACAGGCAAAGTAAGTCCTTCTTACAGGCAAATCAAGTCCTTCTTACAGGCAAATCAAGTCCTTTTTACAGGCAAATCAAGTCCTTCTTACAGGCACAAGTCCTTTTTACAGACACCAAGTCCTTTCTACAGGCACCAAGTCCTTCTTACAGGTATCTCCATGGGGTGACCTACCATACGGGTCAAATCTCAATCAAAATTTAATCAGTAGAATCCTTTTATTAGGAATCTACCATGGTACGACCCACCATACGGGTCAAATGGTATGACCCACTATACGGGTCAAATTTTAATTCAATTTTTAATCAGTAGAATCCTTTTATTAGGAATCTACCATGGGTTGATCAACCATACGGGTTCAAGTTCAACCACCCTAAAATTTTTTAATATAACGAATCCTTAGGTTCTCATTTCATTTTCAGTGGAACATTCATGTCACGACTCTTTTTATTTCCTTGTATTGAGTCGATTAGAATTCAGGTGTCATCTCGTCTTTGAAATGAACCTCTACCGAGCTTCCTTTCAAAGAGGGGCAGCTGTTGACACCTGATTTTTAATCATTTTTTCTATTGCTAAAGTAATAAAAAATCCATAAAAATTCATAAAATTGAAAAATCAACTTTGGGGACCTTAGCCAAGCCTAGGGAACCAATTTTGACCAAAAAATGATTTTTCATATTTTCAGTATTTTTACGTATTTTTTATTTATTTATTTTCGAAAATTAATAGAAAATCCATAAAAATTCATAAAATTGAAAAATCAACTTTGGGAACCTTAGCCAAGCCTAGGGAACGAATTTTGACCAAAAAATAATTTTTCATATTATATATATTTTAATTTTTTTTAAAAAAATACAAAAATATTTGAAAATTTTGAAAAAATAACATTTGAGGCCAAAAAATACACAAAGATAGTTAATATTTTTATTTTAAATCTATTTTCATATTGGCCATCGCAAATTCAGAAAAATCCAATTCGAGTCACGTGTTCCTTCACGAGTATAATCTCGAATCGGGCTTAAAAAATTTAATTTGAGTCAACTTATTTTTAACTTTCACTTTTTATGAGTTGTGACATTGTCTTCTAATATTTTAAATTTTCATCTTGGCCCAATTATACCCAGAATGACTTAATTTTGCAAAAGGGCTTTAATTAAATTATGCATTATTTTCAGCGACAAGAAATGAGCTTAAATTTGACATGTGGTAAATTTTGGTGTGTCAAAAATTGTGAGGAGATTTGGACTTAAAGAAATATATTTTATCATGGACTGAATTGTAAATACTTAAAATTCAAGGACTAAAGTGCAAATACCTAACTCTTGAAGGATTATTTTACAAATAATAAAAAGAAAAGTTAGTGGATAAATTAGAATAGAGAAGGGAAGATGAAGAAGATGAGATGAAGAAGAGAAGTTGGAGAAGAATGGATGGAGAAAATAAGATAAGAATAGAGAAGGGAAGATGGAGATGAAAATGAAGAAGAGTTAGTGGAGAAATTAGAATGGGAGATAGAGTTAGTGGAAAAATTAGAATGGGAGATAGATGAGTAGGTTATAAAAGGAGAAAGAAGTGAGCTTGAGAGAGAGAGGATTCTTGGGAGAGAAAATTTGAAGTGTTTGGGAGGATTGGATTTTTTGGAGAGAAAATTTTGGATGTTTGAGAGAGTTTTGGGAGATTGAAGAAAAATTTGAGAGAAAGAAAATACCAAAAGAGAGAGAATTTTGAAGATGATGGGAGTTTAAAGCTAGGGGTTATCATCACAAATTCCTTCATCGATCAATATAAATCAAGAGTTCATCCTCGTCAACGAGCAAGCAAATTCGAGCTAAGTGTTTTTATTTAGTCATTTATTTATGGTTTTACTCGCAAATTAGCACAAATTGTATACACTTTCTTTATCTCCCATTTTTTCCATATTTTATGTCAGGAGAAGGATATCTCTATGTCAATAGCAAAAATCTCGTAGAGATGCAAAAATCGGCCCAGACAAGCTCCTAAGCTGTCCACCGATTTCTCAACTGATCTGTGACTAAAAGTCCCTCTTAATTCAAAAGAAACTCTCTATATTGGGAACATAGAGAGCGAAAATCAATTATAGAAATCCCTCAAAAAAAAAACGGGAGATAAGTACTCTTTCCACTCTTCTGGTTTTAGGTGCATATTAGCACATATTTTGTATACTGACACTTCACTCTATTTTATGTCAGGAAGCCGCAGCTCTATATCAATGGTCAACCCTATGGAAGCACAAAATCGGCTTGGAGGAGTCCTCAAGCGCGCACAAATTTCAAATTGTTGAATCAATTCGTTGTATTTCATTTTAAAGAATTCATACCCCAGAATGGAGAGGACAAAGTCCATCCGCAATTTAAATATCTGCACCATAAATCCCAAAGGGAAGAGCCAAGCCAATACTTAGCCTCTCATTGGAGGTTTTTACTTACAGTAGTTAAATACCTGCAACTTAAATACATGTACTTTAAATTCCAAAGGGAAGAGCCAAGCCAATGCTTAGCCTCCCATTGGAGGTTTTTACTTACAGTAGTTAAATACCTGCAACTTAAATACATGTACCTTAAATCCCAAAGGGAAGAGCCAAGCCAATGCTTAGCCTCCCATTGGAGGTTTTTACTTACAGCAGTTAAATACCTGCAACTTAAATACCTGTACCTTAAATCCCAAAGGGAAGAGCCAAGCCAATGCTTAGCCTCCCATTGGAGGTTTTTACTTACAGTAGTTAAATACCTGCAACTTAAATATCTGTACCTTAAATCCCAAAGGGAAGAGCCAAGCCAATGCTTAGCCTCCCATTGGAGGTTTTTACTTACAGTAGTTAAATACCTGCAACTTAAATACCTGTACCTTAAATCCCAAAGGGAAGAGCCAAGCCAATGCTTAGCCTCCCATTGGAGGTTTTTACTTACAGTAGTTAAATACCTGCAACTTAAATACATGTACCTTAAATCCCAAAGGGAAGAGCCAAGCCAATGCTTAGCCTCCCATTGGAGGTTTTTACTTACAGCAGTTTAAATACTTGCAACTTAAATACATGTACCTTAAATCCCAAAGGGAAGAGCCAAGCCAATGCTAGGCCTCCCATTGGAGGTGTTTATTCACTGTCATGTACTTCCTATAATTTAATTTTTGAATCATCATGCCCAAAAGATGAGTAGGTCGTAATATTGCACAGAAGTCGTTAGCACACTCCCTCTTTCGGCTTCAGGGAATCTTTAACACTTAAAAACTATAACAAATAAAAATATATACCATCCATGCATCCTATTTAAAAGGTGAAAACACAAAAGAGAATACCATACTAGAGCTTTAGGAATAAACTAAGCTTGAGTTGCCGAATTAGGATATCCATGAAATTAAGGTACCGAAAGGGCATTAGTTTTAATTAACTAGTGTAACCAAGTCTCCGAGCTCATAATCTCTAGTTCGCAGGAATAAATTAGTTCTCCCGCTAATTTATTTAGGTTTCTAATCGACCTACCAAGAACGATTAGTGGCGACTCCAAATTTCAAAATCATTTAAACAAAAACCAAAGTTGCGATTCGGTAGGGCTTGGGAGGGTCCGCGTTAGGTTAGTCAAATCTAATTAACCTAATAATCCGTTAACCCCCTTTAAAATTTAAAATTTTTTTAGAGGGTCGCGACAGACTGGCGACTCCGCTGGGGACAGAGATTTTTAAATTTTCGAAAAAAGATACCAATTGGAATACTTAAATTTTTTCGAAATTTTAAGAGTCTTAGTGGACTTAGGCCAATGAAAATTTCATGCATATCTCGCTTCTGGCGATATTGTTTGGGACTCATTCTATAGGTGTTATATGTTTTTGCAGGATGGGAGTTATAAGGGGCGGAGTGTTTGGCTAACCCCTTTATTTTGCAGGCTCGGTGTTGGGTTTATTTGTTTAATTTCGCACATTTTTAGAAGCGCTGTTTTGATATCAATTGTTGTGCATGTCTTGCATACTCTGAGGATCACGACACCTGCACACACAAGCGTCTAAACCCAAGTCGCGAAATTCTTCCTAGAAAACCATAGATAGGGATCGAATATGCAAAACTCTTGCGTCGATTGCGCTCGGGTTGACCATATTTTATTCCGCTCATTATCTGAATTGACAATTCTTCCCATTGTGATTTGATTGCGCGGAGGGTAAGTTTGTCAATTCAGATAGTGGGAGCCTTTTTAGGTCCATACCTTGTCTCTCCTTCTTTTATTTTCTAGAGTCCACTCCTCACTTGAGTCATGCGCATGACTATGTGATTTGCATTTCTCCAAGGTAAAAGTAAGTTCTCTAATTTTATCTTGTATTTATTTTCGGTCGGTCCATGCTAGGTGTTAGTCAGTTTTTGAGCTTGATATTACGACCATTCTTTTTAAAAGAAAATAAAAATTAAATTTGTCCCTCATTTCTTTTAAAATTTTTTTTTGAAAAAATGATGTAAAAAATCCCTTCATGGGAATTTTATTAACCAATAAGGGATTTTTATCATATTTTTATTGCTTCAATAAAAATGAAATTTTCATGAAAAAAATTTTCCTCTGAAAATTTCAATAAAAAGAAAAATTCCTTAAAAAAAACTCTAGTAGACATCAAGTGATTTTATCACATTTTTCAAATTATAAAAACTTGCAAGAAAATTCTTCTCGAGAAATTCGCTCATGTTTTTCTAAGAAACTTTTCTCTAAATAAAATTAGACTAATTGACCAATAAGAGATTTTTGTCATGTTTTTTTCTCTCCAATAAAAATGAAATTTTCCCGACAAATTTTCCTCTGAAAATTTATTTCGATAAAAAGAAAAATTCCTTTAAAAAAAACATCAAGTGATTTTATCACATTCTTTCAAATTATAAAAACTTGCAACAAAAATTCTTTTCGAGAAATTCGCTCATGTTTTTCTAAGAAAAGTTTCTCTAAATAAAATTAGACTAATGTCTCGGGGGAATTTCATTAACCAATAAAGGATTTCTGTCATGACTTTCCTGCTTCAATAAAAATAAAATTTTCCTGACAAATTTACCTCTGAAAATTTATTTTGATAAAAAGGAAATTCCTTAAAAAATTTTAGTAAACGTCAAGAGACTTTGTCACATTCCTTTAAAAAAATAAAAAAAAGAATAATAAATCTGAAAAAAATTATGTATCAGAAATTAACCCATTTCTTCCTAAGGAAATTTTTTTTTCTTTCTTCTGATTTCTCTATAAAATAGAAAAAATCAAATTGGACTAATATAGGAGTCATGGACCGACATTTCTTGTGTCGCATACTAATTATATCCTTTTCTTTTGCAGAGAGATCCTAGATACCCCAAACGGGTGTAAAAATTAAGTTCAATAATATATCAAGAATCATCTTCAGAAATACCAAAAGACGAAAAACACCGAGGCTTCAACCGTTAATTCTGGGGGGCAAACGAACATTGTCCATCTTTGACAGACAAAGTTGTGTCAATCCGTAAACTTGTATGGGCAGTGTATTCTGATATGACGGTGGATTTATACTGATTAAACATGGGGGCATATTTAATGTATTGCAGAGGATCCCGCGTCTTTTGAAAAACAATATGGATTATATAATCAGAACCCATGAAACAAATACCTTTACCTGATCAAATCAACCAGAGACCGGTCTTAAAATTTCCTCTTATCCAAAACATGCGGAGGGCTTTAGAGGACCGAGGTTCTATTAATGAACGTGGTCCACAGGAATTTCTCCCGACGCTACAGGCGACCGACACGAGCAAATGGACGCCGAAAGAAACAAAATATGGATAAAAGTGGGCACACAACAGGTGGCCGGATTTACTACCAGCGCACTGATCGAGTTGTCATAGCGTTATTGTTCGTGATCTCAAGATGGATAGTGGGGGCCACCGCCGAACCCATCATCAATGTTCTCGATATCATCATCTGGAGCAATTAAACAAGAACATCAAGAAGAACATTAAGCCTCGACATCTTCGGTACCTCAAATCGTTCTGTTATGCTATGTGGAAGAAACGATAGCAGGAAAATTAAAAAAAAAACAAAACAAAACAAAACACGTGAAGCTTTTCTTTCATTCCATTCATCAAAGAGTATTACAACAACTCACTGGGGAGGAAAGGTAAAGCCAAACTGGGCCCTGATGACCATTACGAAAGAGCTCAACTGACTCTCCAAACAGTTGATGCTTTGGATGCACCGGGCGCTCTCGGGATCAAGCTCCGCGAGCCTAAAGAAGAGGCGATCGCACTTCTCTTTAACCTGGGCCATAGTGGCCTCGTAATGCTCAACGGCAAACTCTAGGTCCGGAACCGCTGCCCTCTTGAAAGCAATGTCTGCCGTAATGTCATCAAGTCTCTCCTACAGCCAACCACATTTACACCTCATCACAATATTGCCTGGCTCCTGTTCGGCGTAAGTTCGGACCAAGGCCAGACGGTCCACCAACTTTCCCCTCTCACGAACCAGCCACGAAAGCTGATCGTTGGCAAACTTGAGGGCTTTTTTGTGATTATCAGCCACAAATGTAACTGTTGCCAGACGCTCGTGCCGGTCTCGGTAACGGGCTTTCACGACGGCGGTCACAAGGACCGTATCATAAGCACGGTTATAGGCAGCCAGAAAATTGATGAAGAGGGTCGAGAAGTTCCGGTACTCCTTCCCTAGTTGGGTACCCTCAACAGAAGCAGCGTCCACGGTCCTAAATAAATCGAGGATTTCAGCCTCAACGGTAGAGTTTTTGGCTATATGAGCGTAACCTCTACCAAGAAGATTGTAGAGTCTCTCCCACCCAGCTAGGACTTCGGCGGATAAGGTATGGTTAGGAGAATTGGCCATTTTTGAAAGCAGAATACGAAAGAAAGGGGGAGAGAGGTGAGGCAGATGAGCGGAATGCGAAGATGGTAATCTGCTTTGAAGTAAATATTGATTTCATAGTGACGGCATCAACCAGTCAATATATCTCTTATCTACCATTCTCTATTGGCACCACCCTCGTTGGCTCGAATTCCCATCAGATGGCGACTGCGAGCTAAGCGAGTCCGAAATCTCCGCAGAAAGTTTGACGAGACACCGCCACTTTGAAAAAGAAGACGGAAAGATGAGCTGAGTGGAAGACACGGCAAACGTTAGCGAAAAGGAGATACGACTTGTCTTCATTGGAGGACCCGCCAGTAAATCGACGGTGGAGATCTTGACAGGGGCCCTCTATCACGAAAAGAAAAAAGAAGACAAACTGAGCGAGAAACAAGGATTTCCCCTTTGATCAAAAGCTGAATATCAGATTTTCTCCCTCGAAAAATCTAATAGCACTGCCCGTGAAGAAGGAAGTCGTTGCTATTGCCAGAGAGAGAATTTGTCCCCATTTGATAGTCAGAGTTCATTCGCAAGAACTCGCAGGAGAAAGATAGAGAGGAAGGAGTTCTCGTGGGAGAGGAATTCAAAACCTTCACCATCAAAGCATCGGCTTTCAAAGCCTGTTACGAGAAGGCATCAACGATCTCGTGATCCCTCAAGTCCGAGAAGACATCCCGAGGCGGTCTCGAATCGGCAGTCCTAGATCCAGAAATATGTCGACTATTAGGGGAACGGGCGCATGTTCAACCCTGGTCAAAGCTGATGAAGTTCCTTACCCTGAGGGTCTACTGGTCATGGCCATTGACGGTAATCCAGTCTCTCTGTCAATCCTTGTTACCGTATTAAGAAAATGCCGGTATAAGGTTGTAGCTCAAGCAAAGGTGACAGAGGCCTTAGAGATATTAAGGAGGAGTAGTGACCCGTTTATCGTCCTCACCGCCATGGTAGGGATTGACATGGATGTTTTCACTCTCTTGGAAGTCATCAATTCTAAATTAAACATGCAGTCCTCGTAATATCGGCAAGCGATGATCAGCAAGCCCTAATGAAAGCTGTCTTAAATGGGGCCCAAGACGTCGTAACGAAACCAGTTAGAGTTCAGATGCTTCAAAACATATGGCAGCACGTGGTAAGGAAGCAATTGCACGACCATGAGAACAAGCATCAAGCCTTCAATTTTGTTCCAAGCAACTGGAGAAAGAAGATGAGTTGGTCTCCCGAGCTGCATCGTATGTTTGTTAATGCAGTTCAGCAGCTAGGAATAGATTCGGCACGGCCGCAACATATACTGGAAATTATGAAGGTAGAGGGACTCACTAAAGCAAATGTTTCGAGTCATCTTCAGAAGTACAGAAAAAGGGTGAGAGAACACAATGCAGCTCAGAATCAAGAAAACCAAGGCGGGACTGATCCAAGCCTGAACGTCGAGTCTCCTCGCCACCATAAGTTCCCCAGGTTAGCATGGGGCGAGCCACTTCCCATCATCAACCAAGCTAGTAGCCATGCCATCAATCCCCCAGGCGTTAATCAAAGTATCCCCCAGAATTACCCTAATGCTCTTCAAGAGTATAGACCGCAGGAGCAGTGTATTCAGATTCCTTGGTTTGAGCACCAACCTGTGGCTAGAACTCATCCCATGATCAGCGCGCCTGCGCAGCCAGAGAATCAGACAAGAAGTTATCCTGAGCACTTCCACTTCTCTAATCCTCGAATGGAAGGAGTTTTTGGCAGCAGGACAGTTGGTGATCCCCACACTTTCTCGAGTAATGATGAAGGCTCCAGCATGAGAAGTCAAATTGCTCATGGCGAGGACAGAATGAGAAATCTACCGCCAGCATTTGCCAACAACAATGCCCAATTCGAGCATCAGTTGCTGGAAGGTTCAAGAGATTACCCAGATGATGAGCTTACTACCCTAGTCAACCAGTTTAGGGTTGACAGACGTCCCAAGCCGCGATCAGGAGCCAGTGAGTAGGGACTCTCAAACATCGGTTATCCACACCCGAACCAACACGAGACTAGCTGATTATCGAAGAGCTACAGGAGAGGCAGAACTGACCTTGAATAAGTACACCTTTCATTTCATGCTTAATTCCCCTGCGTATGATATTTTCCAGCTTTCTAGGTGTCTCGATTTAATTCAAGGACAAGGGGGCAATTTATTTATCCCGTCGAATGCGTGAATCCCTTTTTATGCTAGATTTAGGGCGGATCAATTTGTGGCAACGTCGCTGACTGCCATAATGAGAAATGTTGAATGGCCTCACGTAGGGAAATTTCAAGTGAAAAGCCCAGGCGAGCTCGAAGACGGGTAACTGTGTGTCGTTCCAATTTACCCTCAATCGTTGCAAAATGCTAAATTGGATTTGTTCCATTCTCACCCAGGGGATTGCAAAGTGCCTCAAGAGTGTCGCAAAATGAAATGACCCAATGGAATGCGATAGGACTCATTCGCCTTCAAGGTAACCTTCAAATTAAAGGAGCCCTCCGGTCCACGGACCCGATGGCATGGAAAATGATGATGGTCCAAGGCAACCCGAAAGAAAACAAGGTCCAACTAAGCAAAGCACATATGTGGCAAGCTCAAAGTGAAGGGCAACTCGGGACATACAATTCAATCCAATCCAAATGAAGGAACTTCCACAATTCAAATTCAATGGAAGTATACACAAGGGTAAAACAGTATCGTTCCAATTTTTCTAGAATATGAAGAACATATACTGCCGCATTCTCTTTCATTTTTGCAGGGGAAGTCTCTACTGGCCAAATTTTCCTGTCTACCATTCCCTATCAGTATCACCTCCGTTACTCGTCTCCAATCTCGAGCCAAGCAAATCCGACGTCTCTACGGAAAAGTTGGACGAGACGCCACTACTTTGAAAAAGAAAGGATAAAAAATAAGCTGAGTGGGAGACAAAGACATTTTCGGCAGAAAAGAGATACGACTCATCTTTATTGAAGAACTCGCCAGCAAATTGACGGTGGAGACAGCAACAAGGGGCCCCCTTCCACGGAAAGATGGAAAGAGACGAGCTGGGCGAGAGATACGATGAAAAGAAAATCGAGAAAGCCAGAATACTCGAGAGAGGCAATACAGTTGCTAAACCCACGTCTAATTTTAAAGGAGGCATCTTCTTGATAATTCTCATTCGTGCTCGAAAGAGAGACTCTTAAAGCATACGCAGTCTCCCAGAAAAATCCAGAGAGTGAAAATACAAGAAGAGATATCAAACTTTGAGAAATCGTTAACCAAATCGAAGATGTCTCAACCCAACACACTTGAAAGTTATCGTTACTTGCTGAATATGGGAGAGGAAGAGTTCGAAGCCATATTTGGGATCAAGCCCGGCCCTTCCACCGACGACGTCCAAGAGCCCGGTAAGGACAATGACAACAACGGTAAAGGTCAAAAGAAGCGTTACCGTCGCCATACTAAGGAGCAAGTACGAAAGCTTGAAGCTTTCTTCAGAACGTGCCCTATGCCAGACGGCAAACAAAAAATGGAATTGAGTCAAGAGCTAGGCCTTGAACCTTCGCAAATCAAGTTCTGGTTTCAAAATAGACGAACTCGAATGAAGACTCGTCATGAGCACAACGAAGCCGAGTTTCTAAGAGTTAAAAATGAAAACCTCCGAGCGGAAAACAAGATGTATAAAGAGACTTTTGACTCCGCCACCTGCCCCAACTGCAATAGCCTCCTCCTCACCCTCGATGAAATGTATGATCTGAGGATCGAAAATGCACGTTTAAGAGGTGAGTTAGACCAATTTATAACAGGATCGAGTTCTGTTGGAGCAGGGTACAAAAGGACCAATGATACTGGATCAGTATCAATACCTCCCGAGGAAGAAGGGACAGATCACCACCAAGCGGACATTGACGATGATCTTTTCGCCATAATCAACCAGTTTGATATCGGTAAAGCATCGGGACTGTGATGCACTTGTTCAGCCAGTGACCACCAGACCTTCGATATGGCCGATGCATACCTAATTTGGGATGAAGCCAGCTGATCATGGGAGAGCCTGTAGAGGAAGCAGAACTGATCCTGAATGAGTGAATGTGTTTTATTTCCTTGCGTGATATGTTTTTCTGCTTTTGTGAATGTGTAAAAGCAAGGAGTAATAATCCGACTTCCCCCTATTAAATGCTCGAATCCGCCACCTCACCAACCTCGCGACGAACTGATGGCGAGTAAAAATCTGGATAAACCTTAAGGGTAACTCCGTATCGTTTCAATTTACCCTCAGTTGCTCCAAGTTTTAAAATTAAGCCCCTTCTATTCTCAGGAAATTGCAAATCGACCCGAGAACGCAATCATATCCGAATACAAGTTGAACAAAATTTGGGGGCAAATCGACTCATGCGCATTACCACGGGATGGACAGCTTCGGACAAAGGAAAGTACAAGCGAAAGACGCGAACAATCTCAGAAATGGGTAATTCTGTATCGTTCTAATGTGCACATAATCATCTCAAGACTTGAATTGTCTTATTCCATTCTTAACAGGGATTGCAAATTACCTCGAGAAATACCGTAACATGGCCCAAGGTGATACAACAAGGCTTCTTTATCCCCAAAGATTAACCTCTGAAAGGATAGCCCTATGGACACCTATGGTCCAATGGACCGAATGGAATACTCGACGAGTAATACCGAAGTCAATATTTTGCCACATTCTCGGCTTAATGGTGAAGCATCCAACAAAAGTCGAAAAAAACTCAACCCAGCAAAATTGGTAAAAGACTTGTCCAAGGCATTCAAGATGAAGGGTAAATCAGTATCGTTTCCAATTTATCCCTTTTAATACCGGTTGACATGTCTCCTTTTCTTGTTACAGGAAATATTTATACTAACATGTAACATGTTGGAGGAGACAAATCCAAAAGAAAATGATGATCATTTGACAAGATCTATTCTGGTGAAAAATGGGGGGCATTTAACCGCTAAACCATGGCGGTCGCTGTCACTAAACAAACCAAAATGCTCCCTCACCCATATGTCTCATCGTGCAGTGGCAAAACTTGAGACAAACCGCTCCTCGACATAAGGAGTGGGCTTCCCAATTTGTTCAATCCACCCACATACCAGGGGCAATTCAAATCCGCCCATGTTTGCACATTATATAAATACACATGATGCTAAAAATTGTCACATCGGCATTGTGTTTACACATTTCACGAATTATGTATGATTATTCCGCATGTTTAATTTACCAACTCCAACTTAGAGCATAAACTGCATAGGAGACATCAAATGTGCAAAATGGGGCATAACAGAATGAGGAAAGTTAAACCATTTCTACACAGGTCTAACATTTTAATCTACAGATAAACAGCCTTTCTCTAGAGTGAGAGAAAGCCCCTTCGGACTAAAATCCCCCATTCAGATTACATTCGAGGCATTCATATTATGAGAACCTCCTTAAATAGAATTGGTAATGCAAACTTGACAGAATAGTTTTACATGATCCACATTTTGATTGATTGCATCATGAGTTATCACACAGACTACTTCTAATCATTGCTAACTTAGCTGAACAATTTTGTATGAACCAATAAACGCATTGATGAAAATGCTTGCACATGTTAGCTCTGACTTTGCTTGACAGGCAATACATTCCCGATGTATGAGTTTTCTTCCAAAGTCTTGAAATTCATTCGGCGATTATTGAATGAACAAGCCTAGTTGTCGAGAAGCCACCAAGCATTTCTTCCAAATTCTCAAGTAACTATATCATCAACCTGAACCTTTCAAGAGAATGAATTCTGACGGTTGTTGGGGTACTCGAATCCATTGCGGTATATATAGGTATCCACCTTCTTCAATAAAGCATGATTTGTCTCAAGGACAGAAATGTTCGAGACCTTTTGATTTCTGCCTCTTTGGTTTATTCGTAAAGCGACAAGAGAATATAATTTGGGTTTGAGCTTCCGTAGGATTCCTGATCTCCCCAGATTTAAGAATGGCACCCTTTGAGGTACACCAAGCCCTTCTTACAGGCAAACTAAGTCCTTCTTACAGGCAAACTAAGTCCTTCTTACATACAAACCAAGTCCTTCTTACAGGCAAACCAAGTCCTTCTTACAGGCATAAAGTCCTTCTTACAGGCAAACTAAGTCCTTCTTACAGGCAAACCAAGTCCTTCTTACAGGCACAAAGTCCTTCTTACAGGCAAACCAAGTCCTTCTTACAGGCAAACAAAGTCCTTCTTACAGGCAAAACAAGTCCTTCTTACAGGCAAATCAAGTCCTTCTTACAGGTACAAAGTCCTTCTTACAGGCACAAAGTCCTTCTTACAGGCAAATCAAGTCCTTCTTACAGGCAAATCAAGTCATTCTTACAGGCACACTAAGTCCTTCTTACAGGCAAACCAAGTCCTTCTTACAGGCACAAAGTCCTTCTTACAGGCAAATCAAGTCCTTCTTACAGGCAAACTAAGTCTTTCTTACAGGCAAACCAAGTCCTTCTTACAGGCACCAAGTTCTTCTTACAGGCAAATCAAGTCCTTCTTACAGGCACAAAGTCCTTCTTACAGGCAAATCAAGTCCTTCTTACAGGCATAAAGTCCTTCTTACAAGCAAATCAAGTCCTTCTTACAGGCAAATCAAGTCCTTCTTACAGGCATAAAGTCATTCTTACAGGCAAACAAAGTCCTTCTTACAGGCAACGCAAGTCCTTCTTACAGGCACAAAGTCCTTCTTACAGGCAAAGTAAGTCCTTCTTACAGGCAAATCAAGTCCTTCTTACAGGCAAATTAAGTCCTTTTTACAGGCAAATCAAGTCCTTTTTACAGGCAAATCAAGTCCTTCTTACAGGCACAAGTCCTTTTTACAGACACCAAGTCCTTTCTACAAGCACCAAGTCCTTCTTACAGGTATCTCCATGGGGTGACCTACCATACGGGTCAAATCTCAATCAAAATTTAATCAGTAGAATCCTTTTATTAGGAATCTACCATGGTACGACCCACCATACGGGTCAAATGGTATGACCCACTATACGGGTCAAATTTTAATTCAATTTTTAATCAGTAGAATCCTTTTATTAGGAATCTACCATGGGTTGATCCACCATACGGGTTCAAGTTCAACCACCCTAAAGTTTTTTAATATAACGAATCCTTAGGTTCTCATTTCATTTTCAGTGGAACATTCATGTCACGACTCTTTTTATTTCCTTGTATTGAGTCGATTAGAATTCAGGTGTCATCTCGTCTTTGAAATGAACCTCTACCGAGCTTCCTTTCAAAGAGGGGCAGCTGTTGACACCTGATTTTTAATCATTTTTTCTATTGCTAAAGTAATAAAAAATCCATAAAAATTCATAAAATTGAAAAATCAACTTTGGGGACCTTAGCCAAGCCTAGGGAACCAATTTTGACCAAAAAACGATTTTTCATATTTTCAGTATTTTTACGTATAATTTATTTATTTATTTTCGAAAATTAATAGAAAATCCATAAAAATTCATAAAATTGAAAAATCAACTTTGGGAACCTTAGCCAAGCCTAGGGAACGAATTTTGACCAAAAAATAATTTTTCATATTATATATCCCGACCCTCTAAAAAAATTTTAAATTTTAAAGGGGGTTAACGGATTATTAGGTTAATTAGATTTGACTAACCTAACGCGGACCCTCCCAAGCCCTACCGAATCGCAACTTTGGTTTTTGTTTAAATGATTTTGAAATTTGGAGTCGCCACTAATCATTCTTGGTAGGTTGATTAGGAACCTAAATAAATTAGCGGGAGAACTAATTTATTCCTGCGAACCAGAGATTATGAGTTCGGGGACTTGGTTACACTAGTTAATTAAAACTAATGCCCTTTCGGTACCTTAATTTCATGGATATCTTAATTCGGTAACTCAGGCTTGGTTTATTCCTAAGGCTCTAGTAGGGTATTCTCTTTTGTGTTTTCACTTTTTAAATAGGATGCATGGATGGTATATATTTTTATTTGTTATATTTTTTTAAGTGTTAAAGATTTCCTGAAGCCGAAAGAGGGAGTGTGTTAACGACTTCTGTGCAGTATTACGACCTACTCATCTTTTGGGTCTGATGATTCAAAAATTAAATTATAGGAAGTACATGACAGTGAATAAACACCTCCAATGGGAGGCTTAGCATTGGCTTGGCTCTTCCCTTTGGGATTTAAGGTACAGGTATTTAAGTTGCAGGTATTTAAACTACTGTAAGTAAAAACCTCCAATGGGAGGCTAAGCATTGGCTTGGCTCTTTCCTTTGGGATTTAAGGTACATGTATTTAAGTTGCAGGTATTTAACTACTGTAAGTAAAAACCTCCAATGGGAGGCTAAGCATTGGCTTGGCTCTTCCCTTTGGGATTTAAGGTACAGGTATTTAAGTTGCAGGTATTTAACTACTGTAAGTAAAAACCTCCAATGGGAGGCTAAGCATTGGCTTGGCTCTTCCCTTTGGGATTTAAGGTGCAGGTATTTAAGTTGCAGGTATTTAACTACTGTAAGTAAAAACCTCCAATGGGAGGCTAAGCATTGGCTTGGCTCTTCCCTTTGGGATTTATTATGCAGGTATTTAAGTTGCAGGTATTTAACTACTGTAAGTAAAAACCTCCAATGGGAGGCTAAGCATTGGCTTGGCTCTTCCCTTTGGGATTTAAGGTACAGGTATTTAAGTTGCGGATGGACTTTGTCCTCTCCATTCTGGGGTATGAATTCTTTAAAATGAAATACAACGAATTGATTCAACAATTTGAAATTTGTGCGCGCTTGAGGACTCATCCAAGCCGATTTTGTGCTTCCATAGGGTTGACCATTGATATAGAGCTGCGGCTTCCTGACATAAAATAGAGTGAAGTGTCAGTATACAAAATATGTGCTAATATGCACCTAAAACCAGAAGAGTGGAAAGAGTACTTATCTCCCATTTTTTTTGGGAGGGATTTCTATAATTGATTTTCGCTCTCTATGTTCCCAATATAGAGAGTTTCTTTTGAATTAAGAGGGACTTTTAGTCACAGATCAGTTGAGAAATCGGTGGACAGCTTAGGAGCTTGTCTGGGCCGATTTTTGCATCTCTACGAGATTTTTGCTGTTGACATAGAGATATCCTTCTCCTGACATAAATATGGGAAAAAAAAGGAGATGGAGAAAGTGTATACAATTTGTGCTAATTTGTGAGTAAAACCATAAATAAATGAATTACTAAAAACACTTAGCTCGAATTTGCTTGCTCGTTGACAAGGATGAACTCTTGATTTATATTGATCGATGAAAGAATTTGTGATGATAACCCATAACTTTAAACTCCCATCATCTTCAAAATTCTCTCTCTTTTGGTATTTTCTTTCTCTCAAATTTTTCTTCAATCTCCCAAAACTCTCTCAAATATCCAAAATTTTCTCTCCAAAAAAATTCCTCAAACACTTCAAATTTTCTCTCCAAAAAAATTCTCTCAAACACTTCAAATTTTCTCTCCAAAGAATCCAATCCTCTCTCAAGCTCACTTCTTCCTCCTTTTATAATCTACTCATCTATCTCCCATTCTAATTTTTCCACTAACTCTATCTCCCATTCTAATTTCTCCACTAACTCTTCTTCATTTTCATCTTCCATTCTCAATCTCTATCTCACATTCTAATCTCTCCACTAACTCTTCTTCATCTTCATCTTCCCTTCTCCATATTTATCTCCCATTCTAATTTCTCCACTAACTCTTCTTCATCTCTATCTTCCCTTCTCTATTCTTATCTTCCATTCTAATTTCTCCACTAACTCTTCTTCATCTCCATCTTCCCTTCTCTATTCTTATCTTATTTTCTCCATCCATTCTTCTCCAACTTCTCTTCTTCATCTCCTCTTCTCCATCTTCCCTTCTCTATTCTAATTTATCCACTAACTCTTCTTTTTGTTATTTGTAAAATAATCCTTCAAGAGTTAGGTATTTGCACTCTAGTCCTTGAATTTTAAGTATTTACAATTCAGTCCCTGAAAAAATATATTTCTTTGAGTCTAAATCTCCTCACAATTTTTGACACACTAAAATTTACCACATGTCAAATTTAAGCTCATTTCTTGCCACTGAAAATAATGCAGAATTTAATTAAAGCCCTTTTACAAAATTGAGTCATTCTGGGTATAATTGGGCAAAGATGAAAATTTAAAATATTAGAAGACAATGTCACAACTCATAAAAAGTGAAAATTAAAAATAAGTTGACTCAAATTAAAAATTTTTAGGCCCGATTCGAGATTATACTCGTGAAGGAACACGTGACTCGAATTGAATTTTTCTGAATTTGCGATGGCCAATATAAAAATAGATTTAATAAAAATATTAACTATCTTTGTGTATTTTTTTGGCCTCAAATGTTATTTTTCCAAAATTTTCAAGTATTTTTGTATTATTTATTTTTAAAAAAAAATTAAAAAAATATATAAAAAATATGAAAATTTATTTTTTGTTCAAAAATGGTTGCCTAGGCTTGGCCAAGGCTTCCAAAGCTGATTTTACAATTTTCACATTTTTCTTAATTTTTTGTTTTATAAATTTTCGAAATTAAAAATACCGAAAAATATCGAAAATATGAAAAATCATTTTTTGGTCAAAAGTGGTTCCCTAGGCTTGGCTAAGGTCCCCAAAGTTGATTTTTCAATTTTATGAATCTTTATGAATTTTCTATTAATTTTCGAAAATAAATAAATAAAAAAATACGTAAAAATACTGAAAATATGAAAAATCGGTTTTTGGTCAAAATTGGTTCCCTAGGCTTCGCTAAGGTCTCCAAAGTTGATTTTTCAAGTTTATGAATTTTTATGGATTTTTTATTACTTTAGCAATAGAAAAAATGATTAAAAATCAGGTGTCAACAGCTGCCCCTCTTTGAAAGGAGGCTCGGTAGAGGTTCATTTCAAAGACGAAATGACACCCGAATTGTAATCGACTCAATACAAGGAAATAAAAAGAGTCGTGACATGAATGTTCCACTGAAAATGAAATGAGAACCAAAGGATTCGTTATATAAAACTTTAGGGTGGTTGAACTTGAACCCGTATGGTGGATCAACCCATGGTAGATTCCTAATAAAAGGATTCTACTGATTAAAAATTGAATTAAAATTTGACCCGTATGGTGGGTCATACCATTTGACCCGTATGGTGGGTCGTACCATGGTAGATTCCTAATAAAAGGATTCTACTGATTAAATTTTGATTGAAATTTGACTTGTATGGTAGGTCAACTCATGGTAGATTCCAAATGAAAGGATTCTACTAATTAAATTTTGATTGAGATTTGACCCGTATGGTAGGTCACCCCGTCGAGATACTTGTAAGAAGGACTTGGTGCCTGTAGAAAGGACTTGGTGCCTGTAAAAAGGACTTGGTGCCTGTAAAAAGGACTTTGTGCCTGTAAAAAGGACTTAATGCCTGTAAAAAGGACTTCATTTGCCTGTAAGAAGGACTTGATTTGCCTGTCTGTAAGAAGGACTTGATTTGCCTGTAAGAAGGACTTACTTTGCCTGTAAGAAGGACTTTGTGCCTGTAAGAATGACTTGCTTTGCCTGTAAGAAGGACTTGATTTGCCTGTAAGAAGGACTTTGTTTGCCTGTTTTGTTTGCCTGTAAGAAGGACTTTATGCCTGTAAGAAGGACTTGATTTGCCTGTAAGAAGGACTTGCTTTGCCTGTAGGAAGGACTTTGTTTGCCTGTAAGAAGGACTTGGTTTGCCTGTAAGAAGGACTTGATTTGCCTATAAGAAGGACTTTATTTGCCTGTAAGAAGGACTTTATGCCTGTAAGAAGGACTTGATTTGCCTGTAAGAAGGACTTTGTGCCTGTAAGAAGGACTTGATTTGCCTGTAAGAAGGACTTGCTTTGCCTGTAGGAAGGACTTTGTTTGCCTGTACGCAGGACTTGATTTGCCTGTAAGAAGGACTTGATTTACCTCAAAGGGTGCCATTCTGGAATCTGGGGAGACCAGGAATCCGGCAGAAGCTCAAACCCAATTTAACCTACCATGAAGGGTGCATGTATATGCCGCTCTGGATTCGAGCACCCTGAGAATCGTCAGAATTCATTCTCTTGAAAGGTTCAGGGCGAAGATATATTTACCTGAGGATTTGGAAGGAACGCCTAGTGGTTTCTAGATAACCAGGCTTGTTCATTCAACCCGAACATTGGGAATGTGTCACCCCAGACATGTGGACGGGTCAAGTAAATTGGGGAGTCTACTCCTTACGTCAATGAATGGCTTATCTCGGACTTTGCCCCTGCACAATAAAATGCAAGGGTGAAGGGGTCGAGTGAATTTTAAAAGATTTGGGCTTGTTTAATGTTGACAACTGTCATAGTCGTCGATCGAATGTCCCTGCAAGAAGGAAATCAGAAGGGTTATCTTTAAAACCAAATGCGTTAAGGAAGATATACTCTCCTTTTCAATTCAGGTTTTCCATCAATTTGCCCCATTTTCATCAGGACGGATCTCATCAGATGATCATCATTTTTCCATTTGGGGTTGTCTCCCTTTACCAGCTTCGCTGGGTTGATTTTCCGTTAACCTTTGTTGGACAATTTGATCTTGTTCGTCGACTATTCTGCAAAAAATAATTTACAAAAATTTGTCTTATTTATTTATAATATTCACAACATTTCCTAAACTTGGAGATCGAACTAGGGGCGTTTCGGATCACTGTCATTCCCTCATGTTATGAAGGTTCTCTTTTAATGTAAGAGCCAATTTTTGCTAACATAATCTTATCATGTTGCATCGGATAAACTCCCTTTTACGACGCCATCTGACAATTTCCTTTGGCTGTAAAATGAGTATGCTAACAGGTAACTCAGCTCGTAGACTCCCTTTCTTCGTAATCTTCTAGCCTGAATAATGTTATTTAGGTTGTTTTCTCCATCTAGGTGTTCCTCTTAAACCTGCAATATAGAGAAAGTGATGCAAGTGCATACATGTATGCATGGAATATATGTAGTGGCCTTCAATGTGGCTCAGACACCTATGAGATATGAAGACTGATCCGATCTTTATCTTATTCAAGGGTAATATTTCTTGACAGCATCTGCATTTACAGGACTTGCCAATTCCTCTTCATCCATATTTATGAGAATTAAAGCACCGCCGGGTAGAACTTTCTGTACTACATACGGACCCTCATAATTTGGTGCGAACTTGCCCCCGTCTTGGCCCAATTATACCTAGAATGACTTAATTTTGCAAAAGGGCTTTAAGTAAATTATGCATTATTTTCAGCGACAAGAAATAAGCTTAAATTTGACATATGGTAAATTTTGGCGTGTTAAAAATTGTGAGGAGATTTGGACTTAAAGAAATATATTTTTTCAGGGACTGAATTGTAAATACTTAAAATTCAAGGACTAAAGTGCAAATACCTAACTCTTGAAGGATTATTTTACAAATAATAAAAAGAAAAGTTAGTGGATAAATTAGAATAGAGAAGGGAAGATGAAGAAGATGAGATGAAGAAGAGAAGTTGGAGAAGAATGGATGGAGAAAATAAGATAAGAATAGAGAAGGGAAGATGGAGATGAAGAAGAGTTAGTAGAGAAATTAGAATGGAAGATAAGAATAGAGAAGGGAAGATGGAGATTAAGAAGAGTTAGTGGAGAAATTAGAATGGGAGATAAATATGGAGAAGGGAAGATGAAGATGAAGAAGAGTTAGTGGAGAGATTAGAATGTGAGATAGAGATGGAGAATGGAAGATGAAAATGAAGAAGAGTTAGTGGAGAAATTAGAATGGGAGATAGAGTTAGTGGAAAAATTAGAATGGGAGATAGATGAGTAGGTTATAAAAGGAGAAAGAAGTGAGCTTGAGAGAGGATTCTGGGGAGAGAAAATTTGAAGTGTTTAGGATTGGATTTTTTGGAGAGAAAATTTTGGATGTTTGATAGAGTTTTGGGAGATTGAAGAAAAATTTGAGAGAAAGAAAATACCAAAAGAGAGAGAATTTTGAAAATGATGGGAGTTTAAAGCTAGGGGTTATCATCACAAATTCCTTCATCGATCAATATAAATCAAGAGTTCATCCTCGTCAACGAGCAAGCAAATTCGAGCTAAGTGTTTTTATTTAGTCATTTATTTATGGTTTTACTCGCAAATTAGCACAAATTGTATACACTTTCTCCATCTCCCATTTTTTCCATATTTTATGTCAGGAGAAGGATATCTCTATGTCAACAGCAAAAATCTCGTAGAGATGCAAAAATCGGCCCAGACAAGCTCCTAAGCTGTCCACCGATTTCTCAACTGATCTGTGACTAAAAGTCCCTCTTAATTCAAAAGAAACTCTCTATATTGGGAACATAGAGAGCGAAAATCAATTATAGAAATCCCTCCAAAAAAAAACGGGAGATAAGTACTCTTTCCACTCTTTTGGTTTTAGGTGCAGATTAGCACATATTTTGTATACTGACACTTCACTCTATTTTATGTCAGGAAGCCGCAGCTCTATATCAATGGTCAACCCTATGGAAGCACAAAATCGGCTTGGAGGAGTCCTCAAGCGCGCACAAATTTCAAATTGTTGAATCAATTCATTGTATTTCATTTTAAAGAATTCATACCCCAGAATGGAGAGGACAAAGTCTATCCGCAATTTAAATATCTGCACCATAAATCCCAAAGGGAAGAGCCAAGCCAATGCTTAGCCTCCCATTGGAGGTTTTTACTTACAGTAGTTAAATACCTGCAACTTAAATACCTGTACCTTAAATCCCAAAGGGAAGAGCCAAGCCAATGCTTAGCCTCCCATTGGAGGTTTTTACTTACAGTAGTTAAATACCTGCAACTTAAATACATGTACCTTAAATCCCAAAGGGAAGAGCCAAGCCAATGCTTAGCCTCCCATTGGAGGTTTTTACTTACAGCAGTTTAAATACTTGCAACTTAAATACATGTATCTTAAATCCCAAAGGGAAGAGCCAAGCCAATGCTAGGCCTCCCATTGGAGGTGTTTATTCACTGTCATGTACTTCATATAATTTGATTTTTGAATCATCAGGCCCAAAAGATGAGTAGGTCGTAATACTGCACAGAAGTCGTTAGCACACTCCCTCTTTCGGCTTCAGGGAATCTTTAACACTTAAAAAATATAACAAATAAAAATATATACTATCCATGCATCCTATTTAAAAGGTGAAAACACAAAAGAGAATACCATACTAGAGCTTTAGGAATAAACTAAGCCTGTGTTGCCGAATTAGGATATCCATGAAATTAAGGTACCGAAAGGGCATTAGTTTTAATTAACTAGTGTAACCAAGTCCCCGAGCTCATAATCTCTGGTTCGCAGGAATAAATTAGTTCTCCCGCTAATTTATTTAGGTTTCTAATCGACCTACCAAGAACGATTAGTGGCGACTCCAAATTTCAAAATCATTTAAACAAAAACCAAAGTTGCGATTCGGTAGGGCTTGGGAGGGTCCGCGTTAGGTTAGTCAAATCTAATTAACCTAATAATCCGTTAACCCCCTTTAAAATTTAAAATGTTTTTAGAGGGTCGCGACAGACTGGGGATCGCGACAGCTTGGCGACTCCACTGGGGACGAGATTTTTAAATTTTCGAAAAAAGATACCAATTGGAATACTTGAATTTTTTCGTAATTTTAAAAGTCTTAGTGGACTTAGGCCAATGAAAATTTCATGGATATCTCGCTTCTGGCGATCTTGTTTGGGACTCATTCTATAGGTGTTATATGTTTTTGCAGGATGGGAGTTATAAGGGGTGGAGTGTTTGGCTAACCCCTTTGTTTTGCAGGCTCGGTGTTTGGTTTATTTGTTTAATTTCGCACATTTTTAGAAGCGCTGTTTTGATATCAATTGTTGTGCATGTCTTGCATACTCTGAGGATCACGACACCTGCACACACAAGCGTCTAAACCCAAGTCGCGAAATTCTTCCTAGAAAACCATAGATAGGGATCGAATATGCAAAGCTCTTGCGTCGATTGCGCTCGGGTTGACCATATTTTATCCCGCTCATTATCTGAATTGACAATTCTTCCCATTGCGATTTGATTGCGCGGAGGATAAGTTTGTCAATTCAGATAGTGGGGGCCTTTTTGGGTCCATACCTTGTCTCTCCTTCTTTTATTTTCTAGAGTCCACTCCTCACTTGAGTCATGCGCATGACTATGTGATTTACATTTCTCCAAGGTAAAAGTAAGTTCTCTAATTTTATCTTGTATTTATTCTCGGTCGGTCCATGCTAGGTGTTACTCAGTTTTTGAGCTTGATATTATGACCATTCTTTTAAAAGAAAATAAAAATTAAATTTGCCCCCCTTTTCTTTTAAAAAATTTTTTTGAAAAAATGATGTGAAAAAAATCCCTTCAGGGGAATTTTATTAACCGATAAGGGATTTTTGTCATGTTTTTATTGCTTCAATAAAAATGAAATTTTCCTGAAAAAATTTTCCTCTGAAAATTTATTTCAATAAAAAGAAAAATTCCTTCAAAAAAAAAACTTTGGTAAACATCAAGTGATTTTATCATATTTTTCAAATTATAAAAACTTGCAAGAAAATTCTTTTCGAGAAATTCGCTCCTATTTTTCTAAGAAAATTTTCTCTAAATAAAATTAGACTAATGTTTAGGGGGAATTTTGCTCACCAATAAAGGATTTCTGTCATGTCTTTCCTACTTCAATAAAAATAAAATTTTCCTGACAAATTTACCTCTGAAAATTTATTTTGATAAAAAGGAAAATTCCTTCAAAAAAATGTTGGTAAACATCAAGTGATTTTATTACATTTTTCAAATTATAAAAACTTGCAAGAAAATTCTTCTCGAGAAATTCGCTCATGTTTTTCTAAGAAAATTTTCTCTAAATAAAATTAGACTAATATCTCGAGGGAATTTTGTTGACCAATAAAGGATTTTTGTTATGTCTTTCCTACTTCAATAAAAATAAAATTTTCTTGACAAATTTACCTCTGAAAATTTATTTTGATAAAAAGGAAAATTCCTTCAAAAAATGTTGGTAAACATCAAGTGATTTTACCACATTTTTCAAAGTATAAAAATCTGCAAGAAAACTCTTTTCGAGAAATTCGCCCATGTTTTTCTAAGAAAATTGTATCTAAATAAAATTAGGCTAATGTCTCGGGGGAATTTTATTGACTAATAAAGGATTTTTGTTATGTCTTTCCTGCTCCAATAAAAATAAAATTTTCCTAATAAATATACCTCTGAAAATTTATTTTGATAGAAAATTCCTTCAGAAAATTTGATCAAGAGATTTTATCACACTTTCCAAGTTATAAAAATCTCAAGAAAATTATTTTTGAAAAATCCACATGTGACCTCCTAAGAAAATTTCATTTGATTTCTCAACAAAATGGAAGAATAAAATTAGACTAATGTAGGAATCATGGGCCGACCTTTCTTGCATCATGTACTAATTATATCCTTTACTTTTGTAGGAAATCCCAGGTATCCCAGGCGGGGGTAAAGTTTGGTTCATTTGTCAGTTAATGAACACGTACGGGCCGTATATTTTGATATGACAGTGAATTTACACCGATTAAACACTGGGGCATATTTAATATATTGCAGAGGATCCCACGTCTTTTGAAAGACAATAAGGTTGATATAATCAGGACCCATGAAACAAGTACCTTAACCTGATTAAATCAACCAGAGACTGGTCTTAAAATTTCCTCGGATCCGAAACACGCGGAGGGTTTTTAGAGGACCGAGGTTCTATTAATGAACGTGGCCCACAAGTATTTCTCTCGACGCTACAGGCGCCCGACACGAGCAAGTGGGCACCGAAAGAAACAAAACGCGGTTGAAGTGGGGCACGCAACAAATGGCTGAATTTATTGACACACTGATCGAGTGGTGGCAGCTTTATTAATTTACATGATTGAACGCGGATCTCTAGGCGGCTGGTGGAAAGCTACACTGAATGCCTCTCTAATGTTCTTGATATCAACGTCTACCGCAACCCGCGAGAGCATCATGAAGAAGATTAAGCCTCAATATCTTCAGCACCCTAAATCGTTCCCCAGAAGAGGAGATGACAGGAAAATTAAACAAAAAACACGTGAAGCCTTTCTTTCATTCCATTTATCAAAAAGTATTACAACAGTTCACTTGGGAGGAAAAGTAAAGTCAAACTGAGCCATGATAACCATTACGAAAGAGCTCAACTGACTCTCTAGACAGTTTGATGCTGATGAAGCACCAGAGCTTTAATGTGCATACGGATCCTGTATTTTAAAACTAGTGATCACGGGACCTGCAACACGGCCGATGCGTACCTGATCCAGAACAACGCTAGCTGATCACTCAAGAGCCTGCAAAGGGAAGAAGATCAAACCTAGACGAATACGTCTACTTAGTTTCATCGCACGTTCTCACCTTTTATCGATGTCCAAAATTAATGCACAAGCTAGAAGTAATCATTTCCCTTTCCCCCCTATTAAATGCTCGGAGCCGTTAACCGCTCCAAACTCGAAAAAATTAATATCGAGACGAAATCCGCGTAAATTTGAAGGGTAAATCCGTATCGTTCCAATTTACCCTTAAATTGCTCCGGTTTTAAATTTGATCCCTTCTATTTTCAGGAATTTGCAAAAGCGACTCGAGAATACAGTCGTATCCAAAAACAAAATTCCCTAGTCGGGCTAAATTGGGGGCAAATCAACTCATGGATATTACCATAGAGTGGACAGCTTCATATAAGGGAAAATGCGAACGAGAGACCCGAACAATCTCAGACATGGGTAATTCTGTATCGTTCTAATTTGCACATAATCATCTCGAGTCCTAAATTGTTTTATTCCATTCTTAACAGGGATTGCAAATTACCTCGAGAAATACCGTAACAAGGCCCAAGGTGATACAACAGGGCCGCGTTATCCCCAAGGATTAACCTTTGAAAAGAAAGCCCCATGGACACCTACGGTCCAATGGACCGAATGGTATGGGGGATAACAGTAGGTCCGAAATATCACGAGTTCGATCCCCAAGGAATACTCGACGAGTAATACCGAAGTCAATATTTTACCACATTCTCGGCTTAATGGTGAAGCATCCAACAAAAGTCGAAAAAAACTCAATCCAGCAAAATTGGTAAAAGACTTGTCCAAGGCATTCAAGATGAAGGGTAAATCAGTATCGTTTCCAATTTATCCCTTTTAATACTGGTTGATATGTCTCCATTTCTTTTTACAGGAAATATTTATACTAACATGTAACATGTTGAAGGAGACAAATCCAAAAGAAAATGATGATCATCTGACAAGATCTATTCTGGTAAAAAATGGGGCAAGTTGATCGCAAGCTCTGAAGCGAAAAAGCAAATATGTCTTCCTTATCTCGAATAATTTCTTTGCTTTTTGCAGGGGCATTTAACCGCTAAACCATGGCAGTCGCTGTCACTAAACAAACCAAAATGCTCCCTCACCCATATGCCTTATCGTGCAGGGGCAAAACTTGAGACAAACCGCTCCTCAACACAAGGAGTGGGCTTCCCAATTTGTTCGATCCACCCACACACCAGGGGCAATTCAAATCCACCCATGTTTACACATTATATAAACACACATGATGCTAAAAAATTGTCACATCGGCATTGTGTTTACACATTTTAGGAATTATGTATGACCATTTCGCATGTTTAATTTACCAACTCCAACTTAGAGCATAAACTGCATAGGAGACATCAAATGTGCAAAATGGAGCATAACAGGATGAGGAAAGGCAAACCATTTCCACACAGGTCTAACATTTTAATCTACAAATAAACAGCCTTCCTCCAGAGTGAGAGAAAGCCCTTTCGGAATGAAGTCCCCCATTCAGATTACATTCGAGGTGTTCATACTATAAGAACCTCCTTAAACAGAAGTAGTAATGCAATACATGATCCATATGTTGATCGATTGCATCATGAGTTATTACATAGACTGCCTTTAATCATGGCAAACTTAGCTGAACAATTTTGTATGAACCAATGAACGCATTGATGAAAATGCTTGCACATGTTACCTCTGACATTGCCTGACAGGCAACACATTCCCGGTGTTTGAGTTACCTTCCAAAGTCTTGAAATTCATTCGGCGATTATTGAATGAACAAGCCTGGTTGTCGAGAAGCCACCAAGCATTTCTTTCAAATTCTCAAGTAAGTATATCTTCAACCTGAACCTTTCAAGAGAATGAATCCTGACGGTTGTTGGGGTACTCGAATCCATTGCGGTATATACAGGTATCCACATTTTTCAATAAAGCATGATTTGTCTCAAGGACAGAAATGTTCGAGACCTTTTGATCTCTGCCTCTTTGGTTTATTCCTAAAGCGACAGGAGAATATAATTTGGGTTTGAGCTTCTGCAGGATTCCTGGTCTCCCCAGATTTCAGAATGGCACCCTTTGAGGTACACCAAGCCCTTCTTACAGGCAAACTAAGTCCTTCTTACAGGCAAACCAAGTCCTTCTTACAGGCACAAAGTCCTTCTTACAGGCAAACCAAGTCCTTCTTACAGGCACAAAGTCCTTCTTACAGGCAAACCAAGTCCTTCTTACAGGCACAAAGTCCTTCTTACAGGCAAACCAAGTCCTTCTTACAGGCATAAAGTCCTTCTTACAAGCAAATCAAGTCCTGCTTACAGGCAAACAAAGTCCTTCCTACAAGCAAAGCAAGTCCTTCTTACAGGCAAATCAAGTCCTTCTTACAGGCACAAAGTCCTTCTTACAGGCAAATCAAGTCCTTCTTACAGGCACAAAGTCCTTCTTACAGGCAAATCAAGTCCTTCTTACAGGCATAAAGTCCTTCTTACAGGCAAATCAAGTCCTTCTTACAGGCAAACTAAGTCCTTCTTACAGGCAAACTAAGTCCTTTTTACAGGCAAACCAAGTACTTCTTACAAGCACAAAGTCCTTCTTACAGGCAAACCAAGTCCTTCTTACAGGTTAAGGTACTTGTTTCATGGGTCCTGATTATATCAACCTTATTGTCTTTCAAAAGACGTGGGATCCTCTGCAATATATTAAATATGCCCCAGTGTTTAATCGGTGTAAATTCACTGTCATATCAAAATATACGGCCCGTACGTGTTCATTAACTGACAAATGAACCAAACTTTACCCCCGCCTGGGATACCTGGGATTTCCTACAAAAGTAAAGGATATAATTAGTACATGACGCAAGAAAGGTCGGTCCATGATTCCTACATTAGTCTAATTTTATTCTTCCATTTTGTTGAGAAATCAAATGAAATTTTCTTAGGAGGTCACATGTGGATTTTTCAAAAATAATTTTCTTGAGATTTTTATAACTTGGAAAGTGTGATAAAATCTCTTGATCAAATTTTCTGAAGGAATTTTCTATCAAAATAAATTTTCAGAGGTATATTTATTAGGAAAATTTTATTTTTATTGGAGCAGGAAAGACATAACAAAAATCCTTTATTAGTCAATAAAATTCCCCCGAGACATTAGCCTAATTTTATTTAGATACAATTTTCTTAGAAAAACATGGGCGAATTTCTCGAAAAGAGTTTTCTTGCAGATTTTTATACTTTGAAAAATGTGGTAAAATCACTTGATGTTTACCAACATTTTTTGAAGGAATTTTCCTTTTTATCAAAATAAATTTTCAGAGGTAAATTTGTCAAGAAAATTTTATTTTTATTGAAGTAGGAAAGACATAACAAAAATCCTTTATTGGTCAACAAAATTCCCTCGAGATATTAGTCTAATTTTATTTAGAGAAAAGTTTCTTAGAAAAACATGAGCGAATTTCTCGAGAAGAATTTTCTTGCAAGTTTTTATAATTTGAAAAATGTAATAAAATCACTTGATGTTTACCAACATTTTTTTTGAAGGAATTTTCCTTTTTATCAAAATAAATTTTCAGAGGTAAATTTGTCAGGAAAATTTTATTTTTATTGAAGTAGGAAAGACATGACAAAAATCCTTTATTGGTGAATAAAATTTCCCCTAGACATTAGTCTAATTTTATTTAGAGAAAATTTTCTTAGAAAAACATGAGCGAATTTCTCGAAAAGAATTTTTTTGCAAGTTTTTATAATTTGAAAAATATGATAAAATCACTTGATGTTTACCAAAGTTTTTTTTTTGAAGGAATTTTTCTTTTTATTGAAATAAATTTTAAGAGGAAAATTTTTTCAGGAAAATTTCATTTTTATTGAAGCAATAAAAACATGACAAAAATCCCTTATCGGTTAATAAAATTCCCCTGAAGGGATTTTTTTCACATCATTTTTTCAAAAAAATTTTTTAAAAGAAAAGGGGGGCAAATTTAATTTTTATTTTCTTTTAAAAGAATGGTCGTAATATTAAGCTCAAAAACTGACTAACACCTAGCATGGACCGACCGAGAATAAATACAAGATAAAATTAGAGAACTTACTTTTACCTTGGAGAAATGTAAATCACATAGTCATGCGCATGACTCAAGTGAGGAGTGGACTCTAGAAAATAAAAGAAGGAGAGACAAGGTATGGACCCAAAAAGGCCCCCACTATCTGAATTGACAAACTTATCCTCCGCGCAATCAAATCGCAATGGGAAGAATTGTCAATTCAGATAATGAGCGGGATAAAATATGGTCAACCCTAGCGCAATCGACGCAAGAGCTTTGCATATTCGATCCCTATCTATGGTTTTCTAGGAAGAATTTCGCGACTTGGGTTTAGACGCTTGTGTGTGCAGGTGTCGTGATCCTCAGAGTATGCAAGACATGCACAACAATTGATATCAAAACAGCGCTTCTAAAAATGTGCGAAATTAAACAAATAAACCCACCACTGAGCCTGCAAAACAAAGGGGTTAGCCAAACACTTCACCCCTTATAACTCCCATCCTGCAAAAACATATAACACCTATAGAATGAGTCCCAAACAAGATCGCCAGAAGCGAGATATCCATGAAATTTTCATTGGCCTAAGTCCACTAAGACTTTTAAAATTACGAAAAAATTCAAGTATTCCAATTGGTATCTTTTTTCGAAAATTTAAAAATCCCGTCCCCAGTGGAGTCGCCAAGCTGTCGCGACCCCCAGTCTGTCGCGACCCTCTAAAAAAATTTTAAATTTTAAAGGGGGTTAACGGATTATTAGGTTAATTAGATTTGACTAACCTAACGCGGACCCTCCTAAGCCCTACCGAATCGCAACTTTGGTTTTTGTTTAAATGATTTTTAAATTTGGAGTCGCCACTAATCGTTCTTGGTAGGTCGATTAGAAACCTAAATAAATTAGCGGGAGAACTAATTTATTCCTGCGAACCAGAGATTATGAGCTCGGGGACTTGGTTACACTAGTTAATTAAAACTAATGCCCTTTCGGTACCTTAATTTCATGGATATCCTAATTCGGCAACTCAGGCTTAGTTTATTCCTACAGCTCTAGTATGGTATTCTCTTTTGTGTTTTCACCTTTTAAATAGGATGCATGGATAGTATATATTTTTATTTGTTATATTTTTTAAGTGTTAAAGATTCCCTGAAGCCGAAAGAGGGAGTGTGCTAACGACTTCTGTGCAGTATTACGACCTACTCATCTTTTGGGCCTGATGATTCAAAAATCAAATTATAGGAAGTACATGACAGTGAATAAACACCTCCAATGGGAGGCCTAGCATTGGCTTGGCTCTTCCCTTTAGGATTTAAGGTACATGTATTTAAGTTGCAAGTATTTAAACTGCTGTAAGTAAAAACCTCCAATGGGAGGCTAAGCATTGGCTTGGCTCTTCCCTTTGGGATTTAAGGTACATGTATTTAAGTTGCAGGTATTTAACTACTGTAAGTAAAAACCTCTAATGGGAGGCTAAGCATTGGCTTGGCTCTTCCCTTTGGGATTTAAGGTACAGGTATTTAAGTTGCAGGTATTTAACTACTGTAAGTAAAAACCTCCAATGGGAGGCTAAGCATTGGCTTGGCTCTTCCCTTTGGGATTTAAGGTATAGGTATTTAAGTTGCAGGTATTTAACTACTGTAAGTAAAAACCTCCAATGGGAGGCTAAGCATTGGCTTGGCTCTTCCCTTTGGGATTTAAGGTACATGTATTTAAGTTGCAGGTATTTAACTACTGTAAGTAAAAACCTCCAATGGGAGGCTAAGCATTGGCTTGGCTCTTCCCTTTGGGATTTATGGTGCAGATATTTAAATTGCGGATAGACTTTGTCCTCTCCATTCTGGGGTATGAATTCTTTAAAATGAAATACAATGAATTGATTCAACAATTTGAAATTTGTGCGCGCTTGAGGACTCCTCCAAGCCGATTTTGTGCTTCCATAGGGTTGACCATTGATATAGAGCTGCGGCTTCCTGACATAAAATAGAGTGAAGTGTCAGTATACAAAATATGTGCTAATCTGCACCTAAAACCAAAAGAGTGGAAAGAGTACTTATCTCCCGTTTTTTTTTTTTTTGAGGGATTTCTATAATTGATTTTCGCTCTCTATGTTCCCATTATAGAGAGTTTCTTTTGAATTAAGAGGGACTTTTAGTCACAGATCAGTTGAGAAATCGGTGGACAGCTTAGGAGCTTGTCTGGGCCGATTTTTGCATCTCTACGAGATTTTTGCTGTTGACATAGAGATATCCTTCTCCTGACATAAAATATGGAAAAAAAGGGAGATGGAGAAAGTGTATACAATTTGTGCTAATTTGCGAGTAAAACCATAAATAAATGACTAAATAAAAACACTTAGCTCGAATTTGCTTGCTCGTTGACGAGGATGAACTCTTGATTTATATTGATCGATGAAGGAATTTGTGATGATAACCCCTAGCTTTAAACTCCCACCATCTTCAAAATTCTCTCTCTTTTGGTATTTTCTTTCTCTCAAATTTTTCTTCAATCTCCCAAAACTCTCTCAAACATCCAAAATTTTCTCTCCAAAAAATCCAATCCTCCCAAACACTTCAAATTTTCTCTCCCAAGAATCCTCTCTCTCTCAAGCTCACTTCTTTCTCCTTTTATAACCTACTCATCTATCTCCCATTCTAATTTTTCCACTAACTCTATCTCCCATTCTAATTTCTCCACTAACTCTTCTTCATTTTCATCTTCCATTCTCCATCTCTATCTCACATTCTAATCTCTCCACTAACTCTTCTTCATCTTCATCTTCCCTTCTCCATATTTATCTCCCATTCTAATTTCTCCACTAACTCTTCTTAATCTCCATCTTCCCTTCTCTATTCTTATCTTCCATTCTAATTTCTCTACTAACTCTTCTTCATCTCCATCTTCCCTTCTCTATTCTTATCTTATTTTCTCCATCCATTCTTCTCCAACTTCTCTTCTTCATCTCCTCTTCTTCATCTTCCCTTCTCTATTCTAATTTATCCACTAACTTTTCTTTTTATTATTTGTAAAATAATCCTTCAAGAGTTAGGAAATGTTGTGAATATTATAAATAAATAAGACAAATTTTTGTAAATTATTTTTTGCAGAATAGTCGACGAACAAGATCAAATTGTCCAACAAAGGTTAACGGAAAATCAACCCAGCGAAGCTGGTAAAGGGAGACAACCCCAAATGGAAAAATGATGATCATCTGATGAGATCCGTCCTGATGAAAATGGGGCAAATTGATGGAAAACCTGAATTGAAAAGGAGAGTATATCTTCCTTAACGCATTTGGTTTTAAAGATAACCCTTCTGATTTCCTTCTTGCAGGGACATTCGATCGACGACTATGACAGTTGTCAACATTAAACAAGCCCAAATCTTTTAAAATTCACTCGACCCCTTCACCCTTGCATTTTATTGTGCAGGGGCAAAGTCCGAGATAAGCCATTCATTGACGTAAGGAGTAGACTCCCCAATTTACTTGACCCGTCCACATGTCTGGGGTGACACATTCCCAATGTTCGGGTTGAATGAACAAGCCTGGTTATCTAGAAACCACTAGGCGTTCCTTCCAAATCCTCAGGTAAATATATCTTCGCCCTGAACCTTTCAAGAGAATGAATTCTGACGATTCTCAGGGTGCTCGAATCCAGAGCGGCATATACATGCACCCTTCATGGTAGGTTAAATTGGGTTTGAGCTTCTGCCGGATTCCTGGTCTCCCCAGATTCCAGAATGGCACCCTTTGAGGTAAATCAAGTCCTTCTTACAGGCAAATCAAGTCCTGCGTACAGGCAAACAAAGTCCTTCCTACAGGCAAAGCAAGTCCTTCTTACAGGCAAATCAAGTCCTTCTTACAGGCACAAAGTCCTTCTTACAGGCAAATCAAGTCCTTCTTACAGGCATAAAGTCCTTCTTACAGGCAAATCAAGTCCTTCTTATAGGCAAACTAAGTCCTTCTTACAGGCAAACCAAGTCCTTCTTACAGGCAAACAAAGTCCTTCCTACAGGCAAAGCAAGTCCTTCTTACAGGCAAATCAAGTCCTTCTTACAGGCATAAAGTCCTTCTTACAGGCAAACAAAACAGGCAAACAAAGTCCTTCTTACAGGCAAAGCAAGTCATTCTTACAGGCACAAAGTCCTTCTTACAGGCAAAGTAAGTCCTTCTTACAGGCAAATCAAGTCCTTCTTACAGGCAAATCAAGTCCTTCTTACAGGCAAATTAAGTCCTTTTTACAGGCATTAAGTCCTTTTTACAGGCACAAAGTCCTTTTTACAGGCACAAGTCCTTTTTACAGGCACCAAGTCCTTTCTACAGGCACCAAGTCCTTCTTACAAGTATCTCCACGGGGTGACCTACCATACGGGTCAAATCTCAATCAAAATTTAATTAGTAGAATCCTTTCATTAGGAATCTACCATGAGTTGACCTACCATACAGGTCAAATTTCAATCAAAATTTAATCAGTAGAATCCTTTTATTAGGAATCTACCATGGTACGACCCACCATACGGGTCAAATGGTATGACCCACCATACGGGTCAAATTTTAATTCAATTTTTAATCAGTAGAATCATTTTATTGGGAATCTACCATGGGTTGATCCACCATACGGGTTCAAGTTCAACCACCCTAAAGTTTTATATAACGAATCCTTTGGTTCTCATTTCATTTTCAGTGGAACATTCATGTCACGACTCTTTTTATTTCCTTGTATTGAGTCGATTACAATTCGGGTGTCATTTCGTCTTTGAAATGAACCTCTACCGAGCCTCCTTTCAAAGAGGGGCAGCTGTTGACACCTGATTTTTAATCATTTTTTCTATTGCTAAAGTAATAAAAAATCCATAAAAATTCATAAACTTGAAAAATCAACTTTGGAGACCTTAGCGAAGCCTAGGGAACCAATTTTGACCAAAAACCGATTTTTCATATTTTCAGTATTTTTACGTATTTTTTATTTATTTATTTTCGAAAATTAATAGAAAATTCATAAAGATTCATAAAATTGAAAAATCAACTTTGGGGACCTTAGCCAAGCCTAGGGAACCACTTTTGACCAAAAAATGATTTTTCATATTTTCGATATTTTTCGGTATTTTTAATTTCGAAAATTCATAAAACAAAAAATTAAGAAAAATGTGAAAATTGTAAAATCAGCTTTGGAAGCCTTGGCCAAGCCTAGGCAACCATTTTTGAACAAAAAATAAATTTTCATATTTTTTATATATTTTTTTAATTTTTTTTTAAAAATAAATAATACAAAAATACTTGAAAATTTTGGAAAAATAACATTTGAGGCCAAAAAAATACACAAAGATAGTTAATATTTTTATTAAATCTATTTTTATATTGGCCATCGCAAATTCAGAAAAATTCAATTCGAGTCACGTGTTCCTTCACGAGTATAATCTCGAATCGGGCCTAAAAATTTTTAATTTGAGTCAACTTATTTTTAATTTTCACTTTTTATGAGTTGTGACATTATCTTCTAATATTTTAAATTTTCATCTTTGCCCAATTATACCCAGAATGACTCAATTTTGTAAAAGGGCTTTAATTAAATTCTGCATTATTTTCAGTGGCAAGAAATGAGCTTAAATTTGACATGTGGTAAATTTTAGTGTGTCAAAAATTGTGAGGAGATTTAGACTCAAAGAAATTTATTTTTTCAGGGACTGAATTGTAAATACTTAAAATTCAAGGACTAGAGTGCAAATACCTAACTCTTGAAGGATTATTTTACAAATAACAAAAAGAAGAGTTAGTGGATAAATTAGAATAGAGAAAGGAAGATGGAGAAGAAGAGATGAAGAAGAGAAGTTGGAGAAGAATGGATGGAGAAAATAAGATAAGAATAGAGAAGGGAAGATGGAGATGAAGAAGAGTTAGTGGAGAAATTAGAATGGAAGATAAGAATAGAGAAGGGAAGATGGAGATGAAGAAGAGTTAGTGGAGAAATTAGAATGGGAGATAAATATGGAGAAGGGAAGATGAAGATGAAGAAGAGTTAGTGGAGAGATTAGAATGTGAGATAGAGATGGAGAATGGAAGATGAGAATGAAGAAGAGTTAGTGGAGAAATTAGAATGAGAGATAGAGTTAGTGGAAAAATTAGAATGGGAGATAGATGAGTAGATTATAAAAGGAGGAAGAAGTGAGCTTGAGGGAGGATTGGATTTTTTGGAGAGAAAATTTGAAGTGTTTGAGAGAATTTTTTGGAGAGAAAATTTGAAGTGTTTGAGGAATTTTTTTGGAGAGAAAATTTTGGATATTTGAGAGAGTTTTGGGAGATTGAAGAAAAATTTGAGAGAAAGAAAATACCAAAAGAGAGAGAATTTTGAAGATGATGGGAGTTTAAAGCTATGGGTTATCATCACAAATTCCTTCATCGATCAATATAAATCAAGAGTTCATCCTTGTCAACGAGCAAGCAAATTCGAGCTAAGTGTTTTTAGTAATTCATTTATTTATGGTTTTACTCACAAATTAGCACAAATTGTATACACTTTCTCCATCTCCTTTTTTTCCCATATTTATGTCAGGAGAAGGATATCTCTATGTCAACAGCAAAAATCTCGTAGAGATGCAAAAATCGGCCCAGACAAGCTCCTAAGCTGTCCACCGATTTCTCAACTGATCTGTGACTAAAAGTCCCTCTTAATTCAAAAGAAACTCTCTATATTGGGAACATAGAGAGCGAAAATCAATTATAGAAATCCCTCCCAAAAAAATGGGAGATAAGTACTCTTTCCACTCTTCTGGTTTTAGGTGCATATTAGCACATATTTTGTATACTGACACTTCACTCTATTTTATGTCAGGAAGCCGCAGCTCTATATCAATGGTCAACCCTATGGAAGCACAAAATCGACTTGGATGAGTCCTCAAGCGCGCACAAATTTCAAATTGTTGAATCAATTCGTTGTATTTCATTTTAAAGAATTCATACCCCAGAATGGAGAGGACAAAGTCCATCCGCAACTTAAATACCTGTACCTTAAATCCCAAAGGGAAGAGCCAAGCCAATGCTTAGCCTCCCATTGGAGGTTTTTACTTACAGTAGTTAAATACCTGCAACTTAAATACCTGCACCATAAATCCCAAAGGGAAGAGCCAAGCCAATGCTTAGCCTCCCATTGGAGGTTTTTACTTACAGTAGTTAAATACCTGCAACTTAAATACCTGCACCTTAAATCCCAAAGGGAAGAGCCAAGCCAATGCTTAGCCTCCCATTGGAGGTTTTTACTTACAGTAGTTAAATACCTGCAACTTAAATACATGTACCTTAAATCCCAAAGGGAAGAGCCAAGCCAATGCTTAGCCTCCCATTGGAGGTTTTTACTTACAGTAGTTTAAATACCTGCAACTTAAATACCTGTACATTAAATCCCAAAGGGAAGAGCCAAGCCAATGCTAAGCCTCCCATTGGAGGTGTTTATTCACTGTCATGTACTTCCTATAATTTAATTTTTGAATCATCAGACCCAAAAGATGAGTAGGTCGTAATACTGCACAGAAGTCGTTAACACACTCCCTCTTTCGGCTTCAGGAAATCTTTAACACTTAAAAAAATATAACAAATAAAAATATATACCATCCATGCATCCTATTTAAAAAGTGAAAACACAAAAGAGAATACCCTACTAGAGCCTTAGGAATAAACCAAGCCTGAGTTGCCGAATTAAGATATCCATGAAATTAAGGTACCGAAAGGGCATTAGTTTTAATTAACTAGTGTAACCAAGTCCCCGAACTCATAATCTCTGGTTCGCAGGAATAAATTAGTTCTCCCGCTAATTTATTTAGGTTCCTAATCAACCTACCAAGAATGATTAGTGGCGACTCCAAATTTCAAAATCATTTAAACAAAAACCAAAGTTGCGATTCGGTAGGGCTTGGGAGGGTCCGCGTTAGGTTAGTCAAATCTAATTAACCTAATAATCCGTTAACCCCCTTTAAAATTTAAAATTTTTTTAGAGGGTCGCGACAGTGAGGCTTCTGAAAGCCACCCGTTAATCTGAGAATTTTTTTAAAGTTGTCATCTAATGAATGAGGCCACAAATTGAGTTCCAGAATAGGAAAATCAAATCTCATGAGTGTTACAGTTGCGAATTTGGACCTTGCCTTGAAAAGCGAAAAAAATGGGCAAATAGATCTTGGAATACCTAGTGAAAAAGGGCAAAATTAGAAATTTCTATCTTGCCCCTAGTTTAAACTAGAATCCATGGCATGAGGGTAAGAATATTTTTAGAGAGGTTAGAAAAATTTTACGACAAAATCCGGAGTAATTTTCCGATCGCAATTGAGCAAAATCAGCACTGATTGAGCCCCACCTGGTCCTGAAATTTCACAAATTTTGAGAAATGTCTCGTTGGCTATCTTTTTGACCAATTTGACCATCTTTAACCAAAAATAATTGAGGCCCAAGCTTGATCAGTCCAAATTTTACTAATAGTCCAAAAATTAGTCAATTCATTAAGCTTTAGGTCGCTTTCGATGAATAGTAATTTTCAATAATGGACTCTAGAAATAATATCTGCTTTCTCTCTCTCTTTTTTCCATTATTACCATCAGAACACACACACACACACACACACACACACACACACACACACACACACACACACACACACACACACACACACACACACTCTCTCTCTCTCTCTCTCTCTCTCTCTCTCTCTCTCTCTCTCTCTCTCTCAAAATTTCGGAAATATATATATATATATATCTCTCTCTCTCGTAGCCCAGTTTTCTGCTGCCGACTTCAACTGGCTGCCGACGGAAATCAGACCGTTGGATCATCGTGATTTTTGGGTATGTTGTATTTCATTATCTTGTGGTTCTTTTCTAACTTGAATCACTTCGATCTGAGGTCGTTTGGCCTTTTCGATCTTCTTAGACATTTCGGTCGACGAATCTGTTTTTGATTTCTAGATTTTGGATTTTGGTTCCCGTTGATATATATCAACCTTGGCTGTCCCTAAAACCCATATTCATGTCATAATCTTGTCTTCCAGCTTGATTTGGTCTTGTTTTAGCCCTTGAACAGGCCTGGTTCAAACTAAATCCGTCGGAATTCGTCGTCGTCGTCGTTGCCGCCGGTCATCGCTGCACCCTCAACCCTGTTTTGACTTTGTTTAGGTAAGTTAAACCTATAGACTTCGCTCATGATATTAGACTTGCCATGGATTAGCTCTATGGACCAATTTGTGGTAAATTAGTTTAGGAAAATTTGCCGTAATCGGCATATTTTGATGAAATCAATTTATGTGAGCTATGAGTATGCTGTGAATTGGTGAAATGTTGTTGTCCATGCTTGAATAATGCTGTTGGTGGTGGTTGGTGTGGGTCCCGTGAGGTTCGGGTACTGAAAAATGAATTTTCGGGATATTTAGAGCGAAAACAGGCAAAATAGTGTTTTGAAATTACTGTTCACGATCCACGAACACTGTTCACATCCTGCCCAATTTGATTTTCATTTGAAAACGACAAGTTTTGTGGGTCCTATGTGGTTCGAATATCGAAAAAATGGGTTTATGAAACATTTTATTCAAAATCGGGCCCAAGGAATATTTTACGTTACTATTCCAAATACTTGGGAGCCCATGTTCATGTTCAAAATAATATTTGAAGATATTCCGTGAATGCTTGAAAATAATTATTTGGGTCATTTTGGGTCGCACGTGAGAAATTGGGCATTTTTAATAAAATTGTGCATGAGAAACGAATGGATTGGTTTGGTCATTGTGTTGGCCATGTAAATTAAATATTTGGACTCGTATTTGAAATATGGCCTAACGTACTTGGCCGGTGATTTTTTTCCAAATGAATTTAAAAGATTTTATTAGCCTGAAGGGCTAGAGCGATGTATTTCGCATGTGAAACGTAGCCATGGAGGATGGCTCTGAGGTGCCTATGTGACACGGGGAATGGAGGGATAAGTGTACTGACTTGAGGTGCCTATATGACACGGGGTCAAGGATGGCCTTGAGGTGCCTATATGACACGGGTCGAGGCACTGTGCACCCTGAAGTGTTTGACGTGGGGTAACTGGAGCGATAAGGTGCCAACCTGAGGCATCTCACACGCGGGTTGAGGCACGGACCTGAGGCATCCACGATGCGAGTTGGACCTGATGCACTTATATGACGCGGGTCAAATTGGCTACTAATCCGAGGCTCAAGATTGAGCGTGCTTGCAAATGTATTTGCATTGATTATCCTGAATTGGACGTGGTTTCAAATTGAAAGTTTAATTGCTTTTATTGATCCTTTAACTGATTGTGTTATCTGGGTTTTGTGTAGTTTTAGATTGGACCTGTTAAAAATGCTTTATATGTTTGGCCACTCTGTGGCAACTTTTCTAAATTGAACGGATCTTTGATGATGGAACTTGGCATGGTGATTTGAAGTGCTTGAGTTGGGACCTGAGAGTTTGGTCTAGGTTTGTTTGGCGTCTTGAGGAGGGGATTAGGGGTTAGCTTGCTGAGATTTGTTCTCATAGGTAATTTTCCTTATTTTTAGACTCCCAACCCCCGCAATGAGTATAATACTAATAAGGTAGGAGATCCAGAAGAAATTCGAGACTGCGACTCAGTTATTTTTAGAACCAGAGGGAAGGATGTACATAAGATACAAGAGTACCGTATGAATAGATGTGGGAAGAAGGCAGTGGTAACCCTACATGTCTATAGCCTGGATGTATAGAGTAGGTTAACTGAAGTTTTGATGTATATGCGATATCATCCTTTTGGTTGTAAGTGAACATTGTATATGAGATCGTAATATCAGGCTTGACTTGCTGCAAATGTTCAAAATGTCACTCTATCTATTCCTCTTTATATATATGACTGAAGGAGCTCGTTTCCATTGCCTAAGAAATTCTGAGGTCGTTTGGTTACAATGAGTTTCCTACGCCGTCGTTTTCGTGAACCATTCGACTGTATAGGTATGACAGGGGTGTTGCATGGCTCGTGGGTTCAGGACGTGACATTAAGAGCCTTAAACATGTAATATGAATATATCATAATGTAGAGCAGGATTGTACGAGCATGTCGATGTCGACCACGCTCTAAACGGAGCCCACATGCCCCATCATGTGCAGTGTCTAGCACATGTCCAAAAATCTGGTTCAACCGGTCTAACCAACAAGCGTTTTGTCTGGTCCAATCACGCATTTTTTGAACAGCTAGACCGATCAATGGTTAATGGTCGGGTCGAGTCAATTGTCAAATCAAGCGGGGTTAATGGTCAAGGGTCGGGTCAACCATCAAGTCAACGGTCAACAAATCAAGCCAAGTCGGGTCCCAGGTCAGCTTGGATTGCACATTTATGATGTTAGCATCGAATGTTGTATGGTCAAGGAATGCACTGCTTCGCCAATTAGCATGTGGCCAACATGTGCAATCTCGTCCTTAGCGTGTGCTGACTCATATGTCGCCAAAGATGTGCAACCATGAGTCCTATCTGACTGTATGAACAAAAATAATTTTCATCAAACAAAAAACACCAAAATAGGCCTAAACACTATGATTCAATGGTGGCCACCACACACCTTCGCTGCCATGGAGTGTGGGGCACGTGAGAGCATTCTCGACTTCTGCTAGAGACATGCAACCACTCAAAATGCTCGTCTCCATGAGAGAGTCATCTATGTGGTCAAAAATAACGTTCACCAGAAAAAAAAAAAACAAAAATAGAATGGTTTCAATTCTCGGTTATGGGAGCTTTAACACCAAATGTAAGCCATGAATGTGGCACACCCTGGGAACATAACCAATATATGAAATGCTACAAGATAGAGGGAAAGGGAATGGCATGCACCTTCTTTATAATCCATGGAATGTTATGCGGAATGGCAACAATTCGAAACTCAAGCTATTCCCCTCTATCCTCTCATCGGAACACTGGTCAAATGACTGTGCCCTCATGAATGGGTGCATTCTTTCTTTACATGAGTATGATTTTACATTAGAGAGTAAGATGAGGGACTTAAGTACTATCTGTAGAGCTTCCAACTGCAAGCCCTCTCATCATGGACCAGACCCAACTCGGCCCGCACTAGTTAATCACATATTAAATTATTAGAAATTTGTATATCATAACTTAATAGATCAACCCCTTAAATGATAATTAGCAATTTCAGTTAATGTAGCTCACATGAAGAAAATTCTTACATCTTATACTGAAAAAAATTTATTTAAATTGCCTAGTGATATAGTAAATAAACTGACATAAGTCACCGAAACAAGTAGTTCATGGTAACCATAACTACGTTCACAGTCTCATCCACAACATCAAACTAACCTGGAAGCTACTAAGTTACTTAAGCATTTTCCAGGGGCGACTTCTCTCGTTACTTTGTGCAAATCAGTAATTCAACTATTCAGTGCGCGATTTTGATTCATTGATACCCATGTAAACTACAAACACGTATTCAACTATTCAGTACGCAATTTTAATTCATTGATACCTGTGTAAACTAGATGCACCTCAACTATTCGATTAGCATCATTTTGTTGATTTTTCCCCTCATAAGTCGGGCCCCAGTGCAAAATATTGACGAGGAGCTCTCCTTTGGTTCCTACTCAACCTGGAGACAAGTTTATAGTTGGAATGGCTGAACAGCGAATTCCAAGGTCTCCTCCGCACGGTCAAAGGTTGATGGGCCCTACGGCTACCAATGATATTTTTTTTTATGACGTTTCCTATACTCGATAGCCAATATCTTAAAATAATCATTCACGTTTATAATGCCGGTGAGACAAAATTATTCCCTCTTGACCAACTTTTTGTAGTAAGCCCACGATGATCGTGGAAACCCATGTAAGACTCAGCTTGCGTACGACGACTATTCCAAGAGCTCTTTGCGTGGAAGTTCGGTCGTCTTTGGCTTTTTGTCCTTTTGACAAATCAAGTACTTTTTGGCATCCTCTTCTGGATATAGCTGACCGTCAGTACAGTGAAGAAGGCAACGAGAGTCTGGAAGGTGGCTGCCTACAGTCCAATATGGAGTGCCCTACGAATTAAGGGCGATCGCTTTTTGATTTAGGCCGGTCCCTTTTCGGAATTAAAAACGGGTCGCACATGCTTGAAACACATATTTACATTTTAAATATGTAGAAGACACATAATAATTAAGAATTTAAATGGTTTTTTTAAAGATTTATTAAAAAAATAAAATATAATTGACCATGGTAGATGGTTTCATCCCTAGAATCGGAAATCGGACGGATAATTACCGGTTTCAATTTTATGGAACGAGGAACTAGACCGGAACTCGCGGGTTCGCTTTGGTCCGAGCAATGGTTTTGCACACCCCTACTAAGAATCTATTATTAATGCAGCAATCAATGACAACGTAAATTTTACGCATTTGAACGGATGCATGATGTGCCGGAGACCTCCCAAAAGTTTATGAACTCATGCTGTTAATATAATTGATATTTTATGTAAAATCTGCATAATTATATCTAGGCTCATACTATTCCCATTCCTCGAGTAGCTTTCAAACGCATTCTAAAACCATAATAGCCCTCATTGGAAACTCAGTAATGTTAAGATCAATGAACGAGGAAAAGCATGACTTTAATGTGGGTCAATCTATCTGAGGATTTTATCCACCTTTCCTTGTATGTTCTTTCTTTTTCTTTTATGATCAAATCGAGAAGTTTACTGATAGCATGCTTTTTTACAAGAATTGTTCCGGTGTCGAGCATACTAAAAAACATAATGATCGGAATTCTATCTTAAAAGGAATACCAATACAGTCGCGATGTTTAGAACATTTAGTTAAAACTTTTCTCTAGCGTTCAATACCCCCGAATTCACGGTCATACACAAATATTCTTTGGTTCATGCTCTTTGTCGAGTGAAAATTCTTTGGTTAAAGTTGCGACTTCCATATGATTATAAATTAGATTTGAAATGTGCTAATTAACAAAGATTACGGTGCCAACACATACATCACGAATGCTACTTATTATGTTATAATCCTTTGTGTTCAAAAAATGAAGTCTTCCTTCTTCATCTTCTAGATGACCGGTGGCTCCACCCAACATGAAATGCAGAAACGCTTAAAGCAAAGGCCGAATGGTCCAATTCGGAGTGCTTCGAATTTTGAATGATGATAGACTGCTCAACTATCAACTTGCCTATAAATACCGCGTAATTCTCTTCACTCTTCATCAGCTCAAGCTTCTTCAATAGCAATCACACCAAATCCTTCCATTTCCTACTCGAGTTCATTTCTCTTTGCTTCTCACAAACATGGGTGTTGTCACTTACTCTCAAGAGTTCACATCTGTCGTTGCTCCATCGAGGATGTTCAAGGCTTTGGTCCTTGACTCGCACAACATCATTCCCAAGATTGTCCCTGGGGGCATTAAGAGTGTAGAGTTCATTGAGGGAGATGGCGGAGTTGGAAGCATCAAGCAAACTAACTTTGGCGAAAGTAAGTCCATTAGAGATGTGTTTTTCTACCGAGTGAAGTTTATTACTGAATGTAAAACTTGGAATTAATCTTTTTACTCTTGGGAATTCATGTAACAGGTGCTCACATCAAGTACACAAAGCACAAGATTGATGCTCTTGATGTTGAGAACTTTTATTGCAAATATACTTTGATTGAAAGTGATATCAAGTTCGACAAAATTGACTTCATTGTCTATGAGGTGAAGTTCACATCAGCTGATGGTGGCTGTGTTTGCAAGATGACTAGTGACTATCAAGTTAAGGAAGGTGCAGAGCTTAAGGAAGATGACATCAAGCAGGGAAAAGATAGGGCTATGGGATTGTTCAAGATAGTTGAAGCGTACCTCGTGGCAAACCCTGCTGTCTGTGCTTAAGTTGTCTTTTCAAAATTCTTTGGAGTGATAATTATTGTAACTTGAGTTAAGTATTTTCTTTTTGTGTGTGTTTGTGTATGTTTTGTTTCGGTTATAGCTTGGAGCTTTTGGCGTGAGCAATGGTTTTTCTAGTGTCTTTACATGTTCAAAAGGATTTGTGGATAATGTGTAAGGTCATGTCAGAATAAAACTTGAAAGAGCAATGAGCAATTCAATGATAGTTGCATTATGAGAGTGATTTTCTCTGACTATGATTTCATTTCCCAATGCAAATGAATTTGGAAATTATCCTGGCCTGAAAACATAGAATCTTAACGGCATTGTTGCGAATGTTCGTGGCTTCCGAAATGCATGGAATGTGAACCGAAATGCAGAAGCAAAAGAGTTTTGGAGCTCATAAGAAAAACAGAGCACTCTGTTTGGGTGTTGCTTTGTCGGAGAAAGTTCCTTATGTTACATTTTACTATTATAGAGATGCCACTTAGATATTTTGACAATTAATCCACAGAACGAAATGGTGCATTAGCACTGCCTTCAGATTGTTTCTTGACACCAAGTTTCACGAGGCAATAATTTTTCCAAATGCATCCCATCTTTAATAGTAAGAATGGGCAATCTAATTTGTTTGTAAGCCTCTTGTGCTTGAACTTGATGTTTAACCCTCTTAAAAGTACGTAATTCTTTTTTTGATATTCTTAACCCCTTTGATTGGCGCATTAAGGGATTTTTAGCTCAGAATTGAAGGTCGCATGGTCTAATCATATTTGTTAGTTGCAAATTATTCTAAGTTAGGATCACTTACAAAGGTGAAATGCCTACATGGAACTTAGAAGATGTTCCCCGGGATAAGTGATTATTTTGAAAATTTTAGCACTAAAGTGAGCTCCGTACATAAGTTTTAGCACTAAAATATCCTTTTCCCCTCCTTTTTTTTTTTTTTTATGAAAGCATTTACTTCTTGTTGACAAGTGAAGGAGATACCCAAGAATAGCCCACCATAAATCATGCTTATTTCCTTTCGTCTTCAGTCTTCTTCAGGCACCTACCATGAATGAAGACTTTCTTCAAAGAACATCAATCCATAATAGCAACTACCGTGCCCAAATCCAATAATCAATTTTACATTATTCAAACGGTGACGACAGGCATCTTATTGATAAAAATGAAGAGGAGGGATTTTGAATGGCCTATTCGATGCTCAGCTTAATGCAGAAGCTTGAGTTCTTCTTGATGGTGAAGAATACTCATCTGGGGTGTATTTATAGATGAGTGGCCTAATTCGATTTAGCTACTCATCACGAACTTTCAAGAGTTCATTGAAATGTTTCTGCATCGCTCTCATTATCTCAGTCTTACTCTTATTTTCACTCGGCAAATAAGTAAGAAGCTGCTGCACCCCCAATTCAGCCGAATTTGGAGAAGTGCCCAGTGGAGTAGTATCTGAGACTGATGTTTCAGTTTTGTTGGGGCCACAAAGATTGGGAATTCATTGCAGTAGGTTCAAATTTCACGGTAGGAAAAAGGTATCACATGCTGGTTTTGCTAGGTGCAAAGCGAAGGATTAGTTCAAACAAGGGGCCACTTTGGACCGCCTTCCGGACAGAAACGAAGTGATTACTTCTACTGGGTCCATCAGGTATGTGGGTTAGCCGTCGAATCAAGTGGAAAGGACTAGGATTGATGGCGTTTTTAAGCTGACGGTGGCTAGTACATGGAATACGCCATACGATCCGAAGACCCAACGGAACATTTGGTCACCCCCGGCTTCATTCGACAATCCTCTTGTTGAGCAGGCGGTAGTTTTCTTTAGTTTTCCTCGCGAAGATGGTTGCGCGCGCTGTGGCTTATAGCCCAGATCCTAATCCCGAAGGCCTTTTTTGGTGTACTTTGCTGCTGGCCTATATGATATGCAGGCAATGTGGATATGAATTTCATTAAGATCACTTGTTCGCTACAGGGACACCAGGAGGTGAGCAATGTTGGCGAAAGACCGCAGGAGATATCGGGAAAGCTTTTGAGTCTGTTGGGCGGTTGCAGGAATCCCAGTGCGAGCGTTGGCAGAGCGAGATGACCGGGCTGTGGCGAACATGACAGAACTGTTGAAACCACCATCGAAGGAAGAGGGTAAATACTCAATTCTGTTGAGAGGAAATCTCGGCGTCTTCATCCTTTCCTCTTTTTCAGCCACCTTCTTTTGTTATTTAAAAAGAAAAAAAAATCCTTATCACTACCGGATTTTCCAATCTTCACTCCATCTTTAAACCACCTTCTTTTGTTATTTCTAAAGGTCATTTTTGTCTGTCATCTCCTTATTTATTATCTCTTCTATTTGATTTCAAACCTCCCAATCCGTGCTTCCGTTTTAACGCAACTTTTCAATATATCCAATCTCGCTTCAAACCGTGCAATCTCAAATTCGGGCTATCGTCCCTACCAGAACGTAATAATCGAGTGAGAACAATGACGTACATCTATATATAAGGCTCCTTGATGCCGCCAAGCCTGAACTCCGCTTCCTTCTTGGAGTAGTAGGTCCTGGCGAGACGCCATTGGCTTCAGCCATGCGTCCTTGCATGACGAGCCACCGGGGGGACTCCGGCATGGCGAGGATCCTGATGGCGAGCTCCTGATGGCGAGCAGCACCAAGGAGATTGCTCCCTCGCATAGCATAAGACGCCACCCATTAAATCCGATCTTGGAGAAGAAATAGCTGCAGCCATAGCCAACAACAAATGCTGATACCGATATTGATGGACACAATTTTTTGTGGCTTGTTCACCTCCTCCCCCCAAGGTAATTCATCGTTTTTTTCCTTCTCTCTTTTTTGTCGTTGCAAATTTTGTATAATCTTTTCTAATTTTTTTATTTCTTGTCGAAAATTTATAATTTTTCATGTTGAATTGTATTCTGTATATATATAATTTTTTTTTGTGGTTCAGGTGTTCATCAATGTGGGCATAGTAGTCACTGCAAATATTCCTTCTCCAAGATCAGATTCAAAGGTTGACGCCTCCTGCTATGTGAGGGACCAACTTGCCATCGTGCTCCTCGCGATGTCGGACTTCCCCAGTGGCTCATCGTGCAAGCATGCGTGGCTGATGAGAGTGGCATCCTCGCCCGGACCTACAACTCCAACAACAACAACAAGGAAGCCGAGTTCCGGCTTGGCAACGTCAAGGAGCCTTGTTCGAAGGAGGGCGACCTTGGCCTCGGAGTCCTTCAACTGGTTTAGCAGGTTGGCGTTCGCCCTTCTGTCTCTACAGTGCAGAATGAGAGAAAATGATCCAGCGAGAGGCCAAGATTGGGACACTTCATGGCTTCCGTGTGTCTCATAATTCGAAATGTTCAAGCATCATAATTTGTGCACAGAAGTTAGGGTAACTTTTCTTCTATGGCTAGATGGAAATTTGGCTAATGATGTATGAATAGAATAAATTTGTTTTCAAATTCAACTCGACCAATGATAATCACAAGGGAGATCTATTTCTGTAACTTTGATTTCCACATTAGTCGTTCACGCAATGACCTGTTTGACGGGATCTAGCTACGAAGTATTGACAACGTTACGAAAACGTAAGTGGTAGGGCCATTCATATTCTCACTGTGTAGGTGAGATTTTGGAATTCGCTGCTCAACCCATTCTGACTTTCAGTGCAGAAAAGACTTTGGATATGAATTTTACGGAGGAAAAAAAAAATCAACAAATGATGCTAAAAACGTGCATCGAATAGTGTGTTGACGTGTGTGCCCCCGAAGGCGTGCAACCACGAGTCCTATCCGACTATATGAACAAAAATAATTTTTATTGAACGAAAAACAAAAAAAAAAAAAATGGGCCTAAACACTAAGATTCAATGGTGGCCGCCGCGCACCTTCATCGCCATGGAGTGTGGGGGCACGTAAGGGCAAAAATGCTCTCTATGAGATGAGTCATCTATGTGGTGAAAAATAACTTTCATCAGAAAAAAAAAAAGTCAGAAACCAACCAAAATAGAATTTTTAGTTTATGGCAGCTATGATACCAAATGTAAGCCATAAATGTGGCACACCCTAGGAATGCATAACCAATATATGCAATGCTACAAGATAGAGGAAAAGGGAATGTCATGCACCTCCTTTATAATCCATCGAACTTGATGTGGAACGGCAACGATTCGAAACTCAAGTTCATCCCATCTATCCTCTCGCCGAACAATAGTCAAATGATTGTGCCCTCATGAATGGGTGCACTCTTCCTTTATGTGAGTATATTTGTGCAGTAGAGAGTAAGATGAGGGACTTGAGCGCTATTTGTAGACCTTCCAACTGCAAGCTCTCTCATCATGGGCTGGATCCAACACGGCGCACACTAGTTAATCCCATATTAAACTATTAGGAATCTGTATATCATAACTTAATAGACCAACCCATTAAATGATAATTATCAATTTCAATTAATGTAACCCACATGAAGAAAATTCTTACATTTTATACTGAAAAAATTTTATTTAAATTGCCTAGTGATATGGTAAATAAGTCGACATAAATCACCTAAACAAGCTGTCCATGGTAACCATAACTACATTCACAGTCTCATCCACAACATCAAACTAGCTTGGAAGCTACTAAGTTACTTAAGCATCTTCAAGTGGGCGACTTCTCTCCTTACTTTGTGCAAATCAGTAATTCAACTATTCAGTGCTCGATTTTAATTCATTGATACCCATGTAAACTAGATGCGCCTCAACATATTCGATTAGCATCATTTTGTTGATTTTTCCCCTCATAAGTGGGGTCCCATTGCAAAATATTGACGAGGAGCTCTTCTTTGGTTCCTACTCAACCTGGAGACAAGTTTATAGTTGGAAAGGCTGAACGACGAATTCCAAAGTCTCCTCTGCACCGTCAAAGGTTGATGGGCCCTACGGCTACCAATGATATATATATATATATATATATATAATTTATAACGTTGCCTATACTCTATAACCAATACCTTAAAATAATCATTCACATTTATAATGCCGGTGAGACAAAACTATTCCCTCTTGACCAACTTTTTGTAGTAAGCCCACGATGATCGTGGAAACCCATGTAAGACTCAGCTGGCATACGACGACTATTTCAAGAGCTCTTTGCCTGGAAAGTTCGGTCGTCTTTGACTTTTTGCCCTTTCGACAAATCAAGTAATTTTTGGCTTCGGTCTGAGCGATTGTTTTGCTCACCCCTACTAAGAATCTATCATTAATGCAGCAATCAACGGCAATGTAAATTTTATGCATTTGAATGGATGCATGATGTGCCCGAGACCTCCCAAAAGTTTATGAACTAATGCTATTAAAATAATTGATATTTTATGTAAAATCTGCATAATTATATATGGGCACACACTGTTTCCTTTCCGCAAATAGCTTTCAAACGCATTCTAAAACCATAATAGCCCTCGTTGGGAACTCAGTAATGTTAGGATCAATGAAGGAGGAAAAACATGCCTTTAATGTGGGTCCTTCTATCTAAGGATTTTATCCGCCTTTCCTTCTATGTTCTTTCTTCTTCTTTTTATGATCGAATCCGAGAAGTTTACTGATATCTTGCTTTTTTACAAGAATTGTTTCAGTGTTGAGTATACTAAAAAACATAATGATCGGAATTCTATTTTAAAAAGAATACCAATACAGTCGTGATGTTTAGAACATTTAGTTAAAACTTTTCTCTACATTTCAATATCTCAGAATTCTTTGTCATACACAAATTCTTTGGTTCATGTTCTTTTTCCGAGTGAAAATTCTTTGGTTAATGTTTCGACTTCCATGTGATTATAAATTAGATTTGAATTGTGCTAATTAACAAAGATTACGGTGCCAACACATTCATCACGAATGTTACTTATTATGTTATAATCCTTTGTGTTCAAAAAATGAAGTCTTCCTTCTTCATCTTCTAGATGACCAGTGGCTCCACCCAACATGAAATGCAGAAACGCTTAAAGCAAAGGCCGAATGGTCCAATTCGGAGTGCTTCGAATTTTGAATGATGATAGACTGCTCAACTATCAACTTGCCTATAAATACCGCGTAATTCTTTTCACTCTTCATCAGCTCAAGCTTCTTCAATAGCAATCACACCAAATCCTTCCATTTCCTACTCGAGTTCATTTCTCTTTGCTTCTCACAAACATGGGTGTTGTCACTTACTCTCAAGAGTTCACATCTGTCGTTGCTCCATCGAGGATGTTCAAGGCTTTGGTCCTTGACTCGCACAACATCATTCCCAAGATTGTCCCCGGGGGCATTAAGAGTGTAGAGTTCATTGAGGGAGATGGCGGAGTTGGCAGCATCAAGCAAACTAACTTTGGCGAAAGTAAGTCTATTATAGATGTGTTGTTCTGCCGAGTGAAATTTATTACGGAATGTAAAACTTGTAATTAATCTTTTTACTCTTGGGAATTCATGTAACAGGTGCTCACATCAAGTACACGAAGCACAAGATTGACGCTCTTGATGTTGAGAACTTTTACTGCAAATATACTTTGGTTGAAAGTGATATCAAGTTCGACAAAATTGACTTCATTATTTATGAGGTGAAGTTCGTCGCATCAGCTGATGAAGGATGTGTATGTAAGATGACTAGCCATTATCATGCTAAGGAAGGTGCAGAGCTCAAGGAAGATGACATCAAGCAGGGAAAAGATAGGGCTATGGGATTGTTCAAGACAGTTGAAGAGTACCTTGTAGCAAACCCTGCTGTCTGTGCTTAAGTTGTCTTTTCAAAATCCTTTGGAGTGATAATTATTGTAACTTGAGTGAACTATTTTTTGTGTGTGTATGTTTTGTTTCGGCTCTAGCTTGGAGCTTTTGGCGTGAGCAATGGTTTGTCTAGTGTCATTCAATGTTGAAAAGGATTTGTGGGTTATGTGTAAGGTCATGTCTGAATAAAACTTGAAAGAGCAATGAGCAATTCAATGATAGTTGCATTATGAAAGTTATTTGCTCTGAATATGATTTCATTTCCCAATCCAAATGAATTTGCAAATTTTCGGGGCCCGGAAACATAGAAACTTAACGGCATTGATGCGAATGCTCGTGGCTTCCGAAATGCATAGCATGTGACCCGAAAGGCAGAGGCAAAAGAGTTTTGGAGCTCATAAGAAAAACAGAGCACTCTGTTTGGGTGTTGCTTTGTCGGAGAAAGTTCCTTATGGTACATTTTACTATTATAGAGATGCCGCTTAGAAATTTTGACAATTAATCCACAGAACGAAATGGTGCGTTAGCACTTCCTTCAAATTGTTTCTTGACACCAAGTTTCACGAGGCAATAATTTCCCCAAATACATCCCATCTTTAATAGTAAGAATGACCAATCTAATTTGTTTGTCAACCTCATGTGCTTAAACTTGATGTTTAATCCTCTTAAAGTATGCAATTCTTTTTTCGATATCCTTAACCCCTTTGATTGGCGCATTAAGGGATTTTTAGCTCAGACTTGAAGGTTGCATGGTCTAATCGTATCCATTATTTGCAAATTCTGGGTTAGGATCACTTACAAACGTGAAATGCCTGCGTGGAACTTAGAAGATGTTCCACGGGTTAAGTGATTATTTTAAAAGTTTTGGTACTAAAATGAGCACCGTACACAAGTTTTGGCACTAAAAGTATCCTTTTCCCCTTTTCTTTATGAAAGCATTTACTTCTTGTTGACAAGTGGAGGAGATACCAAAGGATAGCCCATCATAAATCATGCTTATTTCCTTTCGTCTTCAATCTTCTTCAGGCACCTACCATGAATGAAGACTTTCTTCAAAGACCATCAATCTATAATAGCAACTACCGTGCTCAAATCCAATAATCAATTTTACATTATTCAAACAATGATGGCCATCTTATTGATAAAAATGAAGAGGAGGGATTTTTAATGGCCTAATTGATGCTCAGCTTAATGCAGAAGCTTGAGTTCTTCTTGACGGTGAAGAATACTCATCTGGTGGGTATTTATAGATGAGTGGCCTAATTCGATTTAGCTACTCATCACAAACTTTCAAGAGTTCATTGAAGTGTTTCTTCATCGCTCTCATTATCTCAGTCTTACTCTTATTTTCACTCGGCAAATAAGCAAAGAAGCCGAATTTGCTGAAGTGCCCAGTGGAGTAGTATCTGAGACCGGTGTTTCAGTTTTGTTGGGGGCACAAAGATTGGGAATTCATTGCAGGTTCTAATTTCACGGTAGGAAAACGGTATCCCATGATAGTTTTGCCATGTGCAAAGCGAAGGATTAGTTCAAACAAGGGGCCACTTTGGACCGCCTTCCGGACAGAAACGAAGTGATTACTTCTACTGGGTCCATCAGGTATGCGGGTTACCCGTCGAATCAAGTGGGAAGGACTAGGATTGATGGTGTTTTTAAGCTGACAGTGGCTAGTACATGGAATACGCCATACAATCCGAAGACCCAACAGAACATTTGGTCACCCCCGGCTTCATTCGACAATCCTCTTGTTGAGCAGGCAGTAGTTTTCTTTAGTTTTCCTCGCGAAGATGATCCCGCGCACCGTGGCTTATATAGCCCAATTCCAAATCCCCAAGGCCTCTTTATTGTACTTTGCTGCTGGCTTATACGATGTGCAGACATTGTGGATTGAATTGAAGGGCATTAAGATCACTTCTTCGCTACAGGGACACCAGGAAGGCAGCAACGTTGGCAAAAGACCGCAGGAGATGTCGGGAAAGCTTCTGAGTTCATTGGGCTGTCGCAGGAATCCCGTTGTGAGCGTTGGATGAGCGAGATGGCCGGCCGTGGCAGCGGTTGAATATAACATAACTGTCGAAACCATCGAAGGAAGAGGGTAAATATTCAATTCTGTTGAGAGGAAATCTCAGCGTCTTCATCCTTTCCTATTTTTCAGCCACCTTCTTTTGTTATTTAAAAAGAAAAAAAAATCCTTATCACTACCGGATTTTCCAATCTTCACTCCATCTTTAAACCACCTTCTTTTGTTATTTCAAAAGGCCATTTTTGTCGTCATCTCCTTGTTTATTATCTCTTCTATTTGATTTCAAACCTCCCAATCCGTCCTTCCGTTTTAATGCAACTTTTCAATATATCCAATCTCGCTTCAAACCGTGCATTCTCAAATTCGAGCTATCGTCCTTACCAGAACGTAATAATCAAGTGAGAACAATGACGTACATCTATATAAGGCTCCTTGATGTCGCCAAGCCTGAACTCCGCTTCCTACTTGGAGTTGTAGATCCTAGCGAGGACGCCATTCGCTTCAGCCATGCGTCCCTGCATGACGAGCCACCGGGGGACGAGCCACCGGGGGACTCCGGCATGGCGAGGATCCTGATGGCGAGCAGCCCCAAGGGAGATTGCTCCCTCGCATAGCATAAGACGCCACCACATCTGATCTTAGAGAAGAAATAGTTGCAGCCATAGCCAACAACAATGCCGATGCCGATATTGATGAACACAATTTTTCGTGGCTTGCTCACCTCCCTCCCCAAGGTAATTCATCATTTTCTCCTTCTATCTTTTTTTGTTGTTGCTAACTTTGTATCATATTTTCCAAATTTTTTATTTCTTATAAGAATTTATAATTTTTCATGTTGAACTGTATTCTGTATATTTTTTGGTGGTTCAAGTGTTCATCAATGTGGGCATAGTTGTCACTACAATTATTCCTTCCCCAAGTCAGATTCAAAGGGTGGCGTCTCCTGCTATGGGAGCGAGCAACCTCCTTGGTCCTGCTTGCCATCGTGCTCCTCGCAATGCCGGACTTCCCCAGTGGCTCATCATGCAGGGATGCTTGGCTCATGCAAGTGGCATCCTTGCCAGGACCTATAACTCCAACAAGGAAGCCGAGATCCGGCTTTGGCGACATCAAGGAGGCTTGTTCGAAGGAGGGTGACCTTGGCCTCAGAGTCCTTCAACTAGTTTAGCAGGTTGGCATTCGCCCTTTTGTCTCCGCTCGCATGCCTTGATTCTCGCTGTCACGATCAACGGTGCAGAACGAGAGAAAATGATCCAGAGAGAGGCCAGGCTTGGGACACTTCATGGCTCCCATGTGTCTCTTAATTCAAAATGTTCAAGTATCATAATCTGTGTAGAGAAGTTTATGCTAACTTTTCTTTTATGGCTAGATGGAAATTTGGCAAATGATGTATGAATAGAATAAATTCGTTTACAAATTCAACTCGACCAATGATAATCACAAGGGAGATCTACTTCTGTAACTTTGATTTCCACATTAATCGTGTACGCAATGACCTGTTTGACGGATCTAGCTTCAAAGTATTGACAACGTTACGAAAACATAAGTGGTAGGGCCATTAATATTCTCACTGTGCAGGGGAGATTTTGGAATTCGTTGCTCAACCGATTCTGACTTTCAGTACAGAAGACTTTTGACTCGACTACGGAGGGAAAAAAATCAACAAAATGATGCTAAAAACGTGCATCGAATAGTTGTTATCGAGTAATTGATATACGTATTTAGGCTATTATCCATTTACTTTAATTTTTAAATGGAAAGTAGGTACAATTAGGAATGTTAATGGGCTCAAAATTTGGGTTCCCTTTTGCGGATTAATTGTCAAAATGTCTAATGAGCATTTATAAGGAACCCTCTTTTCACTTTCACAATCATGCCCCTAACGTGTTATACATATATATATATATATATATATATATATATAAGTATAAATTTGAGCTCAGCATGAGTTAATAAATTTTTGTCTACGGGCAATGGCTGAATTTTCGTTTTCTGGTTGTCACTAAATATGGTCCGAGACATCGGCAAGAGTCGTCGCTCAAGCGGGGAAAACAGTCAGTCGAAGCCGATGGGTAATTTAGCAATTCTGCTCGGTTGACACTCAAAATAACTAGCCTACCGAGGGACGTGCCGCATTCGCAAGAGATCATTATGCATGCGGAGCACGTGAGGGATCAACAAACATGCAAAGCACGTGAGGAGTCAACACTTGGACAGAACATATGAAGGATCGATGCACTTTATATATACATGGAAAATAGATATCTCGATAGGGAATGAAAAAGCTTTATTCAATGCACGTGATAGTGCTCATAGGCATCAATTGATAGAGTCATCAAAATTGAGTGCCAACAAGAGGTAACCCCGCCAAATTTAAAGTCTTTCAAGAGGTGCCAAAAGGTACGAAGGATATCCTCTTGAATTCCATAATGGGAGGATAGTTTTGAGGTAAAATGAGTCCCTAAGGACTGGCCAAGGAATCCGCGAAATGCGAAGGACGTGAGCATACCTCTCACGACTGGCATGGCGATGGTAAAAGTCCTATAGATAGTTACTGGATTGTTGAACTTCAAAGCACCAAGAGGCGGAAGACATGGACACGATTGACACATGTGGAAATTGAAGAAAGGTGCCGACATCATCAATTATCTGGAGTTGAATAACTACTCAAAGACTGGGGCAAAGAGGAAGGTGGCAATTGTTGACGCGCTAGGATTATAACCACTGAAAGTCAGTTACCACTTCAACTATTATAAAAATCACCAAGTGTCCACAAAGAATGCTCCCCGAAGAAATCAACAAATTTATCTTAGCTGTAGCCTTTAGATTCTCGTCGTCAAGTCAAACTCTGACGTTAATCTTTGTCTCATATACTGCGCCATCGAGTCAAACTCTTGTGCATTATCGAATCGTATTCAAAGCTTTGTCATCGAGTCAAACTCTGACACTATTTTGGGTGAGTTTGTTCGTTATTTTTTGAAGGGAATTGTGCTTGTTAGGCCATACCATCGAGCTAAACCCTAGTTTGGTTTACGTTTACAACTTTCTTTCAATATCATCTGTATCGCTTTCGATTTGTGCTTTTAGACTCTCACCATCAAGTTAAACTCTAGTTGAGATAGTATTTGTGTAATTCTATTGGATTCTGTACAAACTTCGTGCATTGATCCTTTTGACTAGTTGAAACTCTTTTGTTCAAAATCATCACAGAAGCCCTTATCATATTTAAAAGTCGAAGCAAGAATTTCGATAAAAGATATTTTGTCATGGAACAATTCTGGAGAAACGGGCCCCCATTAATATATCTCTTGAAGCTCTTCCTACATAACTCAACAAGAAATTTCCTTAACGTGCCCAAGACTTTAGTTGTTGGTCTCAATTAGATGGTCTGTGGAAACTTGAGCTTGATGCAAATGGCTACAATATTCACTGGTATATATCACATTTAAATATTTATCAATTGGAATTCAACCATCTTTCGGCTAACCTATCTTCTATCGTCCCCTAGGAGCAAGCCTGGCTGAGGAAGAGTGACGAGGTGTAAAACTAAGACATTGAAGAATTTGTAATAAGTAGATTTACTAGAACCTTTTGTTTGCAAAGTTGTTTATATTCTTCTTTTCCAAACTCAATCTTTATGACTTGCTCCTATGGAACCAAAGTCCAACAACGTCCCATTGGTTTGATTACGTACAATCTGACCCACTTATTTATGTATTAATTTATTGTAATGCCTTACCTAATGGAAGGCCCTTCTGTCTAGAACAGTATGACAAATCTCATCGAAAGCATACATCAATTTGCCAGACAAAGGCTAAAGGAGAAAAGGTATATCTGTTTGATCGGAGGTTTAATACATAATCGTAGTGATAGTACAAAAAATTGATCCGTTAGACTGGGCCTCAATTATATCGTTCGTACTTGATTGCCTTTAGTGGATTTTGTTACTGGGTTAGCCATACACTTCACATGTTTCTAGCATGGATCAAGCCTCAAAGGAAGTGTTTGTGTGATTATGGCCTAGCCTCCTTATATAACACTCAACATAGTCTCGTCGGATCCAGTATGGATTTAGTCTATTCTCAAGCCACTCATCTATTAGAGGGCCTCTCCTCTGGTATAATCTACAACGAGCCGAACAAGATGTAAACCACTTGTGGTTGGTATCTTCCACGCGATAATGAATTTGGGATGTCACAGAATATCTCTCGTCGCTGGTGCTACATGGCATCGGAGATAGCGACGCCCATCGAAAGCATTATATTACTCCAGCTCAACATGGTTCAAGAGGTCCTCCTCGAAAGGCAAATATTGCTCAAGAACCGGAAAAGGAACGAGGAATTCTCGTTACAAAGGGTGTTTGATCGTGTATGCGTGCGCATATATATATATATGAAATAATTTAATTTCCAAAATAATAATAGTGCATAAAATTGCCCGGTGAACCGAAAACCTAGACCGGACTAGCCAAGTGTTTTCAGGCTTTTATGGGCTCAAGCTAGGTAATCGGGCTTGAATTTATTATTCGATTTAAGTCGTTCAATCTGTCAGAATTCAAGGTAAATGTAGGATAACTTTGGAGGTTTTAAGATGACTTTTCTTTTAGGACCAAAAGATCATTTAGGATAGCTTAATCAACTTATTGATAAGTAGAATATATTTGCATACAAGTTATTGATAATCACAAAGGGAGGTCTATTTGAGGGCAATTCCAAGGTGATGCATTATTTATTGAGACTCCGTTTATTTCGCCAAAAATTGAATGATTTGAAAAATATTTTTCCAAAAATGATCGCCTGTATATCTTATAAAAATAAATGAACAAAAGATAATCTTATCATCTACGAAAATATTTGAACCTAAATTATTGGTGGTAATGAAAATGTTTTCAAATGGCAAATTATTTTAAGCGATATAAGTTGTCATTTTTTCAGAAAACATTTTCAAAAACATTCATTTTACGTGAAACAAACAAAGTCAGAGTTGATCATTATTCTTTCAAGATTTATTGGGACATGACCATATGCAAAACAAACAAATCCCTAATCATTCCTCACACAAAAGCTCCAAGCTAGAGCCCAAAAGAAACAGAAAAAAAGAACACTCAAGTTCCAATAATTATCACCACAAAGGATTATGAAAAGAGCGCTTAAGAACCGTCATCGAGGTTTGTCAAGAGGTACTCTTTAACTGTTTTTAACAATCTTATACCTTTGTCTTTGGCCTGCTTGATATTATCTTCCTTGATCTCCACACCTTTCTTAACATAATGCTCGCTAGTCATCATGGAGACACATCCACTATCAGATGATGTGAACTTCACCTCATAGACAATGAGATCAATTTTTGTCAAACTGGATATCACTTTCAATCAAAGTATATTGCAGTAAAAATTCTCAACATCAAGAATGTCAATCTTGTTCGTCGTGTACTTGATGTGAGCACATGCCAGCTGCATCCATCTAAGTAAAAAGAATAACTTCGAGTTTTACCGTCTATAAAGAAGTCAACATTGTAGATAAACATCTATTATCTGACTTGATTTTGCTGAAGTTGGTCGGCTTAAAGTTACTCACTTCACCATCTCTCTCGATGAAATCGATGCTCTTGATGCCCCTGGGACAATCTTGGGAATGATGTTGTTCGAGTCAAGGACCAAAGCCTTGAACATTCTTGATGGAGCAATGAAAGATGTGAACTCCTGAGAGTCTGTTAAAACACCCATGTATCCTTGTATGAAGCAAAGAGAAATGGAGTCAAAGTAAGAAGTGGAATGATGTGGTCTGATTCCTTAGGCGAGGGCAGTCACCCTGGTTGGCCACTCACAGTTGAGTGAGAGCTGAGCCGTGATCCTCATCACTGCCGCCAAGGGCTCTCAGCTCCTCACTCAATTACCCAAGACCCCCCACCGGTCCTTAACAAAAAAAAAAATCAAAAAAATCACATCAGCATCGGTTGTGCCACCTAAGACGGCCGGCGAACACGTCATTGATTTCTAGTCAAAATTAGTCAGATAGACAAAATTGGCAAATTTTCAAAAGGTTTAGGCTAAATTGACCAAATTCAAATGTTTACGATTGAAATAGCACAAATACAATAAGTTTGGAAATTTTTTGGTAATTTTTCCTATAAAATGCAGTTTTAAATTCTTGGTAAATGTTTATATAACAATCTGTTAAGAATTACAAATAGTCAAAAGTGATTTCTTTGTAAAAGATTGCCAATCTATCTAAAAAAACATGTTTATTTTTTGTTTTTTACGCATTATTTCTAGTACCCTTACATTGTTGGCAACAATTGTTCCCAACATTCGTACCTTTAAATTTTCTGCCCTTTACATTTTGGTCCAAAAATCAAGAAAGGACCATTTAACCTTTATCTATCAGATCAGTTTGTTTAATTCAAAAGGTGTTTCACCCTTTTTGTTGAAACTTGTTGCAATCACAATCTAAATGCCCCACTTGTCTTAGAGAATTTCGATGTGAAATCATGATTAAGAGTCCATGGAAAAACTTCATGAAAAAAGAAAATGCTTTTCAAAATATCATTTTCTAGAAAAATGGTTAGTTTTCCTATATTTGGTGATATGTGACAAAAAATGTCTTTTGTCTTTAGATCTCTTTTGGAAAATTATTTCAATCTCATGACTTTATCTTATGCTAAAAAATATCAAAATTTTAAATTCTACTTTTTTATTTTTTTAATCTCTTCTATCTTTTTTTCTTCTTCTTTTTTCTCCCTCCGCTATCCATGAGGCTCCAGCAAAACTTAAGCTCTTCGTCCCATGTCTATAGCCAATCGTCGACCGACGCTTAGGCTTGGATACTAGTGGAGGAAGAAGAAAAGAATATTAAAATAAAAAAATTTGTGGATAGAAAAGGATTACAATCGGTTTGATACCTCTCTTTCAAGAGGATTCGCAGATGTCAAGCCGGCAGATGTCAAGCCAAAAATTTAAAGAATAAAAATTTAAAATTTAAAAAACTCAAAAACTTCAAAAATTTATAAAATATTTTTGGAAAGTGTTTTTACCTCTTTAAATTTAGAAATCCACTTTTTTAATTTTATGCATTAATTTTTCATTGATTAAGTTATTTTCGGGGAACCAAAGGAGTGACAGTCCAGAAAATCAATTCCAAGAAAATACGTACACTGAATTAAATGCACCCGAAGTAGTTGGAAGCTTTCTCGCTAGAGATATAAGGGTGTTTAGTGCTGAAGGGGCTCAATAGAATCATTAACACATTCGACCATTTAAGAAATGTATTTAATTATTTATGGCTTCTCTTCGAATTAATCCAGGAATTAAATGAACCAGATTGGTTGGGCCCACAATGGGCATCTAAACCAAGATGTAGCAACCAGACATAGTCATATGGCTACAATCCAAGAAAAAAAAAATGAGGTTTCCACTGGAACAAAATAAAGGATGTCGAGCCAAAAGCACCTTCATTCCTAAATTTCCGCTTATAGTCTCCAGCTGTGACCAATGTGAAAGATAATTGATATATGTAACTCAGAATTTATTTTTTTATTTATTTATTTTTGTCGAAAGCAACTCAGGTTTAAGTCGAGCAATATTTACCCTTGGTTTAGGGGAATGGGTTGCTCATTTGTCGTTCAAGTTTTATTGCCACCAAATCCTTTTAAGACATAGAAATTCACGAAAAAATCCCACACAAAAGCTCAAATTGAGCAAGAAAAAGGAAAAACCGATCAAAGACAATTTTCCGCAACTTATACTCAAATCGCTCTCAACCAAAAAAAAAAAAAATCATGTCGCTCTTTCTCGAAAAGCCATTTGAGTGCAAATATCAGGATTTGCCAAAAGATACTCCTCGACGGACTTGAATAGTCCCATAGCAATGTCCTTGCCCTGCTTCATATCATCTTCCTAGAGGTCAGCCCTGTTGGAGAAACGTCTAGTAAAGATTTTACTAATTTCCAAACTATCCTTGATATAGAATCTGCCTTGTTGAGTGCAAATGTTTGTGATCATGTGGACTACGTCTTATCGGTGGTGTGATTCATCAGGTAAAGACCGCAAAAATATCCAGATATGTTTATGTAAACAGCCTCGGTGGACTTAAAGATCGTCTGACGACAATGTTTATATCAAAGCTGTGAAGATCAAGTTGTTGGTGATGTTCAGTCAACGACCTTTTGAAGATATTCAATGAAGTTATAGCCAGTTGGGTGATACACGCAATGGAAGATCAGGAAGATTCAGGGAAATAGAAAATAGGCGTTTGTCAGAATTGGCAGAGTGTTCAGTGTGGAGCAACAGCTACAGAACCCATTTTTGGATAGCCTTCACATGTTCAGAAAAAGGAGTTGTATTGGCGGTTCCATTCCTGGACAGCAGCACCAATGGACTTCTAAAGGCTGCTTGCTTCTCTAGGACATCTCCAAGTGGAAGATTGAAGATGTCTATGTAAGAGAGGATCTCGAAGGCCAAATGTTAGAGACGCATTAGACTGAATCCAAATATTTTCTCTAAGATGCGTGTCTTAATGATTGTCTCATAATCTCTGAAGATCTCTACCGAGATAGTCTTGACGTACTATAATTGTGTAAGAAATCAAGTGTACAAGAGTTAGTGCAAAGCATTAGTCTTGATAGTATGATCTAGCATCTGAAAAGGATCAACACTTGCCAATTGTAATATGTTGGGCAGATTACTAAATCAATCCAGCCCGCCTTGTCATTGTTAGTCTCGAGAGAAGACATAGGCTTTGCAAATAAGCCGAGCTACTATAAATTATTATGTGCCATCTTTTCATTTTGTTCTTTAATTGATATCTCCACACAAGCATTGCCAAATCTTTGATAAACATTTGCTGCACCCAATTTTCAAATAACATTTGGTGATTTCCATGAGAAGTCTGAAAATAGCCTATTCACACCCCTCTAAATTGCATTGTTAGCCCCAACAAGCCCCGTCCTTGGAATGATACTCACTGGTTATCTTGCAGACACATCTGGTGCCCTCCAATGGCGATGAACTTCACCTCATAGACAATGAGGTCAATTTTGTCTATCTTGATGTCACTTTCAGTCAAAGTGTGCTCGCCGCAGCAGTTTATAGAGTCAAGAGCATCGACCTTATGATTGGTGTACTTGATATGGGCACCTGTATAATTGTATAGATGAACCTGACATGATAGAGATACATGTATGATCCGACTTACTTTCGCCAAAGTTGGTCTTCTCAACGCTACCAACTCCACCATCTCCCGTTGTGTTGATTTTTCCAATGGCAAAGTTTTCCATCACCTCGTTCGGTGAAAATGGCAATTTCAATGTGAAGATTGAAAAGGTCATCGGAAATTGACCTATTGATTTTGGAAAGCGACGTTTTCACAAAATGAACTGTGAAGTTACCTATTGCATTGACTGCTCTCCATGGACTACATGCAGCCACTTTCCAAATTCTTGTCGCTTTCCACACTATACGGACCGTCATTTATTTAAAAGATCAAGAAAAATACTTCGGTTATACAAGGAAAAGAAGTCAAAGATCACCGAACTTCCAGTGCAAAGAGCCCTTCAAAGAGTTGTTCTCAAATGGACGATAAGTTTTCTATGAGTGCTCATTGTCATTGTGAGCCTACCACAAAGCTGGGGATATCCCGCGGATGAGGTGAAGAGGAAATAATTCCTTTTTACTCTTCTAAAAATGTGAAAAACTAACTCGAGCTATCAGGTTGGACATGTCAAAATGGGTCTAAACCTATTTCTTAACCCATATTTGAGATGTTGAGCTATTATATGAATTAGTTATATTTTTTAAATGGGTCATATATAGATTTTGGGTAGTAAAGCTCAAATAATATTAGTGTTAAATGGATTCATAACTTGTCACTCTATGCTCTCACCTCAGCTTGTGTATGAATTTGCTTATATTAGGCTAAATATGAAAGTACTTTGACAATATCGTTTAGGTCGGGTCGGGTATGAGTCGTACATGGGTCAAAACGATATACGTATAAGTCATTAGATTTGTATTGTATGAAAAATAGACAAAAATAGACAAAACTAGTTAAGTACGTCAATTTGAGTCGGTCTATTTTTGATCCCATCCAATCATTTGACGGGATTAGAGTATAGATGACTTCATGAAAACAACAAGTGGTAGGGCCCTTAGTACACTCACTGTGAAGAGGAGACTTCCGAATTCATTAATTGCTCAGCCAATTCCGACATTCAATGCAATAGAATTTGGACAAAGCTAATGAGGAGTAAAAATCAACAAAATGATGCTAATCTATTATGTCAAGATGCATCTAATCTAGATGGATATCAGCGAAATAAAAAAAAAAATTGAGTTGAATAGTTTTCGAGTAATTGATATATATATATATATAGCTTACCGTTCATTGGCTTAGGAATTTAATGTGCTCAAAATTTCGGTTCCCTTTTGCGGATTAATTGACAAATTGTCTAATCAGCATTTAAAGGAACACTCTTCACTTCTACGATCATGCTTTTGGGTGCTTTCTTCACTCTCTCCGACCAAATAACACCAAAGCAGAGTCCTCTGTTTTTCTGATGCCTCTAAATAATTCTTTTGCCTACCTTTCCGGCTCACACGCTTTGAGTTTCGGAAGCAACAAGTAGTTCATTCGCATCCGTTCCGTTAATTTTTTAGTTTTCAAGACGCAACAAGCTTCAAATTCGATTAGATGGGAAATGAAGTTATTGTCGGTGAAAAAAACAGTCTCATAATTCGAAACATTTGAGCATCATAATTTCAATAGGAAAATTTCTGATGGTTTTTCTTTTGGCCGAAAGGAAATTTGGCAAATGATGTGTGAATAAATAAATTTGCTTACAAATTCAACTCAATGAATGAAAATCACAAAGGAAGACCTACTTGAGGGAAAAATCCAAGGCAATGCATCAATCATTGAATTGCTTATTGTTCGTTCAAGTTTTATTCTGACATGACCGTATTCTTAACCAACAAATCATTTAGAACATAGAAATACGCGAGAAGAGACACTCCTCATGCAAAAGCTCTAAGCTAGAGCCAAAAAGAAGCATACAAAAGAAATCCCCTCAAGTTCCAATAATTATAACCCCAAAGGATTTTGGGAAGACAATTCACGCACAAATAGCGGGGTTTGCCAAGAGGTACTCTTCAATTGTCTTGGACAATCCCACAGCCCTGTCTTTTCCCTCATTGATGTCATCTTCCTTAAGCTCTACACCTTCCTTAACATGACAGTTGCTAGTTATCTGAGCTCACGACCTTCCTTGACATGGTACTCGCTTTAATTGTCTTTTTCACCACTGAGCTCACAACCTTCCCCGACATGGGATTTACAATCCCATAGCTTTGTCTTTACCCTTCTTGATGTCCTCCTCCTTGAGCTCACAACCTTCCTTCAGATGGTACCCGCTGGTCATTTAGCAGACACATCTGCTGCTAGCCACGTTGAATTTTACTTCTTCCATGACAGCGAGTACCATGTCAAGGAAGGTAGTAAGCTCAAGGAAGATGAGATCAAGAAGGGTATAGAAAAAGCTATGGGATTGTAAATCAAATTGTATTAATTCATTTTGCCTTCTCTCTATCTCTTCCTTTTGCAACTAATCTATAAGTCAAGTGCGAATTGACCTTCATGACCACACAGGCAAAATCCATAGTACTTTTTGGGCAGGCTCACACACAATCATCAAACCCTTCATAACACAGAAATCACACCACAAAAACCTTTCCTCACCCAAAAGCTCCTAGGCAGAGCCAAAGGGGAAACAAAAGATACAATACAAACTTTGCGCCCACTTTACTATGTCATCACTCAGAAAGGATCTTGAGAAAAGAAGCATTTAAAACTACGAAGAAATAATGCGTAAAAAAAAGTACTAGAAATAATGCAGACGCATCGAATACCAAAAGCTATACCTTAATTAATTAACTTTAAGTTGCATAATTGTGATGAATACAGTTAGTGACAAGCTGTATTTTCAGAAATCAAATTCGAAAAAAAAGGGGTCCTAGGATATTCTCATCAAAAGCAAAGTGATTTGCTTCCACTTCTCTTTTGTCAAAAGAAATATTTGTGGAAATTATATTCTCGATTGCCAGAGTATAGAATTATTGCCCCAGTAATTACATTTCTTTTCATCTGACAACAATATATCTCACTTCGAAAATGTTCAGTGAAATGATACCCAATTTTCCCTTGCACTTCACTTTGCCTTCCATCTCTTCTGTTAGGGAGTCCACAGCAGAAACCCAATACTTTTTGGGTGGAGAGATCACTAAGATAGAGTTAAACCCACTTTACTCCAAAGTTTAAATCAATAAATTATGAGCCAATTAAGACATATTATCTGCTCTGCATCATATTAGTTCTAATATGTGATATTTTTAATTCAACTCACACGTGCATTCGAATGTCTTCTTTATGCAACTCATATAAAAATCAAGGGAAAAATTCACCTTCATAACCACAAAGGGAGATCTTTTCTTAGGCGAAATTCATAATGTGTTGGATTACTTATTGCTCCTTCAAGTTTTATTTTTTGGAATGGCCTTACACACAATCATCAAACCCTTCATAACATAGAAAATCACACCATAAAAAAGAAAAATCCCTTAGCGAAAAGCTCCAATTCAGAGCCAAAGGGGAAACAGAAGATACAATACAAACTTTCCTCTCATTTTACTATATCATCACTCAGAAAGGATCTCAAGAAAAGAAGCATTTAGGCGCAAACATCGGGGTTGGCCACAAGGTACTCCTCAACCGCCTTGTACAATCCCATAGCTTTGTCTTTGCCCTTCTTGATGTCCTCCTCCTTGAGCTCGCAACCTTCCTTGACATGGTACTCACTGGTCATCTTGCAGACGCATCCACTGCCAGCTGCAACGAATTTCACTTCTTCCACGACGAAGTCGATCTTGTCGAACTTGATGTCAGTTTCAATCATGGTATATTTGCAGTAAAAGCTACCAACGTCAAGAGCCTCGACTTTGTGCTTCGTGTACTTGATGTGGGAGCCTATTATGTAAATTCATCAAAGCAGAGAAGTTAATTCTTAATTCCAAGTTCTATACATAGACTTACATGGTAAAAGTACCAGCATGATCTCACTAGGAGTATGATCCGACTTACTTTCAGCAAAGTTGGTTTTCTTGATGCTACCGACTCCACCATCTCCCTCAATGAACTCAATGCTCTTGATGCCGTCGGGAACAATCTTGGGTAGGACGTTGTGGGACTCAAGGACCAAAGCCTTGAACATCCTCGATGGGGCAATGCCGCTCGTGACCTCCAGCGAGTAGTTGATGACTCCCATATTGGCCTTGTAAGAAACAAAGAAAACTGAACTCAAGAAGGGTGGTGGAAGGGTTTGGTGAGATTGGTAATGGAGAAGGCTTGAGCTGATGACGATGATGAGGAGAGCTACTTGGTATTTATAGGCAAGTCCATTGGTTTTTACTCCATCCTCATTCAAAGTTCAAAGCACTCCGAATTGGACCGAGCCGAATTACTTTCAAGCTTTTCTTGTTTTCTAATTGGAGGAGCCACCGGTCATCTGGAAGGTCAAGCAAAAGGACAAATCACGATCAAAGCTCCTTTTGTTTGGTCATTATTATAACATCCTAAGAAATAACATATTCTTTGGCACAAATGGTGGGCCCATTGCGATGGTCTATGCTTTTTTTTTTTTTAGTAAGTGCGATTGTCTATACTTGGTATACCACCTATCTTGAAAAAGTACTTCAAATCAAATACTTATGTCATAATGTGAATTATACTTTCTCATCAGAACGAAAGCATAAAATAGGTGAGTATAGATAAGCTAATCCCTTTTTCAGCTTCGAATTTCCAGGATACAATCTTTTTCGAAAAGAAAATTGAATTTCTATATCATAAATTGATTTAGATGTGAATTTGAGGCTTGATACCTGACAACCATGATCACCATTGCTAAGGCATAATTCTATGTTTGTTGCGTTATAAAGTAAAATTGCGGAAATAAGTTTAGGAGCCGATTCTCTTGGGGAAACAATAGACTCATGTCCGCCATTGCCATATCGAGGGCTGAAATTGATGGTGCATAAAAAGGATATGTTCACTAGATGTTTTAAAACTTGTCATGAAAATGAAATTGAGTCCTAAAACTTACATAAAGTGTAATCAAGTCCTAAAACATATCAAATTTGTCCAATCAAGTCATCTTATTAACACCATCAATTTGTCAAATGAAAATTGACAACGTGACTGTTGACACCTAAATTTTGATTTTTATTTAATCATTTATTTTGCATGAAAATCAGGAATTAATTCTAGTTCCTACAAAAAAATAATTTCATGTAGCATAGTTTTTATTTTTAGCATTCATTTGCATTGCATTTTGCATCAAAACAGATTGACGGCGGAAACAAACTTAATCGGAAAAAGGGACACTAAACTTGACCAATTGGACTAAATCTACATGTCTGGAAATTGCATGTGCTCAACTCATGGAAAATTTTTGGGAAAGATGCGGAAAATATGTGGTTTGCGGAAAAATAAGTTCGCGATTTGGGAATAAATATAATAGAAGCAAGGCAAGTGCTCGTAATATTGTGAAAAAGGAAAGCTTTCGAAAGAAAATAAAATCCTCTTGATTGCTCCACCAAATCTTCATATAGCTTTTACATATTCTTAAGGATTCTCTTTGAGACAATATAAAAGAGAAGAAAAAGCTCAGAAAATTTGGGGGGAGGTTTTTTTTGGAGGTCACAAAGAAAATTCTGGAGAGCAAACAAAGAAGAGGGATACACGTGAGCTTTAGTCTTCTCCCGTGACCGAAGACTTGAAGAAAAATTGACAGGTTGCTCCTGTTGATTCTGCTCGAGACACATTGCTGCGGATTCTAATGTCGACGTGCTTGGGTGTCTACTGCAACTTATCCTCCTGCTGCTCGAGCTCGGCTCCCCCGAATCCTGTTGTTTGAGTGTCCAAGGCTTCCACGTTTTCAACGACTTCATTAGCACATCTACGTGGTCTCTCGATCAGTTTCCAGTAGTCAAACAATTCAGCAAGTTCTTGGACAGCACTAGCGCACTTTTGATATGTTTGCAGGTTTCTGGTTTCTTCGAAGTTGTTGTCCAACCGTTCTTGCCGTAGCCGTCCGCATCATAGTCCCGTTGCCGCGAGAGAAGCCCACGAGCAAAAATCCAAAATCGTGGAGCTCCTAGCCATTGGTCCGAAGTCGTTTGCTTGGTCAATAAGTTTCAAAGTTCGAATTAGGGAAGCTTATCTTCGAAGATTAAGGTAAATTTCCTATCTTGAATTTCGGATATACACTTGCTTACATTACATATCTTGATTGATTGAATTACATTGCCACAAGGATTACACATAAAAAAAAAAGTGAATCTTGAATATTCTCAAGTTTTTTTTTTAGGCTATTGACTTTCCTCGATTAAAAATTCGGCACATTTGGAACACATTCGCATATCTTGGAAATTGCTTTGCAAGGTCAAAATATTCAATTGCCTAATTTGGAGAATTGCACGTTAAATTGGAACATTGAATATTTTTGAAAATCTTGCAATATATCATTTGCCAAATTAGAAAGATTGTGATTCATTATGGATATCTGGTGACTATTTGAAAATCTTCCGAATATACTCAAGATACATAAAATATTTCAAGATGTGATTGATTAGGAAATTTCCTAATCCGCAACCGCATACATGGAAATAAATCGATCTATCAGGCTTTAGATAGAATTATTTCCATATCGGGTATTTCGAATTTTAGGTTCGATCTATCAGGCTTTAAATCGAAACTTAATTCGAAAGAAATAGTGGTAATTATCTTTTAATTTTTGCAACCTGAATTTTAAACTTCATCTATAAAAACAAAAGAAAAACAAAATACAAAAAAATCATGAAAAGAAAATCCCTAAAAAAATTACACCTTTGAATTTCAAGCGAGAATTCGTCCAAATTGCCAAATTGAACATTTTCATGAAATCGGTACCGAAAGGGAGTTGATAGAAATATTAGCGTAATCAAGTCCCGAACTTAAAATCTTTGGTTCGTAGAAATAGAATAATTCTCCCACTATTTTATTTAGGTTTCTAATCGACCTACCATAAATGATTAGTGGTGACTCCTATCAAAAATCTTCTGCATCTAAATATTGAATCTAAGTTGCGACTTGGTAGAACTTGGGAGAGCTCAAACTAGGTTAGTTAATTCACTTAATTAACTTGGTAATCCATTAACCTAAGAATTGGAAAATCTCGAATTTTTAGGTCACGACAGTGACATTTTTAAATTAATTTGATTATTGTACGTGACGTTTTTAATTATTCTATTTTTGAAATTTTAATTAAATAAAAATAAAAATTGGAAAAAAAGATAAAAAATTATTTGAAAACAAAAACAAAACTAGAAAAAAGAGAGGGGGGGAACTTGGTTGGGATGCCTTTCTGCCATCACTACCCATCACCGGAGGGGCTGGAGTACATTGCCAACCCTGGACGAAGGTGATCAGCCCTCACCGACCCCAAGCAAGGGTCAGTGTCTCTACTCGAGGGCTAATGGATTGCCAAGGCCCCTTTAATCTAGGATCCTAAGGTTTGGGAGCAGGCTCTCTCAGGCCCATACCAAATCTCGACGGGATATTTAATTGTCAAATTCAACCTTAATATGGACGAGTGACATATGTGCGTGTGCATGGAAAAAGAGTCACCAACGACCATTTTTGGAAAGTTGGCTAGATACCTTACTGAATGATTAGGAGAGATCATTTGGTTCTATGGAATTAGAGATCTTGGATTTGAGGACTTGGCTACATCAATAATTCTACCGGCACCCTTTTGGTACCTAACATTAAGTGATTTTTCGGGTGACGTAAGTTCGAATTTAGGTTTTCATGCAAATAGGGAAGACTATCCTATAGAGCACAATAAAAAAAAGTAGGTACATAACCAAAGATCCAAGAACATGTAGATAGGGAAGACTATCCTATAGAGCACAATAAAAAAAGTAGGTACATAACCAAACATCCAAGAACATGAAGATAAAATGCATCAAGACAAGTCAAGGCATCCCTAGTATAGCCATAAATACTTAAAGAATCTATCATGAAGGTTTAGGGGAAGGTTCAAGAAGATTGGACACGATTTGCCTAAAGGGCAAAATCATCATTTTTTTGAAACGATTAGGGATCAAAGTATCCATAAATAGGTTAAGCCAGCTGATTGTGATCATTTCCTTTTCTTTTTCTTTTTTTTTGTATTTTCAAATTTTTAATTTATTTATTTTTAAAATTTTAAAATTTAATAAAAAAAATTACAAAATTAAATTTTTATTTTTATTTTTATAATTTTTTGAAATTTTTGTAAATTTTTAAGAAATTTTCTTGAATTTTCCATGTTTATGATTTTCTAATGATTTTCTCTCTTTTATATTTTATTAATGAAAATTATCCGGGTTGGGTGATCCAACCCGCACCTTGTGGGCACCTAACCCAAGCCATAAGAGTTTTGGGTCAGCCTAAACAACACCACTTTAGGTAATTTCTGGAATTTTTGGAAAATTTTTTGAAATTTTGCCCAATTAATAGAGCGTCTTCTCGAGAAAATATCTTGGTCTTTAAACGCAATTGGTGAAACCCGATCGCACCAGATGAAAATAAGTAGAATGGGGTTTTCAAAATAGTCGGTAGCTTGGGAAAAACTTAGCCGGACACTTTGTAACGACGTAATGAAAATGTCCTTTTGAAGGCTAACGCTTCAACCTCTTAACTTTGCAGCTCACTAAGGCATTTTCAGTGATAATTTTCTTAGTGCTCAAATAAATAAAGGAAAACTGATCATACCACATGAAAATAGGTATGATCATGTTTTCAAAATAATCAATGGCTTGAGAAATGATCAACCAAATGCATCATAATGATGTTATGAAAGTGCTCAATCCCAAACCAACAAAGACAAAATAACCTCTAGCTTTGTAGCTCACTAAGCCCTATTCATGAGTGATTATCTCCGTGCTCAGACACAACTACTAAAAACCATTGATAACTTGTACAACTAGATTAAACAAGGTTTCAAAGGCAATTGACAGATCTGAAAAAATTAAGTAACCACTCTATATCGAAGTCATGAAAACAGCATGTCGCAATTCCAGATCAAAAAAATTTTCAGGACGCCCTACTTTACAGTTCACTAAGGTAACTTTCGAGGCTCATAACTCAATCCACAAAGACAATCAAACCCAAAATTTAGCATCAATGAAAGTGCTACACAGAGAGAGTAACATCAACCTAATAACAGCCACAAAAACCTCAAGGAATCGTCAAGAAAAATGGCCCCAAACTAGCAACTTCGCGCTGTTCTTGACACCTAAAAATTTAATAACCAGAAACGGTTCATAGAGGCATATTTGTGGATGATTTCCTTACATTGTAATCACAAACAAGAGGAAATCTATGCTTGTATGGAAAGTACTACACATCAAGGACAATATGGACCAAAATGTGGCTCGAAAAACGCACTAGATCATGTCAAAAATCAATCTTGAAGTCACCCACTTGAACTGCTTTCACGTCACAAACACACTAACGGGTATTCCCGATACCATATCCAACTCCACAAGCACAACCAAGAGCAGAAACACACGCATTCTACTTGCACACAGAACACAAAGGGTTGGAGAACGACCAAAAATAATTACGGGAATTCAATGAAAAATGAGCTCAAAATAAGGGGTTTGGACTGTTTTTCCATCAGATAATTTGCACAAACTTGAACAAATTAACAAGGAAAATTCAAAGGGGCATATCTCACGTCTCGATCACAACCAAAGGCCATACAACATAGTGATGCGAAGAGCTACAAATGTAGAACACATTAAAACAAGAAATGACTAGAAAATCATGCAAAGCAACCACAAAAAAATAGGTTCAAAATCAGGATTTTGAACCGCCCGAAGCATTTTATCGAACAAATAGCATGCGTTGTTGAAAGTGCAAACAAAGGCATTAAACTCAGAACCAAAGCGTAGAGACATCAAAATAGGGTCATATAAGCACAGAATGATAATTAGGTGTGGCCGGTTTGGCTCCGTTACTCGAAAGTTGAACGGAGCCAAACCCAAGCATAACCAAGAAGTCGGACCAGGGGCTGCCCGGAGGGGAATTTTGCATTACCTCTTCGATGGCACCAGCGACGAAATGGGGCCAAAGATGGTCAGGGAGCTTCTGCGTATGGAGGTGAAGCTCGGCCGGGGGTGGTGGTCACTCAAAAACTCCTGGTGCGCTCGATTTTCGCTCTTGAAACCTCACTGCTCATCCATCCCAGGACCGGCCATAACTCTCTCTTTTCGAAAAATGGTGGAACCCCTGACCTCTAGACGTCTCTCTCCATTTATACTCGCTCTCTCTCTCTCTCTCTCTCTCTCTCGAGGAAGGGCCAGGTCACATATTCCTCACCAACAGCATTCTTTTGTCCTTTTTTGTGCAGCCCAACGCCACCTCGCCCATTTCCGTACGAATCTGGCGCATACAAACGACAAAATGGGGAGGGGAACGTTCGAGAATGAGGATGAGGGGAGTACGTGGCATGGGTTTCAGGGTTTCATGAATCAGCCACGATTTTTGCTGCAAATTGTTGGTTCTCTCTCGAGCGAGCCTGCCGCGGTGGAAATAGGGCTGGGAATGGCAGCTCCGGCGATACCATGCCTCGAGGATGGGTTCTTCGGGATCGAAAATCCCTGGCCTTCAAAGCCCATTCCTCGGTGTCGTTGATTAGGTCCTTTGCCGCTCAATTTGAAGGATTTTTGCTCGGGGTGCAGGCGGCGAGGAAGGAGAAGATGAACAGTAACCAGATCAAAGGGTCGGATACGCCCGTCCCGGATGCTCAAAAATTGCCAAATCGGGCTTAAAGATGACCAAATTCTCACAATAAAAACCCAAAATTGGATGATCTACACCATGGATTATCATCTAAAAATGATGAGATTGAGCAAAATTGGTTCGAATTTGAGAAAAAAAAACCCAATTTTTTTTGCCCCAAAAATGATTTTTCAATAATTCAAAGCTTAAATGACAAAATTAAGCCAAATGATCCCACCAATGGATCTAGAATGATGAAAACTATAGGACAATGGGCTTGAATTTCCATGGGTACCTCTAGAACTTGGTTAATTGCACTTTGGATGAAATTAAGGACTAAATTGAAAAATAAAAGTGCAACTAGGTCTCTTTTTTTTTTTTCAAAATTGAGCAATTTATCAAACAATTTGATTGGAATGCGATACGAGGGATTAGAAGCAAATGTCATGGATTAGGAAAATTAAAAATTAAAATGAAAAGGAATGTTTGGCTCAATTCAAGATTATGTTTGTGAAGACTCACGTGGTCCCTAATTGAATTTTCTGAATTTTAAAGGACAAAAATGAAAAGAGAGGCTGGACCAAACCAATTGCACTTTTTGTTGATATAACTAGTATAAAGTAAAAGATGCTTGATTCTGCAATTTAAAAAAAATACCGACTATTTTTCCATATTTTTGTGACCATGAATGGTATTTTATTTTATTTTATTTTTGGCTATTTTTATTTAAAAAAAATAAATTCTGAAAATTCAAAAATTACGAAGTATATTTTTTGTTCAAAATTGATTCCAAAGGCTTGGCCAAGAATTTTGTTTTGTTCAAAATTGGTTCATAATATTTGCCCAAAGTTTTCAAAGTTGATTTTATAATTTTATGAATTTTTTTGGATATTTTTAATTTATTTTTTGAAAATAAAAAGATTAAAAATCAAGTATCAATAGCCAGCAAGGTTTGCTAGGTGCAGGCAAAGCCTCATCTAGGTTTGGGTTGAAGAAATTTCAATGCAGACTTGGGCGATGATGGCTCTTGCTTAAGGCCAGCAACCTCCCTAGGCTAGGGCTCGCCAAGATCACAATATTAGAATCAGGATATTTGAATTTATCATATACCATTGCTCTATTTTGTGCCCTCTATTTTTTTTTTCAAAAAATCGTGAAGACCATGTACCTGTGATAGGAGTGGCTTTCGACCTGATGCATGCATCAGGAAAGGGGATGTAAGGATACACTCACCCTCTTCATTAGTCCCTTGCCAGCGAGGCTCATGCCTGGGGCCAGCAAGGCCACTCCTAGGGCTAGCGACCTCTGTTGACCCTCTAGCGATGGGCAACAGAGGCAGAGCCTCACTAGTGAGGCATTGCCCTTTATTGTTTCATATTTATTCTTGTTTTAATGTGATTTATTTTTTGCTTTTTTCAATTTTTAATTTAATTTAAATAATATTTCAAAAATAAATAATTAAAAAAGCCACATAGGATAGTAAAATTAATTTAAAAATGCCACTTCAACATGTTTTGTTAGTTAAATTAACGGTGTTAATAAAAGAACTCGATTGGATCAATTTGATATGTTTTAGGACTTGATTGCAGTTTTTGTAAGTTTTAAGATTCAATTGCACTTTCATGACAAATCCCGTGCATAAAAAGGTAACAAATGAGTCATAGGTATTATTGCAAGGTCGGCTCATAGCTAAGTAGTCAAAGCTTAGACAAAAAGAGAACGTTGGAACTCACTAATGGAAGTGTAAGCGGTAACCCTTCTTCTCACATGCAATTATGCTCAGTCCCACGACATCCAAAAAGTAATTTTTGAAATCGGTCATAATGCCTTAATTGATGTCATCCAACAAAAGGATCGTTACCCTCAGAGTATTCAACATTTGCTCATAGATTCTTGCATCCTGCTACGCCACAATCCGGGTTGGAACTAGACTTGGCCCCATAAACTCCATAATGGAGCTACTCCTGCACTTGCAAATTGGGGTTTTCATTCAAATAAGAACCACATCTTCTTTTCTTTTTCACAATCTTCCATCTTAAGTTTAGAAAAATATTATGCTAGTAGAGTCTTCTTTAATTTATTTTGTTAACGTAGGTTCTGCATCCTGTTTGTAATGCTTTGTTTGAAATGAAAGGTTATTTCTATGGGGAAAAAACAAATGAATCCGATTCAATGTGCTTCTGTTTACGAAAGTCGATTTTTCTAGTTTGACTTTTCAAATACCAGTTTAGCTAAGTCATCGAATCGAGATGACTTTGCTATAAACTTGGATTAACTCACAACGACAAATGTCTCTATCATGACCGTTCTTTTTCTTTTTTTAATTTCTTTCAACCCTTCCTTTTTTGTCTTTTTTTAAGTTCCATAATCATGATGAATACAGTTAGTGGAAAGTTTCATTTTATAAATCAAATTGCATAAAAAAAAAAAAAAGAACAGGAGCCCAGTGTATTCTCATCGAAAGCAAAGTGATTCACTACCATTTCTCTTTTTGTTAAAAGACATTTGTGGAAATAATTTTCTGGATTGCCAGAGTATAGCATTAGTGTCCCAATAAATTCCACTTTCGTTTCATCCGACTACAATATTTACTTAGGAAATGTCTAATGAAACGAGATGGCTATACGGAATGAACTGTGAAGTTACCATGGACATGACAAGAACACACCTAACTCTTGTCGCTTTCTACACCGTACGGACCGTTATTCATCTAGAAGATCATGAAAAGTGCTTAACTCATAAAAAGGAGAAAAAAAAAACGGGTAAAAAACGACCGACCTATCAGTGCAAAGAGCCCTCGAAAGAGTCGCAGTCAAATGGAAGTTTCTGTGAGTGCTCATGAGTCATTGTCATTGTAGGCCAACTCCAAAGTTGGGGATATCCCGAGGATGGGGACAAGGGAAACTAATTTCTTTTGACAATTCTAATCTCAATATAAGCGTTATTTTATTATATTGAGTCTCACTGGCGTTGAAAATTTGATCAACTTGAGATATTAACTATACATAGACCTGTCAAAATATATCATAATTCATAAACTCATCTCTTAATCTATCTTTGATAGGCTAAGTTGTTATATGGTTGGCTATATTCTTTAAATAGATCATAATTGAATTCCAAATGATAGAGTCCAAAAAATAATATAAGTGTTAAATGGGTTGACAACTTCTCACCTTAGCTTGCGTATGTATTTTCCGAAAGCAAGTTAAATATTAAAGCGTTTTAGCTTTATGAATCAGGTTGGTATTAATATGAGTCATTAAATTTGTATTGCATGAAAATGAGTCAACACGGATTAAATGTGTTAATTTGAGCCAAACCATTTTCGATTCCACCCTCTCATTTAAAATTTCAAGCTATGGAGTATATACAACATTATGAAAACACAAGTGGTAGGGCCTTTAATACTCTCACTGCGTAGAGGAGACTATGGAATTCTTTGGTCAACCCCATTCCGACTTTCGGTGCAAAAGACTTTGGACACGACTAAGGAGGAAAAAGATCAACAAAATGATGCTAAAATCGTCCATCGAATAGTTGTCATCGAGTAATTGATATACGTACTTAGTTTACTATTCATTGTGTTCAAATTTTAAACTGAAATTAGGTACAATTAGGAATGCTAATGGGCTCAAAATTCCGATCCCTTTTTGCGAATTAAGGGCTCGTTTGGTTCAGTTTTGAGGAAATGTCCTTGGAAAATGTACATACCTTTGAACTAAATGGGATTTTCAAAATGTAAATAGTGTTTGGTAAAGTGTATTTTAAAAACACATTAAAAAGCAACTTTGACGTAAATTTCGTTTGGTGAAAAATACCCCATGTGAATTATTCTATTTTATAATTATTTTTCAGATAAAAATTACTTTTATTTTTAATTATTTTATTTTTATAGTAACTTTCTTTAATTTTTTTTTTCGTCTTCCTTCGTTAATTTCTTTTCAGCCGATCACGACCCACTGTAGTAGCCAACAACGGGCCATAGGCCAAGCTCGGCCTTATCCCAACCTCGCTGGCCTTGTGCAAGACCAAGTCTTTCCGAATCTGGCAAGGCGAGCCTCACTCACTTGAGGCCAAGCCAGATCCAGTGAGGTCAAGGCTCACATCACCAAGCCTCGAGCTCGCTAGCTTGTGTTTCATGGTTACTTTGTCAGGCACCCATCATCGCTGAGGTTCGTGGTCGATGGAGGAAGGAGTAGCAAGTGGAGGGAGGAGGAAGAACGAAGAAGAAGGAGCAAAGAAAATAAAGAAAATAAAAAGATTAAAAATTAAAAATTGTAGTTGCATCCTAAAAAATGCAATTTCTAAAATATCTCTGGAGCTATTTTGGGCTAAAGGTCTTTAAGGGCCTTTTGTATTTTTCCAAAATTAATCGTAAAATGAACCAAATGCTATTTGTATTTAACCAAGAGATTTTAGAGCCCCAAATCCCTTCCAAATGATGAACCATATAAGCCCTTGTACGTAGATGGATCCCTCCCAAGCGCAAAATCTGATTACTCCTTTTTAAATGGCAATAGGCGACAAATGAATTTGTCATTTTCGGAAAAAAAAAAAAAGAATTGGTCGAAGAAGCCTTCCTTAAAGACAGTAAAAATTCATCCATGACGATCATTATCCAATAGGAGATCTACATAACTGGATCTTCTCCCCTTTCTTCCCTTTGACTTGTTTCGTGACATCTTCTTGACAATCTACGCCTTAAAATTGCTTTTGCGCTGTACCCTAAAATTTTGATTTTGGAGAGTTTGAGTAGCAAGCAGAATCAGTTACTAAAATTGTGGAAAGAGAAATAAATTACATGATTTATTTTAACTAACTCTTAAATCGAAAGTCCATCGTTGGAACAAGGCAAACACCAAAGCTGAAATACGTGAAAGTACAAACCCATAGAAGCTCAAAGGAAACGGTTTTAAGCATAGACACCAGGGTTCGCCAAAAGGTAGTCCTCCACCACTTTGTGAAGTCCCCTAGACATGTCTTTGCCTTGTTTGTGTACTCTTCTTTGAGCTCCACGGCTGCCTTATGTGGTACTCACTCGTCATCTAGCACACACATCCCCCATCATTTGCATATTCAAACTTGACCTCATAAGCAACTGGCTCGATCTTGTCGAAAACTTCATCGCCCTCAATCAGAGTATACTTGCACATGAGATTCTCAGTGTCCATGGCATCAACATAACATAATTAGAGCAAAACGAAAAACCTTAAGATGGTAATATAGGAACACACAACATAACTAGAATCTAGAACATAGTAATTGAGGAAGAATAAGATTTGTGCACTTGATCTGGAATCCATTGTTCTTGATGCGGAATAGAGAATGTCCAAAGCTTAAGCACTTCTTTGCCATTACCCTCTAAATCATTAGTTTAATGAGACTACCCTTCACGAATAGCATCCTATAACTGCTACTTATGTGAGGCTAATTGTGCATTAGGATTAGAGGATAGACTTGAACTTTATTTATAGAGTTTTCAGCCAAATCCTCTCATCTTGAACTAGGTACAACGCGCTCACACTAGCTAGCCCTATATTAGAGTAATTAAGTATGTTTATATCTTTCATTTATTAGACCAATCCAGTGAAATGGTGATTACAATCTAAATTACTGTAGTTGACATCAAGAAAAAAAAATTACATTCTCTTATTTGGGCTATATCAATTAAAACCACATTGTATGTGCACACTTTTATGTTGGACCAGATATTATTCTTAACGGTCAATCCAATTCCATAAAGTCTCAAACAACAAATCATCATACTAACTACATCAATAGAACAAAGCCATCCATGGTCATGACTGCAGTGAATGGATTACACCTCACACAATAATGATACTTTATGTGTTATCCCCTCTATTAGTCACATCTCTCTCTTTATGTGTCACGAAATCTGATGTGCCATCAAATAATTATCCTTATAGTTCCAATGAACTAACATTTATCTTATCATTATAGTTTACTTTACTTTAAGTATCACCAGACATATCCTTAAAGTTAATAACTGAACATCCTTGGCCTTTACTCAAGATTTACGCATATCTTGAGATTTTTACCAGATCATGTATTCAACATCAATACATTCATAAACACTTTATTGAATGCAAAAGAATTAATATGTAACTATTGTTACGAAATGTAACAAAGACATATGTAAACTTGATTAGAGCAAAACCAAAATAACTCCCACTAAACGACTACATCTCATCATGCTTCTGAGTGCATCCTAATGACATGTCGTTCAAAGACACAACGGCCTAGACCTTTAGTTAGTGGGTCTACAATCATATCATCTGTAGAAATATGCTCAACTGTAATGTCATCATTCTCAACTATTTTCTTTATAGTCAAAACTTGACCCCCAGATGGTTAGACCTCTTAAGACCCTTATTGTTGTTAATAAACAATACTACACAGCTATTATCATAATACAACTATATGGCCATATCCACAAAGTCAAATATGGTCAACTCCTTAATGAGGTTCTACAGCCAAATAGCTTGAGTAGTGGTTGAAAAGCAAGCTACAACTCCGCTTGCATGGTAGAGAATGATATTGATTTCTATTTCTCGCTTTTTCAAGATGTTATACCTCCTACTAACATAGGGTTGCATCATGCTATTGACTTCATGTCATCCTAACAACCAACAAACTCTAAATCCGTATACCATACTAGCTATAGGTCTTGAACATGTTTGTAAATCAACATATAGTCTTTTGTCCTCTTCACGTACCTCAAAACCTTCTTGGAAACAATGCAGTGATTGTGTCCTAGATTTGACTGATATCTACCTAGAAATCCTATTGCAAAAGCAATATTTCCAAGTGCGCTAGGATAAGGTACATTCATCATTGTGGCTTTCTCAATATCCAAATAGGACGCTATGAAAAATTCAATTTATCACCCTTTATGACGGGAGCAATTCTTAACTTGCAATGCCGCATACTCAACTTATACCTTTTGAGATAAACCCAATGCCTAGCAAGAACGATCCTAGGAATTTCAATTCCAAGGACAAAATATGCCTCACTAAGTCCGTGATGCTAATATGCTTTAACAAACTTTGCCTTGTCTCCTACAATAATGCAAGATCAGTGCTGGAAAGCAAGATATCATCTATATAAAATGCAAGGAAAATAAAATTCCTCCCACTGACTTTATAGTATATACATGAAAGATTTGGAGGGTATTTATAGATGAATGGCCTAATTGATTTAACCACTCATCTCCACCTTCAAGAATTCATACTGAGAGCACTCCAAAACGCAGTCGTTGGTCATGAGCCACCATCCCCTACTTATCTTTCTGTCGACATAGTATATGGACCCACCATTATGTAATTACAAATTTATGGAAATGGTTGACAATCCTAAAATAGGAAAGAGGACCCATTAATTATGTGCAATCGATCTGAAAATTAGAAGTCCAATTCGTAGACTGCTTAGTTTTTTTTTTTTTCCATTCCTCCTTCTAAAGCAACGCCTATCGCCCAATAATTTCGCTATCCAATAGATTTGACTAAAGTAGAAGTCCAACTCGCAGATTGCTTAGTTTTTTTTCCATTCCTCCTTCTGGAGCGACGCCTATCGCCTAATAATTTCGCTATCCAATGGATTTGACTAAAGTCATAGAACGATCCGACCAACAGTAAAAGTCATACAACGACACCTGCTCATTCAATTTGGATGAACCGCCACCTGTTCGGGATTGACTTCTGTAATTTTGTTTTCAAATGAATCGTTTGCGCAGACCTCAGGACAGACTTTCCCCTCTGGTTGTGTGGATTTTTCCACTGGCGATAATTCTTGTCAAATCGTTGATTGAGAATGAAAAATTCAATGAGAAGATTCTACATGTCATCTAAAATATAACCTAGTGATTTTGGAAAAATGTTTTTACAAAATGAACTTTCAAAGTTGCCTATTTCATTTTGATCGATTGCTTTCCCTGTCTCGACAAGAACAAGGAAGTGAATGGTATTAGAACTCGAGTTCCTCCTGTTGGAGTTGACGACGAAAACACCTTGGGCTCTCATTTGGCTCTAATAATGGTCTCAAGTGGTCTTGGGACTCCTCTTTCACCTTAATTTAAGTATCGATGTCCGGATCACATGTTGTAATGCAGATATGTTTAGATTAGTGTAACTGCGGTCTATTTGCGGTTAATCGTGCTAGGTATTATCATCTTAGCGTTAAATTTGTTTCCATTAATAAAGGTGACAAGGGGCATGAAAAGCATGTAAATTGAAAAGCACAAAGTATAGCATTCTAAGAGATATGGTAGTGGTTTAGTGCTAAACTGTAGTTTTAGTAATGTTCCTTGCTTAGTTCTATATTGTTCTAACTACCGAAATATGGTCGAAAGAAATGAAAGGACATATCAATCATAATGAACCGAGTCAACCATCAATTGCAAATTGGTAGAGTTTGGAAGAATTTGCACCGATTGTTAGTATAACTACGTAAGAGATTCTAGCCGCTCTCAATTGTCAAACCATTAGGAGGGTCGAGACGATGTATCTATAGATAATTGGATGAATTATAATCAAGGGAGATCTACTTGAGGGAAGAATCCAAGGTAATGCACCAGTTATAGAATTGCTCAGCACTCTTTCAAGTTTTATTCTGACATGACCTTACACACAATAAACAAGTCCTTTAGGACATACAAGGAAATAGGAAAACCATTTCTCACGCAAAAACTCTAAGCTAGAGCCAAAAAGAACATTGGAAAAAAAATTCACTCGACGTAATTATCAATCCAAAAGATTTTGAAAAGATAATTTAAGCACAAACAGTGGGGTTTGCCAAGAGGTACTCTTCAACTGTCTTGAACAATCCCATTGCCCTATCTTTTCCGTGCTTAATGTCATCTTCCTTGAGCTCTGCACCTTCCTTAACATGATAGTCGCTCGACATTTTGCAAACGCATCCACCATCAGCTGATGTGAACTTCACCTCATAGACAATAAAGTCAATTTTGTCGAACTTGACATCACTTTCAATCAACGTATATTTGCAGTGGAAGCTCTCAACATCAAGAGCGTCAATCTTGTGCTTCGTGTACTTGATGTGAGCACCTGTGGAATGAATTCCCAAGAGTAAAAAGATTAATTCTAAGTTTTATATTCGATAAATAAACTTCACGCCGTGTAAAAACATCTATTGTAGACTTACTTTCACCAAAGTTAGTTTGCTTGATGCTGCCAACTCCGCCAACTCCCTCGATGAACTCGACGCTCTTAATGCCCTCAGGGACAATCTTGGGAAGGATGTTGTGTGAGTCAAGGACCAAAGCCTTGAACATCCTCGATGGAGCGACGACAGATGTGAACTCTTGAGAGTAAGTGACAATACCCATGTTTGTAAGAAGCAAAGAGAAATGAAGTCAAGTAGGAAATGGAAGGATTTGGTGGGATTGCTATTGAAGAAGCTTGAGCTGATGAAGATAGCGAAGAGAATTGCTTGGTATTTATAGGCAAGTTGATAGTTCAGCAGTCCATCATTGAAAGTTCAAAGCACTCCGAATTGGACCATTCGGCCTTGCTTTAACCGTTTCTTCTTTTTTAATTGGGCCGAGCCACGAGTCATCGAGAAGATGAAGAAGGAAGACTGTAGTTTTCAAACACAAAGGATAATAACTAAGTAAGGGTGCGTTTGTTTGAGCAAAAAGATTTTCTGAAAATTGATTTTTCAAACTTTCACTCATTTATTCACCGAAAATGACTTCGAAAATACTTTCCAGTCAATAGAAAATTTATGCACATATATGTTCACAGCTTATTTATATAGAGACACTGAAAGGATTCAATGAAAATCAACCTTGTATGATAAATTGTCATGTGATAATCTTCTTATAAACTGGTTAATTCAAAAGATGCCCAGTTTGTCATGTAGGAATCTAAAGATATTTCATTACCCTAACTACTGCATTCTCAAGCAACAATTCTCGTGATTAATAGGGATACCAATACTATACTGTTCTACTGCGTGAAGTCCTTGTATAATGTGGCCTCAGGCACTACTAGAATAATGAATCTATTAAAGACTGCAAAATGATGAACAACAAAATTTGTCAACTTCCAAATTATGTAAGAGCCCACCGACAAACTGCAAATGAAAATTGGTCCAGCTTTAACGTCTCAATAAATTGATACAAAATATATATTAATAGAAAAAGAAAACGAGACTGATGATAAATATGCTACTTTAAATAACATAAGATGACAATAATTAGTCTGTCATTTCGGACTAGACAAACCAAAAAAAAGCGAGAATGCATCATGGCACGATGTTTGGCTTGTTCGAGGAAGACAAACTTTTGAGGGAATATCGTGACTCGTTCGAGGCCAAAATTGCCACAACCCACATGCATGATCAGTAACGGATATGTCTGTACAACTTCTTAAAACATTTATAATACATATATCTCTGCAAAGCAAGTTACGGGGACAGTATTACAACACGGTTCTGATTGATTTTTTTTTTTTTTTGGTTTTCTTCATAAGGAGTGATGTAGAATTGGCAAATGCGAATATGGAAACTTTAAAGCATCATAAGAGTGGGCAACATATCAAATCAAAAAGGATTGTAAAATGAAATATTTCAGATGCTTTTTGAAGATTCACATAATTATTGCGAGTTCAAATATTTCATATGTGTTTTAAAGATTCACACATTTCGCTTGATTATTGCGAGATGAAAGATTTCGATTGTGTTTTGAAAACTTTCCTATTTCTGAATATTTTATCTTTGATTCAATTATATGCTTTTGAGTATTTGATTATTTCCTAATGGGCGACCTCTCTATAAATGGGTGCCTAAGTCATTGTAAAGGATTATCGTTCAAAATAGAAATTTATCCTTTGGAAACCTTTTCCAATTATCTCTTCCTCTGTGTCATTTGGTATCAGAGCAGGTTTCTCCTGTGAGATGGCTAATAATGCCACTATCAATGTCCCCGTAGCTAAGGACCATGAAAACGAGCCTATTACATAGGCTGAGTTCAACTAGTTTGTAGAGCAAAATGAACGGAGGATTCAAGAAATACTTGTTGCCATCCAACATTTGTCAACTAACCCTATACCTGGTAATCTTCCAGCCGAACGTGCTCAAACCGCTCAAGTTCCGGAAGTAGCTTTGGAACGTGGGGACAAATCCCTGACAAAGGCGACAAGTCTATGTCAAGGATTCCGAAGAAGAAGAAGAGCTCTTGGACGTGCCTATTTGTAGAAGCCATCGAAACGGTGAATACTGACAAGATCCGGAACAATATCAATTGAAACTTGACATCCCAATCTTGAACAGAAACTTGAATATCGAAGACTTTCTGGATTAGCTCTAAGAAGTCGAGAAATTCTTCGAAGCCATGGAGATCGAAGAGGATCGCCAAGTAAAATTGGCGGCTTACAAGTTGAAGGGCGGCACCTCAGCTTGGTAGGAGTAGACACAGCTAAACTGACGCTGATAAGGAAAAGCTCCCATCCGAACGTGGAATCGAATGAAACAAAGGTTGAAGGTTCAATTCCTGCCAATTGATTATGAACAATTATTGTTTCAGCAATTCCAGAACTGTAAGTAGCTTAGCCGATTAGTTCAAGCCTATATGGGAGAGTTTCTGCAACTCTCTGCCCGCAACAACTTGGTTGAGTCGGAGGCACAATAAACCGCCAGGTACATTAATGGCTTGCGAATCAACATTCAGGATGGTATTTCACTACACTGTTTGTTCTCTATTAAGGATGCCCAAGAAATGGCCCAAAAGATAGAGATGCAACTAGAGAAAACCAGCCCCACTGCTCGGGCTAACAATTATTTTGGTCATGGATCATTCGAAAGGGGAAAACAACCAGATGTTCTGTGATCCTCTAACCAATAATACAAAACGAATTTCAAAGACCACTACTAGGGTACCCAAAGAACTATATGCTACAAACAATCGTAACACCAAAATGGATGCCCAAAATCCATATGCTAAGCCACAACCAATCAAATGCTACAAGTGTAAGGAATTGGGCCATCATTCAAGCGACTGCCCACAACGGAAGATGGCCAATAGAGTCGAGCACGATGATGACATATATGAAGACAATTGGGTGGATGAAGAAGAAGTGGAGGATGACAAGGGCAAGCATGTTAACTACGTTGTCAACGGCAGTTAACTTACTTGCCCCGCGAAGAGACTACACCCAATGGAATAGTCTTTTCCGTAGCTAATGTACTATCAATGGCAAAGTCTGCGATGTCATCATCAACAATGGCAACCGTAAGAATAGTGTCTAAGGCTTGGTGGATCATTTACGATTCAAGATAGAGTCACATCCCTCCCCTTATACAATCAGGTGGATTTGTAAAGGAGTCGAACTCAAGGTATCGCAGTTATGTCATTTACTTATTTCAATTGAAAAGTCCAATAAAGACACCATTACTTGTGGTGTGGTGGAGATGGTTGCATGCCATGTCTTACTAGGATGGCCATAGTAGTACGATGTTGACATCACCCACTGAGCCCAAGAGAATACTTACTCCTTTGTGTGGCAAAAGACAAAGATTAAGTTGAAACCGAAGAACAACACTCTCCAAGTCCCGAAGAAGCAAAGTGCAAGCATTATGGTAAACTTTCATAAACATGAAGGAATGTATATGATCTTGGAGAAAAGTGATGGACAAGCTGCTATTCGCATTCCTGAGGCTCTTCTGTCCTCGTTGAAAGCATTCAACGATATTATGCCGGAAGATTTACTTATCGGATTATCTCCTTTGAGTGATATCCAACATGAGATTCACTTTCTTTCAAGTGTGAGCCTCCCTAATTTGTTGCACTACAAGATGAACCTGACGTAAAATCAAATTTTACAAAGTCAGGTGGCAAAGCTCCTTCGAAAAGGCTTCTTGTGCGAGAGCAAGAGCCCTTGTGCAGTCCTTGCACTCCTCGCACCAAAGAAAGATAGGATCATGCTTAGGTGCATTGATAGGTGGGCAATTAATCAAATTACTGTTGAGTATCAATTTTCAATCCCTTGCCCTAATGACATGCTCAGCCAACTTGCTAGATAAGAGGTTTTTACAAAGATTGATCTACGTAGCGGATACCACCAAGCTTGCATTCGCCCCGGTGACAAATGGAAGACTGCTTTTAAAACAAGTCAAGGATTATACAAATGGCTTGTCATGCCGTTTCGCCTCACCAACACACCTAACACCTTCATCTATTTGATGATTAAAGTCCTCAAACATTTTATTGGCAAGTTTATGGCGGTCTTCTTCGATGATATCCTCATATATAGTCTAGATGATTGGCAGCACATGGAGCATCTAACAGATATCTTTTCGACCTTGTAGAAGAACCGGTTGTATATTAATCTGAAGAAATGTACTTTCATGACTACCAACTCCTCTTCTTAGGATATATTATTGGCATAGAAGGCCTTCACGTTGATGTAGAGAAGATTCAAGTCACATCGTATCGCATTTGACCGAAAAAATAATAATAAAGTAAAATGACAAAATCAGCTAATGGTCAAACTTCCCACTCATTATCTCACAGTTTCAATCTGCAACTTTCATCTATGGAATGAAATTGCTCCTTTATTCAAGCTAAATTACCTAAATTCACGGCTCATAAAATAATCCATCTCCCGACCATATATATATAGTCTATCCATCCATGACGAAATTGACTGTCGACAGGGCTAAAAATAATTCATGAACATGTTCCCCGCCAAAAGATCATATTTTTAAGGGATAATATCACGAAAAATCCTAAACTGGTACGCCCATGACAAATTTACCCCAAACTATTTTTTTGACCATGAAAAACCCCAAACTAGTATACTTGTGAGAAATGGCAAAAGTACACCTCAAGTGCCAAAACTTGTGTACGGCGTGCACTTTGGTGCCAAAACTTGTGTACGGCGTGCACTTTGGTGCCAAAACTTTCAAAACGTTCACTTTAATGCCAAGTTCGGAGCAAATCGTGCACTTCAGTGCCAAGTTTCATCTGAAGCATACGTGGCTCACCGAAAAGCCTACGTGGAGGACGACGTGGCTCGCCGGAGGCCAACTTAGCAATTTAAAGAGTAAACGACGTCGTTAAAGTTAAATCCATCCAAGCATAAATCCTAAATCCCCAAATTACAAAAATTAAATCCCCAAATTCAACACCAAATTTCAAACCCTAGCCCGAGTGACGACGGCTTGCGAGTGATGGTGTACGAACGACGGCGGTGTGCGAGCGACGGCGGCATGAGAGCAATGGCATGCAAGCAACGGCGGCGTGAGAGCGATGGCATGCGAGCAATGGCGGTGTGTCAGTGACGGCCGCAAGTGAGGGACAGCGGAGAACGAGCAATGGCGACGAGTGAGGGACGACTGCGAGCGAGCAAAGGCAGCGAGCAGGGGATAGCAGCAAGCAAGCAACGACAATGAGTGAGTAATTGCGGCCAACAAGGGACGACGGTGAGGGAGCGACGGCGAGGAGCAAGCAACGTCGGACCGGTGACCAACGACGGCGATCGAGCAACGTCATTTTTCATTTCTACCCTTGCACAAGCCACGTCGGACTTTCACCGTGGCAATTGCTTCTAAAAATTTGCCACATAAGATAATAAAATAAATTGAAAAATCCACGTAATTCATTTGGCCGGATTTTGGTCAGATTGACACTGAAGTGCACGATTTTATCCGAACTTGATACTAAAGTGAACGTTTTGAAAGTTTTGGCACCAAAGTGCACGCCGTACACAAGTTTTGGCACTTATGGTGTACTTTTGCCTGTGACAATTTTACTCCAAATTATTTTTTTAACCTTAAAAAACCCCAAATTGTTACACTTGTGACAAATTTACCCCAAACTAATATATTTTTGACAAATTTATCTTCCGTTAATTTTTGTTAAATTTAACATCAAATTGCTTAGTTGGATAGCATGTGACACTTCACAGGTATACAAGTTTGAAATTTTTACCTTCTGTTTATCACAGGTTTATCAATTTAGGATTTTTAATGGTACTGATCCAATTTTAACAAAGGGTAAATTTGTCATAGATGCAATAGTTTGGAGTTTTTCGTGGTAAAAAAAATAGTTTGGGGTAAATTTGTCACAAATGTACCAGTTTAGGATTTTTTATGGTCAAAAAAATAGTTTGGGGTAAATTCATCACGGGCGTACCAGTTCGGGGTTTTTCGTGGTAAAAAAAATAGTTTGGGGTAAATTTGTCACAAGTGTACCAGTTTGGGGTTTTTCGTGATCAAAAAAATAGTTTATGGTAAATTTGTCACGGGTGTACTAGTTTGGGGTTTTTCGTGGTATTAACCCTATTTTTAAAGATAGATTTTTTTTTAAAGAATCACACACAATAGATCGAATTACCATTATAGCTCTCAAAAAATCCATAATTCATGAAGGTTACTTTATTTAGAATTTTAGACTTCAGCCAATCTCTAAAAAATGCGAATATATATGTTTTACATCTGGAACTGGGACCAGTCCAAAGTGGAGTGCTACGAATAGATTGAACTTGAATTCTTGCCAGCTAAAACAACTAAACCATTACACACACATTTCCTAGAATCACACCCAATTCCTAGAATCTATAATGTTCAAGATCTTCACAACAAATTCCAAACAGTCTTCTTCTACATTCGCACAAATCTTTTTCACATCTCTCCTCCATTTTCAGATCTTTACTCTGGAAAACAAACATGGGCATCACCACCCTTACCAAAGAATTCGCAACCCCAATTGCCCCATCAAGAACGCTCAAGGCTTTGATTATCAAATCCCACAATCTCATCCCCAAGATTGCCCCCTAGGCATCAAGAGCGTTGATTTCATCGAAGGAGATGGAGGAGTTGGAAGTAACAAGCAGACTAACTTTGCAAAAGGTACTTATTATCCTTAATCACTGACTCGAATTTGCCCTCATTGATTCCTATTGTAGTGATTCTACACAAAAGTTTCAATTTGATGACTAGTTATGCCAGGTGGTCAGTTGAAGTGTTTGAAGCATAAAATTGAAGCTCTCCACTCCGATAACCTAGTCTGCAAGTACACCTTAACCGAAGGGGATGTGATCTTTGATAAAACCAAAGAAGTTGTCCACGAGGTCAAATTTGAGGCCTCAAGTGATAGTGAATGCATCCGCAAGATGTCCAGTGAGTACCACACGAAAGTTGGTGTGGAGCTTAAGGAAGAAGAAATCAAACTGGGCAAAGAGATGGCTATGGGGCTGTGCAAGGTCATCGAGGAGTACCTTTCGACCAATCCCTACGTTCATGCTTGATGCGCCTTTTAATTAGACCTTTCGTTTTCATTAAAAATTGTGTGAGGTTTTTCCTTAAATCTTTTCTGTGGGGCCATGTTGTGTTGGGTTTGCTTTGGGAGATCTAAGTCGATGGGCCTTAAGCTCCCTCCCCCCAGAGTTGTCACATTGAAATAACTGGATTACTTTAAGAACTAATGTTCTAGTTGTATGCGACTAATATTACTTTTGCAATCCACTTATGATCCGTGAAAGCTAAGGACAAACTCCCCCCACGTGTTTATCAGAAGATTACGAAATTGTTGAATGAGAGAAATTGATCAACATAGAGACCAACTGCACCTTTTGTTCCTTTACAACCATATCCCAGAACAATAAATGGAAAGTCGCAGTAAAAAACGATGTAACACAAGAACAAAATTAATGGCCTTGTGAGTCTGATTTCCTCATTCATGATCTATGTGTTTGGAGCGGCTGAGGTGCTTACTGCTTCACAAGGTGACTGGTTACGAGGGCATTTCAGTCAATGGAACACAAAAGCTGTGCTCCTAGCTTTTTTGGGCCTTGGAAAAAAAAATTCTTGGGCTTTTGTTTTGTTTTGTTTTTTTTTTTTACTGAAACAAGTTCCGATCGACTATTATAAACCAATGCGCCAAACTGAACAAACTGCGATTAGATAGGTCGTAAGTGGACCTTCGTAAGACCACGCCTAAGTAACTCGAGTCATTACAGAGATCGCACGCCGATTTAAAAAGTAAAGAACCGCAGCCAGAATTTTCGAGAGTTTTAGATGGTATTTGGCACTGCTCCCGCCGACAGCATCAGCCGTAAAAGTGGTGCTGCAACTTTTATGAGGTGTTTTGAAAAAAAAAATAATGACATAAATGATTCATAAACTTTAATCTCATATGTAACATAATTCGTGAATTTTTAAATTAATTGAAATGGTCCTTGAACTTTAACCTAATATATAATATGGTCTCTGAGCTTTTGATTTGAACAAAATCATCCCTAAACTTTTGAAGTATGGTCAATTTAGTATTTAAATTATAGGGAAATATCTAATGTAGTCCCTTCACTAATCCAACTTCAGGGATGGCTTTAAAAATTTCCTTGTAGTTTAAGAACTAAGTTGAACATGTTTAAAAAGTTTAGGGACCACATTAAACAAATTGAAAATTCATGGATCACATTACACATTAGATTAAAGTTCATGGACCATATTGGTCATATTAAATATTTAGAGATTACATTACACATTGAGTCAAAATTTATTAATCATTTATGTCATTTTCCATTTGACAAACATGTTAAGGCTGCACATCTTCAAAGTTTCAACATTTATAGCAACTTTTTTAGAAAATTATTGTACTCAACTTCAAGGTGCTATAACTTTAAAATAAGGGGTGAGTGCTTTGGAAGTCATAAAACCTACTACAAAAATGCAAATAAGTTCTAAGACTTTAAAAAAGAGCAATCGAGTACTAAAACTTTCAAAAAGTGCAATGAAGTTATAAAACTTGTTAAATTGATGAAATCAAGTTCTTCCATCGATTGCATTTTTTTGAAATTTTTAGGACTCAATTGTACTTTCGTGACAATTTATTATTTATAAGAAATTATTCAACCCATAAGGTTGCTTATTGTTACTTGCAAAAATGGGCCCCTTTCCCATTCTATATAAATAAACTCCTTCAAAGTACAACAAAGTCTCAAATGAAAAAATCATATAGCAATTATGGTATTTATCTAAGAACTCTAAAAAAATGAAACAATTAAAGAATAATGGATGTATTTCTAGAAAAAAAAAATTATAGCAAAAACATTGAACAAAAACATTGAATATAAAATAGCAAAAATGTGAGCAAACACGTTGTTTCAAAAAGAACACAACTTTTTATGTCCAAAAACTACAAATTCATTTTCTTTTTTGTAAAATCTCAAAAATAGATATAAACAAATATTAATTTGTACCAATTCTGGTCCTTAAAATGCTAAGTGCGCCTACTAATCACATACCCGCACATGAATATTACATGATTTTCAATTGTAAGCCTAGAAGATTTCCAAATTCATACTCACATCTTTTCTATGTGGGATAAGGTATCTCTTGTTTGACATTATAAAGTGTATCCTCAACCAAATGATTCAAAATGACTGACAAAACAGAAGCCTCATCTTCAATTTGTGAAGGCCTTAATTCTATATGCGTCTGCGTTTGCGACTTGTGACTTGGCCCAACATTTCTGCTCCTCGCTATATTCCTACTCTCGATTAAAAAATTCATATATACCTTTTTCCTGAAATAATTCTAAAAAAAAAAATTCAATGAGAATATTGCTGTAATAATGTCCCCATAACTTGCTTTTTCAGACAGAGATTTCTGTATTATCATACGTTTATCTTGCCATAGACACATGTATACAAATCCATTACAGGTCATGCATGTGGCAAATTGGCCTCGAACGAGTCACGGTATTCCCTCTGAAGTTTGTCTTCATCGAATAAACCGAACATCACGCCATTCATTCGACCATGTTCGGCGAATCAGAATTCCATACCTAAAAAAGTTGTCTGACAAAGCTTTGTCGTCTTCTCACCATGAAAGTGGATGCGATCTTTCTGTGAGACTTCCATAAACCCTTCACATGCCAGAATTATGCATTCTCACCTTCTTTTTCTTCTCTTTTAATCGAGTCCGAAATGGCAGACTAATAAACGACATCTCATGTTATTTAAAAGTAGCATATTTATCGTGTGTTTTTCTTTTTCCTTTTTCCTTTTCGCCCCCCATTGATATCTAGTTGGCCTCACGACATATAATGTATTCTTGTAACGTTTTAAAGTATACAATAATGCCATATAATTGAAAATATTATCTAAAAAGTTTTAAACTTTTTATTAGTTTGGTCCTAAATATTTTGTAGATTTGCTAATGTAATTAGCTGAAAAGTGCTGATGTGAATATCCAGTTAACGCTTGCGGTCCTAGGTGGTGCAACCATGCTAATGTGGACAATGTTTTGGAATTTTTTAATAATTTTTTTGAAATTTTCTTTTCTGTATTTTCTCTCTTTTCTTTTCTTTTTCTTTTCTTGTTATTCGACCTTTCATTCGACCATGTTCCGCGAATCGCATACCTAAAAAAGTTGCCTGACAAAGCTTTGTCGTCTTCCCATCATGGAGTTGTTGCGATCTTTCTGTGAGACTTCCACAAACCATTCACATGCCAAAATTATGCATTCTCACCTCTCTCTTTTTTTTTTTAAATCGAGACCGAAATGGCAAACTAATAAACGGCATCTCATGTTTTTTAAAAGCAGCATATTTATCGTGTTTATTTATTTTTTGTTTTTTTCCCCTATTGATATCTAGTTGGCCTCGCGACAGAAAGATCGCAACAATAATGCATATTTATTCTTGTACCGTTTTTAAGTGTATCAATACTGCCATATAATTGAAAATATTATCTAAAACCTTTTAAAGTTTTTGTTAATTTAGTTCTGAATATTTTGATAATTTTTTTAATATAATTGGCCGAAAAATACTGATATGAATATCCAATAAGTGCTGGCTGTCCTACATGTTGCAACCCTGCCGACATGGACAATGTTTTGGAATTTTGTAATACTTTTCTGAATTTCTTTATTTTCTTTTATTTTCATTTCTTTCTTCTTCTTCTTTTTTTATCAAATTTCCTATTGTTGCCAGAGCCATCGAGGCAAAGGCCTTCACCCATAGCCGGCAAGCCAGCCAGCCTAAAATCCACTGCAAAAAAAAAAGGGATAACAAAAGGAAAGAAAATTTCAAAAAAAAATTAAAAAAATAACCATTAGAATTATATATATCAGTGCCATCAAACACTGACTAGGTATCAACATAAGCGGTCTCAGCTTAAAATTGGCCAGAATGATTACATTGGTAATTGTCTAAAGGTTTAGGATTAAAATAGAAAAAATTAAAAAGTTTAGAATTTAATTGGTAGTCATACAATAAGTTTAGGATTTTTTGGACAATAATTCCTAATATAATCCTATGTGGGCACCTTTCTTAATAGTGTAGTCCAGACATGAACTATTACGAAGGAAATCAATTTTCAAAACTGATGTATTATGTTACCAACTAGATCGGTTCTACTTCGGAACTAGGTGAACCACCTTGAAGATGTTGACAAGCAAAGAATTCTAGAAGGAACAATTCTTTTTTCGCTTTTCACGTATTTTTACAAGGCTATATATATATATATAGCCTTGTAAAAATAACTCTTCCTATTTTGACTAAAACAAGAATAACTCTTCCTATTTTGACTCCAATTAACAATTCACGTTAACAAAAAATCGGTCCGCTTCAAGGTTCTGGTTGGAATTAGTCGAATCCCAATTCTGAATGAAGAACCATTTGGGAACCAATCCAAATTTGGGGCTAGTCTCATAACACCTAAAAATCCTTTTTTTTTCTCTTGGCACCTTATTCTCTATCTCTACCTTTTTCTCTTTCTCTTAGTCACTTCAACTCTCTCTCGCTCTCCCCCCCCCCTCCCTTGCTTGTTCCTAATTCACCTTGCTTGTTTGCCCTCGTTCATCTTTTACATTGAATTACTTTGTTACTCATATTATTTTGCTAAAAAAATGTAATCAAGAAAAGGAATAAACGAAAAAAAATTTTCAGGTAGACGATAGAATCAAACAAAAAAAACATGGTAGGTTTTAGAGAAAACATGAGAGGTTTTAGGCTTTAAAAATTGGGAACCAAATTCTAACTAGGTAGGATTTAGGTTTCAGGTCTGGAACCTATTCACCTTGAAATCTATCACATGTAATGTTACGTGATTATTTTGTTGGGAGTGCACAGCAGAAGTTTGATACCTTCGCTCAGGGAGATTACAAAGATGGAGTCCAAGTCCAAACCCGTCAACATATCTAGTCAAACCTACATTAACTTAAAAGCTTGAGCTAATGAATTATGGGTCAATTGATGTATTAACTGCTTTGCACCACTTTAATTCTCCGATGTGAGATTTCTTTTAATACAATTCACTAACACATATCCTAACAATCTCTCTCTCACATGTGAACTCAGTGTTAGATTCGCTTTCCCTTAATTCAGTTGTCATTCCGCATCAACTTATCTCAAGTTGAATCTTCGTCAAAACCCAACTTCATAATCATGAAGTCTACCTTTGGACCTGCTTAGTAATCACATCGGACACCAACTATCAGCTCTGATACCATTTATTGGGAGTGCACAGTAAAAGTCCAATATCTTCACTCGGGGAGATTACAAAGAGGGAACCCATCAACATATTCAATCAAGGTCAAGCACATATTAACTCAAAAGCTTGAGCTAATGAGTTATGGATCAACATGAATGCATTAGCTGCTTTATACCATTTCGATTATCTAATATGGGATTTCTTTTAACATAACTTACTCAGACGTATATCCGAACATGTTATTCATAAGATACCATCTACAAAATGGCTGACAAATATAGATAATTTGTATCAAGTATTATATTCCCTAAAATTTGATTAATAGAGGCGGGAGAATATTCTTCGGTTGCAGTTTGTCGGCGGGCTCTTCCATTTTCATTTGCAGTTTGTCAGCAGGCTCTTCCATGATCTAAAAATAAAGTAGAATAGACCACTTAATTTAGATTTTAGCAAAGGCCCAGGAACCATAGTGATTGTTATCTTTTTTCTTTCTTCTTTTGTTTTTTCGGAAGACTGTTGTCTAATCAGTCACGCTTAGTAGTTAAAGGGGCGCATGATAACACTTCAGAAGTTACTTTTGGCAGAGAAACAACTTCTAGCAGGGAAATCCATTTGGTAAAATCACTTCTGAAGTAGAAATCTGTTTGGTAAATTTTTTTTACTCATGATTGGATTTTGTAGCCAATTTGAGAAGTAAAAAAAAAAGTTACTTCTCAGCTTCAAAAATCACTTCTAGTCTTCGCAGCCACCGCCGGTCAGTTGTCGGTCGGTCGCCGGCCGCCGGTCGCTGGCCGCCGCTAGTCACTGGCAAAGAGAAGCGTTACCATGCGCGCTTCAAATGCATTTCTCTATTAGAAATCAACTTCTCTAATCAACTTCTGATAGAGAAGTTGATTTTTCAACTTCTTGCCAGAAGCAGAAGTTGATTTTTCAATTTCTCTATTAGAAGTTGATTCTGGTAAAGAAGTGTTACCATGCACCAAAGAACAAGGAAAGTGAAGATGCACGATTATTCTCACATTGACTTGAGGTCAACTTTTACTAAATTTATTTATTTCGAATAACAAGCAAATCTTTTAATTTTTTGGTTTTCGGAAAGTTGACTTTTAATTGGAAAACATCTTATCCAACGATCAACATCGACTTCAATGACCTTACCCAAAAAAACATTGACTTTAGTGACATGGGATCGTTGTCCAATTACCGTCTCCATCTTCGGTGCCAGTTCATACCATCTTGCCTATTTCAATCCGAGAATTTTGCATGATGAACGTATTAGTTAAGTTGACAATACGGTGCAAGTCGCTGGCAAGGGCTATTTCTTTCCCCTTGTGACTCTCTAGAATATGGCGGGTCCATGGCATGAAGTGGAGACTTTGAAAACATCAATTTCTAAACCAAAAAAAAGACGAACACAAATTCTTGGTTGGCCAGTCCACCATGGAGTGCTCCCTGACTCCCTTAATGTGAATGTGAAGGCCCTAAAAGACACACACATACACACACACACATATATAAAGTTCCTTTTAAAGAGTCTATAAATAGCACCGTTGTTCTATTCACTATAAGTAAGAAACCCTCCCTCACATACATTCCTTCATTTTTTTCTCCAAATCTCTAGGTCAATTCTCACTCCTCTGCCAAGACAAAAAAAAATGGGTGTCACCACATTTACCCAAGAATTCACCACCCCCATTGCTCCGTCAAGAATGTTCAAGGCTTTGATTCTTGATTCCCACAACCTAATTCCTAAGATTGCCCCCCAGGGTATTAAGAGCATCGAGTTTGTCGAAGGAGATGGAGGAGCCGGAAGTATCAAGGTCACCAACTTTGCAGATGGTTAGTTTATATATCAAATGATGCGAAAATAGTACCATTTGTTTCACGATAATATGAATATCTCTTTGTTTGTGCGCCTCCTAAATAATGTCATCTGATTTTTACATGATATTATAGGTGGTCACTTGAAGTTCTTGAAGCATAGAATTGACACTCTCGACATTGATAACCTGGTTTGCAAGTACACTCTCATCGAGGGTGACGTGATCTTCGACAAGATCGAATCGGTTGTCTACGAGGTTAAATTCGTAGCTTCGAGCGACGGTGGATGCGTTTGTAAGATGACCAGTGAATACCACACTAAGGGGGATGTGGAGCTCAAGGAAGAAGATATCAAACAAGGCAAAGAAAAGGCTATGGGACTCTACAAAGTTGTTGAAGAGTTCCTACTGGCGAACCCCGATACCTATGCTTAAAAATTGCAACTTCTTGTGCCGTCTCCGTTATGCGTCATTTGCCCCTAATTTCCCTTTTATGCCCTCATAATTGTTATGTAAGTGTGTTGTACTGTAATTCTGAGTGTGGTTGAATTGTAATTCTGGGTGCGATTTAATAAATTTTCATTGAAATTGTTGGTGCTTTATGAGTTACTTGATCTAATTTCGGATCGGAGCAAAGATTTCTCATGATTGACTCTCCCCGTTTGCATTTCCACGTTTCCTAGGCTATGAGAAAATGGTGTGACCACATAATATCGTTTTCCAGTAGTTCAAGATTTTTTTGGATATTGTCCATAATCATCCCTTTCTCTTATGGCTCAATGTTCTTGCGCTTGACAGGACTCAAATAATAAGAAATAACATAAACAAGTTAGCGACTCGCTATCTCATAATTTGCTCCCCATGATGCTCCGCATATTCGTCGGAATTTCTTTTTACAAATGTAATGTCATTTTTTTATGAGTCCTAAATGGCAGACTAATCAAGGCGATCTTATGTCATTTGAATTGGCATATTTATCAAGTATATTGTCTTTTTTTCTATTGGTTTTTGGTTGGCCTCCCGACATATAACTTATATTTTGAATAAAATTTCTACTTTTATGAATACTAAATTATCAATGTATTTAAAAACCTAAACTGCGACACGAGATGTACAAGTTATTATTTGTAATGAATAACTTGCAAGCTCGCGTGTAATAACACGATAAATTGTCTCTCTTGGTTTTGCCGAAAATGAATGATTGGGAAAACACTTTCCTAAAAATAATCACTCATATACACGTGACTTTATTGCCAATATTTTATTTCTATTTTTCCTCTTTTACATGGACCACTTATTTACTTCATCGAAATAAATATATCTCAGTCCAAAAATGAAATGAATACCATCTTGCCTGTTGGAATCCAAGAATTTGCATCCTTAACGTATTAGTTAAGTTGAGAAGTAGGTCCAAGTCGCTGACAATGACCCTCTAGAATTTTGCATCCTTAACGTGAATGTGAAGGCCTTAAAAGAAATATACATCTATATAACACTTTCAAGATTCTATGAATGGCACCCTGGTTCTTCATCTTCTTCGTCAAACACCGTTCTTGCACTAGTAAGAAGCACTCACGCACATTCGTCAATATTTTCTCCAAATTTCTTGGTCAATTCTTGCCTCACCTAAGACAAAAACATGGGTGCCACCACATTTACCCAACGATTCACCAACCCATTGTTCCATCCAGAATGCTCAAGGCTTTGATTCTATATTCCACAACCTAATTCCCAAGATTGCCCCTCAGGGTATTAATAATCATCTCTTTCTCTCATCCTCGACGTTCCGGAGTAACATAAGCAAGTTGGCCCGTGGCTATCTCAGCATTCCCACTATACAAGAAGTGTTTTTTTTTTTTTTGCAGATGTAATATTAGTTAATGTCCCGATCAGTCATATCTATAAATCATCCAGCTCGAGATTTCTCCATTGAGTTTAGTTAGTGACGGACCGACTCATCGTAGGTCCCAGAACGAAAACAGTAATAGATCAACAACTGTTGTTGGAAAACATCGTTCGAAGGTGATTAATCCCTTTTCTACCCATCGTAATCCATGTTATTTGTATTGTAACTGTCGTATGAACGGTTGTAATATATGTTTGAAAATTGTTTAGTGTCTATGTGTAATAGCGCTTTGAATTAGGAAGGATGTACAGAGGATTGGTCCCTTTTGAAGAACCATAGCCATGTTGTTAAATGGGTTGAAACCATAGGAACCGGGAATTTGTCAGTCCCCCAACCTTTAGGGTTTCCGCCGCGGCTGCTAATTCTGTGAGAGACCTCCCCGCTCTCTATTTCCCTCTCCCCCTCTCCAACCCTTTTCATCTCTTTGCTGCTGACCTTGGTTTCAAGATCCTTTTTTTTTTCTTTCTTTCTTTGCTTGGATTGCCTATCCTTTTCTCTCCAACTGTGTTTTGGGAGTTGCCAATGTAAATAATTGTCTACAATAGATCTTGGGTGAATATGAAAACCAGTTCAGCCATTCATCCAATCAACAACTACCGATGAATATGTTGATAATGTGGCTCTATAAACTCTCCAAAATTATGCCATTCTCCTCTACCGAATTAGATTTAGGTTTAGATCTAGAAATTTTACTCTCTCGAATTAAATCTAGATGTAAATCTGGGAGTTCCTTACAAGTATTTTATTTGTACTATTTCAATATACTGATTTTTTACCCAAAAAAAATACTGATATTGGTGTTACTGCTTGGCGATGATGATGGCGACGTGGAACATAGTCATACACCACAAGCCGTTATAATTGGTGTGGGAGTTCTCGATGAATGCTTATCACTAAATCTAGTGATCGGCTGTCGAAATTTTAGGGTAGCAGATGTATTCATGGAGACTGAAAGTGTGCTTCTAATTGCAAAATTTGGTTTGTTATGTGCTTTTTGATATTTTCTTTTTTCTATATTTATTTGGAAACTTGAAAGTATTCTATGTACCTCTCAAATATTATCTTGATTAATGAATGAAATCTTTCCTTTAAAAAAAATTAGGTAAAGAATGTTGTATTTCTAATGAGTGACATATGCAACATTTAACATAAAAATGTAAGTGAATTCACAATAAGGTATATGTAAATTATCTAATAGTAGCATAATGCTAGAGACAACATAATACGAACAACCAATATGCGTGCTTGCCTTATCATTGCACATGTTTAGACATGAAAAATCTATAAAGAAACAGAAAATAATAAATTATCTAGTGCATATAAATTTACTTAAATACTACATGAGGTACTCTCTATGTTTCTGTAGCACATGGTGGCAATGAAAGACTGACCGATGCTTTTTCTTATCATCTTCCATCATGAAGTAGTTGCGATCTTTCGGCGATACTTCCATAAACCATCGCATGCCAAATCATGTTGTCTCAGCCCATTTTCTTTAATTGAAGTCCAAAAAGGCAGACTAATAAATGCGAAGAAAAGTGTTAAAAAAACGTTATAAACTTATAACATTTGTGCCAATTCAGTTATAACTTTTTATTAATATCAATTCAATATTAAACTTTTTTGTATTTATACTAGCTAAGTCAATCTACCCAATTTTGATCGGAAATCAGTGATGTGAGCATCGGCCATCCTATGTGGAATGACTAAAGCTAACGTAGATATTTGTTTTTATATTTTAATGTATGTTTTTAATACTTTTTAATATTTCTTAATTTTTTTGCTCTTTCTTTTATGTATTTTCTTTTTCTTTAGTGAGGGCTAGGGGAGGATTACCACTAATCATTGCCAGCCCTAGGCAAGGGCCAGTGACCCTCGCCGGCCATCAATTAAAAAAAAAGTGTACATAAAAGAAAAAGAAGAACAAAGATTAAAAAAAAACATTAACAATATAAAAATACTAAACATATAGTAAAAAATATCAACGTCAATATCAGTCGTGTTACTACGACAATTGGGATCCACATTAGTGATTTCTAATCAAGATTAGTCAGATGGACTCAATTGGCATAAATACAAAAAGTTTAGGACTAAATTGATACCAATGCAACAGGTGTATGACTTTTTTGACATTTTTCTCAACGTGATCTTATGTTTTTTAAAGTTGCACATTTATCATCTATGTGGATTTTTTTTCTATTGATATATAGTTGGCGTCCCGAGATATTATTTATTTTTGTAATGTTTTCAAGTTTATGAACAATAAAACCACCAATTTACTTAAAAACCTAAATGCCACACGAGATGTAGAGGTTACTATTGGAAACGGACCACCAGGAAGCTCGATTGTAGTAACACGATAAATTCTCTCTGCACCTTCTAGCAAATTCAAAGGAGCTTCAACTTCTCACTTTTTTACCCCCAAAAGTTTCCGTAAAACACGGGCATGCCAATAAAGTGAATTTAATATAAAAGAGAAATAAAAATAAGTCATTGAAAAGATTCAACATATAAACATGTGATGATGACACAAATAGTTCTTAAACTTTGGTCAAATATGTGATATAATGTTAAACTTTAGCTCAATGGGCAATGTGGTCCCTCCACTTTTAATTTGTACGATATAATCCTTAAACTTTTAGCACGTGTTTAATTTAATCCATGAATGATATGAATATATTCAATGTTGTTCTTCCATTAATTCATATTAGGGGCAACGTTGAATATGTTCATATAATTAAATTCAAAAATCACATTGGATAAATAAAAAAATTCGTAGACTACATCACACATTGGGCTAAAGTTCAGGTGATCACATTGAATAAATTAAAAGTTCATGGATTACATTACATATTGCATTAAAGTTCATGGACTATTTGTGTCATTTTTCCTAACATCTATTGCATCATATCTCCAATTAGCAATAATTGACATTTAATTCCTAAAATTCATCAAATCCCTCATTTAAAACTGATTTTTTTTTATGTTAAGCAATTGTTGTTCATAATATTCATTCGATAACGCCTGACAAAAAAAAGAGACAATATGTAACAAATACTATATTCCTTATGATTTGTTTAACTGAGAGAAGAAAATATTCTTCAGGTAGGGCATAAACTATTTTCATTTGCAGCTTGTCGGTAGGCCTTTGCATGATCTAAGATAAAATAATTCAAACCAATTAATTAAGTTTTAAAGAAAAGATTTTGCTAGCGTAACAGTCTTTAAATGGCCCTGAGAATAATGATACGTTTCCAGCCACAAATTGTTAAAGGTATGGATCCTACAATAATTTTTAATTATTTATTATTTATTATTTGTGATTCAAAATAGGTTGTTAATAGATTATTACATAATCAATTCTCTTAAAAGAGGCCCAGGTACCCCGCTTACTGTCATCTAAATCAGTAGCATGGGGTAGCTAAAAGTACAAGGATAGAGAAGAAGCATGATTTGTTCTTACATTGACTTGTGGTCGACTTTTCTATAAGTTTAATTTATTTCAAATGTTAAGGTTCTCTTTATGGTCGGAAAGTTAAACTTTTATTTTAATAAATGAAGTGGCTAATATCAACTATTTTTATTGGCGAGGGCTCATTGTCCCATTACCGTCTCCATTTTCATATCAAGACCTCAATTACTAAATGGAGGTTTAGGACAATTTTTCCGCAACGAATCAAATGGTACACTTATGCCTTAAATTAATCCTATTAAGAGGAAAACATGAGCATATCATTTTTTAATGGTCGAGATGTGTTCTCGTTTGCTTTTTTATTTTTCCTCTCTCTCTCTCTCTCTCTCTCTCTCTCTCTCTCTCTCTCTCTCTCTCTCTCTCTCTCTCTCTCTCTTATTCGTCATCGAAATACCGCTCTAATCGAACATGAGGTTGCCTAAGCCCAACTAATTACCCACTAGTATTATATCTACATTAATATCATAAAACTTATTGTAAGCGAGCTCTAAGATCACATCTTTGGAATAAAATCCAGTTAAAAAAGAAAATCCAATTAAAAATAAGACCATGAAATTTCATTGGACTTTTTTGAGTGATTTTATTTTCAATATCTTGCTTCTCTTTTTCCTCCTTTAAGTGGAGCAGTTTCTTAATTCATCGAAATAAATATATCTCGGTCCGAAAATGAAATTAACACCATCTTTGCTTGTGGGAATCCAAGAACTTTGCATCATTAACGTATTAGTTAAGTTGAAAATTGGGTCCAAGTCGCTGGCAAGGGCAATTTCTTCCACCTCGTGACTCTAAAAAATGGCGGGTCCATGGTATGAACTGGCGACTTTCAAAACATTAATTTTAAACCTAGGAAAAAGAAGGGGGAAAAAAAAGTGTTTGGTCGGTCGGTCCACCATGGAGTGCTCTGCACTCTCTTAACGTGAATGTGAAGACCTTAAAAGCCAAGTCCCCCTCCTTCACAGAGTCTATAAATAGCGCCCTGGTCCTTCATCTTCTGCATCAAACTCAAGTTCTTGCACTAGTAAGAAGCAGTCACACCCATTCCTTCACATTATCTCCAAATCTCTAGTTCAATTCTCCTTCCTCTCCCAAGACAAAAACATGGGTGTCACCACATATAACCAAGAGTTCATGACTCCCGTTGCTCCATCGAAAATGTTCAAGGCTCTTATTCTTGATTCCCACAATCTAATTCCCAAGATTGCCCCTCAGGGTATCAAGAGCATTGAGTTCATTGAAGGAGATGGAGGAGCCGGAAGCATCAAGGTCACCAACTTTGCCGAAGGTTAAGTCTATAATGATCGTCAAAGAGCCCTTTCATTTCACTTTTATATGAATGTTTATTTATTTTGTGCACCTCATATATAACTCTGTCTGGTTTTTACGTGGTATTATAGGCAGTCACTTGAAGTTCTTGAAGCACAAAATTGATGCTCTCGACACTGTCAACCTGGTTTGCAAGTACACCCTGATCGAAGGTGACGTGATCTTCGACAAGATTGAATCAGTCGTCTACGAGGTCAAATTCTTGGCTTCGGGTGATGGTGGATGTGTCTGCAAGATGACTAGCGAGTACCACACTAAGGGGGATGTGGAGCTCAAGGAAGAAGAGATCAAGCAGGGCAAAGAAAAGGCCATGGGACTCTACAAAGTTGTTGAAGAGTACCTGTTGGCGAACCCCGATGCCTATGCTTAAACCGCATCTTCTTGTGCCGCTTCCGTCGCGCGTCAGTTTGCCGTAATCCCCCCAAGTTCGTCGCTACAAGGGATATGCAAAGTGTGTTGTGTTGTAATTCCGAGTGTGATTGAATAAGTTCCCATAGGAATGGTTTGATGTTCTATTACTAAATTGACCAAGCATCGGGTCGGAGTGAAGATTTATCATGATTGACCGACTCCTCACGTTCTCATTTTCAGGGTTTCCTATCCTATGAGAAAATGATGTGACCATATGATATCATTTTCCAATAGTTTAAGGTTTGTTTGGAAGAGTGGTGGCAGATCTTTTAGTGAAAAAAAAAATCACAAGATTTTGTCCATAGTCAACCCTTTCCCTTATCCTTTACGTTCTTGAGCTTGACAGGATTCAAATGGTAAGAAATAACATAAAACAAGTAGGCCACTGGCCATCTCAGGATTCGTACTACATGGTGCTCGGCATATTCGTTAGATCTTCCTTTTGGAATATGTAATCTTTAATTGATGTCCCGATCATCCTAATCAACATTTGATCCACCTCAAAGATGTCATATCCACTGATTTCGTTGCTGGATGGACCCATCACAGGTCCCAGAACTAAAACGACGACAGATCGAGTACTGTTGCTTAAGAATTGACCAAGTCAACATTTGTTGAAAGTTTGAGATATATAATAACAATAGTAATTATGTAATCTCCTCTTACCCGTCCTATACCGAATTGAATTACCATAGAAGCTTTCGTTATATAACAGACACTTTTCATGTGTCTATGTACCATGTCGCTTTGGAGATATGTACAATGAGTGGGATATCTAACATTCATTAGCTGTCATGAATCTCACACAAGACCGACCTGATCCGACGGATGATACGCATTGGACCTCGGACTGTGATTGGAAGAAGAAAAAAAGCCCATCTATGCAATTTGAGACCTTTATAAATGGTAGTAGACAATGCAATTGACCCCGGACCATCCCTTTATATGTATATCCAGCTTTCATGGCCCTCGATTCTTGATCGAAATTCTAACTTTTTGCAAGGGCTTATTTGGGAAATTCGTATCCCAGCTATGTTGGTTATTAAGGCTGTGTTTGTTTGGGGGAAAAAGTTTTCCTGGAAAATATTTTCCAGATTTTCCGACGTTTGAGCGGCGGAAAATAGGTTAACCCCGAAAAACATTTTCCTCCTATGGAAAAATCCCTTTGAAAATTGTGGAAAACGATTTCCTCTTTTTAAAAACGGAAATCATTTTCCGTCGGCCGCGGCCATCGATCGCCACCCATGGCCACCCGCCGCCGGGCGCCGCCGGTTGCCCGCTGCCGCCGCCCGTCGGTCGCCCGCCGCCGAAAAATCAATTCCTTGCCAAACGACGGAAATTGTTTTCCAGTTCATTCTTAAGTATTAACCAAACACCGGAAAATATAGTTATTTTCTTGGAAAATGACTTCCTGGAAAATGTTTTCCCCCAGGAGGCCATTTTCCGTGAAACAAACGGAGCCTAATTACAATTTCTTCCAGCTAGGGTTTGGCCCAACGTATTGGGTGAGTTTGCGAATGCATTTGCTTTTCTAGGACGAGAACACATAGGCAAAAAAGGGCTTTTTAGTGTCTCAAGTCCCTTCGGCTTTTGCAGTCAAATGAGCTTCTCATGACTTGATGCACGAGACTCTCTTATTTTGATTGAGGAAAGGAAATTTGCGGAGTTGATCATCCCTCTCGAAAACGAATAAGATCAAAACTCTGACTTGAGGTCAGCCGAAATGGACAATGACTCGAATTCCGCTGCTGACCCAAACATGCGCTCCATCTTTTTGCAGGTAAAATATCTAAATCTGAACTTTTTGTAAATATCAAATACCCAACTTGAGGGATAATGCCAGTGTAGATGGGAGTATCAAGCCTCATGCCATTGATTACATGAAGGGCTATAATTCAGTGTTGTTGGGGCTTGGCCCAACCGAAATCAAATGGACCGGCTAATGCAGCAGCCCCATGAAACTGAACTCAGCTGCCGTCGAGCTTGCAAGGGCTGCGGTCGACCACGCGATCCTCTACACAAGAGCTCCCGAGCTCTACAGTAGAGCTTGGCCATGGCCGCCAGCAATCTCGATCTGGCCTCGAGTTTGTAATCGTCGGCCCCCTCATATTTGAGGTCCAGCGACATTTATGATGGCTTATGGAGGAGCAACGGTGGCGCGCACGTTGGAGAGAGGGAGAGCAATGGGAGGCCTGTGCTTTGAGTTTGTCAATCAAAAACCGAAACACGTTTTATTCTTCTTATGTTATATTAATTTGTCACTCAGAATTTCTTTTCCCATAAATTAAGTTAATCTTCAAATCGAATATGCTAAATTCCTGGCTCCATCAACGTTCTGCGATTAGAGCTCTTATCAACAAAGGAAGTGATTTGTGGGCATGCTTTTCAGGTCTCCAGCTAGCTCATTGTTTCAGATAGACTAATGCAGTTGCAGACTGGGTTTCAAAAGCCCAAAGGAATAATAAAAAAAAAAACTGTCGAAAAACTAGACTACTTACCCATCTCAAGCCCTTTAGGAATTACTTTGCTCCGAAGCTTTGGCTATGTATCCTTTGTTTTTTTAATCTAAATGAATGAGAAAAGCTATTTCCAAAGAAAAAAAAAAAAGTCCCGGCTCCATCAGAAGCACATGCCATCTCCCTTGGGAAAGGGTTGAAACTTTCAGATTCAGGGCACCCATGGAACAGGTCAAAAGTCCACCCACAATGCATGTGGAACGGCCATCATATTAATCTTTAGGGTCACAATCATTTAGGAAGAACCTTGTACATGGCCGGCCACTAGCTAATTTTATTATTAAGTTCTGAGAAAGTCAATGAGTTAAAGAACTAACTTAATGTTACTTGAGAAATCGCCACTAGATAATCTTTTTTAAATTTTTATGTGGGACAATTAGAGGTTGCTCCATCAACCACACGTTTACTAACATGATACCGATGTCGAACCGCACTAAAGTTAATACTGAGATCACTCTTTTAATGATCTCGATTATTCCAAGAAAAATTGAATGAAGGGTACACACGAATTAGAGTATTAGGGATGGAAGCAAGAGAAAATCTTTATTATTCTACTAATGAAGATGGAGGTCCATGAAAAAGGGATTTATAACTGGCACTAATAACAAATACGAGGATTACTTGCGGAATGAGATGACATTGACAAATATCCATAGGTCAATGTCGAAGCCACGGGACATTATCGCAAAGAAACATTTTGCATAAGAAAGTAACGAGTAGAATTAGATGATAATGTACTATTAACTACTAGTAATTAAGGATGAATCTCAAATTGGAGCATGGAATAAGATTGCTTGCTTATGGAAATGACGAACACGCTTAGAATTTAATTCGTGCATCATCTTGACTCTCCTAATTTGTCTTAACTCTTCTATAGCTATATGTGTTGAGAATATGCCCCATGTTCGAACCCCTAAAGGAAAGACAATCCAAATAGGTTTTCTAACTTGAGTAATTTCTTAATTTGAATAGATTTTTCAGAATTGGGCTTTGCTATTTTGGATCTCAGTCATTTCTGTATAAGAAGTGGGTCTTCTTTGTGAATTTCATCGGGGAGGGCTTTTGATATTCAAGTCAATAAATCTTGTGGAAAATTTTTGTAAATTCCATTGTAATATTGGGAGAATATTTGGCAAGAAATTGTAAGGGCTAAACATCATGCGAGTTATTGGCGTGAAATTAGGGTCTGCAAAAAGTATTTCAGCAACTTGAATTGGTTGCAATCTCCGTTATATCACTTAATTAATACTTGAATCATGTGTTGGTCTCCTTGTGGAGTCGGTCCAACCGATCAAATCACATGAACCTAGGGCCCGATGGACTTGCTTGTTCTTCTTATTACTATGTTTGATCACTTGTATTTTAGGACAATATGGATACTTCAATTAACTTGATCAGCAAAAAAAAAAAAAACTCTAATTTCTGCAGAGATATTATCAATCCCTTATCGTTCGTTCGGTCAATTAACTTTTTTTTTTTGTCAATCCTTAAAAGATTCTATACATATTTCTGTCCAAGATGAAATCACCGATCCAACTACCCCGACGAAGTCAAATTTCTATTTTTCCTTCCCAATTAATGTTAGTTCGTTCCCTCATAGTTCTTTCGGAAAGAGCTGAAGTCGACAGATCATGCAGACACGTATATGAGCTCAACTTGCATTTTCCAGCAACTTCATAGGATGAACGCTTTGACTAATGAAAATAAAAAATTGAAAAACCAATCAATCCCTTGAAAAAATAAAAAGATAATGCCTGTTCCATCGTGTTAGAACCATTCAAAACAGCTTAAAAAAAAAGATTAGAGACACACCTACTCTCAATCTCTTGTATATCCATGGAGCACACTATCTCGCGCGATCACCTTCATTTCCAATCTATAAATACCTTCATCGTCTTCACTCGCAATGCACCATTCCAAAGAAGCCTGGCACTCGATCCAAATCCAGAAAGAAAACAAAGAGGCTCTATATATCTCTCCGGTTTTTTCCCCGTTTTCATCGTTGAAAACCCTCATTAGAACATGGGTCTCATCACTTATGACATGGAGATCGCCACACCGATTCCACCAGCCAAGATGTTCAAGGCGTTTGTTTTCGACGGCGACGAGATATTCCCAAAGATCATCCCCCAAGCCTTCCAAAGCATTGAGACCGTCGAAGGTGATGGAGGGCCCGGAACCATCAAGAAGATTACCTTTGGAGAAGGTTAAGAACTTTCAAAAATCTCGATAGACTAAGTGGACTTTCCTAACAACAAAAACCCACTATTTTTATATGTCATTAGAAAAGGAGTTTATGTTAAAGTCTTCCAATTTGAAACAATGCCGCCGTGTAGTAGATGGATTTGGGTCAGTTCATAGTGTTTTCATAAAATTCTACAGAATCATGAGTCATATAGACACTGGTAGATGGTAGTTCAAACTTCAAAGTAATTTACAAAATGCATAGAGAGTCTACAGATATACTACTTATGTTTCAGAGTGACCGCGGAATTCCTTTGTTTGTTAACATTTACAACCCTCGAGCAAAGGGGGAAATCCTTAGCTAGAAAGTTACTACCATCGAGTTACGTCACACCATCTTGTGTCCAATGCTTCTTGTGAATTGGTATCACAATTTGCGTGCAAACATTTTGGCTCATCATCAACATGTTTGCAAGTGACGCTCTCTTATATTTGCAGCTAGCCATTTCAAGTACGCAAAACAAGTGGTCGATGCTCTAGACAAGGAGAAGTTGACATACTGCTACAGCTGGATCGAGGGCGATGCCTTGATGAACATATTCGAGAAAATCTCGTATGACATCAAGATTGAGGCCGGCCCCGATGGAGGGTCCATATGCAAGAACACCAGCAAGTACTATGCCATTGGTGACATCCAGTTCACTCAGGAGCAAATCAAGGAAGGCAAGGACAAGATCTTGGGCTTGTTCAACGCTCTTGAGGGTTATCTCTTGGCCAACCCTAATGCTTGCTAAGAACGTAAGACGTGCGAGGTTATCACCATCTATTACCAAAAGATTGTCGATCTTATGATGTCTACTAAAGGGTGTGACTGTGTGTCTCGTCATGGTTGTTCATTTTTAATCTTGGGTAAATGGTCCGGTTAAGGAGCCTCAGGCTTGCCCTGTAGCAAGTCTCTGAGATCGTTTTGTTGTTTTGAGATTTTGAGAATGGTGTGATGTCAGCAAATAAATTCAAAGGAGATCATCTTTCTTTTATGTTAATATCTGCTTAATTTTATCCTTAACCTGATACATGAAAACAAAGTAGGGAAAAGGTCAACTGTCAGAAGGTGATATGCTCTTTATTTCTAAAATAGTTGGTATCCAAACAAATATTTTACGTTTATTAGGCACGCATGACAACAATTTTGGAGTAAAATTTCTACTCCAGAAGTGCTTTTGAAGTAGAAATTCATTTGATTACACAACTTCATTTTTCTATTTCTATAGCATTTTTTTGCTCTACAAGTAATTTTAGAGCCACTTGAAGAAGTAAAAAAATTTATTTCTATCCAAAAGTTAATTTCTAGAGGAGAAATGTTACCATGCGCGCATAGACCATATGATAGCTTAGATAACAATCTATTTATAAAACAATAAATTGGTATACGCTTTGGTTATAAATAAATTGGTTATACACTTGAGGTTCTATATAACACGAGAAAGTTACCAAAAAAGTCATAAACTTATTGTAATTGTGTCAATTCAGTCATAAATATTTTTTATGCCAATTCAGTGTTAGATCTCTTATATTTGTGTCAATTCAATCCCTCTTTTCAACTTTGGCTGACTGGTACTAATGTAGATGTCAATACTGACAAGGACAATTTCTAATCATATTTTAATATTTTTGTTTTTGTTTGTATTTCTTTTTTCTCTGTCTTTTTTCTTTTTTTCTTCTTCATCCAGCCAGTCGCCATTGCCGATTAGCTAGAGGCTATAGCTGGTGAGGTGAGGTCAACCTCTCCCAGGCTATTGATTGCCCAGCGACGGTGGCGAGGCTTAGCCTGAGTGAGGTTGACCTCGCCTTGCCAACTCTCTTGTATCGACGACTAGCTAAAAGAAGAAGGAGAAAAAAAAACAAAAAAATATATTGAAATATTATTAATAATTGTTCATATCAGCGCCAGCATCCACGTCAACGCTAGCATGCCAAATTGGCCGCAAAGACTGAATTGACATAATTGCAATAGATTTAGTATTTTTTTTTTTGGTAATTTTTCCTATGTAATACAGGTTATAGTCAATCTCCATAATATGCTCACATTGTTTATACATTTGCATTATAATGTACTAAATAATTGAAATCGTTGTTCGTAATCGACCCAATTTGCCTACTTAATTATAATTAGCGCATACTCTTCCAACAACTTTCTGTCATGTGGATTAAATGAAATTAGTGTATGCACTGCCGAGTCAATCTAACTATAGACAATAAGAAAATGATATGGGCGTAGTGCTGTACATTTTATTATCTAATTCGTCCAGTTGACCATTTAGACAATGCCTTTTCTTCCCCAATCTTGGCCGGCTTCATGTGTCAGAAAATTATTTACTAATCACCGACTCTATAATATAAATCCTGTTTCCACGATTGGATGACTCCGGATCTAAATATATTTAGGCTCTATTTATTTCGTGAAAAAAGAATAACTTGATAAATATTTTTCAAAAAAAAATATATTGCATGTATCCGTTGAAATTAATTATTCGATAAACTTTTCTCAATATCACCAACAATTGAAGCATTCATGAGCCACTAACTTACCCCAAATCTGCTTTGCGGACCAGCTCTCCACATGCTTTCAAGTACACAATGGGTCTTCACGTGGTATGGACACGGTTGGTGTTGGCCTGCTCTACATAGTATCTGCCCCAAATGGGATAAATAATGGATTTCAATTGCAAAACCAAACATTACTATTGGATCTAAATCGATCTAAGTCAAATATGCCAAGCAGATGATTGGAAAGCGGAACCAAGGATTGTTCCCTTTTTCTTACATCAATCTCAGAGTGATCAAACTTCCTCAAAACAAAATTTGTAAAGATGGATGGAATCTGTGAGTAACGAAGACTGTGACATCTCGCAAGAGCTTGAAAGACATTTGCCCCTTTGATCTCAATGACAAAGAAGTTATTTGCAAGAAAATTAAGGCATAAAGACCCGCATTTAAAAGAAATTGAAATTCTCCCTCCCCCCTCCCCCCCCCAAAAAAAGAAATTGAAAGCAAGGTACTAAAATTTAAAGAACAAATGACTCCTCGATGTGTGCTCATGACTGAAGACAAATTTGATAATCAGCCATCGATTTTGGTGTGAAGCTATCATAGGGGTGTTATTTGAAAATATGGCCTATAACCTTGTTCTAATAATTTTTCTCAATACCTAAAGCTCATTCTGTTTTGAAGTTATTTGGAATTTGTCTTGGTTTGAAGTTGTGCTCTTAAACTAAAATGTTTTTCTCTTGTATTTCGATTGAGAAAACGGATGAATGTTATTTTGACCAAAAAAAAAAGAAGAAGAATTGACGCAAGATGCAAGGAATTTATAGGGAAATTAAGGCTTCGTCCATTTCGCGAAAAATAAGCGATTTAAAAAAATATATCCAAAACATCGCTTACGAAAATAAATGATCCAAAACTATTTTTATCGTTTACTTAAACATTTAGATACAAATTGTTGTTGATAATACAAATATTTTTCATTGACAAATTATTTCAAGCACATGCGATCATTTTCAACAAAAAAATTTTCCATGTCACTTACTTTTCACAAAACAATCAAAGCATAAGGGATTGTGTTAGAAATGTTTAAGACTAAATTAGCACAAAAAAAGTTTAAGACTGAATGAGCACCAGTACAATAAGTTTAGAACTTTTTCGACACTTTTCTTAGCATTAGCTAGAGTGTGTCCTCTTCCTCCCTGTCCTTTCTACTTTTATTTTTTTTATCTCCGTCAATGGTTGTTAAGATGTATGTATGGATTGTGTTAGAAAAATCCTACATTAGAGAATAGATGTGGTGTATAGTAGCTAATATATCATATTTGGCACATAACTGATTGATTTAAACCTTTTTAAGTAAATATGGGTCTTAATGAATATGTTGACGAGCTCGAACTTGGACTCTCTCTTTGTGATCTCCCCTGTCAAAAATTATCGGACTTAGAAATCTCCTTATTGATGCTTATTTCGAGTGAAAATTCTTTTAGATTCAACTTGAGATAAGTTGATGCAAAAGAAAACCTAAATTAAAAGGGAGCAAAAATCTAATACTAAGTTTATACATGAGTGGGAGATTGTTGATATGCGACCACGATTGAATGGCAAAAGTAATTAATGTAGAAAACTGCCAACCCCTCTTGAAAGGCTACCGTGAACCATTAAAACTGGTTACACCTTTGGCGATTGGCAATTAGGTCGTTATTTTGCGAGTCTTCCACTTTTTCACGAGGTTTTGGCTAACATTTTGTTGACTTGTCCCGCATGGTATGTTGAGGAGATTCACATACTATTTATATACATATGACCTCCCTTCATCTAAAAATATAAGTTTTGAGTTTGACCTTCTATCATGATATTAAAGTCAAATTATGCCCTAATTTAATTTTTATTTTTTTATATCTCCTTCCACCTATAAATCGTTTTCGCAAACCTAGCTTAGGTCGAATCCACGATAGGCCCACTTCATTTAAAGGGCATGCATTACATATTTTTTCAAATGCGGTGAAATTTTGGATGCATCTACCGTCCATGAGGAATTGCACCGAGCACTTTCATTAGCCTTAGCTGTTGGCAGATGGGGGAAGAGAAGATGTCAAGGAGTGGATCAACATGACCCCCGAACCGCTTCATCCTTGTGGCTTTTCTTTTCCTTTTCTTCGTGGCCTTTGCCAAGCTAGCCGTCACCAAAAGTCAGACGGTGGGACCGTCAGCTTATGACCACAAATGAAATTTCTAGAAATCAAATGACTTGCTAATCTGATTTCAGTATTTTGACTTCTCATTTTTTTTTACTTTTACTTTTATGTGTTTTTATCGTAAGCTAAAATTATAAGACAAAATTATAACAGGCACCAGCAATGATTAAAAAATGTCTATTCTTTCTTGATTGCCAATCAAATCAATTTTAGAAGTTGCCCCAATTGCATTAATGACATAGGACTAAAGTTTTTTTTTTACTGCCAACCCCCTTATTTAAAATATCCTCTGAAAATTTAAAAAAAAATAGATGGTGAAATATCATGGTGCTTATAATTAGCAAAATGAAAAATAAAAGAGTAGGCTCTAGCCAAGTGAAAATACAAATCCACATCAATTTCTCATTAAGACTAATGTCCATAATTATGGAGAATGCCCTAGTCAACACCCTATTGATCCTTGTGTCCTTGTGTCATATAGACCTGTCGAATGGGTAGGTTAAGTTGAATTTGAATCGTGTTATAAATAGTCTGATCTAAATTGACTTATTTATGCGCAGTACAAAATTCTTGACCTATATCCGGTCCAGTCCAGACCCTAGTCATACCCAACCCGATATTGTCATACAAAACTACTCTCTGTGATTAAAAAAAAAAACTTAATGTAAAAGGAGATAAATGAATAGCAGCCACTAAAATGAAGAAGAATTGTTTGGCTAGGACCTTTGAGGGGGAATCATTAATCCTGATCAAGAGAAGATGTGAAGTTTAGCTACCGAGATGGACATTAATTGGAAGGACACATCTTAGTCCTATAAATGTCACCTCCACTCTTCACAGTCTCATCCTCCATCTACGAATCTCATCTATTCCATATTGACATTTTAATCTCAACGTCATTCTCGTCTTGCAATTTCATCCCTGATGGGAGAGGGGAAAAAAAAAAAAGGAGAACAATCATGAGCACCCAAAAGTTTCCGTAAAACACGAGAAATTCTCTCTACACCTTCTAGCAAATTCAAGTGAAGTAACACGAGAAATTCTCTCTACACCTTCTAGCAAATTCAAAGGAGCTTCGACCTCTCACTTTTTTACCCCCAAAAGTTTCCGTAAAACACGGGCATGCCAATAAAGTGTATTTAAATAAAAGAGAAATAACAATAAGTCATTGAAAAGATAAAACATATGAACATGTGATTACGACACAAATGATTCTTGAACTTCGATCCAATATACGATATAATCATTGAACTTTAGCCGAATAAGCAATGTGGTCCTAAACTTTTAGCACATGTTTAATTTAGTCCTTGAACCATATGAATATATTCAACGTTGTCCTTCCATTAATTCATATTAGAGACAATATTGAACATGTTCATATAGTTAAATTCAAAAGTTACATTGGGCAAATTAAAAATTCATAGACTATATCGCACATTGAGCTAAAGTTTAGATGATCACATTGAATAAATTAAAAGTTCATGAATTACATTACATATTGCATTAAAGTTCATGGGCTATTTGTGTCATTTTTCCTAGCATCTATCATATCAAATCTCAAATTGGCAATAATTGAAATTTAATTCCTAAAATTTAGCAAATCCCTCATTTAAAACTGATTTTTTTTATGTTAAGCAATTGTTGTTCATAATATTCAATCGATAAGGCCCGACAAAAGAGAGAGAATCTGTAACAAATACTATGGCTCCGTTTATTTCGTGAAAATAAGACCTTTTTAGAAAATGTTTTCAAGGAAAATGACTTCCTTTTCTGGTGTTTGGATGAAACTTGAAAAAGACATGAAAAATATTTTTAAATAATAATTAAATAATTAAAATAGGAAGGAGCAACAGCGAAGGAGGAAGAAGGAGAAAAGAAAATAAAGAAGAAAATAAAAAGATTAAAAATTAAAATAAATCAAAAATAAAAAATTTGAATTTTTAAAAAATAATTAAATAATTAAAAATAATAATTATAAAAAAAAGTGTGAAAGAAACAAGGAAGAAAAGACAAGGAAAATGTTTTCTCTTCTCAAAATGAGGATAAAGTTTTCCATACTTTTAAAAGAGATTTTTCATAAGAGGAAATTGTTTTCCATGATTAGCCTATTTTCCGTCCCCCAAACGCTGGAAAATTTAGAAAAAAAAATTTCAAAAAGTTATATTCTGTGAAACAAATGGAGCCTAGATTCCTTATAATTTGTTTAACTGAGAGAAGAAAATACTCTTCAAGCAGGGCATCAACTATTTTCATTTGCAGCTTGTCAGTAGGCTTTTGCATGATCTCAGATAAAATAATTCAAACTAATTAATTAAGTTTTAAAGGAAGGATTTTGCTAGTGTAACAGTCTTTAAATGGCCCTAAGAATAATAATACGTTTTCGGCCACAAATTCTTGAAGGTGTAGACGTCACAACAGTTTTTAATTATTTATTATTTATTATTTGTGATCCAAAATAGATTGTTAATCTAACCATCAATGATAGATTGTTACGTAATCAATTCTCTTAAAGAGAGGCCCAGGTACCCCGCTTACTGTCATCTAAATCGGTAGCGTGTGGTAGCTGAAAGTACAAGGATAGAGAAGAAGCATGATTTGTTCTTACATTGACTTGTGGTCAACTTTGCTATAAGGTTAATTTATTTCAAATGTTAAGGTCCTCTTTATGGTCGGAAAGTTAAACTTTTATTTTGATAAATGCAGTGGTTAATATCAACTATTTTTATTGGCGAGGGCTCACTGTTCAATTACCGTCTCCATTTTCTTAGCAAGACCTCAATTTCTAAAAGGAGGTTCAGTACAATTTTTCCGCTACGAATCAAATGGTACACTTATGTCTGTTAAGAGGAACACATGAGTATATCACATTTTAATGATCCAGATGTGTTCTCATTTGTTTTTTCGATTTTTCAATTTTTATTTTCTCTTTCTTTCCTTCTCTCTTTGTTTGGATATAACTCCTCCCTCTTTGCTCATCCTCTTTCATGGATTCGTAGTTGAAGTACCGCTCCAATCGATCATGAGGTTGCCTAAGCCCACTAGTATTATATCTACATTAATATCATAAAATTTATTGCAAGCGAGCTCTAATATCACATCTTGGGAATAAAATCCAGTTAGAAAAGGAAATCCAACTAAACATAAGACCATGAATATTTCGTCGGACTTTTTCGAGTGACTTTATTTTCAATATCTTGTTTCTCTTTTTCCTCCTTAAGGTGGAGCAATTTCTTAATTCATCGAAATAAATATGTCTCAGTCCGAAAATGAAATTAATACCATCTTTGCTTGTGGGAATCCAAGAACTATGCATCATTAACGTATTAGTTAAGTTGAAAATTGGGTCCAAGTCGCTGGCAAGGGCAATTTCTCTCCCCTCATGACTCTTAAAAATGGCGGGTCCATGGTATGAAGTGGCGACATTCGAAACATTAAGTTTAAACCTAGAAAAAAGAAGAAAAAACAAATGTTTGGTAGGTCGGTCCACCATGGAGTGCTCTGCACTCTCTTAACGTGAATGTGAAGACCTGAAAAGCCATGCCCCCAATTTCAAAGATTCTATAAATAGCCCTGGGCTTTCAACTTCTGCATCGAACTCAAGTTCTTGCACTAGTAAGAAGCACTCTCACACATTCCTTCACATTATCTCCAAATCTCTAGTTCAATTCTCTTTCCTCTCCCAAGACAAAAACATGGGTGTCCCCATATATAACCAAGAGTTCACGACCCCCATTGCTCCATCAAGAATGTTCAAGGCTCTTATTCTTGATTCCCACAACCTATTTCCCAAGATTGCCCCTAAGGGTATCAAGAGCATTGAGTTCGTCGAAGGAGATGGAGGAGCTGGAAGCATCAAGGTCACCAACTTTGCCGAAGGTTAGTTTGTAATTATCCTCGCAGAGTCCCATTCGTTTCACTTTTATATGATTGTCTATTTATTTTGTGCACCTCCTATATAATGTTGTCTGGTTTTTACGTGGTATTATAGGTAGTCACTTGAAGTTCTTGAAGCACAAAATCGACGCTCTCGACACTGTCAACCTGGTTTGCAAGTACACCCTGATCGAAGGTGACATGATCTTCGACAAGATTGAATCGGTCGTCTACGAGGTCAAATTTTTGGCTTCGGGCGACGGGGGATGCGTCTGCAAGATGACCAGCGAATACCACACTAAGGGGGGTGTGGAGCTCAAGGAAGAAGAGATCAAGCAGGACCAAGAAAAGACCATGGGACTCTACAAAGTTGTCGAAGAGTACCTGTTGACAAACCCCGATGCCTATGCTTAAACCGCATCTTCTTGTGCCGTTTCCGTCGTGCGTCAGTTTGCCGTAATCCCCCCAAGTTCGTCGCTATAAGGGATATGCAAAGTGTGTTGTGTTGTAATTCCGAGTGTGATCGAATAAGTTCCCATGGGAATGGTTGATGTTCTATTATTAAATCGACTAAGTATCAGGTTGGAGTGAAGATTCCTCACGTTCTCATTTTCAGGGTTTCCTATCCTATAAGAAAATGATGTGAACATATGATATCATTTTCCAATAGTTTAAGGTTTGTTTGGAGAAGTGGTGGCAGATCTTTTAGTGAAAAAAAAATCACAAGATATTGTCCATAATCAACACTTTCCCTTATCCTTTACGTTCTTGAGCTTGACAGGATTCAAATGGTAAGAAATAACATAAAACAAGGAGGCCACTGGCCATCTCAGAATTCGCACTACATGGTGCTCGGCATGTTCGTTAGAACTTCCTTTTGGAATTTGTAATCTTGAATTGATGCCCCGATCATCCTAATCAACATTTGATCCACCTCAAGATGTCCTATCCACTGATTTCGTTGCTGGATGGACCCATCACAGGTCCCAGAACTAAAACGACGACAGATCGAGCACTGTTGCTTAGGAATTGAACAAGTCAACATTTGTGGTAAGATTGAGATATATAATAATAATAGTAATTATGTAAACTTTTACCCATCCTATACCGAATCGAATTACCATAGAAGCTTTCGTTATATAATAGACACTTTTCATGTGTCTATGTACCATGTCACTTTGGACATATGTACAATGAGTGGGATATCTAACCTTCATTAGATCTCATGAATGCCACACAGGATCTACATGATTCGACGGAAGATATGCATTGGACTCCAGACTGTGATCGGAAGAAAAAAAGCCCATCTATGCAAATTGAGATCTTTATAAATGAGTAGAAGACAATGCAATTGACCCCGGACCGTCCCCTTATGAGTATATCCAGCTTTCATAGCCCTCGATTCTTGATCGAAATTCTAACTTGTTGCGGGGGCTCATTTGGGAAATTCGTATCCGAGCTATTTCTTCCAGCTAGGGTTTGGCCCAACGTATTGGGTGAGTTAAAATAAATATCATGATTTAAAATTTTGAATTTCTTTTTTTTTTGTTTAAGATAAAATCATGAGATTGAAATCATTTTTCAAATAAAAATAAACACTAGAAAAGTTTTTGGCCACGTATCATCAAACAAAGGAAAAACCGTTTTTCTGAAAGATGATTTTTGAAAAATTATTTGTATTTTCAGGAAGTTTTTGTTAAAAAAAAAAAACGTGCTCTAAGATTTAATCATTGTATAACAGCATTGGAATTGAAACGACTCTGTGATTTACAGATGCTCCGACTCTCAGAGGGAAATATTGAAGTGAGCACCACACGGATATTGATGACACATTACGAATTACAAGCAAAACCCTATAGTTAAAACTGATATGGAAGGATGCGGTTTTGAAAGGAAAATGATTTAGAGGAAAACTTGGGAGAGTTCTAGCATTAGCTAGGAGAAGTGCTGAAACCTCGTTTTTGTGTCAATTCAGTCCTAAAACTTTTTGCATTGATGTCAATTTAGCCCTAAACTTTTTTGCGTTGATACTAATTCAGTTCTAAACCTTTGCATTTGTACCAATTTAGTCCTAAACTTTTTATATAGATTAAGAAATATGTTTATGACCCATAAAAGCTTTAGAACTAAATTGGCACCAATATAAAAGGTTTAATACTGAATTTGCACCAATAAAAGGTTTAAGACTAAAAGGTTTAAGAATAAATTGGCACAAAAAAATTTATAACCGAATGAGCACCAATGCAATAGATTTAGGACTTTTTTGACACTTTTCCCAACATTAGCTAGAGTGAGTCTTCTTCCTCCATGTCCTTTCTACTTTTATTGTTTTGATCTCTTTCAATGGTTATTGAAGTGCCTATGTGAATTATGTTAGAAAAATTCAAAATTAGAGAGTAGATGTGGTGTAGAGTAGCTAATATATCATAGTTGGCCCATAATTAATTTATTTAAACTTTAAAGTAAATGTGGGTCTTAATGAATATGTTGACGAGCTCGAACTCGGACTCTCTCTTTGTGATTTCCCTTGGCAAAAATTATTGGATTTAGAAATCTCCTTATTGATACTTATTTCGGGTGAAAATTTTTTTAGATTCAAGTTGAGATAAGTTGATGCAAAAGGAAACCTAAATTAAAAGGGAGCAAAAACCTAATCGAGTTTACACATGAGTGGGAGATTGTTGATATGCGACCACAATTGAATGGCGACAATTTTTTCTTTCTTTGGGCGGGTTCCTACCGGTCCGTGATCTTTACTAGCAATTCAAAACTCCCTCGCACGGTGGCAAAAGTAATTAATGTAGAAAACTACCAACCCCTCTTGAAAAGCTACGGCGAACCATTAAAACTTGTTACGCCTTTGGCGATTGGCAATTGGGTCGTGATTTTGCGAGTCTTCTACTTTTTCACGAGGTTTTGACTAACATTTTGTTAACTTGTCCTGCATCATATGTTAAGGAGATTTACATATTATTTATATACATATGACCTCTCTTCGTTTGAAAATATAAATTTTGAGTTTGATCTTCTGTCATAATATTAAAGTCAGATTATGTCCTGATTTATTTATTTTTTTAATCTCTCTCCACCTATAAACCGTTTTCATAAACCTAACCTAAGTTAAATCCAGGGTAGGCCCACTTCATTTAAAGGGCATGCATTACCTATATTTTTTCAAATGTGGTAAAATTTTGGATGCACCGACGGCTTTTATTAGTCTTAGCTGTTGGTAGATGGGGAAGAGGAGGTGTCATGGAGGGGATCAAGATGACTCCCCCAACCACTTCATCTTGTGTTTTGGCCTTTTCTTTTTCTTTTCTTTGTGGCCTTTGCTAAGCTGACCGTCGCCAAAAGTCAGACGGTGGGACCGGCAGCTTATGACCAGTTGACCACAAATGAAATTTCTAGAAACCGAATCACTTGCTAATCCGATTTCAGTATTTTGACTTTTCATTTTTTTTTTTACTTTTATGTGCTTCATTGTAAGCTAAAATTAGAAGATGAAATTATAACAAGTACCGGTAACGATTGAAGACACTCAATTCTTTCTTGATTGCAAATCAAATCAATTTTAGAACTTGCAAATCAAATGGCCGCGCGATCTCTGAATTAATGAGTATTTTATGCAAAATATATAATGATGATGTGTGAATATACATTTGAGATTATATTGGGCCACACGATCACTTTTTTAAAATTTTTTCTTCTAATTTTAGCTTACAATAAAAGCATATAAAAGTAAAAAAGAGCAAAAAGAATGCGGAGTCATAATATTAAAAATGGATCGGCAAGCTGATCTGATTTCCACAAATCTCATTTGTGGCTATAATCCAGCCGTCCCACCTACTGGCGACGGGGGGACGGTTAGCTAAGCCCAAAATCTTTCTTTTTTTTTCTCTCCCTTTTTGTTCCTTGACATGTGTTTTCCTATATCACAATAAATGAATCATTCAACGGTGCGTGAAATTTCGTGTGAAGTAAAAAGACATCTCCCTCAATTGTTTCAGCAGCTTTTTCATGCAAGTAAAGAAGTTGCCCCAATTGCATTAATGACATAGGCCTAAAGATTTTTTTTTTTTACTGCCAACCCCCTTATTTAAAATGTCCTCTGAAAATTAAAAAAAAAAACAATAGATGGCGCAATATCATGGTGCTTATAATTAGCAAAATGAAAAATAAAAGAGTAGGCTTCGGCCAAGTGAAAATACAAATCCACATCAATTTCTCATCAAGACTAATGTCCATAATTATGGAGAATGCCCTAGTTAGTGCCCTATTGATCCTTGTGTCATATAGACCTCTCAAATGGGTAGGTCGAGTCGGAATTGGGTCGTGCCATAAATAATCTAACCCAAATTGATTCATTAACCTATTTATGATCCATCTATGAGCAGTGCAAAATTCTTGACTCATACCTGACCCAATTCATATCCTACTCATACCCAACCCGACATTGTCATACAAGTGAATCTACCCTATGTGAAAAAAAAAAACTAAATGTAAAACAAGATAAATGAATAGCAGCCACTAAAATGTAGAAGAATTGTTTGGTTAGGACTTTTGCGGGGGAATCATTAATCTTGGACAAGAGAAGATGTGACGTTTAGCTACCAAGATGGGCATTAATTGGAAGGACCCATCTTAGTCCTATAAATGTCACCACAGCTCTTCACAATCTCATCCTCCATCTACGAATCTCATCTATTCCATATTGACATTTTTCAATTTCATCCCAGAGGGGAGAGGCAAAAAGAAAAGGAAGTAGAACAACCATGAGCACCCCAGTTACATTCACCGAAGAATTCAGCAGCCCCGTCCCAGCGCCGAGGATGTTCAAGGCGCTGATCGTTGACGGCGATAATCTCATGCCCAAGCTCATGCCTCAGGCCATCAAGAGCGTTGAGCTCGTCCATGGCGACGGAGGCCCCGGGAGCATCAAGCAGATGAACTTCGCCGAAGGTTAGGTTACTCTAGTGACTAGTTACCTGCGTGCCACATTTTGGCTTTGTCTCTTCTTTAGTAATTGGAATATTGTTATGCAAGTAAGGGGGGGAAATCACATATTAGGCGAGTCAATTAAAGGACGTTCGTGCCTCAAGATGGCCGATTAAAGTACATTGTCTTCTATTTTCCAGCGTCTAAAGCACGTTATTTCATTGGTGTAAAACGTGGGCACATCTAACAATAATGACATTCGCAATTACGCAATTGCCTCTCTAAGCACAGGCAGTCATCTGAAGTACTTGAAGCACAGAGTCGATGCACTGGACAAGGAGAAGATGACGTACAGCTACACGATGGTGGAGGGAGGCGAATTGGCCGACAAGATCGAGTCGATCTCCTACGAAATCAAGATGGAGGTGTCCCCCGATGGGGGCTGTAAGGGCACGAACGTGAGCAAGTACCACCCAAAACCTGGGGTCGTCATCAATGAGGAGGAGATCAAGGCAGGGAAAGAGAAGGCCACGGCCGTCTTCAAGGCCGTGGAGGCTTATCTCTTGGCCAACCCCGGGGCCTATGCCTAAAAACTTTTATTTATGTCATTGTCTATGTTTGAAGCAAATTTTGCATATCTTTTCGTGGACCAACTAAGTTGTGCTAGTTATAATCGGATCCTCTATACGTGAGACACCCTTGATTGCGAGTGCTTATGATGTTGCTATTATAATAAAGTTTATCCGATTTTATTATAGTACTTTGGCATGTCAAAAAGTGTCTTGGAGCACTGTGAAGGTATGATGATGTCGCAGCGGTGGATATATCGAATGTACCTTAAAAATAAGTAAACGAGATTGTTTTCACGCGTTTGAAGAAATTCAAGTGTACTTCTTACAAGGTAGCGTTTTCCCTTCAGCTTACTCCTTCTGTTGATTGCATTCAATGCTTCAAGATATTAAGTCTGCGAGTATTCTATCTATTAAAACTGATGTGCAATGTATATTGTTTTCATTCGAAAGCAAGGACGATTTGGATTTGGCCATTCTTTGCACTGTAATTCTAACCCAAATAACTCTATTATCAGATTAGATGAGAGGTTAAGATGTTTATAACATTTCATATAAGCATTTAATGATCATGTGATTGAGTACATAAGCTCTATCATTAATGATCATGGTCGTCATGCCTGCTTATTTCCAAGGAACATTACCCGGTCATATTTAAGAAGTGTTAGGTGTGATTCAAACTCTAAAATAACAGGAAAGCACGTATTTCGGCACTTGAATTCTTGATGTAATTTCACAAAGATAGATCCTTATTAAGCACTCAACAAAATGGCGCTTCTTAGATTGTCGTGATCCAACTTGCAATGAACGATATATACTAAACCTACCCTGCAAGCAAATCTATATCTTATGGAATATACATATATTCCGTCAATGATAGAAGTCCACGCTGATTTGGATTAGGAAATAAAATACAACCGGCTTTTCCTTGTATTTTATTATATTTTCTTTCTACTTCCCACTCGGCAACAGAAGGGCACACTAACTTTCCCTTCCTGAGTACTCCCTTGATGGCTAATGATCCAAAAACATCCAACCGTGGGATTATCAAATCAACGTGCCGGCTTATACATATTTCAATTTTGGCCTTGTTAATTAAATTCAAATTCGAGATATATTTTAATAATAAATATAATGACCTGGAAACCCCAGATTGTTGACAATCCCACGCCCAAAAATCTTGGGTCATGTTTCAACTATGTCAAATAACAATAATGTTAGCTCCTGGTAGATCCGACAGAGGCAATTCTTTTCTTTTGTTTTCTTTTCGTTCCTTCCCTGTCATAGAAATAAATGGATATATGAAGCCAAACTGTTCATCATCAAATCGGAGCCAGCATTAAATGAGAAATCATGGAGCCTCTTGAGCAAGTATTCACAAAACTCAGACAAGGACACGTAGGCAAACACTTCGATTATCTGCTGTTGGATACATTGATTTACACAATACAATTTAGGAAAAATTTTAAATAAAAGCCTGAAGTTTCTTTATTATTTCAAAGAAAACCCTGACTAAATGAAATTTTCATCCATTTACTTTTTTGAATTCTTTTCCTTTTTTTTCCTTTTTTTTCTCTTTTCTTTTTCCTCTCCTTATCCCTTACCATTGTCGGCGTCAAGTGAGGGCCACCCGAGCAAGGGCTACCTTCGCCTAACAATAGTAGACTCTGGCAAGGGCACCCTTGACCGCCCAAACAAGGGCTGCCGTCGCTCGACGCCAGCGAGGGTCACCCCAGCATGAGGCCAACAATGGTCGAGGGAGGGGAGAAAAACAAAAAGGGGAAAAAGAAAAGGAAAATGCAAAAATAGAAAAAAAAAATGCAAAAAAAGTTAAAAGACAAAAATATCCTTTGGCCATGCCTTGCTTTGGGACGATTTGAGTACTTCATCCCTTTATTTGAAATAAGATCCACTTCATATCTCAATTTAAGAAAATGGATGCACTTTGGGCTCCCTTGTGAAATTTTCCCTATAATTTATCACATCATCATCAAAAGGCACAAGAGAATATCCTTGAGGACACGGGACAAAGTGGCCTATTAATCCTAACTTGATTCGGGACCTCTTATTTCTCATCCAACTTCAGCATTAAATCAAATACTTGCAATTTTTTACGAAAACCCATTTAATTTTTCAGCCTTAGGAACCGGCTAATCCATCTTAGCAAGCTCTTGAGCATCGAAAATTTTGTGCATTGTTATACAATGCGACGAGACGCGAAGCGAATGCCGGCAAGTTCTTCCATTCACTAAAGCATGCTCTTGAGCATCTTATATTATCCATAACCCCGCTTTGAGAAAGACGCCCTGTCCCAATCAACCCGTGGACTTTTTTTAATTTCGTCGGAATCACAACAACGAAATACATCTTGGGTGCTCTAGGAGCCAACAGAACATTACCCCGATTCAACGATGACTCCTCCTCTCGGACATATAAATACTGCCCTCCCTTGCCGGTCTCTTTCACACGAAAGCTCAACCAAAGTTGATTTTCCATCGTTTGGTATAATTCCCCACTAGCGTGTTTCGCAGAGATCGATCATGGTTGTGTTCACGTTCATCGATGAGTACAGCTCCCCCATCCCCGCGACGAGATTGTTTAAGGCCTTGATCGCGGACTCCCACAACCTCATCCCCAAGCTCATGCCTCAAGCTATCAAAGAGCATCGACATCGTCCCGGGCGACGGAAGAGCCGGAAGCATTAGGCAAATCAATTTCGCCGAAGGTGAATCTTTCTCGAGGGTTTTCAAACTAATGATGCTGCCAATCTTGCGAAATAAAATTGCAAAATGGCACATCGAAAAGAAGAAGATGGCGATCGTTAAGTTGTTATACTATTCGTTCGGGCTAAGCTTTCTCAAAGGTGTTATTTGTCTTCGGCGATTGATTTAAGTCTAAGCAGCACTTACCGTCCCATTTCATGAGTAGTAGGTAGCCAACCCAGCTGCATTAAGAACCGAGTAGACGAGCTGAACGAGGAGACGCTCACGTATAAGTACACATTGATCGAAGGCGGTCCATTGATGGAAAAGTTTGAATCGATTGCTTATGAAGTTAAGTTCAAGCCGACGCCAGACGGCGGGAGCAAGAACAAGATGACCAGTAGGTACTGCACCAAGGGCGACTTCGATCTCAAAGAAGGAGACATCAAAGCCGGCAAAGAGAAAGCCTTGGGAATGTACAAAGTCGTCGAAGCATACCTCCGCCAGAACCCCGATGCTTATGCTTGATTCCGAAAGATGTTCTCCCAAAAAAATTTTGGAAGTACTCGCGGTGCTTTTTACCTTCTATATTAAGTGTTTGGCTTGTCTTTTTTTGGTGATCGACATGATCGTCCTTTTGAGTGTGGATGGAAATAAGGATTACATACTTTGTACCTCGTTCAAAATGGTGGATCGTTAGGAATTCATCCTATGGAAGCATTCACGCATTTTTCTGAAGTCCACTTCACTTTCCCACTCATTTCATTTGAACAGTTTGGCCAAATGGTGTTATGACTCTTATCAAAGTAAACAATCAAATGTATACATGTGCCTTTCCCGACAAGGCCTATCGAAATATCGAAAGAAAAGCTAAAATGGATCAAGATAAAACAATATACTTCAAATCTCATGAACCGGTTAAATACTGACTTATAATTATGTGGGTAGTCATAACCCGGAATACGTGGTTCGCCCACATTTTATGGGATTTAAACAAACGACCTTCAATTCTTGAACTGAAAATTCTCTGATGTCCGAACCGATTGGACCAAACCCTAAGGTTGACTGGTCCTTTTTTTTTATCAACATTTCTTGAGTCTTATTGACATGGGAAAAAAAAATTAATTTCACCGTAGAGACGCGAGACACTATTTTTTCCCTATATGATATATTAAGGACTTTGCATTTAACAAAAATGAGCAAAGCAGGAAAATCTTCCTTACCGTGCCTAAGAAGGTGCGGACTCTTAAATCTTACGAGTATAGATATGATCGTGACACAACCAAATGCGGCCGACTATATGGTTGCCGATATGTCTATGAAGGCTAAACACGTTGCCATCCAATTAAGTTATTAACCCTGAAATTCAAAATACATAATAAACTTAATGGTGATATTTTCTTTTTCGGCTTAAAAAGAAAAATGATCAAGCAATCATTATGTTCGTTTCTCTTATGATCATTTAAATCGGTCTTTTACTAACTCTTCTAGGGGAAAATTGTCCAAAAAATTCTAAACCAATTGTGCGATAGCCCATTCGGTTCTCAGTCTTTTTATTATGTCAAATAAGTCCTAAACATTTCAATTGTATCACTTCAATCCTAAACCTTTTGAAATTTGCCAATTTGGTACTAAACCTCTTATTTGGATAATTGTGTGAAAGGACTACATTGATAAACTATAAAAATATTTAGAACTAAATCGACAAATCGTCAAAAATAATTATGATTAAATTGGCATAATAAAAAAAAGGTCTATGATTAAATTGACATATCGTCAAATGATTTAGGACTAAATTGGCTCTATGCCGTCCCTCCATTTGCTCCCTCTTCCGTCTCTTGCCTGTTATGTACTCTACCGTCTAAAATTGATCCATCCCCAACCTAAGTACTCGTTTCAATTCCATCTCCTACTTCTCCTGCTTGAGTGCTCTCATCATCTTCATCTATGCCTCTGTAAACGTCCCTCAGATTTGGATGGCAATAAAGATAGATACTTCTCGACTCAATTGCTAGCGATTCCTGGAATTGTCCTGCGAGAGGAACTATTTGTAATGTTAAATAGCTGTAACGAGCCTACACCCAGTTTCGTCTGGCAGTCTATTGAGTAGAGGCGACATTAAGGCTTGAGCTCTTGGCCCAGTGGAGGATTGGGCGCGAACCGACCGGTCCTATAACAAGTGCTTTCGCCAAATGGACCATGGGTTGAACTCCATCCTGCATCGAATCTTATGGCCCAGCAGAAGACTGAGACCGGACACTCCGCATCTCTTACTTAAAGGAGCTAATTAGCCATATAGGAGACTACTCGAAAATATATAAGTGAATTAAGGAAAGACGAGAGAGGATGAAGGTGTAAATTGCACTTATTGGTGGAAGCCCACTCGAGATAGGCCAAGAAATTAAACAACTCGACATTCCAATTCCAAAATGAGCAGCCTTAGGGAACCGTGGGATCATGTTATGGGCCATTCGACTCATCCATGTGTGGTCCATCTGCAACTTTGATTAGCCTCAACCCTTCAAAGTTCAAACACTTGCGCTCATCTCTCAAGGGTTTCGCCCTTCAACGATGGGCTTATAACATGGTTCGCGGTTCCGGAGGTTGACCCTTTATGAAACAAGCATGTTAAGGCTCTAAAATACTAGCCAACGTTAGAAAATAACAAAATCGGATGACGTACTCATATTGTTGAGTAGATGCTGCACGTATATATCGATGGCCTCTGATTCGACTCGATCGCTTGAGCCATGAACATTTACTGCCCTTTAATAGTAAGGTTCAAGAGCGTCCGCCAACTTAATTTCTCCAAATACCATGATCTCTCCAAATGCTGAAGGCCTTTTTCTTCCCCCCTCCGCCCCAAACTCTTGCTCATTGCCGTGGAGATAGAGAGATTTGGGATGAACCCCTTCATCAATACTATGGTCTTATTAATGCTGACGAACCGAACACCAATTACGATGGAAGAAGTACATAACTTGTAAGTCTGACGATCGATCCGATCTAGTATGTCGGCGACTAATCAAGAATATGTTTACGGGTTACGCCAAACGACAAGAGATACGGTACCGATTTTGGATCATTCCTTTCTACAGTAACCCTACAATGCCATGGTCGCCATCAAGCAATTTACACGAAAGAGGAGAAAGCGGACTTTTGATGCAATCTATACCCCGTCGTGAAAAGAAATGTCATTGCTAAGCAACCTTATACCTCCCAATATGCCCCACAGTTGAACGGGGAAGCTTCATTCCATCTCGATCGAGCAGTCTCCAAAAGAAAAAAAGCAAGTTCGAGAATAGAACGGTCGAAACCCGCGTTGAATTGGTCAACGATTTGCGGAGACATAAAGTCCTATTCTATCCACATTCCGACTTCAGACATTGGAGACCACCAACAGGTTCGATCCAATCCCATATCACTACAAAAACCAGCCTTCTTCGTTCTTCCCATTTTCGTCTCAAATCTGGATTCCTTCACCGCAGTTCACAGGATCAATTAAAGCTCTTTCTCTCTCTCTCTCTCTCGATCTCGATCTCGATCTCTCGAATTCTTAGCTAACATGGGCATAACTCGATACCACCACACGTTCCGGGCGCAGGTGACCCCGGCCAGGATGTTCAAGGCCTTGATCCTCGACTCCCACGTCCTCACCCCGAAGCTCATGTTCTCGTCCATCAAGAACATCGAGTTCCTCGAAGGCGATGGGGAGGTCGGAAGCATCAAGCAGGTCAACTTCACCGAAGGTAAGGACGAAAGGCATATCGTGATTCATATTGATATTCCCCATGACCCCCTCTCGCATGATTCTTTTCGTAAGTTAGATATCAGGAGGACTAAAAAGAAACTGGGTTTCCTTGCGAATTTGCAGCTAGTCCGTTGAAGTACATGAAGCACCGGATCGACGCGCTCGACAAGGACAATCTCAGCTGCAAGTATACTCTGATCGAAGCCGAACCGCTGATGGAGAAGATCGAGTACGTGACCTACGAGGTCAAGTTCGAGCCGTTCGGCTTCACCGGGTGCATCTGCAAGCTGACCAGCGAGTACAAAGCCAAAGAGGGCATAGAGATCAAGGAGGAGGACATAGAGCATGGGAAGGACAGAGCAATTGGGATGTATGAAGTTGTGGAGGCCTACCTCATGGCACACCCACATGCCTACACTTGAAGAAAGAAAAAAAAAACAGATTTTTGTTCTTGCCCTTTGTTTATTCTGCAATTAAAAGGTTCCCTTTCTGAACAAATTCTTTAAGCAGATCTGGGTTTGGTTTTGTTCATTCAATAGTGTTCTTGTTCCTGAGGCGAGCTCAAGAGGGGTCGTCATGTAAACCGAGGTTTGATGAATCTGGGTTCAGTATTATGAGTCATCTGACTATGAATTTACTCTGCAATTGCTCAAGTTGTCAAGTCATCAAAAGAAGCATTTTTTTCTGCGCATTTTCGAGAGAGAGAGAGAGTGCCGTGGAAGGGAAGGTGCTGGCGGCTAAGTTATTGGTGGTTGGGGTTTCATGTCATTAGAAATTTCACTTTCTTTTGGGGCAACTTCCTTTGCCACAAACATCATGTGATCATCTTCAAGAATTAGATGGTGATGGACCTAATGAGACTGTATTTTCTTGATTATAAAGATTCCCAGTCACAAGCAGCTTCACAAAAATTTGAGTTCGGCAAAAATACACCCAATTCATTTATTCAAACCCCGCCTCCAACAAAGGAAAAACCCAAAAACTCAAATTGAAGAGAAGTCCGTGCTTTCTTGTCCTTTTAGGCTATTATTCTGGAGTGATTGGCGGTTTTGACTGAGATGGCCTGCCTTTCTTGACTCAACAACCCATTTCTTTGAATTAGTAGAGTAAAACCATATGCCAACTATACTTTACCAAAAAAAAAAAAAACACATGCCAGCTATTTGTCAAGTTTAGAACAGACTTTGAGTTGAATTTGAGTCTGTATCTGTTCTTCTTTTGCGGGTATCCATTCCAGACAAGACCATATTGGTAATTTGGAATGTTCTGTAGGAAAGTCAACACTCCAAAGTTCTCTGTTTTGTGATTATGGAGATAAAAAGTTCGATCGTTGGCTTCAAGTCATGTTGATTACTGCAGGTAGGTGTCATGCAGCATTCGCCAGTAGTATGATTCGGCGAGATGCTTCCTGGGAAAGTTTGGATCTTTGACTCTGAGATTGGTCTGAGGCATGTATGACAGTGAAAACTTGGACCTGCTGATGACATGTAGAAGTCTGTATAGATCACAGAATCTGCTTCCATATACATCTACTGACAAAAGAACACTGTTCAAAATAATATCGTTACTCGGTCTCGATGTTTCTGCACATCACGCAGTGTCCGTGCCAAAAAGCTAATGTGTAATCTCAGAACCATGTGAATATGAACCGCTTGAGTGACTGTAAGAAGTTTAACGGAGTATGCTGTGCCGAAAAATTTAGTCTGTAAGCCATGTTTTCGCGACTTGTACTAAGATTAAGCTCCTCAATGGAGCTGAGGAAAACATCTGTTGATGTTCAATCACATTAAACCACCGGGGTGAATAGAACCACAGAGGTATCTTTTGCCCTTTTTGGTATTTTCCTTTTGCAAGATTCCATGAGACCACAAATCCATGATGAAATTGTCCCCCGCCTATATGTTTCGCAAAATTTCCTGAACAGAATCTGCAGATAATAGTAATGGCCATCCTCCAATGTGACCATTTTGGTTAAGTACACAGGTCCAAGCAATCATAAGGGAATTTTTTCTTTTCATTCACTGTAGACTAGGGAAAATATCCCTCCCATTCTCAGTCAAAGGTGTCCCCAGCGATAGGGTTGAGCATGATGACTGTCCTTTAACTAGATGACACGCAAATTTGATACAGACACTCCCCCGCACTAGGCCCTCCATCTAAATTCTGGTCTGTAAGGGCTATTATTCCTTTCAGATTATGCAGGTAATTGATAGTAGCACCACCTGGCTCACATACATCGGGGGAAATCAAGAGTTTTACAACGTGATGCGATTAGCCTGGACCCGATGTTCTAGTGTCCGAGAAATTTCTGGTTCAAGTGGTGCAGCAAGTTCATGGACCGGCAATGCTTCTTTTGCCGAATACAAAAGGGCTTTCATCTCCATTTGGGGAATCTGACCTTCCAATCTGCACCAAACTTTATGGCAAAACCGAAAGATGGCTCTTTCTTGTCGCAAACCCTCTTGAAAATGCATTAGAGACGGGTTCCATTTTTTGTCACAATTAGTTTGGGGCATGATATGAGCTTTTCTTGAGGCACAAGGATTCCCTGGGAGTGCATGTCCATCATGCTTGAAAAAAGCCACTTTCATCTCTGACTGATGCAGCCATATGTATGTCACTGTTCTATCTTCTGCAACCCGCACCCTCTCTTTACTCCATTTCTTCTTTTTTGCCTTTTCTTATCATCTATCACCGGTCGGTTTTGGATAAACTAAATGTATTCACAACCCCCCATCAATTATAGATAGCCATCCATCTTTAAAAAGCAAATTCTCTTTAGCTCAACATTTCTGGGTGTATACAAAAACTGACCCTTTCTTTAACATTTGACGGGGACATGAAAGGAAGAGAGAACACAAGCAATATTTGATTTCCCCTCACACTCCTGGAAAAGAGATTCCTTGCATGTCCCACACCCTTTTGCCTTTCCATATTCCCCTTCTGAGTGCAAAAATAAATGCCACCTATTCTGATTCTCTCTTTACGCATGCTCATTCTCACCTCCTCTTCTCCAATCTCTTCGCATTGTTCATCATTCCAAGCTTTGCCTCATGATTCCAGCAGAATTAGAGGTATTGATGCTTCAGGACTCCATTCCCTCAATTCATCTGTTTCTTCTCTCCCCCTTTAGGAAAAAAGAAGGTTTTGGTTTTGTTAGGCATTGTGTTCGTGCTCTCTAAAGATGCAAGTCTTTTTCGTTCTTGTCCGCACAGAGGCCTCGGGTCACGGAGATACATGTCCGGATGGACTGTAATGGCTGCGTACAGAAGATCAAGAAGGCGCTACATGGCATCAATGGTAAGTGGAATCGAGAATTACTAAATCATCGGTGTCGATTTCTTCATTCACTTTTTCTTATCTGACTTTTGTTCCTACTGAAAAATAGTTTGCTTTGCGTTGCTGTGAAAATTTCAGGCATATATGATCTCTACATTGATTTCCCACAACAGAAATTGACAATTGTTGGTTGGGCTGATCCTGAAAGGATTGTCAAAGCCATTAGAAAGACCAGGAAAAATGCCACCATCTGTTCACATACAGAGCCGTCATCAGACGAACCTTCTCAGCCCACAGAACAAGCCCCCAGTGGCGACGCACCACCGCCTGCGGAGTCGGCAAACCCATCACAACCTGAGGCCCCGCCATCAGAACCGCCTCAGGAACATCTGCCTCAGGAAAATCCGCCGCCACCGCCTCAGCAAGCGGAAAATTTGCAGCCAGATGCAAACCCGCCTCCAGCTGCTACCGCCAACCCCCAAGACGGCCAACCGCCTCAGCAAGAAAACCAGCCACCGCCACCCTCCATGCCTAAGGACGTGGCCGAGGTTCACGTATTATACCATCACCCCCCAGATTATGGTTACAGATCATACGGCTACAACCGCGGCTACAACGGCCACTATTACAAGTACCCGTGCAGCAGCAGCCACCAAGCAGTCCAACACGAGCCACCGCCGCAGCTCCCTCCGCAGCCTCCGCCGGTCTACGTGACTCACAGCTACAACACGTACAAGCCGTCACCTTATGTGACCGAATACGAGTACGCAAGATCGCCGCCGCCACAACACAACTACAGTCAATACCGGAGCATAGACCATTATGGGGAGGCGTCCCACAGCAGCTATGCCGGCGCTGCTGGAAGCGGAAACATCACTTCGATATTCAGCGACGAGAACCCGAATGCTTGCAGGGTGATGTGAGAGAATTGTCTTGAAGGAGATGGGCATAATCAAGAAACGCGCATAGACTGCTCCTGGCATTGGGCTCAAAAGAGGGTGTGGCAAAAGAGAAGAGGTTAATCCAAACTAGGAATAATTTTGCGGAACAATAAAATCTGAGGGGCCGCAGTGTTTTGTTGGATTAGCATTTGAGGAAAAGAATGAGATTCCTCGCTTGTAAGTGGAGGAAGAATCGGACATGTAATGAGAAAGTCGAAAAGTGAAACTTGAAAGTCCAATCCCAATCCCAATCCCAATCCCAATCCCAATGCCATAACCATTTCCTTTTTCCTAGAGAAAGAATCTGATAAAGTTCATCTTTTTCCGTGGGCACGCATCCTTCCTTGGAAGTCCATTTCTGCTACATGGTGACTACTGCTACTTCTGTCATTCTGCGCGGCCGTGCCATGCTAGTCCTTGAACCTCATAAAAATCACGCGCTCGGCCGGTCCGACAACCAGTGAACGGGCCGTCCGATGACCAGTGAAGAACCGCCCTGGTGTTTCTATTTACAACTGATGATGGATTGATCAGTTCGGAAAGTAAACTGTTGTTGACTGCTTGATGAGCATTTCAAAACTTGGTTGCCAATGAAAATGTTAGGATTAGTCGCGCAAACATAACGAAATAGAAAGTAAAAGCGAGAAAGAGAAATCGAGACACAAAGTTTATTCCGAATTGCCCTTAAACTAGAGCTATATCGAATAGAGAATTGCACTATAATTAGCACCTCACACGTCTTTATTACAACTCTCAATTTTAAAAGAATGATATCAAATATTTTCATTTAGTAGTTATTCATGAGCCTAAATCGCCAAATTACTAATAAAATATGGACCTAAACTATAGAGGGAAAAAAGAAAAAAACCTCAAGCATCTCTGAAACGCCTTCCATTGAAGCACCTGCCGTGTAGCTCCCCCGAACTCCCTGCCCACCCACCAAGAAGCGAGATACTTGTGAATTCTTGTTGACAGAGAGTATGAACCACATTTCCAAAAAGGAAGTTGTGGGCGTTATTAATGTGGAAGAATGATACAGACCAAGCAAATTAAACAAAAAAGTAAGAATGATAAGTTACTATTGAAGACAATTGGGATGTTTGACCTTGCTTTTAGTAAGTTCTACGAGGATTAATCTAGTTGACCTAATTAATGAATCTAGTTAAGAAGTTTATAAATTTAATTATCCTACTTAACGCCCACGAGAAGGGCACGGCCATTTAATTATTCTTCTGAAAACCATATGGTTCATTCGATGGTTTAATAGTGATTTTCTGTCACCTGAAATACTGATTTCGAGAAAATTTCGAGGCTATCGCAACATCTTTTCAATACAATTTAGCAAAAAATTATGCTAATTGTTGTCGATTTCGAGTTAAGACGGACCGGGTCGGATTTCTCTCCATGAGTCTCTGTCAGATTCATATTCGCATTTCTCATGTCGTGTCAAGAGTCGTGGCTACCGTCTAAGGGTGTTGTAACTGGTTTTGTAAAAAATTTTCAAATAAAGATTCGAATTACCTTGATTTTCTCAGATAAGAGTTTTAAGTAAACTTTATTTCAAATCAGGACATGAAATGTCCTCGTCGTTTCAAAGAATGTCTGGCCAAATGACATTTTCATCCTTTACTTTTTTGCGATTTTTCCTTTTTCTTTTTTCTTTTCTTTTTTCTTGTTTTCTTTTTTTCCCTCTTTCTTCTTTGGCCATCGCAGGACTCAAGCAGCCCTAGCCAGAGCAATCGTTGCTCTTCAAAAACCGAAGCCTCGACCATAAATTCTCCAAGCCCAAGCTCACGACAGCTTGATCGACCCTCGACGTCTTCGTTGTCTATTGCTACGGTGGCTCGAAAGATAACCCATGAGGAGCTAGCGATGTGACAAAGGAATTATAAGGATGTCACGAAGGAGTTTTAAGGATGAGAGACAGTGAGAGAGGATGAAACCAAGAACCGAGAGCAAAAGATGCCAAATTGCGCTAGCTAGTAGGGGTGTGCAACCAAATCAAGTTTATCCAATACCTAGATCGGACCACTCGAAAAATAAGATCGGAAATCAGTTTCCGTTCAAACCGATCTGGGAACCAATTTCAATTTTTGAGAACCAGTTAAAACTAGTCCAGGAATCGGGTCTAGGAAAAAAAATCCACTCGGACCGATTTATAGAACTGGTTTTACATGCATTTAAAAAAAAAAAACCCTAAGCGAAGTGACTAAGTCTTCTTCATAGCCTTATCTCACGCACTCACAGCACACTCACCTTTAGGGGTGTCGCCTAGTCTTCACCGCAGCCTAAGTAAAATGAATATATTTTCTGCACCATTGGCTTTGTTTTCTTTTGGGGATGATTGAAAAATAAGAAAACTAGGTAGACCTTGAAATCGTTGACTTTATTTTTCTTTTGGAGATGACTGAAAACAGAAAAACCGGGTAAACCCTAGAATCTGACCAAAAAATAAGGTTGATTCCAAAACAAGTTCTGAGATAACCAGGATAGGATCTCGGTTCCAAAAATTGAAAATCGATTATAATAGGATTGGATTTCAGGTCTACCCGGGCCACCCAGCCTATGCTCACCTCTATTAGTTAGATACCAAAATTTATACTGCAGAAACAATGAAGCAAATCTCAAGTGCAACGAACATAGTTTCACTTAACAGTGGGAATGGCGCATGAAAAAAAGTTGGTGTCGTTAGCGGTAACCCGAGTAGTTGAGGAACTCTAGTGTGAAAACCTAAAACCATTTCTTCCCTGGCCATCACCGGCGCCAGGCGAGGGCGAGGGTTGCCCCTGCTAGCATCGGGCCGGCCCGTCACCCTAGCCTGAGTCCAATAATGGCTAGGGAAGAAAGAGGGAAACACAAAAAAACAAAAATAAAAGAAAAATAAAATATTAAAAATAAAAAGGAAAAAATCGCAAAACGATGAAGGATGAAAATGCCTTTTGGCCCTTCTTTGAAATAATAATTGCTCTTTAGATTTTTCTTTAATATAAGGTCTATTTTAAAACTCTTATGAGAAAAATTAAGACACGCCGAACCTTTATTTAAAATTTTTCTTTTTTAATGCTGTAGAGAGAGAGAGAGAGGGTGGGGCCATTGGATAAGCAGTGGTTGGCCCACCAGCGCGGGTCCACAGGCCCAAGCTGGATCCAGCCACTGTCTAGTCCACACGCGCTTGCAGCCTCCGCGTCACCATTCCCATCTCCATAAAGGCCCTCTATAATTGCGATTAACTTAGCCAAATCATTACATTGCCCCTGAATCTAGTACAAATTTCCGTGTCCCTGCATCTAATTACAAATTCCCCGATCAAAATACACGGGACTTTTCAGTAAATTCCTTCACTGCAGATGAGCCTCTTTAATCTCTCTCCCTCGCTGCTTCCTTCCTTCCTTCCTTCCCTCTGCTGCTGCTTCTTCTTCTTCTTCTTCTTCTTCCAGTTCCAGCCATCATCGGTTCCCAGCTACAGGCATTCCTTCACCTCCGAAATCGACCTCAAGCTCTCCACTCTCTGGAGCCACCACATTTCGGAACTCCGACTCATCCCCTAGCGTTCGATCCTCTGTCCCCCCGGTGCCGGTGAATCGATGGCGACGGGGACGATGGCGACCGTGGCGGGAGCAACGGTGATCCTGTACTACATCCTGAGGAGGACGCTGGCCCCGAGGGGCGAGGATGAACCCGGGGACCGGGGCGGGAATCTCTCGAGATCGAGCAGATCGTTGAAGAGGAGGATCGCTCGGCGACCGGCTCAGGCGCCGGCGACGTTGTTCGAGGCGATCGCGACGTTGGCGGAGACGCTCAGGTTCACGTACTCCGAGACTCTGGGGAAGTGGCCGATTGGGGACTTGGCGTTCGGGATCAAGTATCTGATGAGAAGGCAGGTATGGGCTTCTTAATTGTTAGGCCTGTTCTGCTATGGAATTTGGGATGACTCAGTCGCTTGGCTCGGATTAGTGTAGTTGAGCTGTACGCGGTCTTATAGTGTGGCAAGTCGAGTCTCTTAAATCAGTCTCTTGGCCACTGATAGTCATCGCTCATTCCTCAAATGGTGAACTTTGAAGATATCACCCCGACAGTGCAATCGTTTTTCCTGTCAGGGTGTCCACGTCAGTAGATTCATCACTGTTTTGTATATGTTATTTCATTTAATGAAGTATGTCATTTCATTTAATTACGGCTGTTTCACCGCATGACCCAGTTACATTCCTTGGTTGTAGATATGAATGGCACATGGAAGTGGTTTGTCTGCAAGTTGTTATGCTACACGTTTTTTCGCTAGTCAACTATTTTATATGATTGTTAGAAAAACTGCCATTTACACAGTCTCGATCACAAACAGCTTTAGCAAAGAACATTTAAGCAACACCCATACGAGATCCAGACAGGAAATGATAGAGTTAGTATCATTGTTGTTTTCTGTTGCTTTTTATAACGGGAATGAAACGCCTTATGCTTTGTCATGTCTAATAGAGATACTAAGGTCTAAATTTGCACATCTATCACCTTATGCTTTGTCATGTCTGATAGAGATACTAAGGTCTAAATTTGCACATCCATAAGTGTAAAGATTAATGAAAAAGGACGGTGATTCTGTATAATGTCATATATTCTTCTCCTTGCAATTTTTTTTTTTTAATCAGCGTGATGTATTCTTGCAGGGGGATATCTCAGTCGCAAGTATATATGCTGGAAGTAACTGTATACGGCTGGGGGGCCCTGAGATTCTGGCCAAGGTGAATCATCTCCTGAGGTTTCTGACGCTTTGCATGCTTTTCTCTAAGAAGCCATTTCCAGTGTTTTTGGAGTCATCTGGATACTCTCAAGAAGACGTGCTCCTTCAGAAACCTAAGGCCGCGGTATGTTACCTTCATAAGCACAATCACAGTGATCTGACCTTGAATGATTGCCCTGCCAAACATTGGATGGGCACATCTGCTTACCACATTTTAAGATATTTATGGAATTTGGAGAATATTTCTTTTGCAATTTTTTTTCTTGAAGTACGGCTCAATACCTTTCTATTTTTCAAACGATCCATTCTGCACCATTTTCATCAATTTCGCACTCATTCCATACACCAGATTCAAACAGTCACATACTACACAGTAGTGGATTATCAACACTGTTGACCATTTCACTGACAATTTAGTATGTTTTTCAAATATTACGCTGTGGGTGGTAGTCTTGGCAAACCCTATTGCTGATAAATGACTACTTTATCTTTGAAGGAGCAAGAACTCACTCTTAATAATATGTGTATGATATTTGCAGCTTTTGAAGCCTGCTTTCACAATAATACGTGACAAAAGTGAAAGGTGCTTTCTCCTATTGATTCGGGGTACACATAGCATCAAAGATACGCTAACTGCAGCAACTGGTGCTGTGGTCCCTTTTCACCATTCAGTTTTATGTGATGGTGGAATTAGCAATTTAGTTTTAGGATATGCGCACTGTGGAATGGTTGCTGCTGCTCGTTGGATTGCTAAGCTTAGTACTCCTTACCTGCTTAAGGCTCTTGATGAACATCCTGACTACAAGATTAAGGTACTCTATGTCTCCTATTGGGATGGGTCACTGGAAGTTCTTAAGTGAACTTCTTTTCTTGACTAACAAAAACGGGATAGAAATAAATGTTAACTCTGAACTGTCAACTGCGTATGAAGTGGTTGGTTTTTTACTTAAATTTGTAAGGCTTGTGTTTGAATTTCTGCTTCCAGGTGGTTGGACATTCTCTAGGGGGTGGTACTGCTGCACTCTTAACCTACGTTCTCAGAGAGCAGAAAGAGTTCTCCTCAACCACATGTGTCACGTTCGCCCCTGGTGAATACAATTTATCTTGTCATGCTAATACATGATTAGTACCTGTGATATGTTAATTAGCTGGACTAAGCTGTAACACATGATTTTCACCTTTAAATTTACCCAACTTTTCCTACTTGTCAAGCTAAAGTTCAGCAAAAAATGAAGTTGGTAGTTGTGGGAATACAAATGTTACTGTTTTCACTATGTTTCCAGCTAGTTTAAACTGGTTGTAGCTTGTTTTTGGCCACAAACAAAAAGAAACTGCTAGGAGCTTGTGGGGTATCAGGATCTAGAGATTATCAGCTTTTTGGATTGATATTGAACTTATTGGTGGAGACTAGGAGGTTTGTCTCAGCATCAGAAGGAAAATTAACCGACCAATGAGCAAAGTAATCTTCAACATGGGCATCACAGTGTTCCCATTGCATGATCATGGGATCGCTTCTTTAACTAAAGCAGGATCTATGACTAGACGCAACAATCTTCATCTTCCTGTTTGAAGGATGTGCGGTTCTAAATTTAAAATCTGCCAGTTCATCACTTTGCTAAATTTCTAGTGGAAATTGATTCAGTTGTTTCTGAAGGACTGGGATTGGTGATGATAGATCTGCCACATTGAAACATGTGCATTGGTTTCCTTTCTTATCTTGGCAATGACTGAACTTGTGAAACCGTATTAAAGTTGTCTTCTTTCCTCTTTGATTTGAATTTAAAGAATTGCTGCTTCTGGTGAAAATATGCACTTGATTCATAACCTTTATCGAGGAAACTGTATAGATAGAATGGTAAGAATTCAATTTTAGCAGGAAGCTTGTTGTAATCCTTCCATACTGCAGCTGCATGTATGACATGGGAGTTGGCAGAATCAGGCAAGGATTTTGTGACTACTATAATAAATGGCTCTGATTTGGTGCCAACATTTTCAGCCGTTTCTGTTGATGATCTTCGTTCAGAGGTAGATAACTATTGATTCCTTTATTCCCGCTATAGTGCCCTTTCATATGTAGGAATAGGAAAAATGCTGTTATTCCTCCCATACCATTGAACTAATGGAGAAGTCTTGTTACTAATATCAGGTGACAGCATCATCCTGGTTGAATGATTTAAGGGATCAAGTGGAACGGACAAGGGTCCTAAATGTTGTTTATCGCTCTGCAACTGCTATAGGATCTCGTCTGCCTTCTATGGCTAGTGCAAAAGCCAGAGTAGTTGGTGCCGGTGCACTTATGCACCCAGTCTCAAGCAGCACACAGGTATTTTTATGTGTCATTATTACAAGTAAAATTTCAGATGCCGTCTCCTGCACAGCCTTGTGCACGTTTGTATGTGCTGAGCACTTGATTATTTGATGCTAGGAGACATAGGGTTTAATTACATTGGTTGTTGAAAGAATAAAAGAAAGTGGTGGTATTCCATCAGATTAATGTGTGCTGGGCCTATTTTAGGGGGTGATGAAGAGAGCACAAAATGTGGCTCAAGCCATAGTTGGGACTCGCTCGTCTCTATCTTCATGGTCCTGCATGGGTGCTCGTCGCCGCAACGTGGGTTCTTCATCAAACTTGAAAGTCCAGCAGCCCGAAGCTCCTCTGATACTTGATAAAGCATGTGAATCTCATCCGACAGAAGAGACAACGATAGAGTCCATGCAAAGCAATAAGGAACTTCGGTCTAGTGACGGATCTGGAATCGACAGTACAGATGAAGAGGAGGAGCTCATCCCAAGGGAGAGAGTTACATCAGAAGAAGCAGAAAACATAACAGAAGGCGAGTTGTGGTATGAACTGGAGAAGGAGCTTCAAAGGCAGGAGAAGCAGCCTGACATTCAGGCCCAGGAGGAAGAAGCAGCTGCAGCGAAAGAAATTACAGAGGAGGAAAATGAGATAGCTGATGCTTCAGAGAGCCAGAAGTCTGGGGCTTCGTCGCCCGACTCCCTAGAGACCCACAGGTTTTATCCACCTGGGAGAATCATGCACATGGTCTCCCTGCCGACGTCGGATGATGCCGACATAGATAACGATGGCTCTCGCGAGGAACGTGCGGGTATTTATGAGACGCCGAGGGAATTGTACAGTAAGATCAGACTGTCAAGAACGATGATCAATGACCATTATATGCCCATGTACAAAAGGATGATGGAATTGTTAATTAGGGAGCTGGAAAATGACGAAGCCTATTGTGAAATATGAGAATTACCTTAGTTGGATTGTTTTTCGATTTCAGGCCATAGAAAAGTGTTTAGGGGATTAGATTGAGGCTATTGAGGCTGAAAATTAGTATGTCAAGATGGGATTCCGAATTATGCGATTTTTCAGTCGTGCGCCTTACAAAGAAAAATGCGCTGAACGGGTCTTTCATTATATGCACCCTTTAAAGAAGATTGGCCGCGATTAGAGGAAAGAGAAAATGTTTCTGGGCCGATTTTTTTTTTTATCATTATATTGTATTGTTTGAAGCCAAGCATTTTTAATTCTTATATATATATATATATATATATGGCGGTCCGATCAATGCTCATCCACCATGAGATCAGGGATCGGACTGCCTGGTCACCGGTCGTATTTATTGGGATCATGGACAGGACTGGATCAATCCGGCTAGTCCGGTTCAGTTCAATTTGCACATCTCTAAATACCTATAAAGAACTTTCAAATATATATATATATATATATATGTAGAAGTAGTTTTGAAGGGATCAAATCGATCGGGTTAGTCCGGTCCAGTTTGCACACCCCTAAATATCTATAAAGAATTTTTAAATCTATATATAGATCTAGTTTGGAAAAGTAAAATCCTCAAAATTAAGTTTAAATCGAGAGAAAAGAGCAATTTAATTTCGAATAGGTTATGGTGTCACATCATGAATATCTTCTCCCATGGCTATCAACTGGATGGATGACCGAACTAATCTCCGTATTCATCCCAAGATGAGAGGGAGGGAGAGAGTCTCACTCTTTTAGAGGCAAAGTGGCGGGGAAAGGAGGGGAGGAATAAAGAGTGGGCAGGATTTCAGATCGGCTGGTAAAAGCAACGTGAAATTAGTGTATCTTCCGGTTGGGTTTTAGTAGGAGTGTCAATAGGCTGAGTATCATAGAGGCACAATCCGACTTGAAACTAAATAGTACCTAGCTTGGCATGGCTCGATACCTGATTACATATGCCCCAACTCTTCATGTCAATTTGGGTGTTTTTTTTTTTGGCAATTTGAAAACAATTGGGAATCAAGATCCCAAATCCTAAATATTTCAAAAATTCAATAGTTCTATTATCTTCATCATGTGATTGAGGATCAACTACAAAGCGCTCAATTCCACAAAGTTACTTCAAACTTAAGTTCAAAAAAACTTTAGATTGTATTTGCTTTTTGGCGATGATTTTCTTTTATGAACTTTCAACTCGAAATTCGTTTGTAACATATTGGGTCTCCTTGCTTTGAGTCTTGACAATAAAGCAGATTCTTTTGTTTTTTCAAAATTTATACAAGTAATTCGACAAAGTGAAACCTATAGCAATTTATCCAGGTGAAGCATGTTGCGGTGTCCATATAAGCATTAAGCTCTATATTTACTCAACTGGAAAATTAAACGTTGCACGTGTTTATAAAAGAAAGTCAACTGGAAAATAACGTGCCCAACAAACTAATTGATCAGACAAAGCGACATATAAGGGAAAATACTTCTGAAAGTCGACAAAGTGTAGGAGCTTCGTGATCTGAAAATCAGTAGAAGCTGAGAGTTGATAACATGGAAATGGTAATACGTTTCACATAATTCTTGCTTAGCACGCAAATATATGTACTGCTTAATGGAATTTTTCCAATAATCCCCATGTCCACGCTCCGGCCTTTCCAACTCATCTCTTCCTTGCACACCAGCAAGTGAAACAGAGCCGTGACATAGGAAGAACCCAAACTTTTAAGGTCACATCATAGAACAACTTCATGAAAAGAAGAAAGTCATGGGCACTCCCAATCATCACTAGTGGACAACCGTTTTGCCTTGGAAAACTCTCGAGTAAATTTGTGATCTAAAAATGCCAATGAGGTAAAAGATGTTTGAAACTTTAGAACTGCTTCCAACATCAAGTATGTCGAGTTCCAACGAGTCGCCACATCTAAAGATACAAGACCATTGGACTGTTGGGCTTGAGGAATGGTCAGGCCAAAGGAGGACTAAGACAAGCGTTGGGGGAGACGGTGGACAAACATTGGGAGGACAAGGCTTATTGGGAAAACAGGGGTCTGGGCTTGAGGAATGGTCAGGCCGAGGATTTAGGATAAGGTGCTGGGGGAGATGGTGGACAAGCACTGGTAGGACAAGGCTTATTGGGAAGCCAGGGGTTTGGGCTTGAGGAATGGTTAGTTGCTAGGACGAGGGAAGGATCATCAACAAGGACAGCAGTTGCTGGTGGGGAAAGTGCTGGGGAATGGGGCCGAAGGGACTCTTTTGTTTGGGCATATGCACCTTCACTCACATTTTTTGCGAAAACTACAGTCTCAAAGGTTATTGTGGAAGAAACGAAAGAAGCGACAGCCCCATTCCCCAGAAGTGCTGTCCTCGTTGATGACCCTTCCCCCGTCCTAGCAACTAACCATTCCACGAGCCCAACACCCTGCCTTCCCAATAAGTCTTGTCCTCCCAGTGCTTGTCCACCATCTTCCCCAGCACCTATCCTAAGTCCTTGGCTTGACCATTCCTCAAGCCCAAGCCCCTGTATTCCCAAGAAGCCTAAACCTCCTTGTCCTCCCAGTGTGGCCACCATCTCCCCCTATACCTGTCCTAGTCCTCCTCGACCATTCCAAGTGGATTAATTGTGGAAAAAGAGCACGAAAACTTGCTCTAATTTCTAAAATCTCTATTCTGTGTGGTGTGACCATCAATTTTTGCACGGTATTAACACACATATTGGCTGTGATTTACCTGTCAGAGAGTTTAAGGTGAGTAATGAACTATAGAGATTAACGTGACAGAGCTAAGTCTGCTTGAGAGTAGCTCAGAGTATATATTACTCCTTGCGCAGCAAAAATTATAAAGTACGATGAATGATACTGCAGAAAATAAATGGATAGCTCCGGGATAACGCATCACTACCGTGAGCCAATGTTTATGAAAAAAAGGTACTTTTAAGTTGCTCAATTTACTCATGAGATGATCAAAGATAGAACTCCAGGTGGAAAGGCGCATCATAAAATTAAATAGCAGATGAGTGTGGGTGGGAAGAGGCAACTGTCACGAAGAAGAGCAAGGGTCTCTGTCGGGGCAGATTCGGGCCTAGCCTTCCACGGAACAACACCAAGCCGGGCCCGGCCCGGCCCTAAAACACACCTAAATTTCTCATCGGCCCGAGCCAGCTCGAGTCCTTCTTGGACATCCCTAAATTCAATTGTCCATTCAACTGTCAATGGTGCACATAAGATAAATGAACCATATCATTGATTATGATCTAATTTAAAAAGCCCTAACAAATTGCATCCCGTAGGTGTGAGCCCCACCCCAAGAGGTGAAGCTTCCAAAAATTGGCGGGCGAGACGCCACCGGAAGTAGGGCAGGACTCGCTCGCCGTGTAAAGAGGGTGTGTTCGTTTGTAGTAGGTGTCGGCACGACCCGCCGTCTCTAAACGATCATTGACAAGTCGCCTTTCACCCCTGACAGGACGAGTTGGCTTCTGCCTCTCCAATTAGAATAACTTATAAGGAGCCAAGAGACTGTGGGAAACGCCCAAATGGTCGATGTGGGATTTTTTTTCACCTGGCCCCTCTTCCTCTCCCCCTGCCTGTTAATTCCCCAAAAGTCAAGACTGCCAGATTAAACCGCGTCCCTTTACGACTGCCTATTTGTTATTTGAGGCTGTTTTCATCTTATCGAAATTGCAAGAGAGTTGATTCAGCGACTGAAATAGAAGAGGAAGAGGAAGAGAGGAAAGGAGGATGGTAGAGCCTTTTTTTTTCATTTATTTATTGGATATGCGGTTAGCGACGGACAAACGTACGAACATGGATAGGGATTCAACTGACTATTTTGAGCAAAGGCAGCAACATGGATTTGGGATTCAACCATCCACCCCGCAGTGCTTCGGAGTTTTCACACCAACTCCTACGTTGGAGCCTTCAAAGTGGGGCCGAACAGATCTGTCTTCATAGTGTGGAAGAAGAGGCAGATAGCCGAGATGTCGTCCATCGCAATGCCTCGCCTCTTGAGCTTCCATGCACGAGCAGCGCACTCCACCAGCGCCTTGGCCGAGCTCTCCCTATTTGGTGCTGCCGACACGATTTGGATGGCTTCCTGGTTGGTTATCACGTCCCACACCTGCGCACATAGATGCATAGACATTCAGAATCCGAGCCACCATGCAGTACTTCTACTGTGGCACCAATAAGAGTAGACAATCAGCTTTATGCAGGAAAATCAAGGTAAATATATCGACTAATCTACCAACAAATTTATTTAACTCAATTTAAGATTGTGTTGTAAGATAAGTGCCCATTTTAATGCCGCTTGCAATATCCATGAAAACATGCGAGCTCACTGATATTCGCATTAATTCCATGGTTTGGGTTGGCCTACCCTCAGATCATCACATGAGAAACATCAAAAGTTCAAGCAATGTTCATGAGCCACCACCACAAAACCATTTCCCATCTCAGTCCTTTTGAGGCTTCCATGCTAGCTTAACGATGATTCGTACTAGTTTATACCGTGTTCTCAATCAATTAGACCAAAGATTAATGCATACTTATAGTGTAAGTACATGAACACGAGAAAAGCAGATCCTTTTCGCATCGCTTCATTTTACTGAGTTTTCCACAGAACCTATTACGCTACACCTAATATCATCTTATCTTGGAAACTCGAGCTAGCCTCCCAAATTAATAACCAAAGTTACCTGTTTTACCTATTTAGAAAGTCCTGATGCTTTATAGAACAGCAAGCAAGATAGGATGAATTATGAAAATGCGTACTCCATCAGTAGCCAAAACGACAAATTGATCGCGGCTGGTTATCTTTCGTTGTGTCACATACGGCACTGAGATAAGTCCAAAGTCCTTTAAGCAATAGTCACCAAAGGCTCGTGAAACTGCTAATCCAGGTGTCTCATCATTTGGCCTCCAGACCCTGTACAACCCTGGCTCATCATGCAAACAAAATACCTTCCCTTTTGACTGCTTTATTCGCTCAGCTTCCTCTGTGAACAACATCAACAGCACAGTATAAGTCTTCCAAAGGTGTCTCCACGCTTAGGGTCACAAGCAAGTACATAACACGTAGAAAGAGAGAGAGGCTTACGAGGTAAGTTGGGCTTAAAATCAATGGTAAGCTGAAGAGGAACCAAACTGCCATCATCAGAAGTAGCCAGAACAGCGCGAGAATCACCAATATTTGCTATAAGAAGATTTTCACCCTGAAATTATAGAAAATGGAAAGGGAAATCTTCAGGCTAGAATATGACAGGTTATACCTGAGAGATCCCCATAAGATGGTCATAAACATGCAATTAAATGAGCTTTGGTTATTTCAAAAATACAGTCAAAATTTTGCCCATATCTTTTCAGAGGTAGAGAGAAAGAACAGTTAATATAAATGAAGCCAACTTGGAGCTGTACGTTAAACTTCAAAGAATTCTCTTGACAGACCGGTCAAGCATGCATAGTGGTAGTTCGGCCAAAAAAAAGTGTGAGCCTAATCAGGGTACCTGTTTAACAATTGTAGAAGATGTAGTTCCGCTGCAGAAAGTATCAATACTCCTGTGCAGTTTCAGCTCCTGGTCAACAGCAGCATATGTTTTCAGGAAGGATTGCTTCCATATGTCAAAGTGCTGAAGGTTTACATCAAACTCCATTCCGAAATCCCAATCTTGGGATCCTAAACCGAGAGCTTCTTGCCATCTACACAGCAAAAAAGAAGGCAATAGCTCCCTGACCCGCTTTGCCACAGCATGGCCCCAAGGACCATGACCATCAAATACTCCACAAAAGGTCATGTCCTCTTGACAACCAAACTCCTGCCAAGGAAAGCATGATAATTTAGGAAAGGTCCATTTGCGCAAATATTCTTCTTTTGCAGTATAGCTTGTTGGCTTCAGAAAAATCCAGAAGATGATTGAATGACCTACCTCCCAGAGTATGAAGCAATCCTGATTTATACCTTTGCGTCCTCTTTTGGAGCATGCTGAGGCAAGTCTACTAGACTTGCTAGTCTTAACAGCAGCCGTAGAACTCAAGATCGACTCATTCCTCCTTGCTTCCTTGGCCAGGGTATTTGCGGCTTCCCTTCCAACATCATATGGACAACTTTTTGCTTTCTTGATTAATATGGTTTTTGCAAGTCCATCAAGGAAAGTTGGCAAAAAGACCATAGCCCCTGTGTCTCAAAAAAAGGCAATAAATCATAAGCCTTTGACATTTTGTAGCAAGAGAACAAGTTCATATGAATTGCCCAGAAATCTGATAGAAACATGAAAAGGTGAACATAGATTCAAAATCATGTTTAAGACATTCAGGGATTCAAATGGATTTTTCATAATATAGGTGGATTTTTTCCAACCCTTTACATACTAGAGCAAAAACTGAAGACAGAATGCTTCCCTTTCTTTGCATCCATCTTCAAGTTGACCAATAACCATACCAAAACCATATAAAACAAGATGAGCTAGTTCAAAGAAACATCTTCATAGCAAAGTATACAATCGAACAAATGCAATAATAAAAATAAAAATAAAAAACCGCGGCCCTGCTTGTTTAAGTCCAAAATTACCACAAGAACTAGACCTATAGAGCCCACTGATTCTTACCAATTTCCCCCAAAAAACAACTCTCGACTTGTTCTATTGCCGAAACACCACGGAAGAACCAATAGAAAACTAGTTTCCGTGACCGACCATGCTCCCGAGGAAACAACTAAAGCCTTGTCAGCCAGAACTGCAGATGGCAGTAGTAGGCTCAGCTGAGCAAGAGAACTTTGTTACTTCTTCTGCAGTTGCTCCATAGATGAAAACAATAATAATGATAAAGTACAACCTGCAACCTTGGAGTTTCCCTGCAACCACCTCTTCATCTACCAAATTCTTAGGATAATCATTTTGCTATCGTCACGATGATGAATGCGCCAGTTTTACTTCTCTGTTTCCAGTCAAAACAGATTCTCAGCAAACAGAATCCAGCACGGTTTGCAATCGACCTCACGTACTACAGTCGTTTCCCGGAAGAACCCGAAACAAAAGACAAGAAAACTCGAATCGACCTCTAAAAAGCAGCCAGACCATGTGAAGAGAAAAAGAAGAAGACGAAATAAAGTACGTCAATCATGGCAACGGTATCGTCTCATCCTCCGATGACACATTCAATCCTGATGATCGCAACCATCCAAAACCTCCATTTCCTCTCTCTCTCTCCCTCCCTCTCCCGCTCTCTCTAGAAAGTGCAAAACGAGCTAAGAGTTAACTCCAAAGGTGATGATGAACAGAGAGAAATCGATGTCGGCACCAGTACCCGATCGGAAGCTGTCGCTCGCCCGCCACCTCCGGCCGAAGGAGTGTCGATTAGGCTCCGGAATGCAGAGGATCGGGAGAGGAGACGCTCGCGTTCGCGTTGCTTGGAGAAGGAAGGCAGAAGAAGAAGAAGAAGAAGGAAGACAAGTACGTGTCGCTTGTACTCCTCCATTGCCGACTTCTTTTTCAAGTGTACGTAGGCCAACGACAATAGAAAATAGCATTATAATGGCCCTTACCCGATCTCTGAGGTTTTTCGGGCGGGTAGAAATTACCGGTGTGTCCCTTTCCTCTTTCGGATTAGAACGAGATAAAAATAAATAAATAAATAAATGGTCCGGGTCCATGAACTTTCAATTCATTCACTAATGTGCAATATGATCTTAAATTTTCGATTTGTTCAATATAATTCATGAACTTTTTTGCTACATGCTGAATTTATTTCATGAATTATCCTTTTATTAAGGGCCTATTTGGTGTAGCATTGGGAAAATGTCGTTGAGAAAATGAAAATATTTTCAGGGTAAAAGGATTTCCGAAATGCAAATAGTATTTGGTAAAATGTATTTTAAAAATACATTGGAAAGCAGTTTTCACGTGAATATTGTTCAGTAAAAAATACTCTCTATAAATAATTCAATTTTTTAATTATTTTTGTTTTTTAATTACTTTTTTTAATTTTTTTCTCTTTTCTTTCTTTCTTTCTTTCTTCTTTAATTTCTTCTCAACCAATTGTCGGCTATAGAGTAGGCTCAGCCCCACCTTAACCTTGCCAGATGTGGCAAGGTGAGCCTCACTCACTCAAGGCCAAGCACGGCCAAGCTAGATCCAACGAAGCTCAGCCTCCCTCAAGGTCAGCAACATTGAGGATTGCATTGTTGAGCTTAGAGCTCACCAGCCTTGGTGTCATGGCCGATCATTGGGCGGTCGCTATCACCGAGGTTTGCATTTAGCGAAGAAAGAAGCAATAGGTAGAGGAAGGAGGAAGAAGAAGAAAATAAAATAAAATAATAAAATAAAGAAGAAAATAAAAATATTTAAATATATAATTATAGTTGCATCCCAAAAATACAACTTTTTTTCAAAGTACTTACAAAGCTACTTTGGGCTAAAGACCTTTAGGGGTATTTGGAAATGCAATTGCATTTCCCTAAAGTTGACAAAAAAACAAACCAAACGCTATTTGCAGTTGGCCAATAAACTTTAGAGTCCCAAAGTCTCTTTCAAATGCTGATTCAAATAGGCCATAATTCAAGTTCAAGAAATTTAGGGACAACATTGAATATTTTCATATAACACAAGGACTAAATTAATATATAGAAAAATTCTAGGGACCGCATTGAACAATTTAAAAATTCATTAATGAAATTGTATATTGAGCTAAAGCTCATGAACCACATTAAATAAATTAAATGTACAGAGATCACATCTGACCAAAATTCAAGAATCATTTGTGTCATTATCTCGATTAGAATCTAGCTGCAAATTTGGAAGGAGGGGGTCAATTTTGGGAAACAAATAAGTAATCAAAAATTTGTAGCTTATCCCAAAATTCCAACGGTTTGTATGTTAGGCGAAATAATTATATAGAAATTCCTTCCTCCCTCATGAATTGAAGATCCCAACCACAGTTGAGATGTATAAATCTCCTATGAATCTCGTGTAATTTAGCGATAGTAGCACAAATAGTCTATGAATCTTGATCCAAAGTGTAACGTCATCCCTGAACATTTAATTTATGCTATAGGATTCCTAAACTTTGGCTCAATATCGTTCATACACTTTTAATTTATTCGATATGGTCATTGACTTATTGATAAATTTTAGCGTAATCCCTAGACTATATGAACATATTTAAAAGTTAGTGATTATATAAAATATTGGACCAAAGTTTATGGATCAATATAAGTATAGGGACGTTATTGTATTTTGAATCAAAATTTAGAGACTATAATATGGAAAAACTAAAAATTCATAAACAACATTGCATATTAAAATAAAATTAATAGATTGTTTGTGTCATTTTTTTCCTTATAATCTGAGTTTTAGCGTTATAACGTTTCGAGGGGTGAAAGTTCCCCTTGTTTTCGTTTTATGGATGCTAAGACACGAGAAAGCGAAGAGCTAAAAATGCCTCTCTCTCTTGGTACCACCTCTAGCAACACGTCGGATCAACATGGTCTTTTTAAGCATGTTTGGTACGAACAACTTAGTGGGGGTAAACCAAAGTAAATCATTGATGATGATGATGATGATACGCATAAACTAATATTTAGAACCACTGTGCGCTCATGCGATAACATAAGATACTCGGGTCGCCCCACCAATGGGGCGACGACGGTCCGGCGGTGATCGACGTTAACGTTGGCGATGTGACGAACCACTTGAGATTTGACCGTACGATTATATCAAATTTTGCGGGGTCGGCCCGAAGGGACAGTTGGTCTTAATGGTAGGGAATAACGTCAGTGCTGCACATGTTTATGATATTCGTGGGGACGAGAATTGGCTTCGGGGCCACCTTTCAAGATGGTGGCATCGCCCACCTTGACCTCTCCCTCACGGTATTTAATAATCAGTCGTTGAAGAACGCTTGGTAAAATCGAGCTTTGGCTTTATTAATGTTATATGGTTGGCCAGGGCAATCGAATTGAAAACCCCCCGGGGTGATAGCGATGATCCGGTCAACCCCTCGATTTTTATTTGGCTTGTTCCGTGGATGAGAAATTTCGTGACCAAGAAAAAAAAAGAAAAAAGACACATAGTGCGATCGATGGACTTCAAGGCCAAACGAAGATGCCGAGACACGTGGCGGGTTGTCGGCCGGTCCACGTGGACGGAAGGGGCCATGTGTTTTGGGGGAGGCCAACGCGAGGGCCATGAACTTATTCTCATCATGGGTCAGTGAATGTGGACATGTAAATAAAAAAAAAAGAGGTAAAAACGGAATCAAAGTTGGGGAGGGATAGTTAAAATTTCAAGTCAAGTGAAATAAATTATCGAAGTTTTTTTTATTGAAAGTACTTAAGTAATCATTTTTTTTCTCAAATTTAACATTTAAAATGGTTCAGCGAAAGATTTTTGCAACAAAGTGAGCGCCTTGAGTTATGGAGAAGGGAGAATGTTAATGGATTTGGCTTTAGCCAAATTAGTTTGGCTACAGCAAATACATATGGAACGAGCGTCTGATAAAGGCTAGATTTGGTGATTGTTAGTGGAAGACTTAGCCATAGATTCGGTCATCGTTAGTGGGATGTCCCCCCAAAACCTACTTAGTTCACCCACATTCGACGTTGACAGGGCACGATTCGCAATAGAAGAGTGTTTTGTGTGGCTGAGCTTCGGAGCTCGCATGAGGCTCCACCACCAACTTCTAAAGCCATATGCTTCTTTTCTTTATAGAACGTAAAAGAACAAGAACACAAAAAGGATAAATTACATTCGGGGTCTTTTTTTAACTTTTTTTTCCTCACGTAAAATCGACAATAGAGAATGCCGCCGGCCGTCCTGGTCTTCACCGATCGCGCTTCTTGTGAGCATGCGGAGTTGGGGTCGAAGGAGTTCATGAGGGTAAAAGCATCAGCTCGGAAGCTACAGACTCCCATCCTTTGACTCAAAAGAACAAGCATTTAACGAAATGAAGCTTCATAATGAGATGAAGCAAAAAGTCCAAATGACAAAGGATAACATTATTCCTAAAGTCGCACTTTTATATCTATGACCAAATTACAACTTCCCTCCTACCCCCACAATGACTCCCACCGAAATAAAAGAAAAAAATATGGAGTCGAATCAGTTTTCGGAGTGTGGATTTATATGCGCGTGTAATGATACAAATACTGCTGTCCGTGCCTTCATGGTCGTAACCCTTTAAGCTCCCCCCAAAATGACGCTCAGTGGAAAACTTGAGGAGATGCGTAATATTCGCTCTCGTTAAATACCGGTCTTAAATCTTCTCTGCACATGAAATCTAAGGGAAAAGAAACAAGATGACCCCTCACTGACTCCAATCTCAGCATGGGATCTGTCTTCTTTATGTCGCCGTTGTTGTAGGACTCTAATTTCTTGGGGGCGATACCTAAATCAATAGTAGTGTGCCCAATTTTCTCCTTCCAGTGGGCCGTGTTTTCTCTGATGGCGGCTCTGCATGGCAATCATCAGAAAACACAGTCAACTCACAGGAAAAATGAGAGATGCAAAAGGAAGATCTGATTACATATGCATTGTCATAAGCAACCCAAAGGAAGAAAAGAGACGCAAAAAAAAATAAAATGTACACCCAATGTGTGCTGTACCTGGAATGTATAAGATCATTAGGTATGCAAGAGAAGACGTCTTGATAAATTGCGGTATTCATCTGCCAAATGCACAAAAAATGATCAGTAAATGCTGGCAATTCCCAATCGAACGACTATAATACACAGTGGACCAAATTACACAAACCCCCAAACCCGCACCTGCACACTCTCACACACACATGCACCAACGCTCACACTGGCTCCCATCCGTTCAAAAATTGAGAAATTGAAGCTCTTCTAGTATCTATATTCAAAAGCCCTATTCTTCTTTACCATTGCACAAGATGACACCAGACAGATTTCTTCACATGAGGGAGCTGGTTCTACCAAATGCAATGGAAACAACTAAAAGTGGGTTCACCTATTTTCAAAAGTCAAAAATACTCCTTAGGTACACTGAAATTCTTTGAAACCAGGGTGAAAAGCCTCTTACCTTAGCAGTTGCTATCCATATATCTTTGTAAGTAGAATCAACCACTGGATCAATTATTCGATTCACCTGAGCAAAACAAAAACAAGCTGAGTTCTTTACCCAAAAAAAAAAAAAAAAAACAAAAACAAGCTGAGTTAAACTCATCGCTTGTGATTAAATAAAAACTTAATGAATCTCCGCTTTTATCCACACATATGCTGCACCAAGAAGCTAATGTGCATACAACCCTCAAGCTCAATCTAAAATTCCCAAAACAGAAAACCATTTCCACTGACCTCTCCGGCATGAAGACCAAGGTGTTCAGACCACAGAGAAAGACGAAGACTCTGAGAAAATTTTCCAGCCTGCCAAGGAATGCCTCCCATAGTTGAATCAACAAATTCCTTGTCTTCAATAACCACGCCAATCTAAGTTCAAAGCAGGAGTAAAGAAGGATGAGATGAAGGAAAAACATCAAGTAGATGCAGAAATACCAGGAGGACAGTAGCGCTAGACCATGTGTTACTGAAGCAGAGCCACAGAACCTGATGTAGCAAATCTTTCACAGTTTCACCATTCGATATGGTTATAAATCCACTTTCATATATTCAGTGGTAACGCTTCTCCTTTTTAAGGACAGAAAAGAGGTCATCATTTTATCTCAGGATGAAGAAAAGAAGGAATGACAAACAAAAGGAATAAAGATAAAGTGGAAATGAAAATAATAGATCTAAACCAATCAATTGAAAGCTGACACACCACTCTACCAGTTTAAGAACACTGCAGAACGGAAAGCTAGTAAGAAGATCAGCTATCTCATTCTCATGCTTATAGGTGTTGATTACTTTAAAAAAGACTTCAATCATCTCTAAGGTACCAATAAGCAATTGCATGACTCCAAAGCTCCAGTAGTAACTAGTACCTCAGAATCTCTGGAACCAAGCAAGCTTCTATCATTTATATTCGCTGATCCGATAAGCGACATGCAGTCGTCTATTATTATAACTTTGCCATGCACGTACACCTGCAATACAGGATCACAAATACTCAGAACAGCATGGAAAAATGCTTCCCCGCAGTTCCATGCAAGACCCGATAAATATCAGAAATGGAATCAAATAGAAAAAAGCAACACGAGGCATAAGGATAGTAACTGATAAAGTAAATATCTATAGAGTTAATTTGCTTTAGTCATGGTACTGTACCTGGCTAGATGCAATAGGGCCTCCATCGAAGAGCTTCCCACAAGCTCTGAGACCGTAGAAAGAGATGAAATCGTTAGCTTTAGAACCAAGCAGATCATAAAGATTGTGCAATATTGAATTGTTTCCTCTGCAAATTGTTCGATATTGCCAGTGCATTATGGCTCTAACAGATGCCGCACCACCATCATCAATCCCACCCTGTTGAATGACAACTTTTAGTATAAATAAAAAACTGCTGTAAGTTATGAACTTGAAGTTCAATCTCAAGGAATAAAGAAATAAACCTGGAAACCAGGTAGGAGAGGTATAACAATGATAACTCTGAAAATTCTCTTATCATTATGAGCTTTCAGAATCCGGCGGTATAGCGATTCCAAAACACGATTTCGGATAATTTCATCACCTGAAAGACCTGATATAAAAAATTGATTCTGGCAATTTTGTTGCCCGAGAATTGGACAACATCAGGAGTGAACAATCAGTATAACTAGAACGAAACCCAACATAAAGAAAAAACTCTATGGTACAATAAGATATAAAGGCACAGTTTGACCAAATAATCAAAATCAGCATTTGCCAATGTATGAGAATTAAGATACATAGCCAACCACCTAAACATCCTTTAAATGCAAAAGAAGATAGAAATATGGCTTGTATAAAGAGGATGAACTAGAATGTTCTGAAGATTTATGTTTTATTTGGTACAGGATATCCACCGCATCATACTTTCACCCAGTTGAGTATGTTCTACAAAATTCTTTGTCCAGTAATGTGTTATCGCCAACAAAAACTACTCCCTTCACAAACGTTGCCTTGAAAACTGGAGAATTTCAGGATATGGAGCTTGTCTTTATACCTCAATATAAATAAAGTGTTCCGCTTTCTCAATAAGAGAACAATAGGCGTTGTGTATACTTTCCTCAGTCTGGCTTGTTCCAGCAGACCACTGGCTGACACTCCTAATTACCTGCAAATCACAACAATGAATTATGTAAAGCAAATCACCATGATATAATAAATAATCACATAGATTACAAGCCCTTGTAACATTTCATGTAACGATGGCTAAAACAAGTATAATGACATGTGCTATAAAACAGAGTTTGGGCATATGGCAATCTGCCAGGTACTCGAGCAGAACACATATGAAACAAGAATAAGATGTATCTTCAGTGTGGCATCACATGGCTGACTGTGTTCCTTCTGTTGCCACAGTTTACAGACTTCCTTCACAGAAATATCAGGATGTAGTTTGTTGTAGGCTAGAAGCCAAAGATTCATAAATACTAAAGCACAAAGGGCAGTTTCAAGTACCATATTCTAATAATTATTTTGATAAAGCAAAGTACATTAGTTTTCAAATGACCTTATCAACAATCACCAATATAATCCCCGAAAAATATATTGCCTGTGAGGAAACATTTAGTTCAAGACCGCTATTTCTAATATCTGATAATCGTGAGAAATTTTTAACGCATCACTATACAAAATATTTCTAGAAATCATTGTTTCCAAAGTCCAGAATTTGCAGAGAAGACTAAATTTCCAACTGAAATCAGAATATCAGAGATTTAAAATTCAAAATGCTGAAAAAAACATATCACTTAAAAGAGTAACACACAGAACAATTAAATATTGAGTAACACAGGAAACACTGCAGTCAGGAGACATGACCCACCTGACAACGACATGGAGTGCAAGGACCAACTTGCCCAGTTTCATCTGCAAGTGCCATTTGATCACCCCGCTCCTGTGTTTCCCACCATTCTGAATTCAAAGTCAACCCAACTGGTGGACAGGGTTTTTTATGAAAATCCATGTCAAGGTCATCAACAAAACCCTTCATTGGCATATCGACCACATCTTCATATTTGGATTTACGTAAAGAAAAGTGATGATTCCTGCCTACTCTGCTTGGCTGATCAATGAGACAAATATTATGATCAAGACCATTGGATTTTGGACTCCCTTCTGGAGAAGCATCGACACCATCAAGCTCTTGAGGAAGAAGCAGTGGAATATCTTGTAAAGACGATCTAGAGGAAAAAGAGTCTTGTCTTTTGAGGCTTTTACTATGACCATCTTCAACGTTCTTGCTCTCAACCTCCAACCCTTTCCTTCTACCCATGTAGTGTGGAATAACCATATGATGTTGAGGCATAAGCAGAGGAATTGCATCCTCATATGGGGCTTTATTTCTCTGAAGATTAAATATTATGCACAGTAAGTCACGGGTTCATGACTTCTAAGAAGATGTATCAATTCTGACAAAAATGAAAACCCATATGGACCTTTGCATAGTTCCACCGTTGAACAAAGTGTCTAGCTACATCCCTGCAGGGTGGTCCCAATAGAGCACAATGGACGTCATGCCAAGGCATGCGAGGATATTTTTCACGGTCCAATTCATCTTTCACCATGTCTTCCCATGAATTTGGCTCAGATTCCCTGATAGATCACATTTTAAAGTGCAATGCTCATCAATTGGCAGGTCAAGGAAAAGACAAAGCAATAGTCCTCCATGTATCTAACAGGTAATTGGATAGGTACAGTTTATTATCACCGCTAACAGAATAAAGTATTGCCGAAAAGCCTTTTCAATTATTGATTCAGCAGTAATCCCTTCCACCTCCAAGTAATATAAATGACTACTAACATCAACTTATTTGAAGGGACAATAGAACTAGACATGGTATAACAAATAGCTACGTAGCATATGGAGCATCTGAAATCTCCACCGCAAATTGTATAATAGGATCGCTGATATGCACACAAAGCTCACCTTGGGTTATAATAATCCTTTCCGGGCCAGATCAAAGGGGAGAAGTCACCCACCTTGTGTTCAGAGGTGTCATAACGACCGAAACACAAGTCTAGTCCACCTATGAAACAAATTTGGTAATCCACGATGACGATCTTCTCGTGGTGGGACCTGAATCCAGCCAGATGCTAATATCAGAAATTGCCAGCCCCAAGAACAATGTCTAGAAAGCCTTACAAACCTATCAATCGTTCCTAAAAGTTGCGTACCATAGGTAGACACCACTAGAAAAGTGATCAGGATATCTAAGTACCCTCACATTCTCGTGAATGCTAAGAAGCTTTCTTTTGCTGTACACGCTGTTGATTTTCAAAGCAAGGGCCACCTCTTTGTATAAAAGAATGTAAATCTGCAATCACAAAATAAAAAACGAACAAAGACAGCCTCCAAATATTAGAAAAAAGAGTGATGGACAATGGGTTTTTCACTAGAGGTACATTTAGGAAAAAGAAAGGAAAAGGAGGAGAACAGTGCAAAAGGTGCAAGGACTTCAGTATCTTCATCAAAGTTGTCAAAATCGCGAGTTGACTCGTCACTGAAAACGTTTACATCAATAAAAATCGTGCTTCCCCCTTAGGGACTTGCCCAAACAACATCTCAAAAATAATGATCGCTCCATATCAGCCACAACATCACTTTGGAGTGACTCCAACAACATAATCACATCTGACCCATATATGTCTTTTAGTATCCTCAATTTTAAATGACACAAGCAAATTTCTGGATTTATTCTCCTAAAAATTTAATCTAGATCAGTGGTTATTTAGCTTTATCAGTATACCCATTTTTCAAAAAATTTATTTGGAAGTTTAATTCTAAATTATATTTAAAATTTTATCTTTTTCTTTGACCAAATGAACTTTGAACTATTAGAAATTCCTTTTGGTAAGCATTTAATTTAGGTATTGTTTGTGTATTCTAGATAATGTTCTCCAGTTATTTCAAAGAACCACCCTTAATCTTTTGGATTGAACAAATATTAGTTGATGTATAACAAGATTTAATCTGAAGTTCTAATCGGCCAGTAACCACGTAATTTAGTAGTTTTGAGCTTTCAGATCCAATATGCATTAGGCTTGTAAGATCTTGTAGCTACTTGACAAAGTTTGTAAAATCTTACAATTCCACGATTCGAGCTTAGGATTCAAATTTAAGGTAACCTCACCGATCCTAGGCAAAAAAGTGAGTTTGATTACGTTCATGGTCATACATTAACTTTTGGTTCTAGAACCAATTTAGTAATGTTAATTAAGCTAAAACTGATCATCTACTTGTGTATTTATCTATTATTGTAAATGTCAATTGCTAAAAAACTGTATCTTTTCAACAGTACCACTAGAAAAGGAAACACAGACATAATGACCCCAATCAGTCGCCAACAGTAAATTTTACCTGCACTCCTTGCTTAGCTTTTGCTTCCAATAAAGCATCAAGCCTTGAGGAAACATTGGTATGAAAAGGACGCCTTAAATATAGTTCTGGGCACACCCACCATCCACAGATAAAAATCTGCAGTAACCATTGGCCAGTTATGACATGCATTATGTGACCCTTTTCACTTTATTTATGCGATCTAAGTGATCATTTATGACTCAAGAACTACACTACATTCTGACAAAACTAAGAGTCAGGGTTGGGAGACACAAACCTCCGATTTCGCATTTTCAATAGAGGAAGCAATGGCTTCAAATGCTGCCTGGCCATCAATGAACCACTGAGCCCGGCTACCATCATCATTCAAACCCCTCGGAGGAGCAAAAGAGCCAAAACGATGGGGATGGCACCAACCTTCCGGAGGCCTAAGACCAGCATCATTGATAGCTGCCACCCAATCTTTGACTTTAGCATTGCTCTTGACTCTTAATCTGATGTTCCGGGTACCACAAGTCACCTTCCACATTTACACGATGTTAGTTCGCTATTCAAATGTTTCCTATTAATTCCATTAAGTGCAACGTGTCATTCAGATCTTAGCCGTGATAAAATGAAAACATATTATGTCTCAATCACAATACATAGTTAAGTTACAACCTATGCAAATAAAGTAGTTCAAAGTACCACTGACGCCTGGGAATCAGCAGAACAGTAGTTGCTATCACTTTTCTCATGCAACACTCATAGCCTAGATGCCAATTTTATGCATATACAGGCAACGTCCCAAAGCGGAGCCACACTGTCGCAATTGTAGAGAAGGTGAAGTACATTTAAACTCCTCCATGATGATAACAACATCAAAAGTACTAGAAAGTACCAAGTCAATAAGCTTTCTACACCCACACCCAAACACACACATTGAGGGAACTGTTGCCTGCTGTGTGTTTTCTTACCCTGAACGCATGGCGGAGTGGATTACTTTCCTTTACTTCTTTAGCCAACAACACTCTACCTTCTCCATTTCCATCTGATGCTGGTAACACGTCAAAAACAATTATATCCAAAGGTTTTGTATCAAAGGGGTCCCCCAGCAAGGCTAAAAATCCAGGTTTTAGCACTGCCCACACCTGCAATGTACAGTGTGCTTAAGACTTTGTCACGAGGATAATATATCTGTAAGTGCACCATAGAAATAAACTGGACAAAATCTCTACTCCAGTCAGAAAGTTTGAATGCCAAAAGGAATATCAATATATACAGATAAAAAGGAGAAAGACAAAAAGAAGAGGAATGGTTGACAATGTATCATGACGAAAACAAAAGGAAAAATGATTATGATAAATATAGGACTCTTTAAAACTGCTCAGTGCCAAGATCTGGTAGCAAAAATCATCAATCTGTTTTTGTGTAGCGGTATGGCATCCAGTATATAATGAGCAAACAATACTTCATTTTGCAAAGAAGGGAAAAAAGGGAAATGCACATGTATAAATACATGCTGCGATTAAAGAAAGGTTCTCAAAGAGAGAGGCTACATGAACACCTACTGCCACAACTAATATGACTAGTATGAACCTCAACTGCATGGATGCATGATATTACCTTTTGCCAGTTATTATTACAGCAATTGAACCAACCACATGCACAGCATCTTCTGGAATCATCACTTTTAGAAATCTTTGGCAGGTGCTTCACCATTACATACTCCTCCTTCAGTTTGGGGCCATACTCCGGGCAAAAGGATAACTTGGAAACCTCCAAAAACTTGCATACCTACAGTGTTGCTTGCCGAGCATGAAAGAGCTGATGTTAGGATAACTGGGACGATGGTAGTACCGCTACAAGCTCCCCATATTCAAGTGCAAAGAAACCACGACCATTTGCTTCTCCCAGAAACATATGAGAACTACAGTTTTTTAGATGATAAAACAATTGATCGAGAAACATGTTTAAACCTTAGTCAAGAAACTCAAAAAAGCAGATTTTTCACATGAAGTGGTCACCAAGGAGGACCTTTGACAATTATTTCCACAAATAGTGATGTTAAAATGGTAATTGCTTTCAGTGGTCGTACGAACGTGCCCACATGCAGCGCCGTAATACTGTTTAACACTAAAATTCCTTTACAAGTAAATTGATATCGTTCAGCTAGACTTCATAAAAGATACAGCCCTCACAAACAAAGATATGACCATATCAGCTAGCTACAACTAGACACAGCACTTCTAACATTCTAGACATGAAAATAAAACTTTTAGAAACCAATGTACATCCAAAATCAGGAAAAATAACTACTATATAGCTAAGCATAATTACCATGGTATACCTCTCGAGAATTGACAATATCCATGTTTCCAAGGAAGTGATTCAAGTACTCTTGCATTGCAATCTTTGCACGGTCTGATATAGATTGCTGCCTTCCCAAAGCAGGTCGAATGACAGGAAGAGCAGCTCTTGAGGGAACATCTCTGAACAAAAAACCCACCTGTAAGAATTATTAAAATTATGGATGCTTCGAATCATAGCTATCCAAATTAATGCGCCATATAATGCTGGGACTACCTATTTTTAAAACTTTCATCATGATGAAAAGGATCCGCCTCATCATCAACTTCATCTTCATCTTGCACGGCAGGTGTTTGATCTCCAAATCCAAGATTTTGAAGCCATTCTTTAACCTTAATATTCCAATAAGAAGTACATCAAAAGCCCGCATCTTCTGAAACATTAGCATTAAATGACTAAGGTAATAGAGCATAAAAAGAGAATTGAACAGCTGTAAACTTAATTAATTTAGAATATCACAACCAAGACACACCTGCTCCTGTTTCTCATGAATTTCCTCGATGAAGGCACGTTTCTTCAATGCAAAGTGCAAAATGAAGACTTGGGATGCTTTCTTCAATAAACGCCATTTGAACTAGAGCATTCACAACAAAGAGAGAGAAGCTCACCAACCAAGCTTTTAAAGCAGAGAGTGAGATAATAACATGCACAACCTTATAAAACTTAGAAAATCACGATGGCAATGAGGTACAACATTAAACTTTTATCCGCGAATACAGAAAAAATGAATCTTGAAGAAAAATACCAGCTCGCAATATAATAAATTCCAATCAAGGATGTACATTTGCAGACTGACGTTTGAAGCAAAAGACTCAAAGAGCAGGAATTTCAGCTACTTGACGGACCGCTTTCAGAGTGTGGTAATCAAAGAATACAGAATTTACACTTACTGAAGCACCAAAACAACAGAAAATTGTGGACCGTCATACTGACTCGTCTCAAGCTGCTCATTCAGAAAACAAACTACACTTGCTCCACTACCTCCAAAACCAAAAACATAAATATAAGAAACACAACCGTGCAAAGTAAACATAATTGCAGCATCAATCGACACGGTAAAACATCACAGGGTATCACATCCACTGGTGTAAAGAGACGCTCATCAGTAATAGCAAAGCAAACTACACAATTGCTCAAATGCTCCTCCATGTCAAACGATTCATCGACATATCGAAAGTATCACTGCAGCAAAGTAAGCTGAACTAGCAACTCCAAACAAAAAGCCCAAACACTTCTAACCATTCGAGACGCAAGTCAAACGTAAAATTGCAACGAGCGATCGCAGGCAAAGAGCAAAAAGGTACAATCTCAAGCCCGCATCGCGCGCGAGCGAGCATAGAACCTCTACCTGCTTGTACCGAAACTCAATCGTATAAGACAAGAGCACCGGGCTGATATCGCCGGCGTCGGGCCTCGAGACGGACACGATCGTCGCCTTCGGCAACTCGTCGAAGATCCGCGTCGGCTCCGCGGAGCCCTGACGGAACGAAAGGAGAGGCGACGCCGTCCCCTGAGAAGGCTCCGACTCCATCTGGAAGTACCGGTGCCCACCGGTCCCCATCAACTGCTCCGACGCCATTAGAGCTCAAGGAAAAAAAAAAAAATTTCTCCTCCGGTCGCGCCGACCCCGAGAAGAAAACGAGAGTCCTGCCTGCGCCGATCGATTGGCGAACTTGGAAAGCTCCAGTTGCGAACGGATTTGGATTGGACTCGAGTCACACGAGCCCTAGAAAGATCTTTCGGGCGATCAAGAATCTCCGAGACGATCGCGAAGAACAATGCGGTTTCGATTTGGCTTTCTGGATCGCTAGAGAGAGAGAGAGAGAGAGAGAGTTTTGAGTTTGATTTCGCTGTACACAACTGCTCGACGAAAACTGAAAACAGCGACGATACGAAAATCTGGAAATTTCTCCTTTCTTTTTTTTTCCATTTTCTTATTTTATCAAATTCCTAGTAGATGAGCGGGCGGACTGGGCAGGGCTTATGTAGACTTGTCCGGACTTCCAGAGTCGGAGGATGTCCTGTCTCCTTCCTTAATCTACAAGATTGAATCAAAGTGATTACGTGGTTAGTTGGTAGTTTTTTGTGGGGCGCGTACCGGATTTGACTGATCCCACAAGCTACTAATGTGCAAAAGTTGGTGGACCCACATCGATGATCTGGTTTATCATAAGAAAAATGTTGGTGCGATTGTTGCTTTCCGGGCAATACATCGCAATCGAGTGACGATCCAAATGAGACGCTAATGTTCGCGTTGTGTGCGATAAAAATGAATTCATTTTGGCCACGCCAAAGGGAGAACAAAGTTTCGGTCATAGATCGAAGTGACCCATGAACAAGACAACCGATAAAGAGAAGGGAATCGATCGCACGTAGTGCGGAAGTCATCGACCGAAAGTCCCCACATGGATGCAAAGAGAAATTGATTGACAAAGTCGTCGAGAGGAAATAATTAACATAGATTTGATTTGAGTGTTGACATAGTATAACTAATAAAGAGGACAGATGCTCGGAGAGTTGGCAAAGTTGAAATGACAACGAAGATATATCATGCTACTTTGGAGAAATTGGCTTTTGATTGATTTCATTCGATTTGATTTGATTTTTAAGTGGAAGGCACACTAACGAGGATCAACATCTACGATTGAAAATGCTTGGAGACAATATTCAGTCAAATTGCGTTTAGTTGTTTGAATTTTTAGTTAAGATATAAATGAATAAGATAAGATATGAAATTAAAAAATTTTGCTATATTCTATCATCCGTTTGGTGAATCGTAATAAAAAAATCATATACTTTCATATTCTATTATTAGACCAGTCAAACATGTGGGTTGGGTTGAAAATGGTCCGACTCATGTTGATACATTTAATCATTTTGACCCATTTTCATGCAATACAATTCAACCATTCATACTCGAACTAATCCATATTAATAAAACACTTTCATATTTAATTCATTTTAAAAAAAACTTATTTGCGATAAGTTTCTATTTTATTATTTTTCTCTTTTTAGAAAATCGCCAAGTTTTCTTCTTCCTTCGCTACTAAGTCTGGCGATAGGCTGTCGACGAGCGACAGTCAATTGACGATGTCTGGCGACAGGCTGACAATTGACCAGCAATCGACAAACCAACTATGATGACCGGTGATATCCCGTGATCGATTGATGACCGGCAGTTTAGGGAGAGCATGTTTCTTGGTCAATCGATTATGTCATTTCAATAACAAAACGTGTTTTCCTGAGTGTTGTCATGTTTGAATAACGTAGTTAGGTGGGATATGGCCTATTTCAACGCTGACCTCTCTCGGATCAAAGCTTGGATCCGATAAGCCCCAACCCCACAAAATGGGGCATAAAAGCCTCCAAGGCTAAAACAAACGAGATCTCATCTCCATCAATAAGTGGGCCTTCAATAACGCTTAAGCCCAAGACCAAGCCCAAGCCCAAGCCCTACAGTTAGTTCCTTTCCGTTCTTCATGTTTTTTACCCCACGCTTTCCCCGGGTTTTCCCGTCAATTTCCGCAATTTTCCCGGGAAAATCGTCCCCTCGAACCCTAACTTCCCCTTCCGATTCTCTCCGTCGTTTACTTTCTCCTCAATCTTCCCACCATGGACGTCGCTCTGCCGATCGACACGCTCGTTTCGGGCCTAGGCCTCGCGAAGCTCTCGCTCGCTCGATCCCATCACCACATGGCTCTCTCCGATTCGCCCGGCGACCAATCAGCACCTTCCGCCTCGGTCCTTCAAATTTCCTCCGTCGTCGTGAAATCTCAGGCCTGCAGAACCCTGCCTCGCCGTCTGGTCCGGAGAAAGCGGCGATCGAAGCGGAGATCATTGTCTGGAGATTATCCCGATGAAGGGGGCGATGTCGGAGACTGTGAATTTTACGGCAGCGACCCGTTTGGTGGGGGTTTTGGTCCCAGCGGCGGAAACGGCGGCGGAGATAGCAGTGGATGGAACTTCGGAGGACCTAATTGGGAGGATGATTCGTCTTCGCGGTTTGGTTCTGGTTCAGGTTTCGCAGTTGACTTTGTGTATGAAGTCATATGTTGGATTGCGCTGTCGAATTGTGTGCATTTTGCATTCAAGAAAATGCTGAGGAGTTTAGTAGTGGATGGAATTGGTGATGCCGCGAGGGAGAAGGTTCCCATTAGATTGACGACAATGTGTTAACTTGGTAATGCTATATTCATCAAGGTTCGATCAGTGGATGATATTTGGTTGCCTGTGCCATCGAGGCAATGTGAATATCAGATTTCATGATTCAACGTACATAATGTGTTTATATGCTATAAGCTTACATACCATGAACTGGTCAGAAACAATGTAAATGTTTAGGTGAAGTGTTCTGTGTTGGTGAATTGACTGATCAAGGGTTTCATGTGTTCCTTCCAAGAAATTGCTTGATGCAACTGCCATTTTTTTTTTTAATCTAGTCGCTTAATATTTCACTCTGGTTTTTTAAACCGGTGCACACTGCGAGAATGTTATTTCACATGGTGTCTCAAAAGTGATGTTTTTTTTAATGCTTTGGACTTTGAGGAACTGTTGCAATCAGCTGTCGATCCCTCAATAGCAAGTCGTTTCCATAGACTCCCTGACCACTGCAAACCAGGTTGATCTTCCTTTCAGGGTCTCCTGATGTACCTCATAGTTTTGCTTGCTCTTTTAAATAGAAGGTAAAGTGCACAGGGGAAACAGATTCTCCCACAAAAAATGACAAGAGCATTGAATCTCCTAGCTGTTGGTTAAGTCCGAAGTTGTTGAGATCAATTTGGAGAGGATTGAGGATATAATGGATGAGACTGTATTAAGCCTTGTAAAAAGCGTCCATATCAAAGCTGATAGTTTTGTTCAAGAAAAGCGCAGGGGATCTGAATAGTGCAATTGGAAAATGATTTGTTAACCTTGAACAAAATGATCTTCCTCGTTATTTTCCATAGGATAGCTAACTTTTTGTTGACTGAGGTGCCCTAACTCGAAGCAGGATTGGTCTTCACCCCTGAACATGAGATTTGTTCACAATTTATTTGGGTCTCGGTATGTTAGTACTCTTCAATCACGGGTTGGCTTGGCCCACTGAGCAGTAGGGTTCCTTTTTTCCCACCCTTTTCCCTTGGGGAAGTATTACAAGTGGATTGTATTATATTTCTTTTATGGTAATGATGATGGTTGAAGTCAATACTAGTTATATAAGTGCTATCAAGATTGTGTCTTCACACTTCATTGGCAAGTATGACTTTTACACTTGCACCAGAGCCACCTTGTAAAGAGGGAGGAAGGATGAGTAAATGACAAGAACAGGATGCCAGGACATGAATATTTTCAACCGTATATTCAATACAGGGAATGATTGTTAAGCTTCTGGTCACGCCCTTTCTTGTTGAATGTGCAGTGTGATTCTCTTTTTTTTATCTCCATTCTGAAAAGTGTCTGTGTTCTTTGTATCTCTCTCTCTCTCTGCTTTGAGTACTTCTATAGAACAAGGAGAAGCATTCGATGTCTCTGAATGCTGAATCAATTTGCCCTTTTGGTCATTTAGTTTAGAGAGGATTCATTGTGAATGTTATGGGGTTCTTCTTTTCAACCAGTTTCCTGTATCATTGTTGGATCATGATTTGCATCCCATTTGATATCGCGACTTTTGACGGCATTTCTTCAGTAACAGAGATATATTCCGTTGCTTAAACAATAGAAAATTTAGGCGAAGGGAACTTTTTCTTATGCAGCTCCAATGCCAATAGTGCGTTGCGTCTTGTTAGAGATATAAAAAAGAGTAGAGTGGTCTTTGGGTTATTAGGGTTTATTGAGTACATGTATATTGAGTTTTATTAATAAAATATGCAGACATTCTCTTCTATATGGTATCAGACCCTTGAAACCCTAAACCTAAGTTGCCACCTCCTTTGACCTCCCATCGACAATTGCCAATCATCACCAAATACATTGGAACTCGTGAAAAAACCCTAGATCTGAGGTCACCCAAGCTTGGTGAGCCCAAATCTGGCATCGCCTAGAATCGATGTCGCCAGCGTCGACCAAGCCCGGTTAAGCCCAGACACGACATTGGCCAAGGTCGGCAAGTCCAAATTTGGGGTCCTTTGGCATTTTCCAGTCATTTCCAGTTACCGTCCTGGTTGAGCAAGGTAGAAAGGCACAAATGTGTGTTTCTTGAGATGCTACTGAAGTTGTAGCAATTTTTTATTTCTTCATTGGACTTGGGCACTCTCTCCTTTGGCAATGTTCTTGATACTGGGTATGGAAAGATTTGAGAGTACTTGATCTCAGACCAGAAATGTCCTGGTCTTTTTTCTTGAAATTCTTGATGTTTTTGTTGATGTTCTGTCCTATTTGAATTGCAATTGTATTGCTGTGGGAGAAGCTAAGTGATGGGCATGATTTATTTATATTGTTGCTGTTGATTCATTGGTGGATGATCGAGATTTTTTTGGTAAATATGGTGTTGCTAAGTAGAAAGGATCGAAATTTGGTGCTGTTTTTGGCTGATTTGGTATTCTGAATTGGGAGTCGATTTGGTCATCGATTACAATTAGGGGTGGTCCGGTTCCCGATTCTATAGAGGTTCGGTCCGGTTTTTGGTTCCTAAAATTGGGATCGGTGACTGGGCGGTCCAGTTTTCAGTTCTCGATTTCTAGGACCGGACAGGTCCTTTTTTTAAAATTTTTTTTCCTAATTCGGTCCGTGAATCTATTTCGGCTCCTCGGACCTCTGATTTTTTTTTCTATTAGGAAGTCATTTTATATCGACATTGAAGTTCTATAATGTTATTAATTTCAAAAATTAGAGAATAATTTTGGTAATTTTTTTTTTGTCAGGTGCAGTTCGGTTCGGTCCGGTCCATTTGTCGGTCCGCTTCGATCCAGTCTGGTCCATTCGTCGGTCCTGTCCAGTCTGATTCCCGGGATGGTGGGTTCGGTTCCCGGTTCCGACAAATTGGGAACCGGGACCACCGGTCTGGTTCTCGATTCTTAAGGGGGACCGGACCAGACCGAGAACCGATCATCCCTAATTACAATGGCCGATCTTGGGAAAAGTGTGAAAAGTAACGTGATGACTAAGGTAATTTCCTTTTCATATTCTTGAATTATCGATAAGAAGCTTGAGGGTATTATCAACTTTCAACAACGGAAGAAGATTGTTAAGTCTGTCTTGACGGGTAGAAATCATATACACTTGACAGGAACTAAATCTTCTAATGGTGTTAATTGGGATGTTATTGATGCACGTCTTATGAGTCAACTTTTGAACTCTATGGAGAGTGATAATGTAGACTTGATTACTCTTATTGATACTGTAAACTTTAGAGAGATTTAACCCCCAAGCAATGTGCTCCCAGAGGAGAGATTCATTACATATATATATCCCCAATACAAGCTGATATCTTGCCCTTAAAATAGCTAAACTACTATATACAAATCTGCCTACAACTAGCATATCCTAATTTAAGGAAAGAATAAAAAAATAGACAACTGTACAAGGCATAAAATTTGCTGATCATTAAATGGCCAGCTAACAACAGCTAATTCCTTTGACATTCCCCCTTAAATTGATGTTGGTAAATCTACAAGCGTTAATTTGCTACTAAGAAAATTATGGCGCTGACGAGGCATGGATTTGGTGAAGATATCGACAATTTGTAAATTGCTGGAGACATGTGGGAGGGTGATGATTTGGCGGTTATAGGCCTCTCGAATGTAGTGGCAGTCAACCTCAATGTGTTTTGTGCGCTCGTGGTAGACTGGGTTGGCAACTATTTGGATTGCACTAGTGTTGTCAGCATGTAGTGGAGTGGGTTGAACTTGAGAGATACCAAGTTTTGTAAGAAGACCTCGCAACCAAATGATCTCAGAACATGCTGCAGACATGGCGCGGTATTCGGCCTCATTAGAGGACTTCGAGACAGAGTCTTGTTTCTTGTATTTCCAAGAGATAAGAGCCTCATCAAGAAACATACACCAGCCAGTAGTAGATTTCCTAGTGTCTAGGCAGCCTGCCCAATCAGCATCACTATAGGCTTGTGACTAGAGTGAAGAACGAGTAGGAAAGAATAACCCGCAAGTTGGTGTGCCAAGAATGTATCGAATGATTCGTCGGACTGCATATAGATGAAGGTGTCGAGGAGCTTGCATGAACTTACTGACAATGTGGACAGCATAAGAGATATCCGGTCGACTGATGGTTAGATAGATAAGACTACCAACCAGCTTTCGAAATAAAGTAGGATCCTCAAGAAGTTCCCCATCGTCGCGTCGATATTTCACATTAATTTCCATCGGAGTGTCAACTGTAGTAGCTTCTGTGAGACCAGCTAATTGAACAAGATCCTGAATATATTTATGTTGGTTCAAAAAAATACCTAGAGGCCGATGATGCACCTCTAACCCTAAGAAGTAGGTCAGCTGTCCAAGGTCTTTCATGTGAAAAGTAGAATGAAACAAAGTCTGAAGTTTAGAGATGGCCTTTATATCAGAACCGATGATAACAATGTCATCCACATAAACTAGTAGGACAACTATGTCAACAGATGTCTGTTGATGAAAAAGTGAAGAATCATACTGACTCTAATTGAATGAAAAACCAAGGAGAGTGGATCGAAACTTTTCAAACCACACGCGAGGTGCCTACTTCAAGCCATATAAGGAGCGTTTGAGTTTACAAACAGCATTAGGTAAGGAATTATGCATACCATTGGGAAGTTTCATATATACTTCCTCCTTGATGTCACCGTGTAAAAAAGCGTTCTTGACATCCATTTGATGTAAAGACCATGATTGAAATGCCGCAAGAGCAAGAATAGTTCGCACAGCAGTCATCTTAGCTACTAGGGTGAAGGTATCATCATAGTCGAGGCCATACTCTTGCTTGTTGCCAAGAACCACTAACCGAGCCTTATAACGGTCTATGGATCCATCGGATCGAAGCTTAATAGAGAACACAAACTTACTACCAAGGGGTTTCACGGATGGGGGACAGGTAACAACATCTCAGGTCTGATTTTCTTCAAGTGCAAGAAATTCTGTTTCAATAGCTTGTCACCAACACGCATGCTCCATTGCTTGTGTATAAGATGATAGAATAGATATAGAAGACAAGGTGGCTGTTAAAGATAAAGGAGGGGAAAAGCCATACCTCTCTGGAGGTCGTCAATCTCGAGTACTATGTCTTATAGTTGGAACAGGATCAGCAATCAAGGAGGGAGCTTGAGGGGGCCCAAGAGGTGTAGAAGAATTATTGGATGATGAGGGCGGGCATCTTCGGTATACCAAGAGAGGCTTAAATGGTACAGAATCTGGAAAAGAATCAGTAAACGATGGCAAAATAGAAAATGAAGGAGAAGAAGAATCATGATAGTTGGGAAAGAAATATTGGTTTTCGAAAAAAAATCACATTTCTAGAAATTCGAATACGACGCAAATTGGGATCATAGCAAAGAAAACCTTTATGGTGACTCGAATATCCTAAAAAACCACATTTAACTGATTGGGCAGTGAGTTTTGTTCGTTCATGTGCAAGAAGATGAACAAAGCAAACACAACCAAAAGTGTGAAGTTTAGAATAATTTGGGGTTTGACCAAACAATTGATTGAAAGGAGAGACATGGTCCAATGAGGGAGAGGGCAATCGATTGATTAGGTGGACAGCAGTGGAGAAAGCTTCACACCAAAATCAAGAAGGTACAAATGACTCTAAAAGAAGAGTGCGGACAACTTCGAGAAGATGACGGTTCTTCCTCTCGGCCACCCCGTTTTGTTGTGGGGTGGAGGGACAAGACCTTTGAGAAATTATTCCATTATTTTGCAAAAATTCCTGAAATGAATGAGACATGTACTCACCCCCATTATCGCAGCGAAGTATTTTAATGTTGGTAGAAAATTGAGTTTTAATATGTGCATGAAAGTTCTTAAAAACAGAGAACACTTCATCTTTAGAATGCAAGAAGTAGATCCATGTGAAACGACTATAGTCATCAATAAAAGTAACAAAGTATTTGAAATTAGCATGAGAGATGACAGGTGCCATACCCCACACATCACTATGTATCATATCAAGAGGTTGGACTGCATTTGGTGTGTGAGTGGGAAATGGAAGAGTTTTACTTTTTCAAGCCTACAAGAATTGCAATCAAACTGGACAGCGCTAAGAGAAGTGGATTTTTTTATTTCCAAGTAGGCCAGAATTTAGTAAATGATGTAGTACGTTAGCGTTTGAATGTCCGAGACGTTTATGCCACGCTTAGTGATCAACATGAGCAACATGAGCAACATTACAAGTGATAAATGGCGCAACGACACATGAAGACAATGGAAACTGGAGAGGGGAAAGACGTCCTACTTTAGGCCCCATGGCAATCATTTTCCCTGATTGTTGATCCTGCACAATGCAACCAGATTTAGAAAATTCCACTTTGCAATTATTATCAACCAATTGACCGACAGAGACAAGATTAGAGGTAAGATCAGGAGAGACAAAAACATCAGTGAGTGAAAGAGAAATATCACTAGTAGCAGTGATAGGTAAAGAGTTCCTATCAGTTGTATAAATATGGAGATTTCTAGAGTATTTGTTGAAATTGCTAAGAAGCTTGACATTGTTTGTCATATGATGGGAAGCCCCAAGATCAAAGTACCAAGGAGATGATGAAGAGGAGGATTTACTTGAGAGCCCTAAGGTAGAGAATGCAGAAATGATCATTTGTTGGATCATTTCTGGGGTTACCGATTGAGTAGGAGCAGGTGTAGGAGCATTTTGCACTGTATCAACAGAATTTCCAACACTAGAAGAACCAACTGAGGCAGTATATGCTGTCCCAAATTTCTTAGGAGGTTTGGTAGGATATTCCTTGATGATATAGCCATTCTTTTTGCAGTAGTTGCAGAATTTTTTTGAACATTCTGAAGCGTAATGACAGAATCCCTTGCAAGAATAACACTAAATATCACGCATGTCTTTGCCTTTTGGTTTGCCTTGAGCTACATAAGCTATAGGAACAGAAGTGGATCTTTGTTGTTCCATGATAGTTTGAGTGAGAAGGCGTTGTTCTTCACGAAACAAGTCATTCAGACATGCATCCAAGGAGGGGACTGATTCTCAATTCATGAGATTAGATCTGGTACTGTCGAATTCAAATCTAAGTTTCATAAGAAATGGATCTCTTTTAGTTATTTCATGGACAGATTGAACATAACTAAGACCTTCAGAGGATAAGGTGGCATAGACTAGATCTGTATATTCAGCCCAAAGGTTCATTAAGCTAGAATAAAAATCAGAGATAGAAAGATTGCCATGTTGGATTGTAGCCAATTCATGTTCAAGCTGAAACCTACGAGCTGTGTTGTGTTGGCTATAGAGTTTCTTTAGATAATTCCACATATCAGCTGCAGTCTTGAAGGGTCGAAGGTTCAAGATGATGTTGGGTTCGACCGATCCTAGAATCCAGGCCATGATTTGAGCATCCTTGACTTCCCACTTTGCATACTCATCTTTCGCTTCATCTACATCGGGAGCAGGTTTGCTACCATCAACATGTCCTCATAGGTCCTTGCCTTTGACAAAAATCTTGAAATGGAATGCCCAAGCTGAGTAGTTTTTTTCATTAAAACGGATCAAGAAGGAGTCATACTTGTCTGTAGACATGAGGCCAACTAGAACAAGGTACTACACTAGAATTGAGACTTGAGAGCAAGAGACACGAAAAAGAAAAAACAGAATTGGGACTCTGATACCATGTAAACTTTGGAGAGATTTAACCCCGAAGCAATGTGCCCCTAGAGGAGAGATTCATTACATATAGATATCCCCAATACAAGCTTATATCTTGCCCTTAAAATAGCTAAACTACTATATACAAATCTGCCTACAGCTAGCATATCCTAATTTAAGGAAAGAATAAAAAAAATAGACAACTGTACAAGGCATAAAATCTACTGATCATTAAATGGCCAGCTAACAACAGCTAATTCCTTTGACAGATACAACCAAGGAATTGTGGGAATATTTAGATATATTGTGTTTTGGCTAGAACAATATTTCTAGGATATATAAACTATCCCAAGAGTTTCACCGATTTGAGAGCAAGGGGCGTTCCATTGTTTAATACTTCGCTGATTTTATACGAATAGTTGAATGTTTTTCCTCCCATTTCTTTTGATGTAGAACAAATGTAACTTCAAGGAGAACAGTTGGCTTTAATGAATTTTCTATGATGTCTTAATTTGGTCTATAATGCCGTTAAGTCTTAGATTATTGGAGGAGAGATTATTGCATCACTTAAGGATACATATGCTCGGGTTCTCCAAGTATCCTATGGTTCTTCTCAAATCACCTTAGCTGTGGTTGATAATCCAACTATTGGCTCTCATTATTGGATTAGTGGAGGTAGGGATGATGAAGGAAATCGTGGAGAATATAATAGGTGTGGTGATTGTGGTGGTCGAAGCATGGGAATAAGAAGAGATTAAGAACAAAGACAGCTTTATGGATAGCCTTAGACTTCTACTGAAAGCTCAAGGGCTATTTAGACTTGTCATCATTATGGAAAACCTAGTCATATTCAAAAATTTTGCTACAAATTACATAGTAGGCCTGGACAACAACAACAGTTTGCAAATGTTATATTTGGCATTAACTCTTTATCCTTACCATAGTCTTCCCAAGGTAATGTAGTGGTTATGTTTGAACAGGAATATGCATGATATAGCCAATCTCAGATTTCATAGCTTACTTCTTTCACTGGAACTCTAGTCTAGACAGGTAATGCTACTGCATACATTTTAGCTAGTTCTCACCCTCGTGTCATTAATTCGGGGGCATCCGATTATGTGTCAAGTTTTTTAAGTATATTTTCCTATTTTACTTCATCAACGTCAACTGTTATTCTAGCTAATGGTTCATTTTCTCAAGTTAAGGGAGTTAGGATAGTTCATCCAACCCCTTCTTTACCATTATATTCAATACTTTATTTTCTAAAATTTCCTTTCAATCTTACGTTTATCAACAAATTAACCAAACATTTTCAAAATTTAGTGACTTTTTACTGTGATTCTTGTATTTTTTAGGATCTTGCTACCAAGAAGATGATTGATAGGGGACGAGAGGCGAGGGGCTCTATGTGCTTGAAGATGCTCCTTCCATTGCTTGCCTGGTTCTCTACATTGGATTCATTGTTGTCTTGGATATCTTTCGTTATACAATTTTCAGAAGTTGAATTCTAACTTGTGGTCTCTTTTTAGTTTAGAGTATGAATCGTGCGGACTTGGCAAGTTGCATCGGGTCAATTACATGCCTAGAGTCAATAAAAGAGCGGTGTCTCCTTTTTATTATTTCATTCAAATATTTGAGGTTCTTGTCATTTGGTCTCCAATTTGGGTTTTAGATACTTTATTACTTTTGTTGATGATTATTTCAAAGTTACTTAGTTATATTTAATGAAAAGTCATTCAGAATTATTTTCTACGTTTCGAGCCTTTATTTCTGAAATTTATACTTAGCTTGGTGAGCATATGCATGGCCACGGGCTAGTTTAGGCTCGGAATCAGTCCGGTCAAACCCAAAATTGGCCTATTAACCAGTTTCGCACTGCAGTTCAGAATTGGAACCAGCCCGTGGCTATAAAGGTCCAACTTTGAGCGGTTTAAAACCGCCAGCTTGAACTGCCAGTTCAGAGCCGTTACACTAATGACTCTTTAAGATTATCTCTTTCATTTTTCATTTTTTCACACAAATTCTCTCAAATTCTCTCTAGCACTCAATTCTCTCAAATTCTTTCTAACTATCAAGTCTCAATTACATTCTCGGTTCTCTAATTTCTTATTTTCTTTATTTATTATCTCCTTCAATATTTTTGTATTTTAAATTCTTTTTTCATACCCTTTATATATTTTTTGCAATATACCATATATATTTTTTTATATATCTAAAAAAAGGATAAGTAGAAGTAGAGCTAGTGGAAAGACAAGAGCACAATGGGAGAATCTGATTATCCTAATTCTCATGATTACACGGATTGGAGAGTTGATATAGATGATGAAATCAACATTATTCCTAATATAGAGCAAGTCCACACGCAAGAGTTTTCATCCTCCTACCGGTGTCCAAAAAATGTCAATAACAAGGGAGCGAGAGGAGACATCAAATATATGGGAGTATTTCATGAAAGTTGAAAAATTATGAAGTAAGTCCAAAAAGGTATGAATTAATTTGTACATATTGTGGTAAAATATACAAATATACAAGTGAACAAGGATATGAAATATTTAAATGGCATCTTTCGAAACATCCAATCAAAATGGAAATCGACACCAACTAACAGTAAATTTTCGGCTCCTTTATTTCGTTTTAATGAGAAAACTTATAAAGAAGAATTCGATAAATTTATTTTCATTAAATATTTATCATTTAGTTGATGAAAAATTTGATTTTAATCAATTTATACAAAATTCATATGCTTCACAAGCAAAATGTGTTCTTAGAAATACAGTTAAACATGAAATTTAAAAATTTTATAAAAAAGAAAAAAAAGATTTACAAACTTTTTTTATGAACTTTAATGGATGTGTGTATCTAGGTAGCGATATTTAGAATGATCATTGGCAAACCAATTCCTATATGGGTATAACATTTCATTGAATAGATAATAATTGGAATATTCAAAAAAGAGTTATTGCATTTAGAATTTTATACGGTAAATAATATCTATAGATTAATTAGGCAAATTTTAGAAGAATATTATTTGCTTAATAAATTTTTTTCAATTGATTTTGATAATGCTGCGGAAAATATTGTTTCAATTGTTGAACTGGAAAATATTTATAAACCTATTTTTGGTGGATAATTTTTTTTACGTTAGATGTGCTTGTCATATTTTAAATTTATGTGTACAAGATGGTCTAAAAAATTTTCAAATTTTTCTCAATCGATAAAAATAGCAATTCAATATTTATGGAAACATTCTCAAATAATGAAAGAATGGTCAAAATTTTGTAGAACAAATAAAAAAACCAAAAATATTTTCAAAAGACATTCTAAATTATTGAAATTCTACTTATAAGTTACTTAATAAATCTTTTGCATATAAATATTTATCATGTCTATTTATTTTAAATAATATATCTCCAACTAATTTATACATACAAGAATGTGATAGTTGTAAATGTTTTTTAGATATTTTAAAATTTTTTAATGATGCAACTTATACTTTGTCCTGTGTTTATTATTCTACCATGCATTTATTTTCAATAGAATATATTAATATTGTTGGAGTTTTTAAAAAAATGAAAATGATGAGAATTTAGTAAAACAATGCAAACAAAATGGTTATATTATTATGGAAAAATTCATATTATTTATTTAGTTGTTTGTTTTTTTTATCCACGTTACAAATTAGATGGTTTATGTGATTATTTGAATACGTATTATGAACATTTAAATTTAATTGAAATGGTAAATATTAAAACTATACAAATAATGGTTAAAAACATAATAATAGAATTATATAATGAATTTTATAGAACATATAATCTAGGTGACAGTGGATGTGGATTTTCTCAATCTAGTGACTTACAAAGCGGGAACACAAATAAAATTAGTAGATGGTACCAACTTTTGATGCATAGGCAAAAAAGGAAAAAGAAAGTAATATAAAGTAATTTTGAAATAGAGAGCTATTTAATCATGTTTTTTGAATTTTATGAATCTTAAGGTAGCACAAAATTTACAATATTGGATTAGTGGAATAAGCATTCGACCCAATACTCAATTCTTGCTATGATTGCAAAATAAATTTTAGCAATCCTTTGTTCAACAGTTGCGATAGAATAAGCATTTATCCCTAGAAGTAATATTTTAGATTAATGACGTTCAAGATTAACTTTCAAATCGGTGAAGTTTTAAGCTTGTGTTGATTGGACAAAGACTCGATATAGACAACAAGAGATAGATCGCAATAATAAAGCCGAATTCTTTGATGATGAAGATACCACCACTACCAGTACATGAATGAGTTGCGACGATTGAGGATGAGATAAATATGGAGTTATCAAAGGTAAGAGAACTACATGAGTTTTGATTCTTCTATCTCTAAGAAAATATGTAGACATTTAATGATGAATCATTAAGTTCAGGCCTCCTCTCCCTCTCTTTTTTCCCCTATATCTGATTACAACTTTTATTTGATAATACATTATTTAATAATTAAATAATTCATTATTTTCTTTTATTTCATAATCCATTATTTGATAATTTGATCACAATTTTATTATAAATTCATCACAATTTAATTTTTAAACTCAAAAATCTTTTAGAAAAAAAAAATGAAACCAATTCGAAAGAATCAAGAATTAAAACAACCAGTGGTCAGAACCGCTGAAACCTTAAGTGGTGGTTCCGATTCCTCTAAATTTGAAATCAGAACCGTCAGTTCGTGAACCAAAACTGGCAATTCCCTAACCGTGGCTATGCCTAGGTGAGCGTATCAAAGTTTTGCATTTTGATAATGCTAAAGAGCATTTTTCTGCACCTTTTTCTAATTTTGTGATTCAACGTGGTATGATTCATGAATCTTTTTATCCTGATATCCCTCAACAAATGGTGTAGCTAAAATGAAGAATAGACATTTATTGAAGTCACCAGTTCCATGTTATTTGAGATGAAGGTTCCTAAAATCTTTTGGTCTGATGCTATTCTTATTGCATTCTATCTTATTAATCGTATACCTCCTTTTGTTTCGCAAGATGATATTCCTTTCTCCATTTTGTTTTCCAGTTAGCCTTTGTTTGCATTGCCAGCCCATACTTTTGGTTGTGTTTGTTTTGTTCATGCTCATTGATTTGGAGTGTTAAAACTTGACCCCAGAGCCATTAAATGTGTGTTTTTGGGCTATTCTCGTACTCAAAAAGGCTATTGTTGCTGTTCCTTAACCTTGAGGAAATACTTTATTACTGCTAATGTTTCATTTTTTCAGTTTACTCCTCATCATGAAGTTTCAATCATTGTTTCTAAGGTGGATGAAGACTTACATGTAACTATCATTCAGTCATCTATTTCAACCGTCTCACAAGTGTTTAAACAAAAATCTCCTCCTCTTAAGATTTATACTTGGTGTTCTCAAGCAGCTACTGATTCCCCCATCCTCCCGTCACTATGGCGTCATCTTTAGCTGCATATTTACCTTAGTTGATCCTTATGTAATATCTAATCTTGATCTTCCTATTACTCACTACAAAGGTGTACATGCTAACACTCAACACTATGTTGAGAACTTTGTCTCATACAGTTCTATGTCTTTTTTTTTTCGATCTTTTTTATTCACCGATGATCAATATCATGTCCCCAAGTGTGTAGCTAAGGCATTACTAAGCCCATGCTAGAGGACAGTTATGAAAGAAGGATTAAAAGCATTACAAGTTAATGAAACTTGAAACTTGGTACCTCTTTTGTTAGGCAAAACTGTTATTGATTGTCAATATGTGTATATTGTGAAAGTCAATCGTGATGATTCTCTTGCTCGCCTAAAAGCAAGATTTATTGTGAAAGAGTATGCTTAGGTGTATGGATTTGATTATTTGGACACTTTTTCTCTTGCTGCTAAGCTTACATCTATTCGTATTTTGATCTCTCTATATTCAGCAACAGTTTTAGACTAATGACTTAAGAAAGTTAAAGTATTTCTTAGGAATTGAAGTAACACAGTCAAAGAAAGGTATTATCCTATCATAGTTGTTTTGGATTTGCTCATTGAGATATGTATGAATCTATTGATTCACCTATGGAACAAGAAGTTAAACTAGTAGATAATGGAGGAGAAATTCTTGATAATCATGAGAGATATAGAAAATCAGTAGGTAAGTTGTATTATCCCACAATTACTCGATTAGATATTGCATTTTCAGTTAGTGTGGTAAGTTAGTTTTTGTCTTTCTCTCATATATTTCACTGAGATGCAGTTTTTCGAATTTTGAAATACTTGAAGAAGGCTCCAAGGAAAGGAATTGTTTATCAAAATCATGGTTATAGTTGAGTTGAAAAATCCTTTGATGCTGATTGGGCATGATCTCCATATAATAGAGGATCAATTACTGGTTACTGTACCTTGATTGAAGGAAATCTGGTGTCATGGAAGAGTAAGAAATAGAGTATTGTTGCCCATTCTAGTGATTAGTCAAAATATATAGCCATGGCACAAGTGACATGGGAATTAATGTGGATTCAGTAGCTCCTAACTAAATTAAGCTTTAAAGCTTTAGCTCCTATGGTTCTATGGTGTGATAACAAGGCATCAACACATATAACTTTCAATCCCGTGTTTCATGAAAAAACAAAACACATCGAGGTCGATTATTATTTTATTCGAGAGAAGCTCTAGAGTGGAATGACTTTTCTCAGTTATATTAGGACCGATGAACAGTTTGTAGATATTTTTATTAAACCATTAGATATCAGGTAAATAGGATATGTTTATAATAAGTCGGGCATGTTTGATATTTATACTCCAGCTCGAAGGGAGAGTATTAGAGATATGAAAAGGCGTAGTACGGTCTTTGCGTTATCAAGAGTTGTTGTGTACATATATTTTTAGTTTTATTAATAAAATATGTAGACATTCTCCCTTCCACGGCTCGATGGCTTTCTTTGTCTTGGTCACTAGATAGAGTGCAAGTTTAGTCATTGTTGCTGAAGCGTATAAAGTTAGCACTGGCTTTAACATTGATTGTTAGCTTCTTCTTCTTTTTTCTTTCTAATTTACCTTTGTTGAGACTATCACAGATTACACGAGAAAGTTATCCTGAAAAGGCTGTTTGACCACCCACTTATGAGAGTGGTCGCTTTTTGTTTTGGGCGAGGATCGTTAGTTTTCCAATTCACCTTTGTTGGCATATAGTCTCTGTCGGTCATTTTTTGGGATTTTACATAGTAAGACATGGTTTTTTTTTTGTCAATGCCAAATTGCTCGATAAACTGTCAAACAGGTTCTACGTACATCCAGCATATTGTCGTTCATCTGAGGTGACTCGGCCGACGTGAACCAATTGTTTCCTCTTCGTTTTCTGATACTCTCCATTCTACAGCATGGGCACCGCAGGTACATGGCGACGAATAATGATTGCACCAGAGGGACCCAGAGGACGTGGAAGAGACAAGAGAAATCTGCACCAGTAGCAAATATGCTGCAGTATAAAACTCCAAACTTTGTTCCTTTTGATTGATGTCGTCAATCACAGACCCCACTTGGATTTTGATTGACAGCCATCCTTTCGTTCGGTTCATGCATCTTCCTTTGATGGGCAACGAGGGTTTCCATTTCAACCAAGTCATGTCATTTGATCCACCACCCAGTTATCCCAATTTTTGACTCTTGCGCACCTGCTTTTGAATCCATTTGCTTTACTGTTTGCGTGAGGATATTTTTCTCGCAGCGTGCGGTCGACGCGTGTCGCGGATGGTCGGGCTCGGGATTTCCTAATAGAGCAATCCACCTGTTTTTCTCTCCCCCCCTAGGGAGAAGCAGATGCAAATAGGATTACTGGAGGGTAACATCCGAATCGAGCTTTAGTCAAGCCATAATCAACCAAAAATCTAGAGGGATGTGGCCATTGCTTGTGATTCCCTGTCGACGCACGCCATGATGGGAATTTTTGAATGAATGGAGACGGGAACGATTAGGCGAAAATGCACTGAATGGCTGTAGCAGATGAGAGTGACTTTGCAAGCGCGGTGCGCAGCATCCCAGATGATCCGATTGGCCGGATCATACCGGGTCCTCACTTGGAATCCACATGATCCAATGGCTTAGATGAACCAAGCTCATATGAACTCGAGATCATTCAAGTATTGTTCGACTCATGTGGGTTTTCAAATTCAAAGCTCTTTCTCTAAGTATTGCTCGACTCACGTGGGTTTTCAAATTCAAAGCGAGCTCTCCCTCTCTCTCCAATTAATTTTGCCTATGGTTAGGCTGCAATAGACTTGATGAACAGCACAGCATTTTCCAAATCCCTCGTTGGTCACGGACCATGGTCTCAACACCACGTATCTAATTTCAGTTCGAACCGTGACTGTTTAATGTTCCGCGAAGTTGGTTTTGTTGAATTTTTGCCAAAGAAGCGTTGGGTCACCGGATTAGCGCTACTAGTTTTGGCTTGACGTTAAGCAGTATTGATCTCGGGGTCTATGTTAGGGTACTCTAGGTTAAAGCGTGGTCCTCCAACCGATTGATTACTTCAACCGTCTTGACCTTTCGATCAAACGATACTCCTAACCACTCCGGGGTTCGGTCAATATGTGACGGTGAAGCATTGTTCACGTACTCCGGTTACGAATAGGAGTTCATCCATTATACAGATGATTTATCTTATTTTACGTTGCGTTTGCATTATACGATGTCGGAGTATATAATCTCGCCACCACCGCCGCCGTCTTCCACGGTCATTTGCCGCCACCATCGAGCGGCCACTACCACCGGGGTCATCACCCGACACCGGCCCTAATACCACCCTATCGCCCCCTCCCGTCGCCGCAACACAAATCACGGAATTGCTTTCTCCATTCTCATAAACCATTCCTCAGTCATTTCCTAGCGCAAGCTAGCAACCAGCGCAGGTTTATTAACGCGAGAAAATTCTACACGATGTCGCCTCCAAAGCCCTTCCTCGGACGGAGTCCCGCGACGTTGTTTGCGAGGATCTTCCCACGGGAGGCAGCTTCAGCATCGTCAGATCTTCATGTTCCTTAAAGTTGGCGAATACTCAAATCTTCTCTTAAAAGAAGACGAGATTGAATTGTTGACTAGTTATCGTGTTCATACTTGCAACTGGCAATACGCCCAAACTTCAGTGCTCAGGTAATTTTCACCATCTATGAACCAATTTACTACGTTACGTACAGCACCACTGTCTGGGTTATCGCAGTTACCACCAATTTCCAAAAGATTCCCGGTTGCCAAATATGATTTGTTTAATGCGGAAGGTGCGCGCACCTGCTTGAACTTCGTTTGTTCTACTCAAGCCTTTTTCCTGGACCTTGCCCACATTCCACGTCTGATCGCAGAAAGGCACCAATCTCCAAGTCTCCCTTTTGAAAGTTAACAGAGAATATAGAATGGTCCTGCCTCATTATGTTAGCATTAAATAATCACCCCCACATAGACAATTACTGAGTATTATATAGCACCAAAAGCACATACACTAATGGTGCTTCATTATTATTGATGAAAAGCGGGTTACATGCATGCACCGACATCGCGAAAATCGCACCAGATTTTCGAGATCTAATGCGGGGAGAGCGAGAAGTGCGATGACAACGGCTGAAAGATGCGCGCGATAATAGGTACGACGCAATACTAGGCGCCGTGTTCACGACACTCCGAAGAAACACCGACTGTTCTTACATGTCTGAAACATTGCCATTAACTAAGTATCACAGGCTAGAACACAAAGATTAAACAACCCTTCTTATCACTGATCAACACTGTTATTATCTAATAAGCAAGCTGGTCGTCAAAACGGTGCTGGTGATGAGTGACGAGGTCCTCGAGCATCCAGAGATCAGCCGAAGACGGCTCGGCGCCCGCGCTTGGCTCAAGCGGCCCCTCAGCCGGCTCCAACCCCAGGAAAGATTCCAAGCTGGCGATCTGCTCCTTCAGCTCGCATCCCGTGGCACCGGCCTCATCCTTTGGCTCAGCCAATCGGGCCGGTTCGTCGGTAGCCACGCACCTCTTCTTAGCCGACGGCTGGGCCGGGGCCGGGGCCGGGGCCGGGGGCTGGTGGGGGGCGGAGAAGTTGAGCTTGGCCTTGTCGCCGCGGATTTGCTTGGCGGCTTCGTCGTAGGCTCGAGCCGCCTCCTCGGCGGTCTTGAAGGTGCCGAGCCAGACGCGGACGCCCTTGTGGGGGTCTCTGATCTCGGCGGCCCACTTGCCCCACGGCCTCTGCCGGATCCCTCTGAAAACGTTCTTGCGAGCCCTCTGGCTCTGGCTCTTGCTCTTCTGGGTTTCCGACACGTGTCCATGACCCGCCTCCTCACTCTTCCTCTCTACGCTCATCGTCAATAGAAAAAAAAAAAACACTTAGATAACTAAACAACAATCCTACCTTTTGGCCATTAAGTAAACAATAACAACAAGTTTAGATTAACATTGATCTAAAGATGATATATACTAAATAATAACACGATATAAATGACAGTACTCATCTTAAACGCTTAGTCAAAATTGCAGAACATCGCCCAGAAGCTTATAGCGCCTTTGGTTGGAGTACTTTAGTTATATGTTCTTTCTTTGCTGATTGATCTAGTGAGGCGAGTCTACCGTATGAATCACAAGTACTAGTTCGTCAAGTCGAGGATAATTATTTGGCCAACGAAAGGGCCACATCAATTTGAAGATCACGCAAGAGAAAAAGAGAGAGAAAGAAATGGTGAATGAAACTCAGTCATGTGATAAACGCGACAGACCTTGGTGGAGTTGGTTAGGGACGAGAGAGAAAGGGCTGGGATGGCCATGGGCAACCGGACCGCCGAAGCCGAGGAGGTCGGAGACGGGGTCGAGCTCGGACCAGGGGTCGTGAGTGGTCAGCTTCCGGTTGGGACGGCGGTGGTCGAGCCGCTCCTCGATGTAGTCGGAAATGATCGCGCCTCCACACATCGCGCACAAAGTGAGAGCTGGTTCATCAGAGAAGAGCGTGAACGAAGGACTTAAAAGAGTGGAGTAGAGAGAGGTTTATAAACTTAATTTGAGGGCGAGTGAGGGAGGGAAAGGGGGGACGGATCCAATTCAGCCAATCTCTTATTAGGGGAAAAAAAAAAAAGTGACAAAAGCGATGGGGCGCCACTGTTCACCCGGTTTTGCCCTTCGTCTCTCTGCATGCTGACCACGCGATGACGAGCGAATCGTACGTTATTGACCGGCCATGATGCCATTCATCTCTCTCGGTTTTGCCTTCCTCTTTCCTCTAAAGTAGTCACGTTACGTTACGACGGACCTGAGATTTTATTCGACGTTCCATCATCGTCTTTAAAAAGGGGAAAAAAAAAGGAAAATTCTTCTTTGTACTCTCGATTTCAATGAAGTCGCGTGTACATCATGAACACGATAAGTTTAGGGACGGATCGTAGAGGAAAAGCAAACGTTATTATCGCGAGGGCAATGCCGGCTTACTAATAGTTATCATTAAGGGTGATCGTTTTCGGGATGGGCCCGACTTCCACCTTGAAATCGAGAACCATCCACAAAGGGTTGGATTTACAAATTACGAATTGGGAACTACTTACTAGATCTTGGACTCACTCGAGAGTCGAAATCATCGGACGGGTCCTTTTTTGAGATGGGTCCATGAAACTGGTTATGCCTTCTCAAGACTCCCCAATGCCCACCACCCCAATGCCTTAAATCCGGAAATATGCACATTTCAAAAACTTGGAAATATGCATGTTCCTAAAACCTGCAAAGTATAAATACCTTTAAACCTGCTGGATACAAACAAATCTAGAAATACGATTGACATCCATTTTTAAAAATTGTTAAGAGTGTGGTTCATATTCTCCATAGATAAGAAGGCATAAGAGTTTTTCAATGAGCGAACAAGGCCGCGGGAGTACAGGGAGCTAGTCGGCGAGGGTCTTAGGAACATCACCTATGGGACGCCAAATGGCTTTATAACTTAAGTTAATATTTTATTAGTATTTTGGGCTTCTGCCATCTCTTTCTCTTATAATTGAGAGTTCTAGCAAAAATTTGGGAGATTTTAACTATAGTGAATTCCTCTATTAGATATAATTCTAATTTAAAGGTGAATTAAAATAAATCTTGTATCTCAATTTCTCTTTCTGGCATTTACTCTCTATTTCGTTTTGTTTTGCCTCTAATCCTAACAAATATATGAAAATGGACACCTTCATCACAATTTCAAGGTAAGAGTGATCAATAGAGGGCCTCAGGCTAGAGGTGAGAGGTGATTGAAAGTGAGAGAGTTGAGACTTTAGAGGAATCGTGAAAGAGAAGAGAGAGAGATAAGGTGTCTACGAGCGTTGCTCATTGAACGAGATTGCCAAATTAGGGATTTTGAAGTTTTTAACCTAAAATAAAACACACACACACACACAAACATATACGTACTGGTCAGGTTCAGGTGGGTGGTTCCACGTCTGTAATCGGGAATCAGATCAGTACTCACCAGTTTCAAAAATCGACCAGTCCTCATGAAAATTGCTTAGAACCGATCGATTTGGTCTGGTTCTAGGTGATTCCCAGTTCTTTTGTGTACCCCTAAGTGGTATTACGATTTTTTTTTGTATGTCTCGTAAATCGATTAAGTCGAGGTCATCGGCTCGTGTGAATGGCTCAAGCCATAGTGACTTACAAGCAAGTGGTGAGATCTAAGCTTGAACGAGTGACTCCAATTCATGAATTGGGAATTCCCCGTAATCCCAACCGTTGGTGTCGATCTAGGGATTTATCATGCCCATTTTGATGAAAACTTTAACCAAGAAGCTTTCTTGGTAGGACTTCAACGAACCACGTTGTCTGGGACACATGTTGTCATAAGTTGCAAGACATGTCTTGATACATGATCTTTTTTCATTGATCTGCACAACAAGACAAGTCCCTAGGACAAAATATTGCGATCACATTGATGTCACCTAATATTTGCAATAGTCCCTTCGGAGCACAACATGTGTGTCGCCTTCCCCTCCTGTCTCCCCCCCTCTCTCTCTCTCTCTTCGTTATTTTTTTCCTCGTCTTCTCCGTTGTTTTTTTCACAGCTAACATCCACGGCCACAAGCCCGAAGTTCTTGTGGCCATGGCTTTCGTGAGCTTGAGCTCAAGTGACAGAATGGCGGTAAGATGTCAAAGCACCGAGTCCACGAGCGACGAGCGTCTCAATCTAGCTCGGGCCACCATGGCCACGAGCTCGAAGCTCAAGTGGCCAAGGCTACCCTTAGCTCTGTGTTTGAGGTCGAGCTCTATGGTCAAAGCGGCCCCATGACGGACGCAAGAGGAAGAAGAAGAAAAGCAAGTGCTAATGGGAGAGAGAGGAGAAAGTAACGCAGAGGGAGAGGGAGGGAGAGAGAGAGAGGAGAGGGGGGGGGGGGCGGGGAGAGATGACCGGTGGGCCCAATGGGCCAACTCAATGGACTTTTGTAAACATTATGCGACTTGGGACCAATTTTGAAACCAGTTCGTAACTACAATAAAAAAGATATAACTTCTCTAATTTGAATGCAATTCAATCTCATTTATTCCTTCTCTATTCTTCATCTTCTCTCTCTATTATTTGGAGCAATATTTTTAGGGATGAATAGAGAACGGAGCTTAAAAAATTATTTTGATGAATTGGGAACAAAATTTTATAATTTGTGTTTTATTTACATGTTTGAAATTTTTATTATTTATAATTTTATATGGCTACATGTTTGGATTTTTCATCGTTTATAGTTATGCGTGATCATGTATTTAGCGGATAGGGATTTATGTTGATCATATTTTATTTTGATCGTTTTGTTACTTATACTATTTTGTTGTATTAAATGAAATGAAGAAAGAAAAAGAAAAAAAAAAGGTTTTCAAGTAAACCCTGAAATCTGACCAAAAAAACAGGGTAGATTCTACACCGATTATGAAAAAACTGGATAGGTTTTAGGTTCCTCCCCACCATCGAACCGGTTCCCCCTATCCGTGCGTTCTATATTCTCCAAATGTATATATTTCATGTAATCGATGAATACTTAATTATCCATACAAAGCATATATAATTAAACCAAGTGTCACCGATGTAAATTATAACGTGATTTATATTGTCTTAATTATAGGGATTTATGAATACACAATGTTGGCTTCTCAAATTTAAAAGGAAAAATAAAGAGAAAATTAGTTGATCTTGACATTATCTTTTTTAGTTTCAGTTTGTGACGCTCTTCAGACATCCAGAAACCCTTACACGATCAATCCTGCGCTTGAGACGTGATTGACAAGAAGGGATTCGAGATTCCAAACACGACAAAGTTCTTTCTATCTTTCTATTCAAAAGCTGTTGAATAAAACTTGGAAACTTTACAATGTCTTTTGGATGATATCTATGTTTTATCGCCGGGGACCTCCTTCCCCAAGTGCTTGAGACCCTTGTAGCCCCACGGACAATTCCCGAACCTCTCAGCCCGGCCGCCCGTCCCCCGGATATCTGCGATGCACGAAACGCTGAGCCCATGGTCCTTCCCGAGTTTCCTCACATCTTCCTCGACCCCGACTCCGGTGAACGTGTAATTAGGGCTGGTGAGGAGCGAACTGGGACGGATACAAGTTGGACTTGTAATTGAGGTGGTACTTGATGTCGAGGGCCACCATGAAATCCTTGGCAGGCTCGAAATTGCGAACTCAAATCAAGACGATGTTCATAAGCACGCTATAATTCTTGTTTTCGAATGGATATACTTTGAAGGATAACCACGCTTTAATTATGCCCGAAAATCAGAGATAACATTAGAGCATAAAAATGCTGACTTAGCTTAAATTTTGGAACAGTTGACAGTTATTCAACCATTGTAGACATACAAAGTAAGAGAGATTATAATACGTGCAAAAACTTCAATGTTAAGAACTAGGAGAGGACCTCTCAATTCATGGACAAGCACATAGATTGGACTTCTATATCTTAAGGAAAAGTCAACAATCCTATGTCAAAAACAGAAACAAAGTGGAAAAAAATAAAATAATCCAGGATCCAGAATTTATGTCCTTCAAATTCCTGTAACCCCATAGCTCAGTCCTAGTTGCAGGACCTGCTAGCCAAAGGATGAATAACCAACTCTATGGAATAACTCGGTCTTAGCCCTCGTCCGTGGAGTAGCCAAAAGGATTTGTCCGCTTGTCTCTCCGTTAGAAACTCGAATTGATAATGTCTAAACCTTGGATTAGACCCTTCAAGCTCACACGGCCCACCCGAGGACCTGCCTGCTCCGTCCAGTTCAGATGAATGCCGACGAGCAGTACGTTCTGGCACGGCACGCTGGGGCTGCACAGCATGGTCACTGCCTCCTTGCTGTTGTACGTGCCGGTTATGTTCTTGAACAGCATGTTGTTGAGCTTCACTAGTGAGGCCTGAACCCCACAAGAGGAAATTTTGCAGATCAATTAATTAGCGACTTGGTGTCAAGATTAAGGCATACGTGTTGGGAAATGAAGAGCGAGTTCTTGAATGAATTGCTTAGCTTCATGCTTGTGTACCTTCTGGATGTTGCATTGCTTTGATGGGCAGTACTCTTGATCTATGATGATGGGGTTGGTGACGTTGGTCATGATGATGTTCTCGAATATCATGTCGGAAGCCTCACTTGGCGGAGCTCCGGGCCATGTCTTCACTCGGACGCCGTTCTGCGTCCCGTTGATCGTGCAGTTGCTCACTCTGATCAGCTCCACTTTCTCCTCATTCTTGCGTTTGCCTAGGCTCCCGACACTGCCATGACGGAGACAAGAGTTCACATTGCAATTGGGATCAAGCACAAACTCGATTTCGATCTCGATATTGGCATGTCAAGCTGGCATTGCATTTCAGGAGTATAATACTAGAATTCTGCTCGCACGGGGGCATGGTCAATGCTGCGTGATCGACCGTACATTAATCGGAAGTGCTACTGCCTACCTGATTCCATGTCCTGGACCGCAATCTACGTAGGAAACCGATATATTGTTGTTGCCAGGTCCGATCGAGACGCAGTCATCCCCAACGCCAATAGTCGAAGAAGTAACGGAAACGTTTGCTGAATGACTAACGTGGATTCCATCGGTGTTTGGGCTGTCTCCCGGTGCCATAATGCTGACGTTGTGCACTCGGATGTTACTGGACTTGTAGACGCTCATGTGGAAGCTCTTGCCGTTGAGCAGGTTGATGTGGTAAATCGTTGCGTGCGAGACGTTGCTCAATCTCAGTGACTGCATAAGATGAAGCACGAAGAGATTGTTACAGCATCAATTGGAAATTAATGGCCCAACCTTCGGAGGCGAATTGAAGTCGAACCTACAGTTATCAGCTTGTTGCATCTGCTTTTCTTCTGGCAGCTTGGGTCTTTCCAGGCTTCTGATCCTTGGCCATCGAACAAAGCCCTCCCGGTCTCGCCCGTGAGGACTAGTCCGTGCAAGTCTCGGAAAACGATCCAATTGTTGGACGGGAACTGACTGGGGGACGTCGGCGCCTTCAGAGTCCCTCTGACCTCCACTCTCGGGGAATAGGGATTGCGGCACGGTCCGGTGAACGAAGCTGGACCGACCAAGAACGTGTTGTCAGGTACATAGACAGTCGAATTGCCGGGGTATGCGCATGCTTCCTCCCACGCTGACAAGAATGCCTGTTCAACAATTGCTTAGAGTCAAAATATGCACCTGTCCCCAAGACTTGTTCCTCCAATTTAACTACTTCAATTTTAGTACATATATGTAACTGTTAACGATTGTGATATGTCAATGTGCGTATTAAAACTCGAGAATGCACCGTGGTGCTATCCGTCTTTCCGTCGGCCACCGCTCCATAATCCATGACATCGAAAACTCCCACCAGCGATACTGGAGTCATTGGAGGGTCTCCACCCATTTGAACCGGAGCAGTCCCGATTGGAACATCCGCCAGAGGCGAAGGCACGGGCGATGTTGGAGTCATTGGAGGCTCCCCGCCTGTTTGAGCCGGTGCAATTGGGAAAGGATCATCCGCCAGAGGTGAAGGCAGGTCTCCGCCTATTTGAACCGGAGCAGACGCGAATGGATCATCCGTCAGAGGTGAAGGCGCAGGCACGTGGGCATCGGCCGGGGTTGTAAAACATGTGGCCATCACCAGACATATTCCGATTATGGGAACTGTTCTCGACGTAAGCTTCATGCTCCTTTCTTTTCCTCTCTTAAATCACCGCCTCTGAGCTAAGCTCATGCAAGTTTTTCGCTAAGTACAGATGTTGAAAGCACTTTATAAAGCAATTAGCACTAAATTCAGCAATAAATTGAACCATGTTTCTGAGGGGGGGTTTCCCCTCTGGTCATAGTAACTGCTCTGCAATTTAAAACCATCAACACATTCGAAACTTGTTCGTGTTAAATTCCATTTCATTACTGTTAAATGACCTCTTATTGACACATATACCTCTGTTCTTGCAGTTCCAAGCCTGGAGGAAATATCCCAACCTGGTCACAGATAACATTGATTTGGGTCACATCTTCATGCAAGATGTAAATCCGCTGGACAAGTTTCGCATGACATTGTCTGCGGCAAATACTTGCGGTGTGTACTTCACATACTCTTCTTTTGATTTAAAGTTCGCTTTTCTGATGTTGAACTTCTTGTTGTTGAACTTGGTGAAGATTCTCTTACCACCACGCTTGGTTGAACATCAAGTTTACAGTTGCTTGATAATGGATCCAGATGCTAGGTAGTTGGTGCCGCCATCAAAGGAGGCAAAGATACAGATATTACTCTTCAGAATGGATTGTACACGCTTAATCACATAGAAGAGCTGGAAAAAGTAGATAGCAGCACCAGCCTAAAGGACAGAGCTTAGAAAGAACATGTCGGAGGTCGGACATTCCCTAAACTTCAGACGCTAGAATACGAGGGTATTACTGGAACCATGTACAAGACAGACTCTGGATACTCCACCCAGGAACTTTGCTCTTGTACATCTCCACAAAAACCACTCCTCTGCACTTCTTAGCCGCCGTCTTGCTATCAATAAGCTCATCATGACAAGGCGCCGCCGGGTCTCGAACCGCCTCGTGGGATTGTTGCGGGATGCAGCGATACTTCGTCTCTCGAGCCATCGGCCTTGGGTTGTAAATTCTGCCTAGTATTGTAAACCCATCTCTTCCAACTTCGTCAAGGGGGTCAGCACGAGGTGCCATTTGAGATTTATCGCAGGTGGGAGCGGCGAGTGAGCTAAGCAAGGAAGCGGTGTATCTACTTTTCTTTGGTTTGTGTCTAGTGAAAGTGTTGGAAGGCCCCAAGATCACTTTATACAAAGCCAATGGCAAGGACACTAAGGATATCTCAAATGTCAATATTTATGTACGGTACTTATTTTTGTGCCAATATTTTTTTTAAATCACTTAAGTGTCAAATCAAAGAAAAAACGATCACTTTAGTGTTAACGATGAGAAATTATGGCGATCTCATTGAAGTTAGCACTTAAATAATTATTTTTCAAAGAATTGACACTAAATTAGTGTCAAATCAGAGGAAAACGATCAATTTAATGCCAACAGCAAGAAATTGCGATGACCTCACTGGAATTGGCATTTAAATAATCGTTTTTCAAAATTGATACTAAAGTTAGCACCGTACATAAATATTGATACTAAAGTTAGCACCGTACATAAAATTGATACTAAAATTATAGAAGGAATAGAGCAAGGACTCACGAGTTCCCGCATTATTGATCCCCAGGATCCACAAGCACTTGTAAAAAGGAGTAAGAGTTTCTGGGAAGATGCTATGCCTCATCGTCCCAAAGATTTTAGGACCATAACCACATACTTTTCCATTGGTACGTTTCCGCATGGACAACCTTGACTGGGTCTATGGGTTTTCCTACAAGTGATTCTAATAAATTGAGTTAGCACCAACAAAGTCCATGAAATCCATGATGCAGTCCAACAGGAAATTTGTCAAAAAAGTCATAAACCCATTGCACTTTTGTTAATTCAGTCTTAAACTTTTTGTATTTGTGTCAATTTAATTCTAAGCAATTTTTTTGGCCAATTTAGTCATAATCCTTGCGCATTTATGCCAATTCAGTCCATCCAACCAACTTTGGCTAGTCGACACTGGCGTGGACTAAGCTGGCGTCTATACGGCAAATTTTAATAATTTTTAAATAATTTTCCAAATATTTTATTTTTTCTTGTCCTTTTATTTTTTCATCTTCTTCTTCTAGCCATTTATTGGATCGACAACTAGCTAGAGGTGAGGCCTGCGAGGCTTAACCTCGTTAGCCACTAGTTTTGTCGTTGCTGGGCGAGGTCAAACTAGCCTAGTAGCGGCGGCATCGGTGGTTGGTGTGGTTGAGCCTCGTTGGCTAGAGGAAGAAAATGAAAAAAATATTCCAAAAAATATTGAAATATTATTAAAAATTATTCCTTTAGCATCGTTCGGCCAAAATTGGCCAAATGAACTGAATTGGCACAAATATAAAATGTTTATGATTGAATTAGCACAAAAAGAATTACCCTTAAATTGATATAAATATAAAATGTTTAAGACTGAATTTGTAAAAGTGCAATAGATTTATAACTTTTTTGACAATTTTATGTAGTTTCAACTTATCACAATTGTGGGAAGCACTATATTATGGTGATAGTTGCCATTATCCTAGCCACCATAGCAGTCGCTGGGGGCTTCTTTCTTTTTTTTTTTTTACGCTGAGGAAAATGTTTTTTTTTATACTAAAATTTTTCCTTAATTTTCGGGCAACAAATGATCTCTCTGTTGTTTGAATTATGCGCATTACCGTTCCAGCTAAACACATGGGAGAGAAACTAACCGTGGTCCACGCCCCGCCTTACAAGGACTGTGATGATAGTTACGTAAGCGTTAACCGTAAAAAACTACATGCGAAAATTCATTCACAAAGATTGTTGATCTTCAAGATTATCACGAGCCAAGAGGATCAAGGCATACCTTTCTTCATAGCGAAGCCTTCGATGATTGTTGCGAAAAACAGGAGATGACAAAGTCCGATTTCTCTCCCTTAATCCTTTGTCCTTTTACAGTAACTATGAAGATAGAAACCTATGTCATTATGAAACTTCGTTTTCGATAGGATGGAGAGAGGACCGGACTTCTTTTTTAAATAAAGGCCATTAACAGATGCCTCTGCAATAGGTGCCACCCATAAAAAAAAAACACGTGAAGAGTTGCATCTTTTCAATTATGCCTTTCGATAACCAACATAAATTAATTATAGCATAAAATAATTATTAAACCATTATTAATAACATCACATCGGCCACATTTATTTTTACATTCTCCCACTTGGCTAATAGGAGTTTCCGTTCATGGTTTAATAAATACCATAATGTGCACAATAACTTTTTCTTAAATTGGCTATCACATAATAATCAAAATTAATAAAGTAAAGAAGACTAATACGAGTCATAGCGGTCATGTGTCGATGTCATTAATCGACACAATCCCTTTTATGTACTACTACTATTGCTCTCTACTTATCATATTTATATATAAGAAATATAGCAACGGTCCAACTATCTTGTGAAACATTTATTTACTTCCATCATGTATACTAAGTAGAAAATAAGATATATCAAATAAGAGCCCGAACTATTCTCATTCTCTAAAAAATGAGTCCGAGGTGAACCTTATTTCAAATAAGGGCATGAAGCGGCATGGCATGCTTCAAATAAGAGTCTGAAGTGATCGTCAAACCTCAAAAAAGGGGCCTATCTATAAGGCATTTTCATCATTTTCACTTTTGTTTGATTATTTTCTTTTTTTTTAATCTATTTTTCATTTTTTTTAAATTAAAAAAGAAAGAAAGAAAAAACACCCACAGACGGGGCGGGGGGCGGTGAAGGCCTCCCGGCCCTCGCCTTGACTGAGGCAGGGGTTGGCGACCACAGGCGGGAGTGACAAAGAAGGAATCAATTCAAGCTTTTACTTTCGGTCGAACGCGGTTGTATTCGTATTCTTTTCCTCCGTTTCCTATCTTTCGGCCTTCTGTCAGATGACTCTCTTTTGAAAACTGATTCTGCTTCCAGGCACTCGTGTGAATACGGGAGGTCCACCCAGGATATTAACCTTAAAAGAAGCATTCCCAGTCAAATGATTCGGTCATAGGCGTTCATCATGGATTTTTCCGTGGAGGTCATTTGTTCCCAGAGGAACGATCATCTTCCGTGCCAGTAGATTTATAGCGTCATTAGGAAAGTTAAATAAAAGCTGGAATTAAAAAATAAACTTGATATAGAAGTTACCCAAATAAAAGATGATAGCTTAATATCTAATTAAGTTGGTAACTTCAAAAAATTTTTTTTTTGATAAATTTAAGGCGTCTCTAAGAAATGCATATAAAAATATAGGGAAAACTATCAACAAAGTTCCAAACTTTTTGCACTTTTGCCGATTCAATCTTAAACATTTTGCATTTTTGCTAATTTAGTCCTTACTACCAAAAATGGCCAAAAATCGCTAAAATGGCAGGACCGATGCAAACGTGGCCAATTTTTAATGATGTTTTAATATTTTTCTATTTTTTTCTTATCGATATTATTTTTCCCCCTTTCTCTAGCTAAATTGGTTTTTCAGTGGGCCCTCCCTGGCCCTCGTTGACTGTTAGTGAGGGTCACTACGCCTTGTCGAGCTGGGGCAAGGTTGCAACCCTCACCCATATTTGGGTGAGGCCAACGCAGTAGCGAGTGAGGTAGCCTTGCCTAGATCTAAGCAAGGGCGGTGAGCTCACCCTTGCTTGGCGAGGCTTTGCGGCCCTCACTAGTCGTTGGTAAGGGCTTGGTGACCCTTGTCGGCCACTGTAAAACCAAATTAGAGAAAGGGAAGGAAAAATATTATTATAAATTGATCACGTTAGTACCGATTGCCCCATGTTAGCGATTTTCGGTCAAAATTGCACAAAAGGATTGAATTAGCACAAATCAAAAGGTTTAGGATTAAATTGGTAAACTTCAAGGGTCTAAGACTGAATTGGCAAAAGCGCAAAATGTTTATGCCTTTTTGAAAATTTTTCCTAAAAGTTCGTAAATGATAAGAAAAGTTGGAAATGAAAAAACACAGATAAATGTTTGTATAAATAACACAAATAAAAGTTGGTAATCCATGGTAATTTAACGAGAGAAAATTTGGCGAGTCCAGCTAATTTAGGTTAACAATCTCAAAAAAGAGTTATTAAATGTAAGGGATCAACACAAAAAAAAAAAATCTAATTAGAATAGTTAGTAATTTACGAAAAACATAAAACGGTGGTAAGTAGTGCAGATGAAGGTAGGTTACTTAAAACATTAATCCAACGTAAAAAGTTGGTAAATCACTATGATTTTAGTTTAGTAATTTCATATGAGAGTTTATGCAATGGAAACATTGGTCAGCTATGCAAATAAATGTCGGCAAATTAGTACAAAATTCATTAATTTGCAAACTTAAACAAAATTTCTAATTTTATAAAACTTTTAGTGAGCTACCAACAAGTTACCTTGATAAAAAGCGATCAAATTGTTTTTTTTTTAACCAGCAGTTCTTTTACATTGGTCAATTAGTAAATTTTACTAGCGCAGTAAAACTCAGTATTTTTTTTTTGGCACGAAAACAATTCTGCGCACAGTAACCAACCAGCTACTATTAACTTCTGTGCCAGTAACTTTCTGCATCTCCTTGTTTTCCTACTTTGCGCAAACACAGCCAAGAAGAGGCATTGGGCTGAACTAATGGCCGATATAATTTAGGGTAGGAAAAAATTTCAAATAATGACTTGAAGTGTCTTATTTTCTCAAATAAAGGCTTGAAGTAGATCTTATTTCAAATGAGAGCTTAAAGTGTTTTCGTTGTTTCAAAAAAGAATATGACCAATGGTATTTTTGTCATTTATTTTAAATTATTTTAAATTTCCTTTCTTTCTTTTCTTTTTTTCCCTTCCTTCTTGCTGGTGGGCGGTCTTAGGTGATGGCTGGCCACCGGCGAGAAGGAAGGGCCCAAAAAAAAGGAAAAAAGAAAAAGGAAAAATGACGAAAATGTCCTTACATGCCTTTCGTCGGAGGAAATTAGGGCATTTCAGGTCCTTATTTGGAATTTTCCTTGAAGATTAGGTGTTGCACTTGCGTGTTATGCCTCTAATCCATATAATACCAGGTTAAGTAGAGGAACAGAAATGAGATCAGACACGATTTTTAACAGACATACGAGCGACAAATATAGTTGGTGTTCCAATCCATACGATAAAAGAAAGAATCCATGAATTGTCGAATCGCGGCGTTCTGTTGGCTTAGATTTTCCCGCGTGCTTGCGTGATTGCGACTTTATCTTGTGAAAATTGCATGCTGCAGTCGCTGGAAGCCTGCAGGACAAGTTTCGAAGAGGAACATTTATAGCAAAATGTATAGATTGTGGGGTTTCCCATACTTTTCTTCTGATAAAAACTCGCCTATAGATGTTAGGCTTTTTGTTGAGTTTGGTGAAGATTTTTGTAACACCTCATTTGGTTTGACACCAGGTTTACAGTTACTTGATCCTGGATCTAAATTTGAGGTAATAAGTACCGAGATCAAATGAGGCAACATGATATTTTAATGTTTAGAATGGATCGAGGACGCGACTAATCACAACGATAGTTGGAATAAGCACATAGCAGCGCTCGTCTAAAGGACATAGCTTAGAAAGAACATGTTGGAGCTCGGACATTCCCTAAATTTCAGACTTTGGAATGCTAGGGTATATTTGAATCAGGTACAAGAACATAATCTAAAACATTATCATGATAAGGAGGCGTCCTGTCTCGAGCCGCCACGTGGGATACTTGCGGGATATATCGCCTCTTCGCTACTTGAAACATTGGCCTTGGGCTGTAAATTCAGTCTCGTATTTGCTAACCAGTTGTCTCTTCCAACTTCGTCAAGGCGTTTGGCAGATGGGAGTGACGAGTAAGCTGAGTAAGAAAGCGATGTATCGGCTTTCCTTTGGTTTGTGTCCAGTGATGGAGTTGGAAGGCCAAAGTGATAAATTCTGGGAAGATGCTACGCCTTATGTTCCCAAAGGTTCTACGACCATAATCAGAAACTTGTCCATTGCATCTTTTCACATGGCCAACCTTGACTTTGTCTAGGCATTTTCCTACAAGTGATTCTAATAAATCGAGTTAGCACAAATGAAGTCGATGACTCAACCAGTGCAACGTGGAGATATTTCGGATTATTTTGACTGATATCGGGGGTATATATAGTTAAGTCTATCCGCTGTTAAAGGTGCACCATAAACTTATTGCTGCGTGAGAAGCGATAGTTGAGGCGTGTGCAACATTGGTGGTATGTATGCCTGCATTTCTTGCAGCTGAACTTCCATTAGCATCTTCCAGTGAGTGAGATTTAGGCAGAAGTACACAATTTCTTTTTCCTTTGGATAAAGCAAACTGTTAAGCACAAGGATGGATAAGTAGGATTCTTTCCCCAGAAAAGAGTGTACACTTTCTAATCCCATACTTAAGTCCCAGAAAGGCAGTCCTAAAGGCTGGTTTAAGTATGAGGAAATGTGGAAGAATGGTTCCTGCCTAATTCCCAAGTCAGTTCCTTATTAAACTAAACAAGGTATACTTGTCGACTCGGATTTCAAGCTGAGACCTTATTGTATGATATATCCATTTTAACTGAGCTTCTGCTAGCTTTTTTAAAGCGGCTCTCCAGTGTATTAATTATCGATGAATTTTGCATACTTACATGATGTCGTTTCCTCAAGGGATCTCCATGAGGTATCTTAGCAGCGTAAGTTTGTGATACATCCGCTTGTAGGAATTGAGACGTCTATTTGTAGTGTTAACACTGTTCTTTAGTGAACCGAACATACATTAATAGCCGAAATCCAAACTGAGGAAACATGAAATAACAAAGTTTGTGTCAAGCCATGTCTAGCCGCTCGATTCATGCAAATAATCATCTGGTCTTCTTTGGCGAGCAGAGGAGCGAGCACCGACTGAATAACTTGTTTTGGTACTTGTAGTTTCTTGGTTCAGATCTTGGTGATTTTGGAGGGATTTAAAAGCTGCTCGGCATTCTGGCAACGACTATATTTTTCTCTAGTGTTTTGAGATTCCTTTTTCACGACCTTCCAGTCCTATGATTCACTCTTGAAGAACTTACCTATTCTGCTTGTAGCCACCGTAGTTACCTTCATCTGCACCTACACTGGGTACTGACGGATTGGAGAAACTGCATCGAAAGCCTATGAAGAATTTCACAGATCCCAATCTCTAATAAAAAGTTAGAGGACATATTTTATGCTTGCTGCTTGTGATTTATGAATGGCAGGTGAATAATCCGTGACATATCTGGGAAGTTAGAGGACATTTTTTTGTTACAATACCAGCGACCTTTGATCCTAGAAAATACTTAGCATCCTAGAAAAGAAAAAGAATTCAACTGCACCACTAAATCAAAGAATGGACCATCTGTGGAGTTATACGTTGCAATTGCTTGCTGGTTTTATTACTGAATCTTGTGTAGTGGGATGGTTCAGCTTCGGCGACTCTTTATCAAATCTTGCTCAAGATTATGAGCTGAACCATGCAGAAGCAACTCAAGATTGGAACCACAGTTTCCAATGGGCCTCCTCATTCCAGGACCGCCTTCGGACCAGAGCATTAGCAAGTTCTTTAGGTTGTGGTCATTCACTTTGAAAACGATTGAAGTCTTCTTTTCACACCAGTCAAGTGAACAGTCATAGCATAGATTGGTGCTTGATTGGTGTAAATGTTACCAGAAAGAGGATCTAAAGGGGGAAAGTTTAATGTAAAAGGAGGTCCTGTTACCACCTTAGACACATCCAAGTGTACAACTAACCTTCAGAAAGCAGGAAAACAAAGGTACACATAAACACAGTACTAGATCAGAAACGACCAACATGACCAACGCCGTGACAAGGACTTTTATTGCCGGTTTATTAGATCCGGGGAAGTCACTCGAACCATTACAAGTCTACGGCACTAGCGTCTAAAAACGCCGGCCCACCAACCTCTTCTGGTAGTACTCTATGATCATCACTCCTCCGTACTTTTCGGCTGCCTTCTTGCTGTTGATCACGTTCTCATTGCTGCGAACGGGAGCATCTCGATGCACCTTGTCGCAAAAGACGTGGTGTTGATCCTTCGCCACTTGAGCTGATATTCCTCCACGGTCAAATCTCTCCACCAGCGCGAAACCTTCCCACCCAATATGGGTGAGGCGATCTGCATGAGCTGCCATTGGAGGGTGAGTTAGTAGAAGGACAGTGAGCTAACCAAGAAAGTTACGTGAAGGCTTTGGGTTGCTTTCTTTCTTGTGTTGAAGTTCGAGGGCAGAGATCACCTTTATATAGAGCTCATGGAAAGTGCCATGCAAATGTAAAAGGAACAAAGGAAGGCTCTTAGCACCCACATCTTGATGGGTTCCAAAGGTAATTGCTAAGGAAATGTTACCTTGGTCCTAAAATTACGATTTTTCAGGCTAAGATAGAGCCTTCCACAATAATTGCAAAATATATTCTAAAATATCAAGAAACGCTCCAACTTCCTCACGGGAGAATAAATTCTTCTTCTTTCTTCTTTTGTCTGATTCAGAGACATGTACCAACACATTCATTTCCTATCTATAGAGCATAGGAATATCGTACTGGAAAATATGATACGAATGATATTGTTTATTGCAAATTAGCTAGATCGCCTTTCCAATCTACCTTTCTCAATCAGCAAATTTAAGGATGTATACAGAGTAGATTGGCGGTATTGAATGAGATACCCACACCAAACCATATCCATGTCTTTTTGAAAATTTATAGCGAATGTTTGCGAAAATTGTTCAAGAAGCCCTAAACGTATTGCACTTTTGCCAAGTTTTAAATATTTTCATGTTTAGCCAATTGAATCCATCCGAATAGCTTGCTCTATGACATGGTTAATTTTTAATATATTTTTTTAAACAATTGTGGCCAATGAAGTTGGGGGGAAAATTGTCAAAAAAGTCCTAAACCTATTGTACTTTTGCCGATTTAGTCCTAAACCTTTCAATTTTGCCGATTCAGTCCTAAACCTTTTCATATTTTGCCGATTCAGTCCTAAACCTTTCGATTTTGCCAATTGAGTCCTAAACCTTTTCATATTTTGCCGATTTAGTTCTAAACCTTTCGATTTTGCCGATTTAGTCCTAATTCTTTTCATATTTTTTCGATTCAGTCCTAAACTTTTTATTTTTTTAAAAAATATCTTGGAAATAAATCCGAAAATTAAAAAAATTATAAGAAAATTATAAAAATATATAAAAAAATAAAAAAAATTTAAAAAATTTAAAAAATTTAAAAAATTTAAAAAATTTAAAAAAAGTTTAAAAATTTTAAAAATTTTAAAAAAATATTTAAAAAAAATTAAAAAACGAGTGAGCCCTCGTCGCTGTTGCCCCACCATCACCGGCTCGCCCATTTTTTTCAGCTTTATTTTCAAAATATTTTAAAAAAAATTTAAAAAATTTAGGACTAAATCGTAGGTTTTTTTCTCTTTTTTTTCAACTTTTTTTCCAAAATATTTTAAAAAATTAAAAAGTTTAGGCACCTCACCGGTTAGCAATGGTGAGTTAGTCCTAAATTTTTTCATGTTTTGCCAATTCAGTCATAAAATTTTTAATTTTTTAAAAATATTTTGAAAAAAAGCTAAATAAAAAAAAACAGATGAGCGGCGACGGTGAGTTAGTCCTAAATCTTTTCATATTTTTTCGACTCAGTCCTAAACTTTTAAATTTTTTTTAAAATATTTTGGAAATAAAGCTGAAAAAAACGGGCGAGCCGGCGATGGTGGGGGCAGCGGCGGCGATGGCTCATTCGTTTTTTAAATTTTTTAAAATTTTTTTTAAATTTTTTTAAATTTTTTAAATTTTTTTAAATTTTTGAAATTTTTTTTAAATTTTTTAAATTTTTTTTTATATATTTTTATAATTTTCTTATAATTTTTTTAATTTTCGGGTTTATTTCCAAGATATTTTTTTAAAAAATAAAAAGTTTAGGACTAAATAGAAAAAATATAAAAAGATTTAGGACTAAATCGGCAAAATCGAAAGGTTTAGGACTAAATCGGCAAAATATGAAAAGGTTTAGGATTGAATTGGCAAAATCGAAAGGTTTAGGACTGAATCAGCAAAATATGAAAATGTTTAGGACTGAATTGGAAAAATTGAAAGGTTTAGGACTAAATCGGCAAAAGTGCAATAGGTTTAGGACTTTTTTGACAATTTTCCCGAAGTTGGGTGAGGGCTGAAACCCACGCCTATTGGCCGGGGAGGGCCACAATGCCCTCGCTTGGTCTAGGCAAGGGGCATGATGCCCTCACTGACCATGGTGAGGGCCGCCGAGCCACCCGCTGCCCATAATCATAAGATGGAACAAAGAAAATAAAGATAAGAAATACAAAAAATCTATTTTCTTTTAAAAAAATATTTAAAATTTGTCAATGTTAGTATCGGTTGTGCCAAGTAGAATGGCTGACGTCCATATTAGCGATTTATCACCGTATAAAATTGGCCAGATAGACTTAATTTGCAAAACGTGAAAAACTCAATTAGCAAAAATAAAATGTTCATGACTAAATTGTCTAAAGTTCAATGGTTTTAATATTTTTGGAGAATTTTCCTGCGAATGTTTAGCGTGGCATTCACATATTTTTCTTTTAGGAAGGGTTCGCCTTTATGATGTTTTGTTTAATTTGGTGAAGATATTCACGCCACCTCATTTGGTTGAACATCAAGTCTACAGTTACTTAATCGTCGTTTTAGGTAATTAGTACGGCAATCAAATGAGGCGACAATTTATATTCCTGTTTAGAACGGATTTACTACACAACTAAATTGCATAGGAGAGTTGGAATAAGTACATAGGACAGAGCTCAGAAAGAACATGTCGGAGCTCAGACATTAGAATACTAGGGTGTTACTCTCTTTTCTGGCTAGAATACAAGGGCGTTACCTTGACCATGTATAAGAACAGAGTCTAGAAACTTCTGCCAGAAACTTTTCCATTTGTTCCATTTCTCATTGACAAGTTTGACTTGGTCTGTGCATTCCCCTACAAGTTATTCTCATAAAATCAACTAATCATAAATGTAGTCGATGATTCGATCCATGCAAAAGTGAAGATATTTTAGATTATTTTGATAGATTTGAACCACGTATAAGAACAGAATCTAGAAACTCCTGCCAGAAACTTTTCAATTTGTTCCTTTTCTCATTGACAAGCTTGGCTTGGTCTATGCATTCTCCTACAAGTTATTCTAATAAAATTGAGTAACCACAAATGTAGTCGATGATTTGACCCATGCAAAAGTGAAGATTTTTAGATTATTTTGACAGATATGGGAGAATATACAGCTAAAATATTTCGGGAATGTAGGTAATTAGTGAAGGGATACTAATGGTATGCCTACAATTCTTGCAGCCAAAGTTTCATTGGCATCTTGGATTTTCATTAAATTAACCAACCGTTCCCGTAGTATGATTTAGTAGGATCCTTTCACCAGAAATGTGCACAATTATGTTTTTTTTTTTGGGGGTTACACTCTTTCTATTATAGTAGACTTAGCCAAAGAAAAAAATGAACACTATGCAGTCCCATGCCTAAGTGGCAGAAGAACGGTCTTAAAGATCCGTTTAAGTAATAGAAATGTGAAAGTATGATTCCTGCATGATAGCCAAGTCTTTTTTTTAATTATTATTATTATAGAATTAACAAAAGTAATTGTGCTACAGAAGAATCATCAAGTTCTCCGAGAGAATCATCTGACTGGAAGGCCATAAACAAGGAATCTTGAAACACTCAGAAGAGTTTCCACCGAGAAACGATCTACTAGGTGAAGCAATTCAGTTGTTGCAGGCGTTGCCAAACAGCAATTATAAGTACCTGAGCACGTTTCTGCTGTCGCTCGCTCGTCTCCTTGCATAAAGACCGGAGGATTCTTTGGATGAACTAAGCTGCTAGACATGGTTCGACACGAACTTTGTTCCATCAAGTTTGCTAAATTCAGATTGTGGCTATTGTTATTGTATATTTGGTTCACTAAAAAGCAGTATTGACACTGCATACGGAAGGATTGTACCTCTTAATTCCTACAAGCAGGTGCATTATAAACTTACACTGCTAAGACAACTTACTGAGATCCCTCGAAGAAACTAAATCATTTTACATTTATCGTTTGTTAAGAGACTGGAGAGCTGCTTTAAAAACTAGCAGAAGATTAATTAGGATCAATCTACCATACAATAAGGGCTTAGCTTGGAATCAAAGCCAACAAAGTATGTTGTAGCCACGTACTTACCTTGATCTGCACCATCAGCAGGTACCAACAGATCGGAGGAACTTCAACAAAAGCCCGCAAGAAAGTTCAAAATCCAACTCTATGGTCGAAAGTGGATCAAGAGAGCATGCTAAAAGATACTGCGCACTGTTTTGATAACTAGTACAGAAAACCGTGAGACTTAAAATTACGTCTTTGCATATTTTAGCATCATGAATCCCCCTTCATTTATCTTTTTAGTTCTCTTAGTTAAAATGAACTACTTAAATTCACTAAAAACAAAGTTCGTGCTTTTGCTTGTTAACCTGCGGTTCCCTGACATTTTATACTTGCTGCTTGTGATTTATGCACAGGAGGTGAATAATATGTGACATATCCTGGAAGTTAGAGGACGCAGCAAGCGCACGCAACATATAACTACACAGAAGGACGATTCTTTGATTTATTGGTCCAATTGCAATCTTTTTCTACCTTAGTCCTAAATATTCAGAGAAAAAATTCTAGAATTTTCGGCTTTTTTCACTTCAAAAGCTAGGAAGGCATTGACATGGTTTATTTCCAGCAACATCAGTTGAATCGTAGCAAGTCTAATGGAGCTTACTCTGTTAATTATAATGACAAATAGACTTCATTATCTCGGTACATACATAGAGATTAAGAAGGCACTTTTCGTCCGCAAACGATCTCAAAAATTGTTTGTGACAAATTGAAAATGTGATTCGATAATGAAGTGGATTGGAATCGTGCCAACCACTTTTTTTTTTCAGTTCAAGTTTCAGTAGCATTATGATCTTTTAATGCTAAGAAAAAGTACCTTCCCCACTAATTGCAGGTATAATCCAAGATATATGGATAGGTGCAAGTGTCTTCCATGGATTATATTCTTCTTCTTTGCTCCTTTGCCTGATATAGACTCATGTACGAACACATTCTGTCAAGGGATGAAGGCACAGACAACTTCCTCGATCACCACCTTTCCTTTGAGTTGGACAACCTTCTATCCTATTGATGAATCCTAGACAATCTTTTGAAATCCCAAGTTGGAATTAAAGTATATAGGAAATGTGTTGTAGACCAATTGTCCCTTCCAATCTGAATCTCCTTTCCCAGTCGGCCTCGTTTGGTTAACAAATTGTCGGGATATATCTTAGTAGATTGGTGTTGAATCATATTCCCACTAATCGCAGGAAATATTTTTAAGGCTGGTTCAAAGTACGTATTAAAAATATGTTATCAACAGAATCGTTTGCAATAGTTGAATCACCTTTCCAACTCTGCTTTTTTCAATAAATAAATTTAAGGATATGTTAAGAGTAAATTGGTCCTGTTAAATTAGATTCCCACACTAAGCATTGGCAATTTGAGGGAAGTATTCTTCCTAGCCAAGAGATCAAAGTTTGTAAAATCCTTAAAATTTTCTATTGGTCTAAAGCTGGCACCAAAACAATGGCATGAGAAAATTGGTCAAGTTCCGGTTAAGAATGGATTTTCCTCAGTTGGAGTAAATAAATGTGTAATCATAAAAAGCTTGTTGATAGTGAATCTAAAATCATTAGCTTAGATGTTGATGATATGCATGTTTTTTGTACAAGCTTTGATATTATGAATGGAACAAAATGTTATTTGACTTCTAAATTTGACACGAAGGACTTGGGAGAAGCTAATATCATTTTGATCTTATAAGAAGTTATAAAACAAAATTTCAAACCTCACACGGTTTTAGTAACTCGAATTTGCAAAGTCCTTGAGACTTCAAAGCATATTATAGTACTTTTACACACCTCGGATAGTTAATCTTATTTTCATCTTCTTCAATTTATTTTCAACATATCTTCCCCCTTTCTTAACAGTATTTTATCTAAGAAAATCAATAACTGGCATACAATAGACTAGAAAATTGAGATAAAGTACCCGGATTTGAACCCTTAATTTATCCTATAATACCATGTGCTGACACCGAGCTCAAAATTGGGGTCCAAATAAATAAGTGGTCCAAACCAGATCATGATAAGTACACTTCACACATAAGGCCTGCTCAATAAAAGGTCTAATAAGCTCATTGATCATAAAGGTGATAACAACATGATTGGATGACAAAGCTCATCGATGGAATATTTGACAAGCTCATCAGTCATGAGTTTCCAACAGGAAGAGTTTAAATGAAAGTTCGTGGCATGTGGGGACGATGGATTGACTTGAAATATGAAAGGAAGTTGAAGACTAGGCCAAGAATGATCAAGGGATCACTAACTAAAGGATCATGAGTAGTTCAAATCATCCTACGCGTCCGAAAAACATCTCTAGTTTCTTCAAGATTATCAACATCATGAGGTTGCCATTTTCAATACAGAAAAAAAAAAGTGGTTGACAAAGACGCGGGTTCTGATAATGAATATCTAACTAGGCCCGATAATGATAATTTTAAAGAAACTAGTGGTGATATTTGGACGTGTCGACAAAGTTAGGACAAGAGTGGAAGTTGAGGATATTTTAGAAAAAAAAAAAAAGGTCGGGACACAAATGAATTTGGACCTAAACCTAAGGAGAAAGCATGAACGCGTGTGTGTATGACCCTTGAGCAGAGCCAGTGAGGGCACCTCGGCTCTCAAAAGGAAAGAGAAAAAAAGAAAAGACAAAACAAAAAGAAAAGAATAAGAAAAAAGTCCACATGAGGCTCAATCATGCCATACAGAACAGTCAGTTTCCTCATCAGCAATTATCTGCCTAAATTGATCGGACGGATTCAATTGGCAAAACCTTAAAAGGTCTAGGACCGAATTTGCACAATTGAAGGTTTAAGGACTGAATCGGCACAAGTGCAATAATTTTAGTAAATTTTTTTTTTGGTAATTATCCTTTTTTTTTTCCTTTCCTATAAAATCCCTCTATCCAAACATAGCATTCATGAAAGGAATATGGATGGTACCACGCTCATAAAGGTTAGTTAATCTCAAGCTTTAAACACATAAGGGCAATTCTCTCCAAAGAAAGGAAGAGAACGAATTAAAACTGGATTTCTACTGAACAATCCAGCACGAGAAGTGGCTCAATCAAGCTTGCTGATCTAACGATGCTTTCGTCATCGCGCGATCGCAAACATCGCCGTTGAAAAACTGCAATCGAGAATGACAAAGAAAGAATCAATTCAAGCTTTTACTTTCGGTCGAACATGCCGTATTCGGATTCTTTTCCTCCGCTTCCTGTCTCTCGGTCTTCAACTTCTCTTTTGAGAACTGATTCAGTTTTCGGACAGACAAGCTTCCTAGCATCTCCAACTTTTGTAGTTAAACCGCCCGTGTGAATTCGTGAGGTCTAGATAGGATAATTAAAGTGCGCATGATAACTATTATATTTCTCTATTTATGTTTTAAACTTCTTTCTGAAATAGATTTGAAACATAAATTCGTTTGGTAATGCAATTACATTTTTCCATTTCTGGAACAAATTTTTAATTCAGAAATAAATTTGAAAGAGAAATGAAACGCTTAAAATTGTAGCCTTTTTCGTTCCTGAAATGGAAATGAAAAATAACCTATCAAACCCTTTTTTTCCTCAAGTCCTCATCACACTCTCTTTGTCACCCTTCCTTTGTCGGTCGTCACCCACCGCCACTAGCCGTTGCCCCTCGCCGACCTCCGCTAGCCACCCCACCCACCACCAATCGTCATTGACCCATGCTGCCAGCCGTTGACTGCCGCATCAATCATTGCTAGTCGTCGCTGCAACCACCGCCTCCACCACCACTGTCGGCCATCATTGCCCCCCATTGCCGCGACCACCGTCGGCCATCATTGCCAACTGCTAACCCTGTCATCCCTAACCACTGCTTAACCACTACCCATCATCGTGACCACCACCAACCACTGTTGCCCACTAGCCCTCGTTGCCAACCTTTGCTGCCTACAGTCACCTTTCGTCCACTGCTATAACCACCATCACTGTTGGAATAAAAAAAATAAATAATAATTAATTTATTTTTAAATATTAAATAATGATAAAAATTATTTTTTAAAAGAAATTTGAAAAATTAAAAATGAAGTAGAAATTTTTCGTAGAAGATTTTACGTTGATAATAGTCTAGAATTAGAAATTTCAACCGTCATCAAACAAACCTATGTTCCAAAAATAAAAATTTTATGTCATTATTAAATGCTTTTTTTGCTCAAAAATTTATCTAGAAATTAGAAATAAAAGGATATATTTCTAGTCAGAAATTGATTCCAGAAAAATAATGATTAGCATGCGCGCTCTTGACCTTAAAAGAAGCATTCTCAGTCAAATGATTGGCTCTCACGCGCTCATCACTGTTTAGGTTTCTCGGTCAAAGTCAAGCCGTTGCAGTTCTGTTCCTAGAAAATCTCTGAATTGTTAGATAAAAGAGTTCCCAATCAACCGAATCTTTTGGTAACTTGTTGGCAACACACTGACGACCTTTTTTTTTTTTTTTTTTTTTTTGTTTATTTCTTATCAATACTTTAACTTTTCTACTCCTCTACGAATTTACCGACCTTTCTGTAAATGACTTGCCAATTTTTTTTTTTGAAGTTTTAGGTATAATTTTCATTTGAGCTACTTACCGGTGTGCATTTTTTGTTATTGTTTACCAATTTTTAACCATGTCTCATACGAAGCGCCCTAAGTTTACTGACTCTTATGTAAATTTGTCAACATTTTTTTTTCAGTGTAGCTTACTGATTTTTCTCCCATTAAGTTAGTAATTATTTTCGGCTTATCAAGTATCATTTCACATTTTTATTTATTTATATTTTTTTAGATTTACCAATTTTTCTTTCATGTGGCCAACTTATAAATGTTTTACTTATTATAAATCCTACAATTTACCAAATATTTTTCGAAATTGCCAACTTTAATTGGATTCATTACCAACTTTTATCCAAATATACTATTGTCGCGACCCTCTAAAAAAATTTTAAATTTTAAAAGGGGTTAACGGATTATTAGGTTAATTAGATTTGACTAACCTAACGCGGACCCTCCCAAGCCCTACCGAATCGCAACTTTGGTTTTTGTTTAAATGATTTTAAAATTTGGAGTCGCCACTAATCGTTCTTGGTAGGTCGATTAGAAACCTAAATAAATTAGCGGGATAACTAATTTATTCCTGCGAACCAGAGATTAGGAGCTCGGGGACTTGGTTACACTAGTTAATTAAAACTAATGCCCTTTCGGTACCTTAATTTCATGGATATCATAATTCGGCAACTCAGGCTTGGTTTATTCCTAAGGCTATAGTAGGGTATTCTCTTTTGTGTTTTCACTTTTTAAATAGGATGCATGGATGGCATATATTTTTATTTGTTATATTTTTTTAAGTATTAAAGATTCCCTGAAGCCGAAAGAAGGAGTGTGTTAACGACTTCTGTGCAGTATTACAACCTACTTATCTTTTGGGTCTGATGATTCAAAAATTAAATTATAGGAAGTACATGACAGTGAATAAACACCTCCAATGGGAGGCCTAGCATTGGCTTGGCTCTTCCCTTTGGGATTTAAGGTATAGGTATTTAAGTTGCAAGTATTTAAACTACTGTAAGTAAAAACCTCCAATGGGAGGCTAAGCATTGGCTTGGCTCTTCCCTTTGGGATTTAAGGTACATGTATTTAAGTTGCAGGTATTTAACTACTGTAAGTAAAAACCTCCAATGGGAGGCTAAGCATTGGCTTGGCTCTTCCCTTTGGGATTTAAGGTACATGTATTTAAGTTGCAAGTATTTAACTACTGTAAGTAAAAACCTCCAATGGGAGGCTAAGCATTGGCTTGGCTCTTCCCTTTGGGATTTAAGGTATAGGTATTTAAGTTGCAGGTATTTAACTACTGTAAGTAAAAACCTCCAATGGGAGGCTAAGCATTGGCTTGGCTCTTCCCTTTGGGATTTAAGGTACAGGTATTTAAGTTGCAGGTATTTAACTACTGTAAGTAAAAACCTCCAATGGGAGGCTAAACATTGGCTTGGCTCTTCCCTTTGGGATTTATGGTGCAGGTATTTAAATTGCGGATGGACTTTGTCCTCTCCATTCTGGGGTATGAATTCTTTAAAATAAAATACAACGAATTGATTCAACAATTTGAAATTTGTGTGCGCTTGAGGACTCCTCCAAGCCGATTTTGTGCTTCCATAGGGTTGACCATTGATATAAAGCTGCGGCTTCCTGACATAAAATAGAGTGAAATGTCAGTATACAAAATATGTGCTAATTTGCACCTAAAACCAGAAGAGTGGAAAGAGTACTTATCTCCCATTTTTTTGGGAGGGATTTCTATAATTGATTTTCGCTCTTTATGTTCCCAATATAGAGAGTTTCTTTTGAATTAAGAGGGACTTTTAGTCACAGATCAGTTGAGAAATCGGTGGACAGCTTAGAAGCTTGTCTGGGCCGATTTTTGCATCTCTACGAGATTTTTGCTGTTGACGTAGAGATATCCTTCTCCTGACATAAAATATGAAAAAAAAAGAGGAGATGGAGAAAGTGTATACAATTCGTGCTAATTTGCAAGTAAAACCATAAACAAATGAATAAATAAAAACACTTAGCTCGAATTTGCTTGCTCGTTGACGAAGATGAACTCTTGATTTATATTGATCGATGAAGGAATTTGTGATGATAATCCCTAGCTTTGAACTCCCATCATCTTCAAAATTCTCTCTCTTTTGGTATTTTCTTTCTCTCAAATTTTTCTTCAATCTCCCAAAACTCTCTCAAACATCCAAAATTTTCTCTCCAAAAAAATCCTCCCAAACACTTCAAATTTTCTCTCTCAAGAATCCTTTCTCAAGCTCACTTCTTCCTCCTTTTATAACCTACTCATCTATCTCCCATTCTAATTTTTCCACTAACTCTATCTCCCATTCTAATTTCTCCACTAACTCTTCTTCATTTTCATCTTCCATTCTCCATCTCTATCTCACATTCTAATCTCTCCACTAACTCTTCTTCATCTTCATCTTCCCTTCTCCATATTTATCTCCCATTCTAATTTCTCCACTAACTCTTCTTAATCTCCATCTTCCCTTCTCTATTCTTATCTTCCATTCTAATTTCTCTACTAACTCTTCTTCATCTCCATCTTCCCTTCTCTATTCTTATCTTATTTTCTCCATCCATTCTTTTCCAACTTCTCTTCTTCATCTCCTCTTCTTCATCTTCCCTTCTCTATTCTAATTTATCCACTAACTCTTCTTTTTATTATTTGTAAAATAATCCTTCAAGAGTTAGGTATTTGCACTCTAGTCCTTGAATTTTAAGTATTTACAATTCAGTCCCTGAAAAAAATATATTTCTTTAAGTTCAAATCTCCTCACAATTTTTGACACACCAAAATTTACCACATGTCAAATTTAAGCTCATTTCTTGTCGCTGAAAATAATGTATAATTTAATTAAAGCCCTTTTGCAAAATTAAGTCATTCTGGGTATAATTGGGCCAAGATGAAAATTTAAAATATTAGAAGACAATGTCACAACTCATAAAAAGTGAAAGTTAAAATAAGTTGACTCAAATTAAATTTTTTTAGGCCCGATTCGAGATTATACTCGTGAAGGAACACGTGACTCGAATTGGATTTTTCTGAATTTGCGATGGCCAATATGAAAATAGATTTAAAATAAAAATATTAACTATCTTTGTGTATTTTTTGGCCTCAAATGTTATTTTTCCAAAATTTTCAAATATTTTTGTATTTTTTAAAAAAAATTAAAATATATATAATATGAAAAATTATTTTTTGGTCAAAATTCGTTCCCTAGGCTTGGCTAAGGTTCCCAAAGTTGATTTTTCAATTTTATGAATTTTTATGGATTTTCTATTAATTTTCGAAAATAAATAAATAAAAAATACGTAAAAATACTGAAAATATGAAAAATCGTTTTTTGGTCAAAATTGGTTCCCTAGGCTTGGCTAAGGTCCCCAAAGTTGATTTTTCAATTTTAAGAATTTTTATGAATTTTTTATTACTTTAGCAATAGAAAAAATGATTAAAAATCAAGTGTCAACAGCTGCCCCTCTTTGAAAGGAAGCTCGGTAGAGGTTCATTTCAAAGATGAGATGACACCTGGATTCTTATCGACTCAATACAAGTAAATAAAAAGAGTCGTGACATGATTGTTCCACTGAAAATGAAATGAGAACCTAAGGATTCGTTATATAAAAAAACTTTAGGGTGGTTGAACTTGAACCCGTATGGTGGATCAACCCATGGTAGATTCCTAATAAAAGGATTCTACTGATTAAAAATTGAATTAAAATTTGACCCGTATGGTGGGTCATACCATTTGACCCGTATGGTGGGTCGTACCATGGTAGATTCCTAATAAAAGGATTCTACTGATTAAATTTTGATTGAGATTTGACCCGTATGGTAGGTCACCACATGGAGATACCTGTAAGAAGGACTTGGTGCCTGTAGAAAGGACTTGGTGCTAGTAAAAAGGACTTGGTGCTTTGCCTGTAAGAAGAACTTTGTGCCTGTAAGAAGGACTTGCTTTGCCTGTAAGAAGGACTTGATTTTCTTGTAAGAAGGACTTTGTTTGCCTGTAAGAAGGACTTTGTTTTGCCTGTAAGAAGGACTTACTTTGCCTGTAAGAAGGATTTTGTGCCTGTAAGAAGGACTTGATTTGCCTGTAAGAAGGACTTTGTTTGCCTGTAAGAAGGACTTTATGCCTGTAAGAAGGACTTGATTTGCCTGTAAGAAGGACTTTATGCCTGTAAGAAGGACTTTGTGCCTGTAAGAAGGACTTGATTTGCCTGTAAGAAGGACTTTGTGCCTGTAAGAAGGACTTTGTGCCTGTAAAAAGGACTTGATTTGCCTGTAAGAAGGACTTTGTGTCTGTAAGAAGGACTTGGTTTGCTTGTAAGAAGGACTTAGTTTGCCTATAAGAAGGACTTGGTGCCTATAAGAAGGACTTGGTTTGCCTGTAAGAAGGACTTGGTTTGCCTGTAAGAAGGACTTTATGCCTGTAAGAAGGACTTGGTGCCTGTAAGAAGAACTTGGTTTGCCTATAAGAAGGACTTTATGCCTGTAAGAAGGACTTGATTTGCCTGTAAGAAGGACTTGTTTTGCCTGTAAGAAGGACTTGTTTTGCCTGTAAGAAGAACTTGATTTGCTTGTAAGAAGGACTTTGTCCCTGTAAGAAGGACTTGTTTTGCCTGTAAGAAGGACTTGGTTTGCCTGTAAGAAAGACTTGGTTTGCCTGTAAGAAGGACTTGGTGCCTGTAAGAAGAACTTGGTTTGCCTATAAGAAGGACTTTATGCCTGTAAGAAGGACTTGATTTGCCTGTAAGAAGGACTTGTTTTGCCTGTAAGAAGGACTTGTTTTGCCTGTAAGAAGGACTTGATTTGCCTGTAAGAAGGACTTTGTGCCTGTAAGAAAGACTTGTTTTGCCTGTAAGAAGGACTTGATTTGCCTGTAAGAAGGACTTTGTGCCTGTAAGAAGGACTTGTTTTGCCTGTAAGAAGGACTTGATTTGCCTGTAAGAAGGACTTTGTGCCTATAAGAAGGACTTGATTTGCCTGTAAGAAGGACTTGGTTTGCCTGTAAGAAGGACTTATTTTGCCTGTAAGAAGGACTTGGTGTACCTCAAAGGGTGCCATTCTGGAATCTGGAAAGATCAGGAATCCTGCAGAAGCTCAAACCCAAATTATATTATCCTGTCGCTTTAGGAATAAACCAAAGAGGCAGAGATCAAAAGGTCTCGAACATTTCTGTCCTTGAGACAAATCATGCTTTATTGAAGAAGGTGGATACCTGTATGTACCGCAATGGATTCGAGTACCCCAACAACCGTCAGAATTCATTCTCTTGAAAGGTTCAGGTTGAAGATATACTTACCTGAGAATTTGGAAGAAATGCTTGGTGGCTTCTCGACAACCAGGCTTGTTCATTCAATAATCGCTGAATGAATTTCAAGACTTTGGAAGGTAGTTTGAACATTGGGAATGTGTTGCCTGTCAGGCAGTATCAGAGGTAACATGTGCAAGCATTTTCATCAATGAGTTGATCGGTTCATGTAAAACTATTCAACCAAGTCGGCAATGATTAGAAGTAGTCTGTGTGATAACTCATGATGCAATCAATCCAAATATGGATCATGCAAAACTATTCTGTCAAGCTTGCATTACCAATTCTGTTTAAGGAGGTTCTCATAGTATGAACGCCTCGAATGTAATCTGAATGGGGGACTTCAATCCGAAAGGGCCTTCTCTCACTCTGGGGAAAGGCTGTTTATCTGTAAATTAAAATATTAGACTTGCGTGGAAATGGTTTGCCTTTCCTCATCCTGTCATGCCCCATTCTGCACATTTGATGTCTCCTGTGCAGTTTATGCTCTAAGTTGGAGTTGGTAAGTTAAACACACGGAATAGTCATACATAATTCATGAACTGTGTTGAGCAATAACGGGGGCGAGTCCCCTGTATCGGTCAGGAGACTCAAAGATGATAACAAATCAAACCTTTCGAAAATAAGATCTCAAGCGTCTAGCACAGGTATGGTATCCCGACCAATAAACGCCCTCTGGCAATGGGGTCAAGGGATTCCCTGTTAGTGCTCAGAGACTGGAAATCAAACTTCTCTGGCTGAGAAATGATATTCTTGAGTTCCCTTTCTCATGCACAAGATCCGGGCGAGCCGGCGAGTGCAGAGGATACTACCAGGATGCTTCGAAGAGTGCTCATAATTCAATAATGTTTTACCAACTAAGAGGCCATAGTAGAGAGGCGAGGAGAGAAATTAGAACATGAGAGGTAGTGAAAACATCATGTATTTCACAAGGAGAGAATTCGATGATCCTCATACAACACAACCCTCTTCTTATATAGAGGAGGTTTCAATACAAAACAAACAAGACTGCCGACACTTCAGCATAACAAACGAGACTGCCGACACTACAGGGTGAAGGAATCAGTCAACACATGGACGACAGACATCTCTGTCGATTATTGGAAAGCGGTAAAGGATAAAGAGGACTCGAGAGCATCTAGTCGTCCTCTGGGGCCGTGTCAGAGGCATGGCTTGGGGTCTTTTCTGTCGGGTGGTTTTCACTTCCGTCCCTGTTGCTTTGGTATATGTCCCACCAATACTGCTGTTCTGCAGTGAGAGGAGGAGGAGCTGAGGAGCTGGATCCGACATCTGGTGGGGTCGGATTGACGTACTGGTTCAATGGGGAATCCAAAGCGTAAGGGTCCTGCGAGTCAATCATGGGAGCATCTTCCGGCGGAACAGGCGGAGGTTGTTCCCAAGGTACTGGTATAGCTGGATCCATAGGCCATATCTGGGGTGGAATCTGTCCGTTCCTTTGGCATAAAGTGTGCTGCAGATCTCGATATTCATAATGATTTGTCGCGATCCTGGAGTTCAGTGTCTTGACAATAATGCAAGTCTGGAGATTCTGCTGTGGCCTGAATGTAGACATTCCCGCGCGAGGGGGTTCATCTGAGACTTCACCATATCCAGCTGATGAGATGAAAGTCCATGGTCGATGGAATAACACAATCGTATTCCTTTCTGGTTCTGGTCTGCCTATCCGGTTGTGAGTTGTGATGAATCGATCCCATGACTGGATAGTCTGGAACCATAACAACATATGTGTGAACATTTTCATGCTCGGATGACCGTATTCATTTCTCATGGATCTCCGGATTGTCTGATATAGCAGTTCTGTTGGGAACTCAAATGCTATAGTGTAGAAATGCATGAGCAACCAGAAAAACCATTTTAAGTCTTCTGGGAATGGAAGACGAGGATCCCATCGGAAAGGTCTGATGAAAGGATACCTTGTATCGAAATCTGGGACAATCTGAGGGAGAAGTCCCTGATATCCATCTACTACTTCCCTGTGGTATTGTTGGAGAATTCCATGAAGATCTTGGAATCTTCCTTCTTGGATGATGTGTCGAACTTCAGGCGGGTATTGGAAAATTACCCAAGTTCTCTGGATGTCCTGGGTCTCATACTTGTGAGGACCGATGTATCTTCTCTTCACAAACATACGTGAAGCTTCCATTTTCCTTGGTCGTGACAGGAAATCAGCCAACACGTTGTTTTTTCCTTTAAGGTGTATTACCTCGAAGGAATATTTGGAAAACCATTCTGCCCATCTGAGAAGTTGAGGATGGGGAATCTAACGTTGTTTAAACCTGATCATGTTTGGAAATGACGCCATATCCATCTCAATATTGAAATGAACTCCAATAAGATGGAACTCGAACTTTTTAATTCCGTTTTTTACGGCGAGGATTTCCTTGAACGTCGAATGGTAGTGTTTCTGGGCTTCCGTGAAGCTTCCGCTTTTGTATCCGCATATGTTTCTGACTCCGTTCTTTTCTTCAATAAGAATCGCTGCCCAATAAGTATCACTGGCATCAGTCTGGAGGATTCTTGTGCCATCAGAAGGAATCGTCAAAGGTGGCAGGTTCTGGAGTCTTTTCTTCAAGTATTCAACTGCCTTGGTCTGCTTTTCGCCCCAAGGAGGGGGTTCTTTCTTTAGCATGACCTGCAAGGGTTTCAAGTGGATCGCTATCTTAGGGACAAAATCCCGGAGATAGTTTACAATGCCTAGGAAGACTTCTGTCTCTTTCCTGGAAAGCTTCTCTGGAAATCGCAAGAGTTCCTCTGCAATATGTGGTTTTGGACAATAAGCCCGTTCATCCAATTGCATTCCTAAGAACTCAATTTCCTTTTGGGCTATCGTCATCTTCTTTTCGGATAGCATAATGCCATACTTTCGAACCAAAGAGATGAATTGTTCCAGAAGGGAACAATGTGATTTTTCATCCGGGCTATAGAGGAGAATATCGTCTACATAGATTTGGGCTTGGTTGAGTATGGGCTGAAAGATCTTGCACATGGCTTTCTGGAAAACAGAGGGTGCCGTTTTCAGTCCGAAAGGGAGGACTGTCCATTGATAATGATGATTTGGGATACAGAATCCCGTTTTGTATCTTTCTTCAGGGTGGATTCCAAGTTGCCAAAAGCCAGATTTGAGGTCAAACTTGGAATAAATGCGGGCGTTCACCAAACTAGTGAACCATGAGTTCTTGTGTGGTAGAGGAAATTTATCATCCCGAAGGAATGAATTCAGAGGTTGATAGTTGACTACCAATCGGAGTTTTCCTCTAAGCTGCTCAGCCTTCTTGTTCACATAAAAGGCTTCGCATGCCCATTCAGATTTCAAAGGATCAACTGGTTCAATGAGGCCTTGTTCTAGTAGACTTTCACATTCAGCTTTTGCAAGGCGGAGTTGTTCAGGGTTCATACCCGAATGAGTGGCTTTGGTAGGGTTTGTTTCTTTTTCTGATCTGAAAGGGAGTTGGACAAAGAAATCAGGGTTTTTCCAGAGTGGAGAGGGGTGTTTGGTCATAAAATGGCCATGGTCGTCTGCACAGAGTTCTTTGAGATTTTGGGTAATAGGGTCAAGCAACTGAGGGGCTATTATCGAAAAAAACCTTTGCTTGTCTGTGAACTCTTTTACCTGGGTTTTGAATTTAATTCCTCGGGGAAGAATCCTAACCTTCAGTTTTGCAAGGATATCCCATCCAAGGATTAAATCTCGATCTGGTGCACTGCTTCCCAGTATTGGAGTGGTGACCTGACATCCAGGCATGATGTCGATGGTTATGGGCCGACTTTTGTAGTAGGAGGAAAACACATCTCCTGAGGCAGAAGTAAAACTGGTAACATGGGGTTTCCAGTATGATGGGGGAAGTATTTTGGTGTCAAGGAGGGAGACCGTAGCGCCTGTGTCTACAAGGGCTACCAAGGAAATCGGCTGAGGGATTTCAGGGGTGGAGATTTGGACAAGGATGTATGGATGTGGGTTTTTTGAGGAGTCTTCCTCAATCCGGTAGGTAGGATAAAACATATATACGGAATCCGAGGTATCCGTATCTGAGCCCGTGAGCTCTGCCTGGAGTGCAAAAACTGTTTCTGGTTCTGGCTCTTCGTCGTAGGAGAAGAGTGACTCAATATCATCTTCTTCAAGAGAAAGCCCTGCAACTTTCTCAAGCTGTCTGACCATCCGTTGTCCCTTTGGTGCTTTAGGACAATTCTTTGCATAATGGCCCTTCTTGTTGCAGACAAAACACTTGTCTGATTTGGTCTGTTTTGAGGTCGACTTATGGTATTTCCTTCGCAGATATTTCCACTTCTTCTTCTTCGGTCTTTCTGTCCCATGATGGCTTCGGGAAAATCGGCCTTTTCTGAAATGTCTAGTTTTCTTAGACGTGGTACAGTCGATTCCATTACAGTCACGCGGACACTTGATCTTCCAGTGGGAACGATCACAAGCTTGAGAGATCTTCCTGTTTTCAGCCATGTACTTCCGAAAAAGTTCTCGTCTATGGCAAAGATCTTCAATGGCTAAGTGAATAGCCTGCTGCAACTCTCCAAGGGTGGAGTCTGTGACTGATCTTTGGGCCGCATGTAGTGATTTTTCGACCGTGTCTGCCAATTCTTTGGGGATGGATGCCATGTAAACTGTTTTGAGATTATTGTCTGCACCAATCTCATAGAACAGTTTCATCATGATCTTGAAATGCCTATCAAGATCTCTTTTTTCCAACGAGCAGCATCGGCGCTCGAAATACTCTTTCCTCTTCAAATCTGTAAGATTCTGGACTCGTCCAGCAAAGTAGGTATGGATTATTGAAAGGGCATTTTCAAAGGTAGTTGAGAGGAAGGTGATTTGGTCTTGTTCCCCAAGTAAGGACCACCAACGCTTGAGAGATCCCGTGAATCGGGTTGTAAAATCAAGGAGTGAAGCGTAAGTGTCATGGTCCTGGAGTTCTCGGGCCAAAAGCCACGAATGAAACTCCTGAATTCGGTTAGGCCATTTGAAGACTGGTATGTCTTCCAAGGTGAAGTATTTGGTGTAATTGGAAGGGTTTGGATTTTCAACTGGGGTTGGTTTATCGACTGGGTCGGTAACTGGGTCTGTTACCGGATCTGCCATAAAAATGGCTGGTGAGTGTTTGGGAAAATCTTCCTCTTCAGTAGAGGCATAATCCGAGGTATCGGATTCTGAATCTGAGAGTGCGGAGGTTTGGAATACCATCTGGGTGGTAGAAGGAATCATCTCTTTTGCCTGTTGGCGAAGAAATCCTTCTATCGGGTTTGAGATCATCTGGATTGATGGTTTCTCATCCGGGCTGGCTTGGGATGAACTGTCTTTCTCCTTTCCTTTGTTTTTCTCAGCTTCCTGTCTAAGTTGTTCTTCCCTGAATCGTTTCAACCGGAGAGAATTCGAGGGAGGGAACAATTGCAATTCACTAGGAGTGAGCTGGGGAAGAGTCTGAGGCGTCATCACGCTTCTGTAAGGAAAGGTTGGACTAAACAAATTTGCTTCAGTCCTTGTCTCCAGTGGTGGTGCTGATGGTTGTGGTCTTGTTCCAGCATCAAGTTGCTGTTGCAACATCCGAATTTGGTTTCGGAGTTTGACAATCTCCGGGGTCTGATCTTCCAGATAGTGGTGCGGTACCCTTCCTTGTTCCAGGAGTAACAAGCGGTTCTGGAAACTTTCAATCATCTTTTTTAACAGGCCTACATCTGTTCGCACCTCATTGAGGACCACATTCTGGGCCAAGGCATTCTCAGTTTGCCAGTTCAAAGTGGTCTCAACTGGATCTGTTCCAGCTTTTTGTCCAGAAGGAAGAACTATGTCCTTCATTGGGATTTTCGGAGTATGATGGAATTTTCCTTCCAAATCATTGAAAGGTTCAGGTGGTGGAAAAGTTTGAGGTTGAGGCTGCCGGATAGTAGGGAGAGGTGGAAAGTCTTTAGGATTGAACATCCGGACTGATTCAGTGGGAGGATTTTGGACAGGTGGTTTAGGTAACCGAAGTTTGGCTTCTGGGCTATCTGGGTGTTTCTGTATCCATTTAAGGATGGGTTTGTAGAAAGGTGAAGTGACTGGTTTGGGTTGGCCATACTTTACCATGTACTGGTATCTTCATCCGTCTTCTCCGAGAGGTCCTATGGTGCTGTCACCATCTTGGAACCTTTGATAGAGTGGATCTTTGCGACGCCTTTGGGTTGGTAGATCTGGAGGAGGTTTTGTGCATGAATCGCACAAGCAAAAAGGGTCCCAAAAACAATGTCCTGATGCATCCTTAAAGGCATAGATCGGACGACCTTGGTCGTCAAAAGATTGGACATTACCCTTTGGATCTGGGTCTTCCGGTATCTCAGCTTCAGTTGGGCAAGGTGTTAAGCATAGTATAGTGGGGAGTCTGGGTGTAAGGGTTGGAAGACGAGGGGGTTCAGTTTCTGGGTTTTCTTTGGGGAAAGTAATGGAAACTTCCCCTTCCTTTTTCCTGGTGTAAACCGGGTTTGAAGACTGGATGGGTGGGGGTTGGTGATGAATCTTTTCATAATTGGTCACCCAAGTGTCTGGTAAAAGCTGAAGGAGTTTTTCTCGCGGAATCTGTTTAGGAACAAACACACACGAGGTTTGATCATTTGCAACATTTATGACCAGCGCATCTTCCGTACCTGGAAGGTTCAAATCAATGGCATGATTCTGGATGCGGTACACCATTTGATAGTGTAACGTGGCAGCTATCGATCCAGGGGTCTGTTCAGCTCCAGTGATCTGGATCTGAATTTTTAATGCAGAGAGGAGACTGGGATCGGCTAGAGCCATGTTAAAGTTTGGAAATAGTGTCACAAAAACCATTCCGGCGTTCAAAGTGGTTTGGATGGTACCAATGCAGGCATGTTGGTACTGCAGAAAACGAGTGTCCAACAAGGCAACTCGGGCAACAACAGGAAGGCCTTTTCTTCCATGAAAGGAGAGAGCAACCTTTATAGCTCCAAAATGGAGATGAGAGTACCCTTGTCGAATCCATTGACCAGGGAATTCTGGAGGTATTGAAAGGGTTATGAACTGTTCGTTCAGTGAGGCCATAATCGGGTGCTGATCGAACTTTGATGAATGCACATATTCTTTTACTGCCTTTGGGGAGGATCTGATGAGTTCTTTTATACTGCGGATCGGGGAAAAAGAAGGAGGTTTGGCAAAGGTAGCATATGGGTTCATGATGGGTAAGTGGGTTTCAGAGATCTTGGCATCTTCTTGATAGGTAACCTCATAGACGTAATCTATCTTGGAAGCTGAAGAATGCTTTAGATCTGGTGGAGGCGGGAAGGCAAGAGGGATCGTCGTGTGTACTGGCTCAGAGGAGATTTCGGTAGAAGTCATGTTTAGAAAGAAGCCTTCTACTTCTGGCTTAAGAAGGAAAAACAAGATTGAATTATGAGGAAACTGCTTCTCTTGCTCTGATACCAATAACGGGGGCGAGTCCCCTGTATCGGTCAGGAGACTCAAAGATGATAACAAATCAAAGCTTTCGAAAATAAGATCTCAAGCGTCTAGCACAGGTATGGTATCCCGACCAATAAACGCCCTCTGGCTATGGGGTCAAGGGATTCCCTGTTAGTGCTCAGAGACTGGAAATCAAACTTCTCTGGCTGAGAAATGATATTCTTGAGTTCCCTTTCTCATGCACAAGATCCGGGCGAGCCGGCGAGTGCAGAGGATACTACCAGGATGCTTCGAAGAGTGCTCTGATACCAATAACGGGGGCGAGTCCCCTGTATCGGTCAGGAGACTCAAAGATGATAACAAATCAAAGCTTTCGAAAATAAGATCTCAAGCGTCTAGCACAGGTATGGTATCCCGACCAATAAACGCCCTCTGGCTATGGGGTTAAGGGATTCCCTGTTAGTGCTCAGAGACTGGAAATCAAACTTCTCTGGCTGAGAAATGATATTCTTGAGTTCCCTTTCTCATGCACAAGATCCGGGCGAGCCGGCGAGTGCAGAGGATACTACCAGGATGCTTCGAAGAGTGCTCATAATTCAATAATGTTTTACCAACTAAGAGGCCATAGTAGAGAGGCGAGGAGAGAAATTAGAACATGAGAGGTAGTGAAAACATCATGTATTTCACAAGGAGAGAATTCGATGATCCTCATACAACACAACCCTCTTCTTATATAGAGGAGGTTTCAATACAAAACAAACAAGACTGCCGACACTTCAGCATAACAAACGAGACTGCCGACACTTCAGCATAACAAACGAGACTGCCGACACTACAGGGTGAAGGAATCAGTCAACACATGGACGACAGACATCTCTGTCGATTATTGGAAAGCGGTAAAGGATAAAGAGGACTCGAGAGCATCTGGTCGTCCTCTGGGGCCGTGTCAGAGGCATGGCTCGTCCTCTGGGGCCGTGTCAGAGGCATGGCTTGGGGTCTTTTCTGTCGGGTGGTTTTCACTTCCGTCCCTGTTGCTTTGGTATATGTCCCACCAATACTGCTGTTCTGCAGTGAGAGGAGGAGGAGCTGAGGAGCTGGATCCGACATCTGGTGGGGTCGGATTGACGTACTGGTTCAATGGGGAATCCAAAGCGTAAGGGTCCTGCGAGTCAATCATGGGAGCATCTTCCGGCGGAACAGGCGGAGGTTGTTCCCAAGGTACTGGTATAGCTGGATCCATAGGCCATATCTGGGGTGGAATCTGTCCGTTCCTTTGGCATAAAGTGTGCTGCAGATCTCGATATTCATAATGATTTGTCGCGATCCTGGAGTTCAGTGTCTTGACAATAATGCAAGTCTGGAGATTCTGCTGTGGCCTGAATGTAGACATTCCCGCGCGAGGGGGTTCATCTGAGACTTCACCATATCCAGCTGATGAGATGAAAGTCCATGGTCGATGGAATAACACAATCGTATTCCTTTCTGGTTCTGGTCTGCCTATCCGGTTGTGAGTTGTGATGAATCGATCCCATGACTGGATAGTCTGGAACCATAACAACATCTGTGTGAACATTTTCATGCTCGGATGACCGTATTGATTTCTCATGGATCTCCGGATTGTCTGATATAGCAGTTCTGTTGGGAACTCAAATGCTATAGTGTAGAAATGCATGAGCAACCAGAAAAACCATTTTAAGTCTTCTGGGAATGGAAGACGAGGATCCCATCGGAAAGGTCTGATGAAAGGATACCTTGTATCGAAATCTGGGACAATCTGAGGGAGAAGTCCCTGATATCCATCTACTACTTCCCTGTGGTATTGTTGGAGAATTCCATGAAGATCTTGGAATCTTCCTTCTTGGATGATGTGTCGAACTTCAGGCGGGTATTGGAAAATTACCCAAGTTCTCTGGATGTCCTGGGTCTCATACCTGTGAGGACCGATGTATCTTCTCTTCACAAACATACGTGAAGCTTCCATTTTCCTTGGTCGTGACAGGAAATCAGCCAACACGTTGTTTTTTCCTTTAAGGTGTATTACCTCGAAGGAATATTTGGAAAACCATTCTGCCCATCTGAGAAGTTGAGGATGGGGAATCTAACGTTGTTTAAACCTGATCATGTTTGGAAATGACGCCATATCCATCTCAATATTGAAATGAACTCCAATAAGATGGAACTCGAACTTTTTAATTCCGTTTTTTACGGCGAGGATTTCCTTGAACGTCGAATGGTAGTGTTTCTGGGCTTCCGTGAAGCTTCCGCTTTTGTATCCGCATATGTTTCTGACTCCGTTCTTTTCTTCAATAAGAATCGCTGCCCAATAAGTATCACTGGCATCAGTCTGGAGGATTCTTGTGCCATCAGAAGGAATCGTCAAAGGTGGCAGGTTCTGGAGTCTTTTCTTCAAGTATTCAACTGCCTTGGTCTGCTTTTCGCCCCAAGGAGGGGGTTCTTTCTTTAGCATGACCTGCAAGGGTTTCAAGTGGATCGCTATCTTAGGGACAAAATCCCGGAGATAGTTTACAATGCCTAGGAAGACTTCTGTCTCTTTCCTGGAAAGCTTCTCTGGAAATCGCAAGAGTTCCTCTGCAATATGTGGTTTTGGACAATAAGCCCGTTCATCCAATTGCATTCCTAAGAACTCAATTTCCTTTTGGGCTATCGTCATCTTCTTTTCGGATAGCATAATGCCATACTTTCGAACCAAAGAGATGAATTGTTCCAGAAGGGAACAATGTGATTTTTCATCCGGGCTATAGAGGAGAATATCGTCTACATAGATTTGGGCTTGGTTGAGTATGGGCTGAAAGATCTTGCACATGGCTTTCTGGAAAACAGAGGGTGCCGTTTTCAGTCCGAAAGGGAGGACTGTCCATTGATAATGATGATTTGGGATACAGAATCCCGTTTTGTATCTTTCTTCAGGGTGGATTCCAAGTTGCCAAAAGCCAGATTTGAGGTCAAACTTGGAATAAATGCGGGCGTTCACCAAACTAGTGAACCATGAGTTCTTGTGTGGTAGAGGAAATTTATCATCCCGAAGGAATGAATTCAGAGGTTGATAGTTGACTACCAATCGGAGTTTTCCTCTAAGCTGCTCAGCCTTCTTGTTCACATAAAAGGCTTCGCATGCCCATTCAGATTTCAAAGGATCAACTGGTTCAATGAGGCCTTGTTCTAGTAGACTTTCACATTCAGCTTTTGCAAGGCGGAGTTGTTCAGGGTTCATACCCGAATGAGTGGCTTTGGTAGGGTTTGTTTCTTTTTCTGATCTGAAAGGGAGTTGGACAAAGAAATCAGGGTTTTTCCAGAGTGGAGAGGGGTGTTTGGTCATAAAATGGCCATGGTCGTCTGCACAGAGTTCTTTGAGATTTTGGGTAATAGGGTCAAGCAACTGAGGGGCTATTATCGAAAAAAACCTTTGCTTGTCTGTGAACTCTTTTACCTGGGTTTTGAATTTAATTCCTCGGGGAAGAATCCTAACCTTCAGTTTTGCAAGGATATCCCATCCAAGGATTAAATCTCGATCTGGTGCACTGCTTCCCAGTATTGGAGTGGTGACCTGACATCCAGGCATGATGTCGATGGTTATGGGCCGACTTTTGTAGTAGGAGGAAAACACATCTCCTGAGGCAGAAGTAAAACTGGTAACATGGGGTTTCCAGTATGATGGGGGAAGTATTTTGGTGTCAAGGAGGGAGACCGTAGCGCCTGTGTCTACAAGGGCTACCAAGGAAATCGGCTGAGGGATTTCAGGGGTGGAGATTTGGACAAGGATGTATGGATGTGGGTTTTTTGAGGAGTCTTCCTCAATCCGGTAGGTAGGATAAAACATATATATGGAATCCGAGGTATCCGTATCTGAGCCCGTGAGCTCTGCCTGGAGTGCAAAAACTGTTTCTGGTTCTGGCTCTTCGTCGTAGGAGAAGAGTGACTCAATATCATCTTCTTCAAGAGAAAGCCCTGCAACTTTCTCAAGCTGTCTGACCATCCGTTGTCCCTTTGGTGCTTTAGGACAATTCTTTGCATAATGGCCCTTCTTGTTGCAGACAAAACACTTGTCTGATTTGGTCTGTTTTGAGGTCGACTTATGGTATTTCCTTCGCAGATATTTCCACTTCTTCTTCTTCGGTCTTTCTGTCCCATGATGGCTTCGGGAAAATCGGCCTTTTCTGAAATGTCTAGTTTTCTTAGACGTGGTACAGTCGATTCCATTACAGTCACGCGGACACTTGATCTTCCAGTGGGAACGATCACAAGCTTGAGAGATCTTCCTGTTTTCAGCCATGTACTTCCGAAAAAGTTCTCGTCTATGGCAAAGATCTTCAATGGCTAAGTGAATAGCCTGCTGCAACTCTCCAAGGGTGGAGTCTGTGACTGATCTTTGGGCCGCATGTAGTGATTTTTCGACCGTGTCTGACTATTCTTTGGGGATGGATGCCATGTAAACTGTTTTGAGATTATTGTCTGCACCAATCTCATAGAACAGTTTCATCATGATCTTGAAATGCCTATCAAGATCTCTTTTTTCCAACGAGCAGCATCGGCGCTCGAAATACTCTTTCCTCTTCAAATCTGTAAGATTCTGGACTCGTCCAGCAAAGTAGGTATGGATTATTGAAAGGGCATTTTCAAAGGTAGTTGAGAGGAAGGTGATTTGGTCTTGTTCCCCAAGTAAGGACCACCAACGCTTGAGAGATCCCGTGAATCGGGTTGTAAAATCAAGGAGTGAAGCGTAAGTGTCATGGTCCTGGAGTTCTCGGGCCAAAAGCCACGAATGAAACTCCTGAATTCGGTCAGGCCATTTGAAGACTGGTATGTCTTCCAAGGTGAAGTATTTGGTGTAATTGGAAGGGTTTGGATTTTCAACTGGGGTTGGTTCATCGACTGGGTCGGTAACTGGGTCTGTTACCGGATCTGCCATAAAAATGGCTGGTGAGTGTTTGGGAAAATCTTCCTCTTCAGTAGAGGCATAATCCGAGGTATCGGATTCTGAATCTGAGAGTGCGGAGGTTTGGAATACCATCTGGGTGGTAGAAGGAATCATCTCTTTTGCCTGTTGGCGAAGAAATCCTTCTATCGGGTTTGAGATCATCTGGATTGATGGTTTCTCATCCGGGCTGGCTTGGGATGAACTGTCTTTCTCCTTTCCTTTGTTTTTCTCAGCTTCCTGTCTAAGTTGTTCTTCCCTGAATCGTTTCAACCGGAGAGAATTCGAGGGAGGGAACAATTGCAATTCACTAGGAGTGAGCTGGGGAAGAGTCTGAGGCGTCATCACGCTTCTGTAAGGAAAGGTTGGACTAAACAAATTTGCTTCAGTCCTTGTCTCCAGTGGTGGTGCTGATGGTTGTGGTCTTGTTCCAGCATCAAGTTGCTGTTGCAACATCCGAATTTGGTTTCGGAGTTTGACAATCTCCGGGGTCTGATCTTCCAGATAGTGGTGCGGTACCCTTCCTTGTTCCAGGAGTAACAAGCGGTTCTGGAAACTTTCAATCATCTTTTTTAACAGGCCTACATCTGTTCGCACCTCATTGAGGACCACATTCTGGGCCAAGGCATTCTCAGTTTGCCAGTTCAAAGTGGTCTCAACTGGATCTGTTCCAGCTTTTTGTCCAGAAGGAAGAACTATGTCCTTCATTGGGATTTTCGGAGTATGATGGAATTTTCCTTCCAAATCATTGAAAGGTTCAGGTGGTGGAAAAGTTTGAGGTTGAGGCTGCCGGATAGTAGGGAGAGGTGGAAAGTCTTTAGGATTGAACATCCGGACTGATTCAGTGGGAGGATTTTGGACAGGTGGTTTAGGTAACCGAAGTTTGGCTTCTGGGCTATCTGGGTGTTTCTGTATCCATTTAAGGATGGGTTTGTAGAAAGGTGAAGTGACTGATTTGGGTTGGCCATACTTTACCATGTACTGGTATCTTCATCCGTCTTCTCCGAGAGGTCCTATGGTGCTGTCACCATCTTGGAACCTTTGATAGAGTGGATCTTTGCGACGCCTTTGGGTTGGTAGATCTGGAGGAGGTTTTGTGCATGAATCGCACAAGCAAAAAGGGTCCCAAAAACAATGTCCTGATGCATCCTTAAAGGCATAGATCGGACGACCTTGGTCGTCAAAAGATTGGACATTACCCTTTGGATCTGGGTCTTCCGGTATCTCAGCTTCAGTTGGGCAAGGTGTTAAGCATAGTATAGTGGGGAGTCTGGGTGTAAGGGTTGGAAGACGAGGGGGTTCAGTTTTTGGGTTTTCTTTGGGGAAAGTAATGGAAACTTCCCCTTCCTTTTTCCTGGTGTAAACCGGGTTTGAAGACTGGATGGGTGGGGGTTGGTGATGAATCTTTTCATAATTGGTCACCCAAGTGTCTGGTAAAAGCTGAAGGAGTTTTTCTCGCGGAATCTGTTTAGGAACAAACACACACGAGGTTTGATCATTTGCAACATTTATGACCAGCGCATCTTCCGTACCTGGAAGGTTCAAATCAATGGCATGATTCTGGATGTGGTACACCATTTGATAGTGTAACGTGGCAGCTATCGATCCAGGGGTCTGTTCAGCTCCAGTGATCTGGATCTGAATTTTTAATGCAGAGAGGAGACTGGGATCGGCTAGAGCCATGTTAAAGTTTGGAAATAGTGTCACAAAAACCATTCCGGCGTTCAAAGTGGTTTGGATGGTACCAATGCAGGCATGTTGGTACTGCAGAAAACGAGTGTCCAACAAGGCAACTCGGGCAACAACAGGAAGGCCTTTTCTTCCATGAAAGGAGAGAGCAACCCTTATAGCTCCAAAATGGAGATGAGAGTACCCTTGTCGAATCCATTGACCAGGGAATTCTGGAGGTATTGAAAGGGTTATGAACTGTTCGTTCAGTGAGGCCATAATCGGGTGCTGATCGAACTTTGATGACTGCACATATTCTTTTACTGCCTTTGGGGAGGATCTGATGAGTTCTTTTATACTGCGGATCGGGGAAAAAGAAGGAGGTTTGGCAAAGGTAGCATATGGGTTCATGATGGGTAAGTGGGTTTCAGAGATCTTGGCATCTTCTTGATAGGTAACCTCATAGAGGTAATCTATCTTGGAAGCTGAAGAATGCTTTAGATCTGGTGGAGGCGGGAAGGCAAGAGGGATCGTCGTGTGTACTGGCTCAGAGGAGATTTCGGTAGAAGTCATGTTTAGAAAGAAGCCTTCTACTTCTGGCTTAAGAAGGAAAAACAAGATTGAATTATGAGGAAACTGCTTCTCTTGCTCTGATACCAATAACGGGGGCGAGTCCCCTGTATCGGTCAGGAGACTCAAAGATGATAACAAATCAAAGCTTTCGAAAATAAGATCTCAAGCGTCTAGCACAGGTATGGTATCCCGACCAATAAACGCCCTCTGGCTATGGGGTCAAGGGATTCCCTGTTAGTGCTCAGAGACTGGAAATCAAACTTCTCTGGCTGAGAAATGATATTCTTGAGTTCCCTTTCTCATGCACAAGATCCGGGCGAGCCGGCGAGTGCAGAGGATACTACCAGGATGCTTCGAAGAGTGCTCTGATACCAATAACGGGGGCGAGTCCCCTGTATCGGTCAGGAGACTCAAAGATGATAACAAATCAAAGCTTTCGAAAATAAGATCTCAAGCGTCTAGCACAGGTATGGTATCCCGACCAATAAACGCCCTCTGGCTATGGGGTTAAGGGATTCCCTGTTAGTGCTCAGAGACTGGAAATCAAACTTCTCTGGCTGAGAAATGATATTCTTGAGTTTCCTTTCTCATGCACAAGATCCGGGCGAGTCGGCGAGTGCAGAGGATACTACCAGGATGCTTCGAAGAGTGCTCATAATTCAATAATGTTTTACCAACTAAGAGGCCATAGTAGAGAGGCGAGGAGAGAAATTAGAACATGAGAGGTAGTGAAAACATCATGTATTTCACAAGGAGAGAATTCGATGATCCTCATACAACACAACCCTCTTCTTATATAGAGGAGGTTTCAATACAAAACAAACAAGACTGCCGACACTTCAGCATAACAAACGAGACTGCCGACACTTCAGCATACAAACGAGACTGCCGACACTACAGGGTGAAGGAATCAGTCAACACATGGACGACAGACATCTCTGTCGATTATTGGAAAGCGGTAAAGGATAAAGAGGACTCGAGAGCATCTGGTCGTCCTCTGGGGCCGTGTCAGAGGCATGGCTCGTCCTCTGGGGCCGTGTCAGAGGCATGGCTTGGGGTCTTTTCTGTCGGGTGGTTTTCACTTCCGTCCCTGTTGCTTTGGTATATGTCCCACCAATACTGCTGTTCTGCAGTGAGAGGAGGAGGAGCTGGATCCGACATCTGGTGGGGTCGGATTGACGTACTGGTTCAATGGGGAATCCAAAGCGTAAGGGTCCTGCGAGTCAATCATGGGAGCATCTTCCGGCGGAACAGGCGGAGGTTGTTCCCAAGGTACTGGTATAGCTGGATCCATAGGCCATATCTGGGGTGGAATCTGTCCGTTCCTTTGGCATAAAGTGTGCTGCAGATCTCGATATTCATAATGATTTGTCGCGATCCTGGAGTTCAGTGTCTTGACAATAATGCAAGTCTGGAGATTCTGCTGTGGCCTGAATGTAGACATTCCCGCGCGAGGGGGTTCATCTGAGACTTCACCATATCCAGCTGATGAGATGAAAGTCCATGGTCGATGGAATAACACAATCGTATTCCTTTCTGGTTCTGGTCTGCCTATCCGGTTGTGAGTTGTGATGAATCGATCCCATGACTGGATAGTCTGGAACCATAACAACATATGTGTGAACATTTTCATGCTCGGATGACCGTATTCATTTCTCATGGATCTCCGGATTGTCTGATATAGCAGTTCTGTTGGGAACTCAAATGCTATAGTGTAGAAATGCATGAGCAACCAGAAAAACCATTTTAAGTCTTCTGGGAATGGAAGACGAGGATCCCATCGGAAAGGTCTGATGAAAGGATACCTTGTATCGAAATCTGGGACAATCTGAGGGAGAAGTCCCTGATATCCATCTACTACTTCCCTGTGGTATTGTTGGAGAATTCCATGAAGATCTTGGAATCTTCCTTCTTGGATGATGTGTCGAACTTCAGGCGGGTATTGGAAAATTACCCAAGTTCTCTGGATGTCCTGGGTCTCATACCTGTGAGGACCGATGTATCTTCTCTTCACAAACATACGTGAAGCTTCCATTTTCCTTGGTCGTGACAGGAAATCAGCCAACACGTTGTTTTTTCCTTTAAGGTGTATTACCTCGAAGGAATATTTGGAAAACCATTCTGCCCATCTGAGAAGTTGAGGATGGGGAATCTAACGTTGTTTAAACCTGATCATGTTTGGAAATGACGCCATATCCATCTCAATATTGAAATGAACTCCAATAAGATGGAACTCGAACTTTTTAATTCCGTTTTTTACGGCGAGGATTTCCTTGAACGTCGAATGGTAGTGTTTCTGGGCTTCCGTGAAGCTTTCGCTTTTGTATCCGCATATGTTTCTGACTCCGTTCTTTTCTTCAATAAGAATCGCTGCCCAATAAGTATCACTGGCATCAGTCTGGAGGATTCTTGTGCCATCAGAAGGAATCGTCAAAGGTGGCAGGTTCTGGAGTCTTTTCTTCAAGTATTCAACTGCCTTGGTCTGCTTTTCGCCCCAAGGAGGGGGTTCTTTCTTTAGCATGACCTGCAAGGGTTTCAAGTGGATCGCTATCTTAGGGACAAAATCCCGGAGATAGTTTACAATGCCTAGGAAGACTTCTGTCTCTTTCCTGGAAAGCTTCTCTGGAAATCGCAAGAGTTCCTCTGCAATATGTGGTTTTGGACAATAAGCCCGTTCATCCAATTGCATTCCTAAGAACTCAATTTCCTTTTGGGCTATCGTCATCTTCTTTTCGGATAGCATAATGCCATACTTTCGAACCAAAGAGATGAATTGTTCCAGAAGGGAACAATGTGATTTTTCATCCGGGCTATAGAGGAGAATATCGTCTACATAGATTTGGGCTTGGTTGAGTATGGGCTGAAAGATCTTGCACATGGCTTTCTGGAAAACAGAGGGTGCCGTTTTCAGTCCGAAAGGGAGGACTGTCCATTGATAATGATGATTTGGGATACAGAATCCCGTTTTGTATCTTTCTTCAGGGTGGATTCCAAGTTGCCAAAAGCCAGATTTGAGGTCAAACTTGGAATAAATGCGGGCGTTCACCAAACTAGTGAACCATGAGTTCTTGTGTGGTAGAGGAAATTTATCATCCCGAAGGAATGAATTCAGAGGTTGATAGTTGACTACCAATCGGAGTTTTCCTCTAAGCTGCTCAGCCTTCTTGTTCACATAAAAGGCTTCGCATGCCCATTCAGATTTCAAAGGATCAACTGGTTCAATGAGGCCTTGTTCTAGTAGACTTTCACATTCAGCTTTTGCAAGGCGGAGTTGTTCAGGGTTCATACCCGAATGAGTGGCTTTGGTAGGGTTTGTTTCTTTGTCTGATCTGAAAGGGAGTTGGACAAAGAAATCAGGGTTTTTCCAGAGTGGAGAGGGGTGTTTGGTCATAAAATGGCCATGGTCGTCTGCATAGAGTTCTTTGAGATTTTGGGTAATAGGGTCAAGCAACTGAGGGGCTATTATCGAAAAAAACCTTTGCTTGTCTGTGAACTCTTTTACCTGGGTTTTGAATTTAATTCCTCGGGGAAGAATCCTAACCTTCAGTTTTGCAAGGATATCCCATCCAAGGATTAAATCTCGATCTGGTGCACTGCTTCCCAGTATTGGAGTGGTGACCTGACATCCAGGCATGATGTCGATGGTTATGGGCCGACTTTTGTAGTAGGAGGAAAACACATCTCCTGAGGCAGAAGTAAAACTGGTAACATGGGGTTTCCAGTATGATGGGGGAAGTATTTTGGTGTCAAGGAGGGAGACCGTAGCGCCTGTGTCTACAAGGGCTACCAAGGAAATCGGCTGAGGGATTTCAGGGGTGGAGATTTGGACAAGGATGTATGGATGTGGGTTTTTTGAGGAGTCTTCCTCAATCCGGTAGGTAGGATAAAACATATATATGGAATCCGAGGTATCCGTATCTGAGCCCGTGAGCTCTGCCTGGAGTGCAAAAACTGTTTCTGGTTCTGGCTCTTCGTCGTAGGAGAAGAGTGACTCAATATCATCTTCTTCAAGAGAAAGCCCTGCAACTTTCTCAAGCTGTCTGACCATCCGTTGTCCCTTTGGTGCTTTAGGACAATTCTTTGCATAATGGCCCTTCTTGTTGCAGACAAAACACTTGTCTGATTTGGTCTGTTTTGAGGTCGACTTATGGTATTTCCTTCGCAGATATTTCCACTTCTTCTTCTTCGGTCTTTCTGTCCCATGATGGCTTCGGGAAAATCGGCCTTTTCTGAAATGTCTAGTTTTCTTAGACGTGGTACAGTCGATTCCATTACAGTCACGCGGACACTTGATCTTCCAGTGGGAACGATCACAAGCTTGAGAGATCTTCCTGTTTTCAGCCATGTACTTCCGAAAAAGTTCTCGTCTATGGCAAAGATCTTCAATGGCTAAGTGAATAGCCTGCTGCAACTCTCCAAGGGTGGAGTCTGTGACTGATCTTTGGGCCGCATGTAGTGATTTTTCGACCGTGTCTGACTATTCTTTGGGGATGGATGCCATGTAAACTGTTTTGAGATTATTGTCTGCACCAATCTCATAGAACAGTTTCATCATGATCTTGAAATGCCTATCAAGATCTCTTTTTTCCAACGAGCAGCATCGGCGCTCGAAATACTCTTTCCTCTTCAAATCTGTAAGATTCTGGACTCGTCCAGCAAAGTAGGTATGGATTATTGAAAGGGCATTTTCAAAGGTAGTTGAGAGGAAGGTGATTTGGTCTTGTTCCCCAAGTAAGGACCACCAACGCTTGAGAGATCCCGTGAATCGGGTTGTAAAATCAAGGAGTGAAGCGTAAGTGTCATGGTCCTGGAGTTCTCGGGCCAAAAGCCACGAATGAAACTCCTGAATTCGGTCAGGCCATTTGAAGACTGGTATGTCTTCCAAGGTGAAGTATTTGGTGTAATTGGAAGGGTTTGGATTTTCAACTGGGGTTGGTTCATCGACTGGGTCGGTAACTGGGTCTGTTACCGGATCTGCCATAAAAATGGCTGGTGAGTGTTTGGGAAAATCTTCCTCTTCAGTAGAGGCATAATCCGAGGTATCGGATTCTGAATCTGAGAGTGCGGAGGTTTGGAATACCATCTGGGTGGTAGAAGGAATCATCTCTTTTGCCTGTTGGCGAAGAAATCCTTCTATCGGGTTTGAGATCATCTGGATTGATGGTTTCTCATCCGGGCTGGCTTGGGATGAACTGTCTTTCTCCTTTCCTTTGTTTTTCTCAGCTTCCTGTCTAAGTTGTTCTTCCCTGAATCGTTTCAACCGGAGAGAATTCGAGGGAGGGAACAATTGCAATTCACTAGGAGTGAGCTGGGGAAGAGTCTGAGGCGTCATCACGCTTCTGTAAGGAAAGGTTGGACTAAACAAATTTGCTTCAGTCCTTGTCTCCAGTGGTGGTGCTGATGGTTGTGGTCTTGTTCCAGCATCAAGTTGCTGTTGCAACATCCGAATTTGGTTTCGGAGTTTGACAATCTCCGGGGTCTGATCTTCCAGATAGTGGTGCGGTACCCTTCCTTGTTCCAGGAGTAACAAGCGGTTCTGGAAACTTTCAATCATCTTTTTTAACAGGCCTACATCTGTTCGTACCTCATTGAGGACCACATTCTGGGCCAAGGCATTCTCAGTTTGCCAGTTCAAAGTGGTCTCAACTGGATCTGTTCCAGCTTTTTGTCCAGAAGGAAGAACTATGTCCTTCATTGGGATTTTCGAAGTATGATGGAATTTTCCTTCCAAATCATTGAAAGGTTCAGGTGGTGGAAAAGTTTGAGGTTGAGGCTGTCGGATAGTAGGGAGAGGTGGAAAGTCTTTAGGATTGAACATCCGGACTGATTCAGTGGGAGGATTTTGGACAGGTGATTTAGGTAACCGAAGTTTGGCTTCTGGGCTATCTGGGTGTTTCTGTATCCATTTAAGGATGGGTTTGTAGAAAGGTGAAGTGACTGGTTTGGGTTGGCCATACTTTACCATGTACTGGTATCTTCATCCGTCTTCTCCGAGAGGTCCTATGGTGCTGTCACCATCTTGGAACCTTTGATAGAGTGGATCTTTGCGACGCCTTTGGGTTGGTAGATCTGGAGGAGGTTTTGTGCATGAATCGCACAAGCAAAAAGGGTCCCAAAAACAATGTCCTGATGCATCCTTAAAGGCATAGATCGGACGACCTTGGTCGTCAAAAGATTGGACATTACCCTTTGGATCTGGGTCTTCCGGTATCTCAGCTTCAGTTGGGCAAGGTGTTAAGCATAGTATAGTGGGGAGTCTGGGTGTAAGGGTTGGAAGACGAGGGGGTTCAGTTTCTGGGTTTTCTTTGGGGAAAGTAATGGAAACTTCCCCTTCCTTTTTCCTGGTGTAAACCGGGTTTGAAGACTGGATGGGTGGGGGTTGGTGATGAATCTTTTCATAATTGGTCACCCAAGTGTCTGGTAAAAGCTGAAGGAGTTTTTCTCGCGGAATCTGTTTAGGAACAAACACACACGAGGTTTGATCATTTGCAACATTTATGACCAGCGCATCTTCCGTACCTGGAAGGTTCAAATCAATGGCATGATTCTGGATGCGGTACACCATTTGATAGTGTAACGTGGCAGCTATCGATCCAGGGGTCTGTTCAGCTCCAGTGATCTGGATCTGAATTTTTAATGCAGAGAGGAGACTGGGATCAGCCAGAGCCATGTTAAAGTTTGGAAATAGTGTCACAAAAATTGTTCCGGCGTTCAAAGTGGTTTGGATGGTACCAATGCAGGCATGTTGGTACTGCAGAAAACGAGTGTCCAACAAGGCAACTCGGGCAACAACAGGAAGGCCTTTTCTTCCATGAAAGGAGAGAGCAACCCTTATAGCTCCAAAATGGAGATGAGAGTACCCTTGTCGAATCCATTGACCAGGGAATTCTGGAGGTATTGAAAGGGTTATGAACTGTTCGTTCAGTGAGGCCATAATCGGGTGCTGATCGAACTTTGATGACTGCACATATTCTTTTACTGCCTTTGGGGAGGATCTGATGAGTTCTTTTATACTGCGGATCGGGGAAAAAGAAGGAGGTTTGGCAAAGGTAGCATATGGGTTCATGATGGGTAAGTGGGCTTCAGAGATCTTGGCATCTTCTTGATAGGTAACCTCATAGAGGTAATCTATCTTGGAAGCTGAAGAATGCTTTAGATCTGGTGGAGGCGGGAAGGCAAGAGGGATCGTCGTGTGTACTGGCTCAGAGGAGATTTCGGTAGAAGTCATGTTTAGAAAGAAGCCTTCTACTTCTGGCTTAAGAAGGAAAAACAAGATTGAATTATGAGGAAACTGCTTCTCTTGCTCTGATACCAATAACGGGGGACAATTTTTTAGCATTATGTGTGTTTATATAATGTGCACATATGGGCGGATTTGAATTACCCCTGGTATGTGGGCGGACCGAACAAATTGGGAAGCCTACTCCTTATGTCGAGGGGTGGTTCGTCTCAAACTTTGTCTCTACGTGATGAAGCATATGAGTGAGGGAGCATTTCGGTTTGTTTAATGACAGCGACCGCCACGGTTTAGCGGTTGAATGCCCCTGTAAAAAGCAGAGAAATTATTCTTGAAATCAAACGAGATAAGGAAGACATATTTGCTTTTTCGCTTCAGAGCTTGTGATCAATTTGCCCCATTTTTCACCAGAATAGATCTTGTTAGATGATCATAATTTTCTTTTGGATTTGTCTCCTTCAACATGTTAAATGTTAGTGTAAATATTTCCTGTAAAAAGAAAAAGAGACATATCAGCCAGTATTAAAAGGGATAAATTGAAAACGATACTGATTTACCCTTCATCTTGAATGTCTTGCACGAGTCTTTTACCAGTTTTGTTGGATTGAATTTTCCTCGACTTTTATTGGGCGCCTCACCATTATGGGAAGACTATGGTAAAATACTGACTTTGATATTACTCGTCGAGTATTCCTGTTTGTAACAAAAAGAAATGCACAAAAAGTTGTTTCATTTATTTATAATACATACAACATTCCCCACCCTTGGGGATCGAACTCGGAATATTTCGGACCTACTGTCATCCCCCATACCATTCGGTCCATTGGACCGTAGGTGTCCATGGGGCTTTCTTTTCAAGGGTTAATCCTTGGGGATAACGCGGCCCTGTTGTATCACCTTGGGCCATGTTACGGTATTTCTCGAGGTAATTTGCAATCCCTGTTAAGAATGGAATAAGACAATTCAAGACTTGAGATGATTATGTGCACATTAGAACGATACAGAATTACCCATTTCTGAGATTGTTCGCGTCTTTCGCTTGTACTTTCCTTTGTCCGAAGCTGTCTATCCCGTGGTAATGCCCATGAGTTGATTTGCCCCCAAATTTTATCCAACCTGTATTCGGATATGATTGCGTTCTCGGGTCGATTTGCAATTTCCTGAGAATAGAAGGGGCTTAATTTTAAAACTTGGAGCAACTGAGGGTAAATTGAAACGATACGGAGTTACCCTTCAGGTTTATGCAGATTTTCACTCGCCATCAATTCGTCGCGAGGTTGGTGAGGTGGCGGATTCGAGCATTTAATAGGGGGAAGTCGGATTATTACTCCTTGCTTTTACACATTCACAAAAGCAGGAAAACACATCACGCAAGGCAATAAAACACATTCACTCATTCAGGATTAGTTCCGCTTCCTCCGCAGGCTCTCCCATGATCAGCTGGCTTCATCCCAAATTAGGTATGCATCGGCCATATTGAAGGTCTCGTGGTCACTGGCTGAACAAGTGCATCACAGTCCCGATGCTTTACCGATATCAAACTGGTTGATTATGGCGAAAAGATCATCGTCAATGTCCGCTTGGTGGTGATCTGTCCCTTCTTCCTCGGGAGGTATTGATGCTGATCCAGTATCATTGGTCCTTTTGTACCCTCCTCCAACAGAACTCGATCCTGTTATAAACTGGTCTAACTCACCTCTTAAACGTGCATTTTCGATCCTCAGATCATGCATTTCATCGAGGGTGAGGAGGAGGCTATTGCAGTTGGGGCAGGTGGCGGAGTCAAAAGTCTCTTTATACATCTTGTTTTCCGCTCGGAGGTTTTCATTTTCAACTCTTAGAAACTCGGCTTCGTTGTGCTCATGACGAGCCTTCATTCGGGTTCGCCTATTTTGAAACCAGAACTTGATTTGCAAAGGTTCAAGTCCTAACTCTTGACTCAGTTCCATTTTCTGTTTGCCGTCTGGCATAGGGCATGTTCTGAAGAAATCCTCAAGCCTTTGTACCTGCTCCTTAGTATGGCGACGGTAACGCTTCTTTTGACCCTTACCGTTATTGTCCTTATCTTTACTGAGATTTTGGACGTCGTCGGCGGAAGAGCCAGGCTCCATAGGCTCGATCCCAAACATGGCTTCGAACTCTTCCTCTCCCATATTCAGCAGGCAATGATAGCTCTCGGGAGTATTGGGTTGAGACATCTTTGATTTGGTTGATGATTTCTCAAGATTTGCTACTCGCTTCCGGTGTTTTCACTCTCTTTGAATTTTTCTGAGCGATTGCCTATGCCTTAAGACCCTCTTCCGAGCATGGCGTCTCTTTTAAAATTAAACGTGGGTTTAGCAACTGTATTGCTTCTTCCAAGGGTCCGGCCTTTCTCAATCCTCTTTTCTTATCGTGTCTCTTGCTCGGCTCGTCTCCTTCCATCTTTTTGTGATAGGGCCCCTTGTTGTTGTCTCCACCGTCAATTTGCTGGCGAGTTCTTCAATAAAGACGAGTCGTATCTCTTTTCTGCCGAAAATGTCTTTGTCTCCCACTCAGCTTATTTTTTATCTTTTCTTTTTCAAAGTAGTGGCGTCCCGTTTAGCTTTGCCGTAGAGACGTCGGATTTGCTTGGCTGGAGAATGGAGACGAGTAGCGGAGGTGATACTGATAGGGAATGTTAGACAGGAAAATCTGGCCAGTAGAGACTTCCCCTGCAAAAATGAAAGAGAATGCGGCAGTATATGTTCTTCATATTCTAGAAAAATTGGAACGATATTGTTTTACCATTGTGTGTACTTCTATTGAATTTGAATTGAGGAAGTTCCTTCATTTGGACTGGATTGAATTGTATGTCCCGAGTTGCCCTTCACTTTGAGCTTGCCACGTAAGTGCTTTGCTTAGTTGGGCCTTATTTTCTTTCGGGTTGCCTTGGACCATCATCATTTTCTATGCCATCGGGTCCGTGGACCGGAGGGCTCCTTTAATTTGAAGGTTACCTTCGAGGCAAATGAGTCCTATCGCGTTCCATTGGGTCATTTCATTTTGCGACACTCTTGAGGCACTTTGCGATTCCCTGGGTGAGAATGGAACAAATCCAATTTAGCATTTTGCAACGATTGAGGGTAAATTGGAACGACACACAATTACCCGTCTTCGAGCTCGCCTGGACATTTCACTTGAAATTTCCCTACGTGAGGCCATTCAACATTTCTCATTATGGCAGTCAGCGACGTTACCACAAATTGATCCGCCCTAAATCTAGCATAAAAAGGGATTCACGCATTCGACGGGATAAAAAAAAATAAATAAATTGCCCCCTTGTACCTGAATTAAATCGAGACACCTAGTGGGTCAGTTCTGCCTCTCCTATCATACGCAGGGGAATTAAACATGAAATAAAATGTGCACTTATTCAAGGTCAGTTCTGCCTCTCCTATGGCTCTTCGATAATCAGCTAGTCTCGTGTTGGTTCGGGTGTGGATGATCGATGTTTGAGAGTCCCTACTCACTGGCTCCTGATCGCGGCTTGGGACGTCTGTCAACCCTAAACTGGTTGACCAGGGCAGTAAGCTCATCATCTGGGTAATCTCTTGAACCTTCCAGCAACTGATGCTCGAATTGGGCATTGTTGTTGGCAAATGCTGGCGGTAGATTTCTCATTCTGTCCTCGCCATGAGCAATTTGACTTCTCGTGCTGGAGCCTTCATCATTACTCGAGAAAGTGTGGGGATCACCAACTGTCCTGCTGCCAAAAACTCCTTCCATTCGAGGATTAAAGAAGTGGAAGTGCTCAGGATAATTTCTTGTCTGATTCTCTGGCTGCGCAGGCGCGCTGATCATGGGATGAATTCTAGCCACGGGTTGGTGCTCAAACCAAGGAGTCTGAATACACTGCCCCTGCGGTCTATACTCTTGAAGAGCATTAGGGTGATTCTGGGGGATACTTTGATTAACGCCTGGAGGATTAATGGCATGGCTACTGGCTTGGTTGATGATGGGAAGTGGCTCGCCCCATGCTAACCCGCGGAACTTATGGTGGCGAGGAGACTCGACATTCAGGCTTGGATCAGTCCCGCCTTGGTTTTCTTGATTCTGAGCTGCATTGTGTTCTCTCACCCTTTTTCTGTACTTCTGAAGATGACTCGAAACATTTGCTTTAGTGAGTCCCTCTACGTTCATAATTTCCAGTATATGTTGCGGCCGTGCCGAATCGATTCCTACCTGTTGAACTGCATTAACAAACATACGATGCAGCTCGGGAGACCAACTCATCTTCTTTCTCCAGTTGCTTGGAACAAAATTGAAGGCTTGATGCTTGTTCTCATGGTCGTGCAATTGCTTCCTTACCACGTGCTGCCATATGTTTTGAAGCATTTGAACCCTAACTGGTTTCGTTACGACGTCTTGGGCCCCATTTAAGACAGCCTTCATTATGGCTTGCTGATCATCGCTTGCCGATATTACGAGGACTGGCATGTTTAATTTAGAATTGATGACTTCCAAGAGAGTGAAAACATCCATGTCAATCCCTACCATGGCGGTGAGAACGATATCAAACTGGTCACCACTCCTCCTTAATATCTCTAAGGCCTCTGTCGCCTTTGCTTGAGCTACAACCTTATACCGGCATTTTCTCAATACGGTAACAAGGATTGACAGAGAGACTGGATTACCGTCAATGGCCATGACCAGTAGACCCTCAGGGTAAGGAACTTCATCAGCTTTGACCAGGGTTGAACATGCGCCCGTTCCCCTAATACTCGACATATTTCTGGATCTAGGACTGCCGATTCGAGACCGCCTCGGGATGTCTTCTCGGACTTGAGGGATCACGAGATCGTTGATGCCTTCTCGTAACAGGCTTTGAAAGCCGATGCTTTGATGGTGAAGGTTTTGAATTCCTCTCCCACGAGAACTCCTTCCTCTCTATCTTTCTCCTGCGAGTTCTTGCGAATGAACTCTGACTATCAAATGGGGACAAGTTCTCTCTCTGGCAATAGCAACGACTTCCCTCTTCACGGGCAGCGCTATTAGATTTTCCGAAGGAGAAAATATGATATTCAGCTTTTGATCAAAGGGGAAATCCTTGTTTCTCGCTCAGTTTGTCTTCTTTTTTCTTTTCGTGATAGAGGGCCCCTGTCAAGATCTCCACCGTCGATTTACTGGCGGGTCCTCCAATGAAGACAAGTCGTATCTCCTTTTCGCTAACGTTTGCCGTGTCTTCCACTCAGCTCATCTTTCCGTCTTCTTTTTCAAAGTGGCGATGTCTCGTCAAACTTTCTGCGGAGATTTCGGACTCGCTTAGCTCGCAGTCGCCATCTGATGGGAATTCGAGCCAACGAGGGTGGTGCCAATAGAGAATGGTAGATAAGAGAAATCTTGACTGGTTGATACCGTCACTATGAAATCAATATTTACTTCAAAGCAGATTACCATCTTCGCATTCCGCTCATCTGCCTCACCTCTCTCCCCATTTCTTTCGTATTCTGCTTTCAAAAATGGCCAATTCTCCTAACCATACCTTATCCGCCGAAGTCCTAGCTGGGTGGGAGAGACTCTACAATCTTCTTGGTAGAGGTTACGCTCATATAGCCAAAAACTCTACCGTTGAGGCTGAAATCCTCGGTTTATTTAGGACCGTGGACGCTGCTTCTGTTGAGGGTACCCAACTAGGGAAGGAGTACCGGAACTTCTCGACCCTCTTCATCAATTTTCTGGCTGCCTATAACCGTGCTTATGAGACGGTCCTTGTGACCGCCGTCGTGAAAGCCCGTTACCGAGACCGGCACGAGCGTCTGGCAACAGTTACGTTTGTGGCTGATAATCACAAAAAAGCCCTCAAGTTTGCCAACGATCAGCTTTCGTGGCTGGTTCGTGAGAGGGGAAAGTTGGTGGACCGTCTGGCCTTGGTCCGAACTTACGCCGAACAGGAGCCAGGCAATATTGTGATGAGGTGTAAATGTGGTTGGCTGCAGGAGAGACTTGATGACATTACGGCAAACATTGCTTTCGAGAGGGCAGCGGTTCCGGACCTGGAGTTTGCCGTTGAGCATTACGAGGCCACTATGGCCCAGGTTAAAGAGAAGTGCGATCGCCTCTTCTTTAGGCTCGCGGAGCTTGATCCCGAGAGCGCCCGGTGCATCCAGAGCATCAACTGTTTGGAGAGTCAGTTGAGCTCTTTCGTAATGGTCATCAGGGCCCAGTTTGGCTTTACCTTTCCTCCCCAGTGAGTTGTTGTAATACTCTTTGATGAATGGAATGAAAGAAAAGCTTCACGTGTTTTGTTTTGTTTTTTTTTTTAATTTTCCTGCTATCGTTTCTTCCGCATAGCATAACAGAACGATTTGAGGTACCGAAGATGTCGAGGCTTAATGTTCTTCTTGATGTTCTTATTTAATTGCTCCAGACGATGATATCGAGAACATTGATGATGGGTTCGGCGGTGGCCCCCACTATCCATCTTGAGATCACGAACAATAACGCTATGACAACTCGATCAGTGCGCTGGTAGTAAATCCGGCCACCTGTTGTGTGCCCACTTTTATCCATATTTTGTTTCTTTCGGCGTCCACTTGCTCGTGTCGGTCGCCTGTAGCGTCGGGAGAAATTCCTGTGGGCCACGTTCATTAATAGAACCTCGGTCCTCTAAAGCCCTCCGCATGTTTCGGATAAGAGGAAATTTTAAGACCGGTCTCTGGTTGATTTGATCAGGTAAAGGTATTTGTTTCATGGGTTCTGATTATATAATCCATATTGTTTTTCAAAAGACGCGGGATCCTCTGCAATACATTAAATATGCCCCAATGTTTAATCAGTATAAATCCACCGTCATATCAGAATACACTGCCCATACAAGTTTACGGATTGACACAACTTTGTCTGTCAAAGATGGACAATATTCGTTTGCCCCCCAGAATTAACAGTTGAAGCCTCAGTGTTTTTCGTCTTTTGGTATTTCTGAAGATGATTCTTGATATATTATTGAACTTAATTTTTACACCCGTCTGGGGTATCTAGGATCTCCCTGCAAAAGAAAAGGATATAATTAGTATGCGACACAAGAAATGTCGGTCAATGACTCCTATATTAGTCCAATTTGATTTTTTCTATTTTATAGAGAAATCAGAAGAAAGAAAAAAAAAATTTCCTTAGGAAGAAATGGGTTAATTTCTGATACAGAATTTTTTTCAGATTTATTATTCTTTTTTTTATTTTTTTTAAAGGAATGTGACAAAGTCTCTTGACGTTTACTAAAATTTTTGAAGGAATTTCCTTTTTATCAAAATAAATTTTCAGAGGTAAATTTGTCAGGAAAATTTTATTTTTATTGAAGCAGGAAAGACATGACAGAAATCCTTTATTGGTTAACGAAATTCCCCCGAGACATTAGTCTAATTTTATTTAGAGAAACTTTTCTTAGAAAAACATGAGCGAATTTCTCGAAAAGAATTTTTGTTGCAAGTTTTTATAATTTGAAAGAATGTGATCAAATCACTTGATGTTTTTTTTAAATGAATTTTTCTTTTTATCGAAATAAATTTTCAGAGGAAAATTTGTCGGGAAAATTTCATTTTTATTGGAGAGAAAAAAACATGACAAAAATATCTTATTGGTCAATTAGTCTAATTTTATTTAGAGAAAATTTTCTTAGAAAAACATGAGCGAATTTCTCGAGAAGAATTTTCTTGCAAGTTTTTATAATTTGAAAAATGTGATAAAATCACTTGATGTCTACTAGAGTTTTTTTTTAAGGAATTTTTCTTTTTATTGAAATTTTCAGAGGAAAATTTTTTCAGGAAAATTTCATTTTTATTGAAGCAATAAAAATATGACAAAAATCCCTTATTGGTTAATAAAATTCCCATGAAGGGATTTTTTTACATCATTTTTTCAAAAAAATTTTTTTAAAAGAAATGAGGGACAAATTTAATTTTTATTTTCTTTTAAAAAGAATGGTCGTAATATCAAGCTCAAAAATTGACTAACACCTAGCATGGACCGACCGAAAATAAATACAAGATAAAATTAGAGAACTTACTTTTACCTTGGAGAAATGCAAATCACATAGTCATGCGCATGACTCAAGTGAGGAGTGGACTTTAGAAAATAAAAGAAGGAGAGACAAGGTATGGACCTAAAAAGGCTCCCACTATCTGAATTGACAAACTTACCCTCCGCGCAATCAAATCACAATGGGAAGAATTGTCAATTCAGATAATGAGCGGAATAAAATATGGTCAACCCGAGCGCAATCGACGCAAGAGCTTTGCATATTCGATCCCTATCTATGGTTTTCTAGGAAGAATTTCGCGACTTGGGTTTAGACGCTTGTGTGTGCAGGTGTCGTGATCCTCAGAGTATGCAAGACATGCACAACAATTGATATCAAAACAGCGCTTCTAAAAATGTGCGAAATTAAACAAATAAACCCAACACCGAGCCTGCAAAACAAAGGGGTTAGCCAAACACTCCGCCCCTTATAACTCCCATCCTACAAAAACATATAACACCTATAGAATGAGTCCCAAACAATATCGCCAGAAGCGAGATATGCATGAAACTTTCATTGGCCTAAGTCCACTAAGACTCTTAAAATTTCGAAAAAATTTAAGTATTCCAATTGGTATCTTTTTCCGAAAATTTAAAAATCTCTGTCCCCAGTGGAGTCGCCAGTCTGTCGCGACCCTCTAAAAAAATTTTAAATTTTAAAAGGGGTTAACGGATTATTAGGTTAATTAGATTTGACTAACCTAACGCGAACCCTCCCAAGCCCTACCGAATCGCAACTTCGATTTTTGTTTAAATGATTTTAAAATTTGGAGTCGCCACTAATCGTTCTTGGTAGGTCGATTAGAAACCTAAATAAATTAGCGGGATAACTAATTTATTCCTGCGAACCAGAGATTAGGAGCTCGGGGACTTGGTTACACTAGTTAATTAAAACTAATGCCCTTTCGGTACCTTAATTTCATGGATATCCTAATTCGGCAACTTAGGCTTAGTTTATTCCTAAGGCTATAGTAGGGTATTCTCTTTTGTGTTTTCACTTTTTAAATAGGATGCATGGATGGTATATATTTTTATTTGTTATATTTTTTTAAGTGTTAAAGATTCCCTGAAGCCGAAAGAAGGAGTGTGTTAACGACTTCTGTGCAGTATTACAACCTACTTATCTTTTGGGTCTGATGATTCAAAAATTAAATTATAGGAAGTACATGACAGTGAATAAACACCTCCAATGGGAGGCCTAGCATTGGCTTGGCTCTTCCCTTTGGGATTTAAGGTATAGGTATTTAAGTTGCAAGTATTTAAACTACTGTAAGTAAAAACCTCCAATGGGAGGCTAAGCATTGGCTTGGCTCTTCCCTTTGGGATTTAAGGTACATGTATTTAAGTTGCAGGTATTTAACTACTGTAAGTAAAAACCTCCAATGGGAGGCTAAGCATTGGCTTGGCTCTTCCCTTTGGGATTTAAGGTACATGTATTTAAGTTGCAAGTATTTAACTACTGTAAGTAAAAACCTCCAATGGGAGGCTAAGCATTGGCTTGGCTCTTCCCTTTGGGATTTATGGTGCAGGTATTTAAATTGCGGATGGACTTTGTCCTCTCCATTCTGGGGTATGAATTCTTTAAAATAAAATACAACGAATTGATTCAACAATTTGAAATTTGTGTGCGCTTGAGGACTCCTCCAAGCCGATTTTGTGCTTCCATAGGGTTGACAATTGATATAAAGCTGCGGCTTCCTGACATAAAATAGAGTGAAATGTCAGTATACAAAATATGTGCTAATTTGCACCTAAAACCAGAAGAGTGGAAAGAGTACTTATCTCCCATTTTTTTGGGAGGGATTTCTATAATTGATTTTCGCTCTTTATGTTCCCAATATAGAGAGTTTCTTTTGAATTAAGAGGGACTTTTAGTCACAGATCAGTTGAGAAATCGGTGGACAGCTTAGAAGCTTGTCTGGGCCGATTTTTGCATCTCTACGAGATTTTTGCTGTTGACGTAGAGATATCCTTCTCCTGACATAAAATATGAAAAAAAAAAGAGGAGATGGAGAAAGTGTATACAATTCGTGCTAATTTGCAAGTAAAACCATAAACAAATGAATAAATAAAAACACTTAGCTCGAATTTGCTTGCTCGTTGACGAAGATGAACTCTTGATTTATATTGATCGATGAAGGAATTTGTGATGATAATCCCTAGCTTTGAACTCCCATCATCTTCAAAATTCTCTCTCTTTTGGTATTTTCTTTCTCTCAAATTTTTCTTCAATCTCCCAAAACTCTCTCAAACATCCAAAATTTTCTCTCCAAAAAAATCCTCCCAAACACTTCAAATTTTCTCTCTCAAGAATCCTTTCTCAAGCTCACTTCTTCCTCCTTTTATAACCTACTCATCTATCTCCCATTCTAATTTTTCCACTAACTCTATCTCCCATTCTAATTTCTCCACTAACTCTTCTTCATTTTCATCTTCCATTCTCCATCTCTATCTCACATTCTAATCTCTCCACTAACTCTTCTTCATCTTCATCTTCCCTTCTCCATATTTATCTCCCATTCTAATTTCTCCACTAACTCTTCTTAATCTCCATCTTCCCTTCTCTATTCTTATCTTCCATTCTAATTTCTCTACTAACTCTTCTTCATCTCCATCTTCCCTTCTCTATTCTTATCTTATTTTCTCCATCCATTCTTCTCCAACTTCTCTTCTTCATCTCCTCTTCTTCATCTTCCCTTCTCTATTCTAATTTATCCACTAACTCTTCTTTTTATTATTTGTAAAATAATCCTTCAAGAGTTAGGTATTTGCACTTTAGTCCTTGAATTTTAAGTATTTACAATTCAGTCCCTGAAAAAAATATATTTCTTTAAGTTCAAATCTCCTCACAATTTTTGACACACCAAAATTTACCACATGTCAAATTTAAGCTCATTTCTTGTCGCTGAAAATAATGTATAATTTAATTAAAGCCCTTTTGCAAAATTAAGTCATTCTGGGTATAATTGGGCCAAGATGAAAATTTAAAATATTAGAAGACAATGTCACAACTCATAAAAAGTGAAAGTTAAAATAAGTTGACTCAAATTAAATTTTTTTAGGCCCGATTCGAGATTATACTCGTGAAGGAACACGTGACTCGAATTGGATTTTTCTGAATTTGCGATGGCCAATATGAAAATAGATTTAAAATAAAAATATTAACTATCTTTGTGTATTTTTTGGCCTCAAATGTTATTTTTCCAAAATTTTCAAATATTTTTGTATTTTTAAAAAAAAATTAAAATATATATAATATGAAAAATTATTTTTTGGTCAAAATTCGTTCCCTAGGCTTGGCTAAGGTTCCCAAAGTTGATTTTTCAATTTTATGAATTTTTATGGATTTTCTATTAATTTTCGAAAATAAATAAATAAAAAATACGTAAAAATACTGAAAATATGAAAAATCGTTTTTTGGTCAAAATTGGTTCCCTAGGCTTGGCTAAGGTCCCCAAAGTTGATTTTTCAATTTTAAGAATTTTTATGGATTTTTTATTACTTTAGTAATAGAAAAAATGATTAAAAATCAGGTGTCAACAACTATCAAGAAGTTTGTCATCACTAACTTTTATCTGAGGATGTTTATTTATTTTTCAAATTACCAACTTCTCTTACATCTGGAAAAATAAATATACTTGCCATATACAATAATTTATTTAACTTTTTTTATCATACCAATTATTATATGAGATTACAATCGTTACTTGAACGGCCTACCAATTATTAAATTGGTAAATTAACCGGCTCATATGAAAGTTGATGGCCTAACAGGCTAACACTAGTTGGTTGCTTAGTCAACGAAAAGTAGACAAATCACTTAAATTAAGTTAGCAATTTCATATACGTGTTGGTAAATTTGAGGTGTAATTAGGAAAGTTAAATAATAATTGATAAAATATAAGAATAATAAACTTGGTAATTAAGGAACTCAAAAGAAGGTAACTTAATCAGAAATAAGTTGGTGAGTCACTCTAATGAAGGTAACAATTCCCAAAAAGAGTTTGGTAAGTCACTATAATTAAGGTAATAATTTGTTAAATGAACTTTGATAAATCTGAGATATTGCTAGGAAATGCATATAAAAGTCCGTAAATGATACGAAAATTCAGCAAATTAAAGAAAGAAAAATTTAAGTGTCTGTATACTTAACGCAAGCGAAAATAAGTAACCTATAATGATTAACGAGAGAAAAGTTGGCGAGTCATGCAACTTTAGGTTGATAATATCTTGAAAGAGATGGTAAATGTAAGGGATTGCAAACCAAAACATATAAAACTTGGTGACTCAAAAGAATAGTTGGTAACTTAAGGAAAACAATTAAACAATGGTGGGTAATTCAAAAGAGAGTTGGTAGCCCAAAATTTTGATGTAATATAAAAAGTTTATAAATCACTTTAATGTAGGTTGGTAAATTTATATACAAGTTAGTAAAATAAAAAAAAACGTTGGTTTAGATGTTTTCACTTGCTTGATTACGATGTTTTCTTGCAAAACTACGTTCTTTGGTTGCTGTAAATCTGCCGGAGAAGTTTTTGAAGTACAACATTTATAGTGAATGTTTGTGAAATTCCTAAACGTATGGCACTTTGGCAAGTTCTAAAATTTTTCACATTTTGCCAATTGAATCCATCCAAATAGCTAGCTCTAACATGGTCAATTTTGAATAATTTTTTATTTTTTTAACAGTCGTGACCGATGAGGTTGGGTGAGGTTGAAACCCATGCTTATTGGCCGGTGAGGGCCACAATGCCCTCGCCTAGCCTGTACAAGGGCCATGATGCGCTTGCTGACCATGGGGAGAGCTGCGAGCCAATCTCCTGTGGCCGGACCTTGCCGACCTCAATCATAAGACGAAACAATGAAAATAAAGATAAGAAATACAAAAATCCAATTTTTTTAAAAATACTATTAAAATTTGTCCATGTTAGTACTGGCGGTGCCAAATCAGACAGCCAGCGTCCAAGTCAGTGATTTATCCTTAAAATTGGCTAGATAAACTCAATTGGCAAAATATGAAACAGCTTAATTGATATTAGTGTTTAGAACGGATTTACTACGCAACTAAATTACGTAGGAAAGTTGGAATAAGTACATAGCAGCACTCGTCTATAGGGGATAGCACTCGTCTATGGGACAGAGCTCAGAAAGAACATGTCGGAGCTCAGACGCTAGAATACTAGGGTATTACTCTCTTTTTTAGGTAGAATACAAGGGTGTTACCCGAACCATGTATAAGAACAGAATCTAGAAACTCCTCCCAGAAACTTCGCACTTGTAATTCTCCATAATAAAAACTCCCTTGTACTTTTCAGCCGTGGTCTTGCTATCAATAATCTTCTGATGATGAGGAGCCGCTGCCTGGTGGGATAGTTGCAGGATCCGTCGGTTCTTCGTTCCTTGAGCCATGGGCCTTGGGTTGTAAATTCGGCCTATTATTGCAAACCTGCCTCTGCAACTTTGTCAAGGCAGTTGGCGGGAGGTGCCATGTGAGATTTGTCGCAGATGGCAGTGACAAGCGAACCGGGTAAGAAAGCGATGTATCGGCTTTTTTTTGGTTTGTGTCTGGTGGAGTTGGAAGGCCAAAGATCACCTTATATAGAGCTCATCGGAAGTGTCAAAGAAACATAGAAAGAATAAAGCAAGGCCTCATGAGTTCCCACGTTATTGATTCCAAAGGAAGTGATAATTTCTGAGAAGATGCCATCCCTTGTGGTCCCAAAGATTTTAGGACCATAACCAGAAGCTTTTCCATCTGTACCTTTTCTCATTGACGACCTTGACTTGGTCTATGCATTCTCCTACAAGTGATTCTAATAAAATCGAGCAACCACATATGTAGTCAATGATTGGACCGGTGTGAAAGTGAAGATATTTCAGATTATTTTGACTGATATAGGAGAATATATAATGAAAATACTTCGGGGGTGTAGGTTATTAACGGAGGGAAACTAATGGTATGCCTGCATTTCTTGCAGCTGAAGTTTCATTGGCATCTTGGAGCTTCATTACATTAACTAACCTTTCCAATGAGTTAGGATTACTAGGATCCTTTCACCAGAAATTTCCGCAATTATGTTTTTTTTTGGTTGAATTTCTTTTAGTTATAGCAGACTTAGCCAGCCAAAGGGAAAAGTGTACACTATGCATTCCTATTCTTAAGTCCTGGAAAAACAATCGTAAAGATTGGTTAAGCATTAGAAATGTGAAAGTATGATTCCTGCATTATGGCCAAGTCCCTTTTTTCATTAAACTAACGAAAGTAATTACACGATAGAACATACTGATTCCAAGTTAAACCCCCTTATTTTATGATGAATCGATCCTAATTAAAATTCTTTCAGTTTTTTAAAGTGCCTCTCCTGTCCTTAATTAACGGTAAACATAGCGTGATTTTGTTTCTTCGAGGGACCTCAATAAGTTGTCTTAGAAATGTAAGTTTGTAATGCATCTGCTCATGGGAATTAAGATGCATAATCCTTCCATATGTAGTGTAACACTGCTTTTTAGTGAACCAAACCTGCAATAATAGCCACAATCTGAATTGAACAAAATTGATGTGACAAAGTTTATGTCGAGCCATGTCTAGTGGCTTAATTCATTCAAAAAATCCTAGGGGAGCGAGAGACAGCTGAAACGTGTTGTGGTACTTGTACTTCCTCGGTTCAGATCTTCGGTGTTTGGCATGCCTGCAGCAACCAAATTGCTTAACCAAGTTGATCGTCTCTCGGGGGAAACTTTTCTGAGTGTTTCAAGATTCTTTTTTTACGGCCTTGCAGTCATATGATTCTCTCTCGGAGAACTTGATGATTCTGCTTGTAGCCACGTACTTGCCTTGATCTGCACCACCAGCAGGTACCAACAGATCGGAGAAACAAGAAAGTTCGGAATCCAACTTTCTGGTCAAAAGTGGAAGAGGAAAGCATGCTAAGAGATACTGCGCACTGTTTTGATAACTAATAGAGAAGACCGTGAGCCTTTAAAATATGATCTTTGCATATTTGAGTTGAGATCCACCTAGAATTAACCTGATATAAGCATCATGAATCCCCCTTAATTTTTTTTTTTTGTTTCGTTCTTTCAGTTAAGATGAACTACTTGAATTCACTAAAAATAAAGTAGTTCGTGGTTTTGCTTTTTAACATGCGGATCCGTGGCATTTTATACTTGCTGCTTGTGATTTATGAACAGGAGGTGAATAATCCGCGAAATATCTTGGAAGTTGGAGGGCATATTTTTCCACTACAATGATAGTGACATGTGATCCTAGAAAATAGTTAGCGTCCTAGACAAGAAAAAGAAACCAACTGCACCAATAAATCAAAGAATGGTCCATCTGTGTAGTTATATGTCGCAAGCACTTGCTGGATTTGCCCCTGAATCTTGCAAAATTGGATGATTCGGCTTCAGTGAGTTATCCAATCTTACTCAAGATTACGAGCTGGATCATGCAGAAGCAACTCAAGATTGGAACCACGGTTTCCAATAGCCCTCCTAGTCTAGGACAGTCTTTGAACCCGAACATTGGCAATCTTTTTAAGCTGTGATCATTCACTTTGAAAATGATTGAAGTCAGTTGTGGTCATTCGTTTTGAAAATGATCGAAATCTTCTTTTTACACCGATCAAGCGAACAGTTATAACAGAGATTGGCATAAATTTAACCAAAGAGGGGAAGAAAAGGCGGAATATTTGGGTATAAAACTGGTTCAATTACTAGCTTAGATACATCCAAGTACACAACTAAACTTCAGAAAGCTGGAAAACAAACGTTATACGTAAACACACTACTAGAGTTCAAAATGACTAACATGACGAAAACCGTGACAAGGATTTGTTCATCAGGTTTACCTCGACCTTTTGGGAATTTACTCAAACCAGTACATGTTTGAATGGCTAGAAGCCTAGAACCTAGGAACGTCGGCCCACAAACTTCTTGTAGTACTGCGTGAAAGCGATTCCTTTGTATTTTTTGGCAGCCGTCTTGCTATCGATCACGTTCTCCTCTCTAAGAACGGGAGCATACTGCTGTGGGACGTTGTATTGCTTCTTTTGTGCTTGACCCGATGTCCCTCCACCATAAAATCTGTCCACTAGATCGAAACCCTCCCTTCCAATATTGGCGAGGCGATCAGCATGAGATGCCATTTGAGGGTGAGTTATCAGGAGGAGAGTGAGCTAAACTAGAAACTTATGCGAGGGCTTTGTGTTGGTTTCTATCTTGTGTTTGAGTTTGAAGGCAAAGATCAGTTTATATAGAGCTCATGGAAGGTGCCATGCAAATGTAGAAGGAATAAAGGAAGGCTCCTAGGAAGTCTTAAGGGTCCCAATGATAGACCCATTGCTTGGAAGAGAAGTATGCTAGGATATTCTACCTTGGTCCTAAATATTGATTTTTCACTTCAAAACATAGGAAGGCATTGACTTGGTCTATTTCCAGCGACATCAGTTGCATCGTAGCAAGTCTAATGGAGCTTTCTCCAATTATAATGACAAGTAGACTTCATTATCTCAGTACTTAGAGAAAGATTAAGAAGGCATTTTTCATCCACAAACGATCTCGGAAAAATCGTTCCAGAGCCAAGCTTGTAACTAATTGGGAATGTGATTCGATCATGAAGTGGATTGGAATCGTGGCCACCTCTGTTTTTAGTTCAAATTTCATTATAGCATCATGATCTTTTAATGCTAAGAAAAGCATCTTCCCCAATAATTGCAGGTATAATCCAAGATATCAAGGGTGGCTGCAACTGCCTAACCACGCACTAGATTTTTCTTCTTTTCTCCTTTGTGTTATGCACCAGTTGTCCCTTCCAATCTGAATCTTCTTTCCAAATCGTCGTCTTTTCGCTAACAAATTGAATCATATTCCTACTAATTGTGGGAAATCTTTTTAAGGTTGGTTCAAAGTACTATTAAAAATATTTTATGAACGGAATTGTCTTGCAATAGCTGAATCACCTTTCAAACTTTGCTTTTTTCAATCAACAATTTGAGGGAAGTATTCTTCCTAGCCAAGAAATCAAAGTTGTAAACTCCTTAAATCCTTATATTGTCTAAAGCAGGCACCAAAACAATCGTATGAGAAAATTGGTCAAGTTCCAATTAATAATGGATTTTCCTCGATTGGAGTAAATAAATGTGTATCCGTAAAAAGCTATTGATAGTGCATCTAAAATTATTAGCTTACATGTCGATGTTATGCTTATCTTTCGTACAAGCATTGATATTATGAATGGAACAAAATGGTTTTTGACTTCTAAATTTGATAAGAAGTACTTGGGAGAAGCTAATATCATTTTTAGTTTTATAAGAAGTTATAAATCAAAATTTCAAATCTCGCGTGGTTTTAGTAACTGAACTTTGCAAAGTCCTTGAGACTTCAAGGCAGGTTATAGTGCTTGCATGCCTCAGATAGCTAATCTTATTTTCATCTTCTTCAATTTATTTCCAACATATCTTTCCCCTTTCTTAACAGTATTTCATCTAAGAAAATCAAAAATCTGAATATGATAGAACGGACAATTGAGATAAAGTACCCAGATTTGAACCCTTAATTTATACTATGATACCATGTGCTGACACCGAGCTCAAAATTTGGGTCCAAGTATACATAAGTGGCCCATAAGGCCTGCTCAATAAAATGTGTAATAAGCTCAATTATCATACAGGTTACAACAGCATGATCGGATAACAAAACTCATCGGTGGAACGTTTGACAAGCTCATCGATCATGAGTTTCCAATGGGAAGAGTTTAAATGAAGTTCATGGCATGCGGGGCCGATGGATTGACTTGAAATATGAAAGGAAGTTGAAGACTAGGCCAAGAATGATCCGACGTTCAAGGGATCACTGTAATTAAAGGATTGCGATTACTTCAAATCATCCCGCGATTCCAAAAAACATCATTGTTTTCTTCAAGATCATCAACATCATGAGGCTGCTGTTGTTCAATACAAAAAAAAAAAGTTTTGACGAAGACGTGGGTTCTGATAATGAATATATAACTAGCCCCGATGATGATAATTTCAAAGAAACTAGTGACTATGTTTGGACGCATTGACAGATTTAGGACGATAGTGGAAGTTGGGGATATTTATGACAAAATAGTTCTGGACACAATTGAAATTGGACCTAAAGTTGAAGAAAAAGCGAGGACACTGGTGCATGCGGCCCTCAACCAGAGCTAGTGAGGGCACCTCAACCCTCAAAAGGAAAGAGAAAAAAAAAAAGAAAGAACAAAAAAAAAGAATAAGAAAAATGTACACATGGCGCGTAGCCATGCCACGCAGGATAGTCAGTATATCAGCCTAAATTGATCAGATGGACTTAATTAGCAAAGTTTTAAAACATTTAAGACTGAATTTGCATAATTGAGAGTTTTAGGACTGAATTGGTACAAGTGCAATAGATTTAGGAATTTTTTTTGGGTAACTATCCCATTTTTTTTTCTTTTCTGTACAATCCCTCCATTCAAACTTAGCGATAATGAATGGAATATCGATGCTACCATGCACATAAAGGTTAGTTAATCTCATGCTTTTATTCATGAGGACAATTCTCTCCAAAGAAAAGAAGAGAACGAATTAAAACTGGATTTTTACTGAACAATCCAGCACGAGAAGTGGCTCAATCAAGCATGCTGATCTAACAATGGTTTCCTCATTGCGCGGTCGCAAGCATCGCCATAGGAAAACTGCATTTGACAATGACAAAGAAAGAATCGATTCAAGATTTTACTTTCGGTCGAGCACGTGACAAAGAAAGAATCGATTCAAGATTGTCTTCGACTTCTCTTTTGAGAACTGATTCAGTTTCCGGACAGACAAGTTTCCTCAGCATCTCCAACTTTTGTAGTCAAACAGCTCGTGGGAATTCATGAGGTCCAGACAGGATATTTAACCTTAAAAGAAGCATTCTCAGTCAAATGATTCGCTCGTACGCGCTCATCACTGTTCAGATTGCTCTGTCAGAGTCAAGCACCTGAGGTTTTGTTTCCAGAAAATCTCTGAAATGTTAGATAAAAGAGTTATCAATTAACCGAATCTTTTGGTAACTTCTTGGCAACGTTTTTCTTGGTTTGCAAATTCTCAACTTTTTTTTTATATGTTTTTCTAATTTCTTGTTTCTTTCTTGTAAATACTTTAACTTTCCTACTCCTCTATGAATTTACCAACCTTTATTTAAATGACTTGCCAACGTTTTCCAAAGTGTTAGGTTTAATTTTCATTTGAGCTATTTACCGGTGTGCATCTTTGTTAATATGTCAACTTTTATTATCGTTTACCAGTTTTTGTTTGTGTATCGTACGAAAAACCCTAAATTTACCTACTCTTACACAAATTTGCCAACGTTTTTTTTTGTGTGTGTGTAGCTGACTAACTTTTCTCCCATTAAGTTAGTGATTAGCTTTGGCTTATCAAGTACCATTTCACATTTTTATTTTTATCTTAGATTTACCAATTTTTCTATTATGTGACCAACTTTTATATGTTTTACTTATTATCCACCCTCAAATTTACCAACTCTTTTTAGAAATTTCCAACTTTAATTGGATTCGTTACCAACTTTTGTCCAAATAAACCATCAACAAGTTTTTCATTACTAACTTTTATCTGAGCGGATTTTTTTGTTTTTAAAATTACCATATTCTCTTACCTACAAAATAAGTCCAGTTATCATATACAATAATTTATTTAACTTTCTTATCAACATCTTACATTTAACAATTGTTATATGAGATTACAGTCTTTTATTCAATGGCTTACCAATTATTTGGTAAATTAGATAACCAAAAACTAGTTGCTTACTCAGTTGATGAAAAGTTGACAAATCACTTAAATTAAGTTAGCGATTTCATATATGAGTCGGTAAATTTGAGATGTCATTGGGAAAGTTAAATAATAATTTATAAAATATAAGAAAATTGGTAATTAAAAGAAAAATAAACTTGGTAGTTAAGAACTCAAATAGAGGGGAACTTAATCAGAAATAAGTTGGTAAGTCACTCTAATGAAGGTAATAATTCTCAAAAAATAGTTTGGTAAGTTACTCTAATTAAGGTAATAATTTCTTAACTAAAAGTTGACAAATCCGAGGTATTGCTAGGAAGTGCATATAAAAGTCTGTAAACGTTAATAAAATTTAGCAAATTCAAAAAAGAAAAATTAAGTGTCCGTATACTTAACTCAAATAAAAAAATTAGTAACCTATAATAATTGAGGAGAGAAAAGTTAATTAGTCGTGCAACTTTAGGTTGATAATCTCTGAAAAGAGTTCTTAAATGTAACTTGGTGACTCAACGGAATAGTTGGTAACTTAAGGAAAACAATTAAATGATGGTGTGTAATTCAAATGAGAGTTGGCAACCCCAAATTCTAACCTAATATAAAAATCTTACAAATCACTTTAATATAAATTGGTAAATTTATATAAGAAGTAGTAAGAAAGATGCTGGTCTAGATGTTTTCGCTTGCTTCATTACGACATTTTCTTGCAAAACTGCATTCTTCTGTTGTTGTAAATCTGCGGGACAAGTTTTTGAAGTACAACATTTACGGCAAATGTTTGCAAAAATTATTCAAAAAGTCATTAAAGTATTGCACTTTTGTCAAGTCCTAAATGTTTTTATGTTTTGCCAATTAAATCCTCCTGGATAGCCGCTCTAACATGGTTAATTTTTAATAATAATTCAATATTTTTTGAATATTTTTTATTTTCTTTTATTTTTAATTAATGTGGCCAACGAGGTTGGTTCCTATTGGTCGGTGAGGGCCACGATGCCCCAGCATGGTCTCGATGAGGGCCGTGATGCTCTCGTCAACCACGATGAGGGCCATGAGCCACTTGCCTATGGCCAAGCCTTGCCAGGCAAAATCATAAAACAAAACAAAGAAAATTAAAATAAGAAAAATCAATTTTTTTAAATGCTATTAAAATTTTTTGTATTTGCCGTCTTAAGTAGGAAGACCGACATCCATGTCAGTAATTTTAGAATTAAATTAGCTGGATAGACTCAATTAGCAAAACATGAAAAGCTCGATTAGCAAAAGTAAAAGGTTTAAGATGGAATTGTCAAAAGTGCAATAGTTTTGATATTTTTTGGAGATTTTTCCTGCGAATGTTTAGAGTGTGGTATTAGCATAGTTTTCTTTTGGGATAGTTTTGCCTTCATGATGTTTTGTTTAATTTGGTGATGATATTCATGCCACCTCATTTGGTTGAACATGAAGTCTACAGTTACTTTATTGTGGATCCTGGTTTTAGGTAATTAGTACCGCAATCAAATGAGGCAACAATTTATATTACTGTTCAGAACGGATTTACTACACAACTAACTTACATAGGGGAGTTGGAATAAGTACATAGCAGCACTCGTCTATAGGACAGAGACAGAAAGAACATGCTGGAGCTCAGACGTGCCATTACTCTCTTTTTTGGCTAACATACAAGGTTGTTACTTGAACTATGGACAAGAACAGAATCCAGAAACTCCTGCCAGAAACTTTGCTTTTGTAGTTCTCCATAATAATCACTCCCTTGGATTTCTCAGCCGCGGTCTTGCTGTCGATAACCTTATCATGATGAGGAGCCGCTGTGTCTTGAGCCGTTGGCCTTGGGCTGTAGATTCTTTCTATTATTGCAAATCCGTCTCTTCCAACTTTGTCAAAGTGGTCGGCAGGAGGTGCCATTTGAGATCTATGGCAGATGGGAGTGGCGAGTGAGTGAGAAAGCAATGTACCGGATTTTCTTTGGATTGTGTGTGCTGATGGAGTTGGAATGCCAAAGATTACTCAATATGGAGCCCATGGAAAGTGTCATAAAAGCATAGAAAGAATAAAGCAATGCCTCTTCTGGCCAAAAAAAAGATTAAAGCAAGGCCTCATGAGTTTCCAAATGATTGATTCCGAAGATCTACAAACAATTGAAAGAGCGAAAGGCGTGATAATTTCTGCGAAGATGCTATCTCTTGTGGTCCCAAAGACGTTAGGACCATAAACTTTTTCATTTGTTCCTTTTCTCATTGACAAGCTTGACTTTGTCTATGTATTCTCCTGCAAGTGATTCAAATAAAATTGAATTATCACAACTTTCACAAGTGTAGTCGATCATTCGACCAGTGCAAAAGTGAAGATATTTCAGATTATTTTGACCGATGTGGGAGAATATACAATAAAAATATTTCGGGGGAATAAATTATTAACGGGGCGGAAAACTACTGGTATGCTTGCATTGCTTGTAGCTGAAGTTTCATTGGCATCTTGGAGTTTCATTAAATTAACTAACCGTTCCAGTGAGTTAGGATTACTAGGATCCTTTCCCCAGAAATTTGCACAATTATGGTTTTTTTTTTTTGTTACACTACTTTCAGTTATAGTAAGCCCTGGCCAAAGGGAAAAGTGAAAGTGTCCACTATGCATTCTCATACTTACATCCCGGAAAAACGGTCTTAAAGATTGGTTAAGTATTAGAAACGTGAAAGTACGATTCCTGCATTATTGCCGAGTCCCCTTTTTCTTTTAAATTAAACTAACGAAAGTAACTTTGCGATAGAACGTAATCATCGACTTGGGATCCAAGTTAAAACCCCTTATTTTATGATGAATCGATCCTAATTAATCTTCTGCCCGTTTTTTAAAGCGGCTCTCCAGTAATGCATCTGCTCATAGGAATTAAGTGGCACAATCCTTCCATATGTAGTGTCAACACTGCTTTTTAGTGAACCAAACCTGCAATAATAGCCACATTCTGAATTCAGCAAAATCGATGTAACGAAGGTTGTGTCGAGCCATGTCTAGCAGCTTAATTCATCCAAAAAATCCTAGGGGAACGAGCGACAGCTGAATCGTGTTTTGGTACTTATACTTCCTCGGTTCAGATCTTCGGTGTTTGGCATGCCTGCAACAACCAAATTGCTCGACCAAGTTGATCGTCTCTCGGGGGAAACTTTTCTGAGTGTTTCAGATTCTTTTTTTACAGCCTTCCGGTCAAAAGATTCTCTCCTGGAGAACTTGATTATTCTGCTTGGAGCCACGTACTCGCCTTGATCTGCCTAACCAGCAGGTACCAACAGGTCGGAGAAACAAGAAAGTTCAGAATCCAACTTTCTGGTCAAAAAGGGATGGAGAAAGCATGCTAAGAGATACTGCGCACTGTTTTGATAACTAATAGAGAAAACCATGAGCTTTAAAAATTTCATCTTTGCATATTTGAGTTGGGAACCCACCTAGAGTTAACCTGATATAAGCATCATGATTCCCCCCTTGATTTATTTTTTTTTCGTTCATTTAGTTAAGATGAACCACTTGAATTCACCAAAAATAAAGTTCGTGCTTTTGCTTGTTAACATACGGATCCCTGACATTTTACATCTGCTGCTTGTGATTTATGAACAGAGGTGAATAATCTGCAACATATCTTGAAAGTTAGAGGGCATTTTTTTCCACTGCAATGACAGTGACGTGATCCTAGAAAATAATTAACGTCCTAGACAAGAAAAAGAATGCAACTGCACGAATAAATCAAAGAATGGTCCGTCTGTGTAGTTATATGTTGCAAGCGCTTGCTGGATTTACCACTGAATCCTGCATAATTCGATGATTCGGCTTCGGGGAGTTATCCAATCTTACTCAAGATTAGGAGCTGGATCAAGCAGAAGCAACTCAAGACTGGAACCACAGTTTCCAATAGGCGTCCCAGTTCTAGGATAGTCTTTGAACCCGAACATTGGCAAGCTCTTTAAGTTGTGATCATTCACTTTGAAAACGATTGAAGTCAGTTGTGGTCGTTCACTTTGAAAACGAACGAAATCTTCTTTTTACATTGATCATGTGAACAGTTATAACATAGACTGCTGTAAATTTAATCAAAAAGAGGAAAACAAGGCGGAATGTTTAATATACAACAGGTTCAATTGCTAGCTTAGACACATCCAAGTACACAACTAAACTTCAGAAAACCGGAAAACAAACTGTATACATAAACACACTACTAGATTTCGAAATAACTAACATGACGAAAACCACGACAAGGACTTATTCATCCGGTTTACCTCTACCTTTCTGGCAAGTTACTTGAACCGGTACATGTTTAAATGGCTAGAAGCCTAAAACCTAGAAACGCCGGCCCACAAACTTCTTGTAGTACTGCGTAGATGCCATTCCTTTGTTTTTTTTGGCGGCCGTCTTGCTATCGATTAGGTTCTCCTCGCTGGGAACCGGAGTATACTGCCGTGGGACGTTGTATTGCTTCTTTGGTGCTTGACCCGATGTCCCTCCACCATAAAATATGTCCACTAGATCGAAACCCTCCCTTCCGATATCATACAGCTGTTGGACGCTGTACTGCTTCTTTGGTGCTTGGCCCGATGTCCCTCCACCGTAAAATCTGTCCACTAGATCGAAACCCTCCCTTCCAATATGGGAAGCATGCTGCTGTGGGACGTTGTATTGCTTCTTCGGTGCTTGACCCGATGTCCCTCCACCATAAAATCTGTTCACTAGATCGAAACCGTCCCTACCAATATCGGCGAGGCGATCAGCATGAGGTGCCATTTGAGGGTGAGTTAGCAGAAGGAGAGTGAGCTAAACTAGAAACTTATGCGAGGGCTTTGTGTTGGTTTCTATCTTGTGTTTGAGTTTGAAGGCAAAGATCAGTTTATATAGAGCTCATGGAAAGCGCCATGCAAATGCAGAAGGAATAAAGGAAGGCCCCTAGGGAGTACCCCCATCGTAATGGTCCCAATGATAGATCCATTGCTTGGAAGAGAAGAATGCTAGGATATTCTACCTTGGTCCTAAATATTCAGAGCAAAAATTCTAGAATTTTCGGCTTTTTTCACTTCAAAAGCTGGGAAGGCATTTTTCTTCCACAAACGATCTAGAAAAAAATCGTTCTAGAGCCAAGCTTGTGACAAATTGGGAATGTGAATAGATAATGAAGAGGATTGGAATTGTGCCCACCACTTTTTTTTTTTTTAGTTCGAGTTTCATTAGCATCATGATCTTTTAATGCTAAAAACAGTGCCTTCCCAAATAATTGCAGGAATAATCCAAGATATCAAGGATAGCTGCAGCTGCCTAACCATGGATTAGATTCTTCTTTTTTTCTCCTTTGCCTGATATAGATGAGTACGAACCCGGCCACAGATACAACTTCCTCGATCACCACCTTTCCTTTGAATTGGACAACCTTCTATCCTATTGATGAATCCTAAACAGACTTTTTAAGTCCCGAGGTGGGCTTAAAGAATTCAGGAAATGTTTTGTGAACCAATTGTCCCTTCCAATCTGAATCTCTTTTCCAAGTCGGCCTCTTTTGGTAAACAAATTGTGGGATATATCTGAGTAGATTGGTGTTGAATCGTATTACCACTAAACCAAGGAAAATTATCTAAAACATCCTAAACCTATTATATTTCTATCAGTTCAATCCTAAATCTTTTAATTTTGTCTATTGATTCTTAAATCTTTTTTTTTTCTTTACTGTGGTTGGCGAGGGTCATCGTGCACTTGCTGGCCGCAGGCGAGGCAGCCTTGCTTAGATATGGGTGAGGGCATTGATTTGTCTTGGCTTGAATAATAGGATGGCATTGATTTGGTCTAATGCATTCTACAATTTACAAGCTCAATACATTCCACTTTATCATGTCTGAACCGCTTCTTTGGACGTGAGTTGGTAAATAGAAAGAGATTAAGAAGATTTCTGCCGCCTGATGATTATTAGAGCCAAAGTTGTGGCAGATTGAGATGTGAGGGTCGATAATGAAGTGGATTGGAATGATGCCCCATTTTTCTTGAACTTCAAGTTTCATTAGCATCATGATTTTTTATGCTAAGAATAGAACATTCCATAATAATTGCATAATATAATCGAAAATATCAAGGAATTCGACAACTTTCTGACCAAAAAGTATATTCTTCTTTCTTTTTCTGCGTTGTGAACCAATTGTGGGATATATCTTAGTAGATTGGTGTTCAACCGTATTCCCACTAATCGTAGGAAATCATTTTAAGGTTGGCACAAAGTACGGATTATAAATATGTTATGAACGGAATTGTTTCTTGCAATAGCTGAATCACCTTCCCAACTTTGTTTTATTCATTCCAATGATTTAAGGATACGTTACGAGTAAATTGGTCCTGTTAAATTAGATTTCCACACTAAACATTGGCAATTTGAGGGAAGTATTCTTCCTAGCTAAGAAAAATAAAATTTGTAAACTCCGTAAATTCTTGTATGGTCTAAACCATGTACCAAAATAATGGCATGAGAAAATTGATCAAATTCTAGTTAATAATGGATTTTTCTCTGTTGGAGCAAATAAATGCGTATACATTAAAAAAAAATTGTTGATAGTGGATCTATAGTTATTAGCTTAGATGTTGATGATATGCTTATTTTTATACAAGCATTGATATTGTGAATGAAACAAAATGTTTCTTGATTTCGAATTTGAATATGAAGGACTTGGGAGAAGCTAATATCATTTTGAGTTTTATAAGGAGCTATAGTGGCCTAATGTTTACTCGAGAGATGTGGAGAGACTACTTAAAATTACAAACAGTTTGAAGTCGCACCCATGAGTACTTTTTATGAAGCTAATACCCAATTAGTGAAAAATAAAGGAGATAGCGTGACTTGGTCTAAGTAAGCTCAGACTATTGGAAGTCTAATGCATTTAATGAAATACACTTGGCCTAATATAGCTTATGTTGTGTGTAAACTAAGGAAATATGCACAAAGTTTTGATTTTGATCATTGGACTACCTTGACTAGAGTAATGAAGTATCTAAGAGGAATCACAAACTATGGCGTTTTATATAGTATAAATCTTTTTGTATTAGAATGATTTAGTGATGCTTAATAGATCTCAAATGCTTATGAGATAAAATCCACTAGTGGATATTTGTTCACCCTTAACGGAGGTGTTGCAACATGGAAATCAGCCAAACAAACAATATTTGCTAAATCCACTGTGGAGTCACTCTAGAATTGGCCAGCAATGCGGTTGGGTGGTTAAGAATATTATAAGCAAATACTCAACTGGGAATGAAGCATTTTGATTGCAAAGTGAAAATAGTCATTAATAAGAATAAAACTTTCAATGGTAAAAATAGACATATTTAGTTGATACATGATATGGTAAAGCAGTTGCTTAAAGATGGAGTTATGTTCATTGATTAAGTGGAGTTAGAAGTGAATTTGACCGATCTGCAAGGGTTGGCCTTGCTCAATGGGTAGTCAGCCCTCGGTAGCCATCGAGGAGGCTCAGCGTCTAGGGGAGCTAATAGGGAAAAAAAAGAAAGAAAAAGAAAAAAAATTATAGTTCAAAAAATTCACAAAAAATATTTCAAAAAGTACAAAAATTATGCACATCACACTAGTAGTGCCACATAGGATGGTCTGTATCCAAATCAGCGATTTCCAGCTAAAATGAGCTAGATGAACTTAATTGACAAAACGTAAAAATATTTAAGACTGGATTGGCACAATTGAAAGATTTAAAACTAATTTGGCCTTAGCGTAATAGGTTTAGGGCTTTTTTTAGAAATTTCCCCAACAATGGTATAGGTACTTGAAAAGAAAAAAAGGTACTCTACTAATATCGAGAGCCTAACTTCGGATATGTGGGGACATTCAATCGAGTAAAATGGATTGTGCCCTCATCTTTTATAGGTCAAGTTCATTAGCACCATGAATTTTCCATCCGTATATAAAGTCCAGGAGTTGAGAACTATCAAAGGATGAAACCATATAAACACAACTAAAGCATTCTTCTCTTTTCTCTCCTTTCCATGAGATGGGACACATGTGTGGACAGGCAGTACTTGAGGACATCTATAGTGACGAACCTTGGGATCCTATTTATAAATCCTAGACAATCTTTTCAAGCCGAACGTGGGTTTAAGGTATTATGAAAATGTGGTGTGAACAAATTGGTCCTATATCCCTACAACTCGTTAACTAAAAGAAGCCATCTCGAAAAGGAGATTCAGCTTGAATATATCCTATATATTGATGCTGAATTATATTCCCAACAATCTCTATAAAGTCTTAATTGATCTCCATCAAGCATCAGCTTTTTTGAGTGGATCTTAATTCTCCTTCTTTTTTTCATATTGCGTATAGCTAAGCGCAATCCTTTCTTTGCTTAACATAACCGCGTAAATGTGACCATATGGGTTAGGAAGCCATTTTTCATCATACTCATATTCAACCCAATTTTCAACTCATCTTTTGTGTTGCCTGCTTTCCGTCTCCCTCCTATGCAGCCCTATCATTTTTTATAATTTATAGGAAAAAATAAAATAAATTTTCTAACTTGGGTTGATCTGATACCAAGCCGGGAAGTATATGCTTCGTTTCTTTTCGCGAAAAATGAATGATTTGGAAAATATTTTCCTAAACATGATTGCTTATATCACGTACAAACATGAATAAATGAAAAACATTTTCATCATCTATTAACATATTTAGACATATAATGTTGTTTATAATAAATTTTTTTTTTCATTGATGCATTATTTCAAATGATACAAGTGATCACTTTTAGAAAAATATTTTCTAAATCATTTATTTTCTACGAAACAAACGAAGCTCTCGAGATGTCTATTTTGGATAAATGATGCCATTCCTTCGTATTTTTTGGCGGCCATCTTGCTATCGATCATGTTCTCCTAGCTGGGAACGGGAGCATACTGCTGTGGGACGTTGTATTGCTTCTTTGGTGCTAGACCCGGTGTCCCTCCCCCATAAAATCTGTCCGCTAGATCGAAACCCTCCCTTCCAATATCGGCGAGGCGATCAGCATGAGGTGCCATTTGAGGGTGAGGTAGCAGGAGGAAAGTGAGCTAAACTAGAAATTCATGCGAGTTGGTTTCTTTCTTATGTTTGAGTTTGAAGGCAAACATCAGTTTATATAGAGCTCATGGAAAGTGCCACGCAAATGTAGAAGGAATAAAGGAAGGCTCCTAGTACCCACATCTTAATTATCTCAATGACAGACCCACTGCTTGGAAGAGAAAAATGCTAGGATATTCTACCTTGGTCCTAAATATACGGAGAACAAATTCTAGAATTCTTCGGCTTTTAATTTTCGGTGAATTAAATTGCTTCTTTGGACTTGTGTGCTCGCTTGACATGTTTCTAGCGACATCGGTTGAATCGCAGCAAGTCTGATGGAGCTTACACCACAGATTGTAATGACAAGTCTCGGCTTCATTAACTCGGTACATGGAGAGAGCTTGAGAAGGCCTTCTTCGTCCTCAAATGATATTGGATTCGTGCCCGCCTCTTTCTTGTAGTTCAAGTTTTCATTAGCATCGTGATCTTTTAATGCTAAGAACAGTACCTTCCCCAATAATTGCAGGTATAATCCAGGATATCAAGGATAGCTGCAACTGCCTAACCATTGATTATATTCTTCTTCTTTGCTCCTTTGCCTGATAGACGCATGTAGGAACACAGCCACAGACTCAACTTCCTCGACTTAAAGTATTTAGGAAATGTGTTGTGAACCAATTGTCCCTTCGAATCTGAATCTCCTTTCCAAGTCGGCCTCTTTTGGTTAACACATTGTCGGGATATATCTTAGTAGATTGGTGTTGAAAAGGAAATCTTTTAAAGGATTGGTCAAAGTACGTATTACAGATATTTTATGAACGGAATTGTCTTGCAATAGCTGAATCACCTTTCCAATTCTGCTTTTTCCAATCAACAAATTTAAGAATCTGTTAAGAGTAAATTGGTCTCGTTAAATTAAATTCCCACAGCAAACATTATCAATTTGAGGGAAGTATTCTTCCTAGCCAAGAAATCAAAGTTTGTAAACTCCTTAAATCATTATATTGTCTAAAGTAGGCATCAAAACAATGGCATGAGAAAGTTGATCAAGTTCTAGTTAACAATGGATTTTCCTCCATTGGAGTAAATAAATGCATGTACATAAAAAGCTGTTGATAGTGAATCTAAAATTATTAGCTTAAATGTTGATGATATGAATGAAGCTAATATCATTGAGTTTTTTTTTAAGAAGTCATAGTTGCCTAATGTTTACTCAAAAGCATTATGTGGAGTGGCTACTTAAAATTAGGAAAATTTTGAAGCCGCACCTGTGCTACATAGGACAACCGTCGTTTACGTCAGCTATTTCCAGCCAAACTTAGCTAAATGTACTCATTTGACAGAACGTAAAAATATTTATAACTGAATTGATACGGTTGAAAAATTTAATACTAATTTTGACGCAAGTGTAATATATTTATGACTTTTTTTTTATAATTTTCCCAATAATGGTACAGATAGTCGGAAAAAAAAAACTTCTGATATGTGGGGAATTTCAATCAAGTAAAATGAATTGTGCCCTCATCCCTTATAGGCTCCAGTTTTATTAGCATCATGAATTTTCCAAGAGTTGAGAACTCTATGAAGCCATATAAACACAACCAAAGCATTCTTCTCTTCTCTCCTTTCCATGAGATGGGACCCATTTATGGACCGGCAGTACTTGAGGACATCTATAGTGACCAACCTTAGGATCCTATTTATAAATCCTACACAATCTTTTTTTTTTTTTAGCCCGAAGGTGGGTTTAAGGTATTATGAAAATGAGATGTGAGGCAATTGTCCCTTCAAGCTGAATCTCCCTTTCGAGTTGGCTTATTCTAGTTAACAAGTTGTAGGGATATATACCTGAGTAGATTGATGCTGAATTATATATTCACAACAATCTCTATAATTTAAGTCTTAATTGATCTCCATCAAGCATCTGCTTTTTTGAGTGGATCCTAATGCTCCTTCTTTTTTCATATTATGTATAGTTAAGGGCAATCCTTTCTTTGCTTAACATAACCGAGCAAATGTGACCATAGGGGTTAGAAAACCATTTTTCATCGTACTCATATGCAACCCATTTTTCAACTCATCTTTTGTGTTGCCTACTTTTTATCTCCCACCTATGCAGTACTATCTTCTTCTCCTTTTCAATTTATAGGAAAAAAATAGAATAAATTATCTAATTTGGGTTGATGCAATACGAAATCAGAAGTATAGGCTCCGTTTGTTTTTGCAAAAAAAATGAATGATTTTGAAAAATACTTCCTTAAAAGTGATCGCTTGTATCGCCTACAAAAATGAATAAATGAAAAATATTTTCATTATCCAAAAAAATGTTTGGGCATACATTGTTGTTTATAAGCATAAGGATACCTCAAGTGCCAATATTTATGTACAACACTCACTTTGTGCCAATGTTTTTTTGGAATCTCTTCAGTGCCAAATTAGAGAAAAAAAAAGATCACTTTAGTGCTAACAGTGAGAAATTCCAATGATCTCACCAGAGTTGGCACTTAAATAATTATTTTTTAAAAAAATTGATACTTAAGGGCCAGCATGGTAATCATTCTGTTCCAAAAATTGAATTTTCATTAAAAATAACTTTTTCTGAGTCCGTTCCTGGATGAGTTTTAGAGAACCAGAAACGCATTTGATAACTACATGAAATTTCTAGTTCGAAAAATTGTTTCTCTTTCTAATTTTTTTTATTTAAGTCAAATAATTATGTAGTTACTTTGTAAAATTTCATCCTAAATTGAAGACTAATTTTCAATGCACACTAAAATAATTTAAAATATATTTATTTTTTTTAGCATATTATAAATGAAACACAAATTTTAATACATGACATTTGAACTTTGATTGAGACATGGGACACGTTCCCATATTAAGGACTCTTTTTTTTTTTGTTAAATGTTGCATTGTCCAAATACATATAAACATAGCAACCGAGTAACCAAATTATCCACTGAAAAAAACAAATGAAATTATCCTCCTTGATACAAAGTACAAGTGCTTCACTATTATTCTGCAACTTCTATCCTAAATCCAAGTGGGTGTTTGGCTCCAACTCCATGTGCAGATGGTTATATTTTGTGACGCACGATTACGAGTATATATGTTACTATCCGCACGTTGGATGCCCTCATCTTCTGTAACATTTTTTTGTGAAAGAGTGAAATCTATGAAATCTAGAAAATTTAGACCCAAAATTATGAAAATGAGGTCAAAGTAGCCTAATTTAAGCTTTTTCTATTTTTAGGAATTTTCTAAGTTTTTTGTACTTTTTTTAAAATTTTCCAATTTTTATGAATTTTTTTTTTATTTTTGTTAGGTTGAGGGAAAAGTGACAAGAGAATTGGAAAGAAAAAGTAAGAGAGGTGAGACTTAATTCTGTTTTGTAATTCTCAAAAGTGATTTTTTTTTCCAAAATCAACTTTTTTTTTGTTTTGGATTTTGCCTTAAAATTGATTATGGTTCTCTAAAACTAATTCAAAGAACAGAATCATAATTAAAATTATTTGCGTTACCAAACATGATTCTCATTCTTTATTATTCTAGGGAACAGAATCATAGCAGAATAGTTACTGTGCGGGCCATAAATAATCCAGAAAACGATCACTTTAGTGCCAAGTCAAAGAAAAAAATAATCTCTTTAGTGCCAATGGCATGAAATTTCAGCGACTTCACCGGAGTTGACACCTACATAATCATTTAAAAAAATTGGTAGTTGAGTAATCTAGAAAAATTATTGGCACTAAAACAAGTGTCATACACAAATATTGACATTTGAGATATCCTTTTGCCGTTGTTTATAATTTTTTTTATTGGCTCATTATTTCAAATGATATAAGCGATCACTTTTAAGAAAATATTTTTCAAATCATTTATTTTTTACGAAATAAATGGAGGTCTCGAGATATCTCTTTTGGATAAATGATGTAGATTGGACCAATCTCCGTGCACTATTTTCCCATTATAGCAAATCTGTGTTCCCCTGCCAAATATGGAGAATTTTTAGCCTACATTAACCAATTGATCAAATCACACCACCGAATTTTTATAGGACCATAAGAAATTTACATGGGACCAACCAGATCAACTATTATGGTTACTTTGATTTGTTTTGCCTATAATTCAGGAAAATTTTCGCCGTCCAATGGTAAAAGATAGAGTTAAGGCGCTTTCTTCATTTTGTACTGTTTTGTCCGAAATCCTTGTTGGTATTTTACTTTCATACACAATCTTTCAATTCTGATGATACTGATGAGCAAGAAATCCAGCAAAGATTTGAGAAAGAACCTTTTCGGTCTTATCAACAATTACGTAATTAACCAGAGGCTTTTTTTTTAAATATCCAAAGACGACATTCCTCGTGAGGATTTATACCCGTAGGATCTCAAAATAGTATTTTCTTGACCATAGATTGAAGTTTTTATGTGTTATGACACTTTGTATAGGCATTACGATAAAATTTATGTGATTGTGACAAGTTACGATCAGAAAACGGTTCTCTTAAATATAATAGAACGCCCTTGAGTAACCACTATCATTTTATGATGTGTCCACCCATGCCAATGAACGGAATTTTGTGCTAGGTATATGGAGAGAGAGAGAGAGAGGTACGCATGGAAAGCTAACAGTTGTGCTACGCCCACCATGGTCGATCGATCCCTCGAAGCGAATCAATTCATAAGAGCAAGGGCATTGGTTGTCGCCTAGGTAAGATCTGCCACCTTCCCATCATCGCCACCTTTACGGCCACCTTCCCATCATCACTTGGCCCTCGAACCCATCCATGTAGGTGTTCCTGTCCTTCACGTAGTGCTCAGTGCTCACCCACATCTTCACGTTGTTCATGTGTCACGCGAAACCTATCCCAAGACCCGACTTGAGCTCCGCCAACTCGGCGACCCAATCCACAAAATCGTCCATTCGTTAAAGGCTACAATTTAAAAAAAGAAAAATTATTAGGAATTCAAGTTCATATTGGCTTAAGTATAAGAATAAGTCATTTTGAGTCGACTCATCTTTCGATCAAACCCACCCATTTGACGGGCCTAACAAGAAGTAATGTTGGAAATGACAACTCAATTAAGCATCAACAAATGCACATGATGCATGATTCTGAGCACTGGATATTGACTTTGATCATATTTGTTTTATAGACGAGTTAGAACAACTCGATTCAATTTGATTCTCGACCCCATCGTGTACAAATCAGTTCATGGATACCTAAGTTGGGCTTCTTCCTAATCTCAGAGAGAGAGAGAGAGAGAGAGAGAGAGAGAGAGAGAGAGAGAGAAGGGGGCCTGATTTCTTTGAAAAGCCCAGATATGTTGGGCCGAACCTGGGAAAGCCTATATTTTGTTAGATCAGAACCTGCAAGAGGCTGGAGAGGCTCAAGCGGGAATTTTCTTCTCCAGAACAATTTGAACTCTTTCTCTCTCTCTCTCTCTCTCTCTCTCTCCTTCCCGGAACTTGTGTCGGTTAGACACTGCCGGCGACACATTCGCCGTTGCCGTCGGCGACTGAGCTCTTGCCCTCGAACTGTCTGACGTTCTGTCTTTTGAAAAACCTCGACTTTCCCCAAACCCCCGTCCAGAGATCAGTTTCTCCTTCCATTTTGCAGTAACTCTAGGGTTTTACTGAGCCAAGCAACCACCGGAATGAGCCTCCCCTCCTCACTCGTCGCCGCGACATGACTAGCCTCCGCGACGAGCCGGCCGGCAGCAGTGCCCCCGAGGGCTTCCACAGAGTCCACGCGGAGCGCGACCCGGAATCCAACTGGGCCGTCGATCTCGACCGGTTGCTCGAAGAGTACTTGGCCAAGATCTGCGCCGGCGAGATACCTGACGATGAGGACGGTAGCATCCCCGTGAATTTCGCTGAAGGTTAAGATATTGGATTGCATTTTGCGTTCCTTCCGTGCGGGTTAGGTAGCTTGAGAATTCTCTGCTTTTCCTATGCTAATTGGGGAGGTTTTTGTGGGAATGCAGCTGCTTTGCTGCTGCAGGGTTCGGCCCAGGTGTACAGCCGGAAGGTGGAATATCTGTATTCGTTGGTTTTGCACGCTTTGGAGTTCATTTCTCAACAGCGGTTTGTCTTTCCTTTTGTTAGACAAAATTAAGTTCCCCCCCCTTTTAGCTATATGACCTGTAGCATCGAATCGGTGTTTTTGCATTAGTTGTTGAATTGACTAATTGATGGGCAAGCCATGATTTCTGCGTGAAGTGACTGTTGGGCTTGGTGGTAGTCTTTCATCATGTAAACCTGCAATGGAGGTGCAGTTCATTTCTTCTAGGACCGCATTGAAAAGTTCCTGTTTTTTTCTAGAGTAGTGTTGACAAAGAATTGGTTGTTTTTTTTTTTGGGTAAGGGACAAAGAATTGGTTGTTGATCTTTACCAAAAAAAAAAAGAGAATTGGTTGTTGAAAGGAAATTCAGTGATGATGTGTTAAAGGAAATGGACATATTACCCATCTGGACATGCAACTGAAAAGGAGGGGAGGGGGACATGATGTTATTCCATATGTGCCTTACTTTTATGGTCGTAAAATTGCGACTCAGCCATTGACAAGCCTAATCAAGAAATGCACCTTATAGTTTATTGTTAAATGTTCAAGAGCCTGCTCACCTACAAAGCTTGTGTTTTGAGAGTTATTCTTGTGGAGTTCCTAGGATGAAGCTGTTGGCTTATATTTCATGCTCTGCTTGGAGCAGGCCGCAAAATCAAGATGGAAGCACACTAGTCCAGCCTGAAGAAAGTGATTCAGGTGTGGTTCCAGATGAAGATGACGACCCTTTTTGGATCTCAGATGATGTGCCAGGTGGTCCTATTTTGCATTGCCTATTCATGATAAGGTGAATTCAATATTGCATCGCATGATAAATTCTCTGCTGCAGTGGACCCAAAGAATTCCCTGGATAGTTCATTAGAGAAAGACGCTCCACCAAATTACTTTGTGAAGCCTCCCGCCAATCTAGTTGTACTGGAAGGTGATTGCTTAGATGCTTCTGATGCAGCTGGGGAATTGGAGTCGTATCTGGTATAAAAGTCTCTCCTATTTACATTGATGCCTTAAATGCTTTGAAACCTTTTCATGGCCATTTATCTTGCAGTTGGCCAGCAGTGAACTTTTCCGGGACTTTATTCTCCTAGATCCATGTGATGCCGTCACAGTTAATACCTTCTTAAATGAAGATGCTGTTGGCAATGGGAAGAGTAAAAAAATCAGGGTCAACTCAACTCGCAAGAGCTTTCAATCCCCAACAGGCCGCTCTGGGGGTGGTGCACATAGGTCATCTGCTGGAAAGAGTCGGGACAATTTGGACCAGTCTCCTCCTATTGGTTGCAAAATCGGAGTTAGTAGTTGTGACGTGGGGCTAGATCCTCTTGCTCCTGATGACTTTATAAACTCCCAAAATGAGTTTGGCATGAATAACGATGATGCAGGACCTGCAGACTTCGGTTATGAAGATAAAGATGACGACGATGACAACGATGACCCATGGAAGCCTCTAAATCCCCATGAACGTGGGAGTCTAAAAGTGAAACCTTTCAAAAGAGGTCCTGAAAACATATATCTTTTGGTTGATTTCTTTCTCATTGTGTCATTTTGCTGAATTTTCCAGCTCTGTTTTCCCTTTTTGTAAACAGTAAAATCCTGCAGAAATCCTTCCATTAGTTCTTCAAGGAAAATTTCTCTAGTTGATGAATTTCCTCTTGCAAAAAGACATGGCACTATTAGTCCAGAATTCACATATACGTGGGAAAATCAAAACACCCATGAAAGACAGCAGGGGGCCCAATCCCCACCATTGTTTGAAAAGGTATTGTAGGGTTATCCTCATCTTATACTTTTGGTTTGGATCACTGAATGTTATGTGTGTTTTCATTGCAGCTGAGACAGTCGCTGATAGATGGAATTTGTGGAACTTCAAATGTTTTTGGTAGTTTTGAGGACACGAACGAAGATCAGGGACATGATGATGGAGTTCCTGATTTTGATGAAGTTGATGTGGACATGCCAGATGATGTGCCTATTGGTGAAATGAATGAAGATGCACCATTCCCTGACAAGGTAGGTTGACTAGTGATCGTCCATATTGCAAAGTTTTATGGGCGCAAAGTCCTAAACCTTTTGTGCTACCTGGTTAGCATAATGATGTTCATTTGGAGACTGATGAGGCTTTTGGAGATGAAGTTGTGGACTCTAATGCAAATTTAGAAGACCTCTGTCGTTCTCACCTAGTAAGTATACCTTTGTCATTCTCACATAGGAAGTATTATTTCTGCTGAAACTATAGTGCTTGTGGCACATATGGCTCGTCAAGTTAGCACTTGTAGGAAGTAATTGTAGCTTTGTCATTTCCATCTGCATGAGTGTCGGGGACCTGTGTACTTTCTAGTTGACTACTCTTAAGCTATCCCCTCTTAAGCCACCAGCCAGACTTTGCAGTTACTGTAAGACTTTCATGAGAAATTTTATGCATATAATAAATTTTGTACTTGGGAATATTCCATCTGATTCTTGTAGCATATGGTTACAATGTGTCTGTCAGCTATTTATTTCTTTAGTTATTGTTTGACATTTCACTAGGTCTAAATCTTCACTACATATACATCCTAAAGAATTTTCCATCCGGTTCAAGAGAATACTTCTATCTTGTTTTTTACCATTGTGAATTTTTGCTGTATGTAAGATTTCTGTTTTTCCTGCTACACCAATCTCTGCTTATGCCCTGTGTGATGCAATAGTAGTCACGTGAGAAAATGAAAGAAGGGACTGCTTTCTTTGCCATATCTGACAAATTGTCGTTAATTCATTTTCTGGTTGTAGGATGCTCTCCTTACAAGTATAGCTGAAAGTGAGAAACAGACTGAATTGGCTGCCCGAGTTTCTACATGGAAACAAAAGATTGAGCACAACTTGGAAGAGCAAGTAAACATTTCTGGCTCCTTTCACTTGGATGAAAACGACAACTCTTGCTTAATCTTATTACTCACGTCTGTGGTCCCATTTTCCTGGCTCTTTGACTTTCAGAAATTTCATTTGCTGACAGGATTCACGCCCTCCATTCGACATTCATGAGTACAGTGAAAAAATCCTCGTCAAACTTTCTGCAGAAGCAGATCAGCGAAATGCCATGTCCTTTGCTGATATTGTGCGGGGCCAAGAGAAGCACGATGTCGCTCGAACCTTCTCTTCGCTTCTTCAATTGGTAATTTCTTTGTTATGCTAGCACTTGTCTGTCTAGCCAATATATGTTAGTCAATCACTCTTGTAAAATCGTACTCACTCAGATGACTTTCAAGATTGCTAAGATCACAAGCTCCCTCACACACTTTTATTTACTTCAGGTGAACAATGGAGATGTTGATTTGGAGAGGAGTGACATCAGTGAATCTGTCTGTTGCACTGCTGTGAATCCTTTCCACGTTCGTCTAATTGGCAATAAGACGAGAGTGAGGGAAATACATATCAAGAAGAGGATGAGATCCCCCATAAAACATGCTCAAAAAGGCGGTGGGAACAAACCAGTCAGAGAGAGGGAGAAGTCTCCTGCCAATTCTCTTTCGAGGCCTAGGTCGAGGGTGTTATCGCCGCAACCTCATTCTAAGTTCCCTAATAAGGTCGCGAAAGTAGGCGTTGTGAGGTGCACTCCCGACAGCAAAAGGAGAAGGAGATCGCGATTCGTAGAGCCCGTTGATTTACACCCCGCCAGGTGACGTGAACCTCATAGTCTGCCACGGGGTACGTATCCTTTTTCCTGGACATTCGGGGCAAGTGGCTGTACAGCTCGAGAGCAAATAAGATTGGGACGTGATCCTTTGTAGTTCGATAATCGTAACAGAACGTAGGCATTGGAAATTTACGTTACTGGGTAATTTATTATTAAGCCAGTGTAGTTGCTCGACAAGCATTGTACCATAGATAGTAATGTGATTAGTGTTTACTTCCCTTCCCCACGGAAGAACTGTGATTGGCTAAATCACAGCTTTCTCGGGGCCAATCTAACGCCACATTTTTTGTAAAGCTTTCTATTCCTTTTTCTAACATGGTAGGCAGAGGTCTTGCCCAGCTCAGTTTCTCTTTCCCATTTTTAAACTTGTCATGCAATTATGGCGAATTGCATGAGCGCCGATCACCTAAGAACTCGGAACCGGCCTGCTGGTTTGGGTTGGAATCAGGACCTATGCTATGGTGTCGTTTCCAACGTCCCGCCTCGAGTGGCGACTATTTTGCTCATAAATTCGCAAGAATATCCACGTCAATGCCAATCGACAAGCCGTTTCGAGGAGTGGGTACAAACGTGGGTTCGGTTCCGGTTTTGGTTTCAGTGGACTCACTCCAAAACTTGTTGCCGCAAGTCAAGTGAAGAAAAGAACGGTGCAGGTGAGAGGGATACCCCCAAAGGGAAAAAAAAAAAAAGAAAGAAAAAGCAGCGACCCCAAGGAGTCCGAAAGGCTAAAACCGGGTTCATTAGGTGGGTCTCCTATCTGGGTTCCATTTTGCGCGTCATACTGTTGTTTTCCTAAGTTTTGTTTCCTGGGAATTTTTCTATCCATTTTCGCTGACTCTGTGGTCTCTCCGTGCACACTTTATTCTAACGCTAGGACCACGTTTCGATGTACACATGACCCGATATTAATTTTGCCTTAGCTCGAAGGCGGTTGCGTTCCGATTTGGGAGTTTCGGTCTCGCGATGTGACACGGTCGTGGTTATCGTCGTCGATGCCGATTGGAGACGGACTCGGGTCTGATCATCGCTTCCCGTCGTGTTCCGATCGCACCGGAAGCAAGTGGCTTTGAGTTTCGATGTCTTTCTCTCTCGCCCCGAAAAAGTTTCGCAAATATCCCGGTTCTTACAAACTGAAATCGATAAATCCCGCACGGGTCGATCTCCTGATTACCGGATCGAGAGCAAAGGTGATGTTTCTCGTTTCCGTGTCGTCGGAGCGAATATGACGAAGACCCGGGAGGGACTTGTTCGGTCAATGCAAAGACGTCCTGCCCAAGTAAAACACGATTTCACACGTCGAGCACTTAGTTTGTATTGGCGAGTCAATGCATACGCATGACTCAGTTTTATTTTTATTTCCGTTTTTTTTTTCAAATTTTATGCATCACGTTTCTCATCATTCTTTAAATTAATATGTGTTTTCCCCGGTGCATCAATTATAATGTCGGTTTAATTATTGGGTTAATATCACGAAAAATCCCAAACTAATACACCTGTGACAAATCTACCCCAAACTATTTTTTTGACCATGAAAAATCTCAAACTAGTACATTTATGATCAATTTACTTCCGAGCTATTTTTTGTAGCATCAAAAACCTAAACTGATATATCTATGATAAATTTACCATAAACTAATTTTTTGACAACAAAAAAATCAAATTGCAAATTTACTCTTCGTTAAATTGGGTTAATATCATAAAAAAAATCTCAAATTGATACACCTATGACAAATAAAGAGAAAAAAAAATCACAAAGTGGTATACTCATCAACTATCACGTACTATCCAACTCGGCAATTTAACTGTTAGATTTAACGAAAATTAACGGAGAATAAATTTGTCACAGTTGTACCAGTTTGGGATAAATTTATCACAAGTGTACCGGTTTAGAGTTTTTTTTTTGTGGTAATAAAAATAGTTTGGGTAAATTTATCATGGATGTATTAGTTTAGGATTTTTCGTGATATCAGTATTTAATTGTTTGAGGTGATTTGAAAAAAAAAAACGTGTGGCGACATGTGACTCCAAACCCCACCCCTTTCCGACGTGCGGGGCACGTCCCGGTCATCGCCGCGTCGATCGGTCCTCCTCCACTGGCGAGAGTGCATTCCTTCGCTCGTGTCATCCGACGTCGTTCTGAGTATGGGAAAATTAAGTAAAGCTTCTGGCCCCACTCGCGAGACATTATCGGATCGGAGAAGGAGTGGCAATATGGTAAATTCGAAACACGCGAGGATCCCGCGTCAACCACGGCGTCTAAAGAGGACTTGAAATAAACTCCGGAGCTTCTTCGTCTTCTTCCCTCCGCGCACCTCCGAAACCTTCACGAACTTTCCCCTTCCCCCTCCTCTCTCTCTCTCTCTCTCTCTCTCTCTCTCTCATCTTCTACTAATCTCCTCGAGTGCCAGCTCTGCCACATTCCAACCTCCACACTCTCTGTATCTCTCTCTCTCATTGCTCCTCCTCTCTCTGTCTCCCAACACACACCCGCTAACCGACAAATTGGTGACTACAACACCATGGGCGACAACAACGACGGCAGCGACGATGCTTTCCCCAACTTGCACGACCCGCCCAGGTCCTACGCCCTCAGCGGCAGGATCATGCTCAGCGCCATCATCGTCCTCTTCTTCGTCGTCGTCGTCATGATCTCCCTCCACCTCTACGTCCGCTTGTACCACATCCGCCGCCGTCGCCGCCGCCATCGCAGCCTCTTCCTCCGCCGCAACGGCCTCAACCGCCGCACCCGCATCGTCCTCTACGCCGACTTCCCCTCCCCCTCCGCCTCCCGCGGCCTCGACTCCTCTGTCCTCAAGTCCCTCCCCGTCTACACATTCTCCTCCGCCTCCCGGACCGCCGGCGAGGCCCCGTCCGAGTGCGCCGTGTGCTTGTCGGAGTTCGAGGACGGCGAGGCGGCGCGGTTGCTCCCCAAGTGCAAGCACTCGTTCCACGTCGAGTGCATCGACATGTGGTTCCACTCTCACTCCACCTGCCCCCTCTGCCGCTCTCCGGTCGAGGCGGCCGGCGAAGAATTTGTCGCCGTATCGGTTCCTGGAGTTGACCGGCCCCAGGCCGGCACGAGCTCGGGCCTGTGCTCGTCGTGCCAGCACGGGGATGCGCAAGGGACGGCCGCGGCTTCTTCCTCGTCGGCCGAGGCCCCGCCGCTCTCCGGATCGAGGAAGCCGCCAGAGATGGCCGGGTTTTCCATCGAGGTGCCGCGGTGGACCGAGCCGGAGGACGAGCCGAGGTGCGACACGCCGGCGAGCCGGCTCAGGTCGCCGGTGAGCCGAATGCTGTCGTTCACGAGGATTCTGAGTCGGGAGAGGCGGGGGAGCATCTCACCTTCGGCGGCGTCGTCGAGCGCGGCTGATTGTGGGCCTCCGGCTCCGGCGACCGATGTGGACATAGAGCGAGGATCGTCGACGGCCGCGAGAGGTGAGACTCGGGTAAGCTCGGAGGCGTAGGGTTTGAAGGTGCTGACGTGGCGATCATTTTGCCGTATGGGAAAGAAATTAGAGGAGAAAGGACATTCGGCGTTTAGCGTGTCAGAGAGTCAAAAAGCTCGAAGGTCTAGGTAGACTTCTGGTCGGATCAAGTTCGGACACGTGGCGCCGTTGGAAGGCATCGTGGGCTGCTCGCATCGCAGCCCTTGTTGACCCTCCTCAAAAGGAAGTGTGGACCTGAATCGTGTGCATAGAGAATCGGAGTCAGTTAGAATTTTTTTTTTTTTGTTCATCTAATCTTTGTTTTTCTTTTAGGGCTTCGGAATTGGTTTATTTCATTAGCGAGGTGCGGTTTATTTCATATATAAAAAAAACATTATTATATCCTCCGAAATTGGGAAGTTATAGAAAATACATACTTATATATTTATTAATCTGATGATGTGGGTACCATATATAATTAAAGAACCCTATTTATCTCTCATCCGACACGGTTGAAGACATCCAGCACAACCGAGCCATCGCCACGATACTAACCTTACCGCGACAACTCAACCTCACCATCGACGCTCTCGTCGCCCCTCTCCTCAGTCTTTGTTTGTGATGAGTGTGAGGCGGCCCTCACATAGCCGACCATGCGAGCTCCGCAGCATAGCTCAGCCGTGGCAACCGTGGCCAGGGAGCTTTGCAGGAAGGTCAGTCCCAGCGGTCATGGCCGCGTATTAACAATCGACCCAAAAAATGAACTGAGCTGAACATAAAGAAGTTAATGGTCGAAAGTAGGTAATGACACTACGCCTGACTCATAAGACCCATTCGATACGACGCCTAACAGCTTGTCAAATGTAAAAGATCATATTGATATGATCGGCTCAGAAAGCAAATTAACTGAATGAAGGGCTCATCCATCATGAGCTTCCAATGGGTATAACTCAAATACGATTCGTAACACTTCAAACGACTAGAAAGATGAAAGGAAGTTGAATTTTGAGAGGGATTGTAGTAAAGGATTGGGAGTAGCTACAAATCATGCCCAAAGTAGTGCACAAGTCAAGAGGTAGTTCTTTACCAAAAGATTAAAAAAAAAAAAAGTCAAGAGGTAGTTAGAGATTCTTGCAGGAGTAATATCAATAGGACTTGGTTTAGATGACCGTCCCGCAAAGTGTGACAGTGAGACAGTCAACTAAACTCCACAAATCTCATTTGCGGAACACAGATTTGGAAACTAGAAATGGAGAGTCAAAATGTGAGAAACCATATCAGTAAGTGTGGTCATAAATTGATTGTCCCACCGTCACGCTTTGGGGGACGGTTAGTGAAGAATAATCCATATCAAAATGCATGGTAGAAGAGCTCGTTAAAGATACAAGAGGAAGCAAAGTAAGCTCTGCACACAAAGCGTACCGACCATGCCCTATCAGCAAGAATTACCTAGCATCAATCGAGGTATCAAAAATTACGATGAAAGAAGAAGATAGCATCAATCGAGGTATAAAAAATTATGAGGAGCCAGCTAGATTGTGAAGAAGATCATTCAACTTAGGTTTTGCTTAAATCTGAATCTCAAACTCAAAACTATAAAAGCTTTCCGGCCACGTCTTGTAAAGCTTTTTTACTTTTCTTAGGTACTTCATCAGTTTCCTTTGAGAAGCTTTTGTCTAATTCCAGTCATTGAGCAAGCATGGCATAAAAAAAAAAAATTTGCAAGGCGTATGTTCTATTACGGTGTGATTCTGTGTAATTTTCTTATTTGTTCTCTTCATTTGTCTTCGCTTTACTTTAGTATTTCAAATTTGATAAGGTCCTTGATTCTTCGAGACTCATGCATTCGCTTTCTATTTGAAGTCAATCTTGATACTGAAATTGGCCATTGATCATCCTCGATTGGACTTTAATCATCGAAATCATTGAGTTCCCTATTATCATAACTTGAAATATGTGCAAGACCGTTCAAGTTTCTCCACAAAGCTTGGCCATGGCCACTCGACAAGAAGAAATGGGAACAAAAACAAGAAGAAGATGAAGAAAGAAGGATGGAGGGGGAGAAAGAATCTTAGGCTTCATTTGTTTCGAATAGTATGAATGATTTGAAAAATATTTCCTTAAAGAATGATCTCTCATGTCACTTATAAAAATAGATTGACGAAAAACTTCTATTCATGGGCACACAAAGTGGAGATTATCGGACGCATCATGTGACCCCACAAAGAGAGAGCGACATTCAATTATCGACCCCATCGTCGGAACTCATGAACCCCAATTTTTGCAAGAGTTTGGTATGCATCTTCTCCAAATTATTGCGTCCATATCATTGGAATTCATGTGAATGCACGTTGCACCCCATTTCGCAAGAATCTCAAACGATCCTTCACCAAATAATTACGTCCGTCCGACACACAAGAATCTCAAACCATCTTCTTTGCTTGCGGGAGCTTGTTGGGTTTTTTCTTTGGTCGAACTTGTTTGGGGGGGTCTACTTGTGAGGAATGGACTCTTCCCTTATCCTAGGAAGTGCCCAGCTCCATTTTCGCACTCGCTTTTGATCACTTTTGACTTGAGATTCCGACGGTCTCGTCAGGGGAGCTTTGCCTTGAGATAGGTTTCGTTTGGTTTGACAGGATTGAGAGGATGGAAATCAAAGGACGGAGATTTGGGACGATGATGACTTTCCATCTTCCCTGCGATTCGGTCCACGGATTTTTAAGGACGGCACTCGGATTCTCTTATTTCATCGGTTTTTGCAGTGAAGTTCTTCCGTTGATCCCCACCGTGAATAGCACAGCTAAGTTGTTGATTTGATGCCGAGTAGACTCGTACTTTGTGGGAGAGGGTCGCGCGATCTTCGCTAGATAGAGCGTCACTAAACCCTAGTGACCCTTGCTAGGGGTCGCAAGGGGCGACTCCGCTTAATCCCATCTCTCTCTCGGTTTTCTTTCGTTCTTTGGATTTTGCGTTTATAAGTTAAGAAGACATAAGCAGATTAATGAAGTTCATTAGATTCGTTTCTTGTAATATGGTTGTCGAAATACATGGCTTACCTACGAATATATTGATAAGGTTTAGAGCGCGCACGACAACTATTCTGTTCTAGAAATAATTTCTGGTTCTATTTCTGCCAGAAACGAAAAATTTTTGTTTTTGATTTTGGGCCAAAATCTATTTTTGAAACAGATTTTTGTTTCAGAAATAGAAAAACAAATTTGCATTGTCAAGCGAGTTTCTTTTCCAAATCTATTTCTGGAATAGATTTGAAATAGAAACAGAGAAATAGAAATGTTGTCATGCGCGCCCTTACTCTCTTGTTGGTTCACAACAAGCCATTCCTATCCCTCACAAAGTTTGGAGCCTTCGGCCGAGTTTGGATAGATCCATTTTAAAGGATCAAACCCTTTTAGGGAAGCTTCACTCCTACCTGTCCAAGTACAAACCTATTGAATCAACTGGAACGGGCCGAATTAACGACCTATTTTAGATGGAGAGTCAATGGGCGGGTTTTAACCCATTCTATCTTACAGATGGATGGATGGATGGTTCGTGTTCGAAATTTTCTCATGTAGCTAAAAATCTATTATATCCGATGGTTTTTCGTAACATGAATTCTTGTTGTATTACTATCGACGCATCGAATCTCGACCCAAAATTAGTAATAGCAAGGACTTGATCATCGGAATCCCCGTTTCAAAATAAAAACCTCGTATTCCGGTTAACCTAGAACCAATCATACCAACATCTCCATGCCCGTGAGGATGTGGGTAAATTTCAGAATTCCCTCGCGGCATTCATCATCTTCTGTACCCAAAGGAGGTTTTTAAAAACAAAGGGTGGCGACACTTTGCCCGTGACCCGTCAAATATCAATTAAAGTAACCAGCATACGGCATTCACATGACGCTCGTGCACCGTTGCTTGCCCCCGCACAAAATGGCATACGGTCCCAACATTGCTAATTCCAACTTCAAATTGACTTCTACATTCGTCTCAAAACTCAAAAACGGATTATAAATTTTGAGGTATTTCAAGCAAGACTTCGATGGGGAAAAGCAAAAGTGCAGGATTTCGAAAATTCAGCCAAAGGTTCAAAGTCAAAAAAAGGATTAGAAGTGCGGAAAAGTTAGGCTTCTGAGCTAAAAGTGCCTTTTCCTATGAAGTGTAAGCTAAGCTCATGGGCAGCGTCAGGGCCGGTTTTCGAGGAAAGATGCTTAGTTTCGTCGGATCCAACACATGCGCACGCCAATGCACGTGAATAATCTCATCCGGACTAGTCGAGGAAAATGGGCAAGCGCACGGGATGGAGTTTGATTCTTTCGGTGCACCGTTTGGGGGTACGCTTTTGCAGTAGACACGATCGATGGTCGTGTTGCGCTTAACAGTTTCTATCTAACTCCGATGGCGATTGACATGTAAATTAATTCTTCACTCGCGAATTGGGCAGCCAAGACCCGGGCAAGATGGCAAAGGTATAGAGGAAGCTTAACCTAGGCGCACATTGCCGATTGGCCATGTCATAATTACTTGAGAGGGGACTTTTGACGTGTGCATCATTGATGGGAATACGAGATTCGGTGATAGGGCCCCGATTATTCTGCTTGATAGAAGATCCATTCTTGTGTCACGGGCATGTACTTAACCCTTTCGCTGCTCCGTTAATGCTCTTTGTTTTCTAGATTTTGGGCTTTTTTTTTTTTTTTGCTTCAATTTGGTTTGCTTTGAATTTTACGTTCTTCTCATGTTTATAAAACATATTTTTGCAAGTCCTCTATCGTAAATTAGACAGGTTGTGGTTGCTACCAAATGTATGACTGGCCTAGTTCAAATACTCCTTGCAAGCACAAGTTTAAGGAGCGACATATTTGGATATCTTGGTAAAATCATTTCACACTTGAAAATTCCTACTGGGGAGAAGCTCACTTGACGTCGTGCCAAGATATGTCCTAATTTAGTTTGAGGGTGTAGGGCCAGACCCGGTCCACAAGGGACAGCTACCTAAAATGCGTAGCTTGAATAATCACACGATTTGATGACCATGTGGAGGAGGGTATTAACTTAGGAATTCATCAACATAGTCTCTTTCAACCAATTTCACAATTTGGATGTTATTTGATTCATAAGTCAATGGCGAAACCACCCAAGACGATCATTATCTTGTGTGGCTAATTAAAGTACTCTTTTTGAAGCCCAGCGCTCTTAAATCGCGCATGATCACTATAGAGGGGATTAGTGCACGCTAATAGTTTGAGAACAAACTAAGCCTATACTTGATCGGGCTAGGACAAGAAGTGGGCAGTGGGGTGAGAGAGCTCAGACAAGGCGGGAGTCCTATCCGGCCTCTTGTAATGGCGTAGGAAGCAAAACTAGATCAAGCCACGCCGTAAATAAGGAGAGTATTGCTAGGTGATTTTGGTCAACATTGATGAGTACCTTGGTCCTTTGAGTGATGGAGTTTGTGATATAGCAAATCTCATATCGGATAGAAGACCGCATTTTTTTTTCTTTTGGATAGATTCATAAGCCAACGCTCACCCTCAAATGATTACCATCTTGTGTGATTACCGAGAGTACTCCCTTTAAAAACTTGACTCCCATGGAACGGATCGAGTTGTTATAGATGGTATCAGTGCAGGTCCCTCCCAATACAAATGACCAAACCTCGGATCACCATCCAGAATCAAACTGTTGGCGTAGTGTATTTGTCCAAAGCTTCACGTTTCCCATAGAATCTCTCCCCTCCTTGTACAAGAAGAGGAGGTTCCAAAAAGGCTGTGATCCACGAGCATTTTTGCGCAGGTTCGGCGTGCCCATCGTCCCCCACATGCGAGTGCGAGCAAAGAGACATTGCAATAAATGAAGTCACGGCATCGAAATATAAAGGTGCTTAGAAAAATAATTCAAGAAAAATAAATAATGGAAAGCATTTACTAGGGTTTCCCAACGCCAACGGCCCTTCCCACCTTGAGCCCCTTAAGACCCAGAAAAAACTGCAACAAAAGCAAAGTCTCGCCACTTTCTTCTTCTTCTTCGTCGTCGTCGTGGTCGACGCTATCTATGTAGCTTGCTGCCTCTGCTCATCATCAAGCGGAGCAACGCCAGCCCAGAAACGCAGCAATGTCGGCCAAAAAGTCTCCAATCTTCCCCATTCCAGAGCCCCAGCACTTCAGCGACTACGGCTTCGACCCTCAGCTCGACTTTTTTCAGGTCCCCTCGCCCGCTTTTTCCTTCTCTTCTCTCTCTCTCTCTCTCTCTCTCTCTCTCTCTCTCTCTCTCTCTCTCTCGTGAATGAATGAATGCTCAGCTCTCGGTTCCCGATTTCGTGCAGGTTTTGGGCGAAGCCAGACGGCACAAGCGAGACGCGGCCGCCGCAAGGCCCATCGATTCCGTTCACTTCAAGCTCCAGAAGCCCATCTCCAAGGACGACCACCCCCACAAGTCCAAGAGGTCTTTCTCCTCCTCCTCCTGCTCCTCCTCCTCGTCCCACCACAAGTTCAAGAGCAAGACCCGGTGGTGGAGGAGCGCGCTCCTCTTCTTCAAGCGGTTGGCCCACCACCACCACAACCACCACCAGCAATGCGACCGCGTCGAGGACCAGCGCGGTGCCGGGTCCAGGCCACCCTTCCGGGGGTCCTTGTCCGGGCCTGTGTACCTGGCCGAGAGCAGGAGCGGGCCGCCGGGGACGCCGTACCGGACGGCGAGCAGGCCGTCGTCGGGGCCGCTCGCGGGGACGCTGACGCCGGCGAGGAAGGGGGACGTGGAGGTGCCGTACGTGAGCCTCAGGGAGCTTAACATGGAGCCGCCGCAGCGGATCTCTACATCCTCCGCCATCCCCATTTACCTGGTCACTTGAGCTCATTCGTTTCTGAAAAAGCGTACGATCCAAGCGGGGGGAGGAAGAAGGCTTTGATCCTCCTTTTCGTGTTTGCTGCGAACTTTCTTTTTCTTTCTCACTTCTCAGCGAAATTGACGAACTCGTGCGTTGACCCAGTCAGCTTGCTCGACCCTTCTCTCTCTCTCTCTCTCTCTCTCTCTCTCTCTCTCTCTCTCTCTCTTCACGATTGAATGCGCAAAATCTTGACTTTCTATTTTTCTGATCTATATGTTGGTGAGTAAAGAATGCCCAAATCAATGCAATGGCAATATTATGAACCATGCGCAAGATAGTAAATCAAGAAAACATATGCTCGGAGGATCATTTGGCAGGTTCGCTCTCGTCGTCCGTATAGTTCCCACATGACACCGACTCGATCCCCATGCGGGACGGATCGTCCGTTTTCTCTGTCTCGCGACACGCCTCCTGCTCGGCCATCCGATCCCGTCTGATTTGCACGAAAGCCTTTGCATTGCTGCATATGGCCGAGCGGATTATGTTTCGTAAAATTGGATTAAGACCATGAGTGCGAAATGAAGTGTAAATTGAGCAGATCGGAGTGTGACTTATTCGCTCCGTAAGCATGTGGCATTTCGATCGGGTGCGGAGGCCAAGTGCAAGCCGTGCAACGTACGAGTTGGGGGGGCCAAAGGGGCTACTCCGTGGACGAAACGGCACTTGGGAACCACGCCACATTGCGGATCCTCAATGTGATGTGGGTATAAATTCTTGCGCGAACTCCGGTGCATGGGTGGGTGGACCGTGCGAATCTTCCTCTATTTATTTGATGGATCTTGTGCGGAGCTTGGAGGAATCTTGTGTGGAGCTTATAGCAACCGACTGATCTCGGTCGCGATTCATCGTCGTGTCTACTCATGTGAATTGGATCTGCACAAATAACGAGAGACGGTCAAGATCTAGGGTAAGCCGCCCCCGAGAGAATGTGCATATCGCAAGTGAGATTCATAGGAATCTAGCGATTCATATGCTCGGGGTCCACATCCAAACGTTACCGAAAGGACAGACCCCCCTACCCACGTCATGGCAAATTGGCTCTTGAATGAGCCATGACGAATTGCTGGCTCGTTCTAGGAACACCGTTGAAGGGTTAATCTCCCGGTTTGGTGCGCAACGGTCAAACTCCGTTTTCGGGTTCGATTCGGTTCGGTTCGTGCACAACGATCAAACCCCGTCAAGTGGACCGATAAGACTTCGAACTCGGTCGACCTGCAAGTCGAAAGCTCGGTAGAATCCAAAACAAGGAGCGGCGGGATCCATGTGCAGGTTTGGACGAGCTGGGTCCGGCAACTGACTTGCTTGACCAGCCGTCCCTTGCCATCGTTTCCTCATTCGATCCCGTCCAACGCCCGTCTCTGTCGGTTTGAACATGGGCTTCCGCTCCGATTGATAGCTACCCCTTCCCGTCGCTTTCGTTCATTTGTCCTGACGTGCACGGCGGAGTTTGGAAGCCAAACTCAAAATCTTTTGAATTAGTTCTCCTACAAATGGGCACCTCAACCCCACTGGTCAGGAAAAATTATCAAAAAAAAAAAATCCTAATTTCTTTTTTTTTATATATTTTTATCAATTCAATTTTAATTTTTTTTAAGTTTTTCGATTCAATCCTAAACATTTTCACTTTTTATCAATTCAGTCATATTGGCAGGAAATCGCTGACATTGACGTTGATTATTCTTTAGCGCTGATGTTTTATTTTTAATGGTTTTTTTGGAAAAAAAAGTCAATTTTATTTTATTTTTCCTTTTTGGCCTTTATGGCCACACTGATTTTGACTGCCTAGTGTAAGGAGATCCTTTCAACTTTCAAGTCGAAAAAACCTAAATTGTTCTAAATAGTAAAAAAAGCAAGAAACTTTAACGAAATCAGATCCAAATTGTAAAAGGTCTAGCGAAAATGACATAATTGATCCATGAACTTTGGCCAAATATGCAATATGATCATTTAACTTTTAATTAACCTGATCCTTGAACTTTAGCCTAATATGTAATGTGATCCATGAAATTTTAATTTATTTAATATAATTCATAAACTTTTAAAATTTGTTCAATTTAATCTTCCAACTCTAAAAAAAATATTCAAAATCGAACTCCTCGGGCTGAGTCGAGGGCAGCCCACGATGGCCTCAGCTAGGCAACCCAGTCCTCTGCCTCCTCCTCTTCGGCTTCTTCAACCTCTCCGTTATCCTCGGAGAAGTCAAACAAGTCGCAAGGACGAAATTGTCATTGCAAGCGACCAAGAGTCCTCAATCACCGCCACGTGTTGCCCTCTGCCTTGCTGTGGAAACTGTACTTGAGTGCTCTCTTCCCACCATGGAAAATGATGGCTCCATTTTTCGGGCTTTTTATAAAAATGGGTTAAAATTTTTTTCTTTTTACGAATTTGGGTTTCGCGTCCAGGAATTTACGAGAAAGGGGCTTGTTCGGCAGTTGTACAGCCGAACAACAAAAAAAAATTAAAAAAAAACAAAAAAACCCTTGTTCGGCAGTTGAACTGCCAAACAAGGAAAAAAAAATTAACAATAACCCTTGTTCGGCAGTTGAACTGCCGGACAAGGGAAAAGTGGGGGGGGGGGGGAGTGGGGTGGGGTGGGGTTTAAAAAAATTAAAAAATTCGTAAAAAATTGTTAAAAAAATAAAAAATACCAAAAAAATTCTAAAAATTTTCCATAAATTCTAAAAATTAGGAAATTGACTATTTTAACGAGTCGGTCCTATTTTTGATGGTTTTCCCTTTTAGACATTTCGAAATGATGATTTTGCCCCTTATAGGCAAATTGTCTCGAAAAATTTCAAAAGTTTCCAAAGAAAATTCCAAAAATTAGTAAATGGACCACTTTAATTGGCCAATCCTACTTTTAAGGATTTTTCTCATCTATCTTTTCAAAATGATGATTTTGCCCCTTATGGAAAAAAATTGTTCACGAAAAAAATAGTCAGTATTTTAAATGGTCCAACATGGAAAGGTTTTTAAAATAAAATTTTGGCAATTTCTTCATATTTGTAGTCTACGGAATCTATTTTCTTATTTTCAGATATTTTCTTAATATGAAAAATAATATTAAAATTTACGACAAATTTCAAAAATTACTTTTCTTCCAAATTGGATCCTCAGGCTTCGTTAAAGCTTCTAAATATGATTTTTCAATGCCTATAGATTCAACGATGTCAACACATAGCAATATCATATTTATGATGTAAAAAGTTATAGTACATCAAATTTATAATAATACATAATTTTGGTTCATATGGGTTTTGCTCATAATGAGTCGGCGTCATATTCGAATTATGTGTCTGACCCAAATCTCCTGCAAGAAAATAAACAGGTAACGATTGATGAGAAAAATATTTATGATGGAATATTTTTTTTGTGGATACTTTTTTTTCCATAAGGGGAAAAATAATCATTTTGAAAAGATAGATGAGAAAAATCCTTAAAAGTAGGATTGGCCAATTAAAGTGGCCCATTTACTAATTTTTGAAATTTTTTTTTGGAAACTTTTGAAATTTTTCGAGATAATTTGCCCGTAAGGGGTAAAATCGTCATTTCGAAATGTCTACAAGGGAAAACCATAAAAAAAAAATAGGACCGACTCGTTAAAATGGTCAATTTCCTAATTTTTGGAATTTATGGAAAATTTTTAGAATTTTTTTGGTATTTTTTCTTTTTTATAATTTTTTACGAATTTTTTTAATTTTTTTAAATCCCACCCCCACCCCCCACTTTTCCCTTGTTCGGCAGTTATTGTTATTTTTTTTTTATTTTTTTCCTTGTTCGGCAATTCAACTGCCGAACAAGGGTTTTATTGTTTTTTTTTTATTTTTTTTTGTTGTTCGGCGCTTGAAGCGCCGAACGGGGGCTTGTTCCGCAGTACAACTGCCGAACAAGCCCCTTTCTCGTAAATTTTTGGATGCGAAACCCAAATTCGTAAAAAGAAAAAAAATTTAACCCATTTTTGTAAAAAGCGCCCATTTTTCTCCATCTCTCTGTATAATTACTCCCCCCCCTAAATCAGATCTTCACAAAATCAAAAGCAGTTCGATTGAATCCACAGAGTAATTCACTTTCAAATCAGTTTAATTTTTGCTCTATATCTGAGCGAACGAAGAAGAGAAAATTGGGTGTTGATTGCTCGCCTAGGTGAGGGTTGCCCTCGGGTCTTCTAGTGGCCTAGCTCCGCCCTCATCGATGGCCAGTCGGTCATTGAGACTGGTCACTCGTGAGGAGCTAGGGCAAAAAAAAAAAACTAGAATATCCTTGGTTGGGTTTTTTTTAAAAAAAAATAATATCTATTTCGAATTCCTACTTAAAAAAATAAAGACACTTCGGCCTTTAAAAAAAAATTTCCCAAAAATTGAGGACCCAATTGGGCCTCATGGGCTAGAACCAAATCCATGATATTCTTGCCCATTAAGTAAAAATTGAGGACCTAGCCTCAGTGTTAAAACAAGGAAGAGATTGGAAAACAAACCAAACCCACCCACAACCCCCCCCCCCCCTTTTCTTTTGGTGGAAGAAAGGACGAAATATTCCTTCTTCTAGAGAAAAGAAGGGCATGTTGATTCCTTTCCTTCCTCCCATATATTTGCCTCACGAAGCTAAACCCAATAAGTGGAGTGCAAACTTTTTGCTTGGTCAATATTATAACTTTGCTACGCATCTTGTTATTAATTTTTTCAGAGAATGTTGTCAATTTTAATTTATAATCTCATTTTTTTAGGAATGTCAATGGTTTAGTTTAATTCAGCTTTTTGAAAAAATTAAACTAAACTGAACCATGATGAATATGCTTGAACCGAACCAAAACTCAACTTGAACCGTTCATTTCGGTTCGGCTAGGTTTAGTTTGGTTCTCAGTTCGATTTTCGGTTTTTTTTTTTTTTTTTTTGGTGCATATCTCAAACAAGTCTGCTGTTCCTTTGTTCTGTTTGAATCTTGTCCTGTTCTTCTATTGAAATCTTTACCGAACAGTTTTTTTTTCCCCTCCCTTGTTTTGGGTCGCGCAGATGGAGCCTGGATATACAGAAAAGCAACCGGCCGCATGTCCAACAGAAAGGAAATCACCATCAGCAGCACCGGCGACCGGCGGCGATGAGCCATGAGATCCGGCTTCCTCAGGAGTGGACTTACTAACGACAAACCACATCTTGACCGGATGCTCTGTCTTAACCAGTTTCTCCTTACGGTAAAGAAGAAAGGTTTTAGGCTTTATTGCTGCAGTAGTTTTTTTTAGCAGTGAAAGAAGATTTAGTTGGGTACGCATTGAAAGAGAAAGCTTGAAGTAGAAGAGAAAAGAGTAAATTTCTGCATTGAAGGGAAGTGCATGGCGCAGCACCAGAGCACGCAAGACAGAGCGACACAATCATGGCCAGCTCTTTCTGGATTTTGTCTTTTGGGGGGTCGTGCGCGCGCGTGGGAAAAGATCGGACAAAGCGGAAGAATTCTCACGAGATCGACGAAAATGAGAGAGATCCAAGAGTCTTGCACCGTGTCAACAACCCAAATGTGCCCCAAGTCTTGCTATAACAAGAAATTTCCTCCTCAACAAGCTGGAATTGCACCAAGTTCAGATCCTTCGTGTCCGAGAGAGAGCGAGAGACGGGAAAATCCAGCTGGAAGTGTGTCCGAGCAAGACATTGAGAGAAGGCGATGGAGATTGGAGAGTACTTGGTAGGCGATGGAGACAAGAGAGGAGAGGTATTCTCAATTTCTGTTCGGTTTGATTCAGTTCAATTTTTGATTCAGGTCTTAGTTCAGTTCTAACACCCCTAACATTTTCTACTTATGATAGCTTATGAACCGCAATGAATTGTCATTTTTTTTTACCAAATAATGTGAGTGAAAATATATTTCAAAGTCAAAAATTAAAATTCAATTAACTATTTAGCCGATCTTGATCTAAAAATGAAAAGCACAAATTAAACAAAATATGGAATATTAAATTGTTAGAAGCAAGATCGAATATCAAACATAATTATATTAAGATCTTATCTAAATATTAACAAAAGTTGGGCATATAAGGGAGAAAAAAAAAGAAACTTCTTGATGTGCTACTTCTACTTTAAAGAAAGTAATTAACATCGATTATTGATTCAATCACATAACAAGTAAATCGAAGCTTTAAATAATGATTAAAATTTCCTCAAAAAAAAATCTATTATGAGTTTTTTTTTCGGTCGGAAGGGAAATTACATTTCACATGAAAGAGAAATACACAACTTGAAGACAAAACTAATCCCAAAAAGTTGCTGATAACTCTATTTTATATAGAGTTTATTTACTATTTTAGACTTAATATTTCCTTAGTTTTAATTGAATTTGATGTCTACTTGATTTCTTTTTAATTGATTTTTTTAGGTAATACAATCTTCAGCCATGCAAATTTGAAATCAAGAAGAATCAAGAATATCCTGAGGAGAAATTCAAAATCCAAGCTAAATTAGGAGTTTTATTGTCGGGAGAAGACTATCTTTGGGAAGAATATTTGATTGCGATCTTTTCTGGTGTGATTCGGATTTCTTTTTCTCAAAGCAAGAAGATATCATTACGAAAGAGGAAAAAGACATTTTTTTTAAAAGAAGAGAGAGGTGCTTTTACTTTTGGAGAAGACGTTGAACACCGGGAATCACCCTTTTTGAAGGCCATACGTGAAGTGAAGAAGAGAAAAAAGAAGAAAAAGTCAATCCTTGATTATTTTTTGGGTGAACTCGTTTTAGTTCTTCATCATGTTTAGTTTAGTTATTGTTTTTAGTTTGATTTTCATTATGTTCTAGACTACCTTTTGTTAGAGCTACGATGTAGTTTAACTATGATTGGTTAATTTTCCAAACTCGTTTATGCAATTCTAGAATTTATATGTGTGAGTTATATATCATATTCTTAATGCTTTTAAGTGCTCGATCATCACTTGAATGATTTTTGTTGTATGTTTGAGACCGAAAGGAGATCCCATGCAAGTGCTTTATGATATATAGCCATGAATTCAACATAGATAGAGATATCTTACGTTGTTTGTGTGGTTTCGGTAGTAGGTAAATCGAGAGTGTTTTATTGAATTCGGGAACGTTCATAGATCTCAATGCGTTTGGATTTACTTAAATTCACATAAACCAAGTGTGGATTGCTAGATCCAAGTAGGGTTGTTATACTGGACCAAGGATAGTGATTTGCATTAGGAAGTTCTACCATCACACTATGAATTCAATTTGATTGCATGACTAAATTGGTTAATTAATCTTAATTGGTTAAGTGAAATCGTATGCTCTAACGTTTTTTTATTCTTGATAAAAATCCTTTATTCGCTACTTCTTTATATTAAAAAATTCTAGGTTTGGTTTGTTAATTTTTATTTTAGATTTTGGTTTGCTGCCTTGGTTAATTTAGTTTTCTTTAGATTTTCAATTGCTTTACTGAATCTTTATTTGGTTAGATAAATTTGAGAATTGTTCACCTTTAGTAAGTAATTTGATCGATTTGTCTAAAATCTCTGTGGGAACAATACTTTTATTCATCACTTTATTACTTGTTCGATACGTGCACTTGCGTTGCTAATTAAGAGAACAGTTGCGATTCAGTGCAAATCTGAAAATTGAACGAAGTTGGTACAACCTACAAAGACTAGTTCATTCCACAAGAATGTATATATCATAGCATCATAATACAACCGATGGCCAATCACTAAAACTTGCATCATTATTAGTGATGGCCACACGTTGAGATTCCTTTCTCTAGTAATTATCGCTTTACCAAAAGGCTGTGTACACCTAAGTTTGACATCCTTAATATCATCATCATATGGAGATAATAATATAATCAAAAAATTAAAAGAGTACATATAATGCATTGTAAATTCAAGATTTATATAATAATCTAATAGAGAGAAAAGAGATGCAAAATAGATACTGGTTGATCACAAAATCACTTTTAGGAGCAAGCACCTAGAGCAAAAGAGAGCAAGAAGAACCAGAGAGAGCATATTCTTTTGAAGCGCTTGTGCTTCAACTTCAGAGTTCATAAGGACAAAACTTTCCACTTCATTGGAGGAAGTCCACGACATCTACCAAGAAATCATGGAACAAATCCTTAAAATGAAGATGCAAAGAGATAGAGAGGGAGAAGGAGAGAAATAGAGAGAGGGAGGGAGGGAGAGGAGAGTCCCCCCTTTCTCTCCCTTAGGAAAGGAAACCACAAAGGGGCTGGTGGCTGGGAACTGGGGAAGAGTGAAGCCTTAAGAGAAGGGTGAAAAAAAATAAAAAGATCCTCTTTTGAGTTTGAAAGTGAAGATTGTGTGAAGAAATTTTCAACTCCTATCTTGCAATCCATAATCAAATGTGAAAAGTTCAAAGAAAGCACAAATCAGTGATGTTTTACGTTAGAAACCTACAAATTTGTTATGGTAAAACACCCACAATGTCTAAATTGGCTAGATAATTAAACTGAATTCAATTTTTCAGCTTGGAAATAAAATTTCCCTCAAATCATTTGATAAAAACATGAGCAATTAATTGTGTATTCATATGCTATCATAATTAAAAACATCTAAAATTTTACGTAACTTTTGTGATTGAAAATATGAGACCATAAATTGAAATTGACAACATTCTCTAGGCAAGTGATAACAAGGTGCAGGATAAAATAATATCTTGTTGGATGTAATTTGATATTTATATTGGGAAACTTATGAGATAAAAGAGACAATAGAAGCAAATGCAGTTTTGTTTGTTAGATAGATGAAAAAACAAAAAAGAAGCAATAAATTGAAGAGAGGGAGATAATGGCATTTTGGTTAGTTAACTAAATAGAAGGAGTGTATGAATCAAAATAGCAGTGAAAATAGTGCCACTCGTTAATAATACCAAGCAATTGAGAATTACCTTTTGCCTTTTTGATCTCCATGTGATAAGAGCATGGTTACTAGGGGTGAGCAGTTTCAAGTTTCGTTCAGGTTTTACTTGGAATCTGAACCTACTTGTCAAAATTGATTCTCTATTTTTTGGAACCTAAAACCTACTTTGCATACTTTGAAACCTAGATACTACATTGTCTCTTTTTTCTTTTTCATCTTTAGATAAGCACAATGAAAGTAAATGCAAAAATAAAAATGAAAATTTCTCATTTGTCAATAGCAACAATCCATAAAATATGAACATGTAATATGAAATAAACAAGAAAAAGTTCAACACACGTAATATAAAAACTAAATTATAGAACTCTAGTCATCAATCATCCATGAAAAATTGCTTTTAATTCTGACCACTTGAAATTAAAAGAAACAATAAACACAGTTAATCACTTAATAATATTTTTAAATCAAAATAAATATTGATTAAATTAAAAGAATTCTAAGAAAGCCTTACAACACATTTATTCCGCTTCAACTCTTAAACTTCATTTACTGATGATAGTTTTCTTATTAAGACAATCCATACCTAAAAAAAGAGATTAAATAAAACATTCACTCATTAAATATATATATGTATAGAGAGAGGGAAAGATTACAATGAAAAATGATATAAATATAACTTATCGGGTTTTAGTTCGCTTCCCGATTGCGTTCCCTCGGGAACCGATAACTGAACCGTATATTATAGGATCTTGAAAAGATGAAATCGGGAATCGGACCGACTCTCACCAAAACTTGAAATTAGAGCGGTTCCTCGTTCTATCTCGAAACTATGCTAATTATCCATGGTGTTTAGACAATCACACCAATCTCACCCCTTGGAGGTAGGAGTCGATGCCCCCTGCTTCTTCATTTCAATCAATATAGCGTTGCCCTCAGGCCATGCCGACCTCATTGCTCTTAGTCACATAGGATCAAGAAAAGTACTTGTCTAGATTCGAAACCATCGTCTCATGATCCATTTGAGCCGTTCACGCACGGGTTAAACGCGAGATGATAGTGGCTGTCACTTGTGATAAAGACTTTCTGAATTGCTTGCGGGAAAGAAAGGGTTCAGCAAAAAACAAAGAAAAAATTATAAAGTTTCGTCAATTTCCCTTTTTTATAGGTGAGCAGCGGGCAAGATTTAGGGGGACGCATGCGACGTGCCGTTCAAGGCTTGCGTGGCGGACGGGAACGTGGCGAGCGTGATGTGCTCGCACGACCAAGTCGAGAGCACCATCCGCGGTCAGTGGCGGCTCTCTCAAAGCAAGGAGCGTGCATGTGAATAACATAACTGAGGAGAAAGCTTCCAAAACAGCGGAGCGGCCGACTCCATGAGCAGATTTGGACGAGTTGGGTCCAGCAACAGGCTTGCTCGATCAGCCATCCCTTACCATCGTTTTCTCATTCAATCCCCTCCAACGTTCGTCTCTGTCGGTTTGAACATGGGCTTCGGCTCCAAATGATGGCTGCCCCTTCCCGTCTCTGTCGTTCATTTCCCCTGACGTGCCCGATCGAGTTTGGAAGCCAAACTCAACAACTATTTAATTAGTTCCTATAAATGGGCACCTCAACCATATTGGTCATGGAAAAATTATATAAAAAAAAAGTCCTAATTTTTTCGTATTTTATCAATTCAATCCTAATTTTTTTTAAGTTTGCCGATTCAATCATAAACTTTTTCAACTTTTTTTTGTCAATTCAGTCCTATTGGCAGGAAATTGTTAACGTGAGTATGGACCGTCCTACGTGATACCACCGATGCCGATTAATTTTTTGAAAAAAAAAATTCAAGTTGTTACTTTTATTTTATTTTATTTTTCCTTTTTGGCTTTTCTGACTTTGAAGACTGCGGAGGTCGCCGGCCTCTAGGCAAGGGCTAATGGCCCTTGCCCGCCCAAGTTGTGGCCAAATCTGGCCACATTGAGTTTGACTACCTAGGATAAAGAGATCCTTTCAACTTTTCAATTGAAAAAGCCTAAGTTGTTCTAAATAGTAAAAAAGTAGGAAACTTTAATGAAATCAAATCCAAACCCTAAAGATCAAGGGAAAATAATATAAATAGTTCATGAACTTTAGCTAAATATGCAATGTGATATTTCAACTTTTAATTTGACCAATATGGTTTTTAAACTTTAGTCCAATATGTGATGTGATACCTGAACTTTCAATTTATTTAATGTAATTTCCGAACTTTTGGAACATGTTCAATTTAGTCCGTCAACTATTTAAAAAAAAAAAGTTCAAAGTCGTCCCTAAACTTGAATTAATAGGAGGACTACATTGAACGTCTTGTTATAATTCAGGGATCAAGTTGAGCACATTTCAAAAATTCATGGATCATATTAGTTAATTAAAAATTCATGGATCACATTACACGTTGGGCTAAAGTTCAGGTACAATATTGATCAAATTAAAAGTGTAAAAACCACATTACACATTGAATCAAAGCTCAATGACTATTTTTGTCATTATCCAAAGATCAAAGCAAAACATTTGTCCCCGTAAGTGCACTCAACTAGCCTAAAGAGATAAACATGGTTGTGCCAAAAATTATGTACTGGATTGGACAAGGGACCAAACCAAGTCTACACATCTACTATGAAAAGATTGAGGAAAAATTCCATTTAAGGCCTCGAAGTGCCCTTATTTTCTCAAATAAGGATTCAAAATGAACTTTATCTTAAATAAGAGTTCTCTTTATTTCAAAGAATGGCCTAACTAAAGGCATTTTAATCATTCCATTTTTGTTTTACTTTTTTCGTTTTTTTTTCTTTCCTTTTTTTCCCTAGCTCCTCGCTAGTGATCGCCGGCAATAGCCTCATTTGGGCTAGCGAAAGGCGGGCCTCACTCGGACGAGTAGAGGATGGCCCTCACCAACCTCCTCGGGCGAGTGAAGGGCAGCCCTCGATGGCCTCGCTTAGGCAAACTGGTTATCTTCCTCCTCTTCTCCGTCTTCTTCGACCTCCCCGTCTTCATTAGAGAAGTTGAACAAGTCGCGATGACGAAATCGTCATTGCAGGCGACTAAGGACGCTCCACCGAGGCCCAATAAGGAGTCCCCAGTTGCTGCCACATGCTGCCCTTCGCCTTGCTTCGGAAGCCGAACTTGAGTGCACTTTCCACCGTGGACAGCAACTCCATCTCTCTCTCTATATATATATATATGTATGTATATATATAATTGCCCCCACCAAATCAGATCTTCCCAAATCAGAAGCGGTTCGACGAAAGCCACAAACTAATTCACTCCCAAACGAGTTTAATTTTTGCTTTGTATCTGAGCGAACAAAGAAGAGGAAATCGGATGTTGATTGCTCGCCCAGGCAAGGGCCGCCCTCAGCTTGTCTGGGCGAGTTTGCTGCCGTCACCAGCAACCTAGCCCTACACTTGCCGGTGGCCAGCCATCAAGACTGATCACCAGTGAGGGGCTAGGGGAAAATAAGGAAAAAAAAAAAAGAAAGAGAATAGGGAAAAAAAAAAGAAATGACTAAAATATCCTTCGTCAGGTTTTTTTTAAAAAAAGGATATTTCAGGTCTTTATTTGAAATAATATCAATTTCGAATTTTTATTTGAAAAATATGAAGACACTTCAGGCATTTTTTAGAAAATTTTGCCAAAAATTGAGGACCTAATTGGGCCTCGTGGGCCAAAACCAAATCCATGATATTGTTGCCTCAGCGTTAAAACTGGGAAGAGATAAGAGAACCCCCAAAAAAAAAAAAATCCTCTTTTGGAGGGAGAAAAGGACGAAATATTCCTCCTTCTAGAGAAAGGAAGGGCATGTTGATTCCTTTACTTCCTCGTGTATTTGCCTCACGAAGCTAAACCGAATAAATGGAGTGCAAACTTTTTGCTTGGTTTAATAAAAGGCGACAATATTTCTATATCTATTTTGACTAAATGTTTTTTTTAACATTTAACTTACCCAGATATCCTCCTCTCCTCTCTTTCATTTATTTTTTCTTTTTTCTTTTTTAAATCAAGCTACTCCACAACACTACATCATTTCTATCATCTCTCTCATCAATTTCACAATATAAATGCTCCATTATACCCAACAAAATATCATTTTGCTACACATCCTGTTGTTACTTTTCCTATAGAATGTTGTCAATTTTTATTTATGGTCTCATGTTTTCTATTTATTACAGCTTATGAGCCACAATTAATTACCCATTTTTTTTTACCATATTAAAATGTGAAAAGTTCCAAAGAAACCTACAAACTTGTTATGGTAAAACAACCAAAATATCTAAATCGGCTAGATAATAAAACTGAATTTAAATTTGCAGCTTGAAACAAAATTTCCCTCAAATTATTTGATAAAAACATCAGCAATTAATTGTGTGTTCATAAGCTATCATAATTAGAAATATCTAAAATTTTATGTAACTTTCGTGATAAAAAATATGAGACCATAAATTAAAACTGACAATATTCTCTAGGCAAGTGATAACAAGATGTAGGATAAAATAATGTCTTGTTGATGTAATTTGATATTTGTAGTCGTTCTTATGTGTGTTCGCATAAATCAAGTCGAAGAATTAGACAAACCTGAAACAGGTGCAGACGAATGGCTGATTGGATGATCGATCCGAGCCCGACGATTTCACGTCGTGTCCTTAAGACGAATTTGTCCCCTCCACAGGTACCCAAGGTTGCGTGGACAATCGCCTCCCAGGATAGAACGGATCACACACTTCCGTCGAAGCGGCACTTCCTCGACGAAAATCCTTCGAACTCAACTTTGGGAATTATCGCACAGATGAGAGTGAGTGATAGATGAATTTTCGAAAAGCAAAAAATGAATGCTCGTTGTTTTTTTTTTTCGAAAAATCAGAATGTATTATATATAGGTCCAATCGAAGAGTCACGAATTCATGGTTATTTGGAGTTCGGTTATTACCGAATCAACACCTTCATTCGGCGTTCGGTTATTGCCGAATCAACACCTTCGTTTGGTGTTCGGTTATTGCCGAATCAGTGTCTTCGTATAGGTTGAAGAGAAATTATGAATAGACATGATTCGAAAGAAAAAATAATAATAATAAATAAAATTTCGGACGAACATTTCTATTAGGAAAAAATAAAACGATGGGTTTAACTCGGACCCGGGCCCGGCCCGATCCGATCCGAGCCGGCCGGTCGGACGGACGGCGGCGGCGGCGCGCGCGCGCGTGTGGACCGGTCCGACTTTGTCCAAGACCTCTCTCCTCCACAAAAGTGGGGTGCCCCTTGGGGCCCAAACCCATTGGAGAGGCTCAACTATTTAAACCCTATTTCCATCTCTCTTTTATCCCATGTGGGACTCCCTCAACCACATTCTCATTCAACTTTTTAAGGGTCTTTTTGGAACCAAAATCCCAACAATCCCCCACATGAATGAGAATTTCACATATCATGACTCTTTGTGCATGTATGAAATGCAATGTGCGATTATTCCATGAGAGAACGTTGCATTGGGATAAGTGGTCTGAAACTTTGAACTTTCCCTAGTGAGACCTATCGGACTTACTCGGTCAATCAGTAGACTTGATGTCTTTGAACTGTCGACTTTCGGTGTAAGTCAAGACAATAAGAATCACACAACTCTCTCTCGAACAAAGTTGGTTCTCATTGTTGTGTTCGTTTTGGCCATGAACACCGCCTGGTTTCATGAGTGCTTTCGGGAATTCGGCCTTTCAAATTCACCTTAGAAGCGGCCCTCACTTCACACTCACATAGGTGATTTCTGAATATGTGGTATTTCACATACCTAAATCAGAATCATTAAAAGCTTATGCTTAACCTTCACTTGTCTGTACTATCTTTATACGGGAATGAGTAAGAGTCGATAGTACTCTACTTAGCTTTCATAACTTAGTTGTCCCTTTGAACCTAGATCTTGGGATCTCCAGTCAACTAGGTGGGGTTTCCGCTATGATGCCTTATTTCATAGGCCTTAAACCCATTCCTCTTGATGTTTTCTCAACCATCTCTCTAGTTAGGCCTTTTGTTAATGGATCCGCAATATTATCTTTTGACTTCACATAGTCAATCGTGATAATTCCACTAGAGAGTAGCTGTCTCACGGTATCGTGTCTTCGACGTATATGTCGGGACTTTCCATTATACATAACATTCCTTGCCCTTCCAATTGCCGCTTGACTATCACAATGAATACATACAGCTGGCATTGGTTTAGGCCAATTAGGAATGTCTTCTAAGAAATTTCGAAGCCACTCTGCTTCTTCACCAGCCTTATCCAAAGCAATAAATTCTGCTTCCATAGTAGATCTTGCAATGCAAGTTTGTTTGGATGATTTCCAAGACACTGCTCCTCCACCAAGTGTAAACACATACCCACTTGTGGATTTTGTGTCTTTTGTGCCAGTTATCCAATTTGCATCACAATATCCTTCAAGTACTGCTGGATACTTTGTGTAATGCAAAGCATAGCTTTGAGTGTGCTTCAAATAGCCCAATACACGTTTCATTGCTTTCCAATGATTGTCATTTGGACTAATTGTAAATCGACTCAGCTTGCTCACAGCACAAGCTATGTCCGGCCTAGTACAGTTCATGACATACATTAAACTGCCTAGTATACTAGCATAATCATTTTGAGCCTTACTTTCACCAGTATTCTTTGAAAGATGCAGATTAACATCTATCGGGGTCTTTACTGGTATAATATCTAGATTCTTGCATTTTTCAAGAATCTTCTCAATGTAATGAGACTGCGATAAAGCTAATCCTCCAGATGTCTTTTGGATTTTAATTCCTAAAATAACATCTGCAACCCCCATATCTTTCATATCAAACTTACTTGTGAGCATGCGTTTGGTTGCCTTAACAACCTCACTATCACTACCCATTATAAGCATGTCATCTACATACAAGCACAGAATGGCAAAGCCATTATGAGTATTCTTAAAATAAACACATTTATCACACTCATTTATTTTAAAACCATTCGACAACATGACTTGGTCGAATTTAGCATGCCACTGTTTCGGTGCTTGTTTCAATCCATAGAGTGACTTGATTAGACGACATACCTTCTTCTCTTGTCCTGGAACGATGAACCCTTCAGGTTGTTCCAGATATATTTCTTCCTCCAAATCCCCATTTAAGAAGGCCGTTTTCACATCCATTTGATGAATTTCAAGCTTATACACCGCTGCTATAGCAATTAGCATCCTTATGGATGTAATTCTTGTGACAGGTGAATAAGTGTCGAAATAATCCAGACCTTCTCGTTGCTTGTATCCTTTTACTACAAGCCTAGCCTTATATTTATCAATAGTACCATCCGCTTTCATTTTCTTCTTGAATATCCACTTACATTGTAGTGGTTTATTGCCAGGAGGAAGGTCAACCAATTCCCAAGTATGGTTTGACAGGATGGATTCAACCTCACTATTGATAGCTTCTTTCCAGAACGGAGCTTCTGGGGATGTCATAGCCTCTTTAAAGGTCCGAGGCTCATTCTCTAACAAATATGTTAGAAAATCAGGTCCAAAAGAATTAGAAGTTCTTTGTCTTTTACTACGTCTAGGTTCATCCTCCATAGGATCGTTTCTAGGTGTAGTCTCCCTAGGCCTTTTATCATTATTGATTGGCTCATATACTCTGTTATACGGAAAAATGTTCTCAAAGAACGAGGCATCCCTTGATTCAATGATCGTATTAACATGTATATCTGGGATTTCAGACTTATGGACCAGAAATCGATATGCATTACTATTAAGAGCATATCCAATAAAGACACAATCAACAGTTTTCGGTCCTATTTTGACCTTCTTAGGTTTAGGAACGGCAATCTTAGCTAAACACCCCCACACTTTGAGGTATTTCAAATTCGGCGTTCTGCCTTTCCACTTTTCATAAGGAGTTTGTTGTGTCTTTTTGTGGGGTACTCTATTTAAAATAAAATTTGCTGTCAGAACAGCTTCCCCCCACAAGTTCTGTGGTAATCCAGAACTATTTAGCAACGCATTCATCGTTTCCTTTAACGATCGATTTTTCCTTTCTGCCACGCCATTGGACTGTGGCGTATAAGGAGGCGTAATTTGGTGAATAATGCCAAATTCAGAACAAATTTCCTCAAAAGGAAATTCATATTCACCACCTCTATCACTTCTTATCATTTTGATTTTGCTATTTAACTGAGTTTCAACTTCAGACTTATAAGTTCTAAAAGCAGATATAGCTTCATCTTTACTACTCAGCAAATAGACATAACAATACCTTGAACAGTCATCTATAAAAGTGATAAAATATTTCTTACCACCTCTTGTGGGTATTGTTTTCAAATCACATATGTCAGTGTGTATTAAATCTAAAGGTTCAGTGATTTTATTGTCTATAGAATGAAACGGAGGTTTGGAAAATTTTGATTCAACACACACTTGGCATTTTTCACTTGGACAGTCAGATTTTGGCAATAGTCCCATGCTCATCAATTTCTTTATTGACTTGTAGTTAACATGTCCTAATCTAGCATGCCATAAATTAGGAGACTCAAGCACGTAAGCAGAAACAACTTTATTCATAGAATCATTAGGTACAACAGTCATTACATTCAGCTTAAACAAACCCTCACTCAAATAACCTTTTCCTACATACATCTCATTCTTGGAGAGTACAAACTTGTCAGATACAAACACCAACTTAAAACCATTCTTGCTAAGGAGAGATCCAGACACTAAGTTCTTGCGTATGTCTGGCACATGCAGCACATCGACTAGTGTCACGGTTTTTCCAGACGTCATCTTCAGAGCAATCTTGCCAATACCTTCAACCTGAGAGGTCGATGAATTACCCATATAGAGTTTCTCATCACGTGCCATAGGTGTATAGGATGTGAACATCCATCTATTGGCGCATATATGGCGAGTTGCTCCAGTATCAATCCACCATTCTTTGGGGTTGCCCACCAAATTGCACTCGGATATCATAGCAGTCAGATTGATATCATCAACGCCATTGGAAATTTGTTCCACCACATTAGCTTGAGTATGCTTTCTCTTCTTTGCTCTACAGTCCTTGGCACGATGTCCAGCTTTTCCACAATTATAGCATTTGCCAATGAACTTTTTCTGGCCTTGGGTGGATCCCTCTCCAAATGTCTTTCTCTTCTTGTTGGGTTTCGATCCTCCTTCAACAAAGTTGGCCCTTGAGACCTCCAGTTTGCTACCAACTTTCTTTTCAGAAAGTCTATTGTCTTCCTCGATCCTCAATCGAACAATCAAGTCCTCAAGCGATAACTCCTTTCTCTTATGTTTGAGATAATTCTTGAAGTCCTTCCAAGATGGCGGCAACTTCTCAATGAATGCAGCCACTTGAAATGATTCACTAAGAATCATGCCCTCGGCATGGATGTCATGCATAATCACTTGAAGTTCTTGGACTTGACTTAAGACGGTCTTGAAGTCGACCATCTTAAAGTCCAGAAATTTGCCGACTATGAACTTCTTCAATCCAGCATCTTCGGTCTTGTATTTCTTGTCTAGATTGTCCCATAATTCCTTAGCCGTTTTCAACGGGCTATAAACATTATACAGGGTATTATCTAGACCATTGAGGATGTAGTTGCGACACAGAAAATCGGAGTGCTTCCACGCATCTACCGCAGCAAATTTTTCCTTGTCCATTTCTCCCTCATCCAACTTAGGAGCATCCTCGATGAGGAACCTTGCCAAATTCAAGGTCGTGAGATAGAACAACATCTTTTGTTGCCATCTCTTGAAGTTAGACCCATTGAACTTTTCTGGCTTTTCTCCATGAGTTGGAACAGACGCAACAGGCGTCATTGATGTCGAGGCCATTTCTATTACGAAAACAGAAATGATTGGCGAGTGAATATATGGCAAGACTAGTAATACAAAATTGGAAAACTGGAAATATGAACTATTATAGTAGGCACATATGATGAGACAGGAAAGAAACAATTTCTGAATATATGAAAAGAAATTATCGAATGACTATAGCAAATGACTATACTACGACATTCGACAAACAGACTCGAAGGCGAACACAGTATAGGAACAAAATTCGTCTTAAGATTGTAGTCGTTCTTATGTGTGTTCGCATAAATCAAGTCGAAGAATTAGACAAACCTGAAACAGGTGCAGACGAATGGCTGATTGGATGATCGATCCGAGCCCGACGATTTCACGTCGTGTCCTTAAGACGAATTTGTCCCCTCCACAGGTACCCAAGGTTGCGTGGACAATCGCCTCCCAGGATAGAACGGATCACACACTTCCGTCGAAGCGGCACTTCCTCGACGAAAATCCTTCGAACTCAACTTTGGGAATTATCGCACAGATGAGAGTGAGTGATAGATGAATTTTCGAAAAGCAAAAAATGAATGCTCGTTGTTTTTTTTTTCGAAAAATCAGAATGTATTATATATAGGTCCAATCGAAGAGTCACGAATTCATGGTTATTTGGAGTTCGGTTATTACCGAATCAACACCTTCATTCGGCGTTCGGTTATTGCCGAATCAACACCTTCGTTTGGTGTTCGGTTATTGCCGAATCAGTGTCTTCGTATAGGTTGAAGAGAAATTATGAATAGACATGATTCGAAAGAAAAAATAATAATAATAAATAAAATTTCGGACGAACATGTCTATTAGGAAAAAATAAAACGATGGGTTTAACTCGGACCCGGGCCCGGCCCGATCCGACGGACGGCGGCGGCGGCGCGCGCGCGCGTGTGGACCGGTCCGACTTTGTCCAAGACCTCTCTCCTCCACAAAAGTGGGGTGCCCCTTGGGGCCCAAACCCATTGGAGAGGCTCAACTATTTAAACCCTATTTCCATCTCTCTTTTATCCCATGTGGGACTCCCTCAACCACATTCTCATTCAACTTTTTAAGGGTCTTTTTGGAACCAAAATCCCAACAATATTTATATGTGAAACTTATGAAATAAAAGATATAATAGAAGAAAATGCAGTATTGTTTGTTAGATTGACAAAGGAAGAAACAATAAACTGAAGAGAGGGAGAGAATGATATTTCGGTTAGTTAACTTTAAAAAAGGAGTGTATTAACTAAAATAGGAATAAAATAGTGCCACTCGTTAACAGAAGCAAGCAGTTGAAAATTACCTTTTTCCCTTTTGATCTCCATGTGATAAGAGCATGGTTAGTAGAGGTGAGTGGTTTTAGATTTTGTCCAGATTCTACTTTGAACCTAAACTTACCCAAATCGATTCCCTATTTTTTGGAACTTTAAACTTACCCCACGTACCTTGAAACCTAGATACCATATTTTGTCTTTTTTTCTTTTGCATTTTTATTTAAGCACAATGAACGCAAATACAACAATAAAAATGAAAATTTTTCATTTGTCAATTGCAACAATCCATAAAAGATGAACATGTAATATAAAATAAACAATAAAAATTTCAACATGCGTAATATAAAACCTAAGTTATAGAACTTTAGTCATCAATCATCCACGAAAAATTACTTTAAATTCTAACCACTTGAAATTAAAAGAAACAATAAACACGGTATCACTTAATAATATTTTTAAATCAAAATTACTATTGATTAAATTAAAATATTTATAAGAAAGCCTCACTACACGTTTATTCCACTTCAACTTGTAAATTTTATTTACCGATAATAATCTCCTTATTAAGACAATCCATACCTAAAAAAAGAGATTAAATAAAACACTCACTCATTAGACATACATAAGGATTACAATAAAAAAAAAGATATAAACATAATTTATCTGGTTTTAGTTCGGCTCCCAATCGGGTTACCCTAAGAATCGAGAACCAAACCGTATAATATATGATCCTGAAAAGATGGAACCAAGAATCGGACTGAGTCTCACCAAAACCTGAAATTGGAGCAGTTCCTGTTCTACTCCGAAACCGTACTTACCCCTAGTGTTTAGACGATCACTCCAATCTCTCTCCTTGGAGGTAGGAGTCAATGCCCTATACTTCTTTATTTCAATCAAAATAGCATAGCCCTCAGGCGATGCCGATATCATTGCTCTAGTCATGCTGGGAACCGCTCGGGTTAACGAATTCAAGCAAGATGAAGGGTGCGGTCACCCGGTCACGACGGGCCTCTTTAACGTGTGCTAATCAAAAGCAAGTTTAGAGATGAAAATCCAACTTTGCTTTGTGCTAATCGCTTGGCCTTAAAGTTATTGCTCTTTCTTTCACTTCCTACTTCCAAGCTATAGTAATCACGGATCCAAGCGCTATCCCTCCAAACCAAAGCAAAGACAGTATGAACGCTAGTGCTTTCCCTGTCACACCAGCGCAATCACAGCCTCTTTTCAGAGCCTTTGGTTTGATCGAGCCTCCTCGAGCACTTAGAATTTTAAGTCCTCTGTAAAGAGGACCATAAAAGAAAATACATGCGTGTCGCACGTTGTTGTCGTCGCTTTTGTCTCCCAGGTCCCATCTCAGGGATGGCACTTCCTAATCGGTCATCCACCCATATGGAAAGTGAACAACACCGACCATCGATCCGAACGCCCTGCGACCGAGCCTAGATCTTTCTCGGGCCAAATGGAAACCTTCTAACTGCTTGCGACCGCCGCGGGAAAGACCGACGGCGGCTTGGGATTGTACGCGATGAGAGGTAGCATCTGCCTAGCAGAAGAGAGATGAAACCGCGGGTTGCGAGTCTTTTGGTTCTTTTCAGCGGGGTGAACGACCATCGACTGTGGCCGATTGGAGCGCATAAGATATTACCATGTGGACAAAGTCACGTGCCATGAATTTGTCGTGATCCGGAAGGTGTTGTTAGAGATACTAACAGGAGATAATGATCTCCTTAATTGAAGATCAGACCTGATTGATTGGCTGTATTTCTTTATTTTGGGAATTTACAATTTGTGTATATTTTCTTTCATTTATTTCATTCTTGATACATATACCCTTTTGTACATGGCTTACAAGTAATGAAATACACAGAATATTGTCCCAATCTCTCTCTCAGCTTCACGACTCTTCCATTCTTTCATGGTATCAGAGCCAGCCGTATCTACCCATCGCTTTCCGCCTACCCTTTTTTGCTTCGGCCTATCCTTGCTAGACTCTCTAGTTTCTTGACTGCCATCTGGTAATTTTTTGCTTCTCTTTTTTGCTGCAACTGATCCTGCCGAGACAGAAGACAGCACACCGGAATCGGAATCAATTCAATACCATGAAAAATAAGCAACAAATCGAAAGTGGAGAGACTTATCCAGCCACCGGGAATGTGCCTCCAGCTCTCTCCGTGAATCCAACTGATGAGGAGACTCTGGTAATAGAGGGCCAGACTTCTCAGCCGCAAGCCAACCCTGTCTCAGCCCAACCCAGTCAAGGGATTTTTGTTCAGGCTCAGCCCATTTTGTGGCAACCTTATCAGGCCAACCAGGGGCAACCCATTGCGGGCCAACCAATGCACTGGTATTATGGACCTGCTCAGCCCACTTTCCTTGGGACATCATCACCAATTGAAGGATCGCAGGGCCATCCTCAGCCCGGAGGGAGCCCACCAACCATTTTTGGGGCAAGCCCAGCCCCCGGGCCCAATTTTTCTTACACGGATCAAATACCTGAATCGGGTACGACAGGATCCTACCCGACTCCACCGCCTGGATACCAAGCCGTAATCCCTTACCCCGTCGGGATCGGTGGCAACCGGCCGGAGGTTGGAGATTCGTTGTACACATCGTCGGCCGACGGACCGGAACTGCGTCTCATCAGCATCCAATTAGCCGGATCTGAACATTACTCTACCTGGGCTACAGATTTCCGGCGAGCCTTGGTTACGAAGGACAAAGATGGATTCATCGACGGCACCGTTCCAATCCCGGCCGACGAGCGACAGAATCGCCACTGGCGAAAATGCAACCAATTAGTAAGACAATGGATAGGAAATTGTCTTACAACAGAAGTGGCCGCCGGGTTACCACCAACAGAAGACGCAAGGACTATGTGGTCGAATATACGAGAGATGTATGGAAAACTCGATCGAGCGAAATTTTTTTCGCTTACACAGGCACTGTCGAAGCTACGACAAGGAAATGAGTCGGTCACCAGCATTTTCAATCGACTGTCAGCCCTGTGGAACGACATCGAAGCCGCGGAAGAAACCCTAGTTGGATCCGAGGAAACCCTTCGGCAATACCGGGCGATTCAAGATCGGGAAAAGGCTACAAGATTTCTGCTCGTGCTAAATGAAGATTACCTTTCCTTTCGGACTCAAATCCTTGCGATGGAGCCTCCGCCGAGTCTCGGGCGGATATTTCAACTCGCCGTCCAGGAGGAGAGCCAGCGATCGGCGATGATAACAGCAACAAAACACGGCGAGGGAGTAGCGCTTTCGGCCTTCTCACCCCAGGGTGGTCCGAGGACCCGCGGCCGCGATTTTGGAGGCACCATCAAGACCTCAGGTTCTCGTGATCATGGAGGAAGAATCGAGAAGGAGATCAAAGGGAACCCTAATCCCTTCGGGCCGGACGACCAACATAAAGGGATAAGATCTGATGGGCCAAGATTGATCAACAAGTTTTCTGGGCCTTATGGTCCAAATCCAGCGAGCAGCAATTATGATGCTCATGGGCTTGGACCAGCGACTTCGGCGGCCCTGTTGCGTGGACCAAATGGATCTCGAGCATTTTCATCATCAGGTAAATCCAAAAATAAATTTTGTGATTATTGTAAACGACCCCATCACACTGTAGAGACATGCTAGAAATTACATGGCCGTCCAACTAACCGTGAAAGAAAGGACAAATCAGTTTACCAAGTTTCGGCACAAAAAGAAGATGGGGCCCACAGTACCATTACCCAATACCAGTACAAATCTATCCTGAAAATGCTGAGTCAAATGAAGACTACTGATGAGAATTCAAGTTTCTCAGGTACTTTTTTATCCCAAGAAAATTTTATTTCGGCTAATGCATGGATAATTGATTCAGGTGCTAGTGATCACATAATTTGCACTCAAAATTTATTTTCTCACATTAATGAGCGACCTCAGTCTCTTATATCTGTACGCCTTCCAAATGGAAACACTACTCTGGTCACCAAAACTGGCACGGTTCAGCTTAGCCAAAATCTTGTCCTTAAAAATGTCTTATATGTTCATGAGTTCAAATTCAACCTCCTTTATGTCTCGAGAGTTTGTCAAGATAATTCTTGCAAAGTCATATTCAATTCCGACGATTGCTCGTTTCAGGACCGTATGACTGGCAAACTGATGGGTTTGGGTAAAATTCAAGATGGATTGTTTTTTTGGATTGATCCTTCTGGAGATTTAAATTCTCTACATAAAAACATTTCTTGTAATGCTACTTCTATTAATAAAAATCTCCTTTATCATCAGCGTTTGGGTCATAGTGCAAAATTTTCTCATCCAAAATGTCCGATATGCCCTCTTGCTAAGCAATCCAGACAATTTTTTCCCATAAGTACGTCTCGAGCCAATCGCCCCTTCTCTCTCATACATATGGATATCTGGGGACCTTATCACACGGCTCACCGTGATGGATCGCGTTTTTTCCTCACAGTCGTGGATGATTTTTCACGTGCCACTTGGACATTTCTCATGCATTCTAAGGGTCAAACTGTTTCCAAATTATCAAGTTTCATCTCTATGATCAAGACCCAATTCAACACTTGTGTCCAAAAGATCCGAACAGATAATGGACGTGAGTTTCTTTCTAATGATTGCCAGTCTCTACTCACTTCTCATGGCATTCTTCATGAGACATCTTGTACTTATACTCCACAACAAAATGGAATTGTGGAGCGAAAACATAGACATCTTCTAGAGGTTGCTCGTGCTCTTAAATACCAAGCTTCTATCCCTGATAAATTTTGGGGTGATTGTGTGGTCACTGCAACTTATTTAATTAACCGCATGCCGAGTAGAATTCTTGGTGACATTACTCCTTTTGAGTTACTTTATGGAAAAGAGCCTTCCATTGATCACCTGCGGATTTTTGGATGCCTCTGTTACGCAACAACCGTGGGGCCTCTGACTAAGTTGGATCCTCGTGCCACTCCATGTATTTTCATAGGATACCCCACTTTACAAAAAGGCTATCGAATTATGGAGATATCCACTGGACATTTTTCCATTAGCAGGGACGTTATTTTTCATGAAGACATTTTTCCTTTTCAAGAAAGGAATCCTTCATCATCAACTCCTCCGGAACGTCAGTATTTCTTACAGGATGAGATCACTCCTTCACATTTCATTGCTTCACCAGCACCGATTGTATTCACTCCAGGCGAGAATTCACAGATGCCACCAGTAGAATCATCCCATACATCTGATTCTCCACTTTCTATTGCTGATTGTCCATCATCCTCAGAGACGCCTTTATCATATTTCTCTTCAGCTCCTTCGGTTTCTACTGAGCAACCACGACGTTCTGGACGTATTACCCGGCCACTTACATGGACCAAAGATTATATCTGCTCTGCCTCCAAAGCTTCATGTAGCCATTATCCTGTGTCCTCCTATGTCTCTTTCAGTCGCCTTTCTCCTACATATCTGTGTAGTATTAGTCGAATATCCGAAGGACATGAGCCATCTTCATACCAAGAGGCTCTTCAAGATCCTCGATGGCAAAAGGCAATGGAAGCTGAACTGAATGCACTCATTGAAAACCACACATGGGATCTTGTGCCCCTACCTGAACATCGAAAACCCATTGGATGCAAATGGGTTTACAAAATCAAATTTAAAGCCGATGGATCCGTCGAGCGATACAAGGCACGATTAGTGGCACAGGGTTTTACTCAAAGGGAGGGATTTGATTACCATGAGACGTTCTCACCAGTTGCGAAGGAAGTCACTGTTCGATCTTTTTTTTCAATTGCAGCCACACGCCACTGGTCCCTCCATCAGATGGATGTTAACAATGCCTTCCTGCATGGAGACCTTGATGAAGAAATTTACATGAATCTTCCACCAGGATTACGCAGACAGGGGGAGTCACGTGTATGTCGTCTGCGTAAATCACTGTACGGTCTTAAGCAGGCTTCTAGACAATGGTACGCCAAGTTTACAGATGCTTTAACAGCAGCAGGTTTTCAACACTCGAAGCATGATTATGCCCTTTTCACCTGGACTTCAGGTACGGCATCTATTTACTTGTTGATTTATGTTGATGACATACTCATCATGGGAAACGATGAGTCCCGTATCGAGAAATTCAAGAGATACCTGCAATTCACTTTTCACATCAAGGACTTAGGAGCTCCAAAGTATTTCCTTGGTATTGAAATTGCACGTTCTGATAAGGGAATCAACCTCAGTCAACGGAAGTTTGCATTGGAGATTATATCTGAAGCAGGACTATCAGGATGTAAACCTGCTATCATTCCCATAGATCAAAACGTCAAAATGACAACTCATGAATATGATTTAGGCACTTCTACATCTGTAGAAGATCCACTACTGGAGGATCCATCGGGATATCAAAGACTAGTAGGGAAATTGATTTACCTTACCATGACAAGACCAGACATATGCTATGCGGTTCAGATATTGAGCCAATTCATGCATCAACCTAAGCAATCTCATATGAATGCAGCTATGAAAGTAGTAAGGTATCTGAAGGGATGCCCAGGGCTTGGAATCTTTCTATCTCGCGATTGCAACATGAGAATGATGGCTTTTTGTGACACTGATTATGCAACTTGTCCAATGACTAGAAGGTCTATTACTGGTTTTTGCATTAAATTGGGAAAGTCACTAATCTCTTGGAAAACCAAGAAACAGACAACTGTATCCTTGTCATCCGCAGAAGCAGAATATCGAGCCATGGCGAAAACTGTCTGTGAAGTAATCTGGTTGCGAGGTTTACTTTCTGATCTTGGGGTACGTATGGAAGGGCCAACTGAATTGTTTTGTGATAATGATGCAGCACTAAAATTAGCAGCAAACCCAGTTTTTCATGAGAGAACGAAGCACATTGACATTGATTGTCATTTCACTAGAGATAAAATTCAAGAAGGAATCATAGTTACCAGAGGGATTGGGACTACAGAACAACCTACAGACGTCTTCACCAAACCACTGTGTCAGAGACAGCATACGTATCTCCTAAGCAAGCTTGGTGTCTTAGACATATATAGGCCACTAGCTTGAGGGGGAGTGTTAGAGATACTAACAGGAGATAATGATCTCCTTAATTGAAGATCAGACCTGATTGATTGGCTGTATTTCTTTATTTTGGGAATTTACAATTTGTGTATATTTTCTTTCCTTTATTTCATTCTTGATCGTTACTACATATACCCTTTTGTACATGGCTTACAAGTAATGAAATACACAGAATATTGTCCCAATCTCTCTCTCAGCTTCACGACTCTTCCATTCTTTCAGGTGTCAAGCGGGGGGTTAGCACTTTTCTCGAGTCTTGACTTTCCTCTCCACGGTCTCCTCCCTCTGGTTCCGTATTCACAAACACTTTAAAAACAGAGCTTAGAGAACACTTTAGAGACAGAGAGAGGGAGAGACGGAGATGGAAGGCATAGAGCACAGGACCGTGGCCGTTAACGGCATCGCCATGCACGTGGCGATCAAGGGCCCGTCCGGCGCCCCCACGGTCCTCCTCCTCCACGGCTTCCCGGAGCTCTGGTACTCCTGGCGCCACCAGATGGCGGGCCTCGCCGCCCTCGGGTACCGGGCCGTGGCCCCGGATCTCCGCGGCTACGGCGACACGGACGCCCCCGCCTCGGCCTCAGCCTACACGAACCCGAGCTTGGTGGGGGACCTGGTGGCCCTCCTGGACGCCGTGGCCAAGGAAGAGGAGAAGGTGTTCGTGGTGGGGCACGACTGGGGAGCGGTGGTGGCGTGGCACCTGTCCCTGTTCCGGCCGGACCGAGTGAAGGCGCTGGTGAACCTCAGCGTCCCGTTCGCCCCACGCAACCCGGCTCGGAAGCCCCTGGAGAGCCTCAAGGCTGCTTGTGGTGAAGACTACTACATCTGCAGATTCCAGGTTCTTTTCCTCAAATTCAGTCTCTTCCGGGTCTGTCCACGAAAAGGGGCATATTTCATAACGCGCGAGACACTAAAAACCATGTAATATACCAGAAAAAAAAATTCGATCTTGCTATGTCTGGTATCGTTCTTTTCGAAGTTGTGTGGTTTGTGTGCGCATGGTTGTTGCAGCTTGATAGACTTTGAGCTGGGTTTTCTGGGAAGACGGTGAGAGATGGTCTTATGTTGTTGTTCTTTCTGCTCAGTGATCGATATAATCTTGATGGTTTTCTTAGGATTTGGCTTCGCAGTCTCTTGTTTTTTCTGTTCTGCAGATTGATTCGAATTTTTTTTTTCCTGGGAAATGCTGACCAGACTTCAAATTATTTCGTCCCCGTTATCAATGTTCATTGTTGCTAATCACTTCATTGCTGTGAGCTGCTTATCAATTTTCTTGTCGAACTTGCCAATCTATCATATTCATATGTGAAGAACTTGATCTAAACAAGCAAATTCGAACATTTGGTCTCCAAAATTGGAATGAACCGCCAAAGAGAAAGGGTAAACTGAATCAACTTTATCAATCGCGGTTCCTGCTACTTGAAAAACAAATAGGTAATTTGCCTTCATGGTGATGCAGGCCTGTTCTCCCTTTCCTTTGGTGATATGACTAAGCCGAATATTATAACTGCACTAGATAATCATAAGCATGTGATGGTCTCATGTTTGCGTGAAGAAGGAATATTTAAGTGATGTTTCATTGGGGACTCTTTGTTTAATGTGTCGTGACTTTCGCTGCAATTGTTTAATGTTTGGCTTTGGTTAAAGATGCCACCTTTGTCTACTTTCCTACTATTTAAACTGATTATCTTAACCTGGTTAATCAGTCTTAGGAACTTAAAATAACATAGATAATCCATTTCTCAATCCGATGATAGCGCGCATCACTTTGTGGAACGGCGAGGACATTCACGTGATCATGCCACGCATCATCTTTACCTTTCCTTTTTCTTTCTCTAACTACAGGGATAGAGCCGATGACGTAATGTCATCGCCATTCATCTTGCAGAATTTTATCTTATTTTTGTATTCTGATTGATTTGAATGACAAGATTTTACTTATGTGACAGGACAATACGCTCCATGAATCAGTTAGAATTATTCCATAACGAAGAAAATGTCATTCAATATCTATAAATATATCTATCTTGCGTGTGTTAATGATTAGCTTTGAGTTAAGCTGAGCTTAGTTGATTGATACCATATAGGAGCCTGGAGAGATGGAAGCTGAGTTTGCTCAGATTGGTACAAGGAGAGCCCTCGAGGAATTCTTGACGTACCGAAACCCGGGCCCGCTTTTCTTGCCGAAAGGGAAAGGGTTCGGGCACCCAGCGGGCGACCCGATCATCTTGCCCTCATGGCTGACGAAGGAAGACGTTGACTATTATGCCTCCAAGTACGAGAAAACAGGGTTTACTGGTGGATTCAACTACTACAGAGCATTGGATCTGTATGTTGCTTAACCCATTTCAACTCTTGCCTTGTGAATCAGAAGCATCTGTTGCATGGTAGTGTTGTTTTATTTTAGAAAACTAATGGCATCTTTCTTGGCCATGGTGATATTATGCAGAAAATTGGCGACTTCAGAATATTGAGTATTGATTACCAACTCATTTCATGAAGTCTCCTTATGAAATAGTCCGAAAGACCTAACAATTCAATGCACTAATCTGTTATCACACCGACGTAGTGTCCTGACTTAACTATGACAAGAGGATTTTGTCCAAACGCTAAATATCCAATGATTTTTCTCCAACTACCATCCAGTAATGACATCTCATGTTAATTTCTCTGTGATGATGTTGTTGCAGGAACTGGGAGCTCAATGCACCATGGACTGGGGCTCAGATCAGAGTACCGGCCAAGTTCATGGTCGGTGACTTGGACCTCACTTACCATGCTCCCGGCACTAAAGACTTCATACACAAAGGCGGGCTCAAGAAGTATGTGCCTTTTCTTGAGGATGTGGTGGTCATGGAAGGAGTGGCTCACTTCATCCATGAGGAAAGACCTCAAGAAGTCACCCAACACATTCATGACTTCTTCCAAATGTTCTGAAGCTTCCGGGCTTTGTCCTCTTCTCAATCGAGTGAGTGTCAGTATCCTTGAAACCTATTAAAATGATGTGGGTGTGAATAAGATTGTTCAGTGACTTAGTCCCGATCCCGAAATTTCTTAAACTATGTTCATGACACTCTGAAGCAGCTAGCTTTTCTCTGCCAAAATGATATTTTTCTCACGTATCCTAGAGACTCAAAATGGGTTTGGTTCCACCGATGAGGACATGTTTTGACTAGTACAAAGTGGAATCGCTACAAAGGAAGCACACTGCAGGCGTCCGTGTGTATGTGCCAAATTAAAAGAAGGAAGTCCTGCCGAGGCCGACGAGCATGATGTTGAAGATATGAACTCAAGAGCAGGTGTCAAATCAGTTTCAATCGCCTTTTACATTATGTTGAACTCCATCGGCCGTCTTCGAAAGTTCAGACCACCTCTTTGTATGCTTTTCCAATTGAAACTGGAATGAAGCTGCTCTGTGGAGTTCCACGAGAAGGGTCGCTTGCTGATCGCGAGTAGTGTGCATCTCCGGTGGATGCTTCACTGCGGGAAATGCGGCACGACCTGAACATCAACACAAACTTTAAAACAAACCCCGAGTTTGTTAAAAAAGAAATGAACTCCGGAAGTCTCAGTACGAGTATTTTCTTTCCACCACAATAAACGAGCAACAAGAGTATGCACGCGAGAAGAGATCATAGCACATGTTAGGAGGAGAACAAGATGAATTGTAAGTGTATTTTGAATGAAAAAGCTACAAGACTTCCAGGGTAAAGCAAAATTTTTGTTCAAGTGGTCTCTATATGAAGATGTTGCAGAAACTCTGCGGAGGAGAAACAGTACCTAGGCTAGACTGGCATAGTTATAACACTACCCATAATGTTTGAAAGTACAAAGAATTACCGCTGTCGGAAATTAGAAGGCTGGCCACTGAGAAACAAACAACTTGAGCAATGTCCGGAGAAGCCATTTGCGTTCTCTGAAGAATGCGAACGCGACTGAAATGACAGGGAAAGAAAAGGCATAAACTTAAATAAGGTCGATGCAAAGAGAAGGACAGTGCAGGGTAAAGGATGCAGAATCCTTTTTGCTGAGCACCAAAACGAACAAACTATGCAGAACCCGATATGCCAGCTCGAAAAAGCTAGTTGACTTTCGACCTTTGAAGCTAGGATTATGTCCAATTTTTTCTTCAGCATCTTCTCTAGTTACCAGGAACTGCGATCAGAAAAATGTGTTAGGTAAGTGGATTGCTTACAGTTTGATTTTGGACATCGTGCACATTGGTTAGACTTGGATTCCTGAGCTCACTGGTTCTCTTTTCGTTCACCAGAAGAATCGCGCATTTGCACGTGAAATACAAGAGGGCAACACCGAGATACGACATCAGAATGGATTCGATGATGATAACTGATCCAAATGCTACAGCACACACAACACCAAAGACTTTTGAGTCCTTTTTTTCCAATGTAATCGTTAACAGTGATTAGTTTCCATTTCTACTAAAGATACAAAAACTGCATTGCGGCTACTTACAGTGAGCTAGCAGCGGAGTCATTGGATTTCTTCTGATCAGATTGACCGATGCTTCGGTGTACAGGGGCAATGATGACATGTCGGTACAATCTGGATAGCAACCATAGTTTCCTAAATCGTTTAGTGACAACATTAACACGGCACCATGTCCTCTGCCCTGTAAAATTAGAGGCCACCTTGCTCTTAGGTAGTCTTTTGAAGTTAATATTGATCCTGCACGCACATGTAAGCTGAAAAAACAGTGCAGGCACGGGTATCTGAGTTTATCCTGGAAAAATGATTTATTTTGGAGATAGGGAATTAGCATGAATACCGTCAGACAGGTTGAAGGTGTATTCAGTAAGCGATGTGTCGACATGGAATGCATAAATTTGTCTCGGAAAATCAAAAGGGTACTCACATGATAAACCAGTTGCTGCATTACATTGTTGCAATCCTCAACTCTTCCTCGGAACCTGATTCCAGCAGCTTTGACCTTAAAGTGTCTCGAGATTGCGACATAAGTCTGAAGAGGTTGCCACTGATAAGTGATCCTCAACTTCAGCTCGGTTGAATTGATGAGCTCTGCCGGTAGGCTGGTCACCAAGAAGCCGTCGCTTACTTCCACTGAAAATTCAACTATGAAAGGAGACCCGCCACCTGGAATATAACCCGCAGACGAAGCGATGTACTTATTTTGCACAATTAGCACCCTAAATCAGAGATCTACTCAATTTGTTGCTTATACAGATCTTGAGAGTTTCCTCAATGACTAAATTAAAACCCACTCGGGTTAGTCTTTTGATTTTATAACAGAGTTGGCAGAAATGCTATTGTACAATTCCACAAGTAGTCAAAGAGCAGTTTCGAGTTTCAACCAAAAGCCATATGAAGATACTTGATTATGCAATTCTTATGGTCCGACTTGATCCTAAATAAACAGATAAAAGAAGCATGCTGAAGATCAAAACCTGGAAAGTGAAGAAGGTCCGGATCACCGGCAAAGAAGTCAAACTTATCTCTTTCCCTATCAAAGATCAAAGCTTCATCACCATTGAACTTCAGTATGACAAATTCAGGGACTTGAAAGAATGGAGGATCATTAATAGGTTGAACGACCACCGGTATATCCAAGTCGTTCTTTCCATTTCCATTTCTAGCCGATGCCCGGATTGTATCCTCGCCACTGAAGTTCTGATTTCTGTGGAAAGAGCAGGAAAAAATTCCCCATAAGTAACTGGATTCTGTAAGTACTCTTAAGATTCGACATAGTCATTAGCCTAACAACATAACATTTATCTTGATGATGACAATTTGGATTGGACACAAAATGTAGTGAAGTGAAAAGGACTCCGTAAGCAAATCAATGCGCGATGCTGTTCTTCTTGCACAAACCATCGAGCGGAATCTTTGGAGTACCCGAGATACTGGAACGACTCCAGAGCTGAATTCACTGCTTCAACACGTCCCTGCAAAATTAGTTCCTTTGCTTCTCCACTGTCTCTACTCACAGAAATCCCTCCCTGCCTGAATTCCATCAGCATGGGAGACAACGAAACAGTCCCAAACCGTGCACTAAGACTGACAGATATGTTCGCTGTGAAGTCTGCATATGTTATCCTCAGACCAGAATAACCCCTGCATAAAGACCAGGTGTTAGAGAACAAAGCGCCAGGGAAACTGTCGGATAAGATACGAACAACATCAGGTCAAAGAGCGTCGAAGAAAGCTGATGAGCAAACTAAAGCTGAAAAAATATACCCGAATTTGGGGCAGGTTGTATCTTCAACGGCTTGCAGTTGAGTTGGAAAGGAGACAAACTGGGGCGGAATTTTAAGCACCCCTATGCTCACAGTAGCGGTTGCGTTATTGCCATTAACATCAGATATTGTGTAAAGGAACGTGTCATTCCCGTAGTAATCTTTGTAAGGAGTGTATCTGAGGAGCCGTTCATGCTGAAGTATCGAGCCATGACCTGGCTGACAAGTAAGACTCGTATCATATAGGATTCGCGTAACAAGCATCTTGGAAGGTCAAGTTTTCAACAAAATCTCTGCATCTACCTACAAATATATCATGCTTTCACCGTCAAATTGCAAAGTGACCAGAGGATAAACACAGAAATGGACTCAATGTGATGATTTCTGTTAGTATTCACAGCCCAAAAGATCAGAAAAAGGAATTTGTTTGTTTCCATTTGCTTTGCGGATGGGAATGCAGAATCGCGACAAATTCGAAATTTACAGTGCAGACTCGGGTTGCACGCAACTGCGTAACTGGGCTACTAAGAATTAGGGGAAGCAAGGGAACAAAGAAAAAGATCACAGATAAGGTTCTCTACCTGAGAAAAGTAAATGATACTTGCATTGTCTCCTGCGAAGTAATCATTTGCTAAGACATCAATGGCGATGGACTCGTCCTCCCATACAGATACAGCATCTTCATAAGCTTTTGGAAAATATTCACCTGGGAGACATTGAAACTATTGATCATAAGTATTTCAAAAACAAAACTTTACTAACGTCCAAATGGTTCTTTGTGTTTGGGGGTCTTGTCATAGGCTTCAGAGAGCTTATTTTTCCAGCTTCTCTGTTTCCTTTTATGACCATCTTTATAAAGCAAAATTATCTCATGATTTCAGAATTTTTTTTCCTTACTGCCGTACACATTGATCCTCAGGGGAGATGGTGAAAAGCGGTTTCCATCAAGTGCTGCACTCATCTCGTAAGTTCCAACGTCTGGTGCAACGTAGTAAACGGTATATGAACCGTCGTTGTTGTCTGTAAAATCCCAACTCGAAGATCCGGAACTGTTTGTCGAAACAATCTCCAATTTCAGCCTTGAATGTTGTGAGACTACAGGGTTGTAGAATGTATCCATCAGCCTCACTATGACTTCGTTTTTAATCAGCTTCGGAACCTTAGCGTCATATTTCACAACTCCAGAAACTGACATGTTAACCTCACCTGCAAAATGTTGGGATCTCATTTATTAACAATGGCTTTCAAAACAGATGGATGAACAAACTGGAGAATTCAAACATGTTCATACAATTTGTGTTAATATTTGGCTGGCAACCAGCAATAGAAAGATCGTGATTAGTAAGCAGCAAACAAAAAGACAAAGATTCACATTGATAATGCTAATTCTTTCCGGAAACTGGAAAATTTAACAACTTGCATGTACCTGCTCTCACTTCCTTTTTGATTGGATGACCATTATTCAGGAATACATTTCCACAGTAGACATAAACATCGTAGATCCCACTCTTATCAGGTGCATAAACAACATTGAAAGCACTGGCACGCGCATTCAAGCTCCCGCCAGACTGGTTCCAACACCAAAAAATAATTCACAAACACGCGAAAATGAAAAGAAAACTAACTGCTTCAGTCAAGCATAGCGGCATCTTACGTGGTTGGTGAGGTCAACAGAAGGCCCGGGAGCAGGTGCTGTCTGGCTCATAGCACCGAACCTCGGTACTCTACTAGTTGCGCTTCCTGGCACAATTGTATGTTCTCATAAAAGGTGCACATGCACAAATAATCTTAAAATGAACTGAGGAGATGGATGCAGCTGATGCACAATGCGCATACCATTGATCAACTGCACAGGGTATATGTGTGGCCATATAGTGTAAGAGTCGATTTCCCTTATGATTGGCACTCGGACCATGTCGACTTCCACTGGAGATGGGTACTGGAAAAGGTCATTCAAGTAGACTGAAAATTCTTCAGTCCCTCCCGCCATGGAACTGTTTAATCCAGAACCATTTACAACACTTTTTGAGGCGTCGCAATAACCTATTAAAGTTTAACACAATAAACGGCTCAGAAAGGGGACAGATTAATTGGAAGCATAATAAACAGGCGACCTAAATTGACCCTTAACGAATTTCTTATCTTGCAGAGCTTATTTCATCATAAACCAGTGTCTCAAAGTTGGCCCTCTTAGTGGTCTCAAGGAGCTCTTGATCTACTAGGGACTATTAGTATGAAATCTTTCAACACAGGAAAGAAGAAAATGTACCCCCTGAAGAACAAGTTCAGTAGGCATTTCCTAATCATGAATTGACGTGTACTAAGTCACATATAAATAGAAAGTGGTGTAAGTTTGTTAAGAATTGCCAGACAAAAGCCCAGAAATAGCATAATACGAGGCCAATCCAGTGTATGTGAAAAAAAAAGAAAAGAAAAGCGACATGCACCTGTGAAGACGCTAAAAGCATGTGGCATGTTTGCTATGCTTTTGCCATGCTTTGCGTCGAATATGCTCAGCAAGAAGCTGCCTACTTCTACGGCACTGAAGGAAAACAACTGTATTCCCGGTGCCACTTCTTCCAAGTGCAAATCCGCTATAGGAATGGACAAATTTGTGCCTTGTTCGACAACATCAACATCGAATTCATGCAGTCCTGGAATGAGGTTTCCGCTCTGATCTAGCTGGTGTATGAAGATTTCCACCTTCGAAAATATTTGCCAATTAGTTGTGTTGGACTTCCACTTAGCTAAGCAGCTGGAAACATCTAGAGGTCCTGGAATTCGACGCAAACCTAGTGTTTCAGTGCGGCCGTATAATCATAGAGAACACAAGAAATGAAACAGTGAAATGATCCATATGAGATCCAATATTAACACAGTATTCACATCAAGGCATAATCAACTAAAGATGTTGCCCAGATCTCAGCTGTCTGTCCATGCTCTGGTGATCATTCTCAATCGACACTTTCTTTTCAACGTCGCAAATGCCAAAGATTTTGGCAACCCTACCATTGCTTTTGAGATATGCAGAAAAATGCACCGACCTGGATTCACTTGGAAGGGAAGCGGAGAGCCATTGAGGTTTTGTCCTCGCCCTAGGACCTGTAATAAGAAATTTCCGGCCATGGAAGCTGTGAACTCGATGATGATAAACCCAAATTCATTCCAACTCAAGGAACTGATGTTTGGTGTGCTTGCCACTGATTTGTTTGCATAGAGTGAAGATATTGTGAAATTATACGAGTCCAGTGGCATGTCCGATGATGATATATTATTCCCAAAAGCGTCCTTCGGAAGGACCAAAAGGGCTGCTTTTGTTCCCGCTACAAACTCATGCACAAGCCCAAGCCAAGAGACTGGGAAGACAGATGCATAGACAGGACCTTCAATCGAACAAGAGAGGACTGAGAAAGATAGAAGCTTTTGGAATAGGAGAGCAATTGAACAGTTTACGAGACATGAAAGATTAAGATGGAATTTAGCTTTCATGCAATCCAAAGGAGAGCAATTGCATGGCAATGACGCATTCATGAACGACATATGCACGCGAAGAGGATCCATTTCACAGGACCATCAACAGTTAATTTCAATTTCATGTTTTTAGATTATGCCCGTTTCTCCTATCACCTCAAATGAATTACAGAATTAAACTTGCTGGTGACATTGTGAAATGATCATGATGACCAAGTGCGCACAAGCTGATGACCGACCAACAACTGAAAACAAGCCAAGCAAGTTATGACTAATTTCTTAGTACTACGAAATAATCTAAAGAAAAAGTCTCGATCTTTTTTCCATGATAAGAATGCACTCAAAGAGACATTACCGCAGAAACCCTGCACAGAAAAACTAAAAGAACCTGGGACAACTTGGAAATGGAGAGATGAATCCATCACTTTGAAACTGCTCTCACTTATGATCACATTGAACAAACCAGCCATGATGGGAGTGAAGACAATCCTCCAGTTGCTAGGATCAGCCCCAAATTCCAAAAGCATCCCCGAAACATAGGAACTATTCCCTGTCTTTCCATTCACGGCAATACTGGGCCTGAAACCGTTCGCTTCAAGCGAGGTCATGTTGTCGACGTTGTCCATAACTTTAATGTTGATGGTCGCTGCATCACCAGCTCGGAACGTGTTGTTGTCGTTCGACCAACTAAATGCAAAACTGGGCACTCCTCTTTCTGCTATACAGAGAGCGAGAGGGGGGGGGGGGGGGGGGGGGGGGGGGGGAGTCAGCGATGACAGGACATATCTAAACTTCCATTCATGAATCAGGGAAAGCAGAAAAAATGGAAACTTTGAAGTGGGTTTGATGCATTGTCGCGAACGAGTGTGACCTTGGGGTTGAGACGAGAAGGCAGTGGGAAGAGAAGAGAGAGCCACGACTGCCACCATGAGCAAGGATAAGTACTCTGAGCAAAATGCCATGATTACCAGAGAGAGAGAGAGAGGGAGAGAGGGAGAGAGTGAATTTATCTCTCAATGGTAGGGCCAGTGGAGAAGAAGTTTATTGATCGAGGGGATTGTCTCCAATAGCGGCGAAGAGATGGAGAGTGATTGTGGCCGTTGGATATTCGGCGGTTAGCGACGGTTGAGCATTGTAGAAGGAAGTGGGAGACATTTCTTTCCTTCTCTTTTTCCCTACAGAGAGACACAGGTGAAAAAGAAATTTCAAAATCACAAAAAGTCCTCGGAGCTTTACGGTTTATTACACATTTTTTACTTTAAAAAATTAAAATTAAAAATGTTTCTGAGTACAATATTATCCCCCTTTCTTTTTTTTAAAAAGAAAACTATCTTTTATCCTTGATTTTTTTAAAAAAATCGCGGAGGAAATAAATCAACTAATTTTCATATTATATAGTGTCAATGATAGAACTTAAATTTGATGAATATTCTCATAAGTTAATTCTTATTAAAACAAACAAATAAAGTAATATGGAAAAGGCATTAGCAACAAAATGGCCAAGTTATGAAGATCAGATGCTCATTATGTATATTTAGATGGTTAATTAATATGGAAAAATTGATGAATTAATATAGTAGTCATTTCCTTTTATGAATTGAGGATATCACTTCCTTTTACAGTTAAGCAATTATCAATCAAACATTCAAATAACATAATGCGTAAACAATTTTTCTTTTTCTTTTTTTCGTTTAACCTTTTTATTATTGAGGCATTTTCCCCCTTTTTATGTAATTTATCTTTATTCTTTTTTTAAAAGATATTTTTTAGGTATTTTAAAATGGCTATAGTTAGAAATCATCGACAATTTTTTTTTAGCTATGAGTAATGTTGATTTTTTCTCTTATTTTCAATATTTTTCATTTTTACAATGATTAAGGTTAAAAGAGAAATTTCCTTGAAAAGGAAATTAAAATATACTTTAATACCCTAAAAGTCATGTACATTGTACTTGTCAATGGAAAAAACGAACCAACAACTGTAGTAACATGAAAGTTTGGATGTGTTTTGCATAATAGTTCAAAGTTCAGGAGCAAACATATGTTATTCCAAACAAATAATGGGACTTTTGACCAATCTCCCCAAAAGAATTACTTTTATTGTGGTCAATTTCAAATTTTTTAAGGGATGTGTGCACTGAAAGTCCTAAAACTTGTCACGAAAGTATATTTGAGTCTTAGAACTTACAGAAAGTGCATTCAAGTCCTGAAATCTATTAAATTGATGAAATCGAGTCCTTCTGTTAACTCCATCCATTAAGAATAACGTAAATTGCTATGTGGCTTTCTTTAATATTTTTTTTTCTTTTTTACATGACCAACACATGAAACATAATATTAAATGACATCGCTTTGGTGTAAATTCTACCTAACTTTTTAACCAAAATATTACTAGAAAAAAATTAAAAAAAAAAAAAACAAAGGCAAGGGCGACAAGCCCTTGCCACCATCTCCCCCGTAGCCGGAAAAGGGCCAGCGAAGGCTCGACCAGGGCTGCTAGGGCCTTGGCTACCACCCTGGCCTTTGGCTTTTTCTTTTCATGTGTGTGTGTTATTAAAATACCTTTTTTTTAATGGTCTAATTTTATTTAATTAAGATTTTGATTAAAAATTTATAATTTAGGCCAAGACAACGTCATTTTAGCCTTATATTTCATGTTTTAGCCATACCATTGCCATGAGCGAGAACAACTATTTAAAAAAAAAGCCACGTCAGTATTTTTCGTTAATCTAAATGGACAAAGCTAAATGAAGGACTCAATCGTATCAATTTGATAAGTTTAGAATTTGATTGCATTTTTTGTAAATTGTAAGACTCAATTGTACTTTCTTAACAAGTTTTAGGACTTCTGTGTAGATATCCTTTTTTTTTTTAAAGGACCTATTTGCTTTTTAATATTGAGACCTTGTATCGCCCAACAATCCAGCTTCTTGTATAAGGTTTCGCTGGTTTAACCATGCTTTATCCGATTCAATCCCATTTAACCCCCTTATGAATTTCGGTTCAATCTTCGAAAAACGGAAGCTTTTTCCAAGAGTTGGCTCTCGGAATAGTCTTGAAAGATCCGACTATTTTATCAATCCCTCGCACCTCGCATTTATGAAGTCAGTATTTTTTAGAAGCTTGCTAACATCCCTGTCATTACCAACTAAACAAAAATTTCATATTTTTATCACTTGTTACATTTTTATCGATTTAATCCTAAATGTTTTAATTTTACCAAATTGAATTCTAAATATTTTCACATTTTGTCAATTGAGTCCATCCAGCCATTTTGACAGAAAATTGTTGACTTGGACACCGAATGTCCCAAGTGGTACTGTCGACACCGATGTAGATAGTTTTAAATATTATTTTAATTTTTTCTTTCAAATTTTGTATTTATTTGTTTTTTTCTTTTTTTTTCTTTTCTTACTTTTCTTTACTGTGGCCGATGCCCCAAGCCTTGGCCGACCACTGTACGAGGCCATTACGACCATGAGTGAGGCCACCTAGATCTAAGTAATGCTACCTTGCCCGCAACTGGTGAGGGTCCATAGTAAAGAAAAAGAAAGAAAAGAAAGCAAAAAATAAAAAATAACAAAAAAATAATAAAATATTAATTTATTTTAAAATTATCCACGTCAGCACCGGCGGTGCCACATAGAATTGCCAGTCTTTGTGTCAATGATTTGTGTCCTAAATTGGCCGGATAGACTTAATTGGCAAAATTCGAAAATTTTTAGAATTCAATTGACAAAATGAAAAGATTTAGGACTAAATTGACAAAAGTGTAATAGATTTAAGATTTTTTGGACAATTTTTCTCGAAATTCATCTGATGTTTACATCCATAGAGAAGCAAATGAACTCATACCCTCTTGAGAGAAGACAGAGCATATCGCAAGCTCTTATTGAGAGGACTTCTTTAAATTTGATTAAGATAGTTTGTTAGGTATAAGGCATAAGCATGGGGATTTTGGAACAGGTCATCAGCATACATTTCCAAGGTAATGTCTTTGCACAATAGGCGCTTGTAGTTTTGATCAGGCAAACTTTGTTCATTAGGCACTTCACTTATATCAATAGATTTCAGCAACGAATTAACTTTACACAATCACAAAAGCAAACCAAGTGAACTTTCAAATACAAATACAACGATGCTCATGCGATAAGGATTGTGAAAGCGTATGGCGTTCATACCATGAGGAACGAGTGTGGCAATAAAGCAAAACCACACAAGCCAAATCTAAGGGACGTTTACCAGCATATAGAAATGAAGGAACTCGGATACTCTTAACAGAACATAGAGAATATCACGAGCAATTATTGGGCGGACTTCCTAAAATAAGAGAAGTTTTGAAGCTTCAAGCATAAGCATCGGGGTTTTGGAGGAGGTATTGTTAGAGTTTTCCGTATGTGGGCTCGCCTTAATTGTAATTGTAATTGATCGTATGCGGTATTAATTTACCGTATACGGTATTGGTTTAATAAAGTAGGATTTAAGGATTCTTAATGGGCCGTATATGGGCCTGGCTAGTGTGGGCCGAATTCCGGCCCGGCCCGTGATGGAAGGGCCCAGCTGGAAGTTAATATAAGGCAAGGACCCCCCTTTAGCCCGAACTAATGCCATTTCTCCTCTTCCTCTTCTCCATACGGCTTGTGGGAGAGAGAGCCACGAGGTTGAGGTCGTTCCATCGACGCCAGGCGACTCCGAGGGCATAAAGGGGAAGTTCCGAGCCCGTCTCACCAAGATTCCAAGGCCCGTTCGTCGGTTTTCCGCGCCGCGCGAAGATGGATGCTAAATCAGGTACGCAAGCACGATCTCATGGTTATTTTGTTGTTAGAATACGACTACGGAGGTCCTAGGGTGTCGGGATCGCCGACCTTCAGTTGGTATCAGAGCCGCCGTAGCTCGGTTTTAGCACATACAGGTTTTACCATGATTTCGTGATTTTTGGTATGGTAAAATTGAATTTTGATGGCATGTTTGCGTTCGTCTCGTCGAGACGAGCGTTTTGATGGGTCACGGGCCACCGGAGGACGCCGTACGCGCCCACACGCTCCGCCTGAAGTTTCGCCGCCGCGGCGCGTGGCTCCGTTGACCATTAGCTGGCGCGTTGACCGTTAGACGCTGACCGGTAGTTGATAGTTGACCGACGGTTAGTTGTTGACCGTTGGACGTTGACTGGCTGTTAGCGGTTGACCATTAGACGTTGACCGGTCAGTTGTTGACCATTAGACGTTGACTGGCTGTTAGCGGTTGACCATTAGACGTTGACCGGTCAGTTGTTGACCGTTGGACGTTGACTGGCTATTAGCGGTTGACCATAAGACGTTGACCGGTTAGTTGTTGACCGTTGGACGTTGACCGGTTAGTTGTTGACCGTTGGACGTTGACCGGCTGTTAGCGGTTGACCATTAGACGTTGACCGGCCGTTGAGCAATTGACCATTAGAAACTGACCGGTTGTTAGCCGTTGACTGTTAGCGTTGACTGTTAGCCGTTGACCGGTCGTTAACTATTGGTCCGATTGGGGTGATTTTTTCACCGTTGTGCTCGTATGGAAATTTTCTACACTGTGGTATTTTCGTTTTAATTTTTTTTTTGAGCCTTTTAAGGTCTTGAAAAAATGCGAAAAACCCTTGTTCCAGTATGTAATTCAGGGGTAATTTTGTCATTTTCATTTTGTGAAATTTTTTCCATACGGTTTTTGGGAAAAATAAGGTTGGCTCATTTATGGAATACCACATAAGGATTGTGTAGAGCATTAATTGAGCAATGACACGTGTGGGACCCACACATACAGAAAACAATACTATTGGCAATGATTGTGATTTTAATGACAATTGCCCATGTCATCAAGTTTAAAATCACACTGTATGGTAAATGTGAGCTATAAAGTTTATATCCCTGGTGTGAGAGAGTTTCAAAAATTTAATTGGGTTGTGACCGCCGAAGTGGCACACTAAGTCAAATTGGAGAAATATCAGTCTCACATTGTGGTGGGATGTCTCCTGTTTTGATATATGATTATACTCCCGAAGGAGGTAATTGTATGTCAGATCATGGAGGGATACATGAACAACATATGATTGGGAGGTGACCAATTCTAGTGATTCATACACCCAAAGGTGGTGTTTCACGAAAAAATTGGAATATATTCTCATGGTCGTTGTCATGTAGAGAATTTACAATTGCATGTCATGTATTCTGCCCTAAGGTGATTATATGATGATGTGTGTAATTCTCTGAAATGTGTACTTTTAAGGATTTAAAGTTACACTGTGCTTACATAATGCTAATGGTGAATATTGTTTAATTTTCAGTCGCCTTTTCTGTGAGTGGCAACTCCGTAATAGAGGTTCTGAATGGTTCGAATTTCAAGAAATGGAGGCAGGATTTTCTGTTTGCCATGGAAATAGCCGATGTTCATATTGCCCTTACTGAAGATAAACCTGCTGTTCCCGAGGAGACCAGTGAAGGGTCTGAGAAGGCACATTTGGCTGCCTGGGAAAGGAGCAATAGGATCTGCTTACTGTCAATGAGAAGATTCATCCAGGAACATCTGCTGAATGGCCTCCCAACTGACTGCACCGCAAAACAAATGATGGAAGCCCTGCAAGCCAGGTACCGAGTATCATCAATGCTCAGGTTGGAACACTCATCCAGCAGCTGTTTAATATGAAGTATACGGGTGTGGGAGGTGTAAGAGATTACATCCTAAGAATGCTGGATTTGCACACAAAAATAAATGCCTTAGGTTCTGTAATCGCTGAAGATGTGCTGGTACACCAAGCCCTAAACACCCTTCCCTCTGAGTTTGGGATCCTTAAGACCAACTTCAACTCTCAGGATGAAAATTGGTCTATAAATAATTTGATCTCAAGAGCAGTTTCAGAGGAAGAAAAATTGAGGAAGGATACGGGAAACCTTGCCTTGGTTGCCTCCAGTTCCACCAATAGGAAAGGCAGAGGTCTTAAATCTCATACTCATAAAGGTACTCATCCTACCACTGGTCCATCAGGAAAACTGGGTCCAAAGAAAACATCCTTTAAGAAGGGTAGTGACCGCTGTTTCTTCTGCAAGAAATCGGGTCACATGAAGAAGGACTGTGCTAAATATAAGAACTGGTTATCTAAACGTGAGTAGACAGGTATTGATTCTTTGGCACTGGTTTGTGAATCCAATCTATCTGAAGCCCCATCTAGTTCTTGGTGGCTAGATAGTGGTGCGACTAATCATGTTGCATTTACCATACAGGGGTTCATAAACCGGAGGAAGCCAAATCAGGATGAGTCAAAGCTCACAGTGGGAGATAATAATAAAGCTGCTGTTGAGTTCGTGGGAGATGTCATTTTAATTCTAGAGTCTGGTTTTAATTTGATGTTAAGAAACACTTTCTATGTACCTTCTTTCAGACGGAACTTAGTTTCTGTATCATGTTTGGACATGTGTGGTTACTCCTTTGAAATAAAGAACAATGTGGTTTCTATATTCTATAATTCAAATCAGGTTGGGTACTGCAATATGTCCAATGGATTGTATAGATTGTGTTTAACTCCCAATGAAATATACGCAGCTTATACAGCCGAAAGAGTTGTCTCCAAAAGGCCTTTACCTAAAGAGCAGTCTTACAAGTTGTGGCATAAACGTCTTGGTCACATTTCCAGGGAAAGAGTAGAAAGGCTTGTAAAAGCCGACATTTTACCTACTCTTAAAGATGACCTGAAAACTTGTATAGACTGTTGTAAAGGCAAGATGACCAAAATAAAGAAAAAGGGTGCAGTCCGAACTTCTGACCTGTTGGAGGTCATACATACTGATATAAGTGGACCCTATACTCCAACCTTGTGTAGAAATTATTATTTCATCACTTTTATTGATGATTATTCCCGATATGGTTATCTGTACTTGATTAAAGAAAAGTCTGAGTCTCTTGATAAATTCAAGATATTTCGGACTGAAGTCGAGAAACAGTTGGGAAAAGTTATCAAGGTTGTGAGGTCTGACCGTGGTGGTGAGTATTATGGCAGACATGGCGATGCTGGACAGCTTAAGGGGCCATTTGCCAAATACTTAGAGGATTCTGGGATAGTAGCTCAGTTTACTATGCCTGGGAGCCTTGAGCAAAATGGTGTGGCCGAAAGGCGAAATCGCACCTTAATGGATATGATGAGGAGTATGATAAGTAGGACCAACCTGCCTAAGTTCCTTTGGGGTGAAGCTTTGAAGACGGCGCTATACATACTGAATCGAGTTCCCACTAAGGCTGCTCCATTGACTCCTTTTGAGTTATGGACTGGACGGAAACCTAGCCTGAATCATTTGAAGGTCTGGGGTTGTCCTGTAGAGGTGAAGCTATATAATCCAGCTTTAAGTAAGTTGGATCCTAAGACCACTAGGTGCTATTTTGTATCCTATCCAGATCATTCCAAGGGATACAGATTTTACAATCCTAATGGAGGCCAAAGGATTGTAGATTCACAGACAGCCAAGTTTCTGGAATTTGACATAGCCGAAAAAGGTACCTGTTCAGAGACTATTGAAAGTGACAGTACGGCAGGAAATACTGCTTCATCGTCTCTACCATCACAGACTGTTATGGAGCTTCCCATACCGGAGACTGTGTCTGTTGAGCTTCAGGATCCTATGGTTGATACCGTTCCTGATGAAGTAAATCAAGCCCCACAGCCACAGATTCAAGTTGAGGAAATTCCACTAAGGAGGTCTATTAGGCAAAGACGATCAGCGATTCCACCGGATTATATGGTCTATCTGGGTGAACAGGATTATGACATTGGCTGTGTAGTTGATCCAGTTACTTATAAGGATGCTATTAGCTGTGAACATTCAGACCTGTGGTTGGATGCTATGCAGGATGAGTTGCAGTCCATGAGGCATAATGGAGTTTGGGATCTCGTCAAGTTGCCTGCAGGTCATAGGGCGATCGGCTGCAAATGGGTCTACAAGACGAAGAAGGATTCCAAGGGAAAGGTAGAGAAGTTCAAAGCCAGACTGGTAGCCAAAGGTTTCACCCAAAGAGAGGGAGTAGATTATGAATCAACATTCTCTCCCGTCTCTTCTAAAGAATCTTTCAGAGTGATTATGGCTTTAGTAGCTCATTTTGATATGGAGTTACACCAGATGGACGTCAAGACTGCTTTTCTGAATGGAGATCTTGAAGAAGAAGTTTATATGATTCAACCTGAAGGTTTTGAGGTTGATGATTCCAGTGACCTTGTATGCAGATTAAAGAAGTCGATCTATGGCCTTAAACAAGCATCCAGGCAGTGGTATTTCAAGTTTCATAGCGTCGTGACTTCATTTGGCTTCGTGGAAAATAAAGTGGATCAGTGTATATACTGCAAGGTCAGTGGAAGAGAGTACATTTTCCTTATTCTCTATGTGGATGACATTCTACTGGCGAGCAGTGACGTTGATCTGTTACATGAGACGAAGCGCATGCTGTCAGAGAATTTTGACATGAAGGATCTTGGTGAGGCGTCTTTTGTCCTTGGTATTGAGATCCATAGGGATCGTTCACACCATATTTTGGGATTATCTCAGAGGGCATATATAGATCGTATTCTGGAGAGATTCAACATGCAGGATTGCAAGCCGGGAATAGTTCCTGTCTGTAAAGATGATAAGTTGAATCTTTCGCAGTGTCCTCAGACTGAGATGGAGAAATGCCAAATGCAGAATGTACCTTATGCTAGTGCACTTGGGAGCATCATGTATGCTCAAGTTTGTACTAGGCCGGACGTCGCTTTTGCGACAGGACTTCTAGGCAGATACCAGTCGAATCCAGGACATGCTCATTGGATTGCTGCCAAGAAGGTCTTGAGGTACTTGAAGAGGACAAGGCACTACATCATGACATACAGGCGTGTTCAGAACCTGCAACTTATTGGATACTCGGATTCAGATTTTGCGGGGTGTCAGGACGATAAGAAGTCGACTACAGGCTACATATTCATGTTAGCGGGCGGTGCAGTATCTTGGAAAAGTGAGAAACAAAAATCTATATCCTCCTCGACCATGCAAGCGGAGTTCATAGCGTGCTTTTCAGCAGCTACTCAGGCTATTTGGCTCCGGAACCTCATCAGGGAGTTGACCGTATTTGATTTTGTTGAAAGACCCATACAGTTATACTGTGACAACAGTTCTGCAGTGTTGTTTATTAACAACAACAGAAGTCTTAAGGGGTCTAAACATATGGAGGTCAAATTTCTGACCATTAAGGAGTCCGTACAGAAAGGCGACGTTGCAGTAGAGCATGTTTCTACAGATGATATGGTTGCAGACCTACTAACTAAAGGAGTTCGCCCATGTGTTTTTGAACGACATGTCATTAGTATGGGCTTAGTGGTATCATTGGATGCTGTGTTTTAGTGGGAGGCATATTTCAGTTTGCTCTAACAAAGTTTACATCTGTATTTTATTACATTTTGTAATATAAAGATATGTATTGAAGTGCCTGCAGCACTATTAATGTTAAATACATATTCTAGTAAATCTTGAGATATGTGTAAGTCTCGAGTATTGGCTATGGGCATTTGGATATTAGCCATGTTTATATGTCTTGTTACACATAAAGAAACGTTAACTATAAAGCTGAGACATATGTAGGTTCATTGGAGCCATACAGATATTCTCTAGTGGTACGTCAGGTTTAGTGTCACATAAAGAAAGAGAATAGTGTCCGACAAAGTGGATAACACATAAAGTACATCTCTTTTGAGGTGTTATCCAATTGCCACACTACCATATTAAATCCATATCAGTAAAGTTAAGAACATTCGTGACCATGGATGGCTCTGTGTCTGCTGACGCAGTTACTGGCATGATCCGGTGTTTAAGACTTTATGGGATCGGATTGGCCGTTAAGATTAATCCTTAAACCAATATAAAGGCGCGCACTAAAGTACAGTTTCAATTAAGGCTCGCCCAAGTGGGAGAATGTTAGAGTTTTCCGTATGTGGGCTCGCCTTAATTGTAATTGTAATTGATCGTATGTGGTATTAATTTACCGTATACGGTATTGGTTTAATAAAGTAGGATTTAAGGATTCTTAATGGGCCGTATATGGGCCTGGCTAGTGTGGGCCGAATTCCGGCCCGGCCCGTGATGGAAGGGCCCAGCTGGAAGTTAATATAAGGCAAGGACCCCCCTTTAGCCCGAACGAATGCCATTTCTCCTCTTCCTCTTCTCCATACGGCTTGTGGGAGAGAGAGCCACGAGGTTGAGGTCGTTCCATCGACGCCAGGCGACTCCGAGGGCATAAAGGGGAAGTTCCGAGCCCGTCTCACCAAGATTCCAAGGCCCGTTCGTCGGTTTTCCGCGCCGCACGAAGATGGATGCTAAATCAGGTACGCAAGCACGATCTCATGGTTATTTTGTTGTTAGAATACGACTACGGAGGTCCTAGGGTGTCGGGATCGCCGACCTTCAGGTATGCTTCGACAACCTTGAACGTTTCAAAGACTTTCTCTTTGCCTACCCTAACGTCCTCTTCTTTGAGCTCAAGATCGCCCTTGGTGTTGTACGTGTCCGTAATCTTGGTCCTGCTCCCGCCTTCCAGTGCTGGCTCAAATTTTACTTCATGAACAATAGATTCATACTTCCTCGTGATATCGATTATGGTATACCTATAAGTGAATGTCTTCTCGTTCAACTCATCTACGCGATTCTTGATGCTCTTAAGCTGATCGCCTGTATTCCATAGAAGATCGTATCATAGTGTACGTGCATATGTCGCCCTATGTGTTTAAGCTAAAGAGAAAAAGAGCGCCTTTATGTAGCGAAACAGCATAATTACCTTGAATGAAGTTGATCTGCCTAATGGTTCCAGCCCCTCCATCGCCTTCGATGATATCGATACTCTTGAGAGCTTGAGGCATGATCTTGGGCATGAGGTTATGAGAGTCCAAAACTAGGGCCTTGAAAAATCTTGCCCGAGGAACTGTTGAAATGTATTCGTATGTGAAAGTGAACACACCCATGATGTCCTTTTAGGTTGGTCCTAGAGAAATATGGACAACACGAGCAAAGAGAGTGGAGTTCAGGAGGCTTGTTGATCTTACCATAGAAGAGCTGAGAATGAGATGGATTTATAGTTTGGAGTGGAAGGGCCCTCATTTTTCCAAAATAATTAACTTGTTGCGAATCAAAATCTTTACATATTAGTCCAAACTCGATCCAAGCAGATAAACTACTCTCTAAAGCTAACTCTATAAACATCAAAGGGTAGCTTTCAAACTTTTTTTTTAAGGGGTGAACACATTTTCAAATCAAACCAAGAGTCTTATAAATCGAACACTCACATGCTTCGAACTTCATTGCCTCCTAAATTGCCCACATGGAAAGATTAATAGTCCAGTACTTATTCGTACTACATATCAAACTAGACACTGCTACCTATAAATGGAGAGATTAAAGGGGTGGTGTTTCATGAAATTGACCATTTTGCTCTGCGACTTTTCTAAAGTCCGCCTGATTCTTAATTACTAATATGATCTAACAGATTAGGTCGTCCTCACTTATTGACTTTCCAGATTATCCATTTTCAAACGAGAACATCAACTATAAATGATATTAAGGTTGTAGGCTCCCTTTGTTTTGCAAAAAATGAATGATTTGAAAATATTATTCTATAAAAGATCGTTTGGTTAGCTTGAATAATAAGTCAATGAAAAGTATTTCCGTTATTGACAATAATTTATGTCTAAATATCTTCATGTACGATGAAAATATTTTTTTTTGTCATTTATTTTCGTAAGTGATTCAAACAATAATTTCATTGACTTGTTATTTTTCGTGAAACCAACTTATACATAAAAACATGTTGGCTCTCTTTCTTGTCTTACATTTACCCTTATGGTGCGTTGCTAAAACGTACCAATTCGTGCAAAGAAGCTATTAAAATGTAGACATAGCGACCACCGGCGGGCTATCAAACGTAAGTGATTCAAACAATATTTTCATTGACTCGTTATTTTTGGTGAAACCAACTTATACATAAAAACATGTTGGCTCTCTTTCTTGTCTTACATTTACCCATCTGGTGCGTTGCTAAAATGTCCCAATTCATGCAAAGAAGCTATTAAATGTAGACATAGCGACCACCAGCGGGGCTATCAAACGGCACGAACAGGACGAAGATTAAAAGCGGGCAAGACGGTGCGCGTAATGCGGCTCACGTGCTAGTTTGCTTTTAATGCTAACGATACAGAGTTCTTTCTGTTAATTGTAAGAACCATTTTTCTTTCTTTTGGTGGCGTTGGATTCTTAACGTTGGAATTGCCCTCGATTTTTTTTTCTTCGCTCGTTGCTGATGCCCTTCTTTGCTTGCTGGGTTTATCTTCCGCTTCCATTGTTAGGATTCAACCCGATGCTTCAAATCCTCCAAACCAAAAAGTCCAATGGAATTCAGCAGGAATACGATAAGTCCATACTATACTGGAAGCGGTTATGTGACTTTTTCGAGTTTTGAAAGCTCTCATCTCCCGATCTAGATCTAGATTTGGTAGCTCGTTTGATGCTTTTTTCTTTTTGGATGGGGGGAGGGGATTCTTCATATATCAATAGTGCTAAGAATGCTGAAACTAAACGTTCGCCGCCCATAGGACAAGTCGCAGCTATTGCGGGAGATTATAGTGTGTGATGTGTGCTCATCACTTATGCTAATGTGAGATTATTGATCTGTCACTATTTATTTTGTTTTGATGCAAAGACAGATGTTTCCCAACCATTTATATTTTATTGTTCTACTTTGCTTTTTTGCATTTACTTTTTTTAACCTCATGTATCATCTTTGAGATATTGAGATATGAAAGAAATATTTACTTTCGATAAAAAAAAAAAAGAGCAAAAACAAAAACCAAGGCCACTGGATAGTCTCATGGAGCCCTTGGATCCACTAGGGTGTGTTCACGTCGAAATCGTTTTCAACACATGAAAGAAGTGAATCTTCCCCCCGTGCCGCGAGTTCAAGGTGCGTTTCCTGAGCCTGAATAGAAAGGGGTATAAGTTTTTATTTAAAAAAAAATTGCTGGACAAAAGCCCAAAAAGAGCATAATCTGCAACCATATCCAGTAGGGGAGATCGGTCTATAGGATGGATAGTTTTACCCTAAAATTGAGAACCGCCCGCTAGAGACCAGTTTCACAAAATGTGAAACATGAATCATCCGCTTGTTCCATGAATCCACCCGAAAACCAATTGTATATTAGAATTACTAGAAATGGGACTAAAAAAATAAAATGAAAAATCTCACCATATATATTCCTTCCACTTCAACTTGCAAACTCTACGTATTGTTAATCTTCACATTAATATTATCCATATCTAACGCAAAAAGCTATTAGATAAAATATTCACTTATTAAATATACAAAAGAAAAAATACAAGACGTGAAAAGAAATGCTAGTCATAAACAGATGACCAGCGATGATCACAGGGGATGACCATGGCCAGGCAACGAAGAGACATCACCATGGAGATGCTAGTCATAAACAGATTAAGCGATTTCAAAGCGGGCATAAGCTCTATGCAAGCCCTATCTTTTCTATCTCAGTTTCTCTCGTTTTCCGTCAAAACGATTGCGCAGGCCTACAATTTCTAGAAGCGGGGTGCTTTAATCCTTGCACTTGTCACTTCTTTCGGCACCATATTCAACCGAATCAAGTTCCTCATCATCAAGTACCAAAATGGCCTCATCTTGGTGTCGCTGTAGTAGTCCCAACTTTTTCTCATAAGCTGCCTAGATCGTAGCAAAGAACACGATACCTGATCGTCATCATCTTGCTCTGATTCTTCTTCAGAAATGGAGGAAGACCAAATCGAGCTTATGAACTCGGCCCTCGAAGATCCATTGCGAAACCACAAAGTTTTCGTCATCAAGGGCTCATAAAGCTCATAGCGTGAAGGTGTGAGCTCAAATCTTTGGCAAAGGCGGAGCTTTTTCTACGGCCACTTATTGAGGTTTTGCGGCCGAACGAACATCATCAAGCTCTGGAATCTAGGGCTCAAGTTTGGAGGTAGAATATGGAAGAGGAAGGGGAAGGTATAATAATAATAATAATAATAATAATAATAATAATTTGGAGGTAGAATATGGAAGAGGAAGGGGAAGGTATAATAATAATAATAATAATAATAATAAGATCGCATACCCGTCGACGTCCATATTAGCGCTAGCCAATCAAAATTTACTAGATTGATTGAATCAGCAAAAAAAAAAAAAACTTAAGAATGAATTAGCATAATTACACTAGACCTATGACTTTGTTGGTAATTTTCTTGCTTAGTTAAACAGTTGAAAACATCTAGAGGTCCAGGAGTTCAATGCAAACCAAACCTAGTGTCTTAGTTCGAACCATATAATCATAAAGATGAAAGGAAGCAAAACAGTGAAATGATTGATTTGAGGTCCCACATCTATTGGAAAATTAACAAATGGGATGAATAAAGGAATTAGTCTCTAGCATGATAGCATTTTTTTTTTAAGGAATTGTTTGTCTCACAACATTACTAATGGTTACCGATAAAGATCCTTTAAGACACAACAGTCTCAAATGAGAATATCAAATATCAATTCTAATATTCCTCCAAAAACTCTCTAGGAAACAAAAGCTGCACTTCTTTGAGCAGAATCGTAATATGTATATGAGCGAAAAAAAACCTTTTGCGAACGCAACTCTTCATTTTCGAAACTATCAAGTCTGAAGAGTTACAACCATTGAACATAATTAATGAATTAGAAAAATAACCGCAACTTCTAAGTGTTAACTTATTATTTTAATTGAACACACGCATGCAACTATAGTGAATCCAGCACCTTTTACCCATTTCTCTAGGCTAAAGTACACTGTAAGTGCCAAAATTTATGTACAGCATGCACTTTAGTGCCAAAAATTTCAAAACATTCGCTTTAGTGCCAAGTTCAGAGAAAATCGTACACTTCAATGCTAATTCGGCTAAATAAATTATACGGACTTTTCAATTTATTTTATTATCTTATGTGGCAAATTTTTACAACCATGGTGGAAATCCAATGTGGCTTGTGCAAGGGCAGAAATGAAAAACGATATTGCTCGATTGTGATTTTGGTTATTGGTCTCTAATGGAAATCCAGAAATCAACCGCTTGTGGATTCGCCACCGTCAGTCGCTCATGAAGTCGGCGCCATCGCTCACTCGTCGTGTTGGTCTTCGGTCGATTGTGGAGTCACTGCCATCACTCATTGCCCGCCGTGGAGTTGCCACTATTGTTTTCTCACTTCAAAGGTCCTCTATCATGGAGTCGTTGCCATCGCTTGCTCATTGTAGTTGTTTGCACGCCGCCGCTGCTCGCTTGATTTCATTCATCCATGGGATAGGGTTTGTAATTTGAGGTTGAATTTAAAAATTTATGGTTTGTAATTTGGGGTTCAATTTGGGGATTTATAATTTATGCGTGGAATTCAGCTTCAATGACATTATTTGCTCTTTAAATTGCTAAGTCGGTCTCTAGTGAACCACGTCGTCCTCTACATAGACTTTTCGGTGAGTTACGTATGCTTCAGATAAAACTTAGTACTGAAGTGAATGATTAAAAAAAAACTTGGTATTAAAGTGAACGTTTTGAAAGTTTTGGCACTGAAGTGCATGTTATACACAAGTTTTGGTACTTGTGGTGTACTTTAGCCTATTTCTCTATTTAAAATGCTACAATAGCCTTCTACCTTATAAAATACTTCACACTTTCCCTTTTATCTTATATGGAATGAAGTAGAGGCACATTATTGTTTGTTTTGCTAACAAACTTCAATAATATCAACATGACTTTCACATCGTGGAAAAATCAATCAAGCAAACGACAGAAAACGTTGGAACCAAGATTGGGCTCTAAACGTAATAGGATTAACCAAGTAGTTGCAGTCAGTCTTTCCCAACCTTTTTGCGATAATAGGAACGCCCAGATAGCGAAAAGGGAGAGTACCTTTAGCAAAGCCGAGGGAAACAACCAACTGATTTTTCAGGGCAGTAGAGCATCCCGAGTAATAAACTTCGCTTTTGTTATCATTGGGATTAAGACCTGACCAGGCTGAGAACCTATCCAGCCCTTCTTTCAACAGAGTAACCGAAGTCATATTGGCCTCCAAAAACAGAAGGACATCATCAACAAAAAATAGGTGGGTCAACCAAGAAGGCTTGCACCACCAGAAATATTTGAAGCCCAGCAGCTAAGTTTGGGCATTCAAGATACCGGAAAAGATTTCCATAACCTAAGTAAACAAGTAGGGACACATGGGATCCCCCTACCGGACTCCCCTCCCACTCGAGCAAAAACCATGAAGTTCGCCATTGATGGACATAGAGAATTTAGGGGAGCGAACACATTCCATCACAAGCTTCATAAACATATCGGTGAAGCCAAACGCAAGTAAGACCAACTCCAGAAACTCCCAATTGACTGTGTCATAAGCTTTTTGGAAATCAACTTCAATAGCACATTTCGGTAGGTAAGGCTCAATGTGAAACCCACTAAAAAGTTCGTGGGCAATAAGAACATTATTGCTGATCCTCCGGCCGTTGGTGAAAGCATTCTGGGGGGAACTAATCACAGACGGTAGTACAATCGCAATTCTATTTTCCAAGATTTTAGTAATGCATTTATAAATGGTCTTGCAACAGGAAATAAGTCTAAACTCCCCCATCATTGCTGCGTTAGGGATCTTAGGCACAAGGGCAATATTAGTGGCATTAACTCCCTGAGTAAACATCCGGATTGGAAGAAATCCTTGATGGCAACCGTAACCGAGTGACCAATAATGTCCTATGTCATTTTGAAGAAATCAACATTAAAGCCACTTGGGCCCGGTGCTTTTCGCCAAAGAAAACAGAGTGTCGGGAATCTCTAAATCTGATATCGGTCTAGATAAATACTGAATGTAATAAGCTAAAAGAGGATTAGCGATAACAGAACGTACCTCCTGAAATGAGGAAAGCTCACTTCGCGGGGCTGAGGCGAAGAGATCCCGGAAGTAGTCTACAATATGCTGCTGAACCGAGGGCATGTCACTCAAAGTGTTTCCATCCGCATCCATGACAGAATGAATTCTGTTGTGAAGCTGCCTTTTGTTGACAAAATAGTGAAAGTATTTGGTGTTTAAATCCCCTTCCTTCAGCCATCTCAATCGTGATTTCTTCTTGAAGAATGATTCCTTTTGTAATCTGAGTTCCAAGAAAGCAGACAGCCGAAATTTTTCCTAGTCAACAAGACTTTGGTTGTGTGGGTCTAGAAGTAAGGCTTCCTAAACATCCATGAGGGCCTTCCTAGCGTCCAAGGTACGGCACAAGATGTCTGAATGAAAATCCCTATTAAGCTGTTTCAGGCAGCCCTTCAGCAGTTTCAATCTACGACACAAGCAGAACATAGGGGATTCCGTCATTTGGATGTCCCACACTTGGGTGATTACCGGGAGAAATGCCGGGTGGGAGAATCAGATATTGAAAAACTTAAATAGCTTCTTGGAGAGAGGCTGAGACACAATTCGGATAGTCGTGGAAGAGTGGTCTGAAACCCCAAGAGCTAAGAAAGATGGCTCTGAGAAAGAGAAATCCTTCCTCCATTGATCATTAATGAGAACCCGATCAATTTTTCTTTGTTTGCGCAGGGCACCTGAAAAACTAGACCAAGTGTATCTAAAACCGATATATCTTAAATCATCCAAACCGACACGAGTAATGCATTGACTGAATTCATCAAAAGCCGGGATCCAAGTATTAGAGCTCCCAATTCTATCGGGAGGGTCCTTGATAGCATTTAAATCCCCAGCAACAAGCCAAGGTAAATCCGCATGAGAGTCACTGAGGAGCTCAAGAGCAGATCACAACGCCCTTCTAGACAGAAAAGTATGATTAGTATAGACCATCGAGATATAGCAGACAATATCCAAAGATAAAAGGCAAAGGCGACCATGGATGAACTGGTCCGAGGCGGAAAGGATAGCAAAATCAGCAACTCGAGGATCCCAACCAAGCCAAATGCGACCCTCGGGTGAGTCAACATAGTTAGCCATCCAATTCCAATTAGAGATCATGGAAGAGGATAGAGTAGTAAACAATGACGAGGGAACTTTCGTTTCCAGGTTATGAAGATTATTAGATGCTCATTATGTGGAGTTAGCCATCCACCTCGGGGCGAGTGAAAAATGCCCTATCTTTTTTTTGGGGGGGGGGGAGGAGAGTAAACAACGCCCTATCTTTTATCCTTGATTTTTAAAAAAAAATTGTGGAGGAAATAAATCAACTAATGTTCATATCAGATAGTGTCAATGATAGAACTTAAATTGGATGAATATACTAATAAGTTAATTCTTATTAAAATAAACAAATTAAAGTAATATGGAAAAGGCATGAGCAACAAAAAGGCTAAGTTATGAAGATCAGATGCTCATTATGTATATTTAGATGGCTAATTAATGTGGAAAAAGCGATGAATTAATGTAGTATCTATAAATATCACATCGGATTTTGATTAGTCATTTCCTTTTATGAATTGAGGATATCACTTCCTTTTACAGTTAATCAAACTTTTTTTTTTGCATCAATCAAACATTGAGATAACATAATGCGTAAACAATGTTTTTTTCATTTAACCTTTTTATTATTGAGGCATTTTTTCCTCCTAGAGCAGTGTCAAATGCAGTGTGTTAACTAAGATAAGAAAGCGAAAAGTGAGGAATATAGGTAAGGCTTTTACTTGGGCGTGAAGGCGAGGGAGATAGAAAGGCTTTGAAGAAGCTGGTCTAGCATCAACATCATACCCGAGTAGAACTCCTATCCGCTAACCCTATTATAGACTTTCCTGCACTTCGACTAGAAAATACTATATGTATACCCCGCACACTAGTTCAAGTTTAAATAAGAGACGAGAATGAGAAACTAGCTGATTGTCCCCTTGCACTCGGCCTTTGTATGTAATTCATCTTTATTCTTTTTCTTAAAAGATCTTTTTTAGGTATTTTAAAATGGCCACAGTTATAAATCATTGAGAAATTGTTATTTTTAACTATAGGTGATATTGGTTTATTCTATTAGTCTTTTGGTTAATTCAGTTTTCTATTATTTTCAATATTTTTCATTTTTACAATAATTAAGGGTAAAAGAGACATTTCCTTGAAAAGGAAATTAAAATATACTTTAATACCTTGAAAGGCATTTGCATTGTACTTGTCAATCGAGAAAATAACGGAAACAACAACTATAATAACATGAAGATTTGGATGTGTTTTGTATAATAGTTCAAAGTTCAGGAGCAAACATATGTTATTCCAAACAAATAATGGGACTTTTGAGCAATCTCCCCAAAAGAATTACTTTTATTGTGGTGAATTTCAAATTTTTTAAAGGTTGTGTGCACCGAAAGTCCTGAAACATGTCACTTAGTGCAATTGAGTCATGAAACTTGTTAAATTAGTGTAATCGAGCCCTAAACTTACAAAAAGCGCAATCCAGTCCTGAAACCTGTTAAATTGATGCAATCAAAACATTTTATTAACTCCATCCATTAACACTAACGAAAATTACTACGTGGCTTTCTTTAATATTCTATCTCTTATACATGGTGATGATGTGACTAAAACATGAAACATAATATTAAAATGACATCACTTTGGCGTAAATTCTAAATAACTTTTTAACCAAAATATTAATGGAATAATTTTTTTTTAGAAATTTCCCTTGCCACCACCTCCCCCATAGCCGAAAAGGGCTAGGGAGAGCTCGACCAGGGTTGCTAGGGCCTTGCCTGCCGTCCTGGCCTTTGGCTTTTTCTTTTCATATGTTTGTTTTTAAAATACCTTTCTTTAATGGTTTAATTTTGTTTAATTAAGATTTAGATTAAGAATTATAATTTAGGCCAAGACGACATCCTTATATTCATGTTTTAGCCACGTCATCGCTATGTGGGCGAGAAAAACTATTAAAAAAGGCGACTTTTGTATTTTTTGTTAGTCTAAATGGACAGAGCTAATGGAGGGACTCGATCACATTAATTTGATAAGTTTTAGGATTTGATTGTATTTTTTGTAAGTTGTAAGACTCAATTGTACTTTCTTAACAAGTTTTAGGACTTATGTGTAGATATCCTTTTTTTAAAGGACCTATTTGCTTTTTAATATCGAGACCGTGTATCGCCCAACAATCCGGGTTCTCGTATACGGTGTATACGGTTTCGCCGGTTTACCCATGCTTTATCCGATTCGATCCCATTTAACCCCCTTATGAATTTCGGTTCAATCTTCGAAACGGAAGCTTTTTCCAAGAGTTGGCTCTCAGAATAGTCTTGAAAGACCCCACTACCATATCTCTCTCGTTCCCTCGCACCTCGCACTTATGAAGTCAGTACTTTTTGGAAGCTTGCTAACGTCCCTGTCATTACCAACTTAACAAAAATTTCATATTTTTACCACTTACTACGCTTTTATCGATTTAATTCTAAATCTTTTAATTTTGCTAAATTGAATTGTAAACCTTTTCACGTTTTGTCAATTGAATCAATCTGGCCACTTCGATAGAAAATTGTTGACTTGGACACTAAATATCCTAAGTGGTACCACCGACACTGATGTAGATAGTTTTTAACATTATTTTAATTTTTTTTTCAAATTTTGTATTTGTTTGTTCTTTTTTTTCTTTTGTTACTTTTTCTTTATTGTGGCCGACACACCGGGCCCTCGCCGACCACTGCGCGATGCCATTATGGTTGTGGCGAGGCCACCCAGATCTGAGTAACGCTACCTCGTCCGCGACTAGTGAGGGTCCATAGTAAACAAAAAGTAAGAAAAAATAAAGAAAAGAAAAGCAAAAAATAAAAATTAACAAAATTTAAAAAATACTAAAATATTATTAAAAAGTATTCACGTCAACATCGATGCCACATAAGATGGCTAGTGTCTGTGTCAGCGATTTGCGTCCTAAATTGGCCGGATAGATTCAATTGGCAAAACACGAAAATCTTTAGAACTCAATTGGCAAAATGAAAAAGTTTAGGACTAAATTGGCAAAAGCGCAATAGGTTTAGGATGTTTTGGACAATTTTACCCCAAATTTGTCTGATGTTTACATCCACACAGAAGCAAATGAACTCAATACCCTCTGGAGAGAAGACACAGAATATCACAAGCACTTATTGAGAGGACTTCTTTAAATTTGATTAAGATAGTTTGTTAAGTATTAGGCATAACCATGGGGATTTTGGAGGTCTTCAGCAACTTTATACATTTCCAAGGCAATGTCTTTGCCCGCCTGAACGCCTTTCCCTTTGAGCTCAACATCGCCTTTAGTATAATAGGCGCTTGTCGTTTCGATAAGGCAAATTTTGTTCATTAGGCACTTCACTTGTATCAATAGATTTCAGCAAAGAATTAACAATACACAATCACAAAAGCAAAACAAGTGAACTTTCAAATAGAAAGATGCTTATGCGATAAGGATTGTGAAAGCATATGGCATTCATGCCATGAGGCACGAGTGTGGCAATAAAGCGAAACACCACAAGCCAAATCTAAGGGACGTTTACCAGCATATAGAAATGAAGGAACTCGGATACTTTTAACAGAACACAGAGAGTATCACGAGCAATTATTGAGCGGACTTCCTAAAATAAGAGAAGTTTTGAAGCTTCAAGCATAAGCATCGGGGTTTTGAGGAGGTATGCTTCGGCGGCCTTCATCATTCCCTCGGATTCCTCTTTGCGTACCCTAACGTCCTCTTCTTTGAGCTCAAGATCGCCCTTAGTGTTGTACGTATCCGTAACCTTGGCCCTGCTCCCGCCATCCAGTGCTGGCTCAAATTTTACTTCACGAACAATAGATTCATACTTCCTCTTGATATCGATTATGGTATATCTGTACGTGAATGTCTTCTCGTTCAACTCATCTACGCGATTCTTGATACTCTTAAGCTGATCACCTGTATTCAATAGAAGATCATCGCCTTATGTGTTTAAGCTAAAGAGAAAAAGAGCACCTTTATATTTTGAAACATCATAATTACCTTGAAAGAAGTTGATCTGCCTTATGGTTCCAGCCCCTCCATCACCTTCGATGATATCGACACTCTTGATAGCTTGAGGCATGATCTTGGGCATTAGGTTATGAAAGTCCAAAATTAGGGCCTTGAACAATCTTGCCGGAGGAACTGTTGAAGTGTATTCGTTTGTGAAAGTGAACACACCCATGATGTCCTTTTAGGTTGATACTAGAGAAATATGGACAACACGAGCAAAGAGAGTGGAGTTCAGGACGTTTGTTGAGTTTACCATAGAAGAGATGAGAATGAGATGGGTTTATAGGTTGGAGTGGAAGAGCCCTCATTTTTCCGTAGTATTTAACGTGTTGCGAATCAAAATCTTGACATATTAGTCCAAACTCGATCCAAGCAGATAAACTGCTCTCTAAAGCTAACTCCATAAACATCAAAGGGTAGCTTTCAAACTTTTTTTTTTTTAAGGGATAAACACATTTTCAAATCAAACCAAGAGTCTTATAAATCGCACACTCACATGCTTAGAAGTTCATTGCCTGCTAAATTGCCCAGATGGAAAGACTAATAGTCTAGTACTTATTCGTACTACACATCAATCTAGACACTGCTACCTATAAATGGATGTCGCGACCTAAAAAAATCAGTTTCCCAATTTTTAAAGTTAATGGATTACCAGGTTAATTAAATTGAATTAACTATCCTAGCTCGAACTCTCCTAAGTTCTACCAAATCGTGACTTAGGTTCAATTTCATCAAAAGAAGGATTTATCTTGGAGTCGCTACTAATCATTTTGGGTAGGTTGATTAGGCACCTAAATAAAGCATTGGGAGAAATACTTTATTCCTACGAACCAGAGATTAATGAGTTCGGGGACTTGGTTATACTAAAATTTCTACTAGGGCCCTTTCGGTACCAATTTCATGAAAATGTTTAACTTGGCAATTTTGATGAATTTTCACTTGAGATTCAAAGGTGCAATTTTTTTTTATTTTCTTTTTATGACAAGGTAAGGAACTAAATTATATGCAATGCATGCGGTTTAATCTAAATATTTACAAGATAAATTACGCGTGCAATTATCTACATGATGTGAAAATGTGCAACAAAAGCAAACCCTTTTTTTATTTTTTTAAAGAAAATATTACAACGTGCAATAAAAATCTCAAAAATTGGATATGCAATTTATTCCAAAGAAATGCAATATGTCCAACAAGGTATAATCGAAATTCAAATCAATCCATTTAGGCAACACAATTTCGAATATTCTAAATGATTAGAATCGTTACCTAACTTGGCGGATTTGATTATCGAACTCGGATCTCGGATTTCCTCGTGGATCAATATTGCGGATCGCGGCTCGAACGACGGAGATGGACTCGCGGATTGTATTGGTCGATGAAGATGGTACTCCGAGCTTCGAACTCTCGTTCCCCTCAATTCTCTCTTCTAAAAGAATTCTCTCTTTTTTTTTCTTTTTCTCTCTAAATTTTCTTCTCTCCCAAAATCTCTCCTCAAGTTTTCTTCAATCTCCAAAGTCTTCCCAATTTCTCTCTAATCTCTCCAAAAGTCCTCTCTTTCAAGGCTCTCATTCTTCCTCCTTTTATAGCCTACTCCCTCGTCTTCCTTTCTCTATCTTCATCTATCATTCTAATCTTCCCTTCTAATTCCACCATCTTCCCTTCTTTATCTCCATCTTCCCTTCTAATTCCACCATCCTCCATTCTTTATCTCCATCTTCCCTTCTAATTCACCATCTTCCATTCTAATCTTTCCATCTCCCATTCTAATTCTTCATCTTCCCTTCAAATTCTACCATCTTCCATTCTCCATCTTTCCTTCTAATTTCTCCATCTTCCCTTCTATATCTCCCCTTCTCCATCTTCCTTTCTAATTTCTTCACTATCCCTAAAATTTTATGTATTTGCAATTCAGCCCCTGAAGTTTTATGTATTTGCAATTCAGTCCCTGAAGTTTTATGTATTTGTAATTCAGTCCCTGTGGAAAAATTTCTTTTAAGTTCAAAACTTCATAAGCCTTTCGGCATACCTCCCTCACGCTCAATCCAATCGTTTGTCAATTTAAGCTCAAATCCTCCGTCGTTAGCCATAATAAAATGCATGACCGACAAAAAAATTAAATATGCAATGCATGAAAAAATTAATTTTTGGTGAGAACAAATTCTCATTTTTTTATGTACTTAAGTGAATGAATTTTAAAAAGTCAAAATTTATGTGTCAACAGCTGCCCCTCTTTGAGCGGAGACTCGTAGAGGTTTCGCTCAAAGACAAAATTGAACCTAAATTTTGACAATGCAAATGAATGATGATGATGATTTTTTATTTTTTTTGTGGGGGAGTTTTAATCCCATTTTATATGCAAGTGCAATGATGCATGATGTGCAGGACTGTAAATAACATGTGTTAAGATTTCTCTGCTCCGAGAAAACGGGTTAAAGAAACCTGCACATGAATCGCATATAAAATGTCGGTCTTACCAGACACTTCATAATGCTAGTGATTCCCTTAAGTTCCAGGCACTTTGTGGATGCAAGAATCTTAAGGTACTGGTGCCTATCCGTTACTAGAGGTTTCCCCTGATGCGAGAAAGCGCAAAATCTGTAAGGGGATGTGTCCATTGCATCTCTTCGAGTGGAGTCATATAGTTTCTTTCAAGATCATTAGAGCTGGTCCTTGATGATCTGAAATGGTATCAAAACCATAAGAGCATGTTGATTATGGTTTTTGATAAAATTTGTCGAGACCACGAGAGCATGTCGATCATGGTTCGAACAAGCATCCAGACACAAGAGCATGTCGATTATGAACTGGATGGATAAGATCAAGAACATGAGAGCATGTCGATCATGAACTTGATAGGGTACCAAAATCACAAGAGCATGTCGATTATGATTTTGATAAAATTTGTCGAGACCACGAGAGCATGTCGATCATGGTTCGAACAAATGTTTCATGCAGATCACAATAGCATGTCGATTATGAACTGGATGAAATTATGGAGTGTGCTTTCTCATTGGTGCAAACTCAAAGCTTGCGATTTTGAAAAGGGTTCAGAAAACTTACGTGGGTTTTTTGGGTAGTTGAGAGGTAGATTTCTTTCAAGATCATTAGAGCTGGTCTTTGATGATCTGAAAGGGAGATATGCCGCCAATCTCACAGGGCGGTGACCACATCGAGAGGGTGTGCTACACAAGCCATGTCAGTGTAAACACAAGATATTCAAAACTGGGTTCAGAAAACTTACATGGGTCTTTTGAACGAATGGTCAAGGAGTAGACAGGCTGACTGCATCATACCTGCTTATTCTCTTGAAGTAAAATTATGCGCATAAACCAATTCAATGCTAATGCGACATGTATTTCATAAAAATCACGCTTCACTGAAGAAGGCGAATATTTGAATGACTGTATGTGTTGTAACAGATTTGAGTGCCTTAACAATCATCAGAAGGCTCAGGTTGAAGATATACTTACCTGGGAGCTTGGAAGCTTGCCAGGTGGGCCACTTGCCAACACGGCTTGTTCATTCAATCATCCTTGGATGAATTTCAAGACCTCATGAGGTAGCTTGAATATCAGGAATGCATGTGCACAGACAATGTTAGATGTAACATATACAGGCATGTATACTGAAATTCACTTAGTAGATTTATGCAAAACTATTCTGTTCAAGGAGGTTATTACATTGTGAATACCTCGAATGTACTTTGAATGGGGGACTTCAGTTCGAAAGGACTTTCTCCTACTCTTCGAGAAAAGCTATTCATCATAACTGTAGGATTCAAGAGAAATCACTCAATCTTATCATCATCGCTTTCAACGAAAGTCTGAGTAATCTCGCAATTGGTACGACCAAGCCGATCTGGAGGTCTTGATTGGGACCGTAATATAGGCTAGGTCAATGGTTTACCAAATGGGACTCCTGTGGAGTCAAGGTTTTTTGAAAGAGATCTTCATCATCTACTCCGGGTTTACAAGTCAAGAACCCTGCAAAAATGAGAGAGAAATAATCTTGCTCGAACTTCTTCGAGCGATGCTTAAAATCATTCAACTCTACGTTAATTCATGTGCCCTAATCAAAAGAGACTTTGAAGGGTCATAACGTAGGTTAGGATTTGGGACTGAGAAACGAAAAGGCTCGCTTTGGCTCAGAAAATATATGAGAATGGCTTGATTTTAGTGATCATTGCTGTCTTGTCACCGATCTTGGCCTTCTGAAACTGATTTCAAAATGTGCCATCATTGTTTGAGGATGGAGCTTCCGCTGATGATTGCAATTTCCCATTTGACTCTCTTGGAGACTTTTTCTTTATAAGTCTGTCATTTGGGATTTTTAAAACAAATGAACAAGGATTTGAATGGGCATTGGCCTTGCTTTTGATAGGCATTTTGCTTTTTATTGCTCGAGATTTTCTGTGGGACTAACCTTTGCTTTTCTTACTCCCGACTCCCATCTTCTTTCTTGAGAGAGAGCTATTTTTTGACACCTCTCTTTCTTTTTCTTTCTTTGTAAGGAATGATGATAGATACTACATGAGAAATCTAACATACGAGATGAGTTCACTTGGGGATTCTTTACTGCCTCGGTCTCTTCAGTTCTGTTCCTTGGTGATGACGTCATCCTCAAATTGGAACGAGCAATGATCATCAACGGGGCTTGAGAAATGAATATATACAGGTTCAATTGGTTGTGCAATGGATTTAGTGTATAGGATAGAGAAATAAATGCTCTTCATCATCCTAAGGCACTTGAATTGAAGTTCGAGTAAAATGCAAAGCAAGACCCGAAGATTGATGCTAGTCTGAGCAAGAGAATTTCTGACCATTTACCTCATGCCGCTGCTGGAATTACCACTTCTTGTCCTAATATGGGGTGGTTCTTGACAGGGTTGAGAAAATGAAACCGCCGCTCAAAGAGGTTTGCAATGGACACATGTAGTGTTTGGATAGAGAAATGGATGCCTCTGTCACTTCGGCTATCGTATATTTTGTGAGAAAACTCATTGCCTCGAGAAATGCGGATCCTGACTACCGCTCATTTCACTGGGGATTAAATTGTAGGACGTGTATGGGAATGGCTTGCCTTTCATCATCCTGTCATGCCCCATTCTGTACATTCGATGTATCATATGCAATTTATGCTCCCTATTCAAAGTTGGTAAATTAAACATGAAGAATAATCATGTATAAATCACAGAATGTGTGAGCACTTTTCAATCATGCAGATGGAGCAGTTTCAATCAGAATTGTCATGTTTCACGAAAACAGATGAGGGGGAATCTAGGTTGCCCCAAAACATGCGAGCGGATCAAACGAGGACGAGCTCATTCTCATGTTTGTTCCAGAATAAAAATATGCTCGCTCTAGTCGTGATATGGCGAAGACCAACATGGTTAGTCGAATGCCCTTGTTTGCTTCATTTCCATCAGGATGGATTGCGTCAGGCGATTATGGCTTTTGCCAAAATTGGGAATTGCCCCAGACATAGTTACTGCTGGGGATTTGACTTTGAGCTTCGGCAAATGACTTGTTTCCACACTAGATCCTACACAAGAAAAATGTGTATGAAATAGGATCTTAAGATAATGGAGAAGCTTCGATTTTGATTTGCTTCAGTGGTAGCAATCAAAGACATGTCTTCTAGCTCGGCAGCTGCAAGAAGAAAATTGGGTGTCACATTGGAAGACATATGAGAAAGAGATAGGACACTTCTCTTTTTTCCAAGTTGGATCTCGCTATTAATTTGCCCCATTCTCAATCAGGTCAGGCTTTAGAAGAATCCAAAATTGCCCCCGTACATGCCCCAGCTGGGAGTTTGACTTTGGGAATTTGATGGACAAGGACCTCTTCTATTTGCCCGGTGTTCCTTTAGCTGACGTCGCATGATCAAAGGGTCGGTGAAGCAAAGATTTGCTTTGATTGATTGATATTAAATAACACATGAGATTTTTGTGAAAATCTTGATGAACAAGTCATGCAAGCATGTAAGAAAGACTCTGGGGATCATGAATTGTCTTTGTCCATGTGAATGAGTTGCAGAAACTTTGATGTCTGCTTTGAGAATTTCAAGATTTTTTTGGATTTTATTGAGTTTTAAGGGGAAATGATACTTACCTATCCGGTACAGTGATGACCCCTGCAAAAATGAAAGGGAAAGTGTTAGTATACGTTCTCATATTCTGGAAAAATTGGAACGATACTGCTTTACCCTTGTATGTACTTCTTGTGGACTTGGATTGAAGAAGTTCCTTCATTTGGATCGGACTGTATGTCTGCCAAGTGAACGACATCTAGAATTGCCCCCTGATTTGGCCTGAGCCGAAAATTGGACTTTTGGCCTTTGGATAGGTAAATCATTTTTGTGCTTGCTTAACTCGTGCATGGAGTAGGCAAGGCCATGCAATGATCGATTGTGCCTTGATTCATCACCTGAGCTCATCGAAAATTTTTATTTTTATTTTTTCATTCATTTTTTTTCTCTCTCTTTCTTTTTTTTTAATCTCCTGTCAAAATGGAAAGAAGAAATGTCAAACATGAGATTAAAAAGGGTAAATTGGAATCGATACCGAGTTACCGTTCACTTTGAGCTCGTCTTATAAGCATTTCGCTTGGCTAGGCCTTGTTGTCTTTCGGGTTGGTTTGGGACTATCGTCGTTTCCCATGCCATCGGGCCAGTGAATCGGAGGGCTCTTTTAATTTAAAGGTTATCTTCAAGGCAAATGGGTCCTATCGCGTTCCATTGGGCGAATTCATCTCGCAATGCTCTCAAGGCAATTTGCAATCCCCTGGGCTTTTCACTTGAAATTTCCCTACGTGAGGCCATTCAACATTTCTCATTATGCCAGTCAGCGACGTTGCCACAAATTGATCCGCCCTGAGTCTAGCATAAAAAGGGATTCACGCATTCTACGGGATAAAAAAAATTACCCCCTTGCCCCTGAATTAAATCTAGACACCTAGAAAGCTGGAAATATCACACGCAGGGGAATTAAGCATGAAATGAAAGGTGCATTTATTCAAGATCAGTTCTGCCTCTCCTACGGCTCTTCGATAATCAGCTAGTCTCGTGCTGGTTCAAGCATGGATGACCGATGCTTGAGAGTCCCTAATCACTAGCTTCCGATCATGGCTTCGGATGTCTGTCAACCTTAAACTAGTTGACTAGGGCAGTAAGCTCATCATCTAGGTAATCTCTTGAACCTTTCAGTAACTGATGCTCGAATTGGGTATTGTTGTTGGCAAATGCTGGCGGTAGATTTCTCATTCTGTCCTGGCCATGAGCAATTTGACTTATCAAGCTAGAGCCTTCATCATTACTCGAGAAAGTGTGGGGATCACCAACTGTCTTGCTGCCAAAAACTTCTTCCATTCGAGGATTAGAGGAGTGGAAGCGCTCAGGATAACTTCTTGTCTGATTCTCTGGCTGCGCAGGCGTGCTGATCGTGGGATGAATGTTAGCCACAGGTTGGTGCTCAGACCAAGGAATCTGGATATACTGCCCCTGCGGTCTATACTCTTGAAGAGCATTAGGGTGATTCTGGGGGATATTTTGATTAACGCCTGGGGGATTGATGGCACGGCTACTGGCTTGGTTGATGATAGGAAGTGGCTGGCCCCTTACTAACCTGCGGAATTTATGGTGGCGAGGAGGCTTGACGCTCAGGCTTGGATCAGTCCCGCCTTGGTTTTCTTGATTCTGAGCTGCATTGTGTTCTCTCACCCTTTTTCTGTACTTCTAAAGATGACTCGAAACATTTCTTTTAGTGAGTCCCTCTACCTTCATAATTTCCAGTATATGTTGTGGCCGTGCCAAATCGATTCCTAGCTGCTGAACTGCATTAACAAACATACGATGCAGCTCGGGAGACCAACTCATCTTCTTTCTCCAGTTGCTTGGAACAATATTGAAGGTTTGATGATTGTTCTCTTGATCATGCAATTGTTTCCTTACCACGTGCTGCCATATGTTTTGAAGCACCCGAACCCTAACTGGTTTTGTTACGACGTCTTGGGCCCCGTGCAAGACAGCCTTCATTATGGCTTGCTGATCATCGCTTGCCGATATTACGACGACTGGCATGTTTAATTCAGAATTGATGACTTCTAAGAGAGTGAAAACATCCATGTCAATCCCTACCATAGCGGTGAGGATGATATCAAACTGGTCACTACTCCTCCTTAATACTTCTAAGGCCTTTGTTGCTTTTGCTTGAGCTAAAACCTTATACCGGCATTTTCTTAATACGGTAACAAGGATTGACAGAGAGACTGGATTACCGTCAATGGCCATGACCAGTAGACCCTCAGGATAAGGAACTTCATCAGCTTCGAACAGGGTTGAACATGCGCCCGTTTCCCTAATGCTCGACATATTTCTGGATCTAAGTCCGCCGACTCGAGATCGCCTCAAGATGTCTTCTTGGACTTGAGGGATCACGGGATCATCGATGGCTTCTTGTAATAGGCTTTGAAAGCCGATGCTTTGATGGTGAAGGTTTTGAATTCCTCTCCCACGAGAACTCCTTCATCTCTATCTTTCTCCTGCGAGTTTTTGTAGATGAACTCTCACTATCAAATGAGGACAAGTTCTCTGTCTGGCAATAGCAACGACTTCCCTTTTCACGGGTAGCGCTATTGGATTACCGAGGGAGAAAATCTGACATTCAGCTTTTGATCAAAAGGGGAAATCCTTGTTTCTCGCTCAATTTGTTTTCTTCTTTCTCTCTTTCTTTTTTATGTGATGGCCCCCCCGAAATCCTTTCACAACTTTTCTTGTGGATTTGTTGACACCCAAGACTATAGATCAACAGTAAGCCCACGATTCTCGATTTACATGTCATTTCTCTCCAAACTGTGATCGTGCGTGGGGCGCGAGATTCGATTTCTATCTGGGGTTGCTTGATGAGGTTGGAGTCCCATATACGATTCTAATACGGTATTCGCACATTTGATGGGAAGAAATAGAATTACCCCATTACTTAACCCTAGATACTGAGAAAGCGAAAAATATCCCACGCAGGGGAATTGTGCATGAAATGAGAAATTCGAGATTGGTTCTGATTTCCTTGAGGGTTCTCTCAGTGGCCAGCAAGCTTCATCCGGGATCAGGTATGCATCAGCCATATTGAAGGTCTGGTGGTCACTGGCTGATCATGTGCATCACAGCCCCGATGCTTTACCGATATCAAACTGGTTGATTATGGCGAAAAGATCATCGTCGATGTCCGCTTGGTGGTGATCTGTCCCTTCTTCCTCCAAAGGTATTGATGCCGATCCAATAGCATTGGTCTTTTTGTACCTTGCTCCAACAAAACTCGATCCTGTTATAAACTGGTCTAACTCACCTTTTAAACGTGCATTTTCGATCCTCAAATTATGCATTTCGTTGAGGGTGAGGAGGAGGCTATTGCAGTTGGGGTAAGTGGCGGAGTCAAAAGCCTCTTTATACATCTTGTTTTCCGCTTGGAGGTTTTCATTTTCAACTCTTAGAAACTCGGCTTCGTTGTGTTCATAACGAGCCTTCATTCGGGTTCGCCTATTCTAAAACCAGAACTTGATTTGCGAAGGTTCAAGTCCTAGCTCTTGACTCAGCTCCATTTTTTGTTTGCCGTTTGGCATGGGGCAGGTCCTAAAGAACTCCTCAAGCCTTTGTACTTGCTCCTCAGTATGGCGACGATAACGCTTCTTTTAACCCTTACTGTTGTTGTCCTTATCTTTACTGAGATATTGGACGTCGTCGGCGGAAGGGCCAGGTTCCATGGGCTCGATCCCAAACATGGCCTCGAATTCTTCATTTCCCATGTTTAGTAAGTAGCGATAGCTCTCAAGGGTGTTGGGTTGAGACATCTTTAACGGGTTACTGGTTCCTCAACGTTTGTAGCGCTCTCTTGTATCTTTACTCTCTCTGAGCAAGCGTGTATGCTTAAAACTCTCTTCTGAGTATGAATGAAGATTACCAGGAGAACGCCTCTTTTAAAATCTAGGCGCGGGTTCAGAAATTGTATCACCCCCTCCAAGATTCCTGTCTTTCTCAACCTTTTGCCGTGTCTTCTGCACGGTTTATTTTCTTTCATCTTTTTCATAGTGGTAGGGCTCTTGTCGTTATTTCTTCCACCTGTCTCAAGCGTCGGCATTGCAGGTGAGGTCTTTTCCCCATTCTCAAATGAAGACAAGCATTCTCTTCTTTTTCGCTAAAGTTTGCCGTGTCTTCCACTCAAGTCATCTTTTCCTTCTTCTTTTTTCAAAGTGGCGACATCACCTCAAAACTTTTTTGCAAAGATTTCGGATTTGCTCGGCTCGAGATTACAGACGTGCCAAGGGATTCGAGCTGATAAAGACGACACCAAAAGAGAATGGCCGGTAGGGAGATCTGACCGATAGATATTGCTCCTATGAAGTCAATATTTAACGTGAAGCGGATTACCATCTTTTCATTCCGCTAGTCTATCATAACTCTCTCTTCTCCAATACTCTCGTGTTTCGTTCGTCTGCCTTGATTTTCTCCTCTCTTTGAAATGGCCAATTCTCCTGACCACATCTTCCCGGCTGAAGTCTTGGCTGGGTGGGAGAGACTCTATAATCTTCTCGGCAAAGGCTATGCTCATATAGCCCAGAATTCTACCGTTGAGGCTGAAATTCTCGATCTATTCAGGACCGTGGACGCTGCTTCTGTTGAGGGTACCCAACTGGGGAAGGAGTATCGGAACTTCCCGACCCTCTTCATCAATTTTCTGGCCGCTTATAACCGCGCTTATGAGACGGTCCTTGTGACTGCCGTCGTGAAAGCTCGTTACCAAGACTGGCGCGAGCGTCTGGAAACAGTCACATTTGTGGCTGATAATCACAAGAAAGTCCTCAAGTTTGCCAAAGATCAGCTTTCGTGGCTGGTTCGTGAGAGGGGAAAGTTGGTGGACCGTCTGGCCTTGGTCCAAACTTACGTCGAACAGGAGCCGGGCAATATTATGATGAGGTGCAGATGCGGTTGGCTGCAGGAGAGACTTGATGACATTACGGCAGATATTGCTTTTGAGAGGGCGGCGATTCCGGACCTGGAGTTTGCCGTCGAGCATTACGAGGCCAGTATGGCCCAGGCTAAGGAGAAGTGCGATCGCCTCTTCTTTAGACTCGCAGAGCTTGATCCCGAGAACGCCCGATGCACCCAAAGCATCAACTGTTTGGAGAGTCAGTTGAGCTCCTTCGTAACGGTTATCAGGGCTCAGTTTGGCTTTACTTTTCCTCCCCAGTGAGCTGTTGTAATACTCTTTGATGAATGGAATGAAAGAAAAGCCTCACGTGTTTTTTTTTGTTTACTTTTCTTGTCATTTCTTCTCTCGTATAGCATGAATGACTTAAAGTATTTCTCATACCCATCTCAATTAGAATCAGAGCACCTCCTAGGAGCACCTTCTTCATGACATATGGACCATCATAGTCCAGAGCAAACTTTCCTTCTAAAATAAGGACTGTTAACAGCAAACTTCGTAGGACAAGGTCATCCCCCTCTACTAGATTCAATCCGCTTCTATCAATTGTACCTCCGAAAGAATACGTAGGAAGTGTATTTCTACTTTAATTGGTGAGACTGCCTCAATCTTATCTTATCTCGACAGGTGGTGGCTGTGAAATGATGGCCCATCGTCTAACAGACAAAAGCGAGACCCCCATTACTTTTCTCTGATGATGAAATCGAAACCACGGAAAAAGGATTCGGTGGCAGCCCCCACCGGTCATAGTGAGGCCTGTGACTGGTCATTCAAATTAATACAGCTGCAACCACTCGGTCAATGTGCTAATAATGAGCTCGGCCCCTCGTTGCGTGCCCTACTTTACTCACGCCTTATCTCTTTCGGCGTCCACTTGAATGTGTCGGTCGCCTGTAGCATTGGGAGAAACGTCTGTGGGCCACGCTCGATAATAATCCGATCCACCAAAATTCTCCACGTGGTTCGAATCCGAGGGAGTTAAAAAACAAGCCTTTAGTTGATTAAATCAAGAAAGCGTTGCAAGGTCGGATCAATATACACGCTTCATGGGTTCTCGATTACACCGTTTACGCTTTTTTCAACAAAAATACAGGAGCCCCTCCAATACATTAAGAATGCCCCCACGCCTGATCTAGATAAATTTACAGTCCCATCATAACTTATACATGTTGACTGATTGACACAACTCTGTCTCCGGGAGGTTTGATCTCTTCGCTTGCCCCTAGGGTTATCGGCTAGTACATCGGTAATTTTCTGTCGTTTTGCACTCTTCATGATTATTCCTGGTTTGTTATCACCGACAAGTCCAATTTGCTCCCGCCTGGGGTACCTATAATTCCCTGTAAAAGTAGAGGGAATAATGAGTATGTGATCAAAAAGAGATCGGTCCATGACAGGTGCCTAGAATCTTTCCCATCTGAGTGTAACTTGTGGACAAAGGTGATGGTGTACATATAGTGACAGGATTCCATTTCAGAAGATTTCAGTTCGTCCACTTTTGACAAAATAATTCGTGAAAATTCAACAAGTGCTCAAAATGACGCCCAAATTTACAGACACATGGCCAAGATGATTATGCACAACTTTCATGTTTTGACTTTATCCAAAAAATGTACAGATCAATACAATTTAATACATCTTTGGAGAAAATTTGTTCAGAAAGTTGATTTGTCCAGTTTGTCTAATGAATGAAAGACCCATAAAAAATGTGAGTTAAGGTCCAAAAGTTTTCAGGCCAATAGTTTACAGTCCATTCCCCAACTTTCATGTTTTGATTTCTAGCAAAAAAGCTTGTTTAGCAGTGTTTATTAATGAAACAAGATGAGGTCAGAAAATTGCCAAAATTTCATACAGCTTTGCATTGGATCACAGATTCTGTATTAAATAGAAAACTGATTGGATTTATCTGAAAATTTTTGACATGCAAGATCAGAGTCCATTAGACATTTTTCATTCTTTGGTCAGGATCCAGAATTGAGTCGAAGAGGCTCAAAAAATTATCACAAGGAGGAGAGTCGATTAGTCAGAATGCTTTGCATTTTTCACCCATTTAGAAAAACGTGAGTTTGGCCCAACTTCGTCCCAAGAAAATGAAGTCCATTGGTTTTGATTTTTTTATATGTTGAAAATCATTATGTTGGCTACGACTTTCATTAAGGGTGTTTACCCAAAATTTGACCATAGAATTTTACAAAAATCGTGCAACATAGAAAGGTAAATCAAAACATGGGGAGAAATTCATCGGATTGCATTTCCTTGAAAAATTCGACCAATCTAACAATGTTATGGACCGACCCAAAATAGAATAAATGCAAGATAAAGTTAGAGAACTTACTTTACCTTGAGAAGTAAGATGCCAATCACATAGACATACACATGAATCGTGAATTTAAATCTTAGCCTATCTACTCTAAAGGCTGACAAATTGAAGTGAAAGACTTACGGCAAGGCGACAATCTCGCGCACATAATCAAGATTAGCCGTGATCCTCTACGATGTAATCAGGATTAGCCGGACCTTCCCACTTCGGCAGCTCGAGCTAAAAATTAAAACCACTGCTTTGGTAATCTTACCAAGCATGAGGCCTAACTTTTAAACTCATTTTTGAAAAGAGGTCCGGGATTGAATCTGGGCTAACTTTCGACGTAATCTTACGCCGAACGCTAAAACCAAATCACAATACCATCCAAAAACTAGTGGCCCAGGTCCGACCACGGGACGTGTGTGATGTAGTGCTAAAGCGATTAATCATGCACAACAATTAAATGCAAATACCGCTTCAATAATTCAAAAATTAAATGACAAGTTTCACACACCAAACCTGCAAAACAAAGGGTTAGCCAAACACTCCACCCCTTATAACTCCCGTTCTACAAAACCATTTAACACCTAACGATTAAAATTCAACCAATTGCCAAACCAAGTGAATTTTCATGAAATTTTTCTAGCCTAAGTCCTCTTTAAATTTCAAAAAATTCAAGTTCTTCCCCAGCGGAGTCATCAAACTGTCACGACCTAAAAAAATCAGTTTCCCAATTTTTAAAGTTAATGGATTACCAGGTTAATTAAATTGAATTAACTAGCCTAGCTCGAACTCTCCCAAGTTCTACCAAATCGTGACTTAGGTTCAATTTCATCAAAAGAAGGATTTATCTTGGAGTCGCCACTAATCATTTTGGGTAGGTTGATTAGGCACCTAAATAAAGCATTGGGAGAAATACTTTATTCCTACGAACCAGAGATTAATGAGTTCGGGGACTTGGTTACACTAATATTTCTACTAGCGCCCTTTCGGTACCAATTTCATGAAAATGTTCAACTTGGCAATTTTGATGAATTTTCACTTGAGATTCAAAGGTGCAATTTTTTTTATTTTCTTTTTATGACAAGGTAAGAAACTAAATTATATGAAATGCATGCGGTTTAATCTAAATATTTACAAGATAAATTACGCGTGCAATTATCTACATGATGTGAAAATGTGCAACAAAAGCAAACCCCTTTTTTATTTTTTTAAAGAAAATATTACAACGTGCAATAAAAATCTCAAAAATTGGATATGCAATTTATTCCAAAGAAATGTTTACCCCTTTTTTAACCTCATGTTTCATCTTTGAGATCTTGAGATGTGAACGAAATATTTACTTTCGACCAAAAAAAAAAGAACAAAAACAAAAACCAGGGCCACTAGATAGTCTCCTGGAGCTCTTGGATCTACTAGGTTGTGTTCATGTCGGAATCGTTTTCAAAACCTGAAAGAAGGGAAACTTCCCCCCTAATGCAAATTCAGTGTGCGTTTCCTAAGCCTAAATAGAAAGGGGTACAAATTTTTGTTAAAAAATTGCCGGTCAAAAGCCCAAAAAGAGCATAATCTACAACCATATCCAGTAAAGGTGATCAATTCACAGGATGGATGGTTCCACTCTAGAATTGAGAACCATCCGCTAGGGACCAATTCCACAAAATGCGAATCGTGAATCACCCACTCGTTCTGTGAATCCTCCTGAGAACCGAATCATCGATCCGGTCCGATTTCTTATTGGATCCCGATTACGGTCCTAATGTCACCTACTCGTTCCATGGAAAACTGAAGTTAAATACTAATCTCACAAATATGACTCAATAAAGCTGTATAACAATAGACTTAGAATTTTCCTTTCCCTTTTTATCTTGTAAATCAAAATTCTTAGCAACCTAAGGGCACCAGCTAAGTGACAATCTACCCACTGAACTAAAAAAAAAATGCGTAGCTGGACCATACAACAATCTCATTTGAAGACGAGCGCCATCATAATCCCTTGGAAAATCAAATGCTCTATAGCACATGTGATACAAACATTCAACAAATGTATATAAAACTGATCTAACACTAAGAACTAATGAAACTTCTTGAGTTTTACTACAAATGAAAGACCATAGAAGATATTAGAGTATTCTCAATAATAAAAAAAGAAAGCAACTTCTCAAGTTTTGAGTGCTCATAAGCCAACGGAGATGAACAAACTTTTCAAGCTTTGAATCTAAAACCAAGTCTATAAAGGGTCCACAAGTCATCTCCAACTTGGATCTTCAATTTATCCATAAAAGAAAAGACTGCCCCAAAACTCCAAGTTGTAACCCCCTAAAAACAAAACAACATTTAGTATAGATGATTACTTAACATCAATTGTATATTAGAATTAATAGAAATGGGACTAAAACAATAAAATGGAAAATCTTGTTGTAATTGATGGGTTAATTGTTCAATTCATATCTATGTAACCGATATAGTTTAATGGGATCGTAACCAACATGAATTAATATCGTCGGTTACGATGTGGATTAATGTCAGCGTAACCGACATAAATTAATGCCGTCGGTTACGGTGTGGATTAATGTCGTCGGTTACGATGTGGATTAATATTGGTGTAATTGACGTTTTTTCAATCTATAAATAGACGTATTTCTGAAGTTCAGAAAAAAAAAATGGAAACTCACAAATCCAAGCACATTCCTCTAGTTCTCTCATAGTCCTCCTCCAGGTGTCCCAGTTTCGAGAAGTGTTCGATAGAATCCTGTTCATATAGTGCTTACACAAACAACTTCGAGGTGTTATATCTTGGGAGGCATAGTTCGTGAAGCTGCTTAGCACTGTTAGCAGGAACTAATTGCCTTAAAGAGATTCGGTTAGCCGTATTTCACCTCTTTTCAATTGCAAAGTTTGAGTTTACATTAGATAGCAATTTTATTTGCTTTTTAATCTTTATGTGTAAAGATCAATACAAAATTATTGGTTTGATTATTGTTATTAAAGTTACTATCGCCATCTTCGTGTTATTATTTTTCTAATTACAACAAATTGTGTTACGTATTTCCCCCCGATCATTAACGTGCGCGATTGTTTTTTCCAACAAATCTCACCACATATATTCCTTCCACTTCAACTTGCAAACTCTATGTATTGTTAATCTCCACATTAACATTATCCATATCTAACACAAAGAAGCTACTAGATAAAATATTCACTTATTAAATATACAAAAAAAAATACAAGACAAGAAAAGATATGAACTTACCCAACTCAAAGTTTTCCGCATTCTCAATACACTCTTCAACAATACTCGGCTCAAGAATCACTTTCAATTAATCTTGAATGCAAATCAAAGCTTCCACAACTCTAAGAGTCAAAGAACTTCGAAAGCTATCAAAGATAAGATTTTGAACTTTTGGCTAGCAATGTTCTACCACATCAAAATGTCACGCTCAACTTTAAAATATCGATCAAGCTTAGTTAAGTCACCCTCAAACTCTTTTTTCTCCTAGTCAATAAAGATATTATACACCCTTTTCACATGAAAATTGAAATGTTTCTGTCAGTTACCTATATTGCAATTAGGATCGCAACTACTACCAATCATAGGTTCATCACCCAAATTTTTGTCACAATAACTATGAGAAGATTTCTTATAGAATTTAAACAAACGCTCTAGGGTCAACTTCATTTCATTAAACATCTCATCGACTTTCACATTATCTTCATAAATGCGTCCACAACAATGCCTCACATACTTCAACTTTTTTTATAGGATCCAACATTACTGCAATCAACACCATCTTATTCATTTTTTTGAAACCCCCATAATATTTCTCAAACTTATCTTTCATTTTTGCGCCCACAGCTCTCACTGTAGGATCCATAGCTTTCGACACTACTTTGAAATAATTATACAAAGAATCCATAGCTTTCGACGCTACTTTGAAATAATTATACAAAAAAACTATCTCATCAAAATACTCAATAGAAATAATATACAAATTCCCAGACATCCTCTTGGTGGCATCATAGAATGTTTCCAACAAATTGGAAAGGATAATGGCATTTTCCCAATCAATGCAAGTCGGAGTGTCAGAATTAAGCTCAACAGAGAAAGAAATATCATCTTCATCCATCCTTTGAAAAGCTTTTCTTAGCTTTAATGCGGTGTCTAACATTAGGTAAGTGGAGTTTCACCTGGTGCTAATATTAAGACAAATTGAACCCTTATAAGTGATTCTTATACTCTCAAGGTAACCTTGAAATGTTTTAACTCTTATAGGAGAACTCCTCACATACCTAACCACATTTCGAATATGTGCAACAGAATCACATACCTCAACCAAGCCATCATTCACAGCCAAGTTCAATATATGGCCTTATTTGGTTCAGCATTTGAAATGAGTTTTGAGACTCTAAAGTCCCATGGCCAAATTCAAAAAGGTGTTTGGCTCATTTTTTACTCGCTTTGAGGAGATGCGATTGCATCTCAAATGCTCTCCAAAGACCTTTATCCAAAGCATCTTAAGAGGTACTTTGGAAAGTTGCATTTTCAAAATACAACTACAATTTTTTTATTTTTAATCTTTTTATTTTCTATTTTCTCTTCTTTTTTAAGAGAGTAATTAAAAAATAATTAAAAATAAAATTAGTTTTTCAAAAATAAAAATAATTAAAATTAAAAAATAATAAAAATAACTAAAAATAAAAATGAAAGAAAAAAATTCAAATTTAAAATAATTAAAATTTAAAAATATTTTTTGAAAAAATTATTTGAAATAATAAAAAATAATTAAAAAATTGAATCATTTACAAAGAGTATTTTTTACCAAACTACATTTACGCCAAAGTTGCATTCAAATGTACTCTTTAATTATAGTTTATCGAATAGTATTTGCATTTCACTTTTAGCTCAAATGTATTTGCATTTTTCCAAAGTCTCTTGGCCAAATATTGAACCAAATAGTGTTGGGATTTCTAATTGTTCCGGCCGCTCGTTATATACACAAAAACATGTCATGTGTGCAGCGGAAGAAAATAAAATCAAACAGCGCCTTGGATTGTCTTAGAAATCCTCATATACTTTAATCGAAAATCAAAGTTTCTAAAGCTAGTTTAGAAATGTACCTGGATGAGAGAGGTTGGATGCGGCTCTGCTTCTTTGTCCTCTAGCCTAAGAGGTATCGGGCCTCTAGTTCAGACACGCCCCCCGACACCTGTGCGACTTTAAAGATGGAGATTCGAAAAAAACGGCCCTTGGATTATACTAATAATCCTCACGACGTCTCGATCCGAACCCTTCGTTTTCAACCAATAGAAACACAAACTTTATGTATCCGAATTGGTTGATTCTCAAGCTCACTTTCTCACGAAATTTGGCACGTGTATGTGTGTTTCTCTCCGGTGTCTAACCCTAGAACTTGAGCCCCTTAACCCCTATTTATAGAGGGTGGATAAAGGGGAGAGAGAAAAGGGAAGGGGCGGTTTAAACCGCCCCTTTACATCGCCTTACGTGGCAGCCCGATAGGGGCTGCCACGTGTCCTTCCAGCTGGCCACGTAGGCCAGCTGGATGCTGGTCAAAGGTGCTCAAACCTCCTTTGACCAACTACGTGGGCTCCGCCCATAGGGCGGTGGTTAATGGCAGTTTAACCACCCTTGACCAGCTATTTGGGCGGCCCAAATGGCATCATTTTGAGCGGCGATTCTCATCCACGGGCTCTAGACATTCTAGATTTCAAGTCTCTTGAGTTTCGTGATCAAATCATGTCGTTTGACATGCCTAACGTCTCTGTCAAACGGATAGAAAATTCTATCATACTTTTAACAATTTCTAAAAGATAACATTTCTTATCTTCTCTTTTGGATAATTATTCTTATCCAACGATGATGCAGGCATGATGCAACCATTACATCATCAATGACATCATCCTGATGTCATGCCTGTGTCATCTATTTCATCTTTTAATGAGCATTAGAAAAGGGAAACGAATCCCATCCGTTTGAGCTCCTTTTGACTATCCAAATAGTCCTATCGCATTTTCGCGATCTCATCTCCGTTATGGACGTCGCCAGATGTCGGTTAAGGCGTGTGACATTCCTAGGTTCACCCCTGAACTGGCAGTGAGTTTCCTCAAGGAATTGATCGTCCCGAATCAATCCTTAGATCCCACAAACCATGAGTGACGTCTAGCAACATATCACGGCTACCCTGTCAGAATGAAGTGCGAGGACAAAGTGAACCTGTTGGCCTTGGTTCGGTATTATTCAGTCTTTCTATCTTACCATGTCCACATCGAATGAGGGCCATGGTTATTCAAGTCAAACCCACAAATTTGATCATATGCACAAATCTATTTGACGTGCATTCGGCGAGACTCCTCTTGACTTCTGCCTTGGCCAAGACTTTCTAATGCACCATCACACATAGATCACATAGGACATCAACCTCATCTAATGAGGAGACAGATCCCAACTTTTGCCCGCGACTGTGACTTCGTATATGGAGGATTATGACCATCATGTACAGAGGCGGATCAATGATCGGCCAATATCGTACCTGTGAACCACAGTCATCCAATATACAAGCCAGTATCGTGGCTCAGGTCTGAGGACCATTAACACACCAAAGCCAAGAGCGATCGAGACATTGACCAAGCGCGAAGCCTCCATGCTAGTCAATTGCTCTTTTGTCACGTTTAGTGAATTCGATCGAACTTGTTTCGATACGAACACCTGTGTTCCAGCTTAAACGTCTAACGTCCGACGACTTGTGACTCGTCATCCCTATTAGGCATCCAATGCTCAATAGCGAGGCTGCGAATACATTGGTCTCAACCGGGTCGTGGATGCCCAATCCACGATCCTTCGACCAGGAACCAATTTGAAGATCAGGGACCAACTGATGACCCGTCACAATATTCTTGACGCCTCAAGAATGAGTATCAGTTCCAACTTATCTAATGGGCTTTATTCATCTGAATAAAGGGACGAGATGAACAAACACGCGTCTTGCCATTAATGAAATATCGATTGTACAATATTTATGCCATACATGTGACCATCACATGGTTATTTTAGGGCATACTCCTAACAAATAGGCCCTATGAGCTATGTACCTCACGTGTAAAATTTCACCATTTAAGGTCAATAGACACTCTTTAGAAAATTATCTTTTCATATTATCAAGGGAAACATCATTTGCATTAGTATTATCCACAATAATTGTGGACACTTTTTTTTTCTCAATACCCTACTCGTAGATGCATTTCTCAATCAATTTCCTAGTTAATTGCCCTTGTGACTAGAAATCACTATAAAATTTATGATTCATTTGTAAAATTTTCAATCTTCATCAACATAATGTGCAGTTAGACATATATAGTTCATATGATGGATGAAACTCTAGGTATCGGTCGTGAGTGCAATCCTAGACTTGAGCTTACGAAAGGAAGATTTGAACACTTTTTTTTTCACAAAAATACAACTTCATGCAATCTTGGTTCTGCTGTATGTTGCTGTGATTCTTGGCAAATTGCGGGGTTACACCTCATATAGGAGAGGTTCTCATTTGTCACGCTAATTCTGGTGTTGATAATTGAAAATGGCTCGATCTCCTGGACCTCATTGCATGGACTGTTTTGTCGACCTTGTAGTCTGGCTTCTGGAAAAAATGAGATCGTCACCATGCTGTTGGCCCCTCTGAGTTGTGGGTTCTACTGGCTTGCTGCCCTCATGAAGTTTGCAACACCATCTCTTGGCGCCTTGGAGCTGCGGGGACTTAATTCCCTGGTTCTGAGGTTAAGGGGTGTCGGCTGGACTTAGATGGTTCTGCTGTATTTCTCCGTTGCTAATGCTGGGGTGCTTTTCTTCTGATCCTCCTCCAAGTCATGAGGAGCTATGTTGTGGCTGGATCTGGGAGCTGACGATGGCTCAGCTGTCGCGGTTTTCAACTGATGTTGCTCTCTTATTGCTGGGGCTAGTCCTCAGCTGTTTATTTTGTTGCGCTGCTTTTGCTGTGAATGCTGCGTGGTCATGCTTCTCTGGTGCTGAGTTGATTGCTGTTGCGGTGGACGCTGCTGGTTCCTTGGAGCTGCGGGACCTTGCTGTTGCTGCTGGAGCCGGAACCTGTCGACGTCCTTAGCGGGTGGTTGCTGCGGCGCTGCTCCCCTGCCTTCGTACTCGATTTTCAGTTTTCTGGTATTGGTGCTTCGGCCTCTACCCAAGCCTGTTACTGGAGTTTGCTCTACTGGAAGACCAACCATGCTGCGGTTTACTGTGGTGGTGGCTGGAGCTCCTTCGTTATGGCTATGAAGTCACTTTGTGGGTTGTTGTACCCAGTTTGTTGGATGCTGCGTTGTTGTTGTCTTCTCTTCTTGGTCGGCCTCCTGTTTTGGCCATTCTTCTCTTGGCCCTGTTCTGTCGCCCATTGTTTCATCTGTAATTTTTTACTCGCCCTACACCCTTGCACCCTTGGTGACGCACTGTAGCCTTGGGTACGAGGTTTGTGTTCAGCCTCTTTTGTATTGCGTTGTGATTACCTAATATACTTCTTACCTTACCAAAAAAAAAAAACTTCATGCAATCTCTAGCCACAGTAAATCGTGACAAATGTTGTCAAGAGAGGTTGTAACTTACTAATGAAATTTTGAAATCCTACACATTCAACAAGAGAAAAAGGTTGTTCATCGATTATAATTATCTGAACAAATATTTTCCTACAACTCTCTTGATCAAACTTCTATGGAGTTAAGACACTAGTAGTACTGGTATTTCCCCTATCGGTTGAGTCTCACCTACTCTATGTGATGTAAACAATTTTCGCTTCTTGTCTATATTGGTGGGATTCTTTTTGCACTTTTTTACATGCTTCAACATATTTGAAGTACCATGATCAACATCGTATGAATATCAGATCCCACAATAATTACATATCATCATAACTTTTCCGTTTGCCCTTTTTTTGCTTCATGAAAATGAAGCCAAGCTAACGATTTTCGGTTACTATGACAAGATTCAAATTTAGTTACCTTGTTCATGTCAGATGACTCAGCAAATCCTTCTCCATGTCCTGATTTCATTATTGGAGTCATCACAATATTGCTATTCTCCATTTCCATTGATATGTTAACAGAACCTGAATGAAAAAAACAAGAGTTTGGTGTGGTTAGTGACTCAGTCATGAGCACACAAGTCCATCAAGAGAAACCCTTATATATAAATATTTAAATTGAAGTGCATATTTATGGCATAAAAAGAATTAGAAAAGCAGTGTTTCACTAGGACGAACACATAGCCCCAGATGCATCAAGCGCCCGTGACTCAATGCCAATGTTTAGCATAACACCCATTTTTAAAGCAACTTGATGAACTAAACAGACTAATCAAAGATAAACTCGCGACTCAAAGACAAAGAGAAAATACCCGCTTTTATTAATGACCTGTGACCTGCAACTCTGCACAAAGAGAATTAAAAAACATCCTTTTCTATTGATGCTTCCCTAGTGAAACTAATGTCTCAATCAATTATAATCACAATTCCACTAATTTTAGAGATAAATGTCAATAATAATGTCACGTATTTCCCTTTTTAGCATAACATCAATCATCTTAATAGGGCTCAAATTGAAAAACATGATTACTCACCTTTTACTAACCTCTTTTTCAAACACACAACAAAGCCGAGAGAGAGAGAGAGAGAGAGAGAGAGAGAGAGAGAGAGAGCCGAGGAGAGATCGAGATCTAGGCCAGAGGAGCATCGAGGAGAGACTGAGATCAAGACGAGACTAAGATCAAGCAACTGAGATCAACTAAGGGAGCAGGAGCAACAGAGATCAAGTGACTGAGATTGAATGAGGGAGTAACTGAGAGCAGTGAATTGACTAGAGTGATCAAGACAGAAATTGAGAGCAGGAGGAGGAGCAACTGAGATCAACTAAGGAAGCGACTGAGAGAGCAATTGAGAGTAGGATATCGATTGGGGTGATTGAGAGCGAAGAGAGTTGAGATTAGGGTAGGGTTTTTTTGATTTGTGGGTATAGGGTCTTTTTTTCTAGGATAGGTTGGCCCTTTGAGATATGGTTTCATTTAAAAAAAAATTTTGGCCCATTCATATTTTACAAAAACCAATTCGGCTAGGTCAGTTAGATGGTTCCCATCTGAAATCAGGAACCGAACCAATACTCATCGACTTTAAAAAATTGGAACTGAAAATCTAATCGTACCTACCGATTACAATCCAAAATCAGTTGGTTGGGTACGATTTGGTCTAGTTTGGTTGGATTGTAATTTTTTTGCTCAGCCCTAATATCCAGTGCAAGCATTATCTGCAACCATATCCAATTTAATCCTTCCAATGAATTTTGATTGACTAGCATTGACGTGAACATCCTAGCCGACAACCTAATATTTCAATAATATTTTAATTTTTTTATATTTTTCTTTTTCTTTTTCTTTTTCTTTTTCTTTTTCTTTTTCCTTCCCCTTCCCCTTCCTTTTTTCCAATACCATAGATGACCAGCGATGATCATAGAGGACGACCGGCAAAGTTGGACCTCACCATGGCCAGGCAACAAAGAGATGTCACCATGGATATGCCAATCATAAACAGATAGCAATTTCAAAGTGCATATAAGCTCTCCGCATGCCCTATATTTTCTCTCTTAGTTTCTCTCGTTTTCCGTCAAAATAATTGTGTAGGCCTACAGTTTCTGGAAGTGGGATGCTTTAATACTCATGCTCGTCACTTCTTTCGACACCATAATCAAGTGAATCAAGTTCCTCATCATCAAGTACCAAAACAACCTAGTCTCGGCATCGCCGTCTCTTCTTCCTAGATCGTAGCAAAGAACACAAAACCTGATCGTCATTGTCTTGCTTTGCTTCTTCTTCAGAAATGAAGGAAGACAAAATCGAGCTTATGAAATCACCCCTCAAAGATCCATCACGAAACCATGAAGTTTTTTGTCATCAAGGGCTCATAAAGCTCATATCATGAAGGCATGAGCTCGAATTTTCGGCGAGGCAAAGCTTTTTCTGCATCCACTTATCGAGGGTTCTACGATTGAATGAATGTCATCAAGCTCTGGAATCTATTGCTCGAGATTGGAGGCAGAATAGGGAAAAGGAAGGGGAAGGGGAAGGCGAAGGCGAAGGTGAAAAAAATAATAATAAAGGAATTTAAAAATAAAAATAAAAATATATATTATTAAAATATTAGATCACAAACCTGTCGGCGTCCATGTTAACGTTAACCGATCAAAATTCACTTGATTGACTGAATTAGCAAAAAAAAAGTTTAGAAATGAATTAGCATAATTACACTAAACTTATGACTTTTTTGGTAATTTTCTTGCAGTTGTGTCAGGCTTCCACTTAGTGAAATAGTTGAAAACATCTAGAGGTCCAAAAGTTCGATGTAAACCAACATAGTGTCTTAGTTCGAATCATATAATCATAAAGATGAAAGGAAGCGAAACGGTGAAATGATTGATATGAGGTCCCATATCTATTGGGAGATTAACAAATGGGATGAATAAATGAATTAGTCTTTAGCTTGATAGCATTCTTTTTAAGGAATTTTTTGCCCCCACAACATTGCTAATGGTTACCGGTAAAGATCCTCTAAGATACAATAGAGTCTCAAATGAGAATATGAAATATCAATTCTAATATTTCTCCAAAAACCCTCTAAGAAACAAAAGCTATACTTCTTTGAGTAGAATCGTAATATGTATATTAGCGAAAAAATAACAGAGTCTCAAATGAAAATATTAGATAGCAATTCTAATATTTCTCTAAGAGTTCTTTAGGAAACAAAAGCTGTACTTCTCCGAGCAGAATCGTAATATGTATATTAGCAAAAAAATCCTTTTGCAAACGCAACTCTTCATGTCCAAAACTATCAAGTCTGAAGAGTTGCAACCATTGAACATAATTAATCAATTAAAAAAATAATCACAACTTCTAAGTGTTAACTTATTATTTTAATTGCACGCACACAAGCAGATATAGTGAGTCTAGTGCCATTTACCTATTTCTCTAGGCTAAAGTACATCACAAGTGCCAAAACTTGTGTACGGCATGCACTTTAGTGCCAAAACTTTCAAAATATTTTACATTAATGCCATGTTTGGAGAAAATTGCGTACTTCAGTGCTAATCCGGCCAAACGAATTGCATGGATTTTTTAATTTATTTTATTATCTTATGTGGCAAATTTTTACAACCATGGTGGAAATCCAACGTGGCTTGTGCAATAGCAAAAATGAAAAACAATGTTGCTCGATCGTGATTTCTATTTGTTGGTCTTCGGTAGAAATCCAGAAATCAACCGCTCGTGGATTCGCCATCGTTGATCGCTCATGGAGTCGGTGCCGTCGTTCACTTGTCGTGTTGGTCTTTGATCGGTCGTGGAGTCGCTGCTGTTGCTCGCTCCCTATCGTGGAGTTGCCACCGTCATTTTCTTACTTCAACGGTCCTCTCTCGTGGAGTCACCACCATTGCTCGCTGGCTACCGTCACTCGCTCACTACCGTCGCTCACTCAATTTCATTCATCCATTGGTTAGGGTTTGTAATGTTGGGTTGAATTTGGGGATTTAGGATTTATAATTTGGGGTTCAATTTGGAGATTTAGGTTTATATTTGTAGCGCTTCAGAACGCTACCTCAAGGCTTACTCATTCCTTAGTCTGTTCTTAATATATTAATTTTTCAATTAAGCGCATGCGAAAACAAATTGAATCCCCAGACAAATATAATAGCAGGAATAGAAAACCAACAATCAACATACAGCAAAACCTCATTTTATTAATTTACTGTTAACTTTGGAAAGTTCGTATCTACAAGCCCGACTTCAGGGCCACTTTCTACAACCACAAAAGGATACAGGATTAGAGTTAAGATTAACACTACTCCTAAATAAAACTACTCCATAAAGATCCACGTCCACATCCTCTACTCAACACCAATAATCGACAGGGGTCCTAGGGTCGTCGTTCGGCTTATAGGTCTATAGTTACCCATCACTGACATCGCTCAGGTCTGATAGCGGAATCTCCACCGGGTTAGACTCCTTTGGCATCTCGGTATCTATGTCCATCGGGATCCCATGACCTACTCGAGGATTGCTCATACTTATGGACGAGGGTCTAAAAATAGAGTAAATAACCACAATGAGAACACATCTCAGTAAGCTCACCCATAATCTCACTCAGGACATTACATACTCTCAGATTGAGCCCTAAGTATGTAATCTTAGAAATCCAAGTCAAGGCAGCCAAAGGGTACTATATTAGGAAAAGGCAATAATGACTCGACTAACAGAATAGTCAGGCATGCATGCAAATCACAACTAGCATAGTTATCCCATGCAACTGCATGCACGTGCCATGCTTAAGTTTGAGCTTTAGCTTAACAACATAACTTAGTTCGCAAATAACAATTCAAGCTCGTGTCTCAACCTGCATAAATGCCTCACTACGTAAAGACTCAAGTTGGCACATCTTCTCAAATCCATGCCCTCGCATATATGCCTCCGGCGCGTATAATACCCAGGTGCATAATAACATCCCAGTACCTCAACCACGTATATACGCCTTATTAGGCAAAGACCCAGGTTGGCACCCTTATCACTCCAGCAATCCCACGTCACACACGTCCAGGCACACCAGTCTTATCTCACCGTTTCTTCCATCGGGCCAAACCTCCACTACTCGAAATCCGCCATGCAATATGTTGACACTTGATTTTCAACCATTTTATTTTTTAGAAATTTTTTTTAGAAAATCCATAAAAATTCAAAACAATAAAAAATCAACTTTGGGGACCTCGGCCTAGCCTAGGGAGCCAATTTTGAGCAAAAAATAATTTTTCATATTTTCAGTATTTTTTTGCATTTTATTTTTTTAAAATTTATTTTTTAAAAAAAATAAAAAAAATGAGAAAATTGAAAAATTAACTTTGGAGGCTTGAACCTAGCCTAAGGAACCAATTTTAAATAAAAATAATAATTTCCCTTATTTTTCACATTTTTATTATTTTTTAGAAAATAGAAAAATAATGAAAAATTAATAAAAAAAATAGCATTTGAGGCCAGAAAAATACGAAAAAATAGTCCATATTTTTATTTTAATTTAATTTTCATTTTGGTCAAAGAAATTTTGAAAAAATTAATCTAAAAATGGGGTTTTCTTTGTTAATCTGATTTTCAAATTAATTGAAAAAATTCTAGAAATTTCATTTTAACTCTGCAATTTGCAATTTTTACATTTTTCGAGTTGTGTCATCCCCCTCTATTTTCTAAAATTACAACTCAATCCAAAAACCCACAAGAATTGCCCAATTTCGCTGAAAAGGACTATAATGCAATTTTCAAATTTTCAGTTTAGTCCTCAAAAACACATAAAGTGCAATTAAAAATTCCCTAGGGGCTAAAAAGAAAATCAAAGCACGTCACCCCCTAGTTTTTGACCTTGTGAATCCATTGGTGATGTTAATGTTTGCAAGAAAGCCATCTAAGGCTTGGTTTTTGCAAAATGATCCTTCGGGTCAATTTTTAATTGAAGGAATTCATGTCAAATTTGAATTAAATAGACCCGTGACCTAGGTTCCCCGAATGCTATTCATGCCATGTAATCTAAATCTTGGGCCAATTTGATGTTTCACGGACATTTGGACACTCAATTTGAAAGAAAAACAAAATCAGGTCGAGTCGGATTGGGTTGACCCGACCCAGTCATTCTAGAATCAGAACCATTCTGGTTCTTGGGGTTTCTCTTGCGCGCGAACAGCTTTCGAGGAGGGGGGCTAACAGATTGAGGGTTTCCCTTAGCGTATAAAATGGAAGGCTCCCATTCAGTTAAAAGGGAGATTCTCCTGTTACAGAGACAAAAAAAAAAAAAACGAGAGAGAACGAGCTCGGGAGAGAGAGGAAAAAAGACTGATAGAGAAGGATCCGAGGAATCGCCATTTTTCTCGCTCAGAGCTCGCACTGTAAGAGCTCGGGGAAGGTGATCCAATGACCATCTAGTCACGTAGACACTTCAAGGAGCTCCTCTGAGCTCTGGAAATTGACCGCCGCCGATCTAATAGCCTGAGACTGCTTAAACAGGTGAGCCAAACTCTCGACCTTGGCTCTGTGCATCAATGGTGGAACTCGTTCCCGTTCATTGTGCTTAAGTTTTCTTGAGGCATATGTGTCCTTGGACGTCCATAAGCTCGGCCCTGTCTTGTTTTTGCATTGAAATCGCGAGAAAACCCCGAGTTGAACCTCCTTCCAGCGGCGGTTTCATCACGACTTCGCCAGGCAATTTTAGCAATCGCAAGGTCGATCAGGGCTCAAGGTAAGTTTTCTGATTACTTGAAGGAACTTCTCTATAACGGAATTGAGTGGTTATGACCTAGATTGCCTGATTGAGTCAGGCATAGCCGCGGCTGTGCAAGCTTTGATCAAGATGTTTTAGCCGTTAGATTTCGTTAAAAAATCAGATATCTTGATTGGGAGCAGATTAGTGTTTGTTTCGCGCTAAGAATAGATCGATCGGAGGTATTTTCACCGTAGGATCTCTCCGAATTAGTTCCAACGGTTCATTCTACGTCAAGTCCATCGGAGAAGACAATGCCACGTCATCCGTTGACTTGGTCAACGCTGACGTGGCGGCGGCGTGGAGCTGCCACATAGCTACTTGACCGAGTCAATTATGACGTGGCGATGACGTGTCATGCCACGTCAGATCGGTTGTTGAACCGATTATGATTTATAATGGACTTGATCCAACGGCTGATTTGGTGCCACGTGTCACATTCTTAGAATTTCTGGAGATAATGATCTCTAAATTTGGATTATTCAAATACTTTTAGAAATAAAAATAATAATAGAGAATAGACGGTCAAGATTAGTCTCCCTTTTAGTCCCAGCCGCTAGATCCGGTATGTCAATCGGACGGTGGAGATGTGGTCTTTCGGTTAAATCGCGACCGTAGATTCGGTAAAAATAACGAATGGTCCAGATGATGACACGTGTGAGCTTGTAGACCGTTGGATAGAAAATGGGCGGGAAAAATAAAAAAATAGGCGAAAACTTTGAAAATTCTGAAAATTCAAAATAAACCCCCAAAACTATGTTGTTTAGTGCGGGCTTAGGGCTTTTGGATTCTGGGCCGGGCCGGGTAGTGGGCCGGGTCCATTCGACCCGGTCCGGAGAAAATAATAAATAATAATAATAATAATGAAAATAAAATTTAAAAATTTAAAAAAATCAATCAAAAATCACAAAAATTCATAGAAATAAAACAAATTGTTGTTAGAAAATGTAGAACATGGTTAGAAAAAATATGGAAAATTCTAGAAAATAGTGAATAAAAATTATAAAATATAAAATCCAAAATAAAATAAATATAAAATATAAAATAGATAATAAGTAAGTAATAAAATAATAAATAAATGAAATAAAATAAAAAAAGTAAAAAGTAAAATAAAAAATCAAAATCAAAATAAAAAAATGGAATGATAAATAATAATAAATAATAAATAAATAAAATAAGTAATAATAATAGAAAATAAATAATAGAAAATAAAAAAATTAATTAATTAAAAATTCAAAAAAATTCTTAGAAATTGTGCAAATTAGGAAAAAAGCCACATTCAATTGGTTTGACCTATTTTCACATTTTTGGACTTCTCGAGACCTTTAAAATGACCATTTTGCCCCTCTAGTCAATTTGACCCAAATCATTCCAAACCACCCGTGAACCTAATTGACATGATTTCTAGGCCCTTTAGGCCCCTCTAGGCTCGTTATGACTTGATTTGAAGTAATTTCTCCTTGAATTGATTTTTTTATTGCACTTTTATTTCGATAATTGCGATTGATAGGAAAGATACTCCCATTTGCATGAACCCATTAGATTCTTAGAACCTACCTTACCTAATCTTGCCTGCATGAATTTCTTAGATGGAAATCACTCAGTTTAGGTACCGAAAGGGCGTCAATAGTAATATTGACGTAACTAAGCTCCCGAACCCAAAATCTCTAGTTTTCGCAAAATCGAATGATACCTCCTAATCGCTCGATTGGGTTTCCAGTCATACCCTCTAAAGAATGGCTAGTGGCAACTCCAAATGCACGTACATCGATGCACATGTTATCCGACCACACTAAGGTCGATCTCGATTTTAAAATTTCCTGACGCGATTTGGTATGAGCTTAGGAGAGCTCGAGCTAGGCCTCTCGACATTTCGAACGGGCCTGGCAATCCATTAGCTTTCTTTGCCACCCTTCGGGGAGGGTCGCGACACAATGCTATGGGCTCAGGCCAGTATGCAACTCTATATTTCACATATTAATCCATCAAGCATGCTCAGGCAAATCAATGTGAGGCAATTACAATCGGGCAGATTTTTCCATCTTGCAATTCAACAATCAATCAAATATAGACTCGGCTATATTAATTTCATGACCCGACACAATGTCTAAGTCAATCACTTCGTCTATTGCTCACACTTTTGCTGAAATTGTCTAATTTTTATTTTTATACTAAAATATGTATTTTAGCCCCACGATATCTCAATAATTGACCCTAAACACATATGGACAGCACGTGAATATTTTTCTAGGCTCGTGAATAGTACTCATGGTGTCGTGAACAGTACCACAGAAAATCATTCATGCTCGGTTTCGCCCTAAATGTTCCAAAATCTCATTTTTCAGTATTCAAACCTTACCCGATCATCATCAATACCCATGGACAGCCTAAACCCGACATGAACAGTACCACATCGGGCAGGAATAGTACATAGAGCATGCGAACAGAACCGATTTTCACAAAAATCGCCAAATCAATCAATTTTTTTCTATACCGATCTACCTCGGATCACACCCTAGAGTTTATCCAAGAATTATCAAATATCCTATTCTTATTTTAGGGGAAAAACTTACCAGAAATTTAGCAAAGAAGCCCCAAATCAAACTGGAACAAAGGCGGCTTCAAAAAGGCAGCAGAAAAAAAATAACGCGCAAGGCTGGTTCAAAATGAAATTTCCAATGATTTAGAACTAATCTAGGGCTAATTCTTGCGTCAAAATTTCAAGGAAAGAAAGAAGAATAAACTCACAGTTGGTCAGAAATTCAACCGACGTGACGACGACTACAAATATGGTGAAAAACTGACAGAACCGCAACTTGGAAAATAGCCTGTGCAGGGGTCCAGTTTTGCTTTTGTTTAAGAGTGTTCCGAGGTTGATTTTGAGCTGAATTTTTGTGGATAACCACTAGAAAGATAGGTGAAGATGAGATTAAAATGGCGTGTCAAAATGACGACATCTGGGTAGTGAAACGAGCGACATAATAGGCTGTAATGGTGGGACTCTGTTCTAACCAAACAAGAGAGAAATATGAGAGAGAGAGAGAGAGAGAGAGAGAGATTGTGGCCGAAAATAATGGAAAAGAGAGAGAAAAATGGCCATAAATATCTTTATTTCAATTATTAGTGTCGGGTTACTATTCACTAATTAACTCGGTCAAAAAGTAAGAATAAGATCGAGTACTATTCATCAATTTAACATAAAGAATACTAATTTGATTGACAAGATTGATTTGACATTTAGCGAGACATTTCTCGAGATTTGTGCAAATCAGGACTAATTGGGTTCAAAATGGACTGATCAGGGCTCAAGCACGAACGAGATCAGACACTAAATCACTCTGGATTAAAATTCTAATCTCACAAAGAAAGCAAGAATTTTACTACCCACTATCTAGGGAGTCTAAAGCAAACCGAGGCGAAACGCTTATTTCTAATCCCCTTTTCAATTCAATAATTTATCGTCCAATTATTATCTCTCAATTCTCGAAAATCTAATATTATTTTTCATGTAAACGATCGAAATTCGGGATGTTACAATATTTGGGTGAATTCAGTTTCAATGACGTTGTTTGCTCTTTAAATTGCTAAATCGGCCTTCGATGAGCCATGTTATCCTCCACGTAGACTTTCCAACAAGCCATGTATGCTTTAGATAGAACTTGGCACTGAAATGAACAATTTCAAAAAAACTCGGCACTAAAGTGAACGTTTTGAAAGTTTTGGCACTAAAATGCATGCCGTATATAAATTTTGACACTTGCAATGTACTTTAGCCCATTTCTTTATTTAGAATACCACAATAGCCTTCTAACTCGTAAAGTGTTTCACACTTTCCTTTTTATCTTATATGGAATGAAGTAAAGGCACTTTACTGTTTGTTTTGCTAACAAACTTCTATAATATCAACATGACTTTCACGTCGCAACAAAATCAATCAAGCATGTTTCCCAGATCTCAGGTGTCTGTTCATTGCACAAGGAATCCTTCTCTACTATCACAGTCATTACGACATTGTAAATCCTAAAGATTTTGGCAACCCTACTATTGCTTTTGAGTGATGCATAAAAATGAACTCACCTGGATTCACTTGGAGGGGAAGTGGAGAACCATTGAGGTTCTGTCCTCATCGTAGAACCTGTAACGAGAAGTTTTCGGCCATTGAAGCTGTGAACTCGATAATGGTACACCCGAATTCATTGCAACTCAAGGAACCGATGTTTGCTGTGCTTGCGACTAAATTATTTGCATAGAGTAAATATATCATGAGATTATACGAGTCTAGTCGCACGGCCAACGATGATATAGTGTTCCCAGACACGTCTTTTTTTTTTTTTTTTGTCTCTTAGGAGATATCTGTTGAATGTGGTTCATACTCTCCTACACCAAAGAGCTTTTACGATTTAAGTCTATATTTTTTCTTTAACAATTTGGATTTGGGCTCATGAATAGTTATTGCTACTCTTTTTCTCTTATAATTGAGAGATGTAACAAGAGGCGTGAGGTGCAAATTATAGTGGAATCCTCCGCTAAATATAGCTCTAGTTTAAGGGTCAACCAGGATAAAATCTCGTGTCTCAATTTTTCTTTCTCATTTTATGTTTTATTTCGATTTAATTGTGCGTCAAATCCTAATAACATTCAATAAAATTGGAACGAAACGAAAGGCACCATTTAGAGCGACCAAAAGGGATGGCTTTTTGTTCCCACCACAAACTCATGCACAAGCCCAAGCCACGAGACAGGGAAGGCAGACGCGTGAAGAAACATATGCACGAGAAGAGGATCAATCTCACAGGACCATCGACAGTTCATATAAATTTCATGTTGTCTTATAATTCCTATTTCTCCCATTAACTGGAATCAATTACAGAAAAATTTGATTGTGAAATTGTGCAATGTAACCTATCGGCCTGCGTGACTACACCACAATCCTCATGTGCCCGGAAACCTTTGCTAGGGAAATTGCCCATTAACATATCCAATTGAACCTACATTCACTCAAAAACTTAAACTATTAAGTTTTGGGCAACTAAGATAATATTAATTGTACAACATTACATCAATTCTTCAATATTCTCTAATACATTCTACACGTGTATCTCAAAACATTGATCATGAGGAGTGACTGTGCACCAGCTGGTGGCAAACAACTCCAAATAAACCAAGCAAGCTGTGAACTGATCTTTCTTTTTGTTTTGTTTTTGAATTTCGATTAGCCATTTCTTTCAATGAGCTGAGGACATCATTTTCTTTTATAGTTAATAAGTCATTTTTTCTCTATTTAAACTTTTAAATATACATAATCAAGAACCAATTTTTTTTCATCTGAACTTTTTGTTCTCGAGACATTTTCCGTTTATATTTAATTTGCATTTATCAGTTTTCTTTAAATATCTTATTTAGTTCTTTTAAAATGGATCAATATTCATCAAATTTTATTTTTAACGTTACAACTAATATTTACCTTTCTTCTATTAATAATTCGGTTAATTTAGTTTTGTCGCATTTTCTATATTTTATCCATTGTTAACGGAAATTAAGGGCAAAAGAGAGATTTCTTTCAGAAACATTAGATGAAAATATACTTAGGCTCATTAACGCTCCGTTTGTTTCACGAAAAATAACTTCCTGGAAAATGTTTTTTAGAGTTTTCGGCGTTTGGGGGGCGGAAAATAGGCTAATCCTAGAAAACATTTTTCTCTTATGAAAAAATCTCTTTGAAAAATGTGAAAAACGTTTTCCTCATTTTAAAAAGAGGAAAACATTTTCCTCATCTTTTCTTCCTTGTTTCTTTTACATTTTCTTTTCTTTTCTCGTTCTTCCTCCTTCGCTACTATTCCTTCCTCCGCGACCGTCGACCGGCCACAGATCGCCTCCGCCGGTCGCCACCAGTCGCCGAAAATCAATTCCTTAACAAACGACAGAAATTATTTTTCAGTTTATTTTTAAGTATTAGCCAAACACCGAAAATATTTTTATTTTCTTGGAAAACGACTTCCTGAAAAATGTTTTCCGAAAGTATCACATTTTCCATGAAACAAATGGAGCCTAAAAGTCATGTGCCTTTCTCATTAGACAAGTATTGTGTAACAACCGAAAGTTTGGGGGCAAATATATACTGCTAAGAATATGATAGCACCCTGTTTTTCCAATTCGGCAGGGTTTTTCCATAAGTGGACAAATATCCTTTTTTTTTTAATGAGCCCTAAATTCATGGGATTTTAGTGTCATTCTACTCAAAAGAACTACTTTTACTTTGTGAATTTTTTTAAAAAAATTTTGAGGAGCTATTTGTTTGTGATTATTGATACCATGTGTCATATAGCAATCTGGCGTATCGTATACGGTGTTTGCCGGTTCAATCATATTTTGTACAATTCAAGCCGATTTAACCCTTTAGCATTTAATAATCCAGTTCAATCTTCGCAACGGTTCTGAAAATACATGTTGTGATTTAGCAGGATAAATAAAATGACATATTTCTTTTCGACGAGATTTTAGAATAGCCGTGAAAGATCCTACTATTATATAACTCCCACACCCTTGTACTTATAAAGTCCGTACTTTTTAGAAGCTTGCTAATCTCCTTATCATCATTACCAGCCGAGTAAAAGTGCGTACTTTTTACCACCATCCAAATTCGTCCGAGGTTTACATCCATACAGAAGCAAATGAACCCAAGACCCTTTTGAGGGAAGACGATGAATATCAAAAGAACTTATCGAGAGGATGTCTTTAAATATTATTAAGATGGTTTGTTAAATATTAGGCATAAGCATGGAGAACTTGGAGAAGTTATGCTTCAACTACTTTGTACATTCCCAAGGCTCTCTCTTTAAATACACAATTAGGTGCTTGTCGTTTTGATAAGGCACTTCAATAATATCGTATGACTAGAATAGATTTCAGCAGCGAATTAAGCTTTTATTCAATCCAAAAGCAACCTCGTGAGAGGTTTATTCTAGTACATAATATTGATGCCTCACGACATGAGTGTCATGTGCTTTCACAATCCTGAAAACCCGCAAGCCAAACCTAAGGGACGTATATCAGCATATAGAAATGGAGGAACTCGAATACTTCTATCATTTAAGAGAGCCTTTGAAGCTTCAAGCACAGACATTGGGGTTTTGGAGGAGGTATGCTTCGACGGCCTTGAGCGTTCGCAAGATTTTCTCCTTCTCCGCCTTAACGTCCTCTTCTTTGACCTCAACATCACTTTTGATGGAGCATGTGACCGCAATCTAGCTCTTGCTCCCACCTTCTGGCGTCTGCTCAAATTTGACTTCGCGAGCGATGGATTTAAACTTCTCCTTCAGATCGATCATGGTATGCCTGTAAGTGACTAAGTGAGAGTCTCCCTGTTCAGCTCATCCACGCGGCTCTTGGTGCTAACAATCCGACTGCCTAGAACCAATAGGAGATCGTATACCATGGCATACTTGTATAAAGCCGTAATATATCTTTAAGGTAGACACACACACACACACACACACACACACACACACACACACACACACACACACACACACACAAAACAAAAAGGCGTATGGATATAGCAACAATGCATAGTTACCTTCAATGGCATTGATCTGCTTTATGGTTCCAACCCCTCCATCGCCTTGGATGATGTCAATACTCTTGATAGCTTGAGGCATGAGTTTGTGAAACAGGTTATGAGAGTCCACAGGTATGGCCTTGAACAATCTCGCCGGTGGAACCGTGGAAATATATTCATCTGTGAAAGTAAAGAGGCCCATGATGCTTATTGAGTTTGGTACAAGAGAAAAATGGACAGTGCGATCCAAGAAAGTTAGGTTCAGGAGGTTTTTTGAGCCTGGGATGGAAGAGATGAGAATGAGAAATTATTTACGGGTTGGAGGGTAAGAGCCCTCGTTCTTTTCCGAAGTAATTAATGTGTTACGAATCAACATCAATGAAACCCAAAATGACACATTGGTCCAATCTCGATCTCGGCACATAAATTACCCTCTAAGGCTAACTCTAAAATCTCCTATCTACTCCCACTTTATAGGTGTAATTATAAATAGTAATCGATAGCTTTCGAACTTTCTTTTAGGTAAAACGATTTTCAAATCATGGCAAAAGTCTTGTGCATCGATCACCCAGGCGCTTAGAAATTCATTTCCTGCTAAATTTTTTCAATATGGAAAGACTAAAGTGTCATAGTATACATCACACTGGACACGTAAGGATCACGTCGATTTATCAAATCACAAATGAGGTTTGGATATGGTACAGCACCTTCAATCTCTCTCTTATCTTGCAGTTTAGCTATTTTGATGCATTACTAAACTTGTGGCAAAAAAGGGGGCAGAGCCCCTTCAGCATCTTTCTTATCATAGGTGGAAGCTGATCCTATGTCATCTTTTCTCCACAATACGTCGCTTATGATACCCTATCTCGGAAGGAGCATTTTTTTCGAACTATAAATCTTAGACAATAGTAACCACGCACAGGACAGCCACGCCGGTGCGCACATAAGGCGGCCCTCAATTTCAATTTCGACTAAACAGAATACGCCCTGTAGATGGAAAAATGTCGATTGAATAGTTCGACGCTCTTAATTTGTACCGACAGATCTACTCAGATCAGAGTCTCTTAGGATCAAGAACTCCCGACCCGAAGATTGAGCTTTTCGCATTCCGTTCTAGACCTGTCAAAAGACCAAGGCCCAAGACCTACTGCGCCTGCAAAACGCAAGGGCCCAGATCCAATTGGGCTTATTTGACACCAGCACCTACAGAATTAGACTGTCAATTGGACAGGGGCCGCGCGAACGCAGGCCCCCACTGCCACAAATTATGACGTAGGCTCAGCCACTTTGGACTGACCTTAGATTAGCACCCCTCCGCAAAGTGCAATGGAGGTCACTAACCTAGGCCATGGGCCTTCTTGATCGCTCATCGACCCCGTCCAGGTAAGTATGTTGCGATTGCACGCCAGGCTGAATCTTATTCTCTCTCTACCTCCTCTCTCTTCATCTGCAATATCTATGTGGGACACTACAGGGTCCTAAGATACTTCACCCTGTCGTGTCATGTGAAATTTCTAAATGGCATTTTCTCGGTTAAACCATAGAATCGCTTCGACCCCAGAACTGCATAATAGTCGCTGTTTCGTCCTTTCAGACATGGACATTCTGTCGGTCGCCCAAACAACTAAGAACTGCTCTTTTTATTGCCTTGTACAGCATGTACACACACACACAGGAGATACAGTGACCATTATTTGTTGCTGGATCACCTCATTTGCAACATCAGCAACTCCGGTTTTTCCACATATTGCTTCCACTCGTTGCAAAATCTGGCCACCGTAGCTCCGTCCAAGACTCTGTGATCCGCACCCACGTTTACCTGATTTAAGGAACAAAGACTTGTGTCAGACGCAATGATTTACTCGTCAAATAATAAGATTTCATCCCATCCCGGTACTTATGTCACGTGGCTTATTGAATGCAGCTAACCAGGTCGAGATGCTACTCTTTTCAGGCAATGCAAAATGTTCTTTCTATTTCCTTCTGAAAATTGTTCCTACTTACAGTCATGATAGACACTGGATACACATCTCCATCATCTGCAAACTGTGGAGCGTTCTGGATCCGCCCGACCGCAATGATGGCAACTTCAGGCAAGTTCAGAAGGGGGGAACCAAACTTCCCACCGATTGCTCCAATGTTGCTTAACGTTATTGTTCCCCCAGATATATCTTCTGGATTGAGCTTGTTATTCAATGCGAATTGTTGCAACCGTGACAGCTCCTTTGTTATCTAATCACATCATAAACAAGTGTCAGCTTTAAAGAAGTGGCTTCTTGTTGATACGATTCTTATTAGTGATAAGAAAGAAAACTTCCCCCTGCAAATCATTTTAAGGTTCATCGGTTACTGGGAGAGAGGTGCAGTTCAATTGAGCGGTTTTACCTGAATGTTACAGTGCATGAGTAATTCTAGCTACTGGATGTGGGTTTGAATAACTGAAGAGATAAACGCTGGCAAGAAGCATTTGTCGAGGACTTCTTTTATGTGTTATGCATGAACAACATCAAACTGAATGGAAGGGATTACAAAAAGAAGGTCACTCACTACTCACGTTGTCCCTAAATTTTCTCACTACTATTCTCTCACAATAAAGAAGCGACAAACTTCCAGATAATTGGAAGTAAATAATAATATAATTGAACAAAAGTGAGGTCACATTCAATGACGCTTATGTGGAAACAGTAAAACTAACCTCCAAGATAGACAGAGACTGAACATTTTTAATATTCGGTACAACAAGACCGTTTGGAGTAGCCATAGCAATTCCTATGTTGTGCGAACCTGCAGGAAAGAACATCCAGCTTTTTTTAGTAATCCAAAGAAAACCAGAATCAAATCACATCAATCATGACTAATTTCTAGCACACACAGTAAAGTCAAACTAGCAATCCCCATGCCAAAGCAGCTAACCTTTAAGGATGACTTCAAATGATTCCTCATTGAAGCAACTGTTCATTATGGGATATTTGCTTAAAGCCATTGAAAGTGACTTTATCAACAGCGGCAGAAAAGTGTGCTTGACATCTGGATCTGTGTTATTGTCCTGGAAAGATGCTTTAAGTTCCACCAGAGCATCACAGTTTATCTCCTCTACATAATGAAAATGTGGTACTTTGGCAGCCATGGACATTGACTTAACCATTGCTCGCTGGAATCCCCTGAAAGAACACGTGAGAGCTACTCTGTTTAAATAAATTTTAGTGAGCTACTAAAAGAACCTCATGCCACAGAAATTTTCCCTGAAGACTGCTGAACAAAAGGGGGGAAGACAAAAACAGTAGCAGATGAATCTAACAAATTAATCGATGTCTAGTATCTTAGGCAGCCAAGCGGTTTATATTGTCGAATCCTTTATCCTTGTTTTTTAATATAAATGATGTCAAATAGTCAAACAGAACTTCATGAAGAAAGCACCACCTGGACAATGGAAATAACCATATCAGACACCTGAAAAACTATGATTAAATCCCACGACCACGTTATGGAGGCTTATCCATGAGATCTTATCAGAATTCTGTATGCTTACGTGTACTCTTCACGCATAACAATCTTACCAGACCAAAAGAAACCCCAATTGATCTCAAATTTATTTTCAGAAAATCCAGGGCATGGCAATACCCCTCAAAGAGACAGAAACAATGAAAACATCATCACTGCCACATTTTCCATTACGGATAAGCCATAGTATGTTCTCTGCCTACTGCTCGCATCTGCAGGCCCCGAAGAAAGAGAGAATTGTTATGCTAAATCAAAGCTCACCTCAAGGGAATCGTTTCATCATTATAATGCCATCCAGATTTAGCTGATACATTTTGGTGAGTCTGTGTTCCTCCCGATAACTGCTCCTCATGATCAGTACCCAGAGAGGCAGAACTATCTTCCATAATTCTTTTGTCAGCAGCATATCTAAGAACATCTTCCTTTAGCACTCTGCCATCCCTTCCAGTACCATGCACATCAGTTATGTCTATGCCATATTCTTTGGCAAGACCTCGAACTGCTGGTGTTGACAGGACTCCACATTTTTTGCTTTTTATCATCTCAGACGTTGGAGAACTGGCATTTTCTAAACCATCACAAGCCTCCATCAGAAGATGTGGATCCTCGACAGCCATCTTTAGAAGAGTCTCTCCAACCTACAGTTAGCAAACTTGAAAGCATAAAAACTGGGTAGAGTTTCTCTCCGTAGTTTGCAGATAAAAACTAACTCAGAAAACGAAGGAACAAATCTTTAATAACAAAAGCATTCCTCGAATAATAATAAAATCAAAACGAACTCCACTTAATGCTAAGATCTATACTTTGCCTATTACTCAAATTCCTGATGCCTACATCCTTGTCGAGGATGAATAACCTCGATAACACCTTACAAGTGCGACACGGATCACGTAGGTTTGACATGTGATTCTTTGCAATATGTAATGTTATTATAAAAGTTGAAATGCGAGTCTTTCCAAGTTCTATAGCAACAATTTCGCTCCTTTTTTATCCATTTCCTCTGCACGTTTTTATTGCTTTACCAGATAATAACTCCTGACTGAATATCATGTGCTACAGAAGAAAACAACATATTGGCTAATTCTTACCTTCACTATATCACCAGGGTTGTAATTAATGTGGGCAACTTTTCCTTTGTACCGACTTGTTATTTCTATGGTCGCTTTGTCACTCTGAACTTCACAAAGTGGTTGGAATTCTTCGATCAGATCCCCCTGCCAGAATAAAATGTCGATTCCTAAATATGGCAACTCAATTTTCGCATTTTATATCTCCATATGCATGTATGCCTGTGGGTGAACAAAGGTAAGATGCTTTTTAATACAGCCTACTTCCATAATTCAGTTAAGCATCCTTATTGCAGAAATCACTTGTCTATATCCATCTACCGAGCAAGAAGACAAATGTTCTTCACTTTATCAGCAGGTAGCACCAACAGCATTTGAAGACTAATGATTACACGGCCACGCTTCATCTACGCTTGTATCCATGTCTCAGAGTAAAGATTCAAAGCTAGTTTCACAGACTCACCTCTTGAACAAACCATTTGAGAAGTTCGCACTCTGCGATGCCTTCACCGGTCTGTGCCAGTGGCACATCGACCATCCCAGCAACAGGAGCATCCCTCAACGCATCGCTCGAAAAGCCACACGCCTTCATTCTACAGAAATCTTCGAACTACAGAACCGAAGGAGAAACAAATAACATGAAACCATCGAACAATCAATTTCGGTAATCCCCAGACCTCAAACCGGCTTAACCGACACTCTTCCGTCGCCTACACAAAAATCCCTTTCACGTCGCATCGATCGAACTCAGAGAAACTAAGAAAAACTCGAGCAAACCACGTGCGACGCGCCAGATATACTCACTCGGAATCGAAGATCGCTCGACAGAAACGCCGCAGTCGCGAGGGGAGCGCGGCTCGACCCCGCACAGCCGCTCCGAGTCGGAGGTTTTCCGAGCTCCGGCGCCGCGAAACCCGGCGACGGACACGGAGCTTGACGGGCCGCCGGGATCGGCCACCGCCGGCAGCAACTCCGCCGCAGGTCGCGCCAAACGCTCCGGCCGATCATCGTCCTCGTCGCCGATCGGGATGTTCCGGCCGAGATCCGTATACCGGGGACCGAGTGGATGATGTATACTGGGATTTTGCTGACTTTGGTTGGACTCGGGAGACTGCACTTTCGCCTCGCGGCAGATGAGAGATTAGTTTACAGCATTTTTCTTGCAGGCAGTGGAGACCGGAACATGGGAAGGCTGCTCGATAAGCGTCTGCCGTTTGCATGACCTGGCCGTTTATATCTGCCACGTCATCAGCGGTTATATAATCATCGGATAATCTCACAACATTATATCAACGTGCGGGTTTTGCAAGCCTTGATACTTCGTGGAGAAATCCGAATAATGGTATGAAATGTCTTAATTTTCTTAAATAAGACTTTGAAATGAACTATAGTTCAAATAAATATGTAAAGTGATTATGTCAGTCTTAAATAAAGACTTAAAATAGCCATATGACAGTTCTAAATAAGGGTCTGAGCTCATCGGGCCATCAAACATTCCTATCGATCAATGACATTTTCGTTTGAAGACAAATCAATTATTTTTTAGCTTTTTTATATTTTCTTTTTTTTCACATTTCTTTTTTTTCACTACTACAGCAGGGTGGCCCTCACCTAGCCCTATTCGACATTGTGGGTGGCCAACCGACGATGGCGAAGAAGAAAGAAAAAATAAAAAAGAAAATAATAATAATAATTCAAAAAATAAATGTACATAATAAAGATGTCCTTGGCCAACCGAAAGGTCAAACCTTTATTTGAAACTATCATGGCCACGTCAAGTATTTTAGATTGTTATTTGAAATAATATCCACTTTAGGCTTTTAATTTGAATTTTTCATAGTTTAATAAGAATAAAAGATTGCCTAAAAAAATTAGATCTATTGTACGGATATCAATTTAATTCGTAAACCTTTCAATTAACCAATTTAGTCCTAATTATTTCGACGGTTTGCTAATTTTTGTCTACAATCATGGACATGGACGTTGGCCAATCATAACGTGTACAATATGTTGCATTTTTTAAATATTTTATTTTATCTTCTTTTTTTCGACGGTCGCCGATCTTCGACAACTGGCCACATGCAAATGCTAGTGATCGATGAAAAAAGAAAAAAAGAAAAAAAATAAAGAGTAAAGAAAAAGAAAAAGAAAGAAAATACTAAAAAAAATTTTAATAATAGAACCATAAAAATTTAAAAAAAGTAAAAGATTTGTCCATGCCTCTAGTATCACGTAGAATAGCCAGCATCCACATGAACGATTGTCAGGTTGGAATAGATAGGACAAATCTCTTTTGTGCATATCAATTTGGCATTACTTGGGAGGGCTAGTACGATAACCTAGATGTCGAGTTGGAATAGATAGGACAAATCTATGAATAGGCACATAATATATCTCTCTTTTTTTTTTTATAGTCATGTGGTGCTTGCGTCAATTTTTTTTTCTTTCCGATGATGGTGTGTCGTTGCCAAGAAAGGCAGCTAACAAGTCTCGTGGTCTCGTTTTTAGGTGAACCGTGCGAGAGTGGTCATGTTTTTAGGAGAGAATATTCAGTGATTTGCAAATGCGAAGTTGACTTGCATTTTTTTCATCTTTGAACCAATGAGAGATCGACACGCATATTCCGATGTTGAGCCCAACCTTCCCGTCTCCCTCCACCGTTGCCGCCGGTGGAGCTGCTAGCTGCGCGTCCAAGGCGACCATTGCCGGGCGTTCAACCCTCTCTGTCATCTTTTGCAGTTGGTGTTCCTTCCTTTTTAACTTTTTTTGGCCACGGATCTGATCTGGAGTCGTAGCGACGGAGTCGCAAATCTGAAAAGTTGGCCATCATCGCTCGACGAGCGATTGTCGCCGGAGCCACGGTTGCGGATCTGGAAATCCCGTCGCGTGGAATGACAACTATGGACTGCCATTTTAGTGGGAAGGAAGCCTCCCCTCTAATCACCTTCTGGTGAGTCTCCCTTTGGTGCCCGGGTTGAGACTTGCCAGGGGCATGGGCCGTACCTCCTCACGAGCTACAACGAAGCCCACTAACAAATCGGAGTTTAGTCAGATTACTGTGGACAAGGGATGTTTCGATCCAAATGTTAGAAGGGTGGCGACAAAAAAACCGTATGTTCAAACACAATTGGAGATCGCTATAGATGGGCCAATCATTCCATGAGCCGAGACGTACGATTCGGTTTTCATTGGATGATGACAAATTCATCCCTCCAATGGCCTTAATAGTGATCTTTCTTCACCATTTGCTCTCCATCTATGGTGAAGTGGGCTTCCACGGACGTGTTTCTCCATTCATGCAAAAGACAGACATGATTGAACGGCACGTCAACATCACATACACATGTCACGTTCCTCGTTATGAACGTGCGAATTGTCGATTTGTCCACTCATTTCATCTTCACTTCCTTCCTGGTAACACTTAGGATCTTCATACGTTTTTGTCAAGAAATATAATGGATCGAAAAGGGGGAGTGAGGGTGTTACTAGATTAGGTTAAAGGCATGGTAATCTCACATGTCTACACATGTGATTTGGTACATAGCCCTTCCTTTGACACTTGATATATCTGGGAAGCATCATCTCTGGCGAAGCTATTCGTAGTTGAGAATATGCCTTTTAACGTCCTCAGCTTGGAGGGTTGCTTTCTATGCGCCTAAACTGGAAAGAAAATTGATGGATATGACTAACAGCCTTGCCCTAATAAGTGCTTTGAATCTCAAAAATACAACGCAACATGAACAAAATCTGTGTTCAACATGTCTATGAAATGATACATTCCCCGGTATATTAACTATAGTGGTTTTTTTTTTTTTTCATTCTTCAGGGCCAGTTTCTATTCAATCTCGAGGTGTTAGCCGAGTGATTCAATGGTTGGTTTGAATACGGTTGATCCATGTTGGAATCGTGACGTTTCCCATTGAGAGTAACCTCGAGGTATGCCCACTATCCCGTGGTGGAGTACCCTTGCTCAATGCACATGGATAGGGTGGTTTGCGTGCTTTCCCAAAATTTGGTCTAGTTGATAGTTTTGGACATAGTTAAAGAGAACATTTTTTTTTCCTTCGTTAGCTTAATATTGCTACTAGTAAATTTCCAAGCTCTTTAGTAAAAGCCCGTTTGTTTCGTGAAAATGAATTATTTGAAAAATATTTTGTTAAAAATGATCATTGGACATTTTTTTTCTGAATAGGGATGAGCAAATAGGTAGATGCATACAATGTTAGCATGGTAAGTTGATGAGACCAGACAATGTGGACGATATGTTCAGCATTGGCAGAGGTGCTCCCCCACTAACGTTTTCCGATTGTCGGGAGGAGACCATCACCCTTTGTGTCCAAATAAAACAAAAGTAAGTTGACTATGTAGTGTACAATGAGATACTAGTGCTATATCTAGTAAGAATTGTCAAACTCATGGACCCTCCAGAAGCCGTAATTTGTTCAGTATTAGCTCATGGTTAATGAGTTACTTAAGACTATAGCCATAAGCTAGTAGCCTCTGTGGATGAAACATTTGCCTCTCTAACAAGAAGATGCTAGCTACATTGAACTGAGACCAAGGTACATTATGTAGGAAGACGTGCGTCCAAAGAGTGAGCATAGTTTCATAACAGAATTGGGAATCAATGAGCCGTATCGGTGAGAACTCATCCAATTCTAAGCTCTAGGGTATGCAAGGTTGGTTCCAAGTTTGGTTTCAAAGTATAGGTTTCAGATTTTGGATAGAACCTAAAACCTTGAGCTATTCTTTGTATGTATGTGTGTGTGTGTTTTTTTTTTTTAATCTTTGCACGATCTTGCAATATTTCATGGCATTCAATGATGAGTTTGTATTTTGTAACCACTAGTTTGAACTTCCTTTTTTGAAAATATCAATAATTGAGACTTTTACTTTATTTATGGTTCATATGCTTTGTGTGTCTGAATATTAATTGTTATCAATGAATTGAAATAGCAAATTGTGATCATTAGAGGTGATAATTTATTGCAATCATCAAATTAAGAATACGGCTGGAATCTAGGTAGACTCCAAAACCTGTGACAATGTAGGTTCCATGTTTGAAAAATTGGAAGATCGGATCTGATGGGTATGTTCCAAGTTTCAAGTAGAATATGGATCAATCTTGGAACCGCTCACTCCTTTTATGTCCGACAATCCTTTGTCAGTGACATTACTATTGGTTATTCTTACGTCTCTCTAATCACATTCGAGAGCTATAAATATAAAAAATTTATGAAATGCAACTGACGGACTATTTGAGCTCTAGACTCCTTGATATCATTGGCTGGGGAAGAAGCGCAGATATCACGGTTGTTTGATGTTTTCTTCTTCTTATTCTTCCTTATGTTTTTTGGGTTCGTGCTGGTTTGAGCTTTTTCTTGCTTGCCATAGCTGAAACCGACCTTGGGACCAATCATAAAAGCTTATTAACAAATCTAAATCAAATGCAAAGGAAATGTTTTCATTCACTAGTGTTGTTATCACTACAATGACCCATTCTAATTGTTGAGATGCACATGTAAATTATGTTAAAGAAGTCCCATATCAAATAATTGATGTCAAGTTAAACAATTCATATATTATAGTTGGCCCATAACTCATTGGTTTAAGTTTTTGAGCGAAGGTAGGTCCAACTAGATATATTGACGGGCTTAGATTTTGGTACCCTCTTGACTACCTCCTCAAATGAAGGTATCGATGATCATTTATATGCTAAGTGCACTCGAATTTGCACAACACTTGGGAGAAGAGATTACATGAAATCAAATAGGGAGAAGTGGGGCATAATGATTAGTTGATGAGGATAGAGTGGCTTTTGGATTAGTTGGTGTAACTAGACGCACATGCATATGGCTCCATTTAATCCCCACAGGCCAACGATTTTCAAGTTGGCATTGATTAGTTAGGTCGTTATTGATATTGAGAGAGAGGGGGGGGGGGACTTATATCATTAGCAAACTTAGCTTTTCCTCAATAGAACTAGGATTATGTAGGAATATACTAGAAGAAATATTACCATTTGACGGTCTCCAAATGTTTTCGACTCCTATGGGATATAGGTAGCCATACAAAAGTGCAGTGAACTAGCCATGACATTTTACACAACCAAGAGAGCTAGAACAATCATATAAGTGCTAGTGTAGCTTTCGAGAATTTTCTCTAGGGATAAGTAAACTGAAAATCCTAAAACTTATCACGAAAGTGCCCTCAAATCCTAATACTTTAAAAAAAATGCAATCGAGTCTTAAAAGTTGTCACGAAAGTACAATCGACTTCTAAAATTATCAAAAAAAAGTACAATCAACGAAAGGATTTAATTTCACTAATTTGACAAGTTTAAGAACTTGGTTGTATTTTTTGAAAATTTTAGAACTCAATTGTACTTTCGTGACAAGTTTTAGGACTTTTGACGCTCTTATCCCTTTTCTCTATTTTTGACACTAGACCAACCGGAATAGTTCAGAAGTGCAGGGCACAGGACCATTTTTGCAAATCAATTGGAAAGGCATAAAGGAAAAGAAAGGACTTTCACATGCTTGGTCTTTAAGCTTGTGATCAAATCAATCAAACAATTTCTTGATTTGTGGGTTGATGGGGTGCCAAGCAATAGACCTTCCTCCCACTTTCTTGCTTATTGCTCAGAGGCCCTACGTAAGAGTGGGAAAATATCTCACTTTAGCATATTGCTCCAGACTTTCCTATGATAATATGTGATTATTTTCTTGATTTACCGTACATACTCGAGACGTGTCGAGTTTCGTATCGTGACGCACGATGTATTCGCAAATTCGGCCATTCTGTCATGATCAAAAGAGACTCCCTAATCAGGACCATCGATTTTCTCTAATCATAAGCTCAAGATTCAAATCTCCTTCTTCCAGATCAAGCCTTTGCTTATTCACGGATTACCATATGTTTCCGTCACTGCTTTGATTGGTCATGTTCACCATATAGTTAAAAAATAGCAGGCTTTGGTATTCCTACCTAAAACAAAGGAGAGAGAGAAGGGCTCGGATAAAGTACCTTTCAATACATTTTTGGAAAAAACACATGGTTTATACAAGAGAAGCTATGGAGGGGCATGGCACATGCCATGCGGTTGTTCCAAGTCGCCATACCAATGACGTTTTTCCTCACATGAACATACCCGTTTTAGTAATAAAACATGTGTGTTTTGTATCGAATCTTTTGTTTAAGGAGGCACGTTGATGCTGAAAAATGACAAGCACAAGGTTTGAACTGCTGGAACGTGGATGTTTCTGCTCTGATCAGTCTCTGTTTTAAAACGATCCCCTGCCCTTGTCTTTCGGCAAAGTCATCTTAATTGCCCGTGAAATTTGTGGATTATAGGTCACTTATGGCCGGTAGGTCCCATTATATCTTCACTTATGTTTGATTGTTAAAAGGGTCGGATTCTATTATGGAGGATTCTGTACCTGTAGATAGAGAGGAAGCAAACGATATGTTGCCGTGCTCTGCCACTAGACTACCACCTTGCCTTGCCACCTTATAAAAACCAAAGATGATACCTCGATTGTTCCTCACAACAGAAACATCCTGCGCAATGCTCTCTCCTTTCTACTTCACTCACTCCGACAACACTGAAAAACCAGACAAGAACAGAGAAAACTGAGCCAAACAGATACCCGGGAAAAAAAAAAGAGAGAGAGATTATGGTTGAGGCAGAGGATCTCCAAGAATATCCAACAGTGCCCGAGGTATATAGAAACTACCCTTATGAAATCCATTAAATGTTATTTCCTCAGGACTCTGCAATGAAAAAGTACATGCTTGTCCTTGAATCTTTTTCTTCTTGGCTTGTGTTAACAGGCGGTGGAGGAGCTGAAGAGAATGGCAGACATTGGCATCCCAATTCTGGCAGTGAGCATAGTGAATTATCTCAAGAACATGGTCTTGGTGGCCTCCATCGGGAGGCTCGGCAGCCTCGAGCTGGCAGGCGGCGCGCTGGCCATCGGCTTCACCAACATAACCGGATACTCCGTCCTCTCGGGCCTCGCCATGGGGATGGAGCCCTTGTGCAGCCAGGCTTTTGGTTCCAACAACTTGTCCCTGGTCCACTCGACCCTGCGAAGGACGACCCTCATGCTCTTGCTCGCCTCTATCCCGATTGGGTTCTTGTGGGTCAACCTTGAGTCGCTCATGCTCATCGTCAACCAAAGCCCCGACATTGCTCAGGTTGCCGGCCTCTTCTGCCGCTTCGCACTGCCCGATCTTGTGGCCAATAGCCTTCTCCATCCGTCACGTATCTATCTCAGAAGCAAAGGGACCACATGGCCACTTATGTGGAGCTCCTTGCTGGCTACTCTTGTGCACATTCCTCTCACCATCTTCTTGGCCTTCACTTTGGATCTCGGCATCCCGGGCATCGCTATCTCGAACTTCACTACCAATTTCAACACCCTCCTTTTTCTTCTTCTATTCATGCTCTGCACTAGGACTAGGATCATTACTCCCACTGAGGAGGAGAATGGTATGAAAGGTTTGTTAACGGCGTCCCATCCTAGGCCAATCTGTTTAGGTACCTCTAATGCCTCACTAAGAGAGGAATGGCAGCAACTACTCAGCCTCGCCATTCCTAGCTGCCTAGGAGTTTGCTTGGAGTGGTGGTGGTATGAGCTCATGACCATTCTAGCCGGCTATCTTCCTCGCCCCCATGTCGCTCTTGCGACCGCTGCAATCGTAATCCAAACCACTTCGCTTCTCTACTCGTTACCGACTGCTTTGAGTGCCTCAGTCTCAAGCAGGGTCGGTAATGAGCTCGGAGCGGGACGGGCATACAGGGCACGGCTGGCGACCATCATCGCCCTAGGATTGGCATTGGTGGCTTCCTTGTTTGGGTTACTATGGACAACCTTGGGTAGGAGAGCTTGGGGAAGAGTGTTCACAAGTGACAGTGAGGTGCTAGAGCTGACCATGGCTGTGCTGCCATTAATAGGAGTGTGTGAGCTTGCGAATTGCCCGCAAACCACAGGCTGTGGGGTTCTGAGAGGGAGTGCAAGGCCTGGTGTTGGGGCAGCCATCAACTTCTGCTCCTTTTACCTAGTAGGTGCACCAGTGGCCTTGATCTTGGCCTTTGTGTGGGGATTTGGGTTTTTAGGCCTTTGTTATGGGCTTTTGGCAGCTCAGATTGCTTGTGTGGCCTCAATGCTGTTGGCTATATGCAAGACTGATTGGGAGAGGGAGTCAATGAAGGCCTTGGACATGGTGGGAGAGGCTTGTGATGAAGCCCAATTTGTCAAAGTTTGAAAGAAAGGTACTGAAGACTATTGAAGAATCTCTTACATGATGCAGTGTAGAAGCCAAGAAGAACTAAAAGACACCACTAGACCCAATTTCTTTCTCTTTTTTTTTTTTTTGGGCAAGCGATTATCTTTTACAATTGTAATTGCTTGTATATGTTTTTTGCTCCTTCTCTAAAAGGGAGGAGGGATTGGACTTGGAGGGGGATCTCTTGGTAGCTTGTACTATGTTTGTAGCAACTGATGTCCATTGATTACAGAAGAGATCCTGTAGTGTCACATCATGCATGCGTGTCTTCACTATCTCCCCATGCTTTTTGAGTTTCTCCTAGTATCTATCATCTATACTATTAAAGGAAAATTAGCTTTTGTCTCACGAACATATTTCCAAAAATATTCGTTACATCACATCCCTTCTTCTTTTTTCGGTCGCCTTACATTACATCCTCAACCATCCAAGTAATCACCACCGTGACTTATCTATGCCGAACCACCTAACTACGGCGTACGACTTAACCCTAGTATTCTATGAAGGTAGAATTAATCATATGACACAATAAATAGTCATCTAGTCTTAGTATAAAAGAGTAAGAACCCCATTGGCCTAATCAGAACCATATACTAGCGTATCATTCTTAGGGTTACATAAGCCCCGTAAAGTTCGGGGGTAAAAGTGTCAAGAAAGTCTTAAATATATTGCATTTGTGCCAATTTAATACTAAAACTATTAATTTGTGTCATTTTAGTCTTAAACATTTTGCAGTTGTGTTGATTGAGTCCAGTCAATTTTGATAGAAAATTACTGACGTGAAAGTTGATTATCCTATGTGACACAACCGACACTAACTTAGACATTTCTTTTTTTTTAATATAATTTATTGATGATTTTTCATTTCATAATAATTTTTTTTTCTTTTGTATTTACTTTTTATTTTTATTGAGGGCTGACAACCTTAGTTGTCTCTAGGCCGTAACGCCTTTGCCAGATCTAGGCGAAGCAAGGTTTGTACAAGGGCATCGTTGTCCTCGTTGGTCCTCAGTAAAAAAAAAGTAAAGAAAAATTTAAGATTGAATTAGCACCAATGCAATATATTCTTAAAAAAAATTATATAAAAAATATCCACGTCAACGCCGACCATACCACATAGGACACCGGCATCCACATCAATAATTTTCCATAAAAATTGACTAGATTGACTCAATTGGCACAAATAGAATAAAGTTAGATCTGAATTGGCACAATTAAAAATTTTAAGATTGAATTGGCACCATAACAAATGCAATAAGTTTATGACCTTTTTAACACTTTTTCTAAAGTCCGATAAGAATGAAAAAACAAAGAACTGAAGCTCAATCAATTAGAGATTCACATTTAAAATATATAAACACATCCGGAGATAAATCCTTTCTTTTACTCACTGTTCCATAGTTCTCGGGTTGCCTTCCCGTCCATAGTGGAAGCATCTCATGTTATGACATAATGGTCGGTAACATTGCTGGGTAGCAACGAAAAAAGGACGGCATGGCATGATCAACACTGATCTAGACATTTTTCAAATCTTTCTTTATCATTTTTTTGCCTTCTTTCCTTTTTTTTTCCCCCTAACCCTAGACCCATGAAGGCCAACAACCCTCGCCCTAGACGGCCACGAGTGAGGGCATCAGGCCCTCACCCAAATAAAGGCAAGGGCCGCGACCCTCGCCTGTTAGCTGGGGAGGGGTCGCGACGCAATTGAAAGCGACACGAAAGATTTGAAATTGAATCGGCACATATTGAATAAGTGTAAGATTATTATTATTATTATTATTATTATTATTTACAATGTTCTCGTCGTTGCGGACCGTGGCTCGGCTATGCCGATCTGGAAAGCAACCGCCGGAAGAGTGCGTGATGCGCTCACGATTGCGAGGGCGTTAACCTCCTCCATCTGTGATGTCAATCCAGATCGCTTCAATGAATCGCACCGGCTCATCCTAGTACCTCCTCGTCCTTTTTAGTAATTTCACATTCTCTTTTCTTTTTGTTTTTCCGGATTTGAATTTGAACTCTACTGTGGTCGTTTTTTGGACATACTCCGTTCAGTGTTTCTCGTACCACGCTAGCAGTACCGCTAGCTACAATCGATCCATCCAACCTGGCTTCTCCGTTCGAGGGTACGCTCTGCCATCGGATTCCATGGTTTCTTTTTTTTTTTTTTTATCCACCATCCGTTTGCAGATGTGGTACGGGCGTACGTTACGGCTGTCCGTTTCAGTATCGAACCACCCGACACGTGTTCCCATCATGGACGTCCGTTCTTTCATTATTGCCGTACTTCCGTGTGCGTTTTGTTCATGTCTTGGTTTAAAGCAGGGAAAAATTTACTAAAAAAATTACAATTGCATCAATTTATCCTCAATTTTCTTTCAATTCAATCGTAAGCTTTTTGCAATCGTGTCAATTTAATCCATTTAACTAGCCAGCACTATGTGAAAATTTTTTAATAATATTTTTGATTTTTTAATCATTTTTCATTTTTAAATATTTTTTGTGCCTTTTTTGCCCTTTTTTTTGTTGGGCGCCCAACCAAAAAAAGAAAAGAAAAAAGTATTCAAAAGATAATTAAAAAATGGAAAAGTATTAAAAAATTAGTAAAAATTTGCCACGTTAGTTTCGGCCGACCAAATGAACTGAATTGGCACAATTACAAAAGGTTTACAATTGAATTAAAAAGATGTTCAAATTGAATTAGTACAATTGCAATAGATTTATGACTTTTTTGGTATTTTTCCCGTTAAGCAGTATATTCGTACTTTAACATGACATGCTTAGATTATTGATTCAATCAATAAGATCATTATACTCCAAACTATCGCTATGACTTTTCCCTTTGGTGATATGGGTCTAGGTTTAACGTTTCTAATGCCATCACTATTCAAAGTAACAAGGTTAAATGAGTGCATATAACAATTGTGAGAGTGAAACTTTCATGAATCTCGCCCAATCTCTATTGAAATTGGACTTGTACACCAGTGAAACTTAAAAGAAGTGAAATCTCGAAATCATACACTTAAAAAAAACTCCAAATCTATACTAAATCGAGGTAGAAACCTTCCCGAAATGAGAGACCAGATCAAAAGAGAAGCTCTCTTCAAAAAGGGAGGAAAGCAATCTGTCGCGACCCTCTAAAAAAATTTTAAATTTTAAAGGGGGTTAACGGATTATTAGGTTAATTAGATTTGACTAACCTAACGCGGACCCTCCCAAGCCCTACCGAATCGCAACTTTGGTTTTTGTTTAAATGATTTTAAAATTTGGAGTCGCCACTAATCGTTCTTGGTAGGTCGATTAGAAACCTAAATAAATTAGCGGGAGAACTAATTTATTCCTGCGAACCAGAGATTATGAGTTCGGGGACTTGGTTACACTAGTTAATTAAAACTAATACCCTTTCGGTACCTTAATTTCATGGATATCTTAATTCGGCAACTCAGGCTTGGTTTATTCCTAAGGCTATAGTAGGGTACTCTCTTTTGTGTTTTCAATTTTTAAATAGGATGCATGGATGGTATATATTTTTATTTGTTATATTTTTTTAAGTGTTAAAGATTCCCTGAAGCCGAAAGAAGGAGTGTGTTAACGACTTCTGTGCAGTATTACAACCTACTTATCTTTTGGGTCTGATGATTCAAAAATTAAATTATAGGAAGTACATGACAGTGAATAAATACCTCCAATGGGAGGCCTAGCATTGGCTTGGCTCTTCCCTTTGGGATTTAAGGTACAGGTATTTAAGTTGCAAGTATTTAAACTACTGTAAGTAAAAACCTCCAATGGGAGGCTAAGCATTGGCTTGGCTCTTCCCTTTGGGATTTAAGGTACATGTATTTAAGTTGCAGGTATTTAACTACTGTAAGTAAAAACCTCCAATGGGAGGCTAAGCATTGGCTTGGCTCTTCCCTTTGGGATTTAAGGTACATGTATTTAAGTTGCAAGTATTTAACTACTGTAAGTAAAAACCTCCAATGGGAGGCTAAGCATTGGCTTGGCTCTTCCCTTTGGGATTTAAGGTATAGGTATTTAAGTTGCAGGTATTTAACTACTGTAAGTAAAAACCTCCAATGGGAGGCTAAGTATTGGCTTGGCTCTTCCCTTTGGGATTTAAGGTACAGGTATTTAAGTTGCAGGTATTTAACTACTGTAAGTAAAAACCTCCAATGGGAGGCTAAGCATTGGCTTGGCTCTTCCCTTTGGGATTTATGGTGCAGGTATTTAAATTGCGGATGGACTTTGTCCTCTCCATTCTGGGGTATGAATTCTTTAAAATAAAATACAACGAATTGATTCAACAATTTGAAATTTGTGCGCGCTTGAGGACTCCTCCAAGCCGATTTTGTGCTTCCATAGGGTTGACCATTGATATAAAGCTGCGGCTTCCTGACATAAAATAGAGTGAAATGTCAGTATACAAAATATGTGCTAATCTGCACCTAAAACCAGAAGAGTGGAAAGAGTACTTATCTCCCATTTTTTTGGGAGGGATTTCTATAATTGATTTTCGCTCTCTATGTTCCCAATATAGAGAGTTTCTTTTGAATTAAGAGGGACTTTTAGTCACAGATCAGTTGAGAAATCGGTGGACAGCTTAGGAGCTTGTCTGGGCCGATTTTTGCATATCTACGAGATTTTTGCTGTTGACGTAGAGATATCTTTCTCCTGACATAAAATATGAAAAAAAAAAGAGGAGATGGAGAAAGTGTATACAATTTGTGCTAATTTGCAAGTAAAACCATAAACAAATGAATAAATAAAAACACTTAGCTCGAATTTGCTTGCTCGTTGACGAGGATGAACTCTTGATTTATATTGATCGATGAAGGAATTTGTGATGATAACCCCTAGCTTTAAACTCCCATCATCTTCAAAATTCTCTCTCTTTTGGTATTTTCTTTCTCTCAAAATTTTCTTCAATCTCCCAAAACTCTCTCAAACATCCAAAATTTTCTCTCAAAAAATTCTCCCAAACACTTCAAATTTTCTCTCTCAAGAATCCTTTCTCAAGCTCACTTCTTCCTCCTTTTATAACCTACTCATCTATCTCCCATTCTAATTTTTCCACTAACTCTATCTCCCATTCTAATTTCTCCACTAACTCTTCTTCATTTTCATCTTCCATTCTCCATCTCTATCTCACATTCTAATCTCTCCACTAACTCTTCTTCATCTTCATCTTCCCTTCTCCATATTTATCTCCCATTCTAATTTCTCCACTAACTCTTCTTAATCTCCATCTTCCCTTCTCTATTCTTATCTTCCATTCTAATTTCTCTACTAACTCTTCTTCATCTCCATCTTCCCTTCTCTATTCTTATCTTATTTTCTCCATCCATTCTTCTCCAACTTCTCTTCTTCATCTCCTCTTCTTCATCTTCCCTTCTCTATTCTAATTTATCCACTAACTCTTCTTTTTATTATTTGTAAAATAATCCTTCAAGAGTTAGGTATTTGCACTCTAGTCCTTGAATTTTAAGTATTTACAATTCAGTCCTTGAAAAAATATATTTCTTTAAGTCCAAATCTCCTCACAATTTTTGACACACCAAAATTTACCACATGTCAAATTTAAGCTCATTTCTTGTCGCTGAAAATAATGCATAATTTAATTAAAGCCCTTTTGCAAAATTAAGTCATTCTGGGTATAATTGGGCCAAGATGAAAATTTAAAATATTAGAAGACAATGTCACAACTCATAAAAAGTGAAAGTTAAAAATAAGTTGACTCAAATTAAATTTTTTTAGGCCCGATTCGAGATTATACTCGTGAAGGAACACGTGACTCGAATTGGATTTTTCTGAATTTGCGATGGCCAATATGAAAATAGATTTAAAATAAAAATATTAACTATCTTTGTGTATTTTTTTGGCCTCAAATGTTATTTTTCCAAAATTTTCAAATATTTTTGTATTTTTTTTTTAAAAAAAATTAAAATATATATAATATGAAAAATTATTTTTTGGTCAAAATTCGTTCTCTAGGCTTGGCTAAGGTTCCCAAAGTTGATTTTTCAATTTTATGAATTTTTATGGATTTTCTATTAATTTTCGAAAATAAATAAATAAAAAATACGTAAAAATACTGAAAATATGAAAAATCGTTTTTTGGTCAAAATTGGTTCCCTAGGCTTGGCTAAGGTCCCCAAAGTTGATTTTTCAATTTTATGAATTTTTATGGATTTTTTATTACTTTAGCAATAGAAAAAATGATTAAAAATCAGGTGTCAACAGCTGCCCCTCTTTGAAAGGAAGCTCGGTAGAGGTTCATTTCAAAGACGAGATGACACCTGGATTCTTATCGACTCAATACAAGGAAATAAAAAGAGTCGTGACATGATTGTTCCACTGAAAATGAAATGAGAACCTAAGGATTCGTTATATAAAAAAACTTTAGGGTGGTTGAACTTGAACCCGTATGGTGGATCAACCCATGGTAGATTCCTAATAAAAGGATTCTACTGATTAAAAATTGAATTAAAATTTGACCCGTATGGTGGGTCATACCATTTGACCCGTATGGTGGGTCGTACCATGGTAGATTCCTAATAAAAGGATTCTACTGATTAAATTTTGATTGAGATTTGACCCGTATGGTAGGTCACCACATGGAGATACCTGTAAGAAGGACTTGGTGCCTGTAGAAAGGACTTGGTGCCAGTAAAAAGGACTTGGTGCTTTGCCTGTAAGAAGAACTTTGTGCCTGTAAGAAGGACTTGCTTTGCCTGTAAGAAGGACTTTGTTTGCCTGTAAGAAGGACTTTGTTTTGCCTGTAAGAAGGACTTGCTTTGCCTGTAAGAAGGACTTTGTGCCTGTAAGAAGGACTTGATTTGCCTGTAAGAAGGACTTTGTTTGCCTGTAAGAAGGACTTTATGCCTGTAAGAAGGACTTGATTTGCCTGTAAGAAGGACTTTATGCCTGTAAGAAGGACTTTGTGCCTGTAAGAAGGACTTGATTTGCCTGTAAGAAGGACTTTGTGCCTGTAAGAAGGACTTTATGCCTGTAAGAAGGACTTAATTTGCCTGTAAGAAGGACTTTTTGCCTGTAAGAAGGACTTGTTTTGCCTGTAAGAAGGACTTGATTTACCTGTAAGAAGGACTTGATTTGCTTGTAAGAAGGACTTGATTTGCCTGTAAGAAGGACTTTATGCCTGTAAGAAGGACTTGATTTGCCTGTAAGAAGGACTTTGTACCTGTAAGAAGGACTTGGTTTGCCTGTAAGAAGGACTTTGTGCCTGTAAGAAGGACTTGGTTTGCCTGTAAGAAGGACTTGATTTGCCTGTAAGAAGGACTTGATTTGCCTGTAAGAAGGACTTTGTACCTGTAAGAAGGACTTGGTTTGCCTGTAAGAAGGACTTTGTGCCTGTAAGAAGGACTTGGTTTGCCTGTAAGAAGGACTTAGTTTGCCTGTAAGAAGGACTTAGTTTGCATGTAAGAAGGGCTTGGTGTACCTCAAAGGGTGCCATTCTGAAATCTGGGGAGACCAGGAATCCTGCAGAAGCTCAAACCCAAATTATATTCTCCTGTCGCTTTAGGAATAAACCAAAGAGGCAGAGATTAAAAGGTCTCAAACATTTCTGTTCTTGAGACAAATCATGCTTTATCGAAGAAGGTGGATACCTGTATGTACCGCAATGGATTCGAGTACCCCAACAACCGTCAGAATTCATTCTCTTGAAAGGTTCAGGTTGAAGATATACTTACCTGAGAATTTGGAAAAAATGCTTGGTGGCTTCTCGACAACCAGGCTTGTTCATTCAATAATCGCCAAATGAACTTCAAGACTTTGGAAGGTAACTCGAACACCGGGAATGTGTTGCCTGTCAGGCAATGTCAGAGGTAACATGTGCAAGCATTTTCATCAATGCGTTCATTGGTTCATGCAAAATTGTTCTGCTAAGTTTGCCATGATTAAAGGCAGTCTGTGTAATAACTCATGATGCAATCGATCAATATATGGATCATGTATTGCATTACCACTTCTGTTTAAGGAGGTTCTTATAGTACGAACACCTCGAATGTAATCTGAATGTGGGACTTCATTCCGAAAAGGGCTTTCTTTCACTCTGGAGAAAGGCTGTTTATCTGTAGATTAAAATGTTAGACCTGTGTGGAAATGGTTTGCCTTTCCTCATCCTGTTATGCCCCATTTTGCACATTTGACGTCTCCTATGCAGTTTATGCTCTAAGTTGAAGTCGGTAAATTAAACATGCGGAATAGTCATACATAATTCATGAAATGTGTAAACACAATGCCGATGTGACAATTTTTAGCATCATGTGTGTTTATATAATGTGCAAACATGGGCGGATTTGAATTGCCCCTGGTATATGGGTGGATCGAACAAATTGGGAAGCCCACTCCTTATGTCGAGGAGCGGTTTGTCCCAAACTTTGCCCCTGCGCAATGAAGCATATGGGTGAGGGAGCATTTCGGTTGGTTTAATGACAGCGACCGCCATGGTTTAGCGGTTGAATGCCCCTGCAAAAAGCAGAGAAATTATTCTTGAAATCAAACGAGATAAGGAAGACATATTTGCTTTTTCGCTTCAGAGCTTATGATCAATTTGCCCCATTTTTCACCAAAATAGATCTTGTCAGATGATCATAATTTTCTTTTGGATTTGTCTCCTTCAACATGTTAAATGTTAGTGTAAATATTTCCTGTAAAAAGAAAAAGAGACATATCAGCCAGTATTAAAAGGGATAAATTGAAAACGATACTGATTTACCCTTCATCTTGAATGTCTTGCACGAGTCTTTTACCAGTTTTGTTGGATTGAATTTTCCTCGACTTTTGTTGGGCGCCTCACCATTATGAGAAGACTATGGTAAAATACTGACTTTGATATTACTCGTCGAGTATTCCTGTTTGTAAAAAAGAAATGCACAAAAAGTTGTTTCATTTATTTATAATACATACAACATTTCCCACCCTTGGGGATCGAACTCGGGATATTTCGGACCTACTGTCATCCCCCATACCATTCGGTCCATTGGACCGTAGGTGTCCATGGGGCTATCCTTTCAAAGGTTAATCTTTGGGGATAAAACAGCCCTATTGTATCACCTTGGGCCATGTTACGGTATTTCTCGAGATAATTTGCAATCCCTGTTAAGAATGGAATAAAACAATTCAGGACTTGTGATGATTATGAACAAATTAGAACGATACAGAATTACCTATGTCTGAGATTTGTTCCGGTCTCTCGTTCGCACTTTCCTTTGTCTGAAGCTGTTCATTCCGTGGTAATGTCCACGAGTTGATTTGCCCCAATTTAGTCCAACCAAGGAATTTCGTTTTTGGGTCTTTTTGCAAATTCCTGAAAATATGAAGGGTTTAATTTTAAAACATGGGTAGTTCGAGGGTAACTTGAAACGATACAGGTTTACCCTTCGGATTTACGCGGATTTCTTCTCGATATTAATTTTTTCGAGTTTGGTGCGGTAACGGCTCCGAGCATTTAATAAGGGGGAAAGGGAAATGATTACTTCTAGCTTGTGCATTGATTTTGGACATCGATAAAAGGTGAGAACGTGCGATGAAACTAAGTAGACGTATTCGTCCAGGTTTGATCTTCTTCCCTTTGCAGGTTCTTGAGTGATCAGCTAGCGTTGTTTCGGATCAGGTACGCGTCGGCTGTGTTGCAGGTCCCGTGATCACTAGTTTTGAAATACAGGATCCGTATGCACATTAAAGCCCTGGTGCTTCATCAGCATCAAATTGCCTGATCATGGCGGCGAGTTCGTCGCCAATGCCACTTGCCTGGTGATGATACCTCACCTCCTCCTCAGAAGGCATCCATTCTGGTCCCATAGTCTCGGTCTTTTTGTGTCTTGCTCCAACAGAACTTGATCCTGCTATGAACTGATCTAACTCACCTCTTAAACGTGCATTTTCGATCCTCAGAAAATGTATTTCATCGAGGGTGAGGAGAGTATTGCAGTTGGGGTAGGTGGCGGAGGCAAAAGCCTCTTTATATATCTTGTTCTCCGCTCGGAGGTTTTCATTTTCAACTCTTAGAAATTCGGCTTCGTTGTGCTCATGACGAGTCTTCATTCGGGTTCGTCTATTTTGAAACCAGAACTTGATTTGCGAAGGTTCAAGTCCTAGCTCTTGACTCAGTTCCATTTTCTGTTTGCCGCCTGGCATAGGGCACGTTCTGAAGAAATCTTCAAGCTTTCGTACTTGCTCCTCAGTATGGCGACGGTAACGCTTCTTTTGACCTTTACCGTTGTTGTCCTTATCCTTATCGGGCTCTTGGACGTTGTCGGTGGAAGGGCCGGACTCCATAGGCTCGATCCCAAACATGGCTTCGAACTCTTCCTCTCCCATATTCAGCAAGTAACGATAACTTTCAAGTGTGTTGGGTTGAGACATCTTTGATTTGGTTAACGATTTCTCAAAGTTTGATATCTCTTCTTGTATTTTCACTCTCTGGATTTTTCTTGGAGATTGCGTATGCTTTAAGAGTCTCTCTTTCGAGCACGAATGAGAATTATCAAGAAGATGCCTCCTTTAAAATTAGACGTGGGTTTTCCAACTGTATTGCCTCTCTCGAGTGTTCTGGCTTTCTCGATTTTCTTTTCATCGTATCTCTCGCCCAGCTCGTCTCCTTCCATCTTTCCGTGGAAGGGGGCCCCTTGTTGCTGTCTCCACCGTCAATTTGCTGGCGAGTTCTTCAATAAAGACGAGTCGTATCTCTTTTCTACCGAAAATGTCTTTGTCTCCCACTCAGCTTATTTTTTATCCTTTCTTTTTCAAAGTAGTGGCGTCCCGTCCAACTTTTCCGTAGAGACGTCGGATTTACTTGGCTCGAGATTGGAGACGAGTAGCGGAGGTGATACTGATAGGGAATGGTAGACAGGAAAATCTGGCCAGTAGAGACTTCCCCTGCAAAAATGAAAGAGAATGCGGCAGTATATGTTCTTCATATTCTAGAAAAATTGGAACGATACTGTTTTACCCTTGTGTATACTTCCATTGAATTTGAATTGAGGAAGTTCCTTCATTTGGATTGGATTGAATTGTATGTCCCGAGTTGCCTTTCACTTTGAGCTTGCCACATATGTGCTTTGCTTAGTTGGGCCTTGTTTTCTTTCGGGTTGCCTTGGACCATCATTATTTTCTATGCCATCGGGTCCGTGGACCGGAGGGCTCCTTTAATTTGAAGGTTACCTTGAAGGCGAATGAGTCCTATCGCATTCCATTGGGTCATTTCATTTTGCGACACTCTTGAGGCACTTTGCAATCCCCTGGGTGAGAATGGAACAAATCCAATTTAGCATTTTGCAACGATTAAGGGTAAATTGGAACGACACACAGTTACCCGTCTTCGAGCTCGCCTGGGCTTTTCACTTGAAATTTCCCTACGTGAGGCCATTCAACATTTCTCATTATGGCAGTAAGCGACGTTGCCACAAATTGATCCGCCCTAAATCTAGCATAAAAAAGGGATTCACGCATTCGACGAGATAAAAAAAACAAATTACCCCCTTGCCCCTGAATTAAATCTAGTCACCTAGAAAGCTGGAAATATCATACGCAAGGGAATTAAGCATGAAATGAAAGGTGCACTTATTCAAGGTCAGTTCTGCCTCTCCTGTGGCTCTTTGATAATCAGCTAGTTTCGTGTCGGTTCGGGTGTGGATGACCGATGTTTGAGAGTCCTTACTCACTAGCTCCTGATCGCGGCTTGGGACGTCTGTCAACCCTAAACTGGTTGACCAGGGCAGTAAGCTCATCATCTGGGTAATCTCTTGAACCTTCCAGCAACTGATACTCGAATTGGGCATTGTTGTTGGCAAATGCTGGCGGTAGATTTCTCATTCTGTCATCGCCATGAGCAATTTGACTTCTCGTGCTGGAGCCTTCATCATTACTCGAGAAAGTGTGGGGATTACCAACTGTCCTGCTGCCAAGAACTCCTTTCATTCGAGGATTAGAGAAGTGGAAGTGCTCAGGATAATTTCTTGTCTGATTCTTTGGCTGCGCAGGCGCGCTGATCATGGGATGAATTCTAGCCACAGGTTGGTGCTCAAACCAAGGAATCTGAATACACTGCTCCTGCAGTCTATACTCTTGAAGAGCATTAGGGTGATTCTGGGGGATACTTTGATTAACGCCTGGGGGATTGATGGCATGGCTACTAGCTTGGTTGATGATGGGAAGTGGCTCGCCCCATGCTAACCTGGGGAACTTATGGTGGCGAGGAGACTCGACGTTCAGGCTTGAATCAGTCCCGCCTTGGTTTTCTTGATTCTGAGCTGCATTGTGTTCTCTCACCCTTTTTCTGTACTTCTGAAGATGACTCGAAACATTTGCTTTAGTGAGTCCCTCTACCTTCATAATTTCCAGTATATGTTGCGGCCGTGCCGAATCTATTCCTAGCTGCTGAACTGCATTAACAAACATACGATGCAGCTCGGGAGACCAACTCATCTTCTTTCTCCAGTTGCTTGGAACAAAATTGAAGGCTTGATGCTTGTTCTCATGGTCGTGCAATTGCTTCCTTACCACGTGCTGCCATATGTTTTGAAGCATCTGAACTCTAACTGGTTTCGTTACGACGTCTTGGGCCCCATTTAAGACAGCCTTCATTAGGGCTTGCTGATCATCGCTTGCCGATATTACGAGGACTGGCATGTTTAATTTAGAATTGATGACTTCCAAGAGAGTGAAAACATCCATGTCAATCCCTACCATGGCGGTGAGGACGATATCAAACGGGTCACTACTCCTCCTTAATATCTCTAAGGCCTCTGTCGCCTTTACTTGAGCTACAACCTTATACCGGCATTTTCTTAATACGGTAACAAGGATTGACAGAGAGACTGGATTACCGTCAATGGCCATGACCAGTAGACCCTCAGGGTAAGGAACTTCATCAGCTTTGACCAGGGTTGAACATGCGCCCGTTCCCCTAACACTCGACATATTTCTGGATCTAGGACTGCCGATTCGAGACCGCCTCGGGATGTCTTCTCGGACTTGAGGGATCACGAGATCGTTGATGCCTTTTCGTAACAGGCTTTGAAAGCCGATGCTTTGATGGTGAAGGTTTTGAATTCCTCTCCCACGAGAACTCCTTCCTCTCTATCTTTCTCCTGCAAGTTCTTGCGAATGAACTCTGACTATCAAATGGGGACAAGTTCTCTCTCTGGCAATAGCAACGACTTCCCTCTTCACGGGCAGCGCTATTAGATTTTCCAAGGGAGAAAATCTGATATTCAGCTTTTGATCAAAGGGGAAATCCTTGTTTCTCGCTCAGTTTGTCTTCTTTTTTCTTTTCGTGATAGAGGGCCCCTGTCAAGATCTCCACCGTCGATTTACTGGCGGGTCCTCCAATGAAGACAAGTCGTATCTCCTTTTCGCTAACGTTTGCCGTGTCTTCCACTCAGCTCATCTTTCCGTCTTCTTTTTCAAAGTGGCGGTGTCTCGTCAAACTTTCTGCGGAGATTTCGGACTCGCTTAGCTCACAGTCGCCATCTGATGGGAATTCGAGCCAACGAGGGTGGTGCCAATAGAGAATGGTAGATAAGAGAAATCTTGACTGGTTGATACCGTCACTATGAAATCAATATTTACTTCAAAGCAGATTACCATCTTCGCATTCCGCTCATCTGTCTCACCTCTTTCCCCCTTTCTTTCGTATTCTGCTTTCAAAAATGGCCAATTCTCATAACCATACCTTATCCGCCGAAGTCCTAGCTGGGTGGGAGAGACTCTACAATCTTCTTGGTAGAGGTTACGCTCATATAGCCAAAAACTCTACCGTTGAGGCTGAAATCCTCGGTTTATTTAGGACCGTGGACGCTGCTTCTGTTGAGGGTACCCAACTAGGGAAGGAGTACCGGAACTTCTCGACCCTCTTCATCAATTTTCTGGCTGCCTATAACCGTGCTTATGAGACGGTCCTTGTGACCGCCGTCGTGAAAGCCCGTTACCGAGACCGGCACGAGCGTCTGGCAACAGTTACGTTTGTGGCTGATAATCACAAAAAGGCCCTCAAGTTTGCCAACGATCAGCTTTCGTGGCTGGTTCGTGAGAGGGGAAAGTTGGTGGACCGTCTGGCCTTGGTCCGAACTTACGCCGAACAGGAGCCAGGCAATATTGTGATGAGGTGTAAATGTGGTTGGCTGCAGGAGAGACTTGATGACATTACGGCAGACATTGCTTTTGAGAGGGCAGCGGTTCCGGACCTGGAGTTTTCCGTTGAGCATTACGAGGCCACTATGGCCCAGGTTAAAGAGAAGTGCGATCGCCTCTTCTTTAGGCTCGCGGAGCTTGATCCCGAGAGCGCCCGGTGCATCCAGAGCATCAACTGTTTGGAGAGTCAGTTGAGCTCTTTCGTAATGGTCATCAGGGCCCAGTTTGGCTTTACCTTTCCTCCCCAGTGAGTTGTTGTAATACTCTTTGATGAATGGAATGAAAGAAAAGCTTCACGTGTTTTGTTTTGTTTTTTTTTTAATTTTCCTGCTATCGTTTCTTCCGCATAGCATAACAGAACGATTTGAGGTACCGAAGATGTCGAGGCTTAATGTTCTTCTTGATGTTCTTGTTTAATTGCTCCAGACGATGATATCGAGAACATTGATGATGGGTTCGGCGGTGGCCCCCACTATCCATCTTGAGATCACGAACAATAACGCTATGACAACTCGATCAGTGCGCTGGTAGTAAATCCGGCCACCTGTTGTGTGCCCACTTTTATCCATATTTTGTTTCTTTCGGCGTCCACTTGCTCGTGTCGGTCGCCTGTAGCGTCGGGAGAAATTCCTGTGGGCCACGTTCATTAATAGAACCTCGGTCCTCTAAAGCCCTCCGCATTTTTCGGATAAGAGAAAATTTTAAGACCGGTCTCTAGTTGATTTGATCAGGTAAAGGTATTTGTTTCATGGGTTCTGATTATATAATCCATATTGTTTTTCAAAAGACGCGGGATCCTCTGCAATACATTAAACATGCCCCCATGTTTAATCAGTATAAATCCACCGTCATATCAGAATACACTGCCCATACAAGTTTACGGATTGACACAACTTTGTCTGTCAAAGATGGACAATGTTCGTTTGCCCCCCAGAATTAACGGTTGAAGCCTCGGTGTTTTTCGTCTTTTGGTATTTCTGAAGATGATTCTTGATATATTATTGAACTTAATTTTTACACCCGTCTGGGGTATCTAGGATCTCCCTGCAAAAGAAAAAGATATAATTAGTATGCGACACAAGAAATGTCGGTCCATGACTCCTATATTAGTCCAATTTGATTTTTTCTATTTTATAGAGAAATCAGAAGAAAGAAAAAAAAATTTCCTTAAGAAGAAATGGGTTAATTTCTGATACAGAATTTTTTTCAGATTTATTATTCTTTTTTTTTTATTTTTTTAAAGGAATGTGACAAAGTCTCTTGACGTTTACTAAAATTTTTGAAGGAATTTCCTTTTTATCAAAATAAATTTTCAGAGGTAAATTTGTCAGGAAAATTTTATTTTTATTGAAGCAGGAAAGACATGACAGAAATCCTTTATTGGTTAACGAAATTCCCCCGAGACATTAGTCTAATTTTATTTAGAGAAACTTTTCTTAGAAAAACATGAGCGAATTTCTCGAAAAGAATTTTTGTTGCAAGTTTTTATAATTTGAAAGAATGTGATAAAATCACTTGATGTTTTTTTTAAAGGAATTTTTCTTTTTATCGAAATAAATTTTCAGAGGAAAATTTGTCGGGAAAATTTCATTTTTATTGGAGAGAAAAAAAACATGACAAAAATCTCTTATTGGTCAATTAGTCTAATTTTATTTAGAGAAAATTTTCTTAGAAAAACATGAGCGAATTTCTCGAGAAGAATTTTCTTGCAAGTTTTTATAATTTGAAAAATGTGATAAAATCACTTGATGTCTACTAGAGTTTTTTTTTTTGAAGTAATTTTTCTTTTTATTGAAATAAATTTTCAGAGGAAAATTTTTTCAGGAAAATTTCATTTTTATTGAAGCAATAAAAACATGACAAAAATCCTTTATTGGTTAATAAAATTCCCATGACGGGATTTTTTCACATCATTTTTTCAAAAAAAAATTTTAAAAAGAAATGAGGGACAAATTTAATTTTTATTTTCTTTTAAAAGATGGTCGTAATATCAAGCTCAAAAACTGACTGACACCTAGCATTGACCGATCGAAAATAAATACAAGATAAAATTAGAGAACTTACTTTTACCTTGGAGAAATGCAAATCACATAGTCATGCGCATGACTCAAGTGAGGAGTGGACTCTAGAAAATAAAAGAAGGAGATACAAGGTATGGACCTAAAAAGGCCCCCACTATCTGAATTGACAAACTTACCCTCCGCGCAATCAAATCACAATGGGAAGAATTGTCAATTCAGATAATGAGCGGGATAAAATATGGTCAACCCGAGCGTAATCGACGCAAGAGCTTTGCATATTCGATCCCTATCTATGGTTTTCTAGGAAGAATTTCGCGACTTGGGTTTAGACGCTTATGTGTGCAGGTGTCGTGATCTTCAGAGTATGCAAGACATGCACAACAATTGATATCAAAACAGCGCTTCTAAAAATGTGCGAAATTAAACAAATAAACCCAACACCGAGCCTGTAAAACAAAGGGGTTAGCCAAACACTCCGCCCCTTATAACTCCCATCCTGCAAAAACATATAACACCTATAGAATGAGTCCCAAACAAGATCGCCAGAAGCGAGATATCCATGACATTTTTATTGGCCTAAGTCCACTAAGACTCTTAAAATTTCGAAAAAATTTAAGTATTCCAATTGGTATCTTTTTTCGAAAATTTAAAAATCTCTGTCCCCAGCGGAGTCGCCAGTCTGTCGCGACCCTCTAAAAAAATTTTAAATTTTAAAGGGGGTTAACGGATTATTAGGTTAATTAGATTTGACTAACCTAACGCGGACCCTCCCAAGCCCTACCGAATCGCAACTTTGGTTTTTGTTTAAATGATTTTAAAATTTGGAGTCGCCACTAATCGTTCTTGGTAGGTCGATTAGAAACCTAAATAAATTAGCGGGAGAACTAATTTATTCCTGCGAACCAGAGATTATGAGTTCGGGGACTTGGTTACACTAGTTAATTAAAACTAATACCCTTTCGGTACCTTAATTTCATGGATATCTTAATTCGGCAACTCAGGCTTGGTTTATTCCTAAGGCTATAGTAGGGTACTCTCTTTTGTGTTTTCAATTTTTAAATAGGATGCATGGATGGTATATATTTTTATTTGTTATATTTTTTTAAGTGTTAAAGATTCCCTGAAGCCGAAAGAAGGAGTGTGTTAACGACTTCTGTGCAGTATTACAACCTACTTATCTTTTGGGTCTGATGATTCAAAAATTAAATTATAGGAAGTACATGACAGTGAATAAATACCTCCAATGGGAGGCCTAGCATTGGCTTGGCTCTTCCCTTTGGGATTTAAGGTACAGGTATTTAAGTTGCAAGTATTTAAACTACTGTAAGTAAAAACCTCCAATGGGAGGCTAAGCATTGGCTTGGCTCTTCCCTTTGGGATTTAAGGTACATGTATTTAAGTTGCAGGTATTTAACTACTGTAAGTAAAAACCTCCAATGGGAGGCTAAGCATTGGCTTGGCTCTTCCCTTTGGGATTTAAGGTACATGTATTTAAGTTGCAAGTATTTAACTACTGTAAGTAAAAACCTCCAATGGGAGGCTAAGCATTGGCTTGGCTCTTCCCTTTGGGATTTAAGGTATAGGTATTTAAGTTGCAGGTATTTAACTACTGTAAGTAAAAACCTCCAATGGGAGGCTAAGTATTGGCTTGGCTCTTCCCTTTGGGATTTAAGGTACAGGTATTTAAGTTGCAGGTATTTAACTACTGTAAGTAAAAACCTCCAATGGGAGGCTAAGCATTGGCTTGGCTCTTCCCTTTGGGATTTATGGTGCAGGTATTTAAATTGCGGATGGACTTTGTCCTCTCCATTCTGGGGTATGAATTCTTTAAAATAAAATACAACGAATTGATTCAACAATTTGAAATTTGTGCGCGCTTGAGGACTCCTCCAAGCCGATTTTGTGCTTCCATAGGGTTGACCATTGATATAAAGCTGCGGCTTCCTGACATAAAATAGAGTGAAATGTCAGTATACAAAATATGTGCTAATCTGCACCTAAAACCAGAAGAGTGGAAAGAGTACTTATCTCCCATTTTTTTGGGAGGGATTTCTATAATTGATTTTCGCTCTCTATGTTCCCAATATAGAGAGTTTCTTTTGAATTAAGAGGGACTTTTAGTCACAGATCAGTTGAGAAATCGGTGGACAGCTTAGGAGCTTGTCTGGGCCGATTTTTGCATATCTACGAGATTTTTGCTGTTGACGTAGAGATATCTTTCTCCTGACATAAAATATGAAAAAAAAAAAGAGGAGATGGAGAAAGTGTATACAATTTGTGCTAATTTGCAAGTAAAACCATAAACAAATGAATAAATAAAAACACTTAGCTCGAATTTGCTTGCTCGTTGACGAGGATGAACTCTTGATTTATATTGATCGATGAAGGAATTTGTGATGATAACCCCTAGCTTTAAACTCCCATCATCTTCAAAATTCTCTCTCTTTTGGTATTTTCTTTCTCTCAAAATTTTCTTCAATCTCCCAAAACTCTCTCAAACATCCAAAATTTTCTCTCAAAAAATTCTCCCAAACACTTCAAATTTTCTCTCTCAAGAATCCTTTCTCAAGCTCACTTCTTCCTCCTTTTATAACCTACTCATCTATCTCCCATTCTAATTTTTCCACTAACTCTATCTCCCATTCTAATTTCTCCACTAACTCTTCTTCATTTTCATCTTCCATTCTCCATCTCTATCTCACATTCTAATCTCTCCACTAACTCTTCTTCATCTTCATCTTCCCTTCTCCATATTTATCTCCCATTCTAATTTCTCCACTAACTCTTCTTAATCTCCATCTTCCCTTCTCTATTCTTATCTTCCATTCTAATTTCTCTACTAACTCTTCTTCATCTCCATCTTCCCTTCTCTATTCTTATCTTATTTTCTCCATCCATTCTTCTCCAACTTCTCTTCTTCATCTCCTCTTCTTCATCTTCCCTTCTCTATTCTAATTTATCCACTAACTCTTCTTTTTATTATTTGTAAAATAATCCTTCAAGAGTTAGGTATTTGCACTCTAGTCCTTGAATTTTAAGTATTTACAATTCAGTCCTTGAAAAAATATATTTCTTTAAGTCCAAATCTCCTCACAATTTTTGACACACCAAAATTTACCACATGTCAAATTTAAGCTCATTTCTTGTCGCTGAAAATAATGCATAATTTAATTAAAGCCCTTTTGCAAAATTAAGTCATTCTGGGTATAATTGGGCCAAGATGAAAATTTAAAATATTAGAAGACAATGTCACAACTCATAAAAAGTGAAAGTTAAAAATAAGTTGACTCAAATTAAATTTTTTTAGGCCCGATTCGAGATTATACTCGTGAAGGAACACGTGACTCGAATTGGATTTTTCTGAATTTGCGATGGCCAATATGAAAATAGATTTAAAATAAAAATATTAACTATCTTTGTGTATTTTTTTGGCCTCAAATGTTATTTTTCCAAAATTTTCAAATATTTTTGTATTTTTTTTTTTAAAAAAATTAAAATATATATAATATGAAAAATTATTTTTTGGTCAAAATTCGTTCTCTAGGCTTGGCTAAGGTTCCCAAAGTTGATTTTTCAATTTTATGAATTTTTATGGATTTTCTATTAATTTTCGAAAATAAATAAATAAAAAATACGTAAAAATACTGAAAATATGAAAAATCGTTTTTTGGTCAAAATTGGTTCCCTAGGCTTGGCTAAGGTCCCCAAAGTTGATTTTTCAATTTTATGAATTTTTATGGATTTTTTATTACTTTAGCAATAGAAAAAATGATTAAAAATCAGGTGTCAACACAATCGAAAAAAAAAGATAACCAAATTAGCCAAAGATAAATAAAAAAAGGGAGGAGGAGGAGGGAGAGATCTAGCTCAAACCCTCCCCTCCATAGAGATTGAAGAAAAAGGTTATGTAAAGATGACTAGAAAAAGAGAGAACCTTAGGGAGGATAGAAAAAACGTCATAAATACTCTCTTGCCATATCTATTATGTCTCAAATGACCATGGATATACTTCCAAACTAAAAATAATTTGTTGAGTTAGTGATATTTACACAATCAGGTGATCTAATACGAACGATGCACGTCATGATCGATACTCCTTAAGATCGTCGGGAAAGATGGGTTTTTCTTCTTTGGCTTCAGAGCCTAATAAATATTACTATCCGATATATCAATTACAATCAACAGGAATCGATGCGCAAGGACGACGAGCACGAAAGGTCAAGGGCGTTGATTAGGGCATGCATGGTAATACTTAGGGGCGAGCATAGTTCCAGGGTATAACCTGAAACCTGAAGAACCGGACCGATGGAACCGGTCGGTTCCAGGTTCCAAGATATTGAGGGTAGGTTCCAGGTTCCAAAAATTAGAAAACCTGTTTTGACGGGTAAGTTCCAAGTTCTAGGTAGATGGAACCAGGAACCTGGACCATGGAGTGAGTTTTTATATTTTTTTCTTGGTATATATCTTTGTGTCATCCGGCGACATTCTATAATATCCAATGCTGAGGTATTCCATAATATCAAATGCTGAGTGTGTAATACATAATCACTTTATCATTAAGATTTTTACTTTGTTAATGTTCCATATTTTTTGTCTCTAAATATGAGTTGTGATTAGTGAATTTTAACAATTGGTGATGGTCATTAAATGTGATTATTCACTATAATCGTTCAACTAAAAATACATGTGAAATTTGGGTGGAACTTGGAACCGACCCTGGAACCTGTGACAGGATAGGTTCTAGGTTCCAAAATATGCAGGGTAGGTTCCAAATTCCACATAATGAGGAACCTGTATAGACTGGTAGGTTCCAGGTTCCAGGTAGAACCTGTATGGAACCTGGAACCGCTCACCCCTATTGTAATACTTTTACTTCAGAAATCAACTTTTAGGCCAGAAATTGATATTTCTAGTTCTGCTTCATAAGTAGAAATCGATTTCTGACCAAAGAAAGACATTTTATAATAGGATAAAATTTTTGCTTATCAAACAGAAATTCGTTTGGTAACGATTGAAAATTTCAACTTCTGAAACATTATTAACACAAAATATTTCTACAATGCATGTTATTCAAGAAAAGTTAAATGTAAATACTAATGGCTTTACATATAATTCGTTAGTATTTTCATTTATGTAAATACATACCAAATTATGGGAATATTGTATTAATGAATACGATAGCCGAGCTTATATATCAATGCTAAAAGCATAGGTGGTTCATGTGCTTCCTCTCATGTGCCTTTGGCGTGATTTATATTGCAATAGTTATAATATATGAACCTATTTTCGTGTCTAAACCATCTCTAGAAGTATAGATTTACAGTAGTTTTATGCATCCTGAGATCACTAGGATATTAACGAGAACTTGGAACATAAAACTATAATAATGATAAGCTTTTTTTGACATGAAGGCATTTCTAGGCAGAAAAACGAAAGGTAAAAACTGAGATGCAGTCATCTTTATCTTTTCAACCCAATTTGATTTTCTTGATTTTTTTTTAAATGGAGGGCACGAGATCACAAGCTCCATTGGATTAGAGAATGGTGTTTTAGAGCAACCGCACCCATTCTTGGACTAAATTAGATAAGCAAAGAGAGAGATAGAAAATCTAAGAGTTCGTGCAGATAGGAATATCTAACATATCGATCACAATCAATATAGATAGGTGCACAAATTAAGAAACTAGGAACATGCGGATAAAATACATCAAATAAAAATATAGCATCCCTAATGAATCCCAAAAAGCTTAGAGAAGGGATATTGAATGGTTGGAAGGAGTTTGGGACATTTGGAGATAATGTGTTCAATGAGACAAAATTGTCATTTTGAAAAGATTTGGAATCAAAATCATTAGAAATAGGGTTGGCTATTTGAATGTACCCATTTCGTAATTTTTGAGATTTTCTATAATTTTTCTAGATCTTTGAAACGATTTGCTCATAGGAGGGCAAAATCATCATTTTGGAAAAGATTAGAAGTGAAAATCACAAAAGACAAGTTTGGCTAGTCAAATATGACTATTTTTCATTTTTTGTGATTTTTTGAAATTTTCGCAATTTTTCGATATGATTTTTCCATAATGAGCAAAACCGTCATTTTTGAAAAAAAGAAAAGGTAAAATCATCAAAAATAAGATTGGCCAGTTGAGTAGATCCATTTCCTAATTTCTGATATTTTTCTAATTTTTTTTTATGATTTTTTGCCATTTTTTTTTATGAATTTTCTATTTTTTGGATTTTTTTAAAATCATTTTATTATTTTTAGAAATTTTTTTTATTATTAAAAGAATTATCCAAACTAGATCAAGTTGAGACAGATAAGCGAAGAGGGAGACAGAAAATAGGAAAAGGAAGGGCCAAAAATAAAAAAAAATGCTTTCTGATGATGAGAAGTAATTTTTTTTTACTTCTCAAAAGTTTCTTAAAAATAGCTTTCGAAATAAAAAATTATTTCAAAATTGGAAATATACACTTGTGGACCAAACAAATTTCTATTTTAGAAATTGTGTTACCAAATAATTTTTTGTTTCAAAAAAACTTTTGAAGTAGAAATTTGTTGACACCTGATTTTTAATCATTTTTTCTATTGCTAAAGTAATAAAAAATCCATAAAAATTCATAAAATTGAAAAATCAACTTTGGGGACCTTAGCCAAGCCTAGGGAACCAATTTTGACCAAAAAACGATTTTTCATATTTTCAGTATTTTTACGTATTTTTTATTTATTTATTTTCGAAAATTAATAGAAAATCCATAAAAATTCATAAAATTGAAAAATCAACTTTGGGAACCTTAGCCAAGCCTAGGGAACGAATTTTGACCAAAAAATAATTTTTCATATTATATATATTTTAATTTTTTTTAAAAAAAATACAAAAATATTTGAAAATTTTGGAAAAATAACATTTGAGGCCAAAAAATACACAAAGATAGTTAATATTTTTATTTTAAATCTATTTTCATATTGGCCATCGCAAATTCAGAAAAATCCAATTCGAGTCACGTGTTCCTTCACAAGTATAATCTCGAATCGGGCCTAAAAAAATTTAATTTGAGTCAACTTATTTTAACTTTCACTTTTTATGAGTTGTGACATTGTCTTCTAATATTTTAAATTTTCATCTTGGCCCAATTATACCCAGAATGACTTAATTTTGCAAAAGGGCTTTAATTAAATTATACATTATTTTCAGCGACAAGAAATGAGCTTAAATTTGACATGTGGTAAATTTTGGTGTGTCAAAAATTGTGAGGAGATTTGGACTTAAAGAAATATATTTTTTTCAGGGACTGAATTGTAAATACTTAAAATTCAAGGACTAGAGTGCAAATACCTAACTCTTGAAGGATTATTTTACAAATAATAAAAAGAAGAGTTAGTGGATAAATTAGAATAGAGAAGGGAAGATGAAGAAGAGGAGATGAAGAAGAGAAGTTGGAGAAGAATGGATGGAGAAAATAAGATAAGAATAGAGAAGGGAAGATGGAGATGAAGAAGAGTTAGTAGAGAAATTAAAATGGAAGATAAGAATAGAGAAGGGAAGATGGAGATTAAGAAGAGTTAGTGGAGAAATTAGAATGGGAGATAAATATGGAGAAGGGAAGATGAAGATGAAGAAGAGTTAGTGGAGAGATTAGAATGTGAGATAGAGATGGAGAATGGAAGATGAAAATGAAGAAGAATTAGTGGAGAAATTAGAATGGGAGATAGAGTTAGTGGAAAAATTAGAATGGGAGATAGATGAGTAGGTTATAAAAGGAGGAAGAAGTGAGCTTGAGAAAGGATTCTTGAGAGAGAAAATTTGAAGTGTTTGGGAGGATTTTTTTTTGAGAGAAAATTTGAAGTGTTTGAGAGAATTTTTTTGGGAGAAAAAATTTGAAGTGTTTGGGAGAATTTTTTGGAGAGGAAATTTTGGATGTTTGAGAGAGTTTTGGGAGATTGAAGAAAAATTTGAGAAAAAGAAAATACCAAAAGAGAGAGAATTTTGAAGATGATGGGAGTTTAAAGCTAGGGGTTATCATCACAAATTCCTTCATCGATCAATATAAATCAAGAGTTCATCCTCGTCAACGAGCAAGCAAATTCGAGCTAAGTGTTTTTATTTATTCATTTATTTATGATTTTACTCGCAAATTAGCACAAATTGTATACACTTTCTCCTCTTTTTTTTTCCATATTTTAGTCAGGAGAATGATATCTCTACGTCAACAGCAAAAATCTCGTAGATATGCAAAAATCGGCCCAGACAAGCTCCTAAGCTGTCCACCGATTTCTCAACTGATCTGTGACTAAAAGTCCCTCTTAATTCAAAAGAAACTCTCTATATTGGGAACATAGAGAGCGAAAATCAATTATAGAAATCCCTCCCAAAAAAATGGGAGATAAGTACTCTTTCCACTCTTCTGGTTTTAGGTGCAGATTAGCACATATTTTGTATACTGACATTTCACTCTATTTTATGTCAGGAAGCCGCAGCTTTATATCAATGGTCAACCCTATGGAAGCACAAAATCGGCTTGGAGGAGTCCTCAAGCGCGCACAAATTTCAAATTGTTGAATCAATTCGTTGTATTTTATTTTAAAAAATTCATACCCCAGAATGGAGAGGACAAAGTCCATCCGCAATTTAAATACCTGCACCATAAATCCCAAAGGGAAGAGCCAAGCCAATGCTTAGCCTCCCATTGGAGGTTTTTACTTACAGTAGTTAAATACCTACAACTTAAATACCTGTACCTTAAATCCCAAAGGGAAGAGCCAAGCCAATGCTTAGCCTCCCATTGGAGGTTTTTACTTACAGTAGTTAAATACCTGCAACTTAAATACCTATACCTTAAATCCCAAAGGGAAGAGCCAAGCCAATGCTTAGCCTCCCATTGGAGGTTTTTACTTACAGTAGTTAAATACTTGCAACTTAAATACATGTACCTTAAATCCCAAAGGGAAGAGCCAAGCCAATGCTTAGCCTCCCATTGGAGGTTTTTACTTACAGTAGTTTAAATACCTGCAACTTAAATACATGTACCTTAAATCCCAAAGGGAAGAGCCAAGCCAATGCTTAGCCTCCCATTGGAGGTTTTTACTTACAGTAGTTTAAATACTTGCAACTTAAATACCTGTACCTTAAATCCCAAAGGGAAGAGCCAAGCCAATGCTAGGCCTCCCATTGGAGGTGTTTATTCACTGTCATGTACTTCCTATAATTTAATTTTTGAATCATCAGACCCAAAAGATAAGTAGGTTGTAATACTGCACAGAAGTCGTTAACACACTCCTTCTTTCGGCTTCAGGGAATCTTTAACACTTAAAAAAATATAACAAATAAAAATATATACCATCCATGCATCCTATTTAAAAAGTGAAAACACAAAAGAGAATACCCTACTATAGCCTTAGGAATAAACCAAGCCTGAGTTGCCGAATTAGGATATCCATGAAATTAAGGTACCGAAAGGGCATTAGTTTTAATTAACTAGTGTAACCAAGTCCCCGAGCTCCTAATCTCTGGTTCGCAGGAATAAATTAGTTCTCCCGCTAATTTATTTAGGTTTCTAATCGACCTACCAAGAACGATTAGTGGCGACTCCAAATTTTAAAATCATTTAAACAAAAACCAAAGTTGCGATTCGGTAGGGCTTGGGAGGGTCCGCGTTAGGTTAGTCAAATCTAATTAACCTAATAATCCGTTAACCCCTTTTAAAATTTAAAATTTTTTTAGAGGGTCGCGACAGACTGGCGACTCCACTGGGGAGAGAGATTTTTAAATTTTCGAAAAAAGATACCAATTGGAATACTTAAATTTTTTCGAAATTTTAAGAGTCTTAGTGGACTTAGGCCAATGAAAATTTCATGCATATCTCGCTTCTGGCGATATTGTTTGGGACTCATTCTATAGGTGTTATATGTTTTTGCAGGATGGGAGTTATAAGGGGCGGAGTGTTTGGCTAATCCCTTTGTTTTGCAGGCTCGGTGTTGGGTTTATTTGTTTAATTTCGCACATTTTTAGAAGCGCTGTTTTGATATCAATTGTTGTGCATGTCTTGCATACTCTGAGGATCATGACACCTGCACACACAAGCGTCTAAACCCAAGTCGCGAAATTCTTCCTAGAAAACCATAGATAGGGATCGAATATGCAAAGCTCTTGCGTCGATTGCGCTCGGGTTGACCATATTTTATTCCGCTCATTATCTGAATTGACAATTCTTCCCATTGTGATTTGATTGCGCGGAGGGTAAGTTTGTCAATTCAGATAGTGGGAGCCTTTTTAGGTCCATACCTTGTCTCTCCTTCTTTTATTTTCTAAAGTCCACTCCTCACTTGAGTCATGCGCATGACTATGTGATTTGCATTTCTCCAAGGTAAAAGTAAGTTCTCTAATTTTATCTTGTATTTATTTTCGGTCGGTCCATGCTAGGTGTTAGTCAGTTGTTGAGCTTGATATTACGAACATTCTTTTTAAGAGAAAATAAAAATTAAATTTGTCCCTCATTTCTTTAAATTTTTTTTTTTTGAAAAAATGATGTAAAAAAATCCCTTCATGGGAATTTTATTAACCAATAAGGGATTTTTGTCATATTTTTATTGCTTCAATAAAAATGAAATTTTCCTGAAAAAATTTTCCTCTGAAAATTTCAATAAAAAGAAAAATTCCTTAAAAAAAAACTCTAGTAGACATCAAGTGATTTTATCACATTTTTCAAATTATAAAAACTTGCAAGAAAATTCTTCTCGAGAAATTCGCTCATGTTTTTCTAAGAAAATTTTCTCTAAATAAAATTAGACTAATTGACCAATAAGAGATTTTTGTCATGTTTTTTTTCTTTCCGATAAAAATGAAATTTTCCCGACAAATTTTCCTCTGAAAATTTATTTCGATAAAAAGAAAAATTCCTTTAAAAAAAACATCAAGTGATTTTATCACATTCTTTCAAATTATAAAAACTTGCAACAAAAATTCTTTTCGAGAAATTCGCTCATGTTTTTCTAAGAAAAGTTTCTCTAAATAAAATTAGACTAATGTCTCGGGGGAATTTTGTTAACCAATAAAGGATTTCTGTCATGTCTTTCCTGCTTCAATAAAAATAAAATTTTCCTGACAAATTTACCTCTGAAAATTTATTTTGATAAAAAGGAAATTCCTTCAAAAATTTTAGTAAACGTCAAGAAACTTTGTCACATTCCTTTAAAAAAATAAAAAAAAGAATAATAAATCTGAAAAAAATGCTGTATCAGAAATTAACCCATTTCTTCCTAAGGAAATTTTTTTTTTTCTTCTGATTTCTCTATAAAATAGAAAAAATCAAATTGGACTAATATAGGAGTCATGGACCGACATTTCTTGTGTCGCATACTAATTATATCCTTTTCTTTTGCAGAGAGATCCTAGATACCCCAGACGGGTGTAAAAATTAAGTTCAATAATATATCAAGAATCATCTTCAGAAATACCAAAAGACGAAAAACACCGAGGCTTCAACCGTTAATTCTGGGGGGCAAACGAACATTGTCCATCTTTGACAGACAAAGTTGTGTCAATCCGTAAACTTGTATGGGCAGTGTATTCTGATATGACGGTGGATTTATACTGATTAAACATGGGGGCATATTTAATGTATTGCAGAGGATCTCGCGTCTTTTGAAAAACAATATGGATTATATAATCAGAACCCATGAAACAAATACCTTTACCTGATCAAATCAACCAGAGACCGGTCTTAAAATTTCCTCTTATCCGAAACATGCGGAGGGCTTTAGAGAACCGAGGTTCTATTAATGAACGTGGCCCACAGGAATTTCTCCCGACGCTACAGGCGACCGACACGAGCAAGTGGACGCCGAAAGAAATAAAATATGGATAAAAGTGGGCACACAACAGGTGGTCGGATTTATTACCAGCGCACTGATCGAGTTGTCATAGTGTTATTGTTTGTGATCTCAAGATGGATAGTGGGGGCCACCGCCGAACCCTTCATCAATGTTCTCGATATCATCGTCTGGAGCAATTAAACAAGAACATCAAGAAAAACATTAAGCCTCGACATCTTCGGTACCTCAAATCGTTCTGTTATGCTATGCGGAAGAAACGATAGCAGGAAAATTAAACAAAAAAAAAACACGTGAAGCTTTTCTTTCATTCCATTCATCAAAGAGCATTACAACAGCTCACTGGGGAGGAAAAGTAAAGCCAAACTGAGCCCTGATAACCATTACGAAGGAGCTCAACTGACTCTCCAAACAGTTGATGCTCCGGGTGCACCGGGCGTTCTCAGGATCAAGCTCCGCGAGCCTAAAGAAGAGGCGATCGCGCTTCTCCTTAGCCTGGGCCATACTGGCCTCGTAATGCTCGACAGCAAACTCCAAGTCCGAAATCGCCGCCCTCTCGAAAGCAATATCTGCCGTAATGTCATCAAGTCTCTCCTGCAGCCAACCGCATTTGCACCTCATCATAATATTGCTCGGCTCCTGTTCGGCGTAAGTTCGGACCAAGGCCAGACGGTCCACCAACTTTCCCCTCTCACGAACTAGCCACGAAAGCTGATCATTGGCAAACTTGAAGGCTTTCTTGTGATTATCAGCCATAAATGTGACTATTTCCAGACGCTCGTGCCGGTCTCGGTAACGAGCTTTCACGACGGCAGTCACAATGACCGTCTCATAAGCGCGGTTATAGGCAGCCAGAAAATTAATGAAGAGGGTCGGGAAGTTCCGATACTCCCTCCCCAGTTGGGTACCCTCAACAGAAGCAGCATCTAGGGTCCTGAATAAACCGAGGATTTCAGCCTCAACGGTAGAGTTTTGGGCTATATGAGCGTAACCTCTACCAAGAAGATTGTAGAGTCTCTCCCACCCATCCAGGATTTCGGCGGAGAAGGTATGGTTAGGAGAATTGGCCATTTTTGAAAGCAGATCACGAAAGAAAGGAGGAGAGAGGCGAGGCAGATGATCGGAATGCGAATGTGATAATCTGCTTCAATTTAAATAATGATTTCACAGGGGCAGTCCTTATTGGTCGAGTTTTTTCTATCTACCATTCTCTGTCGGCAACACCCCCGCTGGCTCGAATTCCAGTCAAGCGGCAACCTCAAGCTGAGCAGACCCGACGTCTCTGCAGAAAAGTTGGACGGGCTGCCACCACTTTGAAAAAGAAAGAATAAAAAACGAGCTGAGTGGGAGACAAAGAAATTTTCGGCAGAAAAGGAGATACGACTCGTCTTTATTGGAGGACCCGCCAGTAAATCGACGGTGGAGATCTTGACAATGGCCCTCTACCACGAAAAGAAAAAAGGAAGACGAACTGAGCGAGAAACAAGGATTTCCCCTTTGATCAAAAGCTGAATATCAGATTTTCTCCCTCGAAAAATCTAATAGCACTGCCCGTGAAGAGGGAAGTCGTTGCTATTGCCAGAGAGAGAACTTGTCCTCATTTGATAGTGAGAGTTCATTCGCAAGAACTCGCAGGAGAAAGATAGAGAGGAAGGAGTTCTCGTGGGAGAGGAATTCAAAACCTTCACCATCAAAGCATCGGCTTTCAAAGCCTGTTACGAGAAACCATCGACGATCCCGTGATCCCTCAAGTCCAAGAAGACATCCTGAGGCGGTCTCGAGTCGGCAGTCCTAGATCCAGAAATATGTCGAGCATTAGGGAAACGGGCGCATGTTCAACCCTGGTCGAAGCTAATGAAGTTCCTTACCCTGAGGGTATAATGGTCATGGCCATTGACGGTAATCCAGTCTCTCTGTCAATCCTTGTTACCGTATTGAGAAAATGCCGGTATAAGGTTGTAGCTCAAGCAAAGGCGACAGAGGCCTTAGAGATATTAAGGAGGAGTGGTGACCAGTTTGATATCGTCCTCACCGCCATGGTAGGGATTGACATGAATGTTTTCACTCTCTTGGAAGTCATCAATTCTAAATTAAACATGCCAGTCCTCGTAATATCGGCAAGCGATGATCAGCAAGCCATAATGAAGGCTGTCTTAAATGGGGCCCAAGACGTCGTAACGAAACCAGTTAGGGTTCAGATGCTTCAAAACATATGGTAGCACGTGGTAAGGAAGCAATTGCACGACCATGAGAACAAGCATCAAGCCTTCAATTTTGTTCCAAGCAACTGGAGAAAGAAGATGAGTTGGTCTCCCGAGCTGCATCGTATGTTTGTTAATGCAGTTCAACAGGTAGGAATCGATTCGGCACGGCCGCAACATATACTGGAAATTATGAACGTAGAGGGACTCACTAAAGCAAATGTTTCGAGTCATCTTCAGAAGTACAGAAAAAGGGTGAGAGAACACAATGCAGCTCAGAATCAAGAAAACCAAGGCGGGACTGATCCAAGCCTGAATGTCGAGTCTCCTCGCCACCATAAGTTCCGCGGGTTAGCATGGGGCGAGCCACTTCCCATCATCAACCAAGCCAGTAGCCGTGCCATCAATCCTCCAGGCGTTAATCAAAGTATCCCCCAGAATCACCCTAATGCTCTTCAAGAGTATAGACCGCAGGGGCAGTGTATTCAGACTCCTTGGTCTGAGCACCAACCCGTGGCTAGAATTCATCCCATGATCAGCGCGCCTGCGCAGCCAGAGAATCAGACAAGAAATTATCCTGAGCACTTCCACTTCTTTAATCCTCGAATGGAAGGAGTTTTTGGCAGCAGGACAGTTGGTGATCCCCACACTTTCTCGAGTAATGATGAAGGCTCCAGCACGAGAAGTCAAATTGCTCATGGCGAGGACAGAATGAGAAATCTACCGCCAGCATTTGCCAACAACAATGCCCAATTCGAGCATCAGTTGCTGGAAGGTTCAAGAGATTACCCAGATGATGAGCTTACTGCCCTGGTCAACCAGTTTAGGGTTGACAGACGTCCCAAGCCGCGATCAGGAGCCAGTGAGTAGGGACTCTCAAACATCGATCATCCACACCCGAACCAACACGAGACTAGCTGATTATCGAAGAGCCACAGGAGAGGCAGAACTGACCTTGAATAAGTGCACATTTTATTTCATGCTTAATTCCCCTGCGTATGATATTTTCCAGCTTTCTAGGTGTCTCGATTTAATTCAGGGACAATGGGGCAATTTATTTTTTTTTTATCCCGTCGAATGCGTGAATCCCTTTTTATGCTAGATTTAGGGCGGATCAATTTGTGGTAACGTCGCTGACTGCCATAATGAGAAATGTTGAATGGCCTCACGTAGGGAAATTTCAAGTGAAATGCCCAGGCGAGCTCGAAGACGGGTAATTGTGTGTCGTTCCAATTTACCCTCAATCGTTGCAAAATGCTAAATTGGATTTGTTCCATTCTCACCCAGGGAATCGCAAAGTGCCTCAAGAGTGTCGCAAAATGAAATGACCCAATGGAACGCGATATGACTCATTTGCCTCGAAGGTAACCTTCAAATTAAAGGAGCCCTCCGGTCCACGGACCCGATGGCATAGAAAATGAGGATGGTCCAAGGCAACCCGAAAGAAAATAAGGCCCAACTAAGCAAAGCACTTACGTGGCAAGCTCAAAGTGAAGGGCAACTCGGGACATACAATTCAATCCAGTCCAAATGAAGGAACTTCCTCAATTCAAATTCAATAGAAGTACACACAAGGGTAAAACAATATCGTTCCAATTTTTCTAGAATATGAAGAACATATACTGCCGCATTCTCTTTCATTTTTGCAGGGGAAGTCTCTACTGGCCAGATTTTCCTGTCTAACATTCCCTATCAGTATCACCTCCGCTACTCGTCTCCATTCTCCAGCCAAGCAAATCCGACGTCTCTACGGCAAAGCTAAACGGGACGCCACTACTTTGAAAAAGAAAAGATAAAAAATAAGCTGAGTGGGAGACAAAGACATTTTCGGCAGAAAAGAGATACGACTCGTCTTTATTGAAGAACTCGCTAGCAAATTGACGGTGGAGACAACAACAAGGGGCCCTATCACGAAAAGATGGAAGGAGACGAGCCGAGCAAGAGACACGATAAGAAAAGAGGATTGAGAAAGGCCGGACCCTTGGAAGAAGCAATACAGTTGCTAAACCCACGTTTAATTTTAAAAGAGACGCCATGCTCGGAAGAGGGTCTTAAGGCATAGGCAATCACTCAGAAAAATTCAAAGAGAGTGAAAACACCGGAAGCGAGTAGCAAATCTTGAGAAATCATCAACCAAATCAAAGATGTCTCAACCCAATACTCCCGAGAGCTATCATTGTCTGCTGAATATGGGAGAGGAAGAGTTCGAAGCCATGTTTGGGATCGAGCCTATGGAGCCTGGCTCTTCCGCCAACGACGTCCAAAATCTCAGTAAAGATAAGGACAATAACGGTAAGGGTCAAAAGAAGCGTTACCGTCGCCATACTAAGGAGCAGGTACAAAGGCTTGAGGATTTCTTCAGAACATGCCCTATGCCAGACGGCAAACAGAAAATGGAACTGAGTCAAGAGTTAGGACTTGAACCTTTGCAAATCAAGTTCTGGTTTCAAAATAGGCGAACCCGAATGAAGGCTCGTCATGAGCACAACGAAGCCGAGTTTCTAAGAGTTGAAAATGAAAACCTCCGAGCGGAAAACAAGATGTATAAAGAGACTTTTGACTCCGCCACCTGCCCCAACTGCAATAGCCTCCTCCTCACCCTCGATGAAATGCATGATCTGAGGATCGAAAATGCACGTTTAAGAGGTGAGTTAGACCAGTTTATAACAGGATCGAGTTCTGTTGGAGGAGGGTACAAAAGGACCAATGATACTGGATCAGCATCAATACCTCCCGAGGAAGAAGGGACAGATCACCACCAAGCGGACATTGACGATGATCTTTTCGCCATAATCAACCAGTTTGATATCGGTAAAGCATCGGGACTGTGATGCACTTGTTCAGCCAGTGACCACGAGACCTTCAATATGGCCGATGCATACCTAATTTGGGATGAAGCCAGCTGATCATGGGAGAGCCTGCAGAGGAAGCGGAACTAATCCTGAATGAGTGAATGTGTTTTATTTCCTTGCGTGATGTGTTTTTCTGCTTTTGTGAATGTGTAAAAGCAAGGAGTAATAATCCGACTTCCCCCTATTAAATGCTCGAATCCGCCACCTCACCAACCTCGCGACGAATTGATGGCGAGTGAAAATCTGCATAAACCTGAAGGGTAACTCCGTATCGTTTCAATTTACCCTCAGTTGCTCCAAGTTTTAAAATTAAGCCCCTTCTATTCTCAGGAAATTGCAAATCGACCCGAGAACGCAATCATATCCGAATACAGGTTGGATAAAATTTGGGGGCAAATCAACTCATGGGCATTACCACGGGATAGACAGCTTCGGACAAAGGAAAGTACAAGCGAAAGACGCGAACAATCTCAGAAATGGGTAATTCTGTATCGTTCTAATGTGCACATAATCATCTCAAGTCTTGAATTGTCTTATTCCATTCTTAACAGGGATTGCAAATTACCTCAAGAAATACCGTAACATGGCCCAAGGTGATACAACAGGGCTGCGTTATTCCCAAGGATTAACCCTTGAAAAGAAAGCCCCATGGACACCTACGGTCCAATGGACCGAATGGTATGGGGGATGACAGTAGGTCCGAAATATTCCGAGTTCGATCCCCAAGGGTGGGGAATGTTGTATGTATTATAAATAAATGAAACAACTTTTTGTGCATTTCTTTTTTTTACAAACAGGAATACTCGACGAGTAATATCAAAGTCAGTATTTTACCATAGTCTTCCCATAATGGTGAGGCGCCCAACAAAAGTCGAGGAAAATTCAATCCAACAAAACTGGTAAAAGACTCGTGCAAGACATTCAAGATGAAGGGTAAATCAGTATCGTTTTCAATTTATCCCTTTTAATACTGGCTGATATGTCTCTTTTTCTTTTTACAGAAAATATTTACACTAACATTTAACATGTTGAAGGAGACAAATCCAAAAGAAAATTATGATCATCTGACAAGATCTATTCTGGTGAAAAATGGGGCAAATTGATCACAAGCTCTGAAGCGAAAAAGCAAATATGTCTTCCTTATCTCGTTTGATTTCAAAAATAATTTCTCTGCTTTTTACAGGGGCATTCAACCGCTAAACCGTGGCGGTCGCTGTCATTAAACAAACCGAAATGCTCCCTCACCCATATGCTTCATCACGTAGAGACAAAGTTTGAGACGAACCACCCCTCGACATAAGGAGTAGGCTTCCCAATTTGTTCGGTCCGCCCACATACCAGGGGCAATTCAAATCCGCCCATATTTGCACATTATATAAACACACGTAATGCTAAAAAATTGTCACATCTGCATTGTGCTTACACAGTTCATGAATTATGTATGACTATTCCGTGAGTTTAACTTACCAACTCCAACTTAGAGCATAAACTGCACAGGAGACATCAAATGTGCAGAATGGGGCATGACAGGATGAGGAAAGGCAAACCATTTCCACGCAAGTCTAACATTTTAATTTACAGATAAACAGCATTTCCCCAGAGTGAGAGAAGGCCCTTTCGGATTGAAGTCCCCCATTCAGATTACATTCGAGGCGTTCATACTATGAGAACCTCCTTAAACAGAATTGGTAATGCAAGCTTGACAGAATAGTTTTGCATGATCCATATTTGGATTGATTGCATCATGAGTTATCACACAGACTACTTCTAATCATTGCCGACTTGGTTGAATAGTTTTACATGAACCGATCAACTCATTGATGAAAATGCTTGCACATGTTACCTCTGATACTGCCTGACAGGCAACACATTCCCAATGTTCAAACTACCTTCCAAAGTCTTGAAATTCATTCAGCGATTATTGAATGAACAAGCCTGGTTGTCGAGAAGCCACCAAGCATTTCTTCCAAATTCTCAGGTAAGTATATCTTCAACCTGAACCTTTCAAGAGAATGAATTCTGACGGTTGTTGGGGTACTCGAATCCATTGCGGTACATACAGGTATCCACCTTCTTCAATAAAGCATGATTTGTCTCAAGGACAGAAATGTTCGAGACCTTTTGATCTCTGCCTCTTTGGTTTATTCCTAAAGCGACAGGATAATATAATTTGGGTTTGAACTTCTGCAGGATTCCTGATCTTTCCAGATTCCAGAATGGCACCCTTTGAGGTACACCAAGTCCTTCTTACAGGCAAAATAAGTCCTTCTTACAGGCAAACCAAGTCCTTCTTACAGGCAAATCAAGTCCTTCTTACAGGCAAAACAAGTCCTTCTTACAGGCACAAAGTCCTTCTTACAGGCACAAAGTCCTTCTTACAGGCAAATCAAGTCCTTCTTACAGGCAAAACAAGTCCTTCTTACAGGCACAAAGTCCTTCTTACAGGCAAAACAAGTCCTTCTTACAGGCAAATCAAGTCCTTCTTACAGGCATAAAGTCCTTCTTATAGGCAAACCAAGTTCTTCTTACAGGCACCAAGTCCTTCTTACAGGCAAACCAAGTCCTTCTTACAGGCAAAACAAGTCCTTCTTACAGGCACAAAGTCCTTCTTACAGGCAAATCAAGTCCTTCTTACAGGCAAAACAAGTCATTCTTACAGGCAAAACAAGTCCTTCTTACAGGCAAATCAAGTCCTTTCTACAGGCATAAAGTCCTTCTTATAGGCAAACCAAGTTCTTCTTACAGGCACCAAGTCCTTCTTACAGGCATAAAGTCCTTCTTACAGGCAAACCAAGTCCTTCTTACAGGCAAACCAAGTCCTTCTTATAGGCACCAAGTCCTTCTTATAGGCAAACTAAGTCCTTCTTACAGGCAAACCAAGTCCTTCTTACAGGCACAAAGTCCTTCTTACAGGCAAATCAAGTCCTTCTTACAGGCACAAAGTCCTTCTTACAGGCACAAAGTCCTTCTTACAGGCAAATCAAGTCCTTCTTACAGGCACAAAGTCCTTCTTACAGGCATAAAGTCCTTCTTACAGGCAAATCAAGTCCTTCTTACAGGCACAAAATCCTTCTTACAGGCAAACAAAGTCCTTCTTACAGGCAAATCAAGTCCTTCTTACAGGCACAAAGTCCTTCTTACAGGCAAAGTAAGTCCTTCTTACAGGCAAAACAAAGTCCTTCTTACAGGCAAACAAAGTCCTTCTTACAGGCAAATCAAGTCCTTCTTACAGGCAAAGCAAGTCCTTCTTACAGGCACAAAGTTCTTCTTACAGGCAAAGCACCAAGTCCTTTTTACTGGCACCAAGTCCTTTCTACAGGCACCAAGTCCTTCTTACAGGTATCTCCATGTGGTGACCTACCATACGGGTCAAATCTCAATCAAAATTTAATCAGTAGAATCCTTTTATTAGGAATCTACCATGGTACGGCCCACCATACGGGTCAAATGGTATGACCCACCATACGGGTCAAATTTTAATTCAATTTTTAATCAGTAGAATCCTTTTATTAGGAATCTACCATGGGTTGATCCACCATACGGGTTCAAGTTCAACCACCCTAAAGTTTTTTTATATAACGAATTCTTAGGTTCTCATTTCATTTTCAGTGGAACAATCATGTCACGACTCTTTTTATTTACTTGTATTGAGTCGATAAGAATCCAGGTGTCATCTCGTCTTTGAAATGAACCTCTACCGAGCTTCCTTTCAAAGAGGGGCAGCTGTTGACACCTGATTTTTAATCATTTTTTCTATTGCTAAAGTAATAAAAAATCCATAAAAATTCATAAAATTGAAAAATCAACTTTGGGGACCTTAGCCAAGCCTAGGGAACCAATTTTGACCAAAAAACGATTTTTCATATTTTCAGTATTTTTACGTATTTTTTATTTATTTATTTTCGAAAATTAATAGAAAATCCATAAAAATTCATAAAATTGAAAAATCAACTTTGGGAACCTTAGCCAAGCCTAGGGAACGAATTTTGACCAAAAAATAATTTTTCATATTATATATATTTTAATTTTTTTAAAAAAAAATACAAAAATATTTGAAAATTTTGGAAAAATAACATTTGAGGCCAAAAAATACACAAAGATAGTTAATATTTTTATTTTAAATCTATTTTCATATTGGCCATCGCAAATTCAGAAAAATCCAATTCGAGTCACGTGTTCCTTCACAAGTATAATCTCGAATCGGGCCTAAAAAAATTTAATTTGAGTCAACTTATTTTAACTTTCACTTTTTATGAGTTGTGACATTGTCTTCTAATATTTTAAATTTTCATCTTGGCCCAATTATACCCAGAATGACTTAATTTTGCAAAAGGGCTTTAATTAAATTATACATTATTTTCAGCGACAAGAAATGAGCTTAAATTTGACATGTGGTAAATTTTGGTGTGTCAAAAATTGTGAGGAGATTTGGACTTAAAGAAATATATTTTTTTCAGGGACTGAATTGTAAATACTTAAAATTCAAGGACTAGAGTGCAAATACCTAACTCTTGAAGGATTATTTTACAAATAATAAAAAGAAGAGTTAGTGGATAAATTAGAATAGAGAAGGGAAGATGAAGAAGAGGAGATGAAGAAGAGAAGTTGGAGAAGAATGGATGGAGAAAATAAGATAAGAATAGAGAAGGGAAGATGGAGATGAAGAAGAGTTAGTAGAGAAATTAGAATGGAAGATAAGAATAGAGAAGGGAAGATGGAGATTAAGAAGAGTTAGTGGAGAAATTAGAATGGGAGATAAATATGGAGAAGGGAAGATGAAGATGAAGAAGAGTTAGTGGAGAGATTAGAATGTGAGATAGAGATGGAGAATGGAAGATGAAAATGAAGAAGAATTAGTGGAGAAATTAGAATGGGAGATAGAGTTAGTGGAAAAATTAGAATGGGAGATAGATGAGTAGGTTATAAAAGGAGGAAGAAGTGAGCTTGAGAAAGGATTCTTGAGAGAGAAAATTTGAAGTGTTTGGGAGGATTTTTTTTGGAGAGAAAATTTGAAGTGTTTGAGAGAATTTTTTTGGGAGAAAAAATTTGAAGTGTTTGGGAGAATTTTTTGGAGAGGAAATTTTGGATGTTTGAGAGAGTTTTGGGAGATTGAAGAAAAATTTGAGAAAAAGAAAATACCAAAAGAGAGAGAATTTTGAAGATGATGGGAGTTTAAAGCTAGGGGTTATCATCACAAATTCCTTCATCGATCAATATAAATCAAGAGTTCATCCTCGTCAACGAGCAAGCAAATTCGAGCTAAGTGTTTTTATTTATTCATTTATTTATGATTTTACTCGCAAATTAGCACAAATTGTATACACTTTCTCCTCTTTTTTTTTCCATATTTTAGTCAGGAGAATGATATCTCTACGTCAACAGCAAAAATCTCGTAGATATGCAAAAATCGGCCCAGACAAGCTCCTAAGCTGTCCACCGATTTCTCAACTGATCTGTGACTAAAAGTCCCTCTTAATTCAAAAGAAACTCTCTATATTGGGAACATAGAGAGCGAAAATCAATTATAGAAATCCCTCCCAAAAAAATGGGAGATAAGTACTCTTTCCACTCTTCTGGTTTTAGGTGCAGATTAGCACATATTTTGTATACTGACATTTCACTCTATTTTATGTCAGGAAGCCGCAGCTTTATATCAATGGTCAACCCTATGGAAGCACAAAATCGGCTTGGAGGAGTCCTCAAGCGCGCACAAATTTCAAATTGTTGAATCAATTCGTTGTATTTTATTTTAAAAAATTCATACCCCAGAATGGAGAGGACAAAGTCCATCCGCAATTTAAATACCTGCACCATAAATCCCAAAGGGAAGAGCCAAGCCAATGCTTAGCCTCCCATTGGAGGTTTTTACTTACAGTAGTTAAATACCTACAACTTAAATACCTGTACCTTAAATCCCAAAGGGAAGAGCCAAGCCAATGCTTAGCCTCCCATTGGAGGTTTTTACTTACAGTAGTTAAATACCTGCAACTTAAATACCTATACCTTAAATCCCAAAGGGAAGAGCCAAGCCAATGCTTAGCCTCCCATTGGAGGTTTTTACTTACAGTAGTTAAATACTTGCAACTTAAATACATGTACCTTAAATCCCAAAGGGAAGAGCCAAGCCAATGCTTAGCCTCCCATTGGAGGTTTTTACTTACAGTAGTTTAAATACCTGCAACTTAAATACATGTACCTTAAATCCCAAAGGGAAGAGCCAAGCCAATGCTTAGCCTCCCATTGGAGGTTTTTACTTACAGTAGTTTAAATACTTGCAACTTAAATACCTGTACCTTAAATCCCAAAGGGAAGAGCCAAGCCAATGCTAGGCCTCCCATTGGAGGTGTTTATTCACTGTCATGTACTTCCTATAATTTAATTTTTGAATCATCAGACCCAAAAGATAAGTAGGTTGTAATACTGCACAGAAGTCGTTAACACACTCCTTCTTTCGGCTTCAGGGAATCTTTAACACTTAAAAAAATATAACAAATAAAAATATATACCATCCATGCATCCTATTTAAAAAGTGAAAACACAAAAGAGAATACCCTACTATAGCCTTAGGAATAAACCAAGCCTGAGTTGCCGAATTAGGATATCCATGAAATTAAGGTACCGAAAGGGCATTAGTTTTAATTAACTAGTGTAACCAAGTCCCCGAGCTCCTAATCTCTGGTTCGCAGGAATAAATTAGTTCTCCCGCTAATTTATTTAGGTTTCTAATCGACCTACCAAGAACGATTAGTGGCGACTCCAAATTTTAAAATCATTTAAACAAAAACCAAAGTTGCGATTCGGTAGGGCTTGGGAGGGTCCGCGTTAGGTTAGTCAAATCTAATTAACCTAATAATCCGTTAACCCCTTTTAAAATTTAAAATTTTTTTAGAGGGTCGCGACAAAATTCTACTTCTAAAGTGTTATCGTGCGCACCCATAGGGTTTCTTGCGCGTGCTTTTCTACTCGAGGCTCTATTCTCCCTCAGTGACTTGAGCCGCAATTATATGGATGGAGGTCATACATCGGAGTGCAATAGGAGGTATGAGCTGATATCTCTAAGTGTCGATCGATTGTTCGAGGTGATTTGCATGTTTAGTTGAGAGAGAGTAGCTATCTATTGTGTCATCAGCCAAATTCTTGATAAAATATATATTCTTCTATTGTCTACTTGGGATAATATTTTGGCTTGTTGGAACAATTCCAATTTGACCCTACTAATGACTTTTAGAACATGTGTTGGATTTGCCCTTTACTTTTTGCTAAGTAACAAAATTACTAGGCATCATAGATCTCACTCAGTATAGATATTGAAGATCAGAGAGAGAGAGAGAGAGAGAGAGAGAGAGAGAGAGAGAGAGAGAGAGAGAGAGAGAGAGAGAGGCAATAAAGACTACATTTTTACTTTGTTAACTTGACTTTATGCGTTGTCAGAGAAGGGTATCTACAGCCCCAACATTTATAATAGGAAAGGAATAAAGAAATAATCTATATCAGGAAATAATGAAATATAAAATAATATCTCTAATATGTATACTACAATATTCTCCAATAGGAAATTCTCTAATATCCAGTAAATATATGTTAACACTTCTTCTCAAGTTAGAACATCTAGGTAGAACATCCAGCTTGCCTATGGTAGGTGTTTCCTCCAACTCTATGACCGCGTGCCATGTAAGCCGGACCTTACATCAAAGTGAATTTACCATGCACTAAAGAAATACATGATCAGAAAATTGCCATATTTTTCTTATATAACCTTTGCAGAACCTTGTGAAAACTTAACAAACTAATAGCATTACGCCACCAACGGTCAACTTTGGTTGCTCAATGGAGGTGTGCTAAACTTCAGCACTCACAGCTATCTGGATATTTGATGGCTAATTTGCATTCTAAAATCTTTAAGGGAAGGGAGAGAGAATCAACAAAGACTATTTTTTTACTCAATTAACTTGACTTTGTACTTTATCATAGAAGGGTATGTATACATAATGCATAGGACAATCTAATAAGGAAATTAGCTATTTTAGAAAATTACGAAGTATAAATAACATCTCTAGCAATATTATCTAATATGGAATTCTCTAATATTCATAAAAATACTTCAACACTTCTTCTCAAGTTGGAACATCTCGCTTGCATCTATAGGTGTAGCTTTCTTCCCAAGTATGTGTCCAAGCCGTGTAAGCTGGACCTTACACTAAAAAAGGTATGTTGATACATCGAACCAGATTTGACAAGCTCTAAAGAAACACATGATCAGCAAGTGGACGCATCTCTCTCATATAAGCTTGACAGATTCGTGTGCAAATGCAGCTCCATTTGGGCAAATTAAACTGCATCAACCCAGGATGCTCAACTTTGGATGCACACTCATACCTGCCTGGATATTTGATGGCCACTTTGCTCGTCGATGAATTCACTATTGAAAGAAAGTCCCACTACGAATAACGTCCATGGTAGGCATTGTTAAGTGTTGAAAAAAACTGGGAAGCTATTAACGATGAGGTGACTGGTGACGATGAGACATGGCTTCTTGATGATGAGCAGAGATTGGAACGAAGCTTGAAGCTATGATAGAGATGAAGATGTTGATGTCTCCGCCCACAAGAAAGAAGAAAAAACTAGGGTTTTGACTTGGGACATCAATAAAAGGTTATATTTTTACTCAATTGATTTGACTTTATACTTTATTAGAGAAGGGAATTTATACCCAAATAAATGCATAAGAAACGAAATCAGCTATTTTCTAAATTAACGAAACATCAATTATTATTTCTTATATCTAATAATATCTCTGACAGTATCTCTAGTAGAAAAGTCTTTAATATTAGCAAATATACTTTAATTCTCTCTGAAAATAAAGACGATGACGATAATTGTGAGAGTGAAACATTTATGAAACTTGTCCGATCTCCATTGAAATTGGATTTGTGCATCAATGAAACTCGAGAGAAGTGAAACCTCGAAATCATATGAGTAAAAAAATCCAAATCTATACTAAATCGGGGTAGAACTCACCCTCCGAAAATGAGAGAGATGGATCTTGACTGGATCAAAAGAGAAAAGATCCTCAAAAGGGAGGAAAAGAACAAAAAAAAAAAAGGATAGATAACCAAATCAGCCAAAGATAAATTAAAAAGGGAGGGGGAGGGAGAGATCTATCTCAAACCCTCTCCTCTATAGAGAATGAAGAAAACAGTTGTGTAAAGATGACTAGAAGAGGAGAGAACCTTAGGGAGGAGAGAAAAAAATGTCATAAACACTCTCGCTTGCCATATCTATCGTGTCTCAAATGACCATGGATATATTTCGAAATTAAAAATAATTTATTGAGTTAGTGATATTTACGCCATCACATGACCTGATACAAACGTTGCACATCATGACCGGTAGTGCTTGAGATCGTCGGGGAAAGATGGGTTTTACTTCTTTGGCCTTAGAGCTTAATAAGGATCGCTCTCCGATATATCAAATACAGCCGATGGGAATTGATGCGCAGGGACGACGAGCGCGAACGGGAAAGGCATCCATTAGGGTTCCTCACGCGAAATTCTATTCTCCCTCGGTGACTTGAGCCGCAAATATCTGGATGCAGGTCATACATCGGAATGCGACAGGAGGAACTATGATCTTGTTACAGGTCAGAGTTTAAGGTTACACGGAAGAAAGTGCTGGGACATGGAGGATACGTCCATCTGTTGCTTGTTCCCCTATCGTCTTAAGAGCTCTTTTTGGTTATTATCAAAACTTATTTAGCATTAAGCAAAGACGGGACGTTTTAACAATGACTTTGACTGAAGTTCACCGCAAACCCACGTAGCTTTTCGAGCCTTTTTGCTTTGCTTGATATCATTGTTTTACCTTGTTTTGTTTTGTTTTGTTTTTTTTTTTTTGGCTGGCTATCTTCTTCAGATTTGCTGTGAAGTCTCCTTCTCTTGCATCTGGAATGAGGTGATATCTCTAAGTGTCAATCGATTGTTCGAGGTGATTTGCATGTTTAGTTGAGAGAGAGTAGCTAGCTGTTGTGTCATCGGGCAAATTCTTGATAGATAAATATTCTTCTATTGTCTACTCGGGATGATAGTTGGGCTTGTTGGAGCAATTTCCCTTTGACCCTACTAATGTCTTTCAGAAAATGTGTTGGATTTCTCCTTTTCTTTTTGCTAAGTAAGAAAATTACCAGGCATCATAGATCTCTCTGTTTGTAGATATTCAAAGATCTTCAAGAGAGACAGAGAGAGAATCAATTAAGACCGCTTTTACTCAATTGACTTGACCTTATGCTTTTTTTGAAAAGGCTATTTATAGCCCCAACATTAATAATAGGAAAGGAATAAAGAAATAATCTATATTAGGAAATAAAAAATATAAAATAATATATTTAATATCTATTAATATATTCAACAATATTCTCTAGTAGGGAATTCTCTGATATCCAATAAATATATGTCAACACTTCTTCTCAAGCTAGAACATCCAACTTACTTAAGATAGGTGTTTCTTCTCAACTCTATGACCAAATACTGTGTAAGCCGGACCTTACATCGAAGTGAATTTGTCATGCGTTGAAGGAATGCACAATCAAAAAAATTGCACATTTTTCTCGTTCAACCTTTATAGAACTTTGTGGAAACTTAACTTGAATCACAGCAAACTAAACTGCATCCCCCCACCCCCAGACCCCTCCCCCCGCCCCCCCCCCCCCCCCCCCCCCCCCCCCCACACACACACACACAAAAAGGTCAACTTTAATTGCATAAATGGAGGTATGCTAAACTTCGGCTCTCATAGCTGCCTAGATACTTGATGGCAACTTTGCATTCTAAAATTTTTAAGGGAAAGGGAGAGATAATCAATAAAGACTACATTTTTACTCAATTGACTTGACTTTGTACTTTATCATAGAAGGGAATGTATACATAATGCATATGATATCGAATAAGGAAATTAGCTATCTTAGAAAATTACGAAGTATAAATAACATCTCTATCAATATTATCTAATAAGGAATTCTCTAATATTTATAAAAATACTTCAACACTTCTTCTCAAGTTGGAACATCCGAGTTGCATTTATAGGTGTAGCTTTCTTCCCAAGTATGTATCCAAGCCATGTAACCTGGACCTTACACTAAACAAGGGATGTTGATACATCGAACCAGATTTAACAAGCTCTAAACAAACACATTATCAGAAAGTTGACACATCTTTCTCACACAAGCTTGATATAATCATGTGCAAATGCAGCTCGAATTGGGCAATTTAAACTGCATTACCCCAGGACACTCAACTTTGGTTGCACGCTCATAGTTGGCTAGATACTTGATGGTCACTTTGCTCGTTGATGAGCTCGCCATTGAAAGAAAGTCTAACTACGAATGATGTCCATGGTAGGCATTTTGAGTGTTGACAAGACTAGGAAGCTATTAACGATGAGGTGACTGGCGACAGTAAGATGATGAGCAGAGATTGGAATGAAGCTTGACACCATGATAGAGATGAAGATGTTGATGTCCCTGGCCACAAGAAAGAAGAAAAAAAAATTAGGGTTTTGATTTGGGATCAATAAAAGGTTATATTTTTGCTGAATTGATTTGACTTTATACTTTATTAGATAAGGGTGTTTGTATCCGAATAATATGCATAAGAAAGGAAATTAGCTATTTTAGAAAATAACGAATAATCAAATATTTTTTTATCTAATAATATATCTAACAGCAAATCATGGATTGCACAAAATTGCATGAAAAGTAGTTTGCTCACTTAAAAGGGAAGGAGAATTAGGATTGCTCGATCTGAACTTATGGAACAAAGTTCTGTTAGGCCGCACGATGTGGAACCTCATCAATCATCCATCCTTTTCCCTTTAGAGCATTTGGATTCACAACACAAAATGCAGAGGCACCCCCAATTATGTAGCTTGACATTAGGGGTAGTTAGGGGCAGTATGGCTTGGAGTTGGCAATGTCTCCTCAAGTTGGGACCTTCTATAATCTCGGTTATATCTAGCTCGCAGTACTGTTGTTGAGATATATATGATGAGCTTGGACATGAGGAACAGGCTATAGAGTGGTACAACTTAATTTGGAGCAACGGCATTAACAAACACAATTTTATTGGCTGACTATTTGCAGAGATAGATTATCAACCATAGAGATCATAACACGATGGATGATTTCAGTTGATATCCAGTATAACTTTTATAAGGCCGGTATAGAAAACAGAGCACATTTATTCTTCCAATGTGAATGAACAGACAACATCTATCGCAATATCCTGGATTAGGCATTTTCTAGGAGGATGGAATGAGGAACTTTCATAAATGATTAGAGCAACAAAGGGCAAAGATTTAGCAGGGAGACTCCTCAAGATATCTTTCCTTGCAACTATATATTATATTTGGATAAAGACGGTTTCAAACTAAACCAACTAACATCCATATTATCTTGATCAAGATGCGTAAAAATATAAGAGGTAGAGCTTCACTTTATCAAAAAATCAGACCTTCAATGTAATTTTGGCTATCATGTGGAGAATTCGTACCTCCATCTTTTTGAATTATTAGCTCTATTTGTAACATTTTTGCTCTCCTCATCTACGTGCATTGTGGGTCTTGCCAACCCCAACACTTTATGTCCCCCTTCGCGGGCACCACGACAAGAAATGATATAATTTCCTTAAGATATTGTGCTCATCAACCCTTCTCTCCTTTCGTTTTTTAGCTTGTATGAGGTGGCCACGGTTCGGAACCGGGCCAGTTTCGGTTCGGAACCGCTGGTTCCGGTTCGTGACTATCATGAACCGGAACCGGAACCTTGAAGGCGGTTCCGGTTCCGGTTCATGAACCGGCGGTTCGGGCCGGTTCAAGGGCCGGTTTCGGTTCCGGTTTGAACCGGACGGAACCGGCGGTTCGGTTCCGGTTCCAAACCGCCGGTTCGGAACCGGGGCCGAACCGGCGGTTCCGAACCGGAGCCGAACCGGCGGTTCCGTCCGGTTCAAACCGGTTTTTAAATAAAAATTTAAGAAATAAAAAAATTTAAATAATGAATTATGATTTTTATGATTATTTCAAGCAAATTAATTTGATTCAAATTTACAAAATGATTAAAACAAATCATAGAATTAGTTCAACATAAATGGTGAGGGAGAGAGATAAAAACAAAATGACTTAATTCATGAGTCCCACATTGATTGTGAAGGAAAGAGACAAGCATGAAGTCTCTTTAAAAAGCTAAGGATGAAACTTGGAGGCTTCTAACTTGAAGAAAAGAGTCCCACATTGGTTGCCTAGTGAAGGTAACAAGTAAGATGTGTCTTTAAAATGAAGTCTCTACATGGAGATTTACAAGTATCTCATCTTGGCTTTTTTGTCTAAGATAAATTTTTTACTTCTCTTAGTAATTTGGCTAAGATTAAGTATGTAAATATATTATTTAAAAAAAAAAATTTAAGATGCCGGTTCCAAACCGGCGGTTCCGAACCGGCTCGGATCGGCCGGTTCGGAACTGGATGAACCGCCGGTTCCAAACCGGCGGTTTCGAACCGGCCCGAACCCGCCGGTTCCGGGCCGGTTTCGAAAAATAATGACCCGGAACCGGCCCGTGCCACACGGGCCGGTTCCGGTTCGGAGTGAACCGGCCCGTTGACCGGGCCGGTCCCGGGTTTGACCCGGGCCGGTTCCGGGTCGGTTCCGGGCCGAAACCGGCCCGTGGCCACCTCTACTTGTACAATTGTCTTCAATGGGCACAAGAAAAATTCACCCACCAATTTTTTTTTTTTTGGGGCAAAACACAAAGAACCCTAAAAAATTTAACCACCAATTAAGGGAATAATATTAATCCCTCATTTTTTGTTTTTTTGTATCAAAGGAAAAACGATGTGCATTCTGAGGTGTACCAGAAGCAAAGTATACGTTCAATTCCCTTTTGAAAATGTTGAAAAATACCGCAAAAAAAAAAGAGAGAGAGAGAGAAGTGACGATTTAGAGCCCTTCTTGTTTTTTCCATCCTCTTTGGACCATGAGTACGGTAGCTTTGTCGTTTGTTTGTTTGTTTTTTCTCCAAGGCAAGTTTTGTATCTGGCTCGAGGGACCAACGCTCTGAGCATCTTACTACATTTCCACTGGCACTTGGTGGGCAATAACTCTTTTTTTTTTTTTTTTGGTTTTTTCTCTTCACCCAATAGCATCAAAACCAGTGTACTTAGAGATTTCAATGCAAGCGGTGTCCGCACACCCTCGTCGATGGAAGCCGAGATAGACCCAGCAGGCTCTGTGAGAGCTAATGGGTTTATTTATTACGCCGTCCTCCATCCATGACCCCCTCAACAGAGAAAACCTGACCCAAGAAAAATCCCATGAAAGCTCAAGCCAAGCCACCCTGTATTTTGACATTCCATATTCCGGCAGCTGGGGCTAACCTAGATTGAACAATCTACTGATATTAACTGATATTATTACTTCATTTAAGAGACGAAGAGTTTCCAAACAAAGTCATGGAATTTTTTTTTTTTGGGGGGGGGGGGGGGGGGGGGGGGGGGGGGTTGGGGTTCGAGTTCATGTATCATCTGTTGTTGGAAATGTGATAAAGTTTAGGAGTAAATTTAGTAGATTCCTAGTGGGAAAATTACACCTCAAATCTTGAACCCTATGCATATGCATGGATGAGGTTGATGACAAAGCCTCTACGCCGGTATGACAATGTCCTAAACCTTTGTCAAAAGTGAAGTTGAATTCTAAACATTTCCATTTCAATTCAATCTCATGTCTTCATAGAAAAAATACAATCAATGCTTCACAATTTTATGTTGACAGATGTGATTCAAGGACGCCGAGTAGGCAACTACAACGTAACAGTAAGACAATTTTAAATACCGTTCATCCAGATGGCTCGATTATACTTTTTAGAAAAAGCTTTAGGATTTTAGACTTGACTCCTTACAAGGTATGATGGTTGTGGAACTTTCTTTGTAGTCACTAAAGTTAAATAGATTTTCACTAAAATTGAAATTCAATCACTCTGTGTCACAACAATTATTTTCTCTGCAATTAATGGCACTTTGACTATGATTTGGATCACTTTTTTGAGAAAAAATACTAATGCGACATTCACATTCTAATGGCATAACACGTTATTGTCACATCGGCATCGCTTAGTAAATTAAATTTACTCGGTTGGGTTTAAATTAAAATATTCTATTTTGATGAGAAAAAGATATATATTTAATGATTAAAATCATTTTGATTTAATTGATCTGAGAACATAATCTTTTAAGAATTCAATAACCACGTATGAAAAATTTTCCTCCACAATGACCTATCGACAAAATGGACAGAAGGATAAAGAAAACAAAAAAAAAAGTGAAATGAAATGAAATGAGGAGATTTAAATGGCAAACTGAAAGGAGAGTACGTGGCAATTAAACAGCACTAGGAGTTAAAAGTCTCTTTGGCTAATCTATAGTAACCATTCTAGTTTTGTGATTCTGTTACTTAGAACAAAAAAAATCAAAATTATATTTAGTAACATAAGCGATTCTGATTTTGTTCCCGGGGATAGTTTTGAAGCAAAAATAAGAATAAAAAAAAAGTTGGTTTTGAAAAAAAAAATTACGTTTAAGAATCACAAAACATAATGAAGTACTATATATCTTATTTTTCTCTTTTAGTTTTCTCGTCACTTTTTTCTTGACCTAAAATAGAACAAGATCTCATTTTCAAATAAATAAATAAATATAAGATAATAAAATAAATAAAAAAATAAATAAAAAATTGACAAAATTCTAAAAAATTAGAAAAACTTGAAAAAAATTTCCTAAGAATAGAAGAGGCTTAGATTAGGCTAATTTGACCCTTTTTCATTAATTTAGACTTGAATTTTCTAGATTTCATGGATTTTGTTCTTTTTTAAGAAACTCATAAATACCTTTGAAATTAAACCCAAACCACATTCTCTAAGCCCTTAGGGCTTTGTTCGGATTTTATAATTCGATTTCTTAATGCCATGATCCTTAATTGTGCACTTGATTTTATTGGTTGTGATTTTTTTAAGTTTATGTACTTTAGACTTAGTCTAGTTTTAGAAAGTTTTGAAAAAAAAAACAAAAATAACCAACATGAACATTTACCAAGCTCTCATTATTAGGTTTTGGATGAATTAAAATTGAGATTTGATTTTTTTAGAACAAAAAATGCACACCAATGCAGGGTAATGAGTGCATTTTTCTTGTAGAAATAAGAGTATCGCTCATGTTGATTGTCCGCTCACTCAAAAAAGTTGGCTGAAAAATAAGTGGCGAAAATGACTCATGATAATTCTTGATATTTATTTTTACAAGCAATATGTTATATAAGAGAATCAATATGAATTAATCTTCGATTAATTTGAAATGTATAATGAAATTTCACAAAGTAATTATATAATTATTTGACTTAAATAAAAAAAATTTAAGAAAAGAAATTGTTATTAGGAATAAAAATTATGTGCAGTTACCAAACACGTTTCTGTTTTAAGAACAGAAATTCTATACAGTTACCAAACGCATTCTAATTCTCTAAAAATCATCCAATGAATAGAATCAAATAAAGTCATTTTAATCATAATTATTATTTAGAACACAATGATTACTTTTTAGAACACAATAGTTACCATATGCAGCCTAATTGTCCTTGTCACAGCTCTATATTGCTCTTCATGACCCACCACTCTCTCTCCTCTCTCTCTCTCTTTCCTCTTATTCTCTATTTATGTCTCTCATTTTCACATCGAAATGAATCCCCCCCTCACTCTCTCTCTCTCTCTCCCCCCATCTTCTTCTTCTTCTTCAGAGCATCTGGAGGATGAGAGATGGTGGGTCTGAGTGTTGTTTTAGAGGGTCAAAAGAGCGGGAGCAGCAGTAGTGTCCACAGCAAGAAAAGCCCACAAGTCATCAACAAAGCCACCATGTCCATGGTGATCAACGGTGCATCCTCATCTCCTTCTCCAAAACCCACATCGCCATCGCCATTCTCTCGCAGAAATACTCAGCCTTTTAGCGTTTTCCCAGTACCTGCTTTTTTGGACCAGTGTTTTCTCTGCAAGAACAAGCTCTTGCCAGGAAAGGACATCTACATGTACAAGTGAGTTAAAAAGAAGAGAAGGCAAAAAAAAAAAAAACCCAGATTTTTTCTCTTTTAACCTTTCGCGCAAACTTTTCTGCTTGATGATATGGATCTCTCGCTTGTAAGCGACTGTTTTATTGGGTTTTACACAAGGCTGACATGATTGAAACTGTTGGGGTTGAGAGACTTTCTAGTCTCTGGTTGATCGCCAGATCTTGCACAAAATGGTTCGTATCCACCAAACTACCAGAGTGATAGGACTTGCATTCATCCCTCACCTGTAAAATCTTGCTGCGTGCATACCCATCATGACTTTGATGGGAAGACAGTTCTTTTTTAGGGGTTCTTTCCTGGGTATGATTTGCCTGAACCGTTTGAAAATGTTCCTTTGGCAATGAAACGGTTTTTGACAAACTTCTCTCTCTTTTTTTTTTATGTGGCTTTTTGGCAGAGGAGACAGGGCATTTTGTAGTGTGGAGTGTAGGTGCAGGCAAATCTTCATGGACGAGGAAGAGACGCTGAGGAAAGACAACTGCTCAATGGCTGCCATGAAACCTCCGTCGTCGTCATCTTCTTCTGCATCTTCCCCTAGGCGCAGAAAAGGAGCCAGAAGCAAACCTGGTGGTTTTGCTTATTGAGTCTCTAGCAGAGAGAGAGAGAGAGAGTGTTCTTCTGCTTTTTGTTTTTATTTTTGTTTTTATTTTTGGTTTTGTTTGGAAAGGGGGGGGGGGGGGTTGTGTGCGTGTGTGTTTAAGTTCACTATTTTTAAGTTTTAACTTTTTTAACCTTTTTGCCTTTAATTTGTGGTGAATTTCACATTTCCTCCCCCTGTTTTTTCTTGTCATTTTGCTTCCTGGTATGAAGCCAAAAGTTCCCCCTAACTTTTTCTGCCCCCACATATCTGTGAGCTTCTTTGTGTGAGCCCATGGTTTGTGGTTGGTCTGACTTGGTGCAATTGAGTGAATGTGCTCTGCTCTGGTATTTTCTAGGACAGCAACTTTCAGAAAATATAAAAATAAGCAGAGAATCAATTATACAAGCGACTATTATGCTAATAATTTATTTTAGGCCAAAAAAAATAAAAATTAATTAAGAATTGTTATGGGATCCACTCTTTTAAGAATTTGTGACTCACACGCAGCATATTATTATTATTGTCATCGTCATAATTGCTCAAAGACTATTATGCTATACTAATAAAATTTGAATTAAAAAAAGAATAAGATCAAGGTTTTGACGAGTAGTTTATAATATTTTACAAAATCGCATGTACAAGACTTAGGACCTGTATAGTAATCATTCTTATTCGAAAAAGTGATTTTAATTAAAATAATTTTTTCTAATTTTGTTCCCTAAATGAGTTTTAGAAAATCAGAACGTGTTTGATAACTGCACAAAATTTATGTTCCTGAAATAGAAAAATGTTTGATAACTAGACAAAATTGATGTTCTCAAGAACATTTGCTCTTCTCAATTTTGTCATTGAAGTCAAATAACTACATAGTTACTTTGTGAAATTTCATCCTACATTTTGAATTAATCGAAGATTGGCTCATATTGATTTTTTTATATAATATATTGCATATTAAAATGTAAAAATAAATTTTAAGAATCATCACAAATGATTTTCATCATTTATTGTGGAATTTCATTGCACTCTTTTGAGCGAGCAGACAATTGAAACGAGCGGCATCCTCGTTTTTACAAAAAAAAATGCATTGCACTATGCACTGCACTACCCTGCATTAGTGTGCGTTTTTTGTTCATCTCAGTCTTAATCCATCCAAAACTTAAAAACGAGAGCTTGCTAAAACTAATTAAGTCTAAAATATATAAACTAGGGCAAATTCACGACCAATGAAATCAAATACACAATCAAGGAATCATAACATTGATAAATCACATCATAAAATCCTAATGAAGTTCTAAAGACATAGAGAAATGTAGTTCGGATTTAATTTCCAAGAGAGAGGATAACAAAATTTATGAAATCTAGGGAATCAAGGCCCAAATTTATGAAAATGAGGTCAAACTAGCCTAATCTAAACTTCTTCAATTTTTAGGAATTTTTTGAAATTTTTCTGTTTTTAATTTTTTTAAAAAAATTATTTAATTTTTTTATTATATTATATATTTTTCTTTGAAAATGAAATCTCCTTCTATTTTAAGTAGAGGAAAAAAAAGAAGAGAACTAAAAAAGAAAAGTGAGATATTTGGAATTTCACTCTGTTTTGTGATTCTCAAAAGTGATTCTTTTTTCTTGTTTTAACTCCAAAATTTTTTTCAAGAACAGAATCAAAATCGGAATCATTTTCGTTATCAAACATAATTCTCATCTTTTTTTATTCTTAAAAATAGAATTAGAAAATTAAAATGGTTACCATACGGCCCCTTGTTAACTCCACTTCAAACATGCAAGAAGCATAAATTCTCCCCAAGCCCCTTAATTTTAATTAACTGCCTTCATTAATCATGCACTAAAGTTAGAGAGAGGGAATTTTTTTTTTTCAAAAGTTGAACTTACACGAGAGTTTACGTTTCCCTTGGGAGACAACCAATGGTGGGGATGCGTACTTGCACACGAGATGTCAAATATAAATTATTGCAGCTTCAATCTTATTTGAGCATCTTTAGTGGGGTTGGGGAATTCTTGGCAAGATTACCCACTTTGGACTTAGGGAGCGATGCTTTTATAATTGAAAACCGGAAAGAGATTCTCCAAAACCCACCAAAAAATTAGAAGAAAAGATTTTTTTAAAAAGTCATAAAAAAAATCCTCGAAGCTAGTTGGTTTGATAATAGAAATAGAAAATTCGATAATTTTTAAAAAGGTGGTTCCTTTTTTTTAATGACATACACGGTTAATAGTTTGATGATTCGATCTCTCCTAATTTAATATGCTTAACAAGTGTCGCGATAAAGATTACTTTAAATGTATAAGTTAGTATCTATAAAAAGGGAATGGACAAATAAAGCAAAGAGACTTAAGAAAGTAGGGAACTGGCACTTGAGAATCAATTTTGGTGTGTTGTGGTCTCCAAAATGAGAATATTATTGCCACGAGGGATGCACTGAGATTCGAGCGTTAATTTTCTGAAAGCCCCCCGATCTAATGTTTAGCTACATATCTAAGGGCTTCTTTTGTGTGTAATTTACAATTCGGGCATGGAATGATTTGATTTTTGTACTATTGTTTGTTGCCCACTTCGAGTGAAAAGGATCCTCGTACCTAGTTTGATTCTAAGAAATTTCACGGGTGGCATTTTGAAAAGAGTCTTGTTGAGGAGTATTCTAAAGACACGTTAGAAAGTATGCTTATAATGATACAAAAATATCATATTTTAAAATGTAAACAAAGAGCAATCTTTCCATACTATTGGAAAGCATCACTTTATGGATATTGGCGCGCGTTTTTTCCACTCTACTTATGGCTCCGACACTCCTTTTTTTGTGTGTTTTGACTACTCTATCCTTTATGTGACCCACCATTTCTAGTATAAATTTATATGCTTTTTTTATTATTATTTTGTCAACCCTTTTATTTCTTTTTCTTCCCTTACTGGTCTCACTTTCCTCCTCCTCCTACCATTCCACACCTCTCACCTCTCTATTCTGTCCCTCGAAGGGCATTCCCTTTGTATGCCTCCCATTCTTTCTTCTTCCAGAAATCCCGACGTACTCTGCTTATTATCTATGATGCCAATCATGCCGTCCTTCACGCCTGCACTACAAAGAAGTAGTGCTTCTTAGTATTACCTTCCATGGTAATAAGAGGAAAGAAAAATACAAAAACGGGAAGAGAGAGAAGTGGTGCTTCTCAACATTACCTTCCATGGTGTAAGAAGAGCCTGCGGACGGAGAAAAAGGGCTTGTTGCAGAGGTCACCGATGAGCCCAATACCAATGCCGACAAAAGTATGGAGGACGAAGGGATTGGCATCATAAATAATAAATAGAGGACATCAGGGTTTCTAGAAGGAGTGGGAGGCATACAGAGGGAATGCCTTCTGAGGGAGAGAATAGAGAGACAAGAAGCATGGAAAGAAAGGAGGAGCACGAAGAAAGTGGGACTCATAAGAGAGAAAAAAAAAGAAGAAGAAACAAAACAATAAATAAAAAAGGAAGCATATAAATTTGTACCAGAAGTGGTGGGCCACATAAAGGATAGAATAGTCAAAAATGCAAAAAAGGAGTGTCAAGTCATAGAGGGAGTGGAAAAAGCATGTGTCTTGATATTTAGGATATATGATCACTTGCACATCACTTTTTCACAAATATTGTCATAAAAATAGTCAAAGGCTATATGTGAAGAATTTATTGGCAATTAGAATCTAAATTCATATTAGGGTCATGTTAACAAATGGATATAATAGAAGCAGACTATAGTTAGTAATGGAACAACGGATAATAAGGATCCCAAACTCCATAGTAGATTTCGCGAAGTTTGGATTGTAAAATCAGAAGACCTAGTGCATATTCACAAAATATTTCCAATTATATTGCAGCCAAAATCATGGACAAATTCCATTTGGAGACTGATGAACAGGATGTGACCAAAACTTGCCATAGGTACAAATTTTTGTCTGATTGGCCAGATTGATTGAAGGTTAGATCTTTTACCAGTAGATAGAAGGACATAACGGCTAGTCAATCCAAGGTTTGACGTTTGAATTTAGAGACCTATAAGAAGACCGAAACGACGAGATGAGTGCTTGAAACAAGAGAAATTGAAGCACGTCGGAGTGTTTTTGAGGCCTATCTTTTCTTTGTTGTATTGTAGTCAATTCAGTCTTGATGCTAAGAGTTTTAAAAAGAGTGGCAAATCCATGTGTAAACACATGATAAAAGTGGTTGTAAATAAGATGGAAGGCATTTGTCAAAATAACCGACAAACTTGTGGATTTTAGCTTAATTGGAATGTCAAAGCTGGAAGAGAGTAGGCACACCCACCCTCAAGCGAAAGCCTCTATAAATCTCATTTTCAAATTCTCTTATCCTAAACTCTTTAATTTTGTGCATTGCAGGTAACTCATTCATGTAGAGTGTAGAAACAACCTCTTGAAAAAAATTCAGTTCTACAAAAAATCGGTCTTAACATATCTAAAAAGCCAATTCACCCCTTCCCTTGATTGCCTATTTGAACCTAACACATAATTTAATTTCTAGTGACATGCAAGATCGTCATGTTTTTCTCATTCTGAGCATCTTCAGGACCTAATATTTGAGACTTAAGAGGCGAGAAAACCCTAAGAATAACTCAACTTATAAGGTGGGTTTGAACTTTGAACTTAAGGAAAGTGAATTATTCTTCCTCAGCCAAGTACTTGAAACCTAATATTTAACGCTTCACCTTTCCATCAGCATCAAAGGAAGTTCACTGTGGAAAGCTAGTCGGATGACTTTTCACCGCGTGGAAACGCAGCACGACAAGACTCCTAGAGAGTTCCATCCCAAGCCTACCTTTCCTTATTCTTTTACTTAGTTTCTTTCTTGTTTAACTTTCACTTTTTTAAGGTTCAGAGTTTTGCATAGGTTGGAAGAGGTAAGCGTTTTCATAAGAGCGCTTCGATCGATAAAAACAAGCACCGACAAACAGCAAGTCCCCAGAACTCTGTGCAGTGCCGACATTTCGTAGTGTCACTTGTTGGGGGCCAAGCATAAGAGATCAGCTCACAGTTTCTACTATCAAACCGGTTATCGTTAGCTGCCAAAGATGAATAATGTATTCAAAATTCTCTCCATCCCTCTATCTCCAATACCCGCTATCGCCTTTTTCCTAAATGGGTAAAAGTTAGAGGAGGGTGGAAAGTAACTGTTGACTTGCCCAACTCGAATGGTCTTTGTCAAATGTGAGTTTCCTGGATGGAAAACATGACCCAATACAGTTTGCAAATAGCAAAGAACTGCCCAGCATATAGTTGAGGTATATTTTGCATACCCCACTTATAAAACCCAGCATCATGGGTCTCAAGTAATCTGTAACTGGGACTTTGATTTTTAAGGAACTATAAGGTACAGCAGATGTAAACCTGCCAGTTTACTCCCCTCGTAAAGTGCCTGATTTCGAGATAGTATACACATGGACATGGTAGAGCACCTCCTCCTATCTTAGATCGACTTCGCAATGCCTCACCCGACCTCAGTTTTGCCAAAGACTCGAGGTGGCTACGAATGGTTGTCCAACGACAAACGCTACGAATGATTTTGCATAGAGGTTTTGAATTGGAGGATGCAAAGCAAATTGAAGGGAAAATGGACAGCGTTTTCTTTTCTTCTTTTTCTTTTTTTGTGAAATTTCACAGCACAAATTCCATTTACATGGGCTGCTAATTGTGCATTAGGGGTCAAATTTGGAGGCTGGTTATAGCTGAACTGTTGAAAGCAAAACAGATGGAAAACCAGGGAAATAAAAGATGAATGCCAAATGGTGAGGGGGCGTCAGTCCAGCAAAAGGGAAAGTGGAGGAGGGGAGTTAGAAAGTTGGGACGACATTTTCCGGTAGATATCACTAACTTCTTCTTAGAAAAGGTAGGCACGAAAGTTGCAGTTCAAAGGTACAATAAGAAAAAGAAGAGGAGGACCATGGAATCTAATGCTTTCCCAATATGTGCCGATAGGGTTTTTGTTCTTTTTTCTTTTGCTGGCTGGTAATCCCGAGAGAGAGAGAGAGAGAGAGAGAGAGAGAGAGAGAGAGAGAGAGAGAGAGAGAGAGAGAGAGAGAGAGAGAACTAGGTGCTGAGATTCAAGGAGAAATTATGGTTTGGTAGGAATAAGAATAGGGTTTGCACTTAAACTGTCCTGATATGTTGCTGCAGTCCATAAATTCTCCCTGGAAAGTGACTCTCTCTCTCTCTCTCTCTCTCTCTCTCTCTCTCTCTCTCTCTCTGAGACAGAAACGGAGCGACATGGAAGTTGGTGGCGGTGGTGGTTTTTGACGTGGGCATTGTGAATATGCACTTATTTGAACTGGATTGTGCACCTCTCAGAACATTCATCGTATTTCCCACACTTTGGGAATGATATGCATTTGTCGCGCACTAGTCTCCACCTGGTTTTCGGACAAGCGATATCAACGAGAAAGAACATAAGTGTAGTCAGGCATATCGTGGCATTTTGATGGGATTCAGCCACCTAGCTTCATGGCTTCCTTGACCAAGTAGGGTGTCTTCACCTTTTAGCAGGTTAACCTGTGGCCTTTATAGCATAAACTCTTGCATATTAAAGAAATTCCAGAAACATCAAACGTCAATAAGAAGTTCATACGCTTTTCCTGAAACACTTCATCCGCAATATCATAATTACTTATGTTGTTAAATATCTGTGTTTCCACTTCCATTTCCACGTGGGATTTGAATTAGAAGTTATCTGCGATGTAGCAGCAAAATAAGGAAGTCACTCTAGAACCTCTTGTAAGGGATTATGCTTGGACTGCGATCCAAGGACAAACTGTAATCGCTACCATTAGATTTGTGGGACCCACATGACCGACGGCTATAGATGACCTGGTCCATGATAATCGAGTCCAGGCAAGTATTTGCGCCCTTGAAAGTTGTTAGCTAGTTGAAGAACCTATCATCCTAGTGACAAGGTTCATCTACACCACCCGACTCACCAATTAAAACTTGTTAAGGCAACTAAGATCCGTGGCAATAGGCAAGGATTCTTTAAATTTTCTTCGACAACCATGGAAAGCAAGAGACATAAATTTGGTAAGCAGCAGCACGTGCAGAGTTGATAAAACACTTTTGGCTTAATGACTAAACTACATAATTCAAAGCCATTGATACGGTCAACCTGTGACCAGCCAAGCACACTCAGCACTCAATGCAGAGAGAGAGAGAGAGAGAGAGAGAGACAGAGATCACCCCATCATTACCTTCTTAATTCATATGTTAAACTTTGGAGAACATTAAGGTGCCAGGCAAAGTGCAAAATAATATTATACAGCTTCATGCACCAGAAGGTCCTTACCTTTACTGATGGTTGTCAAGTGCAGCGTAATACACGCACATGCAAATCATAGCAGCATAATTGCGTCGGATCATCACCGTCTGGTCAACGTCAACCTCAGAAGAATAAAATCATCCAGATTTGAACAGCAAAATCGCCTTCTTATCCAAATGAAAGTAAATGAAGTGGTTTGTTTCGTGGGTCACATAGGAACCTACATCAAAACGCAAAACTGGTTAATTTAACTCAGTGAAGCACTAGAAATTGCATTTCGTATAAGACAAGATAATTGCCACAATCGTCTCGGGTGAAAGAAATCATCACTCATACGACCAACGGTCAACATATGAGGTAGATTGTCATATATCAGTAGATGTATTGATTGATAGAAAACCAACGTACTTACGCAACCAAGTGTAATCTGTTCAACATCAACCCTCATGCACCAACATGATGATGGTCTTAATTAACTGATTCAAAGTAGAACTTCAGGCAAATAAACCTAAGACTTGCATCATGCCCAGAAAAAGGTCCACATATTGCCTATCAATATCCTACCTACCCACCTGATGGCCATGATTCCACCAGAGTAAAAGAGGAGCGGATAAATTTCAACTATGTTTGTGGATTATCCACTATGCATACGTGGCAATCAATTTGGGAATTCAAAAGAATAATCTATGGCAATCATCGTAATCCACTTTAAGATAAGCGAATGCACTGTTGACAGTAATTGTCAAAATAACAATTTTTTGCTAAATATAATGTTGTTCAAGTCATTCCTGTCGGAGCTAGCCGATGCACTTCTTCTCTCACATTTAATAGTACAGGGGTACATGCAACTCCAAATACCCTGGACCAAGACCTGCCTCATCACCACTCAAGCAAAAGTAAACAGCCCGCCGTTCGTAGTCAAAAGGTGAGCGCAATTATAGACTTTAATGATTTAAAAATGAAAAACATGTTTAAGAAGACATGATTGGATATGTAGCTTGTACACAGAGGATGCCAACCCATGCGTAGCCATAAGATCAAGAAATCTAAAAGAGAATAAATGCCCATCACAAAGGTTCCTATCCCCCAAATTCTAAGTGAATAGAACCTTTATACTGCCAAGAATACTTGTCATCCCAATATCTAACGCTTCTCATAACTTAGTTCGATCACAACAGCAAGAAAATGATAACCTTGTTACTTGCCTATCGTGTCACTTGCTACCCAAGTTGGCTGGCAGTTGGCGCTTACATATGAAACATTCAAATTGATGCCAAAGAAGTACATCTCGAGAATTTTCTGAGCAGCCGAATTATACACAATTAGCATCAGACCGAAGGAATATGACATTTTAACTGTACTTTTATCCTCTTAGACAGAAGGGCCACAAAAGGGTCTAAAGACAAAAGGCATGATCAGCTGGTAATTTAAGTTAATCCTGCTGCAAAGAAAAACAAAACGGGCCACGCAGCAACAGAACCAGGAACATCCTTCCACTTGTTGAAAGTTCCAACAGTAACAACATCATTGAGCATTCCATTAACACCTATTTCAGATGCCTATTATATAAGGATGACTATGATTAGTCATGGATAGATAGATAACTCAAAATAAACTAACGGAAAGTCCACATGCGGAGATTTAGGAAACGTGGAGGATTTAAGCACTGTACTCCACATGCTCCAACAGTCAACCAATATGGCTCTATAATTTCTTCAAATCAGATGATGCCAAGACTGCAGACCTTTTCCTCCTTCACTATAGCAGAATCATTTTCGAAAAATAAAGCCAATGGTATGAGGTCAATAGACATTTAAAACAAAGCATGAAAGCAAGGTACATAAATGCCCCATTGTACAAATTTCTCACCACTAACAATATGTCAGCCTACCCTATAATTTTCGAGAAACACAGGCAAATAATCACCTCAAGTTCAAGAATGACTGCACCTTAGCCATGCTGCCAACAGCTCCTTGACAGACCAAGAAGTTGAGATCCAATTGATGTAATGCATTACTATTTAAACAAGGACAAACAAGTCAAACCATGGAATTGATTCAATCAAGCTGCTGCTAGATCCTCTATTTAAGGCAAGGTGCTTGGCGTTTGGTACAGTTAAATGAGCTCCTAGTCCAATAATATTGAAGAACCAATCATGCGGAATTCAACCGAGAAGAATGACATAGTCATTTCCTAACCTCACTGAATCCCTTCTTTAAAACATGCTCTAAATTGTTCTCGCTTCATGTCCTTTCCTTCTTCTAATAGAACTATGATGTGTAATCTGTTCTAAGTAGATCACAGGCTCTTAAGCTAGCATTGATCTAGGAACCATCACCTATTGCTGAGTGGAATCCAGGTAGTACACAGAAAAGCAGGAATTTGTGCAAGCAATCTTACATTGAATCATCATTAGTCCAATATCAGCAACAAAGCAAAAGGTTTCTTCCCACGATTGATGAAGTACTAATACTCGCACATCAAAACAATTAAGTCAGCCAACTTAAGCAAATTATGAAATGCATCATTCGATTACTGATGCTCCTGGCCAAGGATTCTTCCACTGAGAGTGAATCTCATATAAATCTTAAACCTTTTCTTCAAACTACCAGATAACAAGAGAACATCATTCACTATTATGACTACCAACACGACCATCACTGATCATTAGAGAGGTTATATTGATGACCTGGAATCTGGATTCTGTTTCGAAATGCTAAGTGATTTATTGACCAACAAGGTGGAATGTCACATCACTCCATTGTCAGCAAAAGGAATCGTCTCCACATAGTCAAATTGTGGGGAAGAATAATCACGTAGCCACGAAGACAAATCGCTTCCGAATAAGTAAATTAGCAGCAGCAACCGTGAAAGGAATGCCAACTCGTGAAACTAAGCGATACGATGGAAGAGACCCCATCAAAGACCAGACCTACCCCCTACTCAGTGAATGCCGTAGACCATGCCTATTCCGCATCAGAAGCTTGCGACTATCGCAAGAAACACAGGAACAGCCTACGGGATTTACCGAAGTGGCCACCGAAGATGCAATGCCAAGTGGGTCCGTGCTTCTTGTCGAACTCCTTCTTGATATGCTCGGCGACGTCCTTCTCTACCTTGTGCCTGTCGATTGCCTATCAACACCCCCCCCCAAAAAAAAAAGGAAAAACACCAATCAGCTTCAGAATCGTACAAAACCCCAAGCCCAAACAATAGACAATTAATTGGAGTGATCCACCAAATAGACAAGACAAGACGAATTAGAGAGAGAAAGAAGACAGATAGGGGGATTACGGCGACTGCGATGGCGACGGCTTCGCTCTGCATGTCGTCCTTCACGTCGGCGCTCTTGATTGTGGGCTTGGGGCCGGCGGCGGAGGCCGCGAGGGCTTCGGGGCGTCGGAACCGGTCTTCGCCGGCGATTGCTTCTTCGGCTCGTTGCAACTCATTTTGCGGAGCTACTTCGAGGAACTTCTTCGGCTGCGATTGGGTGAAGGGAGCAGACTTCGATCGATACTGCAAATGCAAAGAGACAGAGAGGAGCTACTGAGAATACAGGAGCTCCCTCTCTCTCTCACTCACTTCGCTGGTTCAATTATGAATTCGTCGTTCGAAGAGAAAAGTGACGAGCGAGTTTTGAAAGAAAAAGAAAAATTAATTAAAAAATTCACTTTTAAAAATTATAAAATAAAATAAAGTATCGTATCTCTAAAATTGAAATCGGTGATTGAGTAATCCAAGTCCCGATTTTAGGGATATATGATCAAACCAAACCGATCGATTTTTTTTTTAAAATTTTTTTTTAAACTAATTTTAATATTTACTTATTTAGGGTTTGCTTCGCTTCGCGAACCTATTTTCTTGCCTCTTCACTTCTCTCGCAAGCCTTAGTACCAGCAACAGATCCCAATTGCCTCTATGCCTCACCCTAGGAGCCCGACTGCTCATAGGTCCTCCCAAAAGACACGTGATACAGAACAAAATCTGAAGTTAGTATCATCTTGCACGTGTAATTCCAGGTGCACATAATTTGGGACATAAGAGAGAGCTAAACAAAACTACACATGCAATTAGATGAATTGACATTCAGCTGCACAAGCACATCTTGAAGGACATAAGGGGAGAAAAAAAAAAAGGAAAACTTGATGGATATACAGGACATCAAGAATGAAGCAATCATTTCAATGACACAATCAGATAATAGGATCTCATACACGCGGAACAATATTCAAATCTAACCCCCCACGAATTCAAACAGGTGAGGTTGCTAAAATGCCCAATTCACAAACTACGCCAATCCTAACCAATGCAGATCGATCAATAAAGGCTCCCAATGTCCAGGTCAATTACCGGTTGCCACCCAAAACCAACACCAAGGCGACAAACCAATATCAGTCGCGTAATCAATAGAAATGACATAAGGAAAGAGAGATTACCAAACGAGGAGCACTTATTGACCCAGGAAATTATGGTGTATGTTTTTTTTTGGTCATGTTACCGGTCCAATGGAACTGCTTGGAAATCGGACCAGATCGGTCAGTCCAATCTGGTCCAATTTCGACAGATTGAGAACTAGGATCACCGGTCTGGGTTTCGATTCTTGTGAAGAACCGGGCCGAATCGAAAATCGATCACCCTTAATTGGAAAGCATCTCTTAATTGATATTGGCTTGTGTTATTTTTATTCCTCTTATGGTTTGGACAGTCCTCTTTGTGTGTGTTTTGACCATTCTATCATTTGTGTGGCCCACCACTTTTTGTACAAATTTATATGCTTCTTTTTTATTTATTATTTTGTCAACCTTTTTATTTCTTTTTCCCCTTACGGGTCCCACTTTGCTCCTCATCCTCCTCCTTCCTTTCCACGCTTCCTGTCTCCTTGTTCTGTCCCTCGAAGGGCATTCCCTTTGTATGCCTCCCACTCCTTCTTCTTCCAAAATCTCCGACATGCTCTGTTTATTATCTATGATGCCAATTCTGTTGTTCTCCACACCTACACTGCAAAGAAGCGGTGCTTCTTAGTATTACCTTCAATGGTAATAAGAGGAAAGAGAAATACGAAAATAGAAAGAGAGAGAAGTAGTGCTTCTCAATATTACTTTCCATGGTGTAAGAAGAGCCTAAGTATATAGAAAAGGAGCTCATTGGGGATGAATGGTTGGCATCATAAATAATAAATAAATGACGTTAGGGCTTCTAGAAGAAGAAGGAATGGGAGTTGTATAGAGGGAATGCCTTATGAGGGAGAGAACATTTGAGAGGCGTGGAAAGAAAGAAGGAGGAGGAGGAGGAAGAAGAAAGTGGGACTCATAAGGAAATAAAAGAAGAAACGAAATAGAAGAGTTCACAAAATAATAAATAAAAAAGAAAGCATATAAATTTTGATGCGGAGAGTATTAGCGATGCGTTTTTGGATCGGTTGGATAGACAAAAATCCCAGCGGAAATCGAAGAATTGATGACTTTGGAGCTCAAACAATTTTCTTTATTTTATTTTACTTCAGCAATTTTATCGCTTGGTGGCGTTTTTGTAATTTCGTGGTTATTTTTAGATACCTAATAGGGCTAGGGTTACACTTGATATAAAAGGTGTTTTATAATGTTTTAGGAGGGAGAATATTTTTGATATAAAATTTTGAAGATTGTTATTACGTTTCTGCGACTTTTCGCTTCTCTACGCGCTTACGCTGCGTCAGGTGGTATCAGAGCCTATGGCGACCGGCGGAAGAGGCGGTAGTCTTCTTGACGATGATCAGAAGACTGGAGCCTCGATCCTTGGGGACGACGCGCTGCAACGTTTGGAGCAGCGTTTGAAGGAACACCTAGATCAACAACTCGATCAAAGGCTACGTCGCATTGAAGAACGATTTGACGACATAGCAGATCGGTTTGAAGCTCTCGGTGTTGATGCGAACCGGAATAGACAGCATGATAGAAGGCCAGGTGCAGATATTGCTCGTGGTAACCCTGTCGATAGATTTGTTCCTGTCCGCAGGCAGAATAGCCCGCTATCTTCAGAGAGCTCAGAGGAGGAGGAAGATGAATCTGCTGAAGAAGCGCTCACTGATTATGGCGGTAGGCAACACCATGGGAGATTCCGGAGGGGGTATGGCGGCAGGCGACGTTATGACGATCGAGAAAGTAACGACTTTAAATTAAAGGTCGATATTCCTTATTTTAATGGAGGCCTGGGAATAGAGGATTTTTTAGATTGGATTGCTGATATCGACAAGTTCTTCGATTATATGGAGACCCCTAGTGAAAAGCGTGTGCGATTAGTCGAGTGTAGATTAAAGGGAGAGATAAATTGCGTAGTGCGCAGGATGATGTTAGCCCCGAAGCAACCTGATGATTCGCAGCGACATCAACTATTCCGAACCCGGTGTACCATTCTGGGTAAAATTTTCGCTGTTGTCATTGATAGCGGAAGCATGGAAAACATTATCGGGAAGGAGGCAGTCAAGAAGCTGGGAGTACCGGTGGAGAAACATCCTAATCCGTACACGTTAGGATGGATTAAATCGGGCGTGGACAGCATTCAAGTGATGGAGCGATGCAAAATTCCATTCTCCATTGGTAAGTACCAAGATGAGTTGTATTGTGATATAGTAGACATGGATGTGTGTCACGTGTTGTTTGGCAGGCCGTGGCAATATGATGTAGATGCGCAGCACTCGGGGAGAAGTAACCAGTATAGCCTAGTGAAAGATGAGGCGAAGTACATGTTGCTCCCGCTGAAGAAGAAGGATAAACATGCTGCTGAAAATAACTTCCTTACCCTTATGAGAAAGTTTGAGGCTGACGTTAAAGAGACCAGGCAGATTCACGCGCTAGTGGTGAAACAGACGGCGTTTGAGATAGAGGCTGTGGGGGAGCAACCCGACTTAGTCAAGCCGTTGTTGAAGGAGTTTCGTGAGTTGATGCCCGAAGAGGTTCCAGATGGATTACCACCCATGCGCGACATTCAGCACCATATTGATTTAGTTCCTGGTGCTAGTCTGCCTAATCTACCGCACTATAGGATGAGCCCAAAAGAGAGTGAGATTCTGAAAGAGAAGGTAGAGGAATTGCTGCGAAAGGGGCATATCCAAAACAGTATGAGTCCTTGTGCTGTGCCTGCGTTATTAACTCCTAAGAAAGACGGAAGTTGGCGGATGTGTGTCGACAGCCGAGCCATTAACAAGATAACCGTGGGATACAAATTTCCAATTCCAAGGTTTGATGATATGCTGGACAGGTTGCACGGTGCTAAGTTGTTCTCGAAGCTGGACTTGAAGAATGGATATCATCAGATTCGTATTCGACCCGGAGATGAGTGGAAGACGGCTTTCAAAACAAAGGAAGGGCTGTACGAGTGGTTGGTGATGCTGTTCGGACTTTTTAACGCTCCGAGCACCTTCATGAGGCTTATGAATCAGGTTCTAAAACCTTTTATTGGCAAATTCGTTGTAGTTTATTTTGATGATATCCTGATTTATAGCAAGACTGAGGAGGATCACTTGATGCACTTGAGAGAGGTGTTAACAGCATTGCAAGCCAACAAATTGTACATAAATCTTAAGAAGTGCAGTTTTCTAACTAACAAACTGCTTTTCTTGGGATTTATTATAACTGCTGAGGGAATAGAGGTGGATGAGGCGAAGGTGAAAGCAATTAAAGATTGGGCTACACCTAAAACAGTTTCAGAGGTTTGAAGCTTTCACGGGTTAGCTACTTTTTACAGGCGTTTTATAAAGAATTTCAGCACTATCGCAGCCCCAATTACTGAATGCATGAAGAAGGGCAAATTTTTATGGGGAGAGGAAGCCGATAACAGTTTTGCTATTCTGAAAGAAAAGTTGTGTACTGCACCTGTTCTTGCTTTACCTGATTTTGATAAACTGTTTGAGGTAGATTGTGATGCTAGTGGCGTGGGTATAGGAGCTGTTTTGTCTCAGGAGCGCAGGCCTATTTGCTATTTCAGTGAGAAACTGAGTGAAGCAAGACAGAAGTGGAGCACTTATGATAAAGAATTTTACTCCGTTGTACGGGCTTTGAAGATGTGGGAGCACTATTTGATCGGTAAAGAATTTGTGCTCTATTCTGATCACGAGGCATTGAAGTATTTGAATAGCCAGAAAAGGATCAGTAAGGATATGCATGCACGTTGGTGTCAATTTTTACAAAAATTCCCGTTCAGATTACAGCATAAATCAGGTGTGCATAATGTTGTAGCAGATGCATTGAGCAGGAGAGCTGGCTTGCTGATGACACTACGTCAGGATATTTTGGGGATTGAGCAGCTGAAAGACTGTTATGCAGGCGATGATGATTTTGGACAGATTTGGGAGACGTGTGCTACTGGCCAACCTGTGCAGGAGTTCTTTATTTTGGATGGTTACCTGATACGTGGCAATCAGCTTTGCCTTCCTCGAACATCATTACGAGAGAAGGTGATTCGTGATTTACATGATGGTGGATTAGCTGCACATCGGGTCGTGACAAAACTGTAGCTGCAGTCGGGGAGCGATTTTATTGGCCCCAATTGCGTAGAGATGTCAGTAGGTATGTGCAGAAGTGTTATGTTTGCCAAACTGCTAAGGGACAGTCGAAAAATACGGGTTTGTATATGCCTTTGCCTGTTCCTGAAAATATTTGGGAGGATCTGTCTATGGATTTTGTGCTTGGTTTACCACGAACCCAAAGAGGCGTGGATTCTGTTTTTGTTGTGGTTGACAGATTTTCCAAGATGGCGCACTTTATTCCTTGCAGGTTGACTTCTGATGCAATAAGTGTGGCCAAGTTATTCTTTAAGGAAGTAGTTCGTTTGCATGGTGTCCCTAAGTCCATCACTTCGGATAGGGATAGCAAATTTCTGGGGCATTTTTGGCGAACCTTATGGAAGTTGTTTGATTCATCTTTGAACTTCAGTAGCACAGCTCATCCGCAGACCGATGGACAAAATGAGGTGGTCAATAGAACTCTGGGTAATTTAATTCGAAGCATTTGTGGCGACAAACCGAAGCAGTGGGATATTGCTTTATCACAGGCAGAGTTTGCTTACAATAATGCAGTTCATCGTTCTATTGGTAAGTCACCTTTTTCAGTCGTTTATACAAAGACGCCTCAGCATACTCTGGATTTGATTCGGTTGCCCAAGCAAGCAGACAAAAGTGTTGCAGCGGATCATATGGCTAAGCAGATTGTGGAGGTCCACCAGGAAGTCAAACAGAAGTTGGAAGAGACTAATCAGAAATACAAGGCTGCAGCAGATAAACACAGACGAAAGCAGGTGTTTGCTGAAGGCGACCAAGTCATGGTATTTCTTCGGAAAGAGCGATTTCCCATTGGTTCTTACAGCAAATTGAAACCAAAGAAGTATGGGCCTTACACTGTCAGCAGGAAGATTAACGATAATGCTTATGTTATAGACCTTCCTCAAAGCATGGGCATTTCGAACACTTTTAATGTTGCCGATTTATCACCGTTTTATGAGTCCACGAAGCCGATGTATCCAGATTATAACTCTAACTCGATGACGAGTTTTTCTCAAGTGGAGGAGAATGATGCGGAGAGTATTAGCGATGCGTTTTTGGATCGATTGGATAGACAAAAATCCCAGCGGAAGTCGAAGAATTGATGACTTTGGAGCTCAAACAATTTTCTTTATTTTATTTTACTTCAGCAATTTTATCGCTTGGTGGCGTTTTTGTAATTTCGTGGTTATTTTTAGATACCTAATAGGGTTAGGGTTACACCTGATATAAAAGGTGTTTTATGATGTTTTAGGAGGGAGAATATTTTTGATATAAAATTTTGAAGATTGTTATTACGTTTCTGCGACTTTTCGCTTCTCTACGCGCTTACGCTGCGTCAAATTTATACCAGAAGCGATGGACCACACAAAGGATGGATGGTCGAAAATACAAAAAAAAAGAGTGTCAAAACCATAGGAAAAAATGGAAAAAAACACGAGCCGTGATATTTAGTTTATCTGATTAATTGCACATCTCTTTTTTCACAAATGTTGTCTTAAAAAGAGTCAAAGGCTATTCGCGGAGAATTTATTGGCAATTAGAATCTAAATTCATATTAGGGATATTTTAACAAATGGACATAGTAGAAGCAAACTGTAGTTAGTAACGGAACAGCAAATCATAAGGATCCCAAACTCTATAGTAGATTTCGTGCCCTTCGGATTGTAAAATCAGAAGACCTAGTGCATATCCACAAAATATTTCCAATTATATTGCAGTCAAAAATCATGGACAAATTCCATTTGGAGATTGATGAACAGGATGTGACCAAAACTTGCCAAAGGTTAGATCTTTTACCAGTAGATAGAAGGACATAACGGCAAGTCAATCCAAGATTTTGACGTTTGAATTTAGGGACCTATAAGAAGACCAAAACGATGGGACGAGTGCTTGAAACAAGAGAAATTGAAGCATGTCAGAGTGTTTATGAGGCCTATCTCTTCTTTGTTCTAGTGTAGTCAATTGAGTCTTGATCTTAAGAGTTTTTAAAAAGAGTGGCAATTCCATTTGTCAACACACAATAAAGTGGCTGTAATTATAAGATGGCAAATATTTGTCAAAATGACCGACAAACCAGTCTACTTCAGCCGAATTGCAATGTCTGGAAGAGAAAAGTAGCCACATCCTCAAGCGAAAACCTCCCTAAATTTCTTTTCCAAATTCTCTTATCCTAAACTCTTTAATTTTGCGCATTACGTATTGCCGGTTCATGTTGCATGTAGAAACAACCTCTTGAAAAGGATTAAGTTCTATAAAAAGTCAATTTTAACATATTTGTAAAGCCAGTTCACCCCTTATTGACTGTCTATTTGGACCTAACACATAATTTAATTTCTAGTGACGTGCGAGATCACCATGTTTTGTTCATTCTGAGCATCTTCAGGACCTAATATTTGAGACTTAAGAGGAGAGAAAACCCTAAGAATACTCAACTGATAGAGGTGGGTTTGAACTTTGAACTTAAGGAAAGTGAAATTTTCTTCCTCAGCCAAGTACACGAAACCTAATATTTAACGCTTCACCTTTCCATCGGCATCAAAGGAAGCTCACTGTGGAAAGCTAGTCGGATGACTTTTCACCGTGTAGAACCGCAGCATGACAGCACTCCTAGAGAGTTTCATCCGAAGCCCTACCTTTCCTTATACTTTCACTTGGTTTCTTTCTTGTTTAAATTTCACTTTTTTAAGGTTCGAGTTTTGCATAGGTTGGAAGAGGCAAGCGTTTCCATGAGAGAGCTTCGATCGATAAAGAAAAGCACCGACAAACAGCAACTCCCCAGAACTCTGTGCAGTGCCGCCATTTCGTAGTGTCACTTGTTGGGGGCCAAGCATAAGAGGTCAGCTCACAGTTTCTACCATCAAAACTGGAAACCGGTTAAAGTTAGCATGAATTATGTGTTCAACATTCTCTCCATCCCTCTATCTCCAATACCCGGTAACGCCTTTTTTTCTAAAATAGACAAAGTCAGAGGAGGGTGGAAAGTAATTGTTGACTTACCTAGCTTGAACGGTCTTTGTCAAATGTGAGTTTCCTGGATGGAAGACATGACCCAATACAGTTAGCAAATAGCAAAGAACTGCCCAAATAAACTCTCTATCTTCCACACCTAAAGCAAAGACAAGAACACGTCCACCCAAAGCTTAAAGTATATTTTGCATGCCCTACTTATAAACCCAGCATCATAGGTCTCAAGTAATCCACACTGGCACTTTCATTTTTAAGGAACTGTTAGGTACTGCAGGTTGAAAACCGCAAGTTTACTTCCAGTGCAAAGTGCTGGATTTCGAGATGGTATACACATGATCATGGTAGAGCACCTCCTCTTACTTTAGACCGACACTCCGATGCCTCGCCAAACTTTGGTTTTGCCTAAGACTCAAGGTGGCTACGAATGGTTGTCTAGCCACAAACGCTACGAATGGTTTTGCATAGAGGTTTTGAATTGGCGGATGCAAAGCACACCGAAGGGAAAGTGGACGGCGTTTTCTTTTCTTCTTTTTCTTTTTTTGTGAATTTTCGCAGCACAAATTACATTTACGTGGCGTGCTAACCGTGCATTAGGGGTCGAATTTGGAGGCTGGTTGAGCTGAACTGTTGCAAGCAATACAGATGGGAAACCAAGGAAACAGAAGATGAATGCCAAATGGCGAGTGGGTGTCAGTCCAGCAAAAGGGAAAAACGACAGTTTCCAGTAGATATCACTTACTTCATGTGAGAAAAGGTAGGCATGAAAGTTGCAGTTCAAAGGTACAATAAGAAAAAGAAGAGGAGGACCACGGAATCTAATGCTTTCCCAATATGTGCCGATAGGGTTTTTGTTCTTTTTTCTTTTGCTGGCTTGAAATCCCTTGAGAGAGAGAGAGAGAGAGAGAGAGAGAGAGAACTAGGTGCTGAAATTCAAGAAGAAATAATGGTTTGGTAGGAATGAAAAAAGGGTTTGCACTTAAACTGACTTGATATGCTGCTACAGTCCATAAATTCTCCCTGAAAAGTCTCTCTCTCTCTCTCTCTCAGACACACATGGAGTGAAATGGAAGTTGGTGGTGGTGGTTCTTGCCGTGGGAATTGTGAATATGCACTTACTTGAACTGAATTGTGCACCTCTCAGCCTTTGAACGAATTCATTCTCCTAGGATAAAAAGAAGTCCTTTGAAGAAGATTTCTCCATTTTTTATTGAAGCGTCGGACATTCATCATATTTCCCACACTTTGGGAATGATATGCATTTGTCGCACACTCATCTCTACCTGGTTTTTTGACAAGCAATATCAATGAGAAAGAACAGAGTGTAGTTGGATGGGATTCAGCCACCCAGCTTCATGGCTTCCTCGACCAAGTAGGGTGTCTTCACCTTTTAGCAGGTCAACCTCTGGCCTTGATAGCATGAACTCTTGTATATTAAAGAAATTCCAGAAACATCAAACCTCAATAAGAAGTTCATACGCTTTTCCTGAAACACTTGATCCGCAATATCATAATTACTTATGTTGTTAAATATCTGTGTTTCCACTTCCCTCAAGACAAATTATAGTCAAAGTCAACCTAAAGGGAGACATTTTCTTTTCATGTGCTCAATTTCCATTTCCACGTGGGCTTTGAATTAGAAGTTATCTGCGATGTAGCAGCAAAACTAGGAAGTCATTCAGGAGCCTCTTGTAAGAGGCTACGCTTGGACTGCTATCCAAGGACAAACTGCAATCGCTGCCGTTAGATTTGTGGGATCCACATGATCGATGGCTATTGATGACCTGGTCAAAGATAACCGAGTCCAGGCAAGTATTTGTGCCCTCGAAAGTGGTTAGCTAGTTGAAGAACCTATCATCCTAGTGACAAGGTTCATGTAAACCACCTGACTCACCAATTAAAACTTGTTAAGGCAACTAAGATCCTTGGCAATAGGTAAAGGATAATCGTTAAATTTTCTTCGACAACTATGGAAAGCAAAAGACATAAATTTGGTAAGCAACAGCACGTGCAGAGACGATAAAACACTTTCGCCTTAATCACTAAACTACATAATTCAAAGCCATTGATGCAGTTAACCTGTGACCAGCCAAGCGCACTCAGCACTCAATGCAGAGAGAGAGAGATCACATCATGATTACCTCCTTCATTCATATGTTAAACTTCGGAGAACATTAAGGTGCCAGGCAAAGAGTAAAATAATATTATACAGCTTCATGCACCAGAAGGTCCTTACTTTTATTAATGGTTGCCCAGTGCAGCGTAATACACACACATGCAAATTATAGCACCATAATTGCGTCGGATCATCATCGTCTGGTCGACGTCAACATCCACATCCACATCCAGATTTGAACAGCAAAATCCAAATCTTATCCACACGAAAGTAAATGAAGAAGTTTGTTTCATGGGTCACATAGGAACCTACATCAAAAAGCAAAACTGGTTAATTGAACTCAGTGAAGCATTAGAAATTGCATTTCGTATAAGACAAGATAATTGCCACAATCGCCTCAGGTGAAAGAAATCATCACTCATACGACCAAAAGTCAACATACGGTGTAGATTGTCATACATTAGTACATGTATCGATTGATGGAAAACCAACGTATTCACGCAACCGAGTGTAATCTGTTCAACATCACCCCTCACACACCAACATGATGATGGCCTTAATTAACTGATTCAAAGTAGAACTTCAGGTAAATCAACCTAAGACTTGTACCATGCCCAGAAAAATGTCCATATATTGCCTATCAATATCCTACCTACCTAATGGCAATGATTCCACCAGAGTAAAAGAGGAGTGAATAAATCTCAACTGTGTTTGTGGATTATCAGCTATGCATACGTGGCAATCAATTTGAGAATTCAAAAGGATAATCTATGGCAATCATCATAATCCAGTTTAAGATAAGCGAATGCACTGTTAACAGTAATTGTCAAAATAACAATTTTTTGCTAAATATAATGTTGTTTAAGTCATTCCCGTCGGAGCTAGCCGATGCGCTTCTTCTCTCATGTTTAATAGTACAGGGGTCCATGCACCTCCAAACACCCTGGACCAAGACCTGTCTCGTCACCACTCATGCAAAAGTAAACGGCTCGCCGTTTGTAGTCAAAAGGTGAGTGCAATTATGGACATTACTGATTTAAAAAAGACAAACATGTTTAAGAAGACATGATTGGATATGTAGCTTGTACACAGAGGATGCCAACCCATGCGTAGCCATAAGATCAAGAAATCTAAAAGAGAATAAATGCCCATCACAAAGGTTCCTATCCCCCAAATTCTAAGTGAATATTATACTGCCAAGAATACTTGTCATCCCAATATCTAACGCTTCTCATAACTTAATTCGATCACAACAGCAAGAAAATGATAACCTTGTTACTTGCCTATCGTGTCACTTGCTACCCAAGTTGGCTGGCAGTTGGCTCATACATGTGAAACATTCAAATTGATGCCAAAGAAGTACATCTCAAGAATTTTCTGAGCAGCCGACTTATACACCGTTAGCAACAGACCGAAGGAATATGACATTTTAACTGTACTTTTATCCTCTTAGACAGAAGGGCCACGAAAGAGTCTATAGCCAAAAGGCACGATCAGCTGGTAATTTAAGTTAATCCTGCTGCAAAGAAAAACAAAATGGGCCATGCAGCAACAACAGAACCAGGAAGATCCTTCCACTTGTTGAAAGTTCTAACAGTAACTATCAATGAGCATTCCAATAACACCTATTTCAGATGCCTATTATTTAAGGATGACTATGATTAGTCAAGGATAGATAACTCAAAATAAACTAACAGAAAGTATGCATGCGGAGATTTAGGAAATGTGGAGGATTCAAATACTGTACTCCACATGCTCCAACAGTCAACCAATATGGCTCTATAATTTCTTCAAATTAGATGATACCAAGACTCGAGACCTTATCCTCATTCACTATAGCAGAATCATTTTCAAAAGTTCAAGCCAATCGTATGAGCTCAACAGACATTTAAAACAATGCATGAAAGCAAGGTACATAAATGCCCCAGTGTACAAATTTCTCACCACTAACAATATATCAGCCTGCCATATAATTTTCGAGAAACACAGGCAAATAATCACCCTCGAGTTCAAGAATGACTGCACCTTAGCCATGCTGCCAACAGCTCCTTGACAGACCAGGGAGTTGAGATCCAATTGATATAATGCAGTAATATTTAAACAAGGACAAACAAGTCTAACCATGGAATTGATTCAATCAAGCTGCCGCTAGGTCCTACATTTAAGGCAAGGGGCTTGGCGTTCGATAAAGTTAAACGGGCTAGGTCCTACATTTAAGGCAAGGGGCTTGGCGTTCGATAAAGTTAAACGGGCTCCTAGTCCAATAATATTGAAGAACCAATCATGCAGAATTCAACTGGGGAGAATGACATAGTCGTTTCCTAACCTCACTGAATCCCTTCTATAAAACATGCTCTAACTAGTTCTCACTTCATGTCCTTTCCTTCTTCTAATAGAACTATGATGTGTAATCTGTTCTAAGTAGATCACAGGCTCTCAAGCTAGCGTCGATCTAGGAACCATCACCTATTGCTTAATGGAATCCAGCTATTACACAGAAAAGCAGGAATTCATGCAGGCAATCTTACATTGAATCATCATTAGTCCAGTATCAGCAACAAAGCAAAAGGTTTCTTCCCGCGATTGATGACGTACTAATACACGCACATCAAAACAATTAAGTCAGTTAACTTAAGCAAACTATGAATCTCATATAAATCTTAAACCCTTTTCTTCAAACTAACAGATAACAAGAGAACATCATTCACTATTATGACAACCAAGTACCAACACCGTGAAAGGAATGCCGAGTCACGAGACTATGCGATACGATGGCAGAGAGACTACACCAAAGACCAGATCTACCCCCTACTCAGTGAACGCCGTAGACCATGCCTAATCCGCATCAGAAACATGCTAGCATCGTAAGAAACACGGGAACAGCATATGGGAATTACCGAATTTGCAACCGACGATGCAATGCCAAGTGGGTCCGTGCTTCTTGTCGAACTCCTTCTTGATTTGCTCAGCGATGTCCTTCTCTACCTTGTGCTTGGCGGTTGCCTATCAACCCAACCCACCCACCCAAAAAAATAAATAAATAAAACACCGATCAGCTTCAGGATCGTCCAACATAGAACTCCATGCCCAAAACAATAGACAATTAATCGGAGTGATCCACCAAATAGACAACACAAGACGAATTAGAGAGAGGAAGGAAGACAGATAGGGGGATTACGGCGCCTGCGATGGCGGCGACGTCCTTCTTCATGTCGTCCTTCATGTCGGTGCTCACGATTTCGATCTTGGGGCCGCTCATTTTGCGGGAGCTACTTCGAGGAACTTCTTCGGCTGCGATTGGGCGAAGGGAGCAGAGCTCGATCGATACTGCAAATGCAAAGGGAAAGAGAGGAGCCACAGAGAATAAAAGGAGCCCTCTCTCTCTCTCTCTCTCTCCGTCACTTCGCTGCTTCAATCATGAATTCGCGGTTCGAAGATGGGTCCCTGTAAAAGAGAGGTGATCAGTAGACAGTACGAGGAGAGTAGGACCGTTTTCGCAATGATTCTGGTTTGAAAAAATAATACAAATTAAAATCCTAATGAATCCCTAAGAACTTAGAGAGATATGATTCGGGTTTAATTTTCAAGGTGCTTATGATTTTCTTAAAAAAAAACAAAATTTGTGAAATTTGAAAAATCTAGACCCAAATTTATGAAAATGATGTCAAACTAGCCAATGCTGAAATCATGCACTAACCAATTATGATCTTTCTTTTTTTAAGTTTAAAATTATTTATTATGACATTACAATTGGACGGAATAACACGAAAAAATGTTATATGCAATATGCAATATGTCACATTAGAAAATCAATATGAATTATTCTTTAATTAATTTAAAATATAGGATGAAAATTCACAAAGTAACTATGTAATTATTTGACTTTATGACCCAAATTGGGAAGACAAAATATTTTCGAGAACAAAAAATTTTGCGTAATTAACAAACGTGTTTTGTTCCATGAATAAAAATTTTATACAGTTATCAAACATTCTCTAAAACTCACATAGTGAACAGAATTAAAAAAAAAATTATTCTAATCAGAATCAATTTTTAGTATCAGAATGGTTGTGTCTTTATTAATAACTCCACTTAATAAGGGCCTTAATTTGAATTCATTGCCTTCATTCATCATGCATTAAAGTTAAAGAGAGGGATTTTTTTTTTTCAAAAGTTGAACTTACGTGAGAGTCCTTTACCCAAAAAAAAAAAACTTTGGTTAGAGTCTACGTTTCCCTTGGGGGACAACCGATGGTGGGGGTGGGCACATGCACATTAAAGTTAAAGAGAGGGATTTTTTTTTTTCAAAAGTTGAACTTACGTGAGAGTCCTTTTCCAAAAAAAACTTTCGTTAGAGTCTACGTTTCCCTTGGGGGACAACCGATGGTGGGGGTGGGGACATGCACACAAGATGTCAAATTTAAATTATTGCAGCTTCAATCCTATTTGAGCATCTTTAGTGGGGTTGGGGAATTCTTGGAAAGATTATCCCCCTTGGACTTAGGGAGCCATGCTTGTATAATTGAAAACCGGAAAGAGATTCGCTAAGACCCACCAAAAAATTAGAAGAAAAATACAAAAAAAAAAGTCATAAAAAAGTATTCTCGAGGCTAGTTGGTTTGATAATGGAAATAGAACAATTATTGATTTTTAAGAAGAGGGTTCTTTTTTTTTTTTATGATATACACGGTTAATAGTTTGATGGTTCGATATTTCCTAACTCAATATGCTTAACACGTGTCGCAATAAAGATGACTTTGAATGTATAAGTTAGTATCTATAAAAGGGGAATGGACAAATCAAGCAAACAGATTTAAGACATTAGGGAACTGACACTTGGGAATCAATTTTGATGTGTTTTGGTCTCCAAAATGAGAATATTATTACCACGAGGGATGTACTGAGATTCGAGTGTTAATTTTCTAAAAAACCCCTGATCTAATGTTTAGCTGCATATCTAAGGGCTTCTTTTGTGTGTAATTTACAATTCAGGCAAGGAATGACTTGATTTTTGTACTATTGTTTGTCGCCCACTTGGAGTGAAAGAAGATCTTCATACCTAGTTTGATTCTAAGAAATTTCACGAGTGGCATTTTGAAAAGGGTCTTGTTGAGAAGTATTCTAAAGACACGTTAGGAAAATACGCTTATAATGATAGAAAAATATCGTATTTTAAAATGTAAAAAAAGAGTAAGCTTTCCATACTATTGGAAAGCATCACTTTATTGAGGCTTGTTCTTTTCCACTCATTTTATGGCATTGACACTTCTCTATGTGCGTGTTTTGACCATTCTATCCCCTTGTATGGCCCCCACTTCTCGTACGATTTTAGATGCTTTTTTATTTATTATTTTGTCGACCTTTTTATTTCTTTTTTCTCCCTTACGGGTCCCACTTTCCTCCTCCTTCTCCTTCTTCGGGTCCACGCCTCTCGGAGGGCATTCTCTCTATATGCCTCCCACTCCTTCTTCTAGAAATCTTGACATACTCCATTTATTATCAATAATGCCAATCTTGTCGTCCTCCACGCCTGCACTACAAAGGAGCGATGCTTCTTAGTATTACCTTCCATGATAATAAGAGGGAAAAAAAAAAAGAAAATGGGAAGAGAGAAGTGGTGCTTCTCAATATTACCTTCCATGGTGTAAGAAGAGCTTGCATGCAGAGAAAAGGGGCTCATTGGGAAAGTCACTAGTGAGTCTAACACCGATGCCGGCAAAAGTATGGAGGACGAAGGGATTGGCATCATAAATAATAAATAGAGGACGTTGGGATTTCTGGAAGAAGAAGAAGTCGGAGGCGTATAGAGGGAATACCTCGTGAGGGAGAAACAGGGAGACGAGAGCCATGGAAAGAAAGAAAGAGGAGAATGAATAAAGTGGGACTCGTAAGGGAAAAATGAAGAAACAAAATAATAAATAAAAGAGGAAGCATATAAATTTATATCAAAAGTGATGGGCCACACAAAAGATAAGATGGTTAAAAACACACAAGAAAAAAGAGTGTCAAGTCATAGAGGAAGTGGAAAAAGCGCGAGCCTTGATATTTAGTATATCTGATTAATTGCGCATCACTTTTTCACAAATGTTGTCATAAAAAGAGTCGAAGGCTATATGCGAAGAATTTGTTGGTAATTAGAATCTAAATTCATATTAGGGTCATGTTAACAAATGGATATAGTAGAAGCAAACTGTAGTCAGTAACGGAACACCAAATCATAAGGATCCCAAACTCTATAGCAGATTTCATGACTTTTCGATTGTAAAATCAGATGACCTAGTGCATATTCACAAAATATTTCCAATTATATTGCAGCCAAAAATCATGGACAAATTCCATTTGGAGATTGATGAACACGATGTGACCAAAACTTGTTATAGGCATAAATTTTTTTCTAATTGGGCATAATTTTTTTGTCTAATTGGCTAGATTGATTGAAGGTTGTTGGATCTTTTATACTAGATACAAGGACATAACAGCTAGTCAATCCAAGGTTTGGCGTTTGAATTTAGGGATCTATAATAAGACCAAAACGATGGGACGAATGCTTGAAACAGGAGAACTTGAAGCATGTCCGAGTGTTTATGAGGCCTATCTCTTCTTTGTTCTAGTGTAGTCAATTGAGTATTGATCCTCAGAGTTTTTAAAAAGAGTGGCATATCCATTGTCGACACACAATAAAAGTGGTTGTAATTAAGATGGTAGACATTTGTTAGAATGATCGACAAACTAGTGGATTTCAGCCAAATTGGAATGTCAAAGCTGGAAGAGACAAGTAGGCACACCCCCAAGCGCAAACCTCTGTAAATCTCATTTTCAATTTCTCTTATCCTAAACTCTTTAATTTTGCGCATTACGTGTCGCCGGTTCATATTTTGTGTAGAAATAATCTCTTGAAAAGGATTTAGTTCTACAAAAAGTCGATTTTAACATATCTGAAAAGCCAATTCACCCCCTCTTGATCGCCTATTTGGACCTGACATGTAATTTAATTTCCAGTGACATGCAAGATCACCATGTTTTGTTCATTCTGGGCATCTTCAAGACCTAATATTTGAGACTTAAGAGGTGAGAAAACCCTAAGAATAACTCAACTTATAGAGGTGGGTTTGAACTTTGAACTTAAGGAAAGTGAATTATTCTTCCTCAGCCATGTACATGAAACCTAATATTCAACACTTCACCTTTCCATCAGCATCAAAGGAAGCTCACTGTGGAAAGTTAGTTGGATGAGTTTTCATCGTGTGGAACCGCAGCACGACAACACTCCTAGATAGTTCCATTCCAAGCCCTACCTTTCCTTGTTCTTTTTCTTAGTTTCTTTCTTGTTTAACTTTCGCTTTTTTAAGGTTTAGAGCTTTGCATAGGTTGGAAGAGGCGAGCGTTTTCATGAAAGAGCTTCGATCGATCAAGACAAGCACCGACAAATAGCAACTCCCCAGAACTCTGTGCAGAGCCGACATTTCGCAATGTCCCTTGTCGCGGGCCAAGCATAAGAGATATGTAAAGATATGAAATCTTTTGATATCTTTTTTTTGAATTTCAAATTAGATTACCAACTGTAAATTAGTTGGCATTCCTTGATTCTTGTAATTATAGGTGAGTTGGCATTGCTTGATTTTCGCTCTGCTAAAGTTTGTATTTTTCTTCTCTTTATAAATACGTACAATCTGTAAATGAAAGTTATGAAAATCATTCACAAATGTTTGAGCCTTTTCTTATGTGGTATCAGAGCTTTTTGCTCCTAAGAGCCTTCTTAATCCGATCATTCATTTTTTTTAGTAACCTTCTGCGTCGTCTAGCCATGGCAACCGCACCTAATGGCCTAATTTCAATCTCGGCAGCCGTCCAATTGCCATTCAAGCTCTCCACTGCCAATTATCCCTCTTGGCACGCTAAATTTCAAGCGTTGCTCATTCTTATGATTTAATGGGATCCGTTGACAAGACTTTAGTTTGTCCGCCTCTCACTTGAAATTAGTTTGTCCGCTCTCCATGCATGTGCATCCATTGCCCCAAATCAATGTGCAACAAACACCCCAAATTTTCCTCCTTCCAACTCACTTGAAACCCAACTTCCCATCATCAACAATGACCAAACATCAGAATCCATAAATCCACCCACACGAACTCACACAATGACCACTAGATCCCAAAACAATATTTTCAAGCCCAAACAAATCAACCACATCACCACCAAACATTCACTTCCACCGACTATTGAACCAACGGGAATCACACAAGCTATATGCGATCCTCAATGGCGTAAAGCAATGCCTGCTGAGATCAATGCCCTTATTCATAATGGGACTTGGGAACTAATACCTTTTGATCCATCTTTGAATGTTGTAGGTTGCAAATAGGTTTATCGGATAAAAAGACGTGCGGATGGTAGTATTGAGAGATACAAGGCACGTCTTGTGGCCAAAGGTTTTCACCAATGATCGAGCCTTTGTTACACTAATATATTTAGCCCAGTCATCAAACCAAATACCATTCAAATGGTCTTATCTTTGGCTCTAATGCCTGGATGGACATTAAGACAAATGGACGTCAACAATGCCTTCCTCCAAGGAACTCTCCAGGACGAGGTCTACATGTCGCAACCGTCTGGTTTTAAAAACCCAAAAAACCCAACACACATTTGCAAACTTTGTAAAGCCATATACGGGTTAAACAGGCTCCAAGGGCTTGGTACAATGAGCTAAGTTCATTTCTTCTCACAAATTCATTTGTCAATTCAAAGAATAATAGTTCATTGTTCATTTACTCTCATGGTGGCATTCAAGCATATTTTCTAGTCTATGTAGATGACCTCATTATCACAAGAAGTGACTAGAATTTTGTTATGGACTTCATCACCGCTCTCTTTAATCGGTTCTCAATCAAAGATTTGGGGCCACTTAATTTCTTTTTGGGAATTGAAGTCATCCCCACAAAAATCGGCTTACTTCTTTCTCAATACAAATATATAAGCGAGCTAGTTAAACGCTTCAAGATGGGAGATGCAAAAGAGGTAGGGACACCATTAGCCACAAGTCAATCTCTTTCGATCCATGATAAAGAGCCACGAGCTGATGCTACGGAATTTCGAAGGCTCATTGGTACACTTCAATATCTCAAACATTACTTGCCCGGATCTCAGTTTTGCAATAAACAAGCTATCTCAATTTATGCATAAGCCGACCACAACCCATTGGACAACCGCAAAATGGCTTTACGTTATCTTAAGAGAATGTTATTCTATGGGTTACACGTGAGACGCGACACAAAACCTATGCTTCGTGCCTGCATCGACTTAGATTGGGCAAGAAACATTGATGATCGCACATCTACTTCAGGTTTTGTCATTTATATTGGGGCTAATCATATCTCTTGGAGTTCTCGGAAATAACGATCAGTTGCACGGTCATTCACTGAAGCAGAATATCGAGCCATTGCCACAGCCTCGGCAGAACTCATTTGGGTAAAATCTTTGCTTCAAGAACTTGGGATTCACATGGACATGGCACCAAACCTGCATTGCGACAACATAGGAGCCACTTATGTTTATGCAAATCCCGTCTTCCACTCTCGAATGAAACACATTGCGATAAATTACCATTTTGTTCGGGAACTTGTTAAAGCCGGCAAGATGCGAGTCTCTCATATTTCCACCCATGATCAACTTGCCAACATTCTCACAAAACCGTTATCAAGGCTACGGACAATAAAATTACAAGACAAGATGGGCATTTCCGATTGAACGTCCATCTTGCGGGGCCGTGTAAAGATACGAAATCTTTTGATATCTTTTTTGAATTTCAAATTAGCTTACCAACTGTAAATTAGTTGGCATCCCTTGATTTTTGGCATTCCTTGATTTCTGTAATCATAGGTGAGTTGGCATTGCTTGATTTTCGCTCTGCCAAAGTTTGTATTTCTCTTCTCTTTATAAATATGTACATTCTGTAAATGAAAGTTATGAAAATCATTCACAAACATTTGAGCCTTTTCTTATAAGATCAGCTCACAGTTTCTACAGTCAAAACCGCAAACCGGTTAAAGTTAGCAGCCAAAGATGAATTATGTATTCAACATTCTCTCCATCCCTCTATCTCCAATGCGCGGTATCGCCTTTTTTCTAAATCGACAAAAGTTAGAGGAGGGTGGAAAGTAATTGTTGACTTACCTAACTCGAATGGTCTTTGTCAAATGTGAGTTTCCTGGATGGAAAACATGACCCAATACAGGTAGCAAATAGCGAAGAACTGCCCAAATATACTCTCTATATCCCAAACCTAAAGCAAAGACAAGAACACGTCCACCCAAAATTGAAAGTCTATTTTGCATACCCTACTTATAAAACGCAGCATCATGCGTCTCAAGTAATCTATAACTGGGACTTTGATTTTTAAGAAACCGTAAGGTACGGCGGGCATAAAACTTATGGACATGGTAGAGCACCTCCTCTTATGTTAGACCGACTCTTTGTTGCCTCACCCGACCTTGGTTTCGCCTAAGACTCGATGTGGCTGCGAATGGTTGTCCAACCACAAAAGCTACGAATGGTTTTGCATACAGGTTTTGAATTGAAGGATGCAAAGCAAACCGAAGGGAAAGTGGACATAGTTTTCTTCCCTTCGTTTTCTTTTTTTTTTTTTTTTTGTGAATTTTCGCAGCACAAATTACATTTACATGGGGTGCTAATTGTGCATTAGTGGTCAAATTTGGAGGCTGGTTGAGCTGAACTGTGGAAACCCGGGAAACAGAAGATGAATGCCAAATGGTGAGTGGGTGTCAATCCAGCAAAAGGAAAAAATGTAGAAGGTAGAAAGTTGGAACGACATTTTCCGGTAGATATCACTAACTTCATGTTAGAAAAGGTAGGCATTAAAGTTGCAGTTCAAAGGTACAATAAGAAAGAGAAGAGGAGGATCATGGAATCTGATGCCTTCCTCATATGTGCCAATAGGGCTTTTGTTCTTTTTTCTTTTGCTGGCCTGAAATCCCGAGAGGGGGGGGGGGGGGGGGGGGGGGGGGGGGGGGGCTGAGATTTGAGGAGAAATTATGGTTTGGTAGGAATAAGAACAGGGTTTCCACTTAAACTGTCCTGATATGCTGCCGTCCATAAATTCTCCTTGAAAAGTGACTCTCTCTCTCTCTCTCTCTCTCTCACACACACAGGGACACACATGGAGTGAAATGGAAGTCGGTGGAGGTTGCTTTTGACGTGGGAATAACGAACATGCACTCATTTGAACTGAATCGTGCACCTCTCAGCCCTTGAAAGAATTCATTCTCCTACGATCAAAAGATGTCCTTTGATGAAGATTTCTCCATTTTTTTTTTGTCAAACTCCATTTTTGATTGAAGTGTCGGATATTCACCGTATGTCGCACACTTTGGGGATGATATGCATTTTGTCGCATGCTTCTATCTACCTAGTTTTTTGACAAGCGATATCGATAAGAGAGAACAGAAGTGTAGTCAGGCATTTTTCGTTTTTCAGTCATCCATCGTGGCCTTTTGACGGGATTCAGCCACCTAGCTTCATGGCTTCCTCGACCTTTTAGCAGGTTAACCTGTGGCCTTGATAGCATAAACTTTCGTATATTAAAGAAATCCCAGAAACATCAAACCTCAATAAGAATTTCATACGCTTTTCCTGAAACACTTGATCCGCAATATCATAATTACTTATGTTGTTAAATATCTGTGTTTCCACTTCCCTCAAGACAAATTATAGTCAAAGTCAACCTAAAGAGACATTTTCTTTTCATGTGCTCAATTTCCATTTCCACGTGGGATTTGAATTAGAATTTAACGGCGATGTAGCAGCAAAACTAGGAAGTCATTCAGGAACCTCTTGTAAGGGGTTACGCTTGGACTGCGATCTAAGGACAAACTGTAATCGCTGCCACTAGATTTGTGAGACTCACATGATCAACGGCTATTGATGATCTGGTCCAAGATAACCGAGTCCAGGCAAGCATTTAAACCCTCGAAAATTGTTAGCTAGTTGAAGAACCTATTCTCCTAGTGACAAGGTTTATGTAAACCGCCTGACTCACCAATTAAAACTTGTTAAGGCAACTAAGATCCTGGGCAATAGGCAAGTAGAATCTTTAAATTTTCTCCGACAACTATGGAAAGCAAAAGACATAAATTTGGTAAGAAACAGCACGTGCAGAGATGATAAAACACTTTCGCCTTAATCACTAAACTACATAATTCAAAGCCATTGATGCAGTTAACCTGTGACCAGCCAAGCGCACTCAGCACTCAATGCAGAGCGAGAGAGAAAGAGAGAGAGAGAGAGAGAGAGATCACACCATGACTACCTTCTTCATTCATATGTTAAACTTCGGAGAACATTAAGGTTCCAGGCAAAGTGCAAAATAATATCATACAGCTTCATGCACCAGAAGGTCCTTACTTTTACTGATGGCTGTCCAGTGCAGTGTAATACACAGATGCAAATTATAGCACCATAATTGCGTCGGATCATCATAGTCTGGCCAGCGTCAACCTCAGAAGGATAAAATCATCCAGATTTGAACAGCAAAATTGCCTTCTTATCCACGTAAAAGTAAATGAAGTGGTTTGTTTCGTGGGTCACATAGGAGCCTACATCAAAACGCAAAACTGGTTAATTGAACTCAGTGAAGCACTAGAAATTGCATTTGGTCTAAGACAAGATAATTCCCACAATTGTCTTGGGTGAAAGAAATCATCACTCATACGACCAAAAGTCAACATATGGTGTAGATTGTCATACATTAGTACATGTATCGATTGATAGAAAACCAACTTATTTACACAACCAAGTGCAATCTGTTCAACATCACCCCTCACGCACCAACATGATGATGGTCTCAATTAATTGATTCAAAGTAGAACTTCAGGCAAATCAACCTAAGATTGTATCATGCCCAGAAAATGTCCATCTATTGCCTATCAATATCCTACCTACCTACCTAATGGCAATGATTCCACCAGAGTAAAGGAGGAGAGGATAAATTTCAACTGTGTTTGTGGATTATCAGCTATGCATACGTGGCAATCAATTTGAGAAATCAAAAGGATAATCTATCGCAATCATCATAATCCAGTTTAAGATAAGCGAATGCACTGTTAACAGTAATTGTCAAAATAAATTTTTTTTGCTAAATATAATGTTGCTCAAGTTATTCCTGTCGGAGCTAGCCAATGCGCTTCTTCTCTCATGTTTAATAGTACAGGCCTACCTGCACCTCCAAATACCCTGTACCAAGACCTATCTCATCACCACTCAAGCAAAAGTAAACAGCTCCCCATTCTTAGTCAAAAGATGAGCGCAATTATAGACATTAATGATCTAAAAAAGAAAAACATGTTTAAGAAGACATGATTGGATATGTAGTTCATGCACAGAGGTTGCCAACCCATGCATAGCCCATAAGATCAAGAAATCTAAAAGAGAATAAATGCCTATCACAAAGGTTCCTGTCCCCCAAATTCTAAGTGAACAGAACCTTTAAACCGCCAAGAACACTTGTCATCCCAATATCTAACACTTCTCACAACTTAGTTTGATCACGACAGCAAGAAAATGATAACCTTGTTACTTGCCTATCGTGTCACTTGCCACCCAAGTTGGCTTAAAGTTGGCACTTACATATGAAACATTCAACTTGATGCCAAAGAAGTACATCTCAAGAATTTTCTGAGCTGCCGACTTATACACCGTTAGCATCAGACCGAAGGAATATGATGTTAGGAATATGTCCTAAAGCAATCATGCGATGGTCACATGTATGGCATAAATATTATAATATCGATATTTTATTAGTGGCAAGACGCTTGTTTATTCATCTTGTCCATTTACTTTACATAAATAAAGTCCATTAAATCAGTTGGAACTGATACCCATTCTTGAGGCATTAAAAATATGTGTAACGGATCATCATTTGGTCTCTCATCTTCAAATTGGTTCCTGGTCGAAAGATTCCGAATTTGGCATTCACGAGCTGGTTGAGACCAGTGTGTTCGCAGCCTCGCTATTAAGCATTAGATACCCAGTAGGGATAACGAATCACAAGTCATCGGACGTTAGACGTCTAAGCTGGAACACAAGTATTCATATCGAAACGAGTTCGATCGAATCCACTGAACGTGACGAAAGAGCGATTAACTAACATGGAGGATTCGTGCTTGGTTAATGTCTCAATCGCTCTAGATTTTGATGTATTAGCCGCAATGCTGGCTTGTATATTGAATGGTTGTAGTTCATAAATACGATATTGGCCGATCATTGATCCGCCTTTATGCATAATGGTCACAGTTCTCCACATACGAAGTCACATGCGTGAGCAATAGTTGAGATCTGTCTCCTCATTAGATGAGGTTAATGTCCTATGCAATCTATACATAACGGTGCATCAAAAAGTCCTTGTCCAAGGCAGAAGTCCAAAGATGTCTCCCCGAATGCACATCAGATAGATCTGTATATATGATCGACTCTGTGGGTTTGACTAAGATATTCGTAGCCCTCATTCGATCGAGACATGATACTAAATAACATCGAACCAAGGCCAACAGGTTCACTTTGTCCTCTTACTTCATTCTGATTGGGTAACCGTGATATGTTATTAGACGTCACTCACGGTCTGTGGGATCTAAGGATTGATTTAGAACAATCAATTCCTTGAGGAATCTCACTGCTAGTTCAGGAATGAAACTAGGGATGTCACGCGCCTTAACCGACATTTAGCGACACTCATAACAAAGACGGGATCGCGAAAATGCGATAGGACTATTTGGATATTCAAAAGGAGTTAAAACGGATTAGATTCGTTTCTTTTCTCCAAAACTCACTAAAGGACGAAATAAATGACACAGGCATGACATCATGATGATGTCATGGATGATGTAATGGTTACGTCATGCCTGCATCATCATTGGATAAGAATTGTTATCCAAAAGTAAGGATAAGAAAAGTTATCCCTGAAAAAGTCAAAAGTAGAATAGAATTTTCTAACCGTTTGATAGAAACGTTTCGCACATCAAACGACGTGATTTGATCACGAAACTTGAGGGACATCAAGCCTAGTCTGAACTAGAGGCTCGATACCTCTTGGGCTCGAGGACAAAAAAGCAGTGCTGCATCCAACCTCTATTATTCAAGGTACATTTCTAAACTTGTTTTAGAAAGTTTGATTTTCGATTAAAGTATACAGGGACTTCTAAGACAATTTGGGGTGCCGTTTGAATTTATTTTCTTCTGCTGCGTGTATGACATGTTTTCATGTATGTGACGAGCGCCCGGGGTCGCTAGAAACCTAACATATGACATGTTTACTGTACTTTCATCCTCTAAGACAAAAGGGCCACAAAAGGGTCAAAAGGCAAGAGGCACAGTCAGCTGGTAATTTAAGTTAATTCTGCTGCAAACAAAAGCAATATGGGCCATGCAGCAACAGAACCAGGAAGATCCTTCCACTTGTTGAAAGTTCTAGCAGTAACAATATCATTGAGCATTCCAATAACACCTATTTCAGATGCCTATTATATAAGGATGACCATGATTAGTCATGGATAGATTACTCGAAATAAACTAACGGAAAGTACACATGCGGAGATTTAGGAAATGTGGAGGACTCAAATACGGTACTCCACATCCTCCAACAGTCAACCAACATGGCTCTATAATTTCTTCAAATAAGATGATGCCAAGACTCAAGACCTTATCCTCATTTGCTATAGCAGCGTCATTTTCGAAAAATCAAGTCAATGGTATGAGCTTGATAGACATTTAAAACAATGCATGAAAGCAAGGTACATAAATGCCCCAGTGTTCAAATTTCTCACCACTAACAACATGTCAGCCTACCGTATAAATTTCGAGAAACACAGGCAAATAATCACCCCTCAAGTTCAAAAATGACTGCACCTTAGCCATGCTGCCAAAAGCTCCTTGACAGACCAGGGAGTTGAGATCCAATTGATATAATGCAGTAATATCTAAACAAGGACAAGCAAGTCAACCATGGAATTGATTCAATCAAGCTCCTATATTTAAGGGCAAGGGGCTTGGCGTTCGATAAAGTTAAACAAGCTCCTGGTCCAATTCTATTGAAGAACCAATCATGCAGAATTCAACCGGGGAGAATTACATAATCATTTCCTAACTTCACTAAATCCCTTGTTTAAAACATGCTCTAGTTCTAGCTTCGTGTCCTTTCCTTCTTCTAATAGAACTATGATGTGTAATCTGTTCTAAGTAGATCACAGGCTCTCAAGCTAGCGTCGATCTAGGAACCATCACCTATTGCTTAGTGGAATCCAGCTAGTACACAGAAAAGCAGGAATTTGTGCAGGCAATCTTACATTGAATCATCATTAGTCCAGTATCAACAACAAAGCAAAAGGTTTCTTCCCACAACTGATGAAGTAGTAGTACACGCACATCAAAACAATTAAGTCAGTTAACTTGAGCAAATTAGGAAATGCATCGTTTGATTACCGATGCTCCTGGCCATGGATCCTTCTACTAAGAGTGAACCTCATATAAATCTCAAACCTTGTCTTCAAACTACCAGATAACAAGAGAACATCATTCACTAGTATGATTACCAACACTGCCGTCACTGATCATTAGAGAGCTTATATTGATGACCTGGAATCTGGATTCCGTTTCAAAATGCTAAGTGATTCATTAACCAGCAACGTGGAATGTCCTATCGCTCCATTGTCAGCAAAAGGAATCGTTTCCACAGTCATATTGTGCACAAGAATAATCACAGAGCCACAAAGACAAATCACTTCCGAATAAGGAAATTAGCAGCAGCAACCGTGCAAGTAATGCCGAGTCACGAGACTATGCGATACGATGGTAGAGACCACACCAAAGACCAGATCTACCCCCTACTCAGTGAATGCCGCAGACCATGCCTAATCCGCATCAGAAACATGATAGTATCGTAAGAAACACAGGAACAGTATATGGGATTTACCGAAGTTGCGGCCGACGATGCAATGCCAAGTGGGTCCGTGCTTCTGGTCGAACTCCTTCTTGATATGCTCGGCGACATCCTTCTCTACAGTGTGCTTGTCGATTGCCTATCAAACCCACCCCCCAAACAAAAAAAAAAAAAAAACGCGCGCGCGCGCGCGCACACACACACCAATCAGCTTCGGAATCGTCCAACATAGAACCCATGCCCAAACAATACACAATTAATTGGACTGATCCACCAAATAGACAAGACAAGACGAGTTAGAGAGAGAGAGGAAGAAGACAGATAGGGGGATTACGGCGGTTGCAATGTCGATGGCTTCCCTCTTCATGTCGTCCTTCATGTCGAAGCTCTTGATGGTGATACTGGGGCCGGCGGCGGAGGCCGACGAGGGCTTCGGGGCGTCGGAACCGGTTTTCGCCGGCGATTTCTTCTTCTGCTCGGCGGCACTCATTTTCCGGAGCTACTTCGAGAAACTTCTTCGGCTGCGGTTGGGTGAAGGGACCAGAGTTCGATCGATACTGCAAATGCAAAGAGAAAGAGAGGAGCGCTCTCTCTCTCCCTCTCTCTCCCCTCTGCGTCACTTCGCTGGTTCAATTATGAATTCGAGGTTCGAAGTTGGTTCCCTCTAAAAGAGACAAGTGATCAGTAAACAGTACTCGGAAAGTCTAGAACTTGTTTGGGAACGATTTTGATTTTTTTTCAAAAAAGTAATTTTTTTTAGATACATATTTTCTGATTCTATTTTTTGAATAACAATATTTTTTTTAATTGCCCCCATTTTTATTTTTAAAAAAAAGTTTGAATATTTTTAATTTTTCCCTTAAAAAAATAAATTTTAATTTTTTAAAAAAATATTTATTGGTAAATTTTCAAATCTAATTTTAATATTTTTTAAAGTTTAGAAGTTCACGTGATAACCCATGTGGACTTAATCTTTTTAAAAGAATTAATACTTTATTCTTTTTTTATGATTCTCAAAAGTGTTCTTTTTTTGGAGAATCAACTTTTTTTTTCATTTTTTTGTCCAAAATTGTTCTCTAGAACAAAATCAGAATCAAAATTAGTTGCGTCGCTAAACATGCTTGTGATTTCTTTTTTGTTGTGAAAAAACAAAATCAAAGGAATAGAGGCATTACCAAACAAGCTCACAATGGCCGAATTCCATAAAAGAAAAATCCCGAATTTCGAGTCTGCTCCCAAATCTTCCTTAGAATTCTTTTTGTCTCTTAAAAAAGTCCTAAACTTTTACTCTAACCTCAAATCTATCCCGATTAGTATCCCGTTAAAAATCATCATTAAATCTTTCCACGTGCCAATTCCATGTCACCGTAAAATCCACGTCAAAAAATTAACGCGGAAAAACTCCACGGGAACCTCGTTCCTCGCTCTGAATATGGGGAAAGTTAGGGCTCGCGTTTCTTCTTCAATTAACGGGGAAAAACTCTGTCAGGTTCACTCACTCTCGACAGCACGAAGCCCAAGCCAGCGAGTTTTTGCATCCTCCGCACGTCAGCCCCTTTACATGCAGCACGACTTCGTCGTCCTTATGCTTGGGGTGCAAATTGCTAGTGTCGATGTTGTCTCCTCTTGTCTCTCTGTAATTAGCATTTGGCCGCATTGTTGTTTGTATAAATACTACATGAAAATTGTTCAAAATGTCTAAAATCTATCACATTTTTACTAATTTAATCAAAAACCTTTTAATCACGTCATTTGAGTAGTAAATCTTTTCTTATTTTGTCAATTGAGTTCTAAACCTTTCTGTGTTTAGCCAATTAAGTCTGTCTGACCAATTTTGATTGAAAATTGCTAACATTGGTGTCGGTTGTTTGACATAGCATGATCAGTATTGAAATGGATAATTTTTTTTTAATTCGTCAATTTTTTTCGAATTTGCTATTGCTTTTTCTTTTTTTTCTTTTTTTTATTTAGTGTGGCCAGTGGGGGCGATGAAAGTCACCGGCCATCAGCAGACCTCATCAGTGGTCGGCAAAGTGAAAAGAAAAATGGGGGAAATAAAAAAGCAAAGAGGAGAGCGGGGAAAAAAGGAAAAAGTAAAGAAAGAAAGGGAAGATAAAAATGAAAAATAAAATAACACAAAATATATTATTATATCATTAAAAAAAATTCATGTCAATGCCGACAATGCCATGTAGGACTCCCAACGTCCACACGAGCGATTTCTAGTTAAAATTAGCCGGATGAATTTAATTGATAAAACGTATAAATTTTTAAGATTTAATTGATGCATTTAAAAGGTTTAAGATTAAATAGGTGAAAGTATAACAAGTTTGCGGCTTTTTAGATAATTAGCCCCCAATTCATGCTTTACCCAGAAGTCCTTTGCAGTTTGGACTATTTCAGCCCGTTGGGCCTTAGTAGAGTTTGCTATGCTAAGGCTTTTTGAGCCTTTCCAAAGAACGGCCAAGCCTAATTTTGGTCTTTTGTGCCTGTGGTTTTTAATGGACATGGAGGCTAGAACCAGTGGATCCCTTTTGAACCAGAAGATCTCACCTCTGTTGTGAAATGTTCGAATAGACCCGTTCCCAGGACCTGAAGTTCCGAGGCTAGCAAGCCCGTCATCGCAGCTCGTTAAGATTCCGGCGGTCATGAAATCTCTTCGCATGAGATATGTCATAACTAGATAACACAACACAAGCTATTCATAGATTTGCTCACGCGATGAATTGCATTTGTGACTTAATGAAACTAGCTTGATTATTGATACAAGGTTATATTTACTTCTCTTTCTCCCATTAAAAAAAAGTACCAGAAGCCTTTTCTTCTTCTTCTTCTTCTTCCTTTTGCACATGAAAGTAAATTATCATTTTTTTTAATCTCATCGTGCCAAAAGGATGTCCAAGATTAACAAACCGTAAATCGCTTTTAGGAAAATGTTCAGTTTCAAGTCGGGAACTCAGGCGTAGCCCCCCATTCTTCCCTCCCCACAATGCAAATGGGGAGTCAAGATTGGTGATGCGTCCATGCCACGGTCCTTCACTTACCAGGCAGTCTAGATTTCAAAAGCATAGAAGATAGGGAGTCAAACTTGTGAACTTCGGCTTGCAAATTCGATTATGGATCACTCGATCAACTATTGAGCTACTATGAAAATAAATGGGCTCGTTAGTCGCGGACCGTGCCCGGGATGTGCTCCATTTTGGGCTTGAGCCCTTCAGGCTCATGGGCCTCAATGGTCCAGCCCAAGCCCCATTAGCCTAGAGGCTGAAGCAAATGGTTGGCCCATGTACCCCGCTGGATCGGTGACCGTGACCCCAAAAAAAAATTGACTCCCCATCCTCTCATTTTTTCACCCTTTCTCAATCATAACTCACATGCCAATTCCCAACGCTATTGCTCTCTAAAATAATGCGGTTAGTTTCATTTATTCTTTCGCCTTAAAAGAAAATTAATCGCGTTCTAAATTTAACAATGGAGAAAAACAATAAAACCAGCTAATGTCCAATAATCGCAACCTAATTGTGATGAGAGCACTCGCTCGACATATACGTGTCGGTTTCGCCCTCGCAACCAATCTACCTCGATGATGATAAAACATAACAAACTCACAAGAAAAAAAAAGGTGGTGCTGGATGAGCGGTCCAAGCGCAACACATAATAGCGACCGTAATAAGTTGCATGGAAATACGTACGATGCTTGCATTCGGTCGACTCGATATGACGAGTTTCGCACCACGGGTGGAGAACACATCCTTATCGAGTAATGCCTAAAAGCCTGCGTGGCCTAAGTTTCAGGGAAGAAGAAACCCCCCCTCCCCCCCCCCCCCTTTCACCAGGTCTTCTTCTTCGTCTTCGTCTACCAAATGAGTTTGAGATAACGTCGACGTTCTGAAATATTGAAGGAGGCGAGCCACTACCGTTTCGATCTTTCCACCATGGCTCCACTTAGGGCTCCACTTACTCTCCAGCAAGCATCTGCAGAACCTCCGGAGTTCTTCTTTAGGACCAACTCACGAATCTCGAAAGATATCAGATCCAGTTTTTCTGCTAAAAATTTTAAAAATGGCTGCTGTGGTAAGGCACAATTAGCTTTTGCAGAAGTTTTTATTTATTCATTTAAATAAATAACATTTCGTTCACTTCCTCAAAATGCAATAGAGAAATACCGGAGTTCAACTATAGACCAAGACAAATCTCAAAATAATTTCAAAGTAAAACAAGCTCTAAATAACAAGAGGGATCATTAGAATAAGATTACGGGTCACACACTCAAAAAGCATATATATGACTTCTTCACAACTAAATCAATGGCCAATCATCAAATTTGCCTTCGATAATGAGCACACATTGATATCTCTCCATTTGTTACTACGGTTTTGCCTTTTAGCAATGCGCGCATGGGTTTAACTTTCCCAAAACCATTGCCGAGAAGAGTAAAAAGGCCGAAAGAGCATAAATCTGACGCTTATGAGAGTGAGACCTTCATAAAATTCCTCTGATCTCCATCAAAACGGATCTTGTTCGCCAACAAAACTCGAGGAAAGTTAAACTCCAAAAACATACATGCAAAAAAAAAACTCAAATCTAGACTGGATCCGGATAAAAATCTCCTCGCAACGAAAAAGAAGCTTTCGAATTTAGATTAAATCAAAAGAGAAAATCTCCCATAGAAACAAAAAAAAAAAGAAAATAGAAAATCAAAACAGCCTAAGAAGAAGGGAAGAGAAAGGAGTGATGTAGCTCAAACCTACCATCCATCATGCGAACGGCGGTCAATGGATACGCTGGTTTGTGTTTATCATTTCTAAGGCACCATTAAGTGTATTTTCTTTTTCCAAATTATTTGAAATATACTTACATTGCAATTTGATTCAATTTTATAATTATTTCCCATTAAGTTTCTACTTAATTTATCCTTCCTGGAAACTAAATTTTTTCATCGATTTCAAAAATTACCAGGCCAGCACGGTGCCCATGCTACTAGGGATGGGGAATGGTTTTAATACTGAGGAAAGGCAATATATTAATGAAAAAAAAAGAGTTTTTTTTTTGGTCGGCAGATTAATGGAAAAAGGAGTTTTTTTTGGTAAAAAAACAAAGAGAGTTGGAAAATGAATTTTATAAGGGTCCACTAGGGTGATCAATTTTAAAATGAATGGTTCCCATCCATCCTAAAATCAAGAATCAACCTGCTACTTGAGAGATCAGTTCTGCAACACATAAATCGTAAAATCACCCGCTCGTTCTATGGATTCACTCGAGAACCGAACCATGATCTATGGAACCGGTTGCTTCATATAGAATTCCATCACTTCTTGATTTTGTTCCAACTTTCCTATGACGGCATCGGGAATTGATGCTTTCAAGCCATTGAACCATGCCTCAACTTCATCTTTATCCTAAGATTGCAAAAATGACACAAAGGGGTTTTTTTGGAAATTCAAAAACGGATGCGACTAAAAATAGAAAAATACGATATAGAAGGAATTCATTTGTGGAGTAGCCCTCATGAAAAATGGCTTGAATTAATATATATATATATATATTGATTAAATAGGTCCAATGGGGGTGATTCTCATATGAAATCGGAACTGGACAAATACCTAATGAGAATCATCCAAAATCGATCGATTGAGTATGGTTCGGTCTGATTTTGGTGGATTCATAATTTTTTTTTTCTCACCCTTTGCCCTCGCCCCTCCTCCTCCACCGTCGGATGATATCGCCTCGTAGTGCGTGAACATGGGAAATATCAATCTCATCCTCTTATAAGAAAAGCAATATCCATCCGATCTGAACAAATCATTGCACCAAAGCGTTGGTTTCTAATCTTTTTCGGAGCCTATAAGGAAAATTACAAAAAAGGAAAGTCAAAACAGTCAAACGAAGCTTACAAGTCTAATTAGCTCTCGCCCCTACGTGGAATTTAGTAGGCTAAAATGAAGAATGAGTGCATGCCAAAACTTTTTCGAAAAATGCAATTGAATTTTAAAATTTATTATAAAATATATTTATCCTAAAATTTACTAAAAAATATAATTGAGTCATAAAACTTTCAAAAAAATATAATCAAGTCTTAAAACAGATCAAATTAATGAAATTGAGTTTTTTGTTGGTTGCGCTTTTCAAAAATTTTAGGACTCCATTGAATTTTTATGATGGGTTTTAGTATTTAATTACATCTTTTGAAAGTTTTAGAAGTTTTAGGATTTGATTACACTTTCGTGACAAGTTTTATGATTTCATTGCACTTTTGAAAAGTTATAAGATTCAATTGCACATTCTTAATCAGTATACTCATTTCTAAAATTTTCTATTCGGTTCTTTCTTATTTAACGAAATTGATGAGGAACATTGCAGATTTAAATTTACTTATTCGAATAGATTTTTCTTGTTATAAAAGAAATTAAATATCCAAATTAAGATTAAATAGATGGTAAAGGATATTCGTCTTCTCTGTGCACCTTCATGAAGATCTACTTCGATGATCTCGAGGTGTGCATGGGATGGAGACTGTCGGAGAACTTACAAAAGCCATGAATACTCACTCGTCAACGATGAATACACACCTAATCTTATTGTAAATCTTGAATTGATTTCTCGTGCTGAGACAAAATCCTGGGCAACTTGTGGGAGTTATCTTGCAAGCCGAGCAAAGCGTCGCTCTTCCCCAGGACGACACGACACCGCCCATAAATACTTGCACACCGATCCCGACCCGAGAAAGATCCAAAGATTTCTTTTCCTCCTTGAACTCTTGCATCGAAGCATCTCTCAGGGAAGTAAAAGGGGAAGGCCATCTTTTGCGGGAAAGGAGGAAAGATGGGAAGCAACTCAAAGGGAAGAACGACCCTCGAAGTGGGAGCTGATGGGGTGGCTCTCATCACCATCATCAACCCTCCTGTCAATTCTCTCTCTCTCGACGGTAGCTCTCACTCTTCTTTCTTGATCAGTTCTTGGTTTTTCTCTGGAGTGTTTTGATTAGACTGGTCTTGTTCGAGCCCTCTTAAAAATCCTTCCTTTTCTGTTTTCTTTGACCCGGATGTTATGATGTGGCGTGGACTGGGGATTTCGCAGCTGGTCTTTTTCTTCTCTTTTTAGACTATGATTTGGTGTTTGTTGCTGGTATCACTCATGGATTCTATGAACAGCTATTGTTAGTGGCTTCTGTAGGTTTGGCTAGTGAATTTTATTGCATTCAGTAGTTTCTTAGAATTTGAAATTTGGTTCTCTTGAGTGAGTGAAGAGTCTGTGCTCTACTTCGCATAAAGAGATAATAGCAGATCTCGGTGACACATATATGTCTTGAATTTTCCATCTTTATGTTTAGATCGAAGTGTTTTGAGTCTTGCGGTTATGGTTGTATTGAGTGGGATACCGGCAGGATTAAGAGATAAGATGTCAACGAAAGCCAGTGCCTTTGCGATTAAACTATTCGGCTTGTAGGATTGAAGCTTGGATGCTAGTGTGGCTTAAATAACAGTGTTTGCAAAAAGTGGCATTTTGGAGTCTAGACCCTCCCTGAGCTGCTCTCGTGAGATTGTTCTTGCATGTACTATTGGACTAGGAGATACTTACCAAGAGAAGTCTGCTATGATCTCTGATTACAACTTGAAATTGGGGTAATTGCTGATAGGAGGTTTTATCTTGGCCTGCGAGAGTGCTAGACTTTTGTTTCCTGGAGTGGCTTCAGCTGATGATTGTAACCTGATTGATCATATTGCTTCCGCATGGAAAGCTTTTATTCCTCTTTGGTGTTTGGATGTTGAATGCTAAGCTCATTGAGGTGGATTCTTGGGTTTTATGCAAAATAATAATGCAAGCAAAACTCCCTTACCCAAAAAAAAAAATAATAATAATAATGCAAGCAAAACTGTGATCACTTACTGACCTTGTACTTTTAGCCATTGCGCTTTCACATATGTGCAGATGTAACGACTCCAATAGTATTGATGTAACCTTGAACTTGTGGGTTATAACACACATTTCTGTGGCTTCTTATGTTAAATTCTGGTACAACACGTAAGATTATAGCTTGAATTCTCTGTCCACTCCAGTTCTGCACAGCTTAAAGCAGAGTTATGATGAGGCCTTGCGAAGAAATGATGTTAAAGCAATTGTCGTTACAGGTAAATGTTCATGAAGAGATATTCTTCCCAATAACTAATCAATGGGAAATAGTGAGATGAGCCTAATAATTTTTGTGCTAGTGCAGGTGCAAATGGCAAGTTTTCTGGTGGCTTTGACATTACAGCCTTTGGTGGATTTCAAACTGGCAAGGGTATGTTTATTATCTGATGCTCTTTAAATATGGGAAAGATTGTTGTCAGTTTCAAATTCACGCGGTTCTGTCTTGCCAGTGGAGCAACCAAAGCGTGGTTTCGTATCAGTGGAAGTTCTCACTGGGACTGTTGAAGGTATGCAGAAGATACTTCGCAAGATCTTGAGCTGAGGTGAGCTTTTTTCAATATTTTGATTGGTCAGGTTTCTTTTCAGCTGCTAGAAAACCTTCAGTTGCTGCCATTGATGGCCTGGCCTTGGGTGGAGGTTTAGAGATTGCTATGGTACGTATTGCTTTTTTTATGGACACCTTTCGTATTTCATGTAAAGAGCTTTCTTGCGTTATCTTCTGTCATTGCTGATTTGCTTTCCTCCATTTGTTTTTGTTAGGCATGCCATGCAAGAATTTGCACTCCTGGTGCACAATTAGGCCTCCCTGAGCTGCAGCTTGGGGTTCTTCCTGGATTTGGAGGTATCTAATTGCTCAAGCAGAAGTGCATTGCATATGTGATTTTTCTCCTACTCCCTTCAGTAGGCTTTGGAGTCTGAAGTTTATGTATGTAGTTTCTAGTGTAGTGGCATTGTCATTGAGAAGAAAATGGGTTTTTTTAAAGAAAAGGAGCTGCCATACATTGGAGGTCAGAAACCCGTGTGAGGTGTTGACATAAGCATTGAATGGTGTTCTCACACTTGTTCTGATTTTCCATCATGTATGCCTGTGACAACTTTTAACTACTTTACTGTTAATCTATGGATGGAAAAGGATAATTTAATGCTTTAGGCAGAACTGTTCCTGCTCATATCTTCATCTTCTCACGATGGCCTGAGTTCCATCATGAAGTTTTATTGCAGAGCAATGACATTCTTGCATCATCTGTGTGCTCTTTGCAAGACTGTGGCTTCCTTTTCTTATGCATGTAAACTGGTTCAGGAACGCAGCGGCTTCCACGCCTTGTTGGTCTATCCAAATCTCTTGAGATGATGCTGGTAGATCTCCTCCTTCAATCTTCAAGTTATATTTTACCATATTTTATTGGCCTGTACAGTTTACTTCCACACTCCGTAATCTTGTCCTATTATCTGCTCTTTTGTAGACCTCAAAGCCAGTAAAAGGGGAGGAAGCATGTGGTTTAGGTCTTGTGGATGCTGTTGTTTCACCACATGAGTTAGTTGCCGCAGCACGCCGGTGGGCGCTGGATATCTTGGAACATAGAAAACCATGGATTGCTAGTCTTTACAAGACTGACAAGTTAGAGCCTCTTGGAGAGGCCAGGGAAATTTTTAAGTTTGCAAGAGCTCAAACAAAGAAACAAGCTCCTAATCTCACTCATCCATTGGTTTGCATTGACGTTGTTGAAGAGGGTGTAGTCTCTGGTCCGATTGCTGGACTATGGAAGGTCACAACTTTGTCATTTTCTGGCTATTTTTTATATTAGAAGATATGGATCTGTAAAACTATGTATCTGGTGCTACAGGAACTCGAAGCTTTTGAAGGGCTTCTCAAGTCTGACACGTGCAAGAGCTTGGTTCATATCTTCTTTGCTCAACGTGGAACTTCAAAGGTTTGAATGGAGTCTGCATTCTTGCATATGTTGTTGCCTGTTGTGCAATTGTAGAGATCTAACTTGCAAGTCTATGCCCGAAGAGAATCAAGCATCTGTTGTTAGCAGGTTTAAAGTGGGTAAGGTAGAAAAGTAACTACCTAAGAAAGGAAAAATTCATATTACGAGTTTTCAGGAACATAAGACTGCTTTCTGATAATTCGAAAGCATTTTGTTTATTCAACTTCTTAAGAATCATATAGAAGTTCGAGCCTACCGAACTACTTATGTGACCTTAGTTTTCAATCCCACTTAAATGAGGGGAAGGTGAACCGACCCATCCATGATCTCCTATCAAGGCATGATTCGTAGTAAATCCTCTAACACAAGCTTAAATATGGATTATTATGAGTGTAATAATGGGAAACCTTGTTTGTCAAATTGTTTCAAGATCGGGAGAATATGTATGCATTTTCAGTCCTTTTTGTCTATATATGAGCCTCAAGTACGTAGCTTTTTTTTTTTTTTTTTGGAACAAGTACATACCTCAGTCGAATGATTTTCTTAAAATTTTTTTTTCCTGATGATCCTCTGTTGCCTGTTCTTTGTCATGTAATCTGGCTACACATCTTGTCTGAGTTATGAACAGGTTCCAGGCATTACCGACAGAGGCTTGATGCCTAGGCAAGTGAAGAAAGTTGCTGTTGTTGGTGGTGGATTGATGGGCTCAGGAATAGCGACAGCATTGGTACTCAGCAATTATTCTGTGATACTTAAAGAAGTGAATGATAAATTTTTGCAGGCTGGCATAGGGAGAGTGAAAGGTAAGAGCCATCTTCGCTTGTGTTTTGAAATGCCTTTATAAATTTTCTAGATTGCTTTAATTGTGTCAGAAAATATTTAAGCTGAAGTACTTGTCATCAGCTAATCTGCAGAGCCGTGTGAAAAAAGGCAACATGACGCAAGAGAAGTTTGAAAAAACAATGTCTCTTCTTAAGGGTGTACTGGAGTATGAGAGCTTCAAGGATGTGGACATGGTTATTGAGGTAGTATTAGTATTACACCGTGGATACATTTAAATGTGGAAAGGTTAAGTATCTACTGGTACATGATGGTGCTTCATACAGGCTGTGATAGAGAATGTTTCACTAAAGCAACAAATTTTTGCGGATCTCGAGCGAAGTTGCCAACCCCATTGTATTCTTGCGACTAATACTTCCACAATTGACTTGAACCTCATTGGGGAGAAGACCAGGTCACGGGACAGGATTATTGGTGCTCACTTCTTCAGGTAACAGGATATGCATAGTTGTATTTGTTGGTACTTTGATCATTGCCAATTTCTTCTCCTATGCTGACTAATATCTCATTGCAGTCCTGCCCATGTCATGCCCCTACTGGAAATTGTACGTACTCAGCATACATCTCCCCAGGTTATTGTTGACCTGTTAGATGTTGGGAAAAAGATAAAGAAGACTCCAGTCGTGGTCGGAAATTGCACGGGCTTTGCTGTCAACAGGATGTTCTTCCCTTATACAATGGCAGCTAATCTACTTGTAGAGCGTGGGGCCGATATCTATCAGATTGACAAGATTATTACCAAATTCGGGATGCCAATGGGTCCATTCAGGTGGTTGACACATGTTGGGTGTATCTAAGCTGTTATTTTGAACCTCTGTTCTCATTTGTCTCACATTTTGGTTGTCTGCAGATTGGCTGACCTTGTTGGGTTTGGCGTGGCCATTGCAACCGGCGGACAATTCATCCAGAATTTTCCTGAACGAACTTATAAGTCGATGCTCATTCCACTTCTACAGGAAGATAAGAGACAAGGTAAAAAGAAAATGAATTAAAGCTTCATGAGCTCAGGGACTCGTGATGTGGCCGGCATCTTTCTCGTCCTTTGCGTCGGACAACTTTGTTAATTTTCTTGTGGCACTTGTGGCAGGTGAAGCAACACGTAAAGGCTTCTACTTGTATGATGATAGACGAAAAGCTAGCCCTGATCCTGAGTTGAAAAAGTATGTTGAGAAATCCAGGAGCATTTCTGGTGCCTCTATTGATCCCAAGGTGTCTCTCTCTCTCTCTCTCTCTCTCTCTCTAATATACTTCCTTAGCTAAATTAGTGGAAAGGTTTTACATAAGTGATCGTGGAAACAGCTTGTGAAGCTGCCGGAGAAGGACATAGTGGAAATGATATTCTTCCCTGTGGTGAACGAAGCATGCCGGGTTCTTGATGAAGGCATCGCTGTTAAGGCAGCTGACCTTGACATAGCTTCCGTGATGGGCATGGGTTTCCCACCTTACAGGTATGCTGCTTCCTGGATTCAATGATATCTACCTTTATTTGTTTTGCGAAAACTTATACCTATCTGTTGAATCTCGTTTCTGACAGGGGAGGCATAATATTCTGGGCTGATTCTCTTGGATCCAAGTACATTTATTCGAGATTGGAAGAGTGGTCGAAGCTGTATGGAGGCTTCTTCAAGCCTTGCGCCTACTTGGCCAACAGGGCAGCCAAGGGAATTCCCCTGGTGAGAAATGCACTACTGCATAAAACTGTAGGGATATACACACATTGATAATTTTACAAATCTGAAGAGCTGCGAATTAGCATGTCAAATTTCTTTATTTAGTAGCTGAGATCTGCTAGTTTCTTGACTTGATGTGCTTCTTCTGGTTTACGATTTGAGCACTATTTTGTCTTCATTCCAACAGTGGAGAGTTTGAATACATGAATCGGTTTTATTAGGCATATATTTAGTGCCCGTCCTTGCATTAGTCATGCCGAAATGAGTGCATAAGAATTTCGCTTACGCGTGGCTAGTGATCTTCTGTTCTAACACGGGCACAACTGTACTGTTGCAGGGTGCTCCGTCTGGGCAAGCGAAATCTCGGATGTAGGACTCAACTTGCTCGTTCGCATCAGGAGGAGCTTTTCTCGTTCAGGTCTGTTGTTTCGACATGTGGTTCTCATGAATTCTTAATAATGTTTACGTGGGAAAAGCTAGGGAAAGTGAGAGAAAGTGAAGAATCATCTGAGCTTTTAGTCTTAAAGAGGCACTACTATCCAATAATTATGCACAGCTTCATCTCAAGTGTGTTCTGTTCTTCGACTGTTGCATTTGTCGAAGTTGAACCCGTAAATTTCAAGATTAATGTGTAGATGGGTTTTGTGCATTTTGCCTTTGCTTATCTACGTCAGCCGTAGAACATGTAATAATAATAACAGCCGCCGGTTATTAAACACGGAGTCGAAATGATCCTCGAGTCTTATAAGTCCATGACATGTTTCTCCCTTGCGATTCTCAAGACGAGCTGCCACTGACCTGTGGGCTACGCGAAACTTCGAGTGGATACATGAAACATGGTTCGAGATTGGTCTTTCACGTTTCAATGTGAGCTTGTCTCCGAGTAAATATGGCAAATAGGTACTTGACTGGTCAGAAAGCAAGAGAGGAAATCTTGGTCCGGTCTTGTCAAATTCACTGCCACGCTTAGCGTGACGTTTAACAGAATCGAACAACGTGAACTGATGATGCTCTCTCTATTCTGGCTAACCTATGGAGCTTGATTCCACGTTCGAGGAACATGAGGAAAGGTCCGCGGTTACGCGATTCTCGTTCTGTGGTTCGGATATGTGTGGTTCTATGTTTCTTCTGAGTGCCTATGCAAAGCTAAGTCTCGATCCAAAGTTTAGGACGCAGTTGCAATAGATTTAGCATTTTTTTTTAATAATTTTTCTCCATGGTATAATATTATTGGTGCGTGAAGCTAAAGTTCAGCTAATGGCCTCAAATTCCTCTTGTACGACGGAACATGGTCCTGTCGAAGGCATGTTATCAAAAAGACGCACGTTGGAGCACGACGGCCGTGCGTTTTCGTCACGTCCATTGTCAAAATTGATGGTCGATGGGGGTCACGTCAAGACGACTCGAAGCTTAATGGACCCAAAACGCAAAAGGGCAAATGATTAGACAGCGACTCTTTCTCGTCGAGTACGAGACGAGGGCACGAGAGTTATTCAGGTAATTACTCTTTTCCCGGATGTTCTGCGCGACGGAACGAAATTATCGGAGAAAATCAATGAGGAATCATAGACGTTAGATGTCAATGTCGTTTCACATGAGTGGCGGTATCTTTTTCGTGAAAGGAGCTATAGCCGTCAAGAAATTCACTATAGATCCGAAGAATTATAGAGTTTGCAATCGCTTAATAACGTAAGTGTTTTGCTAGCCGGGGGTCGCACCGCGGAGATTTCCAATTGGGTTTACTCACGACCTTTCATAGCGATTCACAGAGAGAAAATTAAACATTGCAATGGATGCTTATGTGTTGAAACGAGTACAGCTTACTTTACTTTGGTTGAACCACATAAATATTTTTTATTTCTTTATCGTCCATTGTTGATTTATCTGGTAATTTCACTTTCTTGAGTTTGATACTAAATTACAATAAATATTCACTTTTGCATTCACAACAATAGGTATCAAAAGCTTTTATTCCGTCAACCCAACACGACAATTGTTACCATAGCCATGATTAGCCTCATCGGCCTCATTCATCGATTTAGATAATTTAGATTTTACAATATGATATCATCACTAAACCTTGGGTTATGTATATGGCATGCATCCTAATGTTGCACAACTAAGATAAAATTGTTTTTCTCGTTGAACTTCTCAATTTTTTAGTCCATAACTCATTGGTTTTAGTTTTTCTTTCTTTTAACAAATATGAGTTCAACTGGATATATTGATAAGTTTCGATTTCAGTTCTCTCTTAGCGATTTCTCCAAATGAAGGTATTGGATTCCTACCATGTCAACTCAGCACAACACTATTCAGTCAAATTGTATGATTGCTAAAGAGTCTATAACATGTATTCCATTCAATCTAAATCACATAACAATAAGTCTAAGAAATATCTACATCAAAGAGGGAAAAAGAGGAGTTAATCTAGGTAAAAAAATAAATTGGAGAATGACCTATTGAATTTGAGAAGCACGAATGGATCTAAAGACCCCCCCTACCCCTATGAAAAAAGATAGTCAAACTAGCTCAATTAGTTTATCAAAGTCCTGGCTAAAAAAAATTAATTTACAAAGTAATAAATCCTTTTTAAAGTGAGAGAATCCATTTAAGCAATCAACAATAATCAGTTTGCAGTATCACTTTATCTCTTTCTTTATCCAAGAAAAGATGTTTTTAGTTTGCACGATCCAATCGTTGATCTTGAACATTTCGACAATAAAATTAGGTAGATCGGTTGTATAATTCCCTATCCATTTCTTCCACTATCCATAATTTTATTAAAAGGCTTTCGTTTTAATAGAGATAGCTACTCTTGATAAAAGACTTTTCCTACTTTTCGTAAGTAAGGTATCTCCATTTATTATTATGGATCAACCATGCTGTCTTGACATGGCCGATCCTCACATCAATAAGTAACAAGTACATAATATCATGTATGCGAATTACTTATTTTGATTTTAGCCGATATATCTCATTCAATCCATGATATTAGCAAACTACGTGAGGCGTATCAATTGGAATTGATTTTCTTGCAACAAAATAAAGAATTTAATTATTGACTTATTACAACAAGCATCTAAACTTTTTTTTTTTTTTACCGGAGAGGAATCTTGTCCAGCAAACTTTTTCTTCCGGAAGAACCTGCAAAATTCAGGATTTTTATTGAGGGAGCAGCAGAAAAAATTATTTTCATGAGCATACTGCAAAAAATAAATAAAAAAAAAGAAGCTTTAAATGAAGAAATTGCTGTTTATAGGGCCTGTAGATTTAAAAGAGTAATAGATTCGTCTGAATACCTATGCAACAAGGTAGGCCTGACCCAAAAATTTAGGGCATAGGCTTTGTCTTGTTTGCAATTTTTTTTTTCAAAGGCTAAAAAGGAGACAGGCCTTTCACGTGCGGATGGGGACTCTCACCCAACCTTCTACGCCATAATTTTTTTTTTTTAAAAACTTCTCTTTCCTTTGTTTTTCCCTCTTAAAAAGTTATTTTTTTAATAATCTCTTTCGTTATTTTTTTCTCTAAAAAAATCATTATCTCCTTGATACGGCAACTGATCAGAAATTTTCATTTTTGTTCAAGATATTTTTGATTTGGAATCTTCTGTGGTGTAAAAAATCTGAATATGAGATGATCTAGTGCATTTTGCGATGGCATAATTTGTGGTAGTAGGGTTTTTTTATTTGTTGGTTTCGACTTATGATGATTTTATTATTTTCTCATAAAATTACATATAAAGGCTCGAAGTGTCATCATTTTCTCAAATAAGATCTGAAATGAACCTTGTCTAAAATAAGGACTTGAACTAACTTTCAAGTCTTAAAAATGACATGATTTCAAGGACATTTTTGTCATTTTCTTTTATTTGTCCTTTTCCTTTTATGTTTTCTTAAAAACAAAATACAACGCATAAGGCTGGTGGCCACCCCATCGCCAAGGGACGACGAAGGCCAACAAGGTAGCTGACGCCCCCTTATCAGGGGACGTTGAAGGCCGATGGAGTTGCCGGGGCTCCCTCACCAAAACAAGGAGAGTGCCAGGCCCTCTCTCGACTAGGGAGTGACGACACCCACGCTATGCTAGGTGAGGGACATTGATCCTCTCCTCGTCCATATCTGGGAAAGGGGTTGCCGATCCTCGCCTCTAGTCAGCAGCCCTCCTTCTTGCGCATTTTTTTTCTTTTCTTTTAAAAGAATTAGAGAAAAATAAACAAATAAAAAAAATAAAAATGATGAAAATATTCTCTAGGTTAGGTTATTTTTAAGACTCCATGACTACTTATTTGAAATAAAATTGACTCGATGCCTTTTATTCGAAAGTTTCCCTTATTTGCTAGATGAGTAAGGAAGCTTTTGTCTATTTAAAAAAAATATTGGAAAGTGTGAACTCTAGCACATAATTTTTATATTTAATTTCAATAAAAAATAAAAAAAAATTCAAGAAAACTCCAAATAGTAAGTACAAAATAGAACGAAAGAAAAATATGTAAAAAAAAAAAAAGCAAAAGAGAGTCATGAATGAATGAAGAGCATCGTCTCCATTTCCCCAAGCATATCATATCAAAACTCTTCCTCGCCATAATATTTCTTCCTTCTCGCCCTCAATAATCACCTCCATCTCTCCTCTCATCTCTGACCAATTTTGTTCCCATCTCCTTGTCCTCTTCTCTCTCTCTCTCTCTCTCTCATCGAGAACTGCATTGCAGAAGGAGGGAGACGTGAAACACCCACGAAGCAAGAAACTGCGAGCGACTCAAATGCGTTGTTGAATCGCCTGAGACAGGCAAAGCAACCGCAGATGGAGAATCTAAAAGCAGTCGCAGCTGTCGGCGAGGCGGACATGGGCGTCGACGGCACGCACTGCAACTTCCACCCTTTCAACGCCGCGGGCGGCGGCGGGATATGTGCCTTCTGCCTCCAGGAGAAGCTCGGCAAGCTCGTCTCCTCCTCCCACTCCTTCCCGAGCCAACGCAACTCCTCGTCCCCGTCGCCTTCCCCGTCTTTCAGATCCGACGACGTCGTCCCTTCGACGTTGTCGTTCACGTCTTCCTCGATGCTCCACCAGGCCCCCGGTGCCCGCCACGCCAAGCACTCGAAAGTCGCTTCCTTTTTGGTCAAGAAGAAGAAGAAGAAAGCGACGGTGGAGGAGGCGGGCGCACCGAGCATGGTGTTGCAGAGGAGCAGGTCCATCGCCTTCTCTGCTGCCACTCCTCAAAGTTGCCATTTTTATGACGTCGGTGGGCATGGTCATGGCCCCAGAAAGAGGGGTGGGTTCTGGTCTTTCATGTCTCTCTCCTCCTCAAGGCAGCACAACGCAAGAGACAGAGACTCAGGGCATTCTCTGTCCAGGACAGGACAAGCTGTGGTCGAAGAAGATAATGTTGCTGTCGCTGCTCAAGATGGCGTCTCCGCTTCATCTTTTGAGAACAATAACAGGGTCTCAAGATCCAGATCTGTAGGGTGTGGGAGCAGGAGCTTCTCAGGGGACTTCTTTGAGAGGATCTCCACTGGGTTCATTGGGGACTGCACGACTCTGAGGAGGGTGGAGTCTCACAGAGAAGGCAAGCCACCCAGAGCCTCCACCTCCACCACCTTGGAGGCTCATCATCATCCTCATCAGTGCATGAAGGAGAGGGTCAGGTGTGGTGGGATCTTTGGTGGGTTTACTATTGCCAACTCATCCTCCTCGATCTCATCATCCTCAGCATCTTCCTCATCCTATTGGGTCCCATCATCCTCCAATTCAGCTGAAGACAATGTCAATCACAGTGGCGTATCATCAAAGCCGCCAATTTATTCTCATCATCATGGCAGGAGCAAGAGCTGGGGCTGGGCTCTTGCAAGCCCCATGAGAGCTTTTAGCAGGCCTTCTTCAGGGAAGAGATCTGCCAGTGCTGCCGTCAAACCCACTTCAGGCGTGAACGGAGCTTCCTTACTGGCTGTTGGAGGCTGAGATAGAGAGAGAGAGAGGAGGCGCTTGTTAGTCTGAGTCTGGTCTTATACATAAATCAGTCATTTTTACAATGCTTGTTGATAAGGATCTGTTTCATTAGTTTCAGCTTGCATCACAATGTAGCACTTGATTCCCACTTTTCCCTCTGAGCTCATTCATGTTTCTTGTTCAGTGGAATGCTCATATGTGTTGGTTTTGATATTGACCCACCTGCCGTCTCTCTCCCTCTGTCCTCTTTCTGGGAAGAGACAGAACATCCAGAGAATTCCATGTGATTGTTCAATTGTTCGTCTTCTTGATCTTGTATTCTTTGTAGTGCTAATTGTTTTCTTCTGGGTTGTTGAATCTGATTGAATGGTCAATGGTGCGAGTGTTTGTTGATTGCAATAACAATGTATGCTTTTGGACGGGGGACTGGGAGGGTTTTTACTTGGGGTTGTCATGTCACATGGACACACATGTTTGGCCTTGGGCTAATACAAATTAAGCAGGACTTGTCTGGCATGTTCTGCAGCTGTCTACAAGAGCATTTATTAAGTAGCTCACTGATTTTGGATTAGAAGAATCTTCACTATTGTTTGGTCATAATTGACACAAGAATGCAAAAACCAAGGACAATTTGGTTGTAACATGAATGAATGATGCCAAAAATTGTACAAGAACTTGAACAGGTCCAGCTTGTTCTGTTGTAATAGTAAGAGGGTATGGAAGAACAGATAGGGAGGGGGCAGCAGATAGGAATGTGCCAGTCCCTCCTCCCCTTGCTTCCCCACCTTCTAGACATTTTCTTTATTGGAGGACTCTCTATTTCTAAAATTAAAATTAAATTGTGATTATTTGGCCGAGATTTAACATTTCAGAATTTTTTTCCTTTCGAGAAAGTAAATAAAAAGTATTATTTCACGATTAATATAACTTATTAGGCACATGTTGATATTTATGGGGGAGCATGGTTTGAGGGCACAACTTGGAATTGGATCGTTTGGGAACTTGCCTGGTTCTAGCTTTCAAGTGTCAAAGGTTGCTAGGTAGGTTTTAAAAATTAGTGAATCTATTTCGACGAGCAGGTTTCAAGTTCTATGATTGTAAGATAGGTTTCAAAAATTAAGAAATCTATTTTGATAGGGAGGTTTCAGATAAATGGAACATGAAATTTGAAATTTATAATAAATTTGTGTTTTTTTTTTGGGTACATTTGTTTGCGGGATCTATTACATGATCTTCGATGATGAAGATATAATATGGAACCGCTAGTTTGAATCTCCATTATAAACGATATTTACGATCGAGATTATTACTTTGTAATGTTCCATATTTATTCATGTCTCAAAATGAATCATGGTCAAATAGGTTTCAAATTTCAATAAATAAGAAATTTGTTCTGACGGGTAGGTTTTGGATTCAAAATGGAAGGCATAATTCGGAGTCACTCATCTATATTGATATTAATGAGAATATCCTTCATTCTTGTTCTACCAAGCGGTAAAAGATTATAATTAAGAACTAATATCTTCGAAATATTGAATACACCCTGAATAGTTTTTACCTATTCCATATTCAACTGGCAGATTTGGTTCTCTTCCTTGATATTCAATCCCTATCGATTTTGTCGGTTGGGCCGGTTGGCTACTAAAACCACAATTTTTTTTTTTCATTTTTCGTTTGGCCAGAAACCAGAAATTCAATAGAAAAAGAAGAAGTGAAAATGTGGAGCCCAGTATCATTATGATCAAAGATAGGGACTGATAATGATCGATGATGATGCAGTGCAGAGACTGGAAAGTTTCGGAGGATGGTGATGGTGATGGTGATGGTGATGGTGATGGCGACGGAAGAAGCAGTGAAGTACAAAGTGGAAAAAGAGAAGGACAGGGAAGAGAAATAGCTCAGGTCAGTTTAAAGGATGTTCCAAAAAAAAAAAAATGTGAAAATCTATGAAGCAGTAATACCCTTTGAAGATCTATGCTTCGTGTATGATACTCTTCGATACTCTTAACACTTCGACACTACCTGACATGCAATCAATCCCATAATTAGCCCTCCAGACATGATAACGACATGCAAGTCTAATATCTCAACACGCTATTTTGATACGCACGGATCAATTTTGAGTATTCTCAATAAATTATATATTATGATTAAAAAAAGTTAATTAAGGATGAAAATATAAATTCGTCAAAAATATACATATTTAAATCATATAATCATCCACCCCAAAATTAATATATTCAGTAAAAAAACTCATTGTGATATAACAGAAGAAGAAACTACTCATCGCATGCTAAATTATATAAAAATATACATTAATTTTTTTTGAGAATGACGTGTCAGTGTATCTAGTTATATTATATCGCGTATTAGTGTCGATGCTACATAGGTAAAATTGGCTTGAGGGATTTTGGGAAAAAGAAAAAAAAGAGAAAAAAGAGTGTGTGTGTATATATATAATGTATTTTATACTTTGTCGAGGTAATCGCAAAATTTTCGGATTAATTTCGTTGGTGGTCATGAAAATAGTAAATTCTCGTCGCATCTTGCTAAAAACATAAACATAAGCATTAAAAAAATGTTATCATAAAAAAAAATGCAGAGTTTCTGTTAAAGCGAAGTGAAATATATCGAATTAGAAGGCGATTTTACCTTTAGGTCCCTCTAAAATAAAGCCGAGAGAGACGCCTTTTGGCACACTACTGTTTGGCAACAGTGGAGATGAAAATGAAGGTAGGAATTGTGGGGACGAAAATAGAACGGACGAAAGAGCCTTGTTAAGGGAGTTGAAATTTAGCTAGGAGTCACCTAGAGAGGGATGACTATGTCATTTTTAAACAAACTCAAACATTTAAATGGGGGGAATTAGAAGAATCAAGTTGAATATGATCAGGTTGAGGTAATATTCGACAATGTCGAAACTTTTATCAAGTAGTAAGGGCTAAAGTACACAAAAAGTACCAGAATTTATACACAATGCTCACTTTAATGTCAAAAATTTTCAAATGATCACTTAAGTGCTAATTTTTTGAAAAACGATTATTTCCGTGCTAAAATTTTCAAAATAATCACTTAAGTGTCAATTTTTTTTTTGTGAAAAACACTCATTTTGATGTCAACTTCTACGAGCCACATCAGCTCAAAAAATGATAAAAAGAAAATAGGCCATGTTGGATTTCCGACAAGTCACGTTAGTTCAAATTGGAGTTAGCATTGAAGCAAGCGTTTTTAAAAAAGTTTGACACTTGAATGATTATTTTGAAAGTTTTGATTTTAAAGCAGGTGTTGTACACGAGTTTTGGCACTTGTGGTGTACTTTAGCCAAGTAATTAGTAAGTATGAGCAGAGAGATAGACGACTTTGGACACAGAGGTTCGGTTTAGTGCGAGCTTATGCCTACTCTCTCATAATGACAAACTACTGGCTGGGATTTTACTAGATAATCAATGAGAAATAATAGTAGCGAGTGTTGATTATATTTCAAGCAATTATTTTTGAAGTGGGTGTTGCTTATACTCAAGTCGATAGGTCTTGCTATCTCACTCCTAAGCAAAAACTATCACTCCGCTGACATTCCTAAAAAAATTATAATTATAAGCGAATGGAAGATAAATATGAACATTTGAAGTTTTCTTTAACTTTGGGATTTTTCACTCTTGATCTATCTCTCTCTTCGGCACCTTCTTTTATACTCAGCATCCCCACTTCCCGTTGGATGAACTTCAAGATGATCAATCTCCAAGCTTCGACAAATGATGATAAGATTAGGGTAAATCAGAGATCCCATTAAAATTAGTAGCGCGTCCAAATAAATCTCGATTTTCATAAGTGGAGTGCTTCAGCCATGAAAAGAATCTTGCCTTCGGGATGATTATCAATTAATCAAGATATCTTGCGTGACTGAATATTCTGCGGAGACAATCTTTAAAATTGATGGTCAATCAAGATCTCCTTAAGTAGGGAATCCATACTAGTGTCGCGACCCTCTAAAAAAATTTATTTTAAAGGGTTAACGGATTATTAGGTTAATTAGATTTGACTAACCTAACGCGGACCCTCCCAAGCCTTACCGAATCGTGACTTTGGATTTTTATTTTAAATGATTTTGAAATTTGGAGTCGCCACTAATCATTCTTGGTAGGTTGATTAGGAACCTAAATAAATTAGCGGGAGAACTAATTTATTCCTGCGAACCAGAGATTATGAGCTCGGGGACTTGGTTACACAAGTTAATTAAAACTAATGCCCTTTCGGTACCTTAATTTCATGGATATCCTAATTCGGTAACTCAGGCTTGGTTTATTCCTAAGGCTCTAGTAGGGTATTCTCTTTTGTGTTTTCACTTTTTAAATAGGATGCATGGATGGTATATATTTTTATTTGTTATATTTTTTAAGTGTTAAAGATTCCCTGAAGCCGAAAGAGGGAGTGTGTTAACGACTTCTGTGCAGTATTACGACCTACTCATCTTTTGGGTCTGATGATTCAAAAATTAAATTATAAGAAGTACATGACAGTGAATAAACACCTCCAATGGGAGGCCTAGCATTGGCTTGGCTCTTCCCTTTGGGATTTAAGGTACATGTATTTAAGCTGCAGGTATTTAAACTACTGTAAGAAAAAACCTCCAATGGGAGGCTAAGCATTGGCTTGGCTCTTCCCTTTGGGATTTAAGGTACATGTATTTAAGTTGCAGGTATTTAACTACTGTAAGTAAAAACCTCAAATGGGAGGCTAAGCATTGGCTTGGCTCTTCCCTTTGGGATTTAAGGTACAGGTATTTAAGTTGCAGGTATTTAACTACTGTAAGTAAAAACCTCCAATGGGAGGCTAAGCATTGGCTTGGCTCTTTCCTTTGGGATTTAAGGTACATGTATTTAAGTTGCAGGTATTTAACTACTGTAAGTAAAAACCTCCAATGGGAGGCTAAGCATTGGCTTGGCTCTTCCCTTTGGGATTTAAGGTACATGTATTTAAGTTGCAGATATTTAACTACTGTAAGTAAAAACCTCCAATGGGAGGCTAAGCATTGGCTTGGCTCTTCCCTTTGGGATTTATGGTGCAAGAATTAAATTGCAAGAATTTATAGTATGAATGCGACATGTAGATATGGAAACATATGAGTATGACATGACATAATCAAAATTTAAATTAATTTATTTGGGCAAGGAAATTCTCGAAGATTTTAATAGTTAGGATCGTTACCTGATTTAACAGATTTGATTGCCGAATTCGAATCTCGTGTCACCTTATAGATCAAGATTGCGGCTCGAACGATGGAGATGAACTTGTGACTCGCGTTGATCGGTAGAGGAATTGTTGATGGTAACACCTAGATTTAAACTTTCACCATCTTCAAGGCTCTCTTTTGGAAAAAAGGATTCTCTCTCTTTTTTTATTTTTTTTTCTTTCTCTCTAATTTCTTTCAATCTCTCAAAATTCTCTCAAGCATCCAAGATTTTCTCTCTCAAAAAAATTCCCCTCCCAAGCTCACTTCTTCCTCCTTTTATAATCTACTCATCCATCTTCCATTCTAAATTTTCCACTAACTCTTCTTCATCTCATCTTCCCTTTTCTACTCTTATCTTATTTTCTTCATCTTCTCTTCTTCATCTCCTCTTCTTCAACTTCCCTTCTCTATCTCCTCTTCTCTATTTTCCCTTCTCTATCTCCTCTTCTCCATCTTCCCTTCTCTATTCTAATTTCTCCACCAACTCTTCTTTTTGTTATTTACAAAATAATCCCTCAAGTGTTAGGCATTTGCATCCTAGTCCTTGAGATTTTAAGTATTTGCAATTTAGTCCATGAAAAAATATATTTCTTTAAGTCCAAATCTCTTCACAATTTTTGACACACCAAAATTTACCACATGTCAAATTTAAGCTCATTTCTTGCCGCTGAAAATAATGCAGAATTTAATTAAAGCCCTTTTGCAAAATTGAGTCATTCTTGGTATAATTGAGCTAAGATGAAAATTTAAAATATTAGAAGACAATGTCACAACTCATAAAAAGTGAAAATTAAAAATAAGTTGACTTAAATTAAATTTTTTTAGGCCCGATTCGAGATTATACTCGTGAAGGGACACGTGACTCGAATTGGATTTTTCTGAATTTACGGAGGCCAATATGAAAATATATTTAAAATAAAAATATTAACTATCTTTGTGTATTTTTTTTGCCTCAAATGTTATTTTTCCAAAATTTTCAAGTATTTTTGTATTTTTTTTTATTTTAAAAAAAATTAAATTAAATATATATAATATGAAAATTTATTTTTTGTTCAAAAATGGTTGCTTAGGCTTGGCTAAGGCTTCCAAAGTTGATTTTGCAATTTTCTCAATTTTTCTTTATTTTTCATGAATTTTCGAAAATAAAAATACTAAAAAATATGAAAAATCATTTTTTGGTCAAAATTAGTTCTCTAGGCTTGGCCAAGGTCCCCGAAGTTAATTTTTCAATTTTATGAATTTTTATGGATTTTTCACAAAATAAAAATGCCGAAAAATACTGAAAATTTTTAAAAGAGAAAAGATGATTAAAAATCAGGTGTCAACAGCTGCCCCTCTTTGAAAGGAAGCTCGACAGAGGTTCATTTCAAAGACGAGATGACACCTGAATCCTAATCGACTCAACACAATGAAATAAAAAGAGTCGTGACATGAATGTTCCACTGAAAATGAAATGAGAACATAAGGATTCGTTATAAGAAAACCTTAGGGTGGTTGAATTTGAACCCGTATGGTAGGTCAACCCATGATAGATTCCTAATGAAAGGATTCTACTGAATAAATTTTGACCCGTATGGTAGGTCACCCCATGGTAGATTCCTAATGAAAGGATTCTACTGATTACAATTTGATTGAAATTTGACCTGTATGGTAGGTCAACCCATGGTAGATTCCTAATGAAAGGATTCTACTTATTAAATTTTGACTCGTATGGTGGGTCGTGACATGGTAGATTCCTAATAAAAGGATTCCACTGATTTAGAAATTGAATTAAAATTTGACCAGTATGGTGGGTCGTACCATTTGACCCGTATGGTGGGTCGTACCATGGTAGATTCCTAATAAAAGGATTCTACTAATTAAATTTCATTGAGATTTGACCCGTATGGTATGTCACCCCATGAAACTGCCTGTAAGAAAGACTTTGTGCCTGTAGAAAGGACTTGGTGCCTGTAAAAAGGACTTTGGTTCCTGTAAAAAGGACTTGGTGCCTGTAGAAAGGACTTGATGCCTGTAAAAAGGACTTTGTGCCTGTAGAAAGGACTTGATGCCTGTAGAAAGGACTTGATGCCTGTAAAAAGGACTTTGTGCCTATAAAAAGGACTTAATGCCTGTAAGCAAGACTTTATGCCTGTAAGAAGAACTTGGTTTGCCTGTAAGAAGGACTTGATTTACCTGTAAGAAGGACTTTATGCCTGTAAGAAGGACTTTATGCCTGTAAGAAGGACTTATTTTGCCTGCAAGAAGGACTTGATTTGCCTGTAAGAAGGACTTTGTGCCTGTAAGAAGGACTTGGTTTGCCTGTAAGAAGGACTTGATTTGCCTGTAGGAAGGACTTTGTGCCTGTAAGAAGGACTTGGTTTGCCTGTAAGAAGGACTTGGTTTGCCTGTAAGAAGGACTTGATTTGCCTGTAAGAAGGACTTTGTGCCTGTAAGAAGGACTTGGTTTGCCTGTAAGAAGGACTTGATTTACCTCAAAGGGTGCCATTCTGGAATCTGGGGAGACCAGGAATCCGGCAGAAGCTCAAACCCAATTTAACCTACCATGAAGGGTGCATGTATATGCCGCTCTAGATTCGAGCACGCTGAGAATCGTCAGAATTCATTCTCATGAAAGGTTCAGGGCGAAGATATATTTACCTGAGGATTTGGAAGGAACGCCTAGTGGTTTCTAGATAACCAGGCTTGTTCATTCAACCCGAACATTGGGAATGTGTCACCCCAGACATGTGGACAGGTCAAGTAAATTGGGGAGTCTACTCCTTACGTCAATGAATGGCTTATCTCGGACTTTGCCCCTGCACAATAAAATGCAAGGGTGAAAGGGTCGAGTGAATTTTAAAAGATTTGGGCTTGTTTAATGTTGACAACTGTCATAGTCGTCGATCGAATGTCCCTGCAAGAAGGAAATCAGAAGGGTTATCTTTAAAACCAAATGCGTTAAGGAAGATATACTCTCCTTTTCAATTCAGGTTTTCCATCAATTTGCCCCATTTTCATCAGGACGGATCTCATCAGATGATCACCATTTTTCCATTTGGGGTTGTCTCCCTTTACCAGCTTCGCTGGGTTGATTTTCCGTCAACCTTTGTTGGACAATTTGATCTTGTTCGTCGACTATTCTGCAAAAAATAATTTACAAAAATTTGTCTTATTTATTTACAATATTCACAACATTTCCTAACCTTGGAGATCGAACTAGGGGCGTTTCGGATCACTGTCATTCCCTCATGCTATGAAGGTTCTCTTTTAATGTAAGAGCCAATTTTTGCTGACATAATCTTATCATGTTGCATCGGATAAACTCCCTTTTACGACGCCATCTGACAATTTCCTTTGGCTGGAAAATGAGTATGCTAACAGGTAACTCAGCTCGTAGACTCCCTTTCTTCGTAATCTTCTAGCCTGGATAATGTTATTTATGTTGTTTTCTCCATCTGGGTGTTCCTCTTAAACCTGCAATATAGAGAAAGTGATGCAAGTGTATACATGTATGCATGGAATATATGTAGTGGCCTTCAATGTGGCTCAGACACCTATGAGATATGAAGACTGATCCGATCTTTATCTTATTCAAGGGTAATATTTCTTGACAGCATCTGCATTTACAGGACTTGCCAATTCCTCTTCATCCATATTTATGAGAATTAAAGCACCGCCGAGTAGAACTTTCTGTACTACATACGGACCCTCATAATTTGGTGCGAACTTGCCCCCGGGATGAGGAGCATTAGGGAGCGTCTTCTTCACAACTAAATCCCCGACGGTAAAGTTTCTGAATTTCACTTTGCGGTTAAATGACTTTGCTACCCGCTTTTGATACGCCTGTCCATGACAGATAGCCTTCACTCGTTTCTCATCAACCATATTCAATTGCTCATGCCTCTGCCGGATCCATTCGGCCTCTGAAAGTTTCGCTTGGGCTAATATTCGTAAGGAAGGGATCTCAACTTCCACAGGAAGGACGGCCTCCATGCCATATACTAAAGAGTAAGGCGTTGCCCCGGTTGAAGTCCGAATTGAAGTTCGGTATGCCATTAACGCGTATGGCAATCTCTCGTGCCAATCCCGAAAGTTCTCTGCGGTCTTAGCCAAGATTTTCTTAATATTCTTATTCGCCGCTTCCACAGCTCCATTCATTTGTGGGCGGTAGGGAGAAGAATTAAGGTGTCTGATCTTGAATCGATCTAAAAGATCATCCACCACCTTGTTGTTCAGGTTGGATCCATTGTCTGTAATAACGGCTTGGGGCGTCCCATACCTCCCAATGATGTCCCGCTTGATGAACTTTGCGACGTTTTTGGCTGTAACGTTCGCATACGAATTGGCTTCGATCCATTTGGTGAAGTAATCGATTGCCACCAAGATAAAACGGTGTCCGTTTGAAGCTTTGGGGTTAATCGGCCCGATCATATCGATTCCCCACATTGAAAACGGCCAAGCCTCAGACATTTGATGTAGTTCATTTGGGGGAGCGTTGATCCTATCCCCATACACCTGACACTGATGACAAGATCTCACGTGTCGGTTGCAATCTGACTCCATGGTCATCCAATAGTAACCGAGTCTCATGATCTTCCTGGTGAGGAGATGGCCGTTCATGTGCGGTCCGCACTCTCCTTCATGAATCTCCTGCATGAGTAAGTTTTCTTCCTTAGCGTCTACGCACCTTAATAGAACCAAATCGAACGACTTCTTATACAGCGTCTGACCACTAAGAAAGAACTTCGTAGCCATCTTGGCTATGTACTTTCTATCCCCCATTTGGCTCCCTGGAGGATATTCTCCATTCATCAAGTAATTTTTAATGTCATGATACCAGGGTTGGCCATCAAACCCTTCTTCGATCACCATGCAGTAAGCCGGTTGTTTAATAATGTCGACCCTCAATGGCTCGATGTCTAAGCCTTCCGTTACTTGCAGCATGGACGATAGGGTAGCCAAGGCGTCCGCAAAATGATTTTGGGTTCTCGGTAGGTATCCAAAATCGATCTCCTCGAACTCCTCAATCATTTCCTCTAAGAACCTGTGATAAGGGATGAGCTTAGAATCTTTAGTTCTCCATTCGCCTTGGGTCTGCAGGATGATTAACATGGAGTCCCCATATACTTGCAGCCTCTTTACTTTCATGGTGAGAGCTAGCTGCAGCCCTAGGATGCAGGCTTCGTACTCAGAAATATTATTGGTGCATGGAAATGTCAGCTTTGCAGCGACTGGATAATGTTGTCCCTCAGGGGATATTAAAATTGCCCCAGTTCCAGACCCTGCGAGGTTTACAGCACCGTCAAAATACATTGTCCATTTATCCTCGGACAAGTTTGAAATGTGATCCTCTGACTTCTCGTCACTTAAGATACTAAGCCCCTGGGTATTTTCAGCTAACATATCTGCTATGGCTCGTCCCTTAACAGATTTCTGAGTTGAACTCATAACGTCGAATTCTGATAGGAGGACCTGCCATTTAGCCAGTTTCCCAATTAAGGCTGGCTTTTCTAGGAGATATTTTATCGGGTCGTTCTCTGTGACCAGCTGTATGTGGTGATGAAGGGTATATTGCCTCAACCTGTGTAGCACCCATACCAACGCAACGCAAGTCTTCTCGATGGTAGGGTAATTCATCTCCGATGCAGTGAATTTCTTGCTCAGATAATAAATTGCCCGTTCCTTGCCATCTTCAGGGTTTGTTTGGGCCAACAGAGCCCCTAAGGATTCTTGATGGATAGTAAGATACAGGGTTAACGGAAAACCTGACATGGGAGGCACCAAAACTGGTGGCGAGACGAGGTAACTTTTGATCTTTTCCAGAGCTTGGTGACACTCAGAATCCCATTTCACCTTGGCACCTTTCTTTAGCAGCTTAAAGAATGGTTTTGCAACTTCAGATAGTTGACAAATAAACCTGGCGATGTAGTTCAGCCGCCCCAGCAAACTCCTCACTTCCTTAACTGTCGTAGGGACCCCGAGGTCTAATATCGCTTTGACTTTAGAAGGGTCTATTTCAACTCCTCGGTTGCTCACCATGAACCCAAGAAGCTTTCCTGATCGTGCCCCAAATATGCATTTGGCGGGGTTTAGCTTCAATCTATATTTCCGAAGTCGTTCGAACAGCTTTCTTAGTATTTGGATGTGATCATATCCGGGTTTAGACTTCGCGATCATATCGTCGACGTATACCTCTATCTCTTTATGCATCATATCGTGGAACAAAGCTACCATGGCCCTTTGGTAGGTTGCTCCTGCATTTTTCAAGCCGAAGGCATAACTTTATAACAGAAGGTGCCCCATGGCGTTATGAACGAGGTCTTAGCCTTGTCTTCTTCCTTCAAAAGAATCTGGTTGTACCCAGAGAATCCATCCATGAACGAGAACATATCAAAACCGGCGGTGCTATCGACCAAGACATCGATGTGTGGGAGAGGAAAGTCATTTTTCGGGCTTGCCTTATTCAGGTCGCGATAATCTACGCAGACTCTGACTCTCCCGTCCTTCTTCATCACCGGGACAATATTAGCAACCCATTCGGGATAAGCGATCACCTCAATAAATCCCACCTTAAGCAGTTTCATCACTTCTTCTTCGATCTTTTTGGATAACTCCGGTTTTGTGCGTCGAAGTTTTTGCTTCTTAGAGGGAACATTCGGATCTGTTGGGAGCGAGTGTTCAACGATGTTTGGGTCCAAACCCGGCATATCTGCATAGGACCAGGCGAACACATCCTGATATTCCCTGAGGAGATCAATAAACCGAGACACTTCTGACGAAGACAGTCTTCCTCCGATTTTTACTTCTTTCAAGTTCTCAGAATCACCCAGGTTGACTGTAATGGTTTCCTCTGTCGTTAAGGGTTTATGTTCCTCATATCTGCTCCAATCCCTTCTGACATCACTGGTATCGTCATCACATTCCTCCTCAATTCCATAGGAGAAGTCATCGATACGGTCTGAGCTACATAATAACCTGTTATGCATATGAGGGATGGTATGCCTGAAATGTCACAAGCATGGTCAGTATTTTGCTGGTACTAATAAAGATGCATGAATTTCTGAAAACACTTTGAAAAATGAAGAAAAAAGAGGGGGAACTGGTCGTCGTCTCATTGGACGTCCTCGCTCTCCTAAAAGATTTTTCAGGAAAACATGGATCATGTGGCAAATCAGCCCTCAAACTTCAAAGATTTGAAGTCAAGTATCATCATCGGGCCAATTTATCATTCCACAAAACTCATGGGACTTTTATTAGATGGGAAATGGACCGCATTACAGCTTACACTACTTAGACCGACGGTCGGAGATCCAAGGGTGGTTTTCAGAAAAGGAAAATGCATTGCTAAGGAATGAAAACATTATGCAGAAATCTAAATGCAGGAATTGAAATGCATCAAGGGAAAAGGAAAGTGAAGGCTTCTTTACACAGGCTGGCTGGAGTTCTCATCAAGCCGTTCGATGATGACGTTGACGATGTCTTCTAGAAATGGGTTAGACAGATCAGGCTCAGCTGCATTTTGAACAGTTTCATCTGCCAGCATCTTAGGACGCTTGGAGAAATACTGGGCCAGTGGACTGCCGATCACGCTAGCTCTTCCCTTCCAAGGTCCGGAGCCAATGAACGAGCCAACTCTGCCTCCTTGGCTTCCACGGCCTCGATACTGGCCTCTGCCTCGACGTCCACGATAGCCTGTCGAAATGAAGCTACTACTGAATCCACCAGTATATCCTAGGCCTGATCGGTGCTCGTTCGTGTCTAACTGCAATGGTGACCGGATCCCTTGACCATTCTTCCCTAGCCCGCATCCAGGGACAAACCCGTATGCCAATAACATCTTCCCTGGGGCTAGAGTGTATTGGGAAGGTGCAGGAACTCTCTTCCTAGTCCCAGGAGGTGCGTGCGTAACTGCCACTAATTCGAGAGAGTGGTAGCTTGCTTCCTCCTTGCGTTCCGGCTCTATATAGGAGATCGCGCTCTTCTGGTATGTAGCAAAATCCATCTCTCCATGCACGGTTACCACTTTCCCGTCAATCACGAATCGAACCTTCTGGTGTAGGCTAGAAGGCACTGCGCCTGCCGTATGAATCCAGGGCCTACCCAAAAGCAGCCCGAAGGCACTCGGGAGATCCATAACCTGGAACCCGATAGAGAACTCCACGGGTCCAATGAAAATGTCCAGCTCGATTTCGCCAACCACGTCTTTCCTCATTCCGTCGAAGGCTCTGATGGTGGCCTTAGAAGTGCGGATGAGCTCCTCGTTTATACCCAAATTTCTGAGTGTGGCTAACGGGCATATGTTGAATGCAGACCCGTTATCAATCAGCACATGGGAGATCTGTTTGCCATGGCTCCTTGCCGATATGTACAAAGCCTTGTTATGGGCCCAGCCATCAATAGGAACATCCTCATCTGAGAAGGATATCTGGTCTCTCAGTAGTATGGTCCCCACGAAGTCCTCCAACTGCACCTCGTTGATAGTTTCTGGTACGTGCACTTCATTTAGTACCTTCATCAGTGCATTCTTATGCTTCTCCGAGTTGGTAAAAAGATCCAGTAGTGATATCTGGGCTGGCATTTTCCTCAGTTGTTCTATGACTTCGAACTCACTTGTCCTGACAATGGACAGTGCCTTCTCTGCGTCTTCTCTCGTCACTTCTCTCCTTTCAGGTTCCCCTTCCCTCGGTGCGTAGCACCTACCAGACCTCATGACTGCGTCTATCTCGCTTGTTCCGTAGTCCCAAGGGACAGCTCTGGGGTTGTAATCTGCCAGTGGAGGGACCTTTATCACGATCTTTTCAACTTTTCCATCGTACTGTGCCTTCCTGTCCTTCAGCTTAAAACCAGATAAGGAGATGACCGTGCGTTCAGAGGAACTACTTTTAGTGTCCCCCCATTTGTCCACCTCATCTAGCCTAATTACAAAGGGGGCCTTTGACTCTAGTACTGCAACTAGATCATCTTCATTGGTCGTGCAAGGTGGTTCCTCGGCCATTAATTCCAACTCGTCCATGTCATTCTCATCCCATATAGCGTTCACTTTCTCATGATCCGGTAGGGGATTTTGTTGCACATTTGGTCCCGTCTTATCAAACTCCAATACTCCTCCATCTATCAGTGCTTGCACCTTGTATTTGAGCACGAGACAGTTATCTACGTTGTGCCCTTTTTCGCCCATGTGATAGGCGCACGACTGGGCCTCGTTGAACCCAGGGAATCTTGACAGATTCGGTCTCGGGGGTTCCTTGGCGACTAGGCGCCCTTCCAGCAGCATCGGTAACAGCTTCGATAGCGGACGAGGTAATGGAGTAAAAGACGGTGCGGTTCTTCTCTTAGCCTCGAACTTCTTTGGAGCCGGTCCTGATGAGCCACCTTGGGTAGGGGTGGATTCTGAAAACTTCTTTGGTCTCGGTGGGTTTGGCACAAAAGCGACATTGCCTGCATTCTCCCTTTCTCTCTTGGCTGGATATGGCCGCTTGAATGACGGCTCTGGTACACGTTTCTCCCTTAGAGCCCACTCATGACGCTCAGCTACCCTGATAAGGTGTGCGAAAGTTTGACATCCTGAGGTATTAAGCTTCTCGAATACTCGAGCGGTAGTGTCTTCAAAAACAAATCCACCAACTCTTCCTCCGGGATGGCTGATTTGACTTGGGTAGCTATCGCTCGCCACCTTTGGGCAAAAGTACGTATAGACTCATTCCTTCCTTTCAAAGTTCTCAATAGGTCTTCTCTGGTAGGAGCTGTAGCCGTGTTGAACTTGTATTGGTGAAGGAATTCCTCAGCCAGGTCCTCCCAACTGTCATACTCTTCCATGTCGAGCTCGATAAACCATGCTAGTGCAGCGCCGGACAGACTCTCTTGGAATGTGTTCATCAGCAGCGGGACATAATCAGAATAATGTGCCATTTTACGTAAGTAGTATTTCAAATGAGCTCGGGGACAGCCTGTCCCGTCGTATTTTCTCACAAACTCAGGTTCCTTGTACCCAGCTGGAACTTCTATCTTAGCAAACGGTGTGATTTTGTCAAATCGAGCCAACTCGTATCCTTGGTTACTAAGACATTCTTCGATCTTTGCTAGCCTCCTCGCGTCTTCTTCCGTCTTGGCCGAGGGTTTCTCTTTCTTTTCCTTCTCCAAATCAACTACGACTGGAAGGGCCCTAGGGGGTGCTTCCCTCTCGGGCTCTGTGCTAGCGGTTTGATTGATGTCTGAGCCAGTAGATGTATTGGGATTTACAAACGGATTAGCCTCAGGAGCATTAGAGGACTTCACCTGCGTAGCGGTCATCATTGCCTTTATCTCCGCCATCATGGCGGCTATCATATTTATCTGGTTTTCAAGATTGGCCACTCTGGGAGTCAGTTCTTCGTGCTCCATTCTTAGTTTTCTCGTTTTGCTACGAGTCCTTGTGACTATAAATTATCACCTGATTTAACATAAGAAGTTAGAAACTCGCAAGTAGAGAGAGAAAGTTCAGAAATCTAAAACCTCCTTAATACTATGTTCATACTTGATTAATGGGAGGAAAGACTCAATCATGACCCTTAGCCTCATGTAAACAGTCTTTCTACTCATTAAACATGAATGACATACTATTAAGAAGGCGAATAACCCGTGATAATTATTTACTTAAGAAGATCATGATGAATGATCATATATGCAAATGTTACAAGCTTATTACAGATGAAGATAACATCAAAATTAAATGGGGAAATCGTCTATGCAGTCCGGAGGCGCTTGGAGGCTAAGGCATCCTTGACAATCTCTGATCCACCCAAATCCCACACATGCAGGTCTTCGTCCTCCTCGGCTGGCGGTGGTCCCATGTCTTCTGGTATATACGGCTCCACTCCGGGCAGGTACGGGACGATGTAGTCAGGTACGTATGGTTCCACCATGGACTGTCGGTATTCCTTGAACATCTTGATGTACTCCTTAGATGCCCGGTGGACGTTCATTTCCTCGTCCAGGTAATCTGGCCACTCTACGTCCTGTAATGGGGAGTTCTTCAGGGTGTGGATTATGAGGTCGATCTTGGCCTGGTACAGTGTCTTAGTCTCCTTAGTGAGTCTGCCTTGGGGCAAATCGAAGGCGAAATTGTCGGGATAAACTGCTGGCGGGACTTCCTGTAACATACCGAACTGTCTCACTACCCTGATAGGATAATAGGCACTTCCACCAGTACAGCCTAGTAAGGGGATAGGGTTCCCATCTATTCCCGTGATACGGGCTTTTAAGATCCTGGGCCAAGTTAATCGCCAGCGAAGCTGTTTTGGCTCTAAGTCTCCTAGTAATTTCACCCAATCTTTAAAGGACAGTTTCTCAACAGAGGATTGACATTTCAGAAAAGATCCCAATTGGTGGATATATTGGCTAATTTCATAACATCCGACGCGTAAATTGAAAGTTTTGATGTGTGAGGTGAACCACATGTAGAGAATGCCATTGGAGGCTTGGAAAGTACCCTTTTGGGTGAATTGAAAACGACTCAAGGAAAGGAAAGTCTCTGCTAAAATCATGTAGGAGTAGTTCCAGCGATAACATGCTTGTTTGGCGACATGAACTATGGAAGGATCGAATGTGGTCTTAGAAGTAGGGAATAAGACGAAAGCGAAAAAAGCCAGAATGAAGATTCTAGCCGGTTTAAGACCAGCTTCGATTGGGAGTGATGAGTAATTGTTATAGAGGAATGAGAGGGTAAACTTACTAGAGTTAGATTTGACAATTTTCTCGATCTCGGTGATTTTTAGGTGAAGGAATTTGGATAAAGCTATGGTAGAATCCTTCCCCAATAATGGCTGTACAATATGGTCATCAAATTTCACTCCAATGATGGTCGTATACTCCTCCAGGGTGGGTGTAATCTCCAGTCCTCGGAAGTCGAAGGTTAGAGTCTTTGAATCCCAAAACTTCGCCAATGCCTTAATGAGAGTGGGTTGGTAATCCACCTTGATGAGATCCACTAAATGCCCTAAGCGTTCTTTGATGTAGGCCTGGTTGTCTGGGTTGAGGCGGTTCCACCATGCCGTGAGCTCCTTGCGTGGGACTGGGATGACTTTGATATTCGATTTCCCCATCTATTTTTGAATATGCGAGAATGTACCAAAATTAATTACCACGGGTTATAATGCAAAATGAATGGGTATGCGATGCAAATGTATTAGCCCGATTCCATATTTTCTATTGGTGAAATAAGGGTTAAACACTCCTATTTGACCAAAAAAGTCAATTAGGGAGTTTTAACCCAGATTTCTTTTGAAGGAAATTATGCAATTGGCTAGAATCGCTCAATGATTGGAATGAAAGTTGTTGCCACACCAATCTACATAAAACCTCAAAACAAATTGAAAAATGTACATATACATCTCAAAAGATCCTTAATACATCAAGTCTAGAGGGGACGAGGGAGGATGCGAAAATACATCATTTGAAATTTTGGATTAAAGACCTAAGGTAGATGGGTGTGGCAACTACTAAGGGTGCCCCAAATCAGATTATAAGATAGATGGTTTTCCTATGATGTGATGCATGATATGCAGCATTTAAAATATGCAGAACTAATTACAAGTTCAAGGTAAGAAAACCTCACTAACCAGACCTTCTTTGTTTTAGATATATCAACCGTCCAACTCACATGCGCATGAGACGAGTGAGGAGTGGACTCTAGAAAATAAAAAAAAAAGAGACAACGGTATGGACCTAAAAGGCCACCACTATCTGAATTGACAACCTTACCCTCCGCGCAATCAAATCACAATGGGAAGAATTGTCAATTCAGATAATGAGCGGGATAAAATATGGTCAACCCAAGCGCAATCGACGCAAGAGCTTTGCATATTCGATCCCTATCTATGGTTACCTAGGAAAAATTTCGCGACTTGGGTTTAGACGCTTGTGTGTGCAAGTGTTGTGATCCTCAGAATATGCAAGACATGCACAACAATTGATATCAAAACAGCGCTTCTAAAAATGTGCGAAATTAAACATAATCCCAACACCGAGCCTGCAAAACAAATGGGTTAGCCAAACACTTCGCCCCTTATAACTCCTATCCTGCAAAAACATATAACACCTATAGAATGAGTCCCAAGCAAGATCGCCAGAAGCGAGATATCCATGAAATTTTCATTGGCCTAAGTCCACTAAGACTTTTAAAATTTCAAAAAAAATTTAAGTATTCCAATTGGTATCTTTTTTCGAAAAATTTAAAAATCTCTGTCCCCAGCAGAATCGCCAGTCTGTCGCGACCCTCTAAAAAAATTTATTTTAAAGGGTTAACGGATTATTAGGTTAATTAGATTTGACTAACCTAACGCGGACCCTCCCAAGCCTTACCGAATCGTGACTTTGGATTTTTATTTTAAATGATTTTGAAATTTGGAGTCGCCACTAATCATTCTTGGTAGGTTGATTAGGAACCTAAATAAATTAGCGGGAGAACTAATTTATTCCTGCGAACCAGAGATTATGAGCTCGGGGACTTGGTTACACAAGTTAATTAAAATTAATGCCCTTTCGGTACCTTAATTTCATGGATATCCTAATTCGGTAACTCAGGCTTGGTTTATTCCTAAGGCTCTAGTAGGGTATTCTCTTTTGTGTTTTCACTTTTTAAATAGGATGCATGGATGGTATATATTTTTATTTGTTATATTTTTTAAGTGTTAAAGATTCCCTGAAGCCGAAAGAGGGAGTGTGTTAACGACTTCTGTGCAGTATTACGACCTACTCATCTTTTGGGTCTGATGATTCAAAAATTAAATTATAAGAAGTACATGACAGTGAATAAACACCTCCAATGGGAGGCCTAGCATTGGCTTGGCTCTTCCCTTTGGGATTTAAGGTACATGTATTTAAGCTGCAGGTATTTAAACTACTGTAAGAAAAAACCTCCAATGGGAGGCTAAGCATTGGCTTGGCTCTTCCCTTTGGGATTTAAGGTACATGTATTTAAGTTGCAGGTATTTAACTACTGTAAGTAAAAACCTCAAATGGGAGGCTAAGCATTGGCTTGGCTCTTCCCTTTGGGATTTAAGGTACAGGTATTTAAGTTGCAGGTATTTAACTACTGTAAGTAAAAACCTCCAATGGGAGGCTAAGCATTGGCTTGGCTCTTCCCTTTGGGATTTAAGGTACATGTATTTAAGTTGCAGGTATTTAACTACTGTAAGTAAAAACCTCCAATGGGAGGCTAAGCATTGGCTTGGCTCTTCCCTTTGGGATTTAAGGTACATGTATTTAAGTTGCAGATATTTAACTACTGTAAGTAAAAACCTCCAATGGGAGGCTAAGCATTGGCTTGGCTCTTCCCTTTGGGATTTATGGTGCAAGAATTAAATTGCAAGAATTTATAGTATGAATGCGACATGTAGATATGGAAACATATGAGTATGACATGACATAATCAAAATTTAAATTAATTTATTTGGGCAAGGAAATTCTCGAAGATTTTAATAGTTAGGATCGTTACCTGATTTAACAGATTTGATTGCCGAATTCGAATCTCGTGTCACCTCATAGATCAAGATTGCGGCTCGAACGATGGAGATGAACTTGTGACTCGCGTTAATCGGTAGAGGAATTGTTGATGGTAACACCTAGATTTAAACTTTCACCATCTTCAAGGCTCTCTTTTGGAAAAAAGGATTCTCTCTCTTTTTTTATTTTTTTTTCTTTCTCTCTAATTTCTTTCAATCTCTCAAAATTCTCTCAAGCATCCAAGATTTTCTCTCTCAAAAAAATTCCCCTCCCAAGCTCACTTCTTCCTCCTTTTATAATCTACTCATCCATCTTCCATTCTAAATTTTCCACTAACTCTTCTTCATCTCATCTTCCCTTTTCTACTCTTATCTTATTTTCTTCATCTTCTCTTCTCCATCTCCTCTTCTTCAACTTCCCTTCTCTATCTCCTCTTCTCTATTTTCCCTTCTCTATCTCCTCTTCTCCATCTTCCCTTCTCTATTCTAATTTCTCCACCAACTCTTCTTTTTGTTATTTACAAAATAATCCCTCAAGTGTTAGGCATTTGCATCCCAGTCCTTGAGATTTTAAGTATTTGCAATTTAGTCCATGAAAAAATATATTTCTTTAAGTCCAAATCTCTTCACAATTTTTGACACACCAAAATTTACCACATGTCAAATTTAAGCTCATTTCTTGCCGCTGAAAATAATGCAGAATTTAATTAAATCCCTTTTGCAAAATTGAGTCATTCTTGGTATAATTGAGCTAAGATGAAAATTTAAAATATTAGAAGACAATGTCACAACTCATAAAAAGTGAAAATTAAAAATAAGTTGACTTAAATTAAATTTTTTTAGGCCCGATTCGAGATTATACTCGTGAAGGGACACGTGACTCGAATTGGATTTTTCTGAATTTACGGAGGCCAATATGAAAATATATTTAAAATAAAAATATTAACTATCTTTGTGTATTTTTTTTGCCTCAAATGTTATTTTTCCAAAATTTTCAAGTATTTTTGTATTTTTTTTATTTTAAAAAAAATTAAATTAAATATATATAATATGAAAATTTATTTTTTGTTCAAAAATGGTTGCTTAGGCTTGGCTAAGGCTTCCAAAGTTGATTTTGCAATTTTCTCAATTTTTCTTTATTTTTCATGAATTTTCGAAAATAAAAATACTAAAAAATATGAAAAATCATTTTTTGGTCAAAATTAGTTCTCTAGGCTTGGCCAAGGTCCCCGAAGTTAATTTTTCAATTTTATGAATTTTTATGGATTTTTCAAAAAATAAAAATGCCGAAAAATACTGAAAATTTTTAAAAGAGAAAAGATGATTAAAAATCAGGTGTCAACAACTAGGTCACAACCCGCAGAGCAACAAGAGAAAGCATCTCAAAATAATAATCTTTGAATGTAAACTTTGCTAATATCTAGCGTTTGCTTGGCTGATATCCACCTAGTAGCCTTGCTGATATTCACGCAGTATGTTGTTTCTGGCTTCTCGGATATGATCAATTGTTCTTGCAAAGATATATTAACAACCATAATGCTGTGGACCGTGAAGGCATAAAACCTTGATGCTTCTAAGTCAACATGAACTTCCCATTCATCTGGACTTGTTCACGGAGGTTTTTCAATCATAAAGAATCCTTTCAAATGTGAATATTACCCAAAAGCATAAACATTTCTTGCATAATTCAAGATCGATGTAAACAATGAATAGTTTTGTCTATTCCAAAATATATTAGGAGGTTTTCTCAACAAGAGTGACTTCTTGAAAAAAAAAAAAAAAAAGAGGAACAATGGTGCCGTTGACTCGCAAATTGCCACCAACACTGTAGTTCACAAAACCTTGCACTCAGACGGTGGGGACGTGCCCTCTGTGACGGAGCTTGGCCACGGCAACCATGGCCTTATCTTTGAGTTTGACAGTGTGGCGACAGTCTCCGTAGGAGAGACGACGGCATGCGCGGCGGAGTGCGTCTTAGTCCATGTGGGGGAGAGAGAGAGAGAGAGAGAGAGAGAGAGAGAGAGAGAGAGAGAGAGAGAGAGAAAGAGCGGGAGAAATAGGGTTAAAGAAAAGATGAAAACTAACCTTAGGAATACTAATCGTGTTCGAGAATCTCTCTAATACTTCTGAGGTGTGTCCTATCAAGTTCACGAGAAGAATCACAATCGAGCCTAGCATGTCCTGATGATCTTGCCCTGATAAACTTAACCACGGACAAGCTCTCTGGATTGGGAAATCTGAAAGAACGAAAGCATGAATCACACATGTTCTAATGTGATGAGTTCGCCCAACCGATCAAGGTTGGAGTCGTCGATAATAATGCGCATCAAAATCTTCGGTTCGTGGTATAATGTAAAGATAACCAAGTCGATCTATCTTGCATCTTCTCATCGTCCTTTCATCAGGGTTTAGAAGTTTCTCGTCTAGCCATGATGTTATATCGCGGGGAAAGAATGCGCAACGCGGTCTCTACCCTTCTAATGTGGGTTATAATTGCTGCCGAAGATGAAGAGATCTTACACGGAGAAGATGATGTTAGCCGGTAATTCACTGGCGAAAGACCTGTCGCTGCGCAAACGTTCTCGAGATGAAGAAATCTACTAGAGGAGGACAACGAGATGACAACCATCCATTGAAAAGTAGCAGTATTCTATTGCTCGACTTAACGCGGGGGGAACTTACAATTCATTCCGATACACGATCATCCGGAAAGAACATCCAATACTTAAGGAAGCATCGTTTTGCAAAATGCCGCCTTTTAATTCAACGCACGCCACGTTGATAAACATGACTTATTTGCTTTAAATATGGTATCACGTATTATTATAGCCATCCGAACTTGGCTCGGGTTGGGGTCCGATTCATGCCCATACGGCTTAGCCGATGAGATTGAACCCGATAGGAACGATGTTGGCGATGCTGAGGAGTCCCTGGACTGTGTTCCCGACGAACTGCAGCGCCGACTGGAGGACCCCGGCGACCGGCAAGCTTGAGTTGCAGCTCGAGAGAGGGGTTGGGACCACCAGTTGGCAAGTGTTGAGTACTGTGGAGAGGATGAACTGGAGAGGGTCCAACAGGATTGAGAACACACCGTTCTGATTTGTGGTTGCAGAGGACACCACATTGCCTCCGCACTTAAGTTGTACCACAGCATCTGCAATCGCATAAAACAGAATGGGCAAGGACAAAAAGTATTCAGTGTAGAGAATCTTAGTTCTTTTGGATCAAATCCATCTCGAAGGACATGATTATCAGAACCACGTTAAATACCGATGCCACCTCGAAGAAACCATGGATTTTTCTTCTTTTGGCACTTGAATTAGCAGAGCAAAAACACTGCATATACCGAGTACATGACATGACGACAGGTTTGTAGGCTTGCAGCCGAGGTTGGTGCAAGAACACGATTCGACTAATCAAATTCGAGAATTCCATGTGAAATCTACGCTTCCAGCCATGCACCTCGTACTGTTTTTATCGAATCATTTCCTTGTTGCCAATGCATTCATTTGAGTAACTTAGATTGCTAACAGAGCTTATCTATGACCGGGTTAACTAAATATTGGACACCCAGTTAATTAGATGATATTTTGCAGGGGACCGATCCGATATAAGCAAATCATGCAGATCGCAAAAGGTTCGGACCTCGTGATTGATGAGGTACGGACTGTGTAAACTGTGATTAGCTAGCTGCGCTAGTTGACCATGTAGCGTGCTCATGTGTGGCTGCAACAGAATTGCATAGATCCACAAGAGAAGCGACTTACTAGGGAAAACCGGAATTGTGCTGTTTATGAGTGATGTGGTGCTACTGAGAAGGCATGGCACGATTCCATTGATACGAATCAGGCCGAGGAGGGAGCCGACGAGTCCTCCTAGCCCTCCTAACTGTGCCTGAGCCATTGGGGCACCCACCGCAAGCACCCCAACAATGAGTGACATCAGGAAAAGCGATTTCGGAGCCATTTATTCAAAGTGATTATCGGAGTGAGTGTTTGTTGTGAGATACTGGTAGTTTGCAGCCATTTTATAGGGGCTGGAGAGGTCCAACTTGCTGCAGCATTTTCTGAATGTGCCTCCCTCTCTCTCTCTCTCTCTCTCTCTCTCTCTCTCTCTCACAACCCCATGCATGCTCAAACAAACACGCAGAGGACATATGAGTCTGCCTTGGAAAATTGTAGTTTTGGATGAGCCACAACATGCAAGCAAGTTGAAGAAGAGTGTGACCACAGAGCAAACCAAGAAGAACTTGACCAGCTAGCTATATATGTTGCTGTCCTAGCTATGTCCAAGAAATGAGTGGTCTCAAGTATGGAAAATGGTACTGATATTCTCAGATTACCCACAAGACTGGAAATTCTGCCGATCACGGGTATTAACAAAGGATCCAAAGCTTAATCATACATAGCAGCAGCAGCATTAACATAGTTTACAAGTGTTATTGGAACCAAGCTGACAATCTCAGCCATCGAGAGGCTTGTTTGGCCAAAATATTGCACGAAAACTACATTGAGCGTGTTCATTGATGTGGGCTTCACTCTATCTGGTCCACCCACTCTACCTCCACAGCACACAAACAAAACAGCACAAGCATGCTTCACCTCGTTTGATGGGAGTCCTCTCTTCGACTGAGATGAAAATGACGCAGTTTTTCGTCTCCCTCTCACATAACCTCTTCACAGTTGAATTTCAAGGCCGATATCTCTCTTGGAATGGTCCCGTGTTATCTGCAAGTTGGTACCAACCCAAGTTGATGACTGAGATTCTCAGCAAGTCCTTAATATCAGCGAGGAGTGCGATCTAACTACTCCAATAGAAAGGAAGGGTATGAAAATTAGTCCTGCTCTAAACCCTCTGCAATTTTTTCTCCTAGTTCAAAAGAAATGGCGTTGGATGCAGGTCCTGGAATTCTACCCTAAACTTGCCCCGCTCAAACCATGGTGCCGCAGAAATTTTCCAAGTTTTTGATAGAAGGTTTTGGTTCTAGCAAAGGGCATTGAAGAGAACAAAATGCCGCGAGAATTGCCGGACGATCCTACTGCTGTGGTCCCTCTGGCATGAGAAATTACACAAACAAACAACACATAGAAGGTGGTCATTGTTGCCCGCTAGGATGGCCTATTTCATTGTGTGAACCTACACAAAATCTCGTCAGGCTCCTTCATCATCTGGACCTAGAAGATAGCTGCAATTACATGAACTTCATAATCACTATCAAGTCCAAATAACCGAGTCGATTCGAGTCACTTCTATGGATGCCTCTCTTTCTTCTAATCAGTGATGGTGAGTACATAAACACGGTTTCCACAAATGGTCAAGTTTGCACAACCATTAAGCACTTGATGCACCTCAAGTACTTGGATAGTCCATGGAGAGGCCTCTTGGAGATCTTGGGTCCCGTGTTTGCTTAAGAAAGAAGCAGGCAGTAAAGAGAATCTCCTTTCTGCATTCTCTCCCTCTAACGTTGGGTTTCTGTATAGTCGGGTGAACTGACAAAGAGGCTATGGATAGAGCAATAGTCTTGTATGGATTAGTCTGATGTTTAACTGTACAAAGCCGGATGTGCTCGTCCTTTTGCCAGGGTGACAAACATAGTCGACGAATTGCAGGAAATGCTTGCGATACACAATTTTTTGTAGATCCAGTGTGAATGCGAATGCAACTACATCTCATGAAGGATGTACTCGAGGCCGAGTTGGTTTATGGTCAAACATCACCAATACGAAAAACGTTTGATATAACTCTCGCTCTCATAACAGAACTGAAATTCTGTAGTTCATTCCATAAGGCAAAAAATTGCTTTAACATGCACTAACAACGTTTGTAACTAACAAGGATGAGTGCCGTGGCAACTTTAGTTTCTCAGGACAAAGCACCAAAGCGGTGTTTCAGTTCCCACTTCCATATAACAGGATTTCCAATGGACGACAGGCCAGTACAACTTCCTCAATTCTTTGATGTCCTCTTCAGAGCCTCCATACCTAAACCATCCATCACGAACTGAATCAGTTTGAGTTTTCGCACTTCATGACCATGGCATCGTTATGGCATGCATTTGGTTTACCGGGTTTCGTTCTGGCATTTGCCCATCGCCATTTTCCGTTGGCGATGCTCGGTCTTGTGGCTGTCGTCTTCCTTGTAAGTAAAAGGAAAGCCTCAGTCTTTTTACTGGACTTCAATTGCTATAGGCCCCCCGATTCTCGTCGGCTACCTAAGTGCATGTTCCAGGAGCATCTTTTTCTCGACGAAAAGGTTGATCAGAAGAGCAAAGCTTTCCTAAGCAAGATCTTCGAGAAGGCGGGGTTCAGTGAAGAGACCTGCATTCCTGCATCGATTGCTGAGTTGCCCATAACAAAATCACTTTCTTCTGGCCTAGAGGAAGCCGAGACGGTCATTTTCCCCGTTGTTCATGGGCTGCTGAGGAAGAACAACGTTAGCCCTAGAAGCATAGACATATTGATTTGCAACAGTACTATGTTTTGTCCCACCCCGTCTCTAACTGCCATGGTGGTGAACAAGTTCGGAATGAGGAGCAATATCAAAAGCTATAATCTCTCCGGCATGGGGTGCAGCGCTGGTGTCGTGTCTGTAGGCCTAGCACAAGACCTGTTGAGGGTTCACAGGAACTCCTTGGCCCTCATCGTAAGCACCGAGATTCTCAGCATGAACTGGTACAAAGGTAAGAACACATCCATGTTGATATCCAATTGCCTCTTCCGAATGGGGAGCGCGGCCCTGCTCATGTCAAGCCGAGATCAAGACAAGAAGGCAGCCAAGTACGAGCTTCAACACATTGTCCGAACGACTAGAGCTCACGATGATCAATCTTACACATGCGTGTACCAGGATGTGGACTCCGAGAATGAACTTGGGGTGTCGATATCCAAGAGCATTGTGAATGTTGCTGGGGAAGCTCTAAAGGCAAACATGGCTTCCTTAGGCCCTCTGGTTCTGCCTTACACAGAGCAGTGCAGATATGCATTGTCCATGATCAAGCGAAAGCTCGGTCCCAGGAGGAAAACAGACATTTACATACCGAACTTCAGGAGAGCTTTCGATCACTTCTGCATACACGCCGGAGGGAAATCCGTCATAGAAGCAATTGGAAAGAACTTGAAGTTGGGTAAAGAAGATCTAGAAGCATCAAAGATGACCCTATACAAGTTTGGGAACACCTCAGCTTCTTCCATCTGGTATGAGCTTGCTTACGCAGAAGCCAAAGGGAGAGTAATAGAGGGGGATAGAATATGGCAGATTGCCTTAGGGAGTGGGTTCAAGTGCAATAGTGCCGTGTGGAGGTGCATAAACCCAGCAAGATCACGGGCAGCCGAAGTGTGGGAAAGCAAAATGGAGAAAGACGGTGTCGAAGTACAGCAGATCTCATGAGAGAAGCAGGTTCTATCTCGATGAGTTAGCAGACATAAGCTTGTAGTTTCATCTCTGAATTGTTATCTTCATGAAAATGCAGATTTTACCTTAAGATCAACCAGAGTAATGGGTAGCATATCGTAACCCTCCTTCAATCTTAGCAAAGGCAGATTATAAGCCCTCAGATCTTAGCTAAGATGTATTTTTAATCAAATCTCCAGCATACACTAAGTAGCAAATTTCATCATGAGGTGTTTTACGTCCCCTAGCTCAACAACGTTGGAACTCAAAACTCTATTTCGATTCATAGTGAAAAAGGACACGGAAAATCTGTCTGCAATCTGAAAGCCAGAGTTACAAACCAAAATCCAATAACATTGAAATGTCGGAAACTGGTGAAAGAAATCTTTTGAGCAAGTGAATCATGATATTCTACTGTTGAAGCAGATTTCTTAATCTTCCTCCTCTCCCTCGTTCTCAGCGATGTTGAAGTACCTAAGCTCGTAGACACTGCGGTCCTTGTTTGAAGCAATTGCGCGGAGCCAATCGCGGACATTATGTTTCTTCAAGTACTTCTTTGTCAGGTACTTAAGGTACCTAATAGATGCAAACGGAATGATCAGTAACAAATCTAAAGATAAAACTGAAGCAATCAAAAGCCAATGTGGGACAGATCTTCAAAATCGAAAAAGGATAGCATATTAAGCATTTGCTCATACCAGTACCAGACAGGGCTACCTAGGGTATAGTAAACCAAAAAAAGAAATTATGAAGACCCGAGTTTTCAACATTCCACACGGGCGATCTTGTGTTGATCAGAGAACTAACCCTAGGTAACTTCTTTAGTTCACCCTTGACTGAGTAGAATAATAGATCCTAATCCACGAGCTTGAAACCTATAATTCTTGTCTTGATGCTAAATTCAGAATGAAAGCTAGAACTTAAAGAGACAGCATTGTAGCTCAACTCGAAGGATGAGATTTCGTCTAAACAATCAAAGTTCAATCTCAAAAATAGCCTTCTACAGATTTCACAGGCCACCATCATTACCAGCTTATAATGCTTAACTTTCCAAAGCAAGAACTACACCACAGAAGAGCATGTTTCACTCAGCCATTAGTTTTTTCATGCAAATCCCATAACCCCTCGGTCTATATCCTCTTCAACCCGACCGGCAAATTAACAGAGAAAGTCTCTTGACATAGATCATCAGCCACTACTTAATCCCGGATAATCCATGCGTTGTAAGCTAGACGATCTTGCACGAGAACATTCGCCTCAATGCAATATGCAACAGTTTATGAACAAGAAGGTGCCCAAATCCCACCACAACAGCAAACTCACTGTGAAGGGCACAACGTAAATAATCACCCGCTTGCAGAGGCACGGCAGGAAGGCTGCCTAGCCCCCCTAGTCCCGCTAAGGCACACCAAAAAAATCCAGAATCCAGCAGGAAACAGCAATTTATACACATAAGCAGCTACAAATTTACTCAAAAGGCAATCTTCTGTGAAAATCCCGACTAACGAAAACGAGGACGTGCAGTATCTTCACATATCGCACGGTCGAGCATATTAAAAATCTACAGCTCTTTCCATTTTCAAAGAAGAGCACTGCAACTTAACAAGCAACCTGGGCACCCCCTAAAACCACAACTCCTTACACATGAAAGAGCAGCATTACAACAAGCGCAAAAGCTAGCTACAAAAGATTGCAGTGCTAAAGGGCAAAAGATAAAATAAAGAATTTATAAACAAGAGAGAGTACAAATCTGGTAATACCGCTTGGAGAAGTCGGAGGTGGAGGTGACGGTAATCTTGGACTTGTCGCGAGAGACGGTGATGGAGTCGCCGAGGGCCCCGGCCTTGCCGTCGACCTTGATGCGCTCCTGGAGGAACTTCTCGAGGGAGGCGATGTCCATGATCTTGTCCTCCACCGGCTTGGCGCAGTCGATCACGAACGTCGCTCCCTTCTTCTTCGCCGCCTTGGCGCCGCCGCCTGAGCTCCCTCCTCTGCTCATCTCTCCAACCGAACTCGAATACACTCACCTACGACTGCATCAAACGAAAGAGTGAGGAGAAAATGCCACAAATGGAGATGGAGAGAGAGAGAGAGAGAGAGACCTTTGGAGCTGCTCTGGCGATGGCGTGCCGCTGAGGATCGAAGCAGAGGAAAAGAGAGAGAAGAGGTAGGAGAGTAAAACTAGGGTTCAGGTGTTTCGTGAGTGGGCCTGGCGAAGTTGAGTTGGGCCGAAGCAGTCGATTTGGGCCTAATTCTTTCAAAAGAGAAAAATAAATGGATAATGGCACGAATAAACCTCGAACTTTAGGTCAATATGCAATGTAATCTCTAAATTTATAATTTCTTCAATATGATCATCAAACTTTATTCCATTTGCAATGATGTCCCTGAACTTAAAATTTTTTTAATGTGATCCCCAACCCTTTTGGTTTATGTGTTAATCTAGTTCTTGAACAATATGAAAATGCCTCGTATTGTCCTTGAACTTTTAAATTCATGAAAGCATCACATTGAACATTTTTATATGATATAGAGACTAATTTTAACACGTATCGAAAGTTTAGCAATTATACTGAATAAATTTAAAGTTCTAGAGCGACGTCGCACGTCAAGCTGAAGTTCAAAGATCATTTTTGTACATTGGACTAGAGTCCATGAGTCATCTGTGTCGTTTTCTTAAAAGTAAATAAAGGTGGCCATGTCTTTGAAGATTTTCATTAGTGTCCTTTTCACCAAGTCTGACTTACTAGTCATGGAAGTTTCGTTGACGAGCCATGTTTCTGTCGATTGGGGTTTGGAGGAACCTTTTCAATTCATATCTTGTAACTCACTGATCTAAAGTAGAGATATGATTGGAAGGAGTCTCTTCCGGCCTTGGCGGTAGGAAATTACCGCCTCTGTCACCCTCTTTTTATCTTTTCTTTATAACAGAGTACAGTAGGAGTTTCACGTAATTTTCTCCACCTAAGACGCATTAGTGGCATCCCGAGCTGCTTTTGCCTGTATTTTAACAACCTACATAACAGAACGTCGCTAGCAAGCCCTAAATTGGCCCCCTCTCGTCTCTGTCGGACGAAAACAAAGAGAAATGTTTGCTCGGTGGTGGTTGTGCTCGTCGAGTGATAATTTGAAGTGCTATGCCCTCATTTACGGTCAGCTTCAGGGATGGCAACCGCACATCACGGAAGCAGCAGCGTGAATAGTGAGCAGGAGCCAGGACGTGAGCTTCGGCAAACTACCTATCGTCGAGCGAACATTTGCGCCAAGCGAGCTTAGTGCACACGCAGATAGATCGAGCGACCAGCAGATGAACATCGAGGGTTCCGACTAGTTAGTAACCTGAGAAGAGAGACATGCAAATTTTAACTTCAGAAGAGCGGGGATCCAGTGTTACAATGGCATAATCAAGAAGACCAAATCATCTTCAATGAGCGCAAGACTCGAGTCTCATTGAGGGGTGCTTTTGTGAAAGAATGGGCCACATTACAGGGGATTTGTCACAAAAATCACTTGGTTCCTAACGAGTGAAAAAAATCACACAACAGAAAGCAATAAGGAGTTCAGATAAATGTTTTCTCCTCCATCTGACAAAAATTGTACCCAGCAATTCTCTGCCTTCCCACATCTTTTTAAACTCTTCACCGGCTCTTTCCCAAATCTCTCTCTCGCTTTTCAAATCTTCTATGTAACAATTCAATCAAAATTGTGCTGGAGGGATATCGAGGGTTGATCCAGCCTGAATCTGGCCCCATCCGATCAGACGCCAGTGGCTTTCAACTCGCCGACTGAGGGCGATTTTCTCGCCTTTGCTCGTGCACACCGGAGAAGTGAGTTGCAGCTTAGCCAAATCATTCTTCACGGCAATGACACGAGCGCCAGTTGACATTGAGCCGATGTTCAACATAAGGATCTCTCCCTTGGCCAGCTTCGACACCTTTCCTTGCCTCTCCGATCCGATTGTCCTGACACCTAGAAGTCGTCGCAGAAGGAAGAAATTCACCTGCAAAAGAGATGGAGGCGAAGTTATGAAGCCGGAAATACCCAGACAACCACATTAAACAGGGAGCATCACAGCAAAATAAAATACGTCCAATGTTATACCTCAAGCTCAACGTAGATCTCGGGCAGCGATCCAACCTCCCCAAGAACCTGACCCACCAATCTATCAGCTCTGGTCAAGGTAGGGTCCATGGTAGTACCAACTCCAATGAGACCTCCAGGCACAGCAAACTGGAGCTCATTCTGCTCCGCAAACAGGGATACTATTCTGGAGTATATTGGTGTACAACGAATAGTACCACTTGCATCTTTAACAACAATTCCTGGACGAACTTCAATCATCTGGTTTACTTTCAAAACGCCCTAGAAGAATCCATTGCAGAGAGAGGGAGATATTAGTGCCTTGTGAATGCGAAATAGAAGAGCTATGAGGCAACTTCATATGTTGCACTGAAATTAAGAGCACAAGTGCTAGTCATGCATTAGAAGAGAAATTAGCAAATGAAGAACATACTCTGAGAATACTTCCACCCGCCACACCACCTCTTATCTCATCAACCTCAAAACCAGGCTTATTGACGTCGAAAGATCGAATCACAATCATATTTGGTGGAGAGACAAAGTTCCTCTCTGGAATGGGAATCTTTTTCACAATGTACTCACAAACAACATCAATATTGTACTTTAGCTGTGCAGAAATTGGAACAACTGGTGCACCATCCGCTACAGTTCCCTGGTGGCAAAATTATTCACATGCAGATCAGACTACAGATAGGATGCTATGTACATTGAGGCTGTAATTAGATGAATCACCTGAATAAATTTCTGAATTGCTTCGTGCTGGTTGATAGCTACATTTTCCTGTATAAGATCAATTTTGTTTTGCAAGATTATAATATGTTGAAGGCGCATAATTTCAACAGCAGCCAAGTGTTCAGAAGTTTGTGGTTGGGGACAGCTCTCATTTGCAGCAATGAGCAGCAATGCACCATCCATAATAGCTGCTCCGTTAAGCATAGTAGCCATAAGAATATCGTGGCCCTATCAACACGAAAATACAAAGGTAACAGTTACACAGGGAATGACGGGACATAACAAGAAAGAAAGCCCACATGCTTAGTCCACAAATTCCCATTCGTACTATATAGACCAACTTAAAACAATAGTCTACACAGTCTCGAACATAATCAATTTGCTGGAATATTACTCAGTACCACCATAATGCCACATACAAGAACCATGTACCCTAGTCCTAACAATGTGTGATGCATAGTAATGCTATTTAGAGGCAAAGCACACGCATATAAGAGAGTCCCAGATGCTACAAAATGGTTACTAAGTACCTCATAAACAGTACATACATAATATGTCGTGCAAATCGGTTCTACTAACAGGTAAAGCAAAGGCAGATAAATGAGGGCAAAAGGAAGAGTCCAAGATGCCACGAAATAAATATGCAATTGCAGGTGCATTTCTTATAGTAAAAACGAGGTGCTTAGCATGAGCTATTGAGGCAAAGAGCGCCGAACACCAAACTAGCTGACAGAACTATTACACTGGAATTCGAAGAATTTGAGTCTGCAGAGAAACATATATGCTATTCATTTAGACTCAAGAAATTACATGCTCCTGCTAAGCACACCCTGCCATGAAGAATCAAAGCTGACGAAAAACCTCCATATTCCGGAACACAAAAGGCAAGGCTTAAATAAAAATAAGCATTTTGATGTACATTGAAACATGCTATTTAATTAAGAGTGTCACCATAAGAATATCAGACCATTAACATGTTGGAAGTGTGGGACTTACAGGACAATCTACAAAGGACACGTGTCTGAGGAGCTTCATTCGGCAATTTTCAAACCCAGGTACATCACATAGAGGACTATCTTCTTTCCCACTTCCATATGCTCTAGAAAATAACTCAAAAAAATCATAAACAAATAGAAGCACATTGGGAGAATGAAGAACTATTAACACATTCTGGAAATCAACATACTTGTAGCACATAGGCCGAGGACACCGTTCATCTTCACATTTGTAAATCTTTGCATTTGCATATCCAAGCTTAATTGTGATGTTTCGCTCCAACTCGTTTTTGAAACGAACAGTCTGTGAACACAAAGCATCAACCATCAACTTATCAAGTGCTCCAATTTAAGCAAGAGGATGTACAATACATCCCAAATAAAGGATCTCCTGATTAGTAGAGGTAATTAATCTATGACAGAAGACAGAAAACCCTATTACAGCAGGGAGAGCATCCAACACAGTATTAACAGTATTGCAGTTGACGCCAGTTACCCTTCAAAGGTAAAGCTTACTTCTTTCTTTACTTCAATGAATAAGCAACACACAACCAAATGAACACATGTAATGAAGCTAGCTTCCCCAGTGCTTATTTCTTGCATTTAATGGTAATGAGGCACAGGGTTTCACAAATTACTCAGCTTATAAACATTCCTCAGTCAAATTGTGTTTCAGACTCCAGAGGGCAAGTGTCAGGATTCCCAGACTAACATGTATAACACAGAAGGGAATGGTGGAAAAAAAAAATACAGCAAATGCACTCACCTGAACACCAGATATAGCTTTAACAACCGTCGACTTTCCATGTGCCACGTGCCCAATGGTACCTGATGGTGAAGAATATATGTTCATTAATATCAGGGCAAAGAAAGATGGCGTGACACTATTGTTAACACAGAGCATCAAATGCAAGGACAGATAACTACCAATGTTAATTGTGGCTTGGCGGGATATCACTTCAGGAGTGAGCGGATGCAACTCCTTCACATCCAATTTATTTAAATCCTGCTCCATCAAACCCTTTCTCGACATTTTTGCTGGCACCCGAAAACCCTCTAGCTGAAACAAATATAACACATCAAGTAGCCGTAAGAATCAAACCAGGAAAGAAAACCTCACGCATATCCGATTAACCTGCACGACCTCACGTAGCTAACATAAGGTCGACATTCATCCCTCACGAGAGATAGAGAAAGAGAGAGGACGGTTCAAATCTATACAACGATAAACCAGAACCAGCGTCACTCTGAGCAGCAGTCTCAACGTCACTCAATCGAATTAAGAAGCCAAATGAAACATAAAACACGAGCCAAGCCTCGCACGTAAGCAAACAAATTGTCGACATCAGCAAAGAGCAACCTCTTATGACAATTTCCTTACCCAAAAAAACCTCTTATGACAATTGACACTATCCGCTCCGATTCTCGCGCACAGTTATTCAAGTTCAGCTACAGACTCGGAACTCTACGAAACCCTAAACGCGTGCGTCCTCCGACCGACCAAACGGAAGACCAGCGGGGTAGAAGAAGCATCGACGCTTCGATTGCCGATTCGCAGGGGAGCGGCGAATTCGATCGACATGCGGCGAATCAGCAAGCCGGAATGGGAAGCGGAAGTGATGGAAGGAAAGCGTACCTGCTCTTCAGTTTGGCGACGAATCCACCGGAGAGGGAGAGAGAGAGACGGCTGTGTGCTGGTGGTGTTACGGAGAGCAGGAGGAGGAGGAGGAGGAGGAGAAGGTTTTAGGGATTGAAAGAGCGTCGTATCGATGCGATGCGATGCGTGTGGGCTGATCCGGTGGGCCGACAGGGTTTTGGAATGAGAGCTACTTGGGCTTCGCGGCCCGACCCGAAATGGTAATTCAACATCGGTTAATTATCACGTGGTCTTGACACCTCGGAGCGCGCGGCCGGCGCATCCAGACATAAATCCTAAAGGTAATGGTGGGATTGGGTTACCCTGTTTGTTAGGAAGTACAACATGATGTCTTTAGGTCTTAACCAATCAGCGCGCTGCTAGGTCGGACACTCTTGTGCAGTCGGCTGTAGTTAAGTCAGCAAACCCGGCCATAGCTCGACGGGCATTCAAGGAGACTAATCCGTGCCCTTCACCGAACTAAGTGAGATCTGTTCAAAAACATGTTTCTTTAACATGTTTGGAACAAAAATTCGATTCACAACACAAGTTCGTGTTTTTTTTTTCCATTGCTGAAATGATAATGTGTTCCAGATGTAGGCGGACCTGTTATGCGCAACCAGCAATGGGGACATTGGAGAGTTTCATTTCTGATCAAAATTAGAAAAGATGAAAATTTTAACTTCTTATTTCTAGAAATTTTTTACCGTTATCAAATGAACTTTCATTCTAAAAATAGAAATTTTGTATTCTGTTCGTAATCTCGTCTAGAAACTGGGGTTCCTTTTGTTTCGTGAAAAATCTGGAACATATTTTTTAGAAAATCATTTTTCAAGTAAAGGACGATATTTTTTAGTGTTTGGCTGAAATTTGAAACATCAACATCATCAACATCAACATCACCTTTATCCCAAACCAGTTGGGGTCGGCGGTCGATGAACCCAAAGTGAAAAGTTTAAAATATGCTAAAATAAAAGTAAAAAATAAAATAAAAATAAAAATAAAAATAAAAAAGTAAAAATATGGCTACCCAAAAATAAATAAATAAATAAATAAACATATAAATAAATAGAAAGTACTAAGCATGGCACTCTGGGATATAGGAAATCCCCCCTCTACAATGCGGATAGCTTTCCTCCACTCCGTCCTAAGGCAGACCATACACCAATCTATTTCCCACTCTATTAAATCTTGTTTCACTACATTCCCCCAAGTAAGTTTCGGCCGACCTCGTCATTTCTTCAAATCGTTTTCTCGATAACACACTTCTGTTCTTATCGGAGCATCTAAGGGTCTACGAAGAATATGTCCAAACCACCTCAATCTATGTTCTCTCATCTTCTCTGCCACCGGAGCTATTCCAACTTTTCGTCAAATATCGTCATTTTTTATCTTATCCATCCTTGTATGACCACACATCCACCTTAACATTCTCATTTCCGCTACTCCCATTTTATGCTCATGTTGCTTTTGAACCGGCCAACATTCAGCTCCGTATAGCATTGCAGGTCTTATTGCTGTTCTATAAAATTTTCCCTTTAACCTAAGAGGGATTTTGCGATCACACAAAAATCCGGATGCACTGCGCCATTTCATCCAACCTGCTTTGATTCTATGGTTAACATTCTCGTCAATCTCTCCCCTCTTTTGCAAAATTGATTCCAAGTATCTGAAAGCATCTTTCTTAGGTACCTCCTGTCCAAGCATATTCACATTTTCTTGATCATCTCCTCTTGTTTGGCTGAAATTTGAAAACGAATCAAAAAATATTTTCTGTTATATGGTAAGGAAAATCGATTTTCACCGTTTATATGTCTTTTAATTAAATTTTTTCTATCTTTTCTCTCTTCTATTTTTCTTTTATCTTTATTATCTTTCGTTTTCAATTTTTTTTTATTTCCTTTCTTCTTAGGCTGGCAAGCTTGAGGCTCAAGGCTCGCCTTGTCGTCCTTGAGCAAGAATGTCGGCAAGGCCACAAGTCTCAGTCGATGGGGCTCGCATCTGTGGATGAGCAAACCATGGATAGCAGTGTCGCCAATTAACCGTGAACAGTAGCATCATGATACAACCATGGACCAATCAAGCTTGAGACTAATGCATATTCCAATTTTAGCTTTTTTTCTTTCTTTCTAATTTTAAGCTTTAGAGGCCAAAAAGAAAAATTGAATTCAAATGAGGTTCGACAAATTAGGTGTCAATACCTGCTCAAATATTTTCATTATAATGAAGAGGTACTGAAATAGTATTAGTAGAAATATTAGCATAATTAAGTCCATGAATTCATGAATATATGGTTTGTAGAAATGAAGTATTTTTCCCAATACTTTATTTAAGTGTCTAATCAGACTATCATAAATTGATTAGTGGCGACTTCAAATTAGATAATTAAACCATTTCCATGCTCAAAGATTAAATCCTAAGTTGCGATTTGATATGAACTTGAAAAAGTCTGAATTAAGTTAATTAGATAATTAGCTTAACAATCCATTAGCCTATGAAAAATTAGGTCGCGACAATGATCAAATGACGACGTCATTTCTGTTCAAAAAGAGATTGCTTTCGAAACTATCGGCTTGCTTTCGATATCCATTGTATCGGGCAGAGAGAGTTTCATTGAGGAAGGAACCGGAGCGCTACGCACTTCCTTTGAAAAGAAGCAGAATAGCGATTGAAGCTCGATCGGACCCAGATTACTCACTCACTCGAAGCTCCTAATCTCTAATTGCTACAAGGAGTTAAAAACAATCATTCCCTCGGCATCATCACAAATGGCATCAAGAAAATCATCAGCAATTGAGTTCACCATGACATGAGCCACCTCATTCTATATAAGAGCAAACACCCCCCCCCCCCCAAAGCAATCCCAACGGGAGTCCCAACACACCAGTTCTCAGACTTCAGTTTTCGCCTCAATCTTTGAACTACTGCTTCTTAATTTTTAGTCTCCATCGAAAACATCTATCTGGGTCACTTTTGAGCCACAATGTCTCTCAAAGCTGGAAATGTCGAGGGTATGTTTAACCCTAACATTTTGTAATATTGACGCGGAATGACAGGATTTTGCAAATTAAGTCAATGCGAAAAAGTCTAGAAAAGTAACGAGGAACGATAAAGGACATCAGAGATTACGTGATTTATGTTTGAACGTCGATACCTATGTTCACGAGAAGAGCCGGCAACAATTATCCACTATAATCGGAGAATCGAAATTATAATCGCTCGTATTTTTCGCACTTCAATTATATTCATATCTAAAGTGTTTACGAATAAAACATATTCACTGAAAATATAAAACTCAGGAAGCGCAAAATCGTTTGTGATGAAGCACGCTCGCACGACCAACAGATAACGAGAAACCCAGATGTCGTCTTCCTTCTCGCTCACTGTTCGTGTGTCTCTCCTTCCACTGTGAGAAGTTCCCCTGTCTTCCTCTCAAAGAGAACAAAAGAAAGATATTTGTGCAGCCAGGGGTTATCCACTTGCTTGGTCAAATGTTGATAAAAAAGATTTGGACTTTCTTGACCCACTTTCCACGGACCAAGAAAAGAATGCCACGTGTCCGGACTTAGCTCCTTGATGTCCTTTCCAAAAAAAAAAAAAACTAATTCGAAGAGGCAATATCAATTCTATGTTCAAGTTGTCCAATGCACGCCAAATCCAACTCTTGATTCATTAAAGATTTTTCCTTTCACAAATCAATTTAACAAATCAATATATGTCCGTAAACAGTTTAAACTCAAGACATAAATTTAACATAACAGCATTAGACACTTGGTAGCTTATTAAGACTAGCCACCAAGGCTTTTAAAAAAAAAATTATTATCCCATAACAGCTTGAATCGAGAAATTCACAAGTTGAGTTTCATTCAGCATTTATGAAAGATTTATTGACACTTAAATTTGGATTGCTCTTTTAGTCATTAATTGCGTTTTAAAATTATTAGCAAGAATATTCACTTTTATAGTTTCAAGTGCATTTGCTACATACATGCATTTGCATTTAATTGGATCGACGGCGAAAATGGACCTAAAACAGACGACGTGGAGGATGCCAAAATACAATAGAAAATTCGGACAGCAAAGGGGAGTGATGATGCTGGAGAAGTAAGGGTCTTGGGGCCTAATTTGAGCTTAATTTAGGCCATCAGAAGTTGGTTAAAAAAAGGTCTTAATGAAGTAAATATTAGAGAGAAAATGCCCTAATTGAAGCCTAAAAAGAGCAAATAAGCCCGTGAAGAGGTCACATACCTGTACCAACCAAGCCCATTCAATGGGCCGGCCAAATTCATAAGGACTTAATTGCACAAAATTTTTGTTTCTAGGGACCAAATTGAAAATATGCAAAAGTTGGAGAAATATTTCGTAATTAAAGGGAAAGCACGAAACCTAGGTTTTCTCTATTTGAGAGCTTACGCTCCACAAATCAAGGGGCCTTTCGCAATTCTCAGAGCACATCGGGTGAAACACCAAAAAGAGAGAGAGAGGCAGACGCGAGAGAATAGCAGAGACGGGGGAAGTCTCAAGCGAACCACTTCTTGGCCAAAGACCACACGAGCAGCAAGCCTCACAGTCGGTGCTTCAACCTGCGACGCCTGCCTCTGCCTTCGACATCGCCTGCCTTCCCGAAGTTGAGCCTCATCGTTGCTGCCGCACCGCCACCAGCGTCGATCCCAGGCGTCCCCACAGCAATCCTGGCGAACTTTAGGCGAGTCTCGGTGTCCTTCCAGGCCATAGCCACCGACGGCGGTCTCCATGGCGACCAGCAATTCCCCAAGGAGGCCAGTCGAAGCAGTCCATGGCGAAAGGTGGGCTTTCTCAGCAATGCATTCAAGCATTCTCTAAGGAACACCTGTAGTCCTCACTGTCGATGGCCATTGCTTCCCTGGGGGAGAATTACGTTCAATACTATGCACTCGAGTGGACATTGAGTTCTCTCACTAGCTAGGAAATCTTGATCATTGAGTTTTCTTGTCTCTTTAACCATTCATGGTCTTACGCGATTTAGACTTTCAGAGAAGAATTTGGGTGCGATTAACAAAAGGAAATGAGAGTTTCGAAATCCAAACTCAAAAAGGTAGCCGTCTCACCGGTCAGCTTGAAGCTCGTCAGCCTTGCGACTTACGCATGAAATACTTCTTTTTTTTCTGATTGTAGATCGAGGAACGATGAGGTTTTTCAGGTTGTTTTTGAAAGACGACATGTTCTGATAAAGTATAATATACCAATCTTCAGAAACCACGGCCAAAATCAGATTGGAAACCACTAAGATTCCATTTATTTAGCTCTAAGTTTGTGACCACCGCACATTGTTTAACTGTTGAGTCCCATCCATGCTCATATACTAGGTAGAATAATTTGTAATTGAGTTGCTAAACTTCAGTCTTGCGTCATCTAATTGCAGTTGATAATCATATCTATGGAACATTTTTCCCACCCATCAAAGCTTCAATCGTTGCATCCGTCGGCCACCATCCATAGCGACAAGCAAAATAAGAGCAGTGAGCATTTGAGATGGAAGAGGAAAGCTGTGCAATTTATCATCCCGCCAAGAAAAGGAAAATATCTAAACACATATCCGTAAATCTCATAACCCATCATTAACCCACTATTATAGTAAAAATCATTATCTAAACATGAAGGCCATGCTTATTCCTCTAGGGCTTATGCTCCTTCCTCTCGACGGTCTCGACACCGAAAATGTCGTGACCCTGGAAAGCGCTTTGCGACTAATATCGATCTCTTTATTTCCCTATTCTATACTCGAAGAACAAGGAGCGGATACTCTCCCCGTTCCTTCGATTGCATACTATATATATGTGCGTGCGTGTCTGCGATGCGATTATACGATCACGCTGATATGGTGGAGGAATCGGAGGCCGCGGTGCTCTTCTGGTCGCCGAAGATGCGCTGCCGGAAGTTGGAGACCATGAGCGGGAGGCCCTGGCGGAGCGAGATCGTGGGCTCCCAGCTGAGGAGCTCTTTCGCCTTGGAGATGTCGGGCTTCCTCTTGTGGGGATCATCCGCCGTGTTTGGCCTGAACTCTATTCTTGCGTTCGGGTCTATTGTCTCTTGTACCACCTGCACTCGAACATAGCACGTTGACTAATTTGAAAAGACGATGGGGGGCTGGTGGCTTATCAACATGACCCGTTCGAACCAAATTTGCTCGAGGATCAATCTGGGCAGAGCCATAGTTGTAAAGCGCGGTCCGGCCCGACTAATACCGAAAATTGAATCGAAGGATGATTTCGGAAGAATAGTTTGACAAAGGATGGGTACTTGAACATATGCATACAGATTGATTTTACCTTGGCAAGTTCGAGCATGGTGAATTCGCCGGGATTTCCAAGATTGAAGGGACCGATGTGATCGCCTTCCATCAGCCTCATCAGGCCCTCCACCTGAACACAGATCGGGAACAGATGGAACGCTGTTCTAATGCTGAAATTCTCGCGCGACTATAACTTGATAACGGTGGTAGACGAAGAAAACTAGGCTCGTACCAGGTCGGAAACATACTGGAAGCTCCTGGTTTGCTTCCCATCGCCGTAAACAGTCAGCGGCTCTTTCCGTAAAGCCTGTTTCAGTCGCAAACATCATATCACGAGAAGGGATCCAAGTCCTAGAATCGAATTTTCATTTTGACTGTGCTGATCCTGGACCACTCTCTGTGTGCCCTGATGAAAGAGAGACTTGTACCTGAGCGACGAAATTGCTCACGACGCGACCGTCGTCGAGGCACATACGGGGCCCGTAGGTGTTGAAAATCCGAGCGATCCTCACCTGCACGCCGACTTCCGGCGGTCACTTCCATTCCACGTTCCAATCGCAGCAACTTCTTTTCAATGGATTTGATTTGCGTACCTCAATTGCTAGACCTCTGTGATAGTCCATGGTGAGAGTCTCCGCCGTGCGCTTCCCCTCGTCGTAACAGCTCCTCACACCTGCCACCACCCGAGTATCCATTATGAACAGATCTCATTCATGATAGAGCTACCGGTGGACTTTGGATCACATGCACCAGGAACCTAAACATTGTCCGATGGAGCGCGCATTGGTTCCGTCAGATCAAACCCCATCTAGATGTTGAAGTGATCATCGGGCCGGCCAACTCCGAAGGTCTAGCTATTGCCCAAGTCCACCCATGATATAAAAAATTTACGTGTACAACCTTGGGATAGGCGGGCCGGGTTCCAAACATCGCCCAAGCCCGCCCGTTTGCTATTGGGCCGCCCGACGGTTGATCACCTCTAGTCCACTCGGATCTCGCTCCGTCGAAAGATTGTCACGTGAATCTCACATGGTCCGACGAGACGCAAGTGTCCCGGCGTAGCTAGCCAAGCCAAGAATAATTTTTTGTACACATGTTTTAGCGAGAGAGAGAGAGAGAGAGAGAGAGAGAGAGACTGACCGATGGGGTTGACGTTGCCCCAGTAGGTCTCGACCTGGGGATGCTGAAGGGGATCGCCATAAACCTCGCTGGTGCTGGTGAGCAAGAAACGTGCCCCGACCCTCTTTGCCAACCCCAACAAGTTTAGCGTTCCGACCACGTTCGTCTTGTGAAGACAAGAGAAAAACAATCACTTGGAATTAAGGAAACAAACCCATCTAGATCTCATCCTCGGGAATATGACGCAGCATTAGGGTTGCAGTAAAGAATGATGATGGAAGAAGAAAGGATATGATGGTCTTGACGGGGTTGAACTTGTAGTGGACCGGGGAGGCCGGGCAGGCGAGGTGGTAGATCTGGTCGACCTCCAGGAGGATGGGCTCGACCACGTCGTGACGGATGAGCTCGAACCGCGGGTTCCCGAAGTGGTGCGCCACGTTCTCCTTCCGCCCCGTGAAGAAGTTGTCCACCACGATCACGCTGTCCCCCCGCGCCATCAGCCGGTCCACCAGGTGGCTCCCCACGAACCCGGCCCCGCCCGTCACCACGATCCTCAGCCCTTTCCTCTTCAGCCCCAGCGGCACCTTCCCTCCCGTGCTCACCATGCCCCCCGCCGCCGCCTCGTACAGGACGCGGCGGTGGGGCAGCTCGGACACGGCGGCGGCGGCGGCGCGCGGGTCACGCAGCAGCAGCGTCGTCGGCGTAGGCGGAGGAGGATAATGCTTGGGGAGGAGCGCGTGGAAGAAGAGGGTGGCGATGCCGATGCCGAGGAAGACGAAGAGGAGGCGGTGCAGCGCGGCGGCGATCAGCTGGGAGCGAGACGACTTCGGCGGGGGCGTGGACGTCGTTCCGGGAGGGAGCGGCGGAGGAGGAGATGGGGGAGGGTGATGGGATTGGTTCCGGTGAGTGAGCTCGGAGGAAGCCATTTGTCTCGTTTTCCTCTGCTCTGTGAAGAAGGATCTGCGGCTCGTCTTTGGTTATTTTTCTGCGAAGAGAGAGAGAGAGAGAGAGAGAGAGAGAGAGAGATTTGAAGGGTTCAAGAGAGAGAAAGGAGAAAGGCGAGAGGGAGGGGGAGTGAGATTCGTGCATGAATCGTAGGCGGAGATTCGCTCAAGAACGCGGGGAAGACTGCTTCCTTGGCGCTCTAAAGAGACCAAACCAATGATTTAAAAAAAAAAGAAAAAAAGAAAAAAAAGACAGTTACAATAATAACAACGTTGATGTCACTTTGTTTGCATTTTACTATTCTGCCCCCCCAGGAAAAAAAATTTAACTAAAGGAAATGCCAAACACTGGCAAAAAGAAGAAGAAGAAGAAGAAATCCAAGGGTTTAGTTTGCTTTTGGAAATGCTTCATTTGCCCTATTAGGAGAGAGAATTTACAAGATATGATCTATTTGTATCTAACCTATCAATTCATATTGAAAATAAAAAAAAGGGAAATTTCTTTTTCCCAATTATATCTTATTTGGGGTTGGGGCTGAGGAGGGAGAGTTTTCATGTGGGGGAAGCAACTTCCGCACCGTTCCGACTTTTCATGCCGGCATCGCATGCGGGGGAGGTCGGTTCCATCTTTGGAGCTCATGCCCTACTTCTTCTAATTCCTTTGTCAGGTCATCGACCTACACAAAGTTGCTACTTTTACGATTATAATAGGCGTGTCTCGTAACGATTCTCGTTCTGTCTTTAGGCCGGTTCGAGCGATGTCTATGGTAATTTACCGAAGCATTTCATGAATGCGGGGAGTTTTTTTGTGCAACGGAGATGGGCTTTTCTTCAGAAAAAGGCCGGGAGGGCGATACAATTTGAGCGCTAAGTTGGTGGCTGCGCAGAAGGAATCCCAGTAAAAACACACGGACCTCTTTTAGTTTTTTTTTTTGTCCTTTTTCTTTTTTAACCTATGGCTTTGTTGAGCATTTCCCTTCTTTTCTTTGTCTCTCTACGATTCCTAGACCAAGAGAATAATTATGACATGAAATCTGTACGTATTGGGCTCGCCTGTATCGAGATCACTCCATAATAATTTGATTCATAATCGGAGATTACTCCCTTTGGACTGTGTGACACGGTTCCACCTGTTTTCTAATTTCGAGAATTATTTTATGTTGATTCGAGTTCGACCCTCAAGGACCCTTCAATTTCTATTAAATTATTTTTTCTTTCTTTGATGGGAAGAAAATACCAAAAAGACATGCCCGGGTCAAAAAAAGTTATCCTTCTTTGAATGGCCAAAGGGTTTTCTTTCCGTGGCGGCAGGATAGGCTGGGGAACTAATCATGGCCTCTAGGAAAACAGATGATGTTGCCCTTGTTAGGCGTAAGCTCTTTCGTCGAATTTTTTGCTTTTCTGATGTTTGAATAAATGGGGGTCGGCGGATTTTAGGGAAATGGGCTTTTAAAGTGTTGCAATGATAGGAGACACGCCACCAGCACCAATTGCATGGTATTAAACAAAGAAATTTTGTGGTACTTACATGGGGTAGTCCTGAGGAGTCTAGCCTAGAGACATAACCAAAATCCATCGCTATTTTCCACGATGAACTAAAAGAGATTTGGACGTGACTTTTAATACGACGGTTGACTTGACAGGAGGACATGACCAAAGGATGGCTGAATTCCACCTTGTCCCATTGTTCAACCTTAGTAGGTTGAACATCCTTTCCAATACATTGAAGGATCCAATTTGAATCTCTCCACCAACCGCCCTCGTCAGAGCCAATTTCTCTTCGAAACTTAGGAACGGAAGAGTTTCGTGTCGGTCGACAAAAAAGGTAATCAATGTGTATCTAAATACATCGGGAAGTCAACACAGACGACAGGACCACGTTGAGCTGCCTTGCAGGTGAAAAATGTCACTCACTCAGCATGCAAAATTGCTACATTGTCTCCCAAGCAAAGCGCACAAAGCTTGGATGCATTCTCTCTCTCTGAAACGCCCAGCTTTTCAAGGATGATAGTCCATCACAAACATCATATAACTATCTTTACACCATCCTCACAGCTTTCCGGAGCGTTTGTACAGAATACAGCCGCTATGATTTGAGATACAATTACATGATCTAAGGAAAAATCAGAGTTGCCCCCCCCTGATTTCGGGTTTTCATTCAAGCTCAGTTCTTCATCATCAACAAAACGTTCATTTAGAACTATCTTTGCAGGCTCCTCGTGCCTTTCCACAGATGCTTTCTTTCAAAGAGTAGATGCAGAAGATCCGTTGGAGCAACAAGCTGCATGAAAGGACAGACACGCCGCAAAGCAGTAACAAATAATCGCAATAGGATGCCCACCAAGAGCTAGAACCGCCTAATATCTTTGGGAGGCTTGAAGTTGAGAGGGTGAGTTTCTGGGGTAGCAAGCTCGTCCTCTTTCCACATTTTTATGGTCTTGTCTGCTTCGCATGACACCAGCCGTGAACCAGTTACGTCATAGGAGAGAGCATATATTCCAGCTTCACTCTCCAAGGATCCTGAATGCAACTCACATTAGAGTTTTCATATTACTTCGCACAATGAATCAGGAAAAACCTCTTGAAATGATGGAAATGTTTGGCACACATACCAGGTTGTACTATTGTTTGAGCTTGCTGGAAGTTGTGGCCGCTCCTCCAGTCCCAGAACCATAAGCTCCCATTGTCACCTTAAAAAGCAAAAAGATAAATCAAATAAAAATTGAGAAGGTTTCTATCAAAGCATCAAAAAGGGGAGGATGAAAAGAGGTAGGGTTGGAAGAAGGTTTTTCCCACTCACATTAAGTCAAGATTTTTAAGTGCGCCTAAAGCTTAGTAAAGGAAGAAGATGCTTGGCAACAGCTTAAGATCTAAAATACCACCTAACATTTTTCTGAACCGGATGTATCAAGTCGAAACAAAAATGAAAAAGGAAAAAAGCAGGTCAAGAGACACACCTCCAGTAGCCATCACACCTTCTTCATTGACTGCCATTGTGTTGATTATAGTTTTCTGCTGTGAGCTGTTTAATTACATAAACATTGCCAATACATTAGACCATCGATTTGAGGAATTAATAGATAGATAATGTGTAATTTGCACAGCATTAGACTGTAGATGCCACTTTGAAGAAATGACTGGACTTATTCAAAGCCTCAGGCCCTTAGACCAAGATATACCCTAACTTAAATTGTGAAAAAACAAAGCACATGCTTAAAGCCAGTCCAGAAAGTAACTTCCTTACTACACGAACATAAAGGTTGAAATCTTTCTCCCTTAGAAGGCTAAGCACCGCAGTAATCTAGCAAAGTCACATCAGCAGAAAACAACAGGATTCAAGGGTAGAGAACCTAGCTGTACTCACCAATGTCTGAACTTCTACAGAGAAGCTTGAATAGATTTTTTAGCAGTCATCATGCAATGTGAAAAAAAGGTTTCTCAGCATTATACACAGATTCAGTCATATAGGATTTATATGAGGTGACTGAGCAACATAGTCTAGCTCAATCTGCCAATATAAATAGTCCAATTAATTTAACTTCACTGAACATACTCCAATCAATTGCCAATGGTGTTCGAAATGAAACAGAAAGAACATGCATGATGCATAGGATGTGCAAATACCGACATTTGTTTTCAAAAATTAGCACAGAACAATTCTTTGGTGCATTAGAAGAATGTCTCAGATCTTAAAAGAAGTGAAGACAGTACATAGCATTCATCTAGTGCGATTAGATACAAAAAGGGATCAATATCATAGACACCCTTCTTCTCATAAAGATGATGTGTTTTGGTAGACATGAGAAGAACAGGTCTCCAACTAAAAAGTCAGCCATCAAATAGATGCTATGCAGACAGCCGAGGCTTATGTAAATACTCACAGCATGTTGTGGAGAAATTCCCCTCGAGGCAGCTGGAATTTCTTGATGTTATCAGCCGATGCAGATGCAAAACAGTTCCTGTAATAAGGGAAAGCATATGTCAACATTAGAAGCACATTAGACAGGTTTAATACAAGTATTAACTGATCTCTTGCAAAATGCTCACTCCTTAGGATGCAGGGCCATTGCTCGCACAGATTTCTTATGGTTGGTGAGAGTTGTCATTGTTTTTCCTAAACGAGGTTGCAAAAAGACAAAAACACATTGTGCAATTAAAACGATGGATTAAAAAATGTAACTAATAGGAAAAGGAATTGCAAATAACGTAATGTTACCGTATCTAAGGTCCCAGAACTTGATAGTTGTATCATGGGAGCCAGTTACAACTTGTGGATCCTGAATGTCAAAAGTATCAGAAGAAATGTTCGTCATATATATAGCCATCATCCAGAGAGTCTAAAGTATAAGAAGAAATGTCTGTCATATATAACCATTATCCAGAGACAAGTTAGAGGAAAAAAACTACTGCTTTAGAGTATAATGAGTTGAACAGCACAGCCAAAATGTGACCATCAAGTCCTCCATTTCTAAAAGAGCTAGAGAAGCAAAACAAAGAGAAAATGGACTAGTCAGTTCAACTAAATTGAACTGGAAACCAAGCTTGAGACTGGTCTGGTTTCATAAATACCTGGCTGGAAAAAACACGGATTGGACCACAGTTCAACATGTAAAACAAAAGTGATGTCAATAACGTTAAACAGACTTAATTTCTATGAAACAAAAGTGATACGTTGAGGTTGGGGTTAGGAGTAGAACTCCCTCCCTCAAAGAAGTCCCACTGTGCTGATCGCGAGTCAGCTAAGCTAAGTGTCCTATTAAAAGGTGTTTCAGTGATTTTACCAGTTGCTTCTCTCTCTCAACTTAAAAAATGAATGATGAAGAACGTAAACAGGCAGACCAAAGTATTCCCTAAAGTTTGAAAACAGCATGTCTCCGTCTAAGCTGAGACCAGTTGCACCACAAATGAAAACATTACAAACTGTGAACCAGAAGCAGTTCAACACATTAAACCAGTTGACCTGTCACCCAGACCCTCCACTGCTTCTCTCTCTCTCTCTCTCCCTCCCTCCCTCCCTCCCTCCCTCCCTCTCTCTCCCTCCCTCCCTCCCTCCCTCCCTCCCTCTCTCTCTCTCTCTCTCTCGTGTGCGCACACACAGAAGACCGCATCATCACTGCATAGCTACAACATAAATCACCAAGACTAATTTCTTTGTTCAATCTAAAAGCAAAATCACGCATTGAAGTCAAAAGTGCTAAGAAGTGAAACTCTCGTTAGTGTCAACCTAGACTCATGAGCAAAAACTAGCGAGTTACCGAGAACTGCAACAAAAATAGACTAACAGCCATTGACTACATGACGTCGAATTCTTCATGCCCAAACAATATATGGCCATAGAAATATCCTCTGAAAAATCAAGGAAATAACTTGCATCACCCTTAAAACCTAAGCATCCACAGCACTGTAGCACCTGATTTTCCTCATTCCTTCTCTCTTTCCGAAGTTGGATTACGAAAAGTAGAAAAGCTCAACCACCAACTATATCAAAGTTTCCATTCCTAAATGTTCCCAAATAGACAAGTTTCACATTTAAACTATCCTGTCATCCAATTTCTCCATAAGCTTCTATTATACAATTAAAATAATCAATGATAGATAAAAGGGCAACACAGGGTTGCAACCAAAAGGCTTTGCTAAATTATTCTGATGTGAAATGATAATGAATAGTTTGCATACCGTAGGTCGAGCGAAGACTGAACAAACTGTATTATCATGTCCTGAGAGTGCATAAATTTGCATTTTACTCCGGATGTCCCATACCTGGATAATTTTTTCCATCAGTAATAGCTTTCTTTTAGAAAAATTAACCAAGCATAAAAACAGGTTCCTGTTAAGATTTTTTTTTTTTTTTTTATGTTTCAATCACTACTTATTTTTCCATACCCGACAGACAGAATCACGTCCCCCGGTGAGCAAAATGTCAATAGTAGGATGAAGAGCCAAGCAGTAAACACCACTAAGATGACCATGATAAGACCGGATAACCTGAAATAGCAGAAAGCAATCTTTATTAAAATGCGTGAACACAGCTTCTTATTTGATGAGGAGATAGATTCACAACCTTATTCTGTTCAAGGTCCCAGCATTTAACTTGTTTGTCATCACCAGCAGAGAACATATAAGTATGCTTACTGCTCACTGCAAGCCCTGAAAGCAAAGAAGTTATAAACTCAAAACTGTCAGAATCTGAAAAGTAGCTAGCCAAAACAAGTTCAAACCGCTAAGCATTTATTATGTAAAGCACTCACCCCTGATCTGTTCAATATGTCCTGTCAGTGTGAGCTTCAGCTTTCCGCTTGCTAGATCCCATATCTAGGAAAATAATATCAATATAGAAAGCTTGATTGCGCAAATTTCACAAAAAAAGGGAAGTTGATGAAGAAAGCACATATTCAACCAAAATACATGCAGAACAGAGAAAAACAGCAGAACTTAAACACCCTCTTTAGTTGAGGGCATTTAGAATTTGTCTCTGCAATGTTAACACTCATCTGTTTTAAAACTTTTAATAGCAATTTCCATCTAAAATCATACTTTATACAATTAAATGATAGAGATTGTGCAATTCAATATAACATTAGAGTGGATGATATTACTTCAACAAAGTTTTAGAACAAATGTTGCCATACAAAAGAGTGATCAACTTTCTGGCAACTCAATGATTCTAAAAATCTCCAACCAAAAAAGAAAAAAAAAAAGATTCTAACAATCATCTTGTTCAACTAACCAATAGAACTACGCAAGAAATGTAAATTAGCCAGTGGTAGCAGCCAAAGAGCTCAAACGTGACCATCTGTTATCAGCAAACTTGACAAAACAAAAGAAGACCAGGAATCATCAAAAAGCACAATTGTAAAGCTTAACACCTTAATTGTCCGATCTGCAGAGCCAGTGCAGAACCATTGATTGCTAGGATCAAATGCAATAGATCTCACCCATCCCAAATGCCCACTTATGACCTGCACATACAAAAGGGAGATAATAATGAAAACACACAACAATCCAAGTAAGCGAGCAAATAACTGCAGATGCTATAACATGGACAAGACACAGCTTTATGATGATTTCAGCTGTATAGATATCAAATGACACCATAACTATCACCGAAAACAAAACAAATACTTTCTTCTAGCTGCCAGAAGAATTAGGCCACAATTCTCACCCTGTAGTTCTTCCATGGAGCATGCCATACAGGACGTGGCCACCTGCTTGGAATTCTTTCCATAATGGCTGAGGTAGATAAATTCCTAAAAACAGAGAGAGAGCATGAGGCCAAAGAAAATGAAAGATCTTAGAACAGAACTTAAGATAATCAGAGATCCTTGAATACATGAGTCGCATTATGAGCATCCACGACACAGCCTTTCAGAAACCATTAAGAAACCTTCAGATGTTAATTTACTGGATTCCCCACATAGATGCATGTCAACTTATAAACAAGTAACAGTGATACGAAATTCCTATTTGACCAAAAATACAGAAAAACATAATCTTTTGTTGATGCCTCTGAATAATTACAAAGCATAAGCAACTAATGCATGTAACAGACACTACAGTGGCCATATATTTCCTTAGGCTCGACAAATAGTGATTCAGAGAATCAAACATTTAAAAGATCAAAGACTTTCTAAATTATATTTGATATCTTAACTACCAAAAGGAAGAATTACCAACATATGTAGACCTTAAACTCCTCTATTCAAGGTTATGTGTGTATAAACCATAAAAAAAAGGTTCTTTTAAAAGGTTTCAGGTGTATCCTATTGATCAAAAGTCAAATAATGACTTAATGGGAAAAAGAAGAGCCAGAAAGACACTCCAACAGACACTAAAATAGAATGCAATACAACATATTTACCTTTCTGATGATCCAGAAGCAGAGATAATAGCAGTGCCTTTTCCATGTAGACCAACATCGTTTCTGGGAAGATGCGTGAACATGAGCAACATTACGTCTATCGAGAAAGCTTTACCGAAAAATTTAAATAAAATCCACATAAGAAAACTACCATATTAAAAGAGCCGCAACACACAAAAACAAAAAAAAAGAGCTGGAAATTGGTAATGGCCAAAAATCTGAATGTTTTCTTTTTTTGACAAGTAATTAAACAAACATGAATTCCTATGTTTCAGAGTGCCCTGTTTAGTGCTTTCTATTTATTTATATGTTTGTTTATTTATTTATTTATTTATTTTCGGGTAGCCATATTTTTACTTTTTATTTTTATATTTTTATTTATATTTTTATATTTTTACTTTTATTTTAGTTTATTTTAAACTTTTCGCTTTGGGTTCATCGACCGCCGACCCCAACTGGTTTGGGATAAAGGTATGTTGATGTTGATGATGTTGAATTAAACAAACATGAAATGTGTTAAGTATCTCAGTGAAGGGATGAGGGTAACTTGATTCTCTTTCCCAAGGGATGTTAGTTTCAAAGAGAAGAAGAATACTAACAATCCTTGTGGTCGTAATGATGGACCAACAGTTAAAGCATTTTGAGACTTTTCCATAGGTGGATTTCTAGAACCTTCTGGACCTGCAAAAGAGAAAGGAACATATCAAACAATGTTTGATTTGACGTGCTATAGCGAGCATTCTCATGAGTTGTAGTTCTTCTTTAAATGTCAAAAAATTCACAGAGAACACTCTTATGAATCAGGTTTCTTCTTGAAAAGTTGAAAATATCGAGGATTCATCACAAGTTAATTTGACACTCAAAAAATTTGAACAATTGCACATCAAGGAAAACAAAAAGAAGAAGAAAAATGAAAGCTCCTGTTATTTAACCTATAGGAAGAAACAGAGATATGTCAATCGGCCCACTAACGCATAAATTCTGTTCTAACCCACAACAACTTGATAAATTTATCAAATATGTCATACGAATTCAAGACTACAGACATACACACTATAACTACATATACTCTGTGTATGATATAGTAAAGTATCAAAGAATCAGTTATAAATGAATTGACACTCAAAGTTCGTAATGCGCTTCTCAAGGAAAGCTAGATGACGAAGAAATGTAAAACCCTCTCTTCATTAACCAAAGGAAGAAACATATATCAATTAGCAAATTATCGCCTCCTTTTAACTGTCTATAACTTCAGAGGCAAGTAAACTATGTAATTAGAATTTGACACTCTCCTTTCTTCCATCTAATAATTATACCAAAAGGGTGTCATTAAGAAAGACAGCACTAAGGTCTCTCCAGATACACTGTTATCAACGTGAGATCGATCCAGTATGTCTAGTATGCCATTTGACACTCCCTTTAGTCCCAGGAAAAAAAAAAAAGTCCTCATGAAAAAGACATCCTGAAACCAATAGGTTGCACAAAATCAGAAACATTAGTTCAAAGGGTGACCGAATACCCTAGGTGACTGAATACCCTAACTTACAATTGCTCTTTCAACAGATAAATATGTTAAAAGCCACCAATAATAGGATAACCATCAAAAGAACACAACTAGTTAGATACCAGGACTGAAGAAACTAACAGCTTTCCAATTATCGATTTTGAGTGGTGCATTTGTTTTCTTTGGTAAAGATGAGTGGTGCATTTGTTGATTTCCAGGTATTGTAACAACCCTTTTAGGCACATAAAGCACACAATTGCACAGTCAAACACACAATGCCCAGAAAACGAACGCGGAGCCATGATTTAGAAAACAGACAAACATAGCGCACCCGGAAGAGCAAGCGCATTGGAAGCCCCAGCAGCTTGTCGACCTTGATTCTGCACGGCGCCGTCCTCTTTTCGAGGGGGACGCTGGTTCTCAATCCCACTGGCTCCTCCGTACTCCAAATTAAGCTACAAAGTCGAACCAGAACGTCGCTCAAAAAAGGCCTAGCTAATCAACAGCGCAATCAAACGACCGACGCCACATAAACAAAACACTACTTTTCAAGAAGTAAACTAGCATTCAAAGAAACGTACTTGCCAGAAGAGAACTACGAGAAGCCACTAACCTTGAAGTTCATGCGCATCTTCTTGCTGCACCAGATAAACCTCAGTCAGCTTCACCCGCAACAAAAAAAAAAAAAAAAACACATTAGGGTTCCCAAACAGACGCTCGGAGCCATAGAATAGATACCTCTTGGGGTCAGGAGGAGCGATTTGGCCGTGGACGGGGGAGAAGAGATCGAGGGCGCGCTTGAGGGACTTGAAGCTGAGCTTCTTCAGAGACTGCGGCTCCACGGGCTCCATCTCGAGCACAGGCCCCGGCATCGACTGCTTCCGCTCCGATCCTCCGAAGGACAAAATGGCTGAAATGCTAGTTAGGGTTTTAGTATTTCAGCCTACGCTGCGTTTGCCTCTCCACACTGTACTGATAGAAATCAGAGAGGGAGGGAGAACGATAATAATGAACGGTAATATGGTCTCTCTCTTTTTTCCCCATAAATGTCCTTTTAAAAAGATTTAGAAATTGAACAAATATAAACCTATAATTTGAAAAATTAGGAGAAATCAAACATTTATCAACTTCATCCCTATTTCTAGGGATGATCGGTTCCCGAATTTGGACGAATTTCACCCTAAAGTTGAGAATCGGACCGGCAGGGTCGGATGGTCCAATTTACAATTTTGACACTTTTCTTTTCTAAGAAAAAAGAAAAAAAAATCAAAAGAAAGCATGTCAATTTGCTTTAATCCATTTTAGGCGGTCTGGCTCTGCACTTGAAATGTGGAATGAGATCAATTATTCTCGATTTAAAAAATTTGTAACTAATAATTCTCCCACTTTCTAGTTCATCCATTTAACTTTTCTCATAGATCTTCATATCCACAAAATTGAATATTAAATACTATCTTTTGAAAAAGGCAATTCGCCACAAAGGATGGATATAACATGAGGTCAATTTGACAAAGTAAATGGTGCTTCTCAAAAGTAAAAACCGAAAAAGAATAAATAAACAAATCAACCGCAGTTATGCACGTGTGCTGCTTTTAGCACGTGAAGAAAGGCCATATGGGCAAGTCTGTAGTAGTATTACTCCTTTTGAGTGCTAGTTTGATGAAGACAAAACTACACATGCTGACAGTCATATAAAGGTGGTCTGCGGTGGTCAAGGTTAAGAAGCCTTGCTTTGTGGATTAGCCGAGGGAAAAGTACAGATGAATCCTTGATTTTCCGGAGTCAAATGTTCATGAGACGATGAGGTCAAGATCTGTCTGGAGTTGAATCCATTTAGCTAGCATGTTGCAGGTCAACTCTCCGTTTGATTCCTTGGTAGAGCAATGCTCCGAGAAAGTCGACCTTATTTGAGTCGATGTTGCGGCTCACAGATGTGGCCGTGAATGATGAATGGGTTCTGCTGGTGGTGACTGGCGGCGTGTGATTGCGCATCTTGAACTCCTGTCATCTTGGACTCGATAGCCTCCAATGACATTTAAGCGAACCAATTGCCGTTCCTAGTGATAAGCTTTCGGGGGCTTAAGAACCTACGTGCCCCGGGAAGAACGCCGTTGTTCCTGCTAGGACTATGAGAAAGGGAGAGTTTTTCTGAATCAGTGCAAGGCTTTCCCGGAGTCTTTCCGCCCTCAGATTCATGTTGTTTTCCTGGGCCGGCATCGTGTGCTCAATGTCTAGTTGAAGGTGGAAATTGGGAGCTTATCGTTCTGGCCATTGTGGGATTAGATGAGTCGCCACAATTTCCAGCTAGCTCATATAATCCTACAGCCCAGAATGTACGTGGAGTGTTCCTAATCCGTCCAAGAGTTTCTGTCACTTCTTTATGCCGGAAATACTGAAATTCCAAATGAAGGCTTTCGTTCACGTTCATTGGAGAGTCAAGCTAGAATATGTCGTGACCGGGTCCGAGGCTTGCGATTTGTGGAGCCAGGAGAGAACGTAAAAAGGGGGAACAGAAGATGAACAAGTTTCTGAACCACGCTCGGAGTCGGAACTGAGTTCTTAAACGAAGGTCAGGAAAAAAAGTTTTGGAGCTGAAGCACTGAACATCGTACGACTGGAACACTCAAAGTGAAAATCCGTTTCATTCTTTCGGATTTGGGTTTGATGATCTGATAAGGTAGTAACGCAGAGTTTTTCGAGTTGTGAAAGAGTTTTTTGGTTAATAGATTGCCGTCTTACTAGGGCCGTCACGGTGTCACCGTGACTACTGACTGTTCCATCATCGCTTCACTACCATCTTGAGCCCACGCAGACTATTAACGCCTTTATCGCTGCCTCACTGCCGCCCACAGTCGTCATCTATATCTTCACTGCCGCCACTTAACTGCCACCACTGTCGCCATGACATTGATCACCAACCACCCCCAGCGCCACTGCAATCCCCGGTTGATGCAGCGTCCCCAGCCGGCTGCCACTACTAGTTTTGGTCAGCTACTGACCGGTCTTGAAACTATTATTTGCTCTCAAATAGAGCCGTCAATATGGGTTAAAGAATCATATTTAACCCATATTTTGTATAAAATAGGTCTTATATGGGTCATTAACATTTAAAGACTCATTAAATATGAATCCAAAAGGTTGAAGTGAAATCAAATGGGTCAAAATTTGGCCACCCATGAAACCCATTTTTGACCCATATTGGACCCATTTTCGACCCATAACTCTCACAAATTACAAATGGACCTAGGGCCTTTCCGTTTGTTTCACAAAAAATGTGATACTTTCGGAAATCATTTTTCAGGAAATTATTTTTCAAGAAAATAATAATATTTTTCAATGTTTGATTAATACTAAAAAATAAACTGGAAAATAATTTTCATCGTTTGTTATTAAATTTATTTTTGGGGATCGATGGTGGTGGCAGCCGACGATTGGCCATGGCCGGCCACTCGTCGCGGAGACCTGCGTCCGGCCGTGGCGACCGGCAGGCGACCGAGGAGATCGACCGCGGCGACCAGCCGAGGTGACCTGCGGCTGGCCGCGAGGACCGGCCGAGGCGACCTGCGGCCGGCTGCGGAGATCGGCCGAGGCGACCGGCGGCGACCGGCCGAGGTGACCTGCGGCCGGTCGCCTTCGCCCACCCATCGCCATCGCCGTGGCCGGGGAAAAATGAAAGAAAAAATAAAGCAAAATAAAATAGGTTAAATGAGTTATATAATTTTTCTTAAAATATTAGTGTGATTTGGCAATATGGGTCAAAATGGGTCAGGTCGGGTATGGGTTAGTTGTGGATTTGGTCGGGTATGGGTCATTGAATTTGGGTCAAAATGGATTAGACGGGTCAATATGGGTCCGACCATATTCGACCCAACCCAAACCCGACCCGACTCACCCATTTGACACTTCTACTCTCAAACCTGTTCAAATAACTTGGGATGACTTTGTTTCTTCATTTAATTCAAGTTTCAGCACATCCGCCATTAACTAGCACAACTACTACGTTCCTTGCATTGCAGAACCAGTCATTACCTGAAGATGCATTCAAATTATGTGGTTGCTGATGGTCGAAATTTTTGCTACTAGTAAATGGCTTCGGCTTAACAACAACAACAACTGTTTTTGCTCCAAATGAACATGATCTGATATCCATCAGGATCCAGTGCAACTCTTAGCTCTGTGCCTTCTCTGCTTTCTCCCTGGATGATCTGCTGAATTCTTCAAATTCAAAGTGCGCATGCAGGTGCTTGCTCCAGCTTTATGGCAATCGACGCTCAACTGCTTTATGTATTGTATCTTAATCCATCCGGGGCGGCCGACCGTCTGCTCAGTCTAGTTATGACAAGTTTTTTCTTTTAATCTCTTCATCATTATCTATGTTCACTTCGTAATTTGGCAAAATGAAGCTCTCTGGCGGGTCATTCTCACTTTATAACTCATACCAGTTCAACTGAAGAGCAGATAAAGTCCCCCAGTCGTCAGCATTGTCCTTTCAACCCATGTAGATGACCGGTCCTTTTCTGATGCGTAACAACAATTGAGTAGTTAGAAGATTCTCATCGACCAACAGAGTAAAGAAATGAATATTCATCTTGTTTTCTTAGTCCTCATCTTCACATGGGTACTCAACCAATAGTTTGCAGAAATGTTAGTTCAATCCGCTACGTAATCGGACTGTCCTCATGCTGCGAATCTTAATAAGCTCGAAACCAAATATAACTGATCAGATCATCCATGACCCTTTTGCAGAACACCGAGTATCGCTCCTCCTGAGGCCTTCCACAATCTGTTCTCCAGCAAAGAATGTTCGGTGCCTGACGCAAATGTGGACTTTACCTTGCAAAGTTCCATGCTTTTGCTATCTGAAGATGCCCAATCCGGAGACACCTTCAAGCTTCCCTCACTCAGCGCCCCTACTAAATCTTACTGGCCTCTGTTCTTCTTCCTATTGATAGGAACTTGCCATGGAGTTATGGCAGCCCGGAAAATGGAGCTGCGACATTCCGAGGCTCCGATCCCTAAAACACACTCCAACTTTTTCCGCTTTGCACTGAGGGGGAGGCAGAGGGTGCTATCCTGCTCCGGCGACCCCACGGTCTGCGCCAACCGCGAACGGAACCCATGGGGCGGTGACACGTGTTGCTTCGGCCGGTACTGCAGGGACACCACGAGGGACGCGAGCCACTGTGGCACGTGCGGCCACGCCTGTGCCTATGGCCTGGTATGCTGTGCCGGGGAATGTGTTGATGTTCAGGGGGATCCTCACCACTGTGGTTCCTGTTTTGAGGAGTGCCCTGCACAAAGTAGGTGCTCATATGCAATGTGCGACTATGGTGGATAGTTGTTGAATAATCAAAGCTTCTGAAAAACGTTACTTCGTATGTGCTAAGCACAAATTCTCAAAAACCAGCGATGATCATCTGCTATTTCAGTATTCAGATCTTCACCAATCTGAAGAAAATTTTTCTTTTATGAAAATAAGCGATCTCCTTCGCAAATAAACGTGTAATTTCTTGGTAAATCTGTCTTGTACATCATCCAATTTCGTGGACAATGAGTTGAGATCTGCCATTAATGGGCAGGTCAACCTGTAACTGAGCAACTTCAACAATTGCTTTTGCTGTTTGATGTTATACTTTCTTCACCTTGGTTATGATACGAGGTATAGAACAGTGGAGTTAGACCCTTTTGATGTTTCAACAGATTGGAGATAATATAGACAATTGAAGAGGAAACTCTATCCGAAAGTATGAAAAGGGCGACAGATGAGGGTTTCGGACCTCACCGGTGACCGTTCATGGTCAGCCGACGAAGTGTTAAAAAAAAACAAACAATTGAAAGAAATATCAAAATATTATCAAATATTGTCCACGTTAGTTGACCGTGGCACATAGGGTAATTAGTGTCCACATCAGCAATTTTTAGTTAAAATTGGCCGGATAGACTTAACTGGTAAAACGTGAAAAAGTTTAGGACTCAGCTATCACAATTAAAATGTTTAGGACTGGATTGACAAAAATGAAATAGGTTTACAATTTTTTGGACAATTTTCTCGAAGTGAACGAATGATATTCTAACTCCCAGTTTGAATCTATCGTATTATTCTGTGAATTGGGTTTGTAAATCAACCGTGGACCTAATAAGATTTAGGATGATCTCTTTAATCAGGGAAGATAACATAGACAAATGAAGTGGAAACCCTATGCGGAAATGCAAGGAGCATGCCCGAAGATGATCAAGACCAATCGCGCATGCTGGCCTATTCGCAACTTTTTTAATATGGAGGTTTGTTCAGATCAAAATAAGTTGTTCATCCGAAAACCAATGACTAAAAAACAAATTGATGTCACCATCGTTGGTACTAAGTTGTCGGGGCGTGAGATTAACTAATCAAAGCATCATCTCAAAGCCAAGCAAAGACCTATGTATCACAGATATGAAAGGAGAACGAAACCTATCCGAACAAACTACCACAGCATACCACCATGAAAAAGGCTCACGATGTGTTCCATCGACGAATTTTTTTTTTTATTTTTTGGGATAAAACTAGCATTTTATTCATATCCGCAATAAAACAGAGAAATATCTGGCCAATTTTGGTCAAAAAAACATTGATGTGAATGATATTTAATAATATTTCAATACTTTTTTTTTACTTCAATATTCTTTTTCTTTTCTTTCTATTTTTTGTTTTTTGCTCCTTCCCTTCTTCTTCTAGCTAGTTGGGGGACCGGCCAAAGGCAAGAAAAAATAAATAAAAAGAAAAATAAAAAAAGAAAAAGTTTGAAAAAATATTAAATAGTTTTAAAAATTGTCTATGCTGACCGTGGCATGATGGAGGACATTCGAGGAGCGTTTTTTTTTAAATCTAAAATTAGCCGGATTGACTAAAATGAACACAAGTGCAAAAGGTTTCGGACTCAATTGACAAAAAAAAGGCTTAAAACTGAATTGGCATAATTATAATAGATTTAAGACTCTTTTGGTAATCCTCCTTGTTTTACGCACATACTCCAAAAGTCGACTAGCCTTTTTGAAACCGGTGTGTCGAACTACGTATATTGTCTTCGTAAGTGGCTCCCTCGTGTCGTAAGAAATTTATTATGGGAATGAAAATAATCAAGCGCCATACTTTGGGAATATGACAAGATCAATTAGAGACTGCCTGAGCAATCAACTGAGGGATTAACGCAAATTGGGCAAGTGATTGGCTATCGTTCTCCTATCCCCAATAAAAATAGAGGCTCGGTTCACCAAACCGATTGGATTCTAGGACTAAACTTTCCTAGCTAGCTCCCTGCTCACATCCTCCAGCAAAACTACAACTACTAATCAGTGGTTGTTAATGAGTCAACCAACTCATCAGATTAGACCCCCAACTGAATTTTGAAGAGAGGGTTGTAATTTAATCACAAGTTGCTGTTGATAATAGGCATGGAGGTCAATGAAACGATGAGAAATCGATTAATTAAACTGGGTGAGATTAGATCTACTCAGTGTAAGCAAAGATTACTGGGATGATCAAGTATTAAATAGGGAAATCCCCTTGGAACAATCTGTATTGAGATCTCCAATTCTGATGTGTGGTCTCCAACCTCACATGCATTTAATCCCTACAAAGGAAAAGGAAGGTGCTCGTTTAATTGCTTTGTTGACTAAAGCCATCTGAAGTTCCTTTACGCAACCTTACCATTTGTTTATATATAAGTCCAAGACCATGCCATGGCCAGAGCTAAGTATGTCCTCTAACTTGATGGGAGGAATTCACCCAAAAATTAATAATAATAATAATGTTAATAATAACAAAGAAGAAATTTTTTTTTTCTAAATGGTTTAAATGCGCTTATCGCTTATTGAACTAGGCATTAGGATAATTGAGCAGAGTAATTAATCTTCGAAAGCTCGTACCAGCTATACGAATTACAAGTTGGTCCATTTATGTTGCAATCTATCATCACCATTTTACTAATAACATATACCAACAATATCACAGTGAAATCACTTTCTTAAACCATGTTTCCACCGCTCTCTTTCGTGAAAATCATTTGTTGTAGCTTTTTGACTGAATCGCTTTGTTTTTTCTTTGATGACTACGTGGCCTGAGAATGACTATTTTCAGCTATATCATTGTTTAAATGCTATTTAGTCATTCATAGAATAATTAAAACCGCACGTTCATCTAATAGTTTAAATTTTTAGAACAATTGGTAATGATCTTACGAAATTTTACATGCTATCAGAATAGAAGAACCTGTGTTTGAGTCTTTTCAGGCCCCCATTTGTCCGCTCAATTATATATTTCGTGAGAGGGAGGGTTTGGGTAATTAAATATTAAATCATGCTCATAATTATTTATCATATTGTTGCCTCAAGATCAAGTACGTAGTAAAGCCAATATAAGTGACAGTTTGGTACGTGCAGGTAAAACTTAGAAATATATATATATATATATATATAGGTAATTAACCCTTTTTTAAAATATTCTCAACTGCTTATTTAAAGTTGAAAAGAGACTTTAGAAGGTGAAAGAGAAGCAAGCTGAGGAGACCGACAAATGGGTCGAGAACTGTCTTCATAACAGAAGTTATTATTAAGGCTAAAGTAAATCCTCCCTCAGAGAAGCTCATCCTCCTCCTACTATCTGTACAGCCATCATAATATTTTAAAACCTAACTTTCAATTTAAAACCCTATAAATGGTGACGCACAGGAGACATAAGTACTCGCAACCCCACATACAGAAGCACCAAGAAGCTACGCTCCATACTCAAACAAAAGTCACGCAACGAAAAAAAATGATGGAAGGGAGATACGGCGGTGGGGGTGCGCCATCCCAGCAGGGGCTCCTCCTCATGGTGGTGCTCGGCGTGGTGGTCCTTGGCCCGTACGTCATCGGCGAGCAAGGCCAGGCTCTGTTCGACGCGGTCGTGGAGCTACTTTCGCCCGCCAGCCTTCTCATCTTCACCGTGGTGCTCCTCCTCGCCATCCAATTCCTCTCGTCTAACCGCCGCGCCCAGTTCTCCACCGGCTATCCTCCTTACAGCGAGCCGGATCCGCTCGAGCGGTACTTCGGGGGGTCGCCGTCGCCGGTCGGCGTCGCATTGGTTCTCATCCTGGTGTTGTTTCTGCTGCAGAATAAGATCTCTCTCTTTGGTGGGGGTGAGGAGGATGGAGGCGATGAGTGAAAATATTTGGTGGGGTTGATCTAAGTTTGTCATGTTACTGATACTGTCATTAGTGTTAGCTTTTCTTTGCCTTTTCCCTTAATTTGTTTTTCTGGGTTGTTGACTCTGGTATGAGTTATATGTAGGGTGACAATGTAGATTTTGTCTGTATAAGGGACACGTAAATACGCAAGGAGTTTGTAAATGGGACGGTGGTGGTCGGAAATGAGATGGGAATGGAATGTGAAAAATAAAGTGTGTAAACTACACAGTAAGTACCTTGCATTATGGGAATGCAAAATCTTTAGTCCATTTCAAAATTCATATCAAATTGTCGATATTACCGAATCAAATATGCTCCTCCCCCCCCCCCCCCCCCCCCCACAAAAAAAAAACCAAAAAAAAAAAGTAGTTTAAGCGTGCACAATTTCAATTGCTTATGAGTTGGATTTACGCAATTAGAATGTCACCTCATGATGAGGTCCTCATCGACGTCGCTGCCTGCCAGGCCGTACCTTCGTTCAGCAATTCGAACTTTTTAGATGAAGACGAACTTCATTTTCACAGTTTCTATTCTGCACCCCCGTCTCTGAAGTTGTTCATTCTTCCAAGAATCAGTTCTTAGTACTAGGGGAAATCTGGGGGAAAGGAAGGACTTCGATCGTGTAAATTCCACGAACCTTCCGTCCCGCGTATTACAAGAGGAGTCAACGGCGTTTGGCGTTTCCTGCACTTTTTAAATTTATTTATTGCCTTTTTTTTCTTACTTATTGGACTGTATTTTATTTTTAAAATTTTTTTTGCTGTCGCATCTTTGATTTGATTTATATTCCTAGGCTCATCACGCTTGTCTAAGTCGTTCCATGCTGACGACGTCCCTTAATATTTTTTACGAGCCAACATTCATTTATTAATATTTTTCATTAGAAAAAGGACAAGGGGGTTTGGGTTGGGAGATCCCGAATAGTTTCATACAAGCAAAGTAACGTGTTTGTAGCCTTCTGTTTGCATGTTGTCGTTTTGTATTCCATTCATTTCATATATATATCCCAAGCCTGGCAAGCAGATGCCGAGGCAACACAAAGACTGACATCAACATGGGAAGCGTATAAAATTGCCTTGATGGTCCTTTCTACTTCCTCAAAAGGGGGATCGTGAAAATTGCAATAGACTGTAAGGAAAATTAATATCAGACAGGTAGTATCCAAGGGGAAATTTTGATACCCCTTTGCACACTGAAGCATAGAGTACCCAGGCCGCTTCAACAGCCACAAGAACCGGCCGCCTGGTTCATTCACCGATAGCAAAATCACGCTTAAGTCCCTGAGAAGCATCAAGACTCTTTAACGGGCAGCAAATGCAGCGGAGATCTGATTCCAAATGGCGATTGGGCAGCAAGAAATGATCCACCGGGAATTTCACGAAAGCAGCAAGTTCGATTGAAATTCACTAATGTTCTCCTCGGAGAGACATTAGAACGTCGTGGAGTTTTGGCATATAGCTGAGCAGCATTTACGAAGATCATTTACTCGCTGAGGCAGCTTCTTCACGACCCCACCATAATTATGAGACTAGTTTGGAAACAAATCTTCAATCTGGTTTTCTCTGTCTGATCACTCCGACAGGTCCTCAGTGGATTCCTCGCCATGTGACATGATATACTCAGAACCGGCCATTCCATCTCCTGGCTGAACAACTGCACCTAAAGCCAGCACCACTTCACACCAATGCAGGGTAACGGGATGTTGACTATTCGAGATCCTTCAGCACGAAAAGCCGTCCGCTCAGCTGGTAGCAGGCCACTTGCGCTGGAACAGTTAATTGCAGCACACATCATCGCCCGCACTGCTGGAAATGGCGAATTCATTGACTGCCCCACAGGAGCTGCACCAGCTAAGGGTCCAAATAAGCTCCCAGCACTGGCTCTCCAAAGGAGAAAGGGTAACCAATAACAGAATTAGATCATCACCTTTCAGTTGCGAGTTGATAATATTTTTTTACCAACACAATCATGCCAGAAAAGAGGGGGAGAGGGAGAGAGAGGGAGAGGGAGAGAGGGGGGGGGGCATAGCATCTGTTCTTCACCACAAATATATCAGTATCTACCATAATCAAGATTGGTGACAACGCGTTTGAGCACATCATACATGCCACGCGACCTCTTGACCTCCTAATAAAAAGAAAATATATTCACTTGAAACAACATAAGACTAACAAGAAAAATGAAGAAGAGTTGCTGCATTTCTAAAGTTCTTTATCTTAATTTGCACCCACTTACTTTTTCTTCTGGCGAAAACACTCTTGTTGAAGAGTTGCTGCATTTCTAAAGTTTTTTATCTTAATTTGCACCCACTTGCTTTTTCTTCAGGCAAAAACACTACTTATTTTTTTTTTCTGCAACTACTTACTTCAATGAAAACTTTCCACAGTTTATCCGCAGTTCATTTGGCAAAATATAAAACGCCACTGTGCTAAGAAAGCCAATCAAAAGGCAGAAAAGAGAAGCAAAAATAATAAATATGTCATTGTCCCCTGCTTATAGCAGTCTTGCCCCCCATCTTTATTTCATTTCGTCTGCACATCAGCCCTTTATCTTTCTAGTCTCAATGAAGAGTGATAGACTTAAAATATCCATAAGTATCACATCAGCCCTTCATTTCGCCTTCTTTTCTTTTTGCATAATCTGATGCATCAGTTATAAAGACCTTGATCACCATGTAGAACAAATGCAACGAATTGTAATGACCTAAAAGGGACTTCTTTCCAGTAGAATTTTCCTAGCACATCGACAGTCCACTATCTAAACAAGCATTTTAGACAAGAAAATTTGTCACTTGATAAAAGAGTTCGGATAGAGATACAGCAAAGCTGCAAAATTGTGTGATATCAGAAAGAGGGAAAACAAGATGACCAAGCCAACAAATTTTCTAGCAGCCCAGCACTAGGATGGCAATTTAAGTAACCTCAACTCCAATATGGAAATTGCTCCTCTAAAATTAATTTCACGCTAGAGAGAACCATTATTTATGGCATGAGATTCAAATCTGACAAGAGCCTGGACCTATCAAATAGAAGACAGCAGTGAACTCACTACGCACTCCACCATAGGACCCCTGCTGTAAAATCCATCCAGAGACGTGATAATAATTTATAAACTTCTATAATTTCTTTACGGAATAGCTGACAACTATTCGAAAGGTTCTTATTTAGACCTCACAGCATGATGAGAACCAAACAATTTCATGAAGAGTTCAGACACGAAAGATTCATAAACTTGTCCCTAATAAACTCGCAATGTATCTGGAAATGATGATGCACCCAACTGGCTTTCTATGGAAACTCCAGAAACTTATAACAGGAGGAAAAACAATGAACATCTGCCATTACATCAAGTGTTAACAAAGTATACTCCAAAAGGCCCACAAACTCCATACTATTAATGATGATCACATAAATCGGAGTACTAAATGTAGCCATATTCAGTACAAACCAGTTGGACATTTCTATCATTGCTAATCCAATATCTAGTAATCCCTCGAATTCTCCTTTGTTATTAAAGATCATCAGGATAGGCAGGAATAGCATACCAGGTATGGAAGATTGAAAATTGGAGAAATTCTTTGCTTTAAGAAAGTTGATATTGAGCCAAAGAAGGAAACTTAAGGTCTGTATAATACTAGTATTTGTCATGTAACTGAAATTTGACATATAAGGGAAAGAAATAAACAATGAATATTCCAAGAAAATAGATAAAAGATAGAAGCAAGCATTAACTCTTCTTACAAACATCGCAAAAGTAAACATTCTCAAGCTCAAAGAAAATTCACACTTACGATCCTTGATCAAGGCTCCAGTAAATTCCAGATAGTCGCTGCTGCAAAAAACAGTACAATTATCTCTCAAGAGTAAAATCAACGAAAGACAAACTGATAAACAATTATAGAGGGAAGAGTGTGGTTACAAGAGATACATAAAATCATCATACTATGGTCAAAATAACAGCATGACAAAATACAGAGGTCATGACCAATTCAAAGAGCTTCCATAAGTGAAGGAATAATGAGAAAGTAAAGCAAGAGGCAGCAGACAATTGACCTTAGAGTGAAGCCTATAGCAGCTAGGTAAGCCTATTATCATCTCAATTGTCAATGATGCGGTCTCTTTTACTACTTCCAGACCACTCCCTCTATACTAATACAAGGGAAAGACATTCTACTATTACTGACTGACCACTTTTGGAGAAGTACTCCAGCAGAAGACCTTCTCTCTTATGCCTAACGAAAAAAAATATTTTTATGACTCGTTGCACGGTTGACATGGTGTAATTAACCAATCATATGGCCAAAATGATGTAAGTCTCCATTGACTTTACCTTTTGAATACTGAAACTAGTCATTTTTCCTCGCCAACTTCTCCGACTTCTATAGATGAGTAATGAGTAGCTGCAGTAACTAGTTTTGTCTAGAATCTTATTGAATAATTTTCACAAAAAAAATTTAGCCTCCTGCCCAAATTCCCTCCATATGGTCGACAACATGTAAAGCATAAAGAGTAACAACACATTTAGCATCCATTCAGAACAGGACTTCCTACACAATTGTCCAGTAACCATACCCACTTTTATTAAACAGCCAAAGCACCCATACCGGCCTCAGTTGACCTAGATGATGCATGGTCATTACAAGCGACTTTGACAAAAAGTATGCGATTTGTGATCCAAGAAGACACTTCCGATATTAGTCTAATGCTCACTAGAAAAATGCTGTCTTCATCAATGTTCGTGTAGGATAAGAAAGTGCAACAATGGCAAAGAACAGATTATACACCTATGTTACAATTTCCAAGCAATAAATTTGTATAACAGTTTGTTTGGAGTGGCTTTTACATTTTGCTTTTTCATATATGGGGGCACATGTACTCTGGCTATTTCATTTTATGACTCAGGCACAGCTGCAGAAAGCCTAGCTACATGAAGCCCATGGAATTGCTCGGAAGCCTCATGAACTGACTAAGTCCAGGCCTTGACGAAGCCATGTACTTTGACTATTTCATTTTATGACTCAGGAGCACGGTTGCAGAAATCCTAGCTCATGAAGCCCATGGAATAGCCCCAAAGCCCCATGAACCTACTAAGTCTGGGCCCTTGGTTGGTGCAAGCAGCCCTGACGTAGAGCAGGTTGCACACAATTGATGGGACTTGAACTGGTAATCTCTAACTATTGAGCTGCAAATTCTCCAACACTCCAACAAATCATGCCAACCTTGAGAGATTACTTTAACTTTTTTTAAGGTGCATATTTTTTTTACGGCAATACATTACGTCAAACATATTCTTTCATTAAATCACAAAGGCATATCCAAAGCAATACGTAAAGCACCCTTCTTGAAAATAATACTACTTTAGCATATAAAAAGGTCTGTCAAAGTTTGATTCAAGCTACACCTAGGAAGAGAATGATGAGCATTTTCCTCATATAGAATCTATAGTCCACAAGAAAGCTAATTCAAGGAAGTGGAAGATGAACAAAATGCATACTAGAAACATAAAGAGTGCTCCAACACACAACACTCCTCATACTGAATGTCTGAGGAGAAGTTGATGTGCGCAACCTACCTCTAGTTTCCCAAAGAGGTTGTTACAATGGCTGGAACTCGTAACCTCAACTACAATGGAGCAACCTTTTACCACTACACTAAGGTTAACCCAAAACATGTTTATTTGAGATAGAAGAGGACTCTAATTGCCTTTAGGAAGATTACATTCGTAAAGTTACATTTTCGATTCATTATATAAGATAAACAAGCGAAGGGGAGCCTTGGCGTATCTGGTTAAAGTATTGCCGTGTGACCTGGAGGTCACGGGTTCGAGCCTTGGACGCAGCCTCTTGCAAATGCAAGGTAAGGCTTGCCTCCATTCACCTTTATGGTGGGGCCCTTCCCCGGCCCCCCGCCTCGCGAGGATGCTATCGTGCACCGGACTGCCCCTTTATATAAGATAAACAAGCAATGATCGCTGTGCCAAAAATATTTTTTTTATTTTACTTTATTTTAATTTTATAAACATGTACGGTTTAACAAGATTACCGAGGGCAAGCAATGCATTCATGGGCAATGGAGATATTTGGAAAACTATGTCAAGGGTTAGAAATTTGTATAATCATCATATAGTAGCTATATGTATAATACATGTCCACTTGCATTCATTGACAAATCATAATTACAATTTAGGAAGTCAAATGTTGATTTTTGACTTGACAAAATCATGTTATGATCCTTGTACGAGTCAAATGCATAATGTCGTGTCATATTTTGTGTTTTCTCTCTACATATTTCACCTTCTCTCAAGATTGGGATATGATAAGACAAAGTGAGATAGAAATCCTCCTAATATCTTCCAGATTGCAGATAATCCTATTATATGCTTGGTCAACCTAGATTAAAAATATTTAAAAATCCTCCTAATATTCCCCTATCAACCCTCCCAAAAAAACCACCCTCTCTCCATCTCTCTATCAACTTCATGGACATAAATGTGAGGTTCTTTCTCCATTTTATTGCTCGTGCCCGGTTTCAAACTAAGTTCTCACCGCTGAACCTATTTGAGAAGCAATTTAGGATTCGAGGGTTATTGAAGGAGAGGAGCCCTCTGTTCAGGTAATTATTGAAAATTTCCATCGTTCTTTTTTTGATTTGTGAAAGGATAGATTTTACTATATAGGCCTGAGGAGGTGCAAACACGCATTTAACAGGAGCGGAAAGAACAAAAAACCTCCTCTTTTACATAAAGAATCCCTAGATGGATAATTCACATTCCAATTGATTGAGCTCGATTCTAATTGTTTTGTCCTGAAGCAAGGATATCCATAGAAAGGTTCGTAATATTCAGATATTCACGATCAAGAAGTATTGAATTGTCTTTCGGATAGGCACTCAAAGGAGGAAGGTTGGAATACCAATAGGCGTCTAACATTGAATTTAGGAAGTTATTGTCTTTATAAAAGTTTTTGTGTAAATAGATCTAATGGAGTGGGAAATAGATTGGCACACGGTCTGTCTTAGGACGGAGTGGAGGAAAACTATTCGCATTGTAGAGGGAGGGATTCCTATATTCCAAAATGCCCTGTTTAGTTCTTTCTATTTTTTATATTTATTTATTTATTTATTTTTGGGGTATCCATGTCTTTGCTTTTATTTTAGTATATTTTATACTTTTCGCTTCAGGTTCATTGACCCCAACTGGTTTGGGATAAAGGTAATGTTGATAAAAGCTTTTGTGTCCCTGAAAATTGTTATGCCATAGCACTATACTTCCTCAACAGTCTTTTTGTTCCTTCCATTCAAATTGACCTAAATGTGGGGAAAACAAAGATGGATATCTTGAAGCAACGTACTCTATGAAGTCCAAACAACTTTCCATCACCAATCCATCCGTAGGGAAGCTTAAGAAGTTGTCTAAATCTATCGCGTCCAAGGGCAGTGTGCAGAGAGGTGCACAACAACTTCCTCTTCCCTCCGGTGAAAGGTCATTAGTTTGCCAATGTTACTCAAATTGTGATATCAGACAATTTTCTAAAGGTAGAAGATGATCTACTACCAAGGCACGAAGGAGGTGCCAACCATATATAGAAAGAGCTTGAGACCCCAAAAAGAGCTCAACTTCAGTGACATAGACAATGCATCTACCATATTGATCAAAGCGTTTACACCCAAAAGTAAACTTCTATTATACCAAAAATGTGGGATTCTTAATTACCTTCAAGATACATCTATCTTGTGAACGAGTAGTATATTTCCAACTAGAAAAACAGATTTTCTATTGATAGTTTCCAAAAGTTCAACGAGCAATAAGAAGGCAAATGAGTCATCCCCTATCTCACATAATGATAAATGGAAATAGATCAGGCTATCGGTGTAAAAGTTGCCAAAGAAAAGATATCCACTAGTAGATTTCATTCTCTTCATAAAGATTCTCACTCCATCCTTTTCTTAAAGCTAGCTTGTTCCACAATAGATTTCTTTAATCCAAGCCCATTCTACATGCTCCATAAAAGATCTCATCCACCATCAAGTGTCCTCCCTTATCAAAGGGTCTCTTCACACCGAACTCTCTTAATGATGCAGACCAGACCGACTGAAACCCATAGTGATATCATGTGAACACATTGACCACTTAAAATTTAAGCCTACATTTTGGTAGAGCGGATAGAACTCTGGATAGGATAACTTGTATCCTATCCAGCGTTTGGCAGAACTTGAAATCCGGATTTGTCTGGATATAATCCAAATATATCCCAGATAAACTAATCTCACCTATTGGGGTGGGATAAACCCGAACAAGATAAGAATTTCAAAGATAAATAAGAAAAAGAAAAGAAAAATATTTGAGCAATAAGTAAATGGTAAAGGATTCGGAGGACAGAGACTAAACGATCTCCATCATCATTTGACGTCGCATTGCCACCCAACCCTCGTCCCCCTCTATCTAGATCCACGGGGTCCATTGGATTGATGGGCTGAACGGCTTCATTTGAAGGTCATAATCTCATCTGCAGTGTCCAAGCCAAGGCCGTAGGTGAAGATTTTCTAGTGAGCGAGGTCTGCTTCGGTTAATTTGACGAGCTTGGATTAGAGAACAGTTGTTTGTGGCGATCTTCGAGGTCAATGCCCACCATCATCGCTCCATCTTAGCTCAAATCCAACTTCCAATGGTAGCCATCAGTCACACCATCATCGGTCCAGAGTAGCATTTCCAATATGAAGTTGGAGTTTGAGGATGCTTTTGAGTTGTCACTTTTACACAATCTCTCAATTACTGTAAAGTCCGCAAGATTCAAATTGCTTGAATTCAATGTTCCTGTCTAGAAATTGGAAGATACTTCTCGTTTCAAATTTTGGCTTGAATTCAAATTTTATGTCTTTGCTATGTATCAACAAGGTACTCAAAATTGCCCTTGCACTTGTCACAACTTACAGTTGTTCATTTAAGCCCCTTAACCTCTAACTTGGGCCCTTCTTCAATGTGAACAAGTAATTTCCTTCACATGCGTGTGGCCTTTCATCATGTTTAATCGGATTCAAACAACATACTAAGAAGACCGAGACACACAGATAGGAGGAGCAAAGAGCTTGGCAGAGCACAAAATTGCATGAAAATACACTGCGGAGCTCATTGAATAGAGAAGGGCCGAGGAGATTTTAACTCTTAACTGATTTGCAGTCCACTCCAAAAGTATAAAGTTCCCAAGTCCTGATCTTCCACAGGTAAAAACAGATCAACTCAAGCTCATTTTGTGATTCCTTTCCACCACAAAGTCTAAGAAATTTAAAATCTCAAGTGCAGAGACAATCCACATTACACCATGTTCCAAATGGGGCAACATAATGCCCCTATCCCATCAGTTGCAACTGTAACTTATCAAAATGATCCAGCAAAGCAAAGATCAAAATAAAAAAAGGAAACAAGCCACGAGTTTATAGTCACAGCAGATTCTAGAATTACCGCGAATATGAATTTCCAGGATTCTGCGAAAGCCATGATCGAATGTGCGAAACAGCCAGAGCCAAATAAGGATCATTATTCGTTACCGTTCGGGCGGGTGGCTCCTCCACATGTCCCTGGATCGTCCCGGGGGCACCTGCTATGCTGATCCTAGGAGCACTGGACGGGAAAGTCCTCCACACTCCTTCCTCCACCGCCCGGCACACCGGGCACCGCATCTCGTCCGCGGCATTGAAAGCCGAGCCCAGGCAATCTGAAACAGAAACAATCGCAAAAAGCCCAAAAAAAAAAAACAATTCATAAGCTCAAGAGACACCGCCATCAGGACGACAAATGCGAAGCAACAAAGCATGATATATTCACGAATCTTCTAAGAATGGAATCGGAGACTAAAGTGATCAGATTGTGCATCTCCCATCATTCAACTGCTAAAGGAAACCCACAATACTAAGATTGACAGGAATTACCAGGAACAAAGATGCATCATCTGAACTCGAAGGAGAACTCAACGTTTGCATCCCGTCTACACCCACCTGATCAACTTTCCTCTCTACCGTTTCAGTTTCCGTGCGAGGATTTGTTTAATAGCGACGTCGTTTCACCTTCCTCTTTTTAATAGGCTTAGCGGTTCTATAAGAGTGAAATGAAACTTGATCGTGGCCCGTGGGCCGCCTGGGCCCATAAATTTTCAAACCAAAGCGATGGATTCGGGCCTTCGAAACCCAAATTGTCCCGGTTAGCCGACGACGCTATTGCATTCGAGTTAACATGAATGTATCGATTATGTAATAAATATTAAGATAGTCTTAAGATGGATCGACGGGTTCAATTTTCTACTCATCATCATCCATCGCCATTGATGGGAGTGATTACTCAATTGCGACAAATCAAACTACCTTGATCAACGACGACCAATGTACTTGCTTAATAGAAGTACATATACCATATAGTTAATACAAGTGCTTACATAATATGTTTTGGTCAGTATGCAAGTATAAGTGCCAATTTATAGTATTGGTTGTAAGTATATTAGCATAAAACTCCACAAGAAGGATGTATCTCACTCATAAAATTCTACTCCAGCTATATGCAATCTTTATATTAAAAAAAAAAATAGGGATCGATATTTATTTTTGAAAAAATGACCTTAAGATTCTACATGTTTACAGTAAAAAAAAAATGGTGATCGGTTTCAATTCATGATGAGTCCCCAACATGAAGAAAGTGACGGGACATCTTCAAGTCAGGAAATTTTCCTAATTTTACACATACATATTTTCTTGGATTACTAATGGTTTTTCATTTTCGAAAATCAAACTCGTAAAAAGCCCAAAGAATCAACTCTCGAAAAATTTATTTCATTCAAACAGACACACCTTATGTTTATTACAGTTATATGCACTCTCCATTAGAAACAGTTAACTTTTTTTTTTGAACACATGATCACGTTTTATTTATTTCGTTGAAACGTCACCTCCTCTTTTTCTTTTTTTTTAATATAAAAACAAAGGAACCTTGAAACGTCATACATAAGAAAAATAGTGCAAACTTTGCAGAAATCAACAGTTTTTCCTTTGAAGATATATCGAACAAGGAGGCTTGCAAAACTGTGGCTTTAGACAGAGATCTTAGGATTACGATACACTGACTCAAGATAAAGTAGTCCTAGATCTAAATGGCCAGATATTAGCATATTTGATTTTTGATCAGATAATCCCTCATGTATCTCAACCCCCCAAAAAAAAAAAAGAAGAATATCTGCTTAGACCATCCACAACACCAAACACCCGCAATTAAGAATGCATGGAAACGCACGGTCACACGTATCTCACATAGATCTATGCGTTTTTCAGTTGAGCAGGTGCATTTTCGTGCACAACCCCGCGTACACTCGTGCTTGTGTCCGTAGGGTAACCGCAAAAACGATGGCACATATCAGTTTGAAGTTTGAACGAGTCTCTCTCTCTCAACAACAACAACAACAACAACGTCAGTTGAAGAAGCACTCAATGAAAGCATACAGACACACAGAGAAAAGAAGGAATAACAGGAACATATGAGTTTATATGTGCAGATTTACACAAGACAAAACACTTACCCAGATGGAAGCTGTGGCGGCAACGAAGGGTCACAGTGGTGCGCACATTCAGGTCCTCGAGGCAGATAGTGCATTCGCTCTGGTGATTCAGAGTGCTTTGCGATGGAGGGGCCATTTACTTCAGAAGGAGTTTCTGCTTCACCTCCTTGTCCACAAAGACAAAAGATGAGAAAACACACACACACAACCTTCGCTAGGGTTTTGATCGAGAGACAAAGGGGTGAGAATGAAAGAGGAAACGACATGTAAATGGAGGGGGGTCACAGTGATGGTAATCAGAGAATGAGGCAACTCCATATAAGGTATGCATAATCTGGGTTGGCACATGGAAGCCATGGGTGGAAGTGCATTCAATGCAAAAGAAGAGACGGACCAAATCCAATATGGGTGGTGCAACTTTCCATTGTTTTGTTGTAGATTTTGGGGGGTGGGCCCACAATTCGAGGATGGCACTAGTGACAAATAATGTAGCAATTGCTCTTTTAACCTATGGTTTATATTCTAAATTAAATTTGGACTGCTTGATAGGATAAGAACCGTCAATTTCAATGGTTTGACTCATATACTATACTCATCTAACAATTTTTTTTTTGAATGATTTGAGATCAACGGGGCTCGTTCACTAAATGATGTGCACTTATTGGCCATTATAAGTTAGAAGTGTTCAACTAATTGGCCAAAGGTGAATTTTTTTTTAACCTATTGCATCGACCATTGAATGGATGGAATCATAGAGCGAACCACAAGAATGGTAGAATAAACTTGATGGGACTAATGGAAGTCTTGCCTTTTTTCTACTATATGATTGGCTAGATTTGATAAAATGAATAGGACATACTTTGAGACCAAATCACTTTCCAAGCATATTATGGGCTTGGATGTAGAGGATCATAGTTGGCCATTTTCCATTATTAGGGTGCATTAACTAAGCTACTCGCTTTAGAGAGTGAAACTTGAGTTGGTCATTTTAAGTACTTTCCATACGTTCAACTATTTAAACGAATCATGACAAACAAATATGCACTACATGTATTCTTTGAACGTTGAATGTAATCCATAACAATTAATGTGAATAATTAGGGTGAAAGAAAATATCATTGTTTCAAAGAACCTAAAATTTTCCCAATCACATACAAGTGCATAAATTAGGTAGAAAAGGTCCACCAAAAAGCATAATGCACTTCGTGGTTTTGAAAGTAAAAGTATTTCAAAATTGATCAAATAAAAAGCATAATATATTGACATCCTCTGAATTGAGGGCCCACCCTCCAAAATCTGCAACAAAATAATGACAAAAAATGTGCCTCCCCTATCAATTTGGTCCATCTCTTCTCTTGCATTGAATGCACTTTCACCCATGGCTTCTACATGCCAACCCAGATTATGCATGGCTTATATGGAGTTATCTAATTCTCTCACTACTATCATTTTGACCCCCTTCGATTTACATGTCATTCCCCTCTTTCATTCTCACGTCTTTCACTCTTAATCAAAACCCTAGCAAAGGCTTTTTGTGTAGAAAAGTTTGTACTTATTATTTTCTTATTATGAAATACCATAGTTAAATTCACACTAAATATTCATCAATCATCGCAAATGCGAGGTCATGTTCTTTAGCAAATCTCCTGAATGGTGAGAGGCTAGTTCGGTACTATATGTCTAAGAGAATAATGGTAGCTGGCCCAATTGAGAAATAAAAGCAATGAGAAGAGTGTGACCAAAAATGACAGAGGCTTCCAATAAAACCAAATTTAGCAGGGTCAAAGGATAAGTAACACCAGCATAGAAGGGAGCAAATTTTGGCTTGAGACCAATTTGGTAGAATCTCGTCTTATAATTGCAAGCACTACTAAGCGAAGGTACTAAATCGATTATTAAGTGACGACTAAGCATGCAAACAGATGAGACCCTTACCGATTGGGAGTACTTCCATGTAATACTTAGGGAAGTAGTTTGTGAGCATGGCAAGTGTAGAGGATAAATACACTACAAGTGTCATAACTTTTGTACAACGCTTCCTTGAGTGCCATAACTTTTTTTTTCATTCATTTGAGTGCCATAACTTTTAAAAATCGCTTACTGGAATGCTACTTTAGCTTTTTGGCTACCACATTAGCTTTTTCAATTATCATGTTAGCTTTTTTTGGCGCCCACGCCAATTTTTTCAGCTATCATGTTAGCTTTTTTGGCATCTACGTAAGCAATGGCACCCAGTGGTCGATTTTTAAAAATTATGGCACTCAAGTGAATGAAAAAAAAATGACAATACTTGAGTGAGCACTGTACAAAAGTTATGGCACTTGCAATGTATATATACCCAGAAACAAGATTTGATAGAAACTGAGGATCTAACAGTGTGATTATAACTTGGATAGTAGTCTAAGATAGATAGAGAGATATGATCATAGTTCTCAAAACTGTGAAGGCCATCAAGATGCCTCAGGTAGGCATTAGACGAGCATTGGAAGGGAAACGAGTGTTGGATGCCATGAAATCCATGATGAAGTAGGTAAGTCGTAGCATGCTCTAACGAGGCATGATATTAGGGTTCAAATAAGCCCATCCCAATAAACAATTTGAGGCACCACTTTATAGTTGGGGGAAACATGGGATTAAGGCCCCAAAAGTTCTTGATTAGTGAGTGAAAGTTAAAAGTTCCCGCCTTAAGATTCAAAAGATTTGCAAAGCAAAGAAAAATATGTTAGGCCTTGGACACAAAAAAGGCCCATAGAAAGGAAATGAATGAGAAGTGTGGGTAGAAGTTAGTCCCATATAGGATGGAAGAGAAAATGAAATTTGATTTAAACAGTGTAACCTCTCAAATGGGTTTGGGCCCCAAGGGACACCCCACTTTTGTGGAGGAGAGAGATCTTCCATAAAGTTGGACAAGTCCGCGCATGCATGCGCCGCCGCCGCCGCCCGTTCGGCCGGTTCGATTTGGGCCGGGCCTAGGTTCATTTATCTTTTTGGAACTCAGCCCATTTATTTTATCAGTTTTTTATTTTTTCCAAATGGACACAATGAGAAAGTGTGCCCGAATAACTTCTCTTTAAGACACCGGTTCGAGTTCGCAATTAACCGATCATCGAACGTATGTATTGATTCGGTAATAACCGAATACCAAACGAAGACATTGATTCGGGTTTTTTCAATAACCGAACAAAATTGACTCATGACTTTTCGGCTACATCAGCATTCGGTTTTTCCTTCATTTTAAGTACCGAACCGACACACTAAAAAATACTCTCTGGTTTTCGAAAATCATACACTCTCATTCTCATTCTCTGTGCGGTTTTTTCTGCGAGTTGCGTTCGAAGTATTCTCTGAAAGAAGTACCGCTTTCTGAGAAGAGCGATCCGTCCTATCCTGGGAGACAATTGTCCACACACCTTGGGTACCGATTGAGGGGACGAATTTGTCTTAAGGACACGACGTGAATTCGTTGGGCTCGAATCTTCATATCCAATTTAGTTCTCGTCTGCTTTGCGATTCAGGTTTGCCTAACAACTTCCTATTTGACATACATGAACGAATATAGACAACTACAAAATATAAGTTTATAAAGTAAGTGCAAAAGTTTAAGTATAAAAGAGAAATTAATTCATTCATGGATTATGAAAACATAGACTTCCTAATCTCATATTGTAAGGTATCCAAGGCATTTTCAAAGGCAACTGTGACTAGGGGTGATCGATTTCCGGTCCGGTTTGGTTCCCCTCAAGAACTGAAAACAGGATCGGTGGTCCTGGTTCCCCATTTGCCAAAACCGGGAACCGGACCGAACTGGACCAACAAATGGATAGGATCATACCGGACCGATAAATTACTTGCTGCATACCTTTGATTTTGGGCACTTTATGCAATCCTAAGCAATTTTAAGCCAGATTCCATTTCGTGGTTTGTGATGTGTGTCGCGACCCTCTAAAAAAATTTTAAATTTTAAAGGGGGTTAACGGATTATTAGGTTAATTAGATTTGACTAACCTAATGCGGACCCTCCCAAGCCCTACCGAATCACAACTTTGGTTTTTGTTTAAATGATTTTGAAATTTGGAGTCGCCACTAATCGTTCTTGGTAGGTCGATTAGAAACCTAAATAAATTAGCGGGAGAACTAATTTATTCCTGCGAACCAGAGATTATGAGCTCGGGGACTTGGTTACACTAGTTAATTAAAACTAATGCCCTTTCGGTACCTTAATTTCATGGATATCCTAATTCGGCAACTCAGGCTTGGTTTATTCCTAAGGCTATAGTAGGGTATTCTCTTTTGTGTTTTCACTTTTTAAATAGGATGCATGGATGGTATATATTTTTATTTGTTATATTTTTTTAAGTGTTAAAGATTCCCTGAAGCCGAAAGAAGGAGTGTGTTAACGACTTCTGTGCAGTATTACAACCTACTTATCTTTTGGGTCTGATGATTCAAAAATTAAATTATAGGAAGTACATGACAGTGAATAAACACCTCCAATGGGAGCCCTAGCATTGGCTTGGCTCTTCCCTTTGAGATTTAAGGTACAGGTATTTAAGTTGCAAGTATTTAAACTACTGTAAGTAAAAACCTCCAATGGGAGGCTAAGCATTGGCTTGGCTCTTCCCTTTGGGATTTAAGGTACATGTATTTAAGTTGCAGGTATTTAACTACTGTAAGTAAAAACCTCCAATGGGAGGCTAAGCATTGGCTTGGCTCTTCCCTTTGGGATTTAAGGTACATGTATTTAAGTTGCAAGTATTTAACTACTGTAAGTAAAAACCTCCAATGGGAGGCTAAGCATTGGCTTGGCTCTTCCCTTTGGGATTTAAGGTATAGGTATTTAAGTTGCAGGTATTTAACTACTGTAAGTAAAAACCTCCAATGGGAGGCTAAGCATTGGCTTGGCTCTTCCCTTTGGGATTTAAGGTACAGGTATTTAAGTTGCAGGTATTTAACTACTGTAAGTAAAAACCTCCAATGGGAGGCTAAGCATTGGGATGGCTCTTCCCTTTGGGATTTATGGCGCAGGTATTTAAATTGCGGATGGACTTTGTCCTCTCCATTCTTGGGTATGAATTCTTTAAAATAAAATACAACGAATTGATTCAACAATTTGAAATTTGTGCGCGCTTGAGGACTCCTCCAAGCCGATTTTGTGCTTCCATAGGGTTGACCATTGATATAAAGCTGCGGCTTCCTGACATAAAATAGAGTGAAATGTTAGTATACAAAATATGTGCTAATCTGCACCTAAAACCAGAAGAGTAGAAAGAGTACTTATCTCCCATTTTTTTTGGAGGGATTTCTATAATTGATTTTCGCTCTCTATGTTCCCAATATAGAGAGTTTCTTTTGAATTAAGAGGGACTTTTAGTCACAGATCAGTTGAGAAATCGGTGGACAGCTTAGGAGCTTGTCTGGGCCGATTTTTGCATCTCGACGAGATTTTTGCTGTTGACGTAGAGATATCCTTCTCCTGACATAAAATATGGAAGAAAAAGGAGATTGAGAAAGTGTATACAATTTGTGCTAATTTGCGAATAAAACCATAAATAAATGAATAAATAAAAACACTTAGCTTGAATTTGTTTGCTCGTTGACGAGGATGAACTCTTGATTTATATTGATCGATGAAGGAATTTGTGATGATAACCCCTAGCTTTAAACTCCAATCATCTTCAAAATTCTCTCTCTTTTGGTATTTTCTTTCTCTCAAAATTTTCTCCAATCTCCCAAAACTCTCTCAAACATCCAAAATTTTCTCTCCAAAAAATTCTCCCAAACACTTCAAATTTTCTCCCCCAAGAATCCCCTCTCAAGCTCACTTCATCCTCCTTTTATAATCTACTCATCTATCTCCCATTCTAATTTTTCCACTAACTCTATCTCCCATTCTAATTTCTCCACTAACTCTTCTTCATTTTCATCTTCCATTCTCTATCTCTATCTCACATTCTAATCTCTCCACTAACTCTTCTTCATCTTCATCTTCCCTTCTCCATATTTATCTCCCATTCTAATTTCTCCACTAACTCTTCTTCATCTCCATCTTCCCTTCTCTATTCTTATCTTCCATTCTAATTTCTCTACTAACTCTTCTTCATCTCTATCTTCCCTTCTCTATTCTTATCTTATTTTCTCCATCTATTCTTCTCCAACTTCTCTTCTTCATCTCCTCTTCTCCATCTTCCCTTCTCTATTCTAATTTATCCACTAACTCTTCTTTTTGTTATTTGTAAAATAATCCTTCAAGAGTTAAGTATTTGCACTCTAGTCCTTGAATTTTAAGTATTTACAATTTAGTCCCTGAAAAAATATATTTCTTTAAGTCCAAATCTCCTCACAATTTTTGACACACCAAAATTCACCACATGTCAAATTTAAGCTCATTTCTTGCCGTTGAAAATAATGCAGAATTTAATTAAAGCCCTTTTGCAAAATTAAGTCATTCTGGGTATAATTGGGCCAAGATGAAAATTTAAAATATTAGAAGACAATGTCACAACTCATAAAAAGTGAAAATTAAAAATAAGTTGACTCAAATTAAATTTTTTTAGGCCCGATTCAAGATTATACTCGTGAAGGAACACGTGACTCGAATTGGATTTTTCTGAATTTGCGATGGCCAATATGAAAATAGATTTAAAATAAAAATATTAACTATCTTTGTGTATTTTTTTGGCCTCAAATGTTATTTTTCCAAAATTTTCAAGTATTTTTGTATTTTTTTAAAAAAAAAAATTAAAAATATATATATAATATGAAATTTTATTTTTTGTTCAAAATTGGTTCCCTAGGCTTGGCTAAGGTCCCCAAAGTTGATTTTTCAATTTTATGAATTTTTATGGATTTTTTATTACTTTAGCAATAGAAAAAATGATTAAAAATCAGGTGTCAACAGCTGCCCCTCTTTGAAAGGAAGCTTGGTAGAGGTTCATTTCAAAGACGAGATGACACTTGAATTCTAATCGACTCAATACAAGGAAATAAAAAGAGTCGTGACATGAATGTTCCACTGAAAATGAAATGAGAACCTAAGGATTCGTTATATAAAAAAACTTTAGGGTGGTTGAACTTGAACCCGTATTGTGGATCAACCCATGGTAGATTCCTAATAAAAGGATTCTACTGATTAAAAATTGAATTAAAATTTGACCCGTATGGTGGGTCATACCATTTGGAGATACCTGTAAGAAGGACTTGGTGCCTGTAGAAAGGACTTGGTGCCAGTAAAAAGGACTTGGTGCTTTGCCTGTAAGAAGAACTTTGTGCCTGTAAGAAGGACTTGCTTTGCCTGTAAGAAGGACTTGATTTGCCTGTAAGAAGGACTTTGTTTGCCTGTAAGAAGGACTTTCTTTTGCCTGTAAGAAGGACTTACTTTGCATGTAAGAAGGACTTTGTGCCTGTAAGAAGGACTTGATTTGCCTGTAAGAAGGACTTTGTTCGCCTGTAAGAAGGACTTTATGCCTGTAAGAAGGACTTGATTTGCCTGTAAGAAGGACTTTATGCCTGTAAGAAGGACTTTGTGCCTGTAAGAAGGACTTGATTTGCCTGTAAGAAGGACTTTGTGCCTGTAAGAAGGACTTTGTGCCTGTAAGAAGGACTTGATTTGCCTGTAAGAAGGACTTTGTGCCTGTAAGAAGGACTTGGTTTGCCTGTAAGAAGGACTTAGTTTGCCTATAAGAAGGACTTGGTGCCTATAAGAAGGACTTGGTTTGCCTGTAAGAAGGACTTGGTTTGCCTGTAAGAAGGACTTTATGCCTGTAAGAAGGACTTGGTGCCTGTAAGAAGAACTTGGTTTGCCTATAAGAAGGACTTTATGCCTGTAAGAAGGACTTGATTTGCCTATAAGAAGGACTTTATGCCTGTAAGAAGGACTTGATTTGCCTGTAAGAAGGACTTGTTTTGCCTGTAAGAAGGACTTGTTTTGCCTGTAAGAAGGACTTGGTTTGCCTATAAGAAGGACTTTATGCCTGTAAGAAGGACTTGATTTGCCTGTAAGAATGACTTGTTTTGCCTGTAAGAAGGACTTGTTTTGCCTGTAAGAAGGACTTGATTTGCCTGTAAGAAGGACTTTGTGTACCTCAAAGGGTGCCATTCTGGAATCTGGAAAGATCAGGAATCCTGCAGAAGCTCAAACCCAAATTATATTATCCTGTCGCTTTAGGAATAAACCAAAGAGGCAGAGATCAAAAGGTCTCGAACATTTCTGTCCTTGAGACAAATCATGCTTTATTGAAGAAGGTGGATACCTGTATGTACCGCAATGGATTCGAGTACCCCAACAACCGTCAGAATTCATTCTCTTGAAAGGTTCAGGTTGAAGATATACTTACCTGAGAATTTGGAAGAAATGCTTGGTGGCTTCTCGACAACCAGGCTTGTTCATTCAATAATCGCTGAATGAATTTCAAGACTTTGGAAGGTAGTTTGAACATTGGGAATGTGTTGCCTGTCAGGCAGTATCAGAGGTAACATGTGCAAGCATTTTCATCAATGAGTTGATCGGTTCATGTAAAACTATTCAACCAAGTCGGCAATGATTAGAAGTAGTCTGTGTGATAACTCATGATGCAATCAATCCAAATATGGATCATGCAAAACTATTCTGTCAAGCTTGCATTACCAATTCTGTTTAAGGAGGTTCTCATAGTATGAACGCCTCGAATGTAATCTGAATGGGGGACTTCAATCCGAAAGGGCCTTCTCTCACTCTAGGGAAAGGCTGTTTATCTGTAAATTAAAATGTTAGACTTGCGTGGAAATGGTTTGCCTTTCCTCATCCTGTCATGCCCCATTTTGCACATTTGATGTCTCCTGTGCAGTTTATGCTCTAAGTTGGAGTTGGTAAGTTAAACACACGGAATAGTCATACATAATTCATGAACTGTGTAAGCACAATGCAGATGTGACAATTTTTTAGCATTACGTGTGTTTATATAATGTGCAAATATGGGCGGATTTAAATTGCCCCTGGTATGTGGGCGGACCGAACAAATTGGGAAGCCTACTCCTTATGTCGAGGGGTGGTTCGTCTCAAACTTTGTCTCTACGTGATGAAGCATATGGGTGAGGGAGCATTTCGGTTTGTTTAATGACAGCGACCGCCACGGTTTAGCGGTTGAATGCCTCTGTAAAAAGCAGAGAAATTATTCTCGAAATCAAACGAGATAAGGAAGACATATTTGCTTTTTCGCTTCAGAGCTTGTGATCAATTTGCCCCATTTTTCACCAGAATAGATCTTGTCAGGTGATCATACTTTTCTTTTGGATTTGTCTCCTTCAACATGTTAAATGTTAGTATAAATATTTCCTGTGAAAAGAAAAGGAGACATGTCAACCAGTATTAAAAGGGATAAATTGGAAACGATACTGATTTACCCTTCATCTTGAATGCCTTGGACAAGTCTTTTACCAATTTTGCTGGATTGAGTTTTCTTCGACTTTTGTTGGATGCTTCACCATTAAGCCGAGAATGGAGCAAAATATTGACTTCGGTATTACTCGTCGAGTATTCCTGCTTGCAAAAAGAAATGCACAAAAAGTTGTTTCATTTATTTATAATACATACAACATTCCCCATCCTCGGGGATCGAACTCGGGATATTTCGGACCTACTGTCATCCCCCATACCATTCGGTCCATTGGACCATAGGTGTCAATGGGGCTATCCTTTCAAAGGTTAATCTTTGGGGATAAAGCAGCCTTGTTGTATCACCTTATGCCATGTTACGGTATTTCTCGAGGTAATTTGCAATCCCTGTTAAGAATGGAATAAGACAATTCAAGACTTGAGATGATTATGTGCACATTAGAACGATACAGAATTACCCATTTCTGAGATTGTTCACGTCTTTCGCTTGTACTTTCCTCTGTCCGAAGCTGTCCATCCCGTGGTAATGCCCATGAGTCGATTTGCCCCCAAATTTTGTTCAACTTGTATTCGGATATGATTGCGTTCTCGGGTCGATTTGCAATTTCCTGAGAATAGAAGGGGCTTAATTTTAAAACTTGGAGCAACTGAGGGTAAATTGAAACGATACGGAGTTACCCTTAAGGTTTATCCAGATTTTTACTCGCCATCAATTCGTCGCGAGGTTGGTGAGGTGGCGGATTCGAGCATTTAATAGGGGGAAGTCGGATTATTACTCCTTGCTTTTACACATTCACAAAAGCAGAAAAACATATCACGCAAGGAAATAAAACACATTCACTCATTCAGGATCAGTTCTGCTTCCTCTACAGGCTCTCCCATGATCAGCTGGCTTCATCCCAAATTAGGTATGCATCGGCCATATCGAAGGTCTGGTGGTCACTGGCTGAACAAGTGCATCACAGTCCCGATGCTTTACCGATATCAAACTGGTTGATTATGGCGAAAAGATCATCGTCAATGTCCGCTTGGTGGTGATCTGTCCCTTCTTCCTCGGGAGGTATTGATACTGATCCAGTATCATTGGTCCTTTTGTACCCTGCTCCAACAGAACTCGATCCTGTTATAAATTGGTCTAACTCACCTCTTAAACGTGCATTTTCGATCCTCAGATCATATATTTCATCGAGGGTGAGGAGGAGGCTATTGCAGTTGGGGCAGGTGGCGGAGTCAAAAGTCTCTTTATACATCTTGTTTTCCGCTCGGAGGTTTTCATTTTCAACTCTTAGAAACTCGGCTTCGTTGTGCTCATGACGAGTCTTCATTCGGGTTCGTCTATTTTGAAACCAGAACTTGATTTGCGAAGGTTCAAGGCCTAGCTCTTGACTCAGTTCCATTTTTTGTTTGCCGTCTGGCATAGGGCACGTTCTGAAGAAAGCTTCAAGCTTTCGTACTTGCTCCTCAGTATGGCGACGGTAACGCTTCTTTTGACCTTTACCGTTGTTGTCATTGTCCTTACCGGGCTCTTGGACGTCGTCGGTGGAAGGGCCGGGCTCCATAGGCTCGATCCCAAATATGGCTTCGAATTCTTCCTCTCCCATATTCAGCAAGTAACGATAACTTTCAAGTGTGTTGGGTTGAGACATCTTCGATTTGGTTAACGATTTCTCAAAGTTTGATATCTCTTCTTGTATTTTCACTCTCTGGATTTTTCTGGGAGACTGCGTATGCTTTAAGAGTCTCTCTTTCGAGCACGAATGAGAATTATCAAGAAGATGCCTCCTTTAAAATTAGACGTGGGTTTAGCAACTGTATTGCCTCTCTCGAGTGTTCTGGCTTTCTCGATTTTCTTTTCATCGTATCTCTCGCCCAGCTCGTCTCCTTCCATCTTTCCGTGGAAGGGGGCCCCTTGTTGCTGTCTCCACCGTCATTTTGCTGGCGAGTTCTTCAATAAAGACGAGTCGTATCTCTTTTCTGCCGAAAATGTCTTTGTCTCCCACTCAGCTTATTTTTTATCCTTTCTTTTTCAAAGTAGTGGCGTCTCGTCCAACTTTTCCGTAGAGACGTCGGATTTGCTTGGCTCGAGATTGGAGACGAGTAGCGGAGGTGATACTGATAGGGAATGGTAGACAGGAAAATTTGGCCAGTAGAGACTTCCCCTGCAAAAATGAAAGAGAATGCGGCAGTATATGTTCTTCATATTCTAGAAAAATTGGAACGATACTGTTTTACCCTTGTGTATACTTCCATTGAATTTGAATTGAGGAAGTTCTTTCATTTGGATTGGATTGAATTGTATGTCCCGAGTTGCCCTTCACTTTGAGCTTGCCACATATGTGCTTTGCTTAGTTGGGCCTTGTTTTCTTTCGGGTTGCCTTGGACCATCATCATTTTCCATGCCATCGGGTCCGTGGACCGGAGGGCTCCTTTAATTTGAAGGTTACCTTGAAGGCGAATGAGTCCTATCGCATTCCATTGGGTCATTTCATTTTGCGACACTCTTGAGGCACTTTGCAATCCCCTGGGCTTTTCACTTGAAATTTCCCTACGTGAGGCCATTCAACATTTCTCATTATGGCAGTCAGCGACGTTGCCACAAATTGATCCGCCCTAAATCTAGCATAAAAAGGGATTCACGCATTCGACGGGATAAATAAATTGCCCCCTTGTCCTTGAATTAAATCGAGACACCTAGAAAGCTGGAAAATATCATACGCAGGGGAATTAAGCATGAAATGAAAGGTGCACTTATTCAAGGTCAGTTCTGCCTCTCCTGTGGCTCTTCGATAATCAGCTAGTCTCGTATTGGTTCGGGTGTGGATAACCGATGTTTGAGAGTCCCTACTCACTGGCTCCTGATCGCGGCTTGGGACGTCTGTCAACCCTAAACTGGTTGACTAGGGCAGTAAGCTCATCATCTGGGTAATCTCTTGAACCTTCCAGCAACTGATGCTCGAATTGGGCATTGTTGTTGGCAAATGCTGGCGGTAGATTTCTCATTCTGTCCTCGCCATGAGCAATTTGACTTCTCATGCTGGAGCCTTCATCATTACTCGAGAAAGTGTAGGGATCACCAACTGTCCTGCTGCCAAAAACTCCTTCCATTCGAGGATTAGAGAAGTGGAAGTGCTCAGGATAACTTCTTGTCTGATTCTCTGGCTGCGCAGGCGCGCTGATCATGGGATGAGTTCTAGCCACAGGTTGGTGCTCAAACCAAGGAATCTGAATACACTGCTCCTGCGGTCTATACTCTTGAAGAGCATTAGGGTGATTCTGGGGGATACTTTGATTAACGCCTGGGGGATTGATGGCATGGCTACTAGCTTGGTTGATGATGGGAAGTGGCTCGCCCCATGCTAACCTGGGGAACTTATGGTGGCGAGGAGACTCGACGTTCAGGCTTGGATCAGTCCCGCCTTGGTTTTCTTGATTCTGAGCTGCATTGTGTTCTCTCACCCTTTTTCTGTACTTCTGAAGATGACTCGAAACATTTGCTTTAGTGAGTCCCTCTACCTTCATAATTTCCAGTATATGTTGCGGCCGTGCCGAATCTATTCCTAGCTGCTGAACTGCATTAACAAACATACGATGCAGCTCGGGAGACCAACTCATCTTCTTTCTCCAGTTGCTTGGAACAAAATTGAAGGCTTGATGCTTGTTCTCATGGTCGTGCAATTGCTTCCTTACCACGTGCTGCCATATGTTTTGAAGCATCTGAACTCTAACTGGTTTCGTTACGACGTCTTGGGCCCCATTTAAGACAGCCTTCATTAGGGCTTGCTGATCATCGCTTGCCGATATTACGAGGACTGGCTTGTTTAATTTAGAATTGATGACTTCCAAGAGAGTGAAAACATCCATGTCAATCCCTACCATGGCGGTGAGGACGATATCAAACGGGTCACTACTCCTCCTTAATATCTCTAAGGCCTCTGTCGCCTTTGCTTGAGCTACAACCTTATACCGGCATTTTCTTAATACGGTAACAAGGATTGACAGAGAGACTGGATTACCGTCAATGGCCAGGGTTGACATGCGCCCGTTCCCCTAATACTCGACATATTTCTGGATCTAGGACTGCCGATTCGAGACCGCCTCGGGATGTCGTCTCGGACTTGAGGGATCACGAGATCGTTGATGCCTTCTCGTAACAGGCTTTGAAAGCCGATGCTTTGATGGTGAAGGTTTTGAATTCCTCTCCCACGAGAACTCCTTCCTCTCTATCTTTCTCCTGCGAGTTCTTGCGAATGAACTCTGACTATCAAATGGGGACAAGTTCTCTCTCTGGCAATAGCAACGACTTCCCTCTTCACGGGCAGCGCTATTAGATTTTCCGAGAGAGAAAATCTGATATTCAGCTTTTGATCAAAGGGGAAATCCTTGTTTCTCGCTCAGTTTGTCTTCTTTTTTCTTTTCGTGATAGAGGGCCCCTGTCAAGATCTCCACCGTCGATTTACTGGCGGGTCCTCCAATGAAGACAAGTCGTATCTCCTTTTCGCTAACGTTTGCCGTGTCTTCCACTCAGCTCATCTTTCCGTCTTCTTTTTCAAAGTGGCGGTGTCTCGTCAAACTTTCTGCGGAGATTTCGGACTCGCTTAGCTCGCAGTCGCCATCTGATGGGAATTCGAGCCAACGAGGATGGTGCCAATAGAGAATGGTAGATAAGAGAAATCTTGACTGGTTGATACCGTCACTATGAAATCAATATTTACTTCAAAGCAGATTACCATCTTCGCATTCCGCTCATCTGCCTCACCTCTCTCCCCCTTTCTTTCGTATTATGCTTTCAAAAATGGCCAATTCTCCTAACCATACCTTATCCGCCGAAGTCCTAGCTGGGTGGGAGAGACTCTACAATCTTCTTGGTAGAGGTTACGCTCATATAGCCAAAAACTCTACCGTTGAGGCTGAAATCCTCGGTTTATTTAGGACCGTGGACGCTGCTTCTGTTGAGGGTACCCAACTAGAGAAGGAGTACCGGAACTTCTCGACCCTCTTCATCAATTTTCTGGCTGCCTATAACCGTGCTTATGAGACGGTCCTTGTGACCGCCGTCGTGAAAGCCCGTTACCGAGACCGGCATGAGCGTCTGGCAACAGTTACGTTTGTGGCTGATAATCACAAAAAGGCCCTCAAGTTTGCCAACGATCAGCTTTCGTGGCTGGTTCGTGAGAGGGGAAAGTTGGTGGACCGTCTGGCCTTGGTCCGAACTTACGCCGAACAGGAGCCAGGCAATATTGTGATGAGGTGTAAATGTGGTTGGCTGCAGGAGAGACTTGATGACATTACGGCAGACATTGCTTTTGAGAGGGTAGCGGTTCCGGACCTGGAGTTTGCCGTTGAGCATTACGAGGCCACTATGGCCCAGGTTAAAGAGAAGTGCGATCGGCTCTTCTTTAGGCTCGCGGAGCTTGATCCCGAGAGCGCCCGGTGCATCCAGAGCATCAACTGTTTGGAGAGTCAGTTGAGCTCTTTCGTAATGGTCATCAGGGCCCAGTTTGGCTTTACCTTTCCTCCCCAGTGAGTTGTTGTAATACTCTTTGATGAATGGAATGAAAGAAAAGCTTCACGTGTTTTGTTTTGTTTTTTTTTTTAAATTTTCCTGCTATCGTTTCTTCCGCATAGCATAACAGAACGATTTGAGGTACCGAAGATGTCGAGGCTTAATGTTCTTCTTGATGTTCTTGTTTAATTGCTCCAGACGATGATATCGAGAACATTGATGATGGGTTCGGCGGTGGCCCCCACTATCCATCTTGAGATCACGAACAATAACGCTATGACAACTCGATCAGTGCGCTGGTAGTAAATCCGGCCACCTGTTGTGTGCCCACTTTTATCCATATTTTGTTTCTTTCGGCGTCCACTTGCTGGTGTCGGTCGCCTGTAGCGTCGGGAGAAATTCCTGTGGGCCACGTTCATTAATAGAACCTCGGTCCTCTAAAGCCCTCCGCATGTTTCGGATAAGAGGAAATTTTAAGACCGGTCTCTGGTTGATTTGATCAGGTAAAGGTATTTGTTTCATGGGTTCTGATTATATAATCCATATTGTTTTTGAAAAGACGCGGGATCCTCTGCAATACATTAAATATGCCCCAATGTTTAATCAGTATAAATCCACCGTCATATCAGAATACACTGCCCATACAAGTTTACGGATTGACACAACTTTGTCTGTCAAAGATGGACAATGTTCGTTTGCCCCCCAGAATTAACGGTTGAAGCCTCGGTGTTTTTCGTCTTTTGGTATTTCTGAAGATGATTCTTGATATATTATTGAACTTAATTTTTACACCCGTCTGGGATATCTAGGATCTCTCTGTAAGAAAAGGATATAATTAGTATGCGACACAAGAAATGTCGGTCCATGACTCCTATATTAGTCCAATTTGATTTTTTCTATTTTATAGAGAAATCAGAAGAAAGAAAAAAAAAATTCCTTAGGAAGAAATGGGTTAATTTCTGATACAGAATTTTTTTCAGATTTATTATTCTTTTTTTTTATTTTTTTAAAGGAATGTGACAAAGTCTCTTGACGTTTACTAAAATTTTTGAAGGAATTTCCTTTTTATCAAAATAAATTTTCAGAGGTAAATTTGTTAGGAAAATTTTATTTTTATTGAAGCAGGAAAGACATGACAGAAATCCTTTATTGGTTAACGAAATTCCCCCGAGACATTAGTCTAATTTTATTTAGAGAAACTTTTCTTAGAAAAACATGAGCGAATTTCTCGAAAAGAATTTTTGTTGCAAGTTTTTATAATTTGAAAGAATGTGATAAAATCACTTGATGTTTTTTTTAAAGGAATTTTTCTTTTTATCGAAATAAATTTTCAGAGGAAAATTTGTCGGGAAAATTTCATTTTTATTGGAGAGAAAAAAAACATGACAAAAATCTCTTATTGGTCAATTAGTCTAATTTTATTTAGAGAAAATTTTCTTAGAAAAACATGAGCGAATTTCTCGAGAAGAATTTTCTTGCAAGTTTTTATAATTTGAAAAATGTGATAAAATCACTTGATGTCTACTAGAGTTTTTTTTAAGGAATTTTTCTTTTTATTGAAATTTTCAGAGGAAAATTTTTTCAGGAAAATTTCATTTTTATTGAAGCAATAAAAATATGAAAAAAATCCCTTATTGGTTAATAAAATTCCTATGAAGGGATTTTTTTACATCATTTTTTCAAAAAAAAAATTTAAAAGAAATGAGGGACAAATTTAATTTTTATTTTCTTTTAAAAAGAATGGTCGTAATATCAAGCTCAAAAACTGACTAACACCTAGCATGGAACGACCGAAAATAAATACAAGATAAAATTAGAGAACTTACTTTTACCTTGGAGAAATGCAAATCACATAGTCATGCGCATGACTCAAGTGAGGAGTGGACTCTAGAAAATAAAAGAAGGAGAGACAAGGTATGGACCTAAGAAGGCCCCCACTATCTGAATTGACAAACTTACACTCCGCGCAATCAAATCACAATGGGAAGAATTGTCAATTCAGATAATGAGCGGGATAAAATATGGTCAACCCGAGCGTAATCGACGCAAGAGCTTTGCATATTCGATCCCTATCTATGGTTTTCTAGGAAGAATTTCGCGACTTGGGTTTAGACGCTTGTGTGTGCAGGTGTCGTGATCTTCAGAGTATGCAAGACATGCACAACAATTGATATCAAAACAGCGCTTCTAAAAATGTGCGAAATTAAACAAATAAACCCAACACCGAGCCTGCAAAACAAAGGGGTTAGCCAAACACTCCGCCCCTTATAACTCCCATCCTGCAAAAACATATAACACCTATAGAATGAGTCCCAAACAAGATCGCCAGAAGCGAGATATCCATGAAATTTTTATTGGCCTAAGTCCACTAAGACTCTTAAAATTTCGAAAAAATTTAAGTATTCCAATTGGTATCTTTTTTCGAAAATTTAAAAATCTCTGTCCCCAGCGGAGTCGCCAGTCTGTCGCGACCCTCTAAAAAAATTTTAAATTTTAAAGGGGGTTAACGGATTATTAGGTTAATTAGATTTGACTAACCTAATGCGGACCCTCCCAAGCCCTACCGAATCACAACTTTGGTTTTTGTTTAAATGATTTTGAAATTTGGAGTCGCCACTAATCGTTCTTGGTAGGTCGATTAGAAACCTAAATAAATTAGCGGGAGAACTAATTTATTCCTGCGAACCAGAGATTATGAGCTCGGGGACTTGGTTACACTAGTTAATTAAAACTAATGCCCTTTCGGTACCTTAATTTCATGGATATCCTAATTCGGCAACTCAGGCTTGGTTTATTCCTAAGGCTATAGTAGGGTATTCTCTTTTGTGTTTTCACTTTTTAAATAGGATGCATGGATGGTATATATTTTTATTTGTTATATTTTTTTAAGTGTTAAAGATTCCCTGAAGCCGAAAGAAGGAGTGTGTTAACGACTTCTGTGCAGTATTACAACCTACTTATCTTTTGGGTCTGATGATTCAAAAATTAAATTATAGGAAGTACATGACAGTGAATAAACACCTCCAATGGGAGCCCTAGCATTGGCTTGGCTCTTCCCTTTGAGATTTAAGGTACAGGTATTTAAGTTGCAAGTATTTAAACTACTGTAAGTAAAAACCTCCAATGGGAGGCTAAGCATTGGCTTGGCTCTTCCCTTTGGGATTTAAGGTACATGTATTTAAGTTGCAGGTATTTAACTACTGTAAGTAAAAACCTCCAATGGGAGGCTAAGCATTGGCTTGGCTCTTCCCTTTGGGATTTAAGGTACATGTATTTAAGTTGCAAGTATTTAACTACTGTAAGTAAAAACCTCCAATGGGAGGCTAAGCATTGGCTTGGCTCTTCCCTTTGGGATTTAAGGTATAGGTATTTAAGTTGCAGGTATTTAACTACTGTAAGTAAAAACCTCCAATGGGAGGCTAAGCATTGGCTTGGCTCTTCCCTTTGGGATTTAAGGTACAGGTATTTAAGTTGCAGGTATTTAACTACTGTAAGTAAAAACCTCCAATGGGAGGCTAAGCATTGGTATGGCTCTTCCCTTTGGGATTTATGGTGCAGGTATTTAAATTGCGGATGGACTTTGTCCTCTCCATTCTTGGGTATGAATTCTTTAAAATAAAATACAACGAATTGATTCAACAATTTGAAATTTGTGCGCGCTTATGGACTCCTCCAAGCCGATTTTGTGCTTCCATAGGGTTGACCATTGATATAAAGCTGCGGCTTCCTGACATAAAATAGAGCGAAATGTTAGTATACAAAATATGTGCTAATCTGCACCTAAAACCAGAAGAGTAGAAAGAGTACTTATCTCCCATTTTTTTTGGAGGGATTTCTATAATTGATTTTCGCTCTCTATGTTCCCAATATAGAGAGTTTCTTTTGAATTAAGAGGGACTTTTAGTCACAGATCAGTTGAGAAATCGGTGGACAGCTTAGGAGCTTGTCTGGGCCGATTTTTGCATCTCGACGAGATTTTTGCTGTTGACGTAGAGATATCCTTCTCCTGACATAAAATATGGAAGAAAAAGGAGATGGAGAAAGTGTATACAATTTGTGCTAATTTGCGAATAAAACCATAAATAAATGAATAAATAAAAACACTTAGCTTGAATTTGTTTGCTCGTTGACGAGGATGAACTCTTGATTTATATTGATCGATGAAGGAATTTGTGATGATAACCCCTAGCTTTAAACTCCAATCATCTTCAAAATTCTCTCTCTTTTGGTATTTTCTTTCTCTCAAAATTTTCTCCAATCTCCCAAAACTCTCTCAAACATCCAAAATTTTCTCTCCAAAAAATTCTCCCAAACACTTCAAATTTTCTCCCCCAAGAATCCCCTCTCAAGCTCACTTCATCCTCCTTTTATAATCTACTCATCTATCTCCCATTCTAATTTTTCCACTAACTCTATCTCCCATTCTAATTTCTCCACTAACTCTTCTTCATTTTCATCTTCCATTCTCTATCTCTATCTCACATTCTAATCTCTCCACTAACTCTTCTTCATCTTCATCTTCCCTTCTCCATATTTATCTCCCATTCTAATTTCTCCACTAACTCTTCTTCATCTCCATCTTCCCTTCTCTATTCTTATCTTCCATTCTAATTTCTCTACTAACTCTTCTTCATCTCTATCTTCCCTTCTCTATTCTTATCTTATTTTCTCCATCTATTCTTCTCCAACTTCTCTTCTTCATCTCCTCTTCTCCATCTTCCCTTCTCTATTCTAATTTATCCACTAACTCTTCTTTTTGTTATTTGTAAAATAATCCTTCAAGAGTTAAGTATTTGCACTCTAGTCCTTGAATTTTAAGTATTTACAATTTAGTCCCTGAAAAAATATATTTCTTTAAGTCCAAATCTCCTCACAATTTTTGACACACCAAAATTCACCACATGTCAAATTTAAGCTCATTTCTTGCCGTTGAAAATAATGCAGAATTTAATTAAAGCCCTTTTGCAAAATTAAGTCATTCTGGGTATAATTGGGCCAAGATGAAAATTTAAAATATTAGAAGACAATGTCACAACTCATAAAAAGTGAAAATTAAAAATAAGTTGACTCAAATTAAATTTTTTTAGGCCCGATTCAAGATTATACTCGTGAAGGAACACGTGACTCGAATTGGATTTTTCTGAATTTGCGATGGCCAATATGAAAATAGATTTAAAATAAAAATATTAACTATCTTTGTGTATTTTTTTGGCCTCAAATGTTATTTTTCCAAAATTTTCAAGTATTTTTGTATTTTTTTTAAAAAAAATTAAATATATATATAATATGAAATTTTATTTTTTGTTCAAAATTGGTTCCCTAGGCTTGGCTAAGGTCCCCAAAGTTGATTTTTCAATTTTATGAATTTTTATGGATTTTTTATTACTTTAGCAATAGAAAAAATGATTAAAAATCAGGTGTCAACAATGTGTCACAAACTTCACATACATTCTTGACATACTTAAACACTGACTAAATTATAAATGATAAACCACAACTAGCAGACCAAGTTCTTTTTCCTTGCACAGTTGTACATCCACCATGGTTTCCGCCTAAAGAAAACGATACACATCCACCATAATTTCTTGCAGTGTACATGCACAAAAACTGTCCAAGGCTTGAACACATGGAAAAGAACACCAAATGAAGCAAACTAGTCCAACAATCATCGTGGTACAAGAAAACGCACAAAAAAAACTAGAATTTAGTCATGATAGTGAAATATAAAAATGGGAAGATTTCTAGACTTTAAATCCTTTCTTCATATTTGATGGATGAAGCAAAAGTGTGGCCAACCTACAATAAGTATGTATAAGTAATGAACATTAGCTTTGAATTAGAAATAGAATTACTAGAAATCAAACTTAAATAATGAATTCATTGCTACTAATGTTGTTTACCTCCATGCTGAATGCTAACAAGGAAGGTCTAAAATAGTAGGCATGTCAAGAAGAAGTTAAAAAAGATAAATCAGTGGTTATTAGGAAATGAATAAATAAAATGTGTAGGTCATGTAAAAGACCGGCCTTCATAAAGCACTTTCCAGTCTCCAGTTCCTACTCACTTGCAATTTCCTGCAATAGACACCTCCCATTTATATTTCTATTTCTTTTTCAATAATTCGTCAATATCTCCTTTTGATAACTGATGACCCAAGTGCATTCAAGGTCAATGAGAAAACTAGGTCTCAAATAACTGTCGCGACCCTCTAAAAAAATTTTAAATTTTAAAGGGAGTTAACGGATTATTAGGTTAATTAGATTTGACTAACCTAACGCGGACCCTCCCAAGCCCTACCGAATCGCAACTTTGGTTTTTGTTTAAATGATTTTGAAATTTGGAATCGCCACTAATCATTCTTGGTAGGTTGATTAGGAACCTAAATAAATTAGCGGGAGAACTAATTTATTCCTGCGAACCAGAGATTATGAGTTCGGGGACTTGGTTACACTAGTTAATTAAAACTAATGCCCTTTCGGTACCTTAATTTCATGGATATCCTAATTCGGCAACTCATGCTTGGTTTATTCCTAAGGCTCTAGTAGCATTCTCTTTTGTGTTTTCACTTTTTAAATAGGATGCATGGATGGTATATATTTTTATTTGTTATATTTTTTTAAGTGTTAAAGATTCCCTGAAGCCGAAAGAGGGAGTGTGTTAACGACTTCTGTGCAGTATTACGACCTACTCATCTTTTGGGTCTGATGATTCAAAAATTAAATTATAGAAAGTACATGACAATGAATAAACACCTCCAATGGGAGGCTTAGCATTGGCTTGGCTCTTCCCTTTGGGATTTAAGGTACAGGTATTTAAGTTGCAGGTATTTAAACTACTGTAAGTAAAAACCTCCAATGGGAGGCTAAGCATTGGCTTGGCTCTTCCCTTTGGGATTTAAGGTACATGTATTTAAGTTGCAGGTATTTAACTACTGTAACTAAAAACCTCCAATGGGAGGTTAAGCATTGGCTTGGCTCTTCCCTTTGGGATTTAAGGTACAGGTATTTAAGTTGCAGGTATTTAACTACTGTAAGTAAAAACCTCCAATGGGAGGCTAAGCATTGGCTTGGCTCTTCCCTTTGGGATTTAAGGTGCAAGTATTTAAGTTGCAGGTATTTAACTACTGTAAGTAAAAACCTCCAATGGGAGGCTAAGCATTGGCTTGGCTCTTCCCTTTGGGATTTATGGTGCAGGTATTTAAGTTGCAGGTATTTAACTACTGTAAGTAAAAACCTCCAATGGGAGGCTAAGCATTGGCTTGGCTCTTCCCTTTGGGATTTAAGGTACATGTATTTAAGTTGCAGGTATTTAACTACTGTAAGTAAAAACCTCCAATGGGAGGCTAAGCATTGGCTTGGCTCTTCCCTTTGGGATTTATGGTGCAGATATTTAAATTGCGGATGGACTTTGTCCTCTCCATTCTGGGGTATGAATTCTTTAAAATGAAATACAACGAATTGATTCAACAATTTGAAATTTGTGCGCACTTGAGGACTCATCTAAGCCGATTTTGTGCTTCCATAGGGTTGACCATTGATATAGAGCTGCGGCTTCCTGACATAAAATAGAGTGAAGTGTCAGTATACAAAATATGTGCTAATATGCACCTAAAATCAGAAGAGTGGAAAGAGTACTTATCTCCCGTTTTTTTGGGAGGGATTTCTATAATTGATTTTCGCTCTCTATGTTCCCAATATAGAGAGTTTCTTTTGAATTAAGAGGGACTTTTAGTCACAGATCAGTTGAGAAATCGGTGGACAGCTTAGGAGCTTGTCTGGGCCGATTTTTGCATCTCTACGAGATTTTTGCTGTTGAGATAGAGATGTCCTTCTCCTGACATAAATATGGGAAAAAATGGGAGATGGAGAAAGTGTATACAATTTGTGCTAATTTGCGAGTAAAACCATAAATAAATGAATAAATAAAAACACTTAGCTCGAATTTGCTTGCTCGTTGACGATGATGAACTCTTGATTTATATTTGATCGATGAAGGAATTTGTGATGATAACCCCTAGCTTTAAACTCCCATCATCTTCAAAATTCTCTCTCTTTTGGTATTTTCTTTCTCTCAAAATTTTCTTCAATCTCCCAAAACTCTCTCAAACATCCAAAATTTTCTCTCCAAAAAATTCTCCCAAACACTTCAAATTTTCTCTCTCAAGAAATCCTTTCTCAAGCTCACTTCTTCCTCCTTTTATAACCTACTCATCTATCTCCCATTCTAATTTTTCCACTAACTCTATCTCCCATTCTAATTTCTCCACTAACTCTTCTTCATTTTCATCTTCCATTCTCCATCTCTATCTCACATTCTAATCTCTCCACTAACTCTTCTTCATCTTCATCTTCCCTTCTCCATATTTATCTCCCATTCTAATTTCTCCACTAACTCTTCTTAATCTCCATCTTCCCTTCTCTATTCTTATCTTCCATTCTAATTTCTCTACTAACTCTTCTTCATCTCCATCTTCCCTTCTCTATTCTTATCTTATTTTCTCCATCCATTCTTCTCCAACTTCTCTTCTTCATCTCCTCTTCTTCATCTTCCCTTCTCTATTCTAATTTATCCACTAACTCTTCTTTTTATTATTTGTAAAATAATCCTTCAAGAGTTAGGTATTTTCACTCTAGTCCTTGAATTTTAAGTATTTACAATTCAGTCCCTGAAAAAAATATATTTCTTTAAGTCCAAATCTCCTCACAATTTTTGACACACCAAAATTTACCACATGTCAAATTTAAGCTCATTTCTTGTCGCTGAAAATAATGCATAATTTAATTAAAGCCCTTTTGCAAAATTAAGTCATTCTGGGTATAATTGGGCCAAGATGAAAATTTAAAATATTAGAAGACAATGTCACAACTCATAAAAAGTGAAAGTTAAAAATAAGTTGACTCAAATTAAATTTTTTTAGGCCCGATTCGAGATTATACTCGTGAAGGAACACGTGACTCGAATTGGATTTTTCTGAATTTGCGATGGCCAATATGAAAATAGATTTAAAATAAAAATATTAACTATCTTTGTGTATTTTTTGGCCTCAAATGTTATTTTTCCAAAATTTTCAAATATTTTTGTATTTTTTTAAAAAACAATTAAAATATATATAATATGAAAAATTATTTTTTGGTCAAAATTCGTTCCCTAGGCTTGGCTAAGGTTCCTGAAGTTGATTTTTCAATTTTATGAATTTTTATGGATTTTCTATTAATTTTCGAAAATAAATAAATAAAAAATACGTAAAAATACTGAAAATATGAAAAATCGTTTTTTGGTCAAAATTGGTTCCCTAGGCTTGGCTAAGGTCCCCAAAGTTGATTTTTCAATTTTATGAATTTTTATGGATTTTTTATTACTTTAGCAATAGAAAAAAATGATTAAAAATCAGGTGTCAACAGCTGCCCCTCTTTGAAAGGAAGCTCGGTAGAGGTTCATTTCAAAGACGAGATGACACCTGGATTCTTATCGACTCAATACAAGTAAATAAAAAGAGTCGTGACATGATTGTTCCACTGAAAATGAAATGAGAACCTAAGGATTCGTTATATAAAAAAAATTTAGGGTGGTTGAACTTGAACCCGTATGGTGGATCAACCCATGGTAGATTCCTAATAAAAGGATTCTACTGATTAAAAATTGAATTAAAATTTGACCCGTATGGTGGGTCATACCATTTGACCCGTATGGTGGGTCGTACCATGGTAGATTCCTAATAAAAGGATTCTACTGATTAAATTTTGATTGAGATTTGACCCGTATGGTAGGTCACCACGTGGAGATACCTGTAAGAAGGACTTGGTGCCTGTAGAAAGGACTTGGTACCAGTAAAAAGGACTTGGTGCTTTGCCTGTAAGAAGAACTTTGTGCCTGTAAGAAGGACTTGCTTTGCCTGTAAGAAGGACTTTGTTTGCCTGTAAGAAGGACTTTCTTTTGTCTGTAAGAAGGACTTATTTTTCCTGTAAGAAGGACTTTGTGCCTGTAAGAAGGACTTGATTTGCCTGTAAGAAGGACTTTGTTTGCCTGTAAGAAGGACTTTATGCCTGTAAGAAGGACTTGATTTGCCTGTAAGAAGGACTTTATGCTTGTAAAAAGGACTTTGTGCCTGTAAGAAGGACTTGATTTGCCTGTAAGAAGGACTTTGTGCCTATAAGAAGGACTTTGTGCCTGTAAGAAGGACTTGATTTGCCTGTAAGAAGGACTTTGTGCCTGTAAGAAGGACTTGGTTTGCCTGTAAGAAGGACTTAGTTTGCCTATAAGAAGGACTTGGTGCCTATAAGAAGGACTTGGTTTGCCTGTAAGAAGGACTTGGTTTGCCTGTAAGAAGGACTTTATGCCTGTAAGAAGGACTTGGTGCCTGTAAGAAGAACTTGGTTTGCCTATAAGAAGGACTTTATGCCTGTAAGAAGGACTTGATTTGCCTGTAAGAAGGACTTGTTTTGCCTGTAAGAAGGACTTGTTTTGCCTGTAAGAAGGACTTGATTTGCCTGTAAGAAGGACTTTGTGCCTGTAAGAAGGACTTGGTTTGCCTGTAAGAAGGACTTGATTTGCCTGTAAGAAGGACTTGGTGCCTGTAAGAAGAACTTGGTTTGCCTATAAGAAGGACTTTATGCCTGTAAGAAGGACTTGATTTGCCTGTAAGAAGGACTTGTTTTGCCTGTAAGAAGGACTTGATTTGCCTGTAAGAAGGACTTTGTGCCTGTAAGAAGGACTTGTTTTGCTTGTAAGAAGGACTTGTTTTGCCTGTAAGAAGGACTTGATTTGCCTGTAAGAAGGACTTTGTGCCTGTAAGAAGGACTTGTTTTGCCTGTAAGAAGGACTTGATTTGCCTGTAAGAAGGACTTTGTGCCTATAAGAAGGACTTGATTTGCCTGTAAGAAGGACTTGGTTTGCCTGTAAGAAGGACTTATTTTGCCTGTAAGAAGGACTTGGTGTACCTCAAAGGGTGCCATTCTGGAATCTGGAAAGATCAGGAATCCTGCAGAAGCTCAAACCCAAATTATATTATCCTGTCGCTTTAGGAATAAACCAAAGAGGCAGAGATCAAAAGGTCTCGAACATTTCTGTCCTTGAGACAAATCATGCTTTATTGAAGAAGGTGGATACCTGTATGTACCGCAATGGATTCGAGTACCCCAACAACCGTCAGAATTCATTCTCTTGAAAGGTTCAGGTTGAAGATATACTTACCTGAGAATTTGGAAGAAATGCTTGGTGGCTTCTCGACAACCAGGCTTGTTCATTCAATAATCGCTGAATGAATTTCAAGACTTTGGAAGGTAGTTTGAACATTGGGAATGTGTTGCCTGTCAGGCAGTATCAGAGGTAACATGTGCAAGCATTTTCATCAATGAGTTGATCGGTTCATGTAAAACTATTCAACCAAGTCGGCAATGATTAGAAGTAGTCTGTGTGATAACTCATGATGCAATCAATCCAAATATGGATCATGCAAAACTATTCTGTCAAGCTTGCATTACCAATTCTGTTTAAGGAGGTTCTCATAGTATGAACGCCTCGAATGTAATCTGAATGGGGGACTTCAATCCGAAAGGGCCTTCTCTCACTCTAGGGAAAGGCTGTTTGTCTGTAAATTAAAATGTTAGACTTGCGTGGAAATGGTTTGCCTTTCCTCATCCTGTCATGCCCCATTCTGCACATTTGATGTCTCCTGTGCAGTTTATGCTCTAAGTTGGAGTTGGTAAGTTAAACACACGGAATAGTCATACATAATTCATGAACTGTGTAAGCACAATGCGGATGTGACAATTTTTTAGCATTACGTGTGTTTATATAATGTGCAAATATGGGCGGATTTGAATTGCCCCTGGTATGTGGGCGGACCGAACAAATTGGGAAGCCTACTCCTTATGTCGAGGGGTGGTTCGTCTCAAACTTTGTCTCTACGTGATGAAGCATATGGGTGAGGGAGCATTTCGGTTTGTTTAATGACAGCGACCGCCACGGTTTAGCGGTTGAATGCCCCTGTAAAAAGCAGAGAAATTATTCTTGAAATCAAACGAGATAAGGAAGACATATTTGCTTTTTCGCTTCAGAGCTTGTGATCAATTTGCCCCATTTTTCACCAGAATAGATCTTGTCAGATGATCATAATTTTCTTTTGGATTTGTCTCCTTCAACATGTTAAATGTTAGTGTAAATATTTCCTGTAAAAAGAAAAAGAGACATATCAGCCAGTATTAAAAGGGATAAATTGAAAACGATACTGATTTACCCTTCATCTTGAATGTCTTGCACGAGTCTTTTACCAGTTTTGTTGGATTGAATTTTCCTTGACTTTTGTTGGGCGCCTCACCATTATGGGAAGACTATGGTAAAATACTGACTTTGATATTACTCGTCGAGTATTTTTGTTTGTAAAAAAAAGAAATGCACAAAAAGTTGTTTCATTTATTTATAATACATACAACATTCCCCACCCTTGGGGATCGAACTCGGAATATTTCGGACCTACTGTCATCCCCCATACCATTCGGTCCATTGGACCGTAGGTGTCCATGGGGCTTTCTTTTCAAGGGTTAATCCTTGGGGATAACGCAGCCCTGTTGTATCACCTTGGGCCATGTTACGGTATTTCTCGAGGTAATTTGCAATCCCTGTTAAGAATGGAATAAGACAATTCAAGACTTGAGATGATTATGTGCACATTAGAACGATACAGAATTACCCATTTCTGAGATTGTTCGCGTCTTTCGCTTGTACTTTCCTTTGTCCGAAGCTGTCTATCCTGTGGTAATGCCCATGAGTTGATTTGCCCCCAAATTTTATCCAACCTGTATTCGGATATGATTGCGTTCTCGGGTCGATTTGCAATTTCCTGAGAATAGAAGGGGCTTAATTTTAAAACTTGGAGCAACTGAGGGTAAATTGAAACGATACGGAGTTACCCTTCAGGTTTATGCAGATTTTCACTCGCCATCAATTCGTCGCGAGGTTGGTGAGGTGGCGGATTCGAGCATTTAATAGGGGGAAGTCGGATTATTACTCCTTGCTTTTACACATTCACAAAAGCAGAAAAACACATCACGCAAGGAAATAAAACACATTCACTCATTCAGGATTAGTTCCGCTTCCTCTGCAGGCTCTCCCATGATCAGCTGGCTTCATCCCAAATTAGGTATGCATCGGCCATATCGAAGGTCTGGTGGTCACTGGCTGAACAAGTGCATCACAGTCCCGATGCTTTACCGATATCAAACTGGTTGATTATGGCGAAAAGATCATCGTCAATGTCCGCTTGGTGGTGATCTGTCCCTTCTTCCTCGGGAGGTATTGATACTGATCCAGTATCATTGGTCCTTTTGTACCCTGCTCCAACAGAACTCGATCCTGTTATAAATTGGTCTAACTCACCTCTTAAACGTGCATTTTCGATCCTCAGATCATATATTTCATCGAGGGTGAGGAGGAGGCTATTGCAGTTGGGGCAGGTGGCGGAGTCAAAAGTCTCTTTATACATCTTGTTTTCCGCTCGGAGGTTTTCATTTTCAACTCTTAGAAACTCGGCTTCGTTGTGCTCATGACGAGCCTTCATTCGGGTTCGCCTATTTTGAAACCAGAACTTGATTTGCAAAGGTTCAAGTCCTAACTCTTGACTCAGTTCCATTTTCTGTTTGCCGTCTGGCATAGGGCATGTTCTGAAGAAATCCTCAAGCCTTTGTACCTGCTCCTTAGTATGGCGACGGTAACGCTTCTTTTGACCCTTACCGTTATTGTCCTTATCTTTACTGAGATTTTGGACATCGTCGGCGGAAGAGCCAGGCTCCATAGGCTCGATCCCAAACATGGCTTCGAACTCTTCCTCTCCCATATTCAGCAGGCAATGATAGCTCTCGGGAGTATTGGGTTGAGACATCTTTGATTTGGTTGATGATTTCTCAAGATTTGCTACTCGCTTCCGGTGTTTTCACTCTCTTTGAATTTTTCTGAGCGATTGCCTATGCCTTAAGACCCTCTTCCGTGCATGGCGTCTCTTTTAAAATTAAACGTGGGTTTAGCAACTGTATTGCTTCTTCCAAGGGTCCGGCCTTTCTCAATCCTCTTTTCTTATCGTGTCTCTTGCTCGGCTCGTCTCCTTCCATCTTTTCGTGATAGGGCCCCTTGTTGTTGTCTCCACCGTCAATTTGCTGGCGAGTTCTTCAATAAAGACGAGTCGTATCTCTTTTCTGCCGAAAATGTCTTTGTCTCCCACTCAGCTTATTTTTTATCTTTTCTTTTTCAAAGTAGTGGCGTCCCGTTTAGCTTTGCCGTAGAGACGTCGGATTTGCTTGGCTGGAGATTGGAGACGAGTAGCGGAGGTGATACTGATAGGGAATGTTAGACAGGAAAATCTGGCCAGTAGAGACTTCCCCTGCAAAAATGAAAGAGAATGCGGCAGTATATGTTCTTCATATTCTAGAAAAATTGGAACGATATTGTTTTACCCTTGTGTGTACTTCTATTGAATTTGAATTGAGGAAGTTTTTTCATTTGGACTGGATTGAATTGTATGTCCCGAGTTGCCCTTCACTTTGAGCTTGCCACGTAAGTGCTTTGCTTAGTTGGGCCTTATTTTCTTTCGGGTTGCCTTGGACCATCATCATTTTCTATGCCATCGGGTCCGTGGACCGGAGGGCTCCTTTAATTTGAAGGTTACCTTCGAGGCAAATGAGTCCTATCGCGTTCCATTGGGTCATTTCATTTTGCGACACTCTTGAGGCACTTTGCGATTCCCTGGGTGAGAATGGAACAAATCCAATTTAGCATTTTGCAACGATTGAGGGTAAATTGGAACGACACACAATTACCCGTCTTCGAGCTCGCCTGGGCATTTCACTTGAAATTTCCCTACGTGAGGCCATTCAACATTTCTCATTATGGCAGTCAGCGACGTTACCACAAATTGATCCGCCCTAAATCTAGCATAAAAAGGGATTCACGCATTCGACGGGATAAAAAAAATAAATAAATTGCCCCCTTGTCCCTGAATTAAATCGAGACACCTAGAAAGCTGGAAAATATCATACGCAGGGGAATTAAGCATGAAATAAAATGTGCACTTATTCAAGGTCAGTTCTGCCTCTCCTGTGGCTCTTCGATAATCAGCTAGTCTCGTGTTGGTTCGGGTGTGGATGATCGATGTTTGAGAGTCCCTACTCACTGGCTCCTGATCGCGGCTTGGGACGTCTGTCAACCCTAAACTGGTTGACCAGGGCAGTAAGCTCATCATCTGGGTAATCTCTTGAACCTTCCAGCAATTGATGCTCGAATTGGGCATTGTTGTTGGCAAATGCTGGCGGTAGATTTCTCATTCTGTCCTCGCCATGAGCAATTTGACTTCTCGTGCTGGAGCCTTCATCATTACTCGAGAAAGTGTGGGGATCACCAACTGTCCTGCTGCCAAAAACTCCTTCCATTCGAGGATTAAAGAAGTGGAAGTGCTCAGGATAATTTCTTGTCTGATTCTCTGGCTGCGCAGGCGCGCTGATCATGGGATGAATTCTAGCCACGGGTTGGTGCTCAGACCAAGGAGTCTGAATACACTGCCCCTGCGGTCTATACTCTTGAAGAGCATTAGGGTGATTCTGGGGGATACTTTGATTAACGCCTGGAGGATTGATGGCACGGCTACTGGCTTGGTTGATGATGGGAAGTGGCTCGCCCCATGCTAATCCGCGGAACTTATGGTGGCGAGGAGACTCGACATTCAGGCTTGGATCAGTCCCGCCTTGGTTTTCTTGATTCTGAGCTGCATTGTGTTCTCTCACCCTTTTTCTGTACTTCTGAAGATGACTCGAAACATTTGCTTTAGTGAGTCCCTCTACGTTCATAATTTCCAGTATATGTTGCGGCCGTGCCGAATCGATTCCTACCTGTTGAACTGCATTAACAAACATACGATGCAGCTCGGGAGACCAACTCATCTTCTTTCTCCAGTTGCTTGGAACAAAATTGAAGGCTTGATGCTTGTTCTCATGGTCGTGCAATTGCTTCCTTACCACGTGCTGCCATATGTTTTAAAGCATCTGAACCCTAACTGGTTTCGTTACGACGTCTTGGGCCCCATTTAAGACAGCCTTCATTATGGCTTGCTGATCATCGCTTGCCGATATTACGAGGACTGGCATGTTTAATTTAGAATTGATGACTTCCAAGAGAGTGAAAACATCCATGTCAATCCCTACCATGGCAGTGAGGACGATATCAAACTGGTCACCACTCCTCCTTAATATCTCTAAGGCCTCTTGTCGCCTTTGCTTGAGCTACAACCTTATACCGGCATTTTCTCAATACGGTAACAAGGATTGACAGAGAGACTGGATTACCGTCAATGGCCATGACCAGTAGACCCTCAGGGTAAGGAACTTCATTAGCTTCGACCAGGGTTGAACATGCGCCCGTTTCCCTAATGCTCGACATATTTCTGGATCTAGGACTGCCGACTCGAGACCGCCTCAGGATGTCTTCTTGGACTTGAGGGATCACGGGATCGTCGATGGTTTCTCGTAACAGGCTTTGAAAGCCGATGCTTTGATGGTGAAGGTTTTGAATTCCTCTCCCACGAGAACTCCTTCCTCTCTATCTTTCTCCTGCGAGTTCTTGCGAATGAACTCTCACTATCAAATGAGGACAAGTTCTCTCTCTGGCAATAGCAACGACTTCCCTCTTCACGGGCAGTGCTATTAGATTTTTCGAGGGAGAAAATCTGATATTCAACTTTTGATCAAAAGGGAAATCCTTGTTTCTCGCTCAGTTCGTCTTCCTTTTTTCTTTTCGTGGTAGAGGGCCCTTGTCAAGATCTCCACCGTCGATTTACTGGCGGGTCCTCCAATAAAGACGAGTCGTATCTCCTTTTCTGCCGAAAATTTCTTTGTCTCCCACTCAGCTCGTTTTTTATTCTTTCTTTTTCAAAGTGGTGGCAGCCCGTCCAACTTTTCTGCAGAGACGTCGGGTCTGCTCAGCTTGAGGTTGCCGCTTGACTGGAATTCGAGCCAGCGGGGGTGTTGCCGACAGAGAATGGTAGATAGAAAAAACTCGACCAATAAGGACTGCCCCTGTGAAATCATTATTTAAATTGAAGCAGATTATCACCTTCGCATTCCGATCATCTGCCTCGCCTCTCTCCTCCTTTCTTTCGTGATCTGTTTTCAAAAATGGCCAATTCTCCTAACCATACCTTCTCCGCCGAAATCCTGGCTGGGTGGGAGAGACTCTACAATCTTCTTGGTAGAGGTTACGCTCATATAGCCCAAAACTCTACCGTTGAGGCTGAAATCCTCGGTTTATTCAGGACCCTAGACGCTGCTTCTGTTGAGGGTACCCAACTAGGGAGGGAGTATCGGAACTTCCCGACCCTCTTCATTAATTTTCTGGCTGCCTATAACCGCGCTTATGAGACGGTCATTGTGACTGCCGTCGTGAAAGCTCGTTACCGAGACCGGCACGAGCGTCTGGAAATAGTTACATTTATGGCTGATAATCACAAGAAAGCCTTCAAGTTTGCCAATGATCAGCTTTCGTGGCTAGTTCGTGAGAGGGGAAAGTTGGTGGACCGTCTGGCCTTGGTCCGAACTTACGCCGAACAGGAGCCGAGCAATATTATGATGAGGTGCAAATGCGGTTGGCTGCAGGAGAGACTTGATGACATTACGGCAGATATTGCTTTCGAGAGGGCGGCGATTTTGGACTTGGAGTTTGCTGTCGAGCATTACGAGGCCAGTATGGCCCAGGCTAAGGAGAAGCACGATCGCCTCTTCTTTAGGCTCGCGGAGCTTGATCCTGAGAACGCCCGGTGCACCCGGAGCATCAACTGTTTGGAGAGTCAGTTGAGCTCCTTCGTAATGGTTATCAGGGCTCAGTTTGGCTTTACTTTTCCTCCCCAGTGAGCTGTTGTAATGCTCTTTGATGAATGGAATGAAAGAAAAGCTTCACGTGTTTTTTTTTTGTTTAATTTTCCTGCTATTGTTTCTTCCGCATAGCATAACAGAACGATTTGAGGTACCGAAGATGTCGAGGCTTAATGTTTTTCTTGATGTTCTTGTTTAATTGCTTCAGACGATGATATCGAGAACATTGATGAAGGGTTCGGCGGTGGCCCCCACTATCCATCTTGAGATCACAAACAATAACACTATGACAACTCGATCAGTGCGCTGGTAATAAATCCGGCCACCTGTTGTATGCCCACTTTTATCCATATTTTATTTCTTTCGGCGTCCACTTGCTCGTGTCGGTCGCCTGTAGCGTCGGGAGAAATTCCTGTGGGCCACGTTCATTAATAGAACCTCGGTCCTCTAAAGCCCTCCGCATGTTTCGGATAAGAGGAAATTTTAAGATCGGTCTCTGGTTGATTTAATCAGGTAAAGGTATTTGTTTCATGGGTTTTGATTATATAATCCATATTGTCTTTCAAAAGACGCGGGATCCTCTGCAATACATTAAATATGCCCCCGTGTTTAATCAGTATAAATCCACCGTCATATCAGAATACACTGCCCATACAAGTTTACGGATTGACATAACTCTGTCTGTCAAAGATGGACAGTGTTCGTTTGCCCCCCGGAATTAACGGTTGAAGCCTCGGTGTTTTTCGTCTTTTGGTATTTCTGGAGATGATTCTTGATATATTTTGAACTTAATTTTTACACCCGTCTAGGGTATCTAGGATCTCCCTGCAAAAGAAAATGATATAATTAGTATGCGACACAAGGAATGTCGGTCCATGACTCCTATATTAGTCCAATTTGATTTTTTCTATTTTATAGAGAAATCAGAAAAAAAAATTCCCTTAGGAAGAAATGGGTTAATACAGAATTTTTTTGCAGATTTATTACTCTTTTATTATTATTATTTTTTAAAGGAATGTGACAAAATCTCTTGACGTTTACTAAAATTTTTGAAGGAATTTCCTTTTTATCAGAATAAATTTTCAGAGGTAAATTTGTCAGGAAAATTTTATTTTTATTGAAGCAGGAAAGACATGACAGAAATCCTTTATTGGTTAACAAAATTCCCCCGAGGCATTAGTCTAATTTTATTTAGAGAAAATTTTCTTAGAAAAACATGAGCAAATTTCTCGAAAAGAATTTTTGTTGCAAGTTTTTATAATTTGAAAGAACGTGATAAAATCATTTGATGTTTACCAAAGTTTTTTTTTTGAAGGAATTTTTCTTTTATCGAAATAAAATTTTAGAGGAAAATTTGTCAGGAAAATTTCATTTTTATTGAAGCAAGAAAAACATGACAAAAATCTCTTATTGGTCAATACAATTCCCCCGAGACATTAGTCTAATTTTATTTAGAGAAAATTTTCTTAGAAAAACATGAGCGAATTTCTCGAGAAGAATTTTCTTGCAAGTTTTTATAATTTGAAAAATGTGATAACATCACTTGATGTCTACTAGAGTTTTTTTTTTTGAGGGAATTTTTCTTTTTATTGAAATAAATTTTCAGAGGAAAATTTTTTCAGGAAAATTTCATTTTTATTGAAGCAATAAAAACATGACAAAAATCCCTTATTGGTTAATAAAATTCCCATGAAGGGATTTTTCACATCATTTTTTCAAAAATTTTTTTAAAAGAAATGAGGGACAAATTTAATTTTTATTTTCTTTTAAAAGAATGGTCGTAATATCAAGCTCAAAAACTGACTAACACCTAGCATGAACCGACCGAAAATAAATACAAGATAAAATTAGAGAACTTACTTTTACCTTGAAGAAATGCAAATCACATAGTCATGCACATGACTCAAGTGAGGAGTGAACTCTAGAAAATAAAAGAAGGAGAGACAGGGTATGGACCTAAAAGGCCCCCACTATCTGAATTGACAACCTTACCCTCCGCGCAATCAAATCACAATGGGAAGAATTGTCAATTCAGATAATGAGCGGGATAAAATATGGTCAACCCGAGCGTAATCGACGCAAGAGCTTTACATATTCGATCCCTATCTATGGTTTTCTAGGAAGAATTTCGCGACTTGGGTTTAGACGCTTGTGTGTGCAGGTGTCGTGATCCTCAGAGTATGCAAGACATGCACAACAATTGATATCAAAACAGCGCTTCTAAAAATATGCGAAATAAAACAAATAAACCAAACACCGAGCCTGCAAAACAAAGGGGTTAGCCAAACACTCCGCCCCTTATAACTCCCATCCTGCAAAAACATATAACACCTATAGAATGAGTCCCAAACAAGATCGCCAGAAGCGAGATATCCATGAAATTTTCATTGGCTTAAGTCCACTAAGACTTTTAAAATTTCGAAAAAATTCAAGTATTCCAATTGGTATCTTTTTTCGAAAATTTAAAAATCCCGTCCCCAGTGGAGTCGCCAAGCTGTCGCGACCCTCTAAAAAAATTTTAAATTTTAAAGGGAGTTAACGGATTATTAGGTTAATTAGATTTGACTAACCTAACGCGGACCCTCCCAAGCCCTACCGAATCGCAACTTTGGTTTTTGTTTAAATGATTTTGAAATTTGGAGTCGCCACTAATCATTCTTGGTAGGTTGATTAGGAACCTAAATAAATTAGCGGGAGAACTAATTTATTCCTGCGAACCAGAGATTATGAGTTCGGGGACTTGGTTACACTAGTTAATTAAAACTAATGCCCTTTCGGTACCTTAATTTCATGGATATCCTAATTCGGCAACTCATGCTTGGTTTATTCCTAAGGCTCTAGTAGCATTCTCTTTTGTGTTTTCACTTTTTAAATAGGATGCATGGATGGTATATATTTTTATTTGTTATATTTTTTTAAGTGTTAAAGATTCCCTGAAGCCGAAAGAGGGAGTGTGTTAACGACTTCTGTGCAGTATTACGACCTACTCATCTTTTGGGTCTGATGATTCAAAAATTAAATTATAGAAAGTACATGACAGTGAATAAACACCTCCAATGGGAGGCTTAGCATTGGCTTGGCTCTTCCCTTTGGGATTTAAGGTACAGGTATTTAAGTTGCAGGTATTTAAACTACTGTAAGTAAAAACCTCCAATGGGAGGCTAAGCATTGGCTTGGCTCTTCCCTTTGGGATTTAAGGTACATGTATTTAAGTTGCAGGTATTTAACTACTGTAACTAAAAACCTCCAATGGGAGGTTAAGCATTGGCTTGGCTCTTCCCTTTGGGATTTAAGGTACAGGTATTTAAGTTGCAGGTATTTAACTACTGTAAGTAAAAACCTCCAATGGGAGGCTAAGCATTGGCTTGGCTCTTCCCTTTGGGATTTAAGGTGCAAGTATTTAAGTTGCAGGTATTTAACTACTGTAACTAAAAACCTCCAATGGGAGGCTAAGCATTGGCTTGGCTCTTCCCTTTGGGATTTATGGTGCAGGTATTTAAGTTGCAGGTATTTAACTACTGTAAGTAAAAACCTCCAATGGGAGGCTAAGCATTGGCTTGGCTCTTCCCTTTGGGATTTAAGGTACATGTATTTAAGTTGCAGGTATTTAACTACTGTAAGTAAAAACCTCCAATGGGAGGCTAAGCATTGGCTTGGCTCTTCCCTTTGGGATTTATGGTGCAGATATTTAAATTGCGGATGGACTTTGTCCTCTCCATTCTGGGGTATGATAACCCCTAGCTTTAAACTCCCATCATCTTCAAAATTCTCTCTCTTTTGGTATTTTCTTTCTCTCAAAATTTTCTTCAATCTCCCAAAACTCTCTCAAACATCCAAAATTTTCTCTCCAAAAAATTCTCCCAAACACTTCAAATTTTCTCTCTCAAGAAATCCTTTCTCAAGCTCACTTCTTCCTCCTTTTATAACCTACTCATCTATCTCCCATTCTAATTTTTCCACTAACTCTATCTCCCATTCTAATTTCTCCACTAACTCTTCTTCATTTTCATCTTCCATTCTCCATCTCTATCTCACATTCTAATCTCTCCACTAACTCTTCTTCATCTTCATCTTCCCTTCTCCATATTTATCTCCCATTCTAATTTCTCCACTAACTCTTCTTAATCTCCATCTTCCCTTCTCTATTCTTATCTTCCATTCTAATTTCTCTACTAACTCTTCTTCATCTCCATCTTCCCTTCTCTATTCTTATCTTATTTTCTCCATCCATTCTTCTCCAACTTCTCTTCTTCATCTCCTCTTCTTCATCTTCCCTTCTCTATTCTAATTTATCCACTAACTCTTCTTTTTATTATTTGTAAAATAATCCTTCAAGAGTTAGGTATTTTCACTCTAGTCCTTGAATTTTAAGTATTTATAATTCAGTCCCTGAAAAAAATATATTTCTTTAAGTCCAAATCTCCTCACAATTTTTGACACACCAAAATTTACCACATGTCAAATTTAAGCTCATTTCTTGTCGCTGAAAATAATGCATAATTTAATTAAAGCCCTTTTGCAAAATTAAGTCATTCTGGGTATAATTGGGCCAAGATGAAAATTTAAAATATTAGAAGATAATGTCACAACTCATAAAAAGTGAAAGTTAAAAATAAGTTGACTCAAATTAAATTTTTTTAGGCCCGATTCGAGATTATACTCGTGAAGGAACACGTGACTCGAATTGGATTTTTCTGAATTTGCGATGGCCAATATGAAAATAGATTTAAAATAAAAATATTAACTATCTTTGTGTATTTTTTGGCCTCAAATGTTATTTTTCCAAAATTTTCAAATATTTTTGTATTTTTTTAAAAAAAAATTAAAATATATATAATATGAAAAATTATTTTTTGGTCAAAATTCGTTCCCTAGGCTTGGCTAAGGTTCCCAAAGTTGATTTTTCAATTTTATGAATTTTTATGGATTTTCTATTAATTTTCGAAAATAAATAAATAAAAAATACGTAAAAATACTGAAAATATGAAAAATCGTTTTTTGGTCAAAATTGGTTCCCTAGGCTTGGCTAAGGTCCCCAAAGTTGATTTTTCAATTTTATGAATTTTTATGGATTTTTTATTACTTTAGCAATAGAAAAAAATGATTAAAAATCAGGTGTCAACAATAACAACAAAAGGGCAAAAAGGAAATGAGCATATATAAGTCCAGTATGGGTAATATTTGGCTAACATCTACAGTATATATAAGTCCAGTATAATTCACCATATATATTCCTTCCACTAACTTGTAAACTCTATTTACCGGTAAGCTTCGAGTAAACATCATCCATAGCTAACAAAAACAAGATATTAATTAAAGCATTCACTTATTAGATATACGAAATAATTACAAGATGAAAAAGAAAAGATATATCCACGACTTACCCGACTCAAACTTTTCAGTATTCTTGATGTATTCTTCAACATTAACCGGCTTGTTAACTACTCTCAATCAATCTTGAGTGCAAATCAAAGCTTTCACCACTCTAGGAGTCAAAGAACTTCGATAGCTATCAAGCGCACGACTGTTGACACCTGATTTTTAATCATCCTTTCTGTTTTAAAATTAATAAAAAAAATTTCTTTTATAAAAACTCATAAAATTGAAAAATCAACTTTGGGGACCTTGGCTAAGCCTAAAGAACCAATTTTGATCAAAAAATGATTTTCCATATTTTTCGGTATTTTTTATTTATTTATTTTCGAAAATTAATAGAAAATTCATAAAAATTCATAAAATTGAAAAATCAACTTTGGAAGCCTTGGCCAAGCCTAGGCAACCATTTTTGAACAAAAAATAAATTTTCATATTATATATATTTAATTTTTTTAAAAAAATAATACAAAAATACTTGAAAATTTTGGAAAATTAACATTTGAGGCCAAAAAAATACACAAAGATAGTTAATATTTTTATTTTAAATCTATTTTCATATTGGCCATCGCAAATTCAGAAAAATCCAATTCGAGTCACGTGTTCCTTCACGAGTATAATCTCGAATCGGGCCTAAAAAAATTTAATTTGAGCCAACTTATTTTTAATTTTCACTTTTTATGAGTTGTGACATTGTCTTCTAATATTTTAAATTTTCATCTTAGCTCAATTATACCCAGAATGACTCAATTTTGCAAAAGGGCTTTAATTAAATTCTGTATTATTTTCAGCGACAAGAAATGAGCTTAAATTTGACATGTGGTAAATTTTGGTGTGTCAAAAATTGTGAGGAGATTTGGACTTAAAGAAATATATTTTTCATGGATTGAATTGTAAATACTTAAAATTCAAGGACTAGAGTGCAAATACCTAACTCTTGAATGATTATTTTACAAATAACAAAAAGAAGAGTTAGTGGATAAATTAGAATAGAGAAGGGAAGATGGAGAAGAGGAGATGAAGAAGAGAAGTTGGAGAAGGATGGATGGAGAAAATAAGATAAGAATAGAGAAGGGAAGATGGAGATGAAGAAGAGTTAGTGGAGAAATTAGAATGGAAGATAAGAATAGAGAAGGGAAGATGGAGATGAAGAAGAGTTAGTGGAAAAATTAGAATGGGAGATGAATATGGAGAAGGGAAGATGAAGATAAAGAAGAGTTAGTGGAGAGATTAGAATGTGAGATAGAGATGGAGAATGGAAGATGAAAATGAAGAAGAGTTAGTGGAGAAATTAGAATGGGAGATAGAGTTAGTGGAAAAATTAGAATGGGAGATAGATGAGTAGGTTATAAAATGAGGAAGAAGTGTTTGAGAAAACTTCTTGGGAGAGAAAATTTGAAGTGTTTGGGGGATTTTTTTTGGAGAGAAAATTTTGGATGTTTGAGAGAGTTTTAGGAGATTGAAGAAAAATTTGAGAGAAAGGAAATACCAAAAGAGAGAGAATTTTGAAGATGATGGAAGTTTAAAGCTAGGGGTTATCATCACAAATTCCTTCATCGATCAATATAAATCAAGAGTTCTTCCTCGTCAACGAGCAAGCAAATTCGAGCTAAGTGTTTTTATTTATTCATTTGTTTATGGTTTTACTTGCAAATTAGCACAAATTGTATACACTTTCTCCATCTCCTTTTTTTTTCCATATTTTATGTCAAGAGAAGGATATCTCTACGTCAACAGCAAAAATCTCGTAGAGATGCAAAAATCGGCCCAGACAAGCTCCTAAGCTGTCCACCGATTTCTCAACTGATCTGTGACTAAAAGTCCCTCTTAATTCAAAAGAAACTCTCTATATTGGGAACATAGAGAGCGAAAATCAATTATAGAAATCCCTCCCAAAAAATGGCAGATAAGTACTCTTTCCACTCTTCTGGTTTTAGGTGCAGATTAGCACATATTTTGTATACTGACATTTCACTCTATTTTATGTCAGGAAGCCGCAGCTTTATATCAATGGTCAACCCTATGGAAGCACAAAATCGGCTTGGAGGAGTCCTCAAGCGCGCACAAATTTCAAATTGTTGAATCAATTCGTTGTATTTTATTTTAAAGAATTCATACCCCAGAATGGAGAGGACAAAGTCCATCCGCAATTTAAATACCTACACCATAAATCCCAAAGGAAAGAGCCAAGCCAATGCTTAGCCTCCCATTGGAGGTTTTTACTTACAGTAATTAAATACCTGCAACTTAAATACCTGTATCTTAAATCCCAAAGGGAAGAGCCAAGCCAATGCTTAGCCTCCCATTGGAGGTTTTTACTTACAGTAGTTAAATACCTGCAACTTAAATATCTATACCTTAAATCCCAAAGGGAAGAGCCAAGCCAATGCTTAGCCTCCCATTGGAGGTTTTTAGTTACAGTAGTTAAATACCTGCAACTTAAATACATGTACCTTAAATCCCAAAGGGAAGAGCCAAGCCAATGCTTAGCCTCCCATTGGAGGTTTTTACTTACAGTAGTTAAATACCTGCAACTTAAATACCTGTACCTTAAATCCCAAAGGGAAGAGCCAAGCCAATGCTTAGCCTCCCATTGGAGGTTTTTACTTACAGTAGTTTAAATACTTGCAACTTAAATACCTGTACCTTAAATCCTAAAGGGAAGAGCCAAGCCAATGCTAGGCCTCCCATTGGAGGTGTTTATTCACTGTCATGTACTTCCTATAATTTAATTTTTGAATCATCAGACCCAAAAGATAAGTAGGTCGTAATACTGCACAGAAGTCGTTAACACACTCCCTCTTTCGGCTTCAGGGAATCTTTAACACTTAAAAAAATATAACAAATAAAAATATATACTATCCATGCATCCTATTTAAAAAGTAAAAACACAAAAGAGAATACCCTACTAGAGCCTTAGGAATAAACCAAGTCTGAGTTGCCGAATTAGGATATCCATGAAATTAAGGTACCGAAAGGGCATTAGTTTTAATTAACTAGTGTAACCAAGTCCCCGAGCTCCTAATCTCTGGTTCGCAAGAATAAATTAGTTATCCCGCTAATTTATTTAGGTTTCTAATCGACCTATCAAGAACGATTAGTGGCGACTCCAAATTTTAAAATCATTTAAACAAAAACCAAAGTTGCGATTCGGTAGGGCTTGGGAGGGTCCGCGTTAGGTTAGTCAAATCTAATTAACCTAATAATCCGTTAACCCCTTTTAAAATTTTAAATTTTTTTTAGAGGGTCGCGACAACGACCAGATGTGCTGAAAGTGGACTCCGAAGCAATGGTTGTTACTGGAATAGCTAAGATATCTCGAGCCATCAAAGAGAGGATTTTATACTTTTGGTCAGAAGTATTCCACCACATCAAAATATCAAGGTTACAGCCTTCTTCATGTGCAGCTTGAAGATACTTTTCTATCTCAGATAAATTTTCCTCAGCCACTTTTTTCTCCTCATTCATAAAGTATTCGAACGCCTTGTCCTCTCGAAAGCCACACCAAAATTCACAATGAAACTAGCCTCATCTTTGTGACCTTTCTCATAGCAATCAAAATCCAAACTGGCACCGACATCAATGAAAAGTTGACCAACCAAATTTTTTCCATCAGAAAGTTCATAACCATAAGACTTCTCATAAAAATTAAATAAACGTTCAAAGCAAATCCTCACATAATCACACCTCTCATTTACTGTCTCATCATCATCATAGATTAGTTTATAACAATATCGCACATATTTAATCTTTTTTCTTGGATCTAAGATGGCCGCAATCAAAACCATCATGTTCACTTTTTCGAAACTCCCATAATATTTGTTAAACTTTTCTTTCATCTTCACCCCCATAGCTCTCACTTTAGGATCTAAAGCATTCTCCGCTTGTTTCAGAGTTTTATATAAACTAGCTATCTCGTAAAAATAATCATTTGAAGTGATATACAAAGTCCCAAATATCTTGTTGGTGGAATCATAAAACTTCTTCAAAAATACGACAAGAACTCTCACATTTTCCTAATCTTTATGTCTAAGAGTTTTATCTTCAAGCTCAGCTGAGAAAAAATGATCATCTTCTTCCAACCTTTTAAAAGGTTTTTTTTAACTTTAAGGCGGTGTCTAACATGAGGTAAGTGGAGTTCAACCTAATGGAAACATCAAGACAAATTGAATCCTTGTACGTAATCCTTGCACGTAATCCTTGCACTTTTAATGCAAGCTTGGAATGATTTAGCTCTCATGGGAGAACACCTCATGTTCCTAACAACATTTTGAATATGTGTAATAGAATCACATATCTCGAGCAAGCCATCCCTCACAATCAAGTTTAAAATATGAGCCGTACACCTCATGTGTAAAACTTTACCATCTAAGATCAATAGCTTATATTTTTGAAATTTAACTTTCAAAAACTCAATGGCTACATCATTCGAACTAACATTATCTACAGTGATTGTAGACACATGGTTCTCTATCTCTCGTTTGTAGATGTATTTCTCAATCATTTTCCTAATGTCCTTGCTTTTGTGACTAGACATCACTACAAAATTGATGATCATTTTATGCAATTCCGATCATCGCTAATAAAATGTGTAGTAAGAAATAAATAGTTCAAGTTTTGAATAGGGCTCCATATATCGGTCATGAGTGCGACCCTAGACTTAAGCTTGCGAAAAAAAGTCTTCAAACTTAATCTTTCAGCAAGATACAACTTCATGCAATCTCTAGCCATTGTAAATCTTGAGATGGGATTGAAAAGAAGTTACAGCATGCCAATAAAATCATGGAATCCTTCATGCTCAACCAACGAAAAAGGTTGTTCATCCACTATAAGTATTCGAACAAGTATTTGCCTACAACATTCCTGATCAAACTCTCATGTTAATAAGAAATTAACACTACTAGTACTGGTATTTCTCGTACTCAACTTTTGAGTCCTATCTACTCTAAATGGGATAAACAATTTTTGCTTCTTATCAATATTGCGAGGATACTTATTGCACCTATTCAAGTGCCTCAACATAGCAGAAATACCGTTATCAACACAGTACTTATACATAGCCTCATAATATTTGCAAACCACCTCGATTTTCTCATTCTTATCTTTCTTGCCTTTTCGAAAATGAAACCAGGCTATTGAACCTTTTCGTTTACCACTAGTAGTGGGGTAACCATGAGATACCTTATTCGTGTCGACTTCCTCTTTGAAAACTTCTTCACCTTCTTGTCCATGTTCATCCATCGGCGAAGTCATCTCATTAATGGATTTATCCACTTCCATTGACATGCAAGTAGATCACCTGTATCAAACAGATTATAAGTTATAAAAGACAAGGGAGATAGATTTCACTGCCTTATATTAATTGATCACATGATATACAAAGCAGCCATTCAATACTATCAAATATCATTCTAATATCATTTAATGATATACAAAACAGTCAAGGGACATAGATTTCGCTGCCACATATTAATCGATCAGATACCACCACATGCAAGATCCAAAAGCAGATTCATAATAGCATTCAATGCTGTCAAATATCTCAAGCTTTGTAGTTTTTATTTATTGTTAAATTCTAGAGCTGCAACATTTTAAATAAAAAAAGACCAGTAGTAAGTTAGCACTTAGCAACTAATGTTGTTTCAAATTTCAAGCAATTGCTAATTTGTTATGAGTCCAAGTGATTAAAGAGTTGAAAAAGTGAGGGTAGAATAACTAGAAAAGAAGATCCAAAATGGATGACAAAAAGGTACAGAGACATTACATCATCAATAGAAACATACATAATCGTGGGCAAGTGAAAAACACTTTCAAGGGAAAAGAAAATAAAGGAAGTTTTATCATTCTATGGTGAAGTATATATATTGCAACAAGCAAAAAGGTTAGTAAACTATGTTAGATTGGAGAAGGCCTCAAGTTGCCCTTTTCTTGAAAAAAAAATATTGTGCTAGAGATACTAGAACTTCTTTTCACCAATAAAAAAGACACATCATTTAGTAAACAAGATCTATTAAAAAGTCTACATAGAACATGAAGAATTAAATGATCTTATAAGGAAGATACTACTGATATAGATTTATCTTAACAATTAATTAAATTATCCTATATTCACCTATTTTTGAGGAATTTCTCTTCTAGAAAAAAATAAACTAGATTTATTACTCTCAGATTGGTGTGTTAATTTTCTTAAACACACCAAATAATCTATCGTTGAAACAAATTACACTTCTTTAATATACAATAGCTTCTTGATGAGAATTTATTTTTTGGAAACAAGTATGTACGCCTCAAACTTGTGTGGGAGCTATTTAGCTCTTATCATTGAGATAGATTGACTTTTGTGAATTCAAAGTTGCCCATATATATCTATGCTATAAGAATACATATAAATTATTTGGACACTCATGTGTCTGTCCATGTAGATAGAATATGGGAAGACAGGTAGTGATGTGAAGTCTAGCATCAATGGTTCATATTGAGAGAAAACGTTTTTATTTTTTGTTTGATATTAAGGTTTCTCCAAATAAACTGTCGACGTAGTTATAGTTCCTTAGAAAGACGCTGTAAGATCTCCAAATTTGAATTTGGTTATGCTTCTTAGGAATCTATAATCAGGTTTGACTAGTGCTTAGAGCAACACAACCAAGTGGGGCTCGCATTTTCACTCCAAAAAACTAAGTCGTTTAATGTTGGCTACAAAAGAAGGTTTCACATCTTTCTTTTTCATTAGGTGAAGAGCCCAGTAATATGCCATTACAGAAATAATTCACGCCCAATAGCAGCAAAAAAAAAAATAGAGTTTGGTGCTTCAAACAGAAAACGGTGCAATTTGTCAAACACTTGGTGTGTGAGTTACGGTGCAATTTATCTTTTTCACTCCAAATACTATCAATTAGATCCTTTCTTATAAAATTTCATCAACTTTCAGAATTGATCCACCAAAGTTCTAGCCTGTAATACTATCACTTATACTCTGATACACTACATCGACACTTCGACCAAAAAAAGAGCATTGAGTATTTAGTATTTATCTTGATTCCGCATCGGCTAAAACAAAGCGATAAAGGGAGGTTGAGCAGTCGAGCTCCTAAGCTCTACTGCGAGAGGATAAACGATAGGATCTGCTGCGAGAGAGGAGACAATTTAGATTAAGATCAAGAACAGCGGGAATAGCAAAAAAAAAAAACCCAATCTATGTGACAAGAAGAGAAGTGAAAAAAAAACTCCATATTGAATTGGCCCAATACCGTGACAAGAATTAGGGGTGAGCAAAGACCAAAGACCCTCTCTCCGTTGGATCACCAGTTAGCTTGCGTGTCCGAATACCAAAAACCCTCTCTCCGTTTCTTAATTCACCATCTCTAGTCGTGAGCGTGCACCGTCTTCAAGTTGTCGATGAATCACGCCACCGTGACTCATCCTCTGCTCTCGGCCAAGTCGTCATCATCGAGGTTCAATTTGCCAGAGACGATGAACTGCACCACCGTGGCTTGTCCTCTCCTTTCCGTCAAGTCATTGTCATCGAGATGAGATCTATTGCGAGAAAGAAGAGGTCAGGAGGCAATAGAGATATGAAACAAACCCTAAACATTAAACAAATAAACAAGTATGTAAGGTTATTTTTAAAGTAAAATAAAATAAAATAAAAAATTGGTCTGGTCCAGTCCTATATCTCTAGAACCGTGAATCGAATTATCCAGTTTCCGGTTCCAATTTTGAAAATCGAGAACCGAACCGAACACCTTTAGAACTGGAAATTGAACCACCTGTCCTGGTTCGGTCCGGATGGTCCCGATCCGATCGGGTCAATTTGCTCACCCTCAACTGTGATGACCTGAGCGCTGCTAGAATAATTTAATGAGTGGAATAGCTAATTATGGGTATGGATTAGCGACAATTATGTTTTGAGGCCTTAGCTTTGGTGTGGTCGTCATTGATCCCAAGTGAGATGGTGGGTGCGATATTATCGGACAAAAAGACATTATAGCCTAGTACATGTAGTTAGTCTCATGTACGTGGTTCGGATTTTGAGTTGGTCTTCATAAAAAGTTGAGAACCGCTTTCAGAATTCCTAATGGACAGGTGTAACATGATGAAACGATGGAAGATTGGTTGTTGTTTTGAATCTTAATAGAACGGTTCACACAAAAGTTGGGATGGATTGAGATTGCGAAGCCACTGACCCATCCCGTTTCTTCCACCAACCTGCTCCCCTATATAAGCCCTCATCTCTCTCTCTCTTCCCATTTTGTGCACCCACAAGAGGAGAAAGTCCCTATCCTCTCTCTTTCACTATCAGTCTTTTCATCCACTCTTCCTCCTTAGCTTAACAATGCCACTAGCTTAATGCCACCGTTCCTCCCTTGATGGAGCCCTACGATATCTCTCTCACCTCAGCTTATTCTCTCTATCACTATTTGCCTGCTCCCTCTCGATGCCATGTGACCTTGAAAGAGGAAATGGTGACCCGAGCTTGATTTAGTGAGAATTTGAGCTCCGTTTTCTCGTGCGTAAAATATAAGGCAAGTGGAGCCTCTAAACCATTCACTAGATTAGCTATCTATTCGTTGATTGAGCACGACAACGCCAATTCACTTTGAAAGTGCCGAAACTAGTTTGTACTCATGTAGTTAGGCAAATGGCCTTGCGTGTTAGTTTTGTCTATTGAGTTATGGCCATGTGATTATGGGTAGATGGTAATTTTGGCTTGCTAGTTTAGTATGGCATCAACTTGATATGGGCTGAGGTAGAAATGCATATGTTGTTCAGCCAAGTATAGTGAGTGTACATGAGGATTTTTTTTTCTGAACTGTATGTGTTACCTAGTGATGAAATTATCATTTTGTGGTCATGGGTTTATAATTCGGAATGATAGATCATCTTACATGTTGAGGTTCAGCTCAACATAGGTCTCAAATCTATTGGAATTGGTAGTTGAGAATGTTTTATGTGGACCTATTTGAGGTTGGCCTTTACATGTCGATATTGACCATCGAGTTGGCGTCACAAAACTTTGGATATCTAGATTGCGAGATTAGGTTGTCTTGTATGTGCTTGTCATGGTCGGATTTGATTTTGGAATTATATTTTTTAAGCGGCCATGATTATGAGAAGTGATATTGGGATTGGTCGGTCTCTATATATTATGAATTCTCTATTAATGTTAACCGGTGGTCAAGTTATGGGAGATATAGCCTTATTCCTTATTTACATGTGTAGTTAAATAACTTGGTAAGTTCGTGGTATCGCTATCATGTTAGTCTAGTTGTGCTCTATTAATTGATAAATATGTAGCTTAGTCGTTGGGCTAGATGTTTTATTTGTTGAGTATTGTACTCATCATTTATGGTTTAAATTATTTTCAGACTAGTTAGTATGCTAATTTCTCCTTCTCCCATTACACGTACCCACCGCTATGGCACTTCTATCAATTTCACCTATTTCTGTGAGGTATATGATGTGTCGTACACTCTATTCATGCGTTATGGGAAATTACAATCATGTTGATGGTTGATGTAGGATCCCCGGTAAGTTGAGTTTCATACCGTTTCATTACCTTATATAGGTGAGATCTTGACCACTGAGAAGGATTGCTTTGATCTCCCCTTGTAGGAGATGGTAGTGATGACAATAGCAGTAGTAATAATGATGTTTAGTGGTGGACATTTGGTGGAGGTAAAGATTGTACAGGTGTGCTTTGGAAAGATAATGGCATGACAGTCCCTTTTTGATGATGACCGTTATGTAGATATAGCTTAGGTAATGAAGCATGTTAGTGGTGTTATCAAAGTTGGGGAGCAGATATATTCTTTTGTGATCTCCCATCAATTTCTTTTGTTATCGATCTTTCATGTATATAATAGGTTAACTACTTATATAAATATAAAATCAAACTTTTGAACTATTTGTTGAATGATCTTACTATTACAGGTGTAAGTAGTGAACCTTATAAAGACCATACCTTTTAGGTGCACGTGTGTTTTGGTTTGTTATCATTATGACCTGATGAATGGCTTTCTTTTATGTCTTTCATATACACCGTTTATATTATAAGTAATAACAAATTATAAGAACACAAATAGTTGGTGCCCTGGGAGACTACAACTTTTGTTTGGTATTAGAGCTTAGGTATACTAGAGTAATAATATGCGCTAGTAGTTGGTAAGCACACGTGCGATATAAAACTTATAAGTGTATGTGATTTTGATTGTTTCAGATTGGTAGTAACTTGTGCTACTTATTAGTTAAGAATTACATTGATCACTACCAAAGAACTGATGAATTTTTGTGATTGTCGCGACCCTCTAAAAAAATTTTAAATTTTAAAGGGGGTTAACGGATTATTAGGTTAATTAGATTTGACTAACCTAACGCGGACCCTCCCAAGTCCTACCGAATCGCAACTTTGGTTTTTGTTTAAATGATTTTGAAATTTGGAGTCGCCACTAATCGTTCTTGGTAGGTCGATTAGAAACCTAAATAAATTAGCGGGAGAACTAATTTATTCCTGCGAACCAGAGATTATGAGCTCGGGGACTTGGTTACACTAGTTAATTAAAACTAATGCCCTTTCGGTACCTTAATTTCATGGATATCCTAATTCGGCAACTCAGGCTTGGTTTATTCCTAAGGCTCTAGTAGGGTATTCTCTTTTGTGTTTTCACTTTTTAAATAGGATGCATGGATGGTATATATTTTTATTTGTTATATTTTTTTAAGTGTTAAAGATTCCCTGAAGCCGAAAAAGGGAGTGTGTTAACAACTTCTGTGCAGTATTACGACCTACTCATCTTTTGGGTTTGATGATTCAAAAATTAAATTATAGGAAGTACATGACAGTGAATAAACACCTCCAATGGGAGGCCTAGCATTGGCTTGGCTCTTCCCTTTGGGATTTAAGGTACAGGTATTTAAGTTGCAAGTATTTAAACTACTGTAAGTAAAAACCTCCAATGGGAGGCTAAGCATTGGCTTGGCTCTTCCCTTTGAGATTTAAGGTACAAGTATTTAAGTTGCAGGTATTTAACTACTGTAAGTAAAAACCTCAAATGGGAGGCTAAGCATTGGCTTGGCTCTTCCCTTTGGGATTTAAGGTACAGGTATATAAGTTGCAGGTATTTAACTACTGTAAGTAAAAACCTCCAATGGGAGGCTAAGCATTGGCTTGGCTCTTCCCTTTGGGATTTAAGGTACAGGTATTTAAGTTGCAGGTATTTAACTACTGTAAGTAAAAACCTCCAATGGGAGGCTAAGCATTGGCTTGGATTTTCCCTTTGGGATTTATGGTGCAGGTATTTAAATTGCGGATGGACTTTGTCCTCTCCATTCTGGGGTATGAATTCTTTAAAATAAAATACAACGAATTGATTCAACAATTTGAAATTTGTGCGCGCTTGAGGACTCCTCCAAGCTGATTTTGTGCTTCCATAGGGTTGACCATTGATATAGAGCTGCGACTTCCTGACATAAAATAGAGTGAAGTGTCAGTATACAAAATATGTGCTAATCTGCACCTAAAATCAGAAGAGTGGAAAGAGTACTTATCTCCCATTTTTTTGGGAGGGATTTCTATAATTGATTTTCGCTCTCTATATTCCCAATATAGAGAGTTTCTTTTGAATTAAGAGGGACTTTTAGTCACAGATCAGTTGAGAAATCGGTGGACAGCTTAGGAGCTTGTCTGGGCCGATTTTTGCATCTCTACGAGATTTTTGCTGTTGACGTAGAGATATCCTTCTCCTGACATAAAATATGGAAAAAAAAAGAGATTGAGAAAGTGTATACAATTTGTGCTAATTTGCGAGTAAAACCATAAATAAATGAATAAATAAAAATACTTAGCTCGAATTTGCTTGCTCGTTGACGAGGATGAACTCTTGATTTATATTGATCGATGAAGGAATTTGTGATGATAACCCCTAGTTTTAAACTCCCATCATCTTCAAAATTCTCTCTCTTTTGGTATTTTCTTTTTCTCAAATTTTTCTTCAATCTCCCAAAACTCTTTTAAACATCCAAAATTTTCTCCAAAAATGTCTCTCAAATACTTCAAATTTTCTCTCCAAAAAATCTCCTCTCAAGCTCACTTCTTCCTTCTTTTATAATCTACTCATCTATCTCCCATTCTAATTTTTCCACTAACTCTATCTCCCATTCTAATTTCTCCACTAACTCTTCTTCATTTTCATCTTCCATTCTCCATCTCTATCTCACATTCTAATCTCTCCACTAACTCTTCTTCATCTTCATCTTCCCTTCTCCATATTTATCTCCCATTCTAATTTCTCCACTAACTCTTCTTCATCTCCATCTTCCCTTCTCTATTCTTATCTTCTATTCTAATTTTTCTACTAACTCTTCTTCATCTCCATCTTCCCTTCTCTATTCTTATCTTATTTTCTTCATCTATTCTTCTCCAATTTCTCTTCTTCATCTCCTCTTCTCCATCTTCCATTCTCTATTCTAATTTATCCACTAACTCTTCTTTTTGTTATTTGTAAAATAATCCTTCAAGAGTTAGGTATTTGCACTCTAGTCCTTGAATTTTAAGTATTTACAATTCAGTCCCTGAAAAAATATATTTCTTTAAGTCCAAATCTCCTCACGATTTTTGACACACCAAAATTTACCACATGTCAAATTTAAGCTCATTTCTTGCCGCTGAAAATAATGCAGAATTTAATTAAAGCTCTTTTGCAAAATTAAGTCATTCTGGGTATAATTGGGCCAAGATGAAAATTTAAAATATTAGAAGACAATGTCACAACTCATAAAAAGTGAAAATTAAAAATAATTTGACTCAAATTAAAATTTTTTAGGCCCGATTCGAGATTATACTCGTGAAGGAACACGTGACTCGAATTGGATTTTTCTGAATTTGCGATGGCCAATATGAAAATAGATTTAAAATAAAAATATTAACTATCTTTGTGTATTTTGTTTTTGCCTCAAATGTTATTTTTCCAAAATTTTCAAGTATTTTTGTATTTTTTAAAAAAAATTAAAAACATATTTATATATAAAATATGAAAATTTATTTTTTGTTCAAAAATGGTTGTCTAGGCTTGGCCAAGGCTTCCAAAGTTGATTTTGCAATTTTCTCATTTTTTCTTTATTTTTTGTTTTATGAATTTTCGAAAATAAAAATACCGAAAAATATCGAAAATATGAAAAATTATTTTTTGGTCAAAATTGGATCCCTAGGCTTGGCTAAGGTTCCCAAAGTTGATTTTTCAATTTTATGAATTTTTATGGATTTTCTATTAAATTTCGAAAATAAATAAATAAAAAATACGTAAAAATACTGAAAATATGAAAAATCGTTTTTTGGTCAAAATTGGTTCCCTAGGCTTGGCTAAGGTCTCCAAAGTTGATTTTTCAATTTCATGAATTTTTATGGATTTTTTATTACTTTAGCAATAGAAAAAATGATTAAAAATCAGGTGTCAACAGTAATCATCGAGCATAGTATGATGATCAACGTGTGGAATAGTTAGTAACTCAAAGTGGTGATGGTTTTCGTTTAGGTCTACAATTGAAGGGATTGGTGATTAGTTTAGTACAATATATGATAAATATTGGACTTGCGATGATGTGATTGGAAGTTGAGGATTATATGAATGAATTCATATTGGCATATTTAGGTTTAGATATCGATATTTGCCAATAAACTTTGAATAACTATGTGATGTTTACGATGAAGTGAGTGATGTTTGCGAACCATGGGCTTGACTTTGTAGTTGTATTAGATGTTGGTAATTTGTCGATGGATTTGAATAATTGTGTGGTATGGATGTGATAAAATGGATTTGAATGGTCTTGGATTTAGTTCAAACAGTAATGAAGAAAGATTAGTTTGAACAGGCAATGATCGACCTTTACAAGTTAGATGTAATGGTTAGCAAATGGTTTTATGATGATGAGTATGAGTCAAGAATTGATGTTTTGGAAGTTGATTAGTGCATAGTTTGAACTTCGAGGTTATATATGCATTGCATGTCTTTATTGCATAAAAAATGGCTTGAGTTTTGAGGATGTGCATGCATTTCACATTCATTACCATTTATTTACATTGGACTTGATAAACGGTGAGACTTGGTATGGGATGAGCCAAATGGGATACCTAACAACCGTGAGACTTTGTATGGGACGAGTCAAGCGAGACTCCTTTCGTAGATATAAACGAAACCAAGCAAAGAATGGTGGACTTACAACGACCTAGTTTGATTAGGGCAAAGACTGGACGCCAAAGCAGAGTGGATTGGACAAGGAGTGGCTCCTAACAAACTTTTAAGATAGCTATGGGGTCAGAAATAAACCAAGTCATGATACGTACACACACATTGGGTGTGAAAAACTTGACTTAACTCACGGAGGCTCCTTTTGATGTATCAATAAATTTTACTTTAGAGTTTCAAAGTTAGTGTGCTTAGGGCAAAGCATTATCAAGATGGATGACCCTCTAGGAAATCGTTTGCTTGCATGTCAAAGGACAAAATCGTGAGGCTCAGTATGGGACGGGCCAAAGAGGACATTATCTCAAGTGAGTTAATTTAAGGATGTCACATTTTAGGTGCTTTGAAACAACGATATTTTCTTTCATCTAAATTGATTATTCACATTAATTATTAAGGATTAGGGTCCAATACATTTAGGGCATATTTGTTTGTCATGATCCGTTTACATGGTTGAAATTATGGAAAGTACTTATGCAACTTGATAATGGAAAATATGCAGCTATGATCCTCTACATCCAAGCCCATGGTATGTTTCAAAAGTGATTTAATCTCAAAATATGTCTGAATATCATTGAGTTCATTTTATTAAATCAAGCAAATCATATAGTAGAAAAAAAGGTTAAGATTTCCATTAGTCTGGTTCAAGAAAAAGATATTAATATTCAAGTTGCCCCTAGGCCAAGGAAAGGGATAATCAAGAAATGGTTCGATCCTCTTATTTTTATTTCTAGAATCGAGATATCCGTGAATTGGGATCCTAATGCATATAGATACAAATGGTCCAATGGGAGCAAGAATTTTCAAGAACATTTGGAACATTTCGTTCCTAAGCATAGGAGCCATTTTCAAGTAGGGGCTAATCACAATCAGTGGTTCTCATCATGAACCATTATAATGAAGTAGGTAGACCATTTAGCATGTGTCCTCTCAATGCCTAAAAACCTCTTCTTCTTTCTCCAATGTCGTCCCGTTTTCAAATAGATTTTGTATTATGTACTATTGGAGAATCATTCTTTGGAAAAAAAACTTGTGGTTCGTTTTATGATTCTATCCATTCGACGGTCAATGTAGTAAGTAAAAATAATCACTTTTGGCTGATTAGTTCAACTCTTCTAAGTTTTAATGGCCGACAAGTGCACATCATGCGGCGAACGAGCTCCCTTGGTCTAAAAAAAATTGGAGAAATTGTTTGATGAGTACAGTACATGAGTTGAACTAAATTCAAACCATCGAAATTGATGGGTCTTATCCCATCTAACGGTCCAAATTTATTTTAGTATATAAATCATAGGTTAAATTAGTAATTTCTACATCATTTGTCACTAGTCTCATCCTTGGAATGTGGGCCCACCCCCATAAAAAATGCAACAAAACAATGAAAAAATGCGCCACCCAAATCAGATTTGGTCTGTCTCTTCTTTTGCATTGAATGTACTTCCACCCATGGCTTCCATGTGCCAACCCACATTATGCATGCCTTACATGGAGTTGCCTGATTCTCTCATTACCATCATCGTGACCCCCCTCGATTTACATACGTTTTCCCTTTCATTCTCATACCTTTTGCTCTCGATCAAAACCCTGGCAAAGGTTCTGTGTGTGTTCTCATCTTTTGTGTTTGTGAACAAGGAGGGGAAGAAAAAACTGCTTCTGAAGAAAATGGCCCCTACATGGAATAGCACTATGAATCACTAGAGCCAATGCGCTATATGCATGGAGGACCTGGCTATGCGTACAACTGTGACCCTCCGCTGTCTCCAATTTGGGTAATTGTTTTGTCTTGTGTAAATTTGCATATATAAACTCATGTTTTTGTTATCTTCTTTTCTCTGTGTGTCTGTAGGTTTTCATTCAGTGCTTCGACGTTGTAGTTGTTGCGAGACAGTTGTTCAAACTTAAAACTGGTATGTGCCATCTTTTTTGCCGTTATCCTATGGACACAAGCACGAGTACATGCAGGTTTGTGCACGAAAATGCAGCTGCTCAACTGAAAAACATATAGATCTACGTGACATCCATGTGGTCTTACATTTTCGTGCAATTTTTGTTTGGGCTGCTTGGTGATGTGGATGGTCTACGTAGAGATTATTATTTCTTTTTGGTTGAGATGAATGAGGGCTATTTGATCAAAAATCAAAGATGCTAATATCTGGCCAGTTAGATCGAGGATTACCATAGCTTGAGTCAGTTTGTCGTAATCCTAAGATCTTTGTGTAAAACCACAGTTTACCAAGCCCTCTTGTTAGATAAATCTTCAAAGGCAAAACTGTTGATTTATGTAAAGTCTGCACTATTCTTCTGATGTATGGCGTTTCAAGGTCCCTTTGTTTTTATATCAAAAAAAGAAAAGCCAAAAAAGAAAAAGAAAAAGCAAAAGAAAAAGAAGAGGTTGCATTTCAAACAAATGAATAAAATGTGATCATGTGTTCAAAATAAAAAAGATTTGATTACTTTTAATGAAGAGTGCATATAATTGTAATAAACTTGGGGTGTGTTTGCTTTAAATGAAATATTATTCTGAGAATTAATTTTCTGGACTGTCACACATTTGATTTGCTGAAAATGAAAAACCACTAGTAGTCTAATAAAATATGTATGCTTAAAATTAAGAAAATTTCCTAACTTGAAAATAGTAAAACATTTTTTTACAGATAAAATGATTTCCCAAAATTTTTTTTTACTTTATTGTGAATACATCTTATTACTTCCTTTACATTGGGGATTTTCTCATGAATCATAACTGATCACGATTTTCTTGATGGTAAACATGTGAAATCTCAAGGTCATGTTTTCAAAAATAAATATCGTTGACTTTTTTTTTTTAATTATAAAGAGTGCATATATTTGTAGTACAATTTTGCGAGTGAGATTCATCCTCCTTGTGGGGTTTTATGCTAAGCTCACGTCAAACCTAATTGCCCTTATACTTACAAGTTACAACGCATACTATAAATTGACTTAACATACTGAACAAAACATGTTGTGTGAGCACTTGTATTAACTATATGGCATGTGTACTTCTTTTTAGCACGTACATCCATCCCTGTTGATCAAGGTAATTTGATTTTGTGGCAGTTAACTATCCACTCACATCAAGGTAATCCATTGTCTCATCATGTGATGGTGAACTTGTCATCTTTACTGTGGCAGTTTGACTTCCAATAAGGATTCAAGATTGATGCAATGTGCCTCAGCACGTGGAGGATCCGATTCGATTGATGGTCAATCGAGCAAAAATGCTACAATACAGGCGCCTGCTGCCACCCTTCTGCCGGAAAAAAGGGTATGACGGAGTTACCAGTCAGAAACACCAAATAAATTTTCAGAGAAGTACCGGATGAAGGTACCAAGAGTTAGTTTCCATTGCGCTATCCATGCTCTATCAATTACTCATTGTGAAAGAGTCTTAATATGGTTGAACTCTTGTGCAGGAGACTATCTAGTCATGATAATTCCAACACAAAATGCTTAAACAAAGAACTACTCATTTGACCTGATATGAATTTCATGAATTGCATATAGACAGAGAAACAAAAACATAAGATTGTGTATATGCAGATTTACACAAGACAAAACACTTACCCAAATGGAAGGAGCGGCAACAGCGGAAGGTCACAGTGGTATGCACAGTCAGGTCCTCCAAGCAGATAGTGCATTGGCTCTGGTGATTCAGGGTGCTATTCGATGTAGCGGCAATTTTCTTCAGGAGCAGTTTCTTCTTCACCTCCTTGTTCACAAACACAAAAGATGAGAACGCGCACAGACACACACAACCTTTGCTAGGGTTTTCATTGAGAGCGGAAACGATACGTAAATCGAGGGCGGCCCACAGGCCATATCAGTCTCATTTCACGCTTATAAAACAACGAGGCCACTAAAAAAGGAAAAGAAAGAAGAAGATGAAACGACGCCGCTACTCAATCCTTGCACAGAAACTGGGAAGAAAGTTGATCGGATGGTGAAGACGGGATGCGACGTTGAGCTCTTCTTCGACTAGAACACAGCATGTTGCGGTCACAGATGATGCATCTTCGTTCCGGGTAATTCCTGTCAATATTAGTGGGGTTTCATTAGCAGTTGAATGATGGAAGATGCGCAATCCGATTATGAGTCTTCAGTTTCATTCTTAGAACATCTCGATTCGTGAATGTATCATGCTTAGTTGCCTCGCATTTGTGGTCCTGATCGTGGTATCTCTTGAGCCTTCAATTTTTTTTTTGTCTTATTCAGATCTGTTGAGCTCTTTGCTCCTCCTACCTGTTTTGCTCTGCTTCTTAATATGTTGTTGGAATCCGAGTCAACATGATGAAAGGCCACATGCACATGAAGGAAATTACTCCTTCACATTGAAGAAGGGCCTCATAAACTATACTAGAAGATGAGGGCCTTAACTGAACGACTGTAAGTTGTCACAAGTGCAAGGACAATTTTGAGCACCTCATTGATACATAAGCAGGAAAAAAAAAATGGGAAAGGTAGAGAGAACAATGACAAGGGAAAAGGCAAAACGAGAAATGGTTGTTCATTTCCTTGAAACCCTTAAGCGTGATGTGGCTGTGGCTTTCCATCGGTCTGGTCTAGATCATGAAGAGAGGTCAATGGAAAGAGATCCTCAATGGCTTTCCATCGCGTGACAAGGGCTTATTATATTCTAATAATTTTTTGAACTTTATTATTTTTCTGCCATTTTTCTTTTCTTTCTTTTTCCTTTTTTTTTCTTCTCCTCCTTCCTCTGGCTAGTTGCCAAGGCCGGAGCGAAAAAGGGTGAGGTCGGCCTCGCTCAGGCCGAGCCCCCCCATCATTGCTTACCCAGCCATGGTGAGGTTCGCCTTGCCGGCTCTAGCCAGAGGAAGGAGGAGAAGAAAATAAAAAGAAAAAGAAAAGAAAAGAAAAAAGTAACACAAAAATAAAAATTCAAAACGTATTATAAATATTATTAAAAATTATTCACATCAGCTCCGGTGTCCACATAAGCACTTATTGGCATCCGTGATCAAATTGGCATAGATACAAAAGGTTTATGAATAAATCGGTACAATTATAATATATTTAAGACTTTTTATGATAATTTTTCCTTGTTTGGTGACTGAGGCTAAGCTCTTTTTTGGTTCTCATGCTGTATCTACAGATGGTTGGGCACCTCGTTCGTGCCTTGGTAGTAGATCATCATTTTACCTACAAATTGGAGCAACATTGGCAAACCAATGACCTTTCAACGGAGGGAAGTGGAAGTTGTTGTGCACTTTCGTCCGCACTGCCCTTGGATATGGTTGATTTAGACAACTTCTTAAACCTTCTTTACAGATGGATTGGTCATGGAAAGCGGTTCGGACTTCATAGAGTACCTTGCTACAAGAATGGATCCATTTTTGTTTTCCCCATGTTTAGGTCACTTTGGAATGGAAGGAGCAAAAAGGCTGTTGAGGGAGTATAGTCCTATGGCACGATGATTGTTAGGGTCGCAAAAGCTTTGATAGAGACAATAAATTCCTGAATTCAGTATTAAACGCTTGTTGGCATTCCAGCCTTCCCTTCTCATCTATCCGAAAGACAATTCAATACTTCTTGATCATGAATATCTAAATAATATGAACTGCCATGGATATCTTTGCTTTGGGACAACAAATAGAATTAAGGTCAGCCCATTGGAATGTGTAATATCCGTATAGGGACTTTTTATGTAAAAGCAGCGGCTTTTTTTTTTTTTTGTCTTTCTGCTCTTGTTAAATGCGTGTTTGCACCTCCTCAGGCCTATTTAGTAAAACTCATCCTTTGACAAATCAAAACATAGAGGATGGAAACACTCGAAATTACCTTCAAGATATAAGTGAAACAGATTTACGATTGATAGTTTCCAAAAGTTCAACGAGCACATAAGAAGGGCGATGAGTGATTCTCATCTCACATAACGATAATGGAAATAGATCAGGCTATCGACGTAAAAATTGCCAAAGAAGGATATCCACTGGTGAAAGCTTCTCCCAGAGTTATCAATGTGTAAAGCACTTTAACAAGACCAGCAGAGACCAAATTTGACTATTGAAGTCCTTTAAACTGCTAGATTCATAAAAATTCTCACTCCATCCTTTTCTTAAAGCCGGCTTGTTCCTCAGTAAACTTCTTTAATATCGTTCCCAAATCCAAGCCCGCTGCGCATACTCTGTAAAAGATTTCATCCACCATCAACTATCCTCCCTTATCAAAGGGTCTCTTTCCATTAACCTCTCTTAATGATCCAGACCAGACCGACCGAAAGCCATAGCGAGATCATGCGAATATGCTGAATGCTTAAAAGTAAATTGTTTGAAGGAAAGGAACAACCATTTCTTGTTTTGACTTTTCTCTTGTCATTGTTCTCTCTATGTTTCTTTTTGTTTTTTTTGGCTTATGTATCAACAAGGTACTCAAAATTCCCCTCGCACTTGTCACAACTTACGGTTGTTCAGTTAAGCCCCTCAACTTCTAATTCATTTTAATGGGGCCTCCTTTGATGTGAATGAGCAATTTCCTTCACACGCATGTGGCCTTTCATCATGTTGAATCGAAGTCCAACAACATACTAAGAAGACAACGCAAAACAGATAGGAGGAGCAAAGAGCTCGACTGAGCTGAAAATTGCATGAAGACTTACTGGAGAGCTCATTGAATAGATAAGGACCGAGGAGATTGTAATTCTAACTAATTTGCAGTCCACTCCAGAAGTATACAATTCCCCAGTCCTGATCTTCCACAGATAAAAGATCAACTCAAGCTCATCATAAGAAGAACGAAACAAATCTCATGAAACTAGGGAAATGTGATCTCTTTCCACCACAAAGTCTAAGAAACTTAAAATCACTAAGTGCAGAGACCAGAGACTAGCGACAACTTAATCCACTTTACATCATACGAGAAATAGGGCAACATCTTGCCCCCATCCCGTCTGTTTCACCAGTAACAGAACCAGCAAAGCCAAGACCAAAATCCAAAAGGAAACAAGCCACGAGTCAATAATCATAGCAGATTCTAGAATTACGGTGTATATGAATTTACAAGATCCCATGAAACCGATAATGCAGGTTCAAAACAACTCCAGGCAAATAAGGAAGACTACTTATTACCATTCGGGCAGGTGGCTCCTGCGCATATCCCTAGATCCTTGCACGGGCACCTGCTCTGCTGATCCTAGGAGCATTGGTCGGGAAGGTCCTCCAGGCTCCTTCCTCCACCGCCTGGCACACCGGACACCGCATTGCGTTCGCGGCATTGAAAGCCCAGCCCAGGCAATCTGAATCAGAAACAATCGTAAAAAGCAAAAATGATGCATAAGCTCAAGAGATACCCCCATCAGGACCAAAAATGCGAGGCAACAAAGCATGATACATTCACAAATCGAGACATTCTAAGAATGCAATCATAAACTAGACACAAAGATACAATCAAAGTGTTCCAATTAATAAGGATATACCAGGTAATATCTTTTCTACACATCATCATCCATCACCATTGATGTGATTGGTTAGTTAATTGCTACAAATCAAATCACCCTGATGGGCCTGATCAAAACGGATAGATGCACTTGCGAACAAGAAGTACACGGAGCAGATAGTTAATACGCGTGCTTAAATAATGTGTTTTGTTCAGTATGTAAGTATAAGTGGCAATTCATAATGTGGGTTATAAGTAGGTGGGCAATTACGTTTGACACGAGGTTAGCCTAAAACCCCACTAGAAGGATGTATCTCCCTCATAAAATTCTACTATAGCTATATTCACTCTTTATAAAAATAAAAATAAAAATAAAAATAAAAATAAAAATAGTCAGCAATATTTATTTTTGAAAACATAACCTTAAGATCCCATATGTTTACCGTAAAGAAAATCATGATCGGTTTTGATTCGTGATTAATTCCAAACATAAAGAAAGGAACACGATGTATTCACGATAAAGAAAAATGTTTTCTAGAAAATCACTTTTTCGAAGAATAGTGTTTTTCCATTTTCAAGTTAGGAGATTCTCCTTAAAAAAAAAATTCAGCAATCAAATGCATGAAAGTCCAGAAAATTAATTCTTGGCGAATTATTTCATTCAAACAAACACATCCTATGTTGTAAATCAATTGACAAATCTTGAGATTGACTTAGGTGATGAATTGCAATCTAAAGACAATATCACCATCGGATACAGCTGCTGTTGTAGCCTAATTTTCTTCTTTCTTTTTATCTTCATTTCTATCGTGGGATTTATCTTCTCTTTTTCTTTTTCTATCTAACAACGGGGCTTGCTAAACTATTGTTTGAGACAAAGATCTTAGGATTAAGACACACTGAATCAAGATAAAGTAGTCCTAGATCTAGTTGGCCAGATATTTGCATCTTTGATTTTCGATCAAATCCCTCATGTATCTAAACCAAAATTTAACCATAATTTCTACGTAGACCATCCACAACACCAAACACCCGCATCAAAAAAATTCACGAAATCGTAAGACCACATGTATTTCACGTAGATCTATATGATTTTTTTTTCCAGTTGAGTAGGTGAAATTTCGTGCACAAACCTGCATATACTCGTGCTTGTGTCCGTAGGGTAATGACAAATATATAAGTCTGAAGTTTGAACAACTCTCTCTCTCTCTCTCTCTAGCTCTCTCTCTCTCTCTCTCTCTCTCTCTCTCTCTCTCTCTCTCTCTCTCTCTCTCTCTCTCTCTCTCTCTCTCTCTCTCTCTCAACAACGTCAATTGAATAAGCACTCAGTCAAAACATACAGGCACACATAGAAAAGAAGGAATAACAAAAGCATATGAGTTTATATAAGCAGATTTACACAAGACAAAGCACTCACCCAAATGGAAGGTGTGGTGACAGCGGAGGGTCACGGTGGTGCGCACGGTCAGGTCCTCATGGCAGCTATTGCATTTGCTCTGGTGATTCAGAGTTCTATTCGATGTAGCGGCCATTGTCTTCAGAAGCAGTTTCCTCTTCACCTACTTGTTCACAAACACAAAAGATGAGAACTCACACACAAACACACACAACCTTTGCTAGGGTTTTGATCAAGAGCGAAAAGGGTGAGAATGAAAGAGGTTATGTAAATCGAGGGGGTCACAATGATGGTAATGAGAGAATCAGGCAACTACATACAAGGCATGTATAATTTGGGTTGGCATGTGGAAGTCATGGGTGGAAGTGCATTCAATGCAAGAGAAGAGACGGACCAAATTTGACATGGTTGGTGCAACTTTCCATTGTTTTGTTGCAGATTTTTGGGAGTGGGCCCAAAATTCCGAGGATGACACTAGTAATAAATGATGTAGAAATTACTCATTTAACCTATGGTTTATATATCAAATTAAATTTGGACCGCCAGATGGGATAATACCCATCAATTTCAATGGTTTGGATTTAATTTGACTCATTCATAATACTCATCTAACAATTTCTCTGATCGATTTGAATTTGCGAATCTAATTTGGAATCCATTATTCTTGATTTAGAATAGCGACAATGTAAGGCCTTCTCCTCTAGTGCCCTCTATATCACTAGCTCAATAAAACTATCCCTCACGAATCGCAATCGATACCTACTCCCTGTGTGGAAAAAAAAAAACTATTCCTTATGTGAAGTTATTTGTGCATCAGGGTTAGTCAAGAGACTTACGCAATATTTATAGAGTTTTAAGCCACATACCCTCTCCTTATAGGCCGAGCATTATTTAGCTCACACAAGTCAACCTCATAAGAGACAAATTAAGAATCTTTTTATATTATTTTATTAGACCATTTTTGTAGAATGGTAAATTATAATTTCATTTAATATAACCCACATTAGAAAAACTCTTACAGTAAAAGGATGATTTGATAGGTCCAATTTTCTACCTTAGATCTTTCTCCCCATTACAAAAGATGAAAGGCCACCAAAGATCTGAGATTCATTAATTCGATGCAATAAAAAAGAAACTCAAAATGTTTAAAGAGCACTACACAAAATGGAGAGCACGATACACTTCCACATAAAAAGCTTATACAACGGAAACGCAATGATAACAATAAAAAATTTGAACACAAGGACATGCTTAACACAATCAAAATGATCCAACTTATGAGGTACTTGGTATGGTTGAAGTTTCAAATGGCCGCTGCACCGAACACCACTGTGAACCATCATCAATCAGAAGACTTCTTGATTTCATAATAACCAAATATTAGGTATTCAAATAGATCTCGACATATCTGGCAAGTTCAGGCCAGACAGATCATGATTCTCGTCTTGTTGTTCATGCTTTTGAGTTCATGTCAAAGAGTTTCAATTAAGCACATGAACCTGTTAGGGCTAAGAATACATGATGGAACCTTGATATTCCTAGTAAGAGGCTTCCAAGATTTGTCCATGAAATCTTCCATGCTTATTCCACCATCCTAAGCATCCGCCTGGTCTTCTTTCCTTCCACAGCCACTGCGTGGGGTCGAAGTCCCCAACTTGGTTCCTCAAGAGCATTGACTTGTTTGCCTTCATCAAGGCCAAATCGTGGTCCATCTTCGACCCACCGTTCCCACTGCCACCCCTATCGCCCGATCGTTGCATTTTAGAACACAACCGGATTGATTTGTACCCCCTTAAAGCATCCCTTTGGAGTCCGAGGATGTGCTCGGCCCTGTCAAATCCACCATCGACTGGTTGTCTGGTGTGGGAGGCATGAGGACTGCTTTGGCCAAAGAACTTGCCAGTTATGTCCAGATCATCGTCTTAGGATATGCTGATGACGAGGCATCTGGATGTCTGCCTCAAGAAAATCAAGGCACTTCAGTGCTCTTATTTGGAATTTTCCCTATGTTTAATGTCAAGAAAATCGTGATCTATTTGATTTATGATATAAGCCCAATATAAAGGAAGTAAAAGCAATTCTATTACAACTATATGCACTCTTCTTAAGAATTTGTTAGCTCTTTTTATTTTGGACACATCAACACATTTTATTTATTTGGCTGAAATGTAACCTCTAAATTCTTCGCTTTTCTTTTTTGTTATTCTGAAAAACGAACCCTAGAATGTCATACATAAGAAAAACAGGGCGAACTTCGGAGAACTCAGCAGTTTTTCCTTTGAAGATTTATCTAATATGTCTTGCTAAATTGTGGTTTTAGACAAAGACCTTCAGATAACGACACGCTGGTTTAAGATAGAATAGTCGATCGAAGAAGCACACAGTAACACATAAACAAAAAGAAGAAGCCAATAGAAAAATGTATGTAAATGCGGATTTATGCTAGGTGAAACACCCATCCAAATGGAATGTGTGGCGGCAGCGGATCATCACAGTGGTGCGAACAGCCAAGCCCTCCAAGCAGATGGTGAACTGATTCTGATGGTTCACAGCGGCGTACGGTGCGGCGGCCATTTTCTTCAGAAGTAGCTCATTCACAAACACAAAAAATCATAACACGCACACGGACACACACAACCTTTGCTAGGGTTTTGATTGGGAGAGCCAGAGGTGAAAAATGGAAGAGGGGACGACATGAATATGGCGGGGGCATAATGATGGAAATGAGATAATCAGGCAGCCTCATACAAGGCATGCATAATCAGGGTTGGCACATGGAAGCCATGCGTGGAAGTACATTTAATACAAAGAAAGATACGGACCAAATCTGATATGGATTGTGGATTTCTTTACTGTTTAAGTTGCAAATTTCATGGGGTAGGCACATAATTCCGATAATGACACTAGTGAAAAAATGACGGGGAAATTACTCATTGAACCTATTGCTTATATGCTAAATCAAATTTTTACCGTCAGATTGGATAAGACCAATCCATCTCAAGGGTTAAGTCTTGCACTGTTTATTTCCTGATTGGCTTGACTTAATAAAATGAATTTAAATGACATTTGGTAATTTTTGGAGAGTAAATCTTTTTTCAGACATTCCATAGGTTGAATATGGGGGACATAGCTGGCCATTTTCCATTATTAAGGTCCGTTAACTAAGTTACTCTGTTAGAGAGTGAAACCCAAATTGGATGTTTTTAGGTGCTTTTCGCGTTATCAATCATCTAAATGAGCCGCGCTTTTTCCACTCCTTTTTTAGCTTCGACACTCCTTATTTTTTATGTTTTGATAATGTTAATCCTTGTGTGGCCCACAACTTCTATCACTTTTTTTTTGTTTTGTTTCTTCTTTTCTTTCTTTGCAGGTCTAACCTTCATTTTTTTCTTAGTTCTCTGTTAGAGACAATTCTTTCTTTCCATGTTTTTTACATCCCTAATCTCGTCTTGTTGTTCATGAATTTGAGTTCGTGTCAAAAAGTTTCAATTAAGCACATAAACCCGTCAGGGCTAAGAACACATGATGGAACATTGATCTTCCCAGTGAGAGGCTTCCAAGATTTGCCCATGAAATCTTTCATGCTCATTCCACCATCATAAGCATCCTCCTGGTCTTCTTTCCACAACCACCGCGTGTGGTCGAAGTCCCCAGCTTGGCTCCTCAAGAGCATTGACTTGTTTGCCTTCATTAAAGCCAAACCGTGGTCCATATTCGACCCACCAGTCCCACTACCACCCTTGTCGCCCAATCACTGCATTTCAGAGCACAACCGAATTGATTTGTACCCTCTTAAAGCATCCCTTTGGAGTATGAGGATGTGATCCCCCTTGTTGACTCCGCCATCGGCTAGTTGTCCGGTGTGGGTGGCATGAAGACTGTTTTGGCCAAAGAACTTACTAGATATGTCTAGCTCATCATCTCAGGATATGTTGACAATGAGGCGACTAGATGTCCATATCAAAACTTGACAGCTTGAGGCGAGGGCCGAGGACGACATAGAGGATAATGTTTTTATGGGACTTGTTGGGGTTGTCATTATATAGTTACCTAGTCTTTGTGCATCCAATTTTTACTAGTGTGAATGCAAGCCTATGGGAGTTCATGGTATTGTAAAATAAAAATTCACAATAGCAATACAATGTCCTGAATTACAAAAAAAAAAAATTTGTTGAACCTCGGATCCGTAAGAGAATTTCATGCAAAATAGAGAATAGAGAAGGTAGAAGGAGGAGGAAAGTGGGACCCACAAGAAAAGAAAAAGAAAAAGAAAACAAAAGGAGTGAGAGTTACAAATGAAGTGGTGGGCCTAGCAAGGGTTAATATGATCAAAACATAAAAATGATGAGTGTCTAAGCCAAATAAGGAGTAAAAAAAGTGCAATTCTAAATAAATCATGACAGTTCAACAAAAAAAAAATTAAACCGTGACATTAAAATGCATTTTTTGTATTGTTTGAACGTTGAGTGTAATCCATAAAAAATATATGTAAATAACTAATTTGGATGGAAGAAAACATCGTAGTTTCAAAACACCTATAATTTTCCCAATCACATATATGTGCATAGTTTAGGTGAAACGGAATTCAAGCAAAAAATCTATTGTGTTTCATGGTTTTGAATATAAAAGTATTTCTAAACCAATCGAAATATTGATTTTGCGTCGATAATACTTCACTTAATTTTTTCCCAGAATTTTTTTTTATCATGTTTAGTTTGCAATTGAACAATTCAAGGTTAGTCAATGCTTTTCAAATGATTAGTCGAAAAATACTTGGGCTTCTTAGCGTACCTAAAAAGTATCACATGGACAAATTTGAGCAAATCAGTAATGTTTTATATTTTGACACTGGTCTACAAAAGCATAGAAAGCTTAACCTGATAATTACAAATGGATCACATGCTATATATATATAATTCGATATAATATTTTGGCAAATAGATCTCAGTATGTAAAGCATTATTGAAGAGAGAACTACAATAATGGTACGCAATGTAATGTTTTTCGTAGTTGGTAACCCCAAATGACCTGGGATCAATCCGATGTCGAGCCAACAATGCCTTAAATTTGACAATATATATAGTATTATTTTTTTTTTGTCTGGTTCTATCGTATCATATTCTACTATATAAGCCACACTGCGTGTGCTATGTGCCATGTGCAGATTGCGAAATCCTGCTTCCTCCTCACGTGTCCCCACCCCACTCTCCCGAATGTGGGGATTCGAACCCCCCATCCCCCCTTTCCATTTGGGAAGAGTGGCTACAAGGGCAATCCCCTAGTGATTGACTATATATCTAGTTCTCTAATGTTGTTTCATAGGGTTAGGACATCTTATATTCGATTATATATCTAGTTCTCTAATCTCTATGATGTCCCCAAAAAATAACTACATATGGTAAATTTTCACTAATATCTCAAAAACGGATTTCCTACTTTATAATGCATCGCTGTAGATGTTCTCCTTAAAATGTCCCTAACCGTTCACTATGAGATAAGCATTAAAGCAATGCATGGTTAAGATATATCCTCCATTAATTCCAACCTACTTTCACCACCTTTTTGTTTTTCCTTTTCTTTTACAATTTTACCTTTTAAATAGTATGTTTGTGTTGATATCATTTATAAGATCCTATTGTTTAATTTCATACAAAGATTTTGAAAACTCATTTGTGCTAATTTGCATTTGCGCGAATTCTCGTTCTAAATAGGGCATGTATAACAACGATTTTGATCAGAAAAAGTGATTCTTATTAAAATTTTTTTTTTTTGCCTGATTTACTTCCCTAGATGAGTTTTAAAGAATCGGAAAGTGTTTGATAATTGTAAAAAATTTATGTTCCTAGAACATAAACGCATGTGGTAATTGCACAAAATTTTGTTCCCGAAGACAATTTCTCATCCTAATTTTTGTCATTCAAGTCAAATAATTACATAGTTACTTTGTGAAATTTCATCCTATGTTTTGAATTAATTAAAGATTAATTCAAATTGATTCTCTTATATAAGATATTGCATATTGTATATGACATTTTTTTTGTACTATTCTGTCTAATTGTCGTGTCATAACAAGTCATTTTAAGATTAAAAAAGGAGAGACCGTGTTAGATTAGCGTGTAATTTCATATTAGCTTGAGTCCTCTCAAGCCTATATCAAATCGCATCAAGAGAATATCAAATTCAATGTTACTGTGATCGGTGGCATGTGTATGTGTGCATGCAAATGAAGTCGCTACCAATCTTTGAGGAAGGTAGCTTGGAAACTTTATCAAATATTTAGGAGAAACCGTTTGATTCCATATAACCAACACCTTTTTGTCACCAAAATTGAGTGTTTTCTAAATGGGTTTCATGCAAATTCTCAGTTCATTTTTAAGCCTATGAGGTAAGCCAATGCTAAGTGTTCAAGTATGTTAGTTTTGTCTTTTTCCAAATTTTCTAAGACTTTTGACTAAGTTTAAAGTATCGAAACCTAGAAATTCACAACCAATAAAATCAAGTGTGCAATAAAGGAATCATGACATTGATAAATCTCATCATAAAATTCTAATGAAGCCCTAAGAGTTTAGAGAAATGTGGTTCGGATTTAATTTCAAAGGTATTAATGATTTTCCTTAAAAAAAATCTATGAAATCTATGACCAAATGTATGAAAGTAAGTTCAAACTAGCCTAATCTAAGCTTCTTCTTCTATTTTTAGGGATTTTAAGAAATTTTTTTAATTTTTTAGAATTTTTTTGTAATTTTTTGTAATTTTTATTTTTATTATCTTGTATATTTTTTTTGAAAATAAGATCGCGTTCTGTTTTAAGTCGAAGAAAAAGTGATGAGAGAGTTGAAAGGGAAAAAGGGGAGATGTGAGATTTTATTTTGTTTTGAAATTCTCAAAAGTGATTCTTTTTTTTTAGAACCAACTTCTTTTTTGTTCTTATTTTTACTCCAAAACTATTCCTGGGAACAAAATCAAAATCAAAATCATTTACATTACCAAACATGATTTTCATCCTTTTTTGTTTTGAGAAACATAATTAGAAAAGTAGAAGGGTTGCTATGCAAGCTCCTAATTACATGACTAGGTGTTTTTTGCATCCTATTTAATCGGCCACACATAGTAATTTCGCTCATAATTGAGTTCGAAGAAATAAGACTCGAAGATCCATACGACATGATAATTTTTTGGTTCAAATTTTGCGATTGTAAAATGTGAGACATTAATAGCTTCACCTAGGGATGTAAAAAAATGAGTCACAGATCAATATTTTAACTCAATTGGATGGGTCATTCAAGTTTCGAATATAGAATATCCCAACAAAGATTGATATTATTGGGTCTGCAATAAGCACACTTTCAACCCATTTGATAAAAATATTAAAGTTAAGAAAACATATCTAAAATAGAATTAGTAGAGAGAGAAAGTATCCTTCGTTTCGACCACTACTTCACATCACTTGAGGAGGAACATCCCGCCGACATTGGAGATGGCAATGGCTGGATTAACTTTTATAGTTGCGTTTACAGTATACTAGGTTCATGTGTCCTTATTTTCAATTATTACCACCGTCTTGCCACTTGACACATTTGACTGCGGGTCTCCGTTCTTACGGTACACAACAACTCACCTTTGATTAAGCCCCTCAAGAGACATTCATCTAGTCCAATTATCTCCCTACATCTTATCAGAAATCCTTTCCTACATGCATCGAAGCAAATGTAGGCCTTATCAAATAATGATAGTAAATTTGATAGTGATTGTTTAAAAAAAAAAATTTTGGTCGGAATTTGGTAGTGATTCTTGACACTTAGATTTTGACGACTCATAAAGGTATTCGTTGCATAGAAAACAAGGGGTCGACCTGGTCCATAAACAAAAATATTAAATTGCATATAGATTTTACAAGCATTTGCATTAACAGCTAATTAAGCCCATATAGTTTGCATGTTAATTGGACTGGCGGCGGATGGCTTAAAGTGAATGGCCTTGAAATTAATTAACATATTCAACTGAGCAGTATTAAAGTTTGGTCAAGCCCACACAATTGATATATGGCCGAAATTTGCAAAGCTGAGTTGGAATAATTGGATTAGTCTCAAATAGTATACTTGGGAGATGATTCAGATTATTTTATTAAAACTCAATTAGAGGAATAAAATTGACTAATTTGAATATTAGAATTAAGAAATAGGATATCTTTGCCACAACACCAAAGTTGATGAGAGAGAGAGAGAGAGAGAGAGAGAGAGAGAGAGAGAGAGAGAGAGAGAGGATATTGAGATCTTTTACACTAGTGAGCTTAGTCACATGGTCGACCAGCAACGCCAGGCACGATCAGACCAGTCACCCGGTACCGTTGTAATGTCCAGACAAGTTTCAGCTAGTCACACGACCAGATCTACCTCGCACAGTTGCCTAACAATTTTGCAGTACTTGACTGTCTCCCTGCCGGTTCTCGGAGAAATTCCAGCGAGTAAACAACTCTCCAGCGGCACCCCAGTCGACTCGTCCAGCACTTGTGGTTGTGTTTGCTTTTTCTGGCGAACACCAGCCTTGGAGCAGCTGTTGTCATTGATATCACAGCCCCTCACCGTCGCACACCCCGCTGCAGCCAGCCGCTGCCCCGTCAGTCATCGTGACTCTCCTGAAGCTAGTCCGTTTGGGAAATAAATTCTCCAAGTTAGATCATTCTGAAACTGAACTCCATTGATAGTTAAAATTGCATTTTTAGGAGCAAAGACCTTCGATTTGCCACCGAAGCAACACAATATGAGAATGGATGACTTGCATGGATTCGTGATGAAGAAGAGATCCGAAACCTTCGATTTGGGGCTTGCACGGACTTGCCACCGCCACACTGTAGATTTCGTTGTTGGGGCTCATAATTTGGATATGGGACAAAAGAAACGATTCAGGGTAATTCTCTCTCTCTGGACAGCGCACATATCTTGATCAATATATGAAGCCAAGATATTCCGAACTCTCTATTCTTTCGTTTCTCTATCGGATTTGGTTCTCTCTACCTCAAACATCATCTTGATCTTCCGCTCTTCATCTCTTGAGCTTTCCCATCCAGCCCGACAATCGGCATTGTTCGCCAGAGGTTTAAACTTGTTTCGACGCATCTATGACGGTCTCGGTGGAGTTAATTTCTACAGTCTGATTTCAGCATCTTCTTGATTGATATGTTGGCTCGGTCCAATCAAATCAAAAGCTCTCAACATTTTGGATTGACTTGTTCAGTTCAATTGAGCAGTGCCAGTACGGCAATCATTTTTTCTTTCAAGCTCAATTCTTCTTTACTTAATGCCAAATGATAGATCGAGGGAGGCGAGCGGAGACCAACGCAACCTTTACCCATCAGCACCGGCTGCTTAGGCTTAGTATAATCTTTACTTAACATGTATAATTTATCTATGGAATAGTTTATTATGTTGATTGTACGGTTCTTCAATGTGATTGTAAAAAGATAGCTGACTTAGTCCATAGAACTATATAATCGCCCATCAGATTTGAGTCTATTATCACTTGCTAAGGGGAGGAGAGTAAGATGTTGAATGGCTTAACATAAATGGGAGATCCTGGTCCTTAGACGGAATTTTACTTGTCTGGCCTCCGAGCAAGCCTACGTGAATATATTGGTGATCAAAAGGGCGGGCGATCCTGTTGGTCACCCATCTTTTATACTACTCGACCTGAAAATTGTTATACAAATGTGATACCTCTTGCCCACTGAAGCATAGAGTACCCGGGAAGCTTCAACAACCAAATGAACCGGCCGCCTGGTGTATCAACCGATAGCTACATCACACTTGACTCCCTAAAAAGGCAATAAGACTCTTAACTGGACAACTTCCCAATGCTCTAATGTTGGCGATCAGTATGGAAACAAACCGTCCATCTGATTTCCTCTGTCCGATCACTCCGACAGGTCCTCAAACGGATTCCTCACCATCTGACAAAATATTCTCTGAATCATCTATTCCATCTCCCGGCTGGACATCCGTACTTAAAGGTAGCACTTCACCCACGTCGGGTAACTGGACGTTGGCCATTCTAGATCCATCAACTTGAAAAGTCATCTGCTCAGCTGGTAGCAGGCCACTTGAGCTGAAACGACTGTTTGGAGTATGTATCACTGCGCGTGCTGGTGGAGATGGTAGTACATCCATTGACCACCCCACAGGAGCTGCACCAGCTAAGCGTCCAAATAAGCTCCCAGCACTGGCTCTCCGAAGGACAAATTGTAACCAATAACACAATTAGATCATCACCCTTTTAAGTTGTGAGTTGACAATATTTTTCACCGACAGAATCATGCTGAGAAAATAAAGGATGGAGGGCATAAATGCAAGAGTGCTACTTAAGTGTAGCATCTGTTCTTCATCATAAACATATCTATATCTAACAAGAAACAGTGGAGCATTGACAGGATAAGGAGAAGATGCTGGCACAAAATAAGAGAATGATCGACTATTACCAATCAATAATGAGGAGGATGTTTTTGGGAACGAGGAGCCCCTAGTTTGATAATTGTTTACCTGTTATTGGAAATGGGGTCCCCCGAAAACGCAACGTCCAGTGCTTCAAGTCCAACAGCTTGGATTCTGTTCACCTCTTGAGGAAGTGGATCATAGTGTTCATTGGGGCCAACATTACAGTGAAATGAATTTCTGTAATTCAGCCTTCTGTAGACATCAAGGCGAAGATGAGTGATCCTAGTCACACCAGAACCATTAACTGAACCCATCATCATATGGGTGGTTTCTCTACGGCGGTATTGAAAGGAGTAGGGGTGTCTAATAGGACCACCATCTGCAAAATATAGCGCTGAATTAGAAACCCACTAAAGCTACCACATTCATCAGCACACGTGCCACCAGAACTTACTTCCAAGTGATAAAGATCCGCTGAACCTGCAAAAGTTAAAAAAATATTGTAAGCGGGAAGGAGAGAACACCATATAAGGAAACTGATTTTTAAAGCAAAGAAACAGAAGATTGTAGCAAGGTAGCCTAGTTCAAATTAGCTAAATACCAATGTGTACTCTTATAGTACTCCAAATCACTGCATGGACACATCTAACTGTTTTGGTACGGTCAAATGACTAGTCTGAACCCCAAAAAAATGTCCCAGACACCACAGATAAAGTTTTCCTGGAGCATGCAGGTTGAGAACTTAGCAATGCTTCCATACAAAACAATCATAAAATAGAAAGAAATCAGTGCAAATACAGGGTATTTTTCATCCCTCCCATGATCAAGATTGATGACTACACGTTTGATTACATCTACACGCCACACATGATCTCTTTAACTCCAAAGATAATATATTCATGTGAAACAACATCAGACTAACAAATATATCTAAGAAGAGATGCCGCATTTATGGTGTTCATCTTAATTTGCAACCACTTACTTTTTCTTCTGTCAAAAACCACTACTTACTTTTTCCTTTTGCAACTACTTCATGAAAACTTTCCAAAGTTTATCTGCATTTCATTTGGCCAAAAAATAAGAAATAAAATAATGCCACTGTGCTAAGAAAGTGAATAAAAAGAAAAAATGAAGCAGAAAGAATAAGAACTTCACTGTCCCCTACTTATAGCAGTCTTTTCTCCAATATTTACTTCATTTGGTCTGCACCTGAGCCCTTTTTCTTTCGAGTATTGATGAAGAACACTAGACTAGAATATCCACACTTCTTTTGCATAATCTGATGCATCCTTTTATGAAGACCTTGGTCACAATATAAAAGTAATGCAACAAACTGTAATGACCTAAAAGGGACTTCCTTCCAGTTAAATGTTCCTAACACACCGACAGGCCACTATCTAAACAAGCATTCTAGACAAGAAAATTTGTTACATAACAAAAAAGTTCAGATGCAGATCATCAAAGCTGCGAAATTATGTGACATCAGTAGGAGGGAAAACAAGATCCCAAGCCAACAAATTTTCTAGCAGCCTAGCACTACGATGGCATTTATTTGATATAACCTCAATTACAATGTGGAATTGCTCCTCTTAAGTAAACTTCCCTCTGAATTGTATCCTAGAGAGAACCATTATTTATAGCTTGAGATTCAAATCTATTTAAGAGCCTGGACTATCAAATACAAGACACCCATGAACTCACTACCCACTCCACCATAGGACCCCTGCTGTGAAGTCCGTCCAGAGATGGGACAATAACTTACAAATTCTATAACTTGTTTATGGAATAGGTGACAGCTATCAGAAAGGTTCCTATTTAGGCCTCACAGCCTGATGCAATCAAACAATTTCATGAAGAGTTCAAACACAAAAATCCATTCCATAATAAACTCGCAATGCATCCAGAAATGATGATGCACCTAATTGGCTTTCTATGGAAACTGAGAAACTTATAATAGGATGAAAAAATGCATCAAGCGTTAACAATGTATACTCCAAAAGGTTAAAAACTCAATAGTAGTAACTGATGATCACATAAATCAGAGTACCAGAACCAAACGCATAGCTAGCTGTACTCAATACAGGCCAGTTCGCTATTTCTGTAATTCCTTGAATTCTCCTTTGTTATTGAGGATCATCAAGATAAGCAGGAAAATCATACCAGGTAAAGAAGATTGAAAATTGCAAAAATTGTTTGCTTCAAGAAAGTTGCTACTGAGCCAAAGAAGGAAGCTTAAGGTCTGTGTAATGCTAGTATTTATCATGTAACCAAGGTTTGACATATAAGGGAAAGAAAATTAACAATAAAACATCCAAAAAATTATATAAGAAATGGTAACCGTTAATTGTAAAAACAAGCATTTACACTTCTTACAAACATGGTAAAAGTAACATTCTGAAAGCTCAAGGAAAATCCACACTTACCATCCCTGATCAAGGTTCCCGTAAATTCCAGATGTTGGCTGCTGCACAAATCCAAAAGATTTGACTTGAGAAAACAACTATCTATTGTACAATGTCACCGGTATGACAGTAAAATTATCACCAAGAGTAAAATCAATGAAAGACAAACTGAAGCACAAAGGAAAATCATCATACTATGGTCAAAATAATGGCATTATATTTTTGAAAAAAAAAAAACAGAGGTCTTGATCAATTCAAAGAGCTTCCCTTAAACAAAGGAATAATGACGAACTAAAGCAAGAGACAGCAATGAATTGAACTGAAGTGAAGTTTATGGCAGCTAGATAAGCCTATTATCATCTCGATTGTCAATGACGCAGGTTCTTTAATGATTTCCAGACCACACCCTCTTTATTAATACGTGGGAAAAACATTGTACTATTACTGATGGGCCACTTTTGGAGAAGTACACTAGCGGAAGTCCTCTCTTATACCTATCAATATCAACATCACCTTATCCCAAACCAGTTGGAGTTGGCCGTCGATGAACCCAAATAGAAAAACATAAAATATACTAAAAGAAAAGCAAAGATAGGAATACAAATATAAATACATATAGGGAAAAAAGACTAAAAAAGACAATCTAGAACGTAGAAAATCTGCCCATCCACAATGCGAATAGCTTTCCTCCACTCCATCCTAAGACAAACAGTACGCCAATCTATTTCCCATTTAATTAAATCTTGTCTTGCTACTTTCCTCCAAGTAAGTTTCGACTGCCCTCTTCCTTTCTTCATGTCATGCTCTCGGTAATAAACTTCTGATCTTACCCGGGTATCTAAGGACCTACGGAAAATATGTCCAGACTATCTCATTCTATGTTCTCTCCTCTTCTCTGCCACCGGTATTATTCCAACTTTTCGTCAAATATCTTCATTTCTTATCTTATCCATTCTTATATGATCACATCCACCTCAACATCCTCATTTCTACTACCTTCATTTTATGTTCATGTTGCTCCTATGCTAGCCAACATTCAGCTCCGTATAGCATTACAGGTCTTATTGCCGTTCTATAAAATTTTCTTTTTAACCTAAGAGGGATTTTGCGATCACACAAAAACTCTGATGCACTACACCATTTCATCTAATCTACTCTGATTCTATAGCTGACATCCCCATCAATCTCTCCTCTCTTTTACAAAATTGATCCCAGATATCTAAAAGCATCTTTCTTAGGTACCTTCTATCCAAACATATTCACGAATTCTTGATCTTCTCCTCTTATCATGGTGAACTTACACTTCATGTATTCCGTCTTACTCCGACTTCACGTAAATCCTTTAGACTCTAATGTGTTTCTCCATAATTCTAATTTAGCGCTAAACCAAGCCCTAGTCTCATCAATAAGCTCCTCTCTTATGCCTAATAGAAAATATTTTCTAGACCCGTTGAGCGGTTGACATGGTGCAATTAACCCATCATATTGCCAAAATCATATACATCTCCATAGACTATCCTTTTTTTTTTTTTTTTTGGTTTCAGACATAGACTGTCTTTTGAAACGCTAAAACTATCCATTTTTTCCTAGCCAACTTCTTAACTTCTAGAGAAAAGCATGAGAAATGAGTAGTGGCAGTAACAACTTTTTTACTGAATTTTATTGAATAACAGCTTCTCTAAAAAATTTGACCTCTCTTCCATTGTTCCCTCTTTATGGTCAAGGACAAGAAAGGCATGAACGGAAACAACAAATTCAGCATCAATTCAGAACAGGACTTTCTATATAATTATCCAGTAACCATTCCAGCTTTTATTAAACAGCCAAAGCAACCATACCGGCCTCAGTTGGACCTAGATGATGCATGGCTATTACAAGCAACTTTGATGAAAAATATGCAATTCAAGGTCCAAGAAGACACTTCCGATATCAGTCTGATGCTCTAGTAGAGAATTCTTGTCTTCGTCAATATTCATGTAGGACAAGATGGTTTAACAATGGCAAAGAACAAATTATACCTCTATGTTACAATTTCCAAGCAAATAAATTCACTTCTTGGTTTTATAAGAGTTTAGTCAGAGTGGCTCTTACTTTTTGCTTTTTCAAATATCGGGGCACATGTACGTTGACTATTCATTTTATGACTAAGGGCACAGTTGCAGAAAGCGTAGCTACGTGAAGCCCATGGAATGGCCCACAAGTCCCATGAACCAACTAAGTCCAAGCCTTTGGTTTGTACAAGCAGCCCTGAATTACAGCAGGTCGCACGTAATTGGCAGAATTTGAACGGGGTGGTGCTCTCCAACTCTTGAGCTGCAAATTCTCCGACAACCCAACCAATCACGCCGACCTTGAGGGATTACTTTGACTTTTTTAAATTGAGTGTTTTCTGACAACAATGCATTACTTCAAACATATTCTTTCATTAAATTACATAGGCGTAGACAAGGAGATACGCAATGCACCTTCTTGCGAATAATACTACTTTAGGATATAAAAGGTCCGGCAACGATTAATTCAAGCTAGACCTAGGAAGAGAATGATGACCATTTTCCTTATATAAAATCTTTAGTCCACAGGAAAGCTAAATTGAGGACAAAGTGGAAGATGAACAAAATGCATATTCGAAACATAAAGAGTGCTCCAGGGCACAAGGCTCCTTGTACTGAGCATCTAAGGAGAAGTTGAAATGCGCAAGCTACCTCTAGTTTCCCCAAGAGGTTGTTTCCGTGACTTGGACTCATAACCTCAACTACAATGAGCAACCTTTTACCTCTACACTAGGGCTAACCCTAAAAAATGAATATTAGAGATAAAAAGGACTCCATTTGCCTTTATGATGGTTACATTCATAAAGTTTTATCTTCAATTCGCTAAACAAAATAAACAAGCGGGTGTCACTATATGAAGGCTGGTTTTTTTTTTTCCATGAATGGTCTGACAAGATTACCAAGAGTAAGCAATGCATTCACAGGCAATGGAGATATTTGAAAAGGTACATAAAGGTTTAGAAATTTGTATCATCATGTAGTTGCTATATGTATGCTAAAAGACGTGAGAAAGGCGAAAGAAGTGATAAAAGACTTTCTTTCTTCTGACTCCTTTAGAAAAAGAGTTCATTTAGGTAATTCATGTCAATTCGTGTAGATTGACAACCTCATAATTTTGATTTAGAAAGTCAAATGATTGATTATTGATTCGACGAAAACATGTTATCATCCTTGTATTTGAGTCAAATGTATCATGCCGTGTCACATTTTTGGTGTTTTCTCTCTAGACATTTAACCGTGCCTCATGACAATTGACTCATAAACAGGTCATATTTATTGCCACCCTTATCAACTAATAAGATCAAACATAAGTCTTGTTGACATCTAATTCATTTAACCCCTCCGATACGCCCAAGATCCAATTGAATTGGCATAGATCATAATAGAACCACTCAAGTAGAGTAAAAAGCCATCTTATCATCCATGGATGATGTGTAACTTTTCCAATTTCACTCACATAATCGATGTCTTGCAGGGTAAGTTCATTTGACTTAGTTTATTGAAGCCCCCGCAAAATACATGGAGCTTTGCAAGCGTCATTACGAGAGCTTATTGCATAAGATACTAAAGTATAAAGGTTTTGACATCTCTTTGTTTCCTCTTGCTTTTTTTGGTTGATTTGGAAAGAGTGAAACAAGAGGGTATTGAAGGAGAGGAGCCCCCTTCCAATGGAATTATTGGGTAAGAATCTTATTAGTATAATGGAAGCTTACTTTTGAAAGTAAATGCTTTGATCAACATTGTAGATGCGTTGTCTAGTGACTAAGGCTGAGCTCTGTTCTGGTTCTCGAGCTCTTCCTATATATGGTTGGCACCTCCTTCATGCCTTGGTAGTATATCATCTTTTACATATAAAAAATTGTCTGATACTGCAATTTGACTAACATTGGCAAACCAATGACCTTTCACTAGGGGGAAGAGGAAATTGGTGCACAGCTCCATCCACATTGCCCTTGGACATGGTAAATTTAAACAACTTATTAAGTTTCCCTAGATAAATTGGTCATGGAAAGAGGTTTGGACATCATGGAGAACCTTGATACAAGAATATATCCACCCTTGTGTTTCCCCATATTAAGGTCAATTTGGAATGGAAGGAACAAAAAGACAATTGAGGGAGTAGTCCTATGGCATAAAGATTTTCAGGGACGCCAAGCTTTGATAGAGACAAATGCTAGATGCCCCTACCTTCCTTCTCCTTTTAGGGCCTATCCAAAAAAGAATAAAATAGTTCTTGGTCATGAATATCTGAATCATACGAACCATTCCGTGGATATCATTGCTTCGAAACAAAACAATTAGAGTTAGGCTTAGCCAACTAGAATACGTATTATCCATCTAGGGATTACTTATGTAAATATGGTTGTTTTTTGGCCTTTCCGCTCTAGTTAAATGCTTGTTTGCATTTCCTCAGGCCTATATAGTAAAATTTATCCTTCCACAAATGAAAACAGAAAAGATGGAAACCGTTGAAATTATCTTCGAGATATATCTATCTTGTGAATGAGTAGTCTTTCATTACATTATATTGCCAACAAGAGAAACATATTTTCGATTGATAGTTTCCAAAAATTCAACGAGCACATAAGAAAGAAAATGAGTCATTCCCATCTCACATAATGATAATGGAAATAGATCAGGCTATCGACGTAAAAGTTTCCAAAGAAAGATATCCACCACCGAAAGCTTCTCCTAGTGTCATCAATGTGTAAAGGACTTTAACAAGACCAGCAGTGACAAAATTCAACTATTGAAGTCCTTAAACCTGTCAGATTCAATAAGATTCTCACTCCATCCTTTTCTTAAAGCCAGCTTGTTCCTCAGTAGACTTCTTTTATATTGTTTCTAAATACAAGCCCATTCCATATGCTCGTAAAAGATCACATACACCGTGAACTGTTCTCCCTCATCAAAGGGTCTCTTTCCACTGATCTCTCTTAATGATCCAGAGCAGAACGAAGAAAGCCGTAGTGATATCATGCGAACACGCTGAATGCTTAAAAGTTAGGGGTATAAAGGAAAGGAACAACCATTTCACGTTTTACCTTCTCTCTTGTCATTGTTCTCTCTACATTTCCTTTTCTTTTTTCTCTTATGTATCAACAAGGTGCTCAAAATTGCCCTTGCACTTGTCACAACTTACAGTTGTTCAGTTATGCCCCTTAACTTCTAATTGATTTTAATAGGGCCCTTCTCGGATGTGAACGAGTAATTTCCTTCAAATGCATGTGGCCTTGCATCATGTTGAATCAGAGGCCAACAACATACTAAGAAGACAGAGCAAAACAGATAGGAGGAGCGTAGAGCTCGACAAAGCTGAAAATTGCATGAAAAGATGTTGGAGAGCCCGTTGAATAGAGGAGGACTGAAGAGATTTTAACTCCTACTGTTTTGCAGTCCAACCCAAAAGTATACATTTCCCCAATCCTAGTCTTCCACAGGTAAAAACATATCAACTCAAACTCATTCTCAGAAGTATCAAGATAAAGTTCATGAAACTAGGAAAATGTTTCCAACACCAAGTCTCTAAGGAATTTTGAAATCTCAAGTGCAGAGACCAGACTCATAGGGATAACTCAATCCACATTACCCCATATACGAAGTAGGGCAACATGTTGAAGTGATCAAGCAAAGCCAACATCAAAATCCAAAAGGAAAGAAGCCACAAATCTATAGTCATAGCAGATTCTAAAATTACAGAGAATTTACAGGATCCCATGAAACCTAAATTGAAGGTGCGAAAACAATTCGGGGCAAGTAAGGATTACTATTTATTACCATTCGGACGGGTGGCTCCTGCGCAGATTCCTGGAGGACAAGGGCATCCGCTCTGGGTCTCCGAGGAGCTCTGGTTGGGAAGGTCCTCCAGACTCCTTCCTCCACGGCCCGGCACACCGGGCACCGCATCTGGTTCGCGGCATTAAAAGCCGAGCCCAGGCAATCTGAATCAGAAACAATCGCAAAAAGCAAAAACAATTCATCGCCGGGAATGACACCCACAGGGCTCAACTCGAACGAAACACTGCTGCCGATGCATAAACTCAAGACAAAGCATGAAACATTCACGAATCCAGTCAATCTAAGGTTGACGGGAATTACCAGGAACGAAGATGCATCATCAGGACTTCGCATTCACAACACCCCCCCCCCCTTTCTCTCTCTCTCTCTTACCGCGACATGCTTCCCCTGTTCACAATCTGATCCACGTTCTTCTCTACCGTTTCAGTTTATGCGCGAGGAGAACCGCGACGTCGTTTCATCTTCTTCTTTATTTTTTATTTTATTTTTAGTAACCATGTCTTTTTCTTAATTTTTCAAGTTTCTCCCAGCACGTTTTGGAACATTACAACAACATGAACAAGCTAGGGAGACATACATATGTTGCCTCTTTTTCTTAAGGAAAAATGATGGAACATCTGATTCAAGCGGAAAGGAACACTAAAGAGACATCTTGACTAGGGTTGATGTCTTCCCAGCTTTGATCCAGCTTCAATTAGTTAATTAGACTCGCAACCGCAATAGCTCAATGAGATCAACTTGCATGAATTAAGCCTCGCATTCGTAATGATTGATAAATCCAAGCCATTTGGCTAGTACTGCCTTCGATTAAAATATATATATATATATTGCCAACTATAGATAACGATGTGATTCAAAACGGACAAAACAATCAATTGTAAGTCTAAACAAGGTAGGTAACCAATCATGAAGTCATCAACGTCGCAAAGAAGAAGATTCATGCGGTGTTTTAGGTCGCTTGGCCATTCAACAACAAAGTTTCAAACCAAGCATTTGATATTGGACTTTGAAACCCAAATATACTATGACCTCAAAGATCATCGATATCGAGCCATGGTAATTTCAATATGTGTGTTTAGCCCACGACGCTATTGAATTTAGGTTAACATGAATATATCGATTATATCATAGCGCTAATAAGTATTAAGATTGTCTGAAGATGAATCGATGGGTTAAATTTTTTTTATATCTTAAGATAGAATACGACTTGACCGTGATATTTCATAATAAGGAAAATACGAGGCAATGTCTTTCCTATACATCCTCATGTGTCACCATAGATATATATATGAGTGGTTAGTTAATTGCTGCAAATCAAATTACCCGGGTCATGGATGCACTTTCTAAAAAGTAGACACACCATATAGCTAACACAAGTGCTTAAGGAATATGTTTTATTCAGTATGTGAGTGTAAGTGCCAATTTGTAATGTGGGTTACAAGTATACGGGCAATTAGGTTGGACACGAGTTTAGCAAAAAAACCCCACGTCAAGAAGGATTTATCTCACTCATAAAATTCTACAAAACTATATGCACTATGTGCAAAAATAGTCAACGGCTTTTATCCTTGGAAAGTTGACCTTATGATTCCATATGTTTATCGTCAAGAAAATTGTGGTCGGTTTTGATTTATGATAAATAGCCAATACAAACAAAGTAATTGGATGTAACCATGATAAGCAGAAATGTTTTCTGGAAAATCATATTTTTAGAAGAAAAATGTTTTTCCAATTTTAAGTTAGGAAAACCATTTTCCTAACTTTAAGCATATTTTCTTGACCACAAATGTTTTTTTTTATTTTCACATATTAGATGCCTGAAAGTCCAAAAAAGTAATTTTCGAAAAGTTCTTTCACTCAAACAGACAGATCCAAAGTTTTGTGATTCTATGCACTCTTCATTAAAAATAGTCAACTCCTTTTATTTTGAAAACATCACGTAATCTAATTTATTCGGTCGAAATGCAACCTCCTGTCTCTCTCTCTCTTCTTTCTTTTTCCTTTTTGTTAAATAAAAAAGGAAAACTTGAAACGTCATACCAATGAAAAACAGTACAAACTTCGCAGGACTCAGCAGTTTTTCCTTTGAAGATCATCTAACAACACGGCCAGATAAATTGTGGTTTTAGACAAAGATCTTAGGATTACGACATACGGGCTTCTAAGCTATAGTAATCCTAGATCTAATTGGCTAGATATTAGCGTCTTTGATTTTCCATCAACTAACCCTCCCGTATCCCAACCAAAAATAAATAATAATCTCTACGCATACCATCCACAGCAAAACATGAATGAAAGCGTAAGTCCACATGTATTTCACGTAGATCTAAACGTTTTTCACTCAAGCAGGCGCATTTGCGGGCACAAACCTGGATATGCTCGCGGATGTGTCCATAGGGCAACAGCAAAAAGACAGCACACATCAGTTTGAAGTCTGAACAACTCTCTCTCTCTCTCTCTCTCTCTCTCTCTCTCTCTCTCTCTCTCTCTCTCTCTCTCTATCAGCAACAGCAACAACGTCAAGAGAAGCACGCAACAGAAACACACAGAGAAAAGAAGCAAAAAGGCAAACAAATGAGTGTATATGCAGATTTTGCCCAAGACAAAACACCTACCCAGATGGAACGTGTGGCGGCAGCGGAGTGTCACTGTGATGCGCGCGGCTAGGCCCTCCATGCAGATGGCGCAGGGGTCCTGGTGGCTTAAAGCATCATTCGAGGCGGCGGCCATCTTCTTCCGGAGCTGCTTTTCCTTCACCTTCTTCTCCACAAGCAGAAAAGATGAGAACAGGCACACGGACACACAACAAACCTTTGCTAGGGTTTTGATCAAGAGCGAAAGAGGTGAAAATGAAATAGGGGAACATTATGTAAATCGAGGGGGTCACAATGATGGTAATGAGAGAATAAGGCAACTCCATACAAGGCATGCATAATCTAGGTTGGTACGTGGGAGCCATGGATGGAAGCGCATTCAATGCAAATGAAGAGATAGACCAAATCCAATATGGGGTTGCATTTTCCATTGTCCTATTGCACATTTGGGGGTGGGCCCACAATTCCGAGGATGACACTAGTGATGAAAGCTATGGAAATTTTTCATTCAACCTATTAAACTAAATCTGGACCGTTAGATGAGATAAAGACTCATAAGTTTCAATGGTTTAAACGTAGTTTGACTCGTATAATATTCTCATCTGGTGCATAGACGTGGGATCGAGACTCATCAGCTTCAGTGGCTTGAATTTAGTTTGACTCGTGTACTATACTCATCTAGCAATTGCGCTAAATGATTTGAGATTAACAGTGCTCGTTTCCTGCACGATGTGCGCTTACTGGCCGTTGTATCTTAGAAGTGTTCAACCAACTGGCCGAAAATTTCATTAATTGTTGAATGGATACAACCAAAGAGCGAAGCACAAGAACGGTAAAATAACTTATGTTTTTTTTTTTTTGGGTGCCGGGGGTGGGGTTTAAGCGGAAGTCTTGCATTTATTTTGCTATAGAGTGGCGCTTGATTTAATAAAATGAATCTATACTCCGTTTGTTTCATGAAAAACATCTTTTACGAAAATATTTTTGTATCCATTTTCTAGTGTTTAAGGGGTGGAAAATGAGCGATCAAAGAAAATATTTTCCAGTCAACAGAAAATATCCTTTTAAATTCTAAAAAACCGAAATCATTTTCTAGACTATCGTGTCCTCATATCAGCTTCCTCAACCCAAAAATCACTTTCCCAATTCTTTGCTCCTTCTTTTAGCTCTCTCTAAAATCCCCGCCCCCCCCCCCCCCTCTCTCTCTCTCCCCCCTCACTGAATTCATCCAACCACCGTAGAAGGAAGAGCCCATGGATAGCTTGGCGAAGCGAGGTCGACCTCGTTCGAGTCTCTGAACTCGCCAAATTTGGCGAGGTGAGGCTTTGTTGGCCTCGAGTGAGGCGACGTCGAGCCTCACCACTACAGTCAGCCAGTGGCTAAGTGAGCTGCTTAGTTTGTTAGGGATTTCACGTGGGTGGAGTTGGAGCGAAGAGGGTGAGGTGGGAGGAAATATGGATATAGAAAAAATGAAAACATAAAAAAAGAGAAAAAAAGATAAATGATTAAAACATTAAAAAAATTGATTTTTCAAAAAAATAAAAAAAATGAATAGGGAAAAATTATTGAAAGGAGTACATGAAGGAAAAACAAATCTAATTTTTTATACCAAACAATGGAAAATGTGTTTTGAGCATTTTTCATACTTCGGTCAGACACTGAAAAATATAGTCATCTTCTTGAAATTGACTTCCAAAAAAAATATTTTTCAGAAGTGACTCATTTTTTGTGAAATAAACGGAGTCTTAATGATATTCGGATATACTTAGAGACTAAATCATTTTCCAAACATACCATAAGCTTGGATGTAGAGGATCATAGCCGGTCATTTTCCATTATTAGGGTGCATGTGCATTAACTATGACCCTCGAATGCTACTCGCTTTAGAGAGTGAAACTTGAGTTGGTCGTTTTTGTGTACTTTCCACATTTTTGATCATTTGGATCACTCATGACAAAACAAATTCCCTAAATGTATTATTTGAATGCTGAACGTATATCATTACAATTACCGTGAACAAATAATTTAGATGGGAGAAAACATTGTAGTTTCAAAGCACATGAAGTTTTCACAATCACATACACGTGCGTATGTTAGGCCAAACAGGGTCGAGCAAAAAGCATAATGCACTTTGCGCTTTCGAAAGTATAAATATTTCAAAATCAATCAAAACTTAAATTTACTGAGTTTAGTTTGCAATTGATCGATTTAAGGTCAGGTTATGCTTTTCAAAATATTACTCATAAATTACTTGGGCTTTTTAGTCAACAGCAAAGAATCACATGGCAGAAATGTATATTGACATTGATCTACAAAAATATAGACCGGGTAACCTGACAAATTACAAATAGGCTACAAGATTTACAGATACATATATATATATATATTGTCAAATTTAAGACGTTCCATAGGGACAAAAACATCTTAAATTTGACTATGCATCTGGTTCTCTATCCTCTATCACGTCCCTCAACAAATTAATAACTTGACATATGTAAATTATCACTAATATCTTGCTAAAATAAAAAAGATGGATTTCCTACTTATTTAGTCACCGCTCTTGGTTTTCTCCTTCAATGTACTTAACCATTTATTGTATATGTCTAGATAAGCATAAATTAATGCAACACTCTTACGATTTATTCATCCAATAAATGCCAAAACTTTCACCATCTTTTTTGCTTCTTTTCCCTTTTTCCTTTAACGATATATTCATCCACTGAGGGCTTTGTGGCCCTTGCTAGGGCCATGGCGAAGGCGGGCATGGCCTTGCCTTTTGCGGGCAAGGCCGCAAGGCCGCCTTCTCCACAGCCAGCGATGTCCTAACGAGGCCAGCCTCACCCAGTGGCCCACATGCTCCGGCGATTCTGCAAACCACAGCTCACTAGCCACAAGGGAGAAACGGGAAAAATGAGAAAGAAAAGGGGAAAAAAAAAAGAAAAGAAAAAAGACATAAAAAAAATAGTAAAATACTATTAAAATTTTGCCATGTTAACATCAGCGATACCACATCAACACCAACTGGCAAATGAACTGAATTGGCGTAAATGCAAAAGATTTAAAACTAAATTAGCGCAAAAAAAAATAAAGTTTTTGGACTAAATTGGCATAATTACAATAGGTGTAACACTTTTTTGGTCGAAAATTTATTAAAACTTGACTAACCCCTATTCAACCATCTCATTGAATATGGGTTAAAACATAGATTTTCAATTCATTTTGCCGTCTCTATAATATATCGGTTGTGGAGATTACCAGTCTATTGGCCTAGTTCCTCTCTAAAACCGGGGAACTGGACTGCTTGGACAATGATCCCAACTTGAAGTGGAGACTGGACCGGTCACCTCCACAATCGGACCAAACCTATCAGTTTCGTTAGTCCATCTTGTTCACACCTAGACTAAACGTGTGTTTTTTAGTGGGAGCAAGGAAAGTCAAGCCATTAATTACATCAGCTTTTTGAAAACAGACTCAGAAGATCTGCTCAGGTGATCCAGGGAACTCATCCCATCGCATCCTATCGATGAATTAGCAATGGGAAGAGATGGCATCCCTCTTTGTCACTTTTGAAAATTCTATGGAGCGGATCAAATTCTTCTCATTTTTATTGAGAGCTATTGGAACAATCCTCTTCTGTGAAATCAGACACACGATTACATCACCAGACTTGAGTAACACTAATTCTGCTAAACCATTGCTGGACCGCCCCTGGCTCAGATCATCCACTTCAGGAAATCATTTATTCACCCAGGCAGCTTCTTCACGATTTCGGAAACAAACATTCCATTTGGTTTCCTCTGTCCGATCACTCCGACAGGTCCTCAGTGGGCTCCTCGCCATCTGACAAAGTATCCTCGGAGCCGTCTATCCCATCTCCCGGCTGAATATCTGCACTTAAAGCCAGCAGCGCTTCCCCAATGTCGGGTAACTGGATGTCTTCAGCTTGAAAAGCCGTCTGCGAGCTCGAACGATTGTTTGCAGCATGCATCGTGGCGTGCACTGGTGGAGATGGTAAGTTCATTGACTGATCCACAGGAGCTGCACCAGCTACGCGTCCAAATAAGCTCCAGGCACTGGCTCTCCAAAGGACAAATCGTAACCATAACAGAATTAGATCATCAGCTTTGAGTTGTGAGTTGATAATAGTTTTCACCAACAAAATCATTCTAAGAAAAAAAAAGAGTGCTAATTGAGTATATTATCTGTTCTTCACCATATGTATGTCAGCATCTACCAAGAAAAAGTGGAGCATTGACAGGATAAGGAGAAGATGCTGGCAGCCGCTAATTTAAGACTTGTTCACCTGTTATTGAAAATGGGATAACCCATGAACGCAACTTCTGGTGCCTCAAGTCCAACAGGTCGGATGCTGTCCATCCCATGAGGAAATGGATCATAGTGGTCGTTGGGGCCAACATTACCCTGGAATGAATATCCGTAATTCGGCCTTCTGTTGACGCCAAGACGAAGATGAGTGATCCTAGTCACATGAGACGGCACTGAGGCTCGACCAGAACCATTAACTGAACCCATCATCACGTGGGCGGTTGCTCTATGGCGGTGCTGAAAGCGGTAGGGGTGTCTAATAGGACCACCATCTGCAAAATATAGCACTTAAATTGGTAATCCACTAAAGGTAGCACGCTCATCAGCACACAGGCCATAGGAACTTACTTCCAAGTGATGGAGATCCGCTGAACCTGCGAAAGTAAATAATATTGTAAGGGACGGACAGAACACCGTGTAAGGAAGATGAGTATTAAAGCAAAGAAATAGAAGACCCTGTAGCAAGGTAGCCTAATTGAATCAGCTAAATGGAAAGAAGTCGGTGCAAACACAGGCTATTTTTCGTCCATCCCATGATCAAGATTGATGACTAAACGTTCAATTACATCATACATGCCACAAACATGCCACACGTGATCTCTTGAACTTCTAATAAAAGGAAAATATACACTTGAAACAACATAAGACTAACAAGTATATCTAAGAAGAGAAGCTGCATTTCTAACAAAAGAGTTCAGATGGAGATCGGCAAAGCTGCAAAATTATGTTATCAGTAGGAGGGAAAACAAGATCCCTATGCCAACAAATTTGCTATCAGCCTGGCACTACGATCACATTTGTTTGAAATAATCTCAATTACAATGTAGAAATTGCTCCTCTAAAATAATTTCATGCTGAATTGCATCCTAGAGAGAACCATTATTTATGGCATAAGATTCAAATGCGTTTAAGAGCCTGAACCTATCGAAGGATATAGCCAGGAACTCACTACCCACTAAACCATAGGACCCATGCAGTGAAATCCATCCAGAGATGGGACAATAACTAACAAAGTTCTATAACTTCCTTGCTTGATAGGTGACAAATACTCGAAAGGTTCCTATTTAGACCTCGCATCCTGTGATGCGATCAAATTTTCATAGAGAGTTCAGACACAAAAGAATCATGTTCTTGTCCACAATAAACTTGCAATGTATCTAGAAAAAGATGATGCCCCCAACTGGCTTTTGATGGAAACTTATAATAGGAGACAAAACAATGAACATCTGCTGATGCATCAAGTGTTAACAATGTATACTCCAAAAGGTTAAAAACTCAATAGTTGTAACTGATGATCACATAAATCTGAGTATCAAAACCGAAGGCCTAGCTATTTTCAGTACAAGCCAGTTGGATACATCCGTCATTGCAAATCCAATATCTAGTAACGCCTTGAATTTTACTTTGTTATTGAGAATCATCAAGATGAGCAGGAAAAAAAGTATAGAAGATTGGAAATTGGCGAAATTCATTGCTTTAAGAAAGTTGCTACTGAGCCAAAGAAGGAACCTTACGGCCTATGTAACGCTAGTATTTACCATGTGACCGACATTTGACATATAAGCGAAAGAAAATTGACAATGAAGCTTCCTACAGACACGAGAGAGCAACCGTTAATCATAAAAACAAGCATTCTCTTCTTACAGACAAGGCAAAAGTAGACATTCTGCAAGCTCAAAGAAAATCCACACTTACAATCCCCAAGAAGGGCTCCAGTAGATTCCATGTGGTGGCTGCTGCACAAATCAACAAAAGATTCGACTTGAGAAAACAACTATCTATTAGACAATGTCACAGGTGTGACAGTACAATTATCACCCAAGAGTAAAATCAATGAAAGACAAACTGAAGCACAATAATAGAGGCTACAGTGTGGTTGCAAGAGAGAGAAAATCATCATACTATGGTCAAAATAACAGCATAAAGAAAATACAGTGATCATGACCAATTCAAATGAGGTTGTTTTTTGGTCTTTCCACTCTTGTTAAATGCATGTTCCTCAGTAGACTTCTTTAATCTCGTTCCCAATTCCAGGCCCATTCCACATGCTCCACGAAAGATCTCATCCACCAACGTCCTTCCTTATCAAAGGGTCTATTTCCACTGACCTCGCTTAATGATCCAGACCAGAATGAAGAAAGCCATAGTGATATCATGCCAACACGCTGAACGCTTAAAAGTTAAAAGTGTATGAGGGAAAGGAACAACCATTTCACGTTTTACCTTTTCTCTTGTCATTGTTCCTGCACTTGTTACAACTTACATTTGTTCAGTTAAGCCCCTTAACTAGTAATTCATTTTAATAGGGCCCTTCTTTGGTGTGAACAGGTAATTTCCTTCACATGCATGGGGCCTTTCATCATGTTGAACTGGATTCCAACAACATGCTAAGAAGACCGAGCAAAATAGATAGGAGGAGCAAAGAACTCGACAGAGTTGAAAATTGCATGAAAATACATTGGAGAGCTCACTGAAAATAGAAGGACCGAGGAGAATTTTAACTCTTAACTAATTTGCAGTCCACCCCAAAAGTATACAGTTCCCTAGTCCTCGTCTTCCACAGGTAAAAACAGATCAACTCAAGCTCATCATGAGAAGAACAAGACAAAGCTCATGAAACTAGGAAAATGTGATTTCTTTCAGCCACAAAGTCTAAGAAATTTCAAATCTCAAGTGCAAAGACCAGAGTCGTAGCGATAACTCAATCCACAATACTGTTGGTGTGAAGCCAAAATATTTCATTAAGGGCTTTTTTGTCTTTTCTCTTTTATTTGCTTCTAGGTTAAAAGTTATACCTCTTATATTAGGGATGTAAAGGTAGTAGCCGTCATAATAGAAGAGAGCAAAAAAAGAGAGAGAAGCGCAAAGTTAGCGAATTGAGAGAAAAAGAAAAAAAAAAGAGGCCGTGACGGTTTCGAGGGTTCTCAATCTCTTTGTGCCTTGATCTTGTGAGAAGATCGTGAATTGTATTCCTACTTTTCTTGAAGACTAGTGGATTCGCAAAGTGCCTCTGCGCGGAGACGTAGCCCGAGTTTGGGTGAACTTCGATAACAAATTCTCTGGTGTGCTCTTCTGATTTTATTCTTTTATTGATATATTCTGCTGCTGTGGATTGTTTGCTTGGCTTATTTCTCTGGAATTGGTGTGCGATTCCTAACAACTGGTATCAGAGCCAGGTTGGCTAATCGAAAACATAGAGGGTTTTTCGGTGATGTTTGATTAAAAGCAAACAGTATGGCAGAAGATAAAATTAGAATCGATAAATTCGATGGGCAGGATTTCGGATGGTGGAAACTCCAAATAGAGGACTATCTTTATCAGAAAGATCTCTATGCACCACTTGAGGGTTGGAAACCCGAACTTGCGGAAGTGGATCCAACAGCAGAAGCGGGATGGAAAATTCTTGATCGAAAGGCACTAGGTGCGATTCGTCTTGGCTTGACGAAAAAGACAGGATACCATATCGCGAAAGCAAAGACTGCAAAAGAAGCCATGGATATTTTAACGAATATCTATGAGAAACCGTCCACATCAAATCAGATATTTTTGCTGAAAAAATTGGTTAATATGAAGTTATCTGACAGAGGATCTGTTGCAGAGCATATTAACAGTTTTACGTAGGTCACAGGTCAGTTGGAATCCGCACGCATAAATTTGGATATGAAACTGCAAGCTTTACTATTTTTATGTTCCCTTCCAGAAAGCTACAACACCGCGGTGCAAGGAATTTCGAGCACCATGAAGGATGATTTGACTCTGGATGATGCTGTGAGCAGCATCATGGATGAAGAGATGCGAAGGAGAGTCTCAGGTGGAGATAAGTTTTCAGCATCCAAATCTTCAACGGCACTAGCAGTGGAGAACCGTGGGAGAAGTAAAAGCAGAGGAAAATTTAGCGGGCGTGGCAGGTCACATTCAAGGGGGAAGAAAGAGGTTGCAAAAGATGAGTGTTGGTTCTGTCACCAGATGGGACACCGTAGATTTCAGTGTGAAGCCTACAAAAAGAAGCAACGAGATGAGAATCAAGGAGCTAATATGGTTAGCGATGAACCTTTGCTAGAGGATTTGTGTTTGTCAGCAGGGTTTGACTTGACAACAGATAAGTGGTTTCTTGACTCTGGTACTTCTTTTCATTGTACCTCGCAAAGAGATGTATTTGCTGATTATGCCAGTGGAGATTTTGGGCAAGTGGTTGTGGGAAACGGCCACATGTGTCCGATTGTAGGAAAAGGAACTGTGATTGTGAACATCTCAGGTGGAAGGCGACTAATTTTGCGTGAAACTAGACATATTCCCGAGTTGAAGAAAAATCTAATCTCGACTAGCAAACTTGATCAAGAAGGCATGGTAACGACTTTTGGTTGCGGAGAGTGGAAGATAACATCAGGAGCAAGAGTAGTAGCAAAGGGAAAGCGTACAGGTACACTTTACCTTCTCCAGGGAGACAATATTAGTGATATAGTTGCAACTACAGTGGCTACAGGTAATTTGTCTACTCTTTGGCATTATCGTCTGGGACATCTTGGTGAAAAGGGTGTAAAGCAGTTACACTCAAGAAAATTGCTTCCAGGTTTGCAAAAAGTTGAGCTAGATTTCTGTGAGAGTTGCATTTATGGAAAACAAAAGGCAGTTAGTTTTCAATTGAATGGGCGACAGAATAAAGGGCAAAAGCTAGAGTTGGTTCATACTGATGTGTGGGGACCGGCTCAGGAGCTCTCTTATGGTGGTAAGAGATATTTTGTCACTTTCATTGATGATGCGACAAGAAAGACTTGGGTCTATGCTCTCAGAGAAAAGTCAGAAGTATTTGGGGTGTTCAAAATATGGAAGACCATGATAGAAAAAGAGACAGGTTATCATATTAAAGCTCTGAAGTCTGATAATGGCGGTGAATACACAAGTAAAGAATTTGCAGAATACTTAAGCCGGGAAGGTATACACGGGTTGAAGACGGTTCCTAGAACTCCTCAAGAGAACGGTGTAGCTGAGAGGATGAACCGGACTATTTTGGAGCGTGCAAGATGCATGAGACTACATGCAGGTCTCCCACTTCACTTATGGGCTGCTACAGTTGATGCGGCTGTATATTTAATTAATAGGAGTCCATCTAGTGCGCTGGATGGAGGAATACCACAAGAGCAGTGGTCAGGTACAAAAGTCAATTATTCATATCTAAAAGTTTTTGGTTGTATTGCATATGCTTTGATTGATAGAGAGGACAGGAAGAAGCTTGATGCTAAGTCCCAGAAGTGCGTCTTTATTGGATATGGCGGTGATGAATATGGATATAGGCTTTGGGATTATGAGAATAACAAAGTCATTCGCAGTCGCAATGTGGTGTTCCATGAAGAAAAGATGTACAAAGATCGTCAGACAGAGCATGAGACCGCAATAGAGCCAGAATATGTTGAGCTGGACACGACTCCTGTGAAGATGATTTTACCAGATCAGAGAGTACCTGAAGAGAAGGTTCAAGAGGAGCAAACTATTAATGAGCAGACAGTTCAAGAGGAAGACAGTGATCCAGAACAGACTAACAACCCTGAAGTATCTGTTTTGAGGAGATCTACACGTGTGAGAAAGCCAAAGGTAATTTTTGATCCATCAGCTAATATTGTTCTAAGTCATGTCTTATATACAGATTCGGGAGAGCCGGAGACTTATGATGAGGCAAAGAAAGACACATCTCACATGCAGTGGGAGCGTGCTATGAAAGACGAGATGAGCTCGTTACTTCAGAACAAAACTTGGGAGTTGACCGTATTGCCCGCTGATAAAAAGGCTTTGTTAAATAAGTGGGTGTATAGGATCAAAAATGAAGCTAACGGTAGTATCAGATACAAGGCGAGGCTTGTAGTAAAGGGCTTTTCTCAAAAAGAAGGGATTGACTACTCCGAGATATTTTCACCAGTAGTGAAAATGACATCAATCAGAGTTTTGCTGAGTATAGTTGCAGTGGAGGATCTTTATCTCGAGCAGTTAGATGTAAAAACGGCGTTTTTGCATGGTGATCTAGATGAAGAGTTATACATGGCGCAACCTAGAGGTTTTGAGGTCAAAGGTAAAGAACACATGGTGTGTCGCTTGAAGAAAAGCTTGTATGGCTTGAAACAAGCTCCACAACAATGGTATTTAAAGTTTGATGGTTTTATGGAAGAAAAAGGTTTTGCACACTGTGAGGCTGATCATTGTGTTTATTTTCGCAAGTATAGCGATGGTGATATTGTGTATCTCTCTTTATATGTTGATGACATGCTAGTGGCTAGTTCTAATATGAAGAGAATCACAGAAGTGAAGAAGATGTTAGCATCGCAGTTTGCTATGAAAGACTTGGGAGAGGCCAAGAACATTTTAGGCATGAAAATCATCAGGGACAGAAAAAATAAGAAATTATGGTTGTCGCAGGAAGACTATGTGAATAAGGTGTTAAAGAGATTTAACATGGAAAAGGAAAAACCGGTTGCGACTCCTCTAGCGAGTCACTTCAAACTTTCCAAGGATATGTGTCCGAGTACTCAGATTTCGAAAGATGAGATGGCGATAGTTCCATACGCATCGGCAGTGGGAAGTTTGATATATGCCATGGTGAGCACGAGACCAGACATTGCACAAGCAGTGGGAGTTGTGAGTCGATATTTGCAGAACCCGGGTAAGGAGCATTGGAATGCAGTAAAATGGATATTGAGATATCTAGCAGGTACATCAAATTACTCTCTTTGTTACGGAGGTACATCTCTTGAATTGCAGGGTTATGTTGATGCGGATCACTCGGGTGATCGAGATAGTGGTAAGAGTACCACTGGATATGTCTTCACAATTGCAGGCACAGCAGTGAGTTGGGTATCTCAACTACAGAAAATAGTGGCTCTATCAACGACAGAAGCAGAGTACGTGGCGATCACGGAAGCCTCCAAGGAAATCATGTGGTTACAAGATTACATGGAGGAGTTACATCGAAAGCAGCCAGTGAGCACATTGTGGAGTGATAGTCAAAGTGCAGTGCACTTAGCAAAGAATGCAGCTTATCATTCAAGAACTAGACATATCAAGAAGCGTTATCACTTCATCTGGTCAGCATTGAAAGATAATGAGTTAAAGCTACAGAAGATTAATAGCTTAAAGAATCCAGCTGACATGTTTACCAAGGTAGTAGACAGAGAGAAGCATACTTTCTGTACTACTACTATTGGTATTACTCCATGTTAATTGATGAGGAGTATCGCAGAGGCACAAGTTCTAGTTACTAGTTTTTTAAAGAGGAAGGATGCAAAGTTGATTGGTGCATCAGATATATTTGTCTTCAAGTGGGAGATTGTTGGTGTGAAGCCAAAATATTTCATTAAGGGCTTTTTTGTCTTTTCTCTTTTATTTGCTTCTAGGTTAAAAGTTATACCTCTTATATTAGGGATGTAAAGGTAGTAGCCGTCATAATAGAAGAGAGCAAAAAAAGAGAGAGAAGCGCAAAGTTAGCGAATTGAGAGAAAAAGAAAAAAAAGAGAGGCCGTGACGGTTTCGAGGGTTCTCAATCTCTTTGTGCCTTGATCTTGTGAGAAGATCGTGAATTGTATTCTTACTTTTCTTGAAGACTAGTGGATTCGCAGAGTGCCTCTGCGCGGAGACGTAGCCCAAGTTTGGGTGAACTTCGATAACAAATTCTCTGGTGTGCTCTTCTGATTTTATTCTTTTATTGATATATTCTGCTGCTGTGGATTATTTGCTTGGGTTATTTTTCTGGAATTGGTGTGCGATTCCTAACAAATACACCATATGTGAAATAGGGCAACATATTGCCCCCATCCCATCAGTTTCAAGTGTCACTTATTAAAGTGATCTATCAAAGCCAAGATCACTGTCCAAAAGGAAAGAAGCCACGAGTCTATAGTCATTATAGGTCCTAGAATTAGGGCGAATATGAATTTACAGCATCATCCAGGATCCTATGAAAATGATAATTGAAGGCGCCAAACAACTCGAGGCAAATAAAGATGACTATTTATTACCATTATGACGGGTGGCTCCAGCACATATCCCTGGATCGTTCCATGGGCAACCGCTCTGCTGATCCTAGGAGCACTGGTCGGGAAGGTCCTCCAGTCTCCTTCCTCCACTGCCCGGCACACTGGGCACCGCATCGCGTCCGCGGCATTGAAAGCCATGCCCAGGCAATCTGAATCATAAACAATCGCAACGTGGTAAGATTGACAGGAATTACCAGGAACGAAGATGCATCATCAGGACATCGCATTCACACCTCTCTCTCTCTCTCTCTCTCTCTCTCTCTCTCTCTCTCTCTGAAACTTGCTGAGCTGAACTTAAAGGGCAGCTCAACGTCGCATCCCATCTTCACCATCTGATCAACGTTCTTCTCTATCGTTTCATCTTCCTCTTTCTTTTTCTTTTTCTTTTTCTTGAGGTTTTATTTCGAGATTGACAAAATTGCATGAAAGAGAAATATTACTTCAAAAGAAGAAACTTCATCTTCTAATAATGCTAACCATAATGCTTTTACTAATGTTTAGCATAGCATACAGTTATATAACACAAGTTGTTATTACTAAGATTGACGTATGTATAAATTTCTCCCGACATGTTTTGAAACATTAGAACAATCAAACAATCGTGGGAGGCTTACATATGTGGGTCTTTTTTCCTTGAAAACATCCGAGTTAAATGAAAAGGAAAACTCGAGAACCATATCGACTAGTGTTGACGTCTTCCCAACCTATCTGCAACTGCAATTAGTTAATTAGACTCGACAAAGACAATCGCTCAATGAGATCAAGTTGCATGAATTTTAAATATCACATTCACAATGATTTATGTCGCCTGACTAGCGTCACCTTTGATTAATACAGAAACTTTTTCTTTTTTACTACGAAAGATAATGATGTGATGCGAACCGGACCAAATAGTCGAAGGTAAAACTAACCACTGTTAATCAATCATGCGGCGGTCAACATCGCGTGGAACATGAGTCATGCAATATTTTACATCACTCAGCCATTCAACTCAAGTTTCAAACCATGCCATTGACATTGGTCTTCAAAACCCAAATCGCTTATGAGCTCAAGATCATCGATATCGAATCACGGCAATCTTGATATGTCTGGCTAGACCAATGATGCTATTGAATTTGCATTAACATGAACATATCAATAATGCCAGCTCAATGCTAATAAACATGAAGATTGTCTATGGAGAAATTGATAGGAAAATTAGAATGTGACATATATTTTCACTCACCAAGAAACTTCACGTGAAGTCTCTACTCACTTATAATGCTGGTGTTGTGATGTTGAAAAGTAATCAAAGATATGTGATTCATTAATTCAATGCAAAATAATAATAAAAAAACTCAACACCACACAAAATGTAATGCACAATACACTTCAGCGGAAATGGATCCCCTAGCTTCAGCACAAAAAGCTTATAGAAAGGAATCACAATGACAATAATCGAAAACCAGACAAAAAGATATGCTCAACACTATCAAAGTGATTCAATTTATAAGGTATTTGGTCTAGTTGAAGTTTTAAATGGCTGCTGTGAACTATCATCAATCATAAGACTCTTCTGATTCAACTTAACTATGATTCTTTACAATAAACAAATATTATGTACAGACTTTTCTACACATCCTTGTCAATCACCAATGATGTGGGATCAAATTACCCTGATCAATGGTGATGGATGTACTTGCTTAAAAGAAGTGCGCACACTGTATAGTTATTACCAGAGCTCCCGAAGTATGTTTTATTCAGTATGTAAGTATTCGTACCAATTCATACTGTGGGTTGTAAGCATATGGACAATAAGGTAAGACACAATTTTAGCATAAAACTCCAACGTCAAGAAGGATGTATCTCGTTCATAGAATTCTACTACAGCTATATGCACTCTTCGTAAAAAAAAAATACTCGACTTTTACTTTTGAAAAATTGACCTTAAGATTGCTTACCATCACGAAAATTGTGATCAGTTTTGATTTATGTTAAAAACCTAACATAAGAAAAGTAATATATGTGTTTATTTAGGAGAAATCTTCATGATAAAAAAAATGCTTTTCGAGAAATTATTTTTGAGAAAGAATTCATTTTTCTAACTTTAAGTATGCATATTTTCTTTGACCATCAAAATGATTTTCCATTTCAGCAAATCAAACGATTGAAAATTCTGAAAACCAATTCTCTAGAAAATTCTTTCACTCGATCAATCACACCAAGTTTATCACAATTATATGCATCCTCATAAAAAAAATATATTAATTATTTTTAACACACCATCACATTTTTCTAATTCCGTTAAAATGTAACATCCTCTCTCTCTTTTTAGCTTTTCGTTTTTCATTTGAAGAAATGACTTATACCATGAATACCCTAAACCGATATACACGTGACAAATTTACCTCAAAGTAATTTTTTGACCACTAAAAACCTCAAAATAGTATACATATGACAAATTTTAGCCCAAACTAATCTTTTAACTACCAAAAATCTCAAATTAGTAAACTTATGATAAATTTACCCTCTTTTAATTTTTGGAAAATTGGGGTAAATTTCATTAATATCGCGAAAAAATCTAAACTAGTACACCTATGATAAACATAGCATACACCCATCAACTGCCAAGTGCCGTCCAACTCAACAACTAATAGTAAAATTAAAAAGGCAACTAACGAAGGGTAAATTTGTTATAAGTGTATTCATTTAGGATTTTTGGTGATCAAAAAATTAATTTGGGATAAATTTATCACATATGTATCGGTTTAGAATTTTTTTTGGTATTAACCCTTAAAAGAATAGCTTGAAATGTCCTGCATAAGAAAAATAGTGCAAACTTTGCAGAAATCAACAGTTCTTCCTTTGAAGATGTATCTAAGAACATGGCTTGCTAAACTAAGTTTTAGACAAAGATCTTCGGATTACGACACACTGACTTGAGACATAATAGTCCTAGATCTAATTGGCCCGATATTAGCATATTTGATTTCTGGTCAAATAATCTCTCATGTATCCGAACTGAAAATATATATTTAAAAAAAAACAATATCTTCGTAGACCATCCCCAAAATCGAACACCCACAGCAAAAAAAAAAATGCATGAAAATGTAACTCCAACATGTATTTCGCGTAGATCCATGCCATTTTCCAGTCAAGCAGGCGCATTTTTCGCACGCAAACCTACATATACTTGCGCATGTGTCCGTAGGGTAACAGAGAAAAGACAGCACACATCAGTTTGAAGTTTGAACAACGTGACGAAACTCTCTCTCTCAACAACAGCGACAACATCAATCGAAGAAGCATACAATGAAAACGCATAGACAAAGAGTTAAAAAAAAAAGGAAAAAGGAAAAACACATGAGTTGATATATGTAGATTTACAAGACGAAAACACCTACCCAAATGGAAGGTGTGGCGGCAGCGAAGCGTCACGATGGTGCGCACGGCCAAGCCCTCTAGGCAGATCGAGCAGTAGTTCCGGTGGTTCAAAGTGTTGCTCGATGGAGCGGCCATCTTCTTCAGAAGTGGTTTCTTCTTAATCTCCTCCTTCACATACACTAAAGATGAGAACACGCACACAGACACACGAAGCCTTTGCTAGGGTTTTGATCAAAAATGAAAGAGCTGAGAATAAAAGAGGGGAGCGATATATATATATATATATATATATCAAGGAGATGACAATGATGGTAATGAGAGAATGAGGCAACTCCATAAAAGGCATGCATAATCTCAGTTGGCGTGTGGAAGCCATGTATTCAATGTAAAAGAAGAGAGAAACCGAATCTGATATAGTCGATGCATTTCTTTTCTTTGTTTTGTTGTAGATTTTGGGGTTGGCCCCCAATTCCGATGATGGCACTAGTGACAAATGATACGGAGAAATTACTCTCTCTTCCAACAAAGAAAAAACCTATGATTAATATACTAAATCTAATTTGGACCGTCAAATTAGATAAGACCCGTTCAATTTGATGGTTTGAAGTCAGCTTACCTCATACGTTATGCTCATGTAACTATTTCTGTAATTGGTTTGGAATTGATGGGGCTCGTTTCTCATGTGATGTGCACTTATTGGCGATTAAGAATTTTGCAGTATGGGACCAACGGGCTGAAAGTGAAATTTTCTTCTACTTCTTGTTCTTTTTTTTTTTTGCCAATTACCTTGGGGATTAATGGATTGAATCATAGAGCCAACCACAAGAACAGCAAAATAACATTGTGTTTTATGATGGTATGAATGGAAGCCTTGCAATTTTTCACTATATGACTGGCTTGATTAAATTAAATGAATCTAAATGATGTGCGGCTTATCTTTCAAGACAAAATCCTTTTCCAAACATACCAGGGGCTTGCATGTAGAGGAACATAGCTGACTATTTTCCATTATTAGGTCGCATTGACTAAGTTACTAGCTTTAGAGAGTGAGACCTGAGTTGGACGTTTTGAGGTACTGTCCACGTTATCAACCTTCTAATTCTATCATGACCAAAAAAAAAATGTCATTAAAGTATTCTTTAAACATTGAACATACTCCATAACTATTAATGTGTATAATTAATTTTGATGGAAGCAAACATCATAGTTTTAAAACTCCTAAAATATTCCCGATCACATACAACTGCGTAATCTAGGCAGAACCAGGTCAAGCAAAAAGCATAACACGCTTGGTGGTCTTGAAAGTAAAAGTATTTCAAAAACAATCAAAACCACTACTTTACTTTTTGCATCTCTACCACTTCACTTTTTTCCCCAAAACAAAACCTTGTTGAGTTTAGGTTGCAGCTGATCAATTTAAAGTTCAGGTTACGCTTTTCAAATTATTAGTTGAAAGTTACTTGGGCATTTTAGTCAACACGAAAGTATCACATGAAAGAATATAAGTCGCCATCGGCCTACATAAGTATAGACCGCGCAACTGACTTGCCAAATTAAAAGTAAATAATGTTGAACACTTGTACAAATTGTCCTTTGATTTTATTAAGAGTTTTGCAAGTGCATAGCATTAGTCCAATACTTGACTTAACAAATTACAAGCAAATAATGTTGAATACTTGTGGAAATTGTTCATTAATTTTATAAGAATTTCGCGAGCACATAGTAGAAATCCAGTGCCTTCTTTTAGGGAGATCGTCAAGGGAAAGTCCGTCAACATATCCAATTGGACCTACATGCATTCAAAAGCTTAAGCTAATAGTTATTAACCAACTTGAATATATTAACTGCTCTACACTATAGTAATTCTTCAATGTGGGACTCTATAAGACAAATCATCCTCGCATCTCAATAATCACATATCGGCATCTCAATAATCACTCACTCACGTGTGAACTCAGTGTTAGATTTGCTCCCCCTTAATTCAAGTATCTTTCTGTACTAGTATTTTTCTCTAGACCATCCAAATTGATCCATGAAGGCTACCATCGGGACCGTGTTGCTATACCAAAATGCCCACCTACCCAAAATTTCCATTGATCACCAGATTCTTCCCTTAAAATATTCACCAAACATTGACCAACAGCTATCGTGCGGGGGTGGGGTACATATATGGGTATGCCCAGCTTGTTAAAGAATTGAGTAAGACTAAACTTGTGTTTTATGGTGGGAGCAAGGAAAGCATTGGAATAATTCTCATTTGTGAAATATTACATCACCGGAATTGAGCAAGACTAATTCTTCTAAACCATTGTTGGACCACCCATGGCACGGAAATAGCCTTCGAAATATTCAACAACGGTAGTTTCGAGTCACCGATATCCAATTATTTTGCACCACAAATTGGGGATAGACATTGGAGAGCAATTCCTAGTCAAGCCACAGAAACAGAACAGTTCTCTTGGAATTAGGGAAACTGTGAATGAGAAGCGAGAAATATCACTTCAATAAGATGAACAGAGTGTAATAGGAAGAGGCGTCCAACAATTATTGGCAATGATAAAATGAATTTCGAAGTTCAGCTTTATACTCTTTCCAGAATTTTTTCTTAGCTATAAACTAAAATTAGTAACTAGTAAATCTTTTAGGGGGCCATTGAACAGCTAGAAAAATCCTGGGCCTTCTCCGTTCCTCTCCTTTTTACCCTTAATCTCAAGACACCATGATTTGTAGCCACGTGCTCTAATCTTTTAAGCCACAGGCTCCTAGTGTTTATTATTGGTACACTAGAGGTGTGTCTTTCTCGGTCCTCTTTCTTCCTACACCTCTAAATTCCGTTATACTAAAAAATGATACATTGGAAGAATCTTATATACGAACTAAACCTAGATCTGATCTTGATCTTCTTTAAATCCTATTTTTTCACAAATTAAATTCAAGTTAATTTATTCAAAAGTAACTCGTGGCTGTTAGATATTCATATAATTAAAGATTTATACAGGGAAAAAGCTTGATCGTGGATATAACTTTAAGACTTCCGAATGGCCATAGTTGACTGATTTTTTTTCTTTTTCTCAATCAATATCAATACCAACAAAAGAACTTTAGAATACAGATGAGGAATTGTAATCAACTATTATCGTCTTACGGAAATTATTGTTTCTCTCCAGTTATGCATTTTCCATGCATGCGTGCATTCGTACAAGTTATCATCTCACCTGTGGCAGTTCATCTTGTCCATATAAGTCCAATGCAAAGGGTTTCTCCCTAATCTTTCGTAGCAGATTTGCAATTCCACCGATGTTGATCCGTCTTTCAGGCATTGCATTGGATCAAGCAACTCCAATATCATATATCATAATCAAACACTCTTGAAATATGCTGCCCCTTTTGGAAAGCCAATGTTGAGGACTATAGGAACAAGTGGTTCCAATATAATGCTGTTAACATCTCCAACGAGAGAATGTTGTAAATTATAGACATCGTCTTCTCTTGAAACCTTGCCTACCATTGCATATTCTACCACACAATTAGATCATAGTGAAGGATCAAATTGGGATGCGGTCATCAAATCAGAAAGTAATGGGCATAAGACTATAAGAGTTATCCTCAACTGCCAAATTTCCCATAGAAGACCCCATAGATTATTTTAGGTAAATAACTTTCTTGTTGAGAGAGAGAACCTGACAGAGCATAACCAATTATTCCTCTAACACCCACTGAGTTCATCTAATAATCTACAACATCAAGGAAAGATCCAATGACTTTCACCGATCCAAAGTCACTGACATGTGCGACCATCTCAACATCTAAGAGGATACTGCTTGGCTTTAGATCACATTGAGGGTTGGCCGGTAGCTTGGTCTTAGGGTTGATTTAAATAGACTAACTGATCAACTTCTCCCTAACTTATCACCTAAGTCATAGAATATGATGCAAAACTTCAAATTGATCATTAGGTTTGTAACTATCTCATGTAGTGGATGTCATTGTACTTCTCGTATTCTTATTGTTCTATCTGCGGTCGTCAGTATCATGTCCCCATGTCTCAACATCTAGAATAATACTAAGCACCAGTTTGAGTTCGAGATGGAGACTTAGAAGTAGAGATAGAGGTAAAGATTGCAGCAAGAGGGAGAGACGGTTCAATCCTTGATTTAAGAACCAGGTAACCTAGCATGTCTCGCTTGACTCTACCAATAATTTATCCTGGCTACCATTTTGGCGTGAGGATTTATTCGAACAATACTTTAAACGAGAAGAAGAAGCATTTTAGCAAAAACACTAATTCCACATTTCATAAGAGAAGTTACTTGAGAAATTCTTGTAGTTTTTACTTGACGTTGAAATAGAGGAGGCATGCGGACCGGTCGAGTGCATGCATGATTGACCCCAGGTCAAATTGTTGCGACCTAACCCAGTTGCGCAGCCTAACTTGGCCATCGAACTAAAATAAGCTGTGAATTATAATGTCCAACAAAAGAAGCTTAACGATTACAAGTGGAGAGAAAAGGGGCTTTCTCGGCATATTCATCTTCCTTAGACTCACAATCGTAATTTCGTGATGCCGTGGCACATTCTTCGGTCCGAAACCCTTCCCTATATATCCTTCCCGTCTCGCCGACCCGTACCCGCTCTCACTCTTGCCATCTCTCTCTTTCTCAATCTGTTGTAGGTGCAATCCAGTGAAGCTGTGCAAATCTCCATTCATGTCTGTTTGTCTGGATCTCCATACCGATAACGATTAGCTCGATGAGATTACGTTGCGTTAATTGAAACTTGCATTTGCAATGATTGATGAATTTAAGTCGCATGACTCGTATAACCTTACTATTGATGCTTCTACATTTTTGCCACTATATAGATATTGATTTCATGTAACTAGGACAATTCAACCGAAGGTAAGCAGTCATGCAGTCGATGACATCGCAAAGAACAGGTGCAATACCTTACAATACTTGGCCATTCACGACAAAGTCTTTAAAACTATTTTATTGTTATTAGTCTTAAAAACCCGAGTAGCCTGTGATGTCGAGATCATTAATATCAAGTCATTGCAATCACCATGTGTCTGGCTAGGCAACAACGCTATTGAGTTGAACTTGGGTTTACACAAGCATGTCAATTATGTCAACTCAATGCTAATAAGCATTAATATTGTCTAAGGATGAATTCACATTTTTAATTTGATCTCTTAGGATAGACCACGACATATATGCACCCTCGTCTCGTGCATAGTGCTAATGTTGTGAGATCTCTCCCCATTACCAAAGATGAAAGGTAACCAAAGATATAGGATTCAATATGCAAAAAAAAAAAAAGAACTCAAGGTAATAAAGAACACTGCACAAAATGTAATTCACGATTTTAAAATAAAAAGGCTTGTACAAAAGAATCACAATGACAATAATCGAAAAATAGACACAAAGATAGGGTTAATACAATCAAAGTGATCCAATATATAAGGCACTTGGTCTCATTGAAGCTTTAAATGGCCGCTGCACCGAACGCCACTATGAACCACCATAAATCACAAGACTTCTTGATTTTACCTTAACTACGGTACTTTATAACAAGCAAATATTAGGTACAGACTTTTCTACACATCGTCATCTACCGCCATCCATTGGGGTAATTAGTTAATTCTCCACATAAGATTAAAAAAAAAAAATCAACCCCCTTTATTGTTGAAAATTTGATCTTAAGATTTCATTGGTTTACCGTGAGGAAAATCATGATCCGGTTTTGATTTAGGATAAAAGCCCAAAACAAAGGATGCAACAGTAATTCTATTCAACTATATGCAATCCTTTTTAACTCATTTTATTTTGAACCCTGAAAGGTAATACGCAGGAAAAACAATGCAAACTCTGTTGAAATCAGCGGTTTTTCCTTTGAAGATTTTCCTAACAACATGGCTAAACTGTGGTTTTAGCCAGAGATCTTTGGATTACGACGCCCTGGCTTAAGATATAACAGTCGATCAAAGAAGCACACGCTTAAAATCACACGCAGCAAAAAGAAGAATTGTGTGTGTACGTGGAAACGCAAGACGAAACACCTATCCAAATGAAAGGTCGGGGCAGCGGCGTGTCATGGTGGTGCACACAGAGAGGCCCTCCAAGCAGATGGTGAACTGATTCTGGTGGTTCACAACAGCGTATGGTGCAGTGGCCATTTTCTTCAGAAGCACACGAAAGATGAGAACGCGCACGCAGACACACACACACAACCTTTGCTAGGGTTTTGAGGAGAGATAGGCGAAAATGGAAGAGACGAACGGTGTATATATTGAGGGTGTCGGAATGATGGTAATGAGAAAATCAGGCAACCTCATACAAGGCATGCATAATCTGTTGGCACACGAAACCATGGATGGAAGTGCATTAAATGGAAAGGATTAGACAGACCAAATCTGATATGGTTGTGGATTTCTTCATTGTTTTGGTTGCGGATTTCGGGGGATTTCCCACTTAATTCATCGCTTTTGATTTTCTCCTTAAAATGTTCATGACCGTTCACTATCGGGTAAGTAAAAATTAATGTGACATAATTAAGATTTACCATCCACTAATTCCAAACTTCTTCACCACCTTCTTGTTTTTCATTTTGCTTTCACGATTTTACCTTTTATATAGTATGTTTGTGTTGATGAATATGGGTCGATGACCCATTTTCTAACTCATAGCTTGTACAAATAGATTATATATCGATAGTAAGCTTTTAAAGAGCTAGATGAAAACGGGGGCAAAAATTTAAAATTAGGCTCAAAAATAGGTCACAGAATTGAACCATTTTGGACCCATCTAAAAAAGTCATCAATTGAGTCAAAAAATGGTCACATAATACTGATCTCCAAAGTTATCAGCTTGAAGGTATGGACGTGGCCTGCAGTTTCCTCGGGCCTCAAGTAGATTAGTTTATATTTTTATTTCTTAATTTTAATTTTCTATAAGTAAAAAAAATAAAAAAAAAATTTAAAAAAAAAAACTGTTCAAGAGGTGGAAGTTGCTAGCAGCTGCTGCTGGTGGTTGTTAGTCACCGGCCGACGTCACCTCTTGCCACCATTGTCTGTTGCCTCCTGCCGACTTTAGAAGGGAAAAAAAAGGAAAATAAAATAAAAAATAAACATAAATAAAATAATACTTTTAAAAAAATGGATATGTGTATTAGAAGTTATAAAACTTGTTACAAAAGTGCAATTGAGTCTTAAAAATTGAAAAAAAATGCAATTGAGTCATAAAACTTGTCACCTCGGTGCAATCAAACCCTAAAACTTGCAAAAAGTGCAATTAAGCTTTAAAACTTATCAAATTGATGCAATTGAGTCTTTCCGTTTGCTCTATCCAAATTGGCTTATAGGAAATACTGACTTGACTTTTTTAAATATTTTATCTCCCTCACATGTCGACGACGTGACTAAAACGACGTCCCAAGCTTCTTTATTTTTAGTCTCCATTAGAAAGATAAGATTGAGCCGCTCTTGAGTCACTATGGCTCACAAGTGCTGGATTGTGAAGGGTGTGCCCAATCCCTAATAATTCCAGCTCGAAAGCTTTATATAATTTCTACCCACTTTACTTCCTATGTGACTTTACAGGGATTCGAGCTAGGATTGGCTCCCCCATAAGTACAAGGGCTGAGGCAAGGGTGGTGGTCCCATTGCCAAAAGAGACAAACTCAAATTTGTGACTACTATATACCAAGCGTCAGAGCAAACACTTGGTGTGCGGTGGGCGCTTTCTCAGCAAAACAAGTGTAGACTGGGCACCTCTCGAGGATGACATTACCGGGCATGAACTAGCCGCGGCTGAAGGATCATCCCATTCACAAGCACACAACCCGAGAGCATAATAACACGAATGATCAAATTGTCGTCGTCGCCATCAGGAGTGAGTCAGCGTTTTTGGATGAGAAATATATGAAGACTGAAGGAAATCAAGTGAAGTTGTTGTGATGATAAAAGGAGAAAACTCCAACCAAGTGGAGGGAGTGAGGACTCCCAAAAAGCGTAGGGAGGAAATCCCCAAATGAGGGAGAGAGAGTCGTGACTGGGTGAAAAAATTGGAATTTAGGGTTAGACTGGCTCCCATGCTTTACTCAGCTCCTAACTAGCCTAAAATAGGTCAGTGATGACTCTAGCTTATTAATACATTAAAAAAGTTGTGGTCAATAAGGCTTTAAAATGTCGGTATGAAGCGTAAACACACCTAGCAAGAGGGTTGCATGCACCCACTCCCACGTAGTAATCCTAGCCCACAACTTGAGCTAAGCACTCGAGCTCACTCACGGGCTAGGCGAGCCAGTCCATGGAGTCGCCATTCTTCAAAGGAAGCAATTTATGGAGAAAAATTGCTGAGAATTGGAGCCCGTGCCTGTGTTGGGTCCTCATTTGGTCATATATGAGTTGCTAAATTGTATTGCATAAAAATGGATGGATATGAATTAAATAGGTCTATTTGGGTTGAAGAATTTTCAACACGACCTGACTCACATGTTTGACAGGCCTAGCTTTAACTGTCAATTTTTCTTAACTTCTTGGGATAGATACACAGGTAATCCTAAATATTGCCACAAAAACGTAATTAATTCGTAAGATTTTACTAAAAGTGAAATTAAGTCCTAAAACTCGTTAAGCCGGTGCAATCAAATTCCTCCATTAGCCTCGTACAAATTGGGTAAGGGAAAATGCTGAACTGACTTATTTTAATCAGTTCTCTCTCCTACGTGAAATATAATTTGACTAAAAAGCTTCAAATTTCCCAAACGACTTCATTTTTTATGAGATTTATTGTATGGAAGCCAATTAAAAAAAATGTGACTTAAAAGCTTCAAATTTCCAAAACAACGTCATTTTTTTATGAGATCTATTGTATGGAAGCCAATTTTAAAAAAAAAACAATTTGTCACGAGGCTTCATAATAATATAAATTTACAGTAAGAAAGGAAGGCCGAGCTCCTGCTTTCTTTCTGGGTTCTGGGCTTCTTGGATTTTGTTTCTGGGTCGAAATAAATTTCGAATTAGACCGGGCTTATGGATGAAAGTTGACGCAAATTGGTCTGTATTGATTTAGATGGGCTGCGCTTGTGCACTCATGGGGAGATCAGTTGGAGCCTCCTTATTCTCTTTTTCTTTTTTCAATTGTGTTTTATTACATAAAAAAAATAGATATTTGACCAATTGGACAAAGGTTTAGGTCTCAACGAAGACTTGGCAAGTCTTGAAACTTACTTACACTTTTGTGACAAATTTTAGAATTTCGAGTGCACCTATCCCTAGCTTCTTTGATTATATCGTTTTGAATTATTGAGTTCCTTTTACTTGCTTAAGTATTTTAAATGCGCTTGTGACCCAACTATCTTATGTTATTGGGAATTGAATTAATTTATATGGCCCCATGGTCGAGTTCTCAAAGACATTAGTGTTAGTTAAATAAAGTAATTGGCCATCATCTTCGTGATTTTATCGCTCCATTCTATTTGTAAATATCTCAAGCTATAATTGCTTTACTCAATTATTAACATATCATGGCTTTGCCTCTACAAGGGTTTTATTTTATTTTTTCAAGAATACTAATTAGATATTTCATAAGAAAAGTCAATGTGTGAGAAATTATTGTAGTTCCTAATCGACATTGGCATAGAGGCATCATGCCAGTCGGGTCAGCTACCCCAGCTTGCTTCAATGCCGCGCGTGACGAACCGTGGGCCGAACCGGTCCGAGCCGGTCCACTTGCCCTGCCAAAATTATTGTGTTCATTGAACAAGATGTGAATTATTGGGGAGAGAGAGAAGAGTAGGGACTTTGTCGGCATATTCGTAATGCCTCAGACCCAAAACCGTAATTTCACGAATGCGCACGTTCATCGGTCCGAAACCCTTGCCTATATATGCTCCCTGTCGCGCCGATCGCGGACTCTCTCTCGCTCTCGCCATCTCTCCCTCATCCTGCGTCGCTCTTAATTTTCCGTAGGAACGATCCGAGAGAGCCGCGCCAATCTACAATCATGTTGGTCTACCAGGATCTCCTCACGGGTAAGTTCGCCGGCCTTAATTCGATGAATTTCGTACGTGGTTTGCGATCTTGCGCGAGCACCGTTTGGCCGGTGACGAGCTTTTCGATTTTGAGTTGGCGGGTTGTTTGATCGTCGGGATCTATATCTGCGGTGGTGTGTGCGTGTTCTGTGGATCATCGATCGAGTAGTATGTTGGGATCTGGGTTCCCTGCTTTGGATAAGGGGATGTGGGATGATCTGATTGGGAATTTTCTGATCTTTCGTTTGTTTTGTTCAGCTGCTGATTGATGCTGTTGATTGATTTAGTGAGTCGTGGGTTTCTGGTGGATGGGAGCTTGAAAATCGCCGACTTTTCAGTGAAATTGCGTGTTGAGTTGTGTGTCTTTGGAATATGTCTGATTGATTATCTCGTGAGTTTGAAGTTTGTGTTTTTCTTTTAAATTCTTCCTCTTTAAGTTACGGTAGCAGCTGCCTCGTTTGTCTGGAGGAAGATGGGAAAGTAATCAAGAGAAGAACAGAGGGAAAGGGAGAATTATAGAGGAATATATCGTACAGAGGGATGCGATGTGTACATATGTGTGTTCATCTTTGTATTTTGAGATTGGGAAGGTCAAATAAGACCGTAGAGCTACTGTTTATTGAATTCGTTTCTGTTACTTGTTACTAATCAAATGCTTGCCACAATTGCTTATTCCAGGTGACGAGCTTCTCTCGGATTCGTTTCCCTACAAGGAACTTCACAATGGAGCCTTGTGGGAAGTTGAGGGAAAGGTACTACATCAAAACAGCTCTTATATAATATTTCAACATCCATATCCATAGGATAGTGAGTGCAGTGATGTTAGGCGAATACGTCAGTGGGACATTGAGGAATTTCATGAAGTTCATAGTGACAGGTTGATTTATTAAAACGTATCGTTTTTACTTGAGGATAATGACCTGTAGTTGTGCTGTGATCTTTTCACAGTTCAGGTTGTAGCTTACTATTTTAGATTGACTAGCCAGAAAAGAAGTAGCATATGGTCGTCAGGTAGTTTCTGTTCAATCACAGTGATTCTTTTGGGTAGTCGGTCGAGATTTGTACTCGCCACAAAAGAAGCAGCAGATGGTCTTCATGTAGTTCCTGTTCAATCACAGTGATTCTTTTAGGTAGTCGGTCGAGATTTGTTCTTTCTTAGATTGGATGAGTTATTTGGGAGGATTGTTTAATCATTTGCTCTCTATGACTTGAGACTTGTCATGACATTTTGGTGGATTTGTCTCTGCTCCCGCCATGTCGTGAACACTTGAACTAACTGTGGTTTGTTTGAACAGTGGGTTGTCAAGGGTGCGGTTGACTTCGACATTGGTGCCAATCCCTCAGCTGAGGGTGGCGAGGATGAAGGTGTTGATGATCAAACTGTCAAGGTGGTCGATATTGTGGACACATTCAGACTCCAGGTTATGATCACTCTTTATCACTGCCTGCATTTCTTGTTTAACTTTTCCTCTAGTAGAGTATTTGATAAATTGTTGTGATGACCTTGAGCAGGAGCAACCTGCCTTTGACAAGAAGCAATTCGTCACCTACATGAAGAGGTACATCAAGTTGTTGACAGCCAAGCTGGAGGGGGAGAAACAAGAAGAGTTCAAGAAGAACATTGAGGCGGCAACTAAGTACCTTCTTTCTATGCTAAAGGACCTTCAATTGTAAGTGGAACAAACAATAAGGTCGTCATGCATAGTCTCCACTTCTGCCGGGTTCTTAATTGTGCGATTGCCGTGTTTTTTTTTGTCTTGCAGCTTCGTTGGCGAGAGCATGCATGATGATGGCAGTCTGGTATTTGCTTACTACAAGGAAGGTGCCACTGACCCTACATTTTTGTACTTTGGTCACGGCTTGAAGGAAATCAAGTGCTAAGAAACTGGACAATGCTGCCAGGTCAACCTATGTTTTCTGTAGTTTTAGTTATTTATTGAAGACATTGCTTTGGATGGTTTGTATTGGATGACTCGTGGGCTTCAATAAGCCCTGGTGTTTTGATCGAACGTTACTTGTGTTGTGCTGCTTAATTTCTTTGAAATTTCCTCTCTTAGTAACTTTTACATTTGACTCAGTATTACGGTGATAGATTCTGTCCCGTTATCCCCAATATGTATCGAGTGTTCTTGCTTTTTTCTCTTTCCTTGAACGTCTCTCGGCAGCGGCAGGAGTGTGGGGTCCGGAAGAGATTTGGAATTGTATTCTCTGTTCAATTGACTGCAGCATGGATCAGATTCGAACTCCACTTCATAGCTGTTTGATTACACTACTGTTGTGAGGACGGTATTTAATACTAAATGTCCTCAATTCGCAAGGGGAGGTGAAGGAAATAAATCATGCTCAGAACAATTTGAGTGATGAGAGATTGTTGTAATAATTATTCCAATTTTTTATGGTCTGTACAGCTCATAATAAACGATTTTCACTTCTAGAGTGCAGAGTGATTTCCCCGAGATAGGATAAAGACATTCGTGCCGGGTGAATCCTCTCTAGTTAAAGAACATCATTATCTCCACCCAATGAAGAACTAGGTCAAATATGCAACAGCTCCTGTTGTTCAAATCAAACAAATCATATAACTGGTGAAGATTGAGTAGAGCTTCTATCTAGATGATGGCATTTCATGTAAAATAATAACTAGGGTGCGTTGGGAGTTGGGAGCGTTTCTGTTCTCGAAAAATAATTTGTGATTAAAAATTATTTTTTCTAATTCTACTTACGAGAAAAGTTTCTGATCAGAAAGATATATTTGGTAATTACACGAAGTTTCTATTCTCGAAATAGGAAAATTATATAAATGCATTTGGCACGATCCTAAAAAATTGTATCCTAGATTTTCTTTATTTAAATATAAAAATGTTAGCGGACAAGGTTGGGATTGGTGAGCTACATTGGCGGTGATTGCCGATAGGCAGCGGGGGCAGTGGACTTGTAATTGTAAAGACGAGTATTAAGTTACATGGCACTTGTCTTTTTTTTTTAAACGCAGTGTTTCTATTTTTCTTCCTAGGAACCAGAAGTTACTTCTTCTTCTTCTTCTTCTTCTTCTTCTTCTTCTTCTTCTTTTTACTTTTTATTTCTATTTCAAGAACAAAAATTTATTCATGTGAACAAAAAATTAATTTACATCTCCAAAACAATTTATGTCCTTTGTTCCTGAGAATAAAGCAATAGGAAAATCAGAAAAAGTGTTATGAAATGCTTGTCTAGTGACTTATTCATTCGTAATCCTTTCAATTCCATGACTTTTTATTTTGAAATGCCAAGCTTACCTAGTATGATGAAGCCTTGCGGCATTTTCAACGCAAGCCTCTCTATCATCTTTTGTCTCCTTTCCTCCGTTCGAAATGAAATCAATAGGTTGCGCATCACACAGAAGAAATCGAAATCGACCCGGGAGGCTGGACCTAACGCTCTCATTTAGTAATTTTCCAAAAATCTCCCCGCACACCTCACCTTTCTCTCTTTCTCTCTCTCCTCTCTATCTCGCAAGAAGCAAACGACCACCACCGCTGCAACGATCCTCTGAATCTCCTAACTCATAAGATTTAGCTCATTCCTTATTAAAATTGGGCTTGAACTAATGCTTTTGTTCCTTTCACTTTTTAAATCACTGCCTTGTTCTTCTAGGTCTGTTCAGGGATTGAATGTATGATCTATAATATTGTCACAGGACCCCAAACTTTCTTGTTTTTCGCCATTTCCCCTGCTCTATTTGCAAGACCAATGTACAGTAATTTCATCATTGGGCTAAAATCACTTCTTGGTGTCAACACTACGACCATGATAAACCAATAGGCCGAAGTCCACATTGTTGTGAAAACAGACATTTAATACAAACTCAAAACTCCTGGCAGATCATCTTTTATCTGTCATCTTATGAATCATCAAAGTACAGGATAGATACACATTTCCCATATAATATTCGATTAAAGCTTATACACTCTTCTTGTGCAATGCATCTTAGGTCATTTGCCAATTGAGCGTCTAATTAACCTGTTCCATTATCGATCAACAAATCTTCACGCAACTTTAGTTTCAACACTGGATAAGAATAGATGAGTTCACTCGCAAAAAACTGGGGACTGCCATGCATTCCACGTCGAAATAAACCTGAGAACCTTATCAGCCACCTAGCATCTCGATTAGCTCGGCTTCATCATTACTCTATAAATAGGTGCCGAAGGTTACAAACCTCAAACACATTCTTCTTGAGACCTCTTAAGTTTGAAATTCACTCTTTCGCAAGCGCAACCCCAAACACCTTTCTGTTCTTCAAAAGATACCAAGAATTTGATATGGAGATTTCTACAGTTGCTGCGGAAAGTTTGGCCCCCTCGGACGCTGTTTTCAAGAGTTCGAGCATAACCGAAAATGCGAAGATCAACTACGGGGCTGTTCGTGCGGATAGTGTTCCTAAGGAAGAAGATGATGCGGATTTGAGGTGCGAAAAAAACTCATCTAGTAAGGTCATTAGTTGGATAAGTGTAGTAGTTCATAGTGTTATTTCTTAGTTCTCATGGGTAACTTCAACTGTTCCTACTTTGTAATTATCTTTTGGAGTGGACAGTTCAGAAGATGTGCTTTATTATCATTATGCCCTCAATTTTTTTTTTTTGCTGTCTATCGTTTAATGTGTGGGTAATTAGGGAATGCTACATAAACAAACAAAAGCATGTCTTAGATTATGTAGAGATAGATATATGGATAGACAGTACAGAAAGAATTTAGAAGCAGATTAATGTAGAACTGATCATGTTCGAAGCCATGAATCATTCTTGAAGACAAGAGTGATGAGTTTAAATCATCAAGGGATGAAGAAATACGTGAGATTTGTAATTAAAGTGTTTGAAAAATGGTCCTAGCAAACAAACATTAGATGGAAATAGGATAAGCATATATTAATGAAGTTAATTATCTCCACTTTGATAGATTTCGATTTTCCCATTATTTATAGGATGGACGATCGGGCAATTTTCTTTTGCAAAAGTTTGAGATGGAAATCTACTTTGGAGCTTGCATTGTGTATGGTATATAGATGTGGACGCATGACATAGATGAACTTTTTGTTTACATGAAAATCAAGATGGAATCTGCATTGAAGCTATGTATTTTGTATGTATGGGTGAACTTTTCGTGTAAAATTTGGAGATTGAAATGTGCTTTAAAGCTTGCTCTGTGTATGATATATATAGATAGATAGTACAGAAGAACTTTGCCAAAATTTCTTTTTTGAAGGAACTTATCTTCAAGAAAATGATGGGAAGTTGAAGTCCAAGGAAGAAGAGAGGCCAGAGATCATCCAAGTCGACTCGATTACAGCTATTTTCGTCGAGATCGAGATCAAGATCAAGATGATGATCATATAGAGGGAAACAACGTATTGAGAAAAACTGGGTAAATCGATTCATCAGATATAGAGACTGCCCAATTCAAGTCAGACCACGGCCATTCATCAAACAAGGCGAGTATTTTTCCTTTTTACTAGAAAGGCAAAAATAAATAAGGGTGTCCAAAGTAGTACATTTATATCATATTGTTCCTAGAATTTTTTTTTTGTTTCTTCCATACACCACCCCGATGCTCTGAATCGCAAGCTTCAGTATCATCCCCCACAAAAAAAAATTCTAGGAACAGTATGATATAAATGTACTACTTTGGACACCCTTATTTAGGCATGTGATAACCTTAATCATTAGGTTACCAATACAGATTGAAGGCATGTGATAACCTTAATCATTAGGTTACCAATAGCTGTCAAGCACATTGAAGACATACAGATTGAAGGCATGTGAACCCTACTTCCCCACATATTTGGCAGAGGAAACTGGAAATGTGCATATATTTGGCAGGTTTTGTGTTCTATCTTCCATTATTTTCTTCTCATTTCCGATCAGTTTTGGCTTTGACTCAACCACTCAAGTCTCATCAGGATAGACTTTGACTATTGAGCAGACTTTCGGATTTCATCATAATGATCATTACATATGGCTTGAACAGAGAGGAGTGTATGGTTTTTTTAGTGTGAAAGTGACCTTTTACTTCTTTTGGGTTCCTGGCACACGGAGAGTAATCAGTGATGTGATGAGAATACAGATTCGTTCAATCACTTTCACAACAATGTGGACTTCGCCCGCTTCGTCTGTTATGGTCAAAGTGTTGACACCAAGAGGTGATTTCAGGCCAACGATGAAATTGCTGTGCATTAGTCGTGCAAATGGAGTGGGGGAAGTGGCGAAAAACGAGAAAGTTTGGGGTCCCGTCACAAAAGCATAGATCTTACAATTAATCCGTGAACAGACCCAAAAGAACAAGGCCGTGATTTAAAAAGTGAAAGGTCAACGAACAAAAGCGTTAGTTCAAGCCCAATTTTAATAAGGAATGCGCGAAATCTTCTAGGTTAGGGGAGAGTTTTGAAAGCAACTCGCCATATTGATAAATTCTTCTGTATTCTAGATAGAATTCCACATATCATATTGGTCCATAAAACTAAATCCTCCCCCCCAGTTCCATATCAAGTTAATTACACCAACTTGACGGGGAATCTGTCTGGAGAAGTTTATCCGCCAAACAACATCATTCGGAATGGATGATCCCACCTACTACAATTTTCAAACTCATTAAGGAGAGTCTGAGAGGTATTGATCTTCTGAGTTGCCATGAACATTTTTGCGACAATAACATTAACTTTAATAACTACGCAAAAAAAGACCAAAGAGTTAGGTCCATAAATCTTTGTGACGGCATAATAACATATCACATGATGAGTTTCTTTTCTTGTTACCAAGGATTTTGTGAAAAGAACAAGAATCTAAGAGCCCTCATGTTGATAGATTTCGGTGAGAAAGAGAAACCCTAGTGGCTAATGAGATGAGTCAAAGGCCATGTGACATAAGAGTTTGATTGCATGTTTTTCATCAAAACATGCATGAAGATGATGAAGTTGAGAGATGTTAGAGTTCCCAAAAATCTTGAATCAAAACCATTATCGCAAGGAAGGCTGAACCAGCACGATGTGCAATAAGTTTGGACTGATTCCACGGCTGCATTTGAGCACACCTCACGTAAATTCTCTTGTGACGTGATTTATGATGCCAAAATAAGTCAATCAAACAAAATGCGAAAATAAAGATATCTCGAAAGCGGATCAGTGATAACCTTAATCATTAGGTTACCAATGGCTATCAAGCACATTGAAGACATACAGATTGAAGCCATGTGAGCCCTACCTCCTCACATATTTGGCAGAGGAGACTGGAAATGTGCATATATTTGGCAAGTTTTGTGCTCTATCTTCCATTATTTTCTTCTCATTTCTCATCAGTTTTGGCTTTGACTCAACTACTCAAGTCTCATCAGGATAGACTTTGACTGTGAAGCAGACTTTCGGATTTCATCAGAATGTTCATTACATGTGGCTTGAATAGAGAGGAGTATGTGGTTTTTTAGTGTGAAAGTGACCATTTGCTTCTTTCGGGTTCCTAGCACACAAAGAGTAATCAGTGATGTAAAGAGAATACCGATTCGTTCAAGCACTTTCACAACAATGTGGAATTCGGCCGCTTCGTCTGTCATGGTCGTAGTGTTGACACCAAGACATGATTTCAGGCCAACGATGAAATTGCTGTGCATTGGTCGTGCAAATAGAGCGGGGGAAGTGGCGAAAAACGAGAAAGTTTGGGGTCCTGTGACAAAAGCATAGATCTTACATTTAATCCCTGAACAGACCCAAAAGAACAAGGATGTGATCTAAAAAGTGAAAGCTCGACGAACAAAAGCGTTAGTTCAAGCCCAATTTTAATAAGAAATGAGCTAAATCTTCTGGATTAGGGAAGAGTTTTGAAAGCAACTGGCCATATTGATAAATTCTTCTGTATTCCAGATAGAATTCCACATATCATATGGGTTCACAAAACTAAATCCTCCCCCCCAGTTCCTGATCAAGTTGATTACACCAACTTGCCGGGGAATTTGTCTGGACAAGTTTGTCCGCCAAACAACATCATTCGAAATGGATGATCCAACCTACTACAATTTTCAAACTCATTAACGAGAGTCTGAGAGGTATTGATCTTCTGAGTTACCTTGAACATTTTTGCGACAATAAGATTAACTTTAGTAAGAACGCAAAAAAAGACCGGAGAGTTAGGTACTTAAATCTTTGTGACGGCATAATAACATGTCACATGATGAGTTTTGTTTCATGTTAGCAAGGATTTTGTGAAAAGAACAAGAATCTAAGAGCCCTCATGTTGATAGATTTCGGTGAGATAGAGAAACCCTAGTGGCTAACCAGATGAGTCAAATGCCATGTGACATAAGAGTCTGATTGCATGTTTTTCATCAGAACTTGCATAAAGATGATGAAGTGGAGAGATGCTAGAGTTCCCAAAAATCTTGAATCAAAACCATTGTCCTAAGGAAGGCTGTTTTGGCACCTTTAGTATGAACCAGCACGATGTGCAATAAGTTTGGACTGATTCCACGGCTGCATTTGAGCACACCCCACGTAACTTCTCTTGTGACGTGATTTATGATGCCAGAATAAGTCAATCAAACAAAATGTGAAAATAAAGATATCTCAAAAGCGGATCAATGATAACCTTAATCATTAGATTACTAATGGCTGTCAAGCACATTGAAGACATACAGATTGAAGGCATGTGAGCCCTACTTCCTCACATATTTGGCAGATGAAACTGGAAATGTGCATATATTTGGCAGGTTTGGTGCTCTATCTTCCATTATTTTCTTCTCATTTCCGATCAGTTTTGGCTTTGACTTAACCACTTAAGTATCATCAGGATAGACTTTGATTGTGAAGCAAACTTTGGGATTTTATCAGAATGTTCATTACATGTGGCTTGAACAGAGAGGAGTGTGTGGCTTTTTTGGTGTGAAAGTGACCATTTGCTTCTTTCGGGTTCTTAGCACACGAAGATTAATCAGTGATGTGCAGAGAATACCGATTCGTTCAATCACTTCCACAACAATGTGGAATTCGGCCACTTCGTCTGTCATGGTCGTAGTGTTGACACCAAGAGGTGATTTCAAGCCAACGATAAAATTGTTGTGCATTGGTCGTGCAAATTGGGCGGGGGAAGTGGTGAAAAACGAGAAAGTTTGGGGCCCTGTGACAAAAGCATAGATCTTACATTCAATCCTTGAACAGATCCATAAGAACAAGGCCATGATTTAAAATGTGAAAGGTCGACGAATAAAAGCGTTAGTTCAGGCCCAATTTTAAGAAGGAATGAGCGAAATCTTTTGGGTTAGGGGAGAGTTTTGAAAGCAACTAGCCATATTGATAAATTCTTCTATATTCCAGATAGAATTCCACATATCATATGGGTCCAAAAAACTAAATCCTCCCTCCCAGTTCCTGATCAAGTTGATTACACCAACTTGACGGGGAATCTGTCTGGAGAAGTTTGTCCGCCAAACAACATCATTCGAAATGGATGATCCCACCTACTACAATTTTCAAACTCGTTAACGAGAGCCTGAGAGGTATTGATCTTCTGAGTTGCCATGAACATTTTTGCGACAAAAACATTAACTTTAATAATTACGCAAAAAAAAGACCGAAGAGTTAGGTCCATAAATCTTTGTGACGGCATAATAACATGTCACATGATGAGTCTCCTTTTATGTTACCAAGGATTTTGTGAAAAGAACAAGAATCTAAGAGCCCTCACGTTGATAAATTTCGGTGAGATAGAGAAACCCTAGTGGCTAACGAGATGAGTCAAAGGCCATGTGACATAAGAGTCTGATCGCATGTTTTTCATCAGAACATGCATGAAGATGATGAAGTGGAGAGATGCTAGAGTTCCCAAAAATCTTGAATCAAAACCATTGTCGCAAGGAAGGCAGTTTTGGCACCTCTAGTATGAACCAACACGATGTGCAAGAAGTTTGGATTGATTCCATGGCTGCATTTGAGCACACCCCATGTAACTTCTCTTGTGACGTGATTTATGATGCCAGAATAAGTCAATCAAACAAAATACGAACGTAAAGATATCTCGAAAGCGGATCAATGATAACCTTAATCATTAGGTTACCAATGGCTGTCAAGCTCATTCAAGACATACAGAAGAATACACCACCCCGATGCTCTGAATCGCAAGCTTCAGTATCATCCCCCACAAAAAAAAAATTCTAGGAACAGTATGATATAAATGTACTACTTTGGACACCCTTATTTATTTTTGCCTTTCTAGTAAAAAGGAAAAATACTCGCCTTGTTTGATGAATGGCCGTGGTCTGACTTGAATTGGGCAGTCTCTATATCTGATGAATCGATTTACCCAGTTTTTCTCAATACGTTGTTTCCCTCTATATGATCATCATCTTGATCTTGATCTCGATCTCGACGAAAATAGCTGTAATCGAGTCGACTTGGATGATCTCTGGCCTCTCTTCTTCCTTGGACTTCAACTTCCCATCATTTTCTTGAAGATAAGTTCCTTCAAAAAACAAATTTGGCAAAGTTCTTCTGTACTATCTATCTCTATATATCATACACAGAGCAAGCTTCAAAGCACATTTCAATCTCCAAATTTTACACGAGAAGTTCACCCATACATACAAAATACATAGCTTCAATGCAGATTTCCATCTCGATTTTCTTGTAAACGAAAAGTTCATCTATGCCATGCGTCCACATCTATATACCATACACAATGCAAGCTCCAAAGTAGATTTCCATCTCAAACTTTTGCAAAAGAAAATTGCCTGATCGTCCATCCTATAAATAATGGGAAAATCGAAATCTATCAAAGTGGAGATAATTAACTTCATTAATATATGCTTATCCTATTTCCATCTAATGTTTGTTTGCTAGGACCATTTTTCAAACACTTTAATTACAAATCTCACGTATTTCTTCATCGCTTGATGATTTAAACTCATCACTCTTGTCTTCGAGAATGATTCATGGCTTCGAACATGATCAGTTCTACATTAATCTGCTTCTAAATTCTTTCTGTACTGTCTATCTATATATCTATCTCTACATAATCTAAGACATGCTTTTGTTTGTTTATGTAGCATTCCTTAATTACCCACACATTAAACGATAGACAGCAAACAAAAAAAAATTGAGGGCATAATGATAATAAAGCACGTCTTCTGAACTGTCCACTCCAAAAGATAATTGCAAAGTAGGAACAGTTGAAGTTACCCATGAGAACTAAGAAATAACACTAGGAACTACTACACTTATCCAACTAATGACCTTACCAGATGAGTTTTTTTTGCACCTCAAATTCGCATCATCTTCTTCCTTAGGAACACTTTCCGCACGAACAGCCCCGTAGTTGATCTTCGCATTTTCGGTTATACTCAAACTCTTGAAAACAGCGTCCGAGGGGGCCAAACTTTCCGCAGCAACTGTAGAAATCTCCATTTCAAATTCTTGGTTTCTTTTGAAGAACAGAAAGGTGTTTGGGGTTGGGCTTGCGAAAGAGTGAATTTCAAACTTAAGAGGTCTCAAGAAGAATGTATTTGAGGTTTGTAACCTTCGACACCTATTTATAGAGTAATGATGAAGCCGAGCTAATCGAGATGCTAGGTTGCTGACAAGGTTCTCAGGTTTATTTCGACGTGGAATGCATGGTAGTCCCCAGTTTTTTACGAGTGAACTCATCCATTCTTATCCAGTGTTGAAACTAAAGTTGCGTAAAGATTTGTTGATCGATAATGGAAAAGGTTAATTGGACGCTCAACTGGCAAAGGACCTAAGATGCACCGCACAAGAAGAGTGTATAAGCTTTAATAGAATATTATATGGGAAATGTGTGTCTACCCTGTACTTCGATGATTCATAAGATGACAGATAAAAGATGATCTGCCAAGAGTTTTGAGTTTGTATTAAATGTCTGTTTTCACAACAATGTGGAAACTTGAAATGTGCATATATTTGGCAGGTTTTGTGCTCTATCTTCCATTATTTTCTTCTCATTTCAGATCAGCTTTGTGTCGCGACCCTCTAAAAATATTTTTAAGTTTTAAAGGGGTTAACGGATTATTAGGTTAATTAGATTTGACTAACCTAACGCGGACCCTCCCAAGCCCTACCGAATCGCAACTTTGGATTTTGTTTAAATGATTTTGAAATTTGGAGTCGCCACTAATCGTTCTTGGTAGGTCGATTAGAAACCTAAATAAATTAGCGGGAGAACTAATTTATTCCTGCGAACCAGAGATTATGAGCTCGGGGACTTGATTACACTAGTTAATTAAAACTAATGCCCTTTCGGTACCTTAATTTCATGGATATCCTAATTCGGCAACTCAGGCTTGGTTTATTCCTAAGGCTCTAGTAGGGTATTCTCTTTTGTGTTTTCACTTTTTAAATAGGATGCATGGATGGTATATATTTTTATTTGTTATATTTTTTTTAAGTGTTAAAGATTCCCTGAAGCCGAAAGAGGGAGTGTGTTAACGACTTCTGTGCAGTATTACGACCTACTCATCTTTTGAGTTTGATGATTCAAAAATTAAATTATAGGAAGTACATGACAGTGAATAAACACCTCCAATGGGAGGCCTAGCATTGGCTTGGCTCTTCCCTTTGGGATTTAAGGTACAGGTATTTAAGTTGCAAGTATTTAAACTACTGTAAGTAAAAACCTCCAATGGGAGGCTAAGTATTGGCTTGGCTCTTCCCTTTGGGATTTAAGGTACATGTATTTAAGTTGCAGGTATTTAACTACTGTAAGTAAAAACCTCCAATGGGAGGCTAAGCATTGGCTTGGCTCTTCCCTTTGAGATTTAAGGTACAGGTATTTAAGTTGCAGGTATTTAACTACTGTAAGTAAAAACCTCCAATGGGATGCTAAGCATTGGCTTGGCTCTTCCCTTTGGGATTTAAGGTACAGGTATTTAAGTTGCAGGTATTTAACTACTGTAAGTAAAAACCTCCAATGGGAGGCTAAGCATTGGCTTGGCTCTTTCCTTTGGGATTTATGGTGCAGGTATTTAAATTGCGGATGGACTTTGTCCTCTCCATTCTGGGGTATGAATTCTTTAAAATAAAATACAACGAATTGATTCAACAATTTGAAATTTGTGCGCGCTTGAGGACTCCTCCAAGCCGATTTTGTGCTTCTATAGGGTTGATCATTGATATAGAGCTGCGGCTTCCTGACATAAAATAGAGTGAAGTGTCAGTATACAAAATATATGCCAATCTGCACCTAAAACCAGAAGAGTGGAAAGAGTACTTATCTCCCATTTTTTTGGGAGGGATTTCTATAATTGATTTTCGCTCTCTATGTTCCCAATATAGAGAGTCTCTTTTGAATTAAGAGGGACTTTTAGTCACAAATCAACTGAGAAATCGGTGGACAGCTTAGGAGCTTGTTTGGGCGATTTTTGCATCTCTACGAGATTTTTTGCCGTTGACGTAGAGATATCCTTCTCCTGACATAAAATATGGGAAAAATGGAGATAGGAGAAAGTGTATACAATTTGTGCTAATTTGCGACTAAAACCACAAATAAATGAATAAATAAAAAACACTTAGCTCGAATTTGTTTGCTCGTTGACGAGGATGAACTCTTGATTTATGTTGATCGATGAAAGAATTTGTGATGATATATTTTTGTAGCCTCAAATGCTATTATTTATTAAATATTCTCATAATTTCTAAAATATATAAACAATATATATAAATACAAAAAATTGGTTCCCTAGGCTTGGCTAAGGTTCCCAAAGTTGATTTTTCAATTTTATGAATTTTTATGGATTTTCTATTAATTTTCGAAAATAAATAAATAAAAAATACTAAAAATATGAAAAATCATTTTTTGGTCAAAATTGGTTCCCTAGGCTTGGCTAAGGTCCCCAAAGTTGATTCTTCAATTTTATGAATTTTTATGAATTTTTTTATTACTTTAGCAATAGAAAAAATGATTAAAAATCAGGTGTCAACAGCTGCCCCTCTTTGAAAGGAAGCTCGGTAGAGGTTCATTTCAAAGACGAGATGACACCTGAATTCTAATTGACTCAATACAAGGAAATAAAAAGAGTCGTGACATGAATGTTCCACTGAAAATGAAATGAGAACCTAAGGATTCGTTATATAAAAAAAACTTTAGGGTGGTTGAACTTGAACCCGTATGGTGGATCAACCCATGGTAGATTCCTAATAAAAAGATTCTACTGATTAAAATTTGAATTAAAATTTGACTCGTATGGTGGGTCATACCATTTGACCCGTATGGTGGGTCGTACCATGGTAGATTCCTAATAAAAGGATTCTACTGATTAAATTTTGATTGAGATTTGACCCGTATGGTAGGTCACCCCATGGAGATACCTGTAAGAAGGACTTGATGCCTGTAGAAAGGACTTGGTGCCTGTAAAAAGGACTTGTGCCTGTAAAAAGGACTTAATGCCTGTAAAAAGGTCTTAATTTGCCTGTAATAAGGACTTGATTTGCCTGTAAGAAGGACTTGATTTGCCTGTAAGAAGGACTTACTTTGCCTGTAAGAAGGACTTTGTGCCTGTAAGAAGGACTTAATTTGCCTGTAAGAAGGACTTTGTTTGCCTGTAAGAAGGACTTTGTGCCTGTAAGAAGGACTTGATTTGCCTGTAAGAAGTACTTTGTGCCTGTAAGAAGGACTTTGTGCCTATAAGAAGGACTTGGTTTGCCTGTAAGAAGGACTTGGTTTGCCTGTAAGAAGGACTTGGTTTGCCTGTAAGAAGGACTTGGTTTGCCTGTAAGAAGGACTTGGTTTGCCTGTAAGAAGGACTTTATGCCTGTAAGAATGACTTGATTTGTCTGTAAAAAGGACTTTGTGCCTGTAAGAAGGACTTTGTGCCTGTAAGAAGGACTTAATTTACCTGTAAGAAGGACTTGATTTGCCTATAAGAAGGACTTACTTTGCCTGTAAGAAGGACTTTGTGCCTGTAAGAAGGACTTGATTTGCCTATAAGAAGGACTTACTTTGCCTGCAAGAAGGACTTTGTGCCTGTAAGAAGGACTTGCTTTGCCTGTAAGAAGGACTTAATTTGCCTGTAAGAAGGACTTGGTTTGCCTGTAAGAAGGACTTTGTTTGCATGTAAGAAGGACTTTGTTTGCCTGTAAGAAGGACTTTATGCCTGTAAGAAGGACTTGATTTGCCTGTAAGAAGGACTTTATGCCTGTAAGAAGGACTTTGTGCCTATAAGAAGGACTTGATTTGCCTGTAAGAAGGACTTTGTGCCTGTAAGAATGACTTGATTTGCCTATAAGAAGGACTTGCTTTGCCTGTAGGAAGGACTTGATTTGCCTATAAGAAGGACTTGCTTTGCCTGTAGGAAGGAGTTTGTTTGCCTGTAAGCAGGACTTGATTTGCCTGTAAGAAGGACTTTATGCCTATAAGAAGGACTTGGTTTGCCTGTAAGAAGGACTTTGTGCCTGTAAGAAGGACTTGATTTGCCTGTAAGAAGGACTTGATTTGCCTGTACGAAGGACTTGCTTTGCCTGTAGGAAGGACTTAATTTGCCTGTAAGAAGGACTTGGTTTGCCTGTAAGAAGGACTTTGTTTGCATGTAAGAAGGACTTTGTTTGCCTGTAAGAAGGACTTTATTTGCCTGTAAGAAGGACTTTGTGCCTGTAAGAAGGACTTGATTTGCCTGTAAGAAGGATTTTGTGCCTGTAAGAAGGACTTTGTGCCTATAAGAAGGACTTGATTTGCCTGTAAGAAGGACTTTATGCCTGTAAGAAGGACTTGATTTGCCTGTAAGAAGGACTTTGTGCCTGTAAGAAGGACTTGATTTGCCTGTAAGAAGGACTTGCTTTGCCTGTAGGAAGGACTTTGTTTGCCTGTAAGCAGGACTTGATTTGCCTGTAAGAATGACTTTATGCTTATAAGAAGGACTTGGTTTGCCTGTACGAAGGACTTGCTTTGCTTGTAGGAAGGACTTTGTTTGCCTGTAAGCGGGACTTGATTTGCCTGTAAGAAGGACTTTATGCCTGTAAGAAGGACTTGGTTTGCCTGTAAGAAGGACTTTGTGCCTGTAAGAAGGACTTAGTTTGCCTGTAAGAAGGGCTTAGTGTACCTCAAAGGGTACCATTCTAAAATCTGGGGAGACCAGGAATCCTGCGGAAGCTCAAACCCAAATTATATTCTCTTGTCGCTTTAGGAATAAATCAAAGAGGCAGAGATCAAAAGGTCTCGAACAATTCTGTCCTTGAGACAAATCATGCTTTATTGAATAAGGTGGATACCTGTATATACCGCAATAGATTCGAGTACCCCAACAACCGTCAGAATTCATTCTCTTGAAAGGTTCAGGTTGAAGATATACTTACCTGAGAATTTGGAAGAAATGTTTGGTGTCTTCTCGACAACCAGGCTTGTTCATTCAATAATCGCCGAATGAATTTCAAGACTTTGGAAGGTAACTCAAACACCGGGAATGTGTTGCCTGTCAGGCAATGTTAGAGCTAACATGTGCAAGCATTTTCATCAATGCGTTCATTGGTTCATACAAAATTGTTCAGCTAAGTTGGCAATGATTAGAAGTAGTCTGTGTGATAACTCATGATGCAATCAATCAAAATGTGGATCATGCAAAACTATTCTGTCAAGTTTGCATTACCAATTCTATTTAAGGAGGTTCTCATAATATGAACGCCTCGAATGTAATCTGAATGGGGGACTTTAGTCCGAAAGGGGCTTTCTCTCACTCTGGGGAAATGCTGTTTATCCGTAGATTAAAATGTTAGACTTCTGTGGAAATAGTTAGCCTTTTCTCATCCTGTCATGCCCCATTCTGCACATTTGATATCTCCTGTGCAGTTTATGCTCTAAGTTGGAGTTGGTAAATTAAACACGCGGAATGGTCATGCATAATTCATGAACTGTGTAAACACAATGCAGATGTGATAATTTTTTAGCATAATGTGTGTTTATATAATGTGCAAATATGGGCGGATTTGAATTGCTCCTGGTATGTGGGCAGACCGAACAAATTGGGAAGCTTACTCCTTATGTCGAGGGGCGGTTCATCTCAACTTTGCCCATGTGCGATGAAGCATATGGGCGATGGAGCATTTCGGTTTGCTTAATAACAGCGACTACCGTGATTTAGCGGTTGAATGCCCCTGCAAAAAGCAGAGAAATTATTCTTGAAATCAAACGAGATAAGGAAGACGTATTTGCTTTTTTTTTCTTCAGAACTTGTGATTAATTTGCCCCATTTTTCACCAAAATAGATCTTGTCAGATGATCATAATTTTATTTTGGGATTTGTCTCCTTCAACATGTTAAATGTTAGTATAAATATTTCCTGTAAAAAGAAAAGGAGACATGTCAGCCAGTATTAAAAGGGATAAATTGGAAACGATACTGATTTATCCTTCGTCTTGAATGCCTTGCACGAGTCTTTTACCAGTTTTGCTGGATTCAATTTTCCTCGACTTTTGTTGGGTGCCTCACCATTATGGCAAGACTATGGTAAAATACTGACTTTGATATTACTTGTCGAGTATTCCTGTTTGCAAAAAGAAATGCACAAAAAGTTGTTTCATTTATTTATAATACTTACAACATTCCCCACCCTTGGGGATCGAACTCGGGACATTTCGGACCTACTGTCGTCCCCTCATACCATTCGGTCCATTGGACCGTAGGTGTCCATGGGGCTTTCCTTTCAAAGGTTAATCCTTGGGGATAACGCAGCCTTGTTGTATCACCTTGGGCCATGTTACGGTATTTTCTCGAGCTAATTTGCAATCCCTGTTAAGAATGGAATAAAACAATTCGAGACTTGAGATGATTATGTGTAAATTAGAACGATACAGAATTACCCATGTCTGAGATTGTTCGGATCTTTCGCTTGTATTTTTCTTTAACCGAAGCTGTCCATCCCGTGGTAATGTCCATGAGTTGATTTGCCCCCAATTTAGCCCGACCAGGAAATTTGGTTTTTGAATACGACTGTATTCTCGAGTCGCTTTTGCAAATTCCTGAAAATAGAAGGGATCAAATTTAAAACCAGAGCAATTTAAGGGTAAATTGGAACGATACGGATTTACCCTTCATATTTACGCGGATTTCGTCTCGACATTAATTTTTTCGAGTTTGGTGCGGTTAACGGCTCCGAGCATTTAATATGGGGGAAAGGGAAATGATTACTTCTAGCTTGTGCATTAATTTTGGACATCGACAAAAAGCGAGAACGTGCAATGAAATTAAGTAGACGTATTCGTCTAGGTTTAATCTTCTTCATGATGCTCTCGTGGGTTGCGGTAGACGATGATATCAAGAACATTAGAGAGGCATTCAGTGTGGCTTTCCACCAGCCGCCTAGAGACCCGCGTTCAATCATGTAAATTAATAAAGCTGCCACCACTCTATCAATGTGCCAATAAATTCGGCCATTTGTTGCGTGCTCCGCTTCAACCGTGTTTTGTTGCTTTCGGCGTCCACTCGTATGAATCGGGCACCTGTAGCATCGGGGGAGTGTCCGTGGGCCACGTTCATTAATAAAACCTCGATCCTCTAAATCCCTCCGCGTGTTTCGGATCCGAGAAAATTTTAAGACCGGTCTCTGGTTGATTTAATCAGGTTAAGGTACTTATTTCATGGTTTCTGATTATATAATCCATATTGTCTTTCAAAAGACATGGGATCCTCTGCAATACATTAAATATACCCCCGTGTTTAATCAGTATAAATCCACCGTCATATCATAATACACTGCCCATACAAGTTTACGGATTGACACAACTCTGTCTGTCAAAGATGGACAGTGTTCGTTTGCCCCTCTGAATTAACGGTTGAAGCCTTGGTGTTTTTCGTCTTTTGGTATTTCTGAAGATGATTCTTGATATATTATTGAACTTAATTTTTACACCCGTCTGGGGTATCTAGGATCTCCCTGCAAAAGAAAAGGATATAATTAGTATGCGACACAAGGAATGTCGGTCCATGACTCCTATATTAGTCCAATTTGATTTTTTCTATTTTATAGAGAAATCAGAGAAAAAAAAATTTCTTAGGAAGAAATGGGTTAATTTCTGATGCAGAATTTTTTTGCAGATTTATTACTCTTTTTATTATTTTTTTTAAAGGAATGTGACAAAATCTCTTGACGTTTACTAAAATTTTTGAAGGAATTTCCTTTTTATCAAAATAAATTTTCAGAGGTAAATTTGTCAGGAAAATTTTATTTTTATTGAAGCAGGAAAGACATGACAGAAATCCTTTATTGGTTAACAAAATTCTCCCGAGACATTAGTTTAATTTTATTTAGAGAAAATTTTCTTAGAAAAACATGAGCGAATTTCTCGAAAAGATTTTTGTTGCAAGTTTTTATAATTTGAAAGAATGTGATAAAATCACTTGATGTTTACCAAAAATTTTTTTTTGAAGGAATTTTTCTTTTTATCGAAATAAATTTTCAGAGGAAAATTTGTCAGGAAAATTTCATTTTTATTGAAGTAAGAAAAACATGACAAAAATCTCTTATTGGTCAATACAATTCCCCCGAGACATTAGTCTAATTTTATTTAGGAAAATTTTCTTAGAAAAACATGAGCGAATTTCTCGAGAAGAATTTTCTTGCAAGTTTTTATAATTTGAAAAATGTGATAAAATCACTTGATGTCTACTAGAGTTTTTTTTGAAGGAATTTTTCTTTTTATTGAAATAAATTTTCGGAGGAAAATTTTTTCAGGAAAATTACATTTTTATTGAAGCAATAAAAACATGACAAAAATCCCTTATTGGTTAATAAAATTCCCATGAAGGGATTTTTTCACATCATTTTTTCAAAAAAAAATTTTTTAAAGAAATGAGGGACAAATTTAATTTTTATTTTCTTTTAAAAGAATGGTCGTAATATCAAACTCAAAAACTAACTAACACCTAGCATGGACCGACCGAAAATAAATACAAGATAAAATTAGAGAATTTACTTTTACCTTGGAGAAATGCAAATCACATAGTCATGCGCATGACTCAAGTGAGGAGTGGACTCTAGAAAATAAAAGAAGGAGAGACAAGGTATGGACCTAAAAAGGCCCCCACTATCTGAATTGACAAACTTATCCTCCGCGCAATCAAATTACAATGGGAAGAATTGTCAATTCAGATAATGAGCGGGATAAAATATGGTCAACCCGAGCGCAATCGACGCAAGAGCTTTGCATATTCGATCCCTATCTATGGTTTTCTAGGAAGAATTTCGCGACTTGGGTTTAGACGCTTGTGTGTGCAGGTGTCGTGATCCTCAGAGTATGCAAGACCTGCACAACAATTGATATCAAAACAGCGCTTCTAAAAATGTGCGAAATTAAACAAATAAACCCAACACCAGCCTGCAAAACAAAGGAGTTAGCCAAACACTCCGCCCCTTATAACTCCCATCCTGCAAAAACATATAACACCTATAGAATGAGTCCCAAACAAGATCGCCAGAAGCGAGATATCCATGAAATTTTCATTGGCCTAAGTCCACTAAGACTTTTAAAATTTCGAAAAAATTCAAGTATTCCAATTGTTATCTTTTTTCGAAAATTTAAAAATCCCGTCCCCAGTGGAGTCGCCAAGCTGTCGCGACCCTCTAAAAATATTTTTAAGTTTTAAAGGGGTTAACGGATTATTAGGTTAATTAGATTTGACTAACCTAACGCGAACCCTCCCAAGCCCTACCGAATCGCAACTTTGGTTTTTGTTTAAATGATTTTAAAATTTGGAGTCGCCACTAATCGTTCTTGGTAGGTCGATTAGAAACCTAAATAAATTAGCGGGAGAACTAATTTATTCTTGCGAACCAGAGATTATGAGCTCGGGGACTTGGTTACACTAGTTAATTAAAACTAATGCCCTTTCGGTACCTTAATTTCATGGATATCCTAATTCGGCAACTCAGGCTTGGTTTATTCCTAAGGCTCTAGTAGGGTATTCTCTTTTATGTTTTCACTTTTTAAATAGGATGCATGGATGGTATATATTTTTATTTGTTATATTTTTTTAAGTGTTAAAGATTCCCTGAAGCCAAAAGAGGGAGTGTGTTAACGACTTCTATGCAGTATTACGACCTACTCATCTTTTGAGTTTAATGATTCAAAAATTAAATTATAGGAAGTACATGACAGTGAATAAACACCTCCAATGGGAGGCCTAGCATTGGCTTGGCTCTTCCCTTTGGGATTTAAGGTACAGGTATTTAAGTTGCAAGTATTTAAACTACTGTAAGTAAAAACCTCCAATGGGAGGCTAAGCATTGGCTTGGCTCTTCCCTTTGGGATTTAAGATACATGTATTTAAGTTGCAGGTATTTAACTACTGTAAGTAAAAACCTCCAATGGGAGGCTAAGCATTGGCTTGGCTCTTCCCTTTGAGATTTAAGGTACAGGTATTTAAGTTGCAGGTATTTAACTACTGTAAGTAAAAACCTCCAATGGGATGCTAAGCATTGGCTTGGCTCTTCCCTTTGGGATTTAAGGTACAGGTATTTAAGTTGCAGGTATTTAACTACTGTAAGTAAAAACCTCCAATGGGAGGCTAAGCATTGGCTTGGCTCTTCCCTTTGGGATTTATGGTGCAGGTATTTAAATTGCGGATGGACTTTGTCCTCTCCATTCTGGGGTATGAATTCTTTAAAATAAAATACAACGAATTGATTCAACAATTTGAAATTTGTGCGCGCTTGAGGACTCTTCCAAGCCGATTTTGTGCTTCTATAGGGTTGATCATTGATATAGAGCTGCGGCTTCCTGACATAAAATAGAGTGAAGTGTCAGTATACAAAATATATGTCAATCTGCACCTAAAACCAGAAGAGTGGAAAGAGTACTTATCTCCCATTTTTTTGGGAGGGATTTCTATAATTGATTTTCGCTCTCTATGTTCCCAATATAGAGAGTCTCTTTTGAATTAAGAGGGACTTTTAGTCACAAATCAACTGAGAAATCGGTGGACAGCTTAGGAGCTTGTTTGGGCGATTTTTGCATCTCTACGAGATTTTTTGCCGTTGACGTAGAGATATCCTTCTCCTGACATAAAATATGGGAAAAATGGAGGTAGGAGAAAATGTATACAATTTGTGCTAATTTGCGACTAAAACCACAAATAAATGAATAAATAAAAAACACTTAGCTCGAATTTGTTTGCTCGTTGACGAGGATGAACTCTTGATTTATGTTGATCGATGAAAGAATTTGTGATGATAACCCCTAACTTTAAACTCCCATCATCTTCAAAATTCTCTCTCTTTTGGTATTTTTTTTCTCTCTCAAATTTTTCTTCAATCTCTCAAAACCCTCTCAAACATCCAAAATTTTCTCTCCCAAAAAATTCCTCTCTCAAGCTCACTTCTTCCTCCTTTTATAATCTACTCATCTATCTCCCATTCTAATTTTTCCACTAACTCTATCTCCCATTCTAATTTCTCCACTAACTCTTCTTCATTTTCATCTTCCATTCTCCATCTCTATCTCACATTCTAATCTCTCCACTAACTCTTCTTCATCTTCATCTTCCCTTCTCCATATTTATCTCCCATTCTAATTTCTCCACTAACTCTTCTTCATCTCCATCTTCCCTTCTCTATTCTTATCTTCCATTCTAATTTCTCTACTAACTCTTCTTCATCTCCATCTTCTCTTCTCTATTCTTATCTTATTTTCTCCATCCATTCTTCTCCAACTTCTCTTCTTCATCTCCTCTTCTCCATCTTCCCTTCTCTATTCTAATTTATCCACTAACTCTTCTTTTTGTTATTTGTAAAATAATCTCTCAAGAGTTAGGTATTTGCACTATAGTCCCTGAATTTTAAGTATTTACAATTTAGTCCCTGAAAAAATATTTCTTTAAGTCCAAATCTCCTTACAATTTATGACATACCTTCCCTATACTTAGTCAAAATTCACCACATGTCAAATGTAAGCTCATTTCTTGCCACTGAAAATAATGCAGAATTTAATTAAAGCCCTTTTGCACAATTGAGTCATTCTGGGTATAATTTGGGCCAATATAAAAATTTGAAATATTAGAGAACAATGTCACAACTCCTAAAAGTGAAAAAATGAAAATAAATTGACTCAAATTGAATTTTTTAGGCCCGGTTCGAGATTATGCTCGTGAAGGAATACACAACCCCGAATTGGATTTTTTAAATTTGTGATGGCCAACATGAAAAGGGATTTAAAATAAAAATATTGACTATTTTTATATATTTTTGTAGCCTCAAATGCTATTATTTATTAAATATTCTCATAATTTCTAAAATATATAAACAATATATATAAATACAAAAAATTATTTTTTTGTTCGAAAATAGTTGCCTAAGCTTGGCCAAGGCTCCAAACTTGATTTTTCAATTTTCTCATTTTTCTTAATTTTTTGTTTTTATGAATTTTCGAAAATAAAAATACCGAAAAATATCGAAAATATTAAAATTATTTTTTGGTCAAAATTGGTTCCCTAGGCTTGGCTAAGGTTCCCAAAGTTGATTTTTCAATTTTATGAATTTTTATGGATTTTCTATTAATTTTCGAAAATAAATAAATAAAAAATACTAAAAATATGAAAAATCGTTTTTTGGTCAAAATTGGTTCCCTAGGCTTGGCTAAGGTTCCCAAAGTTGATTTTTCAATTTTATGAATTTTTATGGATTTTCTATTAATTTTCGAAAATAAATAAATAAAAAATACTAAAAATATGAAAAATCGTTTTTTGGTCAAAATTGGTTCCCTAGGCTTGGCTAAGGTCCCCAAAGTTAATTTTTCAATTTTATGAATTTTTATGAATTTTTTTATTACTTTAGCAATAGAAAAAATGATTAAAAATCAGGTGTCAACACTTTGGCTTTGACTCAACCACTCAAGTCTCATCAGGATAGACTTTGACTGTTGAGCAAACTTTCGGATTTCATCAGAATGTTCATTACATGTGGCTTGAACAGAGAGGAGTATGTGGCTTTTTTAGTGTGAAAGTGACCATTTGCTTTTTCGGGTTTCTAGCACACGGAGAGTAATTAGTGATATGAAGAGAATACAGATTCGTTCAATCACTTTCACGACAATATGGACATCGGCCGCTTAGTCTGTCATGGTCGTAGTGTTAACACCAAGAGGTGATTTCAGGCCAAAGATGAAATTGTTGTGCATTGGTCGTGCAAATGGAGCGGGGGAAGTGGCGAAAAACGAGAAAGTTTGGGGCCCTGTGACAAAAGCGTAGATCTTACATTCAATCCTTGAACAGACCCAGAAGAACAAGGCCATGATTTAAAAAGTGAAAGGTCCATGAATAAAAGCGTTAGTTCAAACCTAATTATAATAAGGAATGAGCGAAATCTTCTGGGTTATGGGAGTGTTTTGAAAGCAACTCGCCATATTGATAAATTCTTCTGTATTCCAAATAGAATTCCATATATCATATGGGTCCATAAAACTAAATCCTCCCCCCCAATTCCTGATCAAGTTGATTACACCAACTTGACGGGGAATCTGTCTGGAGAAGTTTATCCACCAAACAACATCATTCGAAATGGATTATCCCACCTACTACAATTTTCAAACTCGTTAAGGAGAGTCTGAGAGGTATTGATCTTCTGAGTTACCATGAACATTTTTGCGACAATAACATTAACTTTAATAAGTTGGCAAAAAAAGACTGAAGAGTTAGGTCCTTAAATCTTTGTGACGGTATAATAAATTGTCACATGATGAGTTTCTTTTCATGTTACCAAGGATTTTGTGAAAATAACAAGAATCTAAGAGCCCTCATGTTGATAGATTTCGGTGAGATTGAGATACCCTAGTGGCTAACGAGATGAGTCAAAGGCCATCTGACATAAAAGTCTGATTGCATGTTTTTGATCAGAACATGCATGAAGATGATGAAGTGGAGAGATGCTAGAGTTCCCAAAAATCTTGAATCAAAACCATTGTCGCAAGGAAGGCTATTTTGACACCTCTAGTATGAACCAGCCCGATGTGCAAGAAGTTTGGACTAATTCCATGGCTGCATTTGAGCACACCCCACGTAACTTCTCTTGTGACGTGATTTATGATGCCAGAATAAGTCAATCAAACAAAATGCGAACATAAAGATATCTCGAAAGCGGATCAATGATAACCTTAATCATTAGGTTACCAATGGCTATCAAGCACATTAGATACATACAGATTGAAGGCATGTGAGCCCTACTTCCTCACATATTTGGCAGAGGAAACTGGAAATGTGCATATATTTGGCAGGTTTTGTGCTCTATCTTCCATTATTTTCTTCTCATTTCCGATCAGTTTTCGCTTTGACTCAACCACTCAAGTCTCATCAGGATAGACTTTGATTGTGAAGCAGACTTTCGAATTTCATCAGAATGTTCATTATATATGGCTTGAACAGAGAGGAGTGTGTGGCTTTTTTAGTGTGAAAGTGACCATTTGCTTCTTTCGGGTTCCTAGCACACGGAGAGTAATCTGTGATGTGAAGAGAATACAGACTCGTTCAATCACTTGAGAAATAGAATGGGACAGATTATAAGGAAGAAGCACAAAACGAAACCAACAATAACCTTCATTAGTCACTTTATTTAGAAACTAGAAAGATAGAAAACAAGAAAGAGCCCATCTAACCACATAAAGTCATGGAATTGAATAACGAATAGAGATTTCAAACGGATGGATCAGCTTGGGGTTTGGGACAAGTTGAATATGATCTGATTCACATTGACCCATCTAACCTATTTTGACCCATTTTCATGCCGTATAAATCTAATAACCCATACCCAACCCAACCCGACCTGACCCGTATTACCTAAGCACTTCTATATTTAACTAAATCATGAAATATTTATTTCTTATAATTTTTTTATGAAAAGAAGACATTGCAAAAACACTTCCATTCAATACAAATCTAATGACAACTTTTCAATTTTTTAACATTTTTATTTTGAAATATGTATTGTTTATTTTAATTTTATTTTCCTTTTTATTTGGCCGCCGAAGATGGTGACTATGACAAGGTAGATGGTAATAGTCGTGTAGAGCATTGTCTGTTGATCGTCTCATTTTTGCTAGAAGACAGTTCCTTAAAGTGTATTTGGCAGCGATTCTGATCCAAAATATCAATTATATTCGGAATTGATTTTTTTATTTGTTCCCTAGATGAGTTTTAGAGAATCAAAATCTGTTTGGTAATTACACAAAATTCATGTTTATGTGAATGATTTGTCTTCCCGATTTTTTTTAATTCAAGTCAAATAATTGCACATTGTCTCTATAAAGTCAATCTATATAGCATGGTTAATAAAATGAATACATATCATGCATAGTCCATTCTTAATCTATGTATTTCGTGGAGCATGAAGACATATGAAAGATTTTAAGAAAGAGCATAAGCTCAATAGGCAGTTTGCACTTAAATTTTTGCCATGAATTTGCACTTAAATTAGCTTCTAAAATAAGTTTGTATTGTGATGTACATGTAAATTGTGTTAGAGAAATCCTACATCGGAGAAATTATGTGATGTATAGTAGTTAATATATCTTAATTAGTCCATAACCTATTAACTTAATCTTTTAAGTGAAGATAGATCTAACTGGATATATCGACATGCTCAAACTTGGGCTCCTTTTTGGTGATTTCTCTAAGCAAAAACATCGGACTTTTGTTGCATGCTCCTAATAAAAGATATTAGAATCGATGGTTGACTGATGGGCCCCCAATCTATTTGATATTTGGAGAATATCTCAAGTAAGGAATTTGGTAACCAATACGGTTTTCAGGCATTGTGGTGTAGCAGCACGGGCCTAATAGCAAACCTTCATGGTTCAGTCCAGAGAAAGATGTCATTGATGAAGGTAAGTATTGGAGATTTAACTTGAGATAAATTAATATATAAGGATGCCTGAATTAAGGAGGAGCGGACCTAATACTGAAACTCACACATAAGGGAGAGATTGTTATGATGAATGTTTGAGTTATGTTAGAAAAGTCCCACATTACAGAATTGATGGGGTGTATAACAATTAATATATCCTAATTGACATATAATTCATTGGCTAAAACTTTTGAGTAAAGATGGATGACGGGCTCAAACTTGGGTTCCCTGTTAGTAATCTCCCTAGATGAAGGTATCGGACTTATGCCGCACACTCCAAACAATTTAAGTAACCCTTAGATTAACCCTTAGATTGCTCCATGATGGTGTTGATCATGTATAGACAAATTGAACATAAGCTCAGTGAAAGTGCTCCATGAAGTATGCAGTTAAATTGCTTGCTATGTTAAACATAAATGTTGTAAAATATTTTTAACAACAAGATTACAAAAATCAAAAACATAAAATCATGGAATTGAACAATGAGTGAAGGTGTCAAACAAGTGAGTCGACTGAAGTGTGAGTCAGGTTGAATATGGTCCGACCTATGTTGACTCATTTAATCGATTTTGACCCATTTTCACATAGTATACTCTAACGATCCATATCCAACCCAATCCATACCCAATAATGCCCAACTCGACCTATATTACTAAAACATTTTTATATTTAACCAAATCATGAAATATTTATTTTTTATAATTTGTTAAGAAAGAAAGTATTGCTAAAGCACTTCCATGTAATACAAATCTAGTGAATTTTTTTAATTTTTTCTTGGTTAAATTATTTATTTTAATTTTCTTTTCCTTTTTATTCAGCTGCCGGAGATGGCGATTGCAGCAACGGCAGATGGCGATGGTCGGAAGTGGCGATCGACTGCATATCGCGGTGGTGGATCTGGCTGGTCAAGCAACGAGAGCGAGGAAGACCGAGAGAAGCTGGCTGGTCGAGTGTTCTTCCCTAAGGCTTCATTATTTTTTTTTCTTTTCTTTTTTTGGGTTGATGAAACAAATGAGAGCCTTTCCTGAGCATTCTCACTTTATTGGTCTTGTTTCTCAAAAGTAATTCTAGAACAAATAATCAACTATGTTTTTATTCTTGATTCTGGCCCAAATCTATTCCTAAAAATAGAATTTGAGAATTTAATAATCAGAATCATTTACATTACCAAAAAGGTTTCTTATCTTTTTTTGTTATGGGGAACAAAATTAGATAATCATAATGGTTATCAAACATGCCTTTAAAGTGGCTTGCACATGAGAGGAGTGTTGAAATATTATCCTCTACCACTCTAAGATGCTCTTAATTTTCATATAATCTACCCTTGCCCTGTTGGACTGCTCATATATATATATATATATATATATATGCAATGGCCTATAATTTTCGAATCTTCTACTGTTTTATTTCGTCTCGTATTGTGCAATCACCGAGAAAAGAGTAAAATTGATCGATCAAACAATGCAAAAGAGACCGAAAGCAACCACCACAGGTTTAATTCAATGAAAAATTAAAGAGGCGTAAAGCCTTACTCTATGAGAATGTGATCAAATGTGAATCTCTGCATGTGAGCTTGGTCCTTGAACTGTCATAGGCAGTGAAACAGAAACATAACATGACAAGCCGTTGTTTTCAAAGCATACGCAAGTAGAGACGAATCTGTCATCTGACCTTCGCAGGAGCTGGAGAGTAATTGAATCATGCTCCTATATCATCCGTACAGCTCATACCAGTTGTCATATTATCAATGCACCCGCTTTACTATGTACAACCACCAAACTCTAGATGCAAGAACAAGATATTGACTTGTGAAGAGAAAAAGTATTCTGAGGGCACGAATGACAACAATTCTCTTCTCGAGCTCTATTTCTAACTAAATTTTTTTTATTTCCTAGACGAGTTTTTAAGCAGAAACACCCATTTGACGACACAAAATTTATGTTCCCGAAATGGAAATTCGTATGATAACGGCATAAAATTTCTACGGATGGGCAACCGGTGGACAGCGGATGGTGAACGGTAGCGAACAACAGACAGCAACCTGTGATTGGTGGCGAGCAAACGACAACCAAGGATCAGTGGTCAGCAGACATCGGTAGGCGACGCAAGAAAGGTGATCGGCGGCGAACAGCGATCGACAACCCAAGATTGAAGACCGGTGGCCTGCGGAGGGCAAATGAACGACAAACGAAGTTAGGCGGATGTGGACGGTGGATGGAGATTGGCGGATGGCGACCGAAGGGTGGCAATTGGTAGATGTAGACCAGCGACCGGTGATCAATGGACGGGGATCGATGGAAGGCGACTGGCAAATGAAGAATGGAGGCCTGTGACGAACAAACGGCAGTCGGTGGCGACCAGAGATCGGCGGATGACGGCCAGCAATTGGAGACTGGCGGTAGGCATATGGCAACCAATTGGTTTGGTCTGATTCCTGGGCAATCCAATTAAACTAGTTAAATGCCAAAAACAGGAACTTATGCACCGAAAAAAACTAGTTGATCTCAACTAGTCTCCGAATAATAGCCGATTGGTCGCCCACAACATATCAAAAGTTGGAAAAAAAAAAAAAAAAGAAGAAGAAAAAAAGTTACTTCTGATAAGGATAAACAGATTTAATGTCGATGAAAAGTACTGGGTGTGCTGAATGAGTGACGAAAAACACGTTGCGGTCCTTCATTTTATAACCAAATGCAGTGGCAATGACCATGAACAGAGCGATGGGGTTCGTCCTCCTCCTGCTCCTCCTCTTCTTCTCAGATTTGACATGGAGAAGCGCAAGACAGAGGTTCAACCAGTGGAAAGCGAAAGACGTCGCTGCCCAATGCTTTTGCTTACTGCTCTGAGATTGAATGACTTGATCAATGGAGATTAAACCGCATCTCAAAGTTCTATGCAAAAAAAAAAATACGACTGGTCCGATCTGATTTTATGCCCCCAGAACCGAGAACCTGATCACTCAGCCACCGGTTTCAATTTTAAGAATCGGAAACTAAAGTGTCAACCTCTAGAATAGAGAACCGGACTATCAATTCGGTCAGTTCGATTTGCTCACCCCTATTACCGAGTGATAGCATGTTCATTTTTTGAACTTTATAGCTAAATTACTCTGCCAAAAAAGAGAAGCCAGTAGCTGTAGGTTCGGTTGAAATCACGGTGACTTCAGATGAATTACAATTCGTGAAGGTATACTTATGTCAGGAGCTATGAGTTATGCCCAATCAAGAAAAAATTAGAATTCTGTCGGAGAATTACAAAGTGATGGCATTGTCAAGCTATGAGTATAAAGAAAACTCCCTATTAGCCATGGAAAGTTACTAATCACAGTGAATTACTTGGGTAAGGACCCAAATCCCGAGTTAATATAAAAATTGCCCTGCAAAAGCAATGCATGAGATCATATCTTTTTGGGAGATCGGGCAAATTATCCCCCGGAACTTTATCGAATATAATAAGGCCTGCCCGCACCCGGCCCACGATCGAAGTATAAATGGGCCCCACGATAGGCCTATCCGTACATGGACAAATTTACGCAACGACGGCCCTGAGAGGATCATTTGGAGTAATGTTAGACGTACAAAGTAAAAGTCACATAGATCAAGTAAGGGAGGATTATCAAAAAAAGTCCTAGATCTACTGTAATTATATTAATTTAGTCCTAAACCCTTTACAATTATATCAACTTAGACTTTTGATCGGCAAGCGCTGAAGTGACAAATTTCAAATATTATTTTAATATTATTTTTCTTTTTGTTTTTTGCTTCTGGACGACAGCTGCCTTCCGACCATCGGCCGAGGGCAAACAACTTGTGCCGACCCCAGGGCTGGGGCTTGTGAGCCCTTGCCGCGACCCTCTTGATCCCTAAAAAAATTTCACATCAGCATCGGCCGGTCAAATGGAATGAATTAGCACAATTACAATAGGTTTAAGACTATTTTGGTAATTTTCCCCAATCAAATGAAGAAGTTGCTAATATGATGCTCCGTGCCCAATCGGAATCCTCCACATTAGCATCATTATCATTGTGGTACATCGAAGATAATAATGCACACGTACAAAACTTGAAAAAGCGGCGATTTGCACCAAGGCTAGAGATCTCGAGGACCAAGGAACGAGAGGGCCTAGCATGGACGATGATAACGTGGGAGTGTTGCCTCTGCTCATGAGGAGCGAAGAAGCAATTAAGAGTCCACTCGAAGCGTAAGCTGCAATTGCTCTCATCCACTCCCACCACCATCGTCGCCCTCTTCTCTTCGCTCACCGCCACTTGATCTAATATGGCGACAACAACTCAATTTGAGATGATTGGGAGGATAAAGGGCGCCCATTGCAACACTTTTTACTCTAGAAATCAACTTCTAACTAAAAGTTAATTTTTCTACTTTTGCTTCCGAGTAATAATTTTTTTTTTTTACTTCTTTAAGTGATTCCAAAACTACTTCTAAAGAGAGAAAAAAAAAAGCTCCAAAAGTATAAGAACAACGTTGCATAGGCATTTTGCATGGACTGTTCATAGACAAGCGGCTATATTTTGGTTGGACAGGCTCAATTCGATGAAGAGATCTTGTCTTGTGTTTTTAAGGAACCAATCGAAATCGGGGGCGCACGGCATAAATTCCTTCAATTCACCAAAAGCAAGCAAACCCCCGTTTAAGTCACCATATCGGGTTTTATTTCGAACCATACTCGTCGGTCTAAAAGATGGAAATGTTCGAATTGGGACTTTGGCCATTTGGGTCCAACGCAAACCCTTTGAGTAAAAGGATTCTTTATAAATTATTCATCGAGCAAACTCGCTAAATTATCATTGAATGATTCAAGAAGAGAGGGTTCAATCACGCGTATTTCTCAAAGATCTTCCCGATCGTAACACCAGATGCAACGGTCAAACGATCCAGAAAGCAGCAATTTTGCCACGCAAAGCGTACACGACTCGATTTCGCTCTTCGTCGCGTTCGGACCATCCGACCAATCTAATCATCAGCGTCTCTCGATCGCCTGCCCAGTAAAGAAGTGATAAGCAAACCTAGACAATCCATAAAGTGGACGGCCCTCCAGCGCAACCTTGAATTAGACCGGGGAGGGTTGGTTCCGTAGATGGAGAGTCATGATCGATTTAATGATATGATGCAGTGGAACTCGACCAAAAACGCCAATTTCGTAAGAGCTTCGAAGGTGGTCCAGAAAAGGAGACTCTCCTTTGTACTCCCCAGATTGAATAACCATTAAGAAGTCGGACCCCCCGAGATCAGGCATTGATGGCCCGGCTTCTGCAAAAGGACGAGCTGGTGTATATTGCGAGAATCTATGGGAAAGAAAGGGACATTGCGACGGGTTTTAGGTGATGCGCACGTGAAGTCGCATGTGGCTTTTGCAGTGGTCGCCGGAGTTGTTGCCGAGCACCACCCGATGAAGGCGGGGACGGGACGAGCTACGGACCCAAGACCTTCGACACTTTCTAAGTAGGAGTGCCCCGAGCACCTCATTTTGTCATTTCGCCCCGTGGCTTTTGCGATGGTCGGAGTTGTTCCGCCTCCGAACCGGGGTAGCAAGTCGAGTCGATCCCCGATTTAGGGCCTTGCGGGCGTGCTAGTCCCAAAATTCCCGATACAATAATTGGAATCGAAGATCATCGTGTGGAATGGTTGGACAAGGTGAGTGTGGGAAGAAAAAAAATTCATCACGAATTTTGGCTTTTAGGATATGGATTGTTTTCTCGCCGGCAGTCATCGGGCCGAACAATTGCTCGCCACGGCAATCAATTGGTGAGTAGTTGTTGCCTAATACCCTAAAAAAAAAAAACCTCCTAACTTTATCTCATGTACCAATTCTATCTTTCGACTCGTAAAAAATCTCCAACTTTAGGTATAATCTCAATTCCGCCCTAAACTCTTTTGTCTCATAAAAAAACCTCAACTTTAAGTCATATTCGAATTTTACCTTAAACTTTTTTTTGTCCTACCAAAAACTCTCAACTTTTGGTCTTGTCCAAATTTTACCCTAAAAATCTTAGTCTCACTAGAAACATAAACTTCTTCTTGAGAAGCAAATCTGCCTCATTAACTCTCTGTCCACAATTCCTCATTGACAATCGAGAAATGGAAAACTTTCAAGCACGTGCTATTTGAACGTCCCAAGCACGAGCTCTCCAAAAGTGAGAGATGGAATATTCCCAAGCATGATAGAATAAAAATTGAACGCAAAATCACTAAGGGCGATTTTGATGGAGGGTTAATGGAGGCAGATTTAGGACTCAAGTAAGAATTTGTGATCTTTATGAGACAAAGAAAATTAGAGCAAGTTGAAACTAAACCTAAAGTTGAGCTTTTTTTTATGAGATACAATAAAATTTAGGGTAAAATTGGTGTTGGATCTAAAGTTATTGGTTCTTTGTGAGACAAAAAAAAAAGTACATGATAGAATTAGGACTGGACCTAAAGTTGAGATTTTTTCATGGGATAAAAAAAAGTTTAAAATAGAATTGAGATTGCACCTAAAGTTGGACGTTTTTTATGAGACAAAAGGTAGAATTGAGATAAATACTAAAATTGAAAGTTTTTTAGAATATTAGACCAAAGTAAACAAGAGTGAGGGTATTGGTCAAGTCAAATAAAACATGAGTTTGATTTTCTTTTCATTCTCAAATTATGGATAGAAAGTATTTTTTTTTAAATTAGGCTTCATATGGTAACGCTCTAGAAAAAATGTTTCTGTTCACAAAATGTTGGGAATAGAAATGCGTATGGCAAAAAAAATATTCCCAAAGTGTTTCAAGAACACTTTTAACAAATAAAAATATTTTTGGAGCAGAAACAAGAAAAAAAATTATTTTTGTATTCCCGAAATAATTTTTAGAAATACATTTGAAACATTTTTTAGAAACAGTTGGAAACAGTTTTGTTCATAAACACACACACTCTCTCTCTCTCTTTTCCTATTCTTGCACGAGCTCCCTCCTCTCTTTCTTGTGTTCCTCGACCAACCAATGTCATCGCTCCTTTGGTGAGTTTCTATTGGTTCCTCCTCTTCTTCTTCCTCTTCTCGGCAACCACCGGCGCCCGATACAGCGAGCAAGCTAGGGCGAGTCGAACCCCACCATCGCTAGCCAAGGGGGGTCGGCCTCGCGCTAACACGTTTTTTGTTTTGGAAATAAATTTTTTTATACAATTATCAAACGCGTTTTTGTTCTTATTGGGAATAAAAGTAGAAAAAAAAGTATTTTTGTTCTAAAAATTATTTCGAGAACAAAAACGTTACTATACGCGACCTTAATGAATTAATGCCCGATTTTCAAGTTAATGTCAATTAGTTGGACCTCATCACTCAGGACGCTTCTGTCTTCTCTACCCTCGCATGCTTTGAGTTAAAGCGAGGCTCTGTTTCAACAGAAGTGTACCGCAAGGTATGATGGGGGTTGAGGAAGGCTACGTTTTTCAGAAGAACCAACCCCGCCCTTGCCGATCACCATCATTCATCATTCTCCCCCATCTTGTGACCCCACACAACCAGCCAAGGTAGATTTCATCGTCTTTCCCGGCCTTTGCTTTTTGGTTGAAATGAAGGCGGTTCGAGCCGTTTCCGATCTCTCTCGTTGTCTTGAAATTAAGGATGATCGGCTTAAAAGTGGGCGATCTCTGGAACCCCAACTTAAGAATTGGAAACCGAACCCTATCAATGCCGATTCCAAGGAAACTTGAACCATTTGGTTTCTAGGACCATTAGTTCTGGCCCTATTCCTGATTCTATTCGAGAATTGGTCTATTTTATATTTCGGGTACAAAATTAAATTCTCACAGTTAAATGGAAATTTTTTTTTTTACCTAATTTCACCAGAAAAACGTGTGTAGTCAAGTAATTGTGTCGTTATTTGTTTATTTTGAAGAAAAAAATGCACAATAAAATGGATTTGAAGGCTTCAAATCTTCATTTTTGGCGATACAAACGGAAACACGCAACAACATCAATCTCTATGTCATAAATGCCATCCCTGAACCTGATTTCCCAATCGAACAAATAATTAATGAAATACACATTGAGAATCCCGATAAGTATTCTTATAGTAAATTATAACTCTAGATAGTTTTTTCTTTCTTTTCCAAAATCTAGATAGTTGAATTGCCCCTTTTTCCCCGTCAAAGCCTACTTGAATCACGTGTTGATATGATTACGGATGTCAGAATCAGTTGGATTCTGGCCTTTCCACCCTGTCTCTCTAGCGTACAACTCCTAATTTAATTTAACACCCAAAAAAAAAATTAACATCTAAAAATTTCAAACTTAAGGAAATATCATTTGTGTTCATCAATTTTTTTTTTCACAGGATAGATAATTACCCAGTTAAAACATTTCCTTTCCAATTTCAAAAAGTGCAATCGAGTCTTAAAACTCGAAAGTGCAATTTAATACTTAAATTTTCAAAAAAAAAATTCAATTAATAGAAGCATTTGATTTCACCAATTTGACGAGTTTTAAAACTCGACAGTAATTTTTAAAAATTTTAGGATTTCATTGCACTTTCATGATAAGTTTTAAGTCCCGATTACACGATTTGAAAGTTTTAAAACTCAGTAATACTTTACTGATAAGTTTTAAGAAAGAGCACTCGTATATTTAATAATATGCAGGCGCCCTAGTGGTGCATGAGTGTCTTGACCAAAAAAAAACAAAAACAAAAAGACAGCCCCAAGTGTTTTTCGTGAAGACCTATCTCTAACGAACGCACGTTTACGCAACGTTTCCCAAGATTAGTGCCGTCCCGCCATTAAATGTTGCTCTTAAATAAATACTACTAAAACGTTATAATCTCAGAAAAATGAAATAGCCTAATCAAAACAAGTTCCCACGTGTCTTGCCTCCCGTGTTCCCCAGCCTTTTGTTACTAATTTTTGCTGTAAATTTGTACATTATATTTTCTTTCGAATTCACGAATTTTATGAGGGAAAAAAAAGGCATGAGCGGTATTGCTGTTCTTTTTACTTCAAATTCACAAGACTTGACATCTCGGGAAGCGAATTGCATTTTTTTTTATGTCTCTATGTATATGTGTGTGTACTTTGCTTTGTAATGAACCGGAAGAACTTAACTGTCCTGAAATTCCCAACTTTTTTTTTTGAAGGAAATGAGATATTACCAAAAAAGTCATAAATTTATCGCAATTGTGTTAATTTAGTCATGAACCTTTTTTTTTATGCCAATTGAGTTCTAAAATTTTTGTATTTGTATTTATATCAATTCACTTTATCCGACCCACTTTGGTTGGCTAGTGCCATTGTAGACAATTTTAATATTACTTTAATATCTTTTAAATTATTTTTTTTATTTTATTCTTTCCTTTCTCTTTCCTTATTTTTCTGTTCTTTCTTCCTCCAATTAGTTAGTGAGGGCTTGGCTGATCATCACAGCAATTATCTAGAGAAAGAAGGAATTATAAAAATAAAAATAAAAGGTAATTTGGAAAATATTAAAAATTATCAATGCTAATGCCAGCGTCCATATGAACATCAGGTTTAGGACTGAATCGGCACAATGTAAAAGGTTTAAAATTGAATTGGTAAAAATAAATAAATTTATGGTCGAAGGAAGCCCCAACTTCACTTGCGTTATCTTCTTATTTTTATATTTTTCCTTTTTTTTCCTTTTACTCCTTCCTTCCTCCAATTGGTTATTGTGGCGATCGGTTAGCCCTCAACAACTAGAGGGAGAAGGAAGGGAAAAAATAAGGAGGAGAAAGAAAAATAAAAAGACAATGCAGAAATATTAAAATATTATTAAAAATTGCTCATTTTCAATATGAGTGTGACGAGAAGAAGTGGCATTTGGAAGTTTAGCCTTCGGATTTGCTTAATAAAGCAATAGGTAAGATGCTTGTTGGAGGAGTTCAATCATCATCCCTTCATGTTTTGATGCATCCAACCTCGCTTGGAGCCAATGCCCCCTTTTCTGATAAAAGGGAGTGAGGTAATACAACAGAGAGATGAACCTCTAAAGTGCTTCTTCGAACATCGCCAATCAATTAAAGTGGTCTGGGTAGATTGAATTGACACAAAAAAAAATAAATTTATGACTGAAATAACATAATTACAATGGGTTTTAGATTTTTTTTTTAATTCTTCTTAAACTTTATGGGCTTAGCTGTTGTGGAAGCCCCAATTTTTTTTTTTTGGGAGGAAACCCCGGCTTCGCTTTCAAGGAAACAATTTCTTTTTTATATTAAAAATGCAAAACGGGTAATTGCTTCATATAATTCCATTTGATTTGATCATTCAACTGATTTGTAGAATTTGAAGTGACAATACGACATTTCTTGCTCTCTCTCTCTTTACATTTTTCTTTTAAAAGAAAAAGGTCCTATTTGTTGTTTTCTTTTTTCTTTTTTGCTCTTTGAATTCGAGAGTTTAAATAGGAGCAGTATGATTTAATTACATGCACTACTAAACGGGATGCGCACACGTCACGTAATACTGCATGGGGCTCGTGCAGTTTCTGTGCGTAAGTTTCACAAGACCCATTTTCTTCCATGTGGTTGTTGGATAGAAATTCGAAGAAATTTCTCGTAAACCAATATTAAAAGAAAGCAGAAAAGGAAAAGGAAAAAATATGTGCTTTCCGAATCGTTTTTTTTTAAGAATCCATTTTTTGATGGAGCCGGCAATGTTTGTTACTAACTTTAACTCGTTCAATATGTCAGTCTATGTACAAAGTACAAACGACGTGATAATAGGTTCGAAGGAACAGCCTCATTGAGTGATGTGTTAGAAAGTTTACGTTTAAATAACAAAGCTTTCAAGAACAACAGCAAACATTACCTAGAAAGTCGAAGGCTCATAATATAATTATTCTTTTTGTTTCGACTTAAATCTTAAACTGGATGACCGTACCAAAATTCACTAACCTATATAAAACTAATAAAGGTAGAATTTTTGTGATATCATCATACTTGGTATCTTTTTTTTCTCATGAAAAATTACATCGCCTAATGATTTTTCATTAAGGAGTCACGAAAGGTCTAAATTATACAAACCTTTATATTTTATAATTCGATCCAAGTTTTCTTAATGGATAACAAATTGCTTAGATTGCAATTCTTACTTTTGACACTTAGAATGAAAAACGAATATTTCCATGAAAATTATCAATAGATTGATATTTGTGCTATCAAAATCGGAAAAATCACCGTTCATTAGTTTAATCAAAGTACGAACGAGTGAACATCATCTATTCACATACATATATATCCTAAATATTGATTAAATAAAAAGTAATGCAAAATAATCACCATGTGAATGCGACAAAATTTCACTTCTGGTGAAACGAATGGAGTAACTTTCCTTTTGGCCATTTGCTGGTCAGCAGCGTCTTTCTCCAAACGGTGGGGACGTTGCGCTGCACCTGTCCAAAGCGGCTCGTCGTTTTCGTCCGTACCACGACAAGAAACCGAAGGGCAAAATTTACAAAATTACATTTGGCCAAAAGAAAAAAAAAAGGGGGAAAAGAAAAATCACAAAAAATTACATAATTACAGCGTCACCATTACAATCGGTTTTTCAATTAGCCGTTTAATTATTCTTTTGAAATTGGAAAAGAAAAAAAAAAAACGAAGATCGCAATTGCACTCCAAATAGTTGGATGTCAATTTATCTTCTCTCTCTCTCTTTCCCTCACAAGATACAGTTCATCGCAAAAATCTCTCTCTCCGGCCTTCTCGTTCACGATCATTCTCTGCTGCTACAAGAGAGGCATTGATGTTCTTCTCCGGCGGAGGGACTCCGATCGAGCGTTAGGGTTTCAGTCCGCGGTCCTCGTTCTCAGATCTGCGAGGCACGGATCTCGAATTCCACCCTCCTGGGGGCGATTGCTTCTCCCCGACTCATCCTGGTTGGTACCAGTCTATCTCTCTGTCTCTCTCTCTCTTTGGCGGAACGTTGCGTTTGAGTCCCGGTGAAATGATGCGGTCTCGGATTGTTGGGAGTCGTTTCCGCGGTTTAGAGATTGCTCATCCGATCGATTCCGCTTGAATTTTGCAGATTCTTTTGGAATCGAGTCTCGTCCGCCGCAGCCACTCGACTTTCATGTTTTGCTTCGAATCTGAATTCTCACCTCATTGTAAGTCGACAGTGTTTTTTTTTTTGTTCGTCCGTCTGTCGTTTGTTCGACGGATCACTGGATCGTGGATTCGCGTGGTAGTTTTTAGAAAGGAATGTGCGATTGCGGTTGTTGCGTGCTTGATAAAAATGTGGGTTGAATTGATGGGGGCAGTATGGATTTTGATTTTTGTTTTTGTTGTTTGTATGCCAAGAGTTGATAACAGATCTTGAAAATTGGCTCCCCAAAGACGTTCGCAGCGCCACATGGGTGGCCAGATGCAGCAGAGCAACGCTGCGGCTGCGACTGCTCTGTTCGACGGGTCCCTGCACAATGCAGGCCTGCCAAGCGACACCGGGGATGCAGTCATGGCTCGATGGCTGCAGTCTGCTGGATTGCAGCATCTGGCCTCACCTTCGGCATCAACTGGGATGGACCACCGCCTCCTGCCCAATCTCCTCATGCAGGTAGCGCTCCCCTTATGTCATCTTGTTTTCCTGTTCTTGATAATCATGCCAGTTTGATGTGTCAATCACTGTCCACTTTCACCTCTCTTTTTATTGTAAAAAAAAATGTGAAGTTCTTATTCTTATGAAGATGTAACTAGAGAGATATCTTGATTAATTATTAGACTGGCAAGTTAGGGGGGTAATGTTTTTTAATCCTGGGCATCTGTCAAAATCAAGATCATTAGGATCAAAATGTGGAGCAAGTTCAACTGTTTACTTGGCAACCATGGGATGGACGATCTCTTTGGGAGTTTAGCAGTTGATGTGTTTGCTATACTTAAATGCCATTCAGGGTCATTGTGGTTTCTGTCGATGGTTTTACCTTTTGTTCAGAAAATTCAGCTTACAGGTGCTGTGGTAAAATATTGTAGGGATATGGAGCACAATCTGCTGAAGAGAAACAGAGGCTATTTAAGCTGATGAGGAACCTCAATTTCAATGGGGAATCTGGATCAGAGACATACACGGCCACCACTCAGACTTATGGAGGGGTGGGTGAATCAGATGGCTTCTACTCTCCAGATTTCAGGGGTGATTTTGGGGCTGGGCTTTTGGATCTTCATGCTATGGATGACACGGAGCTTTTGTCTGAGGTAGTGATTCTCATTAAGTGCCACATTGAAGTGGATGTCTTGGAGATATGAAACTATAGTATCATGTACTTAAGTTGGAGAGTAGTTCTTGGGGTAAATTTCCGTCGAAGTTCTCAAATTTTCATAATTATCTGTAACAATTGCAACACAGCATAGCGTATATGAAGGAATGCAATTAGAAGTCATTTATGGGATTGGAGTTCAAGCTTTATTGATGTATCTAACCTGAAAGTGGCATGCCAGTTTGATAATGCGTGGTCCACTGATTTTCTAACCACTTCCGAAACTATACTAATCCGCAGTTCGATTTTGGTGTTTAAAAAGCACAATGACCTTACAATTATGAGACCAAAGGCGGCAGTTTCTTGCATTATCAATAATCCTAATTGTCTTTTGTTTTTTCTTTTTCAATTTTGTCAAATGCCATCTAGAAGTTAGTTGCCATCTGTATAATCCTTGCTGTTCCCGCAATTGCCAGAAGAAGAAGTCTCCTCTAGCATTATATATGCATCTCATTATTTCTGCATGTAAATTGTTGTTTATAATATTGGGAAAGAACCATTTGAATACTCAGGGAAGTACTTGGGAACCTCAAAAGAAAAATCATGGATAAACTAGTCGTCAAAGGGTTTCATTGGATTTGCTTTCTCTCTATGCCACCATGCTTGAGTTGTGGATATTTGTTTATAGAGTGATGTTCCAACTATCCACTTAATCCTTCAAGCATGTGGTGATTCCTATGGTTCTGTGACATGTTTCTAGTTTCATGCCCAATGGAATTTGCTTTGTTTCCCCAATAAAATAGACCACCAATAAGCTACTGACTTTCTCGTAATGCTCATGATGATTCTGTACTTGCCATTCTCTGTTTTTGTATTTCATCTAATCCTTTTACTGTTCACTTACCCAACAAAAGATGTTTACTTGATCTCTTCTTCAGCATGTCATTGATGAACCCTTTGAGCCATCGCCATTCATGACCAGTGGCCCTAGAGCTTTCGAGAACGAATTAAATCTGAGGGCTGATACCCAGCAAAGAGGGCAAACAGATGCAGATGCATCAGTTTCATTTCCCACAAACGAGAAGGAAAACACCACGAAGGAAAATAATGTGGCCAAGATTAAAGTTGTGGTATGCTGGCTTGCTGAACCCACTTCTGTTTGAATAAGATTAAGGCAGCTGCTGTTCATTTGTTGTTTATTTTGTTGTATTTCTGCAGCTGTAGTCTTGACTGTCAAAGAGAATGACAGATACAGCTAAAGAAATTTTAAGAGAATCTCAAAAATGAATATAGATTTATGTTAAAAGGGCATTCTTGCACGTGCCTTTGCGTCTCTTCTGAGGAGCTAAAGAATCTTTCTACCTGTTTTTGAGGTTTCATATCCTTAAGAAATTAATTATTTTATTGGAAGAGCAATTTATGAATTTAATTCAGAATATCAACCTGTTTTCTCATCTTCTAATCAGAATTTTGTGCAAAAGTTGCCTTTTTTTTTCAGTAGTTGTTACATGTTCTTGTTAAGACTTTTGTTTGCATGTACACTAGCAGATCAGCTAAATGTGCAATCTTCTTCCTTCACCATTTTGTTTGTGCAATTATCAATATCTACGTGGCATTGTTATTGCTGTGTGTGGCATTTTGTTCAGATGGTCATTCTCTTTTTCTTTTCTTACATAAAGCTGTAGCATTAGACATAGTTCCTTAACAATGTTCTTATATGCGATGTTATATTTCTTTAGGTCCGTAAAAGACCTTTAAACAAGAAAGAGCTTGCCAGGAAGGAGGACGACATTGTCTCTGTGTATGACAACGCTTATTTGGCTGTCCATGAGCCTAAGCTAAAGGTTCTCTTTCTCTACCTGGAAAAAATTTAACTGCAGATTTGATTGTATCTTTTTGTACTTTTGAGTCTGTCTGCAGACTCTCCACTTATATCTAAAGTGACAGTGGCTGGAGTAGGAAATTGTCAGTGGTTTACTGGTTTAATGTAGTTAAGATCGCTCTTCTTGAAGTTTGGGCCCTTGCCTAGAAACTGCAATGCCAATATGAGAATTCCTTTAGAAAAAGTAGAATTTACAAGGACATAACTTCTTCTGAGATAATTTTCGGATGTGTGCTTGTGATTGTGCTTGATTTCTACGGCTTCTTGTTTGACCCTTTTTGTGACATTAATCTGATTATTCGATTATTAATTCCGATGTTTAAGGTGGACTTGACTGCATATGTTGAGAAGCATGAGTTTTGTTTTGATGCCGTTCTCAATGAGCAAGTCACCAATGATGAGGTAACATGCTTACATTCTTATGGACTTTGAAAATGTTTCTGAATACTGATAATTCATTAGGGGCATTTTATAGTTACCGTGTCTTCTCAGAGATATAATTTCTTGTGCAGGTGTATCGGGAAACTGTAGAACCAATTATTCCCACCATATTTCAGCGAACCAAGGCTACTTGTTTTGCTTATGGTCAGACAGGTACATGGAAGTGGGTTCCTTGCTAAATTTAGCTCCTAGTCCACTATCGACTGATCTTTAGATACTGTGTCTCATTCAGCTTTCTTTACAGGAAAAAGCTCAATGCATGTTATGGGATTAGGTGTGACTGCTTTGCACCTCTAGGGATATGACCTGTGCTTTACATTATTAATGTTAGTGTGGCAGGGTAGGAAATGCAGGAGTTAATATGTACTTTAGCTCCCATTCTACTGTAATGCCTCGACATCATTTTTTTTTATACAAGATTCTAGGTGCTCATGTTTCTGTATGATCAGCATCCGAATGTTTGACAACATTTCTCTCTCTTCTCCTACAGATGTATGTATGTATATTATTTTGCTGCTATCACTTCTTGACTGATATGGTTAATGATTTTATTATATCCAGGTAGTGGGAAGACCTACACTATGCAACCATTACCTCTAAGAGCTGTCCAAGACCTTGTCAGATTGTTGCATCAACCTGTTTACCGAAGTCAGAGATTTAAATTGTGGCTTAGCTATTTTGAAATCTATGGGGGAAAGCTTTTCGATCTTCTCAGCGATAGAAAGTAAGTACATTTTAGGAATATATGCCACAAAACAATTCTCAGTACTTTGGAATCGATTGACTAAAATAATTAGAGTTTACAGCTTATTTTTGCTTGTGTTCTTTCTCTTTTTTTTTTTTTTGCTGTTAGAGGGGAGAAAGAAAGGAGCCCCACTCTGACCTGAAGAAAACAGTTTTTGTTGTGCTGATATTATACTACATGTTGCTGTAGCATCCTACATTTCCACCCAATAGAGTGCGTATTTTTATGTCATTGTATTTTTTTACAATCAGATAATTTGATGAACGTACATACTTGATGGGCTAGTGATATCACATTAAAATGCCATGCTATGATCTCAAGATTCTCAACATATTTCAGCTCTTCCTTGTTTTCTCTACTGTCTTTCTTGTAGAAAATTTGCATCCTAAGTTTTCACCCAACAGCGTTTGTATTTTTATGTCATTATATTTTTTACGGTCAGATAATGCGATGAACATACGTACTTGATGGGCTAGTTATATCACATTAAAATGTCATGTTATGATCTCAACATAGTGCAGCTCTTCCTTGTTTCCCCTAATGTTTTTCTTATAGTAAAATTGTAACCTATTTCTAATAATGTAGGTTACATTTTTTTATGATTGTGTGAGTGTTGAATTTTTTTTGTAAGAGTGATGTTTTTAATGAGAAAAGTGAGTCTTTTATCCTAGATCATATTTGCGAGAACTTTTTTTTGACTTTCTAACACAAGATGTCCACTTATTGATGCATATCAGAAGAACAAAACTTTTATAGCTGTATTTCTATGAATCGAGCAAACTTCCTTTTCATCCTTTTGAAGAGCTTTCAGTTATTGATGTTCTTGAAAGATTCTTATACTCTTATCTATCATGAGGCTCTCTCCATCTCATAGACAAAAGCACCCACCCACCCACACTGCCACACACAAGATTTGATTATTCTGTGTATCTCAGGACCTTCACAATCTGCAAACCAGATGATTTTGGTTCACATGCGGATCTTGGAGCCATGTCCTTGATCTTTTTAACTGCTTAGATCTGGAATGCATGAAAATTGGTGTTACTGTATCAATTGGTTCTTTCCTTTGTCTGCTGCTATCATGTAGATTCTATATGGATGCTCATTGGCAATTATGCTGTTGGCTGGCTTTATTCTTCACCAGAATGTTTCATGTGTGCTGTATAATCCTGGGGACTTAGAATTTCAGGTTAAAGAGGTTGTCATGGCACTGGGCTACTATGGGGGCAGATGCATTCTTAAAAACAATTGGAGACACTTGAATAAGTTCACTTTCCATGAATAAGATTGGAATTTATGGTAATTTACAAATGATGACATGCGTGATAAATATATATGTTTGGCTCAGGATTGCCTATCTTTAATTCCAGGATTTCTGTATAAACATGATAATGGCTAATGCTTCATATATCATTTAATCTATATGGTGTAATTACCTTTTGCAGTACCATGATTGATGTATAAATGCCCGTGTTTCACATGGCATTTTGTATTGTAGGAAACTTTGTATGAGAGAGGATGGACGGCAGCAGGTTTGCATTGTTGGGCTGCAAGAATTTGAAGTTTCAGATGTGCAAATTGTTAAAGAATATATTGAGAGAGGAAATTCTGCCAGAAGTACTGGCTCAACTGGTGCCAATGAAGAGTCCTCCAGATCTCATGCTATTTTACAACTGGTAGTAAAGAAGCACAATGAGGTGAAAGAATCGAGGAGGAACAATGATGGAAATGATTCTAAAAGTGGGAAGGTTGTTGGCAAGATATCTTTTATTGATCTTGCTGGTAGCGAAAGAGGTGCAGATACCACTGACAATGATCGACAAACACGGTATAGTCCTCTCATCAATATGTTTACATCTGACTTGTGAAAACTAGGTGGTTGGATTTTTAGTTTTCATGATGGTGTCTTGGATGTTTTAACCCAGTTGAAATAGTTCAGCTTCTGTGTCATGTCTGTTGTATACCTTGAATAGGAATGCATCTATGTCTGGCCTTTCTTCCCTTGATTAGCAGGGGCACTGCATACACATTTGTATGTTTGCCTATTCCCTAGGCAGCACTAGCCCCTTCCATAGGAGGCCAATAGAATTTGATGTGGTTCATCTTCTGGTTTCTAAAACTGGCCCTTTCCCATGACGTATTGTAGGATTGAGGGGGCAGAGATTAATAAGAGTCTTTTGGCTCTCAAAGAGTGCATTCGTGCTCTGGACAATGACCAGATTCACATTCCGTTTCGCGGAAGCAAACTCACTGAGGTGCTTCGGGACTCTTTTGTTGGCAATTCAAGAACTGTTATGATATCTTGCATATCTCCAAATGCAGGCTCTTGTGAGCACACACTCAATACCTTGCGATATGCTGATCGGTATGCTCTGTGACCCTTGAAAGGAAGCTACTATGGATATTTCTTGGCTCCCAATTTTGTTGTGTTTTAACTAGATACCAATTCTTGTGAACAGTGTCAAAAGTCTATCCAGAAGTGGAAATTCAAGAAAGGATCAAGCTGTAAATTTAGCTCCTGGTACTAAGGATTCTTCATCCGTGTCACTATTGCTGAATTCTGTTGATCTGGAGGACCAAGAGGTTAAAGCAGCTGATGCGGGTAGAAGGGTTGTAGAAAAAGAAAATGCTTCCCACAGTTCTGCTACTGATCACGAGAAGCTACCTTCGACTTTTTCATCAAACTACGCATTCAATGGTAGGGAGGAAGCTGGTGGTGTGACCTTTCCATCAATCGACAGGGACAAGGTTGACATGAAGAACACTTATGGCAGTTCCACAAGTCAGAGAGGAAATTATTATCAAAACTCAGTTGATGCAGAAGAGAAGGTGCAAAAGGTGTCGCCTCCTCGTAGAAAAGGGCCTAGGGATGAGAAACAAGAGAAGCCTGGCAACTGGATGAAGAAAGATGTTGGGGGATCTGATCTTTCCACCTCAACCTTCCCGCAGCAGAATGCAGGCAGCTATAGTCAAAGTAACGCCGGTTCAAAGAGACATGAATCCGAACTTATAGATGGGAATATTAATGCAATCCTTGAGGTTTGTTTCTATTAAGGCACTTTTTCTGTAACTTAAATATCGTTGCATGTAAATTTCTCAGACACCTTTTTTTTTCTTCTCATTAGCTTTTGAACTGTTTTTCCAGGAGGAAGAGGCCCTGATCGCAGCTCACAGAAAGGAAATTGAGGACACTATGGAGATTGTTCGCGAAGTAAGCTCATAATCAAGATTTTTCTTTATTTTTTGCTATACTCTTCATGATGACATAGTCATTTTTCACTAGAACAGTGCTCTTCTTAGCTTTTAGGGCAATAATAAATGGCACCTGTAATGTCAGTCAAGGATGAGATGGGAGTTGGGTGGTGAGAGTCGTTTGTGAGAGTACTACGAACTGCTTTTGTTCATGTCACTTCTACTGTAGGATGGATATATTTCAAATAGCAGCCATAATTTGCTCTACAATATTTCAGATGGGATATCTGCTGGAACTTATTGAATGTAATATTTTTTAGTCTGTATTGCCCGTACCATATAATGTATACTCTCTGGTGGTCAGGAAATGAAGTTGTTGGCAGAAGTGGACCAACCAGGTAGCCTCATTGACAACTATGTGACGCAGTTGAGCTTTGTGCTTTCACGCAAGGCAGCAAGTCTCGTGAGTCTTCAAGCTCGTCTTGCCAGGTTCCAGCATCGACTGAAAGAGCAAGAGATACTTAGTCGTAAGAGGGTACCTCGTTAAGGCAGGCGCAGTTCTGCGATGGCTCATTTTACTGCGATGTAATCCCCGTTGCTAGTTACTTGCTATTTCCTATGTGACCAATGACTCATCTTGTAGAGAGGAGATCAGGGCTGCACAATTGGACTTTTCCCCTTTCATTTGTATTGATTGACTGATGGTTGCAGGTACGAGTCAGCGGGTCAATGTTTGTACTTAAATTCGTGGTGCGTAGGTGCAAAGGGGGAGGTATTGTGTTGGAGGCGACTCGCGGCAAGGAATTGCAGCAGTTGATTTTTCAACAACCCCAACCGGACTTGCATAGTGAAAAGTGGTGATGACAATTGCTTTTGGACTGTTCGTCACGGGGAAGATGTTGGTCTCGAATGCAATCCGCGAACAAGTCCGGTGGTTCTCTTGTTATATGGTGGCGAATCATATAAAGGACCTGCGGCTGCTGTTTGTCTGGTGATTGGAATTTGAAAATACACTTTGCTTGAAAGGAAAGGAGAAAACTCTCAAGATAGAATGTGTTTCTTTTATTCACTGAACATATGGCATTTTGCCAACCTCATTGTATCTTAATATCTCTGTGCTGCCACAATGTTTGTGAAGAGAACAAATCATTCGATGACGAAGGTGTAATTTTTTTGCTTTTCATCTTGAATAATGAGTGCCAAGTAATTGTGTGAAGAAACAAAAGGGAGAAAAGAATTGGAGAAGAAAATAGTTATTAAATTCGTTCTAAAATCGTCAAATTTGATGGGATTCGATTTCTTCAGTAGTCTAGATTCAAGTTAGTATGGACATGGAATTCCCATCGCAATCGCAATCGAATATGCATGATTTTCTTTTCTGGGTTAGGTCATTTTTCAAGATGTGAAGTTCAATCGATAATTTGGAAATTATTTTCCTCTAATTGCTCTATCATATCTATTGAATATTAGTGTGCTGAAAGTATCCCGCGAGAATATCTCAAGTGAAAAGCAGGAAAGAGTCTCAATAAGTGACAGGTATAGAAACAGATAAAAAAGAAAGTTAGAACTTAGAGGTATAGAAATAAGTTAAAAAAACAAAAACAAAAACAAAACAGTATTCGGCTAAAAATAAAAATTAAAAAAGGAAAAACATGGGATCAGCGCCGGCCCGGCCCGTCAAAAAATGTGACCGTTACGTTTGCAACGTTCGACCCCGTCCCTTTCATCTTTCCACATTCCACGACTTCGAAATGAATAAATGAATTCGAGCATATCTCCCTGTAATCAACCATTCAACCTCACCCATCTCTCCCTGTGATTTCTCAGAAAAATGGCATTGAGATCGCTCGACAACGCTCTTCCGATTTCTCCAGAGAGGCCCAAAAAGCAAGCCAAGGTCGCAATCTCTCTCCAGAAACCGCCCCAGGCCGCTGCGGCCGCCGTCAATGATGAGAACAGGGCCCCGCTGCTGGTGCCTCCGTCTGGAGATTCCGCCGTCGAATACGTATCCTCGGAGAATCTTGCGGCAATTCCCGATCCCAAATCGAAGATCAACGTGAGCCGCCTCGCTTTCCCTCCGTCCCTGATTTTATCGTCGTTTCTGCGTCTTCAAACTGTTAAAAGTTTTGAATTTTCTTGGCGATAATTGTTGTGGCATGAGGAAATGCTTAGATTCGTTCTAGAAATCCGAAAGGGTATGATTGTTCTGTTTTTTTGAGTGGTTGTGTCTTTTCTGTGAAGTGCTTGATCGAGGGTTTGGAGTCGAAGGATTGGATAAAGGTCTGCGATTGGCTGAATAATGCTCGCCGGTTCGCATTGTACAATTCCGATCTCATGCTTCCTCTGTTGTAAGCTCTCTCTCTCTCTCTCTCTCTGTCCACAAAACATCGAATGCGTAATTTGACTGTAATGAGGTTCGTTAATGTTATTTACATGAGCAGGGAAAAGGTGATGCTGGTTCTGGTGAAGGCCATGAAGAACCCCAGAAGTGCTTTGTGTAAGACCTCCATCATGGCCGCATCGGATTTCTTCAATGCGTATGGCGATAAGCTACTTGATGCAGCTAATTCCAATGCTCTTGACCAAGTGGTATAACCCCGGGAGGAACATATCATTCTTTTTATTCGGTTGATTTTGATTAATTTATTTGGTCCTGTTGATGAATCTGACTGTGATCCACCTTTCGTGGCATTTCAGCTGCTGCAGTTGTTACTGAAGGCATCACAGGACAAGCGGTTTGTGTGCGAAGAAGCGGACCGAGCGCTGAGTGTAATGGTGGGCTCGCTGACTCCTCTGCCTCTTCTCCAGAAACTCCGCCCCTATGTCAGCCACTTCAATCTCCGAGTCCGGGCAAAAGCTGCTGTTTCCATCTCCAACTGTGTCTCCAAGATGGTACATTTTGTCATTATTTCCCTTTGACGGGGTCTTTTCATTGTTTGAGATTGAAGGGTGATGATGTGTTTGCTCTTTTTAGGACTTGGAGAATATGAAAGAATTCGGGTTGGCCTCGCTTCTTCAAATGGCTGTGGAGTTGTTGAATGATAGGCTGCCAGAGGCGAGAGAGGCGGCAAGAAGTATCGTGGTTTCGATGTATGAACGTGTCACAGAGAACCAAGACCAGAAGCAGGAATCTTGGCAAAGCTTTTGCCAGATCAGTTTACCTCCTGCTCATGTTCAGTCCATGATCAAAATTGTATCCTCTCAGTAGAAGAGTAGGGTCAGGGAGAGAAGCAGTAGCTGATGTAATAGCAACACTAGTAGGGCCTTGTGGTCATACGTTCTGATTTAAGGTTCATCATGTAAATGGGCATTTACTTGATTGCCTTCTTCGCTTGTATAATTCTGGAATACTAGTAGTGTTTGCCGTGGGAATTCTTGCCGTTCACTAAATCCCATTGATGGCGTGTAAGATGAAATGATACCGGTGAAGTTTTATTTATTTGATCCCACAGTCGCTTGGTATACACAGTTTTTTGGTCGAATGGTATACACAGTTGGGACGTGGTCCTTCTTCTGGATACAAACTCCACTGTGTGCTTCAACTACACTTAGCTAGTTAAGATTATGCTTGGATTGTTCAACGGATTTGGTGGTGCTCATAACCGGCTTCATCATTTAAAATTCAAGTCCTTTTTATCAAATTTCTGAGAGAGATCAGAAAACCAAAAAAGGGGTATAAATGAGATCGAGAAAATTTCCAAATTTTTTGGACCATGGATCGAGGAAAGCCGTTCCAGAATTTTCGACGGTGACTGGGGGGAGTGGGGGAGGCAACCGGGGCTTCTTGATCAGGAAGGAACATAAATCAGGAGGAGCAACTAAAACTCTGCTAGTAAAGCAAATCCCCTCCGCAAATTCTTGTTCTGATCCTGAACAACAAGTGTGAAGAAACGCCGCCCAAACCCTAAACACCCAATGAGAGTCCTCACTTGCAGGTGAGGGGCGGAGACAGAGGGGTTGAGCGTGCGCGACAGAATGGAGAGCTTTGATGTGTCCCACATCGGCTCTACAAGAGGCTTTTCCAAGCAGTAAGCTAGTTTAAAACGCGAGCAATGAGACCGATCAAAGCATACCTTTCTCGGCCTTTTGGCTAAGATCAAGTGTAGTATCTGTTCTTATCAGTTTAATATCTGATACGTGGGCCATCGGTTCACATGATATTAAATTAGTTTTTTGAGGGGGAGGGTCCATCACGGTAGCTTGCTGCTGGGGCTCTCGAGCGTCGCCTTGGCGTTGCACTGCTGCCTCGGCCCGGCGCACCCCACCAAATCTCAGTGGAATTTTTGGATGTGCTACTGTGAAATGTGGAGTAAGAGTTAAAATTACGCGGTGGATGTTGTGCGGTCGTTAAAGCAATGGACCGGGCTGAGCTTGGAGTTGGGGTAGCTGTTTCACCGCGTTCGGACCGCCGGTTGCTGGTTGAGGTCGCTAGAAGGGGTTAGAAAAAAATTTTAAAAAAGAAGGGAGATTAGAAAAAAAAATTTAAAAAAAGAAGGGAGAAAGAGCCGTAAACCCGTTCTTGGGCAACGGCTCAAAAAAAGAAAGAGCCGTTGCCAAACGGCTCTCTCTTCTTCCTCTTGGGCGACCGTTGGCAACGGTAGCCGATTTTTTGTTTTAAATCAATTTCTAACTTATGATATAAATATCCCTTTTCATCTCTTATCCTTTTCACTCAAGTTCTCTCAACATCTCAACTCTCTCAACTTTCAACATCTCAATTCTCTCAAATTCTCTCTTTCAATTATTCATAACATCAATTTCATCTTCTTCTTTTTTTTAGTTACGTTTTTTTTTGGTCGGATTTAGTTACGTTATCTAGTTCCTTCTTATTTATTTATTATATTATTTAATTTTTTTTTTCATATCTTGTATTTTTTGCATTATACTATATATTTTTTCTATATAAAAAAAATGGCAAGTCGAGGTAGTACTAATGATAAAGGCAAAAGCAAGGAGGGAGAATCAGATTATCCTCCTAGTTCTCGTGATTATGAAGATTGGGAACTCGAAGATGTAGATGAAATCAATATTATTCCTAACATGGAGCAAGTCCAAACTCAAGAGAATGTTCATCCTTCTACCGATATCAAAAGGTACGCCAATTCTAACACTTCTTCTTTATTTCGTTATAATGAAAAAACTTATAAAAAAGAATTAGGTAAATTTATTTCCGTTGAACATTTATCAATTAATTTTGGTGAAAGATTTAGTTTTAATGAATTTATACAAAATGCATGCATTCCACAAGCAAAACGTGTTTCTAAAAATACACTTAAACGTATAATTAAAGATCTTTATAAAAAAGGAAAAAAAGAACTACAAATTTTTTTTATGAATTTTAATGAACGTGTGCATATAGGTTGTGATATTTGGAGTGACCATTGGCAAGTTGATTCTTATATAAGTATAACATGTCATTGGATAGATGATAATTGGGATATTCAAAAAAGAGTTATTGCATTTAAAATTTTTGATGATAAGTACACGGTAAATAATATTCATACATTAATTAGGCAAGTTTTAAAAAAATATTATTTATTTAATAAAATTTTTTCAATTAGTTTTGATAATATTGCGACAAATACTGCTTCAATTATTGAGCTAGAAAAGATTTATAAACCCATTTTTGGTGGACAATTTTTTCACGTTAGATGTGCGTGTCAAGTTTTAAATTTATGTGTACAAGATGGTTTAAAAATTCTTGATATTTTTATCGATCCAATTAAAATGGTAATTCAATTTTTATGGAAAGATTCCCAAAAAATGAAAGAATGGTTAAAATTTTGTAGGGCAAATGGAAAAAAACCAAAAAAATTTCCAAGAGATGTTCCAAATCGTTGGAATTCTACTTATGAGTTACTGAAAGAATCTTTTGCATATAAAAATTTATTATGTGCATTTATTTCAAATAATATACCTCAAATTAATTTATACGCACAAGAATGGGAAATTTGCAAAAAAATCTTAGATATTTTAAAAGTTTTTTATGATGCAATCTATACTTTGTCCGGTGTTTATTATCCTACCACGCATTTATTTTTAATAGAATGTATTAATATTGTTGGAGTTTTTGAAGAAAATGAAAATAATGATAAATTAAATGACACTATTAGAACAATGCGAACAAAATGGCTATATTATTATAAGGAAATTCCTATTATTTATTTAGTTGCTTGTGTTTTTGATCCACGTTGTAAATTAGATGGTTTGAGTGATTATTTGAATACATATTATGAATGTTTACATTTAATAGATGAGGTAAATATTAGAACTATACAGACAATGGTTAAAAATGTAATAATAGAATTATATAATGAATTTCGTAGTACATATAATCTAGGTGATAGCGGATATTCTCATTCTAGTGATTTACAAAGTGGAAACATAGATAAAATTAGTAGAGGGTACCAACTTCTTTTACATAGGCAAAAAAAACAAAAGAGAGCAATAGGAAGTAATTTTGAAATAGAAAGCTATCTAACATTTTCTTTTGAGTTTAATGAATCTGAATATAACGCAGATTTCACAATATTGGATTGGTGGAAGAGGCATTCTATCCAATACCCAACCCTTGCTCTAATTGCAAAACAAATTTTAGCAACTCCTTGCTCGACTGCTGTGGTAGAACAATTATTTAGCACTAGAAATAATATTTTAGATAAACAACATTCGAGATTAACTCCTGATTTAATAAAAGCTCAAGTTTGTATTGATGATTGGACAAAGGCTCAATATAGACAACAAGAAATAGATCGCAATAATGAAGCCGAATTTTTTGATGACGAATATATCACCAGCACCGATACCGGAACGGGTAGTGAAGATTGAGGATGAGATAAATATGAAATTATTAAAAGTAAGAAAACTACATTGGCATTAAAGCTTTTTCTAATTCCTAGCAAAAACCAAAGTATGATAAATTGCCAGGTTAATTCCCTCCGAAATCTCCATTGGGAAATAACCTTCTGAAGAAAAGAAAAACAAGAATTAACCAAAGAGAGTTGGATGCACGATAATTTCTCTTTTGTTCTTTTTCTCTATTTAATCTTAGGGTTGCTCTTTAATAACTTAGCATCCATGAAATGTTGAATATGGTAAGTGTTATATACGACAAAGTAACGCCTATGTTAATTGAGCCTCAATTTCATTTTGTCTTTTGTTATATAAGGTCTCGATTGAGCAGTTCGTATTTAGGCACCAAATGACTTTATGTGCGTTTTGTAAAGGAGTGAGTAGTTTTTTTTTTCTTTTCCTTTTTTTCAGTAGTGGGTGGTGATTGAATTTAAAATTAGCCATTGAAAAAGTTATTTGACGAGAAAAATAATTTAAATTGGAGACGAAAAAGAAGAGCTTTCTTTCAAAAGGTAGCGCAAATAACTTTGAACGAAACAGTTATTCCATAATTTTTTTACTTTTGCTTTGAAAATTTCAAAATAAAAAAAAATCCTTAAAGTTAAGAGAAACTCGTATTAATTGTAAATTTTACCAATCGACATGCGGCATTATTGATAAATAGATTGGAGATAGGCACGCAAGTATTATAGATACGGGGATTCAATTTCCATGCTCTGAAAATATCCATTGATATTTTCGCTGGTGAAAATCAAAATCTTCAAAGGTCTTTCACAAAAAGCAAAGAGAGAACATAAGAGCCTTTATGAGAAATTTCAAAACTTTAGAGGGGTCAAAGTTGGAATAAAACAAAAACCAAGAATCAGATGAGAAGAAAGAGAAACCGAAAAACACAAAAGCTGAGGCTATCCTGTGGCGTCTGAGTCTCTGAGGTTTGAGTTCAGTTTTCATGCTTTATCCCCTTCCCCGACTCAATGACAAGACTCAACCATCACTGCTTCGATGCTTTAGAAGCACGCATTCCTCGACAGTGAAGTGATTCGACTCAATTCAAGTGAGTCCAAAGGTCCAACCTGAAATGTCACTCGTTTAGTCCACTTCGCCTTTCAAAGTCTCCGCTTTATCCAGTCTGATAGAAGCCCAACATGGTCGTGATTCATGCTTCCCCTTACAAGGTCAGTCCTTTCTTTGTTGCTCGTGCAAATTGCTTGGTATGTCTTGAGTTTGCGGCATTTTGCTTTTGTATGAAGTGGCTGGATATGTTGGAAAATGGTTACTTCAGGTGAAATTGTTGGAGGGATTCAGTTCTTTTTTGGCTCTCTGCGATGGGTTCAATTGGTTTTCATTGAATTTTCCATTTTAGTGACGAAGTTTGTTCTTTTAGTGCTATTGAGACTAATCCACGTATCATTTATTGGCCTGTCGCAAATTGCCGGGGGCATCTGAGTTTTCTTCAGCTGTTGAGCTTTGAGCAATTGGGTCCACTGTTTGATGGCGTTCCTGTTGTTACGACTGACAAAGCTTGTTGTGCAACGTCAGGTTCTCACTCAAAGGACTTGCAGTTGTTTGGGGAAGACAAGTTCGGTCAACAACTTATTTTACTCGAGGAGAAGCTCTTCTCTCAAAGATTTTTCATTGTTGGGCAGGATTAGATTTTGTAGTTTTTCAAGTAACGATGTGCCTTCGTCGAAAAGGAGGTCTCGAGGGCCAGTTATGGCAGCCAAGAAAGCTGTTGAAGGTACTTGGACCATTTTAATGTTTGTGGGATTTGATTGACTCGGAAATCATTTTGAATACTTGGTTTGCGATATGCAGTCTTTTGATGAGTTTCACATAATTGTTTAGTCGTGCTATGATTGAGTTTTGAGATACAACTCCAAGTTATGATTATCTTCCTCAATCGAAATATTTTTAGGGGGTAAGCAAGATGAGGGAAAATACAAGAACACAGTTGATCTACCTAAGACAAGTTTCGGGATGAGAGCAAATTCTTCTGTTAGAGAGCCAGAAATACAGAAATTGTGGGACGAAAACCAGGTGTTCGAAAGAATTGTCAGCAGAAATAGTGGGGTGAGTTCTATACTTATTCACGAATTGTTTTCCCCTCTCTTTTCTGTTAGCTACTTATTAGCTTGCCTTTCCTTGCTGATTAGGAAAATTTTGTGCTTCATGATGGTCCCCCCTACGCAAATGGTGATCTGCATATGGGTCATGCCTTAAATAAGATTTTGAAGGACATAATCAACCGATATAAGGTACGTTCCATCGCTTCACAAACTTATTTTTTATTCTTTTAAATTGATCTGTTGTCCTTATCCTTTTTTTATTTTACATTAGCATGATGCTTTGCTTCAATACTGGAACTAAACAGTTATAGCTCTGGTAGCTGTAATTATTAGCCCTTGGATTCAAAGTTCGACTTTGATAGCCTTACCCAAAGTCGGGAAAATTTTAAATTTTATAAGATTTATATACCCAGTCAGGTTTGGGTTATGTAGAGACCCATCTGTGAAGATTACGGTGATATTAAAAGGGATTCTCCTACAAAGTATTTCATTTGGCTGGTTAACTAGTCTTATTATCTGGGCAATGAGTACTTTATTTTATATGATGGTTCCGTATGATGGATGAGATCATTTTGAGTGCAAGGAAATGTTGGTCTTATCTCAAGATAAAAAAAGAAGAACAACCTTGCACGTTCCGTTACTTTTAGTTAACACATAATGTACAAAAGATCCTGTATTTCTGTTCCAGTAGGACTTGAGATGATTTTACTTTTGTTTGTTTTCTTTGGCAGCTTCTTCAGAATTATAAAGTACACTATGTTCCCGGTTGGGATTGCCATGGCCTGCCAATTGAACTAAAAGGCATGTACTTGTAACCTTATATCTGTATACTGCAGTAATATGTTGAGAACAACCTTGTATTTGTGCATGTGAAATACTTCTAACTAGTGACACGCATTCATTTATACCTTCATCGTAGTTCTACAGTCATTAGACCAGGATGCCAGGAAAGATCTCACTCCAATGAAGTTGAGAGAAAAGGCAGCAAAATATGCCAAGTCCACTGTTAAAACTCAGATGGCATCGTTCAAGGTCTGAAGCAATAAACTCAGTCCCTGCTTAATTCTCGCCGTGATTGTTCATACATTATCTTATGGAGCTAGTTTACTTTTAGATGAAAAGGAGCTACTTTTACTTGAGGAAATTGGACATTGGTGGGACAAGCTTGTTCATAAAATGCATTTTATGTCATATTTGCAGCGATATGGGGTGTGGGCTGCCTGGAATAACCCTTACCTAACTCTTGATCCAGAGTATGAAGCTTCTCAGGTTGATAATCAGACTGAATCTTTGTCAGTTTCTGTTGCCAAATTGCTGTGATCTTTTTGATCTTCTGTATCCTTTTGCTAGGATAGATTTTTTGTATTTTTTTTTGCTTAATCTGCATGTCCACCTTGTAGATAGCTTTTGCCAATCCTACTTATCCACCAGTTTGTGCCTGTAAAGGAGTACTTGACACTTTCTAGATGCAGATGTTACTGTGCCATTGATTCTTTTGCTGGGACACGTTTTGTGCTTAACACTGAGGTTGAACTTAAAGGCTAGGGGCAGACCATGCTTGAGAGAACCTATGTTAGTCTCCAAATCCTAAATAGATGAATACGATGATAAGTAATGTCTTGTTCAATCCTCACTTTGGTTTTTCACTTATGATGATAAGGCTGATAAATAAAGTCTATCGATTAATTTTTATGTAGATATCACCCGTATTATGCTGATAAGTCTGTATTTCTAGCCCTCTGGTGTGATATTTGTATCCTCCAGTCATCTTTGTAGTCATGATTCATGGTTGGTGTGACTACTGAATGGCGAGTTTGATTGCAACATCTAGATTGGTGGGTACTGCTGAGCTGACACAATGCAATTTGAATAGATTAATTTCTGAGACTGCCGGTGTTTGGAAGCCCTCTGCTACCAGCTTGATGTGGTTGTAGTTGCAATCCCTAACATGCAACATTTTCCTGGAAAATGAAAGGAAAAAATATGCTCATTCCTATGATGATCTTTTCAAAAATGCATTGGACAAGCTAATTAATCTCCTCTGTGATTCTGATTCTAACAAACGCTTTTCGCATTCCCTCACTGCTAGATTGAAGTCTTTGGCCAAATGGCCCTTCAAGGTTACATTTATAGAGGCAGGAAACCGGTCCATTGGAGCCCATCCTCACGTACTGCTCTTGCGGAGGCCGAGTTGGAGGTCAAAACTCTCTCTCTCTGTCTGCGTGCACATGTTACATGTCACACATAAGCACAAGCATGGAGTATGAATGTATCTACAGTCTCCTTGAACCCTCGTGTCTATATTGTAGGGACTGTTTAGTATTACTCTTTGGTGTTATCTATAAAAAATATTATACTTTGTCATTAGCAAACAGTGGTCAGATAATCTATCTATTTATTCATAGTAATTGTTCTTGATCGAATGGACTCTACCACTTCTCCATTTAATATGTTTCTGGGACAGCTCTGTAGCTAAACTCGAATATGTTTGCAGTATCCCGAAGGGCATGTCTCTAGAAGTATATATGCCATTTTCAAGTTAGTCGATGCCTCGCCATCATCCAGTAGCTTAATGAGTGAATTCCTTCCTGACCTGGGCTTGGCTATTTGGACAACAACTCCATGGACAATTCCAGCCAACGCAGGTATCGTCAGTGCATTTTGCAATGAATTTGACTCTTAAAGCGCTGAAAGGGAGCGATGAGGACTTCTTGGAGTTATGAAGATTCATACTGGGGGTTAATTTCAATGTGGCGATTGCTTGAATTCACCTATTTGATGTCAGGTTTATATGTAAATCAATTTAGATTTCACATGGGTGGGAGAGAAGGGGGATTTGGGGTGGGGAGGACATTGAATTGCTTGGCTATATATATGGGTCTTAGTAATTTGACCAGTTCGGACAGCCCTACTGTGTCAAGGGGGCTTGTGATGACCTTCTACTCTCAGGATCACCTTTATCATTCTTTGCGATTGTTCAATGGAAAATTTGATGATTTGCTTCACTTTTTGACAGTATGTTCTCAAATTGTTTTGGCTCTCTTATCCTACAAATATCAATATAAAGTCAACTTTTTTCTGCCATCAATAGTTCCCTGGGTTTTATGCCATTTTTGCATTGGTTGTTGAACATTACTGAATGCTTCTTGTTGTCTGCAGCTGTTGCTGTGAATGGTAAACTTCAATATGCTATAGTTGAAGTACATTCCCCTCCAGGGGACACTCCTGTGCCTAAGGAAGATAAAAGACGCAGACTTGGACAGGTTCTGAAGGGAGAGAAGAGGCCTTTTCTTGTTGTGGCATCAGATCTTGTGCCAGCATTAGAGGTGAAATGGGGTGTGAAGCTCTCTGTGAAGAAAATTCTATTGGGTTCTGATCTTGAAAACTGCAGGTTGTTGAATGATGATGTCTTGAATTGGATATTGTTATCTTAGTATTTTAAAGTCTCGAAATCCAAGATAGTGCCAATCATTTCAGCTTCACATTTAGGTTATGAGTTTGAAGGATTTGTATCATAGATAACGGAACATAATCTATTAAGTGTGCTCAATTGTTTATTTGGTAGAATCATGAATCTGTTGACATGGTATATCTTAATGTCAATGCAGTTATATCCATCCCATAGAAAAGAGGGAGTGCCCAGTTGTCCTTGGAGGAGATTATATCACAACAGAATCTGGAACTGGACTGGTCCATACAGCTCCGGGTCATGGTCAAGAAGATTATGTCACTGGCCTGAAATATGGACTTCCTATTCTTTCCCCTGTGGGTGATGATGGGAAGTTCACTGAAGAAGCTGGACAATTTAGTGGACTTGATGTACTTGGGGATGGTAATACTGCTGTTGTGAACTACCTGGACGGACAGTCATCGATTCTCATGGAAGAACCATATCGTAAGTGACGTCGCTTCACTGGAAACTTTCCTGTTGTAAGTTCGCAAAGGACACTATTAATTCGCATATTGCTTTTTTCTCTTGTGCAGAACACAAATATCCATATGATTGGCGAACCAAAAAACCTACTATATTTAGGGCGACTGAGCAGTGGTTTGCTTCAGTGGAAGGGTTTCGTCAGGCTGCTATGGATGCAATTGGGCATGTCAAGTGGATTCCACCTCAGGTAGTGATACTAGAGGGTTCTTTCTTCATGATTATTCTTATGTTTGTATTGCGTTGAAATAAGGTCAACTCGTGCACTGCTAACTTATTGTCTTTTGACTGGTACTCTGTTAGGCTGAGAACAGAATTTCAGCAATGACTTCTAGCCGCTCGGATTGGTGCATTTCTAGGCAAAGGACATGGGGTGTACCCATTCCAGTCTTCTTTCATAAACTAACCAAGGAGCCTCTAATGAATGAAGAGACTATTGATCATATTAAATGTAAGAAACTACAAAAGTGACAGCATCACTTTCTCTCTTTCCTTATATGTTAATGCCTGGTTTTGTTTATTAGTGTTGTGTACTAATGTTGTACTCAGCTTCCACTTGTTATGCCAAGACTGAAAGTTTACATTCTTACTGCCAATGCATTTATGTCTTCTTTAACGTTGATTAATAAGACAAACTGTGATTGCAGCGATAATAGCCCAAAGGGGTAGTGACGCGTGGTGGTACATGAAAGAAGAGGATCTACTTCCTGAAAGATATCGCGATGAAGCATTGGACTATGAGAAGGGCACTGATACAATGGATGTCTGGTTTGACTCGGGTATTATCGTTGTGACATGATGATCTTGCTTTTTTGTTTTCTCTCTGCTAATAATCGGAGTGCATTGATGTAGAATTGGGAGCATTCAAGTTTTGGTTGATTCATGAAGTGATAGGAAACTTTAACATTTGTTATTGGAGGCCAAACACGTCTTTTCCATGGAGGAACATTCAGCAATTATGATATATTAACATTGTGGTTCTGATGTACTATTAGTGGCAGAGTGAGATGTATGAGAGGTTCACCATAATACAGTAGACTATACTGCAATAAAAAGCACGCACTGGTCACTTTGGTTTTGATTAGAGTTGGTTGTTTACATATTGGGCGAGAAACTTACTGTTCTGTAGTTGTTCCCGGAAACAATAGAGGTAATATCTGGGAAAATTCTGGTCGAATTGTAGCTTGTAGTAGCTTCTGAAGCATTATCCAGCTAAGTTATGTGTTGTAATTGAACTAGAATTTTTCTATGTGTCCCTTAGCATTCATGGATGTGTCTTATTTTTCCAGAGAAGCACTAAACCAGTAACCTCTTTTGTGCTGTATCTTCCACTTAAAAAAACTACATCCAATCTAGAATAGTACTCCGCATGAGTAAGCTTTGTCCCTTGTATTCTTTTTCAGGCTCTTCATGGGCTGCTGTTCTGGGGAAAAGAGCGGGCCTTAACTTCCCTGCAGACTTGTACCTCGAGGGTACTGATCAGCATCGTGGCTGGTTTCAGAGTTCTTTACTAACAAGTACTGCTATAAAAGGTAATGAACATGGACTTTTGTTCTTGCAATGTACTTTTTAAGTTTCTTTTATCTTGGCTTCTATATGCATTCAATTACATAATTTATGTGCTTCCGTTGAGAAGTTGGGCGGCAGATTTTTTTGTGCTACTAGTTCACAATGATGCCCTCTATTGAATAATGTCAAGAACATTAAACCCATCCAAATGACTTTTTTCTGTGTACAGGAAGGGCTCCATACAAAGGTGTCATTACTCATGGGTTTGTGCTCGATGAGAGAGGTTTAAAGATGAGTAAATCTTTGGGTAACATTGTAGACCCGTACACGGTGATCGAAGGAGGGAAAAACCGAAAGGTTCGTCTCCAAAGTCTTTTCCTGGATATGCCTGTCATTTGTTGTTGAGCTAAAGTTTGATTTCTGTTGGCAGGAAGCACCTGGATATGGAGCAGACGTTCTGCGGTTGTGGGTTTCTAGTGTAGATTACACAGGAGATGTGATGATTGGTTCTCAAGTTCTACGCCAAATGTCTGACATATATAGAAAGCTGCGAGGGACATTGAGATACCTCTTAGGGAATCTGCATGATTGGAAGGTATGTCTCAAACTTGGTATGTCATCGGTTATGTAGTATATCATCAGGTCAGGATAGGAAGATCTCTTTCGCTTATTCGACGAACATTTATCTTCTTCTTTGAGGTGGTTCTATTTTGTCAAGCTGAATTGTGTCATTGGCAGGCTGAAGATGCTGTTTCTTACCAAGAACTTCCGATGATTGACCAGCATGCATTATATCAGCTCGAAAATGTTGCGAAGAACATTAAAGAGAGTTATGAGAATTATCAGTTCTTCAAAATTTTCCAGGTTTCTTTCTTATTGAGCTACATTATGTCAGAGTTATGTTTTCAGCAGTCTACCTGAGATTCGTAATCATATTTTCTTTTGCTTAAACTTCCGATTGATGCATCTTTTTTATTAGTTTGATATGCCTTTGGCATTGGGCAAGTGTAAAATCTTTACTAGAATGAGCAATAAATGCCCAACGATGTCAATGCGTCCTTTGTGCTGTGTCAAAATTTTTTATCATTGATTTAATGTCTTTGATATTTCTCAGATCATCCAGCGGTTTGTAATTGTTGACCTATCAAATTTTTATTTTGATGTTGCCAAGGATCGACTTTATGTTGGGTAACCTCCTCCTCTTTTTCTGTAAGATTCCAGCACTTAGCCCGATGTATTCCTGTTTCCTTCCACTGTCCTTTATAGTGGTGCTTATTTTAGTTTGATTCATATGAAGGATGTCATCCTTTTGGCAATGTGAAGTTCAGCAGTTTCATTTATACCATATGTTTAGCTTTTGAAGGTTGCAAATTACTTTTGACATCAGACTAGGGAAGCCTTTCTTTCTAAGTGGTCAAGTTTACAGGGGCATGGAGAGTTTTACGAGGAGAAGTTGTCAGACAGTTCTTGCAGAGCATCTGCTTTCACTTGTGAGGGTTATCGCGCCTATATTGCCTCACTTAGCAGAGGATGCGTGGCAGAACCTTCCATTCCCATACACCAATGAAGATGGTTCTGTTGCCAAATTTGTTTTCGATTCCAGATGGCCTACTACAAATGAAAGATGGCTTGCTTTATCGCCTGAAGAAGTTAATTTTTGGGCAGAAATTCTTGAGGTAATCAGCATCTCGGTTTTGTCCAATTAGGACGTGTTTCTGTGAATATCTGTGAATATTCGTGCTTTCTGAAGTGAGAGAAAGGAATATTACTACCCCCAAGTAGGATGTTTTTAAGATGTCCACATAGAGTTTCTTCACTTCTTCCTCTGATATTATTCTGCATCCAATCTCCAGCTAAGGACAGAGGTAAATAAGGTTCTGGAAGTTGCTCGGGGTGGGAAATTGATTGGTTCGAGCTTAGAGGCAAAAGTTCTTCTACATACCTCTGATGCAAATCTTGCATCCCAATTATGTAAAATGAGTGCAGCCACGAACGATGCGGACAACTTGCATCGAATCTTCATAACTTCTCAGGTATGCTTTATTCTGTCATTCATTCTTAACTCCGATATCGATGATTTGTGGGTCAAGTGCCCTAATTTTGGTGTTCAACTTCCATTTTATTGGCAAATGCGCAATTTTTTTTTCTATGCAGTTAAAAAAGTGTGAAAAATGCTTATTTGAATATATGATAATTCGCTGATGTGGTAATTTGGGTTATCCCGTTACTGTGGAAACTGCCAAGCATTTTTCCGAACTCATCAGGTGGGGGAATTATGTCAGTAGTGTTTTGTGGGTCGTTTCCTTTGTTCATGAACTCTTAAAGGTTCTCTGCACTCACATTTCACATTTCTTGATCCGCTTTGTTTCGGATAAAAATTGCTCGAGTAACGGTGCATAATTACTCTACCCACGTATCGAATAAACTTGAGCCGTCATCCACACTCAGAATAACGTACATTTTTGCACATACAGGCGGAAGTAATTCCATCTCTGGAGGATGAACTGACGGCTGACGTTCCTTACTGTGGAGAGTGCGAGATTAATGGCAAGAAAGTCTGGATCGGTGCCTCCAAAGCAGAGGGATCCAAATGCGAGAGATGTTGGAACTACTCGCCCAAAGTCGGTTCTTTCCCCGAGCACCCGACGCTCTGCAGCCGATGCTACACTGTTGTGGCCATTCAATCGCCTCGCGCCGTAGCAGCAGTCAGCTGAGGCATCATTTCAAAACAAGAGGCCGAGAATGTCCCTCGGAACATCAATTGCTGCTCATCTTTGGTCACATCTTTGGTACCTTTCAATCGGGTATGATCCGTCTGGCATGCTCTGGGATGGTAGGGTTGTTATATCTTCATATTTATGCAGTAGAGCATTAGGTTTTCGGTTTTCTGAGGATGCTGATTGCCCTATAGAAGTCTCCAATTTGTTAAATGTACACTAGAAAAGAAAGAAAGAAAGAAAGAAAGAAAGAAAGGGGGAAGTGCTGATGCCCGCACAAAGGTTTGAGATTTACCATTTCTTTTTCTTCCTCACAAGAGGCTAATAATGTTAGCTTTTGAAACTAATTTAACATTTTGACAAGAATTGTATGTTTTGTGACCTAGGAATTGTACGTAAGCAACCGCAAGACGATGTTTTCAGTGCCGTGATGACTAAACGTGGCTGTGCCCTCCAACAATCTTTTCCGCTCTGATACCAAATTGACGCATTCGTAACGATAACACGAAAAGTTTAAATTAAAAAAAAATGTGGGATAAATGAAAATAATCGAATTACAATCTTTTAACAACTTTAAGACTTAGGATTAAAAATTTCTCCATACATCAGCATAGGTGTTGTAATCTTGTTGTAATCTTGTGTTCCTGATCAACTAAACTTATTTTCCAGAAAGATTTCGCTAGATCTTTAGTGCGAAAAATCTTGTATCGATGACCCCGCATAAATAAATAAAAAAAGAGAGCGCCCAGCCAATCTATTGATCGTCTCTCTAAGCATGAATTTAAAAAGTCATATGCCGAGGGCTTGGTGTAGGGTGGATCGGTTAGTATATCTTGATTCGCCGATAATTCATTGATTTAACTTTTTGAGCAAAATATCTATTCAATTGGATGTATCCAGGGTTCAGACTTGAAATTTCCCTCAGAAATTTTCTTGCCAAAAGTCGGTAGAGCTTAATCGATGGCATCAAAACATACCATTAGCGGATTTCCTCGATGCGTCGTGCATGATTAGCATCATCTAGTCAATCGATTGAATTTGATTAATTGGCACGTAAACAATAATACGCAAAGCTAAAATTTCCTTACACGTTTGATGAACTAGCTAAATGAAGTGAATAAAAAAATGTGCCCTTGTCATCTCTAGGTACATTGGGAAGAGTACTTTACGGCATGTTTGGTACGTTTCTGTTTCCGCGAACAGCTTTTGAGTAGTGATGATTTTTTTTTTCTAATTCTGTTCCCAAAAACAGTTTCTAAGCACAAGAATGCATTTGATAAGTATACAAAATTTTTATTCTGGGAAAAAAAAAAAAGAATAGAATGCGTTTGGTACGGCTCTAAAATTTTCTATTTTGAATATTTTTATATATATTATTTATATGTGAGACGGGTGCTTCCGCAAAGGGAATCGTGTGGAGGCCGCACGCCTTTCAATTTTTCAAATCTAAGCTCTAACTTATTTGCATGAAGTTCTTGAAAGAAAGCTCATGAGACAGAGTTTCAATGGACTTTGCCTCTTCAAGCATCTTCCTCGGTTTCCCACGGTCAAGCTGTCTGCAACTAGGTCACTATAAGAAGAAGGGCCATTGCAGCCCGAGAGGCTTGTGTCATCCACACTTCTCTTCCTCCTCTCCATCTTCAAGAAACCTTAGCCATTGAAGTTGTGAAGATTCTAGTGAAGCGTGCTCGTTGCGACTCATCTGCATCAATGGCGAGCTCGAGCACTTACTTGAGCTTTGTTCTGGTCGTCTGTCTAGCTTCACCAGCAGTTTCAGGTCCACCGAAGGTTGGGTTTTATCAAGAGAAATGCCCATCAGCTGAGGCCACTGTGAGAGAGTCGGTACAGAAGGCTCTCGTTGCTGATCCAGGAGCTTCTGCTGCCCTCATTAGGCTCCGTTTCCACGACTGTTTTGTTAGGGTAATCGTCTAACTCGTTGTGTATTATATGTGCAACATCATTAAGTAATATCTTGTTATGCCAATCATGTTTGCAAATTGGCCCGCTTTTTCGCGAAATCCATCGGTGGGTAGAGAAGACGGATTTGTGTAATTGATTGATGTAACAAACTCTAAATGTATATCTTAAATAAAGCCATCGTAGATTTTTCTATATCTGATTTCTGAATAATTATGTAAAAGATGGATATCTCTATGGTGTGATGTGTTGTAAAGCAAAAAAAGAACATAAAGAATACACAATTTAACGAGGTTCGGCAATATGTCTGCGTCCTCGGTCAAACACCTTAACCTCTCTCTCTCTCTCTTTTTTCTTTCTATATATTCATCGAGTATATACAAACTCCATTAGATGGGCTTTTTCTATAAGTCAAGTCTTTAAAAATTAGAAAAAAAGAATTCTCTAGAAATCAGGAGAAAAACAAAATCCCTACAAATTAGGGAATTCCAGCTCACGCCAACATGACTAAGTTCTTCTGGAACTCGAGGTTGAGATGGATCTGTCCTTCTTGACTCGACCAAAGGGAACCCCTTTGAGAGAGATAGCCCGGGAAACCTCGGCATTGGGGGGCTTTCGAGCGATCGACAATGCCAAAGGCCAGGATTGAAGCCCAATGCCCGAACACCGTTTCCCATGCTGACATTGTGGCCTTCGCCACTCGGGACGGTGTTTGAGCTGCCGGGGACTTCCACTATGCCATCCTTAGCGGGAGGCAGGATGGGAGAATATCTCCCTCTTGGCGGAGGTGATCGGAAACCTCCCCGCCGCATTCTTCAGCGCCGTGCAACTCAAAGAGGACTTTGCGAAGTAAGGGCTTTCGCTCCAAGACATGGTCACTCTCGCCGGAGCTCGCTTCATCGGGGACTCTCATTGCTCCGAGTCACGAAGCGACTCTTTACTCCTTCCACTCGACGTACTCGCAAGATCCTTCCCTTAACCCTAGTTATGCCGTTCTTTTGAAGACCGAGTGCTCGCGAAACGGCCCCACCGACCCGGTCGTACCATTTGACCCCGTAACGCCGAACGTGCTCGATAATGCCTACTACAACGATTTGAAGACCGACAAGGGATCGTTGTATTCGGACCAAGTGTCGTGGGACACGCCATCGACGAGGGGGTTAGTAAAGGATAGCGCGAACCACACGAGCGCTTGGTCTCGGAGGTTCACGGTCGCGATGGTGCGCAGGGGTTCGATCGAGGTGCTCACTGGCGTGCAAGGCGAGATCAGGAAGAATTGCAGCGTGGGACTTGTTGGATAATTTTTCTAAACTTTAACTCTAAAAGTTTAAGTAGGTTAGTCGACTTTCAGTTTTTCGAATAAGGTCACTCAACTTTAGTTTCACTTTCAACAAGGCACTAAAAATCTCAATTCCTTTGAAAAGTTAGATTAAAACTAAGTGAACCGTTAAATGGATGTTGAACTATAATTTAGTGGCATGGCATGAAAGCGAGGAGAGAGTTAACTGACCCTAAAGAAAAAACTGTGTTTGCTTTCGATAGGTCATCGGCCGAAAAGTTGATGGAGGGACACAATAAAGACTGAAATCAAAGCTGAGCGGCGTAATTTATAAACCCAATTGAAAGAAGGCAAGATTCGATAACATTGAAAGCAAAGCTTTCCGAGAAAATTACCAAAAAATTTCTAAACTTGTTATAATTATGTCAATTTTTTTAGTTCAAAATTTTTTAATTATGCCAATCAAGTCCTAAATATATTCAACTTTTTCCAATTGAGTCCATCTGATCAATTTGGCTGAAAAACTGATGACATAGACACTGGTTGTCTTACGTGGCACTGTCACTGCTGAAGTGAAATTTTTTTAAATATTTTTCATTTTTTTTTTAGTTTTTAAGGGCAAGCAAGAGGCCACCGGCCAGTGGCCAAGGCCCGGCGACCTCCGCCGCCATTGGACGAGGGCCTACAAGCCCTACAAGAGAATTGACCCAATTGAAAGTGAAGGCAAAATTCAATATCAACGTAACCAAGTTTGCGTGGGAACAAATGGTGCATCTACTTTGCACTTTTCGCCCTTCCCTTGAGAAAATCTGGCAGGGACAATTCCTCAGAATTGAGAATTGGAAACCGGAACAGATGCTAACGAGATTGCCTATGGCCGATGAATCATGAATTGTCAAGGAATTCATGGATCGTGCCGTTTCGATTGCAATGCGCTTCAGCTCTTGCAAGATGTTGTTTTTTTCGCGGGGATAGAACGAGAGGAGCCGTCTGAGGAAGCGTGCGCACTCCGAAATGTGCTTGAAGCGGAAGATCAAGGACAAGCAGAAACGGTTCGTCGGAGGAGACACCGTCGGGGTTCGTCGACGTCACGGGCAACTTCCTCGGCATATTGCTGCGGAGCGATCCAAGAATTGGCCAGGGTCCGTCTGCTCCCCCGGACAAGTTCCCCCTCCTGTGCAAGTGGTCCTACAACTTCCAAAACTTCCCCATCATCAAGGAAAATTTGCCTCCGAGAGAGCAACTCTTTGCCTTCTTCAAGGCTCGCGTCTGGAGGAAGTTGAAAACTTCTGCCCCGACGTATGATATGGTTGCAGATCACTAACTAGTGGTGTTCGCCCTTGTGTATTTGAATGATAAGTCATTAACATGGGCTTAGAAGCATCATTAAATATTGTTTAGTGGCCGCTATTTTGTTTTTGCTCCAATAAAGTTCACGTATATGTTTGTTACATTTTGTAACATTTAGACATGTATCAAGTCTTTTGTGTTCAATAGTGTTTATGAATATATTTTTATCAAGTTAAATACCTGTCTGACAAAAATCTCAAGGCATTACTTGAACCTTGAGTAATGATTAGAGGCATTCAATTGTTAATCTTAAGAATAAGATATATGCCGTTTCATTAGAACCATAAAAATATTCTCTGGTGACATGTCAAGTTTTGTGACACTTAGGAAAAAGAATGTAGACTAACGAATGGGATGACACATAATGCATCACTCTTTATGAGGTGTTTATCTATTGGCAACGCTATCATATTACATCCATATGAGTAGAGTTAAAAGTATTCGCGACCATGGACAGCTCTGTGCCTATTGATCCAGTTACCAGCATCATTCAGCCTTTGAGACTTTATGGGATTGAATTGACTATTAAGAACAATATCTAGATCTACATAAAGCATGTACATATAATATAGTTTTAATTAATATAGCCCAAATTGGAGAATCTAAGAGTTTTTTTTTTATGTAGGCTACATAAGTTAATTTTGAAAATTTACCATTTTACAGACTTAGTATAATAAGGTAAAATATAAAGATTCTTAATTAGTCTAATATGTGGTAGGCTTGTGTGGGCTGAGTGAAGCCTAACCTGTGATGAGAGAGTCTGTGTATGAAGACTCTATAAAGTATTCAAGTCTTTCCTTTAACCCTGATGCACAAATATCATCACTTAAGAAGCAGTTACTAAATACGATTCGTGATGGATAGTCTCATTACTAGTGATATAGAGGGTAGTAAAGAAGAAGCATTTGAGTTCTGGATCGTCGTTATTCCACATCAAGAACGATAGATTTAAAATTAGGTAATCAAATTCCTTTTTTCTCCATCACTATGTTCTAAATTCTAACCGTGAAGATCTTGGGGTTGCCGTTTTCGCAGCTTAAACATCCTATAGAGACATGCCATGGATTTCCTTTAGTAATTTGGCATTCCATTCCTCACCAGACGGGCCCTTTAATATCACTTTATCAGGAGGTGCTCTAGAAGATATCAACGAAAACTTTGGCGGGATTTTCAGCATTATGCGCAGAGCAAATGTTGTGGTCAGTGGATTCCAGAGTGCTGAGCGATCATTAATCAAAACAAGTAGATAAGGCAGTTAATTAGGCTTTGCTACTTGAAGGCTAAAGTTAACAATATCACATGATACAATAATAAAGATGCAGAACGAAATAACTCCCACATCAAACCTTCCCACATATGTTTTTTTTTTTGTATCGAAGGTGTCCGGGCCAATGTCTGTACGGAACCTTTCCACATACTGTTCAAACTCAATGCGATCAAAGAAGTATAAAGAACAAAAACAAAGAGAATCGAGCAAAACGGATCAATCAGGAAATGCAAAAGAGACCGAATGAGGCAACCACCACAGCTTTAATTCAGTGACAAAGTATAACCTTAAAGCCTCACTCTACTACTCGAGTGCAATTATGTCCGAAAGACCGAATATGGCCTTCAAGGAGCCGGAGAAAGATCGAATCATCCTCCTACGTCTCCGACACGGTTCATGCCAGTAGTCATTTAACCAATGCGTCTGCTTCAAGTCTATGGAACCAAACTCTGGAAGCAAGAACAAAGATATTGACTTGGGTAACTGATGCATCTCATGCACGAGTTAAGAAAAACTCATAATACGGCCTGTCCTTTGCTTTTCTCTCCGTTTCCGTCGATTCATTATCTGCAAACCGATAAGCATTGGGCATTACAGGTCTCCCTCACAAGGTCAGACAGAGCAAGGAAGTGTAAAAGCCATATCCTCTAGAGAGTTTTATCTCTTCATTTTTAGAGGATGTCACTAAGGTGTGATCATTGGTGCTAATCAGCTAGTTCCCATTCACAATGTCGCCCAAAAAAAAATTTTACTTTTTGAGTCGAGCAAGCGAGTCTTCTGGATTCTGAGCCATTGGAAGTCTCTCTCTCTCGCTCATTGGCTGACCGACTGTTGCTCTTCTCTGTGGCAGAGACAGAGACTGGTTGCCACGAGAATCACGTGTCCTCCAGTGATGGGCGGGCCCCACGATGATGACGTGGAGAGGCCGGTCCGCACAATATTTTCTCCGACATGACCCGACAATGCTATCCCAAACGAAAGTTCCTCCGCAGTAAAGAGAATCCAGGAACCCTCCCGCTTGTTTTTTTTTTTTTTTTGCCCCTTGCCCCCCTTCTATGATGAGAAAGCACTATCGAAAGTAGGTAAGCTCTACGTCTATAGAATTGAGATTAGACCTAAAATCGAGGTTTCTTTGTAAAATAAGAAAAAAAATTAATATTAATATTAATATTAGGACAAGATCTAGATTTGATGGCTTTTTTAGGAAATTAAACCTTTTTTTTTACTTCACAAACACGATATTTAGAAAGGGCAGACGAAGCGCACGTCTCCATTGGACGGGCGATGCTTTGGCTTGTCAATTATCAATGGTTTTATATATTACCAAAACTCGTGTCCGTCGTGTCCATGTGAAAAGTTGAAGGATGCCCAAATTTTCAACTGGGTCTCCCTCAAAACAAGTCAATCCAATTTACATCTTACCAAAAAGAGAAAGGCTCTTTATTCTTTGACACGATGCCACGGTGTTATTTCAAGATTCTCTTGTTGAATGTCCGTATTTCCTGGGTCTAGCGACTCTTAAGGAAAGATTTATAAGAGCAAATTCGAAGAAAAATGTAAGCATATTGTGGTAATCAACTTAACAGAATCAAGGGCTGTCCGGATAAATCCATTCCAAGAACTATAATAGTCGCAACTTTTTTTTTTAAATCATATCCGCAATATGACTTAAAAGACAACATTTATATATATATATATATATATATATATATATATATATATATGAATGTGGCTCTGAAACTATGACTAATAATAATAAAAAAAAGCCCCTCACGAGATCTTGACTTATCGAGATATGTTCATTAGAAATCCTAAAAATTATCGTCAAAGTACAATAGAGTCTTAATATTTTCAGAAAGTACAATTAAGTCCTGTAACTTATCAAATTTATGCAATCGAGTCCTTTCATTAACTTTGTCAAATTAAGCAAACGAAAAATGCTAATATAGCATTTTTTTTATTACTTTCTCTCTCCTACATAGTGATGATACGACTAAAACAAGAAAAATAAGTTCAAAATGTTGTTGTTCATTTTTAATATATATTAAATTAAATTTGAAAATATTTAAAACAAAAATTAAAAACAAAAAACAACAACAAACGGCATCGAAAAAACTAGCAAGGGCCCCTGTAGGTCCTTGATGGTGCCGGCAATGTTGGGGTGAGGGTCACGTGAGGTTGCTCGGACCTGGCTAGTGGTCATTGACCCTAGCTAATAGGAGGCGAGGGCTTACAGGCGGACCGGGATTAGGTGAGGGTCGTCGGCCCTCACTCAAATCAAGCCGAGGGCCGCCACTGGCAAGGTCGACGCGGCACCCCAGCTAATGAATATTAGTTTGCTCTCACAACATTGAATGATATTCATGACACTTCAGTTCCCAGGATTCCCAAAAGTCCCCCAAATGTACGATCTACCTAACTTTCCTCCTCACAGCAAATTTTCCACGGCAATGAAATGAAAACAGGACCTTTCTTGCTTATTTTTCCTTTTGCGGCGAGAAAGCCCATCTTGAATGAGTAAAACTCTAGAAGAAGAGAGAGTGTAGGGATGGGTGAAGAAGAAGTGAAGCTGTTGGGAGCTTGGGGGAGCCCGTTCAGCTGGCGAGTGGAGGTGGCTCTCCAAATGAAAGGAGTCGAGTACGAGTATTTCGACGAGGACTTGATGAACTGCCCCAAGAGCTCTTCACTTCTCGAGTACAACCCGGTCCACAAGAAGATACCCGTGCTCGTCCACCGCGGCAAGCCCATCGCAGAGTCGCTGGTGATTCTCGAGTACATCGACGAGACTTGGAACGACCGCCCGGTGGCTCTGTTGCCTCAAGATCCGAGTGACCGAGCCGCCGCGCGTTTCTGGGCCAAGTTCATGGATGACAAGGTATATCCACCTGTGACTCCATTGCCTTCATCGGATCTTTTTCGTGAAGATGCATGGACAACGACAGGTGTCATTGGCTTTATGTCTTACGAAGTGAAAGTTTTGAATTCAGACTTTATCAAAAGTCATTAGGCTTGCGACTATAGACTAATGAGTTTGCACAAACATGTATATTTCGCTTTCAGTGAATCGATTTATTTGTTTTGCCATCAATAAGCGATTGAAAATCTCTTTTGTTTGACAAGTGAGGCATGTTTGGTAACAATTCTATTCCCAAGAACAAAAAAATAAATTTCTTTTGCTTCTTGTTTCTGTTTTAAATTTGTTTCTTAGCCACTGATATATTCTCGAGGATAGAAAATTAATTGACATTATTGAGCAGATTTCTATTTTTTTTTCTGTTCCCGAAAAGAAAAAAAAAAGGAATTAGAGAAATATGAGCGCTGTCAAAATGACCTTAAACTACGGCTAAGTGAACCATTTATTGAATGTTGAACTATAAGCCAGGGGCATCGCAAGAAAGCGAACCTGAAGATAAAGTTTGTTGATCATGCCCTTTTTTTATTGCAGTGCGCTTCAGCACTATGGCGATCTTGTCGGCGCAAGGGGATTGAAGGAGAAAACGCAATCGGGGAAGCATGTGCCCTCCTAAACGTGCTTGAAGCCGAGCTCAAGGACATGCGTAAGAGGTTCTTCGGAGGGGACACCATCGGATTCGTGGACATCGCGGGCAACTTCATCGGCTACTGGATCGGAGTGATCCAAGAAGTGGCCGGGGTCCGTCTGCTGACTCCGGACAAGTTCCCCTTGCTGTGCAAGTGGTCCGACGACTTCCAAAACTTCCCCATCGTCAAGCAAAATTTGCCTCCGAGAGAGCAACTCTTCGCCTTCTTCAAGGCTCGCTTCGAGAGGAAGAGGAAGACTCTCTCTCCGGCAGCTACCCGACGTTAACGGAAGTACCCATTACGGTCGAGCCCGCACGATCTCCGAGTTTCTTTCGGCTTATGTAGTCATGAGCCGAGAAAGAACGACCGAAATGGTGTAGTTGGTCGCGTTTGGTAGCCTGGTTGAGTGGTTTATGAGGGCATATTATGGCCTTGGATGATTGAATCATATCTAGACATCACTTAGATGTGATGTTTGTGGTGTCTCTCTCTCTCTCTCTCCTCTTTAAATAAGAATGAATCTATCAGACACTTCTTTTGTTATTCTTATTGTTGTGCTAGAGATTTTGCGCGGGGGGACGCGATGGAATACGATCAGGTCGAGATACTAGATAGGTCTCATGCTTGTTAAACTTGATCAACAAAGAAAAAATTAGGCCATAGGAAAAAATTTGCAGTCGGGTTGCAAAGCTAATGGTACTGTTAGGATACATGATTGTCATTCACTCTTTTGTGTCAGTCAATTATTTCCCAACTATACTCACCAACAAATGTTCAGAAATTTACTTACGCTCGTTGCAGCTATTACTACCTAGTCATGGTTGCGGACCAAGCCTTGCCCAGCCTTGCCGCATACTGCCTAGGTCGTTCCGATTGCATCGTCTTGTTTGCTGGTGATCTCTTTCTCTCTCTAGCACGCATTGAGGATGGAGCAGATCTGGCTTCGTCATGACCCGATTCTTATTTGCTTGCTTAATCAAAGACTCGAGGGATTCTCTCAAGAGAACTCCAAAAGAGAAGTCAAATTTAATTGCTTTTTGGTCTTCCAACTGGCAATCCAAAAGGGGGACTTATACAATTCCACGAGCGATGGTTTCCCGGAAGATTGGGAGACATTGGACAAAGTAAGAATTAATCTCACTTACGGGTTTTAACTTTCAATACTAGACTTCATATGAACAATTACAACATATGCAAATGATTAAAATAAGCTATAAAGTTTTGTTGTTGAAATACATCCAAAAAAAAAAAACCACGAACGAAGACAATGATCTATAAAAAAAAAAAAGAGTAGACGATTAGAATGAAAATAAAAGAGGAGAGAAGTTATTTACCATGGAAGAAAGAAAAAAAGTAAGTTCAGATTCATTTTATTACTTGCTTAGAGGGTATCATAATTGCTACATATCTTGTTCTCGTTCCACCCTTCTCGTTGCGAGTTAACGAACATGTTCCGTGTAATCTTCCTTTTTGACATAACCCACGTTCATTATTAGAACTGTAAAACAGAAGGGTTGGATCGGGTGAAAAATGATCCAATCCAAATTGATCAATTTAACTTATTTTGATTCATTTTCATAAAATACATATCTAGCCACGCATAAGTAGTCTAACCCAACCTAATCTATATTACTAAAAACACTTTCATTTTTAAGCTAATCCAGAAAAACTTATTTCTTATAAATTTAAAATAAAAATTATATTGCTACGAAAACTTCTAATTATTCGTTATTTTTCTTTTGTGACCTGAAACAGACAGATGATCTCTCAGTGGATTCCCATTATCATTTCTCATAGTCAAGCCAAAAATGGCTAATCCTCCCGGTCACGTGCTCGCCTAGAATAGCGACGATCGTTTAAAAGATTTGGTGGAAGCATCTGATCCAACGTACGTCTGGTCCTCCACTTTCATTGATTGCCATGAATGCGGGTAAGATTCCTGACATTAGGACCTCTCAATGGTGGTGGGCGAACCAGAGCGACCTCATCAGGGTGGTGGACAAAAATACAAAAACAAAAAGGAGGAACAATAAACGTGCCTCGAGTCTGAAGTGATCCCATCGTTTTTCTGGCAATTTAAGCTTCTGTAGAACAAGTGGGTGGGCTACAGAAGAAGAGAGAGATTTGAGATGGGTGAAGAAGACGAAGTGAAGCTGCTCAGCTCGTGGGGGAGCCCGTTTAGCTGGCGGGTGGAGGTAGCTCTTGCCGTGACCTAAAAAATTCTGTTGAAATTTCTTAGGCTAATGGATTGTTAAGTTAATTAACCTAACCCAAACTTTCTCAATTCCATACCAAATTACAATTAGAGATTTGTACCTTAACATGCAAATAATCTTCGATTAGGAGTTGTCAATGATTAATTATTTAGTAGGTCAATTAGACATCTAAATAAAGTAGCATGAAAATTAATTTACTTCTCCGAATCAAAGAGTGAGTTTGAAGAGTTGATTACGCTAATATTCCCGTTAATGCGCTTTTGGTATCCTTTTCTTTTTTAATGGAGTGGGCAGCTTGAATTGATTTTACCTAAAGTCCTAACACCTCGGGTGATCATACGAGCGCAAAAACATTAATTTAACACCCAATAATCAGAGCACTAAATAAATTGCAAGGATAAGGGGAGAGGGAATGTACTCGAAGTGCCACATGCCATCCAACTAAGTAATTTAACGTTAAATTTAACGAAAATTAACAGAGGGTAAATTTATCGCAAATATATCAGTTTGGGGTAAAGTTGTCACAAATATATCATTTTGGGATTTTTTGAGGTTAAAAAAATAGTTTTGGGTAAATTTGTCACATGTGTACCGGTTTGGAGTTTTTCGTGGTCAAAAAAATAATTTGAGGTAAATTTATCATAAGTGTATCAGTTTGGAGTTTTTCGTGGTATTAACCCTTTCTTTTTTAAAGTTTGGTGAGAGCTGACCGACTCTTACCGATAGAGGCAAGCCGTCACTTCTCCTAAATTGTGGTTGGAGTTCGACTCTCGAGTGCAAACACCACGTTGTAGCGAGTCCAATGAATCTATGAAGTTTTTTTTTGGGTGGAAATGACCTTTTACTTAACCCCATGAGCTTAAGTGGCAAAAGGAATTTCAAAATACTAATATAAAAACATAAAAGTTAAAAGGTAATTCTCCAGAATAAAAGAAAATAAAAAAGAAATTTTGAAACAGGTGAAGACAACTCCACGGCTTTGGCTGTTGCAGAGCGTCGTCTTCTTCCCCAGCTAGCATATGCACACCACCTCCTCCATAGTCTTGGTCACTGTGTCATGCCAAGACCACGCTTACCACGTTGCCACCCTCCTCAGGCCGTCGCCTTTTTTCAAACTAAGTTCGAGGACTCTCGGAAAACCGATCGCAATGCCACAGCTGAAGCAAGTCGAGGTCCTTGGCCTCATATTTGACGCCGGCGGAGGTCCTTGACCTCAAATCGGAGGTCGTGAACCTCCATCTCCGCTGGTCTGGAGGTCTAATACCTCTACTGGGAGGTCGCGAAGTATGGGAGGTTTTGAGTCTGGCAGCGAGATCTAAGCAATGGCCGCAGTGTTCAAGGGACGGCCCATGACAGCAACAAGGGATAAGGGAAGCTGACGATGTGCGAGTAACGATGGCGGAGGATGAGGAATGAGCAACAACGGCGATCGGAGTCCTCTTGCCTGGAGCTTCACAAGCCTTGCCAGAATTAAATTTCACAGAGTTATATTTGGATTTAGGTTAATAATTTAAGGACTAATATCACGAAAAATTTTAAATTGATACAAATATAACAAATTTACCTCCATAATATTAGTTTAATAACGAGAAATGAGCAAAAACGACGATCGGAGTCCTCTTGCCTGGAGCTTCACAAGCCTTGTTAGAATTAAATTTCACAGAGTTATATTTGGGTTTAGGCTAATAATTTAAGGGCTAATATTCCGAAAAATCCCAAACTGATACATCCGTAACAAAGTTACTTTAAACTATATTTTGACTAACAAAAACTCTAAACTAGAACACTTGTGAATATTTACCCCAAACCATTTTTTTCGAACACAAAAAATTTTAAACTGGTATACATGTAATAAATTTACCCCAAACTAATTATTTTGACCACTAAAAGTTTTAAACTAGTACATATGTGACAAATTACTCTTTGTTAGTTTTTGTTAAATTGGATTAATACCATGAAAAATTTTAAATTTATAAAAATTCCAAACATGCACATCTGATAATTATTACGTGTCATCAAATTCAGCAATTTGATGATAAAATTTAACAAAAACTAACGGAGGGTAAATTTATCATAAGTATATTGATTTGGGATAAATTTGTCAAAAACGTATCAATTTAGGATTTTTGATGGTCAAAAAAATAGTTTAAGGTAAATTTGTTACAAGTGTACCAGTTTAGGGTTTTCGTGGTATTAACTCAAAATTTAAGTGAATTGGATACGGGTATGATACAAACTCATATTAGACTCATATAAAGTTAGGATTTAATGTTTCAAACCCATTTTGTCATGTTTTTAAAATCTTGAATGAACCATATTCAAAAATGGGTCGATGACTCATATTTCCACCTCTAATAGGTCTAAATCCCATATTTCATGGTGATGAGTCATAAATGAGTTCTTTAAATTTTAAAAGTAGGTCATAAATGAGTTATTTAGAAACTTAATAGGTTCTAAATATGTTTTGAAAATGTTTTAAATTGGTTACCTAATAAAAATAAAATAAAAATTAGCAATATATATGTATATGAATAAGAAATTTTTTTTCTAAATTAGATTTTAATATTGAAGTTTTTTAACAATATAAGTCGGTTCAGGTATGAATCTAGTTAGATATGGATCACTAGATTTATATAGCATGAAAATAGGTCAAAACGGGTTAAATGGGTTAATATGGATTGGATCTTATTAGACCAGATCCAAACTCGATCCGTTTGGCACCTCTACACGCAACGAATAAGTTAGGTCGCTTTTCAATGTCCTTCTAATATGTACTGCTCAAGTAAGACCCCTGCCCAAGTTGGCGCGGCTACGAATCCTATCTCGATTGATATAAGAAGTGGGTTTTATTTTGTGGCCTTTCAATTTCGACATGTCTTCATCCAAACAGAATTAAAGCATATAGTGCCCATTTCGGGGCTCAATCCCAATGGTTCTTCAAATACTACGCTTGAAGATATCGGGGTAGCATATGAAAAATCCTTAGTCGTAACCTACTTTTTTTTCCCCCTTCTTCTTCTTTCCTTAACGAGATATTGAGCAAAAGGTTGGGCCAAGACCAACCCAAAGCATCCATCAAGGAACGAGAAAGACCACATGGAGCCCACCACGTCAAATTTCGAAAGATTGCTTTACACTTTTGGATCCATTGAAACCAAGGTTATGGACCAAGAGTACTCCAATCCCAACATTATTAAAACTTATTGTATGGAAGAACAAAGAGAGGGGAAGGGGGGGATAATTATTCAAAAAGTCTTTTGTACAATGCTTATTTCCGTTTTAAACTTTTTGATTTGACCAATTTATTTCTAAACCTTTTTGATAACTTGTCAATGTAGTGCTCTTAGTCAATTTTGATTTGAAAATCATTAGTATGGGCGCCAATTGTTATGTAGACAATTTTTTTCAAAAAAAAATAATTTTTTCCCTTTTTTAACTCTCTTTTCCATGTCTTTTCTTTCCTTTTTTATTTTTCCTTTTTTTTATTTTACTCTGCTATTTTGTGACCTCGACGATGGCCTCCAGCCACAAGTGAGTGCAACGCGGCCTTCGCCAGCTCTAAGCGAGGGTCACAACTCCCTCACCGGCCCCTTGCCCAAATTTGGTGAGGGCCGCAAAACGCCCTCACATGTGGCCATCGACCTTCGCAGGTCATTGCCAAGATTGGGGATCAGCAAAGGAAAATAAGGAAAAAAGAAAAAGGCAAACAAAATCACAAAAAGATTAAATAAATTGTAAAAATTATTAACGTCAACACTAACCATTTCAACCACATAAAATAGGATAGCCAGCATCCACATCAGTGATTTCCGGTCAAAACTGATGGAATTGTCAAAAGGTTCAGGACTCAATTGGCCAAAATCAAAAAGATCATAACTGAATTAACCGCCATACAACATGTTTAAGACCTTTTCCAACAAATTTTCCCCTTTTTTTATCTTCAGCTCCTTGTAATTCATAACAGCACATAATGTATCTAGCTAATGCCGCCAAAGTGGAAAGCTTCCGTCTCAAGTAAACCTACGCCGCCAACGTATCTATTCCATACTCCGTTGCTCAACGCGTTCAAAAGTGATAATACCAAAAAGAACCATTATCTTAAAAAATACATTTTAACTTTGACTTATCTACGCGTGTGAATTTGTCTCTGACCAGGTCCAACTTGAACACGAGCCTTCGGAGAAGGAATTCAAGAAAATACCGAATCCAAAGTCAGCGTTCAGCAACAAAACCAACTAGAAGACGCGCAGTTTTACTCGTACAATGCCCAACCTAACGCTTCCTTCGACGCTAAGCACCTGCGCCAGACAAATATGAAAAGCCTAACATGACTTCGAGCATCCTTTGATCTTGTTTCAATCTCTCTCTCTCTCTCTCTCTCTCTCTCTCTGCGAAAAAGCGGTGAAGATCAAGATGAGCCGGCCACAGGAGGGATCGCTGATATACAGCTTCGTGGCGCGGGGCACGGTGGTGCTGGCCGAGTACACGCAGTTTTCTGGGAACTTCCCAGACATCGCCGCCGGGTGCCTCCAGCGACTCCCCTCCGGGGGCAGCAGGTTCACCTACACCTGCGACCAGCACACTTTTAATTTCCTGGTCGTGGACGGCTACGGTAATAACGTCAATACGTTTGATCTTTGTTTCGGTTCTAGTTTCGCAGGTGTTTGATCCGTCGAGTGTGTGTTGTATAAGTTATTTTGTTCTTCTTTTGCTTGATTTTGTTGGGGTCTTGGTGAAGATGTTTAGCTAAAATGTGATGGGTTTAGCTGATTGGAGCATAGAGAGAATGAAAAATATGCTGTTTATGTCCATTTTAGTTGGTGGAGATTATAGTAGTAGTTAACGGAGGGTCAATCTGAACTTTGGAGGCCGGATAAAGAATTTTCGCGGGACACTATTCTAGAAAAATTCATCACGCGTGCGACTTTGAAATGGTGTCGGAGTCGAAGGTCTCGAACGCATATCTGATTGGCAGACTTTATGATCTCCTAATCCTGCTAAGTTTCCAATACATGTATTCGCAGCTTACTGCGTCGTCGCTACTGAATCTGCGGGCAAGCAAATCCCGAATGCATTTTTGGAGCGTCTAAAAGAGGACTTCAGGAAAAGATATGGAGGCGGGAAAGCGGATACTGCTGTCGCCAAAAGTCTCAGTAGGGAGTTCGGGTACGGTCGGCAGCAAGAACTATCTTGGTTCACATTGAAATTTGTCAATGTATAGTATATACAGAGCACAATTTCGACGGACGGAAGAATTGAATTGAAAACATAACGATTACGTGAATCTGCAGGCCTGTAATGAAGGAGCAGATGAAGTACACCATAGACAATGCTGAGGAGATTGACAAGATGATGAAAGTGAAGGCTCAAGTCGCACAAGTCAAGAACGTAATGCTGAATAACATCGACCAGGTACATTAGCGCTAAGCTTGAAACATGTGTCCGCTGATGTCCGTATTTTCGCAAACTTTTGTGGACCTGGAATCGCCACCAATTCTCCGGGCGGTACTTGAGAAAGCCATAATCTCCGCTTGTTTTCATGCCGTGATCGTTCCGTCCTACCTTGTAGTGTAGCTTTTCGAAATTTTGCCTAGTGTAGAATTGCTTGATGAGAACTGCAAACGAGTGTTACTGGCGACAGTGATTCACAGAGCATCATCTGCTGATTGTGTTCTTCAGGCAATGGATAGGGGGGTAAAACTCACAATTCTAGAGGACAAAGCTGAGAATCTCCACAACGAGGTAAAGTTAGCGGCGATCGAGAAACGGCGTGCTTGTCGAAATGCAAATCGGCTTTTACGTTTTTTCTGGAGTCTCTTAGAGATAAATGCGTGTGTTCCCTCCAACGCAGGCTCAGATATTCAAGAGACAAGGGGGAGAAATCCGGCGGAAGATGTGGTATCAGAACATGAAGATCAAGCTGGTCGTGCTCGGGATCGTGCTGCTTCTCGCGCTGATAATCTGGCTCTCTATATGCAAAGGGTTCGATTGCAGCAACTAGTCACGTTCGTGCACAAACTTGATTATGGTCGAGTCTCGCGACGTTCGTGAATCGATACACTTTCTCAATCTCGTCTAGTCGGCTCGAGAGTTTTGGCGTCGTCGAAATTTCACTCCTTGCGCGCTCGCTCGCACGCACGAGTGCTTGTACCTAGACAGATAGACTGATTGCTGTAATTCGTTCCTGTTCATAGGGTAAATTGATTTTTCAAAGAGTTTGCTTCCGGAGACAGATATAAATCGTATGACCGATTGACGAGTCGGATGATTGCCCGTCGTTTTAAGATGGCGTCCCGAGCGAGTCGACACATGAGTCGTTGATGTTCGCGAGTCGACGTCGTTACGGTACTTCCAGGGTATGAGGTCCACACGATTACACTAAGCCTTTACATTCGTGGGTATTAAGATTTGGGAATTAAAGATTCTGTTTAAGCTGAATTAATCGAAGGGGATGAAATTGCAACTCCATTTTGGTGTTAAATTCGTGGCATTTTTCAAGGTAATTTTTTAGTAACTTATCATTATTTTCATGAAATTACCAGCATTTTGTATAGATTGCAAATTCCGATTTTCTTTACTAACTTACCAAATTTATTTGCATAACTTATGAACTTTTTTTGAATTCACAAACTTTTGTATGAAATTACCCAACTGAAGTAGAGCAGATTGGCAACTTTCATTGGATTGAATTACCAATTTATTTTTGGCTGCCAACACCCATTTGAGTCACTCACCAACTTTTAATTAACATATCCTGGTTTAAGAGCTCGACCAGGGAGATCATCCTGGGAAAGCCTAAGTCCGAGTTAATATTTGGGTGGACCTGTCTCTCAAAAGTTTAGACATACGTGTTAAGGATTAATTAGAATATATTAACTACTAGCCTTGCTAGTTAGACCAAACAGTACGATTACTAGAGACTAGTGATGGTGCAACGCCGACCACATATTGGATTTTTGGAACATGGGCAATTAAACGTGGATTAGAGATGGTTTGTTACATTTAAAGAAATAAATTCAAGGACATGCTTCAAGCAAAAAAAAAAAAAATCCATGGGTTATTCAACTGCCATTTTCAGAAGATTGATATTATTTCAAAAATCAAATGTATTCTACCACGCTTTGTTTGTCATGAAGATAGTACGATACGTAATTCGAAAGGATGTACATCTTATTTTCCTTGAAGTTTACGAACAAAAAACACTTTTTGTTCATGGTTCCACATTTTATTAAGTTAATTCCACAATTGAATAGGCCAATCAAGCATGCTTACCGTAAGCCATAATCTGAATGATCAATTAGAACAGAGCATTTCGATTATCCAGTAAATAATGTGGCACAATCGGAATTTTTCATCTTATTAAATGATACATGCGGGTCACTCTATGTAGTGAATCCATTGTTCTTGACTTCTTTGAGAAAATATTCAATTTCTAAAAGATCTCCAAATACAAAAATCATATGATCTATTGGAGTACTTCATAAAATTTAATTGAGTTGGGCCAGTGGGCAAAAACGAAACATGCTTGCATTAATGCTTATCGCAAAATTTTAGTTGGGTCATAAATTTCTTTTAAAAAAAACTAATTTTAGAAAATTCTAAATAAATTAAAGGATGAAAATATCGCACATAAATTAGTTATACCTATCACTATATAATGAGATTGTAGATAGGCTTTAAGGTAAAAAAAAAATGCACGGAAAATTTCAAATAAGAGCTTAAAGTGCTATGATTTTCGCAAATAATAACCTAAAGTGGATCTTGTTTTTAAAAAAGAGCCTAAAGTGCCATCTTTGTTTTAAACAAGGGCCTGATCGAAGGACTTTTTTTGTCTTTTAATGTTTTAAATTCTTTTTCCCTTTTTATGTTTTTGTTTTCTTTTTCCTTTTTTTTCCCCTTTTTCTTTTCCTTTCTCGGCCATGCGGGCCTCAGATGAGGACCGCCCATGATGTCAGGCGACCCTTGCCCGGGCCGGCATCACCCTTACCTGGAATTAGGGGGCGGGACAAAGAGGAAAGAGTAGGATTTCGGCAAAGGAGGCAAAGGTGGTTGGCCTTCGTGGTGATGAGGAGGGACACTGTTGAAGCTGAGAGGGTTGGAGATCAGTGGCAACAGTAACGATGGAGGAAGGTAAGAGAAGGAGAGAGAACGCGGAGGAGGAGGTGGATGAGTGAAGAGTAGCACATGACCTCCCACTCCTCCTCCGTGGACGATGCTCGGGGGAGTGAGAGAAGAGGGGGAGAGAGAGGGGAAAAAATAAAAAATTATAAAAATTATCCATCGTAGTACCGTCGTGTCACGTGGAACATATAATCTATTCTTTAGAATTACTTTTGTGCATTTCAATCTTAGGTTTCTTTTTTATGGATTTCCTTTATTCATTAACAAATTTTAATTATTTTTTTTAATTGATGAAAAATAAGTCAAAGCAAAAAATTCTTATGAAGAGCTTAAAGTAGGTTAAATGTATTGGTATGGATATGAATGTGTTTTAATAACATAAGTTTGGTTGGGTTTGGATTGCTAAAATTGTATGACATAAAAATAGGTAAATATTGATTAAATGAGTCAATTTGGGTCACACCATATTCTACCAAACCTAAACCAAATCCGATCCAACCATTTGACATGCCTAATTACTACCAAAAGAAAAAATTTTATAGCACAAAAAAGGTAGGTGTAGCTGGAGCTGGAGCTGGGCATTAATTCTATCAATTGAGCAAGGCCACTAGAACTTAAGAGTGGAAATTGGGCAAATAAGGGCATGTATAATAACCATTTTTGTTTCCTAAAATTAAAAAAAAAAATTTTGATAACGTAAATGATTTTGCTTTTGATTCTGTTCTCAAAAATAGTTTTGAAGAAAAAACAAGAACAAAAAAGTTAGTTCTAAAAAAATCAGTTTCGTGAATCACAAAATAAAATAAAGTACGACGTATCTCACCTTTTTTCTTTCAATTCTCTCGTCACTTTTACCTTAACCTAAAAAAGAACAAGGCCTCATTTTCAAAGAAAAATATTTAAGATAATAAAAAAACTAAAAAAATGGGAAAATTTATAAATAAAAAATAAAAAAAATTCAGAAAATCCCTAAAAATAGAACAATCTTAGATTAGGCTAGTTTATCCTCTTTTTCATAAATTTGGGCCTAGATTTCATATATTTTATTTTTTTAGGAAATTCATAAACATATTTGAAATTAAACCCAAACCACATTCTTTAAGCTCTTAGGGTTTTGTTAGGGTTTTGTAATGCGATTTATCAATGCCATATTTCTTGATTATGCATTTGATTTTACTAGTTGTGATTTGCCTAGGTTTATATACTTTATACTTAGTCTAGTTTTAGAAAATTTTAAAGAAAGATAAAAATAACTAGTGCGAATATTTAGCAAGCTCTTGTTCTTAAGTTTTGGATGGATTAAGAGTGGGATTTGATTTTCTAGAACAAAAAATGCACATAAATGCAAGGTAGTGCGGTGCATTTTCCTTGCAGAGAAGAGGGTGTCGCTCGTGTCAGTTGTCCACTCGTTTAAAAGAGATGGACGAAAGCCCACAACAAATAGTGAAAATGACTCATGATGATTCTTAATATTTATTTTTACATTTCAATATGCAATATGTTATATAAGCGAATTAATATGAATTAATCTTCGATTAATTCAAAATGTAGGATGAAATTTCACAAAATAACTACGTAATTATTTGACTCAAATGACAAAAATTGGGAAGAGAAATTATTCTTGCGAATAGAAATTATGTACAGTTACCAAACACATTTCTGCTCCAGTAACAGAAATTATATGCAGTTACTAAATACGTTTTGAGTCTTTAAAATTCATATATGGAACATAATTAGAAGAAGCCATTTTAATTGGAAACTTTTTAGAATCAAAATGGTTATCATATAGACCCTAAGTTTTCAGATTTCTTTGAAGAAATTTGTAATCGAGAACTGGCACTGACTATCTTTGCAGAATATGGACTATCACTCCATTTCTCATAATCTTATTCACATCAAATCAAACCTCTGATATAAGACTTCTCTAATAATCCTCGCACGTACACCTCATCAATAGGACGGTCATCTCGATCACGTGCTTCAAGTTCCAACAAACTTCCTTTTCCAACTCATCCTTCCACAATTGCTCCCCAAACTGGTGATGATCTATGGACTCCTCCACAATATACAACTATATACCAAAAGACTTTGCAACATGCTGAACCAGAACCGATTAATTATTTGCAATGAGGGCCCTTCTTCTTTTGAGCTCATAAGCATGAGAAAGTCATGGTTTGCCAAACTCAATGGACCGCAACACGGACAATCGAAAGGTTTGAGCATTTTTAAAGCCGAAAAACGTCAGAGTGTGGAGATGAATTTCTCCTCTCGAGCCCCATGAAAATTTAGGCAGGCGACGACGACGACGAACGCGAGATTCAAAAGAGGAGTCAGACAGAAGGAAAAGGGTTTTTTACCGCACTTTCACGCATGCATGCAATGCTTTTCAATGAAAGTGGCATCCGGAAAAGAGAAGAGGTCAATTTTCAAGGCGTGCACAGACTGAACTCTCTCTCTCTCTTTAGGAAGGTATTTGACATGTCATGTCTGGATTCAAAAAGGCAGAGGATTTTCGCGCACGCTTATCGATTAGGTCTGCACTGTCGGATTTAGACAAACTTATTTCCAATCTAATGCTAAGAACTTAATACTGAAGATGCATGCGCAACACAGGTCAAGTCCAAATTCTATCATATCACTAAGGGTCATTTTGAATAAAGGTTAAGGAAGATCCGTGAGTCAAATGAAAGTTTGTGGGATTTTATGAGAGAAAAAGAATTTAACCTAAAATTGAGATTGGACCTAAAATTGGTAATTTTTTCATGAAACAAAATAAATTTTAGAATAAAATGGGGATTCGAGCTAAAGTTAGGGTTTTTTTAGAATATTGGACCGTGGAAAAACACAAGTCCACTTCTCATGGAAAAACTTCCAATTTTAAGAAAAAATTGGGAGTAGAGCTAAAGTTAGGATTTTTTTTTTAGGGTATTAGACCATGGAAAAACACAAATCTCTCTCTCTCTCTCTCTCTCTCTCTCTCTCTCTCTCTCTCTCTCTCTCTCAGGCATCAAAAGTTTGGGATGACCATTTCTAAGTTCATATAGCTTGTCTCCATGCTTTTGGACAAGATTACTTCTCGAAGAGAAATGGACAAAAAAGGCTTGTTACTATATTCAGATGATAAAGCTCTTAGCTCCGCTCGTGTACACCCCCACCGTAAACCCTAAAAGGTTCGTAAGTTTCGGTATCAGAAGAAACATGATGTACTTTTTTAAGATATAGGGGTCGGCAACTCGGGCATAATGGCATGACTTGCAATGTGTAAGCCAAACCTGACCAAAGTAACATGGGACAACACATAAAATCAGATCAAAAGGAGAGCGACCCGTTCAAATTTAATCGTGATGGACCGCGGTCTCACTTGGAAAATTAGTGCATTGGAGATCTGACATATATCTCCATAATCTAAGCTCGACAGGATGAGCGAGCCCTGTCCATGCCGCGGTGCGCATAAGTCATGAAATGATAAGCTTTGAATTTCATCCATTGGAGTTCGGTTTTGTCTCATGAATTCCTGATTTTTGTCAACCATTTGATTTGGTATTTCCACAAATGTAAAGTTCCAGAAAATAATCTACCGTTAAGAACGTTTTGTTGGTACCATGTTTGAGGCATGCATGAAAATCTTATGTTCATCCACAGAAGAAACTCGAACAGTGTAACACCTTCTTCATAACCATTTGGGACGCACTACAAAACCAACACTTAATTTTGTTCACCAAGTCCTGAAAATCTCTCATACATAAATCCACCAGAGCTTCATTCATTCAATCATAGAAATGCTAAGATAAACTCACACGACGGAGCAACGTCATGTATGCGATAAAGATCATGCATCCCTAACTTCGAAGATGTTGCGGTTCTTCACGACGATGTCATACATGTGCACGGACTTGAACTTGTTGAAGTCCTTGGGAAGGGATATCAAGTGAACCGTGGAGCTCTTGTGGAATTGAAGGAGATCTGGATCATTATAGTACCTTTCCCACCCAAGTGGAACCAGCTTCCTCTCAAGATCAGCATACGATGTTATCACTTCATTCGATGGTGAGTGAACCAACACTTTGCGCCTCGAGTTCAATCCTGACGACGGATCGGCGCCGGGGTTCTCGACCAAGCGAACAACGCCGTTCTTGAAGACCCAAACGCCAGACATTGCCGGGGGCGTAGAGAGAATGAGGTAGTACTGCTGATATTGAGTCTATTAGAGGCTATATATAAAGGCAAGTTTGTGCTTTCATGGATTAAAATGTAAAGTTAAATAAGTTCTTAAAGTAACAATTACACAATTAATTAGGATAACATAACCGATTCATCATGTCATGACAATGTGCTTTAACCAAATTTTCATTAGATCTTAAAACGCACTATATGCATCTCAACTAAAATTATGTTTGAATTCTAAGGAGGATCGTGGGCTGGCTTCTCGATGTGTCGCTATCACATGACGTATTCGATGCGCAAAATTTCTTCTCCCATGAGTGTGGACGTGAGGTTCGAGTTGAATTAAGGAAGGGGGCCATATAGAGAAGGAGAAAGTCTTGCCAAATTGAATTTATTAGTGAAGTTATGGTTTTGTAGTTCATAAAGCTATGAAAGTCGCTTAATCGGCCTCGCATGGTTGGCTCCACGCATTGTCATAGAATTTATCGTAAAAGTATATATTTTTTTTTTGATAACCGGGGTGTCCAGCCGTGCCGGTAAACTGGCCGACGGCGACCGACTAATCCCCGGGGAGGCACCGCAGGACCCCACCACCACGGAGCTCCGGGTAAGATACCTGGCACCCAGGATCGTGCTTTCCACGTGAGCCTATTCGCTCGAGTCGAGGCTCGAACTTTCGACCTACAGCCATGTAATCGCCCAACCACTGGGCCACCAAGCCGGTGGGTTCGTAAAAGTATATTGAGTCCTAAATATTTTAAGAAAGCGTAATTAAGTTCTAAAACTTACAAATTGATGCAATTAAGTTCAATAGAATTCTGTCCAATTTGCTTGCTTAATAAAAACACTGACGTAATTTCATCAAGCTCAAACATGGCAGCTTGAGTTTTATCAAGCTCATGGGACGAAAGAGATTTGAAGCTTACAGCCATGGCAGTCAGAGCTCGAGATTGAGTATGATCGCTTGAGCTTCCTCGTGAAGCAAAGGAGATATGGAGCTCGAGATCGTGGCAGTTGGAGCTTCTTCGTGTTCGTGGCCGTGGCCACTTGAGCTTCAAGCTTGTGGCCATGTCCGCTCAGCTTCGTCAAGCTTGAGCACCGGTGTCGCGACCCGCTAAAAAATTAATTTTAAATTTTAAAAGGGGTTAACGGATTATTAGGTTAATTAGATTTGACTAACCTAACGCGGACCCTCCCAAGCCCTACCGAATCGCAACTTTGGTTTTTGTTTAAATGATTTTAAAATTTGGAGTCGCCACTAATCGTTCTTGGTAGGTCGATTAGAAACCTAAATAAATTAGCGGGAGAACTAATTTATTCCTGCGAACCAGAGATTAGGAGCTCGGGGACTTGGTTACACTAGTTAATTAAAACTAATGCCCTTTCGGTACCTTAATTTCATGGATATCCTAATTCGGCAACTCAGGCTTGGTTTATTCCTAAGGCTATAGTAGGGTATTCTCTTTTGTGTTTTCACTTTTTAAATAGGATGCATGGATGGTATATATTTTTATTTGTTATATTTTTTAAGTTTTAAAGATTCCCTGAAGCCGAAAGAAGGAGTGTGTTAACGACTTCTGTGCAGTATTACAACCTACTTATCTTTTGGGTCTGATGATTCAAAAATTAAATTATAGGAAGTACATGACAGTGAATAAACACCTCCAATGGGAGGCCTAGCATTGGCTTGGCTCTTCCCTTTGGGATTTAAGGTACAGGTATTTAAGTTGCAAGTATTTAAACTACTGTAAGTAAAAACCTCCAATGGGAGGCTAAGCATTGGCTTGGCTCTTCCCTTTGGGATTTAAGGTACAGGTATTTAAGTTGCAGGTATTTAACTACTATAAGTAAAAACCTCCAATGGGAGGCTAAGCATTGGCTTGGCTCTTCCCTTTGGGATTTAAGGTACAGGTATTTAAGTTGCAGGTATTTAACTAATGTAAGTAAAAACCTCCAATGGGAGGCTAAGCATTGGCTTGGCTCTTCCCTTTGGGATTTAAGGTGCAGGTATTTAACTACTGTAAGTAAAAACCTCCAATGGGAGGCTAAGCATTGGCTTGGCTCTTCCCTTTGGGATTTAAGGTGCAGGTATTTAAGTTGCAGGTATTTAACTACTATAAGTAAAAACCTCCAATGGGAGGCTAAGCATTGGCTTGGCTCTTCCCTTTGGGATTTATGGTGCAGGTATTTAAATTGCGGATGGACTTTGTCCTCTCCATTTTGGGGTATGAATTTTTTAAAATGAAATACAACGAATTGATTCAACAATTTGAAATTTGTGCGCGCTTGAGGACTCCTCCAAGCCGATTTTGTGCTTCCATAGGATTGACCATTGATATAGAGCTGCGGCTTCCTAACATAAAATAGAGTGAAGTGTTAGTATACAAAATATGTACTAATCTGCACCTAAAACCAGAAGAGTAGAAAGAGTACTTATCTCCCATTTTTTTGGGAGGGATTTCTATAATTGATTTTCGCTCTCTATGTTCCCAATATAGAGAGTTTCTTTTGAATTAAGAGGGACTTTTAGTCACAGATCAGTTGAGAAATCGGTGGATAGCTTAGGAGCTTGTCTGGGCCGATTTTTGCATCTCGACGAGATTTTTGCTGTTGACGTAGAGATATCCTTCTCCTGACATAAAATATGGAAGAAAAAGGAGAGGGAGAAAGTGTATACAATTTGTGCTAATTTGCGAGTAAAACCATAAATAAATGAATAAATAAAAACACTTAGCTTGAATTTGTTTGCTCGTTGACGAGGATGAACTCTTGATTTATATTGATCGATGAAGGAATTTGTGATGATAACCCCTAGCTTTAAACTCCCATCATCTTCAAAATTCTCTCTCTTTTGGTATTTTCTTTCTCTCAAAATTTTCTTCAATCTCCCAAAACTCTCTCAAACATCCAAAATTTTCTCTCAAAAAAATTCTCCCAAACACTTCAAATTTTCTCTCTCAAGAATCCTTTCTCAAGCTCACTTCTTTCTCCTTTTATAACCTACTCATCTATCTCCCATTCTAATTTTTCCACTAACTCTATCTCCCATTCTAATTTCTCCACTAACTCTTCTTCATTTTCATCTTCCATTCTCCATCTCTATCTCACATTCTAATCTCTCCACTAACTCTTCTTCATCTTCATCTTCCCTTCTCCATATTTATCTCCCATTCTAATTTCTCCACTAACTCTTCTTAATCTCCATCTTCCCTTCTCTATTCTTATCTTCCATTCTAATTTCTCTACTAACTCTTCTTCATCTCCATCTTCCCTTCTCTACTCTTATCTTATTTTCTCCATCCATTCTTCTCCAACTTCTCTTCTTCATCTCCTCTTCTTCATCTTCCCTTCTCTATTCTAATTTATCCACTAACTCTTCTTTTTATTATTTGTAAAATAATCCTTCAAGAGTTAGGTATTTGCACTATAGTCCTTGAATTTTAAGTATTTACAATTCAGTCCCTGAAAAAATATATTTCTTTAAGTCCAAATCTCCTCACAATTTTTGACACACCAAAATTTACCACATGTCAAATTTAAGCTCATTTCTTGTCGCTGAAAATAATGCATAATTTAATTAAAGCCCTTTTGCAAAATTAAGTCATTCTGGGTATAATTGGGCCAAGATGAAAATTTAAAATATTAGAAGACAATGTCACAACTCATAAAAAGTGAAAGTTAAAAATAAGTTGACTCAAATTAAATTTTTTTAGGCCCAATTCGAGATTATACTCGTGAAGGAACACGTGACTCGAATTGGATTTTTCTGAATTTGCGATGGCCAATATGAAAATAGATTTAAAATAAAAATATTAACTATCTTTGTGTATTTTTTTGGCCTCAAATGTTATTTTTCCAAAATTTTCAAATATTTTTGTATTTTTTTTTAAAAAAATTAAAATATATATAATATGAAAAATTATTTTTTGGTCAAAATTCGTTCCCTAGTCTTGGCTAAGGTTCCCAAAGTTGATTTTTTCAATTTTATGAATTTTTATGGATTTTCTATTAATTTTCGAAAATAAATAAATAAAAAATACGTAAAAATACTGAAAATATGAGAAATCGTTTTTTGGTCAAAATTGGTTCCCTAGGCTTGGCTAAGGTCCCCAAAGTTGATTTTTCAATTTTATGAATTTTTATGGATTTTTTATTACTTTAGTAATAGAAAAAATGATTAAAAATCAGGTGTCAACAGCTGCCCCTCTTTGAAAGGAAGCTCGGTAGAGGTTCATTTCAAAGACGAGATGACACCTGGATTCTTATCGACTCAATACAAGGAAATAAAAAGAGTCGTGACATGATTGTTCCACTGAAAATGAAATGAGAACCTAAGGATTCGTTATATAAAAAAACTTTAGGGTGGTTGAACTTGAACCCGTATGGTGGATCAACCCATGGTAGATTCCTAATAAAAGGATTCTACTGATTAAAAATTGAATTGAAATTTGACCTGTATGGTGGGTCATACCATTTGACCCGTATGGTGGGTCGTACCATGGTAGATTCCTAATAAAAGGATTCTACTGATTAAATTTTGATTGAGATTTGACCCGTATGGTAGGTCACCACATGGAGATACCTGTAAGAAGGACTTGGTGCCTGTAGAAAGGACTTGGTGCCAGTAAAAAGGACTTGGTGCTTTGCCTGTAAGAAGAACTTTGTGCCTGTAAGAAGGACTTGCTTTGCCTGTAAGAAGGACTTGATTTGCCTGTAAGAAGGACTTTGTTTGCCTGTAAGAAGGACTTTGTTTTGCCTGTAAGAAGGACTTACTTTGCCTGTAAGAAGGACTTTGTGCCTGTAAGAAGGACTTGATTTGCCTGTAAGAAGGACTTTGTTTGCCTGTAAGAAGGACTTTATGCCTGTAAGAAGGACTTGATTTGCCTGTAAGAATGACTTTATGCCTGTAAGAAGGACTTTGTGCCTGTAAGAAGGACTTGATTTGCCTGTAAGAAGGACTTTGTGCCTGTAAGAAGGACTTTGTACCTGTAAGAAGGACTTGATTTGCCTGTAAGAAGGACTTTGTGCCTGTAAGAAGGACTTGGTTTGCCTGTAAGAAGGACTTAGTTTGCCTATAAGAAGGACTTGGTGCCTATAAGAAGGACTTGGTTTGCCTGTAAGAAGGACTTGGTTTGCCTGTAAGAAGGACTTTATGCCTGTAAGAAGGACTTGGTGCCTGTAAGAAGAACTTGGTTTGCCTATAAGAAGGACTTTATGCCTGTAAGAAGGACTTGATTTGCCTGTAAGAAGGACTTGTTTTGCCTGTAAGAAGGACTTGTTTTGCCTGTAAGAAGGACTTGATTTGCCTGTAAGAAGGACTTTGTGCCTGTAAGAAGGACTTGTTTTGCCTGTAAGAAGGACTTGGTTTGCCTGTAAGAAGGACTTGGTGCCTGTAAGAAGAACTTGGTTTGCCTATAAGAAGGACTTTATGCCTGTAAGAAGGACTTGATTTGCCTGTAAGAAGGACTTGTTTTGCCTGTAAGAAGGACTTGATTTGCCTGTAAGAAGGACTTGTTTTGCCTGTAAGAAGGACTTGATTTGCCTGTAAGAAGGACTTATTTTGCCTGTAAGAAGGACTTGGTGTACCTCAAAGGGTGCCATTCTGGAATCTGGAAAGATCAGGAATCCTGCAGAAGCTCAAACCCAAATTATATTATCATGTCGCTTTAGGAATAAACCAAAGAGGCAGAGATCAAAAAGGTCTCGAACATTTCTGTCCTTGAGACAAATCATGCTTTATTGAAGAAGGTGGATACCTGTATGTACCGCAATGGATTCGAGTACCCCAACAACCGTCAGAATTCATTCTCTTGAAAGGTTCAGGTTGAAGATATACTTACCTGAGAATTTGGAAGAAATGCTTGGTGGCTTCTCGACAACCGGGCTTGTTCATTCAATAATCGCCGAATGAACTTCAAGACTTTGGAAGGTAACTCGAACACCGGGAATGTGTTGCCTGTCAGGCAATGTCAGAGGTAACATGTGCAAGCATTTTCATCAATGCGTTCATTGGTTCATGCAAAATTGTTCGGCTAAGTTTGCCATGATTAAAGGCAGTCTGTGTAATAACTCATGATGCAATCGATCAATATATGGATCATGTATTGCATTACCACTTCTGTTTAAGGAGGTTCTTATAGTACGAACACCTCGAATGTAATCTGAATGGGGGACTTCATTCCGAAAAGGGCTTTCTTTCACTCTGGAGAAAGGCTGTTTATCTGTAGATTAAAATGTTAGACCTGTGTGAAAATGGTTTGCCTTTCCTCATCCTGTTATGCCCCATTTTGCACATTTGACGTCTCCTATGCAGTTTATGCTCTAAGTTGAAGTCGGTAAATTAAACATGCGGAATAGTCATACATAATTCATGAAATGTGTAAACACAATGCCGATGTGACAATTTTTAGCATCATGTGTGTTTATATAATGTGCAAACATGGGCGGATTTGAATTGCCCCTGGTATATGGGTGGATCGAACAAATTGGGAAGCCCACTCCTTAAGTCGAGGAGCGGTTTGTCCCAAACTTTGCCCTTGCGCGATGAAGCATATGGGTGAGGGAGCATTTCGGTTGGTTTAATGACAGCAACGGCCATGGTTTAGCGGTTGAATGCCCCTGTAAAAAGCAGAGAAATTATTCTTGAAATCAAACGAAATAAGAAAGACATATTTGCTTTTTCGCTTCAGAGTTGTGATTAATTTGCCCCATTTTTCACCAAAATAGATCTTGTCATATGATCATAATTTTCTTTCGGATTTGTCTCCTTCAACATGTTAAATATTAGTGTAAATATTTCCTGTAAAAAGAAAAAGAGACATATCAGCCAGTATTAAAAGGGATAAATTGAAAACGATACTGATTTACCCTTCATCTTGAATGTCTTGCACGAGTCTTTTACCAGTTTTGTTGGATTGAATTTTCCTCGACTTTTGTTGGGCGCCTCACCATTATGAGAAGACTATGGTAAAATACTGACTTTGATATTACTCGTCGAGTATTCCTGTTTGTAAAAAAGAAATGCACAAAAAGTTGTTCATTTATTTATAATACATACAACATACCCCACCCTTGGGGGTCGAACTCGGGATATTTCGGACCTACTGTCATCCCCCATACCATTCGGTCCATTGGACCGTAGGTGTCCATGGGGCTATCCTTTCAAAGGTTAATCTTTGGGGATAAAACAGCCCTGTTGTATCACCTTGGGCCATGTTACGGTATTTCTCGAGGTAATTTGCAATCCCTGTTAAGAATGGAATAAGACAATTCAAGACTTAAGATGATTATGTGCACATTAGAACGATACAGAATTACCCATTTCTGAGATTGTTCGCGTCTTTCGCTTGTACTTTCTTTTGTCCGAAGCTGTCTATCCCGTGGTAATGCCCATGAGTTGATTTGCCCCCAAATTTTATCCAACCTGTATTCGGATATGATTGCGTTCTCGGGTCGATTTGCAATTTCCTGAGAATAGAAGGGGCTTAATTTTAAAACTTGGAGCAACTGAGGGTAAATTGAAACGATACGGAGTTACCCTTCAAGTTTATGCAGATTTTCACTCGCCATCAATTCGTCGCGAGGTTGGTAAGGTGGCGGATTCGAGCATTTAATAGGGGGAAGTCGGATTATTACTCCTTGCTTTTACACATTCACAAAAGCAGAAAAAACACATCACGCAAGGAAATAAAACACATTCACTCATTCAGGATTAGTTCCGCTTCCTCTGCAGGCTCTCCCATGATCAGCTGGCTTCATCCCAAATTAGGTATGCATCGGCCATATTGAAGGTCTCGTGGTCACTGGCTGAACAAGTGCATCACAGTCCCGATGCTTTACCGATATCAAACTGGTTGATTATTGGCGAAAAGATCATCGTCAATGTCCGCTTGGTGGTGATCTGTCCCTTCTTCCTCGGGAGGTATTGATGCTGATCCAGTATCATTGGTCCTTTTGTACCCTCCTCCAACAGAACTCGATCCTGTTATAAACTGGTCTAACTCACCTCTTAAACGTGCATTTTCGATCCTCAGATCATACATTTCATCGAGGGTGAGGAGGAGGCTATTGCAGTTGGGGCAGGTGGCGGAGTCAAAAGTCTCTTTATACATCTTGTTTTCCGCTCGGAGGTTTTCATTTTCAACTCTTAGAAACTCGGCTTCGTTGTGCTCATGACGAGCCTTCATTCGGGTTCGCCTATTTTGAAACCAGAACTTGATTTGCAAAGGTTCAAGTCCTAACTCTTGACTCAGTTCCATTTTCTGTTTGCCGTCTGGCATAGGGCATGTTCTGAAGAAATCCTCAAGCCTTTGTACCTGCTCCTTAGTATGGCGACGGTAACGCTTTTTTTGACCCTTACCGTTATTGTCCTTATCTTTACTGAGATTTTGGACGTCGTCGGCGGAAGAGCCAGGCTCCATAGGCTCGATCCCAAATATGGCTTCGAACTCTTCCTCTCCCATATTTAGCAGGCAATGATAGCTCTCGGGAGTATTGGGTTGAGACATCTTTGATTTGGTTGATGATTTCTCAAGATTTGCTACTCGTTTCCGGTGTTTTCACTCTCTTTGAATTTTTCTGAGCGATTGCCTATGCCTTAAGACCCTCTTCCGAGCATGGCGTCTCTTTTAAAATTAAACGTGGGTTTAGCAACTGTATTGCTTCTTCCAAGGGTCCGGCCTTTCTCAATCCTCTTTTCTTATCGTGTCTCTTGCTCGGCTCGTCTCCTTCCATCTTTTCGTGATAGGGCCCCTTGTTGTTGTCTCCACCGTCAATTTGCTGGCGAGTTCTTCAATAAAGACGAGTCGTATCTCTTTTCTGCCGAAAATGTCTTTGTCTCCCACTCAGCTCGTTTTTTATTCTTTCTTTTTCAAAGTGGTGGCAGCCCGTCCAACTTTTCTGCAGAGACGTCGGGTCTGCTCAGCTTGAGGTTGCCGCTTGACTGGAATTCGAGCCAGCGGGGGTGTTGCCGACAGAGAATGGTAGATAGAAAAAACTCGACCAATAAGGACTGCCCCTGTGAAATCATTATTTAAATTGAAGCAGATTATCACCTTCGCATTCCGATCATCTGCCTCGCCTCTCTCCTCCTTTCTTTCGTGATCTGCTTTCAAAAATGGCTAATTCTCCTAACCATACCTTCTCCGCCGAAATCCTGGCTGGGTGGGAGAGACTCTACAATCTTCTTGGTAGAGGTTACGCTCATATAGCCCAAAACTCTACCGTTGAGGCTGAAATCCTCGGTTTATTCAGGATCCTAGACGCTGCTTCTGTTGAGGGTACCCAACTGGGGAGGGAGTATCGGAACTTCCCGACCCTCTTCATTAATTTTCTGGCTGCCTATAACCGCGCTTATGAGACGGTCATTGTGACTGCCGTCGTGAAAGCTCGTTACCGAGATCGGCACGAGCGTCTGGAAATAGTCACATTTATGGCTGATAATCACAAGAAAGCCTTCAAGTTTGCCAATGATCAGCTTTCGTGGCTAGTTCGTGAGAGGGGAAAGTTGGTGGACCGTCTGGCCTTGGTCCGAACTTACGCCGAACAGGAGCCGAGCAATATTATGATGAGGTGCAAATGCGGTTGGCTGCAGGAGAGACTTGATGACATTACGGCAGATATTGCTTTCGAGAGGGCGGCGATTTCGGACTTGGAGTTTGCTGTCGAGCATTACGAGGCCAGTATGGCCCAGGCTAAGGAGAAGCGCGATCGCCTCTTCTTTAGGCTCGCGGAGCTTGATCCTGAGAACGCCCGGTGCACCCGGAGTATCAACTGTTTGGAGAGTCAGTTGAGCTCCTTCGTAATGGTTATCAGGGCTCAGTTTGGCTTTACTTTTCCTCCCCAGTGAGCTGTTGTAATGCTCTTTGATGAATGGAATGAAAGAAAAGCTTCACGTGTTTTTTTTTTGTTTAATTTTCCTGCTATTATTTCTTCCGCATAGCATAACAGAACGATTTGAGGTACCGAAGATGTCGAGGCTTAATGTTTTTCTTGATGTTCTTGTTTAATTGCTCCAGACGATGATATCGAGAACATTGATGAAGGGTTCGGCGGTGGCCCCCACTATCCATCTTGAGATCACAAACAATAACGCTATGACAACTCGATCAGTGCGCTGGTAATAAATCCGGCCACCTGTTGTGTGCCCACTTTTATCCATATTTTATTTCTTTCGGCGTCCACTTGCTCGTGTTGGTCGCCTGTAGCGTCGGGAGAAATTCCTGTGGGCCACGTTCATTAATAGAACCTCGGTCCTCTAAAGCCCTCCGCATGTTTCGGATAAGAGGAAATTTTAGGATCGGTCTCTGGTTGATTTAATCAGGTAAAGGTATTTGTTTCATGGGTTCTGATTATATAATCCATATTGTCTTTCAAAAGACGCGGGATCCTCTGCAATACATTAAATATGCCCCCGTGTTTAATCAGTATAAATCCACCGTCATATCAGAATACACTGCCCATACAAGTTTACGGATTGACATAACTCTGTCTGTCAAAGATTGACAGTGTTCGTTTGCCCCCCGGAATTAACGGTTGAAGCCTCGGTGTTTTTCGTCTTTTGGTATTTCTGAAGATGATTCTTGATATATTTTGAACTTAATTTTTACACCCGTCTAGGGTATCTAGGATCTCCCTGCAAAAGAAAATGATATAATTAGTATGCGACACAAGGAATGTCGGTCCATGACTCCTATATTAGTCCAATTTGATTTTTTCTATTTTATAGAGAAATCAGAAAAAAAAAATTCCCTTAGGAAGAAATGGGTTAATACAGAATTTTTTTGCAGATTTATTACTTTTTTTTATTATTTTTTTTAAGGAATGTGACAAAATCTCTTGACGTTTACTAAAATTTTTGAAGGAATTTCCTTTTTATCAGAATAAATTTTCAAAGGTAAATTTGTCAGGAAAATTTTATTTTTATTGAAGCAGGAAAGACATGACAGAAATCCTTTATTGGTTAACAAAATTCCCCCGAGACATTAATCTAATTTTATTTAGAGAAAATTTTCTTAGAAAAACATGAGCAAATTTCTCGAAAAGAATTTTTGTTGCAAGTTTTTATAATTTGAAAGAATGTGATAAAATCACTTGATGTTTACCAAAGTTTTTTTTTGAAGGAATTTTTCTTTTATCGAAATAAAATTTTAGAGGAAAATTTGTCAGGAAAATTTCATTTTTATTGAAGCAAGAAAAATATGACAAAAATCTCTTATTGGTCAATACAATTCCCCCGAGACATTAGTCTAATTTTATTTAGAGAAAAATTTTCTTAGAAAAACATGAGCGAATTTCTCGAGAAGAATTTTCTTGCAAGTTTTTATAATTTGAAAAATGTGATAAAATCACTTGATGTCTACTAGAGTTTTTTTTTGAGGGAATTTTTCTTTTTATTGAAATAAATTTTCAGAGGAAAATTTTTTCAGGAAAATTTCATTTTTATTGAAGCAATAAAAACATAACAAAAATCCCTTATTGGTTAATAAAATTCCCATGAAGGGATTTTTCACATCATTTTTTCAAAATTTTTTTTAAAAGAAATGAGGGACAAATTTAATTTTTATTTTCTTTTAAAAGAATGGTCGTAATATCAAGCTCAAAAACTGACTAACACCTAGCATGGACCGACCGAAAATAAATACAAGATAAAATTAGAGAACTTACTTTTACCTTGGAGAAATGCAAATCACATAGTCATGCGCATGACTCAAGTGAGGAGTGAACTCTAGAAAATAAAAGAAGGAGAGACAGGGTATGGACCTAAAAGGCCCCCACTATCTGAATTGACAACCTTACCCTCCGCGCAATCAAATCACAATGGGAAGAATTGTCAATTCAGATAATGAGCGGGATAAAATATGGTCAACCCGAGCGTAATCGACGCAAGAGCTTTACATATTCGATCCCTATCTATGGTTTTCTAGGAAGAATTTCGCGACTTGGGTTTAGACGCTTGTGTGTGCAGGTGTCGTGATCCTCAGAGTATGCAAGACATGCACAACAATTGATATCAAAACAGCGCTTCTAAAAATATGCGAAATTAAACAAATAAACCAAACACCGAGCCTGCAAAACAAAGGGGTTAGCCAAACACTCCGCCCCTTATAACTCCCATCCTGCAAAAACATATAACACCTATAGAATGAGTCCCAAACAAGATCGCCAGAAGCGAGATATCCATGAAATTTTCATTGGCTTAAGTCCACTAAGACTTTTAAAATTTCGAAAAAATTCAAGTATTCCAATTGGTATCTTTTTTCGAAAATTTAAAAATCCTGTCCCCAGTGGAGTCGCCAGTCTGTCGCGACCCGCTAAAAAATTAATTTTAAATTTTAAAAGGGGTTAACGGATTATTAGGTTAATTAGATTTGACTAACCTAACGCGGACCCTCCCAAGCCCTACCGAATCGCAACTTTGGTTTTTGTTTAAATGATTTTAAAATTTGGAGTCGCCACTAATCGTTCTTGGTAGGTCGATTAGAAACCTAAATAAATTAGCGGGAGAACTAATTTATTCCTGCGAACCAGAGATTAGGAGCTCGGGGACTTGGTTACACTAGTTAATTAAAACTAATGCCCTTTCGGTACCTTAATTTCATGGATATCCTAATTCGGCAACTCAGGCTTGGTTTATTCCTAAGGCTATAGTAGGGTATTCTCTTTTGTGTTTTCACTTTTTAAATAGGATGCATGGATGGTATATATTTTTATTTGTTATATTTTTTAAGTTTTAAAGATTCCCTGAAGCCGAAAGAAGGAGTGTGTTAACGACTTCTGTGCAGTATTACAACCTACTTATCTTTTGGGTCTGATGATTCAAAAATTAAATTATAGGAAGTACACGACAGTGAATAAACACCTCCAATGGGAGGCCTAGCATTGGCTTGGCTCTTCCCTTTGGGATTTAAGGTACAGGTATTTAAGTTGCAAGTATTTAAACTACTGTAAGTAAAAACCTCCAATGGGAGGCTAAGCATTGGCTTGGCTCTTCCCTTTGGGATTTAAGGTACAGGTATTTAAGTTGCAGGTATTTAACTACTATAAGTAAAAACCTCCAATGGGAGGCTAAGCATTGGCTTGGCTCTTCCCTTTGGGATTTAAGGTACAGGTATTTAAGTTGCAGGTATTTAACTAATGTAAGTAAAAACCTCCAATGGGAGGCTAAGCATTGGCTTGGCTCTTCCCTTTGGGATTTAAGGTGCAGGTATTTAACTACTGTAAGTAAAAACCTCCAATGGGAGGCTAAGCATTGGCTTGGCTCTTCCCTTTGGGATTTAAGGTGCAGGTATTTAAGTTGCAGGTATTTAACTACTATAAGTAAAAACCTCCAATGGGAGGCTAAGCATTGGCTTGGCTCTTCCCTTTGGGATTTATGGTGCAGGTATTTAAATTGCGGATGGACTTTGTCCTCTCCATTTTGGGGTATGAATTTTTTAAAATGAAATACAACGAATTGATTCAACAATTTGAAATTTGTGCGCGCTTGAGGACTCCTCCAAGCCGATTTTGTGCTTCCATAGGATTGACCATTGATATAGAGCTGCGGCTTCCTAACATAAAATAGAGTGAAGTGTTAGTATACAAAATATGTACTAATCTGCACCTAAAACCAGAAGAGTAGAAAGAGTACTTATCTCCCATTTTTTTGGGAGGGATTTCTATAATTGATTTTCGCTCTCTATGTTCCCAATATAGAGAGTTTCTTTTGAATTAAGAGGGACTTTTAGTCACAGATCAGTTGAGAAATCGGTGGATAGCTTAGGAGCTTGTCTGGGCCGATTTTTGCATCTCGACGAGATTTTTGCTGTTGACGTAGAGATATCCTTCTCCTGACATAAAATATGGAAGAAAAAGGAGAGGGAGAAAGTGTATACAATTTGTGCTAATTTGCGAGTAAAACCATAAATAAATGAATAAATAAAAACACTTAGCTTGAATTTGTTTGCTCGTTGACGAGGATGAACTCTTGATTTATATTGATCGATGAAGGAATTTGTGATGATAACCCCTAGCTTTAAACTCCCATCATCTTCAAAATTCTCTCTCTTTTGGTATTTTCTTTCTCTCAAAATTTTCTTCAATCTCCCAAAACTCTCTCAAACATCCAAAATTTTCTCTCAAAAAAATTCTCCCAAACACTTCAAATTTTCTCTCTCAAGAATCCTTTCTCAAGCTCACTTCTTTCTCCTTTTATAACCTACTCATCTATCTCCCATTCTAATTTTTCCACTAACTCTATCTCCCATTCTAATTTCTCCACTAACTCTTCTTCATTTTCATCTTCCATTCTCCATCTCTATCTCACATTCTAATCTCTCCACTAACTCTTCTTCATCTTCATCTTCCCTTCTCCATATTTATCTCCCATTCTAATTTCTCCACTAACTCTTCTTAATCTCCATCTTCCCTTCTCTATTCTTATCTTCCATTCTAATTTCTCTACTAACTCTTCTTCATCTCCATCTTCCCTTCTCTACTCTTATCTTATTTTCTCCATCCATTCTTCTCCAACTTCTCTTCTTCATCTCCTCTTCTTCATCTTCCCTTCTCTATTCTAATTTATCCACTAACTCTTCTTTTTATTATTTGTAAAATAATCCTTCAAGAGTTAGGTATTTGCACTCTAGTCCTTGAATTTTAAGTATTTACAATTCAGTCCCTGAAAAAATATATTTCTTTAAGTCCAAATCTCCTCACAATTTTTGACACACCAAAATTTACCACATGTCAAATTTAAGCTCATTTCTTGTCGCTGAAAATAATGCATAATTTAATTAAAGCCCTTTTGCAAAATTAAGTCATTCTGGGTATAATTGGGCCAAGATGAAAATTTAAAATATTAGAAGACAATGTCACAACTCATAAAAAGTGAAAGTTAAAAATAAGTTGACTCAAATTAAATTTTTTTAGGCCCAATTCGAGATTATACTCGTGAAGGAACACGTGACTCGAATTGGATTTTTCTGAATTTGCGATGGCCAATATGAAAATAGATTTAAAATAAAAATATTAACTATCTTTGTGTATTTTTTTGGCCTCAAATGTTATTTTTCCAAAATTTTCAAATATTTTTGTATTTTTTTTAAAAAAAATTAAAATATATATAATATGAAAAATTATTTTTTGGTCAAAATTCGTTCCCTAGTCTTGGCTAAGGTTCCCAAAGTTGATTTTTTCAATTTTATGAATTTTTATGGATTTTCTATTAATTTTCGAAAATAAATAAATAAAAAATACGTAAAAATACTGAAAATATGAGAAATCGTTTTTTGGTCAAAATTGGTTCCCTAGGCTTGGCTAAGGTCCCCAAAGTTGATTTTTCAATTTTATGAATTTTTATGGATTTTTTATTACTTTAGTAATAGAAAAAATGATTAAAAATCAGGTGTCAACAACCGGCAAGATCTTTCCTTTTCAAGAAGAATTTAGTTTTTTTTTTCTTATTTCTTACCCTTCTTTCTCTCTTATTCTCTTTTTCTTTTGTTATTTAATTTTGTATCATTTTTTCCAAATCAATTTTCAACTTTCTTTTCTGATGTAGTGCCACATGTCTTGAAAGAGTAATAATAATAATAATAAATAATGTCAACATTTTTCATTAACCTGGTCAGATTTGATTCCACCTATTTGACAAGTTTTGACTTATTGTATTTTTGTTGAAAGATTTAGAACTCAATTACACTCTTCATGTCAAAAATTACATTTTTAGGACTTATTGAATTTTTTTTGAAATATTTAGGCATGTCACCTCTAAATGTTGTGACGAGAATTTTCCTTGACAGGATAAAACCCACAAATAAATGGTTATCTTCAAGTTAGGTCCAAGAAAATATATAGAAAAAAATTGATTTTTTTAATTAAGCCAAGTAGGAAAGTAGCAACATTTAGATTATTCATTTGCCAAAAAGAGGTGTCAGTATGTATTCATATATGTCTAATAAAGTTGAAAGCGGAAGTCAAATCCTGTACCTGTGACATTAGCATCCCCACTCCTCAATCCCTTTACTAGTAGAGTTGCATGTCTATTAGCGAATCACTCCTTTTTTTTTTTTTGTGACATAGCATGTTTTTATCCAACTTCCAATTCTTCTTCACCCTCCAATTAAACATGCTGTACGACCGTATTGAACTTAAGGACAGTCGACTTATCTATACAGTAAAAAAGTTTCTACAATAATTTCATTCACGTGCAATTATCACTAGTGTCCATAAACATAATTTTTGAATTAGTAACAGTACATTAGAGGAGTACTAAAATATAAAGTACAATTGATTTTTCTTGTTTATTTTCAAAGACATGTATGTACGTACATCGACGGCAATGGATGGACGAAGAGTGTACTGATAACCATTTAAACTTGCTCAAATCAATGGATTTATAGATTAAGGAGAAAATTCTAAATAAGAACCCGAAGAGCTATTATTTTATCAAATAAGGGTCTACAGTGAACCTCGTTTTGTGATAGTTTCAAATAAGAGCCTGACTTCCCCAGCCGATCGGCCAGCTAAAAATTCCAGCTGGTCAAGGGCATTTTCGTAACAATACTATTTTTAACCTAATTTTTAATTGAATTAAATTAAAAACTAATTAAAATTAAAATTAAAAAAAAAATAAAAAGTGGGGCAGCACCAACCAGAGGCAAGGGCCTACTGGGCCTTGCCTCATCTAGCGAGGGTCGGCCACAAGTGAGGGTTGGCCGCAAGTAGAGGTATCAATATAGGTCATTGACCTATGTTTTAACCCACTTTTATTCACTTGAGTCAGATATGGGTTTAGCAAATTTAAAAAATAGATCAAACATGGGTTTAGGTTTATACAGTTTATTCAAATACAGGTCTTAACCCAACCCATTTTTAACTTATTTTCAATCTTAACCCAACACATTTTCAATCTATTTTCAACTTATTTTCGGCCTGCAACTTTCTAAGCACCCACTTGTAAATGGGCCTTAACTCAAGTATATTATTTTATATTTTTAATTTTTTATGAGTAACAAAGAATAAAAAATAAATAAAAATAAAAACTATTTTGGAATGGTGTTGGTCGGACCACTGCCACTGTCGGCCATAGGAGAAATTAGAATAAAACTAAAAAAGAAATTTAAAAAATTAAACAATATTTTTAATATTTAAAAATTAATTTTTAAAAATTTAATGATAAAAAATATTTTTTAAAATTAGATAATATTTTTAATATCAAAATATTTAATTTTTTAAAATTAAAATAAATTTTAGATATCATTTTAAATAATTATAAGAAATAAATAGTTCATGATTTAATTAAATATAGAAATATTTAAGTAATATGATTCAGGTCAGGTATGGATTGAGCAAAGGTTGGGTCGGCTATGGGTCGTAAGATTTGTACTGTATAAAAATAAGTCAAAACAGCTTAAATTGGTCAATATGAGTCGAACCATATTAACGTAACCCACCTGTCTAACACCTCTAGCCATGGGTAAGGGCAGCCCTCTTCGCCAAAACCAAGGTTGGCCCTCGCTAAATCTAGGTGAGGCGACCCTTACCTATAGCCAACCCTCGCTAGGCAAGGCGAGGCCGTCCCCCATCGACCTCGCCTATGGCCAGTGAGGGTGGCCCTCACCCAACCCCATTCGAGCAACAACAGTCGTTGACCATTGGCCAAAAAGAAAGAAAAAACCAAAGAAGAAGAAGAAGAAGAAACAAGGAAAAAAAAGGGGGGAAATAAGAGATTAAAATGCCATCAGGTTATGTCCTTATTTGAGACTGGTATGACCATTTCAAATCTTTATTTAAAATAATATCCACTCATGCCCTTATTTGAGACAATAAAGGCTGTTCAGACCCTTATTTAAAATAATGTACACTTCATGTCCTTATTTAAGAAAATTAAAGTAATACAAGCCTTATTTGGAATTTTCTCTAGATAAAATAGCAGTTACATTGATTTTGTAAGCGTGAGTAAACAACGGAACCCTGGAGAATGGCTTCATGAATATTGTATATGGCGGTGGTGACGGCTAAGTAGGATCTACGGCTTGTCTCCATACACAAAGAAGCAAACTTGAAATTTGGGTAATCTATGAAAATAATAGGTAGTTTCTAGAAAGGAACAATCCACGAAAATGGAACCAATGGATTGGTAATTCACGTGCATTAAATTTTAGATATTTCATGGGTTATTTATGTCTCTTTCTTTTGTTGTATACGTAACACAAGATGAACGCGGTACTGCTTGTAGTGATCAGAGAAATTTAATTGGAAAAAAATGACTCCGAGGAAGTCATAAGAATTTCAATAATAACTCGGTCAATGAGTAAATCTATTGCGTATTTCTAGACACAATCAGAAATTAAATTTGAACCAGTGCAATTGCCATATACTTGTAACAGAATTAAACAAGAGGTGAAGTACGGATTACCGAATCTCGTTAAGGCAGCTAGTTCCTGCTAACAGTACTATGCAGATTCACGAACCATGCCTCCTAAGATATATTAGCACTATACAAACAGGACTCAGTCGAACACTCTTTGAAACTGGCACACTTAGATAAAAATGAAGTGAAGAGCCATGTTTTTTTGCCGACTCCTCCCTCGAAGAAAAGTTGATTTCCATCTGGAGAGTTGAATGAACATAAACGAAAAAGACACGAGATACTTTTTTTTTTTGGTCAGAGACACGAGATACATGAACTCAAGAGATTCATTAGCTTAAGAGATATATGTACCGAAGAGATACATGAATAATTGAATATCTCGTTTTGCTCACTTTTCCATTAAACCATAATCACCATATCTTTGACTCTGAGAAAATGTGGACGAAAGTGATCAAAGGACGGTGTGTGTGAACCTTCTTCTGCCAAATTGGGTTGAACGAGGGAAAGATTCCTTAGCATGTTTATTTGGCATTTGACCATTTGGCGAAAAAAATTCCGACCCAGATTCGCCAAAATCCCCTTCAACGTGCAATCGGAGATTGACAGTTGAAAGACGGGCATAATTAAACATATTGTAATTTTCCACATCTCCGAATTAAAGAAAACAAATTACCATAAATATCCTAAATCAATTATATTTATGTCAATTCAATCCAATTTTTTTTTTGCCAATTGATTTATAAACCTTTTGCATTTGCGTCAATTCAATCTGGCCAACTATGGTCAAAAGTTGCTAACCTGGCAATTATTAATAATATTTAAATATTTTATGAATTATTTATTTATTTATTATTTTCTTTTTTTATATTCTTTCTCTCTTTTTTTTCTTTCCTTTCTTCTTTCAGCTGGTCGTCGAGGTTGACCTCACCACTGGGGCGTCCGATTGCTGATCATCGATTGCCCTCATCAAATAGGAAAGGGTAGGGGTGAGCAACCAAACCGGGTTTACCCGGTACCCGGATCGGCCCACCCGAAAAACAGGGTCGGGAATCGGTTCCCGTTGAAACCGGGCCGGGAACCGGTTCCAATTTTTGAGAACCGGTTAGAACCTGTCCGGTTCCCGGGTCTAGGTATGAACCCACCCGGACCGGTTTATAGGACCGATTTTTAGGCAATGTTTTAAGAAAAAAAAAACCCTAATCAAGTCTTCGAGTCGCAGACTCGCAGCCCCTTACCTCGGCCTCCTCTATTTCCTTTCGACATTCTCTCGGCTCAATCTTGCACTATGGAGTATTTACATTTGTAAATGCAGAATTTTTTTTTTGGTCGAATAAGCACAGTTCATTGAATGAGTAATATGTATTCATTTTCGCATACAGGGAAACCGGGTAAACCCTGGAACCGGACCGAAAAACAAGGTCGATTCCAAAACAGGGTCCAACATAAATAGGGTAGGGTCTCGGTTCCAAAAATTGGGAACCGGTTATAACAGGGTCGGGTTTAGGGTCTAGGTCTGGACCCGGCCCACCCGGCCCATGCTCACCCCTAGGAAAGGGGATCACACCTTGGCGGTCGAAACGTAAACTACCAACGGCTACCTCCGCAACAGTCAATGTGGAGGATTTGTTTTATTTTGTTTGAATCCTACAAAATATATACATATGTATATATTTGTTAGTATATAACCAATATGTACATTTCATGGGACCAATTTTTCACAAAAGGGTAACCGGTCATCTATTAAAGCAGTAAAAAAAAAAATCACAGAATTGAAGTTGTAAATTGTATAATTAATAAAGGCAACCTGATCATCTTCATCATTTTGATGAGCTCCAACTTAAACTCCTTCGATGATCTTACGGAGTGATGGGGAGAGAGAGAGAATTTTATTCATAAATAGTGAAAAATGTTTGAATTTCGAATTCTTACGGCAACAAAATCTCCATGGATTTGGTCCAAATCAATAGAAAATTATGTAGATAAGAAAAAATTACCATCATTTTGATACTTGAACTAGTTCTTGTCGGAAATTGTGTGTTTTAAAACGTCCAACATAATTATATCAATCAACGTTGCTGGTGTTCGTTCCTACCTAACAATTATCTCGAGTGATGGAGAATTATGTGCTACCCTCTTAATATATTTTGATGTAGAGTTAAAAAAAATGCCAATTGACCTATCTAAATTAATGTCTTTGAAAATTACTATAATCATGTTCGGTGGTGCATGAATTTACTCTCCACATCTTCTGAATTGTCGCATGATAATTAAGTTCGGTGAATTGATCGGCTTGTGTTATAATTTGTTTATAATGAGGTAATCAGGATTCGATTTCCTCGGGGAGATGGCAATGCTCCTTCAAGAGATTAGGAATAAAATTCCATGCAATCATTTGTCAAGTCGACATTCTATTTGAGAAATCACACATCAATCGACATTAATAAAGAAGCGCAACGTTTTTCATTCGAAGTAATCTCAAGGGTCATGTTCACTATCTTGTCCACATAGCCTTATCCAACCCACATGAACCCGCAAGATTCACATGTGCCGAGCCGAATATTCGAATATAGTCCATGTTGATATAAAAAACCAAGAAAAAAGAGTCACAAAAAAGAAGAGAAAAGCTAGCAGCAAGAGCTAACATATTCGATGTGCTCTTTGCATCGAATCCTTTCTTTTTTCCTTTTTTTTCTGGTGAAGCAATGAATAGCATTTCCCTATCCTTTAAAAACTTCAAGTCGAATGTCTTGACTAGGCCCACTTGTTCCTCTGTCAAGGCCCAATCCATTTTAGTTCATTTGTAGGTCCATCATTGGCCTCCCTCTTTCTTCAATTCAATTTTGATTATCTATCTAATCCTCTTTTCCATTTCATTATCCACCTCTCTATCATTTTCGTATTGACCAAGCATATAAACTACACAAATTTTCCCGTTTTATACCACATTTTCTACGTGAATGTGACTATGAATGAACTGCACCTAATCGTATTACAAGTTAAAATTGAATGAGTCGATGATACATAAAAAAAAAAAAAGTTTTCTCTGCGCCCTCGAAGTGAGAGTTTTCTATAGAATTTGTAGAAATCTAGAATTTATTTTTCTCTTTCGACCAAGAAATTAAAGGTGTCTGTTGAGATAAAATCCGCTACAACATGGGATACAACTCGACTCCGGAATAATATTAGTGAACTTGTATATGTATGTACGTTGATCCTGTTCGTGTCGTGCTTTGTTATGAAATCACTGTCGAAGAATGGTTGGGCAAGTTGGTCCGGTGTCTGAAAATGACTCAGTCAATACATTCCAATGCCGTAGCCGTGTTGCTTTGACCCACCATCTACATGAAACATCAAGCGAACATTATGCAGCCCCAGCATCTTTTTCTTTTCCAATAAGTAACAAAAAAAAATTATTGTAGTTCAAAGAGAAAAATATCCATGCGAACATTAGTTGATCGACGACCCCTATACATACTCAATTACCCAATCGATGCGTATGTTCATGTATCATTCTTCAGGTACTAATTTATGGACTTCATCATATTGGGTGTCGAGATAACTTGTGTATTAAATTTCAAAATTCAGTGGAGTACCGTTCCATATTGTTTACTTGATTTCTTGTGGGAGTTAATGACATAAATGGTACATGAACTTTGGTCTAATATGCAATGTGATTCATGAACTTTTAATTTGTCCAATATGGTCAATGAACTTTAATATAATGTCCAATGTAATCTCTAAATTTTTATTTTGTTAAATATGATCTCTAAACTTTTGGTACATGTTTTGCTTAGTCCTTGAACTACGTGAAAATGTTCAACATTGTCCTTCTGTTTAATTCAAGTTTATGGACAATATTTCGCATTTTCATATAGCCCAATGACTAAATTGAGCATGTACCTAAAGTTTAGGGACAATATTGAATAAAACAAAAGTTCATGAACCACATTGCACAATGGGCCAAAGTTCAAGACCACATTAAACAAATTGAAAGTTCACATTAGACAAATTGAAAGTATATTTGGTTAAAATTTATGGATTATTTATGTCATTTTTCCTATTTATGAATTATCATAAATACTGTTTACTTTTAGTTTAAAATTACCGAATTGGTGATTTATTTTTCCTCTCTTTCCAGCAGCCGGAAGTGCACGACTAGTAAGAAGGACCAATTGACATAAAAAGGTGAGCCACCTCCCACAACAATGAACGGTCGAGTTTGCCAATTCCATGGGGGAATTTGGGACCAGTAACATAGCCGCCGGAGTCAATCGAGTAACGTTACGTTTGAAAGAAGCGAAGTTGGAGTTTTTTCTCGGAAGACTAGTCTCGATTTTGATCTTTCAAATTGGACTAATTCATTAAACATTGGCATATGCGAACTGTCCAAATCATATATTGTATGAATAAATAAGGCATTAAAATTAACAATTTTAAGATGGTACTATACATAACGTGTATTCATTAACCGTTTCCTTTCATGTAATTTATCTTAGTTATTTATATAATTTAACTTTATTTATGCAGCATGAGATATGGAATGTTCGATTGGATTGCAACTACATGAACTAAGTTTCCACCTTTCTTTTTTGTCAGAAGAAATTTTTTCATTTCACATGAAAGAGAAGTACATAAAGAATCGCACAAAGCAAGTAAACTCGAAACGTGTGAAAAGTGAATCAACTTTGTACGACTCACAAAAACTCGCTTATTCCACAAAAAAGGACATGTCATAGCATCAAAAGCATAACGTTACAGTTGGAACAAGCGAAGTTGGAGTTTTTCCTCGGAAGACTAGTCTCGATTTTGATCTTTCAAATTGGACTAATTCATTATACATTGGCATATGCGAACTGTCCAAATCACATATTGTACGAATAAATAAGACATTAAAATTAGCAATTTTAAGAAGGTCCCATACATAACATGTACTCATTAATCGTTTCATTTCGTGTAATTTATCTTAGTTATTTATATAATTTGACTTTATTATGCAGCAGGAGGTACGGAATGTTCGATTGGATTGCAACTACATGAACTAAATTTCCACATTTTTTTTGTCAAAAGAAAATTTTTCATTTCACATGAGAGAGAAATGCATAAAGAATCGCACAAAGCAAGTAAACTCAAAATGTGTGAAAAGTGGATCAACTTTGTACAGCTCACAAAAACTCGCTTATTCCACAAAAACGGACATGTCATACCATCAAAAGCATAACGTTACGTTTGGAACAAGCGAAGTTGGAGTTTTTCCTCGGAAGACTAGTCTCGATTTTGATCTTTCAAATTGGACTAATTCATTAAACATTGGCATATGCGAACTGTCCAAATCATATATTATATGAATAAATAAGGCATTAAAATTAACAATTTTAAGATGGTACTATACATAACGTGTATTCATTAACCGTTTCCTTTCATGTAATTTATCTTAGTTATTTATATAATTTAACTTTATTTATGCAGCATGAGATATGGAATGTTCGATTGGATTGCAACTACATGAACTAAGTTTCCACCTTTTTTTTTTGTCAGAAGAAATTTTTTCATTTCACATGAAAGAGAAGTACATAAAGAATCGCACAAAGCAAGTAAACTCGAAACGTGTGAAAAGTGAATCAACTTTGTACGACTCACAAAAACTCGCTTATTCCACAAAAAAGGACATGTCATAGCATCAAAAGCATAACGTTACAGTTGGAACAAGCGAAGTTGGAGTTTTTCCTCGGAAGACTAGTCTCGATTTTGATCTTTCAAATTGGACTAATTCATTATACATTGGCATATGCGAACTGTCCAAATCACATATTGTATGAATAAATAAGGCATTAAAATTAACAATTTTAAGACGGTACCATACAAAACGTGTACTCATTAACCGTTTCATTTCATGTAATTTATCTTCGTTATTTATATAATTTGACTTTATTATGCAGCAGAAGGTATGGAATGTTCGATTGGATTGCAACTACATGAACTAAGTTTCCACCTTTTTTTTGTCAAAAGAAAATTTTTCATTTCACATGAAAGAGGAATGCATAAAGAATCGCACAAAGCAAGTAAACTCGAAACGTGTGAAAAGTGAATCAACTTTGTACGGCTCATAAAAACTCGCTTATTCCACAAAAACGCACATGTCATACCATCAAAAGCATAACGTTACGTTTGGAACAAGCAAAGTTGGAGTTTTTCCTCGAAAGACTAGTCTCGATTTTGATCTTTTAAATTGGACTAAATCATTATACATTGGCATATGCGAACTGTCCAAATCACATATTGTATGAATAAATAAGGCATTAAAATTAACAATTTTAAGATGGTACCATACATAACGTGTACTCATTAACCGTTCCATTTCATGTAATTTATCTTATTTATTTATATGATTTGACTTTATTATGCAGCAGGAGGTATGGAATATTCGATTGGATTGCAGCTACATGAACTAAGTGTTGACACCTGATTTTTAATTACTTTTTTCCTTTTAAAATTAATAAAAAAATCGATAAAAATTCATAAAATTAAAAATATCAACTTTGGGGACCTTAGCCAAGCCTAGGGAACCAATTTTGACCAAAAAATAAATTTTCATATTTTCAATATTTTCTTGCATTTTATTTTCGAAAATTCACAGAAAATCAAGAAAAAATGAGAAAATTGAAAAACCAACTTTGGAACCCTTGGCCAAGCCTAGGGAACCAATTTTTGATCAAAAAGTAACTTTTTATATTTTTCGTATTTTTAATATTTTTTGAAAAATACAAAAATACTTGAAAATTCTGGAAAATAGCATTTGAGGCCACAAAGATATGAAAAAAAATAGTCAGTATTTTTATTTTAATTTTCTATTCATTTTGGCTGAAGAAAATCTGCAAAAATTAATCTGAAATTGGGAATTACTTTGTTAATCTCATTTTCAGGTTAATTGAAAAAATTATAGAAAATTCATTTTAACTCTATAATTTTCGATTTTTGCATTTTTAGAGTCATGACATTGTCCTCTAATAGTCCAAATTTTTCAATGGTTTGATGGTGTGCTTTCCGTTGTTGCGTTCGGTTTTCCGAATTCAAGTTATCATTTAAAGCGTTTCTCCGTGATACATTGTCGCGTTCGTGGGACTTGCTAGTCGAACATGCAGGATCGATTTTGCAAGATGTTCTTAAGGATTAACGTATTTGAGAAAGATGGGAGGGTTTTTGAGCAAATTTTCGCCAATATCAGACCGAGCTTTGAGCTCGCTTTCACCATTGATGGAGCATTACTGTTGTAATAGATGGACAATGGATGAAATGGAAATGCTTTCAGGTGTATTACACGATTAAAAACCACTTTACTCTGGAAACAAAATGCTTTGGGACCAGAATAAGATCCACCATGCACAGTTAAAAAAAAAAAAAAGTGAACCAAGACACTATCATTCTCGGTCGAAAGAGGAGAAAAAGCAAACCGTTTCAAAGACAAAGGGAGAGAAAGCCAAGCTCCATCTTCTTTGCCACTGACGTCTCCTTTTTCTTCCAGGAAATGATTATATATTCTTAATGGGGTGGATGATGGCCCTCATTTTTTCGGGTAATGGACAGCATCTTATAGAGAGATGCTTGTAACTGCACAAAAGACGAAAATGCATGAAGGCTTGGTCTGTCCAGGGGAGAATTGGTCCCATGGTCACGTTCACGGTTGTCGGGTGTATTAGTGGGACTCGAAGAAAGCATGCTTCCGGGGAGACTTGGATTTTTTTTGAGGCTGTGTTGATTGAGAAAAAAAAAAAAGAGCGCAGGAGAACTCTGCAAGGCGGAGAGCTTTGGGGAGCTAGAGAGGACGATTCAGAGAGGATCAAAGCACGCCGTTTTCCCCTCCGAGCTTCACGAAGTCCAGATGAAGCTTCCCCACCAATTAAAATCCGCCAACTCTTGCTAAGGAGATACCTCCCGAGCTCGTACGTTCGTTTCACGCCAAACGGAGACTTCTCAGGCCTCATGTAAGCTTCCTTGATTTCTTGTGATTTTATTTGGTAGCTCGGGCTAGCTTAATCGCATTAATAGCAGCTATGACGAAATTTTGCCGAAATAGCGTTTCAACCGGTATGGGTTGGGCTAGATCTAGGTCGGTTTTTTTGTCCAAAGTTCACGTATTTTGACGTTAGGTTGGCTTAGAATGGTTTTAGATCAAAACAGGACGTTTTTTCGGCGTTTTAATGTGGGTTCGTGATTTTCCGATGAGATCGCCAGAAATATTGGCCAGCCGGCGATCTGCTGGTCGTCTTCTCCGACGAGGGGTTGGCTGGTCAACATAGGTTGACCAGTCAATAATTTATTTATTATTATTATTTTAAAAAAAGAAAGCAATAAGAAAAGAATAAAAAAAATAGAAAAAGAAAGAAACAAAAAATATATAATGATAAGAGAAAGATAAAAAAAAAAGAGAAAAGAAAGTCGGAAAAAAAAATCAATCAGAAAATGTTTTTTAATTCAAAAAACGAAGAAAAATTCCCAAAAAATTCTAAAAAAATTGAAAAAATTGTAAAAAAAATCCAAAAATTTCTAAAAAATCTCGAAAATTAGAAAATAGGCTATTTTAACTAGCCAACCCTATTTGTGGCGGTTTTGCCCTACTGATCTTTTCAAATGATGATTTTACCTCTCATGAGCAAATTGTCTAAAAACATTCTGAAAAAATTCTAAAAAATCTCAAAAATTACGAAACGGGTCATTTCGACTAACCAATCCTATTTTTAATGAATTTCTTTCCTGATTTTTCCAAAATGATGATTTTTCCCCTTATGGGTAAATTGTCTCGAAAAATTTCGAAAAATTCAGAAAAATCTCAAAAATTAGGAAACGGATCATTTCGACTGGCCAATCCTTTTTTTTTTTTTTGATGAATTTCCTTCCTAAATTTTCCAAAATGATGATTTTGGCCCTTATGGGTAAATTGTCTCGCAAAATTTCTAAAAATTCAGAAAAATCTCAAAAATTAGGAAACGGGTCATTTCGACTGGCCAATCCTTTTTTTTTATGAATTTCCTTCTTGATTTTTCCAAAATGACGATTTTACCCCTTATGGGCAAATTGTCTCGAAAAATTTTGAAAAGTTCAAAAAAATCTCAAAAATTAGAAAACGAGTCATTTCGACTGGCCAATTCTATTTTTGATGAACCTCATTTCTGATTTTTCCAAAATGTTCTTTTTGCCCCTTATGGGTAAATTGTCTCGGAAACTTTCGAAAAATTTTAAAAAATCTCAAAAATTAGGAAACGGGCCACTTCGACTGGCTAATCCTATTTTTGATGAATTTCCTTCTTATTTTTTTCGAAATGACGATTTTGCCCCTTATAGGCAAATTGTCTCGAAAAATTTTGAAAAATTCAAAAAAATCTCAAAAATTAGAAAAAGGGTCATTTTGACCGATCAATCCTATTTTCGGCAGTTTTGCCCTTTCAATCTTTGAAAATGACAATTTTTGCCCCTTATGGGCAAATTGTCTCGAAAAATTCTGAAAAATTCAGAAAATCTCAAAAATTAGAAAACGGGTCGTTTTGACTGACCAATTCTATTTTTGACAGTTTTGCCTTTCTAATCTTTGGAAATGACGATTTTTCCCTTTGGACAAATCGTCTCGAAAAAATTCTAAAAAATTCTCAAAAATTAGGAAACGGGGCCGTTTCGATTGGCCAATCCTATTTTTGATGAATTTCCTTCATGATCTTTTCAAAATGACGATTTTGTCCCTATGGGTAAATTGTCTCAAAAAAATTTCGAAACATTCTCAGAAATTGTGGGAAATAAAGGATGACCACATTCAACTAGTTTGACCTATTTTCACTCCTCGATCCTTGAAAAATGACTATTTTACCCTTTTGGTCAGTTTGACCCAAACTTTTCTCAATCATCCCAAATAAATTTTCATAAAATGGTACCGAAAGGGCGTTAGAGTAATCTAACGTAATCAAGTCCCCGAACTCATTTTCTCTGGTTCTCAGAAATAAATTAGTTCTCCCGCTAATTTATTTAGGTTTCTAATCGACCTATCAAGAACGATTAGTGGTGACTCTAATTTAAAAAATCATTTAAACAAAAACCAAAGTTGCGATTCGATAGGGCTTGGAAGGGTCCGCGTTGGGTTAGTTAATCTAATTAACTTGATAATCCATTCACTTGAAAATTATTTTCGGGTCACGACACTAAGTTTCCACTCTTTTTTTTGTCAGAAGAAAATTTTTCATTTCGCATGAAAGAGAAGTGCATAAAGAATCGCACGAAGCAAGTAAACTCAAAACGTGTGAAAAGTGAATCAACTTTGTACGGCTCACAAAAAATCGCTTATTCCACAAAAACGGACATGTCATACCATTAAAAGCATAACGTTACGTTTGGAACAAGTGAAGTTGGAGTTTTTCCTCGGAAGACTAGTCTTGATTTTGATCTTTTAAATTGGACTAATTCATTATACATTGGCATATGCGAACTGTCCAAATCACATATTGTACAAATAAATAAGGCATCAAAATTAACAATTTTAAGACGGTACCATACATAACGTGTACTCATTAACCGTTTCATTTCATGTAATTTATCTTAGTTATTTATATAATTTGACTTTATTATGTAGCAGGAGGTATGGAATGTTCGATTGGATTGCAACTACATGAACTAAGTTTCCACATTTTTTTTGTCAGAAGAAAATTTTTCATTTCACATGAAGGAGAAGTACATAAAGAATCACACGAAGCAAGTAAACTCGAAACTTGTGAAAAGTGACTCAACTTGGTACGGTTCATAGAAACTCGCTTATTCCACAAAAAACGGACATGTCATAGCATCAAAAGCATAACCAGCGGCCGATCAATGAATCTTGCATTATTATCAATCATGAGCACATTTCAAGAAATTCATCTCCAATAGTTTCGGTTAAAGGCAATGGGCATCTAGGTTCGACATCCCAGCACCATCACTATATAGAAATCACAACACCACCAAGTTGAAAGAACACAGAAAATGTCTTGTATATATCTCATATCTATATCTAGATTGGGATAAAGAACACCAAAATCTAGATCTAACTCTAAACCAAGAGGAAAAACTTGTAAAGGAGATAACAATTAATCACAGAATCACTTTCAAATAAGTCGATTGATTAAGGCAGCAGTAAAGAAGGTTCAAAAACTCGTGGAGCACTCGACAATATGGAGCAAGCATATGGAGTCGAAGTGAGCAAGTTAGATCAAAGCTTGAGGATGTCAATCGCATCACCTATAAAATCAAAAAGGGAGTCTAGAAGATAGAGAGATAAAGAGGGAGAGGGAGAGGGAGAGAGAAATGTCCCCTCTCCTCAGGTGAGTCAGCTTCGAGGAAAAGTGGGGGAAACCTTAGGAGAGAGAGAGAGAGAGAGAGAGAGAGAGAGAGAGAGAGAGAGAGAGAGAGAGAGGGGGGGGGGGGAGAGGGGAGGCAAAAAAAAAGGGGGGGATTCTTCTTTTTTTTTTCAAGTAAAATGTGTGTTTCAAGTTTTTAATTGATTAAAAAAAAGGTAATGTGGAAATTGGAGAAATTTTTTTCAGATAAAAAAAAGTATTAGAAATAGGATTTATACATGACTAAACTCATCTTATTGAAAATGGATGGAAGTGTGTGTATCTTTATATATATTTCCATGATGTGTTCTTCCTAAGTACTAAATCATTTATGGAAAAAATAGAATGCGAATAAGAATACTTTACTCATCCATTATTTTGTTTTAGTTTTCATTGTTGGTTTTATAGTTAAAATTATTATGATGGTAGTTATTGGATATTCGAGACCAAGAGAAAAGCTAGTTCCACTAATTACATTTGCTATTATTCCAATTATTGTGTAGAAGATGGGCTAGTAAACAGTAAATAAATAAGGCAGAGGGATATATTCTATTCTCCATTGGCCAAATTCAAAGCCTTAAAAGAATGAGAGAGACATGTATATTATACACGCATACACACACACACAATAACCCTTTTCGAGGAACAAGATAAGGAAGTTACATTTTGTGGAAAATAATTTTTTGAAGGAGTAGACCCCATAATAATTTTTAATCATTTGTTATCTTTCTTTTTTTTTTTTGCTCACAACATACAGTCAATCTCACAGGGAAAAAAAAAACACACTATGATATAAGCATATTCCCTATCTATGCTATCTTTAGAAAGAGATATCTCCTTTTTATCCTTAGTTCTAATTGCATTCTACTCATCAAAAGGCCATTTTCAAAAGCTAAACTCATAAAGAAATAGAAAGTAGAAAATCCCCCTTTACATTTGGAATTCAAAACTACCCTTTATCTTAAAAAGCATAAAGAAAAATGGAAGTGGCCGAGCGGACCGTCCCCCACATGCTGATGGTGGGACGATCCATTTTCAGCCACAAACTAATTTTTGCTTTGCATAACCCGTTTGTGACTAAAAGCTGACCCTTCCATCGTCAGTCTATGGGGGGCGGTTAGCTCAGCATTTTTAAAGAAAAATTACTCGGATTTATTTATGAAATACAGGTGATGCTTATAGTGCATGTTGATTTTAGTTTTTTTTTACGACACTTATGAATAGGGTTAATACCGCTAAAAATTGCAAACAGGTATATCCATGTCACATTTACCCCAAATTAATTTTAGGGTCACAAAAAATCTCAAGCCGATATACTCACGCCACATTTACCCTAAGCTAATTTTCATATCTCAAAACATCTCGAACTAGTACTCTTGTGTCATATTTACCCTGAACTTATTTTTTATGTCGCAACAAATCTGCAAAACGAGCCTTATAAGCCCGTTTCTTGTCATTTTCATATTCGTAAAGTGTTCTATTCCAAAATCCAACCTTATTAATATGGTTAGGGATTATAGGATAAAAAAAGTCTCATACCTTGCGATTGTCAACTGCCAACATTACACATCAACATATGGCTAGCTAGATTTACATAAAACTTCACTTCAAAAAAAAAAAAGGTTTGGAAATACTTCAAAATGCGGATCCGGATCCTTGACATAGTGGATCTATGTCAGGGTGATATAGTACTGGCGGCGTTGGCCACGTGGCCCATTATGCCTCCGATACGTTCCACAGCTCTGGCCGCAAATTCCAACCACGCCTTGTTCTTCTTCGGAGCCTGTTCTGCCTGCTGGTTCGGGTAATACCCGTCGCCCGGCAGCGGAGGCTGTGCGTACTCGTGGCCTGCCAGGGGCGGTGGCGGAGGCGGAGGCGGGCATTCGTATTCAGGGGTTGGCGGGGACGCGTACAGGCGGGGCGGGCACAACCCCATCTTGTTCTGCTGGTTCGGGTAATACCCGTAGCCCGATGGCAGAGGCTGTGCGTACCCGTGGCATTCGTATCCGGGGGTTGGCGGGCACATGTACACGCCGGGCGCTGAAGGTAGGTAACCTGCTACGGAGGACCCGCTCGGCTCGGCCGGGATCGGGTAATCCATGACCACCACGTCAGCCTTGGGGGCGACCGAATGACCGAGGGCCGTAACTTTACTAGTCAGCTTGTCGCTGAATTTGTAGGAGAAGTAGAGCTCCCCCTTGGACTTCCCAGACGGCATGCGCACCGGGTAGGGCACCGTGGACGCCTCGCCGTCGGCGGTGGAGGAGTCGAGGAGCTCCCTCACGGGGACAACGACCTCGCCGACGTGATTGTCGCCGAAGATGCTGTGGTGGCTGCGGACCTTGAAGTGGATGTTGAGGCGGTTCTGCTGGGCAGCGCGCTCGTCAAGGTAAAGCGTGACGTTGAATCTCCAGTTGGGGTTGATGCCGCAGTCGACATCGACGGGGGACTTGGACTCCTGGGGGCTGCTGGGGTTGCCGTCGAGGGAGACGACGACGTAAGTTTTCATTTTGGAGAAGTGGTCCACGTCCTTGAGGTTCCTGGCGTAGAGCACAGCCAGATCCAAGATTCTGCACCCCATTGCTAGCGGAGAGAGAGAAGAATATTTCTGGATGATTACTCCCTGGGAAGGGAGCCAACATAAGGAGGGAGGAGAGGCCGCTCTCTTTTTTAACCAGTCAAAGCCGCCAAGGAGGACGGTTACTCAAAAACCTATGTAGCACGGACACGCTTAATAGGCCTTCGTGTCAGTGTCCAATACACGCATTCGACACGGATGGACACTTGTCTGACACATGGTCAACGTGTGTCCACAATCCAACTCATAGTCAACGCACGGACGTGTGTCCACAATCCAACTCATAGTCAACGCACGGACACGCTCTAGACACATGTGTCATAAATACTGGACCCACGAAAAATTTAACTTAAATTAGCTCTTCACTCAGCCAAGAATGGCCCAAAGAAGCCAGCCCACTTAGGCTGCGTATAGTAATAATTCTGATATCAAAAACTGATTCTGATTAAAATGACTTTTTTTATTCCGTTCCTGGATGAGTTTTGGAGAACCAGAAACGCGTTTGATAACTGCACAAAATTTATTTCAAAAAAATGTTTCTCTTTCTAATTTTTTTCATTTAAGTCAAATAACTATGTGGTTACTTTGTAAAATTTCATCTTAAATGAAGACTAATTTCCAATGCAGACAAAAATAATTTAAAATATATTTACTTTTTAGCATATCATAAATGAAATACAAATTTTAATACATGATGTTTGAAGTTTGATTGAAGCATGAAACACGTTTCCATATTAAGGACTTATTTTTTTTAAATGTTGCGTTGTCCAAATACATACAAACATAACAACCAAATAACAAATTATCTACTGAAAAAAGACCAAATTGTCCTCTTTCATATGAAGTATGAGTCATTCACTATCATTTTGCAACTTCTGTCCTAAATCCAAATGGGTATTTGGCTCTAGCTTCACGTGTAGATGGCCACATTTTGTGACACACGGCTATGATTATATATGTTACCATCCTCATGTTGGATGCCCTTATCTTTTGCAATATTTTTTTTAGAAGAGTGAAATTTAGGAAATCTAGGAAATTTAGGCCCTAATTTATGAAAATGAGGTCAAACTAGCATAATTTAAGCTTGTTCTATTTTAGGAAATTTCTAAATTTTTTATGATTTTTTTTAAAAAAAATTATTTTTATTTTCATTAGGTTGATAGAAAGTGATAAGAAAACTGAAAGGGAAAAGTGAAAGATGTTAGATTTTATTATGTTTTGTGATTGTCAAAAGTGATTCTTTTTTCAGAACCAATTTTTTTTTGTTCTGGATTTTACTCTAAAACTGATTCTGATTTTCTAAAACTGATTCTGGGAACAGAATCAGAATCAGAATTATTTGGGTTACCAAACATGATTCTCATTCTTTACTGTTTCAGGGAACAGAATCAGAGAATGAGAATGGTTATCATACGCAGCCTTACTATCTCATCTCTGGCATTTTATAGAGCCACAAGCTTATCATCTCACTTGGCTCAAATGTGGGACTACTTTGTCCAACTCGAAGGGCTGTTGTTTTCATTTGCGGCTTCTTATAGAGACTTTCTCTTAGTCCCTTTTACTTGCCCACCGATATGAGACTCCAAATTCTACTCTCTCTTTGTATTTGCTCCGAGGAGATCTGCGGACTTTGCTTGGAGGATCTCAGCAACATCACCCTCAACTTCTCCCACGACAAGCACGCGGCAAGATTGCGGAGCATGCATGAACCAAATTTTTTACTGAACTCTAAAAAATACCATCAAACGCATCCTCATGATAGCTAAAACTCAGTGAATTGAGCATCAAACTGATACTCACGGTTGTGTCGCGACCCTCTAAAAAAAATTTTAAATTTTAAAAGGGGTTAACGGATTATTAGGTTAATTAGATTTGACTAACCTAATGCGGACCCTCCCAAGCCCTACCGAGTCGCAACTTTGGTTTTTGTTTAAATGATTTTGAAATTTGGAGTCGCCACTAATCGTTCTTGGTAGGTCGATTAGAAACCTAAATAAATTAGCGGGAGAACTAATTTATTCCTGCGAACCAGAGATTATGAGCTCGGGGACTTGGTTACACTAGTTAATTAAAACTAATGCCCTTTCGGTACCTTAATTTCATGGATATCCTAATCCGGTAACTCAGGCTTGGTTTATTCCTAAAGCTCTAGTAGGGTATTCTCTTTTGTGTTTTTACTTTTTAAATAGGATGCATGGATGGTATATATTTTTATTTGTTATATTTTTTTAAGTGTTAAAGATTCCCTGAAGCCGAAAGAGGGAGTGTGTTAACGACTTCTGTGCAGTATTACGACCTACTCATCTTTTGGGTCTGATGATTCAAAAATTAAATTATAGGAAGTACATGACAGTGAATAAACACCTCCAATGGGAGGTCTAGCATTGGCTTGGCTCTTCCCTTTGGGATTTAAGATACAGGTATTTAAGTTGCAAGTATTTAAACTACTGTAAGTAAAAACCTCCAATGGGAGGCTAAGCATTGGCTTGGCTCTTCCCTTTGGGATTTAAGGTACAGGTATTTAAGTTGCAGGTATTTAACTACTGTAAGTAAAAACCTCCAATGGGAGGCTAAGCATTGGCTTGGCTCTTCCCTTTGGGATTTAAGGTACAGGTATTTAAGTTGCAGGTATTTAACTACTGTAAGTAAAAACCTCCAATGGGAGGCTAAGCATTGGCTTGGCTCTTCCCTTTGGGATTTAAGGTGCAGGTATTTAACTACTGTAAGTAAAAACCTCCAATGGGAGGCTAAGCATTGGCTTGGCTCTTCCCTTTGGGATTTAAGGTGCAGGTATTTAAGTTGCAGGTATTTAACTACTATAAGTAAAAACCTTCAATGGGAGGCTAAGCATTGGCTTGGCTCTTCCCTTTGGGATTTATGGTGCAGGTATTTAAATTGCGGATGGACTTTGTCCTCTCCATTTTGGGGTATGAATTTTTTAAAATGAAATACAACGAATTGATTCAACAATTTGAAATTTGTGCGCGCTTGAGGACTCCACCAAGCCGATTTTGTGCTTCCATAGGATTAACCATTGATATAGAGCTGCGGCTTCCTGACATAAAATAGAGTGAAGTGTTAGTATACAAAATATGTGCTAATCTGCACCTAAAACCAGAAGAGTAGAAAGAGTACTTATCTCCCATTTTTTGGGAGGGATTTCTATAATTGATTTTCGCTCTCTATGTTCCCAATATAGAGAGTTTCTTTTGAATTAAGAGGGACTTTTAGTCACAGATCAGTTGAGAAATCGGTGGACAGCTTAGGAGCTTGTCTGGGCCGATTTTTGCATCTCGACGAGATTTTTGCTGTTGACGTAGAGATATCCTTCTCCTGACATAAAATATGGAAGAAAAAGGAGATGGAGAAAGTGTATACAATTTGTGCTAATTTGCGAGTAAAACCATAAATAAATGAATAAATAAAAACACTTAGCTTGAATTTGTTTGCTCGTTGACGAGGATGAACTCTTGATTTATATTGATCGATGAAGGAATTTGTGATGATAACCCCTAGCTTTAAACTCCCATCATCTTCAAAATTCTCTCTCTTTTGGTATTTTCTTTCTCTCAAAATTTTCTTCAATCTCCCAAAACTCTCTCAAACATCCAAAATTTTCTCTCCAAAAAATTCTCCCAAACACTTCAAATTTTCTCTCTCAAGAATCCTTTCTCAAGCTCACTTCTTCCTCCTTTTATAACCTACTCATCTATCTCCCATTCTAATTTTTCCACTAACTCTATCTTCCATTCTAATTTCTCCACTAACTCTTCTTCATTTTCATCTTCCATTCTCCATCTCTATCTCACATTCTAATTTCTCCACTAACTCTTCTTCATCTTCATCTTCCCTTCTCCATATTTATCTCCCATTCTAATTTCTCCACTAACTCTTCTTAATCTCCATCTTCCCTTCTCTATTCTTATCTTCCATTCTAATTTCTCTACTAACTCTTCTTCATCTCCATCTTCCCTTCTCTATTCTTATCTTATTTTCTCCATCCATTCTTCTCCAACTTCTCTTCTTCATCTCCTCTTCTTCATCTTCCCTTCTCTATTCTTATCTTATTTTCTCCATCCATTCTTCTCCAACTTCTCTTCTTCATCTCCTCTTCTTCATCTTCCCTTCTCTATTCTAATTTATCCACTAACTCTTCTTTTTATTATTTGTAAAATAATCCTTCAAGAGTTAGGTATTTGCACTCTAGTCCTTGAATTTTAAGTATTTACAATTCAGTCCCTGAAAAAAATATATTTCTTTAAGTCCAAATCTCCTCACAATTTTTGACACACCAAAATTTACCACATGTCAAATTTAAGCTCATTTCTTGTCGCTGAAAATAATGCATAATTTAATTAAAGCCCTTTTGCAAAATTAAGTCATTCTGGGTATAATTGGGCCAAGATGAAAATTTAAAATATTAGAAGACAATGTCACAACTCATAAAAAGTGAAAGTTAAAAATAAGTTGACTCAAATTAAATTTTTTTAGGCCCGATTCGAGATTATACTCGTGAAGGAACACGTAACTCGAATTGGATTTTTCTGAATTTGCGATGGCCAATATGAAAATAGATTTAAAATAAAAATATTAACTATCTTTGTGTATTTTTTGGCCTCAAATGTTATTTTTCCAAAATTTTCAAATATTTTTGTATTTTTTTTAAAAAAAATTAAAATATATATAATATGAAAAATTATTTTTTGGTCAAAATTCGTTCCCTAGGCTTGGCTAAGGTTCCCAAAGTTGATTTTTCAATTTTATGAATTTTTATGGATTTTCTATTAATTTTCGAAAATAAATAAATAAAAAATACGTAAAAATACTGAAAATATGAAAAATCGTTTTTTGGTCAAAATTGGTTCCCTAGGCTTGGCTAAGGTCCCCAAAGTTGATTTTTCAATTTTATGAATTTTTATGGATTTTTTATTACTTTAGCAATAGAAAAAATGATTAAAAATCAGGTGTCAACAGGTTGCTCGTTAGTTTTGAGTGTAGCCACTCTTTCCAAAAGAAAATACAGCCAACCAACTTGTAGAGATCATCAAGGTGAATCCTCGTTAACTGTTTGATTGTTTTCTCCATTCAAGTGTTCTAAGGATTTAATCAAGGACCTTTTGTATCAAATTAATTTGATTGAAATATTCGTAAAGATAATAATTTTTCATGTATATATAAAAATATATATTTAATATACAACGTGTCCCAATGTGTCGGAATTTTCAATTTTTAGAAAATGACGTGTCGGAGTGTCGTGTCGTATCGCGTGTCACGTGTACGTGTCGGTGCTACTTAGTCTAAAATGTCCAACATAATTAAATTAATGAACTAGTCAATCGGGGCACGTCGCGTTTGGAACAAGCCAAGTTGGAGTTTTTCTTCAGAAGACTAGTCTCGATTTTGATCTTTCAAATTGGACTAATCATTAAATATTGGCATATACGAACTGTCCAAATCATATATTATATGAATAAAGAAGGAATCAAAATAAATAATTTTAAGATGATACCATACATAGCGTGTCCTCGTTACCCATTTCATTTCATGTAATTCGTCTTTTATATATATACTTCTTATATGCTGCAGGAGATATGGAATGTTAGAAATTGGATCACCATTCTAACACTCCTCTTCGATCCAATTTCGAGAAATGTCAAACATGCTCCATAGCGTCTCGAACTTTGTGAGTATTACAAAGGGAGAAGGAGAAATTGGATCTTCATTTTAACAGGGCGTAGGACTTGGACGGGCGTAAAGGCCACTGATGGGTATACATGCTAGTTTTTGGTTTATATGCTAGTTTATGGAAAAAGATTTGAGGAAAGAAACAATGATGGGTCTCTGGGAAATATCGTCAGCAAGGGAGCACAAGGAAAATGAAAAAATATTCTACATATTTCTATTCTAGAAATTGGATCACCATTTTAACATAGATGAATATTTCTGTTTGAGTTTGTGAATGCTTCATAGGAAGCTAGCCAACATTAAAGATGGAGGAGAGGACCACGCAGTTCGATGCGGCTAAGGACTCTTCCACCCACGGGTTACCCCCTTTCAACGCGGTCCCTCTCTACGCGGTTAAGGACCCTTCAACGCACTCCCTGTCACCCCTTCCCCTCTTTTCAACGCAGTCCCTATCGACACGGTGGTCGGCAAGCCATGACGACAATATCCGTCTCCACTCATCGTATGACAAATGTCACACGAGCCCACCTTTAAAAAAAAAAAGCTCTCTCTCCTCTCTCTCCTTTGCCTGACCTCTCTGACCTCTCACCCTCTCTCTTCTTCACCTGACCCCTTTTCCCTTCTCTGAACTCGAGCCCAAGCCACTGACATTACGGGCCACGGTAAAGAGCACACTCGGAATCTTTGTCAACTAGCTCACCGCCAATGAATCCTATCCCTTCATTCACCAATGTCTTCTCCGTCCCAATCGCAAAGCTCAAGCCTAAGGCTCGCGGCCGCCGTGGCTGTTGTCGCGACCTAAAATTCATTTTTTTAGGTTAATGGATTACCAGATTAATTGATTAAATTAACTAATCTAGTTCGAGCTCTCCCAAGCTCTACCAAATCATGACTTTGGATTTTTGTTCAAATGGTTTTAAAATTTGAAGTCGCCACTAATCATTTTTGGTAGGTTGATTAGAAACCTAAGTAAATTAATGGGAGAACTAAATTACTTCTACGAACCAGAGATTATGAGTTCGGGAACTTGGTTACACTAGTTAATTAAAACTAATGCCCTTTCGGTACCTTAATTTCATAGATATCCTAATTTGGCAACTCAGGCTTGGTTTATTCCTAAGACTCTAGTGGAGTGTTCTCTTTTTGTATTTTCACTTTTTTAAATGGAATATACATGAGTGACATTTTTTTTTTGCATTTTCAAAATATTAAGTATTTCCCTGAAGCCGAAAGAGGGAGTGAGTTAACGACTTCTGTGCAGTGCTGCGAGTTACTCATTTTGGGGTTTAGTGATTCAAAAATTAAATTACAGGAAGTAAATAACAATAAATAAAGACCACCAATGGATAGCTCAGCATTGGCTTGGCCCTCTCCTTTAGGGTTTAAGGTGTAGAAATTTAAATTGCAGAAATTTAAAATGACCTCCAGTGAGTGGGCTCTGCCCTTCACATTCTGGGGTTTAAATTCTTTAAAATAAAACGAATTGATTTGACAATTCAGGCCAAAATTCATCGACGGATCAATTGAAAATTTAATGGGCACTCAAGAGCTCGTCAGCGCCAATTTTACACCTCCATGGGATTTACCGTTGACTTGGGGTTGTCCTTTGCCTGACATAAAAATATGGAGAAATGGAGTAATGGAGCAAATATGATTTAATTCACATTAAAAATTAGAACAATGAAAGAGGCACTTAGCTTCAATGGCATTATGAAAAGTGCTTGATGGATATAATTGGTTCTTGCCTGAAATCAAATATGGGGAAATGAGAGAAGAGTAGAAAATTTGAGCTAGTTCATACTAAAAAATCAAAGAGAATAGAGAGACACTTAGTTTCAAATCTGGGATGAATTCTTGATTTATGTTGATTGATGAAAAAATTGATGATGATAACCCTCTAGCTTTAAACTCCCATCATCTTCAAAATTCTCTCTCTCTTTTTGGTATTTTCTTTCTCTCAAATTTTTCTTCAATCTCCCAAAACCCTCTCAAACATCCAAAATTTTCTCTCCAAAAAATTCCCCATCTCAAGCTCACTTCTTCCTCCTTTTATAATCCACTCATCTACCTCCCATTTTAATTTTTCCACTAACTCTATCTCCCATTCTAATTTCTTCACTAACTCTTCTTCATTTTCATCTTCCCTTCTCCATCTCTATCTCACATTTTAATCTCTCCATTAACTCTTTTTCATCTTCATTTTCCCTTCTCCATATTTATCTCCCATTCTAATTTCTCCACTAACTCTTCTTCATCTCCATCTTCCCTTCTCTATTTTTATCTTATTTTCTCCATCCATTTTTCTTCATCTTCTCTTCTCCATCTTTCATTCTCTATTCTTATCTTATTTTCTCCATCCATTCTTCTCCATCTTCTCTTCTCCATCTCCTCTTCTCCATCTTCCCTTCTCTATTCTAATTTCTCCAGTAACTCTTCTTTTTGTTATTTGCAAAATAATCCTTCAAGAGTTAGGTATTTGCACTCTAGTCCTTGAATTTTAATAATTTACAATTTAGTCCCTAAAAAAAATATTTCTTTAAGTCCAAATCTTCTCACAATTTTTGACACAATTCACCGCATATCAAATTTAAGCTTATTTCTTATTACTGAAAATAATGTAAAATTTAATTAAAGTCCTTTTTGTAAAATTGTGTCATTCTGGATATAATTGTGCCAAGATGAAAATTTAGAATATTAGAGAACAATGTCACGACTCCAGAAATACCAAAATCGAAAATTACGAATTTTCTACAATTTTTACAATTAATTTAAAAATGGGATTAACAAGGTAACACCCGATTCAAAAATATTTTTTTTTGCAGATTTTCTTTGGCCAAAATGGAAAGAAAATTAAAAGAAAAATGTTGACTATTTATTCATATTTTTGTGACTTCAAATGCCATTTTATTTATTAAATATTTTCCTAATTTACTAAAAATATTAAAAAACGCAAAAAAATATTAAAAATTATTTTTTGGTCAAAATTGGTTCCCTAGGCTTGGCCAAGGTCCCCAAAGTTGATTTTTCAATTTTATGAATTTTTATGGATTTTCTATTAATTTTCGAAAATAAAAATACCGAAAAATACTGAAAATATGGAAAATATTTTTTTGGTCAAAATTGGTTCCCTAGGCTTGGCCAAGGTCCTCAAAATTGATTTTTTAATTTTATGAATTTTGATGGACTTTATATTAACTTTAAAAGAGAAAAGATCACTAAAAATCAGGTGTCAACAGCTGTAGAGCTCCAACCTCCCCCGTAAAAGTTCTCAACGCGGTCAAGGAACCCCCCCTGCAAAGTTCTCATAAAGATCCCTATATAATGTTGACTTAGGCATAGTGGGATGTCATGTTCACATAACACCTAGGTACTTGTGGGGATTTAAACATAAATTAGATATTTGAATATGGGGGGTAAAAAGTAGGGAGGAACACCTAGCATTTGTCAATTTCACATTAATTAAAAAATGTCCCCGTCAGCTACAGCAAACTACCCACCCTTGCTGTTGACAAGTGTTTTTTAATCATCTTTTCTCTTTTAAAATTAATAAGAATATCCTTAAAAATTCATAAAATTAAAAAATCAACTTTGGAGACCTTGGCCAAGCCTAGAGAACCAATTTTGATCAAAAAATAATTTTTCGTATTTTCAGTATTTTTCGATATTTTTATTTTCGAAAATTCATAAAACAAATCAAGAAAAAATGAGAAAATTGATAAATAAACTTTGGAAGCCTTGGCCAAGCTTAGGCAACCATTTTTGAGTAAAAAATAATTTTTCGTATTTTTTTTAAAATATATTTTTTAGAAATTAGAAAAATATTTAATAAATAATAGCATTTGAGGCCACAAAAATACATTAAAATAGTCAATATTTTTCTTTTAAATCCCTTTTCATGTTGGCCATCGCAAATTTAAAAAATCAAATTCGGGGTCGTTTATTCCTTCACCAGCATAATCTCGAATCGGACCTAAAAAATTTCAATTTGAGTCAATTTATTTTCATTTTTCATTTTTAGGAGTTTTGACATTGTTCTCTACTAATTCAAATTTTCATCTTGGCCCAATTATACCTAGAATGACTCAATTTTACAAAAAGGGATTTAATTAAATTTTGCATTATTTTCAATAGCAAAAAATGAGCTTAAATTCAACATGCGGTAGGTGTGTCCAAAATTGTGAGGAGATTTAGACTTAAAGAAATATTTCTCTAGGGGCTGAATTGTAAATACTTAAAATCTCATGGACTAGAGTACAAATACCTAACACTTGAGGGATTATTTTGTAAATAACAAAAAGAAGAGTTAGTAGAGAAATTAGAATAGAGAAGGGAAGATGGAGAAGAGGAGATGGAGAAGAAAAGAAAAGATAAAGAAAATAAGATGAGAGTAGAGAAGGGAAGATGGAGACGAGAAAAAGTTAGTAGAATGGGAGATAGATATGGAGAAAGGAAGATGAATATGAAGAAGAGTTAGTGGAGAAATTATAATGTGAGATAGAGATGAAGAAAGGAAGATGAAGATGAAGAAGAGTTAGTAGAGAAATTAGAATAGGAGATAGAGTTAGCGAAAAAATTAGAATGGGAGATGGATGAATATTCTATAAAAGGAGAAAGAAGTGAGTTTGGGAGGGGGAATTTTTTTGGGGAGAAAATTTTGAATGTTTGAGAGGGTTTTGGGAGATTGAAGAAAAATTAAAGAGAAAGAAAATACCAAAAAGAGAAAGAAAATTTTGAAGATGGTGGGAGTTTAAAGTTAGGAGTTATCATCACCAATTCCTTCATCGATCAACATAAATCAAGAGTTCATCCTCGTCAACGAGCAAGCAAATTCGAGCTAAGTGTTTTTATTTATTCATTTATTTGTGGTTTTAGTCTCAAATTAGCACAAATTGTATACACTTTCTCCATCTCCATTTTTCCCATATTTTATGGTAGGTAAAAAAAAGGGACAACACCGTATCAACGATAAATTCCATAGAGGTGCAAAGTGAGCCCAAACAAATTTCAAAGTGCTCATCAAATTTGCAGCCGACCCGTCAATGGATTTTAGTTCAAATTGTTGAAACAATTTGTTGTATTTTATTTTGAAGAGCTAAAACCCCAGAATGGAGAGGCAAAGCACATCCACTGGAGGTCATTTATTTTTTGCAATTTAAATTCATGTACTATCAAACCCCAAAAGGAAGAGCCAAGCCAATGCTAGGCCGACCATTGGAGGTTTTTACTTACTGCAATTTAAATTCCTGCACTATTAAACCCCAAAGGGAAGAGCCAAGCCAACGCTAGGCCACCCATTAGAGGTTTTTACTTACTGCAATTTAAATTCCTGCACCATCAAACCCCAAAGGGAAGAGCCAAGCCAATGCTAGGCCGCCCATTGGAGGCTTTTACTTACTATTATTTAAATTCCCGCAATTTAATTCCTGCACCATTAAACCCCAAAAAAGAAGAGCCAAGCCAAGCCAAGCCAAGGCTGGGCCATCCATTGGAGGTCTTTATTTACTGTCATTGACTTCCTGCCGTTTAATTTTTGAATCGCCAGACCCCAAAGTGAGTAAACTGTAACACTGCACAGAAGTCGTTAACACACTCCCTCTTTCGGCTTTAGGGAATTTTTAACACTTTGAAAATAAAAAAAAATACCACCTATGCATCCTATCTAAAAAGTGAAAATGCAAAAAGAGAACACCCCATTAAAGTTTTAGGAATAAACCAAGCTTGAGTTGCCAAATTAGGATATCCATGAAATTAAGGTACCGAAAGGGCATTAGTTTTAATTAACTAGTGTAACCAAGTCCCCGAACTCATAATCTCTGGTTCGTAGAAGTAATTTAGTCCTCCCGCTAATTTACTTAGGTATCTAATCAACTTACCAAAAATGATTAGTGACGACTCCAAATTTTAAAACCATTTGAACAAAAACCAAAGTTGCGATCCGGTAGGACTTGGGAGGGTCCGTATTAGGTTAATTCATCTAATAAATCCAATAATCCGTTAACCCGATCAAAAACAAATTCTTAGGGTTGCGACACCTACATTGTCACTTCCATGCCTCGTCCTCACACTTGTACTTTTTAAAGAGAAGGATGGCCAAAGAGCAAATGTGGCAAAGTTTAAGCCAAAAAGCGCTGAGTTAAAGAGTAATGCTAAGGGTTGAGCTGAGCTAAAAAGAGTAAGCAAAGAGAAAAAAAAAAAAGAGTGAACCTACTCAAAATCTTACAAACACCTTTGAGCTACTTGGGCTACCAACACCACTGCTCCTTTTGTGTTTGTTTATGATCACTTAAATAGCCTAATCATTCATACAAGTGTAAGAGCAGCGCTCGTGTCCTGCTAGTGCGATCTATTGTAGTATAGGAATGACACGTGCCAATTATAATCTTCAATGTTTATTATTAGTGGAATCCGACCGATGTTAAGGCTGTTGGAATTGTAGCAAAATGGGGCATTGTAGAAAGGATTATATTAGGCTGAAAAAAAGAGAAAGGTAAAGAAACTAGAGTTGAATCTATAGCTATAGTTAACAGTTATTCATATAATATTAATTTTATCTTGTCTATCATTGAGGATTCGTTGTTTGACCAATGAATTATGGATTATAGTTGTTCTTTTCATGTTACACCAAACAAGAATTGATTTATTACTTATCAATACATGGATAGTAGTGGGGGTGTGCAACTAGACCGGGTTAACCCTCTACCCGAATTGGACCACTTCAAAAAATAAGATCATGAATCGATTTCCGTTCAAACCAATCCGAGAACCAGTTCCAATTTTCAAGAACCGATTGAAATCGATTTGGTTCCTAATTTTAGATAAAGACCCACTTGAACCAGTTTATAGAATCAATTTTTAGATGCTATTTAAGAAAAATTAAGTGACTAAGTCTTTGCTAAATTAGCTTACCGGCCACAACCTTACCTTACGTAGTATGTTCACCTAAGGGAACAAGTAATCTTAAGATTCTTCTTTTCTCTTAGTGTTATGTGATCTAATGTCTAAACTCATTTAGCACCAGGAAGTATTTACATCTGTAAACACAAATTCCTTTTTTTTTCAAATATGCAAAGTTGATTGATTGAGTAGTATATATCTCTCTTTGTCAAATTTAGTTGTGCATTGTCAAAGTCGTGGTTTATGAGGAAACTCTTCGTGCTCAATTTGATATATACCCCTTCTTTTCTCTCTCACTCCTCTTTTTATTGAGCTTTTGTAAGTGAACTTTGAAGGCTTCATGTAATCGAAAGGTTCTATTTTTATTCTTGCATTTAGGGAAACTTGGATGACTATAGAACCAAATTGAAAAATAGAACCGATTCCAAAACAGGTTCCAGGATAAACAGGTGTCGCGACCCTCTAAAAAAATTTTAAATTTTAAAAGGGGTTAACGGATTATTAGGTTAATTAGATTTGACAAACCTAACGCGGACCCTCCCAAGCCCTTCCGAATCGCAACTTTGGTTTTTGTTTAAATGATTTTGAAATTTGGAGTCGCCACTAATCGTTCTTGGTAGGTCGATTAGAAACCTAAATAAATTAGCGGGAGAACTAATTTATTCCTGCGAACCAGAGATTATGAGCTCGGAGACTTGGTTACACTAGTTAATTAAAACTAATGCCCTTTCGGTACCTTAATTTCATGGATATCCTAATTCGGCAACTTAGTTTATTCCTAAGACTCTAGTAGGGTATTCTCTTTTGTGTTTTCACTTTTTAAATAGGATGCATGAATGGTATATACTTTTATTTGTTATATTTTTTTAAGTGTTAAAGATTCCCTGAAGCCGAAAGAGGGAGTGTGTTAACGACTTCTGTGCAGTATTACGACCTACTCATCTTTTGGGTCTGATGATTCAAAAATTAAATTATAGGAAGTACATGACAGTGAATAAACACCTCCAATGGGAGGCTTAGCATTGGCTTGGCTCTTCCCTTTGGGATTTAAGGTACAGGTATTTAAGTTGCAGGTATTTAAACTACTGTAAGTAAAAACCTCCAATGGGAGGCTAAGCATTGGCTTGGCTATTCCCTTTGGGATTTAAGGTACAGGTATTTAAGTTGCAGGTATTTAACTACTGTAAGTAAAAACCTCCAATGAGAGGCTGAGCATTGGCTTGGCTCTTCCCTTTGGGATTTAAGGTACAGGTATTTAAGTTGCAGGTATTTAACTACTGTAAGTAAAAATCTCCAATGGGAGGCTAAGCATTGGCTTGGCTCTTCCCTTTGGGATTTATGGTGCAGGTATTTAAATTGCGGATGGACTTTGTCATCTCCATTCTGGGGTATGAATTCTTTAAAATGAAATACAACGAATTGATTCAACAATTTGAAATTTGTGCGCGCTTGAGGACTCCTCCAAGCCGATTTTGTGCTTCCATAGGGTTGACCATTGATATAGAGCTGCGGCTTCCTGATATAAAATAGAGTGAAGTGTCAGTATACAAAATATGTGCTAATCTGCACCTAAAACCAGAAGAGTGGAAAGAGTACTTATCTCCCGTTTTTTTGGGAGGGATTTCTATAATTGATTGTCGCTCTCTATATTCCTAATATAGAGAGTTTCTTTTGAATTAAGAGGGGCTTTTAGTCACAGATCAGTTGAGAAATCGGTGGACAGCTTAGGAGCTTGTCTTGGTCGATTTTTGCATCTCTACGAGATTTTTGCTGTTGACATAGAGATATCCTTCTCCTGACATAAAATATGGGAAAAAAGGAGATGGAGAAAGTGTATACAATTTGTGCTAATTTGCGAGTAAAACCATAAATAAATGAATAAATAAAAACACTTAGCTCAAATTTGCTTGCTCGTTGACAAGGATGAACTCTTAATTTATATTGATCGATGAAGGAAATTGTGGTGATAACCCCTAGCTTTAAACTCCCATCATCTTCAAAATTCTCTCTCTTTTGGTATTTTCTTTCTCTCAAATTTTTCTTCAATTTCCCAAAACTCTCTCAAACATCCAAAATTTTCTCTCCAAAAAAGTTTTTTTTCTCAAGCTCACTTCTTCCTCCTTTTATAATCTACTCATCTATCTCCCATTCTAATTTTTTCACTAACTCTATCTCCCATTCTAATTTCTCCACTAACTCTTCTTCATTTTCATCTTCCATTCTCCATCTCTATCTCACATTCTAATCTCTCCACTAACTCTTCTTCATCTTCATCTTCCCTTCTCCATATTTGTCTCCCATTCTAATTTCTCCACTAACTCTTCTTCATCTCCATCTTCCCTTCTCTATTCTTATCTTATTTTCTCCATCTATTCTTCTCCAACTTCTCTTCTTCATCTCCTCTTCTCCATCTTCCCTTCTCCATTCTAATTTATCCACTAACTCTTCTTTTTGTTATTTGTAAAATAATCCTTCAAGAGTTAGGTATTTGCACTCTAGTCCTTGAATTTTAAGTATTTACAATTCAGTCCATGAAAAAATATATTTCTTTAAGTCCAAATCTCCTCACAATTTTTGACACACCAAAATTTACCACATGTCAAATTTAAGCTCATTTCTTGCCGCTGAAAATAATGCAAAATTTAATTAAAGCCCTTTTGCAAAATTGAGTCATTCTGGGTATAATTGAGCCAAGATGAAAATTTAAAATATTAGAAGACAATGTCACAACTCATAAAAAGTGAAAATTAAAAATAAGTTGACTCAAATTAAATTTTTTTAGGCCCGATTCGAGTTTATACTCGTGAAGGAACATGTGACTCGAATTGGATTTTTTTGAATTTGCGATAGCCAATATGAAAATAGATTTAAAATAAAAATATTAACTATCTTTGTGTATTTTTTTTTGCCTCAAATGTTATTTTTCCAAAATTTTCAAGTATTTTTGTATTTTTTAAAAAAAATTAAATATATATATGAAAATTTATTTTTTGTTCAAAAATGGTTGCCTAGGCTTGGCCAAGGCTTCCAAAGTTGATTTTGCAATTTTCTCATTTTTTCTTTATTTTTCATGAATTTTCGAAAATAAAAATACTAAAAAATACTGAAAATATGAAAAATCATTTTTTGGTCAAAATTAGTTCTCTAGGCTTGGCCAAGGTCCCCAAAGTTAATTTTTCAATTTTATGAATTTTTATGGATTTTTCAAAAAATAAAAATGCCGAAAAATACTGAAAATTTTTAAAAGAGAAAAGATGATTAAAAATCAGGTGTCAACAACAGGCTAGGATCTCGGTTCCAAAATTGAGAACCAATTATAACAGGGTTGGGTTTAGGGTTTATGTCTAAACCCGACCCACTCGACCCATGCTCACCCCTAGATAGTAATAAAGTGCAGTTGGAAAACAATGCTCAATGCGATATTGTATGTGTTAGTACTATTAGAATTAGAGTGTATGATGATATTGTGAGGATATTGACCGGAGTTGGCCATATTCTAGAGTTGAAGAAAAATTTGATTTTCTTGAGTGCCTTGGATTCAATCAGGCGTTAATATTCTTTAGAATGCGTTGTTCTGAAAATTATTCGAGGTACCTTGGTGATAATGAAGGGAATTAGGCACAATGGCCTATATGAGCTTCAAGGTGAGACAATAATGGATTTTGCTGCGGAGACATAGATGCATCTGTTCAAGAGTTTGAATTGTGGCATATATGTTTGGGGTACATTAGCAAGAGAAGCTTGAACGTTTTAAGTGAAAGAAAATTACTATGGTTATATTGCGGACGAACTAAATATATGCAGGTGCTGCGATTTAGATCAACAATAGAAAGTGCAATTTAATGCGACTGTCAAATAAACCACGAAAATTGCGAAATTAATTCATTTAGATGTTAGCAGGCTATTGCGATTTCCGTCGAGGAAGATGGCCAAATTTATACTAACAGTTGTGGATGACTGCTCAAGGAGGACGTAAGTGTTTGTGCTTAGGCATAAGTTTGATGCTATTGTTAGGATCAGACAGTTGAGAGCGTTGACCGAAAAGGAGACTAGGAAGACAATCAAGCATGTGCGGACCGACAAAAGTATGAAATTTTGCTTAGAGATATTAAATGAATTATGCATGAAGGTAGGCATGGTGAGATACCGCACTAATGCCAATGAACCACAACATGCTACAGAGTTGATAAGCATAACATTGCTAGAGACAGCCCATAAAATACTCTATAGTGCTTGTATGGTTAGGAGATTTCTAGCGGATGTGCTAAGTACGGTGAACTACCTGGTAAATAGATCCTTATCAAGTGCAATTGAATGTTAGACTCCTGAAGAAGTGGGATCAGGTAATGTTACTGATTATTCTGTTATTAGAATATTTAGTTGCCTATGCTATATTTGAGTAAGTGATGGTAAGCTCGGTAGAAGGGCAAAAAAATGCATCTTCCTAGACTACGCATAAGGTGAATGTGGTGATCGATTATGGTGTCCGAAATTAAATTCACCTGTTATTAGTAGAGATGTGTTATTTTTCCTACTTCTCTCTCAAAGAAAAGTTCATTTCCATTTGTAGAGTTGAATTGGCATAAACGAAAAAAGACACATGAACCGAAGCGATACATGAACTCAAGAGATTCATGGGCTTAAGAGATAAGAGATATATGAACTGAAGAGACATGAACTCGAGATTTCATGAATATCTCGTTATGCTCACTTTCGTTGTACCATTAAACATAATTACAATATGTTTAACTCTGAGAAAATGTGGATGAAAGTGATCTACGGACGGTGTGTGTAAACCTTCTTCTGCAAAATTGGGTTGAATGAGGGAAAGATTCCTCAGCATATTTCTTTGTCATTCGACCATTTAGCAAAAAAATTTCGACCCAGATTAGCCAAATTCCCCATCTACGTGCAATCGGAGATTCGCAGTTGAAAGAAGAGCATAATTAAACATATTGCAATTTCCCATCATCTCCCAATTAAAAGAAAAATTATCATAAAGGTCCTAAACCAATTATTATTATGTCAATTCAGCCCCTTTTTTGTTATCAAGTGATTCATAAACTTTTTTGCGTTTGACATAATTTTTTTTGTATTTGTGTCAATTCAGTTCATCCGATCAATTTTGGCCAAAAATCGCTAATGTGGCGCAGCCAACGCTGACGTGACAATTATTAATAATATTTTTATGATTTTTTATTTATTTTTCATTTTTAATTTTCTTTCTCTTTGTTTTTTCCTTTCCCTTCTTTCTCCAATTGATTGTTGAGGTTGACCGTGCCACTGGGGCGTCCGACCGCCGATCATCGACCCTTCGAGAGAGGGGTTTTCGGTCCGCGCTCTCCATTCGAGCCAGATGTGGCCCTTCGAGAGTGGAAAAGGAAAGGAGGAGGAGGAGGAGGAGGAAGGTTTTGGGTTTTTGTTTTGGCCAGAGAGACAACGAGGAGGGGTTCCAACGGGCATTTACCCTGTTTTTACAACTTTGCCCCTCATCAAATAGGAAAGTGGATCATACGTAGGTGGTCAAAACAAAAATTACAACGGCTACCTCCGCAACAGTCAATAGTCAATACGGAGGATTTATTTTATTTTGTTTGAATACTACAAAACAAATTTATATATCTATCTATTGCTTAGTATATATCGAATTGAAATTCAAAATATATACATTTCATGGGACCAATTTTTTACAAAAGGGTAACCAATCATCTATTAAAGCGGTAAAAAAAAATCACAAAATCAAAGTTGTAACTTTTATAATTAATAAAGGCCGTTGGTCATCTTAATCACATATTTTGATGGGCTACAACTTAAACTCTTTTGATGATCTTCTAGAGGGATGGGGAGAGAGAGAATTTTACTTGCAAATGTTAAGGCACTGTATGCAGCCAAATATTTGATTTTGGAATTCTTACAACAAGAAAGTCACCATGGATTTTGCACAAATCAATAGAAATTAGGAAAAATTTCAAAAAAAAAACCCCCAAATGTTCTTATTTTCTCAAATAAGTACCTAAAATAAACTTTGTTTCAAATAATAAAGAGCCTAAAATGTTATTATTATCTCGAAGAATAGCCTAACGTGGCTATAGTTATTTTAAATGAGGGCTTGACCTTGTCGGCCTGCTAAATTTTCAACCAATCAAGGGCATTTTTTTTTGTCAAAATGTAAATTTAATTTAATTTTTTGTTAAATTAAATTTTTAAAAAAAATTTAAAAAAAATCACAGGCGAGAGGTTGCCGCCCCATAGCCAATGGGGATAGTAGTGATGGCCATCGGGGTCGCTGACACCTTGGCAAGGGACGTAGCCCTCTCTGGGCTCAAGTGAGGGGTGGTCGACGAGGTCGCTATCAACCCCGACGGCCACAACTGCTACCTTGGCAATGGGGATAGCAACGCTGCGCTTTTTTTTTTTAAATCTCTTAAAAAATAGAAAAATAAAAAATAAAATAGTAAATAACCAAAATGCCGCTAACTAAAGTGACTCGTGCCTTTTTGTAGATTAATATAGTTACTTCATGCCCTTATTTAAAACAATGTGTACTTCAAACTCTTTTTTGACACAATGAGAGTATTTCGGGCTCTTATTTGAAACAAGCTCTACTTTGAGTTCTTATTTGAAAAAATAAAGACATTTTGAGCCCTTTTTTGAAATTTTTTCTAGAAATTATGACGGCAAAAAAAAATTACCATCACTTTGATCCTTGAACTAGTTCTTGTTGGAAACCGTGTCCTTTAAAACGTTCAACATAATTAAATTAATTAACGACGCTGGTGTTCATTCGTAATGGAGAATTATGTGCTTGCCCTCTTAATATATTTTGATATAGAGAAAAAAAAATAATGCCAATTGATCTATCTAAATTAATCTCTCTGAAAATTGCTATAATCATGTCATAGAGTATCGATACACGGCTCAATTTGGGTGGTGCATGAATTTATTCTCCACATCTTGTGAATTGTTGCATGATAATTAAGTTCAGTGACATTGATCGGCTCGGGTTATAATGTGTTTATAAAGAGGTAATCGAGTTTCGATTTCCTTGGGGAGATGACAATGCTACTTGAAGAGATTAGGAATAAATTTCCATGCAATCATTTGTCAAGACGACGTTCTATTTGAGAAACCACAACATCAGTCGACATTAATAAAGAAGCGCAACGTCTTTCATTCAAAGTAATCTCGAGGATCATGATCACCATCTCATCCACGGAGACGTGAACCCGCAAGATTCACATGTGTCAAGCCGAATATTCGAATATAGTCCATGTTGATACAAACAACGACAACAAGAAGTGCAAAAGAAAAGAAAAGCTAGAAGCAAGGAATAACATATTCGATGTGCATTTTGCATCGAATCTATCTTCTAATGAAGCAATGAATAACATTTCCCGAACCATTAATAACCTTGTCTTGATCTCCTTTGAGCACAAATCCAAAGGAAGATTCACTTATATGGGCTGGGAGTAAAACAGGACAATACACAGTCAAAGAGGCCTACCACAGCATGCAGCCAGCAATACACCAACAGAACCCCAATGAAGCTTCCTCATCTTACCAAAATTCCCAAATCTCTCTGGATTAACATTTGGAAACTAAACACCCTGCCAAAAATCAAAATTTTCTTATGGAGTTTATGCCAAAACAGCTTAGCTACTTGAGAGAATCTTTACAAAAGAAAGCTCATACCTGACCCCCTCCGTCCCTTCTGTCATCAGTGCCCGGAAACCACAGAACAGCTACTCCTTCTTTGTAGCTGGACAAACGACATATGGACAGACCCGCGACTGAATATCAGCATCTCCAGCAGTGAAATTTCAAGGCTTGATAACTGGGTAATGGAAGTAATGCAACAAAGAGAGACAGCACCAACGGTGGAGTTAATAGCTGGTGTCTTGTAGAGCTTATGGAAGGTCCGAAACAAATTCATCTTTGAATCCGGCAAGCCAAATCTGCATGCTATCATCACCGACGCCATTGATTTAGGAAAATAAAAAATATTCAAACTTTGGAACCCAGAGGCAAAAAACCGAGCAACTCGAAGGAGTACCTCACCCAAGCAATGGAGACCACCGGAGAAAGGCTCTTCGAATTTTGACGTTGATGGGTCGCTAGTGGAAGGGGAAACGGAGGGAGCCGTAGCTGGAATTTTTCGGGATTCCTCTGGACGAGATATCGTGGGATTCGCCAGATGGGAAATTTGCCTCGTCACCGTTGGCGATTGAAGCCCTAGCTTTGCGTTCTGCACTGGTGTACTTGGAAGCTAAAGCTAACACATGTGGAAAGACAGAGATCTGCAGGTAGCGATAAGTACCGACAGCTTATTAGCCTTCCAGCTGATTATGGGCCCTGACCCGAGCCCGTGGATGCTACGGGCTGCAATAGATGACCGCAAGGAGAGGCTAGCCCTCGTGAAGCAAAATCAAATTGCCGATTGGCTTGCAAAAGCATAATCCACCCAGGCCATTATGGCACCTTTTATACTTTGAAACCTATGGCCTAGGTTATTTGATCAATGAATTGCTTATTTCCGACCAAATAATAATAATAATAATAATAACCTTAAGTCGAACATACCTTGAGTAGGTCCAATCGTTCCTCTGTCAAGGCCCAATCCATTTTAGTTCATCTGTAGCCATCGTTGGCCTTCCTCTTTCTTCAATTCAATTTTGATTATCTAACTAGTCCTCTTTTCCATGTCATTGTCCATCTCTCTATGGTTTTGGTATTGACCAAGCATATAAACTACATGCAATTTCCCATTTTATTCCACATTTTCTCAGTGAATGCGACTATGAATGAACTACGCTTAATAGTATTAGAGGTTAAAATTTAATGAGTCGACAATCCATTGCAAGAAAAAAAAAAAACAACAAAGGCTTACTTCGCAACCTCGAGGTGACATTTTTCTATAGAATTTCTATGGAATTCATAGAAATCAAGAAATCCTTTCTCTTTCGACCCGGAAATTAAAGGTGTCTGTTGAGATAAAATCCGCTACGAGACGGGAAACAACTCGACTCCGGAAATGTATGTTGATCCTGTTCATGTCGTGCTTTGTTATGAAATCACTGTCGAAGAAATGGTTGGGGCAAGTTGGTCTGGGTGTCTGAAAATGACTCTGTCGGTACGTTGCAATGCCCCCACCGTGTTGCCGTGACCCATCATCTACATGCAACATCAAATGAACATTAAGCAGCCCCAGCATCTTTTTCTTTTCCAAAAATTGACAAAACAAAATTATTGTAGCTCAAAAAGAAAATCATCCGTGCGGACATTAGTTGATCAACGACCCCTATACATACCCAATTGCCTAATCGATATGTATGTTCTTGTATCGTTCTTCGAGTACTAATTTATGGCTTGGATTCATCATATTGGGCTTAGAGATTACTTATGTATTCAATTTCGAAACTCAGTGGAGTACCGTTCCACGTTGTTTACTTGATTTTTCATGAGAGTTAATGACATAAATAGTGCATGAACTTTAACCCAATATTTAACGTGGTCCATGAACTTTTAATTTGTTCAATGTGGTGGTCCATAAACTTTAATCAATATGCAATGTAGTCCCCGAAATTTTATTTTGTTAAATTTAGTCCGGCTTAGTTCCTGAACTATATGAAAATATTCAACGTCGTCTTTCCGTTAAATTCAAGTTCATGGACAATATCTAACACCTTCATATAGCATAAGGAGTAAATTGAACATGTATCAAAGTTTAAACAAATTAAAAGGTCAATGATCATATTACATATTGATTCAAAATTCATAGATTATTTATGTCATTTTTTCTTTTTATGGGTGATCGGAAATACTTTCTACTTCTAGTTTAGAATTTACCAAATTGGTGATTTATTTTTCCCCTCTCTTTTCGGCCGCCGGAAGTGCACGACTAGTAAGTATGACCAATTGACATGAAATGGTGAGCCCCCACCCGCAAAGGACGGTCGAGTTCGCCGGCTCCACGGGGGAATTTGGGACCAGTGGCACTAGCCGCCAGAGTCAATCGAGGCCCGTCACGTTTGGAACAAGCAAAGTTGGAGTTTTTCTTCGGAAGACTAGTCTCGATTTTGATATTTCAAATTGGACTAGTCATTAAATATTGGCATATACGAACTGTCCAAATCATATATTATATGAATAAATAAGGCATCAAAATAAACAATTTTAAGATGATACCATACATAGCGTGTACTCATCACCCATTTCATTTCATGTAATTCATCTTAGTTTTTTTTTTTTTTACTTCTTATACACTGCAAGAGATATGGAATGTTGGATCGGATTGCAACTACATAAAACTAAGTTTCCACGCCTTTTTGTCAGAAAGGAAAATTTTCATTTCGTATAAAAAAGAGGTATATAACTTCAAAATGAAAATGCAAATCACACAAATAAACTTGGTCATTCCACAAAAATGGACATGTCATGGAATCAAAGCATAACAAACGGCCGATCAATGAATCCCCATGTCATCATCAATGATGCAGACATGTCGAGAAATTCACTTTGAATAGTTATGATTTTGCCGAAAGGCGTTGCGTGCCCAAGTTTGGCATCTCGGTGCTATCATTGTATAGAGATCGTAGCAACGCCAAGTTAAGTGAGTATAGAAAATGCATTGTAAATGATATATATATAGACAAAAGAACATTCAAATCTAAATCTAAAACTAAATTAAGAGGAAAGAGCAACTAATTGCTTAAAGGCAAGAGTAAAGGAGCCTTGAAGTCGTACGGAGCATTCGACAATATAAAGCAAGCATTCGACAATATAAAGCAAGCATCCGAAGTCGAAACGAACAAGCTAATTCGGAGAGAATAAGTTTTTTCAAGATACTCGTGCTTCGATCTTCAGAATTTGAGGATGTCAATCGCGTCGTCCACAAAATCAAAGTAGCAATAGGATTTATGCACTCTTGATATGTTCTTCCTAAGCACTGCATCATTTATGGAAAAAATAGAATGCAAATAAGAATTCTTTGCTCATCCATTATTTTGTTTTTAATTTTCATTCTGAGTAAGAAAATAAGGAAAGCTAGAAATTTTCAGTACATCGATCATTGTGTTACATTATTTTGAAAAGCGAACTATCCGTACTATCTTTTTAAAAGAGATGTCTCTTTTGTATTCTCCATTCTAATTGCATTCTACTCATCAAAAGACCATTTTTCAAAAGCTAAAATCATAAAGAAATAGAAAGTAGGAAATCGCCCTTCACATTTGGAATTCAAAAACTACCCTTTATCCTGAAAGGCATAAAGAGAAAAAAAAATTACTCGGATTTATTTATGAAATACAAGTGATGCTCGTAGCGCATGTTGATTTTAACTTTTTTACGGCATTTATCAATAAAGATGATATCACCAATAATCGCAAATAGGTATGTCCATGCACATTTTACCCAAACTATTTTTGGGTCACAAAAAGCCTCAAACTGATGTACTCAGGCCGCATTTACCTCAACTTAATTTTTGTGTCCCGAAAAATCTCATACCGGCGGTATACTTGTATCACATTTACCCTGAATTTATTTTTATGCCGCAAAAGATCTAAAAAACGAGCCTTATTAACTCGTTTCTTATCATTTCGATATCCATCAAGTGTTCTATTCCAAGATTCAACCTCACTAATATGTGTTTAAGCTTTTTTTTCTTTTTGGCCAAAAATGGAATCCGCCGATTACTTTCATTTCAAAAAAAGCTAAGATCATTAGCTTTTAACAAATTAAGGAGTTTCTATACAGAATTTTTTGTAACACCAAAAATCAATTCAAATTAAACGCGGCACGGGTGTATCACCTCGAAATTTTTTTTATCATGCGTAAAAAATTAATTTAAAGTAAATGCGGCACCACTGCAGTTTAAAATTTTCTTTGATATATAGAATTTAACTTAAAGTTTGGATCCGTGGGATGTCGTTGCCCCGTTGGAGGGTTCATTACTCGTTCACATCGACCAAAGGATCAGACGTCAAAATCACATCTCTTCGTCTCTTTTTTTTTTTTTTCTCTCTAGAACGTAATCGAAGAATTCCTATATTAATCGCCTGCAAATTAAGTTACCCTGGGCTCCACATCGCCCATTGAAACGTTGACTTTTTTCTTGTGACGCGACGTATACTTCACCCACCTGCGGAACTTGGAAAAATAGTTTCGACCTAAAAAAAAAAAATCAAAACATAGCGAAATGCACAGACCTCACGATCAGCTTCAGAGTAGGTTGACTCTCACTTGAAAATTAGGATTAGATCAGGATAGGAGTGGTTCCTAATTTGTGAAATCGGAAACCGGCCCATCCATCCTCGAATCCGACCGGTCTAGTTATAGGGTTGATTTCGAAACTGGTGATTTTTTTTTCTTTTGGTTCCTTTTATTTCTTACAAATGGGAGTTTCTCAACGTTGAAAGGAAAAAAAAAAATACTAAATAAGTTCACTTCAAAATAAGAAATCTTGGTCAATCCATGAATCTGTTGGTTGGTTTGCGCGGTTTGGCTCCTTATATGGAACAAAAATTTAAATCAGTTGCTTGGAAACTACTCAAAACAAGTCGATTCAATTTGGTCTGATGCACATAGTCATGGTCGCGGTTCATGTACCGCCGGTTCCGATTCATGAACTGGCAGTTCCTGTTTCAATTTAGGGCGATTTCGATTTCGATTGGCCGATTTCGAGCTGACTCCAAGCCTAGTTCCGATTCCGGACCATCGATTCTAGGTTGGTTCCGTTGCTTGCAACGACTGTTTCCCTTTTTTAATTTTTTTTTAAGAAAAATCTCATTTTCACGATTCAACGCCGGCTCGAAACTACCGATTCTGAGCCCAGTTCAAGATTTTAAGAAATCGAGACCAAACCCTTAAGCCGTAACCCTGTTTCGATTTCAAACCGTGGGCCCGATCGACGAGCTAGTTTCAAGTTTGACCCGAATCGATTTCGGATCAGTTTCGAGTTGCTCAACTCGATCCGTGGCCATGATAGGTGCACATCCCTATCATGGAGGGGCGCTAGGCAGCCATTTTCGGCGTTGGGCAGCTACGATGAATAATACAACCCTCCATTCTAATATCGAAGATGGCCACGTTCAAAACGTCAAAGTCACGCCAGAGAAAGTGGGATGGAGGATTTCCACCGAAGGAGCATTCCTCGTGCTCAGGCCTTTTTGGTAATTTGCGTCCCTCGTCGATGTCTACTGGCGGAAATACCATCATACATTGACCAAATACAGAATGGAAGAAATTACTCATGCTTACACTATTTCTTGACAAAGACTAAATAATTTTTGCTTAATTAATCGTGCTCTGATTACATTGTGGTTATCGTCCAATCATTACAATTAGATTAGTACTATACTGATTATCATACTTTATTTGATTATTTAACAGTAATTTTAGTATAATCAAATAGTACATGATCTATCTTTATTCTATGTAGGCTAGGGAGTATAGGGGGGAAAAAGAGTCTCATACCTTGTGATTGTGAGCAACCAACAAACACCAACATAAGGCAAGCACGATTTACATAAAATTCTACGTCGGAAAAAAAAAAGTTTTGGAAATAATTCAAAATCCACCCGCATCGTCAAATCCGGCGTCGTAGCCGGCATCGTAGGAACCCATGTCAGACACCATGTCGCCGATCAGCAGCCCGCCGAGCAGCCCTCCCGCCAATCCGGCCCCTAACCCCAACCCCATCTTGTTCTTCTTCGGCGCCTGTTGCGGCTGCTGGTTCGGGTAGTACCCGTAGCCCGGCGGCGGAGGCTGTGCGTACCCGTAGCCTGCCGGAGGCGGCGGCTGTGCGTAGCCGTGGCCTGCCGGGGGCGGCGGAGGATACCCATAAGCGCCGTACTGCGGCGGCGGAGGTGGGTATGCATGTCCCGGAGGCGGCTGGGGTGGGTACACGCCGGGCGGGGGAGGCGGGTAAGCTGCGCCGTAGGACCCGCTCGGCCCGGCCTGGACCGGGTAAGCCGTGACAGCCACGTCAGCCTTGGGGGCGGCCGAATGGCCGGGGGCCGCAACGTCAGCAGCCACCTTGTCGCTGAACTTATAGGAGAAGTGGAGCTCCCCCTTGGGCTTCCCGGACGGCTTGCGCACCTGGTACGTGACCGTCGTCGGCTGCGACGTCGCCGTGGACGCCTTGCCGTCGCCGGCGGAGGAGGAGTGGAGGAGCTCCTTGACGGGGACGATGACCTCGCCGATGTCCTTGTCGCCAAGGGCGCGGTCGCAGCGGAGCTTGAAGTGGAGGGTGAGGCGGTTCTGCTGGGCGGAGGGCTCGTCGACGTAGAGCTTGACGGGGAAGTTCCAGGCGGGGTTGCGTCCGCCGTCGCGGTCGACGGGGGACTTGAACTTCCGGGGGCCGCGGGGGTCGCCGTCGAGGGAGACGACGACGTAGACGTCCATCTTGGAGATGAGGTTCACGTCCTTGAGGTCCCTGGCGGAGATGACTGTCAGATCCAAGCTTCTGTTCTCCATTGATGGCGTAGAGAGAGAGAGAGAGAGAGAGAGAGAGAAAGAGAGAGAGATGGATATTTCTGGATGAGTCTGGGAATGCTTGATGGGAAGCGAGGCAACATAAAGGCGGAGGTGAGGTCAACGCGGCGGAGTTCCAAACTGGCCTCGCGGTTAAGTTAACCCAACCATGGTTGAGGAGGACCCTCGACCTCGAGTCTTGGTCTCGGCGGAGGAAGAATTATGTGCGGGGTTGTTGACGAGTCCTTGGGATTTGACTTTTTTTAGCGCGTGCAAGTTCGTGGAGCATGACTCTTTACGTGTTTCTAGAAAAGAAAACGTAAATTGCTTCTTCTTCTTTTTTTTTTTTTTAAAAATATATATTTTCAATGATTTTCTGCGCGTCGGATCCTTCTCGATGATCGATTTCCGGCAAAAATTACACGCAAACCGTCTTAACCATATTTATTTTACTCAAGCTCCATAAATGCAAAATACAAAATCGATCACGTTCAGGTCAAACATTTAACTCCCTACCCGGTTATATTCTCTTTCTCGAAAATCCAAGCTGTCGAGTTCCTTTCTCCTGTTCTTTGTTCTATACTTTTATGGAGTCGTTGATGGGATATTGAGTTTTTCCTTTAGCCAAACCCCCCCCCCCCCCCCCCCCTCAATAAAAAACAAAAAAGTTATCATAAAGATCTCAATAATGTTGATTTAGTCATAGTGGGATGGGAACAGGTACTTACGGGAATCCAAACATAAATTAGATATTTGAATCTGGTGGGTGAAAAGTAGGGAAGAACACCCAGTATTCGTCAACTTCACATCAACTACAAAATGTCCTCGTCAGTTCCGGCAAAACCGCCTCACCCCTTGCATTGTTACTTCCAACCCCTCGTCCTCCACTTAATACTTTTTGCCGAAACTAGCACTAAGTTGGATCTACATATTTCCAATGTGTCCATCGATTTCTTAATATTATAATGCACTTGTGAGTCGTGCTATATAAATCTACATCGAAAAATTGGTATGGTGTTGTGCTTGTTAATCGGGACACATTATCAGTAGTAAGCTGGTTAACAATCACCGTGTGAAACACGAGCCGACAACGTAGGAGCCGAAACTCCGATGACTTGCCTAGGCTTGAGTCACTACTATATGAGCCTAATCGTAAGTAGTCATTCGAAGAAGACGTGAAATCTATCTTTCTCGCTGGCCACTCCCAAGTTGAGAAATATTTTTCTTACCTTCTTCGCAGGAAATACCCTCGAAATTTGCGTCTCGAAATTCAGATGAAGTAGTTTTAGACCCGTAATCCATTAACTTAAACTTTTGAGTGAATATGGGCTCGAAACCATCAATATGGGTCCATGATCCATTTTTTAACTCGTATTTTATACTAATGGATTGTAAGTTTTTAAAGGGCCTAGTGAAAATGTATCCAAAAAGTTAAGATTAAATCAAATGAAACAAAAACAGGTCACATAATTGAACCCATTTTCGACTCATCTAAAAATTTAATTGGGTTGGACTTGGCTTGGGTCAATAGGCCTCAAATATACCGGTTTGTATTATATTATTTTTCTATTTTTATATTTTAAAAGTAAAAGAAAGAAAGAAAATTAAATTAAAAATATAAAACTATTCAAGAGGCTAAGGACACGCATAATAACAATTTTGTTTCTCTATTTTTCTATTTTGGTAAAAGACATCCGTTGGAAACAAAACGGAGAGAAATATATTTTGCTACTGACTAAAAGTTTCGGCTTTTCGTCTACTTTGCTTGTGCTAGATATGTTGTATATGTGATCTATCTCTAGAAACAAGTTTATGCTTGTATACTGTAGAAAATTGTGTACCGTGTGTGAATTTTAGGCCACATTGACATTGCTTGTACATGAGTCAGTCGTGTAGTTCGTATCATCCATCTTGTTTCTCGTCCTACAACGTGCGTGTATGTATTGATATGTGAGCTCCTGAGTTGGATATTTGCAGTAAAAATATACGTACTTAGAGCATATTGTTTCACATCTTTCTCTTGTAATTTGCTGGTGCTAATATAAATTAGCTTTTGATATAGTTTGGTGATACTATATGTATTTCATTCTATGACTTATGTATTTCAGACACTATGGTTTTTTTTTCTTTATGATGCAACTATGATGATGCCATCACTATTGTTGATTGTTATTGGATTCCTTACTTATATGTTATGTTCATGTTCTTCTTTTGTGTGATGGCATAGCTAATATGGAAAGGGGTGAAAGTAGCGTCTATAATGGTCAAGTAGCATACCACCAATGGATTCTCATGGGTAATATAGGAGGGCACAGTAGGGCATGGCAATACAACAATATAGGAGTAATTTTCTTTATGATTGTATTATTTTCAACTCGATTTGTTGTCGTTGTAATCCGTTTCTTCCATTTAGTTGTATTTTTATTTAAGGATAACATAAAGTGGAAATAAAATTTTGGAACTAGAAATTTTGTTTTGTATTGTTATCAAACGAATTTCCCTTCCAAGAAATAGAAATTTCATGTTGTTATAAAACAAATTTCTATTTTAGGAATAGAAATTTTGTGTCTTTATCAAACACATGTCTCGGCTCAAAAACTTGTCCAGAACAATAGAAATAGAAAAATTTTATTTCTAGCCAAAAATAAAGATCGAAAGAGAACTGTTGTTATGCGCGATTTTAGTAGCACCGACACGTCAACACAATACGTTGACATGCCATTTCTAAAAAAATGAAGAATTCCGACACATTAAAACACGTTATATATTAAATGTATATAAAAATATATACATGATAAATTAGTATGATATGGTGAGTTTCTTCTTCTTGTTTTGTTAGGAATTCATGATTATTATTATTTTTTTGAGGTGGTTGGGTATATTAATTTTGGGATGGCTCTATATCTAGCTTAAGCATATATAGATAACAAATTCGAGTTAACGAAAAGCATTAACTCTTCAGCACATTCAGATCCCCAACTCTCACGGACGTTAAATTTTGACTTCTACATTCGCCATGATCGGCTCGGCCATAAACCCTTGTGCTCCCAACTCCCAAGTTCCTCTCCCCCCCCCCCCTAAAGTTCAAGTTTCTGGTTCAACAACACCAGCTTGATTTTGATCCACCAAGACTTGATCATCTGTAGTAAAAGAACATACACAAAGATAACAACAAGCCAGAACATGTCTTGTCGGATCGAGGGACGGCGCCATGTTAGCTCTTCCTTACTCCCTCTGTCGGTATCCATTTTTCCGCCCCGTTTTTCTCTGATAAGCTTGTACGTTGTTTTGTTCACTTTTTATCGCGTCTTGGTCAATTCGAATGAGCCATGATCGTGGGAATTCCGGCCTAAATGGATGAGGAATTAGCATGAAGAAGCAAGAAAATGCAAAGGAGATGAGTTCGTACGTTGACAAGGCAAGCATGGACGGAAAGACCGCAGGGGAGAAGTTTTGGCAGTGAACAAGTAAAGCAAAGATAGACGGGGGGAAGTCGTGGCAAGAAATGAGAAGTTTTTGTACCTTCACGTTCCCCAAACCTTTTGAGTTTCTTGCACTTTTAATCTTTCGACTTATCTCGTTTCAATGCGCGCTACTTCAATTCCCTTGTGATTTTCTTTTCAATGCTCTTCGCCTTTTCGTCGCACTAGGATTTGTAAAATTCGCATTCCATCGAAGTCCCATTCTCGCACTCTATGTTTGAACGAAGAATCGATGAGCAAATCTCAATTGCTTTTCAATCGCCCGAATTTGGGTCATTTTGGTGTAATGAGTTTCGCTACCGACGTGATATATTCCATAAGAAAAATGCTTCCTTGAGAATACTATGAGCGGCAGGTTAGAAATAACCGATGGTACTTGCATACTGTCAATTTAGTAGCTTTTTTTTTTCGTAATTATGTCATGAAATTCTATGATCACTTTCATCTTTGTGAATTTTTGTGAATCTTTTGCTGCTATATTTAAATTATTTGTTTCCATAATTGAAATTGCTAATCTATCTGGAAGAAGTTTATTTATTTATTTTTTATTTTCTGCACATAAGCAATCAGTTGTTCATTTACTTTTCAAATAATGGCAACTAAAAAGGTGAAAGTCCAAAAAGGACCAATTCCCACATTTTTGCCAAGTTAAGACCTAAATTTGACACGTGGGCAAATTTTCTTAGGACAAAATTCATCTCTGGAAGAGTCAAACGAGCATCTGTTCTTCATGCTGTCGGAATAGGGTTTCGTCCAACCCCACCTCTCTCTCGCTCTCTGGTAAGTCCTGGATCAATCGATGAACAATGAAATCCGTTCGCTTTTACTCAGGCAAGCGCGTGGGCGAGTAACCCAAGCCGAACCCGAGATTCCTCTCGGGCGTTTCGCCCCCACATTCTGGACGTTCCTTCTCAATTCCCGATGCTTTTTGATGTTGTTTCGAACAGATCATAGCACCAATTTCGCGTTCGTCGCCGTCGAATTGGTCTCCGGCGAATGGAAGAGCCGGGGCAGCTCAAGCGTGCGCTGATGGATGCCGCCGCCGGCGCAACCTCCGGAGCGGTGTCTCGGACGGTGACGTCGCCGCTCGATGTCATCAAAATCCGATTTCAGGTCACATTTTCAGAACACCGGTTTGTTCTTTTTTTTTTCTTTTGCTTTTTTGTGTTTTTGGTTTATTGGAGTAAGCATAGGGGTTTAGCGCAATTGATGATCATTTCCGTGGCGGGAGTCCAGATGATCGATTTGGGCTCTGGGCAATGCTGAAGTGTTTTTTTTTTTTTGGGCAATACCGGCAAACCTTCCTCCCTGGGCAATGCTGAAGTTTTCTCTGTGTACTTTTGCAGGTTCAGCTGGAGCCGACATCGACATGGGCTTTGTTGGGGAATAATGTGCCTGCAAGGTCGAAGTACACGGGGATTTTCCAAGCGGCTAAGGATATCTACAGGGAGGAAGGTTTACCGGTATGATACCTTGAGGTGCTAAATTTTCCATGTATCAGTGGAAAGTTTGTATCTTTACTTTCTGCCGATCAAGTTTTTGCCATTGGGTGCTGATTCCCTCAATATTTAAATTAGTCAATATGACCAATTAGAATTTGGGTATTTGCGGGCTACCTGTGATTAAGTTTGATTTTGATTGCAGTGAAAAATAACAACTGAGCTAATTAACTTGTCCCTTGATGTGGAAGATTGAGCACAATCTTGTTAAGACAGTAGGAGACTAAACTTTGACTTGGTCATATTATTTTTTACTCTCAACTTTTTTCATGTCCACGAGTGTCATAGGATTGTCCAGATTAACTAAATTAATCAAAGTACTGGATTGCATTACGGTTATGATGTACTTTCAGTTTAAGAATGTATCTTTAGTTTATAGGTTTGGGGAAAAATTAGATAGATTGTGAAGCCCTTATATTCTCTGATCTTGTGTCTTTTTGGTAAGTTCTTGAGCAGGATGTATGCCCTCTGAAATGACTTACTAGAAATAATGTGTAGGACATTTCTTTTTCGTTTTTCCTAATTTAATAGCTTGTGTAACAGGGTTTCTGGCGTGGCAATGTCCCAGCTTTACTAATGGTTGTTCCATATACAGCTATACAGTTTACAGTCTTGCAAAAACTGAAAACAATTGCAGCCGGTTCTTCCAAGGCAGGTAAGTTACAGTTAACTACTGACTATCAGGACATTTTGCAATTCCTGATTTTTGAAGGTGCCAACATGCCCTGGTTATATGGCTTAAAATTAATGATTACTTGTATATATTTAGAACTATTAATCCTGCATAACGATATGCAGTATAACAGAGGAAGGTTTGTCCCATTGTGTGAGCTTTTGCTTTTACCATATACCTGTTTCCTTAAAACATAATCTGCTTTTGTGATGCAGAGGATCAAGTGCATTTGAGTCCCTATCTGTCTTATGTCAGTGGGGCATTGGCTGGTTGTGCAGCTACAATTGGTTCGTATCCGTTCGATCTCCTAAGAACAATATTAGCTTCGCAAGGTGAACCTAAGGTAGAGCTTCTCTTAAAGGATAGGACATAGAACATTCTGTGTTTGTTAGCAGTTATTAAGTCAACAAGAAACATAGTTTACATGTACACCTTTTCATTTAGCTAATGATCTCATTATTTTCATAGAGAGCAGAAGTCATTTCTCAATGCTGACAGTAGTTACTTCTTCTTCACATTCTTTTTATTTCTTTGGAAGCATGACCTAACATAAATGATATTAGTCATCCAGGAGAAAGATGCTTCTTACATGATTGAGAAACATCTGAAGAAGATTGCTGGTGAATTCTTGCTAGAGGTCATATGAAAAGTAATGGCTTACACTGATTAATAAACAAGGACAGTGCGGTGACCTCTTTCTGTGTAGTTTGAACTTCTACGTGCACTGTTTTTCATGAGAACTTGTTGGCGCCTCTCTTCTCTAAAGTTTGTCATGAAAATTGTTCGCCGTTGCATAGCTGGTGCCTGCATGTGGATACCCATTCAAAAGGGTTCCTGTTTTGTGTGGATTTTGGTCATATTTTGCAAACATCTGAGGCTTTAGTAGGTTATAGGTGGCTTTGACAAGTGTTTCCATTAATGTAGGTATACCCAAACATGAGATCTGCACTTCTGGATATAATCAGAACTCGTGGGTTTCAAGGATTGTATGCTGGATTAACTCCCACACTTATTGAGATTGTTCCATATGCTGGCCTGCAATTCGGCACATATGATACATTCAAGCGCTGGACAATGGTATGGACCTTATTCTGGATTTCTCATTATCTCCTATCGTAGGAGAATATTCTGTTAAACAATTTGTAGTGCTTGGAAAATAATCTGCCTTGATATCAAGGCAAGGCATTATTCTTGTATTGTTTATCATGCATTAAGAGATTCTTTTTTTTTTTTTTTAATGTTTTTGTTTTCACTTTTATCTTTGAGACAAAAGTTGTGGTATTTTTTCTTTTATTAGTTTTCTTCTTTATGCTGATTTTAGTTACATTAATGCTGGTTGTTGGTTGTTGGTTGTTTATAGAAGTATTTAATGGCAGTTGCTGTGACTTAGTAGTGCCATGTTCCAAAATATTGGGGGAGCTCATTGGATGTCCTCTCCTTTCTTATGCTCGTGTAAGTTCAGTGTGTGTAATGAGTTTTCTCCTTCCATTTGTAGTCTTGGAACCATTACAGATCCTCCAAAGCAGGCTTACATAATGAGGATGATAGCCTTTCGAGTTTTCAGCTTTTCCTTTGTGGCTTAGCAGCTGGGACATGTGCCAAACTTGTCTGTCATCCTCTGGATGTTGTCAAGAAGAGATTCCAGGTATATGTTTTCTTAAAACTGCCAAAACTTTAGCATTCAGCATATTTTAGTTTCGGTTAGCATTGGGATATCTCAATAGAAATACCCAATTATCAGCCAATGGCTATGTTCGGAATGGTTGACCCTGGAATCATTTGACTGGCACCAGATTATTTGGATTATGACATTTTCATGACGGAAAAATATAATAATGCTTAGCATGCTTTCAGAAATTTTTGGCAACTTACTCACTGAATTTGCAGATTGAAGGACTTCAGAGGGATCCGAGATATGGGGCTCGAGTCGAGCCAAGTACTTACCGTAGCATGTTTGATGCTTTAAACCGAATCCCGCAGTTGGAGGGTTGGTCGGGTCTTTATAAGGGCATAGTCCCTTCCACTATCAAGGCTGCACCAGCTGGCGCCGTAACATTTTTCGTTTTCGAATTAACATCGCATTGGTTGGAGTCGACTTTTAGCTGATTATCTTCTTTACTTTTTCCCTTTCTTATTCATTGATGAGATATAGATGTTCATAGTTTCCCCTTATTCTTTTCCCTTGAAATAGATATGTCAATGTCCCCTACTCAGGGGAAGGGGCTAAAAATTATTTGAAAATAGTCAATAGTGTTCAATTCAGAGCTTCCAATCATGATGTATGGCAACTATAAATATATTTTGAGGTGAGCGCATAGTAGGCAAATCTTTTGCTTAGACTTCTCGGATGCTCATGATTTTGGAATTTTGCACATTTTTTCAGAGGATGTTGTAAAGTTGCTTAAGATTGATCACGGTAAAAAAAGGAAAAAATTCAAATAAGGGCTTGAAGTGTTTTTTTTTTTAAATAAGGACTTGAAATAGATTTTGTTTCGAATAAGAACTTGAAATGTCTTCTTTGTTTTAAAGAATGACTTGACTACATGTATTTTTATATTTTCTTTTTTGATTTCTTTTTCTTTTTTTATTGTCTTTTTTTCCTTTTGTTTTGGCCGGCAAGGCCACTGTCGTGGCTGCCAGGTTAGGGTGTCAATGGTTCAGCGGAGATAAGCTTGAATCGAATCGAATTCCGCTCTAATTGAATAGGAATCAAATAAAAAATTCAATTGGGTTCGGTTTTCAAAAAAAAAAATTCTGATTTTTTCTTTATTTTCTTGTCTTTTTCCCTTTATTGGTTCAAACCGTGTTAATTTTCCCGTTGGGCTCGTAGTTGGCGAACTCCGACGAGTGGCGAACCGCCTGAACTGCTAGTGACCGAAGAACTATCATTCTAACAGCTGCTGGGTCTCCCTCTTGAACTTCTCTTCGGCGCCGTCAATCTCCAGGTACCTGAGCATGGAGGAGTTGGAGACCGGTACATGCTGCCAAACGAGCTCCTACTGCTCAAGTTTGAAGGAACTGATGAAGCCAAGCCGGAGCATAGCTTGGAATGCGAGGGTGGTGGCAAAGAGTGCGAGCAGCAGGATGCTGCAGAGATGGTGCGCTGGCTGCTTCATCGGTGGCTCTGGACTAGAGGTGGTGGTGTCGGGAGCTCGCCATTCGAGATTGCATTGCAGAAAGTCAAAAGTCACGACGGCGGACTAACAACGATACACAATGGAGAGTGAATTTTGCTAGCGATGTGGAGGGGAGAGAGATGCGATGCGAATTGGGTTCGAAGGGAGACGACCGCGAGATTCGAGAAATCGAGACTAACCCTAACGAAATTTTGGGGGAAAATAGAAAAGAAAGAAAAAAAGAAAGGAAAAAAAATAAGATTTTCGCTTCGGTTTAGTTAACCAAACCGAAATGAACTGAATTAAGAGAGAGAGAGAGAAATGGTTATTTTTCAAATTAACCGAACCAAAAATCGAATCGAGCGACAATGCACGAATTTTTGGTTTAATTCAGTTCGGTTACTGGTTTAGTTCAATTTTAACACCCCTAGTGAGGGTGTCTCTACGTGAGGACAAGCGAGCGGTGGACTAACTGAATGAGTACAAAGCGACCCTGCAATGAGAACTAAAGGCGTGCGATGCTATGGCCACAAGGGACGTCTTGACGAGGTGAGGGTCATCAGTGAAAAAAAGAGAAAAAAAAATGAAAAAAAAATGAAAAAGAAATTTAAAGAATGACAAAAATATCCTTGATCATGTCTTCCTTAAAACAAAAAGAACACTTTTAATCCTTATTTAAAACAATATTCACATTATAACTTTATTTTAAGAAAATGAGAATACTTCGTATCCTTATTCCAAAAATGATCTCTTTCCCTTCTCCTACTTATGACTTTGTGCAATCCCTGGCCCCATTGCCAACGCTACTGGTTTGATTGCCAAGTTTGGTCCCGAATATCGTGGCCTTATCTAGAGCTACGTGAAATTTACGCTGGTGAAAGTCATATCGAATGTGATTAGAACTGTTGGCCATGGAGGTTCTTGATCAGACCCAAAAAAACATGCCTAAACCTTAAATTTTCGGAGCCCATGTTACGTCCCCCCCGCGACGTGTCAAAGAGAACTTAGAAAAGGTCAGTTCTATAAACGCAGACAAATACAAAAATTCTCTCGACGTCAGCAAGCAAAGCCGTAAACAGACGTGTAACCTGATGCGATGTCCATGAAGAAAAGTCTGCCCGGTATAAACGGCGTTCCTTGTCATTTCATTGTCTCTCTTTATCTGACGAAAATTGCATGGTAATACACGAGCTAAGTTTCAAAGTCCGTGGGGGATCGTCAACCGTCATTGTCGGCACTCCCTTTGCTGCGGTCTTCTGGAGGGAGCGACACAAACTGCAGGATCTTCTGAACCTGCGCGACGTCCACCCGAAACTTTTCCGCAATCCGCCGGATGTCCATGGGTCCGCTATGATCGTCGGCTTTCCCTTGATGCAAGAGGATGATTTGGCGTACCTGTGCTACATTGAGAGTTCCCTCAGGGACCGGCTGCTCCTCATATCTACCAGAATCCGGTTTCGTGTTTCGTAGTTTTGGCATTGGCCTATTGTACTTTTCCACCACAAAGGCCTGTATGCATATTTGAAGGAAGATTTCAGTGAAGTTGCAAATTCAATGGAGGGGAAGAACAAACTTAAGATAGATAGATAGATAGATATACTTTATGTGATGGTAGAATGTACAACAAGATAAGGTAGGCTGTATGTCAATTCAAAAGAAGAAAACTTAAGCAATTTGTATCGCCTTCAGAGAATGCAGGGATGCCGTAACGCAGGAAAATGGCCAAAGAGGTCCATTTCTGTATTCTTTTTACTGAGCAGAAAAAAGCATGACTCCAGAAATGTGTGAGACCAACCAGTAAATCCTCTATGGTCGATATCTCAAAGGGAGTTAGAGCCTCACAAGCATCATTAGCCTCATTTTTTGGCAAATTCATGAGCCAGATCACCTAATATCTGCAAGATCAGTTCCGAATGACAAATATCATCTGAACTATATGTCCATAACTTGAAAGTGTAAAGATGGATGGCGAAGAAAGCGAGCACACATGGGGAACTCCATTGACATCCTAAGGCAAGGTTGCACCACATAATTAATAAGGAAGACATGCCTTCCAACAAGTAAAAGAGGGCAAACAAATACCCATTCTTCTTCCATCCAGCTACCTAAAAGAAAATAGAGTCCTGTAAGGACACTTCAAGCGGCACCATTCATTCTGATGAGGATTATAGTGTACTAAAATTCAAGAATTGTATCGAAGATGCGTTGCACCCCCAATATTATTAGTTCACAAGAAAAGGTGTGGTATATACTCTACACTTAAAGGGCAGCCCCGTGCACGATAGCATCTCCGCAAGGCGGGAGTCCGGGGAAGGGCCCCACCACAAGGGTGAAAGGAGGCAAGCCTTACCCTGCATTTGCAGGAGGCTGCGTCCAAGGCTCGAACCCGTGACCTTCAGGTCACACGGCAACACCTTAACCAGACGCTTCTACACTTAGTGAGCAAAAAATAACATACTTCACAATCACCAACAATTATATAAAGAAATTCAGCTTACGAACCTCACCCATCTCAAGTTTTCCTCCAGGTTTTGATTGAATTCGACCCGCCATCTGGCTAAGCATCACATCGTACTGGGGATCACGCTCTTCGAGAACATTGTCTGCATTAGCTTTAGGCGCCGCACCTACAAGATTTCGACGCATTTGTATCACCGGTCTTATAGCAGACGTTCTGATGATCACGAATTCGAGCAAAAGCAAATGCAAAGAGACCTTCGACACATTATTATCCACAATGATCAATATAACTGGAAAATAGCATCATTGTAGAGTTGGAGAATCAGAAGATAATTCAGAACACCAACAGAAAAGAATTAGAACATGCTACCATCATGTTAAACCTAAAAGCCAGACAATAAACACAAGTCAATAATACCATGGGAAAAGAGGAAACAGAATTAATCGACCATCTCTCCTATTAACTCTTGTTGAAGAAACGAATAGCTAAATTCCATCAAGTGCACGATGTAAGCAATCAGTATGGCCTACTCTTTAATTTCTGCTCTTCTTTTTGTCAGAAAGATTGAACAAAGAACGCGGGAACCTCCATCGACATCTCCCGGGCAAATAATCTCAAGCAAACGAATAATGCCCGGAAGCAACATTGCAAGCAGAAAACCACCAGCTCGCAAAAAAAAAAGATAAAAGAATCTTCCCCCCAAAGAAAAGCAAGAAATTTCGGAGAAACCGAGGGGGGATCGGGCGCAGGACGTAACCTGAGCTGTCCGACGAGTCAGTGGCGGCGACAGGCGGCCGCGTATCAACGACGCGCTTCGGTTTGGAAGGCGGAGCCACGTCCGAAGCCGGCGTCGCCTTGATCCTTCCAGTTGCTCGACGAAATGCCTGACCCATCTCCACACAGTTTAGGGAGTGCCACCAGAATCCAGTCCAACAGAAGACAACGGAGTGTTGCCTACGCACCAATGGAGCTTATGCTCGAATCACTTCAGCATAAAAAGATCAGAGCTTTGGCGATTCTCTGCACACAGAGAGAGAGAAGGGAAGAGAGGCCTTGAACGGGAGAGTAGCTAGCCACGTAGGTTCACAGTTGGTGTGTACCGGTTCGCTTCTTTTATGAACGAAGACAACTTTCCACGTGTTTCATCCAAAATTTAAGATTTGAAAATTACTTTTTTGAAAAAATCGAAACAACTATAAAAAAAAAATTTAAATCTTTTTTTTCCCAAATTAATCATAAACCTTTTGTATTTATATTAATATAATCATTTCAATTAATTTTGACTGACCGACGTGACTTATTTTTAATAACATTTTAATTTCCTTTATAATTTTTGTCCTTTTCTTTTTCTTTCTTTTTTTGCCTCTTGTTCTTCTTCCTCCTCTAGCTAGCCGCCACCGACATTGGCCAAAGGTGAGGGCCAACCTTGCCGTTGTTGGGCGAGGGTCACCCTCACCGATGGCTTGTCGCAACCTACTTGACACATGGCCAGCGAGGGCGAGCTTTGCTCGCCCCTTGCCTCTGGCTGATCATTAAGCTCAGCAATAGATCGGAGGAGCAACAAGAAGAAGAGAAAAAGAAAAAGAAATATTAAAATGTCATTTAAAATTTGTCACGCTAGAGATTTTTTTATCAAAATTGGTTAAAATGACTGAATTGGCATAATGCAAAAATTTTATAATTGAATTGACAAAAAAAAAGATGTTTATGACTAAATTGCCACAATTGCAATATGTTTAGAGATTTTTTTCGACAAATTTCCCAAAAAAAAATTAGATCGCTGATAAAAATAATAGTTTGAATACATTTTCTAAATTTTGATTTTTTTTTCTGTGAAATAATCGTGCCCCCTAACGAAATTCACAATTAATTTGTTCAGCTTTGATTTCGATTACTCAATCGATGAACTTTGATCGCTATGGTAATCCAACCAAGCTTTCCACAAAATGTAGGTAGACGTGGGTACTTGCCCAATCCTCTTGACACCATGTCATTGACAGGTGAGCGGGCACGTCGGCTTCTTCGTCACACCAAAATTAGTCAAATTCAAACGAGGGTACAAAAAGTTTTTAAAACTGACTGAAATCGAAGTCCTAACAACCCGGCAGCGGCTATCTCTTCTAGAATTTCTTGACCATAAATGAAAAATTCCATCTTTGGATGTTAGCCCCCCTCTTCTGGGATTCCTCAGTCTGTCTTTTCAAGCTTTTGCAGAAGAACCTGGCATCAAGGCTCACTCTGTCTTTTCAAAGCTGATGCAGCTTCTTCTTGCAAAAGCAGTGTTCAATCTCTTACACCTCAGAATTTCAATGAATGATCGCCGTATGCTCTCTATCTTTTTTTTTTTTTTCCTCCTGAATCGGAATCACATTCAATACCAATGCGAGGATCTGCATGGCAATCATTCCGATTCTTTAAAATGATTCCGATTAAAATGACTTTTTTTGCTTCTGTTTCCTAAATCATTTTTAAAAAAATCGGAACGCATTTGGTAATCGTATTGAATTTCTATTTCTGGAACAGAAATCTATTTGGTAACTGCACATAATTTCTATTTCGAGGAACAATTTATGTTCTCAATTTATTATTTCAGTCAAATAATTACGTAATTACTTTGTGAAATTTCATCATATATTTCAAGTAATTCATATCGATTTTCTTATATAACATATTGAATATTGAAGCGTAAAAATAAAGATTTAGAATCATCACAAGGAATTTTCATCATTTATTATGGGGTTTAATCCAACTCTTTTGAACGAGTACGCAACCGATACTAGCGACATCCTTGTTTTTGAAAAAATAAAATAATACTGCACTGCCCTGCATTAGTGCGCGTTTTTTGTTGTAGGAAATCAAATCCCAATCTTAACTCATCCAAAACTTAAGAACGAGAACTTGCTAAGTGTTCACGCTAGTTATTTTTGTTTTTTTCTAAAATTTTCTAAAACTAGATTGAATTTAATTTTTTAAAATTTTCTATGTTCCAGAGTACCCTGTTTAGTTAGTTATATTTATATTTATATTTATTTATATTTATATTTATTTTTTATTTATATATTTTTTATTTATTATTTTATTTTATTTTTCATTATTACTATTATTATTATTTTCTTTTTGGTACTCATATTTTTGCTTTTTTAGTATATTTTAAGCTTTTCACTTCAAGTTCATTGACCACTGATCCTAACTAGTTTGGGATAAAAGTGATGTTGATGATGTAGACTGAGTTTAAGGTACATAAACCTAGGCAAATCACAACCAATAAAATTAAGTGCACAATTAAAGAAATCTAGGTCCAAAAGTGTGGTTCGAATGAAGCTCTAAGAGCATAAAAAATGTGGTTCGAATTTACTTTCAAAAGTGTTTATGAGTTTATAAAAAAAAAATCTATGAAATATAGGGAATCTAGGTCCAAATTTATGAAAATGCAATCAAATTAGCCTAATCCAATCTTTTCATTTTTAGTGATTTTTTTTTGAAAATTTTCTGATTTTTTAAATAATTTTTTTTCCAATTTTTTTGATTTGATTTGATTTGATTTATCATATATTTTTATTTGAAAATGAGAGATTGTTTTGTTTTAGGTCAAGGAAAAAGTAACGAGAGAAATGAAAAAAAAAATGAAAGATGTGATACTTTATTCTATTTTATTTTTCTCAAAAGTAATTTTTTTTTTCAGAATCAACGTTTTTTTTTTGTTTTTTGTTTTGCTAAAAACTGTTCTTGAAAACATAATTAGAATCAGAATCATTCATGTTATCAAATAGGATTCTCATCTTTTTTTGTTTTAGAGAATGGAATCAAAGAATCAGAATGGTTACCATATAGATTATAAGGAAGAAGAAGAACCGATGGATTGTATTGACAAGATGATTTTGCATGAACATAAGAAGCAAAAACAATCCCAGAATTTGTTTTGGCCTATGTAAAAGAACCCTATAAAACTCTTCTGCGGCATTCCCTACTTCAGTTCATGCTAATGAAAATACAAATGCACTTAGAAATATATGACAACAACAGTTCTGTGAAATCCAGAGCTTCTGGCCAGGAAGGTCGGACTAGAATTTACGGCCTGCTAGAGCAGCGAACCTAAATGGAGAGACTGATACTTTGCTCGGCTCTAAATTAGAACCGATATTCACTGCTCATCCCAATGAAGGCCATGCTCTAGAAAGGCGCTTCGCACATCAGAAACCAGCATATTAGAGACAACCGAGAAATGAACAATGACTTCGCCAGTCATTTCATGAATCAAATCTAGAGATTGTCATTTGTGTTGCTGCCTGCGAGATCGTCCTTCCTTAGCTCCTCCGGGCTCAAACTCACAGGAGGTGTCGTCTTATTTTCATCGACTTGGGCCCTGCCAGCCATACGCCTGGAAGGCCGCAGCATCATGTCTGCGGAGAACTCGTCCCTGGTCCTTCGCTTTTTCTTCGTGTCCATTAGTCCAAAAGCGAGAGCTTCCAGTGCTTTAGTGGTGAGTGGCCGGTTTCGCGTGCTATGCCTCCTGGAATTCACATTGTGAGGCTGCTGCTGCGGATTAGCTACACATGACGAGGTGGTGTTACTTGCATTCACGTCAGTCTGTGGATTTGCCATTATTCCATTGTCGCTGAGTTCGGCATCTGGCTGGACAGGCAAGTTCAAGTCTATCAATTCCTCCCCAGGCTGAAAGTTCTCATGCGACATGCCGAAACCCAATCGAGAATTAGCATAGTCACAGCTGTTAAGAACAACCCGGTTGCCCTTTGGGGGCAAATTTGTAATCGGAAAAACTTCTGGAGAGGGATCCAGTGGGAGGTGCATCTTCTCGGCACCATTAGGATGGCTCAAGGACAAGCTTGTAAATGGGAAGACTTCTGGAGAGGGATCCGGTGTGAGGTGCGTCTTCTCAGCACCGTTAGGATTGCTTGAGCAGCTACTGGCCTCCTCTTGTTTAAATCTTGAATTAGCAGAGAAATTGGCGAAATTGCAGCTTGTCTCGGTGAGATTGCAGAAATTCGATTTTCGAAGTTTTTTCTCTGCACCAGCTGGGCGGGTCCTATTCTTAGGTCTCACTTTCAGCTTCTGTTCACATTTTGGAGCTTTTCCCGGACGGCTGCCTTCAGAAATGTTCTTCTGTCCACCCCGGATTTTAGCAGAAACATCCCCAGCATCATGGAGAGTATCAGCTGATCCCCAGCTTGAAGCAATATTTTCAAAGTTCCTCTTGGAAGAGACTTTCTCAGAGGCTGCAGATTTTACAGGTTTGCAGATATCAGGCTCATCCATATTAAAACTCAACGAATCAGCTGAGGTAGATTGATTGATTGGCCCCTCACAAATATTCCCATCATCATCTTCATGATAACCTCTCATACTGGGGACATTAATTTCAGGCGGCAAGCTTCTCAATTCTCTCAACTTGCGTGCATCACCATTAGCCATGCTTGTATCCACAACAGTAAACTTCATGCCATCATTACTCCGGCTTGGAGTTCGAGGCTTGAGATAGCAATGGCGTTCCTCATCAGCAGAATCTTCATCTTCTGATTTTGGTTCATTCGCCCATCCATCTTCTCCTTTGGCACCGTATCCTTCAGTTACTTCCAAATCAAGGAGCCCCGGCTCTGAAGCAACTTTACTCAAGACATCACTCACGGAATCAAAGTAGTGGTTTCCCTTCACTAATCTTCTCTTTGAAAATTTCTTAACACCGGGAACGAGAAAGACCAAAGCATGCCTGGAACCAGTAACAAAACCGTTTTCAGGCTGCTCAGAGTGCCACCCTCTAGCCAACAAGCGAGGCCACACGGCTTCCCAGAAGAGATCGTTAGATCTGGCTTTGCTCAACCGGAAACCCCCAGTAAGAAAATTAACGATTTGTGCAGTTGTAAGCCTCGAGCACGCTTTGCCAATAGGTATTTCCGGGCAGGCAGGAATAGCTTGATTAGATTTCAATGGCTCCATGACAAGGCCAGTGAGGTCTCGCTTCCCCTGACCAATTCCTATGGCTTCTACCAGTTTATCCAGACCAACTGTGGCCTTAAGAGTGAAGACATATTCTTCAAGCGACATTCTTCCTTCTCCAAATGCCCTAGACACCTATCAAGAAATTGAAATTAATGACAAAATTAAGAGCCTCAATATAGCATCATCCCAGGAAAATGACGTTAGCCGACAAAAGAGATGCCTGAATGCATAGCCAAAAGAAAGGTACTTAACAGATAAAAACGCTTAGGATTATGAGGAATCTGTTCGGTAAACGATATGATATAGATAAAAATCACATCTTTTAACTTGATCCTGGAGGGTCGCTGTGATTTTTAAGTGGCACGGACTCCACAAACATGCCTCTGATACTTCTCAACAATCCACATGCATATCATGCTTTTCAGGCCACTTAGATAACAGAATTGCGCTGCCAATTGTTTCGAACAGATGAGCAAAGCAAAGCACTTTATGATCTTAATGATTATGCAGGTAAGGATTCTTGGTGGTACAACTCGGTAGAATTAATAAATTAGGTATAAAGAGGGGATATAGAACAACTCTTTAGTAGCCTAAGTATGCTATCCTGAATTTTCCATCAATCTCGTCTCAGCTGGTGTCGAATGATAGCTTAATCACTGCATTCTTGAATTCTATCTATTTTCTCTGTTTAGAGACCATTACCAAGTAAATAACCATACAGACTTGATCTTCACGAAGTTCCACTTCTCCAAGTGTTACATCAAATAAGTGACTGAAGGAAATGAGAACATTGGATTGGAGGCTGAAATAGATATGAAGCTAGAGAAAGGAAATGGTATCGGAAACACCAATGGATCCGCTGCACTTGTCGAATCAATCGGTTTTTGATGCATGCAACAAGTGGCAGCAGGAATAGCTACTGAAAGATGTAATCACCTGATGCATAAGCATTTTAACTGATAATACCAGTAATAAAGATCCATTGCAGTTTGAGGTCTCCTACTTTCCTAGATGAGAATTCAGTTAGAAACCCTAGACCATCATGATCAGAATCAGTAGTTTCAGCCCACTTGTTATGATCATTTCGCACATCATTCATATCCAATAAAACAAGGTTGGAGGCACCTTCCCTCGTTTCTTCTACGCCATAAATTGTCACACTAAGAACCATAAGTTATGGAGAGACAACCTAAAATCCATCGTCTGAAACAAGTTAGTGGAACACGGTCAAAATCTCCCTAATCAGATTTGGACAGGAACACGAGCTACTTGTACCATTGTATGTCATTCAAGAAACATAATCTTTCTCCACAATAAAGACAAACTTATGCTCAGCTTTGAAACCACCTACATTGTATTGCTGAGATTATGATGCAGAATGGGAGCACTCCACCAATTGACTGAGGCAAAATAAGTTGTTCCTAATAAGAAGGCTGACCCTCGATTACATGTTATTTGCTCACAAGGAAAATTTACCTCGAGCAGTCTGCTTTGATTTTCAACCGACACCTGAGGCAGCAAGCGAGACAAAAATTCCTGTTGCCTTAGCCCCACAAATATCTTTTGTCCAAATATGCATCTTCTGCTTTTCGTTTTCCGGCATTCTGACCATCGACGGTACATGGCGGACCCATAAAACTTCCCATAGTAATGTGCCATTACATCACCCATATCTCTACTCTCCAAAAATTTCCTCACCTGAACAAGGTTCTTCCCAAATATATACAATCCAAGGATGAAACCTGCCTCTTCCTTTTTGCTCAAGCAATTCTTTAGGGAACCGGGTACAAGAAAGCAGCTTTTATTGGCATCTTTCAAATGCATTTTTACTTCTTGAAACATTGATTTTACCAATTCACCATCCACATTGACATCCATGGGCACGATTTTGACTTTTAAGTCATTATTTTCTACACCAATCTTGGTTTCTCCTAAGCCTTCTGATTTAACAGAAACTCTTTTAGTATGTGCCCCATCATCACGCTTAAAATTCGCAACTCCTCCATTTATCCACATGATGGAAATGGGCAATCCCATTAGGAAACGAAGGGGACCACCAGCCAGAGCTTCTTCCTCAGTGGGATCCTTTTGAAGCAACAGATAATCAGATTTGGACAGCATCCTCGGAGTTTCAACCTGGTATTCATCTCCAACACGAGGAATTATCTCTGATTCTCCAAACACATCATACATATTAGAAGGAAGCAACAGCTCGGCCGCTGCTTCATCACTGCATTCCCCGTTGCAACTCATTTCAACTGAATCCATCTGCAAAAGCCAAACCAAAGAGAGAATGGTTTTAGAAGTACTGTCCAGCGATATACACACAAGATGCAGAAGTGCAAAGTTGATGCCAGCAAGAAATGAAGCATCAAGTTCATACCAACAGAATTCATACTATCCTTTAACAATCAAACACTGGATGCTACACCAAACTATTCATGTACACCTCATACAAAGATTACTCTCTGATGGCAAATTGTGGGGCAATCTTCTTCCATGAGTCTATGATGCCAATCTTCCTAGAATTAGGTTATCTAACCTAAATCGGGCAACTGAGGGAGGCTAGAGACTCGAAGAACAATGTTTTGACTCATGATATGTTGAAACACTGGTACCATTCCATCTAAAGCTATCACACTTTTGGACATAGTAATTTGACACATTGAGCATTTAAATCTTTCATCTGCTCCGATTTGGAGTTTCAAAACTTTTAACTGCGATGTTGGATCACAGAAAGCGACAAGTAACCTTTTCCAATATTTTTCTGGAAAAAGCCTTCTTAAATTGTAGGGCATTTAAGAAATAACAGCAGAATCAAAAGAGATAAAACAACCGTCTTTCACAGAGGTCACAACTATACATATTATAAGTAGAACTCGTTCAAGTGAAAGCATAGGCTACCCAGAAATGCATCTTCCAATTTTCATCCCACCAGACAAAAGTAGAAAAGCTCAGAAAATTTTAACGGCCAAAAGACAGTTCTTCGCACCCCCATTTCCGCAAAGATGTAATAGCAACCTATAGTTCATAAAAAAAGACATAAAAATGAAAAACTCGCCAGCAATCTGACTAAACAACAGTATTCACAAGTAGTTGATTAGGAACACAAATTTAATTTGCAACCCAAAAAAATAAAAATAAAAAATGAACAGACATTCAAACACAAAAGAAGGAAAAAGAGAAGGAAATTTTTTGAAAATCCTCAAGAGTATAAGTAAAGAACAGAGAACCATAAATAGAGGCAATGCGCGTTACTTAAACTCGGAAGAATCTAACCAGACTCAGATCCATTCGCCACACCCAACTCTGCCAAAAGCCGACCTCGTCTCCAAAATCAAGAACTTCAACGAAATACATAAACAAATAACTTAACGAGCCCCGGGAAGCACATTCATTACACAGTCGAAGTAATTCACGATGAAGCAAAACACCAAGAAAAGAAAAGTGGGAAAACAGAAACAAGAACGGACCATAGATTAGAGCACGAATTACGGAGTGATCCTACGAAATTAAGCTAAACATATCATCTACCACACGAGGAACCGTCGCCGAAACCGTAACACATGTAGAACTACATTAGATCGCAAAGCAAGCAAAGGATAACATTCGAAGATTGAGAAGAAGAAGAAGAAGAAGAAGAAGCAAACACTAAATAACAAGGAAAAAAAAAGACAATTTTTTTTCTTTAACTAAAACCATCAAGACGATAAAAGGAGTCGACCCCGAGCAACGTCAAAAACTAAAAAGAAATAAAAATAATTCCACGTGAGAGAGAGCAAAAGAAAGAAATGGGTCGTCTCCTTCGCAGCTTACGCATCGATTCACAACGGGCTCCCGCAGATTGCAGAGCGCGAACGGAGCGTGACCGCCCCCCACAACCCACAACAACAACACGCTCGCCGCGGGGGCGCCGAAGGTTATTTCCCAGTCAGTATTCGTACCCGAAAACAAATACGTATAAAACGTGTCCCGAAGATGCGTATCAAGAGACAGAGAGAGAGAGAGAGAGAGAGTCACCTGGGTCGTGACGGAGAGCTTGAGCTTTCATGTACACGCTGCTTCAAATCGTAAAGAGGCTTCTCCCCTACACCCTACAGAGAAAGAAGAAGAAGGGGGGTAAAAACGCGAGAGAAAGAGAGAAGACGACGCCGAAGTCGTTCTCTGTTGGTAGAGAGAGAGAGAGAGAAGAGTGTTGTGGTTTTATAGAGAGAGAGTCGACCCACACACAAAATAAAAAGAGAAGGGGGGGCAAGGTGTGAAGTTCAGGGACGAAAGCGAGACTCCCACTCGCGGCGGGGTGGCGCGTGAGGGGGAGTTCCCCATTCCCATGCACGTGGCACCGTGGTTCACATTTTACGCCTTGCCTTGGGACCCTTTTTTCTTTCTTTCTTTCACATCTTTTTTTTTTTTCCGTTGGGTTTCCATTTAAATTGGACCTTCAGACCAAAAATAATTGAAATTTTGGTGAAGAAGGCATCACTCGTATTTTGGGCCCTTTAATGTCTAACTCACTGTTGATTCGCTCGAATGCCATAATTCTTTTTCCTCGTTCAATTAGATATAGAGTAGTGCTTCATTGGTAGGAATCGAAATTTTGAGCTTCAATCACAGTTGGAAAGTACTTGGAGGAGCACCGGTTCTTCAGCCGTATATCGACTTGAGTTTTTGGCTGTTTTCGCAATTATGGTCCTGCCAGATTCGCACGACCAAATTAGTCATGTAATCCAATTCGATTAACATGTATTCATGAGTCATTTTTATCCGAAACAGCTCACTTGACATAAACAATCTTAACGTGTGTTGTCAAGCGACTTAAAAGGGGATGTCCCAGGAGTAATATCTATCTTTCTTTCTTTTTTGTAGTATTTGCTTCTTTCAAAACTTACGATGCTTGTACTTAGACCTTTCTTTAAATTATATACCCCGAAACTTTCATAAGTGCAAACAAACGGACCTCAACAATGTTCATTTTGTTAGAATTACCAAAAAAACTCAAGGGTCATAATAGTTAGCGAATAAAATTCATCCTATTTAGGATTTTTAGGGGATCAACCTTCATCAATAAGATCAAATGTTCAATCGAGATGGCAACTTATGGAGCTCTATTTAAGCACTATGCATTTATCGAAGCTCGTTTGCTTAACTCATTGTTTGTTTGTTCCATGAAAAATTCTCATTTTGAAAAATATTTTCCTTAAAATAATTACTTATGTCGCTGGAAAAATAAATGAATGAAAATTACTTTCATCGTTCATGAAAATATTTAAGATTAAATTATCATCGATAATGAAAATGTTATCGTTAGCTAATTGTTCTAAGCGACATAATTAATTATTTTGAGAAAAAAAATTTTAAATAGTTTATTTTCTACGGAACAGAGATGTTTTAAAAAAATAAAGTAAGGAGAGAGAAAGAGGATAATTAAACAATTAACTAATACTTCGCCTGGTACCAATCGAAGTCCAACAGATACAAATGGGATAGATTAAGAGATAATTTATTGTCTGCGGCTCAATTCCACGGGAGCAAAACGGATTGATGAACTCCAGTGGCGCCACGTCACCAGGCCGATCCATCGACCGTGATCTGGCACGACCTGATTCGCCGATGCCGCAGGTTGCTGCATATTTCAAGCAGGCCCCGTCGCACCGGAGACGCGCCATGAGTAAAGCCGATGCTCGCCAACGTGCGTGATTCGGTTTCATCACGCGTCACGCGTGCGCGTGGGCGGGGAGGAACTTCTGTTCTAAGCTGGATTTATCTATTTGGAATTACCAAAATTATATTTTTTGGATTTTTTTTCTTTTTCTGGTTTTTGCTTAAAGGGTCTCAAAACATATGATAGCATTATTTTATATATGATAGAAAATAAAAATTCCGAGAATTATACTATGTTATTAATGACATGTCTAAAGGGTGATGAAAGTCATGTTTAATGTTGATTTTTTTTTTTGGTAAGGTGTTTAATGTTGATTTTAATGTGGCGTATTCCCAAAAAACAATAATTGCTGATTATTGGATGTGTAAGAAAACTTGAATTAGCAAGTGAGCTATACTGCACACATAGATAAATCTCAATTCATATACAAGGAAGCAAAATCAACTCATGCGCGGATTGACACCGAGCTTTATTGGGCTCGCCGTGTGGGCGCCAATTTGGCATAAGCTTGCCAAGTGGACGCTGATCCGGCATCGCTTAACTAGCCGACAGTGGTACGTCACAGGCTCGCGGCGCGATTTAAGCACGCATTGCAACGTTGTTCCGTATAAACCTCTTCTTTCTCAATTTTGGAGTGCCAAAAATAGTTAAAAAGGAAAAGAGAAAAACAGACCTAATCGCGGGGCTAAATAACGTCATGAACAGTAGGCTGGCAGTAGTGTAGTTGCATTTTGGTTTCTTGACGCGCAGGCGCGTGGTGAAGGAACTACTTTTTCCTCTTTTTACACATTTTTCGCCGTTTGTTTTTTCCACGTAAAATATTTTCAAGCATGCAAGGGGAAAAAAAAATCCTTTTGGGGTCGGACGGAAATTCGGTCGTGGCACACAATCTTTATAATCCCACAACTTTTAAAAATTTAGAATGCAAATTTTTTCCAAAGAAAAAAAGGCAAAAAATTATATGAAAAACGCAAAAAAAAAAGAAAATTAATTTCAGGCCCTCTCCCAATGGCCGTCGCCCCCATCACCGGTGGGGCGTCGTTATGATCGGTGACCTCACCGGCCATAGGCAAGCGGGCCAAGCCCGTAATATTTTTTTTTTGTCGTTTTTAAAATTTTTGGTTTGCTTAATTTTTAATCTAACATGACTAAAATTTAAGCATGCTTTCACTTACACCACATTTGGTAACAATATCAATTATAAAATCACATGTTTATTATAGATAGATTATCTATTGCAGTTTTCATTTTGCAATAATAGCAATTTCTGCGCGGTCCGTATTGCATTTGAAGTCGTAATGCATATCAATAACTTCCTGGTTAGTAGGCATTACAGTCCGGCTTGAATACTTATTCCCAATATAATAAGCAAATTTTTTTTTAAAATATGATCTTAAGCGCTTATTTTCATATTAGTACAAGCTATGGTTACCGCTCATTAGGTATCATCACTCGTCTATTGGTGGTTTCATTACAAAATTTGCGCACTTAATCACACAACACAAATTTGCCTCGAAACCTCATCATCCTCTCTTCTTTATCATATTTGAATTGACCCTCGCTCTCTGTCGCGACCCCCTAAAAAAAATTTAAAATTTTAAAAGGGGTTAACAGATTATTAAGTTAATTAGATTTGACTAACCTAACGCGGACCCTCCCAAGCCCTACCGAATCGCAACTTCGGTTTTTGTTTAAATAATTTTGAAATTTAGAGTCGTCACTAATCGTTCTTGGTAGGTCGATTAGAAACCTAAATAAATTAGCGGGAGAACTAATTTATTCCTGCGAACCAGAGATTATGAGCTCGGGGACTTGGTTACACTAGTTAATTAAAACTAATGCCCTTTCGGTACCTTAATTTCATGGATATCCTAATTCGGCAACTCAGGCTTGGTCTATTCCTAAGGCTTTAATAGGGTATTCTCTTTTGTGTTTTCACTTTTTAAATAGGATGCATGGATGGTATATATTTTTATTTGTTATATTTTTTTAAGTGTTAAAGATTCCCTGAAGCCGTAAGAGGGAGTGTGTTAACAACTTCTGTGCAGTATTACGACCTACTCATCTTTTGGGTTTGATGATTCAAAAATTAAATTATAGGAAGTACATGACAGTGAATAAACACCTCCAATGGGAGGCCTAGCATTGGCTTGGCTCTTCCCTTTGGGATTTAAGGTACAGGTATTTAAGTTGCAAGTATTTAAACTACTGTAAGTAAAAAACCTCCAATGGGAGGCTAAGCATTGGCTTGACTCTTCCCTTTGGGATTTAAGGTACAGGTATTTAAGTTGCAGGTATTTAACTACTGTAAGTAAAAACCTCCAATGGGAGGCTAAGCATTGGCTTGGCTCTTCCCTTTGGGATTTAAGGTACAGGTATTTAAGTTGCAGGTATTTAACTACTGTAAGTAAAAACCTCTAATGGGAGGCTAAGCATTGGCTTGGCTCTTCCCTTTGGGATTTAAGGTACAGGTATTTAAGTTGCAGGTATTTAACTACTGTAAGTAAAAACCTCCAATGGGAGGCTAAGCATTGGCTTGGCTCTTCCCTTTGGGATTTAAGGTACAGGTATTTAAGTTGCAGGTATTTAACTACTGTAAGTAAAAACCTCCAATGGGAGGCTAAGCATTGGCTTGGCTCTTCCCTTTGGGATTTAAGGTACAGGTATTTAAGTTGCAGGTATTTAACTACTGTAAGTAAAAACCTCCAATGGGAGGCTAAGCATTGGCTTGGCTCTTCCCTTTGGGATTATTGGTGCAGGTATTTAAGTTGCGGATGGACTTTGTCCTCTCCATTCTGGGGTATGAATTTTTTAAAATAAAATACAACGAATTGATTCAACAATTTGAAATTTGTACGCGCTTGAGGACTCCTCCAAGCCGATTTTGTGCTTCCATAGGGTTGACCACTGATATAGAGTTGCGGCTTCCTGACATAAAATAGAGTGAAGTGTCAGTATACAAAATATGTGCTAATCTGCTCCTAAAACCAGAAGAGTGGAAAGAGTACTTATCTCCCGTTTTTTGGGAGGGATTTCTATAATTGATTTTCGCTCTCTATGTTCCCAATATAGAGAGTCTCTTTTGAATTAAGAGGGACTTTTAGTCACAGATCAGTTGAGAAATCGGTGGACAGCTTAGGAGCTTGTCTGGGCTGATTTTTGCATCTCTACGAGATTTTTGCTGTTGACGTAGAGATATCCTTCTCCTGACATAAAATATGGAGAAAAGAAAAGATGGAGAAAGTGCATACAATTTGTGCTAATTTGCGAGTAAAACCATAAATAAATGAATAAATAAAAACACTTAGCTCGAATTTGCTTGCTCGTTGACGAGGATGAACTCTTGATTTATATTAATCGATGAAGGAATTTGTGATGATAACCCCTAGCTTTAAACTCCCATCATCTTCAAAATTCTCTCTCTTTTGGTATTTTCTTTCTCTCGAATTTTTCTTCAATCTCCCAAAACTCTCTCAAACATCTAAAATTTTCTCTCCAAAAAAATTCCTCTCAAACACTTCAAATTTTCTCTCCAAAAATCCCTCCCATCAAGCTCACTTCTTCCTCCTTTTATAATCTACTCATCTATCTCCCATTCTAATTTTTCCACTAACTCTATTTCCCATTCTAATTTCTCCACTAACCCTTCTTCATTTTCATCTTTCATTCTCCATCTCTATCTCACATTCTAATCTCTCCACTAACTCTTCTTCATCTTCATCTTCCCTTCTCCATATTTATCTCCCATTCTAATTTTTCCACTAACTCTTCTTCATCTCCATCTTCCCTTCTCTATTCTTATCTTCCATTCTAATTTCTCTACTAACTCTTCTCCATCTTCCATTCTCTATTCTTATCTTATTTTCTCCATCCATTCTTCTCCAACTTCTCTTCTTCATCTCCTCTTCTCCATCTTCCCTTCTCTATTCTAATTTATCCACTAACTCTTCTTTTTGTTATTTGTAAAATAATCCTTCAAGAGTTAAGTATTTGCAGTCTAGTCCTTGAATTTTAAGTATTTACAATTTAGTCCCTGAAAAAATATATTTCTTTAAGTCCAAATCTCCTCACAATTTTTGACACACCACATGTCAAATTTAAGCTCATTTCTTGCCGTTGAAAATAATGCAGAATTTAATTAAAGCCCTTTTGCAAAATTAAGTCATTCTGGGTATATTTGAGCCAAGATGAAAATTTAAAATATTAGAAGACAATGTCACAACTCATAAAAAGTGAAAATTAAAAATAAGTTGACTCAAATTAAATTTTTTTAGGCCCGATTCAAGATTATACTCGTGAAGGAACACGTGACTCGAATTGGATTTTTCTGAATTTGCGATGGCCAATATGAAAATAGATTTAAAATAAAAATATTAACTATCTTTGTGTATTTTTTTTGGCCTCAAATGTTATTTTTTCAAAATTTTCAAGTATTTTTGTATTTTTTTAAAAAAATTTAAAATATATATATAATATGAAATTTTATTTTTTGTTCAAAAATGGTTGCCTAGGCTTGGCCAAGGCTTCCAAAGTTGATTTTTCAATTTTCTCATTTTTTCTTCATTTTTTTTATGAATTTTCGAAAATAAAAATACCGAAAAATACTGAAAATATGAAAAATCGTTTTTTGGTCAAAATTGGTTCCCTAGGCTTGGCTAAGGTCCCCAAAGTTGATTTTTCAATTTTATGAATTTTTATGGATTTTTTATTACTTTAGCAATAGAAAAAATGATTAAAAATCAGGTGTCAACACTCTCTACATAAAAGTTGAGCAACCTCCTTTTATTTTTTTTTCCTTTAGAATAATGGCTCAAATGATTCCTGAAATTTAGCACAAATGTGTAATGTGATTCCCGAACTTAATTTGTTTACCGTGGTCTTTCAACTTTGACTCAAAATGCAGTGTAGTCTTTAAACGTTTAATTTATTCAACGTTGTTCTCGGACTTTTGGTACGTGTTTAATTTAGCCCATGGACCGTATAAAAAATATTTAATGTTGTCTTTCTGTTAATTCAACTCTAGGGACAATATTAAATATTTTTACGTAGTTTATCGATTAAATTGAACATCCACCAAAAGTCAAATGATCACGTTGAACAAATTTGAAGTTTAGGAATGACATTGTACATCGGATTGAAAATTTATAAATCATAGTACGCATTTGATCGAAATTCAGAGATCATTTGTGGGGGATTGGATAAAAGACACGCACACTCTCCCTCTTTCCCTCTCTCCTTCCTATTTCTTCTCATCTCCAACTTTTCTTCATTCTTTTCCGCCATTCTTTTCTCAAAAGTGAGGCCACAGCTGGGCTTTCGTCAAATCGCTCGCGGGGCCACGCCCGCTAGGCTAGGAGCGAGCTCTACTACGAACTCCCACACCGCCAAGGTTTCCAGGGTCGAGCTCATGTTGGCTGCCATGGCCAAGTTCCACTACGGAGCACATGAGGCTCGCCATGACCCTTTGCGAGAACAAAGCCTATCTTGCCACAAGTGAGCTTGGCATAAACGAGGACATCTGCGGGCAGCGAGGGCATCGGCAGCAGGGATAGGTTGCCGCAGGGATGTCGACTTCGAGTCCAAGGTTTGGTCGTGCGGCGTGCGCTGAGTTTTCCACGAGGATAGAGTGCAGTTTCTTTTTTAAAAAATTGACAAATTGTTCAAAAAGTCCTGAACCTATTGTAAGGCGATGACTGGCGTGGGAGTCGTTGCCCTTGTCGGTAGCTAGAGGCCAGGTGAACATCAAAGGGAAAAAGGAAGGAAAAAGGAAAAGCAAATAGAAAAAATTCACAAAATTAAAAAAAAAAAAGTACAAAAAAAATAGCGTTGGCCGTTGCGACGTACAATGGTCGGCACCTGATTGACCGGCACGTCGGCAATTTTCAATTAAAATTAGCCGAAATGACTGTATTGACTAATTGTTAAAAAATTTTACGACTAAATTGATAAATTATCAATCAAAGAGTTTACGATCGAATTGGCCACCTCACGGTAGGTTTAAGATTTTTATCGTCGCTTCAATAATAAATGCAATTAATCATATGTGATATGATATGGATTTGTTTTATTGAGGTTAACCCATAAAAAACGAGCAACGGCCGATTCTGTTCCCTTCCCTTGTTCATTGACATATGCCTGGTCAAATTCTTCCTGTTCTCCGTGGTCCAGAACTAGGCCATTCAGTTTTGACCCGCTTTTAATAAGCGAAGGTTCATTGGAATCCTCGTTTGGAATACCTGTCAAACCTCGATGGATATGTTGATTTTATTAAGGAGCTTTCTCAAATTCTTTTTTGGCTGACGAAATTTTCAATTCGTTGACCTGTGCAAATGTTAAACGGGGCCGCATCAACCACAGGTTCAACTCGTGCTCCCGCCCTTGTATATGTTTCCTTCTTGCACTCAAGCCGCATCAACCGCCGAGGCCCGGCGACCGGCTGGATGCTTTTTACGGCAAATCAAACGCGTGAAAGTCCAAAAAACTAATTTCACGTAAATTTACTTCGCTCAAGCAAACACACCCTAAGTGATGATGAAGAAGAAAACCAATTTTAATCGTACCGGGTTTATCGAGAGAAGAAAAATAGTCTGGACATGCGTGATAAACCAAGTTTAGGAGTAACTATATTATAGTTCATAATGGGGTAATATGATAGAAACTAGAAAAGCATTGGTTGAAAATGGTCCTCCAGCAGGTCCCTTTCGTGGTTCAAGGGGGGAAAAAACATTGGAACTAGAATGTAAAAGTTGAATATAACGTTTATTCCCTACGAACACACAAAATTAAAAGGGTTTCAACGACTGTAGATCTTTCAAAGAGGAAAATATATATAATTTTGTGAAGAAGGTGGAAATTCTATTAGGTGCAATGCCAGGATAACGAAGTTGCAAATTGCAATAATATAGTGAGTGTACATTAAAAAGAAAAAAAAAATTGCACTAGATTGTTATTGATTTGGTTACCAAAAGAGTGCTCAAAGCATCTTTTGAAAAGAGGAAGTTTAGTATGTATCGGTAGTTTTAAAAAAAAAATTATAAGGCCGAATTCGACAATGAAAAGTAATTTCAAATTTTGTGAATAATTTCTATTGATAAGTCGTGCAAATGACTCGTGATATAATAGTCTTTTTTTTTTGTCTATCTTACCTTTGACTCTCGTCTCTTTGACTTTTGCCTGATTCCTTGCAAAGCGCGGGAGTCGACCCCGCACCTATGATACTAGCATCCCATCCCTCAATCTATTTTTCAGTAAAGCCGCGTGCTTATTGGCATATGATAATCTTTTATTCCATCGAATAGGAACCAAAAATAAAAGCCCAGAAAATAAATTTCTGTCCATTTTAATTATTTAGAATATTTCACATTCATCATTTGGAAACCCGCAAAAGAAAAGCCCATTTCAAGTATGGCCGTATATCTCGAACAAGGAGATGGGAAGGACAAGCTCGGGAGGTGAAAACGACGTTGTTATGTGGCCACATAATTTTTTTTTTCTTTTGCTTTTGCTCTTATTTAATTGCACGAATTCAATTGTAAATTATATCTATTCTTGTTGGCCAATTAGATCACCCCACCACAATTCCTTCTGGATATTATTGCCGTCGAGTGCTTTTTGAGCACGACGTCCTCGAATGTTTGCTCGATTCTCTGTGATTGCATTGTTTGTCATTTGTAGGTACGTAGACATGTGGCCCTAATGATAAAAAAAAATTAAAATTAAAAAACGAGGACGCTAGTATCATAAACACGAGATTCAGACTCCCACACTCTAAAAAAAAAAAAGACATAACAAAAGTCGGATAAAGAAATGTTAGAGATATGACGAAATGGGTAATAATAATTATTTATTATTTTATAAATCGATTATATATTTAAAGTATCGAAAAATACGATGATTAGCTTGAGCTGATCACGACATGGCTTACCTAAAAATTCCTGGTCAAGCAATTTTGGTTGACCAATATAGCAGCACCATCTTATCGATTTTTTTGTAAGGATGTGGGGGGTGGTTTTGACCCACTTTTTATTTGAACTCCTTGTTCAAACCGATGGGCCAACTTTCGGCGAACAATTGAATTCAGCACACTTTTTCGGCACACTGTTTGGTCACAAGCTAAATGGTGATTGCCTAGAGATTATGGAGATTCTTCAGTGTTAATTCGAAACTAATTTTTGGGTCTAATTAGAAGTTGCTCGTGATGATTCAGTGAGTAGGTCGCATTAGATACTATATACACATGACTGTCCAAATAGAGGGCGGAGGTGAATTTACGAATAGCATAATCAATCTTTTCTGGTGATGAAGCTGGTCTCGTTCGAGGCAAATAAATTCCGTGTCCGGGAAAATCTCCACTAATCTCATGGATCAAGTAAAACTCTATGCGAAACCTGGCTCACATAAGTAACGATGGTTTCCCAAGTTGCCCGAACCTGGTCCTAATGACATTATTTCTTTTTTTCCTCCTTATTCCGTAAGATTCTTACTAATTGTATTGTCAAACATAAGTGATTTTATAGAGCACAAGTGCTAGAAATGATGGTCTGGTAGGTGACATTTTATTTATTTATTTATTTATTTTTGTAATTGAGGGTCAAGATTGTAATTAATCGGGTGCTTGAAGGAGAACCTGACCTCTCGAAACAGGAATCGAACCCGCGGCTGGAACGGGGCCCTTTTGCTGACGTCATATATGATATGTATCTAGCCTGGTCAAATGTGGGAAAATCTGTTCATGGGGGGGCTAAATTCGGGTTATTTCTAGATTTTCATTTGCACAAAGTCTAAGCCCCGTTTGCTCGAAAGATAATTGCTTATGAAAATTTATTTTCCTTCGGTGCTTGGATAACAGAAAGTTAATTCGTTTATGAAAAACGTTTTTTTTTATAGAATGCAAAAAAAAAAAATAGATTAGTAGAAAACAGCTTCTCTTTATCGCAAAAAAAAAAAGATGCAATTTTCCTTGTACCGCGAAACAAGTAATAAATAACCCTCTTTTTTTTTAAAGATTTATATGAAGAATATTTTCATTTATCGTGAAAGTTTCAATGAATTAAACGTACCCTTGTATTCAGTTCTCACCCAAGAATGATGTGGTAGAGAATTCGTTCCGCCATACAATAAATTTGAGCCCTTTTGGACAATTATTCCAGTTGTAACGTGAAGTATCTTTTGGTCCTTTGAGAATTACTGATTTAGCTATTGCATGAGTTTAATCATATACTAATCATGTTGAATAAGAATCCTTTCGAGAAAATTTCACGAGCATTAAAAGGGTATGAAATACCCTTATTATATCAAATAAGAGTCTAAAGTGGTTATGACAACCTCAAATAAGAGCTTGATTTTAGGTTGATCAAGGGTATTTTCATTATTTATTTTTTTTTCTTTTCTGTTTTTTCTTTCTCCTTTTCACTAGTAGCTGGCCATCGGCGATGTCTAGATAGGGTTGAACAAGCATCGTCCTTGCTTGATCTAGAGAGGGCCACCTTCGCCATAAGCGAGGCCAGTGAAGGCTACCCTCATCGGCCACAAATGAGGCCGGTCCTTGCCAAAGCGGGCACGACGAGGCGGCACTTGGGCGAGTTAAGACCGTTCCTTGTCGGCCTCGCCACATAGGGCAAGGGCAACCGTCTCCCAGCCTTACGGGGGCATTTTTTTTTATATCTAGCATGTAAAAATAGGAGTGGGGTGGACTGCAAATAAATGCCCGTTATGTACATATTTTTTTGTGTGATAAATATGTGGTGCATATTGTTTGTTTCTTAGTTTTTTTTTTCTCCAGCTATAGAGTCGAGAGTGGGAATTAGATGACAGCTGCGTAAGTTATTGTTCCAAACAGAGGCAATCAATGTTACCTCTTGTTGTCCACTAAACCAGTTGGTGACAGAAAAATCATACCACGGAAAATTAGATTAAAATAATTGAAGAACTAGCGAGAAAGAATATGTACAACGTTTATTAAGAGCGCGGTGTACAAATTAAATGAAGATGCATCGGTATTTTTGTGGACTTTTGTTGAATTTTAAATGCGACTTGTTTGTTTAAGTATTCGCTCGCAATCTTGTGATATACCATAGATCGGGTTTTTCTTAATGAATTTGTTGTGTTTCTCTATAAATCGTCGAATCTTGTTTAAGTTTGTAATTGATGGAGCCGGTTTCCAAAACTCCATGTACCATTCTTTTCTTATCTCGTACCCCCCAAAAGGATGAGGAGGAATATGGAAAATAAAGCCAAAGTAACAGGAATTTAATGTGACAATGCCTTGAGGACCCGTCGCTATCATTCAACATCTTTACGGCTTCCTTAAAATTTAAGGAAGCAGTAACTAACAGGATAACCATGAGATGATGCCCGTGTTCGGAATAGACAGGTTTGTTTTTATTTATTTTTTAAAAATTAAGGGTATGTTTATTTTACGAAAAATAAAAAATTTTAAAATATTTTTTAAAAAATAAATACTTGCATCTTTTAAAAATTTAGTTAATGAACATATTTTCATTATTGGCAATACTTTATGCCTAATTACTTTCGCGATGATGAAAATATTTTATATTCATTCATTTTTATGAGTGATATAATCTTTTATTTTTTGAAAAATATTTTTTTAAATCTTTATTTTTTCGTGAAATAAACACACCTTTAAGTTAAATAAACAATAATTTACTAGATAAAAGAACACGAGCAGAAAAATGCTCTTAAATTCGCGCGCGAGCAACGCACACATGTATAATATTTAAGGCATTAAATCTTAAATGCAATATACATAATTCACTAAAAGTGAGAGCAGCCGTCGCGCCCACCGTTTTTTCCATCAAACTTTCTAAATTTTTAATTTTTTAATTTAATTTTTAAATTATAAAGTATATGTCAATGATAGAGAACCTTGCCGATATATGTCAATGATAGAGAATCTTGCCGACTAGCTTATCCGTGTTTTCTTGTTGGTTTTAAATTTCTTAGTAATTATTGTTTTACTTCTTGATATTTCTATAACCTTAATTCCTTCTATAAAAAAGAAAAAATAGATATTTTAGAAAAAAAAGTTTCTTGAAGAAGGATTTTTTAAGATTGTCTTTTTTTTTTCTATATAGTTTCTATAGGGGGCTCCTGTCACAGTTATCTTTTTTTTCCCCTAACATAGAGGTTTCAATTGACTAAATAATTTTCATGAATAAGATGTATAATAAACAATAAACGAGATTATTGCCAAAAAGAATCCTAAACCTATTAAACTTTTTTTTACTTGTGTCAATTCAATCATTTTGGCCAAAATTAGCTAGAAATCGCTGAAGAGACGTGATCAGTATTGACATCGCAATTTTTAATTATACTTTAATACCTTTTGATGTATTATCACTTATCTTTTTTCTTTCTCTTTCCTTTTCTCCCCCTTTTCTCACCGGCCCTCACCTTTGGCCGGTTGCCTAGGTCTAGCAACTAGTTGGAGGAGAAGGGAAGAAAAAATGAAATAAAAATAAAAAACTATTGAAATGTTATTAAAAATTGCTAGGTAAGCGCCGACAACACCACTGAGCAATTTTTGGTCGAAATTGACCGAAAGGACTAAATTGACACAAATGCAAAAGATTTAGGATTGAATTGTAAAAAAAAAATTAGGACTGAATTAACACAATTGTAATAAATTTAAGACTTTTTTGGCAATTATTCCATTGGTAATATATTAGTTAACTACTATGATACATAATGGAACTATTCTGCATCATTCGCAGGTGCATTCAATAGCAGAACTCAAGTTTATTATACATTCAATGGGTCGCTGTTGACACCTGATTTTTAGCCATTCTATTTTTTAGAAAATCCTAAAAAATCCATACAAAATCGAAAAATTACAAAAATGGTTCTGGAGGCCCCGGCCCAGCCCAGGGGCCCATTTCCAACAAAAATAATTTTTTGAAATTTTTGAGTATTTTTTAATATTTTTCAAAAATAGAAAAAAGGAGGAAAATTTGGGAAAAATAGCATTTGAGGCCGCAAAAATACAAAAAGATAGCCCATATTTTTCTTTTAATTCCCTTTTCATGTTGGTCTCTCGAAAAAAGAAAAGTAAAAATCGGGACTATGTGTTTCTTCTTTAACCATAATCCCCGAATTTGCCAAAAAATACATTTTCAGCTTTTAAAATTTTGATTTTTTTTATTTTAGGTCAAGGACATCATTACCCAAGCCCCTGAATTTTTTCTCATCCAAAAAGCCCCCCCGATTTGCTCAATTTCAATTAAATGGCCCATTTCCGCATTTTTATTTTCTTTTTCCCCGATTTCGCTAAAAAATGAAATTAATCCAACTCCGAGGGTACCCATGAAAACTCAAGCCCGTCATCCTATAGTTTTCGCCATTCCGAATCCATTGGTGGGTCTAGTTTGGCTTGATTTGGCCGTTTGGAGGTTCGAACATTGGAATTTCATTTTTGAGCAAAACCTAAATTTGGAGTTTTCGTACAATTCGTGGGTAAAATTTGGACGAAACCACATTTTTACAAGTAACTCGAGGTGGGCAAACCGATTTCGAACTCAATTTTGTGAAAAAACGCCGTTTGCTAGCTCAATTTAAGAGGTGGAGCTCGGTAAAAAAAAAACAAAAAGAAAATGCATCACATGGGAAGACAATTCTGCAAAGGGAACGGGACAGACATGCTTTGTTCCATTTGTTCATTCAATCATCACTCGAGGTCCAGCTTTAACTCATGCCGTTCTCAGCTTTGTTCCAGGCTTCCACATGAATACATGCGTCCACGTTCAAGCCTCCACATGCTCGGTGGCCAGCACCATTTCCGTCAGGGATCTAGACTTTCCCACGAGAAACCTTTCCTCCACATGTTGGCAAGCTTTGTTAACGTTCCAGGCGGCACATGCTGGACAGAGGAAAAAGAAGACACCAGGCGGCACATGGGGATAAAAGGAACGGAGGAAAACGGGGATGAGGGGGGAGAAGAAAAAAAAAACAGAGCATAAGGGGGACCGAGAAGGAGAGAGAAAAAACGGGGGAAATCCGAGCGGTCGAGAACTCCGGCGAAGCATCGAAACCATCCACGAGTATCCTTGGAGCACCACCCGAGCCACTCCAGCCACTGCCGTCGCCGTTTCCTTCCCCGAGCAGGTCTAACCCGAATCCCCTGTTTTCGCGTTCGGTTTTGCTCGGTTTGACTCCGTTTGACTTTCGGGTCAAACGGAGCCAAACCGATTACTATAAAACATCATTCCATGTCTATTTGATTCCATTTGAGTGATTTCGTGCTTTGGTTTCGCTCGAAACGGCCTGGTTTTGTTTTTTTTTTTACATTGCATGCTACATGTTCGACGAAATGCACCGGGTAGTCCGAACCGGCTACTTTGAGCCTGTTTTGCGTGCGTTTCACAAGTGATTTTTGGTTCAAATCTTTTGAAGTGTGTTATACGTATGTAGAGCTTCGCGTTGATGTATCGCACGGCCCTTAGTTGTGACCGAGTTGTAAGTTATGATCTCTGGAAGTTGTTTGATTGATCTGATTTTGGGTAAGGGGATCTGTTGAAATATTTCTAAGTGTTGGAGTCAGTCCAACCTGGCTTGTTCGTGACTGATTTTATTTGCCTCACATCGCATATTTTTGGGTGTTTCTTATCTTTTCGTATTCTTGGCATGTAGTAGAATACGCGGGTATGTTTGGTTGCCCTTGGTTTGATCTGTAAAGGAAGTTATGGGGTTGACAATTGGCCCTACTGACCATGCTCAAGTCTGATTTTGGTTTCAAAAAGTTCAAACCCTCGACTTTGAGGGTGGATTTCTCTCTCGATTTCCATGCTTTGTGAGTGATTCTTATTTCATTTTGTTCATGGTGTGTAGCTCTTCACAACGATGTATGGTTTGCCTGCCAATTCTGATTATGGCGCGAGTTATGGTCCCTCAAAGTTTCCTAGTTAGTCTGGTTCGAGATTGAAAATTTTTTCTAAGTGTCGGGATTGGTTCAACTAGCTATTTTGTCGATACTATTGCGATGTGCTCGCTTAACCATTTTTCGAACCGTTGGTCATTCTTGAAACCTGGACATACCTAGTTTCATGAGGTGTGATTAGTTTTTCGAAATCTGATTGGTATAAAAAGATAATCATCCTTGAACACGCCTCGGTGAACTGCAAAGTGAGGGGTCTGGAATTTGGCTAAGTGTTGGCTTTCCAACTAGCTGTTTTGTCGATGCCATTGCGATGTGTTCGCTTAACCATTTTTCGAACCGTTGGTCATTTTCAAAACCTGGTCACATCTAGTTTCATGCGGTATGATTTCTTTTCTCTGATTGTATTTGTACACTAAGATAATCGCGTTGAAAAATCCCCTCGCGGTTGACTCCCTTTTTAACAAAAACTTTCCGAAATGGACCGGAATCACGTCTTCAAGCGAGGTTTTTCATCACATCTTCAATTAAATCATCATTGGTCATGCTCTATTTGTCTCGATATCCCCTTCCCAAAAATAAAAATAAAAATAAAATAAAATAAAATAAAATAAAAAAAATAAATAAAAAATGGAAAATTTTCGTAAATTCCTTTTATTGCATATTTACATTAACTAGACTCAAGTTCACCATGAGGGATGACCGATGTCCATTCCGGTCTTATTTGTTGTACACCCGATCATGTCTCGGGTTTAATATTTGGGATTGTAAATACCCGACGAGTTGCGGGTTTTTCTTTATTATTTTAGCGTAGTTTTTTTTTTATTATTGTCCTCGTCATTTTATCTCCATTCTCTTTATTTTCTTTGAATGTGTTGATTGCTCTCTTTTAGGATTGCATATTTAGAAAATGCCATGAAATGAACACCTACAAGAACATTTGCATGAACGCTTAGTGACCGACAAAAACATGGTTAGGAGTCAGAATTGACATAAACCTCGCGTGCTCACAAGTTAGGTAATAACCAACCCCGAACGGTAACCGAAAGGACTCTAGTTTAAACTAGGGTAACCAAATCCCCGGCTCTAGAATCTCTGGTTGCGTAGGATCGAGTGACTCCTCCCAATCACTCGATGAGGTATCCGGTCTACCTCCCCAAAAAGACCGGTGGCGACTTCAATTGCATGCACACGTAGCACATGCCACCCGACCACACCAAGGTCGAAACCGACAATTCCTATCGCGATTTGGTATGGGCTTGGGAGGGCCCGCTCCAAGGGCTCGACTTCGTGGTCTCTTGGCAATCCATTTGCCCGATCACCCGATCATCGCGGATCGGGTCGCGACAGCTGGCGACTCCACTGGGGACATTAAGAGGATTTAAGCCGTAATAAGCAAGATTGAATGTTACCTAACTTGATCTACATTTTGTAGCGCGTGTCAAAGTTGCGAGGGAAGCACGGTGAGTAGCTAACTCGTGTTAAATGGTCTTGTAGAAATGAGTTATAAGGGGAGGCGTGTGTGTTAACTATTTTTCTCTATAGGTGAAGTTCGGATGTATGTTGTATGAATGGTTATATTGAAGCGTTGATTGTTAAATTTAAATGCATGTTTATCGCTTAAGCACGACACCTAATGCACACACAACCGCGCCTAAAACCCCGGACGCATCTTTAGGAAACCAATAGAAGGATTTGGGAATGGAATCTCCGTGAAGAGAAACATGAGGTAATCCACTTCTCAATTCCGCTCACTTTGAGCTATGGAATGGGTGCCAATGCAACGATAGTTGTGCAATGGAATCAACCCTTTCTAGAACTCGGAGTGAGAGCCTTGGCACCATAGGTACCTCACCTTTTAGAGGTCAAAACCTCACAAGTTTACATGCGCATGATCTATGTGATTGACCACACTCCCTTTGAACGGTTTGTAAATCTCGTTCCATCTTGCAATTTCAATTATATGCAGTTTTTCTCAAAAATAAGTGGTGATTAACATAAATTCCCCTCATTAGGATTTAGAAAATGGGTCCACCTGAACTCAAGATTGCGCACTTCCCTCGAGCGATAATTGACATGTGGGAGCGTCTTCCGCCCATTCACAAGATTTACGTGGAGAAGAAGATAGGATACCTTACTTCCCTGATCCACCTGGGGGCGAGAATTCCCATGATTAAAGCGTTATCACACTTCTGGAATCCCGAATCCTCTTCCTTCGTGATAGGTCAATGCGAGCTCACTCCTACCATTGAAGAATACGATACCATGATAGGTCCCGTAGGTACCTTTGGGTTAGCCACTCCTCCACTGGAAGTCAATTCCGTATCACTTCTTAGCCAATTCTTGAAAGTCAATTCCACTCTTATCAGGAATATTCTCAAGGGAAACACTAACGCCATTCCTATAACTTTCCTAGAGGAACTATTCCTCGGGTTACCCATCGAGTCAGAAGCCCAGATCCCTAGGGTCTTCATCTTAGCTTTATTCGGATTCGTCATTTTTCCATACACAAATAAGAGCATGACCCCTTCTATAGTTCACGTCGTCCTCCAAGTGTGTAGTGGTAAGAAGTTCTCCCACCTAATCCTTGGAGAAACTTTCATATCCCTATCAAGATTCAAGAAGTCGGGTAAAGGGACTCTTAGAGCATCTATAGGCCTCCTCCAAGTCTGGATGATATCCCACATTAGGGAATTTTCTACTGATATGCAAATCACCCAAATAAGTTCCTCTTCTCACCCTTTACTTCAATTCGTTGAGAAGAACAAACTCTTCCCTTCTTGGTCATTCTCTAGGTGGTTCAACTATCTCAAAGCTCTCATCCCCATTCGCATTCAGTGGTATGCCAAGTGGCTTGTGTGTCCCAATCCTTGCCTAGCTGATGGATTCGACAACATCATCCCATTATTGGGATTGACGGGAATTACGTCATACCACCCTTTGAGGGTAATCCGTCAATTTCATGCCATCCAACAAATCCCTCCTCCTCTCGATCCCAATCCCCTCGCATTGAACTATCACGAAGAGGTTACTGAAGGACGAAAAGCACAACTGGACAGGATGATTTGTAACATAGTTCACACCTGGCGTGACTACCGTAAGACAACCATCGCCATGGTAGACAGGTCCGAGCTTGAGGGAAATGAGAAAGAGCATCATGCCTCCGAGGACTACATATGCAACGCTCTGAGAACTTTGCCCCAGGTGATCATCCCCAATTTGCCCTCCAAGATGACTCTCCAAGAGATCCTAGCCGAGAAAGCCGCCCAAGAGAGAGATAATGCAATCCGTAAAGCCGAGGCATTGGGTCGAGAGAACAAGCGCCTCCGCCAGACCATCCTACCCAATGAGGATTAGGCACTATATTCCATTAGATTCTCCTTTGGTTGTATGAGCTTTCAATTTTTGTGTAATAAAGATTCCTTTCTCTCCGTAGGGTGATGTATAGGGATCTTTTTCTTTAATGTAACGAAGGTGGTGTCTTGTCACGTTTTGTGAAAATCTAATGGAATATGCGAGGGGCATTTTAAGTAATCACCACTTATTCCACTTTAATTGTATAATTTCTTGCGAAGAAATCTGACGGAGGAGATGGCTCGCACGATCGATCAAATCAGAGGAGCGCTTCTCACTGCTATTTCGTCGCAAGAAAATATAAAATTAAAGTGGTTTTATACGTACTTAAAATCATCAAAGCTAACTAGAGTTTCCTTCCCCGAACAGGTGATTCTCAATCACGAGGAGACGAATTCGTACCAGTCTACAAGCTCGCATGGAGCAAGAAGAGATAGGCACCCGCATTGGCAACCTAGAGGCTCAAATGGGGCAGATGGCTGCCATGATGACTGAGATGAAAGCCATGATGACTGCTGCACACGCAAGGCCCGCTGCACCGATAGACCTGAACCAGACTGCCCATTCGAACACCCCCACTGCCTCCGATGTTAGTGGGTCTTCTGGTGCCGACCCGATAACGAACGTGAATCAAGTCCCGAACGCTGAAGCACCGCCAAGGGTGGCGCCGGTTGTGGTCGGCTCGGAGGAGGAACAGAAGGAGAAACCTGTAGCAAGATTTGAAGAGGGGGTCAAGCGGATAGCCAAGATCGAGGAATGCCTGACCAGCCAAGGCTATGAGTTGTCTAGGTTTGATAGAGTCACTCCGTTTGCTAAAATCGAAGTTCCTGCAGATTATAAAGAGCCAGAATTCTCAAGAAAGTATAACGGGACTGGATGCCCCAAGACCCACTTAAAGTACTACTTGTACAAGATGGCCAAGTACTCCGATAACATCCATCTCCTGATCAACATGTTTCAGGAGAGCCTGGTGGGTGCTGCATTGTCATGGCTCATTGAACTCGATGTTCATAAATTTGACGATTGGGATGAGTTCGTGGATGAATTCCTACGTCAATATAAGTTCAATACCACGACCGCCCCTACAAGAGAGGATCTGCTCAGAACGACGAAAGGGAAGAGCGAAACAGTGCGCCTATACGCCCAAAGGTGGAGGGCCTTGGCAACCCAAGTTAAACCACCAATCCCTGAAGAAGAGTTAATAGACATTTTTCTCAAGGCATTACCGTACGAGTTCTTCGACAAACTGAACACCTCCGGTTGTCAAACCTTTGCTCACTTGATTAAGGTGGCGGAAAGACACGAGTGGGCAATGAGAGAGAGAAAGGCACCCGAGGCCATGACCAGACGACAGTATCCATCAAGGAAGGAAAGGGAGTCCAACATCGATGTGGCTTTTGTGCCTAGCCCACCTCAGCCAAAATTGTTCTCCAACTCCACCTCGACGCAAGGAAATTCGTCAAGGTTGACACAGAAACCAGACCACCTGAAGAAGAAGCAGCCTCCTAAGCAGTTCACCCCACTCCCCAGGCCATTATCCAAGCTGCTTCCAATGCTGTTAGAGGGGAGGCTGGTTGCCAAGGAGCCTCCACGATCGAATCCCCCAAGATTCCCGGGTTACGATCCGAGCCAATCCTGTGTCTACCACATGGGAGAGAAGGGGCACAACGTCGATAACTGTATGATATTGAAGTTCAAGGTCCAAGCCCTTATTGATAATCATATCCTGGAATTTGACAAGACGGAGCCGAATGTGCAACAGAACCTGCTCCCAGACCATCAGGTTGTAGGTATGATCTTTGGAGGGGTAGAGGAACGCACGGACGATGAAAAAGACGAGCTCGAAAATGACCACTTAAAGGAGGGCTCATTTGTAACGATCGACGAGATCATTCCAACAGTGACACATGCAGGAGAGATCAACAGGTTAATAGGGTCAAATGTCGCAGAACGACTCGATAACATAGAGAATAGGCTGAATTTTGCCTCTGGAAGATTGTTGAATTCGCTCCGGCGATTGAGAGAAGTGAATCAGGCACAGGGCACGAGTGATGCACTCTTACTACGATTGCTCACTAGGATTGAAAACCAGGATCAACGACTGATCGCCATAGAGGAACGGTTGAGGAAGCTGACGGCTGTAGTTTTCGAGGTGAAAGAAAGAATGGACGGACATGAGCCTGGTACGGGAAATATCCCAACCCGAGCAAATCTCCTTCAGATGGCCAAAGAGGAGGAAGAAGGGTTCGAGTCCTATGCACAAAGATGGAGGTCGCTGGCCTCACGAATTTATCCACCTTTGACTGGAGAGGAGCTGATGGGATATTTCCTGAGAACTCTCCCATGTGATTATTTCGAGCATATGGCCATGACCACCTATAGTTCGTTCTCGCACCTGCTACGGGTAGGTGAGAGCGTTGAGTGAGGGCTAATGAATGGAAAACTCAAAGGGAAGAATGCTGGCTTCTCGAGGGGACCGAATGTACCATCTACAGGCGAAGCAAGTAATGTGCCCTATGTAGAGCCCGTGTTTGGGTGCAACTCTGAAGACTTAGATGATCTCGTGGCGATGGTTGGGGCAACCAAGCCTTTTGTGATCGACCTAGATAAGATCGATGACTGGGAAAAGGAAGACGACGGTATCGTCAAACCGATGGTAATCAAGATCTCTGATGTCGAGATAAGTGATGACCCAGATATGGAAACTGAAAAGTTTAAGCCGGTTGTAATAAGGATCCCTCCCGCAGAGGAGTACGACCCCAAGGCAGTCCATTGGGACTATGGGACAGACGAAATTGATGTTGTGATGCGGTCTGAGAGATTCTATGCACCTAGAGAAGAGGAAACCAAGAAGAAGGAAGTAACTAGAGAAGATGCTGAAAAGCTGTTGACCATCGTTAAAACGAGTGAATTTGAAGTGATAGAGCAGCTACGAAAAATGCCGGCCCAGATCTCACTGTTAGATCTATTTGTGAACTCGGAAAAGCATAAGAATGCACTGATGAGGGTTCTGAATGAGGTACGTGTACCTGAGACGATTAACGAAGTGCAGCTGGAGAGTTTTGTTAGCACCATCCTATTAAAGGATCAGATTGCCTTCTCAGACGAAGATTTCCCTATGGATGGACGGGTTCACAATAAAGCCTTGTACATATCAGTGAGGTGCCACGGCAAGCAGGTGTCCCACGTGTTGGTGGACAACGGGTCGGTGGACAACGGGTCGGCCTTTAATATATACCCTTTGGCTACGTTGAGGAGTCTAGGCGTAAACGAGGAGTTGATTCGCACCTCCAAGGCAACCATTCGGGCCTTCAATGGAATGAAGAAAACAATTGTCAGAGAAACTGAACTAGATGTGTTCATTGGGCCAGTCAAGTTCTCCATCGATTTTCAAGTTATGGACCTCCCTAGTGCTTTCGGCCTATTACTTAGAAGGCCGTGGATCCATACAGCCGGAGCTGTACCTTTAAGCTTGCACCAAAAGGTCCGATTTGTGGCGAATGATAAGGTGATAACAGTGTATGGTGAGACAGACCTTACGTCCTATCAAAAGAGTGTTGTGCCCTATATAGGCCCGAATCCAAAGAGAAGTCAAGCTACCACTCCCTTAACCTCGTAGCTTTTGTTCGCACACCCCCAGGACTAAAATGAGGAATCCCGCACCGCCAAGCCATACGCTCGCGCCTGGGAGGATGTTGTTGGTTCATGGTTTTGTCCCTGGGGGAGGACTCGAGAAGCACAGCCAGGGAATTCGCCAACCCCTTCAGTTGAGATCTAACGGACACCGAATCGGTTTAGGTTACATGGGTAAAACTTGTAGTGATTTCACTTCAAGAAGTAGCAGTGGAAGCCGAGGCCGAGGCCCAAGAGGTAAATGAGGCAGAATCAGTTCTTTTGTGGGATCCAACATTTAGAAGGGCAAAGCAAAAATGTTCGATAATCCTCTTCATCAGTTTTTCTCTAAGTACCCCAAATGGTTGGCAGATGAGGATATCCAAGCTGCAGCTGATCCTGATATACCTGACTCCTTCTTTGAAGATTCCGTGAACGCCATCGGGGAAGGGCTTGACACCGACGCCGAGTTACATGAGTAAAGAGGCTCTTCTTCTGCTTCTTGCAGCGCTTCGTTACCCGCAATTTCAATTCAGTCGTTGCATTTTGTTTAACTTTTTTTTTAATTCCAAGAAAAATACCTTTGGATCTCGAGCCGTTGGTCCAAGTGGTTTTCCTTGTAACGCGGCCTTATCAGTGAAGTTCAATAAAATGCATGTGCACGTTTTATTAAGGACGTGCGGGAACATTCCAAACCAGCCCAATGATGATACCTATCTTCGATTCTCGAAGATTTGAGGCCTGGATTCCCGCACGTTTCCTAGTTTGTCAAGTAAATTTTGAGAAGCTGAGGGTGGCCCTCTTATTATGTTCTTTCTCAAATGGTTTTCGAAAATCATGCATGAAAACTGCTTGCTAAAAGGGGACTAATCATCTTCATGACATTTCAGGCATATCATTCCAAGCATGCATAATAGGCTATTGTGTGACTCGGATCACCAGGGAGATTACTCTTGTGGCATCGGGGAAGAAGATGAGGATTTCCTGGACATTCAGAGGGATTGGAATCGTCATGAGGAGTCTAAGCCTCTTACAGAGGAAAAAGCAGTCGTAGTAAATCTGGGTGATTCAGAGAACTTTAGAGAAGTAAAAATTGGGGAGTCACTCTCTCCTTCTGAAGCAGCTCGAATGACCGAGTTCCTCAAGGAATACCAAGATGTCTTTGCATGGTCATATGCAGATATGCCTGGCCTTGATCCTAGCATTGTCGAACACGCATTGCCCACTGATCCTAGTTTCCCACCTAAGAAGCAAAGGCTTAGGCGAACCAAGCCCGAGCTTACCAAGAAGATTGAGGAGGAAGTAATGAAACTTCTTAAGGTGGGATTCATAGAAGCAATCCCCTATGCTGATTGGATAGCTAATATTGTTCCAGTTATAAAGAAAGACGGTAAAGTCCGCATCTGTGTGGACTATCGAGACTTGAACAAAGCTAGCCCAAAGGATGACTTTCCTTTGCCGCATATTGATGTGCTGGTCGATAGCACAGCTGGATTCGAACTGTTTTCATTCATGGATGGATTTTCAGGATATAATCAAATCCTGATGAAAGAGGAAGATAAGGCAAAGACCTCATTCATAACACCGTGGGGCACTTTCTGTTATAGGGTCATGCCTTTCGGGTTGAAGAATGCTGGGGCGACATACCAAAGGGCCATGGTCGCTCTATTCCACGATATGATGCACAAGGAAATCGAGGTGTACGTAGATGATATGATTGCCAAATCCAAGACAGGAGAAGACCATGTTCTGGTGCTAAGAAAGTTGTTTGAACGTCTACGGAAGTATAAGCTGAGGCTGAACCCCAACAAGTGCGTATTTGGGGCAAGATCTGGAAAGCTTTTGGGATTTGTGGTTAGCAGTCGTGGTATCGAGGTCAACCCTTCCAAGATCAAAGCCATATGGGATATTTGTACCCCCACCTCGGTAAAAGAAGTGCGAAGCCTACTGGGACGACTGAACTACATAGCTAGATTTATATCGCAGCTTTCTAATGCAGTGAAGCCTTTCTTCAAGCTCTTAAAGAAGGGCGCTAAGGTCGTCTGGGATTCGGAATGTCACTAGGCGTTTGAAAAGATCAAGGAATATTTGGTCTTGCCTCCGGTATTAGTACCCCCGACCCCTGGAATCCCTCTGACTCTGTACCTTACAATCCATCAGGAGTCATTGGGAGCTTTACTTGCCCAGACAAGACCGGAGGATGGGAAGGAACGAGCGATCTACTACTTGAGCAAGAAATTCACACAATCTGAAGCTAACTACCCAGCAGTCGAAAAGATATGTGTCGCATTAATTTGGGTACTCCACAGACTAAGGCAGTACAGTCTTCACCACCATATTCAGCTGGTCACAGAATGTGACCCCATCAAGTACTTGGTGGAGAAGCCAGCTTTACCGGGAAAGTTAGCCAAGTGGCAGGTACTGTTATCAGAATTCGACGTCAGGAGTTCGACCCAAAAGTCAGTCAAAGGGAGAGCCATAGCTGACATGCTAGCAGAGAACTATCAAGGTTCCACAATCCCTAGTGAGGAAGAGGCTGAAGATCGAGTCTTAACGTTATCTGATGATAAGTGGGCCATGTATTTTGATGGTGCCGTCAATCTAGCCGGATCTGGAACTAGGGCGGTGTTGATATCTCCGGAGGGTTTACATTATCCAGTCTCGGCAAAGTTAGTGTTCCCATGCACTAACAACATCTCAGAATACGAGGTTTGCATTTTAGGCCTTCAGTTGGCCGTTGCCATGAAGGTACGAAGGTTACAGGTTTATGGAGATTCCATGCTCATTATTTTTCAAATTCAGGGGGAATGGAAGACAAGGGATCCTAAACTCGTCCCCTATCATGAATTCTTGGAGGAATTAGTCAAGGAATTTGATGAAATTTCGTTTGAATATCTGCCAAGGACCCAGAATCACTTTGCGGACGCTCTAGCCACGTTATCTTCTATGTTGCAAGTGGGAGAGGGGCTCGATATCGAGCCTCTACGAATTAGCGTGGTTGACCAGCCGGCTTACTGTATGTTGATTGAAAGTGAATTTGACGGCGAGCCATGGTATCATGACATCAAGAATTATCTTTTGAAAGGAGAATTTCCTCCGGAGAGTTCGATCGAAGATAGGAAATATATAGCGAAAATGGCCACCAAATTCTTCTTGAGTGGGCAGACTCTGTACAAAAGATCATTTGACTCTGTCTTATTGAGGTGCGTGGATGCCAAAGAAGCGAATATGCTCATGAAGGAGATCCATGAAGGGGTATGTGGTCCCCACATGAACGGTCATCTCCTCGCGAAGAAGATCATGCGGTTGGGTTATTATTGGATGACGATAGAGTCGGATTGCAACCAACACGTAAGATCCTGTCACCAATGTCAAGTGTACGGAGATAGAATCAATGCGCCTCCAAGCGAGCTCCACCAAATGTCTGAGGCTTGGCCATTCTCTATGTGGGGGATAGATATGATTGGCCCCATCAATCCTAGCGCCTCTAATGGTCATCGCTTCATCTTGGTGGCGATTGATTATTTTACGAAGTGGATCGAAGCGAACTCATACGCAAACGTCACAGCAAAGAACGTGGCAAGGTTCATCAGAAGGGATATCATCTCCCGATATGGGATCCCCCAAGCGATTATTACGGATAATGGTTCAAACTTGAACAATAAGGTGGTTGATGGTGTGCTGGATGCTTTCAACATTCGACATCTCAATTCTTCTCCCTACCGCCCACAAATGAATGGAGCTGTGGAGGCGGCAAATAAGAATATCAAGAAAATTTTGTCAAAAACTGCACAGAATTACAGGGACTGGCAAGAGAGACTACCTTATGCATTGATGGCGTATCGAACATCGATTCGAACCTCAACTGGGGCAACCCCTTATTCCCTAGTCTATGGCATGGAAGCAGTTTTACCTGTGGAAGTTGAAATTCCGTCTCTAAGGGTCTTGTCCCAAGTTGAACTCTCCGAGGCTGAATGGATCCAGCAGAGGTATGAGCAATTGAACCTGATCGACGAGAAGCGCCTGAGAGCAATCTGCCACGGTCAAAGTTACCAGAAGAGGGTTGCAAAGTCGTTCAATCGAAAGGTCAAGCCTAGACATTTTGAGGTGGAAGATCTGGTAGTAAAGAAGACGCTTCCGAACGTCTCTCATCCTGGGGGCAAGTTCACCCCAAACTATGAAGGACCTTACGTTATCAAAAAGGTTCTTCCTGGGGGAGCTTTGATTCTTGTAAACATGGATGGAGGGGAGTTAGGCTTTCCTGTAAATGGAGATGCAGTCAAACAGTATTATCCTTGAAATGAAAAGCCAAAGTTACCTTGGCTACCTTTCAGGCAATTTGAGTCACTCTAAGACTATCGTATATGTTTCATGCATTCATGCATACATGCATTGGCTCCATAAGATTGCAGGTTCAAGGGAAGCTCCTAAATTGATGGGCTGTTTGAGTCAAGCAAGAACCTCACTCCTGTGAACCCGCAGGAACATGTGGAAAATATTCGTCCCAACATTATTGCCCATACCACACTCTCTGATTAATTCACTCTTCTCTAGGGAAACCAACGACGATGCGAGGAGCTGCACGCTAGGGATGGAACGAGCGCGATTACTGTAAGAGTGCTTGTCGGGCTTTTACGAGAATAACCTTGAAGAATTACTGATGTCCTAGCCGATAACCCTGGGGGCAAGCGAAGAGATCAAACCTCCTGAAGACAGAAACGTGTCAATCGGTCAACGTGTACAAGTTATATATTTTGAAGGGTTGTAAATATATCCGGATCAGACATGGGAACATTCTCAATGTATTGGCCGATCCTTATACATGTTTCAGAAAAGAACAGTTTGTACAATCAGAGCCCAAGAGATAAGCCTGTAACGTCTTCTTGGATAAATTAGTCAAAACGTTTAATGGAGGGCCAGTGCTTATATTATCGAGTGTGGCCCACGGGCATTTCTCCCGATGCCACAGGCGCCCGACACCCACAAGTGGACACCAAAAGATCACATGAGCAAAAGTAGGAGCACACAACAGGTGGCCTAATTTATTTATTGGGCACTGACCGAGTCGTCATAATTCACGTGACCAGCTCACAGGTCTCGATGCGGCTAAAGGGGGCCGACTGTCAAAAGTTTCTGTAATATCCTTAATATCATCGTCTACATCAGCAAACAAGAACAACAGGAAGGGTGTTAAGCCTCGGTATTCCCTGTGCCTCGAATCGATCTATCATGATATACGGGAGAAGAGATGCTGGAAAATTAAACAAAAAAACACGTGAAGCTTTTCTTTCATTCCATTCATAAAAGAGTATTACAACAGCTCACTGAAGAGGAAAAGTAAAGCCAAACTGAATCCTGATAACCATTACGAAAGAGCTCAACTGACTCTCCAAACAGTTGATGCTCTGGGCGCACCGGGCGTTCTCGGGATTGAACTCCGCGAGCCTAAAGAAGAGGCGATCGCACTTCTCCTTAGCCTTGGCCATACTGGTCTCGTAATGCTCGACGGCAAACTCTAGGTCCGGAATCGCTGCCCTCTGGAAAGCAATGTCTGTCGTAATGTCATCAAGTCTCTCCTGCAGCCACTCGCATTTGCACCTCATCACAATATTGCCCGGCTCCTGATTGGCATAAGTTTGGACCAGGGCCAGACGGTCCACCAACTTTCCCCTCTCAAGAACCAGCCACGAAAGCTGATCGTTGGCAAACTTGAGGGCCTTCTTGTGATTATCAGCCACAAATGTGACTGTTTCCAGACGCTCGTGCCGGTCTTGGTAACGAGCTTTCACGACAGAAGTCACAAGGACCGTCTCATAAGCGCGGTTATAGGCGGCCAGAAAATTGATGAAGAGGGTTGGGAAGTTCAGATACTCCCTCCCCAGTTGGGTCATCTCAACAGAAGCAACATCCACGGTCCTGAATAGACCGAGGATTTTAGCCTCAACGGTAGGATTTTGGGCTATATGAGCGTAACCTCTACCAAGAAGATTGTAGAGTCTCTCCCACCCAGCCAGGACTTCGGCGGAGAAGGTATGGTTAGGAGAATTGGCCATTTTTGAAAGCAGAATATGAAGGAAATGAGGAGAGAGCTGAGGCAGATGATTGGAATGCGAAGGCGATAATCTGCTTCAATTTAAATACTGATTTCACAAGGGCAGTCCTTGTTGGTCAGGTTTTCCCATCTACCATTCTTTATTGGCACTACCCTCGTTGGCTCGAATCCCCATTAAACGGCGACCTCGAGCCAAACAAATCCGAAATCTCCGCAGAAAATTTGACGAGACCTCGCTACTTTGAAAAAGAAGAAAGAAACGTGACTTGAGTGGGAGACAAGGAAAATGAGGTTCGTCTTTATGGGAGAACTCGCCAGCAGATCGATAATGGAGATAACGACAAAAGCCCTACCACTAGGAAAAGACGAGAAAAGGCAAGTCGAGCAAGAGACACGAAAGAAAGGTTGAGAAAGACGGAACTCTCAGGAGAAACCATACATGTCTAAATTTTAAAAGGAGGCGTCCTTCTGATAATCTTCATCTAAAACTCTGAAGAGAGTTTCGAATCATACGCATTTGCTCAGAAAAATTTAAAGAGAGTGAAAACACCAGAGGAGTTAGTAAGTCTTGAGGAATTATCGAAGATGTCTCAATCCAATTCTCTTGAGAGCTATCGTTACTTGCTGAATATGGGAGAGGAAGAGTTCGAAGCCATGTTTAGGATCGAGCCCATGGAGCCTGGCCCTTCTGCCGATGACGTCCAAGATCTTAGTAAAGATAAGGACAACAACGGTAAGGGTCAAAAGAAGCGTTACCGTCGTCATACTAAGGAGCAAGTACAAAGGCTTGAGGATTTCTTCAAAACATGCCCTATGCCAGACGGCAAACAGAAAATGGAACTGAGTCAAGAGCTAGGACTTAAACATTTGCAAATCAAGTTCTGGTTTCAAAATAGACGAACCCGAATGAAGACTCGTCATGAGCACAATGAAGCCGAGTTTCTAAGAGCTGAAAATGAAAACCTCCGAGCGGAAAACAAGATGTATAAAGAGGCTTTGACTCCGCCACCTGCCCCAACTGCAATAGCCTCCACTTTACCATCGATGAAATGCATGATCTGAGGATCGAAAATGCACGTTTAAGAGGTGAGTTAGATCAGTTTATAACAGGATCGAGTTCTGTTGGAGCAGGGTACGAAAAGACCAATGCTACTGGATCAACATCAATACCTCCCGAGAAAGAAGGGACAGATCACCACCACGCGGACATTGACGATGATCTTTTCGCCATAATCAACCGGTTTGATATCGGTAAAGCATCGGGGCTGTGATGCACATGATCTGCCAATGACCACCAGACTTTCAATATGGCTGATGCATACCTGATTCGGGATGAAGCTTGCTGGCCACTGGGAGAGCCTGCGGAGGAAGCAGAACAAATGAGTGCATTTGTTTTTCTGCTTTTGTAAGTTATGGAAAAGTAAGGAGTAATAATCCGCCTTCCCCCTATTAAATACTCGAATCCGCCACCTCACCAACCTCGCGACCAATTGATGGCGAGTAAAAATCTGCATAAACCTGAAGGGAATTTGCAAATTAACCCGATAACGGTCATGCCCAAATGCGAAGTCCTCGTATTGAAGGAGACTGGGGGGCAAATCAACTCATAGATATTATCGCAAGACGGACATATTCGAGCAAAGAAAACCACGAGCAAAAGATACAAGCAATTTCAAAAATGGGTAATTCTGTATCGTTACAATTTACCCGTAAACGTCTTGAGTTTTGAATTGATTTATTCTGTTTTAACAGGGATTGTAGATTGCCTTGAAAAGAACCGTCACGTGGGATTGCCCAATGCAAAGTAACAATACCACGCCATCTCAACGGTTAACTCTTCAAAGAAAGCTTCCATGGACGCCTACGGTCCAATCGGCCTGATGGCATGGGGAATGACAATGGTTCGAGACGTCTCGAGTTCGATCCTCGTGGATGGAAATGTTGTAAGTATTGTAAATAAATAAAAACAACTTTTTCTCGCATTTCTTTTGCAAAAAGAGACAGGAATACTCGACGAACGAAACCGAAGTCAATACTTGGCCATAACCTTAACTCTGATGGTGAAGTGTACAAGGAACGTCGAGGGAAACTTGATCCAGCGAACCTAATAAAAGGAGTCACGCAAAACATTCAAGACGAAGGAAAATGTTAACACTAACATTTGACATGTCAAAGAAGACGACCTCAAGCAGCAAATCATGATCATCTGATGAAATCCAGTTTGATGAAACTTTGGCAAATTAATGGCTACCCTGAATTGAAAAGGGCATTCGACCGACGACCATGATCGTTGTCAATATTCGAGAAACTCAAATGCTGCAAACCTTCACTTAACTCCTTGACTTAAGGAGTAGATTCCTCGATTTGTTCGATCCACCCACATGTCCTAGGGGCAATTCAAACGCTCCAATTGTTGAGGATTTTCTTGCATACTTGCACTTTTGGTAAACTCGTGTGGGGGCTGAAAACTGTCATATCTGCATTGCGCTTGCGTATGCCATGATCCATGCATGACTTTTCTACATGTTTAATTTCACCAATTCTGGTTTGGAGCATAAACTGGATATGATGCATCGAATGTACAGAATGGGGCACGATAGGATGATGAAAGGTAAGCCATTCCCATACACGTCCTGTAATCTAATCCCCAGTGAGATAAGCGGTAGTCAGGATCCGCATTCCTCGAGGCAATGGGTTTTCTCGCAAAAGGTACGATAGCTGAAAGGAAGGAGGCATTCATTTCTCTATCCTAAACACTGCAGGTGACCATTGAAAACCCATTTGAGCGGCGGTTCCACTTCGCAACCCCTGTCAAGAACCACCCCACAACGGGGCCAAACAGAGGTAGTCCTAGCAATAGCATGAGGTAAATGGTTAGAAATTTTCTTGCTCGAACTAACATCAATTTTCGAGTGTTCCTTTACTCTCAGCCTCATACGGTAACTCAAGTGCCTTAGGACGACGAAATGCATTCGTTTCTCTATCCAATACGCTCATATCCTTTGCACCACCCAATTGAGCCTACGTATTCATTTCTTAAAACCCCGTTGGTGATCATTGCTCATTCCAAGATGAAGGTGGCGCTACCTCAAAGCAGAAGAACTCAGAAGAAGTGGGTTTACATGAAGTCCTGAGTCGACTCTTCAAGTGTGCTAAGCCTTTGATATACATGTGTATATGGCACAATTTTTAGAAATTCTTTTCCTGAACAGAACAGAAAAGACAAAAAGGCAAAAAATAAAAATGGGACCAAAAGGAAGAAAGTCAATCTTGGGCATAAAAAAAAAAAGCAAAGCGCCAGTTAAAAGCAAGGCCAATGCCCATTCAGATCAATGTAAATCCCCAATGGGATCTGGTTGCGAAAGAAAACTCTTCGAAGGAGTCAAGTTGCAAAAAATACACAGCTGGAGTTTACACCGTTAGGGAGCGACGACGGTATCAACAGAAATTGACACCATCCTCATACAACGATGATGTTCTTTGAGGACTAATCTGAGGGTAGAAACTGGTGACGAAGATGCAATGACCACCAATGTCAAACCCACCTCCCATATCTTTTGGGCCAAAATAAGCCTTCCTCGGTCCATAATCCTAACCTACGTTACAACCCTTGAAAGTCTTTTCTGATTAAGGCACTTGAGTTAACGTAGAGTTGAATGATTTTAAGCATTGCTCGAAAAGGTACGAGCAAGACTATTTCTCTCTCATTTTCGCAGGGTTCTTGACTTGTAAACCTGGAGCAGATGATGAAAACCTTTTTGTCAATGACCTTGACTCAAAAGAGTCCCATTTGGTAAGCCTTTAACCCAGCCTACATTACGGTCCTAATCAAAGACCTTCAGATCGGCTTGATCGTACCAATTGCGAGACGGCTCAGACCCTTGTCGAATGCGATAATGGTGAGATTGAGTGATTTCTTTTCAATCCTGCAATTAGGATAAACAGCCTTTCTCGAGAGTGAGAGAAAGATCTTTCGGACTGAAGTCCCCATTTAGATTACATTCGAGGTGTTCATGCTAGGATGACCTCCTTGAACAGAATTGGTAATGCAAACTTGACAGAATAGTTTTGCATTTTTCACATTTTGATTGAATGCATCATGAGTTACCATACATATTGTTTCTGATCATTGCAAACTTAGTTAAACAGTTTTGCATGAACCAATTGATGAAAATACTTGCATATGTTACCTCTGACACTGCCTGATAGGTAACACATTTTGATGTTCGAGTTACCTTTCAAGGTCCCGTTTGGCGATTATTGAATCAACAAACCTAGTCGTCGAGAAACCACCAGGAGTTTCTTCCAAACCCTCAGGTAGGTATATCTTCAACCTGACCCTTCAAGGTAAATTAAATTGGGTTTGAGCTTCTGCAGGATTCTTGGTCTCCCTAAATCCCAGAATGGCACCCAAAAGTCCTTCTTACAGGCACACAAAAGTCCTTCTTACAAACAACCAAAAGTCCTTTTTACAGGCACCAAAGTCCTTTTTACAGGCACACAAAAGTCCTTCTTACAGGCACACAAAAGTCCTTCTTACAAACAACCAAAAGTCCTTTTTACAGGCACCAAAGTCCTTCTTACAGGCACACAAAAGTCCTTTTTACAGGCACCAAAGTCCTTTTTACAGGCACACCAAAGTCCTTTCTACAGGCACACTAAAGTCCTTTCTATAGGCAAACCAAAGTCCTTCCTACAGGCACCTCTTCGGCGAACCCTTAATCTGGGTGAACCATTTTCACTATCATGGGTTGACCCACCATACGGGTTGAAGCTTAACCGTCCTAGAGTGTTCTCATGGTAGATCTCTAGGTATTTTCTTGAAATTGTCCACATCAGATGTTATCTACACTCCAAAAGGTAAGGGGCAGGTAAGGATCACTCCTCTCTCATCTGTCTCTCAGTATTAAAATGAATGAAACAAGCTTTGGGATTAAGCTATCACCGGAGGGGTGCGTAGGTTTGATGTCCTTTCTTTTATCATTTCCCCAGCAGAGTCGGTTAGGCGTCAGGTGTCACCTTGTCTTTGAGAGTAATCTCTCCCGAGAATTCTATCAAAGAGGGGCAGCTGTTGACACCTGATTTTTAGCCATTCTATTTTTTAGAAAATCCTAAAAAATCCATACAAAATCGAAAAATTACAAAAATGGTTCTGGAGGCCCCGGCCCAGCCCAGGGGCCCATTTCCAACAAAAATAATTTTTTGAAATTTTTGAGTATTTTTTAATATTTTTCAAAAATAGAAAAAAGGAGGAAAATTTGGGAAAAATAGCATTTGAGGCCGCAAAAATACAAAAAGATAGCCCATATTTTTCTTTTAATTCCCTTTTCATGTTGGTCTCTCGAAAAAAGAAAAGTAAAAATCGGGACTATGTGTTTCTTCTTTAACCATAATCCCCGAATTTGCCAAAAAATACATTTTCAGCTTTTAAAATTTTGCTTTTTTTTATTTTAGGTCAAGGACATCATTACCCAAGCCCCTGAATTTTTTCTCATCCAAAAAGCCCCCCCAATTTGCTCAATTTCAATTAAATGGCCCATTTCCGCATTTTTATTTTCTTTTTCCCCGATTTCGCTAAAAAATGAAATTAATCCAACTCCGAGGGTACCCATGAAAACTCAAGCCCGTCATCCTATAGTTTTCGCCATTCCGAATCCATTGGTGGGTCTAGTTTGGCTTGATTTGGCCGTTTGGAGGTTCGAACATTGGAATTTCATTTTTGAGCAAAACCTAAATTTGGAGTTTTCGTACAATTCGTGGGTAAAATTTGGACGAAACCACATTTTTACAAGTAACTCGAGGTGGGCAAACCGATTTCGAACTCAATTTTGTGAAAAAACGCCGTTTGCTAGCTCAATTTAAGAGGTGGAGCTCGGTAAAAAAAAAAACAAAAAAAAGAAAAAACAAAAAGAAAACGCATCACATGGGAAGACAATTCTGCAAAGGGAACGGGACAGACATGCTTTGTTCCATTTGTTCATTCAATCATCACTCGGGGTCCAGCTTTAACTCATGCCGTTCTCAGCTTTGTTCCAGGCTTCCACATGAATACATGCGTCCACGTTCAAGCCTCCACATGCTCGGTGGCCAGCACCATTTCCGTCAGGGATCCAGACTTTCCCACGAGAAACCTTTCCTCCACATGTTGGCAAGCTTTGTTGACGTTCCAGGCGGCACATGCTGGACAGAGGAAAAAGAAGACACCAGGCGGCACATGGGGATAAAAGGAACGGAGGAAAACGGGGATGAGGGGGGAGAAGAAAAAAAAAACAGAGCATAAGGGGGACCGAGAAGGAGAGAGAAAAAACGGGGGAAATCCGAGCGGCCGAGAACTCCGGCGAAGCATCGAAACCATCCACGAGTATCCTTGGAGCACCACCCGAGCCACTCCAGCCACTGCCGTCGCCGTTTCCTTCCCCGAGCAGGTCTAACCCGAATCCCCTGTTTTCGCGTTCGGTTTTGCTCGGTTTGGCTCCGTTTGACTTTCGGGTCAAACGGAGCCAAACCGATTACTATAAAACATCATTCCATGTCTATTTGATTCCATTTGAGTGATTTCGTGCTTTGGTTTCGCTCGAAACGGCCTGGTTTTGTTTTTTTTTTTACATTGCATGCTACATGTTCGACGAAATGCACCGGGTAGTCCGAACCGGCTACTTTGAGCCTGTTTTGCGTGCGTTTCACAAGTGATTTTTGGTTCAAATCTTTTGAAGTGTGTTATACGTATGTAGAGCTTCGCGTTGATGTATCGCACGGCCCTTAGTTGTGACCGAGTTGTAAGTTATGATCTCTGGAAGTTGCTTGATTGATCTGATTTTGGGTAAGGGGATCTGTTGAAATATTTCTAAGTGTTGGAGTCAGTCCAACCTGGCTTGTTCGTGACTGATTTTATTTGCCTCACATCGCATATTTTTGGGTGTTTCTTATCTTTTCGTATTCTTGGCATGTAGTAGAATACGCGGGTATGTTTGGTTGCCCTTGGTTTGATCTGTAAAGGAAGTTATGGGGTTGACAATTGGCCCTACTGACCATGCTCAAGTCTGATTTTGGTTTCAAAAAGTTCAAACCCTCGACTTTGAGGGTGGATTTCTCTCTCGATTTCCATGCTTTGTGAGTGATTCTTATTTCATTTTGTTCATGGTGTGTAGCTCTTCACAACGATGTATGGTTTGCCTGCCAATTCTGATTATGGCGCGAGTTATGGTCCCTCAAAGTTTCCTAGTTAGTCTGGTTCGAGATTGAAAATTTTTTCTAAGTGTCGGGATTGGTTCAACTAGCTATTTTGTCGATACTATTGCGATGTGCTCGCTTAACCATTTTTCGAACCGTTGGTCATTCTTGAAACCTGGACATACCTAGTTTCATGAGGTGTGATTAGTTTTTCGAAATCTGATTGGTATAAAAAGATAATCATCCTTGAACACGCCTCGGTGAACTGCAAAGTGAGGGGTCTGGAATTTGGCTAAGTGTTGGCTTTCCAACTAGCTGTTTTGTCGATGCCATTGCGATGTGTTCGCTTAACCATTTTTCGAACCGTTGGTCATTTTCAAAACCTGGTCACATCTAGTTTCATGCGGTATGATTTCTTTTCTCTGATTGTATTTGTACACTAAGATAATCGCGTTGAAAAACCCCCTCGCGGTTGACTCCCTTTTTAACAAAAACTTTCCGAAATGGACCGGAATCACGTCTTCAAGCGAGGTTTTTCATCACATCTTCAATTAAATCATCATTGGTCATGCTTGGTTTGTCTCGATATCCCCTTCCCAAAAATAAAAATAAAAATAAAATAAAATAAAATAAAAAATAATAAATAAAAAATGGAAAAATTTCGTAAATTCCTTTTATTGCATATTACATTAACTAGACTCAAGTTCACCATGGGGGATGACCGATGTCCATTCCGGTCTTATTTGTTGTACACCCGATCATGTCTCGGGTTTAATATTTGGGATTGTAAATACCCGACGAGTTGCGGGTTTTTCTTTATTATTTTAGCGTAGTTTTTTTTTATTGTCATCGTCATTTTATCTCCATTCTCTTTATTTTCTTTGAATGTGTTGATTGCTCTCTTTTAGGATTGCATATTTAGAAAATGCCATGAAATGAACACCTACAAGAACATTTGCATGAACGCTTAGTGACCGACAAAAACATGGTTAGGAGTCAGAATTGACATAAACCTCGCGTGCTCACAAGTTAGGTAATAACCAACCCCGAACGGTAACCGAAAGGACTCTAGTTTAAACTAGGGTAACCAAATCCCCGGCTCTAGAATCTCTGGTTGCGTAGGATCGAGTGACTCCTCCCAATCACTCGATGAGGTATCCGGTCTACCTCCCCAAAAAGACCAGTGGCGACTTCAATTGCATGCACACATAGCACATGCCACCCGACCACACTAAGGTCGAAACCGACAATTCCCGTCGCGATTTGGTATGGGCCTGGGAGGGCCCGCGCCAAGAGCCCGTCATCGAGGTCTCTTGGCAATCCATTCGCCCGATCATCCGATCGCCTCGGATCGGGTCGCGACAGTCGCTTGAATAATAAACGTGCTTGTCTTTCTAAGAAAACTGCTAGCTTGACAGTATGATAATACTGTGAGTTATTTCTAACCATATGATCTCCCAATCAATAAGTGCTTTATATAAAATACGCGATGATGATGTGTGGCTTTACGATAGAAATTGTAATATCCTCAACAGTATTGTTAGAGAAGAATTTCCCTATTTTTAACTAAAGTTCTCAACCGAAATTCCTACACCAATGACCATCCCTCGAAGCACGAAGATTTGTATGCTTCGATTATTACCCGATATGACTAAGATGAGGGTTACAACAAGCTCCACATCACACTATTAGGGGGAAATTTTCAAAAATATTACCGCCAATTCAGTCATAACATTTTTAATTTGGTCAATTTAGTCCCAAACCTTTCGACAGATTGTCAATATAGTTATTTTCCTCCAATTTTGAGTCCAAAAGGACTTTTTTGAGGGATGGTCATTGGTGTAACAATTTCGCTTGAGGACTTGAGTTAGAAAGATTAATATATGTACAAAAGATCTAAGACTTTTTTTTTTAGCAAAATTAAAGGGTTTAGAAAATAGAAGTATTTCATTTCCATTATCGTCTAATGTGCAATGATGACGGTGATGGTCCATATGTGATCATGACTATATTTTTACATACTTACATCCAATGGAAATTCGTGTGATTTACTTCACTAATTAGGAAAATTTATTAGAGGGCCATAATATGAGGGGAAGCATTGAATTATTGAGCAAATGCTAATTTTTTGTGTGTGGTCAAAATGACATTTCATTCACTTCCTCGATCAAAATACGAGAAAGAAACATCTTAGTTCAATTAGCATCGCTTCAAATAAAGACAAATCTCAAACAATTTCAAAACAGAATGAGCTCTAGATAACGAAAGAAATTATCGGAACAAGATTAATAAGTCACATGCTCAAAGAACACACCTATGATTTCTTCATAACAAAATCGGAGGCCAATAATCGAGTGCGCCGTCAAAGCTTTTTTCTTTTTTCCCCTATGATTATCCTAAGCAACGAATATGGATAATTGATCCAGAAATCATTCCACGTTATGGTGGAGACAATAGGCGATTGGGCTGAAATTGGGGGTGAGTTCAGCCCAATGTGGCAGATTACTGATGGGCCCAAAGATTCTCTTCGTGCCTTAAACAGGTTCACACGTTGTCTCGTCGAAATACATTGCCCCGTAATTAAGCAGTTCCAATGGTTTCTGTCCAAAATAGAATATTGTCAGAATCCATCTAATCTGCACTTAAATGGAGCTAGGAATGCTTGCTTTAGGACAGCAGTTTTTGATTCAGCCCTTTCTCTGTATAGAACAACCATAGGACCAAGGAATCAATTAGGCAACAGTCTATTTTAATTCACGAAAAACAAATAACATGTTGAGGTTATTATCTCATATTGTTTGACAACAGATACCGTATATTTTTTATATTCATGTGGTCACATTCCAATTGTTAATTTAAATTTTTGAATTAAATTTCCTAATATGTTATCAGAGTCGTATAATAATAAAAAGCTAAGTAAAATAAGAAGGTCAAACCCGCAAAACTTCTTCTCTGTTCATCTTCTGGCTTCGACTCAAGGCTTAACGTGGAAGGGAGAGATTGTTGGAATTATTCCATATCCATTGCGAAAAAAATGTGGTGGTCGATTTTCCTTTTGGACTAGAGAGGTATCCGCAAAAAGAATAAGAAAAGCTTACTTGTTCAGAAAGGAAAGTATGATCTACTCGTACACTGTAGTGGGTAGAGCGTCTCCGCCTTAGATCGCTCAAGGCTGTCCTTGCGAGTACGTTTTGTCTTGGTCGCCGCAGCAGGTCAATTTCACTGTCCCACGAATCGGGCCACTCTTCTTCCTCTCCCTGTGCCGTCTATTTGTGGAGGGCTTGCAGTAATTTCATCCTTGCCTTTATGAGTAGGAGCTTGTAACCTACGTAGCCGTGAAATTCTGTTCTTCCTGCAGAGGAACCGAGAGTCGGGTCGGGTTGTGGTTCTAGGAGGATGGACAGCAGGAAGACGATCGACCTGGGAGAAGGATGGGAGTTTGTGCGGAAGGGTATCACGAAGCTCTTCGAAGGGCTTCCTGAACCTCAATTCAGCTCCGAGGACCACATAAAGCTCTACGGGTATCTCGCCTCTGTGCTCTGCTCTTTCTCCGTGCACGCCTGCCCGCTGGGCTGCATGATCGTATCGCTTGTCGACTGCCGTTGATTTCTTTGATGTTATTTTGCAGAGCGGTTTTCAATATGTGTACTCAGAAGCCTCCTTATGACTACTCTCAGCAGCTCTATGACAAGTACAGAGAATCCATTGAAGAGTACATCAATTCAGTGGTGAGATTATTAGTAATTGCTTTTTTTTTTTTTTTGTGCTCTCTTCATTTAGCTTCTTAACGGGCATATGAGAAATTGAATTGAAGCTCCATCTATTTATAGTATAGCATGCGGGCATCAAGGGTTGCCATTAATGTGTGTTAAAAGAATTCCTGGGTGATTTTCCTCAAAATTAACGCAGTGCAAGTGGGAATTTGGCTCAATTATGGAGGTTTGCTGATTTTGAAAGATTCATCACAGCTCAGAAGTTCTCGACCGCGAAAACTTTTATAGCAGAAGGGCATCAAATTTTCTGTTGTGATGGGAATTCATCTTTCGAGCGAAAAACTGGAACTTGTTTCCTGTAGTTGAAGTGGGAAAATTATGCCAAGATGAGATCATCAGTTGGAAAATATGCCAAGATGAGATCATCAGTTGGACATGATCTGGGGAAGTGCTGGGCGAGGGTCACGGAGTCGGGGCTTGGTGACCCCCACTAGCCATGCCACACCCTCAGCAGCCATTGTTGGCGACGGTGTGGCAGCAGCAATGAGGGCTTAAGCCCTCGCTTTGCAAATGTTCATGTTTTTTTTAAAACATAATTTTCCAATTTTTTTAAAAATAAAATTTATATCTTTTGATTTTTTTTTCCAATTTTTAGATTTTTTTATTTTTGTAAACTGATTAAGTTTGTATTCTTATTTTTAGTATTTTTTTCAATTTTTACCTTTTTAATTGCTGACTGAATCTCGCCAAAGCCACGTCAGCCTTAGATATTAATAAAATAATGCCACGTCAGAATTTCGGCACACAAATCGGACTTGGTACCGAAGTGATAGTTTTTCAAAAAACTTGACACTTAAGTGATCTAATTGAAATTTTTGGCACCAAAGTAATATCTGTACATAAATTTTGGCACCAACAATGTGCTTTTCCTTGCAGTTGTCAAGAAGCTTTGAGCTATATAGTGAAGTGATAAATTTGAATTCCAGCTCCTTTTGGGTTTCAGTAGAAACAACTAAGACTCGTTGGAATGTACAATATCCACCAAGAAGTGTGTTCTATCACACCAAATAGTTCCTTTCTATGAGTCTGATATAATTATTGTGGTTGATTTATCGTTTTTTCTGATGGAAGATAACAAATGAATCGGTGTACCTATGAAGCCCTTATTGACCTTTTGTAATGCTGTATGAAAGCTTTCTGTTAAGAGGTAGAAACTATCATTTAGTGCTTGATCACACTGATGTTTGAAAGTCAGATGGTAGTATTCGTGACATGGACATCCTTCTCTGATAATATCAGGCTTAGAAGTTTCATAATTAACCCTTTCAATGTTGTAATGCATAACTTTCACTGTGGACAACATGTACTTTGGGTTCTCGAGTATTCTATTGCCGTTAACTTCACGGTATTTCTTTGATTAGGTATTGCCTTCATTGAGGGAGAAGCATGATGAGCTTCTGCTGAGAGAATTTGTGGCAAGGTGGGCAAACCATAAGGTGATGGTTAGGTGGCTATCTCATTTCTTCCATTATCTGGACCGGTACTTCATTGCTCGAAGATCATTGCCGCCCCTTAATGAAGTTGCCCTGATTTGCTTTCGTGATCTGGTATGTCACCTGCGACCTCTTATGTGTGAGGTCCTCTTTCTGCTGATCATCTACAGAAGAGTTCATGGTCCAGATATGCCTGAATTATGCTGACTGCAGATTAACGATGTCGACTTTTTCCATATGTGTTGACAGTTATCTCATTGCACTTCACTGATGATATTTTCAGGTATACAGGGAGTTATATGGACAAGTCACGAAAGCTACTATCTCTCTGGTATGATTGTATCCATCCCCTCTGATCCTTGAGAGGTCTCTTAGTTCTAGAAATCTCACTAGTTGTTATGACTGTTTTTAATTTTGAGTAGATTGATCAAGAACGTGAGGGAAAGCAAATTGACCGCGTTTTACTGAAGAAGGTTTTGGATATATTTGTTGAGATTGGGATGGGGCAAATGGATTGTTATGAAGGTGACTTTGAAGCACAACTGCTTGAAGATACTGCTGCTTATTATTCTAGGAAGGCTTCGAATTGGATCCTGGAAGACTCTTGTCCAGATTACATGCTGAAGGCAATGCTTACACTTTACACGTTTGGCCTGATATGTTGTACTTGGTTGTCTTTAATGATATTAATCCATCTCCTCGGCGATCACAGGCTGAAGAGTGTCTAAGGCGTGAGAGAGACAGGGTTTCTCACTACCTGCATCCAAGTAGTGAGCCAAAGTTACTTGAGGTTGGAAATTGGTGTAAACTTTGGAATGGCAATTCTGCATGGAGTTGCGTTGTGTCGTCATTATTTAGTCTATCACCTCTAATTTGCAAATTTTACTTCTTGATTTCTGCAGAAAGTTCAACATGAATTGCTGTCTGTCTATCAACTACTTGAAAAAGAGCACTCCGGGTTTCATGCATTGCTTAGAGATAAGGTGCTTGCTTTCGCTTTACTTATTATATTTCCATTTGGTATTTCTCATTTTTGTAAAGAAAGATGCGTTATTGCTGACTTGAATGTTTGCTTTTTAGGTGGCGGATTTGTCAAGAATGTTCAGGCTGTTCTCTAAAATACCTACGGGCTTGGATCCTGTTGCAAATATATTTAAACAGGTCATTAACTGTAGAATTGCACTTTTTCTTTGAAGTAGATGTTTTATGTTTTCTCAAACTTATTTTTTTTGTATGGCGCAGCATGATACTGCTGAAGGTACAGCCTTGGTCAAACAATCTGAAGATGCAGGAAGCAACAAGAAAGTATGCACATTAGTTTGTTTCTTGTACTCTTTTATACTTCATGAGGTGTAGAATCTTCGTGAGTCATAAAAAATCGTCTATTTTGAAGGATATCTTGTTTCGCTTTGCTAAATTGGTTTTCTACTAGTAGATATTAGACTCTAGGGTCTGAGAAGGCACTTCATCCTTAGTAAAATCATAGGAAAGTGTACAAGTCAACACAATGATGCGATAGAATTGTAGATATTTCGTCAAACGCATATTGCAAGTGCACAGATGCATTTGAATGTGTGTTGATAGGCCTCTTGTTTGGAAAAACCTGAAGACACTTTATGATGAACAATTTTGGTTACTGTCATTGAATTAGTCACGAGAAAGTGAGTTTAAGGGGTGATTAGAGGTCATCTGATGCATGCTCCCATTCGAACTTCTATCATGAATTTAGCACCTCCTATATCGACTTTCCATATTCCTTAAATAAGCAGGCATGCTTAACTGGTGCATGCGCCATTTGTTTTCAAGTTGGAATGAGAGACTGAACTAAGACCCACTCAAACCAGCCGTCAAAGCGTCCAGTTGAACCATTGCTTATTAGTGTCTTGGAAACTCCATTTGCCTGAATTTCGCTCTCTGGCCTATGAAAGTAGAATAGAGATTGCTGCTAAGCATAGTTTTCACTCGTCCATGGGAAACTGGATAACTGGAAAACTCCTAGATGTTTACACTGCATAGTTCCATTGTTGTGTTTTATTCTGCTTAAAGATCCAGATGAACGGACGTTTCTTTAACGTGGTGATCCGATGACTGTGGTTCTTTTGCAGGCTGAGAAGAAGGATGTGGTTGGTATGCAAGAAAAAGTAATCCTACCTACTTTTTTCATATCTTATTTTGGACGGAGGAGGCTGAAAATCGAAATAAAGCTGATAAATGTGAACGTTTTTGCAGGTTTTTGCGAGCAAAGTGAGTGAATTACATGATGAGTACCTAGCATACGTGGAGGATTATTGTTTCCAGAACCACACTCTTTTTCATGAGGTATGCTGCTGCTGCTGCTGGTGGTGGTTCCGCCTCTAAAGGAGGCTTTCGAGCTCTTTGGTGATAAGGGAGTCGGTGGAAGCTCAAGTGCAGAACTACAGGCCACTTTTCTTGACTTAAATGTTTAGGAAAGGTCGCGGTGAGAGAAGCTGAGTGATGAAGCTATTGAGGAAACGCTTGAGAAGGTAATCGACATCACTATTCCAATCTGCTCCTGATTCCTTTGCAGTAATTCTCTCTACTTTTGATCGTGTCTTATTTTGTAAAAATTCCTCTGTTTGTATTCCCATTAGACCTTTTCGCCAGACCAGAGGGATTGAAACAACTCAAACTCAACATGGAGAGCTTCTCCTCTCCGTGTCGTCAAAAAAACTTTGTTTGCTTTGAAATCCTACATTTTGAGGTGCTGCAGTTCTAAAACATGCACGAACAAATTAGTAATTTAGAACATTTCACGGTAGAGTTACAACTACACAAAACAAACAAGTACTGGAGAACATCTCGAATTATCAACTCCTTGGTCGAGGAAGCAATTAAGTTTAAGTCGAGAAGTAGATCGAGCTTCTCTCTTCTCGATTGAGTTTCTCGGTTTGGGGACTTCTGGGTCGATATGTGTGTTTCATATCATAATCTCATGCAAAAAAAGTATTCGGTCTATTACGTGGTCAAGGTGCTCATGCTTCTTCAACAAATTCAATTTGCAATTGTCACGAATCGATAGTCGATCAACTGATTTCACGATTCGTGCGTCCTTAAGGGATTGATCCCATTTGTCGGGCCTTGATACAATCGTCACATTACATGGCTTAAAAAGTTATAAACTTATTTAATTGGTATCAATTAAGTCTTAAACCTTTCAATTGGATCATTTTAGTTTTGAACTCCTAGAATTTATATCAATTCAGTTCATCTAGCTCGTTTTGGCTTGAAATCGCTGATATGAACGGCGATCGTTCTACGCAACATAATAAGCATTGACGTGAATATATTTTTTTGTTAATATTTTATTTTCATTTTGGCTGATGAGGGTGGCCAAGCCGTAGGCAAGGGCCGCCAAGCCCTTGCCAAATTGGGAAGAGAGGCCATTGTTAGAGACTGTTGAGCTTGGCAGCCCTTGCTCTTGGCCAACGATGTTGTGGCCCGTGCCTAACAGTCAGCTGCGACATGAAAACAAAAAAAAAGAAATTTTAGATAAATGCTAAAAAATTATAAAGTTTATTCATGTTAGTTTCGGTCATGTCACGTAAGTAGTCAGTGTTCATGTCAGTGATATTTGGCCAAAATTGGCTAGATGAACTGAATTTTCATAAATAGAAAAAAGTCTCTTTACTAAGGCTCCGTTTGTTTCACGGAAAATAAAGTATTTCTGAAAAATATTTTATTTCTGAAAATAAAGTATTTCTCAAAAAGAGGAAATCATTTTCCTTAGTTTTAGAAGGTTTTTTTTGTTGACCGGAAAATATTTTCCGTTGACCATTCATTTTCCGCCCCCCAAACACCGGAAATTGAGGAAAATATTTTCCGGAAAAATATTTTCCGTGAAACAAACGGAGCCTAAATGATGCAATCAAAAGATTTAGAATTTTTTTTTTGACAAATAAAAATTTTAAATATGAATTAGTATCGATGTAATAAGTTTATTATTTTTCTTTTTTCCGTACTTTTTCCTATGGCTGGAACACCAACTTTTGTATCAAACGAACCTAAAGGATCGTGGGTTAAAATAGGGTGTCGACAAAAGCATACTGAAATTTGCAACATTCAAGCTCTTCAAATAAGATTTTCTTTGGGGTGGGGGGTTATGCAAGCGAAAGACAGCAGTTTGCTAAAGTGACCGCAAGCTAATGAGGTGGGAGCAGGAGATAACCATGGGATGCTCTGTATTTACTTCTTTGCCCTTCGTTGGTCTGCTGGATAAACGTTGCATAGGGGGGCAAATTGGACATCATTGGAAAGCAAGACAAATTCTTAATACTACAAAAAATCCCAAAATGGCATACCTACGATAAATTTACTCTAGATTGTGATTGATTTTTCGACGATGAAAAATCTCAAAACTAATACACTTTTGATAAATTAAGCCTTCGTCAGTTTTCGTTATATTTTACCATCAAATTGCTGCGTTAGACGACACGTAATAGTCAACAGATATATCCATTTTGGGTTGTTTTAATATTAATTGAATTTAATGAGAACTAACGAATGTAAATTTATCACAAATGTATCGGTTTGTGATTTTTAGTTATGAAAAAATTAATTTGGGATAAATTTATCACAGGTGTAGGAGTAAGCACGGGTCGAGTGAGTCACGTCCATACCAAAACCCTTAACTCGACCCTGTTATAATATATTCTCAATTTTTGGAACTAAGACTCTTCCATATTTATCTTGGAATTTATGTTGGAACCAATCCTATTTTTCGGTCCAGTTTCAAGGTTAACTCGAATTTCTTGTATGCGAGAATGAAAACAGAATCTTACAATCACGTGAAGGCTCTACAATTTACTTGTAGAAGCTCAATAAAAAGAGGAATGAAACAAAAAAGAAGGGCCATAGATCATGTTGAGGATGGAGAGTTTTCTCATAAACCACGACTTTGACAATGCACAGCTAAATTTGATAAAGAGAGATACATTCTACTCAGTCAATCAACTCTGCATATTCAATAAAAAAAAGAAAAATTTGCTTTTACAGGTGTAAATACTTCCTAGTACTAAATTGAGCTTAGACATCAGATCACATAACACCAAGAGGAAAGAAGAATCTTAGGATTGCTTGTTTTCCTAAGCGAGTGTGTTGTGTGAGGTAGAGCTATGGTTGGTAAGCTAGTTTAGTGAAGACTTAGTCACTTACATTTTTTTTGAACATCTAAAAATCAGTTCTATAAATCAGTCTGGGTGGGTCTTTACTTAGAATCAAGAACCGGACCGTTTTCAACCTATTCTCAAAAATTGAAACCAATTTCTGAACCGATTTAAACGGAAACCGATTCCCAACTCTGTTTTTCAGGTGGTTCGATCTGGGTATCAAGTAAACCGAGTCCGGTTGAACACCTCTACACAGGTTTGCCAGTTTGTAGTTTTTATTGTTTAAAAAAGCAGTTTCAAGTAAATTTATTACAATGTATACCAGTTTGAAGTTTTTTTTTAGTTCTCAAGGGTAATTATCTTTTGAAGTGGAGAAAATGGGTAATTCCAAAGATGTTCAACTTATTATATGTAGGATGGCCAATCATAGAATTTTTTTTTTGCGAAAATTTGAGATGGAAATCTGCTATAAAAGCTTGCTTTGTGTATAGTATATAGATATACATGCATAGTATAGATGGACATTGCTGAAAAAAAAATTTGAAACGAAATTATGTTCATTTTTCCATGCTTGGCTGCATATTGCAAACGATATAGAAGGCATTTTTCGACATAGACTACTTGAAAGTTATGGAACATTCTTTTGAAAAAAGAGTCTCGAGTACAATCTCAAGTCCGGCAGGCCTAACTTCAGGGGACTTGGGGCTGGCTTTGGGAGACCTAGTTCCAGCCCTCGCAATCCTCGGGTCAGGCGTGAGTTTCCCGAGCATGGTTGTCAGGGTTTCGATGTCACACCCTAAAACCACAATAATGGGGGTTGTAACACAACCATCCCTTTCTCAAAAGGATGCAGCCACAATTTAACCAGAATTCAACCTGATAACAAATATGTATATACATACATACGACTTCAAGAAGTTTCTTAGTTACAAACATCAGAACTTGCTACTAAACCATAAATAGATATACACCCATATCCTTCCAAATGGTAGAAACGTCTAATATCCACTTAAAAGGGCTCACAAAATACAAAAGGAACAACTCATAATTTATAATAAAAGCTTTCCCTCAACAAAATATCCTCCACTAACGATCGCTCACGTTCTACGGGCGACTCACTGGATTTGAAAAACAAAAAAATGAAAGGAATGAGCTAACACGGCTCAGTGAGTAATACATTTCTTCTAAGCAGATCGAACAATCACTATGCATATTTAAAACACAAAACAAATACCAATTATTTAATCCATTGGTTAATCTCATCAAAACAGATGTCAATGGTTTATCCATTGACTAATCACATGCTCAAGGTTCTAACCGTAGTCACGTATAACGCTCGTGACAATATACGACTAATATTCCCCCATTGGCAAGGTCTCCACCTACAATGCCGGTGGTTCGGCTTACAAGGATATCCTAAATAATATGCGCATACCCACAAGCCCATCAATCGGATTCACAGTTATCTTGAGCAGTACAAAATCACAACAACTCAAAAATCAATAGCAGAAATCGGTCACAAATTATTTCAGCCAAAATGAACATTACCATCAACTCAAAATCAATAGCACAAAGTACTCATAAAACCATCTTGAATAAACAAAACAGTAGTAAATGTTCGATCCTGTTTTATGCAATAAAAAATGCTGTAAACACCGCTTTTTCTTTCCTTTCAAAAGAGAAAAATCACTTTAGAAAACTCATATTATACCTTTTCTAAGTTTATACAAGTCAAAGAAGAAATAGTATCACTCACTAGATAACGGCAAAATAAAATACAACTGTTACTTGAGCTGACGCGTCCGATTTCCTATTCAAAAGTACGGAAAATGGATCAAAAACCAATAATATGACACTCTAATGGACGACTCAACTAATTTACACCTATTTAACGACAGAACGACAACTACGTGTCAACGGAAGCTTGTCTATAGCAGATTTCCTTTGCTGTCCATAGTGGACAGCTCGCGCGACAGAATGGATAAAGCCATAACTCACCCCACCGAGCTCCGTTTCAAGCCGTCTTATAGTCCAAACGAAACTTATTCGATGTACTACAAAAGTCCTAGCATGGTCAACCTCAAACAACGACCGAAAAATGAAGATATCAGCTCTTGAAGTATGTTGTTCGCGCGTGTATAGTAGCAACCAGAACAGCTCGCGCTTCAAAACTAAAAATATCATAACTCACTCCACCGAACTCCGTTTTAAGCCATCTTATAGTCCAAACGAAGCTTATTACTACAAAAGTCTTAGCATGGTCGACCTTAAACAATGAACAAAAACTGAAGATATTGGGTCTTGAAATATGTTGTTCGTGCGTGTATAGTAATAACCAGAACAGCTTGCGCTTCAAAACTAAAAATATCATAACTCACTTCATCGAACTCCATTTCAAGCCATCTTATAGTCCAAACGAAGCTTATTCAACGTACTACAAAAGTCTTAACATGGTCAACCTCAAAAAATGAACAAAAATTGAAGATATTGGCTCTTGAAATATGTTGTTCGCGCAGGTACTGTAGCAACCAGAATTGAAAATTTTGTTTTGGGCAAACCATAAGTCCAAATTGAGTTCTGTAAACTCCCATGATTCCACAACACTCTAAATCATCATTTTCCTCAAAGAATCTCAGCTCAACGACTCCAAAATTTGACTTCACAGCTTAATTTTTCTATAAATCCGAATTTGAGCTCTAATAACATAAAACGTTTTAATTTAGCCGAACGAAGAGGGCGAGCACATACCTAGCCTTGCGATAGGTGGTGAAACGAGCTTAGTGAGACATTTGCGGTGGGTGGTGCGCACACATGATTTTATTTCTCTCCCTTTCTTCTTCCTCTTTTCTCCTTCTTTCCCCTCTTCTTTCTTTCCTTTCTCTCTTTCTTTTTTTTCTTCTCTTCGTGCTCTTGTTGCAGAGAAGAGTAACTACTATCTTCTTTCTTTCTTTTCTTTTTGTTGACTTTCAACCCCCTTTTTTTAATTATTTTCTTTATGTGGGTCTCACCACCATTTAATGACATGTTTAAAGAAGCCTAGTTATTACACTCGAGCCCGTTCACCATGGTGAGCAAATTTCTCTAGAAAAATCGATGATAATCGAATCTTGGTACTCTCTTTTTCTCGTACACACATTTTTATGTATTATACTTCAAATCTTAACATGATATCAAAAGCTAGTTGTAGAGAGAAAATGAAAAGCAAAGTTTGTGGTAGCCTAACAATAATAGCCTAACACAGTACTGTTAGTTATTTCTGATCACACGATTTTTTAATTAATGAGTATTTTATGAAAAAAAATGCGATTTACTATTGGAATTTTAGTGTCCATTGCCGTCGGACGAGTATTTTTCATATCTATTTAGCCATTCTGAGCAACTTTCTTATAAAAATAGCGTGATCTTCTAAGATATTTTATTTCATCTCTGCTTGGAGGAGTGGTTCCACTCTTGAAGGGATCTGATTTGCAGTGCAACCTTGTGGGATAGACGTTACAGGATTTCTTGAATTATACAGTTCTCTGGTCCCTCACCTTCAGCCCCTGTTCAAATTTGGAGCTTTTCCCAGATGAGTGCCTTTTAAAAGTGTTCTTCTTCTGCTCACCACAGATCTTCACAAGAACGTCCAAAGAATCACGGGGATTTTCAGCTTCCAAGTGACTTTCTTCTTCAGGGTGACCTCTCAAAGTGGTGGGGGACTTCAATTTCGGGCGGAAAGATTGACAATTCTCTCAGCCATGCTAGTATCCGCAACAGTAGAACTTCATGCCATCAGCACTGCTGCTTGAGATTTCGAAAATGGTGTTCTTGTTTTGGTTCATTGACCCCACCACCCATCTTCTCCTTTGGCTCCGCATCCTCCTTCTACAGTCACTTCCGAATCAAGAAGCCCCTGGCTCTGAAACTAACTCCACTCGACATCACTCACGGGAATCGAAAATGGTGGTTCTCCTTTCTCTAATCTTCACTTTGAAAATTTCCAAGCACCGGCAACGAGAAAGACCAGAGCATGCCTGGAACCAGAAACCGCGCAACCTTCTCTTCGTATATATCAAAGAAAGAGCAAACTTTACGTTTTATAAATTATTGTTCTTTTGGTTTTGTTTTTCCTTTTTTTTTGTAAAGCGCAAGGAGAAAGCTGAGGGTAAAGATAACAAAACAGAGGGTCGGAGACCAAGCCGCGACCCGAGAGACAAAGTCAACCCCCGAGACTTTTTTCTCTGTTCGTCTTCTTCTCTGTCTTTGATTCTCAGACAGTTTTCTCTGTCATTGCGGGCTCGTTCTTCTCTTCGTCGTCGTTGCAGCAGGTCTGCTTCACTGTTCGACGAATCAGGTCACTCTTCCTCTCCATCCGTCTAACTGTCTGAGGGTGTGCCGTAATCATCCTTGCTTTTTGTAAGTAAAAGCTTGTTACCTGCGTATTATTGGTGCTTGTTTTTCGTTCTTGCGGATTTTTGGTGCTTGTTCATTGGCGACATTCTTAGCTGTGGATTTGTTCTTTCCTGCAGAGGAGTTAGGGAGCTAGGGTGCGTTTTCTTCTAGGAGGATGAGCGAGAGGAAGACGATCGACCTAGAACAAGGATGGGAGGTCATGCAGAAGGGCATCAAGAAGGTGACGAACCTCCTCGAAGGGCATCCTGAGACCCAATTCGGCAGCTCCGAGGACTACATGATACTCTACGTGTATTTAGCCTCTGTTCTCATGCTCTGTTTCCGTGCATGCCCGCTCGCTCAGCCGCGTGATCATATCTTTCGTCGACTGTTGTTTGACTTCTTTGATGTTATTTGCAGGACGGTTTACAATATGTGTACTCAGAAGCCTCCTCATGACTACTCCCAGCAACTCTACGACAAGTACAGATAATCCTTCGAAGAGTACATCAATTCAATGGTGAGAAATTAGACATCATGCCGTTTGTGCTCTCTTCATCTAGTTCCATGACGGGCATATGAGAAAATATGAATGATACAGCGATTGCTATATGCTGCTGTGGAAAGAGTTGCTATTAATGCGTGTTGAAAGAATTCCCGGATGATGTTTCTCAAAACTAATGCTAGTTTTGAGGTTCCAGTGGGCATTTGGGCCAATGATTCAGGTTTTGGGATTGTTGTGAAAGATTCATCATGGTTCAAAAGTTCTCGACCACACAAACTTTTGCAGTGAAAGGGCATCCAATTTTTGTTGTTGTGATGGCAATTCATCTTTCGGGTGAAAAACTGGAACTCATACTTGTAGTCGAAGTGGGAAAATTATGGCAAGACGAGATCATCAGTTGGATGTGAAAAACCAGTTGGCGTCAGCGGTCGATGAACTCGAACAGAAAATTAAAATGAAAGCAAAGACAGTGATACAAAAAAAAGGAAAAGGAACTAAATAGTATAATCTAGAACATAGGAAATTCTCCTCTCTACAATGCGAATAGCTTTTCTCTACTCTGTCCTAAGATAGACAGGACGATAATTTATTTCCCACTTTATTAAATCTTGTTTTACTATCTTTTCCCAAGTAAGTTTCGGCTGACCTCTTTCTTTCTTCATGTCATGTTTTCGGTAATAAATTTCTGTTCTTACCGAGACATTTAGGGTTCTTACCGAGACATTTAGGGATCTACGGAGAATATGTCCAAACCCTCTCAATTTATGTTCTCTTATTTTCTCTACCACCGATACTATGCTAACTTTTCGTCGAATATCTTCACTTATTATCTTATCCATCTTTATATGACCACACATCCACCTCAATATCCTCATTTCCGCTACTCCTATTTTATGCTCATCAGTTGGACATGATATGAGAAAATGTGACTAATGACCACTGACTTTCGACTTATATGGCAGTTATCAAGAAAGTTTGAGCTATATAGTGAAGCGATCAAGTTTGAATGATGCTTCCATGTGGGACATGAGAAACAACTAAGGCTCCTTGGAATATACACTATCCACGAGAAGTGTGTACTATTACACCAAATAGTTCCTTGCTGTCAATCTGATATAATTGTTGCGGTTGATTTATTGATTTTTGTGATGGAAGATAACAAATGAATCAGTGTACTTATTATTGATCTTTTTGTAATGCTATATGAAAGCTTTCTGTTCATCGTTGCTATACGAAAGCTTTCTGCTCATCATTGCATCTTTTAGTACTTAATCACACAGACAGTTGAAAGTCAGATGGTAGTATCCATGACGTGGACATCCTTCTCTGATAATAGAAGGCTTAGAAGTTTCATATTTAATTCTTTCAATGTCATAAAACATACTTTTCGCTGTGGACAACATGTCCCTTGGGATCTCGAGTATTCTATTTCCGTTAACTTCATGGTCTTTCTTTGATATAGGTGTTGCCTTCGTTGAGGGAGAAGGATGATGAGTTTCTGCTGAGAGAACTTGTGAAAAGGTGGGAAAACCATAAGGTGATGGTGAAGTGGCTATTGCGTTTCTTCTTTTATCTGGACCGGTACTTCATTGCTTGAAGATCATTGCCGCCTCTTAATGAAGTTGCCCTGACTTGCTTTCGTGATCTGGTACGTCACCTGTGACCTCTTATGTGTGGTGTCCTCTTTCTGCTGATCATTTGCAGAAGAGTTCATGGTTAAGATATGCCTGAATTATGCCGACTGCGGATTAATGATGTCGACTTTTTCCATATGTGTTGACAAATATCTCATTGCAGTTCACTGATGATGTTTTCAGGTATACAGCGAGTTATATGCAGAAGTCAGGAATGCTACTATCTCTCTGGTTTGATTGTATCCATCCCCTCTGATCCTTGAGAGGTTTCTTAATTTTGGAAATCTGGTTAGTTGTTATGACCGGTTTGCATTTTGATTAGATTGATCAAGAATGTGAGGGAAAGAAAATTGACCCAGTTTTACTGAAGAAGGTTTTGGATATATTTGTTGAGATTGGGATGGGGCAAATGGATTGCTATGAAGGTGACTTTGAAGCACCACTGCTTGAAGATACTGCTGCTTACTATTCTAGGAAGGCTTCAAATTGGATACTGGAAGACTCTTGTCCAGATTACATGCTGAAGGCAATGCTTACACTTTACACTTTTAGCCTGAGATGTCGTAGTTGAGTGTCTTTAATGATATTAATCCATTTCATCGGCGATTGCAGGCTGAAGAGTGTCTAAAACGCGAGAGAGACAGGGTTTCTCACTACTTGCATCCAAGTAGTGAGCCAAAGTTACTCGAGGTTGGAAATTGGTGTAACCTTTGGAATGGCAATTCTTCATGGGGTTGCAGTGTGTCATCATTATTTAGTCCATCGACTCTAATTTGCAAATTTTTACTTCCTGATTTCTGCAGGAAGTTCGACATGAATTACTGTCTGTCTATGCAAACCAACTACTTGAGAAAGAGCACTCCGGGTGTCGTGCATTGCTTAGAGATGATAAGGTGCTTGCTTTTGCTTTACTTATTAGAATTCCATTTGGTATTTCTCAATTTTGTAAAGAAAGATGTTATTACTGACTCGAATGTTTGCTTTTTAGGTGGAGGATTTGTCAAGAATGTTCAGGCTGTTTTCCAAAATACCTAGGGGCTTGGATCCTGTTGCAAATATATTTAAACAGGTCATTAACTGTAGAATCGCACTTTTTCTATGAAGTAGATGTTTTATGTTTTCTCGAGCTTATTTTTTTCGAATGGCGCAGCATGTTACTGCCGAAGGTACAGCCTTGGTCGAACAAGCTGAAGATGCTGGAAGCAACAAGAAAGTATGCACATTTACTCTGTTTCTTGTACTCTTTTAGCTTTTTGAACTGCTGAAGCACATGTTTTTATATGACTTCATGAGGTATAGAAACTTCGCGAGTCATTGGCAATTGTCTATTTGAAAGGATAGCTTGTTTCACTTTGCTAAATTGTTTTCTACTGGTAGATATTGGACTCTAGGGTCCGAGAAGGCACTTCATCCCTAGTAAAATCATAAGGAAGTGTGCAAGTCAAGACAATGACGTGACAGAATCGTAGATATTTTGTCAAAAACGCATATCGCAAATGCACAGACGCATTTGGATGTGTGTTGATAGGCCCTCTTGTTTGGAAAACCAGAAGACACTTTATGACGAACCATTTCGGTTACTGTCGTTAAATTAGTCACGAGAAAGTGAGTTTAAGAGGTGATTAGAGGTCATCTGATGCATGCTCCCATTCGAACTTCGATCATGAATTTAGCACATCCTATATCGACTTTCCATAATCCTTAAATAAGCAGGCATGCTTAACTGGTGCATGCACCATTTGCTTTGAAGTTGGAATGAGAGACTGAACTAAGACCCACGGAAACTACCCATCAACGCATCCAGTTGCACCATTGCTTATTAGTGTCTTGGAAACTCCATTTGCCTCACTTTCACTCTCTGGCCTATGAAAAGAAGCCGATATACGTGAACGTTTTTGCAGGTTTTTGCAATGAAAGTGAGTGAATTACATGATAAGTACCTAGCATACGTCGAGGATTGCTTCCAGAACCACACTCTTTTTGATAAGGTATGCTTGTGCTGGTTCCGCCTCTGGGCGTCCCATGTTTATGCTCAATGTGAAGTTCTGCGTCCCGTGTTTATGATTAATGTCAAGTTCTCTGCTCTTCTGCAGGCTCTAAAGGAGGCTTTCAAGGTCTTCGGCGATTAGGGAGTCGGTGGAAGCTCAAGTGCAGAACTGCCGGCCCCTTTTCGTGACTTAAACGTTAAATAAAGGTTGCGGTGAGAGAAGCTGAGTGATGAAGCTATTCAGGAAACGCTTGAGAAGGTAATCGACATCACTATTCTAATCTGCTCCTGATTCCTTTGCAGTAATTCTATCTACTTTTGATCATGTCTTATTTTGTAAAAATTCCTCTGTTCGTATTCCCATTAGACCTTTCACCAGACCAGAGCTGCGCCCTGGTCTTTGCGATCCATGGCATTCCAGGGATTGAAAATTTGGAACGACTCAAACTCAACACGGGAGAGCATCTCCTCTTTGTATCGTCCAAAAAAAAAAAAAAAAAAAACCTTTGTTCGCTTTGAAATCCTGACATTCTGAGGTGCTGCAGTTCTAGAACATTTACGAACAAATTAATAATCTAGAACATTTCACGGTGGAGTTACAACTACACAAAGCAAACAGCTACTGGAGAGCATGTCGAATTATCAACTCCTTGGTCGAGGAAGCAAGTAAGTTTTGAGTGCAGAAGTAGGTCGAGCTTCTCTCTTCTCGATCGAGTTTCTTGGTTTGGCGACTTCTGGGTCGTTGTGTGAGTTTCATATCAAACTCTCACACGCAAAAAGTATTCTGTTGAATCTAATGATACATTACTTGGTCGAAGTGCTCATGCTCTTTAACAAATTCAATACGCAGTCGTCACATTACATGGCTTGGGGGGGAAAGTATCAAAAAAGTCATAATCCTATTACATTAGTCCTCGCGTGTGGCCGACGATGCCGTGACCTGCGCCGAGTAGTGAGGCCTACAACACAAAAATAAAAGAAAAGAAAATTTAGTGAACTGTCAGAAAATTATAAAATTTATCTATGTCAGCATCGGTCAGGCCACATAGGACGGTCGGTATTTATGTTAGCGAGAACCGGCCAAAATTGGCTGGATGAATTGAATCGATACAAATGCGAAAGACTCGTAACTAGATGATGTAATTAAAAGATTTAGAAATTTTTTTTTCAAATAAAAAATTTATATAAAAATTAGTACCAATGCAATATGTTTATATATATATATATTTTTTGTTGCAGTACTTTTTCCCCATGGTTCGAATGCGAACTTTTGTATCAAACGAACCTAAAGGATCATGGGTTAAAATTGGGTGTCAACAAAATCATACTCTAGTTAAAAAAACAAAAGACCAGAAAGAGAGAGAGAGAGAGAGATTTCAGTGTCTGATGAAATTTGCAACATTCAAGCTCTCTGGAATCGACTGCCTACCCATTGTACGGAGACCATGAAAGATCGCAAGCGGACGACCGCCATTTGCTAAAGCAACTGCAGGCTAACGACGGGAGTAGCAGGAGTTAACCCTGGGATGCTCTCTTTGCCCTTCGTTGGTCTGCTGGATAAGCGTTGCGTAGGGTGGGCAAATTGGACATCATTGAAAAGCAAGACAAATTCAGATTCTCTTTACTGAGTTAATACCCACGAAAAAAAAAAAACAAACAAACAAATCCAAAGCTAGTATATCCATGATTAATTTATTTCAAATATTAATTTTTTGGCGATAAAAAATCTTAAACTAATATGCCTGTGATAAATTAAGCTTTAGTTTGTGATTTTTAGTGGTCAAAAAAATAGTTTGGGGGTAAATTTGTTATATGTATAGCGATTTGGGTTTTTATTTTATTTTATTTTATTTAGTTCCGACGGGTAATTATCTTTTGAATTGGAGAAAATGGTTGACTTATTATGTGTAGGATAGACAATCATAGTATTCTTTCTTTTTGGCAAAAAATTTGAGTTTGAAATCTGCTATGACGCTTGCTTTGGGTATAGCATATACATAGATATGCACAGTAAGATGAACGTTGCTGAAAAACATCTTGAAAGGAAATTACGCTTATTTTTCTATGCTTGGCTGGATATTGCAAATGATATAGAAGGCATTTTTCGACGTAGGTTAAATTTTATCATGCAGAAGTAAACTAGATGTAATCCGCGCTTTGCACAAATTGTTTGTAAAATTTTATGAGAAAAATAGAGATATAAGTATTGAAAGCTGCTAGCCAGACAGTCTAATAGTACTGAAAGTTATTTGTAATCACGCAATCTCTCAATTAATGAGTGTTTTATGCAAAATACGCGATAATGATACCGTCTTGACATCGACAGTATTGCTAAGCAAGTATCTCCTATGAATGTTTATGGTAGGTTTGGTTCAGCATTTTCAAGAGGGTTTCAGCCCCCAAAGCCTCTAGAGAAAATGCTAAATCCTTTGGTTTTGCTTTAGGCTACCATTTGAACCTTGGGAAAGCTAAAAGCCAAATACCGGTAGGAACCAACATTTGACCAAATGCTAAAATGTTTTTTTTCCCCTAGAACTATCTCCACAAATTCGATAATTTTTTGATATTGCCCTTCATCGATTACTGTTCATCTTTTTTGAAATTGAGGAAGTAGATTTGGCCGGTGAGAGTTCGGCGAGGAGACAGCAACACCCCTGCAAGGGGCCAACTGCCTAGGCAAGGGCTATTGTCCAAGCAAGGCCGCCTGGGTGGTGCAAACCCAGGCGCCATCGCGAGGTCGCATGAGACCCAAGTAACCCTCGCCTGGGCCGCATGACTCTCGGTGGGGGCAGCCCAAGGTCGGGTGACCTCAGACAAAGGCCGCCGGTGCTAGATCCGGCTCGCTGGCGGCTTGGAACCCGTGCGGGTCCAGCGAAGGGTTAGTTTTTTAATTAAAAAACCCGTAAAAAATTACATTCAAAGCCCCTTCACAAATTTATCCTTAGCAAACAACATTTCATCAAGCTCATTTTCAAATAAGTCTTTTACCAAATGCAACTAGCATTTTCCCAAACTCCTTTAGGTCAAAGACATTTGTATTTCTCCATAATCTATTTAAAATGTTGAACCAAATCCACCCTAGTGATTCTGAGCGTCTTTCTTAGTAAAATAATTAGCGTGATGTTACTGAGGTATTATACTTCATCCCTGTTAGACGCGCGGTTCCAATCTTAGAGGGATCTGATTTACGATGTAGCCTTGGGTGATAGAAGTTACGGGATTCCTTGAATTATACAGTTCTCAGGTTTCTCTCCTTCAGCCTCTGTTCAAATTTGGAGCTTTTCCCAGATGAGTGCCTTTTAAAAATGCTCTTCTTCAGTTCACCACAGATCTTCACGAGAACTTCCAAGGAATCACGAGGAGTTTCAGCCGTTACCCCCCCAAAAAACCAAAAGCTTCAAGTGATTTTCTTCTTCAGGATGACCTCTCAAGGTGGCGGGGGACTGTAATTTCGGGCGGAAAGAATGACAACTCTCTCAGCCATGCTCGTGTCCGCAACAGTAGCACTTCAGGCCATCAGCACTGCGGCTTGCGATTTCGGAAATGGTGTTCAAGTGTTGGTTCATTGTCGCGGGAATGGAAAATGGTGGTTTTCCTTTCTCTAATCTTCACTTCGAAAATTTCCAGACACCGGCAACGGGAAAGACCAGAGCATGCCTGGAACCAGGAACCGCGCAACCTTCTCTTCACATACATTTGATGCGGTTTTAGGGGCGGGCGAATGTATTTTGAGTGATTATGAAAAGAAGTGTGGATAGATCGTAATGTATGAGGGTGGAAAATTAAAGGAGGAATGCTACTACAGGACGGATAAGAACACCACCAAAGCATAAAAGATGCACCGCCAATTAGGGATAAAGATCGGGATTGGATATAAGCTCACTAGCACAGTCTAAAGAATAACCATCAATCGATGCTAAAGTGCTCTTGACTCGCCATCATGGATTAATCCATTTTCTCATGGTAAAGAAATCGAGGATTTAACAATTCAACTCATGACGTTGAATTCTCATTCATTCAATTCCATGAAGTCTCTCTTTCAATGGGGATTTCACCACATCATCTAGAGGAATAAGACAAAGTGAATAGGAAAATGAAATAAAAAAAAAATCAATTTTGACTACTATCCTTGTATAACTAATAACAACCTTAAAAGATTTATAATTGCAAAAGAAATAACTCCAATTAGCCTTCTATTAATTTGTCTTTGTTTGGCGTCAAATTAGCAACTAAGCAGGCATCCGGCAAGAGTATATTCCATAAAATCGACAATCAATTTTATGAATCATCATGAAATTCGCAATTAATTTGTTAAGTAATTTTACTTGTAAAAAAAATAATGAAATCTTTATAATTGATAATCTTAGTCGATAGTCTTCATGATGATATGGGAATCATCGGTGACATGATCGGATGCTTTTCATCGATCAAATAAGGAGCAAACTTTACATTTTGTAAATTATTTGGTTCCTTTGGTTTTTGTTTTTCTTGTACTCTTGTATAGCACAAGGAGAAAGCCGAGGGGAAAGATAACAAAACAGAGGGTCGGAGACCGAGCGGCGACCCGAGAGTCAAAGTCAACCCCCGAGACTGTTTTTTCTCTGTTCGACTTCTTCTCTGTCTCCGATTTTCGGACTGATTTCTCTGTCATCGCGAGTTCATTCTTCTCTTCGTCGTCGTCGAAGCAGGTCTGCTTCACTATTCCACGAATCAGGTCACTCTTCCTCTCCATCCGTCTAACCGTTTGAGGGTGTGCCGTAATCATCCTTGCTTTTTTTTAAGTAGAAGCTTGTTACCTGAGTGTTATTGGCGCTTGGTTGTCGTTCTCCCGGGTTTTTGGTGCTTATTCATTGGCGACATTCTTAGCTGTGGATTTGTTCTTCCTGCAGAGGAGTTTGGGAGCTAGGGTGCGTTTTCTTCTAGGAAGATGAGCGAGAGGAAGACGATCGACGTAGAACAAGGATGGGAGGTCGTGCAGAAGGGTATCAAGAAGCTTACGAACCTCCTCGAAGGGCATCCTGAGACCCAATTCAGCTCCGAGGACTACATGATACTCTACGAGTATTTAGCCTCTGTTCTCCTGCTCTGTTTCCATGCATGCCCGCTCGCTCAGCCGCATAATCATATCTTTCGTCGACTGTTTGTTTGACTTCTTTGATGTTATTTGCAGAACGATTTACAATATGTGTACCCAGAAGCCTCCTCATGACTACTCCCAGCAACTCTATGACAAGTACAGAGAATCCTTCGAAGAGTACATCACTTCAATGGTGAGAAATTAGACATCATGTAGGTTGTGCTCTTTTCATTTAGTTCCATGATGAGCATATGAGAAAATATCAATGGTACAGTGATTGCTATATGCTGCAGTGCAAAGAGTTGCTATTAATGCGTTTTGAAAGAATTCCCAGATGACGTTTCTCAAAACTAATGCTAGTTTTGATGTTCCAGTGGGCATTTGGGCCAATGATTCAGGTTTTGGGATTGTGAAAGATTCATCATTGTTCAGAAGTTCTCGACCACACAAACTTTTGTAGCGAAAGGGCATCCAACTTTTTTTTTTTTTTTTTGTGTGATGGCAATTCATCTTTCGGGTGAAAAACTAGAACTTATACTTGTAGTCGAAGTGGGAAAATTATGGGATGATGAGGTCATCAGTTGGACGTGAACTGAGGAAATGTGACACTAATGACCACTAACTTTTGACTTATATGGCAGTTATCAAGAAGCTTTGAGCTATATAGCGAAGTGATCAAATTTGAATGACGCTTCCTTGTGGGACATGAGAAACAACTAAGGCTCCTTGGAATATACACTATCCACGAGGAAGTGTGTACTGTTACACCAAATACTTCCTTGCTGTCGCTCTGATATAACTGTTGTGGTCGATTTATCAATTTTTGTGATGGAAGATAACAAATGAATCAGCATACTTATTAAGCCCTTATTGACCTTTTGTAACGCTATACGAAAGCTTTCTGCTCATCATTGCATCTTTTGGTACTTAATCACACTGACGGTTGAAAGTCAGATTGTAGTATTCACGACATGGGCATCCTTCTCCGATAATATAAGGCTTAGAAGTTTCGTATTTAACCCTTTCAATGTTGTAAAACATACTTTTCACTGTGGACAACATGCCTTTGGGTTCTCGAATATTCTGTTTCTGTTAACTTCATGGTCTTTCTTTGATTTAGGTATTGCCTTCGTTGAAGGAGAAGCATGATGAGTTTCTGCTGAGAGAACTTGTGACAAGGTGGGAAAACCATAAGGTGATGGAGAGGTGGCTATCGCGTTTCTTTTATTATCTAAATCGGTACTTCATTGCTCAAAGATCATTGCCACCCCTTAGTGAAGTTGCCTTGACTTGCTTTCGTGATCTGGTACGTCACCTGTGACCTCTTATGTGTGATGTCCTCTTTCTGCTGATCATCTGCAGAAGAGTTCATGGTTCAGATATGCCTGAATTATGCTGACTGCAGATTAATGATGTCGACTTTTTCCATATGTGTTGACAAATATCTCATTGCACTTCACTGATGATGTTTTCAGGTATACAGCGAGTTATATGCAGAAGTCAGGAATGCTACTATCTCTCTGGTATGATTGTATCAATCCCCTCTGATCAATTCTAGAAATCTCATTAGTTGTTATGACTGGTTGAATTTTGATTAGATTGATCAAGAGCGTGAGGGAAAGCAAATTGACCGCGTTTTACTGAGGAAGGTTTTGGATATATTTGTTGAGATTGGGATGGGGCAAATGGATCGTTATGAAGGTGATTTTGAAGCATCACTGCTTGAAGATACTGCAGCTTATTATTCTAAGAAGGCTTCGAATTGGATCCTGGAAGATTCTTGTCCAGATTACATGCTGAAGGCAATGCTTACACTTTACACCTTTAGCCTGAAATGTCGTACTTGGTTGTCTTTAATGATATTAATCCATCTCATTGGCGATCACAGGCTGAAGAGTGTCTAAAGCGTGAGAGAGACAGGGTTTCTCACTACCTGCATCCAAGTAGTGAGCCAAAGTTGCTTGAGGTTGGAAATTGGTGGAACCTTTGGAATGGCAATTCTGCATGGAGTTGCGCTGTGTCATCATTATTTAGTCTATAAAGTCTAATTTGCAAATTTTACTTCCTAATTTCTGCAGAAAGTTCAACATGAATTACTGTCTGTCTATGAAAACCAACTACTTGAAAAAGAGCACTCCGGGTGTCATGCATTGCTTAGAGATGATAAGGTGCTTGCTTTTGCTTTACTTATTATATTTCCATTTGGTATTTCTCAATTTTGTAAAGAAAGATGCGTTATTGCTGACTCGAATGTTGGCTTTTTAGGTGGAGGATTTGTCAAGAATGTTCAGGCTGTTTTCTAAAATACCTAGGGGCTTGGACACTGTTGCAAATATATTTAAACAGGTCATTAACTGTAGAATCGCCCTTTTTCTAGGAAGTAGATGTTTTATGTTTTCTCGAACTTATTTTTCTCATATGGCGCAGTGTGTTACTGCCGAAGGTACAGCCTTGGTCAAACAAGCTGAAGATGCGGGAAGCAACAAGAAAGTATGCGCATTTAGTTTGTTTCTTGTACTGTTTTGGCTTTTCAAACTGCTGAAGTGCATGCTTTCGTAGGACTTCACGAGGTATAGAATCTTCACGAGTCATCGAAAATCGTCTATTTTGAAGGATATCTTGTTTCACTTTGCTAAATTGGTTTTCTACTAGTAGATATTGGACTCTAGGGTCTGAGAAGGCACTTCATCCTTAGTAAAATCATAAGATAGAGTACAAGTCAACACAATGACGTGATAGAATTGTAGATATTTCGTCGAATGCATATTGCAAGTGCACAGATGCATTTGAATGTGTGTTGATAGGCCTCTTGTTTGGAAAACCAGAAGACACTTTATGATGAACAATTTCGGTTACTGTCGTTAAATTAGTCAGGAGAAAATGAGTTTAAGAGGTGATTAGAGGTCATCTGATGCATGCTCCCATTCGAACTTCTATTATGAATTTAGTGCATCCTATATTGAGTTTCCATATTCCTCAAATAAGCAGGCATACTGAACTGATGCGGGCACCATTTGCTTTGAAGTTGGAATGAAAGACTGAACTAAGACCCACTCAAACCAGCCATCAAAGCGTCCAGTTGAACCATTGCTTATTAGTGTCTTGGAAACTCCATTTGCCTGAATTTCGCTCTCTGGCCTATGAAAGTAGAATAGAGATTGCTGCTAAGCATAGTTTTCACTCGTCCACGGGAAACTGAATAACTGGAAAACTCCTAGATGTTTGCACTGCATAGTTCCATTGTTGTGATTTAATCTGCTTAAAGATCCTGATGAGCGGACATTTCTTTAATGTAGTGATCCGATGACCGTGGTTCTTTCGCAGGCTGGGAAGACGGGTGTGGTTGGTCTGCAAGAAAAAGTAATCCTACCTACTTTTTTTCATATCTTATTTTGGATGGAGGAGGCTGAATATCGAAAGGAAGCTGATAAATGTGAACGTTTTTGCAGGTTTTTGCGAGGAAAGTGAGTGAATTACATGATAGGTACCTAGCATATGTCGAGGATTGTTTCCAGAACCACACTCTTTTTGATGAGGTATGCTGCTGCTGCTGCAGCTGGTGGTGGTTCCGCCTCTGGGCCTCCCATGTTTATGCTTAATGTTGAAATGCTCTGCTCTTCTGTAGGCTCTAGAGGAGGCTTTCGAGGTCTTCGCCAATGAGCGAGTTGGCGGAAGCTCGAGTTCAGAACTGCTGGTTACTTTTTGCGACACTACTGCTAAAGAAAGGTTGCAGTGAGAGAAGTTGAGTGATGAAAATATTGAGGAAACGCTTGAGAAGGTAATCAACATCACATTCTACTGCTCCTGGTTCCTTTTTTGCCACTCTATCTACTTCTGTTCGTATCTTATTTTGTAAATTTCCGTGTTTGTTTCTCCGTTAGGATCTCTCGGGGATTGAGACAACTCAAGCTGATCATGGAGAGCATCTCCTTTTTTTTTTTTTGATGATCGAGGTGTTCGCGCGGCGAGTTTGCGCTCAAATCAGCAGTGAAGCACGACTAATCCTCGGGAAAACCGAAGGATCCCACCACCACAGCGCTCTAGCTAAGACACTAGTGTTAATGCGAACGCTGCCTAGCCCTTGTGCGAACTCCACGGTTCAAACACGTGACCACAAGGTCACAACGCTCTTACCAAACCGGTCAATGGGTGAGAGCATCTCCTCTTTGGATCATCAAAAAATCATTGTTTGCTTTAAAATCCTACATTGAGGTGCTGCAGTTCTAAAACATGTTTGAAATAATGCGTACAACATTCCACGGTAGTGTTACAACTAACACAAAACAAACTTAGCACTGAAGAGGGCATCTCGAATCATCCAACTCCTGAACTTTCTTGGTCGAGGAAGCAATTAACTTTAAAAGTCGAGCTTCTCTCTTCACGATTGAGTTCTCAGTTGAGGACTTCTGGGTCGATGCATGTCTTTGATATCAAAATCTCATGCAAAAAGTATTCGGTCGAATCTAATGATACATTACTTGATCTTCGGGTGGGTTTGGTTCAACATTCTCAAGAGACTTTCAACCCTTAAAGCTCCTTAGGAAAATGCTGAATCATTTGGTTCAGCTTTAGGCCAGCATTTGGCTCAATGTTGATCTTGAGAATGCTGAAAGCCTAATGCTGATAGAGACTAGCATTAAGCTTTCAGCATTTGGCCAAATGCTAAAAGAAAAAATTTTCTTTCAAAATTATCCCCACAATGGTAAAAATTACCAAAACCCATTAGCAAAGTTATTTTTAGCAAATAATATTTAATTCAAAGCCCATTTTAAAATGAGGTTTTTTTTTTTCTAAACGCAATAAGCATTTTTCCAAAGCCCTTTAGACTAAGGACATTTGCATTTCACCGAACCCCATTTGAAATGTTGAACCAAATCCACTCATAGTGCTCGTACTTATTTAACAGTTTAAATCTTACAAGCAAGCGTTATATAGATACTAGCAAAACAGATTACTATAGATTATGTTTGAAGACATGAATCATTCTAGAAGATGAGACTAATGAGGTTAAATAATTAAAGGATAAACAAATGTGTTGCATGGAGCAAACGATTGAATAATAACGTAAACAAAATAAGAAAAATAAATCAGACACCAGATGTATGGTTTGATGATAGAGATCTATATTCACGGGAAGAGCAGTAATGAATTTCACAACAAAACAAGTAATCCAACGGAGATTACAAAATCACATTCCAGTAATTCAAACACTTTCGGTGTTTCTTAGCTTTAGTTACATTCGATAATGTATATGGTGTTTAGCCTTAATTTCTCAAGAAATAATCTTTCAACCTCACGATGGAATTTTTCCCGCCGCCACCACCAGACCTTGCCACCCTCATCCCAACCACCGGAACCTCTGAGCTCGGCTCCACAATCACCCGCCATTCCAATGCAGGCTCGACATATGGGCCTCTTCGGCTCCTTGTCAAACCAGATGGGTCCAAGGTCACCTCAAGTGGACTCACCTCATCAAGCAACGTCCACATCCACACGCCACTTGTGAGCCCATTGCTCCTCTCAAAGACCAGCCCATTCCTTCTGAACATTCCTTTTCTTTCCATGTGTTTCCCACCCACGTCCACCGATCCTCAAGCAAGCAACACACGAAATCATCTATCACTACCTTCGAACTGGGTCTTGCATCCCCCTTTTGTTTTAGTTTGCTCGGAAGCACAGCCTATGTACTCTTAAAACTTCTACTAAATGAAGGAGACAAGTGTTTTTCCGACCAAAAAAAAAAAAAAAAAGAGCACCGACATGTGCGGGCAAGGAACATCCAGAATTCTGTCTCAAACTCTCACAACGCACGGCTCCTAGCTAGCTAGTATTGGAAGAATCCATTTGCAAATGTTCGAGTGCATGAACTCGCACAGACAAGTCACGGCGAAAACCGCAGCAAATTCACCAACCGGAGAGTCAATTCACCCCAAAAAACATGAACTTGCGCTTGCAGTCAAAGCGTTATCGCTAGCCACACAGATAAAGCCGAAAAGAACGAAGTAACACCTCCGAAAGAAGCAATGGAAAGAAGCAACATCGCTAGCTAGGTAGCTTGGTCTTACTCTGAGTCGTCTCTCTCTGCTTGTAGATGTAGCTGTGACCGTGGGTGCTCAATGCTTGCTACTGGTGACTCGGGGTGGACCATTGGGAGGCATGGTGCGTGAGAGGAGTGATGGCCTCAGGTGGGGGTGTGGACGTGGACGTGGCTCGATGAAGTGAGCTTGGACTCATTTGGTTGTGAATTGTTCTTTCTGCTCCTCCTGGTGTGGACAATGAGTCAAGGCCCATAGGTCGAGCTGGTGTCGGGACTGCAGGCGATCTTGGAGGTTTGTGCTTGTAATGAGGGTGCGGGGATTGGCGGCAGCGTGGAGTTGCATCGAGTTTGTGAGTCCCCAACGCGACCGCACAGAAAACCTAAGTGACGTGTTTTTTCACGGATCAATTCATGTCAGAAGTTATCGACTTCGATGACCGTGGAATGTCGTGTTTGGATTCCCTAACATAATGTTAGGGGTGACATTATCTAATCTGGATCGTTCGATTGATCAACATCAGCTTTTTAAAAAGAGGAAAAATTTTCGGCGGGAATTTTAAAATTTTGAATCGATCAATCTGGGCGTCCATTTTTGAATTGGACGGCTCAGATCCCTTATGTCACTCCTGACACACTATGTCAGGGGATCTGGAATCCTGGAATGTCCATTTGGATGCAACGCGAGCATGCCGTCCGTGGTCCTTCTCAATCCGATTTAAGACCAACCCTTTAGACGAGGACAACGGGAATTAAGGGTAATACCTTGCGCTTCTTGAAGCATAAGATCTCGATCGCTCCTACTACGCGTACAAAGCGCCAACGCACTTCGAATCCTACCCGAGTTTCGTCCACTGTGACTCCACAGTTAACTAAGTTGTGGAGTCACATCATAGAATCCATGCCATATCATACCAAACGAAGATCCATTAAGGTTTCGACAATGGGAAGGACAAGAGCATCGGAATCATACAAAAAGACCTTTGGACTTCTGAGTGGATCATTTTGGAGTCTTCTTAAAAAGTTCCACAAATTCCGCTCGAAAGACTTACAAAGAATCCAAGAGGGAAGCAGAAGCGGGAGAGAATCTCCCGTGCACAAGGGCATGATTCCACATCTCTTCTTCCCACACCTTTCCTCTCATTTTTGTTTTTATTTGGTTCGTCTTTTCTCAATCCCATTTGCTTCACGAAAAATAGATAACTTGAAAGATACTAAAATCAATCCTTCCTAATCAGTTGATATAATTAGTTAGTAGAGAAAGTTTTCACAATCGGCAGCAATTTATGTCACAGTCTTTTCGTGGACGATGAAAATACTTTTCTCTTATTCATTTTTATAAGCGACGTAAGCAATAGTCTTTAGGAAATTCTCAAATCATTCATTTTTCGCATAAGAAACGGAGGATTATTATTATTATCAGTATGCCCATCCAAAATATGTTCCTAATGCCGGGAAAATTTACTTCATTTTCCCCGCCCTGAGAAAAAGAAAAAGAGAGAGCTAGATCTCGTGGACTATTGAGATTGATGATAGTCATGCTAAAAGAAGAAATCAGGTATCAATAAATAAAAAAATAATTCGCATGTCATGAAATTTAGGAAAATGATGTATTGGATAGAGACCTATATAGGTGTATTATCAAAAAGACGGGGGGCCAATATTATTTGTCACATCGTCTAATATAAAATCAGTATCTTTGGGTAACATCAATAAGGGTCTTGTTGCTACTCTAGTCCTCTAAGATAACCCCGGCATCTAATGCATGTGCGAGAAGTCTTCTTGTGAAAATATTATCTTTTCGCGATTGTTACATATGCGAGACCAGAATAAAATACTGAAATTCTCATCCTAATAGAGGAAGCCTTTTCGTTTTCTCCCTTAAATTTTAATATTTATCAACAAAATTTTCCCAATAATCAGCAAAATGGCATTAAATCCGGGCCGAAATGGGAAAAAGTAAAACTAAATTTCAACTAAAATGCAATAGAGAATCTAAAGCTATTGGTTTGGTGGCCCTAACTTCATTTCTCGAACTATTTCCTTTTTACCATATTGTCACTTTTTTCTTGGAGCTTTTTGCCCTTGTTAGGGGAAGGAAGCTTCTCAAGTACCTTACTAAAGTCTCATTCATCCATTTTTGTCCATGAGGAAAAAATAAATGAAAATACCATGGAAAAGCCACATATGACCAAAAAGGTCAATAAGAGCAACTTTATTTTCGGTTCGGGTAAAAACATGAACCGAATAGAAACAATAATAATACTCATTTTCTAACCATAAATCCGAACGGAAAAAATACTCAAATTGAAAAGACTTGAAAATTTTGTGTTGGCTCTGGTCGGGCCGTGTCGTGTTCCTATTTGGGTATACTGTTGGGTTTTAAAACCCCGAATTAAGACTTAGACATATCCATTTTATTCATCTTAATTACTTTTTATTTTCCAATATAACTCTTAGCACTTCTGCCAATGTAATTGGGCGATGGCCCCCCTATGAGTTGAATTTTTTTTTAGATTTTAATTATGATTCAGAGGGAAACGGACGAAAGATTAAATCAAAAGGGTCATTGGATCGATCAGTACATGGAGGATAATCTTGTGGAATCTTTTCTGCTTGATGAATATGCTTTTGTTTGTTTTTGTCTTTGGTTTTAGTCATAACTATGTACCAATGAAATCCCTTCTCGGTCTCCCACAAAAACAACCACGAATTAGACTGCTCCGTTCATTCTCGTGGAAGTGGAGTCGCTTGTTTTTTATTTAGCAAGAGCTAATTTTTAACTCATTAATTCATAAATAAGAGTAACTTGTAATTAGCTAATTAAACAGGCGTTTGATAAGTTTAATGGAAAGCAGTTGATATGTCCGTCTCCAGCATTGTGGATCAGCTTAATTCAAGGTAATTAAATGCACCATTTGGCAAATTGTCTTACACAAATTCTCCTAATTTTTAATTAGCTGATTCTAATAAAGATAAGTTGTCTGGTTAGAGGTAATGCAATGTAATGCCTAATATTTGATTTGGTTGCCAAGAGTACTTTTTTTTTCATTTGGGATTTTCCCCTTAAATTATAATTAAATGATGCAAAAATCGAATACAATTGAGAGAATTTCATCATGAAATTACCACGATTAGAAACCCGTCTTCGGGTTGAAGGCAAAAGAACAAAGGATGGATTTTGGCCTTAGCTTAAAGAGTGGAAGAAGACAAATAGAGGCTTAAAAAGATTTGAACCTTAAGGCCTTCTGCTTTGATAGCATGTGAATTTTATGCGACTACCGCTAACTGTTCTAAAAACTTAAAGAATTGAATAAATGCATTGTTTAATAGTTGAACATTCTAACATGAAGCATCTAAAGAGAACAATTCCGGGGAAAAGGAAAAGTTGGTCTTTCTCACTTGAATTCCAAAGTGAAAAAAAGAATCAACAACGTGACTACTTTAGTCACTTTACAACAGTGATTGGCATTAGGTGATGCTATTGATATAGCAAAGTGGATCCAACTAAAGTAAAGGGGGCTGCTCCATTTTGATCCTGAAAATGGATTCCCAGTTTGCTTGCTTCCTTGCTGGAACTGATGGACCACCTTTCTTAGGCACAATTCAACAACGGCCATCCATACCAGTTAATTTCTAAGGGCAAATGCTGAACTAACTCTACGGCGAGTTCATTTGGCTGGTACCTTCCACGAATCCAACCCCAAACCGCCTCCCGATTAGAAAAGTATATTAGATTCTATTGAGGTGGTATTGGGTGGCGCAAATCAGGAGTAACCACAAAATAGACTACCGGCTAATAGGTAGGTAACACGTGACGCTGAGTTTCCTTAAAAAAGAAAACCTAGTGGTCTCGTTCTATTAATAAATCATATCACCAGAAAGGATCAACTGCGTTTCATAAATATTTCAGAATTACGTTAGTGTATGAAAATTTTAATAGGTCCCGTCAATCAATTAACGGCTCTTTTCGCAAATTTCATGTAATCCTGAAAATATGATTGACTTAGTCTGATGGACAAAAGATATTACTCAAGAAAGTCTCGAGGCCTTTTTTTTTTAATCCTTTTCTCGTGTCTAGTTGGTGCTTTTAATGTTCGTAATTATTGGAGCTTTTCTTGCCTCAGCTCATTGGTGGACACAATAGATGAAAGCCGGGGGAGTGTGCGTGCACTAAAAATTTCATCAAATCACACTGGCCTCTTTTGGGAGCCAAATGGAAAATTTAAAACCTTAATTAATTGTGATTATTTCATTTCGTGGTTATAGTATTAAAATCTAGGGCTGTGTCTACATCACCACGAGAGTGGACCAAGTCCAAACACACAATTTGTTAGTGATGCTGACTTGGTTCGGCACCATCACATGCCACATCAAGCAAAAAGGAAAGCACAACCATCATATGACTTAATCCTATTTTAATCGGACATATACGTATAACGTCTGTGTTTGTATACAAGGTAGAAACCTTTGACCTCGAAACGGCAAGTCTAACTCCAACAGGATTCTTTGTGTACTTTCTCTTGTATCCGCAGAAGGATGGACGAGAGCAATAACAACCTCGGGGTGGCCGATAATGCCCCCGGCGATGACGATGGGCGGTTCAAGGAGCAAGACCAGCTGCTTCCAATAGCGAACGTCGGCCGGATCATGAAGCAGAACCTGCCGTTGAACGCCAAGATCTCCAAGGAGGCGAAGGAGACGATGCAGGAGTGCGTGTCGGAGTTCATTAGCTTCGTCACGAGCGAGGCCTCCGACAAGTGCCAGAAGGAGAGGAGGAAGACCGTGAATGGCGACGACATCTGCTGGGCGATGCAAACCCTAGGCTTCGATGACTACGCGGGGGCTCTGAGGAGGTACTTGCATAGATATCGGGAAATAGAAGGGGAGAGAGTGAATCAAGAGAAGGCCGCAAGCCGCGGCAGCGAAGGGTTAGCGAGAGATCATCATCATTGGCACGAGCAATCTTCGCATGGGGCTATTGGTCATCAGCATCATAGCGATGACCGAGCGAAGGAAGCTTCCAGTTCGCTCTTGAGTTTCGATGCATCAGATCAGAGGAGGGATAGCGGTTCTTCTTCGAGGCCATTTTGAAGCTGTTCTTGATTAGTTCCTGCTAATTTTAACGGGATCATGACCATCTGAGTTAATGAACAAGGTTATTGATTGATTTTTTTCATTTTGTCTGGTTTTGTATCTTGTTTTGGATCCAAAATCTGGCACTGATCAAGAGAGAGCTTGTTGAGTTGAGTTTCGCTTCCGATTCCATAGCTACTCGAGTCGTCAATTGCGCTCATCTCTCATTTGGGAAATCCCCGATTGCAAGCGGAAGCTTTGGGGATTTGCCAATTTGCGAATCTGGATCTGGAAAGTTATGCTAAATGCTCTGATGCTTAGGCTGTTGTTACCAAAGACTTGTTCCCAGGAATCCTTCCCCCATTCAACCTGGCTTTGCAGAAGAAGATTCACACAAGCATAAGGTCAGTAAATCACTTTCATCCTCATTTTCTCCAGAGTTAAAAAAAGAGAGACATACATATAACCCATAAAACATCTAAATTGACCCATAATACACAATGGTTGTTCCTTTGTAAAGCATAACTAAGTACTTTTATAGCTAATATATTTCGAGTTCGCTCCCCTTATGTGTGGGGACAAGCCATGAATCGTACTCAGCCGTCACCGACGCTGTATACGATAGTCCTGAAGTCCCTGTCTAGGGTTCCATTATTCACAGCAAATTTCAAACTCTTTTCCAGTATTCTGTCCTAGTAACGACTAGAGGTTAACATATCTCTCTCTGGCGTTAGGGTTTAACCCTCAATCTTTGGGGCCTGTTGGGGACCACTAATCAACGTTAGTTGGGCAAGCGACAAACTCACTGAAGATTAAATAAGAAAACCAGCATTTATATAACAACGCGGAGCTTGGAAAGAAGAGGACAAGTGAGTTTAATTCCTACATGGGGACAAGAGTAATAAATAGATTAAATTAGTGAGATTAGGGTTCCTAGGGTTTCTTCTGTTCATATTATAGCAGATGGTTTCCTCTTAAAGCAAGGCGTATTGTACTTACAGGAATAATTCCAACTGTTGAGAGTTTCTCTTTTTGAACTTGACAAAGGGCCGTAGTATTTTTCTGGTTTCGAAAAAGGAAAAGAAGGAATAAAGAACTGTGGTTGCTTGAGCATAAAAAGATGGATAATGTTCTAGTTGAATGGGGGACAAAAGGAGAGACCAAAGGAAGGATTAGCCAATCCCACCTTGTTGTCCGTACGGTGTTGCAGAGACTTGTTGCGAGAATAATTCTTTGATGCCTCTTTTGAGTTTCTTGACAGGTGGAATAATTTGGCGTTGTATAGGAGAACGCCAAGACAATTTTTTTGGTTCTTCCCTCTTTGCCATTAGTTGATTCATGATTGGTAGAAGAGAATGTCCAATCCAACTTTGGGTTGTACCCTTTATTTCTGCAAGAATTTGAGACGGTGTCCATGGAAAGCTTTGGGTTAAAAAGTTGGTTTCATACAAGAACTTTTTGAGCTGAACTCAACAGAAGAAGGCAGTGGCAATCACTAGCCTCCTTTTGGCTTACCATTGACAATGAGGACCATCCCTAAATACCCAGTATTTTCTAGAAAAGAAGGAGAGAAAAAGAAGGGGGTGCTAACTAAGCTGAGATTTTATGCGTGCGGCATCTGGGTATGATGACATAGTTAACAGTGGATATATCTTATGTATTTAACCTTATTAATGTTAGGATGAATATCATGGGTGTTCATTAATTAAGTTTTGGAAGTGTTTCTTTCACAACCTAATTATACTTAGTGATCATCACTTTGGTAATTGCTCCATGCTATGCAAACCTAGTTTCTAGACATCCAAAATAGTTTTATCGGGTGTATCTCTCAAAGAGATTCTCAGCAATATCCAACTCGCTCTAATCTGATGTGCATATAAGAAGATCATGATTTTTCAACATTTTTGTTTGGATTTGGCGTCGTTAAGTTTTTCTAATCAAAGCATTTTTCAGAAAGTGTAAGATGCATAATGTTTTATATGATGCAAAATCAAGTGAGTTAGACACAGCGCGAGAGAGAAAAAGTATGGAAAGCTCAATTTGCAAAGCACATATTAAATTGTAGTAGTGAATGAAAAGTATGCCAAAGTTCCGTGGATATCATTCATAATTGCATGTAGTCCCGTAAAATAAGATATACTCTAGACAACATAAATTAGGCATGGACCCAGCCATGCCCGAGTTCTCTGATCTACCGCATAATGTAAAGTGATTGACTTTTAAATTCTTGTTAATTATTCGATCCATACACTTATACTCATCTTTAGCTTAAACACTCTTGAAATCATTCAAGAAGTATAAATATTGACATGTAAAATCATCTTTCTGTAATAGATCTTAGGAATTTAAACTTTTCTTTAAGTCGAGATGTAGGACGAGCTTCTCTCTTCTCGTTCGAGGACTAGGTCGAGGTTGGAGAGCAAAATCTCGCGCGAAAACTATTTGGTCGAATCTAATGATAGATTGCTTGGTCGAAGTGCTGTGCTTCCTTAACAAATTCCATGTGCAGTCATCATATTGCACGACTTAAACACTGACTTTGTGTTTCAAACCAACCTTAATAAATGAAAAGATAGGACAAGCACTTCAAATTTTGGAGAAGACAACAGTTTGGAAGCAACTGCAAGCCAAGGACATGGGAGCAGGAGATAACTGTAGGATACTTTGTAGTTATTATTTTTCCCTTCGTTGGTATGCTGGAATTTTTAAATAGATAGATAGACAAGCACCTGCCATGCAAACTATTTAACTAATATAGCTGTCATTTCCAACATTTTGAATCTTTGATAACTGGATTTCAAGCACGCGGCACGAGCGCTGCTCAGATTACTTGTAATTGTTCCTAGTTTATAATTATTGTGAATAAGACCAAAATGTTCTCATTAAAATACTTTTATATTTAATCCAATCCAAGAAAAATCATATCCAAACTAAGGTAAAAGTGCGGAGTGAATAATCACAAGATCGAATGAGGTCAAAAGAGTATGAAGAGAGTTACAAACATGGTTCAGATTTAAGTAATTTTTAGACCCATTTATAACAAATTTACAATCTATTTAAAATTAATATTATGTTTAAACCCAATTATAACCTATCTATTGATTATAACTAACTTATTTAAACAACTCAACCCATCATATATTGATTAAGAAATGAGTTTACGACTCATTTTGACAAGTTTACTAATGGGTAATTGTCTTTTAAAGTCAGTGTCATCTAGCCATTCCGTCGAGTGCTCGATAGTGGGTTTCCCTCGTGGAATTACATCAATATGTTTTGTGTTCTAGTCAACAAATTCTTGTGGTAAGAATTTACGTATAATTCTTTCATGAGATTGAGAGGTTATTTCGTGAGGAATTGGGGGCAAAATAATGTGTACCTTATTGAAGTAATTTGGACTGAGAAATACTAAGAGTGTTTGAGTGACTTGAATATGATTTGTAATCTCCATTGGATTACTTGATCTATAGTGGATTTCGTTGCTGCTCTTTTCGTAAGCGTAGGTCTCTACAATTGAACCACATACATTAGGTGTCCGATTTATTTTCTCGTTCTGTTTTTTGATTGTTCGATGGCTTACTTCCACACAACAATTACCCTATATGCTTTTTTGCGACATATTTTCGTCCCGCCCAAAATACTATGTCAACACATCTGTCGCTGTCAAGCTCCACGAGCAACTTATGCTCCATCTCCTATTCATTTTTTTTTTCTTGAAGCTAGTAAAATAATCTTACTAATTGATTTTTCTTCATTACAACGTACTCAAATATTTCAAAAATCTAATGAACTTTATGTTCAAGTAAAGCATTGAAATGTTCATAAACCTTCAAAGCATTTTCATCAATTTTTTTTAACTTTGTGTCACCCCATCCTCATCCTCTATCGTTGGCCTTCACTGCTACCTGCGCTGCTAGTGCGGCCACCCGCACCGTACATGGAGGGTGCAAGCGGCCCTGTCCAATGGCCCAGACCTCGAAGGTAAACGGGCATGGTGATGGTACACCACCTGCCCCACGGGTGGTCCTATATCTACATGCACAGAGGTACAAACAGCACTAAAATACATATGGTTCCCAGGGTGAACCTCAGTGGACTCCTCATACAAATTTTGATCGCGCTTGCCATTGGATTTAAGTCCAATAGTCCACCGTCCAAACAATCGAACTCCCAATTCACCATTACTAATAATCCAAGCTTGATATTGACTATTTCGCTCGTAAACTTAAATTTGACGGAAAATCCAGGTCGTTACAAAATGTAAGTTGCAATTAGTATGAACATTACTCTTTTTTTTTTTTGGTCTAATACCAACATTTGTTTAAAACTAATATATTTGGAGAATGCTTTCACAACATATGAAATTAAAATCTCACTACATTTGGAACACCATGAATAGGTTTATAAATGCTTGCACCAAAAAGATTTTTTTTTTGTCATTGTTGACATGTGATAAACTTAATCGATGAAAGAAGAATTTGGTCATATATGAATAGAATTGTTGGCAACGTGATGAATCGATAACTTGAAGGAATCGATAAAAAGTGGAGTTGACAATCTGAATGCAATAGTCGAAGAAGTAACCTTCAACGTAGTGGAGTCAAAGAAACGATTGATGTAATCGTTCGTAACCTCTGTTGTAACTTCTCTTTTTAATATCTGCTCGTAACTTTCCTTTGTAACATTTGTTCTCAACCTTTGTTTATAACCTCCTATGTATCTCCCCTCGATGCCACTCATACTCTTTAGAGACCCCCCAAAAATCATACAAATTTTATTATCTTTGTTTTTACTTTTGTGTACTGTACTTTATTTTCCTTAGCTGTAGCTTTTAGATTAGCGTCATCGATTTAATTTTGGCATGTATATTTATCCTAGTGGCTGTCTCATTGATTAAATTCTGGCGTAGTATCATTGCGTGATCAAGTTTTATCCTCGATTAAATTTTGACAGGGTCTACCTAAGTTTGGTTTGTTTGGAACAATTGTACTTTCCAATTATTGTTGTTGATTAAATTCCGGCGCGATTTGTGTTTGTACAATGCTATCAAAATTCAAATTGTTGACTCTCTCCTGTTTGCCTAGATACTTCACGACTGGAGTAGCCACTGAACCTACTATCCTCTAATTAATAACCGAAGAACAACTTTCGATGAAAATATTTCGTCGCGAAAGAAATTCCGATGAAACAATAGAGTAAGAAAAAACTATGCTTAAATGGTCATAAAGCAAACCACCGAACTAATTCAAAAGCTTTGCTTAAATAGTCTCCGGGAAGACAAAGCAAACAACCAAATATAAGTTTTTAATTGTATCATATACTACTAATGAAAATCGTGGACATCATCCACTAGACCTCGTAAGTGATCCCAACTTTGAGCAGCCTCTTGCGGGGAATGTCGAACACTTCCTCTTGCTGCCTCACGCACCTTTTTAACCAGTTGTACAAGTAATCGATCACCAACCTCTTTGCCAAGCCCGAACTACTTGAAGCTATGAACTCACTCTCTCCCATTAGATACGTGATCCCTCCAATCTTGATCGCTTCATCCACCGATCGGATCTCTCTTTGCGCTTCCTCTTTATTGAAGACAGCGATTATTCCATGGTCACCAGCCTCGCCTCGCTGGTCAGCAGCGGGCGGCATGTTGTACAGCACATCGTTCCGAATGAAATCCTTCAATCGGTCTATCAAGGCCTTCTCGAAGGACTCCTGCTCCATCTTCGCCTCTCGATATCCATATCTCACGACGCACCGGTATATGCCCGACTCCTTGTGCTCCACCTTTCGGAAGACAAACCGCTCCTCGAGGGGCACCTTGCTTATGGGTAGCGACTTGATTGAGACGAAGACAAGGACCGAGTGCAATGCGGGTACATAGGCGATGTATTGGGTGAATATTGGGGAAATGCCCTGGACGAGCTCGGCGTAGAATAGAGCGATCCCGGGAAGCCGCTGGATGCTTACGTTCGATGTTATCGTGATGAGGGCTTCCATTGAGACCTTGTTCTCGAGCTCATACTCGTACTTCTTTCGGAATCCATAATTCCATACGAACATGACGGAGACCATCACGGCAGCGAAGACGAGTGGGACGTAACCCCCTTCCACGAATTTGTAGAGGACCGAGCTTAGAAACACGTATTCCGCGAGCCCGATGGTGAGGACGTAGAGGATTATGAGGAGTATGTTGGTCTTCCAAATCATGATCATCACGATCACAAGGAATGTGGACGTGATAGTGAAAACGAATGCTACCGCAATCCCTGAAACAGAGATTTACAAACAAATGTGAACTAGAGAATCTGCATAAGTAGACTGAATGTGTGTGTACATAGTGTGATTCTTTTTCCTTACCATAAGCATTGCCCAACTGCAACGTGGTCTTGAAGCCAATGGTGACGCCAACACAGGCCAACATGAGGAGGGTGTTCACCTCAGGTATGTAAATCTGGCCCTCGTGCTTCTGTGAAGTGTGCACGACCTTCACGCGTGGGAAGCACCCGAGCGCGACTGACTGCTTCACTATGGCGAATGCGGCCGATATCAAGGATTGGCTTGCTATTATTGCCGCCATCACCGCGATCACAAACATTGGCCAATACACCGGTTCTGCATCCAACCATCAGATAGATTCATGGCATGGCCCGGCAGGATAAATGATGCATCGGATGAAAGTAGCATGAGGAAGCTCACTCGGTATCGAGCTGTAGAAAGCGCTAGCAACATCTTGAGTGTGCTTTTGGAGATATGCCGCCTGACCAAAGTAGGCGAGGATGATTGAAGGAAAGACAAGCAGGCATGAACTCAATCGAATCGACAGGATATTAAAGTGCCCCAGATCAGCAAACAATGCTTCGGAACCTATAATCCAAGGCTCGAAGCATAAAACCAGAACTAATTCTTGAAAAGCAATTTATACATCCTGGTTTAAATGGAAAAAAAAGAACTAACAAATAGATCAATCTTCAGAAGACTAAAGGTTTGGATTACCAGTTAGGCACAGAATGACCCCCCCAAGAGAAATCCATGCTTCTTTTTTGTTCCTCGTGAAGTACCGGAAGATGTAGAGTGGATTGACGGCTCTGATCACTCCCGAGTCATGTTTCACGAAATTGTAGATGCCGATCAGTCCAATACAAAGGAACCATAGAGAGAGAACCGGGGCGAAGCTGTATCCGACCTTGTCTGTTCCGAACCTTTGGACTTGAAACAGAAGGATCAAAATCACCACAGAAATCCACATGATTTGATCATCTCCAAGTGAATGTGCAGCTTCTCTTATGCCCCCAACAGCCGACAATACTGCCCCAAGAAAAGGAGAAAAGAATCAGAACCATCTATCGAAATTCTACCAAGAGAACTAATTGGAACAATAAAAAAGAAGACATCAAATATAGTGTCATTTTATATTGTAATGTTATCTATGATGGGATGTAATGTAAAAAAAAAAAAACATTAGGATATAGTAGATTGAGGGAAAAGTTGCATCGTTTTCTTATAAAAAATATCTCAATGCGAGAACTACCGGATATGCATGGTGTGAGGATCCCATCTCCAATGACCATGGCGGTGCCCAGCATAGTTACAAACAAGAGCAAGTACTTGGCTGCTTTCCTATTCTCGAGCAAGGACTTCATGGCAGAGGCCCGCCGGAGGCGGCGGCTCGGCACCTCAAGTCGGTAGTTTGAGACTTCCTTGTCTTCAGCTTGTTGGTTTGGTGTCAAGCTGGCCTTGGCATAGCGGCACATTAGAGAGTACAAAGCAAATGTCCCTCCTATATTGTCATAGCCAAAAGCCTAACTACGTCAGTGCAAGATTTTAGATAGACCAAAAAAAAACCAATTTCAATGTCAAATAAATTTTTTTTTTTTGGTGGTGAAATGGCGAGGAAGAAATCGCTTACCATCGCCGTTGTCATTTGCTGATAGAACAATGAAGACATACTTGATCAAGCCAATGAGGATGATCGAGTAGAAGATCAGAGACAGTGCTCCAAGGATATCGTCTTCGTGTTTTATCCCGTCTGGAAAAATTCCTGGCATGACATAGAGAGGCGACGTGCCTAAATCGCCATACACCACCCCGATGCTCTGGATCGCAAGCTTCAGTGTCATCCCCCAGGCCAAATTCTGCATTTAGAAAGACGTAACCAAATCATGATCGGGAAAACATTTCCAAGAACAAACATGAAAAAGGAAAGATGTAAACTAACAATTCGACAGAAAGACCAACATTAGACTCTGCATATCTCTTCACCAACTCCATTAATTTCACTTCCCCTCTAAATTTTCCTAATCACAAGTGTTAGAATATCCAACTCAAAAAGACTACATGAATATAAAGAGTATATAGGACCCATTATCTCACGTGCAAGCCAGATTACGAGCGCCACATAGAATTTGATTAATGGAGGGTGGCACAATCGTGAAAGGAATAACGACTCTGATACCATGTTAGAATATCCAAGAGCTTAAACTGATAGATGGAGGGAAACCAAATGAATATAAAGAGTATATATGACCCATTATCAAGCGATGTGGGACAACAACTTCAATAACAAGTTTTTAATTTTCACGCCTTAAGACAATTTCATTACTTTGAAGTTCGCAAATACATAGATCAATATTTGTATATCCATTCTTTGTCGTAATAATGTTAAGGTGATTTTTATCAACTCGCACAATTCAAAGGTACTGAAAAAAAAAAATGCTCTGTCATTTTTATAAATTCATTTCAACGAAAATGTTCCTCATCTACTTTTGAAAATTGTATTAGCTACACGTTCATGTAAAAAAAAAAACAAAAAATCTATAACTACATGCGAACTGAGTGTTCGAAGTAGTAATTCAATATATTTTTTTTCAACCGGAGTATTTTCTATGAAAGAAAAACTTTTTTTCCTTTTCGGGGGAAAGGAAAAAAACTGACCTCTTTTGATGAATGGCCGTGGCCCGACTTGAATCGGGCAGTCTCTACGTAGAACGAATCAAGTTTCTTGATCTTCCTCGATCCCTCATCTCCCTGCTCGCGTTCATCGTCTAGATCTTGATCCTGGCGACCATGCCCGTCAGTCGAGTCGACTTCCCCGACCTTCGGTCTCTCTTCTTCTGTTATACCACGGTGCTCCATTCAAGAATCAGAGAGAGAGAGAGAGAGAGAGAGAGAGAGAGAGAGAGAGAGAGAGAGAGAGAGAGAGAGAGAGAGAGAGAGAGAGAGAGAGAGAGAGAGAGAGATGAGTGATAGAACCTTTCGCTCAGGCGGGGATCAAATGGAGGAGATTTTGGTAGATTGAATAATGAATGCACTCACTCAAAATAGGAGAAACTTCTCAAATAGAGTCAACAAGATGAGTTAGAAGTAACACGCGTTTATTCCGTGGTTAGGGTTGCTGCAAATAGGAAATTACCAAGAAGGAGAGGTCTTGTTTAGTTCCAACATAGAGATTGATTGATATAAAGTCTTATCTCTTAAGAAGGCCGGAATCTCCTCTCTTTTTTTTTTCCTTATCATTTTTGTATTAGATTCTGCTAGCTGCTAGCATGACGGTGGAATGTTAGGTATAAGATCAGAGGTGAATCTCACCATAATTTCTATAATTTTTTTTTTGCTATACATAACACTCCCGGTTGTGATTCCACTATGATGCCATTACACTATCAGTTTTTCTAATCTCTTTTGTAATAGGGTCTCTTTTCGAGTTTCAAAATAGGCATTAGCGAGTGAGATATTATGAGAAAGAGCCGTCTTTCAACCGGTCTTTCTAATTTGTAGGTTATAAATGACGGCCTTCATCCACTTTTAATCCGAGTTAATCTAATTGTTGTTGATGCCGATAAATATTGGTAACCCATCGGTGAAAGCTTTCTCCAACCTTCTCCATGTAGTTTTACTGGAATATAGTAGTAGGAGAAATCCCTCTAGGGTAGAAAGCCACTATAGCATTTCATTTGCTACACATTTGCCGTCGAAATTACCCAATCAGATATCTCATACGTTGTTATCCTCATTACTTAAGGATTAAGTAGCTGAGTTGAAAATTGTGGTGTAGGCATTTCACATAATTTTCTTGAGAAGTGTAAGTTTCGATTTCCTATGTTTAGGGAAACCAAGTTTCACTAGTCAACAAGACCCATTTTCTTCTGGCAAAAAAAGAAAAGAAAAAACGACTCAATTTTTATTTTATTTTATAAAGAATGTCTGTGTCTGGAAGCAAAAGATACCATATACGTTTGGTCATTAATTCTCTGATGTCGTGCATGAGTGTTTTTCTTTTTGGAGTTATCAATGAATGAAAGGACTTGAATGAGATCTACGTCAACCACCGACATCAATCACCATCCTCCATTTTCGAGCAAGGCGAGGACTTACTTCGCGGCTGAATCAAGAACCCTCTTTTGGAAAGTCATGCATGTATTCTGTGATGCACTGAAAAGGTAATGGAGAAAGGTATGACAGGCATGAGAATCGATCTTCTAAGTTCTATCCCTACGTTTTAGTTTCTAATGTTATCATCGTAATCATTATTAACATGAAGTTGACTTTGACCGTGGCTAGTGCGTGGGGACCCATGGTGAGAATAGAGAAAGAGGGAGAGAGAGAGAGAGAGAGAGCACCATCATAAAAGAAGAGCTAAAAATGCATAATCGGAAAAATCGAAATAGCAAGCTAGGAAAGAGGTAGCTAGTAAAAGGGAATCATATTGATTAATATGCCTAGTTAATTAGTCACCATCACCGTCACCATTACGCAAATGTATGTCTCTGTAGTTACCCTATTCTGTTCTTGAGTAGATAGGCAATGTACATTCAATTACACCATGTGATTCTTTCATTTGATAGGTGACTGATTCATTCGATTCCTCGTCTCCCTCAGCGCGATCATCACCTAGATCTTGATCTCGGTGATTGCACCCATCAGCCGAGTTGACTTAAACGACCTTTTGGCCTCTCTTCTTCTGTTATACCATTGCACTCCATCCGAGAGAGAGAGAGAGAGAGAGAGAGAGAGAGAGAGAGAGAGAGAGAGAGAGAGAGAGAGAGAGAGAGAGAGAGAGAGAGAGAGAGAGAGAAGGGGGTGAATAATTTGACACGGTCAAATAAAACTTTAATGGCATTGCATTCATAATTCATCGTGTAATGCAAATCTATTCGCCATGCCAGAAAGAAAGGTTAAGTGATAGAACCTTTCTGATTTCTGATTTATAGGTTATAAATGATGGCATTCGTCTACTTTTAATCGGAGTTAATCTGAAGGTAGTTGATGCCGATAAAAATTGGTAACCATTAGTCGAAATTTTTTTTCTCCAACCTCCTCCATATAGCCATTATAGCATTTCATTTGCTACTCATTTGCCGTCGGAACTATCTAATTAGTCTCATGATATCTTTCTAGTGGCTAATCACACGTTATCTTGTTATCATCACTTAAGGAATTGAGTAGGAGAGTTGACAATAACGGCGCAAGCTTATCATGTAATTTTGGATTTTCTACGCCTTAGACGAATGAAGTTCCACACGTTAACGAGACCATTTTCCTCTAGCAAAATAAATAAATAAATAAATACGACTCAATTTTTAAGATAATCCCTTTCTTTAGAAGTGAAAGATACCGGGAATATAATTAATGTTGTGATTGTTAAAAAAATCCCCTGTCAGCCATATTAAACAATGGGCTCTATTAACATTTGGTGCAAGCAATCCTTTTAATTAAATTGAGTCCATGGCCCATTCTTATTTACCATGTGATTTTTGGCCAATGTGTAGTTCTATGGGCTTGACCGAATCTCACGACGAGCTTAGTGTGGTCAATCAATTAAGCTCATTTACCACCGCCGCCGGTCTAATTGAATGCAATGATTGACGCGTGCTCCTAAAACTATATGCAAACTAATTAAATATTTTTTTTTTCTAGAGACTAAGGTTAGTCTCCAATTTTTTATTCAATAAATACCTAAATAAAAATTTAAATATTAGGTATCAACAACAATAAAGACAATACATAAATTGAAGTTTGAATCCCTCTCAACTTCTGTACCAAAATCCCTAATCAATCTCCTTTTCGACCTTTTATTCATATATAACAAAGAAAGAGTAAATTAAAAAAAATCGCCCACAAAAAAAATACAATTATTATTATTTGTTGTTTTTTCGTTAATAACCAAAAGAGAAAATTTCAAATAATAGCCTATATAAAGTGGTTATATCGATTTCAAAAAATGATCTAATCAAATGACAGTTATTATTATTATTATTTTAGATTTCATAAAATAACTACAAGGGAGAATTCGAAATAAGATCCTAAAGTGGCCATATAAAGCTCAATGAATGGCTTGACCTCGCCAATCGAAGAGCATTTTCATCATTTACTTTTTTGAATATTTTTTCCTTTTTCTTTTGTTTTTTTGTTTTTTTTATTTTCTTTTTTCTTTTGTCTCTCTTCCCTCCACCTTGTCGATGGCTTGTGGAGGTCGTTGGGCTCAGGCGAGGGTGAGGTTGCCCTCACAAGCATCGGACGACCTTCGTTAGATCGGGCAAGGTTGCTCGCCTAGCCCAGACGAGGGCAAACCTAGCTTGATTACGACGAGGGCGGTTTTTGCTTGAGGCCGGCGACCCTCCGTCGGCCATCGACGAGGCCTGACCATGGTCGGGGGAGGGAAGAAGGAAAAAGAAAAATAAAAGAAAAAAAAGGAGATGAAAAGAGATGTAAAAAAAATAATAAAGAGAATTGATTATACAACAGGTTTTGGTGATTGTTATTTATTTCTGACTCACAACGTTATTCTCATAGTCACTCAAACACCGTTATGCTAGCAAAGTTTTAAAAAGAAAATGACTAAAATACCCATTCTCCCACGGCAAAATAGTCACGTGCTCGCCGGCCAATCAAAAGTTCTTAACATTGGACGGTTTGGCCTCTTTGACCTTTATCTGAAACTATTTGGCCGCTTTAAGTCTCAATTTCGGGCCCACATCAAGACTTTTCAGGCCCTTTAGTTTACCCTAACAGGGAGAAACCGACTGGAACCATGCAGAGACAGGACCCGAGACCGAGGCGGAGACGCGAGAGAAAACGTATATAAACAGAGAAACACGCGAGACTTTTTTTTCTCTGTTCATCGGCTTCTCTCTCTCTCTCTCTCGCGCGCGCGTGCTCGCCCCGATTTTTAGGCCTATTAAGCTGTGAATTTGTTCTTCCTGCAGAGGAATTTGTTCTTCCTGTGAATCCTAGCAGGATGAACAAGAGGAAGATGACCGACCTAGAGCAAGGATGGGGGTTCATGCAGAAGGGTATCACAAAGCTGCGGAACCTCCTAGAGGGGCTTCCTGAGACCCCGTTCAGCTCTGAGGAATACATGATGCTCTACACGTATTTAGCCTCTGTTCTCTCCTCTGTTTCCATGCATGCCTGCTCGCCGAGCCGCATGATCGTATCTTTCGTCTGACTGTTGCCGACTTCTTTGATGTTACTTGCAGAGCGGTCTACGACATGTGCACTCAGAAGCCTCCCCATGACTACTCCCAGCAACTGTACGACAGGTACAGAGAATCCTTTGAAGAGTACATCACTTCAATGGTGAGAAAATAGACCTCGTGCCGTTTGTGCTCTTTGAAGTAGGAAAAGTATGCCACGATCAGATCATCAATTCGACATGATCCGACAAAAGTAGGACACTAACGAGAAAAAAGCCTCGAGTTATGTGGCAGAGTTATCAAGAAACTTTGAGCTATATAGTTAAGTGATCAAATTGAATGGTGTCGCCTTTCGCCACATGAGAAATAACTAAGACTTGTTGGTATATACAATATCAACCAACCAAGTGTTTTTCTTTTACACCAAATTGCTCTTTGTTGATTGTTCTATCTCCATTAATTTCGAGGTCCGCCTTTGATTTAGGTATTGCCTTCATTGAGGGAGAAGCATGATGAGTTTATGCTCAGAGAACTTGTTAAAAGGGAGGCAAACCATAAGGTGATGGTTAGGTGGTTATCTCGTTTCTTCTATTATCTGGATCGGTACTTCATTACTGGACGATCATTGCCAACCCTTAATGAAGTTGGCCTGACTTGCTTCCGTGATCTGGTACGTCTTCAGTGACCTCTAATGTGCGATGCCATCTTTCTGCTGATCACTTTTCCAGAATTATGCTGATTGCAGTTTCACAATGTTGATTATTTTCATATGTTATCGACAATTATCTCAATGCACTTCATTGATGATGTTTTCAGGTATATAAGGAGTTATATGCAAAAGCGAGGGACGCAGTTATCTCTCTGGTAGGATGTACTGCATGCCCTCTGATTCTTGACAGTTTTCTTAATTCTAGAAATCTTGTCAGTTCTTATACCTGCTTGAATTTTGATTAGATTGATCAAGAACGCGAGGGAGAGCAAATTGACCGAGCTTTACTGAAGAATGCCTTGGATATATTTTTTGGAAGTGGCATGGGGAAAACGATTGACTTTGAAGCATCACTCCTTAAAGAAACCGCTGCATATTATTCTAGGAAGGCTTCAAAGTGGATACTAGAAAACTCTTTTGCAGATTACATGCTGAAGGTAATGCTTCTACTTTATATTATTAGCCTGACATGTCACAGAGGATAGCTTTTAACGTTATTAACCCCTGTTGTTGGCTATCATAGGTTGAAGAGTGTCTAAAACATGAGAGAGACACGGTTTCTCATTACCTGCATCCAAGTAGTAAGCTGAAGTTACTTGAGGTTGGTAATTGGTGTAACCTTCGGAATGTCAATTCTGCATAGAGTTGTGGTGTATCATCTTTATTTAGTCCATCAACTCTAATTTGAAAGTTTTGCTTCCTTATTTCTGCAGATTGTAGGACAAAAATTATTCTCTGTCTACGCAAACCAACTGCTTGAACACGAGCAAACCGGTCATCATGCATTTCTTAGCGATAATAAGGTGCTTGCTTTTGCTTTACTGATTGTGCCTTTTGTACGTGCATCTTTTTGTGTTCTTATTGCATCTTGACCTGCATAATGTGACTACAATCTGAAGCAGAAGAACCTCCTCGAAGGGCTTCCTGAGAACCAATTCAGCTTGGAGGACTACAGGATGCTCTCCACGTATTTCGCCTCTGTGCTCTGCTCTTTTTCAGTGCATTCCTGCTCCTTGGGCTGCATGATCATATCTTTTATCAACTGTTGCTGATTTCTTTGATGATATTTGCAGAACGATTTGCAATATGTGCATTCAAAAGCATCCTCATGACTACACCATTCAACTGTATGACAAGTGCAGAGAATCCTTTGAAAAGCACATCAATTCGGTGGTGAGAAACTAGTAATCACGTTGTTCGTGCTCTTTTCCTTTAGTTTCATGATGGGCATATGAAATATATGCAAGATACAGTGATAGCTGATAGCTGGAAATTGCGGTGGAAATTGAAGTTCCATCTGTTTATTGATAGCCTTTGGGCACCAAGAGTTGCCATTAATTTATGCTAAAGATATTCCCGGCTGAGGTTCCTCAACATTAATGCTGGTCTTGAAATGCTATATGAAAGCTTTCTCTTATTCATTGCATCTTCAGTTAGAAACTATTTTGCTAGTACTTAATCACACTGATGGTTGAAAGTGAGATGGTAGTACTCATGACATGCACATCCTTCTCCAATGATATAAGGTTTGCAAATTTCATAATTATCCTTTTCCACGTCGGAGTACATTTTCCCTGTGGCAACATACCCTTTGGGTTCTTGATTATTCTATCTCCATTAATTTCGAGGTCTGTCTTTGATTTAGGTATTGCCCTCATTGAGGGAGAAGCATGGTGATTTTATGCTGAGAGAACTTGTTAAAAGGTGGGAAAACCATAATGTGATGATTCGGTGGTGTTCTCCTTTCTTCCATTGTGTGGATCAGTACTTCACTGCGCCAAGATCATTGCCGCCCCTTAAAGAAGTTGGCCTGACTTGCTTTCGTGATCTGGTACTGTCTTCAGTGTGAGCTCTCATGTGTTATCTTTCTGCTGATCATCTGCAGAAAAGTTTGAGGTTGAAATTTGCCAGAATTATGCTGACTGCAGTTTCACGATGTCGCCTATTTTCATCTGTTGTTGACTATCATCTCAAAGCACTTCACTTATGATGTTATCAGGTATGTAGGGGGTTATTTGCAAAAGTGACGGGTGCTGTTATGTCTCTGGTATGACTGTTCTCCATCCCCTCTGATTCTCGACAGGCTTCTTAATTCTAGAAATCTCGTTAATTCTTATACCTGCTTGAATTTTAAGTAGATTGATCAAGAACGTGAGGGAGAGCAAATTGACCGAGCTTTACTAAAGAATATCTTGGATATATTTGTTGAAAGTGGCATGGGGAAAATGAATCGCTATGAAAGTGACTTTGAAGCATCACTCCTCAAAGATACCGCTGCATATTATTCTAGGAAGGCTTCAGAGTGGATACTAGAAGACTCTTTTACAGATTACATGCTGAAGGCAATGCTTCTACTTTACATTATTAGCCTGACATGTCACAGTGGATAGTTTTCAACGTTATCACTCTGTTTTTTTGGCCATCATAGGTTGAAGAATGTCTAAAACATGAGAGCGACACGGTTTCTCATTACCTATATTCAAGTAGTGAGTCGAAGTTACTTGAGGTTGGTAATTGTGGTAACCCTTCGGAATGGCAATTCTGCATAGAGTTGTGGTGTGTCGTATTTATTTAGTCCATCAACTCTAATTTGCAAGCTTTACTTCCTGATTTCTGCAGATTGCTGGACAAAACTTACTCTCTGTCTATGCAAACCAACTGCTTGAAAACAAGCACGCCGGGTATCATGCATTTCTTAGAGATAATAAGGTGCTTGCTTTTGCTTTACTTGATAATTTCCATTTGCTACTTCTAATTTTCGTAAAGGAAGATGCTTTTTTACTGTCTCGAATGTTTTAGGTGGAAGATTTGTTGAGAATGGTCTGTCAGTTTTCTAAAATACCTGGGGGCTTAATTCCTGCTGCAAATATTTTTAATCAGGTAATTAACTGCAGAATCAAGCTTTATCTGGGGTAGTAGTTTTTTAGTGGATTCTCAATCATATTTTCGGCTTATTGAGCAGCTTGTTGCTGCTGAAGGTACAGCCTTGGTCGGACAAGCTGAAGATGCAGCCAGCAACAAGAAAGTATGCACATTTGTTTTGTTTATTGTACTCTTTCAACTTTTCAAACTGCCAAAGTGCATGCTTTCATAGAGCTCCTCCATAAGGTATAGAATCTTAGTAAGTCATAAAAATTGTCTATTTTCAAGGATTTCTCATTTCACTTAGCTAAAATGATTGTTACTAGTAGATTTTGGACCCTAGTGTCTGAGAAAGACACTGCATCTTTAGCAAAATTTTCATAAGAAGTGTACTAGTCAACATAATGAAGTGACGAAACTGTAAATATTTTGTGGAACGCAACCCACAGATGCATTTATATGTGCGTTGATAGACCTCTTGTTTGGAAAAGAAGAAGACACTTGATGAAGAACCATTTTGGTTACTGTCAGTAAATTAGTCATGAGAAAGCGAGTTTAAGAGGTGATTAGAGGTCGTGTAATGCATGATCCTATTCAAACTTCTGTCATAAATTTGGCACACCCTATAATGATTTTCCTATATTCCTTAAGTAAGCAGGCATCTTTAACTGGTGCATGCACCATTTGCTTTTATTTTTGTTAATTGGTGTGTGAGTTTTGAGGACTGAAGTATAAAAAGGGGAATTCGTGTAAATAATTGCTAATTCTTAACCTCTGAAGTTGGAATGAGAGAATTGAACTAAGACCAGGGAAACTGGCCGTCAAAGCATCCTGTTGCACCATTTCTTATTAGGGGCTCGGAAGATCCATTTACCTGAATTTCTCTCTGTGCCCTGTAAAAGTGAAATTTGCTAAGCATAGTTTTGAAACATTCACTGGAAACTGGATAACTGTAAAACTCTTAGATGTACAAACTGTATAGTTCCATTGTTCTGCTGCAATCTGTTTAAAGATCCTGTCAAACAGTTGTTTCTTAAAAGCAGTGATCTGATGACCGTTGATTTATTTGCAGGCTGAGAAGAAGGATGCGGTTGGTCTGCAAGCACAAGTAATTATCTACTTTTTTTCATATCTTATTCTGGGTAAAGGAGGATGAATATTGAAAGGAGGCTGATATAGGTGGATGTTTTGCAGGTTTTTGTGTGGAAAGTGATTGAATTAGATGATAAGTACCTAGCATATGTCAAAGATTGTTTAGAGAACCACACTCTTTTTCGTAAGGTATGAGGCTGCTGCTGCTGCTGCTGGTTCTGCTTCCCGGCGTCTCTGTCTATGCTTAATCTCAAGTTCTCTGCTCTCCTGTAGGCTCAAAAGGAGGCTTTCGAGGTCCTCTTCAGTAAAGGAGTCGGTGGAAGCTCAAGTGCAGAACTCCTGGCCACTTTCTGTGACAATATGCTAAGGAAAGCTGGCAGTGAGAAGTTGAGTGATGAAGCTATAGAGGAAACGCTTGAGAAGGTATTATTCGGCACTCAGACCCCCAACGAGATAATCACATGACATTCTACTACTCCTGATTCCTTTTTCTTTGGTCATTGCACAGGTGGTGAAGCTGCTTGCCTATATCAGTGATAAAGATCTATTTGCTGAGCTCTATAGGTGAATTGTTATCCGTCTCTCACTATTACTTGCCTGCAATCAGAAGTTCTCTGTGGGCAAATCATGTTGACAGAATCAATTTTTTGTGAACTGTGGCAGGAAAAAGCTTGCAATTCGGCTTCTTTTCAATAAGAGTGCTAATGATGATCATGAGAGAAGCATTTTGACCAAGCTAAAGCAACAATGTGGTGGTCAATTCACCTCAAGGATGGAGGGAATGGTTGGTTGCCCTTGGTTTTCCCTGCTGATCGACCGACTTCCACTATATTCAATGCCAGGCCAAATATTTCCCACAATTTGCTGAATTACTCTTCTTTCAGGTGACAGACTTGACATTGGCAAGGGAAAACCAAACCAGTTTTGAAGAGTATCTCAGCAACAATCCTAATGCGAATCCCGGGATTGACTTGACGGTTACCGTTCTGACAACTGGTTTCTGGCCAAGCTACAAATCTTTCGATTTGAACCTTCCAGCAGAGATGGTATGCATGTGTCGGCCTTTCTATCTTTCTCCGTTTCTTCACTTCAGGAAATAATTCTGTACAAAAAAATTGCATTTTGCAGAAGTTGCTCATCACGTTTTCGTTTTTGGGTCATTGTAGTTAAGGTGTGTCGAAGTTTTCAAGGAATTCTATCGGACGGAAACGAAGAACAGAAAACTAACGTGGATATGCTCCTTGGGTACTTGCAACATCATCGGACAATTTGAACCAAAAACCATGGAGCTGATTGTCACAACTTCTCAGGTTTCTTGAATGGAATTGTTCAACCTCTTTTCCGCCCTTCTCTTTTCGTTTTGCTCACCCCCCCCCCCCTCTCCAACAGTCACCAGGATAGATAGAAGGAGCTACATACCGCAAAGTGACGCAGATGGGTTTAATCTTTGTTCCTTTCTATGGATAGGCATCTGCTCTGCTGCTCTTCAACACGTCAGAGAGATTGAGTTATTCAGAGATCATGAACCAGTTAAATCTGAACGACGACGACATTGTTAGACTTCTGCACTCCTTGTCGTGCGCCAAGTACAAAATTCTCAATAAAGAGCCCAAGACGAGGACAATATTACCAACTGATCACTTTGAATTTAATGCGAAATTCACCGACAAAATGACAAGGATTAAGGTAGCTATTGTTGCTGGACAATTTTCATATTTTTGTTCCTTAGCTTTCAATTCCTATGCAGTGAAATGACTACAATCTGCCAATCACCAGATTCCACTCCCTCCTGTGGACGAGAGAAAGAAAGTAATTGAAGACATTTGCAAGGATCGGCGCTATGCCATAGATGCGTCACTTGTGCGCATCATGAAGAGTCGGAAAGTTTTACGTCATCAGCAGCTGGTTATGGACTGTGCCGAGCAGTTAGGACGCATGTTTAAGGTCTCCAATGATCTCTATCTCCCTTGGTTGATGTTCTTTTGGCCCACCTCCCTTGCAAATTTTGGCTCATCTTCACTAACTGAGAACTTGTCCATTGCAGCCTGATGTCAAGGCGATCAAAAAGCGAATAGAAGATCTGATCGCTCGGGACTATCTGGAGAGGGACCGAGATGATCCTAGTCTGTTCAGATATCTTGCATGAAAAACTGCTAGTCTACTGTCCGGCTAGAGAAGCTGCTGCAGATGCAGGAAATGGCAGAGAGGGGTTCGACCATTTTCCTTCCAAAGTTTCCTGGAAGATAGAATGTGATGGGGGATTGGATGGTCTGATACTTAGAGCAGGATCATCCGGCATCTTCCGCTGGCATGTGAGCACCCAAATGACCTGGTGTTTTCAGGTTAATTTTGTCCTTAGTCCCAAATTTTTAAGGTTGAGAGACTGCTTTTTTTAACACAAATTGTCATTCCGTTTTCGGGTTGTGAAGCAATGTCGGAACTTTCTTGTCTTCTGAACTCGAACTGCAATTAGGTGATGATGTACAGCCTTTATTCATACCGGTTCTCCATGGAAGGGTAAATTTATGACTCTCACTTGATTTTTTGCATGTGTGATGGTGAAATAACTTCAAGAATTCAATCATAATATTGGGTTAGAAAATTGGTTGAGCGCATCGACAAGCTCATCCTGAATCACTTGATCATGTACGTTTTGTAGACCGATAAACATAGGAAGAAAAATACTAGAAGTGCCAAAGTTGTGTACGGAATTTACTTAAGTGTCAAAAGTTTCTTTCGAATCACTTAAGTGCCAAATTTCTTGAAAAACGATCTTTTCAATGCCAATTTCGATATGTTTGGTCAGAACTTTGATGCGATTTTTTTTTTTAGTAATATCTTCAGCCGACATGGCTCATCGGAGGTACAATCAGTATCTAAAACAAAAAAAAAATTGAAAAACAAAATACAAACTTAATTAAATTTTTAAAAAAGATAAAATTTAAAAAAAAAAATCAAGCTAGTTTTGGCCAACGCCTGGCCAATGGTGGCCGCCTTGAACCCCAAATGAGGACCAGCAGGCCCTTGCTGGGGCCACCAAGGTCTTTCAGCTTCAGCTTCATTGAGACTTAGGCCACGTCCGCCAGCGGCGACGGCGATAGCCACCAGAGAATGTTTTGCCTAAGCCAACTTGAGTTTTGTTTTATTTCTTTTGTTGTTGCTATATTTTATTTTATTTTTTTAATATCTTGAGTTTGTTTCTTTTTTTTTCCCACTAAATATGCCACATAGACTGAATTTGTTTTAGGAAAATTTCAAATAAGGGTTAGAAATGCCATTATTTTCTCAAGAAAGGGTCCGAAATGGATTCTGTTTAAATAAAGGCTTGAAGCGGTCTCTTTATTTCAAAGAAAGCCTTTTCGTCCTTATTTGAGAAATTTATGGTACTTCAAATCCTCATTTAAAATTTCCCTGATTTTTTTTGTAAAAGAAATATGCTAGCTGTTCACCACATGGACTGAAATTTTTTAAAATTATGGCACGCCATATTAACATTTTAATTATAAATGCTACTTAATCAAATTGCTGGAATTTCTTTGATTTGATATTTAAGTGAACTGGCGAAAATTTTTGGCACTAAAATGAGCACGCAATCTTTTATACTTTCGGTATCCTTCTCCCAATTTATCTTTCTCTATTGAATTATTTCATTCCAAAGAGGGGCAAGTGTAGATTTTTCTGGTACAAGTAATCCTCAATTTGCAATTTTTCATAAAGCAAAATTATTTTCATCAAATCGGTCGATTATCACCTTTCCTTCTTCCATCATTACCGATTCACTTCAAGTCAGCCAAATACTAGTTTTGACATCAATTATTATGGATAAAGAGGTCGAGCAAATTGAAAAAATAGTCAGAATGAAAGAAAAAAATCGAACACTGGATTTACGTGATTCCGTTCGAACGTCGGAACCTATGTCCATGAAGAATAGCATGAAATTTCACTATAAAAACAAAGCGATACAACGAGATTACAACTACTCGAGCACTTAAATATACTTTTAGTATTTTGCAATCTCCAATTATATTTAATAACTCACGTAGTGCCTAGCCTCTCCTAATTTGTAATGAAATCTCACTCCATGAATTATACAAATTCTATTCACAAGAATTTAACCGACTAAATCACGAACGGATGTAATTACAGCAAGGAAATCCGCCAGAGAAGAACTCTCTCTTCTCCCGGCGGCCGAGTTTGGCGCTCTTTCAATGTTCAGAGAACTTTTCTATTTATGACCGAGGGAAGTCCTCCATCATCATTGTCCTGGACGTGCATTTAATGGGAGGAATTGACAAGGCTTCCATGTTTGACAAAATTGGGCAACCTCCTGTGGGCCTTATGAAAATGATAAGGGTCTCCTCCATAATTAATGAGCAAATTGGGGAAGCCCTTCTTTTGCACCTGAAGAAGTCTATGCAAGTTTTCCCCATTTACTGTGGAGCATGGGCAGCATGATAAATCATGCACGCCTATTTTTCACGTGGTCAAGTGTCCACGCAATACATAGAGTTGGATTCCGTCTAGTCTCAAAATTCGAGACATATTTTAACAATAATGATAAATTCGATGATTTGATACTTAGAGCTGGACCATCCAGCATCTTTCGTTGATTTGTGAGCACCCAAATGACCGATGGTATTTGCTAGTTGAGTTTATCCTTAGTCCCAGATATTTAAAACTGAGATTCTGCTTGTCTCTAACACAAATTGCAGCTCCTAGCAATATGTCGGAACTTTCTTATCTTCTGAACTGGAGCTGCAAATGGGTGATTTACAGCCATGTTTCTTGCTGGTTCTGCATTAGAATATGGAAATTAGTTACCCATGGTTGTAGAAAGGCATAAAGAGAACCCTGTCTAAGAAAATGTATGCTTAATTCGTTATATTCAATCGCACTCATAGTATTCGGTTTTCGTTAAAATGGAATAGGACATGTGTTCCTTTTAGCAAATCCCTATCTGTATATCATTAGATTGATTCCTCTTATCAATGAGGTTGACTAATGAGATAACTCTTTGGGGGAAAAAAAGAAGAAGAGAGAGTACAAAATTGAAAGAATTATATTGTAGCATATCCTACAACTCCTTCAGTCATTGATGAAGTCACCGAAGCATATAAACCTTCATTATCAGCATTAGAGAATAAGAACTTTGCAAAACATCCTTAACACTATATTTCACAAAGAATATGAAGCTAAACACTCTGGGAAGTCTCATAAAGTGGCACAAACTTTTCTTAAATGGTCTCTCAAAGGACAAAGGAGAGACAACCCAAGTGATTCACGAGCTTTGCTCGAACAACCGAGTACAAATTTCTACGACGTTGACTATATCACAAACTACTGATTAGAGCCGCGGACATCGTCTGCTAAATCTAGGAAGTGTCGCGACCTAAAAAAATCGGTTTCCCAATTTTTAAAGTTAATGGATTACCAGGTTAATTAAATTGAATTAACTAGCCTAGCTCGAACTCTCCCAAGTTCTACCAAATCATGACTTAGGTTCAATTTCATCAAAAGAAGGATTTATCTTGGAGTCGCCACTAATCATTTTGGGTAGGTTGATTAGACACCTAAATAAAGCATCGGGAGAAATACTTTATTCCTACGAACCAGAGATTAATGAGTTCGGGGATTTGGTTACACTAATATTTCTACTAGCGCCCTTTCGGTACCAATTTCATGAAAATGTTCAACTTGGCAATTTTGATGAATTTTCACTTGAGATTCAAAGGTGCAATTTTTTTTATTTTTCTTTTTATGACAAGGTAAGGAACTAAATTATATGCAATGCATGCGGTTTAATCTAAATATTTACAAGATAAATTACACGTGCAATTATCTACATGATGTGAAAATGTGCAACAAAAGCAAACCTTTTTTTTTTATTTTTTAAAGAAAATATTATAAATGCAATAAAAATCTCAAAAAATTGGATATGCAATTTATTCCAAAGAAATGCAATATGTCCAACAAGGTATAATCGAAATTCAAATCAATCCATTTAGGCAACACAATTTCGAATATTCTAAATGATTAGAATCATTACCTGACTTGACGGATTTGATTATCGAACTCGAACCTCGGATTTCCTCGTGGATAAAGATTGCGGATCGCGGCTCGAACGACGGGGATGGACTCGCGGATTGTATTGGTCGATGAAGATGGTAACTCTGAGCTTCGAACTCTCGTTCCCCTCAATTCTCTCTTCTAAAAGAATTCTCTCTTTTTTTTTGTTTTCTTTTTCTCTCTAAATTTTCTTCTCTCCCAAAATCTCTCCTCAAGTTTTCTTCAATCTCCAAAGTCTTCCTAATTTCTCTATAATCTCTTCCAAAAATCCTTCCTTCAAGGCTCTCATTCTTCCTTTTATAGCCTACTCCCCCATCTTCCTTTCTCTATCTTCATCTATCATTCTAATTTTTCCACTAACTTCATCTTCCCTTCTAATTCCACCATCCTCCATTCTTTATCTCCATCTTCCCTTCTAATTCACCATCTTCCATTCTAATCTTTCCATCTCCCATTCTAATTCTTCATCTTCCCTTCTAATTCTACCATCTTCCATTCTCCATCTTTCCTTCTAATTTCTCCATCTTCCCTTCTATATCTCCCCTTCTCCATCTTCCTTTCTAATTTCTCCATCTTCCCTTCTATATCTCCCCTTCTCCATCTTCCTTTCTAATTTCTCCACTATCTCTAAAATTTTATGTATTTGCAATTCAGCCCCTGAAGTTTTATGTATTTGCAATTCAGTCCCTGAAGTTTTATGTATTTGTAATTCAGTTCCTCTGGAAAAATTTCTTTTAAGTTCAAAACTTTATAAGCCTTTCGGCACACCTCCCTCGCGCTCAATCCAATCGTTTGTCAATTTAAGCTCAAATCCTCCGTCGTTAGCCATAATAAAATGCATGACCGACAAAAAATTAAATATGCAATGCATGAAAAAATTAATTTTTGGTGAGAACAAATTCTCATTTTTTTTATGTACTTGAATGAATTTTAAAAAGTCAAAATTTAGGTGTCAACAGGAAGTCATCCCTACTTTAAGCAGCCTCTTGTGGGGAATGTTGAACACTTCCTCTTGCTGCCTCACGTACCTCTTCAACCAGTTGTACAAGTAGTCGATCACAAAACTCTTGGCCAAGCCTAAACTACTCGACGCTATGGCCTCGCTCTGACCCATGAGGCACATGATCCCTCCGACCCTGTTCGCTTCCTCCACCGATGCCATCTCTCTCTGCACTCTGTCTGGAGTCGCCAGCCTCGCCGTCTCCCTTGTCATTCTAGATGAAGTCCTTCAACCGGTCGATCAGGACCTTCTCGAAGAACCCTGGCTCCATCTTCGTGTCTCGGTACCCGTAGCTCACGAAGCACCGGTTATATGCCCAACTCCTCGCGCTCCACCTTCCGGAAGACGAACCGCTCCTCAAGGGGCACCTTGCTTATGGGCAGCGACTTGATGGAGACGACGACGACGACCGAGTGCAACGCAGGTACATTGGCGATGTATTGGGCGGGTGAATATCGGGGAAATGCCATGGACAAGCTCGGTGTACAATAGGGTGATCCCAGGAACCCGGTGGATGTTCGTGTTCGACGTGATCATGACGACGTCTTCCTTCGAGACCTTGTTCTCGAGCTCGTACTCGTGCTTCTTTTGGTATCCGTAGTTCCACACAAACATGATGGTGACCGTCATGGCGGCGAAGACGAGCGCGACGTAACACCCCCGTCCACGAATTTGTAGAGGACCGCGCCTAGAAAAACGTACTCCGCGAGCCCGATGGCAAGGGAATAGAGGATTATGAGGAATATGTTGGGTCTTCCAAATCATGACCATCACGATAGCGAGGAATATGGACATGATGGTGAAAACCAACGCTACCGCAATTCCTGCAATGGAGATTTACAGAGGAATGTGAATTAGGTTAGCTTAATGAATTTAGGGAATCTGCATAAGTAGAGTGTGGTTCTTCTTGCTTATTAGTTATTACCATAAGCTTATTTTTTGTCAACTAAACATCGAAAAATCCAGAAAACATTTTCCAAGAAGTTGTTTTTCACAAAACTAATGGAGCCTTAGTTTCGGTTGGAATATCGTAATTGCTATTAATATAATATAGTAGACTTTGACCATGCCTAAGCGGACCGCCGGGCATGCTAAGCCCCGAGTGTGCAGATGGACATAGCTTAAGACGAGAGGTTTCTTCGGATTGAATCCGAAGAGTCCGTTTAAATTAATGGGGATGATTTGGCTTGGTTTCAATGTTGTGGAGCCATTGAAGGGGTAGCTAATTCAAGGGGATTATCTTAATCAATATCCTACTTAAAGCCAGGGAATTGATTCTGTTCACCGAGTTTAAAATATATATATATATATATATATATGATTAAAATTGTTTGCTTTGAAGCCATTTAACATCGCAAGTTCAATTCTTACTTGACATGACCTTTTTCGATCACGGTACAAGGAAGTAATTTCTTGCGAATCTCATACATGATGGTTGGACAAAAAATGGAGAACAAACTTGGCAATTCGTGTGGATTATCGAGCACATCACCAAGTTATTGATCCGAAAGATCAATAAAACTCATCTTAAAATTCTAGTGTCATGAAATATCTCTCTAATTTAATAGAACAAATCACACCCAAATGAAATCAAAGTGACCGTGTTAATCAATATCCTACTTAAACCATTCTCTCTATATCGACCTAAAATTATATCTAATGTGAGTTCAGTGATCTATTTCAAAGTAGATCATTGGGATCTAGAATCGAACTAGGTAGAGTCCATTCTCAACTTGTAGAACCAGAAACCGGATCACCTGAACGACGGCTCTCATGCATTCTATCTCCTTGGAGTATCTCTCTATCTGCTTTATCTAAAGAGGAAAGACTCTTGCCTTTTGGGATCCTCCATTAAAGGTTGTGGAGGACTTGGCGCTGAAATTGGAGGGAGAAGCAATCTTAATCTCGTGAGACCTGTTCTTGCGTGAGAGTATAAACGTGGGACGTAACTTTGAGAGGAGGAAGAGACGAATATGTGATTTTAACACGTAAATATTTATGTCTTCTGAATTTTCCCAAATAATATTTTTTTTTTGTTCTGTCCTATCTCTGGCTCTCCTATCTCACTTTTGCTCCGCCTTTTTTTTTTTGTAGAGTGCGAGAGTTAAATCCTGCACTTATGATACTAATGTTCCCACCCTTTGATCCATTCTCAAAGAATTATTAGCAGGTGACAAATGTAGGGACGTGATTTTGTAATGCACAACATCGTAAGTCGAAAATAGTCGAGACAAGTGCAAGGCAATCTCCCAAAATTCGTTCGTTCGTTTCCAAATGAAAATGCAAATTTCTCTCATCGGGAACTTATCTAATTTTTTATTTTAAATTGATCGAGAATTTCCAAAGTGGAAGGGAAACTAATTCCTTATTTCTCAATAAAACATACGCGGGAGAAGATGCCCTAACCTAACTTATATCACTGATCCAACGACACATTACACAAGGAACGTACCATAATTGTCATGGAGTAAGAGTCGTTTCGTAATTCGCAGAAATTCTAAGAGTCGTTTCGTAATTCCCAGAAATTCCACACTTCGATCATGGATGAACAATGAAGAAATGAGGGCATCGTCTGTTGTCGTTCTCTTTCTCGTCAATAACCGACGTGAGTGAAAAGAGAGAAAGATATCTTATTAACCTCAAAAAGAAAAGAACGTATCTTTTCAAAACAAAACTAAACGTAGATAACTGCTTAGCAGTTACTAATGGTGTGCATGGGATGTGATTCCCTACATGGGTGTACACGTTACGCCTCGTACACTCCAACACAAAGATTATATATATCTCGTCCTAAATACCTTTTTTTCCTCATCTTTTTTGGCAATTAGATATAGCATCTCGTCAGAATATGTCATTATAGTGGCAAGCAAGTGCATCTTTTGAAATCGTTCAAACATCTCTCAACTCCTGGCATGTGTTTTTATTTTAACCATGTGAAAAAGAGCTTCTGTTGATCATGGATCGTCTGGCACCATTTAGAGAATCAGTTGATGAGTGAACTCAAACTTTATTTAGATTCAAGCATAAGAAATTAAACTAGATCAGAAACTGAATTCTTAAACTTCATCAAACGTTGGAATAGTTGCGCCCAAATAAAACCATGCATAGGTCGCTCTTGAATGTCCTACATAATTAAATTATATGTGAATCGTTCTTTAGCATTCAAAACTTTGTTGTCTACTAAAACAATCTCAATAGCTCTGGTGTATGTATAGTCGAGCTATAAAAATGCTCGAAACTCAAGACAAGTTCCTCCCAATTTTGGGCTTTGAACATTTTCAAAATGCGAATTTTGTAGGTTTAGCTAATTTTGTTTTCCAATTTTTCCATCAGTGTTTCTATCTTACCTGCTTGGATAAAGGAGGAGCTGGAAAGCTTTGTGCAGGGACATTGGCATAGCCTGGCCTAGGGCCACGAGAGACGAGCATCGTCTCCTCAGGGGTCACCCCACAGGAGGGCCGAGGAGGTGGTACCGGCGGCAACGGACAAGGGGAGGATCGATGGTCGGGTTCGCGAGGCCAAAATTGCTCTCTAAGGTGTATCTTACATAGATTACAAAATAATAAAACAATCTCACGTGCTCTCGTATATGCATTTAGACTCCCCCTTTTTTTAGAAAATTTAATTATTGGATTTTTTTCCCTAAAAATGACTTGTTTGTAACACATGAAATGACTTACTGATGATAAATAATTTTTTTTATCGACAAGAATTTACGTCTAAATTTTTTTTGTGTATGATAAAGATATTTTGTTCGTTAATTTTTATATTTCATACATGTTAGGATGCACGTGTGAGTTGTGTTAGAGAATTTCCATGTCGGATAATTGATGTGGTCGGAAATAATTAACATATTTAAGTTAGTCCATAACTCATTAGCTTAAACTTTTGAGCGAATGTGGACATATTAGATATGTTGATGGATTTAGATTTTGGCTTTCTCTTAGCGATCTCCCAGACAAATGTATCAGATTTCTGCTACGCGTTTTCAACAAATAGTATTAGAGTCGATAATTGATTGTTGACCCACTCGCAATATGTATTGATGTTTGCTGAATATCTTAAAAACGGAATCTAGTGACCAATGTGGTTTTCGAGCGGGGCAAGCTCGATGGGCGTTAATGGAGATTTAAGTTGAAATGTCTTGGTTCAAGTTGGGCAGGGTGGATTGGCGCTAATGAAAATTCAAGTTGAGATATCTTAGTGCAAAAAAAAAACTTAAATTAAGCTCGATGGGCATTGATGGTGGTGCAAAAAGAAATTTATGGAGCAAACCTAACATTGAAGCTCACACGTGAGAAGAAGATTATTGGGATACATGTGTGAGTTAAAGAAGTCCCACATCAAAAAATTGGATTTGCTCTAGAGTAGTTAATATATCTAAGTTGGATCATAACTTGAATTGTGACAGAGAATTGATGTGGTCTGAAACAATTAATAGATTTAAGTTGACCAGTAATCCATTAACTTAAATTTTTTAAGTGAAGGTGAATCTAATTGAATATGTTGGCGGGTTCAAATTTGAGCTCTCTCTTAATGATCTTCTTGAGCAAATATATTAGACTTTTGCTATGTGCTCCCAACAATGTAGATATCATTTTTAGAAAAAAGATATTTTCTAAATTTTTTTATTTTGCGCAAAACAAACGAAACCTTAATGAATATTTTTAGAGTCAAATTCTTTTTGGCTCCGTGTAAAGTTAATCTCTCAAAACTCTCCCTAACGTACCTTGACGTTTTCCAAATTTCTCCCATACCTATGAATCCCTAATTGGTTGCTGACTCAATCTCATTTTTTAATTGGCGAAATCATTTTAATATTTTTCCTATGTAACAAAGGAAGAGTAAACTTGAAGAACTCAAAATTCATTTTAATGCATTCTACAATTTATTCTTAATTTTGTTTTTTTTAAATTCTAAACTTGTCACAAAAATACAATTGAGCTCTAAAACTTACAAAAAATGCAATCGAATTCCAAAACTTATTAAATTTGTGCAATTGAGTCCTTTTGATAATTTCTTCCAATTTGATTGATGAAAAATATTGATTTGGATTTTTAAATATTTTATCTCTCTTACGTGACGGTGATGTGGCTAAAATGACATTATTTTGGCCTAAATTTGATTTTTTTTTATATAATTTTAATTTAAATTAACTTAAAAATAAGATGAAATTTAAAAAAAGAGAACCACTTTTTAAAATTAATTTAAGTAAATATTATATAAAAAAATCAAATCTAGGCCAAAACAATATCGTTTTAGCATGACATTTCCACGTAGAAGAAAGAATGTGACCGACTCTATTGCATCAATTTTATAAGTTTTAAAATTCGATTGTACTTTTTATAAGTTTTAAGACTCAATTGCATTTTCTTAATAGTTTTAGGACTTCTAATGGATATATTTGTTTTTAGAAAATTTCAAATAAGAAGTTAAAATGCGTTTATTTTCTTAAATAAGGGTCTAAAATAGACTTTATTTTAAATAAAAACCTAAAATGACCTCATTATGTCAAATAAGGGCATAAATATATATTATTTCAAATAAGGGCCCGAATTGACTATATTAATCTCAAAAAAGCACTTGAGTCACTTTAGTCATGGACATTTAGGGCATTTAATATTTTATTTTATTTTATTGTTTCTCTATTTTAAAGAGATTTCAAAGACCTCCGGCCCGTGAGTCTCTCTTTTTTGTTTTTGCTTTTTTAAATTTAATTTAACGAAAAATTAGATTAAAATTATATTCCGACAAAAATATCATTGATCTGTTGGATAATTTGGCCGGTTGATCGGTGAGGTCAAGCCCTTATTTGAAATGACTATAATTACTTTAAGTTTTTATTTAAGAAAATGATGATATTTAAGATTTTATTTTTTGGGAATTTTCCTTATTTTTTCCACTAATATACAGGATCATGGAGGAAGCAAGGAAAATGATACATGGAGAGGCTCCGACACCGAGAGACAAATAAAATAAAATAAAATAAAATAAAAGCAAAAATCAACCCCCAAAGTTTTTCTCTGTTCATCGTCGTCGCTGCCCCCTTCCCTCTCTCTCCGTCGGGCTCATTTCGCTGCGATCGCGAGTACGTTCTGCCCTTCGTCTTCGTTACCAGCGGATGCTTCAATCTCGATGTGCTCCTCCTCTCGCCGCTCCACGAATCAGGTCGCTCCTTCTCTATCTATGTGTGGCGTCCGTTTGTTGATCTTCTTTCTGTTTTTGCCTCCTTATGATTCAGCCGTGCCGGCGCTCGTTATCGTTCTTAGGCTTCGGCCGCCAGGATGCTCGTTCTCGCTTGTGCAGATTCGCGTTCTTCATGGCCGTGATCTGCTAGTGATTGCTGCCGTGTGTTTTCGGGAGCCCTGTTTTTTTTTTTTTTTTCCTTTATTGGGTTTCCTTTGGTGGGCCGGTGGGGAGCCTTCAGCTTCCTTTCTGTGCTTGGGTAGAAAGTGTGGGGATATGGTGTAGCGAGGTGGCTTCTATTTGGGGAGTGATGATGTTTTGATGCAATTTAGGGCATGAACGCACGGGAATTTGCTGGGGAGGGACATAGCTGTGTTGGCTCTTAGGGCTTGCAGTTATAATCGGCGCTTTACAAATTTGAAGCTCGTGACTTACGTCTTATTGGCGCTTACTTGTTGACCTACCGGGTTTTAGTGTTTTTGGTGCTTGTGCATTGGCGAGATTCTTACTTGTGAATTATTTGTTCTTCCTGCAGATGAATTGAGAGTTAAGTTGTGGTTCTAGCAAGATGAACGACAGGAAGGCAATCGACCTAGAGCAAGGACGGGAGTTTATGCAGAAGGGTATCACAAAGCTGAAGAACCTCCTTGAGGGGTTTCCGGAGACCCAATTCACCTCTGAGGACTACATGATGCTCTACACGTATTTGGCCTCTGTTCTCTGCTCTTTTTCTATGCATGCCTGCTCGCTGAGCCGCATGACGATATCTTTTGTCGACAGCTGTTGACTTTGTTGATGTTATCTGCAGAATGATTTACAACATGTGTACTCAAAAGCCTCCTCATGACTACTCCCAGCAACTGTACGACATGTACAGAGAATCATTTGAAGAGTACATCACTTCATCGGTGAGAAATTAGAAATCATGTTGTTTGTGCTTTTTTCATTTAGTTTCATGATGGGCATATAAGAAAGTAAGAACAGAAATTTATTAGTCCGAACATGATATGAAGAAAGGAAGAGGTCAGCTGAAACTTACTTGGGGAAAGATAGTAAAACAAGATTTAATGGAATGGGAAATAGATTAGCGCACGGTTTGTCTTAAGACGGAGTGGAGGAAAGTTCTTTGCATTGTAAGGAGGGATTTTCCTATGTTCCAGATTGTCATTGTCTTTGCTTTTATTTTAGTATTTTGTGTTTTTCTCTTCGAGTACATTGACCGCTGACCCCAACTGGTTTGGAATAAAGGTGATGTTGATGTTGATGGGCATATAAGAAACATGCAAGATACAATGATAGTTAAAAACTGCTCTGGAAATTGAAGTTCCGTCTGTTTATTGTATAGCCTACGGGCACAAACATTTGCCATTGATGTATGTTAAAAAAATTTCCTAGGTGATGTTCCTCAAAATTAATGCTAGTTTTGAGGTGCCAGTTGGCATTTGTTCCAATGATGGAGGGTTGGGGAATGTGAATGATTGATGTGAAGTTTTCGACCAAAAAAACTTCCATAGGAAAAAGGCATCGGATTCTGAGATATGAAGACAACTCCTTTTTCGAGTGAAAAAGTGGATCTCCATTTTGTTGGTGAAGTAGAAAAATTATGCCGAGATCAGATCATCAATTGGAAATGATCTGAGAAAAGTACGACTTTAATGAACAATAAGTTTCAAGTTGTATGGCAGAGCTTTCAAGAAGTTTGAGCTATGTAGTGAAGTGATCGAATTTGAATGCTGTCTCGTTGTGCGACATGAGAAATAACTAAGCCTTGTTGGTATATGCAATATGCACCAAGTTTTCTATTGCACCAATTAGTTCTTTGGTGTAAATCTGATATAAGTACTGAATATTGTATATGCCAAGAAGTGCTTTTCTATTACACCCGTTAGTTCTTTGGTGTAAATTTGATATAATTAGTGCGATTGATTCATTGATTCTTCTGATAGAAGGTAAGAATTCAATCAGTATAATTATGAAGTCCTTGTTGACCTCTTGACATGCTACATGAAGCTTTCTCCCCTTTCCCTTAATCAGTGCATCTTCAGGTAGAAACTATTTTGTAAGTACTTAACCACCCCGATGGTTGAAAGTGAGATGGTAGTATTCATGACATGGACATCCCCCAATGATACAACCTTAGAAATTACACATGAAATACGTACTTTTCACAGTGGATTACATTTCCTTTGGGTGCTTGATTATTCTATCTCCATTAATTTCGAGATTTGTCTTCGATTTAGGTATTGCCTTCGTTGAGGGAGAAGCATGATGAGTTTATGCTGAGAGAACTTGTTAAAAGGTGGGCAAACCATAAGGTGATGGTGAGGTGGTTATCTCGTTTCTACCATTATCTGGATCGGTACTTCATTGCTCGAAGATCATTGCCACCCCTAAATGAAGTTGGCCTGACTTGCTTTCGTGATCTGGTACGTCTTCAGTTACCTCTCATATGTGATGTCTACTTTCTGCTGATCGTGTGCAAAAGAGTTAATGGTTGAAATATGCCGGAATTATGCTGACTGCAGTTTCACAATGTCGGCTATTTTCATATGTTATCGACAATTATCTCAATGCACTTCATTGATGATGTTTTCAGGTCTATAAGGAGTTATATGCAAAAGTGAGGGATGCAGTTATCTCTCTGGTATGATTATACTCCATGCCCTCTGATTCTTGACAGTTTTCTTAATTCTAGAAATGTTGTTAGTCCTTATACCGGCTTGACTTTTGATTAGATTGATCAAGAACGTGAGGGAGAGCAAATTGACCGAGCTTTATTGAAGAATGTTTTGGATATATTTGTTGAAATTGGGATGGGGCAAATGGATCGTTATGAAAGTGACTTTGAAGCATCACTGCTTGAAGATACTGCCGCTTATTATTCTAGGAAGGCTTCAAATTGGATACTAGAAGACTCTTGTCCAGATTACATGCTGAAGGCAATGATTACACTTTATACCATTAGCCTGAAATGTTGCAGTGGATAGTTTCCATGAATATTAATCCATGTTATTGGTGATCACAGGCTGAAGAGTGTCTAAAACGTGAGAGAGACAGGGTTTCTAATTACCTGCATTCAAGTAGTGAGCCGAAGTTACTTGAGGTTGGTAATTTGTTTTACTTTGGAATGAGAATTCTGGATGGAGTTGCAGTATGTCATTTGTGCTCAGTCTATCAACCCTAATTTGCAAGTTTTACTTCTTGTTCTCTGCAGAAAGTTCAACATGAGTTACTGTCTGTCTATGCAAACCAACTACTTGAAAAAGAGCACTCTGGATGTCATGCATTGCTTAGAGATGATAAGGTGGTGGCTTTGCTTTCTTCATATTTTTCCCTTTGGAACTTCTAATTTGTGCAAAGGTAGGTGCTTTATTACTGACTCAAATTTTTGTTTTGCAGGTGGAGGACTTGTCTAGAATGTTCAGGCTGTTTTCTAAAATACCTAGGGGCTTGGATCCTGTTGCAAATATATTTAAACAGGTAAGTAACTGTAGACTCGTGCTTTCTCTAGGGAAATAGATTTTTTTATGTTTTCTCAAAATTATTTTCATTGTATTGCGCAGCACGTTACTGCTGAAGGTACAGCCTTGGTCAAACAAGCTGAAGATGCTGCAAGCAACAAGAAAGTATGCACATTAATTTTGATTCTTGTACTCATTTAGCTTTTCAAACTGCTAAAGTGCATGCTCTTATAGGGTTCATAAGTTATAGAATCTTAGCAAGTCTTAGAAATGTACTCATTTATTTTCTCTTGAAGGATATCTTATTTCACTTAGCTAAAAGGATTTTTCCTAGTAGATTTTGGATTCTTGTATCTGAGAAGACACTTTGTCTTTTGTAAAATCATAAGAAATGTATGAGTCAACAGAATGAAATGACAGACTTGTAGATATTTTGTGCAAGACATATAACGAATGCATAGGGGCATTGATAGACCTCTTTTGTGAAAAACAGAAGACACTTCATGATGAACCATTTTGGTTACCGTCTTTAAATTGGTCATGAGAAAGCAAGTTTAAGAGGTGATTAGAGGTCATCTGATGCATGCTTCTATTCGAACTTCTGTAGTAAATTTGGCACATTCTATTGATCTTTGCATATTTCTTAAATAAGCAGGCATGTTGGACTGGTGCATGCATGCACCATTTGCTGTTATTTTTTCATCACTTGGTGATGTGAGTTTCAAGGGACCGAAGGATAAACAGGGGCATGCATGCAAATAATTGCTAAGTCTGAACTTCTGAAGTTGGAGTGAGAGACTTGAACTAAGACCACTGAAACTAGCCATCATTTGCATCCCATTGCACATTGCTTATTAGTAGCTTGGAAACTCCATTTTCCTGAATCTCTCTGGCCCATAAAAGTAGAATAGAAATAGTTGCTGCTAAGCATAGTTTTCACATCTCCACTGGAAAACTGGATAAGTGGAAAACTGTTAGATGTACACACTGCAAATTTTCATTTTTCTGATGCAATTCGCTTCAATATCCTGTTGAACAGTTGTTTCTTTAAAGTGTTTATCTGATGACTGTTGATTTATTTGTAGGCTGAGAAGAAGGATGTGGTTGGTCTGCAAGAACAAGTAATTTTATCTGATTTTTCCATACCTTACTTTGGATGGAGGAGGCTGAATATTGACAGGAAGCTCATATAGGTGCACGTTTCGCAGGTTTTTGTGAGGAAAGTGATTGAATTACACGATAAGTACCTAGCATATGTCAACGATTGTTTCCAGAACCACACTCTTTTTCATAAGGTATGCTGCTGCTGCTGGGTTCTGCCTCTGGGCATCCCGTACTCATGCTTAATGTCATGTTCTCTGCGCTTCTATAGGCTCTAAAGGAGGCTTTTGAGGTCTTTTGCAATAAGGGAGTTGGTGGAAGCTCAAATGCAGAGCTGCTGGCCACCTTTTGTGACAACATACTAAAGAAAGGTGGCAGTGAGAAGTTAAGTGATGAAGCTATTGAGGAAACGCTTGAGAAGGTATTGTTTGGCACTTAGACCCCAAGTAGGCTAATCACATGACATGCTACTGCTCCTGATTCCTTTTTCTTTGGTCATTGCACAGGTGGTGAAACTGCTTGCCTATATCAGTGATAAAGATCTATTTGCTGAGTTCTATAGGTGGATATTTATTCATCTCTCCCTACTACTTGCCTGTAATCAGAAGTTTTCTGTGGGCAAACCATATTGAGAGAATCAATTTTTTGTGAACCCTGGCAGGAAAAAGCTTGCGAGGCGGCTTCTTTTCGATAAGAGTGCTAATGATGATCATGAGAGAAGTATTTTGACCAAACTAAAGCAACAATGTGGTGGCCAATTCACCTCAAAGATGGAGGGAATGGTTGGTTGCCCTTGTTGTCCCTACTGATTGACTGACTTCTGCTATATTTGATGCTGGGCCAACTATTTTCCGCAATTTGCTGAATTACTCTTCTTTCAGGTAACAGATTTGACATTGGCAAGGGAAAACCAAACCAGTTTTGAAGAGTATCTCAGCAACAATCCTAATGCAAATCCTGGGATTGATTTGACGGTTACTGTTCTGACAACTGGCTTTTGGCCAAGCTACAAATCTTTCGATTTGAACCTTCCAGCAGAGATGGTATGCGTCAGCCTTTTTATCTTTCTCTGAGTCTTCAGGAAATTATTCTGTGTGGTGCCCGTACAAGTATTTTTATGTTTAGCCCTTCCCCATTTGTTGTCTTAACACACACACAAAACCGCCCCCCCCCCCCCCCCCCACAAAAAAAAAAATTTGCTTTTTGCAAGAGTTGCTCATATCGCTTTCTCGTTTTTGTGTCGCTGTAGGTAAGGTGCGTTGAAGTTTTCAAGGAATTCTATCAAACAAAAACGAAGCACAGAAAACTAACGTGGATATACTCCTTGGGTACTTGTAACATCATTGGAAAATTTGAACCAAAAACCATGGAGCTGATTGTCACGACTTATCAGGTTTCTTGAATGGAATTGTTCAACCTCTTTTCCTTTAGTTCCCCACTCCAGTCACCAGGATAGATGGAAGGGGTTACATACCCCAAAGTGACACGTGCAAATGGGTTTAATCTTTGTTCTTTTCTATGGATAGGCATCTGCTTTGCTGCTTTTCAACACGCCAGAGAGATTGAGTTATTCAGAGATCATGAACCAGTTAAATCTGAGTGACGACGACGTTGTTAGACTTCTTCACTCTTTGTCGTGTGCCAAGTATAAAATTCTCAATAAAGAGCCCAACACAAAGACAATATTACCGACCGATCACTTTGAATTTAATGCAAAATTCACCGACAAAATGAGGAGGATAAAGGTATCTATTGTTGCTCAATATTTTTCCACATTTTTTCCTTAGCTTTCAATTCCTGAGCAGTGAAATGACTGCAATCTGCCAATCACCAGATTCCACTCCCTCCTGTGGACGAGAAAAAGAAAGTAATTGAGGACGTTGACAAGGATCGACGCTATGCCATAGATGCGTCAATTGTGCGCATCATGAAGAGTCGGAAAGTTTTAGGTCATCAGCAGCTGGTTATGGAGTGTGTCGAGCAGTTAGGACGCATGTTTAAGGTCTCTGATGATCTCTATTTGTTTCCTTAGTTAATGTTTTTTTTTTTTGGCCCATCTCCCTTGCAAATTTTGAATCATCTTTATTAACTGACAACTTGTCCATTGCAGCCTGATTTCAAGGCGATCAAAAAGCGAATAGAAGATTTGATCACTCGGGACTATTTGGAGAGGGACAAAGATAATCCTAATTTGTTCAGATATCTTGCATGAAAAACTGCTAGTCTACCGTCCAGCTACAGAGGTTGCTGCAGATGCGGAAATGGCAGAGGGGTTCAATCATTTTCCTTCCGAAGGCTTTGGAAGACCTATGCTCAGGTGTACCTCTTCCACTTCAATTAAATGGGAGCACACGAGCTGAAAATGCCTGTACATTTTGCCTTGAGAGCCAAGTACAAATGGTTAAAGAATATGCACTCGTCCTGGAAGATGTTATGTAGTGATTGATTTGGTCTGATACTTGGAGCGGGAGCATCCAGCATCTTCCGCTGGTATGTGAGCGCCCAGATTACCATTGTGGTGTTTTCGGGTTGATTTGTCCTTAGTCCCAAATATTTAAGAATGAGTATTTGTTTTAGCACAAGATGTCGATGCAATTTCTAACTTTCTCGTCTTCCAAACTGGAGCTGCAACTAGGTGTTGTACGGCCTTCTTTTATGCTGGCTCTTCATGGAAGGGTAATTTTATGGTATCTACTTTATCTTTGTATGTGTGATGGTGAATAGACTTCAACAACTCGATCATAATATCAGGTTAGAAATCAGTCGAGGACATCGCCATTTTATGCTGAATCGCTTGATCATGCGAAGTTTCTATAGACCGATAAAGCCCCACGATCCGTCGCGAATCCCACGAATTTGATAGCAAGATCTGTCCCATTAGTGCTGAGAGTGAAGTCATATCTCCCGATGTTCTGTGTGGAAACAGCTATTAGGGAGATTTTGTGAGGTTTTGATGACTCTTAAAAGTGTTTGGGAATGAACTTCCCCACACGGCAAGCAATCTCTTTCTATCGCGCTGCAAATTGTCAAAATGAAAGGATCGTGATTAGTCAAATGTGGCAAGAACCACGGGCTCAATACACTGACTAGTTGCCAAACAGGAAAAAGGTACCTTTCTATGGGCGGAGAACTGAGGAAGGTGCCATCTTTAATCGTTGGGATCACTTCGACATGTTAATGCCACTAACGATTGTTGAGCAATGATAAGCAGCTTCATTGCTTTTGGTGTGGGAAGGGGCAGAATGAAGGAGCTCCGTGGACTTGCTTGTGGGATTTTCCACCGTTGCTTCTTGGAGAGGGAAAAAAGCGAAAACTCGTCGTTTCGGGGAGAATGTGAAACCGGCCCTCTTTTGGCTCTTTTTTAATTTTCCTCAATTCCTTGTTTTTGGGTTGAAACTAGAGAGGAAAATAGAGGGAGTGAGTGAATTGTGTGACCATTTTTTGTTTTGTTTTAAGTTTTTGGTTGTAAACGAAACAAAATTTTCTATGAGAAGTAGTGTTAATTAGTTCAAAGACTAGTTTTACCTGGTACACAGTAATTGATCTAGGCACACCTGGGTCCAGTAGCTCTCATTGGGACCTCGTATACCTCTGATATAGAATCAAAGGATATGTTGATTTTTATCAACCTTTCCTAAGCCATTTTTTCTTCTTCTTTTTCATTCAAATCGAAAAAATTTACATGTTGATTGCTTTTTTACGAGAATCGTCTAAGTTTTCAGTATTTCTAAAAATTTGATGATGCAGGTTCTAATTTAAAAATAAAGTACATCTCTTTAAAGTTTCTCTTAAGTTCAATCTCTATTAATTCGATATGATATATAACTCATCAGTTCAAGCTCTTTTAGGGGGTTTTGAGTTAAAGTTGTGAACTCTTTATGATTATGATTTACATTTAATAGTTGTTAACCGACAGAGATTGTGAAACAAGGTTCAAACTCGTTAGAAAATGATCCTTGACAGAAATCGGCTTGAGCATATTAATAAGTAGAAGAGAGGAAATGAAATTTGTACACAAATGAACAACAAAAAATATAAGGTTGTGGAACAGAACATCATGGTTTTGATCAATACGGATTATCTTGTGTTTTCATGACAATGTGCGGCTTTTGCTTTTCAATAAATAGAAATTTTCATGCTTCCCCTTTGTAATTCTGTCGTGGTTAGGGATATATTTATTAGCAGTCTCAAAACTTATCACGAAAATGAAATTGAATCCTCAAACTTGTCAAATTTGTGCAATTGAGTCCTTCTGTTAATTTCGTCCAATTTGGCTAAAAAAAATCTTGAGATGAATTTTTTAAAAATATTTTTTCTCTCGTATATGGCTAAAACGATATCGTTTTGGCCAAAATCTGATTTTTAATATAATTTTTATTTAAATTAGTAAGTTCAACATCAACATCAACATCACCTTTATCCCAAACCAGTTGGGGTCGGCGATCGATGAACCCAAAGCGAAAAGCTTAAAATATACTAAAATAAAAGTAAAAATAAGGCTACCCAAAAATAAATAAATAAATAAACATATAAATAAATAGAAAGCACTAAACATGGCACTATGGAACATAGGAAATCCCCCATTCTATAATGCGGATAGCTTTCCTCCACTCCGTCCTAAGGCAGACCATACGCCAATCTATTTCTCACTCTATTAAATCTTGTTTTACTACCTTCCCCCAAGTAAATTTCGGCCGACCTCGTCCTTTCTTCATATCGTTTTCTCGGTAACACACTTCTGTAATAAAATAAAAACGCATAAGCAGAACCAGCAACAAAGGCTTCAACCTGCCGTTGTCGCCCCACTATTGCCAAAGGTCACCGAGCCTTGACCAGGGGCAGGTGACCCTCACTGATTACCGACGAGGGCCAATAGGCCCTTGTCAAGGCCCGATGACCATTTCCCCACCATTTTTGGCCCTTTTCAGGGATGGTTGGGTGACGGCACCCTTGTTGCTTGGTTTTGCTTTTGTGTTCGTTTTTTTTAGGTTATTTTGAAAATTAATACAAGTTAAGATTATATTAAAAAAACATATTTGGACCAAAATAATATCATTTTAGCCACATCATAGCTACGTAGGACAGAAAAAAAATATTTAAAAAAGTCACGTCAGCAATTTCTGTTAGCCAAATTGGAAAGAGTAAGTGGAAGGTTTGATTGCATCAATTTGGCTTTTTTTTTTAAATTTTAGGACTCAATTGCACTTTCTTGACAAGTTTTAGGATCTCTAGTAAACATATTCCTCGTGGTTATTATTGTCAGTATTTGATTAATTATGTGTTTTACTCACTTGATAAACAATGTAAGCCTTCTCATGTACTAACGCAAAAGTTTTTTTTCTTTTTTGGGATAATAACACAAATGATCATTGAAATTTGGCATAATATAAAATGTGATCTATGTACTTTTGATTTGTTCAATGCGGTCTTTGAATCCTTGGTACATGCTCAAGTTAATTCCCAAACTATATGAAAATGCTCAATATTGTCCTTATATTAATACAAGTTCAGGAATAACATTGAATATTTTCATATGACTCATGGATTAAGTTGAACATGTATCAAAAGTCCCGGGATCACATTGAGCAAATTAAAAGTTCGAAGATCACATCGCATGTCGTGCTATAGTTTAAGAATTATATTGAACAAATTATAAGCACATTGCATTTCGGGTCAAAGTTCCGGAGGACCATTTATATTATCCTTCCTTTGTCCTTTTCCCGTTGTTGTGATCTCATTCATGTCATAATGTTGACAGCAATGGAGTTTGACACGAGCAAGACATCTGGGTCAAAGCCTAACACAGCCTCTCATCAAATCACCGAAGGAGAACCAAAAGCTTCTGCCAACTATCTTTGTCCACTTCAGAAGATTCAATGAACATGCGCGTGAACAACATGCAAAAAAAAACAGAAGAAAGTGTTCATTATTTTTCTCTTTTTCGATCGGGTGCGCAATGTGCAAATGGTAGTGAATGAAGCAAAATAGACGGCCACCTTCACATGCTTTTTCCGTATGGAATGATTATTAGTCGCTCGTTTCAACTCGTAAAGAGAAAATACCAGCAGCAAATTTCTCACTCTAAAGCTCTCTTTGTCTCCCGCAACAGCAGGTGTTCTTCCAACGTGCTCAAGAACCGAGAGCCGTCCCGGGGGGGGGGGGGGGGGGGGGGGGGGGGGGGGCGCCTCGAAGGCCGGAGGGAGCTTGCTTAAAGGAAAGAACATAAGTTGGTCGAGCAATGGCGACACGAGAAAACCGAAATTTCCAAAGACTTTCATTAACGAATGACCTCAAAACACTTGTCTGACAAGTAAGCGAGGAACCTCTGGTAGTTTTCAGCCCATTGCTTTTCTTTATTTTATTTTTTTTAATGGCAAAAGGACATTAGAAATGCCAAAATTTGTATATGATGTTCACATAATTCTAAATTTTTTTTTTCCCAGCTCACTTAAGTGTTAACTTTTTTTTAATGATCACGTAAATGCTAACTCAAATTTTTTGTTCTTAATAACTTAAGCCTAATGGCTCGACGAACGATCTAGTTAGCAATAAAAAAAAAAGAAGCTAAAAGTACAAAAAAAAATCGAAAAGTAAGCTAAAAAGATTATAAAAAAAGTTATAAAAAAATGGAAGGAAAGCGCTTGGCAGCGGCAAGGACAGGCTGCAAGTCCCTTTTTTTTTAAATATACTTTTTAAAACTTTTTCTTTCGATTATTTTTTTTAAAAGCTTATTTTTAAGTTTAGAAGACCATGAGCACTGAACATCTTTAAAAAAATTCACGTGAATTTATTTTTTAGAAAAAATTTCCAGGTAGCATTAAGATTTTTTTTTAATAAATATCACGTAATCAGTTTGGTCGGAATTTCTTCGATTTGATATTTAAGTGTTCGTTTTATCTCTGATTTGGCATTTAACTGAGCCGACGAAAAACTTTGATATTAAAGTGAGCTCAGTATATAAATAATTACAATTATTGTGCTCTTTTGCCCTTTTTTTTTTCCTTTCAAATAACCATTATTTTTTTTTATGAAAATCGATATGTTTCTTGTTAAGCATGCTTAGCGCATGCCACACAAGTACTCTCAAGGGATCTTAAGCAAGTATTTAATTGCAAGATTAGGCATTTGCAACTCATGAAAAGTTCCTCTTCTGAGCATGGAATTCTGGACCCACTTGTGTCCCCCAAAAATCACAGTGGAAAAGCGAAAGGGAAGGTGTGAAATGGAGGGGGGAATGAAGTTCCCAGATACAGTGGCAATTTATTAACAGCTGACACTTTGCTTTGGGCATGCTTGTTTAATGAAAAAAAGTGAAAACCTTCAGTGCTTGTCACAGTCACTTCAACAGGAGTCAAACCTTCTTTGGCTTAGAAAATCTCCTCCGCTCCTCAGACACTGGGTTCCAGTGTTTCGACTCCCTTGTGGATGTCCGTTCAAGATCAAACTGTGCCAATTGAAGGTTTTTAATTTAATGTTCCCTATTGGAAAGAATGTTATTTGGTTTATTACTTCCTGTTGAATCACACACTGCAAGTAGAAAGCCTTCATATGGATTGGAATTAAGGAGATAGACCAGTACAGATGCTTTCAGTAACAGTTAATAGGGCCGGCAGCATTGGTCGCTCTTTCCCTCCTGTTTTCTTAACCAATCAAAGAGATACTTTCGGTAACTTGTTCATTCACGTAACATTTCTAGGGATGCATTATCCTCATTCTATTCCATGTTTTCGTTACGCACAAGTAGCGCCGTCCAAGTGCCATCGAGTAAGGCTGCATAGTTTTTTTTGGGTAAGGTAGTAAGGCTGCATAGTTGGTGGCAGATTAATCCATAAATATGAAGTTGTGTGATTTGAACATGGGATTTTCATACACAAAATAAGCGCTTAACGACTTAACGAGATTTGAGTAACACATATAGATATTTCATGAATTTATTTTCTTCCCCCCCTGTACCTTCGATGATGAAAATCTGGAGTTCACAGTGAATGACTGAGTAATTTACAGTGCACACGCTGGGGTTAATTGGATAATTGTTCCCCACAAGCTCTGATGAAACGATGGACGGTGAGGTAATCATTTGAAGCAATTTGGTTTTTGGTGATCGTTATTCTAATATTCCTCCACTTTGTTCTTGCTTGCATTGCATCATCATCCCCTTTCTTCCTCAAGTGCACTGATTTCTTCCATTCATGCTCGCTTTTCTGATTGCATCATCATTTCATTTGCTTATTATGTCTCCTCAATTGTTCTTTGTGCGGCATATTTTATAGTACTTGGTGTGAGCTGACCTCTGACGTGGGGCATTGCCACTGAGAGTATAGTAGCTTGCTTTGTTAATAAGTTTCTTGTGAACAATCTCAATGTCAGATCCTTCTCTGGCATTTGTTTTTTGCTCAATTTGCTTCGACACTAGCGTCATTTCAGCTTAAGACTCAGTGAAGCCCGCGCTCAAGTCGCTCGGTTAGTGCTTCCCTGAGCACCAATAATATGAACAACTAAAGATACAACATATAATTACGGGCTCTCCCTTTTCTTCATTCCACTGAGGAAAAGCTGCTCCTCCCAACTGGTTGAGCCATCTGGGTGGAAAAGATAGGAACACTTTGATGGAATGAATGAACTGATTGGAAACGCAAGGAGGCGATGACAGAAGCAAACCGAGAAAAGATGAGTGATACAAGATACGGTGAGGAAGATACGGTGAAACAGCTCTGTTCAGTTTTATTACAGCTCCTATATGATACCACATTAGTTGGTTTGATTGTACAAAGCAATTCAAATTCTGCTTGAGCTATAGCAAGTTAAACACAACTTGAACGGTGCATCGGATTCCTTTTGCTTCCCATGATCCCATAAGTCTTTCTTGACATTGTTCCATTAAAGTTCCCGTCTTTAATTAGTTGAAGCAGATGATTGAAAAATTTGTCATGGAGTGTATCTGATATTTTCTTGCTTTATAATCATACGCATAAAAGTATAAAGCAATAAATTACATGAAGTGTGAGTTCGCCACAATAAGAGGAGACGATCAAGAATCTATGGACATGCTTAGATAGAAGGTATCTAAGAAAGATGCTTTCAAATATTTGGGATCAATTTCGCAAAAGAGGAGAGAGATTGAGGAGGATGTTAGCCATAAAATCATAGAAAATTGGATGAAATAGCGCAGTGTATCAGGGTTTTTGTGTGATTACAAAATCCCTCTTAGATTAAAGAAAAAATTTCATAGAACAACAATATGACCTGCAATGCTATGCGGAGCTGAATGTTGGCCAGTATAGAAGTAACATGAGCATAAAATTAGGGTAGCGAAAATGAGGATGTTAAGGTGGATAGATAAGAAATGATGATATTTGACGAAAAGTTAGAATAGTATCGGTGGCAGAAAAGATGAGAGAACATATATTAAGATGGTTTAGGCATATTCTCCGTATACCCCTAGATGCTCCAATAAGAATAGAAGTATGTTACGGAGAACATAATATGAAGAAAAGATAAGGCCAAGGTAGTAAAACAAGATTTAATAGAGTAGGAAATAGATTGGCATACGGTTGTCTTAGGACGGAGTAGAGGAAAGCTATTCGCATTATAGAGGAGGGATTTCCTATGTTCAAGAGTGTCCTGTTTAGTCATTTCTATTTATTTATTGGGTATTCATGTTTTTGCTTTTATTTTAGTATATTTTAAGTTTTTTGCTTCAAATTTATTGGCCATCGACGTCAACTGGTTTGGGATAAAGGTGAAGGTGATGTTGTTGATACTTTTATGCATCAATCACTCGTTTTTTAGCCAATGGCCCCAGGCATTTGAGTCCTGAGTTATTACTGATCACAACGTGTGGTTGCTACCATAATCACGTGAGGGTCAGTTGTAGTCTATTATTTCATCATCCCCTAACCTTTTGATGGTAAAATCTGGCTGAACGGAGAGAAATTTCGACTTGACCTTGAACTATGTGAATTGGATGCTGACAAAAGGAGTTTTCACTTGGTCCAAGATTGCAAATTCGAGGGCAAATAGAGGCACTTATTCTGGGTCAATGATGTCAATCTTTTTAACCGTAGAACCGACATTAGCTCCACACGATCATTCTTGATCATGAAGTGTATATCATTATTCCCCCCCATGAACGCTCTCGAGGTACACAATAACTTCATAAGAATCTATGCAGGATCTTCAACTTGGGCATGTTCTAATGAAAGATCACCATAATTAACTGTACTTGGCTCGTGTCAATTTGCTTTTTGTTTCTGGCCAGCTTAACTCTTATGCTCAGGTGGGTTCTCATTATTTTAGCCTCTGTATGATTTTTGCTGTGAACTACACTAGTATCCATGCCGCTCAGTTTTCCTTCAGACCATGGTTCATATTGTAATTACCATTGACAAGAATGTTTTGTTTCTTTGTCTGTGGTACCGTCATCGTTTGATGCTGCTTTCCATATTGGCAATCTGGTAGGCCAAAAAGCAACAGTGGCGTTTCGTGTTTTAAATTGTTTCTCCCTCAGTGCTGCAAGTGGATCAATCAAACCTCATGGACTCATGAATATAGAGAATCTCAGTGGCAAAAGTTGTTTACCATAAGACCCCACTTAGTTTCAGAATCAATGATACTTTACGAACCGGCAATAAACTCCCACTAACGATTACATCTGATTCTGCTACGAAACACCGTTCGACTTGAGCTGTTGCCTATGTCATGTACAGTGACTAACCTGAAGCGATACAGACACATGGTAATTTACAAGGTACTAGTTTATGCTTCCTCCAATTATTGGAAACCGTGAGGTGGCGGACTAAGATGGGACTGCTTTCAAGTCGACTTCTCGATTTGAACCTTAGCAAACTCGAGGGTCTTTTTCCCTTGCAGCTTGTTGGTCACGTAGTGCTTGCTGTACTCGCCATGATTGTATCTCCTATACTTGCATGGGTTGCTCCTGTCCACGAATTCAGCCATCGGTCCGAGCTCTACGTCATAGCTAGGGGCGTAGAACGTGACAATTGATAGACGGTCCTTTTCCCTATGAGTCACGGCTCTATGTTCCACACTCTTGTACTTGCCGTTCGTGAGGACCTGCATATAATCTGTGTGAGAAAGACTATCCCGACGCGTAGATCAGGATTAACATGAAAATGAGGACCGCGTTTCTTACTTCAATCGTGTCGCCAATGTTGATCACAAAAGCATTTGGAATAGGATGAACCGGCACCCATTTATTTTCCTTGAGTATTTGGAGTCCTGCCGAGCTACCCTTTCGTTGCTGCAGCACGGTCAGAGCACTTCCATCCGAATGGGGACTCAAACCGAGAACAAGATCAGGCCTCGAACAGGGAGGATAGTAATTCATCCTGATGGCTTGCACGGCTACCCGGAACATCTCTTCGAACACGTTACCTCTCAACCCAAGGCTCGTGGCTATGTATTTCAACAGAATCTGGCACAGCTTCCTTACTTCCATAGAGTAAGTCTCCACAGTTTCGCTGAAAAAATAAGCTTCGACCGTCAATATACTCGCGAGCGTACAAGTTTGGACTGCCTAATATGTTAGTACTGTCATCATTACCTAAATTCAGGTGGACTCTTAGGCCATAACTTTGGATCCCGAATGAACTTCGGTTCTATGCCGAGAGCAAACATATTGCACCAATCGAGCTTTTGGTCTTCGGAGAATACGAAGGCCTGCCCATACCCCTGAACAGTTCCTGGAGCCATTGGGTATTTCTGCTTTTCCTCCAGAGGCAGCATGAAGAAATCCTTCGCCACCTCCTCTATCCTCTCGAGTAAACCCAAATCAATACTGTGATTCACCACCTAGCAGAGCAACATAAAAGTTGTTGAGACTATGCATGAACTATCTTTCAAGTGCTAAAGGAGGGAAAAGAAAAAAATTATTTCCGCTTGCACCTGAAAAAATCCCCACTCCTGGCAGGCAGCTGCGAGTTGTGATATTTCAGCGTTGCTCACATCTTTTGTTCCGCTCATAAGCTTAGACAAATCAATGACCGGAACTTCACAAGTTGGAGACAGAGCGACAGTCTCTAGGGTCGGCCTCTCGTCCACGTCCCGGACAAATCTCGTGGGGACTTTCATAGGTTTAGTCCTTCTGAGTTCTTGAACATCGTCTATGTGACCGACCTTGACCGGAGTAATGGGTACGGGAGACATCGAACGGTTATAGAGATGGCAACTTTTTTGAAAGCTCTGGGTATGAAGGTATAAACCTTGAAGGGTCTGAATTTATAGATGGAGGGAAATGAAACATGTATGCACTTTATGGGCTTTGTTCATTCATGCTGAGTGGGACCAATTTGATTGCACTTTAGCATAGTCCAGTCAAGTATGTGACAGAGCTTTGCCGTGATGTTTTCTGTCATAATGGTTGGTTGTCCTTGAACCAAGGAACTATTCAGCATAATTCAATTAGGATTGCAGGATCAACCAAGAGATGTAGGCAAGATTCTCTTAACTTCTATGAATGGTGACCGAGGTTTTTCTTCGTGGTACTGCTCTGACTCGGCCAGGGTCGCTGCCCCAACCCTCGACTATACCGCAAGACCGCGACTGCAGCCACTGCAGCCACCAGCACATCTAAAGAAACCTAATAGTTTACATAGTAGGAGATTTCGTTGCCTTGTCTAACTTTCGATACCATTATAGGCCCTCGCTTTGGTTACCTGCCATTTGGCACAAACATCATGTTTGAAACTTAGATTATGCCAAAGAGGCATAAATGCTGCAGAATTTATCGGTCTCGCCCGCCATAAGACAGTTACTCCCAACTCAGATGAGTATGATTAACTGCTTGATGGTTTTGGAATTATGCAAAGGAGCTGTTCTAATGGAGGTCTGGTTCATTATGACAAGACCAGCACCATGTGTAAGATAATATCACAGCATCATCAATCATTCTTGGTATCTCCTCACGTGTACCAACTTGCAAAATTCTGGCTTCATTTTTCTCTCTGTCTTGTACTGTAGTCTTTCCCAACGTGTTAAATGAACTCAGGCCAAGAATTGACAAAGTCTACGCCCTCTTGAAAATGGAATCAATTGGTACAAGTGAGTGAGTGAGTGGCCTTCCCTTGTCTCTTGTGACAGACTTTACCTTGTCCTCTCATGAGTGGTGTGATTGAAGGAAGGGCCCCCTCTTGAGTAATTAGCAGGTATCTCCATCTCTGTATGACCAAATCTAGTGTTGCTGTCATAATTCTGATACCAGTTGGCAACCGAATGGTCACTCGCTCGTCGTGGCCACCTCATCATCTGACACGCATCGGACAATTTGCAGGAGCACACAAGTCCGCGCTTTCCTTGAGCTAGGATGACGAGTACACATTTGCTACTCTTTCCATTAAATGTATAGAATAAAGAAGACATGTTGAAAACACAATGATTATGGAATGCAAAAAGTTTTCCTGTGCGTGCATGATGATCGTGGATTCCTCTTATTTAAATTGCAGTGGATTCCTCTTGCTGGGGGGGAAAGAGAGTTGAATGAAGAAATTTTTAAAGGGCAGGACTACCAAGTGACATTACTGAAGTTCTGAGCATTCAAGAAGCCATGGAAAATGGTTCTGGCTCCTTTTCCAGACCGGAACTGAGGAACAAAAGAGGCTCTCTCGTAGTGAAGTCATGCATTATTGGACCCTGCTGCACTAATGGGCCTCGCTCTCTTTTCTTCCCTTACCTTTTGCCTTCCCCTCCTTCATCTTGTCTTCTTCTTCTTCCTCTAGCTGAAGGGCGGAATCCACGTCTGCTCTGATCCAATTAGAATGGGGTTCACAGCTATTTTCAAAACATTTGCTGGAGAATCAGGATTCAGGATGCAGAAGTAAAGAGAAAAAATGACAGCATCCCAACTAAATGACTTTCTGTGTTTGTCTCACTTGCACCAATTGTAGCTATATAATCTTTGAAGAGGGGGTTTGGGTGCAGTATACCGAAAGTCCTAAAACTTGTCATGACAGTGCAGTTAAGCCTTGAAACTTTCGAAAGTACAATTAAGTCCTAAAACTCTTCACGAAATTATAATCGAGCCCCAAAACTTTCAAAAATGTGTCTCGTCAAATTGGTGAAATCAATGTCTTCCGTTGATTGCGCTTTTTGAAAGCCTTAGGGCTCGATTGTAACAATTTTAATACTCGATTACATTTTTGTGATAAATTTTACGTTTTTAAAAAGCCCTTTTAACGCGACAATTTTCACTGGCCTCTTTCGGTTCCCGGGGATGGACTGCCCTTTCTGACTTTTTTTCTCGTAGTGGATGATGATGAACTTTGGAGGCTAATGGGCTTTGTATGATTAACCTGAGTTTAGGTCCTAATTGTGACCTAACTTTGTGGTCCTCCATCTTTTTGCCTCCCTTTTTTTTTCCTTTGCTTTTTGGAATTTTCAAGAATTCCACACGATTTTGTAGCTTTAATGATTCGATCGACTGTCTTATCCAAAAAATACTTTTGAACAGAATAAAGAGATATTTTGATTCGATTAAAAAAATAGTCAATGGTCTTTTTTTTCCCCCTCCTGCTTTAAGGTTGTGATCCCGCGATTCGAGAAAATAAGACAACAACATGACCTGTAAAATGGACAAAGCTCCACGAGTTCCTTCATGCCATCCAAATCATGAGTTAAGTGTAATGGATGATTCGATCGCCGGCTCTCCTGTTATCAAGTCACTAACTTCCTTGCCATTTTTGAAATTTATCAAAAAAAAAAAAAATGCAATGACAGTTGGATTCAAGCTGCTAATGGAACAATTACCTATTCTATTTGATCCACTGTCGATATCCAAAAAATCTGGTATTCAAATTATTTAAATAGGTGACGAGTAATTTTGTCGGTAAACTAATATTATTAACTTTTGGTATTTGCACCTGCAATTTTTCAAAGGGGTTCATCAAATTGCTTTTCCTGAAATGATATAGTAGTAGTAATAATAATAAGTGTAATTGATGTGAATTTATTTGATTAATTACATAGATATATCGAGTAAAAGTCGGCGAATCATGTTGAACATTTAACGGCGTCGTACGAATCACCACACGACGACGTTTTTGGCCCATAACGACGATATAAAATGGGCAACGAGTTGAACTTTGGGGCCGTCTTCGCATATGAAGACGACGTCGTTCACAGGGAATCTCCTCTTTGCCCTGAAGAACCCGCGACGTTGGCGCCAAAATCAACTGAAAAAGTTCCACAGCAAAACCCTCCACGCTCGGAAACTCCCCCCAAAAAGCAACGATTTTTACTCTGCGTTCTCGAAACACGCTCGCCTTCTCAAGTCCAGCCTCCTGACTGACACCATCGCCGCGAATCACCTCATCAACCGCTATGTGAAACTGCGTGAAATCGAACACGCCCGTCGGTTGTTCGACGAATTGCCCGAGCCGAATGTCGTGTCGTGGACTTCGCTCATGGCAGGGTACATCGCCGTGGGCCGACCCGCGATGGCTCTTTGGTTATATGGGAGGATGAGGGGACGTGCCGTGTTGCCTAATGAGTTTACTCTTACGACTGCGGCCAGCGCTTGCTCGGTTCTTGCCGACCTTAGAGTGGGGAGAGGAATTCATGCCCATGTCATGGTGTTTGGCCTACGTGGTAATCTCGTGGTGTGCTCTGCACTGGTGGACATGTACGGGAAGTGCAATGAAGTTGATGAAGCAAGACGGGTTTTCGATGCGATGGTTGATAAGAATATTGTCTCTTGGACATCGATGATCGCGGCATATGCACAGTGCGGAAAAGGCAAAGAGGCGCTTCATCTGTTTTGGGAGTTCGATTATTCGAGATTTGGTTTTCCGAATCATTTCGTGCTGGCTAGTGTTGTGAACGCTTGTTCAAGCTCAGGCTCGCTAGTCTCGGGAAGGATAGCTCATGGAGCAGTGATTCGCTATGGTCACGATACTAACGATGTAGTTGCAAGTGCATTGGTGGACATGTATGCCAAGTGCGGGTGTTTCAATTACTGTGAGAAAGTTTTCAGGAGGATAGAAAATCCATCTGTTGTTCCCTACACCTCCATGATTGTGGGTGCTGCAAAGTATGGACTCGGGATGTTGTCCTTAGAACTGTTGGAAGAGATGGCTGATAGAGGTGTAAAACCTAATGATGTCACATTTCTCGGGATACTGCATGCATGTAGCCACTCGGGACTTGTTGATGATGGCCTTGAGCTCTTGGAGTCCATGCATAAAAAACATGGAATAATCCCAGACGCCAGGCATTATACATGTGCAGTTGATATGCTTGGTCGAATAGGCCGAGTTGACAAGGCTTATGAGTTGGCGAAATCTATCCAGGTGAGGCCCGAAGAGGGAGTTCCCTTGTGGGGAGCTCTTCTATCAGCAAGTAGGCTTCACGGACGGGTCGAGGTTGCCACAGAAGCAAGCAACTGGTTGATAAAGTCGAATCAACAACTATCTGGTGCATATGTTATGCTCTCTAATGCTTATGCAATGGTTGGAGACTGGAAAAATGCTCATGGTCTTAGAGTTCGGATGAGGCATGCGGGAGTTCATAAGGCACGCGGTTGCAGTTGGATTGAGATTAACAATTTATCATACATATTCTATGCTGGAGATCTACGGTGTCCAAGGCGCAACGAGGTGTTGAGTTTGCTGAAGGAATTGGAGGGAAAGATGAAGTTGAAGGGATACATGGGTGGGATTGAGGGATTAGTGTTTGTGGAAGTGGAAGAGGAGGGTCAAGAGGAAATAGTGAGCTTGCACAGTGAAAGACTGGCTTTGGCTTTTGGCCTGATAAGCACACCAAAATGGGTTACCATGAGAATAATGAAGAATTTGAGAATGTGTGGGGCTTGTCATGAGGCCTTTAAGATCATTAGTCAGATTGTGGACAGAGAGTTCATTGTTAGGGATGTGAATAGATTTCATCATTTTAAAGATGGATCCTGCGCATGCAGGGATTTTTGGTGAGGTCTGAATTTGTTTGATTTGTTACATGTTTCGTCACAACTTATCAATTAGGATCTGAATCATAGCTTGACAGTGTCGTATCATCATGAATGCAGAAGCATGTAATATCAAGAAAGAATTGTAGTTAAGGGTGCACATGGTAATATTTCTGCTCCAGAAATCAATTTCTATTCAGAAGTAGAAGTTGATTTTTTCACTTCTGCTCCAGAAATTGATTTCTGATGAGAGAAATTTGCTGGGTAACGTTTGAAAATTTCTACTTTTGAAATATTATTAACACAAAATATTTTATAAAAAAATTATTATTGGCAGCCAAAAAATTTCTACTTCATTTTTAAACATTTTAATTTTTTTAAAAAAATTATTATTAAAAGCTATTATTTACTTTTTAAAATAAAAAAAAGATTATTTATTTTTTACTCCAGTGACCGAAGATGGCAATGGCCAATGGAGGTCGATGGTAGATTGAGGCAACAAGTGAGGAGGTGGTCAATAATTGGCCACAGGAGGCGGTAGTTGGTAGCAGCCGGTAATGGTTGGCGGGTGGCGGCGGCTGGAGGAGGTCAACGGTTGGTGATTAACGGGTAGCAATGGTCGTAGGTGACAATGGGTGGAGGTCGGTGGCGATTGGCGGCATTGGTCAGCGATGGGTGTGGACGGTGGCCGATAGAAGTCAACGATGGGTGGCTATTGATGATGGTCAACGGCAACAACGGTCGACGGTTGGCACCAAGGGGCGATGGGTGGTGGTGGTGGTCACGGGCGGCGATTGACGGTGGTCTGCGATGGGTAGCCATAGAGATCAATGGAGATAAGGTGGTTGAAAAAGGGTGAGACGAGAAATAATTATTGAGTTTTTTTTTGTCCAATAAGTACTTCTTGAGGTAAGAAGCAGTTTTTTTTTAACTTCTCAAATTAGGGAAAAAACAACTTTTGAAGTAAAAATTTACTTTAAAAGTAGAAATTTATTCCAAAAGTAAAAATTTTTACGAAACGAATTTTTGTTTCAGAAGTTACATTATCAAACGGATTTTTGCTTCGGAAGCATTTTTGCAGCAGAAATTCACTTTTAGAAGTGTTATCATGTGCACCCTAAGGCAATAGCTACTTTCCCAAGACATCCTTGTGAGGCATCTACCTCGATTTGTCCAACTTCTCTTTCAGTGTGGGTTTCCTTTTCCATTAAGCAACGAGCCTGTTTCTTCAGCAGCCGAAGGAAGTCTTCATGCCAGTTTCCTTTCCATCATGTAACGATCCTGTTACTTCAATAGCCAATTTAGTCTTCCCGTAGCGTAGTTCATGTCTCATGAAAGAGCTTCATAATCATATGGAGAAGAGTCTACCATGGGTGCGTGCCTACTGACAAGTCGGAGCATGTAATTAGGTCTCCTCTTCTTCATTTCATAGTCCAAAATTTCATTCTCATATCCCTTCAATTCCAGCACACTTTGTATTCCGTGTTGTAATGATAATCATAGATCCCGATCATGAAACATGCTTTTCCATAAGATTATCTATTTGTTTGCTCTTATCAACGTCATCAAGAACCATGATAACCACATTAATGCGAGTGTCTCTCGATCCTCTTCGTTCCATAATCAATGTCATAAATGTCGCTCATGGCTCTGGAATTCCCCATCTCAGTCGATGAGGCCGCCGTGTTTGGACGTCGGCTGCTGTTTCCAAGTTAAGGAGATAGACGATGAAGATCACCTTGGCATGGATTTTGCAGAACTGTGAATCAATAATTATCCCCTCTTAAAACTCTCCGACTGATTAAACAGAAGTCGTCGTAGTGCACAAAAAACAAGTGCAATTAGCCCTAAAATTAGCCACAATGTTCAAAGGTTTTCATTGTTTGACACGTTCCAACTACTTGATATTGAGCCACCGACCGGCCTACGTAGCTTTCCTATTGAGTATAAACATATCGACGAACAAGTCCTTGTGCTTTCCTAGCAAAATATAAGCCATGTGGTTGTTTTAAGTTGTTGCATTGCTCCGATGATGGAAGTGGTAATCGTTCTCAATATATCTAGCACTATACTCGAATCTCATATATGAAATGAGCAACAGGAAATATACAAGTTGCATATGTACAAACATGTGTGCAACAGAATCAGGTTTACTTTCTGCTATCACAGAATCTATCTCCTGCGGATAACAAAAGCAACTGTGAATTCGTCCAACCGACCGTGCACATTGATCATTACCAGTGTCCAATACAGCAAGTCCAACAAGCATTTGGCGGACATCCATAGACAAAACCTAATGAAAATGCTAGAAATGAACATGCAAGCACATGCAATGGTAAGGTAAGAGAAAGACCCTTCACATTTGAAAGGAGCAGTTCTTTTGCTAGACAACCTGGAAGCAAAAGCTAGTTCACCACTAAAACTGCAACATGCCAGTACTCGTGTGTTAAGAGAACAGATTGATATAGTAGGAATCGAGGAGAGGGAAGAAGAAGAAGGAGAGTAGGAATAGAATTGTAATTGCTTGCTTCATTGTGACCTAATGATCCCTTTAAATAGCCAAGTACACATAAAGATATCAATCTTAAATGGAAACTAATTGATGTCTATCTTTATAGATAGAAACTAATTGATAGCTATCCTTATTAAAGTTGATTACTATCCTCGACATAAATAGAATGCGAATATCCTCAGCCTTGTTTTGGCATGTTTTTACTCCGTGAATATACTTGTAGTCCTTGGGACGTAACTGTTGAGTTTATTACTTTAGAATATTAGCAAGTTGAGGTTAATTATGTAATTGTATTAGGCTTATACCTAAGCCTATATGTACTTGTCTTGTTATCAGAAATATTAAGATTGCTCTTTTATTGCTAACATGATATCAGAGCAAAACCCTAGCCACTGTTCACAAACCCTAGCCGCCCACCACCTCAGATCCAGGCTCCGGCGAGGTCAGATCTAGTGCCGCCTAGGGCCGGCGACCTTAGCCCAGCGTCGCCTAGGGCCGGCGACCTCCTGGCGAGCACCCCCACAGCCAGGCGAGCACCCCCACAGTCCCGACAACCCCCCCACAGACCCTCGCGAGCCCTGGCGAGCCCCCCCAGCCCCGGCGACCTCCCCGCGAGCACCCTCCAGTCCCGGCGACCCCCCCTAGCCCCTCGCGAGCCCCCCCAGCCCCGACGACCTCCCGGCGACCCCCCCTAGCCCCTCGCCCAGATCTCCTCATCCACAGATCTCCTTCTCGTCGCCCAGATCTCCCCAGCCCCCCAGATCGCGAGTACTGTTACTGTTCCGGACAGTACTGTTCCGGCGAGTACTGTTCCGGTGAGTACTGTTCACTACTTTCCGACAAGGGTATATGAGGTTTTTCGTGAGAATCTGAGATGCTTTCTGTATGCTTTCGCTGCCTACCTCCATCGAAATTGAATTTGCATCAGTTATTCTTGGAATAGCCCTCGGGATTATGTAGGTTGGCTGAATTGTGTTTGCTGGCTTCGAAGAATTTGGTGTTTTGTGGCTGAATTAGTGATTCGTGAGAGGGTCTTAGTGATTTGGGATTGTTGACTATGATTCTTGAAGTGTTGGTGCTCTGTTGAAGTGTATTGGTGTTGGTGTTCTGTTGAAGTGCTAGGGTATTGGTGTACTAAAGAAGTGTTGATTATGATACTTGATTTGACTGATTTTGACAGTTTATGGTGTCAGCATTGTGAATGTTGTGTCTGCATTTGAAGTGATATTTGTGGATACTCGAAGAAGTGATATCGTCAGTGGTGTGTTTTACCTGATTGCATACGGGTCAAGTTCTTGGTGATTGGTGATTAAAGGTTTGTGGAGATGTCTACTGAGTCAGCTAGTTCTCCATCTATTGTCTCGGAGTCAATTCCTATTCATACTTCTTCGAGTTCAGGATCTTTGGATCCATATTATAGCATGACAGGTTTACACAATACCTTGATCAAGTTGGACGGTACTAATTATCCTTCTTGGTCAATGGCTCTTTCAACATTTATTTACTCCAATCGCCAGTCTAGATGGCTTGAGGAGGAACCACCTGAAGATTTAGCTAGCTTAGAAGAATGGAAGGTTGTCGATGCCGCTTTACGTACACTTTTATGGGGAAGTATGGCTGAATCTGTTCGTTATTTGTTCATGGATTGTACGACAGCACGTGCGATATGGATAAAGTGTTCTTTACTGTAATCTGGACAGAATAATATGAGTTGAGTTTGTGATATGTGGGAGGCTTTATTTGAAGCCAAAATTGGTGATGCTGGGTTAGCAGAATATTATGCTCGATTTGCCTCGTTATATCAGCGTCTTAAGTCTTACTTTCCACCGGCTACAGCGGTTACTCAGATGCAACAACTAGAGGCTGACATGATGACAGTGCTCTTTCTCCGCGGCCTTGGTCCAGATCACACTGCTCTTTGACAGCAGATTACCTCCCAAAGCACTCTCCCATCCATTGAAGAGGTATATTCTCGAGCTGCACGTTATACTTCAAGTCCCAAGAATTTAACACTTTCAGATAGTAGTGCTATGATAGCTCGAGGAGGCCAAGGAACTCGTGGTCGTGTTAGTAGTCGAGGCCATTGAAGTTCTGACAACTCATACCGTGGTCGTGGTCGTGGCTTGCAAGGTCGAGAGTTTGTTCGTGGTGGTGGAAATAATGCTTCTAGAGGAGCTCGTGGTGGTGGGCGAGGCAACCGATTTTGTACTCATTGTCAGCTTCTTGGACATACTGTCGACTATTGTTATGATCTTCATCCTGAACTGCGAGGCCTATATGCCTCTATCGATATTGAGCCATGGACTCCCTCTTCTGGACAGGATACAGTAAACTTGAGTTGTGCAGAATATGATGAGTTAGTCCGAGCCCGACATAGTGTGAGTGGTGGTGTCACTGGTCCAACTGCTACTTTGGCACAACATAGTGATCGTACCTGTCTATTGTCTAGTGCAACTCCTTCTCGTCCTTGGATTATTGACTCAGGTGCCACTCACCATATGACTGGTGATTCTCATCTTCTCGCGTCTACCTCATCAATTCCCTCTACGTCAGTCACATTAGCAGATGGTTCTCAGTCCAAAGTCACTGGTACAAGTTGTGTATCATTGAGTTCCTCCGTCTCTTTACCTTTTGTTTACCATATTCCACAATTTCTTTACAATTTATTATCTGTTAGTTTTATTACTCGTGATCTTGATTGCAATATTGTCTTTTCTCCATCTTCCTGTGTTCTTCAGGATCGGAAGACTGGACACCGAATAGGTGGTGGGCGTGAGGCTGGTGGATTATACATCCTCGAACCTAAGATTATTGCTGCTGCTATTCAGAATAAAGCTGCGGATGATTCTTATCGATTACACTGTCGCCTTGGTCATCCATCAGTAGACGTACTCCGACATTTTCCGTTTGTGTCTAGGTCAGGTCGTCAATTTAATTGTGAAATGTGTCAGTTGGGTAAGCACCATCGTGTGTCTTTTTCTCCTCGTGTTTCGAGTCGTGCTTCCCAACCATTTAAGCTAGTTCACTCAGATGTGTGGGGTCCTAGTCGTGAGTTTTCATTTGGTTTTCGTTATTTCGTCACATTTATCGATGACTGTACTCGTACAACTTGGTTATATTTAATAAAAGATCGTACTGAAGTTTTTCATTCCTTTCATCAGTTTTATCATGAAGTTCGTACTCAATATAATTATTCTGTTAAGTGTTTGCGTACAGACAATGCTCGTGAATACTTTGCTTCCTCTACCTTCACTCCATTTCTTGAGTCACATGGTATTTTACATCAGAGCTCTTGTGCTCACACCCCACAACAAAATGGAGTTGCTGAACGTAAAAATCGTCATTTGTTGGACATTGCACGTTGTCTACTTCTTCACACTCATGTGCCAAAGTCCTTTTGGAGCTATGCTCTTCTTACCGCATGTTATCTGATTAATCGTCTTCCATCCTCCGTGTTAAAAGGAGCTATTCCTTATGCCCTTCTTCATCCTGATCGTCCTTTGTGGTCTATTCGACCTCGTATTTTTGGTTGTGTTTGTTTTGTTCATTCTTTGTCTCTTGGGTTAGATAAATTGTCACCTCGTGCTGAAAAATGTCTATTCGTGGGTTATTCTCGTACTCAGAAGGGGTATGTATGTTATAATCCTACTCGTCGTCGAGAGTATGTTTCTGCCGATGTGACTTTCTTTGAGGATCAACCTTTTTTTGGTAATGTTCAACCTCAAGCACCATTCAACATGGATCTTCTGCCACCTTCCGCACCTATGTCTCCATCAGAGTCACCACCCGTTCCTTCCACTGATGCTTCCCCAGATCAGAGTCTACCAGCACCAGCATCGACTCCACTTCAAGTTTATACTCGTGGTCCTCGACATGTTTGGGGCAGTAACTCTCCACCAGCTAGCATCCGACCACCGCCTCCAGTCCAAGCTTCCGATCCTCTTCCACCATCTCCCGTCAGTTCTCCTATTGCTCATCGTACACGGTTTCGGTATCCTTTCTCATTTTGTTTCTTATCATAATTTAAGCCCCCATATGTTTGTTTTTATGTCATCCCTTGCATCTGTGTTTGTGCCAAGTAGTGTGCAGGAGGCTTTGGCCCATCCAGGTTGGGTTCGTGCTATGGAGGAAGAAATGGCTGCATTACATCAGAATCAAACTTGGGAGCTAGTTCCATTGCCGGCTAATAAACAATTGGTGGGTTGTCGCTGGGTCTTTGTCGTCAAACACCATCCAGATGGTTCAGTTGAGCGCTTAAAAGCCCGTCTTGTGGCAAAGGGGTATACTCAAACTTATGGTATTGACTATGATGAGACTTTCTCTCCAGTAGCCAAAATTTCTTCTGTCCGCATTGTTATTTCTTTGGCTGCTCGTTCTCAATGGACTCTTCATCAGCTTGATGTCAAGAATGTCTTCCTTCATGGTGAACTTCACGAAGAAGTATATATGGAGCAACCACCTGGTTTTGTTGCTCAGGGGGAGAAGGTATGTCGATTGCGAAAAGCTCTATATGGTCTTAAGCAATCTCCCCGTGCTTGGTTTGGGCGCTTTAGTGATGCGGTTATTACCTTTGATATGCATCGATGCAGTGTGGATCATTCAGTATTTAGTATGTCATCTTCAAAAGAATGTGTTATTCTTGTTGTTTATGTTGATGATATTATTGTTACGGGAAGCGATGTTGAGGGTATACGGTGACTTAAGCAGTTTTTACAGAAGGAGTTTAACACTAAAGACTTGGGCCATCTTCGATACTTTCTTGGCATTGAAGTTCCTTATTCTAATGGTAGTATTGCTCTCTCTCAGCGAAAGTATACTCTTGACATTCTTAAGGAAGTTGGCTTACATGATGTTAAGCCCGGTGACACACCTATGGACCCTGGGGTGAGACCTAATAATGAAAACGGAAAACTTCTTCATGATCCAGAGAAGTATCGTCGGTTAGTAGGCAAGTTGAATTATCTTACCATTACTCGTCCAGATATTTCATTTGCTGTTAGTGTGGTAAGTCAATTTATGAGCTCTCGTCGTACTACTCATTGGCAAGCTGCTTTACAAATTGTTAGGTATTTGAAGAAAGCTCCAGGTCAAGGACTTGTGTTCCATAATCAGGGTCATCTTCGTCTAGCCGGTTATTCTAACCCTAAGACTTTGGAGGTGACAGGATATTCTGATGCAGATTGGGCTGGTTGTCCTATGGATCGTCGGTCTACTTTGGGATACTGTGTTTTCCTTGGTGGTAATCTTGTGTCATGGAAAAATAAGAAGCAGTTTGTGATTTCTCGATCTAGTGCAGAAGCCAAATATCGTGCTATGGCTAATGTTATAGGTGAACTTCAATGGGTTCGTATGTTGCTAGCTGAGATTGGATTGCCTATGACTGAATCCTCTGTTTTGTGTTGTGACAATTAGTCTGCTATCCATATTGCTAGCAATCCAGTATTCCACGAGCGAACGAAGCATATAAAGGTGGATTGTCATTTTGTTCGGGAAAAGGTGAACTGTGGGGACATACAGTTAGTACACACACGTTCTGAAGAGCAGCTAGCAGATATTTTCACAAAGCCCTTGGCACGTGGACGAGTTTCATATATTTGTCATAAATTAGGCCTGCTTGATATGTACGCTCCAACTTGAGGGAGAGTGTTGGGTTTATTACTTTAGAATATTAGCAAGTTGGGGTTAATTATGTAATTGTATTAGGCTTATACCTAAGCCTATATGTACTTGTCTTGTTATCAGAAATATTAAGATTGCTCTTTTATTGCTAACTGTAACATTCCTTTCCCCATAGAAAGACGACTTGTTCTCAAGTCGAATATTATCCAAGAGGTGCTCATCCTCCCAACTGGAATCTTTGGGCGCGAGGTCCTCCCACTGAACAAACACCTGAGAGACTGGCTTAGAGTCCTTCATAATAACTCGTTGACCCAAAATTGCTAATGGCTTGTGAATGGGTTGGTGATCAACAGCTGCATCTGGGAGTAGGTGCACCTTAGTGGATTGTGAAGCCATAAACGGTTTGAGGAGTGAACAATGAAAAACTGGATGTATGCGACTAGAAGCTAGCAGGGAAAGTCGATAAGCTACTCGTCCCACGTGTTCCTCCACAGGAAACGGTCCATAGTAGCGAAGCCCAAGCTTGTGAGCTGAGTCTTTGCGAACTGATAGATGGCGATAAGGGTGAAGACAAAGAAGCACCATGTCGCATGGTTTGAAAGAAACATCAGTGCGATGCTTATCTGCCCGTGTTTTCATGACCGCCTGAGCCTTGAATAAATTGGCACGTAACTGAGACAAGATGATATCACGTGAACGCAAGTCATGATCGACTGCTTCAATGGCACTGGTGCCTACACAATAGGCCAAGAGGGAGGGCGGCTTTCTGCCGTATGTCACCTCGAAGGGCGTCATACCCGTAGAAGCCTGGAACGTGGTGTTGTAGTGGTACTCCGCCCAGCTAAGTATATTGGACCACTTGGAGGGTTGATCATGAACAAATGATCGAAGGAATTGTTCAATGCAGCGATTGACACGCTTCGTTTGTCCGTCCGATTGCGGGTGGTAAGCGGATGAGAAGTGCAGTTTTGTTCCTTGAAGTTTAAACAACTCCTTCCAAAAGGCACTCTGAAAAAGGGGGTCACGGTCGGAAATAATGGAGTGAGGTATGCCGTGTAGCTTTCTCACTGTAGTTCAGAAAACTTGGGCCACCTTGGTAGCGGTGTAACGTAATGATAATGAAGCGAGGTGGGCACCCTTGGAAAAACGATCGACGACCACTAATATAGCCGTATACCCTGCAGATGGTGGTAAATGTGTGATGAAGTCCATAGACAGATCAGTCCATAATGAGTCGGGTGGAGCAATGGGCTGAAGTAATCCGTAGGGGTGATGGTTGGTTGGTTTGCACTTTTGACAAACATCGCACGCTTGGACGAACTCGGCTATGTCCTTGCGCATGCCATCCCATTAAAAATGCGCAAAGATGCATTGTAAGGTCCGTTGTACGCTAGAATGACCACCATGTAAGCTGGAGTGATAATCTGCCAGAAGGAAGGGCACCAGGGTGGAGTCCGCCGGTAAGAACAAGCGGCCATGGTGGCAAAGCAGACCTAATGAGTAAGACCACTCGGGTTGGGAGTCCGGTGCACGTTGGAGGTCGTCGATGATGCTCTTTGTACGCTGGTTCAGCATCAACTCGGCACAAAGGGTGTCAAGGTCAGTATTCACGGGACGGGATAATGTCAAAAGTGCGCTCTCCTGGTTGACGTCATCATAAACCCTTGACAAGACGTCTGCCGCTGCGTTTTTCTTGCCTGGTTTGTACTCGATAGAGTAGTCAAAGCCAATCAATTTTGAAAGGAATTGTTGTTGTTCTGGTGTTTGAATGGTTTGCTTAAGAAGATGATGCAACGGCCTATGATCTGTTCGAATAATGAAGTGAGCGTCGAGTAGAAATTAACGTCATTTCTGGACGGCGGATTGTATTGCGAACAACTCACGTACATAAGTTGACTTGCTGCGCATGAGGGGGGAGAGTTTACGACTATAGAATGCCAGCGGGTGTTCGGACTGCATCAATACTGCACCAACTCCTACGCCGCTGGCATCAGTCTCCACGACAAAGGGAATGGCAAAATTGGGAAGTGCCAATACCGGGGCATGACTTAAAGCCTTTTTGAGGGAGGTGAAGGCATGCTCAGCTTGTGCGTACCACGCGAACCCGTCCTTGGTGAGGAGGTCCATGAGGGGGGCTGCTATCGTCGCATAGTGGCGAATGAAACGACGATAATAGCCGGTTAACCCCAAGAAGCCACGAACCTGCTTAGACGTTGTTGGGATTGGCCAACGTTGAACTGCTGCAAGCTTTGCAAGTTCAGCGGAGACACCATGCGCTGAAACAATATGTCCAAGGAATTCGACAGTGGGCGTGGCGAAGCTGCACTTCGAGTGTTTGACTACCAAGCGATGGTGGCACAAGGTGGCAAATACTTGGTGGAGATGATCAAGATGAAGGGCCAAATCCTTGCTATAAACAAGAATATCGTCGAAGAATATAACAACGAAATGACGAAGAAATGGTCGGAATACCTCATTCATTAATGCCTGAAAGGTGGATGGGGCGTTGGTGAGTCCGAAGGGCATTACCAGGAACTTGAAGTGGCCGTGGTGTGTCCGGAAGGCTGTTTTGTGAATGTCATAGGGATCCATTCGAATCTGATGATATCCAGAGCGCAAATCCAATTTGGAGAAAATGGCAGCGCCATGCAATTCGTCTAATAGCTCATCAACCGTTGGAATGGGGAATCGATCTCGAATAGTGGCGGCATTAAGCTACCTGTAATCGACGCAAAAGCGCCAAGAGCCATCCTTCTTTTTGACCAAGAGGACCGGCGAACTGAAGGCCGAGCGACTAGGGCGAATGATTCTGTCCCGAAGGAGTTCCGTGACTAATCGTTCAATCTCATGTTTTTGGTAGTGTGGATAACGGTAAGGTCGGACATTGACCGCCTCGGTTCCAGCTTTGAGGGGAATGCGGTGGTCCACATCACGAGTCGGTGGAAGGTTGGTTGGCTGAGCAAATAGGTCGTCGTACTCCGCAAGAAGGTTTTGTACTGATAGCGGAATGTTAGCATCCACGTTTGCTGGAGGGTGGTCTGATGAAGAGGTGGATAAGTACATGTAACTTACACTTATGCTGTCGGCCGCCATGAGTTTGAAAAGGCCTGAAGAAGAGACTGAGAGTGTGCGCAGAGAGGAGTCGCCTTGCAGCCGCACTGGTTGGCCATGGTGCTGGAATTCCATTATCATGTTGGCGTGGTCTGTTAGGACTGGCCCCAAAGTTTCTAGCCATTGGACGTCCAAAACAATATCAGTGCCCTGCAAGTCAAGAATAAACTGGTCCATGGTGAATAAATGTGATCGAAGCAATACTGGCACATCGCGACATACAGCCATACATCGTAAGGCATCACCATTGCCCACCAACACTTGGAAGGGAGTGATCGGCGACTGCGGCAGGGCAAGGAACTTGGACATGCGTTCAGAGAGGAAGTTATGTGTGCTCCCCCCATCAACCAGCACTTGAACTGACTGACCTCGCACTGTTCCCGTCATGCGCATAGATCTAGCCGAGCGTTGGCCCATGAGAGCATTGAGGCTGATTTGCGATTCACGGGTAGTGGTTTCGATGGCCTCACTTTCTGTTGGCAGTGAAACGTCATCCGGGTCGTCGAAACCCTCCAAATATAAAAGGGTTGAGCGCCCTTTACAACGATGCCCGCGGACGAATTTGAAGCATAGACCTTTGTCACGTCGTACTTGCATCTCTTCCGCGGACAGACGTTTAACGGGAAGCCGTGGAAGTAGTGGTTGTGCAATTACAGATGCGGAAGGGTGGGGTGATGTGGAAGGCTGTGGTAAAAACGATCGGTTGCGCGGCTTATTGTGCTGGGTCTCATACATGTCACGTCGTACTTGCATCTCTTCCGCGGACAGACGTTTAACAGGAAGCCGTGGAAGTGGTGGTTGTGCAATTACAGATGCGGAAGGGTGGGGTGATATGGAAGGCCGTGGTAAAAACGATCGGTTGCGCGGCTTATTGTGCTGGGTCTCATACATGCGTGCTAATGCAAAGGCATCGTGTAAGTCTACAGGGCGGTGAGCTTGGATAGCCATGCGCACCCGGAGCTGTAGACCCGAAATAAACAAGCTGTGTAAGTGTGCCGATGTGAGTCCACGTACCTTGTTGGCAAGATTTTCGAAGGCAGCCTGGTAATCAAGGACAGATCCCGTTTGAGATAACTTGGCAAGGAGGGCAGTTGCATCTTCGTATTCGGAGGGGCCAAAGCGATGATGGAGAGCATAGGTAAATGCATCCCAATCCGGCAAAAGATTTTCAGCCGCCAATCGTTGATACCAAGTGGCGGCTGAAGCATCGAGGTGCATTGCCGCTAGCAGTAAACGATCCTCGGGGTGAGTATGATAATATTGAAAAAAATGGCTTACATTGAAAAGCCAAACGGACGGATCACCCAAAGAGAAACGCGGAAATATGAGACGTGGTGCCGCGCCCGGGGTTGGCCTCGCATCAATATCGATGGGTTTCGGTGGGCCACTCCCGAGAATGCCAGACGTCATAGGATTAGATGAGGTGGGTGGTGGTGCTGGGTCTGCCCGGATGATAGCAATGAGGCGTTGGTCACATTTATCCAGGAGAGTCATGAGGCTCTCGGCAGTCAGTTGTTTGGCTTTAGAGTTAATGAGATCTTGTCTCAATTGTTCAACAGCTGCAGCAGTATCATTGGCTAGTTGTTGCATCGCTTGCAATTGGGCCTCCTGTTCTTGAGAACCTGTTACAGGCATGGTGGAGGTGTGCGAGTCGATGAGAGCACCAATTGTTAAGAGAACAAATTGATATAGTAGGAATCGAGGAGAGAGAAGAAGAAGGAGAGTAGGAATAGAATTGTAATTACTTGCTTCATTGTGACCTAATAGTCCCTTTAAATAGCCAAGTACGCATAAAGATATCAATCTTAAATGGAAACTAATTGATGTCTATCTTTATAGATAGAGACTAATTGATAGCTATCCTTATTAAAGTTGATTACTACCCTCAACATAAATGGAATGCGAATATCCTCAGCTTTGTTTTGGCATGTTTTTGCGCCATGAATATACTTGCAGTCCTTGGGACGTAACATCGTGCCTGTGAATGACTTGCAACAATACCAGAACGGCCATTTCAGGTTGGTTCATCTGGTGAACCACTCAGGTTTGAAATTCGTTCCGTGCACAGCTATAGGTGATTTGGTGTGGATAATGTCAAGTAAAAAGTTCTCTTCTTCGTTGAAAACGTCACGAGAACAGTTAAAATGTAATCCTCTTGGCCAAACACCTGCCAGCACCACATGCAATCAAGAGGGAATGGCAAGACGTTGAACACGAGATATGGCCCAGATTACATAGTCAAATGAATATATCACCAGGTGGAGAGAAAGAAGAGAACGATTTTCAATTGCTATCTTGTTATGCAAAATTTGCCATCTAAATACAGTCATGCTGAGTGAACAAGAAGAGAACTCATTTTGAATTAGAGATGTCTTTTCCAGCAAAACAATGCGAACCCCAGAGAACAGCTGCTAGCACCACAAATCTATAAACTGCCTCATGGTACCATGATTCCCACCGTCTGCACTTTCTTGCTGATCCATTTGAAGTATGGAAACATGTGAATCAATGCCCGCAGCACATTTTTTCAGAATCAGAACAATGTGTATGATGTACAGATTATCTGCTGAAAGTGCTAGTGAGTTTTGTCTGCTCAAAAAGTTACACCGTTGAACGTTTGCCTGGTAATGTATACGACAACTGTTGGAGGACCTGACATCAGGTTGCTAACAACGAAAGCTCTCACCAACTTCCGGCGCCATCTTCCAAACACAGTATTCTCATAAAATTCCATGTTTGTAGACATTTATTCAGGTGACTTGTGTCGATGTCTCATAGTAGAACACATGCATTATAGTGAACTAACCGGGGACCATGTACAGAACACTTCCTCAGATACAGTTGAACCTGCGTGCAACAAGACAAATAGTAGGAATTGAAAAACAGGCGAAGAATGTGCCCAAAGGTTAAGGATTATATAAATAAAATTCATTAAAGAAATTCCCATCATCTGCGAAAATAATTGCTGACTGTGTTTCTTGGAACAATGGACTGAGGCTAGCATCCCTTCCAGAGAAACAAAGAGGTTCCTTTGTGCCTCATAGTTCTGTAAATAATCGACTGAGGTCACCACCTTCAAAGAACCACAGACACATCTCTATTCAACAGAAGACAGCTGTAAGTTCACCTCTGCAGACATGCTGATGAAGTTGGAAACCATCAGCATACTTCATCCATGCTGGCACAGCAGATCTTACTTTCCCTGAGTATTTAAAGAGGACCAATGCAGGTTAAGAATAAAAGTAGTACACAAACAGAGAGAACATATAAGCATGGAAAAACAAAACAATATCAAAAGTCAAATGGATCACACATCACAGAGCATCTCATGGAAGATGTAGCGTCATCTGGAGGAGATCTGCAGGTTTCTTCCCTTCAGATGAAAAATTGGATAGCAAGAATAGAAGTGTAAAGCTCTATAACCAACCTATACAGAAGAAGACAGTTCAAAACTTGTCTAAAGAAACATGAGAAAAATAGATTAAAGAGGTGCCGCCATATTAAATAAAACCACTTACCCGAAGCTAGAATGACTGGAAAGTCGGATTACTAAAGAGAAAATCTGAAACAGCATCGACATACACAGTTCATTGTCTCCAAGAATTGTATTTTCTATTTCCATCAAACTGCTTTTTAATATGAAACCAAAAATAAACAACAGAACAGCCACCAATTGTCGGAATCTAGTATAAATGGCCAATTTCACCATGACAGTAGCGAACCTCCTCAAAAAAGTTGACTTGGTTTTATCTCAATAATAATTCACCTTTCCTGCTCCCAGTCAGAGGAGCCAAAAACAATAAAGATATGTTACATGATTCTCAATTGTACCGCCAGCAAAGCAAAAAACTCATTCCTCTTATCCCAACCACTGAAACTTAAGGTTGAGAACTGTGTGCCTTATCCACTTCTAGAATTTATCTAAACACTAAAATTACATTACAAAATTTCAGATCAATCTCGCTTTGTACACATGTACAGAGAGGTGACTCTAGGTGACCTGCCTTCCTGCAGGTTGCCAGGTGCACATGGCAGCATTTTACCCATTTCAATCCTTGCTCACCAAGGGCAAAAAGCACATATGTACAGAGTCGACTTAATCCCTAGCACCATTGATACCTGACCGGCTTATGGCCTCCCTTGCAAGCTGAACCAGTCGTAATAGTTCATCTATATCCTGGAAGCTGAAATCAATTACCCTTTTAATGCAAGTTACTTGCTCAATGTTTTGTTCCTCTTCCAGGTTGGCAGTAGCTGCCGCCAAAGCAACTTGTGATTTTCTTGAGGCTTCCATTGCACAATTAACGTCAAATGTCTGCAAAAACACTAGCATGTCACCTATTTATTTCCAACAATGTACCTAAAATTTCATCCCCAAAGGGTGGGATATCTATATCATGAAGGGAGAAACCCCGACTCCATCGGAGATGGACAGAATCAGTTACTATCCTAACAATACTCATGATGATTGTAGATGGTTATACGTGATCCACCCAGCACACTTTGTGACAGCATCCAAAAAAGAAGAAAACTAAGATCATCACAATTCCTTGAATATCCTTGCAATACACGATTATCTTGAAAAGCGCATAGCACTCTCCAAAAGCAGCCATAACATTTCTTCAGCAACAAAGCATGACTCTAGTATGGCAACTACTCATACTAAATACAACTATGTGTATGCAAAAGGACTGACATCTTCTATTCTAATAACGATGTTAGTTACTTTCTGTATCCAGCGTTAAAATTGGAGTGGCTGCAAGTTAGAAAGTATAACCAACAAAATGCAAGGACTTTTTAGTGAACTTACAAAATCAAGCAGCCGAGCTATAGTGGGACGGTTCCGAGCAGCAACAATGTGATTTCCTAAGGCATGTGAAGCAGCACCCTTCAATAAGTTAGGCTTGTCCGGTGCTACTTGATTGTTCAAGTTATCAACATCTGATGCCGAAGATGATGGTGATTCACCTAAAAATCAAAAACAGTGAGTATAGAGAGGATTATTACATTCCAGTTCCATCTCCTATAATCGCACTAGGGCTATGTTTGGTAAGATGGTGAAATGAGAGGTGAGAGGTGGGTGTTGAAAATAGGATTAAATTTGAAATGTTGTGGACAGGGAGGGGGGAGCACTCCAAGTTTAAACCCATTTTTCGACACCTACCATCCCCCGGTGTTAACAAGCAAAGAGTAAGACCCGGCAAATGCGGATGAGTTTTTGAATCCCTTCAAGATGAAATTACCACTACCAATTATAAATCAAATGTCTCAGGGATCCCACTCCACGGAGGGAAGAGCAGCAGTCATTTCAAAATGACATATCTTCCATGAATATGTTATTAGCTTGAATGTTGACAGCATCAAGAAATAACGTAATAGCATGCAACCAGATTTTACTTCCAAATAGAAGCAAATATAACCACTCAAACTTCACTTTTGTCCAGACTTCAAAAAAATCAACCATCAATGCATCTTCAATCATTCCATACAGATAACTAAAGCATATCAAATACGCTACTTGAACTTCTTAGTTTTTAATATTTCTCTCCACTAAGCTGATTTTCTCTTAAGACCATGAATAAGACAGCATCAAGATTTGACATTTCCACCTTCCCATCCACTTAAAAGTTAGTGGAAACTAGAATCAAGACAGCAAGTCAAAAAACCTTAAAAGAACACAAGGTAGAAGGTGGCTACAAAAACAGACAGTAAACATGAGAATTCTCAGCTTGAATACCTTGAGGAACCGTTTGCAGTGTAGCTTGCAACTCATGCCGATCTCGGCTTAAACTTGAATATTTACAATAGATGACCCTCATGTACGCCACCTCCATGCACTTGTAGGCTAATGCAGCAGCACCCATTTCTCGGCTTTTTTCAAATTCATGAGCACATGATCTGCAAACCAAATGTTTCAGCAGAAGGCTGAAAAACTCATGCACCGCACATAAGAGGACCATCCCATTCTCAACCCTACAACCTGTCCTGATAATTTAAACTAGCAACACATGGCTGCACGTTCCAATCAACCCCAGATGAGAAAAGGGGGATTCAAAACAGCTACATAGATGGAATGAATGAAAAAGAGAAGATGCTCTGTGCGATCATTTTCTGGGATACTAGCATAACATACAGCAGACTATTAGTAAATAGCATTTTCTTGGAGGTATTAGCAGATCACAAGTGAAAATTCCCATAAAAGTCTTAGCCCAATTTACATAAGCAATGGAGAGAATAAATGAAATCATATTAGGTATGGTCTTTTTGTACACAAACATCAGAAGCGAGGCAGGTCTCACGCAATAAAATGTCTCCTGAAGAAAATGCAGACTGGAATAAATCAAGACTTCTGCTATCCTCAAGAGCTCAACATTCACTGCTTTTCACTTGCACTTACTCGCAAAGTTTGGCTGTAGAATTGTACACTTGCATTGGAGTCATTTCACCATGTTTGCTGCCATCACCATTGCAAGTATCTAGAAGTGAAGCTCCCTGAAGAAACTTCAGGGCAGCTTGGAAGCATAACTCGTTACTTTCAAAGCCAAATCCAGAGCTCTACAGGAAATAGTATAACATCTATTAAAGACTCTTCTGACAACAACTAACAGATAGCCATATCTGTTTCTAAAAACAAGAAAGTAGACCAGTTATAAACACAACCTTAAGATGATCACCATAATTTCTAAGATCTTTTGCTTCTTTCAGAACATTAGCAGCAGTCTGAATGGAAAAATTGGCTCTTAATGAACTTGAAGCAACATCTTTGAGCTCATGCTGTTCAAGTGTGCTACACCCAGTACTATTGCACGCCCCTTTCTTTTTACCAGCAATCCCCAATTTGCTCAATGCCTTCAATGGACCACTATGGCCAGAAGCATCAGGTGGAGATTCAATGCAAACACCTTGCTGCAGTCCCTCCAGTAAGGAATCATGAGTAGATATTTGTTGTTTGCCGTCATCATTACAACGTAAAAATGACATTGACTTCCCACTTCTCATCTCTAACTGCAAGGAATCAGCTTTATCTCCTATCTTAGAATCCTGCACCAGCTTCTGTGGCGGAGAAGCCAATTTGTTAGTCTCATGTTCAGCATTTAATCTCCCATCTGACAAGTCACGCTCATTTTGTTTTTGAAGATCGTCCCTCAAACTGCCATTTGACAGGTTTCCTAAAGATCCCCTCCTGCTAATCTGGTTCTTCTCATTCTTCTCAACAGAACATCTATCAATCTGCATTGCTTCATGACTGACTGCAACATGGTCAGGATCGACCACCAAGTCATGCCTTTGCTCCTTAGTTTGATAAACAGGCTCCTTCTTCAATAAGAAATCTATGGCCTTTACCTTGTCTCTGTCAAAGTCAGAAGCAGAATCCATGTCACTATCCTTAGTCCGCAAAATAGAACTATTCCCTTGCTTCTGAGGAAACAAAGTGCTGCCAGCATACTTCTTGTGTGCCCTGTTCTCGTAAGAGCTAGGACTTGAACCATGCTTTTCCATGTGAAACTCACCATTCTGTGAATAATCACCATTTCTATCTAGAAGACCAATTCCCAATCCAGATGTTGGCTTGGCATCATCAGCAAACTTGTAATTAGCACCTCTTTCTCTGTAATCTGCTGTGCCAGACATTAGAGACTCGGAATTATAGCCCCCTGAAACTTTCTCTTTCTTTATCTTCACAGGAATTCTGTTACCACCACTGGCTTTCTCCTCCCTGCTTTTTCCGGCAGCCTCAATCACTAGAAAATCACCAGTTGCAGCATCACCTTTACCTCTAACATCACTTCCTACAGATCTAAACTTCACTGAGCTGGACACCCTCATAGGGGATGAGGAAACAGATTCTACGGGCGAACCTTTCACTTCTTCAATGTTTCCTTTCATCTTCTGAGAACCCGATACTTTTGAAGAGCTAGAAGCTGCAGCTAGTGGAACCTGTTCATGTCTTCCATTGCCTCTTGTCAAATCATGATCAGATTGAAGCTTCTTTTTGGCTTTTCTCCGTTTCTGGTCTTTATCTACTTTGAAATCCTCAGCACAATCAGCAAAATCACTTCCAAACAAATCTCTCATGACCCTGATTTCTTTTTTGGACTTATTGTTGCCATCGCTGCTACAGGACTCCTTTAGCGCAGTCTCCAATTTCCACAGCTTCTTTTCCTTTCTAAGAACGTTATCACCAATCTCATCAGGTAAAACCTTCAAGTTCTGTGCTGACTGATGACATTTCCTATCACAGTTCCCATCATCCATGTTATCGTTAAATTTCCGCTTCCTACGGGAGTTGCTACCTTCACCTCTCGAATCTACCGATGCACTACCTGCAGAAACCTGAGGTTGATCTCCAAGAGTCTTTATGGAGACCAATATTCTTTTTCTTGAATCTTGCTTTGCCTCCCTTGGGGAAAAGGATTGAAGATGCTTATTCTTCCTAATATCTGTAGATGATCCTGGAGTCCTTGAGCTAAGATCCATTCTCCCAAGTTCAGCAGCTGGATTTTCTCGTTCGGCAGCATAAATGGATTTATCTGGCTTATTTCTTTTAGAGTGTCCGGACTCATATTGATCAGGCATCCTCTTACCCTTCACCTTTATTACTTTAGCGACCCCTGCACATCATGAATTATAAAAGAAGGGAATAAGTAAATTACATAATTCCACAGAAAAATCTGACGACCCATAAAAAACTGCCACGGTTTTACATCAATACCTCCATTTGCACTCTTTTGCTTCAATGTAGATAACTGCTTCTCCACAACCACGATGCTTGACTTGCGTGACTGAGGCAAATCACATCTCTTTAATGTTGAATCAGAAGGATGTTCACTCATGTCACTCACGCTTCTGCTTCTGCCAGGCTCTGAGAACTGGTTCTTCTTGGGGTTGGGAAACTGAACAGTCCTGTTGCCTGATTGCAGAGCATCCTTCAGACTATGTTTAGTCTTTCCTAGACCATCTGTGGCTTGGCCATTCTGGTTGCTCTTGCCAAGGGATTGATCGTTCGTAGAAATGACTGCTGATGCAGATCCATTCAAATGACTTAGAATATCGGGAACTGGAGCATTAAGGGCCCTCGTGGTCTCATCCTCACTAATGTCACAATGATTCATTCCAGGCCTGCAAGATGATAGAAGTTGAATAAAGTACAGGGGTTTATGAATGAAAAAATTAATTACACCATCAGAAATACTAATTTGTTTGTGATTGTCGGCAATCTAAAAGTTGAATAAAGTACAGGGGTTTATGAATGAAAGAATTAATTATACCATCAGAAATACTGATTTTTTCGTGATTGTCGACAATCTAAAAGTTGTATAGAGTACTTACAGCCAGTCAAGCATGCTGCAGACCCACTTCTCAGGTAGGTCATCAGGTCTCCTACCAAAGGGTAGAAGCCGCCATTTCTGACAAAGATCACAACAAACCCAATCTTCCATATATTGTTGAACCACAGCTGGCTTAGTCTCAACATTGAGTCCATTTTCTGTACCGAGACGCGCAGGACCATCTTTTACCGATACCCCAGACACAGACGTATTTCCACCACTAAATCTATCCTTGGATTTATTCAAGAGAGTATCATGCACCACCGGAAGATTGCTAGAGTTGGTTGCCTTCTGCCTTTCAGTGGAAGGCACAGCTAAAGATTCCATATGTTTCTCTGCCTCTCCCATATCTATGCTCCCTAATGGATCTTTTGGAGTACCAGAAGACTTAATAATATGCTTTTCTGGCTTTATTTTAAACTTTCTCTTTTTAGCAGGAGGGCTAGCATTACTAGTTCCCTTTTTATCTTGTACTCCACCACCACCAGCAACCTTCGATCTTTCTGTCGATGAAAGATCGGCTGCCCTGCCATTGCTCTCAAGACCCTTTGACTTTTTCTTCACTTCCATTACTGGCATTTCCTTATGATGAGAAATGTCAGTGTCAGTCTGCTTATCAAATGCATCATCCCATCTTGCACGCTCCACAAGCCCAGCCTCAAACTCATCCCTATTTTCACTTAAATGACAATAACCTTTTGAAAGAACAATTTTTTCACCTTTCCACTCACCAATAACTTTCGATTGACCCAAAATCTTGTTTAGGGAGTTTACAGGCCTACATTCTTGCGAATTCTCAGTCAAATTGTTCCTTCCATTCTGCATCTTTACACCAGTCTCCTGGCTAGTAATTGGCTTCGATGATAAATCCTTTACCGAAACCATTATTGATCTGCCTTTCGCCTTATCTTTTTTGTTTACGTGAAGATTTTCAGGTGGATTAGAAGCCGGCCTCTCAACGTCACCAGCGTTTCTAGAATCAGTCAAACGCATCTTTTTGACGTTCCCACTGAATGTCTGCTTGCCATCTATCATCCCATTCTTCACTTTTTTCTTCACTAATGATGACTTAGTGGCCTCAGAATCGACTCCTGCTTCATACCTCTGTCGCATTAAACTTTCATTACCGTTGTCCAATAATGTCTTAATCCCCTCAGACAACTCTTTATCAGCCGGAAGGATGACTGAATGATCCTCTAATATGGCGACATCTTTTCTGCTGCCCGTAGGGAATTGAACAGGTTTACTATCCTCGAAGGATTTTTCCTTTTTTGTCAGGGAAAGCAACTTCTCATGAAGGGGAGATATCAAGCCAGCCTTAGCAACTGGAAAGGACATCATCACCTGTGCCAGAAATAAGTGCAACCAAAATAGACAATACATGAGTCCGGAAAAATACATCATCCATCGACCCACTTAGATAGATTCAATGAACACCAAAGCAAGAGGAACCTTCACCTGAAGAATGCTAGAAGGAGACGCCTCAATAATCTCTCCAGATGATGCTGACAGGTCCTCGCTTTCTCCAGAGTTGCTTTCCGATGAGGTAGATGGAGAATTGTCAAGCCCAAGACCACTGTAAATTGCAGCATTTTTTTGGGCATTCGGATCACAACCCATTTTAAGTCGGACCTTTAGAGTCCGCTGATCAGATTGATTGCCCGGTCTGTTTGAAATTTCTTCTTTCATTGTACTGTTAGGACCCAGCTCAGAGCAAATCACCAAATCTTGCTTCAAAGGATCATTTGGCGGAACGATTGAATTATGCAAAGCCGGTGCATCAGATGCAGTTCCAGGTTTCCCTAAAGGGGACACAGCCGCATGAGCTTTGAAATGCACACCCTGCATGGAAACAGAATCCATAACACTAGTTAGTGCACTATTTCCCAAGTAAGCACATATGTTCCATCTTCCAACCAAAGATGATGAAATAGGAGCTAATCGTCTCCAAACCTCTGTGGAAAAATGATTTGGTGATTTAGCCATGATCTTATTTCTTGGAGGAGTTGGACGAAACCAGATAGAATGCGAACGCTCGTAGGAAGGCAGAAAAGAGCCATACCCACCAAACTTTGCCCCTGTCAAATTAAATACATGTCACACCAATACTTTCAGTCATTGACCTCTTTTCTGCATCTATTTCGTGATTATAACCATCAACATCACTTACCCAAATTCTCTGCAGTAACCCCACCTTCAAAATCTTTCTGGAAATGACCCAGAACATTTTGAATTTTCTCATCCTTTGGTAAAAAATAGCATTCTCATCAGTTTTGCCAGATGTTAAGAGCAAAATGAAAAGCAAGAATCAAGATGAGAACTCCATAATTTTCTAAAGTGACGGGAATTGCTACACGCATCACAAGACATATCTTCTCCATTACAAAAGCTTTCATGTCAGAACAATAAATTGTTTAACAAGTATGGAGTAAGACAAGGCTAGAGCAACTTCACAGTCAACCCAACAGAAGTTCAGTCAAGTTCTCAGTTCTTGATTAGGATAGAACACTCTGGGGAGTCTACTGAGGCTTACAGAAGTGGTTGTATTTGTTGTTGTCTCATTCAGGTGAACAAAGTAAACGGCATGATTGTCATTAAATGGCTACCGACTGCAAGGACTGTCAAGCCCTCACAGACGTGTACAATATATAGAGCATGATTCCCACTATATGGCTACCAAACTGAACTGACCGTAGATATATTCGAACCATGTATTACAATCCCAGCACTCCGAGGTCTCCACATTGGTTTAAATTATGTTCAAGGCTCACTTGTATGTGCATTACAAACTCACAGGAACATCAAAGAAGTTTGCAGTTACCGAGACCTCATCCAAAAGAATGTTTCAAGACAGCACTTCCCAAAAAAGTTTCTTCCAATAGTGATTTATGAAAAGTTTTGGCCTTATTTTTTGTTGAAAAGCCTATAATTCAAGAACAACCATGAAGCCCGCACAAGAGAATCCAGCGTTCTCACTATCTCATGCACACTTTCTACAGTCGACTTTTCCTGTCCATCACTTTGCAAATGATTTTCACTTCCAGCAAAACCAATTCAACTGTACTATCGGCTCGGCCAACGAGTCTCATTTCAAGCGAAAGTTTAGTTCACCAGTTTCCAGTTAAATTAAAAGCCAAACAATTTACACCCTATTGCCGGCCTCCCTTATTCCTTTAAGACAATCAAAGTACTTTCACCCAATTTCCGGTGACACTTGACTGATCAAGCACAAAACAACGCATAATCAGCTTCCTCATAATCTCCACTAACCGAAAATTCCAGCATCAACCAGAATTCCAGTCCGGCCAAAAAACCAAACTTTACTCAAGCAGGCACATCAAAAGGCAAAGGGCTCTTACAATGTAAGAGAGGTCAATATCAGGGTCAATGTTGCTGTCCGCGCCGGCGTCCCCGGCAATGTAATAGCAAGCTTCTCCTTCCTCAAGCTCGGTATTGTTATCATCCATCTCGCACACCGACTTCCCCCACACCCCGACCCACCCTAAAAGCCAGCTACCCCCAAAACCCTAACCCTAATCCCCCCTCCCTGAAATCCAACATCACTCGCAACCCTCCGGACGAAATTCAACCCTCAGAGAAACCGCCAGAACCCGCCACCAATGCCTCCAACGCCCCAATCCGATCGTCCCCCACGCGAAACCCTCATTGAATGTCCGCCAGTAACTCCAATAATTACGACAAAAAAAAAAACACTGAAATTGTCCGACAGTAGTGGATTGGTCGGAATTCACGGCAGTTACGCGAGGATCGGCTGGCCGGAATCGAGGTGCCGATCAGTGATGAACCGGAATTGGAGATTGTTGCGAGCAAGCTCGCGATTGCGAGTTCGAAATCCGTTCGAATTTCTTCTCTCTCTATGGTTTTCGACGAGAACATACAGCAGAGGAGGAGGAGGAGCTGTGCCTATTTTCCTTTTTGGGCCCAAATTATTATTATTTAATTACCTTCTTTCCCTAATAATATTCTCGCATTTATTCCCTCCATTTTCCCTCTCTCTCTTTTTTTTTTTTTTACTTCTTTTGGGACAGTGAAAAAGGGAATATTGATAATTTAACTTCGTTTTGTTTTTCGGTTTTAGTTTCGATTAATATTTTCACATGCACGCGAGTACGATTTCGTGCATGAGTCTCGCTCGAGACGTGTGTCCGATGCTTCTTCCCGCTTCTTGGAATGGTGGCGGATGCGGAGGATTGAAGACGGCGCGTGGCGGAGGAGGCGGAGGAGGAGGAAGGTGAAGTTGGTGGTCGTTGCGAACGACGGCGTTTCGATATTCTAAATCTTAAATGAGATGGATCCGCCATTAAACTCATAAATCTCATTGCATTTTTGAAAAAAATTTCCAACCTACCTAAGAGATGAGCCTATTCGAGGTTTCTTTCTTGATATGATAAGATTTCGTAGTTGCGTCCATCGTTAGTTGCAATATTCATGTCATTTGTGATTGGTTCTATTTAACCATGACTCAATCAGGAGGTTGTGATTGCGAATCCAACTTTAAGAATCGTTAATAAGCTGCAAATTATGGAGATAACTCCCGAAATAATGTCTAGAACTTGTGAATTCTTCTTCTTCTTTTTTGTCGAAGAATGTTAATTCATTCTTAAAACTTTTTAGGTTAATCATATTAGTTATAAGCCTCATGATGATTTTTCAATGTACTCGTTCCGGCTAATTTCGATCAGAAATGATTGACGTAGACATTAGCCCTCTTATGTGGCTTGGCCGGTATTTTTTTTTTATTTTTTGGTCGAAGCATGACAAGTGTCGATTTGGATGATTTTTGCAAATTTTCAAAAAATTCTGAATTTTTTTTATTTTTTTCTTTTCTTGTCCTTCTTTTTTTCCCTACTATGGGCCGGCTTAAAAATGTAAAAAAAATTTCACGTCAACACTGGTTATGTCATGTAAGATGGTCGACATCCACGTTAACAATTCTGGGCAAAATTGATAAGAATAACTACATTAGCAAAATATCAAAAGTTTTCGAACTAAGTTGATCAAATTGAAAATTTGATGTCCGAATTGGCATCCTCATAATAGATTTAGGACTTTTGGGTAAATTTCTCACAATTATGGAATAAACAGAAATGTTTTTATATTCCTAGATGCGAAACCGGATATTTGTAACGCGGGTATCATTGGAATTTATTGAGATGCCATGCGTACTTGAACCGTCTTTGCACGTATAATAATTAAGGAGGATGATTCTCTCTTCTTTAAAGGCATCACAGAGATTCTTTTATTTAGAATTCTACTGATTTTTTTTCCTTTTTTTAATTATTATCTGACACTTAAAAAATGCCGAAATAAATTCAGTGTGCTACAAATTATCTTCAACAAGCACAACACAAATTCAGTTTTAAAGTCGGCATAGATGGGGAAGATTTTGTCAGTGATTCATTCACGGTAAGACAAAAGATCCTTCGATCATGTGATATAAAAAAGTTATAATATTGTTCAAAAATCAATTTTATTTTTTAAGATAAGAATATGCAGGGAGAGAGATGTATTTACAGGCTTTATAAGATAAATACTTAAGGTAATAAGATACTATGGTATCAATTGCAATGAGTTAAGATCAATAAAACAAAATGCACGATAAAGCAAGATGTATCTACAATCCCTCTTGAGAGATTTGGGGATCATGAAAAATATGAAGAATCTTCAAGATCGGTGTCTACCATCTCTCATCAAATATAGGGTGACATAAAGGAAGTTCGGATACAAATTTCAAAGAAAAGCACTCGAGTGGATGTGTTTTAGTGAAGATATTAGTAGTCTGATCAATCATTCATAGGAAAAGGTCGGGCGGACTAAGTAGCAACGAATAAGTGTGATTGCTGACGTGATAAGATTCACATTTGAGCTTGACTGTTGATGCGGGAGAAATGCATTCAAACCTCATGTGTGTGGAGACTAGGGGTGATCGGTTTCCGGTCCGATCCGGTTCCCCTCAAAAACCGGGAACCGAACTAGTGGTCCCGGTTCCCAATTTGTCGGAACTGGGAACCGGACCGACCAACCCGGGAACCGGACCAGACCGGACAAAAAAAAATGTAACCTAAATTTTTCTCTAATTGTTGCAATCAATAACATTACAACTTCAACATTCTTTACCAAAAAAAAACGTTACAACTTCAACATCTATATAAAATGACTCCTAGAAGCAAAAAATAAGAGACCCAAGGATCCGAAAGAAATTCACGGACCAAATTAAGAAAAAATAATTAAAAAAAGGACCGGTCCAGTCCGGTCCTAGGAATCGGGAACCGAACCGCCCGGTCACCGGTTCCAATTTTAGGAACCGGGAACCGGACCGGACCTCTATATGTAGCATCCCGAAAAATGTATATATAGTTTCCAAGAACCGTGACTATGTATTTGCGAGACGTTGTTGTTAACAGAAAAAAAAAAGTAATTGAGGTTGGTGTTGAAATCCTGAAGGAACGTCCACTGAGAATAGCCATCTAAGACCATCGAAGGAAAAATCTATAAACGTAGAGGCAATTCACCACTTAACTAGTTCTAATAAATCGAGAAATAAACAAAATGGATTAGACAAGCTGACTTGTTGTGAAACACATTCACAATGAATAATAGCGAACTCGACCAAATTCGGAATTCGCACGAGCGAGGCCAAGAATCACAACGGGACTCTATAAACCATGACACAAAAATACTTTGCTGCAGTACAGTACTAACCCAACGCCACATTGGATCATCACGTGAGAAGCCGTAATTATATGAGTGAGATAAGTGCATTATCAAGAAAGGAAAGAAAGGGACGATATCCAAGGAAATTGAGGTGGCAGAACATGGGGTTAGGTGGAATACAATGCAAGGGTACAATAAGAGAGGAGATATGAGGTGGCAGATAGTGGGAAGAGAGATTGTCATGCATGCACAAAGGAGAGAAACAGCTAAAGGACATCTGGCGATGAGGTTTACACCTCACCCGAGCGGTTCATGATGGAAATTTACGGGGAAGTGGAGACAACCATTCTCCTTGGCCTCGCTAAGATCGACAAACCCACGAAAGAAAAAGAAGAAGTGAGTAGAAGAGACTCCTTCTAGCTCTCGGGAGAGATCGTCCAAAGATTGCTCCGAACAGTGAACCAGGCAAGTGATTCATTCCCCTCTCGCTCTCCTTCGTTCCAGTACGTTGTTCGGCCATGAAAAACCATCGACACCAATTTAGTGGGTAGGTGTAATTCCCTGCATTGTCGTATGTTTCATGATGTGTTACGATCCTAGTTGATAGCTAGGGACGATGAAGAAGAAAGGACATCGGGGTTGTATTTTATTGTTCATGTGGTGAGGCATATGGTAAACAATCGCTTAAAGAAGAGAAGAGTGTTGACGGATCTAGTTTGGCTCAACGTGGATAGCTCGGTGGGAGGTAAGGCTATCGTTAAATCATGCTAAGTGGATCAAAGTCGAAGCGGGTCCTGGATGACGAGGAGAATGGATAGTAAAGTTGCAGGGGCCGCGGATATAAAATGCATGTAATATGAATGATTAGGAACTAGTAAAGGCTCCACATAAGATTAAGGGTAGCTCGATGAATTATGTCATTGAATATTGAGCGTGGAGCATTTTTTTTAGTGCTGTTGTTTGTGTTTAGTTGTAAACCATAATTTAGTGGGAGAGTAGATCTTGGTCGAGTAAGGTGGAATGGCCGTGGACTTTAGCATCGAGTGGAGGTATTCGACGACCATTGTTGGTCTTAATATATTTAAATAATTTGCTGCTATCTTAAATTAAGTGGAAAGAAAATAATATATTAATTCATGTTAGTCAGATGATGAGTTATGGTATAGAGTTTCAAAACCAACGTGAGAACTACGAGATTAAAATTGACGTAATGTGCATTTGAGACCCTCTTACGAGTCCTACGAACACGTCAAAGATGGTCTTTTTGCGGTAGAATTCTATTAAGCATGTGGTGCATTTTAAACGGAGCATGTGTGATATATGAATCTGCTGTGCATATTAAGTTGGTCATGTGTCGCATATTAACTCATGCAATCACGCTCATTTACATGCATTATTTCATGCACGTGGTGAAAGAAAGGGATTGGAGGGGCCACGGATTAAAAGAAAAAAGTTATAAATAAATTCCTCGAGGGAGACGAGACGCCTTGGCTAGTGATGCCAAGAGGACTGCATGGTAACTTACGCGAAGCCTCGGAGTGAGGACCTCAAGGTAGGAGTTACCTTGAGGATCGGCATTAGAAGCCGAGGTATTGAAAATCTTGAGTCGGTAGTGAGACTCATGCGCGAAAATGGTAAGTGAGTTGCATGGGAGTATATGCATTCATCCACATGCACACCATAAGCATTACAATGAATTAACCATTACTTTAATTGAGTTTTTGTAGACTGGCTTATCCATGGATTTGAATTAATGTGTTGAACTGAACGAGTGCAAGAGTGGTTTAATTCACTTGCTAAGTATACTTACACTTGTGGTAAATGTGGTTTTAGACTGACAGGTGGTTAGTATTGTTAGAAGACCGCGAGGTTAGTATGGAGTCGCGGCATTTTGGAGCTTGGGATCGACCGATAGTAGTGGTCCATGTGTGATCGGGCTAGGTGATTTCCTAGGTCATGTATATATTTTCTGAAAGGCCGATGTAATCATATAAACTAATGGCTATTGATAATCTAAAGTACCTGACGTTATGTGAAATTTTAGCAATTTCGATTTCTTGCCGTCTCTTAGTAACACATATAAACTTCCGCTGCATGAAAATAAATAAATAAATTTAAAGAAAATTTGACGTAGTGATCTGGGGGCCACGACTCTGTCGGTAGCATTCGAAGCAAGATGCTACACTATAAAACCGGGAACCGGACCACCGGTCCCGGTCCGGTCCGGGCGGTCCCGGTTCAGGTGGTCCAAGTTGCGCACCCCTAGTGGAGATCGGTGCATAAATCTCTAACATTTAGGATGAGTTTTGGATGAACACGTATGTCTCAATATAGATAATTAAGAATATGTCTAACTTTTAGTTTTGATATCTACTTCATCTAAATCTTGCGAAAGACATACTTTGACATGTGGATTCACAGATATTTCTTCCATGATTTTTTGAAACTTAAGTAACATTTTAAATTTTGGGGAAAGTTACTTTTATTTAAGGAATGTTTTCTTTAAATAAACTTTTGACAAGTAATTCCATTGACGCTCTTAATATGTCAAAACTCAAAAAAAAAAAAAAAAAACGTTCCGAGCATATAAGAATTAAGCAGACTCTCGTTTATCTTAAGCTCTCCATGGAAATCCCAATCCTTTACGTTAAAGTTTAAAGTGAGCCATGGTTTAACTGACCTTACATTTGCATATCTCATGTCAATTTAGTGTTATTATTTAGCAGACTTGAAATCAAATTATGAAATTGAATAGACCCGGTTTAAATGAACCTGCCTCACAGGCCTGCCCAAACCCACTCGGCAAAAGTAGAGTATGGGTGGACCCTTCTCGACTCGAACAAAGAAAGATATGTTCAACCCTAACTCAAAATTTTTGAGTTTGGTTCGAGCGAATGTAGTTTTGACCCGGCTTGATCTACGGTAAGAAAAAATTGCTTTTTGTACGTATCGTGTTTGAAATAATGAAAGATACAAATTTGCAGTCTTGTTAGTCGGTATATGATAAATATACCAAGAAAAATGCACAATGTATACGATGACCTATCTTGATCTTAGAGGATCAACATGAATAGTGCAATGACCAGATATTTTGTTGGCAAATGCCTAGACACGACCGATGAATAATAGTACCATGTTGGTAAGCAATCGAAGTGTTTATCATCAAAAGAACCCAAATAACCACTTCAATCAAAGATTTTAATCTAGAAGAAGAAGGATGACCTAATTAAAAATGCCAAGTTTCAGATGATACTATGATAGCACGACTAGCAAAAGAGTTGGGTATGTTTAAGAAAATGAGTTCAAAGAGGCATCCTGCTCCACGACCAGTTTCAGTTGTCTGTCCCGTCCGTGGATCCTGTACTTGACAACCATGAGAGGAGAAACGAATATTAAAGTCAAATTCACACAATTGTCCTACTCAAATCAAATTCGAAAAGAGTTTGGGAACCATAAAAGTGTTACGTAAGGATAATGTGGATATAAAAATGTTTCATGTACGATTGACTTGCATCAGAGAATTATTAGTTGTGTTAATGATAGGTGTATGTGAAGGAGAGGACTTTGACCGAAACATATTAGAATTAGATGTCATATGCTTAGAGCAAGCTAAGTCAAAATACCATAAATATAATCTACATGAAATGATAGACATAGTAGGAAAGGAAGATCAGCTGGGAAAAGCACACCACAAGTGCCAAAACTTGTGTACGGCGTGCACTTTAGTGCTAAAATTTTCAAAACGTTCATTTTAGTGTCAAATTTTTTGAAAATTATTCACTTTAATGCCAAGTTCCATCTGAAGCATACGTGGCTCGTCGGAAAGTCTAAAGGACGACGTAGCTAAATTCACCCAAATATAAACCATAAATTCCCAAATTAAACCCTAAATCCCTAAATTCAATCATAAATTACAAATCTTAAATCCCAAAATTACAAGCCCTAACCCATGGCGATGAGAGAGGGATGGCGGCGAGCGAGGGATAGCGGCGAGCGAGCGAAGGCAACGAGCGAGCGAAGAAAGGCGACGAGCGAGGGAGGGCGATGAGCCAGCTATGGCGGCAAGCGAGGGACGGCTGTGAGAGAGCCATGGCGACGAGTGAGGGATGGCGGTGACTCCACGAGTGGACTTCGGTTTCCACGGCCAACCTAAGACCAACGACGATGTCGTTTTTCATTTTCACTCTTGCACAAGCCACGTTGGAAGTTCACCGTGGCAATTACTTCTAAAAATTTGTCACATAAGATAATAAAGCAAATTGAAAAATCAACGTAATTCATTTGGCTATATTTTGGCCGAATCGGCACTAAAGTGCATGATTTTCTCCGAACTTGGCACTAATGTAAACTTTTTAAAAGTTTCGGCACTAAAGTACACGCCGTATACAAGTTTTGACACTTGCGGTGTGCTTTTCCCAAGATCAGCTAGAATTACTAAATTCTCAAAGAATGGAATGAAGATCCCCTAATGAAAGAGGGACAAATAATCTGTTGGGAGAAGCCTTGGTAATAGCAACATTGGCAGATAGATATGCTGGTGAACCTTGGCTTCAGAATTGATTGTTCGGCCTACTAGGTTTCTTAGGTCATAATTCATGGGTACCCTAGAAAAAGTTTAATTCCATTTTTTTTAACTTAGGAGCTAAAATCCAAAATTCAACTGAGGCCCTTTTACAAGATTGAGTCATTTTGAATAAAATTGGGTCAAGATGAAAATTTAAAATATTAGAAGACAATGTCACAACTCATAAAAAGTGAAAAGTAAAAATAAATTGACTCAAATTGAATTTTTTAGGCCCGATTCGAGATTATGCTCATGAAAGAACAAGTGACCCGAATTGGATTTTTATGAATTTGCGATGGCCAATATGAAAATAAATTTAAAATAAAAATATTAACTAATTTTTTGTATTTTTTTCCTTAAATGTTATTTTTCCAGAATTTTCAAGTATTTTTGTATTTTTTTAAAAAAATATTGAAAAATATGAAAAATTATTTTTCGTTCAAAAATGGTTGCCTAGGCTTGTCCAAGGCTTCCAAAGTTGATTTTATAATTTTCTCATTTTTTCTTGATTTTTTATGAATTTTCGAAAAATAAAAGTGCTAAAAAATACTAAAAACATGAAAATTTATTTTTTGGTAAAAATTGATTCCTGAAGCTTGGCCAAGGTCACCAAATTTGAGTTTTTAATTTTATGCATTTTTATGTATTTTCTACTAAATTTTTAAAAGGAAAAAGTGATTAAAAATCAGGTGTCAACACTCCTCAAGGATTAAGATTATGAAATTTTGTATCATCCAGGTAAGGCTAATAAAGTTGCAGACACGCTGAGTCGAAAGTCAGCGATTGCACAAATGCTTGTCTATGAGTGGCGTCTATTGGAGGAAGTGCGAGATTCATATGTTAAGTTGGAAGTAAGTCGTCTGTCAAGTCTGATGACTACGTTGAGGTTTAAACCGGAAGTGCAGGCTAGAGTGAAAGCCTTGCAATCGTTAGACCCTACAATTCAAAAGATCCTTTAAGAAGACTTAGGGAAAAAAAAAAGCCGACTTCCATGTAGCCGAGGATGGAATACTGAAGTTTCGAGGACATTTATGTGTGCTTGCTAATGAAGGTCTAAGAGAATAAATTTTATCGGGAGCACACTGTAGCAGTTATTGTATTCATCTAGGTATCAGAAAGATGTACCAGAATTTCAAGCAATACTACTAGTGGAATGGAATGAAAGTTAACATAGCCAAGCATGTGGCAAAATGTTTGACTTGCCAGCAAGTTAAGGCTCAACACTGTAAGCCTAGAGGATTGCTTCAGCCATTGGAGATCCCTGAGTGGAAATGGAAGTATATCACGATGGATTTCATGATGGAATGCCAAGAAGTTAGAGGGAACATGATTCGATTTGGGTTGTGGTTGACAGGTTAACAAAGTCAGCACATTTCATCCCAATGAGAAAGGACTTTGTTTTGAACAGATATGTTAAACTCTATGTGAGACACATCGTGAGACTTCATGGAGTGCCAGTGACAATCACATCGGATCGTGATCCCAAGTTCACTACCACATTTTGGAAAAGTCTACAAACTGCGTTAGGAACGAAGTTACAGTTTAGTACGGCATTTCATCCGCAGATAGATGGTCAATCTGAAAGGACTATTCAGACGCTTGAAGACATGTTGCAAGCTTGTTTTTAGATTTCAAAGGAAGTTGGGAGAACCAACTGCATTTGGTCGAGTTTACCTACAACAATAGCTTTCAACAGAGTATTAAGATGGCGCCTTTTGAGGCATTATATGGCAGAGCTTGTAGGACTCCTGTTTGTAGGGACAAGGTTGGTGAAAAGAAGATTACTGGTCCTGAATTAGTGCAACAATTGATGGATGCTATCAAACTCATCAGAGAAAGGCTTAGGATAACCCAAAACTTTCAAAAGAGTTATGCTAACAAGTGACGCAGACCGCTAGAGTTCCAAGTTTGGGATCATATTTTTCTAAAGGTATCACCTATGAGAGGAACATCCCGTTTTGGTAAAAAGGTGTTGACATCTGATTTTTAATCATCTTTTCTCTTTTAAAATTAATATAAAATCCACAAAAATTCATAAAATTAAAAAATCAACTTTGGGGACCTTAGCCAAGCTTAGAGAACCAATTTTCATCAAAAAATAATTTTTCATATTTTCAGTATTTGTCGATATTTTTATTTTCGAAAATTCATAAAAAATCAAGAAAAAATGTGAAAATTACAAAATCAACTTTGGAAGCCTTGGCCAAGCTTAGGCAACTATTTTTGAGTAAAAAATAATTTTTCATATTTTTTGTATTTTTTTAAATATATTTTTTATAAATTAGGAAAATATTTAATAAATAATAGCATTTCAAGCCACAAAAATACATAAAAATTGTTAATATTTTTCTTTTAAATCCCTTTTCATGTTGGCCATCGCAAATTTAAAAAATCCAATTCGAGGTCGTGTATTCCTTCACGAGCATAATCTCGAATCGGGCCTAAAAAAATTCAATTTTAGTCAATTTATTTTCATTTTTCACTTTTAGGAGTTGTCACATTGTTCTCTAATATTCCAAACTTTCATCTTGGCCCAATTATACCCAGAATGACTCAATTTTACAAAAGTGCTTTAATTAAATGAGCTTAAATTCAACATGCGGTAGGTGTGTCGAAAATTGTGAGGAGATTTGGACATAAAGAAATATCTTTTTTAAGGACTAAATTGTAAATACTTAAAATTCAAAGACTAGAGTGTAAATACCTAACTCTTGAAGGATTATCTTGCAAATAACAAAAAGAAGAGTTAGTGGAGAAATTAGAATAGAGAAGGGAAGATGGAGAAGAGGAGATGGAGAAGAGAAGATTGAGAAGAATGGATGGAGAAAATAAGATAAGAATAGAGAATGGAAGATGGAGAAGAGAAGATGAAGAAAAATGGATGGAGAAAATAAGATAAGAATAGAGAAGGGAAGATGAAGATGAAGAAGAGTTAGTGAAGAAATTAGAATGGGAGATAAGAATAGAGAAAGGAAGATGGAGATGAAGAAGAGTTAGTGGAAAGATTGAGATAGAGATGGAGAAAGAAAGATGAAGATGAAGAAGAGTTAGTGGAGGAATTAGAATGGGAGATAGAGTTAGTGGAAAAATTAGAATGGGAGATGGATGAATAGGTTATAAAAGGAGGAAGAAGTGAGTTTGAGAAGGGAATTTTTTGGAGAGAAAATTTTGGACATTTGAGAGGGTTTTGGAAGATTGAAGAAAAATTTGAGAGAAAGAAAATATCAAAAAGAGATAGAGAATTTTGAAGATGATGGGAGTTTAAAGCTAGAGGGTTATCATCGTCAATTTCTTCATCGATCAACATAAATCAAGAATTCATCCCAGATTTGAAGCTAAGTGTCCCTCTACTCTCTTTGATTTTTTAGTATAAACTAGCTCAAATTTTCTACTCTTCTCCCATTTCCCCATATTTGATTTCAGACATGAACCAATTATATCCATCAAGCACTTCTCATAATGCCATTGAAGCTAAGTGCTTCTTTCATTGTTCTAATTTTTAATGTGAATTAAATTATATTTGCTCCATTACTCCATTTCTTCATATTTTTATGTCAGGTAAAGGACAATTCCAAGTCAACGGTAAATCCCATGGAGGTGTAAAATTGGCGCTGACGAGCTCTTGAGTGCCCATTAAATTTTCAATTGATCCGTCGATGGATTTCGGCTCGAATTGTCAAATCAATTCGTTTTATTTTAAAGAATTTAAACCTCAGAATGTGAAGGGCAGAGCCCGCTCACTGGAGGTCATTTTAAATTTCTGCAATTTAAATTCTTGCACCTTAAACCCCAAAGAAGAGGGCCAAGCCAAGGCTAAGCTATCCATTGGTAGTCTTTATTTATTGTCATTTACTTCCTGTAATTTAATTTTTGAATCACTAAACCCCAAAATGAGTAGCTCGCAGCACTGCACAGAAGTCGTTAACTCACTCCCTCTTTCGGCTTCAGGGAAATACTTAATATTTTGAAAATGCAAAAAAAAATGTCACTCACGTATATTCCATTTAAAAAAGTGAAAATACAAAAAGAGAACACTCTACTAGAGCCTTAGAAATAAACCAAGCCTAAGTTGCCAAATTAGGATATCCATAAAATTAAGGTACTGAAAGGGCATTAGTTTTAATTAACTAGTGTAACCAAGTTCCCGAACTCATAATCTCTGGTTTGTAGAAGTAATTTAGTTCTCCCGCTAATTTACTTAGGTTTCTAATCAACCTACCAAAAATGATTAGTGGCGACTCCAAATTTTAAAACCATTTGAACAAAAAACCAAAGTCACGATTTGGTAGAACTTGGGAGAGCTCGAACTAGGTTAGTTAATTTAATCAATTAATCTGGTAATCCATTAACCTAAAAAATGAATTTTAGGTCGCGAGATTGTCGCCTTGCCGTAAGTCTTTCGCTTCAATTTGTTAGCCTTTAGAGTAGATAGGCTAAGATTTAAACTCACGATCCATGTGCATGTCTATGTGACCTACATGGTATTTTTCATGGTGAAAGTAAGTTTTCTAACTTCATCTTGTATTCATTTTTGGTCGGTCCATATTAAGTGTCAATTAAATTTTGAACTTAACATCATGACCATTTTTCAAATGAAAATAAAGTCAAATTGGTGACCCATTTTTGAAAAAAAGAAAAAAATAAAATAAAATAAATTAATTAATGTGAAAAATCCCTTAGGGGAATTTTTGTTGACTAATGAAAGAATTTGTTACAATTTTTCTTAATGCTTTAATGAATACAAGATTTTCCTAATAAATTTATCCCTGCAAATTCATTTTATCACATTTTTCAAGTCGTAAAATCTACCAGAAAATCCTTTTTGAGAAATTCAACCACATTTTTCTAAGAAACTTTTCTCTAATTTCTCATAAAATTGAAAAAAATGATCTAGGATCATGGACCGACCTTTCTTAAATCATATACTAATTATTTCTCTACTTTTACAGGGGATCATAGGTACCTCGGGTGGGAGCAAAATCGGGTTCCGTAATACATCAGGAATAATCATCAAGAATATAAAAGAATGGAAATTACTGATGCCTTAGCCAATTACCCTGGGGGCAAGTAAAGAAGTCCCGGAGACAGAATCGTGTCAATCAATCAGCACGTATGGGCCATATATTCTGATGAGACAGTGAATGTATCTGGCAGGCTTGGGGATACGCTTAATGTATTGAGAGGGGGGTTTTTGTATTTTTGTCGAAAAAACATTAGCGGTGTAATCAAGAACCCATGAAGCATGTATATTAATCTGACATTACAACGCCTTCTTGATTAAATCAACTAAAGGCTTGTTTTTTAACTCCCTCGGATTCGAACCACGTGAAAGATATTAGAGGAATGGTATTTTATTAATGGGCAAGGCCTACAATCATTCCACCCAAAGCTACAGGCGACCGACACGAACAAGTGGACACCGAAAGAAAATAGCATGAGCGAAGTAGGGGCACGCAACAGGTGGTTTGATTCATTTATTGGCGCACTGACTGAGTTGTCATAATTCACGTGACCAACTCACGGGTTTCGACGTGGCTAGTGGGGTCCGCTGTCGAAAGATTCTTTAATATTCTCAAGATCATTGTCTACAGCAGCAAGCAAGAACATCAAGGAGAACGTCAAACCTCAGCGTTTCCAGTACCTCAGGTCATTCATGCTATGCGGAAGAGAAGACATGGCGAAAAAATAAAAGCATAGATATGCGAAATATTTCCTTCATTTCATACATCAACGAGTTTTATAACAACTCACTCGGGAGGAAAAGTAAAACCGAATTGAGCCCTGACAAGCATTACAAAAGAGCTCAGCTGGCTTTCCATGAAATTAATGCTATTGTCACGACCCTCCCGAGATTTTCCGAGATCCCGAGGGAGTTAATGGATTGCTAGGCCCATTTTGGTATCCGGGCTTAGCTCGGGCCCTCCCAGGCCCATACCAAATCGCATCAGGAAGATTAAAATCGAAGTTGACCTTAGTGTGGTCGGGTGACATGTGCATAGTGTGCATGCCATGGGAGTCGCCACCAGTCATTTATTGGAGGGTATGACTGGAAACCCCATCGAACGATTGGGAGAGATCGCTCGATCCTACGAGAACCAGAGATCTAGATTCGGGGACTTTGTTACGTCAATACTGCTATCGACGCCCTTTCGGTACCTAAGTTGAACGATTTCCTAATCTAAAGAGTTTATGCAGGCGAGATTGGGTAAGGTAGGCTCTAGAAGTCTAATGGGTTCATGCGAATGGGAGTATCTATCCTATCAATCACAACCATAAAATAAATGCGCAACTAGAGAAATCACGTCGAAATCAGTCAATACAAATAAAAAGAAGTTTGAAAAGTCTAGGGAAGCGCATCAATTTAGTTCCAGGATGGTTCGGGGTGATTTGGAATGGTTTGGGTCAGACTGACCAGAGGGGCAAAATGGTCATTTTGGAAAGGTCAGGAACTCAAAAACGTGAAATTAGGTCAAACCAGTTGAATGTGGTTTTTCCTTAATTTTCACAATTTTTGGAATTTTGTCGGATTTTCTAGGATGTTTTAGAATTTTCCTAGACTTTTCTAAGAATTCCTAAGAATTTTCCTATTTCTTAGAACATTTTTTTTATATTTTTAGGGATTTTTATTATTATTTTTTAATTTTTTTAGAATTTTCTATGATTTTTAGGGATTAGAACATTTTCTATATTTTCTGAATTTTTTATTTTTATTTTTTACATTTTTTTTATTTTTCCAAACACTTTTTATGTGTTCTAACAATTTTTTCAAATTTTTTTTAGTTCCTGCGAATTTTTATAATTTTTCTATTGATTTTTATTTATTTATTTTACTTTTATTTATTTTCCTATAATTCCCAATTTTTTTTTAAATTTTTACAAGAATTTCAGAATTTTATTATTTTTATATATTTTTTATTCTATTTTTGTATTATTTTTCCTACTTTTTATTTTAATTTCCTATTTTTCCTAATTTTTTATGTTAATTGTTTTTCATTTTCACTTATTATTTATTTATTATTATTTTTAATTTAATTATATGGACTAAAACGGCACATTTTTTAACTTTTCTAGATTTTTTTAATTTTTCTAATTTTTATTGATTTTTCTCGGATTTTTTTATTATTTTATTTATTTATTTTTAATCTTAATTTAATTCTCCGGACCGGGTCGGGTTGACCCGGCCCAAAAACCCGAAATGAACCCTAAACCTAAAACGACGCCGTTCCTATTTCATTGCGTTTTTTTTTTATTTTTTTGTTGTTTTTATTATTTGTTATTTGATTTTCTGGATTTTTTATTATCTTTTTTTTAAAAAATTATGTTATACGGACCGGGTCAAAGGGACCCGACCCACTGACTAAACCCGGCCCAAGGTTCGAATGAACAACCCAACACCTAAAAACGGCCCAAGGTTTCGAATGACAACTCGCCACGTGGCTAGTCCACAGACGTCTGATCTTCCTAAAGGCATCTACGGTCACGATCTGACCTAACGACTAAATCTCGACCGTCGATCTAAACCACCAAATCCAACGGCCGACGCTGAAGGGGAGACCAAATTCTGACCATCCATCCCTCATACTAATCCTACGGTCGAGATTGAACTTTTGACTAATTCTAACCGTCCAATCTAGATTATTATTTTTAGAGGATTTAGTCGGCTAATCCCACGTGGCGCTGAGTGTAATGACACGTCGACGCCACGTGAGATTTGACCGAGTCAGCGAAGGCTGACTAGACTTCATCTTCTACCTCACGCATGAACAGAGCGGACGGCCGGGAGACCTCCGGCGACATCTGACGGTGAAATCTCGACTAAACAACGTAAGACCAGTTTCGATCGACTCGACTGGACTCAAAGATCAACATATCCGAAAATTAGTCAAATCACACGGTTAAATCGAAGCAATCGAAACCATAACAGAGGACAAACATGGTAACCCGATCGCACGAAATAGAGCATAACTATTCGATTAAACCTGCGGGGAGCACAACAAGAAGGTCAGAAGACTTACCTGGGATTCTGATTAAGCTCTAAGTTGCCAGATTATCCTAATTGAATCGAGTTAGGATGAGCTAGGGTTCGAAGGCTCGATTCGTGGTTTATGGGCAGAATCAATGCAAAACGAAGACACGAACGTGGTCAGAGGGTTACAAGGAGTAAAACGCACACGAGAAAAAAGAAAATCATAATCAAATCAGAGTTCTGCCATTAGAGGGCAGAACTCGAGCTCGAGCTTATGACTCACTGCTTTAGGCAACGACGAGCACCAAAATCAATGCGGGTCGAATCTCCCGGACTCCAGCAACCTCCTCGAACCTGTTTCCAAGCTTAATCTACTCTCAGTTGCTCGAATTCCTTAGTTGCAGTCCCCGTCTTTTTTCGGCCAAAAAGTCCCTCAAAATGACCTCTTCCGTCCCTTTTTAAACCCAATTCCCGGCGCCCTTAACTTCCCCGAGATCGTCCTGTTGCAATTCCGTTCGAATCTTCCCCCAAATCTCCCTAAAATACCTCGAAATCTTGTCAAATCTCCTCGGTTAGGATCTCCCAATTTTGAGTTATTTTCGCGCGAGGGAGGAGAACCAAACCTGGTTCTATTGACCTCTCGCGGCCGTGGGTTTGACCAGCTTCGACAAACCCGCGCCGGCGACCACTGGCCGTCGGGCATGGCTCAATCGGAGCGGAACATCAAGGGCTTCTCGGCCCACGTCGCCGATTTCGCAATTGTGGCCTGAGGACTTCGAATTTGGCTCGCAAATCTCAACTCCATTCGGCGCAGTTCCTGAGCACTTTGGGGAAGATGACGATGGACGAGTCGGGTCAGGTCGGATCCGGTCCGACCCGACTAACCTGAATCATTTTTTTCTCCAAATTGACCCGCTTAGGCTCAAGATTTCCCGAATTAAATCCCAAAATTGGATTCTATGACATGAAATCCATTAGAAAAATAAGTTTTCATGCTGAATTTCATAAGAATTGGCAGAAAATCCCAATTTTTACATTTGACCCGAGGGACTGATTTGCAAAATTCAAAGCCTTGGGGTCCTTTTTCGCAAAAATTGACGCCACCATCGGATTCAGAAGGTCAAAATCTAGGGGGTGACGTCGCCCTATTTTCAATTCAGTCCCTAGAAAATTTTTAATTTCAGTTTTAGTGATTTGAGGGACTAAATTGAAAAATCAGAAATTGCATTTTGGTCCTTTTTAGCGAAATTGGACAATTCTGAGGGCTTTTGGACTCAATTTTAATTTTGAAAAATAGAGGAGGATGGCGCGACTCTAAAAATTCAAAAATGGAAAATTAAAAAGTTAAAATGTAATTTCTAAAATTATTTTAATATTCGGGAAAATGAAATTTACCAAAAAAAACCTAGATTCCAGACTTTATTTTTCACAATTTTATTCATCAAAATGAATATAAAGTTAAATTAAAAATATTTACTATTTTTTGGTAATTTTCTGGCTTCAAATACTATTTTTTATTAATTTTCTATTATTTTCTTAATTTCTGAAAATATTAAAAATGCAAAAAATAAGGAAAATTATTTTTTGTTCAAAATTGGTTCCCTAGGCTAGTCTGAGGTCCCCAAAGCTGACTTTGCAATTTTTTCACTTTTTATGGATTTTTTATGAATTTTTGAAAATAAAATGCAGAAAAATACAAAAAGTAAGGAAAATTATTTTTTGCTCAAAATTAGTTCCCTAGGCTATGCTGAGGTTCCCAAAGTTGATTTTTCAATTTTTTCACTTTTTATGGATTTTCTATGAATTTTTGAAAATAAAATGCAGAAAAATACAAAAAATAAGGAAAATTATTTTTTGCTCAAAATTGGTTCCCTAGGCTATGCTGAGATTCCCAAAGTTGATTTTTCAATTTTATGAATTTTTATGGATTTTCTAAAAATTTTAAAAGTAAAATTGGCCAAAAATCAAGTGTAAACAGCTATGCCTACATTGAGCGACCTAGGAGTCAAGATCTGCAAGTTTGAAAAACAGGCGAGTACATTTCTCCTTGTACCCGGCTACATTCATCTCGTGGTGTTTAACGGCGAGTTTTAAGTTGTCGATCAGGTCTCTCTCGAAAGCTATATCAGCTGTTAGATCATCGAGCCTCCCCTTCAGCCATTCACATCTAAACTTCATCACAACGTCCCTCGAGTCATGCTCAAAATAAGTTTGATTCAGAGCTAGGCGCTCCACCAGCTTCTCTCTTTCGTGAACCAACGTGAGACCCGCTCATCAGCAGACTTGACAGCCTCCTTGTATCGAGCAACTGAACGTTTTGCAAACTCTAGGCATTCAGATCGATCCTGGTAGCGGGCCTTCACGACGCAGGCCAAGGTGACCGTCTCTTGGGTGTTCCGACAAGCCTCCAGAAAGTTAATGAAGACGCGTGGGTACGCCCTGTATTCCCTCTCCAAGTTGGTGCCTTCGATTGAGGAAGTATTTACTTCCCTGAACAAACCGAGAATTTCAGCTTCGACACTCGGATGATGGGTTATGTAAATATAGCCTTGGCCAAGAAGATGGTAAAGTATTTCCCATTTGAACATAACTTCAGTCGGGAAGATCTGCGTGGGAAGACTGGCCATTATCGTTAAAAGATTAAAGAGATAATCGAGGCAGGCGAGCAGAATACGAAGGTATTATAGGAGAAATCCGGAATAGACTGGCGGGATGCGAAGACAGTAATCCGCTTCGCGTTAAATAGTGACTTCACAGGGGCAATATCTATCGGTCAGATCTCCCTACCGGCCATTCTTTTTTGGTGTCATCTTTATCAGCTCAAATCCCTTGGCACGTCTGCAATCTCGAGCTAAGCAAATTCGAAATCTTTGCTAAAACAATTTTGAGGTGATGTCGCCACTTTGAAAAAGAATAAGGAAAAGATGACTTGAGTGGAAGACACGGCAAACTTTAGCGAAAAAAAAAAGAAGACTTGTCTTCATTTGTGGACCGCGACACATGAAATAGGTGAAAGAAATAACGATAGGAGCCCTACCACTATGGAAAAAAGTTGCAAAAGACAAATCCTGGAGGGAGCGATACAATTGCTGAACCCACGCTCGAATTTTAAAAGGAGATGTTCTCCTGATAATCGTCGTCTACACCCTGAAAAGAGTTTCAGAGACGATCGCTCAGAAAAACCCAAAGAGAGTGAAAATACCAGAAGAGGTAGCAAACCTTGAATCGAAGATGTCTCAACCCAACACCCTTGAGAGTTATTGTTACTTGCTGAATATGGGAGAGGAAGAGTTCGAAGCCATGTTTAGGATTGAGCCCATGGAGCCTGCCCTTCCGCCGACGACGTCGAAGATCTCAATAAAGATATAGACAACAACGGTAAGGGTCAAAAGAAGCGTTACCGTCGCCATACTAAGGAGCAAGTACAAAGGCTTGAGGATTTCTTCAGAACATGCCCTATGCTAGACGGCAAACAGAAAATGGAACTGAGTCAAGAGCTAGGACTTGAACCTTTGCAAATCAAGTTCTGGTTTCAAAATAGGCGAATCCAAATGAAGATTCGTCATGAGCACAACGAAGCCGAGTTTCTAAGAACTGAAAATAAAGACCTCCGAGCGAAAAACAAGATGTATAAAGAGGCTTTTGACTCTTCCACCTGCCCCAACTGCAATAGCCTCCTCACCTTCGATGAAATGCATGATCTGAGGATCGAAAATGCGTGTTTAAGAAGTGAGTTAGACCAGTTTATAACAAGATCGAGTTCTGTTGGAACAGGGTATAAAAAGACCAATGCTACTGGATCAGCATCAATACCTTCCGAGAAAGAAGGGACAAATCACCACCAAGTGGACATTGACAATGATCTTTTCGCCATAATCAACCAGTTCGATATCGGTAAAGCATCAGGGCTGTAAGGCACACGGAGTCTGTATTTCAAAGTTGGTGATCACGGGTCCTTCAACATGGCTAATACATTCCTGATCCGGGATGAAGACAGCTGATCATGGGAGAGCCTGCAAAGGAAGCAGAATTGATCATGAATGAGTGAATGTGTTTTATTTCCTTGCGTGCTGTGTTTTTTCTGCTTTTGTAATGTGTAAAAGCAAAGAGTAATAATCCGACTTCCCCCTATTAAATGCTCGAATCCGCCACCTCACCAACCTCGCGACGAATTAATGGCGAGTAAAAATCTGCATAAACCTGAAGGGTAACTCCATATCGTTTCAATTTACCCTCGAATTTGCTCCAACTTTAAATTCAACCCTTTCTATTTTCAGGAATTTGCAAAATGTCCCGAGAACACAATCATACAGAAATGCGAAATCCCCTTGTTGAACGAAACTGGGGGCAAATTGATTCATAGATATCGCTACTCAATAGACAACTTCGAATGAAGAAAATACGAACGAAAGACTCGTGCGATCTCAAAGAAGGGTAATTTTATATCGTTCCAATTTACCCAGGATTATCTCAAATTCTGAAATACCTTCTTCCGTCTCAATAGAGATTGTAAGCTGCCTTGAAAAGAATCGAGACATGGAATTGCAAGACCAAGTCACCTCAAATATCAACATTTAAAGGCGAACCTCCACGAACGCCTACGGTCTTGTGGACCGGATGGCATGGGGAATGACAGTAGTCCGAAACATCCCGAGTTCGATCCCCAAGGTTGGGAAATGTTGTAAGTATTGTAAATGAATAATACAACCTTTTGCACATTTCTTTTTGCAGAAGGAAATAGAAACGCTAAACGAGCGATTCCAAAATCGATACTCTACTACAACCTTGGCTCTAATGATGAAATGCCCACCGAAAGTGGAGACAAACTCAATCCGGTGAAGCTAATAAAAGGAGTCACGCAAAACATTCAAGATGAAGGGTAAACCAGTATCGTTCCAGTTTATCCCTTCTAATACTGGCTAACACATCTCCTTTCCTTTTTTTACAGGAAATATTTATACTAACATTTAACATATTGAACGAGACAACCCCAAGTGGTAAAATTATGATCATCCGAAAAGATCCATTCTGATCAAAATGGGGCAAATTGATGACAGACCCTGAATTGAAAATGGGGCAAAGTCTGAGATAAGCTACTCCTCAATTTAAGGGGTAGACTTCGCGATTTGTTCGATCCGTTCACACGTCCAGAGGCAATTCAAATCCTCTCATTGTTGAGAATTTTCTTCCATACCTGCTTATTTCACAAACATGTATGATGCCAAAATTGCCACATTCGTATTGTGCTTGCACATGCTATGATTCATGCATGACTTGTTTAATTTGCCGATTCTAACTTGGAGCATGATTTACACATGATGCATCGAATGTGTAGAATGGGGCATGACAAGATGATGAAAGACAATCCCATTTCTATACACGTCCTATATCCACAGCGAGCTATGTGCCAAATAGATTCCGCATTCCCCAAAGCAATGGGTTTTCTCGCGAAAGGTACGATACCGAAAGGAATGAGGCATTCATTTCTCCACCCTAAACACTACAGGTGCCTATTAACAACCCATTTGAGCGGCGATTTCATTTCATAACCCCTGTCAAGAACCACCCCATATCGGGGCCAAGTGGAGATTGTCCCAGCGAATGAAGCGAAGTAAACGGTTAGAAATTTTATTGCTCGGACTAGCATCAATTTTCGGGTATGTCTTAGCTTTCAACCTTCTACGATAATTCAAGTGCCTTAGGACGACGAAAAGCATTCATTTCTCTATCCAATATATTCATATCCTTTGCACTGCTCGATTGAGCCTGCGTATTCATTTCTTAAAACCCCCATTGGTGATCGTTGCTCATTCCAAGATGAAGATGGCGCTACCTCAAAGCAGAAAAACTCAGAAGAAGTAAGGTCTACACAGAGTTCTGGAGTCAACTCTTCAAGCATGCTAGACCTTTGATATGTATGTGTATGCGACACAATCTTTGAAAATTCTTTTTCCTAGACAGAATGGAAAAAACAAAAGGCAAAAGGCGGGACCAAAAGAAGAAAAGCCAGTCCCTGTGCATGAAAGAGCAAAGTGCCAGTCAAAAGCAAGGCCAATGCCCATTCGAATCAATATTCATTTTTGAATGCCCTTGAAAACTCAGTGGAAACATACCATCTCCTTCGATAAATCCCCAATGGGACCTGATTGCAAGAGAAAATTTGTTAGAGGAGTCAGTTTGCAAAATATACGTTTGAAATTTATACCGTTTGGAAGCGACAATGGCACCAGCGAAAATATATATCATCTTCAGATAACGATGGTATTCTCTAAGGACTGTTCTAGAATGGCCGAAACTGCGACAAAGACGCGATGATCACCAATGTCAAACCCATCTCATATATCTTCTCGACAAAATTAAGCCTTCTTTAATCCCCAAACCTAACCTACGTTACAACCTGTGAAAGTCTTTTCTGATTAAGGCGATTGAATTAACGTAGAGTTGAAAGATTTTAAGCATCGATCGAAAAGGTACGAGCAAGACTATTTCTTTCTCATTTTTGTAGGGTTCTTGACTTGTAGACCCGGAGCAGATGATGAAAACCTTTTTGTCAATGGCCTTGACTCAAAAGAGTCCCCCTTGGTAAGCCTTGGCCCAGCCTACATTATGGTCATAATCAAGACCTCTAGATCGGCTCGATCGTACCGATTGCGAGATCACTTGGGCCCTTGTTAAATGCGATGACGGTAAAATCGAGTGATTCATTTTCAAATCGTGCAATCAGGATAAATAGCCTTCCTCGAGAGTGAGAAAAAGCCCTTTCGGACTGAAGTCCCACATTCATATTACATTCCAGGTGTTCATACCATGATAACCTTATTGGACAGAATTGGTAATGCAAACTTGATAGAATAGTCATGCATGATAAACATTTTGATTGATTGCATCATGAATTATTACACAAATTGCTTTTAACCACTGCAAATTTTGCTGAGTAGTTTTGCATGAACAGATAAACTCACTGATGAAAATACTTGTACATGTTACCTATGATACTGCTTGACAGATAACACATTCCCGATGTTCGAGTTACCTTTCAAGGTCTCAAAATTCGTTCAGTGATTATTGAACGAACAAGCCTAGTTATTGAGAAACTACTAGGCATTTCTTCGAAATCCTCAGGTAGGTATATCTTCAACCTGAATCCTTTGAGGTAGGTTAAATCGGGTTTGAACTTCTACAGGATCATTGGTCTCCTCAGATCCCAGAATGGTACCCACCAAGGTAAGTTAAATCGGGTTTGAGCTTCTGCAGAATTCCTGGTCTTCCCAAATCCCAGAATGGTACCCACCAAGGTAAGTTAAATCGGGTTTGAGCTTTTGCAGGATTCCTGGTTTTCCCAGATCCCAGAATGACACCTTTTGAGGTAAGTTAAATCGGGTTTGAGCTTCTACAGAATCACTGGTCTTCCCAGATCCCAGAATGGTGCCCACCAAGGTAAATCGGGTTTGAGCTTCTGCAGGATTCCTAGTCTTCCCGGATCCTAGAAAGGCACTCTTTGAGGTAAGTTAAATCGGGTTTGAGCTTCTACAGGATCACTGGTCTTCCCAGATCCCAGAATGGTACCCACGAAGGTAAGTTAAATCGGGTTTGAGCTTCTGCAGGATTCCTGGTTTTCCCAAATCCCAGAATGGCACCCTTTGAGGTAAGTTAAATCGGGTTTGAGCTTCTGCAGGATTCCTGGTCTTCCCAAATCCCAGAATGGTACCCACTAAGGTAAGTTAAATCGGGTTTGAGCTTTTGTAGGATTCTTGGTTTTCCTAGATCCCAGAATGACATCCTTTGAGGTAAGTTAAATCGAGTTTGAGCTTCTACAGGATCACTGGTCTTCTTAGATCCCAGAATGGTACCCACCAAGGTAAATCGGGTTTGAGCTTCTGCAGGATTTCTGGTCTTCCCAGATCCTAGAATGGCACCCTTTGAGGTAAGTTAAATCGGGTTTGAGCTTCTACAAGATCACCGGTCTTCCCAGATCCCAGAATGGTACCCACCAAGATAAGTTAAATCGGGTTTGAGCTTCTGCAGGATTCCTGGTTTTCCCAGATCCCAGAATGGCACCTTTTGAGGTAAGTTAAATCGGGTTTGAGCTTCTACAGGATTACTGGTCTTCCCAGATCCCCGAATGGTACCCACCAAGGTAAGTTAAATCGGGTTTGAGCTTCTATAGGATTCCTAGTCTTCCCAGATCCTAGAATGGCACCCTTTGAGGTAAGTGAAATTGGGTTTAAGCTTCTACAAGATTCCTGGTATTCTCAGATCTTAGAATGGTACCCTTCAACACCAAAAAGTCCTTCTTACAGGCACTAAGTTCTTCTTACAGGCACCCAAAAGTCCTTCCTATAGGCACCAAAGTCCTTTCTACAGGCAACCCAAAAGTCCTTCTTACAGGCAACATAAAAGTCATTCCTACATGCATCAAAATCTTTCTTATAGGCAACACAAAAGTCCTTCTTACAGGCACCAAAGTCCTTCCTACAGGCAACCAAAAGTCCTTCTTACAGGCAACCCAAAGTCCTTTCTACAGGCAACCCAAAGTCCTTCTTACAGGCATGAAAGTCCTTCTTACAGGCACCAAAGTCTTTCCTACATGCAACCCAAAGTCCTTCTTACAGGCAACCCAAAGTCCTTTCTACAGGCAACCCAAAGTCCTTCTTACAAGCAACACAAAAGTCCTTTTTACAGGCAACTCAAAGTCCTTCTTACAGGCATGAAAGTCCTTCTTACACGTACCAAGTCTTTTCTACAGGCACAAAGTCCTTCTTACAGGCACTAAGTCCTTTCTACATGCACCCAAAGTCCTTTTTAAAGGCAGCCCAAAGTTCTTCCTACAGACACCAAAGTCCTTCTTACAGGCAACCCAAAGTCCTTCTTACAAGCAACGCAAAAGTCCTTCTTACAGGCAACCCAAAGTTCTTCTTACACGCAACCAAAGTCCGTCTTACAGGCAATCCAAAGTCCTTTTTCCAAGCGCCAAATCCTTTCTACAGGTACAAAGTCCTTCTTACAGGCATTTTCATGGGATGACCTACCATACAGGTCAAATCTCAATCAAAGTTTAATTAGTAGAATCTTTTTGTTAGGAATCTACCATGGGTTGACCCACCACACGGGTCTAAGCTCAACCACCCTAAGGTTTTCTTATAACGAATCCTTAGGTTCTCATTCCACTTTCAGTAGAGTATCCATATCAGGCAACCGCCACACAACGGGCAGGTAAGTGCCAGGTAAGCTCGCTCCTCTATCTCTCCCTCACTTCATAAAACTCTCCTCCAGTCCGATTTGGATCAGAACTTGCTCAGAGAGGTATTGGAGATCAATTGTCACAACTCTTTGCATTTTCTTAGGTTGAGTTGATTAAGATTCAGGTGTCATCTCGTCTTTGAAATAAACCTCTATCGAGCTTCCTTTCAAAGAGGGGCAGCTGTTAACACCTAATTTTTAATCATCTTTTCTCTTTTAAAATTAATATAAAATCCATAAAAATTCATAAAATTAAAAAATCAACTTTGGGGACCGCAGCCAAGCCTAGAGAACCAATTTTGACCAAAAAATAATTTTTCATATTTTCAGTATTTATCGATATTTTTATTTTCGAAAATTCATAAAAAAATCAAGAAAAAATGAGAAAATTAAAAAATCAAATTTGGAAGCCTTGGCCAAGCTTAGGCAACTATTTTTGAGTAAAAAATAATTTTTCATATTTTTTGTATTTTTTTAAATATATTTTTTATAAATTAGGAAAATATTTAATCAATAATAGCATTTCATGCCACAAAAATACATAAAAATAGTCAATATTTTTCTTTTAAATCCCTTTTCATGTTGGCCATCGCAAATTTAAAAAATCCAATCCGGGGTCATGTATTCCTTCATGAGCATAATCTCGAATCGGGCCTAAAAAAATTCAATTTTAGTCAATTTATTTTCATTTTTCACTTTTAGGAGTTGTGACATTGTTCTCTAATATTCCAAACTTTCATCTTGGCCCAATTATACCCAGAATGACTCAATTTTACAAAAGTGCTTTAATTAAATGAGCTTAAATTCAACATGCAGTAGGTGTGTCGAAAATTGTGAGGAGATTTAGACATAAAGAAATATCTTTTTTAGGGACTAAATTGTAAATACTTAAAATTCAAGGACTATAGTGTAAATACCTAACTCTTGAAGGATTATCTTGCAAATAACAAAAAGAAGAGTTAGTGGAGAAATTAGAATAGAGAAGGGAAGATGGAGAAGAGAAGATGGAGAAGAATGGATGGAAAAAATAAGATAAGAATAGAGAATGGAAGATGGAGAAGAGAAGATGAAGAAAAATGGATGGAGAAAATAAGATAAGAATAGAGAAGGGAAGATGGAGATGAAGAAGAGTTAGTGAAGAAATTAGAATGGGAGATAAGAATAGAGAAAGGAAGATGGAGATGAAGAAGAGTTAGTGGAGAGATTAGAATGTGAGATAGAGATGGAGAAAAAAAGATGAAGATGAAGAAGAGTTAGTGGAGGAATTAGAATGGGAGATAGAGTTAGTGAAAAAATTAGAATAGGAGATGGATGAATAGGTTATAAAAGGAGGAAGAAGTGAGTTTGAGAAGGGAATTTTTTGGAGAGAAAATTTTGGACGTTTGAGAGGATTTTGGAAGATTGAAGAAAAATTTGAGAGAAAGAAAATATCAAAAAGAGAGAGAGAATTTTGAAGATGATGGGAGTTTAAAGCTAGAGGGTTATCATCATCAATTTCTTCATCGATCAACATAAATCAAGAATTCATCCCAGATTTGAAGCTAAGTGTCCCTCTACTCTCTTTGATTTTTTAGTATAAACTAGCTCAAATTTTCTACTCTTCTCCCATTTCCCCATATTTGATTTCAGGCAAAAACCAATTATATCCATCAAGCACTTCTCATAATGCCATTGAAGCTAAGTGCTTCTTTCATTGTTCTAATTTTTAATGTGAATTAAATCATATTTGCTCCATTACTCCATTTCTTCATATTTTTATGTCAGGCAAAGGACAACTTCAAGTCAACGGTAAATCCCATGGAGGTGTAAAATTGGCACTGAGGAGTTCTTGAGTACCAATTAAATTTTCAATTGATCCGTCGATGGATTTTCGGCTCGAATTGTCAAATCAATTTGTTTTATTTTAAAGAATTTAAACCTCAGAATGTGAAGGGCAGAGCCCGCTCACTGGAGGTTATTTTAAATTTCTGCAATTTAAATTCCTGCACCTTAAACCCCAAAGAAGAGGGCCAAGCCAACGCTGAGCTATCCATTGGTAGTCTTTATTTATTGTCATTTATTTCCTGTAATTTAATTTTTGAATCACTAAACCCCAAAATGAGTAGCTCGCAGCACTGCACAGAAGTCGTTAACTCACTCCCTCTTTCGGCTTCAGGGAAATACTTAATATTTTGAAAATGCAAAAAAAAAATGTCACTCACGTATATTCCATTTAAAAAAGTGAAAATACAAAAAGAGAACACTCCACTAGAGCCTTAGGAATAAACCAAGCCTGAATTGCCAAATTAGAATATTCATAAAATTAAGGTACCGAAAGGGCATTAGTTTTAATTAACTAGTGTAACCAAGTCCTCGAACTCATAATCTCTGGTTCGTAGAAGTAATTTAGTTATCCCGCTAATTTACTTAGGTTTCTAATCAACCTACCAAAAATGATTAGTGGCGACTCCAAATTTTAAAATCATTTGAACAAAAAACCAAAGTCGCGATTTGGTAGAGCTTGGGAGAGCTCGAACTAGGTTAGTTAATTTAATCAATTAATCTGGTAATCCATTAACCTAAAAAATGAATTTTAGGTCGCGACAAAAGGGAAAGTTAAGTCCAGAGTATATTGGATCGTTTGAGGTTTTGGAGCGAATAAGGAATCTGGTTTATCGTCTCGCGTTGCCACCAAGACTTGCTCAAGTACATAATGTCTTTTTATGTATCGATGTTGAGAAAATATGAGCCTGACCCAGCTCATGTGTTGAGTTTTGAAGAGATCGAGCTGGATAAGCGAGCATCGTATGTGGAACAACCTGTGAGGATCATAGACAGGAAGGAGCAGGTACTTCGACATAGGATGATTCCGTTGGTTAAGGTGGTTTGGCAACATCATGGGACCGAAGGAGCAACGTGGGAAATCGAAGAGGCTATGAAAGATCTGCATCCTTTTTTTTTTTGAAGAGTTGTAATAATGGCTTAATTTCAAGGATGAAATTTTCTAAGGTTGGGAGAATTGTAACGCCCCAAAATATTGCAGCAAGAAGACAAGAAATTTTGACCCGTGAGCCCCGCATCATTTAATTTTCCCCTCTCTCTCTCTCTCTCTCTCTCTCTCTCTCTCTCTCTCTCTCTCTCTCTCTCTCTCTCCTTTACAGCGCGCTTACTCCCTCCGACCCCCATCTCCTCACGTCCCATCTCCCCTCCACTCACACCCGTCCCCTTTTTGATATTTCTCTCTTTCCTCCTCTCTCCCTCTGCTTCTTCCCGGTTCACCCGATGACCATTTTCCTCCCTTTTCTGCTGGTGTGACGCCTTCTTCTTCCTCCTCTGCTCTAGCTAGCTACCGCTACTCCTTTGTCTATTGTGTGCTCCACCACCCCTATCGTCTTCGTCTCCAGTTGAGTTGCTCTACCACCTCGCCGTCGCGTCGTGTGCGGGCTCAACCATGTGACTCCTCCTTTGTCCAACTTATCATCGCGAGCTTCACCACCCGCTAAGCTCAGCCGTTTCCGTTGCCAACCCAAGCCACCGTTGCTGCTCCGTTGTCCCTCTCGGCCACGAGCTCGCATCCGCGTCTCCTCCGTCGTCGCGTTAGCTCATCGCCCGACCGCCCACTTCTCTAACCGCCGATGCGTCGTCATCTCCAGCCGAGCTCGCCGCCTCCACCTATCACTGCTCATCGTCGTCGGATGATTTGGGGTGCGTTAACCCCTAATCTCCGATTAGTTATTAATTGCGCTTAGGTTAGTTTAGATTAACTTAGTATTAATGTAGTTAGTTAAACTGCGATCGATTTAGTTTAGTAACTTTGTTAGGTTAAATGGTCATGGTTAAAATAATTAAACTGATTCAACTTGTTGGATTGTGATTGGTTTATTTAATTGACGTGGGCCGAGATTATTTAAATTTAGTTAATTATTTATGGACTGATTAAAAAATTAATTGATTATTTTGAACTTATAAAAATTAATTAATTATTTCTGAGCTAATTAAAAATTTATTTAATTATTTCTGGGCTGATAAACAATAATTATTCTTGAGTTTATTATTAATTAATTAATTAATTGATTTGGAAAAAATTAATTAATTAATATTTGGCTAATTAATTATGATGCTTTAATTAACCGTGACTTAAATAAACAAATATTATTAAATTAATAGTTTGTTGGTTAACTTTATTAAATTATCGATGAATGAATCTTTGTTGATGTTCTAATTCACGATTAATTATTTATTTATCTATTTGTTATTATTGATTTATTTTTGGGTGATTATTGGATAATTGTGTATTTGTTGTATGCTTATTGATGGTGAGTTGCACTTATTTAAACTCAAAGTTTGGTGAATAGTGTGAATAATCATGTGACCTCATGCGAAGTCAAAAATTCATACTTGAGCATGCAAAAGAAACCGGTCTTGAGCCGGATTTTGAGCACGATCGTGTGTGCATTTTAATTAAATGCAAAAATAATAACTGGATTAGTTGTCTGGTGTGCTTGTGTGGTCACTGTTAACACCTGATTTTTAATCATCTTTTCTCTTTTAAAAATTTTTAGTATTTTTCGGCATTTTTATTTTTTGAAAAATCCATAAAAATTCATAAAATTGAAAAATTAACTTTGGGGACCTTGGCCAAGCCTAGAGAACTAATTTTGACCAAAAAATGATTTTTCATATTTTCAGTATTTTTTAGTATTTTTATTTTCGAAAATTCATGAAAAATAAAGAAAAAATGAGAAAATTGCAAAATCAACTTTGGAAGCCTTGGCCAAGCCTAGGCAACCATTTTTGAACAAAAAATAAATTTTCATATTATATATATTTTTAATTTTTTTTAAAAAAATACAAAAATACTTGAAAATTTTGGAAAAATAACATTTGAGGCCAAAAAAAATACACAAAGATAGTTAATATTTTTATTTTAAATCTATTTTCATATTGGCCATCGCAAATTCAGAAAAATCCAATTCGAGTCACGTGTTCCTTCACGAGTATAATCTCGAATCGGGCCTAAAAAAATTTAATTTGAGTCAACTTATTTTTAATTTTCACTTTTTATGAGTTGTGACATTGTCTTCTAATACTTTAAATTTTCATCTTGGCTCAATTATACCCAGAATGACTCAATTTTGCAAAAGGCTTTAATTAAATTCTGCATTATTTTCAGTGGCAAGAAATGAGCTTAAATTTGACATGTGGTAAATTTTGGTGTGTCAAAAATTGTGAGGAGATTTGGACTTAAAGAAATATATTTTTTCATGGACTGAATTGTAAATACTTAAAATTCAAGGACTAGAGTGCAAATACCTAACTCTTGAAGGATTATTTTACAAATAACAAGAAGAAGAATTAGTGGATAAATTAGAATAGAGAAGGGAAGATAGAGAAGAGGAGATGAAGAAGAGAAGTTGGAGAAGAATAGATGGAGAAAATAAGATAAGAATAGAGAAGGGAAGATGGAGATGAAGAAGAGTTGGTAGAGAAATTAGAATGGAAGATAAGAATAGAGAAGGGAAGATGGAGATGAAGAAGAGTTAGTGGAGAAGTTAGAATGGGAGATAAATATGGAGAAGGGAAGATGAAGATGAAGAAGAGTTAGTGGAGAGATTAGAATGTGAGATAGAGATGGAGAATGGAAGATGAAAATGAAAATGAAGAAGAGTTAGTGGAGAAATTAGAATGGGAGATAGAGTTAGTGGAAAAATTAGAATGGGAGATAGATGAGTAGATTATAAAAGGAGAAAGAAGTGAGCATGAGAGAAATTTTTTTTTTGTAGAAAATTTTGGATGTTTGAGAGAGTTTTGAGAGATTGAAGAAAAATTTGAGAGAAAGAAAATACCAAAAGAGAGAGACTTTTGAAGATGATGGGAGTTTAAAGCTAGGGGTTATCATCACAAATTCCTTCATCGATCAATATAAATCAAGAGTTCATCCTCGTCAACGAGCAAGCAAATTTGAGCTAAGTGTTTTTATTTATTCATTTATTTATGGTTTTACTCGCAAATTAGCACAAATTGTATACATTTTCTCCATCTCCCATTTTTTCACATATTTTATGTCAGGAGAAGGATATCTCTACGTCAACAGCAAAAATCTCGTAGAGATGCAAAAATCGGCCCAGACAAGCTCCTAAGTTGTCCACCGATTTCTCAACTGATCTGTGACTAAAAGTCCCTCTTAATTCAAAAGAAACTCTCTATATTGGGAACATAGAGAGCGAAAATCAATTATAGAAATCCCTCCCAAAAAATGGGAGATAAGTACTCTTTCCACTCTTCTGGTTTTAGGTGCAGATTAGCACATATTTTGTATACTGACACTTCACTCTATTTTATGTCAGGAAGCCGCAGCTCTATATCAATGGTCAACCCTATGGAAGCACAAAATCGGCTTGGAGGAGTCCTCAAGCGCGCACAAATTTCAAATTGTTGAATCAATTCGTTGTATTTCATTTTAAAGAATTCATACCCCAGAATGGAGAGGATAAAGTCCATCCGCAATTTAAATACCTGCACCATAAATCCCAAAGGGAAGAGCCAAGCCAATGCTTAGCCTCCCATTGGAGGTTTTTACTTACAGTAGTTAAATACCTGCAACTTAAATACCTATACCTTAAATCCCAAAGGGAAGAGCCAAGCCAATGCTTAGCCTCCCATTGGAGGTTTTTACTTACAGTAGTTAAATACCTGCAACTTAAATACCTGTACCTTAAATCCCAAAGGGAAGAGCCAAACCAATGCTTAGCCTCACATTGGAGGTTTTTACTTACAGCAGTTAAATACCTGCAACTTAAATACATGTACCTTAAATCCCAAAGGGAAGAGCCAAGCAAATGCTTAGCCTCCCATTGGAGGTTTTTACTTACAGTAGTTAAATACCTGCAACTTAAATACCTGTACCTTAAATCCCAAAGGGAAGAGCCAAGCCAATGCTTAGCCTCCCATTGGAGGTTTTTACTTACAGTAGTTAAATACCTGCAACTTAAATACATGTACCTTAAATCCCAAAGGGAAGAGCCAAGCCAATGCTTAGCCTCCCATTGGAGGTTTTTACTTACAGTAGTTTAAATACTTGCAACTTAAATACCTGTACCTTAAATCCCAAAGGGAAGAGCCAAGCCAATGCTAGGCCTCCCATTGGAGGTGTTTATTCACTGTCATGTACTTCCTATAATTTAATTTTTGAATCATCAGACCCAAAAGATGAGTAGGTCGTAATACTGCACAGAAGTCGTTAACACACTCCCTCTTTCGGTTTCAGGGAATCTTTAGCACTTAAAAAAATATAACAAATAAAAATATATACCATCCATGCATCCTATTTAAAAAGTAAAAACACAAAAGAGAATACGCTACTAGAGCCTTAGGAATAAACCAAGCCTGAGTTGCCGAATTAGGATATCCATGAAATTAAGGTACCGAAAGGGCATTAGTTTTAATTAACTAGTGTAACCAAGTCCCCGAGCTCATAATCTTTGGTTCGCAGGAATAAATTAGTTCTCCCGTTAATTTATTTAGGTTTCTAATCGACCTACCAAGAACGATTAGTGGCGACTCCAAATTTCAAAATCATTTAAACAAAAACCAAAGTTGCGATTCGGTAGGGCTTGGGAGGGTCCGCGTTAGGTTAGTCAAATCTAATTAACCTAATAATCCGTTAACCCCTTTAAAATTTAAAATTTTTTTAGAGGGTCGCGACAGTCACGTATTAAATATCATCGCTTGGGGGTGTTACGGGGACAATGCATGATAAGTTCGTGTCGTGTCGATCGAAATCACACGACTTATTGGAAGCACGATAGTCTGTATCGTCACACTGATTGGATGTTGGTCGCAGTTTGTGATAGACCGAAATCCTTACAAAAATGCCTAATATATCTGTGCCATGTCAATCCGAATCACACGAATTATTGGTTGCCGTCGCCGATGGGGCGGGACGGAGCCCAATTTATGCCAGAAAAACACCAACTACCTAATGTGCCGAGCATTAACTATCTAGTGTGCCAGAGCCAAGTGCCCGTTAATAATCGAAAATCGCATGTTGCATAATGCCTGATAGTTTGGTACATGTATTCTGTTTATTGCATTGTGTGGATCAAGACGGGATAAGTTGTATATGATTGACAGTTGGATTGCTTCTGTGTTGTCATGCCTGCTTAGGTTGCCTGAGTGAATCAATGCCCTAAATGGACTTAGGCGTTGACTCATAAAGATATTTATACCTCACCCATCGTTGATAAATATTTTTAGGTGTATAACGGTGGAGATACGTTGAAGTGGATGACAGGGTGCCGCAACCTCTTTTTTGGAGTAGATATAAAGTTAATCCTATCCCGACCCATTGTCTTTTTGCTGGTCTTAGGAAGACACTCCAAAGTGTGGGGTTATATAAGCCGTAACTTCAGTAGGGTTAACGATTATTTACTAATGAAAATGATAGCCTTTTGCCGAGCTGACCGTTGTTGTTTAATCTGCTATCCTACTTATCTATCTCTGCTATTTTGGCGATTGTTTAGGGAGTTTCGCGCTCCACATGCATATAATTATAAGATAAAAATAAATGGGTTGACGTGCCTGGGACTTCACCCTTTAATGACCCGAGGATGTCACAAAACTCTTGGGCAAATATCAAGGGTTAATACCGCGAAAAATTTCAAACTGATACACTTATGATAAATTTATTCCAAATTATTTTTTTTACCATAAAAAACTCCGAACTGGTATACCTGTAATAAATTTAACTCAAATCGCTATATATATGATAAATTTACTCTAAAATAATTTTTTTACTATAAAAAACCCTAAACTATTACACATTTGACAAATTTACTCTTCGTTAAGTTGAGTTAATACTATGAAAAGTCCTAAATTGACATACATATGATTAAAAAAAAGATAAAAGCCCTAAAATGATATACTTGTGAACTACCACGTACCATACAACTTAGTAATTTGACATCAAATTTAACGAAAACTAATGAAAGTTAAATTTGTTAAAAGTATATGAGTTGGAGTTTTTTACGATTAAAAAAATAGTTTGAGATAAATTTATCACATGTATTTTAATTTGAAATTTTTTATGGTATTAATCTAAATATAAGACTAGATTGTAAAAAAAAATCATGTAATATTATATAAAACAATTTCAATAGGGACTCTATGATTATTTCCAAACGAATAGAATAAAAAGAAATGCAAGAAACTTCTTTGTTTCCTCCTTTGCCTCAGTCGTCTCCAAAAAGCACATCCGCACGTGCGGCGGGCAAGGAGCGGGGCCCCACAAAGCATAACAAAAGGCAATCATTTTATTTTTCTCTCTCTCTTTTAACAGCTTCCACCAATCGCAGCACACGCTCACACGCGTGCCACACAAAATCTTCAATTATTTATTCATTTTTTCTTTTTATTTATTCCCTTTTCTTGAGAGAAATTTTTTTTTTGGAAAATCAAGAAAAGCTAGGGTTAAATACCCCTCTCTCTCTCTACTCTCTACTCTCTCTCTCTCTAAGCTGACGACCCCAACAACAATTATTCAATCATCCATCGCACCCCACAAAAGAAAATTACCCATCGAAGAAGAAAGAGAAGGAAGGAAAAAAAGAAAAAGAAAAATTCCTCCTTTCTTTGATTTTTAGGGCTCGAAATTCAGATTCGATCGAATCGCAGCTGGGTTTTCTCTCCCTCTCGATCTTCACGTCTCCCTCTCCTTGTCTTACTAGTGCTCGCACGCGTCCAATCCCTTCAGAAGTTTCCATTAATTCACGAGCTGATTCTCCTGTTCCCCCCCTCTCGCATTCTCGCGGATTCTTCTCCGCAGTACGTTGCTCGTGATTTTGCGGCGGGGTGAGTTTGTTTCCTGTTTCTATGCTTTGAGCTCGCGCATGCGCGCTGCTATTATAGGAGATGATGTAGTGGGTGGTGAGAGATTGTCGCCTTTCGTTGTTTTCGCGATTGACTCTTGGTGGAATGCCCTTAAAGGTGGTTTTTTTTCTTCTGGGTCTGGGTGAAAAAAGAATGCTTCTGAAGGTGAATTGGGAGCTGAAGTGGTGGTGTATCGTGGAATTCAGCGCTCTGGATTTTTTTTTGCTAGTGCAGTTCGGGGGTTTTGAGCTGTTTTGATTTTTTTTCGTCTTGCAGTGGAGAGAAGGTGATATGAGGTGCGAACTCTTGCTGCGTTGAGCGTACTAATCGAAAATATATTGCCGATTGGAGGTCGATTTGGGTCCGGTCATGGTTCTGATTCCGATGCGGTTCGTGTGGCGTTATGGCGGCACGAGTGTGGGTCTGGGCGGTTCCTTTAACAGGCAAGGCTGGAAATCTTTGATTTTGAATCTGAAGAGGAGAAATTCTTTTCGAGTGGCTTGATGCGGTTGTGTTTCTGCACTGAACTTGATAAATTGGTTGTCTGTTTCTTTTCTTATTTCAATTATGTGAAGATGGTCTGAGTTGGTTCCAATGAGTCCAATTGAGGGCTGTCACACAGTGTTTCAGGCTGTTTGCAGCATACCTCCCGGATACCACCAGGTCAGATTGCTATACTATGCTTGCTTCTCCTTGTTGTTATCTGGAATGCATGTGTATATTCTGGCTGTTTGTACCTTCGTGGCATGAAGAGAAGAAGATACGCATTGCTTCACTCTATTGTTTATATATGCTCTGAATTTTCTGCACCATATGTTCGGAGAGTAGTGTAGAGCTGAAGTACTGTTGTGAAGTTTGATGGTGGACGTTGTAGAGGTGTAAAATATGAGGGGAATAAGCTTGATTTGGGAACTTCTCTCCACTAGTATTAGCAATAAGTTCACGGTGATTGAGAAGTGGATTTCCTTTCTTCTCTCGTCATTGGAAGCATTTTCTATTATGCTAATGTCTTGCGAGTGATGATAAGATAGTCGAGTTTGCGACACCTATGAATGTGTTTATTTAAATTTAACATGCGGTGTATGCGGGACTTGCTGCATTGGCATAGTTCATTTCTTTATGGTTCAAAGGCGCAATTTAGCAGACTAAACATCTCACACATCTTTGGTGCAGTATAAATTTTTTGTTGATGGAGAATGGAGACATGATGAATGCGAACCTTATGCAACTAGTGAATATGGGATCGTGAACACTGTCTTCTTGACAGCGGATGCTAATTATGCTCCGGGGACTCCCAGCTCAGATAACCCCATGGAGGTTGATGACCATGCGCGGCGTTTGGTGAGAGCTTGCGAGCAACAGCAATTGTTATTCCTCCTGGCTTCTGTTTTATGTGATTTGATTGAAGTTAACTGTCTTTAGGGGCACATCTTGTGTCTGGGGGGAGCTCTTAATGGAGATTCTTCCATAGAGCTAGGTGCTCTGATGATTAAATTGAGTGTGTGCATTACACTTTGTGTTTATTTATTTTTCAGTTGATATGTGCATTATGTCTTTCAGATGTCCCTTAAGAATTTCAAAAGTACTGGCCACTACCGGTTCTCCCTTTGATACTAAGTCTCTTAATTCATGGCTGAAAGGCTGCTCCAATTTTCATTTTCCTTTTGCTTGTTTTTACATATGCCTACAGGGGATTTTTTTTTTCTCTCCCTAATATAGATGGTCTACAAGTAGACTAATTAGCTTTTTGATTAAAGAGAACTCAGGTCCGCATAATGGATGGCACATTAATTGAGGCTGTACCAAGGATCTCAGACACTGACTTAGTGGCTTCTCGTCACCGCGTTTCTGCATTCTTGACTAGCCACACTGCATATGAGTTACTTCCAGAGTCAGGCAAGGTTTGGACACGTGATCTCTGGCTACAGGCAACTTCAATTTCCATTTGAGCTTTCTTAGTCAAACTTTCTCCAAATATATACATTCATGGCAGGTAGTTGCCTTGGACATTGATTTACCCGTGAAGCAAGCATTTCATATTCTATACGAGCAGGTATTCTTTTCCACATCAATTGGTGGTTTGTGGTGTTGTTGAAGTGAGGCTTTACATATCTTGGACTGATTTACTAAGGGTATGTAAATGTGGTGTCCTCACATTAGTTAGAAGAGTTTGGATAGGAACAAAACATCCTCTACAGACAATAGGGCATTTTACTAAGGATTATAGATCCCACAGCGTTCTTAAAGTGCTCGTTTTTGGTGATGTCTTGAAGGATCAATTAGCCAATTTATTTGTGCTTTTCAGACAATTTTCGTCTAGATTTTTCATGACAACATTCATAGCTTGGACTTTTTGTGATGATTTGTTGATGTAATGCTGTAAATCATGTTTGTCTTTCTGTTGAAGATGAAGAATCTGGAATTTCTTTGTTTTTGCTTAATGTCTGCAGGGGATCCCTACAGCTCCTCTCTGGGACTTTCGCCAGGGACAATTTGTTGGAGTTTTAAGTGCGATGGATTTTATTTTGATTTTAAGAGAGGTAAGTACCAAATGGAATTGAAGTTGATGTTCACTCAACTTGCATATGTTTCTCTAAGCATGTTCTTCTTCTTTTTTTTTTTTAGCATTCTTCTTCCAGCTCCAAATGTTCCAACCAAAAAATTATGCAGATTTACATGTCCTGAGAGCTGGCTTAAGATTTTTCTTGTATCATCTGAACAAGCCACGTTTCATTATATGTGTATTAGTCATTAAGAGGATTCAATAAATCTTCTTTCTACCCTCTAGTTTTTAGGATAGTAATGAGTTTCAAATATTAGATGGGCATTGAAAGTTGGTAGCCCCTGTTGAATGTTATTCTCACTTTCTTCCTTTTGATTAAGTTTTGCCTCAATTTTCATAGTTTCCATAAGATTGTCCTCCTTTTTCAGATTGGAAATCATGGATCAAATCTGACAGAGGAGGAGCTTGAAACACACACAATAGCCGCATGGAAAGAGGGGAAAGCATATTTAAACAGACAAATTGATGGGCATGGAAGAGCAATTTCAAGGCCTCTTGTCCATGTGAGTCCTTTACAATCTTGGATCATCAGTCTTGGTCTGGACTGCTGTTCTTTGCAATTTGATTCTGTTCTTCCTAGATACACGTCTTTTAAATCAAGTTGATTGGTGATAAATTACTCTTATATAATTTTATATTTCATGGAGCCTTCCCAGAGCGCCCCCCCCCCCCACAAAAAAAAAAAAAAACAAAAATGTCTATAAAATTGAACTACATGTGAACCTACTAGTGGGCCGTCTTGAAAGTTAGCCTGAACACCTGAAAAAATAGTGGCTGGAGTATTACTTCCTACCAAAATAAGGTTGATTTGAACTGCACGCGATATTTACTAGCAGTCCAGCTTCATAGTTTGCCTGAACTCTTCCAGAAATAGTGGCCTGTGTATGGTATCCTTATCTTGTCAGTTTTTCTTTCGCAACACGTTAGGCACATATAGATGGTATTGCCTGATGGTTGGCGGACAAGTGTATTTTTGGTTCAAAATGGCGTTCATGAACTAACCTCTTCTCTTGCTTGTGAGTTCATGTGTCATTGAGATTTTGATTTGGCCTGTAGAGTGAGTTTGACTGACAGCTCAAATGGACTCGAACCTCATGTCTTAGGCATCTTCACCGACTTTTTTGCTGTGTTTTCTTGTTTGATAGGATTATTCTTTTCTGATTGATTTTTCGTGTAGGCTGGGCCATTTGATAACTTGAAAGATGTCACTTTGAAAATTTTGCAAAATGACGTGGCATCAGTTCCAGTTATTCATTCTTCTTCAGAAGATGGTTCATTTCCGCAGCTACTGCATATGGCTTCTCTCTCTGGGATACTAAAATGTAAGCCACATCTGTTAGTGAGTATGGCAGTAATAATTCCATTTGATTGCTGATGGAATTTTTAGTTTCTTTGTACAGGTCTTTGCCGTTATTTCAGACATTGTTCTAGTTCATTGCCTGTGCTTCAGTTGCCAATAGATGCAATTCCAATCGGCACTTGGATTCCAAAAATTGGCGAATCTAATGGACGGCCTGTAGCCATGTTGAGACCCAGTGATTCGCTTAGTTCAGCCCTCAATTTGTTAATTCAAGGTATTATGATAGTTTTAAGTGGGTTTAACTGCCCTGGAGGATGGTTGTTTCAGTTTGGAAAGTATGTGCTTTCTACTGCCAGTTAATTATGGATACATACTTTTCTGCGTTCTCATGATAAAAAAGGTTCCGCTGTGATATATGCTTCTCGAAACTACCATTTTACTTAATTTTTCAAAGCTGTTGCTAAGAGGTAGACTTTCTCCCTTCACCTGTGGAAGGTACTTGGAGATGGAAAAGCCCAGCCTATGGGAAAATGCAAAAAGGTTCACAGAGTGCTTTAAGCCATGCGTGTTGTATTTTGTTTGTTATTAACTTTTTAAAAGCTGAAACTATTGCCTGACCCTTGGGAAAGTGTTTTACGCCCATAGGTACTTGTTTTGGTTGCTGATGTAATGTGGATGTTCTAGAGGCAAAATATTAATGACGTATTTTAGACTTTGGTTTGGTTCTTATGTTAAGCAACTGTGCTTTGGCAGCGCAAGTTAGTTCAGTTCCCATAGTGGATGACAATGACTCTTTGTTGGACATTTACTCCCGGAGGTATGTCATTTCTTTCCACCAGGACTACCTGATTTCCTTCTATACAGAGAAATGACATTTGCGGAATCAATTTGCTCTTTTGCTTTTATGTTTAAAACATTTTGCTTTGACTTTGGCAGTGATATCACTGCTTTGGCAAAGGACAAAGCTTATGCCCACATTAAGCTCAGCGAAATGACCATACATCAGGTACTTCTTTCGTTTGTCTTCTATTTAGCCCTCATAAGTACCAACATCAGCATCAACATCAATGTCACCTTTATCCCAAACCAGTTAGGGTCGGCGGTCGATGAACCCAATCCTGTGTAGGTACCTAGCTTGTCAATTTTTTCTTAGTAAAGAATAAACCAATCCTGCGTATGTTCAGAGTTGGTATATTTTCAATGACATTATCAGAAAGAAAGTTGTTCCAATTCAATGGCCATCATTTTCTGTCCAGAAGGAAGGCAGATTATCATTTTTCTTTTCCTTGTGCAAGCCCTGGCTTTGAGTAGTTTGATTGTCTTCTAAGGTTATTTTCCTTGTGTGAGCCCTGGCTTTGGGTAGTTAGATCATCTTCTAGGGTTTTCTTTGGATTGTTACACATTGCTTAAGGTGGCAATGCCAATTGGAGTACTAATCGCTGCTTGATTTGTGTCTCTTGCTGAATCCGGCTTATTATTGATAAACCCAAATTAGTTTTGCTTCGAAGGAAAGAGTATCTGATGAAGGATTTCATTACATGTGATTGCATGGTTATTTTGTACCATGGTAGGAAGTGTTGAATATGAATACAAATGATGGGTATACCCCATTTCAATGATGATTTCTGTTCTCTGTTCCAATTTTCGATCATGCTTGAAGAGTTTGTACTGGCGACAAAGTGAGCCATGTTAAGCCCCCTGCATATTCTCCTTTCATTCATAAATGACACTTATTTTAGCTCTTGAGGTTAGGGTTTTAATCGAATGTTTAGGAACTAGGTTGTTGCAGCTGGTTTTCTTGCACTGAATATATTGAGTAGATACCTATTGGTGGGATTCAGTATGACAGCTACCGTCGAAACGTGAAGCGCCATAGGAAGGGATCTATTTTCAGTTTGCAGTACAGCTTGAGCATTCTGCCTCCCATGTTGAGCAGATAGGAATGAATCTATTTTCATTGTGCAGTGCAGCTTGAGTGCTCTGCCTGCCATGTTGAGCGGAATACATGGAAAAGTTCTGTTGTTGGATTGTGAAGTTCTCTTATCAATGCATTTAGGAACTTCTCTTTGAATCTGTCCAATCTTGAAAACTTTTGTTTGAAAATATTCACCTGCAGTGACTTGCTTCTTTTCTATTATTAGGCACTTCAGTTGGGACAAGATTCCTATACTCCTTATGATCTTAGAAGCCAAAGATGTCAAATGTGTCTGCCATCTGATTCACTGCATAAAGTGATGGAGCGATTGGCAAACCCAGGTATCTGTGTTTTGAAATATTATGGTAGCAAGAGTTAAGTTAGGGTTGATCAACTGAGCATTCCATTTTTCTTAAGAGTCCTTTCAGATAAGACAGAGTTTTCGATGTATACATATGAAAACCGTGTGCAATGAGAATGCAAGCACAGTTTGGGAAGGGATTTTTGTTACGTATTTGAACAAAGAAATTAAATACTCCATCCGACTAGTTCCGGGTCTGAGTCCTGGGCCACCCATCCTATATGCCTTGCTCTCGCTGCTGTAAACATAGTTGAGAACTGAGTTCTGGGTCTGTAGAGCTGCTGGTTGCTTTACAAATATGCATCGATTTGTCAACACTCGTTAGTCCACAAAAACATTTTACATGTATAGAGTGGCTTCATGCCGTGCTGAAGTCTTCCTAATATAAGAAGACTAATCTTAGCTTGTGCTTTTTGGACATGCTTTTCTGGGTGAATTTTTCGAAGAAGACTATATGTCTCATCTTGTGGAAAATTCATCTCAAGTGTCTACAATTTTGGTCTACTTGGGTTCTGCTGTAAGTTGGAACATGCCCATGGTTCCCATGTTGTTTTCCTCAGTTGGCATAGCCTGATAAGCTGTTCTTGTTTTCTTATGCCCGTGTTTTGGACGAAGGGAAAATTTGGCTTCCAAATTGATCAGCATGTTTGCCAGATTGGTTTTGGGTTGTGCCCTAGAGATGTAGTTTTATGGTTTGTCTTTCTCTTCTGCTCTAATTTTTGTACCAAGAGAACCTTGGGTTGCTTCTTTGGACAATTTAAGCATGACTGTCATGGCTGACATTACAGCAAGATCTAAATATGAACTGTGCATTGTGCTAAAAAGGAGATGGCTATTGCTACAGGTATCAGACGACTTGTCATTGTTGAGGCTGGCAGCAAGTGCGTGGAAGGTATTGTCACAGTTGGTGATGTTTTCAAGTTTTTACTTGGTTAATTAAAAGGCGACGAGCGGAATTATCCGGAAAAGGATTTGTTCCAACCATCCAGAATTCACGGTGTCTAGACTCCAACGGCTGGCTATTCTTCACGATGAGACTTACCACGGCTGACTCAATCAAACTACTCTTCTTCAATCCTTAAAATTGGATCAGCCTCTTGCTAGCTGGCTTTTTCAAAATTATTTTAGGCTTAAGATGATGGCCTTCAGAAATTGGAGAATTCATCTCTCTCTCTCTCTCTCTCTCTCTCTCTCTCTCTCTCTCTCTAGATTTGTGGTAATTCCTCCCTCCCATGGCGTTTTCTGTCTCCAATGTGCTGATTATTTATGTCGTTGTATATGTTTTGGGAGCATTGGGGCATGTAATAGTCAGGAAAGAGAAGGAAAAAAAGAACGAAAAGCAAATCATATGGAGAGGGGCATTGAATTATTAGTCATTGTGTATTTGTGCATACTTTTGATGTCAGTGGGTTCCAGGTTTGTGAATAATTTTTTTTTGTCATAGTTGAATATGCCAAGGAAACTATTCAACAAATGAACTGAAGATGCTTATGCATATATTTGAGTCGATATCCGCCTGCATATCGCGTTGGGGAACAACCTCCAATCTGTGACGCGTAGCATACATTTGTCTATCCAATCGGTCCTAGTAGGGTCCTAGTATACACATCCCATATAACTTGAAATTAAGTAGCGGTACCGTCAGAAAAGCGGGATGTGGCGAGAGATCGGTATGATCCAAGAGGACCTGGAGCTGCCGATGGACGCTGAAGTCGACGATATTCCCAACCGGTCTAATAGCTGGTTCATAGACAAAGCTTAAGCGTGGCCTTTTTCTTTCTGCTTTGCCGGAAGTGGCAATGAGAGTGTCATCGGCTAAAAGTTGCACGTTACAAAAAAACCAAAGATTGACCGACTGCTGATCGAAAGTGGGGATGATGGTATTTCGCATATGAAGTGAGTTTGTACCATAATCCACCCAAGTTAAAAGGCGAAACATTGACATGAAGTGGTACTTGTGTTCTGTAGGATTCAATGCCGTTCTCGTTTGTATAGAGCCTCTGATCTCATGCGATCGCCTTCGACCGCTTTTCTTCAGGAGCCGGAGGAAATACACGTCCGTCTATGTCTCGGTCTGAGAGTAGAACTCCTTCCAACCAAGGACGGCGAAATTTGAGTAAAAAGAATTTTTCTCGTAGCTTTGATGATTTGGACATAACATTCCAATTGTTACCCAAAACATAAAAGATTACGCGTCCAGGTCTTAGACATACTATAAAGTTTTTGTTCATAAGGATCTGTTCAATGGGTATTTGTGTATATATATGTTTCCTCCGCTTTAGATATCATTTGTCATTGCCACTACAATCACGTTAAAAATAGAGGATGTAAATGTACCTACGGACAACATGCACGTCGGTGTCCGGATATCAACCATGAGATAATGCTTGCGATAGCATGGGAAATCAGTTGGTCTGATCTACAACCATGTAAATCCGATTCGCTAATTTTATCCTTTACCAAAATTGGATTAGATATTTTCCAAAAAAATCATGCATTATCTTTTGCATATTTTGAACGCACATTGGCAATTCTAGTCTCGAAATCCGCACAAAATAACAGCGGAGAGCGGCTAATAGCAACAACCGCCTGCTTTGGGCACCGAAGATAATCCCTTATTGCACCAATTTAGTGATGAGGCCCTTCTCCAAGCTCTCTCATCGACGTGCCGGAAGAGCAGTGATGAATTTGGCCAGGTTATAGCTGGAAAAGCCGACAGAGCACAACTAACTGAATTTGGGCAAGAGGGTCCTCCCAGGACTGGCCACCATCAGCTGAGGAAGTGTCCCCAATGATCTTCGAGGCGTTGCTCGTGTCCAACAGTGTCCACTTCAAGACCGTGAGACACGACTTGGTCATTCACTTCTTCAAGAACAATGGCCTTCTATCGATCCCAGATAGAGGGGTCGATTCGAGGCAGCAGCGCTGGGGTTTAATCTGAATGTGGGAAGCATTTCCCATCAGTAGCCACCTTTGAAGAACGAGCAGAATCTTTGAAATTTGCATTTCTTCACCAGGCTTGGACGGCGGGCGGTGAAGCAGGGTTTACTTAGAGCGAACTTGCAATCTATGTTTGCTTTACAACCACCATGCAGAACATCAATGCATATTACAGAGTCACAGTAGCTGCAACAAAGCACAACCGCCTCTACTCTGTCACACTGAAGAGTGCTTTGCATCAGAAGATTCATTTCAGACTCCCAAGCCTTTGGAGCTATGGTTTCCTCATGCCTTTTGGCACTATCCTCAAGCTTCTCAATTTGGAAAAACTATGCGTAAATAAAGAATGAACAAGCATACATGAGCAACTTTAAGGGGGATTATGAAACAATGGACATTATCCCAGAAAAATCGTAGGCAGCTGTTCCCCGATACACAGTATCGTTCGAAAGAATCAACAGCCAAGATTCGAGACACAATGCAAACAGTATGACAACCTTAAATGAAAGAGGGAAAAAAGAATTATTTGGTATCCTGTGCCATTTCATGGAACCAAAGTCCCCATCGCCACATGCTTCTTCTCCCGATATATATCCAGCAATTCTGGAGCTTCCTCAACATGAGGGATCACAAACTTCTCCATGAAATCTTCTTCCGGCATCGTCAACAGGAAACTCAAGCCAATCTTCGTCTTCATCAGGCCATGTGATGACAGATGTTTGAAAAACAAACATCGAGGACGAATCCGTTTTTCTAAGCTCATCGACATCAACCAAGGATGTCCCTGAATATATGATGATTCAAACCCCATTTCCTTGACAAAGAATCCCATCACTGCCATTATCTTTTCCTCGGACAACATCAAGCACCAAGGACTCTTCACAAAAGCACTCATGGCATCATCTCTAGACCAACCCCACCTGCCATAAGCATCGAGTTTCCTCTCCCACGTTGATTCGCTCATCCCCACGACCGCTAACATAGCCACGGCGAACTTTGCCGCAGAAGGATCGTCAAAGCCCAATCCCTTGGTCTTCTCCACAATTTCCTCAAGGCGATTGTACGACGTTATCATCGCCCTGGACTGACACTTAACTAACCACAGGATGCTTGATTCACGCACTCCATTGTCTCTCAAAATCTTGACGATGGGATCAACTGTAGCGTTGAAACCTTGTATCAATATTCTCGGACTGCGTCTAATAGCCACAACCGCGTACTTATCGCCCCGAAGGAAGTCCCGAAGCCTACCGAAATTGGGGATGATGTGCTTCTCTAAGCTCCTAGTCAATAAGTAGGGAGCGGAAGTGATCATTGTAGCCAGGTCAGAGCCGGAAAAGCCGACGGAGCGCAGATACTTCAATTTGGGCAAGAGGGTCCTCTCAGGACTCGCCAAAATCAGCCCAGGCCACTTCCTAATGATACGCGAAATCTGGGATTGAGAGAAACCATGCTTCTTCAAGACATTAATGGCCGCGTCGGGTCTCGCAGAGGTTTCGAAGACGACGCGGTTGGAAACGAACAACGCCGATTCCGGGGACAACCCACATGAATTCACGAGATAAGAGAAAGCGAAAGAGGGTCGATTCGAGGTGGCCGTGGAGATTAACCTGAGGGCGGCGGGCAAGAACAGCGGGCGGCGAAGCAGGGTTTTCGAGAGCGAACTGAGCATGGGACTTAGACAGAGACAACGCCGAGTACAACTCGCAAGCAAAAGCACGTTCGATTCGACTGACCTCTCTTTCACCGCCGTTGAAGAGAGAACTTCCAGTCACGAACGATCAGACCTCCAGAGCTTCCTGAGGAGAGAGAGACAGAGAGAGAGATCAACGGACAGTAAAATTGCAGCACATGGAGGCTTTCGCCTCAGCTGAGGGAATTTACAAACTCATATAAAGATGATTCACAACAAATGAGAAACTTTTAAGAAAATTTTTGGATTTATAAAAATTACGAACCGTAATATGATGTACCCAAATGAACCTTAAAGGTAATTTGTGAATATAGTTTATCATTTACAATACAACACGAATATTAGCGGTCGCCTATCAAAAAAGAAGAGATTCCAAAATAGTTTGCATCTATCACGAATCACTAGATTAATGCAAAGATTTCATTAAAGAGTAGATCTACAGTGCTTGTCGCATGCCCTTTTTCATCCGCGGCATCTCCTGGGAGGAGGGCAAAAGGACATCAGTATTTGTGCAAGGCTACTCACCGTAGTATCAATATTTTTTTGGATAGATTAAGTCCAATTTTTTTAAAAAAAATAATTATTTAAGTACCAAGTGAAGTCTCCGAAATTTCTTATTATTGGCACTAAAGTGATCGTTTTTGCATCACTTAAGTGCTAATTTTTTTTGGGAAAAAGATTATTTAAATGCTAACTCCGGTGAGGTCGTTGGAATTTCTAATTGTTGACACTAAAGTAATCATTTTTTCTTCGATTTGACACTTAATTGATCCAAAAAAAATATTAGCATTAAAGTAAGCGTTATACATAAATATTAATACTTAAGGTGTCCTCATGCCCTCTCATGACTATGACCGACAACTATGCTAATAACATTAAAATTTCCCTTTTAGGATATTACAGATAACAAAGCCATGATATAAAACTCCATTTAGCGTTTTTAATTAAAGTCCACATTTATAGCACCTCAATAGCACATTATAAGTGAGAATTTGTGTGTGTGTGTGTGTATGGACATGAAGCAATTAAATTCAATATCTCCTAAAAATCACAAAAATGTCAAGATTATGAAATAGCAGATTTTCATGTCAAATCTGGATCATTAACGAAGAAAATAAACTAGAGGGCCCTAAAGTTCAGGAATACACATGTCCCTTTAGAAGAAAATAAGCTAGAGAGTAATTTAGTGCATCTCTCGCATACGTGCATGAGCTATTTGCATTTTATTGTTTTCTCGACGTAGTTTATCAGGAGCTAGAAAAAGATTAGCAAAATGGGCAACGCTTATATGATCTATTTTGAAGCCACATATCCTTCTCTAGTGGCTTTTCTCACTTGATTTCTCATCACCACCAAGCCCCAAGAAGCCTATAGTTTCGGTGCCGGGATCATCCCCCATAGACCAATTTGACATTACTCTCTATTTTTTTCAAGAACCTCACTCTAGAAGAAGGATATCGAAGAATCTCAAATATTTCCCAGTTTGGATTCGTGTCGGCCCCACTCGAATCCACATTTACCTTGAAGTTCAAATGGATAGGAAGGAGTCCATAGGATGCAATCCTGATAGGCTACAATCTCAGACTAAAACAAAAATTTTAGTGATTGGTTGCAGCCTATGACATGTGTTGGTCGAGGAGCTTTGGGTGTCACAGTGGGCGTAATTTAGGACTTTTTGTGTCTTTTGCCCTTCGCATAATGCACATTTCCTACTTACTCTACAGTGTGTAAAGAGCTCTGTTCTACAAAATACACCCTGCAAAAATACCAATTAACTCGAACCATGTGCTTTTTTGGGTAGGATTGTCCATCCTCATGATGTGAGTGCAGAATGGAGAATTATTACAAAAAACAAAACTCTGATAAGAATTGTTACATGAAGATCGGAGAGAGGCCCTACTCCCAAGCTCTCATCAACATACCTGAAAAGCAGTGATGACTTTGGCCAGGTTCTATTGGGAAAAGCCGAGAGCATAAAAATTCAATTTGGGCAAGAGGGACCTCCCAGGACTGGCCATAATCAGATCAAGAAGTGTCCCTAACGATCCTTGAGATCTGGGATCGCTAGAAGGCCATTGTTCTTGAAGAAGTGAATGCAAAGTCGGGTCACGTGGTCTTGAAGTTGACAAGGTTGGACTGAACAACGCCGATTCAGGAGACAACCCTACACGAGTTCACGGGTAAGAGACCCTGAAAGAGGGTTGATTCGAAGTGGTGGTGCTGGAGATTACTCTGAGTGTGGCAGGCGAAAATGGTGGGCGGTGAAGCAGGGCTTGCCAGAGTGAACTCACAATCTAGCTTTGCTGTACAACCATTATGCAGAACATCAATGCACATTACAGCCACAGTGGTTTTAACAAAGCACCCAAATTCTAACCTGTCACTCTGGAGATTGCTGTGTATCAGAAGATTCAGACTTCCGAGCATTTGGAGCTATGGGTTCCTCCTCCTTTTTGGCACTTTCATCAAGCTTCTCAATTTGGAAAATTTGCGCAAATAAAGAATGAACCGGCATACATGAGCAACTTAACTTTTTGATCCTAAAGAAAACAATCAGGGATCATATAGGCCATTCTTTCAAATGAACATTAAACCTAAAGGGAAAAGGTATAGAGGAAGTCTACGAATAAAGAAACAACTTAAAGGGAGAATACGAAACAATGGACATTCTCCACGGTTTCGCAAAATATGGTAGGCGTTCACCATTAATACACCATCCTGTTCAAACGAATCAACAGCCAAAGGTTGAGGCACAATATAAACAGAATGACAACCTCACATGAAAGAGGGACAAATAAATTATTTAGTACCCTGTGCCACTTCAAGGAACCAATGTCCTCATCACTATATGCTTCTTCTCCCGATATATATCCAGCAATTCCGGAGCTTCCTCGAGATGAGGGATCACAAACTTCTCCATGAAATCGTCTTCCGAAAACGTCAACAGGGTAGGCAGGCCAATCTTCGTCTTTATCAAACCATGCGAGGACAGATGTTTAAAAGACAAACATCAAGGACAAATCCGCTTTTCTAAGCTCATTGACATCAACCGAGGATGTCGCAGAAGAAATGAAGATTCAAACCCCATTTCCTTGGCAAAGAATCCCATCACCGCCATTATCTTTTCCTCGGACAACATCAAGCACCAAGGACTCTTCACAAAAGCACTCATGGCATCATCTCTAGACCAACCCCACCTGCCATAAGCATCGAGTTTCCTCTCCCACGTTGACTCGCTCATCCCCATGACCGCTGACATAGCCACAGCGAATTTTGCCGCAGAAGGATCATCAAAGCCCAATCCCTTGGTCTTCTCCAGAATTTCGTCAAGGCGATTGTACGACGTTATCATCGCCCTGGACTCACACTTAACTAACCACAGAATGCTTGATTCACGCACTCCTTTGTCTCTCAAAATCTTGACGACAGGATCAACTGTAGCCTCGAAACCGTCTGACAATATTCTTGGATTGCGTCTAATAGCTACAACCGCATCCTTTTCGCACAGAAGAAAGTCCCGAAGTCTACCGAAACTCGGGATGAGATGCTTCTCTAAGCTCCTAGTCAATAAGAAGGGAGAGGCAGAGATCATTCTCACCAGGTCAGAGCCGGAAAAGCCGACAGAGCGCAGATAGTTCAATTTGGGCAAGAGGGTCCTCTCAGGACACGCCGAAATCAGCTGAGACCGCTTCCTAATGATATCCGAAATCTGGGATTGAGAGAAACCCTGGCTCTTGAAGGCGTTAATGACCGCTTCGGGTCTCGCCGAGGTTTTGAAGACGACGCGGTTGGAAACGAACAATGCCGATTCCGCGGACAACCCACATGAATTCACGAGATAAGAGACTGCGAAAGAGGGTCGATTCGAGGTGGCAGTGGACATTAATCTGAGAGCAGCGGGCAAGAACAGCGGGCCGCGAAGTAGGGTCTTAGGCAGCGAGCAGAACATGGGACTTAGACTGAGACAACGGCGCGTACAATTCACGAGCAAAATCACGTTCGATTCGACCGACCCCTCTTCTTCCTTCTCTCCCTCGCAGATTCACCTTCGCTGAAGAGAGAACTTCCAGTCGCGAACGATCAAAGGCCCCGGAGCTTCCTGAAAAGAGGGAGTAAAAACGATTGCAATTGAGTGCTAAAACCGTGTGCAATTGATAAAACTTTAAAATAATTCAATTGAGAACTAAAATTTTATAAATGTTGTAATCCATTCCTACAACTTAAAAAAAAAAAAAATACAATCACAAAAGTGCAATCAAGTTCTAAAACTTTCAAAAAATACAATCGACCAAATGATTTGATTGAATCAATTTGACAAGTTATAAAATTCGATTATATTTTTTGAAAATTTTAAAATTTAATTGTACTTCGTGACAAGTTCTAAAATTTAATTGAACTTTTTTAAAGTTTTAAAACTCAATTTTATTTTCATAACAAGTTTCTAGGACTTTCAATGCATTTATTTCAATAGTAAAATTACACTAACCAAGAAAAGGAGAAATTATTCAATAGTTAGTGATGAGCACGTCATCAGCCTATTTGGCATACTTGCTCCACTCAAATGACAACACGTGTCTAATGACGTGGATTAGTTGAAAAATGAAAAAAATTAAAATCAAGCCTGTTTTTTAATTTTTTTTTGTCTCCTCTGGCAAGTGTAGATCGAAAAAAATTCTCTGCACAAGTCACATTTAATGCTCTTGTTTAAACTCTCTCTCCTCTTTTCACTTTTGAAGGATCGTTTGCATTCTTCCAAGTGAAAAGCAAGGAAGACCAATGGTGGGCAGTGAAGCAGGGTTTGCCAGAGCGAACTCACAATATAGCTTTGCTGTACAACCATTATGCAGAACATCAATGCACGTTACAGCCACACTAGTTTTAACAAAGCACCCAAATTCTAGCCTGTCACTCAGGAGAATGCTGTGTATCAGAAGATTCAGACTTCCGAGCATTTGGAGCTATGGTTTCCTCGTTCTTTTTGGCACTTTCCTCAAGCTTCTCAATTTGGAAAATTTGCGCAAATAAAGAATGAACCGGCATACATGAGCAACTTAACTTTTTGATCCTATAGAAAACAATCAGGGATCATACAGGCCATTCTTTCAAATGAACATTAAACTTAAAGGGAAAAGGTACAGAGGAAGTCTACGAATAAAGAAACAACTTAAAGGGAGAATACGAAACAATGGACATTCTCCACGGTTTCGCAAAATATGGTAGGCGTTCACCATCAATACACCATCCTGTTCAAAAGAATCAACAGCCAAAAGTTGAGGCACAATATAAGCAGAATGACAACCTTACACGAAAGAGGGACAAATGAATTATTTAGTACCCTGGGCCACTTCATGGACCCAGTGTCCTCGTTGCTATATGCTTCTTCTCCAGATATATATCCAGCAATTCCGGAGCTTCCTCGAGATGAGGGGCCACGACCTTCTCCAGGAAATCTTCTTCAGAAATCCTCAAAAGGGAAGTCAAGCCAATCTTCGTCTTCATCAAACCATGCGACGACAGACGTTTATAGACCAAACATCTCGGACGAATCCGTTTTTCTAAGCTCAGCGACATCAACCAAGGATATCGCAGAAGAAATGAAGATTCAAACCCCATTTCCTTGACAAAGAATCCCATCACTGACATTATTTTTTCTTCGGCCAGTGTCATGCACCAAGGATACTTCACAAAAGCTCTCATGGCATCATCTCTAGACCAACCCCACCTGCTATAAGCATCGAATTTCCTCTCCCATGTGGATTCGCGCATCCCCGTGACCGCTAACATAGCCACAGCGAACTTTGCCGCAGAAGGATCATCAAAGCCCATCCCCTTGGTTTTCTCCACAATTTCCCCGAGGTGACCGGAACACTTTATCATCTTCCTAGAATGAAACTTAGCTAACCACGCGATGGTTGATTCACGCACTCCATTCTCTCTCAAAATCTTGACGAAGGGATCAATTGTAGCCTCGAAACCAGCTGACAATATTCTCGGATTGCATCCAATAGCTTTAACCGCATACTTTTCGCACAGAAGAAAGTCCCGAAGCCTACCGAAATTGGGGATGAGATGCTTCTCTAAGCTCCTACCCAATAAGAAGGGAGAGGCTGTGATCATTCCCGCCAGGTCAGAGCCGGAAAAGCCGACAGAGCGCAGATAGTTCAATTTGGGCAAGAGGGTCCTCTCAGGACACGCCGAAATCAGCTGAGGCCGCTTCCTAATCATATCCGAAATCTGGGATTGAGAGAAACCATGGCTCTTGAAGGCGTTAATGACCGCTTCGGGTCTCGCCGAGGTATTGAAGACGACGCGGTTGGAAACGAACAATGCCGATTCCGCGGACAACCCACATGAATTCACGAGATAAGAGACTGCGAAAGAGGGTCGATTCGAGGTGGCGGTGGAGATTAATCTGAGAGCAGCGGGCACGAACAGCGGCCGGCGAAGTAGGGTTTTCGAGAGCGAGCTGAACATGGGACTTCGACTGAGACAACGGCGAGTACAACCACAACCAAAAAAATCACGTTCGATTCCACTGACCTCTCTTCTCCCTTCTCTCCCTCGCAGATTCACCTTCGCTGAAGAGAGAACTTCCAGTCACGAACGATCAAAGGCTCCGGAGCTTCCTGAAAAGAGAAAAAACGATTGCAATTAAGTGCTGAGCCGTGTGCAATTGATAAAACTTTAAACTAATTCAAACGAGTCCTAAATTTTTAATTAATTCAAACAAAAAGTACAATTTAATTCTAAAATTTATATCAAAAGTACAATAGATAAACCTTTAAAAAAATGTAATACATTCCTACGATGGATTATAACTTTTATAAAGTGCGTTCAAATCTTAAAATTCATCACAAAAATATAATCGAGCCCTAAAATTCTTTAAAAATACAATCAATGAAAGGATTTGATTGAATTAATTTGACAAGTTATGGGATTTGATTACATTTTTTGAATTCAATTGCACTTCGTGATAAGTTCTAAAATTTAATTGAACCTTTTAAAAATTTTAGAACTCAATTATATTTTCACGATAAGTTTTTGGGACTTTCAATGCATTTATCCCAAAACTAAAATTACACTAACCAAGTAAAAGGTCCATCTACAACATATGGAAATTTTCACCTCTGCTGAGGAAATTTACAATCCATACAAAGATAATTTACGACAAATGAGAAAATTTTAAGAACCTTTTTTTTTTGCGTATCCAAAAGCTAATACGCGAATCTGATTTATCATTTATATAATAAAATACAGATATTAGTATTCGCGGACCAAACAAGAAGAGAAATAATCAAACATAAGGATTCGACTAGCGAGTAGATCTACGATACCCGGATAAAGAATGTTTGTTATTTGCATCATCTCTTTGAGCATGATTAATGACTTAATCCTAAAAGCACTCGCCGACAAAGCCGTGATATAAATCCCTGTTTGGCGTTTTTAATTAAATTCCACATTCATAGCACCTTGTGATTGTGATGTTTTTTTGCATAGAGATAAGGACATTAAGCAATTAAATTCCGTATCTTCTAAAAATCACAACATCAACAACAACAACAAAAAAGAAAAAGAAATCAATATTAGTTTAACTTTTAAAAAAGCAGATTCCATGTCAAATCGGGATCATGAAGTGGACCTGTCAGCCTCCGAATCTAATATCTATTTCATCATCTCTCGACTAATACAGCGTGCAGTAAAGCTTTCACTAATTCTCGTATAAGGGCAAAAGCACAAAAAAAAAAAATCATAAACTACGCCAATTATGACACATTTATCCTAAACTTTTTTCAATGATACCAAAAATCCCAAACTTGTATTTGTGTTTCAAAGTTCTATTAAAAAAAAACCTACATGGATGCCAAAAAGCAAACAATATTGAAATGATACCCACATGGCTCAATTAAAATAAAAACAACATTATTTTGGCCGAAAACTCATCTAATGAAACCTCCAAGGCGAGTAGATGTATCATATAGATACAAGTTTTGATTTTTTATGTCTCGAGAAAAATTTTACAATAAATATGTCACAATGGGCGTAGTTTGAAATTTTTGATGTCATAAAAGAAAAAGTTCATGGTAAATGCGTCACGGTAGATGGAGTTTGAATCTTCCATGGCTTTTTCCCTTCGCATAATCCTCGTTTCCTACTGACTCTAGCTTATAAAAGAACTCTGTTCTACAAAATGCATTCTGCAAAATTAACAATTACCTTGAACCATTTGCTTTTTCGGGTAGCATTGTCCATCCTCATGATGTGAGTGGAGAATGGAGAATTATGGGAAAAAAAAATAAAAATAAAACTCCGATAAGAATTGTTCCATGAAGAGCGGAGAGCGACGAGGCAGGCCCTTCTCCAAGCTCTCATCAACATACCTGAAGAGCAGTGATGACTTTGGCCAGGTTATAGTGGGAAAAGCCGTAAGAGCACAAATAATTCAATTTGCAAAAGAGGGTCCTCCCAGGACTGGCCACAATCAGATCAGGAAGTGTCCCTGACGATCTTTGAGATCTGGAATCTGTAGCCATTGTTCTTGAAGAAAAGTGAACGACCAAGTCGGGTCTCGTGGTCTTGTAGTTGACGCAGTTGGACACGAATAACACCAATTCAGGAGACAACTCACACGAGCTCATGAATAAGAGACCGTGAAAGAGGGTTGAGCTGAGCTGGTTGGGCCAGAGATTAATCTGAGTGCGGGAAGCGAAAATGGCGGGACGTGAAGCAGGGTTTGCCAGAGCGAACTCACAATCTAGCTTTGCTGTACAACCATTATGCAGAACATCAATGCACATTACAGTCACAGCAGCTGTAACAAAGCACCCAAATTCTAACCTGTCACTCTGGAGATTTCTGTGTATCAGAAGATTCAGACTTCCAAGCATGTGGAGATATGGTATCCTCGTTCTTTTTGGCACTTTACTTGAGATTCTCAATTTGGAAAAATTAACTTCTTGATCTTATAAAGAACAATCAGGATCGTATAGGCCATGCTTTCAAATCAACATTGAACCTTAAGGCAAGATATACAGGAAGTCTATGAATAAAGAACCAACTTAAAAGGAAATTTACGAAACAATGGACGTTGTCCCGCGGTTGCACAAGAAAAATGGCAGGCAGCTGTTCTCCATCAATACACAATACAGTTCGAGAGAATCAACAGCCAAAATTCGAGACACAAAATAAACACTATGACAACCTTAAATGAGAGAGGGACAAACGAATTATCTCGTGCCCTGTGCCATTTCATGGAGCCAGTGTCCCCATCACCATATGCTTCTTATCCCTACATGCATCCAGCAATTCTGGAGCTTCCTCAAGATGAGGGATCACAAACTTCTCCAGGAAATCTCCTTCCAAAATCGTTGACAGGGTAGTCAGGCCAATCTTCGTCTTAATCAAACCATGCGATGACAGATGTTTAAAAGACAAACATCGAGGATGAATCCGTTTTTCTAAGCTCAGTGACATCAACCCAGGATGTCGCAGAAGAAATGAAGATTCAAACCCCATTTCCTTGACAAAGAATCCCGTCACTGCCATTATTTTCTCGTCGGACAACATCATGCACCAAGGACACTTCACAAAAGCTCTCATGGCATCATCTCTAGACCAACCCCAACTGCTAAAATAGCCACAGCGAAATTTGCCGCAGAAGGATCATCAAAGCCCATCCCCTTGGTTTTCTCCACAATTTCCTCAAGCTGACTGGACCACGTTATCATCCTCCTAGACTGAAACTTAACTAACCACACAATGCTTGATTCACGCACTCCATTATCTCTCAAAATCTTGACAAAACGATCGACCGTAGCCTCGAAACCTTCTGTCAATATTCTCGGACTGCATCTGATAGCTGCAGCCGCATTCTCTTTGCACCGAAGGAAGTCCCGAAGCCTACCGAAATTGGGGATGAGATGCTTCTCTAAGCTCCTAGTCAATAAGTAGGGAGAAGCAGTGATCATCCTCGCCAGGTAAAAGCTGGAAAAGCCAACAGACTGCACATACATCAATTTAGGCAAAAGGGTCCTCTCGGGACTCGCCACAATCAGCCGAGGCCACTTCCTAATCATACCCGAAATCTTGGATTGAGAGAAACCATGGCTCTTCAAGGCGTTAATGACCACGTCGAGTCTCGCCGAGGTTTCAAAGATGACGCGGTTGGAAACGAACAATGCCGATTCTGGGGATAGACCCACATGATTTCACGAAATCAGAGACTGCAAAAGAGGGTCGATTCAAGGTGGTGGTGGAGATTAATCTGAGAGCGGTGGGCAAGAACAGCGGGCGGCGAACTAGGGTTTTAGAGAGCGAACTGAACATGGGACTTAGACTGAGACAACGGCAAGTACAATTCACAACCAAAATCACATTCGATTTGACTGACCTCTCTTCTTTCCTCTCTCCCTCGCAGATTCACCTTCGCGGAAGAGAACTTCCAGTCACCAATGATCAAAGAACCCACAGTTTCCTGAAAAGAGAGGAAAAACTTGCAAAATGAGACAACGGATACTATTGTTGTGTTATGGGGAACAATTTCCTTTAGAATTTCAACATAGACCAACTTAATGAGCTGTAAATTGTTTTTGCAATCTCTATTCAATCTAGTCAGACATATCCGAATTGTTGCTGGATGGAAATTGACTAGAAATCCTATAGTTCTTCTGTGGAAACTAGGAACTTCATTTACTTCACTCCATTATGATTAGTAAGCCTTTTAATTAAAAACCATAGCTTGTCCCATTGTATTTCAGTGACCTCAGTCCCCAACCGATAGTTTCACAGTGAAACTTTACTGCCGTGTATCTTTGCAGGTTATTGTCATGTCATCATATACATAAGTCCCACTAAAGTGAAACATAGAGTTGCTAGCATGAATAGGTGAACAGGAAAAGGGAACCTAAAATCATGACTGTCTCTTACCAAGATGGCACGCTTCTACAGGGGAACAATCAAGCTAGATTTAGTTGACATATGAAGATGTCAGTCCTCAGCTTGAACTCAATCATGGGTTGTTTTTCATATTTGGTGAGCTCAAAAGAATAACCTACACAATCAGGTGCAAGTGACCCCATTCAAATTGAGTAATTAAACATAACTGATTTGGAGAGCAATCTCCAGTTTTCTACTGTATGAAGATAAAAATATAAAAGTAAATTCTGTTCTAGTTCAAGACTACGATATAATGAAGAAGATGCATTCCAAACTAAGCCCCAAATGACTGTCTACAAGATCTGTAGAAATCAATAAAGTTGAACTTAACTGGCTTGATGGTCAAGAACTGTGAAAAGTGAAGTGTGTACATCAGTTTGTGTTGTGTCCTTTCATGGGCTTATGTAAGAAAGATGATCATTTTAGCGGGTGCTGCTATCGATCATGGACACCAAAGCTCAGTCTTCACCTCCAAATAATGCTGATGTGAAGGCAGCATTCCACAAGCCATCGAATGATGCACCTAATAGGAACTATGGACGTCATTCTCCAGTTAGCAACTCATCATCATCCGATGGTCTGTTCCCTTTCCATCTTTCGATGGGTGGCTGATAATTCTACGAAAGTAGAACTAAAAGGGCCGTTTTAGGCGAGCAAAATGTGCAGCTAGCTAAAGTAATCTCATCAACTTTAGGTTATTTATGGTGTTTCTGCTATCTCCAAGTTATTCAATGGCTAAAGGATTATTTGTAGGCGAGGACGCGTCCGAGTCAAGAAGCGAGACGCGTCTGTTTTGGATTTGGAAGCTCGAAGCAAAAGCACAGTAAGGCGACGGACGCGTCCGTCTCACATGAGAGACGCGTCCGTGTATGAAGAGAAGGAACGGACGCGTCCGTCAAAAGGGGGAGACGCATCCGTCGCTCTCCAGAAGCAAGGAGGACGCGTCCGCCGCGGTGGAAGACGCGTCCATTGCCAATCCAGAAAGGGAGAGACGCGTCCGCCGCAATGAAGGACTCGCACGTTGACATCCAGAGACGCATCTGCTCGCGAAAGTCATCAGCCACGTGGAGGACGTTTTTGTCAATTAAGATATATTTTAGACTAGGGTTGAGTAAAAATAGGAAGTCGTATTTTCTTTGGATATCTTTTCGTGGGGGAAATATCAGGAGAGATATATATATTCTCTTTTATCAAACACCAACCCTAGCGAGCACTTTGGAGAGGTAACGACAGGGGATACACAGGAGAGTTGGGAGACAACGGCAGAGGAAGAACGGGAAGTGACAGCGAGGATTTCGGCGGAGTCTCTTCTTCTTATTTCCTTCATTTGTATTATGTCGTTGTGTATTGTTTGGATTATTGACCTCGAGATGATGAACTAAATTCCTTTTCTAGGGCTTAGACGGAACCTCGTGTACCGATGTATTTGTGAACTCCTATCCTTTTAATGCAATTTGGTTTATCAGTTCTGTTTGTCTGTTTTGTTCTCCATGCGTATTAGTCGCCTGATCACCGATTAATATAGATCAGATAACCTAGGGAGACTCGGGAGAGTAGTCTAGGTTCAGATCAACGAACAAGCCAACCTAAATTAACTTAAGAGTTGGAAAACCAGGTTATTAGTGAGCAGAATAGGGATATATCTGGTCACCTTAGGTAATCAATTAGGATCGATTCATAATGGGTCACTACTAGTCGCGAGCCTAGGGATAGAGCGAGCGATTTGATACCAGTTGATACGTTCTCATATCTTCGGGAGAAATATGAGGAGATTTTAGGATCCTAGGTTAACAAAGCTGATTGAATCAATATCATTAGGGAAGGCAGAATCAAATACAAGGTCACGAGAGGAAGTCGAGCGTCCTAGATCTCTTACCATTGATTGTTACTTTGATTGCTTTTATTTTCCGTTTTGTTAGGTTTATCCCTTACCTAACTTCACTTGACCTCAAGACGATTACTGATAGTAACGTTAAGAGAATTTTGTATTACGATTCCCTGTGGATTCGACCCTTACTTACCCTAGCTACATTTATAGTTAGGTCGGATAAGGATTTATTTTTGTTGCGTTGACGACGCGCATCAAATTTTTGGCGCCGTTGCCGGGGAATTGTTTTCTAACGAAATTTCTTTTACCTTGAGTATCAGTGATCAATTGACGATCAAGTTTTACTTTTTGTTTAATTTACTTATATATCTATTCTTTGTTTTATTTTTGTTGCATGAGACGCAATCGGAGCGTAGAGCTGATTCCTTTCGATCCTGAAATCGAGAGAACTTTTCACAGACTACTCCGACAAAGGTCAAGAGCACAACAGGCTGACATGGCAGATCATAACCAGGAAAACCCGGTTGGAAATAATCTGGTTCAGGTGGAAGCTAATGAAGGAGCATTAGATTTGGACAACAGGCCAATGGTGGAATTCACTTCAGCGAGACCACATGTGCATCGATCCTGCATTGCACCACCAGCCATCCAAGCTCGTGATTACAAGATCAAGACCTCAGTGATGCAGATGATCCAGAACTCAGTGCAGTTCAGAGGGTCACCAATGGAGGACCCACATGAGCATTTGAGCAAGTTCCTGAGCGTTTGCGACACATTCAGGCAAAACGGTGTTCCACAAGAAGCAGTCAAGTTGAAGCTGTTCCCATTTTCGCTGAAGGACAGAGCATGGGGGTGGTTCAACTCTCTACCGATGAATTCTGTCACCACTTGGGCACATATGGAGGAGGTTTTTCTGGACCAGTACTTTCCCCCATCAAAAATATCGCAGATGAGAAACGAAATTACAACATTCCGACAGCAAGAATTGGAATCGTTTGTGGAAGCATGGGAGCGGTTCAAGAATATACTGATCCAGTGTCCCTACCACGATCTTCCAGGATGGAGATAGTTGGAAGCTTTCTACAATGGACTGACTGAGTCCTCGCGAAAGGATCTGAACCTGGCTTCAAACGGATCGTTTCTGAAGAAATCCTACATTGAAGGGCTAGACCTCCTGGAGACAATGAGAAGAACCTGTATGCCGAATCAGCACTCTGATCGGATGTCTAGAAGGAGAGCACCTGGAGCACTCGAAGTCGATGCCTTAACATCAATTCAAGCTCAACTTCGGCACTCACGAAGAAATTCGAGACGGTGAGTGTTAATTTAGTGCAAGGAACTTCAAGCGGCTGCGAAATATGCGGAGGAATGCATACCACAGATCAATGCTCGGCAAGTATAGAGGAGGCAAACTTCATCGGAAACCAGCGGAACAACCCCTACTCCAACTCGTACAACCCAGGATGGCGAAACCATCCAAACTTTTCATGGAGAGGGCAACAAGGAGCTGAGCCGCGGGCACCGCAACACTCAGGATTTCAGCAACCCCCAGGATTCCAGCAACCTCGAGCTCAGGAGCCGGAGAAGAAGCCAAACTTTGAAGAGATGATAATGAAGTATATGGCCAACCAAGATGCGCTGATGAAGAACCAAGCGGTTTCCATCCGGAATTTAGAAAACCAAATCAGTCAATTGGCACAGGCTATGAACTCTCGACCACAGGGATCGCTTCCAAGCAACACTGAGATCAACCCAAGGAAGCATGTGAAGGCGGTAACTCTGAGAAACAGTCGAGAACTTCAAAAGGTGCACAAGAATGTGGAAAAGAGAAGGGACATAGCTGAAGAAGGAACATCTAACATTGTAGATGGCCACACCTGTGTCGACCCATCTCCAGCAGACAGCACTCCTATTGAAGCTCCAGTCTCACCACAACAAAGAAAAGAGAAGCAATAAGCTGCAAAAGATAAATTGGAGCGCCCGCCCTTACCTTTCCCGCAAAGAGCGCGGAAGCAAAACGAGAACGTCCAATTTCGTAAGTTTCTTGATGTATTTAAAAAGCTTCACATTAACATTCCTTTTGCAAAAGCACTTGAGCAGATGCCGAGTTATGTCAAGTTCATGAAGGACGTGCTTTCCAAGAAAAGACGACTAGGCGATTTTGAGACCGTGGCGCTAACTGAGGAATGTAGCGCGATTCTTCAAAAGAAACTACCGCCCAAGCTAAAGGATCCAGGTAGTTTCACAATTCCTTGCACCATCGGTTCAACATTTTCAAGTAAGGCTCTCTGTGATCTTGGTGCGAGCATCAATTTAATGCCATTTTCTGTGTACAAGGAGTTAGGTTTGGGGGAGGTAAAACCTACATCGGTATCGCTGCAATTAGCCGATAGGTCGATTACCTATCCTAAGGGGATTATTGAGGATGTATTGGTTAAAGTAGATAAGTTTATATTCCCTGCTGACTTCCTTGTGTTAGATTTTGAAGAAGACCAGGAAATACCGATTATTCTGGGACGACCATTCCTAGCCACAAGACAAGCCTTGATAGATGTCCAGAAGGGAGAATTGACCATCCGGGTCAATGACCAAGAAGTGACGTTTAATGTTTACAAGTCTATGAAATGGCCAAGTGAACCTAACGAATGCTTCTTTCTAGATATTCTAGACAGGTGTTCTTCCGAGTCTTTCGCACAGGCATATTCCAAAGATTCACTGGAGGCGTTGCTAACCTCGGAAACCTCAGAGATTGAAGCAGTGCGCGAAATCTTGAGCATGATGGAGGCCTCGCCGTACTTGACAAAGAGGTTTAACCGTTTCGACTCTTTGGAACGGCCTATGAACCCCATGAAGCCCTCCATTGAAGAACCGCCAACATTAGAGCTAAAACCGCTGCCGGAGCATATAAGGTATACATATCTTGGATCCTCTAATACCTTACCTATAATCATCTCTGCAGAATTGACAGCACAAGAGGAAGAGAGGCTGCTTCGGATTCTCAGAGAGCATAAAAGAGCTATAGGCTGGACGATCGCAGACATTCGGGGAATCAGCTCGTCAGTTTGCATGCACAAGATTCTCCTGGAGGATAACCAGAAGGCGTCAGTTGAAGCTCAGCGGCGATTAAATTCGAACATGAAGGAGGTGGTCAAGAAAGAGATTATCAAGTGGTTGGACGCAGGTATCATCTCTGATAGCTCATGGGTGAGCCCCGTGCAGTGTGTCCCAAAGAAAGGTGGCATGATAGTGGTAGCTAATGAGAAGAATGAGCTCATCCCAACAAGAACAGTAACGGGGTGGAGAGTGTGCATGGACTATCGCAAGCTGAATAAAGCCACAAGGAAGGATCATTTTCCACTTCCTTTCATTGATCAGATGCTCGACAGGCTGGCTGGTAAGGAATTTTACTGTTTTCTAGATGGTTACTCTGGATATAATCAGATCTTGATTGCTCCGGAGGACCAGGAGAAAACGACTTTTACTTGTCCATATGGGACTTTTGCTTTCCGTCGAATGCCCTTTGGTCTGTGTAACACGCCTGCGACTTTTCAACGATGCATGATGGCTATTTTTAGTGATATGGTGGAAAATGGACTAGAGGTTTTTATGGATGATTTTTCAGTCTTTGGAACATCATATTCTGTTTGCCTGACAAATTTAGCTCGCGTGTTGAAGCGATGTGAGGATACTAACCTGATCTTGAATTGGGAAAAATGCCAATTCATGGTCAGAGAAGGTATTGTTCTTGGTCACAGGATTTCGAGTAAAGGCATTGAAGTGGACAAGGCCAAGATCGAGACAATTGAGAAGCTTCCACCACCGACATCAGTCAAGGCAATCAGGAGTTTCCTAGGCCACGCCGGGTTCTATCGAAGATTCATCAAGGACTTCTCCAAGATCACGAAGCCGTTGTGCAATTTGTTGGAGAAGGACAAGCCATTTATCTTTGACGACGCATGCCTCTCAGCTTTTGGTGAGCTAAAAAACAGGTTAGTTTCCGCACCTATCGTCATTGCGCCTGACTGGAATTTACCTTTTGAGCTGATGTGTGATGCTAGTGACTATGCCGTTGGGGCGGTATTAGGACAAAGGATAGGCAAGATTTTTCATGTGATATATTATGCTAGTCGTACCCTAGATGATGCTCAGGTAAATTACACAACCACTGAAAAAGAATTGCTTGCTGTTGTGTTCGCATTCGATAAATTTCGTAGCTACCTCGTTGGGACCAAGGTTATAGTGTTCACAGATCACTCGGCAATCAGGTATTTGATTGAGAAAAAAGAAGCTAAGCCGAGGTTGATTCGTTGGGTCCTACTGTTGCAAGAGTTTGTTTGGAAATTAGAGACAGGAAGGGAACAGAGAACCAGGTAGCTGATCACCTGTCGAGATTGGAAAATGAAATTCAGACTAAGGATAAAACACTGATTAATGAGTCTTTTCCAGATGAACAGTTGTTCTTAATTGATAATCGTTCAGTCCCTTGGTATGCCGATTTTGTGAATTTCATTGTCTCTGATTATATCCCACCTGAACTCAATGCTCAACAAAGGAAGAAACTTTTGCATGATGTGCGATATTACCTATGGGATGAGCCTTTTCTCTTTAAGCATTGTGCAGATCAGGTCATCAGGAGATGCGTGCCAGAGGAAGAAACGGAAAGCATACTTGCACAATGTCACGCATCACCCTATGGGGGCCACTTCAGAGGAGATCGAACAGCAGCGAAAGTGCTCCAATCAGGTTTTTATTAGCCTACTCTATTCAAAAATGCTTATACATTTGTTGCATGTTGTGACAGGTGCCAACGTGTTGGAAACATTTCAAAACGACATGAGATGCCGTTGCAGAATATCCTCGAGGTAGAGCTGTTCGATGTATGGGGTATTGATTTCATGGGGCCATTTGTGCCATCAGCAGGTAACAAATACATCCTTGTCGCAGTTGATTATGTGTCTAAGTGGGTGGAAGCGATTACTTCCCCCACTAATGATTCTAAAGTGGTGGCAAGGTTTGTACAGAAACAAATTTTTACACGATTTGGCGTACCCCGAGCGATCATTAGCGATGAAGGCACCCATTTTTGTAATCGACACTTCGCGACATTGCTCAGTAAGTATGGAGTGAAGAACAAGATCACCACGGCATATCATCCTCAGACAAGTGGCCAAGTCGAGGTTTCTAACCGAGAAATCAAGCGGATTCTGGAGAAGACGGTAAGTCTGACACGAAAGGATTGGGCGATGAAACTTGACGAGGCCTTATGGGCTTATAGGACAGCTTACAAGACACCTATCGGGATGTCCCCGTACCGGCTCGTTTTCGGGAAGGCCTGTCACCTACCGGTGGAGATCGAGCACAAGGCGTACTGGGCGCTGCAGCATCTCAACTTTGACGAAGAAAAGGTGGGCGCAGCAAGACTCTTACAATTAAACGAACTTGGGGAGCTTCGCCACCACGCATATGAGAACGCGAAGCTGTACAAAGAGAAAACAAAGAAATGGCATGACAGCAAGATATTAAACATGATGTTCACCCCTGGTGAGTTGGTCTTACTTTTTAATTCTCGACTGAAATTATTTCCGGGTAAATTGAAATCCAGGTGGTCGGGACCGTTTCGTGTGGTGGCCGTATATCCCCACGGGGCAGTGGAAGTCAAGGCAGACAATTCCGAGCGATCATTCAAGGTCAATGGACAGCGGTTGAAGCATTATAGAGGAGAAACATTCGATCGGGCTGTGACCACCACACACCTTCAAGAGCCGTGACCTTAGGAATAGTCGAGCCACCGACTATAAACCAGGGCGCTTATTGGGAGGTAACCCAAACTTCTGTTCACTTTCTCTCTTTTATTTCATTTTTCTGAGTTCTTTGTTGATTGTGTTACTTTTATTTTTAAAAAAAAAATACGTTCACGGACGCGTCCTCCACAAAGGGAGAGACGCGTCCGTCTCTACTAGCCAAGAGAGACGCGTCCGCCTACAGGAGAGACGCGTCCGTCTCTACTCAGTAGAGTGACAGACGCATCCTCGCACAAGAGAGACATGTCCGTCTCTACACAGCAGCAAAACGGACGCGTCCGTCCAGCAAGACAGACGCGTTCGTCGCCCATCATTCCTATAAAAGGGCGCTCGATCGGGAAATATTTTTTTTACCCTAACCCTAATTCTCTCTCTTCTTCAGCAGACGCGGCCTCACCCAGACGCAACTCCCTCCCTGAGTTCTCCCTCTTCCACGGACGCGGCTTCACCCTCTGCAACGGACGCGACCCCCTTCTCCATCACGGGACGCGTCTTCGCGAACTCCACCCTCCATCTCCCTCGCGGGATCTGTCTTCTCCAACGACGAGAAGAGTTCGAACAGCCTTCTCTCTCCATCAAGGTACACCGTTCCATCTCTTCTTTCCGAGCATCACACTTAGGTTAGTTTGTTGGCAAGCTTATGGTGCGAACAAAGAATGCCGGACTTAGGAATGAGAGTGAGCAACCAACTAGGGATAGGGGTAAAGCTTCGGCCGCTAGGGCCGAATCGAGCACCTTCGCAGCCAATGCCCAGCAACGGCTCACCGAGGCCCTTGCGCGAAACAAGAAATTTATTTCCGAGAGAGGAATCCCCCGTATTCCGGACGGGTTCGAGCATTATTGGCTATCCGCTGAAGTAGCTAGACGGGGTTGGACGAAATTTTGCGAGCCTCAAGGCCCGGCAGTTATTCCGGTAGTTCGCGAGTTCTACGCTAGAGTACCGGACCATCAGGGGGGTAAAGTCCGCGTTCGTGGCAAAACGGTCCGGTTTGACGCTGTTACACTTAATCATTTCTTTGAGTTGCCTATCCCTGACGTCGATGAATATGCAGCATTGGTAGGATCTGGCTTGAATGCTGCAAAAGCCGAAGAGATTAGACAGGTTTTAACTGATGGAGCAGGGCAATGGGAGATGCACAATGGCGAGTTTGTTTCCATCAAACGGAACACCCTTGATCGATTTGCAAAAACTTGGTTTTATTTTGTAGTGTTTTCTATGATGCCTGTAACTCATCACAATCTGTGCAGGTGTGAACCAGCAATCCTCATTTATGCCATACTGACTCATCTGCAGATTAATGTAGGTCAACTTCTATTCAGGGGAATTCTACAATCCTCGGAAGCCACGAAGGGATGCTGGTACCCCTCATTGGTCACCATGCTCTGCCGTCAAGCTGGCGTCCCCATTGAAGACCATGAGGAAACACTTCCACCAGGTACTATAATGACAAAAATATTTTGAACAGTTGTGTGGTGGAAATAGTTGGGATATGCAGTCAATTCAAAGGAGAAACAGGGCACGCGCACGTGCCCTCCGTGCGGGACCATCCGCACCGGCAGTAGATCTCGCGTAAGATCCTCAGCCCGAGAGCCAGGACGGCACCGACACCCCAGCATCAGCCACCTCTGAGAACCCTGTCCTCCAGCTCCTCCGTCAAATGCAGAGAGAAAACAGGGCAACTAAGCAAGAGTTCCGCCTCCGCCACGAGCATATTGATGAGAATCTGCGACGCAACGAGGACAACATGCGTTTCCAATGGGCGGCGGCTGGATACGACATGTCGCAATTCCAGAGCATGATCCCATGGGAGCAATCTTCACAGGCCGCTCAATGGGATGAGTACGTGGACGAAGAAGACAGCGAGGATGACAATGCACACCAAGACTCTTCGGAAGAAGAGTAAACCCCAGGGGAGTCCCTTTCTTACCCTCTTTCTCTTTACATCGAGACGATGTTCTTGTGTAGGTTTGGGGGTGTCAAACTCTACGAGTGTTGCTGAGTAGGTGTTATTAGTGCTGAATATGTTTGTGGTTGCTGAGTAAAGAGTTATGGTAAATAATAGGTTTGGGGGTGCTGTGTTTTCCAGGGTGCGGATTGATAGTTAGAGTCTGAATTTGATAATTGCCAGTTGGTCTTGTCGAGCATCTGATTCCTCACGTCTCGCTGTTAATTGGTTTGAAATAACTTCTATTCGATGAGGATTATTAGTGAGTTCGTACGAGTCTTTGATGGAAAGAGGAGTTCTGGAAATTAACTTGTGGTTAAGACTTGTCATTTTGATCTGTCCAAAGCTGCAACCTGAAACTTTTTGATTTTCAACAATCATGGTCTCATGTCTCGGTAGGTTTCTGGTTGAATCAAACCTTTATTTTAGTAAAACATGTGAAGTAATGAGGATTAGGACGTGTCTGTGATTATCTCTTGAAATGAAATCTGGGTGAACGATCATTTTGTTAAAAAAAAAAAAAGAAGAAAAAGAGAAATCAGGGATCATGGTTCTAAGTACCAATGTCCAGAGTTGAACTATAATTTTCTGTTTTAATGTGATCTGGATATGTACTGATAGTGTCTGTTAGTCCCTAACTGACCCGAGAATAAACCTAAGGAGTGTTTCATCACTTAATGCCTTGGTCCAACTGGATCGGGAGTCATTGGTTGATTTCTCGCTACATGGGTGGTTATAAGGACGGGACACTTAAGAACCATGTATCATTGTGCTGAGTGTGCTTGTGTTGGATGGTTTAACCCTTGGATAAGTGGATAGAGTGATGCAAGGCTGGTTCCTGTGAATTGTTACGAATCATGTTTTGCTTGAAAAAATGGTTTGTCGATATTGGTTGCTTATCATGGCATGAGATGCTTTTTCTCAAATAATAAAAATGCTTTGTTTTAGTAGAGGATGAGTTATGTGACTTATTTTAGTGCGAGTTAAGCAAAGGAGTGAATTGGACTATTGGGGACAAGTACAATTACTTCTGAGAATATTAAAAGAAGGTATTTCATAACTAGTTAACTCAGAGACAGTTGAGGAATGTTTGGTAGTTTTGATTCATTCTGTTTGATGATTTGCTCGAGGACTAGCAAAAGGTAGGTTTGGGGGTGTGATAATTCTACGAAAGTAGAACTAAAAGGGCCGTTTTAGGTGAGCAAAATGTGCAGCTAGCTGAAGTAATCTCATCAACTTTAGGTTATTTAGGGTGTTTCTGCTATCTCCAAGTTATTCAATGGCTAAAGGATTATTTGTAGGTGAGAACGCGTCCGAGTCAAGAAGCGAGACGCGTCTGTTTTGGATTTGGAAGCTCGAAGCAAAAGCACAGTAAGGCGACGGACACGTCCGTCTCACATAAGAGACGCGTCCGTGTATGAAGAGAAGGAACGGACGCGTCCGTCAAAAGGGGGAGACGCATCCGTCGCTCTCCAGAAGCAAGGAGGATGCGTCCGCCGCAGTGGAAGACGCGTCCATTGCCAATCCAGAAAGGGAGAGACGCGTCCGCCGCAATGAAGGACGCGCCTGTTAACATCTAGAGACGCATCTGCTCGCGAAAGTCATCAGCCACGTGGCAGACGTTTTTGTCAATTAAGATATATTTTAGACTAGAGTTGAGTAAAAATAGGAAGTCGTATTTTCTTTGGATATCTTTTCGTGAGGGAAATATCAGGAGAGATATATATATATTCTCTTTTATCAAACACCAACCCTAGCGAGCACTTTGGAGAGGTAACGACAGGGGATACACAGGATAGTTGGGAGACAACGGCAGAGGAAGAACGGGAAGTGACAGCGAGGATTTCGGCGGAGTCTCTTCTTCCTATTTCCTTCATTTGTATTATGTCGTTGTGTATTGTTTGGATTATTGACCTCGAGATGATGAACTAAATTCCTTTTCTAGGGCTTAGACGGAACCTCGTGTACCGATGTATTTGTGAACTCCTATCCTTTTAATGCAATTTGGTTTATCAGTTCTGTTTGTCTGTTTTGTTCTCCATGCGTACTAGTCGCCTGATCACCGATTAATATAGATCAGATAACCTAGGGAGACTCGGGAGAGTAGTCTAGGTTCAGATCAACGAACAAGCCAACCTAAGTTAACTTAAGAGTTGGAAAACCAGGTTATTAGTGAGCAGAATAGGATCGATTCATAATGGGTCACTACTAGTCGCGAGCCTAGGGATAGAGCGAGCGATTTGATACCAGTTGATACGTTCTCATATATTCGGGAGAAATATGAGGAGATTTTAGGATCCTAGGTTAACAAAGCTGATTGAATCAATAGCATTAGGGAAGGCAGAATCAGATACAAGGTCACGAGAGGAAGTCGAGCGTCCTAGATCTCTTACCATTGATTGTTACTTTGATTGCTTTTATTTTCCATTTTGTTAGGTTTATCCCTTACCCAACTTCACTTGACCTCAAGATGATTGCTGATAGTAACGTTAAGAGAATTTTGTATTACGATTCCCTGTGGATTCGACCCTTACTTACCCTAGCTACATTTATAGTTAGGTCGGATAAGGATTTATTTTTGTTGCGTTGACGACGCGCATCAGTGGCTTATGGTGTTGTGAGGTCTCAATAGTTGTATGTTATATATGTAAATTCTTGAGCTACTCGATGTTGACTATGTTGGAATTAGTGGACAGTTGTCTGTGCTGTGGTCATGATGAAATTTCACTTTGATTGAAGCATCACTGCTCTGTATCACTTTTTTAGTTCAGTGTGGCAATTGAATATCTTATATTTGATGCTACTGGGTACAAAATCTGCAGCTGGGTTTAGTTTCATCCATAAGGCAGAAGGAAATGTGATGTTGACATTAAATGTTTTACCGACGGACCTGTGACAGCTCTTTTTGGTATTTTGTTGTGGTCCAAGCGAATCTTTCCTGATAATGAAGGATGTGTTTGGCACAATTGTGCTGCATGTTGATGGAAACACCAAGCTAGCTTGCAGAAGCATTGAATTTCTTATATTCAATGCTATATTAGGTAGAAAATCTCAAGATTGGGTTTAGCTTCTAGGTAATACGAGTCAAACATGTTATGGCTCTTTTTTGCATTTTTGTTGTGGTCCAAAGTGAACCTTTCCTTGGTATGAATCAAGGATATATTGGGCACTATTGTGCCGATTTTACGCACTACCATTTCATTGTTGGGTGAGAATGTGAATGAAGATTGCACATTGATTCCTTTGATTTGACGTTCTCTGAGAGGAACCGGGTGAACCATGTTGTAGCAAAGACAAATTGGTGGTGTTGCTGCTTATCTCTTTTTCTATTGTTGGGTTGGGTGCGGCTGCTCCAAAACACCAGAGTCTGTGACCTCGTACCCTCCATTTTTTTAAAAAACAAAAAAAATCAAAAAAACTAAAGCTAGATTGAAAAGATAAAGATGATGACACCTCAATTTTTGCCTTTTGTAATTCTGCCAAGAGATACCTTCATGCCCAAACAAGCTCATCATTATTATAGTTTTATGTCCCAAGTTATCATTAATATCTAGATGGTCTCATGGTACATGCAACTACCATAGATTTGTACTTCTAGAGACGATTTAAACATGAAAAAGGTTCAAATATTATGCCCATTGTAATATAAACCATGTCAGTGGTATAGGAGAGGAAGCACTAGAACTACCTATGATGTTAGCGTTGATATATAAGCTTCGTATTCATTAATACAATTTTTTCATAGTTTGGTCCGCATTTACATAAATAATTAAGTGTTTGCATTTAACTTTTTCTGAATAACGTGCATTTTAGGTTAGGATCATTAATTTTTTGTAAAATATTTTGTGTTAATAATGTTCTAGAAGTAGAAATTTTCAACGGTTATCAAACGAATTTCTGTTCGAGAAGCAAAAATTTTATCATGTCATCAAACGACTTTCTCTGATTAGAAATCAACTTCTGCTTCTGAAGCAGAACTAAAAAGATCAACTTCTGTTTCTAAAATGATTTCTGAAGTCGAAGTGTTACCATGCACCCCCTTAACTTCTTGAACTTATTAAGCCTAAAATCAGGGATCATATAGGCCATGCTTTCAAACGAACATTGAAGCTCAAGGCAAGGAATACAGGAAGCCTATGAATAAAGAACCAACTCAAAGGGAGAGTACGAAACAATGGACATTATCCTACGGTTGCACAAGAAAAATGGTAGGCAGCTGTCCTCCATCGCTACACAATATTGTCCGAAAGAATCAACAGCCAAAATTCGAGACACGACATAAACAGAATGAAAACCTTACATGAAAGAGGGACAAGCCAATTATTTGGTACCCTGTGTTACTTCATGGAACCACTGTCCTCGTCGCCATATGCTTCTTCTCCCGATATATATCCAGCAATTCCGGAGATTCCTTGAGATGAGGGGTCACAAACTTCTCCAGGAAATCTTCTTCCGAAATCGTCAAAAGGGAAGTCAAGCCAATCTTCGTCTTCCTCAAACCATGCGACGACAGATGCTTAAAAACCAAACAACGAGGACGAATCCGTTTTTCTAAGCTCAGCGACATAAACCTAGGATGTCGCAGAAGAAATGAAGATTCAAACCCCATTTCCTTGACAAAGAATCCCATCACTGACATTATTTTTTCTTCGGTCAGCGTCATGCACCAAGGATACTTCACAAAAGCTCTCATGGCATCTTCTCTAGACCAACCCCACCTGCTATAAGCATCGAATTTCCTCTCCCATGTGGATTCGCACATCCCCACGACCGCTACCATAGCCACAGCGAACTTTGCCGCGGAAGGATCATCAAAGCCTATCCCCTTGATTTTCTCGACAATTTCCCCGAGGTGACCGGACCACTTCATCATCTTCCAAGAATGAAACTTAACTAACCACGCGATGGTTGATTCACGCACTCCATTCTCTCTCAAAATCTTGACGAAGGGATCAATTGCAGTCTCGAAACCATCTGACAATATTCTCGGATTGCGTCCAATAGCTTTAACCGCATCCTTTTCGCACAGAAGAAAGTCCCGAAGCCTACCGAAATTCGGGATGAGATGCTTCTCTAAGCTCCTATCCAATAAGAATGGAGAGGCAGTGATGATTCTCGCCAGGTAAGAGCCGGAAAAGCCGACAGAGCGCAGATAGTTCAATTTGGGCAAGAGGGTCCTCTCAAGACACGCCGAAATCAGCCGAGGCCGCTTCCTAATCATATCCGAAATCTGGGATTGAGAGAAACCATGGCTCTTGAAGGCGTTAATGACCGCTTCGGGTCTCGCCGAGGTTTTGAAGACGACGCGGTTGGAAACGAACAATGCCGATTCCGGGGACAACCCACATGAACTCACGAGATAAGAGACTGCGAAAGAGGGTCGATTCGAGGTGGCGGTGGAGATTAATCTGAGAGCAGCGGGCACGAACAGCGGGCGGCGAAGTAGGGTTTTCGAGGGCGAACTGAACATGGGACTTAGACTGAGACAACGGCGCGTACAATTCGCGAGCAAAATCACGTTCGATTCGACTGACCACTCTTCTTCCTTCTCTCCCTCGCAGATTCACCTTCGCTGAAGAGAGAACTTCCAGTCGCGAATGATCAAAGGCCCCCGAGCTTCCTGAAAAGAGGGCGAAAAAACGATTGCAGTTAAGGGCTAAACCGGGTGCAATTGATAAAACTTTAAATTAATTCAATTGAATCCTAAAATTTAAATACATATATATTTGTCAAACAAAAAGTATAGTTAAATTCTATAATTTATATGAAAAGTGCAATAGATAAACCTTTAAAAAATGTAATCCACTCCCACGATGGATTACAACTCTTAAAAAGTGCGTTCAAATCATAGAAGTCATCACGTGCACTTAAATTCTAAAACTGTCAAAAAAATACAATTAACGAAAGAACTTGACTGAATCATTTTGATAAGTTATGGGATTTCATCGCATTTGTTGAATTCAATTGCACTTCGTGACAAGTTCTAAAATTTAATTGAATCTTCTAAAAGTTTTAGAACTCCACTGCATTTTCATGACAAGTTTTTAGGAATTTCAATACATTTATCCCAAAAGTAAAATTACACTAACCAAGTAAAGGGTCCGTCTGCAGCATGTGGAAATTTTCACCTTTGCTAAGGAAATTGACAATCCAAATAAAGATAACTTAAAATAGATTAGAAAATTTCAAGAAATTTTTTGGATTCATAAAATGTTACGAATCGAAATATGATGTACACAAATGAAAAAATATATATATTGCATATCCAAACGCTAATTCACGAATTTGGTTTATCATTTATGGTACAATTCAAATATGAGTAGTAGTGGACCAAATAAGAAGAGAAATAATTGAATATAAGGATTCGACAAGCGAATAGATCTACGATACCTGGATAAAGAAAGTTTGTTATTTGCATCGTCTCTTTGAGCATGATTAGTGACTTATCCTAAAAGAACTCGTCGACAAAGCTGTGATATAAATCCCCGTTTGGTTTTTTTAATTAAAGTCCATATTCATAGCACCTTATAATTGTGAAGTTTTTGCAGAGAGAGATGGACATGAAGTAATTAAATTCCATATCTTCTAAAAATCACCCAAAAAAAAATCAATATTAGTTTTTTTTTGTCTGATTTATCTTATCACATTTTACTATATAAGCCACACCGTGTATGCTATGTACCATGTGCAGTTTGCAAAACCCTACTCCCTCTCCTCATACGTCCCCACCCCTCTCCCAAAGGCCGAGATTTGAATCCCCCACCTCCCTCTTCTTAAATGAAATAAGGGCTACTAGGATAATCTTCCAGTGATTAATGTTAGTTTAACTTTGAAAAAGCAAATTTCATGTTAAACGCTATCATGAACGAATCTTCTCTATTTCTCAACCTACTGAGAAAAAGAAAAAGTTCCATTGGACTCTTTTCCTCCCCACTCTTTACTCTTCGCGTTCTAGAGAAAACATGAAGTGGAACTGTTGATCCAATATCTATTTCCACCGAGTTTCGGAACCACTTTCCCAAAGACCTTTGAGTGTCCAAAATTTTTTTGCAAAAGCCCTTAGCTCAAAGTCAACCGTCACAAGACTGAAAGCCTAAGATAGCCTTGAAGCTGAATTGAGCTTTCGGCTTTGAGCATCTCCTCCCTCACCAGCATACCCATGCGAAGAGTCTGATAGCAGCTTCACCTTCAGCTTTGCCAAAAGGCTGCTGCCGAACACCGCCATCACAAGTGTCGCCACATCGAGCCCCCTCTCCATGCCTCCGCCACGACAACAAGTACCCCCTCCTTCCCGCAATCCCAACGCACCCCGCCTCCCTAGATTTGGGCTTGCAAGGGCGAGGGCCTCGCCCAGCGAAAGAGAGGTCGGCCTCACTGGCCGCCTCTTTGGCCGGTTGCTAGACCAATTAGAGAGGTAGAGGAGGGTTGGGGAAGGAAAAAAAGAAAAATAATAATAATAAAATTTATTTTAAAAAATCATTATAAAATATTAAAATATTTTTTGCTGACAAGTCAAAACTCATTGGATAGACTTTTCGAATTTATGTTTACCAAACAGTATTTTTCCAAACTTTCTTTCCAAGGAACTTTTTAATTACAATTTACCAAGCAATCTTTGTATTTCACCAAATGGCTTCAGACAAAAGGTATTTGCATTTTCCTAAAAGCTCCCCCTAAAAGCCTTTCTAAATGCAAGCTTCATCATTTCACGACTAGTACAATGAGCAGTAAAGCTTTCACTAATTCTCATATAAGGGCAACTTTCACTAATTCTCATATAAGGGCAAAAGCACAAAAAATCACAAACTATACCAATTGTGACACAATTACCTTAAAATTTTTTCAGTGACATCAAAAATCTCAAATTTGTACTTGTATGACATATTTGACCTCTACCATCAAAGTTCTGTCAATGAAAACCATAAAAAAAAAAATCTACCTATATGAACACCAAAAAGCAAACGATGTTGAAATGACACCCTAGTGGGTCAATTGAAATAAAAATGACATTGTTTTGGCTAAAAACTCATCTAAGGGAACTTTGACGGAAAGTAAAAATTTTTGGTAAATGACAAAATATGTCACAATGAGTGTAGTTCAAGATTTTGATGTCACAAAAAAATTCATGGTAAATGTGTCGCTATGGGTAAAGTTTGGATCTTTTATGGCATTTTCCCTTCACGTGATCCTCATTTCCTACTTACTCCAGCTTATATAAAGAACTCTGCTCTGCAAAATACATTCTGCAAAAATACCTTTGAACCATTTGCTTTTTTGGGTAGCATTGTCCATCCTCATGATGTGAGTGGAGAATGGAGAATTATGAAAAAAAAAAAATGAAACTCTGATAAGAATTGTCCCATGAAGAGCGGAGAGCGACGAGGCAGGCCCCTCTCCAAGCTCTCATCAACATACCTGAAGAGCAGTGATGACTTTGGCCAGGTTATAGTGGGAAAAGCCGAGAGAGCTCAAATAATTCAATTTGCACAAGAGGGTCCTCCCAGGACTGGCCATAATCAGATCGGGAAGTGTCCCTAATGATCTTTGAGATCTGGAATATGTAGAAGGCCATTGTTCTTGAAGAAGTGAACAACCAAGTCGGGTCTCATGGTCTTGAAGTTGACACGGTTGGACACAAATAACACCGATTCAGGAGACAACCCACACGAGCTCACAAATAAGAGACCGTAAAAGGGGGTTGAGCTGAGGTGGTGGTGCCAGAGATTAATCTGAGTGCGATAGGCGAAAATAGCAGGACGTGAAGCAGGGTTTGCTGGAGCGAACTCACAATCCAGCTTTGCTGTTCAACCATTATGCAGAACATCAATGCACATTACAGTCACAGCAGTTGTAACAAAGCACCCAAATTCTAACCTCACTCTGGAGATTGCTGTGTATCAGAAGATTCAGACTTCCAAGCATTTGGAGATATGGTATCCTCGTTCTTTTTGGCACTTTCCTCGAGATTCTAAATTTGGAAAAACTTGCACAAATAAAGAATTAACCAGCATACATGAACAACGTAACTTTTTGATCTTACAAAGAACAATCATGATCATATAGACCATGCTTGCAAATGAACATTAAACCTTAAGGCAAAGTATACAGGAAATCTACCAATAAAGAACCAACTTAAAGGCAGTTTACGAAACAGGGTATTCAAGCCAAAACAGGGTCACAAACTTCTCCAGGAAATCTTCTTCCGAAATCATCAACAGGGTATTCAAGCCAAACCTGTTACCCTGAAGAGAACTGTGTTACAGAAGATTCAGAATTCCAAACCTTTGGATATATGGTTTCCTCATTCTTTTTGGCACTTTCCCAAAGCTTCTCGATTTGGAAAAATTTTGCGCAAATAAAGAATGGACCTGCATGCATAAGCAACTTAATTTCTTGAACTTATTAAGCCTAAAATCAGGGATCATATAGGCTATGCTTTCAAACTACCATTGAACCTCAAAGGGAGAGTACGAAACAATGGACATTGTCCCATGGTTGCACAAGAAAAATGGTAGGCAGCTGTCCTCCATCGATACACAATATTGTCCGAAAGAATCAACAGCCAAAATTCGAGACACAACATAAACAGAATGAAAACCTTACATGAAAGAGGGACAAGCCAATTATTTGGTACCGTGTTACTTCATGGAACCACTGTCCTCGTCGCCATATGCTTCTTCTCCCGATATATATCCAGCAATTCCGGAGATTCCTTGAGATGAGGGGTCACAAACTTCTCCAGGAAATCTTCTTCCGAAATCGTCAAAAGGGTAGTCAAGCCAATCTTCGTCTTCATCAAACCATGCGATAATAGATGTTTAAAAACCAAACAACGAGGACGAATCCGTTTTTCTAAGCTCAGCGACATAAACCTAGGATGTTGCAGAAGAAATGAAGATTCAAACCCCATTTCCTTGACAAAGAATCCCATCACTGACATTATTTTTTCTTCAGCCAGTGTCATGCACCAAGGATACTTCACAAAAGCTCTCATGGCATCTTCTCTAGACCAACCCCACCTGCTATAGGCATCGAATTTCCTCTCCCATGTCAATTCGCTCATCCCCGCAACCGCTAACATAGCCACAGCAAACTTTGCCGCAGAAGGATCATCAAAGCCCATCCCCATGGTTTTCTCCACAACTTCCTCAACGTGATTGTACCGATTTATCATCATCCTAGATTGACACTTAACTAACCACACAATGCTTGATTCACGCACTCCATTCTCTCTCAAAATTTTGACGAAGGGTTCAATTGTAGTCTCGAAACCATGTGACAATATTCTCGGATTGCGTCTAATAGCTGTAACTGCATACTTTTCGCACAGAAGAAAGTCCCGAAGCCTACCGAAATTGGGGATGAGATGCTTCTCTAAGCTCCTAATCAATAAGAAGGGAGAGGCAGTGATCATTCTCGCCAGGTCAGAGCCGGAAAAGCCGACAGAGCGCAGATAGTTCAATTTGGGCAAGAGAGTCCTCTCAGGATTCGCCAAAATCAACCGAGGCCACTTCCTAATCATACCCGAAATCTGGGATTGAGAGAAACCATGGCTCTTGAAGGCGTTAATGACCGCGTCGGGTCTCGCCGAGGTTTCGAAGACGACGCGTTTGGAAACGAATAACGCCGATTCCGCAGACAACCCACATGAATTTACAAGATAAGAGAATGCGAAAGAGGGTCGATTCGATGGGGCAGTGGAGATTAATCTGAGAGCGATGGGCAAGAACAGGGCACCGTGAAGTAGGGTTTTCGAGAGCGAGCTGAACATGGGACTTCGACTGAGACAACGGCGAGTACAACCACAACCAAAAAAATCACGTTCGATTCCACTGACCTCTCTTCTCCCTTCTCTCCCTCGCAGATTCACCTTCGCTGAAGAGAACTTCCAGTCACGAAGGATCAAAAGGCTCCGGAGCTTCCAGAAAGCAGAGTGAAAACAACAAAGAGTACAATTACACTAACCAAGGGAAGAACTACACTACAAATGTCAAAAATTTTCAAAATGATAACTTAAGTATCAAAATTGAAAGAAAAAATACAATTCAAAATGATCACTTAAGTTCACTGCAAGACCAAAAAGTTGTGTAGACGAACCTTTATTAAAATGTGCACGTTAGTGCGAGCAGTCTCACATATGTTGGTCAGTACATACGTTAGTAATTTCTGGTCAAAATTAACCGGATGGAATGAATTGGCATAAGTACAAACGGTTTAGGATTACATTTTCAAAAAATAAAATTTATGATTGAATTAGTATAATTGTAATAAGTATATGACATTTTTGGTAATTTTCATGAATCCTAAGCCTTTTTTATATTTTATCAATTCAGTCTATCCCACCAATTTAGTCAAAAATCGCTGACTTGGATGTTTACTATCTTATGTGACACAGGCGGTACTGACGTAAATAACCTTATCATATTTTTATCATTTTAAAAAAGGACAGCACTATTTCCACCCTACATGGCTAAACCAATAGTAAGAAAAAGAAAAAATAGGCATTCTTTCATGTGATAAATGGGAGACTCAATATCTATATATTTTTCTAGAAATTTCTCTATTCAACGAGAATTATTTCTGTGGAAGTAAAATGTAAAAAAAAAAAAGAATATAGGGCATGATATACACAAAATATCCACGACAAATAAATAAAAAATGTGAAATGCATAACTATGACAACAAGATCCAAAAGGGAAATAGCAATAAATAAAGGTAAAAAAAAAAAAAGATGAACGAGGGGCCACCATTTTAAAGTGCAATTGCACGATGGAGGGCAATTTTGACTTTGGACTGAAAATAGCACCACCCTTCCAAAAAAACTATTTATTGTTTATTATTATTATATTTTTCTTTTTGTTTCTTTTCTTCGGTCTTCCTTTTTCTTTTTTGTTTTTTTTTTCAATTTTGTATTTTTCTTATGAGCACAACCGATGATGATTAGCACGTTGAAAGAGCTAGTTCTGAAGACAGCTCACCTGAATTTATGTGGTAAGAAAATATAAATGACCGATGAGATCGATATTGATCAAACCAGATTATGAAATGATTCAGTTTGTAAAGGAAAGCCCAAGATCCCTAATTGTAAACGATGCTTTGAGAGTCAAGCTTGTTGACGTTGATGGCCATACAAAAGTGAAAATACTCGAAACTCCATGGTCCAAAAGCCAATGAACCAAATTTTCAGCACGAGCTTGAACGGTGGCCGGGAAAATCAGCTCCATCACAAGATGGATGAATCAGTTGCAGCAACCTATCGCATAGCTCTCACCCGGAAGGATTAAGGCTGGTAACTTCGTTCGGACCATAGCATCATTGAACACATCTCTGTCTCGGCACGAGCCCAAGTCCGAGATTTTAGGATTGAAACTTAGCAAATGAGGTCCCACTCTAGGGAGCTTTCGGTTGAGAAGCTTGAGAAAGTCTTTAACACCTCAAGTGTGCTCCTGACTCCGCAGCAGCTAACATGATTCGATCTTCAAGAGATGTAATCACAAAACAGGACGTGCTTAGAGGCGCCTGCCGGTACTAATAGCCCCAAAGATCTGAGGAATCCAGGTGATCCTTCTATCAACTGCTCGGCAGGGATTGTTCAGACGCTACCTGCAAAGCATGATCCCATGGCCTTCAAGTCGACACGGTTGGACACTAACAATGCCGATCCAGGAGACAACCTGCATGAGCTCACGAAATAAGAGACAATGAAAGAGGGTTGATTCGAGGTGGTGGCGCTGGAGATTAATCTGAGCGTGGGAGGTGAAGTAGGGTTTGCCAGAGCAAACACAAATTTTAACCTGTCACCCTGAAGAGTGCTGTGTAGCAGAAGATTAGGACTTCCAAACCTTTGCATATATGGTTTCCTCATTCCTTTTGGCACTTGCCCAAATCTTCTTAATTTGGAAAATTTTTGCGCAAATAAAGAATGAACCTGCACACATGAGCAACTTAACTTCTTGATCTTATAAAGAACAATCAGGATCATATAGACCATGCTTTCGAATGAACATTGAATCTTAAGGCAAGATATACAGGAAGTCTACAAATAAAGAACCAACTTAAAGGAAGTTTACGAAACAGTGGACATTGTCCCGCGGTTGCACAAGAAAAATGGCAGGCAGCTGTTCTCCATCAATACACAATACAGTTCGAGAGAATCAACAGCCAAAAGTCGAGACACAAAATAAACAGTATGACAACCTTAAATGAGAGAGGGACAAACGAATTATCTGGTACCTTCTTACTCCAAAAAAAAAAAAAGAATTATCTGATACCCTGTGCCATTTCACGGAACCAGTGTCCCCATCACTATATGCTTCTTCTCCCATATATATCCAGCAATTCCGGAGCTTCCTCGAGATGAGGGGTCACAAACTTCTCCAGGAAATCTTCTTCCGACATCTTCAACAAGGTAGTCAGGCCAATCTTCGTCTTCATCAAACCATGCGACGACAGATGTTTAAAAGACAAACATCGAGGACGAATCCGTTTTTCTATGCTCAATGACATCAACCCAGGATGTTGCAGAAGAAACGAAGATTCAAACCCCATTTCCTTGACAAAAAATCCCATCACTGCCAATATTTTTCCTTCGGACAAAGTCATACACCAAGGATACTTCACAAAGGCTCTCATGGCATCATCTCTAGACCAACCCCACCTGCCATAAGCATCGAATTTCCTCTCCCACATCGGTTCGGTCATCCCTGCAACCGCCAACATAGCCACAGCGAACTTGGCCGCAGAAGGATCATCAAAGCCCATCCCCTTGGTTTTCTCCACTATTTCCTGGAGGTGACCGGACCACCTTATCATCGTCCTCGACTGACACTTAACTAACCACATAATGATTGATTCACCCACGCCATTATCTCTCAAAATCTTGACATTGGGATAAATTGTAGCCTCGAAACCTTTCATCAATATGGTCGGACTGCGTCTAATAGCTGCAACCGCATTCTTATCGGACCGAAGAAAGTCCCGAAGCCTACCGAAATTGGGGACGAGGTGCTTCTCTAAGCTCCTAGCCAATAAGTAGGGAACAGCAGTGATCACTCTCTCCAGGTCGGAGCCGGAAAAGCCGACAGAGCGCAGATAGTTCAATTTGGGCAAGAGGGTCCTCTCAGGACTTGCCAAGATCAGCCGAGGCCACTTCCTAAGCATACCCGAAATCTGGGATTGAGAGAAACCGTGGCTCTTCAAGGCGTTAATGACCGCGTCGGGTCTCGCCGAGGTTTCGAAGACGACGCGGTTGGAAACAAACAATGCCGATTCCGGGGACAACCCACATGAATTCACGAGATAAGAGAAGGCGAAAGAGGGTCGATTCGAGGTGGCGGTGGAGATTAATCTGAGAGCGATGGGCAAGGACAGCGGGTGGCGAAGTAGGGTTTTGGAGAGCGAACTGAACATGGGACTTAAACTGAGACGATGGCGAGTACAATCACAACCAAAAAAACCATCTTCGATTGGACTGACCTCTCTTCTTCCTTCTCTCCCTCGCAGATTCTCCGTCGTTGAAGGGAGAACTTCCAGTCATGAACGCAAGGCTTCAGAGCTTCCTGAAAAGAGAGCAAAACCAAAGAACTGTAAAACTACTCTGAAAGGGGGCCCTTTTTACAGCGTATGGAAATCTTCACCTCTACCGAGGAAATTTACAGTTCACATGAAGATAATTCACCACCAAAAAAAAAAATTCAAAGAAAATTTTGGGTTTATGAGAAATTACGAACCGAAATATAAGGTACCCAAATGAAAATCATATATTTGGCGAATCCAAAAGCTAATCCATGAGTTTGGTTTATCATTTATAGTGCGATACGTATATTAGCAATCGTGGGCCAAACAAGAAGAGATTACAATGCCGATATGTAATTATCGCACATCAATAAATTAATATAAGGATCTTACTAGCGAGCAGATTTAGAGTACATGTCGCATTCCTAGAAACAGAAAGTTTGCTATTTGCACCATCTCTCTCGTGAGTATGACTAATGGCTATAGTAAAAACACTCGCTAACAAAGTTGTGATATAAAACTTCGTCTAGACTATGTTTGAACGTCCGAATTTCTAATCAAGATAAAATCGGATGAGATACGATAAGAAATCCAAGCATTTTGTTATATTATGTCCGCTGTTTAGTAAAGTAAGATAAGTGAAGGTAAGACGCAGTTGAGATCGACTCTGTCCTACTAAAACATCATTAAGCTTTAAAAATTACTCGGCAATGAGTTTTGATGAGTGAGTTATTCTTGAGTAGAAGTTTGTGACATCTAAATTCGAGCATGGCATCAATTGAGAGCCAGAGGTCTTGATTTGGATTCGAATCATTTAAGAATGACTCGTCGGCTTTACTCATTGTCTTGTCGAGTAAGTAAACAAGTGTCAAACGATGAAATTATTTAATTTCTTTTCAAAAGTTAAAGATGCACTTATGCAGATCGTCTGAAAGAACTACGTTAAAAGTCGATGATCAACATCGAGTTATTCATAACATGTCAAGATTCCTTTTAAATTTTGGAAAGATTCAAGCTATTAAAAAAGGAGTGTGACAACCTGATTATTTCAACAAGAATAATTATAAGTGGGACTTGGGTTATTTGAGATTATGAATTGGGTGATTTAATTTTAGGATAGTGATTCAAGTGGGACAAGATTTATAGTCGAAAGTGGTGCTATTAAACGAGCCATTTGTGGACAATGATTGGCACAAGATTAAGTCGGTTTGAGGTGAAGTTTGGTTCGCAGTTAAAGTGTGAAGCCCCTTGAACCCTCAGCCTTTCCACCACCTTCTCTCCGCCCCCCCCACCCACTCTCTCATTCTTTCTTTTCTCTCTCGCTCTCCCTTCTTGGTCGGCGACTCCATGGCTTGACAATTCCTTAGTAAGTTTGGCGAAAAAATTCGAGTAACACGTAGGATTATTTAATGAATTTTTTATTAGTAAAAAAAATCAAATATAAATTAGGATGAATGCTAAAGTTGTTAGTTTTTTTAGTTATTAGGTCGACATAATCAAGACAAAAGTAAAAATTTAAGATTTTGTATAAGACAAAAAAAAATTTGAATATAATCGGAACAAATGCTAAAGTTGAAGTTTTTTTTTTAGGGGTGAGCTAGGTTTCAAGGTAAAACCTAAAACCTGAAGAACTGGATCAATGGGAACCGATTGATTCCAGGTTCTATGATATGGATGGTAGATTTCAGGTTCCAAAAATTAAAGAATATATTCTGACCGGTAAATTTCAAGTTCTAAATAGGTAAAACCTGAAATCTGGAGCAAGTTTATATATATATATATATATATATATATATTTATATATGTCTTCTAGTCATCATGCGATATTCTATGGTACGATGATAAATATGTAATCAAACTACTTTATTATTGAGACTTTTACTTTATTTGTCTAAATATGAGTTGTGGTTAGTTGATTTTAGCAACCAATGATCGTCATTAATATGATTATTCACTATAATTGTTGCACTAAGAATTCATGTGAAACTTGATTAGAACTGGGAATCGATCCTAGAACCTGTAACAGATAAATTCTATATTCTAATAGGTTTCAAGTTTCGAGAAATGAAAAACCTATATATGTGGGTAAGTTCCATTTCAGGTGAATCTATATAGAACCCGAAACCGTTCACCTCTATTTTTTAAAGTATTAAGCCTGTCTTTACTTTAGTGAATTAATAATCCAACAGTTTCCACCAATACTTTAATGTAAATTAATTTTCGTCTCATAGAAAATTCCAAATTGGCACTCCAAACCCAAATCTACCGTCAAGTGATCAAAGAAAAATTATGGCACCAAAGCAAAATAATTCTTCTTCTTCTTTGTTGTTTTTTAATTATAGCACTCAAGCAATCAATTGAAAAATCACATCACCAGCATCAAGTTATTGACACTTATGGTGTCGAGATTCTTTTCTTTCAAGCTTGACAAAAATATATTTTCTTATTGCCGAAACGATGTCCATCTGAATCGCTGAATAAACTTTGAAATGCTTTCCCACCGATCGTGACTGACGGAGTGAAAAACTGCAGCACTCGCAAGATAAACCGAGCAAGCTAAAGACGAGGTTTTCTTCCAATTCGATATACTCAACAAACAAAAACTGAGGATTCTCTCAAACCCAGATCTCAAACATCATCGGAGAATAACCCGACCGGGTTTTCTCTCGAGAACAAATCTCAAACAACATCGAGAAAATTACCCGACCTTGCTTCTGCAAGCCCGAACAGGAATTGCACCACTTAAAATTGACTTTTTTTGCGCTAGAGGCGCTCCGATCTTCACCCAGCCGAACTCATAGCTGCATTTCCCAGGATCTTTTCTTTACAGGAGCGTAAGAGTAGTATTTCCTACACGCCTTTAGATCACAGGAGTAACTTGTTGCGATGCTATGAGAAGGCCAAACCTTATCCGAATCTAGGATCCCAGAACCGACTCATGGGTCTTGTTGGGGCTTCATAATCGACGAGATGGACGCAGAAAGAGCCGATTCTGGAGACAGCCCACCTGAATTCATGAGGCAAGAGAATATAAATCACTGTGTCATCCAGATGAGTTCAATACTAATCACACCAGATGATGAAGTGATTCAGTTTGTGGAGAGTCATGGTATCTGACGGTGTGTGACCACCGTGGTTGCCTGATGAAGTAAAGCTACAGTCTCCATCGTTGACACGACTGTATTCGGGACATAGACTTGGAGAACGACTAAACAAAAAGGATGAGTTGTTATTAGTGGCAGTAACGGTGACGACCGTCGTCCACTCCATCCCAACTCCAACAAGAAAAACTAAATTTCAATTTTCGGTTTCAGTTCAATCTTAAAAAAAAACTGAAGAAAAATACCACCTTTTAATTTCTGTTGAAATTTTGCCTTGTGCTAAACTAAATCATTTGCCGTCACAGAAAAATATATTAGCCATGGTGATGACCATAGAAAAGTGAAAATATTCGGAAGTACATGGTCCAGAAGCCCAATGAACCAACATTTTCTGCACAAGCTTGAATGGTGGCCAGACAAATCAGCTCCGTCGCAAGATGGATGAATCAGTTGTGGCAACTTATAGCATAGAACTTCTCCAGTTTTAGCATCTGCTACAAAGACAAGTGTGCATCCAAAATGATTAATGCTGGTGACTTCGATTGGTCCATCCATCGCATCGTCAAACACATCTCTGTTTTGACTCGAGTACGAGATATTAGGATTGAACAATAGCAAATGAAGTCCCACTTTAGGAAGCTTTCGGTTGAGAAGATTGAGAACCTCAACACCTCAAGTGTCTTCCTGACTAATATGATTCGATTTTCAAGAGACGCATTCACAAAGCAGGAAGTGCTTAGCAGCACCCACCGTTAATAATGTCTGAAAGCTCTGAGGAAACCAGGTGATCCTTCTATCGACCGCTCGGTGGATAATTCAGTCGCTTTCCACACTGTGTTCCGGCACCTTGGAAAAGAGGAAACCTTTCCCACTTTTCTGACAAGATAGATGAATGTGAATCAGTTGCAGGATTTCCGCCATTGTCTTCTCTTCTGGCCCATAGCATCCAGCACACTTGCATTGCGCAAACAACAGTTGAAAAAACCTCCAGCCTCCTATGAAACAACATCGTAGAGAAACCAACATCCGTATCTCAGAAATCTTGTGTAACCCCATAATTGTATCTTTAGAATCCATAATCTTGAGGGACAAGTAAGTTCAGGCTCGGGACATCAAAGGAAGTGTTCGATGCAGCAATATCCCCAATAGTGATGCAGACTTTCAAGAAGTCGGAACATCAGAAACTCAATGGACTAGTACACACAGCGACATCCTCATTAAAAGATGCTGCGGATCACTTCTGTTTCAGTACAAAAAAAAAGTTCCAACTCATTGATTTAAGAGATGCCACCGGGCACCAATCACTTCTGTCTCACTTCATTAAATTGCAGGCACGGTGAAAAAAATTCCTCCATCAGTAACTGATTAGAAATGGGCTATTCCTCATACAAGTGAACTTAAAGGAAATACAAAATCAGCGAGCTAGCTATGTAAGTGAATGCAGAGAGAAGGAAAAACTATACACATCCCTGCTAGGCCTCAAGCTTCCATCTTTAGTTAAGGGCTTTCAGAAAGGAGTACTTTTCCACCGGTTTCATGGTCATCGGAATCATTTGGTTTCACAAAGTACCCCAATTTAGGATGGTAGAACTAGTACGCATTTGCCAGACCAACCTTCTCATTATACATATCCAACAACTCGGGTGCTTCCCCCAAATTCGCAGTCACAATCTTCTCCAGAAACAACTTCTCTGGCACATCGAGGAATCCACTCAAGCTACGCGTCGTCCTGATCAGACCTTTGGACAGCAGAACACGAAACACGAAACACCGAGGAATGATTCGCTTCTGCAAGCTCATCATCATCATTGTCGGACGCCGCACCATGTATAGAGGGTCAAGCCCCATTTCATTCACGAAGATGTGCATCACCCCTGTGATTTTACTCTCCGACATCGACATACACCACGGATTCCTCCTAAAAGCCAACACAACGTCGTCCTCGGACCAACCCCACTTGCCAAAAGCATCGACCTTGCTCCTCCATGTCGACTTGTTCATTCCCCTGATTACCTGCAAAGCCAGAATGAAATTCGTCCTCAAAGGATCGAAACCCATCGCCTTCACCCGACTCACCGCCTCGTCGAACGGCACCTCCGACGTTAGCAACGTGCCCGGCTGGAACAGGACTAGCCGCCTAATCTTCACCTCAGGCACTCCACAATCCCTCAGAATCGCAATGCTAGGAACAAGCAGCACTTTAGGGTTATTATACAAAATCCTCGGATTCTTCTTGATGGATCTTATGGCCTTAGCATCGGATTGAAACAGACCGCTTATGTATTCGAAAGTGGGTATCAAATGATTGTCCAGGCTCCTGGTCAGAACCGCCGGGAGTGTAACAACGAGTTTAACCAGTTCTTGATCCGAAATGCCTCTAGAGCGTAAGAAGTCGAGCTTCGTCAGGAGAATATCTGGGCTCGAGACAAGCAACCTGGGGTATCTCCTAAAGACGCACGAGATTTGAGTCCGAGACATACCCCGGTTCCTGAAGACCTCGAGGACCGCATCTGGCCTCGACGGGTTCGGGAATTGTACGATCTTGGAGGCGGCGAGAGCGGACTCCGGAGACAGCCCGCAAGAGTTGATGAGGTAAGAGACGGTGAACGAGCGCGCCTTCTTCGAGGAACTCGAGACCGGTCTGAGCAGTAGTAGGTGGAGAGCTTGAGCTGGAGCTTGTTGTGGAGGAACCGAAGAAGCCCCGAGTCGAAGGAGGGCTTCGCGAGCGAGACGGAGCATGGGCTTTGAATCCGGCGACGGACGGCGAGAACGGGCACGATGACGATTTTGATTCTGCTCGTTCGACAAACCCGACCCGGACGTCGCTCCTCGTACTCGTGTTATGCGTCGTCGTTTTTGCCCACCCTCGACCGGCAAACTTCAAGTACGGTTTCGAATTTCTCTCGTTTTCCGAAAATATGGTATAAACGGATTTTATTTTAAATTCGGGCTTGAAGTGACTTATTTATTTACTCTCGGATAAGGGCTTAATTTGCCGACCAAAGACATGCACGTTCGAAAGCATTTCTATTCGTTTGTTTTCATTTTCACTGTTCATCATCTTCCTCGTTCTTCCTTGTTTCTAAACATTTCAAAATCAAAGGCGACCGATTGGCTCCTTAGGGAGATATAAAAAAGAGTTCGCAAAGTATGAGAATGTTGTCAAAAAATTATTTGCGTCGGCTTTGGTCATGTCGTGTATAATGGTCGATGTTTTTTCGGCGATTTCCTGTCAAATGAACTCAATTGACCAAATTAAAAGCTTTAAAATTAAATTGACAAAAGTTCAATAAGCTTATAACTTTTTAGATAATTTTTCTTGGTAGTTTTAGTTATATTTGGCTTTGTGAAAATCTCTTAATTACGTGTGTTTGCCTTGGCTTTGTGAAAATCTTTCTAATTATGTGTGTTTGCATTATAATGAATGAAGCGGATTTTAACTTTGATGTTTCTTTTTCCAAGATAATTGTTCCAAAAAGTCGTAAATCTATTTTATTGTACAATAGCTAATTCAATCATAAACTTTTCAATTTAGTCATAAACCTTTTCAATGTAGTCCTTTCGACGCATTTGATCAGAGATTGCTGACGTAAATGGGGCCGTCCTACGTGGCTTGATCGCCAATACAATAATTTCTGATCAGAATTGATCGGTAGGATTGCATGAAAAAGTCGTTAAAATTGTGAAGACTAAATTGGCTAAATCAAATATTTTAGGATTGAATTGATCGCCAAACAATGAGATTTAGGATAAAAAATTGTTCGAATTAAAAAATGTATGATGAAATCGGCCGCCATACGATAGATTGGCTGTGTTTGTTTGGGGGAAAAAGTTTTCCTAGAAAATATTTTCCGGATTTTCCGGCGTTTGGGGGGCGGAAAATAGGTTAATCCCGGAAAACATTTTCCTCCTATGAAAAAATTCCTTTGAAAATTGTGGAAAATGATTTCTTCTTTTTAAAAACGGAAATCATTTTCCGTCGGCCGCGATCGTCGGTCCCCAGCCATCGATCGCCGCCGCCGCGGAAAATCAATTCCTTGCCAAACGACGGAAATTATTTTCCAGTTCATTCTTAAGTATTAACCAAACACCGGAAAATATAGTTATTTTCTTGGAAAATGACTTTCTGAAAAATGTTTTCCCTTAGAAGGTCATTTTCCGTGAAACAAACGGAGCATAAGTTTTAGATTATTTTCCCTCCTCTTTGCCCCTTAAATGAATTACGTACGTAGTAATCATTGCTTCTCTTTGGGTCTAAAATCACGGCCCATTATCAATCGAATGCTCCGGCCTGAAACCACACAGGAAATGAACTCGGGCTTTAGCCGAATTCGGCCCACAACGGGCTCGGAGGCAGAAGTGGAGAACCGCGATGATCAAGCGGTCACCATCCACCCGTGACCCTACGTTCCAATTCCCACACTTTTTTACTTCCACGAAAAGTGCGTTTCTTCGAGTGAAAGTATTTTTTTTTTTTGAAAATTAATTTTATGAACTTTCATCCGTTAGGTTTGCCCAAAATGATTTAATCGACAAAAAATATTTTTTTTCGATTAATGAATAATTCATGCGTATAATTAGGAAAAGTAAATTCCTAAGTCAGAAAATACTTTTCGAAATTACTCATCTAAACTAGTTCTAATATTTTTTATTGTATTTTTTTTGTGTTTTATTTTGTTATTCTCTTGCTCCACCGGTCGCCAGCCCTTTGCTATGGCCGACGATTGGCTACACGAGGTCGAGCCTCACTAGAAAACTAAGGAAAACTATCTATTTTCCTAAAAAATGATTTCCCATAAAGTATTTTCTGTTGATTTAAAATTTTCAAACAATAGAAAAGGTCTTCAGTGAAAAATAGCAAAATAAGGGAAAACTAATCTATTTTCCCGAAAAGTAATTTCCCAAAAAGCATTTTCCTATTATCACGAAGTTTTCATCCAGACACACGCACTCGTAATTTCACTTCCAATGCAAATTTACATTTCCTCGCATTTGAATTCGCTCGCATCCGGCGTTCCACCACGAGCCCCATTTTTCCTTATCGTGCGCTCGAACGTGGAATTGCGAAGCGATTTCGAGTATTCTCCAACCCGCCGAAGTCCGAGATGATCTCGGCTCGTAGCGACCTTCGCCGATAGCTCCAAATCGAGCCTTTGGCTCGATCCGCGTTAACGCGATTGGAAATTAAGAAAGATGTGTAGGAATCAATTATTGCTAACCGAGAAATGCGTAACACCATACGTACGTCATAAAAAAAAAAAAAGCTATAAGTCAATCAATTAAACGGCATTAAAGCAATCGTTTTGATATCCGGAGTCAGCAGTTATGGTTGATGAGTCTTGCTCAGGAAATTCAAATGACGCTCTTTCAACCACAAACGCGTTCGCACTTCTTTCATAAAGATCATGGAGTCTGTTATTCGACATACGTGGTCATGTAACGAGACTTCATCCTTTCATAATGATATCTTCAAAATTTCCTTTTGATTTAATGGAAATTTTGATTTGATTTGATTTGGATTTTTTTTTTTGGAGGGTTCTGAACGTGGAAGTTCATAGACCGAGATATCTCCATTTTGACATCTTCTATATACTTATTGTCAATGAAAGACATATTAATGCGTGTAATTTTCAGTGGTTGAGATTTTTCTCGTTTTCTTGCTTTTCTCCTTTTGCTCCTTGGCTTTCTTCTTCTTCTTTTTTTTTTCCATCCCATTTGTTAGAATATCTAATGTTTTAAGCTTTTAAAATAGTTAAACGATAATCCCATAAAATCTCGTATAGTATTTGAGGAAGAGGCCATTAGTTCAACTCTTCCAGCTCCCTATTTGCCCCCAAACCGCTACCCCGCTCGCTCCCTCTCTCGATCGTTGTTAACTACACGTACAGGATATAGGGTTTTCAACCATCGACGGCGTTGAATCTCGAAAAAAAAAAAAAAGAGAGTGAGGTCAAGTTGATTAGGGGTGATTGGTGCCCGAGCTAATTCGATCTACCCAGGAATTAGGAACTATACCAGACTAGACCAAAGCAGGTAGCTCAATCGGTGAATCATTGGTAGAGGTAAGCGACACCGATTTGATTTTAATATATTGATTAAAATTAGATTTATGTATAAAAATAAAAAATAACCGGTAGATTATTGAATTTATATTTAAGGAAAAATAATTGGTTGAGTCCGGGCAATAACTAGAAGCTGGATCAAGGATCATCGATTCTAATTTTATGGAATCGGGAATTGAACCGGCACTTTTGGGAATCGGACCTAATTAGCTGATTTAATCGGTTCATCTTGCTTACTCCTAGAGTCGATATTGAGGTAGGACTAGTGTCTACTCTTGTCTACGGGTGAGGGCAGTGACTGATTGCCGTGTCGTCAAGCTAAGAAGGGTCGAGGAAGGAGAGAGCGAGAGTTTTGACAATGGTGATTTGGATTTAGCATATTCAATGCATGTTATTGTTTTTGTGGATAATACAATGAGCATTTCAAGCAAATGTTTTCCCTTTTTTTTGATTAAGGAATCCATCTCCCTAACTTTAATCATGCATATTTTCTCCGATCGTAAATGAATTTCGATTGTTAGATCATTTTAAGCAAACCAAACGCTCGAATATTCAAAAAAACTAATCTGCGAAAATTTATCGCGCTCCAAATTCATGCTTTCCCAGGCGATACTAAGAGAATGTGTCGACAGTGGAATCCAATTTTTCGCGCGAGGAGGGCATATAATCAAGTCATAAGGATCGTCGATATTTCGCGAGATCACGAGTTAGATTCACGCCGCGCACGCGCACGTGCGGAAACAAGAGGAAAATTATCGCGAGTTGGGAGTAACTTGAGAAGCACTCCCACCACAAAAATACCAATGGCCATGCCATTGAAAATACCATCTTTCCTGAAAAGGAAGGCGGATCCTTTATTCTATTCCCCTTCGCACTACATACGCCACGCGACGCTCGTCGGCGGAATGACGGATCTGTCCAAGCGTCGGCCCCAGATCTTCGGACACGCAGCCAGAGGACAAGGCCATTTCCGACAATCCCGGAGAACCCACCCCCGCCAACCAGAATTCCCCCACAGCAAGCTCGTTGGTTACTTACCAGTTCTAACTCGCAGGCCCCGTTCATACACGACAAACCGAAGAGAGAGAAGCAAAAATTTCGACGAGACAGTGAACAAAGTAATAACAACAGATTCGGCAGGTCTACAGTTAAATTTGGCGCGTCCGTAAACCACCGCCACCACGTCCCTCACTTCCCCACGCGCGCACGAGTTGTGGAAAGATAAAAAAAAAAAAAACGAAGGCAAGTGGGGGGGCCTTCGAAAGAAAAATGGAAACTCCGGAAAAGACTCATAAAAAGAACCGAAGGATCAACCCAGCATCAGAGTGATGAGAGAGAGAGGAGAGCCCACACGAACCAAAACCAGAAAGGAGGAGGGGGGAGAGCGAGCACAGTCCTTGTGTGCTTGAGGAGAGAAGCCGAAGCTGAAGCAGCGGAGCACAGAACCAGCCAATCCCCTCTCCCTCTCTCTCTTTCCCTATTCTGTCTCTCTGAGTCTCTTCTCCGCGTGCGAAAAGCAGTAATTCTTGGAGAGAGAGAGAGAGAGAGAGAGGATTTTAAAAGCCTACCCATTTGATCGGAACCCATTTCTTGCACCAGCTGAGGAGCGCTTGTGCCATTTAGTGCGTCTCTCTCTCTCTCTCTCTCTCTCTCTCTGCTGGGTCTGGTTTCTTGAAGATCGTCCTTGGTGTCCGTACAATGGATGGGTACGCTGGGGCCCACGAGGGCTCGCGGTCGGATCCTTCGCCGGAGTGGCCCGACGACTCGGGAGGCGAGACGGGCCTCGAAGGTGAGCTCTGTATCCGCTCTGCATTTCGGGTTTCGGGAGGGTGGAGGGTAGGCGAGAGAGAGTGGAAAAAGTTTGGATTTTTGTGATCGCGGGGGTGAGTGCGTTGGGAGGATGGGAAATGGGGGTTTGATCCTCGATTGCGACAAAAACAAAATGCAGGGCGTATGTGGCAGCTGGGATTGGGGGGCAGCGGCGAATCCGACCCGGATTACCCGGAGCGGCCCGATGAAGCCGATTGTATCTACTACCTCAGGACTGGTCATTGCGGGTACGGCGCGAGGTGTCGGTTCAATCATCCCCGTGATCGGAGCGCGGTAACTCTGTTTGGAATTGCTTTTTGTTGCCATTTGTTGTCTTTCAGCTTCGGTTTTCAGCTTTTCGATGTGATCACTTGGCTTTGTGAAGCCACTTTGGGGGCGATCTCGTAGGTTTTGTTACAATGGTGCTGCAATTAGATTTCTTGGCAGTTTTGGGTTATTACTATAATTGATAAGATGGGATTGTCCATTTTTGTCGAACTTACTAAATATGATTTTATTAGCGATGGATTTGAAAGTGATCAAAGCGTTGTTAGAAGATCTAAATGGTTTCGTACAGAGGTGATGACCCCCTATAGGTTTGGTGATTATTACTATTGAGATGTGGATGTCGAATGCTGCTCAGGTCATAGGAGCGACAAGAGCTGGTGGAGCAGAGTACCCAGAACGAGCAGGCCAGCCGATCTGCCAGGTATTCATACATGATCATTTCACTTGTTTAATGTTGCACAACTTAGTTTCACTAGGAACAATGTTGAAACTCTTTCAGCTCATGCGTTTATGAATGTTGAATGATATCTCTTGGTCTTGTTCCAACAGCCTTTCTTCTTCTCATGTCCGACATAGATTATATTTTGTTTTTGCAGTTCTACATGAGGACGGGTACGTGCAAGTTCGGTGCGTCCTGTAAGTACCACCATCCTAGGCATGGTGCTGGTTCCAGTAGTCCTGCACCACTAAATTACTATGGTTACCCCTTTCGTCCGGTCTGTATTTGAATGCAGCTTGAGATCTTAGTTCTTACATGAGCTGGATTTACTCTCATGCTCACTGAACCACATCCATGATTGTATGGCAGGGTGATAAAGAGTGTTCCTACTACATGAAAACTGGACAATGCAAGTTCGGTGCAACGTGTAAATTTCATCATCCACAACCAGCGGGCGTACCCGTTCATGCACCATCCACGCCACTTCAAGTTGCCCCAGCACCTATCCCTGTAGCGGCTCCTTCATCGTATCCAGCAGCGCAGTCACCATCTGTTCCTTCATCACAGCAGTACGGGGTAGTCATGGCCAGGCCTTCTTTGGTTCCCTCATATGTACAAGGTCCTTATGGTCCTATGCTGGTTTCTCCGAGCATGGTTCCATTTCCAAGCTGGAATCCTTATCAGGTTGGTTGATGAAATCCATTTTTCTCTAGCTTGTGTCAAGATCTGAGCACATTTTAACCAGTTATCTCGCTTGCTCAGGCACCTGTGAGTCCATTAGCCTCTTCCAGTCCTCAAGCTGGTACAGGATCAACTTCTGTTTATGGGGTAACGCAGTTGTCTCCTTCTGCACCGGCTTTTCCGTGGCCTTATCAACCTTCGCCTGCGTCTCTTGGCCCTTCAGTCAATGGCCGGAGGGAGCAATTATTTCCAGAAAGACCCGGGCAACCTGAATGCCAGCATTACTTGAGAACAGGGGAATGTAAATATGGATCGTCATGTAAATACCATCATCCACAGGACTTGAATGCGTTGAATGTAAATATTGTTCTTAGCCCCAATGGTCTGCCAATTCGTCCGGTAAGAATCTCATTCCTGCTTTCTGTCTTAGCTGAGATTTCTATGAGAAGTATGGACATGGTTATAATCAAGATCGAGAGCAGTTGTGGCTAATGGTGAATCAAATCCTCTGGATGGTTCACTAAGTGTCTTTCTGAAAGAGGAATTTTGGGCATTGAATTAGTGCATACAAATTTGCCAAGTTACCTATGCAAAAATGAGAGGGATGAAAAGAAAAAATTTGTGCAAGTCTGAAAGAGGAATTCCTGTAGCACAGTTTTCTTTTGGCCTTGGGGTAATTCTTGGTCAACCTATTTCTAGTTGGATCTGTAACTTAATATGCTGGATGCTTTGAGCTCTAATCTAATAAATTTATTCAATAAGATGGATATAATGGTCTTCCTCTAGTAACTACAAAAACATTCTGTACAACCAGTTGTGTGTTTAACCATAGCTTTAAATCCTTTCTGGTTCCCATGGGTTTTGTTGGATGTTCAATTATGAAATATTGCTGCATTGACTTATTAAGAGGTATGCTCAACCATCAAATGACATGTCAAAGTGAATTATGCTTCAGATAAAGATGGGTAGTTATGGATCACGTATTTCGCTCTGGTTGACTCTTTTGGCCTTTTGAAACTGCTTGAACTGTTTATTGAAGTACAGATGCCTAGAGAGCTGAAGATGATGGAATTGTTTCCTCTGTACACTTGTGGACAACTTGCCATATTCGCATTCTGTGTGGCACATGGATAACATGAAGTAAATTATATGACAAGTTACACTTTCTTGTGTTTCATGGCATTGAGTATGGGAGATGCTTGCTGCAAGAAATATGTAATTGATTTGCTACTTTTTTTCTGTGACAGTTATAGATTTATGCTCCTAATGCATTTGTCAAGTGCTGTTGAAGGTGCTAATACTACCGAAAAAAATAATGTTCTTCACCTTTTCAAATTGTCTAATTTGTGCTTCTTAAGCAATGAGAACATTTGAAAGGTTTAAATTGTTTGATGATCTTCCATTCAAAGTCATGGTTCAGCTGCAGTTGCAATGAAGCAGATGCTGTAAATTACTTCATGTGATGAGAACATTTCGAACGTTATCTTTGATATCTTTATAGATCTTTTTGTACTGATTAATTGAAAGGACGTGTTTGGAAAAAAAAAATTGAAAGAATGTAACAATCAAGACACTTTGAATTGTCTTTATGTCTGTCTCATTTGCCTGGGGTACTCTATTTTGCGGAATTATCTTGATTGTTATGGTTTGTCTGGGTTTTCCACCCAGGTTGCTAATTGTGGAATAACCTGCAGGCCATGGCTATTTGAGATTATTCGTCTCTTTTTTGCCATTTTTCTTTTGCTTGTCATCTCGTGTGACCAACTGCTAATTATCCCTCATCTTTTTGCTCCTGCGAGTTCCGATAAAGCTGCTTCTGTAATATGTACTGTGTATGTGCCATTTTGTTCATTCACTGCAATTGCTGGTCATTGTGCTTATGGCTCTAAAGTTGCGTATCTACAGTACTTGCAATCGCGAACTTATGTAGCTGTTTCTTTTGCAGGGCGCACCTCCTTGCTTGCACTTTGCACGTGGAGAATGCAAATTTGGTCCTGCATGCAAATTTGATCACTCGTTTGCACCCCTCAGCTACAGTCCATCGGTGTCTTCGCTCGGAGACATGCCCATCGCTCCCTTCCCTGCTGGGTATTCCTTCGGAATGCTCATTCCATCATACTCATCTCCAGAGTTGAGGGCCGAAATCATATCTGGACCCACTGATGATTCTCTGCCCACAAGATCATCCTCAATAACGAGCATGTCAGTTACATCGGTTGGGTCAGCACGTCCAAGTAATGGGCCTGCGCCTTCCCAAATGCATGATCTGAGTTCTGCAAATCCAGCTAGCTGCAACTCCAAAGAGGGTCATAGCGCTGACTAAAAGAATGTAGCAGGACTTCCCTGGCTTCTCTCTTAGGCCGACCTTCCACAAAGTGAGAACCGTCACAATTTTCTTATGAGCAATTCATCAGATAGGTGACATTATTTCTTTGTAGCTCTTAGGTCATCTCTCTGCTCTTTAATCATAGGGCCGTACCGTAGTCTAGGTTTTGAATAAGACATGGCCAATCTTCAAAGACAAAGCAAAACCCATCTAGTCATCCACCTTCCCTCGCAAATAACTGCGAAAAGTTTCCGCAGTCAGTAGCATACCCACCATGATGCTACATGAGCTTGTTATTTATATCCTATTCTTTCCCTGAAATGGGAAATTCCGGTCCTTAGGCATTCGTCATGGGAATTGAGTGTTTGCCTATTAGCCTTTCCCCTAAGGCAACGAGCTTCAAAGTGAAACTCAAGATACGCGTCATCATTCTGGTTTTCTCTGTTCGTCCCTGGTCCATCCGTCGACCAAGGGCATTGCTGCAACACAAATTTCTGTAGAGAAGATGTAACTTTTTGGTTTTGTGCCAACGAGGGATAGACTCGGTCCTTCATACTATTTACAATATACGCATACGAGGAATACAATCAAGCTTTGTGTTCACTTTACTTTGTGTAACCTGACAGGATGCATTTCCTTTATACTTTGATCTATGTTTGTTTCTGTATGTCAAGGACAGCCTTGTGGCTAGAAGGTTTCCTATTCTGCAGATACAGAACTCCTAAAGGGAATATCATTCTCTGCTCTATCTGGCAGAGCTCAAGCTGACGTCCAGATGTTCAGTGTTACCCATGCAAATAATCCGTGTCTACATGTCATGTTCAATCACATTTCTGGCGGTCAAAGTGCTTTTGACATTCGGGGAGAATTCGGTCACAGCAGAGATGAAATTGTTCGCACCCGTGAAGCAAAACGCGAAGAAGATTAATGCCTTCATCCGTGCCATGGCTGCGATCATGAGCATTCTGACAGAAAGTAGCAACTACTCGAAACTAGCGGGTGCTTTTGGCGAATGGGTAGATTCTCTCGCGAACTCTGTGAGTTTTTGGGGACATGCGAGTGACCTTTCCGACCTTTTCGCGAGGAGGGATAACCAGCGTGACGATCTCTCGAAAGAAAGAGATGCGTGTAGGTCCAACTAGGAGAAGAGGTTATAAAATTATCGTGGTCACTATGGTTGAGTTCTACCCAAAAGAAGTCGTGTAAATGAGACATGAGTGTACGTATCTTTCCGCTCGAAGCAGGTGAGATCTCCCAATGTTCACATTAATTGTTTTATTCCGGATATCATTGATTATATGTCTACCTAACTTTCACATATTGAGAGGAATCAGTAGCTAATAATTTTCCCTTTTTTGGCTGAAAAATCCTGTCTTTCACAGCCAAAAAAGCCAAGACATCAATCGATTTATCCTCTTGTATTGACATCGGATATGGACTTTTAGGAGCCAAATCAAAAATGCCAAAAACTCAAATTTTTAAGGAAGAATAGCAATAAAACATCGCCTTGCTTTTCATGCCTCTACTTTTTCGTAATGCATCTTTCAAGCCTCTAAATAATAGCCAATCATGGAAAGATCGAATTTTTACTCCATTTTTCTCAAGTTCCTCGAAAAACCCTAATCTCTTCATTCACCGCTGTTGGTGAAATTATCGTCCATTCTCTTTAGACTTTGATTGTGGCGCAATCCACCAACTTTGTGTCCATCGTCGCCGACTGCTGCATCCACACGTTCCGGTAAAAACGACATTTTCCTAAATAAAGCGACTAAAAACTGATGCATGGTGTGAAGTGGAATGTAGAGTTGGAACACAAGGTGCAAAGATGCACTAATTAAGTAAAGGTAAGTTTTTGGTCTTTGGGTAAAAGTTCAAGCATTTTTCTTTTTTGTATTTGCCCAATTTTGAACTTCCTTTTTTTCCATACCCTTTTTGGAATTTAGATGAAAGCATCTAAAAGTGCCATTAAATCAAAAAGCACATACAATCAAAAGTTCATCGTTTGCTTGAAGCAAAATGCATGTGCTCACGTTGAGTTCATACAACAGTTCAAACCGTTCAAATTTTGTTTGTCGTTGTTTTGTTATGCTACTTCGAAGAAAACATGTCACCTCAATGCTAAACAGCCGAAAAGAGGAGACTGTATCCTGCCTACATGCAAAGATCCTCCATAAACCCTAGCAACTTACATGCAAGAGACAAAGCACCAGCCAACCATTTTACAAATCCAATATGGAGGCTGGTGGAGATTTTCAGAAAAAAAAAAGATGTATAATAAGATGAAATTTAAGCATCAAGATAGACAACATCGCCATATCTTTTTCCATCAAGCATGGATTATATTAAAGCTTGAAGATGATATGAATTACACGTGCACAACTACTTTGAAAGATCCTAAAAAAAGAAAAGTCAAATGAGAATTCACGGGATGTAAGAACCCGATCAACCTCAAAGCACGCACGCACGCACGCTCTTCAAATGACGCAGTTGCATTGCGCCCAGATCAGTAGTAGAGAGAGGATCCTCCATATTCTACTGAAGCTTCCCCGTAATAATTTGGAGCAGCTTGAGGCAAAAAGCTGTAACTACTACTCTCGGCCGCGGTGCGCGAGCTTCCTGCGCACCCCTCTTCGGTCTTCGCCGACATTGACCGGCCACTGATCACAGAGGCGAGCTCGCCCGAATCCATCCCCCATGCCGTTTGATCGCTACTCCAAAGCTCACTGGCACCAAATATATCACCTTCTAAGTCAGTGATGACATCTTGTGGAAGTGAAAAGTCATCATCCTCAAATTCTCCCATGAAATTTGAAGAGCTGGAGTAGTTTCTAATATTGTTAGGCTTTGCATTAGGAGGGTCGTCAGCGCTAGCAGGAGGTCTCAAGCAGTTGTCAGGGACAATGCAGTTCAGGTAACCGGAGTTTGAATAATCATCATCACCAAAGTGGAAGAAGCTTTTACAGTTGCTATCTTGGTTTGCATCAGAGTCATCGCATGAGTTGGTGTCAGGACAAGTTTCCTCATAGGACTGGTGTGGCATCATGGTAGTATTGTAAGTGCTGGTGGGCTTTGGTGGATTGCTTTGACTGGTGGCTCGGTTCTTTGCTTGACTATTGGCGGCGGCGGCGGCGGCGAAGAAGTGTGAGGAAGGTGTTAGAAGTGCTTGGACCTCGAAGGGGCTAAGAAGAGAGTGAAAGCCATTAGGGTTTTGGATTTGGTGATGGGTACTGGAGTATATGAAGTTGGTCCTTGCTTGTGTCCCTTTCATCGAGAGAGCAGCCCGGTCATAGGCCAGGGCCGCCTCCTGGGCAGTGTCAAAGGTGCCAAGCCAGTGCCTCTCCTTGGTGGCGGGGTCCCGGATCTCGGCAGCGTACCGGCCCCACGGCCGCCGCCTCACTCCGAGGAACCGCCCCGGCTCGGCCTGCTTCCGGCGGCCCCGCCTCTCCCCGGGCTGCGGCGGGGTGGTGTTCCTCTGGAGGATACAGAAGCCCAGTTGAGCATAGGCTGGCTCAAGGCATTTTGAGTGCGTCTCTGAGGACTTGGAGGTGGACATGGATGAAGAGCTTGTAGGATCCTGATCGGTGTCTCTTGGACTTTTGACTACGGAATGAACGAGAGAGAGAGAGAGAGAGAGAGAGAGAGAGTTGCAATGGGGAGGAATATGCAGCTGAGTTTCCGAAGTCTAGTGAGAGCAAGTGGAGAAGAGTTGCACTGAGCTTTTATAAGGAGGTGAATCTGTTACCTCATATTAATATTTTCTCTTTAGGGAAAGGGCAATGCTTGCTGATAGCACCGCAAAGAAAGTTACCATCTTAATCATAAATTCATACATTATTTTCGTGTATTTTACATAAAATATTCATTAATTTAGAGATTGTATGATGAAAAATAATTTACAATATTGTTAAATTATCAAGCTAGCGATTTTTTTTGCGTTCTCTTATGGAGTTTAATGTAAATCTTATTATATCTTGATATGTGATTGATACGATGTAATAATTTTTTTATTTTTTTTAAGATCAAAGAAAAGGACGTGTAGACACGTCATTTGTTGGAAGACCATCTTTTCCCTTTTCCACCTACTTCAAGATCTCTCTTTTCTTCCACCTTCTTCAATCAAATCCTTGGGGCATTGAATCATCATAACTTGTATTAGACGTGTGGGCAGAGTTTAGAATTCCCTTAATATTGCTCAGTTTGTGCCCTTTAAGGTTAAATACGGCTGGAGTCAGAACCTCTCACATTGGTCTACATGAGGATAATTATCTAAAACTTGGTAACGCCCCCTTAGGATACATGCACACTATGAGCAAATTTCACGATGCGTCGTCTTTTCTGGTGATACATAAAAATCATATCTCAAAAAATAAAATATTTAATTATTAAATATACTAAATAAGTGTGCTTGCTCGAAGTTTGCGTCGTATATTTAAATGGAGAATACCCATTTGAGAATTCAATTGTTGAAACGCTACACCCGCTGCAATTTTTATATATTCAGTACAACATTCTCTCTCTCATATGAATAATCATTTGAAGATTAGATAAGACAACGACTAAAATGTTTAAAGGAGCTGGTTGATGAAAAGTCAATGGACACACATTCAACATGAATCTTGGGTAGATAAAGCCAGGAGAGGGGAAAAAAATTGAAACATGACATGGATTTTTTGTCTCCATATTCCTTAAAAGTATCAAAAATTTGAAATTTCGAAGATACTGAAGTCAGGACAGCATCATATTTAGTATTTATCTCACCATGTTGCACATGTAAAATCCGCATTTCCTGCGCAAAACTTCCCTCAATCACCCTCCTTAAGACATCTTTGTTTGCTTCAGGGATTTTCAAAGGGAGCAGTTGAGATAATCTCCAACCAAAACAGAGTGTAATTATATTTTTCTATGATATTAAGAAACTTCCTTTTTCAGGACCTCCTCTTGTCCTGTGTCATTGAAATTGGAAACAAACCCCACTATCAAATTACAAAACAAATCAAGTTCCTTTTTTCAAAGGGAGGTCCAAGAAGTCAAAGCTCTAGTGCTGTTTCATTTGTTTTCTTATGGAATTTACCCATGAATATTTCACAATAAACGAAAATAAGTAGTTGTTTAATGTGCTGGTTTTTCACTTTCTTCCGTTCCTTAAGATGTTGTCATTGGAAGGTAAAATCTTTGGCAACTTTGAAGAATGTGTGAGAGAGCTTAGGAAAAGTCTTTTGCTTACTCCGGTCCTACCTAAAAGATCTATGGAAAAGGGACATTTTCTAACCTAAAAAGAGAGAAAATTTGAAGGTTTTCAGAGTAAACCTTCTCGATGCTTCAACGGGGAATCGTAGCATAACAAAACTATTGATAAAGCTTAATTGACAATCACCGTTACTATTGTAATTGACGGTGATATATATGTTACAAGATATAATATAAAAAAGAAAAGTGTGACCCACATACTACCGCTGGTGTTGTGTTAGAAGTCCATGGTCTTGTGTATAACCTTTTAGGTTGATACATCATCTTGTGTATCCTTGGTCCCTTAACCCCTTCCCCTTTTAATTACTTTGGTAGTATTAGACTCTATCTATTTCGCTCACCGAAAAATTGTGACAACATCTTTAATTAAGTTTCATAAAAAGAGTTCTCAAGAGAAAATAATTAAGTCTTTTGGAATTGCTATTTTTTCATATGCATAGGAACTTCTTTCACCTTTGAGCTCAAGTTTTTACGTTGGAATGTATATAGTAATTTTCACATAATAATTGTTGACATGAGCTGGAATCCCCTAATTTCTAGGGATTTTATTTTTCCTCCTCATTTGTAGAGAATTCTTTTTTCCTAATTTATAGGGACAGGTATATTGCCGAACCTCATTAAATCGTGTGTTCTTTATGTCGTTTATTCGTGTGTTTTATATGTTGTTTATCTGCTTTTCAACAACAACTTCTTCCGTCATTTTTCTGCATTTTTGCTAAAAAGGAGGAGATATAATATTGAATGTTGGCGAAAAATGATGATGATAGTTCTCGCTTGTCAAAGGCAGATGATAGGTGGGAGAAAATTTCATCGCCATTACATTTCCCAAAACTGATGCTTTTGATTGTCATAGAATTTTCGTTTTTTTCTTTCTTTCTTTGTAATAATAAACAATCGAAAGAGAGGGGTCAGGTTATTTGTACTCGATCATAATAAAAAGGAGCAGAAAAGGGCTGTAGTCAAAAAGAGCAATCAAAGCTCAAGAAGAAAACAATGTTTTTTTTTCTTTTTCAAAAGCAAATGTGGATGAAACTGCCCAAACAAGGGGCAATTAGTGGGGCACTCAAAAACCTTTATTAAATTGAAAGTTCCAACAGGGGAAAAAGCATGATTTCATCCCTCTTTTTAATTAATCTCTCACGTACGTAATTGGCATTGGGAATTACATAAACAATAGTCACAAATTCTTAGGGGTTTTAATAGGGTCTCCCTTGTCGTTTCTTGCAAACACATGAGATGTCTGCCCTACGGACCATCATCATCAGTGGCTGTGCATTACCCGCGATTAAATGATTAAGGCGATATTGGTTAAATAAGTCACGTAAACGCGTACATTAATGATGCTGTTAAGCACACAAAATACGTGAAAAATATCGTTTTTAAATTATCAATTACGTACCCAAAAAAAAAAGTCGGTCGCCAAAATTAATTGTTTACGCAAGCAATCAAAGCATACATGTTATGAAATGAATGTAGTCGCTAAAATAAAAATAGAGATATAATATTCCTAAAACTTATCATGAAAATTTAAGTAAGTCATAAATCATTTTTAAAAAGTGCAATAAAGTTCTAAAACTTTTCACGAAATGCAATCGCGTTCTAAAACTTTCGAAAACTATAATCATGTTCTAAAATTTGTCACGAAAATGCAGCCGAATACTAAAACTTTCAAAAACAAAATGCAATCATTAGAAAGACTTGGTTGGACAAATTCAACAGATTTTAAGACTTGATTACATTTTATAAAATTTTTAAGACTCAATTATACTATCGTAACAAATATTAAAAATTTTAGTACACTTATCCCAATAAAAATATACCCACAATGAGCGTCACAAGATCCACTGTGCATAATTCATAAACTATTAAATCAAGTTATAATTTGTTTATGCAAGATATGAACTAGAATCACTGACCTTTGACTCCTCCACTAAGGATTTCGGTATGGGAAGGGGACATGCCTTAGCATAAACTGAAGTGGACCCGATGACATCGAATGCTCTCACGAAATACGGCACTCCATATATAACAGTCATGTAATGAATCCTAATAAAAATGTACTCTTTTTCACTTTATATTAACTTTTTGTAATAATGGGTATCTTTGCATAATTAATTTCTTTAAAAAATTTGTTATGATTCGTAATTCTAAGTATCGATAGAGACACATTAAAGTGGATTGCGAAAGCACAAAAATAAAATACATATATACGTAAATAATATATGCATAAAATTTGAGATTGACTAAAGTGACTATTATAATTAAATTACTAAGCAAAACTCGCACTTGAGCGTTTCACGTGACTCATCTCATTCGAGCATTAAGTTTTGAACTTTTTCTTATGATGTCATATTAAATTTTATGAGATCACTTTCAATCATCCTGGAGTTTGTAGGAAGCTTTTTCTTATGATATCATATTAAATTTTATGAGATCATTCTCAATCATCTTGAAGTTTGTAAGAAGTTGGAGAGGACATGGAAGCTTCTTTGAATAAGGTTATTGTCGTGAAATTTGCCATTTAAAGGGGACAAAAATGAGCTGGTCAAGTCCCATCTTGGAAAGGAGTCTCATTCCATCGCTTTCTCGACGAGGATGAAATGGAAGAAGTGGCCCTCCAGCGGGAAAATCACCGGGTAGGGGCCAACCATCCTCTTGCTTTCTGTCAAGTTCTTCTCTTAACAAAAGGGTCAGAAGAAGCTGACAACTTTTTACAGCACATTCTCCAAGCACAAGCACACGATAAACCCTCCTTTCTTCCCCTTCTTTCTTTTCCCTCCTCTCGTTAAAGGGTGCCCGGAATTCTGGAAAAAGATAGTTTTTTTCATAAAAAACTTGGACTTGGACTTTGACGAGAAAGGGGGAGAGGGAGAGAGGGTTCTTAAAAGAATCGTTTTTGAATGATTCAATCCTTGTCAAAGATTGAACTTGTGTGGGTGTTGCTCTTCTTGGGGTTTTTTTTTTTTGGCCTTTTCATGGTTTCAGCTTCCGTGCTGCTGCTTTTTCTGGTCAAACGCACACATGTGTCCCTCCACTAAAAAGCCAAGAAATCCTAGTGCCACCGCCCTATATGCCGGGTTTGTGTCACCCATTTTTCTATTCGGCCAACTCGTAGTCTTGTCCTCCCTCCCTCTGCTTAAGAAAACGCCATCGCGTTTTAGTTTGCTCATCACGTGTCTTAGAGGTGCCAAAAGTTGTCTAGCCATCCTCCTCACGGCGAGCATCCACACAAGCAAATTTTAAAGCACTTACTACAACCAAATGATTAAGGTTCTTTTTCCGAGGCATTGAATCTTGACTCCCGTCGTGAGATCGGTGGATTGTGGTAGGAAAACCCCTTATTGTAATACGTTGGAGATGGTAAAATAATCAATGGCTACTGATGCGATGCACAACCCGCTATGCAGATAATATCCTAACAGGATGTATAAATGTTACGTGTTCTTTATTAACGATGAGCAAAGCTTTGGGCGTAGAGATATCTACAAGTTGGAGGTACCTAAGTAGAAGATTAATAAGTTTAGGATGAAACGTTCAGTAAAGCTTAGTAAAACCTCGAATGAGTGAACAACGAGATAGACCCGCGATTACCAATATACTTAAAGGACCTTAGCCATTAGCAATTTACTTCATGAATATCATCATAGTTTACTTCATGAATATCATCATAGTTATATAAGGATATCAATGAAAACTTGCACGTGAGTATTGTCAATATGTTTGCTATTTTCAAACTTTATGCGAAGTCTATTTAGATTCGGAAAGTATTCAAACTTAAACATCATCATCTGATCAAGAAGTCTATAGAGACTCATAATACAACAAATATCGCGACAACAATGTTTGGGATTGAGCAGCAATAGGTAAAGTTCTAACTCAGATTTCACATTTAGAAAGTAATGATGTTCAATCTCACACATTGTTGTTGCAATACGACTCATCAAGCAAAACATATTAAATGATCGACAATGTTTATGAAGGCAAGATAATCATTCCAAATGAAGAACCCTACTTATGAAAATCTAGTTTTAGTTGTATTGACTATTGAATAAATGTAGATTATGATTTCATTTGTCAAAGGCTACTCAATCTTACTTATGAAAATCTAGTTTTTGTTGTATTGGCTATTCAATCAATGGAGATTATGATTTCATTTGTCAAAGGCTACTCAATCTCCTTGAAGTATTCATGTTCAATGGGTTGATTGGAAAATGGTCATTTAAAAACTATCAACAGCTAGATTGGAAGTGGATGAGTATAAAAGGTAACCTAAGTACTGAAGAGATAAGAATAAAAAATTCCAAAATTCAAGAGAGCTATAATCTTTCGTAATTGTCTTTTATGAGCTTCTTAATGTGATCTTTCTAGAAGTTTTGTTAGTGTAATGGTAGTGCTTGGACGTGTGATAGTGTGATCTATCAATTTTAGGGATAAGAAGCATAAGCATTTCAGGTAGAAGCAACATGTATCATGCTATGACTTCAATAAGATTTATGATGAAATCTTGCTAGTAGGCTATCGGTATGCGAGGGTGGATGTAAATTTATAATAAGTCGAACCACCATAAACTTTGTATGTAAATTCTTTAATCACTTGACTCTTATTTACTGTCTTTGATAGTATTTTGCATATTAGTGAATCTGGTTATAGTACAACCTCTCTTCAGACTTTGACTTCATATGATACTAATCTTGACTCTTTTAACTCCGCATATTTAGTCAAGAGCTTTCAAAATCACCTATTTACCCATCTCTAGATGATAATGCTAGTCACCTCACAATATTTTATAAGTTCGATATGCACCTCATTAGCTCGACTTTTCCTTTTATAAATTGATACGGTTCTTTGGAATTCAATCGATCTTATCACTGATGGTTACGATACATGTCAAAAAAAAGAAAAGAAAAGCCTATCTTCGTGGCACTCCCCCAACTTAACATCTGTCGCGTTTTTAAGAATTCAATTGGCTCGATCCTCTTCATTTAAGCTTCTTGGGGAAGGATGACTATGAAAGGGATCAATCAACCGAGCAGCGAAAAAAACTAAGAAGCGTCGGGTCTACATGAGATGATATCCATTATCCACAATGCGACTCCAACGATTCTTACGTCGTTACTCGTTCTCACAAAGCTTATATTGCCTAGTGTCGTCGGACCATCTCATGACCGAACTACCTCCGGGTCGCGAACGAGTCTCCATGCCCGAATTGAATCCTAACTACGCAACCGTCGGAAGAAGAAGGTTGTGTCTTTTTTTTTTTTGGGTGGGGGGGAGGGAGGGTGAGCCACGTCGTCACGGCGTGGGCCCAACACCGGACCTAATTTCTTGCTGACTCCGTCCGGTTTGGCCAATCAGGAATCGACAGCCAAACCCGTCCCTGCCCAAGCACCCCCCCGAGCTCCAGACCCTAGGACGTGCGAAACATCCCACTCAAGCTTTTCGACCCGACGTGACACGTGGACACTGTTGCCACGCAGGCCCACGTGCCGGCCCCTCCTCCCTGCGGGGCACCCACCCACTCCAGATCGCGGTTGTCGGGGAATCCGGCGACGGGGCGCAATGCCCGGCCACGTGTCAGTGTCGCGAGCCGTGGGATTTGGTTTACATCGAGTGCCCTACCATACGAGGATGATCAGGAAGGGGGGGGGGGGTGCAGTGAAAAGATTCAACACCGGTGGAGGTGCGCTTGATTGATGAACCGGTAGGATTTGACGGCTAGAGATTGAGAAGGTGGGGAGAGCGTACTTAGGTGTGGCGGTGGGGCGCAAATCACCGGATTTTGTTGCTCCGATTCCCCCCCGGGCAACTTGCGCTGCGCTCGTGCACAGGGAGGCGGAAACGGAGCATCAAGAAGACCAACCAAACCGAAGGGACAAGGCCACTTGTTGTTCGGTTTGAAGTGGAAAAAGCCTTTTGAAACGTTTCGAGTTCGACTAAGAGTTTGTCGTGGCAAGAAAGGAGCTATATCGGACTAGACCCACATCCCTCAAGTGGTCGGGTCTTTTGTTGCCCGAGGTCCAAAATCCCCGTTAAAGCGAGGCAAAACTTGGTCGGGCATTATATTTTGTTTTCAACGTTTGAGTTCTTGTCCATCCAAATTAATCATTCTTTTGGACGAGATCATGTGGGCCTTGTGGATTTTAGTACTTTAAGAATCTTTCTATGCATTTTAGGATAGAAGTTCGAGCGTTACTCACTTCAAACCATTTGTTCATAAAACCGACATCGACCCTATTTGGTTCAATATTCGAAAGGAGCTTTGAAGCTCTAAAGTCTTTTGACCAAATATAAATACCGTTTAATTTTTTTTCTAGCTTTGGAAAAATGCAATTGCATTTCCAAAGACACATAAAGGCCTTTAGCTAAAGTAGCTCTGAAAGTACTTTGAAAAGTTGTATTTTCTTCTTTATTTTTTGTTTTTTCTTCTCCTTATTCTTTCTCCTTCCTACGCCAACCACGAACCTAGGTGATAGCCACAGCGTAATGATCAACCATGACAAGAAGGCCGACAAGCTCGAGGCTCGATGACAAGAGCCTCAACCTCATGGGATCTAGCTCAGCCTCAAGCGAGCAAGGCTCGCCTCGCTAGATCCAGCAAGGCTTGATGTCGCTCGAGGTCGAGCCTAGCCTTTGACAAGCGATCAGCTGAGAAGAAATTAACGAAGGAAGAATAAAAAAGAAAAAAAATTAAGAAAGCAGTTAAATAATGAAATAATATCAAATTATAAAAAAAATAATTAGAAAAATAAAAATCATTTACCAAACAACATTTACATCAAAGTAGCTTTCTAATATGTTTTTAAAATACACTTTACTAAATACTATTTATATTTCAAAAATCCCTTTTTACCTAAAAAATATTTGTAATTTTTCAAGGGCATTTCCTCGAAGCCGACCCAAACAGGCTCTGTGAGCAACGTGAACGGTTGCCTCCGGAACAAACCGGAACCACCGAAACCTCCCAAGGGAAAAAAAGTACAAAGGTGGCCCAATGAAACACAGTGGGCTCAGAAGAGAGGACGCATTGAATCTGGGCAGGTTGACATATTGATCTGTCGAAATTTGTGCAGGATCCGACACGACACCTGGGGTAAATCGCATGAGAGTTCCCTTTCCTAGCAAGCGAGCTTCCTCCTCGGGGTTGGTTCGACGGGGCAACCACCCCAATGACTGCATCAATGCAGCCTGTCCTGTACTCAGTAGCAAAGGTCCACGTTTCTGCAGCGATCGTTTTCCTGAGCATGTTCACTTTCTGTTGACAACACAATAGGATGAAAGAAATGCTCTCTTCCGTCCGTTTTCAGTAACATACATTCCTCGTTATCTTCTCTGGGTTGCGAAGGTCCACCAAAAAAGTGACCAAGCTGTCGACACGGGCAGAAATTCTGGCGAAACAGGAACAGAAGACGTTTGCGGGTCATTAGCACATCGGCTGTTCTCCTTGGATGCTCATTCTAACATGAAAGCAGCTTTTCGAGAAATCATGCTTCCCCCACCGGAAGTAATGGTTCTTGCCCCGTAATGACGAGGATCGGGGGTACAAATAACAATAATGGCACCATTTTTAGAGAAAACCTAACCTACTCTCTTGCGCCTGATAAATTTTCTGACTAGACCATTTCATCAGCAGCCCGTCTGGTTAGATGCAGCACTAAGGTGGAATTCCACGGATCTCCAGTTCCGATATAAGTAAACATTGTGAGCAAACCAGAAGTTAACTGCTTATTAGAAAGTAATGCGCCCCGTCGGAAACAAAGATTCGGACAGTCACTCCTTCATGTTGTCACTCCTGGTTTCCATTAGCCAAAAAGTAAATCAGATCGATCTTTTCCGGTTGACAATATACAAATTTACAGTCGAGAAATGCCCAATGGGTCAGAAAATACAGAAGACAGAGAAGACAATACCTGTAAATCTGCACTCTCATTTCTACAAATTCTTTTGAAGGCAGAGTACCACTACCACTTTCCTGATGACATACGAGCAGCTGCTTGGCTGTGCGCATAATCCAACTGCAGTGGAGTAATAAAACAAGCTTACGACGGAAGCAAGAGAATGGCAGGCATAGAGCATCAAAGTAGGGTCTTCAAATCATAAACTACATGAATCAAACATAGTTACCCGATAATAGATCACGATGGCCACATATAGGCAAGCTATTTCCACTGAGGCCATCTAACCGAATCTGTGGATCCCTTGTTTATATTTGATGGACTAGTTCTCCCAGCAGAATCATGCCAAACCATCTCCAACTGAAAAAATTCGAAACATAGTCCCCTTACTGCGACTCAATCCAAAATAAAGAAGAGAATAAAATCTTCACAGAAATGACAGGATATGTGGGACTTCCAAGCATTTGCTTGAAACATCACTTCATGAGACCGGCGAAAGAAATAAAAGAGGAAGACTCCTCATTTTCTTGATGGGATTAACTTCATCCAAGCCCCAATAATATCCAAAACTGCATTCGGTGCTGGTAACTAGTAATACTTTTTTACACAAGAAAGAACACTGGAACATATTGTGATTATGAAAGTAAGTCTACACTGGATTAAAGGAAGGGCAAAATAGACATAAAGAATCTAGAGATTGCAATAGGATGCAAAAGCACTCTGAAGAAATTCAATTTGAATCGCACCGGGGCCAAGGTTTGCCATTTAGCATTATCTCCGCATGTTTCAACATTCATGTATACTCCATGCATTATCAAGCTTCAAATGGTTAAAGACGTGAGAATAAGAGAGAAGCTAACAGACGTCTACCTCTCCAACAATGACTGTGTCTCCTTCCTGTACACCAAGTTTCATGAGAGTCTTATTCACACCACAAGCCTCCAAAACGTGCTGGAACCTTTTCTCTGAATCGACATACCTGTTACAGAAAATATTAACAGCATTCACAAGTGAAGAAATCATACTGGAAACATTTCATGAAATACATCAGAAGACAATATGCGAAGGAAAACGATTTTCTGCCAACAAAGGTAGAACTAATCTAATCCCCACAAACATATATGTCAAATTATCTGGCTCTCAGAGGTAGATATCAAATTTGCAACATGACTTCTCATAACTCCAACTCCTAAAAAGTTCCTAGTTCTTAAAATACTTATGAAGTATCTGATTGGATCTGACTGGACCCTATCCAGAAAAATGGATAGGGACTTTGCAACTGACAATTAGTTACTCGAAACAAAAAATATGAACTTCAACTAATTAGTCAGCGAATCAAACATCTATGGGGAGCACATGTGCCAAGATGAATGGGACGAGTAATCCAATTTTTGATGGTATGAGCTGCATCCTTCCTCTGTATGGCGAATCCCAGGTTGCCATTTCTATATAAGCACTTAAATATACGCCATGCATTGATAAAATGATCAAAACGGAAAAAGGGAAAGAGAACTATATGGCATTGCTTAGCAATGGCCATTGAATTATAACATCCTACCTCCAGTTCGTCATTTGAACAAACCGTCGTAAACCAGATCCAACAACATGCCAAGTGCGCGAACTGCTGTCGTGAGTGATTTCAAACTCACTAATTGAAGCACTTCTTTGATCTTTTACCTTTTCAGCTACATGGTTCAGATTGCTGGGATCCACCCAACCTAATGCAAATAAAACTCATGAATAGTCCATAGAGTAAATCAGAAGGATAAAAGCAAGACTATAGAAACATACTAGTTCTGTAACCTTCACGGGGGAAACAAAATGAGAAAGCATTAAGAAGAGACATCTAAGAAAAAGGGTGAGATTGTTAGATGGGGAACCAAATGAGGCAACAAGCCTGACCTTCAAAACTGCTCTTTGCTTCCTTAGTCTTCTGTAGAACGTCATAAGCAGCAGAAATTACTTGATAAGTGCCTTCTCTTTTCACTGCACTCATACAGAAAGTTTGAATCCCACGAGCTTCCACCCTTTCCTTGAATGATGGCCATCTCTCATAGGCCTCTGGAAGATCCATTTTGTTATAGGCAACTATGTATGGCTTTTCAGCAAGTTCAGGGTTGAATAATTCCAGCTCAAGTCGGACAGCATCAAACTCAAGCTCTGGCTGCTCTGATGATCCATCAACCACATGTACCTAAGGATCAAACGTATCAGCAACACATTAACTAAGATACAACAGCATCAAGTAGAAGTGAGCAATTATGGGCAAGCGTTGACTTTCCACCTCCATCAATGCAATCGTTTAACATACTTTCCTATGTCATTAGTGATGAGGCTTTCACCTCTCTCTTGTCACCTTTTCGAGTATTTTAGCCATCTGACAACTTTGAAGACATGGCATTGTGAGACAGGTGAAGCATACTAAACAATGAAATGATGCCACACTAAAATGTGAACCAAGGACAGCTTAGCTTATTCGTGCCCAGTTTCAACCCAATGAAGCTGAGTCACTCGTGCCAAAAATAATTGAGGAAACACCACGAGGAGACAGGGCAACCCACTGTTTCAATCCATCGGCAAATCATATTCAAAGTTATCTGCAATCTACAGTGAGGTCATGATCTCTTTGGCTTCAAAGGCCAAAACCAGAATAGAAATGAAGCATTCAATAACAAAACCCAAAATCCCCAACTTAAAACCTACGGCAACTTGTGGGATCGAATAAATTCCTTGCAACAAAATAAAATGTGATGCATACCACAAAGCGAATCCTCAGTCTTCCTAGGTATTTTCCCAATTGAGGGGCGATAGAAATTGTAAAGTTATGGCTAATAACAAAAGACAGTGTACGCATTCTGAAATCATAAAAAGCCCAAGATACAGACAAATGCATGAGCTGCACAATAGTCTGCTTACTGAAGTGTAGACACCAATGAGAATCAAGTTCTAACGGGAAGCCTACCAGAGTAGAACACCTCTCTGTGTGCCGTAAAAACTCATGACCTAGACCAAAACCTCGGTGTGCTCCTTCAAGTAAACCTGGTAGGTCTGCCACAACCATGGTAGAATCATAGTCAAATGATACTACACCCAGATTAGGTAGTAAAGTTGTAAAGGGGTAATTTGCTATTGTCGGCTGCGCAGCACTTATCACACTTAAAAAGGTGCTTTTTCCTGCATTAGGAACACCGATAATTCCGACATCCGCAACAAGCTTCAGCTCCAGCTCTAACCACCTGACAGAAAAGACCATCCTTAGCTTCATTCACTTGAGGAAGCCTTTTGAGGAGAACCTTGATTAAAACTACTCTGAAGTTAATATGCCCAAAAAATAGAGCTCAATAAATCATGATGCACTAGAGCCAGTTCATGATGACATAAGGCCTCCTTCCAGCTATCGCTGGCAAACCAATTTTGTCTCCTTTCAGCTATTGCTGGCAAACCGATGTTCTGTTTCGATTCCTCAAAAAAGAGCTTGATCATGGAATTTATTGTTTGTCTCCGGAAAATTCAATTTGAAATTGCTATGATTGTGGGTGACTAGCAATTAATCTGGCTCAAGTCTTAGTTGTATTTCTTAGTCATTCCATGTGCTTGCTCAATCACAAAGTAGGATAAACATTGCTTATAACTTCCCAAAGGTGCCAACGACATAATTTTAACTTTTACTGACAAAAGGGCAAAAATCAACCTCGACCAGCACCTGTATCGTCCATTGTGATGTCTAGATGACTATGCAAATAAGTTTTCACAGTTATTCGTCCACAAAAGTTATATTCTCTGTCAAACCAGAGCAGATATCGAAAACATCGTGTAGCAAAACTAAATCAATCTGCAATGCTACTAATCTCCCGAAAAGGCAAAAACACAAAAACCACGTTATGGCAAACCAAGTATTCATCAACAATCTCCAAAGGCATGGTATAGTTTCTGAGATAAAAACTCACATCTCTGGACCCTCTTCACCATTCTCAGCTATCCGAGGCACCTTATTCATCCCTGACTTGAACGAAGCATTCCCTCTCCCTCCTCTGCCACCTGGCAACAACAATGCCTTCTGTCCTGGATTCAACAACTCCAACAACATCTCCTCTTTCCCTGCCTCTCTAACGACCGTCCCAGGGGCCACCTTTACCACAACATCCTCACCCTTAGCCCCAGCCATCTTGCTCCCCTGCCCATGCCTCCCTCTCCCAGCCCTGAAATGCACGCTGTTCCTAAATGGCAACAATGAGTTCATTGAACTGTCGACTTCCAAGTAAACATTCCCTCCTCTCCCTCCATCGCCGCCTGATGGGCCCCCCAAAGGAATGAACTTCTCGCGGCGGAATGCCACCACACCATTGCCACCATCCCCGGCTTTCACATATATCTTGGCTCGGTCAAAGCACCTCATCACCGCCGGCACCCCCTTCTCTTTCACTTGAGCTTCCTCATCATCTGATTCATCCTCCGAATCTGCCAAATTCACCGCCTTGCCATCCTTGAGCCCCATTTTTTTGCCAGCAAAACGATCATTTTCATTGTCACCATCGCCAACAGTGTAGAGCATTGCCATGACCTTATTACCATCACCGTCGTAACCACTAACTATCTTTCCACCGTCAAAGCCTAACACTTCCTCCTCATCTTCAAATTCTCCATAATCACTATCTTCTTCCTCCTCCTCCTCCTCCTCTTCTTCATCGTCATCATCATCATCATAATTGCCACTATCATCTATTCGAGCACTCGAGTTTCCTTCAAACACATCGAGTGATATATAGTTAAGGCCCACACTCCCATCAGTGCCGTCTTCCAGCTCATTATAATCATATTCTTCGCCTACTTCACCACCAACGCCATCAACTTCAGGATCAACTAGGGCAATGGGGGAATCGGAGAGCTTCACTTCACTCACGGCATCCCTAGACGCGGCCGAGAAGTCCTCCCTGGGAGGGAGGCGAGTGTAGGTGGTCGCCTCGGGCCCGGACCTCGCCGGAGCTACGGGTCGAGGCGGTGGCTCGCCACGGGTGCGGAGGCCCGGCTTCTCGGACCGCCGGCGAGGGCTCGGAGGCTTGGTGTTGCCGGCGCGCTTTCGGGATGTGGAACGGGCTTGAAATATCGGAGAGAGACGGATCAGTGGGGACGTCGAGGCCATGGTCGCCATTTCCGGAGACTTTACAAAGTCGAGGGAGAGAGAGAGTTCCGCCGTTCGAAGGAACTCGAGTGGAGGGAAGCGGATAACATGTGTTGTAAGACAGTGGATGAAATAGGGGGAACTACTCCATGGTTCCTGAATTTTACTTTATACGCAATATTTCCCCGATTTTTTAATATATATAATGTAATCCCTATATTTTAATTGATGTTTAATATAATCCTTATATACTACGAAAAATATTTAACGATTCAGGAAAAAATTTTAAATAAAAGTTTGAAGTGCCTAGATTGTTTCAAAGAAGAGCCTAATCAAAAGACATTTTCCTCATTTACCTTTTTTTTATTTTTTATTTTCCAATTTTTTATTTTTCTTTTTTCTTTTTTCTCCCCTCCCTTGCCTAGGCCATTGCCGGCCTCAAAACGCCCTCACCTAAGCCAGCATCAAGAGTTGTGTTAAAATGTAGTTATTTTGAAAATGAAGAGTTGCATTCTCTTCACTTACATGTGCGCGCTATTACTATTTTACACTTGAAAATTTCAACTTCAATTTTCCTTTTTTCACAAAGAAAATATAGTCGTCTTCTACTAGGGAAAAAGAAAAAAGAAAAATGAAAAGAAGAGGCAAAAAGGAAAAAAAAAGTAAGAGAAAAAAAAGAAAAAAGTAAAGGACAAAAATACCCTTCGATTAATCCATTCTTTGAAATAATTTGAGCACTTTAGGACCTTATTTAAAATAAAGTCCACTTCACACTCTTATTTGATAAAATGAAGATACTTCCAGCTTATATATATATATATATATATATATATATATATATATATAGAAAATTCAAGGACTATAAGAAATATTGGATTAAAGTTTGAAGACCACGAGGGATGACATTGTACCTTGGACAAGAGTTTAGGGACATTTGTGCTATTTTTCATTAACGGTTCGCTTGTTTCATGGAAACTTTAGATTTGGAAAATATTTTTCGAGAAATAATTACTCATATCTCATAGAAAAATTAGTCTACAAAAAATATTTTTTAAATATTGATAATAATTTATATTTAACTATTTTGGTGAGCGATGAAAATATTTTGCATTCATTCATTTTTACAAGCGATTATTTTTTAATTTTTTTAATCTTGAGTTTTTGGTAAAACAAGTGCACCCTACGTTTCTACTATTTGCTCACGAATATTTCCTTCTGTTATTTTGGCTTGCAATCCTTGATTGACTTCCTACCTTTGAAAGGATTGGAAGATGGAGAGGTGGTGGCTCTGCTAGCTCATTTTGCTTCTTCTGCGGACAGCACAATGAGACCAGATCTTGTATTTCCATCGACAGCCCCTCCCCTCAACACCAAAATTACTAAGAATGTAGCCCAGATTGATCCGGTGTGAGTTAGGTCGAGTATAGGTCGAGTATAGATCTACTCGGCCCAACCCAACCACTTGACCGGTCTATGTTGGAAATCTTTTGTGGTACGATGGACAATGTTAATGATGGGTTGCTAAAAAATCTATCATCTAAAAATGAGAAGTTGTAATATACCAATTTACAATGCTTGGCGGTATTTCCACTATGTTATTGTGCCTTTGATCCGCAGAAAGGGAACACGTAGAACAAAGATTGCTTCATGCCTCAAGCAAACAAGAATTACACAGGTCAACCACTGTAGCAATTTTCTACAGTCTGCTGATTTGACTACAAACGCCATGAAGATAATGGAGGAAACAGCCTTAATAATACATCCAGAAATTCATCTTCACCGGAAAAAGCCTTCCCCGAGCTCGGAAAGAGCCGAGCTGCCGCTCCGAATCTCATCTCAGCTCAAGGCGGGAGCGTTGTCCTTATCATCATCTGCATCTCTCTGTCTGAGACCAGTGCATCTTCCCTGTAGGCTCGGCAATGGAACCTCATGTTCCCAATGGTATGCGGGCCACGTACCGACCAGGACTAGAACCAAACAAGAGCGCAAAAGGACATAATCACCGTTGCCCATCAAGGCTAAAGGCCTCCGTCGGGCACATGTGACACCAAGCCCGAGACTTCCGCCGCATCCCATCGGCTAACCTCGATGCCCGAGCAGCTCTGCCCTCGAGAAACGGCCGACCCATCAGGATGCTCTCGCCGCGACCGCTTCGGCTTCGAATGCGAGCCTCGAGATCCCACCCAAACCAGAAAAAGTCCCAGATCCACCGGTTTTAGCCGGCGAAAACAGTTTAATGAAACATTCAGCACGAGAACACGAGCAAAGATCGTTCCTTCGGTCGCCCAAACCTCGCAGTCACAGCAAACTCTCCCCCCTCCCCCCCAACAAACACCCGAGATTGATTCTGATATGAATACGATAAAGGGTCGATCTGATGTGGAGAGGGAAGCGAGTTTTACCGATCTCCACGGGGCGATTCGGACGAGAAAGATCTGCGCAAGAGCGAGACACGAACAGGCACGGTCTCGTCCTCAAGGCTCCTTTAAACTGCTTTTGCCGGTTAAAACTGGGGGAACCGAAACATTCTCTGTTCCGGGTACGATCTCCGAGGCTCGGATTCGCAGCAGATGCGGTCGCCGGCGAGCGAGCTCCGATGGTAGCGACCGTCTCTCAGAGGGCAGAACCGGCCGCCGCCATCGAGGTTAGCGGATGAGATGCGGTGAGGAAGGCCGTGCGCTCAAGGAGACCATATATACACTGGCGGTCGACTCCTAGGAAAAGTAGGGATGACGCGCGCTTGGAGAAGGGAAAAAGAATATCCGGTCGTACCATGTTTGGTCAGACACGGATCAATCTACATAAGGAAAAATTAAGAATACGGAGATTATGTACGGTTTGGGATACGAAAATCATACTGTATGGAACGCAAAAATTAGCGTTATCATGAGGTTATTATAATTGAATTAAAGAAGAGAAGTTCTTGCACATTAGAATAAAAAAAAATTCTAATTAAAGAGTTTTACAAGAACGCATTATATGTAATAATCGAATGACAATGAAAGTCAAAAAGACATTATATTTAGCACTTTAGATATAATATAATAAAATGATATGTTTTAGTGTTCAAATATGATTTATATGTTGCGATAATTGACTAATGAAACGTGCAAAATGTGTTAAAGTTTATTTTTCATCCAAGCAACAAGATGACAAATATGAACAAGTTTATATATGTGTGTATATATATCTTTTACAAAAATGTTGAATGTGAGATTCATCGGGCAGTGATGTCAAAACTTGAGAGAGTTTTGAGCAATTATCCTAATATAAAAAAGTTTTCATGATACGATTGGATGCTTTTAAATTATACATATTTTCAAAATATCATAATCATTTTTTAGATTATTTTTGTATACGATAAGAACATTTGAGTTTATGAAGCAAAATTAATAATAAAAATGGTGAAAATAGTGGCGATATTTGATTGTGAAATATGAGGTGGAAATTGGAATGATATTTGTGGTGTCTTTATTTCGAAAAAAAAATGATTTAAAATAAAATCACTTCGCAATGTTTGATTGAGAAATATATGACGTGGAAATTGAAATGATCTTTGTGGTATGAATGCACTTATTTCGGAAAAAATAAATGAATCAGAGGGTACTTTCCTAAAGTTGATTCTATCTTTCATAACAAGATATTATTATTATTATTCATGAAAAATCGCTGTCAATGCTGAAAAGAAAATTCGTCGCTTAATTATTTCACAAGCAATTATTTTATCAAATATTTTTTAATTTTATCGCGAAATAAAGAGAGTCTTGAAATAAAATAAAAAAAATAAAAAATTCAAACAATAAATGTTCAAAAAAATTTCAGAAAGAATTTATGGTAAAATAAATTCTCACTTCTTTTCTTCAACCCCGGGAATTCGCAGAGCTCTCTCACAAGCTGATAAGCGTCGATACATAAACCCTATGTTACACCGATACGAGACGCGACACGCGACACGACACGACACGACACGCCGACACGTGAATTCTCAAAAAATAGAGAATTCCGACACGCTGGGACACGTTATATATTATATGTATATTTTTAATCGTGGCTCCTTCTCATAAGCTAAATTGTATTAAAGAATTGAAAGAATTTCAATGAAGGTAAGAGTTTGCAATACTTTCATCAAAATATCTAGCATGTTGATGCATCTAATACAGTTAAGGTGATAATTAGGTCAAAAAATTTGAGTTTCTGACCCATTTTACCATTGAACACGCGAGGGACTCGTGTTAACCCAAGGTCAACGTGTCCGGAAGTGTCCAAGTGTCCGACACGAGTCCGAGTGTCCGACACGCCAAAATTTTGAAAAAGGGCGTGTCCGTGTAACATAGCATAAACCCAATAAGCTCACAAGCTGAAGCTGCGACAATCTGCAGTTTCGGTCCAATCTTCCATCTCCGCTTCTCTCTCTCTCTCTCTCTCTCTCGCCCCTCGGTGCAATGTGCTTTGCCTAGGGTTTCCAGTTCCATCCACTAGCGAAGCACCACTTCGCTCTCGCACGTCGGGCGAGGTCTGATTCGAGCTTCGACTTAGTCCCACGACAAATCCGATTCGGGTTCTCTCCCCGCCGCACGCGGCCATGTACAGCGGTTCGAGCGACGGCGAGAGCCACGAGGCTTCGCAGAGGAAGATCCCCCCAGCTTCCTCCATGCCCTGGGTCCGTAACCTCCGCCGCTTCATCGGATCCGGTGCCGGACTCGGTTCCGAAGCCTTGATGGGTCCGTTTTATTGCCTTCTCACTTTGCATTCGTAACTTCGTTCAAGCGTGTGATTTGGCTTCTCTCTCGATGTAATGCATTCCATATGTTACGAATTCTTCCACGGTATTCCACCAGTTGGTCTTAGGGTTGATCCTGGTGTTATGCATTCGAGCGGAGGCATCTTATCTATCTACTATTTGGCGAAATTGGAGCTGGTGCGATGGGGGAGACAAGATTTTGAGCTCTCGTTGCGGAAGCGACCTCTTAGCAGTCTTTTCAACTTAAGCAATTAATGATCTGCAGAAGCTATGGTGTCGAGAGATTGTATTTTTAGTGGCATGATGCTTTGGACTTGAAAATATGGTTGATGAGTCGGTGATATCAAATTCTTTTGTTTCCCTGTTTGGTATATTTTGTCTTGATTTCCAATAACATTAAAGCTAGCATGGACTCTTCTTTGAAATGTAGGGGTAACATGACAATGAAGAGTAAATATGACCCTTTTTTCGAGACTAATCTTGAGGTGTCTAATGGACAAGTGGGAATTAGCTCCATTTTTCTAAATAGGGAAGAAAAAATGTCACGAGCTCTTATTTTTCTTGTTTTAGTTTTGAATCTTTTATGACATATAAGCTGCTATGTTATAAAGCAGAAGGGGGCCTCCAGCTACTTTGGGTGTAGAGACTTGGACACAGTTTTTTCAACATGCCTGTTCTCAGATAGTTAATTAGGATAGATGAAGGTTTTCAACCGTGATCTCTCCATCTTTGAATGGCTTGCATGCACTTCCAAACTATAACATGCAAATGGAGTTGATCATCTTCTTGTTTCTCTCCCCTGTAGAGCTGGAGACCAAGAGGATTTTGCTTGAAATATTCAAGGAGAAGCAACAAAAAAGTGCTGCAGCGGGCACCATTCCAAGTTTTTATAAGAAGGTATGCAATAGAATTATTTCGAATGGCTATACGATTCTTAGTTGTTCATTCCCTATTAACAAGTGTATTTGCATCATGTTTTGCTTTCACTGGTTGAACAAGCTCCTGGACAGCTGGTTTAAAAGTATAAGGGCAGGCATTTTTCTTAATTATTGTAGAATTTGATTTCAATTCCTTGGTATACATATATTTCTGTGTGATGACTAATCAATTCTGATTTTCTACTCACCCTCTTAGAAACCTGAAGAAGGATCCATCAGTCATAGAGTACAGAGGCTTGCAAAATACCGGTTTCTCAAAGTATGTATCTATTGTACTGGTAACAGAGTTCTTAAGAAATCTAAAGAAACTTCCAAGTGGTTCCTTTCTTTCTTCTGAAGTTCACATTTATTTCTCACTTTTGCAGAAGCAATCGGATCTTTTGCTTAATGCAGATGATTTGGATGCAATGTGGGTTTGCCTGAGAGAAAATTGTGTCATTGATGATGCTACAGGGGCAGAAAAGGTCTGCTTATTTGAGCATCGTCCATTTTTGTGTACATTTTTTTTTTATGACTTTATCTTCACAGGTCCGCGGTGCTCTTTGCATTTTGTGAATGAAGGTTACTGGTGGGATTTATTGTTAAATTCGATTGATTCTTAGAGAGAGCAATTCAAATGTTTTTCCCTAGCAATTCCCCTGTCTTTCTGTTTGTACTATTCGTTTACTTATTGTAAGGCTTCCTCATATCCTCTTCCATATATTCAGAAGCATGAAACTTTACATTGATAGACAGCTTTCTGACTCTTACAATTTCTTTCTCAATGGTAATGTAAATCATTCATCTTCAAATGCAATTTGAGAATTATTTTCTCGGTGACAGTTACTGGTGGTCTTGCTAATTTTTGATCAAATGCTCAAAGAGATTGAGTGAGATGTATGCTCCAAGCAATATCCCTCGTTTCTAATGAGTTCGTTATCACTTTTTTGTAAAAAAAGAGGTCCCTCCTTGCGCCTCTTTTCAGATGGTTGTTGATTTACACGTATAGGCAGCTTTTCTTTTAGTGTTTGTAATGATGGTTTCTGAATGACTTATAAAGATTCCTTTGTTACAGATGAACTATGAAGATTTTTGCCATATTGCAACTATATGTACGGACCAAATAGGCCCCAAATGCCGACGGTTCTTCAGCCCTTCAAATTTCATGAAATTTGAGAAAGACGAGTCAGGACGAATTGCCATTCTTCCTTTCTACCTGTATGTGATGCGCACGGTATGTCTTGCTCATTGATGCCTCCACTGAAAATTTGATTGTCAGTGGAGTCCAAAGGAATAGTTGATTGTTACTGTATAATCTGAAAGTGCGTACTGGAGATAAGTACAAGGTGATTGTGCTTAGTGTGACTTGTTAATTTTAGTTAAGTCACTTTATTGCATCATTAACATGGTGATTATTGAGCATTGGCAGTGTAGGTATTGACTCGTGCCCTGTTTGTTGAATACAGAATGGTAAGGGATGTAAATATGCCCATAATTCAACATGAACACATAACATTCATGTGTAGCAGATTATTTATCCTTATCCATTCTTGCATATTTCTAATATACTGGAACAGTTCTTTTATCAATAAATTTCCATCTTGTCAAGAAAAAGGCAACACTTGTGGATCATGCTATTCTCATTAAAACTACAGAGCACAATATTAGGCTTGAATCAGTTGTCTAGAAAAACATGTAAGTCTATCTGTTACTAAAATGTATTTGTCCTTTCTTCTTCAGGTTTCACTAACGCAGGCCAGAATTGATATGAGTGAGCTAGATGAAGATTCTGACGGTTTCCTTCAACCTCATGTATGATACTGCGTTTTCGTGCTTCTTTTCTACTCTACTTCTCTATTTCCTCTGAGGACTTATGTTTGCAGTGTCATAAATGGTGTCTGTTTAACTGCTATCACTTGCCATGGATTTGTGAAGACGCTGACTGTTATGGTTTTGAGTTTTAGGAAATGGAGGCTTACATAAGGGGTCTGATTCCTAATTTGGCGCAGCTACGAGACATGCCTACTGCATTTGCTCAAATGTACTGCCGCATTGCTGCACGCAAGTTCTTCTTCTTCTGTGATCCTCATAGACGAGGTATGTGGCTAGAACTTATACAAGTAGTGTTTATGTTTGTCTCCTTTATTGAACTATGATCAGTGTTATATTTGAATGTACTTGTCCTCAAAGCTTTTTTCCTCTCTCATCGACCACCGTGGCACCCTTAAAATAATCTGTGAGGTAGCTTTTGCATTTCCTTTTTATATTGGTCACAAAATCTGGTATACTACGGTGTGTAAATAAAATTTCTGGTCATAACAGTGACCTGGTCAAGATTGGCGGTTTTCTAAATGCTACGAGATGGAGTTTATGGATTTCTTTAGGTCACTGTTGACCAGTGTTAAATTCCAATTTAATTGACGACAGTATCCCTGTGATACTAGATGGCTTATAGAACGTGACTATGTAGATGATGTGGATTAGTTTTACTCTGAAGTTGTTAAAAGCAACTGACTCCGTAGATTCTTTCCAGGGAAAGCATGTATAAAGAAGGTGCTGCTTAGTAACTGCCTTCAAGAACTTATGGAACTGCACCAGGTAGATATAATTTATAGATGAAGATTCTCTTGCAACTTTTTCAAATGTTCTGATAAAACAATTTTAAGTTGCTGTAGACTTCAATCCTCCTGTTTTTTCCTTCTTCCTCAGGGTGTAAATTACTTACTCACTTTTTATTTGGGAATTCCTTTTCCTGATGATAAGAAGGCTTAATGACTCGCACATCCTTTTGCTGTCACCGAGTTCCTGTTTTTCAATTTAAGTTAGAGAAGTTCTTTTATACTTGCTTATCTTGAGTTGAGCAAATACCAGTTTGGTACTCCACCTGAACAGCTTTGAGAAGAAAAGTTGCTGAAAAGTCATCTAGAAGGGTCTTATTGGCTGAGTTTTAGTTGGTGTGGTCTGAATTCTGTCGACAAGATTTTGTCCCACACTTCTGGTTCTTTCTCAACTACTTATTGTTAGATAGACCTTCTTTTGATGATAGCTGCCGGTGGATGCCCCATTCATTTCCTCTTGTAGACCGCGTAGAAGGAGCTTAACATACACACTAGCTTCTTTATGGCATTTTGCAGCATGTTGCAATTCTTGGTTTAGGATCTTTGAGAGGGCTTCTCAATTGAATCTTCTCGTATACCATTTCCTGTACTTGATCTCTTTTCGATAGCTAATCACCCCCCAGGTGCACTTCCAATGATTTGTATTAACTGTTAAATGAAAGCGAGGGGCTGCTCAGCTTTAATTGTCAATGCTTTAGGGGGGAGGGTTTATTGGGAGGCTGGGGATTGGATAAGTATTGTGTCTAGCATCACAGTATATCAGAAAGGAATCTCTTCTCAATGTGTAGTAAAATCCATTTGCTAGCAGAAAAGAAACAAGCACTTGCATGAGCTAGTGAGAAAGGAAATGTTGAAACTTAAACCATCAATGAATCAATCACTTATTTTACCGTCAAAGGTTTAGTGATTGATATTGAAGATTTGAATTGACGCTTAGGTTTTATCTTTTTCAAAATATGCATCAGGAAAGTGAGGAAGAAGTTACTGACACTGAACAAGCTGAAAATTGGTTCTCCTTGACGTCTGCACAGCGTATATGTGGTGAGTGCTTTGATATCTCTAATTCGTTATCCCTCTATCATGAAGTTGATATCATCACATTTCATTTTTATTTTTCCTAGATATGTTCTTGGCACTTGACAAGGATATGAATGGAACGTTGAGCAAGCAGGAGCTCAAAGAATATGCAGATGGTTCACTAACAGAGATCTTCATTGAAAGAGGTAGGGAAAGTTGCTTTCCTGTGCTAATTGCAAATCCTGGAAATCTTAATATCCGTTTTTGGTTTATCCACTGGCTTCATTCAACTTATTTTCTTAATGTTCCTTTTAGTATTCGATGAGCATATACGTCGTGGGAAAAGTGGTGGAGGGAATTCTAGGGAGATGGATTTTGAGAGTTTTCTTGACTTTGTCCTGGCACTGGAAAACAAGGACACTCCTGAAGGATTAACGTATCTGTTTCGGTGTCTTGATCTCCATGGAAGAGGATTTCTCACAACGGCTGATATACACTCTCTGTTCAGGTCAATATTTTATTTCAACTGTCATAATATTGCTTTTAATTGTTCCCATGTCCTAAACCGGGTTCCTCTTAGTATTTGAGCTTCTTAAACTCCATTTAAAGCATTATATGTGTCGAAAATGTGTTTTGATTTCCATCTTCTTTTCGTCTATGTCATATTGTTGCTTAAGACTGTATTCTTTATGCCCAGTGGTCCGAATTGGCAAAATTATCTAGTTACTTTCAAAGTCTGCTTTGACAGTGTGAAAGAGTCTGAAGAACATACCTTTTTATAGTGTCATATCTAAGTATCCTAAGAAAGTGGAGTTGTAAAATGGAAGAAAAGAGGGGGAACATCTGTATGTGGAGATGTTACCTGATACAGTCTTCCTATAGAAAAAGCTGCAGTTTCCTGCTTGCATAACTCAAGGAAGTTGTGCAAGTCTCAAAGTTGCAGGGACATGATTATTGAATGTAAACTCTTGAGTGCCGCGATCCTTTGATTACAGACTATAAGGCTCGTTTTTGCGGTGGGGGGTGTAGAGGTAGAGAGGGTCATAAGACTTGGAAAAAAAATGTTTAATGCCATGGGTGGGAATTGGAAAGAGTGCTGGACCAATTTTTCATCTATGGTTGGGCAAACTACTGCATTATTTGAAATCTTCCTTTTTGTTTTGAGTTTTGTTAACTTACGCTTAATCTCTCTCTCTCTCTCTCTCTCTCTCTCTCTATGCTTAATTATTTCTCAACGGACAGGGATGTGCATCAGAAATGGATCGAGGGTGGGAACTATGAGCTGTGCATTGATGACGTGAGGGACGAAATCTGGGATATGGTTAAACCTGCTGACCCACTGAGTATCACGTTGGCTGATCTTCTGGGCTGCAAGCAAGGTGGGACAGTAGCCAGTATGCTTATCGATGTGCGTGGTTTCTGGGCCCATGATAATAGGGAGAACCTATTGCAAGAAGAGGAAGAACCTGAAGAAGAATGACCAAGCATGTACCACCATTGTTGAAGTTGTCCCCAATGCTAACCCCAGTCTGTTGTGATTTGTAGTTTACATTGACCCTGACGATATGTATTGCTGGTTTGGCATGTGTAGTATTGTGTAGGTTAGGCTTATGGAACCGGCTTCTTGATTTCATGTTTCTTTGGATAATTCAGTGTAATTATCAAAAGAAGGAAAGTGTAGTATTCCATTCTGTATGTAGCCTCCTTTTGAAAGCGTTGTCAATAGCCATCTCTTCCTTGTCCCAAACTTAAATGGAAACGGGCAGAGAAGGCGGATCAGCGCCATTGATCGAATCTGAACATTTCTGGGAAGTTTTCTTAGTTGCCACTCTGTCTTGCTTGTAAGACATGGAATTCTTTCTATGCTACCGGGAGTCGATTGTCTCGTGGTTAGATGCTTCTGGAAAATGTTGGCATGTTGGCCGCTAAGTTGTAATGGAGAGAAAAGGTCTACTGCCCATTGCAGATTGCAGAATTTATCAATTTCAATTCTTCATGTCAAAATATTTTTTTTTCCCTACCTAACATGCATAAAAACTATCGCACAAAACTATTTTGGTGAAACAAATTTATCACTTATTCATGTTATCTGCATGATGTACGTCACAACAAATTCGGCACTCAAAATTTGGAAATTTTCAATTTATGAGTCACGCGATACATAAAATATGTCCTTGAAATTATCACGTGTTGTCCAACAAAAATTGGGGCTTTATACACAATTAAACTGGGGCTTTATACACAATTGTTGTATGAAAAAACCACAGAAAATAGAAACATTTTGTCATGAAGAATTGACTGGTAATTCCCTTTTTCTCTTAATTACAACTTGTGGTCCATATGCCGCTGTTACTTGCAACAGTAACGGTGACTGCTACATAAGTGTTTTCTTTGGGGTTCCTGTGTGAAACCCTCTTCTGATTTGGGGGGAATGACAATAATTTATTTAAGTGCAGGAAGTACATTTATGTATGTGGTGGACCAAAATTTAACGGCCCTTCCAACACATAAATGACTTTCCAACTCCTCGAGCAAGATTTTAATGTCACAAATTCTTTATTTAATAGAAGGCTGCTTTATAAATCAATGTGAATGTCAACATGATAATTACCAAAGATAGCACAATGAAGAAGAATATGAAAATGTCAATAGAAAATCAAAAGTAGATTCTTGAACATCGTAAAATCAAGGAATTGACAGCTTTTATAGTATAAGGATCTTTTCATTTACCATTTCCTTTATTGTCTTATTTACTTATGGAATGTAAAACTCTGTAGTATCTACACAACATACGTCGAGATCAAGAATCAAACACTTTTGTTCTTACACACTACGTTAGAATCTTCATGCGAAAATTGATCGAAAAGATTATATTGAAAAATCCCCCTAAAAGGTTTAAGATTACATTGGCTGACTATATTGGCAAAATAAAAAAAAAAATTAGGATTGAATTAGCATTTACATAATAGGTTTAGAAATAACTAGGTAATTTACAACTAATTAGGGGAGTATTTGTTAGCGCCATGGACTTGCCTAATACGGAGTTTGTTTTCCATCTGACTAAGAGATCTATCTCTACTTCCACAAAACTGTGCCGACAAAAGTTGATACCATGTTGAATTTGGTCCGAATTCAATCGGCTAATTGTAAGTGGATAGAGCTGATGCAAGTTTAACCAAAAGCAAAAAGAGATTAATAGCATTTCAAACTTGAATTTTGATTAATATTTGGAAAGAACCCATTCTTTTTAGTTTTATCTTTTCTCTCACCCCTAGAAAAATAAAGCGTAAGCATTTCCACCATTATTAGAATGTTCTCGAGCGTCCCCTCTTCGTGAGAAGTTAATGGTGGTTGTCTTCTTTAAAACTTGTGATACTTTATTCGGAAAAATTGTCTAAAAAGTTCAAAACCTATGGTGAACGGTTCAGTTTTAAACTTTTCAATTTTGCGAATTCAATCTTAAGCATTTTGACGATTTTTCGATGTATTTTTTTGGGCTGATTTTGAGCGAAAATCGCTAACATGACGATCCAATGAGCACTGATCGTTCTACATGACATTGCTGACGCTAACTAACGTGAATGATTTTCATATCCTTTTAAATTGTCCGATTTTTATAATTTCTCTTTTCTTTTCTTTCTTTTTGCCATTGTTCATCTCCCAAAAAGGCCTCAGTGATGACTGCTACCCTTGTTAACAATTGGGTGAGGGTTTGCACGCCACGTTAGTTATTTTCGATCAAAATTGGCCGAAATGACTACATTGAAAAATCATTATTTAGCAGTAAATTTGTCAAGTTTAAATGTTTAGAACTAAATTAACTATCGTGCAATTTTAGGACTTTTTGGACAATTTTCTTGTTTTATTTTTATCTGATGTAGTGTGGTAGTATGCCCGATAAAAATTTTTGTATATATAATAGCCTATAAATAGGCAGTGTGTAGTTTGTAATAAGGATTACTCTTACTGCATATTAATTTTTTTTATCATGTAAATGCAATTTGCTTTTGCTTTAATTTATGTTCTTCAATCTCCCATCGGCGAAGGTCGGTGACCCCTGCCCAAATCCGGAAGAGGGCATGCTAGCCCTCTCCAAGGCGCCAATTACCCCATCGGCCTTTGCCATCCCAAGCGGTGGGTGAGCTGCCCCTACCGTAGCATGGCCATAACAGTTGTTGGACTTATGATGTAGGTCGTAACCTGGGAAAGGTGGACTATCGAGCAAATATTGTAGGACATTACTTAAGTCACCTCGATATGGATCCAGAAAACCATAAAGCCCTTTGGCTGCGCACATATAATAAATTGCATTAGGAGTACGTCTCACAATTCTTCGTATAGTGTTTCTTCACCAACGTTTTGTTCATGAATCTAGTGGGAGGCCCTTTTGGATCTTTCTAAGCATAATTTAGTAATCTTTTTAGATTACATTACATTTAATTTAACCTGCACTTCTGAGAGAAGGCTTTATGACTTCCCTGAGTTACTCAAATGGCTAAAGCGTTTAATGGCGAAAACAAATTATTTGAAAAATCTTATGCAAAAGCTGTTATCCAAAAATATCGTATGCTATTGATAATGTAGTGAACCAACATGTTCCGTTGCTACGCCAGAAAAAGTGAAAATTTGTGTGCACTTGTTCGGACATAAATTTAGGCAGTAATTTCTATAATCTGGGTGTTATTTGTCTATCCATGAGATACGCAACTTAGTCATTAATATGGAAATTAACGCGAAACAATCAATGGAGACAAATGTTTTAGACGTACACTCCTATGAATATGTCTTGTATTAAGTGGACTGAGTCCATCGCTCTCCTCACTTACCATGATTATGTCTTGTTACTTATTGTCATTTTTGTCGAAGCAGAAAATTCTCATCGAAGTCGTCATAGTAAGTCATTTGGGCAGCGTTACAGTAATTCGTTGGGATATGCAACAGTCGTTATATATTGCCCTGCAAAACCCCAAAAATAAATCCTGCGATCATTGCCCTCTTTCCACTACAAAAGAAAGGATATTTGGGGGCTGACTTGTATTCCTTAAACGCACGGACGTTACTTTCGGATTATGAGGTAAAATGTCAATTCGTCATTAAGGTTGAGACCATCAAACAAAAGAAATGACGTGTAATCTCTTTTCTTGTTACGCAAATCACGTTTAAGACAAGATCCTTGGAGTACCAATTGACCCAATCATTTGGTTATGATCATGATTGGGTCATGATCCCCCTGGGCCTCTCTCTGGATTTCACACCTAGCATGATTGTGCGCGCCTTTTCTGTGAGTTTAAGATTCAAACGCTTTGTCCACATAAATAGATTTGGTTACAGACACCACATGTGCAAGGGAAGTTCCCCTCATCAATCCATACAGCCAACTATATTTGTATCTTGCTGGTTGTGTCTAAACGTGGACACAGAGAGCTCGCAAGTGGCTACAGCTTCTTTTTCGCTGTAGAAAGAGGACCGTGCAATCAACACAAACGTGAGATCAATGGAGTTGGTATGTACCCACTTCATAGTAAGAGGTGGTGATGAATCAAATATAAATAACTTTATGGCCATATGGCTTGTCCCAAGGAGAGATTAAGCTCCAATTGCAATAAAATTACGTACTATTTCAAAGATATAACTCTTGCAGACATAGTTCAGACCGAGATTAGCGATATTACGGGGAGAAAGAAAAAAAGAAATGTCTCAAAATGATCGCCTTATTGGAGGGAAGGAGCATTTTATCAATTTTCTTAGCAAGGTTGAAAGCAAACGCACGTGCATTTATCGTCACTACAAACCCCCACCCCCATCTTTGTGTCACCGGTGGATAGATATTAATTGCGAAATTGATCCGTGCGGCGCCCGACAAGCCAAGTCAGGCCAGCCTTCCTCATATAGTTGTTCTATAAAACACTTAGACAAATACCTTTTCTATATTAGATCATATCATGCCCAGCTCAATTCGGGTATCAATTACATCGAGTAAAACAAGCAGAACAATTTAGGTACCGCAATTAGTTTCGATTTGCCATGGCCTCATCAAAAAAGCGACATCAACTCCCAGTTAGTTTTTACATGGGAGACCAATCTTGCTTTCTCAGTTCCTAAAGATATATTCTATTTAATCTAGAACTCCCAATATAAACCTACCCCTATGCCACTCATATAACCTAGAGATGGCCACGGGCCGATTCCGGCCCGGAACCGGCTCGGGTCAAACCCGGAACCGGCCCGGGTCAAACCCGGAACCGGAACCGGCCCGTGTGGCACGGGTCGGTTTCGGGATGTAATTTTCCCAAACCGGCCTGGCCCAAACGGCAAACGGCTATATAGCCGTTTATTAATTTTTTTTGTTTTTTTAATAATTATTAAATAATTTTTTTTAATTTAAAAAATAACCATAACCATTATAAATATCCATCTTCACCTTTCATTTCTCCTCACAACTTCCCTCAAATTCTCTCATTTCTTTCATTTCTCAAATTCTCTCAACTCGCTCAAATTCTCTCAAATTCGCTCAATTTCTTCCGCTCAATTCTCTCAAAAAATGGCTAGTGGAAGAGGAAAGAGCCCGATGATTCCCGAAGAATCCAATTATTCTCATGATCCTCGTGAGTATGCACATTGGGGATACGATGACGAAGATGATATCAACGTTATTCCTAATGTCGAGCACATCCCGACGCAAGAAAGTCTATAACCAACTACCAATACCGAAGAAGCATTAACAACAAAAGAAATGAGTCGAGGGAGTGCATCCATCATATGGCAACACTTCACCAAGCAACATTTAGAAGGTAACGACTACAATCTCATATGTAACCATTGTAAAAAAGTATACAAGTTTACAACTGGAAGCGGCTATGGAACATATCGTCGACATTTGGCGTCAAAACATCCAACGGAATTCGGGATCGACACGAGGCAACAACAAATTCCCGAGTTTGTCGATTCTAACACTTCTAATTTATTTCGTTACGATAGAAATAATTATGAGGAAGAACTTGCTAAATTTACTGCCGTTGAACATTTAGCGTTTAATTTTGGTGAAATTTTTGGTTTTAATACTTTTGTACAAAATGCATGTACTCCACAAGCAAAACCCGTTTCGAGAAATACGGTTAAACTCCAAATGTTTAAACTTTATAAAAAAGGAAAAGATGATTTGAGAAATTTTTTTGCATTTTTCAATAGACGTGTGCATATAGGTAGCGACATTTGGAGTGATCCTTGGCAAACTCATTATTATATGGGTATTACATGCCATTGGATAGACGATGAATGGAACATTCAAAAAAGAATTATTGCATTTCGAGTTTTTGATGAATCGCATACGGCATATAATATTTATAGAATAATTAAGCAAGTTTTAGAAGAATATTTATTGGTTAATAAAATTTTTTCAATTGGTTTTGATAATGCCGCGTCAAATACTGCTTCTGTTTGAGAGTTAGAAACAATTTGTAAACCCGCTTTTAGTGGAAATTTTTTTCACATTAGATGTGCTTGCCATGTTTTAAATTTATGCGTACAATATGGTTTACGAACTCTTGAAGATACTCTTCGTCCAATAAAAACAGCAATTACATATTTATGGAAACATTCCCAAGTTATGAGAGAATGGGGTAGATTTTGTAAACAAAATGGAAAAAAACCAAAAAAATTTCCAAGAGATGTTCCACATCGTTGGAATTCTACATACGAGTTGCTTAATCAATCTTTTTCATATAAAGAATTATTATGTACATTTTTTGCGAATTATGTTCCTCAAAGTAATTTATACCTATAAGAGTGGGATATTTGCAAAAGAATTTTAGATTTGTTAAAAGTTTTTAATAATGCAACTTATACTTTATCCGGTGTTTATTATCCTACTACACATTTATTTTTAACAGAGTGTCTAAATATTGTTGATATTTTTCAAGAAAATGAAAGCGATAATCAATTAGGTCCAACTATTATAGCAATGCGAACGAAATGGATGCAATTTTATACCAAAATTCCTATTATCTATTTGGTTGCTTGTGTTTTGGATCCACGTACGAAAATGGAGGGCTTGCTTGATCATTTGAATTCATACTATGAGTGTTTACATTTGATTGAAACCGTAAATATTAGAGATATAGAAAAAGAAGTTAAAAATATAATAGTAGAATTGTATAATGATTTTTGTAATAGATATAATATAGTTGGTGATAGTGGAACTTCTTCCCAAGTTAGTGGCATGCAAGGTAAGCACCTAGGTAGAGGGTCTAGAAATCTAATAAATAGACAAAAAAGACAAAAAGGAATAATGAGAAATATTTCTGAAATAGAAATTTATTTAACTACTGAATTTGAGTCTCCTCAATCAGACGGCATTGATTTTCAAATTCTAAAGTGGTGGAATAATCATTCAACTCAATTTCCAGTATTAGCTCACATTGCAAAAGAGATTTTAGCAACCCCTTGTTCAACAGTTGTGGTTGAACAAGCATTTAGTATTGGAGGTAATATTTTGGATGATCGACGTTCGAGATTATCTCCGGATTTAGTTGAAGTTCAAATTTGTGTCGATGATTGGACAAAGGCGGCATATCGACAACAAGAAATGGATCGCAACAACGAATCCGAATTCTTCAATGACGAAGATATCGCCACGGGTACCACCGCCACGGGTAGCGACGATTGATGATGAGGTAAGTATGGGGTTATCAAAGGTAAAAGAACTACATGGGTTTTGATTTTTCTATCCCCAAGAAGATATGTAGGCGCTTAATGATAATTCATTAAGTTCAAGCCCTTTCTTCCTTCCTTTTTTTTTCCCGATCCATAAATTTTATTACAATTTGTATTTGAAAATTTATTATTTCATAATTTTATCTTTTTTATTTCATAATTCATTATTTATTTTTTTTTTATTTCTTAAAGTTTTATTTGAAAATAGGTTTGAACCGGACGAAACCGCCGGTTCGGTTCCGTCCGGTTCAAACCGGAACCGGAACCGGAACCGGCCCTTGAACCGGCCCGAATCGCCGGTTCATGAACCGGAACCGGAACCGGAACCGCCTTCAAGGTTCCGGTTCCGGTTCATGACAGTCCTGAACCGGAACCGGCCCGGTTCCGAACCGTGACCACCTCTAATATAACCCAATTGCCTCTTCCCCTAGAAAACGCTCACTCACCATGATGAGACCCCAAGCTCCACCCACAAGCATACACGGGTACGAGAGAATTTGCCTACTTGGGACACAAAACAACCGGCCCATGTCATTTGGCTCCAATCTTCTTAACACAAAAGATAATGCGCACTTGATCCTGACAGGGAAAAGCATTGTTCTCCCCACACACAATGCCTCTTTAACACCCACCCCCTCAAAAAACAACCATCACCTCACCTTCATGCCCCCGCCACCAAAAAATAGATAAAAACAAAAAGTTATATATATATATATATGTGTGTAATAAAGTACGGAGAAAATTTTAAATAAAGACCTAAAACGCCTTTATTTTCTTAAATAAAAGTTGAAGCAGACATTATTTCAGAAAAGAGCCTAAAATGCCCTCTTTATTTGAAAGTAAAACCTAATAAGGGTGTTTCCGTCATTTCCCTTCTTAGTTTCTTTTTTCTTTTTGTTCCTTTTCTTTTTCCCAATTTTTTTTTCTTGCTTTTTTTCCTAACTTCTCGCTAGTGGCTAGCCAGCCACCTAGCCACCCGACGAGGGCTGCTCTCACTCTCGTCAACCAAATCTGGCCGGCCACCAGAGGGGAAAAAGCAGAACAAAGAAAGGAAAAAAGGAAAATAAAAATGGGAAAGGGCGAACAAACTTGAAAAAGAAAATTGAAAATACTCATAATCCGACCATTTTTCATTTTTTGAAACAAATAAGGCACTTCACATCTTTTTTGAAACAAAATCTATTTCGGATCCTTTTTGAAACAACACCCACTTTAAGCCCTTATATAAGAAAATGAAAATACTTCGTATCCTTATTTGAAATATTCCCTTATTTGAAATTTTTCCTAAAGCATACGCATCTGCTCACCTGACAGTACAGTGCATTCAGTCATCCACTTACCCTTTGATACGAAGTAAATCCACGATCTGCTTCAAGTACTGACGACTTGATTTCACGGTATTTATCATTAGACACAACGAAAATGTGCTTCTTGCCGACTGCCTCGTGCATATGATAATTTCACATATTCACATAAACATTACAGATTGTTACCCTGCACTAGGATTAGCCAGATCCACGCTAGTTACCCACTAGATGAATTGTTTGACGTCATTGACGTTATACCACAAAGTTACCTAACAGGCAGCCACATCTTTTGACTCGTATATACAAAAGAGCACATATATCGCAGGATTTGTCTCTCGTGGTCCTTTGCCTGATGTTCATACTTGTTCCCCACTGCCTTCCCAGGCAAGAGACTCAGCGGTCAAAGTGAGTATAGATCGGCAGGGGTCAGCCCATCTTGATACCACCGAGAAGAACTGGTTCACCATCCTGAAGGATCCTGTGCTGCTAAACATGAAAAGGTTTCCTTGGGGTGGGTGCTCTATTTTCCATAGATTGCAACCTCTGCTTGAGATGGAAAACTTCAACCTGCATCGCAAGTGGAGAATAATAAGAACAAAGAGACGGCATGAGTCACCATTCAAGAAGAATCGCCATTATGGGGGCAGAACCAGCGGTAACTGTAACCCAACATGAGTAGAAGCTAACCCACATAATGGTGAACAGGAATTACACCATGGCTTCAATCTCTGCTACATCACCTTTTCTACCAGGCAATATTCTTCTCTTTATTTAAAAGCATACGAATCATAAGCTATCGAAACCAATTCTACCTCCACGTATTGAAATTTCTAAAAGTGAAGAAAGACTGCTCCTATCAATACAAATTCCAAACTAAATGAGAGCCTACCTGAAGCTGGAAAGTCCTAGCTCTTTCTCCTGCTAGGACTCCTCTTGTTGAGTGCAACTCCTAAGACAAACAATTACGATAACATCATAAGTGATAATTTCGCAGGTGAATACATCCTCATTAATGTAATTTATGTGCACCTTTTGCGTGTCATCCAAAACGGCCTTGAGAAAGGCCACATCATGTTCAAGCCTAACATTGTCAGAGTGGACAATATTGGATAAACTGTTTGCTTCTTCCTGAGTAAGCTCTATATCAGCCAGCTTTTCCTTCAGCATCTCCATCTCCTTCAGAGCGTCGGCCAATTTCTTCTCCATCTCCTGTTTGGACTTGACAACAGAGGAGAAGCTTTTCTCTGTAGCTTCTTGGTTTGCTAGTGCAACTGCCAACTGTTCTTCCAATATAGCTACCTTTGGAGTCCTGCTATATTGTTCTTCATTACTAAACTGTTTCCGAAGTGAGACATTGCCAGAAGATGGATTTGCATCAACGAGTGTGGATTCAGACAATGACTTCCTGCCTGAACCATGCTGCTCAATGGCAGATGCTAGATTTTGTCGAGCAACTGAATCAACTGAATGCTGTGAAGAACCATTGCTTAGTTGAGTAGCCAGACCTTTGGAAGAAGACCGTCTCCCAAACAGTTGTCCAGCGGCTTTTTTGGCAACAGGTCTTCTGTCAACTGTACTCTCGTTCTTTTCCACAAGTAGTACCTCAACCTGACAGAGAAGTTCAGAAATCAAAAGAAGTCCACCAGAAAAAAGCAAAGAAATCAGTGGAAGAATTATCGGTTTCAAAAAGATTTAAAAATATGCTAACCTGATTTGATGGCTCTTTCTTGGTTCCCCCAAAAGCCACAAGAAAATCTTTTTCCTTGTGCTGTACAAGCACGAGGCTGAACCCCTGCAAGTTATAAAGATTGTGAATAACATCAACAGGCAATGTCAACGAAAAAAGGGTAGTCCTGCCACATGCTAGATATGTACTGCAAAACAAACAGCATGCTGTACTTGGAACTATTACATGTTGGCAAGGCATTCCCAATATACAGTGATATTAGATAAGAGTTGAGAAACAAGAAAAAAAATTCAGGTAATATCCTTCAGCGCAGATCTTGTGTGAAGAGACAGCAAAAGGAAACATAAAAATCACCTTGTTGGTGGCGATGGAAGATGGAGATGGTGCAACAGCCACGGACCACTCGGCTTTTAACACATCAAAGATGACTGTTTCTAAATGTCCTGGAGAATTTTGTTAATGACATGGTCAATAAGCAAGAAGACATAATAATTTGACAATCAGGAACACCAATGAGAACTTCAATCTTAAGTCTCTTTCTCCAATCCACTATTTAACCAAATTGATGCATGATTGATGAATAGAAAGATCTATAAAAAAAATTCCCACTGCCACACTTATTGAAAACTGTCGTGAGATGCTACTTATTAGAACTAAACGGACAAACTATAATTTCATAGAAAGTTGTCAACATGAAAATGACACTTCGAGTCACAAAAGGGGTGGTTTTCAAATTCTCTCATCCTCCAGTTAAAACGTTGAGAAGCAATGTGGAGTTAAAAAAGTGACCTTTAATTTTTATTTGGGCCTAATCAGAATGGTTATAGTCTAGCTGGGCCAAACGTACTAAACGACTCAGCCAGTATAGTTTATGAAGTTTAAGAGTACTAGCATAGAGACAAAAGGTATCTCTAGCCAGTGATGCATACTTTTCTTCCTGCTCCCACCCCCAGCGATGTACCACTTGGTTCCACACAGAACTCCACAGCAATCAGCTCTTGGTGATGGATGGAAGCCTCGAATCTTGATTCTTGACCAAATCATCTAAACAAAAAGGTCAACCAAGAGCTGGTGAATCTAATTTTCATTTGAAGACAAGAATGCTAATATAAAGTAAGTCTGGGACAATGGTAACTTAAGAGACTGAACACACCGTTTCAAAGTCCAATGAATACAAGTCATTCAATGTTCTGGATTTTGATGATCCTCCAAAGACAAAAAGATTTTTATCTTCATAGAGAGTAGCAACATGATTGGATCTTGGAGATGGTCCCGAACCCCTGCATGTGTATGAAATCTGGGTTATGACAGGAATGTGATGAACAGATGTGCAGAAAAAAGAAATCCACCTACGTGCAATTTAAAGGAAGCCATATCAATGATTTCAGATCAAGCATATGTAGATCGTTTAGCTTTCTCCTTTTGGCATCTTCACCCCCGAAGAGGAATAAAACAGAATTTGCTCTGACCACAGAATGACCACTACGAGAAACCTGCAATGCAAATTGACTTCATAACAGAAAAAACACCAGCATCATGGGCCTTCATTGCTATATTTGAGCCCCCCCTCCTCCCCTTTTTTGGTTGAAAGAGGCCCTTTTGACAGATGAGGGAAAAAAAGGACAGAATAGACTATAAAGTCAGGCAAGTTACACAAGTAACTATTTCCATACTCAATATTACACAATTACTATACTAATTGAGGCAACGTAGGTTAAAGAGCCACTTGTGTATTGTTGGCATGATAACGCTAAACACCCTATGGAAAAATATGAATTTGTGCAAATAAGATGCCATGCAAACAAAAGTTTATGTGATGCACTTTTTAAGTAACACTAAAACAAGTTTGTGCTCGCTAAGTAAGACTTCCGATCATGTAATGTCATCTATTCTAGGATGGGAGCTCTTATCAAGGAGAACACAAAAGCGGGTGACACCCTTTAATTCCAGGATATATTTGAACACAAACGGAACGAGCAAGTGCAGTGAACATAAGACAAGCATTCATCTGTTGCTGAGCTGATCAATCAAATCACCACCATCATCATCAAAGTGTGCAGAATTTAATCAAAGTGTTGTTCATTGAAGTAAACAGGCGTACCGGTACATCCCCTTTAGCTTCCATCAGAGACCAGCACTCCATTTCAGTGTCGAACACCCAAACTGTGAAGGCCCAGTGCAGTAAATTTAGCACCAAGTGGAAAAAGGAAAAAGCAATATGAGTATCTCAGCGAAAGAAAGATCTTACCTGACAATCTATCAGTCCCTGCTTCAGTTTTCCCTCCGATTAGTAGCACCTTTTTCCCCCAAGAAACCTAGAACCGGTAAACAAATGCAAAATTTCCTTAGCTCCACAGCTTCCAAGCAGATCCTTGTGAGACGTTATCATATGGTAATCCTATCTTATTGCCATGTTTTAGCTTCTGGAGGAGCCAGAAGCTGCTGAATTTTTCACTTGCTAGCATTTTTTCCTTGCCACTATTGAATTCTCAGCCTGCAAGCTTTTTCATGCCCATTTCAAAATACAACAGAAGACTTCTACTCAGACATCCTATCAGATATTCTTCCCTTATAGAACTGTTTCTTTGATATAGTCCCATTATCACTTTAATGAACTCGGCTAATTTTTCAATTTTCGATCGATTACTCCATGGGGAAAAAGCCAAGAATAATCATGCACCAATTGTGTAGTAGTTCCATTAATAAAACTGTATTATTGGAGAGGGTTCAATCCTGAAATATCCTTCTATTTCCAGAAAGTTTTTTTCTCTGTGGAAGTTTTATTTGTAAGCTTCCAGATGACTAAATAAAATTCTTAGAAGACATAAACTAATCATATAAAACTGATTCAAATTACGAAATGTCAAATAGAAGTGCCAATAGTTTAAGTGAAAAGAAGGACTGATAGGCAGTAAGAGAGCTAACCATACCAGAGAGTGACCTCGACATGCAGGAATTTTTAAAGGGAGACTGCTTGGTGACAGATAAAGTTTTGAAGAAGCCGTCGTCCATGAAAATCTGTCAAAATTAAGTACCTGGACAGGGAAAAGAGAGCCTTCATTTCCCCATTTAACAATTAGTAGTTTGCAGAGTTGCATAAATTATATTGATATCATCACCTGATGGAGACATAATTCAAAGTCCACATGCAATGTTCAAGGCACTAATATTATACCTGAACATCATCTAGGAGGCCATTTCCAGATTCACCACCTACCACTATCATCTTGTTCTCAATTATTGTCGCCGCATGCTGCTTGTAAGCAAAAAAAGGGGAACGTATAAATGGATGTTAGCTCCAGTGTTTTCACGGATAAGCTTGGTCAACAAAATGCACCATAACGCTAAGGGTAAAAGTCCAATAGATCTTACATTGAAGCGAGGCATTGGCTTCTCCCCTGCTACTGATAAAACCCTCCAATTCTCAGAGCTTCCAGATGTACAGCTACTAATCTCGGGGGCAGAGGAAGGACTCTGCGAATCATCTTCATTGGAACGATCACTAGCGGGCACAGCACCTTCATTCTGGAAATGGCAAATAAGCTCAGTTTCTTGCAGCCTTCCCTACGAATTACTATCTAAAATCAAGCTGGTATCCTCACATTTTGATTGTTTACGCGTTTTATGTGCCTCATAGGACTTCTAGTACCCTGCGTTGAGTCCGAAAGCTGCACCTTCTTCACCCTGTAACAACATGGCTACAACATTACGAGCATAACCAACACATGCAACAACCAACCATATAGTCTCTCTTCCAAATTTTTTACCACACAAATGAAGATAACCTTGTCGAACGGAATCAGCATTGTAGCTTAAACCTTCTACAGTTTACTTCAAGTTACTTCCTAAATTTACACGGCGTTGCATGTTTCTGCTACCAAGCGATCTGACAAACCTCTCAAATGAACGCACACCCACCGACATTCGCAAAAATAACTTAAACCTTCTCACAGCGAGCCACCGAAGGAAATTTCTACAGTAAGCAACAACACTCAACTGCCAAAAACAGAAAACGAAACAGCGACTCACAACAACCGCGAAAGAATGAGAAACGGAAGCAACGTCTGAACCCGCGCATTACCTCCCGAGCTTCATCCTCCGGCGCGAGATTCCAAACATCTTTCTCCTCCTCCTCCTCCTCAAGAGCTCAAACCGCGAGAACCTCTAGACGCCTGCGCATCCACACTCCAGAAGCTCGAAACTCAAACCTGGACCAGCATTAGCACGAGAAACCCTCCCCCAAAACCACTCTCCCGGAGCCCGATGGGTGGAAGATGCAAGTACCTCTTCGAAAACTTCGACGGCAGTGGAGCTCAATCCGTCGGAGAACGGGCGAGCAGCGGCGGGAGGAAGAAGATCAGAGCGGCGTCGAAGGAGAAGGCGAAGCAGGATTCAGCATCTGCTCGTACGTACGCTTGGGCGGACGCCAGTGGAGTGAGGCCTCGGTGATGGTGATGAGTGAGAGAGTCGAGGAGAGAGTCGCGTGTGGCTGTGTGAGCTGGGAGAAGAGAAACAGACAGGACATGCGCAGATTAGCACGGATCGTCCCCCTTCGTTTTCCAAACTTACCTTTTTGGCGTTTTCTGCTTTTTCTTTTATTACGCTGAATTGAAAAGAGTAAGTTCAAACTTACACGAGCGTTTCCTCGGGCAAAAAGTTAAAGGGACGGTAAATCATATTTCTAATAAAATTGAGTAAACGAAAATTGCTTTCCCCATCCAATAATAAATATTTTTTTTTATTAATTAATTATTTTAAATAGTACGAACGATCATTTTGGGAAAGTATTTTTTGTGAAACAAACATTTGAGAGATGATGGACATTGAAGTTGAATTAAAATGCCACACAAATTGAATATCAACATAATAGCTTTTGTCGTCTATGAATACACAACCCTCTCCTCGCTTTACTCCCCCCTCCTTTATCCATGCCGGATTGACTAAATGTTAACCTTTTAGATCTCCAAACTGCCTAAGCACATCGCGATCATACAAAATCTCTAGTAACTCCAATAGCCAACCCTATTCTCGCTGTTAATGTCGAGTTTGAGGCTCGCTTGACGAAGGTTCGCCTCTACTTATGAGATGAAGGTGCACGGGATACGAGGAGGCGACGACTGCTTCCAAATCTAGCCATGGAAGGAGGAGGAGACGACGACCGGTGCTCCAAGTTTGGCCATGGAGCTCTTTGGTGACGGCCGAGATCAAGTCGAGCTTGTCGCTACGGCGAGCCTCGTCGATGGGTGGCGAGAGGGGGAAGCTCGGCGGGAGGCTGTGGGTGGCAGCCGTAGTTGGGCAGAGAGGACAGATAAAATAGATGGGCAAGAGACATACCATGTCCACATTGATCCCCCTCATTCCCCCACATGGCATTATTTGATCTTAGGGTATCTCGTGGCCCAAAAAGAAAATATCTGGTCAATTAGGGGGGGGGGGGTAAAAGTGAAATAATTCAGTTCCAATAACTAGTTTGACATTGCTTCCAAAGAAAATAAAAATTTAAATAGAGATAGAGATGTGACCGTTGGATGAGGACGGGTCGGTACAGCACTGTGCACTCGGAGGGACGACGTCCAGACAGATTTGCATTAAATTCGTGCGGTTTTGGCGGGCCAGACTCGGACGACGACGCCGCTGCTGCCTCCTTTTGGGCTCTTTTTTTATTGGGAATTGGGCCGAGTCGCTGACTCGGAGGGCCCCACAATGTCATCGAGGGATCGTCCCCCTTCGCCTACTCCCACGCGGGTTCCAGAGACGGTGTGGTGCACGCGCGACGGGATGGATCGGCGATGCCTGCTTTTTGGGGGGGCTTGGACGGATCGCCCCACCCGTCTGCTCTTGTCATCTGGATCGGGTCGGACCGGATCTTCGTCACGTGCTCCAGATTTGAGAAAAATTTAACTTTATGTAACGATCGTCCATCGCGGACCCCACCCAAAAAAAGAAAAAAAAGGAAAAAAAAAGGTACCAAAGAACTAATTATTTTTAGCTTGTATGTTATACGATAAAAACTCTTTAATCCAGCATGGGACTTGCGATATCGTGATTTCATTTACGACTTGACAATCATCTAATTAGGCTAACGAAATACGCTGACTTGACTTTTTCTCGGTATTTCTCTCTACTACGCTGCACATTAATCTTATTAAAATATGAAACGTAAGATCAAAACGATTTAAGACATGAAACATAAGAGATGATATCGTTTTTGACCCAAGTCCTAATCTTTGACTAAAATATTAATTAGTTAGATTTTTAAAAAATTAAGAAAGGTACTTTTCTCTCTCTCTCTATATATATATATATATAAAGAACACAAGGAGCACAAAATATTACAAAAAATTCAATGGTTTGGCGAATCCTCACTGACCACGAGTGTCGGGTTATTGGGTTCTTATGGTGGTCTGCCCATACGAGCAACCAAATCCTACTCACTATCTGCAGTTTTTTTTGAAACGTGAAGAAATCACGTCTTTTAAAAGTCGTAACTCCCTTCCCCTTCATTTTATCAATCAGAAACATGGAGAACATGGAATAAGAAAAGAAGCACTCCCTCTGTATCGTTGAACTGTGATTGAAGCAAAAAACTCTCGAGACCACGGGGCGAAATATAATATGCGATTATCACGATACGTTCCTCGAGTAATGTATCGTTAGATCAATGATACGAGTTAGATTTGGACATGTCCTCCTGCACGTTTATCATTTAGACAAGTGATTAAGTATCTTTCATTGATATCAGAGCCACGTTAGCTCGATTTTCTAATTGTATGTGCACTGTTTGACTCGAGTATGCCACATAGGTCACTGTTCTTGGATGCGTTTTTCGTTTTTCGATATGAACATGTATGCATGGTATGCTTTATGGCATTTTACGAAAAATTGGTTCAGTGGAAACTCAATATGATTGCATATTTGGAATGCACTTGTCGATAGGAGTCCAGTAAGTGGTCTAACTTGTGACGGCTTGATTTTTTGACATATAGATTTTTTTATCTGAATACTAACTATCGGGTTGGATTATTAAGGATTGTGATATTTTAGGGATTTATGGAAATGGGCATGACGAATTATTTTTTTTTGGCATGAACACGTATGACAAACGTATCGTTCAATCGGTGATACAAGTTAGGTTTAAATATGTTCTTCTGAAAGTTTATCATTTAGACAAAGGGCTAAGTATCCTTCAATAGGCAAGGGCCAACGAGGTCGCAAGGGCCAGCACTCCTTGCCTCTTTTGTCCTTTCTTTTTTGTGTTGTTTTTTTTTAAATTACCTTTTTACATTTCAAGTTAATTAGGATTGGGTTAAAAAATTAGAATCATGGCCAAAACAACGTAGCTTTAGTCTCAGATTTCATGTGTTAATAAGGTCAATACCACGTGAAAGAGAAAAAAAAAATCGCGTACGAAAGAGAATAAAGAAAAATGTCACATCGGCTTTTTATGTTAGTAGAATTGAACGAAATTAACCAAAAAACTCGATTGCAATAATTTGACCAGTTTTAGTTTTAATTGCATCTATTCCAAAGCAAAAATATAAACTGTTAATAACCAATTTATTGTTAATTATGCACGATGAATTTGAGAATAGACACATTTCTTATTAAATTGGACTTGGAAAGTTCGATGGCAATCATGGTCGACAAGCGCCATGATCTGACTAGTCTAGGAGCTTTAATTCGTGCACGGGTCCGAAGCAAGTGCCGGGTCATTTTCTTCAAATGCGGATTCGTTCTCGTTTTCCTTGTTTTATTGAAGTGGTGCTTCTTTCAGAAGGGTGGTTTTCGTCTTTAGATTGTTCAGACCATTTCACTTGAGTTGTCCTAATCTTTGTGCACTACTCGTACGGTTGTTGTTGATCAATACGCGAGTGAACAAAACGTTTCTTGACGGATAATCCGAGTCTCTTGCTTGCTTACGAACAGAGACTGCACGATGAAGGAACTTATCCTTGCGTTCCCTTGGCATTGGGAATGTCGGCTGCTCGAGTCGACCGATTCACCACTCGTGAACGGGATGGTACGAGCCAAAAGGGTTTGACTCGTGCCATTGACGCTAATGGTTACGCTAGAGCACTCCATAACGATATCGTTGACTGTACTTTTTGCAATATTTGTTGGGAGTGTGGTTCAAAATCCTGATTTGAAGTTTTTTGCTATATTTATTGAAGTATGGTTCATAATCCTCATTTGAGGAGGAAGGCGTAGAGGCCTCCAAAGGTAGACCCCAGAACATTAGAGGGCCTCTCGATTGATCAACTATTTTATTAGTAGTTTGAACTTAAATCCATAAATTGCCACTGCCGTATATAATCTCTTTCTCTCCTAATTGAGAACACCAAAAGAGATTGGAGGCTCACCAATCAACCATCAGGTGACCATTTGTTAGGAGGTACGCAATAAAAGCTCAATACCTTCACCTGAGGATATCGCCAAGAGAGAGCCCAAGTTCGAGTCCGTCAATATATTCAATTGGACGCACCTTACTCAAAAGCTTAAGCCAATGAGTTTTGGCCTAACTAAAATAAATTAACTGCTCAAACACCACATCAATTCTTCGATGTGTGACTTATCTATCACAACTCTCACGTATATCCGAATAATATCCATAGTCTCCTTGTGACTTCACCAATCACCATAGTTGACATTGTGGCCGCTGTTCCAGTTGCGCCGTCGCCGCCGCTGCGATGTCCTCCTCTCCGTATTTTCGATGCCGTTGGAGGAACCCACCAATGTCATCAAGCTAGCTAGAGCTTAGTCATAGTACAATGGAGGGAAGAGGAGCTTTGCGACATGGCTGGACGGTACTGAATCTTTTTACGCCTGTTTTACGAATCGGGACAACTCTAGTCTTCCATCTACTTGGATTTTTTTTCCAATTAGACATACCAAATGCACACAAACGACTCCACCTCTTCACTTGAAGGTCTAGGTCTGCCATTTTCTTTTCTTCCCGGTTTTAACCAGCCGGGGCATAGTCAATAAGAAATGGCCACGGAAAATCGTTTTCCATCACCAATAGGTCGGCCCTACCTACCCTTTTGGTAAAGGGATTTTTGAGGTGAGGACGCTAGTATCATAGGTGTGAGGTTCGATTCCCGCGCTCTGTAAAGAGGCAGAGGAAAACAAAAATAGTTTATATCTTTTACTATTGATTGTTTCATATCTTAGTTATGGTATCTTAATTTTCTTTTGGCCATTGAATTTCTCTTCATGAGAACTCTTTTCTTTTGGCCACAAAGGCACATGAGATCATTTCACGCGGGAGAATAGAATAATCATCAAAGTAAGTTTAAACTCGGTTTTATTAGCTAAAAGAGAACTCATTACAGCAAAACATAAGCTCACAAGCGATTAATTAGGATAAGATCATATGGAAGTTGGTGCGTAGCGAAAGATAAAAGTGTCGTGAACCCAACTAGTAATGCAAGTGATAGTTCTCAAAACTCGTGTGGCTCGAAATCACACTTATTAGTAACCTCCGCTCGGTTGGCTAAGTCGATCAGACCCAAATAGCTCCGGCTTGTATAAGCCTCGGGATCAAGGACTGGTTAAGGAGGAGGCTCATGACCTCGTCGGTACCCCCAACCAGCTCACCGCCGATGAACACGGCCGGCACAGGTGGGCTGCGGCCCAGCCTCGAGAGCGCCTGCTCTATCTCCCTCCCTCGGTGGATCTCGTCCACCTCGTAAACCACCGGGTTGACCCCCCTCTCGCTTAAGAGCATCTTGACGGTGTGGCACATGCAGCAGGTGCTCCGGCTGAAGATCACAACCGGCCTGTTAGCCACCATCGTGTTGATTCTATCCATCGGCAAAAGCACAAGCTAGCGACTCGAAATCAATAGTCCTTGCTATCTCGGCAAAGGAAGGCAAAATGTGAAGAGAAACGTTGACGAGGTTGCGAACGGGTAGGAAAATGAGAGGGAGAGAGCGCAAATTCTTGAGCTTGTGAGAGATGATCGTTCGAGTTTTGATGAGTTTTCGATGATCATTGGGAGCCTTATTTATACTGGGCTCGAGGTGGGCAAAAGATTTTGCATAAAGGGGTGGAGAATGTTCTTCTAGATATTGCCATATATCGAATGATCATTTTACGACAACGATTTCATGTTCGCGAATAGAGAAAAAAAAAAAAGTCAAGTTCTGCAACGATGACGATTCTTTTCTTACGGAAAAGCTATGGGCGTGTCCTTTGTACGGCTTGCCGTTTTTGTTCTCGGCATATTGCTTGCTTTACGTTGTCTTTCTTCTTTTTCTTCTCTCTCTCTCGATCGGAACACATTGTATTTCTTCACTATCGTTGCACTAATTCTGAAGGGTACAATAATCTTCGGGCCTTTATTTTCTGCCTCGATGCTATCCTGATGTCTGAGGTTATGGGTAGTCTCTTTTTTCTGCGATATCTCTAATTGATTATATTTATGATTATATGTGTCACTAAGATTTGTAATCTTAGTAAAAATAGAGAAGCAAGTATTTGGTTGGTGTATACTTTTGCACACAATGAAGGACAAAGTGGCGAGGAGTATAGCATTACTCTCTTGCGTTGATACGTGTATCCATAGACTTGATTATATGACGTAAAGATTACGCACAATCACGAACGCCCGCAAGCAAAAGTTTAAGTAGTAAGCAAGATTGCTTGTATGTTGACTATGTTTATAAGATAAAACCCATAATTTTATGCATTCTATTGGTCTTATTTACATGGAACAACCTTGAACTCCCTATACTCAAATGAATAGTAATCTTTATTTCTTCCTCTTATGTTCAATTCTAGAGTTTTAGTGTGATTTATGAGGAATAATGAAGGGGTAACTTATTTTTCTGATTTGGATTTTTCATTCACCACCCCCATTAAAGTCATATGTAACTCATGACATGATGAGATAATTGGAATGGTAAGATTGAACCCGCTATTAAGTAACTTGCTTATCACCATAGTAATACTTAAACTCGCCGTTATTTAAATTCGAAAGATTTCTTACCGTCGTTGATGTCGTTGTCCTTGTTATCATTATCGTTATTACTATTTAGTGAACACCTATAGAAGTACCAATTTGCAATTGCGAGTTGCACGTATGAAGCGAGATCTTAATAACCAAACGGTGTCCGTGGCAAGTCCTTTTCTGGTACTACGATCTTGCACTGTGTCTAATCTTGGAGGCATCTGCAGAGTCGGAGAAGGGAAAAAACGGGATTCATCCAATTGGAACCGAATTGCACAGGGTTCTTTTATTCGATTCCTAAAAAAGAATTCGCGAAAAAGAAACGTTGGTGAAACGATTTTCCTTTTGCAGGTTTTTTAAAAAAAATCAAAAATTAATGTCTATCTCACGAAAAAAAAAAGAATAAATGGCAATCTTACGACGAACGGCCCAGTTTTCTCACACTATGCACGCTAAAAAAAAAAAGGAGTATAACTTTACTATACCGATTTATTCAGATATTTATACCGAAGGACAAAACTTTTGGCAGTCTTGGTACCTGGCGTCGCTAAAAAGAGAGGTCCCAAAGCAAAAACAAGAAAAGGATATTGATGTAATGAGGTCCCAAATTTTATCTTCTCGTACTTCGATTCTTGAATATGTGCTTTGTTTTGCTTTCTTTATAAGTTGGATTTCGACTCCTCGTATGCACGCCGCGTATATGATCATCAACGAGATTGTGCAAAAAAAAAAAATCATAGACCTGTTGTAATTGTGTCAATTCAGTTATGAAATTGTCCGCGGCGAGACCATACTGAGCTTGCAATAGCAATGCCAAATGAGCTCAGCCTAAGCTTGTGGTTCGCAGTCATTGAGGCTGTGCAAAGTCGGTCTCGAGCTCAAAAGGGCTGAGGCCAACCATGAGTTTCTGGGACAAGCTCTCGAGCCCCGCACGCTATGTAGCAAAGCTTGGCCATGGCTTCTAAATCAAGGTCGTTCGACCTCATTTTGGCCTTGAGTTTGCATGGCCACCGTTGACCACCGTTGACCGCCTCCAAAGGTGTAACAGAGGCATGCATAGTGGAGAGGGCAAGACATGGTACTGCTGTGTTGGATCGAGTGGGAGAGAGTGTGGGCGAGTGGGTTTTTTCAGTGTGGGGATAATTTGGGAAATAAGATGGTAATTTGGTAAATTATGTGCAGGTGAGAAATGCAACTTGATTTTCATTGTGAAAAAGTGAGGATGAATTGTAGGTGTTGAAATGTAATTATGGTTCGACCAAAAAAAAATGTAACTATGTTATCTAATATGAAGTAAAATGGATCGTAGTTTTTGCAATTTTTCCTATGGTATATAATTATTTGAATAAGTTTTGATTTTCAACCAAAAAAAGAGTAAGTTTTGATTTTAATTTGATATTTGACTTTTCACGTGTCTATGCATATGTGAGTATTGATATTCACATATATCAAGAAAAATTACCAAAAAAAGGTCTTAAACCCATTTGCAATTATATCAATTCAGTCTTCAACCTTTTTTTTTGTGCTAATTGAGTCCTAAACAATTTGTATTTATATTAATTTAATCTATCCTGCCAACTTTGGCCAGCCGACACTGTAGTGGACGCCAGTTGGTTGTGATGTTAACACCGGTCGGCAATGACGCAACTGGCTAAAGGAAGAAGGAAGAGGAAAAAAAGGAAATAGAAAGAAATTAATAACAATAAAAATATTAAAATGTCATTAAAAATTATTTATGTTAACACCAGTAGATCCAAGTTGGAATGATGAAATTGGCATAAATGTAAAAAACTTAGGACTCAGTTGCCACAAAAATAGGTTTAGAACTGAATAAGCACAATGACAATAGGTTTATGACTTTTTTGGTAATTCTAGCCCATGTATATGTAAAGTACTCAGAATGGTTTTGTGTTTTGTGAAAATAAGCTGACCCTGTTTTTTTTAATGGAAAAATGAAAAAAGCTTTTGGGTTTTCCAATTTTAACAAGAAAATGCTGTGGGGTTTGCATAAAGGATTTGGTTCGGATTTGGTTCATGTTGATTGATTATGATATAAATTGACATTTTCGTAGGCACATGCTCATATCGAATTCGATAACCCAGATGCTTGCTCGGTCGCTCTCTCTCTCTCTCTCTCTAAAGGATCTTATCCTTACTTAATAGGAGGGTCATATAAAGTGCTTTTCTCATCCATTAGAGGAAAGTGATCTTCTTCTAGTACTTCTTTGGAAAAAGGCCAAAGAAACAAAAGGTAAAACAAAGAAAGATTTGCATTCCATCCAAACAGTCCCAGAGAGATAACGTTCCGAAAGGTCAAGATCACGTACCAATGTATTCCCCTCGTGAAAAATCACGTTAAGATACTCGACCTCGACTTTTGTTTTGTGTCCCACTTTTTCCATGAGTCGCCACGAGGTGGAATCTCGATTCTCTAGCATGGACGGGCACGTCAAATGTATTTGCCATTGGCTCTTTTTTTTTTTTTCTCTCTATCAAGGGAACCCTGTTCCTTCGGAACGTCGCTAGTGCTTGTAATGAGTAGAGGTTTCAAATGGATGGATCGGGTTGGGTTTGAATTGAGTCAAATATGATCTGACTCATATTGACCTTTTGACCTATTTTCATACTATATAAATCTAGCAGCCCATACCCGACTCGATTTATACTGTTAAAACACTTTAATATTAATATCCAATATAAAGAAAATTGTTTCTTATACATTTTTGAAGATAAATATATTGCTAAAAAATTTATATTTTTTTTAGCTAATCCATTTATGACCCATTTAAAATCCATTTATGATCCATTAATTTTCTAAGTAACCAATTTTTGACCCATTCCGCCACCTCTAGCAATGAGTAAGGCTTCAATAATAGGATGTGGCCCTAATGTTATTATGAGCGAAGGATGTTCCCATTTGATGTGTAATGTCTTTTTTTTTAAGGTTAATACTACGAAAAATCTTAAACCGATATACCTATGATAAATTCATCCAAAATTATTTTTTTTACTACCAAAAAAATAAACCAATATACTTTTAACAAATTTTCTTCAAACTAGTGTACTTATGATAAATTTACCCTTCGTTAGTTTTGGTTAAATTTTATTGTCAAATTACTGAGTTAGATAACACATGACAATTGTCGGATATACACATTTGGAGCTTTTTAGCCTCTGTTGTATTAATTTGAGATTTTTTTGTAGTATTAATCCAATTTAACAGAAACTAACAAAAAGAAAATTTCTCACATGTGTACTATTTTAGGATTTTTGGTAGTGAAAATAATTAGTTTTGGGTAAATTTATCACACACACACACACACACATATATATATATCAGTTTGGAGTTTTTTGTGGTAAAAAAAAATAGATTGTGATAAATTTTTCACAGATATATTAGTTTAGGATTTTTTGTGATCATAAAAATAGTTTGAGATAAATTTATCATACGCGTACTAGTTTGAGGTATTTCGTGATATTAACTTTTTTTTTTTAAATGTGGTCAAGGTTGTTTTTTCGATGGGATAGTACGTGCATGTCTATTCCTCTCCGTGAAGAAACAGAAGAAACGCTTCTGTATAAACAATTATTGATAGCCGATGATTTTTCTGTAAGAAAAACCCAAAATATCTTAGGCTTCCCCAAATGGCCATTATATTCTGACCCTACCCAAAAAAAAGGGTATTATACCCCGTAGTTTATTGATTTGACGAATGTAACCTTAAGAGAATTCCTTTTTCAACAAACTCCATTTCTTTCCTTGGTAATTTGCTTAAGCTGAGCTCTATCAAGGATGGTTTGCAATAAGTTTGAACCTTGTTGGTAATCTTTATTAATTAACGTATCCCAAACCTAAGTTATATTCATTAAAAAGCTCACAATTTTAACAGAAAAATTGTCAAAGAAGTCATAAACCTTTTATGCTTTTGTCAATTTAATCCAAAATCATTTCGCATTTTGCCAATTCAGTCCCGTTGGCTGTAAATTGTTAATGTGGATACCAGCCCTCATACGTGGCATCATTAGTATTGATATGGGCAACTTTTAATAAGATTTTAATAAATTTTTCAATAATTTGTATTTATTTTTTCCTTTTTATTCTTTTTTTCTATTTTTAATTTTCCTTTTTACCTTTCTTTTTTTTCCTCTGGAGTTGGGCGAGGGCAGCCCCTACTGATGTCTGGTGAGGGCCACCCCTGTCGGTGCTTGGCAAGGACCACTCTTGCTGGCCCTCGCTTGATCCGACGAGGGCAGCCCTCGCTGACGTTCTAGGGGGAAAAAAAGGAAAAGTAAAACCTAAAAAAAAAAAAGGAAAAAGTAAACATATAAAAATATTTAGAAAAAGAAAAGTTGTCCATGTCAACATCGGTGGTGTCATGTACAGCAACCGGTATCCATGTCAATATTTTTCAGCAAATAGGACTGAATTGATAAAATGTGAACCTTACCAAAAAAAAAATTGATAAAATGTGAAAAGATTTAAGACTGAATTGGCAAACTTAAAAGGTTTAGTACTGATTGGGAAAGTAAGATGTGTAGGACTTTTTCTATAATTTTCCCCAATTTTAACCAAAGAATTCCACTTAGAACAAGGCAACGTGTTTGTTGATGGGGATCGACTTGGCTTGGAAAGGCAAAAAGAGATAAAATTGGTCAGCTTAGGCTAGTTGGATTGATCTAATCAGATCCACCAAAGTCCCAATCGTTATGTGTATATTTCGAACACATTTTCTTGAAATATTGCGGAAAATAATCATCCTCACCTATTCGAAATTGCACTTTGCACCATCTAATCTTAGAAACCCTCCGCTTTTGTATCTCGATATATGAAAAGAAGGGGTTACACTTGTTAAACAACAGCTTTTTTTTAATAATATTTCCCAACATTTCCTAGAAAAATTACCAAAAAATTTCTAAATGAATGCCAATTTGATTCTAAACCGTTTAATTTGTTTAAGTTAATCCTAAACATTTTCACAATTTGCCAATCCAGTCATTCTAGTTAATTTCAAGAAGAAATTGCTGGCGAGAACACTAGCTATCCTACATGTGAAGGCCCCTACGTGGACAACTATTTGTAATTTAGAAAAAAAAAATTTCGTGCATTTACTTTTTCTTTTCTTTTTTCTTACTACCTTCATCTATCACCAAGCCTTAGAGATGGTTGACGACTGACCATATGTGAGGTCGACCTCGCTGGCCTCTCAGGAGGTTGCATCACTAGCTTTGGGCAAGGCCGACACTCGTGGCCAATTGTCAACCATTGCTGAGGCTTGGCAATCAATAAAGGAAGAAGGAAAAAGAAAAGAAAAGAAAATATAACTTTAAAAATTAGAAAAAAATGAAAAAATTGTAAAAGTTGTCCACATCACAGCTAACTATGCCACATAGAATGAATGGCGTCCGTGTCAACAATTTATGGCAAAAATTAACTTGAAAAGACTAAAATGGAAAATTGTAAAAAATTGTTAGGGCTAAATTATCCAAATTAAAAAATTTATGACTGAATTATCATCTATACATTACTTTAATGATTTTTTTTATAATTTTCTCCATTTTTTTAAGTCTATGTTCTAGGATGTGCTGTGAAGTGTAGATCTTCAAAGTCTCATAATGTAAAATGTAGGGTTTTGAATGAAAAAAGGTAACTAAGAAGAGAGTTGATGGTCATTTTTTGAAGAAAAAATTTCAAATAAGAGTTTGAAGTGGCATCAATTTCTCAAATAAAGACATGAAATAGATTTTCTTTCAAATAAAGGCCTAAAGTGCTCTTTTAATTATTTAAAGGGCTTAAGCAAGGGCATTTTCGTCATTGATGGTGTCTATTTTTTTTCTTTCATTCTTCATTTTTCCCCTTTCTTTTTGCTTGTGGCTGGCCATCAGCTAAAAGGAATGAAAAATAGGGAAAAAATAAGGAAAATAAAAAAAATCATAAAATGTAATTGATGAAAATACCTTTGTGACACATCCTTCTTTGAGACCGTGAGAGCACTTCAGGCCTTTATTTAGAAAATTTTATTCTTTCCACTTACATAAAAAAGGGGAACATAATAATAATAATAATAAAAAGTCAATTGTGGCTAGCCCTACTGCTATTGCCCCATCATCACCGAAAAGGGTTGATGAGGGCTTGGCGACGACTGGCAATCCTCACAGCCCATAGGCAAGAACCGATGAGGCAGGGAGGACCTATAGCCCTTGCCCCTTTTGTCATTTCTTTTTTTGTGTTCCATTTTTAAAAGGACACAGTTAGCATCACGATGAATTGGGGTGTGCATAGTAACACATCTAGAAGTGGATTTCTGTTCCAAAAGTATTTTTGGAGTAGTTTTGGAGAAGAAATATATTTGGTAAAAAAATTTACTTTTGAAAGAAATTTGTACTTATGAAGTGAATTTTCACTTATGAAGTTGTTTTCCCCCCAAATTTGATAAGGTAAAAAAATTGATTCGTAACTCAAGAAGAATTTCTCATCTTACCATCTTTTCTTTACGCTATCACCCACTTTTCAACCACACTTGCCTTCGCCTACCGACTTCCATCATTGCCCATTACTAACCATCGCCCATTGCCATTTGCAACCACTGCTACCCATTGCCCCTAGTCAGCCACCACTCACCGCCAATTGCTGCCCATCACCGCCTGTGACCATTGCCGACCATCACCTATCGTTGCCCATCATAGGCATTTGCCACTCGCCGTTAACCATTGTTGACCATCGACCTTCGTCTACCACCACCCACCGTTGATGTTGACCACTGCCTACTGCTGACGCCACCAACCGCCACCACCCTCTGCCACCAATTATCGACCACCTCTCCAGCCCTTGCCACCACCAGCTATTGACTACTGTCGACCACCACCACCTTCCGTCACTGCCATTGAGTCACCATCTCCGATTGTTGGAGTAAAAAATAAATAATAATATTCTATTTTTAAAATTTAAGTAATATTTTTTAATAATAAAAATATTTTTTAAAGAATTTGTAATAATTTTTCATGGAAGATTTTGTGTTAATAATATTTCAGAAGTAGAAATTTTCAACCGTTACCAAAAGAACTTCTCTGATCAGAAATCAAATTCTAGAGGAGAAATAGAAAAATCAACTTTTGGTCGGAAGTTAATTTTTGAAATATAAGTGTTGCCGTGTGGCCCTTAAAGTTTGACGGTCAAATGCCAGCCACATATCTTTGTGAGAAAACGAAGACTTCTTGAACCGTTTTCAATGTTTTGATTTCTATGTTTTCTTTGGCAAGCTAAATGAAAGACAAAATCAGAGGAAAGCCCACCGTTGTTCCACTACTGCTGGCAAGACACAATTAAATCCTCTAATTCTAAATTAAATCCCAATTTATTAAATTCTCTAATCCTAAATCCCATCAAGTGAATTTTCTTTGATATGAAGAAATAAAAAATAAATTAAATATCGAAGTATAGAAAATAAAAAGTAGAAAATTTATCACCAATTATTGGAGATCTTCAATATGATCATAAAGATCTATTATATTTAAAGAGGAAATAAAACACTTGAAATGTTGGCTTTGCAATTAATAACAGAATTATTTTGTAATGAAATGGCTCATCATTCCTTCCACTAAAATCACATTGCTCTAGGATGACTCTACAATGACCTAAAATAAAGATCGGTGTGATGTCGATCATGCATAAAATAATGAAGTAAAGAAAAGATCAAAATATGGATACTGAGTTAGTAGATGAAAAAATTACCCCGCTGATTCAAATCTGCAGACAAAGATGTACAATGACCCAAAAAACCATTGGATATAAGCTATAACTTTCAGGCAATGGATATTATTCCAAAATCAAATGTATACTTTAAACATTTTTCCTGAAACATGTACAATTAAATAAGACAGATTGCAAAATCTAGTGTGTTTTTGAATTGTGTCAGAAATTTCTAAAAAGAAAAACTAGTTTTCGAAATTCTAAACAAATAAAAAGATGAAAATGTCAATATTTATGCCAATCGGTAAATAAATTTTGCATTAGAGTTTCATAAACATAGAAGAGGTAGAGAGGAACAGCTGCAGGGTAGTTTTTTTTTTTTGTCACATTTGTTATAGACGATCAAACAATGATCAGTTACATCAATTCGATTGTCCAACAATAGTGGGAATTCTTCTAGCTGAGTCTCAGAAATCAAAATTAACAAAAAGCCCTTTCAAACCAACTTCCTCATTGTCGCGACCCTCTAAAAATATTTTTATTAATTCTAGGGGTTAACGGATTATTAGGTTAATTAGATTTGACTAACCTAATGCGGACCCTCCCAAGCCCTACCGAATCGCAACTTTGGTTTTTGTTTAAATGATTTTGAAATTTGGAGTCGCCACTAATCGTTCTTGGTAGGTCGATTAGAAACCTAAATAAATTAGCGGGAGAACTAATTTATTCCTGCGAACCAGAGATTATGAGCTCGGGGACTTGGTTACACTAGTTAATTAAAACTAATGCCCTTTCGGTACCTTAATTTCATGGATATCCTAATCCGGCAACTCAGGCTTGGTTTATTCCTAAAGCTCTAGTAGGGTATTCTCTTTTGTGTTTTCACTTTTTAAATAGGATGCATGGATGGTATATATGTTTATTTGTTATATTTTTTTAAGTGTTAAAGATTCCCTGAAGCCGAAAGAGGGAGTGTGTTAACGACTTCTGTGCAGTATTACGACCTACTCATCTTTTGGGTCTGATGATTCAAAAATTAAATTATAGGAAGTACATGACAGTGAATAAACACCTCCAATGGGAGGCCTAGCATTGGCTTGGCTCTTCCCTTTGGGATTTAAGGTACAGGTATTTAAGTTGCAAGTATTTAAACTACTGTAAGTAAAAACCTCCAATGGGAGGCTAAGCATTGGCTTGGCTCTTCCCTTTGGGATTTAAGGTACAGGTATTTAAGTTGCAGGTATTTAACTACTGTAAGTAAAAACCTCCAATGGGAGGCTAAGCATTGGCTTGGCTCTTCCCTTTGGGATTTAAGGTACAGGTATTTAAGTTGCAGGTATTTAACTACTGTAAGTAAAAACCTCCAATGGGAGGCTAAGCATTGGCTTGGCTCTTCCCTTTGGGATTTAAGGTACAGGTATTTAAGTTGCAGGTATTTAACTACTGTAAGTAAAAACCTCCAATGGGAGGCTAAGCATTGGCTTGGCTCTTCCCTTTGGGATTTAAGGTGCAGGTATTTAACAACTGTAAGTAAAAACCTCCAATGGGAGGCTAAGCATTGGCTTGGCTCTTCCCTTTGGGATTTAAGGTGCAGGTATTTAAGTTGCAGGTATTTAACTACTATAAATAAAAACCTCCAATGGGAGGCTAAGCATTGGCTTGGCTCTTCCCTTTGGGATTTATGGTGCAGGTATTTAAATTGCGGATGGACTTTGTCCTCTCCATTTTGGGGTATGAATTTTTTAAAATGAAATACAACGAATTGATTCAACAATTTGAAATTTGTGCGCGCTTGAGGACTCCTCCAAGCCGATTTTGTGCTTCCATAGGATTGACCATTGATATAGAGCTGCGGCTTCCTGACATAAAATAGAGTGAAGTGTCAGTATACAAAATATGTGCTAATCTGCACCTAAAACCAGAAGAGTGGAAAGAGTACTTATCTCCCGTTTGTTTGGGAGGGATTTCTATAATTGATTTTCGCTCTCTATGTTCCCAATATAGAGAGTTTCTTTTGAATTAAGAGGGACTTTTAGTCACAGATCAGTTGAGAAATCGGTGGACAGCTTAGGAGCTTGTCTGGGCCGATTCTTGCATCTCTACGAGATTTTTGCTGTTGACATAGAGATATCTTTCTCCTGACATAAAATATGGGAAAAAATGGGAGATGGAGAAAGTGTATACAATTTGTGCTAATTTGCGAGTAAAACCATAAATAAATGAATAAATAAAAACACTTAGCTCGAATTTGCTTGCTCGTTGACGAGGATGAACTCTTGATTTATATTGATCGATGAAGGAATTTGTGATGATAACCCCTAGCTTTAAACTCCCATCATCTTCAAAATTCTCTCTCTTTTTTGGTATTTTCTTTCTCTCAAATTTTTCTTCAATCTCCCAAAACTCTCTCAAACATCCAAAATTTTCTCTTCAAAAAATTCTCCCAAACACTTCAAATTTTCTCTCTCAAGAATCCTTTCTCAAGCTCACTTCTTCCTCCTTTTATAACCTACTCATCTATCTCCCATTCTAATTTTTCCACTAACTCTATCTCCCATTCTAATTTCTCCACTAACTCTTCTTCATTTTCATCTTCCATTCTCCATCTCTATCTCACATTCTAATCTCTCCACTAACTCTTCTTCATCTTCATCTTCCCTTCTCCATATTTATCTCCCATTCTAATTTCTCCACTAACTCTTCTTAATCTCCATCTTCCCTTCTCTATTCTTATCTTCCATTCTAATTTCTCTACTAACTCTTCTTCATCCCCATCTTCCCTTCTCTATTCTTATCTTATTTTCTCCATCCATTCTTCTCCAACTTCTCTTCTTCATCTCCTCTTCTTCATCTTCCCTTCTCTATTCTAATTTATCCACTAACTCTTCTTTTTATTATTTGTAAAATAATCCTTCAAGAGTTAGGTATTTGCACTCTAGTCCTTGAATTTTAAGTATTTACAATTCAGTCCCTGAAAAAATATATTTCTTTAAGTCCAAATCTCCTCACAATTTTTGACACACCAAAATTTACCACATGTCAAATTTAAGCTCATTTCTTGTCGCTGAAAATAATGCATAATTTAATTAAAGCCCTTTTGCAAAATTAAGTCATTCTGGGTATAATTGGGCCAAGATGAAAATTTAAAATATTAGAAGACAATGTCACAACTCATAAAAAGTGAAAGTTAAAAATAAGTTGACTCAAATTAAATTTTTTTAGGCCCGATTCGAGATTATACTCGTGAAGGAACACGTGACTCGAATTGGATTTTTCTGAATTTGCGATGGCCAATATGAAAATAGATTTAAAATAAAAATATTAACTATCTTTGTGTATTTTTTTGGCCTCAAATGTTATTTTTCCAAAATTTTCAAATATTTTTGTATTTTTTTTTAAAAAAATTAAAATATATATAATATGAAAAATTATTTTTTGGTCAAAATTCGTTCCCTAGGCTTGGCTAAGGTTCCCAAAGTTGATTTTTCAATTTTATGAATTTTTATGGATTTTCTATTAATTTTCGAAAATAAATAAATAAAAAATACGTAAAAATACTGAAAATATGAAAAATCGTTTTTTGGTCAAAATTGGTTCCCTAGGCTTGGCTAAGGTCCCCAAAGTTGATTTTTCAATTTTATGAATTTTTATGGATTTTTTATTACTTTAGCAATAGAAAAAATGATTAAAAATCAGGTGTCAACAGCTGCCCCTCTTTGAAAGGAAGCTCGGTAGAGGTTCATTTCAAAGACGAGATGACACCTGGATTCTTATCGACTCAATACAAGGAAATAAAAAGAGTCGTGACATGATTGTTCCACTGAAAATGAAATGAGAACCTAAGGATTCGTTATATAAAAAAACTTTAGGGTGGTTGAACTTGAACCCGTATGGTGGATCAACCCATGGTAGATTCCTAATAAAAGGATTCTACTGATTAAAAATTGAATTAAAATTTGACCCGTATGGTGGGTCATACCATTTGACCCGTATGGTGGGTCGTACCATGGTAGATTCCTAATAAAAGGATTCTACTGATTAAATTTTGATTGAGATTTGACCCGTATGGTAGGTCACCACATGGAGATACCTGTAAGAAGGACTTGGTGCCTGTAGAAAGGACTTGGTGCCAGTAAAAAGGACTTGGTGCCTGTAAAAAGGACTTGTGCCTGTCAAAAGGACTTAATTTGCCTGTAAGAAGGACTTGATTTGCCTGTAAAAAGGACTTAATTTGCCTGTAAGAAGGACTTGATTTGCCTGTAAGAAGGACTTACTTTGCATGTAAGAAGAACTTTATGCCTGTAAGAAGGACTTGCTTTGCCTGTAAGAAGGACTTGATTTGCCTGTAAGAAGGACTTTGTTTGCCTGTAAGAAGGACTTTGTTTTGCCTGTAAGAAGGACTTACTTTGCATGTAAGAAGGACTTTGTGCCTGTAAGAAGGACTTGATTTGCCTGTAAGAAGGACTTTGTTTGCCTGTAAGAAGGACTTTATGCCTGTAAGAAAGACTTGATTTGCCTGTAAGAAGGACTTTATGCCTGTAAGAAGGACTTTGCGCCTGTAAGAAGGACTTGATTTGCCTGTAAGAAGGACTTTGTGCCTGTAAGAAGGACTTTATGCCTGTAAGAAGGACTTGATTTTCCTGTAAGAAGGACTTTATGCCTGTAAGAAGGACTTGTTTTGCCTGTAAGAAGGACTTGATTTGCCTGTAAAAAGGACTTGAAGGACTTGATTTGCCTGTAAGAAGGACTTGATTTGCCTGTAAGAAGGACTTTATGCCTGTAAGAAGGACTTGATTTGCCTGTAAGAAGGACTTTGTACCTGTAAGAAGGACTTGGTTTGCCTGTAAGAAGGACTTTGTGCCTGTAAGAAGGACTTGGTTTGCCTGTAAGAAGGACTTGATTTTCCTGTAAGAAGGACTTGATTTGCCTGTAAGAAGGACTTTGTACCTGTAAGAAGGACTTGGTTTGCCTGTAAGAAGGACTTTGTGCCTGTAAGAAGGACTTGGTTTTCCTGTAAGAAGGACTTAGTTTGCCTGTAAGAAGGGCTTGGTGTACCTCAAAGGGTGCCATTCTGAAATCTGGGGAGACCAGGAATCCTGCAGAAGCTCAAACCCAAATTATATTCTCCTGTCGCTTTAGGAATAAACCAAAGAGGCAGAGATTAAAAGGTCTCGAACATTTCTGTTCTTGAGACAAATCATGCTTTATTGAAGAAGGTGGATACCTGTATGTACCGCAATGGATTCGAGTACCCCAACAACCGTCAGAATTCATTCTCTTGAAAGGTTCAGGTTGAAGATATACTTACCTGAGAATTTGGAAAAAATGCTTGGTGGCTTCTCGACAACCAGGCTTGTTCATTCAATAATCGCCGAATGAACTTCAAGACTTTGGAAGGTAACTCGAACACCGGGAATGTGTTGCCTGTCAGGCAATGTCAGAGGTAACATGTGCAAGCATTTTCATCAATGCGTTCATTGGTTCATGCAAAATTGTTCTGCTAAGTTTGCCATGATTAAAGGCAGTCTGTGTAATAACTCATGATGCAATCGATCAATATATGGATCATGTATTGCATTACCACTTCTGTTTAAGGAGGTTCTTATAGTACGAACACCTCGAATGTAATCTGAATGGGGGACTTCATTCCGAAAAGGGCTTTCTTTCACTCTGGAGAAAGGCTGTTTATCTGTAGATTAAAATGTTAGACCTGTGTGGAAATGGTTTGCCTTTCCTCATCCTGTTATGCCCCATTTTGCACATTTGACGTCTCCTATGCAGTTTATGCTCTAAGTTGAAGTCGGTAAATTAAACATGCGGAATAGTCATACATAATTCATGAAATGTGTAAATACAATGCCGATATGACAATTTTTAGCATCATGTGTGTTTATATAATGTGCAAACATGGGCGGATTTGAATTGCCCCTGGTATATGGGTGGATCGAACAAATTGGGAAGCCCACTCCTTATGTCGAGGAGCGGTTTGTCCCAAACTTTGCCCCTGCGCGATGAAGCATATGGGTGAGGGAGCATTTCGGTTGGTTTAATGACAGCGACCGCCATGGTTTAGCGGTTGAATGCCCCTGCAAAAAGCAGAGAAATTATTCTTGAAATCAAACGAGATAAGGAAGACATATTTGCTTTTTCGCTTCAGAGCTTGTGATCAATTTGCCCCATTTTTCACCAAAATAGATCTTGTCAGATGATCATAATTTTCTTTTGGATTTGTCTCCTTCAACATGTTAAATGTTAGTGTAAATATTTCCTGTAAAAAGAAAAAGAGACATATCAGCCAGTATTAAAAGGGATAAATTGAAAACGATACTGATTTACCCTTCATCTTGAATGTCTTGCACGAGTCTTTTACCAGTTTTGTTGGATTGAATTTTCCTCGACTTTTGTTGGGCGCCTCACCATTATGAGAAGACTATGGTAAAATACTGACTTTGATATTACTCGTCGAGTATTCCTGTTTGTAAAAAAGAAATGCACAAAAAGTTGTTTCATTTATTTATAATACATACAACATTCCCCACTTTGGAGATCGAACTCGGGATATTTCGGACCTACTGTCATCCTCCATACCATTCGGTCCATTGGACCATAGGTGTCCATGGGGTTTTCTTTTCAAAGGTTAATCCTTTGGGATAACGCGGCCCTGTTGTATCACCTTGGGCCTTGTTACGATATTTCTCGAGGTAATTTGCAATCCCTGTTAAGAATGGAATAAAAAAATTCAGGACTCGAGATGATTATGTGCAAATTAGAACGATATAGAATTACCCATGTCTGAGATTGTTCGGATCTTTCGCTTGTATTTTTCTTTAACCGAAGCTGCCCATCCCGTGGTAATGTCCATGAGTTGATTTGCCCCCAATTTAGCCCGACCAGGAAATTTGGTTTTTGGATACAACTGTATTCTCGAGTCGCTTTTGCAAATTCCTGAAAATAGAAGGGATCAAATTTAAAACCGGAGCAATTTAAGGGTAAATTGGAACGATACGGATTTACCCTTCAAATTTACGCAGATTTCGTCTCGATATTAATTTTTTCGAGTTTGGTGCGGTTAACGGCTCCGAGCATTTAATAGGGGGGAAAGGGAAATGATTACTTCTAGCTTGTGCATTAATTTTGGACATCGACAAAAGGCGAGAACGTGCGATGAAACTAAGTAGACGTATTCGTCTAGGTTTAATCTTCTTCATGATGCTCTCGCGGGTTGCGGTAGACGATGATATCAAGAACATTAGAGAGACATTTAGTGTGGCTTTCCACCAGCCGCCTAGAGACCCGCGTTCAATCATGTAAATTAATAAAGCTACCACCACTTAATTAGTGTGCCAATAAATTCGGCCATTTGTTGCGTGCCCCACTTCAACCGTGTTTTGTTTCTTTCGGTGCCCATTTGCTCTTGTCGGGCGCCTGTAGCATTGGGAGAAATACTTGTGGGTCACATTCATTAATAGAACCTCGGTCCTCTAAAACCCTCCGCGTGTTTCGGATCCGAGGAAATTTTAAGACCGGTCTCTGGTTGATTTAATCAGGTTAAGGTACTTATTTCATGGTTTCTGATTATATAATCCATATTGTCTTTCAAAAGACGCGGGATCCTCTGCAATACATTAAATATGCCCCCGTGTTTAATCAGTATAAGTCCACCGTCATATCAGAATACACTGCCCATACAAGTTTACGGATTGACACAACTCTGTCTGTCAAAGATGGACAGTGTTCGTTTGCCCCCCTGAATTAACGGTTGAAGCCTTGGTGTTTTTCGTCTTTTGGTATTTCTGAAGATGATTCTTGATATATTATTGAACTTAATTTTTACACCCGTCTGGGGTATCTAGGATCTCCCTGCAAAAGAAAAGGATATAATTAGTATGCGACACAAGGAATGTCGGTCCATGACTCCTATATTAGTCCAATTTTATTTTTTCTATTTTATAGAGAAATCAGAAAAAAAAATTTCCTTAGGAAGAAATGGGTTAATTTCTGATACAGAATTTTTTTTTTGCAGATTTATTACTCTTTTTTTTATTTTTTTAAAGGAATGTGACAAAATCTCTTGATGTTTACTAAAATTTTTGAAGGAATTTCCTTTTTATCAAAATAAATTTTCCGAGGTAAATTTATCAAGAAAATTTTATTTTTATTGAAGCAGGAAAGACATAATAGAAATCCTTTATTGGTTAACAAAATTCCCCCGAGACATTAGTCTAATTTTATTTAGAGAAAATTTTCTTAGAAAAACATAAGCGAATTTCTCGAAAAGAATTTTTGTTGCAAGTTTTTATAATTTGAAAGAATGTGATAAAATCACTTGATGTTTACCAAAGTTTTTTTTTTGCAGGAATTTTTCTTTTTATCGAAATAAATTTTCAGAGGAAAATTTGTCAGGAAAATTTCATTTTTATTGAAGCAAGAAAAACATGACAAAAATCTCTTATTGGTCAATACAATTCCCCCGAGACATTAGTCTAATTTTATTTAGAGAAACTTTTCTTAGAAAAACATGAGCGAATTTCTCAAGAAGAATTTTCTTGCAAGTTTTTATAATTTGAAAAATGTGATAAAATCACTTGATGTCTACTAGAGTTTTTTTTGAAGGAATTTTTCTTTTTATTGAAATAAATTTTCAGAGGAAAATTTTTTCAGGAAAATTTTATTTTTATTAAAGTAATAAAAACATGACAAAAATCCCTTATTGGTTAATAAAATTCTCATGAAGGGATTTTTTCACATCATTTTTTCAAAAAAAAAAATTTTCTAAAAAGAAATGAGGGACAAATTTAATTTTATTTTCTTTTAAAAGAATGGTCGTAATATCAAGCTCAAAAACTGACTAACACCTAGCATGGACCGACCGAAAATAAATACAAGATAAAATTAGAGAACTTACTTTTACCTTGGAGAAATGCAAATCACATAGTCATGCGCATGACTCAAGTGAGGAGTGGACTCTAGAAAATAAAAGAAGGAGAGACAGGGTATGGACCTAAAAGGCCCCCACTATCTGAATTGATAACCTTACCCTCCGCGCAATCAAATCACAATGGGAAGAATTGTCAATTCAGATAATGAGCGGGATAAAATATGGTCAACCCAAGCGCAATCGACGCAAGAGCTTTGCATATTCGATCCCTATCTATGGTTACCTAGGAAAAATTTCGCGACTTGGGTTTAGACGCTTGTGTGTGCAGGTGTTGTGATCCTCAGAATATGCAAGACATGCACAACAATTGATATCAAAACAGCGCTTCTAAAAATGTGTGAAATTAAACATAATCCCAACACCGAGCCTGCAAAACAAATGGGTTAGCCAAACACTCCGCCCCTTATAACTCCCATCCTGCAAAAACATATAACACCTATAGAATGAGTCCCAAGCAAGATCGCCAGAAGCGAGATATCCATGAAATTTTCATTGGCCTAAGTCCACTAAGACTTTTAAAATTTCGAAAAAATTTAAGTATTCCAATTGGTATCTTTTTTCGAAAATTTAAAAATCTCTATTCCCCAGCGAAGTCGCCAGTCTGTCGCGACCCTCTAAAAAAATTTTAAATTTTAAAGGGGCTTAACGGATTATTAGGTTAATTAGATTTGACTAACCTAATGCGGACCCTCCCAAGCCCTACCGAATCGCAACTTTGGTTTTTGTTTAAATGATTTTGAAATTTGGAGTCGCCACTAATCGTTCTTGGTAGGTCGATTAGAAACCTAAATAAATTAGCGGGAGAACTAATTTATTCCTGCGAACCAGAGATTATGAGCTCGGGGACTTGGTTACACTAGTTAATTAAAACTAATGCCCTTTCGGTACCTTAATTTCATGGATATCCTAATCCGGCAACTCAGGCTTGGTTTATTCCTAAAGCTCTAGTAGGGTATTCTCTTTTGTGTTTTCACTTTTTAAATAGGATGCATGGATGGTATATATGTTTATTTGTTATATTTTTTTAAGTGTTAAAGATTCCCTGAAGCCGAAAGAGGGAGTGTGTTAACGACTTCTGTGCAGTATTACGACCTACTCATCTTTTGGGTCTGATGATTCAAAAATTAAATTATAGGAAGTACATGACAGTGAATAAACACCTCCAATGGGAGGCCTAGCATTGGCTTGGCTCTTCCCTTTGGGATTTAAGGTACAGGTATTTAAGTTGCAAGTATTTAAACTACTGTAAGTAAAAACCTCCAATGGGAGGCTAAGCATTGGCTTGGCTCTTCCCTTTGGGATTTAAGGTACAGGTATTTAAGTTGCAGGTATTTAACTACTGTAAGTAAAAACCTCCAATGGGAGGCTAAGCATTGGCTTGGCTCTTCCCTTTGGGATTTAAGGTACAGGTATTTAAGTTGCAGGTATTTAACTACTGTAAGTAAAAACCTCCAATGGGAGGCTAAGCATTGGCTTGGCTCTTCCCTTTGGGATTTAAGGTACAGGTATTTAAGTTGCAGGTATTTAACTACTGTAAGTAAAAACCTCCAATGGGAGGCTAAGCATTGGCTTGGCTCTTCCCTTTGGGATTTAAGGTGCAGGTATTTAACAACTGTAAGTAAAAACCTCCAATGGGAGGCTAAGCATTGGCTTGGCTCTTCCCTTTGGGATTTAAGGTGCAGGTATTTAAGTTGCAGGTATTTAACTACTATAAATAAAAACCTCCAATGGGAGGCTAAGCATTGGCTTGGCTCTTCCCTTTGGGATTTATGGTGCAGGTATTTAAATTGCGGATGGACTTTGTCCTCTCCATTTTGGGGTATGAATTTTTTAAAATGAAATACAACGAATTGATTCAACAATTTGAAATTTGTGCGCGCTTGAGGACTCCTCCAAGCCGATTTTGTGCTTCCATAGGATTGACCATTGATATAGAGCTGCGGCTTCCTGACATAAAATAGAGTGAAGTGTCAGTATACAAAATATGTGCTAATCTGCACCTAAAACCAGAAGAGTGGAAAGAGTACTTATCTCCCGTTTGTTTGGGAGGGATTTCTATAATTGATTTTCGCTCTCTATGTTCCCAATATAGAGAGTTTCTTTTGAATTAAGAGGGACTTTTAGTCACAGATCAGTTGAGAAATCGGTGGACAGCTTAGGAGCTTGTCTGGGCCGATTCTTGCATCTCTACGAGATTTTTGCTGTTGACATAGAGATATCTTTCTCCTGACATAAAATATGGGAAAAAATGGGAGATGGAGAAAGTGTATACAATTTGTGCTAATTTGCGAGTAAAACCATAAATAAATGAATAAATAAAAACACTTAGCTCGAATTTGCTTGCTCGTTGACGAGGATGAACTCTTGATTTATATTGATCGATGAAGGAATTTGTGATGATAACCCCTAGCTTTAAACTCCCATCATCTTCAAAATTCTCTCTCTTTTTTGGTATTTTCTTTCTCTCAAATTTTTCTTCAATCTCCCAAAACTCTCTCAAACATCCAAAATTTTCTCTTCAAAAAATTCTCCCAAACACTTCAAATTTTCTCTCTCAAGAATCCTTTCTCAAGCTCACTTCTTCCTCCTTTTATAACCTACTCATCTATCTCCCATTCTAATTTTTCCACTAACTCTATCTCCCATTCTAATTTCTCCACTAACTCTTCTTCATTTTCATCTTCCATTCTCCATCTCTATCTCACATTCTAATCTCTCCACTAACTCTTCTTCATCTTCATCTTCCCTTCTCCATATTTATCTCCCATTCTAATTTCTCCACTAACTCTTCTTAATCTCCATCTTCCCTTCTCTATTCTTATCTTCCATTCTAATTTCTCTACTAACTCTTCTTCATCCCCATCTTCCCTTCTCTATTCTTATCTTATTTTCTCCATCCATTCTTCTCCAACTTCTCTTCTTCATCTCCTCTTCTTCATCTTCCCTTCTCTATTCTAATTTATCCACTAACTCTTCTTTTTATTATTTGTAAAATAATCCTTCAAGAGTTAGGTATTTGCACTCTAGTCCTTGAATTTTAAGTATTTACAATTCAGTCCCTGAAAAAATATATTTCTTTAAGTCCAAATCTCCTCACAATTTTTGACACACCAAAATTTACCACATGTCAAATTTAAGCTCATTTCTTGTCGCTGAAAATAATGCATAATTTAATTAAAGCCCTTTTGCAAAATTAAGTCATTCTGGGTATAATTGGGCCAAGATGAAAATTTAAAATATTAGAAGACAATGTCACAACTCATAAAAAGTGAAAGTTAAAAATAAGTTGACTCAAATTAAATTTTTTTAGGCCCGATTCGAGATTATACTCGTGAAGGAACACGTGACTCGAATTGGATTTTTCTGAATTTGCGATGGCCAATATGAAAATAGATTTAAAATAAAAATATTAACTATCTTTGTGTATTTTTTTGGCCTCAAATGTTATTTTTCCAAAATTTTCAAATATTTTTGTATTTTTTTTTAAAAAAATTAAAATATATATAATATGAAAAATTATTTTTTGGTCAAAATTCGTTCCCTAGGCTTGGCTAAGGTTCCCAAAGTTGATTTTTCAATTTTATGAATTTTTATGGATTTTCTATTAATTTTCGAAAATAAATAAATAAAAAATACGTAAAAATACTGAAAATATGAAAAATCGTTTTTTGGTCAAAATTGGTTCCCTAGGCTTGGCTAAGGTCCCCAAAGTTGATTTTTCAATTTTATGAATTTTTATGGATTTTTTATTACTTTAGCAATAGAAAAAATGATTAAAAATCAGGTGTCAACACTCATTACATCAATAAATTTTATTACGGAAAAAAATGTTTGGATGGGATTGAAAACAAGCGCATGCACTGCTAAAATGTTCTATTTAACTCCCCAATAAAACACCGAACGCTGATTGGGTAGCAAGTTACAAAAAAGTGATTAAAGGTTGATGGAAACAAAATAAAAGAAAAATAACCTTAAAATGCAATAGAAGAGTTGAATAAACTAAAACCCATTTCTTATATTTGATTATGTGGCTTTTGGTTATTATTAGTTCTAAATATTTTTCTCTTTAAACTTACTTTTAGGAAAATTTTGTTATCTAAACGAATTGATTTCGCAAGTAACCAGACAAAAAAGTCATCCGATTTCCTCGGGAAATTGTTGGGTGTAGAAAGCACTGTTGCTCGAGGCCGTCCCTCAAGCATTATTCTTTTTTTAAATTACCTTTTTTACATTTCAATTTAATTAGGATTTGACTAAAAAATTAGAATTATGGGCAAAACGATGTAATTTTAGTCTCAAGTTTCATGTTTTAATAAGGTCAATACCACGTGGGAGAGAAAAAAAAAATCACATACGAGAGAACGATGGAAATGCCACATTGGCTTTTTGTGTTAGTCTAATTAAACAAAATTAACGAAAAAACTTGATTGCAATAATTTGACAAGTTTTAGATTGAATTACATCTATTCCAAAACAAAATATAAATTATTAATAACCAATTTATTGTTAATTATGCATGATGAATTTGATAATCGAGACATTTCTTATTAAATTTGACTTGGTAAATTCGACGGCATCCCGGTCGATGAGCGCCATGATCTGAATAGTCTAGGAGCTTAATTTGTGCACGGGTCCAAAGCAAGTGCAGGGTCATTTTCTTCAAATGCGGATTCGTTCTGGTTTCCTTGTTTTATTGAAGCGGTGCTTCTTTTATGCACTACTCGTACGGTTGTTGTTGATCAATACATGGAATATCGGCTGCTCGAGTCGAGCAATTCACTACTTGTGAACAGGATGGTACGAGCCAGGGATATCGCCAAGTAAGAGCCTAAGTCCGACTCTGTCAATATATCTAATTGAACGCACCTTCACTCAAAAGTTTGAGCCAATAAATTATGGATCAACTAAGATACATTAGACTGCGTATGGTAATGCTCTAGAAAAAGTGTTTCTCTTCCCAAAATATTCTGGAAACACTTTGGGAATAGAAAGACATATTGTAAAAAGGTGTTTCCAAAGTAATCTAGGAACACTTTCAACAAATAAAAACAGTTTTGGAGCAGAAACGAAAAACAAAAAATCTTGCTTATGTGTTCTCGGCTTGACGACGCTGATTCCTTTTACGCCTGTTTTATGAATCAGGACGACTCTCATCTTCCATCTTGCTGGACATTTTTCAATTAGATATGCCAAATGCACACAAATGACTCCACCTTTTCGCTTAAAGGTCGAGGTCTACCATTTTATTTTCTTAATGGTTTTGCCGCGGCCATAGTTGCTACGTAAAATCGCTTTCTATCTCCAATAGGCAAGCCTTGCCTGCCCTATTGGTAAAGCGATTTGCGGGATGGAGACGCTAGTATCATAGGTGTAAGGTTCGACTTCCGTGCTTTGTAAAGAGCAGAGAAAAAAAAATGTTTCTATCTTTTACTATTGGTTGTTTCATTTCGTAGCTAGATAATGGTATCTTAATTTTCTTTTGGACATTTCTCTTCATGAACACTCTTTTCTTTTGGCCACAAAGGCACATGAGATCATTTCCCGCGGGAGAATAGAAAAATCATCTATAAAGTACGTTTAAACTAGATTTTATTAGCTAAAAGAGAACTCGTTACAGCAAAACATAAGCTCACAAGCGAATAATTAGGATAAGATCATGTGGAAGTGGGTACATAGCGAAAGATAAAGTGTCGTCAATCCAACTAGTAGCGCAAGTGATAGTCCTCAAAACTCGTGTGGCTCGAAATCACACTTATTAGTAGCCTCGGCTCGGTTGGCTAAGTCGATCAGAGCCAAATAGCTCCAGCTTGTATAAGCATCGGGATCAAGGATTGGTTGAGATGGAGGCTCATGACCTCGTTGGTCCCCCCAACCAAGTTGCCACCGATGAAAACAGCGGGCACGGGTGGGCTGCGGCCTAGCCTTGAGAGGCCCTGCTCTATCTCCCTCCCTCTGGGGATCTCGTCCACCTCGTAAACCACCGGGTTGACCCCCCTCTCGCTTAAGAGCGTCTTGACGGTGTGGCACATGCTGCAAGAGCTCCGGCTGAAGATCACCACTGGTCTCTTCGCCACCATCGTGTTGATGCTATCCATTGGCAAAAGCGCAAGCTAGTGACGGAACGGCTTGAAATCGATAGCCCTTGCTATCTCGGCAATGGAAGGCGAAATGTGAAGAGAATTTCGACGAGGCTGCGAACGGGGTAGGAAAATGAGAGAGAGAGAGAGAGAGAGAGAGAGAGAGAGAGAGAGAGAGAGAGATCGATCTTGAGCTTGTGAGAGATGATTGTTCGAGTTTTGATGAATTTCCGATGATCATTGGGAGCCTATTTATATTGGGTTCAAGGTGGGTAGAGGATTTTTCGTGTTCGCGGATAGAGAAAAAAAGTTAAAAGTTATGCAACCATGATGATTCTTTTCTTACGGAAAAGCTATGGGCGTGTCCTTTGTACGGCTTCTTGCTTTTTGTTCTCGGCATATTGCTTGCTTCACATTGTCGTTCTTCTTTTTTTTTCTTCGTTTTTTTTTGATCGGTACACATTGATTTTTTTTTAATCGAAACACATTAGATTTCTTATGTTCAATTCTAGAGTTTAGAGTAATTTGTGAGGAAAAATGAAGTGATAACTTATTTTTTGTATTTGGATTTTTCATTCACCATTCCATTAGAGTCATATATGTAATCGTAACATGATTAAAAAAAATTTTAAAATGGTAAGAATTCTTACTGTTATTGATGTCATCCTTTTTATCATCCACTTGGGACCGAATTGCATAGGATTCTTTTATTCTATTCTTGAAAAAGAATTCGTGAAAAGAAAGGTCCATGAAAATGATTTTTCTTTTGCGGGTTTTTGTTAAAAAAATAATTAGATACTCAAATCTCTTTCACAAAAATAAATAAATAAATGGCAATCTTACGACGAGAAGCTCAGTTTTCTCACACCATGCATGCAAAAAAAAAATTGTATAGCTTCCTTAGAAATTACTATACCGGTTTATTCAGTTATTTATATGGAGTAAATGAATTTTAATTTTAACAGATTAATATTAGAGTTTTTTTTGCCTTTTTCCTATAGAGTGAACACAGAGGACTTTTTTGACCAAAAAAAAAGAAGAGACAAAACTTTTGGCAGTTTTGGTACCTCGCGTCACTAAAAAGAGAGGTTCCAAAACAAAAACAAGAAAAGGAGATAGATGTAATGAGGTCCCCAATTTTATCTTCTTGTACTTCTATTCTTGGATATGTGCTTTGTTTTGCTTTCTTTATACATTGAATTTTGACTCCTCGTATGCACGCCGCATATATGATCATCAACGAAATTACCGAAAAAAAGTTACAACCTATTGTAATCAGTTCAATTTAGTCCTAAATTTATTCTTTTGTTAATTGATTTCTTAACCTTTTGTAATTATGTCAATTTGATCCATTTAACCAGTCGAAACTGACGTGACGCTACTAACACTGACATATACTTCTTTTTTTGCCCAAATATATATTTTATTCAAATTAAATTCAAAAAATAAGTTTTTTAAAAGAAAAGAAAAGAAAAAAGTGAAGTGGGTGGGAAGGACTGCAAGCCCTCACCGCAGCCACCCCATCAATGTTAAGAAGGGCTGACGAAGGGTGGGGGATGGCCAACGATCCTCACCTAAATTGGGAGAGGACCACCTCCCTAACCTATGGTTGGCGAGAGTCGCCAGTCATTCGCCTGTGTTCAACAAAAGTAGATAGGGCCAGGGGCCGACGACTCTCACTGACCTCCCCCCCACCCTCATCGACCCTTTCCAATGATGGTGGGATGGCAGCATTGATGCTTCACTCTCTCCTTTAAAAAAAATCTCATTTTTTGAATTTAATTTTTGGAAAAAAAAAGTCATGTCATCCTGGTTGACCAAATGAGTTGAATTGACATAAATACAAAAGATTTAGAACTGCACTAGGAAAAAATAAATTTAAAACTAAATTAATATAATTGCAATAAATTTAAGACTTTTTTCATATTTTTTCCACATATATGAGTGGCAAGAGTTATAGCCAAGAATTAATGCTTCCTTTTGTCTTTCCTTACCCAAAAAAAAAGAAAAGAGTTATAGCCAAGAAAATTGAAGAGCTTCAAAATGGCTTTTATTTTGGGGTAATTGCAACTCTTTATATCAAATGACATTCTTGCATTTTAAAACCTACATTTTACATAGGGAAATACTTCATTAATTAATAGTACTATCAAGGATGATGCAATCTCAACTATATACCCACATATTATCACCATGTATTTTGTATGAGGTACTCATTAATTAGGAGAATATATTATCCGAAATTACTAATAGTACCATCAAACTATTAGATTAGTACTTTCTTTTTGCATATTCCTAAATTAAAATTACTTTCCGGCCAAAAAGAAAAAAAAAAGCTAAAACGACTTATTTGCCCTCATGCATGCGCAAAATTTACACCAAAAATCCCTAGTCAGCAGTCACTCTCTTCCCCGCCATTTCTTTCTCCTCACGCGCAGCAGCATAACAAATCAGTGACCGAAAGCCGCCCCACAGGCCACAGCATTGAGCTGCCGCTCAACGCCACGGAGTGATGCTAACAACGACACCCTCACCCTCGCCTGCCTCCCCATGTTCCTCCCTTGATATCCGTGAAATTGTATTCGGCAAGATCATAATGGGCTTGCGATAGCGAGGCCAAATGAGCTCGGCCTAAGCTTCCTGCTCGCAGTCGTTAAGGCTGCGCGAGGTCAGTCACGAGCTCTCAAGGGCTGAGGCGAACAACGAGTTTCTGGGACAAGCTCTCGAGCCCCGCAAGCTATGTAGCAGAGCTCGGCCATGGCTGCTAAATCCAGGTCTTTCGACCTCATTTTGGCCTTGAATTTGCTTGGCTACCGTTGACCACGGTCGACCGCATCCAAAGGTGTGACAGAGGCATGCATAGGGGAGAGGGGGAGACGTAGCAGTGGTGTGTTGGATCGGGCAGACCTCTCGGGTGGGGAGAGAGAGCGTGGGCGAGTGGATTTTTTCAGTGTGGGGGTAATTTAGGAAATAAGATGGCAATTTGGCAAATTACGTGCAGGTGAGGGATGCATCTTGATTTTCATTGTGAAAAAGTGAGGATGAATCGTAGGTATTGAAATGCAACTATGGTATCTAATATGAAGCAAAATGGATCATAGTTATCGCAATTTTTCCTATAATATATAATTATTTGAATAAGTTTTGATTTTAATTTGACATTTGACTTTTCACATGTTTATGCATATGTGAGTATTGATATTCACATATATCGGGAAAAATTACCAAAAAAGTCCTAAACCTATCGCAACTATGCTAATGTAGCCCTAAACCTTTTTTTTATGCTAATTGAGTTCTAAATAGTTTGCATTTGTATTAGTTTAGTCCATCCTACCAATTTCAACTAGTTGATACTGTAGTGGATGCCAGCCGACAGTGATGTGAACATCGGCCGGCACTGATCCAACTTGCTAGAGGAAGAGGGGGGAAAAGGGAAAGAGAAAAAATAATTAAAATGTTATTAAAAATTATTCACGTCAACACCAGTTGGTTAAAGTTGACACAAATGCAAAAGATTTAGGACTCGGTTGCCACTAGAAAAAGGTTTAGAATTGAATAAGCATAATGACAATAGGTTTATGACTTTTTTGGTAATTCTAGCCCATATATATGTAAAGTACTCATAATGGTTTTGTGTCTTGTGAAAATAAGCCGACCTTTTTTTTTAATGGAAAAATGAAAAAGGCTTTTGGGTTTTTCGAATTTTAACAAGAAAATGCTTTGGGGTTTGCATAAAGGATTTGGTTCGGATTTGGTTCATGTTGGTTGATTATGATATAAATTCACATTTTAGAAGGCACATGCTCATATCGAATTCGATAATCCAGATGCTCGCTCGATCGCGCACGCTCTCTCTCTCTCTCTCTAAAGGATCTTATCCTTATTTAATAGGTGGGTCATATAAAGTGCTTTTCTCATCCATTAGAGGAAAGTGATCTTCTTCTAGCACTTCTTTGGAAAAAGGCCAAAGAAACAAAAGGTAAAACAAAGAAAGATTTGCATTCCATCCACACGTTCCAGAGAGATAAGGTTCATGAAAGGTCAAGATCACGAACCAATGTATTCCCCTCGTGAAAAATCACATTAAGATACTCAACCTTGACTTTTGTTTTGTTTCCCACTTTTTCCATGAGTCGCCACGAGGTGGAATCTTGATTCTTTAGCATGGACGGGCACATCAGATGTATTTGCCATATGCTCCTTTTTTTTTTTCTCTATCAAGGGAACCCTATTCCTCCAAAGCGTTGCTAGTACTTGCAATGAGTAGAGGTTTTAAACAGGTGGGTTGGGTTAGGTTTGGGTTGGATCGAATATGATCTAATCCATATTAATTCATTTAACTTGTTTTGACCCATTTTCATATTATACAAATCTAGCTGCCCATACCCAATCCAATCCATATCCGGCCCGACTTATACTATTAAAATACTTCAACGATTAAATCCAATATAAATAAAATTATTTCTTATATATTTTTAAAGATAAATATATTGCTAAAAAATTTATATTTTTTTAGCTAGCTCATTTATGACTCATTTAAAACCCATTTATGATGCACTAATTTTCTAAGTAACCCATTTATAGCACACTTTAAAATTTAAGTAACCCATTTATGACGCATTACAATGAAATATTAGTCAAAGACGGGTTCTATGCCCATTTTACCACCTATGGCAATGAGTAAGGCTTCGATAACGGGATGATGTGTGTGGCCCTGATGTTATTATGAGCGAAGGATGTTGTTATTTAATGTGTAATGTATTTTTTTAGGTTAATATCACGAAAAATCCCAAACTGGTATACCTATGACAAATTTACTCCAAATTATTTTTAGTAAACTATTTTTGACCACCAAAAACCCTAAACTAGTATATCTTTGTGATAAATTTACCCAAACTAGTACATCTATGATAAATTTACTCCCCATTAGTTTTAGTTAAATTTTATCATCAAGTTGCTGAGTTGGATGACACGTGACAATTGTCGGATGTACACGTTTGGGATTTTTACCTTCTATTGTATCAATTTGAGATTTTTTGTAGTATTAATCCAATTTAACAAAAATTAATAAAGAGTAAATTTGTCACATATGTACTAGTCTAGGATTTTTGGTGGTGAAAATAATTAGTTTTTTTTTGTAAGGAAATTCATAAATAATTAGTTTGGGTTAACTTTATCATAGATGTACAAATTTAGAGTTTTTGATGGTTAAAAAAATAGATTGTGGTAAATTCGTCACAGATGTATCAGTTTTAAATTTTTTGTGATCATAAAAATAATTTGGGATAAATTTATTGCATGCATATTAGTTGATTTTTTTTTTTGTAGTAGTAACCCTTTTTCTTTTTAAGAAAGTGGGTTCACGCAAAATGTGGTCAAGGTTGTTTTTCTCGAAGGGATGGTACGTGCGTCTTTTTCTCTCCGTGGAGACACGCCTATGTATAAACAAGTATTGATAGCCCATGATTTTTCTATAAGAAAAGCCCAAAATATCTTGGGCTTGTGCTATTTTTACACCCTAAATGGCTATTATATTCTGACCCCAGCAAAAAGAAAAAAGGATATTATACACCGTAGTTTATTGATTTGACGAAAGTAACCTTAAGAGAATTGGTTTTTTAACAAACTCTATTTCCTTCCTTAATACTTACTAATTTGCTTAAGCTGAACTCGATTGAAGGATGGTTTGCAATAAGTATGAACCTTGTTGCTAATCTTTATTAATTAACGTATCCCAAACCTAAGTTATAATCATAAAAAGCTCACGATTTTAATGGAAAAATTGTCAAAGAAGTCTTAAACCTTTTATGTTTTTGTTAATTCAATTCTAAACCTTTTCAGATTTTGCCTATTCAATCTTATTGGTCGAAAATCATTGATATGGATACAATCATCCTACTTAGCACCGCTAGTACTAACATGAACAACTTTTGATAAGATTTAATAATTTTTTGAATATTTTTATTTATTTTTTCCTTTTTATTCTCTTTTCTATTGTTTCCTATTTTTTCATTCTTTTTCTTTTCCAACATTGATTGAGGGCAACCCCAATTCACTTCTGGCAATGGCCGCCCCTGCTGGTGCTAGGCGAGGACTACCCTCACTGGCCCTCGCCAATCTGATGAGGGCAGCCCTTACAAACGTTCGAGGGAAAAAGAAAGAAAAAATAAAAAATAAAAAGCAAAAAAGTAAAAAAAAATATTAAAAAATAAGAATATTTTTTTAAAAAAATTAAAACACCATTAAATATTATCAAAAGTTCTCCATATCAGCACCGATGGTGCCATGTACTTGGACCGGCATCCGCATCAGAATTTTCTAGTCAATAGTACTCAATCGGTAAAATGTGAAAAAGTTTAAGACTGAATCGGAAAACTTAAAATGTTTAGTACTAAATTAACAAATGTGTAAAATGTGTAGGACTTTTTTTTTTGACAATTTTCCCAAAATTTAACCAAAGAATTCCACTTAGAAAAGAATTTGAACCACAAAATTTCATATGACAGGGAGTTATTAAAAAATTAATAATGAATATGTCTTATTTGACACCCAAAAATAAAAGAAGAAATAATAGTTAATGAAGTGGATAAAAATCTTGAGACAGATCGATGCACATTGGATGTATGCTTTTCCTCTTTCATATTTATCTTATCCTTAATTTACATAATATTTTCTAGCAAAAGAAATGGGATGGCAATTCTTTTCTCTCAGCTAGCTTGGCAGCCATGGAAATAGATTGAGGCAGGAAAATCCAAAAGACTAAAAAAAAAAAATTCAATTCCCACTTGATTTTTTCCTCTCTCTCTTTTTCGTAAATGTAAGCGGGCAAAAAAGTTGCTTATGTGGATATGATTTGGTAAATAGCCCATAACAACAAGGCAAAGTGTTCGTTGATGGGGAATAGACTTGGCTGGAAAGGCAAAAAGAGATAAAATTTGGTCAGCTAAGGCTAGTCGGACTGAACTAATCAGATCCACCAAAGTCCCAATTGTTATGTGTATATTTCGAACACATTTTCTTGAAACATTGCGGAAAACAATCATCCTCACATATTCGAAATTGCACTTTGCACCATCTAATTTTAAAACCCTACGCTTTCGTATCTCGATATATGAAAAGAAGAAGTTACACTTTTTAAAAAGCTGCTTTTTTTTTTGTATAATTTTTCCCGAACATTTTCTTAGAAGAATTACCAAAAAATTTCTAAACAAATAGTAGGAATGCCAATTCGGTTCTAAACCGTTTAATTTGTCCAAGTTAGTCTTAAACCTTTTCACAATTTATCAATTTAATCATTCTAGCCAATTTTAACAAGAAATTGCCGGCGAGAACAACAGCTATCCCACATGTGAAGGCCCCTAACGTGGACAACTATTTGTAATTTAGAAAAGAAATTGAATTTTCTTGCATTTACTTTTTCTTTTCTTTTTCCTTCTTCCTTCATCAATCACCAAGCCTAAGAAATGGTCGATGACTAGCAATAGGTGAGGTCAACCTTGCTAGCCCCTCAAGAGGCTGCATTGCTAGCTTCGGGCAAGGCCGACACTTATGGCCAATTGTCAACCATCGCCGAGGCTCAACAACCAACGGAGGAAGAAGGAAAAATAAAAGAAAATATAACTTTAAAAATTTGAAAAAAAAAACTAAGAAATTGTGAAAGTTGTCCACATTACCACTAATTATGCCACATAGAATGGATGGCGTCCGTGTCAACAATTTATGGAAACAATTAACTTGAAAAGACTAAAATGGAAAATTATTTAAAAAAAAAGTTAGGACTAAATTAGTCAAATTAAAAAATTTATGACTGAATTAGCATCTATACATTATTTTTATGAATTTTTTTTTATAATCTTCCCCATTTTTTTAGTCTCTGGAACTGTGTTGTGAAGTGTAGATCTTCAAAACCTCACAATGTAAAATGTAGGATTTTGAGTGAAAAAGGTAAGTAAGAAGAGAGTTGATGGTTATTCTTTGCAGAAAAAATTTCAAATAAGGGCCTTCATCAGTTTCTCAAATAACGACATGAAGTAGATCTTGTTTCAAATAAAGGTCTAAAATGCACACTCCTTATTATTTAAAGGGCCTAAGCAAGGGTATTTTCATCATTTACATTTTCTGAATTTTTCTTTTTTTTAATTTTATTTTTTCTTTCTTCATTTTTCCCATTCTTTTCGTCGGTGGCCAAAAAGAAAACCTAGTTTTTGAAATTCTAAACAAATAAAAGGATGAAAATGTCACTATAAAATATTTTTGCCAATCTCTAAATAAATTTTGCATTAGAATTACATAAACATAGAAAAGTAAAAGTAGAGAGGAAAAGCTTTGGGGTAGGTTTTTTGTCACATTTGTTAAAGGCGATCAAATAATAGTCAGTTAAGTCAATTCGGTTGTCCAACAATAGTACGAATTCTTCTAACTAAGTCTCAGAAATCAAAATTACAAAAAGCCCTTGCAAACCAACTTCCTCATTACATCAAAAAAATTTATTACGAAAAAAAAAAGTTTGGATGGGGTTGAAAACAACCTCATGCACTGCTAAAATGTTCTATTTAAGTCCCCAATAAAATACCGAATGCCGATTGGGTAGCAAGTTACAAAAATGTGATTAAAGATTGATAGAATCAAAATACAAGAAAAATAACCTTAAAATGTAATAGAAGAGTTGAATCAACGAAACGCCATTTCTTATATTTGATTATTTGGCTTTTGGTTGTTAATAGTTCTAAATCTTTTTGTCTTTAAACTTACTTTGTTATTCATGCGAATTGATTTCTCATGGTAACCTGACAAAAAGGTCATACGGTTTCCTTGCGAAATTGTTGGGGGTAGAAAGCACCGTTGCACTAGGCAGAGTAACGATGCCGTCCCTCAAGCATTATTCTTTTTTAAATTACCTTTTTTACATATCAATTTAATTAGGATATGGTTAAAAAGATTAGAATTATGATCAAAACGACGTAGTTTTAGCCTCAAGTTTCATGTTTTAATAAGGTCAATACCATGTGGGAGAGAAAAAAAAATCACAAATGAGAGAGAATGATGGAAATGTCACATCGGCTTTTTATGTTAGTAGAATTGAACGAAATTAACCAAAAAACTCGATTGCAATAATTTGACCAGTTTTAGATTTAATTGCATCTATTCCAAAGCAAAAATATAAACTGTTAATGACCAGTTTATTGTTAATTATGCAGGATGAATTTGACAATCGAGACATTTCTTATTAAATTAGACTTGGTAAGTTCGACGGCATCACGGTCGATAAGCGCCATGATCTAACTAGTCAAGGAGCTTAATTCGTGCATGGGTCCAAAGCAAGTGCAGGGTCATTTTCTTAAAATGCGGATTCGTTCTCGTTTTCCTTGTTTTGTTGAAGTGGTGCTTCTTTATGCACTACTCGTACGGTTGTTGTTGATCAATACGCGGAATATCAGTTGCTCGAGCCAAGCGATTCACTACTTGTGAATGGGATGGTATGAGCCAGGGTTATCACTAAGTAGGAGCCCAAGTTCAACTCTATTAATATCCAGTTGAACGCACCTTCACTCTCACTAGTATCATAGATGCAGAGTTTGACTCTCATGCTCTGTAATAAGATAAAGCAAAAAAGAAAAATCAATTTCTATATTTTACTATTGGTTATTTCATTTCTTAGCTAGAAAATGGGGAAAATTCCAACCGAGGGCTTAGAGTTCTCTCATTTTCTTAAATAAGAACTTTAAGTGTATCTTGTTTCAAATAAGGACCTAAATTGGCTATAAGGTTTCAAAAAAGGGCCTAGTCTAAAGGAAATTTTTGTCATTTCCCATTTTGATTATTTATTTATTTCTGTCTCTATTTTTTCATTTTTCTATTTTTTTTAAATAGTCACACATAGGCAAAAGATGTGCCTATCGGCTCACCACTGGTGGGGGATTGATAGGGGCACTCGCCAATACCTTGGTAAAGGCCAATGACCCTGTCGACCAAAGGTGAGGGCCAGAGTGGGGGTTCCTAGCCTTTGCCTTGACCAAGGCTGAGCGAGGGTCCCTAGGGGGTTATCAGCCCTCGTTGAGGTGCCGATGACCCTGTCGGCCTTCGCCACCCCTATCGACCCCCCACCAGTAGGGGGCTAGTGGCCATAAGTGGGCCCTCATGCTTGTGTGTATGGCTATTTTTTTTATTTATTATTTTTTAATTTTAAAAAATAGAAAAAAGAAAAGTCTAATAAAAAAGAAAAAATGTCAAATAAGGAAAAAGACAAAAATGCTCTTGAAATTTAGTCCCTTTTTTGAGATTTTATGACCACCTTCAAGTCTTTATTTGAAACAATATTCACTTCGGATCATTATTTGAGAAAATGAAAGCGCTTCAATTCCTTATTTAAAACAAGGTTCACTTGAGGCCCTTATTTGAGAAATTGAGTGAACTTTAGGCCCTTTTTTGAAATTTTTCCCTGGAAAATGGTATCTTAATTTTCTTTTGGCCATTGAATTTCTCTTTATGAACACTTTTTCCTTTTGGCCACAAACGCACATGAGATCATTTCATGCGGGAGAGTAGAATAATCATCTATAAAGTAAGTTTAACTCGATTTTATTAGCTAAAAGAGAACTCGTTACAAGAAAACATAAGCTCACAAGCGATTAATTAGGATAAGATCATGTGGAAGTGGGTACATAACGAAAGATAAAGTGTCGTCAACCCAACTAGTAGCACAAGTGACAGTCCTCAAAACTCGTATGGCTCGAAATCATACTTATTAGTAGCCTCCACGCGGTTGGCTAAGTCGATCAGAGCCAAATAGCTCCGGCTTGTATAAGCCTCGGGATCAAGGACTGGTTGAGGTGGAGGCTCATGACCTCATTGGTCCCCCCAATCAGGTCGCCACCGATGAACACGGCGGGCACAGGTGGGCTGCGGCCCAGCCTCGAGAGGCCCTGCTCTATCTCCTTCCCTCTGGGGATCTCGTCCACCTCGTAAACCACCGGGTTGACCCCCCTCTCGCTTAAGAGCATCTTGACGGTGTGGCACATGCTGCAGGTGCTCCGGCTGAAGATCACCAGCGGCCTCTTCGCCACCATTATGTTGATTCTATCCATCGGCAAAGGCACAAGCTAGTGACGGAACGGCTCAAAATCAATAGTCCTTGCTATCTCGGCAATGGAAGGCAAAATGTGAAGAGAAATTTCGATGAGGCTGTGAATGGGTAGGAAAATGAGAGGGAGAGAGCACAAATTCTTGAGCTTGCGGGAGATGATTGTTCGAGTTTTGATGAGTTTTCGATGATCATTGGGAGCTTATTTATATTGGGTTCGAGGTGGGCAGAGGATTTTGCATAAAGGGGCTGAGAATGTTCTTCTAGATATTGCCATATATCGAATGATCATTTTACGACAACGATTTTCATGTTCGCAAATAGGCAAAAAAGTTAAGTTCTGCAACGATGATGATTCTTTTCTTATGGAAAGGCTATGGGCCTGTCCTTTGTACGACTTACCATTTTTTGTTCTCGGCATACTGCTTGCTTCACATTGTCTTTCTTCTCTTTCTTTTTTTTGATCGGAACACAATGGATTTCTTATGTTCACTTCTAGAGTTTAGTGTAATTTCTGAGGAATAATGAAGTGGTAACTTATTTTTTTGTACTTTGGATTTTTTTATTTACCATCCCATTAGAATCGTATGTAATCGTAACATGATAAGAAAATTAGAATGGTAAGATTTCTTATTTTTATTGATGTCGTTGTTATCATCCACTTGGGACTGAATTGCACAGGATTCTTTTATTCTATTCCTGAAAAAGAATTCGTGAAAAGAAACGTCGGTGAAATGATTTTTCTTTCGTGGGTTTTTGTTTAAAAAATAATCAGATACTCATATCTATTCACGAAAAAAAAAAAGAATAAATGGCAATCTTACTATAAGAAGCTCAGTTTTCTCGCACCATGCATGCGGAAAAAAAAAGTATAGCTTCCTTAGAAATTACTATATTGGTTTATTTAGATATTTATATCGAGTCAATGAATTTTTATTTTTAACAGATTAATATTAGAGTTTTTCCCCCCTTTTTCCTATAGGGTGAACACAGATAACTTTTTTGACCAAAAAAAAAAAAGGCAAAACTTTTGGCAGTTTTGGTACCTCGCGTCACTGGAAAGAGAGGTCCCAATACAAAAACAAGAAAAAGGAAGTAGATGTAATGAGGTCCCCGATTTTATCTTCTTGTGCTTCTATTCTTGAATATGTGCTTTGCTTTCTTTATACATCGGACTTTGACACCTTGTATACGCGCCACGTATATGATTATCAATGAAATTACCAAAAAAATCAATATTGTAATTGTGTCAATTCAGTTCTAAACTTTTTTTTTGTTAATTCATTTATAAACCTTTTGTAATTATGCCAATTTGGTTCATTTAGCTGGTCAAAACTGACGTGGCACTTCCAGCGTTAACGTAGATTTTTTTTTGTCCAAATATCAACTTTATTCAAATTAAATTCAAAAAATAAGATTTTTTTAAAAGAAAAGAAAAAAAGAGTGAAATGGGTGGGGAGGACTGCAAGCCCTCACCACCACTGCCCCACCATTGCCTAGAAGGGCCCACGAAGGGTGGGGGATGGCTAGTGATCCTCACCTAGATTGGGGGAGGACCGGCCCCCTAGCTTGTGAATGGCGAGAGTCGCCAGCCCCTCACCTGTGGTCGGCGAGAGTCACTAGGGCTAGGGGCCGATGACTCTCATTGACCATATCCCGACCCTTACCGGCCCTTTAATGGTGGGGTGGCAGTGTTGCTGCTTCACTCTCTTCTTTAAAAAAAATTATCTTTTTTTGAATTTTATTTTTGAAAAAAAAAGTCATGTCACGTCAAGCCCGCTAGATAGACTGAATTGACACAAATACAAAAAATTGAGGACTGCATTGGGAAAAAAATAAATTTAAAACTGAATTAACATAATTGCAGTAGACTTAAGACTTTTTTTTTTTATATATTTTTTCCACATATATGAGTCGCAAGAGTTGTAGCCAAGAAAATTGAAGAGCTTCGAAATGACTTTTATTTAGCGATAATTGTAACTCTTTATATCAAATGACATTCTCACATTTTAAAACCTACATTTTACATAGGGAAATGCTTCATTGATATTACTATCAGGGATGGTATAATTTCAACCGTAAATCCACATATCATCACCGCGTGTTTTACATGAAATACTCATTTATTAGGAGATCGTGTGATCAGAAATAACTAACGGTATCGTTAAACTGTCAGACTAGTAGCTTCTTTTTGCATATTCCTAATGTAAAATGACTTTTTGACCAAAAAATAATTAAAACAACTTATTTGCCCTTGTGCATGCACAAAATTTACACCAAAATGCCTTGTTAGTTGTCACTCTCTTCCTTGCCCTTTCTTTCTCCTCACGTGCAGCAGCACAACAGATCATTGATTGAGAGTCAACCCACATGCCAGAGCATTGAGCTGTCACTCAATGCCATGGAGTGATGCTAACCATGATGCCCTCACCCTCGGCCCCCTCCCTATGTCCCTCCCTTGATAATCGTGAAATTGTATGCGGCAAGATCATACTAGACTTGCAATAGCGAGGCCAAACAAGCTCGGCCTAAGCTTGTAGTTCGCAGTTGTTGAGGTTATGCGAGGTCGGTCATGAGCTCACAAGGGTTGAAGCCAACCATGAGTTTTTAGGACAAGCTCTCTATTAAGTGTATGCCCTAAAGTAACTATGCTTTGTTGCAATTTGGGCATTTCATTATACTTTCATTCTTATTAATGGTAAAGACGTGCTCATTCATTATGTCCCATTGCTCTAATGAATGAAATTCATAAGATCAGTTGCGACTGAACATATTCTTGAGATGTCGAGAATATATGTGATAGGTTATCAGTTTGACTGATCTTTAAATTGTTCCTAATTAACGAATCATTGCATGGATGTCAATAATTCTGTTGAGACTAATGCTTTTTAAACTTCACAATTGAGTATTGGATACTTAAAAGGATGATGAGTCACAAGTTACTAGATATTAGATATCCAAGTTAGAACGCAGGTGCTCATATCGGATGAGTTCATTGAATGTTACACATGTTGAATGACTAGCAAGAATGGAAGTTTGAGCGAGGTCAATATCTAATCATTCACACTTTGGTCAGGTGTAAATAACCCTTAGACCTAAGGTACAATAACGACTTGTGTGTTGAATGGTTATTATTCACAAATGTGCACATTGGTGAATTGTCAATCCACCTTTGTATTTGATGGTCATGGTTTATTTGCATACAGAGTTATAGGTATGCGTGACAGTGAGATTTGTCTCTTCATCATATAAGATGTTGATGTCCTATGAGATCTAATCGCGACAGTGCATGTAAAATTCTCGATCAAAGTTGTGATCTAGAATGTCTATAGAATATGCATGTTAGATAGATCTAAAAATATGATCGAATTGACGGCTTGACTAATAATCCGTGACCTTTGTTCGATTAGGATATGATAAGATAGAAGGAAAGAGTTACATTGTAAACAAAGTTGATAGGTTCATTATGTTCTTATAGTATTCACACTATTTGGATAGCTATGATATATTATTAGATATTACCATGGCTTGTGAGACCTAGAAACTAATTAGGGATAATCAGTTTTCTGGATGATACTAATATGTTAGTATATATCCTGCTACCAACTCAGTGATGAATCTAGGAATATCATGCATTGTAACCAATGTGTAACGACACTAATATGGAAGAAGGAATTGTGAAGGTGTCTGTAATTGTGATAACACAGATAGTCGAATCAAATTAGATCAAATGGGATTTGATTTTAATTTTTAATCGCAAGTAGATAAGCATATGATGCAGACATGACCTCAAGATGATATCATATTGATGTGCTATCTACACGAATCACGAGCTAAGGAGATTTGTCATATAAATAATAAGATATCAGATTTTTTATCTAATAGTTGTCAAAGAATAAGATTTGTTATCCAAAGACAAAGCACGAGTTACGAGATGCTAACAGCACGAGAAACAAAACGAAACGAAACAATGACAAGGAGGCACGGCACGGTTGCCTAGTTGCCGCCGTAAGATGGGCCAGCTGGCCCTAACCGCTGCTAGTTAAAGGTGGTGGAGGGGCGGCTATACCCTTCCCAATCCCAACCATTATAAATAGAGGTTGGGAGCAAAGGTTTAGAGCGATGTTCTCATCCCATTCCTTATTCGTTCCTATGAAGTCTCATGTCGTTTTCTTTGTACTCATGTGAGATTGGTCTCGCGTGAAATGCTTGAGGGTTGTGTAGTAGTTTATGATCAAGAAAGGAAGCTTCGTTTATCACGTCTCAAGAATTACTAACACAATTGAGAGCGATCGTCCACGAGTTTTGTCTTTCGGTTCGTCGTGTCTCAAGGATTGCTAGCATAATCGAGGAGTGATTGTCCACAAGTGTCGTCTTTCATTCATCGCACGATTGGTAGTTTATCTAATCTAGAGACCCGATACTTGTGGGGCTCAAGAACATATGAATCAAGTCGGCTTGAGCATGTTTTGAAAGGTAACCCTAAAATCCTATTCATGTATAGTTTTTATTTTCGATTGAAATTCACGGATATTCCCTATGGAAGTTCCACGTACCAATTACTCTATATTTTCGCTGCGCAATGCTCTATTATTGATGAAAATTTTGGAATTTCCTGTACAAAGCCAACATTCTCGAGCCCCGCAAGCCATGTAGCAAAGCTTGACCATGGCTGTTAAATCAAGGTCGTCGACCTCATTTTGGCCATGAGTTTGCATGGCTACCGTTGACCGCCTCCAAAGGAGTAACAGAGGCATGCATAGTGGAAAGGGGGAGACATGGTAGTGGTGTGTTGGATCGAGCAAACCTTTCCGGTGGGGAGAGAGAGTGTAGGCGAGTGGAATTTTTTCAGTGTGGGGGTAATTTGGGAAATGAGATGGTAATTTGGTAAATTATGTGTAGGTGAGGGATGCAGCTTGATTTTCATTGTGAAAAAGTGAGGATGAATTGTAGGTATTGAAATGTAACTATGGTATCTAATACGAAGTAAAATGGATCGCGGTTTTTGCAATTTTTCCTATAGTATAAAATTATTTGGATAAGTTTCGATTTTCGACTGAAAAAAAGAATAATTTTTTATTTTAATTTGATATTTGACTTTTAATGTGTTTATGCATATGTGGGTATCGGTATTCACATATATTGGGAAAAAATTATCAAAAAAGTCTTAAACTTATTGCAATTGTGTTAATTTAGTTCTAAACTTTTTTTGTGCTAATTGAGTCCTAATCATGTTGTATTTATATTAATTCAGTCCATCCTACTAACTTTGGCCAATCGGTATTGTAGTGGACGCCAGCTGGCAGTGATGTGAACACTGACCGGCACTAATGCAACTGGCTAGAGGAAGGAATAAAAAAAAGAAAGAGAAAGAAAAATAATAACAATAAAAAATATTAAAATGTCATTAAAAATTATCAATATTAGTATCGGCGGATCAAAATTGACTGGATGAAACTGGCACAAATTCAAAAGATTTACTACTCAATTGACACAGAAAAAGATTCATGACTAAATAGGCACAATAAAAATAGATTTATGATTTTTTTTTTAGTAATTCTCCCCCATATATATGCAAAGTACTCAGATTTTGTGTTTTGAAAATAAGCCAACTTTTTTTTTTGGTAAAATGGAAATAGCTTTTGGGTTTTGCAATTTTAACAAGAAAATGCTGTGGGGGGTTTTCATATAGGATTTGGTTCAGATTTGGTTCATCTAGGTTGACATTTTAGTAGGGACATGGTCATATCGAATTCGATAGCCCAGATGGTTGCTCTCCCTCTCTCTCGCTCTAAAGGATCTTATCCTTATTTAATAGGAGGGTCACATAAAATGCTTTTCTTATCCGCTAGAGGAAAGTGATCTTTTTCTAGTACTTCTTTGATAAAGGCCAAAGAAACAAAAGGCAAAACAAAGAAAGATTTGCATTCCATCCACACGTTTCGGAGAGATAACGTTCATGAAAGGTCAAGATCACGTACCAATGTATTCCCCTCGTGAAAAATCACGTCGACGCGGAAAAAAGATACTCGACTTCGACTTTTGTTTTTGTTTCCCACTTTTTCCATGCGTCGTCACGAGGTCGAATCTCGGTTCTTTAACATAGACGAGCACATCAGATGTATTTGCCCATTTGCTCTTTTTTTCTTTTTCTCTCTCTATCAAGGGAACCTTATTCCTCCAGAATGTCGCTAGTACTTGCAATGAGTAGAGATTTCAAACGGGATGGGTCTGGTCAAGTCATGTTTGGGTTGGGTCGAATATGATCTAACCCATATTGATATATTTAATTTTTTTGACCCATTTTCATGCTACACAAATTTAGGGACCCATATCCGACTCAATTTATACCTGACCCGATCTATATTGTTAAAACATTTCAATATTGAAATCCAATGTAAAGAAAATTATTTCTTATACATTTTTAAAGAGAAATACATTGCTAATTTTTTTTTATAATTTTTAGCTAACTCATTTATAACCCATTTAAAATTCATTTAGGATCTATTAAGTTTTTAAGTAACCTATATATGACATACTTTTAAAATTGAAGTAATCCATTTATAACCCATCACCATGAAATATGAGTCAAATATGAGTTCTAGACCCATTTTATCATCTCTAACAATGAGTAAGGTTTCGATAATGGGATGGTGTGTGTGGCCCTGATGATGCCGCTATGAGTGAAGGATGTTGCGATTTGATGTGTAATGCCTTTTTTTTTTTAGCGGGTTCAGGCGAAATGGGGTCAAGGTTGTTACTCTCGATGGGATGGTACGAGCATGTCTATTTCTCTTCGTGAACAGACGCTTCTATATAAACAAGTATTGATAGCCGATGATTTTCTATAAGAAAAGCCCAAAATATCTTGGGCTTGTGCTATTTTTGCACCCTAAATGGCCATTATATTCTGACCCCACAAAAAAAAGGGGTATTATACACTGTAGTTTATTGATTTGACGAAAGTAACCTTAAGAGAATTCGTTTTTTTTAATAAACTCCATTTCCTTCCTTAATACTTACTAATTTGCTTAAGTTGAGCTCTATTGAAGGATGGTTTGCAGTATGTTTGAACCTTGTTTGTAATCTTTGTTAATTAACGTATCCCAAACCTAATTTATAATCTTAAAAAGCTCCTAATTTTAATAGGAAAATTATCAAAGAAGTCGTAAACTTCTTATGCTTTTGTCAATTTAGTCCTAAACATTTTCACATTTTGTCAATTCAGTCCTATTGGCTGGGAATTGCTAACGTGGACATCGATCTTCCTACGTGACACCATCAGTACTGACGTGGACAACTTTTAATGAGATTTTAATAATTTTTTGAATCTTATTATTCTTTTTTCTATTTCTTTCCCTTTTTTCCTTTCTTTTTTCCCTCTGGAGTTGGCGAGGGCAACCCCACCAACGCCTGGTGAGGGTCGCCCCTATCAGTGCTTGGCAAGGACCACCTTTGTCAGCCCCCACTCGATGCTCAAGGGCAAAAAAGGAAAGGAAAAAGGAAAAAAAACCCAAAAAAGAAGGAAAAAATAAATAAAAGTTTTAAAAAACTTGAAACACAATTAAAATATTATCAAAAGTTATTCACGTCAGCACCCATGATGACCGGCGTCCACGTCAGTATTTCTTGGCCAATAGGATTGAATTAGTAAGAAGTGAAAAGGTTTAAGACTGAATTGGCAAACTTAAAAGGTTTAGTACTAAATTGGCAAAAGTGTAAAATGTGTAAAACTGTTTTGATAATTTCCCCCAATTTTAACCAAAGAATTCCACTTAGAAAAGAATTTAAACCAGAAAATTTCTTGTGTCGGGGAGTCATTAAGAAAAATTATGAATATCTCTTATTTGACACACAAAAATAGAAGAAGAAGAAGCAATAGTTAATGAAGTGGATGAAAATCTTGAGACTCATCGATGCACATTGGATGTATGCTTTTTCTCTTTCATATCTATCTTATCATTAATTTACATAATATTTTCTTGCAAAAGAAATGGGATGGCAATTCTTTTCTCTCGGCTTGTTTGGCAACCATGGAAATAAATTGAGGCGGAAAAATCCAAAAGACTCATAAAAAAATTCATTTCCCACTTGACTTTTTCCTCTCTCTTTTTCGTAATGCAAGTCCCCATTGTTATGCGCATATTTCAAACACTTTTTCTTGAAACATTGCAGAAAATAATCATCCTCGCCTATTCGAAATTGTACTTTGCACCATCCAATCTTAAAACTCCACGCTTTCCCATCTCGATATATGAAAAGAAGAAGTGACACTTTTTAAACAGCAGCTTTTTATAATTTTTCCCAAACATTTTCTTATAAAATTTACCAAAAAAATTCTAAAGATTTTGTATGAATGCTAATTCAGTTCTAAACCGTTTAATTAGTAAGTTAGTCCTAAACCTTTCCACAATTTGTCAATTTAATCCTTCCAGCCGATTTCGACAAGAAATTGCCAGCGAGAACACTAGCTATCCTACATGTAAAGGCCCTTAAAGTGGAAAAATATTTTTAATTTAGAAAAAAATTGAATTTTCATTCATTTACTTTTTGTTTTCTTTTTTCCTTCTTCCTTTGTCAATCGCCAAGCCTTAGATATTGTCGACGATTGGCCATAAGCGAGGTCGACCTCATTGGCCTCTCGAGAGGTTGCATCGCCAGCTTCTAGCAAGAATGACGCCTATGGCCGATTGTCAACCATCGCAGATGCTCGGTGACCAGTAGATGACTTGGTGATCGGTAGATGAAGAAGGAAAAAGAAAAGAAAATATAACATTAAAAATTAGAAAAAAAAAACTAAGAAATTCCAAAAGTCGTCCTCATCATAGCTAGCTGTGCCATGTAGAACGGTTGGCTTTCGTGTCAGCAATTTCTGACAGAAATTAACTTGAAAAAATTAAAATGAAAAATTGTAAAAAATATTATGACCAAATTAGTCAAATTAAAAGGTTTATGATTGAACTAGTATCTATACATTACATTCATGAATTTTTTTGATAATCTTCCCTATTTTTTTAATTTCTGTTCTAGGATGTACCGTGAAATGTAGATCTTTAAAAGCTCACAATGTAAAATGTGGGATTTTGAATGGAAAAGGTAAGTAAGAAGATAGTCGATGGTCATTCTTTGCAGAAAAATTTTAAATAAAGGCATGAAGTGGCATCGGTTTCTCAAAATGGCCTAAAGTTGACCTTATTTCAAATAAAGATATAAAGTACCCTCATCTTTCTCCTCATTATTTTAAGGGTCTGAGTAAGGGTATTTTTTTTTCCCTTCTGTCTTCCTTTTTTCCCCCTTCCTTTTGGCCGGTGGCCAACCACAGGCGAAAAGGAATGGAGAAAAAAAAAAAGGAAAAATGAAAAAAATTTAAAATACAAATGATAGAAATACTTTTGCTCACACCCTTTATTGAGATAATGAGGGCACTTTAGGCTCTTATTTGAAATAAGATCCATTTCAAGTCCTTATTTAGAAATTTTTATTCTTCGCACGTACATGATACTTAATAATTTAATGGACTGGCCAATCGTCTTCTAGATCATCTCTTGACTCAACCTTCGGCCCTAGAAATTTCAAATGGCCTGACGTGAGTCCCACTTAAATATCGTATCTAGTTTGGAGCTCTACTCCCACGTGGGTTTGATAAGGCCATCGGTGGGAGATTGGCGTCACTAAGGGACATTGTTATCCTCACCAACAACCGACTCGTCGAAGTTGAGCTTCGAATGAGCGTTTTTCATTCCACCATTCGGTCATTCCTCCCGCCTAAACAGGAAGTTCCTTCTCTGGTCTTTTGTGAAGAAACACAAGTTGAAGTACGCAAATTCTAATGCTCTCAAGCACCGCACTAACCTTCACGGGTTTGTAAGGCTTGAGCTAAAATAGGAGTGGACGAGCCGAACTGATGCCTAACCTTTGCATTTAATGACAGCAGGAAATTGAACTACGGCCAATTCCGCGCCTTAACTGCTAAGCGGGCTCTATTGGGGCGGCCTTTTCTTTTTTCCCCGGTGCACAACCACGAGGGTTTTTCATCGCGCATCGAAGAGAAACACGAGTTCTTGATGTGGATTGCAGGCAACACAGCACAAAAAGAAAAAGGGATAAGGTCTCGTGCGAAAACAGAACGCCACATTCGTCACAACCTAACGAGATAAAAAGGCAAAAGAATAAGAATGCGAGGGCGGCTCGTGGCATCACACAGATTAGGGCAAAGGTTGGTTTTCCTGATCTATCAATAAAGAACATCTCTCTCTCTCTCTCTCTCTCTCTCTCTCTCTCTCTCTCTCTCTCTCTCTCACACACACACACACACACACACACACACACACACACACACACACAAAACACAGAGACACAGATCTTTATATTATTCTTATATAAAGGCGGGAAAAGGTAGAGGGAGAGGAACAATGTACATTGTACCCATTAGCCACACATCTCATCCTTTATGGCGTTGCTGTCGCAGCTTTTGTAGATACCAAGCCATCTCCAAAAAGTTGAAGTGGGAAAAATTCCCCATGATATCAGACAAGACATCATGGGCACAGCCGAAGATAGCATTTTCATTTATACCCATCATCTCTCTATCTAATCTTGTAACGCAGACACAGTTTCGTGGGCAGATATTAGTATATTGTTCTGGCTATAATTTTGTTCTATTCGCCAAGATCTTCGGGTGGAATCAGTAGAGGTTCTGGTTGTTCTTGGTGTTTCTGGCATCTAGGTTAAAGAAGGTTGTAAGCACAGTGCCACCCTCCTTTCATTGGCGATTAAGACGTGCATGAATCTTAAGTCACATCGCCTTTTGCTTTTCGTTAGTTTAAACGATCAGAATCCCACCACCAATGATAGGCTAATCGCTTCAGCACTGGGCAAACCCTATTTTCGGGCTGGCTTTTGTTTATATACGTTGTTTTAGCTTTCAGTTTTGTATACACATCAATCTGGTTGAGTGGTTCTGATGCTAAACCCAGATCCTAAGAACTACTGTCATGATTTGACTTGATCTGTGATTCATTGAACTGCATTCCTTTAGGGTTTTGCTTCAAAGAATTAATTGCAAGTTGTGAGTATTTTAGTAAGTGCTTTATCTTTATTAAGGCGGTTTCACTTTTCAAAATGGGCGGGCTTGTTTAAGCGTTTCTCATATTTTTAGGGCTCAAATTCTGGAAATTCTATTGGTGGCATTCATCAGAATATGGAATCAAGAAGCTTTATTGAAATCCTTTAATGTAGACCTTTTGAAACTTTAGTCACCATCAAGCAGAGGATTTTCCTAGGCTATCGGCCTTCGTATAAGGCTAACGTACATTCAATATCCGAGTATACGGCACGTCCGAATGACCTGTTCTCCTCCATATATGATCAGAGAGAGACTTCCTAAAATATACATCACTTCTTGACTGTTGCACAATCTTGGACCTCGAATCTTACAGTCTGATTCGATCTATGTGGACTAAACGCTCGAGAGGAGTTTCCAAAGGTAGAGACCCCATAAGAAAGCGCCTTATTTATAGACTATTTAAATGGCTATTTTCTCATCCAATGTAGGACTTTAGGATATGGCACTAAATCTTCTAATTGTCTGTCTGTTGCAGTTTTCCTGTTATAGCTACATCTTATAAAAGAGGTGCCGCAAATTGTGTAAGGTGCCAGGCAAGCTCATTACCACAACACCTCAAAGCTATGGTGACAACTCAACAACTTACATTGACTTTTCAGAAGTAGCCTCACCTAGTTTTGAGGTGCCGTGCCTCAAGGTGGTGCAACCGAATCATGTTTATCCGATATCTGAATTGGGTTTACCCGAAACCCGAATCAAACCATCCGAAAAATAGGACCGGGAGTCGGTTCCTATTCAAATCAGTCCAGGAACCGGTTTCAATTTTTGAGAACCTGTTGAAACCGGTCCGATTCAAAGTTTTAGGTGAAGACCCACTCGGACCCATTTTAAAACCAGCTTTTAGATACTATTTTAAAAAAAAAAACTAAGTCTTTGCTTGTGATTAACATTGGCTCACGCTCACCTCCTTTGTTTCGTGTTTCCCATCACATTATGCTCTCTCTCTCTCTCTTGTTGCCACCACAATTGGCTTGCCTCTCATTGTTGCCATCATCTTTTATTTTGGGTCATTTCATCGATATACATATTATTTTGATGGAAAAAATGAAATCAAAGAAATAAACACAAGGCAAAAAGGTTCTTTGGTGGACCATGAAATCGAACCGAAAAATAGGGTCGGTTCTAAAATAGGGATGAGAAAAAATAGGATAGAGTCTCAGCTCCAAAAACTGAGAACCGGTTATAACAGGGTCGGGTTCAGAGTCTAAGTCTAGACCCTACCCATCCAGCCTATGCTCACCCCTACCATACCTTTGGACGATAATTAATTACGAGACCGTCCTTCATTCATTGTGAGGTTAATAACCTCTTTTGAACCACAAAAAAAATATTATTATTAATTAATTAATTAAAAATTATTGTTGGGTCCACTCTTTCAAAAACTTATGGCCTACTCTCACGTTCCTTCCAAGGACTATTATGACAATAAAACTCCCTTTAAAATATCTATTACTAAATAAACAAGTCATGACATCTCATAACGCAGCCACAACGCTACATAATCACAACTATACCAAACAGAGACCAAGAGCTCTCGCTGTTGGAGAATGACATTATGGGCATTTCGCATCTCCAACCTGAGTTATATCGGTCACGCATTGAGCATCAAAATTTGTATTGCACCTATCTTTATGACGGATCCTTTCATTGCACATCATGCGGTGTAATGCATCAACGCCACTTATTCAGATGCTCTCTCTCTCTCTCTCTCTCTCTCTCTCTCTCTCTCTCTCTCTCTCTCTCTCTCTCTCTCTCTCTCTCTCTCTCTCTCTCTCTCTCTCTGTTGCGACCCATTCTCTCATGTCGGATCCCAAGTTGACATTCTCCCGTTTATGTCCTTTCTCAAGTAGCCACCTAATCATATATGCCACGAGAACCTCAATCCTAAAGCCAATTAAAGGCGAACTTAAAATAAGTCGGTACTTGTCCGATATATAACTTTGGGTTAATATTATGGAAAATCCCAAATCAATATACCTGTATCAAATTTATCCAAAATTATTTTTTTTTTGTCACGAAAAGCCCTAAACTGATACAGTTATGACAAATTTAGCTCGGACTATTTTTTTTTTTACCATCAAAAGCCCTAAATTGTTACACATATGATAAATTTACACTAAATTAATTTTTTGACAATGAAATATCCAAAACTGATACACTTGTAACAAATTTACCCTCTATTAATTTCGATAAATACCACAAAAAATTTTAAACTGATGCATCTATGATAAACAGAGGATAAAAACCTCAAGCCGGTACACCTTGTCAATTGCCATGCGTCATACAAGTTAGTACTTTAATGGTTAAATTTAATGAAAATTAATGAATGGTAAATTTATCATAAGTGTACCAATTTGGGGTTAATTTATTATTAGAGTACCAATATGGGGTTTTTTATGATTAAAAAAATAATTTGAGGTAAATTTGGTACATGCATACTAGTTTGAGGTTTTTTGTGAAATTAACCTTATAACTTAGAATAATGCTAGAAATATTGAGACAATAGATCCGTACATTATTAAGTAAATAATGAATTAGATTCTCGTTTGATGCATAAAAGTGCGCTAACATTTTGTCACATCACGATAAAGATCGATATTACAGATTACTGTTTCTAAAATTGCTCATGTAACCTTTTTTTCCCTCGATTTCCTGAAATTCACTTTCGGCAGCACGCTTTTGTCTTATCTCTACGGCAATGCAGATTCCCAGCGCAAACGGAAATTGAATTGTTGGCGAGCAAGCCATACACGTCCCTATCAACTACATGGCATTTCGTCCTTTATATTACATCATCGTATTCACATCAACTCAAAAGAACCTGCACCACCCTTTCCATTCCCCGCTTTTAATTTAGCTTATCAAATCAAAAGTAGAGAAGAGGAAAAAGGAAATGCTCATGCCCACAAACCCTAGTGATCATTTGATTCACCACCTTCCCTCTCTCTCTCTCTCTCTATATATACAGGTTCATTCCCCTCCAAGCTTCATCACAAAGTCACAAGCATACATCACCTACCAAGTACAACAAAAGCTTGGGAAGTTTCCGTTATCGACTTGCGTAACTCGCCGTCCTTCGTCTTTGTCCTCGCCGTCTTCTTGTTTGGTGTGTAATTTGATGGATAGGGTGGCGAAGTTGGCGTCGCAGAAGGCGGTGGTGATCTTCAGCAAGAGCACGTGCTGCATGTGCCATGCGGTGAAGAGCCTGTTCTACGAGCTCGGCGTGAGCCCGGCCATCCACGAGCTCGACGAGGACTCGAGGGGGAAGGAGATGGAGCGGGCCTTGGCCCGGCTCGGCTGCAGCCCTGCCGTCCCTGCCGTCTTCATTGGCGGGAAGTTCGTCGGGCCGGCCAACACCGTCATGACCTACCACCTCAGCGGTTCGCTGAAGAGAATGCTCAAGGACGCGGGCGCATTGTGGCTCTAGCCATATGGAAATAAACCGAGTCATAAGAGGTTTCAACGAGTCTTTAGCTTCTTTTTTTTTTTTTCCCTCTTGCTTAGCTCGGCTTGTGAAGTACGTTTAACTGTACTATGAAAAAAGTACATGAAGGGAAGAGCTATGACTATAAAGTATTGCCTTCTAGCAACTTTTTTCGGTACAATTGCGACTTAAAACAACAATGGCATGCACTGTAATGGTGAGGATGGCAAGCGCTGGCCTCTTCAATATTGGAACTTCTTGATCAATTTTCCTTTCTTCTATATCCTCTTTTCTTTCTCGACGCGATAAGAAAGAAATCATATCAGATCTCTTATCCATTTTTTTGATTATTTCCTTTTTCAGATTGTTTGAAATTTAATTTTATTACAAATGAAAAAAAAAAAGCCTAAAACCTTTCGAAATAAATAAGTGTTGACATATGGAGTCCTTTATGATATTCTTATAACCACTAAAACTCGCGATATTAATGACTTCCATTTATAATAATTTTGTGGGGGCGGTTGAAGATCAATTAAATGGATAATAAATCTCTCTTTTTACCAGCCGAAAGTCATCAGGTCATTGGTTGGCTTTTTAGTTCATGTGTAGACTTTTTATTCATTACAACACAGTTTCCATTTGTTTCATGAAAAATGAGTGATTTGAAAAATATTTTTAAAAAGGTAATCGCTTATGTCGCTTAAAAAAAATAAATGAAATTTTTCTTCATCACCTACAAAAATAGTTAGGCATAGATTGTTATCGATGATGAAAATATTTTTTCGCTAACTAATTTTTCTAAACGATATAAGTAATCACTTTTTGAAAAATGTTTTCCAAATCGCTTGTTTTTCATGAAACAAACGGAGCATAAATAAGGTGCATTTCGATATAGAGAGAAACAAAAAGAAAATAGTTGTATTACTTTAACAATTCAAGGTACGAATTTGTTTGCTTCATCAATAAGGACATGGAATTTTATTGTTCGGCCCCAAAAAATGTGCATTTTTTCCGTGCCGGTAAATTTCGGTAATCGTTGGTAAATGTTAAAAAAAATTAATGATAAAAAATGACAAGTGGTTATTTTTCAAGTTAACTTGCTGTTAATCATATTTCTTGTTTGAAATTATTGAGATATTTTCCTTAATTCTTTATCTCTCCCGTGATTATGTATATATCCAGGAGATTTACCGCATCACCCTATGATTATGCACATGCTTGATTGGTCCTTATTGATTATCTCGATACCTTAGATAATCATATGGCGAAACCTATAAATACGCCCATGCACTATTCATTATGAGATATATGGAAATCACGAAATTCTCTCTTCTATGTATTCTTATTTTGAGTGCATTGGTGCACACCTTGCTTCATATGTCAACCGGTTGCCGCCGCTTCTTTCTTCAACACACCGAACCGCATCAGTGATCCACCAGATGTTTCCTTTTTTCCTTTGATCTTTTCTGCAAACCTCTTTGAGGGCACATTATAGATAATAAGGATATTTGTCATGATTTTGTGTATATCTCATGATTGCGTACATATCTAAGATATTCTTCATATATCCTTTTGATCGTGCACAATGGATCCTAATTGATTATTGTTACCTTAGATTATTAAATATTAAAATTTGTAAATAGGCTCACATACTCTTCATTATGAGATATATATATATGGAAGAACCGTAAATCTCATAATGAGGAGTACATGAGGCCTTAACATATGATTATGCAAGGTAGTACGATAATGATCAATTAAGGATATGCACAGTCAAAAGAAATATAGAGAGTAACCTAGATATATGCACAATCATGTGAGATATGAAGATCAAGAAAATACCCCAATTATCTATAGAATTTACCAACACTCTTGTGAAATTAGTAGCACACAAATTACTAATTTGTAATTAACTTAATTACCAAGTTCTATTTGCGTTATGTATCGACGCTCCGAATGTACTGTCTTTGTCTTTTAGTATGCCTAATACGTGTGTTAGAAAATTCATTTCTTTTGATTGACACTTGTTCAACCTAGGATGGAGAAACGCTGGAGAGTGAGCATTTCGATGTATTGTAATCTTCTCAATTTCGATTACAGTTGGACCATCTCGTCGATCTCTCTCCTGTCAATCCACTATGTCTAGGTTTTTGTCTACGCAATTTATTTCGTGCTCAAATTTCGTTTGTTGGTGCTTCCACGTTGGTCCTAACAGCTCATATTCATCGAGTAGAGTCAACAGTATGCCCGCGCTTTGAAACTGATGCCTGCCTCTTCATTAGAAGAAGCTTTTTGATACCTTTTTCAGAGGTCTCGAAAACTCAATAGCTAAGAAACTTTGTCCGATCATTCGTCGCGGATTTACCTATCATTTGTCTGGTCCAACAGGAGGGAACGGTAGTAACTGAAGACCTTGCACTTACCAAATTAGATAAACGGATTGCAAAGCAAGAGGAACAAGTCTATGCAATGAAGGTGGGTGTGGAGATAGTATGTCAGTTGAACAACTCTAGAATAACCATGTACAAAACGGTTTTCACGACCAAAATCCTTCTCTAAATCGGACTTGCTGTTACATGATCGCGGTACTATCGGATTGACATTCGATTGGTGTAGCATTATGGCGTTGCGATAGAATTACATTCCACAATTACAGCGTCCAGGATGAGCCTGTGCTTGTTGTTGGCCGTTGAGAAAGGATCGTTTTATTCTTCTGGGTCATAAGTTCCTGGATCAATTACAGGTTTAGGCTGTATGTAAGCTCATACCCTGCGCTAATAAAGGCAAACTATACATGTCGTAGCAAATGATTGGAACTAGGATTGTCATCTGACTCTCTGAAATTAGAATTAGCTTATCTCATAATGCCATGTACCGTACAAACAAAACTGTAATAACAAATGCGATGCGGAAGAAGGCAACTGAGAAAACGAGTTGGAAATAATCCTGGAAAACAAGCGTCGCAACCCGACTCGAACCACTTGAGCCAAGTCTCCAGATGCTCACTAGTCACTACAGTTCTCCATACGGTTGGCAAAAGGACCTTCTTTTTCCCATCCAAACAAATTGCACGACGAGATACTGATCCTTCTACACGATTACTGGGTGCTCCTCAACAACTTGATTGCCACGTAGATCAAGCCTGCTTCTAGATAAGCGTACAGATGTGCTGCCTCACTAGGATGTCAACAACAGGTTTGCCAGATTCCCAGGATTGTTTCCTAGTATTTTGTACTTTGGATTAGACCTCGCGTGCCTTGAAACTTTAGTTATCCACACTTCATTAGTGATTAGGGTTGCATAGCCCGTCTACTCACAAAAGCAACTGGAACATGGTAATCTCCAATCACAAATTTGTCATCCATAATTAATGAATACCATTGTTGATGGCAATATCTTTAAAAAGCACCTAAACAGGCAATTAGGTGCGAGGAGGTCTGGGTAATGAATAGAAAGGAGTCTCGCTGCTGATTTGCAAATCGAAAAATCTCTGAGAGGGAAAACTAAACTCCAATTGATTGTGATCCACAGTATTTGTATATTTCTCTTGTCCAAAATAAATGATGATTAGATGATGCACAAAGAAAAAATGAAAGTTTGTAATATAGCTTCCACTCATCTTATGAATTTTCGGATATTCTATGACAGGTTAATTGGGTTATCTCGAACCTCCATTCATAAACAGTTGATTTACGGGGTACATAGAACAGCAGAGTAGATTTCATGATGTCTATCAAGTTGCTAAGTAGTAAGAACATGGTCCACGATGATAATCCGATCGGTCCGGATACCTTCTCTGCTCACAAACCTCTCAAAAGCACTCGCCCCCGCATCATTTTCAACAAGAGAATTGTCGAAAGTCATCCATGGCTGGATGAACTTCCTCTGTTTTGCAATTTGTGGTAGTTGCGCAATCACGGTGCGTATGAAAATCACACTGCACAAGCGGTGCAAGTCTGACACTGGAACAATTACCGCGGGCGTCAAGTCTGCAGTGCTTGGTTTTCATGAAATAAGTGAGACCGTGCTCGTTGGGCAGATGCTTTAGAGTCGGCCTTTTCGAAGCATATTTAGGGCATTCATGGTAACGATTCTGATCCAAAAAAGTAATTTTGATTAGAATCGATTTTTTTTTTATGATTTTGTTCCTGAATGAATTTTAGAGAATCGGAACTTGTTTGGTAACTGTACAAAATTTCTGTTCTCGGTAACAATTTCTCTTCTCAATTTTTGTCATTTAAGTAAAATAATTATGTACTTACTTTGTGAAATTTCATTTTGCATTTCGAATTAATTGAAAGTTAATTCATATTGATTCTCTTATATAACATACTGCATATTGTATATAATATTTTTTGTGCTATTCCGTCTAATTTTCCCACCATAACGAGTCAGCTAAACTTTTTGAAACGGCCTCTGTTGAAACATGTGAATGCAGAAAGAATAATAATTTCCACTTTTTTTTAGCATGTCATAAATGAAACATAAATTTTAGCATATACTTAATACTTGACTTTGGGAGGAGAGTAACGGTTTGAAATAAAAAGGGGTGAAAAAAGGAAGAGGGAAGTCGTAAGACCATATATAAAGCCCACGTTCACGCAAATGCAGCGACACAAGAACAAGGATCTCCGCAATGCAACCGAGGATTTCATTGATTAGGCTCCAATAAGTTGATGTGTATTAGCCCTCTTTTCAATGTGTAAATTGCAGTGAGTATGGGGCTTCAAACATAAGAATGCCAACGAAAAATCGAATGGTTAGCTCGTTAATCTGCAAATGCCAGTACAGAGTCCTCCTATAACTGATTACTTAAGTAGAGTGGAGCTAAAGTGGCTCCTGTATCGTAATACCATTCGGTAGCCCGGTGCTTATGTCATTGTAAAGGTACTGCTGTGTTCGTTCGCTAGTCCCGGGGTCGACGAACGTCAGGCTCAATCCAAACCTAAAATTAATACGATAGCTGACTCAAAATGGAGTGGATGAGACCTGATACGAGCCATCATCAGATTTCATCTCAGATCTCAAAGGCCAAAGGTCAGTCTTGTACCATCATCAGATTGTACCTTAAATGCATCATAAAAAAAATATTTTGCTTACTATGATAAATATAAATCTTGCATAGTACTTATATTAGTACTTAAAAAAAAAATAAGATTACAAAAGTCGAAAACAAAAAATCATGGGATTTCAAGCATATTCTTATCCCTTGTCATTTGATTTGCAATATTTTTTCTGAGCATGAATATCTCAGCGGTCTCTTCATGCGATATATCATCTATAACCTCTTCTTGTATAGGTCCACATGGGTATTCCGAACCTCCATGTTAGGAAAAGTTTTTGTCCATTCTGTTATGATCACGAATGTAATTATGAATAGCACAACATGTAATTAAAATAAGTACTTGCTTTCAAACTATAAATGAAGGCATGTGTCTAAAAATAGAAAAGCGGTTTTTTAATGGCCCAAATAACCTCTCAATGACATTCCTTAGTGGAGAGTCCCTATGATTGAACATTTCTCTTGTTGTTCTAGGTCATCTCCCTCTACCTTCATAACCGTTTAGATGATACCGTTTACATTTAAATGGAGTTAAAAATCTCCAAAGTGCTGCATAATCAAAATCTACCGCATAGTATTTGCTTATAACAAGGTATATAAACATTTATTATAGCATGCAGTTGCAATACAATCATAAAGCAAATTACTCCTTATGGACAAAGCAAACATCTAGTAGTGATCGAGGAAATTGTAGCTGAGGAATCTCCAGTGCTATTGAGAGGACTCAGCAATCGTTGGTAGATCTTTCCTACTCAGCATATACGAAAGTAAATTTCATATCTGATAAACAAATACACAGCATATTCTGGGTGATGGACCTTTTCCTACATCTATATGAGATTTTGCTTCGACATAGGGAAAAAGGCATTAATGTGGGAGCCATTAATAGCATCTATGCCGCTATGTGATTTCATGAAAGTCTAGTATTATACAAAATTATCAACTACATATATTTAATATTGTAACAACGTTATGAAAATCATACCTTGAAGTAGCATTTATGGTTACGATCTATAAGAATCTCCTCTGAGACATCATCAAAGGAAGGCGGTCTAATATTCTCTTTTAACATTTTGAGAAATGCTTTCAACACAATAACGAAATACTGGCTAATTGTTTATTTCGAATGTTGGAATCTCTCAGATTAATCTCTACTAGAGTTACCATGACTAACCAAAGAAAAAGAAGATCCCAACTTATTTATCAACTCTAACCATGACATACCGACTATCTGTCAACCAATCTCTTGCCCTTATTAAATTACACAGATTTTCTTTCCAACCTAAAGACTTCTATATTCTAACCAAATGTCTAGAAAGAATCTCTCTTATCCATTCGGGTCTTGATAATTTATTGTGTCTAATATGTTCTTTCTTATGCATGGACATGAGCATGAGGGTGACACTTGCCCGAGCTCGATTAGGGCAGCCCTCACCAATCCAGGCAAACTATTAATGCCTAACACTTGCGCATTTATTTTACACTAACTAATTAAATTAATGGATAATTTCACATTACATTTTATATTCGAAAGTTCACTAAATTCCTAATCATTATCTAAGAACCCTACTTAAAATTAAATTTATCATTAACATAATTATTTATGCAAAATTGAATTCATTAAAATTATTAAAACTTTTAGAACCCCCAACTTGAATAAAGCATTAGACATCAAATTGCGGAATACAAGATACTACGGGTCTATTTGGTAAAGTTTCTACTCCTCTATTTCTATTCCCAAAAACACTTTGGGAACAGAAATATTTTTGGCAACGAAAATAATTCAGATTTTGATTTTGCTCTCGAGAACACTTTTGGATCAAAAATCAGAAACAAAAAAAAATTGTTTCTCAAAAAAAGAATAGTTTTTTGGGTTCATTTTTCAACGGTAAACTTCTCATCAGTCTCTACTCATGACACCTTCATTAGTACTCTCAAAATTTTCCCTCAACCTAAAATCAAAAGAACTTTGTCACTCGTCTGCTGCTTCCCGTGACGCATGAGGTCCATCGTCGCCGTCCTCCCCACACTACTCCGATGAGTTTCGTCTCGTCATTCACTTTCCTCGTGTCTTATCGCCCTTTCTATCTCGCTTACAGCTGCTGATCTGGGGAGAACGCCTCCTCGACCTCGAGTGAGGGTCGACCTCGAGCAAGGGTCGACCTCGCCAATCTTGGATCTGTCTTGAAAAAAGGAGAAAGACGATGGGGGCATCGAGTCTAGTAATTTCTGGTTTGATTTTTTTTTTTAAAGTCTGGTTTGATTTTTCTATCTGCTACTTGAAAAATTGACTACCTTTTGTTGTGGAAGTCTGGTTTTATTTTTTATTGTGAAAGTCTGGTTTGATTTTTCTGTCTGCTACTTGCAAAACGGACTACCTTTTGTTGTGGAAGTCTGGTCTGTGTGTGGTAGCATGCGTGTATGTTGACTTCGATTGTTGATTATATGGGTGAAAAGGAAATTTAGATGGCTTCCATGTGCTCAAATTGGTGAGCACTATATGGGGGCTACAAGATCAACTTAAGCAAGATATGCATATACTTGTAGTCTTGAAGTGAATTAGGAAGCTTGAAAACAACTAAGATCTTTGAGCCAAAATCTTGTGGAAAATAGTGTCGACTCAAAATGTACAGTAGTAGAGTGTAGGTCCTTTTTTTTCTCCAACTTTTGTTCTTAGATAGGAGCATGGGCTGTTGGTAAAGACATGTTCTTGTTCTCTTTGATTTTTTTATTAATGCACTGTTATTTTATCTATTTAGAGAAAGGTGTGCTATAGACATTCTCTTAACAGTAACCATGTGCCTATTCTATGAAAAACTTGAGTAAATGATTACTTGTTAATGCTTCTTGACAGAGAGCATTTTAGCGATATCTGTCCTGCCTTCCCTAGTGATTTTATTGTGGGAAACATTACAGCAGTTCATTATTTCTTGACTCTTCCTCAGAATCATAAATCCAAAATTGAAACATGAACCAAGAGTTAACCATAGTACATGTCAAGAAAGGAAAAGTAGAGAGAACAAGTTGAAGTACCCTGTCTCTATTCAATCACAGGAAGTAAATACTGAGATGAACTCTATGCTTTTAGACAGTGCTAATAAGAGAAATTAGACATATGCACTATTGTTCACATAACTTTTTCTGTACTACCAGCTAGCATTTGATTCTGTGATGGCCTAGGTTACAATGGGAGGTTATTTCCCAACCTGTAATTAGTTTAAGTATCATATTTCTTCTTTGTGATGGCCTAGGTTTTGCTACTTACTATGGACTTCACTATCTATTTTCTTTCTTCGGTATATCAAAGAAAGATTTGATACTAATAAATAGAAAGCAATCGTGTAAGAGCAATTATTGAATTGGAAAAGATTTGGTTGTTGTTCTTGTCAACAGATGTGTATATTAATGGTACCTCTATCTGTGGTATGTGGACTGTTTTTCAAAGCAAGTGTTATGACTATGTTATGGTTGAGTGTGGCAGCAAATGGCATCCCAGATAGAGGCATCCAATGCAAAGTGAACCAACACTTCCACAAACCTCTTTGTAAGTTTGATGGTAGAAGAGGTCAAAAAGGGAAACCGCGCCTCTTGTACTTTTAACAAAGTAGAGTGGAATATCATATGTACTGAATTCAATACTCGGTCAAGATTTGGATATAAATAATCATAATTGAGGAACAAGATTAACAAACTGAGAAGTCAATTTGGTAATTTTAAGAAGCTTCTTTCACAATCCGAATTTGGCTAGGTTAATGTCAATAAAACAGTTGTTGTCGATGATCCAAGTATATGGGAAGATCACATCAAGGTATCATTTAACTTTTGATCATTTTGAGATCATTATTTATGTGTGTTTTAAGTAGTTTGCTTATGTTCCTCACATATATCATTATTGTGAAAATTGTAGGGTAATCTTGAAAGGGCAAAATTCAAGAAAGATGGGTTTCCTCATTATTCCGAGCTGTCTATTGCATTTGGTGATACATATGCTACTAGGGAGCAAGCAGTAGGAACTATAAACGATTTGGAGTTAGAGGAAGGTGACAATGGTGGTGACAATACAGACGGTGATCCAAAGGACTTAAGTGAACACCAAATTGATAAGGGAGTCTTTATAAGTAGAAACAAAACTTGGATAGGACTCCAATACCAAGAGGAGAAGAAAGAGTAACGCATTTGATGTTGCCAGTACCTGCAAAGTCTTACAAAAGATGATGAAATCTAGGGCAAATCAACAGAGTAACTCTGCTGCCATCTCAAAAGTCACATCGGCACTAGAATATCCCTTTTTCCGTATTTACTATGATTAAAGTCCTACTTAGTATCCTTGATTTAGAGGAGGATCTTTACCACAAAGCATTAAAATGTGCATTGCGCTAGTGCCACATGGAGGGAGGGTTTCATCAAAACTTTAACTAAAATGAGAAATGCAATTCTTCAACATCTTCAGTAGATCTTAGGAAATGTACTTAGGATTTCATGTGATTTTATATTTGATTTTATGTTGCTTTATGACTTATATTATGATGTTATTTGGTTTTCAAAGATTTTCATATTGAGACTCTTTTATTTATCTAGTGGCATAATTACGATTGATGTCATGTAATTTTTATATTTGGTTTACTTTTGTATGATGACATAGGTATTATGGAATGGAGGCAAACTAGTGTGTCTAATGAGGAGGTAACATGAGTTGGACATTACTTGGATGACTTTGATATTGACATAATAATGATATGATTGTGCATTGTTATGTTTGATATGTCTGTGCATACAAAAGAACCTATTAGGGATAGTCAATTGTCAGGACCCAAATGGATAAGGAAGCTTCTTTGTGCACAATCGGATAGAATATATAAAGCTTTTAGGTTGGAAAGACATGTTTTTTTTTTAACCTATGTGATTTAATGAGGGCAAGAGGTTAGTTGAAAGATAGTCGGTATGTTAAGGTAGACAAACAAGTTTGGATCTTCTTATCTTTGGTTGGTCATGGTAACTCTTTTTTTATGTGAGAGATTCTAACATTCAAAAGAAACAGTCAGCAAGTATTTGACTATTGTATTGAAAGCATTTATCAAATTGTGAAAAGAGAATATCAAACCACCTTCTTTTGATATTGTCCCAGAGGTGATTCTTATGGAACGTAACCATAAACGCTACTTCAAGATATAACTTTCTTAGTATTCTTACACCATCAAATACATGTAGTTGATAATCTTGTATAACAATAGACTTTCATGAAATCACAGGGCTGCATAGGTGTTATTGATGGCATCGACATTAATGTTTTCATACCTGTATCGAAGTAAATCCCATATAGAGGCAAGAAAGGGATTACCACCCAGAATGTGTTGTGCGTTTGTTCATTTGATATGAAATTTACTTTCGTGTATGATGAGTGGGAAGGATCTTTCAATGATTGTCAAGTCCTCTCGGCAGCACTGGAGACCCCTCGACTGTAATTTCCTTGACCACCTGTCGCGACCCTCTAAAAAAATTTTAAATTTTAAAAGGGGTTAACGGATTATTAGATTAATTAGATTTGACTAACCTAACGCGGACCCTCCCAAGCCCTACCGAATCGCAACTTTGGTTTTTGTTTAAATGATTTTAAAATTTGGAGTCGCCACTAATCGTTCTTGGTAGGTCGATTAGAAACCTAAATAAATTAGCGGGAGAACTAATTTATTCCTGCGAACCAGAGATTAGGAGCTCGGGGACTTGGTTACACTAGTTAATTAAAACTAATGCCCTTTCGGTACCTTAATTTCATGGATATCCTAATTTGGCAACTCGGGCTTGATTTATTCCTAAGACTCTAGTAGGGTATTCTCTTTTGTGTTTTCACTTTTTAAATAGGATGCATGGATGGTATATATTTTTATTTGTTATATTTTTTAAGTGTTAAAGATTCCCTGAAGCCGAAAGAGGGAGTGTGTTAACGACTTCTGTGCAGTATTACGACCTACTCATCTTTTGGGTCTGATGATTCAAAAATTAAATTATAGGAAGTACATGACAGTGAATAAACACCTCCAATGGGAGGCCTAGCATTGGCTTGGCTCTTCCCTTTGGGATTTAAGGTACAGGTATTTAAGTTGCAAGTATTTAAACTACTGTAAGTAAAAACCTCCAATGGGAGGCTAAGCATTGGCTTGGCTCTTCCCTTTGGGATTTAAGGTACAGGTATTTAAGTTGCAGGTATTTAACTACTGTAAGTAAAAACCTCCAATGGGAGGCTAAGCATTGGCTTGGCTCTTCCCTTTGGGATTTAAGGTACAGGTATTTAAGTTGCAGGTATTTAACTACTGTAAGTAAAAACCTCCAATGGGAGGCTAAGCATTGGCTTGGCTCTTCCCTTTGGGATTTAAGGTGCAGGTATTTAACTACTGTAAGTAAAAACCTCCAATGGGAGGCTAAGCATTGGCTTGGCTCTTCCCTTTGGGATTTAAGGTGCAGGCATTTAAGTTGCAGGTATTTAACTACTATAAGTAAAAACCTCAAATGGGAGGCTAAGCATTGGCTTGGCTCTTCCCTTTGGGATTTATGGTGCAGGTATTTAAATTGCGGATGGACTTTGTCCTCTCCATTTTGGGGTATGAATTTTTTAAAATGAAATACAACGAATTGATTCAACAATTTGAAATTTGTGCGCGCTTGAGGACTCCTCCAAGCCGATTTTGTGCTTCCATAGGGTTGACCATTGATATAAAGCTGCGGCTTCCTGACATAAAATAGAGTGAAATGGCAGTATACAAAATATGTGCTAATTTGCACCTAAAACCAGAAGAGTGGAAAGAGTACTTATCTCCCATTTTTTTGGGAGGGATTTCTATAATTGATTTTCGCTCTCTATGTTCCCAATATAGAGAGTTTCTTTTGAATTAAGAGGGACTTTTAGTCACAGATCAGTTGAGAAATCGGTGGACAGCTTAGAAGCTTGTCTGGGCCGATTTTTGCATCTCTACGAGATTTTTGCTGTTGACGTAGAGATATCCTTCTCCTGACATAAAATATGAAAAAAAAAGAGGAGATGGAGAAAGTGTATACAATTCGTGCTAATTTGCAAGTAAAACCATAAACAAATGAATAAATAAAAACACTTAGCTCGAATTTGCTTGCTCGTTGACGAAGATGAACTCTTGATTTATATTGATCGATGAAGGAATTTGTGATGATAATCCCTAGCTTTGAACTCCCATCATCTTCAAAATTCTCTCTCTTTTGGTATTTTCTTTCTCTCAAATTTTTCTTCAATCTCCCAAAACTCTCTCAAACATCCAAAATTTTCTCTCCAAAAAAATCCTCCCAAACACTTCAAATTTTCTCTCTCTAGAATCCCCTCTCAAGCTCACTTCATCCTCCTTTTATAATCTACTCATCTATCTCCCATTCTAATTTTTCCACTAACTCTATCTCCCATTCTAATTTCTCCACTAACTCTTCTTCATTTTCATCTTCCATTCTCCATCTCTATCTCACATTCTAATCTCTCCACTAACTCTTCTTCATCTTCATCTTCCCTTCTCCATATTTATCTCCCATTCTAATTTCTCCACTAACTCTTCTTCATCTCCATCTTCCCTTCTCTATTCTTATCTTCCATTCTAATTTCTCTACTAACTCTTCTTCATCTCTATCTTCCCTTCTCTATTCTTATCTTATTTTCTCCATCTATTCTTCTCCAACTTCTCTTCTTCATCTCCTCTTCTCCATCTTCCCTTCTCTATTCTAATTTATCCACTAACTCTTCTTTTTGTTATTTGTAAAATAATCCTTCAAGAGTTAAGTATTTGCACTCTAGTCCTTGAATTTTAAGTATTTACAATTTAGTCCCTGAAAAAATATATTTCTTTAAGTCCAAATCTCCTCACAATTTTTGACACACCAAAATTCACCACATGTCAAATTTAAGCTCATTTCTTGCCGTTGAAAATAATGCAGAATTTAATTAAAGCCCTTTTGCAAAATTAAGTCATTCTGGGTATAATTGGGCCAAGATGAAAATTTAAAATATTAGAAAACAATGTCACAACTCATAAAAAGTGAAAATTAAAAATAAGTTGACTCAAATTAAATTTTTTTAGGCCCGATTCAAGATTATACTCGTGAAGGAACACGTGACTCGAATTGGATTTTTCTGAATTTGCGATGGCCAATATGAAAATAGATTTAAAATAAAAATATTAACTATCTTTGTGTATTTTTTGGCCTCAAATGTTATTTTTCCAAAATTTTCAAGTATTTTTGTATTTTTTTTAAAAAAATTAAAAATATATATATAATATGAAATTTTATTTTTTGTTCAAAAATGGTTGCCTAGGCTTGGCCAAGGCTTCCAAAGTTGATTTTTCAATTTTCTCATTTTTTATTCATTTTTTGTTTTATGAATTTTCGAAAATAAAAATACCGAAAAATACTGAAAATATGAAAAATCGTTTTTTGGTCAAAATTGGTTCCCTAGGCTTGGCTAAGGTCCCCAAAGTTGATTTTTCAATTTTATGAATTTTTATGGATTTTTTATTACTTTAGCAATAGAAAAAATGATTAAAAATCAGATGTCAACACCACCACCAGGCATTTTTTTTTTGGGTAAGGACCACCAGGTATTTGCTTTGTCTATAATCTCATAATTTTCTTTATGATTTTATTGCATTTGCATATCATAACAAATGTATATGTAACTTCTTGTAAGCAAATACTATGTGGTAGATTCTGGTTATGCAGTACTTGCGAGATTTTAAACTCTATTTAGAGGTGAACGATTATAGGGGTAGAGAAAGATGACCTAGAATAGTAAGAGAAATGTTCAACCATAAGCACTTTTCATTAAGAAATGTCATTGAAAGGGCATTTGGGGCATTAAAGAATCACTTGTGCATTTTGAGAAACATGCCTCTATTTACTGTTCGAAAGCAAACATTTATTGTCATTATATGTTATGCTCTCCATAATTACATTCATGATTAAGACAGGATGGACAAAAAATTTTCCCAATATGGAGATCTGGAGTACTCATGTGGACCTATACAAGAAGAGGTTGCAGATGATATATCGCATAAGAAGGTCATTGAGATAAACATGCTTAAGAAAAATATTGTAAATCAAATGGCAAAGAATAATAATATACCTCAAATTCCTTGATTTTGTGTTTTCAACTTTTGTAATCTTGTTTTTTAAGTACTTTGGAACATTATTGTAGCAAGCAAAACATTGATGCTTTGAACATATAAGTACTGGTATCACATATTTTGGCATTAGGAGATGCATATTTTGAAGAAACATTCTCCTTTTTCTTGATGCCTTTGGGTTGAACCAGCAAGAAAGGCAAGAAAGAATTGTATGTAGTTTTTACTTCATATAAGTATTGGTTTGCTTGTTTTGGTTGTGAGGAGCATGTAAATTTATGTATAATTTGTTTCATGATGAGAAAGGTTTTTATTGATATATTTCCTTTGTAGATTTGCTTATTTAAGCTTTATTGCAGCACTTTGAAAGCTTTATCAGGGTATTTTTATGGTTCCTTCTAGGCTTTCAACTTGGGCATTTCACGTTTTCAACATTTCCCCTTCTTGTTGGAGGGTCTTCTTTTCAGTCTGTGTTTGATTGGCATACTTTTGTTTGATCAATTGGCATCGGTTTGATGTGGCTGCAATGCATCTTTTAGGTAATCACCTTTTTAGGATTGGTTCATCTACTTCTTTGATCTTTCTCATTCATTTTCATTGAGGTGATCTCAGCTTTTTGAAGGAAGACAAGTGATCATGATATGTTTAGAGTTGGTATTGGCCTTTTATATTATTTGATCGCGCAGAATAGTGAGGAAAGTATTTTATATGATATATAGTATTTTATATGACGGATACACCGCGTCATGGTAATGATGTCGCATAACTATTTAAAGGATAGTGTGTTACGAATCTCATTTTCATTTGACCGTGTGGGTATGCTTATCAATTTATTGATTGGTCACATCGCGAGTTAGTCTGACCCTTTTGAATTATAATACGGAAAGAAGAGTATCTGGTGTAGCTCAATGGGAATTGAAATCAAAGCACTTCAAAAGTTGGCAATTTGGCATGGCCTTCAAATGTTCTCTCTCTTTTGTTTCTTTTTCTTTTTTTTAAGATAGAAAGCTGGGACAAACATTAAGCAATGACAATATTAAGGTTATCTCTACTTTAGTCATTCAGGAAGACAGAGGAACCTTAAACGGTTGCCATGAGACAGCTATATGCACGAATTCGGCAGTCTCTTCTGGTTCCCAGATTAAAATATATATTATCTTTCTTCTTCGCAACTCTTATTTTTTTTCCCTTTTGTTTGTTCCACAATCACTATTTAATTTAATTATTTTTCCTTTTCTTTGTATGCAATTATTTGATTTAAATGACAAATTGAAAACAGAAATTTTATGCAGTTACCATACGCGTTTCTACTTCAGGAACAGAAATTTTATGTAATTACCAAACGCATTCTAATTCTTCAAAAGAACATAATCAAAAAAATTGTTCTTAATCAGATTTACTTTTTTGAAACAGAAACGTTACTAAACAAGCCTGTCGGGACCTAAAAATCGGTTTCCCAATTTTTAAAGTTAATGGATTACCATGTTAATTAAATTGAATTAACTAGCATAGCTCGAACTCTCCCAAGTTCTACCAAATCGTGACTTAGGTTCAATTTCATCAAAAGAAGGATTTATCTTGGAGTCGCCACTAATCATTTTGGGTAGGTTGATTAGACACCTAAATAAAGCATCGGGAGAAATACTTTATTCCTACGAACCAGAAATTAATGAGTTCGGGGACTTGATTACGCTAATTTTTCAATTAACGCCCTTTCGGTACCAATTTCATGAAAATGTTCAACTTGGCAATTTTGATGAATTTTCACTTGAGGTTCAAAGGTGCAATTTTTTTTTTGGGTTTTCTTTTTATGAATTTTTTTTAGATTTTCGATGTATTATAAAAAAAATGCAAAATCACCCAAAGCAAACAAAGATGTGAAAAGAGGGCAGGTAAAGTAAAACTACCATAAGGACGGTGAAAATAAAACCCGCAACTCGTCGGGCGAATAATTACAGACCAATTAAATAAAACCCGAGACATGATCGGGAATACAACAAAAATGGACCGGAATGGACATCGATCAAACACCCGTCGCCAAACTTCGTGGGTCGGGAGTACAACAAAACGGACCGGAATGGACATCGGTCATCCTCCAGTCTTCAAAGCATCAGGCCAAAGCCAAATGAAAATAATGAACTATCTAATCGGACATGCACAATCACCAATGAGTTAAGACAATTCAAACGCTCAAAGAAAGTTTAACACGTGCTGATTAAATTTCATTGAGACCATTTTTTACATTTTCCAATGTATTAATACAAAAAATACGAATTAAACCATACTGTCCCTGAACATTCATTCTTAGGGAGAAAGTAGTAACCATAAAATACAAAAGAAATAATAAAATGTATGTAAAAATTCTGAGATTTTTTATGTGGATGGGAAAATGTGTCGTTGACAGCTTTCATGTTTTACATTCTTATTGAAGAGACACTTATTTTCGTGTAGAAAATCCGTCGCATCGCCAAGGCTTGTTCCACGGCGGCGAATTTTTCTCTCTCAAAATTTTTTCTCTTGAAATCTCTCCAAATTTTTTTCCTTTCCAAAGTCTTCCTAATTTCTCTCTAATTTCTCCAAAAGTCCTCCCTTCAAGGCTCTCATTCTTCCTCCTTTTATAGCCTACTCCCCCATCTTCCTTTCTCTATCTTCATCTATCATTCTAATTTTTCCACTAACTTCATCTTCCCTTCTAATTCCACCATCTTCCCTTCTTTATCTCCATCTTCCCTTCTAATTCCACCATCCTCCATTCTTTATCTCCATCTTCCCTTCTAATTCACCATCTTCCATTCTAATCTTTCCATCTCCCATTCTAATTCTTCATCTTCCCTTCTAATTCTACCATCTTCCATTCTCCATCTTTCCTTCTTATTTCTCCATCTTCCCTTCTATATCTCCCTTTCTCCATCTTCCTTTCTAATTTCTCCACTATCCCTAAAATTTTATGTATTTGCAATTCAGCCCCTGAAGTTTTATGTATTTGCAATTCAGTCCCTGTGGAAAAATTTCTCTTAAGTTCAAAACTTCATAAGCCTTTCGGCACACCTCCCTCACGCTCAATCCAATCGTTTGTCAATTTAAGCTCAAATCCTCCGTCGTTAGCCATAATAAAATGCATGACCGACAAAAAATTAAATATGCAATGCATGAAAAAATTAATTTTTGGTGAGAACAAATTCTCATTTTTTTTTATGTACTTAAGTGAATGAATTTTAAAAATTCAAAATTTAGGTGTCAACAAAGCCCTAATAGCAAGTACATTAAACTTTATATTATGTCTACCGTCGACCTCTGCTGTCACCCACCGCTAAGCACTATGCACTACCGCCCACCGCCAACATCCATCAGTCGCTGCCTGCCATCACCCTCCCCAAGCCTCCACGACCACCACATATCTTTGCCTGCTGCCACTGCCACTCATTAACCGGCGCCTATCGCCAACCTTCATCGATCATCACCTGCAACCAATTAACCATTGTCGCCGTCGATCACCGCAGACCACTCGCCACCAAACGCCATCGCCCCCCATCACCAATCGTCGACCATCGTGACCCTCCATTGAGTCACCTTCTTTGGCCGTCGGAGTAAAAATAAATAATATTTTTTTTTATTTTTAAAAGGTAAATAATATATTTTTAATAATAAAAATTATTTTTAAAAAATTTCAAAAGTTAAAAGAATAAAGTAGAATAATATTTCATAAATTAAAAAAATTAATCGCTATTACATAAATTTTTTTATTAGAAATCAAACTTTTGGGGTGGAACTAAAAAATTAACTTCTCTTTGTGAGCAGATGCGAAAAAATTAACTTGTAGCCTGATTTCTGATGCAAAGGTGTAGCTATGCGCGCCCTCAAGTCTCTTTGTACTTCCCTTCCTCCAGCCGTTTGCTACTGTGGCTGCCGCTTCTAGTTCTGATTGACTTGACACGACGGCGCCGAGGATGCGAAGAAGACTACGCGGCGGCACTTCGCCGCCGTCGGCATTTGTCGTGAACAGGAAACTTCTTTCCCGGCGACTAGGGTCTTACAAGCACGATTGCTCCACCGTGGAGGACCTCGTCAAGCGCCTCTGCGCGGACTTCCCCGAGTACCGGCGAATCAAGAGACATCCCTTCGCGAACGCCGTTCGTGAAACCCTAGAGTCATTGAATGAGAAGGAGCGAAAGGAGCGGCAGCAGTTGCGGTCGCCGAGCTCCCGTGAAGGCAGCGACGATGATGAAGACGAGCACGAGCTCGGAAGAGTTGATTCCTCGAGAAAGAAGTCAAGGAGGACGGACGTGATGGAGGACAGGCTGCAGCGGTTCGAGAACGATTACATTCGGAGGAAACGACCGCGGAGCAGCCAGGAGGCTTCGTCGACTGAACCGGACGATGACGATGATGAAGGCGAAGAAGACGGTGCTGTATCGACGTCGGAGGATGCGATTTACGAGCAGAAAATGGAGCCGGAGTTCGACTTGATGAAATCCATGCTCCGAGGGAGCTACGTCGGCGAGGCGAAGCGTAATAAAGCTAAGCAAGACGAGAAAGATCGACAAGAGAAGAATATTGAGGTAGAGGTTGCAACTAAGAAGCCTAGGAGAGTGATTGATATGACGAATGCAGGTGATGCGAAGGCGGAAGCGGAAGTGAAGGGCGTAGGTTCAGCTTGGAATGAGGGGGTGACGGTGAAGGGGAAGGAAGGGCCGAGGTTTAGGGATTTGGGAGGGATGAAGGAAGTCTTGGAAGAGCTGAAGATGGAGGTGATTGTGCCATTGTATCACCCGCAGTTGCCGAGGATGCTTGGGGTTAGTCCGATGGCGGGGATTTTGTTGCACGGACCGCCCGGTTGCGGCAAGACCAAGTTAGCCCATGCCATCGCCAATGAGACTGGTGTTCCGTTTTACAAGATTTCCGCGACTGAAATTGTTTCCGGCGTCTCTGGTATACCTGTTGTTTTTGCTTTGAGTAGTTTTTTTCTTTTCTTATGGATGATCATTTGGATTCTGGAGCTGGCTATTGTGTTTTGTCAAATCTGAATTCATGTGCTAAGTACGGAAAAATCTTAAATATCAGGTAGGCGTTGGCTCTATGTTTGTGTTCTCTCTGAACTCATGATGTTTGATCAATGCTTATGTTTGTGCTTGCTTTTGTTACCAACTCGATGTCCTTTGTATTTCCATTGGTCCATTCCCTTTCGTTTTCTTTTTCTTTATGTAGTTTTTCAATGGATAAACATAGTAGCATGTTAGGGCCAATATGTTTAGCCCATCAAACAACATTGCCTGTAAACTGAGCTGCTCGCTTTACTTAGCATCTGATGTTGCGTAAAATTAAAAAAAAAAAAAAAAATCTTTTTGCTACATGCCACCACTACCAACTTACATCTTGCTTCAATTTGCTATCCTTGGTCCAAACATGATAAGCTTCACTGTTTATCTTGAATGGCTGGAATTCTAGGTGCATCAGAAGAAAACATCCGGGACCTCTTTTTGAAGGCACACAAGACAGCACCTTCAATTGTATTCATTGATGAGATTGATGCAATCGCCTCGAAGCGAGAAAATCTTCAGAGAGAAATGGAGAGACGGATTGTGACACAATTGATGACTTGTATGGATGAATCGCACAGGCCAGGAAAATCAACTGAGAAGAATGCAGACACAGAGAACTCTGATACGAAGCCTGGCTATGTTCTTGTAATTGGTGCAACCAATAGGCCTGATGCTGTTGACCCTGCATTAAGGAGGCCTGGACGCTTTGATCGTGAGATAGGTTTAGGCGTTCCGGATGAAAATGCCAGGGTTGAGATCCTTTCAGTGATCACGCGTACCCTTAAACTCGAGGGATCTTTTAATTTTCTTAAAATAGCAAGATCTACTCCTGGCTTTGTTGGTGCAGACTTGGCAGCACTTGCTAACAAGGCTGGTAACCTTGCTATGAAGAGAATTTTGGATGAAAGAAAAGTTGAATTATCTAAAGATTCTATAGAGGTAGATAGTATTGATGAATGGTGGCGGCAACCTTGGTTACCTGAGGAAATGGAGAAGCTCGCTATTAGTATGGCTGATTTTGAGGTGATGAGTTACTCTTCTCTGGTTATACTGTATATTTTCGAAATTTGGCTTGCTTTTATTTGGAAATGTTTATAAAATACATAGACATTCTTAATAAGCTTGTCATTGCTAAATATGCTTTAGTCTGAAGACCAAATGACGTATTTGTCACATCAGCTTGACATTCCTTCTTGGAGATTGAGATTGAAATGTTGTATTGTTCTTTCCATCTTTTGTGGTTTTTATTGTGGGACATGATTATATTTTATATTGACAATTTTGCTGGTTCTGTTGTCTGATTATCCTTCTTGATCTGCATTTATCTATGGTTTACTTTTCAGGAGGCATTGAAAATGATCCAACCCTCTTCTAGAAGGGAGGGATTTTCTGCAATCCCTAATGTTAAATGGGAAGATGTCGGAGGTCTTGACTCTTTGAGGCTGGCATTTGACCGGTATATTGTTAGACGTATAAAATATCCTGAGGAGTACGAGGTAATTGACAAACAATTTGTGTTTCCATAACAGTATTATTAGTCTGTTACAGTAGTTGTCTTCAGTCAGCACGAATGAAAATCAGATTAGTGGAAGGGTCCTTCATAAGGCAGAGGAAGGTTTTTCTCTAGTAAATTCTTCAGGCCAGTCATTGGAAATGGGGACTACTGGATGCATTGGATTTAGTTTAACCATGATCCAAATATTTGTCTTTGTTTAAGGCACGAGTAGGCCAATGAATACTTGAGGTGCGTAGGTGTTGTTAGTACTATCAGCCATCCGTCCTTAGATCCTTGGCCATGTGGCTCTGAAGTTGCAAGTCTTGGGGATTTTCTGCCACTAATGAACTACTAAACAGCACAGCTTCCGTAAGGTGTGGTTGAGTTTAATGTCAATCAGGAATCCTGGATGATGAGTCCTTACTAGTTTGCTGTGTGAAAATTTTGGTCTAGCAATTAAGCCTGAGGGATGCAGCAATTTTATAGTGCGGTTGACAATTAAAAGTTGTTTCCTTGTGGTGGCAATGCCAACATTATATTAGTTTGCCACTCTTTCAGGTTATTGGCCTTTGAATTTTTGCTTAGTGCAAAGTTATACTGCCTCATCCTCTTCCATTGGCTCTTTCTGTTTCCATTTTATTACAATCTCTGTTTGTGATTTGGTTTTCAGGAGTTTGGAGTGGATCTAGAGACGGGGTTTCTGCTTTTTGGGCCTCCTGGTTGTGGCAAAACTCTGATTGCCAAGGCAGTTGCCAATGAAGCAGGAGCTAACTTTATTCACATCAAGGCAAGTTTCTTTAGTTTGCTGATAATCGGTTATCTCATCTTTAATATTTTGGGGAAGTTCTGCATATTCTCTCTTTCATATCTTGCGTGACTTGAAACTCTTTTTTTGACTTTCTTTACTGTTTAGGGCCCTGAGCTATTGAACAAGTATGTTGGAGAAAGTGAGCTGGCAATTCGAACATTGTTTAGCCGTGCTAGGACTTGTGCGCCATGCATACTTTTCTTCGATGAGGTTTGTGAGACTCTCTCATTGTGGCTGTCTAATTTTTTTTCTTTTGAAATTTTTAACTTTGGATAGACATAACTGTCCGTTAGTAAGCTTGGCTTTTCTTATTTCAATCATTGGGAAATTTTTTCCCACAATAGGCACAGTTAAGTTCTACTTGAGGAATCACTGCTCTACTAAAGAGACAAAAAATCTGTCATTTTATCATCCTTAGAAAGATGAGCCCCCTCTTTTGATTCTTTTATTTTTATTTTTATTTTTATTTTTATTTTTATTTTTATTTGGCAGGAGGAGGGGGTAGGGGGTTGAGGGAATGGGTTGGTGTTTCACCATCAAGCTCAATTAATGTTTCACATCAGTCATATCTGAATTGCCTACACTAGGCATTATAACTTTTTGTATGATATGTTTCTTCATGGAAGTTTCTTGAGAACAGGAATGGGAAGGCTCAACCGAGAGGGGTCAATGAGTAATTAGGGAAATGCAGAAGGGATAGAGGGAAGAAAAAATTTGATAGGTTGCTTGATCAGTCTCTGATCAGAATGCATATTCGGGTTTGGTTTTGAGGATGTTTCTTAGTTTGTTGTCTGATGACCAGTTATAACTGACCTGACTGACAGTTGAGAGAGGGCTGGCCTGGCCCCCACTCCTCCTCACCCGCTGTTCTTATCTTTGTGCATGGCTCCGTAGTTCTTCGCTAGCCTTTATGGTGCCTCACGACAAGAAGCCTGTCTACCTCTTTCTCTCTTAAACCTCTTCTTTATCTCTTGCCTTTGTCTTGTACAAGATGTATTTATGAATAATCTGTCGTGAAAAGGCTGTGTATTGTCATTTTTGCCTGTAGTGCCAAAGGAATATTGCTTCTTCAGTGCTGACTGTCAAATGCTGAGAAGGAAAACATTATGGTGTCCTTGGGAGTCCCCCCCCCCCCCCCCCCCAAAACTTGATCTTTGACAAAACTCGTTGAATCTAAACAGAAGTCACAGAACCGATTTACTTCGTGCATCTATTCCATCATTTTACTTGTTGGTTTTTTTTATGGCAATTGGAGGCTGAAACTCATGGATATGCCATCTATCTCCCCAAAGCTAACTGCTTTCTGGCCATGAGACACCGAAGTGAAATAGACGGCGTTGTCATTGTAGCTTAGTCGTCTGAATTCCTTTGGTCGTGCATTTACTTAGTAATGTTATAATTGATACTTTTATCTGCAGGTGGATGCTTTAACAAAGCAGCGGGGAACAGAAGGTGGATGGGTCATTGAGCGACTGTTGAATCAGGTCAGTATCTTGAGGAAAACGAAGGAGTGTCTTTTAGTCTATAACCCATATCTTATCCAGTAAAATAGAATGTGTGCAACTTTCTGTGCAGTTGCTTATAGAGCTAGATGGTGCAGATCATCGACGTGGTGTTTTCGTGATTGGTGCCACAAATAGGTCTGATTTGTAGTTACAGGCTTAGGTTGTCGCCATGTCGAGTACTTAGCTAACTTATCATCGAATTGCATTCTTTTGGCAGAATTGAGGTTATAGACAGTGCTCTTTTGCGTCCTGGAAGGTTCGGAAAACTTCATTATGTTTCCTTGCCAACCGCTGATGAGCGCGGTTTGATTTTGAAAGCCCTAGGTAGGAAGAAGCCTGTTGATGCCGGCGTGGATTTAGATGCCATCGGGCAGATGGAGGCCTGTCAAAATCTAAGTGGCGCTGATCTTGCTGCACTGGTTTGTCTATTTCATTATGCTTCTTTCCTTTTATCATCACCATTTAGTATCATTAGGTTGACAAGCACATAAACTACTCCCCCCCCCCCCCCACGCCTCCTCTTCTCCCCCCCCCCCCCCCTTCTTTCTTTCTCCCCCCTCTCTCGTGTAAGGACAACTTGAACAACATTTTATGCGGGTGGAGATAACTTCAACGTCCACCAATTTCATTTCCAATAATTTTAGGTCAATGAAGCTGCAATGCTTGCTCTCGAAGAGAAGTTGACTTCGTCGGGTCAGCATTCGGATTCTCCATGCACCATAAAGGCAGCTCATTTTGAGCAGGCACTAACTAAAATTTCTCCCTCGGTATCAAAGATGGTTGGTTCTCTCAGTCATCACGCGACTCAAATGCTAGGTTCTTCGAATTTATTTTGATAGGAACTTCTAATTGCCCTTCCATTTTCATCTGAGCAGGACATACGAGTTTATGAGAAATTGGCCAAGGAATTAAATGCGGCGTGAGATGGGGCAGTATTTGGACCTTGTCGGCAGGCAAGTACAGTTTTGATCAATATCGAGTGCAAGGGATTCAATTCTTGTGTAGATTATATTGGAGTTTTTGGGAATTGATAAACTGTGCGATAACTTGAATTGTCGTATATTATTACTCTGACAGTGGAGAAAGTTATCATAATGTTGTCCAAATGAAATATTTTTACTTCGGTGTTGCACCTCATGAATGTCGTCTTCCTTTTCATGCTTTGACTCTTTTATATGACATGGTCCATTCTAAGCTCGAGGGGCACATGCTTCGGAATTATAGCTATGTGGTGGAGTGCTACTGCTGTATATTTTTACTATACTAATTAGTCTGTGAAGACGTGGAGCGCACTGCTTTTTGTCTGCCCATATTCAGCAGCTCTTTTGGGGCAACACCTTTGATTGCTGAACCTGCACGTTGGATTGGCATAGAGGTTCCGTCTATCAGTGTGGTAACTTTGTCAATGTAAATAGTACATGTGCTCTGCTAAATCTCCAGCGGCATGGCAATTGAGCCTCGGCCGCTTCCGTCGAATTGCCCAAATCTGAAAGATGGGCTTTCGAAGAGGAGGTTGTGAGAGCAGATTCGTAAAAACCACCATGACCTCCCACTTTAAGGTACACCACCATCTCCTCTCACTTTCTGGTCGCAGTCGACTAAGTTGTGTCGATCATGATGAATGATTAGTCGAAGTATCACCTGTGCTTAACCAGTATGACACTATCGAGCATCCCATTCATCCTCGCTTAATTGCGATAAAGTATCTCCTGGGTGAAGGTTGGTCCCATTTTTTCTGTATGATAGCATAGCACCTTCTTGTTATTTGTTTTGTGCTCGTGACATTCTAAATTTCGTCAGCTTACTTTTCTCCCCAAGAATTCAACCTCAGAACTAGCTCCCAAGAACCCCGTGCATGATGGGCTGAGCAACCCAGCTACAGTTTGGCTCTGTAGGGAGCCACAAAGGTAGAAAGAAACTGATGTGGTGGTTGCATCTAACGCTTGACCATTGTGCACTGTGCCGCTGACCCCGGTAAGAAACCTTCTCTAAGCGACTCGCTTGTCACCGGGAAAAGCGTCGCGTGTTCTTCTCGAACAACGAATTGCCAGAATCTTCTTTGTCATCTTGTCGCCGAAAGTGGTTTGCATCTGTAAAAACATTGAAAAGTGACATCTTTGTTCAACTATCCTTGTTGGACATTCCTAGGTCTCTTGACCCATAAAGCTTACTGGATCCCTGTTTAGATTTTGAACATGATTTCAAATTGGTAATCGGGTTTCATTCAATTTGTGCATCACTCGACTTTATTTTACTTTAATCAGGTACGCTACTGTTATTGACCGACCACAATGTCGTTTGAATATCTTACCTTGCGGCTTATGCGGCACCGACAAAATGGGTATATGTGACCTTATCTAACTTTTATTGAAGGTGACTAAACTTAAAGTTTGTTTGCTTGATAGAAAACTGTCTACAAAAGTCGTCTTTTTTATGTTTGGATGATGAAAAATTAATCGACCAGTAAAAAACATTTTTCATGGACTAACAATAACATTAGATTAGGGAAAATGAATTTCCTTACTAATGAGAAGAAAATAAGTTCGATAAAAAAAATTTAAATAAAAATGAAAATTAATCATTTATCTTGAAGTTGAAATTATTTTCATTTATTGTGGAATTTTGAATGGAATAAACCGCATAAGAAGAGAGTAAGTCAGCTTTTTCTTTTTTTATTTTAAAAAACACAGAAAAACGAGATATATATAATGACATATCAAATGTCAATATTTGTGTATGGTATTCACTTTGGTACTAATATTTTTTTATCACTTGAGTGTTAATTTTTAAAAAAAATAGTTATTTCATTGCCACCTCTATTGAGTTTTACTGAATATCTTACGTGATATCATCGTGACTTGCTGAATGATCCTAATCAACAATAAAAATAGCTCAAAATTAGTAAAAAATTTCATGTAATATTAAAAAAAAATAAAAACAATTAAAAATAAAAAATAATAATAACCTGAAAAAACTAATTTGAAAAAAAAGAAGAAGAAGAAGAAGTTGAAAGCCCTCGCGGCCGCAGAAATTGCAGAAAAAACACAAAGAAGTGGTGCCAAACCTGGTAAAATACAGTCCCCATAGATCAATTTGCCCTCAATGAAGACCGTATTAACCTGGCAATCCCACCCCGAACTCTGCTTCTTCGACATACTTGAAGAACCTCCTCTCACCCACATCGAAAGCCTCCAGTCCGATAACAAACCGCAGACCCAATCCGACCACAAAGTGCAGCAATTCTTCTCCACTTTACCAAAAAATAATTGTAATAATTCCAGTTCACCAAGTACCTCGATGATGGCAAAATCCGCATCGAATCGTGAACGCTGAGCTTGCCAGGCCATCATCCCGTGAGGGTGCTCGGCGAAGTGGAGAGCAAGTCCCAGTGATCGAAATCGGCGTAGGAATCGTACTCCTTTCCTCATCGCCGAACTTCCGAGGCCGTCGCTGCTTCGCAAGGAGAAGTTTGGGGGTCGCAAGGCGAATTCCTAAGGATCACCGCGATGTCGCGAGTGGCCATTTCAATTTTTTTTATTATTATTATAATAACGCTCAGATCTACAAGGCCGGGCCTTAGCCTCGGTGAGGTACCCCCTCGACCACCTCCCATCCTCACCGGTCATTGCCGACGATGGTGGGCCGGCGACGCCGCCTTTGCAACTTCTTTATAATTTTATATTTATTTTTAGTTTATTTTTCTATTTCATTTTAGTTTTTTTAAAAAAAAAATTAAGTTATTTTTAAGTTTAAAAGTCCATGTGGATGCCATTTGGACGCCACGTAGCCTGATTTTTTTTTTTAAATTACCATGTAATTAGTTGGCCAGAATTTTTTGCCGGTAATACTAAAATGATTATTTTTTTCTACAATTTGGTACTTAAGTGAGCCGACAAAAAAATATTAGCACTAAAATAAACGTCGTATGTAAATATTGACACTTGAGATGTCTTTTTGTCAATATATATCTAACACATTGAAACTAGATGCACGTGTAAAAAGGACGATTCCCTTTCAATTATAGTCCCGAGTATTGCATATTTATTATTTCTTTTAGTCATGTAATTACTTTAATTTCTTCGCTTTAAACTTGCACATATTTTACTCTCAATAAACCAATTATACTACTCGATCTTGGTAGAATGTTAGCAAGTTGAAATTCATATAAATTGTATTCACGTAAAAGATGCGTGTTTATGTACTTAAAGATCACTTCTGTTAATTGTGTGGTAGTTTTGAACGGAAGAAAATAGTTTATCTAGACGTAAAATTAGTGAAGTTGGGTCTATTGTGAAAGACCGTGTTAGTTATCTTGAAGATATTAATTATTTTCGAATTCAGCTCATATAATATCGTTATTCATATAAATCTAATTCGATACAAAATATGCATTATTATCATACTTTTTTTATATGCTATCGTCTTTCTCGATTTTTTATAATTTATATATGTAGTAGATACCGTCTAATTCCGAAACAAGAAGGCATGAGATTTTACTCTAGAAACTAGGCTATCGTCACGTTTGATATTCAATCAATCAATTTTTAGCGGACGGCGATACTGTTGCCATTTAATAATTTCTCGATTAATTTTAATTATAGATATCCGTTAGCAATCTTCATACGCTGTCTATCGCACCAGATCTTGATGCATACCTTTTCTTGATATACTCTAATTCAATGGCTCCTCAAAATCCTACTCATGTTTGATCTCTTTCCGTTCTCTCGCCTCGGGCCACCGCGCCTCGCCACCATCGTCCGCCGCGCTCGGCCGGCATCCATTCCTAGGGATTGCATTAAGTCTAGGAGACATTGGATCAAGTACACTGACATAATCAAACTTTTTAGTCCGTGGCCTTCCCAATCCAACGGCTGTGATGAAAGATACCGTGAATGGTACATAATCTCCCACCCACTATAGACAATCATTACACCATAGAACGTGAGCCTACGGTTCTCCTACACTCCCCCTTTTTTTTTCTTTCTTTTTTTGTGGTTTATTTTTATTTCTTTGCTACAGTTATTATAGACGTTGGATCAAGCGGATTGAAATAATCCAGACCTTTTCTTTAGTCCCCTCCCCTCCCGGATCCAACGGCTGCGACGAAAGATGCCGATGACCGTCTGATCTCCTCCCGCCCGTAGACGATCACCGCACCAGCTCCTTCGCGTTGGGGGTTTTATAAACGTTGTGTCAGGACTTAAGAATGTCCACCGCACGACATCCGGAGTGCGGGTCCCACCAACGGTGGCCACCGTGCCACGGTTATTACCTGCTGTGATTTTCTTACCGCGTCCAAAAAGTTACCAACTTTTGCTCCAGAGCCCAGCAATTACAAAAAGGAAAAAAAAAAGAGCTTACTTCTCTTTTTTTTTCTTTTTTATAAATTAATCTTTCACGAAATGCAACCTTTAATAAGAAGATAATTCTTGTTTTACTTTATATTAAAGCGAACAAGATAATATTGTGATTTTTTTAATTTACCTTAACTTGTTAAAATTAATTTAAAATAATAATTTCAATCAAAACGATGTCATTCTGACCACATCATTGCCACGTAGAAGAGAGAAAATATTTTTAAAAAACCACATCATTAATTTTTCGTTAGCCACATCGGGCAAAATTAACGGAAGTATTCAATTGTATTAATTTGATAAGTTTTAGGATTTGATTATATTTTTGTGATAAGTTTTAGGATGTCTAGCGAATAATATATATATTTATTCTTTAACATTTTTTTAACAGAAAATTGTGATAAGAAAACATGAATACTGAAAAAGAAAAAAAGTCAAAAGACAAAAGAAAATGAAAATGAAAAGGCAAGAGTGACGTAGTGGGGCCACATCGGCATCTTCGGTTCGAATGCTTGAATCCGAGGGGGGGGGATTACGTGTAGCTGTTGGCTCTTAACTACCCATTTAACTCCAACTAATTTTAATTCTATTATCCTTGTCTTAATTTCTTCGAACTTTACTACCGCAACCCTAAAACAATTCACTCCCTTGTCCGTTCACACATGTGTTTATGTATACATTCTATTCTTATATGATTTTGTGAAAAGTAAATAATCTCTCTTCCTCTCAAATTCTCAACCTTTTACTTTCCCTTTTCTCCCACCACAGTGCACCCGAGTTTTTCTTTGGTTTGTTGATCTGCTCTTTCCGCTTGTTGGGGCTTGATCTTTTGCCTCTGGAGCATGTCCACAGAGGGAGTGTGAGCGAAAGGAGTGATTTTTGGTCGGAATTCTCAATGGGTCTTGAGTCGGAGAGATGGGAAAGGCGAGACTGTGTTGCGTCTTTTGTGCTTTGAGGTCCGGTGCTTTTGATGCTATGTGATTTTCGCGGCTGGGGTCGTGGGTGGGCGATTCGGGGTCGGTCGGTTTGGTTGTTTTGTGTTGTGCAGTGGTGGGCATTTTGATTTGATATGGGGGGGTGTTTCCCTTGTTTTGGATCATCCAAGGGCAAGGAAGGGAGTGGACTGAAGGAAGCGAACAAGAAGGATTCAGCTAAGGAAGCCTCAGCTCCTCACTCTCATCATGCGAGCAGAGTCGGCTCAGGTAAAGAAAGGTCTTCCTTTTTGGGTGTTTCTATGTAATTCATGAGTAATTTTTTAGTCTTCTTCTGGATTTGCTTGATCAATGGGTGTTGGTTCTCGCCCTTTCTGTCGTCGTTCTATTTTTCCTGCTTGGGCTAATTGAGGTTTTGATGCTAGTTCTAATTTGATTGGATGCATTCATGGTTCTTTTTCAGGGAATTGGGGTTCCTTCGTTTCTTGACTGTTTCAGTTGCCCGGGGCTATTGATTGATTTTGAGATCTGCCAATGGTTATTGGAGTTCCTGACGTTTGGTTTCAGTGGATAATTTTCTGAGTTTTGTACTTATGAGCTAAGGGAGAGGCATAGGCTAGTCAATGCTGTATGAGTGCAATTTTAAACTTTTCAAGTCGAATCATTAAGAAGTTAAACTGATTGCCCTTAAACGAAATGTTTTTTTCTCTTTTCTTAGAGGCGTGTCAAGGTAGCGTTTGAGCTCGCTAATGCAGTTTCCTGTGATGAGTGCCAAACTATATAGTAATGGATTTTCTGTGCAGGGTTAAGGTCCAGATAGTCTAGTGTCGGGTATTATTCTCGTCCAGCTGTGTTTTGGCGGCTAAGATTAAATCTGGTGTCCTGGGAAAATATATTGACAGGCATCTTTTGATATTGGACTTAAGGAGATCCTTTGTGCTGACTATTTACTAAGCTTTAACAACAGTTACCCTTGTGGGCTGTAGGGCATCCTTAGATTTGGGTGTGATGCTTTGTAATTTGAGTATTGGGTGTGCAATTGTGTCCGACTGTATGCAACCTACATCTGATAAGGAAGCTCACTTTTGTTATGAGACATGCTCTTTCTTGATTGTTTAGTTCATATGATTTACGTAACATGTTTATTTAGATGCCATATTTATTGAAAGGATGACTTTTTACTGAATTTCCCTCAACTTGCCTGGTTTTAATGACCTAAATTTTTTTGTAGATAAAACAAAATTTCGAAATGGTTCTGACCACAAAAAGGAAGTACCAATGCCAATGGATGGACCAACAGCTCATATTGCTGCGCAAACATTTACCTTTCGAGAGCTTGCTTCTGCAACAAAAAATTTTAGACCAGAATGTCTATTGGGTGAAGGAGGATTTGGTCGTGTCTATAAAGGCCGACTAGAGAGTTCAGGCCAGGTTAATTTTGCCTATTTGTGCCCGATTCTTTTGTAGACTGTCATAATAATTTTTTGTCCTGTTCTGTAATAGGAAGTGCAAAAAGATAATTCCACCAGCAGTTATGATGATAACATTACATATTCTATTTACCAAGTAAATTCATTTCAAAAACAGGATTCATATCTACAATCCCATTTGGGGGCTGCTTCTATAAAAGGGTTACACTGGCATGTTCATGTTAACAATCCTGAGTTTTTCCCACTTGACTTGCAACTACAATTTTTGCTTAATTTTGGTACTTGGCAGCTGTAAATGGTTGATAGAATGCATAAATTCTCAGATAAAGTTCTCTGATAACCTAGTCCTCTCTCTCTCTCTCTCTCTCTCTCTCTCTCTAGTGGTGATCTTTTTTTTGCGCTGAAATACATTTTCAGGTAGTTGCTGTTAAGCAGCTTGACCGAAATGGCCTTCAAGGAAATAGAGAATTTTTGGTAGAGGTTCTTATGCTCAGCCTATTGCACCACCCAAATCTTGTCAACTTGATTGGTTATTGTGCTGATGGGGACCAACGCCTCCTTGTTTACGAGTTTATGCCACTAGGATCATTGGAGGATCACCTGCATGGTATGGCTATGCTAAATCACTTATGGCATTTCTATGTTACATAAATGGAAGTTCCTTATTGTGCTCCTTGGTATGTCTATGGTGCTTAAATAGGGTAGAATCACGAAGGTGAAAAGGTTGCCTGAATCCAGCTAGTTGTAAAAATAAAGTACTATTGCTGCAGACTAGTTAAATGGGTAGAGTATAAATGAGTATTTGTTTGTGAGTTATCGGTAAAAATTTGTAAGAAAATAATATGAACTGCTCATTATCAGAAAAGTCTCATTTCCATGGTTCTTGATAAAAGTTGAATAGAATTCTTTTTCTTCAAGTGTTCCTTAGTAATAACCTGGGGATGGTTTGTTTTTGGTGATACGATCAAGAAATTTGAGAAGCATGCATTAACCCTACCAAAATCCCCCCGTTGTGGTTTCTGTACCTTTTGTTTTTTGTAGTATCCTCTTTCTTCTTAGCATTCATCCACATGTATTCTTCTAGAAACTCTTTTTTGAAACATCTGGATGTGAAGGAGAGTCAACAATTGTATCTTAGATCTTTCTTCTGGAGCATCTGGTAATATAGGAACAATATGAGGATAGGTAAACCAAACTTCATAAGTAGAGCATTGAGGGGATGCTAACACAACAACTTTCATTGCTGTTAAATCTTAAAACACTTTAATGCCAAGTATTGGGTCGAGGGGCATGAGCGGCAACTTGAATTTGTGGTGTCAAACCAATTAGAACTTGTGAATAGTGACATGAGCTCCAGAGAATCCGAAAATATATAATTTACTTTGCTTGTTTCTTTGTTTATCTTTTTACTTGTTTGTCGGTGTTCTCGAATTGGGCCAAAATGGAAAGACGCATTAATAGATGAAGTTGGATCCATCTCATTAGTCTTTGTGAATTGTTCTAGATAAGGATGAGATGATATGGAATCTTTCATCAGTAGGCATCTTGGATCTCAAAAGATGGAAATAAATCTGACAAGACATTTCTATTGGCTCAGGGTACAATGCTCAAACAAAGTCAATTTTTGGTTTAGCATTTGTTGTAAACGTTTCCGTAAGTCGAAGATTTCTTCTGTAAATTCAACATATCCAGAACTTTTGTATGCTTTATTAGAGTAACATCTTAGTGAAACCAATCTACGAGATGAAATGCATAATGCTATTCAAAAGTTATGGATAGAGAGGTGGTTAAGATATGAATGAGTAGACTTGGATGGAAAGAAAACATAAAAAGAAAATGCACGAGCAGAGTTGGAGAAAGGACGAGCGAAAAAATTGCTTACCCTGAACTGGTGATGTAGTTCACGCTGCAACACATCAGTGGTTGTTGCTGTGTTTGACCTTCCCCTTCAAGCAATAGACATTGCATAGAGTTAGAGCTGGTGATGATACCTAGAAGTGTAGCAGTGGCATCATAACTGTTTGCTGATCACACAGTTCCTTGTGCATTTTTTGTTTTGTGAATGATGGTACCGTATCAACAACATCGCAATTGAGGGTTCTATATTTGGTAGCAGCTGTGGGCTGCTGCCTCTAGCATGTTAGTAGCCGGGGAAGTTGATATTACACCAGAACAGAATACATAACTGCTGAAATTTTTTCAAGGAATAAAGTCTGGTGAGTTTGTTCCTTGAGCAATACATTTTGCATGTTTGTATTGGAGCTGATGAATATCAAAAGGCATTCAGTAATTTGTAAATGTGGTTCTTTGAATATAACAAATCTTCCTTTTTGAGTGCTTATTTGAAAGACTTGTCTGAACCGTAGCCTCCTTCTGTCTCTAGATCTATGCTGTTGCCTCGTTTTTCTTTGTCTTCATGAGCGAAAGGGTGGTCTTGGGGGTTTGAAGTTGTTCAACGATGTTCAAGTTTATCCCATGTTATGTAAGGGGAGTAATGAAATAAATAAAGTGAGATTGTTTCGACATTTTCTAATTGAGTTACCAGCATTTAAAACAACTTTAGCATTATACTGATGAGGAATGAAAGACTAGTTTTTTAATTGATTGCGTGGTGATTCAGTTTAGGTTGTCTTGCTCGTTCTTGTGGAGAATGAGGAGCGGACATTTCCAAAGCAGCATGCTCCAGGAGGGGGTTCTGCTGGGAACTTACTCTTGGACGAGCTTTTCCTTATGGAAAGCAAGTGGGAAGTGCCTTGGGTGATTGGGGGAGGACTCCAATTAAAGAAATAATGTTTGAGAACCCGCACTCAGTGCCAAAGCTTCTCCCTTAGTTGACTTTAGATCACCATCCTACTGTTTTGAAAGTGAGAGGAATCAGGTGGGCCTTCTCTAGGAGAGGGTCCTGTTAGGAATTTGCTCTTGGATGAGCTTTTCGTGATGGAAAGTAAATGGGAAGTGCTTTGGGTGATTGGGGGAAGACTTCAACTAAACGAATAAAGTTTTAAGAACCCGGAACTCAGTGCCAAAGCTTCTCCCTCGGTCGACTTTAGGTCACCATCTATAGTTTTCATAATGAGACGTATTAGGTGGGCACACCTCGTTTAGGTTGAAAAATCTGTCTAAAAGTAGAAGACTTAGAAGAGGTAGTTAATAATAGCTGGAAGAATATTTCTGCAAGGGGATATTCCAGTTTACTCTTTTCTCAAAGCTTAAGGGGATTAAATATGTCTGAAAGCAGTGGGGTTATTAGAAAATGGGAAACGGTGGAAGCCAAATTAACCAGACAATTTAAGAGGTTGAAAAGCTTGGCATAAAGGGGCTGCAATGGCTTTAACGGAGGTGGAGAGATATAGGAGATCAATTGATGAATCTGAAATGCCATTGATCAACATTTTTTGTTTTTTGGCTACAAGCATTTAGCAACCTTCCACTATGGTTTTTGAAAGCAAGGTGTCTTCATTTTGTGGTGAGTGGTTTGAAAGACTTGCCAAGTCAGTTTGAATCCCACTGCAAGCTCACCTGTTTCTTCTGCCAAAAACCTTTATATTCTGCCAGGAGATAGACCAATACAAGGTTCATTCTTGATAGATATTACCATGGTAATTGGAACTGAACATATTTGAACCACAGTGATTGGTAGAATGCATTTATTGTCACACCTAGCCTTATTGAAGAGTCATAACCGTCCTTATGGAAGTGTATCAAATAGAAAAACACATGAAAGATATCAAATCTCGCAAATCATCGTTAGAACTTTTGTGGTTTGCTTCAAGTGTTTTCATCGACCCGGTGATCTCATATTTCTCTGGTTTAAACACTGGGTGGTGTTTCTCTCAAAGTGTTATTTTTTTATATAAGACATCAGGCTGTCATTTGGAATATTTTGTCAAAATGACAAGGCAATCCTGTTAACACTGGAGTATCAGTTTGGTGAAAATGTATGTTCAACTTAATTTTCCATTGCTAATAGTTAATACTAGGCATGCTGTAGACACCAAATGACTCTTTGGAAAAAAGAACGCATGCTTAAAGTGCATTTGTTTAGGCATAAATTATTGTTCATTATGAAAACGATTATCATTGACTAAATTTTTTAAATGACAAACAATCATTTTAGAAAAATATTTTTTAAATAATTACTTTTCCGTGAAAGAAATGCACCCTTTAGCTTTTGCACGATTTTCTCATCCATCTTGACTCTGTTGTTGGAGTACAAGATAGAAATCAGATGCCTGATTTAAGTGCTTTGTTTAAACTTTTATCACCAAACAACAGATTAAAGTACAAAGCTTTCTCTGTAGAAAGCTTTCTCCCATGAAACCTAAACTAGAAATGTTAGTTATTTCCAGATTGTGAAGGTTTATGCATCATACTTCTGGTTTTTCTTTGGTTACTTTAAAAAGATCTATCTCTACACCTTCATGCTTACTGTAGAGATCTTTTTATTTAACATGGATGGCTCTTCTTTTGTGCACTTACGATTGACTTTCTGTTTGTTCTCTTAGAATAGTCCATCAGTATCTCATTGTCGCATTCTCTAACATGTTTTAAAGCTTTGACACCATTATCCTTCATAGGGAGAATTGAAAAATGAGAATCATGACTGAAGCCCTGCAAAATGATATGGTAGGATAGTGTATGAGACTGTACCATAGATTGGTGGTCGTACCAGAGCATTGTATAGAGCTTTTCCATCAAGCAACATTGCTTGAAGGGCTGTCAAGCTGATGCTGGCCATTTTTGGCATTGTAGTGATAGCAAGGAAGGATATTGTATCTTGATTTACCAGTTTGAATATCTGAACATCTATGGCTACTTTGTTTGGAAGTCAGAACCCTGTATTGACAACTTTAATAACTAGGTGATCCAGTGGGCTGTTTTTACTCATTCAATATAGATTGGTCGGCTAGGTAGGTCGCCGGTTTTCATCAACTAGCAAGTCGTCTTCCTGCTCACATGTTTTCCAAGTAACAAATGCCTCGGCTAATCCATGAAAAGACTTATCTTTTAGCTTTAAGCCGTACAACAAGGAGATTAAGATGACTTGCTGATATCTTTAACATTGACTGATAGCGAAAGTATTGACTTTTTGATAGACGATATCCATGAGGACAAAATATCTTTAAGTGGCCCTTTGAAAGGTTTTATTTGTCGTAACAACTCTGCAAAGACTTGTTATTCTTAGAAGCGATATAAGCAAATGCAAATCAGAAAATGCTGAATGCTTGAAATGGGGTAGTTCATGCACCGCAAGGAGAGGTGGACACAATGCCATCATCCTCCAAGGGAGATGGACATGGTTCTTGTGTTTTCTGTTTTTATGGATAATGGCATTTCAGTGACTTGCTTCTATTCAAATAATACACAGTATGCAAATGTTTGAGGCCATTTGATTGCCATTTAAATTGTCATTTTAGATCTTGCTCCGGATAAGGAGCCTCTGGACTGGAACACAAGGATGAAGATAGCAGCTGGAGCAGCCAAGGGCTTGGAGTATTTACACGACAAAGCAAATCCTCCAGTTATATACAGAGACCTAAAATCCTCCAACATCCTTCTTGACGAGGGTTTTGACCCTAAATTATCAGATTTCGGGCTTGCGAAGCTCGGGCCTGTCGGTGACAAAACTCATGTCTCGACGCGTGTTATGGGGACATATGGTTATTGTGCTCCTGAATATGCAATGACCGGCCAACTAACTCTTAAATCTGATGTCTACAGCTTTGGAGTTGTCTTTCTTGAACTCATCACTGGGCGCAAGGCAATTGACAACTCTAGGGCTCCTGGGGAGCATAATCTTGTGGCATGGGTAGGTTATTCATATATTTCTGAATTTTTTGTTGTGCACCCTACAAGAAACAGTCGTTGTTTGTGGATTTTTTTCAATGGAACAATACAACCTGAGAATTCTCTCTTCTAATATGACGTGGTTTGTAGGCTCGGCCACTCTTCAAAGACCGTAGAAAGTTCCCCAAAATGGCCGACCCTCTACTGCAAGGGCGGTACCCAATGCGTGGACTTTACCAAGCTCTAGCGGTTGCCGCAATGTGCCTACAAGAACAGGCAGCCACGAGGCCTTTGATAGGAGACGTAGTGACAGCTCTTACATATTTGGCCTCCCAAACTTACGATCCAAGCTCAGCTTCTGCCCAAAGCAATCGTGTGGGTCCTTCTACTCCAAGGACTAAAGATGACCGAAGGGGCACAGCTGACGGTTTGGATAGCCCGGATGGGTATCGTGGTTCCCCTTCCACTCAGAGGAATTCGCCTGATTTCAGGAAGAGAGACCAAGGAAGGCAATTGACTAGTGGAGCTGAGCTGGGTCGCAGTGAAACCAGTGGTGGATCTGGGAGGAAGTGGGGTCTAGATGACCCCGAGCGGGTGGACTCCCCTGGGAGTGCTGGCCGAGGGAGAGAGACTCCAAGGAACCGTGACCTTGACAGAGAACGTGCAGTTGCGGAAGCCAAAGTATGGGGGGAGAACTGGAGGGAGAGAAAGCGTGCAGGTGCAGTGGGTAGCTTCGATTCCACAAACGAGTAGACACTCCGAAACTCAGTGCAAGACGGTCATGTTGGCTTTATTTGATCATGAGAAGGCTGCTTCTGGTTGAAACTAAGGGTTATGAATAAGGGGTTCAGTGTGTCCGACTTTGATGCTGCTTGTCCTTTTTTCTGTCGATTCTTAAAGTTAGAGCATCCACATTGTTATGTGAAGGTACAGGAAGAAAAACAGTTAAAACAAAAAAAAAAAAGGAGAGGGTTTTGGTATGTTGGAAGTATGTCGCTGCCGTTATGTCCTTTCTAGCCCGTATGCCTCAGGATTTATAAGTTCCTTCATATGTAAGTAGGATTTCCAGTTATTGCTGAAAAAGGAGAGGGGAGAATGTCTCATTTTTGCTCCCATTGAACGTGTTCTTTACATGATAGCAGCTGGTGTGTTATTCACAATTGCTGCAATCCTTTTGCCAATTTGTTCTCTCTCTCTCTCTCTCTCTCTCTCTCTCTCTCTCTCACATCTTATAGCACTAAGCAGGCTTGCTTCTCTCTTTTCTTTCTTCTGTTGTCGTAAGCACGTGAATCTACTGCAAACCTTTATACTAATGATCATTTTAGGGAAGAATTTTGTAAGTTGCGCGTATTTCCACTGAACAAACGATCAGTAAGGGTGAACCCACAGGGCACCAGACCAATCCCGGAAAAGAACATGGCTTTGCATCGTAGGCGACGACAAATGCTACTGCGTTCCCGCTAAGAAACGGTAGTTGAATAAAGCTCCACTGCACGGAAGCAGTTACAAGGGTCAAAATATGCAGCTGTTTTGGAGCTGGCATTCATCGTTGGTCTACGACTTCGAAGGAACTACCATACTTAATAGCATTTTGTCCAGCTGCCATATAACTACTATCCTTAACCTTCCACTGCAAATTTAAAAACCAGTAGTAGAGGGTCGCAATGAGGGAATGCAACATTAACGCCGGATAACTGTTCTCTGCCAAATTCCTTCATTTCCTCCTCTTTCCCTGCGAAAGAGCAATTGTTAGCTTCTGAGTGTCAGTGACGGGGGTTCCAATTACTGCTACACAATATGTTCGGAAATAGCAATGAACGGTGAAAAAGGGTAATTACCGAGCTGAGGTAGTCATCCATGGATGATTGCTTGCGCTTCCTTAGAGAACTTGGGCTCTCGTTGGCCTGCCTAGATACGGCTCGTTTTGATGGCGTCATGCTCTGAGACTAAAAATCAAGAAAACAAATTGTTAGTCAATGGATGACACACTTGTTCCATCTAAAGCAACAGCACATTGAAAGTAAGTTATGCCAGAGGGTCATTATCAGTTTCATGAGGAAAATCAACCTTGGCAAGCTTCTTCTCTTTACGAGCTTGTCTCTCCCTCTCATCATATTCTTGATTTTCCTTCTCCACCAACCGAATGAGTGTGTCACACCTCCGAGCAAGCTCCTGAGTTGTGCGAGATTTCACAAACCAATCAAACCGAAATAAAGGTGACGTGCGAAAAGCTGCTTTCAGCTCATCCCAGTTTCCATACCCAAGCTTGTGTACCATGCATATCTGTGACAGTGAACCAGCAAGATCATAAAAAGGTTAAATAGGATCTAATACTTTTGGGAAGAAACTCTTTGGTGGTGACTTGGCCCTAAAAACAAATGGGATAACATTCAGACCATGAACCGATCGCATTCTTCATTGTACAATTTTCCTTTGTTCTGACCATACTGAATCTTCAATTCCAGCCATGGATTCTTGTAGCGGTCCAATTTCTTTCCAATAGCTTTCATGATCTCGTCTTTTCGAGATATCCTAGCCTCTCCGCGTTCAATATTTTTTATAATTCTATCATAATCTGCAAAGGAACCAGAAGCTATCAATACGAACTCAAAAGCAAGAGGACGCACGTAAATAATTTCATTATGTCTCTGACCAGTCAAAACACAAATCTGGTCCCATTAAACCACACGAGAATTTATCTTCTGAAAGCGAGAGTTAGTGTGTAGTATTAGTTCAGCCAAACGAGACAATTCATAGTAAACCCCAAATGGTTTCCAGTAATATTTAACATGTCACCGTCAATTAACTTGTGCAACAGAAGTTTTTGCAGAGTTGTAACAGAGATTTCCTCAGCAAAATAAAGAAATGAAGAAAGAGCTTTTGGTGAACAAAGAACCACAATGTCTACATCCCAACTGCTGCGATTATGATGTTTCTTCCACAGTTTCGGAAGTCCACTGTTCAACGGACAATAAACCACAATATGGCCCCAACGTGTCAAGACATTTCATATTATCCACGTTAGCCACTCAAGTCCACAATGGAAGAAATTGCCAGAGTTGGATACTCACCATTCAATTCCTTGTATCTTTCTTTGAATACCTTTGCATATCTTTCAACTTCCTCCTCTGTTTTACCTTCCATCTCAGAAGCAATACTCTTGATGTCATTCCGGCCATACTTTTCACAAGCTCTGATGAAGGTATTAAAGTCTCTTCTACTCCATGTCGAAAACCCCTAAATATTACCAGTAGTATGATATTAAGAAAGGCTCAACAGGAACATTATCCCATTAAACAAATATACACACTCAGGCAAGTACCTCTTCCAATAACCTCTCCTTTTCTTCCAGCTCTTCAGCTGTCAATGGATCTCCTACATCTGAAATTAAAATGCTCGGTTAGCATATGACAAGTTCCTTGATCAGAGAAGCTAATGTGCAGTAGAAGTACCTTCAGTCTCATCCACATCTATTGCATCTTTCATTTGATTCTTCTGATGTGCTTGCTGCAAAATTGAATGTAAACAAACTAGTCAAGATTCGAGAACAGCTTCAAGCTGGACAGGTTAAAGGTAACAGAAAATGTTAAATCAATTATACCCACCATGAGATAGCGTACTTCCTTTTCATATAGCTCACTCAGCCTTTGTGTGTTAAAAAACTGGAAGTCATGCCTGCATCAGAAAATAAAAGCAAAAGATTATTACAGAATGTCAGAACATAGTCCTCGGTCCAAAGAGATGGCAGCTTGAGAAACTCTTACAGTTGAGGCATGCGAGGAATTCGAGGCTCTTTGGGTTTTGCAGGTCCACCCTGCCGCATTGTTTGCTTAAAGTACTCAGATTCCGAGTAGCTAATTCAGGAAAAGAAGCCATCATGTGATATGGTAAGGTGTGAAGGGAAAAAAATTTAGATGCACAGCAAACTTAAAGAAAAAGCAGTACTTGCGCTTTCGCTCTCTTTTTGGAGGTTCAATCCAGTTTTCGCTGACGATTTTCTTAAAGTCAAACTTATTCTCCTCCTGCATTAAGAAGCATCCAATTTAAGCCACCTAAACTACACAGATATGCCTGATGCAGATGCCACATCTCATTACTTAGTATAGACCAAGGACCATTGGATCTATTATACCTTCTCATCATCAAAATCATAGAGCTCAGCAGCTGCAGTGAAACAAGGTAGATGTGAGCAACTTTGGGATTGAACTGATAAAATATTTTGAAGTATCAGTATACTCACTGTCATCCATCTTAAATTTGATCGCATCCTCTGTAAATTTCTTCATCTTGGCATCAAGCTCAGCCGTTGCCTCTTCTCCCTTGGCTATAATTCTGTCAATATCCTCATCTGTAATAGTGCTATCCTTAGAACTGAAAACCATTTCTGCACCGAATCTAACCATTTGAAGCAGCTCATCTTTATTGACAGCTGCATAGAGCAAGGTACCAAAAGATATCAGTGACGCAATTTAGAAACCACCCAAATACTGAATGTACTAATTAAGCAACAGCTCACTTTTCTGCTCAGCTAATCGTCCTTGCTGAATCACCAAGGCATCAAGGGCAAGCTTTTTGTAGGCCCTCTCAATCACTTTCTCCTCGATAGTGTACTATCTCACAAATAGTTACCATGTATTTAATACCAGAACAATTAGAAATAACTTCCTTCAGAGTAATAGGGACAAGCAACACAAACCTCTGTGCAAAATCTAAACACTTGAACTTCCTTTTTCTGACCAATTCTGTGCGCACGATCCTGTGCTTGCAAATCGACCTGTGGATTCCTGAAAGAATGCTCATACTATTAGCCAAGAGAGAAATAAAAAGAAAAAGAGGACACGATAGCTCAACTAAAACTCAGAGTTAAAGACCAACCAGTCACTATCATAGAGAATGACAACATCTGCAGTAGCGAGATTAATACCAAGACCACCAGCTCTTGTGGACAACAAGAATACAAACTTCTCACTTCCTGGCTTATTGAAAGCGTCAATGGAAGCATCACGTTCTTCTCCACCTGTATTACCATCAATTCGACAATACAGGTACCCACGAAACATCAAGTAATCCTCAAGAATGTCCAGCAACCTTGTCATCTGATTTGGAACCAAGCCATCCACCAGGGTAGACAATCAATCACATCGTACATGACGTTCAAAAGAGAAGAACGCAAATACAAACATATCCCTATTACACAACACTCATGAGAGAAAAAATGTTTAAAAAATCACTTTACCTGTGAAAAAATAAGGACCCTCGAATCACGTTCTTTTAATTTTGGGAGCAACTTATCCAAGAGAACCATTTTACCTGCAATTGAAATTAATACACAAGGACATCAGCCATTATCTGATATGGAGGCACCACAAACTCCACATCAAACAGAATCTTACCTGCATTGATTATCAGATGATCTCCAGTCGTATAAGGAGGGCCCGGTTCAGCACCTTGAAAAAGGTACGGATGATTGCAGCATTTACGCAACTGCATTGCTATATTCAAAAGACGTTTTCTTTCTCCACCAGCATTAACAACTTCTAAATCTTTCTGCAGTAAAGCTCTGTAATAATTTTTTTGCATCTGAGACATGCCAACTTTCAAGATTGTTTCCTTCTTAGGAGGCAAACCTTTCTCTACATCAGACTTCAACCTTCGGAGGAGAAAGGGCCGGAGAACCTTAATTTAGAGAAATGAAAATGTGAGAAATCATACGAAGACATCAAATTGTTCCAGAAAGAGGTTTCAGGCCTACCTTATGAAGTTGTTGAACAACTTCCTGCTGATCATTTTCACCAGAAATTTGAAACCATTCATCAAAAGTTTCTGCCGAACTGAATATTTCTGGAAGCAGAAAGTTCAGAAGAGACCACAGTTCATGGAGATTGTTCTGTAGAAAAAGAGCAACAGCAGCATCCTTAGGAACAGTACTTTATCAAAATTTGAAAAAAGAAAACCCCGTGCAAAAGAACCAATCTTTGTAGAAATGTTGAGCAGATTCAAGGGATAAACTCTAGTAAAATCTTCTCAACATACTACAGAGGAAGAACTAAAATTTGACTAAGAATTGATAGTTTCTATGACATGGATGTCTTAAAGTTAAAACCCATATTTCCTCATCACAGTAAATTGACTTGTAGACAGAAAGGGAGTAGTGACCCATATTTCCACAATGAAATTATTCATCCGATGGCACTTTTGCTATGAATTAGACATATACAATGTACCAATCAAGTTAGCACCTTCTCATAGAGTGCAGCCTCTAATTAAACAATATAGAGATGACCGTGAGGTCAATTATAAAAAGCAATTTCTCAGAGCTTCCAAAGCCAAGGTAAAGAATGTACCTGAAGCGGTGTACCAGTGATGAGAAGACGATAGTTGGTATTATACAACCTCATCGTCTTTGAAAGTAGAGAATTTTCGTTCTTGATCCTGTGGGCTTCATCAATTATAATATACCGCCAGCTAAATCGGCGCAAGGCAGACTTCTCTTTGATTGCCATCTCAAAACTGGTAACACATACATCAAACTTCCCAGCAACCAATAGTTCATCACGTATATACCTCTGCAGCAGTAGAAAAGTGCCGCATTAATTACTCTTCTTGGCATTTGTATGCACCATAAAAGAGAGCAACAGTGAATGAAAGCTATACCCGTTCTTCTGGATTTCCAAGGAACTTTACAGCACGGAGAACAGGGCAAAAGCGGCGAATTTCATTCATCCAGTTACCCAGAGTTGACTTTGGAGCAACAACCATGTGAGGACCAGTAATTCCTCTGAACTCGTGCAGATAGCCCAGTAACGAGATAGTTTGCAGCGTCTTTCCAAGACCCTGAAACCAGCCAATGTTAGATTGTATAACAATAAAAGATTATTGCATGATTACTCATGAGCTGAATGTGCAATATAAACCATGCACAAAGTTGAGTTAAAAAGTTATTGCAAGTAAATGCTACAACCTGTGACCTACCATTTCATCTGCAAGTATTCCGTTAATGCCATTCTCATACAATCTTATGAGCCAATTCAATCCAGCAAGCTGGTAATCCCTCATCTTCCCTTGTATACCTGCAAAACAAGTATGCAAATAGAATTTAAGAAAGCAGTGAGCTCATATTATCTGGAGATATCCTGTTGGCAAGATAATTGTATAAATCAGAGCAAAAGAGAGATAAAATAAAGGATATCTCCAGTGCTTGAGGCTCCCGCCTAGACAAGGGTCGGGGGAGGGAAGATAACTGTAAAAATCAGAGCAAAAAAGAGATACAACAAAGGGTGTCCCCAGTGCTTGAGGCTCCCGCCTAGACAAGGGTCAAGGGAGGGATGTTAAAAACCTCTACTTTGTCGGAGTATTCTAATTGTTAGTGATAAGAAATCATGTCGCCACATTTACAGTCCGTCATTACCTAGCGTTCTGCAAGAAATCATGTCGCCACATTTACAGTCCGTCATTAACACATAAACTCCGCCTATGTAGCTTACATAGCCTGTCCCAAGCCAGGGTAAAGGAGGAGGGTTGGCGTCAGGCATAGCGAGCCGGCCGCAAAAAAAAGAGCTACCCCTTATGAGATGAACCCTAAAGATTCGCTTTGGGTTCATCGACCGCCGACCCCAACTGGTTTGGGATAAAGGTGATGTTGATGTTGATTACCTAGCGTTCTGAAATTGCAGGAACCTTACGGCTTGTGCAAGTCAAACCAGGGGTACAGGAGAGATATAAGCAGCAAAGACTATCCTCTACTCTACTTTAATAGAGAGAGAGAGAGAGAGAGAGAGAGAGATTACAAGAGGGTTGTGTCAACAGCCGTGTGTTTCCTGTACCAGACAACCCATCTTCTTCCTCCTTGAGACATTCTTCATCCTCTTCCTCTTCCGTTATCTTAGATTCATGACGACCCCTACATGTTATGCAAAGAAGAATGTCACTGAACAAACCCGAATTCTAAACAAATAAAATGTCTGGGAAATGATGCTCGAAGTTCACAAACAGGTTTTCTCCACTTTTAAACATGAGCAGATGTTTATTTGTCAACTGAGAGAGAACGATTAATATGAGGTTACAATTAGACATCATTCATTTGCATAAATGTTACTAAATCCCAAATCCCTTCGAATATGGAACACTGTTACCATATGTAACTGGAAGTCTAGCAAGTGTTAGACCATTAGACCGTCGGCACCTTTCCTCTAAAGAATATCAGCATCAGGCAATTAATAATACAAGGAAAAAGGTTCATCAGAGATCAAACGAAGCTTTTAGTCACAATTAAGCAGCTATGAAGTCTGAAGTAGGGTAGGACCAATCCAGAAATTGTTCAGCAGGCAGTCGAAAGCATCATATGCACATGAAATTATATCTGTGATGCACAGAATACAGAGAGAACTGTCGTTGGTGATAGTACCTTCCTTTTCCCTTCAGTGAAGTGGACTGGTTGCCTTTGGCAAAATGAGCAAAAATCTCAGTTTGCTGCAGGAGGTACTTCAACCTCCCTTGTCCCTTATTATTCTTGAAAAATTATTTCAAAAACCAGAAAATTTTACCGTCATGATCAATACATCGAGCTCAAATTAATGCAGGAATAAGTCATTCTTAAGAAGTAAAGGCACCATATCAGCGTTGATAGCCGCATTTTGCTGATCCAACATTTCCTGAATCTTCTGCTTCTTCAGCTTTTGCATTTCACGAAGCCTGGCCTTCTCACGCTTGCTAACTTCTGTTTCACCATCATCTTCCTGCAGAATGAATGCGGAAAAGAACACAAAAATAATCACGTAAATAAACAGTGGCAACGCTTATGATCCTCACTGAGTCATACTTACAAGTATCTATCTAACTACAACACTTCCAGACGTATGGAACCACTTGCCAACTTAAGAAGTTATGGGTATGTAACGACAGAAACAAAGCAAGATAGACGAGTTTTGTTTGCCACCGTCGCCCGCTTTTGTACGTGGCAAGTAGAATCACAAGAAACGAGTACTCGAGTGTCCTAATTCAACAACCTCGATCGAAATCCAACGCTCATTCTAAAACTTCTTAAAAACTCGTATACAAACACGAAGCACCCATCCACTTCCTAGCGAAAAACACCAGAGAGAACTATAACCGCACCGACCCCCCGCAAACCCTAGAAAGCAAACAAGAGATCCGGCACCAAAATCCCAACTAATCCAGCGAAAAAAAGCGGCGCGGGCAAACATCGAACCTCATCGTCCTCCTCGGCCTCGCCATTCTCGTCGGCGTCGGGGGCCGGAGCGGCGTCGTCCTCGTCGGCGGAGCTGGCGGAGCGGGCGACGGCCTCGAGCTCCTCCTCGTCCTCCTCGTTGACCGGCTCGTTGAGCTCCTGCTGCTCCTCTTCCTCGGAACCGTCGGACAGGCCCTCGTCGGACGACGCCTGCTGCCTCGAGGGTCTCGCCATGGCGGTGCTGAAGACCTGCTTCGGCGGAGATCGATCGATCGAGGTCGTCACCGCTCGTTCTAGAGAGAATGAGAAAGTGAGAGGCCGAATCGGAATCCGAAGCGACGATCTGAATTAAAAAGGGGAGGAGGAGGAAGACGGAGTCGGTGTCCCAAAATGGAGGAACCAAGAGGAGGGAGGGTTTCTTTCGTACTTTTGTTTTTCATATTTTTTCGCTTTTATTATTATTGTTTTGTTTTCTTTTTCTTTTATTTTTTATTTCGGTCGTCTCTTTTTATTTTTGGTTTGATGCGAGCGGTGCGAAAGTTTCCCGCCAGTCAAAGAGTCGGGGGAATGTGTTTTCGTTTCCCGCCGTGGGAACTGAAGCCTGCGTCGGTTCACGCGCCACATGGGACCTTCCCGCGGCTCGAGGATGTGGGGGTGGTCCGGCTGGGCTCTGCCGCTCGAGTCGTGATGGGTCGCAGTTCTCTTATAAAGAGTAAGACAAGATAATTAAGGTCCGATTGTAAAAAGTGATTTTGATTAAAATAATTTTTCTTATTTTGTTCTCTAGATGAGTTTTAAAGAATCAAAACGTATTTGATAACTGTATAGAATTTCTGATCCTGAAACAAATATGAGTTTGGTAACCGCATACAATTTCTACTCTCGAGAACAATTTACCTTCGTAATTTTTTTCATTTAAGTCAAATAATTACGTGATTACTTTATAAAATTTCATTCTACATTTTGAATTAATCGAAGATTAATTAATATTGATTGTTTTATTTAATATATTGCATATTTAAATGTAAAAATAAATATCAAGAATCGTTACGAATTATTTTTACCATTTATTGTAGAATTTTATCTAACTCTTTTGAGCGAGCGAACAACTGACACAAGCGACATCTTCATTTCTACAAAGAAAATACAATGCATTGCCTTGAATTGGTGTGTATATTTTGTTCTAGGAAATTAAATCCTAATCTTGATTCATCTAAAACTTAAGGATGAGAGCTTGTTAAGTATTCACGCCAGTTATTTTTGTCTTTTTCCAAAATTTTACAAAACTAGACTAAGTCTAAAATACATAAACATAGGCAAATCACAACTCATAAAATCAAGCGCACGATCATAGATTATAGCATTGATAAATTGCATCAGAAAACCTTGATGATGCCTTAAGGGGCTTAGAGAATGTGATTCGGGCTTAATTTCAAGCGTGTTTGTGAGTTTCTTTAAAAATAACAAAATCAATGAAATCTAGGGAATTTATGCCTAAATTTATGAAAACGAGGTCAAACTAACCTAATATAAGCTTGTTTCTATCATTAGGGATTTTTTTAAAATTTGTATGATTTTATATAATTTTTTCAATTTTTTATTTTATTTTTGTTATCTTATATATTTTTCTTTGAAAATGAGATTTTGTTCTGTTTTAAATAGAGAGAAAAATGATGAGAGAAATGCGAGAAATGTATACTTTATTCTATTTGTGATTCTCAAAAATGATTTTTTTTTTTGCATAACCAACTTTTTCTTATTTTTGCTCTGAAACTATTTTCGATAACAGAATCAAAATCAAAATCATTTATGTTACCAAATATGATTCTCATCTTCTTTTTTTTAATCCAGGGAATGGAATCAGGAAATTAGAATAAGTACCACACGGGCCTTTAATATGACTATCCAATCTTGATGCTAGCATAAGAGTCATGTGGTCGTTAATGCGTTTGGTTTAAGCCATAACTAGTTGGTTCATTCACGTGTATAACAGTATGTAGCTCTCATCGACGTGGTAGAAGTTCGGAAGTCTAATCAGAAGAGGCAATACCAGTAGATGCGCAGAATCTTAGCTAGTCGAAACTTTGTTTATGAAGTAACCTGAACTTATGAACTCGGAAAGGATTGTGCGACCCCTTTATCATTGGGATGCCACGCCTGAGAGTAGGTCGTGATCTTTCCATGTTCACTTTTTTTTTTTTTCCTTCCCTTTTAGGGTGAATGAGCATGATTAAAAAAAGAAAAGAAAGAGAGAGTGGTGTATAAATTTGTTTTGCAGTCTTATAAAGTTGGACTTAATTTAGATGAGCAAATGGTTTATCTATATTACATATAAAGGAAAAGCCGTGAAGATTGGTCTTTACAAAATCGATCATTTTGCTCTTCACAATCAATTTTCTAGAATCTCAGCTTATTCTTTATTTTCCAGTCGTTGGTTTGTGTATTATTTTCTCTGTAGTTAAATTAAAAAAAAAAAAACCCATTCACGCTCTTTGCCTCCTTAAAATGTACAATTTTATGACCTATTGTCCGAGGTTACAAACTCCTCTTAGGGCGCGCATGAAAACCATTCTGGACGAGAAATTCGTTTGATAAATTCTTTCTATTTTTCTGTTTCTGGAACAAAAAGTTGTTCCAGAAACAGATTTGGACGAGAAATCAGAAACAAAAATTTTTTGTTTCTTAGAGAAACAGAAATTGATTTCTGTTCCCCGGTGGCCGCCGATCGCCGCCGCCGGTGACACTTTTTGTCTTCTATTACATGTTCAGTATTCAATCCCGACGTTCGTACGACTTATATGTAATGTCGATCGATTATGGGATGATAATGCCGCGATATTTAAGACAGTTATCACTTCCAAATGTATTATTCACATGACAAAAAGTTCACATATTTGAGACAAAATGACTTGACTTCAAATTCTACAAGTACATTTATCTTGGAAAATTAGAAATTATTGTATCAAGATCAACATAAGTATGTCGAGAGTATTCAATAATCGATATGTAATAGCAAGTCACGTTCTCGAACTCTCTCAAATCAAGAGGGATGAGTTCCAGAAATCACAATTAAGCTCAGCTCGCTAGTCACTCGAGCTTAATTACATTCTTTTCCAAATTGAATAGTTTGGGTTATATACCTCGACGGATATTGAAATTATACTTGTGTGTGTATTTTATGGAATTCTAGTTTGAACCAACTAATTGAACCAAAGCCCAGTCAAACTGCTAATGTGGAGAAGGAGACGTCGAAGGAACCCAAATTTGTCCAAAAGCATGTCTCATTCTCTCAGGGGCTAAGGGTGCGAATGGCAACATTTTTGCATTGGAAATAAACTTTCGTCCATAAGTTAGATTTTTCAACTTCTACTTAGAAACAGAAATTAATTTTTTCACTTTTGCTCCATAAATTGATTTTTGATAAGAGAATTTTATTTGGTAACAATTAAAAATTTCTACTTTTAAAACATTATTAACAATGGAAAATTATTAACAAGCGAAGGGTGGTGGTAGATTGTGTTGGTGAGCTTGGTGGCAAGGGGCGGCAGTGGCCACTAGTCGATGATGTCAATGGTTGGTGATGGACATGAGCAGTGATGGACGATGGCTAGTAAAGGTTGACGGTAGGCATCGACTGGTGGAGGTCTGTGGTGGGCGATAGTGGGAGATGGTGTGCGGGTGGCAATGAACGGCTACCGTTGGAGGTCGGGGATGGACAGTTGGAGGTGGTGATGGTCAGCGGGGAGCGATAGGTGGCACCGTGGCAGTGGTAGCGGGTGAAGGTGGGTAGCGAAGGTGGTGTGATTGTAAAGAGGATGAGGGCGTAATGAAAAAAGGGAGATGCGGAGAATACTTCTTGAGTTGAGGAGTGATTTTTTTTAATTTCTCAAATTAGCAAAATAACTTTTGAAGTGAAAATTCACTTCAAAAGTAAAAATTTCTTTCAAAACTAAAAAATTTTACCAAATCGATTTGTGCTTTGAAAATTATATTATCAAATGAATTTTTTGTTGCAGAACTATTTTTGAAGCATAAATTCACTCTTAGAATTGTCACTATGCACACCCTAAAATACAACAGAAGAAATCGCCGCGCCGTCTTCCTCAACGTCCCGATTTTACCCAAACTTCCTTCATTGCCCTCATGCAAACGACGAAATCACCGAATGCGGCGCCCTGTATGCCCACCGACGGAAGAAGATCCCGAGGGTAAATCATGAAAGTTGGTAAATTCTTCGTCCGCTTCCTTTCCCCCAAGTCGCCGTAGCTTTCAGTCGCCCATCCATCGCGAAAATCGCCAAAAATTCGTCGAACCTGGGAGACCAGAATCGAGATTGAATTCGAACGTATTTGCAATCAATCTCTCTCTATCCCGACGGGCTATCGCGCCATTTGATTGCGTGTAATCCTTTGCGTATATGAAAGGTACAAAGATTTGAGTTTTTTTCCTGGCGCGATTTCGTTTCGTTTTTCTCGATGACGCTGTTCGATCCGTTTCTCTGGCAGAATATGGAGCGGAACCGATCGTGGTTGAGAATGATGGTTATGACATGCTTGATTGCCGCAAGTGGGGCGAGAGGTAATTGCAATTCGCGTTCATGCATCAGTTAGTGGCTCTGGTCCTCTGACTCAATTCGGATTGGGAGTTTTGATGGTGAGAAGGCGCGAATAGACGGGCTCTAGGATCGAGTGTGTCGGTTTTTAGATTGGACAGTGAGATTTGTATTTTGAATTTGGCGGATTTGGTATCTCAGGGTCGAGGGGAATAGTCGACTGTGTCGTGCAGCTGTAGTGCATGTTTGAATGGGGCAAACTATGGCTGAATGATCCATCTGCTATACAATTGGATGTTTTTCAAAGCATGTAACTGACAAGCGTGGAGTTGTATTTCGTTGGTTCTGTTAATCCATTAGTTTACCGAGTTTGGATCAATTCTACACCTGGAATATGGTCAGATTGATTGAATTTCCTTATATCCGTTCGATGCAAATTTCATTCTGCTGCTTCTACTTCAGGGGTAAAACTTGTTGAGCGCTCACAGTGATTGAATGTTGGCTATTCAGCTTTAGTCCAGTTGGGTAATGGAATGTAGCCTGTAGGCTTTAGTGGAGTAGCTTTAGTGGAGTAGCTTTGTGGGAAAGGGGAGCCCTACGTTGTTTACTTATCCCCCATCATCGCATTGGATTGTGTAAATAGTTCTTTCATTTCAGGAAGGACTGCAAATATGTATACTGAATACTGTTTTGAGTTGATGTTTCCTTAAATTGTTCCCTTCCTTTGTCAATATAGCTTGCACGATATAAGTAACTTGCTTCCTTGCTTGTAATTGAATGAGCTTATGACCACATTTCAATCTGAACTTTTCTCTGCTGGTAAATGCAGAACTTGAAGTGAGGTCCAAGGCTCATAAAGCTGTTTACAATCACACTCTTGCCACAATATTGGTGGAGTATGCATCTGCCGTAAGTGTTCTTTAAAAAAAAAAAAATTTCACATTTACCTAGAGAACGTTGCTGTTAAGCATCAGGTTTCACCATTTCAATACAATAAAATTGTAGTTTAATGGAAAGCTTACCATTGCAGGTTTACATGTCAGACTTGACAGAACTTTTTAGCTGGACATGCCCTAGGTGTGATGGAAAGACCAGGGTAATTTGACTACATTTTAGAATAACATCGTTGCTAAGGTTGCGTGAAGAATGGATAGTCAATACTAAATAGCCAATTCTTGAGATGAGTAGATTTCGTGGGCATATACTGCCTTGTCTTATGAGCTTCTGAACTGGTTATGAATGCCTTTTTGATCTGAAAGCAGGGGTTCGAAGTCATTGAACTGATAGTTGACGTTCAGCACTGCTTACAGGTATATAATTTGTGTTTCAATGGTCTGTCAATTTGGGTGCTTGCGATGCCCCTATGTATGAATTGGATCTAATTGTTTGCCCCTATTTCCAAACCATAAATATATACCTGTAGGCATATGTTGGGGTGGCCAGGGACCTTAATGCTATGGTTATAGCTTTCAGAGGTACTCAAGAACATAGGTATGCATGTTAACTTTAGCAATCCTTCCCCTTACAATTGACATGCAAAGGATTTGATGAAAATTTAAGCTAAGAAGAACAGCCTCAGTGAATGCATACACAAGGCACATGGGTTTGCTGTCCATACGAACGGAAAAAGGATGAATCATTTCCACCAAGACACGAAAGTTGCTTTCTTGTAATTTTACATGGAGTCATGAGGAGATCACTTGCTTCACTTATTTTGTTCTGTGAAAAATTACGTCACGTATCTTTATCATTTGAGCTTTTAAGTTAGTGGTTACTTCTATTTATGTCTACAGCATACAGAATTGGGTTGAAGATCTCTACTGGAAACAGCTTGACATAAACTACCCTGGCATGCCTGGTGCCATGGTGAGTTCTAGAGATGATAAGCCTCATGCAACCTGTGGATACTTCTGATTTGGATTTACAGTCTAACTCTATTGATCGTTGCTTAGGTTCATCATGGATTTTATTATGCTTATCACAATACGACAATTCGACCTGGTATTTTGGATGCTGTTATAAGAGCCAAGGATTTATATGGAGACATTAACGTCATGGTGACAGGCCATTCCATGGGAGGGGCTATGGCATCCTTTTGCGGACTTGATCTTGTGGTAAGATAAATTATAAAACTGTTATGGGTGGGACTTGTGAAATTTTATTGGTTTTTCTCCTATCGAGTTCTTCCAACTGTTCAGGTTTGGTCTGTTAGGAGTTAATCTGGAATTCTCTACCAACTCTACCTCTAGACTCTTTATGTGGATCTTGAACTTGCTATGGCTCTCATATTTATATTTACAATTCGTCATACATAGCATCTTGTTTTCTTACGTTTTTGGTAAATCAATCCATAGACAAAACACAAGCAGAATGGGGTGCAAACAGCCCTTTACGCAAACCACCAATTATTGAAGTCTCTAGTCGTGTGAATCGAGTCGTACATGTTAAGCTTTGGAGCTTCTAGTTGGTTGAATACTTAAATGTAGTTGGTAAAGACATCCAGCTATTCATTACAAAGTTTACTTGCAGGAAACTTTATGAGGTTGTTCATATGTTTATGGTCCAGACGTAACTTTTTAAGGCACTTGAAGCTCAAATTTTATGCCTTATAATCTTAAAGTGCTGATGCATTTTAATATAGATTATATATCTATCCTAAATTTGTGTTTTGTGCACTGTTTCTGTCTCTCTCTCTCTCTCTCTCTCTCTCTCTCTAATCAAATGAAGAAGCTTCTCTTCATTCGGACTACTGGCCAGATAAGTTGTAGGCTGGAGCCAATTCTAAGATGTCTAAATTATGCCTTTTGTCTCAGCTTTATTAAATAGTGGTCCAGTGTACTTTTCTAGGCACCTGATGCGGAATTGGTACCACAAATGGTACCCACCCCAAAGTCATGTCCCATTGATTCTCTCTCCCTGACAAGTGGTGATTTTTTTAGAGTCGGACATTCATGTGGCCTATGATAGGATCATAGGTTGCATAAACTTTGGACTATACCTTTTCTTGAAGTATCAGTAGCAGATAGGACATCTTGTCTTAACACATGATTTAAATCATTTTTTTTTCTGGTTTCTTGCTGAAAATTGTTCTTAGCCGATTGCAACATCATGCCATTCATCGTGACCCTTTTTTTATTTAGTTTCTCCTGCGCTATTTACGATAGTAAGTTTTGGTATTTTTGGACTTGATTGCATTGACTTGATAAGTTTCAGGATTTGATTGCACTTTTAAAAAGTTTTAAAACTCCATTGCACTTTCGTGATAAGTTTTAGGACTTGATTGCACTTTTGAAAAATTTTAGGACTAAATTGTACTTTCATGACAAGTTTTAGGACTTTTAGTACATTATCCCTTTTGTTTATGTCATTAGCAGGATGAGGGTCACGCCACCAACATCCAATGCTTCTTGTGGCAGCATTTAAATGCGTCTCATTTGTAAATTCAACTCCTTTTTGGGGCCTGAGGGTGGGGTTGGTTTAATTGTGGCTGTGGGGTTTGGTATTGGGAAAATTATGGCTGGGATCTTGACAGAGTAAATTCAACACCTCTGTGGTTCACCATTGTATGCGAAAATGCAATATATGGTTATTGATGCGGAGTGTTTTTTTTTTTTTTTCCCGTTCTGAAGGGGGGATTGCTGTATTAACATTCAAGATATTTGGCTGTCTAATTATGTGTGCTGAAGCTGGTTTTTCCAGACCAGCATTTGCTTGATTTACTTACAATATTGGGGACACTTCGTTTCCAGGTCAATCATGAAGCACAGAATGTTCAGGTTTTAACGTTTGGACAACCTCGTATTGGCAATGCAGTGTTTGCGTCTTACTACAGTGACCGTGTGCCAAATACAATACGTATTACAAATGGACATGATATCGTGCCTCATTTGCCTCCGTACTATTCTCGGTTCCCACAGAAGACTTACCATCACTTCCCTAGAGAGGTAGGCTGTCATCTTGACGGAATATCATGTAAATTATGGGGAATTGTCGCTGACTGAATTTGACATCTGCTTTGCATTTCTTTCAACCTATCTAACTGGTGAAGTCTCATTTATTCCAACAATGTATGTACTTTTTCTTTTTGTAGCGTATATAATATAACTGTCTTGTTTGTATCTTCTTAGTAAAGCAGGGTAGTTCGTAGTACTTATATGACTTTCCAGAAACATTTGAGTTACTCTCATTGCTGCAAGAGCCATCATGAGTGTTGTTATGCTGATTCTGAAATTTAAGACATGTAATAATGTTGGATATATACTCTCTCTCTGATGGTTGATAACCTAGCCTTAAGCTTTGTGAAATTATGCACATTTTAATTATTTGGTGCTTATAATGCTTATATCTACTAATGCTTATAATTATCTGTCAGTGTTTACCTGTAATTGGAATGTTCCCTTTGTTGCAGGTATGGCTGTATAATATAGGATTTGGTAGTCTGGTTTATCAGGTTGAGAAAGTTTGTGATAGCTCTGGAGAAGATCCATCATGCAGCAGGTAATGAGGTAGTTTCGGTCGTAGCTACTTGTTCAAGCAATTAATTTGTGGATCTGTCATGCTAGATGCAATAAGTCACGGGATAGACCAGCTTGGTCCGGAGAATGTCGGTCCTCTGTTACCAGGAATATGTCTGATGAGAGTGCGTCTCTGCAGATCGGTAACTGGCAACAGCATTGCGGACCATGTAGTCTACTATGGTGTGGGATTAATGGCTGAGACATGGATGTCGTGCAAAATCGTCAAGGACACACAATTGAAGGAATACGGAGGTGAAGATGGCAAAGGAAATCTTATGCTTTCCAGGAATCTTTCTGCATCTGTATTGAGTCTGCCTTCAGACTACGATGCCAAGAGCAACTTCAGTTAAAATGCTCCTGGGTCAGCCCCTGGCTTCTCAAAGATCATCAGGGACCTCTGTGATGGTGGTCATGCATTCAATCGATCTGTTGTCAATATCCTTCACAATAAGCGATCTACTCAAATTCACTCCGAATGTAAATAGCACAATATTGAATGTATCACACTTGTAAATACAACTCCGTGATTTCTACTGAATGAATGCGTTCGCAACTTTACCCGTCAATCTAATCTTTGGCCCGTAGTGTTGTTTACCAGACTTGATAAAACGTAAGAAGGATGTGTGGATGCTGAGCATGACGCGGCTATATTCCTCTTTTTTTTTTTTTGGGTGGGGGGGGGGGGTGGGGTGGGGTTGTGGTTGTGATGGTTGTGACTGGGAGACTTGCATGGTTGTTTTATGAGGTGAAACAAATAGTACCTTGGGAGACCATTTCTGAGATTTGTAAGTTTTTACCCTCCTTTTTCTGGTATACAAGAATTAGTCTTTGTGGAAACCTGAAAAACTAAATTTCCTTAATCATTTCAAACGATATATTGCTAATAATGACCATTCAAAGCACATTGTGCAAGAGATCATCAAAGTCTTTGACACTATATGATACGTTAGAGTTTGCACATAACCGTAAAAGCCAGAGTACAACACCAAGGTGTTGGGAAAGATATATTTAGTCAAATTTATATATTTCTTTACTTGGTGAACTAGTTGTCGATTCTACGCATTGGCTGAGATAGCCACAGCTTACCTCCCATCCTCTTTCTTGTCAACGAGAGAAAAAGCTCCGGTTGTCATATAGGACTTATGTGGGCAACTTCAAGATCTGTCAAACTACCCTCAGTGAGCTGTATCAAAATAGAGATACAGACCGGCTTCGCATTATTTGGTGGTGCCCCTTTGGTCAACTTTGCTCTCGGAAACATTCTGGACACAGGAACCGGCGGCAATGCAGAAGACATGGACCGTAGGATGATCCATCATCACAGCTATGGGCAGCTAATAGAAAATGTATTCGCATACTGAAACGTGAGTTTCATTCAGCAAATTTTCTCCATGACAAATATTTGATGAAACAAATCTGCCATTTTGAGGTACAGAAGGCAAATCAAAGAGGATCAATCTACAAATTTGTTGGGTTACAGAGGAGTGTTCACTTATCCAACTCTAGCAAATACATAAGAAAATTGGGGATTCCTCTTCCTTGTTCAACTAGGAGCCTTACCGGTGATCCTTTGAGCAATCCATCCAAGGCCATCAAAAAGCCCTTTGCCGGTTTCAAGGTTGGATGTCTATCGCTTGAAACACTTGTTGGAGAAGTTGCCTGCCGCTATCGGAGAGGTGATTGGGCGTGGCAGAGAGGGGGTGGCTTGATCGATGGATAATAAAAATCCTATCTGTCTCTATCCCACCCCTCCTCCAGGATTATTTTATTCCTCCCATATCCCCTTATATCCCTTTTATCCTGTCTTGAACAACTACCATGAGTTTTATTCGGACGATCAAATGTAGCCAAAGTTCCAATCCTAGGATAGCCAAAAGGTGAATGAGAAAGCTCTTGTCCCTGATTAAAGCCTACGCATTTGAATATGTCCTTCATTGTTAAGGTGTAACAAAGTTAATATTCATAGGACATGGATATCAGCTTCAAATTTAAAGTACAACCCAGCAAGTTCCGAGTATCTCACATAAAAGTCCAATGTGTAAATTGACAAAATTAATTCACTTGAATGTAGTACAACTAGCATCAATTTCACCTTTATATATATATATGTATGTGTGTGTATATATCGAAAACTTAATTCACCAACCAAAACCATCAAAAGAGAATGCATCTAAAGCAAATCGAGCTCATCAAATAGATAGAAACCATGGTCCCATTTCATGAGCAGTTTAAATCCCATCCATCTTAAGGTGGAAAGTGGTTGCAAAAATGGCCAGTAACTAAATTATACAGGGGTCCAAGTTTCAAGTCGACTTGCCAAATTGTGATTAACACGATTCCAGGAATGACAATAACAATTGTTTGCTGACACTACATAGGGCAATAAGCAATTTGCTTAAGTGTCAAAGCTTCCTTGACAATATATCTGGTTGTAAATGCAAGACCTTTTGAGAATCACATGCACTTCTTACTTGAAATTGTACTCCTCTATAGAGCATGTCATCTTAAATTTTTTGAGAAATGGTCGATTCTCCTAAGCAATGCCAGACATCGCATCATTTGAACCTCTTCAAATTGAAATAGTCGGGCCTCCCACATGTTATATCTTGTTTGCAAAGCAGGATGGCAAGGCCTTCAATCAACAATTCTTCGAGAGATTCTAGTAGTTTGCAATGAGCAAAATCCACATTATTGGTATAATCTAGTGCAATTGACTTCAACTTCTTCAAATGAGTTGGATCAAGGGAAAATCTCTCTTTTTCAAGATCAAAAAGCTCCAAAATTCGTAGATTCCCCAAACAGTCAAGGCCTTAAATCTATGTTATTGCAAAGTTCTCCATTCTTGGTTTTGACGGTCTCTTCAAATTTGAGAGATCCATCATTGTTCTCATCCACATGCAAGATTCAACAGATAAACTCAAGGGAAGCCTTGTGAGGCTCAGCTAATTAGCACACTGAAGTTCCAGTTTTTTGAGTTAAGAATGGTCATCAATATTTGTTAAAAAAATGGTTACAACAGCAGACAACAAGGTTAGATACTCCAATTTATTTAATCTCAGGATGCACCATGGCATAGGATCTTCCATGACCATTTGTCCACGGGGTAAGCATCCGGTCAAATGGCCAGGTGCAAATCATTTAAATTTGTTAGGTTTGAGAAATCTGGAAATGTTGTCATGTTTGTATCAATGGGTAAACTAACGAGACTTTCTAGAAGCCTTGGTACTTAGCATGTTTCATTCAGTGTCAAGTTCAACATCCTCAAAGATGAATATCTGCAAATGTCATTTATAATTTCCGTTGCAAGCTTTCACCATGTGCTGCATTTGTTTCTTCAAGCTTTTTCTGCAGCCATAAGGCACTAGGTATCTCTCCAATGGAACGATTATTCACCCTCATTACTACTTTCAAACTTTTCATGTTTCCCATTGAGTTAGGTGGCTCTTTAATGAGATATGAAACTCAAGTAGCTAATAGAGATTGCCAATCTAAGCCCGGAAACCTTTGTTATCCATCGACATTCTTTCAAAGACAAGTAATTCGAGGTTTGTAAGAGCTCCAATTGACAGGGGAAGTTGCGTAATTATATTGCTTATGAAAGATAGCCTAGATGACCAATGGAAGAGAATATCTTCAATGATGAACAATGCAAAGTACAAAGAAATTCGAGATCCTTCTGTGCTGGATATTCGGCGTTGAATAATTCAATAATGCCTGAATATCATTAATATTTCCTTTATATTTCCCATGAGCTCGATCAATTGTTTCTTCTGGTCAACATCATAAAAAGGGAAGGGAACTCTTTTACTTGATAGCCTATCTTTAATTGTCTTGATCCCTTCATCAACATTACATTTTTCAGTCAATTTCCGTTTATGGACATAGGAGATGAGTTGACTTTGCAAAGTACTGAATGCCCTTGAGCTCTGAAGTACCACGATCGTTAGAAATAAAGCAACGGTGCTAAAAAACATGAGAAAACTGATTGTAGATAATTTTGGTGAGAGTCAACTTTACAACACCTCCCATTCCATGAATTCCGACCATTAGTGTTTCCTGTGTTGTGATGTCTGTCATAATCGTGACTAAGTCCATCTTGAACACCATTTTCACATGGAGAGGTCCATGAACTGGTTTTGGTGGGCGCAACTAAGAGTGTACCATGAACACCTCTTTGAGCACACATTTTTCTTCCCGTCCAGACAAGCCCTTCAATTGTATCCTCATAAAGGAATATTCGGTTACTGATGAGCAAGTTCTATTGCATATCAGTGAAGAGAAACACTCATGCAGATGAAGTGCAATAGTCATTCTTATTGCCCCACAAAAAGATTAATAAACAATCAGGTTTGCTTAAATAGCCCCTTCCCCCCAAAAAGCATTACAAATGATACCCCAAATTGCACAACGAATCCCTCTGCCCTGCTCTAATGATTTCTCTGGAAAAAAGGGCCAAACATTCCACTGAAACTTCACATCAAGTTCAACAAAATTAGCAATTTCATCAAAAGGCAACGACCTCCCTCGCTAATCTTGAAGTTTCTGTCTCACAACAGATAAATGCACAGATCACCATCCCGAGATTGCGAAAGGGAATTTAGTTGACATTGAATGTCATCTTCTTTTTTCTTTATTTGGTCTTCATTTGTACAGCTGCCCAATTAGCCACAGCTCCCTGCACAGAAAGATTTTGTAAGTTTCTCAAACTCTTAATTTCTCTCAGCAAGTAAGAATCCGGCAAAAAGCCAGTCGTTTGAGATGTCTCCTATAGGGCTATTTTTCAATCTTAAAATCTAAAAGAGTCCTCTAGTATTGCTAAAGGTGAATGGAAGGGCTTCTTTACAGATAATCGCCTAGGCATAACCATTTCTAGAAGATGTACGCAATAATGGAGATCGCACGAGTCCACATCTGACCCCAATGATACTTACCGCATGTCCTACGCATCGGCAATACTGAAATATTACCCTATAAGATAATTTATGATACCTCGGAGAAGCTAAAGAGCTCCTTTCTCCTGTCACAGAGGGGAAGTTTTAGTGCACTAACTACCGATGCTGCTGCCCAAGTGAAATCCCTCTTTCTTCATTATTATAACTTCTCCATTACATTTGCAAATCCTGGTAAGGAGCACACATTTTCTGGAAAATAAACATAAGCATATCAATACAGAGTGTCTGTCTTCTTCACCATCGTAACAATGAGTTGATTATGCCGTAAAGTTCCAGGACAAGAGCCATGGTTATATGACCTTCCAGGACACATTCCATCTAATTGTTTACCGCATAACAAAATTATCTCCAATGCGAAGCAAGGTTATCAACTTCGAAATATGTGAAGCAGCAAATCGACAAGGATCTCTACTAATTTCAATGCAATCGACATGCACACCTCCAGCTGGGGAACATAAAAACAAGCAGAAACCATCCAAAGAAAATATACCTAAAGAGCCAAACCATACTAGGAAAAGAGAAGGAATATTTGTACATAATTAAGAACCCTCCGCTTACATGGAGGTATCACAATTTCAATACCTTCATCAGATTTTCAGTCATCAACTCGAGGAAAGATAATTAACAAGTGCACGTGAAAGGGAAATCACTTGTCAGATGAAATAAATTACCTCAATTTGTTTTAAAGTTGGAACACAAGGAAACAATTTGTGCTCGCGGTTGAAGAAGCTTTCAAGAGAACGCGCACTTATTCCTCGTCTTCTCCCTCAAATGCATCTTCATATTCATCGTCTTCTCCCCCATGTTCATATTCAGATTCGTCGTCTTCTCCCTCAAATTCATCTTCATATTCGTCATCTTCTCCCTCAGATTCACATTCGTCATCTTCTGTGTCCCATTCGCCATCTTCTTGCACAAATTTGACTGACTCCTCCAAGAAACGTGAAATTTCCTCCACATTTAAATTTCTGCAACGACTTATTTCAACCTTTTGAAGTCGCTTCAACCCCTGCAGATTAGGCAACTTCTGTAAAGATTTACAGGAGTCAATCACCAATTCTTCCAATGATTGTGGTAGTTCCCCTAGAATGTCAACCAGCTTGCCACATCGACGTATGATGACATGTCGCAGTCCCATCAAGCTTGACATATTAGGCAACTTCCGTAAAGATCTACAGAAATTAATCGACAAATTTTCCACAGATTGTGGTAGGTCGCCTTCAATCTCACCCAAATCGTCACATCTACATATGGAAACCGTTCGCAGCCCCGGAGAGCTCGACAGATTAGGCAATTTTGGTAAAGATTTACAGTAAGAAATCTCCAATTCTTCCAATGATTGCGGTAGTTCGCCTTCAATCTCATGCAGTTTATTACATTGATTTATCCAAACCTCTCGCAGTCCCATCAACCTTGACATACCAGGCAACTTCTGTACGTGAATCTTAGCCAGCTCACCACAATTATATACGTCAAGACGCCTTAGTTTGTTTAAGTTGCCTAGATCAGGTAGTATCTCCACCTGTTGAAGTCCACGAAGCGCCAAAGCTCCCAGGTTCTCCAAACAACCAAGGTGGGGAATCTCTGTAATTGCAGCGTTCTCAATCTCGAGAGATGACAGTTTCTTCAAATGCGATAGATCCTCCATCGAGCAAAGTGAATCGCAAATAAGACGTAAGGAGTATAAACTTGAGGGAAGCGTGGGGAGGCGACGGAGATTAGGGCAGTAGAGGAAAAGCGACTTGAGTTGAGGAGGCAGGCTTAGGTTTCGTGGTGAGGTGGTCACAAAAGGACAGAATAGGCGCAGAGACTCCAGTTTGCCCAAGTCCCCAATCCACCGTGGTATCTCATATCCTGCCGGAGGCCCATCAGATTTCCCATCAGAATCACGGGAGCCGAACTCCAGATCCAATTCCTTTAAATGAGGGAGTTTTGAGAGATCCGGAAACGTGTTCATGTGCAACTCAGACAGTTGCAATTTGACAAGACTTTCAGGCAACCTCGGTACTGGGGCTATAACCACAACTTTCTCCAATCTCAAGATCCTCAGGGATGGATTCCTGTGAATGCAACTGCCAATTTTCACACGGAGGGGCCTACCACGCTCATGTTCCTTGGAAACTTCTATTTCTTCGAGCTTTTCAATACTCCAAAAGGCTTTGGGTATTGTGTTCAGGACACCACGCCCGATCTTCGCTACTTCCAAATTTCTCAACTCTCCGATGGAATAAGGTAATTTTTTGATCCTGTTATAGGTTATATCCAATATGATCAGTGATTTCAAATTCCCAATTGTTTCCGGAAGGCTCCTTACATTTACGCATCCACTTAGAGATATGTATTCAAGGCTTGCAAGATCACCTAGCTCGTCTGGCAGCTTTCGAAGATTAAAACACCAGCTTACATCCAAGGAAATTAAACGTTTCAACTGGCATATCGACCTATCAATTTCACTTAACGAGTCACAGTATGCTAGGATCAAACGTTCTAAATTAGCCTGAGTGGAGAAGTTGGGGGTTCTCTTCAAGCAATCACAACGGGACAGATCCAAAACTTTCAAATTCTTCATCACCTATAAAAGAAAAATCATGCACAGATTACTTTTGAATCTAACTAGACCGGAATAATAAGTGTTGTCTAGCATATAACATACCTTCATGTGGCTCCATCCATTCCAATCATCCGTAATTTCACTCTTAAATAGATCAAGAAAAACCATGTCCTCCATGAAGAAATTTGTAAGGGTAAATGTTGGGGGAATATTATGCCAGGAAAGCCATCGTAATTGTGGAAGGAGAAATGAATTCTCATTACTTGGAGAAACATTTGACCCCGGTTCGTGCGAAAGAAGCCTTTCTTCTACATGAAAAAATCCCTGCCCCTTGTCCAATTCAAGGAACCTTAGATCCGATAGGTTCTCAAAGCCTTCATAGGTAAAACAACACTGCTGCTGATGGTCCAACTTGAGACAAAGAGCTTCAACTTCTTTTTTCCCCTGCCCAAAGGAAAAAATTTAAAAAGAAAAAAGTTTAAAAGACATTTATTCAAGCGCGCTATAATAAGAGGTTGAGTTCAGTACTACCATTCCTGTAATACAAAACGTAGCTGGCTTTTTTTAATTAAAATTTCCATAAATACTGGGATGTTATATTAGGGCGTGGGGGATTTTACCTTATGCCTCCTCAGCAAATTCAATCCTTCCTTAGCATCCCACACCCTGCTTTGCTTCTCTATTTTCATGTCACTTTTTTCACGAACTATTTCTGTTCCGAGGTCTCTCAAATGGTCGTGCATCCACACTTCATTACCCTCATTAATCTTTATCAAAGACATGCTCTGCAAAACTCTCATGGCTTCTTCCGGAAAAAAGATAGATTCATCCCAGAAATGAACCAGAATATCCTTGTCATATCCAATGAAAATACAAGCTATATCGAGGAACATGCGCTTTTGCCGAAAATCTAACGCATCATAGCTTATTTTCAGCTTACTCTGAACTTTATCGTGAGGAACACTTTCTAGCATCTTCAATGTGGCATCCCACGTTTCTTTTTCAGTGTGCCCTAAAAGTGAGCCTATGACCTCAAGAGCTAGTGGAAGACCACTAGCAATTTTTATCGCCCTGTTGGATTGGTCGATATACTCAAGTAAAGATGAATCACTTCTGAAGGCATATTTGCTAAAAAGTTGAAGAGATTGAACATCATTCATGCCATTAACCTCATAAAAATCGTGCACTAATGGCACCTCAAGAACCTCTTTGTTTCTAGTAGTAATAATAAGTTTGCTCCCTGTACCAAACCAATTACGCTCACCTGCAAGTGCATCCATATGTTTCTTGTCATCCACGTCATCGAGAAGGAGGAGGACTTTTTTGGTACACAACCGCTCTTTAATTTTTGTAATCCCATCATCTATGTTTTTTATAGGCTCCAATTTCCGTTTGAGGATGTCAAAGATGAGTTGATGCTGCAAGAATTCGATGCCCTTGCGTTCTGACATTTCACGGATGTTGGATAGAAAGCAACAATGCTTGAAATTGTTTGAAAGTTCATTGTAGATCATTTTGGCGACAGTCGTCTTCCCGATGCCACCCATACCGTGGACTCCTATAATCCGCGTTTCATTTGTGACTTCTATAGTCTGTGTTTCGCTTGTTAGAGCACCTATCTTTTTCATGATTGCATTCACATGGTTGTCAACTCTGACCAGGCAGTCTGATACCACCAAATTAGCTTTTTGCAACCCGCTGAAAACATCCTGAGCAACTCTTTCGGCGAACTCACCTTCTCGTCTAGTGCTGGAGATCAAAAGCCAACGAGTTAGAAAACTGTGCTGAACCAAATTATGCTCTGAGAAGACCAAATTGAAACTAGAGACATATTCGTAATGTCATTCAAGGATTTATTCCATTGTAGATCAGTTAGCGTTGGTACAGACGGTTAGTGAAGGACTTGAACCGAAAGAAAATGTTGTTTAGAATGGAAAAAGGACAAAATTGGACTTGTATCATTACTTAACGTAATTTCTGCGGCATAACTTCAATAGCATAAAATTCAATTTTAACAAGGCTAACACAAATCTGAAAAAGAAACCGATTGATATGCATCCAGTTTTAGTGATATAAGGCACATCAGATGGAATGCGAAGTGCAGTCACCTGTTAGTCTCCTTGTGCAGGTTCCATCCGCTTATATCCCCGACAAAACTGAGAGCAGCCTTCCATTGACATATGGTCTCTGCGCCATATCGCCCCTTCCTTTCGTGTGAAAGAAAGGCCTCTGCATAATCCTTAATTTGGTATCGAACCTCTGAAGGTGCCACATCATAAAAAATGGGCATAATATTTTGTCTTCCAATTTTCTGGCACTCTACCATCTGGACTAGCTCCTGGAGACAATATACGCTGGAGGCATAACCTTTCGAAAATATAGGTATTGAGATCTTCGATTGATTAATTGCTTCGAAAAGTTTTGGGGGAAACTTTTCCCCAACACGCAAGCTTTTGTCGTCCTTAAATGTGCGGATTCCCAATCTATCAAGACTAATGTAAAGGAAGTCGGTAAGACCTGCTCGAGTATCCTCTCCACTGAAGCTCAAGAATACTTCATGGTCATATCCTGATGAAGTAGCCATTCCTTGAGTTTCTGTTGAAGTGTGAGTAGAAGAAGCGCCTCCTGCTGTTCCATCGTTTGCAGCTGCATCCTTAGCTGGTCCAGATGAAGTAGCCATTTCAGGTACTCCTGCTGAAGCGTGAGTAGAAGAAGCGCCTCCTGCTGTTCCATCGTTTGCAGCTGCATCATTAGCTGGGCCTGATGAAGTAGCCATTTCAGGTACTCCTGCTGAAGTGCGAGTAGAAGAGGCGCCTCCTGCTGTTCCATCATTGTCATTTGCCTCCCCTCCATCGTCGCTGGGGAGGCGCTGGGCGGCGAGGGGGAGTTCCTCGGGGAGGGTGGATGAGAGCTGGCGGCGGAGCTTCTTGAGCTCGACGATGGTGGCGACAACGGAGGTCTTGGAGCGGCGGAGGTTCTGCTGCTGCGATTTGATGCGCTTTCCCGGGGCGATGGACTCTTCCATATGGAGGATGCGTTTGCGCTTCTTGCGGAGGGCGCAGAGGCGCTGGTTGATGAGGCTGAGGACGGGGCCGTTGGTCGCGTCGGATGGAGGAGTGGACGACGCCATCGTTCGGGGTTCAAGGGTTCGGGCGGTGGTGGTGGGCCACCGAGAACGGAGGACTTGGGCGTCTGGAAGAGGAAGAGGAAGAGGAAGCGGAACGTTGAAGTGTAGGTGAGGAGCTTCCATGGAGGATGAGTAAACAAGGGTAATATCAAGACTTCTGGCTCATGCCACTCCAGCTTTCGAAACTTATCTTAATAATATTTTCTTGATTTGACGTTTTGGTCCCCCCCCCCCCGCCCCCACCACGTCATTTTTGGAATCCTTTGATCATCATCAATTGGACGTCTATTTTGCTGCAGCCAAATTACTCAAATGCCCTCATGGCAGGAAGATAATTCTTTTATTTTTGTTTTTATTATGGCAAGTTGGTTGAGCATGTAATTTACGACATAAATTTTGATTGATGGGGCGTGATAAAACGATAGTTTATTTTATAAAACAAGGCTCATCAGCGGTTTCATCAGGTATTTCTTAAAATGATGGGCCACGTCCCTTCTCGCGGTCGTGCAATGGTAATTTGCTTCCGGCATTGGTAAAAATTTCGGAAGAGTTGGCACTTCAGTACTTCAATTTTTTTCTTTTGGGTCAAAATTCAGTACTTCATCGGAGTGTGGGTAAATTCTTGATAGCATTGGTAATGTACTTATCACTCTAGTAAAATTTAATATAAATTGGTGATTTACTAGTTTGCAAGAATGTTGGTAAATTACCGATAGTGATAGTAATTTACTTACTACATTGGTGAAATTCACGAGGAGTTGCAAATTTTCTATTTCATTGGAATGTCACTAGATTTTAAACAAAAATGGTGATATTGTTCATGCACTAATCAATCATTTTTATTTTTGGGAAGTATCATTGTAATCCAATAATAATGGTTTTAATTCCTAATACCTGTGGTAATTAATTTACTAATTTACTATTGTATTGGAACGTTGATAAGTTCACTTAGGGTAGTGACCAAATTTTATAGGAGTTGATAATTTACTACTTCATTCGGCTGTAGACAAAATTCTAATAGTGCTGTTAATTCACAAGAGGTACCTGACAAGTAAGTTATTGGTGATATTTTCTTTATCGATAAAATCGAATAATTACCACCGACTTTGAGATTATATCAATAGGGGAATTTTTCACTTTTTTAGTGTTGAATTTTTCCCTGCCGAAAGCATACAGCTTCAAATTTTATACATGAAACAACAATTTACAAGGATCTTGAATAAAGCACCACTTAATAAAATTGGGAAAAACAATAATGCCCTTGAAATTGATTTGACTAGTTTTTTAGTGGGCAAATTAGCCAAGTGCAAAACCATCAAAGAGAATAAATATAAGGCAGTGCTATTTCCACTCCTATTTTGGCTAAGCCACTCTTCTTTTCAATCAACAAATCGAAATACCCTTCTCTCTCTTCAATTTATTATTTCTTTTTTTTATCAACCTAACCAATATAACTTCCTTATTTATATTTTTCTTTCTTAAATTAATTTTGCAATATAAATGTCAAATTACACCTAATAAAGTATCATCTTATCATGTATCATGTTATCGCTTTGCCTAGAGAAGGTTGTCATTTTAAATTACGGTCTTGTTTTTTTAATTATGAAAGTTGTATAAAAGGTTAGCAATTTCTAGTTACTTTTGAACACACAATTAACCGTCTATTTTTTAGGCTCACATTTTTTCTACTCTCCTTATGGCTTTGAATCTTTGACGTTTCTTTTTATGTGTATTTTGACCATCATATCCTTTCTACTCTCCTTCTCTTTCCTCTCCACATCATAACGCAATTGAAATTCTTCTCCTTTTTTTTTTAATTATATTTTTGAATTTTTATTATCCTGTCTTTGTCTTTGTCGCGGCTACTTCCCACTCCACTTCATCGCAGATTGGCAGGGATGACTCTGCACTCTGCACGAGGCTCGCTTGTTTGTGGTGTATAGATTAATTGGCCGAGAAAAGAGAAAGTAAATGCGAGCAGAAAGACTTTTCATGTAAATGCCAGCCCCCCACCCGCATACCTCGAAAGCCCCGCTCCTTTCGATCACGACCGTTCGATGGTCGCGATGGCCGGCGCACAACCTGCCCATCTGGGCCGTCCGTGTCCTTATACCCCTTCCGCACGTGTCGCATCGCCATTGCGTACGGCCCGTAGATTTTTTTATTCGAGAACTTCGGAAACGCCTTTTGACCCAAAACTTAAAAAAACGAAACTCCAGAAACGCCGTGCCGCTTTAGCCGGAGCCTTCACGAGCTTCCGATCTCCACCGTCCATCGTTACGTGCGTCGCCCGATCGCAGCCATCGCGTCCTTTTCAATAAAGGGAATAGCGTTTGTCAAGAATACAATGAATATTTCGAGAGAGGACACCAAATTCAAGGTTTTGGCTTTTTAGTAGTGTAACTAGGAAAGGTTTAGGACTTCAATATAACTTCTTTCAACCATAGGAACTTAAGAGTTCTAATTCCAAAACGATTGCAAAAGCTAATTAATCTTTTAGGGTGAGTTTAGCAACATTTCTTTTTTCTAGAACAATTTCTGTTCATAAATTACCTTTCTTATTTCTATTCTCGAGACGAATTTTTGAGTGGAAGAACGCGTTTGGTAACCACACAAAATTTCTCTTTCTAGAATAATAGAAGAACATAAATGCGTTCGATACAGCAGTGAAAATTTCTATCCATATCTTTTTTATTTAATTAAAAAAATATCAATGGGGACTTAGCAATTCTTGTTTGGATAAAATTGGACTTTTGTAATGGCTTAAATGATCAAGATATTCTAAGATGATCTTAGAAAATCTAATGTAATAATTAGTAAGGATGTTAAAAATACCATAGCCAGCCCTACCGTGACTCGAAATTTTCAAGGCTTTATGGTTCGAGTCAGGCTTGATAATGAATACATGATTTTGAGTACTTTGACCATTTAGATTGAGTCAAGCTAGTTCCGATCGGGTTTTGGGTTTTTCTTCTTCTTCTTCTTCTTTTTTCCACTTCTCCTCCTCCTCCTTCTTCTTGCATTCCCAAGAAATCCTAGAAAAGCACTACACTTAATCAAAAAAGATAATATTTGAAAATTCAATCTAAAAATTGAGAATATATAATTCCGCCTTCCTCGTCGACTCCCACCACACCTATCTCCAGTAGAAAAAATAAAGGACTTAATGAAATTCAATTGTTAACATAATTCATATATGCAGGTTGGGTACCTGGTCGGGTAGGGTTACACTAAGTTTGATTCTCTAAAACGTTATTGTTTCTCTTTTTGTCCTCAGGAATAATTTTTTTTTCACTTTTTGTTTCTGTTTCAAATCTATTTCATGTCCATTGATCTATTCTGGAGAATGGAAAAGTTAGCTGACAAACACAAATAGATTTCTACTTTTCTGTTTGGAGGAAAAAAAGAATAAAAAAATAGATAAATAGGCCGGTTACCAAATATGTCCTTTGATTACTATGATTCTAAAAACTACTTCGATCTCAAATATATTTTGTTAATCACAGTTTGAAAATAATCCATAAAACGAGCTTATTTGAAGCTCAAAATGCAGAAGAGCTGCAATTTTGACTCATAACAAAACTGGAATGGAATATATTCTTGCTGTGCTTTTTTACCTTTTCGTCCACCTTCTTTTTGGCATTTCACTTTTGGTCTACTCCTTTTGGGGACGAGAAAGAATCCATGGATCTCATTATTTGGGCGGACAGACCAAATATACTCAACATACCCAGGTTTAGAATTTATGTCTTTCCTTTAATCTTATATCTTTTCTAGGTGAACTTGTTTTAACTCCACGGCTCCTTCCAGATCCTACCTTGATCTTTGCACATTTCTTCCTTTGCTCCAAATCGTTGATCTTCCCTCGTTGCCTCAACTCTGCTCACACCATCCAAAACCCCAAACCCCATGCCGTGCCCGTGGCCATGAGCATTCCCGGTGGTTGATGAGTTGACCTCCTCAAAGTTGCCGGCAAGTGCATGCCAGCAAGACCTTCAGATTTAGATCCGTATATTTGTTGATTACTTGATAGCGGCGGCAAAATGGGTCAATATTTTAGCTCACATTTAAGAGGGTGAGTCATAAATTGATTGTTTAACAAATTTAAGTGGGTCACAAATGAATCACTTAATAACTTAATGGAGTTTAAATGAATGCTAAATGAATTACTTTATTATTTTAAGTGAGTCATAAAAGATTTTTTGATTTTGCTTTTGTTTTTTGTTTTTTTTTTTGACGAGTTCGACAAGGACCCCAACCCTGGCCAGAGACCAATGGGGCCTCAAAACCCTCGCCAGATCTGGGCAAGGGTCAATCGGGCAAGGGTCAATTGGCGACCCTTGCCTGTGATCAATAAGGGTCGATTGGCGACCCTCGTCGGACTTGTCAAGAAAAACAAGTAAAAGAAAGAAAGAAAAAAAGAAAAAAAGGAAAAGGAAAAGAAAAAAATGAGAATTTTTATATTATATTATTTTTCATTGTTCATTTTTTTAAAAAATTATAAAAATTGTCCAAAATATTTTAGCAATAATTTTTTTTAACAATTTATAGGTTTGGTAATTTGAATTAAATATGCAAATGTTTTAGTAATGCGGATCGAGTCGAGTATGAGTCGAAAAATTTGTATTACAAATGGGTCATAAATGAGTTAGGGGGTGAATTTTAATAGGACCATTTATAATCCAACCCAATTCACTCATTTAATAGGACTAATGTTTGATAAGGACAACATAGAGGAGGGAGCACATGATAGGGAGCCAATAGCTACATTCGAAATTGTAGAAAAGTTCCATTTCGGAATTCATACGTTCTTAAGTCTTTTCAGACATAGATTTGAGCGTGACAAAAAAAATTAAGTTTCAAGTCATTAACCACGATGACTCGATCAATGAAAAAAAAGGGCTCTTGGGAAGTATCAAATTTCTTAAATCACAACTCTTTGTTCTCCGACAGCTTTAGATTGGGTTACTCCCCCAAGGAACTAAAAGGAAGATGTTTTGAGAGGACTCTTCGTAGATTATTGAACTTAGAAGCCGGGATTGGCTGAATATGCAAAGAGTCGTGGGCTCGTTTTGATGCAAGATCGGTCAATAAGGATGCTTCCTTGCAGCGCCGCCCCAGCCTATCAAAGTTGACAATTATCACGTTTCTCAAACATGGAAAGTCAACGGACATGTGGTGCAGAAATTTTGGGATTAGAATCAACTTTTGCCCCCAACTAAACGTGGCGTCAAGTCAACAAAGGCGACATCCAACTTCCAACCGTGTTCGTTTCATATATCTTAATCAAGGTGAACTTCGGGCGGTCCTGTATCATGGGCTGATCGGGTCCAGTTCAATGGAGTAATTGGGCTGTAATCACTACTTGGGCAAGCACTCCCATAACGGTCAATCGAATTAAGAAAAGATCATGTTTATTTTGAGTTGAACCATCCTTAGCATTTGACCCTTCCTCAGTGTCCATAAATTTCTCATCACAAAGCATTATAGTTAGACATAAATCCAAGCTTTGTGCTGACTATTATACATTGTGCAGTTAAATTAAGATATATGCAAAAAACCTGGGTAAGCAGAGTCATATGTCAACGTAGATGAGAAAATTTATTCATGAGCATCCTATTAGATCCCATCTATAATTTAACTCAATTAGCATTTCTAAATTCCTCATCGAACTCGGAAGCATCTCCAATGACCGGCAAAAGTTCAGTGAAGCCTCTCCAATGATAATAATGATTACAAAGACTCCTCCCATCTCAAGTATAAAAGTTCTTTTGTTTCAGATGATATTTTCGGCGGTGTCGCTCTTCACTCTCTCTCCGTTAATGCCTGTAGATTGTCTATTAATATACAAAAAAAAAGAGGAGCAAAGAGGCGAAAGAATAAGAACTTGCAAAGCGCAGGACTATTCCATGTTAAACTTTCAGGATTAGAAAACTTTTTGCCACACTTCTATTCATTTGAAACTAAACGGTTTGGCTCATTATTTGAGATTTACCTCAATACTAGATAATGTCAGAGCAAGTCCATTTGCAACTGGAACATTTCTTAACTTAATTAAGCAATGTTACGCCTCCTCTTCGATTCCTGTGAATCCGACTTTAGGAGTCATGCTTTACCTAGGAAAACAAACTGGACATGCGTTTATCGATGTAGAGTACTTATTTTCTTCATGTCACAATTTTGCGTTGGTTATTGCCGTTGAGGTGATGCAATAAGCACGGAGATACTTTCATACACATTGCAAGAGCTACTTTAACGTATACGCTACAATGAAGTTAACCTTCTTTGGCGAGAAGCATGGGGCATCGTGTTTGAATTATGTGAAATTGATATGTTGAATATTTGAGCATGTTGGTTGAGACATGCCTTGATTTATGGTAGGTGTCATAAGCAGAATAAAAGTGAATCCGTTGAGCACGATCCATGATAGGCGTTTGAAGACCAAAAGGAACCACGAGCATTTAATGGAGGAGACCTATGAAGCTTGAAGACAAAGGACTTCTTCCTCTTGGATTGCTACGCGTGACTGTAGTGCATTTAGTTTTTTTGTCTAAAGATGTTTTTCAACTTTGTGGATTTTTGTGTTCCTTGTGGACTTTAGTGCTCAGGAGATTTCTATGCATATCCTCATTAAATGTAGTGTCAACAAATGTGTCTTCATCAAGTGTATTCACATGTTCAGTTTTTATACAAGGACTAGAGGTTGAGTATTGTAGTAAGAACCCATCCGAAAGCATTCTAAGAATATTTTCTCCCTCCAATCTGTATTTGTGGGTTTGTTCCAAAATTTCCAAAGTAATCATTATTGTTTTGGTTCCAACACATCGACCTGTTCAAATTCAATAATTTATAAGGCATTTTAGATAAATCACCACATAGTAAAAACTGACAGAATAATGCACTTGGGAATTTATATAAACCAAACCAAATTAAAACAGAGAAGATCTGAACAAGGGTACTTGCATAACTATATAACTAGTCAACATGCAAAGTGCACATAAGAAGAACATTCACATAAACCTCTTTGTAATTCGTATGTGTAACAGAATTGGAAGCACTTCTTGTCACAAAAAAAAAAAAAGTACTTAACAGAACGGGTGTCCATTCCTTTTCCGTTCGCAGAAAATTGCCAAGTTTGATCAAGCAACTCCTTGATGTGCTCAGTTTCCAGATCTCCCGTGGCGAATGCCTATTCATTTTAATTTCATCCGCATTGATACATTAGAAACTTCGGGATAAAGTTGCTGGAGAAGATAGGCAAATTGTCCGGTGATTCCAGTCGACCAGATTACCACAATGATGCAAATGAAAAGCCATTATTTTCTTCAAGCCACTCAGTCGATCAATCCGTCCAGCCGGTTGAGTTTGTTTGGCTCCAAATTTTTTGAACTTTCAAGGCCTCGAATCTCTGTAACTGCGTGATTCTCAATTAGACGTTCTGATAGTTTTTTTCAACTTTGATAGGTCTATCAATGTAGGCATTGATGGAAAATGTCCGATACACATGGACAGTAAACTTGAGGGAAGCTTTGGGAGGCCCTGCAGACATTCACTAGAGAGTTCAAGTCTCTTGAGATGAGAAAGCTGCACAATATCTGGTGCTGAGATGGCCATCATCGGAGAGGACAACTCCAAAGACTCCAGTTTGTTTAACCTACCGATCCACCGGGGATAGAATCTTTCACAAGCTTTTCAAATTCCGGGACAACTGGGTTACGAGAGTTTCGGCTTTCCCAGGACAAATCTCTCGAGCTTTTTAAGTCTTGAGAGACCAAAAACGCCATCATCAACTAGTTATGAATATGCTGACAGAGAAGACGTTCTGATAGCCCTGGTACTTGGCGTATCTCAGCACATAGTAATTTTTAAGATTGTACAAGATGAATATCTCAAGATATCATCAATCAATTGGCAAATTCTCACTAAGCTCTGCATCTATTTCTCCTGCCTTTTCCAGCTTCCATACTGCACTCTAGATCGTGCTTATGGCAGAGAAGCTCATGTTCAGTACTTTCAAATGCTTCATGTTCCCGACCGAATCAGGAAGCTCTTCTATGTCCATGTTCGACATATCCAACTCATCAAGTGATTCGAAATTCAAGAATGAGTCTGGCAGCGTCTTTATCGACTTGGAGCTTCTCGAAGACAAGTGTTTAGCGCTTACGGGGGATCCAATTGAGTTGGGAAACTCCATGATTGAAGGTTTTAGCGTCAGTGAGGAACATGGCAAGCACTGAGAATATGTGGACTCTTCAATCCTTGAAATTTAGGCATTTAGAACAGCCCATTTTACCCGGCTACTTTGGGAGGTGGTGGACAGTTGCAGAAATTCAAATTTAACAGGACCAAGTGCTGTAACTGACCGAAAGACCTATCAATCCGGACCAAGATTTTGCGTTTCCCTAGGATCAATCTTTCTAAATTCACGTGTACCTGAAATCTTCATCGAAAGGTCCACCTGATCTAACTGAATTTAGGACATACAGCAAACCCTTTCAAGGCAGAAGTTCATGTCCATTTTTCCTTTCCATCATGATGTTCGTCCGCTAAAACCAGCATGTGAATGGAACAAAGTCAATGTCAGGCAAGGTAGTCAACATAACTTTCCCCAAAATCATGCACCGCGTACCAATCAGTCTGAAGTTCACACCAGTAGCTCTTACAATACTCGAACCAGTCCGAGCCAAAATGCTAAGGTGGAGAGGATAGAACCCAATATTGTCCAAAAGCACGTGTCCACTCGTGAATTGTGTCTCATCTGAATCTGACATCTAGTTCATATCACTGTATATCCCATGGTTTGTAGTTCCTCTAAAATATTTCATTACTTTGCCTACGGGAATCCAATGATCACGATTGGGATTTTGTGTGTATTTTCTCAGTCTACACACATCATAAGCTATATCAGGTGGAGTGTAGTTCATCAAATGCATTAGACTCTTAGTAATCTGAGCATACTCAGACTAAGCCACGCTATTTCCTTTATTTTTTACTAATTGAGTATTAGCATCATAAGGAGTGCCCACAGCTGTGACATCATAGTGTCCATATTTTTTAAGTAGGCTCTCCACATAATGCTCTTGGGTAAGCATTAGGCCACCATCACTTTTTATGATTTTAACACCCAAAATAACATTCGCTTCTCCCAAGTCCTTCATATCAAATTTAGAAGTCAAGAAACACTGTTTCATTCACAGCATCAATGCATGTACGAAAAATAAGCATATCGTCAATATATAAGCTAATAATTATAGATTCACCATCAAAATTTTTGTGTACACACACTTATCAACTCCAATAGAGGAAAATCCATTATTAACTAGAGCTTGATCAGATTTCTCATGTCATTGCTTTGGTGCTTGCTTTAATCCGTAGGAAGATTTAAGGAGTTTACAAACTTTATTTGTTTGACCCAGGAATAAAACAGCCCTCAGGTTGAATCATGTGAATTTCTTTTTCTAAATCACCATTTAGAAATGTTAAATAAAAGTCGTTTTAACATACACTTGGTGAATAACAAGTTTGTAAATAGTGGCTAAAGCAATCAAAACACGAATAAAGGAAATTTAGTTACGGGAGCAAATGTATCAAAGCATCGACTTTCTATTTTTGAGTAATATCTTTTGCAACTAATCTTGCTTTATTTATCAATAGAACCATTAGGATTAAATTTCCTTTTTAAAATCCATTTATAACCAATCGGTTTCGCACCTAGTGATAAGTCAACCAATTCCCAAGTTTTATTTTATAACATAAAATCAATCTCAATTTTTATTGCTTTTTTCCCCCAAAAATTGCTCTCTCTAGAAGATATCACTTCAAAATAACTTAAAGGATCATTATCAATGAGATAAGTATAAAAATCATTTCCAAAAAGAAGCGTCTTTCCTTATTCTTTTAAGGGTTAATATCATGGAAAATCCTAAATTGGTACATGTCGCAACCCTCTAAATTTTTTTTTAAATTTTAAAGGGGTTAACGGATTATTAGGTTAATTAGATTTGACTAACCTAACGCGGACCCTCCCAAGCCCTACCGAATCGCAACTTTGGTTTTTGTTTAAATGATTTTGAAATTTGGAGTCGCCACTAATCGTTCTTGGTAGGTCGATTAGAAACCTAAATAAATTAGCGGGAGAACTAATTTATTCCTGCGAACCAGAGATTATGAGCTCGGGGACTTGGTTACACTAGTTAATTAAAACTAATGCCCTTTCGGTGCCTTAATTTCATGGATATCCTAATTCGGCAACTCAGGCTTGGTTTATTCCTAAGGCTCTAGTAGGGTATTCTCTTTTGTGTTTTCACTTTTTAAATAGGATGCATGGATGGTATATATTTTTATTTGTTATATTTTTTTTAAGTGTTAAAGATTCCCTGAAGCCGAAAGAGGGAGTGTGTTAACGACTTCTGTGGAGTATTACGACCTACTCATCTTTTGGGTCTGATGATTCAAAAATTAAATTATAGGAAGTACATGACAATGAATAAACACCTCCAATGGGAGGCTAAGCATTGGCTTGGCTCTTCCCTTTGGGATTTAAGGTACAGGTATTTAAGTTGCAAGTATTTAAACTACTGTAAGTAAAAACCTCCAATGGGAGGCTAAGCATTGGCTTGGCTCTTCCCTTTGGGATTTAAGGTACATGTATTTAAGTTGCAAGTATTTAACTACTGTAAGTAAAAACCTCCCATGGGAGGCTAAGCATTGGCTTGGCTCTTCCCTTTGGGATTTAAGGTACATGTATTTAAGTTGCAGGTATTTAATTACTGTAAGTAAAAACCTCCAATGGGAGGCTAAGCATTGGCTTGGCTCTTCCCTTTGGGATTTAAGGTACAGGTATTTAAGTTGCAGGTATTTAACTACTGTAAGTAAAAACCTCAAATGGGAGGCTAAGCATTGGCTTGGCTCTTCCCTTTGGGATTTATGGTGCAGGTATTTAAATTGCGGATGGACTTTGTCCTCTCCATTCTGGGGTATGAATTCTTTAAAATGAAATACAACGAATTGATTCAACAATTTGAAATTTGTGCGCGCTTGAGGACTCCTCCAAGCCGATTTTGTGCTTCCATAGGGTTGACCATTGATATAGAGCCGTGGCTTCCTGACATAAAATAGAGTGAAGTGTCAGAATACAAAATATGTGCTAATCTGCACCTAAAACCAGAAGAGTGGAAAGAGTGCTTATCTCCCGTTTTTTTGGGAGGGATTTCTATAATTGATTTTCGCTCTCTATGTTCCCAATATAGAGAGTTTCTTTTGAATTAAGAGGGACTTTTAGTCACAGATCAGTTGAGAAATCGATGGACAGCTTAGGAGCTTGTCTGGGCCGATTTTTGCATCTCTACGAGATTTTTGCTGTTGACATAGAGATATCCTTCTCCTAACATAAAATATGGGAAAAAAATGGGAGATGGAGAAAGTGTATACAATTTGTGCTAATTTGCGAGTAAAACCATAAATAAATAAATAAATAAAAACACTTAGCTCGAATTTGCTTGCTCGTTGACGAGGATGAATTCTTGATTTATATTGATCGATGAAGGAATTTGTGATGATAACCCCTAGCTTTAAACTCCCATCATCTTCAAAATTCTCTCTCTTTTGGTATTTTCTTTCTCTCAAATTTTTCTTCAATCTCCCAAAACTCTCTCAAATATCCAAAATTTTCTCTCCAAATTTTTTTTTCTCAAGCTCACTTCTTCCTCCTTTTATAATCTACTCATCTATCTCCCATTCTAATTTTTTCCACTAACTCTATCTCCCATTCTAATTTCTCCACTAACTCTTCTTCATTTTCATCTTCCATTCTCCATCTCTATCTCACATTCTAATCTCTCCACTAACTCTTCTTCATCTTTATCTTCCCTTCTCCATATTTATCTCCCATTTTAATTTCTCCACTAACTCTTCTTCATCTCCATCTTCTCTTCTCTATTCTTATCTTCCATTCTAATTTCTCTACTAACTCTTCTTCATCTCCATCTTCCATTCTCTATTCTTATCTTATTTTCTCCATCTATTCTTCTCCAACTTCTCTTCTTCATCTCCTCTTCTCCATCTTCCCTTCTCTATTCTAATTTATCCATTGACTCTTCTTTTTGTTATTTGTAAAATAATCCTTCAAGAGTTAGGTATTTGCACTCTAGTCCTTGAATTTTAAGTATTTACAATTCAGTCCATGAAAAAATATATTTTTTTAAGTCCAAATCTCCTCAAAATTTTTGACACACCAAAATTTACCACATGTCAAATTTAAGCTCATTTCTTGCCGCTGAAAATAATGCAGAATTTAATTAAAGCCCTTTTGCAAAATCGAGTCATTCTGGGTATAATTGAGCCAAGATGAAAATTTAAAATATTAGAAGACAATGTCGCAACTCATAAAAAGTGAAAATTAAAAATAAGTTGACTCAAATTAATTTTTTTTAGGCCCGATTCGAGATTATACTCGTGAAGGAACACGTGACTCGAATTGGATTTTTCTGAATTTGCGATGGCCAATATGAAAATAGATTTAAAATAAAAATATTAACTATCTTTGTGTATTTTTTTGGCCTCAAATGTTATTTTTCCAAAATTTTCAAGTATTTTTGTATTTTTTTAAAAATTAATATGTATATATATAATATGAAAATTTATTTTTTGTTCAAAAATGGTTGCCTAGGCTTGGCCAAGGCTTGCAAAGTTGATTTTGCAATTTTCTCATTTTTTCTTTCTTTTTCATGAATTTTCGAAAATAAAAATACTAAAAAATACTGAAAATATGAAAAATCATTTTTTGGTCAAAATTAGTTCTCTAGGCTTGGCCAAGGTCCCCAAAGTTAATTTTTTAATTTTATGAATTTTTATGGATTTTTAAAAAAATAAAAATGCCGAAAAATACCGAAAATTTTTAAAAGAGAAAAGATGATTAAAAATCAGGTGTCAACAGCTGCCCCTCTTTGAAAGGAAGCTCGGCAGAGGTTCATTTCAAAGACGAGATGACACTTGAATCCTAATTGACTCAACACAATGAAATAAAAAGAGTCGTGACATGAATGTTCCACTGAAAATGAAATGAGAACCTAAGGATTCGTTATAAGAAAACCTTAGGGTGGTTGAATTTGAACCCGTATGGTAGGTCAACCCACGATAGATTCCTAATGAAAGGATTCTACTGAATAAATTTTGACCCGTATGGTAGGTCACTCCATGGTAGATTCCTAACGAAAGGATTCTACTGATTAAAATTTGATTGAAATTTGACCTGTATAGTAGCTCAACCCATGATAGATTCCTAATGAAAGGATTCTACTTATCAAATTTTGACTCGTATGGTAGATCAAATGAGAACCTAAGGATTCGTTATAAGAAAACCTTAGGGTGGTTAAATTTGAACCCGTATGGTAGGTCAACCCATGATAGATTCCTAATGAAAGGATTCTACTGATTAAAATTATGACCCGTATGGTAGGTCACCTTATAGTAGATTCCTAATGAAAGGATTCTACTGATTAAAATTTTGACTCGTATGGTAGGTCACCTCATAGTAGATTCCTAATGAAAGGATTCTACTGATTAAAATTTGATTGAAATTTGACCCGTATGGTAGGTCAACCCATGAAACTGCCTGTAAGAAGGACTTTGTGCCTGTAGAAAGGACTTGGTGCATGTAAAAAGGAATTTGGTGCCTGTAAAAAGAACTTGGTGCCTGCAAGAAGGACTTTAGTGCCTGTAGAAAGGACTTGATGCCTGTAAAAAGGACTTTGTGCCTGTAGAAAGGACTTGGTACCTGTAAAAAGGACTTCGGTGCCTGTAAAAAGGACTTTAGTGCCTGTAGAAAGGACTTGATGCCTGTAAAAAGGACTTTGTGCCTGTAAAAAGGACTTGGTGCCTGTAAAAAGGACTTTGTGCCTGTAAAAAGGACTTTGTGCCTGTAAAAAGGACTTGATTTGCCTGTAAGAAGGACTTTTTGCCTATAAGAAGGACTTGGTTTGCCTGTAAGAAGGACTTGGTTTGCCTGTAAGAAGGACTTGATTTGCCTGTAAGAAGGACTTGTTTTGCCTGTAAGAAGGACTTGATTTGTCTGTAAGAAGGACTTGTTTTGCCTGTAAAAAGGACTTCATTTGCCTGTAAGAAGGACTTGATTTGCCTGTAAGAAGGACTTACTTTACATGTAAGAAGGACTTTGTGCCTGTAAGAAGGACTTGCTTTGCCTGTAAGAAGGACTTGATTTGCCTGTAAGAAGGACTTTGTGCCTGTAAGAAGGACTTGATTTGCCTGTAAGAAGGACTTTTTTGCCTATAAAAAGGACTTGGTTTGCCTGTAAGAAAGACTTGGTTTGTCTGTAAGAAGGACTTGGTTTGCCTGTAAGAAGGACTTGGTTTGCCTGTAAGAAGGACTTGATTTGCCTGTAAGAAGGACTTTATGCCTGTAAGAAGGACTTGATTTGCCTGTAAGAAGGACTTGTTTTGCCTGTAAAAAGGACTTCATTTGCCTGTAAGAAGGACTTACTTTGCCTGTAAGAAGGACTTGATTTGCCTGTAAGAAGGACTTACTTTGCCTGTAAGAAGGACTTTGTGCCTGTAAGAAGGACTTGCTTTGCCTGTAAGAAGGACTTTGTTTGCCTGTAAGAAAGACTTTATGCCTGTAAGAAGGGCTTGATTTGCATGTAAGAAGGACTTTGTGCCTGTAAGAAGGACTTGATTTGCCTGTAAGAAGGACTTTGTGCCTGTAAGAAGGACTTGCTTTGCCTGTAGGAAGGACTTTATTTGCCTGTAAGCAGGACTTGATTTGCCTGTAAGAAGGACTTTATGCCTGTAAGAAGGACTTGGTTTGCCTGTAAGAAGGACTTTGTGCCTGTAAGAAGGACTTGGTTTGCCTGTAAGAAGGACTTAGTTTGCTTGTAAGAAGGACTTAGTTTGTCTGTAAGAAGGGATTGGTGTACCTCAAAGGGTGCTATTCTGAAATCTGGGGAGACCAGGAATCCTGCAGAAGCTCAAACCCAAATTATATTCTCATGTAGCTTTAGGAATAAACCAAAGAAGCAGAGATCAAAAGGTCTCGAACATTTCTGTCTTTAAGACAAATCATGCTTTATTGAAGAAGGTGGATACCTGTATGTATCGCAATGGATTCAAGTTCCTCAACAACCGTCAGAATTCATCCAGGTTGAAGATATACTTACCTGAGAATTTAGAAGAAATGCCTGGTGGCTTCTCGACAACCAGGCTTGTTCATTCAATAATCGCCGAATGAATTTCAAGACTTTGGAAGGTAATTCGAATATTGGGAATGTGTTGCCCGTCAGGCAGTGTCAGAGGTAACATGTGCAAGCATTTTCATCAATGAGTTGATCGGTTCATGCAAAACTATTCAACCAAGTCGGCAATGATTATAAGTAGTCTGTGTGATAACTTATGATGCAATCAATCCAAATGTGGATCATGCAAAATTATTCTGTCAAGCTTGCATTACCAATTCTGTTTAAGGAGGTTCTCATATTATGAACGCCTCGAATGTAATCTGAATGGGGAACTTCAATCCGAAAGGGCTTTCTCTCACTCTAGAGAAAGGCTTTTTATCTGTAGATTAAAATGTTAGACCTGTGTGGAAATGGTTTACCTTTCCTCATCCTGTTATGCCCCATTTTGCACATTTGATGTCTCCTATGCAGTTTATGCTCTAAGTTGGAGTTGGTAAATTAAACATGCGGAATAGTCATACATAATTCGTGAAATGTGTAAACACAATGCCGATATGACAATTTTTAGCATCATGTGTGTTTATATAATGTGCAAACATGGGCGGATTTGAATTGCCCCTGGTATGTGGGTAGATTGAACAAATTGGGAAGCCCACTCCTTATGTCGAGGAGCGGTTTGTCTCAAGTTTTGCCCTTGCACGATGAGGCATATGGGTGAGGGAGCATTTTGGTTTGTTTAGTGACAGCGACCGCCATGGTTTAGCGGTTAAATGCCCCCCATTTTTCACCAGAATAGATCTTGTCAGATGATCATCATTTTCTTTTGGATTTGTCTCCTTCAACATGTTACATGTTAGTATAAATATTTCCTGTAACAAGAAAAGGAGACATGTCAACCAGTACTAAAAGGGATAAATTGGAAACGATACTGATTTACCCTTCATCTTGAATGCCTTGGACAAGTCTTTTACCAATTTTGCTGGATTGAGTTTTCTTCGACTTTTGTTGGATGCTTCACCATTAAGCCGAGAATGTGGCAAAATATTGACTTCGGTATTACTCGTCGAGTATTCCTGCTTGCAAAAAGAAATGCACAAAAAGTTATTTCATTTATTTATAATACATATAACATTCCCCACTTTGGGGATCGAACTCGGGATATTTCGGACCTACTATCATCCCCCATACCATTCGGTCCATTGGACCGTAGGTGTCAATGGGGTTTTCTTTTCAAAGGTTAATCCTTGGGGATAACGCGGCCATGTTGTATCACCTTGGGCCTTGTTACGTTATTTCTCGAGGTAATTTGCAATCCCTGTTAAGAATGGAATAAAAAAATTCAGGACTCGAGATGATTATGTGCAAATTAGAACGATACAGAATTACCCATGTCTGAGATTGTTCGGGTCCCTCGTTCGCATTTTCTTTTATCTGAAGCTGTCCACTCTGTGGTAATATCCATGAGTTGCTTTGCCCCAAATTTTGTTCAACTTGTATTTGGGTATAATTACGTTCTCGAGTCAATTTGAAAACTCTTGAAAATTGAAGGGATTAACTTTAAAACCTGGGTAGTTCGAGGGTAACTTGAAACGATACGGGCTTACCCTTTGGATTTACGCGGATTTCTTCTCGATATTAATTTTTTCGAGTTTGGTGCGGTAACGGCTCCGAGCATTTAATAGGGGGAAAGGGAAATGATTACTTCTAGCTTGTGCATCAATTTTGGACATCGATAAAAGGTGAGAACGTGCGATGAAACCAAGTAGATGTATTCGTCCAGGCTTGATCTTCTTCCCTTTGCAAGCTCTTGAATGATCAGCTAGCGTTGTTCCGGATTAGGTACGCGTCGGCCGTGTCGCAGGTCCCATGATCACTAGTTTTGAAATACAGGATCCGTATGCACATTAACGCCCTGGTGCTTCATCAGCATCAAACTTCCTGATCATGGCGGCGAGTTCGTCGCCAATGCCACTTGCCTGGTGATGATACCTCACCTCCTCCTCAGAAGGCATCTATGCTGGTCCCATAGTTTCGGTCTTTTCGTACCTTGTTCCAACAGAACTTGATCCTGCTATGAATTGATCTAACTCACCTCTTAAACGTGCATTTTCGATCCTCAGATAATGCATTTCCTTGAGGGTGGGGAGAGTATTGCAGTTGGGGCAGGTGGCGGAGTCAAAAGCCTCTTTATATATCTTGTTCTCCGCTCGGAGGTTTTCTTTTTCAACTCTTAGAAACTCGGCTTCGTTGTGCTCATGACGAGTCTTCATTCGGGTTCGTCTATTTTGAAACCAGAACTTGATTTGCGAAGGTTCAAGTCCTAGCTCTTGACTCAGTTCCATTTTCTGTTTGCCGTCTGGCATAGGGCACGTTCTGAAAAAATCTTCAAGCTTTCGTACTTGCTCCTCAGTATGGCGACGGTAACGCTTCTTTTGACCTTTACCGTTGTTGTCCTTGTCCTTACCGGGCTCTTGGACGTCGTCGGTGAAAGGGCCGGGCTCCATAGGCTCGATCCCAAACATGGCTTCGAACTCTTCCTCTCCCATATTCAGCAAGTAACGATAACTTTCAAGTGTGTTGGGTTGAGACATCTTCGATTTGGTTAACGATTTCTCAAAGTTTGATATCTCTTCTTGTATTTTCACTCTCTGGATTTTTCTGGGAGACTGCGTATGCTTTAAGAGTCTCTCTTTTGAGGACGAATGAGAATTATCAAGAAGATGCCTCCTTTAAAATTAGACGTGGGTTTAGCAACTGTATTGCCTCTCTCGAGTGTTCTGGCTTTCTCGATTTTCTTTTCATCGTATCTCTCGCCCAGCTCGTCTCCTTCCATCTTTCCGTGGAAGAGGGCCCCTTGTTGCTGTCTCCACCGTCAATTTGCTGGCGAGTTCTTCAATAAAGACGAGTTGTATCTCTTTTCTGCCGAAAATGTCTTTGTCTCCCACTCAGCTTATTTTTTATCTTTTCTTTTTCAAAGTAGTGGCGTCCCGTCCAGCTTTTCCGTAGAGACGTCGGATTTGCTTGGCTCGAGATTGGAGACGAGTAGCGGAGGTGATACTGATAGGGAATGGTAGACAGGAAAATCTGGCCAGTAGAGACTTCCCCTGCAAAAATGAAAGAGAATGCGACAGTATATGTTCTTCATATTCTAGAAAAATTGGAACGATACTGTTTTACCCTTGTGTGTACTTCCATTGAATTTGAATTGAGGAAGTTCCTTCATTTGGACTGGATTGAATTATATGTCCCGAGTTGCCCTTCACTTTGAGCTTGCCACATAAGTGCTTTGCTTAGTTGGGCCTTGTTTTCTTTCGGGTTGCCTTGGATCATCATCATTTTCCATGCCATCGGGTCCGTGGACCGGAGGGCTCCTTTAATTTGAAGGTTACCTTCAAGGCGAATGAGTCCTATCGCATTCCATTGGGTCATTTCATTTTGCGATACTCTTGAGGCACTTTGCAATCCCCTGGGTGAGAATGGAACAAATCCAATTTAGCATTTTGCAACGATTGAGGGTAAATTGGAACGACACACAGTTACCCGTCTTCGAGCTCGCTTGGGCTTTTCACTTGAAATTTCCCTACGTGAGGCCATTCAACATTTCTCATTATGGCAGTCAGCGACATTGCCACAAATTGATCCGCCCTGAGTCTAGCATAAAAAGGGATTCACGCATTCGACGGGATAAAAAAAACAAATTACCCCCTTGCCCCTGAATTAAATCTAGACACCTAGAAAGCTGGAAATATCATACGCAGGTGAATTAAGCATGAAATGAAAAGTGCACTTATTCAAGGTCAGTTCTGCCTCTCCTGTGGCTCTTCGATAATCAGCTAGTCTCGTGTTGGTTCGAGTGTGGATGACCGATATTTGAGAGTCCCTACTCACTGGCTCCTGATCGCGGCTTGGGACGTCTGTCAACCCTAAATTGGTTGACCAGAGCAGTAAGCTCATCATCTGGGTAATCTCTTGAACCTTCCAGCAACTGATACTCGAATTGGGCATTGTTGTTGGCAAATGCTGGCGGTAGATTTCTCATTCTGTCCTCGCCATGAGCAATTTGACTTCTCGTGCTGGAGCCTTCATTATTACTCGAGAAAGTGTGGGGATCACCAACTGTCCTGCTGCTAAAAACTCCTTCCATTCGAGGATTAGAGAAGTGGAAGTGCTCAGGATAACTTCTTGTCTGATTCTCTGGCTGCACAGGCGCGCTGATCATGGGATGAATTCTAGCCACAGGTTGGTGCTCAAACCAAGGAATCTGAATACACTGCCCCTGCGGTCTATACTCTTGAAGCGCATTAGGGTGATTCTGGGGGATATTTTGATTAACGCCTGGGGGATTGATGGCACGGCTACTGGCTTGGTTGATGATGGGAAATGGCTCACCCTACGCTAACCTGCGGAACTTATGGTGGCGAGGAGACTTGACGTTCAGGCTTGGATCAGTCCCGCCTTGGTTTTCTTGATTCTGAGCTGCATTGTGTTCTGTCGCGACCCTCTAAAAAAATTTATTTTAAAGGGTTAACGGATTATTAGGTTAATTAGATTTGACTAACCTAACGCGGACCCTCCCAAGCCCTACCGAATCGTGACTTTGGATTTTTATTTTAAATGATTTTGAAATTTGGAGTCGCCACTAATCATTCTTGGTAGGTTGATTAGGAACCTAAATAAATTAGCGGGAGAACTAATTTATTCCTGCGAACCAGAGATTATGAGCTCGGGGACTTGGTTACACAAGTTAATTAAAACTAATGCCCTTTCGGTACCTTAATTTCATGGATATCCTAATTCGGTAACTCAGGCTTGGTTTATTCCTAAGGCTCTAGTAGGGTATTCTCTTTTGTGTTTTCACTTTTTAAATAGGATGCATGGATGGTATATATTTTTATTTGTTATATTTTTTAAGTGTTAAAGATTCCCTGAAGCCGAAAGAGGGAGTGTGTTAACGACTTCTGTGCAGTATTACGACCTACTCATCTTTTGGGTCTGATGATTCAAAAATTAAATTATAAGAAGTACATGACAGTGAATAAACACCTCCAATGGGAGGCCTAGCATTGGCTTGGCTCTTCCCTTTGGGATTTAAGGTACATGTATTTAAGCTGCAGGTATTTAAACTACTGTAAGAAAAAACTTCCAATGGGAGGCTAAGCATTGGCTTGGCTCTTCCCTTTGGGATTTAAGGTACATGTATTTAAGTTGCAGGTATTTAACTACTATAAGTAAAAACCTCCAATGGGAGGCTAAGCATTGGCTTGGCTCTTCCCTTTGGGATTTAAGGTACAGGTATTTAAGTTGCAGGTATTTAACTACTGTAAGTAAAAACCTCCAATGGGAGGTTAAGCATTGGCTTGGCTCTTCCCTTTGGGATTTAAGGTACAGGTATTTAAGTTGCAGGTATTTAACTACTGTAAGTAAAAACCTCAAATGGGAGGCTAAGCATTGGCTTGGCTCTTCCCTTTGGGATTTAAGGTACAGGTATTTAAGTTGCAGATATTTAACTACTGTAAGTAAAAACCTCCAATGGGAGGCTAAGCATTGGCTTAGCTCTTCCCTTTGGGATTTATGGTGCAAGAATTAAATTGCAAGAATTTATAGTATGAATGCGACATGTAGATATGGAAACATATGAGTATGACATGACATAATCGAAATTTAAATTAATTTATTTGGGCAAGGAAATTCTCGAAGATTTTAATAGTTAGGATCGTTACCTGATTTAACAGATTTGATTGCCGAATTCGAATCTCGTGTCACCTTATAGATCAAGATTGCGGCTCGAACGATGGAGATGAACTTGTGACTCGCGTTGATCGGTAGAGGAATTGTTGATGGTAACACCTAGATTTAAACTTTCACCATCTTCAAGGCTCTCTTTTGGAAAAAAGGATTCTCTCTCTTTTTTTATTTTTTTTCTTTCTCTCTAATTTCTTTCAATCTCTCAAAATTCTCTCAAGCATCCAAGATTTTCTCTCTCAAAAAAATTCCCCTCCCAAGCTCACTTCTTTCTCCTTTTATAATCTACTCATCCATCTTCCATTCTAAATTTTCCACTAACTCTTCTTCATCTCATCTTCCCTTCTCTACTCTTATCTTATTTTCTTCATCTTCTCTTCTCCATCTCATCTTCTTCAACTTCCATTCTCTATCTCCTCTTCTCTATCTTCCCTTCTCCATCTCCTCTTCTCCATCTTCCCTTCTCTATTCTAATTTCTCCACCAACTCTTCTTTTTGTTATTTACAAAATAATCCCTCAAGTGTTAGGTATTTGCATCCTAGTCCTTGAGATTTTAAGTATTTGCAATTTAGTCCATGAAAAAATATATTTCTTTAAGTCCAAATCTCTTTCACAATTTTTGACACACCAAAATTTACCACATGTCAAATTTAAGCTCATTTCTTGCCGCTGAAAATAATGCAGAATTTAATTAAAGCCCTTTTGCAAAATTGAGTCATTCTTGGTATAATTGAGCTAAGATGAAAATTTAAAATATTAGAAGACAATGTCACAACTCATAAAAAGTGAAAATTAAAAATAAGTTGACTTAAATTAAATTTTTTTAGGCCCGATTCGAGATTATACTCGTGAAGGGACACGTGACTCGAATTGGATTTTTCTGAATTTACGGAGGCCAATATGAAAATAGATTTAAAATAAAAATATTAACTATCTTTGTGTATTTTTTTTGCCTCAAATGTTATTTTTCCAAAATTTTCAAGTATTTTTGTATTTTTTTTTAAAAATTAAATTAAATATATATAATATGAAAATTTATTTTTTGTTCAAAAATGGTTGCTTAGGCTTGGCTAAGGCTTCCAAAGTTGATTTTGCAATTTTCTCAATTTTTCTTTATTTTTCATGAATTTTCGAAAATAAAAATACTAAAAAATACTGAAAATATGAAAAATCATTTTTTGGTCAAAATTAGTTCTCTAGGCTTGGCCAAGGTCCCCGAAGTTAATTTTTCAATTTTATGAATTTTTATGGATTTTTCAAAAAATAAAAATGCCGAAAAATACTGAAAATTTTTAAAAGAGAAAAGATGATTAAAAATCAGGTGTCAACATGTTCTCTCACCCTTTTTCTGTACTTCTGAAGATGACTCGAAACATTTCCTTTAGTGAGTCCCTCTACCTTCATAATTTCCAGTATATGTTGCGGCCGTGTCGAATCGATTCCTAGCTGCTGAACTGCATTAACAAACATACGATGCAGCTCGGGAGATCAACTCATCTTCTTTTTCCAGTTGCTTGGAACAATATTGAAGGCTTGATGATTGTTCTCTTGGTCGTGCAATTGCTTCCTCACCACGTGCTGCCATATGTTTTGAAGCATCTGAATCATAACTGGTTTCGTTACGACGTCTTGGGCCCCGTGTAAGACAGCCTTCATTATGGCTTGCTGATCATCGCTTGCCGATATTACGACGACTGGCATGTTTAATTCAGAATTGATGAATTTCAAGAGAGTGAAAACATCCATGTCAATCCCTACCATGGCGGTGAGGATGATATCAAACTGGTCACTACTCCTCCTTAATACTTCTAAGGCCTCTGTCGCTTTTGCTTGAGCTAAAACCTTATACCGGCATTTTCTCAATACGGTAATAAGGATTGACAGAGAGACTGGATTACCGTCAATGGCCATGACCAGTAGACCCTTAGGGTAAGGAAATTCATCAGCTTCGACCAGGGTTGAACATGCGCCCGTTTCCCTCATGCTCGACATATTTCTGGATCTAGGACTGCCGACTCGAGACCGCCTCAGGATGTCTTCTTGGACTTGAGGGATCACGGGATCGTCGATGGCTTCTCGTAACAGGTTTTGAAAGCCGATGCTTTGATGGTGAAGGTTTTGAATTCCTCTCCCACGAGAACTCCTTCCTCTCTATCTTTCTCCTGCGAGTTCTTGCAGATAAACTTTCACTCTCACTATCAAATGAGGACAAGTTCTCTCTCTGGCAATAGCAACGACTTCCCTCTTCACGGGCAGTGCTATTAGATTTTTCGAGGGAGAAAATCTGACATTCAGCTTTTGATCAAAGGAGAAATCTTTGTTTCTCGCTCAGTTTGTCTTCTTCTTTCTTTTCGTGATAGAGGGCCCCTGTCAAGATCTCCACCGTCGATTTACTGGCGGGTCCTCCAATGAAGACAAGTCGTATCTCCTTTTCGCTAACGTTTGCCGTGTCTTTCACTCAGCTCATCTTTCCGTCTTCTTTTTCAAAGTGGCGGTGTCTCGTCAAACTTTCTGCGGAGATTTCGGACTCGCTTGGCTCGAGGTCGCCATCTGATGGGAATTCGAGCCAACGAGGGTGGTGCCAGTAGAGAATGGTAGATAAGAGAAATCTTGACTGGTTGATACCGTCACTATGAAATCAATATTTACTTCAAAGCAGATTACCATCTTCGCATTCCGCTCATCTGCCTCACCTCTCTCCCCCTTTCTTTCGTATTCTGCTTTCAAAAATGGCCAATTCTCCTAACCATACCTTATCCGCCGAAGTCCTGGCTGGGTGGGAGAGACTCTACAATCTTCTTGGTAGAGGTTACGCTCATATAGCCAAAAACTCTACCGTTGAGGCTGAAATTCTCGGTTTATTCAGGACCGTGGACGCTGCTTCTATTGAGGGTACCCAACTAGGGAAGGAGTACTGGAACTTCTCGACCATCTTCATCAATTTTTTGGCTGCCTATAACCGCGCTTATGAGACGGTCCTTGTGACTGCCGTCGTGAAAGCTCATTACCAAGACCGGCACGAGCGTCTGGAAACAGTCACATTTGTGGCTGATAATCACAAGAAGGCCCTCAAGTTTGCCAACGATCAGCTTTCGTGGCTGGTTCGTGAGAGGGGAAAGTTGGTGGACCGTCTGGCCTTGGTCCGAACTTACTCCGAACAGGAGCCGGGTAATATTGTGATGAGGTACAAATGCGGTTGGCTGCAGGAGAGACTTGATGACATTACGGCAGACATTGCTTTCGAGAGGGCGGCAATTTGGACCTGGAGTTTGCCGTCGAGCATTATGAGGCCTGTATGGCCCAGGCTAAGGAGAAGCGCGATCGCCTCTTCTTTAGGCTCGCGGAGCTTAATCCCGAGAGCGCCCGGTGCACCCAGAGCATTAACTGTTTGGAAAGTCAGTTGAGCTCTTTCGTAATGGTTATTAGGGCCCAGTTTGGCTTTACCTTTCCTCCCCAGTGAGCTATTGTAAAACCTGTTGATGTATGGAATAAAAGGAATGTTTCGCATGTCTATACTCTGTTTTCCTGTCATCTCTTCTCCTGGGGAACGATTTAGGGTGCTGAAGATATTGAGGCTTAATCTTCTTCATGATGCTCTCGCGGGTTGTAGTGGACGATGATATCAAGAACATTAGAGAGGCATTCAGTGTGGCTTTCCACCAGCCGCCTAGAGACCCGCGTTCAATCATGTAAATTAATAAAGCTGCCACCACTCAATCAGTGTGCCAATAAATTCGGCCATTTGTTGCGTGCTCCACTTCAACCGTGTTTTGTTGCTTTCGGCGTCCACTCGTATGTATCGGGCACCTGTAGCATCGGGGGAGTGTCCGTGGGCCACGTTCATTAATAGAACCTCGGTCCTCTAAAACCCTCTGTGTGTTTCGGATCCGAGAAAATTTTAAGACCGGTCTCTGGTTGATTTAATCAGGTTAAGGTACTTATTTCATGGTTTCTAATTATATAATCCATATTGTCTTTCAAAAGACGCGGGATCCTCTGCAATACATTAAATATGCCCCCGTGTTTAATCAGTATAAATCCACCGTCATATCAGAATACACTGCCCATACAAGTTTACGAATTGACACAACTCTATCTGTCAAAGATGGACAGTGTTCGTTTGCCCCCCTGAATTAACGGTTGAAGCCTTGGTGTTTTTCGTCTTTTGGTATTTCTGAAGATGATTCTTGATATATTATTGAACTTAATTTTTACACCCGTTTGGAGTATCTAGGATCTCCCTGCAAAAGAAAAGGATATAATTAGTATGCGACACAAGGAATGTCGGTCCATGACTCCTATATTAGTCCAATTTGATTTTTTCTATTTTATAGAGAAATCAGAAAAAAGAAAAAAAATTTCCTTAGGAAGAAATGGGTTAATTTCTTATACATAATTTTTTTCGCAGATTTATTATTCTTTTTATTATTATTATTTTTTTAAAGGAATGTGACAAAATCTCTTGATGTTTACTAAAATTTTTGAAGGAATTTCCTTTTTATCAAAATAAATTTTCAGAGGTAAATTTGTCAGGAAAATTTTATTTTTATTGAAGCAGGAAAGACATGACAGAAATCCTTTATTGGTTAACAAAATTCCCCCGAGACATTAGTCTAATTTTATTTAGAGAAAATTTTCTTAGAAAAACATGAGCGAATTTCTCGAAAAGAATTTTTGTTGCAAGTTTTTATAATTTGAAAGAATGTGATAAAATCACTTGATGTTTACCAAAGTTTTTTTTGAAGGAATTTTTCTTTTTATCGAAATAAATTTTCAGAGGAAAATTTGGCAGGAAAATTTCATTTTTATTGAAGCAAGAAAAACATGACAAAAATCTCTTATTGGTCAATACAATTCCCCTGAGACATTAGTCTAATTTTATTTAGAGAAACTTTTTTTAGAAAAACATGAGCGAATTTCTCGAGAAGAATTTTCTTGCAAGTTTTTATAATTTGAAAAATGTGATAAAATCACTTGATGTCTACTAGAGTTTTTTTTTGAAGGAATTTTTCTTTTTATTGAAATAAATTTTCAGAGGAAAATTTTTTTAGGAAAATTTCATTTTTATTGAAGCAATAAAAACATGACAAAAATCCCTTATTGGTTAATAAAATTCCCATGAAGGGATTTTCTCACATCATTTTTTCAAAAAAAAAATTTTAAAAAAGAAATGAGGGACAAATTTAATTTTTATTTTCTTTTAAAAGAATGGTCGTAATATCAAGCTCAAAAACTGACTAACACCTAGCATGGACCGACCGAAAATAAATACAAGATAAAATTAGATAACTTATTTTTACCTTGGAGAAATTCAAATCACATAGTTATGCGCATGACTCAAGTGAGGAGTGGACTCTAGAAAATAAAAGAAGGAGAGACAAGGTATGGACCTAAAAAGGCCCCCACTATCTGAATTGACAAACTTATCCTCCGCGCAATCAAATCACAATGGGAAGAATTGTCAATTCAGATAATGAGCGGGATAAAATATGGTCAACCCGAGCGCAATCGACGCAAGAGCTTTGCATATTCGATCTCTATCTATGGTTTTCTAGGAAGAATTTCGCGACTTGGGTTTAGATGCTTGTGTGTGCAGGTGTCGTGATCCTCAGAGTATGCAAGATATGCACAACAATTGATATCAAAACAGCGCTTCTAAAAATGTGCGAAATTAAACAAATAAACCCAACACCGAGCCTGCAAAACAAAGGGGTTAGCCAAACACTCCGCCCCTTATAACTCCCATCCTGCAAAAATATATAACACCTATAGAATGAGTCCCAAACAAGATCGCCAGAAGCGAGATATCCATGAAATTTTCATTGGCCTAAGTCCACTAAGACTTTTAAAATTTCGAAAAAATTCAAGTATTCCAATTGGTATCTTTTTTTCGAAAATTTAAAAATCCCGTCCCCAGTGGAGTCGCCAAGCTGTCACGACCCTCTAAAAAAATTTTTAAATTTTAAAGGGGTTAACGGATTATTAGGTTAATTAGATTTCACTAACCTAATGCGGACCCTCCCAAGCTCTACCGAATCACAACTTTGGTTTTTGTTTAAATGATTTTGAAATTTGGAGTCGCCACTAATCGTTCTTGGTAGGTCGATTAGAAACCTAAATAAATTAGCGGGAGAACTAATTTATTCCTGCGAACCAGAGATTATGAGCTCGGGGACTTGGTTACACTAGTTAATTAAAACTAATACCCTTTCGGTACCTTAATTTCATGGATATCCTAATTCGGCAACTCAGGCTTGGTTTATTCCTAAGGCTCTAGTAGGGTATTCTCTTTTGTGTTTTCACTTTTTAAATAGGATGCATGGATGGTATATATTTTTATTTGTTATATTTTTTTTAAGTGTTAAAGATTCCCTGAAGCCGAAAGGGGGAGTCTGTTAACGACTTCTGTGCAGTATTACGACCTACTCATGTTTTGGGTCTGATGATTCAAAAATTAAATTATAGGAAGTACATGACAGTGAATAAACACCTCCAATGGGAGGCCTAGCATTGGCTTGGTTCTTCCCTTTGGGATTTGAGGTACAGGTATTTAAGTTGCAAGCATTTAAACTACTGTAAGTAAAAACCTCCAATGGGAGGCTAAGCATTGGCTTGGCTCTTCCCTTTGGGATTTAAGGTACATGTATTTAAGTTGCAAGTATTTAACTACTGTAAGTAAAAACCTCCAATGGGAGGCTAAGCATTGGCTTGGCTCTTCCCTTTGGGATTTAAGGTACAGGTATTTAAGTTGCAGGTATTTAACTACTGTAAGTAAAAACCTCCAATGGGAGGCTAAGCATTGGCTTAGCTCTTCCCTTTGGGATTTAAGGTACATGTATTTAAGTTGCAGGTATTTAACTTCTGTAAGTAAAAACCTCAAATGGGAGGCTAAGCATTGGCTTGGCTCTTCCCTTTGGGATTTATGGTGCAGGTATTTAAATTGCGGATGGACTTTGTCCTCTCCATTCTGGGGTATGAATTCTTTAAAATGAAATACAACGAATTGATTCAACAATTTGAAATTTGTGCACGCTTGAGGACTCCTCCAAGCCGATTTTGTGCTTCCATAGGGTTGACCATTGATATAGAGCTGCGGCTTCCTGACATAAAATAGAGTGAAGTGTCAGAATACAAAATATGTGCTAATCTGCACCTAAACCAGAAGAGTGGAAAGAGTACTTATCTCCCGTTTTTTTGGGAGGGATTTCTATAATTGATTTTCGCTCTCTATGTTCCCAATATAGAGAGTTTCTTTTGAATTAAGAGGGACTTTTAGTCACAGATCAGTTGAGAAATCGGTGGACAGCTTAGGAGCTTGTCTGGGCCGATTTTTGCATCTCTACGAGATTTTTGCTGTTGACATAGAGATATCCTTCTTCTGACATAAAATATGGGAAAAAATGGGAGATGGAGAAAGTGTATACAATTTGTGCTAATTTGCGAGTAAAACCATAAATAAATGAATAAATAAAAACACTTAGCTCGAATTTGCTTGCTCGTTGACGAGGATGAACTCTTGATTTATATTGATCGATGAAGGAATTTGTGATGATAACCCCTAGCTTTAAACTCTCATCATCTTCAAAATTCTCTCTCTTTTGGTATTTTCTTTCTCTCAAATTTTTCTTCAATCTCTCAAAACTCTCTCAAACATCCAAAATTTTCTCTCCAAATTTTTTTTTTCTCAAGCTCACTTCTTCCTCCTTTTATAATCTACTCATCTATCTCCCATTCTAATTTTTTCCACTAACTCTATCTCCCATTCTAATTTCTCCACTAACTCTTCTTCATTTTCATCTTCCATTCTCCATCTCTATCTCACATTCTAATCTCTCCACTAACTCTTCTTCATTTTTATCTTCCCTTCTCCATATTTATCTCCCATTTTAATTTCTCCACTAACTCTTCTTCATCTCCATCTTCCATTCTCTATTCTTATCTTCCATTCTAATTTCTCTACTAACTCTTCTTCATCTCCATCTTCCCTTCTCTATTCTTATCTTATTTTCTCCATCTATTCTTCTCCAACTTCTCTTCTTTATCTCCTCTTCTCCATCTTCCCTTCTCTATTCTAATTTATCCACTAACTCTTCTTTTTGTTATTTGTAAAATAATCCTTCAAGAGTTAGGTATTTGCACTCTAGTCCTTGAATTTTAAGTATTTACAATTCAGTCCATGAAAAAATATATTTTTTTAAGTCCAAATCTCCTCACAATTTTTGACACACCAAAATTTACCAAATGTCAAATTTAAGCTCATTTCTTGCCGCTGAAAATAATGCAGAATTTAATTAAAGCCCTTTTGCAAAATTGAGTCATTCTGGGTATAATTGAACCAAGATGAAAATTTAAAATATTAGAAGACAATGTCACAACTCATAAAAAGTGAAAATTAAAAATAAGTTGACTCAAATTAATTTTTTTTAGGCCCGATTCGAGATTATACTCGTGAAGGAACACGTGACTCGAATTGGATTTTTCTGAATTTGCGATGGCCAATATGAAAATAGATTTAAAATAAAAATATTAACTATCTTTGTGTATTTTTTTGGCCTCAAATGTTATTTTTCCAAAATTTTCAAGTATTTTTGTATTTTTTTTTAAATTAATATGTATATATATAATAGGAAAATTTATTTTTTGTTCAAAAATGGTTGCCTAGGCTTGGCCAAGGCTTGCAAAGTTGATTTTGCAATTTTCTCATTTTTTCTTTCTTTTTCATGAATTTTCGAAAATAAAAATACTAAAAAATACTGAAAATACGAAAAATCATTTTTTGGTCAAAATTAGTTCTCTAGGCTTGGCCAAGGTCCCTAAAGTTAAATTTTCAATTTTATGAATTTTTATGGATTTTTAAAAAAATAAAAATGCCGAAAAATACCGAAAATTTTTAAAAGAGAAAAGATGATTAAAAATCAGGTGTCAACAGTACAGCCGTAACAAATTTACCCCAAATTATTTTTTGACCACAAAAAACTTCAAATTGATATACTAGCGACAAATTTACTGCAAATTGGTATACTTATGATATATTTATCCTCCATTAGTTTTCATTAAATTTAATGTCAAATTATTGAGTTAGATGACACGTGGCAGTTCACAGGTATAACATTTTGCAATTTTTACCCTTCATTTGTCATAAGTATACCAATTTAAGGGATTTTCGTGGTATTACATGTTGGAGTTGGCGAATACTTCGGGATCCCTTGTTTTTCACACCGGGTATGCCCACGTGAGCTTAGGGGAATTGAAGTGTTATCCAACGACATGTGATCCCTGCGTGCGGAATGCAGGGGTTCGGGGGCAGCGCCTCCCGACGGGGGTTCTGCTGCCCGGTTAGCGGACGGCTGCCCCGCTCGCTGGTGAGCGGGAGAGGGCTCGGGGGCAGCGCCCCCGAAACCTCAATGGGTTTGGGCTTATATTTAAGCTGGCCCGTTTAGTGCGAGATTAAGAGATTAATTATAGGTTTAGGTTTTGGGCCCGTTTTGGGGATATATATATATTTTTTTTTCTCGTTTCTGATCATTGTAACGAGTTGAGCGGCTGTAAACCGAAAACGTAGTGAAATCTCTTTGCAGGACGTAGCTCTAATCTTGAGGTGAACCTAGGTAATCTCTTGTGCATCGTTCTTCTTCTTCTTTATCGTGATTGTTCTGATACTCTGTCGCGAACGAAAACCCATCATTACAATCAAGTACATCACTTTTTAATATAAGAAACCTATATGCAACACTATGTTCAGCATAGCCAATAAATATGCAATCGGATGTATTGGAGCCCGTTTTTCTTTTCTTAAAACTATCGAGCATAACCTTAGCAAGGCAACCCCACCCTTTCAAATAATTTAAATTATGACAATAACCCTTCCATAATTCATAAGGTGTTTTACTTGTTTTCTTATAAGGAATTCTATTTTGGATGTGACAAGCAAATAAAAAGCTTCTCTACAAAGATTATTAGGAGCTTTAGAACTAAAAAAACATAGAATTCATCATTTTTTAATGTTCTATGTTTCCTTTCAGCTACACCATTTTATTATGGAGAATACGAAGGGGGTGGTTTCATGAAATATTCCTTCTTTTTCATAGAAATCATTAAGTTAGACATATTCACCACCTCTATTTGATCTAACTCATTTTTATCTTTTTATTCAATTGATTTACTACCTTAACCTTATATAAAAGAAACAAATCAAAAGCTTCATCTTTATGCCTAAGCAAATAAACTCTAGAAAATCTAGAAAAACCATCAATAAAAGTCACATAATATTGTTTACCTTCTCTAGTGATAGTTTGTTTGAAATCACCTAAATTGGAATGAATTAAGCTTAATAACTCAGATTCTCTATCTATAGAAATATAAGGCTTTTTAGTTAATTTTTTTTTCAGCACATAGTATACATGTATTAAAACATGTGTCTTTAGTCCCACAAATGAAACCTTGTTTTTGCATTTTCTTAATATAAGGAATACTAACATATACTAATCTACCATGCCATGACTCAATAGATTCAACCAAGTAAGTAGAATAAGTAGCATTTTCATTGATAACATTAGAAACATTAAGAATAAAAAGAACCTGATTACAATAACCATTATCCACAAAGACATTATGTCATTACAATCTTGTCAAATTCGAATGACATCCTCACTCCAACCTTTCCCAAAGAGCTACACAATCAGGTTTGCCCTTATATTAGGGACATGCAGTACATCGTTCAAAGCCAAGATCTTGCCAGATGTGAGTTTGAGAAGAACTTTCCCTTTGCCAGGAACTTGAGTATTTCTTGAATTGCTGGGATAAACAACCGCTTCTCCTTCTCCTACTGGAGTGTAGGAGGAAAAAGCATTTTTGTTTGCACAAATATGCCTGGTAGCACCTGAGTCTACCAACCATTCTTTCACATTGACCACAATATTGGCTTGGTAAATGACCGCAGCAATTATCTCATTAGAGTCATTTGCTTCCACTAGATTGGCTTTTGGTTTAACATGATTGTCATTTTTTACCATTCTTTTTCTGCACTACTCATGATGACCTGGTTTACCACAAACAAAACAAGATCCTGTCTTTTTCTGCACTACTCATGATGACCTGCAACTTAGGTTTGTAATTAGATCTTTTGTTATTAAACCGATTTTAGCAAAATTGAGGTTTACCTTGCACAAATTTTTCCCGGTAGCAATCTCCATAACCTTAGCGACCTTGATCTCCTCACAAGTTGCGTCCTCAATGATGGTATGCACAACCAAATCTTTTAGTGATAGTTGTTTGTCGTTGTGCTTGAGTTGTTGCTCGTAGTCATTCCAAGATTCTAGCGACTTTTCAATTAGTACTTCCGCAATAAATTTTTCTTGTAGATTGATGTTTTCTGCCTTTTCGTCCTCCACTAGCTCATGATACTCATTGATTTGCTTGTTGATCTCCTTCTCATCATACATTTCCCACCAATAATAATTTACAATTACGAACTTCTGTTTGCCCATGTCTTCGACAGTGTACTTTGTAGTCATGGAGTCCCCATATTTTTTCTCTTCTTTGTACGGACAATAGACATCAAACAATTCATTAAAAAACTTACTAATAATTGTGTGCCTACGTACCTTGTTAGCATGGATCCATTGTTCTCATAGATTATTATCGGTTAATTTGAGCTCCATCAGTGCAAAAGTGACTCCATGAACGTCTAGGATGGAGAAAACTCTTTCCTGCCATCTTCTAGAGCCGTTGCTATCGAAAAATTCAATCTTCAATATGTCCAAAAATGGTTTGGCATAGGACATATGTGGTAGCGATGGCAGTGCAACTGTATCAATGGTGGCTTTGACAGCAGCCTCAGTGGTTTCGACAATAGGTTCAATTTGAAAAGCCATAGAATTATCCTTAAGATTATTGTAGAAATAAGCATATTGGAGATGATGGAGAAATAAGAGCGAGAATATTTAAGGCATGTAAGCACTCCGAGGACCCTCGAAGTATGTAACTTGGTTCATAAGGCTCTAGTGACTACCTCCCAAGATACAACAGATATTCCTCAGTATTCCACACAAAATAATAGAGACATAACAAGAACAACACCATTAACATAGACAAAGAAAAAGAAGATAATCGAAGATCACTTGTTTTTGTATGATTTTATTATAAGAGAAAATCTTTTTATAAGCAAATAAAGAATGAAGTTAAAAAGAAATCAATCAAATTAGAGTAGTTAGAGATTGATTGAAGAAATCAATTAAAATAAAGTGATTACAGATTGATTGAAGAAATCAATCAAATCAAATTAGTTACGAATTGATTGCATTGACGGAGTCAAATTATCACTAAAGCTGTGACTGTTTGATTGCATCAATAATGTAAAAACCGTTGAAATATGCAACATGATCATCAATTGAGTATATAATAGGGAGAATCATCTTATTTTCGCACACTTCAAAGGAGAACCAATTTTGGGAGTAATGGATCTCCTCTGGGTTAGAGAGTCTAGAGGTATGGGAAGAGACAAATCATGCACCATGCGCTTGTGCACTCATTCGTGAGCATTAACTATAGTATTCGTATTTCTGTTCCACTTATCTATATTCTCAATAAACTAGGACTATTATATCGAACAATTTTAATTCCCAATTTTTTATTCAATTCTGCAACATGGACATCCTCCTGCGATATCCAAATTAACTTGATAAAGTTGGAAGGTCCGGATGCTAGAAAATCATATTTAATAGCAAGTGGAAAGTTGAAGATTCTCAAGAAAGTTAGGCTAAAGAGATCTTGAAAATTAATGTTTTCTTGAAATGATTTTTTTAGAAGAAAATTATGAAATTGAAACAAATTCTAAAAATGAAACCCTAACATGATTGATCCGAAAGAAATTCTGCTTAATGACCACAAAACAAGCATCAACAGATAAAATATGCATTGGCATGCTTGATGATGGATTGATATCGAGGCCTATTTCTCGAAAATGTTTTAGATGCACTTCATCAAAGAGGTTGTAAGTATGGTGAATGTCAAACCTAACTATGGAGACACAAGCTTCTTTAATCCGAAATCAATATGAGAACAAAAATATATGATTACAAAATACTTCGAGGAAAACCCTGGCATCTTGATTATTCACACACAAGCAGTGTTTAGTCGACTTGGTGTTATACTTCTTTCAAGTCAAAGGGAAGCAGGGAAGGAACACTACCTGTCCGTGAGCTATGGAGGAGTTGCGATCGGCAAGCTAGGTCAGGGACGAACATTTTGATTGATGCTTACGGTCGGAATCACAGTAAATTATTCATTATTGCCCCTCCTTTTCCTGTACTATGAGGAAATTCTTTTTAGGGTTGAGTTCTTGAAAAATCCTCCTTGAAAAATAAGAAGCGTGCAAGGATTTAAAAGAAAAAAAACGAAAAATAATCATTGAGATATTAAATTACTATCTCTAACTTCAATTTTTTGTTACTATTATTAGGGTAGGGATTTGTTAATATACATGTTAGGAAAAGCAAAATACCGAAGTTCAATTCTGTTGCAAGCTTTGTTCAAAGCCAAATAGATGTAACGCAATATAATGAGTCAAATTCGGATTTTGAGGGAGAAAGAAAATTTCAATGTGGACTGCTGCTGTATTGTCGATTATGGTCTTTGTAATGAATCTAGAATATGTGATGTGACGTAATGTAAGAAAACTAACTAAGAAAAGAATAAGAAGCCCTAGAATTTAGAGTAGAAAATGATATTTTTCTCTTTTTGGTGAGAGAAGAATGTTAGTTCACCGTTGTCATGATCGCAATATCTCCGAATATCAAAAACTTATGTTTTTGTTTATGTATTTCTTTTTATTATTAAGAATAGATTAAAAAAATAACAAATTGAGTGATCAAAAGTATTATTCCTCTAAGCTTATAAAAGTATCATTTGTCTATTCGGAAAAAAATGGTTCTTTTTGTTCGTCTCCATGTTTTTTTTCTAGTCAATATATTTTGTGAGGACTGATACATAATCTACATGATCAATATTAAGGTTCCTTTCTGGTACCACTCGCAAAAGTGTACCCGCTTTGCGTGTAAACGAAAAACTATTATTCAAATGATTTGGCACAATTCCATCTTTACTAAATATCTGAATTACTGACGAATCAACAGATATTATTCATAATAGCGTGAAAAAAATGTGTCGATGTAAATGTGGAAGGATAAAACTTTCACAGCTTTTTTGCTACATTATCTATTACTTACAAGATAGCAAAGATTCAACTTTAAAATTGAAATGCATGATAGATTAAGTGGAATTGTTAATTTACGCGTTTGTATGAATACTTAAGAAGTTATTAATTAAAGATGTTTAGTGGAAAAGAAGGATTGTGTTTCAGGAAAAAAAAAAGGTGGAGATACTATCTTTAGTGAGCTGAAGAGTTTCAATTATCATCAACTGATATAAGATTTTCTCCTAACCAGACAAGGCATATCATTATCAAGTATTAGCACCAAAGTTTAGGCCTGTCTTGTAAGTCATATGCCAAAAAAAGTGAATTTTTAAAGGACAAAAAACTATGTTTATTACAATTAGTTTACCAAAAAGGTGATGCTATTTTTATGCCTTCTTTGACTGAAGACACCCCTATTATAGTTAGCATATCAAAATGTCCTTCATTGTCTTATCCACACTCGCATATATCTTTTTCCTAGTTTGTCTTTAAATTAAGGAGAATATTGTGGCTTCACAACGTTGACGTCGCCCTCCAAGCATCACAGTGTCGCTGCCCCAATAAAAAAAACAACCCTCCCACAATGGCTCCTGCCAAATCCAAATACATACAACACATGACCTGACTCAAGGGTAGATTAGATTAGAGAGGGTCATGCGATTTTGGTATGCTGGGGCTAATAATACAACATAGAATGGGGTTAAACAGGTTGTATGCGTATCATGACAAACTAAAATAGCACTAATAGAGAATACAAGTGGTGTTGATCAGGGTGTGTGATGATTGTGAACAATAGTGATGACAATGAACCAAAAAGGTGAAGCACAGAACGACTCATAATGGTTCGGCTTTATCTCTAAGCCAACGTCCACTCTCCAGATAATAACCTCAACTCATGCTAGATTCCAATAATAATATGCAATACTGGTTACAATTGATAATTGACATTCATGTAGTCTTCACCGCATCTGCACTTATTACGATCACTAATGATACTTTTGAAATCTTCAAAATCCGGTAGGAATGTTCTTCCAGCATGGTAAGCATTTCTCCTGTTAAAGAAATTTCTTGTCAATGGTTCAAGAGTGCATTCTGATCCTGCAGTCAACTTGCCAAAGAGAAATCAACATCATATTATCATGATGCGCAAGCATGATGGCCTCCACTGAGTAGTTTCCCTTTTCATTTTTCCATCCATTCAAATATTTTTTTAGGTTCTCTCAATCGGATCAGCAGAGCCATTACAAAACAGTTTTGGACATTGGTAATCAAGCAGTGAACGAGGTTAAAAACTCTTCTACATCCGACCGAAGCATAAATGTCCTGAATAAGCAGAAACCTTGTGACTGGAAACAGTAATAGTAACCCAGCAATTTTTTGTTTTCGAACATGTACATCTTGTACGTAACATAGGATCTTCCAATCGATATTCCGCAATACTTCGAACATGGTAGTCTGATGTTCTCTTGGCTCAGCGGGCCTCTTTCTCCATGCATAACTACTTCCTCAACCGAAAAATGGAAACAATGGTTCTAGACAAAACGTTTGCCATGTTAAACTTTAAATGTTTTGACTTTGAAAAGGAACTTCCAAATGCTTTTGCAGCCCTGGAGACCCCTGTCCTGTTTGTACATAAAGCAATAACTACACTACGTTTAATTAATGTGATCTACAAATGGTTTACTGAATAAATCAAAAACTAAACAAAGTGCACTCATGAATGAGCTTGTGACCGCATTTCAATCTGAAATTTTCTCTACTGGTAAATGCAGAACTTAAAGTGATGTTCAGGGATCATAAATCTGCTTACAATCACACTCTTGTTGATCAGAACTTAAGAATAAGCCATTCTTAAAACGTAAAGGCACCATATTAGCGTCGATAGCTGCATTTTGTTGATCCAACATTTCCTGAATCTTCTGCTTCTTCAACTTTTGCATTTCACGAAGCCTGGCCTTCTCAGGCTTTCTAACTTCTCTTTCACCATCATCTTCCTGCAGAATGAATGGGGAAAAAGAATACAAAAATAATTACATAAATAGTGGCAACGCTTCTGATCCTCACTGAGTCATACTTACAAGTATCAATCTAACTACAACATTTCAGACGCATGGAAGCACTCGCCAACTTAAGAGTCCATGGGTATGTAAAGACGGAAACAAAGCAAGGTAGACGAGTTTCGTTTGCCACTCTCGCCCACTTTGTATATGGTGAGGTGATTGATGAAGCTTTGATCACAAGTACTTGAACTGTGTCCTGGCAGGGAGTTATGCAGATTAACTGTTAAATAAAGCCCTCTTGGAAACAGAAGAAGACATTGTATATCATCTTGGCTTTGACACGTAACACTGATGAGCCTTTGGAACGAGAGTTCAAAGCTGTTACCTTCTCTTTTCTCATATACAGGAATTACCATCGGTGGAAACCTGGAAAAGTAAATTTCCTTCATCATTTCACCTTCTCTTTTCTCATATACATGAATTTACCATCGGTGGAAACCTGGAAAACTAAATTTCCTTCATCATTTCAAAGGATATTATTGCTAATTATGACCATTCAAAGCACATTGTGCAAGAGACCGACTAAGTCCTTGACATCGTATGAAAAGTTAGAGTTTGTACAACCCAGCAAGTTCTGAGAATCTCACATAGAAGGCAAACATGTAAATTGACAATATTAATGCTCTTGACCATAGTAAACCAGCATCAATTTGACTTGTCTTTTAACGGAAACTTAATTCGCCAACCAAAACTGTCAAAAGGGAATATATCTAAGCCAAATTGAACTCATGAAATAGATCCAAAGAAACCATGGTCCATTTCATGAGCATTTTACGGCCATCCATCTTAAAGGTAGAAAGTTGTTGCAAAAGTGGTCAGCAATTAAATATCCAAGGGCACAAGTATCGAGCCAACTTGACAAATTGTGATTCTAATTTAGTATAAAGAACACGACTCCAGGAAATACAATAACGAATGTCTGCTAGAATGATTGAGGGAAATAAGCAATTTGTTTAAGTTTCAAAGCTTCCTTGACAAGATTTGGTTGTCAATGCAGGACCTTTCAAGAATCGCATGCACTTCTTATTGGAAAATGTACTCCTCAGCAGAGCACGTCGTCTTAATTTTTTGGAGAATTGGTCGATTCTCCTAAGCAATGCCGGACATTGCATCTTTTGAATCTCTTCAAGTTGAAACAGTCGGGCCTCACACATGTTATACCCTGCAAAGTTCTTCAACCCGATCAACTTACATTGAGGATGTCCAGGCCTTCAATCAACAACTCTTCTAGATATTCTGATAGCTGGCGACGAGCAAAATTACTGCAATAATCTAGTGCAATTGACTTCCAGTGCCTTCAAACGAGTCGGATTGGGGGAAATGTCCGTTTTTCAAGATCGAAGAGCTCCAGAATTTGTAGATTCCCCGAACAATCAAGGCCTTGAATCTCTGCTATTGCAAAGTTATCCATTCTTAATTTTGATAGTCTCTTCAAATTTGAGAGATCCATCACTATTCTCATCCACCAACAGATAAAGTCGAGGGAAGCCTTGAGAGGCACAACAAATTAGCACACCGTTTTTTGAGTCGAGAAAGCTTACCAATATCTGTTGATAAAGTAGAGTTACAATAGCAGAAAACAAGGTCAGAGACTCCAATTTATTTAATCTCACAATGCACCGTGACATAGGATCTTCCATGACGATTGTCCACGGGGCAAGCATTCGGTGGAACGGCCTATCATTTGAACTTTGCTTGGTTTGAGAAATCTGGAAATGTTGTCATGGATTTATCAATGTGCAAATTGACGAGACTTCCTGAAAGCCTAGGTGCTTCGGCATGTTTTAGTCAGAGTCAAATTCAAGATATCAAAGATGAATATATCCACAAATGTCATTTATAATTTCAAGTTGCAAGCTTTCAACGTGTGCTGTATTTATTTCTTCAAGCTTTTACAGCGACCATAAGGCACTATGTATCTTTCCATTGGAACAATTATTCTCCCACTCAATAATTCGTTTTTCTAGCGTTGTGTCTATCGTACTCTTGAGTAAGACTACCTTGAACACCATTTTCACATCAAAAGGTCCATGAGCTGGTTTTGGCAGGCGCAACTAAGTACTAGTTAACACTTCCATACGCACACAATTTTTCTCCCCATCCAGACAACCCTTGAAGTGTTTCATCGTAAAGCAAATTTGTGTACTTATAAGCAAGTTCTATTGTACCAATGAAGCGAGCACACATGCAGATGACTCGCAATATTCATTCTTATGGCCCAAAAAAGATTAATAAGCTTAAATAGCCCTTTTACACCCCAAAAACATTACATGATGCCCCAAATTGCACAATGAATCCCTCTGCCCTGCTCTAATCATTTCTCTTTCTCTGGAAAAGAAGGGAAAAACATTCAACTGAAACTTCACATGGAGCTCAACAAATTCAACAATTTCATCAATAGGCAACAACTTCCCTCACTAATCTTCAAGTTTGTCTCTCAACAGATAAATGCACAGTTTATCACCCCATGATTGTGAAAGGGAATTTAGTCGACATTAAATGTCATCTTCATTTTTCTTTATTCATCTTCATTTGTGCAGCTGCCCAATTAGCCACAGCTCCCTGCACAGAAAGATTTCTGTGAGTTTCTCAAACTCTAATTCCTCTCAGAAACATTAGAAATGGGCAAAAAGCCAGTTATTTAAGATGCCTCCCTAAGCACTTCTTGTCAGCCTTAAAGCCTAAAAGAGTCCTCTAGTTTGGCTTTAGGTGAATGGAAGGGCTTCTATTACAGATAATCACCTAGGCATAACCATTTCTAGAAAGATGTAGGCGATAATGGAGATCATAACAGGCGGCATAATGGATGGCAGTGCAATCTTTTCCATCAGCCACTTCAAGTTCTTCTGTAGACAAGCTTGACCAGGTTCTCAACGAACTGATCTTGGGCGCTCACAGCCGTTACATGAAGCACCGTCTGGGATTCACTCATACTTATAGCTATCTTTAAGGCTGTATCTCCTTCAAACATTTGATTTCAACCGTTTCCGATAACACTTGTCCGTCTCCACTCTTTGTTGTTGTCCTGCGATAATGAAAAATTTGTCAGCATATCATGGATTTATGTGTTTTGGTAGGAGAATTGTGCAACAAACATCAACTTATTATGAATACCTTAGATGAATTCTTAGTTAATTTACCAAAAAAGGAACAACTTACTTGGAAATGGAATACGTGTCACTGGTTCAGCTGGGGGAATTGATACTTGTGAAGGATCCACGTCCACAGTGACATCTTCAATATTATGGGGAAGAAAACCAGAGTCAATGCAAACAGCTCTCAAACTTATGTGCGTTCAATTTAGGGGGCCAAAAACAGAAATAGACACTCTAGAATCCAGAATTTTCAAATGAAGATCTGTCAACGCACCGGTCTAGTCTGGGAGTACAGTCGCAGGGGCTGTACCAGCAGGCACTTCAGATGCTTTCTGACCCCAGTGAGATTTATCATATGTCCTACTCACCTGTAAAACTGAAATATTAGCCTTTGACTATAAGATGATTCATGATACCTCGGAGAAGCTAAGTAGCTCCTCTCTCCTGTCACAGATGGAATTTTTGCCGTGCGAACCCAAGTGAACTTTGTCTTTCCTCATTTTATGACTTCTCCCTAACATTTGCAAATCCGACTAAGAATCACACCTTTCTGGAAAATAAACTGAACATAAGCATATCAATACAGAGTGTGTGTCTTCTTCACAGTTGCAACAATTGAGTTGATTATGATGTAAAGTTCTTGCATGAGAACCTTAGTTATACGACCTTTCAACACGCATTCCATCTAGTTTACAGCATGACGAAGTTATCTCCAATGCGAAGCGAGGTTACCAACTTCGAAATATGTGAAGCAGAAAATCGACTAGGATCTCTAATAATTTGTTATATATCAAATAAAAAAGATACAATCGACGTGCATACCTACATCTGGGAAACATAAAAGCAAGGAGAAACCATCCAAAGAAAATATAGCAAAAAAAGCCAACCAAACTAGGAAAAGAGAACAAATATCTGTGCATAATTAAGAATCGTTGTATAGAGGTATCATAATTTCAATACCTTCATGAGATTTTCAGTCATCAACTCGTGAAAAGGTAATTAAAAAGTGCATGCAAAACTTCCCTGTTCATACCCGTGAAGGAATTTGATTGCAGAAAAGGGAAAACATTATTATGAAACAAGTTACCTCAATTTGTTTAAAGTTGGAACACAAGGAAACAATTTCTGGTCGTGGATCAAGAAGCTTTCCAGAGCAACGTCCACTTATTCCTCATCTTCTCCCGCATATTCAGATTCAGATTCAGCATCTTCTCTCTCAGATGCAGATTTGTTGTCTTCTCTGTCCCATTTGTTGCCTTCTTCCTCAGATTCAGATTCATCTTCTCATTCCGATTAATCGTCATCTCCCACAAATTCAACTGGCTACTCGGAGCAGAGCAAAGAAATTGCCTCCACTTTTAATTTCCAGCAACCATTTATTTCAACCTGTTCCATCGAGCTCAAAAAATCAGGCAACTCCTGTAAAGATTCACAGAAAGAAATAGTCAATCTTTCCAATGATAGTGGTAGTTCGCCTTGAATATCTCAACCAGATTACCACATTGTCTTATGACAGCATCTCGCAGCCCCGTCAGGCTCAACAGACAAGGCAAATTCTGTAAAGATTTACAGAACTGTATCGTCAATTTTTCCAAAGATCGTGGTAGTCCACCTTGAATCTCAACCAGAGTATCACAGGAACCAATATAAACCTCTCGCAGTCCTATCAACCTTGACAGATCAGGAAACTTCGGTAAAGATTCACGGTCTGCAATATACAATTCTTCCAATGATTGTGGGAGTTGCTCGCCTTGAATCTCAACCAGACTAACACACGTCCTTATGTGAACCTTTCGCAGCCCCATCAAGTTTGACAGATTAGGCAACTTCAGTAAAGATCTACAGGAATAAATCTCCAATTTTTCCAAAGACTCGGGTAGTCCACATTGAATCTCAACCAGATTATCAAATTCATGAATGCGAACCTCTCGCAGTCCCATCAACCTTGACAGATTAGGAAACTTTTTTAAAGATTCACAGCATTCAATTGTCAATTTTTCCAATGATTGTGGGAGTTGTTCGCTTTGAATCTCAACCAGACTAACACAAGTACTTATGCAAACCTCTCGCATCCCCATCAAGTTTGACAGATCAGGCAACTTCGGTAAAGATCTACAGGAATAAATCTCCAATTTTTCCAAAGACTCCGGTAGTCCACCTTGAATCTCAACCAGATTATCACATTCATGAATGCGAACCTCTCGCAAACCCATCAACCTTGACAGATCAGGAAACTTTTTTAAAGATTCACAGCATTCAATTGTCAATTTTTCCAATGATTGTGGGAGTTGTTTGCTTTGAATCTCAACCAGACTAACACAAGTACTTATGCAAACCTCTCGCATCCCCATCAAGTTTGACAGATCAGGCAACTTCGGTAAAGATCTACAGGAATAAATCTCCAATTTTTCCAAAGACTCCGGTAGTCCACCTTGAATCTCAACCAGATTATCACATTCATGAATGCGAACCTCTCGCAAACCCATCAACCTTGACAGATCAGTAAACTTTTTTAAAGATTTACAGCATTCAATATACAATTCTTCCAATGATTGTGGGAGTTGCTCGCCTTGAATCTCAACCAGATTAACACACATCTTTATGCGAACCTCTCGCAGCCCCATCAAGCTTGACAGATCAGGCAACTTCGGTAAAGATCTACAGGAATAAATCTTCAATTTTTCCAAAGACTCCGGTAGTCCACCTTGAATCTCAACCAGATTATCACATTCATGAATGCAAACCTCTCGCAGCCCCATCAACCTTGACAGATCAGTAAACTTTTTTAAAGATTTACAGCATTCAATATACAATTCTTCCAATGATTGTGAGAGTTGCTCGCCTTGAATCTCAACCAGACTAACACACATCTTTATGCGAACCTCTCGCAGCCCCATCAAGTTTGACAGATCAGGCAACTTCGGTAAAGATCTACAGTAATAAATCTGCAATTTTTCCAAAGACTCCGGTAGTTCACCTTGAATCTCAACCAGATTACCACAATCTTCTACTTGAAGACTTGTCAGTTTGTTTGAATTTCTTAGATTCCTTAGATCAGGTAGGATCTGCAGCTGACCAAAGCCTTTAATATGCAAATCTCGTGGATTCTTCCGAGCATACCCAAGAATTGCCTCCACATTTAATTTATTGCATTTGTCTATTTTAACCCCTTGCTTACCCATCAAGCATGACAGATCGGGCAACTTCTCTAATGAACGGCAGCTTTCAATTTGAAACCTATACAAAAACCGTGGTAGTTCGCCTTGAATCTCAACCATATTACCACAAGAACTTAATTGAAGACTCCTTAGTTTGCTTAAATTGCTTAGATCAGGTAGTGTCTTCACGTGTTCAAGTCTCTCAAGCCACAAATCTCGTAGGTTCTCCAAACAATCAAGGCCTTGAATCTCTGTAATTGCAGCAGAAACAATCTCGAGATTTGATAGTTTCTTCAGATTCGATAGATCCCCCACCGACCAAAGTGAGTCGCAATCTTTCACAGTGAAGGTGCATAAACTTGAGGGAAGCGTGGGGAGGCGACGGAGATTAGGGCATTCAAGGCGAAGTGACGTGAGTTGAGGAGGGAGGCTGAGGTCTGCTGGTAAGGTGGTCACAAAATGACACTGCAGGTTGAGAGACTCCAGCTTGCTTAAGCTCCCAATCCACTGTGGCATCGGATAATCCACAAGCCCACCAGAATCGCATGAGCCAAGCTGCAGATGCAACTCCTTTAAATTAGCGAGGTTCGAGAGATCCGGAAACGTGTCCATGCGCGAGTCAAACAGTTGTAATTCGATAAGACTTTCGGGAAGCCTCGGCAGTGCATCGACATTCATCCGAAACCATTTCAGGACCCTCAGGGATTTATTCTTGTAGATGCAACTGTCAATGTTCCTGTGTAAATGCTCGTTCCCAAAGACAAAAATAACTCGGGAGGCTTCTATTTCTTCGAGCTTCTCAATCATCCAAAAGGCGCCGGGAAATTTCGTTATTTCAGTACATTCCATCTTCACTACTTTCAATTTTTTCAACTTTCCGATGGAATCAGGCAGTTCTTCAATCATCGTGTTGGATATGTTCAACTCAATCAACGATTCCAAATTCCCGATTGTATCCGGAAGCCTCTCCAACAATATGCAGTCCTGTAGATATAGGTATTCAAGGCTTGCAAGATCTCCACCCAGCTCATCTGGCAACCTCCGAAGTTTGCCACAAGAGCCTAGATCTAGGAAAACTAAGCGTTTCAATCGACAAATCGACTTATCAAGTTCGATTAATGATTTACAGGCCCATAGGATCAAACGTTCTAAATTTGAATGTGCAGAGAAGTTGGGGGTTCTCTCCAAGCGTCTACAGTGACTCAGATCTAGAATTTTCAAATTTTTCATCACCTGTAAAAAAAAAATATGCAAAGATTACATTTGCATGTGAATGTAAGACGAAATAATAAGTCATGTCCAGCATACAACATACCTTCATATGGCTCCACCCCTTCCAATCATGCGTAATGTCACTCCATGATAGATCAAGAATAACCACGTTCTCCATGGAGAAGTTTGTGACGTTAAATGTTAGGGGTATTTGAGACCAAGAAAGCCATCGTAATTGTGGAAGGAGGTTTGAATTCTCCTGGAAAACATTAATTGGAAGACCATTTGATGCCCCTTCGTTCCAGAGAAGACTCTCTTCTGCAGTAACATCTCCCTGCCAATGGTCAACTTTAAGAAACCTTAGATTTGATAGCCTCTTAAAGTCCTCATAGGTAAAACAATACTGCCCATTGAGATGGAGAGCTTCAACTTTTGTCTTTCCCTGCCCCAAGGAAAAATGTAAAAACAAAAAAGTTAAAGGGAAACACATCTATTCAAGTCCACTATCTTAAGGGGTTGAGTAGAGAAATACCATTCCTTTAATCTTAAAAGAGCAAAATTATTGGTTTGAGCAGGTCAAATGGTGCTAGGAACACAAAAAAATAAACTGCCCTTTTTTTTAGACAAAAATGTCCATAAGCAACTTCGAGATTTAGTGCACGGGGTATTTTACCTCATGTCTATTCAGTAATTCCAATGCTTCCTTGGTATCCCACAGCCTACTTTTCTTCTCTATCTTCATCTTACTTTTTTGACGGACCATTTCTCTTCCGAGATCTCTGATTTGATCATGCATCCACACTCTATTGTTCTCCTTAATCTTTATCAAAGACATGTTTTGCAAAACTTCCATAGTATCTTCCGGAAAAAATTTAGATTCCCAGAAATGAACCACAATGTTTTTGTCATATCCGATGAAAAAACAAGCTATATCGAGAAATATATGTTGTTGCCCAACATCTAACACATCATAGCTTATTTTCAGCTTTCTCCATACTTTTTCATCTGGAGCATCTTCCAACTTATTCAATTTGAGATCCCACTCTTCCTTTTTAGTGAGAGATAAAAGTGAGCCTATGACCTCAAGAGCTAGCGGAAGACCTCCAGCAATGCCTATCGCCCTCTTGGATTGGTTGATATACTCGTCTAAAGGAGAATCTCTTCTGAAGGCATGTTTGCTAAATAGTTGAAGAGATTGATCGGAATCCATGCTACTAAGCTCATAATTGCAATCCACTTCAGGAACACCAAGAATACTTTTCTTTCTCGTAGTAATAATAATTTTGCTCCCCCTGCCTAACCAATCACGCTTACCTACAAAAGCATCGATATGATTCTTTTCTTCTACATCATCGAGAAGGAGGAGGACTCTCTTATTGGACGACCTGTCTTTCATCGTCTGAGTCCCTTCATCAATGTCTCTTACCTCCATGAAATATGTTTTGAGGATGTCAGAGATGAGCTGATTTTGCAAGTATTGAATGCCATTGCCATTAGCTTTTGACGTTTCCCGAATATCACGAAGAAAGCAATGATTCTCAAAGTCATCTGCAAGCTTATTGTAGATGATTTTGGCTACGGTCGTCTTTCCGATGCCACCCATCCCGTGGATTCCTATAATCCGTGTTTCATTTGTCCCAGCACCTATCATTTCCATTATTACATCCACGTGGTTGTCGACATTGACCAAGTAATCTGATTCCGCCAGATGAGCCTTTTTCAACTCCTTGAAAACCTCATGGGTAAGTTTTCTTGCGAACTCACCTTCTCGCCTAGTGTTTGTTGGAGGCAAAAGACAACGAGTTAGAAAACTGTGTTGAAGTGAACTACGCTCTGACAGGATGAATTCGAGGTGTGTTCTTCAAGGATTTTTTCCATTGCAGATGAATTAGCATCAGTGCTTACAGTTAATGAATGTACTGAACCGGAAAAATGTGTTGCTTGGAATAAGATTGGACACAATGGGGATTGGGCCATTACTTGGCGCGATTTCTACAGTATAACTTCAATAACACAGAATTCAATTTCAACAAGGCTAACACAAATCTAGAGAAGAAACCATATGAAATGCAACGAGTTTCAATGATCCAAGGCACATGAGATGGAATGCTAAAAGCAATCACCTGTCAGTCTTGTTGTGCAGGTCCCATCCGTTCATATCGCCAACTGCATTGAGAGCAGCCTTCCACTGACTTATAGTACCTTTGTCATATCGCCGCTTCTCTTCATGTGAACGAAGGGCCTCTCCATAAACCCCCTTTTGGTGACGAACATCTGAAGGGGCCACATCATAAAAAATGGGCATGATCTTATGTCCCCCAGATTTCTGGCACTCGACCATCTGAACTAACTCCTTGAGACACCATACGCTAGAGGCATAACCCTTCGAAAAGATAGGTATTGAGATCTTCGACTGCTTAATTGCTTGGAGAAGTTTTGGGGGAAACTGTTCCCCAATGGGGAGCTCTTCGTCATCCTTAAATGTGCGGATTCCTGCATCTATCAGACTAGTGTAAAGGAAGTCGGCAAAACCTGATCGGGTATCTGGCCCGCTGAAACTCAAGAACACTTCATAGTCATGTCCCGACGAAGTAACCATTCCGTGACTACAAGAAGGGCCTGTCGTTGTTCCAAAGTAGTCACAGATGCATCGTCGTTTAGCACTCTCCTCCATTGATCTCACTTGATCTCCTCTCCAAGAAAAAATTGAACAGGACAGCAGCCAAAGCAGTGGCAGCTAGAGATGGAAAGAGTTTAGAAACCAGAACTACAAATGGAGATCTCCGTGGGTAATTAAAGTGGAAGACAGGATTGGCCCAACATACAGAGAGTCAGGGGCCAGATTTGCTAGAATTGGTCATTAAGGATGAGAGGTAGCGCTTGAGACCAAATCTCGAAGGAGCAATGAAGGGGCATGTGTTCTCGTTGCAGCCTGTCAAAGTTGACAAAATGCAGGTTTTCCCACACCAGAATGGGGGACCTACCCAACCCAACTCTTCTCCTTCTTCTTTTTTTTTTTTTTAATATTTTTCTGAATTTTAATTGTCCTGTCTTTGTGATTGTCTTTGTTTTTTTTTTTGTCAAAAAATTGTCTTTGTTTTTGCACGAGGCGCGCTTTGCTTCTTTGCCTGTGCAGAATCGTAGTGTCACTTCCACTTCAGCCCTGTCAAAGTTAACAGTGCACGGGCAACTTTTGCTTACCTCTGGTAGAGAAGGTGAAAGTAGCACGGTAAAACGTTTTCATTTCAAAAGAAACTCTTCCATTTACTGTTTTTTTTTTTTGGGAAATAGAACTTCTTCCTCTATTAGCTCAAAAGCATGGGGGAGAAAGAGAAAGCAAATGGGACTTTTCATGTAAATGCGGGCCCCCACACGTTTACCTAAGAGAATTAGATACCAATGCTCTATGAAGGAAGAGCTATGTCCGCTTGTGCGCGCATGTTTAGTTCCTCGCAACATAGCTAGTAGCACAAACCCATTTCTTGGGTACTCCGGCCGTCATTCACGGCCAAAACTGGCCCGACGGGATCTAAGGAAAATCTTGTTACAAAAACGCAAGGTGATGATGAAAAGAAATAAAGCAATATAGCAAAGAAAAAGTAGACAAGTCATATGCTATTGTGGGAGAGAAAGACCCACCAATACTTCTTGCGTGCCTTTGTGTTCCGCAAGGAAAAAGAAAACGTGACGACGCATTTCGGTGCGGGGAGGCATCGTTCATTATTGCTGCCATCCTAATTAAATAGGATCAATTCGACCACCCTCAAATAAAATCTCTAATTCTTCTCCTAATTAAAATAACTCAAATAACACTCTCATTTCGTTGCACATGTGTGCCTTCATCTTGCTAGGAGTAGATGAATAAAATGCATGGATCAAAATTCCATTATACCCCGACAAGAAATGTTATATCATAATTTTACATGCCGAGCGTCCATGTTTTTTTTTAACTTTTTATTTCTTTCACTCTGAGGGAGATACTAATCTTGGCTGAGGAGCAATAAACACGTGCCGACACATCGATCATTTTTAATAAATCCATTGTTTGCAAAACTATTGGTCACAAAAAATTGACTAAATGTCTGGGGTAGCCAGCTACTATTAGGGTAGATTTATTTTCGTACACCTTACTATGCAGCTGTTAAATTGAAGACACCCGAATATTCCACATATCCACGTTTTGAAATTTGTCTTTCCTTTATTTAATTTCTTCGTCCCACCAAATCCTTGATCTTCCCTCGCTGGCACTGCTCTATTCACAGGCCTCCAAATCCCTGACATCGTGTCTGTTGCCATGGTCAATCCCGCACGGTAGATGAGTTGAGCTCCTCAAAGTTGTTAACGAGTGCACGAGTGATGAATGCGCTAGCATCAACTGGACCTTCAGATTCTAGCCGGAAAAGATGTTGATTAATTTGAACCTTATTGATGCATGATAAGATTGATAAGGAATGATCGTAGGGAGGAAGCACATGGTCTGGGAGCTGAGGAGGAAAAATAAGAATCTGACTAGATCTGGAGGTGCTCAAATGTTTCATTATGAAGCTCATAAATCCTTAAATCTTCACAGACATAGATTCGAGTGTCACAAATTTTTTTTTTTTAAGATTGAAGTTATTAATCACGATGGCTTGGCTGAAAGGAATCTGAATGTTTTTTTTTGTAGGTAATAGGTAGTTTTTTTTAATAGCAAGGACCGATGAACGGGCAAGTGCTGTGTTGTCATTACAGCCTCTGAAAGCTGACAAAATGCAGGTTTTTTCCACAACCAGAGTGGGGCCCTACCCAACCCAACTCTTTTCTTTCCTCTGCACCATAATTACGCCATCGAAATTCTTCCCCTTCTTTTTTATATTTTTGAATTTTAATTATCCTTTGTCTTTGTCTTTGTCGGGAGAAAATATTGGGTACCCACGAGGCTACTTCGCACTCTAACTTTATTGCAGATCGACAGGGATGACTCTACACGAGGCTCGCTTATGTCACGAACTGAGAGTTGCTCAACCGATTTCATGATCCGCGTGGCCTTAGAATATGATCCCAAATCAGCCTATACGATGACTCACACTCGCTCGAGGGTCGGGTCATCGAAACCGAACCGAAAGACACACAAACACACGAGAGAGTGGAGAGAATTCTGATTGTATTGAGTTCTTACCTACTTACAAGTGTGGGGGTTCATCCCCTCTTATACAATTCAAGAGAGCTTTAGCCCGAGTGGAGTCGGGGTATTAACTATATGAAATCATCACTCCAACCATGCATTAACTAGCCGACTAGACACTGTTGACACCTAAATTTTGATTTTGTTTTTTTATTATTTTGCATAAAAATGAGAATTAGTTCTCGCAAAAAAATAATTCTTCATACATAGCATATCTAATTTTATGCATTGCATTTTATCCGACCACCGGCGACAGAAAAGATTAATTTCTTTCCGAAATATTGATTTGGGGGGCAATTAATCTGGACATTATCATATTTCAAATCTTAAAGGACAAATGAGCAAATTGATTTGATAATATCGGAGATTATTGGAGATATCGGAATATATCTTTTGAATTAAAATAGGAAAGATAGATGAGCAAGAAAACCTAATCTCACGCCTATATATACATATGTTATGGATATTCCTCTAAAAAAATTCAGAACACACGAGAGATCAAGAGGGAGAGAGAGAGAGAGAGAGAGAGAGAGAGAGAGAGAGTCTTCGCATCACGAGCCCAATATTGCCGATGTGCCCCGGGTGAAGCTCCACTTGCTTGTTGCAAATCTTCATCAAAAACACTACCCAAAGTCCAAAAAAGAGAGCTGATTTCAAGCTGCTGTCTAGTTCTTTTCTAACCGCTGCTGTGCGCCGAAATCACTGCTGATTGGTGTTCGTTTGTGCTGGAGTTTGCCGCACGAAATCCCCGTAGTTTGGTGCCCGAGTGCGTTGCTGTCCGGAGATAAATTCAACTGCTGTTGGTCCAAAACAATGCAGTTTTTTTTTTGTGTTATTACTGATTTTTTTAGTGCAGAATTTTGTTCTCATTCGGGGTTCGATTACCACACTTTTGGGCGAAGATTACTCATTGTTCGATGCTGTTAAAGACACAAATTAGCTGCTGTCACGTTTTCTCCTCTACAAATTCCCCAAGGCGTGCGCAAAATTTCGATTCGGGTCAAGAAGATTGCTTGGAGTTCAAGTTTGGTTGGATCACAAATTAGGTAATATTTTTATCTCATCATATTCTGAAAATATTTGAATGTGAGTGAATATTTGATGAATATCACGTGAGTGGGAATAAATTGAAATTGCCTAACTTGAATTCTTTGGATCTAGAGCAAATCTATGATATCCTGAACTTGTTTATGAATTTTTTAGTTTATTTGGCATATCTTTGAATCTTAAAGCATTATCCATTGAATATTTTGCATATCTTGTCTCAATTTGGATACAGTGCATATCTTTGAATATTGAAATATATCTTTGAAAATTATGCATATCTTGAGGATATTCGGCTATTTTAATTTGGATATTTGTTTTGTGGATTGATTTTAGCTGAAATATTCGAATCGTATCTTGAGAAGATATCATACATGATTCTTTGGAATATTTGTGAATTTTGGGGAATTTTGTGTAATCTTGTGATAATCTGAAAATTTTCTTGAAGATACTCAAAGATATCCAAAATATTTAAAAATGTGATCAATTAGGAAAATTTCCTAATTTGCAACCGCATATATGGAAATAAGTCTATCTATCAGGCTTTAGATAGAATTATTTTCATAGCGGGTATTTCGAATTTTAGGGTCGATCTATCAGGCTTTAGATCGAAACTTAATTCGAAAGAAATAGCGGTAATTATCTTTTAATTTTTGCAACTTGAATTTTAATTTCATCTATAAAAACAAAAAAAACTCAGAAAATTAAAAAAAAAAAAGGAAGATATGATTTCTTAAAAATCACGTCTTATCATTTAAAGAAAGATAAGATTTCGTAGAAATCCTATTTCATGGATTGTACTCAATAAAATCTTTTAAATCCATTCAAACTTTTAAAAGATGTAGACGTAGGGTAAAAAGATTGTCTTAAAATTTTTTGGAATTAATGCAAATTAAATCCGAAAATTATAATTTTATCTTGGGCCAATTCACTCTTTTTTTCATTTAATTTTTAATTTCGAAAATCATTTTAAAAATACAAAAAATAAAATCATAAAAATAAAATCCTAAAAAAAAATTATGCCTTTGAACTTCAAGTGAGAATTCATCGAAATTGCCAAACTAAACGTTTTTATGAAATCGGTACCGAAAGGGCGTTAATAGAAATATTAGCGTAACCAAGTCCCGAACTTAAAAATCTTTGGTTCGTAGAAATAGAATAGTTCTCCCACTATTTTATTTAGGTTTCTAATCAACCTACCATAAATGATTAGTAGCGACTCCTATTAAAAATATTTTTCATTCAAATATTGAACATAAGTTGCGAATTGGTAGAGCTTGGGAGAGCTCGAACTAAGTTAGTTAATTCACTTAATTAACTTGGTAATCCATTAACTTAAAATTGGAAAATCATTCGATTTTTAGGTCGCGACAGACACATTTACTACCTCTCCTCCCATTAACTCACCGAAGGGGCCTGCGTAGTTACTCATGAAGGGCTGGAGGAATCACCTCCATTCAGGTACCCGGTCGTCTTGGAGAATGTATAACCGGTTCGGACCGTTTTAGGCTTTCCTTCCTCATCCCGTTTGATCTATAAATTGATCCATGGGTCGTCTCAGGGTTTAAGAGACTGATCACATTTGTCGGGTCGTGATATTCTCTCCCACTCAATTGAGCGACGCCCTCGTCACTTTTCTCAGCATGGAAGGCCTTGATGATCTTTTGGAATTGCTACAACACTTCTTCCGGTTCCTAGCTATCCTCGCTCTTTGGAGAGCCCTTCCATTTGATCAAATATTCTCACTTGGGCACACGGTATCGCTTCCTAATGACTCGATCGGCCAGAATGCACTTGGCCTCTCAATCATAAGCAGTCTTTGTTCCCAGTGGCGCTCATGATGATTCTCCCATTTTCGGCTCCTCTTCGTCCAAGTGGAATAGCTTTAGCATGCTTACATGGAACACCAGATGCATCTTCAACTTTGCTGTAAGTTCCAGCTTGTACGCTACTTTCCCGATCCGTTGTATCACACGAAACGGTCCTTCATACCATCGTAACAATGCTTTGTGCACCCTTTTGTATTGTAGGGGCAATTTGCATAGCACTTAGTCCCCAATTTGGAACTCCACGTGCCGACGCTTTTGATTGGCCCACTTCTTCATTCGTTTAGACGCCTTATGAAAACAAGTGCGGGCTAAGTCGGCTTCTTCTCGCTACTCTCAGGCAAATTGATGTGCGGCTGGGTTATTCCCCTGATAATCCATTGCAATCGCGCTTGAAGTAAGCGGTTGCTGCCCTGTCACAATCTCGAAGGAACTCTTCCCAGTCGACTTGCTCCGCTGCAAGTTATACGAGAATTGAGCCACATCAATCAGTTTGGCGTAATCTCGTTGAGTGGCACTCACATAGTATCGTAAATACACCTCCAAGAGCGAGTTGATTTGCTCAGTCTATCTATCGGTCTGCGGGTGGAGACTGGTTGAAAAGTTCATCTCGGTGCCGAGTATCTTAAATAGCTCTAACTAGAATTTGTCCGTGAACCGCATATCTCGATCGCTTACGATCGTTCGAGGCACACCCCAATATTTCACAATATGCTTCAAAAATAATCTGGCCACCTCCTCAGTCGGGCAATCATCCGTAACAGGTACGAACGTTGCATACTTCGAGAATCGATCAACAACGACCATCAAGGTGCGGCGTCTTTCAGACTTGGGTAGTCCAACGATGAAATCCATTAAGACGCTTTCCCACGATCTCTCCGAAATTTGCAATGGCTCAAAGAGTCCCACTAGAGATTTTTGTTCTAGCTTGTCTTGTTGACATACAAGACAGGTTCGCACGTAGGCTTCTACATTGTCATGCAAGTGCGGCAAAAAATATCGATCCTGTACGAGTGCCTGGGTGCGACAAACTCTAGGATGGCCCGCCCACTTCGAATCATAGCATTCTCACAGGATCTCCTTCCGCAATTTCCCGAATGATGGGACATAGAATCTCTTCCCTTTAGTGTATAGGAGGTTATCCTCACACTAGAAGGTGCAGATTTTTCCCTCTCGAACATACTCGAGAATCGTCTTTACCGTAGGATCATGTTGCAGCCCTTCTTTGATTCTCTCGATTAAGGGACATTCCTGCCTACTTATTGAGGCCAACTCGCTCTTCTGACTCAAGGCACCTGCTACAGAATTCGTCTTCCCGGGTTTGTACTCCAGGCTATAATCAAACTCTGCTAAGAAGTCTTGCCAGCGAGCTTGTTTCGGACTCAGCTTTTTCTGCGTTTGGAAGTAGCTCGTTGTCGCGACCGTCTAAAAATATTTTTATTATTTCTAGGGGTTAACGGATTATTAGGTTAATTAGATTTGACTAACCTAACGCGGACCCTCCCAAGCCCTACCGAATCGCAACTTTGGTTTTTGTTTAAATGATTTTGAAATTTGGAGTCGCCACTAATCGTTCTTGGTAGGTCGATTAGAAACCTAAATAAATTAGCGGGAGAACTAATTTATTCCTGCGAACCAGAGATTATGAGCTCGGGGACTTGGTTACACTAGTTAATTAAAACTAATGCCCTTTCGGTACCTTAATTTCATGGATATCCTAATTCGGCAACTCAGGCTTGGTTTATTCCTAAGGCTCTAGTAGGGTATTCTCTTTTGTGTTTTCACTTTTTAAATAGGATGCATTGATGGTATATATTTTTATTTGTTATATTTTTTTAAGTGTTAAAGATTCCCTGAAGCCGAAAGAGGGAGTGTGTTAACGACTTCTGTGCAGTATTACGACCTACTCATCTTTTGAGTTTGATGATTCAAAAATTAAATTATAGGAAGTACATGACAGTGAATAAACACCTCCAATGGGAGGCCTAGCATTGGCTTGGCTCTTCCCTTTGGGATTTAAGGTACATGTATTTAAGTTGCAAGTATTTAAACTACTGTAAGTAAAAACCTCCAATGGGAGGCTAAGCATTGGCTTGGCTCTTCCCTTTGGGATTTAAGGTACAAGTATTTAAGTTGCAGGTATTTAACTACTGTAAGTAAAAACCTCCAATGGGAGGCTAAGCATTGGCTTGGCTCTTCCCTTTGGGATTTAAGGTACATGTATTTAAGTTGCAGGTATTTAACTACTGTAAGTAAAAACCTCCAATGGGAGGCTAAGCATTGGCTTGGCTCTTCCCTTTGGGATTTAAGGTACAGGTATTTAAGTTGCAGGTATTTAACTACTGTAAGTAAAAACCTCCAATGGGAGGCTAAGCATTGGCTTGGCTCTTCCCTTTGGGATTTAAGGTACAGGTATTTAAGTTGCAGGTATTTAACTACTGTAAGTAAAAACCTCCAATGGGAGGCTAAGCATTGGCTTGGCTCTTCCCTTTGGGATTTATGGTGCAGGTATTTAAATTGCGGATGGACTTTGTCCTCTCCATTCTAGGGTATGAATTCTTTAAAATAAAATACAACGAATTGATTCAACAATTTGAAATTTGTGCGCGCTTGAGGACTCCTCCAAGTCGATTTTGTGCTTCTATAGGGTTGACCATTGATATAAAGCTGCGGCTTCCTGACATAAAATAGAGTGAAGTGTCAGTATACAAAATATATGCCAATCTGCACCTAAAACCAGAAGAGTGGAAAGAGTACTTATCTCCCATTTTTTTGGGAGGGATTTCTATAATTGATTTTCGCTCTCTATGTTCCCAATATAGAGAGTCTCTTTTGAATTAAGAGGGACTTTTAGTCACAAATCAACTGAGAAATCGGTGGACAGCTTAGGAGCTTGTTTGGGCGATTTTTGCATCTCTACGAGATTTTTTGCCGTTGACGTAGAGATATCCTTCTCCTGACATAAAATATGGGAAAAATGGAGGTAGGAGAAAGTGTATACAATTTGTGCTAATTTGCTACTAAAACCACAAATAAATGAATAAATAAAAAACACTTAGCTCGAATTTGTTTGCTCGTTGACGAGGATGAACTCTTGATTTATGTTGATCGATGAAGGAATTTGTGATGATAATCCCTAGCTTTGAACTCCCATCATCTTCAAAATTCTCTCTCTTTTGGTATTTTCTTTCTCTCAAATTTTTCTTCAATCTCCCAAAACTCTCTCAAACATCCAAAATTTTCTCTCCAAAAAAAATCCTCCCAAACACTTCAAATTTTCTCTCTCAAGAAATCTCTCTCAAGCTCACTTCATCCTCATTTTATAATCTACTCATCTATCTCCCATTCTAATTTTTCCACTAACTCTATCTCCCATTCTAATTTCTCCACTAACTCTTCTTCATTTTCATCTTCCATTCTCTATTTCTATCTCACATTCTAATCTCTCCACTAACTCTTCTTCATCTTCATCTTCCCTTCTCCATATTTATCTCCCATTCTAATTTCTCCACTAACTCTTCTTCATCTCCATCTTCCCTTCTCTATTCTTATCTTCCATTCTAATTTCTCTACTAACTCTTCTTCATCTCTATCTTCCCTTCTCTATTCTTATCTTATTTTCTCCATCTATTCTTCTCCAACTTCTCTTCTTCATCTCCTCTTCTCCATCTTCCCTTCTCTATTCTAATTTATCCACTAACTCTTCTTTTTGTTATTTGTAAAATAATCCTTCAAGAGTTAAGTATTTGCACTCTAGTCCTTGAATTTTAAGTATTTACAATTTAGTCCCTGAAAAAATATATTTCTTTAAGTCCAAATCTCCTCACAATTTTTGACACACCAAAATTCACCACATGTCAAATTTAAGCTCATTTCTTGCCGTTGAAAATAATGCAGAATTTAATTAAAGCCCTTTTGCAAAATTAAGTCATTCTGAGTATAATTGGGCCAAGATGAAAATTTAAAATATTAGAAGACAATGTCACAACTCATAAAAAGTGAAAATTAAATTTTTTTAGGCCCGATTCAAGATTATACTCGTGAAGGAACACGTGACTCGAATTGGATTTTTCTGAATTTGCGATGACCAATATGAAAATAGATTTAAAATAAAAATATTAACTATCTTTGTGTATTTTTTTGGCCTCAAATGTTATTTTTCCAAAATTTTCAAGTATTTTTGTATTTTTTTTAAAAAAAATTAAAAATATATATAATATGAAATTTTATTTTTTGTTCAAAATTGGTTCCCTAGGCTTGGCTAAGGTCCCCAAAGTTGATTTTTCAATTTTATGAATTTTTATGGATTTTTTATTACTTTAGCAATAGAAAAAATGATTAAAAATCAGGTGTCAACACTCGTGGCGACATTGTCCGACGTTACGACATACCGTGTCCCCAAGAGATAATGCCTCCATGCACGAAAACAATGGACCACTGTAGTAATCTCTTCCTCTTAGACGATATACCGTCGCTCCATCTCGTTCAGCTTCCGAGATTCAAAGGCAACCAGATGCCTATCCTGCATGAGCTTGCCTCCGATGGAAAAATTTGAAGCATCGGACTCCATCTCGTAGGGCTTAGTAAAGTTAGGCAGCACGAGCACGAGTTCCTCAGTCATCACTTTTTTTAAGTGATCAAACGCCTTTTGGCTTTGCTCCACCCATTCCCATGTCCTCCCTTTCTTGAGTAGGTCTATGAGCAAAGTTATGATATCTGAATAGTCTCGAATGAATCATCGATAGTAGTTTGCCAAACCGAGAAATGATCTCAGTTTCGTCAATTTCATCGGTGGCTCCCACTCCATAATGGCCTGGACCTTCGCTGGATCTATCCTCACTCGTTCGCCCTCGACGATGTGGCCGACAAAAGGCACTTCCGGCTGTGTGAAGACGTACTTCTCCTTCTTTACGTACAGCTCGTTTTCCCTCAAAACCTAGAACACTTGTTCAAGGTGCTTGACGTGCTTTTCGAGCGTCCGACTATAGATAACAATATCATCCAAGTACACCACAACAAATTGACCAAGGAACGGGTAAAGCACCTTGTTCATCAGGGTGCAAAACGTCGTCGGGGCGTTGGTTAAGCCGAAAGGCATCACAAGAAATTCGTACGAGCCATAGCAAGTTACACACGTCGTCTTAGGTTCATAACCTTTAGCAATCCGAACTTGGTAGTATCCTGACTGAAAATCTAGCTTCGTGAACCATCGAGCACTCCTAAGTTGGTCGAACAAGTCTGCAATGAGAGGAATAAGATACTTGTTCTTGATGGTTAATTTGTTCAACGCTATATAGTTGATGCACATTCGAAGAGAGTCATCATGCTTCTTTTGGAATAAGATCGGGGCTCCGAACGAGACCTTTGACAATCGAATATAGCCAGTATCAAGGAGATCCTTAAGCTGCTTCCTCATCTCCTCCAACTCAGGAGGGGCCATGCAATAAGGTGCCATGGCCGGTGGACGAGCATCATGGATTAACTCGATTTTGTGATCTACCTCCCTCTTTGGTGGCAATATTTTTGGCAACTCGGGTGGCATTACATCCCTGAACATATCTAGGACTTGGACCACCTCTGTTGGGGTCTCAATCCCAACGATCTCAGCACCTTTCACTTTCAACATAGCAACATATGTCTCGTCTCCCTTTCGAGTTCTTCGAGAGAGTTGAATTGCCAAGATTACCTTCCGATCTAGAATGCACATGCAATCCATGGCCGGCACCACCATGTTGTTTATCCACTCGATGAATCCAAACCTGATAATCATGTCGTAGTCATCGAGAAGGACTACATCGATATTTTCTCGCCCTTTCCACGAGCCCATAGTGAACTCCATGTCCTTAGCTAAGTCGTGGGTAGGGACTTTTTCTGAGTTCACCATCTTGAGCTACCCATTTTTCTTCTCGATGTTGACACCTGATTTTTAATCATTTTTTCTATTACTAAAGTAATAAAAAATCCATAAAAATTCATAAAATTGAAAAATCAACTTTGGGGACCTTAGCCAAGCCTAGGGAACCAATTTTGACCAAAAAACGATTTTTCATATTTTCAGTATTTTTACGTATTTTTTATTTATTTATTTTCAAAAATTAATAGAAAATCCATAAAAATTCATAAAATTGAAAAAATCAACTTTGGGAACCTTAGCCAAGCCTAGGGAACGAATTTTGACCAAAAAATAATTTTTCATATTATATATATTTTAATTTAAAAAAAATACAAAAATATTTGAAAATTTTGGAAAAATAACATTTGAGGCCAAAAAAATACACAAAGATAGTTAATATTTTTATTTTAAATCTATTTTCATATTGGCCATCGCAAATTCAGAAAAATCCAATTCGAGTCACGTGTTCCTTCACGAGTATAATCTCGAATCGGGCCTAAAAAAATTTAATTTGAGTCAACTTATTTTTAACTTTCACTTTTTATGAGTTGTGAAATTGTCTTCTAATATTTTAAATTTTCATCTTGGCCCAATTATACCCAGAATGACTTAATTTTGCAAAAGGGCTTTAATTAAATTATGCATTATTTTCAGCGACAAGAAATGAGCTTAAATTTGACATGTGGTAAATTTTGGTGTGTCAAAAATTGTGAGGAGATTTGGACTTAAAGAAATATATTTTTTCAGGGACTGAATTGTAAATACTTAAAATTCAAGGACTAGAGTGCAAATACCTAACTCTTGAAGGATTATTTTACAAATAATAAAAAGAAGAGTTAGTGGATAAATTAGAATAGAGAAGGGAAGATAAGTGTCGCGACCCTCTAAAAAAATTTTAAATTTTAAAAGGGGTTAACGGATTATTAGGTTAATTAGATTTGACTAACCTAACGCGGACCCTCCCAAGCCCTACCGAATCGCAACTTTGGTTTTTGTTTAAATGATTTTAAAATTTGGAGTCGCCACTAATCGTTCTTGGTAGGTCGATTAGAAACCTAAATAAATTAGCGGGAGAACTAATTTATTCCTGCGAACCAGAGATTAGGAGCTCGGGGACTTGGTTACACTAGTTAATTAAAACTAATGCCCTTTCGGTACCTTAATTTCATGGATATCCTAACCCGGTAACTCAGGCTTGGTTTATTCCTAAAGCTCTAGTAGGGTATTCTCTTTTTGTGTTTTCACTTTTTAAATAGGATGCATGGATGGTATATATTTTTATTTGTTATATTTTTTTAAGTGTTAAAGATTCCCTGAAGCCGAAAGAGGGAGTGTGTTAACGACTTCTGTGCAGTATTACGACCTACTCATCTTTTGGGTCTGATGATTCAAAAATTAAATTATAGGAAGTACATGACAGTGAATAAACACCTCCAATGGGAGGCCTAGCATTGGCTTGGCTCTTCCCTTTGGGATTTAAGGTACAGGTATTTAAGTTGCAAGTATTTAAACTACTGTAAGTAAAAACCTCCAATGGGAGGCTAAGCATTGGCTTGGCTCTTCCCTTTGGGATTTAAGGTACGGGTATTTAAGTTGCAGGTATTTAACTACTGTAAGTAAAAACCTCCAATGGGAGGCTAAGCATTGGCTTGGCTCTTCCCTTTGGGATTTAAGGTACAGGTATTTAAGTTGCAGGTATTTAACTACTGTAAGTAAAAACCTCCAATGGGAGGCTAAGCATTGGCTTGGCTCTTCCCTTTGGGATTTAAGGTGCAGGTATTTAACTACTGTAAGTAAAAACCTCCAATGGGAGGCTAAGCATTGGCTTGGCTCTTCCCTTTGGGATTTAAGGTGCAGGTATTTAAGTTGCAGGTATTTAACTACTATAAGTAAAAACCTCCAATGGGAGGCTAAGCATTGGCTTGGCTCTTCCCTTTGGGATTTATGGTGCAGGTATTTAAATTGCGGATGGACTTTGTCCTCTCCATTTTGGGGTATGAATTTTTTAAAATGAAATACAACGAATTGATTCAACAATTTGAAATTTGTGCGCGCTTGAGGACTCCTCCAAGCCGATTTTGTGCTTCCATAGGATTGACCATTGATATAAAGCTGCGGCTTCCTGACATAAAATAGAGTGAAGTGTCGGTATACAAAATATGTGCTAATCTGCACCTAAAACCAGAAGAGTGGAAAGAGTACTTATCTCCCATTTTTTTGGGAGGGATTTCTATAATTGATTTTCGCTCTCTATGTTCCCAATATAGAGAGTTTCTTTTGAATTAAGAGGGGCTTTTAGTCACAGATCAGTTGAGAAATCGGTGGACAGCTTAGGAGCTTGTCTGGGCCGATTTTTGCATATCTACGAGATTTTTGCTGTTGACGTAGAGATATCCTTCTCCTGACATAAAATATGGAAAAAAAAAAAAGAGGAGATGGAGAAAGTGTATACAATTTGTGCTAATTTGCAAGTAAAACCATAAACAAATGAATAAATAAAAACACTTAGCTCGAATTTGCTTGCTCGTTGACGAGGATGAACTCTTGATTTATATTGATCGATGAAGGAATTTGTGATGATAATCCCTAGCTTTAAACTCCCATCATCTTCAAAATTCTCTCTCTTTTGGTATTTTCTTTCTCTCAAAATTTTCTTCAATCTCCCAAAACTCTCTCAAACATCCAAAATTTTCTCTCCAAAAAATTCTCCCAAACACTTCAAATTTTCTCTCTCAAGCCTCCCTTCTCAAGCTCACTTCTTCCTCCTTTTATAACCTCCTCATCTATCTCCCATTCTAATTTTTCCACTAACTCTATCTCCCATTCTAATTTCTCCACTAACTCTTCTTCATTTTCATCTTCCATTCTCCATCTCTATCTCACATTCTAATCTCTCCACTAACTCTTCTTCATCTTCATCTTCCCTTCTCCATATTTATCTCCCATTCTAATTTCTCCACTAACTCTTCTTAATCTCCATCTTCCCTTCTCTATTCTTATCTTCCATTCTAATTTCTCTACTAACTCTTCTTATCTTATTTTCTCCATCCATTCTTCTCCAACTTCTCTTCTTCATCTCCTCTTCTTCATCTTCCCTTCTCTATTCTAATTTATCCACTAACTCTTCTTTTTATTATTTGTAAAATAATCCTTCAAGAGTTAGGTATTTGCACTCTAGTCCTTGAATTTTAAGTATTTACAATTCAGTCCCTGAAAAAAATATATTTCTTTAAGTCCAAATCTCCTCACAATTTTTGACACACCAAAATTTACCACATGTCAACTTTAAGCTCATTTCTTGTCGCTGAAAATAATGCATAATTTAATTAAAGCCCTTTTGCAAAATTAAGTCATTCTGGGTATAATTGGGCCAAGATGAAAATTTAAAATATTAGAAGACAATGTCACAACTCATAAAAAGTGAAAGTTAAAAATAAGTTGACTCAAATTAAATTTTTTTAGGCCCGATTTGAGATTATACTCGTGAAGGAACACGTGACTCGAATTGGATTTTTCTGAATTTGCGATGGCCAATATGAAAATAGATTTAAAATAAAAATATTAACTATCTTTGTGTATTTTTTGGCCTCAAATGTTATTTTTTCAAAATTTTCAAATATTTTTGTATTTTTTTTAAAAAAATTAAAATATATATAATATGAAAAATTATTTTTTGGTCAAAATTCGTTCCCTAGGCTTGGCTAAGGTTCCCAAAGTTGATTTTTCAATTTTATGAATTTTTATGGATTTTCTATTAATTTTCGAAAATAAATAAATAAAAAATACGTAAAAATACTGAAAATATGAAAAATCGTTTTTTGGTCAAAATTGGTTCCCTAGGCTTGGCTAAGGTCCCCAAAGTTGATTTTTCAATTTTATGAATTTTTATGGATTTTTTATTACTTTAGCAATAGAAAAAATGATTAAAAATCAGGTGTCAACAGCTGCCCCTCTTTGAAAGGAAGCTCGGTAGAGGTTCATTTCAAAGACGAGATGACACCTGGATTCTTATCGACTCAATACAAGTAAATAAAAAGAGTCGTGACATGATTGTTCCACTGAAAATGAAATGAGAACCTACGGATTCGTTATATAAAAAAACTTTAGGGTGGTTGAACTTGAACCCGTATGGTGGATCAACCCATGGTAGATTCCTAATAAAAGGATTCTACTGATTAAAAATTGAATTAAAATTTGACCCGTATGGTGGGTCATACCATTTGACCCGTATGGTGGGTCGTACCATGGTAGATTCCTAATAAAAGGATTCTACTGATTAAATTTTGATTGAGATTTGACCCGTATGGTAGGTCACCACATGGAGATACCTGTAAGAAGGACTTGGTGCCTGTAGAAAGGACTTGGTGCCAGTAAAAAGGACTTGGTGCTTTGCCTGTAAGAAGAACTTTGTGCCTGTAAGAAGGACTTGCTTTGCCTGTAAGAAGGACTTGATTTGCCTGTAAGAAGGACTTTGTTTGCCTGTAAGAAGGACTTTGTTTTGCCTGTAAGAAGGACTTACTTTGCCTGTAAGAAGGACTTTGTGCCTGTAAGAAGGACTTGATTTGCCTGTAAGAAGGACTTTGTTTGCCTGTAAGAAGGACTTTATGCCTGTAAGAAGGACTTGATTTGCCTGTAAGAAGGACTTTATGCCTGTAAGAAGGACTTTGTGCTTGTAAGAAGGACTTGATTTGCCTGTAAGAAGGACTTTGTGCCTGTAAGAAGGACTTTGTGCCTATAAGAAGGACTTGATTTGCCTGTAAGAAGGACTTTGTGCCTGTAAGAAGGACTTTGTGCCTATAAGAAGGACTTGGTTTGCCTGTAAGAAGGACTTAGTTTGCCTATAAGAAGGACTTGGTGCCTATAAGAAGGACTTGGTTTGCCTGTAAGAAGGACTTGGTTTGCCTGTAAGAAGGACTTTATGCCTGTAAGAAGGACTTGGTGCGTGTAAGAAGAACTTGGTTTGCCTATAAGAAGGACTTTATGCCTGTAAGAAGGACTTGATTTGCCTGTAAGAAGGACTTGTTTTGCCTGTAAGAAGGACTTGTTTTGCCTGTAAGAAGGACTTGATTTGCCTGTAAGAAGGACTTTGTGCCTGTAAGAAGGACTTGTTTTGCATGTAAGAAGGACTTGGTTTGCCTGTAAGAAGGACTTGGTGCACCTCAAAGGGTGCCATTCTGGAATCTGGAAAGATCAGGAATCCTGCAGAAGCTCAAACCCAAATTATATTATCCTGTCGCTTTAGGAATAAACCAAAGAGGCAGAGATCAAAAGGTCTCGAACATTTCTGTCCTTGAGACAAATCATGCTTTATTGAAGAAGGTGGATACCTGTATGTACCGCAATGGATTCGAGTACCCCAACAACCGTCAGAATTCATTCTCTTGAAAGGTTCAGGTTGAAGATATACCTACCTGAGAATTTGGAAGAAATGCTTGGTGGCTTCTCGACAACCAGGCTTGTTCATTCAATAATCGCTGAATGAATTTCAAGACTTTGGAAAGTAGTTTGAACATTGGGAATGTGTTGCCTGTCAGGCAGTATCAGAGGTAACATGTACAAGCATTTTCATCAATGAGTTGATCGGTTCATGTAAAACTATTCAACCAAGTCGGCAATGATTAGAAGTAGTCTGTGTGATAACTCATGATGCAATCAATCCAAATATGGATCATGCAAAACTATTCTGTCAAGCTTGCATTACCAATTCTGTTTAAGGAGGTTCTCATAGTATGAACGCCTCGAATGTAATCTGAATGGGGGACTTCAATCCGAAAGGGCATTCTCTCACTCTGGAGAAAGGCTGTTTATCTGTAAATTAAAATGTTAGACTTGCGTGGAAATGGTTTGCCTTTCCTCATCCTGTCATGCCCCATTCTGCACATTTGATGTCTCCTGTGCAGTTTATGCTTTAAGTTGGAGTTGGTAAGTTAAACACACGGAATAGTCATACATAATTCATGAACTTTGTAAGCACAATGCAGATGTGACAATTTTTTAGCATTACGTGTGTTTATATAATGTGCAAATATGGGCGGATTTGAATTGCCCCTGGTATGTGGGCGGACCGAACAAATTGGGAAGCCTACTCCTTATGTCGAGGGGTGGTTCGTCTCAAACTTTGTCTCTACGTGATGAAGCATATGGGTGAGGGAGCATTTCGGTTTGTTTAATGACAGCGACCGCCACGGTTTAGCGGTTGAATGCCCCTGTAAAAAGCAGAGAAATTATTCTTGAAATCAAACGAGATAAGGAAGACATATTTGCTTTTTCGCTTCAGAGCTTGTGATCAATTTGCCCCATTTTTCACCAGAATAGATCTTGTCAGATGATCATAATTTTCTTTTGGATTTGTCTCCTTCAACATGTTAAATGTTAGTGTAAATATTTCCTGTAAAAAGAAAAAGAGACATATCAGCCAGTATTAAAAGGGATAAATTGAAAACGATACTGATTTACCCTTCATCTTGAATGTCTTGCACGAGTCTTTTACCAGTTTTGTTGGATTGAATTTTCCTCGACTTTTGTTGGGCGCCTCACCATTATGGGAAGACTATGGTAAAATACTGACTTTGATATTACTCGTCGAGTATTCCTGTTTGTAAAAAAAAAGAAATGCACAAAAAGTTGTTTCATTTATTTATAATACATACAACATTCCCCACCCTTGGGGATCGAACTCGGAATATTTCAGACCTACTGTCATCCCCCATACCATTCGGTCCATTGGACCGTAGGTGTCCATGGGGCTTTCTTTTCAAGGGTTAATCCTTGGGGATAACGCAGCCCTGTTGTATCACCTTGGGCCATGTTACGGTATTTCTCGAGGTAATTTGCAATCCCTGTTAAGAATGGAATAAGACAATTCAAGACTTGAGATGATTATGTGCACATTAGAACGATACAGAATTACCCATTTCTGAGATTGTTCGCGTCTTTCGCTTGTACTTTCCTTTGTCCGAAGCTGTCTATCCCGTGGTAATGCCCATGAGTTGATTTGCCCCCAAATTTTATCCAACCTGTATTCGGATATGATTGCGTTCTCGGGTCGATTTGCAATTTCCTGAGAATCGAAGGGGCTTAATTTTAAAACTTGGAGCAACTGAGGGTAAATTGAAACGATACGGAGTTACCCTTCAGGTTTATGCAGATTTTCACTCGCCATCAATTCGTCGCGAGGTTGGTGAGGTGGCGGATTCGAGCATTTAATAGGGGGAAGTCGGATTATTACTCCTTGCTTTTACACATTCACAAAAGCAGAAAAACACATCACGCAAGGAAATAAAACACATTCACTCATTTAGGATTAGTTCCGCTTCCTCTGCAGGCTCTCCCATGATCAGCTGGCTTCATCCCAAATTAGGTATGCATCGGCCATATTGAAGGTCTCGTGGTCACTGGCTGAACAAGTGCATCACAGTCCCGATGCTTTACCGATATCAAACTGGTTGATTATGGCGAAAAGATCATCGTCAATGTCCGCTTGGTGGTGATCTGTCCCTTCTTCCTCGGGAGGTATTGATGCTGATCCAGTATCATTGGTCCTTTTGTACCCTCCTCCAACAGAACTCGATCCTGTTATAAACTGGTCTAACTCACCTCTTAAACGTGCATTTTCGATCCTCAGATCATGCATTTCATCGAGGGTGAGGAGGAGGCTATTGCAGTTGGGGCAGGTGGCGGAGTCAAAAGTCTCTTTATACATCTTGTTTTCCGCTCGGAGGTTTTCATTTTCAACTCTTAGAAACTCGGCTTCGTTGTGCTCATGACGAGCCTTCATTCGGGTTCGCCTATTTTGAAACCAGAACTTGATTTGCAAAGGTTCAAGTCCTAACTCTTGACTCAGTTCCATTTTCTGTTTGCCGTCTGGCATAGGGCATGTTCTGAAGAAATCCTCAAGCCTTTGTACCTGCTCCTTAGTATGGCGACGGTAACGCTTCTTTTGACCCTTACCGTTATTGTCCTTATCTTTACTGAGATTTTGGACGTCGTCGGCGGAAGAGCCAGGCTCCATAGGCTCGATCCCAAACATGGGTTCGAACTCTTCCTCTCCCATATTCAGCAGGCAATGATAGCTCTCGGGAGTATTGGGTTGAGACATCTTTGATTTGGTTGATGATTTCTCAAGATTTGCTACTCGCTTCCGGTGTTTTCACTCTCTTTGAATTTTTCTGAGCGATTGCCTATGCCTTAAGACCCTCTTCCGTGCATGGCGTCTCTTTTAAAATTAAACGTGGGTTTAGCAACTGTATTGCTTCTTCCAAGGGTCCGGCTTTTCTCAATCCTCTTTTCTTATCGTGTCTCTTGCTCGGCTCGTCTCCTTCCATCTTTTCGTGATAGGGCCCCTTGTTGTTGTCTCCACCGTCAATTTGCTGGCGAGTTCTTCAATAAAGACGAGTCGTATCTCTTTTCTGCCGAAAATGTCTTTGTCTCCCACTCAACTTATTTTTTATCTTTTCTTTTTCAAAGTAGTGGCGTCCCGTTTAGCTTTGCCGTAGAGACGTCGGATTTGCTTGGCTGGAGAATGGAGACGAGTAGCGGAGGTGATACTGATAGGGAATGTTAGACAGGAAAATCTGGCCAGTAGAGACTTCCCCTGCAAAAATGAAAAAGAATGCGGCAGTTTATGTTCTTCATATTCTAGAAAAATTGGAACGATATTGTTTTACCCTTGTGTGTACTTCTATTGAATTTGAATTGAGGAAGTTCCTTCATTTGGACTGGATTGAATTGTATGTCCCGAGTTGCCCTTCACTTTGAGCTTGCCACGTAAGTGCTTTGCTTAGTTGGGCCTTATTTTCTCTCGGGTTGCCTTGGACCATCATCATTTTCCATGCCATCGGGTCCGTGGACCGGAGGGCTCCTTTAATTTGAAGGTTACCTTCGAGGCAAATGAGTCCTATCGCGTTCCATTGGGTCATTTCATTTTGCGACACTCTTGAGGCACTTTGCGATTCCCTGGGTGAGAATGGAACAAATCCAATTTAGCATTTTGCAACGATTGAGGGTAAATTGGAACGACACACAATTACCCGTCTTCGAGCTCGCCTGGGCATTTCACTTGAAATTTCCCTACGTGAGGCCATTCAACATTTCTCATTATGGCAGTCAGCGACGTTACCACAAATTGATCCGCCCTAAATCTAGCATAAAAAGGGATTCACGCATTCGACGGGATAAAAAAAAAAATAAATTGCCCCCTTGTCCCTGAATTAAATCGAGACACCTAGAAAGCTGGAAAATATCATACGCAGGGGAATTAAGCATGAAATAAAATGTGCACTTATTCAAGGTCAATTCTGCCTCTCCTGTGGCTCTTCGATAATCAGCTAGTCTCGTGTTGGTTCGGGTGTGGATGATCGATGTTTGAGAGTCCCTACTCACTGGCTCCTGATCGCGGCTTGGGACGTCTGTCAACCCTAAACTGGTTGACCAGGGCAGTAAGCTCATCATCTGGGTAATCTCTTGAACCTTCCAGCAACTGATGCTCAAATTGGGCATTGTTGTTGGCAAATGCTGGCGGTAGATTTCTCATTCTGTCCTCGCCATGAGCAATTTGACTTCTCGTGCTGGAGCCTTCATCATTACTCGAGAAAGTGTGGGGATCACCAACTGTCATGCTGCCAAAAACTCCTTCCATTCGAGGATTAAAGAAGTGGAAGTGCTCAGGATAATTTCTTGTCTGATTCTCTGGCTGCGCAGGCGCGCTGATCATGGGATGAATTCTAGCCACGGGTTGGTGATCAGACCAAGGAGTCTGAATACACTGCCCCTGCGGTCTATACTCTTGAAGAGCATTAGGGTGATTCTGGGGGATACTTTGATTAACGCCTGGAGGATTGATGGCACGGCTACTGGCTTGGTTGATGATGGGAAGTGGCTCGCCCCATGCTAACCCGCGGAACTTATGGTGGCGAGGAGACTCGACGTTCAGGCTTGGATCAGTCCCGCCTTGGTTTTCTTGATTCTGAGCTGCATTGTGTTCTCTCACCCTTTTTCTGTACTTCTGAAGATGACTCGAAACATTTGCTTTAGTGAGTCCTTCTACCTTCATAATTTCCAGTATATGTTGCGGCCGTGCCGAATCTATTCCTAGCTGCTGAACTGCATTAACAAACATACGATGCAGCTCGGGAGACCAACTCATCTTCTTTCTCCAGTTGCTTGGAACAAAATTGAAGGCTTGATGCTTGTTCTCATGGTCGTGCAATTGCTTCCTTACCACGTGCTGCCATATGTTTTGAAGCATCTGAACTCTAACTGGTTTCGTTACGACGTCTTGGGCCCCATTTAAGACAGCCTTCATTAGGGCTTGCTGATCATCGCTTGCCGATATTACGAGGACTGGCATGTTTAATTTAGAATTGATGACTTCCAAGAGAGTGAAAACATCCATGTCAATCCCTACCATGGCGGTGAGGACGATATCAAACGGGTCACTACTCCTCCTTAATATCTCTAAGGCCTCTGTCGCCTTTGCTTGAGCTACAACCTTATACCGGCATTTTCTTAATACGGTAACAAGGATTGACAGAGAGACTGGATTACCGTCAATGGCCATGACCAGTAGACCCTCAGGGTAAGGAACTTCATCAGCTTTGACCAGGGTTGAACTTGCGCTCGTTCCCCTAATACTCGACATATTTCTGGATCTAGGACTGCCGATTCGAGACCGCCTCGGGATGTCTTCTCGGACTTGAGGGATCACGAGATCGTTGATGCCTTCTCGTAACAGGCTTTGAAAGCCGATGTTTTGATGGTGAAGGTTTTGAATTCCTCTCCCACAAGAACTCCTTCCTCTCTATCTTTCTCCTGCGAGTTCTTGCGAATGAACTCTGACTATCAAATGGGGACAAGTTCTCTCTCTGGCAATAGCAACGACTTCCCTCTTCACGGGCAGCGCTATTAGATTTTCCGAGGGAGAAAATCTGATATTCAGCTTTTGATCAAAGGGGAAATCCTTGTTTCTCGCTCAGTTTGTCTTCTTTTTTCTTTTCGTGATAGAGGGCCCCTGTTAAGATCTCCACCATCGATTTACTGGCGGGTCCTCTAATGAAGACAAGTCGTATCTCCTTTTCGCTAACGTTTGCCGTGTCTTCCACTCAGCTCATCTTTCCGTCTTCTTTTTCAAAGTGGCGGTGTCTCGTCAAACTTTCTACGGAGATTTCGGACTCGCTTAGCTCGCAGTCGCCATCTGATGGGAATTCGAGCCAACGAGGGTGGTGCCAATAGAGAATGGTAGATAAGAGAAATCTTGACTGGTTGATACCGTCACTATGAAATCAATATTTACTTCAAAGGAGATTACCATCTTCGCATTCCGCTCATCTGCCTCACCTCTCTCCCCCTTTCTTTCGTATTCTGCTTTCAAAAATGGCCAATTCTCCTAACCATACCTTATCCGCCGAAGTCCTAGCTGGGTGGGAGAGACTCTACAATCTTCTTGGTAGAGGTTACGCTCATATAGCCAAAAACTCTACCGTTGAGGCTGAAATCCTCGGTTTATTTAGGACCGTGGACGCTGCTTCTGTTGAGGGTACCCAACTAGGGAAGGAGTACCGGAACTTCTCGACCCTCTTCATCAATTTTCTGGCTGCCTATAACCGTGCTTATGAGACGGTCCTTGTGACCGCCGTCGTGAAAGCCCGTTACCGAGACCGGCACGAGCGTTTGGCAACAGTTACGTTTGTGGCTGATAATCACAAAAAGGCCCTCAAGTTTGCCAACGATCAGCTTTCGTGGCTGGTTCGTGAGAGGGGAAAGTTGGTGGACCGTCTGGCCTTGGTCCGAACTTACGCCGAACAGGAGCCAGGCAATATTGTGATGAGGTGTAAATGTGGTTGGCTGCAGGAGAGACTTGATGACATTACGGCAGAGATTGCTTTCGAGAGGGCAGCGGTTCCGGACCTGGAGTTTGCCGTTGAGCATTACGAGGCCACTATGGCCCAGGTTAAAGAGAAGTGCGATCGCCTCTTCTTTAGGCTCGCGGAGCTTGATCCCGAGAGCGCCCGGTGCATCCAGAGCATCAACTGTTTGGAGAGTCAGTTGAGCTCTTTCGTAATGGTCATCAGGGCCCAGTTTGGCTTTACCTTTCCTCCCCAGTGAGTTGTTGTAATACTCTTTGATGAATGGAATGATAGAAAAGCTTCACGTGTTTTGTTTTGTTTTTTTTTTTAATTTTCCTGCTATCGTTTCTTCCGCATAGCATAACAGAACGATTTGAGGTACCGAAGATGTCGAGGCTTAATGTTCTTCTTGATGTTCTTGTTTAATTGCTCCAGACGATGATATCGAGAACATTGATGATGGGTTCGGCGGTGGCCCCCACTATCCATCTTGAGATCACGAACAATAACGCTATGACAACTCGATCAGTGCGCTGGTAGTAAATCCGGCCACCTGTTGTGTGCCCACTTTTATCCATATTTTGTTTCTTTCGGCGTCCACTTGCTCGTGTCGGTCGCCTGTAGCGTCGGGAGAAATTCCTGTGGGCCACGTTCATTAATAGAATCTCGGTCCTCTAAAGCCCTCCGCATGTTTCGGATAAGATGAAATTTTAAGACCGGTCTCTGGTTGATTTGATCAGGTAAAGGTATTTGTTTCATGGGTTCTGATTATATAATCCATATTGTTTTTCAAAAGACGCGGGATCCTCTGCAATACATTAAATATGCCCCCATGTTTAATCAGTATAAATCCACCGTCATATCAGAATACACTGCCCATACAAGTTTACGGATTGACACAACTTTGTCTGTCAAAGATGGACAATGTTCGTTTGCCCCCCTGAATTAACGGTTGAAGCCTTGGTGTTTTTCATCTTTTGGTATTTCTGAAGATGATTCTTGATATATTATTGAACTTAATTTTTACACCCGTCTGGGGTATCTAGGATCTCCCTGCAAAAGAAAAGGATATAATTAGTATGCGACACAAGGAATGTCGGTCCATGACTCCTATATTAGTCCAATTTTATTTTTTTCTATTTTATAGAGAAATCAGAAAAAAAAATTTCCTTAGGAAGAAATGGGTTAATTTCTGATACAGAATTTTTTTTTGCAGATTTATTACTCTTTTTTTTTATTTTTTTAAAAGAATGTGACAAAATCTCTTGATGTTTACTAAAATTTTTGAAGGAATTTCCTTTTTATCAAAATAAATTTTCCGAGGTAAATTTATCAGGAAAATTTTATTTTTATTGAAGCAGGAAAGACATAATAGAAATCCTTTATTGGTTAACAAAATTCCCCCGAGACATTAGTCTAATTTTATTTAGAGAACATTTTCTTAGAAAAACATAAGCGAATTTCTCGAAAAGAATTTTTGTTGCAAGTTTTTATAATTTGAAAGAATGTGATAAAATCACTTGATGTTTACCAAAGTTTTTTTTTGCAGGAATTTTTCTTTTTATCGAAATTAATTTTCAGAGGAAAATTTGTCAGGAAAATTTCATTTTTATTGAAGCAAGAAAAACATGACAAAAATCTCTTATTGGTCAATACAATTCCCCCGAGACATTAGTCTAATTTTATTTAGAGAAAATTTTCTTAGAAAAACATGAGCGAATTTCTCAAGAAGAATTTTCTTGCAAGTTTTTATAATTTGAAAAATGTGATAAAATCACTCGATGTCTACTAGAGTTTTTTTTGAAGGAATTTTTCTTTTTATTGAAATAAATTTTCAGAGGAAAATTTTTTCAGGAAAATTTTATTTTTATTAAAGTAATAAAAACATGACAAAAATCCCTTATTGGTTAATAAAATTCTCATGAAGGGATTTTTTCACATCATTTTTTCAAAAAAAAAATTTTCTAAAAAGAAATGAGGGACAAATTTAATTTTTATTTTCTTTTAAAAGAATGGTCGTAATATCAAGCTCAAAAACTGACCAACACCTAGCATGGACCGACCGAAAATAAATACAAGATAAAATTAGAGAACTTAGTTTTACCTTGGAGAAATGCAATTCACATAGTCATGCGCATGACTCAAGTGAGGAGTGGACTCTAGAAAATAAAAGAAGGAGAGACAGGGTATGGACCTAAAAGGCCCCCACTATCTGAATTGACAAACTTACCCTCCGCGCAATCAAATCACAATGGGAAGAATTGTCAATTCAGATAATGAGCGGGATAAAATATGGTCAACCCGAGCGCAATCGACGCAAGAGCTTTGCATATTCGATCCCTATCTATGGTTTTCTAGGAAGAATTTCGCGACTTGGGTTTAGACGCTTGTGTGTGCAGGTGTCATGATCCTCAGAGTATGCAAGACATGCACAACAATTGATATCAAAATAGCGCTTCTAAAAATGTGCGAAATTAAACAAATAAACCCAACACCAGCCTGCAAAACAAAGGGGTTAGCCAAACACTCCGCCCCTTATAACTCCCATCCTGCAAAAACATATAACACCTATAGAATGAGTCCCAAACAAGATCGCCAGAAGCGAGATATCCATGAAATTTTCATTGGCCTAAGTCCACTAAGACTTTTAAAATTTCGAAAAAAATTCAAGTATTCCAATTGTTATCTTTTTTCGAAAATTTAAAAATCCCGTCCCCAGTGGAGTCGCCAGTCTGTCGCGACCCTCTAAAAAAATTTTAAATTTTAAAAGGGGTTAACGGATTATTAGGTTAATTAGATTTGACTAACCTAACGCGGACCCTCCCAAGCCCTACCGAATCGCAACTTTGGTTTTTGTTTAAATGATTTTAAAATTTGGAGTCGCCACTAATCGTTCTTGGTAGGTCGATTAGAAACCTAAATAAATTAGCGGGAGAACTAATTTATTCCTGCGAACCAGAGATTAGGAGCTCGGGGACTTGGTTACACTAGTTAATTAAAACTAATGCCCTTTCGGTACCTTAATTTCATGGATATCCTAACCCGGTAACTCAGGCTTGGTTTATTCCTAAAGCTCTAGTAGGGTATTCTCTTTTTGTGTTTTCACTTTTTAAATAGGATGCATGGATGGTATATATTTTTATTTGTTATATTTTTTTAAGTGTTAAAGATTCCCTGAAGCCGAAAGAGGGAGTGTGTTAACGACTTCTGTGCAGTATTACGACCTACTCATCTTTTGGGTCTGATGATTCAAAAATTAAATTATAGGAAGTACATGACAGTGAATAAACACCTCCAATGGGAGGCCTAGCATTGGCTTGGCTCTTCCCTTTGGGATTTAAGGTACAGGTATTTAAGTTGCAAGTATTTAAACTACTGTAAGTAAAAACCTCCAATGGGAGGCTAAGCATTGGCTTGGCTCTTCCCTTTGGGATTTAAGGTACGGGTATTTAAGTTGCAGGTATTTAACTACTGTAAGTAAAAACCTCCAATGGGAGGCTAAGCATTGGCTTGGCTCTTCCCTTTGGGATTTAAGGTACAGGTATTTAAGTTGCAGGTATTTAACTACTGTAAGTAAAAACCTCCAATGGGAGGCTAAGCATTGGCTTGGCTCTTCCCTTTGGGATTTAAGGTGCAGGTATTTAACTACTGTAAGTAAAAACCTCCAATGGGAGGCTAAGCATTGGCTTGGCTCTTCCCTTTGGGATTTAAGGTGCAGGTATTTAAGTTGCAGGTATTTAACTACTATAAGTAAAAACCTCCAATGGGAGGCTAAGCATTGGCTTGGCTCTTCCCTTTGGGATTTATGGTGCAGGTATTTAAATTGCGGATGGACTTTGTCCTCTCCATTTTGGGGTATGAATTTTTTAAAATGAAATACAACGAATTGATTCAACAATTTGAAATTTGTGCGCGCTTGAGGACTCCTCCAAGCCGATTTTGTGCTTCCATAGGATTGACCATTGATATAAAGCTGCGGCTTCCTGACATAAAATAGAGTGAAGTGTCGGTATACAAAATATGTGCTAATCTGCACCTAAAACCAGAAGAGTGGAAAGAGTACTTATCTCCCATTTTTTTGGGAGGGATTTCTATAATTGATTTTCGCTCTCTATGTTCCCAATATAGAGAGTTTCTTTTGAATTAAGAGGGGCTTTTAGTCACAGATCAGTTGAGAAATCGGTGGACAGCTTAGGAGCTTGTCTGGGCCGATTTTTGCATATCTACGAGATTTTTGCTGTTGACGTAGAGATATCCTTCTCCTGACATAAAATATGGAAAAAAAAAAAGAGGAGATGGAGAAAGTGTATACAATTTGTGCTAATTTGCAAGTAAAACCATAAACAAATGAATAAATAAAAACACTTAGCTCGAATTTGCTTGCTCGTTGACGAGGATGAACTCTTGATTTATATTGATCGATGAAGGAATTTGTGATGATAATCCCTAGCTTTAAACTCCCATCATCTTCAAAATTCTCTCTCTTTTGGTATTTTCTTTCTCTCAAAATTTTCTTCAATCTCCCAAAACTCTCTCAAACATCCAAAATTTTCTCTCCAAAAAATTCTCCCAAACACTTCAAATTTTCTCTCTCAAGCCTCCCTTCTCAAGCTCACTTCTTCCTCCTTTTATAACCTCCTCATCTATCTCCCATTCTAATTTTTCCACTAACTCTATCTCCCATTCTAATTTCTCCACTAACTCTTCTTCATTTTCATCTTCCATTCTCCATCTCTATCTCACATTCTAATCTCTCCACTAACTCTTCTTCATCTTCATCTTCCCTTCTCCATATTTATCTCCCATTCTAATTTCTCCACTAACTCTTCTTAATCTCCATCTTCCCTTCTCTATTCTTATCTTCCATTCTAATTTCTCTACTAACTCTTCTTATCTTATTTTCTCCATCCATTCTTCTCCAACTTCTCTTCTTCATCTCCTCTTCTTCATCTTCCCTTCTCTATTCTAATTTATCCACTAACTCTTCTTTTTATTATTTGTAAAATAATCCTTCAAGAGTTAGGTATTTGCACTCTAGTCCTTGAATTTTAAGTATTTACAATTCAGTCCCTGAAAAAAATATATTTCTTTAAGTCCAAATCTCCTCACAATTTTTGACACACCAAAATTTACCACATGTCAACTTTAAGCTCATTTCTTGTCGCTGAAAATAATGCATAATTTAATTAAAGCCCTTTTGCAAAATTAAGTCATTCTGGGTATAATTGGGCCAAGATGAAAATTTAAAATATTAGAAGACAATGTCACAACTCATAAAAAGTGAAAGTTAAAAATAAGTTGACTCAAATTAAATTTTTTTAGGCCCGATTTGAGATTATACTCGTGAAGGAACACGTGACTCGAATTGGATTTTTCTGAATTTGCGATGGCCAATATGAAAATAGATTTAAAATAAAAATATTAACTATCTTTGTGTATTTTTTGGCCTCAAATGTTATTTTTTCAAAATTTTCAAATATTTTTGTATTTTTTTTAAAAAAATTAAAATATATATAATATGAAAAATTATTTTTTGGTCAAAATTCGTTCCCTAGGCTTGGCTAAGGTTCCCAAAGTTGATTTTTCAATTTTATGAATTTTTATGGATTTTCTATTAATTTTCGAAAATAAATAAATAAAAAATACGTAAAAATACTGAAAATATGAAAAATCGTTTTTTGGTCAAAATTGGTTCCCTAGGCTTGGCTAAGGTCCCCAAAGTTGATTTTTCAATTTTATGAATTTTTATGGATTTTTTATTACTTTAGCAATAGAAAAAATGATTAAAAATCAGGTGTCAACAATAAGAAGAGGAGATGAAGAAGAGAAGTTGGAGAAGAATGGATGGAGAAAATAAGATAAGAATAGAGAAGGGAAGATGGAGATGAAGAAGAGTTAGTAGAGAAATTAGAATGGAAGATAAGAATAGAGAAGGGAAGATGGAGATTAAGAAGAGTTAGTGGAGAAATTAGAATGGGAGATAAATATGGAGAAGGGAAGATGAAGATGAAGAAGAGTTAGTGGAGAGATTAGAATGTGAGATAGAGATGGAGAATGGAAGATGAAAATGAAGAAGAGTTAGTGGAGAAATTAGAATGGGAGATAGAGTTAGTGGAAAAATTAGAATGGGAGATAGATGAGTAGGTTATAAAAGGAGGAAGAAGTGAGCTTGAGAGAGGATTCTTGGGAGAGAAAATTTGAAGTGTTTGGGAGGAATTCTTGAGAGAGAAAATTTGAAGTGTTTGGGAGAATTTTTTGGAGAGAAAATTTTGGATGTTTGAGAGAGTTTTGGGAGATTGAAGAAAATTTTGAGAGAAAGAAAATACCAAAAGAGAGAGAATTTTGAAGATGATGGGAGTTTAAAGCTAGGGGTTATCATCACAAATTCCTTCATCGATCAATATAAATCAAGAGTTCATCCTCGTCAACGAGCAAACAAATTCAAGCTAAGTGTTTTTATTTATTCATTTATTTATGGTTTTACTCGCAAATTAGCACAAATTGTATATACTTTCTCCATCTCCTTTTTCTTCCATATTTTATGTCAGGAGAAGGATATCTTTACGTCAACAGCAAAAATCTCGTCGAGATGCAAAAATCGGCCCAGACAAGCTCCTAAGCTGTCCACCGATTTCTCAACTGATCTGTGACTAAAAGTCCCTCTTAATTCAAAAGAAACTCTCTATATTGGGAACATAGAGAGCGAAAATCAATTATAAAAATCCCTCCCAAAAAAATGGGAGATAAGTACTCTTTCTACTCTTCTGGTTTTAGGTGCAGATTAGCACATATTTTGTATACTAACACTTCACTCTATTTTATGTCAGGAAGCCGCAGCTCTATATCAATGGTCAATCCTATGGAAGCACAAAATCGGCTTGGAGGAGTCCTCAAGCGCGCACAAATTTCAAATTGTTGAATCAATTCGTTGTATTTCATTTTAAAAAATTCATACCCCAAAATGGAGAGGACAAAGTCCATCCGCAATTTAAATACCTGCACCATAAATCCCAAAGGGAAGAGCCAAGCCAATGCTTAGCCTCCCATTGGAGGTTTTTACTTATAGTAGTTAAATACCTGCAACTTAAATACCTGCACCTTAAATCCCAAAGGGAAGAGCCAAGCCAATGCTTAGCCTCCCATGGGAGGTTTTTACTTACAGTTGTTAAATACCTGCACCTTAAATCCCAAAGGGAAGAGCCAAGCCAATGCTTAGCCTCCCATTGGAGGTTTTTACTTACAGTAGTTAAATACCTGCAGCTTAAATACCTGTACCTTAAATCCCAAAGGGAAGAGCCAAGCCAATGCTTAGCCTCCCATTGGAGGTTTTTACTTACAGTAGTTAAATACCTGCAACTTAAATACCTGTACCTTAAATCCCAAAGGGAAGAGCCAAGCCAATGCTTAGCCTCCCATTGGAGGTTTTTACTTACAGTAGTTAAATACCTGCAACTTAAATACCTGTACCTTAAATCCCAAAGGGAAGAGCCAAGCCAATGCTTAGCCTCCCATTGGAGGTTTTTACTTACAGTAGTTTAAATACTTGCAACTTAAATACCTGTACCTTAAATCCCAAAGGGAAGAGCCAAGCCAATGCTAGGCCTCCCATTGGAGGTGTTTATTCACTGTCATGTACTTCCTATAATTTAATTTTTGAATCATCAGACCCAAAAGATGAGTAGGTCGTAATACTGCACAGAAGTCGTTAACACACTCCCTCTTTCGGCTTCAGGGAATCTTTAACACTTAAAAAAATATAACAAATAAAAATATATACCATCCATGCATCCTATTTAAAAAGTGAAAACACAAAAGAGAATACCCTACTAGAGCTTTAGGAATAAACCAAGCCTGAGTTGCCGGATTAGGATATCCATGAAATTAAGGTACCGAAAGGGCATTAGTTTTAATTAACTAGTGTAACCAAGTCCCCGAGCTCATAATCTCTGGTTCGCAGGAATAAATTAGTTCTCCCGCTAATTTATTTAGGTTTCTAATCGACCTACCAAGAACGATTAGTGGCGACTCCAAATTTTAAAATCATTTAAACAAAAACCAAAGTTGCGATTCGGTAGGGCTTGGGAGGGTCCGCGTTAGGTTAGTCAAATCTAATTAACCTAATAATCCGTTAACCCCTTTTAAAATTTTAATTTTTTTTTAGAGGGTCGCGACACTCGACCCACGAGTTAAGTTTTCTTGTGGCCTCTTCTGATACAAACAATCAGATCGGAAGCACTTGTGTCGATGAGAGCACTCATCTTGATTCCCCCGACCGTCACTTCCCCGAACATCATCCCTTTGGGCTTGCTTACTTTCTTAGTTTGGATGGCGTTTAGGATCCGCATCGATCCCACTTTGGTCGCTTCTTTATATTCCTCGTCGGCCTTGATAGCCACCGAGATTTTCTAAGCCTTAGGGCACTCCCGAAACTTATATGACCTTGGCAAAATAAACACTTGAAGGGGATAGGGTCACCTTCTTTGTGTCCACTATGGCTGGACCTCGCTTCATCTCGTACGTGAGGGATAAATTTTTTCCCACCATAGTATCGGGGAGGCTTGCCACGATCTCCCACACTCGTGCCCTTGCTGATTCTACGCCGAGTGTCTACTTTTGCTGGGCAATTCACTTTAAATTCCACAAGCAATTCAACAATCGACAAAGCCGTGACGAGATCTCTTGTATTCTACCGCTTCAATTCATTCTTTGCCCAAGGCTTGAGGCCACCCACGAACTGGTAGTAGTCCTTCGTATCGTTCATCGAGGAGATTTGAAGTTTCAACTCAGAAAACTTTCGCACATAATCTCGAACCGGGTCTTTTTGTTGAAAGCACCACATCTTATCTCTAGCTTCTTCCTCCGCATATACTGGGAAGATTTGCCTACAGAACTATTCCATAAAGGCTTCCTACGTAACGATAGGCCCAGCCGTCCTATCGCTGCTCCGACTATGCTGCCACAGCAGCACATTCTTGCTAAAGTACATAGCTGTGGTGTTTACCCACGCCAATTCATCCCGAATCCCGCTGGCCTCGAAGTATTAGTTTAAGTACCAGAGGAAGTTGTCCACATCTTTGACCGTCCTTGAGCCTTTGAACTCTTTTGGTTGAGGGACGTCCACTCTTGGCGGTGTGGGGTATGCCCCGTCCACATGCCCAGCTTCAAGTCTGGCCACTCTAGCCCTGAGCTCAGCCAATTCACCACAAGCGTTATTGAGCTCAACACGAACAATCGCCACTAAGGCCTCCAAGGTTTCATTCCTCCTTTGGAGATCCTCCGAGTCGTGGAGAACACCCATAATTTGCCCCTGGATTTCGCCCGTACTTTTCTCGAGCTCTCGCATCTTAATGAGCAGCTCCTCTTTTCCGGTCACGAGCTCCTTGAAGTCATTGGTTAACTCCACCAACGTGTCTTGCGACTCCGCAATGGTCAGTTCAACTCTGCCCACTCGGATCTTCCCTATCAATTGCATTCTCTCTTTTGCTGCTACCAAAATAACCAAATGCCCCCATGGCAAGGATTTTTTCTTCTCTCTTTTCTGGTATTGATTTTAAAGCTAATACTATGAAAATTTTAAATTAGTATACATGATAAATTTATCTTGAATTGATTTTTTGACCATAAAAAATAATAAACTAGTACGTCTATGATAAATTTTATCCTTCGTCGTTAAATTTTATGGTCAAATTATTGAGTTAGTGACACGTGTCAGTATACTAGTTCGGGATTTTACCATTTATTTGTCACAAGTATATCATTTTAGAATTTTTCATGATATTAATCCAATTTAAGGGAAATTCACAAAGAGAAAATTTATCGCATTTGTATCAATTTGGGGTTTTCAGTTTTTAGAAAATTAATTTTGGGCAAATTTATCTTATGTGTATCAATTTGAAATTTTTCATGATATTAACCCCTTATTGTAATAGCAAACATGTATGAGGGCCTCTCTCCATTATTCAAAAACTCGAGTGAATGAATTGAGTCGAGCCTCGATACCACGGCCATGCAATAACAAAAATGTGGTCGTGTGAGGCTAGCAACCTTCGTCGATCACGACTTCCATGGACATAGGTTGCGAGCTTTGCACATAAAGAAAAAGAGACGAATGCGTAGAAGATGATTTCCATGGACATAGGTTACTAATATCCCAATTTGTACTAGTGACAAAAAAATTTCTTCCGTCACAATTTCATCTAAGACGACCGATAAAAATTCGACATGGCAGCATGTATGGATGATGCTAGGTAAATAGAAGCTAATGTGGATTTGAGGTGACTTTTGTACAGTCCAACTACTGGCCCTAGAAACTTTGAACCTACCTTGCAGAATTGTACAAGATCTGTCTCGGAAGCAATGAATCAGCATTTAGAAGCAGAGATCAGGATGGAAGAGGTCCAGAAAGCTGTATTTCAGATGGGTTCCACTAAAGCACCAGGGCCAGATGGTTTAAATGGGCAATTTTATCATCACCATTGGGAAAACATCAAACAAGGTGTTTTTTGATGAGGTTCGAGCTTTTTTTTTTTTTTAACTCTGGTGTTCTAAGTCCTGAGTTAAATAGAACTCAAATTACCTTAATACCGAAAACCCAAAACCCAGAAAGTTTAGACCAATTCAGACCCATTAGCCTATGTAATTTCTCTTATAAAATCTTTTCCAAAGTCCTGGCAAATAGATTAAAACCATGGCTACCAAAAATAATAGCTGAAGAGCAAAGTACCTTTGTGGGTGGCAGGCAAATTCAAGACAACATTCTGATTATACAGGAAGTGTTACACCAACTGAGAATCAGAAAGAAAAAGGAAAAGTTCCAGACTGTTTTGGAACTGGATATGAAAAAGGCCTATGACAGAGTTGAATGGGACTTCCTAGAAACTTGTTTGCTTAAGATGGGTTTCAGCGATTGGTAGGTTCAAAGAGTGATGAAGTGTGTGACCTCTGTTTCTTATAGTGTGAAGTTGAATGGTGAACCGCTGCCTTATTTTCAACCTACCAGAGGCATTCGACAAGGTGACCCTTTATCCCCTTATCTGTTTATCCTGATGGCCAATACTCTTACGTCATTGATGAGAAATGCTGTTCAAGAAGGGACCTTAGTGGGAATAAAGCTAAACAGATTCTGCCCAACTTTGTCTCATCTCCTTTTTGCCGATGATTTGATTTTCTTCATAGACGGGAAAGTGAAAGAATGCCAGAACCTAGCAATGATTTTGAATGAATATTGTCTAGCCTCGGGGCAAGAAATTAATCGTAACAAGTCAGGCATCTCGTTCTGTTCAAACTGCCCACAATCACTAAAAAGAAACATGGCAGCTGAACTTAGAGTTCCAGAAATTGAGAAAATCGGGAAGTATTTAGGGACTCCTTCAGACTGCGGGGCTTCGAAAAAGGAGATATTTTCCTGGATTTTGGCTAGAGTGAATAGAAAGCTAGAGGGGTGGAAGGAAAAGTTAATCTCGAAGGCGGGCAAAGAAGTATTGATTAAAGCTATGGTACAAGCAATCCCCCAATATGCCATGTCCATTTTTAAAATCCCAAAATCAATCTGCCAGTCCATTGAAAAGAGAATGACAGCATTTTGGTGGAGGAATGGGGAATCACACAAGGGATTACATTGGAAGAGATGGGAGGTGCTCAAAGCAAGGAAAGATGAAGGGGGGGGCTTAGCTTCAGGGATTTACTGACTTTCAACAAAGCTATGTTGGGAAAACAGGCGCGGAGGTTATCTCAAGACAGGACATCCCTATGCATCTGAGTTTTTAAGGGAATTTACTTTCCTTCATCCTCATTCTGGAATGTAGGGAGGGGATCTCGTCCATCATGGGGGTGGCAAAGCTTGGTGATGGGAAGGAATAATATTGTTGAATCAGTGAGGTGGACTGTGGGTACATGAAAAAATATTATTATCAGGGAGGACAGATGGCTAAAGAAAGGGATAATAGGGAGACCAGCAAACCGAAATGACCCTAAGATTGTCGATGAACTAATAAATCAAAGAGAGACGCGCTGGGATGTTCAAAAACTCAGGAATCTCTTTGATGAACAAACTGTCAAGGAGATCCTAACTATACCTCTCAGTGTTTCGGCCCTCCAGGATAAGTTGAGATGGACAAAATTGAAGTCAGGGATCTATACAGTTAAGATTGCCTACAACTCAATCCGAGCCAGGGACAAATCACAACAGAACACACAAGCAGAATCATCTTTCCAACCATCTAGACAGCTCTGGCTTCAGATATGGAGTATGAACATGCCACCCAAGATCAAAACCTTTATCTGGAGCGTATGTCAAAATGCTATTCCCACTACAGAAAGCCTCTACAAGAGAAAGATCTTATCATCTTCAGCATGCCCTCTCTGTCAACGAGAAACAGAATCAACAGAGCACCTCTTCCTGCTTTGCGAGTGGACTGACGCTGTTTGGAAAGATTCTTTAGTCAACATCCAGATTTCACGTGAAAAAATTACATAATTCGAAGCATGGTTGCAAGATCTAGTTCTACAAGATGAGCACTCACCTTCTTTTCAAGAGATTGCGTCGCTGCTGTGGCTCATATGGAAAGAATGAAATGAGTTTGTCTTCAGAAGAAAACCCCCAGATCCGAAGTCCATCCCGGCTGCTGCAAGGGTGTTACCAGAGAGCTTTAGCAAATGGAACCCACAAAGATCAAAGCTTTACTCCGAAAAAACTCAATCTACCAAGATCTGGGTCTCACCGAAGCCAAAAACCTTAAAAATCAACATCGACGGAGCTTACCACAAAGACGGAAGAGAAGGCGTGATTTCTAGAGTCCTTCGAGATGAGACAGGGGCGCTGCTGGACGGCTTTGCCATCAAAACCCCATCTTCGTCGACGATCCAAACGGAGGCGGTTGCTTTGGTTGAAGCATTGAAGAGATACGCGGTGAGGAGTGAGAAGACTATTGAACTAGAGTCTGACAGCTCTGATCTAGTGGAGGAAGTACAAGGGGAGCTTCCAGTCACGTGGACCATCAAACCGTTGATTTCCGAAGCCCAAGACGTGTTGGCCGCCACAAAAATTTCTCCCTGGCCCACTATTTTAGATATGCTAATAAAGTGGCAGAATGGGTCGTAAAAGCCCATATGGCTAATGAGCTCCATTTTTCATGGATAGTTAGGCCCCTTCGTCCCTTATGGGACCTTTTATGTCTGGATGCCCCTTCTATGGGTGCTTTGTTCTCGAACTCTTTTACTTAATGACAAGTTGACAGCTTTCTGACAAAAAAAAAAAGAAGTTTAAATTTGGACATAGCAATTTTTAGAGTCCTAAAAGTGAAATAATCCATAAAACGAGCTTATTTGAAGCTCAAAATGGAGAAGAGCTGCAATTTTAGCTGTTAACAAAACTGGAACGAAATATATTCTTGCTTGGCTTTTTGACCCTTTTCCGCAAGGCGCTTGAGACTTTTACGTTCGTTCACCTTCTTTTTAGCATTTCACGTTTGGTCAACTCCTTTTCGGGACGAGAAAGAGCCAAATGGATCTCTTTATTTGGACGGAGAGGCCAAAAATATTCATCATACCCAAGGTTTAGAATCTCTGTCTTTCCTTTAATCTAATTTCTTTCTTAGGTAAACTTGTTTTTAACTCCATGACGACTTCTTCCAGATTCTACCTTGACCTTTGCACATTTCTTACTTGCCCGTGAGCATTCCCCGTGGTTGATGGGTTGACCTCCTCGAAGTTGCCGGCAAGTGGATGAGTGATGAATGCGTCAGCACCAGGAAGACCTCCAGATTTCGATCCGTATATATGTTGATCATTTGATAGCGGTGACAAAATGGGTCAAAAATCAATATTTTAATGCACATTCAAGAAGGTGAGTCATAAATTAGTTATTTAACAAATTTAAATGGATCATAAATAAGTCGCTTAACAAGTTAATAGACCTTAATTAGGTACCAAATGGGTTACCTTACTATTTGAAATGAGTCAAAAAAACCTTTTCTGATTTTTTCATTTTGTTTTTTGTTTTATTTTTTTTTCTGACGAGTCTAGCGAGGACCACGACCCTGGCTAGAGACTAGCGAGGCCTCAAAAACCTCTCAAGATCTGGGCAAGGGTTGGCTGGTGACCCTTGTTGAACTCGTTTGGAAAAAAAAAAGTAAAAAAAGAAAAAAAAAAGAAAGGAATAAAAAGGACAAAGAAAAAAAAATCAGAATTTTTATATTATATTATTTTTCATCATTCATTTTTAAAAAAATTATAATATTTTAGCAATAATTTTTTAACAATTTATAAGCTTGGCTAATTTGAATTAAATATACAAGTATTTTAGTAATACGGATTGACTTGGGTATAGTTCGATAAATATGCATTACAAATGGGTCATAAAATGAGTTAATAGATGAATTTGGGTAGGATCATTTATAGCTTGATCCAACCCACTCCTTTAACACGTCTAATATTTGATACGGACAACATGGAGGATCAAGCACATGGTGGGGGAGCCAATAGCTACAATCGGAATTGTAAAAAAGTTCCATTTCAGAATTCGTAAGTTCTTAAGTTTTTTCAGACATAGATTCCAGTGTGACCAAAAACTTTAAAATTCAAGTCATAATCACGATGACTGAAAAAAAGGCTCTCGAGAAGTATCAAATTTCTTGAATCGAGACTCATGAAAGATCAAATTTGTTCTCCGATAGCTTTAGATTGGATCATACTCCACTAAGGAAGTAAAAGGAAGATGTCTTGACAGGATTTTTCGTAGGTCATTGAATTTAGAAGCCAGGATTGGCTGAATGTGCAGAGAGTCGTGGGCTAGTTTTGATACAAAATTGGTCAATAAGGATGCTTCCTTGCAGCCCCACCCCAGCCTATCAAAGTTGACAATTATTACGTTTCTCAGCATGGAAAATCCACGGACATATGGTGCAGAAATTTTGGGATTAGAATCAACTTTTGCCCCAACTAAATGTGGAGTCAAGTCAACCAAGGCAACATCAAACTTCCAAGCAAGTTCGTTTTCCATAACTTAATCAAGGTGAACTTTGGGCGGTCCAGTATCATGGGCTGATCGGGTCCAGTTCAATGGAATAGTTGCGCTGTAATCACTACTTGGGCTAGATGTTCGTCAAACCACTCGCATAACGGTCAATCGAATCAAGAAAAGATCATGTTTATTTCAAGGTGAACCATCCTTTGCAATTAACCCTTCCTCGGTGTCCATAAATTGCTCATCACCAAGCATTATAGTTAGACATAAATCCATGCTTTGTGCTGACTATTATACTTTATACAATTAAAATACAGTATGCAAAAAACCTATGTGAACGTAGATGACACTGTAATTTAACTCAATTAGCATTTCTAAATTATTGATCGAACTCGAAAGCCTCTCCAATGACCAGCAAAAGTTCAGTTAAGCCTCTCCAATGATAATAATGATTACAAAGAATATTGACTCCTCCGGTCCTCCCATCTCAAGTATAAAAGTTCTTTTGCTTCAGATGATGTTTTTGGAGGTGTGGCTTTGGTTAATGTCTGTAGATTATCCACTACTATAAAAAGAAGAAGAAGAAGCAAAGAGGCGAAAGAATAAGAACTTGCAAAGCTCAGGACTATTCCGTGTTAAACTTTTAGAATTGGAAAACTATTTCCCACACTTCTATTCATTTGAAACTAAACGGTTTGGCTCATTATTTGAAATTTACCTCAATATTAGATAATGTCAGAGCAAGTCCATTTGCAACCGGAACATTTCTTAACTCATGTGAAATTAAGCAATGTTACGTCTTCTCTTCAACTCATGCGAATCCCACTTTAAGAGCCACGCTTTACCTGGAAAAACAAATTGGACATGTGTTTATCGATGTAGAGAATTTATTTTCTTCATGTCACAATTTTGTGTTGGTTATTGCCGTTTCTTTTTTTTTTTTTTTTGGTCGGAAGTTATTGCCGTAGAGGTGATGCAATAAGCGTGGAGATACTTTCATACACATCGTAAGAGCTACTTTGGCGTATACAGTACAATGAAGTTAACCTTTTCCAGTGAGAAGCATGGGCATCGTGTTCGAATAATGTAAAATCGATTGTTGAATATTTGTGCATGTTGGTTGAGATATGTCTTGATTAATGGTGGGTGTCATAAGCAGAATAAAAGCGAATCGATTGAGCACGATCCATGATAGGTGTTTGAAGACCAAAGGGAACGACAAGCATTTAGGACTGCTTCCTCCTGGATTGCTACGCGTGACTTTGTGCATTTAACTTTTGTCAAAAGGTGTTTTTAAACTTTGTGGATTTTTGTGTTCCTTGTGGACTTTAGTGCTCAGAAGATTTCTACACATATCCTCATTAAATGTAGTGTCAATAAATGTGTCTACATCGAATGTATTTCACATGTTCGGTTTTTATATAAGGATTAAAGGTTGAGTATTGTAGTAAGAACCCATCTGAAAGCATTCTAAAAATATTTTCTCCCTTCAATCTGTATTTGTGTCTTTGTTCCAAAATTTCCGAAGTGAACATTATTGTTTTGGTTCCAATACGTCGACCAGTTCAAATTCAATAATTTATAAAGTAGTTTAGATAAATCACCACATAGAAAAATTTGACAAAATAATGCACTTGGGAATTTATATAAACCAAACCAAATTCAAACAGAGAAGGTCTGAACACGGGTACTTGCAGAACTATATCACTAGTCAACATGCAAAGTGCACATAGGAATAAGATTCACATAAACCTCTTTGTAATTCGTATGTATAAAAGAATAGGAAGCACTTCTTATCACAAAGAAAGAAAAAAGAAAAGAAGAGGAAGAAGTACTTAACAGAAAAGGTGTCCATTCCTTTTCCGTCCGCAGAAAATGGCCAAGTTGGATCAAGCAACTTCTTGATGTGCTCAGTTTCCAGATCTCCCGTGGCGAATGCCTGTTCATTTTAATTTCATCCGCATTGATACATTAGAAACTTCAGGATAAAGTTGCTGGAGAAGATAGGCAAATTATCCGGTGATTCCGGTCGACCAGATTACCACAATGATGCAAATGAAAAGCCATTATTTTCTCCAAGCCACTCAGTCGGCCAATCTGTCTAGTCTATTGAGTGCCTTCGGCTCCAAATTCTCTGAACTTTCAAGGCCACGAATCTCTGTAAATGAGTGATTCTCAATTAGGATTTCTGATAGTTTTTTCAACATTGATAGGTCTATCAATGCAGGCATTGACGGAAAATGTCCGATACATATGGACAGTAAACTTGAGGGAAGCCTTGGGAGGCCCCGTAGACATTCACTAGAGAGTTCAAGTCTCTTGAGATGAGAAAGCTGCGCAATATCTGGTAATAAGGCTTGCGGGGTATCCAACTAAGTTGGGAAGCTCCATGATCCCAGCTGTCCTTTGCCGAGAAAGCCTCGATAGGGAAGTTAGGTGACTGATTGAAGGTTTTATAGTCAGTGAGGAACAATGGCAAGCACTGAGAATTCGCAGACAGACTGGCGACTCCGCTTTTAAAATTTTAATTTTTTTTTAGAGGGTCGCGACAGACTGGCGACTCCGCTGGGGACGGGATTTTTAAATTTTCGAAAAAAGATACCAATTGGAATACTTGAATTTTTTTCGAAATTTTAAAAGTCTTAGTGGACTTAAGCCAATGAAAATTTCATGGATATCTCGCTTCTGGCGATCTTGTTTGGGACTCATTCTATAGGTGTTATATGTTTTTGCAGGATGGGAGTTATAAGGGGCGGAGTGTTTGGCTAACCCCTTTGTTTTGCAGGCTCGGTGTTTGGTTTATTTGTTTAATTTCGCATATTTTTAGAAGCGCTGTTTTGATATCAATTGTTGTGCATGTCTTGCATTCTCTGAGGATCACGACACCTGCACACACAAGCGTCTAAACCCAAGTCGCGAAATTCTTCCTAGAAAACCATAGATAGGGATCGAATATGTAAAGCTCTTGCGTCGATTACGCTCGGGTTGACCATATTTTATCCCGCTCATTATCTGAATTGACAATTCTTCCCATTGTGATTTGATTGCGCGGAGGGTAAGGTTGTCAATTTAGATAGTGGGGGCCTTTTAGGTCCATACCCTGTCTCTCATTCTTTTATTTTCTAGAGTTCACTCCTCACTTGAGTCATGCGCATGACTATGTGATTTGCATTTCTCCAAGGTAAAAGTAAGTTCTCTAATTTTATCTTGTATTTATTTTCGGTCGGTCCATGCTAGGTGTTAGTCAGTTATTGAGCTTGATATTACGACCATTCTTTTTAAGAGAAAATAAAAATTAAATTTGTCCCTCATTTCTTTTAATTTTTTTTTTTGAAAAAATGATGTAAAAAAATCCCTTCATGGGAATTTTATTAACCAATAAGGGATTTTTGTCATATTTTTATTGCTTCAATAAAAATGAAATTTTCCTGAAAAAATTTTCCTCTGAAAATTTCAATAAAAAGAAAAATTCCTTAAAAAAAACTCTAGTAGACATCAAGTGATTTTATCACATTTTTCAAATTATAAAAACTTGCAAGAAAATTCTTCTCGAGAAATTCGCTCATGTTTTTCTAAGAAAATTTTCTCTAAATAAAATTAGACTAATTGACCAATAAGAGATTTTTGTCATGTTTTTTTCTCTCCAATAAAAATGAAATTTTCCCGACAAATTTTCCTCTGAAAATTTATTTCGATAAAAAGAAAAATTCCTTTAAAAAAACATCAAGTGATTTTATCACATTCTTTCAAATTATAAAAACTTGCAACAAAAATTCTTTTCGAGAAATTCGCTCATGTTTTTCTAAGAAAAGTTTCTCTAAATAAAATTAGGCTAATGTCTCGGGGGAATTTTGTTAACCAATAAAGGATTTCTGTCATGTCTTTCCTGCTCTAATAAAAATAAAATTTTCCTAATAAATATACCTCTGAAAATTTATTTTGATAGAAAATTCCTTCAGAAAATTTGATCAAGAGATTTTATCACACTTTCCAAGTTATGAAAATCTCAAGAAAATTAGTTTTTGAAAAATCCACATGTGACCTCCTAAGAAAATTTCATTTGATTTCTCAACAAAATGGAAGAATAAAATTAGACTAATGTAGGAATCATGGGCCGACCTTTCTTGCGTCATGTACTAATTATATCCTTTACTTTTGTAGGAAATCCCAGGTATCCCAGGCGGGGGTAAAGTTTGGTTCAATAATGCACACCACGAATTATTTTTAGAAGTACAAAAAGATAGGAAATTGCTGATTTCTTAATCCTGGGGGCAAGTGAGGAGGTCGATCCTTTCGAACTCAGACATGTGTCAGTTAATGAACACGTACGGGCCGTATATTCTGATATGACAGTGGATTTACACCGATTAAACACTGGGGCATATTTAATGTATTGCAGAGGATCCCACGTCTTTTGAAAGACAATAAGGATTATATAATCAGGACCCATGAAACAAGTACCTTAACCAAATTAAATCAACTAGAGACCGGTCTTAAAATTTCCTCGGATCCGAAACACGCGGAGGGTTTTTAGAGGACCGAGGTTCTATTAATGAACGTGGCCCACAGGAATTTCTCCCGACGCTACAAGCGACCGACACGAGCAAGTGGACGCCGAAAGAAACAAAATATGGATAAAAGTGGGCATACAACAGGTGGCTGGATTTATTACCAGCGCACTGATCGAGTTGTCATAGCGTTATTGTTCGTGATCTCAAGATGGATAGTGGGGGCCACCGCCGAACCCTTCATCAATGTTCTCGATATCATCGTCTGGAGCAATTAAACAAGAACATCAAGAAGAACATTAAGCCTCGACATCTTCGGTACCTCAAATCGTTCTGTCATGCTATGCGGAAGAAACGATAGCAGAAAAATAAAAAAACACGTGAAGCTTTTCTTTCATTCCATTCATCAAAGAGTATTACAACAATTCACTGGGGAGGAAAGGTAAAGCCAAACTGGGCCCTGATGACCATTACGAAAGAGTTCAACTGACTCTCCAAACAGTTGATGCTCTGGATGCACCGGGCGCTCTCGGGATCAAGCTCCGCGAGCCTAAAGAAGAGGCGATCGCACTTCTCTTTAACCTGGGCCATAGTGGCCTCATAATGCTCAACGGCAAACTCCAGGTCCGGAATCGCTGCCCTCTCGAAAGCAATGTCTGCCGTAATGTCATCAAGTCTCTCCTGCAGCCAACCGCATTTGCACCTCATCACAATATTGCCTGGCTCCTGTTCGGCGTAAGTTCGGACCAAGGCCAGACGGTCCACCAACTTTCCCCTCTCACGAACCAGCCACGAAAGCTGATCGTTGGCAAACTTGAGGGCCTTTTTGTGATTATCAGCCACAAACGTAACTGTTGCCAGACGCTCGTGCCGGTCTCGGTAACGGGCTTTCACGACGGCGGTCACAAGGACCGTCTCATAAGCGCGGTTATAGGCAGCTAGAAAATTGATGAAGAGGGTCGAGAAGTTCCGATACTCCTTTCCCAGTTGGGTACCCTCAACAGAAGCAGCGTCCACAGTCCTGAACAAACCGAGGATTTCAGCCTCAACGGTAGAGTTTTTGGCTACATGAGCGTAACCTCTACCAAGAAGATTGTAGAGTCTCTCCCACCCAGCCAGGACTTCCGTGGATAAGGTGTGGTTAGGAGAATTGGCCATTTTCGAAAGCAGAATATGAAAGAAAGGGGGAGAGAGGTGAGGCAGATGAGCAGAATGCAAAGATGGTAAGCTGCTTCAATTTAAATACTGATTTCACAGGGACAGTCCTTATAGGTTTTCCTATCTACCATTCTCTGTCGGCAACACCCCCGGTGGATCAAATTCCAGCCAAGTGGCAACCTCGAGCCGAACAAACCCGACGTCTTAGTGAAAAAGCTGGACGGGACTCCACCGCCTTGAAAAAAGAAAGAACGAAAAGACGAGCTGAGTGGGGGACAAAGAAATTTTCGGCAGAAAAGGAGATACGACTCGTCTTTATTGGAGGACCCGCCAGTAAATCGACGGTGGAGATCTTGACAGGGGCCCCCTATCACGAAAAGAAAGAAGAAGACAAACTGAGCGAGAAACAAGGATTTCTCCTTTGATCAAAAGCTGAATGTCAGATTTTCTCCCTCGAAAAATCTAATAGCGCTGCCCGTGAAGAGGGAGGTCGTTGCTATTGCCAGAGAGAGAACTTGTCCTCATTTGATAGTGAGAGTGAGAGTTTATCTGCAAGAACTCGCAGGAGAAAGATAGAGAGGAAGGAGTTCTCGTGGGAGAGGAATTCAAAACCTTCACCATCAAAGCATCGGCTTTGAAAACCTGTTACGAGAAGCTATCGACGATCCCGTGATCCCTCAAGTCCAAGAAGACATCCTGAGGCGGTCTCGAGTCGGCAGTCCTAGATCCAGAAATATGTCGAGCATTAGGGAAACGGGCGCATGTTCAACCCTGGTCGAAGCTAATGAAGTTCCTTACCCTGAGGGTCTACTGGTCATGGCCATTGACGGTAATCCAGTCTCTCTGTCAATCCTTGTTACCGTATTGAGAAAATGCCGGTATAAGGTTGTAGCTCAAGCAAAGGCGACAGAGGCCTTAGAGATATTAAGGAGGAGTGGTGACCAGTTTGATATCGTCCTCACCGCCATGGTAGGGATTGACATGGATGTTTTCACTCTCTTGGAAGTCATCAATTCTAAATTAAACATGCCAGTCCTCGTAATATCGGCAAGCGATGATCAGCAAGCCCTAATGAAGGCTGTCTTAAATGGGGCCCAAGACGTCGTAACGAAACCAGTTAGAGTTCAGATGCTTCAAAACATATGGCAGCACGTGGTAAGGAAGCAATTGCACGACCATGAGAACAAGCATCAAGCCTTTAATTTTGTTCCAAGCAACTGGAGAAAGAAGATGAGTTGGTCTCCCGAGCTGCATCGTATGTTTGTTAATGCAGTTCAGCAGCTAGGAATCGATTCGGCACGGCCGCAACATATACTGGAAATTATGAACGTAGAGGGACTCACTAAAGCAAATGTTTCGAGTCATCTTCAGAAGTACAGAAAAAGGGTGAGAGAACACAATGCAGCTCAGAATCAAGAAAACCAAGGCGGGACTGATCCAAGCCTGAATGTCGAGTCTCCTCGCCACCATAAGTTCCGCGGGTTAGCATGGGGCGAGCCACTTCCCATCATCAACCAAGCCAGTAGCCGTGCCATCAATCCTCCAGGCGTTAATCAAAGTATCCCCCAGAATCACCCTAATGCTCTTCAAGAGTATAGACCGCAGGGGCAGTGTATTCAGACTCCTTGGTCTGAGCACCAACCCGTGGCTAGAATTCATCCCATGATCAGCGCGCCTGCGCAGCCAGAGAATCAGACAAGAAATTATCCTGAGCACATCCACTTCTTTAATCCTCGAATGGAAGGAGTTTTTGGCAGCAGGACAGTTGGTGATCCCCACACTTTCTCGAGTAATGATGAAGGCTCCAGCACGAGAAGTCAAATTGCTCATGGCGAGGACAGAATGAGAAATCTACCGCCAGTATTTGCCAACAACAATGCCCAATTCGAGCATCAGTTGCTGGAAGGTTCAAGAGATTACCCAGATGATGAGCTTACTGCCCTGGTCAACCAGTTTAGGGTTGACAGACGTCCCAAGCCGCGATCAGGAGTCAGTGAGTAGGGACTCTCAAACATCGGTTATCCACACCCGAACCAACACGAGACTAGTTGATTATCGAAGAGCCACAGGAGAGGCAGAACTGACCTTGAATAAGTGCACTTTTCATTTCATGCTTAATTCCCCTGCGTATGATATTTTCCAGCTTTCTACGTGTCTCGATTTAATTCAAGGACAAGGGGGCAATTTATTTATCCCGTCGAATGCGTGAATCCCTTTTTATGCTAGATTTAGGGCGGATCAATTTGTGGCAACGTCGCTGACTGCCATAATGAGAAATGTTGAATGGCCTCACGTAGGGAAATTTCAAGTGAAAAGCCCAGGCGAGCTCGAAGACGGGTAACTGTGTGTCGTTCCAATTTATCCTCAATCGTTGCAAAATGCTAAATTGGATTTGTTCCATTCTCACCCAGGGGATTGCAAAGTGCCTCAAGAGTGTCGCAAAATGAAATGACCCAATGGAATGCGATAGGACTCATTCGCCTTCAAGGTAACCTTCAAATTAAAGGAGCCCTCCGGTCCACGGACCCAATGGCATGGAAAATGATGATGGTCCAAGGCAACCCGAAAGAAAACAAGGCCCAACTAAGCAAAGCACATATGTGGCAAGCTCAAAGTGAAGGGCAACTCGGGACATACAATTCAATCTAATCCAAATGAAGGAACTTCCTCAATTCAAATTCAATGGAAGTATATACAAGGGTAAAACAGTATCGTTCCAATTTTTCTAGAATATGAAGAACATATACTGCCGCATTCTCTTTCATTTTTGCAGGGGAAGTCTCTACTGGCCAAATTTTCCTGTCTACCATTCCCTATCAGTATCACCTCCGCTACTCGTCTCTAATCTCGAGCCAAGCAAATCCGACGTCTCTACGGAAAAGTTGGACGAGACGCCACTACTTTGAAAAAGAAAGGATAAAAAATAAGCTGAGTGGGAGACAAAGACATTTTCGGCAGAAAAGAGATACGACTCGTCTTTATTGAAGAACTCGCCAGCAAATTGACGGTGGAGACAGCAACAAGGGGCCCCCTTCCACGGAAAGATGGAAGGAGACGAGCTGGGCGAGAGATACGATGAAAAGAAAATCGAGAAAGCCAGAACACTCGAGAGAGGCAATACAGTTGCTAAACCCACGTCTAATTTTAAAGGAGGCATCTTCTTGATAATTCTCATTCGTGCTCGAAAGAGAGACTCTTAAAGCATACGCAGTCTCCCAGAAAAATCCAGAGAGTGAAAATACAAGAAGAGATATCAAACTTTGAGAAATCGTTAACCAAATCGAAGATGTCTCAACCCAACACACTTGAAAGTTATCGTTACTTGCTGAATATGGGAGAGGAAGAGTTCGAAGCCATATTTGGGATCGAGCCTATGGAGCCCGGCCCTTCCACCGACGACGTCCAAGAGCCCGGTAAGGACAATGACAACAACGGTAAAGGTCAAAAGAAGCGTTACCGTCGCCATACTGAGGAGCAAGTACGAAAGCTTGAAGCTTTCTTCAGAACGTGCCCTATGCCAGACGGCAAACAAAAAATGGAACTGAGTCAAGAGCTAGGCCTTGAACCTTCGCAAATCAAGTTCTGGTTTCAAAATAGACGAACCCGAATGAAGACTCGTCATGAGCACAACGAAGCCGAGTTTCTAAGAGTTGAAAATGAAAACCTCCGAGCGGAAAACAAGATGTATAAAGAGACTTTTGACTCCGCCACCTGCCCCAACTGCAATAGCCTCCTCCTCACCCTCGATGAAATATATGATCTGAGGATCGAAAATGCACGTTTAAGAGGTGAGTTAGACCAATTTATAACAGGATCGAGTTCTGTTGGAGCAGGGTACAAAAGGACCAATGATACTGGATCAGTATCAATACCTCCCGAGAAAGAAGGGACAGATCACCACCAAGCAGACATTGACGATGATCTTTTCGCCATAATCAACCAGTTTGATATCGGTAAAGCATCGGGACTGTGATGCACTTGTTCAGCCAGTGACCACCAGACCTTCTATATGGCCGATGCATACATAATTTGGGATGAAGCCAGCTGATCATGGGAGAGCCTGTAGAGGAAGCAGAACTGATCCTGAATGAGTGAATGTGTTTTATTTCCTTACGTGATATGTTTTTCTGCTTTTGTGAATGTGTAAAAGCAAGGAGTAATAATCCGACTTCCCCCTATTAAATGCTCGAATCCGCCACCTCACCAACCTCGCGACGAATTGATGGCGAGTAAAAATCTGGATAAACCTGAAGGGAAATTGCAAATCGACCCGAGAACGCAATCATATCCGAATACAAGTTGAGCAAAATTTGGGGGCAAATCGACTCATGGGCATTACCACGGGATGGACAGCTTCGGACAGAGGAAAGTACAAGCGAAAGACGCGAACAATCTCAGAAATGGGTAATTCTGTATCGTTCTAATGTGCACATAATCATCTCAAGTCTTGAATTGTCTTATTCCATTCTTAACAGGAATTGCAAATTACCTCGAGAAATAACGTAACATGGCATAAGGTGATACAACAAGGCTGCTTTATCCCCAAAGATTAACCTTTGAAAGGATAGCCCCATGGACACCTATGGTCCAATGGACCGAATGGTATGGGGGATGACAGTAGGTCCGAAATATCCCGAGTTCGATCCCCGAGGGTGGGGAATGTTGTATGTATTATAAATAAATGAAACAACTTTTTGTGCATTTCTTTTTGCAAGCAGGAATACTCGACGAGTAATACCGAAGTCAATATTTTGCTACATTCTCGGCTTAATGGTGAAGCATCCAACAAAAGTCGAAGAAAACTCAATCCAGCAAAATTGGTAAAAGACTTGTCCAAGGCATTCAAGATGAAGGGTAAATCAGTATCGTTTCCGATTTATCCCTTTTAATACTGGTTGACATGTCTCCTTTTCTTTTCACAGGAAATATTTATACTAACATTTAACATGTTGAAGGAGACAAATCCAAAAGAAAAGTATGATCACCTGACAAGATCTATTCTGGTGAAAAATGGGGCAAATTGATCGCAAGCTCTGAAACGAAAAAGCAAATATGTCTTCCTTATCTCGTTTGGTTTCAAGAATAATTTCTCTGCTTCTTGCAGGGGCATTAAACAAACCAAAATGCTCCATCGCCCATATGCTTCATCGCGCAGGGGTAAAGTTTGAGACAAACCACCCCTCGACATAAGGAGTAGGCTTCCCAATTTGTTCGGTCCGCCCACATACCAGGGGCAATTTACATTCGCCCATATTTGCACATTATATAAACACACGTGATGCTAAAAAATTGTCACATCTGCATTGTGTTTACACAGTTCATGAATTATGTATGACTATTCCGTGTGTTTAACTTACCAACTCCAACTTAGAGCATAAACTGCACAGGAGATATCAAATGTGCAGAATGGGGCATGACAGGATGAGGAAAGGCAAACCATTTCCACACAGGTCTAACATTTTGATCTACAGATAAACAGCTTTTCTCCAGAGTGAGAAAAAACCATTTCGGAATGAAGTCCTCCATTCAGATTACATTCGAGGTGTTCATACTACAAGAACCTCCTTAAACAGAAGTGGTAATGCAATACATGATCTATATGTTGATCGATTGCATCATGAGTTATTACATAGACTGCCTTTAATCATGGCAAACTTAGCTGAACAATTTTGTATGAACCAATGAACGCATTGATGAAAATGCTTGCACATGTTAGCTCTGACATTGCCCGACAGGCAACACATTCCCGGTGTTTGAGTTACCTTCCAAAGTCTTGAAATTCATTCGGCGATTATTGAATGAACAAGCCTGGTTGTCCAGAAGCCACCAAGCATTTCTTCCAAATTCTCAGGTAAGTATATCTTCAACCAGAACCTTTCAAGAGAATGAATTCTGACGGTTGTTGGGATACTCGAATCCATTGCGGTATATACAGGTATCCACATTCTTCAATAAAGCATGATTTGTCTCAAGGACAGAAATGTTCGAGACCTTTTGATCTCTGCCTCTTTGGTTTATTCCTAAAACGACAGGAGAATATAATTTGGGTTTGAGCTTCTGCAGGATTCCTGGTCTCCCCAGATTTCAGAATGGCACCCTTTGAGGTACATAAAGTCCTTCTTACAGGCAAATCAAGTCCTTCTTACAGGCAAATCAAGTCCTTCTTACAGGCATAAAGTCCTTCTTACAGGCAAACCAAGTCCTTCTTACAGGCAAACCAAGTCCTTCTTACAGGCAAAACAAGTCATTCTTACAGGCACAAAGTCCTTCTTACAGGCAAATCAAGTCCTTCTTACAGGCAAAACAAGTCCTTCTTACAGGCAAATCAAGTCCTTCTTACAGGCATAAAGTCCTTCTTATAGGCAAACCAAGTTCTTCTTACAGGCACCAAGTCCTTCTTACAGGCATAAAGTCCTTCTTACAGGCAAACCAAGTCCTTCTTACAGGCAAACCAAGTCCTTCTTATAGGCACCAAGTCCTTCTTATAGGCAAACTAAGTCCTTCTTACAGGCAAACCAAGTCCTTCTTACAGGCACAAAGTCCTTCTTACAGGCAAATCAAGTCCTTCTTACAGGCACAAAGTCCTTCTTACAGGCACAAAGTCCTTCTTACAGGCAAATCAAGTCCTTTTTACAGGCACAAAGTCCTTCTTACATGCATAAAGTCCTTCTTACAGGCAAATCAAGTCCTTCTTACAGGCATAAAGTCCTTCTTACAGGCAAACAAAGTCCTTCTTACAGGCAAATCAAGTCCTTCTTACAGGCACAAAGTCCTTCTTACAGGCAAAGTAAGTCCTTCTTACAGGCAAAACAAAGTCCTTCTTACAGGCAAACAAAGTCCTTCTTACAGGCAAATCAAGTCCTTCTTACAGGCAAAGCAAGTCCTTCTTACAGGCACAAAGTTCTTCTTACAGGCAAAGCACCAAGTCCTTTTTACTGGCACCAAGTCCTTTCTACAGGCACCAAGTCCTTCTTACAGGTATCTCCATGTGGTGACCTACCATACGGGTCAAATCTCAATCAAAATTTAATCAGTAGAATCCTTTTATTAGGAATCTACCATGGTACGACCCACCATACGGGTCAAATGGTATGACCCACCATACGGGTCAAATTTTAATTCAATTTTTAATCAGTAGAATCCTTTTATTAGGAATCTACCATGGGTTGATCCACCATACGGGTTCAAGTTCAACAGCCCTAAAGTTTTTTCATATAACGAATCCTTAGGTTCTCATTTCATTTTCAGTGGAACAATCATGTCACGACTCTTTTTTATTTCCTTGTATTGAGTCGATAAGAATCCAGGTGTCATCTCGTCTTTGAAATGAACCTCTACCGAGCTTCCTTTCAAAGAGGGGCAGCTGTTGACACCTGATTTTTAATCATTTTTTCTATTACTAAAGTAATAAAAAATCCATAAAAATTCATAAAATTGAAAAATCAACTTTGGGGACCTTAGCCAAGCCTAGGGAACCAATTTTGACCAAAAAACGATTTTTCATATTTTCAGTATTTTTACGTATTTTTTATTTATTTATTTTCAAAAATTAATAGAAAATCCATAAAAATTCATAAAATTGAAAAAATCAACTTTGGGAACCTTAGCCAAGCCTAGGGAACGAATTTTGACCAAAAAATAATTTTTCATATTATATATATTTTAATTTAAAAAAAATACAAAAATATTTGAAAATTTTGGAAAAATAACATTTGAGGCCAAAAAAATACACAAAGATAGTTAATATTTTTATTTTAAATCTATTTTCATATTGGCCATCGCAAATTCAGAAAAATCCAATTCGAGTCACGTGTTCCTTCACGAGTATAATCTCGAATCGGGCCTAAAAAAATTTAATTTGAGTCAACTTATTTTTAACTTTCACTTTTTATGAGTTGTGAAATTGTCTTCTAATATTTTAAATTTTCATCTTGGCCCAATTATACCCAGAATGACTTAATTTTGCAAAAGGGCTTTAATTAAATTATGCATTATTTTCAGCGACAAGAAATGAGCTTAAATTTGACATGTGGTAAATTTTGGTGTGTCAAAAATTGTGAGGAGATTTGGACTTAAAGAAATATATTTTTTCAGGGACTGAATTGTAAATACTTAAAATTCAAGGACTAGAGTGCAAATACCTAACTCTTGAAGGATTATTTTACAAATAATAAAAAGAAGAGTTAGTGGATAAATTAGAATAGAGAAGGGAAGATAAGAAGAGGAGATGAAGAAGAGAAGTTGGAGAAGAATGGATGGAGAAAATAAGATAAGAATAGAGAAGGGAAGATGGAGATGAAGAAGAGTTAGTAGAGAAATTAGAATGGAAGATAAGAATAGAGAAGGGAAGATGGAGATTAAGAAGAGTTAGTGGAGAAATTAGAATGGGAGATAAATATGGAGAAGGGAAGATGAAGATGAAGAAGAGTTAGTGGAGAGATTAGAATGTGAGATAGAGATGGAGAATGGAAGATGAAAATGAAGAAGAGTTAGTGGAGAAATTAGAATGGGAGATAGAGTTAGTGGAAAAATTAGAATGGGAGATAGATGAGTAGGTTATAAAAGGAGGAAGAAGTGAGCTTGAGAGAGGATTCTTGGGAGAGAAAATTTGAAGTGTTTGGGAGGAATTCTTGAGAGAGAAAATTTGAAGTGTTTGGGAGAATTTTTTGGAGAGAAAATTTTGGATGTTTGAGAGAGTTTTGGGAGATTGAAGAAAATTTTGAGAGAAAGAAAATACCAAAAGAGAGAGAATTTTGAAGATGATGGGAGTTTAAAGCTAGGGGTTATCATCACAAATTCCTTCATCGATCAATATAAATCAAGAGTTCATCCTCGTCAACGAGCAAACAAATTCAAGCTAAGTGTTTTTATTTATTCATTTATTTATGGTTTTACTCGCAAATTAGCACAAATTGTATATACTTTCTCCATCTCCTTTTTCTTCCATATTTTATGTCAGGAGAAGGATATCTTTACGTCAACAGCAAAAATCTCGTCGAGATGCAAAAATCGGCCCAGACAAGCTCCTAAGCTGTCCACCGATTTCTCAACTGATCTGTGACTAAAAGTCCCTCTTAATTCAAAAGAAACTCTCTATATTGGGAACATAGAGAGCGAAAATCAATTATAAAAATCCCTCCCAAAAAAATGGGAGATAAGTACTCTTTCTACTCTTCTGGTTTTAGGTGCAGATTAGCACATATTTTGTATACTAACACTTCACTCTATTTTATGTCAGGAAGCCGCAGCTCTATATCAATGGTCAATCCTATGGAAGCACAAAATCGGCTTGGAGGAGTCCTCAAGCGCGCACAAATTTCAAATTGTTGAATCAATTCGTTGTATTTCATTTTAAAAAATTCATACCCCAAAATGGAGAGGACAAAGTCCATCCGCAATTTAAATACCTGCACCATAAATCCCAAAGGGAAGAGCCAAGCCAATGCTTAGCCTCCCATTGGAGGTTTTTACTTATAGTAGTTAAATACCTGCAACTTAAATACCTACACCTTAAATCCCAAAGGGAAGAGCCAAGCCAATGCTTAGCCTCCCATGGGAGGTTTTTACTTACAGTTGTTAAATACCTGCACCTTAAATCCCAAAGGGAAGAGCCAAGCCAATGCTTAGCCTCCCATTGGAGGTTTTTACTTACAGTAGTTAAATACCTGCAGCTTAAATACATGTACCTTAAATCCCAAAGGGAAGAGCCAAGCCAATGCTTAGCCTCCCATTGGAGGTTTTTACTTACAGTAGTTAAATACCTGCAACTTAAATACCTGTACCTTAAATCCCAAAGGGAAGAGCCAAGCCAATGCTTAGCCTCCCATTGGAGGTTTTTACTTACAGTAGTTAAATACCTGCAACTTAAATACCTGTACCTTAAATCCCAAAGGGAAGAGCCAAGCCAATGCTTAGCCTCCCATTGGAGGTTTTTACTTACAGTAGTTTAAATACTTGCAACTTAAATACCTGTACCTTAAATCCCAAAGGGAAGAGCCAAGCCAATGCTAGGCCTCCCATTGGAGGTGTTTATTCACTGTCATGTACTTCCTATAATTTAATTTTTGAATCATCAGACCCAAAAGATGAGTAGGTCGTAATACTGCACAGAAGTCGTTAACACACTCCCTCTTTCGGCTTCAGGGAATCTTTAACACTTAAAAAAATATAACAAATAAAAATATATACCATCCATGCATCCTATTTAAAAAGTGAAAACACAAAAGAGAATACCCTACTAGAGCTTTAGGAATAAACCAAGCCTGAGTTGCCGGATTAGGATATCCATGAAATTAAGGTACCGAAAGGGCATTAGTTTTAATTAACTAGTGTAACCAAGTCCCCGAGCTCATAATCTCTGGTTCGCAGGAATAAATTAGTTCTCCCGCTAATTTATTTAGGTTTCTAATCGACCTACCAAGAACGATTAGTGGCGACTCCAAATTTTAAAATCATTTAAACAAAAACCAAAGTTGCGATTCGGTAGGGCTTGGGAGGGTCCGCGTTAGGTTAGTCAAATCTAATTAACCTAATAATCCGTTAACCCCTTTTAAAATTTTAATTTTTTTTTAGAGGGTCGCGACACTCGACCCACGAGTTAAGTTTTCTTGTGGCCTCTTCTGATACAAACAATCAGATCGGAAGCACTTGTGTCGATGAGAGCACTCATCTTGATTCCCCCGACCGTCACTTCCCCGAACATCATCCCTTTGGGCTTGCTTACTTTCTTAGTTTGGATGGCGTTTAGGATCCGCATCGATCCCACTTTGGTCGCTTCTTTATATTCCTCGTCGGCCTTGATAGCCACCGAGATTTTCTAAGCCTTAGGGCACTCTCGAAACTTATATGACCTTGGCAAAATAAACACTTGAAGGGGATAGGGTCACCTTCTTTGTGTCCACTATGGCTGGACCTCGCTTCATCTCGTACGTGAGGGATAAATTTTTTCCCACCATAGTATCGGGGAGGCTTGCCACGATCTCCCACACTCGTGCCCTTGCTGATTCTACGCCGAGTGTCTACTTTTGCTGGGCAATTCACTTTAAATTCCACAAGCAATTCAACAATCGACAAAGCCGTGACGAGATCTCTTGTATTCTACCGCTTCAATTCATTCTTTGCCCAAGGCTTGAGGCCACCCACGAACTGGTAGTAGTCCTTCGTATCGTTCATCGAGGAGATTTGAAGTTTCAACTCAGAAAACTTTCGCACATAATCTCGAACCGGGTCTTTTTGTTGAAAGCACCACATCTTATCTCTAGCTTCTTCCTCCGCATATACTGGGAAGATTTGCCTACAGAACTATTCCATAAAGGCTTCCTACGTAACGATAGGCCCAGCCGTCCTATCGCTGCTCCGACTATGCTGCCACAGCAGCACATTCTTGCTAAAGTACATAGCTGTGGTGTTTACCCACGCCAATTCATCCCGAATCCCGCTGGCCTCGAAGTATTAGTTTAAGTACCAGAGGAAGTTGTCCACATCTTTGACCGTCCTTGAGCCTTTGAACTCTTTTGGTTGAGGGACGTCCACTCTTGGCGGTGTGGGGTATGCCCCGTCCACATGCCCAGCTTCAAGTCTGGCCACTCTAGCCCTGAGCTCAGCCAATTCACCACAAGCGTTATTGAGCTCAACACGAACAATCGCCACTAAGGCCTCCAAGGTTTCATTCCTCCTTTGGAGATCCTCCGAGTCGTGGAGAACACCCATAATTTGCCCCTGGATTTCGCCCGTACTTTTCTCGAGCTCTCGCATCTTAATGAGCAGCTCCTCTTTTCCGGTCACGAGCTCCTTGAAGTCATTGGTTAACTCCACCAACGTGTCTTGCGACTCCGCAATGGTCAGTTCAACTCTGCCCACTCGGATCTTCCCTATCAATTGCATTCTCTCTTTTGCTGCTACCAAAATAACCAAATGCCCCCATGGCAAGGATTTTTTCTTCTCTCTTTTCTGGTATTGATTTTAAAGCTAATACTATGAAAATTTTAAATTAGTATACATGATAAATTTATCTTGAATTGATTTTTTGACCATAAAAAATAATAAACTAGTACGTCTATGATAAATTTTATCCTTCGTCGTTAAATTTTATGGTCAAATTATTGAGTTAGTGACACGTGTCAGTATACTAGTTCGGGATTTTACCATTTATTTGTCACAAGTATATCATTTTAGAATTTTTCATGATATTAATCCAATTTAAGGGAAATTCACAAAGAGAAAATTTATCGCATTTGTATCAATTTGGGGTTTTCAGTTTTTAGAAAATTAATTTTGGGCAAATTTATCTTATGTGTATCAATTTGAAATTTTTCATGATATTAACCCCTTATTGTAATAGCAAACATGTATGAGGGCCTCTCTCCATTATTCAAAAACTCGAGTGAATGAATTGAGTCGAGCCTCGATACCACGGCCATGCAATAACAAAAATGTGGTCGTGTGAGGCTAGCAACCTTCGTCGATCACGACTTCCATGGACATAGGTTGCGAGCTTTGCACATAAAGAAAAAGAGACGAATGCGTAGAAGATGATTTCCATGGACATAGGTTACTAATATCCCAATTTGTACTAGTGACAAAAAAATTTCTTCCGTCACAATTTCATCTAAGACGACCGATAAAAATTCGACATGGCAGCATGTATGGATGATGCTAGGTAAATAGAAGCTAATGTGGATTTGAGGTGACTTTTGTACAGTCCAACTACTGGCCCTAGAAACTTTGAACCTACCTTGCAGAATTGTACAAGATCTGTCTCGGAAGCAATGAATCAGCATTTAGAAGCAGAGATCAGGATGGAAGAGGTCCAGAAAGCTGTATTTCAGATGGGTTCCACTAAAGCACCAGGGCCAGATGGTTTAAATGGGCAATTTTATCATCACCATTGGGAAAACATCAAACAAGGTGTTTTTGATGAGGTTCGAGCTTTTTTTTTTTTTTAACTCTGGTGTTCTAAGTCCTGAGTTAAATAGAACTCAAATTACCTTAATACCGAAAACCCAAAACCCAGAAAGTTTAGACCAATTCAGACCCATTAGCCTATGTAATTTCTCTTATAAAATCTTTTCCAAAGTCCTGGCAAATAGATTAAAACCATGGCTACCAAAAATAATAGCTGAAGAGCAAAGTACCTTTGTGGGTGGCAGGCAAATTCAAGACAACATTCTGATTATACAGGAAGTGTTACACCAACTGAGAATCAGAAAGAAAAAGGAAAAGTTCCAGACTGTTTTGGAACTGGATATGAAAAAGGCCTATGACAGAGTTGAATGGGACTTCCTAGAAACTTGTTTGCTTAAGATGGGTTTCAGCGATTGGTAGGTTCAAAGAGTGATGAAGTGTGTGACCTCTGTTTCTTATAGTGTGAAGTTGAATGGTGAACCGCTGCCTTATTTTCAACCTACCAGAGGCATTCGACAAGGTGACCCTTTATCCCCTTATCTGTTTATCCTGATGGCCAATACTCTTACGTCATTGATGAGAAATGCTGTTCAAGAAGGGACCTTAGTGGGAATAAAGCTAAACAGATTCTGCCCAACTTTGTCTCATCTCCTTTTTGCCGATGATTTGATTTTCTTCATAGACGGGAAAGTGAAAGAATGCCAGAACCTAGCAATGATTTTGAATGAATATTGTCTAGCCTCGGGGCAAGAAATTAATCGTAACAAGTCAGGCATCTCGTTCTGTTCAAACTGCCCACAATCACTAAAAAGAAACATGGCAGCTGAACTTAGAGTTCCAGAAATTGAGAAAATCGGGAAGTATTTAGGGACTCCTTCAGACTGCGGGGCTTCGAAAAAGGAGATATTTTCCTGGATTTTGGCTAGAGTGAATAGAAAGCTAGAGGGGTGGAAGGAAAAGTTAATCTCGAAGGCGGGCAAAGAAGTATTGATTAAAGCTATGGTACAAGCAATCCCCCAATATGCCATGTCCATTTTTAAAATCCCAAAATCAATCTGCCAGTCCATTGAAAAGAGAATGACAGCATTTTGGTGGAGGAATGGGGAATCACACAAGGGATTACATTGGAAGAGATGGGAGGTGCTCAAAGCAAGGAAAGATGAAGGGGGGGGCTTAGCTTCAGGGATTTACTGACTTTCAACAAAGCTATGTTGGGAAAACAGGCGCGGAGGTTATCTCAAGACAGGACATCCCTATGCATCTGAGTTTTTAAGGGAATTTACTTTCCTTCATCCTCATTCTGGAATGTAGGGAGGGGATCTCGTCCATCATGGGGGTGGCAAAGCTTGGTGATGGGAAGGAATAATATTGTTGAATCAGTGAGGTGGACTGTGGGTACATGAAAAAATATTATTATCAGGGAGGACAGATGGCTAAAGAAAGGGATAATAGGGAGACCAGCAAACCGAAATGACCCTAAGATTGTCGATGAACTAATAAATCAAAGAGAGACGCGCTGGGATGTTCAAAAACTCAGGAATCTCTTTGATGAACAAACTGTCAAGGAGATCCTAACTATACCTCTCAGTGTTTCGGCCCTCCAGGATAAGTTGAGATGGACAAAATTGAAGTCAGGGATCTATACAGTTAAGATTGCCTACAACTCAATCCGAGCCAGGGACAAATCACAACAGAACACACAAGCAGAATCATCTTTCCAACCATCTAGACAGCTCTGGCTTCAGATATGGAGTATGAACATGCCACCCAAGATCAAAACCTTTATCTGGAGCGTATGTCAAAATGCTATTCCCACTACAGAAAGCCTCTACAAGAGAAAGATCTTATCATCTTCAGCATGCCCTCTCTGTCAACGAGAAACAGAATCAACAGAGCACCTCTTCCTGCTTTGCGAGTGGACTGACGCTGTTTGGAAAGATTCTTTAGTCAACATCCAGATTTCACGTGAAAAAATTACATAATTCGAAGCATGGTTGCAAGATCTAGTTCTACAAGATGAGCACTCACCTTCTTTTCAAGAGATTGCGTCGCTGCTGTGGCTCATATGGAAAGAATGAAATGAGTTTGTCTTCAGAAGAAAACCCCCAGATCCGAAGTCCATCCCGGCTGCTGCAAGGGTGTTACCAGAGAGCTTTAGCAAATGGAACCCACAAAGATCAAAGCTTTACTCCGAAAAAACTCAATCTACCAAGATCTGGGTCTCACCGAAGCCAAAAACCTTAAAAATCAACATCGACGGAGCTTACCACAAAGACGGAAGAGAAGGCGTGATTTCTAGAGTCCTTCGAGATGAGACAGGGGCGCTGCTGGACGGCTTTGCCATCAAAACCCCATCTTCGTCGACGATCCAAACGGAGGCGGTTGCTTTGGTTGAAGCATTGAAGAGATACGCGGTGAGGAGTGAGAAGACTATTGAACTAGAGTCTGACAGCTCTGATCTAGTGGAGGAAGTACAAGGGGAGCTTCCAGTCACGTGGACCATCAAACCGTTGATTTCCGAAGCCCAAGACGTGTTGGCCGCCACAAAAATTTCTCCCTGGCCCACTATTTTAGATATGCTAATAAAGTGGCAGAATGGGTCGTAAAAGCCCATATGGCTAATGAGCTCCATTTTTCATGGATAGTTAGGCCCCTTCGTCCCTTATGGGACCTTTTATGTCTGGATGCCCCTTCTATGGGTGCTTTGTTCTCGAACTCTTTTACTTAATGACAAGTTGACAGCTTTCTGACAAAAAAAAAAAGAAGTTTAAATTTGGACATAGCAATTTTTAGAGTCCTAAAAGTGAAATAATCCATAAAACGAGCTTATTTGAAGCTCAAAATGGAGAAGAGCTGCAATTTTAGCTGTTAACAAAACTGGAACGAAATATATTCTTGCTTGGCTTTTTGACCCTTTTCCGCAAGGCGCTTGAGACTTTTACGTTCGTTCACCTTCTTTTTAGCATTTCACGTTTGGTCAACTCCTTTTCGGGACGAGAAAGAGCCAAATGGATCTCTTTATTTGGACGGAGAGGCCAAAAATATTCATCATACCCAAGGTTTAGAATCTCTGTCTTTCCTTTAATCTAATTTCTTTCTTAGGTAAACTTGTTTTTAACTCCATGACGACTTCTTCCAGATTCTACCTTGACCTTTGCACATTTCTTACTTGCCCGTGAGCATTCCCCGTGGTTGATGGGTTGACCTCCTCGAAGTTGCCGGCAAGTGGATGAGTGATGAATGCGTCAGCACCAGGAAGACCTCCAGATTTCGATCCGTATATATGTTGATCATTTGATAGCGGTGACAAAATGGGTCAAAAATCAATATTTTAATGCACATTCAAGAAGGTGAGTCATAAATTAGTTATTTAACAAATTTAAATGGATCATAAATAAGTCGCTTAACAAGTTAATAGACCTTAATTAGGTACCAAATGGGTTACCTTACTATTTGAAATGAGTCAAAAAAACCTTTTCTGATTTTTTCATTTTGTTTTTTGTTTTATTTTTTTTTTCTGACGAGTCTAGCGAGGACCACGACCCTGGCTAGAGACTAGCGAGGCCTCAAAAACCTCTCAAGATCTGGGCAAGGGTTGGCTGGTGACCCTTGTTGAACTCGTTTGGAAAAAAAAAAGTAAAAAAAGAAAAAAAAAGAAAGGAATAAAAAGGACAAAGAAAAAAAAATCAGAATTTTTATATTATATTATTTTTCATCATTCATTTTTAAAAAAATTATAATATTTTAGCAATAATTTTTTAACAATTTATAAGCTTGGCTAATTTGAATTAAATATACAAGTATTTTAGTAATACGGATTGACTTGGGTATAGTTCGATAAATATGCATTACAAATGGGTCATAAAATGAGTTAATAGATGAATTTGGGTAGGATCATTTATAGCTTGATCCAACCCACTCCTTTAACACGTCTAATATTTGATACGGACAACATGGAGGATCAAGCACATGGTGGGGGAGCCAATAGCTACAATCGGAATTGTAAAAAAGTTCCATTTCAGAATTCGTAAGTTCTTAAGTTTTTTCAGACATAGATTCCAGTGTGACCAAAAACTTTAAAATTCAAGTCATAATCACGATGACTGAAAAAAAGGCTCTCGAGAAGTATCAAATTTCTTGAATCGAGACTCATGAAAGATCAAATTTGTTCTCCGATAGCTTTAGATTGGATCATACTCCACTAAGGAAGTAAAAGGAAGATGTCTTGACAGGATTTTTCGTAGGTCATTGAATTTAGAAGCCAGGATTGGCTGAATGTGCAGAGAGTCGTGGGCTAGTTTTGATACAAAATTGGTCAATAAGGATGCTTCCTTGCAGCCCCACCCCAGCCTATCAAAGTTGACAATTATTACGTTTCTCAGCATGGAAAATCCACGGACATATGGTGCAGAAATTTTGGGATTAGAATCAACTTTTGCCCCAACTAAATGTGGAGTCAAGTCAACCAAGGCAACATCAAACTTCCAAGCAAGTTCGTTTTCCATAACTTAATCAAGGTGAACTTTGGGCGGTCCAGTATCATGGGCTGATCGGGTCCAGTTCAATGGAATAGTTGCGCTGTAATCACTACTTGGGCTAGATGTTCGTCAAACCACTCGCATAACGGTCAATCGAATCAAGAAAAGATCATGTTTATTTCAAGGTGAACCATCCTTTGCAATTAACCCTTCCTCGGTGTCCATAAATTGCTCATCACCAAGCATTATAGTTAGACATAAATCCATGCTTTGTGCTGACTATTATACTTTATACAATTAAAATACAGTATGCAAAAAACCTATGTGAACGTAGATGACACTGTAATTTAACTCAATTAGCATTTCTAAATTATTGATCGAACTCGAAAGCCTCTCCAATGACCAGCAAAAGTTCAGTTAAGCCTCTCCAATGATAATAATGATTACAAAGAATATTGACTCCTCCGGTCCTCCCATCTCAAGTATAAAAGTTCTTTTGCTTCAGATGATGTTTTTGGAGGTGTGGCTTTGGTTAATGTCTGTAGATTATCCACTACTATAAAAAGAAGAAGAAGAAGCAAAGAGGCGAAAGAATAAGAACTTGCAAAGCTCAGGACTATTCCGTGTTAAACTTTTAGAATTGGAAAACTATTTCCCACACTTCTATTCATTTGAAACTAAACGGTTTGGCTCATTATTTGAAATTTACCTCAATATTAGATAATGTCAGAGCAAGTCCATTTGCAACCGGAACATTTCTTAACTCATGTGAAATTAAGCAATGTTACGTCTTCTCTTCAACTCATGCGAATCCCACTTTAAGAGCCACGCTTTACCTGGAAAAACAAATTGGACATGTGTTTATCGATGTAGAGAATTTATTTTCTTCATGTCACAATTTTGTGTTGGTTATTGCCGTTTCTTTTTTTTTTTTTTTTGGTCGGAAGTTATTGCCGTAGAGGTGATGCAATAAGCGTGGAGATACTTTCATACACATCGTAAGAGCTACTTTGGCGTATACAGTACAATGAAGTTAACCTTTTCCAGTGAGAAGCATGGGCATCGTGTTCGAATAATGTAAAATCGATTGTTGAATATTTGTGCATGTTGGTTGAGATATGTCTTGATTAATGGTGGGTGTCATAAGCAGAATAAAAGCGAATCGATTGAGCACGATCCATGATAGGTGTTTGAAGACCAAAGGGAACGACAAGCATTTAGGACTGCTTCCTCCTGGATTGCTACGCGTGACTTTGTGCATTTAACTTTTGTCAAAAGGTGTTTTTAAACTTTGTGGATTTTTGTGTTCCTTGTGGACTTTAGTGCTCAGAAGATTTCTACACATATCCTCATTAAATGTAGTGTCAATAAATGTGTCTACATCGAATGTATTTCACATGTTCGGTTTTTATATAAGGATTAAAGGTTGAGTATTGTAGTAAGAACCCATCTGAAAGCATTCTAAAAATATTTTCTCCCTTCAATCTGTATTTGTGTCTTTGTTCCAAAATTTCCGAAGTGAACATTATTGTTTTGGTTCCAATACGTCGACCAGTTCAAATTCAATAATTTATAAAGTAGTTTAGATAAATCACCACATAGAAAAATTTGACAAAATAATGCACTTGGGAATTTATATAAACCAAACCAAATTCAAACAGAGAAGGTCTGAACACGGGTACTTGCAGAACTATATCACTAGTCAACATGCAAAGTGCACATAGGAATAAGATTCACATAAACCTCTTTGTAATTCGTATGTATAAAAGAATAGGAAGCACTTCTTATCACAAAGAAAGAAAAAAGAAAAGAAGAGGAAGAAGTACTTAACAGAAAAGGTGTCCATTCCTTTTCCGTCCGCAGAAAATGGCCAAGTTGGATCAAGCAACTTCTTGATGTGCTCAGTTTCCAGATCTCCCGTGGCGAATGCCTGTTCATTTTAATTTCATCCGCATTGATACATTAGAAACTTCAGGATAAAGTTGCTGGAGAAGATAGGCAAATTATCCGGTGATTCCGGTCGACCAGATTACCACAATGATGCAAATGAAAAGCCATTATTTTCTCCAAGCCACTCAGTCGGCCAATCTGTCTAGTCTATTGAGTGCCTTCGGCTCCAAATTCTCTGAACTTTCAAGGCCACGAATCTCTGTAAATGAGTGATTCTCAATTAGGATTTCTGATAGTTTTTTCAACATTGATAGGTCTATCAATGCAGGCATTGACGGAAAATGTCCGATACATATGGACAGTAAACTTGAGGGAAGCCTTGGGAGGCCCCGTAGACATTCACTAGAGAGTTCAAGTCTCTTGAGATGAGAAAGCTGCGCAATATCTGGTAATAAGGCTTGCGGGGTATCCAACTAAGTTGGGAAGCTCCATGATCCCAGCTGTCCTTTGCCGAGAAAGCCTCGATAGGGAAGTTAGGTGACTGATTGAAGGTTTTATAGTCAGTGAGGAACAATGGCAAGCACTGAGAATTCGCAGACCCTTCAATGCTTGAAATTTAGGCATTGAAATCCTTCCATTTTACCAGGCTCCTTTCGGAGGTGGCGGAGAGTCTTGCAGAATTTCGAAGTTAACAAAACCAAGTGCCGTAACTGACCTGTAGACCTATGAATCTGGACCAAGATTTTGCGTTTCCCGGAAATCAACATCATATAATCATGATGCATGATGACTTCCACCGTGGGTAGTTTCCCATTTCATTTTCCCCCAATTCAGATATTTTTTAGGTTCTCTCATTTGGATAATCAGAGCCATTACAAAACAGTTTTGGACACTGGTAATCAAGCAGTGAAGAGATTGCAAACTCTTCTACATCCGGCCGATGCATAAATTCCCTGTATAAACAGAAGCCTTGTAGCTAGAAACAGTAGCATATGGAAACAATGGTTGTAGACAAAACGTCTGCCATCTTAAGCTCTAAATGTTTAAAGCTTTGAAAAGGAACTTCCAAATGCTTGCAGCCCTGGAGACCCCTGTTCTGTTTGTACATAAAGCAATAGCTACACTGTTTAATTAATGTGATCTGCTAATGGTTTACTGAATAAATAAAAAAGTAAACAAAGTGCACTCCTGAACGAGCTTGTGACCACATTTCAATCTGAAATTTTATCTACTGGTATATGCAGAACTTAAAGTGATGTCTAAGGATCATAAATCTGTTTACAATCACACTCTTGCTACGATACTGGTGGAGTATGCATCTACCGAAAGTGTTCTTTATTAAAAAAAAAAAGAACATTTACATTTATCTAGAGCTTGTTGTTGTTAAGCATCAGGTTTCACCATTTTAAGACTATAAAATTGTGATTTAAGCAAAGCTTACTATTGCTGGTTTACATGTCAGACTTGATAGAACTTTTTAGCTGGACATGTCCTAGATGTGATGGAAAGACCAAGGTAATTTAACTACGTTTTAATGTAACTTTGTTGTTAAGGTTCCGTGAAGAATGGATCCTCAATACTAAATAGCCAATTCTTGAGATGAGGAGGTTTTGTGGGCATATGCTGCCTTGTCTTATGAGCTTCTGAGCTGGTTATTATTGCCTTTCTGTTCTGAAAGCAGGGGTTTAAAGTCAGTGAAGTGATAGTTGACGTTCCGCACTGCTTACAGGTATTTAATTCGTGTTAACAGTGGCCTACCAATTTCCGATGCTTGTGATGCCCCTTTGTTTGAATTGCATCTAATTGTTTGTCTCTATTTCTAAGCCTATATATTACCTGGAGGCATAAGTTGGGGGTCGCCAAGGACCTTCATGCTGTGGTTATAGCTTTCAGAGGTACTCAAGAACATAGGAATGCATGTTAACTTTAGCAAATTCTTCCCACTTAAATTGACATGCGAAGGACTTGATGAAAATTTAAGCAAAGAGGAGCAGCCTCAGTGAATGCGTACACAAGGCACATGGGTCTGCTGCCCATATGAACGGAAAAAAGGGTATATCATTTCCCCCGAGATGGAGTAATGAGGCGATCACATACTTCACTCATTTTGTTTTATGAAAAATTCTGTCAAGTCATTTTGTCAATTGAGCTTTTTCTGTTAGTGACAACTTCTATTTATGTCTACAACACACAGAATTAGGTTGAAGGTCTCTACTGGAAACAGCATGACATAAACTACCCTGGCATGCCTGGTGCCATGGTGAGTTCGAGAGATGATAAGCCTCTTGCAACCAGTTGATACTTTTGATTTGGATTGGGTTACAGTCTTACTCTATTGATTGTTACGTAGATTCATCATGGGTTCTATTATGCTTGTCACAATAAGACAATTCGACCTGGTATTTTGGATGCTGTTATAAGCACCAAGGATTTATATGGAGACATCAACGTCGTGGGGATGGGGGCATTCTATGGGAGGGGCTATGACATCCTTTTGCAGAGCTGATCTTGTGGTAAGATAGTTGAAAGTTTGTTATGGCGGAGACTTGTGAATTTCATTGGTTCCTTTTTCTATCGTGTTTTCCTAACTGTTCAGTTTTAATCTGTTAAAGAGTTATCCTAGACTCGAGAGTTTCTTTAATTTATCCCTATCTCTTTACTCCTTTTTTTGATTTAGTTTCTCCTTCGCTATTTATGACTCTAAGTTTTGGAGTTCAAGGGGCATTTTTACCATGAACCTGGAATTTTCTGCTTTTGTCACTAGCAGGATGTGACTCACACCTCCAACATTCAATTACTTCTTGTGGCAGCATTTAAACGCGCCTCTTTTGTAAATTCAGCCCCCATCCCACTATTCCATATTATTAAAACCTTTTCTTGGGGCTGAGGGTGGGGTTGGTATTGTTGTGGATGTAGGGTTTGGTGTTGGGAAAATTATGGGTGGGATCTTGACAGAGAAACGCTAGACCTTCAACCCTCACAGAGAGAAAGGGCTGTTCTATTGTTCACCATTGTATGTGTAATAGGATAGATGGTTATTGATGCGTAGTGCTTTTATTCCATCTTGAAAGGACCATTGATGTATTAACAATTCAAGTTATTTGGCTGTTTAATTATGTGCGCCGAAACTGTTCAGGTTTTAACATTTGGACAACCTCGTATTGGCAATGCAATGTTTGCATCTTACTACAGAAATCGCGTGCCAATGACAATAGATGTTACTAATGGACATGATATTGTGCCTCAATTGCCTCCATACTATTCTCGGTTCTCACAGAAGACTAACCATCACTTCCCCAGAGAGGTGAGGCTTTGATCTTGAGGAATTATCATGTAAGTTTTTGGGGAATTGTCGCTGACTGAATTTGATATTTGCTTTGTCTTTCTTTCAACCTATCTACCCGGGGAAGTCTCATTTATTCCAACACTGTATGTACTCTCTTTTTTCAGCGTATGAAATATAACTGTCTTCTTTTTTATCTTCTCAGTAAAGCAGGCTATTTCGTTGTACTCATGACTTTTCAGAATTATTTGAGTAACTCTCATTCCTGCAGGGCCATCATTAGTTCTTTCGTACTGATATCAAAGTTTAAGACACGTAATAATGTCCTCTGTATACTCTCTCTCTCTCCCTCATTGCTGACAACCTAGTCTTAAGCTCTGTGCAATTATGCACATTTTAGTTATTGTATGTCCACTAGTGCTTATAGTTATTGGCGACTAGCTCAAAGACAGCCACGGACGAACATATTGATGTGAGATAATGTGAAAATGATTTGATTCGACCTGCTTCCTTGGTGACTAATCATAATCTTTTCCATGTCAGTGTTCATATGTGTTTTTTCTTTTTGATCGAAAAGTGTTCTCATGTAATTGGAAAGTTCCCTTTGTTGAAGGTATGGCTGTATAATATAGGATTCGGTAGTCTGGTTTATTAGGTTGAGAAAGTTTGTGATAGCTCTGGAGAAGATCCATCATGTAGCAGGTAATGAGGTAGTTTCAGTCGTAGCTACTTGTTCAATACATTACTTCGTGGATTTTTCATGTGGCCGCAATATGTCACGTGACAGACCAGCTTGTTCTAGAGAATGTCAATCCTTTGTTACCTGGAATATTTGTAGCTGACTGATGAGCGTGTCTCTGCAGATCGGTAACTGGCAACAGCATCACGGATCATTTAGTCTACTATGGTGTGGGATTAATGGCTGAGACATGGGGAGCGTGCAAAACCATCATGGGCGCACGGTTGAAGGAATGTGGAGGTGAAGATGGCAAAGGAAATGGCAAAAGTACACTTGGAGTGCTAATATTTTTGTACAGCACTAACTTTGGTGTCAATATTTTTTTTTTTGGATCACTTAAGTGTCAATTTTTTTGAAAAACGATTGTTTGAGGGTCAACTTTGATGAACGTCATTGGAAATCTACATGGCATCTACATAACTTTCCGGAGGATTCTAGTCAACAAAAGAAAAGGCCAAAAATTTTAAAAAAATTCCATGTAATATTAAAATAATAAAAAATAAGCTAAAAAACTAAAAACTAAGCTAAAAATCAAGAAAAGTAAAAAATAAAATAAAAAATAATATGTTGCGGCGGCAAGGGCTTGCACGGCCCTCGCCGCCACCCCCTACCACCGCCGACAATGGCCGACAAGGGTGGTGGATGGGCCAGGGGTTGCCAAGCCCTGGCCAATGGCCGGCAACCCCGGTTGGTTCTTGGCGAGGACTCAACCTCGTAGATTTGGGTGAGGTCGAGCCCTATCAGGGCTGGGTGACGCCGACCTAGCCGTGGCCAGGCAAGGCCAACCTTGCCTAGCAACAGCCAGCCTTTAGAACGAGAGTTGTAAGCTTTTATCTTCTTTTTTCCGATATACAGGGATTAGGGTAAGTGGAAACTTGAAAAAGTAAATTTCCTTCATAATTTCCTAAAGATATATTGCTAATTATGACCATTCAAAGCTCATTGTGCAAGCGACCAACTAAGCCCTTGACACGAAGTGTGATAAGTTAAGAGTTTGTACGTTACGGAAAAACACCAAAGTACCTGCACGTAAAGGATCCCGTAAATTTCTCTTGGCGAGCTGGTTGCAACAACACCAAAGCGTTGGGAAGGATATATAGTCGTCACATTTATATCCTCATTTACTTGCTCTCTCTTGTTATCGAGAGAAAAAGCTCAGGCTGTCATATAGGACTTTTGTCGGGGAGTGATTCTTCTCATCAATGTTGAAACATAAAGCTCCATTCCTAAGATAACCAAAAAGAGAATGACAGAGCTTTTGTCCCCAATTAAAGCCTACAAATTTGAATATGTCCTTCATTGTTAAGGTGTAACAAAGCTAATATATTTACAAGGCATGGATATTGTCTTCAAATTTAAAGTATCATCTAGCAAGTTCCAAGGATCTCACGTAAAAGACCAACATGTAAATTGAAAAAAAATCAACGCACTTGAATGTAGTACAACTAGCATCAATTTGACCTTTTTTTTATTTGTCAGAAACTTAATTCACCTACCAAAACCATATATATATATATATATATATATATATAAAGAAACCGTGGTCTCATTTCACGAGCAATTTACGGCCATCCATCTTAAGGTAGAAAGTGGTTACAAAAATGGCCGGTAACTAAGTCTACAAGGGTCCAAGTTTCAAGTCCACTTGCCAAATTGTGATTCTAATTTAGTATAAAAGACACGATTCCAGGAAAGACAATAACGAACGTCTATTGAAATGAAATAGGGCAATAAGCAATTTGTTTAATTTTCAAAGCTTCCTTGACAACAAATCTAGTTGTAACTGCATGACCTTTCAAGAATCACATGCACTTCTTTTTTTAATTGCTCTCCTCTGCAGAGCATGTCATCTTAAATATTTTGAGAAATGATTGATTCTCCTAAGCAATGCCAGACATCGCATCATTTGAATCTCTTCAAGTTGAAACAGTCAGGCCTCACACATGTTATACCCTCTTCGTAAAATACTTCAACCTGATCAACTTACATTGAGGATGTCAAGGCCTTCAATCAACAATTCTTCTAGATATTCTGGTAGTTTGCGACGAGCAAAATCCATGTTACTACAATAAACTAGTGCAACCGACTTCCAGTGTCTTCCAATGTCCCTTTTTCAAAATTGAAGAGCTCCAGAATTTGTAAATTCCCCAAACAGTCAAGGCCTTGAATCTCTGCTATTGCAAAGTTATCCATTCTTAGTTTTGACAGTATTCAAATTTGAGAGATCCATCACTGTTCTCATCCACCAGCAAGATTCAACATATAAAGTCGATGGAAGTCTTGGGAGCCACAACAAATTAGCAGACCGTCTTTTGAGTTGAGAAAGTTTACCAATATCTGTTGATAAAGTGGTTACAATAGCAGATAGCAAGGTCAAAGACTCTAATTTATTTAATCTCAGAATGCACCATGGCATAGGATCTTCCATGACAATTGTCCACGGGGTAACCATCCGGTCGAATGGCCAAATACAAATCATTTCAATTTGTTAGGTTTGAGAAATCTGGAAATGTTGTCATGTTTGTATCAATGTGTAAACTGACGAGACTTTGTGGAAGCCTTGGTACTTAGCATGTTTCAATTGGTGTCAAGTTCAACATCCTCGAAGACGAACATCTACAAATGTCATTTATATTTTCGGTGCAAGCTTTCACTATGTGCTGCATTTGTTTCTTCAAGCTTTTACTGCAACCATAAGGCACTAGGTATCTTTCTAGTGGAACGATTATTCACCCTCATTACTACTTTCAAACTTTTCATGATTCCCGTTGAGTCAGGTAGCTCTTTAATGAGATGGAAGACCTACACCAACGCCACACAACAACATGGTCATGACCATAAGGCAGGATGATTAAGTACCCTACGAACCGGAAAAAAAAAAAACAAAGATGAGTATTGAAAAAAGAAGTTTCAATTGAAAGATTGAAGTTCCATATCATATTGCAATGCAAAAGCATGCCTGAGATGAAGGGCAAGATAAACATCTCAGTCTAGCAGCAATTTCTGGATAGAATTCACCAGCAGAAAGTTCAAATAACGAAGATTGTAATCGGTTTCAGGAAATAGGGTTTGCAATACCCTGCACGATGGTCCATTCTCCATTGTGACAAATTTTTGAGAAGGAATAGAAGAGCCCAGCAGGCACGTTGTAAGCGCCATCAGAACACACCCCCATGGAAACCCAAGAACCCTGAGAAGGTGAAGTCCAAAGAACAAGAGTCTATAAAGAATAGGCCAAGCTAATAAGCTGAATGAGATTGAGTGAAAAGGAAAAAGAAAAAGGAACCAGTACCTCTGGAGTTCCAAAAATCCAGTCACGGATGTGGTCGCACAGCCCAGCGAATGAAATATGCATTTATCCGTTCGGTATCACCAAGTTGGACCCTAGTAACGAATTCTATATCCAACCTTTGAAAAATAAAGATTTTTACAACAAGTTCAGAAAACTCACCATAATACAAACTATATCTGTCAACAATCATCTTGAAGACGGGTTTTTTCACCATGCATCATCGTTGATCAGTTGACGCACAGGTTTTCACCAGATGGGGTATTGACTGTAGCATGGTTGACATCAAGATAATGAGCTGACAAGTCACTTCCCCATATGATCGATTTTTCACATCTCGAGGCGGAATTTTCGACCTGTTCAAAATCTGACCTAATGCCATGTTATGGTACAGTCTGGTGAAACAGGTAGTAATGTTTCTCGAGGATGGATGGTGCAAATTCCTTCAAAAGCAATGCAACCCTATCTGCATGATTCGCAATGACCAAAACCTGCACAAAAGAAAGAGAAAATAGAAAGGTAGGTAGGTAATTAATTAACTTTTGCTCCAATATCTACATTGTAACTTCTTAATATTAGCGCTGGCAGCGCAATATAAGACTATTGGTGTCCATGTCAATAACTTCAGATTAAAATTTGCTAGATGGACTGAATTGGCACAAATGAAAAAAGTTTAGCACTCAATTGTCAAAAAAAAAGAAAAAAGGTTTATAATTGAATCAACACAATTGCAATATATTCAAAACTTTTTTAGTAATGCTCCCTGTTCAGTTCAAAACAAATACAACTCTTAATCAAATTACGCCACTACTAGCAAGATTTATTACGTGGTCTAACTTTAATAGAATTAAACTCAATATATATTCCAACATGAGACAACCACCAATCGAAAAGTGAATTTCTATTGGACATAGCAGTGAATTCCACAGATACAAGGTACTCATCATCAAACTTCGGCAGGTGCCACCGGGAAGTTAACTAACGGGATGCGTCCAACTTAATGTTTCTCAAAACGGAACAATTTTCTGTATAATAAATTTGTAACACGAATCATAAATTCAAAATGATGGGGATAAAATCGTGAAACCTGCTATGCTTCTAGTCATATATGTCGATGTAATTAGTAAAGAATGTTGGAGATTTACGACCATCAATGAAGTAATAAGTTACCAACTAGGTTTTGTGTTTAATACTCAAAACTAGCGGTTGACCGGATTAATAAATGCTGCTACTCGTAAAATCGAAACAAAATTTAAAATGCACTAGCCAATGTCAGAACAAGCGCGTTTGGTAACTGGGCAGGTTCAAGGGGTTTCTCTTTTCCATGCATTTAACTAGTGCGGTTTTGGACTCCATTTCAGAATATGTCTTTGAGTGTGCGACGGATTAGGGTTGTATTTATGAATGGACTGATTCAAGTGGGAGAATTGCCAACAAAGCCTTAAACATATTGTATTGTGCCAACTTTGGCTGGCCTGCACTGACTTGGCGCTGTCGGCATTGATGTGACAATTTTGATAACATTTTAATTTTTTCAAATTTTTATTATTTATTATTTATTATCTTTTTGTCTCTTTTTTTTTTCCTTCTCTTCTTCATCTGCAGTCGCCGGCCTTGTCGATGGTTGGCGATTGGCCACAAGCGAAAGCCGGAGGGGTTGATCTTGCCAATCGAGAGAGGCTCACCTCGCATGGGTGAGGTTGCCCTAGGTTGGCAAGCTCAACTCACCGCTATCAAGTGAAGGTTGACCTTGCTGGCCTCGAGTGAGGCTTGCCCTTGCCAAACTGCAGCCTTCACTTTCAGCAGCTTTAATTTCACAAGTTTTTGTTCTGCCATCCTCGATGCACCTCAAGTGTTTGTAAAAATGCCGATTTTACTTGCATCGTCTCTCTAGAGGTTGAAGCTGTTGAGGCCAGAAAGGTCGACCCCTCGCTAGACAATAGGGAGGGCAAGCCTCATTTGAGGCCGGCGATTGCAGAGGAAGAAGGAAGAAAAAAAAAGAAAGAGAAAAAAAATAAAAAAAGGAAATTCGAGAAAATACTAAGTTATTATCAAAATTGCCACATCAGCGTTGGTTGGCCAAAGTTGGCCGGACGGGCTGAATTGGTATAAATACAAAAGGTTTAGGACTCAAATGGAAAAAAAAAATCTTTAGAATGACTTGACATAATTGCATTGGTTTAGGATTTTTTTGGTAAATTTCTCAAATTCGAGTAGAAAGTTATCTTCTCACCCTCACTAGACCACTTGGTATAGCAAACCCATGCACCAACGCAATAGCTACGTGCTGGGTGCTTTTATACTAATTTAATTGCCAGTGTAGTTTCTGAATTAACCTATATCAAACATTCTCCTTTCTATCTTAATCACAAAATTTACGAACAAAAGCACAAAAACCTGCGTATTAACTCCCCGTATTGCATTTTGGTCCATGTAGGTCATGTAAGTATTGGCACTGCAGCGTTTGCGTCTTACTACGGTGACCGCATGCCAAATACAATACGTATTACTAATGGACATGATATTGTGCCTCATTTGCCTCCGTTGTATTCTTGGTTTCAACAGAAGACTTCCCATCACTTCCCTAGAGAGGTAAGGCTTTGATCTTGACGAAATAAGGTTTTACTATTTACTCTCTCTGTCTCTCTGCCATGGCTGATGACCTACTCTTGAGCTCTGCACAATAGTATTACGCATGTGAATTATGTATGTCTACTAATGCTTATAGTTATTGGTGACTAGCTCGAAGACAGCTACGGATAAACATATTTATGTGAGATAGCGTGGAAATGATTTGATTCTACCAGCTTCAAAGGTGACTGATCATACTCTTTACTTTGTCGGCGTTCACATGTAATTGGAATCTTCCCTTTGTTGTTGGTATGGTTGAACAATATAGGATCGGTAGTCTGACTTATAAGGTTGAGAAAGTTTGTGATAGCTCTGGAGAAGATCTATCATGCAGGAGGTAGTTTCAGTCGTAGCTACTTATTCAAACAATTAATTTATGGATTAATCATGCTAGGTTGCATTAAGTCGTGTGATAGACCAGCTTATTCTAGTGAATCAGTCCTTTATTACTAGGAATATTTGTAGACGACTAATGAGAGTGTGTTTCTGCAGATCGAAAATTGCTAACAGCATTTTAGACCAATTAGTCTACTATGGTATAGACTTCATGGCTGAGACATGGGGATCCTGCAAAATCTTCACGGATGCACGATTGAAGGAATATGGAAGCGAAGATGTCAAGGGAAATTTTATGCTTTCCGGGAATCCTTCAACTTCTGCATTGAGGCTGCCTTCAGACTCCGATGCCAAGAGCAACTTAATTTAAAATGCTTCAGCGTCAGCACCTGGTTTCTCGAAGATCAACAGGGAGCTTTCGTGATGAAGTTTGCTCACGAAATGCATTCCATCTATCAGTTGTCCATTTCCATCACAAGATGCATAGGAGCCCCACTGATATTCACTAGGAGTGTAAATAGCAGGAAATTGAATGTATCATCCTTGTAAATACAACTCTTGATTTTTATTGAATGAATGCACAAGTTTACCCGTCAATTTAATCTTGGGCCTGTGGATTTGTTTACCAAACTTGATATAACCTACTGGGGGTTGTGGATGCTAAGCTGAGCTATTCATAGCTGAATCAAGCAGCTCTTTCCCTTATTTTTTTCCTTTTAATAGGGTTGGACTCATGTTGAGCTTGACAAAATTGGCAGATGCATGAAAATTCTGAGACTGAGACTCGCACGGTTAGGCAATTAACCGGTTTTATAAGGTGAAATAAAGACTGTCAATGGATACCACTTCTCAATTGTGACCTTAACTTCTGTTACTTGCACTTCAGAACATAAGATTTCTCGGTGCAGGCAAGTTCTTAAACTGTTTCCGGGCAGGAATTAAATGAAGCCAGTTTGGACACAAATTATGAACTTGTCTGAAGTTTGCATCGTTTCCACCGGCAACACTGGCTAAATTTTTAACTTTTAGGAGGTAAACAATCTATGTAAGCTGCAAAAACGGCAACTTAAAATCTCCATAGCCAGAACCTAGAACACAGCAATAGTAAAGAAAAGATTGGGGCACCTGATTTGGGATCCACAGTACTTGATGCGGAATACTGACGATCAAAGACTTCTCCTCTATTGCCCTCTGAATCACTGGCTCATATATCGCATTTGCATTTTGCACTGCTTTTGTGTGAGGTTATGTGTATTAGGGTTAGAGGAGGGACTTGAGCTCTATTTATAGAGTTTTCAGCTAGACCCTCTCATCATGAACTAAGTTCAATTCGGCCCCCACTAGCTAGCCCCATATTAGGCTAATTAAGAATCTTTACATTTTTTCTTTATTAGACCAATCCTGTAAAACAGTAATTACAATATCAATTAATGTAGTTCACATCAGAAAAAAAAAAAAAAATCTTACATCTATATCAGTTGGGCTTCGACAGGTAAGAATGATCTGATCGTCCTTTGGAACTTGTAAGCTTTTACCTTCTTTTTCTGATTTGCAGGAATAACATCAGTGGAAACCTGAAAAACTGAAATTCCTTCATCATTACAAAGCATAAATCGCCACATATGCCCATTCAAAACACATCGTGCAAGAGACCAGCTAAGTCCTCAACACTGAATGATAAGCTAGAGTTTGTATGTTGCGGTAAAAGCCGGAGTACAACCCGAAAAGATTGGGAAAGATATACTGCCGTCGAACTCATATCTTCCTTTACTTGGTCAGTTGGTCATCAACTCTATGTATAAGCTGAGTTAGCCGCAGCTCACCTACATAGTTTGACCCTGTAAATCTCTTATTATTGAGAGAAAGAGCTCAGGCCGTCATATAGATTCTCTGTTGGTCGACTTCTCCTTATCAATGTTGAAACCTAAAGCTCCGAGGATCTCACATGAATGACCGACCAGTAAATTGGCAAAATTGATGCACTTGAATTGTAGTAACACTAGCATCAATTTGACTAGTCTTTTATCGGTAACTTAATTAGCCAACCAAAACCATCAAAAGGAAATATATCTAAACCAAATCAAACTCGTGAAATAGATCGAAAGAAACAATGGTCCCATTTCGTCACCAGTTTATAGCCATCCATCTTAAAGGTAGAAAATGGTTGCAAAAAAAAAAGCCAGTAATAACTATTCAATGGTACAAGAACATCATATTTCAAGTCAACTTGCCCAAGTGTGATTCTCAATTATCTATAAGAAATATGATTCCTGGAAAGACTAAGGAATTTCTGCTGAAATTAGATAGGGCAATAAGCAATTTGTTTAATTTTAAAGGTTCCTTGACAAGAGACTTGGTTGTGGATGCAGCACCTTTCAAGTACCACATGCACTTCTTATTGTAAAATGAACTCCTCTGCTGAGCATGTCTTCAAAAAATTTTGAGAAAATGAACTCCTCTTCTAAGCGACGCCAGAGGACTTGAACTTTTCAAGTTAAAATGATCAGAGGCGTCACACATGTTATCCCTCCCTACGAAGAATTTCAACCAGATCAACTTACATCAAGGAAGACAGGGCCTTCACCCAACAATTATTCCAGAGATTCTGGTAGTTTGCGACGAGCGATATTCATGATACCACAATAATCTAGTGCAATTGACTCTTAACTTCTCCAAAAGAGTCGGGTCAGGAAAACTCTCCCGTGGTTTAGGATCAAAGACCTCCAGAATTTGTTGATTCTCCAACCAGTCAACGCCTTGAGTCTCCATTATCGCAGACTTCCCAATTCTTAGTTCTGACAGTCTCTTCAAATTTGAGAGATCCATTGCTGTTTTTGTTGAGCAGCAAGATTCGACACGTAAATAAGTTCAACTTGAGGGAAGCTTTGGGCGGCACAGCAAATTAGCACTGGAGTTCTAGTCTTTCGAGTTGAGAAAACTGACCAATATCTGTTAGTAAGGTAATTACAACAGCACACAAAAAGGTCAAAGAGTCCAGTTTATTTGAGCTGCCAAATCACCATGGCATTGGAATTTCCGCTTGCAAGTTTTCACTGTGTGCTGCATCTGTTTCTTCAAGCTATTACTGCATCAACAAGGCTGTAGGTATCTTTTGAATGGAACAATTATGCAGCCTCACTAATTTTCAACTGAATTGGGAGGCTCTTTAATGCAAGTGTAGGAGATATCCAACTCGAGTGAGCGATTGCTGATTCCTAATTGAATCTAGAAGCTTCTCTATACATTCTTTCAAAGACAAGTGTTCAAGGATTATAAGAGCTCCAATCAACAGGGGAAATTGTGTAATTACGGTGCTTATGAGAGAGAGCCTTGATAGTTGATACGACCAATGGAAGATACTACTTTCAATGATGAACAGTGAGAAGCATTGGAAATTTTGAGATTCTTCGGTGCTTGATACTCTGCACTAAAGACTTCAGGTTGCCTGAATATCATTGATGTTACCCATTAGTGCACTCAATTACTTCTTCTGGTGAACATCATAAAAAAGCACAAGTACCCTCGTACCGACGGCCTATCTTTAATTGTCTGGATCCCTTCGTCAAAATTACTTTTTGCTGTCAATTTTCTTTTGAGGACATCGGAGATGAGTTGATTTTGCGAGTCCTGTATGCCATTGAGCTCTGAAGTTTCACGGATGTTCGAAAAAAAGTAACAGTGCCCAAAACCATGTGAAAGCTGATTGTAGATCATCCTGGCGAGAGTCGTCTTTCCAACGCCACATGTTCCATACATTCCTACAATTTACGTTTCCTCTGTTCCATGAATTCCAACAATTTGTGTTTCCTGTGTTGCGAGCGCCTATGGTTCTCATGATTAAGACTACCTTGAACACCATTTTCACATGGAACACCACTTTAAGCACACATGATTTTTCTCCCCGTCAAGACAAGCAGCCGTTCAAGTGTTTCCTCGTAGAAGAACATTCGAGTACTGATAAGCAAGTTCCGTTCCATCTCAATGATGAGAACAAACATTTAGATGAAATACAATATTCAGTTTTATGGCCCCACCCCAAAAAGAAAAACCTTACATACGATGCTCCAAATGGCAAAATGAATTCCTCTACCGTGCTCTAATGGTTTCTCTTAAAAAAGGGCGAACAATCTAACTAAAATTCACATCGAGTTCACCAGATTTAATGATTTCATCAATAGGCAACGACTTCTCTCACTAATCTTCAACAATTGAACGCACAACCCCAAGATTGTGAGAGGAAATCTAGTCGACATTGAATACCATCTTCATTTTCCTTTATTTGGTCTTCATTTGAAAAGCCGCCCAATTGGCCATAGCTCCCTGCGCAAAAAGATTTCTGTAAGTTTGTCTAACTTTAATTCTTCTCAGCAACAATAGAAACCAGCAAAAAGCTGGTCGTTTGAGATGTCTCCCTTAGTGCTTCTTGTCAATCTTAAAACCTAAAAGATTCCTCTAGTATAACTTGAGGTGAATGAAAGGACTTCTATTACAAGAGTCCTTTTACATGATTTCTGACCCAAATGAGACTTAGTATATGTCCTACGCACCGATAGTACTGAAAGTTAGCCTTAACTACAAGATGGTTTATGATACCTTGGAGAAGCAAAATAGTTCTCCTCTCCTGTCACAGATGGAAGTTGCGGCACCAAATATTGACGCCGCTACCCAAGTGAAATTCGTTTTTCTTCATTTATAACTTCTCCATAAATTTGCAAATCCCCCTAAGAAGCACACCTTTCCTGGAAAATAAACTGAACATAAGCATATCAATACAGAGGGTCTGTCTACTTCCCAGTTGCAACAATGAGTTGATAATGCTGTAAAGTCCCAGGATCAGCACCACAGTTACATGACCTTCCGACACACATTCCATCTAATTGTTTAAAGCACAACGAAGTTATCTCCGGTGCGAAGCGAGGTTGTCAACTTCTAAATATGTGAAGCAACAAATCGACAAGGATCTCGAATAATTTGTTACATATGAAATAAAAACAATGCAATCGACATGCATACCTGGGAAACATAAAAGCAAAGAGAAACCATCCAAAGAGAATATAGCTAAAAAAGCCAAACCAAAACTAGGAAAAGAGAAGGAATATTTGTACATAATTAAGAACCCTCTGGTTGTGCGGAGGTATCATAATTTCAATACCTTCATCAGATTTTCAGCCATCCACTCGTGAAAAGGTAATTGAAAAGTGCATGCGAAACTTCTCTCTTGTATTAGTGAAGGAATTTGATTGCAGAAAAGGGAAAGCATTGATTGTCAGACGAAGTAAGTTACCTCAAATTGTTTAAAGTTTGAACACAAGGGAAAAATTGTTGGTCGTGGATCAAGAAACGTGCACTTATTCCCCCTCTTCTCCCTCAGATTCGGCATTCCATTCCTCCTCCAATTCCTCCTCTTCTCCCTCAGATTCAGCATCCCATTCCTCCTCCCAATCCGCCTCTTCTCCCTCAGATTCGGCATCGGATTCCTCCATCCATTCGTCCCATCCTCTCCATTCGTCCCCTTCTTCCTCAGATATGTCTGACGCCATCCAAGAATGTCCATCCATGATTAATCCCCCGCAACCATGTATATTAATCTTTTGCCGTGCCTCCATGTTTAACAGATCCGGCAACGTATGTAAAGATTCACAGAAAAAAATCCCCAATTTTTCCAAAGATCGTGGTAGTTCGCCTTGCATTTCAACCAGATCATCACATCTACTTATTACAACCTTTCGCAGTCCCTCGAAGCTTGACAAGTCAGGCAACTTCTGTAAGGATCGTAAGGAAGAAATCCAAAATTCTTCCAAAGATCGTGGTAGTTCGAGCGGAGTCTCGACCAGAATATCACAGTCCCATATGAGAAAAATTCGCAGTCCCTGCAAGCTTGACAGAGGAGGGAACTGTCGTAAAGATCCACAGCAACAAATCTCCAATTCTTGCAAACATTGTGGTAGCAGTTCGGCTCGAATCTCAACCAGATCATCACAATCCGTTATTTCAAGAGACGTTAGTTTGTCGAGGTTACTTAGATCCGGTAATGTCGCCGCCTGTTGAAGGCGGAAAAGACTCAACCGCACTTCCTCCAAACGATCAAGGCCCCGGATCTCTGAGATCACACAGCCACGAATCTGAAGACCTGATAGTTTCTTCAAATTCGATACATCCATGGAGCAAAATGACTCGTGAGGGGTCAAATTTAACCTTACTAAACTGGAGGGAAGCCTCAGGAGGCAACGCAGATTACGGCAGCAGATGGAAAGGCATTCGAGTCGAGGAAGGAGACTGCTAATGTCTGTTGGTAAGGTGGTCACATAATCAGAGGTCAGGAACAGAGTCTCCAGTTTTCTTAAATTCCCAATCCACGGTGGCATGGGCTCTTCTTCCACAGGCCCATCATCATCACGTGGGCCAAAGTCCAGCCACAATCTCTCTAAATTAGTCAGGTGGGATAGATCTGGAAACGTGCTCACGTACAATTTTTCCAGTTCCAGGATGACAAGACTTTTAGGAAGGGTCGGTACCACGGATATTTTAGAATTATGCAATGTCAATATCCTTAAGGATTGACATTTGCTGATGCAATTGCCAATTTCCACGTGGAAACCCTCCGTGACGTATGAAGCCATGAATTCTATTACTTTGAGCTTCTCAATCGTCCAAAAGGAATTTGGTATTTTGCTTGTAGAGTCGCAAGTCATCCTCACTACTTTCAAATTTCTCAAGTTCCCGATGGAATTGGGTAGTTCTCTGATGCTCGTGCATTTTATATCCAACTCAATCAGCGACGTCAAATTCCCGATTGAATCCGGAAGCCGCTTCAACGATGTGCAAGAATACAGAGATAGGCGTTCAAGGGTTGCGAGATCTCCAACTGTGGGGGGAAGTTTAATATGCCAACAGAAAGATGCTGTGAAAATCCTTAAATTCTTCATTCCTTGACAATTGGGGATTCCCTTGATAGCAGTCCTATCAATCCGGAGTTCTTCCAAAGCTTTTAGTCCACCAAGCTCTTTCGGCAGCCTCTTGAGAAACCGACATTCCCTTACATCTAAGGAAACTAAGCATGTCAACTTACCAATGGACCTATCGATTTCTTCTAGTTTTCTACAGCCTCGTAGGACCAAACGTTCTAAATTTACAAGAGCAGAGAAGTTGGGAGTTCTCTCCAAGTGATTGCAACCGGTCAAATTCAGAACTTTCAAATTCTTCATCACCTATGAAGTAAAAATCATGCAAAAATTACTTTGGAATCTAATTAGACAAAATGATAAATGTTGTCTAGCATATAAGATACCTTCATGTGGCTCCACCCTTTCCAATTGTGCGTTATTTCACTCCTGGATAGATCAAGAATAACCACATTTTCCATGGAGAAATTTGTTATGTTAGATGTAAGGGGAATATCACACCAGGAAAGCCATCGTAATTGTGGAAGGAGATGTGTGTTCTTGTTAGTTGACAAAGCACTTGATTGCAATTCATGCCAAATAAGCCTCTCTTCTGCACGGATTTTTTCCTTCGAACCGTCAACCGCAAGGAACTTTAGATATGATAGTCTCCTAAAGTCCTCATAGGTAAAACAGTAAGGCTCCTCACGGTCAAACTTGAGACGAAGAGCTTCCACTTCGTTTCCCTGCAAATTCATTGAAGTTCGCTATTTTAAGAGGTTGAGTTGAGCATTATCGTTCCTTTAATCTTGAAATCGTAAAATTATTGATTGAGTAGGTCACAACGGTGGTAGAGAACACAAAAAGTAACTGGCTTTTTTTTTTTTTTTTGGATAGAATACGTCCATAATGAACTGGAAATTTATTGGGGGTTTGTGTGGTTTACCTGCTGTCTTGTCAGCAAGTCCAATGCTTCCTCGGGATTCCACACCCTACTATGCTTCTCTAATCTCATCTCACTTTTTTGGCGAATTATTTCCCTTCCGAGATCTCTGAGTTGGTCATGCATCCATACTTCTTTATTCTTTGTAATCTTTATCAAAGACATGTTCTGCAGGACACCCATAGCTTCTACGGGATAATATTTAGATTCCCAGAAATGAATCACAATGTCTTTCTCATATCCAATGAAAAGACAAGCGATATCGAGTAATATGTGCTGTTGCCGGAAATCTAAATAATCAAAACTTATTTTCAGCTTACTTTGAACATCCACATGAGGAACATTTGCCGACTTGTCCAATGTCTCATCCCACATTTCCTTTTTAGTGAGAGATAAAAGTGAACCTATGACCTCTAAAGCTAGTGGAAGACCTCCGGCAATGTCTACCACCTTGTTGGATTGCTTGATATAATCATCTAAGGGAGAATTTCTTCTGAAGGCATGTTTGTTAAAAAGTTGAAGAGATTGAACAGAATCCATGACATCAACCTCATAGTGGTCGTCCACTACCGGAAAATTGATAATGTCTTTTTTTCTAGTAGTAATAATAACTTTGCTCCCTTCACCAAACCAATTACGCTCACCTACGAGTGCATCCATATGTTTCTTTTCATGCACATCGTCGAGGAGGAGGAGGACTTGTTTAGTACGCAACCTGCATTTAATTATATGAGTCCCTTCGACTCTTTCATTTGTACCTCTCTGATTCATTTGGAGGATATAAGAGATGAGTTGATGCTGCAAGCATTCAATTCCCTTGCTTTCTGACATTTCACGGATGTTGGACAAAAAGCAACAATTCTTGAAATCTTTCGAAAGTTGATTGTAGATAATTTTGGCAAGGGTCGTCTTTCCAACACCACCCATCCCATGAATAACTATAATCCGTGTTTTCCTCGTTTGAGCACCTACCTTATTCATGATTTCATTCACGTGGTGGTCGACGCTGACCAAGTAGTTTGATACCTCTAGATAAGGCTTTTTCAACTCATTAAAAACCTCATGGGTAACTGTTTTGGCGAACTCACCTTCTCGCCTAATGTTGGATGACAAAAGGCACATGTTAGAAAACTGTGCTAAACCAAATTATGTTCTGACAAGACTAAATTGAAAACCACAGACCTAATGGAAACGTGTTCTTAAAGGATTTATTCCATTGTAAATGAATTTGCATAGGAACTAAAGGTTAATGAATGGCCTAAACCGAAGAAAATGTTGTTTGGAATGAAAAAGGACAAAATTGGGATTGTGCCATGATTTAGCTGTGGTAAACCTCCAGTAGCATAAGATTCAAGTTCAACAAGACTAACATGAACCTCGAAAAGAATCCAATTGAAATGCATTAGTATTCATGATACAAGGGTCATCAGATGAAATGCTAAAAGCGGTTACCTGTCGATCTTGCTATGCAGGTCCCATCCATTTATTGCCCCAACTGCATTGAGAGCAGCCTTCCATTGAGTCATAGTCTCATCGTCATATCGCTGCTTCTTTTCATGTAAACAAAAGGCCTTTCCATAATCCCCAGTTTGGTGTCGAACCTCTGAAGGGGCCACATCATAAAAAATGGGCAGGATCTTTTGTTGTCCAGTTTTCTGGCACTCAACCATGTGGACTAGCTCCTTGAGACACCATACACTAGAGGCATAATCTTTCGAAAAGATAGGCATTGAGATCTTCGACTGATTAATTGCTTGGAGAAGCTCTGGGCCAAACTCTTCCCCCTTGCGAAGATCTTCGTCGTCCTTAAATGTGCGGATACCCACGTCTTTAAGACTCGTGTAAAGAAAGTCAGTAAAACGTGCTCGAGTATCTGGTCCTCTAAAGCTCAAAAATACTTCATAATCATATCCTGATGAAGTGGCCATTCCGTGACCTTCTGCTGAAGCGTGACTACTAGAAGCACCTCTTGCCATTCCATTGTTTACAGCTGCATCCTTATTTGCTCCTACTGAAGTAGCCATTTTAAGTACTCTTGTTGAAGTGTGAGTACAAGAATCGCCTCTTGTTGTTCCATCATTTGCCGTTGCATCCTTATTTGATCCTGATGAAGTAGCCATTTTAGGTACTTCTGTTGAAGTGTGAGTACCAGAATCGCCTCTTGTTGTTTCATCATTTGCAGCTGCGTCCTTATCTGTTCCTGATGAAGTTGCCATTTCATGTACTTCTGTTGAAGTGTGAGTACCAGAATCGCCTCTTGCTGTTCCATCATTTGCAGCTGCATCCTTATTTGCCTCCTTTCCATTGGTTTCCCTTGATCTTCTCTTCAGGAAAAAATTAAACAGCGAAGCAGCAAAAGCAGTGGCAACAAGAGTTGGAAAAAGTTTGAAAGCCATGATCACAAGTGTGAGTACAAGAATTACAAATGTGGATCTTTGTAGGTCTTTATATTTAGAAGCTAGGATTGGCCAAATATGCAAGAGTCGTGGGCCATGTGCTACATTTTTTTAATAAGAATGATTCGTTGCCACATCACTTCAGCCCTTCAAAGTTGACAATGTCGGTGAATATAGGAATTTTATATCTCAACGGGAATTTTTACACCTTAGGAGTTTTTAAATCTCTTGCTGGAAAACGTGGAAACAGCATAGTGTAAAGTTTTCACTTACAAGAAAAATTCGAATCTTCTCAAATCTCGAGAACATAAATTATTTCTTAGGAGTTATAATCTCAAGGGGAGGACGTGAATATGTTTTCATTTGACATGGCATGATACATAGCATCTTTTTAAAAAGAGTAGTTCCACTCTTTTCAGATCTCGAAAACATAAGTTGTTTCCTCGTAATGTCGCTTCTGCATAGATGATCTCCACTCTCTCCCGTTTGGATCAAAAAATGGACCAGGGCTATTCATTTGAGGGGAAAGTTGCATTTGAAATCTGGCAAATGCGTAAAATTTGATTTCCCAAAAGTGGAATTTTTTTTTCCGAGCATGATAAATTTAAATAATCAACAACAAAATTTGAATAATTGCTTGTAAGTAAAAAAAAAAAAACTGGTCGCTTTTTATTCCTGTCAACTATTAGTCAGTTACCGACCAAAAAAAAAAGTATTAGTAAGTTGTCAATGAAATAACTACGTTTTCGTTGTCACACAAATAGTAGATAACCCTTTATTTTGTAGATATTACTAGTGGATGCATACTTTTGCTAGTAGATTATGAATGCTTACTACTTTACTAGTAGTCTAGTAGATAACGTTTATAATTTACGAACAAAATATTTATTTTGCCACTGTATATAAATTCCAAATAGATTGTTAATGTATTTCGAATTTCCAAGTAGCTTTGTTACTTTGTCATTACCTCGATTTACCATAGTGAAATAGCCTTGTAAATTACGAACAATCCTTTGCTTTTGTAAGTGGGCGAGGGTTTTGCTAGTAGATCACGAGTAGCTCGTATGCTTTGTTAGTAGTCTCAATCAATGGGTGTAACCTAATAACAAATAACTATTTACCACTATAAATCATCAATAGACTTTTAACATTATCTACATTTTACGAGTAGCTCAGTGTTGACACCTCATTTTTAATAATCTTTTCTCTTTTAAAATTAATAAAAAAATTCATAAGAATTCAAAAAAATAAAAAATCAAATTTGAGGACCTTAGCTAAGTCTAGGGAACCAATTTTGACCAAAAAATAATTTTTCATATTTTCAGTATTTTTCGATATTTTTATTTTCGAAAATTAATAGAAAATTCATAAAAATTCATAAAATTAAAAAAAATCAATGTTGGGGACCTTAGCCAAGCCTAGAGAACCAATTTTGAACAAAAAATGATTTTTCATATATTTTTTTTATATTTTTTAGAATTTAGGAAAATATTTAATAAATAATAGCATTTGAGGCCACAAAAATACATAAAAATACTCAATATTTTTCTTTTAAATCTCTTTTCATGTTGGCCATCGTAAATTTAAAAAAAATCCAATTCGGGGTCGTATATTCTTTCACAAGCATAATTTCGAATCGGGCCTAAAAAATTCAATTTGAGTCAATTTATTTTCAATTTTTACTTTTAGGAGTTGTGACATTGTTCTCTAATATTCTAAATTTTCATCTTGGCCCAATTATACCTAGAATGACTTAATTTTGCAAAAGGACTTTAATTAAATTTTGCATTATTTTCAGCAGCAAGAAATGAAGTTAAATTTGACATGCGATGAATTTCGACTAAGTATAGAGGAGGTGTGTCGAAAATTGTGAGGGGATTTGGACTTAAAGAAATATTTTTCTAGGGACTAAATTACAAATATTTAAAATCTCAGGGACTAGAGTGCAAATACCTAACTCTTGAGGGATTATTTTGCGAATAATAAAAAGAAGAGTTAGTGGAGAAATTAGAATAGAGAAGGGAAGATGGAGAAGAGGAGATGGAGAAGAGAAGATGGAGAAGAATGGATGGAGAAGAGAAGATAAAAATAGAGAAGGGAAGATGAAGATGAAGAAGAGTTAGTGGAGAAATTAGAATGTGAGATAGAGATGGAGAAGGGAAGATAAAGATGAAGAAGACTTAGTGGAGAAATTAGAATGGGAGATAGAGATGGAAAAGGGAAGATGAAAATGAAGAAGAGTTAGTGGAGAAATTAGAATGGGAGATAGAGTTAGTGGAAAAATTAGAACATGAGATAGATGAGTGGATTATAAAAGGAGGAATAAGTGAGCTTGGGAGGAGGATTTTTTGGAGAGAAAATTTTAGATGTTTGAGAGGATTTTGGGAGATTGAAGAAAAATTTGAAAGAAAGAAAATACAAAAAGAGAGAGAGAATTTTGAAGATGATGGGAGTTTAAAGCTAGGGAGTTATCATCACCAATTCCTTCATCGATCAACATAAATCAAGAGTTCATCCCCGTCGTTCAAGCTATAATTTTCCGGCAATAAATTGCAGCTAAGTGTTTCTATTTATTTATTTATGGTTTAAGTCGCAAATCGACACAATTTGTCTACATTGCCCACTTCCATTTCCCAATATTTTATGTCAGGAGAAGGACATCTCTACGTCAACGGCAAAATCTCGAGAGGGTGCGAAATTGACCCAGACAAGCTCCAAAGTGACCATCAAATTTTCAGTCAACCCGGCGATGAATTTTAGTTCAAATTGTTGAATCAATTTGTTGTATTTTATTTTAAAGAATTCAAACCCCAGAATGGAGAGGGCAAAGCCCATCCATTGGAGGTCTTTATTTCCTGCAATTTAATTTCTGCTCCTTAAACCCTAAAAGAGATGGCCAAGCTAAGGCTGAGCCGTCCATTGGAGGTCTTTATTTCCTGCAATTTAAATTCTTGCAATTTAATTTCTGCATCTTAAACCCCAAAAGAGAGGGCCAAGCTAAGGCTGGGCCGTCCATTGGAGGTCTTTATCTACTGCAAATTTAAATTCCTGCAATTTAATTTCTGCACCATTAAATCCTAAAGGGAAGAGTCAAGCCAATGCTATACCGCCCATTGAAGGTTTTTACTTATTGTCATTTAAATTCCTGCAATTTAATTTCCGCACCATTAAATCCCAAAGGGAAGAGCCAAGCCAATGCTAGGCCGCCCATTGGAGGTTTTTACATACTGTCATTTAAATTCATGCAATTTAATTTCCGCACCATTAAATCTTAAAGGGAAGAGCCGAGCCAATGCTAGGCCGCCCATTGGAGGTTTTTACATATTGTCATTTAAATTCTTGCAATTTAATTTCTGCACCTTAAACCCTAAAGGGAAGAGCCAAGCCAATGCTAGGCCGCCCATTGGAGGTTTTTTACATACTGTCATTTAAATTCCTGTAATTTAATTTCCGCACCATTAAACCCCAAAGGGGAGAGCCAAGCCAATGCTAGGCCATCCATTGGAGGTCTTTATTTATCACAATTAAACCCCAGAATGGGAATGCCGACCCATCCACTAGTGATCCTTTATTTTCTGCAATTTAATTTCTATACCATCAAACCCCACGATGGGTAGGCTGAGCCAAGGCCGAGTCCCCCGTTGGAGGTCCTTCATTTAATGCAATTTAATTTTCTGCAATTTAATTTTAGTACCATTAAATCCCACGATGGGTAGGCCGAATTAAGGCCGAGTCCCCCGTTGGAGGTCCTTTATTTAATGCAATTTAATTTCCTGTAATTTAATTTCAGTACTATCAAACCCCACGATGGGTAGGCCGAGCCAAGGCCGAGTCCCCCGTTTGAGGTTCTTTATTTAATGCAATTTTAATTTCCTGCAATTTAATTTCAGTACCATCAAACCTCACGATGGGTAGGCCGAACCAAGGCCGAGTCCCCCGTTGAAGGTCCTTTATTTAATGCAATTTAATTTCAGTACCATTAAACCCCATGATGGGTAGGCCGAGCCAAGGCCGAGTCCCCCGTTGGAGGTTCTTTATTTAATGCAATTTAATTTCCTGCAATTTAATTTTAGTACCATCAAACCCCACGATGGGTAAGCCGAACCAAGGCCGAGTCTCCTGTTGGAGGTCATTTATTTAATACAATTTAATTTCAGTACCATTAAACCCCACGATGGGTAAGTCGAATCAAGGCCGAGTCCCCCGTTGGAGGTCCTTTATTTAATGCAATTTAATTTCCTGCAATTTAATTTCAGTACTATCAAACCCCACGATGGGTAGGCTAAGCCAAGGCCGAGTCCCCCGTTGGAGGTCCTTTATTTTTTGCAATTTAATTTTCTGTAATTTAATTGCTGTACCATTAAACCCCAGAATGAGTAGGCCGAACCACCTGCTGGAGGTCGCAACACTGCACAGAAATCGTTAGTTCACGCCCTCTTGCGACTTCAGAGAATTTTAATGATTTGAAAATACCAAAAAATGTCATTCATGTGCATTTCACATAGCATAGCTCATGCGTATTTTGCCATGCTGCATTCGTATCTGTATTGTCATTGATTCATGCGTATTCATCTAAAAAATTCAAAAGAAAAAATCTCAAAAATTAGGAAACGGACCATTTCGACTGGCCAATTCTATTTTTGACGGATTTCCTTCCTGATCTTTTCAAAATGACGATTTTGCCTCTTATGGGTAAATTGTCTCAGAAAATTCTGAAAAATTCAGAAAAATCTCAAAAATTAGGAAATAGGCCATTTTGACTGGTCAATCCTATTTTTGATGAATTTCCTTCTCGATCTTTCCAAAATTACGATTTTGCCCCTTATGGGCAAATCATCTCCAAAAATTCAGAAAAATTCTGAAAAATCTCAAAGATCGGGAAACGGGTCATTTTGACTGGCCAATCCTATTTTTGATGAATTTCTTTCCCAATTTTTTCAAAATGACGATTTTGCCCCTTATGGGCAAATTATCTCGAAAAATTCTGAAAAATTCAGAAAAACCTCAAGAACTAGGAAACAGGCCATTTCGATTGGTCAATTCTATTTTTGATGATTTGACTTCCTGATATTTTCAAAATGACGATTTTGCCCCTGATGGGCAAATTGTCTCGAAAGATCCCAGAAAATTCTCAAAAATTTCAAAAATTAGGAAACAGGCCATTTCGACTGGTCAATCCTATTTTTGGATGATTTCTCTTCCTAGTCTTTTCAAAATGACGATTTTGCCCCTTATGGGCAAATTGTCTCGAAAATTTTCGGAAAATTCTCAGAAATTATGGAAAGTAAGGAATGACCACACTCAACTGGTCTGACCCCTTTTCACTTTTCGATCCTTGAAAAATGACCATTTTACCCTTCTGGTCAGTCTAATCCAAATCTTTCCGAGTCACTCCAAATGATTTTTCATGAAATTGGTACCGAAAGGGCGTTAGAGTAATCTAACGTAACCAAGTTCCCGAACCCATAATCTCTGGTTCGCAGGAATAAAGTATTTCTCCCAATACTTTATTTGGGTGTCTAATCAGTCTACCATAAAATGATTAGTGGCGACTCCAAATCTAAAAATCATTCGAATAAAAACATTAAAGTTGCGATTTGGTAGGGCTTGGGAGGGCCCGCGTTAGGTTAGTTAATTTAATTAATCTAATAATCCGTTCACCCGTTCACCTGAAAAAAATTTTCTTTCGGGTCGCGACACTCAGTAAATACTAACAAAATTACCGATTTACGAGGCTAAAAAATATTTATAGATTACAGACTGTCACTGTCCTTCATCTGGCATTTCCTAGACAACATTTCGTTGGTTATACAGATGGTGTTAAGGGATATAGATTGTGGTGTTCTGACCCTCAATCGCCAAAGTTTATAATCAGTAGAGATGTTATTTTTGATGAAAATTCTATACTTGATCAGAGAAAAATTGTTGAGTCTACAGATATTCAAAAAGAGAATGCAACGAAAGAGGTGGATTTTAGTGCAGAGCATCCACGGAGAACCTCTGAAAATGTTCTTAGTCAGTCAGAAAGTGACAGTGAGCAACAAAACTCAAATTTAATTAAAGATGAAGTAGAATAAGTTGAACAACCTTAGACTTTGGCTGGAGGGAGAGCTAAAAGGCAAATTAAGCTTCCCCAGAGGTATGGTTTCGCTGATTTAATAGCATATGCTCTTACAGTTGCTGAAGAGTTTGATATTGAAGAACCTTCTATATTTCGTGAAGCTACTATTTGTTCTAAATCTGAGAAGTGGCTTGTTGCGATAAATGAAAAGATAAAGTCTCTTCATAAGAGCCAAACTTGGGATCTTGTGAAATTGCCTAAGGGCAAAAGAGCTGTTGGCTGCAATTGGATTTTTAAAAGAAAAGAAGGAATTTCAGGGGTTGAAAATGAAAGATTCAAAGCATGTTTGATAGCAAATGGTTTTAGTCAGAAGGAGGGGATAGACTTCGATGAAGTATTTTCTCCGGTTGTGAAACATAGTTCCATTCATGTGTTGCTCGCGTTAGTGGCCCTTTATGATTTAGAACTTGAGCAACTCGATGTTAAGACCGCTTTTCTACATGGCGAGTTTGATGAGACGACTTATATGTCTCAACCCGAGAGATTCGTTATTGAGGATAAAGAAGATCACGTTTGTAGGTTGAAGCGCTCCTTGTACGGTCTCAAGCAATCTCTATGGTAATGGTACAAGAGATTTGATAGTTTTATGTTAAGTCATGGCGACTCACGAAGTGCGCATGACAGTTGTGTGTACTATAAGAAGTTGCGTAATGGTTCTTTTGTTTATTTGCTATTGTATGTGGATGACATGCTTATTGCAGTGAAGGACATGTCAAAGATACAATTGCTATAGAGGCAACTTAGTAGAGAATTTGAGATGAAGGATCTTGGACCTGCCAAGAAAATTCTAGGCATGGAAATTCGCAGAGATAGACAGGCTGGGAAGCTATACCTTTTGCAGAAAGGGTATATTGAGAAAGTGCTTGAACGTTTCGGCATGAAGAATGCTAAATCGGTAAGTACTCCCTTAGCGTCCCACTTTAGGCTTTTTACTTCTTTATCACCTAAAACCAAAGAAGAGGAAGAGGAGATGTGTCGACTTTCATATTCTATTGCCATTGGTAGTCTTATGTACGTTATGGTTTGCACTCGTCTAAACATTTCTCAAGCAGTTAGTGTTGTAAGCAGATATATGGCATATCCAGGCAAAGCTTACTGGCAAGCAATGAAATGGATTCTTCGGTATATCCGGGGTACCTATGATGTTGGTTTGGTCTTTGATAAAGATTGTGATATAGGGCATTTAATTGTTGGTTTCGTTGATTCTAACTATGCAGGTGATCTCGATAAAAGAAGATCTTTGACAGGTTATGTCTTTACACTTGGTGGTTCCGTAGTTAGTTAGAGAGCAACTTCACAGGATACGATTGCTTTATCTACCACCGAAGCAGAGTACAGGGCCGCGACAGAAGCAGCAAAGGAAGCTCTTTGGTTGAAACGTTTGGTTACAGAACTTGGGGTGAAGCAAGAAGGAGCCTCCGTCATCTTTTGCGATAACCAAAGTGCAATTAAGTTGACCAAGAACGCAATGTATCACGAGAGAACAAAACATATAGACATTTGTTATCACTTTGTGCGTGATGAGGTTGCTAAGGGTACAGTTACAATGAAGAAAGTGCCTACGACGGATAATCCGGCAGATATGTTGACAAAACCAGTTTCTTTGACCAAGTTCAAGCATTGTTTGGACTTGATTGGTATTTTCACCATTTGAGTTACTTATGCGGAGTCGGTGGCGTTTCATCCCTTATTTCCTACATTGAGTACGCTCACGTAGGCTTAGGGATGTGCGTTATCGATTCTGCCGTTTAGCGAGTGGCCTTGTGTGGTCACTCTTGGTGGTGAGGGAGAAAGGTCTTGTGACATTTGGTAAAACGTTCTTTTGGAGATTTCAAGTCAAGGTAGAGATTTGTTATATTTTGACTTCCAAATTAGTAATAAGGTTATTTTGGACCATCTACTTTTGTTTTAGGGTTTTCTAGAATGAGCTATAAAAGAAATCTGTTGCATATTTTATTGTAACGCTTCCTTTCACTTTTGCCTGAAACCCTTTGTTTTTTCACATCTTCTCATTAGATCTTTTGATCTTTGATTGTATGCTTGTACTCATTATTGAAGATAGTAAAACCCGTCTCTCTCCCCATGGTTTTTCCCGTTTTGGGTTTTCCACGTATATTGTGTCTCGTACGTTTTTATTTTACTTTCGTCGTTTGCTATTTTGCGCTTGAATTTACGCATCTCTTGACATTTTCCGCGACAATTCGCATTACTGATGGACATGATATTGTGCCTCATTTGCCTCTGTACTATTCTCGGTTCCCACAGAAAACTCACCATCACTTTCCTAGAGAGGTAGGCTGTCATCTTGACGGAATATCATGTAAATTATAGGGAATTGTCGCTGACTGAATTTGACATCTGCTTTGCATTTCTTTCAACCTATCTTACTGATGGTCTCATTTATTCCAACAATGTGTGTACTTTCTCTTTTTGCCGCGTATATAATATAACTGTCTTGTTTGTCTCTTCTTAGTAACGCAGGGTCGTTCGTAGTACTTATATGATTTTTCAGAAACATTTGATTACTCTCATTGCTGCAAGAGCCATCATGAGCGTTGTCATGCCGATTCCGAAATTTAAGACGTGCAATAATGTTGGATATATACTCTCTCTCTCTCTCTCTCTCTCTCATGGTTGATAACCTAGCCTTAAGCTTTGTGAAATTATACACATTTTAATTATTGGATATCTGCTAATGCTTATAATTATTTGGCGACTGTCGCGACCTAAAATTCATTTTTTAGGTTAATGGATTACCAAATTAATTGATTAAATTAATTAACCTAGTTCGAGCTCTCCCAAGCCCTACCGAATCGCGACTTTGGTTTTTTTTTGTTCAAATGGTTTTAAAATTTGGAGTCGCCACTAATCGTTCTTGGTAGGTCGATTAGAAACCTAAATAAATTAGCGGGAGAACTAATTTATTTCTGCGAACCAGAGAAAATGAGTTCGGGGACTTGGTTACGTTAGATTACTCTAACGCCCTTTCGGTACCAATTTCATGAAAAATCATTTGGGGTGATTGAGAAAAGTTTGGATCAAACTGATCATAAGGGTAAAATGGTCATTTTTCAAGGATCGGGAGATGAAAGCGAGTCAAACCTATTGAATGTGGTCATTTCTTATTTCCCACAATTTCTGAAAATTTTTCGAAATTTTTCGAGACAATTTGCCCACAAGGGGGGCAAAATTGTCATTTTGAAAATACAAAAGAAAAAACATCCAAAAATAAGATTGGCCAGTCGAAATGGCCCGTTTCCTGATTCTTGAGATTTTTCTGAGTTTTCTGAAATTTTTCAAGATAATTTGCCTATGAGGGGCAAAATCGTCATTTTAAAAATATCAGGACGAAAAATCATCAAAAATAGGATTGGCCAGTCGAAATGGCCCGTTTCCTAATTCTTGAGGTTTTTATGATTTTTCTGAAATTTTTCAAGACAATTTGCCTATGAGAGGAAAAATCGTCATTTTGAAAATATCAGGACGGAAAATCATCAAAAATAGGATTGACCAGTCGAAATGATCCGTTTCCTAATTCTTGAGGTTTTTATGATTTTTCTGAAATGAATACGCGTGAATCAACGACAATATGAATGCATATGCGACATGGCAAAATGGGCATGATCTACACTATGTGAAATGCACATGAATGATATTTTTTGGTATTTTCGAAGTGTTAAAATTCCCTAAAGCCGCAAGAGGGAGTGTGTTAACAACTTCTATGCAATGTTACAGCCTACTCATTTTGGGGTCCGATGATTCAAAAATTACACGGCAGGAAGTTAATGACAGTAAATAAAGACCTCCAATGGGCGGCCTAGCATTGGCTTGGCTCTTCCCTTTGGGGTTTAATGGTACTGGAATTAAATTACATGAAGTAAAAACCTCCAATGGGCGGCCTAGCATTGGCTTGGCTCTTCCCTTTGGGATTTAATGGTACACTGAAATTTAAATGACAGTAAGTAAAAACCTCCAATGGGTGGCCTAGCATTGGCTTGGCTCTTCCCTTTGGGGTTTAAGATGCAGGAATTTAAATGACAGTAAGTAAAAACCTCCAATGGGCGGCCTAGCATTGGCTTGGCTCTTCCCTTTGGGGTTTGAGATGCAGGAATTTAAATTGCAGAAAATAAATGCGGATGGGCTTTGCCCTCTCCATTCTGGGGTTTGAATTTCTTAAAATAGATACAATGAATTGATTCGACAATTCTAATCAAAATCCTTCGACGGGTCGGCTGAGAATTTGGTGGACACCTTGGAACTTGTTTAGGCCAACTTTACACCTCCATGGATTTTACCGTTGATATAGGGTAATCCTTCGCCTGACACAAAATATAGGGAAAGAGAGGAGAGTAGAAAATTTGAGCTAGTTTATACTCAAAAAATCAGAGAGAGTAGAGGGACACTTAGCTTCAAATCTGAGATGAATTCTTGATTTATGTTGACCGATGAAGAAATTGGTGATGATAACCCCCTAGCTTTAAACTCCCATCATCTTCAAAACTCTCTCTCTCTTTTTGGTATTTTCTTTCTCTCAAATTTTTCTTCAATCTCCAAAAACCCTTTCAAGCATCCAAAATTTTCTCTCCCAAAAAATTCCTCTCTTTCAAGCTTTCTTCTTCCTCCTTTTATAGCCCACTCATTTACCTACCATTCTAATTTCTCCATTAACTCCATCTTCCATTCTAATTTTTCCACTAACTCTTCTTCATCTTCATCTTCCCTTCTTCATCTCTATCTCACATTCTAATTTCTCCACCTATTCTTCTCCATCTCCATCTTCTCTTCTCCATATATATCTCCCATTCTAATTTCTCCACTTACTCTTCTTTTTCTCCATCTTCCCTTCTCTTATCTTATTTTCTCCATCCATTCTTCTCCATCTCCTCTTCTCTATCTTCCCTTCTCTTATCTTATTTTCTCCATCTATTCTTCTTCATCTCCTATTCTCCATCTTCTCTTCTCCATCTCCTCTTCTCCATCTTCCTTTCTCCATTCTAATTTCTCCACTAACTCTTTTTTTTTGTTATTTGCAAAATAATCCCTTAAGAGTTAGGTATTTACACTCTAGTCCTTGAGATTTTGAGTATTTGCAATTTAGTCCCTGAAAAAATATTTCTTTAAGTCCAAATCTTCTCAAAATTTTCAACACACCTCTCCTATGCTTAGTCGAAATTCATCGCATATCAAATTTAAACTCATTTCTTGCCGCAAAATTTAATTAAAGCCCTTTTGCAAAATTGAGTCATTCTAAGTATAATTGGGCCAAGATGAAAATTTAGAATATTAGAGAATAATGTCACAACTCCTAAAAGTGAAAAATGAAAATAAATTGACTCAAATTGAATTTTTTAGGCTCGATTCGAGATTATGCTCGTGAAGAAATACACGACCTCGAATTGGATTTTTTTTTTTTAAATTTGTGATGGTCAACATGAAAAGGGATTTAAGAGAAAAAATATTAACTATTTTTACGTATTTTTGTAGCCTCAAATGCTATTATTTATTAAATATTTTTCTAATTTCTAAAAATATTTTTTAAAAAATGCAAAAAATATTAAAAATTATTTTTTGGTCAAAATTGGTTCCCTAGGCTTAGCCAAGGTCCCCAAAGTTGATTTTGTAATTTTTTCATTTTTTGTTGATTTTCTATGAATTTTCGAAAATAAAAATACTGAAAATATGGAAAATCATTTTTTGGTCAAAATTGGTTCTCTAGGCTTAACCAAGGTCCCCAAAGTTGATTTTTTAATTTTATGAATTTTTATGGATTTTCTATTAATTTTAAAGAGAAAATGTGATTAAAAATCAGGTGTCAACAGCGACTAGCTCAAAGATAGCCATGAATAAACATATTGATGTGAGATAATGTAAAAATGATTTGATTCCACCTGCTTCTCTGGTGACTAATTATAATCTTTTCTATGTCACTGTTTAACTGTAATTGGAATGCTCCCCTTGTTGCAGGTTTGGCTGTATAATATAGGATTTGGTAGTCTAGTTTATCAGGTTGAGAAAGTTTGTGATGACTCTGGAGAGGATCCATCATGCAGCAGTTTCAGTTGTAGCTACTTGTTCAAGCAATTAGTTTGTGGATCTGTCATGCTTGATGCAATAAGTCATGGGATAGACCAGTTTGTTCTAGAGAATGTCGGTCCTCTGTTACCAAGAATATGTCTGACGAGAGTGCCTCTCTGCAGATCGGTAACTGGCAACAGCATCATGAACCATTTAGTCTACTATGGCGTGGGATTGATCGCTGAGACATGGATATCATGCAAAATCGTCAAGGACACTCAATTGAAGGAATATGGAGGTGAAGATGGCAAAGGAAATCTTATGCTTTCGAGGAATCCTTCTGCATCTGCATTGAGTCTGCCTTCAGACTACGATGCCAAGAGCAACTTCAGTTAAAATGCTCCTGGGTCAGCCCCTGGTTTCTCAAAGATCAGCAGGGACCTCTGTAACGGTGGTCATGCATTCAATCGATGTGTTGTAATTATCCATCACAATAAGAGCTCTGCTCAAATTCACTATGAATGTAAATAGCACACTGTTGAATGTATCACACTTGTAAATACGACTCCGTGATTTCTACTGAATGAATGCGTTCGCAACTTGTGGTGGTTGTGACTATGAGACTTGCATGGTTATTTTTATGAGGTGAAACAAAGAGTGCCTTGGGAGATCACTTCTCAGAGTTGTAAGTTTTTACCCTCCTTTTTCTGATATACCAGAATTAGTCTCTGTGGAAACCTGAAAGACTAAATTTCCTTCATCATTTCAAATGATATATTGCTAATTATGACCATTCAAAACACATTGTGTAAGAGACCGTCAAAGTCTTTGACACCATATGATACGTTAGAGTTTGTACATAACGGTAAAAGCCAGAGTACAACACCAAGGTGTTGGGAAAGATATATTTAGTCAAATTTATATCTTTCTTTACTTTGTGAGCTGGTTGTGGATTCTACACATTAACTGAGTTAGCCACAGCTTACCTACACATAAAGATCCCATCCCCTTTCTTGTCAACGAGAGAAAAAGCTCCGGTTGTCATATAGGACTTTTGTGGGCAACCTCAAGATCTATCAAACTACCCTCAGTGAGCTGTATCAAAATAGAGATATAGACCGGCTTCGCATTATTTGGTGGTGCCCCTTTGGTCAACTCTGCTCTCGGAACCATTCTGGACACAAGAATCGGCGGCAATGCAGAAGACATGGACTGTCAGATGAAGTCATTCAGATCAAACACGTACTAGAAGCCACCGAAGAGGAGCTTTCTTCGTTTTATGGGGAAGCTTATAAGACGAAACCTTATTTTCGAAGTGTGCCAATTTCCATGGGTTTTGGCAATGGCATAAAAAGACATGTAGTTACAGAAGGATGGCATGAAGCTGTAAGCATATATTTTGTTCTACCTGGATCGTGGTCTCTGCTGGGCATAATTTCTGGCAGTACAAGCAGTATGGTTGCCAATAATGTCGAGGTCAGAAAGGGATTATATAGGCAAAAATAGTTGAAAAATTAAGATGCATGTCGATCATCCATCATCACAGCTTTGAGTTGCTGATAAAAAATTTATTCGCATACTGGAAAGTGAGTCTCATTCAGCAAATTTTCTCCATGACAAATGTTTGATGAAACAAATCTGTCATTTCGAGGTACAAAAGGCAAATCAAAGAGGATCAATCTACAAATTTGTTTGGTTATAGAGGAGTGTTCACTTATTCAACTCCCGCAAATACATAAGACAACTGGCGATTCCTCTTCCTTGTTCAACTAGGAGCCCTACCGGTGACCCTCTGAGCAATCCACCCAAGGCCATCAAAAAGCCCTTTGCCAGTTTTAAGGTTGGATGTCTATGGCTTGAAATACTGCTGGAGAAGTCGCCCACTGCCGCCGGAGAGGCGATTGAGCGTGGCAAAGAGTGGGTGGCTTGAGCAATGTATAATAAAAACCCTATTTGACTCTATCCCACCCGTTCCCCTAGGATTATTTTATCCTCCTTATATCCCCTTTATTCTGTAGTGAACAACTGCCATGAGTTTTCTTCAGACAGCCAAATGCAGCCAAAGCTCCATTCCTAGGATAGCCAAAAGGTTAATGAGAGAGCTTTTGTCCCCAATTAAAGCCTACACATTTGAATATGTCCTTCATTGTTAAGGTGTAACAAATTTAACATTTAGAGGACATGGATATCGGTTTCAAATTTGAAGTACTACCCAACAAGTTCTAAGTATCTCACATAAAAAACTAATGTGTAAATTGACAAAATTAATGCACTTGAATGTAGTACAATTGGCATCAATTTGACCTTTTCTATTACATCAGAAACGTAATTCACCAACCAAAACCATCAAAAGAGAATGTATCTAAAGCAAATCGAGCTCATGAAACAGACGGAAAGAATCCATGATCCCATTTCATGAGTAGTTTACAACCATCTATCTTAAGCTAGAAAGTGGTTGCAAAAAAGAGCTAGTAACTAACTATACAAGGGTCCAAGTTTCAAGTCGACTTGCCAAATTGTGATCAACACAATTCCAAGAATGACAATAATGATTCTTTGTTGAAATGACATAGGTCATTAAGCAATTTGCTTAAGTTTTAAAGCTTCCTTGACAACACATCTGATTGTAAATGCTGGACCTTTCAAGAATCGCACGCACTTCTTATTTGAAATTGCACTCCTCGACAGAGCATGTCTTCTTAAATTTTTTGAGAAATGGTCGATTCTCCTAAGAAATGCCAGACATCACATCATTTAAATCTCTTCAAGTTGAAACAGTCAAACCTTACACATGTTATACCCTCTCTGCAAAGCAGGATGGCAAGGCCTTCAATCAACAATTCTTGCAGAGATTCTGGTAGTTTGCCATAAGCAAAATCCACATTATTGGTATAATCTAGTGCAGTTGACTTCAACTTCTTCAAATGAGTCAGATCAAGGAAAAATCTCTCTTTTTCAAGATCAAAGAGCTCCAAAAGTCGTAAATTTAAATCTCTGTTATTGCAAGGTTCTCCATTCTTAGTTTGGACAGTCTCTTCAAATTTGAGAGATCCATCATTGTTCTCATCCACCTGCAAGATTCAACAGATAAACTCGAGGGAAGCCTTGTGAGGCTAATTAGCACACCGAAGTTCTAGTGTTTTGAGTTGAGAATGCTCATCAATATCTGTTGATAAAATGGTTACAACAACAGACAGCAAGGTCAAAGACTCCAATTTATTTAATCTCAAAATGCACCTTGGCATAGGATCTTCCGTGACAATTGTCAATGGGGTAAGCATCCGGTCGAATGGCTAAATACAAATCATTTAAATTTGTTAGGTTTGAAAAATCTGGAAATGTTGTCATGTTCGTATCAATGTGTAAACTGACATGGACTTTCAAGAAGCCTTGGTACTTAGCATGTTTCATTCAGTGTCAAGTTCAACATTCTCAAAGATGAATAATTGCAAATGTCATTCATAATTTCCATTGCAAACTTTCACCATGTACTGCATTTGTTTCTTCAAGCTTTTATTGCAGCCATAAGGCATTAGGTATCTTTCCAATGGAACGATTATCCACCCTCATTACTACTTTCAAACTTTTCAAGTTTCCCATTGAGTCAAGTAGCTCTTTAATGAGACATGAAACTCAAGTACCTCTTTAATGAGACATGAAACTCAAGTACCTATTGCAGATTGCCAATCTAAGTCCGGAAACCTCTGTATACATCAACATTCTTTCAAAGACAAGTAATTCGAGATTTTGTAAGAGCTCAAATTGACAGGTGAAGTTATGTAATTACGTTGCTTATGAAAGATAGCCTAGATGACCATTGGAAGAAAATATCTTCAATGATGGACAACGCAAAGCACAAAGAAATTTGAGATCCTTCAGAGCTTGATATTCGGCATTGAAGAATACAATAATGCCTGAATATCATTGATATTCCCTTTATATTTCCCATGAGCGCATTCAATTGTTTCTTCTGGTCATCATAAAAAAGGAAGGGAACTCTTTTAGTAGATAGCCTATCTTTAATTGTCTTGATCCCTTCATCAACATTACTTTTTTCAGTCAATTTCCGTTTATGTACATAGGAGATGAGTTGATTCTGCACGTACTAAATACCTTGAGCTCTGAAGTACTACGATTGTCAGAAAGAAAGCGACGGTGCTAAAAAACATGAGAAAACTGATCGTAGATAATTTTGGTGAGAGTCAACTTTACACCACCTCCCATTCCCCGAATTCCAACAGTCAGTGTTTCCCTTGTCGTGAGTGTCTGTCATACGCATGAGTAAGTCTATATTGAACACCATTTTTACATGGAGAGGTCCATGAACAGGCTTTGGTGGGCGCAACTAAGAGCACCATGAACACCCCTTTAAGCACACATTTTTCTTCCAATCCAGACAAGCCCTTCCAGTGTTTCCTCCTAAAGCAAGTTCTATTGCATGTCGATGGAGAGAACAAACATGCAGATGAAGTGCGATATTCATTCTTATGGCCCCACAATGAACAATCAGTTTAGATTAAATAGCCCTTTTACCCCCGAAAACCTTACAATTGCATAATGAATCCCTCTGCCCTGCTCTGATGATTTCTCTGGAGAAATGAGCCATACATCCAGCTGAAACATCACGTCAAGTCGAACAGATTTTACAATTTCATCAATAGCCATCGCCTTCCCTAACTAATGTCCAGGTTTCTGTCTCTCAAACAGATGGCACAGTTTACCACCCAGGATTGTGAAAGGGAACTTAGTCGACATGTCGTCTTCATCATTTTTCTTTATCCGGTCTTCATTTGTACAGCTGCCCAATTAGCCACAGCTCCCTGCACAGAAAAATTTCTGTAAGTTTCACGAACTCTAATTCCTCTCGGCAACATTAGAAACCAACTAGTCGGTCGTTTGAGATGTCTCCCTAGCACTTCTTGTCAATCTTAAAACCTAAATGAGTCCTCTAGTATAGCTTGAGGTGAAAGGAAGGGCTTCTTTACAGATAATCACCCAGGCAAAACCATTTCTAGAAGATGTAGGCGATAATGGAGATCATAAAAGAGTCCATTTACAGTATTTCTGAGCCCAATGATACTTACCGCATGTCCTACGCACCAGTAGTACTGAAATATTAGCCTATGAGATAATTTGTGATACCTCGGAAAAGCTAAGCAGCACCTCTCTCCTGTCACAGATGGGAAGTTTTAGTGCACTGACTATTGATGCCGCTACCCAAGTGAAATTCCTCTTTCTTCATTATAATAACTTCTCCATGACATTTGCAAATCCTGGCAAGGAGCACACCTTTCCTGGAAAATAAACATAAGCATATCAATACAGAGTGTCTGTCTTCTTCACAGTTGCAACAATGAGTTGATTATGCCATAAAGTTCCAGGACGAGAGCCATAGTTATATGACCTTCCAGGACACATTCCATCTAATTGTTTACAGCATAATGAAGTTATCTCCAATGCGAAGCGAGGTTATCAACTTCGAAAAATGTGAAGCAGCAAATCGACAAGGATCTCTAATAATTTCAATGTAATCGACAGCATACCTCCAGCTGGGAAACATAAAAACAAGCAGAAACCATCCAAAGAAAATATACCTAAAAAAGCCAACCCATGCTAGGAAAAGAGAAGGAATATTTGTACATAATTAAGAACCCTCCGCTTGCACGGAGGTATCATAATTTCAATACCTTCATCAGATTTTCAGTCATCAACTCGAGAAAAGATAACTAAAAAGTGCACGTGAAACTTCTTTGTTATATCTGTGAAAGTACTTGATTGCAGAAAAGGGAAATCACTCTTCAAATAAAATAAGTTACCTCAATTTGTGCCCGTGGATGAAGAAGCATTCAACAGAACGTGCACTTATTCCTCGTCTTCTCCCTCAGATTCATATTCAGATTTGTCGTCTTCTCCCTCAGATTCAAATTTAGATAAATCTTCTCCCTCGTGTTCAGATTCAGATCCACCGTCTCCTCTTCTCCATTTGACATCTTCTCCCTCAGATTCAGATTCGCCGTCTTCTCTCTCCCAATTGACATCTTTTCCCACGACCTTGACTGACTTCTCCAAGAGAAGCAAAGAAATTGCCTCCAAATTTAAATTTCTGCAACCATTTATTTCAACCTTTCGCAGTCGCTTCAAGCATGACAGATTAGGCAACTCCTGTAAAGATTTACAGACAGAAATCCTCAACACTTTCAAAGATTGTGGTAGGTCGCCTCGAATCTCAGCCAAATCGTCACATTTACGTATGGAAACAAGTCGCAGCGCCATGGAGCTCGACAGATTAGGCAACTCCCGTAAAGATTCACAGACAGAAATCCTCAGTACTTTCAAAGATTGGGGTAGGTCGCCTTGAATCTCAACCAAATCGTCACATCCACGTATGGAAACAACTCGCAGCGCCATGGAGCTCGACAGATAAGGCAACTTCCGTAGAGATCCACAGGAATCAATCTCCAATTTTTTCAATGATTGTGGTAGCTGGCCTTGAATCTCAACCAGATTATAACAGTTACACACTTGAAGCCACCTTAGATCGTTTAAAGTGCTTAAATCAGGTAGTATCTCCACCTGTCCAAGGCCACAAATCAGCAAATATTTTAGTTTCTCCCAAAAATTCACCTGACTTAGAAATGCCTCGCCCTTTAATCTCCAGCAATGTTGTATGTCAGCATGTCGCAGTTCCTTCAAGCTTGACAGATCTGGCAGCTTCTGTAATGATGGACAAGAATCGATAGTCAATAGTTCCAATGATTGGGGTAGCTTGCCTTCAATCGCAACCAGATTGTCACAAAAACTTACACCAAGATTCGTTAGTTTGTTTGAATTGCTGAGATCAGGCAGTCTCTTCACCTTTCCAAGGCCACGAATCTGCAAATCTTGCAGGTTTTCCCAAAAATTCACCTGACTTCTCTGAGCAGAGTCGAGAATTGCGTCGCCCTTCAATTTTTGGCAATGTGCTATGTCAACCTTTTGCGGTTCCTTCAAACTTGACGGATCGGGCAACTTTAGTAATGATCCACAGGAAGAAATCCACAATTTTTCCAATGATTGTGGTAGCTCGCCTTGAATCTCAACCAGATTACGACAACCACTTACTCGAAGCCACCTCAGATCGTTTAAAGTGCTTAGATCAGGTAGTATCTCCACCTGTTGAAGAGATGTAAGCTCCAAATTTTGTAGGTTCTCCAAACAACCAAGGCCTTGAATCTTCGTAATTGCAGCGTCCGAAATTTGGAGACATGACAGTTTTTTAAAATTGGATATATCCTCCATCGAGTGAAGTGAATTGCAACGTCCCAAACTTAAGAGGGATAAACTTGAGGGAAGCGTGGGGAGGCAACCGAGATTACGGCAGTAGAGGTGAAGCGACTTGAGTTGAGGAGGGAGGCTGAGGTCTGCCGGTGAGGTGGTCACAAAATCACATCTCAGGAAAAGAGACTCCAGCTTGCTTAAGTTCCCAATCCACTGTGGCATCAGATATTCCACAACCCCATCAGTATCGCGAGGGTGAAACAACAGAGTCAACTCCTTCAAATTACCGAGGTTTGAGAGATCTGGAAACGCGTCCATGAACAAGTAACCCAGTTTTAATTTGATAAGACATTCGGGAAGAAGCCTCGGTACTACATGTATTTCCATCAGCCTCAATTCCAAGATCCTCAGGGATTTATTCTCGTAGATGCAACTGTCAATGTTCCCCTGTAAATTATGCTCATGCGAAGTATCTCGAGAGATATTGCCCGAAGAAAAAGATCCAGAGACTTCTATTTTTTCGAGCTTCTTAATCATCCAAAAGTCATTGGGAATTTTTCTTATTTTACAACCTGTCATGTTCACTACTTTCAAACTTTCCAACTTTCCAATGGAACCTGGTAGTTTTTCAAACTCCGTGAAGGATATGTTCAATTCAATCAGCGATTCCAAATTCCCGAATGTATCCGGAAGCCCCACCAACGATGTGCAGTGCTCCAGAGATAGGTATTCAAGGCTTGCAAGATCTCTACCCAGCTCATCTGGCAACCTCCGAAGATTACAAGAGCTTAGATCTAGGAAAACTAAGCATTTCAATTGACAAATCGACTTATCAAGTTCGATTAATGATTCACATCCCCGTAGGATCAAACGTTCTAAATTTGAATGAGCAGAGAAGTTGGGGGTTCTCTTCAAGCATTTACAATGATTCAAATCTAGAATTTTCAAATTCTTCATCACCTGTAAGCGAAAAATCATGCAAAGATTACATTTGAGTCTACTAAGATGAAATAATAAGTATTGTCTAGCATATAACATACCTTCATGTGGCTCCATCCCTCCCAACCATCCGTAATTTTACTGTTAGATAGATCAAGAAATACCACATCCTCCATGGAAAAATTTGTAAGGTTAAATGTTGGGGGAATATTACGCCAGGAAAGCCATCGTAATTGTGGAAGGAGATCTGAATTCTCATGTGTTGGAGGAACATCTGACCCCGGTTTGCGCCAAAGAAGCCTCCCTTCCACATGAAAATATCCCCACCTATCGTCCACTTCAAGGAACCTTAGATGTAATAGGTTCTCAAAGCCTTCATAGGTAAAACAACACTGATGGTCCAACTTGAGACAAAGAGCTTCAACTTCTTTTTTCCCCTGTCCAAAAGAAAAAAATTTAAAAAGAAAAAAGTTGAAGGTAAACACATTTATTCAAGTGCACCATAGTAAGAGATTGAATTCAGTACTACCATTCCTGTAATACAAAACGTAACTGGTTTTTTTTTAATAAAAGATTTCATAAATATTGGGATATTATATTAGGGCGTGGGGTATTTTACCTTATGCCTCCTTAGCAAATTCAATCCTTCCTTAGTATCCCACACCTTACTTTGCTTCTCTATTTTCATGTCACTCTCTTCACGAACTATTTCTCTTCCGAGGTCTCTCAGTTGGTCATGCATCGACACTTTATTATCCTCGTTAATATTTATCATAGACTTGCTCCGCAAAACTCCCATGGTTTCTTTCGGGAAAAAAATAGATTCATCCCAAAAATGAACCAGAATATCCTTGTCATATCCGATGAAAAGACAAGCTATATCGAGAAATATGCGCTTTTGCCGAAAATCTAGTGCATCATAGCTTATTCTCAGCTTACTCTGAACTTCATCGCGAGGAACACTTCGTAGCATCTTCAATGTGTCATCCCACATTTCTTTTGCAATGTGCCCGAAAAGTGAGCCTATGACCTCAAGAGCTAGTGGAAGACCATTAGCAATTTTTACCGCCATTTCGGATTGGTGAATAAACTCGGGGAAAGGCGAAACACTATTGAAGGCATGTCTGCTGAAAAGTTCGAGAGATTGAACATCATTCATGCCATCAACCTCATAAATATCCTCGTCCTTTACTAGCACCTCAAGAGCCTTTTTGTTTCTAGTAGTAATAATAAGCTTGCTCCCTGGACAAAACCATTTATGCTCAACTGCAGATGCATCCATATGTTTCTTGTCATCCAGATCATCGAGGAGGAGGAGGACTTTTTTGGTACGCAACTGCATTTTGATTGTGCTAATCCCATCACCTATGCTTTTTACAGTCGGCAATTTCGTTTTGGAGATGGCAAAGATGAGTTGATCCTGCAAGAATTCGATGCCCTTGCGTTCTGACTTTTCACGGATGTTGGATAGGAAGCAACAATGCTCGAAATTGTTTGAAAGTTCATTGTAGATCATTTTGGCGACAGTCGTCTTTCCGCTGCCACCCATTCCGTGGACTCCTATAATCTGTGTTGCGCTTGTCCCAGCACCTATCTTTTCCATGATTGCGTCCACATGGTTGTCGACACTGACCAGGCGATCTGGTAACCCCAAATAAGGTTTTTTCAACTCACTGAAAACCTCCCGAGTAACTCTTTCGGCGAACTCACCTTCTTTTCTAGTGCTGGAGATCAAAAGGCAACGAGTTAGAAAACTGTGTTGAACCAAATTATGCTCTGACAAGACCAAATTGAAACTAGACACATATTCGTAATGTCATTTAAAGATTCATTCCATTCTAGATCAATTAGCGTTGGTACAGACAGTTAATGAAGGACTTGAACCGAAGAAAATGTTGTTTAGAATGAAAAAGGACAAAATTGGGCTTGTATCATTATTTAACGTAATTTCTGCGGGAAAACTTCAATAGCATAAAATTCAATTTTAACTAGGCTAACACAAATCTGAAAAAGAAACCGATTGATATGCATCCAGTTTTAGTGATATAAGGCACATCAGATGGAATGCTAAGAGCAATCACCTGTCGGTCTGGTTGTGCAGGTCCCATCCGCTTAGATCCGCGACTGCCTTGAGAGCAGCCCTCCATTGATCTGTGGTCCCTTTGCCATATTTCTTCTCATGTGAAAGGAAGGGGCCTGCATAATCTCCTTTTTGGTGTCGAACCACTGCAGGGGCCACGTCATAAAAAATGGGCATGATCTTGGATCCGAACTTGACCATATGGGCTAACTCCATGAGACACCATACGCTAGAGGCATAACCTTTCGTAAATATAGGTATTGAGATCGCCGACTGGCTAATTGCCTCGACAAGTTTTGGTTCAAACTTTTCCCCTACGCAGATTCTTTCATCGTCCTTGAACGTGTGGATTCCCACTCCCTTGAGCCTAGTGTAAAGGAAGTCGACAAGACCTGATCGTGCATCTGGTCCTCTAAAACTCAAGAATACTTCATAGACATGAGTATCCATTCGTTGACTTTCTGTTGAAGTGTGAGTAAAAGAAGCGCCTCCTGCTGTTCCATCGTTTCCAGCTGCATCCTTAGCTGGTCCCGATGAAGTAGCCATTTCAGGTACTCCCCCTGAAGTGTGAGTAGAAGAAGTGCCTCCTGCTGTTTCATCGTTTGCAGCTGCATCATTAGCTGGTCCCGATGAAGTAGCCATTTCAGGTACTCCTGCTGCACTGTGAGTAGAAGAAGCGCCTCCTGCTGTTCCATCGTTGTTATCTGCGTCCCCTCCATTGTCGCTGGGGAGGCGCTGGGCGGCGAGGGGGAGCTCCTCCCGGAGGGTGAAGGAGAGCTGGCGACGGAGCTTCTTGAGCTCGACGATGGTGGCGGCAACGGAGATCTTGGAGCGGCGGAGGTTCTGCTGCGGCGTTTTGATGCGCTTTCTCGGGGCGATGGACTCTTCCATATGGCGGATGCGTTTGCGCTTCTTGCGGAGGGCGCAGAGGCGCTGGTTGATGAGGCTGAGGACAGGGCTGTTGGTCGCGTCGGATGGAGGAGCGGACGACGCCATCGTTCGGGGTTCAAGGGTTCGGGCGGTGGTGGTGGGACACCGAGAGCGGAGGACTTGGGCGTCTGGAAGAGGAAGAGGAAGAGGAAGAGGAGTGTTGAAGTGTAGGTGAGTAGCTTCTATGGAGGATGAGTAAATAAGGGTAATATCGAGACTTCCGACTCATGCCACTCCAGCTTTCGAGACTTATCTTAATAATATTTGGGTCAAAATTCAGTACTTTATCAGGATGGTCCAAACCGCTTCATTTTTGGAATCCTTTGATCATCATCAATTGGACGTCTATTTTGCTGCGGCCAAATTACTCAAATGCCCTCATGACAGTGAGATAATTCTTTTATTTTTATTTTTATTATGGCAAGTTGGTTGAGCATGTAATTTACGACATAAATTTTGATTGATGAGGCGTGATAAAACGATAGTTTATTTTTAAAACAAGGCTCATCAGCGGTTTCATCAGGTATTTCTTAAAATGATGGGCCACATCCCTTCTCGCGGTCGTGCAATGGTAATTTGCTTGCGGCATTGGTAAAAATTTCTGAAGAGTTGGCACTCCAGTACTTCAATTTTTTTCTTTTGGGTCAAAATTCAGTACTTTATCAGAATGTGGGTAAATTCTTGATAGCATTGGTAATGGACTTATCACTCTAGTAAAATTTAATATAAATTGGTGATTTACTAGTTTACCAGAATGTTGGTAAATTACTGATAGTGATAGTAATTTACTTACTACACTGGTAAAATTCACGAGGAGTTGCAAATTTTCTATTTCATTAGAATGTCCCTAAATTTTGAACAAAAATGGTGATATTGTTCATGCGCTAATTGATCATTTCTATTTTTGGGAAGTATCATTGTAGGGAAGTATCATTGTAATCCAATAATAATGATTTTAATTCCTGATACTGGTGGTAATTAATTTAGTAATTTACTATTTTATTGGAAAGTTGATAAGTTCACTTAGGGTAGTGACAAAATTTTACAGGAGTTGATAATTTACTACTTCATTCAACTACACACAAAATTCTAGTAGTGCTCATAATTCATTAGGGGTACCCGACAAGCAAGTTATTGGTGATATTTTCTTTATCGATAAAATTGAATAATTACCACCAACTTTGAGATTATATCAACAGGGGAATTTTCCACTTTTTTAGTGTCGAATTTTTCCCTGCTCAAGGCATACAAGTTCGAATTTTATACATGAAACAACAATTTACAAGGATCTCGAATAAAGCAACACATGTGCTTTGATGACAGTTGTCTCTTCTCAGATCTCAATAACAAAAATCATTTTTTTTCTAAGTTTAGTTCTGGTGATTTGGCCCTCCACTCTTCTTTTTTAGTTCATATTTAATTACTGATACACATCCTCTAATTTGATGGGCAAACCTAAAATACGAATCTTGCACTTTGGTTGCTATTTGAATTCTTGCGCAAGGTTTTCCTATTACCAAAACATCAACCCACCAATAATTATAGGCATTAGTAGAAATGCATAATTAAAATGAGTAATACATTAGAATGGTACAGAACTTAAGACTAGGTCGTCGACCATTATAGAGAGAGAGAGTTGTTGAAACGTCAATTATTGAGCATATTATTAGCGAGGGTAGTTTAATCTTTTTCATGTTTAGTGAGCTGTAATGCTCACTATATATATTGACATAATCTGTAATTAATAAAATAACAATTCTTCTCCTTTCGTTTATATCAGAGCCATGATGTCGATATCTCTTTCTTCCTCACAATAACTTTATTCCCCATGATCTCCTCAACAGATGTCGATCACCTTCTTCCTCGCTAGTCGTACCATGCATCGGCCAAGTTAACGCCTGGCCCTCACATGACGATAGTAGCGCATCACACGATAGTGCTGGTCGGCGCCTAGGGCTCACATGACTCGCCTAGTTGCACCTTGCGTCTCTCACGACCTTGCCGGTTGTCCCCTGGCTTTCATGCAACACTGCTAGTCCTTTCTCGGTCTTGTCATTTTTTGGTGAATTCAATTGTTGATTGTTGAAGAGAGCAAGTGGTTATATAGTGACTTGCTTTAATCTGATACTGGAAGCTTCCATGCCCTAATAAATCTGTTTGATGTGTCGGCTAGGTCTGGGTTCCTTATTTTTCAGCCTTTAGATTGTGGTTTTTTCAACCAATCTAGTTATGGTCTCTGGATTGATGATGTTTGTGGGTCGTGGCGACTTTATTATGTGGTGATATTTTTTTACCGTGTTGGATTATTAAATTACTGAGGTTAAGTTTGTTGTTTATTATTGAATTATTGCTGGAAACTCTGCTATTGAACCTATTATGAGCATGGATATCGGTATTACTAATATGAAGTTGAGTTTTGTCAAGCTAGATGGGACCAATTGTCCTTTTCGATTATGGCAGTAAAGACATATCTTTTGTCCACCAAACAACAGAGTTGTCTGACTTTACTTCCACCTTTAGATAAAATATATGGAATTAGAAAATTGGAGTGAAAAACAAATGGTCAGGCCAAACCAAATTATAAAATTTAACACCCCGTTTGGATAAGGCCTTGTTGAAATTATTTGAAGTCAATAATGCTATTTGACAAGAAAAGGATGAAAATGGACTATCAACATATAGTTAAGCTTAGAAAAAGTTAAATTCCGGTGAATAATGCCTCTCTAAGAACCTTCTTTTATGATTGTTTTCATGAAATCACCTTCTTGCCTGATGTTTTTGGAGTTGGAAACGTATGTACTAAGAAAATTGGATTGGAAAACAAATGGTCAAGCCAAACTAAATTAGAAAATTTGACAACCCGTTGGACGGTGCCCTGTTTAAATCATACGAAGTCAATAATGCTATCCAATAAGAAAAGGATGAATATGGATTATATAATACAATAAAGCTTAGAAAAAGTTAAATTCTGGTGAGCAATGCCACTCTAAAAACTTTCTTGATGACTGTTTTCATGAAGTCACCATCCTACCTGATGTTTTTATAATTGAAAACACATGGAATTAGGAAATTGGACTGAAAAACAAATGGTCAGGGCAAACCAAATTAGAAACTTTAACACCTCATTTGGACAATGCCTTGTTGAAATTATACAAAGTCAATAATGCTATTCGACAAGAAAAGGATGAATATGGGCTTACAACATAAATTTAAGCTTAGAAAAATTACTATGTTCACTAGAAGTCCCAAAACTTATCAAAAAAGTGTAATTGAGTCCTAAGACTTGCAAAAAATACAATCAAGTCATAAAACTTGTCAAATTGGTGCAAATGAATCCTTTCATTAACTCCATCCAACTTGGCCAACAGAAAATGCTCAAGTTGCTTTTTCTAATATTTTTATCTCTCATATGTGGAGATGATGCGGCTAAAACGATATCGTTTGGTCCAAATCTAATTTTTCATATATATATATATATTTTGTTCATATTTAATTAAAACATAAGCTCAAAAACCATAACTTCTCTGAGCTACATCGTGGCGGTGGCAAGGGCTCCCACCCTCACCGGGACAGGCCAGTTTGACCCTTCTCGGTGATGGTGGGCGGCGACGGCCAGGGCTGTCGTCGCTGCTTCATTCTAGCTATTGTTGCTTTTTAGCTTATTTTTTTAATAAATTTTAAATGAAAATTATACTAAAAATCAGATTTAGACCAAAACGGTATCGTTTTAGTTACGCCATCCTCATATAGAAGAGAGAAAGTATTTAAAAAAAGTCACGATATTATTTTCCGTTAGCCAAATTGGATGGAGTTAACGAAAGGACTCGATTGTATCAATTTAACAAGTATTAAAACTTCATTGCACGTTTTGCGAGTATTAGTACTTAATTACACTTTCGGGATAAGTTTTAGTACTTTCAATACACATATCCCCTTAGCAACACTTTAAATCTTGTGAACGATGCCACTCTAAAAACCTTCTTGACGGTTATTTTCACGAAGTCACCTTCCAGCCTAATGTTTTTGGAGTTGAAAAACATATCAAATTAGAAAATTGGATTGAAAAAACAATGATCAGGTAAAACGAAATTAGAAAATTTAACACCCCATTTGGACAATGCCTTGTTGAAATTATGCGAAGTTAATATTTCTACTCAACAAAAGAAAAAGGGATGAAAATGGACTTGCAACATCACTCCAGCTTGTTTGTCAAAATAATATCTGAGAGTTTGAACCGTTTATGGAACGGTCCGATAATTATCACGAAGGGCCCGCTTGTGCTACGTTTAGAGCAAGAAGGCAAAGAACTCCGTGGCGCTACAAGACAAAATAAGGGACTCGCATATAAATATATCATATGGGGGTAGAATAGTCTTTGCACAAGAAAAGAGACAAAAGCAAGGTTTTGCTTTTCTTTTCTAGAGCCTGCAGTAACCGTACAAAAGATGGACGGGTGGGACTTCTTGGAGCCGCGAAGGAGAAACAGAAGGTGCCGCACAATACACTCACCGTGGACGACCAACACGGAGGGGAAAAAAGAAGCGATGCAGTGATTATCTTGGTCGCGCACGGAGAAGTTCTCCAATACGGTGTTTATGTCTGTGACTTTCACGCTTTGTATATTACCTATTTTCGCAAATCTATTTATTCACTTGCAAAATGTTAAATTAAAATTTAGTAACATATGATTTTTAGCATACTAATAAACATTACTCGTTAATAACCTGGACTTATCTATCAAACGAGTATTGTAATTGTCCGAGTGAAAACGGCACACCATCTTGAGCAAAATTGGAAGAAAAAATATCCAATATTGTTAGCATAAAGCCATTTTTTGGGAACCTCAACCGTCATCGACGGCGAAATTGCCTCGGAGAATCTAAGGAAAACTTTGGTTAAAAGCAAAGTGACGATGGAAAGGTACGAAGCAATAAACCAAAGGAAAAGATGATGATGGGTCATGCTATTGTGGAAAAGGAATGCTTTTAGCTTGCCTTTTGTGTTGTCCGCAAGATTTTAGTCAAAAAGCAAAACTAAGAAGGATGCAAGGATTTAAAGTGAAAAAAATGAAAAATGGTAAATTAGTGAAGTCCTATAGAGACGGGACACTCAACAAACCACGAATTCTCTCTCCACATGGTCCATTCATCAATCGGTATACGAGAATCCCGATTGATTTAGTATTGTAAAGCACTGGACTAGCTTAAGTGAAACTCAATATTAAAAAGAAGCGAGTTACGATTTTAACTTAAAGAAGCGTGTAATTTCATTACACGTGTGCCTTCATCTTGCTAGTAGTAAATGAATAAGCATGAATTTTATGAATTGCTTCCTCAAAATTCGGTTAGAACCTAAACAAGAAATGTTATATCATAATTTTACATGCGGAGCGTCCATTTTTTTTTTTTACTTTATATTTCTTTCACTCCGAGGGAGAAACTAATGTTGGCTAAGAAGCAATAAGCATATACCGACACATCAATTTTTGTTTTTTTTTTTTTATAAATCCATGGTTTTCGAAACTATTAGTCACAAAAATTGACTAAATCTCGGGGGTAGCCAGCTACTATTAGGGTAGATTAATTTTCGTAAACCTTACTACGCAGTTGTTAAAGTGAAGAGACCATAATATTCAAATTCTTCCTCCCACAAAATCCTTGATCTTCCCTTGCTGGCACTGCTCTGTTCACAGGTCTCCAAAGCCCGAACACTGTGCCCGTTGCCATGGTCATTCCCGTGCGGTAGATGAGTTGACCTCCTCAAAATTGCCGACGAGTGCACGAGCGACGAATGCGCTAGCACCAGCTGGACCTTCAGATTCCGGTTGGAAAAGATGTTGATTAATCGGAACCTTCTTGATACATGATAACATTGATAAGGAAGGACCATACGGAGGAAGCACGTGGTGTGGGAGCTGAGAAGTTAAAATAGAATCTGACTAGATCTGGAGGTGCACAAATATTTCATTATGAAGCTCATTGAAGTTATTAATCGCGATGGCTTGACCGAAAGGAATCTGAATGTTTTTTTTTTTTCTTTTTGCAGGTAATGGGTAGTTTTTTTTTTTTTAAAGCAAGGATGAGAGGTAGCTCTTGAGATCAGATTTCGAGGAGCGATGAACGGGCGAGTGCTGTCATTGCAGCCTGTCAAAGTTGACAAAATGCAGGATTTTTCCACGCCAGAGTGGGGCCCTCCCCCGACCGAACTCTTCTCTTTCCGCTGCACCATCATAACGCAATTGAAATCCTTCTCCTTCTTTTTTATATTTTTGAATTTTAATTATCCTGTCTTTGTCTTTGTCGGGCTACTTCGCACTCAACTTTATCACAGATTGACAGGGATGACTCTGCACGAGGCACGCTTGTACGTTCCCACATACTTTTTTTTAAAGGAGCAGAAAGACTTTTCGTGTAAATGCGAGCCCCCACCCACGCGTTCGAGTTTGACGAATACTTTGACTATGTTTATTTCTCTTATCGAGCATGTTCACCTAAGCTTAAAAAAATAAAAATATGAATCAACTATACGTGATTTATACGCCCGAAATGTGAGAATTCAAGAGCAGCGCTCTCGACAGAGAGGTCCTATTGGCTGGTTAACGGGCAGGAATTTCGCTCTTCAATGAGCGAACGGCTACCCCACTTGTCGATGAGCGGACGGGGGCGTGAGGGCAGCGCTTCTGAGAAAATATCTGTTTTAAGCTTTCATTTAAGTTGATCCATTACTTGTGAGGCCCATTTTTGATATATATATATTATTTTTTCGTTCATTGTAACCATGCGATAGAAAATCTAATAATATAGACTGCAAGACGTAATTCTTTTTTGGGTATACTTGAGTAAATTGCATCGTTCGTTTTTTTTCTTATCTCTGTCGTTTTTTCGATTCGATTAGATAAATCTCATCATCACATATCTCGAAAGCCCCGCTCGTTTCGTTCACGGCCGATCGATCGTCGCGAAGGCCGGCGCACAACCCGCTCATCTGGGCCGTCCGTGTCCTTATCTCCCTTCCGCACGTATCACATCGCCATTGGTTAAGGCCCGTAGATTTTTTTTATTCGAGAACTCCAGAAATGCCTTTTGACCCAAAACATAAAAAGAGAAACTCCAGAAACGACGTGCCGCTTTAGCCGGAGCCTTCACGCGCTTCCCATCTCCACCGTCCTTCGTCACGTGCGTCGCCTCCTTTTCAACAAAGGGAATAGCGTTTTTCAAGAATACAATGAATGTTTCGAGAGAGGAGACCAAATTCAAGGTTTTGGCTTTTTAGCAGTATAAATAGAGAACGTTTAATCTTTTAGGGTGAGTTTGATAACATTTTACGTTTAATCTTTTAGGGTGAGTTTAATAACATTTTTTTTTCGAGAATAATTTCTATTTATAAATAGCCTTTTTTTATTTTTATTTTTGGGACGAGTTTCTGAATAGAAAAACGCGTTTGGTAACTACATAAATTTCGTCTTTCTAAAATAATAAAAAAATATAAATGCATTCGGTACGATATTAAAACTTTCTATTCCTAACTTTTTATTAAGTAAAGTGGGTCGTGTTTCCGTGGGCCACAAAAAAAAAAGTCTTGCTAGTGTTGATCAGAAGACCTCATTGTCTTAGTCCGGCAAGTCTTTCCTTAATGGTTTGATTTATCTAATTGAACCAGTTGGCAATCAAAATCACAACCCAATAATTTAAACTTATAAAGCTAAGATATCCCGGGAACAATAATCGCGTACTTATAGTCATCGCGTAATAAATGAAAAGAAATAAACCCAAAAATAATAGACAATTGCGGTTATGGTAATACGCTGGACACGGCACCAAGATAGAAACCCCGAAATTATTTGTTGAACTTATTTAGTCATGTTAGCTTGGAAAAGAAGAGCCACGGGTGCTTTTAGTGTGGCTTTGTGTCGTCGGCAAGATCTCAGTCAAAGGAATTCCCGAAGGAAAAAGAAAACATGCGGATGCATTTATGTGGTAATAAATTATTCATTATTGCTCCTCCTTGTTTTGCCCCCTTCTTTTCCCATTTACTACGAGGAATTCGGGAGAATTAACGCTAAAAGTGTCAAAAGTCACAGACGATGCTCACTTTAATACTAAATTTTTTTTTTAGATCACTTGAGTGTCACTTTTTAAAATATAAATATGTATATATAGCCACTTAAGTATCAACTCCGACGTATTTTATTAATTTCTCCGCCCTACATAGCTCATTGGCATGCCTAGTCAGCAATATAACCCCTAAACGATGTCGTGTAGAAGGTTTGTCCCAACATAAGAACCCTACATTGTGAAATTGAAGCAGATTCTCCAAATGAAAACCTAACGTGATGATCCGAAAAAAATTCTGCTTAATGACCACAAAATAAGCATCAATTGATGCAATATGCACCGACATGCTCGATGGTGGACTAATGTCGAGGCCTGTTTCTTAAAAACGTTTCAGATGCACTTCATCAAATTGGTTGTAAGTTTGGTGAATGTTGGACCTAACTATGGAGCCGCAAGCATTCTTTTATCCGAAATCAATACGAGAACAACAATATATGATTACAAATCCTCCGAGGAAAACCCTGGCATCTTGATTATTTACACACAAGCAGTGTTTAGGCGACTTGGTGTTATACTTCTTTCAAGTCAAAGTGAAACAGGGAAGGAACATTACCCATCCGTGAGCTATGGAGGAGTTGCAATCGGCAAGCTAGGTTGGCGACGAACGTTTTGATTAACGCCTACGACTGGAATCACGGTAAATTATTCATTATTGCCCATTCTTTTCCTGTACTACGAGGAATTTCTTTTTGGGGTTGAATTCTTGAAAAGTCCTCATTGAGATATTATCCAGATTTTCACACTTTGTATGTTACCTATTTTCGCAAATCTATATATTCACTTGCTAAATGTTAAATTAAAATTTGTCCAATTAATAAACATATGAGTTTTAGCATACTAATAAACATTACTCGTTAATAACTTAGACTTATCCGTCAAACTGAGTGCTGATCGAGTAAAATCGCACACCATTTTCAACAATTTTTTTTTTAAAAATCCAATATTGTTAGCATAAAGCCATTTCTTAGGGACCAAGGAAAAATTTGGTTAAAAGCAAAGTGATAATGGAAAAAGAGGACGATATGCTATTGTGGAAAAGGAATGCTTTTAGCTTGCCTTTGGTGCTGTCCGCGAGATTTTAGTCAAAAAGAACGATTAAGAAATCGGGTGAAGTGAAAAAATTGAAAAATGGTAAATTAGTGGAGTCCAATAGAGATGGGAGCAGTCGGGTGCTTTGGGTGATCAATTCACACTCAACAAACCACGAATTCTCTCCCCCACAAGGTCCATTCGTCAATCGGCATACGTGAACCCCGATTGACTTAGCATTTTACAGCACTGGACTAGCTTAAGCGAAACTCAATATTGGAAAGAACCGAGCTACGATTTTAACTTGAAAGAAAAGTTGAATAGATCATTATTCTCACTTTTGCCTTTTGCCCATTTCCCAGAGTGGGGGCCCTTCCCAACCCAACTCTTGTCTTTTCTCCGCGCTCAAACTTTATCGCAGATTGACAGGGATGGATGGCTCTGCGCGAGGCACGCTTGCTTCTTTGCCCTGTGCATACTTGTAGTGTTACTTTCACTTCAGCCAATCAAAGTTAACGGTGCACGGAAACGCAAGAGAGGTTAAAATCTCAAGGGGGAATTTTGAGCCCAGGTCAGCAAGCACGGGGTAATATCAATTTAGGGCTCTTTTTTTAATTTTTTTTATTTATTCATGAAATTATAAAAACAATAATTTATGATATATAAATATATATTTAATATATATCTGTCCCAACGTATTTAAATTCTCTACTTTTTTTTAAAAAAAAAATCACGTACCGATGTGTCGTGTTTCATATCGTGTCGGCGGTGCTACATATATTTTAAGGTCTTAGGAGTTTCAAATCTCTAGTAGAGAAGATGAAAATAGCACAGTGAAAATTTTTCATTTAAAAAGAGGTTTACTATCTAAAAAAACCTTCAACTTTAGTTTATATCCCAATTATATCTATTTTTTTTGTCTCATAAAAAATCCTAAATTTTTCCTTCTATCCCAATTTTACCGGCCGAACACCCACGAAAACCTAACTTTAGCTTATGTTCCAATTCTACCAACTTAATGACCCAAAAAAAAATCCATAACTTTACTATTTGTCCTAATTATGTCCAAAACTTCTTTTCATCTTATAAAAAATCCATAATTTTTACTTTTGCCCCAATTATATCACCGTTAGCCTTTTGTTCATAATCATTATTAGTGAATCTTACGCGTCATTTTCACATCGTTAAAGAGTTATTAACAAATCTAACATGAAAAAATTTAGCAATTTCTCTTCTATTGTCTACTTTCTCTGCACATTATCGAAAGATATAGAGCCATTCAAGATGGTACATTTCGGATTCTCGCCGGCACTCAACAGCCTAAAGAACGGTTAGACATGGAGATTTGATTATCTGGACAAACGATCTCAAATCTCGTCATTTTTGAAACCTGCTGTTTTTTAAATTTTAAAGATTTATTAGTAAGTTCGACAAAAAAATTCAAGCCGTATAAGATTAATTAATGATGATTATAAACGAAAGGTTGGTAGTGGTAGAATTGAATTAGAAGTAAAATTTTGAGGTTTTTATGAGATAGGTTATTTGGATATAATTATAATAAATGTTAAAATTAATGTTTTTTTTTTGGGTATAAAGGTCGAATCAGGACAAAAGTGAAAGCAGAGGCGTGGGTAGTTTGCTCGAATTGGTCAAAATAAGAACATGACTCATTGCAGCCTATCAAAGTTGACAAAATGCAGGTTTTTCCACACCAGAGTGGGGGCCCTTCCCAACCCGACTCTTGTCTTTCCTCTGCACCATCATAACGCAATCGAAATTCTTCTCCTTCTTTTTTATATTTTTGAATTTTAATTATCCTGCCTTTGTCTTTGTGGGGGCTACTCATTTTCTTTGGTCGAAATTGTCGGGGCTACTTCGCCCTCAACTTTATCAGGGATGACTCTGCACAAGGTCCGCTTGCTTCTTTGCCAGTGCATATTTGTTTGTTTTTTTTTTCTCGCGCTGACCGATTCTGTAAAATTGCAATAGAAGTTTGGGATGATATGGCAATTGCAATCCTGACGTTGGTTGGAAATCCATCCTTATATTTGGTATTATCATGTTTAAGTATTTATGTGAATCAATATTTGAGTGTTGGGAGAGATTTAGGAATATAATATGCTCCATAAATTCTTAATTCATTCAATATAATGATGTCAAGACCTTTGGTACATATTTAATGTAGTCCACGAACTATATGAAAAATATTTAATATTGATTAAATCAAACATGTGTAAATAGTTCAGAGATTATATTGAATAAATTGAAAAGTCAGATATTACACTATACATCGAATTCAATTTTAGGTATCATTCGTGATATCGTCAATCTCTCATCTAACCAACTCAGCAAGGCTTTATGTCCCTGCAGAAATCCAAAAATGTTAATAAGGGCAAACAGGCTAAAAAGGGAAAGCGGTACAGCCCTTATGGAAGACAGAGTTCAAATACTCAGGTTCTGGACGAGTCAGATCTACTTGATACTCAAATTATTGCTGTGGAAGACACAACTTTACGGGCTATGGTGGCTGGTCCTAATAAGCCACCGGGTTACAAATGACTCTCATTTGCTGGAACTGCCAGGGGTTGGGCAATCCCCTGACAGTTCAAGCCCTTAGGGCCATGGTGGCTCGTGATCGGCCCAGCTTGGTTTTCCTTTGTGAGACTAAGAACAAAGAATCATTTATTTCTAGTATCTTCAGAAGTCTGAAGTTTCAGTTTTATTTCACTGTTAATCCGGTAGGGATTGGGGGTGGCCTAGCAATTATATGGAAAGAGGATGCCTCGGTTACAGTACTTTCAGCCACAGAGCATTTTATCGACGTCCACTATACGGACCCTAACCATAAAAAGCAATTCAGAGCTACTTTTTTGCATGCCCCAGCAAACTTCCAGAAAAGGCTACAGTTGTGGGAATAGATGAGACAGATAAGAACTCAGAATGGCTTCCCCTGGGTGTGTTTGGGGGATTTTAATGAATCTCTTTACCACTGGGAAAAGGTTGGAAGGAGAGATGTGGAACGCTATCGCATGCAAACCTTCCAGAATTTCCTTAATGACTGTGGACTCATGGATATAGAGAGCAAGGGTTGTGCTTTCACATGGGCTAATAATAGAGGAGGGGAGGAGTTTGTAAAGAAAAGACTTTACCGAGCGGTCTGTAATATTGAATGGAGAGTGGAATTCCCGGAAGTCGAAGTTTTCGCGCTTCCAGCAGTAGGTTCAGATCATAGCCCTCTACTGATGGCTTTTTCCAAGGACCCAGTAAGAAAAAAAAAAGCAATTCAGATTTGAAGCTTACTGGCAGGAACATGAGGAGTGCGGAAACATCATCAAATAGGCATGGAACTCCCCTAAACTTAAATCAGCTGACTTAGTGCTCAGAATCAAAGCTTATCTAACTCCCTAGCCATTTGGAGCAAGAAGATCTTCTCCAACAATCAAAAGCATATCAACCATCTACTCTCCGAACTCCAAAAAACCACAAATGACCTGCATCTTCCTCAGGACCAAGCCAGACAGCAGAACCTTAAAATAGAAATTGAGAACGCTTGGAGAAGGGAAGAGATGTACTGGGGGTTACGATCAAGAATCAACTGGCTGAGGTGGGGTGATAAGAAAACTAGGTTCTTCCATGCCACAACAATTCAGAGAAGACAACACAACAGAATATCCATGCTGAAGAATGAGGACAATGTATGGATCCGCGACTTTAAGGAACTAAAGGTTATGACTGCGAGCTATTTTGAGGGGCTTTATCACACGGTAGGACCTCGGAACATAGACTTGGTTTTACAACAATGCCCTGTCCTGGTTACTGCTGACATGAATAGGGCCTTATCTGCGGAAATATCCCTACTAGAAGTACAAGCTGCTGTCTTTCAAATGGGTTCTCTGAAAGCTCCGGGCCCAGATGGCTTGAATGGCATTTTCTTCCATCAAAACTGGGAGGAGATAAAGCTGGAACTATTTCAGGAGGTTAGGTCCTTTTTTGACTTTGGAAAACTACATCCCGAGCTAAATAGGACTCATATCACCTTGATCCTAAAGGTTAAAAACCTTGAAACGCTGGACCAGTTTAGACCCATAAGCCTTTGTAACTTTACCTACAAAGTAATCTCCAAAGTTCTAACAAATAGACTGAAGCCATGGCTGAAGGAGATCATCTCAGAAGAACAAAGTGCTTTCGTGGGGGGTAGACAGATCCAGGATAACATCTTGATCGTTCAAGAGGTGCTCCACCAATTGAGAGTGAGGAAAAGAAAGAAAAAATTCCAGGCAGTCCTCAAACTTGATATGAAGAAAGCATATGACAGAGTCGAATGGGATTTTCTGGAAGCTTGCATGAGGAAAATGGGTTTTTGTGATTGGCGGGTGAATAGGGTGATGTCGTGTGTATCTTCAGCCTCTTTCAGCATTAAGTTTAACGGGGAACCTCTTCCATATTTCAAACCATCGAGAGGTATACGACAGGGCGATCCCATATCACCCTATTTGTTTATTCTAATGGCTAACTCACTCTCAACTTTAATGAGGATCACTATTGAGGAGGGCACCATCTCAGGGATAAAATTGAATAGATTCTATCCTACCCTCTCACACCTCTTATTTGCGAATGACTTGATATTCTTCTTGGACGGGAAAATTGTTGAGTGCCAAAACCTTATGTTGATTCTAAACCAGTATTGCTATGCGTCTGGTTAGGCCATTAATCTCAATAAATCTGGAGTTTTTTTTCAGTGCAGATTCCCCCCCCAGCTTTAAAAAGCAATATGGCTGCAGTACTAAGGGTCCCTATTCTGGATAAAACGGGTAAGTATCTCGGAATCCCTTCTGACTGGGGAAGCTCGAAAAAAGATATGTTCGCATGGCTTTTGGCTAGAGTGAACATAAAATTAGAAGGCTGGAAGGAAAGAATGATATCCAAGGCTGGAAAGGAAGTGCTGATCAAATCAGTGGTTCAAGCCCTCCCTCAATACGCGATGTCTATTTTTTAAATCCCAATATCTATTTGTAGATCTATTGAAAGGAGGATTGCGGATTTCTGGTGGAAAAATAGTGATTCTAAAGCAGGACTTCACTGGAAGAAATGAGATGTTCTAAAAAGAAGGAAAGATGAGGGAGGTTTAGGATTTAGGGACCTTATCCTTTTCAACAGAGCAATGCTGGGAAAACAAGCATGGCGTCTAGCTCAACATCAGAATGCATAATGGGGCTCTATTCTGAAAGGGCTTTACTACCCTAACAGGAACTTTTGGCAAGCTAATAAGGGATCTCGCCCCTCCTGGGGCTGGCAGAGCATCCTATTGGGAGAGAAACCATCGAGGACGATATGAGGTGGTCAGTGGGTACTGGTAAGGAGATAAATATCCGAGAAGATAAGTGGCTGAAACAGGGGATTATAGGCGGACCTTCCAATCGAAATGAGCCTCTAAAAGTCAGTAATCTGATCATAAACGGAGTACCCAAATGGGATGAACAGACCCTAAGAAATCTCTTCGACGATACTTTAGTGAGGGAGATCCTAGCAATCCCACTATCATCCCTAGCTACAGAGGACAAATTGGTCTGGATAGCAACTCAATCTGGCTTATTCTCAGTCAAAAGTGCTTATAACTCTATTCGAAAGAAGGAAAGTACGTAGAAATCAGAACAAGCATCTACCTCTTTTAGCCTTACACGCAAGCTGTGGCACAGAATCTGGAATCTCCATGCACCTCCGAAAGTCAGGATCTTCATCTGGAGAGCCTGCCAAATTGCGTTACCTACAAGAGAGAATTTGTTGAGAAGGAAGATCATAGTGGATGGGCTCTGCCCTTTTTGCAATTGCCAAGTTGAGACCACCGAGCACCTGTTCTTCCATTGCCCATGGACGGCAAAGATATGGCAACATCCAAACGTTAGTATTCAGATTTCTGTCTCTGCAACAACTAGAATAGACAAATGGCTCGATGAACAGAGAAGGAATTCGACTAACCCTCTTCAATTCGAGACAATCGCCTCAAATCTCTGGACTATTTGGAAAGCTCGTAACGACTTTATCTTCCGTAATAAACCTCCAACCCCTGAAGCCATAATCGAAGAAGCTAAAGCCATTCTAGAGACCTATCGGAGATGGAATAGTCGCAGCGATAAAGAAAGACCCACCTCTGCTTCGTTAAAGTGGATCCCGCCGAGAGACGGAGCCCTCAAGATGAACATCGACGCCTCATTTGACGCCGAAAGTGGATCTGCCACGGCAGCTGGGGTTCTTCGAGACAGAATTGGGAATCTGATGGAGGGATTTGCGGAAAAAATCGAAGTTTTTTCGCCTCTTCAAGCGGAAGCTAGGGCTCTGTTGAAAGGGGTAAGTCATCTCAGTTCTAGAAGTCTTGAGTTCCTGTACTTGGAGTCTGACTCATCTGTTGTAGTGGAGGTTGTACTAGACCGAGAACCCATCCCTTGGGAGATTGAAGCCATCATTCAGGAAGCCCAAGCCCATCTTCGTCGTTTACCTAATGAAATCGTAGCCCATTGTAATAGGGCTGCAAACAAAGTGGCCGACTGGGTCTCCAAGGCCCACCGCTTAGAGTATCTACCTCGGTTGTGGTTGAGCCACCCTCCCCAACCTTTATGGGCCCTCTTGTGTTGTGATGCCCCGTCCTTGGGCTCATCTCAAGCGAACTCTTCTCGCTTTTATGAATAAAGATCGAGCTTTTCTGACCAAAAAAAAAAATGACAGCTGATAGCTCGCACTCCATCCTCCGTAATCACGCACGACCCATCCTTTTCCTCTGCTCCTCTCTTCCCTATCAATTGCATTCTCCCTTTTGCTGCTACCAAAATACCCAATTGCCCCAATGGCAAGGATTTTTTTTCTCTCTTTGCTGGTATTGATTTTAAAGCTAATACAACGGAAATTTTTAAATTACTATACATGATAAATTTATCTTGAATTGATTTTTTGACCATAAAAATAATAAATTAGTATGTCTATGATAAATTTACCTTTCGTCGTTAAATTTTACCGTCAAATTATTGAGTTGGTGACACGTGTCAGTATACCAATTTGGGATTTTACCATTTCTTTGTCACAAGTATATCATTTTAGAATTTTTCATGATATTAATCCAATTTAAGGGAAATTCACAAAGAGTAAATTTGTCACATTTGTATCAATTTGGAGTTTTCAATTGTTAGAAAATGAATTTTGGGTAAATTTATCATATGTGTATCAATTTGAAATTTTTCATGATATTAACCCTTGACTGTAATAGCAAACATGTATGAGGGCCTCTCTCCATTATTCAAAAACTCAAGTGAATGAATTGAGTCGAGCCTCGATACCACGGCCATGCAATAACAAAAACGTGGTCGTGTGAGGCTAGCAACCTTCGTCGATCATGACTTCCATGGACATAGGTTATGAGCTTTGCATAGAAAGAAAAAGAGACGAATGCGTAGAAGATGATTTCCATGGACATAGGTTACTAATATCCCAATTTGTACTAGTGACCAAAAAATTCCTTCCATCACAGTTTCATTGAAGACGACTGGTAAAAATTCGATGTGGCAGTATGTATGGATGATGCTAGGTAAATAGAAGCTAATGTGGATCTGAGGTGACTTTAGTACAGTCCAAAGTGACTATAGACAACTTGTCGAAGTTTAAATTTGGACATAGCAATTTTTAGAGTCCTTAAAGTGAAATAATCCGTAAAACGAGCTTATTTGAAGCTCAAAATGTGGAAGAGCTGCAATTTTAACTCTTAACAAAACTGGAATGCGATATATTCTTGCTTTGATCTTTTACCCTTTTCCGCTACGCGCTTGAGGCTTCTACATTCGTCCGCCTTCTGTTTAGCATTTCACTTTTGGTCTACTCCTTTTCGGGACGAGAAAGAACCTATGGATCTCTTTATTTGGACGGAGAGGCCAAAAATACTCAACATACCCAGGTTTAGAATTTATGTCTTTCCTTTAATCTTATTTCTTTTCTAGGTACAATTGGTTTTAACTCCGCGACAACTCCTTCCAGATCCCACCTTGACCTTTGCACATTTCTTCCTTGCCCATGAGCATTCCCCGGTGGTTGATGAGTTGACCTCCTCGAAGTTGCCGGCAAGTGCATGAGTGATGAATGCGTCAGCACCAGCAAGACCTCCAGATTTTGATCTGTATATATGTTGATTATTTGTTAGCGGTGACAAAATGGGTCAAAAATCAATATTTTAACCCACATTTAAGAGGGTGAGTCATAAATTGGTTATTCAACAAATTTAAGTGGGTCATAAATAGATCGCTTAATAAGTTAATGGAACTTAAATAGGTACCACATGGGTTACCTTACTATTTTAAATGAGTCATAAAAAGCTTTTCTGATTTTTTCATTTTGTTTTATTTTTTCCAACTAGTCCGGCAAGGACCACGACCTTGGCTAGAGACTAGCGGGACCTCGAAAACCTCTCCAAATCTGGGCAAGGGTTGGCCGGTGACCCTTGTCGAACTCGTTTGGAAAAAAAAAGAAGAAAGAAAAGAAAGAAAAAAGAAAAAAGAAAAAGGACAAAAGAAGAAAAAATCAGAATTTTTATATTATATTATTTTTCGTCGTTCATTTTTAAAAAAGTTATAATATTTTAGCAATAATTTTTTTTAACGATTTATAAGCTTAGCTAATTTGAATTAGGAAAAAGTGCACCAGAAGTCCTAAAACTTGTCACGAATGTGCATTTGAGTCCTAAAACTTACAAAATGTTCAATTAAGTCCTAAAACTTGTCAAGTTGATGCAATTAAGTCTCTCCGTTAAATAGTTAACAGAAAATGCTGACGTGGATTATTTTAAACTTTTCTCCCTCCTACGTGGCAAATAATTTAAAGCTTATATTCCATGTGTGCAAAACAGTGCCGTTTTATAACACTTACGAATCCAATACGCCGTCGTTCATCTGTTGCCCTAAACATGCTTTATTCGTCTTCTCTGCGTTCGTTCGTTCCAACCCCAAATCCTTCGATCGCGATACTTCGAAGGTATCGTTCCAGCCCCAAATCCTTCGATCAGGTATCGTTCCAGCCCGTTCGAGCCCCAAATCCTTCGATCGCGAGTTCGTGCAAGCCCTAAATGGAAGCTATGAGTTTTGCTCGTTGAGAAGCGAGAGAGAAGAGAGTCGAGAGAGCGAAAAAAAAAGGGACAAACGGAGGGATAGAAAGGGAGAGAAGGAGAGAGAAGAGAGAGGATCCGAACGTCGTTGAGGGATTTTTCAGCATCTCCGTCCTTGCCATCACGATTTCCGGCAATTTCTCTTCATCGACAAACAAGGTAAACCTCCGTTCGTTGAAACCAGAATGTCAAACTAGCTTCATTGTCTTCCTGAGTGGATTTTACAAAACTGAGGTCGATTCTTGATGGATAACGTCAATTCAGAACTGCTTACACTAGTTTTGATTGGGAATTGCAAAGAATCTAAATCTGGAACCTGTTTTATGTATCGCACATTACCTGTTTGATGAAAGGTTTAGGAAGCGATCGAATTTGAATAGGTTTAATCCGTCATAGATTAGCATTCGAATTTGAATAGGTTTAATCCGTCATAGATTTGCATCTTGTTCTGTTATTTCCCGCGATTTTGTGTCATATGTTTGCATGTGTTCATTTTCATGGGGTAATTGCAGGTAAAACTTACTTTGGATGAGCCTGAACCTGGTCTGATTGTTGTCAAGGTCACGCACACTGACGTCCCTGAAGGAGACAGGTTAGTTTTGGAGCAAGTTTGCTCTTATTTTTCATTGAAGAGTAGAGTTTGATTTAAGTTGAACTTTCTCTAGAAGCCCGGCCATCTGCTAAATGAATTGATATTGATAGATACGTCAATGTTCCCTTGTAGGTCCTATGGCTGAAAAGAAAGTCCCAGTTACTGTTTTCTTTGGAGGAAAATTTCAGGTTGGACCACCCTTGGAATACGTAGGTGGAAGGATCAATGTCGTCGAAATAGACTTGAGTAAGGGTTCACTATCTAATATAACCGAAGCTATTGAGGCATTGGATGGGTGTAAAATAGAGAAACTATATTACAGAGTTCCTAGAAGTAGTGTTGTCGACGATTGTCTCAGATATTTATGGGATAACTCTGCCGTAATAGATCTGTTCTATCATCATATGTATTCTGAAATTATCGAACTATATGTGGAGTTTGTTGACAACAAAAAGAAGAATGCTGAGATAGAAATTGAAGGTCCGTATAACGTGAATGTGGGCAAAGTTGACACTGTGGTGCATAGAGTGTTCAAAAATGTGATTGGGAACCCTGATAATGACATAAATCAGGTTGATGTTAGTGAGAGGCATCTTGATGAGGATGCTGGTAGTGTTTTCGAGAATGTGATCGGGACTGCTAGTTATAGCGATCTAGATGAGGATGATGGTGCATGTAATATGGTGGATGTGGAACATTCAAGTGACGATGATCATCTTGAATTAATTGAAGCAAGGAAAAAGTTAAAGGAGTATTCAACCATACAGAGGCATGACATCAAAGCAGCCGGTACTTCCCAAGTAGGGGTCAACTTTCCAATAGAATCAATAGATTGTCCATTGTCTATGGATGTTTCTGGGTATGAAACAGAGTATCATTATTCAGACGAGGAAGAAAGCCTTCATTCAGATTTAAATGAAGATGGGGAAGAGGAAGAAGATGTTGTTCTTTCAAGAAGGAGAAGTAGGTTCCCATCATATAATCAAAATGCCACAAATCCATCATTCATTGTTGGCATGACATTTGAGAATGCAGCTGAGTTTAAAGATGCAATTGTCAGGTATTCTGTGACTGAGCAAAGAGCAATTAAATACACGAAAAATACTTCTGGATTTGTAAGAGCCAAGTGTGCGCAGACCAATTGTAATTGGATGATTTATGGTGCTCTTGATAGTAACACTGGGTCATTCCACTTGAAAAGATACGTGGATGAGCATATATGCAGTATCACTTTTGATAATAAAAGAGTAACCAGTACGTACCTTGCCAAACACTTCATGACTCTAATTTCCGCGGTGCCTAAAATTAGTGCAATAGAGTTGAAGAAACTTGTTAGGGAACAGTTGGGGGTGAATGTTACCATGAGTCAGTGCAGGAGAACAAAGTTAAAAGTGTTGAAGGTATTGCAAGGCAATTATAAGAAGGAATATGCACAAATGTGGGACTACATGACGGAGCTTTACACTGCAAGCCCGACAAGCATTTTTAAAATGAAAGTTGAAAGGCCATTGCCAAATTCTGCACCCTTTTTTGACAGGGCATACATTTGCTTTGATTCATGTAGGAAAGGATTTCTATCAGGATGCCGGAAGATTATTGGACTAGATGGTTGTTTCTTGAGGGGTTTGATTAAGGGTGAGTTATTGTGTGCTGTAGGAAGGGACGCCAACAATCAAATGTATCCAGTGGCATGGGCAGTGGTCAGAATTGAGAATAAAGACACATGGACTTGGTTTATCAACTTGTTGAAGTCAGATCTCGATATGGATAATGGCAGGGGCTGGGCTTTAATAAGTGACCAACAAAAGGTACGTAATATGTCATCTCGAAATTGTATGCCACACTTCACGCAATGCTTATAAAATGTAATTTTTCATTATGTTTTATGTATTTTTCAGGGTCTTATACCTTCAATAGCTGAACTTTTGCCAAGTACGGAACACAGGATGTGTGCAAGGCATATATATTCCAATTGGGGTCAAAAATATAAAGGAAAACAATTGATGAGACAATTTTGGAAATGTGCCAAGAGTACTAATATGGCAGATTTTGAGGTGCATAGAAAACAGTTAAAGGAAATGACTTCACAAGGTCATGATGATTTATTTCGTACTGAGCCAAAACATTGGTGCAAAGCCTTCTTTGACACCAACATAAAATGTGATGTTGTCGATAATAATCTTAGTGAAGCTTTCAACGGTAGGTGCGTCGAAGCTAGGTGCAAAGCCATTGTAAGTATGCTCGAGGATATTAGAATCATGGTTATGAATAGAATGCACACTCAAAGGGATGCATGTGATAGGTGGACAAGAAATTACGGTCCAAGGATTGTGCATAAGTTACATCAGAATACAAGTGCTAGTAGGCATTGCCATTTGTTATGGAATGGAGATCAAGGATATGAGATTATGGAAGGTAGTGATAAATATGTAGTTCACTTGGATTTAAAGACTTGTTCTTGTAGAGCTTGGGAAGTTAGTGGAATTCCATGTTGCCATGCCATATGTGCAATACACCACAAGCAGAATGATCCGGGTGACTACCTAGCTGAGTGCTACAAAAAAGATAAATACCTAAGTGCTTATCATTTCATGATGCCGACTGTGAGAGGAGAAAAATTTTGGGAAAAAACCAACAAAGATGATGTTCAACCCCCACCTATCAAGAAGATGCCTGGAAGGCCAAAAAGGAACAGAAGAAAGCAACCAATTGAGCTCGTAAGAGGTGACCGAATGACTAAAGAAGGTAGAAAAATGACTTGTTCTACTTGTAATGTTGTTGGACATAATTGCAAGGGATGTCCTTTGAAAAAGGTATTTATTCAATCATGTTTATGTTAGATTTCATTATCTTAATATGCTGTCTATTTACGCAGTGCTATGTGTTTGTTAGGCTAATGCTCAAGCCAATGTATGTGCATCTAGTGCCAATGCCAATGCACCTAGATCTACGACTCAAAGAAGACAAGTAAGTGATTACAATTATAATATATAATATTTGTAAGTTGTGGTAAAAAAAAGCCAAGTAAGTTGTGGTTATATGTATTGTAAGTTTTATATATCAAGGTTACATTTAACGATAATGACTACATATTCAGGCTAAAGCTAAAACAACGACAAGTACAACTGAAGGAGGATCTACTGCTTCTGCTCAAGCTTGTATAGAGGCTAATGCAGGATGTGGTGTAGCGCCCCAGAACGCTACGTCAAGGCTTACTCATTGCTCGCTCACTTCTTACTGGCACCACCCATTAGCTTCATCATCTCCATCGTTCGATCCAATGTCAAACCTACACATCTGAAAAGATGATCCCCAAGCAGGGGTGAGCTAACAGCTCAGCAAGTTCGCCCTCTAAATCTCGCTCAGGATACCAGATACTCTCAGATCGAACCCTAAGCATGCAATTCTATCATATCATATCAAATAAATAAAGTGCATACGAATGCATGCTCAAAACACAATCGTCACGTCTTATTATAATATCTAAGCCAATCACTTTGCCTAATCTGTTCCGATTCCGTCGGAATTGCTCCAATTGACATTCTAACTTATCTCGACTTCGACACACGCCACCCGAGCCTACCAAACGTCGGTCTAACTATCAAGAACAGTAATTTCTCGAGGCTACACAGTGCATCCAGCACACCCACAGAATCGATTTTTCACAAATATCTCTAAATCAGACAAATTTCTAAACCGAACTACCTCTAATCGCATCATAGAGCTAATCCATGAATAATCCAATGCCCTACTCAAGATTTAGAAGTAAAACTTACCTATTTGAAGCTGAGAAGCCAAAGAATACACGCTGGACAGCACGCAACAGCGGACGGATTTCGAGTTCGGCATCGATTCGCGACAATCAAATAAGAACCGAACTTTGCAGGGGCTGGGCCAGAATGAAAACATGCTAAGAATCAGTATTTGAACCTAGAAATGAGTCCTAGAGGTCGCTGGAATCAATATATGTCAACATGGGCCAAACACGAATTTCGGGTAACAGAAAACAGACTCGTCGACCGATAGGAAAACGAACATTTGAAGGGTCAAACGACGTCCGATCGAAGCGATTCAAGTTGGGTTAGAACCGCAAGACAGAGAACTACAACATACCCGAAAATCACGACGATCCAACGGTCGGATTTCCGTCGGCGTCCAGTTGAATTTTGCTGCAGAAAGCTGGGCCGCGGGAGAGAGAGGGAGAAAATCCGAAAATCTAAAGAGAGAGAGAGAGAGAGAGGAGAGAGAATATTCTGAAAATAATGGAGGAGAGAGAGAGTGCTTTGGCCATAAATATCCTAAGGATAATTATTGAAAATCACTATTCACTAAAAGCGACATAACGCTGAACGAATTGACTGATTTTTGGACTATCAGTGAATTTTCGGACTGATAAAGCTTGGGCACCAATAATTTCGGTCAAAGATGGTCAAAGTGGTCAAAAAGATGATCGACGAGACATTCCTCGAAATTCGTGAAATTTCAGGACCGGTCGGGGCTTATTCGGTGCTGATTTGGCTCAATCGCGATCGGAAAATGACTCGGAATACCGCCGAACAAATTTTTCTAGCCTCGCTAAAATTACTAACACTCTCTAACCACATCATCTAGAGCAAGTCGGAGGCGAATCGGACAACTTCAATTTTTGCCTTCTTTCTCGGCACTCCGATTCCAAACTGCTAATTCTTGAGCCTTTCCGAGCAATATCCAATATCGCTTATCTTATAAACACCTGAATTTCTGGATGTTACATGTGGTGGGCAGGCCAATGCTTCTGCTCAAGCTTGTGACCAAGCGAATGTGTTTGCTGAAGCAACTATTGATCGAGAACAAGGAATTTATCATGCTCAAGCCAGTGTTATAGCTCATGATAGACCTCAGAAAATCCCGGTGAGAAATAGCTCAATCCTTAGGCATGTTTATGTTATCATTTGATTCTTATGTAATATGTTTTCTAGTTCAAGAGACCTGCAACTGAACAGAAAAATATGCAAGGACAATCACAACCAAAGAAGAAGAAAATGGAAGGGTTTGGTATTTACAAAAATCCTAGGACAAACCTTCAACTTCTCAATGTGAGTGATGTTTGAACTTTTTATAATAACAACTCATTGTCTCCTTGAGCTAAAAATGTCCACTTTCATGTAGCCTGGAACACCTGGTGCAAGAATATTGAGCCTACCAGACAAAGGAGTAGTTGCAAGAGCTTCAAAAACAAGGGCACCATCACAAAGTGAAGCCAGTGCACAACCTCTTTCATTAAGAGCTTATCCTCAAAAGCAGGTTGCTACAAAGGGAAAGGCGCCATCACAACCTCAAGCCAGTTCCCAACCTCAATCATTAAGAACTTCACCCCGAAAACATGTTGCTGGAAAAGCTAGTTCCCAACCTCAGTTATTAACAAATTTTTCTCAAAAGAGAGTTGCTGGAAAGGCAAAGGCACCATGTACAAGGAAAAGCTCTAACTTGTGAATCAAGTGAATACCAAGCTCTAGACTTGGATTTATGTATTTTCTGCATTTGTTTGTTGTGCTCTCATTAAAAATGTGCTTCGGGTTTTTGTTAATGACACTTCGGGTTTTTGTTAATGACACTTCCGATTTTTGTTAATGCCGAGATGTTGTGCCTTCATTGTGACCTGTAATTTGTACAGAGACCTGAACACTAGAAACCACCAACAGTCAGATGGACTAAATTTTCGTTTTTTTATGGTCTTAATAATATCTTTGGATACCCTGCATGGTTATTGGAGATACTGAGTTCATCGCTTATTATAGCTGAGAAAACATAATGTATTTGCAGGAAGGGGGGGCAAGAAGGAACTGATGATGAAAATTCATTACTAAAGAAAGCAGGACCATGCTTATTGATTATCATATTTTGCAGCAACAGAACCAACCAAGAATATCAGTATCACATAAGAACATGAAGATTTTACTTGCAAGGTTCAAATTTGTTTGAATTGTCAAGATTAGTTGTTTTTCAATCAGATGGCTTCCTCGGCACACTTATTCTGTGCTAACCCAACAAGCATTGTCGCCCATGTGATCACAATCCTGTTAGGTGTTCTACTAAATACTGTCAACGCCAGACTCAGGGCATCACATTTTGAGTACAGGTCCACAAGAGCAGACTACAAAGTACAAGCAGACAGAGGAAAGCATATCCACTTCCTTCCCTAGAAGCTATTTTTTCCCTCCTGGTGGCTTGCCTGCTTCAAGCTTTCCCCTGCGAACCCTTATTAATGTAGGGGAGGAGGAGGGGAGGAGGGGAAAAGAGTTCTAACAAGCAGACTACAAAGTACAAAAAGAAGCAACTTGATCCTCAGAAAAATCTGCATCTGCAAGAAGCAAAGATTTGATTACCCAAAAAAAAACCTACAATGATTATTAAGTAGTTGAGAGAAAAGTTCAAAAGCTTCATGCACAAAATCATTTTGGACATATCCAGAGGTCACAGCATTCCAAGGCACCAAATTCTCATTGTCATACTGTCAAAAGCTCGATGAGCATTCACATGGGGTTTACGATGGAAGACTTAGAAACTTCCCACCAAGTCTGACATTACACATAACAAACAAAACGATACAAAACAATGCCATTTGATATAGCATCTTTTCTTTCTTCACTCGTGTGAGCTCCTTCTTTAAACGTCTATTCTCCGCCCTTTCAGTTTTAATTTCAGCTAACAACGAGCCCACATCAATCTCGCGTCTCGATTGGCTTGATTCAGACAATGCTTGATTCCTTTCAAGGAGGTCGACTATCACATCCCTTGCTCGATCTGATATCTTTGGATCAACCCACATGAAGAAATCGCAGCAACCTGGACCATTGAACTTAGCACATCCATGGAACCTTCTTCCTGCATTTTTCTTTGTCTTTGCCATGACAATTGGAGATTTAAGACCACAATAACATGTTAGCTCTGACTCCACCTCCTCTTTAGGAGTTACGCCACTGGATTCAGATGTCGGCAGCCTCGTTTTTGGGGTCGCCATTTTTCGATGTGGCTCATCCAAAGTAAGTTTTACCTGCAATTACCCCATGAAAATGAACACGTGCAAACATATGACACAAAATCGCGGGAAATAACAGAACAAGATGCAAATCTATGACGGATTAAACCTATTCAAATTCGAATGCTAATCTATGACGGATTAAACCTATTCAAATTCGATCGCTTCCTAAACCTTTCATCAAACAGGTAATGTGCGATACATAAAACAGGTTCCAGATTTAGATTCTTTGCAATTCCCAATCAAAACTAGTGTAAGCAGTTCTGAATTGACGTTATCCATCAAGAATCGACCTCAGTTTTGTAAAATCCACTCAGGAAGACAATGAAGCTAGTTTGACATTCTGGTTTCAACGAACGGAGGTTTACCTTGTTTGTCGATGAAGAGAAATTGCCGGAAATCGTGATGGCAAGGACGGAGATGCTGAAAAATCCCTCAACGACGTTCGGATCCTCTCTCTTCTCTCTCCTTCTCTCCCTTTCTATCCCTCCGTTTGTCCCTTTTTTTTTTCGCTCTCTCGACTCTCTTCTCTCTCGCTTCTCAACGAGCAAAACTCATAGCTTCCATTTAGGGCTTGCACGAACTCGCGATCGAAGGATTTGGGGCTCAAACGGGCTGGAACGATACCTGATCGAAGGATTTGGGGCTGGAACGATACCTTCGAAGTATCGCGATCGAAGGATTTGGGGTTGGAACGAACGAACGCAGAGAAGACGAATAAAGCATGTTTAGGGCAACAGATGAACGACGGCGTATTGGATTCGTAAGTGTTATAAAACGGCACTGTTTTGCACACGTGGAATATAAGCTTTAAATTATTTGCCACGTAGGAGGGAGAAAAGTTTAAAATAATCCACGTCAGCATTTTCTGTTAACTATTTAACGGAGAGACTTAATTGCATCAACTTGACAAGTTTTAGGACTTAATTGAACATTTTGTAAGTTTTAGGACTCAAATGCACATTCGTGACAAGTTTTAGGACTTCTGGTGCACTTTTCCCTTTGAATTAAATATACAACTTGACAATTTATCAATGGGGTAAGCACCTGGTTGAATGGTCGAATAAAAGTCATTTTGGAATTTCCAGTTGCTAGCACTCACCATGCGCCGCATCTATTTCCGAAAGCTTCTGCTGCATCAGTAAGGCACTAGATATCTTTCCAATAGAACAATCATCCATCCTCACCATTCTCAAACTTTCAAGTTTTCCCATCGAATTGGACAGCTCTTTAATGAGCGTGTAGGAGATATCCAACTCAAATTAGCAATTGCTGATTGTCAATTGAATCTGTAAGGCTCTATATACATTCTTACGAAGGCAAGCATTCAAGGCTTGTAAGTTGACAAGGGGAAGTGGTGTAATTACGGTGCTTACGAGAGAGAGCCTCAATAGAGATGTCAAGTGACCAATGGAAGAGAGTATCTTCAATGATGGACAATGCAAAGCACTGAGAATCATCTCCGATGTCCTTGAGTTCTTAAGTTTCACGAATGTTAGTAGGAAAGTAGTGGTGCTGAAAACCATGTGTGTTGATTGTAGATCATTCTGGCGCGAGCCACTTTTCCGACACCGCCCTTTCCATGAATTCCGACAATTCATGTTTCTTGTGTTGCGAGTGCCTATCATACTCATGAGTAAGGCAGTAAGGCTACCTTGAACACCATTTTCATATCAAAAGGTCCATGAACTGGTTTGGGCAAGTGCAACTAAGAGTACCTTTAACACCACTTTAAGCGCACAATTTTTCTCCCTATCCAGACAAGCCGTTCGAGTGTTTCCTCGTAAAAGAACATTTGAGTACTGATAAGCAAGTAAGGGTTAATATCATGAAAACCTCAAATTGGTATACTTGTGACAAATTTACCCTCCGTTAATTTCCGTTAAATTTTACCGTCAAATTATCGAGTTAAATGACACGTGATTGTTGACGGATGTACCGGTTTGAGGATTTCACCCTCTTTTTGTCAAATGCGTATAAGTTTGAGATTTTTCACAGTGTTAATCCAATTTAAAGCAAGCTAATAAATGGTAAATTTGTCACAATGATATCAATTTGGAGTAAATCTATCACTAGTATACCAGTTTGGAATTTTGGTGATAAAAAAATTAGCTTTATTAAATTTGTCGTGTGTATACCAATTTGGGGTTTTGTGGTAAAAAAAAATATTTTGCGGTAATGTTGTCACAATACCAATTTGAGATTTTTCGTATAATTATCTCTATCAATAAAGAGAACACACTTTTAGATGAAATGCAACATTCAATTTTATGGCCCCACAAAAAAAAAATTCAGGTTTGCTTAAATAGCACTTTCACCCCCAAAAGCATTACTACGTCCGATGACCCCAATTGCAAAACGAATTCCTCTGCCCTGCTATAATGATTTCTCAGGGAAAAAAAAAAAAGGGAGGAAAAATTCAACTGAAACTTCACATCGAGTTCAGCAGATCTAACGATTTCATCAGGAGGCAACAACTTCCCTCACTAATCTTCGAGTTTCTTCCTGTCAAGAGATGAATGCACAATTTACCACCCCAAGATCGTGAGAGGGAATTAGCCGACATTGAATGTCATCTTCATTTTCCTTCGTTTGGCCTTCATTTGGACAGCTGCCCAGTTGGCCACAGCTCCCTGCAAATATTTCTGTAAGTTTCCCTAACTTTAGTTCCTCTCAACAACGTTAGAAACCGGCAACAAGCCAGTCGTTTAAGATGTCTCCCTTAGCACTTCTTGTCAATCTTAAAACCTGAGAGAATCCTCTAGTGTAACTTGAGGTGATGTATGCGCTTCTATAAACACAATACCTTCATCAGATTTTTAGTCAACCCCGCATGAAAAGATTTTTTAAAAAGTGCAAGCGAAACTTCTCTGTTTATATCTGTGCAAGAATTTAATTGAGGAAAAGGAAAAACATTGGTTGTTAGATGAAGTAAGTTACCTCAATTTGTTTTGAGTTTGAGCACAAATGAAACAATTTGTGGTCGTGGATCAAGAAGCGTTCAAGAGCAACGTGCAATTATTCCCCGTCTTCTTCCTTAGTAGCAGATTCAGAATATTCTCCTGGTTCGAATATGTGACTGTCCCATTCCTCTCCAAATTCAGAATCGTCTTGAACGCCACATACGATTCCATCATATTCCTCGGTCACAAAGCATTCCACCGACTTCTCCGAGCAAATCGAAGAAATTTCCTTCAGATTTAATCCCATGCAACCATAAATTGCTACAATTTGCAGTGCATTCAAGCTCGACAGATCAGGCAACTTCTGTAAAGATTCACAGCAAAGCATATGCAATTCTTCCAATGACTGTGGTAGTTTGCCTAGAATCTCGAGTAGATTACCACAGTGGCTTACTTGAAGACGTCTTAGTTTGTTTAAATTGTGTAGATCAGATAGCATCTTCAGCTCATCAAGGTACTGAAGCTCCAAATCTTGTATGTTCTTCAGACAACCAAGATCTTGAATCTCTGTAATTGCCGCGTTCGAAATCCGGAGAGATGATAGTTTCTTCAAATTCGATAGATCCCCCAGCGAACAAAGTGACACGCAAGAGTCCAAACATAAGGATGATAATCTTGAGGGAAGCCTCGGGAGGCTCCGCAGATTACAACACCTGAGGCGAAGTGACTTGAGATGAGAAGGGAGGCTAAGGTTTGGTAAGGTGGTCACAAGACTAGAGCGCAGGTACAGAGACTCCAGCTTCCTTAAGTTCCCAATCCACCGTGGTACCGGATATTTCTCAGCAGAATCCCGTGAGTGAAAAGACAGAGCCAACTTCTTCAAATTAGCCAGGTTTGAGATATCTGGAAAGGTGTCCATGTACAATTTACGCAATTCTAGGGTGATGAGACTTTCAGGAAGCCTCTCTAGTGAGTGTATCTTTGCATCATTCAATCTCAAAATCCTTAGGGATTTATTCCGGTTGATGCAATTGCCAATTTCCACATGCACAGCATCCATCCCAAGGTCCCTTCTGCTGACTTCTATTTCTTCGAGCTTCTCAATCGTCCAAATGGCATTAGGCATTTTGCTTATGCGACTACCATCCATCTTCAATACTTTCAAACTTTTCAAATTTCCCATGGCATCAGGTAATTCTTCGATCCATGTGCCCGATATATCCAACTCGATCAGCGATTCCAATTCTCCCATTGAATTTGGAAGCGTCCCCAACATATTGCACTCTTTCAAATATAGGTATTCAAGGCCTGAAAAATCTTTGCCCAGCTCATCCGGCAAACTCTTAATATTCCGACAGCAGGACAAATCCAAAACTTTCAAATTCTTCGTAACCTGTAAAGAAAAATCATGCATCGATTACTTTCGAATTTAATAAGATGGAATAATAAGTATTGTTTAGCTCTAGCATGTAACATACCTTTACATGGCTCCACCCCTTCCAATCATCCGTAATTTCACTATTAGATAGATTAAGAATAACTACTTCCTCCATGAGGAAATTTGTAATGTTAAATGTTGGGGGAATATTACACCATGAAAGCCATCTTAGTTGTGGAAGGAGATCTGAATTCTCATTAGGAGGAGGAACATTTGATGGTAATTCATGCCAAAAAGGCCTCTCTTCTACGTGAAATTCTTCCATCGCGCTGTCCTCTTCAAGGTACCTTATATCTGATAGGCTCTCAAAGCCCTCAACGTGAAATTCTTTCATCGAGCTGTCCACTTCAAGGTACCTTATCTCTGATAGGCTCTCAAAGCCCTCATAGGTAAAATGATACGGCCACTGAGGGTCCAACATGAGACAAAGAGCTTCAACCCTTTTTTTACCCTGCCCAAAGGAAAAAAAATGAAAGGTTAATGCGTTTATTCAAGTGCCCTATATTAAGCAGTTGAGTACGGTACTATCATTCCTGTAATGCAAAAAGTAACCGGCTTCTTTTTGGAAAAAAAAAATAAACATAATTACCGGGAATTTATATTGGGAAGGTTTTACCTTTTTTCGCCTCAGCAAATTCAATCCTTCCTTAGCATCCCACACCCTACTTTGCTTCTCTATTTTCGTGTCACTTCTTTCACGAACTATTTCTCTTCCGAGGTCTCTCAGTTGGTCGTGCATCCACACTCTATTATCCTCGTCAATCTTTATCAAAGACATGCTCTGCAAAACTATCATGGCTTTTTTCGGGAAAAAAATAGATTCATCCCAGAAATGAACTAGAATATCCTTGTCATGTCCGAAGAAAAGACAAGCTATATCAAGAAATATGCGCTTTTGTCGAAAATCTAGCGCATCATAGCTTATTCTCAGCTTATTCTGAACTTCATCATGAGGAACACTTTCTAGCATCTTCAATGTGGCATCCCACATTTTTTTTTCAGTGTTCCGTAAAAGTGAGCCTATGACCTCAAGAGCTAGTGGAAGACCACTAGCAATTTTTATCACCTTTTTGGATTGGTCAGTATAATCAAATAAAGGAGAATCTATTTGGAAGGCATGTTTGCTAAATAGTTCAAGAGCTTGAACATCATTCATGCCATTAACCTGATAAAAATCGTCCACTAATGGCATCTCAAGAACCTCTTTGTTTCTAGTAGTAATAATAAGTTTGCTCCCTGTACCAAACCAATTACGCTCGCCTGCGAGTGCATCCATATGTTTCTTGTCATCCACATCATCGAGGAGGAGGAGGACTTTTTTGGTACGCAACCGCTCTTTAATTTTTGTAATCCCATCATCTATGTTTCTTATAGGATCCAATTTCCCTTTGAGGATGTCAAAGATGAGTTGATTCTGCAAGAATTCGATGCCCTTGCGTTCTGACATTTCACGGATGTTGGATAGAAAGCAACAATGCTCGAAATTCTTTGAAAGTTCATTGTAGATCATTTTGGCGATAGTCGTCTTCCCGATGCCACCCATACCGTGGACTCCTATAATCTGTGTTTCGCTCGTGAGAGCACCTATCTTTTTCATGATTGCATTCACATGGTTGTCCACTCTGACCAGGCAGTCTGATACCACCAAATTAGCTTTTTGCAACCCACTGAAAACCTCCCGAGCAACTCTCTCGGCGAACTCACCTTCTCGTCTAGTGGTGGAGATCAAAAGCCAACGAGTTAGAAAACCGTGTCGAACCAAATTATGCTCTGACAAGACCAAATTGAAACTAGAGACATATTCGTAATGTCATTCAAGGATTTATTCCATTCTAGATCAGTTAGCGTTGGTACAGACGGTTAGTGAAGGACTTGAACCGAAAAAAAATGTTGTTTAGAATGGAAAAAGGACAAAATTGGACTTGTATCATTATTTAACGTAATTTCTGCGGGATAACTTCAATAGCATAAAATTCAATTTTAACAAGGCTAACACAAATCTGAAACAGAAACCGATTTGATATGCATCCAGTTTTAGCGATATAAGGCACATCGGATGGAATGCGAAGTGCAGTCACCTGTTAGTCTCGCTGTGCACGTCCCATCCGTTTATATCCCCGACAAAACTGAGAGCAGCCTTCCATTGACATATGGTCTCTTCGCCATATCGCCCCTTCCTTTCGTGTGAAAGAAAGGCCTTCGCATAATCCTTAATTTGGTGTCGAACCTCTGAAGGTGCCACATCATAAAAAATGGGCATGATCTTTTGTCTTCCAATTTTCTGGCACTCTACCATCTGGGCCAGCTCCTGGAGACACCATACGCTGGAGGCATAACCTTTCGAAAAGATAGGTATTGAGATCTTCGACTGCTTAATTGCTTGGAGAAGATTTGGGGGAAAATCTTCCCCAACGTGGAGCTCTTTGTCGTCCTTAAATGTGCGGATTCCCAATCTAACAAGGCTAGTGTAGAGGAAGTCGGTAAAACCTGTTCGAGTATCCTGTCCGCTGAAGCTCAGGAATACGTCATAGTCATATCCTGATGAAGTAGCCATTGCGCCTCCTGCTGTTCCATCGTTTGCAGCTGCATTGATCTCCCTTGATCTTCTCTTCAAGAGAAAAATGAACAGCATAGCAGCAAAAGGAGGGGCACGGGCAGCAAGAGATGAAAAAAGTTCGGAAACCATGATCACAAGTGAGTACGAGAACCGCAAATGGAGATCTCTGTGGGTCACTAAACGTAGAAGACAATGGCTAAATATGCAGAGAGTCGAGGGCCAATTTTTGCTCGAATTGATCAAATGAGAAGGACAGTTGCGGGGTAAATAAGATAGTGGAATGCCAAAAAGATGGGAGCAATCGACTGCTTTCGGTGGCTATAGAATAAAATACTAAAGAGATGGGAACACGCAAGCGCTTTCGTTTATTATTGTTTTGAATTTCAAGAATCTTGTCTTTCTGGAGTTTCTTCGCACTAAAAATATCTCATCCCTTGGATTTTCTGACGACACCGCATCACCACGAATGCCCACGGGCTTCCTCGCTGCTCGTCTTTCTTGTACATAACTTTAAAAAAAAAAATGATTATGTGACGCTTCCTAATTTTACTGCAAGATTAACAGCTTATTTCGATTAAAAAATAATTAATTAAAAATTAAAAATAATTATGAAATTCACTCATTCGATAATTTATAGCTGGCAACATGTTACTTTGACAGTCACCCAAAAATTATTGTATTAGAAAAATTATTTTATTTTTAATTAATGGTAAATCGGTTGAGAGGGCAATTTACGGCATAAATTTGGATTGATGAAACATATGACATAACCGCAGTTTATTGTATAAAATAAGGTTCATCAGCGACTTCCTTGATGCTTCCTTTGCCTTTTTCGAGAACCCTTTCGACCTGTCAAAACATAACGATAGGTCCACATCAACATCATAAGGTGCTTCTTAAAATGATGGTTGCAGCCGTTGCTGGTGGTCTGGTTATGGAAATTTCAGAGGAGTTGGCACTTCATTGGAACGTGGGTAAATTCTTGATAGTGTTGATAATTTACTTATAACACTAACAAAATTTAATATAAGTTGGTAATTTACTAATTTGTGGTAATGCTGGAAAATTACTCATAGTGATAGTAATTTACTTACTACATTGATGAAATTCGAGAGGAGTTGCTAATTTACCATTTCATTAGAATGTCACTAAATTTTGGATCAAAATGGTGACATTTTTCCTTCGCTGATCGATCATTGCTGTTTTTGGGAAGTATCGTGGTTATCCAATAATAATGGTTTTAATTCCTTATACTGGTTGTAATTCATTTAGTAATTTTCTATTTCATATTGCCAGTGATTTACTTACGGCAATGATAAAGAAATTAAAAAAATTTAAAAAAAAGAAAATTTTCGAATTGCTAAAAAAAAAATAATGAAATGAAAGTAAAAAAAATTAAAAAGAAAGGAAATATAAAAGAGAGGAGGAATGAAAGATGAGGAAAATATTATCCTTCTCTTAGAAAGGGAAAAAGATTTCCTCTACTTTTGAAGAAGTTTTTTTCTATGAGTGAAAATATTTTCTTCAACTAATCTATTTTTTTGTGAGTCAAACGCCGAAAAATTCGAAAAATATTTTTCTAAATGCTATTTTTTACGAAACAAATAGATAAACTAAAAGCTCATATTTTCCGCGATAAAGTCGAGTGTTGTGGATATTTTTAATAGCAAGTGAAAAGTTCAAGATTTCCTAGAATATTAGGCAAATGAGATCTAGAGAACTTTTTTTTTTCAAAAAAAATGAGAAGTATCCAGATGACTGAGTAAAAGCGCACATCTTTCTGAACAAAATTGAAAAAAAAAATCCATGATTGTTAGCATAAAGCCATTTCTTTGGGGGACCACAACCGTCATTCGCGGCGAAATTGCCGCAAAGAATCCGAGGAAAACCCTGGTTAAAAGCAAAGTGATAATGGAAACATTGGAAAGGTATAAAGCGACAAAGCAAAGAAGAAGAAGAAGTGCAGCCTTATGTTGTCCCTTATTCCCTTTTTGCATTGCGTGTATCGTTTTCAAGTTCATGAAGAAGGTAAGGGCAAAAATATACTGAAATTTTGAGTTGACGTTTCCTCAAAGTGATCCCATCACTTGATTTGCCGAAATTGCTTGGTAGATACAAAAGAAATTCGCTCTATTGCTTGTACTTGAATGAGCTTGTGACTGCATTTTCTTAACTAGTAAATGCGGAACTAAGAGTGAGGCCCAATGCTCACAAAGCTGTTTAGAGTCGCAAGACTCACAAAGCTGTTTAGAGTCACACTCTTGCCACATTATTGGAAGAGTATACATCTGTCATAACTGTTCTTTATAAAGATTTCCGCATTTACCTAGAGCTTGTTGTCTTCATGATGCAGAGCTTTTCACTTTGCAGGTTTACATGTCAGATTTGACCGGACATTTTTTGTTGGACATGTCCAAGATGCGATGGAAAGACCAAGGTAATATGTTTTAATATGACATTGTTGCTAAGGTTGTGTGAAGAATAGATCCTCAGTACTAAATAACCAATTCTTGAGATGAGTTTGTGGGCATATGCTACCTCCTCTTAGTAGCTTCTGAAGTGGTTATTAATGCCTTTTTGATCTGAAAGCAGGGGTTCGAAATCATTGAACTGATAGTCGACGTTTAGCTCTCCTTACGGGAATGTAATTTTCGCTTGGAGCTATGGGTGGGGTTGGGTTTTCTTGAGGGTGGGGGGTTAGGTATTGGGAAAAGTATGGATGGGATCTAGACAGAGTTACAATAGACCTTGAACCACATGGAAAGAGGGCAGTTCTATTGTTCACCGTTGTATATGAAATGCAATATATGGTTATTGATGCACAGTGTTTTAATATCAAATGTCATCCTTCATCTGCCTTTATTCTGTCTTCGTCTGCACAGCTGCCAATTAGCCATAGCTTTATTCATGTTCGTGTAATTAGTTACTTCTCTGATCCTCAGATTTAATTCGAATTTGGGAGTTTTGATTGTGATAAGGGGCGAACCGATAGGTTCTAGGATTGAGTACGGCGGGTTTTGAGCTTGGACGGTGAAATTTGTATTGTGAATATAACCGACAAGCTGTGTTATATCTGGTTGGTTTTGTTAAGCCCATAGATTATTGAGTTTGGATCAATTCTGCTCCTGGAATGTTGTCAGATTGATCCAATTTTTACTGGATATAATCGCATTTGTACAGACCTAAGTAAGTCCTTAAATTGCTTTGTGTGAGGCTTCATTTGGACCTCGAGATCCGTTAGACGTAAAACAAATATAGGGTATTTGAAAATTGGAATGACTACAGTCTGTCTTCTGATTCCCTGTCCCTTTATTTTTACCGGATACGATTGTATTTGAAAATTGTGGGATTGCATTTGCAACGCAAAGTGCTAGACGAGGCCAACTTTTTGCTCATCACGTGTGTGTGTGTGTGTGTCATTTTCTTGTTCTATTTTCCCCATTTCATTATCACACTGATTTCCCAAATGGGTGTCCTTAAGTTTTTGACAGAACACCCCGTTACAGGAAATATTCTACTCTTCAATACACAACTTCCCTCGAGTTATATGTGAATGGATTGAAGATCAAAATATTTCCTTAGTAATTCTTCGTTAACAAGACTCATGTAGATGAATACCTCTGCGTTCCATTTCGATTGAATGTATGACTGCCAGGTAGTTTTGATATACTTAAAGAAACTTCAAAAACAACCGATGAACAAGTTGATGAGAATAATATCGACAAAAAGTCCGCTAGCAATTGAGATAAGAGCCAAATTCCTGAGTATAACCAGGACTGTGAAAACTATTCACCTTGTCATGGTACATCCGAGATGATGAACTTCCTATTCTCTGAGTTGTTCACCTCCTTTAAGGTCCATCCAGTTATTCCCAGTCTTTTATTTCATACAACAGGATCTATTAGTGGTGATAAAGCTCTCCTTGTATTAGTGTATACCGAAACAAAACACCATTTGCATTTCTCAGGTATTGATATATCATATATACATATGGTTTTATCAACTTCAAAATGTCTAGGAGGTTTTCCAGTAGTTGTTAACTTCATTGGTAACTTATTATCCATCCATCTAAAATTAAGTTTTCAGTATTAAGTTAACGAAAAACTTATTTAAGGTACTATTTTGTTGACAGTCATAAGTAGCTAACGTCGATACTACATCGAAGTACCTAAATATCGGTTAACGGGGTTAACGGTTGCATCTTACTGACAGTTTTACTATTTTACAACTATGATTTTCTCATAGAATATTATTAATTTCAGTGGTGACTTAATATTTATGGTACTAAGATTGGTTATGAGCAATGAATCAATGAATAGCTTAATAGGTTAATATTACATTGACAGTTCGTAAGTTACCAACGTCGTTCATGAATAACAACTAGTAACCTTACTAGTAGTTTACCAATTGGACGAATTGTCGAGATGATGCGGAATTTATTAACAATGTCGCCTGTCTACCACTCATGAAACAAAATTCCGTTTTTGGCAAATGGTATTACACGTACATCTGAAACTGTGAGGAAGAACGCAGTACAAAGAGCGACAAACATGAAACAACGGCATAATTTTTCTATATTCTCAATATGCCATCTCTATTTTATTGGCTAGGCTAATGATGCCATGCCACGGGCTCGAAGTCTAGCATCCCATGTTGATGTGCAATGAATATAGGAGCACTTTCAAAGATTTTGGCTTATTAATCTCATTTGGAAAGTCACAAGCGCTCGGGCAGTAGCTAGCATCTGAGAAAACCAAGCGCCGTGACCGACCAATGGATTTGTCAACTCCAACCAGGGTTAAACAGTTTTCTAAATTTGCAAGTGCTGAGACATCGGGAAAATTAACCAAGTTGCCATAACGCGACACATTCGGAATTTTTAAGCTCTTCGGCATCTGCAATAATAATGAAGGAAAAAAAAAATCATGAAAGGATCAAGTTCTGGACCTAATGGATAGTAGATGCTCCTAGCATATGTGAGACCATTATATGGCTCCAACCGCCCAGTGATTGGTAATGATGGTCCCTGATAGATCGAGAATGAGTAGATTCCTCATGGATAATTTGGCTATGTCAAAGTTCAGATGAATATTATGCCAAGAAAGCCATTGCTATTTCAGAAGTTGATGCAGGTTATTCTGGAAAGTTGATGGGAAGACAACAATTCTGCAGTAAGCTCCTCACTGCTACTCCAAACACGACTTCAAGGTGTGTTTTTTTTTCCCCCTGATTCCAGAGTTCCATAAACCGGTTCAGCTTATTCCCGCCATTAATTTCAAGGAACCTTAGTTTTGGAAATCTCATGAAGTCCTCATGTGCAAAGGAGTGTTCTGCCTCATGGCGAAACTTGGGACAGCTTGAACTTTTTCCTTTTCTTCGCAAAGGATAAGCATATTATTAACCGCTCATGTGTCAGGCTTCCATAAAAGAGAAAGTAGCCAAATTGAAGTGGTAGCTACCTGGTTTGTCGTCACCATATCTAATGCTTCCTTGTGATTCCACACCCTAGTCTGCTTCTCTGTCAGCATATTACTATCTGGACTGATGATTTCTCACCCCAGGTCCCTTAAGTTTTTACGAGTGTATTTGCAAGTAGCTGGGTCTGCTATTCCATTGTTGGAGCTGCTTGCCTACGCAAAGTCTTCTCTTGAAGAAATCCATGAAAAGAACAGCAGAGAAGACAATCTCCAGAGATGACCAATCGGAAGCTGGTTTACTAGAAATGGTGATTCTGTTTTGATAGGACATTGCAACGCAATTTGACTGGGACAAACTCAACAATGCCCAGTATCTGGTGAAGAGTCGATACAAAACATCAGCTTTATATATAATTAATCTATCAACACATTCCAACATTGCCAAGCATCTAAGATATAAAGACATCCACGTTGAATGATTATTAAAAATGCTTTAGTACCAGGCTCCAAGCTCATAGACTACGGTTGGGAGAAAATGGCTCCACTCATATCTAAGCACGAAAATTGGATCCCTCTAATGTTGGTTCTGGAGATGTGGCTCCAAGAATAACTTGCTATTGCAACCCAGCACGGTCGATACCGTTTTCAGGTTCACTTTTCATGCCGATTGTCCTGCTTCCATGCTGTTTATCCTGATAACGATGCTATAAGCAGGTAGTACACCTATTAAAGCACTGGACTGTTAACTATGCGAAATCAAATTTTTTTTTTTTATCATTTTGTCTGCATTGCTGCTCTTAATTCATTGGTTTACTCATGCTATTCGACATCCTTTTTTTATGGGAATTTTTTGGAAGCATGTGTTATGATCCAGACAACTGGAGGTTTCTCGCAAAGTATTCGAAGAGATTCGTCAAGGATGCAGTTTGCTGCCAAAGCAGGGTAGAAAAAACTCTCTGCTCCCCTTTGCCGCTTTCACGCCCTAGTCCCTCAGCAATTTTTACTTTCAGCTCTCCCCATAAATAGTTTCGTTTATCAAGTCAAGTAGAGACTCAGCGCCAGTTTGTAGATCCTCCGAACCTTGGCATTTGAGCATATCCTCTATCGATGTCCCGTAAGTCGAGTCCCACCTTGTTACCAAGCTTTGGGAGGTGGCGGATTTTGTTGCAGAAATTCAAATTTAGTAAAACTAAGTGTTGTAACTGTCCGATAGACCTGTTAATTTGGACCAAGTTAATGCATCTCTCTAGGATCAATCTTTCTAAATTCACATGTGCCGATAAGTCGGGAGTTTTCTTCAAGTTCTTGCAACCGGTCAGAGTTAGCACTTCTACATTCTTCGTTGTCTGTAACAAAAAGATCATGTCAAGATAAGTTTCTGGAGATCACGGAAATGCCCAATAATTAATGACAGACGGCCCCAATCATATAACATACCTTTAAATGGCTCTAACCATCCCATCTCTCCATCAATTCACCCCACGACAGATCAAGAACGGCTAGATTTACCAGCGAAAGCTTGGTCATATCAAATAGTGAAGGAAAATTATGCCAAGAGAGCCATCGCAGCTTTGGCAGAAGATTTGACCTCTTCCTGGGAGGAACATTAAGAATGGCACTCATCTAAAACGCATGGATTTGGCGCTTGTGAAGCCTCAATTCCGTACATGAGTTTTCCACGAGGTCTTTGGGCAAGTTTAGACTGTCAACTTGGAGGAATATACGATTCGATAGTCGAGAGAAGTCTTTGTACCTAAAATGGTAGTCCTGCCAACGGTCAAGCTGGAGACATTCAGCATGGACTTTTTCTTTTACCTGCCCAAAATGAAAACGAGATGGAAGAACATTAACACGGCATAAGAATTTTGACAGTTAACTTCTGTCATATTGTAGAAATTATATGCGAGTGCCGTAGATGAGGCATATAAGTTGGCTTTTTGAATCAGATATGGGTTGCACAGGCATTTACTTCACATGTCCTCAGCAAATCCAACGCTTCGTCGTCATTCCACAGTCCTCTCCTTCGCTTTTTTCACTGTGACATTCCTGAGGAGTGATTTCTCTTCCAAGGTCTCTCAGTAAATTATGCACTTTTTTTATCTTTTTGAATCTTTATCAAAGACATGTCCTATAGTACTTCTATGGTTTCTCTTGGGAAAAACTCAGAGTCATCCCACGTGTGAATCACAATTTCCAAGTCACATCCATTAAAAAGACAAGTTATATCGAGGAAAAATATGCTTTTGCCGATCATCCAACTCGTCATAACTTACTTTCAGCTTGCTCTGAACTTCTGGATCAGGAGTCCTTTCCAACAACTACAGTATAGCATCCCACCTTTCATTATTGCAAGATGATAAAAGTGAACCATAACCTCAAGCGCAGGAGGAAGGCCTCCAGCGATGTCCACTGCCTTGTGGGAGCGGGTGACATACTCATCTGGTGGATAATCTCTTTTGAAGGCATGTCTACTGAAAAGTTGAACTGATTGTTCGAAATCCATACAAGTAAGATCATAAGTAAAATCCACTTTAGGAATGTTGAGAATGTCTTTGTTTCTAGTCGTAATTATTATTTTGCTTCCTTCCCCGAGCCAATTGCGCTTGCCTATAAGCGCATTCAGTTGAATCTTTTTGTTGAGATCGTACATGTCACATTTGACAGGACTTTTTGTAGGACATGTCCTAGGAACAATGGAAAACCAAGGTAATTTAATATGACATTGTTGCTAAGGTTGCATGAAGAATATGCTGCCTCCTCTTAGTAGTTTCTGAAGTGATTATTAATGCTTTTTAATCTGAAAGCAAGGGTTCGAAGTCATTGAACTGATAGCCTACGTTGAGCACTTCTTACAGGAATGTAATTTTTTCTTGTGGGTGGGGGGTTTGGTGTTGGGAAAATTATGGATGGGATCTTGACAGAGTAACACTGGACCTTCAACCCTCGTGGAAAGAAGGCTGTTCTATTGGTTCACCTTCGTATATGAAATGCAATATGTGGTTATTGATGCGTAGTGTTTTCGTATCAAATGTCATCCTTCATCTGCCTTTATTCGGTCTTCATCTGCACAGCTACCAATTAGCCACAGCTTTATTCGTGTTCATGTAACCAGTTACTGCTCTAATCCTCTGACTTAATCCGGATTTGGGAGTTTTGATTGCAATAAGGCGCGAATCAATAGGCTCTAGGATTGAGTACGGTGGTTATAATCTTGGACGGTGAAATTTGTATTGTGAATTTGGCAAAGTAGGAATTTCAGGTTTGGGAGAAGTCGTAGACTGTGTTGTGGAGCTGTAGGTTACGATTGATCCCATAGATTACCGAGTTTGGGATCAATGCTACACCTGGAATGTTGTCAGATTGAACCTGTTTCCTGATATTGGTTCGATACGAATCTCATTCTGCTGTTTCTACTTTGGAGATTAAATATGCTGAGTACCTTCACAGTGATTGAATACCAGCTATTCAGCTTTTCTCCAGTGCACTGTAGCCTGTAGGTTTTAGGGGCGTAGCTCAATGTGGGGTTGGGGGGGGGGAGCCTTACGTTTTGTAGTTATTCCTCTTTCATCGCATTGCATTGTGTATATAGTTCTTTAAGTTCACGGAGATGGAAGGCAAAACTATACTGAAATATTGCTTTTGATGAGATGTTTCCTCAAACTGATTTCCTCACTCCATTTGTCGAAATAGCTTGCAAGAGACGTAGACAATTTGCTTCATTGGTTGTAATTAATTGAGCTTGTGACTGCATTTTCAATTTGAAAAACTCTCTTCGACCAAAAGAAAAAAATCCGAAAATTTCACAACTGATAAATGGAGAACTTAGAGTGAGGTCCAAGGCTCGCAAAGCTGTTTACAATCCCACTCTTGCCACGATACTGGTGGATTATGCATCTGCTGTAAGTGTTCTTATTAAAGATTTTCGCATTTACCCGGAGCTTGTTGTTATGAGCCTTCAGGTTTCACCATTTCAATACAAAAACATTTTAACTAGATTCAAAGTTATTTTTTTTATTTTGCAGGTTTACACGTCAGATTTGACAGAACTTTTTAGTTGGACATGTCCTAGTTGTGATGGAAAGACCAAGGTAATTTGACTACATTTTAATATGACATTGATGCTAAGGTTGCCTGAAGAATAGACCCTCAGTACTGAATGGCCAATTCTTGAGATGATAAGCCTCTTGCAAGCCGTGGATATTTCTGATTCGGATTGAGTTGCAGTCTAACTCTATGAATCTTTGCTTGGGTTCATCATGGATTTTATTATGCTCATCACAATACGACAATTTGACCTGCTACTGTGGATGCTATTAGCCAAGGAATTATATGTAGACATCAACGTCATTGCGACAGGGCGTTCTACGGGGGAGGCTATGGCATACTTTTGCAGACTTGATCTTGTGGTAAGGTAGTTAAAAATTTGTTATGGGTCAGAAAAGATTTACCTAGAATTCTCTGCTGACTTTGTCCTGAGGAGTCTAGACTCTGGGTATCTTGAACTTTCTATGAATTTATATTTATATTTACAATTGGTCAGCATCTTGTTCCTTTTCGTTTTGGGTAAATCAACCCGTAAACATAACACAAACAGAATGGGTTGCAAACAATCCTCTACCTGAACCGCCTATGGTCGACGTATTTAGTTGTCTGTTAAGCCATGGAGCTTCAAGTTGGTTGAATACCAAAATATAGCGGATAAAGACTTCCAACTAGTCATTATAAAGTATACTAGCTCGAAACTTTTTGGGATTATTGGTATATTTATGGTCTGGACATATAACTTTTGCAAGCACTTGAAGCTCAAATTTTTATGTCACGTAATCTTGAGATTTTAAACTAGAATATATTGATCCTAAATCTGTGTTCTGCGCACTGTCTCCGTCTGTCTCTCTCTAACAAAAAGAAGCAGCTCCTTTTTCAGTTATGCTTTTTGTCTCAGCTTTATTGAACTCGTGCCGAACTCCACAAAATTGGCAGAACATGTGTGTGAGTTCTAGAATCGTAAGACTTGCACGGTTTGGCAATTTACCGGTTTTATAAGGTGAAACAAAGACTGTCTAAGGAGACCACTTTTCAATAGGCGACCTTACCTTCTACTGCTGGCTCATTGGCATATAAAAGATTTCTCGGCGCAACCAAGTGCTTCAACTGTCCCATGGCAGGAAATTATACAGATTAATAGTTAAGTCAAGGCATCTTGGAAACAAATGATGATCTTGTCCGAAGTTTGCATCATTTCAATTGGCAGCCTCTGACGAATTTCAACTTTTAGGAGGTAAACAATTTATATCATCTTGGCTTAGACAGGTAAGAATGATCTGGTCGGCCTTTGGAACGAGCTATAAGCTTTTGCCTTCTACTCATGACGCGCGGAAATTAGCATCAGCGGAAACCTTAAAAAATGAAATCATTTCAAAGCATAAATTGCAAATTATAACCATTCAAAGCACATTATGCAAGAGACCAGCTAAGTCCTTGATACCGCATGACAATCTAGAGTTTGTACATAAAGGCAACAAATAATGCCATGAAAAACCCCAAACTGAAACACTCGTGATAAATTTACACAAAAATAATTTTTTGACCATAAAAAACCTTCAAACTGATACATTTGTAATAAATTTACCCCAAACTAGTACACATGTGACAAATTCACCCTTTGTTAGTTTCCGAAAAATTGAGTTAATACTATAAAAAAAACTCTAAATTGGTACACCTATGACAAATAGAGAGTAAAAATCCAAACTAATAAACTCATCAATTAACACATGTCATCTAATTCGGCAATTTGACGGTAAAATTCAACGAAAACTAATGGAGGATAAATTTATCACATGTATATCAGTTTGGGGTAATTTTATTACATGTGTACTAATCTTGGATTTTTTATGGTTAAAAAATTAGTTTGAGATAATTTGTCATAAGTATACCGGTTTAAAGTTTTTCAAGATATTAACCCTAAAAGTAAATGCCAGAGTACAGCACCAAAGCGTTTGGTAAGATAATACTGTCATCAATTCTACATGTTAACTGAACTAGCCATAGCTTTCCTTAACAGAAAGAACCTGTAAGTTTTTCTTACTTATTACCGAGACAAAGATCTTAGGCCGTCATGCAGGACTCTTTTGTCATTTAACAATTCTCCTTATCAATGTTGAAGTCTCAAGCTCCATTCCTAGGATAACCAAAAAGTGAATGAAAGAGCTTCTGTCACGGATTAAAACCTACGCATTCGACCATATCCTTCTCTGTTTAAGGTATAACAAAGTCAAGTTTTACAAGACATGGTCATAAGGATCAAATTAAAAGTACAAACCAGAAAATTTGGAGCATCTCACATAAATGACCAAGATGTAAATTGACAAAAGTAATGCACTTGAATATAGTGATGAAGCTGATTTTGGGTGAACATGAAGTTCAATTCGGCATTTGTCCAGTCGATAGTCGTCGAGGAAGATATTCATGGCGTGGCTCCACAACCACTCTGAGATTAGGCCGCTCTCCTCTCCTAATTTAGATTTAACAGTTTTTCTCTTCTTAACTAAATCTAGATATATATTTGGGAGTCTCTTACATTTGTTTGATCTATGTTCTTTCAACATATTGATGTCAATAAATCTACGGCGATGGTAATGAGGACATTGAACCTAAATGTGCATCGCAACCCATTGCAAATGGAGTGGAAGATCTCAGCATGAGTTCATCATTGTATCTGGTGATCGGCCACCGAAATTTTATGGTGACAAATTTATTCCGAAGGGATGAAAGTGCATTTCTAGCTGCAAGCTGTGCTTCTAGTTTTTGCTTTGTTCCGCAATTAATTGAAATTTGCTAGACTTGGAACACGTAATTCTCGAGTATTATTATGTTATATGAATGACAATTCTTTCTACAAAAAATAAAATAAAAATAAATGTAGGAGCGCTATAATGCAGTTGCATGTGACAACACTAGCATCAACTTGACTTGTCTTTTTACCAGTAACTCAATTGGCCAACCGTCTGTCAAAAAGTAATACATCTAACGAAATCATACTCACGAAATAGATCAAAAGAAACCATAGTCCTATATCGTGAGAAGTTTACAGCCATCCATCTTAAAGGTAGAAAACGGTTGGAAAAACAACCACTAATTAACTATACAAGGGTATAGGAACATCATATTTCCAGTCAACTTGCCAAAGTGTGACTGCAATTAATGTATAACAGATAACGACTCCAGGGAAGACAACAACGAATAGCTGCTGAGATGACTTAGGGCAACAAGCAATTTGTTTAAGTTTCAGATCTTCCTTGACAACAGACTTGGCTGTGGATGCAGGACCTTTCAACTACCACGTGCACTTCTTATTAGAAAATAAACTCCTCTGCTGAGCATGGCCTCCAAATTTTTTTGAGAAATGGCTGAATCTTCTAAGCAATGCCAAACATGGCATCATTTGAACCACTTCAAGTTAAAATGATAAGAGGCATCAGGCGTGTTACCCCTCTCTGCGAAGTATTTCAACCCAATTATCTCATATTAAGGATGGCAGGGCCTTCGATCAACAATTCTTCCAGAGATTCTGGTAGTTAACAACAAGCACATTCCATATTACCACAATAATCTAGTGCAACTGACTGTAACTTCTTCAAATGAGTCAGATCATGAAAACTCTCCCTCAGTCCAAGCTCAAAGAGCACCAGAATTTGTAAAATCTCCAAACAGTCAAGGCCTTGAATCTTCCTTATTGCAGGCTCCTCAATTCTTAGTTTTGATAGTCCCCTCAAATTTGAGAGATCCATCGTTGCTCTCATCGACAAGCAAGATTAAACCCCCCATATAGCATAAACTCGAGGGAAGCATTAGGAGCCACAGCAAATTAGCACCACAATTCTAGTCTTTTAAGTTGAGAAAGCTAGCCAATATTTATTGATAAAGTGGCTACAACAGCAGATGACAAGCCAAGGACTCCAATTTATTTAATCTCACAACTCACCATGGCATTGATCTCCTACAAGTTGACAATTGTCCACAGGTTAAGCATCCAGTGGAATGGCCAGATACAAATCATTTGGAATTTTCGGTTGCAAACTTTCACCATGTGCTCCATCTATGTTTTCAAGCTTTTACAGCATCAATAAGGCACTAGGTATCTTTCCAAATAAAACTCTTATTCATCCTCACTACTTCAAACTTTTAATGTTTCCCATTGAACAGGGCGGTTCATTAATGCACGTGTAGGAGATATTCAACTCAAGTAGTGATGGTTGATCGCCAATTGAGTCCTGAAGCCTCTCTATACATCTAAGTTTTTTGAAAGACTAGTATCCAAGGCTCGTAAGAGCTCCAATCAACAAGGGAAGTTGTGCAATTATGGTGCTTCTGAGAGCAAGTCTCAATAGCAATGTCAAGTGACCAGTGGAAATGATTATATTCAATGATGAACAACAAGCACTGAGAATTTCAAGATCCTTTGGTGCTTGATATCCAGCATTGAAGAATTCGGTGATGCCCAAATATTCATAGATGTTACCCATGAGTGCATTGAATTGATTCTTCTGGTCAACATCATAAAAATGGGCGAGAACTCTTTAACCGAATAACCTATCTTTTATTGTCTTAAGCCCTTCGACAGTACTTACTTCTGTCAATTTCGTTTAAGGATATTGAAGATGAGTTATCTTGCAAGAACTGAATCTCCTTGAGCTCTGAAGTTTCAGGGATGTTTGAAAAAGAAGCAACAGTGTTCAAAACCATGTCAAAGCTGATTGTAGATAAATTTGGCGAGAGCCGTCTCTCCAACATGGGCCATTTTATGTATTCCAACAATTCATGTTTCTTGTGTTGCGATTGCCTATCATACTCATGTGACAAGGGCCGGTTGTTTCGTGCCCCCTCATTCGATGCGGAGGATCGTGGGGGATCGAACAACTTGGTTTCCGAGGGTCCTTTCACACTTATTTAACCTTGCATCAATGCTTGCTGGTGTCAACATAGAAAATAATAGTAAATGAGCGATGCGGAGAGTACTAGACAACTGGGTCCCTGGAAGTGGTATCAGGACGATTTGTGTTAGGAGTTCTAGGATTAAATATAATACATCCCTTAGGAGCTCTGAAGGCGGGGTTGACCTCCCATGTACAAACTAATCGGGAACTGATGCCGCTCTCCTAATGAGGCCGTGGCAAACCGAAACCAATTGTAGTGCCTATATTGACCTGTGCGCGCTTGATACAAAAAGGATGCCCGAGCTAAGTTGGGTATGGTCGGATCCAATACGAGAAAGATATTCGCCTAAGTGTTCCATGAGACAACGAGAAAAAAGACTAACCTGGTGGCAAACTACTGGCCAGGCGCCTCGCGGGCTGTCCCTCGGCTAGGGAAAATGCCAGCCCATGACACATGACTAAGACTACCTTGAACGCCATTTTCACATCGAGAGGTCCACGAACTGATTTTGGCAAGAGCAAGTAATGCTACCTCGAGCACCACTTTAAGCAGACAATTTTTCTCCCAATCCAGACAAGCCCTTCAAGTGTTTACTGGTAAAAAAGCATCCGGTTACTAATAAGCAAGTCCTATTGCAAAACAATGAAGAGACAACCCATTTAGATGCATTGCAATAATTATTTTTGTGGGCACACAATAAAGGGTAAAAAATACACAATCAGGCCAGTCTAAATAGCCCTTTTTATCCCGCAAAATAGATGAATACAGGGTGCCACCCCAATATTGAGAGGGAATACGGTCAACATCAAATTTCATCCTTCATCTGCCTTTCTTCTGTCTCCATCTATACAGCTACCCAATTAGCCACAACTCCCTCAACAGAAAGATTTTTGTAAGTTTCTTAAACTTCAATTCCTCTAAGCAACATTACATCCGGCAAAAAGGCGGTCATTTAAGATGTCTCCCTAGCACTTCTTGTCAATCTTCAAACCTCTGGTATGACTTGAGGTGAATGGAAGGGCTCTATTACAGTTAACCACCTAGGCATAACCATTTGGAGTAAACGAAGGCAACAACGGAGATCACACGAAGGTCGATTTACATGATTTCAGACCCCAAGTGAGACTTATTATGTCTTATGCCCTGACAATACTAAACTTTAGCCTCGACTATAAGATGATTTAGGGTACCTTGGAGAAGCTAAATATTTTTCTCGTGTTACAGATGGAAGCTTTGCTGCACCAACTACTGATGCCGCTATCCAAGTGGAATTCCTCTTTCCCCATTTTATTACTTTTCCATAACATTTGCAAATCCCACTAATAGGCACACCTTTCCCGGAAAATAAATGGAACATAAGCATATCAATACAGAGTTTGTCTTCTTCACAGTTGCAACGATGAGGTGATTATGCTGTAGAGTTCCAGGATGAGAACCATAGTTATATGACCTTCCAACATACATTCCGTCTAATTGTTTACAGTACAACAAAGTTATCCCCAATGCGAAGCGAGGTCATCAACTTCGAAGCATGTGAAGCAGCAAATCGATGCGGATCTCTAATATTTTGATTAATATCATCTAAAAACGATGCAATTGACTTGCACACCTCCAGCTGGGAAACATAAAAGCAAGGAGAAACATCCAAAGAGAATATAGCTAAAAAAGCTAAACCAAACTAAAAAAAGAGAATGAGCATTTGTACATAATTAAGAACCCTCTGTTTGTACGGAGGTATCATAATTTCAATACCTTCATCAAAGTTTCAGTCATCAACTCGTGAAAAGGTAATTAAAAAGTGCATGTGAAACTTCTCCGTTCATATCTTTGAAAGAATTTGATTGCAAAAAAAGGGAAAACATTGGTTGTCAGATAAAATAAGTTACCTCAATTTGCTTAAAATTTAAACACAAGGAAACAATTTGTGGTCGTGGATCAAGAAGCTTTCAAGAGAACTGCACTCATTCATTTTCTTCTCCCTCATATTCAGATTTGGATTCGTCTTCTTCTCCCTCCAGTTTAGATTCCAATTCATCGTCTTCTCACTTAGTCTCAGATTTAGATTTGGCATCTTCTCCCTCGTATTCATAGTCTTTGTCTTCTTCCCCGTTTGGCTGTCTTCTCTCTTAGATTCGTCTGACATCATCGAGCCAAACCAGTGAAATTGCCTCAACATTTAATTTCCCGCAATGATTTACTTCAACCTTTTGCAGTCTGTTCAAGCTTGACAGATTAGGCAACTTCCATTGATTCATAGGAAAAAAATCCCCAATGTTTCCGCAAGATTGTGGTAGTTTGCTTTGAATTTCAACAATATTACCTCATTTACTAATGCCAACCTTGCAGGTCCCCAAAACTTGACAGACCAAATTGAAAACTACAAACCGATTCTAAATGTGTTCTTCAACGATGAATTCCATTTAGATGAATTAGCGGTGGAACCTTCTTAGGGTCAATGAATGACCCGAACTGACAAAAAAATGTTGCTGGGAACGAAATGGGACAAAATTTGGACGGTACCATCATTTAGCTTGATTTTGTGTTACAACTTCAATCGCATGCAGTCAAATTTCAACAAGATTAACACGAATCTACAAAAGAAACCAATTTAAAAGCATCGAGTTTAGAGATACAAGGCACACGAGATGGACTGCTAAAAACAGTTACCTGTTGGGCATGCTTTGTAGGTCCCATCCATTCACTCCCGCGACCGCAATGAGAGCAGCCTTCCACTCTCCGATAGTCTTCTGGTCATATCTCATCTTCTTTTCATGTAAAAGAAGGGACTTTCCACAAACCCCATCCAGCAAAAAGCGGCGCAGGCAAACAAAAGAACCTCATCGTCCTCCTCCTTGGCCTCGCCATTCTCGTCGGCGTCGGCGGCCGGAGCGGCGTCGTCCTCGTCGGCGGAGCGGGCGACGGCCTCGAGCTCCTCCTCGTCCTCTTCGTTGACCGGCTCGTTGAGCTGCTGCTGCTCCTCCTCCTCCTCGGAACCGTCGGACGACGCCTGCTGCTTCGAGGGTCTCGCTATGGCGGTGCTGAAGACCTGTTTCGGCGGAGGTCGGCCGAGGTCGTCACTGCTTGTTCTATAGAGAGAGAGAGTGAGAGGCCGAATCGGAATCCGAAGTGACGATTCTGAATTAAAAAGGGAGGAGGAGGAGGAGACAGTCGGAGTCCGTTCGATCTCGAGTCGGTGTCCGAAAATGGAGGAAGCAAGAGGAGGGTTTGCGTTCTTTCGTATTTTTGTTTTAAATAGTTTTTCGCTTTTATTATAATTGTTTTTTCAAGCGGCCTTCCTTTTTTTTCGGTCATTTTTCGTTTGGATGCGAGTGGTGCGAAAGTTTCCCGCCGTGGGAACCGATGCCAGCGCCGGCTAGCGCGCGAGATGGGACCTTCCCGCCGCTCGAGGATTCGGGGGTGGTCCAGCTTTGGCCTCACCGCCCCAGTCATGACGGGTTGCGATTTTTTGTTTTATATAAAGAGTAGAACGGGATGATTAGTACCATCCAGTCTTGATGTTATCCCATGCCAAAGATTCTAATTCGAAGAAGTAATTATGACTAGACTTTTTTTTTTCCTGATTCTGTTCTCTGTATGAGTTTTAGAAAATTGAAATGTGTTTGATAATTGCACGAAATTTATGTTCATGGAACAGAAACACGTTGAGTAGCCGTACAATATTTTTGTTCTCGCAAATAATTTCTCTTTTTCAATTTTTTTTCATTTAATTCAAATAATTATATAGTTACTTTATGAAATTTCATTCTGTATTTTGAATTAATTGAATATTAATTCGCATTGGTTCTTTTATATAACATATTGCATATAACAATTTTTTCGTTCTATTCTGTTCAATAATCGTGTCATAACGAGTCATTTTAAACTTCAAAAGAAGGAGACCATGTTGGGTTAGTATATGATTTCAGATTAACTCGGGCCTTTTCAGGCCTATACCGAATTGCAACAAGGGATTATATTAGTTCTTATTTTTGTTTCAAAAGTGTTATCGGGAACAAAATCAGAATCATTTACGATACAAAACATGATTCTTGTCCTTTTTTGTTTTGGGAAACATAGTGAGAAAATCAAAATCGTTATCATGCAAACCGTAAAAGTTTTGTGGCTATTAATACATTTGGTTTAAGTCATGACTAGTTGGTCCATTCATATGTGTACGGGTGTGTTGTCATAGCTCTCATCGACGTGGTAGAAGTCTACTGATCTTATCAAAGGAGGGCGGTAAATGCCCAAAATCCTAGCTAACCAGAAGTTTGTTCGCGATATAACTCAAACTTATGAACTCGTGAGAGACCGTGTGGCCCCTTTTATCATTGGGATACCATGCTTGAGAGTGGGTTGCGATCTTTCCATGTTTACTTTTTTTTTTCTTTTTTCCTTTTGTGTAGTATTTTCTCGGAAGTGTTATAAATATTCCGCTATCGATATAATTTCGTGAGAGCCATCAAATACAGCACATGCCACACATTAATGTTCTTATTTATGTCATTAGCGTGAGTTAAATGCGAAATATAAAAAGAAAAAATTCATTCACACTATTTGCCTTCTTAAAATGTACATTTCATGACATATGGTCCGAGGTTACAAAATTTTTTTACATCGCAAATACAAGTGAAAAGTCCTATACTTTCTCAGAGTTGATGGACATTTTTGTATTATTTTGTATTCTATTGCTTGTTCAGAATTCAATCTTGGTGTTTATACAACTGGCATACAATATTGATCAATTATGGCATGATAATGCTACCATTTTATGGGCAGTTGTTAGTTCCAAATCTATTCACATTATAAATAATTCGCATATTTGAGACAAAATGACTCGACTTCAAATTCTATAAGTAGGCTTATCTTGGAAAACTAGAATCCAGTTCAACATAAGTACATCAAGAGTATTCAAGAATCAATATGTAATTTCCAAGTCACCTTCTCGAACTCTCTCAAGTCAATCGCAATTAAGCTCCACTTGCTAGTTCAATTACATTATTTTCAAATTTGAATAATTTGAGTTATTAGATCAATTCAAGCTTGAATAATATTTAATTGAAGCAGCACTTGCCTTTTCATATACCTCAACGTATATTGAAATTATTTTTTTGTGTATTGTATGGAATTACCAACGAATGGAACCAAAGCCGAGTTAAATTGCTAATGCGGAGACATCAAAGGAACCCAAATTTGTCCAAAAGCACGTGTCCTTGTCTCGGACTACAAGGACCACAGAAGAAAATCTCCTCAACGTCCCGATTTTAGGGAAACTTACTTCATTGCCCTCACGCAAAAGGTGAAATAACCAAATGCGACGCCGAATATGCCCGCCAACAGAAGAAGAATCGGAGGGCAAATCAGGAAATATGGTAAATTCGACGTCGTCCGCTTTCTTTTTCCCGAAGTCACCGTAGCTTTCAATCGCCCATCCATCGCGAGAATCGCCATAAATTCCACGAACCTGGGAGACCAGAATCGAGATTGAATTCGAACGTATTCGCAATCAATCTCTCTCTATCTCGACGGTCGATCGCGCCACTTGATTGCGTGTAAGCGTTTGCGTATATGAAAGGTACAAAGATTTAAGTTTTTTTTTTTCTGGCGCGATTTCGTCTTTTTTTTTTCCCTCGATGACGCTGGTCGATCCGTTTCTCTTGCAGAATATGGAGCGGAACGGATCGTGGTTGAGGGTGATGGTTTTGGCATGCTTGGTTGCCGCAAGTGGGGCGAGAGGTAATTGCAATTCGCGTTCATGCATCAGTTACTGCTCTGATTCTTTGATCGGGAGTTTCGATAGTGATAATGTGCGAATAGAAAGGCTGTAGGATTTGAGTACGTCCGTTTTGAGCTTGGATAGTGAGATTTGCACTGTGAATTTGGCGGATTAGGTATTTCAGGGATGGGGGGAGTCGTTGACTGTGTCGTGGAGCTGTAGTGCCTGTTTGAACGGGGCAATCTATGCTGAATGATCCGTCTGGTGTACAACTGGATGTTTTTGAAGCTTATAACTGACGGGTGTTGAGTTGTACCTGGTCAGTTCGGTTAAGCCGTTAGATTACCGAGTTTGGATCAATGCTACACCTGGGATATGGTCAGATTGATTGAATTTCCTTATTTCTGTTCGATGCAAATCTCATTCTGCTGCTTCTACTTCAGGGATAAGACTTGTTGAGTGCTCACAGTGATTGAATATTGGCTATTCAGCTTTAGTCTAGTTGAGTAATGGACTTTAGCCTGTAGGTTTTAGCGGAGTAGCTTTGTGGGAAAGGGGAGCCTTATGTTGTTTACTTATTCCCCTATCGTCGCATTGGATTGTGTAAATAGTTCTTTCGGTTCATGAAGGAGGACTGCAAATATATATACTGAATGTTGTTTTGAGTTGATGTTTCCTTAAATTGTTCCCCTCCTTTGATTTGTCAAAATAGCTTGCACGATACATAAGAAACTTGCTTCCTTGCTTGTAATTGGACGAGCTTATGACCACATTCCAATCTGAAATTTTCTCTACTGGTAAATGCAGAACTTAAAGTGAGGTCCAAGGCTCATAAAGCTGTTTACAATCACACTCTTGCCACGATATTGGTGGAGTATGCATCTGCCATAAGTCTTCTTTAAAAAAAAAATTCGCATTTACCTAGAGCTTGTTGTTGGTACGCATCAGGTTTCGCCATTTCAATACAATAAAATTGTACTTTAATGCAAAGCTTACTATTGCAGGTTTACATGTCAGACTTGACAGAACTTTTTAGCTGGACATGTCCTAGATGTGATGGAAAGACCAAGGTAATTCGACCATGATTTAATATAACATTGTTGCTAAGGTTGCGTGAAGCTTGGATCCTCAATACTAAATAGCCAATTCTTGAGATGAGGAGATTTTGTGGGCATATGCTGCCTTGTCTTATGAGATTCTGAACTGGTTATGAATGCCTTTTTAATCTGAAAGCAGGGGTTCGAAGTCATTGAACTGATAGTTGACGTTCAGCACTGCTTACAGGTATATAATTTGTGTTTCAATGGTTTATCAATTTGGATGCTTGTGATGCCCCTATGTTTGAATTGCATCTAATTGTTTGTCTCTATTTCTAAACCATAAATATATACCTGTAGGCGTATGTTGGGGTGGCCAAGGACCTTAATGCAATGGTTATAGCTCTCAGAGGTACTCAAGAACATAGGTATGCATGTTAACTTTAGCAATCCTTCCCCTTACAAATTGTTTTGGGTCAAATTCCCCTTACAATTGACATGTAAAGGATTTGATGAAAATTTAAGCTAAGAAGAGCAGCCTCAGTGAATGTGTCCACGAAGCACATGGGTCTGCTGTCCATACGAACGGGAAAAAGGATGAATCATTCCACCAAGACACAAAAGTTACTTTCTTTGAAATTTTAGATGGAGTCATGAGGAGATCACATACTTCACTTATTTTGTTCTGTGAAAAATTCTGTCACGTCTCTTTATCATTTGAGTTTTTCAGTTAGTGATTACTTCTATTTATGTCTACAGCATACAGAATTGGGTTGAAGATCTCTACCGGAAAAGCTTGACATAAACTACCCTGGCGTGCCTGGTGCCATGGTGAGCTCTAGAGATGATAAGCCTCTTGCAACCTGTGGGTACTTCTGATTTGGATTGAGTTATAGTCTTAACTCTATTGATTGTTGCTTAGGTTCATCATGGATTTTATTATGCTTATCAAAATACGACAATTCGACCTGGTATTTTGGATGCTGTCATAAGAGCCAAGGATTTATATGGAGACATCAACACCATGGTGACAGGCCATTCTATTGGAAGGGCTATGGCATCCTTTTGTGGACTTGATCTTTTGGTAACATAAATTATAAAATTGTTATGGCTGGGACTTGTGAAATTCTATTGGTTTTCTTCCTATCGAGTTCTTCCAACTGTTCACTTTTGGTCTGTTAGGAGTTATATGGAATTATCTGCCAACTCTACCTCTAGACTCTTTATGTGAATCTTGAACTTTCTATGGCTCTCATATTTATATTTACAATTCGTTATACATAGCATCTTGTTTTCTTATGTTTTCAGTAAATCAACGCATAGACAAAACACAAGCAGAATGGGGTGCAAACAGCCATTTACACGAACCACCAATTATTGAAGTCTCTAGTCGTGTGAATTGAGTCGTACATGTTAAGCTTTGGAGCTTTTAGTTGGTTGAATACTTAAATGTAGTGGGTAAAGACATCCAGCTGTTCATTACAGAGTCTACTTGCTGGAAACTTTATGAGATTGTTCATATGTTTATGGCCCGGACATATAACTTTTTTAGGCACTTGAAGCTCAAATTTTATTTCTTGTAATCTCAAAGTGCTGATGCATTTTAAGATAGAAGCTTCTCTTCAGTCGGACTACTGGGCCAGATAAGTTGTAGGTTGGAGCCAATCCTAAGATGTCTAAATTAGGCCTTTTGTCTCAGCTTTATTGAATAGAGTGGTCCAGTGTACTTTTCGGAACTGGTAACAGAAATGGTACCCTCCCCAAAGTCATGTCCCATTGATTCTCTCCAAGACAAGTGGTGATTTTTTTAGAGTCAGACATTCATATGGCCTATGATAGGATCATAGGTTGCATAAACTTTAGACTGTACCTTTTCTCGAAGTATTAGTAGCAAATAGAACATCTTGTCCTAACACGTGATTTAAAATTTTACATTTGTTTTCTGGTTTCTTGCTGAAAATTGTTCTTAACCAATTATGACATCATGCCATTCCTCGTGGCCCTGGCCCTATTTTTTATTTAGTTTCTCCTTTGCTATTTACTATAGTAAGTTTTGCTATTCAAGGGGCATTTTCATCATGAACCTGGTATTTTTTGTTTAGGGATAAGTGCACCTGAAGTTTTAAAACTTGTCACGAAAGTGCAATTGAGTCATGAAACATTGAAAAAGTGCAATCACGTCCTAAAACTCGTCACAAAAGTGCAATTGAGTCCTAAAACTTTTAAAAAGTGCAATCAAGTCTTAAAACTTGTCAAGTTGGTGCAATCAAGTTTTGAAACTTGTTAGCATTTTCCGTTTGTTACATTGGAAGGAGTTAATGGAAGGACTGATTGCACTAACTTGACAAGTTTTAGGACTTGATTGCACTTTTTAAAAGTTTTAAGATTCAATTGCAATTTTGTGACAAGTTTTAGGATTTCCAGTACACTTATCCCTTTTGTTTATGTCATTAGCAGGATGTGACTCACGCCACCGACATTCAATGCTTCTTGTGGCAGAATTTAAATGTGCCTCCTTTGTAAATTCAACACCTTTTCTTGGGGCTGAGGGTGGGGTTGGTTTTACTGCAGGTGTGGGGTTTGGTGTTGGGAAAATTATGCATGGGTTCTTGAGAGAGTAAAGCTAGACCTTCAACCCTCATGGGGACAAAGGGCTGTTCTATTGTTCACCATTGTATGTGAAATGCAAAATGTGGTTATTGATGCAGAGTGTTTTTGTTTTTTTTCGGTCCTGAAAGGGCCATCGCTGTATTAACATTCTAGTTATTTGGCTATCTAATTATGCGTGCTGAAGCTGGTTTCTCCAGACCAGCATTCGCTTGATTTACTTATATGACTGGGGACACTTCATTTCCAGGTCAATCATGAAGCACGGAATGTTCAGGTTTTGACATTTGGACAACCTTGTATTGGCAATGCAGTGTTTGCGTCTTACTACAGTGACCGCATGCGAACGACAATTCGTATTACTAATGGACATGATATTGTGCCTCATTTGCCTCCATACTATTCTCGGTTCCTACAGAAGACTTACCATCACTTCCCTAGAGGGGTAAGGCTTTCATCTTGATGGAATATCATGTAAATTATGGGGAATTGTCGCTGACTGAATTTGACATTTGCTTTGCATTTCTTTCAACCTATCTAGTCTCATTTATTCCAACAATGTATGTACTTGCAGCGTATATAGTATAAATGTCTTGTTTTTATCTTCTTATTAAAGCAGGGTAGTTCGTAGTACTAATACGACTTTTCAGAAATATTTGAGTTACTCTCATTGCTGCAAGAGCCATCATAATTTTGTTGTACCGATTCTGGAATTTAAGACGCATAATAATGTTTACTATATACTCTCTCTCTCTCTCTCTCTCTGATGGCTGATAACCTAGTCTTAAGCTTTCTGCAATTATACACATTTTAATTAGTGTATGTCTACTAATGCTTATAATTATTGGCGACTAGCTCAAAGACAGCCACGGATAAACATATCGAGGGGAGATGAAGTGAAAATGATTTCATTCCACCTGCTTCTCTGGTGACTAATCATAATCTATTCTATGTCATGTTATTGGAATGTTCCCTTTGTTGAGGGTATGGCTGTATAATATAGGTTTTGGTAGTCTGGTTTATCAGGTTGAGAAATTTTGTGATAGCTCTAGAGAAGATGCATCATGCAGCAGGTAATGAGGCAGTTTCAGTTGTAGCTACTTTTTCAAGAAATTAGTTTGTTGATCTGTCATGCTAGATGCAATAAGTCATGTGATGGACCAGCTTGTTCTAGAGAATGTCAGTCCTTTGTTACCAGGAATATATGTGGACGATTGACGAGTGTGTCTCTCTGCAGATCGGTAACTGGCAACAGCCTCGCTGACCATTTAGTCTACTATGGTGTGGGATTAATGGCCGAGACATGGAGATCGTGCAAAATTGTCATGGACACACAATTGAAGGAATATGGAGATGAAGATGGCAAAGGAAATCTTATGCTTTCCTGGAATCCTTCTGCGTCTGCATTGAGTCTGCCTTCAGACTACGATGCCAGAGCAACTTTAGTTAAAATGCTCCTGGGTCGGCAGCTGGTTTCTCAAAGATCATCAGGGACCTCTGTGATGGTGGTCATGAAATGCAGTCAATCGATCTGTTGTCCATATCCATCACAAGATGCATAAGAGCTCTACTCAAATTCACTCTGAATGTAAATAGCACGAAGTTGAATGGGTCATACGTGTAAATACAACTCTGTGATTTCTATTGAATGAATGCGTTTGCAACTTTACCTGTCAATTTAATCTTTGGCCTGTGGCGTTGTTTATCAGAATTGATAAAACCTAGTCAGGATGTGTGTGGATGCTTAGCTGAGCTATTCATAGTTTACTCACGCAGCTATTTCCCTTTTTTTGTCTTTTGTCTTTTGTCTTTTGTTTTGTTGGTGGTTTTTTTTTTTTTTTTGGGGGGGGGGGGGGGGGGTTGGTTTGTGGTTGTGTTTTGAACTTGGTCAACTTGTGTCAAACTTCACAAAATTGGCAGGCGTGTGAACATTGGAACTGTGAGACTTGCATGTTTAGGCCATTAACCTGTTCTATGAGGCGAAACAAAGAGTGCCTTGGTAGACCAACACTCAATCTCTGACCTTACTTCTACTGCAGGCAATTGTAACAAAAGACTTGTTGGCACAAGTACTTGAACTGTGTCCTGGCAGGGAGTTATGCAGATTAACTGTTAAACAGAAGAAGACCTTGGATATCATCTTGGCTTTGACACGTAACACTGATCCGCCTTTGGAACAAGAGTTCAAAGCTGTTACCTTCTCTTTTCTCATATACAGGAATTACCATCGGTGGAAACCTGGAAAACTAAATTTCCTTCATCATTTCACCTTCTCTTTTCTCATATACAGGAATTTACCATCGGTGGAAACCTGGAAAACTAAATTTCCTTCATCATTTCAAAGGATATTATTGCAAATTATGACCATTCAAAGCACATTGTGCAAGAGACCGACTAAGTCCTTGACATGGAATGAAAAGTTAGAGTTTGTACAACCCAGCAAGTTCTGAGAATCTCACATAAAAGGCAAACACGTAAATTGACAAGATTAATGCTCTTGACTATAGTAAACCAGCATCAATTTGACTTGTCTTTTACCGGAAACTTAATTTGCCAACCAAAACCGTCAAAAGAGAATATATCTAAGCCAAATCGAACTCATGAAATAGATCAAAAGAAACCAGAGTCCATTTCATAAGCATTTTACGGCCATCCATCTTAAAGGTAGAAAGTTGTTGCAAAAGTGGCCAGCAATTAAATATCCAAGGGTACAAGTATCGAGCCAACTTGCCAAATTGTGATTCTAATTTAGTATAAAGAACACGACTCCAAGAAATACAATAACGAATGTCTGCTAGAATGACTGAGGGAAATAAGCAATTTGTTTAAGTTTCAAAGCTTCCTTGACAAGATCTGGTTGTCAATGCAGGACCTTTCGAGAATCGCATGCACTTCTTATTGGAAAATGTACTCCTCAGTAGAGCATGTCGTCTTAATTTTTTGGAGATCTCCTAAGCAATGCCAGACATCGCATCTTTTGAATCTCTTCAAGTTGAAACAGTCAGGCCTCACACATGTTATACCCTGCAAAGTTCTTCAACCTGATCAACTTACATTGAGGATGTCCAGGCCTTCAATCAACAACTCTTCTAGATATTCTAGTAGTTGGCAACGAGCAAAATCCACATTACTGCAATAATCTAGTGCAATTGACTTCCAGTGTCTTCAAATGAGTCGGATTGGGGAAAATGTCCCTTTTTCAAGATCGAAGAGCTCCAGAATTTGTAGATTCCCCAAACAGTCAAGGCCTTGAATCTCTGCTATTGCAAAGTTATCCATTCTTACTTTTCACAGTCTCTTCAAATTTGAGATATCCATCACTATTCTCATCCACCAACAGATAAAGTTGAGGGAAGTTTTGAGAGGCACGGCTAATCAGCACACCATTTTTTGAGTCGAGAAAGCTTACCAATATCTGTTGATAAAGTGGAGTTACAACAGCAGAAAACAAGGTCAGAGACTCCAATTTATTTAATCTCCCAATGCACCATGACATAGGATCTTCCATGACAATTGTCCATGGGCCAAGCACCTAGTGGAATGGCCTATCATTTGAACTTTGCTAGGTTTGAGAAATCAAGAAATGTTGTCATGGATTTATCAATGTGCAAATTGACGAAACTTCCTGAAAGCCTAGGCGGTTCAGCATATTTTAATCATAGTCAAATTTAAGATATCAAAGATGAATATATCTGCAAATGTCATTTATAATTTCAAGTTGCAAGCTTTTACACCCCAAAAACATTACATGATGCCCCAAATTGCACAATGAATTCCTCTGCCCTGCTCTAATCATTTCTCTTTCTCTGGAAAAGAAGGGAAAAACATTCAACTGAAACTTCACATCGAGCTCAATAAATTCAACAATTTCATCAATAGGCAACGACTTCCCCCACTAATCTTCAAGTTTCTGTCTCTCAACAGATAAGTGCACAGGTCGATCCTGGGTGCCAGGTGTCTTACCCGGAGTGCCGTGGTGGTGGGGTCCTGCGGTACCTCCCCGGGGATTAGTCGGTCGCCGTCGGTGAGTCACCGGCACGGCTGGACACCCCGGTCACCAAAAAAAAAAAAAAAAAGGATAAGTGCACAGTTTATCACCCCATGATTGTGAAAGGGAATTTAGTTGACATTAAATGTCATCTTCATTTGTGCAGCTGCCCAATTAGCCACAGCTCCCTGCACAAAAAGATTTCTCTAAGTTTCTCAAACTCTAATTCCTCTCAGAAACATTTGAAACGGGCAAAAAGCCAGTTATTTAAGATGCCTCCCTAAGCACCTCTTGTCAGTCTTAAAGCCTAAAAGAGTCCTCTAGTTTAGCTTGAGGTGAATGGAAGGGCTTCTATTACAGATAAATCACCTAGGCGTAACCATTTCTAGAAAGACGTAGGTGATAATGGAGATCACACCAGGTGGCATAATGGATGGCAGTGCAATCTTTTCCATCAGCCACTTCAAGTTCTTCTGTAGACAGGAGCTCGACCAGGTTCTCAACGAACTGTTCTTGGGTGCTCACAGCCGCTACATGAAGCACCGTCTGGGATTCACTCATGCTTATAGCTATCTTTAAGGCTGTATCTCCTTCAAACATTTGATTGGTGGCTGCCCAATCACCGTTCAGTGCAGCTTTCAACTGTTTCCGATAACACCTATCCTTCTCCACTCTTCGTTGTTGTCCTGTGATAATGAAAATTTGTCAGCATATCATGAATTTATGTGTTTTGGTAGAAGGAGAATTGTGCAACAAACATCAGCTTATTATGAATAACTTAGATGAATTCTTATTTAATTTACCAAAAAAGGAACAACTTACTTGGAAATGGCATCCGTGTCACTGGTTCAGCTGGGGGAATTTACACTTGTGAAGGATCCACATCCACAGTGACATCTTCAATATTATAGGCAAGAAAACCAGAGTCATTGCAAACAGCTCTCAAACTTAAGTGCGTTCAATTTAGGGGGCCAAAAACAGAAATACGCACTCCAGAATCCAGAATTTTCAAATGAAGATCTATCAACGCACCGGTTTGGTCTGGGAGTACAGTCTCGAGAGCTGTACCAGCAGGTGCTTCAGATGCTTTCTGACCCCAGTGAGATTTATCATATGTCCTACTCATCTGTAATACTGAAATATTAGCCTTTGACTATAAGATGATTTATTATACCTCGGAGAAGCTAAGTAGCTCCTCTCTCCAGTCACCGATGGAAGTTTTGCCGTGCAAACCCAAGTGAACTTCGTCTTCCCTCATTTTATGAATTCTCCCTAACATTTGCAAATCTGACTAAGAAGCACACCTTACTGGAAAATAAACTGAACATAAGCATATCAATACAGAGTGTCTGTCTTCTTCACAGTTGCAACAATTGAGTTGATTGTGATGTAAAGTTCCTGCATGAGAACCTTAGTTATACGACCTGTCAACACACATTCCATCTAGTTTACAGCATGACGAAGTTATCTCCAATGCGAAGCGAGGTTATCAACTTCAAAATATGTGAAGCAGAAAATCGACTAGGATCTCTAATAATTTGTTATATATCAAATAAAAACGATGCAATCGTCATGCATACCTACATCTGGGAAACATAAAAGCAAGGAGAAACCATCCAAAGAAAATATAGCTAAAAAAGCCAACCAAACTAGGAAAAGAGAACGAATATCTGTGCATAGTTAAGAACCGTTGTACAGAGGTATCATAATTTCGATACCTTCATGAGATTTTCAGTCATCAACTCGTGAAAAGGTAATTAAAAAGTGCATGTGAAACTTCTCTGTTCATACACGTGAAAGAATTTGATTGCAGAAAAGGGAAAACATTATTATGAAACAAGTTACCTCAATTAGTTTAAAGTTGGAACACAAGGAAACAATTTCTGCTCATGGATCAAGAAGCTTTCCAGAGCAACATCCACTTATTCCTCGTCTTCTCCCTCATATTCAGATTCAGATTCAGCATCTTCTCTCTCAGATGCAGATTTGTTGTCTTCTCTGTCCCGTTTGTTGCCTTCTCCCTCATATTCAGATTCAGATTCGGCGTCTTCTCCCTCAGATTTAGATTCTTCTTCTTCTCTGTCCCATTCGTCGTCATCTCCCACAAATTCAATTGACTTCTCTGAGCAAAGCGAAGAAATTGCCTCGACATTTAATTTCCTGCAATTACGTATTTCAACCTTTCGCAGTCCCATTGAGCTCGAAAAATCAGGCAACTCCTGTAAAGATTTACAGAAATAAATCCTCAAATTTTCCAAAGATTGTGGTAGCTCGCCTTGCATCTCAACCAGATCACCACATTCAGCTATGCAAACATCTCGCAGCCCCATCAAGCTCGACAGACGAGGCAAATTCCGTAAAGATTCACACCACTGAATCTCCAATTTTTCCAAAGACTCCGGTAGTCCACCTTGAATCTCAACCAGATTATCACATTCATGAATGAAAACCTCTCGCAGCCCCATCAAGCTCGACAAATCAGGAAACTTCGGTAAAGATTCACAGAAAGAAATCTCCAATTTTTCCAAAGACTCCGGTAGTCCACCTTGAATCTCAATCAGATTACCACAACTTCCTATTTGAAGACTTGTTAGTTCGTTTGAATCTTTTAGATTCCTCAGATCAGGTAGGATCTGCAGCTGTTCAAAGCCTATAATATACAAATCTCGTGGATTCTTCCGAGCAAATCCAAGAATTGCCTCCACATTTAATTTATCGCATCCGTATATTTGAAAGTCTTGCTTACCCATCAAGCTTGACAGATCGGGCAACTTCTCTAATGAAGGGCAGCTTTCAATTTGAAATCCATACAAAAATCGTGGTAGTTCGCCTTGAATCTCAACCAGATTACCACAAGAACTTACGCGAAGACTCCTTAGTTTGCTTAGATTGCTTAGATCAGGTAGTGTCTTCACGTGTTCAAGTCTCTCAAGCTCCAAATCTCGTAGGTTCTCCAAACAACCAAGGCCATGAATCTCTGTAATTGCAGCGGAAACAATCTTGAGATTTGATAGTTTCTTCAGATTCGATAGATCCCCCACCGACCAAAGTGAGTCGCAATCTTCCGCAGCGAAGGTGCATAAACTTGAGGGAAGCGTGGGGAGGCGACGGAGACTGGGGCAGTTGAGGCGAAGTGACTTGAGTTGAGGAGGGAGGCTGAGGTCTGCTGGTGAGGTGGTCACAAAATGACACTGCAGGTTCAGAGACTCCAGCTTGGTTAAGCTCCTAATCCACTGTGGCATCGGATAATCCACAAGCCCACCAGAACCGCGTGAGCCGAGCCACAGACGCAACTCCTTTAAATTAGCGAGGTTTGAGAGATCCGGAATCGTGTCCATGCGCGAGTCAAACAGTTGTAATTTGATAAGACTTTCGGGAAGCCTCGGCAGAGCACGTATATCCATCCCCCACCATTTCAGGACCCTCAGGGATTGATTCCTGTAGATGCAACTGTCAATGTTCCCGGGCAAACGCTCGTCACCATAGGCAAATACATATCGAGAGGCTTCTATTTCTTCGAGCTTCTCAATCATCCAAAAGGCGCGGGAAAATTTTGTTATTATAGTACTTTCCATCTTCACTACTTTCAATTTTTTCAACTTTTCGATGGAATCAGGTAGTTTTTCAATACTGGTGTGGGATATATCCAACTCAATCAGCGATTCCAAATTTCCGATTGTATCCGGAAGCCTCTTCAACCATCTGCAGTCCTGTAGAGATAGGTATTCAAGGCTTGCAAGATCTCCACCCAGCACATCTGGCAACCTCTGAAGTTTGTAACAGGAGCTGAGATCTAGGAAAACTAAGCGTTTCAATTGACAAATCCACTTATCAAGTTCGATTAATGAATCACAATCCCGTAGGATCAAACGTTCTAAATTTGGATGAGCAGAGAAGTTGGGGGTTCTCTTCAAGCGTCTACAGTAACTCAGATTTAGAACTTTCAAATTCTTCATCACCTGTAAAAGAAAAATCATGCGAAGATTACAATTGAATTTAGTAAGACGAAATAATAAGTGTAATCTAGCATACAATATACCTTCATGTGGCTCCATCCATTCCAATCATCCGTAATTTCACTGCTTGATAGATCAAGAATAACCACATCCTCCATAGAAAACTTTGTAAGGTTAAATGTTGGAGGCATACGAGGCCAAGAAAGCCATCGTAACCGTGGAAGGAGGTTTGAATTCTCCCGGAAAACATTAGTTGGAAGACCATTTGATGCCCCTTCATTCCAGAGAAGACTTTCTTCTGCAGTAATCTTCCCCCGCCAATGGTAAACTTCAAGCAACCTTAGATTTGATAGCCTCTTAAAGTCCTCATAGGTAAAACAATACTGCCCATCGAGATGGAGAGCTTCAACTTTTGTCTTTCCCTGCCCATCGGAAAAATGTCAAAACAAAAAAGTTAAAAGGGAAACGCATCTATTCGAGTCCACTATCTTAAGGGGTTGAGTAGAGAAATACTATTCCTTTAATCTTAAAAGAGCAAAATTATTGGTTGAGCAGGTCACATGGTGCTAGGAACACGAAAAATAAACTGCCTTTTTTTTTTTCAGAAAAAAATGTCCATAGGCAACTTCGAGATTTAGTGCACAGGGTATTTTACCTCATGTCTCTTCAGTAATTCCAATGCTTCCTTGGGATCCCACACCCTACTTTGCTTCTCTATTTTCATCTTACTTTTTTGACGGACCATTTCTCTTCCGAGATCTCTGATTTGATCATGTACCCACACTCTATTGTCCTCTTTAATCTTTATCAAAGACATGTTTTGCAAAACTTCCATAGTGTCTTCCGGATGTTCAGATTCATTCCAGAAATGAACCACAATGTCTTTGTCATATCCGATGAAAAGACAAGCTATATCGAGGAATATATGTTGTTGCCCAACATCTAATACATCGTAACTTATTTTCAGCTTACTCCAAACTTTCTCATCAGGAACATTTTCCAACTTCTTCAATTTGAGATCCCACTTTTCCTTTTTAGTGAGAGATAAAAGTGAGCCTATGACCTCAAGAGCTAGCGGCAGACCATTAGCAATGCCTATCGCCCTGTTGGATTGGTCAGTATACTCTTCTAAAGGAGAATCTCTTCTAAAGGCATGTTTGCTAAATAGTTTAAGAGATTGACAGGGATCCATGCCGCTAAGCTCATAACTGCAGTCAACTTCAAGAACCCCAAGAATATCTTTGTTCCTTGTAGTAATAATAATTTTGCTCCCCTTGCCTAACCAATCATGGTTACCTTCAACACGCTTACCTACAAGCGCATGGATATGATTCTTTTCTTCTACATCATCGAGGAGGAGGAGGACTCTCTTATTAGACAACCTGTCTTTAATTGTCTGAGTTCCTTCATCAATGTCTTCTACATCCATGCAACTCCCTTTGAGGATATCAGAAATGAGCTGATTCTGCAAGCATTGAATGCCCTTACTTTTTGACCTTTCCCGAATATCACGAAGAAAGCAACAATTCTCAAAATCGTCTAAAAGCTTATTGTAGATCATTTTGGCTATAGTCGTCTTTCCGATGCCACCCATCCCGTGAATTCCTATAATCCGTGTTTCATTTGTCCCAGAACCTATCCTTTCCATTATTACATCCACATGGTTGTCGACATTGACCAAGCAATCTGATACCGCCAGATAAGCCTTTTTCAACTCATTGAAAACCTTATGCGTAAGTTTTCTTGCGAACTCACCTTCTCGCCTGGTGTTTGTTGGAGGCAAAAGACAATGAGTTAGAAAACTGTGTTGAATTGAACTACGTTCTGACAGGATGAATTTGAAGTGTGTTCTTCAAGGATTTTTTTCCATTGCAGATGAATTAGCATCAGTGCTTACAGTTAATGAATGAACTGAACCGGAAAAAGGTGTTGCCTGGAATAAGGTTGGACACAATTGGGATTGTGCCATTACTTAGCGCGATTTATACAGTATAACTTCAATAACACAGAATTCAATTTCGACAAGGCCAACACAAATCTAGAGAAGAAACCATATGAAATGCAACGAGTGTCAATGATCCAAGGCACATGAGATGGAATGCTAAAAGCAGTTACCTGTTGGGCATGTTGTGCAACTCCCATCCGTTTAGAGACGATACTTCTTCAAGAGCATCCTTCCACTCTTGCATAAGTCTTTGATCATGCCGCTTCTTGTTTTTATGCGAAAGAAATGCCTCTCTATAGCCCCCAGTTTGGTGTCGAACCTCTGAAGGGGCCACATCATAAAAAATGGGCATGATCTTTTGTCCCCTAGTTTTCTTGCACTCCACCATTTGAGCTACCTCCTTGAGACACCATACGCTGGAGGCATAACCTTTAGAAAAGATAGGTATTGAGATCTTCGACTGCTTAATTGCTTGGAGAAGTTTTGGGGGAAACTCTTCCCCAACGCGGAGCTCTTCGTCGTCCTTAAATGTGCGGATTCCTGCACTATCAAGACTAGTGTAAAGGAAGTCCGCAAAACCTGCTCGAGTATCCTGTCCACTGAAGCTCAAGAATACTTCATAGTCATATCCCGATGAAGTAGCTATCCCGTGACTACAAGAAGGGCCTGTCGTCGTTCCATAATAGTCACAGATGCGTCGTTTCTTAGCACTCCTCTCCATCGATCTCACTTGATCTCCTCTTCAAGAAAAAACTTGAACCGGATAGCAGTGGCAGCGAGAGATGGAAAGAGTTTAGAAGCCAGAACTACAAATGGAGACCCCCGTGGGTCATTAAAGTAGAAGACAGGATTGGCTAAAAATATGCAGAGTCGGGGGCCAGTTTGCTAGAATTGGTCAAATAAGAACACGATTCATTGCAGCCTGTCAAAGTTGACAAAATGCAGGGCTTTTCCACACCAGAGTCGGGGCCGTTCCCAACCCTACTCTTCTTATCTTTTCTCTGCACTCAACTTCATCGCAGATCGGCAGGGATGGATGACTCTGCACGAGGCACGCTTGTTTGTGGTGTATAGATTTATTGGCGGAGGAAGTAAATGGGATCGACTGCCTAATTCCTACTTTTCTTTAAAGCAGCAGAAAGACTTTTCTTGTAAATGCGAGCCCCCACCCACATACCTCCCAAGCCCCGCTCCTTTCGATCACGACCGTTCGATCGTCGGGGACGGCTGATGGACAACCCGCTCATCTGGGCCGTCCGTGTCCTTATCCACAGCTCCGCACGTGTCGCATCGCCATTGGGTGCCGTCCGTAGATTTTTTTTTTATTACGCCTTTTGACCCAAAACATTAAAAAAAAAAAAAAGAAACTCCAGACACTCCCTGTCGCTCTAGCCGGAGCCTTCTCGCGCTTCCGATCTCCACCGTCGATCGACACGTGGGTCGCCGGATCGCAGCCGTCGCCTCCTTTTCAATAAAGGGAATAGTGTTTATCAAGAATACAATGAATATTTCGAGAGAGGACACCAAATTCAAGGTTTTGGCTTTTTTAGTATTGTAAACAGGGAACGTTTAGGACTTCAATGTAACTTAAGAGTCCAAATTCCAAAACGATTGCAAAAGCTAATTAATCTTTTGGGGGCGAGTTACAACATTTCTTTTTTTTTAGCACAATTTTTGTTCATAAATAGCCTTTTTTATTTCTATTCTCGAGACGAGTCCTGAACGGAAGAACACATTTGATAATTATAAAAAATTTCTGTTTCAAGAATAATAAATAAATATAAATGCGTTCAGTACGATAGTAAAACTTTCTACTTGTAACTTTTTTTATGTAATTAAAAAAATGCCAATGGGGACTTAACAATTCCTGTTTTAATAAAGTTGGACTTTTGTAAGGACTTAATTGATCAAGATATTCTAAGATAATCTCAAAAAATCCATTATAATAATTAGTAAGGGTGTGTAGCCAGCCGTATCATGACTCAAAATTTTCAAGGTTTTTCGGTTGGAGTCAGGCTCGATAGTGAATACATGATTTCGAGTACTTTAACAGTTCAAATTGATTTCTTCTTCTTCTTCCCAGGAAATCCTAGAAAAGCACTATACTTGATCAAAAGATAATATTTGAAAATTCAATCTAAAAATTGATAAAATATAATTCCGCACTCCTCATTGACTCCCACCACACCCATCTTCAACATAAAAAAAAGGACTTAATGAAACTCAACCGTTAACATAATTCATATATGTGGATTGGGTGCCCGATTATGTAGGGTTACACTAAGCTTGTTTTTTTAAGATGATATTGTTTCTCTTTTTGGTTTTAGGAATAATTTTTTTTTGCTTCTTGTTTATGTTCCAAATTTATTTCATCTCCATCGATCTATTTTGGAGAATGAAAAAAATTAACTGGTGTCACAAATAAATTTCCACTTTTATATTTCGGGGAAAAGAGGAATAGAAAAATAAAGAAATAGGCTGGCTATCAAATATGCCCTTTGATTACTATGATGCTAAAAACTACTTCAATCTCAAATATATTGTGTTAATCATAGTTCGAGTTGCACAATTTCAAAAACTTCGAATTCACTTCCATTTGACGTTATGAGATTGAGTTCCCCAAGTATTAAGTAAGGTCGTGTTCCCGTGGGCCATTGATTAGAAGACCTAATTGTCTTAGTCCGGCAAGTCTTTCCCTGATGGTTTGATTTATCTAATTGAACTAGTTGGCAACCAAAAGCACAACCCAATAATTCAAACTTATAAAGCTAAGATATCTCGGGAATAATAACCATGTACTTGTAGTCATCGCATAAGAAATGAAAAGAAATAAACCCAAAAATAAAAGACAAGTGCTGTTATGATAATACGTTGGACACGGAGCCAAGATAGAAATCCTGAAATTATCTATTGACCTAATTAGTCAATTCTGCAACATGGACATCCTCCTGCAATATCCAAATTGACTTGATAAACTTGGAAGGTCCGGATACTAGACAATCATATTTAACAGCATATTGAAAGTTGAAGATTCTCTAGAAAGTTAGGCTAAAGAGATCTTGAAAATTCACCGTTTTCCTAAAATGGTTCTTTAGAAGAAAATGAGAACCGTTTGGATTTTCATACATGTATAGTATCCATTTTCATAAATCTATCTCCTTGCTAAAAGTTAAATTATATTTCAGTCATATCATTAGACATATTAATTTTAGTGTACTTATTAACATTAATAGTAAATAATCCAGACTTATTTGTCGAACTCCAAATGATGGAGAGCACGTGCCTTTGAAGTAAAAGTGCATATTTATTTTTAGACAAAACTGAAAAAAAAAATCCTCATTTTGCTAGCGATTAAAATAAAAGGTTCCATGGAGTCAAGTCTGTCATGTGAAACATTAAAAGCATGTTATTTAATCAATTCTCATTGGAAACCGACTTGAATACGTTGGAATTGCGGTCTGAATCATTCATCAAACGCTGCTGGCCCAAAAAAAAAAAAATTCACCAAATGCTGGCCAGAAGAAACATTTACCAATCAACTATAATTAACCACCAATCAACTATAATTAACCCACCGGTTTGATGACTAGTCGCACAAACCCATTTCCTGGCTCCCTTAAACCGTCATTCACGGCCAAAGTGGCCCGACAGAATCCGAGGAAAATCTTGTTAAAAAAGCAGAGTGATAATGAAAAATAATAATAATAATAATTAAGCAACAAAGCAAGCAGAAATAAGAGGGGTCATGCTACAGCTTCGGAGAAGAAGAGCCACCGGTGCTTTAGGCGCGCATGGTAACACTCCAGAAATGATTTCTGGCAGAGAAATCAACTTCTGGCAGGGAAATCCATTTGGTAAAATCACTTCAGAAGTAGAAATCCGTTTGGTAAATTTTTTCACTTATGGTTGGATTTTCTACTTCTGGTTGGATTTTTTGGCCAACTTGAGAAGTAAAAAAAAATTACTTCTCAGCTTCAAAAACCACTTCTAATCTTCGCCGCCACCGCCGGTCGCCGCCGTCGGCAAAGAGAAGCGTTACCATGCGCGCTTCAAATAGATTTCTCTATCAGAAATCAACTTCTGCTTCTGGTGAGAAGTTGAAAAATCAATTTCTCTATCAGAAGTTAATTCTCGTATAGAAGTGTTACCATGCGCGCCCTTAACGTGACATTGTGTTGTCGGCAAGATTTTAGTCAAAAAGAAGTCCGAAAGGAAAAAGAAAAAATGGGGTTTAGCTGCCCAAGTGAAGTCATTGACGTCCGAGTTACAGATTTTCCAAAAGGTATAATTGATGGGGTTTCTGGTGTTTCGTCTTTTTCTTGCAGCGATTGAAGCTCTTTCAAGAACGGGTCAATGCGACCGAGTGCACCGAGTGCTTGACCAGTTTTAGAGCAATTCATCCCGTTGAAGAAAGATTCCGGTGGGAGCTCGACCGATCTGCAGAAATTTGGAGAGAGAGAAAACGGGGCCGTGAGTGTAACAGAGGATAGAGAAAGTGGGGGTGTTTACGGATTTGCAGAAATTTGGAGAGAGAAGATGGAGCCATGAGGAGGGTGTTTACGGAAGAGAAAAAGTGAATCGGAAATGAATTTTAAAAAAAATCTAAAATGTGGGCCCTACTGGACACTTGTCAATCATTGAAGGGGGTGTCTTATAGATGTGTTGGCACTCCAGGAGCACCCAATATTTTCTCCCCATTATGATGCTCATAAATCCTTAAATCTTCACAAACATAGATCCAAGCGGCACGATTTTTTTTTTTTAAGATTGAAGTTATTAATCACGAGGGTTTGATCGAAAGGAATTTGAATTTTTTTTCCTTTTTTTTTTTGCAGGTGATGGGTATTTTTTTCAGCAAGCTTTGATCCAAAACTTCCACTTCCACTTTTATAGGTGTTGTCATTAGTTTCTTCTATTTCCCCTGTCCATCTCCAATTATAGTGGTGCATGCGGTGACAAAAAAGGAAAAAACTATGCTTTCCACCTATATCCATAAAATAACAATTTTACTATCATAACAGTCTTTGACTGACTAACAATATATTGTGAGTCATAAATTCTTGAAAAAACAGACCTCACAATAATATTTAATTAATTATTATTTATTTTTTGTGACTCTAAAATACACTGTTATCATAATAATCACTAAAAAACCATTACTTAATCAATTCTCTTCTGGTTTAGGACTTCAATAGAACTTCTTTCAACTATTGAAATTTACGAATTCTAATCCTACAACATTTGCAAAAGCTACTTCCTTGTCTATATAGTAAGCATGATTACCTAATTTATTCTTTAAGATTACCACAATTCTAAAAACTACTTTAATTTCCAATACATTGTGTCTATATTTATATATTGGGATAAATATCGTATTATTTATTTGCCTATATTCTATAGGAAAATTAGTAATGGTAAGGGTTTTCGTACGAGGGGAAGCCTTGTCTCTTCGAGAAAAAAGGTGCGATCAGAGCAATTTTGAAGTTGGTCTCGTTACCATGGGCCACAAAAAAAAAAAAAAAGTCTTGATAGTGTTCATTAGAAGACCTCATTGTCCCAGTATAGCAAGTCTTTCTTTAATGGTTTGCTTTATCTAATTAAAAGAGTTGGCAACCAGAACGGCACCCATAATTCAAATGCTAGATATAAATAAGAACTTGATAGATCAGGAACAGTATCCCCGTGCTTATAGTCGTCGCAGAAGCAACAAAAAAAAAATGAAAACCATAAAAAGAAAGAGACAAGTGTCGTTGTATGTTAGACAGGGTGCCAAGATAGAAACTCTGCATTGATCTATTGAACTTATTTATCAAATCTCCAATATGGACATCCTCTTGCGATATCTAGATTAACTCGATAAACTTGAAAGGTCGGGACATTTTTAAAGAAAGTTAAAATTTTATCACATTTTAAGCTCCGTTTGTTTCGAAAAAAAAATGACATTTCTCAAAAGTATTTTCTAGAAAGTCGTTTTCTAAAAAAATAACGATATTTTTCAGTTTTTGGCTAAAACCTAAAAACGAACTAGAAAATTTTATTCACCATTTAGTAAGGAAACTCAATTTGCACCACACACTCCTTTTAATAATCGTTTTATTTTCACTTTTTATTCTAAAAAAAGTTTTTTTTATTAATTATTTTCTTTTATATTTTTTCTCTTTAACTTTTCTGTTTTTATTTTCTATTTTGCTCTTTTTCCTTTCTTCTTCGGATGGTGACTTGCCATCGAGCCTCGCCAGCCTCAGGCAGAGAAAGTGTCCTATGTTGGATCTTGTCTTATCTGATCTATAAAAGAATTTGCAATATCGATTGGTTCTTCACCATGTTAGCACATGCCAAGCAATGGATGCATACGGCACTTTGTTATAACATATTCAAGTCGGTTGATTCGATGAAGAATTTGATCTGCATGTGGACGTCGCTTCGCCACATAAGAACGTTTGTGGTTCTCGAACAAGATTGTATCAGGCAACATACAACGCAAAATGGCTTCTCGAAAAGTTACTATGAGCTGCCTAGATAGGATAATTAGTTCGCTTGAGTTTTAACAAGATAGTCTACAGAGACCCTGAAACCAACCAATATTAGATTCTATAATAATAAAAGATCATTGCATGATTACTCAGGAGCTGAATGTGCAATATAAATCATGCACAAAGTCGAAGTAAAAAGTTAAATCACATGTAAATGTTACAGCTAGCCTGTAACCTATCATTTCATCTGCAAGTATTCCGTTAATGCCATTCTCACACAATCTTATGAGCCGAGCCAATCCAATCCAGCAAGCTGGTAATCCCTCATCTTCCCCTGTATACCTGCAAAACAAGCATGCAAATATAACTTAAGAAAGCAGTGAGCTCATATTTTCTGGAGATATCCTATTGGCAAGATAATTGTGTAAATCAGAGCAAAAGTGAATCTCTCTAGAGCAGGACAACGATACAATAAAGGGCATCCCCAGTGCATGAGGTTCCCGCCTAGACAAGGGTCAGGGGAGGGATGTTAAAAACCTCTACTTTGTCGGAGTATTCTAATTTTTAGTGATAAGAAATCAGGTCGCCAAATCCAATACTGCTAATAACACCAAGAACATTTACAATCCCTCATTACCTAGCATTTTGAAATTGCGGGAAGCCTCACGGCTTGTGCAAGTCAAAGCAGGGGGATACAGGAAAGATATAAGCGGCAAAGACTATCCTTACTCCAATCAAATCAATCAAGAGACAGAGACAGAGACAGAGACGGAGACAGAGGGAGGAAGAGAGAGAGAGATTACAAGAGGGTTGTATCAATAGCCGTGTGTTCCCTGTACCAGACAACCCGATCGTCTTCCTCCTTAAGACATTCTTATCCTCTTCCTCTTCCTCTTCCGTTATCTGGGAAATGGTGCACGAAGTACACAAACAGGTTTTCTCCACTTTTAAACATGAGCATCTGTTTATTTGTCAGCTGAGAGAGAGCAATTAATATGAGTTTACAATTAGATATCATTCATTTGCATAAATGTTACCAAATCCCAAAGCCCTCCGAATATGGAACCCTGTTACCATATGTAACTGGAAGTCTAGTCTAGTGAGCGTTAGACCACTGGACCGTCAGCACCTTTCCCCTAAAGAATATCGGCATTAGGTAATTAATGATATAAGGAATAAGGTTCATCAGAGATCATACGAAGCTTCTAGTCACAATCGCCCATCCATCGCGAAAATCGCCACAAATTCCACGAACCAGGGAGATCAGAATCGAGATTGAATTCGAACGCGTTCGCAACCAATCTCTCTCTATCTCGACGGGTTATCGCGCCATTTGATTGCGTGTAAGCGTTTGCGTATATGAAAGGAACAAAGATTTGAGTTTTCTTTTTCTGGCGCGATTTCGTTTCTTTTTTCTCGATGACTCCGTTCGATCCGTTTCTCTGGCAGAATATGGAGCGGAACCGATCGTGGTTGAGAATGATGGTTCTGACATGCTTGATTGCCGCAAGTGGGGGCGAGAGGTAATTGCAATTCGCGTTCATGCATCAGTTAGTGGCTCTGGTCCTCTGACTCAATTCGGATTGGGAGTTTTGATAGTGAGAAGGCGCGAATAGACGGGCTCTAGAATGGAGTATGTCCGTTTTGAGATTGGGCAGTGACATTTGTATTTTGAATTTGGCGGATCAGGTATCTCAGGGTTGAGGGGAATCGTCGACTGTGTCGTGGAGCCGTAGTGCATGTTTGAATGGGGCAAACTATGGCTGAATGATCCATCTGGTATACAATTTCATGTTTTCCAAAGCATATAACTGACAAGCGTCGAGTTGTATGTGGGTGGTTCTGTTAATCCGTTAGTTTACCGAGTTTGGATCAATTCTACACCTCGAATATGGTCAGATTGATTGAATTTCCTTATATCTGTTCGATGCAAATTTCATTCTGCTGCTTCAGGGATAAAATTTGTTGAGTGCTCACAGTGATTGAATGTTGGCTATTCAGCTTTAGTCAAGTTGGGTAATGGACTGTAGCCTGTAGATATTAGTGGAGTAGCATCGTGGGAGAGGGGAGCTCTATGTTCTTTACTTATCCCCCATCATCGCATTGGATTGTGTAAATAGTTCTTTCAGTTCACGAAGGACCGCAAATATGTATACTGAATACTGTTTTGAGTTGATGTTTCCTTAAATTGTTCCTCTCCTTTGTCCAGTAGTTTGCATGATGGATAAGTAACTTGCTTCCTTGCTTGTAATTGAATGAGCTTATTACCACATTTCAATCTGAAATTTTCTCTACAATGCAGAACTTGAAGTGAGATCCAAGACTCATAAAGCTGTTTACAATCACACTCTTGCCATGATATTGGTGGAGTATGCATCTGCTGTAAGTGTTCTTTAAAAAAAATTTCACATTTACCTGGAGCTTGTTGTTTTCACGCATGAGGTTTCACCATTTCAACACAATAAAATTTTAGTTTAATGCAAAGCTTACTATTGCAGGTTTAATGCAAAGCTTACTATTGCAGGTTTACATGTCAGACTTGACAGAACTTTTTAGCTGGACAGGCCCTAGACGTGGTGGAAAGACCAAGGTAATTTGATGACATTTTAGTATAACGTTGTTGCCAAGGTTGCGTGAAGAATGGATCCTCAATACTAAATAGCCCAACTCTTGAGATGAGGAGATTTTGTGGGCATATTCTGCCTTGTCTTGTGAGCTTCTGAACTGGTTATGAATGCCTTTTTGATCTGAAGGCAGGGGTTCGAAGTCATTGAACTGATAGTTGACATTCAGCACTGCGTACAGGAATATAATTTGTGTTTCAATGGTCTATCAATTTGGGTGCTTGCGATGTCCCTATGTATGAATTGGATCTAATTGTTTGCCCCTATTTCTAAACCATAAATATATACCTGTAGGCATATGTTGGGGTGTCCAAGGACCTTAATGCTATGGTTATAGCTTTCAGAGGTACTCAAGAACATAGGTATGCACTTTACCAAAAAAAAAAAAGAAAAAGAACATAGGTATGCATGTTAACTTTAGCAATCCTTCCCCTTACAATTGACATGCAAAGGATTTGATGAAAATTTAAGCTAAGAAGAGCAGCCTCAGTGAATGCATACACAAGGCACATTGGTCTGCTGTCCATACGAACGGAAAAAGGATGAATATTTCCACCAAGACACGAAAGTTACTTTCTTGTAACTTTACATGGAGTCATGAGGAGACCACATGCTTCACTTTGATCTTTTCAGCTAGTGAATGCTTCTATTTATGTCTACAGCATACAGAATTGGGTTGAAGATCTCTATTGGAAACAGCTTGACATAAACTATCCTGGCATGCCTGGTGCCATGGTGAGTTCTAGAGATGATAAGCCTCATGCAACCTGTGGATACTTCTGATTTGGATTGAGTTACTGCCTAACTCGATTGATTGTTGCTTAGGTTCATCATGGATTTTATTATGCTTATCACAATATGACAATTCGGGCCTGGTTAAGGTGTTGCCGTGTGACCTGGAGGTCACGGGTTCGAGCCTTGGACGCAGCCTCTTGTAAATGCAGGGTAAGGCTTGCCTCCTTTCACCTTTGTGGTGGGGCCCTTCCCCGGACCCTCGCCTTGTGGGGATGCTATCGTGCACCGGGCTGCCCTTTTTTATCACAATACGACAATTCGACCTGGTATTTTGGATGCTGTTATAAGAGCCAAGGATTTATATGGACACATCAATGTCATGGTGACAGGCCATTCTATGGGAGGGGCTATGGCATCCTTTTGCGGACTTGATCTAGTGGTACAAATTATAAAATTGTTATGGCTAGGACTTGTGAAATTTTATTGGTTTTTCTCCTATCAAGTTCTTCCAATTGTTCAGTTTTGGTCTGTTAGGAGTTAATCTGGAATTCTCTGCCAACTCTTACCTCTAGACTCTTTATGTGGATCTTGAACTTTCTATGGCTCTCGTATTTATATTTACAATTCGTCATACATAGCATCTTGTTTTCTTACGTTTTTGGTAAATCAATCCATAGACAAAACACAAGCAGAATGGGGTACAAACAGCCCTTTACTCGAACCACCAATTATTGAAGTCTCTAGTTGTGCGAATCGAGTCGAACACGTTAAGCTTTGGAGCTTCTAGTCGGTTGCATACTTAAATGTAGTTGGTAAAGGCATCCAGCTATTCATTACAGAGTTTACTTGCAGGAAACTTTATGAGATTGTTCATATGTTTATGGTCCGGACATTACTTTTTTAGGCACTTGAAGCTCAAATTTTATGTCTTGTAATCTTAAAGTGCTGATGCATTTTAATATAGATTATATATCTATCCTAAATTTGTGTTTTGTGTACTGTTTCTGTCTGTCTCTCTCTAATCAAATGAAGAAGCTTCTCTTCATTCCGACTACTGGCCATATAAGTTGTAGGCTGGAGCCAATTCTACGATGTCTAAATTATGCCTTTTGTCTTAGCTTTATTAAATAGAGTGGTCCAGTGTACTTTTCTAGGCACCTGATGCAGAACTGGTACCACAAATGATACCCACCCCAAAGTCATGTCCCATTGATTCTCTCTCCATGACAAGTGGTGATTTTTTTAGAGTCGGACATTCATGTGGCCTATGATAGGATCATAGGTTGCATAAACTTTACACTATATCTTTTCTCGAAGTATTAGTAGTTAATAGGACATCTTGTCCTAACACATGATTTAATTTTTTTTCCTTGTTTCTTGCTGCAAATTATTATTAGCCGATTGTGACATCATGTCATTCATGGTGGCCCTTTTTTTATTTAGTTTCTCCTACGCTATTTATGATAGTAAGTTTCGGTATTTTAGGATTTGATTGCATTTTTTAAAAAATTTTAAGACTCCATTGCATTTTCGTGATAAGTTTTAGGACTTGATTGCACTTTCGGAAAGTTTTAGGACTAGATTGCACTTTCGTGACAAGTTTTAGGACTTCAAATATATGGATGGGATCTTGACAAAGTAATGCTAGACCTACAACTCTCATGGAGAAAAAGGGTTGCTCTATTGTTCACCATTGTATGCGAAATGCAATATATGGTTATTGATGCAAAGTGTTTTTGTTTTTTTCTGTCCCGAAAGGGCGATTGCTGTATGAGCATTCAAGTTGTTTGGCTGTCTAATCATGTGTGCTGAAGCTGGTTTTTCGAGACCAGCATTTGCTTGATTTACTTATAACACTGGGGACACTTCATTTCCAGGTCAATCATGAAGCACAGAATGTTCAGGTTTTAACATTTGGACAACCTCGTATTGGCAATGCAGTGTTTGCGTCTTACTACAGTGACAGCGTGCCAAATACAATTCGTATTACTAATGGACATGATATTGTGCCTCATTTGCCTCCGTACTACTCTCAGTTCCCACAGAAGACTTACCATCACTTCCCTAGAGAGGTAGGCTGTCATCATGACGGAATATCATGTAAATTATGGGGAATTGTCGCTGACTGAATTTGACATCTGCTTTGCATTTCTTTCAACCTATCTAACTGATGAAGTCTCATTTATTCCAACAATGTATGTACTCTCTTTTTGCAGCGTATATAATATAACCGTCTTGCTTGTATCTTCTTAGTAAAGCAGGGTAGTTCGTAGTACTTATATGACTTTTCAGAAACATTTTGCTCTCATTGCTGCAAGAGCCATCATGAGTGTTGTGGTAGATTCCAAAATTTAAGACGTGTAATAATATTGGCTATATATACTCTCTCTCTCTCTCTCTCTCTCTCTCTGATGGTTGATGACCTAGTCTTAAGCTCTGTGAAATTATGCACATTTTAATTATTGGATGTCTACTAATGCTTATAATTAATATGTATAGGACATTTTGAATCACTTGAGCCGTGATACTACTAAGCTACGTGTGGTCCATTTCATTTCCTTTCTTTCCACTTTAGAACTAGCTCACTCTGGTGGCTGCACTGTGCTTTATATCTTAATGCCAGCGATCAGACGAAAACCGCTCCTATTCAGTTATTTGGCGACTAGCCCAAAGACAGCCACGAATAAACATATTGATGTGAGATAATGTGAAAATGAATTGATTCCACCTGCTTCTCTGGTGACTAATTATAATCTTTTCTATGTCAGTGTTTATCTGTAATTGGAATGTTCCCTTTGTTGCAGGTATTCTCTGGTGACTAATTATAATCTTTTCTATGTCAGTGTTTATCTATAATTGGAATGTTCCCTTTGTTGCAGGTATGGCTGTATAATATAGGATTTAGTAGTCTGGTTTATCAGGTTGAGAAAATTTGTGATAGCTCTGGAGAAGATCCATCATGCAACAGGTAATGAGGTAGTTTTAGTCATAGCTACTTGTTCAAGCAATTAGTTTGCGGATCTATCATGCTAGATGCAATAAGTCATGGGATAGACCAGCTTGTTCTAGAGAATGTCAGTCCTCTATTACCAGGAATATGTCTGATGAGAGTGTGTCTATGTAGAGCGGTAACTGGCAACAGCATCGCGGACCATTTAGTCTACTATGGTGTGGGATTAATGGCTGAGACATGGGGATCGTGCAAAATTGTCAGGGACACACAATTGAAGGAATATGGAGGTGAAGATGGCAAAGGAAATCTTATGCTTTCCAGGAATCCTTCTGTATCTGCTTTGAGTCTGCCTTCAGACTACGATGCCAAGAGCTACTTCAGTTAAAATGCTCCTGGGTCAGCCTCTGGTTTCTCAAAGATCATCAGGGACCTCTGTGATGGTGGTCATGAAATGCATTCAATCGATCTGTTGTCAATATCCATCACAATAAGAGCTCTACTCAAATTCACTCTGAATGTAAATAGCACGAAGTTGAATGTGTCATACTTATAAAAACAAGTGATTTCTACTGAATGAATGCGTTTGCAATTTTACCTGTCAATCTAATTTTGGGCTTGTAGCTCTGTTTTACCGGACTTGATAAAACGTAATAAGGATGTGTGGATGCTGAGCTGAGTATGGACGCAGCTATATTCCTTTTTTTTTTTTTTTTGTGTGTGTGTGGGGGGGTGGGGTTTGGGATTGTTGGGGTCGGGGGTTTGAACTTGTATCGCACGACCATTTAAAGCACATTGTGCAGGAGACCAACTAAGTCCTTGACACGATAAGTTGGGGTTTGCATGTGACGGTAAAAGCCAGAGTACAACACCAAAGTGTTGGGAAAGATATACATCGTCACATTCATATCTTTCTTTACTTGGTGAGCTGGTAGTCGATTCTACATATTAATTGAGTTAACCACAGATTACCTACAAATAAAGATCCCATTAATTTCTCTTTCTTGCTAAGAGGAGAAAAAGCTCGGGCTGTCATATAGGACTTTTGTCGGGGAGCTATTCTTCTTATCAATGTTGAAACCTAAAGGCTGCGTTTGGTCGTCTGGATTTCTAGTAAGGATATGACTAAATAGAATAGGATAGGAAATCCCAGGATTTGATCATATCTTACCTCCTGTTCGGTGAATTACGAATTTAAAGTCAAATCTCTTTATATTCTGTCATATCCATTATTTGGAATAAGCTGGATATCAATATACTCGAATTGTTGGGGGTTGTGAAATGAAAAGAAGGCTCAACGAAGGCTGGCAATTGGCTATCGAGTTCATCCTTATCAGCAGGACCAAGCTTGATCTTGCCAAAACTGTACGAAAAGGGCGAGTTTTGGCCGTTCCCTGTCTATTCTGTTATCATCTCACCATAAGATCAGCGAATGGATGATCTTTCCGGAAGCCGTTGAAGAGAGCACCTGCAGAGTACAAGCTGATGAAGGCGCTTGGTTTGAAAATGTGATCCGACCTCAGGATACTCAGACTCCCAGCTTAGCAACACCAAACAGTGGCGCAAATCTTTCTTCTGCAGCTTCCCTAAAGATACTTCTTCGCATGAACATCCTAGCACCAGCGTGGAAAATACATGTTCGAGAGAGGGCAACTTCAAGATCTATCAAACTACCCTCAGTGAGCTGTATCAAAATAGAGATATTATTTTGTGGTGCCCGTTTAGGTCAACTCCGCTCTCGAAACCATTCTGGACGCAGGAACCGGTGGCAATGCAGAAGACATGGACCGTCGGATGAAGTCATTCGGATCAAACACACAGTGGAAGCCACCGAAGGGGAGCTTTCTTCGTTTTATGGGGGAGCCTATAAGACGAAACCTTATTTTTGAAGTGTGCCACTTTCCATAGGTTTTGGCAATGGCATAAAAAGACATGAAGTTACGGAATGATGGCATGAAGCTGTAAGCATATATTTTGTCCTACCTGGATCGTGGTCTCTGCTCGATATAATTTCTGGCAGTACAAGCAGTGTCATTGCCAATAATGTCGAGATCAGAAAGGGACTACATAGGCAAAAATAGTTGAAAATTAAGATGCATATAGATCATCCATCATCACAGCTATGGGTAGCTAATAGAAAATGTATTCGCATACTGGAACGTGAGTTTCATTCAGCAAATTTTCTCCATGACAAATATTTGATGACACAAATCTGTCATTTCGAGGTACAGAAGGCAAATCAAAGAGGATCAATCTACAAATTTGCTGGGTGACAGGAGTATTCACTTATCCAACTTCAGCGAATACATAAGAAAACTGGAGATTCCTCTTCCTTGTTCAACTTGGAGCCTTACTAGTGACCCTTTGAGCAATTCATCCAAGGCCATCAAAAAGCCCTTTGCCGGTTTCAAGGTTGGACGTCTATGGCTTGAAATACTTGCCAGAGAAGTTGCCCCCCACCACTGGAGAGTTGATTGGGTGTGGCGGAGAGGGGGAGGCTTGAGCGATGGATAATAAAAATCCTATTTGGCTCCATTCCACCCCACCTAGGATTATTTTATCCCCTTATATCCCCATTTATCTTGTCTTGAACAAACACCATGAGTTTTATTTGGACGACCAAATGCGACCAAATTAAAGCCTACACATTTGAATATGTCCTTCATTTTAAGGTGTAACAAAGTTAATATTTACAGGACATGGATATGAGCTTCAAATTTAAAGTACAACCCAACAAGTTCCAAGTATCTCACATAAAAGACCAATTTGTAAATTGATAAAATTAATGCACTTGAATGTAGTCCAAGTAGCATCAATTTCACCTTTTTTTTTTAATATATCGGAAACTTAATTCACCAACCAAAACCATCAAAAGAGAATGCATCTAAAGCAAATCGAGCTCATGAAATAGATAGAAAGAAACCATGGTCCCATTTCATGAGCAGTTTAAATCCCATCAATCTTAGGGTAGAAAGTGGTTGCAAAAATGGCCAGTAACTAAACTATACAAGGGTCCAAGTTTCAAGTCAACTTTCCAAATTGTGATTAACACGATTCCAGAATTGAAAATAACGATCGTTTGCTGAAATGACATAGGGCAATAAACAATTTGCTTAAGTTTCAAAGCTTCCTGGACAACATCTGATTGCAAATGCTGGACCTTTCAAGAATCGCATGCACTTCTTATTTGAAATTACACTCCTCTGCAGAGCATGTCATCTTAAATTTTTGGAGAAATAGTTGATTCTCCTAAAAAATGCCAGACATTGCATCATTTGAATCTCTTCAAGTTGAAATAGGGCCTCACACATGTTATACCCTCTCTGCAAAGTATGATGGCCTTCAATCAACAATTCTTCCAGAGATTCTGGTAGTTTGCGATGAGCAAAATCCGCATTATTGGTATAATCTAGTGCAATTGACTTCAACTTCTTCAAATGAGTCAGATCAAGGGAAAAATCTCTCTTTTTCAAGATCAAAGAGCTCTAGAATTCGTAGGTTCCCCAAACAGTCAAGGCCTTAAATCTAAGTTATTCAAAGTTCTCCATTCTTTGTTTTGACAATCTTTTCAAATTGAGATATCCATTATTGTTCTCATCCACCTGCAAGATTCAACATATAAACTCGAGGGAAGCCTTGTGAGGCTCAGCAAATTAGCACACCGAAGTTCCAGTCTTTTGAGTTGAGAATGCTCATTAATATCTGTTGATAAAATGATTACAATAGCAAACAACAAGATCAGAGACTCCAATTTATTTAATCTCAGAATGCACCATGGCATAGGATCTTCTTGACAATTGTCCATGGGTTAAGCAACCTGTCGAATGGCCAAATACAAATCATTTAAATTTGTTAGGTTTGAGAAATTCAAAAATGTTGTCATGTTGTATCATTGTGTAAACTGACGAGACTTTCTAGAAGCCTTGGTACTTAGCATGTTTCATTCAGTGTCAAGTTCAACATCCTCAAAGACAAATATCTGCATATGTCATTTATAATTTCCGTTGCAAGTTTTCACCATGTGCTGCATTTGTTTCTTCAAGCTTTTACTGCAACCATAAGGCACTAGGTCTCTTTCCAATGGAATGATTATTCACCCTCATTACTACTTTCAAACTTCTCGTGTTTCCCGTTGAGTCAGGTAGCTCTTTAATGAGATATGAAACTCAAGTAGCTATTGGAGATTGCCAATCTAAGCCTGGAAACCTCTGTATACATCAACATTCTTTCAAAGACAAGTAATTCGAGGCTTGTAAGATCACCAATTGAACGGGGAAGTTGTGTGATTATGTTGCTTATAAAAGATAGCCTCAATGACCAATGGAGGAGAATATCTTCAATGATGAAAAATGCGAAGCAAAAAGAAGTTCGAGATCCTTTTGCCCTTGATATTCGGCGTTGAAGAATTCAGTAATTGCTGAATATCATTACTATTTCCTTGATATTTCCCATGAGCACATTCAACTATTTCTTCTGGTCAACATCATAAAAAGGGAAGGGAAATCTTTTACTAGATAGCCTATCTTTAATTGTCTTGATCCCTTCATCAACATTACTTTTTTCAGTCAATTTCCGTTTATGGACATAGGAGATGAGTTGATTCTGCAAGCACTGAATGCCCTTGAGCTCTCAAGTACCACGAGTGTTAGAAAGAAAGCAACAGTACTAAAAAAACACGAGAAAACTGATCGTAAATTATTTTGATGAGAGTCAACTTTACAACACCTCCCATTCCATGAATTCTGATCATTAGTGTTTCCTGTGTTGTGTCTGTCGTACTCATGAGTAAGTCTACCTTGAACACCGTTTTCCAATGGAGAGGTCCATGAACCGGTTTTGGTGGTAAGAAAACCGTGAACACCTCTTTAAGCACACATTTTTCTTCCCGTCCAGACAAGCCCTTCAAGTGTTTCCTCCTAAAGCAAGTTCCATTGCATGTCAATGAAGAGAACAAACATGCAGATGAAGTGCTATATTCATTCTTTATGGCCCCACAATGAACAATCAGGTTTGCTTAAATAGCCCTTTTATCCCCGAGAACGTTACAATTGCACAATGAATCCCTCTGCGCTGCTCTGACGATTTCTCTAGAGAAAGGGGCCAAACATCCAGCCGAAACTTCATGTCAAGTTCAACAGATTCAACAATTTCAACGACTTCACTCACAAATCTTCAAGTTTCTGTGACTCTAACAGATGCCTCAATAGTTTATCACCCAAGATTGTGAAAGGGAACTTAGTCGACATTAAATTGTCATCTTCATTTTCCTTTATTCGGTCTTCATTTGTATAGCTGCCCAATTAGCCACAGCTCCCTGCACAGAAAGATTTCTGTAAGTTTCTCATACTATAATTCCTCTCAGCAACATTAGAAACCAACCAGTCGGTCATTTGAGATGTCTTGCTTAGCACTTCTTGTCAATCTCAAAACATAAAAGAGACCTCTAGTATAGCTTGAGGTGAATGGAAGGGCATCTTTATAGATAATCGCCTAGGCATAACCATTTCTAGAAGATGTAGTGATAATGGCGATCAAACAAGAGTCCATTTACTTCTGACCCCAATGATACTCACCGCACGTCCTACGCACCAGTAATACTGAAATATTAGCTTATAGGATAATTTGTGATACCTCGGAGAAGCTAAGTAGCTCCTCTCTCCTGTCACAGAGGGGAAGTTTTAGTGCACTAACTATTGATGCCCCTGCCCAAGTGAAATTCCACGTTCTTCATTATTATAACTGCTCCATGACATTTGCAAATCCTGGTAAGGAGCACACCTTTCCTGGAAAATAAACATAAGCATATCAATACAGAGTGTCTTGACTTCTTCACAATGGCAACAATGAGTTCCAGGACGAGAGCCACGGTTATATGCCCTTCCAGCACACATTCCATCTAATTTTTTACAGCATAACGAAGTTATCTCCAATGTGAAGCGAGGTTATCAACCTCGAAATATATGAAGCAGCAAATAGACAAGATCTCTAATAATTTCAATGCAATCGACATGCATACCTCCAGCTGGGAAACATAAAAACAAGCAGAAACCATCCAAAGAAAATATAGCTAAAAAAGCCAAACCATACTAGGAAAAGAGAATGAATATTTGTACATAACTAAGAACCCTTCGCTTGCACGTCGGTATCATAATTTCAATACCTTAATCAGATTTTCAGTGATCAACTCGAGAAAAGACCATTAAAAAGTGCACGTGAAACTTCTTTGTTATATCTGTGAAAGAATTTGATTGCAGAAAAGGGAAATCACTCGTCAGATGAAATAAGTTACCTTAATTTGTTTAAAGTTTGAACACAAGGAAACAATTTGTGGTCATGGATCAAGAAGCTTCCAAGAGAACACACACTTATTCCTCGTCTTCTCCCTCAGATTCATATTCAGATTCAGATTCGGCATCTTCTCCCTCGTATTCAGATTCATTGTCTTCTCCCTCAGATTCATATTCAGATCTGTCATCTTCTCCCTCAGATTCAGATTCAGATTCAGATTCGGCATCTTCTCCCTCAGATTCAGATTTGTTGTCTTCTCTGTCCCATTTGACATCTTCTCCCACAAATTTCACTGACTTCTCCAAGCAAAGCGAAGAAATTGCCTCCACATTTAAATTTCTGCAACGATTTATTTCAACCTTTTGCAGTCGCTTCAAGCTCGACAAATTAGGCAACTCTTGTAAAGATTTACAGAAAGAAATATTCAATTCTTCCAATGATTGTGGTAGTTCGCCTTGAATCTCAACCAAATTGCCACATTTACATATGTAAACATCTTGCAGCCCCATGGAGCTCGAGAGATGAGGCAACTTCTGTAAAGATTTACAGGAATTAATCTCCAATTGTACCAATGATTGTGGTAGTTCGCCTTGAATCTCAACCAAATTGCCACATTTACCTATGTGAACCTTTTGCAGCCCCATGGAGCTCGACAGATAAGGCAACTTCTGCAAAGATTTGCAGGAATCAATTGATAAAGATTGTGGTAGCTCACCTTGAATCTCAACCAGATTACCACATTTAAATATGGAAACATATTTCGGCCCCATTGAGCTCGAGAGATAAGGCAACTTCTGTAAAGATTTGCAGGAAGAAATCGCCAATTCTTTCAATGATTGTGGTAGCTCGCCTTGAATCTCAACCAGATTACCACATTCACCTATGAAAACCTTTCGCAGTCCCATCAAGCTTGACATATTAGGCAACTTCTGTAAAGATTTGCAGGAACAAATCCCCAATTCTTTCAATGACTCTGGCAACTCGCCTCGAATCTCAACCAGATTATCACAAAAACTTACGTCAAGACTCCTTAGTCTGTTTAAATTGCTTAGATCAGGTGGTATCTCCACCTGTTCAAGGCTTCGAAGGTCCAGATCTCCTAGGTTCTCCAAACAACCTAGGTCTGGAATCTCTATAATTGCAGCTCCCACAATCTCGAGAGATGATAGTTTCTTCAAATGCAATACATCCTCCATCGAGCGCAGTGACTCGCAGAAACACAAACTTAAGGAGGATAAACTTGAGGGAAGCGTGGGGAGGCGACGGAGATTAGGGCAATCGAGGCGAAGTGACTTGAGTTGAGGAGGGAGGGAAAGGTCCGTTGGTGAGGTGGTCACAAAAGGACAGCTCAGTCCCAGACGCTCCAATTTGCTCAAGCCCCCAACCCACCGTGGTATCGGAACTTCCTCAAGCCCTCTAGGTTTCGCACAATCGCGTGGCTCAAAACCCAGATCCAATTCCTTTAAATTAATGAGGTTTGAGAGATCAGGAAACGTGCCCATGTCCAACTTAGACAGTCGTAATTCGAGAAGACTTTCAGGCAGCCTCGGTAGTTCGAATATATTCGCTTCCGTCAAGCTCAAGATCCTTAGGGATTGATTTCTGCGGATGCAATTGCCAATTTTCACATGGGAATAACCGCGACTATATGCTCCATGCGTTGTTATTTCTTCGAGCTTCTCGATCGCCCAAAAGGCATAAGGTATTTTCCCCATGCAACTATCCTGGAACCTCGCTACTTCCAAATTTTTCAACTTTTCGATGGAATCAGGTAGTTCTTTGATCTCCGTGTCGGATATACTCAACATAATCAGCGATTCCAAATTCCCGATTGTTTCCGGAAGCCTCTTTAGATTTTTACACCGGAATAGAGATAGGTATTCGAGGCTTGCAAGATCACCCAGCTCGTCTGGCAGCTTTCGAAGCTTCCCACATAAGCTTAGATCTAGGAAAACTAAGCATTTCAATTGACAAATTGACTTATCAAGTTCAATTAATGATTGACAGTTCCATAGGATCAAACGTTCTAAATATGAATGAGCAGAGAAGTTGGGGGTTCTCTCCAACCATTCACATTGACTTAGATCTAGAATTTTCAAATTCCTCATCACCTGTAATCGAAAAATCATGCAAAAGATTATATTTGAGTCTACTAAGACGAAACAATAAGTATCGTCTAGCATATAACATACCTTCATGTGACTCCACCCCTCTCAATCATCCGTAATTTTACTCTTAGATAGATCAAGAAAAACCACATCCTCCATGGAGAATTTTGTAAGGTTAAATGTTGGGGGAATATTACGCCAGGAAAGCCATCGCAACTGTGGAAGGAGATCTGAATTCTCATAAGTTGGAGGAACATCTGACCCCGGTTTGCGCCAAAGAAGCCTCCCTTCCACATTAAAATATCCTTGCCCATCGTCCACTTCAAGGAACCTTAGATCTGATAGGTTCTCAAAGCCTTCATAGGTAAAACAACACTGATGGTCCAACTTGAGACGAAGAGCTTCAACTTCTTTTTTCCCCTGCCCAAAAGGGAAAAAATTTAAAAAGAAAAAAGTTGAAGGGAAACACATTTATTCAAGTGCACTGTAATAAGAGGTTGAGTTCAGTACTACTCTTGTCATACAAAACGTAACTGGCTTTTTTTTAATAAAAGATTCCGTAAATATTGGGATATTATATTAGGGCGTGGGGGATTTTACCTTATGCCTCCTCAGCAAATTCAATCCTTCCTTAGCATCCCATACCCTGCTTTGCTTCTCTATTTTCGTGTCACTTTTTTCACGAACTATTTCTTTTCCGAGGTCTCTCAAATGGTCGTGCATCCACACTTCATTATCCTCGTTAATCTTTATCAAAGACATGCTCTGCAAAACTCTCATGGCTTCTTCCGAAAAAAAGATAGAATCATCCCAGAAATGAACCAGAATATCCTTGTCATATCCGATGAAAATACAAGCTATATCGAGGAACATGCGCTTTTGCCGAAAATCTAACGCATCATAGCTTATTTTCAGCTTACTCTGAACTTTATCGCGAGGAACACTTTCTAGCATCTTCAATGTGGCATCCCACATTTCTTTTTTCAGTGTGCCCTAAAAGTGAGCCTATGACCTCAAGAGCTAGTGGAAGGCCTCTAGCAATTCTTGTTGCCCTGTTGGATTGGCAGATAAACTCAGGGAAAGGCGAATCTCTTTTGAAGGCACGTTTGCTAAATAGTTGAAGAGCTTGAACATCGTTCATGCCATCAACCTCATAAAAATCGTCGTCCTTTACTTGCACCTCGAGAACCTTTTTGTTTCTAGTAGTAATAATAAGTTTGCTCCCTGTACCAAACCAATTATGCTCACCTGCAAGTGCATCCATATGTTTCTTGTCATTCACATCATCGAGAAGGAGGAGGACTTTTTTGGCACACAACCGCTCTTTAATTTTTGTAATCCCATCATCTATGTTTTTTATAGGCTCGATTTTCACTTTGAGGATGTCAAGGAGGAGTTGATTCTGCAAGAATTCGATGCCCTTGCGTTCTGACATTTCACGGATGTTGGATAGAAAGCAACAATCCTTGAAATTGTTTGAAAGTTCATTGTAGATCATTTTGGCGATAGTCGTCTTCCCGATGCCACCCATACCGAGGACTCCTATAATCCGTGTTTCGCTTGTCCCAGCACCTATCATTTCCATGATTGCATTCACATGGTTGTCGACATTCACGAAGCAGTCTGATACCACCAAATTAGCTTTTCCCAACCCACTGAAAACCTCTTGAACAACTCTTTCGGCGAACTCACCTTCTCGTCTAGTGCTGGATATCAAAAGCCAACGAGTTAGAAAACTGTGTTCAACCAAATTATGCTCTGACAAGACCAAATTGAAACTAGAGACATATTCGTAATGTTATTCGAGGATTTATTCCATTCTAGATCAATTAGCATTGGTACAGACGGTTAGTGAAGGACTTGAACCGAAAAAAATGTTGTTTAGGATGGAAAAAGGGCAAAATTGGACTTGTATCATTATTTAACGTAATTTCTGGGGGATAACTTCAATAGCATAAAATTCAATTTGAACAAGGCTAACACAAATCTGAAAAAGAAACCGATTGATATGCATCCAGTTTTAGTGATATAAGGCACATCAGATGGAATGCGAAGTGCAGTTACCTGTTAGTCTCGTTGTGCAGGTCCCATCCGTTTATATCCCCGACAAAACTGAGAGCAGCCTTCCATTGACATATGGTCTCTTCGCCATATCGCCCCTTCCTTTCGTGTGAAAGAAAGGCCTCTGCATAATCCTTAATTTGGTATCGAACCTCTGAAGGGGCCACATCATAAAAAATGGGCATAATCTTTTGTCTTCCAGTTTTCTGGCACTCTACCATCTGAACTAGCTCCTTGAGACACCATACGCTAGAGGCATAACGCTTCGTAAAGATAGGTATTGAGATCTTCGACTGCTTAATTGCTTGGAGAAGTTCTGGGGCAAACTCTTCCCCAACGCGGAGCTCTTTGTCGTCCTTAAATGTGCGGATTCCCAATCTATCAAGACTAATGTAAAGGAAGTCGGTAAAACCTGCTCGAGTATCCTGTCCACTGAAGCTCAAGAATACTTCATAGTCATATCCTGATGAAGTAGCCATTCCTTGAGTTTCTGTTGAAGTGTGAGTAGAAGAAGCGCCTCCTGCTGTTCCATCGTTTGCAGCTGCATCCTTAGCTGGTCCAGATGAAGTAGCCATTTCAGGTACTCCTGCTGAAGCGTGAGTAGAAGAAGCGCCTCCTGCTGTTCCATCGTTTGCAGCTGCATCATTAGCTGGGCCTGATGAAGTAGCCATTTCAGGTACTCCTGCTGAAGTGTGAGTAGAAGAAGCGCCTCTTGTTGTTCCATCATTGTCATTTGCCTCCCCTCCATCGTCGCTGGGGAGGCGCTGGGCGGCGAGGGGGAACTCCTCCCGGACGGTGGAGGACAGCTGGCGGCGGAGCTTCTTGAGCTCGACGATGGTGGCGATAACGGAGGTCTTGGAGCGGCGGAGGTTCTGCTGCTGCGTTTTGATGCGCTTTCCCGGGTCGATGGACTCTTCCATATGGAGGATGCGTTTGCGCTTCTTGCGGAGGGCGCAGAGGCGCTGGTCGATGAGGCTGAGGACGGGACCGTTGGTCGCGTCGGATGGAGGAGCGGACGACGCCATCGTTCGGGGCTCCAGGGTTCGGGTGGTGGTGGTGGGCCACCGAGAGCGGAGGACTTGGGCGTCTGGAAGAGGAAGAGGAAGAGGAAGAGGAGTGTTGAAGTGTAAGTGAGGGAAAAATTTTAGGTGGGTGAGGGGCTTCTACGGAGGATGAGTAAATAAGGGTAATATCAAGACTTCTGGCTCATCTCCAGTTTTCGAGACTTATCTTAATAATATTTTCTTGATTTGACGTTTTAGTCCCCCCCCTACACAGGGCCACCACAAACGGTCCAAACCACGTCACTTTTGGAATCCGTTGATCACCATCAATTGGACGTGTATTTTGCTGCGGCCAAATTACTCAAATGCCCTCATGGCAGGAAGATAATTCTTTTATTTTTATTTTTATTATGGCAAGTTGGTTGAGCATGTAATTTACGACATAAATTTTGATTGATGAGGCGTGATAAAACGATAGTTTATTTTATAAAACAAGGCTCATCAGCGGTTTCATCAGGTGTTTCTTAAAATAATGGGCTACGTACGTCCTCGCGGTCGTGCAATGGTAATTTGCTTGCGGCATTGGTAAAAATTCCGAAAGAGTTGGCACTTCAGTACTTCAATTTTTTTTTTCTTTTGGGTCAAAATTCAGTACTCCATCGGAATGTGGATAAATTCTTGATAGCATTGGTAATGTACTTATCACTCTAGTAAAGTTTAATATAAATTGATGATTTACTAGTTTACAAGAATGTTGGTAAATTACCGATAGTGATAGTAATTTACTTACTACACCGATAAAATTCACGAGGAGTTGCAAAATTTCTATTTCATTGGAATGTCGCTAAATTTTGAACAAAAATGGTGATATTATTCATGCGCTAATCAATCATTTCTATTTTTGGGAAGTATCATTGTAATCCAATAATAATGGTTTTAATTCCTAACACCGGTGGTAATTAATTTACTAATTTACTATTGTATTGGAACGTTGATAAGTTCACTTAACTATAACTCTCATCTCTCTGACTTTTACTCGACCCATCTACAAGGGCGGGAGTCAAACCCTGCACCAATGATACTATCGTCCCCACTCCCCCAATCCCTTACTGGCAAAGCCGCATGCCTATTGGCTTCTACGCTATAACTTCAATAGCATGAAATTTAATCTCAACCAAAAAGTAAACCAATTGAAATGCATTGAGTTTTAATGATACAAGGCACATCAGATGAAATGCTAAAAACAGTCACCTGTTCTCCTCCTCGCTATGCAAGTCCCACCCATTTATATCCCCGACCGTACTGAGAGCATCCTTCGACTCTTGCATAGTCTTTTCGTTATGTCTCTTCTTATTTTCATGTGAACGAAAGGCATCTCCATAATCCCCAGTTTGGTGTCGAACCTCTGAAGGTGCCACATTATAAAAAATGGGCATGATCATTTGTCCTCTAGTTTTCTGGCACTCGACCATCTGGACGAGCTCCTTGAGACACCATATGCTAGATGCATAACCTTTGGAAAAGATAGGTATTGAGATCTTCGACTGCTTAATTGCTTGGAGAAGTTTTGGGCCAAACTTTTCCCCCTGGCGGAGCTCTTCATCATCCTTAAATGTGCGGATTCCCGCACTGTCTAGACTAGTGTAAAGAAAGTCGGTAAAACCTGCTCGAGTATCTGGTCCACTGAAACTCAAGAATACTTCATAGTCATATCCTGATGAAGTACCCATTCCGTGAGTTTCTGTTGAAGTGAGAGCAGCAGAAGCGCCTCCTGCTATTCCGTGACTTTCTGTTGAAGTGTGAGCACCAGAAGCGCCTCCTGCTATTCCATCATTTGCAGCTGTATTGTTATTTGCCTTCCATTGATTTCCCTTGATCTTCTCTTCAAGAAAAAGTTAAACAGCGTAGTAGCAAAAGTACCTGTTCCATGACTTTCTGTTGAAGTGAGAGCAGCAGAAGCGCCTCCTGCTATTCCGTGACTTTCTGTTGAAGTGTGAGCACCAGAAGCGCCTCCTGCTATTCCATCGTTTGCAGCTGTATTGTTATTTGCCTTCCATTGATTTCCCTTGATCTTCTCTTCAAGAAAAAGTTAAACAGCGTAGTAGCAAAAGTACCTGTTCCATGACTTTCTGTTGAAGTGAGAGCAGCAGAAGCGCCTCCTGCTATTCCGTGACTTTCTGTTGAAGTGTGAGCACCAGAAGCGCCTCCTGCTATCCCATCGTTTGCAGCTGCATTGTTATTTTCCTTCCATTGATTTTCCTTGAAGTTCTCGAGGAAAAAATTGAACAGTATAGCAGAAAAAAGTACCTGTTTTGTGACTTTCTGTTGAAGTGAGGGCAGCAGAAGCGCCTCCTGGTATTCCGTGACTTTCAGTTGCAGTATGAGCACCAGAAGCGCCACCTGCTATTCCATCATTTGCAGCTGCATTGTTATTTGCCTCCCCTCCAGTGATTTCCCTTGATCTTCTCTTCAAGAGAAAATTAATCAGCATAGCAGCAAAAGCAGTGGCAGCAAGAGATGGAAACAGTTTGGAAGCCATGATCTCAAGCGCAAGTGTCAGTACGAGAATCACAAATGGAGCTCTCGGTAGGTCATTAAACTCAGAAGCGAGGATTAGCTAAATATGCAGAGGGTTGTCGACCAGTGTGCGACGATAGTTTAATAAGAATGAGATTCATTGAAACATCATTCCAGCGTTGACAGGGCACGTGAGCATTGTAAGTATTGGATCTCAAGGAAAGTATTAACACGTTACGAGTTTCAAATCTCCAGCGGAGAACGTGAAAATAGCACGATACAAAGTTTTCATTGAAAAGGAAAAGTTTGACTTTCCCCAAATCTCGAGCACATGAACTATTTCCTAGGAGTTTTAAACTTAAGGGAAGAACGCGAATGTGTTCTCATTTGACATTGCACAATCCAAAGCATTCTTTTTAAAAAGAGAAGTTGCAGATCTCGACAACATAAATTGTTTCTTCTTAAGAGAGGCACATGCCAACATTGTCGAGCATCTTAAATGTCCACATGGTATGATTCTTAAAAACCTATCAGCACTAGGCTTCAAGTTCATGGACTACGGTCAGGAAAAAGAATGACTCCACTTCCTGATGCTGGTTTTGAAGATGTGGTCCTCCACTTCCTAATAGAATAGACTGCATTTGTTTCAAAGAAAATGGTTTACAGAAAAATGTTTTTTAAGGAAAATAAGTTGGTTTAGGAAAATGACATCGCTCAGCACAAAACTAATTTAGGAAAATGACCTCATTCAGCAAAAGACTCTTACTTTTTTTTTTTTTTGGTCTTGTGCAAAAGATTCTACTTCATTTACATGGAAAATGACTTCTCCAAATTAAGGGTGCATTTAGTTGAGGAAAAACTCCATGAAAAAAGAAAATAATTTCTGAGAAATCATTTTCCAAGAAAATGGTTAGTTTTTCTTTGTTTGATGATATGTGACCGACAATGTTTTCTTGTGTTTGGATATCATTTGGAAAATTATTTCAATCTCATGACTTTATCTCATACTAGAAATGATAGATAATGACTAACAAACTGGAATGAACATCCCTTTTTTTTATTCTGTAATCCATCAAAATAACAAGAAGTAAAAAAAGAAATTTGGTAAAGAGATTTTGAAACCATATTTCTAGAATATTATTTACGATGGTGTTTTTTGGAAATGTAGAAGAACGTGATTTTGAATGAAGTATATTCAGGAGATGGGAAACAATATTTAAGGGAAAAAATAGATGAGAGATAGAAAATAAACATAGGACATATTCTTCTCACTTGGACATAGCAAGAAATCAGAGAAAAATGATTTCCTTCTTATTAAAAAAGGAGTAATTTTTCTCAATTTGAACTTGTCATTTTCAATCCATGGAAAGAGTTTTCCATCAATCGACCAGTTATAAAAAAAATTCATCAAATAAACTAAGCCAGACACCCAAAGCAATACACACATAGAGACACACAGAGAGAAAATGGAAGAAAAATACGCGCTTCTGAGAAACGACAAAACTCTTTTGTATGTTTAGGGAAAACGAATTCCAATTAATTGGGAGTAGTGCTAATAGGGTAAGTTCCCAATTTCTCTTCATTATTGATGCTAATAATGTTGGTCAAAACAGCTATATCAGCGACAATAATTTGGCAAATCAAACTGGTGGTCGACTGGCAAGTCAATTGTCAAATGCTGAAGATTTAACGCTAATGGCTCGATTGGTACAATCCAATGTGAATATTCCTACTAGGCCTAACATGACGAGTAACCTAAAAAATCTAACAAGACTAGCATTACTTCCTAGGGAGCAAGATGACTATCCAAATCCACAATTGTACCCTGCAACTTGTCGAAGAATTTTGACATTATTGGGATCAAAGAGATGTGTAAACCTGATTGTAGGAAATCATATCCCAATGGGTCAATAATAAGCCTTTTCCAAGAGGATTCAAAATGCCTGAGTTTGCCTTTCTTTATTGTAGGAGATGGACAATCGGCTATCGAACACGTTGTTCCATTTATAGGCTAGTGCCGAGAAGCAGGGAGAACTTAGGTTATTTCCTTAGTCTTTGTCAAAAATTGTTATCATGCAGTATACAAGTGTACCAACTAATTCGGTGTATAATTGGGCATAGATGGAAAGATAAGTTGACACGCCCTGAACCCCACGGGCCACGCAACATCCCTGTCATACTTGTACAGTCGAATGTGATATGGCTAGCAACGACACCTAGAGGGGGGGTGAATAGGTGCTTCTGATTATTTTGACTAATAAACGCAAGCAAGCACAGAAGCTAAGCAGATCAAGTATGCACAAAATAAAGGAGTTCAGAAGGAGAAATGTGCACACAGATTTATAGTGGTTCGGCTATAGAAAGCCTATGTCAACTCTCCCACGATGACAGCCGATTGGCTGGATTTCACTAAGATGATTGCAAGGTTACAATGAACTTCTCTCAATTCACTCACAGGAGTATTTCCACGAGAAGTTAAAACAATCTCTCAATAAATTTGCTCGCCTTTTTCTTTTTGTCTCACAATCTTCACACCTCCTGTTCAAACGAATACTGGCACTCTCCTTTTATACCCCTTTCACCTCGAACTAGCCGTTGTCAAGGTGCTTCCACGGAATCACTCGTCAATCTTCAATCATCCCTGATTGAGCGAGATAAACTTGAAAAGTTGCTAGGTACCCGTTTAAGATGGATTCTGGTTAATTCAGATTTAGTCGCCCATACAACTAAATCTTCAGTTTCCATTTTCCGTGAGATGTTGAATCTTTTGAGGAAGGAAAGAAAGATAATATCCAATCAAGGATTTTGCCCTAATAAAGGTGGACAATCATCCTGTAGATCGAATCCTTTCACTTCCCGTAATTTCCAAAATCAATCGGACTTTCGTCAATCGTGGGTCTTCATAGTCTAGTTGCAGAATCTGAATCTTGTTCAGAACCAGCTTTCAAGTCATTTGAAGTCTCTGAATCTGATTCAGCTTTTCTGTGTGAATCTGAGCTCTTACGGATCCTACTGTCGACGTCCCACATGAGTCTTCTTGAGGTCTTCCAAGGCAATGCTGTCCTCCATCTGAATCCAGTTGAGGCAGTCAAAACATTTCATTTGAAATATTCAGATGCAGACTCCTCCTTCTGATTCCTTTCGAGGCACAAGCATGGTTCCTCCTTCTGACCATTCAGAAGCACTATGGTGACGACTCTTCCTTGAGTCTGAACGCCAGTTGTGGGATATTCAAGGCTCTTTTCACATTGTGATTTCTGCAAGAAAAAAACGTTCTTCCATTTAACTAGACTTCTTGAAACTAGTTTTGTCAGAATCAAAATTCATGGCGGGATAGTTTCCACAACAGAATGGTCGACAATAACGACGGCCCAGGAAACTCGTCGTAACCAACGACCTCAGAGTTCTTGGCACAACGGAAACGAACTCTTCCCAACATCCATGCAAAGAAAAGGGATAGAAGACAAAGACGATCAATAACCTCAAACTCTTATTTCACATATTATGTTCATAAACAGAGAACAGAGACTAGTTACAACTCAAAACTTTCCATTCTCTTCTACCCTACAAGCCTTCAAGCCATAGTCAGGTCAACGGTTACTTACAATTCAAAATCTCCGCCTCTTCTTGACGTCCCATTGCTCGACCTTTGACAAAAAGGAACGTGGTCTGCAAGATACTCCGGTTATAGTCCGCTCACGCTATTCACAAGATTATCTACAATAACCTGACTCATCTCATGCTTACTCTTCGTCATCCGTGCCTCCATCGGTCATTCCACTCTCTTCTGATGATGCTAGTTCCTCGGGGTCTTCCTCTTCCTCAGTCAACGGTTGTTCGCTCTTTCTTCCATCATCAGATGTTATTAAAACATTCATGGGACCATCCTTATCAGACTCAGCTTCTTGCACCTTCTTACTTGTCACTTCACCTTCATTAGTCACGTGATCTTTGGTGGGATCTCACAAGGCTACAATTTCAGCGGGAACTTCCTAACCTTGCAGCGGACCATGCCAAATATCCGCTAAATTGAACAACCATGCCACATACAGGTGTGGTTGCCATTGTCTACCTCCTATATCGACCCAAATGGTGCTCTGGTACCTAACGTGCCTTCTTCCATTAGGACCAGGGAACGACTGCGGGTCCCTTTCAATGCTCCTAAGGATTCCCCGTCTTACCAGGATCGCGTTCATTGCGAGGGTCAGGGTTCTGAAAGTAGGGAAATTACCCATGAGAACAAATCTCAGCAAGCTAACCTCTAGATCCCTTCTCAGAATACCAAACACCCTCAGACCCAACTCCACGCCTCATCTAGGCAATCAAACCACAGAGTCAATTTTTAAATCGTAGGGCCAAAATCAAGGGCAACGCCCAAATGAAAACTCGCCATAAATGGCCATTTATAAAAAGAGACAGCTCAGGTCTAATCCAAGACCATAAAACCAGAATATCACATAAAACAGTCAATCAATGGTTCGCCACAAATGGCCAAGTTATAAAACAAACGAGTCCAATCCAGGACAATCAATGCAAATACATATGCATGCACGCTCAATCATGAGCCTCGGCTTAACAGCCAATTTGACCCGCGTCATATAGGCGCATCAGGTCCGACCTGCGTCGTGGACGCCTCAGGGTCTGTACCGTAACTCGCGTATGGGATGTCTCAAGTTGGCACCTTATCGCTCCAGCTACCTGGTGTCAAACGCTTCAAGGCACACGAGGCTACGTTTTCTGCCTTTGAGGCTACATTTTATGCCTCTGTGGCTACATTTTACGCTAATGGCTACATTTTACGCCAGGTGACTTCATGGCTACATTTTACGCCAAGTCACAATGATATGCAATCAAACATGCGAAAACCGTCGCATTCGCCTTTCAGGCAGTAAAATTCCTTTAAATTTATTTGGACAGAAATCATCGCCAAGTATGTTAGGCCACATTTCAAATACAGTTCAAATATTTCAATCAGGCATACGAAACAATGCCAATTTCAATTGGGCAAAAACCTTGGCCAAGTACGTTAGGCCACAACTTAAAACATGTGCCCAAATATTTCAATTCACATGGCCGACACAATGGCCAAACCAATCAATCTCTTTCACGTGCCCAATTTTATTAAAAATGCCCAATTTCTCACGTGGGACCCAAAATGATCAAATAATTAATTTCAAATATACGTGGGTAATCCTCAAATATTATTTTGAATACGAACACGGGCCCCAAATATTTGAAATAGTGACATAAAATATTATTCAGGCCCGGTTTTGCATAAAATGCTTTATAAATCCATTTTTCGGAACTCAAACCATGTGGGACCCACAAAACTTGTTACTTTCAAATCAAAATTTAATTGGGCAGCACGTGAACAGTGTTCGAATGTTCGTAAACAGTAATTTCAAAATACTGTTTGGCTCGTTTTGCACTAAATCTTCCAAAAATCCATTTTTCGGTACCCGAACCTCGCGGGACCCACATCAACCACCTCAACCAACATTAGTCCAATATGGACAGCAACCTTTCACAAATCCACAGCACATTCATAGCCCTATAGAATTTAATTTCCTCCAAATATATCGATTACGGCAAATTTTTCTAAACCGATTTACCTTGAATCGGATCCTAGAGCTAGTCCATGGCATGTACAATATTCTAATTGAGAAATAGAGGTTTAACTTACCTAATCGAGGCTGAAACAGAGCTGAGAAAGCGGTGGAAGCGGCGGCGCACGGCGGTGACCGAAAAAGCACGACGAATTCCGGTGGATTTCGTCCAAACCGGGGCTGATCAAGGGCTGAACGGGGTGGTTCTCAAGCTAAAAATTAATATTTTCACATGAAAATGAGCTCTAGGGGTTGCTGGGGTCAACATATATCAACATGAGCCCTAGATCAAATTCAGGTAGCAGAAAATTAGTTCGTCGACCGAAACGGCAAAGTAGATTTGGAAAGTCAAACGACCTCGGATCAAAGTGATTCAAAGTTCTATAAACTCATCTCGGATAGGAGTATAATATATCCAAAAATCATAAAAATCCAACAGTCGGATTTCTGTCGGCGGCCAATTGAAGTTGATGGCAGAAAACTGGAACCAGCAGGGAGAGAGAGAGGAAAGAGATTATGCTGGTGAGAGAGAGAAAAAGAGAAGAGAGAGAGAGAGTATATATTATCTCTAGGGTTAATAATTGAAATTACTATTCATCGAAAGCGACTTAAAGCTGAACGAATTGACTGATTTTTGGACTATCAATGAATTTTCGGACCGATAGAGCTTGGGCATCAATAATTTTGGTCAAAGCTGGTCAAAATGGTCAAAAAGATGACCGACGAGACATTTCTTGAAATTCGTGAAATTTCAGGACCGGTAGGGGCTCAATCGGTGCTGATTTGGCTCAATCGCGATCGGAAAATAACTCGGAATACCACTGAACAAATTTTCTAGCCTCACTAAAATTACTAACACTCTCTAGCCATGGATTCTAGCACAAGATAGGGGCAAGATGTCAATTTCCAATTTTTCCCTTTCTCTAGGCATTCCAATGCCACGCTGCCAATTCACGCCTTTCGAGGCGACATCCGATTTCAACCTCTGTAACACTCATGAGAGTCGATTGTCCTATTCCGAAATTCAATTCGCGGCCTCATTCATAAGACGACAGCTTTAAATAAATTCTCAAACTAACGGGTGGCTTTTAGGAGTCACGCGTATCGACCATTTGGTCCACGTGCTTATATTCCTAACTAACCTTTCCCCTTTGGTTAGTCATCTCAGAGTGGCCAGCTCCAAGTGAGATTCATTTATAGCGCCTCCATGAAATAACCATTCTGTATTCAAATTCCGAAAAAAAAGGGTCGAATTTCAGAATGTCACATAAGTAGGGTCTCTATGGCAACCATTCTGATTCTAAACGTGATTCTGATTAAAATGATTTTTTCTGATTCTGTCTCCTAGATGATTTTTAGAAAATCAGAACGCGTTTGGTAACTGCATAGAATTTATGTTCCTAGAATAGAAATGGGTTTGGTAACTGCTCATAATTTCTACTCACGGGAACAATTTCTTTTCTAATTTTTGTCATTTAAGTCAAATAATTACGTAGTTACTCTGTGAAATTTCATCCAACATTTCAAATTAATTGAAGATTAATTCATATTGATTCTCTTATATAACATGTTACATATTGAAATGTAAAAATAAATATCAAGAGGAGCCATTTTCACCATTTATTGTGGCGTTTTATCCAACTCTTTTGAGTGAGCGAACAATCGACACAAGCGACATCTTCTTTTCTATAAGGAAAATGCACTGCACTGCCCTGCATTAGTGTGCATTTTTGGTTCTAGGAAATCAAATCTCAATCTCAATTCATCCAAAACTTAAGAACGAGAACTTACTAAGTGTTCAGGTTGGTCTTTTTTTCCCCCCTTATGTGTGTCTTTTTTCCAAAATTTTCTAAAACTAGACTAAGTTTAAAGTACATGAATCTAGGCAAATCACAACCAATAAAATCATGGCATTGATAAATTGCACATAATACCCAAATGAAGCCCTAAAGGCTAAGAGAATATGGTTTGGGTTTAATTTCAAAGGTATTTATGAGTTTCCTAAAAAAGAACTAAATCTATCAAATCTAGCGAATCTAAGTCCATAATTATGAAAACGAGGTCAAATTAGCCTAATCGAAGCTCTTTTTTATTTTTAGGAATTTTCTAAAAATTTTCTGATTTTTTAGAATTTTTCTAATTTTTTATTTTTGATTTTATTTTTATTATCTTATATATTTTTCTTTGAAAATGAGACCTAGTTTTGTTTTAGGTGGAGGAAAAAGTGACAAGAGAACTGAAAGAGAAAAGTGAGAGATGTGGTACTTCATTTTGTTTTGTAATTCTCAAAAGTGATTTCTTTTTTCAGAATCGACTTTTTTTCTCTTATTTTTTGCTCCAAAATTGTTTTCGAGAACAGAATCAGAACCGTTCACGTTACCAAATAGGACTCTTATCTTTTTTTGTTCTTAGAAACAGAGAAACAGAACGATTACCATACTGGTCCTTACAAAAAAAAATGATTACCATACTGACCTTTACATTCTCAGTTTTATATAACGATATGAGAATCACAACTAGAGCTCTCCGTAGGTGAATAAACTTAGAAGCGTGGATTGGCTAAATATGCAGAGAGTCGTGGAGCAGTGTGCTGCCATTGTTTAATAAATTGTAACATGACTCCAGCTTGTCAAAGGTAGTCTAAATCTTCAGGGGCGAACGCGCAAGTGTTGTGGACCTTGTGGTTCACACTTCAAAGTGCACCGGCACACTGTTGTTTTTTTGTTTTGTTTTTACTGCATTCCCTTCGTGTTGAAAATATTCAACTGCAATTTCGTAAAAGCAATCGAAAGAATATTCTTTGGGTATCCGAAAAGGCCACTGTCTTTCATGTGGCATTTCCTAAACAATGTCCACAGTGCACTAGCTCTAAGGACCAAAAACAAAAGTCTCAGCAACATTTCACGTGCTGTGGCGCATAAGTTGGTCTCCAAGAGCAGCCAAAGATAGTCTCAAGTTTCAAGGAGCGAACGTGCAAGTGTGGGTGCATATTGCATACTGTTTTTCCCCTTGAATGCCTTATGAGTTGATAATATTCAACTGCAATTTCAGAGATGCTTCCCAAAGAATATTATCTCGAAATGGGAAAAGGCCACTGTCCTTTCCTAGACAATGTTCACACTGCACTAGTTGAGGAAGGAAAAAGATAGAATGAGCATCAATTCACGTGCTGTGATGGTCTCCAAGACCAGCCAAGCGAATCCGCTTCGATAAAAAGTTGTATCTTCTTAGATCTCAAGAAAGAAAATTGCCCATTTCTAGGTTGGTTCTGGAGATTTGGCCCTCCACTCTCCAATTTGAGTGCATATTTAATTACTAATACACATCCTTATCTTTAATGGGCAAAATTAGAATGAGAATTCTGCACTTTGGTGGCCGTTTGAATTCTTACCAAAGGTTTTCATATTACCAGAAAATGACTGCACTTAATAGGTACTTTGGCAGTGCTTGCTAGCAAGTGTAAGGCTCCATTTGTTTCACGGAAAAGGACTTCCTAAAAAATGTTTTCCGGATTTTCCGGCGTTTGGGGGGTGGAAAATAGTATAACCTTGGAAAATATTTTCCTCCTATGGAAAAATTTCTTTGAAAAATATGGAAAGTGATTTCCCCATTTTGAAAAGAGGAAATCATTTTCCGCCGGTCGCTGCCGTCGATTGTCGCCCACGGCTACCTGCCGCCGCCCGATGCCGTCGGTCGCCGCCACCTGCCGCCGGCCGTCGTAGCCGCCGCCGCCCGCTGTTGTCGCCGCCGCCGGTCATCGGTCGCCAGAAAATCAATTGCTTGCCAAACGACGAAAATTGTTTTCCAGTTCATTTTTAAGTATTAGCCAAATATCAGAAAATATTGTTATTTTCTTGGAAAATTGTTGAATCTAGCAATATCACCTAGAGGGGGGGTGAATAGGTGATTTAAAGATATTTTAATAATATGATGCGGAAATAATAATCAAACCAAAATGTGTGCAGAATCAAAATCTGAACAAGTGAGAAAAGAGAATCTGAATGCGAGCAAATTATGAATTTGAATGCAAATATGCAACTTCTGAGCAAGCAGATTCTGAATGCTAAGGCTGGCGTGCAAAACACAAAGATCAGAGTTATGAGATAGAGAAATTTGCACACAACAGTTATAGTGGTTCGGCTTATATCAAGCCTACGTCCACTCTCCCACGCTGACAGCCGATAGGCTGATTTCCACTATATATAATTGAGAATTACACGAATCTGTATGCTTCTCACACAAATAACACAGTAGCCTCTCAACACATGTAAGTGGTATCTCTCGCGTACAAAAGAATAATCGCAAGATTGAATCACTCAAAGCTTTGGAATTTTTTGTTCGTCACACTGCCCAATTGTCTTCGTTGATCCCCTTTTATACTCCTCTAACCTTGAACTAGCCGTTGGTCAAGGTGTCCCAAGGATCGCTCCTCAATCATTGATTGATCGTCATCAACCTTGATTAACTGAGACTGTATCAGAGAAGATCTTCTAGCCGTTGTAACAGAGTCTGAACGTTTCAGAGTCAGTTGCCCATACAACTGAGATTCCAGCTTTCCATAAGTAGAGTCAATCCAATCTTCAATATTCTTTGTATATGGAAGGTGTCATCCAACTGTAGATATTCTCCTGATTTGATGAGACAAGAATCCAGTCAATCAAATCACACAAACTTCCATAGATATCCTAGCCGTCTCGGAAACCTGCCATACGTGGGTCTTCAGAGTCTTTTATAAGACTGAGTTTGAAATTATGTCTGAACATACTTCAAAGTCAGTTTACAACTGAAGTTCCTCTGATTTACTTCAGAATTAAGTAACGACTTTTGCTTCTGAAGGATCCTTGCTGATGAGTCACATAAATCTTCTAGCCCATAGGTATTCAGATGCAGCTTCCTTGAAGTCTTTAACCGGAACTTTTCTTCATCTGAAGGCTTCAGAGACAACGCTCATCCTTCAGAGACAATTCCTCTTTCATCTGAACACCTTTACTTCTACAGACTTAGAAGTAGATACATGACATCTCTCTCTTGAGTCTGAACATCAGATCTGGATTTATATGAGCTTCTTTTTATAAACTCATCTCTGCAAAAGCAATTTCAATGTGTTAACTTAATTCTTGAATAGAAAAGGAAAGTTTTGTCAGAGTCAAAATATTCAGAGAGACAAATTTCTTCAACAAAAATGACTTCCTGGAAAATGTTTTCCCCTAGGAGGCCATTTTCTGTTAAACAAACGGAGCCTAAGTATTTGATATGGCTAGCAACGACACCTAGAGGGGGGGTGAATAGGTGCTTCTGAAAAAGATAAGTTATAAGCGCAAGCAAGCACAGAAAATAAACAGATCAAGTATGCACAAAATAATGGAGTTCAGAAGGAGAAATGTGCACAGAGATTTATAGTGGTTCGGCTATAGAAAGCCTACGTCCACTCTCCCACGATGACAGCCGATTGGCTGGATTTTACTAAGATGATTGCAAGGTTACAATGAACTTCTCTCAATTCACTCACAGGAGTATTTCCACGAGAAGTTAAAACAACCTCTCAACAAATTTGCTCGTCTTTTTCTTTTTGTCTCACAATCTTCACACCTCCTCTCCAAACGAATACTGGCACTCTCCTTTTATACCCCTTTCACCTCGAACTAGCCGTTGTCAAGGTGCTTCCACGGAATCACTCGTCAATCTTCAATCATCCCTGATTGAGCGAGATAAACTTGGAAAGTTGCTAGGTACCCGTTTAAGATGGATTCTGGTTACTTCAGATTCAGTCGCCCATACAACTAAATCTTCAGTTTCCATTTTCCGTGAGATGTTGAATCTTCTGAGGAAGGAAAGAAAGATAATATCCAATCAAGGATTTTGCCCTAATAAAGATGGACAATCATCCTGTAGATCGAATCCTTTCACTTTTCGTAATTTCCAAAATCAATCGGACTTTCGTCAATCGTGGGTCTTCATAGTCTAGTTGCAGAATCTGAATCTTGTTCAGAACCAGCTTTCAAGTCATTTGAAGTCTCTGAATCTGATTCAGCTTTTCTGTGTGAATCTGAGCTCTTACGGATCCTACTGTCGACGTCCCACATGAGTCTTCTTGAGGTCTTCCAAGGCAATGCTGTCCTCCATCTGAATCCAGTTGAGGCAGTCAAAACATTTCATCTGAAATATTCAGATGCAGACTCCTCCTTCTGATTCCTTTCGAGGCACAAGCATGGTTCCTCCTTCTGACCATTCAGAAGCACTATGGTGACGACTTTTCCTTGAGTCTGAACGTCAGTTGTGGGATTATTTAAGGCTCTTTTCACATTGTGATTTCTGTAAAGAAAGTATTCTTTCATTAAACTAGACTTCTGAAACTAGTTTTGTCAGAATCAAAATTCTTGGTGGGATAGTTTCCACAACAATCTCCCCCTTTTTGATGATGACAAAACTCCTTAGGTTTTAAGTACAGATAGAGTAAAATAATTTAGATTTAAGCACGAAAGATTCTTTGTAATGAAATGACTAAAAATAAGAATCTTTTAAAAAAGAAGGTGGATAAAAAAACTTTTGAGAAGTACAACAGGGTGAGCGATATTATGTTTCTTAAGAGATATCACCGTATTATGCTTCTGAAAAAGATATCACCGTATCACCGTATCATGCTGCGGTTGCACGTTGTTATAAGTTTAGCCACCTATAAATAGTTCATCTTCTCCCCCTTTTTGTCATCAACAAAAAGAGATACAGATAATAAATAATGAAGAAAACATAATAAATGATGCTGATATGTCAAAAATTTATGGACATGAACAATGTTAAGAATGATTTTAAAAAATGGAGGGCTCGTCATCATCCCCTTTGGCTTCTTCTGGAGTTTTGCTTTTCTTTGACCTGACAATGGTGAAATTGTCCAGATCGTCAATTTTGGCGCAAAGCAAACTACAAGTCTTCTTGACCAATTCTTCCAACGCAGCCAATTTAGCCTCGACCTTTGCTTCAAACGTCTACATCTGTTCTCTTGTTTCCTGTCTGAATCGAGCTTCATCCTTAACTTATGTTCGCAAATTCTGAATATCTTGCTGAATTTGTAGTAAGAGATTGTCAGTTTCTGGACGAGTAATAACAGGTTCTGAAGCGTTATCGTCATTTTCTGGTTGAGCTTCAGATGGCTGTGGCCTTTCGTCAACTGTTGGTTCTGAAGGCAGTGCTTCAGCAGCTGGTTCTGAAGTCGGTCCTTCAGCAGTTGGGTCTGAAGACAGTTTCTCAACTGGTAGTTCTGGAGCCTGTTCTGACTGTTCTTCAATTGTTTCCTGTGAAGACTGGTCTTCAGCTAAAGGTTCAGAGAACTGGTTGTCAGCTGTTGGTTCTGAAAGGTGAGATGATGACGTCGCCTTAATTTTTTCAGGCTCTAAGTCTCTGAAGAGCCTTGAGAAAATACTCCTGACAGGAACCTCTTCCTGAATAGGAATTGGTATGTCCTCTACTTGTCGTGCATCAAGAAGACTTAGAACTCGCGCAGCTTCCATCTATCGTGCAAAGAGTTCTTCTTCATTCTCCTCAGGCACTCCTTCAATTGTTTCCAGAACCTCCCCCTGAGGTTGTGCAAAAGTTGTAGCTTCTGAATGAGGTTCCTCCTATTCAACCTCCATCTGAGCTTGTTTCGCAGTAGTGGAAGGTTCATCTACAGCAATCTTCTTCTGCTTCTCCTTTTGTAATTTTGTTCTTATCTTAGTAGACCCTGATTTCTTCTGAAGAGTCAATCTTTTCGTCTTCTTTGGTGATGCAGAGGGTGTTTCCTCATTATCAGATTCAGAACTGCTTGAAGAAGAGATGCTCTGAATCTTCTTTTCCTTCTCCTTTGTCTCCACAACCTTCCTTCTTTTTGCTGATCTCTCATCTTGCTCAAATTCCACTGGTACTCTTTGTGATTTGTTGTACCACTTGCCATCTTTGAGCCTGAACCCCATCTTTTGAAGCATTTCAGCTCCACCAGTTTTGACTGGAACCTTTGTCTCTGTAAGAGGTGGAGGCACGATTCGATTGTGGTATTTGAAGATGTCATGGATGAGAGCAGCATACGGCAGTTGACCTTTAGTCTTTTGCACGGTTCTATACATATGCAGTATGACTACATGTGCAAGACTGAACTTGTATCCTGTCAACAGTGCCCACATCAACTTAGCCTCAAATCTTGAGGTGTCAGTCTTTGATGATGCCTTTGGTCGAAGAGACTCGATCACAATATTGTGCATCATGATGTGCTTCAGGGGAAAATCATCATAGGCAATATGTGCCTTGGAGTCTTTGGAGAAATTTTCTTTCCCTGTTAGATATGCAAAAGCTTCTTTTGGCTAGACATTGATAGGAGTAAACTCTCTGAATTTAACCCCCATTAAATGAGCCAATTCATCATCCCTCAGATAGCAGACTTTATCACCTATCTTATAATACAGAGAGTTTGCATTATAAAAGGACAGTGTGGAGTAAAAATAGGCAACCAAATCAGGATAAATAGGAGCCTTCCTCTCCACGAAATAATCCAGTTTGCATTTTTTCATATGCATCTCCAGAGGGATTCCAACAGACTCCAAATAATCAAGGTCGAAAACTCTGTGAGGCATAATACCTCTCTCTTTAAGAGTCTCAACTCTGTCCTTGTGTTCCGAATTCACAAAGAGTTGGTCAGTATATCCTTCTCTCCTGACCATAACAGTTTTAAACTTCGTAAAGTTTTTGTACAGATATTCATCATCATCTTTTGATTCTGCTCCCTTTCCTTTCTCTGTCGATTCTTTAGGCACATTTCTTTTAGGAGATATCCTTTTCGAAACTGATTTTTCAGGGACCACTTCCCTTTTTCCCTTTTTCATCGCCATATTCAAGGTATCATCATCTTCCGGAATGACAGTTCTTAATGGCTTATTCAGACACTCTAAGTATTCTTTCTCACTAGAAAAACGGTGGGTTTTCAGAAGCTTACTGACACTGGAGTATGCACCATCTCTTGCTTTCAGATTGTCATAGAGATGCTTGATATGATGAGCCGTCTCGACTTTCTTGTCGAAATACTCTCTTGTCTTCATTGTTGGAGATGATTCTGAAACTCGTGGTCGCTTCCCGATTCTCCGTGAACCTTCTGCCTGTTCAGATTGTGGACCAGATGTCTTTTTCGCCGTCGAGGATGATTTCGGAGCCATTTAGAAAGAGGATTTGACGATGAAAAGAAGAGTTCTTTTTGAGAACGAAAGAACTTGTGAAAAACTTGAAAGGGTTTAGGTTTTTTTTTTTCAAAGAGAAGAAAGTTCAAATATTTATAAGGCACCACAAAATAACATTATTTTTGGCAATAGAATCAGGAATAATTTCGAAAATATTTTGAACAAATATATTGTACTAAACAAGATTGTATTAATAGAATGAAATTAGAGAATGTACCTTTTGTCATAGATTCTGCCAACCAAATAAAATTACTTACTTGAAATCTTGAATAATTTGAAACCTTTGCTCCCGAAGTTTCAAATTATCTGCTTCTGAAACTGAAAACTTTGGGCTGACCTTCCGAGTTGCGTCTGAATACCTAATCTCTGAGATAGTCAGGTCTTGATAGTTTCCTGTTTCTTATAAAACTTAACAGAAAGGGTTAGTGATGGATAATCTATCACGAATAAAATTAAAACTTAGCTTATCAAGGGGCTTGGTAAAGATATCTGCAAGTTGATTCTTTGTGTTCACATGATGAATCTGAATCTCTTGGTTCTGAACATGATCTCGTATGAAGTGATGTTTTATCTCAATGTGTTTCGCTTTCGAGTGGAGTATTGGATTCTTGGTGAGATTGATTGCACTTGTGTTGTCACAAAGAATTTCAACATTTGAATCTTCAATCCCATAATCCCTTAGTTGCTGCTTCAACCATAGAATCTGAGCACAACAACTTCCGAGAGATACATATTCTGCTTCTGCTGTTGATAGAGCCACGGTGCTTTGTTTCTTTGAAAACCATGAGATTAGCATATCTCCCATTAATTGACATGTTCCAGAAGTGCTTTTTCTATCAATTTTGCAACCTGCTAAATCTGCATCTGAATATCCTTTTAGCACAAAGGTTGATTCCTTTGAGTACCATAGTCCGAGATTTGGATAAGTTCCAATATATTTGATGATTCTTTTCAGAGCCGAGAGATGCGATTCCCTGGGACTGGATTGAAATCTTGCGTATAAACATACACTGTACAAAATATCAAGCCTTGATGCCGTAAGATATAGAAGCGAGCCAATCATGCTGCGATATAGCTTCTGATCAACTTCCTTTCCATCTTCATCTTTGTCCAATTTTGATGAATGGGCCATGGGAGTTTCCATCTTCTTGCTATTTTGCAAACCAAACTTCTTTACAATTTCAAGAGCATATTTCTCTTGATGGATGAAAATCCCTTTTTCAGATTGATGAATCTGAAGCCCAAGAAAGAACTTTAATTCTCCCATCATGCTCATTTCGAATTCATCCTGCATAGCTTTGGAGAAATTCTTACAAAGAGACTCGTTAGATGAACCAAAAATTATATCATCAACATAAATTTGAACGATCAGAAAGTCTTTACCCTGCTTCTGAATAAACAGAGTAGTATCTACTGTGCCTTTTGTGAACTTCTTTGGAGAAAGAAAGTTACTTAACCTTTCATACCAGGCACGAGGAGCTTGTTTTAAACCATATAGGGCTTTGTTCAGTAGATAAACTTCCTCTTGGTTCTTCGAACCCTGGTGGTTGTTCAACGTAAACTTCTTCCTTGATATAGCCATTTAAGAAAGCACTCTTTACGTCCATCTGAAACAACTTAAAATTGTTGTAACAAGCATATGCGAGAAGTAGCCTGATGGCTTCTAACCTGGCAACCGGTGCATAAGTCTCATCATAATCTATCCCTTCTTCTTGGGAATACCCTTTTGCAACCAGTCTTGCCTTGTATCTGACTACTTTTCCCTTATCGTCCAATTTGTTTCTGAAAACCCATTTTGTGCCGATGACAGGTCTGTCTTTGGGTCTTGGCACTAATTTCCAGACGTTGTTGATCTTGAATTGCTGGAGTTCTTCTTGCATTGCATTTATCCAGCTTTCATCGACTAGAGCTTCTTCGATAACTTTTGGTTCCAATTCAGATACAAGTGCGAAGTTCCCTGATAGCTCTCTTATTTTCGATCTGGTTCTTACACCATCATCCAATTTTCCTAAAATGAGATCCTTTGGATGACTTGACTTGTGCTTCCATTTTGTGTTGAATCTTTCATCTTCTTGCAAAGAAGTATAGTCGTTCTATCTTTTTCCTTGATCTGAAGAAGTGGTTGCTTCGGGTTCATGAATCTGAATACCTTTTGAACCATTATGTTCTACTGGGTTGAGATGTATAGTTGGCGTTTGAACAGCTTCTTCCTTGTCTCTCTCCTTCTGACTATATTCTGCGAATTTGACATTCATTGATTCTTCTACCGTTTGAGAGGATTTGTTGTAGACTCGAAAGGCTTTGCTAGTTGTTGAGTATCCAATGAAGATCCCTTCATCTGACTTATCATCAAACTTGCCAACACGATCATTAGCGTTTTTCAATATGAAGCATTTACTGCCAAATATATGGAAGTATGACAGATTTGGTTTTCTTTCCTTAAAAATTTCGTAAGGAGTCTTTTCAAGGATAGGTCTAAGGGAGACTCGATTCAGAATATAACAAGCTGTTGAGACTGCTTCTGCCCAAAAATGAGATGCAATTTTGCTTTCAATAAGAAGAGTTCGTCCCATTTCTTGTAAAGAACGATTTTTCCTTTCAACAACCCCATTCTGTTGAGGTGTGTAAGGAGTAGAAAAGGTATGTTTAATTCCAGTATCATCACAGAAACTGGAGAAATCCTGGTTTTCAAACTCTCCACCGTGATCGGTTTTAATGCAAGAAATCATAAAACCTTTTTCATTCTGAATCCTTTTTGCAAATTTTGCAAATGCAGCAAATGTATCACTCTTGTGAGCTAAGAAGATAACCCATGTGAATCTGGAGAAATCATCAACAATAACCATACAGTATTTCTTACCTCCAAGACTTAGAATCTTGTTTGGTCCAAAGAGGTCCATGTGTAGCAACTGTAATACACAATTAGTTGAAACATGATTTATGGGCTTAAAAGTGCTTCTGACCTGTTTTCCCAAAGTGTATGCAGTGCATAGATCTGGCTTTTCAAATTTTGTTTGGGGTAGTCCTCGTACCAAGTTCTTGGAAGATAATTTCGAAATATGCTTAACACTTATGTGGCCAAGCTTCCTGTGCCAGAGATCAGATTCATCTTTGACTGAGATGAGGCACTTAATTTCTTCAGATGCAACATCTAGAAGATAGATGTTCCCATGCCGATATCCAGAAAAGCTCTGTTGGTTGTCACTACTAATACCTGTGCATTTCAAATCTTGAAAACAAATTTTATATCCAGAATCACATAGTTGACTTACTGAAATCAGATTGTACTTCAAACCTTTAACGAGAGATACATTGTTAATCGTGAGATTTCCAATCTTAACTGTTCCTAGTCCAATTACCTTACCTTTATTCTTACCTCCAAATGATACGCTTCTGCCACTAATTATGGATAATTTAGTGAAGTTTTCTGGATTACTAGTCATGTGACTTGAGCATCCGCTGTCCAGAAACCATTTCTTGTTTCCCCTTCGAGGTACCTGCAAGAAAAAATAATCTTACCTTTTGTTTTGGTACCCTCATTTACTGGGGTCCATGTATGTTAGTATATGCAGATCTGTTTACAGGTTTCCATACAAACATGCATTCATCTTTGCTGTGTTTTCTACCACCACAGTTTGAGCAACTTCTAGAGTAATATGATCTTGTGATCCTGTGTGGATACTGTGAGGGAGGTGAACTAGTATGCTTTCTATAAAAGTACTGCGGGTAATGAGCATTGTAAACAATTTGAGAATGAGGAGTTTTTCGCATGTTCTGAAAACATCTAACAAAGTTATGATATGATCTATAATGATTTTGTGAATGGTAAGACTTGCGATAATTCTATGAAGGTCTAGTATATTGCCTATATGAATGATGTATTCCCTGATTCTGAGAATGATTATGAGGATGTGATGATTTAGTAAATTTCTTTGAAAAATGATGTTGATATGCAGATTTGGTAGGTCGATGTTTCAACCTGTTTTCAGAATCTGAAAAGTTGTTTTCAAAATTGTCTACTTTTTCAAAACCAAGACCAGATTTTTTGCCAAAAGGAATTTGGGTGGAAATGATATTTTCCAGATTTCTAGAGCTTTGAGAAAACCTTTTAGTAATGTTTTCAATTTTGGTTTTTAACGAATCTTTTTCCTTTAAAGTAAGATCATGACTTTTTTTGTAAAAAATTGATCCTATCTTTTTGAGAAAGATCTTGCTGTTTCAAAGATAGATTTTCCTTTTTCAAAACAGAAATCCTTTTGAGAACTTCTTTATAGTTTTGGCATAGTTCAGATATATATTCAAAGACATTATCAGGTAACTCAGAAAGGTTTACCTCTGTATCTGACTTTGAGTCTGAATCTGATTTTGCCATGAGACATATGTTTGCATAGTCCTCGTCACTTTCCTCAGAATCACTCAGTGTTTCTGCCTTCAAAGCCTTCTTGTATTTCTCAAATTTTGCTTTGTCCTTTTTTAGCAGTGGACACTTGGGTTTAATATATCCCACTTTCTTGCAATGAAAGCATACGATATCTTTGCTTTCTTGTTTCTCATGACCAGACTGTTTTTGGTCGTTCCTTCTTAAGGTCTTCTTTCCCTTGAAGAATCTACCTTTCTTCACCATCTTTCTGAATTTTTTCACCATTAATGCAAGCTCTTCATCGTCTTCATCTTCATCATCTGAATCTGAAATTTCACCATCAAGGTTAGATGAGAGAGCAATTGACTTCTTGCCTTTTGAAATCTCTGGTTTGTTATTGTTCTTCTCTGTTTCATATGATTGTAGAGTTCCAACTAATTCGTCGATGGATAGTGGTCTAATAGTTTGACATTCCTGAATGGAAGGCTTGATGTAGTTCCATTCTTCGGTTAATCCTCGGAGGATTTTTCTGATCTCCATTGGTTCAGCAACAGGAGCGCCTTGTTGTGCCAGACCACTAGCCAAAATCTGAAACCTGTCAATCGTCTCAGCTATTGTTTCGTCAGATTTCATTTTAAAGGCTTCATAGTCACTCAGTAGTATACTGAGTTTAGTTTCTTTGACATGATTTGTGCCTTGATATGTGACATGTAGTCTGTCCCATATCGCTTTTGCAGATTTTTCTTCTGCTACACGATTATATATTGGTGAGGATAGAGCACAGAAAAGTGAGTGAATAGCTTTAGAGTCGAGTCCTTGTCTCCTGATTCTTTCAGTATCTGTAAGAGTCGCTGGATTTCCCTCTGATCCCGTATTTGCGGAAATGGTAGGGACCACTCCTCTAGTTACTACATCCCACATTTGATCATCTAGTGCTTTGATGAACCACTTCATCTTGTTGCACCAAACGTTGTAATCTTTTCCGTCGAAGTACGGTGGTTTGTTGTGAAATGATGAGTCACCAGAACCTGAGAAGTTGTTGCTAGACATAATAGATCGTTAGCTCAGAAGTAGAACACTTCACAAAAGTGAGCAACCTGAGGCTCTGATACCAATTGATATGGCTAGCAACGACACCTAGAGGGGGGTGAATAGGTGCTTCTGAAAAAGATAAGTTATAAGCGCAAGCAAGCACAGAAAATAAGCAGATCAAGTATGCACAAAATATAGGAGTTCAGAAGGAGAAATGTGCACAGAGATTTATAGTGGTTCGGCTATAGAAAGCCTACGTCCACTCTCCCACGATGACAGCCGATTGGCTGGATTTTACTAAGATGATTGCAAGGTTACAATGAACTTCTCTCAATACACTCACAGGAGTATTTCCACGAGAAGTTAAAACAACCTCTCAACAAATTTGCTCGTCTTTTTCTTTTTGTCTCACAATCTTCACACCTCCTCTCCAAACGAATACCGACACTCTCCTTTTATACCCCTTTTACCTCGAACTAGCCGTTGTCAAGTTGCTTCCACGGAATCACTCGTCAATCTTCAATCATCCCTGATTGAGCGAGATAAACTTGGAAAGTTGCTAGGTACCCGTTTAAGATGGATTCTGGTTACTTCAGATTCAGTCGCCCATACAACTAAATCTTCAGTTTCCATTTTCCGTGAGATGTTGAATCTTCTGAGGAAGGAAAGAAAGATAATATCCAATCAAGGATTTTGCCCTAATAAAGATGGACAATCATCCTGTAGATCGAATCCTTTCACTTTTCGTAATTTCCAAAATCAATTGAACTTTCGTCAATCGTGGGTCTTCATAGTCTAGTTGCAGAATCTGAATCTTGTTCAGAACCAGCTTTCAAGTCATTTGAAGTCTCTGAATCTGATTCAGCTTTTCTGTGTGAATCTGAGCTCTTACGGATCCTACTGTCGACGTCCCACATGAGTCTTCTTGAGGTCTTCCAAGGCAATGCTGTCCTCCATCTGAATCCAGTTGAGGCAGTCAAAACATTTCATCTGAAATATTCAGATGCAGACTCCTCCTTCTGATTCCTTTCGAGGCACAAGCATAGTTCCTTCTTCTGACCATTCAGAAGCACTATGGTGACGACTCTTCCTTGAGTCTGAACGTCAGTTGTGGGATTATTTAAGGCTCTTTTCACATTGTGATTTCTGTAAAGAAAGTATTCTTTCATTAAACTAGACTTCTGAAACTAGTTTTGTCAGAATCAAAATTCTTGGTGGGATATTTTCCACAACAGTATTAAATTTATCACACCCAACTCCAACAAGAATAGAGGATGACACGGCTATCCTTTACCTGAAGGATGCAGCCTCAAAAACAGACCAACAACCTGTTGGTTCAATATCAGAGTTTTTATAATCCATATATCACTAATTAACAACCAAACCTAGCAAACTCAACTCGGTCATATCTAGCTTGCCTATAAAAAAAAAAAATTCTACCACAAATATTTGCCAACTAATAGCTCTCTCGCCCTAGTTGCCGCTAACCGAAGAACCTAAAAAACATTTATGACAAATGTACGAGCAATCACATCCCAGTTAGTAGTACCTATCTCTTCTAAACACTTCGAGCATCCACTATCCACACATATAAAGCAATCCTAGAAACTCATGATCCCAACCCAAGATGCGTTATACGTATCAAGTCAAATATAATTTTTTTTTAAATTCGACAAAGCTTTATACCAAACAGAAATACTCATTTAGTCTACCATCACAAATCAAACATCAAGGTCAAAGTTATTTATTAATCTCCATCAAATCACACGTCAATAGTCCATTCCATCAATCCATCTATTGCTGAATATCCAATAGTGGTCCCAACATAATGCCTAGTGACAAAGTGATCAAAATTCCCCCTTGACAAGGTGCCTACCTGTTCCCCCTAGAAGGACATCCCACAATCACTATGCACTCCCAAAAATCCATAATCGGGTTCACAACAATAATGAGCATCAAACCACGATCATCTGATACCCAAAATCAAAGCTAGAATTCATCTTATAAATCCGAAAATATTTCACAAATTAAGACAGATAACTTTTCACAATTCAGTGCCTCAGTTAGAATGCCTTTGATTAAGTATTTTCTTAAACAAAAGATTCAAGAAAATATCTATTTAAGAACCACTAGGAGACTATACTAGTTTGCTAGATATGGAGATACCGTCTCGAATGATATCGCAACATAATTTGACTCTGACAAAGTCAACAATGCAGGGGCACTCGCTCTGCATTCTTTTTCAGTGTACAGCCAAATAATAGTGTCGATTTTTGTTTTTCAGCATCTAATGCATTTTATAAGGTTCATCAACAGTTTCGAGGATGCTTCCAATATGCTTTTTCAATAATCTAATTGCCGTGATTGACAGTCTGCTCTATCTAGGGAAGAATGGACACAAAACATAATCTTCCTATTTAATCAATCTATCAAAATTAGGGCAGTCGCCCTATCTAGGAATTCTGAGTTCAGAATAAAATGTCGATTCACGCTGTTCATTATTATTTCAAATTTAGCTCGACGTTTATTGCCTCCGTGACTCTGTCATTGTTCAAGGTACCTTTTCTTTTCAACTTTGTAGTGTAAAACCGCAAGTTCGTTTACCGTGGTTCTCTTCAAGTGGCCTAAGAGTCGTTCATATAGCTGTAAAGTTAATTCACTTTTGATTAAATTGTCAACCTCAAATTTATTAAATTGTCAGCGCGAGATATGATTCAGGCACTTCTGAAGAATTATCAAAACCACGAAACGAAGTCCCTTATAATACTGATATATCGGCTAACCATTTGTGGTGACTTGGCTTAATTTGGAATTTTTCTTTCTTTCTTTCGGCCATGAGGAAAGACTGAGTGCAAATTGATTGAAAATCGGTAATGGGAAGTGAATGAATCATGTAATGGAATGTAAGAGGGTAACACTGGAAGTGACAAATACTCTGAACTAGATCAAGAATAACAATGGATGAAATATGTCTCGAGTTTGAGCCCCGAAAAAAGAAAAAATTTTCTTTATTTGAACAGGTTTACTCATTGGTGTAGGTTTCCTATTTGAGTGGTTACCTAATTTGGCTTTCTATATTCGAAAAATGTTCTTCATGAAGAGCATATGCAAGAGGAGCTTATGCTCGTGAATCACATCCAAAGTGTTTGAAGCCGTGAAAATATGATGTTGTGTGATTCCTTTGTAATATTGAAAGATTGTTTCACAAGGAATTGGGGGTTGGGGTGAATGGTTCCAGGTTCCATACAGATTTCACTTGGAATCTGAAACATATTCATTAGAGTAGGTTCCCTATTTTTTGGAATTCAGAACCTACCCTACATGCCTTAGAACCTAGAACATACCCTATCAGAGGTTTTAGGTTCTACTCAGGTTCACTTGTATTCGTAATTAAATGATTGCAATGAATCATTACCTTTAATGACCATGGTTTGTTGCTACAATTCACTAGCCACAACTCATGTTTAATCACACAAATAAATATGAAATATTAACAAAGAAAAAAATCTCAGTCATAAATATCGCTAAAAATGGTAGCTTTCAAGTTAGCATGTAAGTGATCATTTTTCAAAAAAATTAGCACTAAAGTAATTGTTTCGAAAGTTTTGGTATTAAAGTGAGCGTCATACACAAATTTACTTGTAGTGTACTTTAGATCAAAGAAAGTAAAAATGCTCAATCATGCGAAGGCTGATTGTAGAGAGGCCTTCTAAGCTTGAGTAGCCTTCCAGTTGTAGTAATTTATATATTTGCGACAACACCAAGGGAACAAGAATGCGGCATAAATAAAAAGATACAAGGAAATTTGGGATTGGCTAAATATGCAGAGAGTCGTGGACCAGTTTGCTAGAATTGGTCACTAACAACATTACAACATCACTCCAGCTTGTCAAAGTTGATAATGCGGTTTTTTTAACAACTAATGCATAAAATAAGTTCATCAGTGCAATAATATGGATGTATCCTTCCAAGTTTTTCAGCCTAAAATAAGGTTCATCAGCGATTCCGTGATGCTTCCTTGCTTTCCTTTGCTGTCCAAATCGCGGTGGTTGAGGCCCCCATGTAACCTATCAAAATATTTGGACGGTCCAAGATCAACATCATTGGGCATTTCTTTCAAACGTTTGTTCACATGGCATAAGGTCTAAGTCTTTACAAAAGCATTAGTATGGGGCTCTAAGCTCATAGACTTCGTTTCCTGTCAGATCTCAAGTTCGAAATTCTCTATTTCAAATGATATTTTCGAAGATGCGGGTCTTCACTTTATTGGTTAATGCTGGGAAAAGAAGGCGAAAAGAATTGAACTTTCTACACTTTTATTCTTTTGAAATTAAACGATTTGGGTCAATTTTCCAGATTTAGCTCAACATTAGCCAATGTTAGAATAAGCCTTTGGTAACTGCACAGATTGAAGGGATTTCTCTTTTTCATGTACATAACTAGCATGCTTTCGGACTCTATTTAAGAATCTGTCTTGAGTGTGCGACGGACTAGGAATGTAGTGGTGAATGGACTATAATGCAAGATAATTTCAAGTAGATAGTTCAAACTTGAGATTGTTTGCCTGTAGGAGAGAGAAAATAGAATGTGTTGTGGGACCAATCTGCCGTCGCATTTCTATCAATTGATAGACTGACCCATCCCATGGGTTGCTTCAAACCTCGTTTAAATCTTGTGTACGGACTATTTTTTGCTCATCTGGTCGTTGAAAAGAATGCAGTTTTTACCGATTTATTGTTATAATTCGATCACATTACAAAATGACCGGATTAATTGTTAAGGCGACCAGAGGAACGATTGATGTGGATCGGACCATCTTGTATGATTCAATTCGTTGAATTTCATCTGTTACATGAATTAAAATATCCAACATGTGATTCCATTCAACAAGTTAGGCACTGAGAACAGAACTAGACGCTAGATGGACAGCACCCCGGAAGACTCCCTATGATTTTGGGAGAAAAGATTCAATCCGGTCCTGATTCTTCAATCTAATCACTCCTCTAATTACTTCAGCTGCAGACTGAGCCGTAGCCTCCCGGACGGGGCTATTAACTTTGTCTGGAGTAGCTTCAACTTCACCAGGAGATCATTTAGAAACGTCTCTGTTACGCGAAACAAGCAATTGAATAATAAATATATAGAGCAAGAAAATAAATCGGACACCAGATATACATAGTTCGGTAGTAAAGATCTACTACGTATATAGGGAGAGTAACAACGAATTCTACTATAAACCAAACGATATAATTCGGAAATTAGAAATCACGCTCGAGTCACTCAAACACTCATAGCATTTCCCAATCCCAATTACTTCAATAATGCATACAATATTTAGCCCTCAATTCCTCATGAAATAATCTCTCAATCTCACGAAGGAATTATATAAATCTTAAGACAAGATTTAATCGTCTATTGAAACACTCCGTCTTTTGATGTAATTAGCGAAACTTGAAAGCTCACGGGGAAGATGCCTCTGCCTAGGGCTGTCAACAATGCCCGCGCCGGCCCGACCCGGCCTAGCCCGAAATTTTAGGAACTTTTCGGGCCGGGCCTTGGTACTGTTTTGAAACAGTACTGGTACTGTTTCGGTACAGTACCTGTTCTCACCAAACGCGAGCCACGCTCACCAAACTCCCCCAAGCCTCTCGCCTTCGTTCTCTTTCACCTTCAATCATTAATCTCCACCCCCGCCGTCGATCCCTCCCACCTCCTCCGCATCTCCACCGTCCTCTACCAGCAGCAGCAGTCACCTGATTCCCGCCTCCACGCCTCTCTCCGCTCCTTCCCCTTTCACCGTACACCCGAGTTCTTCCTCCACGTCTGCAATTTGTTTGTTCAGAAAGATAGGGAGCCAAAACTCTGCAAGCTTTTTCATTTCCATGGCTCCCTCCTCCCTCTCCTCCCTCTACCTCTCTGCCCACCAAGCCAACCCTTTCCCTTCTTTGAACCCCAAATCCACCTTTGCTCACCTTCCTCTTCGTCCCCAATAGCCTTCTCTTCTAAACCCTCCACTCAGAGCCAGAACCAGAGCCAAAATGAGACCCAGAACCAAAACCAAACCCAGAAGCTCAATTCTCCTCAGCCGGACAAGAAATCGTTCGCCATTGCCACCGCGCGAGCTCTTCCTTGGCATCACTTCGTGGCTGATCAAGAGCAGCAACAGCAGGAAGGCAACGAGTAGCGCCGGGTCGGAGACGGGCTTCTTCGAGGATAGTCCGAACGGGTCGAGCGTCAATGGCGGCGGAGGGGCGCGGGGTACGATAGTAAGGAGAGGATCGGCGTCGTGATGGAGGACGAGATAGAGCCTTATGTGATATGGGAGCAGAGGATTAAGGATGTGGTTTTGGAGCTTCATTCTTTTTAAAAAAAAAAGAATAAAAAATTGGGCCAGCCTGGCCCGACCCGACCCGAATATATTGAATGTATATGATTCGGGTATCGGGCCGGGTCGGGCCTATCTGCGACCCGGCCTAACCCGACCCATTGACACCCCTACCTCTGCCCATCAACTAATGCGCACCAGACTCCCGTAAATGAACATATACGAATGCCCCAATATTGCTCCAGCCGTGGACTTTCCCAAAAAACTTCTGATCAAAGTTCACTTAAAATCCACGTGGACTTTCCAATTTGACAGCAAGACCGCAAATCTTATACAGAAATTTGCTGGTCTTGTATCTAATAGAAGTTCACTTTCCATTCTTGACCTTGACTCGTAAATACTTGTACTCCAAGTAGGAGCATGTGATTACCGAAACTTGGCTTTGAATTTTTTCTCTTTATTTATTTATTTATTTTTAAAATTCAAAATTGGCCTCAAACTCGAGATATATTCTAACAATTTTTACCTTGGCTCGACTTTTTAGTCCAGCCACAATCCTTCGCTAATAATTTTAAACTTCATTGCCAGTCTCCCATAGCCCTAATGGGCCCAACACTGATGTTTTTCAAGTCCAAGTTGTGCTTAGACTTCACCATAACCGTGGATATCATTAGAAAACTAACTGCACATGCACCTTTAATTGCTCTACAAGGACTTTCCGACACATGCTTCTCTACCATAGATAAAGTAAAATCATTGTTACATTCATATCTATTAGATGACCAAACACGTAGCTTGTCAACATTGGCAATTACAACAACTGTTGGCTATATAAGCTTCACCTCGCTACAAGCACCATTTGTGTCAATTACTCCACTTGTACTCATTATCTCAAGAGTTTTTGGTTGCAACTCCACCTCAAGCTGAACACTATCTAGATCTATATGAACATTACTATAATCACTCATAGCTAAAAATATTGGAGACTCGTCAAACATAACTTTTCTATCGATAACCAGTAAATTTAATTTCGGGTACCACAACCGATAACCTTGCTCACCTTGTGCATAGACTAGGAACACGCAATTTCTTGCCCTTCCATTGAGCTTACCATAACTAACACGAACATCGCACGCGCAACCATATATTCTAAGAATAGAATAATCAGCAACATTACCTAACCATACTTTTTTGGGAGTTTAACATCCAATCACAGTTAGTGGGGATCTATTCATCAAGTAACTTCTCGTACTAAGCGTACAGCACTAGAGAGCATTTTATGAGCCGTCTCTAGTAATGTTCTGTTCATCAACTTTGCAACATGTTGTGGTTTATTGGAACTAGTACGCTTTCTCATTATGCTTTCTTTCATGCAGAATTCATTTAACATCTCTGAGCAAAACTTCGTACTTTCGTCAATTTGTAAATGCTTGATCATTTTGCCAATCTCCTTTCCAATCAAAGCTTGCAACTGCTTAATCCTAATGATAGTGTCAAACTTGTGCCTAAGCACAAATATCTAGATCCTCATCGGGTAATTATTTACAACTGTAAGCATAAATCTAGCACTCTTTCTCAAAGGATGCTACGACAATGTGTGAATATCTAAGTAAAGTAATTTTTCAATTTTCATGGTTTCTTTGACAATTGCACTAAACTGCACTTTTCGCCGTCGATCTAAATCATAGCACATGCATACATTTAGTTACTTAGTAATATAATCACATAATAAATTTCTTTCACTTAAAATCTTTAAGCTTCTCTCATTAATGTGCCCCAAATGCGTATACCATAATTCAGACTCTCGAGTAGATACATCCAATATCTCACCTTGAAGTTCATATAAGCCATTATGTTTGATTGCTCTCATTATCACCAAGGCACCTTAAATAATTTTCAAAACTCTACATTTTAGAGAATATCAACATCCAGCTAAATCCATGGCACTCAAGGAAATTAGATTTTTCTTCAACTTTGGAACGTGCCTAACTCTAGTCAATGCCCTCATAATACCATGATATATTTTGATTCTAACATCACTAACACCTACAACATGACATTCAACATTGTTTGCCAACTATAGTTTATCACTATCCATGCATTGATAAGTAATAAACCCCTTCCTGTTTGGTGTCTGTCGCGACCCTCTAAAAAAATTTTAAATTTTAAAAGGGGTTAACGGATTATTAGGTTAATTAGATTTGACTAACCTAACGCGAACCCTCCCAAGCCCTACCGAATCGCAACTTTGGTTTTTTGTTTATATGATTTTGAAATTTGGAGTCACCACTAATCGTTCTTGGTAGGCCGATTAGAAACCTAAATAAATTAGCGGGAGAACTAATTTATTCCTACGAACCAGAGATTATGAGCTCGGGGACTTGGTTACACTAGTTAATTAAAACTAATGCCCTTTCGGTACCTTAATTTCATGGATATCCTAATTCGGCAACTCATGCTTGGTTTATTCCTAAAGCTCTAGTAGGGTATTCTCTTTTGTGTTTTCACCTTTTAAATAGGATGCATGGATGGTATATATTTTTATTTGTTATATTTTTTAAGTGTTAAAGATTCCCTGAAGCCGAAAGAGGGAGTGTGCTAACGACTTCTGTGCAGTATTACGACCTACTCATCTTTTGGGCCTGATGATTCAAAAATTAAATTATAGGAAGTACATGACAGTGAATAAACACCTCCAATGGGAGGCCTAGCATTGGCTTGGCTCTTCCCTTTGGGATTTAAGGTACAGGTATTTAAGTTGCAAGTATTTAAACTACTGTAAGTAAAAACCTCCAATGGGAGGCTAAGCATTGGCTTGGCTCTTCCCTTTGGGATTTAAGGTACAGGTATTTAAGTTGCATGTATTTAACTACTGTAAGTAAAAACCTCCAATGGGAGGCTGAGCATTGGCTTGGCTCTTCCCTTTGGGATTTAAGGTACAGGTATTTAAGTTGCAGGTATTTAACTACTGTAAGTAAAAACCTCCAATGGGAGGCTGAGCATTGGCTTGGCTCTTCCCTTTGGGATTTAAGGTACAGATATTTAAGTTGCAGGTATTTAACTACTGTAAGTAAAAACCTCCAATGGGAGGCTAAGCATTGGCTTGGCTATTCCCTTTGGGATTTAAGGTACATGTATTTAAGTTGCAGGTATTTAAAACTGTAAGTAAAAACCTCCAATGGGAGGCTAAGCATTGGCTTGGCTATTCCCTTTGGGATTTAAGGTACAGGTATTTAAGTTGCAGGTATTTAACTACTGTAAGTAAAAACCTCCAATGGGAGGCTAAGCATCGGCTTGGCTCTTCCCTTTGGGATTTAAGGTACAGGTATTTAAGTTGCATGTATTTAACTACTGTAAGTAAAAACCTCCAATGGGAGGCTAAGCATTGGCTTGGCTCTTCCCTTTGGGATTTATGGTGCAGATATTTAAATTGCGGATGGACTTTGTCCTCTCCATTTTGGGGTATGAATTCTTTAAAATGAAATACAACGAATTGATTCAACAATTTGAAATTTGTGCGCGCTTGAGGACTCCTCCAAGCCGATTTTGTGCTTCCATAGGGTTGACCATTGATATAGAGCTGCGGCTTCCTGACATAAAATAGAGTGAAGTGTCAGTATACAAAATATATGCTAATCTGCACCTAAAACTAGAATAGTGGAAAGAGTACTTATCTCCCGTTTTTTTGGGAGGGATATCTATAATTGATTTTCGCTCTCTATGTTCCCAATATAGAGAGTTTCTTTTGAATTAAGAGGGACTTTTAGTCACAGATCAGTTGAGAAATCGGTGGACAGCTTAGGAGCTTGTCTGGGCCGATTTTTGCATCTCTACGAGATTTTTGCTGTTGACATAGAGATATCCTTCTCCTGACATAAAATATGGGAAAAAATGGGAGATGGAGAAAGTGTATACAATTTGTGCTAATTTGCGAGTAAAACCATAAATAAATGACTAAATAAAAACACTTAGCTCGAATTTGCTTGCTCGTTGACGAGGATGAACTCTTGATTTATATTGATCGATGAAGGAATTTGTGATGATAACCCCTAGCTTTAAACTCCCATCATCTTCAAAATTCTCTCTCTTTTGGTATTTTCTTTCTCTCAAATTTTTCTTCAATCTCCCAAAACTCTCTCAAACATCCAAAATTTTCTCTCCAAAAAATCCAATCCTCCCAAACCCTTCAAATTTTCTCTCTCCAGAATCCCTTCTCAAGCTCACTTCTTTCTCCTTTTATAACCTACTCATCTATCTCCCATTCTAATTTTTCCACTAACTCTATCTCCCATTCTAATTTCTCCACTAACTTTTCTTCATTTTCATCTTCCATTCTCCATCTCTATCTCACATTCTAATCTCTCCACTAACTCTTCTTCATCTTCATCTTCCCTTCTCCATATTTATCTCCCATTCTAATTTCTCCACTAACTCTTCTTAATCTCCATCTTCCCTTCTCTATTCTTATCTTCCATTCTAATTTCTCTACTAACTCTTCTTCATCTCCATCTTCCCTTCTCTATTCTTATCTTATTTTCTCCATCCATTCTTCTCCAACTTCTCTTCTTCATCTCCTCTTCTTCATCTTCCCTTCTCTATTCTAATTTATCCACTAACTTTTCTTTTTATTATTTGTAAAATAATCCTTCAAGAGTTAGGTATTTGCACTTTAGTCCTTGAATTTTAAGTATTTACAATTCAGTCCCTGAAAAAATATATTTCTTTAAGTCCAAATCTCCTCACAATTTTTGACACACCAAAATTTACCACATGTCAAATTTAAGCTCATTTCTTGTCGCTGAAAATAATGCATAATTTAATTAAAGCCCTTTTGCAAAATTAAGTCATCTGGGTATAATTGGGCCAAGATGAAAATTTAAAATATTAGAAGACAATGTCACAACTCATAAAAAGTGAAAGTTAAAAATAAGTTGACTCAAATTAAATTTTTTTAGGCCCGATTCAAGATTATACTCGTGAAGGAACACGTGACTCGAATTGGATTTTTCTGAATTTACGATGGCCAATATGAAAATAGATTTAAAATAAAAATATTAACTATCTTTGTGTATTTTTTGGCCTCAAATGTTATTTTTTCAAAATTTTCAAATATTTTTGTATTTAAAAAAAAATTAAAATATATATAATATGAAAAATTATTTTTTGGTCAAAATTCGTTCCCTAGGCTTGGCTAAGGTTCCCAAAGTTGATTTTTCAATTTTATGAATTTTTATGGATTTTCTATTAATTTTTGAAAATAAATAAATAAAAAAATACGTAAAAATACTGAAAATATGAAAAATCGTTTTTTGGTCAAAATTGGTTCCCTAGACTTGGCTAAGGTCCCCAAAGTTGATTTTTCAATTTTATGAATTTTTATGGATTTTTTATTACTTTAGCAATAGAAAAAATGATTAAAGATCAGGTGTCAACAGCTGCCCCTCTTTGAAAGGAAGCTCGGTAGAGGTTCATTTCAAAGACGAGATGACACCTGGATTCTTATCGACTCAATACAAGGAAATAAAAAGAGTCGTGACATGATTGTTCCACTGAAAATGAAATGAGAACCTAAGGATTCGTTATATAAAAAAACTTTAGGATGGTTGAACTTGAACCCGTGTGGTGGATCAACCCATGGTAGATTCCTAATAAAAGGATTCTACTGATTAAAAATTGAATTAAAATTTGACCCGTATGGTGGGTCATACCATTTGACCCGTATGGTGGGTCGTACCATGGTAGATTCCTAATAAAAGGATTCTACTGATTAAATTTTGATTGAGATTTGACCCGTATGGTAGGTCACCACATGGAGATACCTGTAAGAAGGACTTGGTGCCTGTAGAAAGGACTTGGTGCCAGTAAAAAGGACTTGGTGCTTTGCCTGTAAGAAGAATTTTGTGCCTGTAAGAAGGACTTGCTTTGCCTGTAAGAAGGACTTGATTTGCCTGTAAGAATGACTTTGTTTGCCTGTAAAAAGGATTTACTTTGCCTGTAAGAAGGACTTTGTGCCTGTAAGAATGACTTGATTTGCCTGTAAGAAGGACTTTGTTTGCCTGTAAGAAGGACTTGATTTGCCTGTAAGAAGGACTTTATGCCTGTAAGAAGGACTTTGTGCCTGTAAGAAGGACTTGATTTGCTTGTAAGAAGGACTTTGTGCCTGTAAGAAGGACTTTATGCCTGTAAGAAGGACTTGATTTGCTTGTAAGAAGGACTTTGTGCCTATAAGAAGGACTTGATTTGCCTGTAAGAAGGACTTTGTGCTTGTAAGAAGGACTTGATTTGCCTGTAAGAAGGACTTTGTGCCTGTAAGAAGGACTTGGTTTGTCTGTAAGAAGGACTTAGTTTGCCTGTAAGAAGGACTTTGTGCCTATAAGAAGGATTTGATTTGCCTGTAAGAAGGATTTTATGCCTTTAAGAAGGACTTGATTTGCTTGTAAGAAGGACTTTGTTTGCCTGTAAGAAGGACTTTGTGCCTGTAAGAAGGACTTGATTTGCCTGTAAGAAGGACTTTGTGCCTGTAAGAAGGACTTAATTTGCCTGTAAGAAGGACTTGCTTTGCCTGTAAGAAGGACTTTATTTGCCTGTAAGCAGGACTTGATTTGCCTGTAAGAAGGACTTGGTTTGCCTGTAAGAAGGACTTTGTGCCTGTAAGAAGGACTTGATTTGCCTGTAAGAAGGACTTTATGCCTGTAAGAAGGACTTTGTGCCTGTAAGAAGGACTTGATTTGCTTGTAAGAAGGACTTTGTGCCTGTAAGAAGGACTTTATGCCTGTAAGAAGGACTTGATTTGCCTGTAAGAAGGACTTTGTGCCTGTAAGAAGGACTTGGTTTGCCTGTAAGAAGGACTTAGTTTGCCTGTAAGAAGGACTTAGTTTGCCTCAAAGGGTGCAATTCTGAAATCTGGGGAGACCAGGAATCCTGCGGAAGCTCAAACCCAAATTATATTCTCCTGTCGCTTTAGGAATAAACCAAAGATGCAGAGATCAAAAGGTCTCGAACATTTCTGTCCTTGAGACAAATCATGCTTTATTAAAGAAGGTGGATACCTGTATATACCGCAATGGATTCGAGTACCCCATCAACCGTCAGAATTCATTCTCTTGAAAGGTTCAGGTTGAAGATATACTTACCTGAGAATTTGGAAGAAATGCTTGGTGGCTTCTCGACAACCAGGCTTGTTCATTCAACAATCGCCGAATGAATTTCAAGACTTTGGAAGGTAACTCAAACACTGGGAATGTGTTGCCTGTCAGGCAATGTCAGAGCTAACATGTGCAAGCATTTTCATCAATGCGTTCATTGGTTCATACAAAATTGTTTAGCTAAGTTGGTAATGATTAGAAGTAGTCTGTGTGATAACTCATGATGCAATCAATCAAAATGTGGATCATGCAAAACATATTCTGTCAAGTTTGCATTACCAATTCTATTTAAGGAGGTTCTCATAATATGAACGCCTCGAATGTAATCTGAATGGGGGACTTTAGTCCGAAGGGGCTTTCTCTCACTCTGGGTAAATGTTGTTTATCCGTAGATTAAAATGTTAGACTTATGTGGAAATAGTTTGCCTTTCCTCATCCTGTCATGCCCCATTCTGCACATTTGATGTCTCCTGTGCAGTTTATGCTCTAAGTTGCAGTTGGTAAATTAAACACGCGGAATGGTCATGCATAATTCATGAACTGTGTAAACACAATGCAGATGTGACAATTTTTAGCATCATGTGTGTTTATATAATGTGCAAATATGGGCGGATTTGAATTGCCCCTGGTATGTGAGCGGACCGAACAAATTGGGAAGCCTACTCCTTATGTCGATGGGCGGTTTGTCTCAAACTTTTACCCCTGCGCGATGAAGCATATGGGCGATGGAGCATTTTGGTTTGTTTAATGCCCCTGCAAGAAGCAGAGAAATTATTCTTGAAACCAAACGAGATAATGAAGACATATTTGCTTTTTCGTTTCAGAGCTTGCGATCAATTTGCCCCATTTTTCACCAGAATAGATCTTGTCAGGTGATCATACTTTTCTTTTGGATTTGTCTCCTTCAACATGTTAAATGTTAGTATAAATATTTCCTATGAAAAGAAAAGGAGACATGTCAACCAGTATTAAAAGGGATAAATTGGAAACGATACTGATTTACCCTTCATCTTGAATGCCTTGGACAAGTCTTTTACCAATTTTGCTGGATTGAGTTTTCTTCGACTTTTGTTGGATGCTTCACCATTAAGCCGAGAATGTAGCAAAATATTGACTTCGGTATTACTCGTCGAGTATTCCTGCTTGCAAAAAGAAATGCACAAAAAGTTGTTTCATTTATTTATAATACATACAACATTCCCCACCCTCGGGGATCGAACTCGGGATATTTCGGACCTACTGTCATCCCCCATACCATTCGATCCATTGGACCATAGGTGTCCATGGGGCTATCCTTTCAAAGGTTAATCTTTGGGGATAAAGCAGCCTTGTTGTATCACCTTATGCCATGTTACGGTATTTCTCGAGGTAATTTGCAATCCCTGTTAAGAATGGAATAAGACAATTCAAGACTTGAGATGATTATGTGCACATTAGAACGATACAGAATTACCCATTTCTGAGATTGTTCGCGTCTTTCGCTTGTACTTTCCTCTGTCCGAAGCTGTCCATCCCGTGGTAATGCCCATGAGTCGATTTGCCCCCAAATTTTGTTCAACTTGTATTCGGATATGATTGCGTTCTCGGGTCGATTTGCAATTTCCTGAGAATAGAAGGGGCTTAATTTTAAAACTTGGAGCAACTGAGGGTAAATTGAAACGATACGGAGTTACCCTTCAGATTTATCCAGATTTTTACTCGCCATCAATTCGTCGCGAGGTTGGTGAGGTGGCGGATTCGAGCATTTAATAGGGGGAAGTCGGATTATTACTCCTTGCTTTTACACATTCACAAAAGCAGAAAAACATATCACGCAAGGAAATAAAACACATTCACTCATTCAGGATCAGTTCTGCTTCCTCTACAGGCTCTCCCATGATCAGCTGGCTTCATCCCAAATTAGGTATGCATCGGCCATATAGAAGGTCTGGTGGTCACTGGCTGAACAAGTGCATCACAGTCCCGATACTTTACCGATATCAAACTGGTTGATTATGGCGAAAAGATCATCGTCAATGTCCGCTTGGTGGTGATCTGTCCCTTCTTCCTCGGGAGGTATTGATACTGATCCAGTATCATTGGTCCTTTTGTACCCTGCTCCAACAGAACTCGATCCTGTTATAAATTGGTCTAACTCACCTCTTAAACGTGCATTTTCGATCCTCAGATCATACATTTCATCGAGGGTGAGGAGGAGGCTATTGCAGTTGGGGCAGGTGGCGGAGTCAAAAGTCTCTTTATACATCTTGTTTTCCGCTCGGAGGTTTTCATTTTCAACTCTTAGAAACTCGGCTTCGTTGTGCTCATGACGAGTCTTCATTCGGGTTCGTCTATTTTGAAACCAGAACTTGATTTGCGAAGGTTCAAGGCCTAGCTCTTGACTCAGTTCCATTTTTTGTTTGCCGTCTGGCATAGGGCACGTTCTGAAGAAAACTTCAAGCTTTCGTACTTGCTCCTCAGTATGGCGACGGTAACGCTTCTTTTGACCTTTACCGTTGTTGTCATTGTCCTTACCGGGCTCTTGGACGTCGTCGGTGGAAGGGCCGGGCTCCATAGGCTCGATCCCAAATATGGCTTCGAACTCTTCCTCTCCCATATTCAGCAAGTAACGATAACTTTCAAGTGTGTTGGGTTGAGACATCTTCGATTTGGTTAACGATTTCTCAAAGTTTGATATCTCTTCTTGTATTTTCACTCTCTGGATTTTTCTGGGAGACTGCGTATGCTTTAAGAGTCTCTCTTTCGAGCACGAATGAGAATTATCAAGAAGATGCCTCCTTTAAAATTAGACGTGGGTTTAGCAACTGTATTGCCTCTCTCGAGTGTTTTGGCTTTCTCGATTTTCTTTTTATCGTATCTCTCGCCCAGCTCGTCTCCTTCCATCTTTCCGTGGAAGGGGGCCCCTTGTTGCTGTCTCCACCGTCAATTTGCTGGCGAGTTCTTCAATAAAGACGAGTCGGATCTCTTTTCTGCCGAAATTGTCTTTGTCTCCCACTCAGCTTATTTTTTATCCTTTCTTTTTCAAAGTAGTGGCGTCTCGTCCAACTTTTCCGTAGAGACGTCGGATTTGCTTGGCTCGAGATTGGAGACGAGTAGCGGAGGTGATACTGATAGGGAATGGTAGACAGGAAAATTTGGCCAGTAGAGACTTCCCCTGCAAAAATGAAAGAGAATGCGGCAGTATATGTTCTTCATATTCTAGAAAAATTGGAACGATACTGTTTTACCCTTGTGTATACTTCCATTGAATTTGAATTGAGGAAGTTCCTTCATTTGGATTGGATTGAATTGTATGTCCCGAGTTGCCCTTCACTTTGAGCTTGCCACATATGTGCTTTGCTTAGTTGGGCCTTGTTTTCTTTCGGGTTGCCTTGGACCATCATCATTTTCCATGCCATTGGGTCCGTGGACCGGAGGGCTCCTTTAATTTGAAGGTTACCCTGAAGGCGAATGAGTCCTATCGCATTCCATTGGGTCATTTCATTTTGCGACACTCTTGAGGCACTTTGCAATCCCCTGGGTGAGAATGGAACAAATCCAATTTAGCATTTTGCAACGATTGAGGGTAAATTGGAACGACACACAGTTACCCGTCTTCGAGCTCGCCTGGGCTTTTCACTTGAAATTTCCCTACGTGAGGCCATTCAACATTTCTCATTATGGCAGTCAGCGACGTTGCCATAAATTGATCCGCCCTAAATTTAGTATAAAAAGGGATTCACGCATTCGACGGGATAAATAAATTGCCCCCTTGTCCTTGAAATAAATCGAGACACCTAGAAAGCTGGAAAATATCATACGTAGGGGAATTAAGCATGAAATGAAAGGTGCACTTATTCAAGGTCAGTTCTGCCTCTCCTGTGGCTCTTCGATAATCAGCTAGTCTCGTGTTGGTTCGGGTGTGGATAACCGATGTTTGAGAGTCCCTACTCACTGGCTCCTGATCGTGGCTTGGGACGTCTGTCAACCCTAAACTGGTCGACCAGGGCAGTAAGCTCATCATCTGGGTAATCTCTTGAACCTTCCAGCAACTGATGCTCGAATTGGGCATTGTTGTTGGCAAATGCTGGCAGTAGATTTCTCATTCTGTCCTCGCCATGAGCAATTTGACTTCTCATGCTGGAGCCTTCATCATTACTCGAGAAAGTGTGGGGATCACCAACTGTCCTGCTGCCAAAAACTCCTTCCATTCGAGGATTAGAGAAGTGGAAGTGCTCAGGATAACTTCTTGTTTGATTCTCTAGCTGCGCAGGCGCGCTGATCATGGGATGAGTTCTAGCCACATGTTGGTGCTCAAACCAAGGAATCTGAATACACTGCTCCTGCAGTCTATACTCTTGAAGAGCATTAGGGTGATTCTGGGGGATACTTTGATTAACGCCTGGGGGATTGATGGTATGGCTACTAGCTTGGTTGATGATGGGAAGTGGCTCGCCCCATGCTAACCTGGGGAACTTATGGTGGCGAGGAGACTCGACGTTCAGGCTTGGATCAGTCCCGCCTTGGTTTTCTTGATTCTGAGCTGCATTGTGTTCTCTCACCCTTTTTCTGTACTTCTGAAGATGACTCGAAACATTTGCTTTAGTGAGTCCCTCTACCTTCATAATTTCCAGTATATGTTGCGGCCGTGCCAAATCTATTCCTAGCTGCTGAACTGCATTAACAAACATACGATGCAGCTCGGGAGACCAACTCATCTTCTTTCTCCAGTTGCTTGGAACAAAATTGAAGGCTTGATGCTTGTTCTCATGGTCGTGCAATTGCTTCCTTACCACGTGCTGCCATATGTTTTGAAGCATCTGAACTCTAACTGGTTTCGTTACGACGTCTTGGGCCCCATTTAAGACAGCCTTCATTAGGGCTTGCTGATCATCGCTTGCCGATATTACGAGGACTGGCATGTTTAATTTAGAATTGATGACTTCCAAGAGAGTGAAAACATCCATGTCAATCCCTACCATGGCGGTGAGGACGATATCAAACGGGTCACTACTCCTCCTTAATATCTCTAAGGCCTCTGTCGCCTTTGCTTGAGCTACAACCTTATACCGGCATTTTCTTAATACGGTAACAAGGATTGACAGAGAAACTGGATTACCGTCAATGGCCATGACCAGTAGACCCTCAGGGTAAGGAACTTCATCATCTTTGACCAGGGTTGAACTTGCGCCCGTTCCCCTAATACTCGACATATTTCTGGATCTAGGACTGCCGATTCGAGACCGCCTCGGGATGTCTTCTCGAACTTGAGGGATCACGAGATCGTTGATGCCTTTTCGTAACAGGCTTTGAAAGCCGATGCTTTGATGGTGAAGGTTTTGAATTCCTCTCCCACGAGAACTCCTTCCTCTCTATCTTTCTCTTGCGAGTTCTTGCGAATGAACTCTGACTATCAAATGGGGACAAGTTCTCTCTCTGGCAATAGCAACGACTTCCCTCTTCACGGGCAGCGCTATTAGATTTTCCAAGGGAGAAAATCTGATATTCAGCTTTTGATCAAAGGGGAAATCCTTGTTTCTCGCTCAGTTTGTCTTCTTTTTTCTTTTCGTGATAGAGGGCCCCTGTCAAGATCTCCACCGTCGATTTACTGGCGGGTCCTCCAATGAAAACAAGTCGTATCTCCTTTTCGCTAACGTTTGCCGTGTCTTCCACTCAGCTCATCTTTCCGTCTTCTTTTTCAAAGTGGCGGTGTCTCGTCAAACTTTCTGCGGAGATTTCGGACTCGCTTAGCTCGCAGTCGCCATCTGATGGGAATTCGAGCCAACGAGGGTGGTGCCAATAGAGAATGGTAGATAAGAGAAATCTTGACTGGTTGATACCGTCACTATGAAATCAATATTTACTTCAAAGCAGATTACCATCTTCGCATTCCGCTCATCTGCCTCACCTCTCTCCCCCTTTCTTTCGTATTCTGCTTTCAAAAATGGCCAATTCTCATAACCATACCTTATCCCCCGAAGTCCTAGCTGGGTGGGAGAGACTCTACAATCTTCTTGGTAGAGGTTACGCTCATATAGCCAAAAACTCTACCGTTGAGGCTGAAATCCTCGGTTTATTTAGGACCGTGGACGCTGCTTCTGTTGAGGGTACCCAACTAGGGAAGGAGTACCGGAACTTCTCGACCCTCTTCATCAATTTTCTGGCTGCCTATAACCGTGCTTATGAGACGGTCCTTGTGACCGCCGTCGTGAAAGCCCGTTACCGAGACCGGCACGAGCGTCTGGCAACAGTTACGTTTGTGGCTGATAATCACAAAAAGGCCCTCAAGTTTGCCAACGATCAGCTTTCGTGGCTGGTTCGTGAGAGGGGAAAGTTGGTGGACCGTCTGGCCTTGGTCCGAACTTACGCCGAACAGGAGCCAGGCAATATTGTGATGAGGTGTAAATGTGGTTGGCTGCAGGAGAGACTTGATGACATTACGGCAGACATTGCTTTCGAGAGGGCAGCGGTTCCGGACCTGGAGTTTGCCGTTGAGCATTACGAGGCCACTATGGCCCAGGTTAAAGAGAAGTGCGATCGCCTCTTCTTTAGGCTCGCGGAGCTTGATCCCGAGAGCGCCCGGTGCATCCAGAGCATCAACTGTTTGGAGAGTCAGTTGAGCTCTTTCGTAATGGTCATCAGGGCCCAGTTTGGCTTTACCTTTCCTCCCAGTGAGTTGTTGTAATACTCTTTGATGAATGGAATGAAAGAAAAGCTTCACGTGTTTTGTTTTGTTTTTTGTTTTTTAATTTTCCTGCTATCGTTTCTTCCGCATAGCATAACAGAACGATTTGAGGTACCGAAGATGTCGAGGCTTAATGTTCTTCTTGATGTTCTTGTTTAATTGCTCCAGACGATGATATCGAGAACATTGATGATGGGTTCGGCGGTGGCCCCCACTATCCATCTTGAGATCACGAACAATAACGCTATGACAACTCGATCAGTGCGCTGGTAGTAAATCCGGCCACCTATTGTGTGCCCACTTTTATCCATATTTTGTTTCTTTCGGCGTCCACTTGCTCGTGTCGATCGCCTGTAGCGTCGGGAGAAATTCCTGTGGGCCACGTTCATTAATAGAACCTCGGTCCTCTAAAGCCCTCTGCATGTTTCGGATAAGAGGAAATTTTAAGACCGGTCTCTGGTTGATTTGATCAGGTAAAGATATTTGTTTCATGGGTTCTGATTATATAATCCATATTATTTTTCAAAAGACGCGGGATCCTCTGCAATACATTAAATATGCCCCCATGTTTAATCAGTATAAATCCACCGTCATATCAGAATACACTGCCCATACAAGTTTACGGATTGACACAACTTTTTCTGTCAAAGATGGACAATGTTCGTTTGCCCCCCAGAATTAACGGTTGAAGCCTCGGTGTTTTTCGTCTTTTGGTATTTCTGAAGATGATTCTTGATATATTATTGAACTTAATTTTTACACCCGTCTGGGGTATCTAGGATCTCCCTGCAAAAGAAAAGGATATAATTAGTATGGGACACAAGAAATGTCGATCCATGACTCCTATATTAGTCCAATTTGATTTTTTCTATTTTATAGAGAAATCAGAAGAAAGAAAAAAAAAATTTCCTTAGGAAGAAATGGGTTAATTTCTGATACAGAATTTTTTTTCAGATTTATTATTCTTTTTTTTTATTTTTTTAAAGGAATGTGACAAAGTCTCTTGACGTTTACTAAAATTTTTGAAGGAATTTCCTTTTTATCAAAATAAATTTTCAGAGGTAAATTTGTCAGGAAAATTTTATTTTTATTGAAGCACGAAAGACATGACAGAAATCCTTTATTGGTTAACGAAATTCCCCCGAGACATTAGTCTAATTTTATTTAGAGAAACTTTTCTTAGAAAAACATGAGCGAATTTCTCGAAAAGAATTTTTGTTGCAAGTTTTTATAATTTGAAAGAATGTGATAAAATCACTTGATGTTTTTTTTAAGGAATTTTTCTTTTTATCGAAATAAATTTTCAGAGGAAAATTTGTCGGGAAAATTTCATTTTTATTGGAGAGAAAAAAAACATGACAAAAATCTCTTATTGGTCAATTAGTCTAATTTTATTTAGAGAAAATTTTCTTAGAAAAACATGAGCGAATTTCTCGAGAAGAATTTTCTTGCAAGTTTTTATAATTTGAAAAATGTGATAAAATCACTTGATGTCTACTAGAGTTTTTTTTTTTAAGGAATTTTTCTTTTTATTGAAATTTTCAGAGGAAAATTTTTTCAAGAAAATTTCATTTTTATTGAAGCAATAAAAATATGACAAAAATCCCTTATTGGTTAATAAAATTCCCATGAAGGGATTTTTTTACATCATTTTTTCAAAAAAAAATTTTAAAAGAAATGAGGGACAAATTTAATTTTTATTTTCTTTTAAAAAGAATGGTCGTAATATCAAGCTCAAAAACTGACTAACACCTAGCATGGACCGACCGAAAATAAATACAAGATAAAATTAGAGAACTTACTTTTACCTTGGAGAAATGCAAATCACATAGTCATGCGCATGACTCAAGTGAGGAGTGGACTCTAGAAAATAAAAGAAGGAGAGACAAGGTATGGACCTAAAAAGGCTCCCACTATCTGAATTGACAAACTTACCCTCCGCGCAATCAAATCACAATGGGAAGAATTGTCAATTCAGATAATGAGCGGAATAAAATATGGTTAACCCGAGCGCAATCGACGCAAGAGCTTTGCATATTCGATCCCTATCTATGGTTTTCTAGGAAGAATTTCGCGACTTGGGTTTAGACGCTTGTGTGTGCAGGTGTCGTGATCCTCAGAGTATGCAAGACATGCACAACAATTGATATCAAAACAACGCTTCTAAAAATGTGCGAAATTAAACAAATAAACCCAACACCGAGCCTGCAAAACAAAGGGGTTAGCCAAACACTCCGCCCCTTATAACTCCCATCCTGCAAAAACATATAACACCTATAGAATGAGTCCCAAACAATATCGCCAGAAGCGAGATATGCATGAAATTTTCATTGGCCTAAGTCCACTAAGATTTTTAAAATTTCGAAAAAAATTTAAGTATTCCAATTAGTATCTTTTTTCGAAAATTTAAAAATCTCTATCCCCAGTAGAGTCGCCAGTCTGTCGCGACCCTCTAAAAAATTAATTTTAAATTTTAAAAGGGGTTAACGGATTATTAGGTTAATTAGATTTGACTAACCTAACGCGAACCCTCCCAAGCCCTACCGAATCACAACTTTGGTTTTTTGTTTAAATGATTTTGAAATTTGGAGTCGCCACTAATCGTTCTTGGTAGGCCGATTAGAAACCTAAATAAATTAGCGGGAGAACTAATTTATTCCTACGAACCAGAGATTATGAGCTCGGGGACTTGGTTACACTAGTTAATTAAAACTAATGCCCTTTCGGTACCTTAATTTCATGGATATCCTAATTCGGCAACTCATGCCTGGTTTATTCCTAAGGCTCTAGTAGGGTATTCTCTTTTGTGTTTTCACCTTTTAAATAGGATGCATGGATGGTATATATTTTTATTTGTTATATTTTTTAAGTGTTAAAGATTCCCTGAAGCCGAAAGAGGGAGTGTGCTAACGACTTCTGTGCAGTATTACGACCTACTCATCTTTTGGGCCTGATGATTCAAAAATTAAATTATAGGAAGTACATGACAGTGAATAAACACCTCCAATGGGAGGCCTAGCATTGGCTTGGCTCTTCCCTTTGGGATTTAAGGTACAGGTATTTAAGTTGCAAGTATTTAAACTACTGTAAGTAAAAACCTCCAATGGGAGGCTAAGCATTGGCTTGGCTCTTCCCTTTGGGATTTAAGGTACAGGTATTTAAGTTGCATGTATTTAACTACTGTAAGTAAAAACCTCCAATGGGAGGCTGAGCATTGGCTTGGCTCTTCCCTTTGGGATTTAAGGTACAGGTATTTAAGTTGCAGGTATTTAACTACTGTAAGTAAAAACCTCCAATGGGAGGCTGAGCATTGGCTTGGCTCTTCCCTTTGGGATTTAAGGTACAGATATTTAAGTTGCAGGTATTTAACTACTGTAAGTAAAAACCTCCAATGGGAGGCTAAGCATTGGCTTGGCTATTCCCTTTGGGATTTAAGGTACATGTATTTAAGTTGCAGGTATTTAAAACTGTAAGTAAAAACCTCCAATGGGAGGCTAAGCATTGGCTTGGCTATTCCCTTTGGGATTTAAGGTACAGGTATTTAAGTTGCAGGTATTTAACTACTGTAAGTAAAAACCTCCAATGGGAGGCTAAGCATCGGCTTGGCTCTTCCCTTTGGGATTTAAGGTACAGGTATTTAAGTTGCATGTATTTAACTACTGTAAGTAAAAACCTCCAATGGGAGGCTAAGCATTGGCTTGGCTCTTCCCTTTGGGATTTATGGTGCAGATATTTAAATTGCGGATGGACTTTGTCCTCTCCATTCTGGGGTATGAATTCTTTAAAATGAAATACAACGAATTGATTCAACAATTTGAAATTTGTGCGCGCTTGAGGACTCCTCCAAGCCGATTTTGTGCTTCCATAGGGTTGACCATTGATATAGAGCTGCGGCTTCCTGACATAAAATAGAGTGAAGTGTCAGTATACAAAATATATGCTAATCTGCACCTAAAACCAAAAGAGTGGAAAGAGTACTTATCTCCCGTTTTTTTGGGAGGGATTTCTATAATTGATTTTCGCTCTCTATGTTCCCAATATAGAGAGTTTCTTTTGAATTAAGAGGGACTTTTAGTCACAGATCAGTTGAGAAATCGGTGGACAGCTTAGGAGCTTGTCTGGGCCAATTTTTGCATCTCTACGAGATTTTTGCTGTTGACATAGAGATATCCTTCTCCTGACATAAAATATGGGAAAAAATGGGAGATGGAGAAAGTGTATACAATTTGTGCTAATTTGCGAGTAAAACCATAAATAAATGACTAAATAAAAACACTTAGCTCGAATTTGCTTGCTCGTTGACGAGGATGAACTCTTGATTTATATTGATCGATGAAGGAATTTGTGATGATAACCCCTAGCTTTAAACTCCCATCATCTTCAAAATTCTCTCTCTTTTGGTATTTTCTTTCTCTCAAATTTTTCTTTAATCTCCCAAAACTCTCTCAAACATCCAAAATTTTCTCTCCAAAAAATCCAATCCTCCCAAACACTTCAAATTTTCTCTCCCAAGAATCCTTTCTCAAGCTCACTTCTTTCTCCTTTTATAACCTACTCATCTATCTCCCATTCTAATTTTTCCACTAACTCTATCTCCCATTCTAATTTCTCCACTAACTTTTCTTCATTTTCATCTTCCATTCTCCATCTCTATCTCACATTCTAATCTCTCCACTAACTCTTCTTCATCTTCATCTTCCCTTCTCCATATTTATCTCCCATTCTAATTTCTCCACTAACTCTTCTTAATCTCCATCTTCCCTTCTCTATTCTTATCTTCCATTCTAATTTCTCTACTAACTCTTCTTCATCTCCATCTTCCCTTCTCTATTCTTATCTTATTTTCTCCATCCATTCTTCTCCAACTTCTCTTCTTCATCTCCTCTTCTTCATCTTCCCTTCTCTATTCTAATTTATCCACTAACTTTTCTTTTTATTATTTGTAAAATAATCCTTCAAGAGTTAGGTATTTGCACTTTAGTCCTTGAATTTTAAGTATTTACAATTCAGTCCCTGAAAAAATATATTTCTTTAAGTCCAAATCTCCTCACAATTTTTGACACACCAAAATTTACCACATGTCAAATTTAAGCTCATTTCTTGTCGCTGAAAATAATGCATAATTTAATTAAAGCCCTTTTGCAAAATTAAGTCATCTGGGTATAATTGGGCCAAGATGAAAATTTAAAATATTAGAAGACAATGTCACAACTCATAAAAAGTGAAAGTTAAAAATAAGTTGACTCAAATTAAATTTTTTTAGGCCCGATTCAAGATTATACTCGTGAAGGAACACGTGACTCGAATTGGATTTTTCTGAATTTACGATGGCCAATATGAAAATAGATTTAAAATAAAAATATTAACTATCTTTGTGTATTTTTTGGCCTCAAATGTTATTTTTTCAAAATTTTCAAATATTTTTGTATTTAAAAAAAAATTAAAATATATATAATATGAAAAATTATTTTTTGGTCAAAATTCGTTCCCTAGGCTTGGCTAAGGTTCCCAAAGTTGATTTTTCAATTTTATGAATTTTTATGGATTTTCTATTAATTTTTGAAAATAAATAAATAAAAAAATACGTAAAAATACTGAAAATATGAAAAATCGTTTTTTGGTCAAAATTGGTTCCCTAGACTTGGCTAAGGTCCCCAAAGTTGATTTTTCAATTTTATGAATTTTTATGGATTTTTTATTACTTTAGCAATAGAAAAAATGATTAAAGATCAGGTGTCAACAGTGTCACATGAAAAGAATAACCAAAATCCATAATCCATCTTCAAATGATGAATGATCAATGACAAACAAGACAAAATCAGCATTATCTGAATTACTATCGATTGTTTTCAACTCTAGTTCTCGTATCCTTCTCGTTCTTCAGCTTAAAGCAATCCATTCGAAGATTCCCCCTGTTGCCACAGTTCTAATATACAACATCACCAGTCGTAGACTGACTATGTCTGTTCATGTTCATACTACTCTTGCAAAAATGAGTACCAGTTCTTCTTTTATTTTCACCTACCGAAGTAATAGACACTGATTCGCCAGACACTTTTCTATGGATGCCCTCACTCAAAATTAAATCTTGAATCTCATCAAACGTTAAACTTATTGACCTAGAAGAATTACTAGCAGCACTAACAATATCATTTCAACTATCAAGCAATGAGGATAATAGAATCAAAGCACATATCTTTTCTTCAAAGTCAAGCTCAATTGAACTCAATTGATTAACGATTACAAAGAATTCTTTGATATGATTGGCAACTGACGAACATTTATTCATCTTTAAGTTAAACACATGTCATATCAAATAAACCTTGTTGATCGGAGAGGGCTTCTAGTACATATCTAACATGGTTTTCATCAAACCCGCATTGGTCATCTCTTTTATGATGTTAACCCTGATGTTATAAGCCAATGTTAGCCGAATAACACCAATCGCTTGTCTATCTAGTAATTTCTAATCAACTTGCTTCATTATCTTTGACTTCTCCCTAGATAGGGGCAAGTGTAACTTCATCCGATAGAGATAATCCTTAATTTGCATCTTCCAGAAAATAAAATCCTGCCCATCAAATTTGTTGATTTCCAATTTTCCCTCTTCTATTGCCATCAATTCGCTTCAACTTTAGCTAAGCCTAGCTTTGATATCAATTGTTGTGCGGAATAAGTAATCGAATAATAAATAGACAGAAAAAAATAAATTGCACATTAGATATACGTGTTTCGATTGTAGGGACCTGCATCTATGGGGAGAGCAATAACAAATTTCATTATAAATCAGGCGATATAATTCGAAAATTACAAACCACACTCTAGTCACTCAAATACTCTCGGTGTTTCCCAGCCCAAATTATATATAAAAAAAAACACACATAATGTTTCCTCAATTTTTTATGAAATAATCTCTCAATCTCACAAAAAATATATATATAAAAATCTTAGGACAAGATTTAATCAGCTATTGAAACACTCGATCTTTTGATGTAATTAACGAAACTTGAAAGCTCACGAGGAAGTTGCCTCTGCCCATCAACTGATGCGCACCAAACTCCCATAAATGAATATATACAATTATCCCAATATTGTTCCAACCATGGACTTTCCCAAAAAAACTTGACCGATCAAAGTTCACTTAAAATCCACGTGGACTTTCCAATTTGACACCAAGATTGCAAATCTAATACAGAAATTTGCTGTTCTTGTATCCAATAGAAGTTCACTTTCCATTCTTGACCTTGACCTGTATATACTTGTACTTCAAGTAGGAATGTGTGATTTTCAAATCTTGGTCTTGTGTATTTCATTTTTATTTATTTATTTTTAAATTCAAATTTTTGTATTGAGCTTAAACTTGAGACATATTCTAACATTCTCAATTTACTGTTACCATACAAATGTTTTGATTGTAAAGTCTTTCCATTGACTTGACATGAATTATGAACTATTTTCATTAACAATTACCTAGGCAGGGTGCATTTCTTTGGAGAAACAGGAATTAATGAAAGCTAGCATTATGTAATCCCTTTCACAAGTGGTCCTGAGCCTCAGTCTGGATCTTATCATTCCCTTATGCATCCCCTACCATTTCCATTCAACCTCACAAAAATTTCACAAATTCAAGTACCGCTTCAGGATCGACATTGTTATTGGCTCCTGTTCCTTCTGCCACTGTAGATGCCACATTTTCTTTCTCTTGCGCAATGTCTCGTCCTTCAAGGCAACAAACCACGCCTGATATTTAGAAACTTATAGTAAGGACCGCATATTGAATCAAATTGGAAGATTATTTCATTTGGAGCAACTAATGGTTCTCTACTCTGAAGGCACTTTGCTTTAAAGGAACTCTTTTCTTACACTATTTGTTAAGCGAAATTGAGAAAAAGTAGACATATTTAACCAAAAACAGTTATCTTTAAAGTGGGAATAGGAATTTCACCGATGTTGCAGTGCTTCTACAATGGATGGAAGAGAGGAACTAAATAGAGAGAGAACAGAAAAGCGAGCCTGCAAAAAGAAAGGGATGCTAGAGATAGCTTTCCCATTTGAGTGATTATGTAATTTCATTTTATATTTGAGAAAAATATCCTACATGAGGAGCATGCCCAAGAGAAGCTTGTGCTTGTTAATCACATCCTGAAAGTTTGAAGCCGTGAAAATATTATGTTATGATTTGTGTAATACCTTTGTCATTTTGAAAGATTGTTTTACAAGGAATTGTTGGGGCTAACAATACAATCTAAAGGGGATGAATAGAATGTTTGAATAACTATGAAAACATTTGTAGATAGCAAGTTCAACTTCAAATATTGGGTCAAACATTTGTAGAGAAATTGTAGAAATTAGGTTTGAAATATCGTTAGCCGACTGTGTGCGTAAGAGTATAAGGATCACAATAAATCAAAGTATACAATGATATATAGTTGTTCGACTTTATCTCCAAGCCTACGCCCACTCTCTCAAGGCTAACAACCACAACAAGGCTGGAATTTACTAGTAATCTGCTCAACAAGTTACAATTGGCAAGCATTGATCCTTTCACTTGATAGATCACACTATTAGGACTCAACTGCTGCTCTCACTTTTGTACACTTGATCTTTCACATAATTACAGCACAAAAGAATCACCAGAGAAAATCTTTCAATCAAATAAAGAAAACAGCAAAAGAAAAGCAACTCAAAGCAAGTACTTCAATTTTACATTGTGCTCTCTAACGTTTTGGTCTAGAAGGTCTTTTATTATATAGCCAACTTCAATCTTTCCATTGTGAGATGCTTCAAAAGTAAAATTAGCCGTTAGAGATCCATTGAAACTGCTGCACTTGCTGTTTCTTAAAATGCTGCTCAATTGCTGTTCTAACATTGTGTGACCATCCCCGACTTAGCCGATAAGAAATTATTGCATATAGGCTAACCTCTAGAATTAAGGAATTATGGTAGGAAATGAACAAGGGTGGGTCAAGATGAGATCGGCTTGGGAAAGACCCGCCTGCTAGTGACTAGCCAGGGTGGGACAAGCTCGGCTACCACCCGACATTGGATGGCACCAAACATGCGCTCGATTGGGTTGATCATGCCTAGTTGGCACCACAACTCAACCACCCAGCCTAGGCGATGCACGGCCAACTGACGCGAACCGTCCAGCCACGCCGTTGTAGTTGCCTATCTCCGTTCCAATGCCCATAATCGTAAATTGTTGACAAAAGTAAGCCAATTAGATGAAGGCACATAAAGAAATGTCATTATCAAAAATGTTCTTACCTCACTCTAAGGATAAGCATAGACGTCATTGCCAAAGATGTCATTATCTAGCTAGACAAATGGACCAATTAAGTAGTGATACATGCCTAGCCTAAGAATCTAAGCTCTCTAGGATAACAAGTGGACCAATTAAATAGTCATACATGGCTCGTCTAAAGTAATCATAGCACGCAAGTCTAATAGCCATACAAATAGACCAATCAAGTGAGGATATATTCCTAGTCCAAAATAATCATATTACCTAAGTTTAATTGCCATACAAGTGGACCAATCAAATAGTGATACATACCTAATCTAAGAATCTAATCTATCTAGGATTGTGAGTGGACCAATAACCTCAAGACACCAAACAATGTCATTATCAAAGATAATCAATAAGGGACTCTAGGGGACCACTATACATAGGACCATGGTTTCTCATTCTCCAACATCCGCCAACCTCCCTCCTCCCCACATAATTTGGTCACCTCTGCCTTTCCTTCACTCTCAACCTCACGCGCCCTCACCTATGGCCACTCCTCTTATGTCCCCATCCCTCTATTTCCTCTCGTTTTCATTTCTTTTTACGTGTAGTCCTACACCAAAGGTAGGTCGAATTACTAAGGTTTAAGGCTAGGATGTTAGTTTAATGCTTTGGTGAATTGAATCCATGGTTGTTGCTTGCATATGGAATGGAATATGTGCCGAAACATGTGTACTCTATGAGCTTGGTAAGCAAAATTGAGAAATGGATCATCCATACGACTGCATGAATGTCATTTGCATATAGAATAGAATGTATATTGGAATGTGTGCATTACATCAATATTGTAATCAAAATTAGAAATGAATCATTCATGTGCAAATGTATGCTACTTGCAAAGAAAAGATAATGATATGCCATCATTCGTAACAAGTGACGATGTAGGGGCTTGAAGTGATGACCTAAGTGTCGCGACTCTAAGAATTTTTTTTCGATCGGGTTAACGGATTATTAGGTTTATTAGATGAATTAACCTAATACGGACCCTCCCAAGTCCTACCGAATCGCAACTTTGGTTTTTGTTCAAATGGTTTTAAAATTTGGAGTCGCCACTAATCATTTTTGGTAGGTTGATTAGATACCTAAGTAAATTAGCGGGAGAACTAAATTACTTCTACGAACTAGAGATTATGAGTTCGGGTTGTATTTTCACTTTTTAGATAGGATGCATGGGTGGTATTTTTTTTATTTTCAAAGTGTTAAAAATTCCCTGAAGCCGAAAGAGGGAGTGTGTTAACGACTTCTGTGCAGTGTTACAGTCTACTCACTTTAGGGTCTGGTGATTCAAAAATTAAACGGCAGGAAGTCAATGACAGTAAATAAAGACCTCCAATGGATGGCCCAGCCTTGGCTTGGCTCTCCCCTTTGGGGTTTAATGGTGCAGGAATTAAATTGCGAGAATTTAAATAACGGTAAGTAAAAACCTCCAATGGGCGGCCTAGCATTGGCTTGGCTCTTCCCTTTGGGGTTTGATGGTGCAGGAATTTAAATTGCAGTAAGTAAAAACCTCCAATGGGCGGCCTAGCATTGGCTTGGCTCTTCCCTTTGGGGTTTAATGATGCATAAATTTAAATTGCAGTAAGTAAAAACCTCCAATGGGCGGCCTAGCATTGGCTTGGCTCTTCCCTTTGGGGTTTGATGGTGCAGAAATTTAAATTACAGGAAATAAACGACCTCCAGTGGATGCGCTTTGCCTCTCCATTCTGGGGTTTTAGTTCTTTAAAATAAAATACAACAAATTGTTTCAACAATTTGAACTAAAATCCGTTGACGGGTCGGCTGCAAATTTAATGGGCACCTTGGAATTTGTTTGGGCTCACTTTGTACCTCCATGGAATTTATCGTTGATACAGAGTTGTCCTTTTTTTTTTTAACCTGCCATAAAATATGGGAAAAATGGAGATGGAGAAAGTGTATACAATTTATGCTAATTTGAGACTAAAACCACAAATAAATGAATAAATAAAAACACTTGCTCGTTGACGAGGATGAACTCTTGATTTATGTTGATCGATGAAGGAATTTATGATGATAACCCCCAACTTTAAACTCTCATCATCTTTAAAATTTTCTCTCTCTTTTGGTATTTTCTTTCTCTCAAATTTTTCTTCAATCTTCCAAAATCCCCTCAAACATCCAAAATTTTCTCTCCCCAAAAATTCTTCCTCTCAAGCTCACTTCTTCCTTCTTTTATAACTCACTCATCTATCTCCTATTCTAATTTCTCTACTAACTCTTCTTCATTTTCATCTTCCCTTCTCCATCTCTATCTCATATATTCTAATCTCTCCACTAACTCTTTTTCATCTTCATCTTCCCTTCTCCATATTTATCTCCCATTCTACTAACTCTTCTTCATCTCCATCTTCCCTTCTCTATCCTCATCTTATTTTCTCTATCTTCTCTTCTCCATCTCCTCTTCTCCATCTTCCCATCTTCATCTCCTCTTCTCCATCTCCACTTCTCCATCTTCCCATCTTCATCTCCTCTTCTCCATCTTCCCTTCTTTATTCTAATTTCTCCACTAACTCTTCTTTTTGTTATTTGCAAAATAATCCTTCAAGAGTTAGGTATTTGCACTCTAGTCCCTAAATTTTAAGTATTTACAATTTAGTCCCTGAAAAAAATATTTCTTTAAGTCTAAATCTCCTCACAATTTTTGACACACCTCCCCTATACTTAGTCAAAATTCACCGCATGTCAAATTTAAGCTTATTTCTTGCCGCTGAAAATAATGCAGAATTTAATTAAAGTCCTTTTGCAAAATTGAGTCATTCTGGGTATAATTGGGCCAAAATGAAAATTTGAAATATTAGAGAACAATGTCACAACTCCTAAAAGTGAAAAAATGAAAATAAATTGACTCAAATTGAATTTTTTAGGCCCGGTTCGAGATTATGTTCGTGAAGGAATACACGACCCCGAATTGGATTTTTTTAAATTTGTGATGGCCAACATGAAAAGGGATTTAAAATAAAAATATTGACTATTTTTATTTATTTTGGTGGCCTCAAATGCTATTATTTATTAAATATTCTCCTAATTTATAAAATATGTATATATAAAATACAAAAAATATAAAAAATTATTTTTTGTTAAAAAATGGTTGCCTAATCTTGGCTAAGGCCTCTAAAGTTGATTTTACAATTTTCTCATTTTTCTTGATTTTTTTTTATGAATTTTCGAAATTAAAAATATCGAGAAATACTGAAAATATGAAAAATTATTTTTTGGTCAAAATTGGTTCCCTAAGCTTGGCCAAGATCCCCAAAGTTGATTTTCCAGTTTTATGAATTTTTATGGATTTGTTTTATTAATTTTAAAAGAGAAAAGTTGATTAAAAATCAGGTGTCAACAGTAAGTTTTGACCCTTGCTCACATCAACGTGATCATATTTATGTGCCACCATACACCAAAAAGTAATACACTTGAGGCTATAGTGTAGATGTTGTTCATGTGAAAATGATATGAAATATATTTGCCGTCATATGAAATGAATGGCGTACACATATAGAGACGACATTTGCCAATACCTAAAGCCCGATAGGAGGCTCGAGGAAAAAACCCAAAAGTGAAAAGAGAAATGCTTGTTGCATTTATTGAGTTTATGCTCATAACTAATGTCCTACATGATTATTCTTGAATAATGGATAACATGACAGCTTTGTTGTTCATGACATCAAGTGTTACACTACTACTTTATCTTGAGGTTAGTAATTTTATCTACTAGGTTGTGCGCTCATTCCTTGACTCTTTCAGGAATTAACATGATATCGCCAACCTCGCACCTTGGACTCGTTATAGGCGTGGACTACAGTGAAAGGGACATTATATGCATTAACTCTGGGACTACTTACACTATAATTAAGTCTACCATATGGGTTAATGTCGGTCAACCAGACTTAGTTTTAATTACGTTCACAGCTTGGCATCTCAACATAGACAGGCATTTTGTTAGACCTCTTCTAGGCTTTAATGGATCCCTTGGCTTCTGGAATGAGAGATTGCCTACCAAAAGTTGCCATGAATTTCTTGCTTGGGTTTGTGTTATAATAGTTATGGTTGTCGTAGGTGAGACCTAAGGTTCACGATGCTAAATGAATGGTTTTTTTGTTGGGGGGGGGGGGGGGGGGGGTTGAAGCAGTGAGCTGACCTACCCTTCTTCCCAAGCGCTGACTATGTTAGGTTTTTTTTTTTTGGGGAAAAATGAGATATATAAATATTAAAAGCATAAATAGTAAATAAAAGGGTTTGTCATGGCTCCACAAAGAGATTTCTATGTCTATTGTTTGATGTTGATTGCTCCTTCTTCACGAGTTGAAATTTTGAGTGACTTCTATCGTAATAAAGAGTAACTAGAAAATTTGGGGGGATTCTCCTAGGACGTCACACATTGTGTTGAAAAACTTAACAGATGGTCGCTCGTATTCCCTAATAGATTTCCTAATCTTTTTGCTACAGATCTTTCACAGCCAATGGTTATAATCTTTTTCCAACAAACATCTATACATGCTTATTGTTCAAACATCACCAAGACCCGATATTAACATAAACATCCTCACACATGATCTTTAAGTCCATTGGTGCTGTTTAGAGAAAAATCATCTGGATGACTTGTGATCAATTATCCAATGATCCTCTCGACTTCTTTAGCATACAAAGAATTCTAAGGACATCAACGTCCCCACTTATTATTCAAATGTCACCAAGACCCGGTATCAACATAAACATCCTCACACTTGATCTTTAGGTCCATTAGTGCTGTTTATAGAAAAATCATCTAGATGACTTCTGATGAATTATCCAATAATCCTTTTGGTTTCTTTAGCACACAAAGAATTCTAAGGACGTTAGCATCCTTACTTGTTGTTCAAACATTACCAAAATCGATATCAACATAAACATCCTCACACCTGATCTTTAGGTCCATTGGTTTTGTTTATAGAAACCTTGTCTAGATGACTTCTGATCAATTATCCAATGGTCCTCTTGGCTTCTTTAGCATACAAGAATTCTAAGGACATCAGCATCTTTGTTAAATCCTTATCTTCTCTAATTGGATTGAGTTAGCTTTCAAAGATCCCCACGTACGTCATTCACTCTAAACACACATGCTGGTTCCTCATCTTCACTGAACTCATAAGGATCATTAGCATTGTCATGGTTTTCTACTAGATCTTTATAAGGCAGCTACTCTTTGCTAAAGATATGTAGATTTGATAACAATCTAGTGTACTCGATCTTTCTTATGGTCCTTTCAAGCATATTGGCAATTTCGACTCCACCAAGCTATTCATCTTCCTGAAGGCCCATCCACTGTTCACCTAATTTCTATACCTCGAAGCCATCACAAACATTCCTGTTCTTCTTAGCTTGTTCATCCTCAATCAAGGTCGTTCCAAATATTCACCTTGTCTAAAGATCCTTCTAGCTTATAGACGTCTTCAATACTCAATATCTCGTTCACCTCATACATCGACTGCGAATCTTAAAGATTGGTAGAGTACCCTAAACATTGGCAGGACATGTTTTTAACTCAGAAATATCTGGTGCATCATCTGCATATTGGCTTATGCATATATCGTTTGGTGTAACTGAACCAATACGCACATTAGTAGCCTTTGATTGTCTTTGTTATCATCAAAACAAGATTAAAGATTTTTCAACAATCACCACATTGGTGATACTCCCAATAAGAATTACGTGGTTAAAAATTGTATGAGTTATTGATTATAATTAAAGGCTAGGAAATATTGAGAGTGTGAGTGCCATTGTGGTATTTGTTATATTTCTTGATCTATAGTAAAATTCTATATAGCATTCCCATGCATATGGAACATTGACTGAACCATATAAATTTGATATTCAGCTTATTTGTTCAACTGCCTCCTTTCGTAACATTAAGGATGTTAGAGATGGAATGATTTTGCAATTGGAAAAGAAAGTAAAAATGCTCAGTCATGTGAAAGCTCATAGAGATGATTTTGGCAATAGCCATCTGTCCAATGCCATCCATTCCATCAATATTGCAGAGAAGCCATCCACTCGTGGATAGCCCTCCACTTATAATAATTTATTTGTGTGCGATAATAGCGAGGGTACAATAAAGGATATAAATAAGATGATAAAAGGAAAGTGAGGATTTACTAAATTAATGCAGAGAGTTCAGGATCAACTTTCTAGAATTGGTCAATAAGGAGGTGGCAACATCACTTGAGTGTGTCAAAGTTAACAATGCAAATTTTTTTAGGGTCGTGCTTTTTCCACTTTCATTTTGACTAAAACACTTCTTATCACAATGTTTTGACAATATTAACCTTTATGGGTCCTACCTTTTTTTAAGTGTTCTTCAATTACTTTTTGTCTCTCTTTTTCGTTGTGCCAATTTCCTTTTTCTTATTTATTTGTCTTCATGCTCTCTCTTCCTAAAACACCCTCTCACATGCCGATAATAGACAAATTTTTTTATGTAGTGAGCTATGCAAGCGGAATTGAGTCCTGTTCCTTCTTTCTCCGTGCATTCTTTTGGATTCAAACTTGAAAATTTGACATCGCAATTTGAATTTAATGTTACTGAGAGGAAGTAAGGCTTGGTCATCATGATTTTCTTTGCATGTCATACCTCTGTTTTCTGCACTCAATTTCTTTTTTCATTCAACTTGAAGTTTGGACATGGCGTGATGAGATCTTTAGTTCCAACGCATTTTAACTCTTTGCATAATTAGATCGCTTGTTGTTGTATTTCTCTATAAACACATACTATTTGCTGGGACGTTATGTGTGAGTCTTGTAATTTACCCCTTCGTTCAAATTCAATCATGAGATGATCGATTATTTCCTTGTAATTACCTCTCTCACTGGCACAAAAAAAGGGTCCTTCACCGACACAAGCAATGCACGGAGTTGAACCCTAGATTTGCAAAAACCTCCTCCTCACCCAAACTAGCCATCTTCCATCTCCAGCTCAACTGTAAGTAACAAACCCATCTCATATGTCTTCACTCTTCACCCCATTCTAGGCCTGTCGCTCTTTGTTTTATTCGTTGTCCCATTTCGCATCAAACTATTCGATCGATCGATCACGAGGACAAGAAAAATCCTCACTAAAGATTCAAATCCAGAAGCTAAAGCCCTTATCCAAATTTTCATCAAGCTCATCAGCAATCTCCATCTTTGTCTTCTTTGTCCTGATTGTCACTGTCATCGCCAATTCATCATCACCTATCATCCTCTATATCCGTGGCTCGAATCTTTCTTTACTCTCACTAAGTTGTTTACACAAACTGAAAATGACGCCTTCAAGAACGACAATCCTATCCTCAAAATCGCTCTCTCCTACTTCCGTGCCGATCTCAATCGTCGAATCCGATCCTACTCTCACTAATCTTTTTTTTAACATATACTGCCAAGGCTTGAACCACGATCAAAATTAGCAATGTCAAATGGGTGAGTTAGGTCGGGATTGGATCGAGTCGAATATGGTCTGACTCATATTGACCTATCTAACCTGTTTTGACCCATATCTAATGACTCATACTCGACTCGATTGACCTGCAACTGATTAATACCCGACTTGACCCGTTTTGACCCATATTACCAAAACACATTAATATTCTAGAAAAACCTATACAACTCATTTAACCTATTTTAAGCTCTTCACATGTATATGTTACCAAATAAAAACATCATATAAAATAAAATAACAAATTAAATAATAAAAAATTAGTAAATAAAATAAAAATGATATTACTAAAACACTTTTTTTTGTTGGAATATTATTAAAACACTTTCATGCAATAAAAATTTAGTGAAAATTTTTAAAATTTTTTATGATTACATGACCATACCTCAATGTCGCGACCCTCCCTCGAGAAAGGGTGAGTTAATTGATTGCCAGGCCCATTTTGGGATATCAAGAGGCCTAGCTCGGGTCCTCTCAGGCTCATACCAAATTCCGTCGAGAAATTTTAAAATCGAGATTGACCTTAATGTGGTCGGGTAACATGTGCATCAGTGTACATGTATTTGGAATTGCCACTAGGTATTCTTTGGAGGGTATGACTGGAAACCCTATTTGAGCGATTGGGAGGTATCGCTCGATTCTATTTAAACTAGAGATTTTGGGTTCGGGGACTTAGTTACGCCAATATTGCTACTGACGTCTTTTCGGTACCTAAGTTGAGTAATTTCCTAATCTAGAGAGTTCATACATATGTTTTTTGAGTAGGGCAGGTGCTAAAAAATCTAATGGATTCATGCATATGGGATTATCTGTTCTATCAATCACAATCATAGAAATAAGTACACAATCAATGGATCAATTCAAGGAGCAATCACATCAAATCAAGTCATAACAAGTCTAGAGGGGGGTTTAAAAGCCTGGAAAACACATCTATCGGATTCACGGGTGATTTGGAAAGGTTTGGGTTAGATTGACCAGAATGGCAAAACAATCATTTTTTAAGCTCGGAAAGTCAAAAATATGAAAATAGGTCAAACCCATTGAATGCGGCTTTTCCCTAATTTTCACAATTTCTGAGAATTTTTATGAATTTTTCTGGATTTCTTTTAATATTTTTGAATTTTTGAATTTTTTTTAGAATTTTCTAAGATTTTTCCTATTTTTGGGATTTTTTGAATTTTTATTAATTTTTTTAATTAAATTTAATAAAATTTTTATAATAATTTTTTTATTTTTATTTTTATTTTCATTTTTATTTTATTTTATAGGAATTTTCCTTATTATTATTTTTGAAATTTTGTTATTATCTTTTATTTATTATTATCTTTTAGAAATTCTTTTTATAATTTAATTTTAATTTTTTAATTATTTTTACGAATTTTTTTTCTCTTTTTGATTTTATTTATTTACTTATTTAATTATACTATATCTTTTTATTTTTATTACTTTTTTATTTAATTTTCTAGACCGAGTTGGGTTGACTCGTCCCACTTGACCTGAAGGCCCAAACCTGAATTTATATGGGTCTAAACCTAATTCCCCAAAATGACGACACTTCAAATATTTTTATTGATTTTCTATTTTTTAATTTTTCTGATTTTTTGAATTTTTATTGCTATTTTTGCTATTTTATTAATATTATTTGAGTTATACGGATCGAGTCAATGGGACCCGGCCCACTAATCGAGACCGGCCCACAATCCTAATGACTAACCCAACCAAAACGACGTAGCTTTAGGATTTATTATTTTGAATTTTTCGAAATTTTCAGATTTCTAATCTATTTTTTATTTTCCCGCCTGGACTCTAATCCAACGACCGAGAATTCTCCACGTGTCAGCATCTCGATCTCATCCTTCATATTAATCCTACGGTCAAGATCAATTCCCAAGGCTAAATCTCAGCTGTCTATTATTTTCTATTTTTGAAATGATTATAAAATTCAGATCAAAATTTTTTTATTCCAAGAAATCCACGATGGCGACAAGTGGCTAATCCCTAACCGTCCGATCGAAGTCGTTATTATATTCAATTTGTTATAACCATCAAGGTGACATGGTATCCACGTCAGCCTTTGACCAAGTCAACGTAATGACGTGGCATCTGACGCGGCTTGCCACGTTAGCGCCACGTCAACCATTGACCGAGTCAATTGCTGACTAGACTTCATCTTCCTCGCTGGGCTAGGGCACGACGAACAACCGAGACTCCTCAATGGCGATTTGACAGCGAAACCTCTACCGAATGAGGTGAAACTGACCTCAATCAATTCGTATTAACAAGCAGGTCAACATACCTAGAAATAGGCTCATTCCAAGCACTAGAAATCGACAAATCGAACTTACACAGAGAACTTCCATGGCAGCTCGAGCATGCAACATAAGCCATATCAGACTAATTCCAACATCAGAAATACTCAGACGAAGTTCAGGAGACTTACCTGCAGGTCTGATTGACCTGGTTTGGGCTAGCTTAAGCTAGAGGGACTACGATAGGTTTGGCGTTTTTTGATGTTTGACCGGGGAATTTTATGCATAATCAGGATTCAAGTGAAATGGAAACGAGTTCAGAGAAGTCTAGAGAAGGAAACGCCCATATAATATCAAGAGATGAGCGGCGAAACGTCAATCGGCCATAGCTGTAGAGCTTCGAAGTCAAGAATGGTGTTTACCTGATTTCGCAGCTAAACTTCAAGTGGTGATGATCTCGATTCTCTTTGTAGTTGTAGAAAGCTTTTGGACACACTCGCGGAACGCCAAATCGCCTTAGGAGTGAAAACAAGCTCTGGTTAGAGGTTTGGCCCCAAGCTTCAATGGAGTCTCCTGAGAGCTCGACTGTGACCTGTTTCTCGCTCTCCAATCCTCTCTCTCTCTCTCTCTCTCTCTCTCTCTCTCTCGAGTCTATTGTTTTTCGTTCTCCAAGATCTCCCCCCTTTCCAACAGACAATGCCCTTTCTTATATGCTCGAGTATGGTTGTAACAGAAAAATTTTTCACAGGGGGGAAAGTGCGATGAATCGCTCGAATAGGCACGTGATTACATGAGGAATGGCTCCTCCGGCACCGACCATTTTTCAGGCAAGCCAAACGGGTCTTCCCCGTATTCCGGTGAGGGCCAGTAAGCTTCCCATTGGATCGATCGTTGTTGACCCTATTTCGGCCATGAGAACCTGCAATTTTTGGAGAAGGAGATAGGCTAACCGAGTCACCGGTTAGATTTTGCCCGACCCGACAGACCTGACTAGCCAAAATTTGACGAATTCCCCCTTAAAATTTTTGAATTTTTTCAATTAAATGCCAAAATTGGATTCTGAAATGTTAATTCCATCTGAAAATGAATTTTTCCCCATAATTTGTGAGGCATTTGTGTTAAAATCTTAATTTCCAAGTTTGACCCGAGAACTCATTTTGCAAAATCCAAAGCCTTAGTGGCCTTTTTTTGTAGAAATTGACGCGACCACTTGATTCAAAAGGCCAAAAACTAGAGGGGGACGTGCTTTGATTTTCAATTTAGTCCCTAGAAAATTTTTAATTGCATTTTAAGTGCTTTTAAGGACTAAATTGAAAAACTGAAAATTGCAATCTGGTCCCTTTCTGCGAAATTGGACAATTCAGTGAATTTTTAGACTGGGTTTTAATTTTAAAAAATATATGGGGATGACACAACTCTGAAAATGCGAAAAAATGAAAATTACAAGGCTGAACTGAAATTTTTAGAATGTTTTTAATTAATTTGAAAATGGGATTAACAAAGAAAACCCCATTTCCATATTAATTTTTTCAAAATTTTCTTTGGCCAAAATGAGGAGAGAATTAAAATAAAAATATTGACTATTTTTCGTATTTTTGTGGCCTCAAGTGCTATTTTTTTATTGATTTTCCAATATTTTTCTATTTTCTGAAAAATATTAAAAATGCGAAAAATAAGGAAAACTATTTTTTGTTCAAAATTGATTTCCTAGGCTAGGTTAATGCTTTCAAAGTTGATTTTTTTTTAATTTTTGAAAATAAAATACAGGAAAAAGCTGAAAATATGAAAAATTATTATTTTTAATCAAAATTGGTTCCCTAGACTTGGTCAAGGTCCCTAAAGTTGATTTTTTTCAAATTTGTGAATTTTTATGGATTTTCTAAAACTTTTCTAAAAATAAAGTTGACCAAAAAATCAAGTGTCAACAACTTATACAATAGCGGGGAAAATAACAAGGGAATCACCCAATTCACCCTCCTCCAAGCATTGCCCTGCAAATCCAAATCACTTTCATATGAAACTAAGCTGAAGGCTTCGGCTTGATGGGTAATGAATCCTTGCCTTTGTGCTTCCTGTATCGGTGTGCGAAGATGATTTCACCTTTTTCCTTCTTTTTTTTGAGTGCGAAGTGAATTTTACCCGTGAAGGAAGTAAAATTGTATCATGTTCATGTGGATCCATGCTCATCACCTTTTAAACAAGGAATACAATTGGATTGTTCCAAGTATACTATGGGCGGTGGCAATGGTAGTTGGCAGTGGTGGTCGGCGGCGACAGTGGTGGTTAGTGGTGGCGACAGCAGCAGCGACAATGGTGGGCGATGGCAGTGGTTGTCGGCGGGTAGTGGTGGTCGGGCAACAACGGTGGTGGCTAGTGGTGGCCAGCTCGTGACCCAACCCAAGTACAACGATAACTTAACGTTTTGATAGGTTGAAAATGGGCTCTATGGGGATTCCATGTATAACCCATTTTTGACTCATCAATTTTAGCTTCAATATTTTGGACCTATTTTTGTGGAGGCCTATAAAAGCTAACAACCTAAATAAAACCTATTTGTTCAAAATAGGGGGGAAAAAGGGTCATGGACCCATATTGATAGCTCTAATCAAAATTAGGAGGAAGAGAAGTACAATAGAGGGAGGAAAATAGAACCACGAGAAAAGACAAAGCAAAAACTAATGGGCCCCACAAGCAAACAAAATAAGGATATTTAAAAAGATGTGACACCTATAGAGATTAATATTGTCAAACAATAAGGTAGATAGTATTTTAGCTATGATAGGAGTGGAAAAATGTGCCCCTTCTTTTAACACCTAATGCATAAGAAGAAATTTATTAGTGCAAAGCTATGGATGGATTCTTCCAAGTATTTTAATGCCTAATGCACAAGATAAGCTTCATAAGCGATTCCAAGATGCTTACCATGTAATTTATCAAAATATTTGGACGGTCATAGATCAACATCGTTTGGCATTTCTCTTAAACGTTTGTTCACATGGCATAAAGTCTAAGTCTTAAAAGAGGCATCAACACAAGGCTCTACGCTCGTAGACTTCGATCAATAGCAGACTTGATCCTTGTTGGATCTTAAGAATGAAAATCCTCTCTTTCAGATAATGTATTCAAAGATGTGGCTCTTGACTCTGTTGGTTAATGCTATTGGATATGTATTACAAAGGGAAAAAGAAGGCTTAAAAGAAAATAACTGGCTATACTTCCATCCCCATGGAATGAAATGATTTGTGTCATTTTTCAGATTTAGCTCAACATTAGCTAATATCGGAACAAGCGCATTTGGTTACTCTAACCAACTAATCATGTGTACTCACATGTGCATCCATATGATTCTTTCCATTCACATCATCGAGAAGAAGAACTTTTTTAGTAGACATCTTATCATTAATTATTAATCCCTTCGTTAGTAGTCATTTTATCTGTTAATGTCCTTTTTAAGGATGTTAGAGATTAAATAATTTTGCAAGCATTCGATGCCCTTGATTTTTTTTAACATTTCTTGTATATTGGAAAACGAAGAAACAATGTCATTTGAGTGAAAGCTAAATGCAGATGATTTTGGCAGTAGCAATCCGTCGAACGTCATCTATTCTATGGATTGTAGAGAAGCCTTCTAGTCCTGAATAGCCTTCCAGTTATATTAACTTATATGTTTGCGACAACACCAAGGGAACAAGAGTACGAAACAAATAAAAAGATACAAGAAAAGTCAGGATTGGCTAAAGATGCAGAGTCGTTGAACAGTTTCCTAAAATTGGTCAGTAAGTACGTGGCAACATCATCCAGCCTGTCAAAGGTTATAATGCAGTTTTTTTTATTATCAACTAATGCAAAAAAAATAAGGCTCATCAGTGCAATAATATGGATGGATTCTTCCAAGTTTTTAAACACCGAATGCATAAAATAAGGTTCATCAGCGGTTCCAAGATGGTTCCTTGCTTTCCTTTGCTGGCCTAGTCGCGGTGGTTGAGAGCCCCCATATAACCTATCAAATTAAATACTCGGGCAGTCCAAGATCAACATCATTGGGCATTTCTTTCAAACGATTATTCACATGACATAAAGTCTAAGTCTTCAAAAAAAAGCATTAACACGGGGCTCTAAGCTCTTAATTAATCAAAGACTCAATTCCGGTCGGATCTCAACTATGAAAATTTTCTCCTTCAGATTATGTTTTCAAAGATGCGGCTCTTGACTTCATTGGTTATTGCTTTCGGATATGTATTATAAAGGGAAAAAGAAGACAAACAGAAAAGAACTTGCTACTTTTGAAATTAAATGAGTTGGGTCATTTTTTTTTTCAAAATTAGCTCAAGAAGGACCCCGTGTTTTTTTCTCTCAAGAAGATGATATCCGTTGTGTAAGAAATTGTTTAACCACACATAAGTGGAGCTTCAGAACATAAAAAGCCCAAAGAGCTTGAGGGGTTAAAAAAATCCATTAGAAAAAAAGCTTTTCTATCATGGGCTTTGGCAATCCAGTCCATCACTTTATTTGCTTCTCCATTACAATTGGGCACTCTTAAATTTGAAAAGCGACTCAATTGGGCTTGGGCTTTCTTGATAAGTAGACTTACCTCCCACAAGAGCCAACATTCTCGAGTTTGACACCATATGAGAGCATATTATCTGAAAATTGTTCCAAAATAGCTTCTAATCTTGATATAAAAAAAATATCCCAGTGTTTCCGACAAAGCAAACACTTTGGTTTGCAAAGTAGAGGATGCCTTGACCGTGCAAGCAAAACCATCGACGAGATTGGACTGGAATCGATATCCACTATTCCGGTTAGGATTGTTTATATAATTGAAGAAAGGTGGGAGTCTTGGGGATATCAAAGGACGGTAGATGAATGTACTTTCACTTTCTTCCAAGCCAGAGATTTTCTGATTTTTGCTTAAGCGGCTAGGTGCAAACCTGGCACAATGAAAACTGCTAATAGAGCTAAAGACACGATATGTTTCAAGTAACAAACTCACTAAATCGATCATTGTCGCTTCAGATTTTCTAATTTCATTTGTGGAGCCTATCTCTCGAATAAATATTCGATGACCACTGCAAGGGGGAATCATATCGAATTGTAATTTACCAAGAGGCTCTAATGCATGAAAATATGCGAACGGAAAAGGTCACTTGAATTCTTCGGGTAAGTATTAGTTCTTGAAGAGTTAACTCTAGTAAGATGTAGTTTAGGCTAGGAGAAAATTACATCTAACCTATTATATGTATGCCAATTCAGTCTTTAACTTTTTAATTTGGCCAATTTATTTTTGAAACTTGTGACAATTTGCCAACTCAGTTGACGTTGCAATTTTTAAATTTTCTTTATCCATTTTTTTATACTTTTTTTTTCCCATTGTAGCTGGTGACCCTTGCCTAGACCCTTGCCGGCTGCAAAGGCCTCGCCAAAATCTCAAAAAGGGTTGTGGCACACCCGCGGCCGGCAAGAATTCACATTAACGGGCTTCGCTGACTTGATGCCATTATTCCACCAGCAAACATGAAAAGCTTTTTGAGCAATTTCACCAACAGTAATAATAAAAAAACGACCACGATAATTAGGAAAATATGTGCCCCCAACACTGACAAATAACCGTAATCCCCTTTGTCTCCGCCTCTCCCTTCCGCCACCACCATGCCGCTGTTTAGTCGACCTCTCCCGTAGTTACTCTCTTCGGCGGCGCTTAAGATGGCATCGCCATGCTACGCAACAAAAGATGAGAAGAGGATAGTCATCAAGGAACGTATAAATCTTTTTAATGGTAGTTTTATTCATTAGCAAAATTTTTACAATCTCTCGATCTCGATTGAACCAACTTCTTTTCACAAACTTCTAAGGAGAATCAATCTTGGGAGTAAAGGATGTCTCTCTCGGTTGGAGAGTCTAGAGATATGGGAAGAGACAAATTGTGCACCTTGTGCTTGTAGATATTACTTGGCGCGTGCATTTTTACCTGTCACTTAATTCTACATCAGAAAGAGAGAAAAGTAAATATATGTGCTTAAATAAATAAATATGCAACTGCGCATGGACAGAGGTGAAACATCTAAGGATGCAAATTAGTTTCGGGAAGAAGGTAAGATCCAGATGGATTAGCTGAAACCTGTCCTGAGCATTTAAATTGTGATCTTCAAACATGAATATCTCCAGATAAACACACGTGAACAGTTGGAGTCAATTCTTCAAATAATTTCATTTCATTATAAATGCGTTAACTTGGTCTGATGTCTGCGAAATTAATAACCTCAGTTAAGCATTGCTGTTGAAATGGATAAGTGTAAGGAGAATTACTGCGATTAAGTTCTTCTAAGTTCTGAAGAAACTGAAGGCTAGGCAAATGATTCCGCTTTGTGTATCATCTGTTATGGGGCCTCAATATAAGAATAAGTTGAATTTCGACCTTAGATGAACACATTCAACAACAAGAAGTTGCATTACCTGTTGGGCATGCTTTTTGGGTCGGCACAAGTGCAATTCCGCGCTCTCTGGCATTTATGTGTGCCCGAAACAGAACAGAAATGTTGAGACAGATGCCAGAAATGCACACCTCCCGCCACAACTCTCAGAAGCAAAGATCACTGGATGATTCATGCAATAATCTTTTTTGGCACCATTTTCACAGCAAAAGGTTGTTGACACCTAAATTTTGACTTTTTAAAATTCATTCACTTAAGTACATAAAAAAAATGAGAATTTCTTCTCACCAAAAAATTAATTTTTTCATGCATTGCATATTTAATTTTTTGTCGGTCATGCATTTTATTATGGCTAACGACGGAGGATTTGAGCTTAAATTGACAAACGATTGGACTGAGCGTGAGGGAGGTGTGCCGAAAGGCTTATGAAGTTTTGAACTTAAAAGAAATTTTTCCACAGGGACTGAATTGCAAATACATAAAACTTCAGGGACTGAATTGCAAATACATAAAACTTCAGGGGCTGAATTGCAAATACATAAAATTTTAGGGATTGTTTTGCAAAGAAGAGTTAGTGGAGAAATTAGAAAGGAAGATGGAGAAGGGGAGATATAGAAGGGAAGATGGAGAAATTAGAAGGAAAGATGGAGAATGGAAGATGGTAGAATTAGAAGGGAAGATGAAGAATTAGAATGGGAGATGGAAAGATTAGAATGGAAGATGGTGAATTAGAAGGGAAGATGGAGATAAAGAATGGAGGATGGTGGAATTAGAAGGGAAGATGGTGGAATTAGAAGGGAAGATGAAGTTAGTGGAAAAATTAGAATGATAGATGAAGATAGAGAAAGGAAGATGGGGGAGTAGGCTATAAAAGGAGGAAGAATGAAAGCCTTGAGGGAAAGGGATTTTTAGAGAGATTAGAGACAAATTAGGAAGACTTTGGAGAGGAAAAAAATTTGGAGAGATTTCAAGAGAAAAAATTTTGAGAGAGAAAAATTCGCCGCCGTGGAACAAGCCTTGGCGACGCGACGGATTCATCTCCAACGAGCTCTAGGCGCATCAGCATGTGCAATTATCTGGTAACTCAATTTTTAGTGCCTAGATGACGAAATCTCGAAAACAAATATACTGAACATTCGTAGATGACTTCGAGATCTTCGATTTGATATATTATGACGCGAAAATGGACGTCGTTTGCTATGTCAAAAGGGTCCCGAAATTGAGAGCAGAAATCTAGAAATATGGTGATCAGAACCTGAGATGGAATTTTTCTGATCTGACCTTTCACGCTAAATGATTTTCCATGGGTTATTCTAGACTTCGTTTCATAAAGACCTCTTCATGACATTTGTTCATAAGATCTTAATGCATAACATATAAAAAATAAAAAAATATTCATGCACGTTTCGTATTTTTAATGCATTTAATGAAATCATGTAATTCTGTTGGCGTCCTTGAGTCTGAGTGTTTTTCGGTGCGTGGTCATATTGATTCGTAGTTATCTCATGTTTAGAGTCTTCTTTTGAAACTTCACAAAAAATAAAAGTTGTTCATTGGGGTCTTGTTTAGTAGACTGAAAAGTTTGGTGGATTAATTTTGAGATTTGAGTGTCCATTTGAGCTTAATCCTGAAGTATGTCTGTTCTGTGAAATTCGTTTGTTTGCTGCTGAGCTCTCATGAAAGACCTTTTTCTACAAGAAAATGAGTGTCTCTTCAATAAGAATGTAAAACATGAAAGTTGTCAACGACACATTTTCCCATCCACATAAAAAATCTCAGAATTTTTGCATACATTTCATTATTTCTTTTGTATTTTATGGTTACTGCTTTCTCCCTAAGGATGTTCATGGACAGTATGGTTTAATTCGTATTTTTTGTGTTAATACATTGGAAAATGTAAAAAATGGTCTCAATGAAGTTTAATCAGCACGTGTTAAACTTTCTTTGAGCGTTTGAATTGTCATAACTCATTAGTGATTGTGCATGTCCGATTAGATAGTTCATTATTTTCATTTGGCTTTGGCCCGATGCTTTGAAGACTGAAGGATGACCGATGTCCATTCCGGTCCGTTTTGTTGTACTCCCGACCCACGAAGTTTGGCTACGGATGTTTGACCGATGTCCATTTCGGTCCATTTTTGTTGTATTCCCGAACATGTCTCGGGTTTTATTTAATTGGTCTGTAATTATTCGCTCGACGAGTTGCGGGTTTTATTTTCACCGTCCTTAGGGTAGTTTTACTTTACCTGCCCTCTCTTCATATCTTTGTTTGCTTTGGGTGATTTTGCATTTTTTTTTATAATACATCGAAAATCTAAAAAAATTCATAAAAAGAAAAACCAAAAAAAAGAATTGCACCTTTGAACCTTAAGTGAAAATTCATCAAAATTGCCAAGTTGAACATTTTCATGAAATTGGTACCGAAAGGGCGTTAATTGAAAAATTAGCGTAATCAAGTCCCCGAACTCATTAATCTCTGGTTCGTAGGAATAAAGTATTTCTCCCGATGCTTTATTTAGATGTCTAATCAACCTACCCAAAATGATTAGTGGCGACTCCAAGATAAATCCTTCTTTTGATGAAATTGAACCTAAGTCACGATTTGGTAGAACTCGGGAGAGTTCGAGCTATGCTAGTTAATTCAATTTAATTAACATGGTAATCCATTAACTTTAAAAATTGAGAAACCGATTTTTAGGTCGCGACAAAGGTTCATAAAATTGGTTTTGACAGGTACGACTAAGACTACCTTGAACTCCACTTTAAGGGCACACAATTTTTCTCCCTGTCCAGACAAGCGCTTCAAGTGTTTCCTCGTAAAAGAACATTTGGGTACTCATAAGCAAGTTCTATTGCATATATATGAAGAGAACACACATTTTGATGAAATGCAATATTCATTTATATGGCCCCACAAGAAAGATTAATAAACAATCTGGTTTGCCTCCAAAACATCACGTATGATGCCCCAAACTGCAAAATAAATATCTCCAATCTGCTCTAACAATTTCTCCAAAAAATGGGCGAACCATCCAACAGAAACTTCTGACCGAGTTAAACAGATTTAGCATTTTCATCAATAGGCAATGACTTTCCTCACCTATCTTCAAGTTTCTGACTCTCAATAGATGAATATACAGTTTACCACCCCAAGATTGTGAAAGGGATTATAGTCCACATTAAATGTCATCCTTCATCGTCCTTCATTCAGTCTTCATTTGCAAAGTTGCCCAAGTAGCCACAACTCCCTGCACAGAGAGAGTTCTGTAAGTTTTCTCTAACTTTAATTCCTCTCGGGAACATCAGAAACCAGCAAAAAGGCAGTGGTTTGAGATGACTCCCTTAGCACTACTTGTCAATCTTAAAACCTAAAAGAATCCTCTAGTATTACTTGAGGTGAATGGAAGGACTTCTATTACAGATAATCACCTAGGCAGAACCATTTCTAGAAAATTGAGGCAATAATCAAGATCACAGAAGAGTCCATTTACATGATTTCTGACCCCAGAGACTGATCATATATATGTCCTAGATGATTCATAATACCTTGGAAAAGTTTTGCTGCACCAACTATTGATGCCGTCACCCAAGTGAAATTCCTCTTTTATTTCATAACTTCACCGTAACATTTGTAAATCCCACTAAGAGGCATGCCTTCCTGGAAAATAAACTGAACTTAAGCATATCAATACGGAGGGTCTGTTTTCTTCACAGTTGCAACAATGAGTTGATTATGTTGTAAAGTTCCAGGATGAGAACCATAGTCATATGACTTTAACACACATACCATCTAATTGTTTACAGTATAGCAAAGTTATCTCCAATGCGAAGCAGAGGGTATCCACTTTGAGATATGTGAAGCAGCAAATGGACAAGGATCTTTAACAATTTGTTACATATCAAATAAAAACGATGCAATCGACATACATACCTTCAGCTGGGAAGCACAAAAGCAAGGAGAAAGCATCCAAAGAGAAAATTGCTAAAAAAGCCAAACCAAACTAGGAAAAGAGAAGCAATATTTGTAGATAATTACGAACACTCTGGTCGTATGGAGGTATCCTAATTTCAGTACCTATGTCAGTTTTTCATCCCAAAACTCGCAAAAAGGCTATCAGCAAATGCACGTATAGCTTCTCTGTCCAGATCTCCGTCCCCTTCGTCGTCTTCTCCCAAAAATTCGTCGTCCTCATCTCCCAGAAATGCGACACCCTTCTTCGAGCAAAGCAAAGAAATTGCCTCCACATTTAAACTCCGGCAACGCTTTATTTCAACCAGTAGCAGTCCCATCAAGCTTGACAGATCAGGCAAAGTCCGTAAAGATCGACATCCAGAAATCTCCAAAGTTGCCAAAGATGGTGGTAGTTCGCCTTGAATCTCAACCAGGTTACGACAATCGTGTACCGTAAGAGAACTTAGCTTGTTAGAATTACTTAGAGCTGGTAACATCTTCACCTGTTGAAGTTCCTTAAGATGCAAATCTTGTAGGTTCTGCAGATGATCAAGGCCTCGAATCTCTGAGATTGCACAGTCAGCAACCTGAAGATTTGACAATTTCTTCGAATTCGATAGGTCCAGGGAACAAAATGACTTGCAAGGGGTCAAACTTAAGGATAATAAACTGGAGGGAAGGCTCGGGAGGCGACGCAAATCAGGGCATTTGAGGTCAAGTGTTTGGAGTCGAGGAAGGAGACTACCAATATCTGTCGGTAAGGTGGTCACGTGTTCAGACTCCAAAAACAAGGAAAATAAACTGGAGGGAAGGCTCGGGAGGCAACGCAGATTATGGCAGCGGATGTCAAGCTTTTGGAGTCGAGGAAGAAGACTGATACCTGTGGGTAAGGTGGTCACATAATCAGAGGTCAGGCTCAGAGACTCCAGTTTGCGTAAATTCCCAAGCCCCGGATCTTCTTCCACAAGCGCTGCAGATTCCTCATCATTGCATGGGCCAAACCGCAGCCGCAATTCTGTCAAGTTAGTCAGGTTTGAGAGACCTGGAAACGTCTTCATATGCACTTTATCCAACTCCAGAACGACGAGACTTTCAGGAAGCTTCGGTAGCACGTCTATTCTAGCACCACTCAGTCTCAATATCCTCAGGGATTGATTTCTGTAGATGGGACTGCCAATTTTAACATGGAAACCCTCGCCAATCTCGATGTCTGCGGACAGTGCTATTTTGACAATCTCCATCGTCCTTCTGTCAAGGCAACTGGCAATTTCGGAAAGGGCGGACTCGCTACCCCCTGGATGCGTGACTTGTATTTCTTCGAGCTTCTCAATCTCCCAAAAGGAATCAGGAATTTTGCTTGTGGAATCGCTCTGCATCTTCACTACTTTCAAATTCTTCAATCTTCCGATGGAATCGGGTAGTTCTCTGATGTTCGACGGGTATATATCCAACTTAGTCAGCAATTCCAAATTCCCGATCGTATCCGGAAGCCTCTCCAAGGAACTGCACTCTGTCAGACATAGGTATTCAAGGCTTGCAAGATCTCCAATTGCAGGGGGAAGTGCAAGTCCTCGACAGTAAGATGCAGTGAAAATCCTTAAATTCCTCATTCCTCCAATATTAGGGATTTCCGCGATCCTAGTGACATCAATCCGGAGTTCTTTCAAACCTTCTAGTTCACCAAGCGCTTTTGGCAGCCTCTCAAGATTCAGACATTCCCTTACATCTAAGGAAACTAAGCTTTTCAAATAAGAAATCGACCCATGAATTTCGACTAATTCGCTACAACCCCGTAGGATCAAACGTTCTAAATTTGAAATAGCATAGAAGTCGGGGGTTCTCTTCAAGCATTGACAACTAGACAAATCCAAAACTTTCAAATTCTCCATCGCCTGTAAAAGAAAAACCATACGAAGATTACTTTCGCATCTAATAAGACGGAATAATAAGTGATATCTAGCATGTAAGATACCTCCATGTGGCTCCACCCCTTCCAATCACTCGTAATTTCACTCCCAGATAGATCGAGAATAACCACATCCTCCATGGAGAAATTTTTAATGTTAAATGTTGGGGGAATATCAAGCCACGAAAGCCATCGTAATTGTAGAAGGAGATCTGAATTCTCATTAGTTGGACGAACATTTGATGGCGATTCATGCCAAAGAAGCTTCGGTTCTGCACGAAAATTTCCCTTCAAACCACCCACTCCAAGGAACCTTAGATTTGATAGGCTCTCAAAGCCCTCATAGTTAAAACGATACTGTGATTGATGGTCAAAGTTGAGACGAAGAGCTTCAACTTCTTTATTTCCCTGCCCAAAGGAAAGTTTTAAAAACAAAAAGGCTTAAGGGAAACGCAAATATTCAAGTCCACTATATTAAGCAGCCGAGTTCATAATATCGTTCTATAATCTTAAAGAGCAACAATATAGTTTGAGCAAGTCATAGTGGTGCTAGGCAACACAAAAGGTAACTGGCTTTTCTTTTTTGAAAAAAGGAATCCATAAATACTGGGAATTTATATTGTAGGGGGAGGGGGGTGTTTACCTTGTGTTTCCTCAGCAAATCCAATCCTTTTTTAGGATCCCACACCCTACTTTGCTTCTTCATTTTCATGTCACTTTCTTCGAGAACTATTTCTCTTCCAAGCTCTCTCAGTTGGTCGTGCATCCACACTTCATTATCCTCATTAATCTTTATCAAAGACATGTTCTGCAAAACTTTCATGGCTACTTGTGGAAAAAAATCAGGTTCATCCCAGAAATGAACCAAAATTTCTTTGTCATATCCAGCGAAAAGACAAGCTATATCGAGGAATATATGCTTTTGCCGAAAACCTAATGCATCATAGCTTATTTTCAGCTTACGCTTCACTTTATCATGAGGAACACTTTCTAGCATCTTCAATGTGGCATCCCAGTATTCCTTTTCAGTGCAATATAAAAGTGAACCTATGACTTCAAGTGTTAGCGGAAGACCTCCAGCAATGTGTATTGCCCTGTTGGATTGGTCGACATACTCTTCCAAAGGAGAATCTCTTCTGAAGGCATGTTTGCTAAAAAGTTGAAGAGATTGATCGCGATTCATGCCGTTAAGCTCATACATGTCCACTTCGGGAACAAAAAGAACATCTTTGTTTCTTGTAGTGAAGATAATTTTGCTCCCTTTGCCTAACCAATCACACTTACCTACAAGTGCATCAATCTGATCCTTTTCTTCCACATCATCGAGAAGAAGGAGGACTGTTTTATTAGACAACCTGTCTTTGATTATCTGAGTTCCTCTAACAATATCTTTTATATCCATGTATTTCATTTTGAGGGTATCAGAGATAAGCTGATTCTGCAAGTATTGAAGGCCATTACTTTTTGACTTTTCTCGAATATCACGAAGAAAGCAACAATTCTCAAAGTCGTGTGAAAGCTTCTTGTAGATGATTTTGGCAATAGTCGTCTTTCCGATGCCACCCATCCCGTGAATTCCTATAATCCGTGTTTCTCTTGTCCCAGCACATATCAATTCCATGATTGTATCCACATGGTTGTCGACACCAATCAAGTTGTCTAATACCACCAGAGAAGCATTCAATTCATTGAAAACCATCTGCGTGAATTTTTTCACAAATGCACCTTCTCGCCTAGTGTTTGGTGGAGGTTAAAATGGCAATGAGTTAGAAAAATGAGTTGGAACAAACTATGCTCTAACAAGACCAAATTGAAAACTACAAGCCTATGCTAAATGTGTTCTTCAAAGATTTATTCCATTTCGATGAATTAGCGGTGGAACTTAGGGTTAAATTGACAAAAAAATGTTGCTGGGAATGAAATGGGACAAAACTGGGATCGTGCCATTATCTCAACAAGATTAACACAAATCTAAAAAAGAAACAAATAGAAATGCACCGAGTTTCAAGATACAAGGCACATGAAATGGAAAGCAAAAAACAATTACCTGTTGGGCATGCTTTGTAGGTCCCATCCATTCATTCCCGCGACTGCAGTGAGAGCATCCTTCCACTCTGCGATAGTCTTTTGGTCATATCGCTTCTCGCTTTCATGTGAAAGAAAGGCGCTTTCATAATCCCCAGTTTGGTATCGAACCACTGCAGTCGCTATATCATAAAAAATGGGCACGATCTTTTGTCCCCCAGTTTTCTTGCACTCAACCATTTCGGCAATCTCCTTGAGACACCATACGCTTGAGGCATAATTTTTTGAAAAGATAGGTACTAAGATCTTCGACTGCTTAATTGCTCGGAGAAGTTCCGGGGCAAATTCTTCTCCTTTGCGGAGATCTTCATCATCCTTAAATGTGCGGATTCCTGCATCTTTAAGACTAGTGTAAAGGTAGTCAGTAAAACCTGATCGTGTATCTGGTCCTCTGAAGCTCAAGAATACTTCATATTCATATCCTGGTAAAATAACCATTCCTTGAGCTTCTGTTGAAGTGTGAGTAGAAGAAGCGCCTCCTGCTGTTCCATCGTGTGCAGCTGCATTGCTATTTACCTTCTCCTCGTACTGAGGCTCTTGACTTTCTAACTGGACAGGCACTGTGACTGGGACCTGAAAAGGCGCATCATTTCCAGAAGCAGCAGCCGTATTGACCGGAGCTTTCATCTCTGGTGTCATCGTGAAGTAACCGGAGGCCATTATCTTATTCAACCTCTCCCTCAATAACGCATCTGTAATTCAAACTTCACTGATAAGATAACCAGAAAACAAAAACGCAAATAAATTCATGATCAAAGATGCAATTAGGCAAAAAAAGATGTACAAGTAACAGAAGAGTCGGGCTTGATCGGCTCGTCGGAATTGGCGATCCATTGTTTGGCGTGGTGCACACACTTCTGCAGAGCGTCCTTGTGCGACAAGGTCGAGTCGGCGGGCCTCGAGATCAAGAGGCTGCTCAACGTCGCAATCAAGTCCAAGTCCTGCTCTTTTAACCGATGGGTGGCCTCGTCCGTCAAGCAGCAACGGCGCTCGTGCGTCCTCGTCAGCATCGTGCCAAAGTAGAGCAGGTTCAGCACATCCTTCATGACCGCATCGTCGCCGTCCCCCAGCTCCTGCTGCTGCTGTGGCTTCTCGGGGGAGAGGCGCTGGGCGGCGAGGGAGAGCTCCTCGTGGAGGGCGGAGGAGAGCTGGGGTCGGAGCTTCTCGAGCTCGTCGATGGCAGCGAGAACGGAGGGCTTGGAGCGGAGGAGGCCCTCCTGCTCCTTGTTGATGACCATTACCTGGGCAATGGACTCCTCCATCCGGAGGATGCAGTTGCGCTTCTTCCGGAGGGCGCGGAGGCGCTGGTTGATGAGGCTGAGGACGGGGCTGTCAGTCGCGTTGGAGGGAGAAGTGGACGATGCCATCGTTGGTGGCTAGGCGAGGGGAAGTGATTAGGGCTTAAGGGGTTAGGGTGGTGGTGGTGGGCGGCCACGGAGAGCGGAGGATGACTTGGGTATCTGGAAGACGAAGAGGAGTGCTGGAGAGTGGGAGAGAGAGGCGTTTTCTAGGAAGTATTGGGTGGGCCGGCCTCAGTGAGGCCCGACCCACGTGGCCTCTCCTCATTTGCAGTGAGGCCGGCCCACCCAAAATTTTTTCTTTTCTATCAAGACTTCTTTGCCCTGGCCACTCCAGCTTTCGAGATTTATCTATTTATACTTACTTGATCTAACGTTGTGGTTCCCCACACGCGCTCACCCCACCACAAATGGCCAAAACCCCGTCATTTCCTGGAATCTGTCCATTGTCATCTACCGGATGTCTATTTTGCTGCAGCCATATTACTCAAATGCCCTCATGGCCGGAAGACAAATTTTTTTTTTATAAATGGTGAGTTGGTTGAGCATGTGATTTGTGACTTAAATTTTGATTGGTGACGCATGATATAACGATAGTCAATTGTATAAAATAAGACTCATCAGCAGCTTCCCTTATGCTTCCTTTTCCTTTCTCGAGTGTCCCTTTCGGCCTATCCTGTTACGTCATCATGTATTTCTTAAAATGATGGGCTGTTAATTCACTAATGACATTGGTACAAATTTCAGGTGAATTTTTACTTCATTAATTCATTGGAATGTGGGCAAATTCTTGATAGAGTTGATAATTTACATATCACACTAATAAAGCTTAATATTGGTAATTTATTAATTTATTAGAATGCTGGTAAATCACTGATAGTGAGAGTAATTGACTCACTAAATTGGTAAAATTTGCAAGGAGTTGCTAATCTACTATTTCATCCGTATGTTGATAAATTTTGAATGAAAATGGTGATATTGTTTCTTCGTTGATCAATCATTTTTATTTTTGCGAAGTATCATTGTAATGCAATAGTAATGGTTTTAATTCCTGATAATTGTGGTAATTTATATGGTAATTTACTATTTCATTGGACAGTTGATAAGTTCTTAATATTGCCTGTAATTTACTTTCGGAAATGATGTAAAATTTTACCGGAGTTGGTAATTTGCTACCTCATTGGACTGTAGATAAAATTCTAATAGTGTAGGTAATTCATTAGGGGTTTGCTCAACGCATAGGTATCACAGCTTCCAATATTGTAATTATATTGACACGGGAATTTTCCGGTTGTTCAGTGTAGAATGTTTCCTTGCTCAAAGCATAGGTGTCATGGCTTCAAATTTTATAAAGGAACGACAATTTACTATGATTTCGAATAAAGCACCACTTACAAAAATTAGAAAACACAATAATGCCCTTGAAATTGGTTTGGCTAGTCTTTTAGTGGGCAAATTAGCGAAGTGCAAAACCATCAAAGAGAACAAATATAACGCAACAAATCTAGCTCCGTTTATTTCGCGAAAAACAACTTTCAAAAGAATATTTTTCTAATTCTTCAACGGTTGGTTTCAAATTTGGTTTGCAAAAAATAGGCTAATTAAGGAAAACATTTTCCCTCTCTTTCCTCCCTTCACTCTTTTATATTTCTTTTCCTCTTAACTATTTAAAAATATATTTTTTTAAAGATATTTAAAGTAATTTTTTCTTTTTTCTTTTCTTTTATTTTTTTTCCTTTTCTTTCTTCTTCTCCTGGTAACCATCCAACGCAATTGTCAGTGACCAGCCACAAGCAAGGCTCCGACTAGTCGACCTCAACATTGGCCTCACTTCGCGTAGCCATGTCCGGTGAGGTGAACCTCTGCCACAACCTAGGCCGAGCTCAAGGTCGGCAAGGCCAAGCGTTGCTTCACCTCGTCGAGTAGATCTGATTTGGTTGTCGATGGCGAGCTCAAGTCTCGACGACTCAGTCAAGGCGAACGAGGGTTTGATTTTTGATGGCAAACTAGAGACTTGCAACCTCATTGATGGCTCACTCGATGCTTTCGAGACAGCGACCTAAGCTTGCTAGATCTAGTGAGCCTGATGCTCAACCACCGGAATCTAGTGAGGCTCAGCGATTGATTGCCGACCATGGTCATGGCTGGTCACCAATTGAAGAAGAGAAGAGGAAGTAAAAAAAAGCATAATATAATAATTATTGACATCTGATTTTTAATCATCCATTCTATTTTAAAATTAATAGAAAATTCATAAAAATTCATAAAATTAAAAAATTAACATTGGAGATCTTGGCCAAGCCTGGGGAACGAATTTTGACCAAAAAATAATTTTTCATATTTTTCGTATTTTTCGATATTATTTATTTATTTATTTATTTTTAAAAATTAATAGAAAATCCATAAAAATTCATAAAATTGAAAAATCAATTTTGGGGATCTCGGCCAAGCCTAGGGAATCAATTTTGAGCAAAAAATAATTTCCATAATTTTCAAATTTTTTTATTTTTATTTAGAAAATAGAAAAAAAGTGCTTGAAAATTAATAAAAAATAGCATCCGTAGATGAGGGAAAAGTCAAAGGAAAATGTAGTGAATTAATCTTTCCTCTTTTAGGGCCATGTTGTTGTTCCTGACTTCAGAATTGTGAAACAGTGGACTGAAGTCCTCGTGGTTTTGTGCATACTTCAACTGATATTGGTTAAAAATCTTTACTGGGTCATGAATAAGTATGTGCATTGTATTTGAAAATTGTAAGCCTGGTATGGCCATAAATTGATTTTGAGGCCTCAAAATACTTCTCAGCCAAAAGAAAAAAAGCTAATTTCATGGCTGCAGTATGGTGGTGTCACAACATATTCCTTCATTTATTCCTGTCTAGCTGCTTTTGCGAAGGGATTAGGCTTCGCGGTTGCAGCCAGATGAGAAGATGAATAATGCCCTCTAACCCGTAGAAAGACAAAGGACTGGAATACAAGTGGCCAAATTCAAAATCATGTTCTGACCAAGAAAAAAAAAATTCAAAATCATGTGGTCTGTATCTTGTGGATGCCTTGTTGGCCCCTAAGCACAATCCCAATAGAATACTGAAAAAACCAAAAGTTAACAAAAAAAAAAAAAATTCCCCAATTTTGGCTGTATCAAACTCTTAGACTTGAATCACCATATGTTTATGAAATTCTCGTGCATTCATTCACTAGTTAAGGCAGAACAACTACATTTTAAGAAATGACGAAGGCGGAGAAAAGATGATTTGACTGAAAATTGGTATCAATAACCCATTAATTGAAACACGCTTGACAAAGTTAAAATAAAGGTGTAGTGTTGACATTATCGAACGGGACATATTATTATGGGCATTTACCAAAAACATGCTACCTTTTGTGATGTAGACTTGTCCTGGTGTTGATCTTTCGTGCACCTTTTCTAGTCGTGTCTTTGTATTCTAAGCTTCAAGAGTTGGACATGGTATGTGGCCATACCATATCGTTGCCCCCGAGTCTGAGTAGCATATGTGTTGGTCTAGTTTGGACTATGTTTTATCCTGCTACCACTTGGAAAGAAACGTCCAGTTAATTTCTCGGTCAACGACACATTTCCTGTTGAAACATAAACAAATCCGATCAGTGAGAAGGAAAGTGAAGTATGCATGCAAGTGGAATAATTAGAAGTAGAAAGCGAGTGGATTGCTTTCGGTGACCGAAAGCAAGCAAGGAAGACACGGCCACGGGAAAAGAAGAAGGGACGTCCTCGGGCAATGAAAAAAGAAGAGACAAGGGTAATTGGAGAAGTAGTGGGGAGAAGGAATTTTTTAATGAATCAGGAGAAAAGAGTATGGTGGTTACGGGAATGGGGGTACTCCACTTTCAATTCCCCATCATGGGGAATTCTAAAAGAGAATAAAAAATTGGGGAGAATACCAGCAGGGAAGGGGATAGAAAATGGGGAGAGAATAAAGAGAGGAGGGGGGCTTAACGGAGATGAATGGGGAAGCTTCAGGGGAAGAGGACGATCGTCCATAGATGGTCTCACAGCCCATTTTTTTTTTAGGATCCAACAGTTCAAGAATCTCTAGCTTTTCCGATAAAACGGCTCCAGTTCTAGAGGGCAGAAAAAAAAAAACATACAGGAGCTATGGCTCGGACATGAGCCTTCATTTTCTTCGACAACTAAAGGAGGGGAACCGACGACAAACGGGGCCAAAAAAAAATCGGCAAATGGAACAGGATTCCTACGGCATTTTGCATGTAGCTTCGGGAGATTGAAGGATCCGGATTGGTCACCGTCGCTTCTTCGTTTTCATTCGCGGAAAGTTCGAATCCGAATGTGGATTTCAACCTTTACGAATTTATGGTGCTATTCTTCCAGTTTCACTTCTTGTTAGCTTTGTCATTTAAGTAAAAATATGCTATTATGGTCTCTGCAATGGGTCTTCTGAGTTGTTGAAAACATTGGTTGTCCAGTTTGCATACGGTTTCACGTACATAATATTGATATAATCCTGCTGTGCTTGCGAGCCCATCGTTTGTTGTCAGTATAAATATTAATATCAGTATAATTGAACTCCTTTATTTTTTATGAAAACTTTATTACCAGATAAAACCTGTTGCGTTATGCAGTCTCCCCCTACATTACTCTTTCTCTATACTATATTTTCTATCAGAAGTCCCATATTTTAATCCTTGCAATGCATTTTGAAGTCGGTCTTTTAGCCCAGCGCCTTCCCTAGTCATCATTTTGAGCATTCCATTTCTGTTCAACAAATTATCATCGGGGATTGTTTACGATACTTGACCTTAATCGAAGAAAATGTGGTGGAACCTTAATATGAAGGTGAAAGATAACTTTCATGTGCTCGGGCCTTAGTTGAAACTTTTAATGGGTTTATGCCTGAACTTTCCCTCTTCAATTACGTTTTTGTGTGGCAAGGTGGAGATAAGTTTAAGCATACACACCCTGTGCCCTCAGATATGGGTATCGACTATGAAGACATCTAGGATGGTGTCGAGAAGGATACAAGTTTAATCCAGATATCCAGGGGGTCCTCCATAATCCTAAACTTTCTTTCTTGGTGCAAAGGGTGTTCATCTCTGTCCGAAGGATTGTGCGATTATATAACCGTTTAATTGAGTCAAAGTTTAGAGGGCTTGACTTTAGAACATAAGACTGCGACTGTTCGAATTATCCTCTTGGCCCTATTTGCTGGGCATTTTAGTTTTAAACATCAAACCTCAACAGTTCACTTTCATGTCTATACTTGTGTCATTAACTCATTTTTTGTGATGTTTATTTTTCACAGTAAAATTATTCTCTAGCATTGTAGCTTTCTACCTTTAAAAGTAAACCCAAGCCTATTGTTACTAACATGCTGAAAATGTAATAGATCCACTTGTTCGAGTATGATCCCAGGTCATAATCGCTTTAGGCCTGGACACGTCACTTAGCCCATTTTTCTAATAATAATAAATAAGGACTATTTCTAACCATGGAAATCAAAATTACTTGCGGCATGTCCATGATTTGCTTCTTCCGTTAAAAATTCCATTAGGCATGTTCATGCAGATTTCTTGAAATTGAATCTTATTTTTGATGAACTCTTTTTTCCTGATTTTTTTAATGACGATTTTGCCTTTTATGGGTAAATTGTCTTGAAAAATTCTAAAAAATTCAAAAAAAAATCTCAAAAATTAGGAAATAAACCATTTCGACTGGCCAATTCTATTTTTGACTTTTTCTCCGTATTTTTTTTATGTCAGGTAAAAGGACAATTCCATATCAACGGCAAATCTCGAGGAGGTGCAAAATTAGCCCAGATAAGCTCCTAAGTGTCCACCAATTTCTCAGATGATCTGTGATTAAAAGTTCCTCTTAATTCAAAAGAGACTCTCTATGTTGAGAACAGAGAGAGCGAAAACCAATTCTAGAAATCCCTCCAAAAAAAATGGGAGATAAGTGCTCTTTTCATTCTTCTGGTTTTAGGTGCAGATTAGCACAGATTTTGTACACTGACATTTCACTCTATTTTATGTCAGGCAGCCGCAGCTCTATATCAACGGTCAATCCTACGGAAGCACAAAATTGGCTTGGAGGAGTCCCCAAAAGCGCACAAATTTCAAATTGTTAAATCAATTTGTTGTAATTTATTTTAAAGAACTCAAACCCCAGAATGGAGACGCAAAGCGCATCCATTGGAGGTCGTTTATTTCCTGCAATTTAAATTCATACACATTAAACCCCAAAGGGAAGAGCATTGGAGTTCTTTACTTACAGTCATTTAAATAGCTGCAATTTAAATTCCTGCACATTAAACCCCAAAGGAAAGAGTCAATCCAATGTTAGGCCGCCCATTGGAGGTTTTTACTTACCGTCATTTAAATACCTGCAATTTAAATTCCTGCACATTAAACCCCAAAGGGAAGAGTCAAGCCAATGCTAGGCCGCCCATTGGAGGTTTTTACTTACCGTCATTTAAATACCTGCAATTTAATTCCTGCACCGTTAAACCCCAAAGGGAAGAGCCAAGCCAATGCTAGGCCGCCCATTGGAGGTTTTTACTTACCGTTATTTAAATACCTGCAATTTAATTCTTGTACCATTAAACCCCAAAGGGAAGAGCCAAGCCAATGCTAGGCCGCCCATTGGAGGTTTTTACTTACCATCATTTAAATACCTGCAATTTAATTCCTGTACCGTTAACCCCAAAGGGAAGAGTCAAGCCAATGCAAGACCGCCCATTGGAGGTTTTTACTTACCGTTATTTAAATATCTGCAGTTTAATTCCTACATCATTAAATCTCAAAGGGAAGAGCCGAGCCAATGCTAGGCCGCCCATTGGAGGTTTTACTTATTGTCATTTAAATTCCTGTAATTTAATTCCTATACCATTAAACCCCAAAAGAGATGGCCAAGCTAAGGTTGGGCCATCCATTGTAGGTCTTTATTCATTGTCATTTTCTTCTTGTAATTTAATTTTTTGAATCACCAGACCCCAAAATGAGTAGGCTATAACACTGCACAGAAGTCGTTAACACACTCCTTCTTTCGGCTTCAGGGAATTTTTTAATATTTTGAAAATATATAAAAAAAAAACTACCATCCATGCATCCCATTTAAAAAGTGAAAACACAAAAAGAGAACACCCCACTAGAGCTTTAGGAATAAACTAAGCCTGAGTTGCCAAATTAGGATATTCATGAAATTAAGGTACCGAAAGGGCATTAGTTTTAATTAACTAGTGTAACCAAGTCCCCGAAATCATAATCTCTGGTTCGCAGAAGTAAGTTAGTTCTCCCGTTAATTTACTTAGGTTTCTAATCGACCTATCAAAAAACGATTAGTGGCGACTCCAAAATTAAAATCATTTAAACAAAAACCAAAGTTGCGATTCGGTAGGGCTTGGGAGGGTCCGCATTAGGTTAGTCCATCAAATTAACCTAATAATCCGTTCACTCGATCAAAAAATATTTTTCGGATCGCGACAATAATTAAAAATCAATTTAAAAAATTAAAAAAATTACTAAAAGACGCGTATGATGGAAATTGATTTTCCTTACCAGTATAGTAGAAAATACTTTTCAATTCATTTTCAAGTCTTAGCTAAACACTAGAAATACCATCGATTTTTTGGAAAATGATTTTTTTAAAAATATTTTTCAAAAAAGTCACATTTTTCGCGAAATAAACGGAGTTTCGGAGATGGAACAAAAGACAACATGTGGTAGGTCAGTAAGACACACTGGATAAAGGCTCGACAAATAAATTTACCTGTGCAACTTTTGGTAGGTCATATCTATAAAGGTGCAATTCACATTGCAATGATTTATCTTACTAGAAAATCGGAGCATCAAACTCAAAAATCGTCTCCACATCACAATGATTTGTCTAAATGTCGTTTAAATCCGATAGTCAACTTTACCAAAGACTCAGCCGCACAAAATCTCCAATTCTTGCTATGATTTAGGTAGTTGGCCTTGGATTTCAACCGGATGAAGATTTCCTAGCCGGAACTTCCTTAGATTAGGTAATATATCCCTCTGTGGAAGGTCCCGAAGCGACAGTATCCCTTGAGTCGAGAAAGGACAATAAGGCGGTCACAAAAGCAGAGGACAGCTTCGGACTCCGGGTACTTAGGGCGCACATGGCAACCATTCTGTTCCAGAAACTCATTCTGGAACAGAAATAGGTTTTTCTATTTCTGTTCCAGAATGAGTTTCTAAGCAAAAAAAATGTGTTTGATAACGAAACTAATTTCTAATCCTAGAACAGAAATTCGTTTGACAAAAATTAAAAATTTCTACTTTTCCTACGGCGGCGGGCGGCGGCGGCCGGCGGTGGGGAACAGAAATCAATTTCTGTTTCTCTGAGAAACAACAAATTTTAGTTTCTGATTTCTTGTCCAAATCTGTTTCTGGAACAACTTTTTGTTCCAGAAACAGAAAAATAGAAAGAATTCATCAAACGAATTTCTCGTCCAGAAACCATTCTGGAACAGAAATTCTGTTCCAGAATGGTTTTCATGCGCGCCCTTAACTTCCCATCTTTCACGAGCAATCAATGCCCTTGAGTTTTGAAGTTTCTCGAATGTTTTCGAATGGAAGTGAAAATCATTGTAATCCTGTGAAAACTGACGGCAGATGGCAACAGTTCTTTGCAATGTCACCCATCTCACGAAATCCAATAATTCATGTTTCACTTGTCGGAGCGCCTATCGTTTCCATGATCACATTTACGCATTGGTTGATGCTGACCAAGTGGTTTATTACCAGCAAGATAAGCCCTTTTCAACTCGTAAGCAATTTTGTTTGTGAGCTCACCTTTTCGCCTATAGTCTATCGAAGGTAAAAAGAAGAAATAACTAAAAGATTGTGTTGAACCAAGCCAAGTCATGACTAGACCAAATCAAAAACTGCAAACTTATGTGAAATGAATTTCCCAAAATAATTTAATTTAGTTATAAATGAAAAAACTTCGAATCCAGAATTGACTAGACATGCCAAGAGTCGTAGTCCAGTTTGCTACAATTGGTCAATAAAAAAAAACTTTATTGCAACATCATGTCAAAAGTTGACTAATGCACTTTTCTTAACACTTAACGCATAAAATAAGGGTCGTCGGCGAAATAATTTGGTTGGATTCTTTCAAATTTTCAAGCACTTAATGTATAACAGAAGGTTCATCAGAGATTCGAAGATGCTTCCTTAATTTCCTTTGCTGTCCTAATGGCGGTGGCTGAGAACCCCCGGCGTAATCTGCCAAACATTAGGGCAGGTCCAAGATCACTATCGCTAGGCATTTCTTTCAAACGATTGTTCACATAGCATTAAGTCTAAGTCTATATAATATAAAAAAGCATTAGCAAAGGCCTCTAAGTTCATGGACTTTGATTAAATAAAGACTTGATTCCAGTCTAATATCAAGTATGAAAGCATATTTGTTAACTGGGCGGGGTTTGGTTGTCTGTTTGTGAAAAAACAAAGTGGTGCCTTTCCTTGTCCTGTATTGAAAAGATTTAAGTGTGGGTCTCTTTATAAGTGTAAAGGTCTTTTAGTCTTACAAACAATAATTCATACATGTAGCTGCCTAATTATTAGATGCACTTAGCACACTTTAAGAGAGCTTTAATACACTTCAACGTTTAAATTATACTCGCATTGGGGTTTTCTCCGTGCCATGTATTTAGATTAACTTATTATCAACTACATAAAATCATTTCACCTTGTTTCCACACACACACACACACACACAAAAAGAAACTGGAAAATGGTCTTGAAAACATTTTCAGTGATAACAATATTTCAGTGAGATAAATAAATTTTAATTTGCCTTCCTCTTTGCTTGACAAATTGGCTAGATATAGCCGATTGTGTTGAACCCCATGATTTTTCTTATGCTATTATCCATTTTTGGCCTGGGACAAGATATATGAATATTTTTCTTAATTTATTTGATCTCTGCATTATATTTTTTTTCTACGGATATCTTAATTTACTAATTCATTAGAATGTTGCTAAACTCTTGGTAGTGTAGCACTAGTGCTAATAATTTATCTACAGAGTTGGTGATTAACCACTTAATTGGTATGTTGGTGAATTCTGGATAGTGCTGGTAATTTACTGAACACAATGGTAAAATTTGAGAGAGCTGGTGATTTAATACTTCCATGTAATGTTTGTAAACTCTTGATTGTATTGGTGATTTACTCACCACCCTCTTGAAATTTTGTAGGAGTCAGTAATTTACTACTTTATCGGTATGTTTATGCTGGTAATACTTCCATGTAATGTTTGTAAACTCTTGATTGTATTGGTGATTTACTCACCACCCTCTTGAAATTTTGTAGGAGTCAGTAATTTACTACTTTATCGGTATGTTTATGCTGGTAATTTACTTACAACACTGATAAAAATTCAAATGAGTTGTACTACTTCATTGAAATGTTGGTAAAATTTTGATAATTTTGGGAATTTACTTGTCACAATGATAAAATTTTCATGGGACTTGGTAATTTATGAATATTTTGTTAGTACGAATAATTTGTTAGTACTAACAAATTAAAATAATCAGAAATTACTGTCCCAAAGGCACATGAATGTGTTGACTCAACTATTAAACTTTATAAACGAAATGGGTTGTAAATGGGTTAAAATATGGATTTGTGTTTAGACCCATCTAAAACCAAGTTTACAATTCAAACTCATTTATTAAAACTTGACTAATCCATATTTGTGCATCTTATTGATTATGAGTTAAACTATGTTTCAACCCATTTTAGCGGCTCTATTTGTTGACAACCAGATGGTTTCAAGCTCGAACTACACAGGCGAACGGTGGAATAGCATAGATGAGACTTCACAGTGCAGAATGCAAACTCTTTTTTTTGTCCCCCTGAATACCTTTATTTGATAAGATTCAACTCCAATTTCATAAAAGCTTCCGAAAGAATATTCTCTCGAAATCGGGAAAGGCCTCTACTGTCCATCTTCTGGCATTCCCCAAACTATGTTCAGACTGCACTAGCTTTGAGGAAAGAAAAAACATAGAATTAGAAAAATTTCACATTTGATATAGTCCGGTGCACAGTTCTCTTTAGAAAATCAAGTCCAAGTCTTTTCATAACGTGAGTATGATTGCATTTTACATAGCATAGTCCGAAGTTTTCTTTTCAAAAACAAAAGTTAAGACTCTAGTTAGATCTCGAAAACATAAATTTTCCTCAAGGAGTTTTGAATCTCAAGGGGAGAAAGTGAATATGTTCGCATTTTGCATAGCACAATGCAGAGCTTTTTGTTACCAAAAGAAAATTCCAACAGTCTCAAATCTCGAGAACATAAATAATTCTTTAAGAGTGTTGAAATTTTAACAGGAAACGTGAACGCATTCATATTTGACATAGTACAATGATATAATTCCTTTATAAAAAGAAGTCGAATTTTTCAGATCTTGAGAACATAAAATATTTGGCTACGATTCAGCAGGCTATAGCTGCTCGCTCCTCTGTGTTGGTCGCCTTTATGACCTCTCTCTGTAGTGCTTTTGCTTCAGTTATAACTTCTGGTTGGTTGTTTGTTTCGGCCTTGATCGTCTTTGTTACCTGGTCGCGTGTTTGGCCCTCTTTTCCTCTGTGAATATTTCTTTTTCACCCAAGCCGTCCTTGCGCTTTTAGCAACACTTTGTGGCGTGTGATGGAGGTTTGGTCTGTAACCAGGGCTATCCATTTGATGGGATATTTGAAGTTTGAAATCTTGCAATTTTCTAAATTCCGTTAGCCAAAAATGGGGTGCATTGTAAGTTTGAAGGGTAAGTAAAAATTAACGGATGACTTTTTGATTCGGCAGTTTTTTGTAAGTTATGAATAAAATAACAAAATTTTCATCCTCAAACCAAATAGTAGATTACCATTTTTTTTTAAAAAAAATTTGTAAGTGAGAGCGTATCTTCGTTTGTAGATTACAAATGCTTACACACTTTACTACAATTTGTAACTTATTGATAAAATGATTATTTTACTACTCTAAATTTTCAGTAGATTATTTTCATCATTTTGATTTTATCATTATCAATGTTCATTTGTCTATAACAGACAAATGAAATAATCAATTTACTAGATCAAAATACTATTGTAGATTATAAGTGGACGATTATTTTCGCTAGTAGATTAGAAGCTGCTATGCTTTGTTAGTAGTCTTGGTTAAGGATTGTAGATAAAATAACAAATTTAACACTAGAAATTCCTAACAAATTATTCACATTGTTTCGATTATACCAGCAGCTATACTTGTTTGTCAATATCATACTAACGAAATAACAAATTTACCGGGCTGAAATATTCTTGTAGAATGAATAGTTGTTTGCTTTTACAAGTGGGTGTGTTCTTCTGCCGGTAAGTTACTAGTTGCTTGTATAATGGTGGTGACTTCCAAAAAAGATAACTGTTTTCCCGTAATAAATTATTATCAGGTTATTATCATCGTTTCAATTTTACAGATACCGACATTAATTTGTCAATAATGTACCAACATCATTTATGGAGCTGTCAAGTGTATGCTGGTCATTTGGATGTGCTCCGTAGTCCATAGTTTTTTCCTTTTGTCATTTTTGGGGTTTACCCACGTTAACAAAGTTTTGGGGACATTCTGCCTGTCCTTTTTTAAGATCCTCTTGCTTAAGAAAATATGTATGTAAGAAACACGAGAGCCGACGACGTAATTTGAATGTGATAATGTCAACCACGCAGAGTACACACTCTCCATTGTTTTCCAATGTACAGCTAAACAATTGCATGTCTTTTTTTTTTTTTTTGTTTCAGCATCTAATGCATTATATAAGGTTCGTCAGCAATTTCACGGTGCTTCTTATACGGTTTTTTTTCCCCCCAATAGCTTATTCGTGACGGCAGGCACATGGCAACATTGTTGGCACCTCGGAAATAACGATGTTCACATGGAATAAGTCTTAGGTCTTGATTGACCGAAAAGCATTTTCTAGAAGTGGTTTTCAGACTTTATATCATTTTTTTTTTGGTCGGAAGACTTTATATCATTTGAATGACGGAAAATTACTCAACCGATGGAAAATATTTTCCACGGGCTGAAATAAGAAAATTACCAAAAAAGTCTTAAAATTATTGTACTTATACCATTTTGTCTTAAACATTTCAATTGTACTAATTGAGTTCTGAAACTTTTGACGATTTGCCAATTTAGTTTTGCAAGCTAATTTTGATCAGAAGTCGCTGATATGGCTATTTGGTCAACGTTTGCCATTCTATGTGGCAGTTTGGTTAGTGCTCGCTATCCTATATGGCACGATTGGCACTAACATTGTAATTTTTTTAAATTTGTTTTTTCGTTAATTTTTCTTTTTTTCTTTCCATCTCTAGGCCATCAACCCTCACTTGGTTTGAACCAGGGCACCGCAGCCCTTGCCGGTCTTGCCTAGATATGGGCGAGAGTTGTGACCTTCGCCTATGGTAGTTGAGGGTCAACCTGCAACCTTGCCAGCTTAGGGTTGAAAAAAGAAAAGAAAAGAAAAGAAAAGAAAAGAAGAAATAAAAGGTGTAGGTCATGTAAGATGACTGACACTGGCTAATTTGCCATATTAATAATTTCCAGCTACAATTAACCGAAATGACTAAATTAGGCTTAAGTTGACATAATTGAAAAAATTAGAATTAAATTGACAAATCATCAAAAGAATTTATGATTAAATTAGCCAAATTGAAAGGTTTATGACTTAAAATAGGTTTAGGACTTATTTAGTAATTTTCCCATTTACAGCAACAAGTTTAGATGGGGAAAACGATTTTCAAGGAGATTGTTCTCTCTCAAACCAATTTTCACACAATCGATATGGTCGATTGTGCCACTTTTTGGTGCAGGAAATATGAAGTCCACACTTTTTCTTTTCTTTTTTTCATTTACAGGGTTTTCACATATCAACAATGCATTGGGGATACTCTACCTGTCCTCTTTTAAGAACATCTTGCATAAGAAAATGTGCTTAAGAACCACGAGAGACACGAAGGGACTGTGCTATTTGCTAGACATGGTCCTACTGTTTCGATCTGTCATTGCTACGTTCGACGGGGACAAAGTGCACAATGTACAACCAAACAGTAACGTTGTTCTTTATATAAGGTTCATCTGCGATTTCACGGGTGCTTCTGATACAATTTCTTCTTCAGCAATTTAAACGCGGTGGTAGCCACATGGCAACCTTGTCAGGCATCTCAGGAATAATCTATCAAAATTAGGACAGGCACATGCCTACGCCGTCAGGCATCTTAGAATTAAAGACATCCAAATGGAATGATTTTTAAAAACATATTAGCACTACGCTCCAAGCTCATGGACTACTACGGTAAGAAAAAAAATGGGCAAAAGTACACCCCAAGTGCCAAAACTTGTGTACGGCGTGCACTTTGGTGCCAAAACTTTCAAATCGTTCACTTAAGTGCCAAGTTCGAAGAAAAACGTGCACTTCAGTGCCAAGTCCGATCAGAAGCATAGGTGGCATGCCGGAAAGTCTATGTGGATTTTTTACATTAAAAACTTCGGATGACGTGGCTCGCCGGAGGCTGAGTCAGCAATTTGAAGATCAAAACGACGTCGTTCATTTGGCTTCGCCCATAAGCTCCTAAAATCCCCAATTGAACCCCAAATTGGAAACCCTAACCGGCTGGTCCCCAAAAGCAGAGGAAGAATGTGAACAACGGAATCAGTTTCGGTTCGCCGAGCCGCTCGAAATTGGACGACTATTTCTTCCGATCCCCTCATCATATCATTCTTGTAAAGGCATTCTAAAGGTTTGTGTTCAGCACCCATTTTCTTGTCTGCGATGGTTTTTGCTAACTGATGTTCATCTTCTTTTTTTTATGGTCAGAAAACAAGTGATTTGTCATTTTCTCTTTGTTTTCTTATGTCTACATAAGCTTGAAAATCGTAAAACAACCCATACTTTAAAATGGAGGGAAGAAGCTTCAGTAGCAGCTCAAATTCGTTTCGACCAATTGAAGAAGATGGTGAGGTTTACTGTTATTGTGGGTTACCTAGTCCAAGAAGAACATCTTGGACTCGATTGAATCCAGGGAGAAGATTCCATGGATGTGGCAGGTATAAAGAGGGATCCAAGTGCAAATATTTCAAATGGGTAGATCAAAAGTTATCCGGCCGAGCCACAGAGGTGATATTGGAGCTTCTTGAAAAACGACATGAACCTCCACCTACATTCATGGATGAGGAGTTGGACGATGTCGATTCAAGGGAAGCTGAGATGAAGGCTGTAAAATCTATGACCAATCAAATGAAGAAGGAAGTGTCAACGCTGAAAAGACAAAGAAAGCAACATCGAGCGTTAATTGTGTTTTTGTTCTGTTGTGTAGCTTATTTGATGGTCAAGTGTAAGGTGTGTGACGAGAGAAAGTTTCTCAGTCTACCGTAGGTGAAGATCACTTGGACATATACTTGTATTGGATAATGTATAAGTAAAGGATGATTTTTGTATGGATGAAAACGTTGCTACGGCATTTTGTTGGAAATGGAAGGTTGTAATGCAGTGTTTGCTTAGTTTTGTTCAGTTTTTGGACTATCCATGTATTGTAAATCCCTATTCGCTTAGTTTTTGCTTCACTTGTTTGGTTTGCTGCAAATGTGGGTACTGGTATGCTGCAAATGGGCTACTAGTTTGCTGCTCAGTTGCTTTGCTGATTTACTGCATTTGCAAATCAGGAAATGTTGGTGGTTTGCTGCAAATTTTTGGATTATCTATGTATTGTCAATCTCTATTCTCCCTTAGTTTTTGAATGAAGGTTTGCTGCAAATGTTGGCTGCTGGCATGCTGCAAATGTTGGCTGCTGGTATGCTGCTGGTTTGCTGCATTTGCAAATCCCTGTTGTTATTATTTAAGTGCCATAATTTGCAAATGTTGATCACTTAAGTGCCAGTCGGGGGTAACAAGTGATCAATTAAGTTCCAATTATCTCTAAAAGAGATCACTTTAGTGCCAAGTTATTGTCAAATTGATCACTTCAGTGCTCACTTGTTATGAAAGTGTTCACTTAAGTACATCATGAAAACTTGTAATACCAATTTGTGCACCAGTAATATCTGACCACAATGCAGCAGCAACTACAATTACCATTTGTGCACCAACAACTTAGTTTACAGAAATTGACAAGTATGCACAGCAAGAATGCACTGACAAGTGCACCGGTAAGAATGCACAGCAAGTTGCTGGTGCATTCACAAATATGCACCATGAAGTAACTGGTATGCACCAAAACAGTATGCATTCACCATTGACAACAACAAAATTCACAATATTCACAGTATGCACAGTATGCACCAAAACAGAATTTACAGTATGCATTCACAGTATTCACAGTTATGGTGCATTCTCTGTTGACAACAACGGTGGCAAGCACAGCCACCATAGCAATGTAAATAGGAAAAGCATAACTGAAAAATTTCACATTGCTCCGTTGACATAGTTTTACATAAATTGAATTAACAACCATGTCCTTCCTAGTAAATGTCCAACACAGACAATTGTGATTCCCAAAAACTAATACGAACTTTTGAACTCCCATCTAAATCAATCAACATTGACAACCCCAGCTCCTTTTCCTTTCGATGGCTTTTTAACTTGGTTCATAAGCCTAGCACTCTTTCTAGCAGGTTGTGGTTCTTCAAGTGGTCTTTGGAGGCTTGGTTCAGGTAAACCCCTTGCTGGCCTTTTTCTTGGTTGCTGTTTCTTAGCTGCAACTGTTGTCTTCTTCTTTGTCAATTTCTTTTTTGGTGCAGCCATTGACTCTTGGGTTGGGTTACCTTCAGAGATAAGCATCTCTGAGCTTCTCCCAGGCTACAACAATATAAAAGCTTTAGCAAATGGGCTTTAGAATTGCAAATGCCGTAAATTAAGTGCACAATTCCTATCAAACTTACATGCAATATAGTCATTCCAGTATGTTCGTCCTGGAATAGGCCATAACCATATTCCCTCAACCTCTTACCAAGAGCCCCTCTTGTTCGTCGTGGAAGTGATGGCTGTGCAGCAGGTTCTGTTGGCCCTTGAGGAGATGGTGGTAGCGGCGGCTGTGCAACAAGATCTGCTGGTCCTTCAGGTACTGGTGGTGGCTGGGCAGCATGCCCTGCTCTTTCCCTTCTTCTGACCTGCAGTGTCGAAACAAGATTAGACTACTGGCCATAAAACAAAAAAAAAACTGACAATGTGCAACTTACTGGATATTTTCTCCTTTGTTCAACAGTAGACTCAGTATGCTCCTCTGTTGGCCCTTCATCTGGTTGCACAACATGCCCTTTTGTTGGCACTTCAGTTGGCTGTGAAACATGTCCTTCTGTTGGCCCTAGAGGTGGTGGTGGTGGTGGCTGTGCAGCAAGTTCTACTGGCCCTTCAGGTGGTGGTGGTGGCTGGGTAGCATGCCCTGTGCTTGTCTTTCTTCTCACATTAAGTATGGAAACAGGGTTAAACAAGTGGCCATAAAACAAGATAAACAAACAAATAATGTACAACTTACTGGATATTTACTCCTCGTTTGTTGAACAGTAGACCCTCCTGTTGCCACTTCAGTTGGCTGTCCAACTTGTCCATATGTTGGCCCTTCACTTGGCTCCTGTGTGGGATCTGCAGTAAGCTGTTGCTTCCTTAGTTCACAGCCTTTCTTATTGTGACCTACCTTATGGCAGTATGAACACGTCATCTTTACACCAGCCTTAGTCATCCGTTGCGCTGAAATCTCCCCTTCTTGCATTCTTCGTCTCCGCTTTGGCCTTCCAACTTGCTTCTTTAGTGGCAAAGGTGCAGGGGCATCCTGATTTGTTGACTCTCAAAATTTGCTACTTCTAATGGGCTGCATCATGAATTGGTACGTGTTAAGATATGACCTTTTGTTGTAGCAATCAGCTAGGTAATCTTCTAGGTTTTTTTGCAGGTTCTGGATCGCAGAAATGGCATGTGAGCAAGGAATTCCAGTAAGTTGCCATTCTCGACATGAACATTTCCTCCTCTCCAGGTGAACAACATACGTGTCGTCATTCTTCTTGATCTCAAATCCGTCATCGCCATTCCAAATTGGATGGCAGAACCTGCTACCAGCCAAGTTCGCATCTAATCTCTTGGCAATCCTAGGACCACATACTCTAGTCCACTTTCCAGCCTCATCTCTTCTATTGCGCAGCCTAGTCATTACCATAAGTCGTATATCCTCAAGCATGGCAATGATTGGTTTGCACCTCGCGGCTAATATGCTGCCATTGAAAGCTTCGCTGAGATTGTTGTCGATAATGTCGCACTTGAATTCCTCGCTGAAGAAGGCCTTACACCAATGCTTCGCTTCAATTTTGAATAGTGCTTCGAAACCATCCTTGGTCAGGTGAAGCAAGCCCTCTTTCGCTATTCTAAATTCAGCCATGTTTGTGCTCTTTGCAATTTGCCAGAATTGCTTCTGCAGCGCATCCCCTCTGTACTTCTTTGACCAATTTGCATATATGTGTCTTGCACACATCCTATGCTCGGCATATGGCATCAATTCAGCCAATGCAGGAACAAGTCCCTACAATATTAAATCAAGACATAATTGTAAGAACAAGGACAAATACAACATAATGCAATTAAAATTTTGAAAGAATTAATTCACAATGACATTACCTTCTGTTGGTCGCTCATGAAAGCCCAACCTCCCTTGTCAGTTATCTCCAAGTCAGCCATCAAATTTTTTATGAACCAAGACCAAGTGTCCTTGTTTTCTATTTTTACAACTGCCCAAGCTATTGGAAACATTTGGTTATTGGCATCTCGACCAACTGCAGCCAATAATTCTCCTTTGCATAATGTTGACACCTGATTTTTAATCATTTTTTCTATTGCTAAAGTAATAAAAAATCCATAAAAATTCATAAAATTGAAAAATCAACTTTGGGGACCTTAGCCAAGCCTAGGGAACCAATTTTGACCAAAAAACGATTTTTCATATTTTCAGTATTTTTACGTATTTTTTATTTATTTATTTTCGAAAATTAATAGAAAATCCATAAAAATTCATAAAATTGAAAAATCAACTTTGGGAACCTTAACCAAGCCTAGGGAACGAATTTTGACCAAAAAATAATTTTTCATATTATATATATTTTAATTTTTTTTTAAAAAAAATACAAAAATATTTGAAAATTTTGGAAAAATAACATTTGAGGCCAAAAAATACACAAAGATAGTTAATATTTTTATTTTAAATCTATTTTCATATTGGCCATCGCAAATTCAGAAAAATCCAATTCGAGTCACGTGTTCCTTCACGAGTATAATCTCGAATCGGGCCTAAAAAAATTTAATTTGAATCAACTTATTTTTAACTTTCACTTTTTATGAGTTGTGACATTGCCTTCTAATATTTTAAATTTTCATCTTGGCCCAATTATACCCAGAATGACTTAATTTTGCAAAAGGGCTTTAATTAAATTATGCATTATTTTCAGCGACAAGAAATGAGCTTAAATTTGACATGTGGTAAATTTTGGTGTGTCAAAAATTGTGAGGAGATTTGGACTTAAAGAAATATATTTTTTTCAGGGACTGAATTGTAAATACTTAAAATTCAAAGACTAGAGTGCAAATACCTAACTCTTGAAGGATTATTTTACAAATAATAAAAAGAAGAGTTAGTGGATAAATTAGAATAGAGAAGGGAGGATGAAGAAGAGGAGATGAAGAAGAGAAGTTGGAGAAGAATGGATGGAGAAAATAAGATAAGAATAGAGAAGGGAAGATGGAGATGAAGAAGAGTTAGTAGAGAAATTAGAATGGAAGATAAGAATAGAGAAGGGAAGATGGAGATTAAGAAGAGTTAGTGGAGAAATTAGAATGGGAGATAAATATGGAGAAGGGAAGATGAAGATGAAGAAGAGTTAGTGGAGAGATTAGAATGTAAGATAGAGATGGAGAATGGAAGATGAAAATGAAGAAGAGTTAGTGGAGAAATTAGAATGGGAGATAGAGTTAGTGGAAAAATTAGAATGGGAGATAGATGAGTAGGTTATAAAAGGAGGAAGAAGTGAGCTTGAGAAAGACTTCTTGAGAGAGAAAATTTGAAGTGTTTGGGAGAATTTTTTGGAGAGAAAATTTTGGATGTTTGAGAGAGTTTTGGGAGATTGAAGAAAATTTTGAGAGAAAGAAAATACCAAAAGAGAGAGAATTTTGAAGATGATGGGAGTTTAAAGCTAGGGGTTATCATCACAAATTCCTTCATCGATCAATATAAATCAAGAGTTCATCCTCGTCAACGAGCAAACAAATTCAAGCTAAGTGTTTTTATTTATTCATTTATTTATGGTTTTACTCGCAAATTAGCACAAATTGTATACACTTTCTCCATCTCCTTTTTCTTCCATATTTTATGTCAGGAGAAGGATATCTCTACGTCAACAGCAAACATCTCGTCGAGATGCAAAAATCGGCCCAGACAAGCTCCTAAGCTGTCCGCCGGTTTCTCAACTGATCTGTGACTAAAAGTCCCTCTTAATTCAAAAGAAACTCTCTATATTGGGAACATAGAGAGCGAAAATCAATTATAGAAATCCCTCCCAAAAAAATGGGAGATAAGTACTCTTTCTACTCTTCTGGTTTTAGGTGCAGATTAGCACATATTTTGTATACTAACACTTCACTCTATTTTATGTCAGGAAGCCGCAGCTCTATATCAATGGTCAATCCTATGGAAGCACAAAATCAGCTTGGAGGAGTCCTCAAGCGCGCACAAATTTCAAATTGTTGAATCAATTCGTTGTATTTCATTTTAAAAAATTCATACCCCAAAATGGAGAGGACAAAGTCCATCCGCAATTTAAATACCTGCACCATAAATCCCAAAGGGAAGAGCCAAGCCAATGCTTAGCCTCCCATTGGAGGTTTTTACTTATAGTAGTTAAATACCTGCAACTTAAATACCTTCACCTTAAATCCCAAAGGGAAGAGCCAAGCCAATGCTTAGCCTCCCATTGGAGGTTTTTACTTACAGTAGTTAAATACCTGCACCTTAAATCCCAAAGGGAAGAGCCAAGCCAATGCTTAGCCTCCCATTGGAGGTTTTTACTTACAGTAGTTAAATACCTGCAACTTAAATACCTGTACCTTAAATCCCAAAGGGAAGAGCCAAGCCAATGCTTAGCCTCCCATTGGAGGTTTTTACTTACAGTAGTTAAATACCTGCAACTTAAATACCTGTACCTTAAATTCCAAAGGGAAGAGCCAAGCCAATGCTTAGCCTCCCATTGGAGGTTTTTACTTACAGTAGTTTAAATACTTGCAACTTAAATACCTGTACCTTAAATCCCAAAGGGAAGAGCCAAGCCAATGCTAGGCCTCCCATTGGAGGTGTTTATTCACTGTCATGTACTTCCTATAATTTAATTTTTGAATCATCAGACCCAAAAGATGAGTAGGTCGTAATACTGCACAAAAGTCGTTAACACACTCCCTCTTTCGGCTTCAGGGAATCTTTAACACTTAAAAAAATATAACAAATAAAAATATATACCATCCATGCATCCTATTTAAAAAGTGAAAACACAAAAGAGAATACCTTACTAGAGCTTTAGGAATAAACCAAGCCTGAGTTGCCGGATTAGGATATCCATGAAATTAAGGTACCGAAAGGGCATTAGTTTTAATTAACTAGTGTAACCAAGTCCCCGAGCTCATAATCTCTGGTTCGGAGGAATAAATTAGTTCTCCCGCTAATTTATTTAGGTTTCTAATCGACCTACCAAGAACGATTAGTGGCGACTCCAAATTTCAAAATCATTTAAACAAAAACCAAAGTTGCGATTCGGTAGGGCTTGGGAGGGTCCGCATTAGGTTAGTCAAATCTAATTAACCTAATAATCCGTTAACCCCTAGAATTAATAAAAATATTTTTAGAGGGTCGCGACAGACTGGCGACTCCGCTGGGGACCGGATTTTTAAATTTTCGAAAAAAGATACCAATTGGAATACTTGAATTTTTTCGAAATTTTAAAAGTCTTAGTGGACTTAAGCCAATGAAAATTTTATGGATATCTCGCTTCTGGCGATCTTATTTGGGACTCATTCTATAGGTGTTATATGTTTTTGCAGGATGGGAGTTATAAGGGGCGGAGTGTTTGGCTAACCCCTTTGTTTTGCAGGCTTGGTGTTTGGTTTATTTGTTTAATTTCGCATATTTTTAGAAGCGCTGTTTTGATATCAATTGTTGTGCATGTCTTGCATACTCTGAGGATCACGACACCTGCACACACAAGCATCTAAACCCAAGTCGCGAAATTCTTCCTAGAAAACTATAGATAGGGATCGAATATGTAAAGCTCTTGCGTCGATTACGCTCGGGTTGACCATATTTTATCCCGCTCATTATTTGAATTGACAATTCTTCCCATTGTGATTTGATTGCGCGGAGGGTAAGGTTGTCAATTCAGATAGTGGGGGCCTTTTAGTTCCATACCCTGTCTCTCCTTCTTTTATTTTCTAGAGTCCACTCCTCACTTGAGTCATGCGCATGACTATGTGATTTGCATTTCTCCAAGGTAAAAGTAAGTTCTCTAATTTTATCTTGTATTTATTTTCGGTCGGTCCATGCTAGGTGTTAGTCAGTTTTTGAGCTTGATATTACGACCATTCTTTTAAAAGAAAATAAAAATTAAATTTGTCCCTCATTTCTTTTTAAAAAAAAATTTGAAAAAATGATGTGAAAAAATCCCTTCATGGGAATTTTATTAACCAATAAGGGATTTTTGTCATGTTTTTATTTCTTCAATAAAAATGAAATTTTCCTGAAAAAATTTTCCTCTGAAAATTTATTTCAATAAAAAGAAAAATTCCCTCAAAAAAAAACTCTAGTAGACATCAAGTGATTTTATCACATTTTTCAAATTATAAAAACTTGCAAGAAAATTCTTCTCGAGAAATTCGCTCATGTTTTTCTAAGAAAAGTTTCTCTAAATAAAATTAGACTAATGTCTCGGGGGAATTGTATTGACCAATAAGAGATTTTTGTCATGTTTTTCTTGCTTCAATAAAAATGAAATTTTCCTGACAAATTTTCCTCTAAAATTTTATTTCGATAAAAGAAAAATTCCTTCAAAAAAAAACTTTGGTAAACATCAAGTGATTTTATCACATTCTTTCAAATTATAAAAACTCGCAACAAAAATTCTTTTCGAGAAATTTGCTCATGTTTTTCTAAGAAAATTTTCTCTAAATAAAATTAGACTAATGTCTCGGGGGAATTTTGTTAACCAATAAAGGATTTCTGTCATGTCTTTCCTGCTTCAATAAAAATAAAATTTTCCTGACAAATTTACCTCTGAAAATTTATTCTGATAAAAAGGAAATTCCTTCAAAAATTTTAGTAAACGTCAAGAGATTTTGTCACATTCCTTAAAATAATAATAATAATAATAAAAGAGTAATAAATCTGCAAAAAAATTCTGTATTAACCCATTTCTTCCTAAGGGAATTTTTTTTTCTGATTTCTCTATAAAATAGAAAAAATCAAATTGGACTAATATAGGAGTCATGGACCGACATTCCTTGTGTCGCATACTAATTATATCATTTTCTTTTCCAGGGAGATCCTAGATACCCTAGACGGGTGTAAAAATTAAGTTCAGAATATATCAAGAATCATCTTCAGAAATACCAAAAGACGAAAAACACCGAGGCTTCAACCGTTAATTCCGGGGGGCAAACGAACACTGTCCATCTTTGACAGACAGAGTTATGTCAATCCGTAAACTTGTATGGGCAGTGTATTCTGATATGACGGTGGATTTATACTGATTAAACACGGGGGCATATTTAATGTATTGCAGAGGATCCCGCGTCTTTTGAAAGACAATATGGATTATATAATCAGAACCCATGAAACAAATACCTTTACCTGATTAAATCAACCAGAGACCGATCTTAAAATTTCCTCTTATTCGAAACATGCGGAGGGCTTTAGAAGACCGAGGTTCTATTAATGAACGTGGCCCACAGGAATTTCTCCCGACGCTACAGGCGACCGACACGAGCAAGTGAACGCCGAAAGAAATAAAATATGGATAAAAGTGGGCACACAACAGGTGGCCGGATTTATTACCAGCGCACTGATCGAGTTGTCATAGCGTTATTGTTTGTGATCGCAAGATGGATAGTGGGGGCCACCGCCGAACCCTTCTCGATATAATCGTCTGGAGCAATTAAACAAGAACATCAAGAAAAACATTAAGCCTCGACATCTTCGGTACCTCAAATCGTTCTGTTATGCTATGCGGAAGAAACGATACCAGGAAAATTAAAAAAAAAAACACGTGAAGCTTTTCTTTCATTCCATTCATCAAAGAGCATTACAACAGCTCACTGGGGAGGAAAAGTAAAGCTAAACTGAGCCCTGATAACCATTACGAAGGAGCTCAACTGACTCTCCAAACAGTTGATGCTCCGGGTGCACCGGGCGTTCTCAGGATCAAGCTCCGCGAGCCTAAAGAAGAGGCGATCGCGCTTCTCCTTAGCCTGGGCCATACTGGCCTCATAATGCTTGACAGCAAACTCCAAGTCTGAAATCGCCGCCCTCTCGAAAGCAATATCTACCGTAATGTCATCAAGTCTCTCCTGCAGCCAACCGCATTTGCACCTCATCATAATATTGCTCGGCTCCTGTTCGGCGTAAGTTCGGACCAAGGCCAGACGGTCCACCAACTTTCCCCTCTCACGAACTAGCCACGAAAGCTGATCATTGGCAAACTTGAAGGCTTTCTTGTGATTATCGGCCATAAATGTGACTATTTCCAGACGCTCGTGCCGGTCTCGGTAACGAGCTTTCACGACGGCAGTCACAATGACCGTCTCATAAGCGCGGTTATAGGCAGCCAGAAAATTGATGAAGAGGGTCGGGAAGTTCCGATACTCCCTCCCCAGTTGGGTACCCTCAACAGAAGCAGCGTCTAGGGTCCTGAATAAACCGAGGATTTCAGCCTCAACGGTAGAGTTTTGGGCTATATGAGCGTAACCTCTACCAAGAAGATTGTAGAGTCTCTCCCACCCAGCCAGGATTTCGGCGGAGAAGGTATGGTTAGGAGAATTGGCCATTTTTGAAAGCAGATCACGAAAGAAAGGAGGAGAGAGGCGAGGCAGATGATCGGAATGCGAAGGTGATAATCTGCTTCAATTTAAATAATGATTTCACAGGGGCAGTCCTTTATTAGTCGAGTTTTTTCTATCTACCATTCTCTGTCGGCAACATCCCCGCTGGCTCGAATTCCAGTCAAACGGCAACCTCAAGCTGAGCAGACCCGACGTCTCTGCAGAAAAGTTGGACGGGCTGCCACCACTTTGAAAAAGAAAGAATAAAAAACGAGCTGAGTGGGAGACAAAGAAATTTTCGGCAGAAAAGGAGATACGACTCATCTTTATTGGAGGACCCGCCAGTAAATCGACGGTGGAGATCTTGACAAGGGCCCTCTACCACGAAAAGAAAAAAGGAAGACGAACTGAGCGAGAAACAATGATTTCCCCTTTGATCAAAAGCTGAATATCAGATTTTCTCCCTCGAAAAATCTAATAGCACTGCCCGTGAAGAGGGAAGTCGTTGCTATTGCCAGAGAGAGAACTTGTCCTCATTTGATAGTGAGAGTTCATTCGCAAGAACTCGCAGGAGAAAGATAGAGAGGAAGGAGTTCTCGTGGGAGAGGAATTCAAAACCTTCACCATCAAAGCATCGGCTTTCAAAGCCTGTTACGAGAAACCATCGACGATCCCGTGATCCCTCAAGTCCAAGAAGGCATCCTGAGGCGGTCTCGAGTCGGCAGTCCTAGATCCAGAAATATGTCGAGCATTAGGGAAACGGACGCATGTTCAACCCTGGTCGAAGCTAATGAAGTTCCTTACCCTGAGGGTCTACTGGTCATGGCCATTGACGGTAATCCAGTCTCTCTGTCAATCCTTGTTACCGTATTGAGAAAATGCCGGTATAAGGTTGTAGCTCAAGCAAAGGCGACAGAGGCCTTAGAGATATTAAGGAGGAGTGGTGACCAGTTTGATATCGTCCTCACCGCCATGGTAGGGATTGACATGGATGTTTTCACTCTCTTGGAAGTCATCAATTCTAAATTAAACATGCCAGTCCTCGTAATATCGGCAAGCGATGATCAGCAAGCCATAATGAAGGCTGTCTTAAATGGGGCCCAAGACGTCGTAACGAAACCAGTTAGGGTTCAGATGCTTCAAAACATATGGCAGCACGTGGTAAGGAAGCAATTGCACGACCATGAGAACAAGCATCAAGCCTTCAATTTTGTTCCAAGCAACTGGAGAAAGAAGATGAGTTGGTCTCCCAAGCTGCATCGTATGTTTGTTAATGCAGTTCAACAGGTAGGAATCGATTCGGCACGGCCGCAACATATACTGGAAATTATGAACGTAGAGGGACTCACTAAAGCAAATGTTTCGAGTCATCTTCAGAAGTACAGAAAAAGGGTGAGAGAACACAATGCAGCTCAGAATCAAGAAAACCAAGGCGGGACTGATCCAAGCCTGAATATCGAGTCTCCTCGCCACCATAAGTTCCGCAGGTTAGCATGGGGCGAGCCACTTCCCATCATCAACCAAGCCAGTAGCCGTGCCATCAATCCTTCAGGCGTTAATCAAAGTATCCCCCAGAATCACCCTAATGCTCTTCAAGAGTATAGACCGCAGGGGCAGTGTATTCAGACTCCTTGGTCTGAGCACCAACCCGTGGCTAGAATTCATCCCATGATCAGCGCGCCTGCGCAGCCAGAGAATCAGACAAGAAATTATCCTGAGCACTTCCACTTCTTTAATCCTCGAATGGAAGGAGTTTTTGGCAGCAGGACAGTTGGTGATCCCCACACTTTCTCGAGTAATGATGAAGGCTCCAGCACGAGAAGTCAAATTGCTCATGGCGAGGACAGAATGAGAAATCTACCGCCAGCATTTGCCAACAACAATGCCCAATTCGAGCATCAGTTGCTGGAAGGTTCAAGAGATTACCCAGATGATGAGCTTACTGCCCTGGTCAACCAGTTTAGGGTTGACAGACGTCCCAAGCCGCGATCAGGAGCCAGTGAGTAGGGACTCTCAAACATCGATCATCCACACCCGAACCAACACGAAACTAGCTGATTATCGAAGAGCCACAGGAGAGGCAGAACTGACCTTGAATAAGTGCACCTTTTATTTCATGCTTAATTCCCCTGCGTATGATATTTTCCAGCTTTCTAGGTGTCTCGATTTAATTCAGGGACAAGGGGGCAATTTATTTATTTTTTTTATCCCGTCGAATGCGTGAATCCCTTTTTATGCTAGATTTAGGGCGGATCAATTTGTGGTAACGTCGCTGACTGCCATAATGAGAAATGTTGAATGGCCTCACGTAGGGAAATTTCAAGTGAAATGCCCAGGCGAGCTCGAAGACGGGTAATAGTGTGTCGTTCCAATTTACCCTCAATCGTTGCAAAATGCTAAATTGGATTTGTTCCATTCTCACCCAGGGAATTGCAAAGTGCCTCAAGAGTGTCGCAAAATGAAATGACCCAATGGAACGCGATAGGACTCATTTGCCTCGAAGGTAACCTTCAAATTAAAGGAGCCCTCCGGTCCACGGACCCGATGGCATAGAAAATGATGATGGTCCAAGGCAACCCGAAAGAAAATAAGGCTCAACTAAGCAAAGCACTTATGTGGCAAGCTCAAAGTGAAGGCCAACTCGGGACATACAATTCAATCCAGTCCAAATGAAGGAACTTCCTCAATTCAAATTCAATGAAAGTACACACAAGGGTAAAACAGTATCGTTCCAATTTTTCTAGAATATGAAGAACATATACTGCCGCATTCTCTTTCATTTTTGCAGGGGAAGTCTCTACTGGCCAGATTTTCCTGTCTACCATTCCATATCAGTATCACCTCCGCTACTCGTCTCCAATCTCGAGCCAAGCAAATCCGACGTCTCTACGGAAAAGCTGGACGGGACACCACTACTTTGAAAAAGAAAGGATAAAAAATAAGCTGAGTGGGAGACAAAGACATTTTCGGCAGAAAAGAGATACGACTCGTCTTTATTGAAGAACTCGCCAGCAAATTGACGGTGGAGACAACAACAAGGGGCCCTCTTCCACGGAAAGATGGAAGGAGATGAGCTGAGCAAGAGACACGATAAGAAAAGAGGATTGAGAAAGGCCGGACCCTTGGAAGAAGCAATACAGTTGCTAAACCCACGTTTAATTTTAAAAGAGACGCCATGCTCGGAAGAGGGTCTTAAGGCATAGGCAATCGCTCAGAAAAATTCAAAGAGAGTGAAAACACCGGAAGCGAGTAGCAAATCTTGAGAAATCATCAACCAAATCAAAGATGTCTCAACCCAATACTCCCGAGAGCTATCATTGCCTGCTGAATATGGGAGAGGAAGAGTTCGAAGCCATGGAGCCTGGCTCTTCCGCCGACAACGTCCAAAATCTCAGTAAAGATAAGGACAATAACGGTAAGGGTCAAAAGAAGCGTTACCGTCGCCATACTAAGGAGCAGGTACAAAGGCTTGAGGATTTCTTCAGAACATGCCCTATGCCAGACGGCAAACAGAAAGTGGAACTGAGTCAAAAGTTAGGACTTGAACCTTTGCAAATCAAGTTCTGGTTTCAAAATAGGCGAACCCGAATGAAGGCTCGTCATGAGCACAACGAAGCCGAGTTTCTAAGAGTTGAAAATGAAAACCTCCGAGCGGAAAACAAGATGTATAAAGAGACTTTTGACTCCGCCACCTGCCCCAACTGCAATAGCCTCCTCCTCACCCTCGATGAAATGTATGATCTGAGGATCGAAAATGCACGTTTAAGAGGTGAGTTAGACCAGTTTATAACAGGATCGAGTTCTGTTGGAGGAGGGTACAAAAGGACCAATGATACTGGATCAGCATCAATACCTCCCGAGGAAGAAGGGACAGATCACCACCAAGCGGACATTGACGATGATCTTTTCGCCATAATCAACCAGTTTGATATCGGTAAAGCATCGGGACTGTGATGCACTTGTTCAGCCAGTGACCACGAGACCTTCAATATGGCCGATGTATACCTAATTTGGGATGAAGCCAGCTGATCATGGGAGAGCCTGCAGAGGAAGCGGAACCAATCCTGAATGAGTGAATGTGTTTTATTTCCTTGCGTGATGTGTTTTTCTGGTTTTGTGAATGTGTAAAAGCAAGGAGTAATAATACGACTTCCCCCTATTAAATGCTCGAATCCGCCACCTCACCAACCTCGCGACGAATTGATGGCGAGTGAAAATCTGCATAAACCTGAAGGGTAACTCCGTATCGTTTCAATTTACCCTCAGTTGCTCCAAGTTTTAAAATTAAGCCACTTCTATTCTCAGGAAATTGCAAATCGACCCGAGAACGCAATCATATCCGAATACAGGTTGGATAAAATTTGGGGGCAAATCAACTCATGGGCATTACCACGGGATAGACAGCTTCGGACAAAGGAAAGTACAAGCGAAAGACGCGAACAATCTCAGAAATGAGTAATTCTGTATCGTTCTAATGTGCACATAATCATCTCAAGTCTTGAATTGTCTTATTCCATTCTTAACAGGGATTGCAAATTACCTCGAGAAATACCGTAACATGGCCCAAGGTGATACAACAGGGCTGCGTTATCCCCAAGGATTAACCCTTGAAAAGAAAGCCCCATGGACACCTACGGTCCAATGGACCGAATGGTATGGGGGATGACAGTAGGTCCGAAATATTCCGAGTTCGATCCCCAAGGGTGGGGAATGTTGTATGTATTATAAATAAATGAAACAACTTTTTGTGCATTTCTTTTTTTACAAACAGGAATACTCGACGAGTAATATCAAAGTCAGTATTTTACCATAGTCTTCCTATAATGGTGAGGCGCCCAACAAAAGTCGAGGAAAATTCAATCCAACAAAACTGGTAAAAGACTCATGCAAGACATTCAAGATGAAGGGTAAATCAGTATCGTTTTCAATTTATCCCTTTTAATACTGGCTGATATGTCTCTTTTTCTTTTTACAGGAAATATTTACACTAACATTTAACATGTTGAAGGAGACAAATCCAAAAGAAAATTATGATCATCTGACAAGATCTATTCTGGTGAAAAATGGGGCAAATTGATCACAAGCTCTGAAGCGAAAAAGCAAATATGTCTTCCTTATCTCGTTTGATTTCGAGAATAATTTCTCTGCTTTTTACAGGGGCATTCAACCGCTAAACCGTGGCGGTCGCTGTCATTAAACAAACCGAAATGCTCCCTCACCCATATGCTTCATCACGTAGAGACAAAGTTTGAGACGAACCACCCCTCGACATAAGGAGTAGGCTTCCCAATTTGTTCGGTCCGCCCACATACCAGGGGAAATTTAAATCCGCCCATATTTGCACATTATATAAACACACGTAATGCTAAAAAATTGTCACATCTGCATTGTGCTTACACAGTTCATGAATTATGTATGACTATTCCGTGTGTTTAACTTACCAACTCCAACTTAGAGCATAAACTGCATAGGAGACATCAAATGTGCAGAATGGGGCATGACAGGATGAGGAAAGACAAACCATTTCCACGCAAGTCTAACATTTTAATTTACAGATAAACAGCCTTTCCCCAGAGTGAGAGAAGGCCCTTTCGGATTGAAGTCCCCCATTCAGATTACATTCGAGGCGTTCATACTATGAGAACCTCCTTAAACAGAATTGGTAATGCAAGCTTGACAGAATTTGTTTGCATGATCCATATTTGGATTGATTGCATCATGAGTTATCACACAGACTACTTCTAATCATTGCCGACTTGGTTGAATAGTTTTACATGAACCGATCAACTCATTGATGAAAATGCTTGCACATGTTACCTCTGATACTGCCTGACAGGCAACACATTCCCAATGTTCAAACTACCTTCCAAAGTCTTGAAATTCATTCAGCGATTATTGAATGAACAAGCCTGGTTGTCGAGAAGCCACCAAGCATTTCTTCCAAATTCTCAGGTAAGTATATCTTCAACCTGAACCTTTCAAGAGAATGAATTCTGACGGTTGTTGGGGTACTCGAATCCATTGCGGTACATACAGGTATCCACCTTCTTCAATAAAGCATGATTTGTCTCAATGACAGAAATGTTCGAGACCTTTTGATCTCTGCCTCTTTGGTTTATTCCTAAAGCGACAGGATAATATAATTTGGGTTTGAGCTTTTGCAGGATTCCTGATCTTTCCAGATTCCAGAATGGCACCCTTTGAGGTACACAAAGTCCTTCTTACAGGCAAATCAAGTCCTTCTTACAGGCAAAACAAGTCCTTCTTACAGGCAAATCAAGTCCTTCTTACAGGCATAATGTCTTTCTTATAGGCAAACCAAGTCCTTCTTACAGGCAAAACAAGTCTTTCTTACAGGCAAATCAAGTCCTTCTTACAGGCATAAAGTCCTTCTTATAGGAAAATCAAGTCCTTCTTACAGGCATAAAGTCCTTCTTATAGGCAAACCAAGTTCTTCTTATAGGCACCAAGTCCTTCTTACAGGCATAAAGTCCTTTTTACAGGCAAACCAAGTCCTTCTTACAGGCAAACCAAGTCCTTCTTATAGGCACCAAGTCCTTCTTATAGGCAAACTAAGTCCTTCTTACAGGCAAACCAAGTCCTTCTTACAGGCACAAAGTCCTTCTTACAGGCAAGTCAAGTCCTTCTTACAGGCACAAAGTCCTTCTTACAGGCACAAAGTCCTTCTTACAGGCAAATCAAGTCCTTCTTACAGGCACAAAGTCCTTCTTACAGGCAAATCAAGTCCTTCTTACAGGCATAAAGTCCTTCTTACAGGCAAACAAAGTCCTTCTTACAGGCAAATCAAGTCCTTCTTACATGCACAAAGTCCTTCTTACAGGCAAAGTAAGTCCTTCTTACAGGCAAAGTAAGTCCTTCTTACAGGCAAATCAAGTCCTTCTTACAGGCAAAGCAAGTCCTTCTTACAGGCACAAAGTTCTTCTTACATGCAAAGCACCAAGTCCTTTTTACTGGCACCAAGTCCTTTCTACAGGCACCAAGTCCTTCTTACAGGTATCTCCAAATGGTATGACCCACCATACGGGTCAAATTTTAATTCAATTTTTAATCAGTAGAATCCTTTTATTAGGAATCTACCATGGGTTGATCCACCATACGGGTTCAAGTTCAACCACCCTAAAGTTTTTTTATATAACGAATCCTTAGGTTCTCATTTCATTTTCAGTGGAACAATCATGTCACGACTCTTTTTATTTCCTTGTATTGAGTCGATAAGAATCCAGGTGTCATCTCGTCTTTGAAATGAACCTCTACCGAGCTTCCTTTTAAAGAGGGGCAGCTGTTGACACCTGATTTTTAATCATTTTTTCTATTGCTAAAGTAATAAAAAATCCATAAAAATTCATAAAATTGAAAAATCAACTTTGGGGACCTTAGCCAAGCCTAGGGAACCAATTTTGACCAAAAAACGATTTTTCATATTTTCAGTATTTTTACGTATTTTTTATTTATTTATTTTCAAAAATTAATAGAAAATCCATAAAAATTCATAAAATTGAAAAATCAACTTTGGGAACCTTAACCAAGCCTAGGGAACGAATTTTGACCAAAAAATAATTTTTCATATTATATATATTTTAATTTTTTTTTAAAAAAAATACAAAAATATTTGAAAATTTTGGAAAAATAACATTTGAGGCCAAAAAATACACAAAGATAGTTAATATTTTTATTTTAAATCTATTTTCATATTGGCCATCGCAAATTCAGAAAAATCCAATTCGAGTCACGTGTTCCTTCACGAGTATAATCTCGAATCGGGCCTAAAAAAATTTAATTTGAGTCAACTTATTTTTAACTTTCACTTTTTATGAGTTGTGACATTGCCTTCTAATATTTTAAATTTTCATCTTGGCCCAATTATACCCAGAATGACTTAATTTTGCAAAAGGGCTTTAATTAAATTATGCATTATTTTCAGCGACAAGAAATGAGCTTAAATTTGACATGTGGTAAATTTTGGTGTGTCAAAAATTGTGAGGAGATTTGGACTTAAAGAAATATATTTTTTTCAGGGACTGAATTGTAAATACTTAAAATTCAAGGACTAGAGTGCAAATACCTAACTCTTGAAGGATTATTTTACAAATAATAAAAAGAAGAGTTAGTGGATAAATTAGAATAGAGAAGGGAGGATGAAGAAGAGGAGATGAAGAAGAGAAGTTGGAGAAGAATGGATGGAGAAAATAAGATAAGAATAGAGAAGGGAAGATGGAGATGAAGAAGAGTTAGTAGAGAAATTAGAATGGAAGATAAGAATAGAGAAGGGAAGATGGAGATTAAGAAGAGTTAGTGGAGAAATTAGAATGGGAGATAAATATGGAGAAGGGAAGATGAAGATGAAGAAGAGTTAGTGGAGAGATTAGAATGTAAGATAGAGATGGAGAATGGAAGATGAAAATGAAGAAGAGTTAGTGGAGAAATTAGAATGGGAGATAGAGTTAGTGGAAAAATTAGAATGGGAGATAGATGAGTAGGTTATAAAAGGAGGAAGAAGTGAGCTTGAGAAAGACTTCTTGAGAGAGAAAATTTGAAGTGTTTGGGAGAATTTTTTGGAGAGAAAATTTTGGATGTTTGAGAGAGTTTTGGGAGATTGAAGAAAATTTTGAGAGAAAGAAAATACCAAAAGAGAGAGAATTTTGAAGATAATGGGAGTTTAAAGCTAGGGGTTATCATCACAAATTCCTTCATCGATCAATATAAATCAAGAGTTCATCCTCGTCAACGAGCAAACAAATTCAAGCTAAGTGTTTTTATTTATTCATTTATTTATGGTTTTACTCGCAAATTAGCACAAATTGTATACACTTTCTCCATCTCCTTTTTCTTCCATATTTTATGTCAGGAGAAGGATATCTCTACGTCAACAGCAAAAATCTCGTCGAGATGCAAAAATCGGCCCAGACAAGCTCCTAAGCTGTCCGCCGGTTTCTCAACTGATCTGTGACTAAAAGTCCCTCTTAATTCAAAAGAAACTCTCTATATTGGGAACATAGAGAGCGAAAATCAATTATAAAAATCCCTCCCAAAAAAATGGGAGATAAGTACTCTTTCTACTCTTCTGGTTTTAGGTGCAGATTAGCACATATTTTGTATACTAACACTTCACTCTATTTTATGTCAGGAAGCCGCAGCTCTATATCAATGGTCAATCCTATGGAAGCACAAAATCAGCTTGGAGGAGTCCTCAAGCGCGCACAAATTTCAAATTGTTGAATCAATTCGTTGTATTTCATTTTAAAAAATTCATACCCCAAAATGGAGAGGACAAAGTCAATCCGCAATTTAAATACCTGCACCATAAATCCCAAAGGGAAGAGCCAAGCCAATGCTTAGCCTCCCATTGGAGGTTTTTACTTATAGTAGTTAAATACCTGCAACTTAAATACCTGCACCTTAAATCCCAAAGGGAAGAGCCAAGCCAATGCTTAGCCTCCCATTGGAGGTTTTTACTTACAGTAGTTAAATACCTGCACCTTAAATCCCAAAGGGAAGAGCCAAGCCAATGCTTAGCCTCCCATTGGAGGTTTTTACTTACAGTAGTTAAATACCTGCAACTTAAATACCTGTACCTTAAATCCCAAAGGGAAGAGCCAAGCCAATGCTTAGCCTCCCATTGGAGGTTTTTACTTACAGTAGTTAAATACCTGCAACTTAAATACCTGTACCTTAAATTCCAAAGGGAAGAGCCAAGCCAATGCTTAGCCTCCCATTGGAGGTTTTTACTTACAGTAGTTTAAATACTTGCAACTTAAATACCTGTACCTTAAATCCCAAAGGGAAGAGCCAAGCCAATGCTAGGCCTCCCATTGGAGGTGTTTATTCACTGTCATGTACTTCCTATAATTTAATTTTTGAATCATCAGACCCAAAAGATGAGTAGGTCGTAATACTGCACAAAAGTCGTTAACACACTCCCTCTTTCGGCTTCAGGGAATCTTTAACACTTAAAAAAATATAACAAATAAAAATATATACCATCCATGCATCCTATTTAAAAAGTGAAAACACAAAAGAGAATACCTTACTAGAGCTTTAGGAATAAACCAAGCCTGAGTTGCCGGATTAGGATATCCATGAAATTAAGGTACCGAAAGGGCATTAGTTTTAATTAACTAGTGTAACCAAGTCCCCGAGCTCATAATCTCTGGTTCGGAGGAATAAATTAGTTCTCCCGCTAATTTATTTAGGTTTCTAATCGACCTACCAAGAACGATTAGTGGCGACTCCAAATTTCAAAATCATTTAAACAAAAACCAAAGTTGCGATTCGGTAGGGCTTGGGAGGGTCCGCATTAGGTTAGTCAAATCTAATTAACCTAATAATCCGTTAACCCCTAGAATTAATAAAAATATTTTTAGAGGGTCGCGACACATAAACCCTTTAGAAAGCACCCATCCAATCCTACAACTCTTCTACAACCAGATAAAAATCCCCGCTTGCATGCATCGAAGCACGCATAAAACCTATCAAAGACAGTCCCCAAATCAGGCAGTGGCCTCTCCACAACCTCTACATACACTCTACTTGGTGGGTTTTGAAGTCTACATTCGTAAGCATAATCCCAAATCTGGCCATATTCTTTCTTGTACTGACCCATGAGTGTTTTCATGACCTTATACTTGGCTCTCTTGCACTGAGTTGCTGACACATTAATCCCTACCTGCTCCTTCACCAGCTGCTTTAAGTAAGGACCTCTAATCTCAGGCATCGCCTTGATCGTGTTGAAGAAGTGTTTTGACAACCACTTACTTGTTACCCTTTTATTGTCAAAAACAATTGAACACATATGTTCCTCCTGGAAGGACCTAATTTGGAATGACCCGCTCCTCTTACTCAGTGAGCCATAGATCTTCCATGTACAATTACCTTGTGGACACTTAGCTCTCACAAAATCTTTCGTATTTCTAACAAACTCAATAGTCCTCTGCTCAGCAATAGATTTTTTCAGAATAGCATCCTTGAACTGTTTTGCATCGTCAAATTTCATACCAACACATAAAACAGAGCATGCTAGAGTTGGATCATAGGAAGGATACTTACTCTTTCTACGCACAGGTGGAGCTACTCTTTCTTCTTCAGGCTCGCTCTCTGAAGTACCGATCCAGTCATCACTGGCACTTTCTTCAGGTGCACCAGTAGCTGTAGAAGGTGTAATTTCTTGTTCCCTATTTACTAGTCTAGCTTCATCTAATTCTCTAAATGCTACATTTTTTTTCCTCCCAAAGTCCTTACGATTTTGCTTTGACTGTGCAAGCTTGTCATCATCATCATCATCATCAATCCTCAGGAAACTGACATTTCCCAAAACTTCATCGTCATCGTCATCGATACTGGATTCTGCAACTTGCCAATGTAATCCAGTGATTTCTTCATCATCTATATGGCTTACCCCCCTGTCCTCCCTATCCTCCCTGTCCTCCCCTTCCTCACAATTCTGCCTATCCTCCCAATCCTCCCTGTCTGCCCACTCCTGATGTCCCTCTACAATGGTATCATCCCCACCATGAGAAGTGGAATGAAGGCCTACTTCTCCTGTTTCAATTACATCTTCATGCTGAACATTATCATCATCTTCATCATCGCTGTCACTGTCACTGTCGACATACACCTTTGCTTCGTTGCCATGAAGATAGTGATAAATCAGATCCTTAAACCCACTCTCATCCAACAATAAACGCAGCCCATCCCTCAAGCCCTTCCCAGGAACACAATAAAGCAATTTACCTACTTTGCAGCCTAAAATGTGCACTATATCTCTCACGAATGAAACATACGAAGACGTCCTTACATCGAGGAAAATGGTTCCTTCGTTTCCACCTTCGTAGTCCCACTCGTCGGTTCCAATCACAAAATTCCCACGATAGCAGATAATAACAGCAACAATATTCTTGTCCATGCCTGTACCAAAGGGAAAAAAAAGTCAATAAATGTATCAGCTTTTGGGACCACAATACGAAAGGTACAACAAATTCACGTGGAGGTCCCCACAGGCCAACTTTTGATTCAAGAGTCATTTTTGTTGGGTAGTGGCCACAAAGTAACAAGAAAACCAATGCCAAAATGCACAGTGTTTTACACGAATGAATTTGAGGTCCTCGTGGCATTAACTTCACTATTTCTTAGCAAATAAAAAACAGCATTTCAGTCTGCAAAGGCATCCAAGGTTATCATTGAACAAGTGGACCGAAAGGATCCAAACACATCAACTTCTGAAAAGGGACCAAAGGGACTGAAATGCAAGAAACCGAAGTCAAAGGTTCTGATTAAACAACTAGACATCCCCAACGCATCAACTTTGAGCCTTAATTTTACCATACAACCGCTAATTTTGCCCTACGAACCCTAATGTCCCCGTCGGAGCCCTAATTTTTCCGTCGGAGCCCTAATTTCGTCTCGAGGTCTCGCTTTCAAATTAGGATAGAAGACGCATACCTGGAAAGGGAAAGGGTATGATGGTTGTGAGCGACGGTGGCGACCGAGTGACGGCGGCGACCGAGCGACGGTGGCAACCGAACCGGCGACGGCAGCGACTCCACCACAGACGCCGCGATTGGATTTCTCACGAGAGGGGGTAATCTGGGGGGTAATCTGGGGAAGGAGAGACGTCGTTTGTTAATAATACAAACGACGTCGTTTTTTATTTCAACAAATTACTTGGCCACGTTCAATTTCCACCGTGGCATCAACTTCTCAAAATTTGCCACATAAGCTAATAAAATAAATTGTAAAATCCACGTAATTCATTTGGCCGGATTTTGGTCGGATTGGCACTAAAGTGCACACTTTTCTCCGAACTTGGCACTTAAGTGAACGATTTGAAAGTTTTGGCACCAAAGTGCACGCCGTACATAAGTTTTGGCACTTGGGGTGTACTTTTGCCAAAAAAAATGACTCGATTTCCTGATATTGATTCTGGATATGCGGCTTTCCACTTCCTAATAGAATAGAACGCCTTTGTTTCAAAGATAATGATTTGGGGAAAGATGTTTTCATCGTATACGGCATAAGGACACTAGAAGTACCAAAAGTTATGTACGAGACTCACTTTAGTGTCAAAAGTTTTTGCCAATTCATGTTGGCTGGAGGAGCTATTTCCTGGAAAAGTGTTAAACAGACGCTCATAGCTTCCTCAACTATGCAGTCGGAGTTCGTTGAATGTTATGGGGCGTCTTCTCATGCTGTATGGCTGAGGAATTTTATTTTATGCCTTAAAATTGTTGATTCTATTGCTAGACTATTGATTATTTATTGCGATAACAGCGCTGCGGTGTTCTACTCTAAGAACAATCGGATTACAGGTGGTTCTAAGCATATGGAGATTAAGTATCTCAAAGTACGTGAGCTCGAAAAGCAAGGTGAAATAGTTATTGAGCATATCGGTACATAGTTGATGCTTACGGATCTACTAACCAAAGGACTTAGGCCTATGACCATTAAGAAACATGTTATAGAAATTGGTGTACTAGAGTCCTTTGATGTTTCTAGTTAGTGGGAGTTTTGAATACTCTTTGAATTGTATCCAACACTTAGCTTCTTTTGACTATTGATTTGTGTTGGATATTATGTATCGGTTGTTATGATGATCATCGAGATGGTTATGTTGGTCTTATATTTGCATGCATGCAGTTGCTTTTACATATATATTGTGCACATGACAGGAACTAAAGAAAATCTTGACACTTGATGCTTAGTCTTGAGTAGGACGGTTTGGTCACTAAAGTTTATTTGAAATAAAGCACCATAAAGTTTGCGCGTATTAAGTTTTGTGAGACATATAAGGAGTAATCTTTCTAACTCATTATGAGCGTAAAGTTATAGAAAGACGAACATCGACTGAAATGGCATCAAATTTGATCACATAAAGTATGCTATTTCGACTACACTGTCACATTGACTCGTGATGACTCGATTACTTGGTGTCGTGATTATGGTTGTCTTATATTGTTGATAGATGCTCTGGCGGTCATAGTTCGATGTCCAGTGATTTAGTTGGTCGAGGTTGTTTGAGATATTGTCTTTGTATTGGCCATACAGTTGTTACAACTCGAGAGTCATTTTGAAATGTTTTTTTTCTTTCTTTCTTAAAGGATACAATTACTGTTGCCCAAGTGGGAGAATGTTAGAAATTTTTCTTGTTTGGGCTTCCATTAATTGTTATATTTTATTAGTTTATTTTATAAAACGGGCTGTAACGTAAAACAGTGCATGAAATCCCACGAAAGTTATGTGGTCAGTAAAGTTATTTGGGATATGCGCATCTCATTTATTTTGATGTGGGTTACGGCTGGGTGTAGGCTATTTTATGTTCTATGGTCCGTTGATGGATAGGACCATAGGTTACGGTTTGTGTATATTTATGGCTAGGTCCCTTCCCCTATCCTTCATACCCTTTTTTAATTAAAAGGGGGCGAAACCGACCTTTTACATTTAAAAGAAAAGATAAAGAGACATAAGGTCTTTTGGTTTCTACTAGGGGGTTTCTTTTTTTTTTTACGCTCTATATCGAGCATCCGTGCGGGAAGGAAAAGGGGAAGAAGACTTTGTCGGTTGAGGATCCCGACGCGGTCAACAGGATATTGGGAATGGCGTCAACAGGTACGTGTCCTATTCACTAACCTTCTCAGCGACCGTGAATTTGTGTAATCGACCTAGGGTTTCTGCTTCATTATTTTTCTTGAATTGATTATTCGTGAAGTTTTCTTTTACAATTAATCCTTAAAAAATTAGAAATATGTTCACTAGAAGTATTAAAACGTATCACGAAAGTACAACTGAGTCCTAAAATTTGCAAAAAGTGCAATTGAGTCCTAAAACTTATCAAATTGGTGCAATCGAATCCTTTCGTTAACTCCGTTCACCTTGACTAATGAAAAATGCTGACATAGCTTTTTTAAACATTTTCTTCTTTTTCTTTTTTATTTTGGCTTATTTAATTAATTTAAATAAAAATTATATTAAAAATTAGATTTAGAACAAAATGATGTCCTTTTAGACATGCAGGCCAAGCAAGTGAGAAAAAATATTTTTTAAAAAATTCACATCAGCATTTTTCGTTAGTGAAATTAAACAAAGTTAACAGAAGGACTCGATTGCATTAATTTGGTAAGTTTTATGACTTCTAGTGAATATATCCCCCAAAATTAAAATTTTCTCATTTTATGGGATATTGGTAGTATGAAATACTGCACGTTCGTAGAGTTTCATTCACCAAAATCAAGTTTTGTTCCGCACAGTGTAAATTCAATAATCCATAATCAATTTAGAATATTGTTGACAAGTAGAAATTAACCGATTACAAGTGGATGCGTATTTTCTTTGATATATTGGAAATCCTTACATTCTACTACTAGTTGTCTCAACTAACCGTCGTTAGTATTTTACCACTATAAAGTCCAAGTACGAGTAACAATCTCTACTTGTCAGTAACAGTAAAAAATCGCTTACCAGATTAAAATATTCTTGTAGGCGTTGCTGAATTTCTCGCTTTCTCAGTCACTGGCAAAGCTAAAAGCCAGCATACACTGGTCCGGTAAAGTTACTAATTTCCCTGGTCCGTAGAGTAGAGATAACTTACTACCTCAAAAGTGGAACTACATTGATAAGTCAATAATTTTGGTGGTAACTTAGTATACTGCCGCTAAGATTTAGCTTTTAATTATAAACTTATGAAAAGCTTCAAAAGTTACGGTTACTTTGACGTTGTGAGTTGAATGGTGAATGAATCATTCTAGATGTAACTCCATGTTATAATCTCAAAAGCGAAGCTACATTGATAAGTTATTAATTTCAGTTCTTACTATTTACGCTGGTATGCTTTAGTTTTGAGCAGTCGATAAATTCCAAAAAAAGTGGCATGAGTTCGTTTCTAAAACAAACAAAAGTTGCCATTTCTGATCCCGCATAGTATTCACCCTTGTTCGATTTTGATCCTTACCATGCGTGAGGTCCGAGATTGGAGGCGCGAAGAATGCTCCCGAGGGCTGTTTTTAGGCTTTTCTCCACGTTACCTGTTCGACGAATGTCCCAGTGGAACACGACCCGTCGGGCCGAGGTCCATCCTCGTTCTTGCGATCCATTAGCTTCCTTTACTTCTTATTCGAATTTTTAAATCATATGGATTCCTTGTTTCGTTGTTTCGTGTCTCATTTTGGCGTGTTGGTTATTGCGGTCGCACGAGGAAGTCAGACATGGACGGTGCAGCCGGCCGAGGGGAGCCATGAGTGTAGCCCACTTTACGACGCCCTTGTGATGCGCAAGTTTGATCATTTTTCGAGATGTCGAGTGTTTGTGAAACCTTCTGCTACGGATTTTCATTTAGATTGGTGGTTTTCCATGTACGGCGTGCATGTGAGAAATATTGGGGCTTGAAATTTGGCGTGCAACCTGTTTGCTCGACTGGGCTCAAACCCAGATTTTCCAGAACAGCCGGACCCGTGACTTTGAGGCGAACTTTCGTTGTGATTTATCATATTTAAATCATTATTTCTTAGCTAATGCTATTCCTTGCATGTAGTAGTACGCATCTATATGTGGATTTGCTGTTTTTTATGCTCGAGACCCGAGATGTAATGCCATGAAAATGCCTCCAAGGTCTGGTTTCCCGCTCCGAGCCGTCCGCCAGACATTCGACAATGTTCGCCTAGGGGTGTGCAAATTGTCCCCCCCGGACCGGGACCGCCCGGACCGGACCGGGACCGGTGGTCTGGTTCCCGGTTCTAGGGGGTCCCGGTCCGGTTCCCGGTTCCCAAAATTGGAACCGGTGGCCGGGCGGTCCGGTTCCCGGTTCCGGGGTATAGGACCGGACCAGACCGTTTGTTTTTTTATTTTTTTATTTTTTTTCAATTTAGTGTTACAAATATGAAAAATTCTGGATTTTTTTTTCCGGTCCGGTCCGGTCCCGGGACCATCGGTCCGGTCCGATCCGATCCGGTCCCGGGACCGTCGGTCCGGTTCCCGGTTCTGGCAAATAGGGAACCGGGACCACCGGTCCGGTGCCCGGTTCTCATGGGGAACCGGACCGGACCGGGAACCGATCACCCCTATGTTCGCCTCATGGCTTCGCTTTTCAGGGGATGAGAATAGGCGAAACCGCGAAATGACGCCATTTTGGATCGCGCGCGGGCGCTTCCGAAACGGCGCCGTTTCCAAAAAATGGAGAAAATTTTGGAAAATTCAAAAAATGATTTTTACTTTATTTTCAGCCTAATTAACATTTTTAGGCTTTTATTTTGCAATGGAAAATGACCGATCCCCATTCCGATCTAATTTGTTGTACACCCTATTATGTCTTGAGTTCGATTATATGGGGTTGTAAGCTATATTGATTGGCTTGCGTGTTCGCTTTCCAGTTAGTAGGTAGCTATTTTAATACTTGAGTTTTTAATTACATCTCTGTATTTCAATATCTTAAATGCTAAGGTAAGAATTAAGTAGGTAATTGCATGAAAATGACAGAAAACCATTATATATAATCATCTAGCACTTGTTTGGTACCTAATAGGCTTGATTGACAAATAGAATGCATGGTAGCCTTAGAAACATTAACTGGTTAGATATCGAGAGGGTATTAATTATTTAATTAGCGTAAACAAGTCCCCGAACCCAAATTCTATGATTGCACTTCTCTCAATGATTTGATAAGGTTTCTGGTCTACCTTCCTAAAAAATCGATTGCGACTCCTAAGCATTTACACATACGCATGGCACCAATCATATAAAGATCAAATCCGATTATCTCCCATTGTGATTTGGTATGGGCTTGAAAGGGTCCGAGCCAAAGCCCGTCCTCTAGGCTTGGCAATTCATTAGCCAACCACTCGATACCCTAGAGATTGAGGTGGGTCACGACACAGCATGGTGGAAAAACTCCTCGTGCGTGTGCGTGTTGATGATGTGTGGGCATGGAAGAAGACGGTGAGGGCGTTGTGACGAAGGGATGTCCAAGAAATGAAACTGATCCAATTCTAACTAGGTTTCCCAATCACGCCATGTAAGTATTTTTTTTTTAAGGGTAAAGTTCTGATCCTAATTTTCCTAATGACATAAAAAGATTCTTGAGCGAACATTTAGGTGTCATCAGTAATTATATCCCCATGCCCAGAAAAACAAACTCTCGTGTTTTCATTTGCCTTCTAACTGGCCCATAATCGATTAGCGGTGGCTCTTAAAGTAAAATAATAATAATAATAATAATAATAATAATAACTATCTTAATTGAAATGAGAAAATCAAGTTGAACCTTGGAGAGCCCATGCCAAGAGCATGCGCCGCCTCGCAAGCGAAACCATTGACACCTGCTTGGCATTCCATCTGAACCCCTCGGGAATTTCAATTTACCCTCGGTGGTTCACGACACACATGAGGACTGAGCTTATCAAATCAAAAATCTAAACGACAACATTCAATGGTTATATTATCACCCTAATAAACTGATAGAAATTGAGGAGATTGTCAGAATGCTTCATTGCATACTGATTTCCACAGCTCATATGGTACAAGCACACAAGTTACTCTTTCAGAGTTATGGTACTTCTGGCAGTGCATACCTCCCTCTGCAGAGCCTCGTCGAGTTCGAGAGTAATATCATGAGAATGTAACCGCAACAAATATCTGGGTTACGGTAACATGCAGAAAAAATCAGCAAGTATGTATTTAGTAGAGAGGTAGAACCTAATAAGCATACAGAAAGCCGATTCAATTGAAAATACTACAGTCACAACCATTCAAAGTACGTGATGTTGAGACCAGATCAAGTGTTTGGATCTTCACAAGCAACAAAACTTCCTCAGGAAACTCCAGTTGACCAACGAGCCTCTTTTGCATGCAAGATGGCCCTCAGCGGTTTCTGATGTTTAATCTGCAACCTCTTTTGCATGCAAGATGGCCCTCAGCTGTTTCTGATGTTCAATCTGCAAAATCCCTTCTTCTTCATTGTGATCGGTCTTTGGTATGGAATTTGACCTTCCTCAGCCAAGTTAGCCGCACTTAGATCAATCACGTGATGCAATGATTCCATGACAAGGATCAAAAGGGATGCAAACTAATTAGCAAATTCCTAAGCTCCTCGCCCCCCAGCTTGTTCCACAGAATGGGAAAAAAAAAAATTGTCCCAATTATGCAAAAGGTCAATGATACAACTCGGTAAATTGAAGACCAAGAGTAACCCTTGATCATTGCATAGACCAGCCAGACATGTCGCAAAAGCACCACCGTTTTACCTCTACCTCATGACCTTTCAAAACGACAGTCTGACTCCTGGTTTTAGAAAGCTGGTCTAAACACATACGCCAGACTAACCGAAACTTCTTTTCCAATTTTTTTTTTTTAATCACAAACCAGAAGAACTTGAACCCTGATTTTCATTTTAGCTCAGTTGTCATACCAACTGGGGATTCATGCTCGAGGGAACAATAAGAAACTTCACAGAGTTTACAATCACGGAGAATTACAAAGGTGTTTGTTCTAGTCAGGATATCTGGTATCAGTCGAATTTGACACGTAAAAGAGTTCATAAAATGAATTCAATAAGCTCAGAAATTGCAAATTCTGTAAAATCCCCAATTAAGCGAGGAATTTCTCTCAATCACCGACAAACCAGGCACTCGGTTTCTCCAATTTCCTCAGAGAATCGAATGCAGCATACAAAGGAGAACAAGCTGTCAACAAATGAGTTGGTCAACAAATATCCTATGATGGCCGCATATACAAATGGGTCAAGGCAACCCAAAGTTTCAAGGGTGTTGAGGGAAGCTCTGGGATGTATTTAAGATAACGATCGCGTCCATGAAACATAAAGTGTGTCTACATGGGCTGGGCAACAACCCTTGGGCAACCTGGGGATCTGACTAGAGATCCTCAGAGATTTTAAGCAGGAAGGAAGCTCTGGCAGCGACCTGAGCTTGTGACAGTCCTCTAGGGTAAGGCATTGGAGAGAAGAAAGATTCTTGATGCTTTCTGGCAGGTCAAATATTGGTACTCCACTGAGTTGGAGAGTCTCAAGCGAAGACAAGTTACCGATTTCACTTGGAATTCCCCCTTCAAGATTACAGCAGGACTCAAGATTTAGCCACCGTAGTTTTTTCAACCTTCCAATGGTACTAGGTAACTCTTCAATCGCAGAATCACTAATGTCCAGATGTTGCATATTATGTAAATCCCCAATTGAGCTAGGGATTTCTCTCAATGACAGACAAGCTCGGGCACTCATTGTCTTCATCTTTCTCAGAGAACCGATTGACGTAGGAATCTCCGTAATACCAGCAGAATCTAAAATAAGTTCTTCTAGTTCCACTAATTCGCCCAACTCTCGTGGTAACTCCTTGAGACTACCACAGCCACTCAGGTCCAACGAAACGAGGCTCTTAACTTTGCCAATAGAATCGTGGATTTGCTTTAGGCTGTGACAATCTTTCAAGATGAGGATCTCCAACTCTGTGAAAGCCGTGAGAGCAGGTTCTTCCAACACAGCAGGTAACTCTTCAATTGCAGATTCACTAATATCCAGTTTTTGTAAATTCTGTACATCCCAAATTGAGCTAGGTATTTCTCTCAATGAGAGACAACCTCGGGCACTCAGTTTCTTCAGCTTCCCCAGAGAACCAATTGACATAGGAATCTCTGTAATACCAGCAGAATCTAAAATAAGTTCTTCTAGTTTTTCTAATTTGCCCAACACCGGGGGTAACTCCTTGAGACTCCCACAGCCACTCAGGTCCAACGAAACGAGGCTCTTGACTTTGCCAATAGAATGGTGGATTTGCTTTAGTCTGTAACAGTCTTTCAAGATGAGGATCTCCAACTTTGTGAAAGCCGAGAGATCAGGAGTGCATGCTAGATATTCGCAACATGCAAGGTCAAGAACTTTCAGCCGCTCTGCCTATACAAAGGAGAATAAGCTGTCAAAAAGGGAGCTGATTGACAAAATAAAACAAACAACAAATCATAAAGGACGTCTTCTTCGCATCTTACCATGATTAAAGTCCATCCTTTCCAATCCTCTGTTATCCGGTTGTGTGACAACTGCAGCACCACTAATCCCGATAGAGGCAGATCCGTTGTCGAAAAAGACTGATCGGGATCAATGTCAAGCCACTGAAGCCATCTTAATTCAGAATACAGTTTGTCGGAGTCTCCACTTGAAGCCGGCCCTCTCAATTGAAAGAACCCTGGGCTCTGTAAGTTTATAAACCGTCCATCTGTGTAGCGGTCAAGACAAATTAACTGGATTTTTTCAGTTCCCTGTATATCAAATCATCAACTGAAGGTCTGGATTGACTTTTAAACTTTCAGTTTTTGCTTTTCTTAATCATGAACTCCCACAATTGTCATCTCTCTACCCTCACCGTATATAAATGTTTATGCAAACTTACATTTAATTTAATGACACTCCTTTGAAATTTGAACAATATAGTAACTTTTGACATGAAAATGAAAAGAAAAGTACTTCTTGCTTTAGAAAATCTAAAAGATACGCACCTCAATGTTTTACCTTTTGCTTTTTAAAAAAATTGTTAAACAATGCCCATGGGTCACTTGTTAAAGAGTAAAGGACTGGTTTTCAATTTATTTGTGAAGTGTTTAATCATTACTTTGAAAACTGAAAAACTTCTTGTAAAGTATGCACTTAACTTGAGCCAATATCAAAGAATGAAGGCTTAAGAGCTAAATGACAAAAATAGCCTGTGTATTCGGTTAAAATTGGGGGATTTTACACTAATAGTCCCCATACTTTGGCCTAATGTACAATTATCCTGAAACTTTTAATTCATTTTAACATTGCTCTTGAACTATTCTTAAATATTTAACCTAGTCCACAAACTTTTAATTTACTCAGTTTAGTCCCTCAACTACCAAAACAAAGTCAAATCAGTCCTTTCTATTCGCGAATTTTCATAATTACACTATTTCCCGGATTTAAGAATATAATTTCATGACAAATCCATTCAATAAAAAATAATGCTATCTTTTTATCATCTTTTAACTCTCTGATTTTTACAAATAATCCGAATAGTTCCGTTTAAGTATTATATCTTATGGTCTATATAATAGTAAGAGTAGAACCTTATCTCAGGTTGTATCAGGTTCATATTCCTGCTATTTTGATTTCCAATTTACAGATTTAACTAAATTAAAATTAAGAAAACACGAAACGTAAAAGTTTGAAAGTTCTGTTTATTTAAAATGTTAGGAACAAGATTTTGATTGAAGCACATGATTCTTGAATTAAAAGGAATATCAAAACACGGTATTCCTGCAGCATGTGTGTTAGCCAGGGCAGAAGAGGCACGAGAACTTGACGTCATCAAAGGACTTGAGAATATTGTCGTAGGACTATTTACTAAATGGAACTATCGTAATAATTTTAAATACAAAAAAAAATAAAAATAAATAAATAAATAAAAGCTAGCATATTTTTGGTTAATTTGGGATATGGATTTTGAAATGAAAATTTCATCTAAACTCTAGGCCGACCTAAAGAAGTGAATATTGTCGAATGACTGATTTGACTTTATTATGGCAGTCAAGAAACAAAATCGAATCAATTAAAAGTTTAGGGACTAAATTGAATAATTAGGATTAGTTCAAGGACTGCATTGAACTAATTAAGAGTTCAATGATGACATTGCACAGAGTTTAGAGACTATCAGTACTATTTTCCCTCAAAATTAATTCAATTGATTATAGACTTGATTTTGATGAAATTTAGAATGAGAGACTTAAAGCAAAATCTCCCTTAAGAACAGTATAGACAAGTGTCATAGGATATATGACGCAAATAACAAAGGAGGCAATTGACGAATGTGACAGATGATGCATGTGGAAGTTACATGCAGATGGCTTTGATACGTCTCAAAGTGGAGCTTATAAGTTACAGCCAACAAAATAGGAGTTTTCGGAAAGTGGAGCAAGCCCTATTAATGGGCAGTTTTACAAGAAACCCAATACTATCCACAATAGGCATTAAAATAAAAGGGGTGTTTAGAGGCAAAATCAGACACGTACAACACTCCAAAGTCAATCTTCCACTTTACTTGTAAGTTTCCGTGTCGTTGCAATTTCTTTTCATGCCTTTTCAATTCCTTTATAGTTTAATTTCAATGCATTTAACTTTTTACCGCACTTAGATTCATAGGATTTGCACTCCATCCAAACCCCCAGTCGTGGAATTTGCGCTCCAGTGGGGAACCATGGAGCAATCTGGGTAACTCTCTCCAATCGCCTAACGTTGGGCACAATCGATCGACCCAGTTTTCATGTAAGAGTGATGTGTGGAATTGAAAGTTAGAAAACACAACACTAGCTAAATTGTTGCATTTTTGTTTATGGTGAAATGGTTCGCCCATTTCTCCCTTGTTTGTCTAATTAATGTGATTATCTAATGCAAACGAAAGACTGTCATATAAAATTATCTTAGTTCCACCTGGTTCGTTTTCATCTTATTGCATTAACTAATCCTAACCCAATAAATCTTAAGTGGATCTCTTGAATGCCATAATGAACTTTACATCCTCTAAATGCCATGAGTATTGAGTAGTCCAACAATTGTTTTGAGGAACTCAAGACTCCTTTAAAAAAAAAATGTCAGTTATTTGAAAGAAATAGGAATACCGTTTTCTTTCTAAAGTAAATTATGTCCAAGTATCATCATCCACTAAGTAGTTTGTTCAACAGTAATTTTCTCATTTATAATATCCTTCCTCGTCTCTCTTTCTTAGTTGATCATTTTTGGCCTTTTTGTCTAATTGGTTGTGGTGTGGTAATCCACAAATCAGTTTCATGTGGACACACATACGTATGCCTTATTATGCAAAGAATGGGAATGTCTTTTGAATGCTGTTTATTGTCAAAAGTTTCCACATCAATGCACATATAATTTACCAACATTAACCGTAGAAGTAAGATATATCAAAATACGCAAAATCACAGTTTTAAAAGTTGAGATAATTGGAAATCAGTCCCATAAACTTTTTATTTTCCAAAACTGAATTGTAATATCTCACTCTTTCAATCATATAATTTTTTTTTCTAAACTAATTAGCATCTTCCAACATTTACGTTTGTTCAAACAGATTTGACTCTTTTTTTTTCATATTTTAAGCACCCATACGATGTGCTCTTTTTGCTAATGTTAATGATAGTTATTGAATCAATGAAAGAGTGTGATATCGAATCTTGTGAATGAAGTATTTCAAATAAAATCAAGAATATAAAGCTTTTTCCTTTCCCCAACATCTCTTGGTTAGTTCCTCTCCCACTGATTAGTCATCAACCAGTGAGACTTCCCCAAATGGACTATATACGAAGACAATTTAAGTAAAAGATAAACTTAAAAAAATTGGCTTCACGCTAAAGATTATACAACAAATAAAAAGGCATCGATATGATAAAAAGTGCGTAATTTCCTCTAAATAGTCAAGTTTGTCCAGTGGCTTTTGGCATAACAGGCATTGTCCCAAAACATATAAACACTATAAAACAACTTGGAGAGGAAAGAAATGTTTATTGAGAAACGTGAAAAGGAAAAGACAACGGCAATGAAAGAACAAAGAAGGGAAAATGAGAAAATCCACTCTTTATCATACACCTCACTTAATCCATAAGATGAATAAGGTCGACGTGATACAATTTTTAAAAAAATTAGTAAATAGTTCGAATAAAATTCTCAATGGGGTTTTTGCTGCCACATCTATTAACAAGAAAGACGAATGAAAAGAGATAGATATAACTATAATAGAAGGCCCGGTATCTTCAAAATCAAAGTGGAGAAAAAAAAAAACACATCAAACATTGGTTTCGTAAATCATAGGAGCACCACATGGTCCACGATACATTTGGCCATACTAGAAGCAATCACATGTGATGAGTGTAAAATTTTCTTTCAATGTTACTGTTTTGCATAATTATTAATCATTACATTTGGCACATATTATCTGAGATTTAGTCATTTGTCTATCTATGGTGTTTACACTTCATCTTTAGTCTTCTCAGCGAAGTTTTTAGTGTAGAGTTGTAGTTAAAGGATCTTAAATTGATTGTGAATTAGATTTTTGACAGATGTAATTTATCTCAAACTTGAATTAAATAATACAACTTTTTCATCCTTGGAATATTTATAACTTAATTAGCTGTCGCAATTAATGTAAGATGGGCATGCATGGGTTTGTTAAATAGATTTTTTCCGGAAAAGTAGGAGCATGTTCATACAAGATAAATGATTAAAATAGATCAGATGAAATTTATGAAAATATGAGGGGGAGGGAAAGAAAGAGGAGTGCCATACGTTACCTTTTTGTTCAAATTCCTTTTCTTGCCATATGCTCCTTCCAAGATCTCTGAGTTGATCGTGCATCGATATCATACCATCATCTTCAATTTTTATTAAGCACCTCAATTTCAACTCTTCAATTGCTTGATTTGCACAAAATCGATGGTCGTTCCATGTGGTGCTCCTATGATTTACGAAACCAATGTTTGATGTGTTTTTTTTTTCTCCACTTTGATTTTGAAGATACCGGGCCTTCTATTATAGTTATATCTATCTCTTTTCATTCGTCTTTCTTGTTAATAGATGTGGCAACAAAAACCCCATTGAGAATTTTATTCGAACTATTTACTAATTTTTTTAAAAATTGTATCACGTCGACCTTATTCATCTTATGGATTAAGTGAGGTGTATGATAAAGAGTGGATTTTCTCATTGCTTGATTTGCACAAAATCGATGGTCGTTCCAAATGCAAATGATGAATTTGCTCTCTTTGCCAATAAAGAAACGAGCAATATCAACAAAAATCTCCCTCCGATAATCGTCTAATGCATTGTAACTTATCTTCAATATTGCTTGGACACCTTCATCTTGTTTTTCTTCTAATTGCTTCGGCATATCATCCCACACGTCTTGACTTTTTCCATACAAGTACGAACCTATAATCTCGAGAGCCAAGGGAAGTCCACCCAGAGCGGATATGATCTCACGAGAGGTACCCTTAAAGCCCGTCGAAGAATTGTCCCCACGAAATGCATGTTTGTTAAATAAAGTCAAGGAATGTGCCTCATCTATTGCATTCAATTCCTGCTTGTGGACTACCTTGAATTCAGATTGATCAAGAATGGCTTTATTTCTAGTTGTAACAATGATAATACTTCCTGAAGTGAACCAGTCGCATTGTCTAGCCAAAGCATTTAGGTGATCCTTTTTATCTATATCATCCAAAAGAACGAGAACCTTTTTTCCTTTGCATCTAGCTTTGATCAAACTGATTCCATCATCAACGTTCGAAACTCTAACATTGATTGGCAGTATTCCCTCAATTAGTTGCTCTTGTAGATAAGTGATACCCCTGTCGCAAGCTGTTTCTCGAATATTTAGAAGGTAGCTACAATACACAAAGTCATTTGACAGCTCATTACAGATGTTCTTGGCAAGAGTTGTTTTGCCGATCCCTCCCATGCCAAAGATTCCAATCATTCGAGCATCACTAGCAGAAGCATCCACCCAATTCCTAATTGTTTTCACATGATCACCAAATCCAACTAAGTCCTTAGTAACTTCAAGATGGAAATCAGGTCGCAACTCGCACAACTTGCTCAGAACCGTTTTGCTAACTCTTTCCACTAATTCTCGTTCATGCCTGTCAAACAACAAAACTCATGATAAACTTGTGATTATTCTTAATCTCATCAACTGACACCACCTAAATGTGAAGGATGGATGGGGCCAATTAACATGCAAGATGTTTTGGTGTTACAAATAAGAAAGAAGGATGACGGTGCAGCAGTCATTTCATTTTTTTTTCCCTCCTCCTTTTATGCCATTAGATAGATCTTGTTGAAAGAAAGTAAGGGGGTGCACCTGGCTCATTAAGAGCATTTGGAAGTATAACAATTATTATAAGGCTCAAGGTTGCTGCTAGTCGGAGGATAGGAGGTCTTTTTTCCTCCTTTTTTTTTTTTTTTGGGTGTTTGGGGTCGGGTTGTTTTAAAAAGGAGGGAACGTTACCCCACAATAAGGTCAGGCATCCCACAGGCTTATATTGAAGACTTAAAGGTACAGACGCCTACCAATGGCAAGTCATTGGCAGCAAGAATCAAATCTAGACATGGTCAATGCAAAATGTCTGATCCATATCAACTGAGCTAACCACCGTTGGCAATAGGAGGTTGATTTAATTGGTGATAATCAAGCTCTAGAGGACAGAGCATTGGAGAGGCATATTGTTCGTGATCGCTACTATTGGCTGGAAGGGTTGTCGTGTCTATGTTTTTCGCTCTGTATTTGAGACAATCGTAAAAGTCTCGGGCTCTGGCATAGTTGGTTCTAGTTGTGGGGACATGAAGGGGAGCGTTCGTTGTCTTTGGGGCATTGTGGTTGCTCACAGGTTTGGGAATTCCTGAGCTTGTTGTGGAAGTAATTCATCCACATTTCATCAGTTTAGCATGAATAAGAGAACTTACTTTATAATTTGAAAAAAAAAAGGGGGTGGAAGGCAAGTACCCGTTAGCAATTTTCTCAGATTCCCATCCATTTAAGTAACTCACGTCTTCAAGTGCTTGTTTCCCTTCCTGAATATCCTTCTCATCAAAACGCCTCTTACCCAAATGAAAGGCCTTCCCAAAATCTCCTTTTAGATGCCGCACATGTGATGGATCCACTTTGTAAAAAATGGGCAACACTATGTGTGACGTTCTCTTCTTGCAGTCCATCATATGAATGAGCTCACGGAGGCACCGTTTGCTGGAAGCACAATTTTCGGAGATGATAGGGATCGAAATCTTAGACTGTGTGATGGCATTTAGAAGCTGTGAACTAAATTCCTCGCCAATTGAAAGGATATCATCATCCCTGAACACGTGCATCGGCATAGAGCCTATATTGCGTAGACTGTGGCAGAGGTTATCAGTAAATCCCTTATGGGTATCTGAGCCTCTGAAGCTCAAGAATACGTCATATACCTCAATGCTGAAAAAAGGAGCAGATGCTCCGTCGTATTCCTCAGTGCTGAAAAAAGGAGCAGATGGAGCAGATGCTCCATCGTATTCCTTAGTACTGAAGAAAGGAGCAGATGCTCCCTCCGCGATCTCTTGTTTTGCACTCTTTTTCTTCTTCTTGAGACGATTGAATACAAGCATAGACGGAACAATCGCCGCAAAGGAACAAACTAAAACGAAACAGTGCATTCCTTTGTTTGCCTTGCTCTGACTTTGCCCTTTCTCCATGTTAGTCTAATAGGCAAAAATGAAAAGAAGACCTTCCTGCTGCACAAAAAGATAAACAAATGAAAAGTTGTGCTTTCTGAATGATTCCGAATACAAAATGTTTAATAAAGAGATGCCTTCTAGGGTTATCAGTTCTAGGGTGGGTAGGCTCCCAGTTTTTGAATCCTGGAACCACCCTGTAGACCCTGGAACGATTCTGTCCATCCGGTCTGGTTCAAGGGTCTATCCGGGAACCGGCTGATTCCTTTCTTTTTTTCATTTTTTTAAATTCCTTCAGAGGACAAACTTTTTCTGTTAGTTTACCAAATGGCGAGAAGTAAAACAATCCCCTTATTTACAACTGACACGACTAGCACCATTAAAATAGTAGAGCAACAAACATTCAATTCTTCCTTAACACACCAACCTACTTATTTTCACCACGGCAGATGCAAAATTCTAAAGATGATCACATAACCAAAATCTACTTTTTTCTCTCTCCAGTTACTTCCTCGATTAAGGGGAATCTTCCTACAATGGAGTATTTCAAAAGAATGATGTTCAAAAGTCACTGGGGATAAAAGCATTCTGCAACTTTTTGAACATGAGGAAGTATTTCATCAACTTGTTCCTCCTCTGGAAGAATTCTACAATTCAGCATTGGCTTTTTAGTACCAGGGAAAGCATTGAAGATCTCTAAAGAAGAAGGAGCAGAGAAAAACTGGGGAATTCCACAACTTTGACGGAGAAGAAAGCATTGACACAAACTATGATTTGTTAATCAAAATCACATCAAACATATGCCAAGGGCCAATAACTAGAGAGTTACAATTACAATCAAGTTTTAAAGGGCAGAAAGGTGCTAAGAAATTAAATGAACCAAGCCACAGCTTCATGATTACAATCTGTCACTGTTCTCTGTAAAACGGAATCAAAGAAGCCAGAAACATTAAAGCAAGAATATAAACCCTGCAAGAACCATAACTTGAAATGGTCTGACGATACTATACAACACTGGCACACCGCTATGCAGCACAAAGCTAGTAAAGCAAACTTCCACTAGATGGGATGACCTGAGAGTCAATTCATCCTATAGTCAAAATGATCTTGCTTTTAAGTGACCATTTTTAATTATGCTTTCAGCCTTTTCACAGAGCAGCTGCTCTCTAAACTGGATCGAGGTCATTTCCACATAAATCCCCCAGGACCGACAATTAAAAGCCAAGCAAAACACGTCCGAATTGAGAGAGAGAGAGAGAGAGAGAGAGAGAGAGAGAGAGAGAGAGAGAGAGAGAGAAGCAGAGCTCAGCCTCGACGAACAAACGAACAAACGAGAGAAACCCTGTTGAGCTTACACGTTGAAATTAAGAAAACATTGTGGTGATGCAGAAATTGCGATTTGCGAGTCAATCAAACAAATAAACACGAAGCAGAGCTCTCCACCTCGACAAAAAATACTTGAGATTACCTTTCTTAGTAAGTCCCTGTTGCCGGAGGGAGTGAGTCGCCGCAGAGGAGAAGATTGGGGGAGAGCGAGAAACGAGAGAGAGAGAGAGAGAGAGAGAGAGAGAGAGAGAGAGACTGACAGAGAGTCGTCGCTCGAGTGGAGACTGTATAGACCGAAGTGCAAGAGAGAAAAAGTGAACAGTCGACGGGCAGCAGAGCAGGAGAGAGATTAGGGCTTTCCTAGTTCGGTCCGGTTCTATCACCCTGAACCGGTTCCTGCGTTTTTTTTTTTTGGTCGGAAACGGGTATAACCCTTTCATTCATGAGAATCAGAATTACAGAAACTAAACTTCAAGAAGTCACAACATAATAAGTCTCGAAGAGGACGGAGTGGGTTAACGATCTAATCCGAAGGAAGCAATTTTTTCCGATGGGCTTTTGCGACCCAATCCGCAGCACTGTTATCTACCCAGGGAGTATGGGCAACTTTAATATACTCTTTGCCGAAGTGGGCTAGGATAGCTTTGCCTTCCACAAACAGTGATCGAAAGGCCCATAGACTTTCCTCAGGAGACTCTAGAAGACCGAGAATGGATGCTTTGTCAATGAGGATATCTATTCTCTGTTGCTCTTCTTGTACAGCTGGATGCTTCCCTTCTGTAGACCTTTGCCTCTGCTTTTTCTCTTTCTCTTCCTGCACCGCACGAAGGGCCTGCAAGACACCAAGGGTTTCCATTTCCAGGGCAGAGTTAGCGTATTCCTCTTTAGTGAAGTCGGCTACGATGACACCTGTACTGTCCCTGCATATCCCAGCCACAGATCCAGATCTTTCGCCCTCCTTCCATGAGCAGTCGACGTTGAACCGCCATGCCCCTGGTTTCGATGGAATTCGCCGCTGAGGTGAGTTCTTTCTGTTCCTTTTAGCTCCCTGTTGGATCTGCGAGCTTTTGTCGAAAATAGCACAATCCCACCCGGCTTCATCCACTACTAACTCCGATCTGGGTTTAAAACTGTGAAACACCACTCTATTTCGTTCCTTCCACAATCGCCACAGGATGTTTGCGATGATTTCGGGGGAGTGGTTTCGACTTCTTGTAAGTCTTTCAGATAGCCATTTGTCCATTCTTTGAACTTGGAACGGCGATGTTTCTAACTTCACTCTACTATCTGCCCATATCTCTTGCACCCATTCACAGAGCAAAAATAGTTGTTTGATCGTTTCCGGGGAATAGCGACATATGGAGCACAACGGATCGGGGGCTAACTTCCTCTTGAACAGGTTTTCTTTCGTTGGTAAGGCGTTCTGACAAATACTCCATAAGAAAAATTTGATTTTTGGGGCTATAGGAATATGCCAGATTGTATGCCATAGGCTGTGGGGTGGTTGATATGAAGATGTAGCTAGATTATGGTTGTTCTGAGTTGAGTCCGACCTAACACGGAGGTAGCCCTTTTTGACCGAATATTTCCCATTTGCATTTCCTGCCCAAATCACGCTGTCCTCTGTTGTTCTCGGGTTAATAGGCGTTTCCAAGATCTCTTGTGCTATATTTTCCTGGAAAGTTTCTTTTAGTTTGTGCTCATCCCATAGATTCGTGCCTGGGATAATCACCTCAGCCACCATGTGAGGGTCGTCTCTGTTAGCTGGGCCTCCAATCACTCCTAATGGCAACTATCGATGCTCCCTAATCTTAATTTTTTGCCCATTACTCACTGCCATCTTAAGTCTCTTTCTATTGCCTCCCAGCCTATTAGCAAGCTTTGCCAACCCCATGATAGTCTAGCCCCTCTCATTGCTGTTCGAAACTCTCCGAAGGGGAAATAAATTCCTTTGAGGATCCTACTCCATAGAGCTGAAGGGTTTTGCACCGCCCTCCAAGCTTGCTTCCCCAGCATAGCTTTATTAAAAGCTGTAAGGTCCCTGAAACCTAGCCCTCCTTCCCATTTACTCTGCTTTAGCATTTCCCACCTCTTCCAGTGAATTCCTGCTTTTGTGGAGTTTTGTTTCCACCAGAAGTTTGCTATTTTCTACTTTATCGCCTTGCTTACTGAGATGGGAATCTTAAATATCGACATGGCATATTGAGGCAGGGCCTGCACTACAGCCTTAATCAAAATCTCTTTCCCTACCTTGGATAGGAATTTCTCTTTCCAGCTTTCAAGTTTCATGTTTACTCTTGCCAGGATCCCAGCAAACATGTCTTTTTTTGTTTGACCCCAGTCTGAAGGAATACCAAGATATTTCCCAGTTTTTTCTATGACCAGAACTCGCAATTCAGCTGCTAAGTTACTTTGTAAGGATTGAGGGCATCCCTTACTGAAAAGAACTCCCGATTTGTTGAGATTGATAGCTTGGCCGGAGGCTAAGCAATATTGGCCCAAGATACTTGCTAGGTTTTGGCATTCTACAATAGTCCCATCCAGGAAAAAAATGGCATCATCCGCAAGCAAGAGATGAGATAGGGTAGGACAGTTCTTGCTTAGTTTAATACCTTTCAGCGATTCATCTTCCACACCCTTATACATCAGGGAAGATAAGGTGTTAGCTATGATAATAAATAGATATGGAGAGAGAGGGTCACCTTGTCTAATACCCCTTGAAGGCTGGAAAAAAGGAGTCTGTTCGCCGTTAACTTTAATGCTGAAAGATACCGTAGATATGCACCGCTTGACTAGGCCCACCCACTTTTCGCTAAATCACATCTTTAGCATGCTAGCACAAAGGAAATCCCACTCTACCCTGTCATAGGCTTTCTGCATGTCTAGTTTAAGGATGGCTTGGAACTTCCTTTTCCTTTCCCTGACTCTGAATTGGTGCAAGACTTCTTGGACAATTAAGATATTGTCTTGTATTTGTCTCCCACTGACAAAGGCACTCTGTTCTTTAGCGATAAGGTCCGGTAGCCACTGTTTGAGCCTATTCGCCATTACTTTTGATATAATTTTGTACCTAAAGTTGCATAAACTGATAGGTCTATACTGTGAAATGCTTTCTGGATTCGCCACTTTAGGGATAAGCACGATCTGGGTCTGATTCAAAGCTAGGTCTAAAGTGCCCAAGTCGAAGAAATTACTAACCAATGAGAAAACATTCGGATGAATATCCTCTCAGAAGCTCTAGTAGAATTGACCATTTAGGCCATCTGGGCCAGGGGCTTTAGTAGCCCCGAGCTGAAAGGTTACAGCTTTAACCTCTTCAAGAGTTACTGGGGCTGTCAAGGCTTCATTTGTTTCCCTTTGAACTAGACTTGGGCATTGGTCTAAAACAGGCTGAAAATTTCGAGCACCAACCGTCTCATATAGTGACTCATAAAAGCTAAAAATATGTTGTTTTAGTCGGCTCGAGTCTCGACACCACTCCTCATTGTCAATTCTCAATGCTGATATTTTATTCCTCTGTCTTCTTTGAATCGTGGTAGCATGAAAGTATTTAGTGTTTCTATTTCCCGTTTTCAACCACCTAATTCTTAATCTCATCAGCCAATAGGATTCCTTTTGTCTCCACACTCTTTCAATTTGCTCTATTAAGTGGTTCGAAGCTTGTCGGTGTGAGGGATTGCCATGAGTGTTTGAAAGGGCCGTGAGTTTTTTCTCAAGCTCTTTAAGGATGGTCCGAGCATTGGGATGACTGTTTCTACTCCATTTTTGTAATGCTTGGATGACATTTATAATCTTTCTACGAAGGTTTTCCTCAGTTCTGCCTGGCTGGCCCCATACCTTTCTCACTAGATCTCCACACTCCTCATCCTCCAGCCAATAAGCTTCAAATCTGAACTCTCTTTTTGTCTTCTTCGTGATGGGGTTAAGGTTTAGGATGATAGGACTATGGTTCGATCCAATGGCCAGAAGAGCACAGGCTTCCGCATTTGGGAAGTTAACTCTCCAATCAATATTACACAGAGCCCTATCTAATCTCTCTTTTACTAGAGCATCCCCTTCCCGGTTGTTGGACCACGTAAAGGAGCATCCTTTGCATTCCAGGTCCATCAAAGAAACACTGTTCACGAACTCATTAAAGGCTACTAATCTGGAATGCTCAGCTCTTCTTTTTCCTTGCTTCTCCCAATGATACATAATCTCGTTGAAATCTCCAATGCATACCCATGTAAGCTGGTTTATCCTTTTAATATCTCGAATTTTCTGCCATAACTTCAGTCTGAGTTGATAGTCAGTAGGCGCATGAAGAAAGGTCACCCTCATCACATAACCATCCTCTTTGAGTCTACATTGCAGGTTAAATAGGACTTGAGAACTCTCCTCTACTGCCACATCCACTTCCTCATCCCAATAGATGGCTAACCCCTCTACGGTGCCTTCAGGATTTACTGTAACTACATTCTGGAACTTTAGAGATTTCTGAACTCGATACATAACATCATCTTTATTCTTAGTCTCCATCAAGAAGACTAGGTTGGGTTTTTCGAGTGCCACCATGGCTCGGAGCTGCTGGACCGTCAAGGGAGAACCCAAACCCCGATAGTTCCAGCTCAAAATTTTCATATAATCCCCAGTGGCTTATTAGGGCTAGCCACCAAAGCCCATTCATTTCTTCCTTCAGCCAGTAGAATGGGGGTTTCGAGTAACATGTCATCCCTTATGAGATTTCCAGGAGATCCTTGCTGAGATAGAGGGTTGGTCATCTTCATTTTCTTTTGCGGTTGGGTCCTCGTTCTTGCCTCTTCCTTTTTCTGTTGACTGAAAGAAGAGGAGGACCCTCCTTTTTCCCCTTCCCCTTTTGCTTGTTGGTGCTCCATTTGGGATTGTAAGTGAGCAGGCCTCTTTTCCTAGTATTCGGGGAGTATACGGCAAGGCAGCTCCCTTTCTGTACCCTTTTGTTCACTTCCCCAACTCTAGCGTCATCGTTCTCTTCTTGGGCTCTAAAGGCTGGGGTTTTCGGAATTACCTCTTCTTCATCCAGATCCGGCACCTCTTTTCCAAAGAAGAGCTCCTAATAGGGGCTAGGAGTTCTAACTTCAGCCCTTAACCAGCCACCAAATTTCCGTGTTACATTCTCTCCATTTGACTCCTCATACGGATATTTCTCGCAATCTATTGTGTAATGGCCAATGCACCCACAGGAATAGCAGAACTTTGGCAGCCTTTTGTAGCGAAAGTCCACCCATAATTTTTTATTATGGTGCCTGACTTTAGGGGTGCGGAAAGGTCCAATAGGACCTTTGCTCTGGCTAGCTTTCTCGGGTTGCTGCCTCTAGTCTCTGTCCTTACCTCCAGCACCTCACCAATTTTAGCAGCGACTTTATCGAGCACGTCTTCCGACACTCTCCCTCTGGGTATGCCCATTAGTTGACCCCAAAAGGGGCTCTAGGTGAATGCGTAGCAGTGTTCCGGTGTGTCCGGGTCACATTGCTTTAACACTAGGAGGTCGCGAGCGAAACACCAAGGACCTTCATCCAACACTCTCTTTTTATCCTCAGCATACTGAAAACTAAAGGAAAACAAGCCGTTTTCTAACGGCGAGCATTCCACTTCCTCCACCTTCCACGCTTTCTTCATGGTGGAAAAGAACGCTTGATAGTTGACATTTGTATTGGAGAAAAGTTTTCCATATAAGGTCTGCTGACATTCCCTCACATTCTCAACAGGGGGAGCTTCATTAACAACAACTTCATCACTTTTAACCCACATATCCCCCAGCATTCTACACAGGGCCGTTACTCGTTCTTCACTATTTTTCTCCATATCCATCAGAAGGCTTCTGGTGCTAAATGGAGGACTGGTTTCTATATTGTAACAGGGAAAGGCTAGCTTGGATAACCCCTCAGGGACCACCCATCAACTGAAATGGCGGCCTGCCAACTGGGAGCCCAGGGAAGACCAAGTCAAGAGAAGGGACTTACGACCAGGCCTTGAGGGGGATCTCTGGATGATAGAGGGAGGTATGAAGAAGCGAGAGCAAAAAGCCTACTCACCGCAGGGTTGGTGGCACAGTAATACGCTGACAAGATGGATGGATTGAAAGGGGCTCTGTTGACACCTGATTTTTAATCATTTTTTCTCTTTTAAAATTAATAAAAAAAATCTATAAAAAATGAGAAAATTAAAAAATCAACTTTGGGGACCTTGGCCAAGCCTAGGGAACCAATTTTGACCAAAAGATGATTTTCCATATTTTCAGTATTTTTCGATATTTTTATTTTCGAAAATTAACAGAAAATCCACAAAAATTCATAAAATTGAAAAATCAATTTTGGAGGCCTTAGCAAAGCCTAGGGAACCATTTTTGAACAAAAAAATAATTCTTCATATTTTTCGCATTTTTTAATATTTTTCAAAAATTAGGAAAATATTTGAAAATAAAATGGCATTTGAGGCCACAAAAATAAGAAAAAGAGTTAGTATTTTTATTTTAATTTTCTCTTCTTTTTGGCCAAAGAAAATCTGAAAAAATTGATTATGAAATTGGGAATTACTTTGTTAATCTCATTTTCAAGTTAATTGAAAAAAAATTTGTAGAAAATTCATTTAGCTCAGTAATTTTTTATTTATTTATGCATTTTTGGAGTCGTGACTTTGTCCTCTAATATTCCCAAACTTTTCAATCGCCTAATGGTATTTTCGTTGTTGCGTTTGGTTTTTCAGGTTCAATTTATCATTTGACCGGTCTCTTTCCCTCTCTTTGGATCTGAGGTTGGGGCTTTTCTTTGTTCTGGTGGGTGCCACGCCAGAAAACATTCCCAGCACACGTCCACCTCCCTCCTCAATCATCATCGTCGTCTCTCTCTCTCTCTCTCTCTCTCTCTCTCTCTCTCTCTCTGAGTCTCGTTGATTCATCAGCTAGCGTCCTAAGAGAGGGATTGTGCGCGAGAGATGGTGGATTGGCTCACGCATATCGCTATAGTGAGTTCAGATAGGCGCAAGCCCAAGAAGTGCCGCTAGGAATGCAAGAAGAGCTGCCCTGTCATCAAAACCGGAAAACTGTGTATAGAGGTCACTCCTCAGTCAAGGATTGCATTCATTTCTGAAGAATTGTGCATAGGATGTGGCATATGTATTAAGAAATGTCCCTTTGACGTAATTCAGATAATAAACTTGCCAAAAAAAAAAGGATAAAGATACTACTCATCGATATGGACCAAACACATTTAAGTTGCATAGGTTGCTAGCCCCACGGCTAGGCCAGGTTCTTGGTTTGGTTGGAACAAATGGGATCGGAAAGTCTACGGCCCTTGAAATCTTAGCTGGAAAACTAAAGCCAAATTTGAGTCGCTTTGAGAATCCTCCCAATTGGCAGGAAATCTTGACATACTTTTGTGGGGGCTGAGTTGCAAAACTATTTCACCCGGATTTTGGAAGATAACTTGAAGGCTATTATAAAGCCCCAATATGTTGATCATATTCCAAAGGCTGTTCAAGGCAACGTGGGACAGATGCTGGGCCAAAAGGATGAAAGGGATATGAAAGAGGAACTCTATGTTGACCTTGTATTGAATCATGTTAAAGACCGGAATGTTGGGGATTTATCAGGTCGAGAGCTTCAGAGTTTTGCCATTACTGTTGTTGCAATACAAAGTGCTGAAATATGTATGTTCGATGAGCCTTCAAGTTATCTTAATGTTAAACAGAGGCTCAAAGCTGCCCAAATGGTGCGATCTTTACTCAGGCCCAGCAGCTATGCAATTGCTGTGGAGCATGACCTTAGCGTCCTCGATTACTTATCAGACTTTATTTGCTGCGTATATAGGAAACCTGGTGCATATGGAGTTGTAACCCTTCCCTTCTCTGTTAGAGAAGGAATAAATATCTTCCTAGCTGAATTTGTCCCCACTGAGAATCTGTGGTTTCGCGACGAGTATCTTACTTTAAAGGTTGCTGAGACTCCACGGGAACCTACTGAGGATGTCGAGACTTATGCACGGTACAAGCACCCCACTATGACAAAAATTCAAGGAAACTTCAAGCTAAAGATCAATGAAGGTGAAAAGGCTTTATCAGGGGCTGGTTCTAGACCAATGGAGTAGTCTACCATTTCACATGGAGCTCCTCAAGGAACCATGATAAATGGAGACGGAGAGCGTCAAGCTTAGAACCACCTATCATATTATTAACGTGTCAAAGAGGTGCTATCCAGATATTTCCAGGTAAATACCAAATCATGGCTGTTTCTTTTTCGGATGCGTCGGATAAAAGTTTCACTGGGGGAATAGACACTGAGGAGAAGGTAGGGGACATACGCAAAAGTGAAGCTACCGTAACCCCTCAAGCTGCAACCCGACAAAGTTATTGGCACCAAAGCCATCATCATCAACGCACCAAGGGAACCAAGTGGAGTTGTTAGGTGGCAAAAGGAAAAAGGACATGCAAGAAGACAGAATCACTCTCGGGCACTCAGCTGGGGGTCATTATCCTCGATCTGGCCCAGCAAGTGGCCGATGACCAGCAGCTCAAGAAGAGTCCCAACGAAGCTGCGAAGACGGGGGAATCGGGGTATCTCCGAGTTCGCAGTGATGGCCGTCGACACCGAGCCACCCAAGATCATACTTTATCTTCCGCTGCTGGCAGAGTTGAACGATGTCAAATGAAGGAAGCCAGTTGAAATCTCTGATCCAACAGCTCAAGGACGCCAAGAAGGTTGCAATAAGAGAACACGAGCGGAATAAGAAAATGCATGCAGACTTCTTGAATATGCTAAAGGGGTGTATTGTGAATCAGCTAGTGGGATGAGGTGATTAAAAAAAAATCACGAAGGGACACCATAATTCTCCACCGAAATTAGACAAAAAGGGAGTCAAAAAGTAAAGTAGGTGGAGGACAACTTGAGGAGGAGGACGCCCTGTTCAGGGGGCGGGTCAACTTCATCGAGGAGGTCCTCCATTACGGGGGCCTCTCCTGACTTCACGAAGAGGCCAAAAAAAAAACAAGAAAAAGTTTCCTTCTCCTCCTCTCTCGGCGCCGATCCCGTCACTATGTCGGCTCTCTCTCCTAGCAGACTTTAGCTCGTCCACGACGCTACGCCTCCAACCCAAAAAAAAAAAACACTGAAGCTGCTGCCTTGCTCAACCACGAGAAGCCCAGTCCAAGTGGCTTTTCCGAACGCGTCCAAGAAGTTTAGTCCATTGCCGTTTGAGTCCGTCTGCTGCACCAAGACCAACTACCTGTAGAACTCAAGCTCTGGTTCATTTCTGAGACGGCTCAGTTGTGAAGAAACTGGAAGTCCCTATTCTCGTACTAGATCAGGAGAAGTTATCCTCGCTCATCCACCACTTGCGCGGAACCAGCGCACCTAAGGAATTCGTGAAGTAATGAACCGGACAGGGGGGATTGTTGACACCTAAATTTTGACTTTTTAAAATTCATTCACTTAAGTACATAAAAAAAATGAGAATTTCTTCTCACCAAAAAATTAATTTTTTCATGCATTGCATATTTAATTTTTTGTCGGTCATGCATTTTATTATGGCTAACGACGGAGGATTTGAGCTTAAATTGACAAACGATTGGACTGAGCGTGAGGGAGGTGTGCCGAAAGGCTTATGAAGTTTTGAACTTAAAAGAAATTTTTCCACAGGGACTGAATTGCAAATACATAAAACTTCAAGGACTGAATTATAAATACATAAAACTTCAGGGGCTGAATTGCAAATACATAAAATTTTAGAGATTGTTTTGCAAAGAAGAGTTAGTGGAGAAATTAGAAAGGAAGATGGAGAAGGGGAGATATAGAAGGGAAGATGGAGAAATTAGAAGGAAAGATGGAGAATGGAAGATGGTAGAATTAGAAGGGAAGATGAAGAATTAGAATGGGAGATGGAAAGATTAGAATGGAAGATGGTGAATTAGAAGGGAAGATGGAGATAAAGAATGGAGGATGGTGAAATTAGAAGGGAAGATGGTGGAAATAGAAGGTAAGATGAAGTTAGTGGAAAAATTAGAATGATAGATGAAGATAGAGAAAGGAAGATGGGGGAGTAGGCTATAAAAGGAGGAAGAATGAAAGCCTTGAGGGGGAAGGATTTTTAGAGAGATTAGAGACAAATTGGGAAGACTTTGGAGAGGAGAAAAAAAAATTTGGAGAGATTTCAAGAGAAAAAAATTTTGAGAGAGAAAAATTCGCCGCCGTGGAACAAGCCTTGGCGACGCAACGGATTCATCTCCAACGAGCTTTAGGCGCATCAGCATGTACAATTATCTGGTAACTCAATGTTTTGTGTTTAGATGACGAAATCTCGAAAACAAATATATTGAACATTCGTAGATGACTTCGAGATCTTCGATTTGATATATTATAGCGCGAAAATGGACGTCGTTTGCTATGTCAAAAGGGTCCCGAAATTGAGAGCAGAAATCTAGAAATATGGTGATCAGAACCTGAGATGGAATTTTTCTGATCTGACCTTTCACACTAAATGATTTTCCATGGGTTATTCTATACTTCGTTTCATAAAGACCTCTTCATGACATTTGTTCATAAGATCTTAATGCATAACATATAAAAAATACAAAAATATTCATGCACGTTTCGTATTTTTAATGCATTTAATGAAATCATGCAATTCTGTTGGCGTCCTTGAGTCTGAGTGTTTTTCTGTGCGTGGTCATATTGATTCGTAGTTATCTCATGTTTAGAGTCTTCTTTTGAAACTTCACAAAAAATAAAAATTGTTCATTGGGGTCTTGTTTAGTAGACTGAAAAGTTTGGTGCATTAATTTTGAGATTTGAGTGTCCATTTGAGCTTAATCCTGAAGTATGTCTGTTCTGTGAAATTCATTTGTTTGCTGCTGAGCTCTTATGAAAGACCATTTTCTACACGAAAATGAGTGTCTCTTCAATAAGAATGTAAAACATGAAAGTTGTCAACGACACATTTTCCCATCCACATAAAAAATCTCAGAATTTTTGCATACATTTCATTATTTCTTTTGTATTTTATGGTTACTACTTCTCCCTAAGAATGTTCATGGACAGTATGGTTTAATTCGAATTTTTTGTGTTAATACATTGGAAAATGTAAAAAATGGTCTCAATGAAGTTTAATCAGCACGTGTTAAACTTTCTTTGAGCGTTTGAATTGTCTTAACTCATTGGCGATTGTGCATGTCCGATTAGATAATTCATTATTTTCATTTGGCTTTGGCTCGATGCTTTGACTACTGGAGGATGACCGATGTCCATTCCGATCCGTTTTGTTGTACTCCCGACCCACGAAGTGTAGCGACGGGTGTTTGATCGATGTCCATTCCGGTCCATTTTTGTTGTATTCCCGATCATGTCTCGGGTTTTATTTAATTGGTCTGTAATTATTCGCCCGACGAGTTGCGGGTTTTATTTTCACCGTCCTTAGGGTAGTTTTACTTTACCTGCCCTCTCTTCACATCTTTGTTTGCTTTGGGTGATTTTGCATTTTTTTTATAATACATCGAAAATCTAAAAAAAATTCATAAAAAGAAAAAAAAATTGCACCTTTGAACCTCAAGTGAAAATTCATCAAAATTGCCAAGTTGAACATTTTCATGAAATTGGTACCGAAAGGGCGTTAATTGAAAAATTAGCGTAATCAAGTCCCCGAACTCATTAATCTCTGGTTCGTAGGAATAAAGTATTTCTCCCGATGCTTTATTTAGGTGTCTAATCAACCTACCCAAAATGATTAGTGGCGACTCCAAGATAAATCCTTCTTTTGATGAAATTGAACCTAAGTCACGATTTGGTAGAACTCGGGAGAGTTCGAGCTATGCTAGTTAATTCAATTTAATTAACATGGTAATCCATTACCTTTAAAAATTGGGAAACCGATTTTTAGGTCGCGACAGGGATAGCCCAAACCTTCTGTAATATATATGCACGAAGATAGAAGCCATGTGCTGATGAAATTCCAAGTGTTAAGACTTGGGAGCCTACTGTGACCTATAGAGGCGAACACAAAGATAAAAGCTATGTGTTCGACGAAAATCCAGAGGTCGACAATCAAGTGCTAAAGTCTTTAATTGGGGAGAATGGACGTCCGGCATTTACTGATGGTACTAGCATTTCTGAGCACCTACAATTTCGCTCTAGGCTCGTCGTATGCTAGATACAACCCCATCCCCTACGCCAGAAACATCGATTAAACTTGCCTCTCCACCATCGTCATCCTCATCAACTTCAATGGCCATGTCGCCGCCGCCGCCAACCCCGTCATCTACTCCAATGGCCGCATTTCCATCATCATCAGTTGCTGTCCAGCCCTCATTGCCAATCTCCAGCTTGTCAAGTTTGCCATCCGCTCCAGTGGGCGCATCCCCAAATTCCTCAGCTGGCGCCATACCATCGTTGTCAGGGAACTAGTTCGGGCCCTTCGACTTTATCATCTGCTCCAATGGCCACATTACCATCTTTCCCAGGTTCAACATTGCCTCCGCCATCAAGCTCGACATCTGCAATGTCTTTACCAGGGCGAGCTTTGCCTTTCTATCTCTAGCTCACCGACTTCATCAATCTCCACTCCATTCCCTTCCCCGCGGTCTTCCAGCACCCAGCCATCATTTCCAGGATGACAGTACCACCGTCCTCCAACTCGTCAAACCCACTCAGCGCCTTTCCCTCAGCTGCTGGTCAACCATCCACTCCAATATCTTTATCAATCAGCACTTCTGGTTCGAGCTTGCTTACAACTGCCCTTCCCCTCTTGTGCATATGTACAAACAGCTAGCGGGCATGCGGGTTTCTCGCCTGCTTTGATCTACTTCAACACGGACAACACCATTTCCTTTTCCCTCGCTCGATGGCTGCGTCATCTCTAGCCTGTTCATTTCTCTCTTCTTCTTCGCCTTCTTCTCTCGTTCCTCGTTGATCGGCTGTGTTGGCGCCGATTTCCGCTTAATCTGGTCCATCAGCCTCTCCATCAAGTATAACAGTTTTCAACATTCCTTCTTCATCAGTTACACCGACCCCATCCTTCACATCAGTCCGTTATGAAGACAGCTTGACTCAGTTGCAGATCAATGCCCAAGATGAGATTTTCCCACTGCCTCACCCGAGAGTTCTCTCTGATTTCCTTCGAGCTTGGAGGGCCTACACTTGACGTGGTTGGAAGATCATTTTCTCTGGAAGCACTGGACATGAGTTCCAACCGCTTCTATGGTGTAATTTCTGAGGAAGTTCCTCGTCTGAAGAATCTTCAGACTCTCACATTCGATCACAACCGAGAACGTTCTCAAGGCACAGTAACTAGAGATGGCCACGCGCGACCCATACCAGCGACGGATGACACTCAAGGGATTCAGGTGCTCTACGGCGGCAACCCCAACTACAACGGGTCGGCGTTGACGACGTCCCCTTTTGCAAGAGGAAGAGACCATGAGCTGAGTCTCCATTGGCAGTAATTGCTAAACAGGAATTGCCGCGTGAGTCGATATATGGTCGTCACAAAACAAATTTGAGGTAAGATGATGCATAATAGATATGTCAACACCGTATAGACTTGCGCATTATTTGGGTAATTATTTGTGCCTGCATAATAGACTGATTCTGCTGTGTATGTTTTGCCAGCCATATTTTTATTTATTCCTAGACATGTTTGCTGGAATAGGAAATGCAACCATCATATGTATCCATTTTAGCTTTACACATCTGGAACAGTAAGTAAAATAATAATAATAATAATAATAATAATAATAATAATAATAAATTCAAGAAAAAAAATCGAAAATAATAAATAAATAAATAAGTAAATGAAAGATTAAAAAAAAATTCAGAAAATGCAGAAAATGTCAAAAACAAATATAGAGGAAAATTCTAGAAGAAACACAAATGTCCTAAAAATAGAAGAAATTCTTAAAAAGTCTTAAAAAATTCAGAAAAATCTCAGAAATCAGGAAACGGGCCATTCCGACTGGCCAATCCTATTTTTGATGAATTTCCTTCCCCATTTTTCCAAAATGACGATTTTGCCCCTTACGGGCAAATCGTCTCTAAAAATTCAGAAAAATTCTTAAAAACCTCAAAAATCAGGAAACGAGCCGTTCCGACTGGCCAATCCTATTTTTGATGAATTTCCTTCCCCATTTTTTTTAAAATGACGATTTTGCCCCTTATGGGCAAATCGTCTCCAAAATTTCTGAAAAATTTCGAAAAATTCCAGAAATTAGAAAACGGGCCATTTCGACTAGTCAACCCTATTTTTGGATGATTCCCCTTTCTAATCTTTTCAAAATGACGATTTTACCCATTAAGGGTAAATTGTCTCAGAAAATTTTGAAAAATTCTCAAAAATTGTGAAAAATAAGGAATGACCACATTCAACTGGTTTGACCTATTTTCACTTCCTGATCCTTAAAAAATGACTATTTTACCCTTCTGACCGGTTTGATCCAAACCTTATCATCCCAAATGGTTTTTCATGAAATTGGTATCGAAAGAGCGTTAGAGTAATCTAACGTAACCAAGTCCCTGAACTCATAATCTCTGATTCGCAGGAATAAAGTATTTCTCCCGATACTTTATTTGGGTGTCTAATCAGCCTACAATAAAATGATTAGTGGCGACTCCAAATCCAAAAATCATTTAAACAAAAAATCAATATCGCGATTCGGTAGGGCTTGGAAGGGCTCGCGTTAGGTTAGTTAAACTAATTAACCTAATAATCCGTTCGCCCGATTAAATTATTTTTAGGGTCGCGACAGGCTCGACAGAATAGGGTTCATTTACCCTTGTCCTCTTCGAAAAATGTCAGCCATAGGGGCTAGGGTTTAGGGTTTGAAAGGAAAGACAAGACAGGTGCCAAGGGTAGAGCCCACGGTGAGAGATAATAGGCGAGTTCAGATAGTGGGGACAGGGAAGGGATTTAGGAAAACCCAGGGCTAGGATTTGGGGTAGCTATCTCCATGGGATAGAGAGGGGAGCTCTTCAGAGGAAGAGACGAAAAATTCGAATGGCCTTGTTTGAGAGTCACTTGAATGAGTAAAAAAATTCACTGGTTCCTGCGTTGACTCACCTATAATTTACCTTCCTCTGCACAAAAGATCAATGAATGAAAGGACGGATGGTGAGCACATGCTTTCTAGGTGAAAGGCACATCTTCCTGAAAGATTTTCCCAATAAAAAATGTTTAATGGACGAGTCTTCATAGGCGGCAGGCTATTGATTAATCCAATACTGAAAGTTGTTGACTTGGTATAGCGAGATGCCCATCGGAAATAGCCAAGCAAAGTCGGCATCTTAAACGGCAAGCTTCGCATCTAGGATTCCGAACTTCTTCTGTCTACCCCTAACCCTTGTTGGGTAAACAAGGAAACTGACTATGGATCAACGAGGTAAACAGCTCTTTCTAATGAAAAATGGCTATCTTTTTATCTCTAGATGCGTGCACTTTCCTAATTGGACATCAACCACGCCTTTAGTTAGGGGATTACAAGCTCAAGGTATGGCTCACATGTAAAATTTAACCGAAATCGGAATGTCGTGAGACAGTCTTGCAATTGATGCATATTTGCCCAATGCGTTCCAACCGTTTGATCGTGCAGGTTTCATGTGAGATTTATTAGTATCAAGGGCTTGGATGCTTTGAAATCACATGCACCGAAATCATCTAGGAATTCTTTCCGTATTTGCTCCAACCATGCCTTTGATCGATGGTTCCATGTACATGTGCCAATTTGAAAGAATGTGCTATTACCTCATACTTGTCTCTTCTCATTAAGCGCTATTATTGATGTTCATAAAAATAATTCGTAAGTTTACTATAGGTACGCATCATATAATAATGGAAACAGTAACCCTAGCCGCCATTTCTATGTCTGGTTTAATTGTAAGTTTTACTGGGTACGCCTTATGTAACAATGGAAATAGAAACCCTAGTCGCCATTTCTATATTTTGTTTACTTGTAAGTTTTACTGGGTATGTCTCATGTAATAATGGAAATGGGGAATCCTCTCAACAATTAAGAGATCCATTCAAAGAACACGGGGACTTGATTGAAGTAATGGAATAACAACCATAGTTAAATTTCAAATTCGTTAAATAAAAAGTTTCCCTTGTAGAATATAAATGCATAAACAGATGAAAGGGGCAAACTCTCTCTCTCTCTCTCTCTTTCTAAGCGGTGGGACGGAGCAATGGACGGCTATGCAAGCATCTTCCAAGTCAATAATGCACATCATACACTCTTTCCGTCGCCTTCAATGCACAGCCAAACAGTAGCGTGGTTTTGTGTTACTCGGAATCTAATGCGTAGTCCAAGGCTCACCGGCAATAAAAACACTACACTACCTCATATGAGCGTCTTCCCTTCTCTCTGTCTCTCTCTGTGTGCGTGACTTCGGGCGCATTGCAGTGTGCCTTCCTCCTTGCTTAAGAAATCGGGTAGATGTGCATCTCTCTCCGTTACTACCAAGTTGGTGGAGCCCCATGATTTCTTCTGCTTTTATCCATTTTCGGCTCACGATTTTTATTTATTTATTTGTTCTCTGCCGATGATTCTATGGATGTGATTGGAGCAGGAAAATTATAAAAAAAAAAAAATTTCTAAACCTTTTACGCTTTTATTAATTCAGTCCTAAAATTTTTAAGTGTGCCGTCAACCTCTAAACCCAAAATAAAAATGAAAAAATTGGAATTTTTTTTGCAAGTTTGTTAAAATTTTATTAAAAATGATTCATGTCAGCTCTGGCGGTGTCACATAGAATAATCAGTGTCCACATCATAGATTTTTGGCCAATAGGACTAAATCGACAAAAGGTAGAAAATTTTAGGACTGAATCAGTAAATTTAAAAGGTTTAGGACTAAATTAATAAAATGTGAAAGGTTTATAATATATATATATTTTTGATAATTTTGCTGATTGGAGCTGGAAGATGAAATTGGACTTGGGACATAAAAAATCAAGCAATGCAACCCAGTGCACCAGAAAAAGATGTTTTTTTTTTTTGGGTCGGAGCCGGAAAAGATATTTCATTCCTTAACAAAAAACACATATTTGATTTTGTATTTCGAACGGCAGAAATCATTTTCCAACTTATTATTGAGTTTTTGCCAAACATAGGAAAACATGACCATTTTCCTAAAAAGTGACTTGTCAGAAATATTTTCGATTGCTGTCATTTTTCCTCTCAAAGAAACAGAAATGTCTCAGTTTTTCTCTACCAAGGACTTGCAGGCATTGTGAGACCACTAGTCTATAGGAACTCCGATTCAGAATAAAACACCAATACACAAGTTCTCGCGAAAGCGCAACGACGTCCTTAGTGAGTTTTCCATCGGCTAAGAAGCTCTTTTTGGCAACATTCATTTGGTGTGTCAAAATAAAAATAAGGGTTAATACCATGAGAAATCTCATACTAATACACATGTGACAAATTTACCTCAAATTATTTTTTTACCACGAAAAAATCTTAAATTGGTACGCTTGTGATATATTTACCCAAAACCATTTTTTTAACCATAAAAAATCTTGAACTGGTACATTTGTGACAAATTTACTATAAATGATTTTTTTTTGCCATGAAAAACTATAAATTGATACACCTATGACAAATTTACTCTCCGTTAAATTTGGTTAATGCCATAAAAAATCCCAAATTTAGTATAACCGTCAACTATCATGTATCATTCAACTTGGCAATTTGATTGTTAAATTTAACGAAAAGTGGTTGAGGGTAAATTTATCACAAATATCCCAGTTTGAGGTAAATTTATCACAAGTGTATCAAGTTAGAGTTTTTTGTGATAGTATAAATAGATTTTGGTAAATTTGTCACCGCTATATTAATTTAGGATTTTTCGTGATATTAACCCTGAAAATAAAGTGCCAATGTTCTGGTTATTATTTCAAGTTTAGCTCGACGTCCAAAATTGCGTTTGAACAAGTGTAGCTATTTAAAGGATTTAAAACTAGCCTCCATGACTCTGTCATTATGATTCAATCACCTTATGTGAGTCAAGGATCCGTTTGTTTTCAACTTCATCTTCTGATAGAGTGTGAAACCATAAGGTGACAGCAATTCAGGGAGTGACATATTGATAAAATATGAAGTCAATAATGCTATTTGAGAAGAAAAGGATGAATGTGGACTTACAACATATAGTTAAGCTTAGAAAAAGTAACTGTAAAAACCTTCTTCACGACTGTTGTCATGAAGTCGCCTTCCAGCCTGATGTTTCGGGAGTTAAAAAAACACATAATTTAGAAAAGTGGATTGAAAAACCACCCTTTAGTGCTCCGACTTCACTGAGTGGCCGTCCACTTGCTAATGGCTCCGTCGTTGTATCGCCGCTTGTTTTCGTGCTCGAGGAAGGCCTGTCCATACCTGCCGGCTTGGTACCAAACCTCAGAAGGCTCCACGTCATAGAAATTGGGCATGATCTTCTGTCCCTTACATGGTTTTTCTTGCTCTCTAGCATCAGATCAACTCCTTGAGATTCCATTCCCTAAAGGGATAACATTTTGAGAAGATGGGTATGGAAATACTCTACTGCTTGGAGAAGCTCCCGGCCAATCTCTTCCCCGATGCACATCTCTTCATCATCTCTATAAGCACGGATTCCTGCATAGATGAGGCTGATATAAAGGAAGTCGGTAATACCTGCTCGATTATCTGATCCTCTAAAGCTCAAGAGCACCTTGTAATCAAAAGTCCTGATGAAACCATCATTTCCTGAATTTTTTTCAAGTGTATATGCATGTAGCCAGGTCTACTGTTCCATTTTCACAGCTGCTTCATTTTAAGTAGCGCCATCTTCAGTGATGCCTCCTCAGAGTCTTCTCTTGGCCATGAGAAGAGCAGCAGAAAATCACCAGATATGACCGATTAGAAGCTAGTTTGCTAGACGGTAATACTGTTTGAATAGAATATTGCAGCGTAATTTGACTGTGACAAAGCCAACGATGCTCAATATAAACTCTCCATTCTTTTCCAGTGTACAGCCAAACAGCAGCGGTAGTGTAGTGTTTTTTAGCATCTAATGCATAATGCGAGGTTCAGCAAAAGGCTATATGAAGTATTTGTTGGAGTTGGCGAATACTTCGGGAATCCTTATTTCTCACACCGGGTACGCCCACGTGAGCTTAGGGAAACTGAAGTGTTATCCAACAACATGTGATCCCTGCGTGCGGAATGCAGGGGTTCGGGGGCAGCGCCCCCGACACGGGTGCCCCGCTGCCCGGTTAGCGGGCGGGGGTTCGAGGGCAGCGCCTCCCGACGGGGGTTCCGCTGTCCGGTCAGCGGACGGCTGCCCCGCTCGCCGGTGAGCGGGCGGGGGCTCGGGGCAACGCTCCCGAAATTTCAACGGGTTTGGGTTTTTATTTAAGCTGGCCCGTATAGTGCGATATTAAGAAATTTATTATAAGTTTAGGTTTTAAGCCCGTTTTGGGGATATATATATATTTTTCTCGTTTCTGATAATTGTAACGAGTTGAGCGGCTGTAAACCAAAAACGTAGTGAAATCTCTTTGCAGGACGTAGCCCTAATTTTGGGGTGAACCTGGGTAATCTCTTGTGCATCGTTCTTCTTCTTCTTTATCGTGATTGTTTCTGATACTCTGTCGCGAACAAAAACCCATCAATTGGTATCAGAGCCTTGTGTTCGAGGGATTAGGGTTTATTTGAGATGTCAGGAGGGTCGCGAATTGAGATAGAAAAGTTCGATGGGAAGCGGTTCGATCTGTGGAAGATGAAGATGGAAGATCTCCTTTGTGATCGAGATCTTTGGTCGGCAATCGAAAGGGAAAGGCCTGTTGCTGCGATGCCTGGTATCGTGATAGGCAAGGAACCGGGCAAGGAAACGGATTCAACATCCAAACAGGTAGATCCAAAGGAGATTGACGATTGGGATCGGATCGATCGGAAAGCAAAGGGCTTGATCCGGCTTTGTCTTGCGGACAACATTCTGACGAATGTGATGAGCGAACCAACAGCCAGGGATTTATGGCAGAAATTGGAGTCGCTATACCAAAGTAAGTCGCTCATGAATAAATTATTCTTAAGGAAAAAGTTGTATAATCTTCGAATGCACGAGGGCGACTCGTTTTCTGCACACTTGCATGATTTTAATACGTTGATAAGTCAACTCGTATCGATCGGTGTTAAGTTTGAAGATGATGATAAGGCGATAACACTGCTCTGTTCACTGCCGGACTCGTGGGATAACCTGATTGTGGTAATTGGCAGTGGGGACAAGGAATTGTCATATGAGACTGTGTGTGCTGCCCTGTTATCAGAGGAGACACGAAGAAAAGGATCGGGAAGTTCTAGTAAAGAGGATTTAGCGGCTAGGGGTAGGCCAGCAGAGAAGACTCTATATCGAAAGGGGTCTAGATCCAAATCTCGTGGGCGATCGAAGAGTAAGGATAGGAGGGTACAGTGTTGGAGATGTGAAGAGTGGGGGCATGTGAAGCGGGATTGTAAAAACAAGCCCGTCCCTAAAAGGGAAGCGGAATCATCCTCGGGGAAGAAGGAAGTCGAGACAGGAGATATGTATGTGGCTGCTGTATGTATGGCGCAGTCAGACAAGAATATCTGGTATATCGACACCGATGCTTCATACCATATGACGCCTCATAGACACTGGTTCTGTGAATATGAGCAATTTAATGGTGGAGATGTCATGCTCGGAGATGATACTGCAGTTCAGATTGTCAGGCGTAGCAGGGTGAAACTGAGGATGAGCAATGGCACAGTGAAGACTCTTCTAGATGTAATGCATATGCCCTTGATGAGTAGAAATCTGTTATCCGTTGGTACGATGGCTGATTCAGGAATTACTTTCTCTTGTAATAAGAATTCGTGCAAGATGACTCGAGGTTCTATTGTGAATTGCACGAGGAGTTCGTTATGGGACGTTATACAAGTTGCTCGGGGAAACGATGACTACTAGTGGCGGATTCGTCTCTGAAAAGGCAAAGGAAGATGGACATGATACGTCCATGTTATGGCATCAGAGGTTAGGGCATATCGGGGAAAAGGGACTATCTACCTTAGCTTCAAGTCAAATGGTAGAAGGAGTACCAGATTGCTCTATGGGTTTCGGGTTCTGTGAACACTGTCTTCATGGAAAACAGAACCGAGTTAGTTTCCAACACACCGGTACGAGAGCAATAGAGGTTCTGGAGCTGATTCACAGTGATGTCTTCGGACCTACTCCGACGCCATCTATTGGAGGATCCAGGTACTATGTATCGTTCATAGATGATTTCTCGAGATATAGTTGGATTTATTTTATTAAAAGTAAATCGGATGTATTTGTAAAATTTCGAGAATTTAAGGCTTTGGTTGAAAACCAATTGGGCAGGAAAATCAAGACACTTCGTACAGATAACGGAGGTGAATTCTGTTCAGATAAGTTCGAGCAATTCTGTGTGGATAACGATATCGCGAGACAGAAGACGACTCCATATACGCCTCAGTAGAATGGGGTGGCCGAAAGATTAAACCGGTCGCTCCTAGAAAGGGCGAGATGTATGCTGAGTTGGGCAGGTTTAGAACCTGAATTCTGGGCAGAAGTTGTAGCCACGGCCTGTTACTTGAAGAACCGATCACCGACCTCATCAGTGAAGAACCGAATTCCATATGAGGCAGTGTTTGGGAAAAAGCCGAATTTGTCACATGTTCGGGTATTCGGATGCGACGCATATGTTTACGTGCCCAAGGAGAAGAGGGGTAAGCTTGACAGTAAGTCTGAAAAGAACATATTTGTTGGATATAAGGAAGGGGTTAAAGGTTATAAGCTGTGGAATCCAGAGTCAAAGACCATCGTATATAGCAGGGATGTTGTCTTTCGTGAAACGCAGTCCCAGAAAGATATACAGGAAGATGAACAGCCCAAGAAAGTGGTAATGTTTGAAGAAAGCCCGATTGCTAAATCTGTGGAGGTGGTTCCACAAAGCACACCAATGGATTCTGATTCTGATCCGGAGCAAGAGGACTTGGTTAATGAAGTTGAGGATGCAGATTCAGATGAGGACCCGGACACAGATAGCATGCCTGCTCTCAGGAGATCAACTCGGGAAAGAAAGGTACCACTTCGATACTCACTTAGTGCATTGAGTACATTTCATGCTTTGAGTATTACTGGAGATGATCCTAGTTCTGTAAAAGAGGCGAGATCCATGGATGATGCGAATCAGTGGGAGCTCGCAATGACAGAAGAGATGCAGTCGCTTGATCAAAACGACACATGGAGCTTGTGTAAATTGCCTAAGGATAGAAAGGCAATTGAATGTAAATGGGTGTTCAAGCGAAAATTGAAACCAGATGGGACTGTAGAGAAGTACAAGGCTAGGCTCGTAGCCAAAGGGTATTCTCAGGTCGAAGGGGTTGACTACGACGAGATATTTTCACCTGTAGTGAAATTAACCTCAATACGATTTGTTCTGTCTGTAGCAGCTGCATATGATCTTGAGGTGGAACAGATGGATGTAAAGACGGCTTTCCTTCATGGGGACTTGGAGGAGGAGATTTATATGAGGCAACCAGAAGGCTTTGAAACAAAAGAAAAAGAAACTCTGGTATGTAAGTTAAAAAAATCTTTATATGGGCTGAAGCAGTCACCGAGGATGTGGTATCAGAAATTTGACACATATATGCTCCAGCTTGATTTTGTGCGGTCAAATTCTAATCACTGTGTTTATGTGAAAAGAGCGGGCGATCAGTTTGTTATTCTTACATTATACGTTGACGATATGCTGTTATTTGGGAATAACATGAAAATGGTGAAATCTGTGAAGAATTTGTTGGCCAAGAAGTTTGATATGAAAGACTTGGGGCTTGCAAATTTTATTTTGGGCTTGCAGATTACAAGGGACCGTGAGAAACGGAAGCTATGGCTAGGACATGAGAAATACATAAAAGAGATATTGAGAAAATTCAACATGATGGACTGCAAGCCTGTGGGTACCCCTATGTCTTCAGGGACCAAGTTATCTGCGGAACAGTGTCCTAAAACAGATGAGGAGGTTGAGGAGATGGCCCAAGTTCCATACGCAAGTGCAGTGGGTAGCTTGATGTATGCTATGGTGTGCACGCGTCCAGATATAGCCCATGCAGTGAGAGTCCTGAGTCGATATATGTCCAACCCGGGTAAAGAACATTGGAACGTGATCAAGAGAGTTTTCAGGTATCTTTGTGGAACTTATAACCTCTCTTTATGTTTTAAAGGTACAGGGAATGGAAACATGCTTGATATCGTAGGCCACGTAGATGCTGATTGGGGTGGAGATATTGATAGTAGACGGTCCACTAGCGGGTATGTTTTCACATTATTTGGTGCTGCTTTGAGTTGGATGAGTAGGAGGCAAAGCGTGGTAGCGCTCTCTTCTACTGAGGCTGAGTACATGGCTCTTACACATGCTGGAAAAGAGGCCATATGGTTACGACGGTTATGCTTGGAGCTCGGTTTTGAGCAAGGTGCCATAGAGGTGAGATATGATAATCAAGGGGCCATTTGTTTAGCTAAGAATCCTGCATTTTACTCACGCACAAAGCATATTGATATACAATATCATTTCATCCGAGAAAAGGTAGAGAAGAAAGAGGTTCGGCTTGTAAAGGTCGACACAGTAGAGAATAGTTCTGACTTCCTTACTAAAGCAGTCACATGTGTGAAGTTTGACTGGTGCTCTACTGCGATGGGATTGAAGAAGGATGATATTGTCAAGGCTCTCATTTGCGCGAAGTATCCACCAAGTGGGAGAATGTTGGAGTTGGCGAATACTTCGGGATCCCTTGTTTCTCACACCGGGTACGCCCACGTGAGCTTAGGGAAACTGAAGTGTTATCCAACGACATGTGATCCCTGCGTGCGGAATGCGGGGGTTCGGGGGCATCGCTCCCGACACGGGTGCCCCGCTGCCCGGTCAGCGGGCGGGGGTTCGGGGGCAGCGCCTCCCGACGGGGGTTTCGCTGCCCGGTCAGCGGACGGCTGCCCCGCTCGCCGGTGAGCGGGCGGGAGCTCGGAGGTAGCGCCCCCGAAACCTCAACGGGTTTGAGCTTTTATTTAAGCTGGCCCGTATAGTGCGATATTAAGAGATTTATTATAAGTTTAGGTTTTAGGCCCGTTTTGGGGATATATATATATTTTTCTCGTTTCTGATAATTGTAACGAGTTGAGCGGCTGTAAACCAAAAAACGTAGTGAAATCTCTTTGCAGGACGTAGCCCTAATCTTGGGGTGAACCTGGGTAATCTCTTGTGCATCGTTCTTCTTCTTCTTTATCGTGATTGTTTCTGATACTCTGTCGCGAACAAAAACCCATCGGTATTCATATTTATGTACGACGCTCACTTTGGTACTAATATTTTTCGCTGGCTCACTTAAGTGTCAAATCAGAGAAAAATGATCACTTAAATGTCAAGTCTGGCCAAATAGTCCACATGGTATTTTTTATTAATTTTTTTTATATTACGTTGATTTTTTTTTTAAAAAAAAGGCAGTACAATCGGCAATTTTTTTAAATAATAAGTCCATGTGGCTAATTTTTTTTAAAAGAAAATTCAGTTGAATAAATAAAAAAAGCTTAAAAACTAAAAAGAAGAAGAAGAGAAAAAGCAGAAGTTGCAGTGGCGAAGGCTTGCGCAGCCCTCGCTGCGGCCGCCCTACCATCGCTGGCTGGCCGGCAAGGGTTGCCGAGCCCCGGCTAGTGGCCAGCGACCCCCGCCGATGGCTGGTGAAGTCGAGCCTCGCGGTGGCTGGGCGAGCTAATCATGGCTGCCCGCTTGTCTATTCCCACGTCCCGCACTTCCGACTTCTCGGATTGTAAGCTCTGGGATGGAGGAGATTGACAACTGGAAGGCCTGGTTTTCGGAGACAAGCAGGGGCTACGCTCAGGGCTCATCCGAATCGCCATGCCCCTTCGTGAGACGGCGGTGAGAAACCCCATGTCCGTTATCCTCGGCACAATCGAATTTCTCATCTGCAGATCGTTAAACCATTAAGGTTCCAAGCTGAGATTATCCAAATTTCAAGCTGAAGCAGACGTCCATCTAATTCAACGTTTGATTCCAACACCTACTCAGTTTTAGCTCAGGGGTTTTACATTGTCAGGCACCTCAAAAATAAAGATGTCCACACTGAATGATTCTTAAAGAAGTATTAGCAATAGGCTCCAAGCTCATAGACTCCGATTAAGAAAAAGAAATGGCTCCTCTCATATCTGAGCACGAAAATTTGGTTCTTTCTGACGTTTGTTCTGGAGATGTGGCCCTCCACTTTCTAACAAATTAACAACCTCAATTTTCTCTGCCAAGATTGCAGACATGTAAGAATAAACTACCTTTGTAATGGCGATTGGACTGATCTTAACTCGTATGTATTTATTATATATGTTATGCCAAATGTTCTATGGATACAAGTTATTTAATGTTTCAAGCTCTTATTTTTTCATTCTGGGCCGCGACAGTCATTTGTTTTTATCTCTATCCTTCTACCCATAATAGCTATTTGTATTTACTCAGATTTCGTTCTCTCACTATCTGATGACGAGGTGCACGGCTGTTCATTTGATGTGTTAAAACAAAAATGAAGTGCCAATACTCTGTCATTATCTCAAGTTTAGCTCCACGTTTAAATCCCATTTGCACAAGTGTAATTTTTTCGGTACTTCAAATCTAGCCTCCATGACTCTATGATTATGATTTGATCACCTTATGTGATTCAAGGATCCTTTTATTTTCGACTTCTTCTTCTGATAGCGTGTAGAACCGCAAGGTGATTAGCAATTCGAGGAGTGGTATATAGGAACCAGTGATCATCTCTCCAACCCCAATGCACACTAGTAAATCCTATGAATTACAACCGAGGCTCCAACCCCTTGAATCTGTTCTCTGTTCGACAGTTCTTGGCATCGAGAATGGAACTACATCACTGCAATTTTAAGTAACTAAGGCATAAAAGTCTGCGATCCCGCTTCTTCGATTCAGTTGCTCTTGGCTACTTCGCCAGTTGCTAAACGAGCCGCAGCTTCCTGCACAGGAACATCGTTCCGTCATTTTTCTAAATAGTTATCCATCTCAATCAGAAAACCAGCTCAAACTTTCAAGTCTGAGATGTTTGTACTTCTTGGTCTTCACGTCAATGTTTAAATGCATAGTAAAAAGGAATGTATCGAAATCAAGGGAAAAGAACGGGCTGTGTAGATTAGCATTAACATGATCTGCGTCAAGACATATGCCTACGAACCTGCACGCGTGATCTTATGATCCTGAATACATGTCTCTATTATTAGGACTCAGCAGTTAAATTCTCAGCAGAAGGTTCATTCGAGTACCTCAACAGGAGCTGAGTCATTTTCCTTCTCCCTTGATTCCTCTGCCTTTGCCAGTCCAGTTGCATTCATCTCTTCCACCACCACTTCACCGTGCTCGCCTTCCTTGACCGGTTCATGCCGGGGAGAGTTGTACTCGGAGGAGAGCCCCTCGGACGAGATCCCTTCCAGTGCTTCCTCATCGGAGAAGTAATGAACTGGCGAGTCGCGGGACATGAATCTCCCTGGTTCTTCCTCTTCCTCTTCTGCTACTGGTTCTGTCTTTGGCTCTAGCTCCTGCTCCGGCTCAATCTCCTCTTCTTCCTCCACACACTTCTCTTCCTGTCCATCTTCACCTTCAACCTTCGTTTCTTCTTCTTTCTTCTCTTCTTCTTGTTCGGGCTCAGGATGTTCAGTTATGTCCTTGACATTAGCTGCAGTTCCCGTATCCTGGCTCACCGCACTATTGATTTCTTGCTGCACAAGTAATGCCGTGTCATTCCCCATTGCTTCCATCCGAGGAGCATTTTGTTCCACTTGTTTGCTCTTCGGAGGATTCACGTTCGAACTCCTGCTTTTGGTAATGGTATTCTCGGTGGCAACAGCATGCTTCGACTTCCGGCAACCCATGTTCGTCAAAAACGAAGAATGTCAATCGAAAGGAATTAGATTGGAGGATTGATTCTCTCTCCCTTTATGCGTTTCGGCTTTTGTCTTCTGTCTGTTGGAGTTTTGATTTGCTTAAGCGGCTTGTTACCTTGGTTGACGAAAGGAAGGAGTTTTTTCTGTTGTGGATTGAGGGTGGAGAGGAGACGGTTGCAGCTTAAGCTCGAGGGGGCAGTATTCTCCCTTGAATCCAGAAAACGACAGTTCGTTTCTTATGTTTCCTCAAACCAACCTTATTGCGGGCAGTTCTATGAGAGACTTACTTTACAATGAACGTTCGCATACATACACATCAGCAAAATCCAATATCGAAAAGACTAAATTGTCCCTTATCGAGAACTTATTTTGGTCTCTTGCCCCACGTTTGAGCGATTTAATTTTCAGTTGGTTTTTAGTGCCTTTGATGGGTGTAAGAATTTTAGGACCTGGTGATAGAGAATTTTTTTTTCAGAGAAAATGACATTTTTCAATAAGCAAGAACAAGAGGCTAACTGATGCGGAATTTAAATTTTTCTCAATTTGCCACAATTTTTTTGGGTTTATATCATGAAAAATCCTGAATTTGTACATGTATGATAAATTTACTTCAAACTAATTTTTTTACCACAAAAAATGCTAAACTAGTGCACGTATGATAAATTTATCCTTAACTATTTTTTTACTATAATAAACTTTAAATTGGTACACCTGTGATAAATTTACCTCGAATAAGTATATATGTGACAAATTTACTACAAACTGCTTTTTTACCACCAAATATCTCAACATGATACGCTCGTGACAAACTTACCATTCATTAGTTTTTACAAAAAATCTCGAACCGATTCACCTATAACAAATAGAGGTTAAAATTTCTAAGTTAGTATATTCATCAACTACCATGTGCCATCTAGTTCAGCAATTTTATGGTAAAATTTAATGAAAATTGATGGAGGATAAATTTATCACTGTTATACTGGTTTAAGATTTTTTGTGATAAAAAATTAATTTATGGTAAATTTATCACACGCGTAACAATTTAGGATCTTTTATGGTAAAAAAAAAACTTTGGTTAAATGTGTCATAGATGTACCAATTTTGGGTTTTTTGTGATTAAAAAAGTAGTTTGGAGTAAGTTTGTCAAGTATATACCAGTTTGAGATTTTTCGTGGTATTATTATTATTATTATTATTTGCTAAATAAGAAGCATCTGTAAAAATTTATGCTCTCTACGTATAGTTTCACTATTTCCTTCCATTTATGGTGGTCATCTGCAAAAGTTCTTTCATTGTTCCGCACCGTAAGTGGCTATGGACGCCGCCACAGGAGAACATTACGGCATTTCTTCTTCCTCCTCGTAAAACCCTGAACAGCCAAAAACCTCCCCCCGCAACAAACGGGACCTTCGGGGCTCGAAAACTCGTCGACTCGCGATTCGATCGCGCCGAAGCTATGCACGCCGCCTCGAGAGCTCGCAGGCTCTGCCGCATTCTCAAGCCTCCGGTTCATCTCAGCTCGGCTGGATTCATCTCTCCGAATGACCACCGACTCGTGGCATGTGCTCAGATTTGCGCGCAGGCGTGTCGAAATCACAGCTCCTCCTTCTCCTCTGCTGCTCAATCCCTCGGTTTCGCAGGTAGGGTGCTTCTCGTCCGTCAGATTTTTGTTTATTGTGGATTTATCGTTTGATAGTTGATGAAGAAGTCTGAGTTACTCGTTCGAGTGCTTCATGTTCTCAAATGCCGGTTCTGGGTTGAATTAGTTTGTTTACTTGTTGATGCAAAACGGAGCTGCATTTCTCTTGGTAGTGATAGGTTTGGATGTGATTTCGTTGAAATTCACAGGGTCCGTTCATGGCATTAGATTGCCTGCAGCCCCTTTTTCAATAATTTCGAGTTCACCATATTCGTCCGAAGCAAGTGCTGAAAAGGAGGAACCCACAGGTTATTCCTTCTTTTTCCTTTTTTTTTTCATCTAAAGTGTGTCTTGACAGATCATGTAGTTCTTTCTCTGATATCTGGTTCTTGTTATATTATGCAGAGACCGTGAAGGAGATGCATGATAAGATTCTTGATTCCATTAATGCTAAAAGAACAATGGCTCCAAATGCATGGATGTGGTCGATGGTTGAGAATTGCAAAAACAGCGAGGATATTAAGCTTCTCTTTGATGTCTTGCAGAACCTACGCAGATTTGTCCGTTGACTTCTTGCTCTACTTGAGAAGTAAAGTTTTAATTGTTTAACAGTTGATAATGAAACTTTCTTTTTTTCATTGAAGAGATTGTCCAATCTTCGAATTCATGAGAATTTTAACTGCAACCTTTGTCGGGAAGTCACAAAAGCATGTGTGCGAGCAAGGGCTCTTGACTTTGGTAAGCATGATCTACACAAGTTATGTGCCAAGTTCACAAATTTTATATTTTGCTAATATCTGTACCTGGTTTCTCTCGTGCATTTGATTGTTGCTACTTGTTAACCCTATCATTAGCACAATCATTTTATTTTATGTTGTCTGCTCTCAAAAGATCTTTTTACGTCAGGCCTGCCTGTCATGCTTGGAGAACATATTTGGTTGCTTATGAGAACTTTTGACCACTCCACTGGTAGCAAGTTGTGCTCGTGTTTTTTTTTTTTCCCTTGCTGCATCAATTATGTAAACCACAATTTTGTCCTACACAGATGCAACACGTCCATTAAGCACGTGGATGGAAATAACATGACACATATAATATATTCATGAAATAGTTTTTCAAATGTGAAAGTATTGAACCACATTCAATTTAAAGTACATATAACATAGTTAAATGTATAACCGTGTCCTGTGTGAGTGACATGTTAACTTGCTCGGCATGCTTCAATGTGTTTAAATGGTTAAAAGGGTCAGTCATGACATCTTTTTTTTTTTTTTTCTTTTTCAGTGCACAAGCTTGTTAGCTTGTTTATGACTCGGACATTATTAAGCTCAATTCAACTTAATACGTGTCAAACACTTATTCTGTAAATGTGTCTTTCCGCACATTGCTGGCTCTGTAATACTCTGATTGCTTGAATGACACCTCCAGTTCAGGTTATTGAATTCATTGTTGAAGCTTAGCAAAGGGCATTCACTTTGTGCAGACATGCTTTTATAATCTGATAGCTTCAGTAGTTACCAGTTGGAGTCAATTGTAGTAATTAAGTTCCTTATAATTTTCAGGCAAAATAAATCAAATCAAACTGCAGTTCCATAGTGTTGCTCATGTCAGGAGATTGCAGCAATTAATTGTCACTGGAAGTACATGTTATAATTGGAATCTATATCTGTAAATCCTATTTAGGCTAGGAATTTGAATTGCATGGTGCACTTAGTCCATGATGACAGAAAATAAGGGTTGACAAAATTGTAGGCAAGAAGGCCTTGTGGAAGCATAATGTCTATGGATTGACCCCTACAGTTGGCTGTGCAAACCATGTATTGGTAAAGTGTATCTATATAAAATGATTCTTTTTTCCGTTTTTTTTATTTACACATTTCTTCTGCTAATTTGGGGTATCGAAATGCAGCAATATTCTAAAGAGCACAAAGATGCTACCCTCATGCAGGAAGTTATGAGGCTTTTGAAGAAGAATAACTTGCCATTGCAACCCAGCACGGCTGATATTGTTTTCAGGTTCACTTCTGTGCTGTTTATCCCGAGAAGGATGTTATTTTCATGTAGTAAGCCATTAAAGCACTTAAATGTTGTGTGAAATATACTACATAGTTATCAAGCAATTTATCCAGTTTATAAGTGTTTTTGATATATGATTAAAATCAACTTGTTTTTATTTTAATCATTTTGTCTGCATTGCTACCCTCAATCTAATAGTTTTTTTTTTTTGGTAAAGCCCTCAATCTAATAGTTTACTCATGTTATTTGACATCTTTTTTTCTGTGGAAAAATTTTGCAGCATTTGTTATGATACAGACAATTGGGGGTTGCTCACAAAGTATTCAAAGAGATTTATCAAGGATGGAGTGAAATTGCATAGAGCTGCATTTGACATCTGGATGGAATTTGCTGCAAAAGTAGGTGAGATACACTCGCTCTGAATCCCTTTGCTGCTCTCACACCCTTGTCCCTCAGCAATTTTTGTTTTCCATTTCTTCCCACAAATAGTTTTTTCATCCAGGTCCAAGCCACTACAATGACTTCTTTCCCTCCCTAAACAAATAGGCAAAAGGTAGAAATAAAAAGAATTTTGCTACACTGTGTTTCTCAACGGCTTTGTTTCTTTATTTGTTCTGAGATTATGCCTCTTTATCCTTTTTGGTGGTTTGATGGAAATTACCCTTTTTAGGAGACGTTGAATCTCTATGGAAAATTGAGAAGTTAAGATCTGAGTCCATGAAGCAGCACACCGTGGGCAGTGGGTTCTCATGTGCGAAGGTATTTTGCAAGCACAAACTGTTGAGATCACCAATATGAGACTCTGAAAGCACTAGGTATTCTTGCATTGGAAAATCTGATAATGGGAAAACAGTAATATTGCGTTAGAGATCAGTATAAAGCTCTCGGTAAACCAGGTGAGAGGTCTATTGGCCAAAAAAAGTGAGAGTTAGTGCTTGAATAAACCAAATTTTGGCTCACATTCTAGGACGTGAAGCACCTTTGGGCTTGAAAATATTCATCGTCAACACACAAAGGCGTTGGACCAAAAAACAAAAAACACACATACACACAATGGAGATATGACTAATTTTTTCCCTATTTGGAAGCACCTATTATGGCTTTTAGCACTCTGTTGTGAGATTAAAATTTTACTGAAGGTCATTTACTTGTTTGGTGGTGAACTAAATGGTTTTATATCCAATTTTTTGTGCAGGGATTTCTACTTGAAGGCAACCCTGAGGAGGCTGCTACAGTCATTCAAGTCTTGAATGAGGTGCTTGTCACTTTTCAGAGCAACTGTAGCTATTATTAATATGCTCACCATGTGGCATGATCCATCAGGCTGCTACAATCATTCAAGGACTTGCCATCCTAAATTACCTCAGTCTCTTGAACTAGTCCTTTTTGTCCCAAAAAAATAAAAAAAAAAGACTAGTCCTTACGATTTTTCATATCCTGTCAATGAATAAAGCAATTAGTGGTAGACAGAATTGTTCCACATAATGTGCTATATAAAGTCACTGTGACGGTTGGTCTCCTTGAGGGGGACTGGGTGATTTGTTTCATATTCTGTGCTTGCTGTACTGTTAGGTTAATAGTACACAAGTTAGTTTCAGTGATCCTAAAAGTGAGTTTGAAAGATCATCTGAGACTCCTCCTGAACTGGATAAAGTTGGAAATACACCTATGTAGGCTCTGTTTGTTGAGATGTCGCTTCATAGGTCTCATGTTGTGAATACCTTGGATTGATGCCAGAGTTTACCTGATGCTAAGAGGTCCAGCATTATGGTTGAACTTCAAAAGCTTGTCAGTGAGTGGCCCTTCGAGGTTATCAAACAGAAGAAAGATGATGAACGCAAGGTACTTCCTTTGACTCAGTATCAATATCACTTTGGGTAGAAGTAGAAATATTGCTTGTTTGTAGTTATATATTGCTCTGGTAATGTTTCTCCAATCATTCCTGTTGGTGGATGTATGTAAGCTGCATTTAACTATCTCCAAATTTTTACAATGTCGCTTCTTTTCACTCGTGTAGGCTTTGGCTGCTGCTCTCAAATCTGATATCCCGGCCATGGTTAGTTCCTTATTAAACACGGGCCTGGAGGTGAAAGTTAATATGGAAGAACTAACCACCGAAGGTGCCCTATGTTAAAGTACAATAGAATTGGAGATTGAATGCACTAGCCGCAGATCTGTCTCCTATGTGGACCGTTAAGGTTACCATGTTGGTCTCAGCCAATTTCGCTGCGAAGCAAGACAAGTACGGTGATCCTGTCTCGAGTAACAAGCATCTGAAGTTCTCTTGTGAAGGACCCTGAACCATTAGAAGATCTGCTCCCTCTTGATTTGAATGTTATCATTCTTGTACTTTCAGATAATGATTTCGTTTCTTCTTCCCCCTCCCAAAAAAATAATATCTAAGTTTATTGGAGAGTATAGGTGCATCATCAACAATTGAATTCTGAGAACAATCCTCAGATGACTAGCTTTTGCAGAGAGGATCTTTTGGCACCCGCATTTTAGATGGACCAAATAGCAGTTCAGAGACAATACGATAAGCAAGGTGGTCCTTGCATTTCAATCTGGTTTTGCAGCCTGTCCTATTATATTTCTGACAGAATTTTGCTGTCCAAAATTAAGAGAATGTCTTTAGTCCCGACTCATTTGATGACGGTATGCAGTGACCGTATATGGTGACCGTCATCGCTTCTTGATTTTATCCGATTGATGTGTCCAGTTGTGGTGCCAAAGATACAGAACCTACATGCGTCCCCTGTTGCACAACTGGAACCGTTAGAGATGGCCCTTGGGTACCCACGTGCGTGCATGCAATATGTGTCTATTAGGCGTACACGATGCAGCGAACGCAATCCTAAAAAATTACAATTTGTGCACCAATGACGTGCGAGCGTCAACACACTTCTTATCCGAATCGATTTCTACTGGGTACTTGACCGGCTGATCACGATCGTTATCGCTGTTGCTGTCAAATGACTGTTAGATGGGAGGCTAGTTTTTGTGGTGGAATGTCGCCCAAGTGATAGAATTTGTTTTATTCCTTTTTTTTTTTTATCGCTTTTTGAAAATTATCTGTTTATATTATATGGCTATTAACTAATTATTAATTAATTAAGGGTGGATATGACATTTGTTCAGGCATGAAATATCATGCTCTCAAGTGATTTTTTTTTTGTATCGAAGTTGTCCGGGCCAGCGTCTATACGGATCGCGCACCTCGACTAATCTTTTGGGAGGGCTAGCGCAGCATCCCACCGCCACGACTCTCCGCTTAAATCACCGACACCCAACGAGATTCGACCTCTCGTGAAAGGACCAGAGCGCAAACCAGTTGGGCCACTGATGGGTGGGTATGCTCTCAAGTGATTAATCCCTAGAAATTCGAAGAAAATCATAGGACTTCAAGAAAATCCATTGTCTGGGACGGAAAATGACGAAAAGAAGAAGGAAATATCCCCTCGTCTTTCTTCAACGGTTTTTGATATGTAGTGGACCACTGTCGGACCGTCAAGATAATATCAAGAATCCCGATGGTGTATTTTAAATTACCGTTTTCTTATTGAGTAAGTTATGATTGTTAGTAAATGTCTATGCTACTTAACAAAATTCACCAATAATATCGATATAAAATTATTGCAAACATTCGAATTATCAACCGAATTAAATTCAAATTTACTCGACGTTTTGCTGAGCGATATTTCACCTACTTTACATTCTATCCGTTTTACCGAAGACCCAAATCGAAACCCGCAAGTTAAATACTTAAATCTCAATAGTATGACATTTTTATGAGATTAGAAGTGCAGCGAGAGATTTAGTGGAGTAACTATCGCTGCCTCGCAAAGAATAGGTGGACATAGGTACGTAAGTGGCAACCTAAGCAATCTACTCAATTAATTAATAGCCCTCTAAGCTCGTGTTTCATATTGTGTATTGAATATCAAACAAAAGCCAGCAATCATTGTGAAATGTGATGGCCCTCAATACGTCAATCATTCGTCCTTAAGTTATAGACTTTCATCCCCCAAATTGCTTCAACAATCTCTGCACAAAATTTGTATAAGAAATTTTTTTTTGGGTCGAAATAATTTGGATAAGATCATGAGATGAATAATGATCTTACAAGGCCAATTAAGCACATACATACCAATGACTTCTGCAATCTGAGTTTAAAGACAATAGACTTAAGAGTTCACATTAGAAAAATTCCATAGAGGATATGTCCTCTCGAACCCTCGCGGTTGCTTGAGTGATATAGTAATAGTGGTGATCGCTCGATATCTTAATTTGTAAAAATGAGTAAACAATCGCAACACAAAGGAAAAGCCGGGACACAATAAAAAAGAGCTCCGAATATTATTCTCGATTCAGTATCGAAGCTTGTTCCGTCAGGAGACTAATACTGATATTAATAGCCAAAAAAAAAATATCTAGTGCTTTCCTAATGAAAGATAATTAGAAAACTATTCAATGATGTGAACATCTCTAAACCCATTCGGATAACAGTGAAAGAAAATAAAGTTACTCAAATCTCTAAACCCGATCGAGAATTCTAGAATCCTAGACCAATGATGTGAACATCTCTCGCTCACAATTTCTGCTGGCTGGCTTCTTGATTTTTCACGAATCCAGCTTGACGTAAAACCTGACACCAAACCTTTTTGAGTCTTGTCCGTCGTGCTTCGAGTCGACGGCCGGACCCTGGCAACCAGGAGTTGTCAAACACGGAACCAAAATTAGTAACCTAATCGGAATCGAAATTTCATTTAATTTTTTTATTTGGTTTGGATTTCGATTCTGATTATGTGAAAAATAATCCAATCCGCTCTCGAAACGGTAAATTGACTTGAGCAGGGCAAAAACAAGTAAAAGGAAAATCGAGAAATCGAGTGGAAACCGAGTTTTCGGATTTGTGGATCGTGGTTCGGTTCCAAGCTAATGCATACCCAAACGATTTGATTCCAGATTTCTTGAAAAATCGAATCGGATCAAACCGTTAACACCTCTACTAGCAACTATGCTGGGAATTGCAAAATCCTCTAGATATTGGACTTCTAAAAATTCTCGTCTAAAGTGTTTCTAACCTATAAATGTATTACCTAAATTAACTCCTCCCCACCCGGGCCATCCTATATTAAATACAAAATGGATTCAATAGAAGGAAAAAAAAAAATATAAGCAGTCCTACATAATATCAAGAATCGGGGGCAACTGTCCATAAAGTCCTAATTATATTGCGCGGCCGCCAATTCAGTCCTAGACATTTTAGTTGTGCCAATTTAGTTGTGAACATTTTGACGATTTGCCAGTTTAATCTTGAAACTTTCAATTGTGTCAATTCAGTCTTAAATTTTTGGAAGATTTGCCTACTTAATCCTAAACCTGTTATTTGGATAATGGAAAAGACTAAATTGACAAATTAATAAATTGCCAAAAAGTTTAGAACTACAAAAAAAATTTATTACTAAATTAACATAATTGAAAGTTTTACGACTATATTGGCAGCCGTACAACTGGTTTAGGACTTTTTGGACAATTTTCCTCTCAAAATCAACTTGAACCAGAGTTCACATACATACCGGAATGGGATATCGCGGCAAAAGTTCATCGGGACAACTACACATGTCATCGGTCCCAACAATTATCCCGAATCTACTAACCATATGCAATATATACCATTCTACTTGGTTCATGACAATTTCCTCTAGTCATCATGTGTACCAAATCCGGAATTCGAGCTGGTTTGAAGCTCGAACCAGAGATTTGGAAGCCCAACTCGATCACGAGTAGTTTCCTAAGTGCTCCGTTGAACTTCATTGTGGCTAATCGCGTGCATCCGCAGCTCTCTGTCTCATCAGTCGACCTTCCCGACTCAGTCAGATATTGTAAAAATATGGCGGCAAGCCAAACGGATCAACTGTCAAATATGTTGCCATCCAATTTGGCTGTGCGTGCCTGTAACTCCAAACCCATCAAAATCGTTCCCCGTTTCCCGCCCGTACTCAACCTAAGAAATACATAATTAATCCAACCTAGAGATAATAAGTTGAAGGCCCGGCTCATTCCCACTCGTTCCATATATACTCGACCGAGCAGCTCTTGCTGCCATAACCACACACTCGACCCCAACTTCTGCCGATAGCAACCATGTCGACCGTGGAGAAAGTAGCCGACCCCGAGGCTGCCAAGCCTGCTGCGGAGCAGCCGCCGTCAAAGCAGGAGCCGGCTGCACGTCTGAGGTTGTTCACGGCAGACGTGGCTCTCCGAGGATTGCTGTTTGCTTCCGCGTTGACGGCGGTCGTGGCCATGGTCACTAGTAAGCAAACGGAAGAAGCTTTGGTTCCAGGAGTGCCGGTCCCAGTGCCAGTTGAGGCTAAGTTCAATATTTCTCCTGCTTTCATGTAAGTAGCTAAGTTACAATATCCGAAGTCCTAAAGCTAATTTTGCGTCAATCATACCTCCCTCTGCCTTGCTTGAAGAAGTCAGTTTGTTTTTTCAACTTTTGAAGCTAATTTTGCGATTACCCCTTCGAGTTCGATCATTTCCGCCGTACCCGTGTCAAATAATCTCTTTCAAAATGATATTTAGATCTCTCACTGATCATCACCCATTATTTTTTTTTTATGCGCGCGTGCTTAAATTCGTAGTTCTGTGTCTAGTTTAGTGAAGAAGTGTCGTACATGAGAGAAGGTCTTGAAGAACATCTTTTCGCAATTTCTACAGGAAAACTAGGATATTCTAGGCCAAACGAGTTATCATTAATTGGCCTTGATTTAAGTTCGAACAGCAGTTTATCTACAAAGTTGCATTAGTTTCCGGAAGCAGGACAAAATCATATGCCTGGAAATTGCAGTGAACATGCCGAACAAGCCAAATAATTGAAACTTAACGGTCCAACACATGGGACAAAATCAGAAACTGCTTCAATTACATGTCCAACGATAGGTCTAACGTGGCCTACTAATCTGAGGTGCCTTATTCAGACAAACAACGTGAGTTGCCACGACAATGACTAAGGCAGCAGACATCATGTCAACTTGTATGTATGGGCCATGTTTGGATGTTTATCTTTTGACTTTTAAGTTATATGTCCTCTGAAAGCCTCTTGCTGGATAGAGCACTAGAAGAAAAAAAAAAAAGGAAGACAATTCTAAGTTACCGGCTTCATAAATCTATGGGCGAGAGTGATTTGGTCATTGATTGTCTTACTTTTCTTTCAAAGTAATTGATAAAATCAATTGTACTGTTGCACTCTTAGGCGGTGTAAAACTTGTATATACCGGTTAACACGGGTAAATACATGAACTTCATGTGATTTTTGATATGATTGATTAATTAGTTATGTTCACCACAAAACCAATCAAGAACCAATCTTGCTTGGAAGAAAGTTTAATTCGCCATTACCCTCAATTAATATCCAAGCTTTCCAACAATTCATTTCACTTTTTCTAACAATATTTGATTTTTTTGCAGATACTTTGCAGTGGCGCTCTCAGTAGCTTGCCTCTACGGCATCATCACAGCACTCGCATCCATCTCAGTCATCTTGAAGCCGGAGTTCTCAGCCAGCTTCCTCCTCTTCTTTGTGCTCTGGGATGTGGTAAAGCTCTCAAGCACCAAACTTTACCACTCCTTTTTGAGTAAATCTACAATTTTTTTTATTCCAAGTATCTCCTTTAAGACCATGACCGGTAAAGGAATGGACCGTGCTTTTTCAGCGGCCCGGGAGCACGAACTTCTCACAATTCACGAGCAATCTAGACATTTGTTTGGATTCTACGTAGCTTTCCGACAGGAATGTCGTGGAAAACACATAGTTTCTCGCTGACATTGATCAAAACTGTGTTGGGAATTGCCCAGGTGATGCTGGGAATAGTGGTCTCCGCAATAGGGGCAGCAGGAGGGGTTGCATACATAGCGCTGGAGGGGAACAGCCACGTGGGTTGGGCCAAGGTTTGCAATGTCTATGACAACTTCTGCCTGCGCCTTGGAGCCTCCGTTGTAGTGTCGCTCCTTGCCGTTCTTGCTCTCATCCTCCTCATCACCCTCTCCATCTTCTCTATGCACAAGAAGATCCCAAAATAGAAGAAATTTGTCACACTTTTTGAGTGTGAATTTGGCTTTGGCTATTTAGGATTCCCCTGTGAAAATGTTGTCTATGTTCTGTACCTCAAGTACTGGTAGATAGATAGTAGATGTGTTCATGTCGCTCCTTGTATCATCAGGATTGGTTATCGGGCAAAAGTTTATCGGGACGACTACGTATGTGTCGGTCCCGACAATTTTCCCCGAATCTTCCAACCATATGCAGTATATACAATTCTACTTGGTTCATGACAATTTCCTCTAGTCATCATGTGTACCAAATCCGGAATTCAAGCTGGTTTAAAACTCGAACTAGAGATTTGGAAACCCAACTTGACCCCGAGTAGTTTCCTAAGTGCTCCATTGAACTTAATTGTAGTTAATTGCGTGCATCCGCAGCTCTCTGTCTCATCCTTTGTCCGAGTCGACCCAACTCAGTGAGATATTCACGAGTGTAAAAATAGGGCAGCAAACCAGCGGATCACCTTTGAAATGTGTAGCCATCCGATTTGGCTTTGCGTGCCTCTATCTCCAACCCATCAAAATCATTCCCATTATTCAACCCAAAAATTAATTAATTAATTCAACCAAAGAATAAATTTGAAGAACCGACTCAATCCCACTTCTTCCAGATATAATTCACCAAGCAACTCTTGCTGCCGTAACCACATACTAGAGTCCAACTTGCACCAAGAGCGAACCATGTCGACCGAAGAGAAAGTAGCTGACCCCGAGGCGGTGAAACCGACCGAGGTGCCGCCGCCGCCGAAGGAGGAGGCCCCGCCTCTTGCCGCAGGTCTGAGATTTTTCACTGCGGACGTGACTCTCCGAGGGTTGCTGTTTGCTTCCACGCTGACGGCGCTCGTGGTCATGGTCACTAGCAAACAAACGGAAGAAGCTTCTCCTCCAGGAGTACCGTTTCCAGTTGAGGCTAAGTTCAATAACTCTCCTGCTTTCATGTAAGTAGCTAAGTTACAATATTCAAAGACCTAAAGCTAATTTTGCGTCAATCATACCTCCGTCTCGCTTTCAGAAGTTAGTTTCTTTCTTTAACTTTTAAAGCTAATTTTGCAATTACCCATCGAGTTCGATCATTTCTGTGACACCTTTTAAAGCTAATTTTGCGATTACCCCTTGAGTTCGATCATTTCCGCGATTCTTATGTCGGATAATCTCCATCGGAATGATATTTAGGTCTCTCACTGATGTCATCATGCGTTATTTTCTTATGCACGCTTACTTAATTTCTTAGTTTTGTTTTCAATTTAGCGAAGAAGTTGTCATACATGAGAGAAGGTCTTGAAGAGCATCTTTCTGCAACTTTTGCAGGAAAACAAGGATGTTCTAGGGCAAACGAGTAAAGATTAGCCTTGATTTAACTTGCATCAGTTTCTGGAAGCAGGACAAAATTGTATGCCTGGAAATTGCAGTGAACATGCCAAACAGGCCAAATAATTGAAACCTAACCGTCCAACACGGGACAAAAATCAGAAACTGCTTCAATCACACGTCCAACGATAGGTCTGACGTGGCCTACTAATCCGAGGTGCCTTGTTCAGAGAAATGACGTGAGTTGCCGCAACAATGATTAAGGCAGCAGACAATGCGTCAACTTGTCTGTACGGGCCATGTTTGGATGTTTATCTTTCGACTTTTATGTCCACTAGAAGCCCCTTGCTGGATAGAGAACTAGAAAGACCACACAAAAAAAAAAAAAAAAATGAAGACACGAAATCAATGACCAAATCAATCTCTCCCACAGATTTATGAAGCGAGTAACTTAGAATTGTCTTGCTTTATTGATAAAATCAATTGTACTGCTCACCCTTAGGAGGTGTAAAATTCATATATATAGATTAATACGAGTAAATAAATAAACTTCATGTGATTCCTAATATGATTAGTTATGTTCGCCACGAAACCAACCAAGCCTTTACTTGCCGTTATTCTCAATTAATAACCAAGCTTTCCAACAATTCATTTTACTTTTCCTAACAATAGTTGATCTTTGTGCAGATACTTGGTAGTGGCACTCTCAGTGGCTTGCCTCTACAGCATCCTCACAGCACTCGCATCCATCTCAGTCATCTTGAAGCCAGACTTCTCAGCCAGCTTCCTCCTCTTCTTTGTGCTCTGGGATGTGGTGAGCTCTCAAGCACCAAACTTTACCACTCCTTTTTGAGGAGATCTACTATTTTTTTTTTCGAGTATCTCCTTTAACACCGTGACCGGTAAAGGAATGGACCGTGCTTTTTTAGCGGCCTGGGAGCACAAACTTCTCACGATTCATGAGCAAGCTAGAAATTTGTTTGGATTCTGCGTAACTTTCCGAGAGGAATGTCGTGGAAAACGCAAAGTTTCTTGCTGACATTGATCAATCTGCGTTGGGAATTGTCCAGGTGATGCTGGGAATAGTGGCCTCAGCAACAGGGACAGCAGGAGGGGTTGCATACATAGCGCTCAAGGGGAACAGCCATGTGGGTTGGACCAAGGTTTGCAATGTCTATGACAAGTACTGTCGGCACCTCGCAGCCTCCATTGCAGTGTCGCTCCTTGCTGCTGTTGTTCTCATCCTCCTCATCGCCCTCTCCATCATCTCTATGCACAAGAAGATCCCGCATTAGAAGAAATGTCGCACTTTTGAGTGTGACTTTGGCTTGGCTATTTAGGATTCCCCCTGTGAATATGTTGTCTATGTTTTGTACCTCAAGTACAGGTAGATAGATCATACATGTGTTCTGCTTGTGAATGATGAAATATACCATCTGTCCTCTGTATTGTCACTGCATATGTCTTGTTCTGGAATTTATAGGGACATGCCGTCTTTTTCTTACAATGGACACTGATGAGATATTGTTCCCAACACGTCGAGGGTTCTAACATTCTATCCACATTTGAGGTCGTCTCAAATTTCACGAGACAAGTGGTCCATAAAAAAGGAGAACACTTTGCTGGGTGCTATTCATCAAAAATATGTTTAAAAAAAAAACAGGAATTTAACCAGGACCAAAGTGAATGGTTTTAACAGGCCCTATACAAAGCATGGAGTAGCAAAGAAACGCGATATAGGTCGACCAATTTGACCGAGAACCTTTCTTCTTCTACTCTTTATGTCCGACGCAAATGATATTGATGTGAAATTTCTTCATGGAGAAGAGACCGGCCAAAGCTATGCAAATTGATTCAGCAACAGGTGTGCATTGCAAACTCTTCTTCCACAGAAGGTCCTCATTCTGATATAACAAGAATGGCATTCGCATGACACAAAGCAAAACGAGGAGAAACCCATTGAAAAGGTATCCAAATTCAAGTCTACCGGTTCGTTTAGCACCTAGATATTAGCTTTGCAGCCAAATCATCTTCTTCTAGCTTTCTGAACCATTTTTCCCCAGCATTCCAAATTTCCTGTTTCAACTCAGGTTGGCGTAAAAACCATATCTAACAAAAAGTACTGCACAATCCTGGGAGGATTTCAAATTGAAATTATTAGCCCACATAAGCAATGAGAGTACGCTGCTTGTTATGGCATCACATTCACATATTCTAGTTCAAACCTAACTCCCATGCCCTGGAACTGCAGGTGTAAATGGTCTCGAAGAATTCCTAAAATCTAGAACATGCCAAAAATCTTTTCATTCAGGCCTTAATTCAGTATTTGACATGTAGCAAGAACACTAGGGTTTTAGCTAGCAGCATCAAGATGTGTATCAGACTCCCACAAGTACCTCGATGCTAAACAAGAGACTTTCTGAAAACACTTTGGATTGCCTAGGAAGTGTCTACTGGAAATAAAATGTTGGAATCAGCTATTCACTGAATGTGCCAGGATGCCAACATGAACATTAAATTAACAAGGAGATAAAAGAGAACCATCCATATACAAAGTTCTCTTCCAAATACAGCTGCATTAAGAAAACCCGACCTCCCCTTGCATTAGTGAGGCAATTCTTTTTTCTCATGTTTCCCTTTTTACAAATGCATCTAAGATCAATCTCAAAACTGTTGAAATTGTTCCTCCAGGACAACATTGAAAGTACCTTCAGGAATTGCAGCTATCCAAAGGGAACACGACGAGAATACAGATGGCCTCAACATTTCAACGGGCAAGGATTGATGAACCAGCAATAATTAGTCAAGGGCATTTGATATTCTGATGTCCTTCCTTAAATGAGAATTCTACTGCCGGCATATGTTTCTGCCATCAGACCATATCTTATAATGCAAATTATTACTCTTCGAATTATTTTTAACATCTAACCCATAATTCCAAGTAACGTGGTGAATACAGTGCACGAAGACATTAATAACTTCAAAGTTATGAATAACAGAATTTGTGAATTGTCAGTAAGAATCAATCACTACATACATATCTTACTCAAATATTATACAGATGCTCAATCGGATTCTGGGTAAGGATCCACAACTTTCGGTGAGAAAATGTTGCAAAACTGAAGCTGCCTAACCCAATTATTGGTAACTGAACCCATTTCCTTCACAGCACCAATCGTTCAAAAAATTGTCTGCTCCCCCAATTCTTGACCTGCCATTCCTTCCCGAAGAACCTTCTCAAAGAACTCTTCCAATGTGTCCTTCCCGTAGCTAGGCGTTTTATCAGAACTGTACTCCCCTGTCTCGGGATCCAGAATCAACATACTCTCCGCAGCATAATACCGTCCAATCTTCCCAAACTCGGCTGCGTCTTCCAATCCTGGAAAAATATTAACCAAGAAATCCAGGACACCAATCGCGAAGTCCATAATCTCGATCGGCACTTTCAAGAACTTGGGCTCCTTCCCCAAAAGTCTAAACAAAATTTCTCCTTGCTCGAGAGGCGTCAAAGCCTTCCCTGGTCCGCCAATCGGCAAAACTCGGTTTATCTTGTCTTCACTCAACACACAGTCTGCAATAAAAGAAGCTAAATCCTGCTCACTAATCGGCTTACAAGCGCACAACTTTCCATCCCCAAACATGACATAAGGCTTCCCATCCTTCACCAACTCAACCTGACCCCCCAAGCTCTTGAAAAATGCCGTTGGTCTCACAATGCTGTATGTGAACTTATGGTCCTCTTCGGCCCCCTTCATCAATTCGGCCTCGAACTTCAGCTTCGCCCGCTGAAACTCGAGAAGGGGCTTTTGCACGCAAATAGCAGAAAGCAACACAAAATGCACAGCCCCGAATTTCCGACCGGCAAGAAGGCTATTTCTGGTGGCCTCGTAATCAATCTTCCAAGAATCCTTCACTCCACCAGACCGGCTAGCGAGGCACGATACCACCACATCAATATCACCTCCCAAGCCCCCCAAAGACTTCTCCAAGTTCTCCAAGTTCGTCACATCCGAAAAGCACACGTTAGCCCCTTTCAAATCGTTCAATGTCTCGTCCTTACTGTTCCTACCCTTGATCCCACTTCTCTCTCTAGCAACTGCTATGACATTGAACCCTCTCTTTACCAACTCTCTCACTACGAATTTCCCAATATACCCGGTTGAGCCCACGACCAAAACGTTTATATCTTTGGGGGTTTTGCTTCTGAAAGAAGAGGGTGCTGTCTCAGCCGCTGATGCTGCTGAAGCAGTAATTGGGTTGAGTCTTTCTCGGCTGAACTCAAAGAAGGAAGGTGAGTTCACATGCGAGACTGAAAAGGCGTGCGTGCTTGAGCTCACCTGAATTGGGCTAATGAATTGAGAAGAGAAACGCGTTCTCAAGGCTTCATACTTTGTGGGGTGAATGCTGAATGCATTGGATGACAAAGAAAGGGACATGTTTTTCCTGGAGCTTCAAGAACTTTCTGTTGAAGCGCAACGGCCAAGAACGGGTCGAGCTTCACTGAAGCATTTCTGGAGAGAAAGGAGTGTGCTTGAGGTCGAGATGGTGTTTCATAGTCGTTATGAACACTGGGTTTGCGAAATCGAGACAAAATCTAAACGATAGGCGGACATCCATCGCCGAGAGCACAGAGCAGGGAGAATAGCTGGATAGTGGATGACGAGTTAGAAGAGCTTCCAAAGTTTGTATATTGCAATCCAGTCCCCCTGAGCCTTCAGCATTCCCACTTTGCTCCCAAACACTTTGTCCTTTCATTATCAAGGACATTAGTGGAGTCGAAAATCGGTAATAAAGCCGCAAACCGGCCAGATTGGCCGGGTCTATACAATTACAGGTCCTTGTCGAAAAGAACCAATTTGATTTCCTATTTCAAGAACTGAAAACCGGTACGCTTATTTGGTATTGGATTTGAACTCATTGATTCAACTCAAAATACAGCTCGATCATTATTGTTAATGATTAAAACTGACCTTAAAAATGACATCTTTCGGCGCATGATCTCTTGAATTCCAATTCTAGCGATCACAAGGCTCGTCGACTTTGATGCAAAAATCTTTGGTTTTGTCTACATTTGATTTTAGTGCAGGCCATGACCTGTGGTTTAATCCACCAAAGCTTTCGAATAAAACATAGTGCTTTCAATAAAAATTGGAGCCGACACGAAATCTAGTCGGATTGGGCTGGATTGTTACAAATCAGGAGCAAAAAATATCAAAAAAGTCCTAAATATTTTGCATTAATACTAATTTACTCTTAAATCTTTTTAATTGGATCAATTTAGTCATAAATATTTTGACATTATTATCAATTTAGTTCATCTAACTAATTTTAGCCAAAAATCATTGATATGAATGTTAGACATCCTATATGATGTGGTTGGAGTTAACGTTGACATTTTTAATAATATTTTTTTAAAATAACTTTATTTTTAAAAGATAGTATTTTTTATTTTTTATTCTTTTCTTTTCTCTCACTTTGGCCAGCAAGGGTTGTAAAGGCCCTATTTGAGGGTCTTCAAGGCCACGAAAGATCTGGCGAGGACTAGATGGCGAGGGTGGCCCAAAGTGAAAGAGAAAAAGAATTAATTTTTTTTTAAAATATTGTTGACACCTGATTTTTAATCATTTTTTCTATTGCTAAAGTAATAAAAAATCCATAAAAATTCATAAAATTGAAAAATCAACTTTGGGGACCTTAGCCAAGCCTAGGGAACCAATTTTGACCAAAAAACGATTTTTCATATTTTCAGTATTTTTACGTATTTTTTATTTATTTATTTTCGAAAATTAATAGAAAATCCATAAAAATTCATAAAATTGAAAAATCAACTTTGGGAACCTTAGCCAAGCCTAGGGAACGAATTTTGACCAAAAAATAATTTTTCATATTATATATATTTTAATTTTTTTTTAAAAAAAAATACAAAAATATTTGAAAATTTTGGAAAAATAACATTTGAGGCCAAAAAATACACAAAGATAGTTAATATTTTTATTTTAAATCTATTTTCATATTGGCCATCGCAAATTCAGAAAAATCCAATTCGAGTAACGTGTTCCTTCACGAGTATAATCTCGAATCGGGCCTAAAAAAATTTAATTTGAGTCAACTTATTTTTAACTTTCACTTTTTATGAGTTGTGACATTGTCTTCTAATATTTTAAATTTTCATCTTGGCCCAATTATACCCAGAATGACTTAATTTTGCAAAAGGGCTTTAATTAAATTATGCATTATTTTCAGCGACAAGAAATGAGCTTAAATTTGACATGTGGTAAATTTTGGTGTGTCAAAAATTGTGAGGAGATTTGGACTTAAAGAAATATATTTTTTTCAGGGACTGAATTGTAAATACTTAAAATTCAAGGACTAGAGTGCAAATACCTAACTCTTGAAGGATTATTTTACAAATAATAAAAAGAAGAGTTAGTGGATAAATTAGAATAGAGAAGGGAAGATAAAGAAGAGGAGATGAAGAAGAGAAGTTGGAGAAGAATGGATGGAGAAAATAAGATAAGAATAGAGAAGGGAAGATGGAGATGAAGAAGAGTTAGTAGAGAAATTAGAATGGAAGATAAGAATAGAGAAGGGAAGATGGAGATTAAGAAGAGTTAGTGGAGAAATTAGAATGGGAGATAAATATGGAGAAGGGAAGATGAAGATGAAGAAGAGTTAGTGGAGAGATTAGAATGTGAGATAGAGATGGAGAATGGAAGATGAAAATGAAGAAGAGTTAGTGGAGAAATTAGAATGGGAGATAGAGTTAGTGGAAAAATTAGAATGGGAGATAGATGAGTAGGTTATAAAAGGAGGAAGAAGTGAGCTTGAGAAAAGATTCTGGGGAGGGAGAAAATTTGAAGTGTTTGGGAGAATTTTTTGGAGAGAAAATTTTGGATGTTCGAGAGAGTTTTGGGAGATTGAAGAAAATTTTGAGAGAAAGAAAATACCAAAAGAGAGAGAATTTTGAAGATGATGGGAGTTTAAAGCTAGGGGTTATCATCACAAATTCCTTCATCGATCAATATAAATCAAGAGTTCATCCTCGTCAACGAGCAAACAAATTCAAGCTAAGTGTTTTTATTTATTCATTTATTCATGGTTTTACTCGCAAATTAGCACAAATTGTATACACTTTCTCCATCTCATTTTTCTTCCATATTTTATGTCAGGAGAAGGATATCTCTATGTCAACAGCAAAAATCTCGTCGAGATGCAAAAATCGGCCCAGACAAGCTCCTAAGCTGTCCACCGATTTCTCAACTGATCTGTGACTAAAAGTCCCTCTTAATTCAAAAGAAACTCTCTATATTGGGAACATAGAGAGCGAAAATCAATTATAGAAATCCCTCCCAAAAAAATGGGAGATAAGTACTCTTTCTACTCTTCTGGTTTTAGGTGCAGATTAGCACATATTTTGTATACTAACATTTCACTCTATTTTATGTCAGGAAGCCGCAGCTTTATATCAATGGTCAACCCTATGGAAGCACAAAATCGGCTTGGAGGAGTCCTCAAGCGCGCACAAATTTCAAATTGTTGAATCAATTCGTTGTATTTTATTTTAAAGAATTCATACCCCAGAATGGAGAGGACAAAGTCCATCCGCAATTTAAATACCTGCACCATAAATCCCAAAGGGAAGAGCCAAGCCAATGCTTAGCCTCCCATTGGAGGTTTTTACTTACAGTAGTTAAATACCTGCAACTTAAATACCTGTACCTTAAATCCCAAAGGGAAGAGCCAAGCCAATGCTTAGCCTCCCATTGGAGGTTTTTACTTACAGTAGTTAAATACCTGCAACTTAAATACCTATACCTTAAATCCCAAAGGGAAGAGCCAAGCCAATGCTTAGCCTCCCATTGGAGGTTTTTACTTACAGTAGTTAAATACTTGCAACTTAAATACATATACCTTAAATCCCAAAGGGAAGAGCCAAGCCAATGCTTAGCCTCCCATTGGAGGTTTTTACTTACAGTAGTTAAATACCTGCAACTTAAATACATGTACCTTAAATCCCAAAGGGAAGAGCCAAGCCAATGCTTAGCCTCCCATTGGAGGTTTTTACTTACAGTAGTTTAAATACTTGCAACTTAAATACCTGTACATTAAATCCCAAAGGGAAGAGCCAAGCCAATGCTAGGCCTCCCATTGGAGGTGTTTATTCACTATCATGTACTTCCTATAATTTAATTTTTGAATCATCAGACCCAAAAGATAAGTAGGTTGTAATACTGCACAAAAGTTGTTAACACACTCCTTCTTTCGGCTTCAGGGAATCTTTAACACTTAAAAAAGTATAACAAATAAAAATATATGCCATCCATGCATCCTATTTAAAAAGTGAAAACACAAAAGAGAATACCCTACTATAGCCTTAGGAATAAACCAAGCCTGAGTTGCCGAATTAGGATATCCATGAAATTAAGGTACCGAAAGGGCATTAGTTTTAATTAACTAGTGTAACCAAGTCCCCGAGCTCCTAATCTCTGGTTCGCAGGAATAAATTAGTTCTCTCGCTAATTTATTTAGGTTTCTAATCGACCTACCAAGAACGATTAGTGGCGACTCCAAATTTTAAAATCATTTAAACAAAAACCAAAGTTGCGATTCGGTAGGGCTTGGGAGGGTCCGCGTTAGGTTAGTCAAATCTAATTAACCTAATAATCCGTTAACCCCCTAGAATTAATTAAAATTTTTTTTAGAGGGTCGCGACAGACTGGCGACTCCGCTGGGGAAGGGATTTTTAAATTTTCGAAAAAAGATACCAATTGGAATACTTAAATTTTTTCGAAATTTTAAGAGTCTTAATGGACTTAGGCCAATAAAAATTTCATGGATATCTCGCTTCTGGCGATCTTGTTTGGGACTCATTCTATAGGTGTTATATGTTTTTGCAGGATGGGAGTTATAAGGGGCGGAGTGTTTGGCTAACCCCTTTGTTTTACAGGCTCGGTGTTGGGTTTATTTGTTTAATTTCGCACATTTTTAGAAGCGCTGTTTTGATATCAATTGTTGTGCATGTCTTGCATACTCTGAAGATCACGACACCTGCACACACAAGCGTCTAAACCCAAGTCGCGAAATTCTTCCTAGAAAACCATAGATAGGGATCGAATATGCAAAGCTCTTGCGTCGATTACGCTCGGGTTGACCATATTTTATCCCGCTCATTATCTGAATTGACAATTCTTCCCATTGTGATTTGATTGCGCGGAGGGTAAGTTTGTCAATTCAGATAGTGGGGGCCTTTTTAGGTCCATACCTTGTATCTCCTTCTTTTATTTTCTAGAGTCCACTCCTCACTTGAGTCATGCGCATGACTATGTGATTTGCATTTCTCCAAGGTAAAAGTAAGTTCTCTAATTTTATCTTGTATTTATTTTCGATCGGTCAATGCTAGGTGTCAGTCAGTTTTTGAGCTTGATATTACGACCATCTTTTAAAAGAAAATAAAAATTAAATTTGTCCCTCATTTCTTTTTAAATTTTTTTTTTGAAAAAATGATGTGAAAAAATCCCGTCATGGGAATTTTATTAACCAATAAGGGATTTTTGTCATGTTTTTATTGCTTCAATAAAAATGAAATTTTCCTGAAAAAATTTTCCTCTGAAAATTTATTTCAATAAAAAGAAAAATTACTTCAAAAAAAAAAACTCTAGTAGACATCAAGCGATTTTATCACATTTTTCAAATTATAAAAACTTGCAAGAAAATTCTTCTCGAGAAATTCGCTCATGTTTTTCTAAGAAAATTTTCTCTAAATAAAATTAGACTAATTGACCAATAAGAGATTTTTGTCATGTTTTTTTTCTCTCCAATAAAAATGAAATTTTCCCGACAAATTTTCCTCTGAAAATTTATTTCGATAAAAAGAAAAATTCCTTTAAAAAAAAACATCAAGTGATTTTATCACATTCTTTCAAATTATAAAAACTTGCAACAAAAATTCTTTTCGAGAAATTCGCTCATGTTTTTGTAAGAAAAGTTTCTCTAAATAAAATTAGACTAATGTCTCGGGGGAATTTCGTTAACCAATAAAGGATTTCTGTCATGTCTTTCCTGCTTCAATAAAAATAAAATTTTCCTGACAAATTTACCTCTGAAAATTTATTTTGATAAAAAGGAAATTCCTTCAAAAATTTTAGTAAACGTCAAGAGACTTTGTCACATTCCTTTAAAAAAAAAAAAGAATAATAAATCTGAAAAAAATTCTGTATCAGAAATTAACCCATTTCTTCCTAAGGAAATTTTTTTTTCTTTCCTCTGATTTCTCTATAAAATAGAAAAAATCAAATTGGACTAATATAGGAGTCATGGACCGACATTTCTTGTGTCGCATACTAATTATATCTTTTTCTTTTGCAGGGAGATCCTAGATACCCCAGACGGGTGTAAAAATTAAGTTCAATAATATATCAAGAATCATCTTCAGAAATACCAAAAGACGAAAAACACCGAGGCTTCAACCGTTAATTCTGGGGGGCAAACGAACATTGTCCATCTTTGACAGACAAAGTTGTGTCAATCCGTAAACTTGTATGGGCAGTGTATTCTGATATGACGGTGGATTTATACTGATTAAACATGGGGGCATGTTTAATGTACTGCAGAGGATCCCGCGTCTTTTGAAAAATAATATGGATTATATAATCAGAACCCATGAAACAAATACCTTTACCTGATCAAATCAACTAGAGACCGGTCTTAAAATTTTCTCTTATCCGAAACATGCGGAGGGCTTTAGAGGACCGAGATTCTATTAATGAACGTGGCCCACAGGAATTTCTCCCGACGCTACAGGCGACCGACACGAGCAAGTGGACGCCGAAAGAAACAAAATATGGATAAAAGTGGGCACACAACAGGTGGCCGGATTTACTACCAGCGCACTGATCGAGTTGTCATAGCGTTATTGTTCGTGATCTCAAGATGGATAGTGGGGGCCACCGCCGAACCCATCATCAATGTTCTCGATATCATCGTCTGGAGCAATTAAACAAGAACATCAAGAAGAACATTAAGCCTCGACATCTTCGGTACCTCAAATCGTTCTGTTATGCTATGCGGAAGAAACGATAGCAGGAAAATTAAAAAAAAAAAAAACAAAACAAAACACGTGAAGCTTTTCTTTCATTCCATTCATCAAAGAGTATTACAACAACTCACTGGGGAGGAAAGGTAAAGCCAAACTGGGCCCTGATGACCATTACGAAAGAGCTCAACTGACTCTCCAAACAGTTGATGCTCTGGATGCACCGGGCGCTCTCGGGATCAAGCTCCGCGAGCCTAAAGAAGAGGCGATCGCACTTCTCTTTAACCTGGGCCATAGTGTCCTCGTAATGCTCAACGGCAAACTCCAAGTCCGGAACCGCTGCCCTCTCGAAAGCAATGTCTGCCGTAATGTCATCAAGTCTCTCCTGCAGCCAACCACATTTACACCTCATCACAATATTGCCTGGCTCCTGTTCGGCGTAAGTTCGGACCAAGGCCAGACGGTCCACCAACTTTCCCCTCTCACGAACCAGCCACGAAAGCTGATCGTTGGCAAACTTGAGGGCCTTTTTGTGATTATCAGCCACAAACGTAACTGTTGCTAGACGCTCGTACCGGTCTCGGTAACGGGCTTTCACGACGGCGGTCACAAGGACCGTCTCATAAGCACGGTTATAGGCAGCCAGAAAATTGATGAAGAGGGTCGAGAAGTTCCGGTACTCCTTCCCTAGTTGGGTACCCTCAACAGAAGCAGCGTCCACGGTCCTAAATAAACCGAGGATTTCAGCCTCAACGGTAGAGTTTTTGGCTATATGAGCGTAACCTCTACCAAGAAGATTGTAGAGTCTCTCCCACCCAGCTAGGACTTCGGCGGATAAGGTATGGTTAGGAGAATTGGCCATTTTTGAAAGCAGAATACGAAAGAAAGGGGGAGAGAGGTGAGGCAGATGAGCGGAATGCGAAGATGGTAATCTGCTTTGAAGTAAATATTGATTTCATAGTGACGGTATCAACCAGTCAAGATTTCTCTTATCTACCATTCTCTATTGGCACCACCCTCGTTGGCTCGAATTCCCATCAGATGGCGACTGTGAGCTAAGCGAGTCCGAAATCTCCGCAGAAAGTTTGACGAGACACCGCCACTTTGAAAAAGAAGACGGAAAGATGAGCTGAGTGGAAGACACGGCAAACGTTAGCGAAAAGGAGATACGACTTGTCTTCATTGGAGGACCCGCCAGTAAATCGACGGTGGAGATCTTGACAGGGGCCCTCTATCACGAAAAGAAAAAAGAAGACAAACTGAGCGAGAAACAAGGATTTCCCCTTTGATCAAAAGCTGAATATCAGATTTTCTCCCTTGGAAAATCTAATAGCGCTGCCCGTGAAGAGGGAAGTCGTTGCTATTGCCAGAGAGAGAACTTGTCCCCATTTGATAGTCAGAGTTCATTCGCAAGAACTCGCAGGAGAAAGATAGAGAGGAAGGAGTTCTCGTGGGAGAGGAATTCAAAACCTTCACCATCAAAGCATCGGCTTTCAAAGCCTGTTACGAAAAGGCATCAACGATCTCGTGATCCCTCAAGTCCGAGAAGACATCCCGAGGCGGTCTCGAATCGGCAGTCCTAGATCCAGAAATATGTCGAGTGTTAGGGGAACGGGCGCATGTTCAACCCTGGTCAAAGCTGATGAAGTTCCTTACCCTGAGGGTCTACTGGTCATGGCCATTGACGGTAATCCAGTCTCTCTGTCAATCCTTGTTACCGTATTAAGAAAATGCCGGTATAAGGTTGTAGCTCAAGCAAAGGCGACAGAGGCCTTAGAGATATTAAGGAGGAGTAGTGACCCGTTTGATATCGTCCTCACCGCCATGGTAGGGATTGACATGGATGTTTTCACTCTCTTGGAAGTCATCAATTCTAAATTAAACATGCCAGTCCTCGTAATATCGGCAAGCGATGATCAGCAAGCCCTAATGAAGGCTGTCTTAAATGGGGCCCAAGACGTCGTAACGAAACCAGTTAGAGTTCAGATGCTTCAAAACATATGGCAGCACGTGGTAAGGAAGCAATTGCACGACCATGAGAACAAGCATCAAGCCTTCAATTTTGTTCCAAGCAACTGGAGAAAGAAGATGAGTTGGTCTCCCGAGCTGCATCGTATGTTTGTTAATGCAGTTCAGCAGCTAGGAATAGATTCGGCACGGCCGCAACATATACTGGAAATTATGAAGGTAGAGGGACTCACTAAAGCAAATGTTTCGAGTCATCTTCAGAAGTACAGAAAAAGGGTGAGAGAACACAATGCAGCTCAGAATCAAGAAAACCAAGGCGGGACTGATCCAAGCCTGAACGTCGAGTCTCCTCGCCACCATAAGTTCCCCAGGTTAGCATGGGGCGAGCCACTTCCCATCATCAACCAAGCTAGTAGCCATGCCATCAATCCCCCAGGCGTTAATCAAAGTATCCCCCAGAATCACCCTAATGCTCTTCAAGAGTATAGACTGCAGGAGCAGTGTATTCAGATTCCTTGGTTTGAACACCAACCTGTGGCTAGAATTCATCCCATGATCAGCGCGCCTGCGCAGCCAAAGAATCAGACAAGAAATTATCCTGAGCACTTCCACTTCTCTAATCCTCGAATGAAAGGAGTTCTTGGCAGCAGGACAGTTGGTAATCCCCACACTTTCTCGAGTAATGATGAAGGCTCCAGCACGAGAAGTCAAATTGCTCATGGCGATGACAGAATGAGAAATCTACCGCCAGCATTTGCCAACAACAATGCCCAATTCGAGTATCAGTTGCTGGAAGGTTCAAGAGATTACCCAGATGATGAGCTTACTGCCCTGGTCAACCAGTTTAGGGTTGACAGACGTCCCAAGCCGCGATCAGGAGCTAGTGAGTAAGGACTCTCAAACATCGGTCATCCACACCCGAACCGACACGAAACTAGCTGATTATCAAAAAGCCACAGGAGAGGCAGAACTGACCTTGAATAAGTGCACCTTTCATTTCATGCTTAATTCCCTTGCGTATGATATTTCCAGCTTTCTAGGTGACTAGATTTAATTCAGGGGCAAGGGGGTAATTTGTTTTTTTATCTCGTCGAATGCGTGAATCCCTTTTTTATGCTAGATTTAGGGCGGATCAATTTGTGGCAACGTCGCTTACTGCCATAATGAGAAATGTTGAATGGCCTCACGTAGGGAAATTTCAAGTGAAAAGCCCAGGCGAGCTCGAAGACGGGTAACTGTGTGTCGTTCCAATTTACCCTTAATCGTTGCAAAATGCTAAATTGGATTTGTTCCATTCTCACCCAGGGGATTGCAAAGTGCCTCAAGAGTGTCGCAAAATGAAATGACCCAATGGAATGCGATAGGACTCATTCGCCTTCAAGGTAACCTTCAAATTAAAGGAGCCCTCCGGTCCACGGACCCGATGGCATGGAAAATAATGATGGTCCAAGGCAACCCGAAAGAAAACAAGGCCCAACTAAGCAAAGCACATATGTGGCAAGCTCAAAGTGAAAGGCAACTCGGGACATACAATTCAATCCAATCCAAATGAAGGAACTTCCTCAATTCAAATTCAATGGAAGTATACACAAGGGTAAAACAGTATCGTTCCAATTTTTCTAGAATATGAAGAACATATACTGCCGCATTCTCTTTCATTTTTGCAGGGGAAGTCTCTACTGGCCAGATTTTCCTGTCTACCATTCCCTATCAGTATCACCTCCGCTACTCGTCTCCAATCTCGAGCCAAGTAAATCCGACGTCTCTACGGAAAAGTTGGACGGGACGCCACTACTTTGAAAAAGAAAGGATAAAAAATAAGCTGAGTGGGAGACAAAGACATTTTCGGTAGAAAAGAGATACGACTCGTCTTTATTGAAGAACTCGCCAGTAAATTGACGGTGGAGACAGCACCAAGGGGCCCCCTTCCACGGAAAGATGGAAGGAGACGAGCTGGGCGAGAGATACGATGAAAAGAAAATCGAGAAAGCCAGAACACTCGAGAGAGGCAATACAGTTGGAAAACCCACGTCTAATTTTAAAGGAGGCATCTTCTTGATAATTCTCATTCGTGCTCGAAAGAGAGACTCTTAAAGCATACGCAATCTTCAAGAAAAATCCAGAGAGTGAAAATACAAGAAGAGATATCAAACTTTGAGAAATCGTTAACCAAATCAAAGATGTCTCAACCCAACACACTTGAAAGTTATCGTTACTTGCTGAATATGGGAGAGGAAGAGTTCGAAGCCATGTTTGGGATCGAGCCTATGGAGTCCGGCCCTTCCACCGACGACGTCCAAGAGCCCGATAAGGATAAGGACAACAACGGTAAAGGTCAAAAGAAGCGTTACCGTCGCCATACTGAGGAGCAAGTACGAAAACTTGAAGATTTCTTCAGAACGTGCCCTATGCCAGGCGGCAAACAGAAAATGGAACTGAGTCAAGAGCTAGGACTTGAACCTTCGCAAATCAAGTTCTGGTTTCAAAATAGACGAACCCGAATGAAGACTCGTCATGAGCACAACGAAGCCGAATTTCTAAGAGTTGAAAATGAAAACCTCCGAGCGGAGAACAAGATATATAAAGAGGCTTTTGCCTCCGCCACCTACCCCAACTGCAATACTCTCCTCACCCTCGATGAAATACATTTTCTGAGGATCGAAAATGCACGTTTAAGAGGTGAGTTAGATCAGTTCATAGCAGGATCAAGTTCTGTTGGAGCAAGACACAAAAAGACCGAGACTATGGGACCAGCATGGATGCCTTCTGAGGAGGAGGTGAGGTATCATCACCAGGCAAGTGGCATTGGCGACGAACTCGCCGCCATGATCAGGCAATTTGATGCTGATGAAGCACCAGGGCTTTAATGTGCATACGGATCCTGTATTTCAAAACTAGTGATCACGGGACCTGCAACATAGCCGACGCGTACCTGATCCGAAACAACGCTAGCTGATCACTCAAGAACCTGCAAAGGGAAGAAGATCAAACCTGGACGAATACGTCTACTTAGTTTCATCGCACGTTCTCACCTTTTATCGATGTCCAAAATCTATGCACAAGCTAGAAGTAATCATTTCCCTTTCCCCCTTATTAAATGCTCGGAGCCGTTACCGCACCAAACTCGAAAAAATTAATATCGAGAAGAAATCCGCGTAAATCCGAAGGGTAAACCCGTATCGTTTCAAGTTACCCTCGAACTACCCATGTTTTAAAATTAAACCCCTCATATTTTCAGGAATTTGCAAAAAGACCCAAAAACGAAATTCCTTGGTTGGACTAAATTGGGGCAAATCAACTCGTGGACATTACCACGGAATGAACAGCTTCAGACAAAGGAAAGTGCGAACGAGAGACCCGAACAAATCTCAGACATAGGTAATTCTGTATCGTTCTAATTTGTTCATAATCATCACAAGTCCTGAATTGTTTTATTCCATTCTTAACAGGGATTGCAAATTATCTCGAGAAATACCGTAACATGGCCCAAGGTGATACAACAGGGCTGTTTTATCCCCAAAGATTAACCTTTGAAAGGATAGCCCCATGGACACCTACGGTCCAATGGACCGAATGGTATGGGGGATGACAGTAGGTCCGAAATATCCCGAGTTCGATCCCCGAGGGTGGGGAATGTTGTATGTATTATAAATAAATGAAACAACTTTTTGTGCATTTTTTTTTAACAAACAGGAATACTTGACGACCTTACCAAAAAACAGGAATACTCGACGAGTAATATCAAATTCAGTATTTTACTATAGTCTTGCGATAATGGTGAGGTGCCTAACAAAAGTCGAGGAAAATTCAATCCAGCAAAATTGGTAAGAGACTCGTGCAAGGCATTCAAGACGAAAGGTAAATCAGTATCGTTTCCAATTTACCCCTTTTAATACTGGTTGACATGTCTCCTTTTCTTTCTACAGGAAATATTTACACTAACATTTAACATGTTGAAGGAGACAAATCCAAAAGAAAATTATGATCATCTGACAAGATCTATTTTGGTGAAAAATGGGGCAAATTAATCACAAGTTCTGAAGCAAAAAAAGCAAATACGTCTTCCTTATCTCGTTTGATTTCAAGAATAATTTCTCTGCTTTTTGCAGGGGCATTCAACCACTAAACCACGGCGGTCGCTGTTATTAAGCAAACCGAAATGCTCCATCACCCATATGCTTCATCGCACAGGGGCAAAGTTGAGATGAACCGCCCCTCGACATAAGGAGTAGGCTTCCCAATTTGTTCGGTCCGCCCACATACCAGGGGCAATTCAAATCCGCCCATATTTGCACATTATATAAACACACATTATGCTAAAAAATTGTCACATCTGCATTGTGTTTACACATTTCACGAATTATGTATGATTATTCCGCATGTTTAATTTACCAACTCCAACTTAGAGCATAAACTGCATAGGAGACATCAAATGTGCAAAATGGGGCATAACAGGATGAGGAAAGTTAAACCATTTCTACACACGGGTCTAACATTTTAATCTACAGATAAACAGCCTTTCTCTAGAGTGAGAGAAAGCCCCTTCGGACTAAATTCCCCCATTCAGATTACATTCGAGGCGTTCATATTATGAGAACCTCCTTAAATAGAATTGGTAATGCAAACTTGACAGAATAGTTTTGCATGATCCACATTTTGATTGATTGCATCATGAGTTATCACACAGACTACTTCTAATCATTGCCAACTTAGCTGAACAATTTTGTATGAACCAATGAACGCATTGATGAAAATGCTTGCACATGTTAGCTCTGACATTGCCTGACAGGCAACACATTCCCGGTGTTTGAGTTACCTTCCAAAGTCTTGAAATTCATTTGGCGATTATTGAATGAACAAGCCTGGTTGTCGAGAAGCCACCAAGCATTTCTTCCAAATTCTCAGGTAAGTATATCTTCAACCTGAACCTTTCAAGAGAATGAATTCTGACGGTTGTTGGGGTACTCGAATCCATTGCGGTATATATAGGTATCCACCTTCTTCAATAAAGCATGATTTGTCTCAAGGACAGAAATGTTCGAGACCTTTTGATCTCTGCCTCTTTGGTTTATTCCTAAAGCGACAGGAGAATATAATTTGGGTTTGAGCTTCCGTAGGATTCCTGGTCTCCCCAGATTTCATAATGGCACCCTTTGATGTACACCAAGCCCTTCTTACAGGCAAACCAAGTCCTTCTTACAGGCAAACCAAGTCCTTCTTACAGGCAAACCAAGTCCTTTTTACAGGCATAAAGTCCTTCTTACAAGCAAACCAAGTCTTCCTTACAGGCATAAAGTCCTTCTTACAGGCAAACTAAGTCCTTATTACAGGCAAACCAAGTCCTTCTTACAGGCACAAAGTCCTTCTTACAGGCAAATCAAGTCCTTCTTACAGGCAAACAAAGTCCTTCTTACAGGCAAAACAAGTCCTTCTTACAAGCAAATCAAGTCTTTCTTACAGGTACAAAGTCCTTCTTACAGGCATAAAGTCCTTCTTACAGGCAAATCAAGTCCTTCTTACAGGCATAAAGTCCTTCTTATAGGCAAATCAAGTCCTTCTTACAAGCAAACTAAGTCCTTCTTACAGGCAAACCAAGTCCTTCTTACAGGCACAAAGTCCTTCTTATAGGCAAATCAAGTCCTTCTTACAGGCAAACTAAGTCCTTCTTACAGGCAAACCAAGTCCTTCTTATAGGCAAATCAAGTCCTTCTTACAGGCACAAAGTCCTTCTTACAGGAAAATCAAGTCCTTCTTACAGGCATAAAGTCCTTCTTACAGGCAAATCAAGTCTTTCTTACAGGCAAACAAAGTCCTTCTTACAGGTAAACAAAGTCCTTCTTACAGGCAAACAAAGTCCTTTTTACAGGCAACGCAAGTCCTTCTTACAGGCACAAAGTCCTTCTTACAGGCAAAGTAAGTCCTTCTTACAGGCAAATCAAGTCCTTCTTACAGGCAAATCAAGTCCTTCTTACAGGCACAAGTCCTTTTTACAGACACCAAGTCCTTTCTACAGGCACCAAGTCCTTCTTACAGGTATCTCCATGGGGTGACCTACCATACGGGTCAAATCTCAATCAAAATTTAATCAGTAGAATCCTTTTATTAGGAATCTACCATGGTACGACCCACCATACGGGTCAAATGGTATGACCCACCATACGGGTCAAATTTTAATTCAATTTTTAATCAGTAGAATCCTTTTATTAGGAATCTACCATGGGTTGATCCACCATACGGGTTCAAGTTCAACCACCCTAAAGTTTTTTTATATAACGAATCCTTAGGTTCTCATTTCATTTTCAGTGGAACATTCATGTCACGACTCTTTTTATTTCCTTGTATTGAGTCGATTAGAATTCAGGTGTCATCTCGTCTTTGAAATGAACCTCTACCGAGCTTCCTTTCAAAGAGGGGCAGCTGTTGACACCTGATTTTTAATCATTTTTTCTATTGCTAAAGTAATAAAAAATCCATAAAAATTCATAAAATTGAAAAATCAACTTTGGGGACCTTAGCCAAGCCTAGGGAACCAATTTTGACCAAAAAACGATTTTTCATATTTTCAGTATTTTTACGTATTTTTTATTTATTTATTTTCGAAAATTAATAGAAAATCCATAAAAATTCATAAAATTGAAAAATCAACTTTGGGAACCTTAGCCAAGCCTAGGGAACGAATTTTGACCAAAAAATAATTTTTCATATTATATATATTTTAATTTTTTTTTAAAAAAAAATACAAAAATATTTGAAAATTTTGGAAAAATAACATTTGAGGCCAAAAAATACACAAAGATAGTTAATATTTTTATTTTAAATCTATTTTCATATTGGCCATCGCAAATTCAGAAAAATCCAATTCGAGTAACGTGTTCCTTCACGAGTATAATCTCGAATCGGGCCTAAAAAAATTTAATTTGAGTCAACTTATTTTTAACTTTCACTTTTTATGAGTTGTGACATTGTCTTCTAATATTTTAAATTTTCATCTTGGCCCAATTATACCCAGAATGACTTAATTTTGCAAAAGGGCTTTAATTAAATTATGCATTATTTTCAGCGACAAGAAATGAGCTTAAATTTGACATGTGGTAAATTTTGGTGTGTCAAAAATTGTGAGGAGATTTGGACTTAAAGAAATATATTTTTTTCAGGGACTGAATTGTAAATACTTAAAATTCAAGGACTAGAGTGCAAATACCTAACTCTTGAAGGATTATTTTACAAATAATAAAAAGAAGAGTTAGTGGATAAATTAGAATAGAGAAGGGAAGATAAAGAAGAGGAGATGAAGAAGAGAAGTTGGAGAAGAATGGATGGAGAAAATAAGATAAGAATAGAGAAGGGAAGATGGAGATGAAGAAGAGTTAGTAGAGAAATTAGAATGGAAGATAAGAATAGAGAAGGGAAGATGGAGATTAAGAAGAGTTAGTGGAGAAATTAGAATGGGAGATAAATATGGAGAAGGGAAGATGAAGATGAAGAAGAGTTAGTGGAGAGATTAGAATGTGAGATAGAGATGGAGAATGGAAGATGAAAATGAAGAAGAGTTAGTGGAGAAATTAGAATGGGAGATAGAGTTAGTGGAAAAATTAGAATGGGAGATAGATGAGTAGGTTATAAAAGGAGGAAGAAGTGAGCTTGAGAAAAGATTCTGGGGAGGGAGAAAATTTGAAGTGTTTGGGAGAATTTTTTGGAGAGAAAATTTTGGATGTTCGAGAGAGTTTTGGGAGATTGAAGAAAATTTTGAGAGAAAGAAAATACCAAAAGAGAGAGAATTTTGAAGATGATGGGAGTTTAAAGCTAGGGGTTATCATCACAAATTCCTTCATCGATCAATATAAATCAAGAGTTCATCCTCGTCAACGAGCAAACAAATTCAAGCTAAGTGTTTTTATTTATTCATTTATTCATGGTTTTACTCGCAAATTAGCACAAATTGTATACACTTTCTCCATCTCATTTTTCTTCCATATTTTATGTCAGGAGAAGGATATCTCTATGTCAACAGCAAAAATCTCGTCGAGATGCAAAAATCGGCCCAGACAAGCTCCTAAGCTGTCCACCGATTTCTCAACTGATCTGTGACTAAAAGTCCCTCTTAATTCAAAAGAAACTCTCTATATTGGGAACATAGAGAGCGAAAATCAATTATAGAAATCCCTCCCAAAAAAATGGGAGATAAGTACTCTTTCTACTCTTCTGGTTTTAGGTGCAGATTAGCACATATTTTGTATACTAACATTTCACTCTATTTTATGTCAGGAAGCCGCAGCTTTATATCAATGGTCAACCCTATGGAAGCACAAAATCGGCTTGGAGGAGTCCTCAAGCGCGCACAAATTTCAAATTGTTGAATCAATTCGTTGTATTTTATTTTAAAGAATTCATACCCCAGAATGGAGAGGACAAAGTCCATCCGCAATTTAAATACCTGCACCATAAATCCCAAAGGGAAGAGCCAAGCCAATGCTTAGCCTCCCATTGGAGGTTTTTACTTACAGTAGTTAAATACCTGCAACTTAAATACCTGTACCTTAAATCCCAAAGGGAAGAGCCAAGCCAATGCTTAGCCTCCCATTGGAGGTTTTTACTTACAGTAGTTAAATACCTGCAACTTAAATACCTATACCTTAAATCCCAAAGGGAAGAGCCAAGCCAATGCTTAGCCTCCCATTGGAGGTTTTTACTTACAGTAGTTAAATACTTGCAACTTAAATACATATACCTTAAATCCCAAAGGGAAGAGCCAAGCCAATGCTTAGCCTCCCATTGGAGGTTTTTACTTACAGTAGTTAAATACCTGCAACTTAAATACATGTACCTTAAATCCCAAAGGGAAGAGCCAAGCCAATGCTTAGCCTCCCATTGGAGGTTTTTACTTACAGTAGTTTAAATACTTGCAACTTAAATACCTGTACATTAAATCCCAAAGGGAAGAGCCAAGCCAATGCTAGGCCTCCCATTGGAGGTGTTTATTCACTATCATGTACTTCCTATAATTTAATTTTTGAATCATCAGACCCAAAAGATAAGTAGGTTGTAATACTGCACAAAAGTTGTTAACACACTCCTTCTTTCGGCTTCAGGGAATCTTTAACACTTAAAAAAGTATAACAAATAAAAATATATGCCATCCATGCATCCTATTTAAAAAGTGAAAACACAAAAGAGAATACCCTACTATAGCCTTAGGAATAAACCAAGCCTGAGTTGCCGAATTAGGATATCCATGAAATTAAGGTACCGAAAGGGCATTAGTTTTAATTAACTAGTGTAACCAAGTCCCCGAGCTCCTAATCTCTGGTTCGCAGGAATAAATTAGTTCTCTCGCTAATTTATTTAGGTTTCTAATCGACCTACCAAGAACGATTAGTGGCGACTCCAAATTTTAAAATCATTTAAACAAAAACCAAAGTTGCGATTCGGTAGGGCTTGGGAGGGTCCGCGTTAGGTTAGTCAAATCTAATTAACCTAATAATCCGTTAACCCCCTAGAATTAATTAAAATTTTTTTTAGAGGGTCGCGACAAATACATACATTAAAAAAAGTCCACAATAGAGATTTTCAGTCAAAATCAGTTAGATGGACTAAATTCATACAAATGTAAAATGTTTTGGGATTTAATTGATTTAATTGAAGGATTTAGGATAGAATCGATATCGAAATAATAGATTTATGATTTTTTTTTAATACTTTTCCCTGCAAATCGGAATCTCTGGCTCGGATCCGAGCTGGGCCTAGCGTCAAGGCCCATAATTCGACACCCGATGCGGTCCATCACATGCGAAGGCTCAGCGACTCTCCATCTCCGCCATGTGTTCAAGCTGAGTGCTGACGCCATTGCAGGGAAGCTTCAAAAGTTTCCCATTTGATTTTCCAAAAGCAAGCTTCTCTTCCTTACGTGCACGAGCTATTTCGCCATTGTCATCATTGCCTTATCACATAGTATTCACGTTCCTCACGCTTGCTCGCTGCCTTCGGTTCGCTCTCTCTGACGGGCGAAACCAGGAGAGAAATGAAGCAGTCGGAAAGCATGCAAGCCTCTCTCCCAGAAGATATCGCCCTCAAAATCGCGTCTTGCCTCCAGGTCTAGGAGCGATTCATTCTCGATTCATCACTTTTATGGCTGTTATTGTTATTTTGTCGAACCGATCAAGAGAACTCGATCGTTTGATTGTCGATCATTTCGCATGTTTGGGTTTTGGTTTGATCATCAGGTGGGTGATTTGTGTGCTCTGGGAAGTTGCAGCCGATTCTGGAGGGATTTATGCGGGTCGGATTTCTTGTGGGAGTCTCTGACGAGACAGAGATGGCCTTCCTTGGATTTCTCCACTGAATCTTCATCAGTTGCTAATGGTGAATCTTCCTCTTTGAAGGTAGTCTTCTCTTTAAACATAGGGTCACAGAAATTGGGTTCGTGTTCATGTTTTGATTATAAACATTGCTTAATTTTCGATTGTTCGGACATGTGTATTTGCTTGATAAAAATTGCTTAATTTGGATTGAGTGTCACTCGCCGTCACGTGATTGTGCAATTCTCGGTAAGTAGAGAGAAATTCTGATTATGGTAGCTTGGGTACTTTTGTTGGTGGTTGGGATTTGAAAGTAGGGATGGAGGGACTTTTACGTGAAGTGGCACGCCGAGATGGCCGAGCGAGCTATGTTAGTTGTTCAGCATGTCGAGCAATGTTCGTTTTCCGATTCGCTTGAGATCAGAGACTACCTAAAAGCAATTGAGCTCTTGAATTCCATGCGAGTTGGCTTCAAGGATGTTGCAATGTTTCTGTTCAGACCAGAAGTGAATGTGCTGCTAAACTTGGTTGGCTTGCATTACTGCATGCACTGGCTAGAAGCGCCGGTAAGCAGCTGTTACTTTTGGGTGCTGAGTTGAGCAGACCACAATTTTTCAACATTGCTGCACATGATGTGTGTAAAAGTTCTGAATGGTGCTAAAATATCCAGAAACAAAAGCAGGCATTTGTGCTTTTAATTGCTGTAGCATTTTGTTTCTCGTCCTACCTGAACGGGATCAATCTTTTCAGCAAGTCATCTTACCTGTTGGGAAAATGAAAGATTGTGTATATTGTATGGACCTGTTATTCATCACTCCTTGTGAGAACTTGCTTTATAAAGATTGTGTTTGGGTCAGTCTCGAGATTCGTCAATCACGAAGTTGAGATTTACAGCTTGATTGTTCGTCTAGCCTCTTAATTGGCTATATACTGTTGAAAAGAAGAATGATAAATGAAATTTTTAAATTTCCATGCTATACGTAGTTCCTTGCCTTTGAATTTGTGGTGCTAGGTTTTGGTTTGTCGGATCGCACCATGCGGATGAAGAGATATGGGCCAATCATACTTTGCCTGTTCATTTTTGTTCTGCTAAGGGCAATGGTCCCAAAATCATGTTGAAGAGACTCCAGAGATTGGCTGGAATTTACTCCTTGGTAAAATAATCATAGAAATTTTGCAGGCTGAGCATGTCATGGAAGCTCTTCAAAATAGCAAGATCTCACAACGTCAAGTGTGTGTCAAATGGTGGAAGCTCGGCAGATTATTCTATGGTTTCCGAATGAGAGATGAGTCTCATTCTCGTTCAGTTTCCCTGCAAGATCTAGCATTGCCTCAGGAAAACGAGGTCCTAGGCGTGCTCCATCGAGGTGCTATTCATGAGGTCCTTCGCGTGCAGATTTCTGTATTCCATTCTACTTGCACTTCCTGGTCTTTTCCAGAGCGCGCGAGTCTGTGATTGATGATCATATAGACATCCGGTTGTGCCACAGAATGGTATGTACTGATATCCAAGAAGAATGAGGCTTGTGTATGTAACTGTGCATTCCTGTATGTTGTGTTTGTAAAAATGTTGTAAGCCCTCACCACCATATCAATCGATTCTAAAGATGCTGGATAACTTTCGGGTCATTTGATTTGTCATTCGACGCCCTGTGAATTTGTTATGTGGCTATTTGAACATCTGGTAAGATCTAGCGAGGCAACGCCGGTCTAGGTTGTTGTCCCTCGGCACGTCTTCATTTGCAACATACACCTTTTTACCATGACGCGATACTTGTGTTTCTGTTGCGGAACCACTGGAAAAGTCTTATCTTGTATTTTCCTGGAATTCTGCTTAGCTTTCACCGAGCTTATTTGATTTTGGTCTCGAGAATTTGTTTGGATTAGATTTGTACGTTTCCTATTTTAGCTTCGCACTTGGTGGGTTGAACACCGCTTGCATTGGATGCGCAAGAAAGGGACATTGTTTCTTCTTGGAGCTTCAAGAAATCTCAGTTGAAGCACAACGGCCAAAGATGAGCTTCGCTGAAGCATTTCTGGAGAGAAAATGGGGGCACTTGAGGGTGCTTCATGGTCGTTCTAAATCTTGTGTTTTTTACGAAATCAAGACAATCTAAATGATGAGTTAGGACAGTTTTAAAGTTTGTATATTGCAGTCCAGTCCCCCTGAGCGTTTCAGAATTATCACTTTGCTCCCCCACGCTTTGCCCTTTCATTATCAAGGACATTAGTGGAGCCAAGCAGAAAATCCATAGTAGAGCCAAGAACCGGTAGGATTGGCGTGGTCTGTACAATCACAGGTCGTTTTCGAAAAGAACCAATTCGATTTCCTGTTTCGAGAACTGAAAACCGATAAGCCCATCTGATATAGGATTCGGACTCGGTTGATTCAACTCAAAAAGTAGCCCTCACCAGTAATCATACTTGTTCATGATTAAAGCCCGCCTTGAAGGCAAGAGCTCCTAGCACGAACTCTTGAAAACCAATTCTAGAGATCAAAAGGCTCATTGAGTCAAGGGCAAAAATTCTTGGTTTGCTATTTCAATTAATTTTGTGAGTCCAAGCCATGAGCCATGGTATAATTTACCAAGGTTCTTGGATAAAAGTTTGTGCTCTAAGTTTTAAGGAATAATAATTAGATCCAATCCGAAAACTAGGTGCACGAATAATAATCATTCTATTTTTGGGAGTTATTTCTTGATAGAACTATATTTCTATTCTCTAGACGAGTTTTGAGCAAAGAAACGCATTTGATAATGATAAGAAATTTTTTATTTTCAAGATGGAAATTCGTTTGATAACAGCATAAATTTTTTGTGGTTATCGGCGACAGCGGATAGGAGACCAGCTGACTGAAGATCAGCGGCCAGTGACAAAGACGTGAAAGAGAGGGAGATTACACGCTAGAGAGAGGAAGTGATTGATGAAAAGAATTCTGAGTTTCCATTCTAGAAATAAAAAAGTATACTGCTTATTTATGTTCCAAACCTATTTCTAGGCTAAAAATTTGAAAATGGAAAATTGAAATTGTTTTACCAACTAGATTTTTGTTCCAAATTTGTTTTTGAGAATAGAGAAACAAAATAGTTATCATTTGCGCCTTAGTTAAGCTAGGCCGGATTTTTACAAATCTGAATCTCTAACTCAAATACGGGCTAGGCCTGTGTCAAGGCCAATAATTCAGCACCCTACCCGGTCCATCACATATTCAGGCCCGGTGACTCTCCATCTTCGCCACTAGAAAGCTAGGAAAATTCTTAATATGGACATGAAGTGCAATGATTTTTTCAAATGAGAGCCTGAATTAAACCTTATTTCAAAGAAAAACCTGAAATGTTCTTTTTGTTTCAAAGAATGGCCTAATCGTAGGGCATTTTCGTCTTTTACCGTATTGAGTTTTTTCTTTTCTTTTCTTGTTTTCCTTTCTTTCCTTTTTTTTTTATAATATTTTCTCTTTCTCTTTTTCTTCCCCATCCCAGCTGATGCCGGCCTTACGAGGCCAACAACGGCACCATCGAGTAGGGGTCGCTCTCGCATGGGCCGATGTCAAGCAACCCTCGCCCAATGTCGGATTTGGCGTGGCCACACTCGCCAGCCAAGGCGAGGGTGAGGGCGATAGCTACGTGAGCGGTTCCCCCCGAGGAGAGGGATATGGAGGTGCGTGAATCCACCATGAAATTGCAAGTCCCAGAGGGATTCGACGGCATTCTCGTGAAAAATCTCTTCCTGTCCTGTGATCCTTACATGAGGATGCACACGAGGAAGCTGATGTTCCCAGCTGCCGCGATTCCTTCAAACCTTGCTCAGTGACCCAAGAACCAAAAACGTGCACGGAATCTGCAGCTCTTCTTTCTCTTTCGTTTTCTAAAAGCTAAAAGCGAAAAGCTATATAGGCACTCCTTCTTTCCACTCATCAGTACCTCCACATGCCCGTAGCAACCAAAAAAAAAAAATGTGATAACCCAGAAAAGACGAAAAAGGAAAGATGCTAAGAATTTCAAGCTTTATAATCCATTTTTAGCGACAGGATTTTTCCTGGAATCCTTGTTTTGCTTAAGGTAATAGGGAAGAAGAAGCCCCTCGGCCCGTTTCTTGCTCTGCATTTGCTATTGCGCGAGAGTTTCACGCTTTCTTTGGGGTAAAGCAGAATAAAAACAAATGGCATGGGACCTACCATCTGGTGACCGAGTTGATTTGCGCTCAGTTCCTTTTACGAGAGGTTCCGAGTTCAAAACTTCTCAGTGCTAGGTGACTTAACCGGGGGCCCGTGGTTGTGGGGTCTGTGGGTCCTCCCGAAAACTAGTCGTCCTTCACTGCTTGTGGCCGCGCGGGCACCTCAGTTATAAAAAAAATGGCATGAGGAGGTTGGGTTTCGCCGGGGGACAAGGAAAGACATAGGAAAAAAAAAGAGAAAAGAGAAAATAAAATGAAAATAAAAAAAAAAGAAGGTGAAAATATTCTTCGGCCAGACCCTTCTTTGAAATAAAGATAGCAATACTTTAAGTTCTTATTTAAAACAAAGTCCACTTTAGAAGCTTATTTAAGAAAATCATGGCACTTTGCGTTTAAGTCTTGATTTGATTTGACTTTTATATCATCTAATCAAAATTAAATGGAAAATGAGAATCATCGGCATCTCTCTCTTTTTTTCTTTTTCATATGTCAGTATAAGTATTTGTATGCATTGCTGCTCGAGTCTCTCCTATTCAAACTCAAAAGAGGAACAATTATATCTTTTGTTTTTCAAATCTTGTTCAATGAGAGGAATTGTCAAAGCCACCGCCGTTGACTTTGCAAGTCTACGAGGAAAATTGCATGAGGTTTGGTGGTGGCGCATTTCGAGCGAACGGACATAATTGATGTGGAAGCATACGTTATTATTCCAAGCCGTTTGTTTATTTTAGATAGAGACGAATCCCTCGTGATCATGCCTTCTACCAAAACGAAAATTTTCAGAAAAATGGAGAATAAAGGATTTTTTTTTGTCAAAAAAGAAAGGAATTGAATCTGATGAATCTTCATGTATTAAACTACAACCTGTCACATCTTGTTCTGGTTTCTAAGACATGGGACCCGTAGATTAGAGAGATAATTACCAAAAAAAATCATAAATTCATTGCAATCATTTCAATTCAATCATAAATATTTTTTTTATATCGATTCAGTTATAAATCTTTTGCAATTGTGCCAATTCAGTCAATCTAACCAATGTTAACCGGTTGTCTGGCGACATAATATTTTAATATTTTTTTGAAATATTTTTTTTATTTCTTTTCTTGTTTTCCTTTCTTTTTTCTTTTTCTTCCCTCTTCTTCCTTTAGCCAGTGACCAGCCACAAGCAATGGCCGATGGGGTCAACCTCATCGGCCTTTGGTGAAGCTCGCCCTCGTGGGCCACTTCTGAGGTCGAGCCTTGCTATCGTTGAGCAAGGTTAGCCTCAGCCTCGCTAGTGATCAGTGACGGCCATTGTTGGGCGAGGCAAGCCTAGCCAAATCAGGACTCGCAAGGTTTAGTTGTCTATTGCCTCTGGCCGATCTTCGAGGAGGAAGAAGGAAGGAAAAATAAAATAAAATAAAATAAAAATACTAAAATATTATGTTGGCCGTTCGGCATCACATGAACGCCGAACAGCTAAAATGGCCAAATGGACTAAAATGACACATTTGCAAGAAGTTTAGGATTGAATAAAAAAAAAGATTTACGGCTGAATTGGTATAATTGCAATAGATTTAGAACTTTTCTGTCTGATTTCAGCTATATTTATTTGCAAAGTAAGATGATTAATCATCAGCCTTACATAGCAGGAGTTACATTCTTTTGTTCCTGTTCGATAATCGTGTGGTTTTCTTGAACTTTGAACTTGGAACTTGTAACGTTTCAGCTGTTCGATTTTTATCTTTGAGAGCTAATATCCTACAGAAAGTTTGGAAATATACATATATAGAAGGCCAAAGCATATTTTATTGCTACCTCTTTACATTTACGAGTACAAATTTATCGACTTCTTATGTGTTCTATCAAAAAATGCACATGCTTCCATGAACTAGAGAGAGAGAGAGAGGGGGGACGATGACGACGGAGCATCACGGCTTAGGCGGTGGCTATGTGGTGGGTTGCACGACTTAGAGGGAGGCTCTACGAGCTGGTGGAGCGGAGCGGCAGATCATTACGGCATGACTCCACATGATGAAGTTGCCTCTCTAAAATGAGAGAATTTCAATGCATACGATTAGTACCAATTCGAACATAAGATCAATACATGATATGGCCCATATGGGCATAGCACCGACTTGTGGGGTCGCGGATAATTATTGGCATTAATCAATGATGATTTTTTTTTTCATAATTTTAATTAAAATAAATTGTTAATTCCTAACAAAACAGTGTGACTGTAATGTAAGAGTTTCATTTATTTTATTAAATATATTTTTTGAATTTTAATTCATTGTAATTTATGTTCAAATGTTGCAATCTTGCGACTGTACACAGAGGAGTTGCAGTTATTTTATTAAATATATTTTTTGAATTTTAATTAACTATTTATGTCCAAGAGTTGCAATCTTTCAAACGATGCATTTTTTCCGATAATGAAGAGTTGTGCCTAAATAAACTATTTTTGGACCACAAAGAGTTATGTCCGAATAGACTATTTTTCGGACAACGAGGGTTGTGTTCGAATTAAGTACTCTTTATACATGAAGTGGTGTGTCCAAAATAACTGTTCTTTGGACACGAATAATTGTGATCGAATAATACTTTTAAGATATGAAAAGTTGTCTTCTTTCAAGTATTATATATTGAGTGACTCTGTTCATTTTAAGAATCTTAACTTCTATTTTCATTTTTCTCAAAAGATACACAACCATTGTTTTCATTTATTTCTCTTGAGAGATCCCAAAGAAATATCAGAATTGCTATCTGCTATTCTCATTGAGACTTTGTTGTATCATGGAGAATATTTTTCAAAACTATTAGCTATGTTATGGGGCAAATAAATTCTTAAAGAGAGTGTCATTACGCCTCAAAGTATGATTTTATTGTTCATCCCATTCGATCATATTTTCCAACATTTTCTACTTTATAGATAGAATCATTGCGTTTAACCAAATAAAGATTTGATCAAGGTGTGAGCATAATTCGAATTGGTTCAATTCAAGTCACCATAGGAAAACTTGGTTTGAGATGCTCAAATTGCCCAAAACAAGAACAAACTTTTCATATTTTGACTAGAAGAAGGCATTGCGTAGGGAAGTCTTAGTAATAAAGTTGAATTTTGTGATTATCTTGGCACATCAAGGCATGTCATTCTCAAGCCCCATTAGAAATTAATCAAAATAACGCCTTAATACTTATTTCTCTTTGGCCCATCTCAAGGGAAATAGCCGATGTGTCTCCACAAATGTTAAAGCAATCAACTACTTATGTCAAAAGATTGGCATTTTTCTTTATAACGCGAGATATTTGAATTCTTTACATGATTTCAATTTGTAAAAATGTATGTAAATCGTTATGTTCTGCACATCGAATAAGACTCCATTTGTAAAATTACATATCCCTCAAAATTTTACTAATTTAAGTAAGAAAAATTGTAGTTCATAAAAGAAAATCATTGCATCAAAAATCAATCTTTCGACCACTCAAAGAATCTTTCCGACCCCCAGAAACCAATCTTTTGTATTAAAAATAAATAGTATCAGTCTGCCCCGTAATCTCTCGGATTCTCGTCCCTAAACATCGTCAAGACTTCATTTTCTATGCAACAATAACCCAAAATTGAAGGATGGATAATCGCATTTTGCTCTTCGGCCACCGTCGTTTTTGATCCCCCTTCGCCTTCTCTGTCGTCATTTGCTCCCTTTTCGTTCGCTCGGTCCTCCTTGTTCACCAGGATCTGGACTTTCTTCCCCGTCTTCTTCTTCAACTTCTTTAAAACCTTCTTTGGATCAATCCGCCCCGTCACGACCACCTTGTGGTGGTTCATATCTGTCGAAAACGTCTCCACCCCTATATTTATCGTAAAACAAACACACATGAAGAACTGTTCGTTTTTCATCGCCACCATATCTGATATGCATGTCTTATGCAACACAAACGTACATAGATCCACCAAACCCATCTTGAAATTCTTGTTACAGAAAAGACAGAGAGAGAAGAGAGAGACCTTTGATCTTCGAAATGGCTCTTGCAACCATTCTTTCTCACGCGTTTCAATGCATCGAGACTCTCAATTGGACAACAACAACCTACGTACAGAACCAAGTTCAAATCGATTTTTCAAATCTTTGACAACAAATACGTTCGAAAGTTGATATTATCAAGGAAACTACGCCATACATGATGCTTACATATTAAGACAAAAAAAGGGAGAAAAAAGGAAAAACTGCAAACTCACTTTGGGTTCCTCCTCCTCCTCCTCCTCCTCCTCCTCCTCCTCCTCTTCCCATTACGCAAAACGGAAGGGCAAGAAAAATTTCTGGGTGGATGTTGCATGGCAATGAACAGAGAAAGAGAAAGCCCCAGAAAGCGAAGGAACCAAGACGTGGGATCCGCAAAGCGAATGAGGAAGAGACCTCTGAAAAATCTGAATGTGGGCCGACTAAATGTTGAAGAGAGCACCGCCTCCTCTCTGCTTCTAGAGTTTTCTTGATTAGTCTAGATTTTTCTAGTCCTAATCCTCTCTCTTTTTCTAGAGTTTCTTGATTAGTCCAGCTTTCTTTAGTCCTAATCTTCTCTAGAATTTTCTGGCTTTTATCTAGTTGTCAAGATGGCCCTATAAATAGGGGCTCTAGCCCTTTGCAAGTTTGTAGAGCAATACTAATGTGTGCTTGTGGGTGTGGTGCGAGAAGTCCATACAAGTGAGGTGTGCGAGTGAGAGAGTTCATCGTGTGTAAATTGAGTGATTTTCTAATAAATAGAGTTTTATTTAAGTTGAGATATTCACTTGATTCTCTACACTAAACACGTGTCATTTTGTGAATGAATTTGCATAAAAATGAGTGGCATCATTCGGGTAGACATTATTATTCTCTCTACTATTAATGGTCAAAGTCTTTTTTATGTCACCAAATTTGTTCCACAAAATAATACCAATATCAATCTTTAGCCGCAGCATCTTATTACACTAACATCAATTGAAGACAACATATTTTACACAACTAAAGTAATGTAACGCCCGAACTGGGCCCTTCTCCTTTTGGACAAATGCAGAACTCAATGGGGGGAGAGAAGTGTAGGCTTTGGAGTTAAATTCAGAGCAAAGTTGCTCTCTCTTGAAAGCTCATCCGTGGGAATAAGAATTATTTTCCGTTAAGCACGCGAAGTCTATTCCTGTCGACGTGCTTATTTGTGGTGAAATACATGTTCATCGTGTTAATCAGATCGTTAGCATTTGGATTTCATGTATAACGATGAGGTAACCAGTCTTTAAATTTGGTTTTTCTGAATTTCATCATCTCATGGGTTCTGATAATGTATAAAGTCTATGTGATTGCTATGTAGGTGAAACTGATCCTGAGTCCTAAGAGAAACAGTGATGAGGAATGCTTCATGGTATAAAGATACTCCAACACAATCCAACTAGACTTAAGTTTCCGATCGAGTTTAGTAAGTCAAATGCAAGTAAGTCACTATTATCTACCATCTATTCATGAACTCCATCAAGAAATTGCATCCGCTGCCTCGAGCCAAAATGCACGAACTCCACACATTCAGAAACTATCGGGTCAACGTCAAGCTCTAACTCGAACCCTTTTTGTCCTCCTTACGGCGGAATTTCCTTGCATCCTCGGAAGCTTCTCTGTGAAGACGACAAAGCACGTATAAAGAATGGGGCGCAAAACTCGAATTCCATGCAAGACAAGATTTATTTACCATCGTGTGTGCATGACCACATGTTCTTAGCTTATTTGCTCGATTGAAAGCAGGGTGCAATATTCAAATTCTACATATCTGATCAAGCACATCTGCTGCCGAGTTTTCGGCCTAACCTGAAAGCATTAAGAAGATACTCATCCTTAGGGTCAAGTTTGATGCCCTCACGGAAACAATTGGCAGCTTCATGGAACCTCTGCAGCACATTTCAAAGTCTACGCTGTCAGTAGTTAATTAAAAACCCCTACACTTTGATTTCATACATTGATTGATGGACCAAAGAAGAAGTGAAAGTGAAAGCATGCCTATAGTGAATGCAGAGTGGCACCTTCCCGATAGCAAGCTTCTGCCACATCTGGTCCAAGTGCTCTCTGCCACATCTGGTCCAAGTGCTCTCTGCAGGCCCTTGCATCAACTAGTTCTGCTTCCCCCAAGCAAATCCAGCAATAACTTCTACTAGAAAGAGAATTCGGGTCGTTTGGGTCAAAGACTCGTCTGTAATTTTCGAACCGGACGAGTAGTTTGATCCAGGATTGAGAGTAGCTAAATCAAGTTTTGTTGATAACTTTCTCATGAAAAGCCCTGAAAATGTGGAGAAGAACTAAACTGATGACAGGAGAATTTACTTTTGTAAAAGAACATAGAATTTACTTGTGTAAAAGCGTATAAAGCTGCAGGCTAGTCTTTTTTGCCAACCGCGGCTTATCCTCTTAATTTGGCTTCCGCAGCTTTGTGTTTTGCTCCTTTACTTTCCTGCGAAACCTGTCTATTCACAGGAGTTGAGCAATCTCCAAGCCCACGCAAATTGACCTGCTTTGCCAGAACACTTGCAACTTCAGCCAAGTTCATGTCTTTATTGCACATATAAAATCCACATAACCATACAAAAACTTGGAAATTTTTCGATACCCACATATCACCATATTCAGCCTGCTCATGCATCTTGATTCCATCCACACTCCTTGGATTATTTTTTTATTTCTGAAGTCTTTGGAGAAAGAATCTCCACGGCTGCACGGTTGCCATATCGAGAAAGAATCTTCACGGCTGCATGGTCGTTACGTCGAGCTGCAAGTTCTATGGGTGTCATCCCACCCTGTGATGACCGGAGCAAATCATGATCTTTTAATGAATGATCCCACTGCCAACAGAACTTCGAGGAATCTAAATTTTCCCCTCTTGTATTGTTGGTATGGTACCATTTATCGTTCAATGTTAAAGACCTTTTCCAAAACATATGAAGTTTAGTCATTTTAAGAATTCTTTCATGGAGCATGGACCACGCAAAAATATGAAACAATCATCAACTGAAAAGAACTCTTCTTTTACTCTGAAAATTGCTGCATTTGCATTTAAACAAGCTTTCAGAAGAAGGGGGCAGAGAGAAAGTAGTTATATGAACATGTAATTAAAACTTTAAGGAGTACTAATGCTTTAAAGCTCGACCTCGTCTCTGACATTGGGATCAGCTCCTCCTTCCAGTAAGCAATTTATGATGCCGAGGTTCCCCTTGAAAACAGCAGTGTGCAGAGGCGTTTTCCCATCAGGCAAAGTAAGATTCACCTTGGTACCCCACTGTATGGACACGAAAATTACGATGCCAGCATAATCACTGTGGAACATTAAAAAGAGGTAAACAGACATAACCCTTCTGTAAATCTTCGGGATTGAATCGAGTCTTCCATGGAACTCGAATATTAGCAAGAAAGGGATGTGCTTATTCCGGATTTTTTTTCCAATTTAGGTTCTAATTTTTTTTTTAACCAAAAGAGGACAAAAAAAAACACATATTTTCCGGATTGAGGCCCACGCGGCACTTTAGATGCCGCATGGGCCTCGCACGGCAATCAAAATGCCATGTGGCCTGCGCGGGCCCGTGCGGCCCAATGGCCTGCGAAGCTTTTTTTTTCTTTTTTTTCAATAATTTGTTAGGCATTTTTAATTATATTTAAAATATTTATATTTATATAAATTATTAAATATAAATTTTATTTTGAAGTTTATTTTTATAACATAATTATCAATAAATAATTAAAAAATTTATTAATATATAACGTTGTAAATATAAATAAATATTCATAAAATTTATAAAATATAAATAAATATTCATGAATATTTATCTGTTGAGGAAAATGAAAGATTATGTATATGGTATAGACTTTCCCTTGCAAATATTGTCCATCACTCCATGTGAGAACTTGTTTTACAAAGATTGTATTTGGATCAGTCTCATGATTCGTCAATCTCTAAGTGGAGATTTACAGCTTGGTTGTTCGTCTGTCCTCTTATTTAGCTATATACTGTTGAAAAGAATAATAATAAATTATATGCATAAATCTGCATACTATAAATTGTGCCCTGCCTTCGAATATGCGGTACTAGGTTTTGATTCATGGAATAGCACCATGCAGATGAAGAGATATAGGCTATTCATAATGGGATTCTATTACTTTGCCTGTCAATTTTTGTTCTGTTAAGGGCAGAGGTCTCATTCTGGCTTGTCGGTTAGGAACGTCTCTCCAATCATAATCTGATGCATTGAATCATGTTGAAGAGACTCCGGAGATTGGTTGGACTTTACTCCATGGTAAAAAAATCAGGGAATATTGCAGGCTGAGCATGTCATGGAAGCGCTTCAAAACAGCAAGATCTCACAACGTCAAGTGTGTATCAAATGGTGGGAGCCTAGCATATTATTCGATGGCTTCCAAATGCAAGATGAGTCCCGTTCTCGTTGGGTTTCCCTGCAAGATCTAGCATTGCATCAGGAGAACGAGGTCTTTGACCTGCTTCATCGAGGTGCCATTGATGAGGTCCTTCACATCCAGATTTCTGTATTCCATCCTGCTTGCACTTCCTGATCTTTCCCGGAGCGCATAAATCTATGATTGATGATGATATAGACATCCGGTTGTGCCACAGAAGTGTGATAGACATCCGGTTGTGCCACAGAAGTGTGATCATGGTATGTACTGATATCCAAGAAGAATGAGGCTTGTGTATGTAACTGTGGATTCCTGGATGTTGTGTTTGTAAAAATGTTGTAAAACCTCGCCACCATATCAATCGATTCTAAAGATGCTGGATAACTTTGGGGTCGTTTGATTTGTCAAATGTTCAAGTTGGCATATAGATTGAGTTCACTTTTCTCTAAATGTCGATGTCCTTTAAATTTGCTATTGTGATGTGGCTATTTGAACATTTGGTAAAATCTAGCGAGGCAACGCGGGTCTCGGCTGTTGTCCTTCGGCATGTCTTCATTTGCAACATACACCTTTTGCCATGGTGTGGTACTTATGTTTCAGTTGCGGAACCATTGGAAAGGTCTTATCTTGTGTTTTCCTGGAATTCTACTATTTTTTCTTATATTTCACCGAGCTTATATCATTTGGTCTCAAGATTTTGTTTGGATTAGGTCCGTAGTTTTCCTATTTTTGCTTTCGTACCTTGTGGGTTGAACAGTCATGTTGAGTGCATTGGATGACAAAGGAAGGGACATTTTGTTCTTCTTGGAGCTTCAAGAAGTCTCAAGTCTCAGTGCAAGCACAACGCCCAAGTACGGGTCGAGCTTCACTAAAGCAGTTTTGGAGAGGAAATGGGGGCGCTTGAGGTCGGGATGGGTGCTTCATGATCGTCGTGAATCTTGGGTTGTACAAAATCGATAATAGAGTCAAGAACCAGTTGGATTGACGTGATAAGTACATTTGCAGGTCGTTTTCGGAGGAAGCCAGCTCGATTCCCTGTTGAGAACCGATAAGCACATTTGGTTTTGGATTTGTACTCTCTAGTTCAACTCGAAAAGTAGCTCAAATCATACTTGTTCACAATTAAAACCGAAAATCAGATCACCTAATATTAGGGTTTTTGTGACATGAGTAACATTACTCAAATCAGGCCGTTTATTTTTCATTTGAATGGTCAAGATTAAAAGAGGATTGGAATTTAAAATTTTTCAAACCCTAAAAAATTTCCGTAGAATTTTTTCCCTCTCCCTTAACAAATGACGTGGCCCAATCTTGTCTATTCAAATAAAAATAAACTCCCAAATATACTCATTTTGAAGCTGCTTCTTCTTAAAAGCGCAACTCTCTAAAAACCCTCTCCTCTGCTAAGGTTTTGCTCTCCACCCATCGCCTAGCCCTCCCTATTTTCTGAAGCAAACCTTTGAGGGAGAGAGGCTCCCTCTCTCTCCCTCCCCCCCTTCCCTCATCTGCGGTCTGCTGTTTCCCTCTCTCCTCCTACCTTCGCGTGCGAGTTGCATCCGGAGAACGGAAAGTGTTTCTCTAGTTTCTGCCCATTGCCGTTCCTCTTGCCCGTGGTTTCCTCCCGGTGCAGCTTGTTGCAGACCTGACGCTAGCCTCAACGGTCCCAGCTTGTCCACCGGTGTTGCCAACAGCAACTGCTCTGTTCGGTTCTTATTTAAGGGCTGTTCTTTATTTCCTTGTTTCTGTTGTTTTTTGTTCTTTTAGGTTCTCCGTCTTGTGCGTGGACGGCCTATCTGTTTTTATGATCAATTGCTACTGAGTTTGCAGTTTTTCTCTCCCGATCTAGAGTTAGATCTAGATTTGGGTACTATTCTATCACGTTCTAGAAATAGATCTGAGTTTTTTAAGACGTTCTCTGTATTTCTACAATCCATTGGTGGTGTTGTGTTCTTCACACGGTGATGGTGCTGGCGATGCCGAAGTTTGGCGCACATTGCCTTTTGGCAAAACCGTTGTTGCTGAAGAAGAATTTCTAGGTGTGCGCTCATCACCGACAATGCGAAATTCGGTGATCGGCCGCCGTACGGGCTTTGATGCTACTACAGATCCGTCTTCGAAGAATGGACTAGTCTTTGTAAGCAGTAGCAAGTTGATTTTCGTTTCCAGTTGCTTTGTAGGATTTGCTTTTATTTTAAAGTTATGTACTTCTTTTTCTATATGAAATGAAGATGCTCGTTTCGACCAAAACCAAAATAAAAATAAAAATAAAAATAAAAAATAAAATAAAAATAAACGGCCTGATTTGAGTAATGTTACCCATGATCATAGCTTTCATCGTACAACCTCATGAAGACCAATTTTAGAGATCAAAAGGCTCATCAACTTCAATGCAAAAGGTCTCTGTTGTTTCATTTGTTTTTGTGAGTCCAAGCCAAGAGCCATGGTTTAATTTACCATGGTTTTTGGATACGGTGCATCTAAGTTCTAACTTCTAAGTAGGGGTGTGCAAACTGGACCGGACCGGCCCAAGACCGGACCGGACCGGCCGGGTTGGTCCGGTCCTCAAGGGGAGCGGTCCGGTCCACGGTCCCAATAAATGGGACCGGTGACCACGGGACCGAGGACCGGACCGCCTGGACCGGACCGTCCAATATATATAATTGTATATATAAAAAAAGAATTAGAAATATTTGACTTCAAACAAATGATAAAATAAAAGGAACTAGATACCTATTGAATTAGTTAAAGTTTAGGTTGCTATTGGCTACTAATTCACCATATCGGTTGCGTTAGGGTCGTTATCACTTATATCCAACTCAAAAGCAAAAGTTAAGACTTCAAATACTTTTTTGATTTAATGGATGAACCTGAAGTGGATGCATATTTTGTCGTCCAGCACCTATTATTAATATCATTTATAGCACTACACAAATTTTTGCATGTCTTTCAAGAGTTAGATTTTTATAAGTAATTGGTGTTAGCGATCCGGTCCGGTCCCGGTTCGGTCCGCGGTCCTGAAAATTTGGGGACCGGACCGCCGGTCCCGGTCCTGTCCGATCCACGGTCCTGAAAATTTAGGGACCGAACTAACGGTCCGGTCCCCGGTTCCATGCCAGGACCGGACCGGCCCGGACCATGCACACCCTACTTCTAAGGAATAATTGGAACCAACCAGAAAACTAGTCGGGCTAGGCCAGGTTTTTACAAATCTGAATCCTTGACTCTGATACGGGCTGGGCCGGTGTCAAGGCCCATAATTCGACACCTGACCCGGTCCATCACATGCTGAGGCGAGGGAAAGCTTGAAAAGTTTCGCCATTTCGTTGCACGAGCTACTTCGCCATCGTTCAGTTTGCCCTCTCTGACGAGCAAGACCAGAAGAGAAATGAAGCAGTCGGAGAGCACCCAAGCCTCTCTCACAGAAGATATCACCCAAGCAGGCGAGGCATTCATGCTCGTTATGCCTGTAGTATTTTCCTTCTCCGGGATCAATCTTTTCAGCAAGTCATCTTATCTGTTGGGGAAAAAGAAAGATTGTGTATTTGGTACTGACCTTTCCTCACAAATATTGTCCATCACTCCACGTGAGAACTTCCTTTATAAAGATTATATTTAGGTCAGTCTCAAGATTCAAAAATCTCAAAGTCGAGATTTGCAGCTTGATTGTTCGTCTAGCCTCTTGTTTACCTACATGCTGTTGAAAAGAAGAACGATAATGAAATGTTTAAATTTGCGTACTACACATAGTGCCCTGACTTTGAATTTGCCATGCATGGTTTTTGATTTGTGGAATCGCACCATGCAGATGAAGAGATACGGGCTAACCATAATGGGGTTCTACTCCTTTGCATGTTGACTTAAGTTCTGTTAAGGGTAGAGGTCTCTCATTCTAGCTTATCAGTTAGGAATATCACTCTTTCATACTTCGATGCATTGAATTATGTCGACGAGACTCTAGAGATTGGTTGGAATTTTCTCCATGGTAAAATAAGGAGAGAAACTTTGGAGATTTGTGAAGGAATTGAATGGCTGTTTATTGTGTTTCCTTCTATTGCTTTGTACAGTATAAATAGATATTACAAGAGTCCTAAATTAGGGATGATTGAGGATGGTTAAGGTAACTAGAGAGATTACGGGGGCAATATTCTTAAATTAGATACAAGAGATAAGATTGCTGACTAGGAACGTTATCACCCTCCTGCAAGCGAAGCATTGTTAACAATGTGAAGCTTGGATCGTAAAAAACGAACTCGTGCAGATGATAGTCCTTTGGTGAAGATGTCCGCGATTTGATCACGGGTGTTGATGTAGCGAATGTCAAGTAACTGGCGGCCTACCAACTCACGAACATAGTGATAATCTATCTCAATGTGTTTGGTCCGACTATGAAATACTAGATTCCGAGTTAGAGCAATGGCAGAGATATTGTCGCACCATAATACCGGAGCTCGAGAAAGTGGGATCCGTAGTTCTCAGAGAAGAGAGAGGAGCCATTGAATTTCAGCAGCTGTTTGAGCAAGACAACGATATTCGGCCTCTGTAGAAGAACGGGCAACAGTAGGTTGCTTCTTTGCACTCCAAGAAACAGGGTTGGCCCCGAGAAATAAACAATAGCCACTAGTGGAGCGACGATCAATAGGACTGCCGGCCCAATCAGCATCACAATAGGCATGTAAAGAAATAGAGCCAGGTTGAAATTGCATGCCATAAGAGATAGTACCTTTCAGGTATCGAAAAATACGCTTTACAACGTGCCAATGGTGTTCTTCCGGTGCTTTGAGAAATTGACAAGCCTGGTTCACAGCGTAACTAACGTCAGGACGACTGAGAATTACATATTGAAGTGCTCCAACCACACTCCTGTATAAAGTAGGATCTGAGACCGGGTCACTACTTGAATGACCGAGTTTATCAGAGGTAGCAGGGCTAGAAACAGGCTTGCAATCCAGCATCTTGGTGCGATCTAAGAGGTCATGAATGTACTTCGCCTGATTAAGGAATATATGGTGGGGGCTATATCGAACGAGTTGAATACCCAAGAAATAAGTCAAAGGCCCCAAGTTCTTCATCTTGAATGAGTAGTGAAGTTCCTCAATGATGGCAGAGATAGCAGTGGAATCATTTCCTGTTAAAATGATGTCGTCAATATATAATAATAGATAGACAACGGTAGAGCCATGATTGTATATGAAGAGTGACGGATCCGAGATAGTGGTTGAAAACCCAATGTCTTCGAGTCGAGCTGTGAATTTTTCGAACCAAGCGCGAGGCGCTTGTCGTAGGCCATAGATGGATTTGTGCATTAAGCAGACAGAATGAGGAGCAGCAGGATCAATGTAGCCTGGTGGTTGAGCCTAGTATACAGTTTCCTGGAGATCGCCGTGTAAAAATGCACATTCGACATCAAGTTGTTGAATTACCCATCCATAAGTAACTGCCAGCGTGAGAATGACTCGAATAGTAGTATGCTTTACGACAGGACTAAAGGTGTCCACAAAGTCAATGCCAGGCTGCTGGTGAAATCCTTTGGCTACAAGGCGAGCTTTGTAGCGATTGACGGTGCCGTCTGGGTTTTGTTTTATCCGGTAAACCCATTTGCAACCGACGACGTTCATGGTTGGATTAAATGGCACAAGAGACCAAGTGTCTTGTTCCTGTAAGGAATTAAATTCCTCATCCATGGCTTTTCGCCATTCAGTTGATTTGGAGGCTTGAGTGTAGCACGTCGGTTCCAAGGGAAGAGAAGAAGTAAGAGCAATGGGGTGACGAGCAGTGAAGGTTTTTGGTTTGAAGATACCATGTTGAGAACGTGTCATCATGGGATGAGTGCGGGTGGGAGGTGACGAAGGAGGGCGTGTTGTAGTGGTAGGTGGTATGGGGGAAGGTAAAGGGAGGGATGAGGAGTCAACTAGCGGAGCAGAGACGGCGGGGCTGATAGTGGGCTCAACCCATGCGGTATCCGTAGGGGCGGTGGTTGATGGTAGCCAGATGGATATGGGCCTTAGAGAGGGCAAAGTGGTAGGAGCTGGTGGAGAGGTAGATTGTGTGATAAACGGATAAATAGATTCGTCAAATTTTACGTGACGGGATATGTAAACTCTGTGATTTTGCATGTCATAGCAGCGATACCCTTTATGAGAGGTGCTATAGCCTAGGAAACAACATGAAGAAGAGCGGAACTCCAATTTGTTAGAGCGATAGAGACGGAGCCAGGGATAACAAATACATCCAAAGGCTCGTAGATGAGAATAATCGGGAACTTGTTGAAACAAATGTTGATACGGGGAAATTTGAGAAACAATAGGCATGCGGTTGATGAGATATATAGCTGTAGTAAAGGCTTCAAACCAAAAACGAGACGGCATGCCAGCATGAGCTAGAAGAGCAAGACCAGTTTCAACCACGTGGCGATGTTTTCGTTCAACGACACCATTTTGTTCAGGTGTATGTGGGCAAGAAAATTGATGACAAATGCCATGAGTATGAAGATAAGATTGAAGTGCATCACTAGTGAATTCGCCACCAGCGTCAGAGTGGAAAAATTTGATTCGATGGTTAAATTGATTTTCAACTTGCGGCTTGAAAGCTAGAAAAATTTCATAAAAGTCAGATTTATGGCGCATAGGAAATATCCAGCTGTAACGAGAGAAATCATCAACAAACAGTACATAGTAAGAAAATTTTGAAATAGAAGATACCGGAGCTGGTCCCCATACATCACAATGAATCAGTTCAAGAGGAAAATGAGCACGTCTGTGAGACAAAGAAAAGGGTAACTTGCAACTTTTGCCTAACTGACATGCAGAACAAAGAGAGTTGTCACGCTTATTTGATATTGGAAGCTGTTTAAAAATAAGATTTTGAATAGCTGCAGAAGGGTGGCCTAGACGATGATGCCAGGTGGATGAGGTAATGCGTGAAGAAAATGAAGCTTGAGGTTTGAGGCAAGATTTGGGGAACCGCATAGGATAAAGTCCATTCTCAGTCCAACCGTGGTGTAGAATTTGCCCCGTTAGCTTGTCCTTCACAAAAAATTGAGAATCATCAAATAGAAAATAGCAGTTATTGTCTTTTGCCAATTGACTAACTGAAATTAAATTGGTAGATGCTAGAGGACAACGGAGTATATTAGTCAATTGCATGGAAGAAACTGGATGTGAGAGAGAGGTGGAACCAACATGAGTAATAGACAAACCTTGGCCATTTCCAACCTGAACCTCATCAGAACCATTATAGGGTGCGGAGATGGAGAGATTACTCAGATCAGCTGTAATATGGTGGCTAGCCCCAGTATCAGTATACCAAGTGCCATCGTCAGTAGGTGGTGCAATAGCCATGGCAGCAAGTTTTTCAGGAGGATTACGACCTTGGTATGCATAGTTCATGCGATGATAGCAGTCAATAGCACTATGGCCATGCTTGTTGCAGATCTAACAAATCAGGCGATCATTATTCAGTTGACGACCTTGAGGTCGAAATGATGGAGTAGGGAGAAGACCGGCTTGAACAGAACGACCTCTGCTGCGTCCCCTATAACCAGTGCCACCCCTATATGGACGAGATGTGAATGAGTGCTGCCCAGGGGAGAGGGTTCGATGTTGTCGATTTGCAACGAAGGCAGTAGTGGTTTTGGGTATTGAATCATCAGTGATGCTCAGCTCTTCAGAGAGTAGAAGATTGTGTAGATCTTCAATAGTGATGGAAGTTTGATGAGCACGAACACGAATAGAGGATGCAAAGGAGCGATACGCAGCAGGCAATCCATCGAGAATGCATATTAAAAGATCATCATCACTTACTGGGGATCCACAAATTGCGAGTTTATCAGCTAAAGTTTTGAGTTGTTGGAGATATTCTTGTATAGTGAGGTTGCCTTTCTTGAGATGATGTAATTGTCGTTTCAGAGACATTACATGAGCAGGAGTTAGAGATGCATAGCGACGGGCGAGGACATCCCATGCGGCTTTGGCAGAGGTAGCGCCAACGACATATGGAAGTGCAGATTCGGAGAGAGTAGCGTTGATCCAAGAGAGTAGCATCTGATCTTTTTCGATCCATGTCCTGTAATTTTCATCAGTTGAAGCAGGCGCTGGGGAGGTTCCATCAATATAAGGCATCAGATTGTGGCCTTTAAGAACTGGTTCGAAAAAAGAGCGCCAGAGAAGATAGTTCGAACTATCCAATTTGATGGGAATCAAGTTGGATATATTTGAGATGACGAGTGAGGGAGATACGATAGACGAAGACGACTGAGATGATGGATTAGAGCTTGTCGACATTTTCTTTGGGGAAGAAGGAAGATGATGAGGAGAGAAACTTTAGGATTGTTAGGCAGATTATGCCGAATACAGCTCTGATACCATGAAGGAATTGAATGGCTGTTTATTGTGTTTCCTTCTATTGCTTTGTACAGTATAAATAGATATTACAAGAGTCCTAAATTAGGGATGATTGAGGATTGTTAAGGTAACTAGAGAGATTACGGGGGCAATATTCTTAAATTAGATACAAGAGATAAGATTGCTGACTAGGAACGTTATCAATTTGTTGGAATTTACTCCACAGTATAATAACCATAGAAATATTTCAGGCTGAGCATGTCATGGAAGCGCTTCGAAATAGCAAGATCTCACAACGTCAAGTGTGCGTCCAATGGTGGAAACTCTACAGATTATCCTATGGCTTCCGAATGCAAGGTGAGTCTCATTCCCATTCAGTTTCCCTGCAAGATCTACCGTTGCCTCAGGAGAACGAGGTCCTCGGCGTGCTTCGTCAACGCGCCATTCGTGCGTTCCTTCGCATCCAGATCCAGATTTCGGTATTCCATTCTACTTGCACTTCCTGGTCTTTCCTGGGGCACGCAAGTCTGTGATTGATGATGACATAGACATCCAGTTGTGCCACGGAAGTATGATCATGGTATTGTGATGTCGCTGTTTGGACATCTGGCTAGATCTATTGAGGTAACAGGTGTCTCAGCTGTTGTCCGTCGGCATGTCCTCATTTGCAACATACACCTTTTACCGTAGTGTGATACTTATGTTTCAGTTAAGGAACCATGGAAAAAGTCTCTTACTTTTTTAGGAATTCTACTTCTTTTGCTTGGCTTTCACTGAGCCTATTTGATTTTGGTCTCGAGAACTTGTTTGGATTAGATTCGTACTTTTCCTATTTTAGCTGCGTACTTTGTGGGTTGAACACTGATTGTACTGGATAAGCAAGAAAGGGACATTTTTTCTTCTTGGAGCTTCAAGAAGTCGAGTTGAAGCACAGCAGCGAAGAACGGGTCGAGCTTCATTGAAGCATTTTTGGAGGGAAAATGAGGACACTTAAAGGTCGAGACAGTGCTTCATGGTCATTGTGAATTTTGGGTTTTAAGAAATCGAGACAAAATCTAGATAATGAGTTAAAGAGTTTGCAAAGTTTGTATATTGAAATCTGGTCCCCCTGAGTGCTCAAAATTATCACTTTGCTCTCAAACACTTTGCCCTTGAGACATTAGTCAAGCCGAGCCGAAAATCGATAATAGAGCCAAGAACTGGCCGGATTTGCCTAGTCTATACAGCTACAGGTCGTTTCTGAAGAGAATCAATTCGATTCCCTGTCTCAAGGGCCGAAAATCGATAAGCTCATCTTGAAAATCGATTCTAGAGATCAAAAGGGTTGTCGAATCGAATGCAAAAGTTTGGTTTTTGTTGTTTCATCTGATTTTGTACGTCCGACCAATGAGCCCCCGTTTAGTTTACCAAGGTTTTTTGGACAAGACTTGTTGCTTTAAGGTCTGAGGAAATATTGGAACCAACCCGAAAACTAGTCGAGCTGGGCCAGATTTTACGCATCTGAACGTCTGACTCGCTGCGCTTTTTCCGCCTTCCGGCACGCCTGAGCGATCAACTCCAGGAATGATTTTTCCCCTCTCCTCTACCGATTTACAGGACATCCAATAACAAGCTGTTCTCCGATCTCTGGATTTGCACGAGCTACTTCACCATCATTCGGTTTGCTTGCACGAGCTACTTCACCATCATTCGGTTTGCTCTCTCTGACGAGTGAAACCAGAAGAGAAATGAAGCAGTCGGAAAGCATCCTAGCCTCTCTCCCAGAAGATATCGCCCTCATAATCGCGTCTTGCCTATCGGTCTCGGAACGATTCACTCTCGATTCATTACTTTTATGGCTGTTATTTTGTCGAAACCGATCAAGCGGACTAGATTGTTTGATTGTCGATCATTTGGCGTGTTTGGTTTTGGTTTGATCAACAGGTGGGTGATTTGTGTGCGCTGGGAAGTTGCAGCCGATTCTGGAGGGATTTATGCGGGTCGGATTTCTTGTGGGAGTCGCTGACGAGACAGAGATGGCCTTCTTTGGATTTGTATACTGAATCTTCATCAGTTGATGATCATGGTGACTCTTCCTCTTTGAAGGTAAATTCCCTCTTTAAACATTGGGTCTCAGGGTTTAGGTTAGTGTTTATCTTTTGACGATAAAAAATTGCTCAACTTCGGTTGTTCGGACATGTACATTTGCACGATCTCGTCCGTTCGTGGATTGACTGTCACTTGCTGTTACGTGATTGTGCAATCTTCGGTGGTTGGAATTTGAAAGTAGGGATGGAGGGACTTTTACGTGAAGTGGCACGCCCAGATGGCGGAGCGAGCTATGTCGGTTGTTCAGTATGCCCAGCAACTTTCGGGTCCCGGTTTGCTTGAGATCTTAAACTACCTAAAAGCAGTCGAGTACTTGAACTCCATGCAACTTGGCTTCAAGGATGTCCAAATGTATCTGCTCAGACCAGAAGTGAATGTGCTGCTAAACTTGGTCGGCTTGCATTACTGCAGGCACTGGCTCAAAGTGCCGGTAAGCGACTGTCGCTTTTGGGCGCTGCTTACATGCTTCTGTAAATCGCGTAAAAACGCACATAAATACCAAATGGGGCATCTTGCTTTCAATAACAGTCGTTGAGCAGACTGTGATGCTTCAACATTACTGCATACGCGGTGTTTAAAACTCATGAATGGTGCTAAAATGTCCAGAAACAAAAGGAGGCATTTATGCTTGTTATGGCCGTAGCATTTGCCTTCTCCGACATGAATGGGATTGGTCTTTTCAGCAAGTCGTCTTACCTGTTGGGAAGATGAAAGATTGCATATATGGTAGTGACCTTTCCTCCCAAATGTTGTCCGTCACTCCATGTTAGAACTTGCTATATAAAGATTGTATTCTCAAGCTTCGTCAATCTTGAAGTTGAGATTTACAGCTTGATTGTTCGTCTAGCCTCTTGTTTGTCTATATACTGTTACAAAGGAAAAATGATGAATGCAATGTTATGAATTTGCATGCTATACATAGTGCCCAGCCTTTGAATATGCGGTACTAGGTTGATTTGTGGAATCGCACCATGCTACGGAATCATAATGGGATTCTATAACTTTGCCTTTTGATTTTTGTTCTGTGCTGGGTAGATAGAGGTCTCATTCTGGCTTGTCAGTTAGGAATCACGTCAAAGAAGACTCTGGAGATTGGTCGGGATCTACTCCGTGGTAAAATAATCGTAGAAATTTTGCAGGCTGGGCATGTCATGGAAGCGCTTCAGAATAGTGAGATCTCCCAACGTAAAGTGTATGTCAAATCTTGGTCGGTCCACAGAACATGGGATGGCTACCGATTTCGAGATGCTTCTTCTCGTTCAGTTCCCCTGCATGATCTAGCATTGCCTCAGGAGAACGAGATCCTCCCCATGCTTCATTCAACACTGCCATCCATGGGGTCCGTCATCTCCAGATTTCAGTACTACATTGTCCTGGCACTTCCTAGTCTTTCCCGCCTCGCGCAAGCCTCTGAGTAATGATGATATGGACATCTGGTTGTGCCACAGAAGCATGATCATGTTTTGTACTGGTAGCTAAGAAGATTGAGGGTTTTTTTTTAACGTAACTGTGCGCACCCGTATGTTGTTTTTGTAAAGGATGTTGCAAATCCTCGCCACCGTATCAATCAATTCTAAAGATAATGGATAATTTTGGAGTTGTTTGCTATGAAGCACCAACATGCGCTTGACACGCTCGGAAAAGTCCGGATACGTGGTCCGGCATGCAGTCAACTCGCCAGACTCGCCGGCGACACGCGAGTCCGGAGGGAAAGGGGAGAGGAACTGGAGGGCGTGAGGTCGGAAGAGGTGAGGCAAGTGGTGGAGAGGAGGGCGGTGAAATGGGAGACGAACCCGCAACGACCTAGATCTAGGTTTCATCGGCTTGAAAATTTAGAAAAGCCAGAGACAAGGTTTCGCTAATGAACACGAGCGACGACATGCGGAGGCGGCCGAAGAACGTAATGACAGACGCACTCATAAGTCATGAGCTCGGTTGTGGCTGACCGATGGAGTCCAAGCAAGCGTTGAGAGAGAGATGAATGGAGATGAAAGATGCAAAGGAGTTTTGTTGTTTTGGTACGCAAAGGAGTTTGATGCAGAGGAGTTCTACGAGAAAAAAAAAAAAAGAAAGTTTCAGGAGTAGTGTTGACAAGTCTTGGAGAGGATTGATGTTGACAAGAGGTGGTCCGGAGATAAAGAAAGAGCGGAAAAATTATGAATATTTTGCATTTAGATTTCTAAAAAAAAATTCTCAAGAAGTGAGCTTTTTCTTTAATGCTATCCTAAAATCATCCCATGCCCAACAAAATAATTTTTCATAATGTATATATGAAATTATGTATACTTAATATATAACGTATCTCAACGTATCAGAATTCTCTATTTTTTACAAATAACGCATTAATGTGTCGTGTCATGCTGCGTATCTTATGTTGATGCTACTTAAGTTGTTTGGTTTAGCAAATGTTCAAGAAGTCTTTGGATTTGTCGAATGTTCAAGTTGGGACATGCATCAAGTTCACTTTCTCTACATGTCGATGTCCTTTAAAATTGGCTACTGTGATGTGGCTATTTGAACGCCTGGTAAGATCTAGCAACGTAACGCCGGTCTTCTCCCTGTTGTCCCTCAGCATGTCTTGGCGACATGTACCTTTTATCATGATGTGATACTTGTGTTTCAGTCACGGAACCATTGAAAAAGTCTTATCTTGTACTCTCTGGAATTCTGCTGCTTTTCCTTAGCTTTCACCGAGCTTATTTGATTTTGGTCTGGAGAACTTGCTTGGATTTGGTTCGTACTTTTCCTAGGTTAACTGTCGGAATGCATTCTCCGTTTGTGTTTGCTCCTCAGCTTCTCACGTGCTTGATGAAATTACTACGACTATGGAATTACGAGTCCAGGTAGACATCATTGCATGCATCTAAAGACTTCTGGATCACTGAAAGCATTATGCACTGATCTGATTCTTACTTTAGGCAATTAAATTTAGCTCTAAGACTAGCTAACGTTCGCGTAGTCGCAGGTGGTGCAGCGAGTATTTATGGCTCAAATTGAATATTCCATAGTGGCTAGGAAATCTTTGTGGTGACACCCAGACAACGGGGGAAAATAGTTCAAAAAATACTAAATTCATTACACTTCAGCCAATTCAATCATAAATTTTTTAAACTTTCCAATTATGTCCCAAACTTTTTGACAATTTATTAAGGCTAGTGCTTTTTCCACTCCACTTATGGCTTTGACACTCCTCTTTGTGTATGTTTTGACTATTCTATCTTTTACGTGGCCCATCATTTCTCGTGCAAAGTTATATAATTTTTTATTTATTATTTTGTCAACCCTTTTATTTCTTTTTTTTTTCCTTAAGGGTCCCACTTTCCTCCTCTTTCTCCTTTTTCCGTCCCACGCCTCCCATCTCTCTATTCAGTCCCTCGGAGGGCATTCCCCTTGTATGGCTCCCAATCCTTCTTCTTCCAGAAATCTCCACATACTCTGTTTATTATCTATGATGCAAATCCCGTCGCCCTTCGTGCCTACAATGCAAAGAAGCGATGCTTCTTAGTATTACCTTCCATGGTAATAAGAGGAAAGAAAATACAAAAACAAGAAGAGAGAGAAGTGGTGCCTCAATATTATCTTTCATGGTGTAAGAAGAGCCTGCAAAGAAAAGGGACTCGTTAGAGAGGTCACCAGTGAGCCAAATACTGATGTCTAAAAAAGTATGGAGGACGAAGGGATTGGCATCATAAATAACAAATAGAGGACGTTGGGGTTTCTGGAAGAAGAAGGAGTGGGTGGCATGAAGAGGGATATGGGGTATTAAAAAAAAAAAGGGAGGAAGATGAAGAAAGAGGGACTCATAAGGGGAAAAAGAAGAAGCAAAATAATAAATAAAAAGAAAAAGTATAAATTTGTACGAGAAGTGGTGGGCCACATAAAAGATATGATGGTCAAAAATATATTTAAAAAAAAGGAGTGTCAAAGCTATATGGAAAGTGAAAAAAGAGTGAGCCATTATTAATTGAGTCAATCCAGTCAATTTTAATTGAAAATCGCTTATGTGAACACAAAAATGCCATAAGTTTAGGACTTCGTGGATAATTTTTTACCAAAAAATGGTCATTAGTATTAATCATCTCTTCTCACCCTTGTACTTAGATAAAAATGAAGCAATCAATTTTAGGTCTTATTAGTCTTGACTTTACCTTTTTTTTTTATGAGAAAAGAGATGACCTAACGATAAATTCTTAAGCTCATCAATTTTAAGCAACTTCACGCGTGCTACTCTTTTAAACCCTTTGTGCAGATCTGAGTCACCTTGCTCTTGAATACAGAAAGTTAGACCTCAAGCTTAAGATTGCATATGAAGCTGGTAATCAAGTTTGGGCTGAAGATAATGAAGACATTAGACAAAGGATTTTAGACCATCACAATGTTCTTATTATTCTGCATTTGGATAATGCTAAGAAGATACCGTTATTCTTAGAGAATAAACGCTATTCGACAATCTGTGAATAAAGATATCAAGTATCCAATTTAGGTAAATTAGATTTTTAATTTTTTTTCAAAGTTTTTATATTCATTAAGAACATAAGTTGTAAATTCTTTTATTTGCACATTAAAACCAAACCCATACTCTTATCTACTACGCTTACTTAAGAATCTTTTTTTTTTTCAGGATTTGGCGGGCCCGTTAAAAAAATGAGGATCCTTCTTTAGCCTCCTTTTTAAGAAAGAAATTTAATTGTCTCTCTTGATTTGGATTTTGGTACTAGATAGAAAAAAAAAATTAATCGAACTACAATGTGGTCTAGAGAGTAAATTCAGCACAATTTTTTTTTATAACAGGGAGCACAATTTCTGAATAAAAACAAGATAATTCGGAGACAATATGACCTTATTGGGAATCCAAAGAAAAGAATATCTCCTCGTCACTTCTTCTCTGCCACATCACAAACCTCTCGTCATGCGCCTCCCAAACTTCCCACGTCAAAGACTTCGCTCCTAATTACCCAAGAGTTATGAGAAAAAATTGATATTGTGCTACCGGTGATAACTTAAACTTTCATGAATTTAAATTTGTCAGCGATGAGCAAACTAATAATCATCTTTCGAATTTAATAAATGTTTCTAATGATATCAACTATTTTTTTGAGTTAGTGATAATATTTTTCTTTACTTGTGATGATCTATGTTATAGTATTTAATTTTCTGTAGAATTATTTATTTCCTTATGATATTTTCTCTTTCTTCGTATTTTATCGAACATAGTGGGATTTGAGGATATCCCATTGATCAGAGTTTCCATCCTAAATTTTTTTAAGCAAACCGGTTAAACAAGCTAACCGGTTTCTTTGAGAAAATTAGAGGTGGGCAAGCCACCATGAGCTTCTCGTTTCCCTTTGTTCCAACTCCAACCAATTTCTGAGTTTAGGTTCAGAAAAATTCATCTCTCCTTGCCTGATTTCTACGTGTGAATCACTGCTCTTTCACTGGAGGGTGGATGATGAGTAATCTTCTTTGCACCTTATGCGAAAGAACACATTTGAAGCTGCCGGAACTAAAGGTGGACAAAACATAAGGAAGACAGACAACATACCAAAATCGAAACCAAAGACAACATAAAAACAGAGATGGAACAGATTTCCTTATTGTAGAGTGAGTTTTGGAAACGTCGACAATGTTATCTCAATACAGAGAGTCATTGATAAGTCCACAGATCATTGCCTGGCTTCGGAAAGTCTTGTTCTCGTTCAGTTTCCCTGCAAGATCTAGCATTGCCTAAGGAGAACTGGGTCCTCACCATGCTTTGCCATCCATGGGGTCCTGCACATCCAGATTTCCGTGGTACATTAGACTGGCACTTCCTGGTCTTTCCTGGAGCTCGCATGTCTGTGATTGATGATGATATAGACATCCGGTTGTGCCATAGAAGTATGGTCATGGTTTGTACTGGTAGCTAAGAAGATTGAGGTTTGTTTACGTAAGTGTGCATACCCGTATGTTGTTGTTGTAAAGGATTTTGTAAATCCTCGCCACCGCATCAATCAATTCTAAAGATACTGGATGACTGTGGAGTTGTTTGGTTTGGCAAATGTTCAGGCAGTCGTTGGATTTGTCAAATGTTCAAGTTGGGACATACATCAAGTTCACTTTCTCTACATGTCGATGTCCTTTAAAATTTGCTACTTTGATGTGGCTATTTGAACATCTGGTACGATCTAGCAAGGCAATGCGGGTCTACCCTGTTGTCCCTCGGCATGTCTTCATTCGTAACATACACATTTTATCATGATGTGTTACACTCGTGTTTTAGTCACGGAACCATTGAAAAAGTCTTTATCTTGTATTCTCTGGAATTTTACTATTTTTATCATGATTAGATTCGTACTTTTCTTAGGTTAACTTTTGGAATGCATTTTCCGTTTGTGTTTGCTCCTCAGAGTCTCACGTGCTTGGTAAAATTACTAGGACAATAGATTCCCAAGTCCAGGTAGACATCATTGCATGCATCTAAAGAGTGGATCGCCGAAAGCATTATGTACTGATCTGAATCTTACTTTAGGCAATTAAATTCAGCTCTAAGACTAGCTAACCTTTGGGTCGCAAGGCGGTGCAAAGAGTAATTATGGCTGAAATCGAACATTCTATAGTGGGTGGGAGATCTTTATGGTAACATTGAGACAATGGAGAAAAATTGTCCAAAAAGTACTAAACTTACACACTTTGGCTAATTTAATCGTAAACCTTTCAATTTTTTCAATTGAGTTCTAAAACTTTTGACAATTTGTCAGTTGAATTCATTCAATCAATTTTAGTTGGAAATCGGCCGATGTGAATGTCAAATGCATTAAGTTCGGGACTTTTGGATAATTTTTCCCAAAAAATGGTCATTACTATTAAATCGGTCTCTTCTCACCCTTGTACTTACATAAGAATGAAGCAATCAATTTTAGGTCTTATTAGTCTTTACTTTACCTCTTTCTTTTCATGAGAAAAGAGATAACCTGATGATAAATTCTTACGATCATCAAATTTAAGCAACCATACGCCCGCTACTCTTTTAAACCCTTTATGCAGATCTAAATCACCTTGCTCTTGATTGCAAAAAGTTAAGACTTCAAGCTTAAGATATTGCATTTGAAGCTGGCAGCTAAGAATGGACCAAAGATAATGAAGACAAACCTAATGCCAAACAAACCCACCCCCACCAACCCCCCCGCCCCCCCCCCTAAAAAAAAAGGACAAAACAGCAAATTGATTGTTTCCATGTTAAAGGGTAACCAGCTAGAGAGAGAGTCAGTGAAGAGCAAAATGTCTGCAGAGAGAATGAAGAAAAACCTCCAAAAAGAACAAACAGCTCTCGCACAATCTCTGTCTCCATGCTTCGGCTACTAAAAGAAGACCGCAATGATCTCTAGGGACGACACAAGCGCAAAACAGAAGGCAAGAGAGAAACCGTGGTCGATCCGTCGTCACCGGCAGCGATAGCCACAACCAGCCCGCCTCCCGGGACAGATCTTGCGAGAAGCCATGATCAGCAGAGCAAGGAGAATTACTATAATAAATCCCTTCCAGTCGACATCACCGCCTTTCTCAAACAGGAGACTCAATTTCCACATCGACAACTTGAGATCAACCTGTCTTCCGCCTCTTCAACTCTCTGGAATTTTCTCGGCTTGATCGTCCGTTCGATTCTTCTCTCGGGTATACAAGAGGGTTCAGTAGCAATAATACCCTTCACAACTTGAATATATAGAAGGAGTCAACATCACAACTTGAATATATAGAAGGATTCAACATCACAACTTGAATATACGTATTTCATTTGTTTATTCATATGATAAGTGCAGCTAATTTAATTATGAAGTATAGGGGACACCACAGTTGACCTTGAACTAAATGGAAAATCCATTGGTCCTGATCTTTTTTTTTTCTTTTTTGTGTCAAAATAACATTGCATTCATTTCCTCAATCGAAATACAAGAGAGGAACATCTCAGTTCAAAGAGTAAAACTTTAAACCAAGACAAATCCTAGAGAATTTCAACACAAAACAAGCTCTATATAACAAAAGAAATAATCAGAACAAGGTTATAGGTCGCCCACTCAAAAAACACTCCTATGGCTTCTTCATACCAAAATCGAAGGCCGATCACCGAATCCATTTTCAATAACAAACACACATCGAGACTGCATCTGATGCTACAGTTTTGTTTTTCAGCAATGCACGCCTATGTTTGGCGTCCTCAACACCATCACTAAATAAAGTAAAAAGATTGAATGAGTATAGATCTAACACATGTGAGAATGAGACATGAACATAACTCCTCTAGTCTCCTTCAAAATTGAACTTATTCATCAATGAACACATACACAAAAAAAATTCTGAATCTAGATCGGGATAGAAATCTCCCTGAAACGGGAGAGAGAAACTTTCAAATCTAGACTAAATCGGATGAGAAAATCTCTCACACGAGAAAAATGAGAAAAGGAAATAGAGAACAAAATAGGTAGAGAGTTGGAAAGGGTAGGGGAGGGGGAGAGAGGGGGGACCTCCTCAAGTATGGTACTGATCAAATTGTTCTGATTTGAGCACAGGCCGATCCTTCCAATTGATCGATGGTTTATTACAATTTCTTAGTGTTATTTGGTGGTGGTTGTTAGGTGGGTTTCTTTTTTATGTGTATGTTTTGTTGAGACAGCTCGAGCTTTTGATCGTGCTTTTAATTGGAGGAAGACCAGGTCTCACCCATCAAAGAAGGAATAAAACTACCCATAATGACGAGTGGGAAGGGGAAGTGAACAAATTTGGGAAATTCATGGGAAGTTTGCTTATGGTTTCCAACGAATTTCCTCAGCTAACCAGCAAGAAAAGAAGGGGGAAATGACTTGGAGGAACCACACAGCTTGATCTGTGAAATTTGACTTTGTTTATTAGGTCAATTTTCACTTTCGATGATGTTCCAATGCAGTTTAAAAGTGATGGTATACCATAGAAGAAATTATTGTATGCACAAGTCCATCATAATATCCTTGTTATGCTGCATTCCATTTCCAACCAACTTCTGCGTTTAAGTTTCGAAAAATTTGTCTATTCTTGCCTGATTTCTATATGTGAATCACTGCCACGTCGCGAAACTGCTCCATAAAATACTTCTCTCCAATAGAGTGGATGATGAGGAATCTTCTTTACACCTTCTGCGAAAGAATACATTTGAAGCAGATGCGGTTGCGGGGCTTGAGAGTGTTGCCAAAGGAAGTATGGAGAAATGAGTGTGTGGGGATAGTTGTCGATGGATGAATGCAAGTGTAGGATAGAACATGATCACTGCCAAGGCCTAAAGAGCCAACCACCAACCAAGGATCATGATTGGAATCGACGAAGTTCATCACCAAGGCTTAGAGAACGAACCACCCATCAAGGATAAAGAATTTCAGGATAAGAGGAATTCACCGTCAAGATGCACCAGCTTGGATATTCCAAAAGATATCGTAAAAGTTCATCAAACAACGATAGAAATTGACCAAAATAGCCTCCAATCATTAGGTTGTCGATGGGGAGTCTCGAACTCAATAACAAGTCCTATAAATCGAAAACTGTGACGTATAATCAACAACCTTGTCCTTGGACCCACATAACTAGGTCGCAGCAGAAATTGGCTTTTGCTAGCATGAATGACACATGGTTCGTTTAATCCATGGAACACAGTTGAGCTTGAGGAAGGATCGATTAAGCTCGATGTTCCCATACCACAAGATGGCTGAATTGAATATAGATAAAACATAAGGAAGGCAAACCACATACCAATATTGAAACCAAAGACAACTTAAAGATGGAACAGATTTCTTGATTACAGTGTGAGTTCTGGAAACACTGACAATGTTATCTCAATATACAGGACCATTGATAAACAAAATGTCTGAAAGACAGCTAGGGTTGGACTAGGCATCGAAAACTCTCATTGCAGAGAAACAAGATGAGCTTTTTCAAAGACCACGTAGCTTCAGGTTTTGCCATCTCTTTCTCTCTCCATAAGTTGGTGATATTGGAAGAGAACATACATGATCAAGAGACGACAAACAAACGGCGTGTGACCCGTCTTCATAGGCGGCGATCAACACGAACGACCCGCCTTGGGGGAGCTATGCAGGAAGCCATGATCAGTAGAACAACTATCAATGCCAGAAGAAACACCCTCAGATCAATACCACCGCCCGTCTCGAGCTTGCAGCATAGTTTCCCCTTGCAGCATAGTTTCCCCATTTGATGATAGATGCCAAGTTTTCTTATAACCCTCTTCAACTTCCTAGCCTTCCTTGCGGGTATTCTTATAGCTCACGACCTATAGATAGTGCCAAAGTCGACCTTGACAAGGAAAGTCCCTTGTTAGTGATCAAGTCCATTCATCTCCATTCATGCAAGATTGGATTTTTCCACATCGACCGGAGCTAAAGAGAAGGGAGCAGATTTTGGAAATTAATGGGAAGTTTGCTTATGGTAAAGTTCCATTAAGTTTCGTGAGAAAAAGGAAGGGGAAGATGACAACTTGATCTGTATAATGACTATGTTTCTTAGTCTTGTTTGGAATTTAGTGGATGACGGCGTTGCTGATACAGTCCATGAATGATGGTGGTACAGGAATAATATAATAATAATCTTTCAACAAAGAGAACTAGAATTGTAAGAAAGGTATTGATCAGAAGTAGTCTTCACCCTCAAAAGAGAAAAAAAAAACAGAAACATCATCTATAATAACAGCAAGAATATATCTTCATCATAAACATATAATCCCCACTGCAATTTCATGGTCAAATTAACTTACCCTTGGAAATCACGTTCCAAAGTAATTAATTTTTCATAGAATGAGGGATACATAACTCTAAAGAAATGGAATTATATAGTTGCGACAGAGGTGAAGTTCAAAAATCGAGAAATTATAAAGTCAACTTGACTTCTTGATTCGGTCCACATCGACTCAACATAGATGTAGATTATCCTAGTTTTAGGGTTTCTGGAAGATTGAGCAGGGTGCTTCCCATTTCGCTTCGACCCACGCATGCAAAACGCCCGCCAAAGACTAAAGGCGCGCATGATAACCATTCTGTTCTAGAAATAATTTCTGAAACGGAAATAGATTTTTCTATTTCTGCTTTCTGGTTTTGGGCCAAAATCTATTTTTGGAACAGTTTTTTGTTCCAGAAATAAAAAAACAGATGTGCGTTACCAAACGAGTTTATGTTCCAAACCTATTTCTAGAATAGGTTTGGAACAGAAACTCGTTTGGTAACGCACATCTATTTTTCTATTTCTGAGGTTTGGAACAGAAATAGCGAAACAGAAACGTTCTCATGCGCGCCCTAAGAATAGTCAGATGGCTATTGGGCCGATCCTGATTTGGGCCGGGTCAACTGATCCATTATCTGACCCATAAGGCAAGTTTTAACTAAAAGAATTAGATGAAATTGAAAATCAAGTTAAGAATAATTTTAGATCCTTGTGCTATTTTAGTTTATTATCCTTTTTTTGTTGCGAATATATTTTGTACTATTCTCCCCTTGAAATTAGAAATTCGGGTTTAATGTATGCTATTGAAGCCCGACCCACGGCACTGATCGCTAGGCTCGCCCGCTAATGGGTAGGCTCGGCTAGAAATTCCATGCTTGCCTTCCAAGCCGGATCAATGGTTAGGCCAAGCCCATGGAGGGCCTTGAGGCCCGACTGTTCCATATAATTAGTTTAGAAGTTATACAATAATTTTATTCAGAAATTCCAGTTTGACATTTGAAATTTATAAACACCAATACGATACAATAAGCCCGAATTCCTAATATGTGGGAGATTTATCATATAGAAAAGTAGCAAAATGAAAAATACAGGAAATTCCAGTGTGATGTTCTTGTGTTGGATTTTCTTTAGATGTAATCTCTCCAGTTCAGATGGCGATTGAATCCCCTAAATCTAGTGTTGTTGGCCTTCCATTGAATAAATCCTCAGAGAGATGGCTTTAATTCGGTCTGTGAAAGATTGAGGGATGATTAAGAGATATTATCTAATTATAATACGAGAAAAAGAAAACGACAGATGTCTATGCTACGAACATATGATGCATGGGGGTTCCATTTGTTTCGCATAAAATGAATGATTTAGTAAGCATTCTACTAGGGATGATAGCTTGTATTGCTTACAAAAATAAATGAATCAAAAATATTCTCATCATCCATGAAATTTTTTAGATATAGATTGTTATTGATAGATAATATATCTTTCATTAATTAAACATTTTAAGGGATTATTTTTAGGAAATTATTGTTCCAATCCTTTATTTTTCTCGAAGCAAATGAAGCTTGAGATAGTAAATTTTTTAATCTTAGAAGATGCCTCTTGACAAGATAGGGACTTTACGTCAAGCATGACATTAAGTGGAAAGAGGGCGTGAGAGTCCCATGTTGATTAATTTGCCCGACCATTTTCATCATATCAACTGACCAAATACCAACCATACCAAAGGACCCACCCACCTCCTCCCCACATCTCTCCTGTCCATTCCTTTACAAGACTCACAGGTAGTTTTCTTCTTTTTTGCTCCTTCAAAAGAGAACTAATCTTTGGCCATCATATAAATGCTTCAATACAACACAAATAGGTGGGGGAAAATAAAATATGGACCATCATTCCTCGAAAAAGAAAATGTAAAAACAATCGTCTAACAGTTGTCAGCTTTGCATGAGGCCTGATTTCGAATCTCCACATGTTCATGTCCGGCGAAATCTACTGTATAGCGTTTGTTATTTACCGGGTATGTTTCTTGAGAAGCATAGCGATACTTTTCCCGTTAATCAAGTAATGTGATGAGTACGAAAAGCTGTTCAATTTCTAAAAAGAGTTTTTTTAAAAAAAAATGGTTGAAAGATGTGTTTCTGTATTCAGATACTGCGAAATTCCTTTCAAAAGAGGGGGAAATATTGGTCAAAGTTCGCTCTTTTCTTGATGCGTTTGAGAAATTAAACAAAGAGCTTTTGAATTGTCCCGATTTCGTTTTTCTTCTCTCTTCTACCTTCGAGGTGATTGAAACGGTTGAAAGGGGATTGGTGCGTAGGTTTCTTAGAATAATCCTATTGAATACTCACCTACCTCACCAACCTTGTTTTTGTCTCCTTTCCTTACTTTCAGGATTGTGTCTAAAGATGAACCCCTCGCGTTGAACGGCAAAAAATTCTCAAGAATTGCATGGATTTTTAGAAATTCCTAATGATGAACAACACCACCAAGATTTTTTTTACAGAAATATTAAAGAAGGATGACTTAAAATCGAGTTGTCTATTTTTACATAATAAAAGGGTAAATATATATGTATACATAATTTTTTTTTTGGGTCAACATGTATTCATATAGTTGAGTGGTAATTTGACAGCTATTTTCGTTGTTATTCACAAATTAACGCGAAATTATGCAAAAGCCATATCATCACGACAATGCTGGGGTCAACCCAAGACTTGCTGCCTACTGTACCGCCACCAACTCTCTTTAATAAGGGTCGTTTTTATTGAAGGGCATTGCGAGGTCATGGTTCACCAAACCATCAGTGGGGTCTCTTTTATTTAATGAGGAGAAATTGTTTATGTGAGTTTGACAACGATGCGTAGGTGTATGTGGGGCTCTTTTTTTTTTTTTAATAATTGATGAGTCAAGTCCAAATCGAAAAAATTACCAAAACAATCCTAAGCTTTTTTTTTTTAATCAAAGCACCTAGGATTAATTTTTCCATTTAGTAGATTGACATGAGACTTTGAGATTTGGATAGGAGAATTATCAAAAAGAATTTCTAAAATCATTGCAATTATGTCAATTCAGTTAATTTGACCGACTAGCGTTAACGAGACAAATTTTTAATAAAATTTAATTTTTAAAAATTCTAAATTATTTTTATACTCTTTTTCTTTCTTTTCTTTTTTTTTCCCTTTGGGCCGCCAGCATCCTACTGATCACTAGTCTTTTGGGTGAGGACTCGAGACTAGCAGGAGGCTATCGGCCCAAATATAAAAAAAAAAAAAAGAAGACGAAAAGAAAAAAATTTAAAAAATAATTAAAAATTTTTACTTAAAATATTATTAAAATTTTGCCTTGAATTAAATTGGTATTATTGTAATAGGTTTTGCACTGACTAGGCAAAAAAAAAAGTTTAAAACTGAATTGACATAATTACAATAAATTTGGGACCTCTTTTTTTTTTGTATAATTCTCCTATCCAAATCTAGAAGTCCCTTGTCAATCTAAGAAATGGAAAAATCAATCCTAGGTGTTAATGACGTTTTAATGAAATTAATCGAGATGATCGAGCGGTGGTCCAACGGTCCTAGCCACGTGTTTGCCATTTTTCTTGGTAAGGAATTTAATGAAGGGGATCCGAAAACGTTGACTTAGCCGAGCAATGCACGCAGGTTGAAAACTGAAAGCGGTAAAAATGCGTGCTATTTAACACGAATTGTCAAATAATGATGGAAAGTCCTGCTTATTTCCATCACCATTCGGAAGCAGCCGGCGTTTAGGACCTCGTGTAATAGACTCCTAGTATCTCCAGAACCGAACCGGAGTAAAAAAAATAGTGCTGGGGCTGTGTTTCTGGAGAATCGGGGGTTCAAATCCCATCAGAATTATATGTACAGATCAGAAGTGCAAGACTCAAAATGTCCAGGGGTTTTGCAGGCTGTTGCATGAAAAGTTGGCGAGCTTCTACACTTGTGTCCCTCAGTTACAGAAAGAAAAAAAGGGAAACAAGAAATCTAGCCTCACTGCCTTAGATCTTAGTCCATTTCGAGTTGAGCTTGGTGTTCCGTGGCCGCCGCCATGGGAGACCTGCGAGCTCCGCACGGCTGTTAGGAAGTTCTACAGAGAGAGGATGGATTGTCTGCTCGAGGAGCTCGGTGACGGCGAGTGGGCTCTGGAGGCATCGTCGGGTGAGGGTGGGAGAGGCAGCGAGAGAGCTTCTCTGCCGTGCGTGTGACTGAGTTTAGGATTTAGAAGGAGGGGAAAGGGAGAGCTGTAGGGTTTGGGGAGAAACATGTTTTTTCAATTTCACTACAAAAAAATAAGGTTTTAGCAACGGAATTAGCGACGAACTTTTTGATAAAAATTCGTCGCTAAATTACTTTGCGACGAATTTTGCGACGAACAGGCGTCGCAAAATTTTGCGACGAAAAATTTCAACTTTCGTCGCTAAATTGCGACGAAATTTTTTCGCGGCAAAATTCGTCGCTAATTTGCGACGAACAAAATTCGAGGGAAAATTCATCGCTAATTTGCGACGAAACCGATTCGTGGGAAAATTCGTCGGTAATTTACTTGCGACGAATTTTGCGACGAAAACATATTCGTCGCTAATCGCTAAATTTGCGACGAAATAAATTCGTGGGAATTTTCGTCGCTAATTTCTAAATTTCCGACGAAACAAATTCGTGGGAATTTTCGTCGCTAATTTGTGACGAAAATTATTCATGACAAAATTCGTCACTAATTAGCGACGATGATTTGGCAACGAAATTTGCCACGAAAGGTGCGACGAAAATAGGGAATAAAATAATTTTGTCGACAATTCCGGTCACAAAATTTAGCGACGAAATTTTTGATTTAGCGACGAAAATGAATTTGTTGCTAATTTGCGACGAATATTATTTGTGGCAAAATTCGTTGCTAATTAGCAACAAAATTTTAGCAACGAACTTTGCAACGAACACTATTTGTGGCAAAAATCGTTGCTAATTAGCGACGAATTTGCAATAACGGCATTTGCCACGAACTTTGCGACGAAAATAGTAACGACGAAATTTTGGTCTTTCGTCGCTAATTAGCAACAAATTTTGCTACGAAAAATCATTAATCGGTAAATTGACGACGGCTTTTTTGTTTTGGGGTGAAAAGCGACGATGGCTAGCAATGGCGTTTGCCACGAAAGTTGGGACAAAATTGGCTTTTTATACATTTGGAGGGGCCTCCCGAAGATAAAATGAGCGACGATTATTGTTATACTTGCCTAACCACAATTTAATCTGTTCTCCACAGAAAACGTGCATAAATATATAAATATCAAAACCTGAGAAGTGTATAATTTCTCGAGAAAAATGTAAAATTCTTGAAGTAGTCAATAATATATTTATACATATGGATTTTTCTCCTTTACAACTTAAATGACAAAAGCTAACAATCCATAGTACTTGGATTAGATGATGAAAAAATAGACACAGCATTGTCCTCCCATCTCCAAAATACCTAATAATGAAAGGATAGACACAGCATTGTCCTCCCATCTTCAATAATAATTAGAGGTTTGAACTCGAGTAAAGCAAAAAGAAAAAAAGGACATACGTTGCTTCCCACTTGCCAATGAAGAACGTATAATTCTTGCTGCCAACGATCTCTCCTTCCCAGAACGTCACTACCTGATAAAACTGCAAATAAAGGAAATCACAAAGTGGAGTCATGTCAGTGAAAGAGCACTAAAACTTAACCCATAAGCACCCCATCTTGAGAGCCAAAAAGATACATAGATCTATTGGGATTTCCATGACCTTGGTTAATAAAATGCCTTGATCTCTATCACAGCTTTTCCAATTAAAGATGATTATGATAAAACAGAATTCAAAAAAATTAAGAATTCCAATCCCCACCTCACAAAGCAAATGCTTCCACCAGATAGCAGAACCTTACTTAAACAATTATGGAGTGCACAAAGTATGTGCAATTCAAGAATCTAAATTGATTGGGTGGGAAATCCATCTTACCAACGTGTCTGCCATTGGAACATTAAAGGCTTCCATGGTACCACAGAGATAACCATGATCAAGGTCACATCCTTAAATGCAGACATTAACTCTCCAAGCTTCATCTTTCTCATTCTGCAGACTAGAGACGTTTTGAGTGCCCGAGAAGGTCTGAGTAATTATTGAAGGAGAGACAATCAGAACATAACCTTCAAGTAGACATTGATTGTGCATTTGAAGTCTCATCATTATTATACCAAAAAACTCACTCTATTTTACCTGGCGACAAAATGAGACAAGCGCAATGATAAGGTACCTCAATAGATTTCTTTTAACAAACTCAAGCAACACAGTACTCAATCCAAAAGTATCCCGAGTTCTTGAGATTAGCTAATTACACGGCAACTATATAGGATATTTGGAATCAAGCAAAGACTAGGCACATTATCTTGCCTAAATGAATCCAGACAATACTTAAGCACATTAAAAACTAGCTAGTGCATACAACACATATTAACACAAGTATCTCTTGTGGTTAAAAGAAGTACCTCTACCTGTACGTTAGGATCCAACTCTACTTTCTTGCTATGGATTAATCCTTTGGAAAATGCTGCCATCATATTAGCCAATGTCAAGAGAAGAGAAGAGTGAGAGTTAGCATGCACAATGATCAGCAAATCATTTATGAAATAGATGAAATAGGAGAGGAAAAAAATCTGTAGCACCTTCCCATGATCATGTTAACAAGTTTCATAGCAGCTCCATTTCCAACATCGCCAAGGTAAAATTTTGACTGGGTTCCAACACAATCACCATAAGCATAAGGATCATAATTGGAAAAAAAAAAAGAACTTGATTAAAAAAGAGAGACAACACAATTATCATAAGCACAAGGATCATAGAAAGACTGCAATTCGTACCTTTCTATATGGAAGAACTCTCAAGGCACCAAGCTAGAAGCTCCTCCCCCCGCATATATCTCCTTCAAAAATGTAATCAGCCATATATTATTAAGCAATCATAACAAACATATACATATATACTTAATCATAAGCAAGTCCTTTACCGTTTAATTAATGAAACGACTGACCAAATCATAATCATCATCAGCAGCAATCTCATCATCATTGTGTCGCTCAGCATTGTGCCCATCACCTATTTCATTAGTGGGAGGTACGGGAGGAACCTGATTTTGATTGAGGTTGAGGTGTCGCAATATCAATTGCGTCTGAGATTGTAGGGATCTGATTTCTTCATCTTTCTGTGACAATTGTTGTGAGAACTGTGCTGTCAATTCTTCTCTGACCTTTTGTATTTCATCATCCTTCTGTACAAGTAGATGTTTCAGTTGGCTCAATTCTTGGGTCATTTGCTCCTCAATTCGTGTCCTCCTTGAAACGGCGGCATTAGATGATGAAGTTCCAGCAATCTTTGTTGAATATACCCTCGACAAGAATCCCATCCCAAATATTTTGCTTTTTTCATCCCACCCGATGCCTCCACCCATAATTCCATATTGTCAGACCCTCCACCAAATGTCTCAGTCCCATCAACACCATCACCACCACTAGCAGTACTCATTAAAAGTTCATCATATTTTTCCTACATTTACAATATAGATGAAAATAAAATAACTTCATATATATAACTACCGTAAATATTAAAAACATTAATTATTTTCATTTTAGTTAACCTTACACACCTTAATAGCTTTTGCTCGATCGCCAGTCCATGTCTCATCCTTTTTTGAAATGTGCGCTCAAATGTAGCCATATATGTAGGTTCCATCTCCAATTCATCTGCCTATAAAATATACACATAAATGAGTAATAGAATTAAATTAACTGACAACAAGTTTAACAAACTTACCATTCTTTTTCGATGCTCCCCAATGGTGATAGAACCCCCAGCATATGTGGCAGACCCTTCACTAGAAGTAGAAGATCGATTCTTCTTATTCTGTTCACTTCTTTGCTTATTTCTTTCATTTTCCCAAGTTTTATTCATTTCTGTCCAACTGTCACCTGTAATGAAATCTGGCTTCACTTGTCTTGTCTTAGCTCTATTCATCACATTTCGTATGTGATCACCGGCTTTCTTCTTGAAAATTCTCTTAATTTCCTCCTCTTCTATTTCATCCCACCTGAATTTCCGCTGCAACCAATAGAAAAATAATCAACTTTGCATACATCGAACTTAGTTCGTGAGAAAATAGAATGGCAAAACTTACCTTGAACTCATTCCACCACAAATTCTTCACTTCTTTTGGAGCGCTACTGTAACTAATCCACTCCCCCCTCCAATAGTTATTAATTATTTTATTAAGTTGCCTCACAACAGACGTAGCATCCGTGAATCTGCAAACAGGTTAGAACGATATAAACAATTCAATTGACATCCATATATTAAATCGAAATGAAAAGATGACCCTAAATATTACAGATTTCGATAAAATAAAATACTTATGAATCTCCATATGGGCCTATAATGAATCGGGTATCTTCTTCACCTGTGTTTTCCTCATCATTCGAGTGTTGTATTGAAGGAGATGGAACTGAAGGAGATGGAATTGGAAGAATTGAAACTGAAGGAGATTCAGTATGCATGTGTCCAAGTCCTCCCATAATATGTTCTTGAAGATCGAAGGAAGGGCCGATGTGTCCATGTTGTCCATCAGTATGTAGTGGTTGAGGGTTAGATGTAAGAAGGGGGGAAGAGGAAAGGGACGGGGACGAGGTCGAGCAAGCGGAAGAGGCTGGTCTTCTTTGTGAAACTGCACCACGCATATGACCTCCACGTTTATACTGACAAGTAAGAAGGTTAGACAAATATCTTCAACAACATAAACATGTATTAGGGACACATAATGATATAAATCATGAAACTTACCATTTTGTTTCAGATAGCTACACCAAATTCAAATAATGATCGAGCAGTGGAAATGGTGTTTTTCATATAGCTACACTTTGTTGAATTCGTTAAGTCAATCACCAAGCCAATCTGTAAAATCCACGGAAGGCATTTAGATATATAAAAGTCCGAACAAGGAAAGATCACAACCCCGATAAAGAACATATAGTGCAACAAGTTAGCATCGGAGTTGCCGATGTATGCAACGCTCTCCGTGTCATGAAATAATCAAGTTCTCTATTCAATGTTCAATACAATAAGTTCTAAGGGGACGACACGAGCATACCCTAACTATATAATCAAATCAATAGGATAGTGAAAATAGAACGACCAAAACGTATACGACTCAACATACGTATCATCTAGAAACTTGATCAAGATCCTGCATCAAGGTCTACACCTGCAAACAAAGAAAGGAGTAAAGCATGCTTCAGTGGTTAAGAGCTTCATAGAGGCAAAGAGAGACTCTTGGGCATCTGACTTTTCAAATTGACGATGAAGTTCCACACAAAGCTCGGTCCGAAAATCCTATAAATTACTTTGCTATTTTTAATGAAATGACAATGGAAATGCAGCATTTTCCAGGACTTTGGTATGGCAAGGATGGAATTCCTCTTTCTGTTTAGTTGGACGAAGATTGCGTTAAGCGCTAACGATTCTAAAAACTGGTTTGACTCCTGTACAATGCTTTATATAGAGACGAACATTAATGGCAATATGCAGTTTGAAGATAGATGACTGCTTTCACCATTGAAGCTCCTACATTGATCTTCAAGTTCCAAAACCAGATAATGGATGAACGACAAACTACAGCATAGTGACTAAATCGCAAACTTTGGGCATGAAGTGCTAGGTCTGGGCTCTACAAGATCCAATCTCTCCTATTTACTTCGATTAGGGCTCAATTGCGTAATTCTAGTGTGCGCGTGTCGTCGTAATGAAATAAATCACGATTGAATTTGCAAGCATAGGAAACTAAAGTTCACCTTGTATCATCAGCCGAAGATGCGTCCAACATTCGTCTTTTTTACTATTTCGCTTTTGATGAACTACTTGATTTAGATGACACTTCCAAAGCACTTCTAATCCCAACCTGGTTTTGACGTCAAAAGAGCAGCTTAATTATAGCCAGGCACAAGACAAAGAGAACTCGACCAGTCTGATTGCAGGCATATTTCCTGCAATCAGATCACCACAGTTAATCATCAGCCAAATCTAGAGGAAGCTCCGCCAAGTCTCGAAGAAGTAAATCAAAGGAAGAAAACCATTGAATCTGTGTGATCTTATTACCATGTGTATTCCATTCGATCTACAAATACTGATAAAAGACTGGACTGAGCAAGCTAAATGAAAAGAGGAAACCAATCTTACCTGGAGTCGCTAACAGATCACGGGTCTTTATCTGCATTAATACCGATCTCACCCGGACGAGCGGCGAGCGGCCGAGCGAGAGAGGAGCGAGCGAGCGAAAGTGCACATGAGCGACCGAGCGACGAGCGAAAGTGCAGATGTGGGTGCAAATCAATGGTCGTCGCAAGTGCAGATCTGGGCGCAAAAGAAGATAAGTTATTTTGATTTAGGCGAGCGAGTGACAGGCGAAAGTGCAGATCTGGGCAGAAAAGAAGATAAGCTATTATGATTTGCGACGACCAGTCTGATTTGCGACGACCACTCTGGTTGTCGCTGATCATTTTGCGTTGCGACGACCATAACTGGTCGTCGCAAAAAATTTTCGTGGTTTTCGTGGTTGTGCGACGAAAATGGTTTTCGTGGCAAAACTTTCCGACGAAAAATGGTTTTCGTCACAAAAATTAGCGACCATTTTTACATTGTTGCTAAGCTAACAATTAGCGACGAAAATCATTTCTGTCGCAAAAATTAGCGACCAATTTTATATTGTTGCTAAACTAACAATTAGCGACGAAAATAATGTAAATTAGCGACGAAATGGACTTTCGTCGCAACTATTAGCGACGAAAATCATTTCCGTCGCAAAAATTAGCGACGAAAATCATTTCCGTCGCAAAAATTAGCGACGAAAACGGTTTTCGTCGCTAATTTTTGCGACGAATATTATTTCCGTCCCAAACATTTGCGACAAAGATTGTTTTTTCCGTCGCAAAAAGTAGAAAGCAATTTATTTTCTCGCTCAACTAATAATTAGTGACGAAAACAATTTTCCTCGCAAAATTAGCCACGAAGATCATTTTCGTCGCAAAAATTAGCGACCATTTTCAATTTGTCCCTAATCTAATAATTAGCGACGAAAAATTATTTTCGTCGCTAAACCAGAAATTACTAAATTAACATTTAGCGACGAAAACTATTTTTTCGTTGCAAAAATTTGCGACCAATTTCATTTTGTGGCTAAACTAATAATTAGCGACGGACATAATTATTCGTCGCTACATTACATATTAGCGACGAAATAAATCTTTCGTCGCAAATGTTAGCGACGACAATCATTTTTTCGTCGCAAAAATTAGCGACCCATTTATATTATTTCTAAACTAACAATTAGCGACGAAAACGATTTTCGTCGCTAATTGTTAATTTTGTGACGAATATCGTTTTCGTCGCAAAAATTTCCCACGAATATCGTTTCCGTCGCAAATTTTTGCGACGGATATCGTTTCCGTCGCTAAATTTTGCGACGGATATCCTTTTCGTCGCAAAAATTTTGCGACAGATATCATTTCCGTCGCTAAATTTTGCGACGGATATCGTTTCCGTCGCAAAATTTTGCAACGGATATAATTTTCATCGCAAAATTTGCGACGGATATCCTTTTTGTCGCAAAATTTGCGACGAATATCCTTTTCGTCGCAAAAATTAGCAACCAATTTATTTGTCGCTCAACTAAAATTAGCCACGAAGATCATTTTCGTTGCTAAACCAGAAATTACTAAATTAACATTTAGCGACGAAAACCATTTTTCGTGGCAAAAATTAGTGACGAAAACCATTTTTTCGTCGCAACAATTAGCGATCAAATTGATTTTTTGTCACTAAATTAACAATTAGCGAAGAAAAAATTAACGACGAAAATCATTTTTCATCGCAAAAATTAGGGACCAATTTCATTTTGTTGCTAAACCAACAATTAGTGAGAAAATTTATTTTTTCGTCGCTAAACCAAAAATTATCGACGGAAAAAATTTTCATCGCTAATTATTGGTGACGAAAATGCTATAATCGTCACTAATTAGCGACTAATTTAGCGACAAATCACTCAAAAGGTAAAAAACACAAAAAATGACACAAAATTTACCCAGGTTCACCCCAAAATAGGCCTACATCCTGCAAAAGGATTCTACCGTATTTTTAGATTTTCGCTCCTTACAGTAATCTATTATGCAACTGTGACCGGCTCTTTAAAGCAGACCGTCCATATCCGCCGACACCAAATGAGTCGTCCCGTCTCTCTCTCTCTTCACCTTAGAGCATATATTCCACTTATTTCCCAACAACAACAACAACAACAACAACAACACATAATTAGTAAAAAAGTCTCAAAAAGCATAATCTTAATCTTCTCCTCGTCCTCGTCTTCGTCTTCATCTTCGTCTTCATCTTCGTCTTCGTCTTCGTCTTGATCTTCATCATCTTCATGAGCATCATCTTCATCCTCTGTCTCAAAATCAGATTCTTCAGCGGTTTCTAAATTTGATTCGCGAATTTCAATTGGATCCACATCTATCACTGCTCCACATAGATCTCGTAAAATTGGAAAATTATATTCCTCAGCTTCAACCGTGTTACAAACTTCCTCTTATTGATATGCTGTATCCTTCCAGTGTTCCTCGATTTTCTTTCGTGCTTTAGTTTTACATGCAACTCACCAATCAGCTTTGTCTCGTTTCAAACTAGGATATGATGCATAATATACTTGACTCGCTTGTTGTGCCAAGACAAATGGTTCATATTTCATATTCATTTTCTTGTGATTTATTTCAACCAAATTAAACTTCGTATGCACCTCATTCCTTTGACGGGGTCGAACCAAATGCACTTAAATAACACAATCCGCATGAATGGTCCAGGATACTCTATCTCAATAATTTCATCCAACAAGCCATAAAAGTCATCTTTTGCATTGCCACCATTTGATGATCAAACACACACACCACTATTCATTGTGGCTTTTCCCATTCCATATTCTTGAATATGAAAATTATACCCGTTTATGAAATATACTGGTCAACTTCGTACTCTTGAATTTGGACCCCATGATAGATGATATACTAATCCATGCTCTTCAACTTGGTCATAATTACTGTGAACCTAATGTTACACACGCGAAGTCAATAATATATATTTTAATAATGATGTATAAAATATAAATAAGGAAACTTACATATGTTTTGAACCATTCTGCAAATTCTTCATCGCATAAACGATCAAACTCATTTGGTGGTAGTCCATCCATTGAAGTTTGGAAAATCCTATTATGGCATACAATTTATTTATTAACAAATGTTTAACACATAATATATATATCTATAAATGTACACTTACTCGAAGTATGGCTCCACTTCTGGACAGTTCAGTAAAATATATGTATGGGTTGCCCGCCATTCTTCGTCTGTTAAATAATGAAACGTACATGCCCCGCTTGGTCGACCAAGATAATTGAAAATAGAGAATGATTTACAATTTGAATCAATGGGGCCCTCATCATTTCTTCCTGCTCTCCGCCTCTTGTATGGCACATGCGGCTCAAAATAATACGATGCAAATGTTGTGACTTCCACAATATATGCATTACAAATTGAAGCTTCGACACATGCCTTATTCTTCACTTTTTTCTTCAAATGATATAAGAACTTAGATGCAATAGAAAGTAGTTCATCAGAACATAATATATAATAAAGTATTTTGAAATTTATTTAAAAAATATTTTACCTCTCAAATAGATACATCCATTGAAATTAGACAGGACTTGCAACTTTGTCTTCATAAGGCGAGTGAACTAAGAGATGCTCCATTGAATCAAAAAACGATAGAGGAAATATCCTTTCTAAGTTGCAAAAAATGATTGGAATATCTCTCTCTAGTTTTTCCATGTATGATACTTTCAACACAGTTGAACAAAGATCATGAAGGAAATTACTTAACTCTGTAATTGCGCCCCATACAAAGTTTGGTAGAAGTTCCTTAAAAGCAATTGGAATTAATCTTTCCATAAATATGTGGCAATCATGACTCTTCAAACCTGTCAACTTGCATTCATTCAAATCAACACATCTTCCAAGATTTGAAGCATATCCATCAGGAAAACGCACATATTTCAACCATTGACACACAACTCGTCTCTGCTCCTTATCTAATGTATAAACTGCTTTTGGTTTTGGTCCCCTGCTACTTGCGTCCACGTCTAGTGCTGGCTGATCACAAATAACTCTCATATCTTTCCTTGCATTCAAGTTGTCTTTTGTTTTTCAGTGACATCCATCATAGTATTTATGACATTGTCAAAAACATTCTTTTCTATGTGCATGACGTCAAGATTATGATGAATAAGATGGGTTTTCCAATATGGTAAATCCCAAAATATACTGCGTTTAGTCCACTTATGTGTACTTCCGTACGCAATAGTTGTGCCATGAGAGGTTTTAACAACAGTTGGAAAGTTATACACTCGCTCCCAAATTTGCTCACCAGTCAACCTCAATGGTGGAGGTGTTCTTTCAATCCTGTTCCTGATGAACTCTTTTTTATTCCTTCTAAATGTATGACTTCTCGGCAAAAATTGTCTGTGACAGTCAAAATAGTTGGCCTTCTTACCATGTTTTAATCTAAATGCCTTTGATCTCTCCATACATATTGGACATCCTAAGATCCCAGCTGTACTCCATTCAGATAACATTCCATATGTTGGAAAGTCATTTATTGTCCAAAGAATAGCAGCATTCATTACAAATGTTTGATCACTCGAAACATCATACGTAATGACACCTTCATCCCATAGCTGTCGTAACTCTGCAATCAATGGTTGCATATATACATCTATCAACTTCTTCGGATTTTGCGACCCAGGCACGATTAATGTCAAAAACATATAAGGTGTCTTCATGCACATACCGGGTGGAAGATTGTACGGAGTTAAAATAATTGGCCAACATGAATAATTTTTTCCCAATTTGCCAAATGGGGCGAATCCATCAGCACAAAGACCTAACCTGATGTTTCGAGGCTCGTTCGCAAACTCAGGGTATGTTCTATCAAAATGTTTCCATGCCTCTGCATCTGAAGGATAACACATTACACCCTCTTCTATTTCTTGATTTGCATGCCAAGTCATTTGTTCAGCAGTGGCTTGAGATGCATAAAGCCTTTGCAATCTAGGGATTAAGGGCAAATAAAACATTTGTTTGCATGGTCTATGCTTCTGATTACGACCTTGTCTCCTATTAATCTTGTACCTAGGTTGGCTACAGAATTTGCAATAATCTGCATTTTCATCATCTCTACAATATAACATACAACCCTACTACATACATCAATCCTTACAACTGGAAGACCTAAGTTATCCATTAGCTTCTTCATATCGTAAAAATCACTTGGCATGATATTATCCCGAAGCATTGCTTCTCGCATTACTTCAACAAATGAGTTGAAGCAATTTTCAGACACATTATATTTTTCTTTGATATTTAACAATCGTGAAGTCACTGATAACTTAGTGTGGTTGTCACAACCTGCGCATAAAGGTTCATCTGTTGCTTTTAACACTTCCCAGAACTGATTAAATGGAAAAGTTTCATTATTTGCATTCTCATCAAAACCTGTTATACCTACCTCTTCCAATTGTGATGCATAACTAGTACCCACTTGTTCAGGTGTAAGAGTAAAACTAGTACTTGCATGGTTCGATTCTAATACAAAATTCTGACCAGCTGCATCAATGACCATCCTTTGGTAGGGGTTCAATTGGTTATAATAACTACATTCATCCCTGATTGAAAATTGATCACTTATTCGATATCCTTTATCAGATATAAATGGTTCACCATGACAAGTCCAATTATAGTAGTTCAGAGTAAATCCAAATCTACAAAGATGTTCTCTAACTTTATCACACACATGAAATTTCCTACTATTGCACTTTTTACATGGACACCTTAACTTATTTCCATCCATGAACTCAAATTTACTACTAGCAAAGTCCAAAAACTATTCCAACCCAGTACGAAACTCATCAGTTAATCCTCGACGTCCAAGTAAGTTCTTATTATACATCCAAGCCCTTTCTCTTTGCATTGTGTCTGTACAGAAATTAAAAAATCTCATAAAATATTTACAATGTCATATGTACTATTTAATATTCTTAATTAAAACTATAAATGGTTCACCATGGCAAAAAAATTGATAATAGTTCAAAGTATCAATTCAGTGGATAAAAGTTGTCGCAAATGTCATCAGTAATTTTACGACAAATCCATTTTCGTCAGCAGTTAGCGATGATCATTAACATGTTGTCGCCAATTCACGACGAAACTTCGCAAATTATCAACAAAAAAGAGGGGTCGTCGTCAATTAGCGAGACATCTGATTTTAATTTGTCTCAAATTAGCGACGAAAATGAGACGTCGTCGCTAGTTACAATCTCTTTCGTTGCAAATTAGAGACGAAAGTACCCAAGTCGTCACCAATTATCGATGACGGGCACTATTTCGTTGCTATTTAGTGACGAAAAAGAACTGTCGTCGATAATTTGCGACGAATTTAGCGATGATATTTTTTCGTCCCTAATTAGCGACGACATACACGGTTCGTCGCTAAGTTCGTCGCTAATTAGTGACGAACTTAGCGACGAACCGTGTATGTCGTCGCTAATTAGCGACGAATTTAGCGACAAAATTCAAGCGAAAAAATTCAAGTGAAAAAAATGCATAAATTGCCAAATCAAGAAGACTTACCCAAGAATTTCGTTGAATTTTTTTGTAGAAGAAAGTGCTGAATTTGATGAGAATTGCAATGTCTCACGTCGACACCTACATAACAAAAATATGAAAATTACTCAATATCGATGAAGCTTATGGCAATTGATGAAAGATAATGGTGAAATAAACAATAATTTAATTTATACTTACCATATAACAGAAGACGGAAGACAGAAGAGAGAAGAGAGAAGAGAAAAGAGAAGAGAGCGGGCAAAGACAAAAGAATGGAGAGAAAATTTGGGAAAAGGACTTTCAAATGGGCAAAAAAGTGTCGGTGGAGTTTAGCGACGAAACCGGTTCGTCGCAAAAATACCGACAAAAATCGTCGCAAACTTTTTCCGTTGTTAATTTCGTCGCAAAATTCGTCGCAAATTAGCGACGACCAATTGTTCGTCGCTAATTTGTCGTAGCTAAAAAGCCATTTGTTATTTTTGCGACGAATTTTTGACGAAAGATTTTTTCGTCACAAAATGCGTCGCAAATTAGCGACCACCCATTGTTCGTCGCTAATTTTTCGTAGCTAAAAAGCCATTCGTTATTTTTGCGACGAATTTGTGACGAAAGCATTTTTCGTCTCAAAATTGGTCGCAAACTAGCGATGACTTACTCTTCGTCGCAAACTAGCGATGACTTACTCTTCGTCGCAAACTAGCTAAAAAGACATTTGTTTTTTTCGAGAAATTTTGCGACGAATTTGGGACGAAAGTTTTTTTCGTCGTAAAATTCGTCGCAAATGAGCGACAACCAATTGTTCGTCGCTAATTTTTCGTGGCTAAAAGCCATTTGTTTGTTTGCGACGAATTTGTGACGAAAGTTGTTTTCGTCGCAAAATGCGTCACAAATTAGCGACGAATTTAAATTCGTCGCTAATTTTTCGTGGCTAAAACCCTTTTTTTTGTAGTGTTTGGAGAAACTGGAAATTTAATCGCCGTGAATTTTCGCAGCGTCATTAAGCTTATAACTTGATTTTTGAGGTAGAATTAATCAGCCGGGCTAAATCATAAAATTCCTTGTAACTTGCGATCTGACGACTGTGATTAAAAGATGTGAAATCTTAAGATCATACCATCCAATCTGAACAGTTAGATATGTTGGAAAGCTCTTCATGAGTATGGCCTAATTGTATCCTTTAATTGAACTTTAACGAAGGGATTTTTTTTTTATGATGGTCATATCCTACGTCCAATCCGACCAAAAAAAAAATCATTGGTCCAAAATTAAAGTGTTTACAAATGTGATGCATTTTACATTTTATAATTTTTGTACTCCCTTCTCACGCGAATCCCAATTAGATTATAAAGGCTCGGGCGAGTGGGAAATTAGACTCAAGACATTTTGCTTTAATATCAACATGAGATTGGGAGTTAAGAGCGTGAATAATAACTATTTTGTTTTTGAAATTAATTTCTGGCTAGAAACTGAATTTTTTATTTTTAATTTCGGGATGAGTTTCTAAGCAAATAAACGCTGTCTATGAATAAAGAATGAGAATTACAATTAAAACATTCTTGTCAATATATATATATATATATATATCAAATTTTCATTTTTTCAACATTGGTTACGCAATTAAAAAATGAAGAAAGGCTAAAAAAATAAGCCTCTCTTTTTACTTGCAATAAAAATCAAGTCTGTAAAAAATTATGATACACAAATATATGCCCTATAAAAGTTATCAATAAAATAAGGGGTACTATTAAGAATTGCACACCAAATAACTATCATATATGAAAATTAATTTGATAAGTTTTAGCATCAGTTTTTCAGGGAATAGGGGTGAGCAAAAAAATCGCGATCCACTCAAACTAGATTTGGACCATACCCAACCGGTTGATTTTGGATGGAACCGAAAAGTATCAATTCAGTTCCCACCCCCAATTTTCAAGAACCAGCCAATATCGATTCGGTTTGCTGTTTTGAGTGGAAACCATCCAATCGGCCCAAACAAACAAGTCCCTTTACATTTTTTTAGTTGAAACCATCTTCTTCAAAAGCTCAGAGTCTAGACCCATCGTTGAAAAAAAAAAAAAGGGTCCAAACCTAACTTATTTTATGTGTAATATGTATTGTACACTAAGGAAGTATTTGAAAACCTGCGTTAATTAGTTAATCAAGTGCTATTGCATTTCCCTCAATATTTGATTCTATTGCCGACAATAATACTGCCTCCTGCAAAGATATTGTCCTTAAGTTTTTCATGTGATAAGAACACTAAACACAAAGGTGGGGAATGCACTATCAAAGTCCCAAGTTGAGGCCTCTTCCTTCAATCACTAGGGATTAGTTCTATTTTCTTTTTTAATTGATGTTGGTGCTCGATAAGACCGTAATCAGAATCCAACTGAGATCTGGATTGGACCAATGGTTCGATTCTCAGGTAGATTCATAAAATAAACGGGTGGTTCACAGTTCGCATTTTGCGAAATTGATCCATAGCAAGCGATTTTCGACTCTAAGATGGGAACCACTCATCTTGAAACTGATCACCCCTAACAGAGAATCTTACTTGAAGTGGGTAAATTTGAGAATCTATGTAACATGACAATTCTCTATTTGGAAAAAAAAATTACCAAAAAAATCTTAAATTTATTGCAATTATATTAATTCAGTCCATTTTGTCAGCGGACGTCATGAACACTTTTTAATACTATTTTAATATTTTTGAATCATTTTAAATCATTTTTTATATCTTTTTTATGTGAGGTCCGATAAAAAAAAAGAAATGAAAAAAGATAAAATATTATTAAAAATAATCAAAATTCAAATAATATAATAAAAATCGTCAACGCCAGTGCCGACCGGCAAAATAGATTAAATTAACACAATCGCATATGGTTCAAGACTCAATTAATAAAAAAAATTATAATTAGATTGGCACAATTATAATAAATTTAGGATTTTTTTTATAATCCCCCGGATGAGGATTCAATTATGATTTGTTTGCTTCTATAAGTGCAGGATATCGTGTTCCGCTGTGCACTAAACTAATGTACGTTATTATTTCCTCAGCTTTTGGACCGCCTTCTTAGGTTCATGCTCTCTCGGTTTAGCAAGTAAAAGAGGAAGTTACTACGTCATTATAGATTAACTTTGTGAGATTAGATTATAATATTGTGGATTGATGGAGAGAAAATTTCAAATTTCCCTCCTCTCGTCCAGTGAGAAAATTCTACCCTCTTCAAGTTCAGTGTCCTCTTCGACTTCTTTGTCCATTTCATTAATGGTTGAAGTAGTTCGCATTGCTTGAGTTAACTCAAATTGGGGTTAAAGGTGGTTAGTTTAAGACAAGGCAAAGCACCAACGCATCAAAATAAAATAGAGGGGGTCGCTTTCGGCATTCAAAAGAAAATTATGGAAGCATAACAAATTAAACAAGGGAAAAATTATCAAAAAAGCTTTTATACATATTATAATGATATCAATTTAATCCTTAATCTTTTTTTTGTCAATTAATTCTTAAATCTTTTGCATTTATGTCAATTTAGACTATCCGCTAACTTTGACTTGAAATCACTTACGTCGTGCCTAGGTGACGGCATGCTTTGCGGAGAATGGAGTAAAATCATTTCATGCAACAAGAAGCGTGCATCTCTAGCTATCTAGAATCCGAAGTGTCAAGCTTAGTAGCAACTGTTGGGAGAGAGCTTATATATATATATATATATATATATATATATATAAAGAGAGAGAGAGATAGATTCTTGATTCATTTCTTTCCTAATTATATTTCCAATTACATTAAGACATTAAACACAGTTAATTCTCAATATGCATGTGTATCACCACACTTATAAGTAGGGAAATATGTCTCTATAACTACATCTCTAATTGATGGGTTACAAATTATGAATATCACTTAAAGATAAATTTAATCAAAATTACATAAGGGTCATGTCCAAACTTATACCACCGGTCATAGACACGTTGGTGTCAAACATCGCCTTACATAAGAAGGCAACATGCATGAAGTGATAATCATAGCTCGATACCATCCACAGGGAGAGAAATTGTGATTTACAGACGGCATTTGTCGCATCCAAATCAAGCCTCATTTCTGAGGGAGTTTAAAGCAAATGACACGCCCATTCCCATGGGATTTACACTAATGTCAACAGTTCATGTTTGCTTATCATACTCATGTCTTCAATCTGTATCGATTGGTGTGATTATAAAGCACCAAAGTTCTGTTTATTTAAGCCAAACAATCGAGTCATAGTAATATCATTTTTAATTATTGTCAATATGCAGGCTATATTATAACTATGGCGTTCATGCCTTATTCGGATTTTCTCTCAATACTTCGTGTTTTACATCATGTCATATATATGACTCAAGTCTAAAATCGCACTCTAATCTAGACAAATGGCTACAGAAACCCTAGTTGCCCATGTCAACCTGGCCAAGATGAGCATTGTTCTCTTCACTGTGAAGGAAACCCTCTTAGTTCTAAGGCTCTATTTATTTTGTGAAAAATGTTAATACTTTGCGGTGTTCAATCAAAATTCGAAAATGAACTGAAAATATTTTCCACCATTTAGTATGGAAATTTTGATTTGATTTTTCTCCATGAACTCATTCTAATAAATTTTAATTTTAATTTATTCTTTTTTCTTAAATCAAATTTCTAATTATTTTTTGTTTTGCTCTTCTTTGTTTTATTCTTTTTCATTCTTCCTCTACTGTTGCCGGTCGGAGACAAGCACAGGCAAGCTCGAGCTCACAAGACTACGAAAAGCCTTGAGCTCGCCGAGATCTGGTGGATTGCATTTGTGGTCGATCTTGAGGATGGATGCTATTTTCGTGGCCCGGCGATCGGCGAAGAAAGGAAAAAAAAAGGAAAAGAAAAAAAGAAAAAATGTTTAAGTAATAATAAGAAATAATTAAAAATTTTGAAGCACGCAGATATAGAGAGCAGAAAGAAATTGGTCTCCACAAAGAATGATTTCCTTTTTTTAGAAGGTTCGTGTTTTTTTCACTCCCCTATGACTTTGACACCTCTTTTTTTTATGTGTTTTAACCACCTATCATTTGTGCGGCTCACAACTTCTCATACAAATTTATATGCTTTCTTATTTATTTGTTTTTTTATCAACTCTTTTATTTCATTTTTTATAACAGGTCCCACTTTTGTCCCCCTTCTTCTTATTCTACCCTTTCATGCCTCCCATCTCTGTATTCTCTTCCTCGTAGGGTATTCCCTCATATGCCTCCCACTCCTTCTTCCAAAAAACCCAACGTCCTCTGTTTATTATCTATTATACCAATCCCCTTGTCTTCCATAGTTTCACAACAACAAAAAATAGTGCATATTACCTTCCATGGTAATAATAGGAGAGCAAAATACAAAAATGGGAAGAAAGAGAAGCGATGCTTCTCAATATAAGAAGAGCATGCATGCAGAGAAAAGGAGCTCGCATGGGAGGTCACTGATGAGTCCAATGCCGATGTCAACGAAAGTGTGGATGAAGACGGCTTGGCATCATAGATAATAGCTAGAGGACATTAAGATTTCTAAAAGAAGAAGAAGTGGGAATGCCATGCGAGGAAGAGAAGAGAGAGATGAGAGGCATGAAAAGGAAGAAGAAGAGGAGGAGGAAAGTAAGACCCCTACGGGCAAAAGAAGAAACGAAATGAAAGAGTTGATAAAATAAAAACTAAAAAAGAAGCGTCTAAATTTGTACCAGAAGTGGTGAGCCATATAAAGGATATGATGGTTAAAATATATATTAAAAAAAAGGAGTATCAACGCCAAAGGGGGAGTGAAATCATTCCCCCACTTTTGAAGGTATTTTTTTCATTGACAAAAAATATTTTCCTTTACTCATTTATTTTTCATGAATATAGTGTCAAGAAATTCAAAAAAATTATTGACTATTTTCTTTATTATTTTTCCTCTCTCTTTTTTTTTTATTTCTTTTTATATTCCCTTACATCATTCTTTAAGTCCATAAGTTTAATGTTGTAAAATCTGACCCATTTTCTCATTAAGCGGAGGATATGAAAGATTGATTTTTTGACCAAAAGTATTATGTGAGTAAAATCTTCAATTTTTTTCTTCTTTCTCGTCCCTTTCTCATAAGTACAAACTTTGAATCAATAAAGAATCCTTTTTTTTGTATTTGTATGAATCGATATTATTATATTCCAATTCCTTCTCAATACCTCTCAAGGAAAATGGATTCCAAATTCATAGGGTTAGTGTGAATATTTTCATAAAAATTATTTTTCATGAAACGTATGAAGCCTAAATTTATCTTGTTTGCTTGCTTCAGGAGCTAGTACCTTAATGGCAAAGCATGCTTTGATAAACATCGCCATTGCTTTTTCTCTCTCTTCTTTAGGATTCTTTCATCTCCCTCTCATCTACACACAACCTCCTTCAACCTTCATGGAGGGGAGGGTTTGAGGTAGATCTCTCCCTTCCCTCCCTTTTTCCCTTTTTCTTTGACCAATACTTTCCTCCCATTTTGAGGAGCCTTTTTTCTTTTCATCTAGTATAGATTTTGAGATTTATGTGGGTACGATTTTGGGGTTTCATTGATATTAGTTTCGAAAGAGATCAGAAGAGCTTCGTAAGGATTCACTCTCACAAGGGTAAGATATGTGCTTGTTCAGTCTCTTTATCTTGAATAAAGATGGTGCTAGGAATGCCGAGCCTAGGAGCGCACCGCCATGCCAACATATGTAGAGCTCGGTATGTACTCATAATTAGAGATAGATTCGATGATTGACAACCAATTTTGATTTGAAGAAGTCACAGATCCGCTCTTTGAGGGTGTACTTCTATCATTGTTCTAATGATTCTTCTTGCTATATAATAATTTATTTTGTTATGAAGTTGTCTAGGTTTGTCTTGATTTACAATTGGACTATGTTGTTTCTCTCTTGTATCTCTGTGATAATGAATGAAATGTTAATTTGACAAAGAAAGAAAATCCACGTGGTCGGTTTTTTTTTTCTCTAATCATATTCTATTCTATTTTACAAACCACCGCCTATGCTATATGTATACGCCGGTTGCGAAACATTATTGATTCCTCACGCGTCCCCACCCCAATCCTCTCCGAAGGTAGGGATTCGAACCCCCTACCTCCCCTTTCCAAGTGAGAAAAAGTGGCAATCAGGACAAACCCCCAGTGGTTAGGTTACGCGGTTATACTTAAATCGCGAGGGCTTATTATCCAAGATTTAAGGTATATTTTACATGTTGAAATTGTGCCAATTCCGAAGTTCTCGGACAAAGCGTCCTTACACTCTTTCCAATATTCGACACGTGTGTAAAATGCAAAATGTGCACCACTCACCAATAGCATCTGTAGATACAAGAGAAAGGAGGGGGAAAAAAGGGCAAGTAATTGGAGCATGCCGTTCCATCCATAGTCCCTCCCTCACAGAGACAATACCAGCTACTGCGAAAACGACACTTCAGTTTTCTTGCATGCTGCCGCAGGAAAGGACTTCTTTGTCCCAATTTCGCTTGCACGACCGCATCAATTTCGCTGTCACGTAATCCTTTTGAAATTAAGAAAGGAGAAAAAAAAAAGGAAAAATGGTATCCTCTTTGCTTTATTTTGGATCTTATTCATTTCTTTTGGCCACCAGATAATATATGATCTCTTAGGGCGCGCATGATAACACTCTAGAAGTGATTTCTGACAAGAAAATCAATTTCTGGCAGAGAAATCCGTTTGGTGAAATCACTTCTGAAGTAAAAATCCGTTTGGTAAATTTTTTCACTTCTAGTAGACTTTTCTACTTCTAGTTGGATTTTTTACTTCTGGTTGGATTTTTGGCCAATTTGAGAAGTAAAAAAAAATTACTTCTCAGCTTCAAAAATCACTTCTAATTTTCGCAGCTGCCGCCGGTCGCCGCCGTCGGTCACCGATCACCGCCGCAACCGTCAGTCGCTGGCAAAGAGAAGCGTTATCATGCGCGCTTCAAATGCATTTCTCTATTAGAAATCAACTTCTGCTTCTGGCAAGAAGTTGAAAAATCAACTTCTCTAAGTTAATTTTGATAGAGAAATGTTACCATGCGCGCCATTGGCTGGAAAATTGCAAGAGAGTGGTCGCTGCCGCATCTGATAAGTTCCCCCGACGGTGGGGGATCCAACAAAATTGACTCGTCTAGCGTGCGCAGCACAGAGCACAGTGCAGTCGTTTTTGGCTTTTTTGCATGACGGGAAATAAAATATAATTAAATTCCCAGCAAAAAACAAAACACAAAAAAAAAAATCACCAAAAAAGCGAAGCCATTTCGCTTCCCATGCAACTTTAACTACCACTAAGGTCTCTCTCAATCAATCATGAGGGCGCAACATCGCGTAAAAAATGCTGAGATTTCATTTGGATAATTCTTAGACACTTATCCAAATAATTAAATTGGTAATTTTTTTTTTTCAAAAATAAATGTGTGATGTGTATTTTCTGAAAAATGGCCGTGACAAAATCTATTCTCGCGTAGAGAAAGCGCAAAAAACACCGGTCGAATATTCACTTTTCAGAATATCCATCGACGTACGATAAAATAAAAAAAAATATTATGTGTTCTAATGAGATCTCGACGGCGGTATTTCATATCATGGGAGGGGCTGATTAAGATTGTTTGAGCAATTCACGTAGGAAAGCGCAAAAACACCTATCAAGTATTTAATTATTAAAATATTTATCGCGCCCGATAAAAATAAGAAAGGCAATACGTTTTAACGAGATCTCGACAAAAATATTTCATATCATGAGAGAGGCTTGATTGAGAATGTTTGAGCAATTCACGTAGTCATTTGGCCTGTTGCAAATTAATTTCGGACAGTTTTATTAAGAGCAGGAAGAGGCGAAAGCGAATTGTGCAACGACTTGATAATTTTTTTTTCTTGAAAAATTACGGTTTCTTGTTATAATGCATGCTAAATAAAGTTAGTTGTTAACCTAACCCCCCCCCCCCACCCCACTTTTTTTTTTGCAATGCTAGTAAATTTGCTTCCACTAATTTCCAGTTTTTATTATTTTTTTGGCTCTCTTTTTTGCTTTTCCCCTTTTTTGTTTATTGTGTGCGTTTAATTTAATTTACGATCAGCTCATTCTTTTTTGACTAATTGACCGTGCCACTCTCTCTCCTCTCCCACTCTCTCTCTAAAACAGACCAAAACACTGCTAATCATTACTCTCCTCTTGCTTTTGTCTCTCCGCACAGCAAAAGCTAAAAACGCTCTCATCTTCTTCTCTGTTCATGGTGTTGATCTTGATGCTAAGTCTTCAACTGTTACACGCCCGCATTCCTTAATCGGAAAGCTCCGGAAAAAAGGTGTGAAGGAGGAGGAGGCGAGAGGAGGAGAGGTAGCTAACCTCGCTCGCGCGCTGCCGCATCGCCGCTTTCTAGGGTTTTGGATTGGAGTCCCGAACGGAGTGTGGAACTGGGCGGAAGCGAGCCGATGAGCGTGGTTACGGCGAGAATCGGCGTTGTTGCTTCGGGTTCCGAGCTGGGCAGCGAGGGGCGGCGAGGGAGGATGAGTCAATGAAATGCGGGCGCGATGGGGTGTGTGTTCGGCAAGCAAGCGTCGGGAAGGGCGGTAGAGAGGGAGCGGGCGCGGGAGGAGGCCGAGGAGGCGGACGGCGAGGAGGTCAGGGTTAAGGTTGCGAAGTTGGAGGTCGGTGAGGTTAGGAATGGGAGCAGTCGGAGGGCGGTCGAGGATGGGGGCAATGTGCGGGCCAGAGGGGAGAGGAGTCGGAGCTCCAAGCCGAATCCGAGGAGGAGCAACCCGCCGAAGCACGTCCACGGCGAGCAGGTCGCCGCCGGGTGGCCGTCGTGGCTGTCGGAGTTCGCCGGAGAAGCCATCAATGGCTGGACGCCGCGGCGAGCTGATAGCTTTGAGAAGCTCGATAAGGTAAGGCTTCTGTGACGTTGATTTGGTGATTCGTGCTTCGGATTTCGTCTTGTTTTGATGTGGTGAGCCCCGGCGAGGTAATAATGCAGCGATCGTTGCCTTTTCTGTTGATTTTGAAGTGTGTGAGACACTGTTGAACTGTTTGCATTGCTGATGGTGTCTATATTACAGGAATACATGACTTTTAGCTCTATATCTGAACAGAAAACAGACAGTTTTTCGGTGATCTGATTGTTTGTGCACTTGGAGGTCAATGGGTGGTTTTTTTTTTAGATGCTTCAGGAAGTGGATATTTGACAACTTGCTTGTCTTGTCGGTCGTTTTCAAGCTATTGTGTTTGTCCGGTTGACTGAGTAAGAATTTGAATAGGATATTTCTGCATGTCTTGGATGAGCTTTCTATCTATGGCTTCATTAAGATGCCGTCTGTATTTATTAGCTATGAGGTAAAATATATATAGATTTATGTTTCTTAGCTATTATTTGTTAAATTTTCAGATTGGACAAGGTACATACAGTAATGTCTATAAAGCTAGGGATTCTTTAACAGGGAAGATTGTTGCTCTGAAGAAAGTGCGGTTTGATAACGTGGAACCAGAGAGTGTAAAGTTCATGGCGAGAGAAATTTTGATACTGCGACGCCTAGATCATCCCAATGTTATTAAGTTGGAGGGTCTGGTTACGTCAAGAATGTCATGTAGTTTGTACCTTGTATTTCAATATATGGAGCATGATTTGGCTGGACTTGCTGCAAGCCCTGGGATCAAATTCACCGAGTCTCAGGTAAGATTGATTCCACAGCTTCTAGTTTCAATTGTGGGCAGCTGAAACCATATGCTTCCCTGAAGTTGTCTCTGTTTGAAGAGATGCTTAAAGTTGGGTTAAAGCTTTTCTCCTGCTACCTGAATGGGATTGCAGGTCAAATGTTACATGCACCAGCTGTTATCTGGACTCGAACACTGCCACAATCGCAATGTCCTACATCGTGACATCAAGGGGTCAAACCTACTTATTGACAATGATGGAATTCTTCAGATTGCTGATTTTGGATTAGCTTCTTTCTTTGATCCCAATCACAAGCAGCAAATGACTAGTAGGGTGGTCACTCTGTGGTATAGGCCACCAGAGCTTCTTCTCGGGGCTACTGATTATGGTGTGGGCGTGGACCTCTGGAGTGCGGGTTGCATCCTGGCCGAGCTCTTAGCTGGAAAGCCTATTATGCCTGGTCGAACTGAGGTTAACTTCTGACTGTATCAGTTAATTCTGTTGCTAATTTTTTTACACTATCCAGGTATGCCTAATGCTTTTGTTTCTTGAACCAATGAGTATGGGACTTACACCTTCTTATGTGACGATCAAATTTTGCACTGGAGCTTTTTGCCTTTTTGCAAGTTAATGAACAACTGACATTCCAATAAATAGCGAAAGCGATGTAATTCTGCCTTCTAGACTCATTTGATAAATTTGTTTGTTGTAGTCAGCTCAATCCTCCAAGTAAAATGTTTGACATGATGACGTTTCACTGCTTTTCGAGATTATGGATGACACTCATTGTGCTTGTTTGTTTTGCCTAGGTGGAACAACTGCACAAGATATTTAAGCTATGTGGTTCTCCTTCAGAAGAATATTGGAAAAAGTCAAAGTTGCCTCATGCAACCATATTTAAGCCCCAGCAATCATATAAACGCTGCATAGCTGAGACATTTAAGGACTTTCCACCATCATCTCTACCTCTGATTGAAACCCTTCTTGCAATTGACCCAGCTGAACGCCTAAATGCTACTGCTGCACTAGGAAGTGAAGTGAGTCCTGCACATTATTTGCTCTACATTATGTTTACGCTCCTGCATTTGGATGTTAGCTTTGTGCGGTGAATCATTACTTTATTTGTTCAGTTAATACTTAATTCTACCGGTGAGATATGTACTGCATTCTGTTTGACGTGTGCTTTCACTTTTGTAAAAGAAATAGGCTCCAGTAACTGTATAATTTGTGAAATGTTTAACTTGTTATTTCTAGTTGTTCTATGATGATGAAAACTGTGTCTTTCGAGGGCTTTTTTCGTCTTTCTAGAGCCATCCATTTTTAGGCTATTGGGCTAGCTCGTGGTTCTTTTGCTCTTTATAGATGCTGTGATTACACAATCAGTTAGGTTTGAGGCTATCGGTCTAACACATTCTTTGCACTTGTTCATTTTGTTTTGCAATTTCTATTTGAGGTTAGCACAGAAGGTGAGAAAAAGTCTAAATTGCCGAGCAAAACCAAGCAAGCAGCAGTTGGTTGGGAATTTTGTTATACTTAGATTCACACAGAGCAAGAGTTTGTGGATTCTCCAGGATAAACCCTCATTTCCAATACAATTTGCTCATAAGATCTGACAAATGTTGATTTGAATAATAAAGGAATGATCAGGGACTTCCTCATGCTCTTGAATTTTGGAAGACCATTTTTGAAATGATGTCCGATGAGATCGTTTATAGTTATTATTATAGCAGACAGAATTCCATTGGTATTTCCATTGTTGGCTGTTAAAATGAGGTCATTGAAGGCAAAAAGAGGGAAGATTTTGTGAGGCTCTGCGCTTCTGGGTTCTGGGTTCTCGAATTGATTCCGAACTTCAGATTCTTATGACAAACACTTGTTTAATTGGATTATCATTGGTGATGCTTTTGTTTGAGAAAATGAGCTCTATGATGTTTTATTGGCCTCCAATATACAATTTGGAAACCTACATGGCGTCATTTATGGAAACTTTTCTTTCTTTTGCAGTTTTTCACAACCAAGCCCTACGCTTGTGAACCTTCCAGCCTTCCAAAATACCCTCCAAGCAAGGAAATGGATGCCAAATTACGGGATGAAGAAGCTAGAAGGTAGATATATACTTGTATATTTGACTATAGAAGACCAAATGAAATAGTCATAAGAAAGAAGGGTGGTTAGATAGAGCTAAATATTTTGAAATCAGGATGGGGGTGTTTCATGCTATATACGAAATGCAATCCAGAAAGAAACAGCAAAATTGGTTTTTAATTTTGTTAACACGTCAAATGGTTCTGTGACAGATGTTCCTAGGCACTATACTGTAGACCCCTTTTATGATCTCTCTATCCTTTTTAGACTTCCTCAATTTGATCGCCCTGCTCTGCTCTGATATCTCTATCCTTTTTACACTTCCACGTCAAATGGTTCTTTTTGTGTCATAATGTTATCAATCTCACATTATTAAAAGCATTCTCTTGCCTTTTTAAGGATTTTGTCATTTATGTCGAGTATTACATTATCATTCTTTGCCGTCCTCTAATATTAAGCATTTCTTTCCTGTATGTAGTCTAGCTTTACCATTTACATTCTTTTTGGGACATAATAAAAATGAGCTTCATTTTTTAGACTGAGAGCTGCTGGCAAAGGTAATGTTGAGGGGGTGAAGAGAACACGACCTCGTCCTAGGGCTATACCTGCTCCAGAAGCCAATGCCGAGCTTCAAGCCAATCTTGATGTATGCAGATAAGCTAACTTTTTGTGTACTGACTGTTTGTCGTCTAACCTTGTTGATCTGGACTTGTTGATGCTGCATTCCTTCCATCAGTCGTGGATCTCTCATTGGCATGGCAATGATGATATTGTTTCTACTTGCCTCACACCGCCATGTCAAATGTTTTCTTTTTCTTTTGTCTTTGGATAAAGAAAGGAAGCTGGTTGGGACAAAGCACATTTTTGATATCACAACTGCTTTTCTAATTGTGACTAGTGATTACACTGTAGTCCTTGATTTAAGGCAGGCCCTAACAAAATTATAAGTAGAAGTTCACAGTTTTTAAGGCTCCTAACAAGCTGTGCATATGTCTTGATATAAGCTTCACATTTAGTGATGGCAAGAAAATAGTGTTTATAGATAGCATAATTACTATGCATTGTGATAATTAGATACCCGTGTACATGTGCACCATGTCCTATGTTTTGCATAGTCATTGATGAATAGGATTGGGGAAGCCATTCTGCAGAAACTTATTTATGCATTACTGTGGTCTGCATTCATTTATGGCAGAGACGGCGTCTTATTTCACATGCAAATGCAAAGAGCAAGAGTGAGAAATTTCCTCCTCCACACCAAGATGGGACGCTTGGCTATCCTTTGGGTACTTCGCATCATATTGATCCAGTTTTTGAGCCGCCTGATGTCCCATTTAGTTCCACGAATTTTTCCTATCCAAAAACGTCCTTCCAAACTTGGTCGGGGCCATTGGTTGACTCCGGTGCAGTAGGTGCTCCCCGAAAAAAGAAACACTCAAAGAGGGATGGGCATGCACACACAAGAAAAGAAGCGGCGAATGCTCGGATGAAAGATTGAGATGGACAGGTGATACAGTTTCTCCATTTTTTTTTCCCTTCTTGTTTTCACTTGAGGATATTCCGGATGCTAGGAAGACTGGGTTCGGCTACTCTATGTTCAAGGCAAGAGAGTTATATTTTGTTGAGAGGAACCATTTATTGCACAATTTTTATCAATCCTCCTGTTATGTAAATTTGTGATTTGGGAAGCTCTTCTAAAGTGTCTTACTACATTTGTTTCCCTTCTTTTTTCTAATCTTGTGGAATACTCTATCTAGGATTTTTTTTTTCCAGATTTATTCATCTCTGAAAGTGGATCTTGTATCACTAATTTGGTATCTATACCCTAGTTTTTGGATTATGCCAATTTGCTTAGGCTTCTATATGATCTCATGGCTCTATTGACGAGTGCTGGTGCTGTTCGGAATTCCTCTTGTCCAAGTGCTTTTTTTTGTTGGAATTTAACTACATGTTTGTTGATTTTCCACTTTAAGTAGTCACGATTTGAGAACTGACAGAGTCGAAGAATTAGTGTTGTATTTGCTGCACATCACTTGGTTCCATTTTCTTCGTCGTTCTGGCCAGATTTCTGTGGTGACTCCATATTCCAACTGACATGTTCAAAGATCTTAATCTGCATTTACGCACTTGAGCTCTTGATGGTGTAATCAATTTGTCATCTTCTTTACTATCCCGCCCCTCGGTAGAAAGCCATTGCTTTGTCTTCACCAAGGCAAAAGTTTGCCCGTGCGCGAATACTTAGGTACGGTTTTGCTTGTGCCACTGTATCGAGAAATGAGTTTGTCGATCTGGGAGGGAGCAGTTCTCTGCCTTTGGAGTGACGTTTTCTTCTCCCTCCTTTTTATTTTTTAATTCCCAAAACCTCTTGGCAATTGCAATTCCCAGTTCTGGATGGCACTTCAGTAACCTAAGCCTAGCTCTTCTAGTGATTGATTGTACCGAGAGGTTGTGGGATACACGTGCTCCTCAAATCTTGTTTGTTAAATTATCAAACAAACGCAGTAGTCCCACGTCCTCGATGCTCTCGTTCCCTTCTAAATGTGCAATTCATTTTGTGCCGGTGCCGGACGACAACGTGACGGATCAAACTCCGTGAAGAGGTGGTCACGCCGGTTTCTTCTTACATCCCTCTACGTGCTATTACCACATGGCCAAGGCGATGCGAAGATACATATGCTTCTGTTTAACGATGGGAGAGAAGAGGCCAAGCGAGGCCGAGGGTCTCCGCCAAATACAAACCGTTTCGTTCCACGCACGTCACATCTTGGGTGCTTCCGTGCCACTCTAGGTCGATGTTCTGTACTGCAGGAGATGCATTAATGACGGCAAAGCAGTGAAGGGATGAGGTGTGTCATTGCAAGAGAGAGCCATAATCCTAAAATGAATCGGTTCTGTTTCGACTTTCAAGGACGCGTGTTGACTATCTCTACATGGGACTGCAATAATAGGCGTCGTTTATGGATAATGCACGAACCGTTCCCAGTCTTTGGTGCTCATCCTGAACGTGCATGGAGTTGGCCAGGTGTTCTGTGCCGCCTTTACGCCATCTGACCTACCTCCAGTTCTCACTGTTAAGAAAACCCTCATGAGAGACATGCTCGAGAGGGAGAGGTTAAGGCATCAAAACTCTCTCTCTCTCTCTCTCTCTCTGAGTTTGTAGTGTTCAGAAAGTTTGAAATTCAGGGCGAGACCGAGACCGCAGGGAATGGTTGGTAAGGAGGAAGAGGTAGTTGGAAGAGGGTTTGACAGGCGGATTTGCAAAAGCGCAAAGTGTATAGAACCTGGTAGAAGAAATCGAAAGACACCCTCCCCTCCACGTGTCCATTTTTTGACCCAACACCATCAAACACGACGCCTGAAAAGATCGTACCATCCCTTGGCGGTCTTCTGTATATATATTGCTTTAGCGTCCACGCAACGACCCCTCACATCCTGTCTCAACTCCATGCTTTTTTGCTCATTTTCTCCATTCCACTTGCCTCTCTATGGTCCATAGTGTTCGTAACTTTCTGTCCGTCTGGAGGGTTATATCATCATTCGCTTTAGTCTTGGAAGAGAGCGAATCCGGAAGCGGCTGCTGGTTTAGCAGTTCGAGGTCGCTGCACAGCACGAAGGGGACATAACTCAAGGTCTTTTTTCAGTTTGGAATGAGACCTCCTGGTGGTCCTGGCGGGCCTAGGCCCGGAGGACCAGGACCTGGACCTCCTGGGGGTCCAGGTCCGGGGCCCAGGCCGGTGGGCTTTCTCGGCGGCCTCTTTGATGGCTTTTGCACCACCCTGTCTTCTTGGTAAGCCTGTGGAGTCAGCATGTTCCTGGCCCTGCATCTAATTTGAAAAAGAAAAAATGGTTGATCATTGAGATTGTGCCTCACGATCTCTGTGTGCCAGCTTACTCTTAGAGAATTCTGCTATTTCATTTACTTCACACCCGATCCTTGTGTTTTACCATATTTCATACGACAAAGAAGCAGCAGCAGCAGCAGCAGCGCGGCTGAACTGGGGATGTTACAAGTTTTCGTCTTCGTTATTAATTCTTTCTCTGACGTCAGAATTAAGTCTCTTTTTAACTTTCCTGCAATGCATTTTCGGTGCAGCTTCTACGTTCTGTGCTGTTGCTGGCTGTTGAACGACTGCTTCGGGGCCCCAGGCGGGCCTCCCCCCGGCCCACCTGGTCCGCCGCCCGGTCCTGCTCCGCTTCCCCCCGGCCCCCCTGCGCCTCCTCCAGGCCCGCCTCCTCCTGGGCCAGCTTTCGGTCCTCCCCCACCTGGGCCTGGTTTCGGCCCACCCGATCCATTCGGACCTCCGGGGGGGCCGGGCGGGCCCCCAGGACCCCGTCCTCCCTGACTACATTCCAATTCTCCATGACGGGAACATTTCTCTTATTAAGATCTTAGGGCTTCAAAATACTTCTCATTTTCGTTTTCTTTGGGTCATTCATTATTTTCGCAGTCTCCTTGGAGTAGTGAGATGTTTTCTTTCCCCCTGTACTCGTGAGATGTTCGGGACATTTTGAGCGCTCGATCGCGTTTGTTGCGTGTGGCTTTCCTTCCTTCCCCTTGTAATGAAGTAATCAATCATACTACACATGTTCATGTTCTTAAAAATGGCGTAGCGACAAGCATCGACTTGTGCCTTCGACAAAGAAAATGAACAATTTCTTAAACCCCTTTAAAAGATCCCTCAGATAGGGAAGTTAAAACACGTCAAATATGCGAGAACTCGAGACATCAAATGGGGCAGAGTTCCATCGAAACGAAGGTCTGAGCACCTCAACTTGAAAAGGATAATTTCTGTGTCGACGATTACATCACATGGTAATGGCGCCGGGTGTAACAAGCTAATTGAATGCAAGTGCTCTGTTATTTAAGATGGCGAGCATATTATTCGGATAACCGGTCGACCACACCGCTTCAGCAGTGGGACAAACGTAAAGTACTTTGTCCTCAGTCAGAGGTGCACCAAGCCTATGTTTGGAAGTGAAGAAAGGTTATGGGAAAGAAATGTTGGTGTAAGAGAGGAAGAGGAAGGAAACAAAACCCGTTGTTTGGAAACAGAGGGACGAATGTAGGTGAGGATTTGAGTACAACTTGTTCGAAGGAAAATTATTTAAAAAGTCTTGAATTTTTTTTATAATTATGCCAATTCAATCGTAAATTATTTTGCATTTGTGTCGATTCAGTTCATTTCACTGGCTAGTACTGATGTGAATAATTGTTAATAATATCTTAAAATTATTTTTATTTTTAAATATTTTTTCTTCTTTTTTTTTGTTTTTTTTTCCCTTTCCCCTTATGGCGAGTGAGGGTTGCCTCATCAACCATTGGGTGAGGGCAGCCTTGCCACCCGCTAGTAAAGGTGGCCACAGGCTCGCGGGTCGCCTCACTAGCCATTGGGTGAGGGTGAGGTGGCAACCCTCGCCACCAGCGACCAAAGGTGGACATCGCCTCGCCAGTCTTGGGTGAGGGCAGCCTTGCCACCCACAAAGGTGGTCATGGCCTCACCAAAGACGAGGGTTGCTGGCAAGGGCTTCACGAGCCTCGCCTAGTGACCGATGAGCTCTGGCGACCTCGTCGGCAAGGGGGAAAGGAAAAAAAAAAGACAAAGAAAGAAAAAAAAAGTAATTTTAAAATATGACTAAAAATTGAATACGTCAATGTTGGTAGATAAATAGATTGAATTAACATAAATGCAAATCTCAATTCTAGACGGGACTTCAGTAACCTAAGTCGAGCTCTTCCGGTGATTGTCCCGAGAGGTTGTGGGATACCCGTGCTCCTCAAATCTTGTTTGTTAGATTATCAAACAAACACAATAGTTTCACGCCCTCGATGCTCTCGTTCCCTCTGAAGGCGCCGTTCGTTTCGTGCTGGTGCCGGACGACATCAGGGCGGATCGAGCTCCGTGGAGAGGTGGTCAAGCCGGTTTTTTCTTACATCCCTCTACGTGCTATTACCACATGGCCGAGGCGATACGAAGATACATGTGCTCATGCACATCTAACAGCTGTTTAGCGATGGTAGAGAAGAGGCCAAGCGAGGCCGAGAGTCTCTGCCAAATACAAACTGTTCCGCTCAACTCTAGGCCGATGTTCTGTACTGCACGAGATGCGTTAATGATGGCGAAGCAGTGAAGTGACGGTGTGTTGTTGCAAGAGAGAGCCATAGAATCCTGAAATGCATCGGCTCTGGTTCAACTTTCAAGTACGCGTGTTAACTATCTCCACATGCGACTGTAATAATAGGCGCCGCTTATGGATAATGCACGAACCGTTCCGAGTTTTTTCGTGTTCATCCTGTCCGTGCAATGGAGTGGCCAGGTGGTCTTTGCTGCCTTTCGCTCTCTGAACCACCTCCAGTTCTCACTGTTAAGAAAACCCACATGAGAGACATGCTCGAGAAGGGGAGGCTAAGGCATCAAAACTCTCCCTCCCTCTCTCTCTCTCTCTCTCTCTCTCTCTCTCTGGGTTTGTAGTGTTCAGAAAGTTTGAAATTCAGCGCGAGACCGAGACTGCAGAGAAAGGTAGGTAAAGCGGAAGAGGCAGTTGGAGAGGTTTGACAGGCGGATTTGCAAAAGCGAAAAGTGTCCAGAACCTGGTAGAAGAAATAAAAAGACCCCCTCCACGTCCATTGTTCGACCCAACAATGGTGGTCTTCACTCTTCTTCTGTATAGATATATTGCTTAGCGTCCACGCAGCAACCCCTCACAATCTCCATCAATCTCCATCTCAAGTATATGCTTTTTAGCTTCGTTTTTTTAATTCCACTTGCGTCTCCACAGTCCCTCATCTCGTCGCTTTCTGTTCGCCCGAACGGTAGATGATCATTCGCCCTTGTTTTGGAAGAGAGTGAATCCAGAAACTGCTGCTTGGTTTAGCCGTTCGAGGTCGCTGCACCGCGCGAAGGTGACATAACACAAAGTTTTTCAGTTTGGAATGAGACCTCCTGGGCCCGGTTGGGGTCCGCCTGGACCTCCTGGGGGTCCGGGTCCTTGGCCCGGTCCGGGCTTTCTTGGCGGCCTCTTTGATGGCTTGTGCACCACCCTTTCTTCCTGGTAAGCCTGTGGAATAAGTAGCATGTTCCTGGCCCTGCATGTCATTTGGTAAAATGGTTGATCATTGAAATTATGCCTCACAAATGCGTGCTAGCTTACTCTGATGAAGTGACTGTCGGTAGTTTGCTCACGTATTGAGGAATGGTGTATGTTCAACTCTTCTTCGAATCCTTGGTCTAATTCGGAAAAGAAAGAAAAGAAAAGGATTTTGTGTTTTTCCATTTTCCATACAACAAAGAAGAAGCTGCAGCAGCTCAGCTGAAATGGGAATGTTACATGCTTTGGTTTCTGCTAGTAATTCTTTCTCCTACATCAAAAATAACTCTTGAATTTTCCGGTAATACCTTTTCGGTGCAGCTTGTATGTCCTGTGCTGTTGCTGGCTATTAGACGACTGCTTCGGGGCTCCACGAGGGCCTCCTGCTGGCCCACCTGCTCCACCTCCAGGTCCAGCTCCACTCCCCCCCTGGCCCCCTGCCCCTCCTCCAGGCCCGCCTCCACCTGTGCCCGCTTTTGGTCCGCCCCCATCTGGGCCTGCTTTCGGTCCTCCTCCTCCACCTGGGCCTGCTTTTGCCCCGCCTCCACCCTGGCCTCCAGGGCCTGGTTTCGGCCCACCCGATCCATTCGGACCTCCTGGTGGGCCTCCTGGGGGGCCGGGCGGGCCCCCAGGACCCCCTCCTCACTGACTACATTCCGATTGTCATGATGGGAAGATTTCTGATTGTGATTCTAGGAATTCAAAGACTTCTTATTTTCATCGTCATTCGAAGGATCTTTGGTGTGTGGATCCTCCGTAGACAAGAGTGAGTGTATTTTGATTCCACTTGCGAATTGAATGACTCGGTTGTTTGTCAGTGTTAGAGATAATTAAAGATTCCCTAGGATAATTTCTTATATAGAGATATTTATATTTATTCTATGTATCTCTCAACATTTTACGGATTTTGATTTATATATATATATATATATATATAACTTTAAATAGTGACCTCAAAAGCTTATAAATAGGCTGATGTGATCTTCATTATGATGCATCGAATTATACAGAAAATTCCTATATTCTCTTTCCCACTCTATTCTTAACTTAGTATCAAAGCCTTCTTTTGTGGTTGGTGCAAAGTCACGGAGCTGGCTTTTCTTTCAATATCAACCCCACAAGTCATATCGCTTAATAACTATTTTCCAACCATAGAAATAAAAGCTTGATAGAGCATAGCTTACTCTAGTTCTAGCATCAGAGCCATATAAGCCGTTTGGTGTTCTGACACCAGCCGTATAAACCATGTTGCTTCGTCATAAATGAACCTACAAATGGACCAATAAAATGAGGATACATGCTTAGCCTATAAATGATTATTACACCTATATTTTAAAAATAGAGTTTAAATAAGTATCAACATCGAAAAATATCAATAAAACAAAAAATGAATAAAAAGTAACGGACCTAGGGTGAGGAATGACCAGCCAACTAGACCATAGCGCGCCGGCTAGTTTGCTGACATGGGGCTAAACTACCTAAACCGCGTCACCACCAAGGATAGCATGGCCCGAACGACGCCAACTGCAGCTAGTACCATCGGTCACCGCCCCTCGCTCGATCTTAAATTTCCAATGATAAGATTAGCTTAATGATAATTACTATGGTTTAGATATTGAATTAGCTAGTACTGATTGTCATTAAGCTAATTAATCTTCTAGATACTTGGATCAATAGAAAAATGATAAGTGGCTACCCTAAGATAGGGTAACAAATGTGATTAATAGGATTGCTAGGTGGTCCAACTACATCAGAACAAGAAACAAGTATATGAATGACATGAATGACAAAAACCTCAGGCTATAAAAAGAGATTGGTCCTCCGTTTTGGGACTACAAGAAACCCCACCATCTTCCTCTCCCCCTCTCTTTACCGCTGGCTCTCTCTCTTCCCCTCATCTCACACTACCGCCTCACCAATGACGTTGTAGCCTCACTGCCGTTGCCCACACCGCCGCCACGCCACTGACATTGTCCCGACACTGTCGCCGCCACTTCACACCACCCACATCACACCTTGCATGTCGTAGTTCTAAGTCTCCGTATTCGGGTATAGGTAAATGAGATTACTAGTTCTAAGGCAATCATGTTTTCTTATTACTTCAATAAATTGTTACATTGATGTTGTGTGAATACGCGTGTTATTGAAGTAGATCACACAGATACATCTTGCATGATATCGCCTTGAAATGATTCATGCGCTTGCAAGGATGTGATTGAGCATGTCATCCGAGGAATAATATAATTGTAAGCCATAGTAGACTTGATTTGAGGAGCCAAGAGTGGTTGGAGCCAGAAATAGGCATTTAGTTCCCTTAAAGACATAAGGGTTCGTTATTGTGGGTAAATTTATGGGTTGTCATTTTGATGAAGCTAATTATGTGAGATGTTGCCGTTTGCATAACATTGGACCCCAAATAAGCATTTCTGGGAAACGATTATGAGAGCCAAAGTTGGCTTGTTGAGATTATGAAAGTGAGCTAATGAGATCATAGCCCTTATGGGTAAAAACTTATGTGATGAAATCTATGAGTTATGCAGATTGATATGTGAAATATATTGCATCCTTATAATAGATGACGGGATAACTTATTATGTAGTAGGCTAGTATTCCTGCTTTAGGCCTAGTAGTTTCATTTACTAGACTGTTTGATCATCCCCTTATTTTTTAGGAAATTAAATGGATCCACCACGAGCCCCTCTATTTGTGATGCCCACTCATATGGAGGTATCCTAGCGCAAGGTTGTTGATGTAGAGTCTAACCTAATTTGCACTAGAATTAGGGTCGTTGGTTAGATTGATATAGGAAACCATGATCATATACACAATTTTTCTTTCTCTTTTTGTGTGGAAGTGAAGAGAGACCGCAAGGCTTCGCCGTTTGAGAATCTTTTTTTCAATAGACAGTGGTTGAAGATCCCTCCGCCCTATTAGTAAAGCTACTTGATCATCTTCAGATTGGCGTATCTCCTCGTGTCGCGAGGACTGCCCCTCGATCATGTTCTTCTGTGGATTACTGGTTTCGCCAATTTTATCTTACCTTGGCCTTGTTCTGCCTTGTCTTTTGAGCAAATAAGAGCTCGCATAGCTTCTATAATCTCCATCATCTTATCTAGCCTTTCTTCGTTTTGTTGAGTTATGGCTTCTTTAGGGGATATTTCGTCTTCGTTGGTTACAAAGATGTGTTCAGTTCTTGACACTTCTGATGAGACGGTACATGCCAAGTCTTCGAACTCATCGGAAGACGGGTCATCACCGGGTTCTATTTGGCCTCCGGAATTGTCATATATGACAACAAATGTTGCCCGTGACACTTAAAATCCTTGGCTTTGAAGCTATAGAAACAAAAAGGCTACTTACTAGCTTTGCGATAGGAGCTTGCGCGTGGGCCCAAGATCTATAGGAAATCAAATAGCATAGGCATCGTAGCGGCTACTCTTTTGCGTTAGGAGTTATGTTATTGTCGTTTAGTTTAGCTTTCGTTTAGGAGTGAAAAGGAACATCTTTATGAGATGAACATAATCTATATCTCTCCTTTCTTTGGTTAGGAACAATTCAATGGCTTGCTTTAGGGGACACCAAATCACACATAGCGAGCGGCTACTACTTTCTTTCTAGTAGCTGCTTCGCTTTAGGAGCCATTTGGTGTAGAACCACATAGCTTGCTCTGAAGCTATTGCATTGATAGGTAGGGCTTACCGGTACTATAAAGCAGTCAATTGGGACGCCCCCCGGAACTATATCTATAACGTTCACAAACAGACCCAGCTCTTCCAATAGACCCCTAATCTTGGGACAGAAAATCCCTTCAATTTTCCTAAAAAGATAGGAACAAAGATTTCATGGTAATGACGCGCATATCGAAAGTTTGGAAAGTGGGATTCCTCATCTAGAAAATAATTAAATAAAACGGGGGTGAGAAAAGTCATAGTTGGAATTCCAGTTTTCATCAACCAATCTGTTCCTGTGTTGTCTATGATGGGCAACTCAAGGAAGGACGAGATCAATCGCAAAAGAAATGGATCTTCTTCCCCGAAAGCCTCTAAGGAAGAACTATTAATTAAGCCAAAAGGCTAGACTTAAGGATTCACTTCTTTGTGAGTGAATACCCAGCCGAAAGGCCCAGCTCTGACTTATTGATTTGATGCTGAGAATCCAATCTGCAGATGAAACAGAAGCAGGCAGAAGGCTCACAAGGCATAAAGGCTATTATTCCTTTCTTGAGCTAAATCATTGACCTTGAGCTTGGTTTGATTAGGACATTTCCGCATTTCATCTTAAAGAGGATCTCACTCTTTCTTTCCAGCTTAGCCGAACTACTTGGCTCGGGTCAATTCACTCTTTCTATATCGCTTCCCCTGGGGTTCGTGTCCTGTTACCAAAATATCAATGGCATGCTCATGGGAGATGCTCTGAGAAACTTAGATGGACCACTAGGGTTTGAGGGTGGAAGGTCTCCATGAATAGCAGAGCCATACGAATGGAGGAACTAGTAGTAAGATGTGGTGGTGAGTAGCAAAAGGTGACAGCTTGATGAAGTAAGCGAAATCCTCCAAAATTTTGTTGTGTAAATAGTAAATGGAGGACTATATAGTATTGTAAAATATATAAATATATAAATATATATGATGCATATATAAAGTTATGTGAGTTTGAAAATGTCTTAAAAGTTGCTATGTTTGCTATTTCAATTAGACTCGATACGCTTCTGTGGTGAAAGTAAAGCCTAAGAAAATTTGGTATAATAATAATAATAATAATAATAATAATAAAAGAAGGAAAACCAGCAGGGTGTTCTTGGAGACGTTACAAGAGGGAGGAAATAAAACACATTGTTTGGGAACTCACGGGAAAATGTATATGAGAGCAGAATTTGTTTCATGGCCCCATCCGGAGTGGAAATTGAGAAGAAAAGGTCAGGAAATCCAAAAATCCCTATACATTTGAGAATTTTTCAAATAAAGACCTGAAGTGTCTTCATTTTTCTCAAATAATGTTTTGAAATGGGTCTTATTTCAAATAAGGACTTGAAATGCTACAATTTTCTTAATAAGGGCTTGAAGTAAAACTTATTTCATATAAAAGCCTGAAATTGTCATGAAGTTTCAAAAGAGGGCTTGGCCTCAATGGCATTTTCGTGATTTATCTTTTTGATTTTTTTTTCTTTTTTATGTTTTTTGAAATGTTAAAAATTTAAAAAAAAATTAAAAAGGCCATTGTCTTTGTCATCTTCAACTTTCCCACAACAACCACTAAAACCACCATGGAAGACCACTACCACCAATGTCACCACCGCCCTAACCGGATCTCCGTCCTATCTTGCAGTGTAGTGACCACCTCGAGGTATTACCCTTGCTACTCCTTCCCTCCGTCAATCCCAAACCCAAACGCTGTCGGAGTCGTGCGTCGATGGTTTCTCCCTCCTCACCTCCTTCTCTCGATCAACTATCGTTGAAGCCCCATCGGTGGTGAGTGGCAGCTACAGGTGTTGGTGGTAATCGTAGCAATTGGCTATAGAAAGGAGAAGAAAAGGAGATAGGGACTTCATTCAATTCAGCTAGAAAGATGGCACTTCTAAACACTAACCCAATCCAGTAAAATAGAAAAAGGAAAAATCAACAAGTAAATAACAAAAATACCCTTGAGATTAGGCCCTTTTTTTTTTATACTACATGGCTACTTGAGGTCCTTATTTAAAATCATTATGCCACTTCGGATTCTTATTTGAAATGAAGTCTAGTTCAGGTTAAAGTCTACTTCAGATTTTTATTTGAGAATATGATAGTACTTCGGGTCCTTATTTAAAAAAAAAATTCCATATATTTTCACCGTATTGCCCTTCTCTTCTAGGCCCACTTAATATTTTCGTGTAATTTCACTAGCAGAAGAAATAATTTCTTCACCTCTCTTTCCTCCTCCTCCTCCTCCTTCGCTTTCCTCACCTCCCAAAAGCTTTTTCCAAACAAAGTGCAAATTGCCCAACAGGCATCATCACATCCGGGCCCGGTCCACCTCGACATGTTTCCTTGAATTGGACCCCTAAATGAATGGACGCAACACAATCCGTTGCCCAATCCATGGTACGGCACGGGGTCGTCATCGTTCATCCACACCAATCCCCCATTCAACTCTTGCCACGAACCACCCATGGATTGAACGATGAAAAGATGAGAATCCCAGCTGTGGACCTACACATGGGTTCGAATCATCGGATGGTTGATTGCTAGTATGCCAAAATGATTCCCTTTGGATCGCATCTTTTCAACCGTCTCGTGCTGTAGTTTTGGATTGCCTTGAACAAACCGAGAGGAAAGGTCGATCGAAAAAGAAACGTTTAAAACCGCCACGGATACTAGGTTATCATGTCAATGTGAAACGATAATGTCGGGTCCGTGCCGGTGAAGCCTCCAATAAGAATATTCAAGATGATAATCATTCATAATGGGGGTGAACATTGCTTTCGAGTTATTAAATTTAAAAAAAAAAAACTGCTCATATAATTTTCAAGGGGGTCTCGGTTAGGAATTATGTAATGTTCTCCCAATGAAATACTCTCTCCTTTTCCTGCCCAAGCAAAAAAAATGGCAGAAGATCACCAGCGGCAATAGCTGAAAGGAGAGGTGAAGCGAGCAACTCTGTGACCCAACACATTATGAACGAACTTTTTGTTGGAGACAACGTTAGAAAGTTGGGTCGACCCGACATTCCGTGTTGGACTTTAGGGACAATCTCTTTTCTTCTACACGTGTGAACGATGGTCTCCGGTTTTTTCTACAACATGAAAGTCCACAAAGATAAATTTCCAAGGGGTGGCCAGAAATATTGCCAAAACTCTATAAGGAAAAGTCGGTACCAAGTGAAGAAAATGAAGGGGGTCATCATACCAAGTAGAAGCCAAAGTTCACACACCGGAATTCTTTGTGGCGGCCGCATCATTACTTTGGAGCAATCGAATCCTAATTAAGGAACAAGGAATGATTAGCCTCTAATCATGTTTCGTCTCGTTAATTGTGGTTCAGACGTTGCTTTGCTGAGTCGCTTAACCGATTGATCAACGCACGCAAACCCATGGCAAAGGCCAACCTGGTGCACCATCGTTGGACCGTACTTAATAGAATATTGGGCTCGTTCCCGCCAATTGATGTACGTTGCTTTCTTTGTACACATTCAGGGTGGATAAGTCATTATTGGACCGACCTTAGTTAATATTATATTCCATTCTTACCTTCGAAGTTGTGGGATTATGAGTATTTTAGTGTACCGTTAATCAAATGGTCCCGACATTAATTGCGAGTATCGATGCTAGAATACTTGATGCCGTCTTAGATCAAATGAGCAAGCGAGAAGTCGAAGACAATCAAACTGTCGAGCGAGTGCGACATTTTATGAATACCCCAAATACCTGGGAGATTATCCACGTTAGATATGTCAAAATGAATCATAAATCTATTTCTTAACTCATACTTGATGGGAATGAGTTGTTCAATGGGTTAATTATATTCAGTAAATAGGTCGTAAATATATTTATGACGGTAAGACAAAAAATAATAATATCGGTATTAAATAGGTTCACAATTTACTTCATTCTCTCGCTCGCTCGCTCAGTGCTACCGCCTCTGTTTGGAGATGAGGTTTCTTAAGTTTGGTTAAATATTAAAATATTTCAGCAACCTGGGTGGGGTCATGTGTGAGTTAGGTTGGGTATTGTACGGGTCACTGGATTTGTATTGCATGAAAATATGTCAAAACGGGTTATATGGATCAATTTAGGTCCAATCATTTTCGATCCGATCCAAACCATCCATTTGACGGGTCTAGTTGACACCAATGGAATAACTAGTGCTAATTCAACGGACTCACTATTGATGTCATTCAATTAACTAGCGGAATTATATTTTACAAGGTCCCTTGATTTCAACCGACAGGCTAGCTAGCTAGCTCCCTGCCTGCACACTTAAAATCGTACTCAATAATGGACCATAGTGATCGGTGAACCGAATGTTGCCACCCCCATGATGGATTAGTCGTCACGATCCAAAAGGTGCACCAAGTAAAATTCTCAAATACAAAGCTGGATAAGATACATATATCAAATCCAAAGGCTTGCTTGGATATGTGTCAGCACACAGACATATCGCCATGCGGGTGTGCGCCACGTGTCGGGCCAATCCGAATTCTTCTATGATTGCAGTTTCGATAAGTTTAAGGCGAAGGTGAATGGAGGGCTGGGGGAGGGGCGGTGGCCTCCTAACTTGCTAACTTTCCACGTCATCGAGAGCGGCCTCCTAACTTTTCACGTTTCATAGCCAGATCTCTCGCGAAATCATGAGTTGGATTAACCGCGTAATCAAAGTCCCGAATCCATCATGTTGCATTGGCTAACCATGGTATATCTTATGTGGCACAAAAAAAAAAATTCCGATAGCTAGTATCTTGATATATTTACGGTTTATTAGGAGCACGAAAAGTTAAATGAAAAAAAAAAATTGAGAAGAAGACAAGCGGATTTTTTTAAGTGGAAAGGCCTTTTCAAATTTAGAAAAGGAAAACCATGGTACCGCACTAGGCAATCTCTTCATTATTGATATCGGTATCGGTAACAGAGTCACAAGCTTTCGGGCTTCAAGCTTTAGCATTACAACTACAAAAAAAAAAAGAAAATTACCCTCAATATATAGCAAGAGTCTATCGCATGCATAATTATGATGAAATTACATGTGTTATTAGCAGTAAAAACACTAATTTTTAATATAACTTTTATCTATCATACAATCTCTCACTTGGAGACTGATTTCGAAGTTACGGATTATGTGAAGTTACTTTGGCTCAAACCGAGTATTCCATAATAGATGTAGGACTTTTATGATGATAGGTATAGGGACTTTTAGTGCTAGTCGCTTCTCCCCACCCCGTTCATTTAAAATAAAATAAAATAAACTAAAATAAAAGGCAATGAAAATTGTATAAATAAATGATCAATTCATTAAAAAAAAGTTATTCACGGTGAAATAGTTATTTGATTGATAGAGAATAAATCGAGAATGGAATGTTATTCACGTGAACCGAACATGTTACAAAATTTTGGACAAAATAGAATGCAGGAGGGAGATTTTGAAATTTCTTACTTTCGTAAATGATACGATTAACTTAGAATTATTACTTCACATGGATCCTGCTATTGATCCTAAATCATTGTGGCCAAACTATTCCCCGACAGATCACATTTGGAAAAAAAAAAAACATAAATAGTTCTTCTCATACGTTGGAAAGTCGTCATTTATTGCGGATTAGTGTTGCTGTACCCTTTTTGACTTTTGGGCAAAGGTAACTGCAAATTTTCTCCAGCAATGGGATTCATGATTTCGAACTTTTGAATCTTGATTTAACTGCAGTAACGTGTTAAATATTGCAAACCCTAATCTTGCGCGGTTGGTAATGGAGTCCTCGTGCCAGGCACGTGATTCACGACATAATTTAACAGCCGAAAGTGGAAATTGACCTCCATTTGAAATTCAAAACAATTGATACAGTACACGATGTAAAGGGAACCAAAATTCAAATGCTTGTGGGTCATATAAACACAAATTATTAATAGGAAAAAGAGAACAATTTAACAACTTCCCCAAAAAGTTTAGCGAGGTTTTCCCCGGCCACTCGACACTCGATGCAATTTTGCACTTTTCATTTCTTCTTCCTCCAGCAGGTCGCCACGAGACCGGCCAGAAACTAGGGCTGGCACTAGGGCAAGGTCTGGGGAGAGACAACTTCGTCAACTCGGGGAAGAAGAAAGAAAAAGCAAAAATTTAGAAAAAACAAATTGGATAAAATATTAAAATATTATTAAAAATTACCCACATTAGCATTGGCGTCCATGTTAACGTTGAGAGAATCCACGTCAATGTGTCGGATGGACTAAATTTGCATAAATGCAAAAGATTTAGGACTAAATTGGTAACAAAAAAAAGTCTATAACCGAATTGATACAAATGCAAAGATCTGGGACTGAATTAACAAAATTAAAAAAACTTAGGATTGAATTGATGAAAGTGATGTAGGTTTAAAACTTTTTTGATAATTTTTCTAATTATTTTTGTACGTTGAAAATTCATCATCTACCTTATGATTAATCGATAAAAACAAATAAATTACGAGCAAAATGCGAAATACTGTTGTGCCCTTTTTTAACCATTTGGCAGGGGAACTGCAAATTTTCTTCAGCAATGTGATTCATGATTTGGAACTTTTGAATCTTGATTTAACTGATAAATGAGTCAAACATTGCAAACGCAATCTCGCGCGGTTAATAATGGAGCCTTCCGCCCGGCACGTGATTCATGACCTCTTCAAATATCTTTATCGACTTCTGACTACGAAATTCAATAGCCGAAAGAGAAAATTGAGCTCCACTTGAAAGCTAAAACAAGTTGATGGTACATGATGAAAGGCAACTAAAATGATTGAAATTGAAATGCTTGTGGGCAATATTAAAAAAATTGTTCATCGAAAAATAGAATCATTTAACAACCTACCAAAAATTTTAGCTGTTCTTTCCAACCGCTTGGTACACGGTGCAATTTTCTTACTACATCGTCGAAATTTTTATGTAATTTTTCTATTTAGGCTCCATTTATTTCACGAAAAATGTGGTATTTCTGAAAAATATATTTCAAGAAGTCGTTTTTCGAAAAAAAAAATGACTATATTTTTTGGTATTTGGCTGAAAAAAGGAAAATAAATTGAAAAATATTTTTTACCATTTTGTATGGAAAATTATTTTTTGCCTATTTTATTATTTTTTTATTTTTTTAATTTTTTAAAAAATTTTACTTTCTATTTTTCAAATTTTTTTTTTGTCTTTTACTTTTCTTAGCCATGGCACTGTCATCTCCCTTTTCCATTCATCTTCTTCTTCATCTTTGGCATGCAAAGAAGAGAGCTTTTGTATAGCCTCTAGCTCGAGGAGCTCTAGGATCGCGGCAATTAGCAAGCGAGTCAGGTCTGGAGACAGGCCACATCTATGATCGGCAAACGATGATTGGTGACGATGACAGTCGATGACCAGCCACAAGAGAGCTTTGCTTGGTTGGTCACGATAATCTCGGCCTTGCTCGAGGCTGGTGAGCCTCGAGCTCGCCAAATCTAAAGGCAATGCCTTCGCATTTGGCCATCTGCTATTTGAAGAAAGCATGAAGCAAAGAGAGCGGAAGCCATGCTTTTCTTCCTGAGTATGATCCATGTGGTCCAGATCTAAAGCCTTGTTGATGATCAAGCATAATTCATGGCTGTCAAGGATGTAGGAGAGAGAAAGAAAAGTTGCATGCGAGAGAGAAGCCTAAGACAAAAAGGAAAATAATTTATATTTCTCACAATAGAAATCATTTTCCTTAATTTTAGAAGGTTTTTTCTATTGACTAAGAAATATTTTCTGTTTGCCACTCATTTTTTGCCCTTCAAACACTGAAAATTAGAGAAATATATTTTCTATGCAAAAACGGAGCCTTGTTATCTTGGAATTAAAGACTTTATAAAATCTCTTCTCTTGCTATATCTTTAATTTAAAACAATAACCCCCCCCCCAGAGGAAACATTATTGTTTTCGCAGGTTGTGGATAAGATTCTCTTCTAAACGGTGATAAATCATAAGGCATGTGGAGGAACAGGTCGTTTATGGTCATATTGATTGCATTTTATGTGAAGATAATTATTTTTCATGATTTTTGCCTAAATAGCATGTAGGAGAATTTTGGGAAAAGGAAAATAAGGTAAATAAATGGCTTAGCAACGGTTATCCCTTCATAAATTAATTGTTCCTTTTTCCGTTTATTTATTTTTTTGAAAATGATTAATTTAGATAATTTGTATTAATAAAGATCACTTATATTCTTAATAAAAGCGCATGATAAAAAATATTAAATATAAATTATTATTGATAATAAAAATATTTTTAATAAATATTCGAGCAATTATTTTCAATAAAATAAATGCAAAATAGTTTTTTTTTTGTGAAATAAGAGGACCATAAAATTGAAACCGGTTTCCTTGTGTATTTTAATTATTGTGATGAAAAGCAGTTTCGAAATGTGAATTTTATGCTGCTAAAATTTTGGCACAATGAACTTTCGACACGTGTCATTTGCGATTGGCGTCATTTTTGGGTGGTCCTACAAAAAAGGCGACCCTCAGGTGGTCTCCCTCTAATTATTTTATTTTTTAGTTACTTTCTCTAAAAGAAAAAGGAAAACAGAAAATAAAAAAAAATAAAAAAATTGTAATTACATTTCGAAAATGTAACTTCTCGAAATACCTCAAAAGCCACTTGAGCTAAAGACTTTTAAGGGTCTTTTGAAAATACAATCGCATCCCATCAAAGTTGAGTAAAAAACGAATAAAATGTTATTTGTATTTGGCGAAGGGACTTTAAAACTTCGAAGCTCTTTGCAAATGCTGAATCAAATAGGTCTTATATCTCGCGTCTTGGAAGACGACGATGAACCTCATCATCCATTTCTCCATTTTCGGCAAAAAGTCTCCTCCAAAGACTCCCTTAGCAGTTGTCCTTCCCTATATTCGAGCGAAATCCCGTTTTTTCTCTTGCTTTTTTTATTTTTATTTTTGAATAGGGGTGGTTCTTGCACTACTTCGAAATCTTGTTCTCTCTCGATAATCGAGCTTTGCGTAATCATCGCGTGTTTTCAGCTATCTCTTGCTCCGGGTTCTTAGATTTCTGGAGCTCATTTGTGGGAAAGTTACGAGTTTTTTTTTTACTTTTCTTGGAGAGAGAGAGAGGGCCCCGGGGGCCGGGGCGGGACCATGGAGGTTTCTGTGATTGGAAGCTCCCAAGATGAGTTTTAATACGAATTGGATTTTGAGGAATCAATTTCTTTAACTTAGGTTAATTGTTGGTAATTTTGGACCGATTCCTTTTCGGTACATCATAAAAATCGAAAATTCATAAAGATGAAATCGTTCGTTTGCATCTCTTATAGTTTAGATATTTTCCATGCTTTTCATATGCATTCTTGCAAGTCCTCGTGCTATGTTTCAGGTGATGTTGCGTTATACCACTTCTTGCCCGTCATTCATGCGTTGTCTTGCTATGTAATGTGATTTTACTAATTCACATCACATGTCATTTTAGGTTAAATTTCATGTGGCATGTCATCTAGAGTAGAATTTCATGTTTACTTGCATTAAAGTTTGATTTTTTTAAAAAAATATTGTCATGCATGAGTATCCCATTTCATCATATAGTTAGATTTTGCACTTGCATAGCATCCGTTAAATCAAGAAAACCCCCAAAAAAAAATTGCATCTTGATTTTTGAAATGGGTCAATTGAATTTGCCAATTAAAGTCTTTGTTCATAAAAATGGTATTGAAAGTGCGTTAATAAAAAAAAGTTGACATAACTAAATCCTCGACCCTAAATCTCTAATTTGCAAAAAAAAAAACGTATCCTCTCAATATTTTTTTTATATGTCTAATCTACCTATTAAAAAATGATTAGTAGTGGCTCCAAATTGAAGATCTTCTGATAAAAATCATGTGAACCTAAGTTGCGAATTGATAGAGTTTGTTAGAGTTCGGATTAGATTAATTAATTCATTTAATTATTCTAGTAATCTATCAACTTGAATTTTAGGTCACGATAATGAGTCAAGTTGGTTCTGACCATTTTCGACCCGACCGAACCCATTTGTTTGACCGGTCTAGTCGACATCAATGGAATAACTAGTGCTAATCTAACAAACTCCTCATCGATGTTACTCAATTTACTCGCGGAATTATTTTTAAACCGTTTGTTGATTTTGATCAGCTCATTGCCTGCACTCTTAAAACCTTACTCAAATAATGGACCATTATGATTGTGAACCTAAGCTTGCCATCAACCCCGATGGATTAGTATTCATGATCCAAAAGGTGCACCAAGTGAAATTTTCGTGTCCAAAGTTGGATAAGATACACAACAAAAAACCATACACGCACGCCCCCCGCCGGCCGCAATGGATTAGTTTTTGACCCACAAAATTCCTGCCTCATCTTCCTTCTGACCTTACCAAAAACTCGTGCGCTGGTGTTGGCAAATCAGTGGCCATAGAATCTGAAAACAAAACTCACCAAAAAGACAGCACAAAAATCCAAGGGCTTGCTAGGAGATGAGTCAGCGCAGGGACATCAACCCGCGGGCCAACGCCACGTGTCAGGTCGATCCAAATTTGTCTATAATTGCACTTTTGAAAATTTTAAGGTCAAAGTTGGACGGAAGGTGAGGAGGCGGTGGCGGCCTCCTAACTTTCCACGTCCATTGAGGGCGGCCACCTCCCTCCACGTCCCCCAAAAGACACCCTCTTCTCCTCTTTTTTCAATTTTCCCCGCCATCCCTCGGTAGCAACGTGAAGGATCCACGTAAATATATAAACCGCGGCCAGATCTTTCACGAAATCACGAGTTCGATTCACGGGATCATCGAATTTCCGAACATGTCATGGTTCGTTGGCTAACCGTGATATATCTCGTATGAAAAAAAGAAAATTCTTGATCGCTAGTATCTTAACATATATGTTGTATGTTAGGAATGTGAATATTTAGAGAGAGAGAGAGAGAGAGAGAGAGAGAGAGAGAGAGAGAGAGAGAGAGAGAGAGAGAGAGAGAGAGAAGATTAGCATAGTTTTTATGTGGAAAACCCTTTTCAAAATTAGAAAAGAAAAAATCGCGATGTCGCACTAGGTAACCTTTTCACTATAAGTATCGATATCAAAGTTACAAGCTTCAGGCTTCAAGTTTCGTCATTAACTATAATAAGATTGCCCTAATATATAGTTGGAGTCTAAAGCATACATAATGATGATGAAAATTACATGTATATCGCTAGCAGTAAAAGCTCTGAGTTTTAACATTAATTTCCTCTATTAAACTCTATTACTCCGCCAATCTCTCACTTGACGACTGATCTCGAGCCTTTGAGTCGTAGATGATGTAGAGTAAATTTTTTTTTCCCTCAAACTGAACATTCTATAATAGCAGTAGAGTTCCGGTCCCTCCTCTCCACCCTTTTCATTTATACAAAAAAAAAATTAACAGCAATGAAAATCGAAAAATAAAAAATTCAGGTCCACCGCCCATAAATAGTTATTCATGATGAAGTATTTATTTGATTAATAGAGAGTAAACCGAGAGTGAAATATTAATAACCAAACATGTTACAATTTTTGGACTAAATATACAAGAGGAAAATTTTACTCTCTCTCTCTCTCTCTCAAAAGACACAATAACTTACCTACAAATTATTACCTCAAACGTATAATGCTATTGATCCTCAATCATTGTGGCCAAGCTTTTCCTCGACATATCACATTCGCAAAGGGACCATAAATAGTTCTTCTTGTACGATGGAAATTCGTCATCCATCTTCTGATTAACCGGCGACAGAAATAAATCACAAGTAAATGTGAATTACTGTTCTACCCTTTTTGACCATTTGGCAAGGTAACTGCAAATTTTTCTCCAGCAATGTGACTCACGGTTTCGAACTTTTGAATCTTGATTTAACGGAAAAATGTGTTAAATATGGAGCCTTGGGCCATTCATGACCTCTTCAAACATCTTTTTTTTTTTTTGGTAAAGTCCTCTTCAAACATCTTTATCGACTATGGTCCATAATTTTTTAATTGGCAAAAGAGAAAATTGACCTCCATTTGAAATTTAAAACAATTGGCAGGACATGATGAAAGGGAATCAAAATGGTTAAAATTCAAATGCGTGGGGGACCATATAAACAAAAATTATTAATAGGAAAGGCAAACCAATTTAACAACCTCCCAAAAATTTTAGCGGGTAGCACAACTCTCTACTCCAACCGCTTGGAACTCCGTACAATTTCCCTATTTCACCTTTTAATCTCCGTTTTTTTTGTAATTTTTAAATATATTCTTTCCGAGTTAAAGATTTTATCGAATTTCTTGGCTCGCTATCTCTTTAATTTAAAATAGTGCCCCCTCGAGAGGGAACATTATTGGACTACAAAACGCGTTTTTTGTGGTTTGTGGATAAGATTATCTTTTAGACGGTGACAAACCATGAGGTGTGTGGAGGAACACGTCGTTTATGACCACAGTGATTGCATTTTGTGGGAAGATAATTCTTTTTTAATGATTTTTGCCTAAATAGCATGTAGGATAATTTTCAGAAAAAAATAATAAAATTGGTACCCACTCAAAAATTAATCATTCCGACTCCGTTTATTTTGCAAAAAAATAATTAATTTAAATAATATTTTATTTAAAATGATCACTTGTATCATTGACAAAAAATATAAATAAAAATATTTCACAAAAATATTAAAATATAAATTATTATTGATAAATGAAAATATTTTTATTAACTTTTTAAGTGATTATTTTAATAAAATATATTAAAATTTATTCATTTTTGGTGAGATAAACGCACCATAAGGTTGAAATTCCTTGTATATTTTAATGATTTTGATAAATCATGTCAATTTTTTTTTATAGAATTCATTTTTATTTCCACAAACAATGAAAAACAAAAGCAGCTCCAAAGCTGTGAATTTTATATGGCTAAAATTTTGGCACAACGCTCTGTCGACACGTGTCATGATCTTTGGCATCTTTCTTGGATGGTCCCACCAAAAAGGCAATCCTCGGGTGGCCTCCCTTTATATATCTCCTCTTCGGAGACAACAATGAACCTCATCCATTTCTGCGTTTTCCGCAAAAAGTCTCCTTCAAAGACCCCCCTAGCAGTGGTTCTTCCCTATATTCGAGCGAAATCCCGTTTTTCCTCTCGCCTTTTTAAAAAAAAATAGATATTGGGTTGTTCTTGCACTGCTTCGAAATCTTGTTCTCGATAATCGAGCTTTGCGTAATTATAGCGTGTTTTCGGCTATTTCTTGCTCCGGGTTCTTAGATTTTTGGGAGCTGATTTGTGGGAGGGTTCTCAGTTCTTCTAACTTTTTTGGGGGAGAAACCATGGAGGTTTCTGTGATTGGAAGCTCTCAAGCCAAGATTTTGAAGACGGGTTTGGCGTGCAGAGAGCTTGGGTTGTTGAGCTTCAAGAATGGGAAGGACGTTTTCTGGAGGAATTCCAAGATTTCGTTCGGTCAGAGATCTGGACTAAGGAATTCTGGGGTGAGATTAACGATGAAAGCTGTGCAAACTGAAGCAATCCGACCCCAGAAAATCTCAGGACCTCAATCTGTAAGCTTTTTCGTTTCTCCCCCCTTATTTTTTGGTTTACTTTCGTTGATGGGACTCTAAATATATATGATCGTTGAAGAGATTTCGCTTAGAAAGCCTTTTTTTTTTTGGGGGGGGGGTGTTTCTTTGTGGTAAATTTTTTTGTATGTTTGATTGCTGAGATTGAGATTGTTAGCTAGATGGATGTTAGAAGAACAGAGATGAGAAAGTATCGCTACAAGAGGTGAATTTTATTGAGCTTAGAGAATTGTTATTGGATGATGTGTTATTTGGTAAATATTGGAACTAGTTTTAATTAGAACTGATGGATCTCTAGGTTGATGGCTGTTTATGGGGGGGTGTTTCTTTGTGGTAAATTTTTTTGTATGTTTGATTGCTGAGATTGAGATTGTTAGCTAGATGGATGTTAGAAGAACAGAGATGAGAAAGTATTGCTACAAGAGGTGAATTTTATTGAGCTTAGGGAATTGTTATTGGATGATGTGTTATTTGGTAAATATTGGGGTTCAATGGTTTTATGTAACAACTAATTTCCAATTCGGCCCTGGAACACATGATATCCTTACCATGGTTGGAGAAGCCCTGTAGCTATATCACAAGCTCATGTTTCTACGATCTCAATCTGTATTTGCTTGAATGATGGTGTAAATCTCCATCAAAGTGATTCTTTTTTATAATTGAACAAAAGCGAGGAGCAAAGCCACTTTACCGAGTTTACGAGGTGAAGGGTCGATAACAACTTTACTCGGACATGAGTGCTGTTCCTGTATTGTGTCCACGTATTCGTTATGGGGTGCACCGGGAAGCTACTGAGACAAGATACGTTCAAGGATTCTTAATGTATCCTGGTTCCTAAGTCATAGAAAAGCTTTTCTTCAGAGACAGTGCTCACTATTCAAAGAGAAATGTATCATGTCTTTTATAGAATGTGACATGATTTCCTTGATGTACCTACGGGGTGTTTATCAGGAACTTAGAATAACATTACTTGTGGGAATTGATTTCCCACTGATGTTGTACGGCATGAACTTCTGAAAATTGAGTGAGTGAGAATTGAAATCATCTGCCCTAACTGTCAATTCTACCTTAACATTAGCCTATGATTACATTTCTTCCTTGGCCTTATTCTGAGTCTCTGGCCGTATGCTTCTCTGTTCATCTTCTATTTAGTTAATCTGTGAATTACAACATATTAATAATATGCACTTATCTACAGCGAGGTGGTGTGAGGTTATACGTGGGCTTGCCATTGGATGCGGTTTCCAATTCCAATGTGGTGAACCACGCAAGAGCAATAGCAGTGGGCTTGAAAGCGCTGAAACTTCTTGGTGTCGAAGGTGTGGAGCTCCCGATCTGGTGGGGCGTCGTCGAGAAGGAAGCCATGGGCAATTACGATTGGTCTGGCTATCTTGCGCTGGTAGAGATGGTCCACAAAGTGGGTCTCAAACTTCATGTGTCGCTCTGCTTCCACGGATCTAAACATCCGAAGATCCCCCTCCCGGATTGGGTGATGAAAATAGGAGAACACAACCCCAGCATTTTCTTCACAGATCGCACTGGTCAGCAATACAAAGAGTGCCTATCACTAGCAGTCGATGAAGTCCCAGTTCTGGAGGGGAAAACTCCGGTTCAAGTCTACAACGACTTCTGCGAAAGCTTCAAGTTGTCGTTTTCTTCATTCATTGGTTCTGCAATCGATGTAAGAGCGTTTTCTTCACTATTTCGTGGTTTTTCTGTACTAATCTTCACCTTCTTCATTCACTGACATAACATGCAACTTTTTTTAGGGCATCTCGATGGGTCTCGGACCAGACGGCGACCTCAGATATCCTTCTTACCAGGGCATCTCCAGAAGTAGCAAGGTCCCTGGAGTGGGAGAATTTCAGTGCTGTGACAAAAGCATGCTTGCACTTCTCAAGGAACATGCGGAAACAACCGGGAATCCCTTGTGGGGACTCGGTGGACCCCATGATGCCCCTGCTTACGAGGCGTCTCCGAATGGTTTTTTCAAGGATCATGGAGGGTCATGGGAATCTCCGTATGGTGACTTTTTCCTTTCATGGTACTCAGGCCTGTTAGTTCGTCACGCAGACCGCATTCTCTCGCTTGCATCTTCTGCTTTCGGGGATTCAGAGGTAGCAATCAGCGGTAAAGTTCCATTGGTGCACCAGTGGTACAAGACTCGGTCCCACCCTGCCGAGCTAACAGCCGGGTTCTACAACACGCAAAATAGAGATGGTTACGAAGCGATTGCCGAGGTGTTTGCACAGCATTCTTGCAAGATGATCTTGCCAGGAATGGACCTTTCGGACGAAGGCCAGCGACAGGAGAGCCTCTCGAGTCCGGAGCAATTGCTAGGGCAAATATGGTCGGCTTGCAAAAAGCACGGGGTCGAGGTGTCTGGAGAGAACTCATCTGACGTTGCTTGTGGGGGATTTGAGCAGATTAGGAAGCATTTGTCGGGTGTAGATGCGGCGCACGCGTTCTTTTACCAGAGAATGGGGGCGTATTTCTTCTCGCCCGAGCATTTCCCCTCGTTTACTCAGTTTGTTCGGAGCATGAAACAGCCGCAGATGCACGCCGATGATCTCCTGAGTGAGGAGGAAGAAGCCGAGGAGCCCGTGGCTGCGACATCTGAATCGGGAATCCAGATGCAAACAGCTTAGACTTAGTCTTCTTGAAAGTATAGCAATATGCATCCAGCTAGGGAAACTGTACAGGTGTAATATAATCCTGTGGTGTTGTTATGAAGCTATTGAGAAGCCTGCTTTCCGGGATCACTCCGGGAAATAAGTTTATTTTTGTACTCATCCGCGTGTTTCTGCTTCTTTTAGAAATGGAAATCAGCTTAATTGGTTTGAAGTAGCATCGAGCGCAAACCATGGTATGACCATCATCTGGTGGCCACTACTTGCCAAGACATTTTTTATTTGCAGCTGCGGATCGACAAAAATTGACATTAACAAATAGGGATGAAAAGTTCCTCGATAATTCATCGATTCAAGGGCCATTGAGAGGACACTTCTTTCCATCAAAGGAATACTCCCTTTATTCAAAAGATGAACAAGTGTGTAGCATTCTGAGAAGCACCAACAACTTCATGTAGATGAGAAACTTTATGTACACAAATTATTCCCAAACAACTCAAGAACCGAGCTGAGTAACTTAAATCTTTTCACACTTCCGACGCAAGCAGCATCTGCATCCCCCGAGTGCACCCATCGTCCAAGCAACCATCATCGCCAGCTCAGAAGAGTGTTACTTCGTGACAGGCTAGGCATCCCCTGGACCAGAAGGAAACTTTTGGTTTAGCGTACCGTATTTCTTCGGGCGATAAAATGAGCAAATAGTCAGTCACACAGAAGGTGAAAGAGGGGAGATACTCTCGTTTGGAGGGGAAAGGTGCTCTCAGAACTCACAATTACATCACTACACGCCACATACTGTATGCAAAAGATAGAGCTGAACTGGCGTGGATGGAGGCCCATTTAATGCAGACGTCACGGATTAATGATCACAAACTATTTTGAAGTGCGGGTGATCTTCCTCCACGTCATCAATAGTGGAACACCCACTAGTTGGGTGCTTAGGAATTTTCAGATTATCAGCTAGCAAAAGATTAGCGGCATGAGAACAGCTTGCGCCTTCAAAGATTTGTTTTACTTTGAGGTTCAAATTCACACTACAGATTATTACCAGAAGCTAACAATCAGATTAACAGGAATTAAGACTTTGGAGGCAAACCTGTTCAATAGTTCACTCACACGCAATCTTTGTGTCAAAGCTGCTGAGACAGATTGCAAAAGCCTGGAATGCTGAGAGGGGATAACGATAATCCATTGTAAATAAATCCTTATCCACCTTTCCAAACTGGAGGATGATCTTCTCATGTTGGGGCCCAGCAGGTTCGTTTTCCGGAGAAGCAACCAGCTGGAAGTTCTTGACTGAGGCAGCTGTTACTCGTCCGTGGAAATTCAAGCACCAACACTGAAGTTGTTCATGCCACCTAGGAGCCTTATTTCTCAACACCAAGGCTCCATCCTTCTGACTGACCATAGGTCCTGAGCACACATTTTCCACGCGATTTGATTTTGTTCGGAAAAAAGGAAGCGGGGGGAAGAACTCTACGCTGCTGAGAGGCAACTCTGTCTGTGTCGGGGCAACTCCCCCAGGTTCAATTGCTGAGGCAGGGATGGCATCCATAATACAGTGCATTCTCCTTGGTCCTCTGCAAGTGAAAGATGAAAAGGGTGTTGGTTGGTTGATGAAAGGCAAAACTAACACTCAGAAAAACCTACACTCACTGTCATATTTATTGCATCTTATTTTTCAGATGCCTATTTAGTGCAGAATTTTTAGCAGAACCACTTGTGACATATATTTTTAGCTTACCGAACACATATGCAGAGAACACAAAAGAAAACAATAAAATTTATCAGCCAATACTTGGGCTCGTTTAGCAAATGAGTGTCTGCATAATCTGGTAATTTCCATAACCCTAATCATTCTTCAAAGAAAAAGCAATTAACTTCTCCATGGACATCTTTACCAAAAAAAAAAAAAAACTTCTCCATGGACATGATACTCGCCTTGAACCTAACATGTTCAGTTCATAAGATATGTGGGCCACCGGATAGTTTCCTGCTGGAACCCTAGGTGAAACCTGTTTTGAACTAACTAGCCTGGTTGATCGACTTTTTGGCATCCTTGCTCCTGCATGAGGTGGCTGCCCATCCGAGATTGTGAACTTGGTTCCGAGAAAATTAGACCTAAACAGAGAAGAAAATGAGACAACTTTCAATAACAACTCATTAACGCTTCAACAAACTGACCGTCTGACCCGTATTATAAAAGGCAGAATGACAAACCGTAGTTTCCCAACATAGGTGCAGCTACCCTTACAGACATCATCAGCATGCAGGGAGATCACATAATCCGTGCAGGTGGGGCGTCTACATTTGCGTGCAGCGAGAAGAAACTTCCCGTCATCACTAAGTGCTGCCATGAAGACCAGGAAGAAATTTAAAGTAAAATCATCATTGCTCATACAAAATATAATGAAACAGCTCATATCCTAATTGACCATAAACTTGAAAAAGGAAATGGAATAGAAGCATATCAATGCAAAATCTTGCATAAGTAAGAATATAACCGCAAATAAATGACGCACTTGTAAACAGGTCAAACGCCAATTCCTAATGCGTAAGAAAGCAGGTACTCACCATTAGTCAAACCGACATAGAGATGGTACGTCTGATTGGACCTGTTTCGTTTGATAAAGCACTGCAGGAGAGATTCTCTACGCCCAGGCTGAAAAAATTAAACACAAAATTGTCTTGATAGAGAAACTATGTTTCTTAGAATATCCCTGGTCATTGCACTTCAAGTATGATATGCAACTTGCAATCATAACTAAAAATCCAGAAGATGTGATAAAGATTCATGTTGATCACGCAGCATCTCAAGGGCAAATTACTATCAAGATTTCTGGACTGTTAGGACCAGTATATTGTCCCAAGGTGGAACGGCTGAGAAAAAAAGGGTAAAAAGCAATCATCACAACTGTCTCTCCCCTTTTGAGCCTAAGGGTGGTCCCAGACAAAGCCTGGATCAACTTGAACTGCTGGTTCCGAGGAAATCATTGACAGCGTATAATTATTGGAACATGAGTAAACTTTTCAAGAAGATTGAGCCACAAGTTCCTAATTGGTTGCTGCAAAGGACGATAAGGCTTAGATATTAGAACCATCACCAATTTCAAGTCGTAGGCTTCATCTCAACAGAATGTTATTGAGCTCATAACCCAATGAACATCACTGACGCTCCTGGAAATGACAGGCAGAAGCTCCACATATTCACCCACTTGTGATGTTTTTACCAACAAGCTTATAAATTGAATACTCGCTACTCTTGCCTCACCAATCAGCATGATCATGCTTGAAATTAAAGCATTCAGAGTTACTCCTGACGGGAACTGAATTTCTTCATCTCCTCATCTTAACCACATTATAGATTCATGATTCAATAGTAGGCCTCCCATCTTAAGGGACAAAACCAAGTTCCAGAACAGAATCCGGCTATGCCAGACAATGCGACCCAGATTTGTCACTGCCAATCAAAAGTCTATTGAGAAACAATGAACTCTCCGACTCATTACCATGCATTAAAAACTTCATTTTCCACATCAATAACCAAATAATTCAAACCAACAAGGTAAGCCAAAATCCTTGGGAATTCCCCCACGATCAACCAATCGGCGCACGAACACCAGAGATGCCAAATTTCCTCTCCAGAATCAAACTCCAGTTCAATTCTCATATCACAGACTTCACTGACAAACACATGCAGTATGACGACGCAACGACATCAAACTGGGCATAGAAGAAATGGAATTCAACTAAAAGAGAGGGAGGGAAAAACAGAAATGAAAAACCCGAAAGACATCGTTCTCTCGCAATTCCTAACTTCAACAATTCAAACCACTCCCATGGTTTTCCTTTTCCTCTCACCTGCTTAACCGAGATAGGGAAGGTTAAGATTCCGGAAACTTCAGGGACCTTCACGATCTCCTTCACCAGGTGCCTCCAGCTCCGGCAGACCCCGGCGCAGGCCACCACGCTCTTCCGCGACGGCCACGAGCCCTCCGACGCCTCGATCTTCACCAGCACCTCTCGCAGCAGCTCCAGGGGCATGCTGGCCCAGCAGCTCAAGCCGTCGTCCTCCGCACCCGCCGCCGCCGCCGCCACGGCGGAGCCGTCGTGGACGGCGCGGCTCGAGCGCGAGCGCATGTCGTGGATTAGGCTCTTGATTGGCATGTGGGAGCCGTCGGAAGAAGGTCGTTTGCGTTCTTGCCTTCACAAAAAGAGAGAAGGGGAGAGAGAGGGTGAAGATGGGTCAAGTGCTGTAGTTGAGCAGGTTTCGGTTCCGGTAGAAAGGTGCTTCCTTGAGAGGTGGATGGTGGTGGGGTTTTGGGGTTCTTGCTGTCTCAGACAGAGGAGAGAGATTACAACAGCAGGATGATGATGAGGACGATGATGATGTGAACTGGAGTAGCTGAGTTTCTTACAAGCAATCCCGTTTTAAGTCACGCCATTTGAATTTTGCAATTCTGATCAAATTTAGCAAACTTGCGTGAATAATGTTATTGAAATAAATATTCCCCCCAAAAAAGGAAATCAATTCATTTAATTCTTTATTCGCAATTAAAAAAATTTGATGGATATGCCACTTCTATTGGACATTGAAATTATGAGATGTCATTGTTGCTCCCCACTATTGAAAGATTTTTTGTGCTATGAAGATTGTGAGGGTTGTGTGTTTCTTTCTTGCATCCACATGGCTTATCGAGAAATATTGGTGGGAAGCAATTCGAGCAAATTCCATTGATGCCAACATTGAAGTTCACCTTTTGATTTAGATGGAGGATATGGACTCTATAGCTTTTTACTATGCACAATAAGGACATGAGTTAGCATGTCACGTGAAGAAGTTCTAACGAAAATAGTATTGACTTTGAGAGGTTGATCTATCAGACCAATACAGTCCGTTTCGAAAAGTTTGAAATCTCACGTCCAGTTCTTGCCATGGACGATCACTTCAGATTGGGCTCTGATCCTGGTATGTGTGGCTTGCGCTTGATCTCCGTAAAAACTTCACTTGCTATTTGTGGGAATAACAAGAAATATCTATATCTTGTCAACTGCATCCTTTCAAACTTTTCTTGCCGAGAATTCTTAATGAGTCTATGTGGGGAAGGGATGGATAAGCTCAAATGCCAACTAAGCATTTTGTTTGGGCTACAAATGCCAAGTGAGCGTTAAAGTTCATGCCAAGTTAAGGGAAAAGAAAAGGAAAGGCAAAAACAAAGCATTTTACTTCCTATTCAGTAAACATTGTGTGTGCTTCCAAAGATGAATCATGATGTAGATATGCATTGAAAGAAGATTGTGCGGTGCATTGTCAGCGGCGATTAATTGAAGTTGAGTCAGGATAGACATTAACGTGCAATCAATCTGATCTTACTGAGTTAGACAAAGTTCGAAATCATTTATCGACTTAAGCATCACAAGATCAATCCAAGTCCCAAACCTGGATGTCATATCCCAATCTTTATGGGTGATATCTCTTGGTGCAGACCAATTTCCTGATTGGAGTTTCAGATAAGTTTGTGAGATAACATTACATATCAATAATAGAAGCATCATCCTGGGTTCGAAATGGAACACATCGCCAATGGTTTTGCTCCTTTGTCCATCTATCTTCAAGATAATTCAATTTATATATACGCTACTTAAAATTTCAGAATATCTACTCTTTGCCATCAGAAAGATTTGCCCAATTAATAGATACTTTCCTTTAAGGAGTCATCTGCTAGTTTCCCAAAAGTTGAGAGCAGAAAATTCCCTCCCCATCTCAGAATTTGCTTTACCCCAGTTGCCACAAAAGCCAGGCTATTCAAATTTATAATGAACTCTAAGCTGGCCAATGTTATATGTTTGTATATGGTCTACCTACAACAACTGTTCTAGGGCTTTCTTGACCTAATTATACAGGTCCATGGCTGGCCTGGCTTGCCCTTCAAGAGAAGCCAAGGGGCAGGAGATGATTCCCCATCATCTCAATTCATGATGGGTGTGTCCCTCACCCTCTGATTAGTTTTGTTTAAGCTTCTGTTTATGTCAATTATTGAAGTTAATTAGTTTGGTCCGGCTAAAGAAAGCAATCAAAAGTGAGTTGGTGTGGGTTAATTAGGACTCTTGGACCCGCCTACATAATATCTTCCCAGCAAATCCTACTACCCCTCTTCCGACCCCCCCAATTGATCATATCCTTATCCTCATGTCAATCAAGGTAGGCCCACCAATGATTTTCTTTTATGCATCTTCGTGCTTGGAAGTTTGAGGGAGGCATGACTTGAGATTTTCCTTTTTGTCCTAATTCTTTATTATTATTTTTTTTGGTGATTCTCCTTCGCTTCACGCGTATGAAATCTTTCAACGGATATAATTATTTGTATTTGGTATCGTGTATGGCCATTTTATGTTAATGATGTCTTTTCTTTATCCGTTATCAAGATTTTAGAGGAAAAATGATCATGGAGACTGAGTAGAAGCGACGAAAAGTTTCCCAAAACAGATTAAGATGTTCGAAAGCATGAAGTGTAATAAGTTTTTATCTTCTCATACTAAGCCATTATTGATTAGAAAGTAATTTCTTATAAATCTCCTAATTTCAAAGTAGATCGTTTTTGTTGGGCGTGCGATTATTATCTTTCCCTTAACAATAACTTTAAAAAAATCAAAAAAAAGAAGAAGAGAAAAATAAATCAGATCGATGAAATTAATCAGCACACATGCTTGCTTGTGCCAATGGTTATCGGTCTTTCAACGAATGGTTCATCGAAGCTCGTACAAAATCTCAAACAAAACGACCTCGATTTCTTCTCGCGACGAGGAAATTCACCTTAAATAGATAAGCCGCGGATCAATGGGCTATTCCATCAATATCAGGACATGATAGGGTGCGAAATGACGGTCCCCGGGTGTATGCTCCATGGAATATTCATACTTCTTGTCGTGGAAAGTTGAATTCCTAATCCACACGTCCAAGGCCGCTGCTTTCCGTCCGGATGTTTTGTCCTGAGCATCAGCCAATTCCGTGGCTTGGCAGCCACAGGATTTTGACCTCGTGGACGGCTACATTGACTAAGCTATTTATTGGTCAGCCCAAAATACCTTATTTTATGTGGTGCGTGTTCCCTTTTTCTAATCCACGACATGTCCTCCAAATTACGCAGGATGCAATGATACAAAGGAGAATATTTTTCTGGAGTCGATAATAATCGAGAGTCTTTTGGATTTCTGTACGGTGCGCTACTTTGTATACAAATTAAGATGAAATGCTTGTGACCGCAACAGATCAGCGTCCTTCGCTAATATAAGACTAGCATGAGAACGTAGTTCGACTCTATCTAGTGATTAGGACTCGGATAATTGCACGTGGAGTGATCCCGCGACATATGTTTGATTCTCAACATCAACAAGTGAAAAGAATCTTATATTTGAGGCATGCTCTCTTAATTTGTGCTCGCATCTGATTTGATTTATGAGATGAGCAAAGGGCATTTTACTGGGCTCGTAAGTGGGATCCTTTTTTGGTAATAGAAAAGAGCAGAAACACTTGCCTTGCGTTCACAAAGAGAACGTTCAAAAAAAAAAAAAAAAAAAAAGGGAACAACAGCGAAGGATTGTGCACAGGAAATCCATGGTCCTTTTATCAACTGACGTGTGTGCCGAGCTATGTAGGCTGACTCGCCAACCCGTACCTATTTCGATTTGGCTTCTACCCAGTAATTAGGTGTATTTTGATTAGGCATGCGCCGTAGTGATTGCTGGTAGGAGCGCACGGTAGAAATCCGATGCCCTTATAAAGGGACATTGTCAAGACAGAGCTCAAATCCAAATCCATCAACATAAAAGTCTATACGTTCTGTCTTCGTGTGGCAGCTCATTTAGTAAATGTAGATACTGATACTTGGATCGAACCACATAAATCTTTAGTTTTCTTTACCGTTCCTCATCTATTTCTTTAGCGATTTCCCATTGACTTAAATTGCAAGATCTTGTCAATTTCTGCGTTATTTTTACAACAATGGCTGTGTTCAATTAAACGAACAAAGTTGAACAATCAATGCTGACGTTGAGAGGCGACTAGGTCACGTTGCATAAATAGGAGAGAAAGCGTGAAAGGACCAATTAGGACTAGGAGTTACGTGACAACAAAGGTGTTAAGGTTTAGGGGGTGAGCGGTTCTAGGTTTAGTACTGGTTCTACTTGACATCTGAAACCTATCCGTCAGAATAAATTTCTCATTTTTTGAAATCTGAAATATACCCTCCATATCCTCGAACCTACCCTGTCATAGGTTTCAAGTTTTATCTCTATTATTAATTGAATGATTATAATGAATCGTGATCTTTAATGATCATCATTTGCTGTTATAATTCATTAACCACGACTCGTATAGAGACACACGAATAAATATCAAATATTAATAAAGTAAAAGTCTCGGTCATAATTATTGCTGAAAATGGAAGTTTAAACTAATGATTTTACATCATAATAAACTCATTATCGACGCTATGAAATACTGTAAGATCCCGCGAAGACATATGCCAAGAAAAATACAAAAACATATTTCAGATTCCTAAAACAAATTCTCCAATTTTTGGAACTATGCTTACCCCTGTTAAGGTTGAGAGGCGACATTGTTGTGACCTCCACTGTAGGTCGGCTAGATAGAGAGAGAGAGAGAGAGAGAGAGAGAGAGGGGACAAGAGTTGCTCGGTTATTGTGATGGTGGCGCACATCCGTTGGCACGGCGTGCGACATCAACGAGGCTGACCGCAAGGAGTTCTTTGTAAGGGAGCACAACGAAGAAGAAGATGAAGTAGGAGAAAGGGTTTTTCTACTTAAGTGGCATTACGATTCACCAATTTCGTATGTCTGGTTTCGCATTCTGGAAAAATTTGTGGACTTAACAGTTCTTAACGGTAAAATTTAATTGGGCGAAACTTAAAAAGTTTATGAACTGAATTACATAAGAATAATTCACGAGCGATGATAAATATTGAATAAAAAAAGTTCAAAGAATTATCACGACATCACTCATATGACGGTCGTGGGGGCATGATTCTCATTACATGGCCCAAGTTGATAAATACAATGTCCCAAATATCTTCGAATTAAACCTCGTGCTTTGAGAGAGATATATTTAGAATATGTCCAAAGTAAGGTATAATAGACTTAAATTATCCTTTTTCACCGTTACTTCTACACGGTATCGAATTTGACATCGAAGTCACTTCTAGCAATTGGCGCTCTTCCATTATAGGACAATATTTGAGGTATATATTCATTAAAGCTAGCAAATGTGGATTCGAATAATAACATGGAAACGACAGGAAATATGTTAAAAAAAATCCTAAATCTATTGTATTGATACCAATTCAGTCATAAATCTTTTATTGATAAATTCAATCCTAAACTTTTTGTATTGTTGCCAATTCAATCCCAAATCTTATATTGGTGCCAATTCAATCCTAAATATTTTAAATTTGTGCTGATTTAATCCTAAAATTTTTTTGTATTTGTGTCAATTTACTCCTAAATATTTTGCATTTGTGCTAATCTAGTCAATCTAACTAATTTTGATCGAAAATCACTGACATAAACATCAATTATCCTACACGACGCTGACATGGATTTTTTAATATTATTTTAATATTTGTAAGTGTTTTTAATATTATGCAATAAAAATAAAAATAAAAATATTAAAAGCATTAAAATAATATTGAAAAATTTTAAATATAAAAATTAATATTAAAAATATCCACGTTAGCGTCACGTAGGACAACTGACGTTTACGTTAGCAATTTCGGTCAAAATTGGCAAGATTTATTTGATTGACACGAATGTAAAAGATTTAAGACTAAATAAGCATAAATGCAAAAGTTTTGGGATTGAATTGGTACCAATGCAAAAAGTTTATGACTAAATTAATAATAATACAATAGGTTTAAGACTTTTTTTTGGCACTTTTCCCCAGGAACGACTTTTTGAGGTATCTTCATCGCTTTTCGACCGATGCAGAACACTATAGTTTATCATGCCCACAAAAATATCAATCACACATACATCCAACGCCATATGAAACCTCAAAAAATTTGTAATATTCAACTTGAAATGGCCATCATGTCGGAATTTTACTAGTTATTAAATTCATCGTGATCATTTTGGATAGTTTTCTTCGTCATTAATTGTCATATTTTATAACTTTTCTTTCAATCTTGTAGTAATATCCGGCAAGAATATTGAAAATATTAAAATAAATTTTGGAAGAAAGTAAAAAAAAAAAGAAGCCTCAATTTTTGACTATTAATGGACAACTTAGGTGTGCTTAAGCCTCAATTTTTGTACTATTGATTGTCAAAAATGGACAACTTAGGTGTGCTTGAGTTTGATAAAATTAAGTGTAGTCAAATAAATACATTTAAGTTTGACAAAAATTAGGTATATAATTGGCTATAAATATGTGTGGTTTTTCTTGTAAGTTTCATATCAAGGAGGAGAAGAAATAGAGAGAGAGAGAGTTCTTGTAAGAACAAGCTTAGAGCAAAGCTTGATTTTCTTTGTGTAAAACCTTGGCAAAGGTATTTTGTAGTATTGCTCTCTCATTTGCATTTTTGTTATTCTCTCCAAATTAAATCCTCCAAGCTTCCGCAAAATTCCTCCTTCCTTTTTATTTGATTCCTACATTTGGTATCAGAGCCAAGTTATGGCGTCCACAAGTTCCGTTCAATTTCAACTTCCAAAGTTGAACGGATGAATTTCAACAACTGGTCCGTCCAGATGAAGGTTTTGTTCAAATCGCAAGATTTATGGAATCTGGTGGAGAATGGCTACATCGAAGTAGCTAATAACGAAGAATTCAATGCCATGAGAAAGGAGGAGAAGGATTCATTGGTGGAATCCCGGAAAAAAGATCAGAAAGCATTATATGCGATCTTTCAAGACGTGGAGGAGACGATATTTGAAAAAATATCGAATGCCGAGACCGCCAAAGCAGCGTGGGATATTTTGCAAAAATCCTACAAGGGTGACGATCGTGTTCGAAGAGTTCGGCTTCAAACACTTCGAGGTGATTTTGAGTCTTTACGCATGAATGATTCTGAATCTATCTCTTTGTATTTTGATCGTGTACAAAACATCGTTAACCAATTGAGGGTTAATGGTGAAACACTCCAAGATGTACGAGTCGTAGAAAAAATCTTGAGGTCTTTGACTGAAAGATTTGACTACGTTGTTGCGGCAATCGAAGAAGGCCAAGATATATCAACTATGACGTTGGAGCGGTTGATGGGTTCATTATGCTCGCATGAGCAAAGAATGAATCAGAAGTCCGTCAGTTCATATCCCGAGCAAGCTTTGCAAAGTCGTATCGCTCCATCAAATCGAGGAAGCTATCAAGGAGGTCGAGGTCGCGGAGGAGGCCAAGGAAGAGGTGGAAATTCCAATTTCACCGGGAAATTTAAAACACGTGACAAATCAAAAGTCAAGTGTTTTAAGTGCAACAAGTTCGGACATTACAAATCCGAATGCCATGCAAAGGCGACGTACGAGCAGGCGGAGCACGCACATACCACTGATGCTGAAGAATACATGGTGCTAGCATGTAAGAAGGATGACTCAAGCACTGTAGATACCAACATATGGTATCTAGATACTGGTTGCAGCAATCATATGACTGGCCGGAAGGAATTATTCTCGCAATTGGATGAGACGAGTCGTGGTGAAGTCAACTTCGGGAATAAATCAAAAATTCCCGTGATGGGCAAAGGTAACATTAATATCAAGTCAAAAGATGGTACTAATGTTGCTATTGCAGATGTTTACTTTGTGCCAGGACTTTTTTGGAATTTGCTAAGTATTGGGCAACTTTCCGAAAAAGGCCACAAAGTTCACATTGAAAATGGAATTTGCACCATCAGAGGTGTCAACAACAAGTTGATCACAACGGTGCAAATGACGAAGAACCGGATGTTTCCCATGACTCTTCAGACGAAGAATCTCTTGAGTTTTCAAGCGATGATGAAAGACAACAACTGGCTGTGGCATCTTCGATACGGTCATCTAAATTTTCGTGGACTAAAACTACTGGTTCAGAAAAGGATGGTGACCGGCATGCCTTTAATCGAATGTCCAGATCGTCCATGCGAAGGATGTCTCGTTGGAAAACAACATCGAGAATCATTTCCAGTAGGGAAAGCCAGAAGAGCAAAGCAACTTTTGGAGCTGGTACATACAGATATATGTGGCCCTATTGAGGTTGAATCAGTCGGACAAAAAAGGTACATGCTGATTTTTGTTGATGATTTTACCAGAAAAACTTGGGTATATTTCTTGAAAGAAAAATCTGAAGCATTTGCCAAGTTCAAAGAATTTAAAGTCTATGTTGAAAAACATAGTGGCTTTAATCTGAAGACATTGAGATCGGATAGAGGAGGAGAATTTACCTCAAATGAATTTGACAAATTTTGTAAAATTCATGGAGTAAAACGTCAGTTGACTGCCAGCTATACACCTCAGCAAAATGGTATAGCAGAAAGAAAGAACAGGACAATTTTTGAAATGGCAAGAAGTATGTTAAAAGCCAAAAATTTGCCTAAGAATTTTTGGGCAGAAGCGGTTGCTTGTGCTGTATTTGTACTAAACAGGTGTCCAACAAGGAGTGTTCTTGGAAGAACCCCAGAAGAGGCTTGGAGCGGCAACAAGCCAGATGTTTCGTTTCTACGAGTATTTGGGTGCATGGCATATCCCCATATACCAGATGAACGAAGAAAGAAGTTGGATGACAAAAGCGAGAAGTGCATCTTCATTGGCTATAGTGACACAACTAAAGGTTATAAGCTGTATAACCCAGTCACTGAAAAGGTAATTATCAGCAGGGATGTCCAGTTTTTTGAAGATGAAGCTTGGGACTGGAACCAAAAGGGTGACCAGAAAAGCATCACCATCGAAGATGAACCATTGGAGAAAGAAATAGAAGAGCCTCCATCATCTTCAACTAGTGGTACATCTTCACCAACAGCAGCTTCAGAACCACCACTACGTCGTTCACAACGACTGAGGGAGACGCCAGCAAAATTCAGGGATTACGTGGTCACAGGAGGCGATGGCAGTGATAATAACGGAATCACTGATGAAACATTGGTAAACTTTTGTTTGTTTGCTGAATGTGATCCTGTAACCTATGATGAAGCAGCTGCAGATGAAAGGTGGATTCATGCAATGGATGAAGAGATTCACTCCATTGAGAAGAATGACACATGGGTGCTAACTTCTTTACCACCTGGTAAGAAACCCATTGGTGTCAAGTGGGTGTACAAGACGAAGTACCAACCCAATGGTCAGGTGGACCGTTACAAGGCCAGACTGGTTGTAAAGGGCTACAAGCAAAAGCTAGGTATTGATTATTTTGAAGTATTTGCACCAGTGGCTCGGATGGATACCATCCGGATGATCTTAGCACTTGTAGCTCAAAATCATAGGAAGATCCATCAAATGGATGTGAAATCAGCATTCCTCAATGGTGTTCTTGAAGAGAAAGTCTACGTGGAGCAACCACAGGGTTATGAGAAAGGGCATGAAAATCAAGTTTACAAACTGAAGAAGGCTTTGTATGGGCTAAAACAGGCACCTCGTGCTTGGTACACACGTATCGACACATACCTGTTAGAGCGTGATTTTCAAAAGTGCCCGTATGAGCATACACTGTATATCAAGTCAAATACTAACGGTGACATAATAATTGTGTGCCTTTATGTTGATGACTTGATATTTACAGGCAGCTGTGAAAAAATGTTTTCAGAATTCAGGGAGGCTATGACTAGCCAGTTCGAGATTACTGATTTAGGATTGATGTCCTATTTTCTTGGGCTTGAAGTGAAGCAGACAGATAATGGCATATTTATTTCACAGCAGAAATATGCTAATGATATTCTGAAGCGATTAAAAATGGAATCACTCAAACCAATTCGAACTCCCGTAATTGAACGTTTGGAGCTGAAGAAAGAAGGAACCGGTGAATTGGTAAATCCCACTTATTTCAAAAGCATTGTTGGCAGTTTAAGATATTTGGCTTCTACAAGACCAGATATTACCTATGGAGTGGGAATTATTAGCAGGTTCATGGAGAAACCATACCAATCACATTTACAGGCGGCAAAAAGAATTTTGCGGTATGTCAGTGGAACTCGTGATCATGGAATTTTATATTCTTATACTGACAACTTTGATCTGTTGGGGTATACAGATAGTGATTGGGCAGGTGATACTGAGACTCGAAAGAGTACTTCAGGGTATGCTTTCTTTCTTGGATCAGGAGTAATTTCTTGGTCTTCAAAAAAACAGCAGGTTGTTGCACTCTCGACAGCTGAAGCAGAATACATGGCATTAGCTTCAGGGGCCTGTCAGGCAATATGGCTTCGATGGATGCTGCGTGAATTGATGCATGAACAAGCAAGTCCTACTAAATTGATGTGTGACAATAAGTCGGCTATTGCATTAGCCAAGAATCCTGTATTTCATGGCAGGAGCAAGCACATCGACATCAAGTATCACTATATTCGTGAGCAAGTCAAAGATGGTGAAATTGAACTTAATTTCTGCAGATCAGAAGACCAGATTGCAGATATCCTGACAAAACCATTGAAGGCTGATTTGTTCGAAAGATTGAAGACGATGCTTGGCGTTATGAACTTCCAAAATCAATTTTAAGGGAGGCTATTGAAAATATTAAAATAAATTTTGGAAGAAAGTCAAAAAAAGAAGAAGCCTCAATTTTTGACTATTAATGGACAACTTAGGTGTGCTTAAGCCTCAATTTTTTACTATTGATTGTCAAAAATGGACAACTTAGGTGTGCTTGAATTTGATAAAATTAAGTGTAGTCAAATAAAGACATTTAAGTTTGACAAAAATTAGGTATAGAATTGGCTATAAATATGTGTGGTTTTTCTTGTAAGTTTCATATCAAGGAGGAGAAGAAATAGAGAGAGAGAGAGAGTTCTTGTAAGAACAAGCTTAGAGCAAAGCTTGATTTTATTTGTGTAAAACCTTGGCAAAGGTATTTTGTAGTATTGCTCTCTCATTTGCATTTTTGTTATTCTCTCCAAATTAAATCCTCCAAGCTTCCGCAAAATTCCTCCTTCCTTTTTATTTGGTTCCTACAAAGAAAACTACATAAAAGTGATGACATATATCCGGATTAATGGTTACTCCGACGCATCACACTACAAGAAAAACTTTAGTTTCCTGCCTTATAATTTCTTAGGAAAGTGAGGAGGACATATTCCCACCACAAATATTTTATTTTTGACGCGAGTAATTCGCATCGCTTTCGTGAAAAGCATCGCCTTTCAACGGGGGGAGAAGAACAATGTGGGCCTCGACATGGACGGCAGGGAAGGTCACGTTGGAAACGAGGGCGATTCCTTCCTCATCGTTTGGTTTCCAAGGGGGCCCTTCACATTGATGGAAACTTGGGACGCATATCTAATCTCATTCTTTATATTTTATAGATGCCGTGATAAGCACTTTTGACAGAAATGAAAAGGGTCAAGATAACGAGTGCAAAGTAAGGTTGGTCCAAGAAAAAGAGGAAGTACGAATGAATTTATTTTTCTTTCCAAAAAATGTTTAGGACTCGAACGAACTCTTGCCAAACATTTGAAACTCAATGATATTTTTATTTTTATTTTGTAGAATATAGGAGACTACGACAGCCATCTTCGCTCTTAAGCACACGTGAAATGACTAATCAAGTGTTGAGAATGATGGGAACTGTGGAATGTTGTGAGACAATTACCACTTAATCTAAAACCATAAACTATTAGACGAATGTACGGTTTAATATTTAATTACTTTAATACTCTCCTGTTCATGCATATCGTGGATATATATAACTTGAGAGGTAAATAGGAGCCTGAAAAGAATTGGACTCAAGTCTTCCTGCTTTGATATCATGTAAGATTTTGTAAGGCCATTATCAATTGCTTTAAACATTTAGATTAGTAGACAAATATACCCTTCGATATTTAGATATTCTTACATGGGCAAGGAGCCATACGAAACATGTCGAAACCATCCCTTGCACTTTGAATCCAACTTGGGAGGTGCTCGTTATTTGATTGCGAGCACAATGAATTAGATGCCATGATCACCTTTGCTAGGGCAAAAGTACGTGGTGTTTTCGATTCTCTCACGTTAGTTCACAATGCAACTCAGGGAAAGAAATAGAAAACTAAATGACTTACCACCGAGGTCTTCGGTAATGAGCACACATTGAGATCTTCATATGTCGCTATGGATTTGCCTTTTGGCGTTGCACACCTAGGCTCGGCATCCTCAACATCATTGCCATGTAGAATAGAAAATTTTCTTTTTTATCGGAAAAAAGATGTCATTCATATATCGTAATATTCAAGAAGTATTTATATGGCTTTTGAGTCTACCAAATTCCAAATAATAAGAGAACAAAGCAAAAGCTTCAAAACACATAACAAAACATGATTTGTAGTTGGCAGTACATTCTCATTCATCAACAACAGATTTGTATTAGTAAACGCTCAACGGTCGATAACCAGACTCAATGATGAGCATACATCGAGCTCTCCTGATTCATTTGTAATTGCTTGCGGTGCGCATCTAGGATCAACGCTCTCATCACCATCGCCTTGCAAAAATACCAATATCAATATGGTGGAAGAATACAGATGAAATACTTATAAGAGACTCTCAAATCTATATTTTGATCTAGTTGAGAAGAGAAAAAACCCCCCCAAAACTTGATCCAAATCTAAATCGGGAGATGAGAGGAGTCTAATCATGAAGAGATTGTTGAGCCACATCACGAACATCCCCTTCACTAGTTGTCGATCAAACAAATGGCCAAGCTAGCTGTCACGTCCACCTAAGATTAGATGTAGAAATTTATTCACAAACACAAAATCCCAAAGTAGATTGGGAGGAGAAAGAGAGACAAATAAAAGAAAAAGTAAGGAGAAATATACTACAAAAGAGGGAGGGAGTTAGTGAGAGGGAGCGAGAGCTCTCACTAATTCCCCCACTCAGGGATAGCTCAGGAAGGGGAAGGGGTAGGTGACGACTACAAAGAAAAGCCTAACAGAATATAAAGGTTGAACGGGCACAAATTTAATAGTAAGAACGAAAGTTTCACAAAACTCCTCCGATCTTTTTTAAAATTAGATTTGTACACTAACGAAATACGAGGGAAGTGAAACTATGAGAACATACACTAAAAAAATTCCCGACACCGGAGGAAAAAAAACTTCCAGAACTAGACTAAATTGGAAAAAAAAAAAGGAAATAGAAAACTAAATGACAAAATGGGAGGGGAGAGAGATATATAGCTCAAACCCTCCCTTCTATAGAGATAAAAGAAAGGAACTTGGAGATGAGAGGGAAACGAGAGGTGGCGAAGGCTAGGGTAAGGGGTGGGTTGAGATGTAACAGTGATTGAGTGGGCTTTGGGTCGGCTTGTGACTTAGATATTTGCTATTTCGCATGGAATAATTTTCTGGTGAGTCGGTGAGGCTATATCAACGAGCTCAAACCTTGGGATGACGGGTGGACCTTGGAGAAATGGCTCAAATAGTTCAATTATAATTTCATTCTAGAGGACATGTTATATAAAAGTCGTCATCCCATCCTGACATTGGCATAAATTTGGAATTTTTAGATGTAACTATGACACAAACTAATGGCATGGCAGAGCTCCAAGGAGATGAAACGACGAGCATTGCCTCTTTAAAGTTACAATTGTAGCCTTCCTAATTCCATGAATGTAATGACGGATTATATTACTTTATATGTAGCCGAATCAATTATATCTTACGTGGACGATTCATGATATATAGTTAACTCTCCTCGATTACGTCCGATTTGAGACTTCGATAAAGAGGTCATCGAAAAGCTTTAACCAGTCCAGCCATCCCCCTCATACCCTAATCTTCCTCCTACTTTGATGTGAACGTAAGAAGATTAGGTGATATCGATGGAAAGGAGGGGTCCTGTCCGCTTCTTCTTCCTTCATAAGCGTCATACGTGGTACCAAAAATGCAAAAATCAGGTCCCTCCTCCTGATAAAGTTCCCAGTTCGTGAAATCGGGAATCAGCCCATCCAAATCGGACCAAATCTATACGTCTGATCCAATTCCAAGGTTGATCTCAAAAGCAATGTTTTTTTTTTCACTTCGGTTCTCTCTAAGTGAGAGTTTCCTAACATTAAAAGACAAAAAAAAAATTACTAATTAAGATTTACTTCAAAATTAAAAATTAAAAAATTATCTGTCGCCGATCAATCTTGTTCCTTAGGTGGAACTTAGAACCAGACATATCTCTCTGGGAACCACCTAGAAGCGGCTAATTCTATACAGTCCAATTCCTGAGTAGGATCGGGAATAATGCACACCCCTAATTTTTACTTTTGCTAAGATGGTTGTCTCATGTATGCCCTTAAGCTATCATGCTCAATGATACAATAAGGGGGAAATTGTCAAAAAAACAGTCTTAAACTTGTTACACTTTTGCCAATTCAATTTTAATTCTTTTGTATTTGTAACAATTCAGCCGTAAACCTTTTTTTTTGTGCTAATTCAGTCCTACACCTTTGCATTTGTGTTAATTCAATCTGTCTGGCCAATTTTGGCCAGTTGGCGCTAACGAATCAATTTTTAATAATATTTTAATATTTTTAAAATTTTTTCGTCTTTTTTTTTTCCTTTTTTGGTCTCCCTCTTCCTCCAATTAACTAGGAGGTCACCGGTGGTTGGAGGAGAGGGCCGGCGGACTTGATTTCTGAGATGAATGGATTTGAGATTGAGCACAGGCGGCGAGACTAACAAGAGTTGGCACGGTGATGGTGGACGTGGCGCACATCCGGCCCAGCACGGCAGGCTAGCATTGATGAGGTCTTTGTAAGGGAGCAAAATGAAAAAGAAGATGAAGTAGAAGAGGGGTTTTTTTTCCTATTGAAGTGGCATTACCAATTTCAAATGGCTGATTTGGCACTCTATGTCAATGCACAAATATGTACACGGCGCTTAATTTAACAGTAAAAGTTTGATTGAGATTAGTTCGAAGAGTTCATAGACTGAATTAAATTAGAATAATTCATGGGCGATGCTAAAATCGATTAAAAATCCAAAAAAAGAAAAGAAAATAATATCTAATGTGTCCGTAGTTGAAGGAACAAACCAAGAAATATCCACGATAGCAACCCGGGAGAGAGAGAAGGACCGTTAGTTTTGTCTAAACAACAATGAAATGAAAACCATGCAAATCCAATTAATGCTCGTGCGGGCACGATTCCAATTACACGCCACAAGTGGGCATATGCGGTGTCCTAAATATCTTCGAATTAAACCACGTGCTTAGAGAGAGAGAGATATTTAGAATGTGTCCAAAGTGAGATATAATACACTTAAATTACACAGTTTTCAGTTTTCACCATTGACTGACTACTCGAATTCGATATATAGAATCGCTAAAGTATGTGAATTTCGATGTAGAAGTCACTTCTAGTGACAGTCGCTCTTCCATTATCGGACCTTATTTGAGGTACATATTCATCAAATCTAGCAAACATGGATTGGAATAATAACAGAGAACGCCTATTTAAGTTATATATACGTATAACTTGGAACGACGATCAAACTTTATAAATTTAACCTGTTAGATGAATGCGTAGTTAATATTTAAATTTGAACGTATATACATATAACTTAGAACGGCAATCAAATTGCTAACTATTCTAAAAGTTTGAGCTGTTAGATGAATGCATATTTAATATTTAAATCTGAACTCTGAGCATCCTACTTTGATATCATTTGGAATTTTGTCGAACCACCGCCAACTGTTTTGAAAATTTAAATTGTTAAATGGATGCGTGAATTAATATTTAAATATTTTAACAGATTGATAATATTTTTTCATCTCCAATCTTGTAATGATACCCTACAAAAACTTTAATTTACGCCTTATAATTCCTTAGGAAGAGGAGGAGGAGATGTTCCCACCATGAATATTTTATTTTATGTCGTCAATAATTCGTATCACTTTCGTGAAAAGCATCGTCCAAAGGGAGAAAATATTGCGAAGAATAACAATGCGGGCCCCGACATGCATAACAGTGAATCTCACGTGGAAAACGAGGGCGGTTCTTCCTCATCGTTCAGTATTGGGACACACATATATAGGGAAAATTGTCAAAAAAGTCCTAAACCTATTGCACTTTTACCGATTTAGTCCTAAACCTTTTAATTTTGCCGATTCAGTCCTAAACATTTTCATATTTTGCCGATTCAGTCCTAAACCTTTCGATTTTGTCAATTCAGTCCTAAACCTTTTCATATTTTGTCGATTTAGTCCTAAACCTTTCGATTTTGCCGATTTAGTCCAAATTCTTTTCATATTTTTTCGATTCAGTCCTAAACTTTTTATTTTTTTTAAAAATATTTTGGAAATAAATCCGAAAATTAAAAAAATTATAAGAAAATTATAAAAATATATATAAAAAATTAAAAAAATTAAAAAAAATTAAAAAATTTAAAAAATTTAAAAAAAATTTAAAAATTTAAAAAAATTTAAAAATTTAAAAAAATTAAAAAACGAGTGAGCCCTCGCCGCTGCTGCCCCACCTTCGTCGGCTCGCCCATTTTTTTCAGCTTTATTTTCAAAATATTTTAAAAAAAATTTAAAAATTTAGGACTAAATCGTCGGTTTTTTCTCTTTTTTTCAGCTTTTTTTTCCAAAATATTTTAACAAATTAAAAAGTTTAGGCCCCTCACCGGCTAGCAATGGTGAGTTAGTCCTAAATCTTTTCATGTTTTGCCAATTCAATCATAAAATTTTTGATTTTTAAAAATATTTTTAAAAAAAGCTAAATGAAAAAAATAGATGAGCGGCGACGGTGAGTTAGTCTTAAATCTTTTCATGTTTTTTCGACTCAGTCCTAAACTTTTAAAAATTTTTTAAAATATTTTGGAAATAAAGCTGAAAAAAAACGGGCGAGCCGACGATGGTGGGGCAGCGGCGGCGATGGCTCACTCATTTTTTTATTTTTTTTATTTTTTTTTATTTTTTTATTTTTTTAATTTTTTTAATTTTTTAAAAAAATTATTTTTTTTATTTTTTTATATATTTTTTAATAATTTTATTATAATTTTTTTAATTTTCGGATTTATTTCCAAGATATTTTTAAAAAAATAAAAAGTTTAGGACTGAATTGAAAAAATATGAAAAGATTTAAGACTAAATCGGCAAAATATGAAAAGGTTTAGGACTGAATTGGCAAAATCGAAAGGTTTAGGACTGAACCGGCAAAATATGAAAAGGTTTAGGACTAAATCGGCAAAAGTGCAATAGGTTTAGGACTTTTTTGACAATTTTCCCCATATATATATATGTATGTAATCTACTTTTAAGAGAAATTAAAGGAGTTAGACAACAAGAACAAATTAAGGTTAGTCCAAAGAAAAAGAAGAAATACGAATAACCTTGTTTTGTTTTTCCACCAAAAATTTACGACTTGGGCGTACTCTTGCGAAACCTCTAGAACTTGATTATATACTTTGCCAAATGTCGAAGAACGCGGCTCCGGTGTTCTCTCTCAAAAATAAATATGAAACGACATGTCAAGTGCTAAGAACGATGGAGATTGCGAGATTTTGTGAGATTATCATTAACTGTTCTAAAAATTTAAGTTATTAGATGAATGTGTACACGTAACTTGAAGATGTGTAGCCAAAGAGGTAAACAGGAGCCTGAAATGATTTGGATTTAGGATCTTTTGTTATGATGCCATGTAAAATTTTGTAGGACCATTATTAATTGCTCTAAAAGTTTAGATTATTAGACAAAACATAGCCTTCAATATTTTAATATTCTTACATGGGCAACGGGACCATATGAAACATGTCGAAACCGGCCCTTGCGCTTTGAATCCAACTTTGGGAGGTGCTCCTTTTTTTTATTACGAGCACAATGCATTGGATGCCATAAAGTACGTGGTGTTTTCGATTCTCTCGCGTTAGTTCACAATGCAACTCGGGAAAGAAAAGGCTGTACCATGTTTTTCGCCGCATTCTATAATAGGACCAAAAAGTGGAAGAAGAATCTCGTGCATTCCTAGAATTGTCTCCATGCTGTTATCTGTCGTGCCCAACGTGTTGCCTTGAAGGATACGATACTTAGCTTACGAATCTACACCAATTCTTTGTCGCCAAAAACTGAATTCTAAATCCTTTGGCTGTCGTCTATCTTCTTAATGAAATTTCCTTGAAGGATGCTGAAGTTTGTCCTCATTGTTAAAAGTTTGTACTTCTTTTTGGTAGGTTAGATCGTGCTTGAAATGGGATCATGTGCTTTGCTCGAGGAAGGTTCGAGTTGTGCCCTTGAGCCTAATGGGTCGATCGTGTCCAGAAAGATTTTCTAGCACATTGGCGAGGCCACTTTGATGAGCTTGAATCTTGGGATGATGGGTGGATCTTGCAAGAATTGATCAAATAGTTCAAAAATTGTTTAAATCCCTTTGGCTGTTGTCTGTCTTCTTAAAGAAATTTCCTTGAAGGATTCTAAAGTTTGTCCTCCTCGCTCAAAGTTTGTTCTTCTTTTTGGTAGATTAGATCATGCTTGAAATGTGTTTTCGATCGCGTGCTTCACTCGAGGAAGGTTCAAGTTGTGCCCCTGAGCCTGATGGGTCAATCGTCCGTGGAAAGATTTTCTAGCACATCGGCAAGGCTACATTATGAGCTCGAACCTTGGGATGACGGGTGGATCTTGCAAGAATGGCTCAAATAGTTCGAAAATTATTTCATTTAAGAATAAACATCATTTAAAAGTCGTGATGTCATCTTGACATTAGCGTAAATTTAGAAATTTTAGATGTAATTATGATACACACTAATGGCTTACTATTCAAATATGTTTCAAGTTTAAATTTGAGGCCAAATCTTGCATATCCAAAGCATGTTGACATTGGCTTTGATATTTTGATCTTGGATTCCAAAATTTGAATTACCGTACAAGTCACTTCTAGTGATCGTCGCTGTTCCATTATCATACAACATTTGAGGTACGTATTCATCAAATCTAGCAAACATGGATTGGAATAATAACATGAGAACGCCTATTAAGTTATATATACGTATAACTTGGAACGGCAATCAAACTTTAGAAATTTAAGCCGTTAGATGAATGCGTATTTAATATTTAAATCTGAAGTTATAAACATATAACTTGGAATGGCAATCAAACTACCGATTATTCTAGAAGTTCAAGTCGTTAGACGAATGCATATTTAATATTTAAATCTGAACTCAAGACATTCCGCTTTGATATCATATGAGATTTTGCTGGACTATTCGGTCAACTGTTTTGAAAATTTAAATTGTTAAATGAAGGTGTAATTTAATATTTAAATATTTCAACAGATTCATAATATTTTTTCATCTTTATCTTATAACGATACCCTACAAAAACTTTAATTTCCGCCTTATAATTTCTTACGAAATGGAGGAGGAGATATTCCCACCATGAATTTATTTTATGTCGTCAATAATTCGTATCACTTTCGTGAAAAAGCATCGTCTAATGGGAGAAAATTTTGGGAAGAATAACAATGTGGGCCCCGACATGCATAATAGGGAAGCTCAGGTGGAAAACGAGGGCGATTCTTGCTCATCGTTCACTGTCGGGACATATATGTAATCTCTTCGTTTTATTTTATAGAAGCACTTTTAAGAGAAATTATAGGAGTTAGATAACAAGAACAAATTAAGGTCGGTCCAAAGAAAAGGAAGAAATACGAATAACGTTGTTTTTTTTAAAACCAAAAATTTAGGACTTGAGCGTACTCTTGCGAAACGTCTAGAACTTAATTATATATACTTTGAAAAATGTCGCAGAATGCGGATGCGGTGTTCTCTCTTAAAAACACATATGAAACGACGTGTCAAGTGCAAAGAATGATGGGGATTGTGAGATTTTGTGAGATTATCATCGATTGTTTTAAAAACTTAAGTCATTAGACGAATGCGTGGTTTAAAGTATCTAAATATTTTTAACCTCAAACGTAACTTGAAGATATGTAACTAAAGAGGCAAATAGGGATTTGAAAAAATTTGGATTTAGAACCTCCCGCTATGATATCATGTAAGATTTTGTGGGATCATTATTAATCGCTCTAAAAATTTAAATTATTAGATAAATGTATCCTTCAATATTTTAATATTCTTACATGGGCAACGGGACCATATGAAACATGTCGAAACCGGCCCTTGCGCTTTGAAGCCAACTTGGGAGGTGCTCCTTGTTTGATTACGAGCACAATACACTGGATGTCATGATCACCTTTGCTAGGGCAAAAAGTACGTGGTGTTTTCGATTCTCTCACGTTAGTTCACAATGCAGCTCGAGAAAGAAAAGGCTGTACCATGTTTTTCGTCACATTCTATAATAGGACCAAAAAGTGGAAGAAGAATCTCGTGCATTCCTAGAATTGTCTCCATGCTGTTATCTATCGTGCCCAACGTGTTGCCTTGAAGGATACGATACTTAGCTTACGAATCTACGCCAATTCTTTGTCGCCAAAAAGTGAAGTCTAAATCCCTTTGGTTGTCTTCTGTCTTCTTAAAGAAATTTCCTTGAAGGATGCTGAAGTTTGTCCCCGTCGCTAAAAGTTTGTACTTCTTTTTGCTAGGTCAGATCGTGCTGGAAATGGGTTTTCAATCATGTGCTTTGCTCGAGGAAGGTTCGAGTTGTGCTTGAGCTTGATGGATCGATCGTGTACAAAAAGATTTTCTAGCACATTGGCGAGCTCGAATATTGGGATGACGGGTGGATCTTGCAAGAATTGCTCAGATAAATTGAAAATTGTTTAAATCCCTTTGGCTCTCGTCTGTCTTCTTAAAGAAATTTCCTTGAAGGATGTTGAAGTTTGTCCTCATTGCTAGCGGTTTGTACTCCCTTTTGCTAAGTTAGATCGTGCTTGAAATGGGTTTTCGACTGTATGCTTCACTCGAGGAAGGTTCGAGTTATGCTCCTGGCCGTGATGGGTCGATTGTGTGCGAAAAGATTCTCTAGAACGCGAGCGAGGTTACATTGATGAGCTCGAACCCGGGGATGACGGGTGGATCTTGCAAGAATTGCTCAAATGGTTCGAAACATACGGATGTCAGATTCCGAATTGCCGCAAGGCGGCAGCCCAGCATAGGAAAGTACATGTTTCGGTTGACCTGAACTTAGTTGACCGTTGTGGGATTACCATCTTTTTTATTTGTATCCTGGCAGTGGGCCTATACATTCTCAGGGGTTACGTTGTTTACACGTGAGAACAAAGAATTGATTTGAAGCACCGATTTGATGAGTGCTTGATAAGGGGATTTTTTTTTTTATGGAATTACATTAAATATTCAAATGCCGAAGCTAATTAAATCTTGTAATAAGATTTTTGCTAATTTCTTCATGAAATTGAAAGATTATTTCATGAAAAATTGAGGGGATAAATATTTATGGATCATTTGATGTAATTGAGATTTTGAAAAAATAAAAATATTTGAGTGACTCGAGTGTGATTTATAATTTTCAGTGAATCACTTGTGCTATAGTGAAATTAGTTGCTGATCTCCCTATAGACGTAGGTCTTTACAATTAAACCATGTGCATCTAGTATTTGATTTACTTTCTTGTTATTTCTATTTTATTGTTTGATCGCTTGCTTCCGCGCAACAATTGAAATCAAAGCTAGGTTTGCTTTGAGGGAAAAGAAGTTGGTTTCTAAAAGATGTAAATTGAAGACTATCTATATCAGACGAAGATGCACTCGCTCATGTCTAGGAAGAAGCCAGAGATAACGAAGCAAGCTGATAGAGAATTGTTAAATAGACAAGCGATGGGTGATGAGCTGGAACGTCCCAAATGAGCTACCTCAGCAATCAGTCCTCCGATCAAGAGGTGGCTGAAGGCTTTAACCTAATTATGCCGCCACTTCATGCCCCAGTCTTCCTCCCATTTTGATGGGAACAGAAGAGCCGATTAGCTGTGATGCTACTAATGGACGAGATGGGGGCTTCACAAGCAGATCCAACACGAGAAGGGACCCAAAAATGGAGTGGTCCTGTCCACTTCTTCTTCCTCAATTGCCGCTCTAAGTGGTAGCAAAGAGGCAAAAACTGAGGTCCCCCCCTCCTGAAAATTCAACAGGGAAAGCAACACAACTTTAGCCCAATCGAATTATATCTATCTTCACAAACTCGACCGAGTGAAATCGAAGCCCGGCAATTAGCGGTCTGCGATGCGCTGAGTCCGGACAATTACCTGGCCTGAGCGCACCGTGTTTAGCTAGGTTTGCTTCCTTGTGTCTTCCAAATTGTTTAATACATGATGAACAATGGTTGCATGGAATGGATAGGCCTGGTCAGTCACAAGTAAATCTTCGACCAAGTGGCTGCCCCACTCCGGGCCCGGTGGACCGGCCGACGGCCCATAGGATTGGGCTTCTCTATGTTTTTGTCTCTCGTCCTAGACATTTGATGTGTTGAATGGAGTTAGCAAGACCACAAGAGTGATCATTGTTTATCCATATTTTTCACAGTTATCAATCTTTTCCTCTCGAGAGAATGGAAAAAGAAGAGAGTTTGGACGGGGTTGAGACATACTCCACCCGCTGTTCGGAGGTTTCATTTAAGGGCGTCAACGAGACACCAAGTGCTCATTTGGCGGGCTCGTCACCACACTTTCCTCTGAGTGGGAGTAGAAAGCTCAAAACTGGTTATACACCTAAGTCATAACCTGTCCTTCACAGACAAATTAAGGTTTCTTGAGACCAAGAATAGACTAGGGAATCGAACTTGTGATTTTCGACTTGTAAACCAAGTTCTCGACCACTCAGGGTGGATTTAGTTTGACTTTTGAAGAAATGGAAATGCATTTTCGTAAAAGTTCATTGGGAAAGTCATTTTGAGTCATGTAATGTTTGGAAAAAAAAATTGTAAATGGGCTTTTCTGCATTATTTCTTTTTTTTTTCTTTTTAAACCAAACCATAGAGCTTAGGCTACCACCAAGCCATATTTGGCGCCCGGACGAGTCCGTCTAGGATCACATGACCCAGGCGATTGTCGCTGAGGTGGTCGCATGACCTAACCTACCATTTGTCAGCTAGATATAGCTACTTTGCGCGAAGCAAAGATGAATGGTAATGAGTCAAAATGTTGTCAGCTAGATATAGCTACTTTGCGCAAAGCAAAGATGAATGGTAATGAGTGCAAAACCAACATTTTGACTAATTGGTGAGGATAGTTTTGGAAGGAAAAAAAATTTAGCCCTAGGCCAAAATTTGGCCAAACACTCTTTGAAAAGATTTGCCAAACATCACGGCATTTTTCAGTAATCAACGCCTAAGCATGTGGCCCAACTGCTACGCCCGCGCTAGCATTAAAATAGGCGCATGGTCTTAACGTGGTCCCTTTTGAGTTTTGACATTGACTAAAAGAACTTAAAAATATAAAATATAATAAAATATATTTACGTGAAAAAAAAAATGGAACATAGAGGACCATGGGTGGGACTCGGAATCATTTTAAGATTGGCTTTGTCCAGTGTTGTTGCCGACGTCAATTTGACAACCTATTCTTCCTTATCTCACCTTTTTCCCTGTAAGTGATTCCACGCACTTTCAATAACTTTGTCTAAAATTAGAGAGACGGGTTTGAAGAGAACCGTCTCCCTTTATAGAGTGTAAAAGTTCGATAACTATACATATGTGTGAAATCCTTCGAAGTATATAAACATAGACATGTGGAATTATTTCAAATGTATCCTCCGCCATTCGCTTTGCAAAACGAAAACAAAATACACTCCTACATCGCCAAAATTACGTGAGATTTACATTCGAATTACGCATTACATGAATCTTTTGGGTTTTTTTGTCTAACACAATACATGAATCTAGTTCCATAAAAAGCAGCAGTAAGTTTAGACCAATATAGGAAATTTTTCAATGGGAGCCCCGTTTTTGGAAGTTCCATGGAAATGGCAACAACCTTGAGAAAATCTGCAAATTTATGACATTTCCTTTCCATCATTCCATTTCACCCTTATTGACTCGCCCATCAGCAACCCAAAAATCCCTCCCGGGGAGTCCTCCAATGAGCAAACATGGCGTGATTTGCTTGAAAACTGAAAGGTCCTCCTCCATTTGTTTCCACCTCCATCACTGTCCATGGCCGTATTCTCTTTAACTCATTGTAACTGTACCACGACCGAGACCGTCCCTTTTTTTATTACCATCCTTGTCGTGACCAAGAAATGCTTCCCCCTTTGATTGGAGATTTTTGTACATAGAAACGACAACATTATGTACAGGTGTGACCCTCCCTCTCTCTCTCTCTCTCTCTCTCTCTCTCTCTCTCTCTCTCTCCCCACTAACTTCCAGGAAAGGAGAAACCCACCATTTTTAGCCTGCACCCAGTACCAGAATATCATCAATCTTGAATCTTGATGCGTATTCAGCGGTCAATCACTTTTACCTTCTTCAGATTTTGAGTTGTCCATGTGTTTGCCGATTCGTAAGAAGCGAAAACCCATTCATCCATTGGTTTTGGCGGCTTCTTACACAGTTGGCATCTCTTATTTGGCTTTCTCTGTTAAACCCTGAGATATCCCCTCCCTCTCTCCAGAGCTTCTCTCTGGATTCATCAAGTTCAGCTTAATTCGACAAGAAGACTGTACTTGGATTGCTGAACATGTTTCGTTTATGCTTGTGAATGTGCAGAATCGAAGCTCGTCCATGAGTCACTGATACTCTGCTAGGTTGGTGCTTCTTTTTCGAGCTTTAATCTGTGCTTGTCGTTGTTAGCAAATTTGATGCATAGAGTGGAAGATTGGATTTTAGGTTTTGAACTCAAATGCTCTTTTGTTGTTTTGCTTTGCTCTGCTTTCGGACAATCATTCTTTTTTACAAAGTTAAAGTTCGGTGCTCTTTTTGGGGTCCCCCATTAGGGAAGGTCGGAGCTTTTGATGACTTACTTTCTTCTAATATTCCATTCGTTTTCCCAGTTCTCAAACAGTGACCTCTGTGCAGCATATAATTCCCTTCACATTGCAGATATTTTTGTAGACTGACGAATTTGGAGCTGGGTGTTCATGAATCCCCAGATTTTGGATCCAAGTTTCAATATTGGAGGACGCCTTAGAACATTTTGGCTTTGTGCAAGAGATACACAGTGAATTGGGTATCTGTCGATTACAGGGATTTTGTTTTGTGGGCTTGATCTGCTGCTGCTGCAACCATGGCGATTGATCCCGGCTCCATCTTTAGCAAATTGGGAGCATTCCAATCCGACCACGATTCAGTTGTGTCGATGAACCTCTTTGTTGCGCTCCTTTGTGCTTGTATTGTGATTGGTCACCTGTTGGAGGAGACTCGATGGATGAACGAGTCAATCACGGCCCTCACAATTGTAAGATTATGCGATGGGGTTTCTGAATTTGAATTTTACGTTGTGGTGACGGTTGAGCTGGGGCCTTTCGTGGGCTCAATTTTGATTAAGTTTATTTTCTATTGCAGGGTCTTTGCACTGGAGTTGTCATTCTGCTTACTACTCGAGGAAAGAGTTCCCGTCTTTTGGTATTCAGTGAAGATCTTTTCTTTATCTATCTTCTTCCACCCATCATATTTAATGCCGGGTAAGTTTGATCTTCTGCTGCATCCTGTTTTTATTTGTCTATTAATGCCATTTCTATCATAAAGAATTAACATTTTCTTTTTGTGATCAACTTTTGGAATACTTGGTTTAATTTAGTAAGAGTCATAATGTAATAACTTATAGATCTTTCGATGTGCTACCCAAAAGTCCACTTCGTCGAACTGGGTTGGAACTTACAATCACATTATGTGCACCCGCGCAAACACAGAGCTTAATGAGAATCAAAAGGGGAAGCATTAACTTTCTAGTAGGTGTGCTTATATATAGACATGGTCATGCATGATTATGAGCTTCCTTTCCTTCCTCTAACAGGTTCCAGGTGAAAAAGAAGCAGTTTTTCCGCAATTTTATGACAATCATACTCTTCGGTGCAGTTGGAACTCTGATATCCTTCGGCATCATTTCCTTAGGTATGCTTAATACCTTATTCAACTAAACCTTCCCAAGTGTTTCTCATCCGCCCAGGTCCTGCTCAAGATTCACGATTACTTATTTTCTTTTGGTTACTTGATTACTTCATTCTCCTCTTTTCACATGCTATACGATCTGATGGTTGACGTGTTCCAGTGTGCCGGTTTCTTCTTTTTCATTCTTCCCTCTCTTTTTCCTAAGATCTTGATTTCTGTTAATGTGTCTTACAGTCTAATCATGTTTGCTATCTTTTGTCCTAGGTGCCAAATACGTTTTTGAGGGATTGAACTTACGCAAATTGGATATAGGAGATTATCTTGGTAATTTGAAACTACCTTTATCTTCTCAGTAATCTAACCTCTCATTTTTTTCCCTTCTGAAGCAGTTTCTCATTATTTTCTTTGTTTCACTTGACTTGCTTTATTGATTGCAGCAATTGGAGCAATATTCTCTGCTACAGATTCTGTGTGTACCTTGCAGGTAAGATAGCCTTCGAAACCATTACCTGTCCCATAATTTTCTGAAGGATTGCAATCTCTGGACACTGTTTATTTAACTTAATGCTGCAGGTCCTTAATCAGGATGAAACTCCCTTGTTATATAGTCTTGTGTTCGGAGAAGGTGTTGTAAACGATGCTACTTCAGTGGTTCTTTTCAATGCGATTCAAAGTTTTGATCTTTCCCACATCGACTCAAGGATCGCATTGCAGTTTGTTGGCAACTTTTTGTACTTATTTATCCTGAGTACATTGCTGGGAGTTTTGGTGAGATTCGCTCTCCTCTCTCATGTGCACTGACCGTTTTGAGAGGATTATAATAACAACCATAACACCATCCTTTGCAACATGTGCTGTCCCTTGCAGACCGGATTGCTTAGTGCTTATATCATCAGAAAGCTCTACTTTGGCAGGTATGCAATAGCCACATAAGTATATGCTATTGCTACAAACAACTTGTATGGGAAATAGAAGCCACAGCCACTGTTCCTGCTCATATACTTTGTTGTCTTTCAAATCAGGCACTCAACTGACCGTGAAGTTGCTCTCATGATTCTCATGGCATATATGTCGTATATGCTGGCTGAAGTAGGATTTTCTTTAATTATCTCTCCTCTGATTATTTTCTGTCGTTCTTCCTAACGGAAGACTAGAAGCTTGTCAAACACTCTGATGATCATGTAAAAATCTAAATTTATCTGTGCAGCTCTTTTACTTGAGTGGCATCCTCACCGTATTCTTTTGCGGAATTGTCATGTCACACTACACATGGCATAATGTCACTGAAAGCTCAAGGGTGACCACTAAGTATGTCGATCATTTTTCCTTTTGTTCAGATAAATGGTTTGCATTCATTTCTACAAAAGTAATTGCTCTTTGGCAAATAACACAGGCACGCTTTCGCAACTTTGTCATTTGTTGCTGAGGTTTTTATATTCCTTTATGTTGGCATGGATGCCTTGGACATCGAGAGATGGAGAATTGTCAGCGATAGGTTAGTTATGCATATGTACCTGGCATTTATACCACACACACGTCCAGCCGAGAATGCAGTAAATAGCACTTCATATGTACTGAACACATTTTCTTTCCTTCATCGTTTGCTTTCAGTCCCAAGAAATCAGTCCAGTTTAGCTCCATATTGTTGGGACTGGTTCTGATCGGAAGAGCAGCCTTTGTTTTCCCCCTGTCATTTTTATCCAACTTGACTAAGAAAAATACACATGAGAAACTTAAGTTCAAGCAACAGGTGATTTCTCTCTCTCTCTCTCTACATGCACATACGCTTCTAGTTAATTAATCAGAACATTTCAGTAGAATCTATTTCTTACTGAGAACCTATGCAGTTTGTAATATGGTGGGCTGGTCTAATGCGTGGTGCTGTGTCCATGGCTCTCGCTTACAATAAGGTAAAAAGCAGACAAATTCACTACGTGAAACTTCATTCAGTTAGTTTGATCTTGCAGATTGTTTTATTAGTCATGAACATGCTTTTGTCAACCCCTTATGCATGTTGATGCAGTTCGCTCTGTCCGAGACAAAAGAGAGGAAGAATGCATTTATGATCACCAGTACTATCACGGTAGTTCTATTCAGCACGTTGGTAAGTCACTGACTCATGTTTTATAGGGGATGCGAAAGAGTTGCATACTGCTTTACTCCACTTCAACCCGTCTGGCCAATTTGATTGGCATAGAGCTAGCCTGGAAATTATCGTGCTATGCTTAGTTTGTTTGACAGGTTACCACGCTTCCTCATTTGTTGATAGCTGAGTGTCATGTTTTCTGATGTTACCGTTTTGATTCGAGCAGGTTTTTGGGCTGATGACCAAGCCTCTTATCCGGCTCTTGCTTCCTTCGCCCAAGCACTTAGTCCGCATGGCTTCCTCCGAGCCAACTAGCCCCAAATCCTTCATCGTGCCACTCCTCGGCAATGGCCAGGGCATAGAGAGTAACCAGAGCAACCAAATCCCCCCACGGCCGTCGAGCTTACGCATGCTTCTAACGACCCCTACTAACACTGTACACTACTACTGGCGGAAGTTCGACGATGCCTTCATGCGTCCTGTGTTTGGAGGGCGAGGTTTCATGCCCTTTGTCCCCGGATCACCGACAGATCGCAGTAATCATTAATGGCAGTAAGGCCAGATTGATGGAACAGCTGGTTTCTGATGTAAATCGGGTCAGCAAGCCGGAGATTTTCAGCAAATCTAAAAATGATCCGTTCCCAGACCTCCAAGATCTTGGAGGGGGTTCCCTGAAAATTTTTGGTCTGATACGGTGGTGAAGTGAGTGAGTATTTTGAAGCTCAAGGCATTTGTAGCTATATATGCTTGTAAAACCTTGTGAGGAGGTTTCGTGTATACTTTATATACTCTTACTGGTTTCTGCTTGTAAATTTTCTGGTTCGAGGGCCATTCTAGTCATAACAAAGTTTCATTACCAAATGTCCCTGGATTGTTGTTATTGTTATTACTTATGTTTTCTTTATTATTAATGAAAATTAACGAAGAATCGTTGTTATTATTATTAGTTTAAAATTTCTAGAGCGGTTGCAATAACTTTCCTTCTTGGTGAATATATTAGACTAAGTTTGAAATACACAACAGCAAGAAGGGGTGTGTGCATGGGTATAAATTAATCTTGAAATAGAATTATAGTACCTCAAAGCTCCTATTTGTAGGGGTGAGCAAAAAGAAACCGCTCGGATCAAGAATGTCCGGGCTTGACCGAATCAACTAGTTTTAGGTGATTTCCGAGCGCATTGGTTCGGTTTCCAATTCCAATATTTTAGAATCGGTGATTTTCAGTTTAGTTCCATGTTCCATGTGTGGAACAATCCAATCGAATCACCTGGACCGGATCGATTTTTTTTTCATTTGTAATTACTTACAAATCTGTAAGCCCTGGTCCTTCACAAACTCTCCTATCCTGATCCTCGTCCTCGGCGTGGATCCTCCATCCACGAACCCCAAGCACTATGCTTGCTCTTTCGCAATGAATTATGGGCTACATGCTTTAAAAAGGAAAAAAAAATAATATAACATTTCACCTTCTATTGGCCCACTCAAGAATCGGATCGAATCGATTGGTGTGAATCGGTGGAGCACTAGTCGATCTGATTCTAGGACAAGGTGGGTAGGTTTGATCCAAAAATTGAAAACCGGCCCCCTCTACTCCAATTTACGGTTTTGGATGAGAATCGAACCATCCAAAAATTGATCACCCAGAACAATTCACAACTTTGTGAAAGTTGTCGGAATTTTACCAAGTGTCTGGAAAAGGCAAAAGACCCTATTTCATAACTATAGGAACTCCGGTAAAGTCTTACCAAACACATGGTAACTTTGGGAAGCTGAATAATTCTACTCTTTGCTCAGTCTAGAAGTGTTATTCTAGATATGGCAACCTAGATGTGGAAATTACATTGCAGTAAATAACATCTTTTATCTTATTTTTCGTAATTCAAAAGCATGAGCACAGAGACGTCTCACTACCCAGAGGTCAATAGAGCATTATGTAAGTCTCATGAATCGGTCAAATCTAAACCTTTGACCGGTGCAAGTGTCTTAAGATGCTTGCCGATTTGCACCCATTTGATGGGTTCGAAACAAATTTCTAGACTGGAAATCTCTTGTCGCCCCACGCTCGGGGGGTAATAACATGCTTTTCCTTAAGCATAAGAGGAATTATCGCTATGAAAAAAGAATCTGAAATTCATTTTGTTTACTATCACCAAAGTGACCCCTAGAAAAGATTGGTCGGGTATTTGTACTTGGTAGAATGTAGGGCGCGTTATGCTTGCTAATACGACTTGCAACCTCTCTATTTGCGAGTGCTTTAATGAACATTAGCTTTCCATCCATAAACATTTTTCTCCATTTCAAGAGAGATTTCATGAAACTAAAACATTAAGCTAACAAATAGGTTTTCGCATGGATAAGTTCCAAAAGTCTCAATTTATTGTACGGGATCAATTCAGTTCTAAACTTTTTTATTATGCCAATTCAGTCATAAAATTTCTGATCATATGTCGATTTAATCCTTCTTGATAGAAATCACTAACATGGATGTCAACCGATGCCACCAATGTTGATAATTTTTTAAAACATACATATTTAAAAAAAAAATTAAAGTCTGTTATTTTTATTTTTTTTTTATTTTTTCCCCTTTTCATTTCGCAAGTGGCCAATTTATCGTTTGAGATTGGCCACCAGCAAAAAGAAAAAAAAATAAGAATTATAAAAATGATAAAAAAAAAAAATAAAAAAAATTTAAAAAAATCATAAAATCATTCATGTTATGCAATGTATACTGGCCAACATCCAATTTTTTATTAAAGGTTTAACAAAGAAAACATAAATAATCAAATATGCACGAAACCAATAACGGTATGGTGTTCATAATGACACATGTTTCCGCTATGTTAACCAAAAACCAGCATTAGCCCCCATTTTTTCAATTTTTTTTTCAAATCTAACCCCTCTATTTATATCTCTATCTACCATCTCTCCTTACAAGTACGAGGAGTAGGGATATGCAACTAGACCAGTTTTACTTGGGAACCGGACCAGATTACCCTAAAAACAAGTTTGGAAATCGGTTCTCGTTGAAATCGATTCTAGATTTTCGGAATGAGTTGGAACAGGTTCGATTCATGGTTCTGAGTGAATACCCACCTGGGAACCCAACCAGTTATGGAGCCGGACCGGTTATGGAACTAGTCTTCGAACCGATTTTATGACTTAAAAAACTAAATCCTAATGTGGTTTCTCCTAAAATCTATCCCCAGCAACAATACTCATTTGTCTTTTCTCTTTGAAATTATTACTTTTGGCGCATAGTGATTTTATAATTTATATTTTATTTTGAGTCGTTTCATTGTTATTCATATTATTTTGCTAGAAAAAATGAAACTAGAAAAATGAACAAAAGAAAAATAGGTTCTCTAATAAACTCTGAAATCGGACCGAGAAAAAATAGTGTGAATTTCAAGGCAAATAAGGTAGGTTTTTAGTTTCAAAAATTAGGAACCAGTTATGATAGGATAGAATTCAAATTCTAGATGCGGAACATATCCATTTTGAAATCGATCACCCTTAATGACGAGGCTAGAGAGAGAGAGAGAGAAATTCGAAGGACTAATATGTAAAAAGTGACACTTTTAGTGGCCGATTTTTAAGGGACCACGGAGGAGGAGGGTAACTTCACAAAGGCAAAATTTTTAAAATTGAGTAATATATAAATAGCGGGCGCAACCGCCACTCTGCCAACCCGACCGGACACCACCACCACTTCCTCCTCCTCCTCCATCATCGTTTCTTCGCTTTCACCTCTCTCTCTCTCTCGCGCTCGATCGCTCTCCACGCGTAATTGTAAGTTTTCTTCCCTCTTCTTCTTTTTTTGGCGCTTCCTCATCAGATTCGGAACGTAATTCAGAGAGCTTGCGATCGTGGAGCATAGCATCATCATCGTCGGTCCCGAATTTTGCTTGGAATGTGAATAGTAATCACGACGCTTGCATTTTTTGAGTCGGCATTGCAGGTCTGGGAACGGATCGATGTGGTGATCTGTGGTTTTCCTTTTTTTTGGGTAAATCCTGAATTGCTCTTGGATCGCATAGGTGGTTAGTACGCTGAAGTATGCTTCGTGCGAGTGTGAATCATCTAAGTTTTTTTCCCTGTCAACTGTTGGGTGATGATGTGCAATTTTGATGTTTCGTGAAACGACAAATGTGCTTGAGACTGCACGTGCGTGCTGGATTATATATGAGCATGGTACTTGAGATTGAGCTTTATGCGTTACTTTTCTGACTGCAAAGCTTTTTGCTTAATTGTTGTTACCCTGCTATGCGACGCGCTGTTTCGTCTGGATCAGTGGTGTGGTCTTCATCATGGCTGAAGAGCTCTTGGAGATCCGGCCTCAAGAACTGAAGTTCATCTGTGAGTATATATTGCCGTTCGTTTGGTGTATTTTCGTTTGGACTTGGATTCGATTTGCTTTGCTTGCCTCCTCTTAATGGGCAGTAACTGGAGGTGATAATATCCTTTGGCTCTACGATAATTTGCTCAAGAATTTGCGGTTCAATATCATAAATCACAGTTAGAAGGAATGTCTTAATGAGCTTCAGGGGCATGTGTGAAATAGTCACTATTCAAGCAGTTTTCGAATTCCTTTTCTGGTGTTGTTTTTTTATTATTTGGTCAGGTTCTTTCTCTTGCATTGTTTCCATCTTCGCCCCAAGGATTCTTAAAATGCCTTGTGAGTGATTATCTTTCTGGAGATAAAGTAGGTGAATGGTCATTGTAATCAAATGACTGTGAGAATGACTATTATAGGAAGCACATAAAATGTGATTTCATTATTGCATTATATCTTTTCAAAGAAAATGTGCAAAGATACAGTTCATCACGTACTGTTGTCACGACATGCCCACTTTCTCGTTTAGTTTTTTATTCTAAAGCCTCTTCTCCATTTTTATGTAGTTGAGGTGAGGAAACAAAGCTCATGCTCGATTCAACTAGGCAATAAGACTGATCAGTATGTTGCTTTCAAGGTGAGGTTTGTTTTGAACCTTTTGTTTCAAATATGGTCATGCTTTACTTCTTTTAGGTTATGGCAGTAGAACTTTTCCTTTCAATCTTGTATTCTCCTGACGTAATTTAATTTCCAGAGTACGATATCTGCGCATTAAGAACTATGTATTGTGGAGATATATTATGAACTCTGTACTATGATAAATAAAACCTTCCAGGTTAAAACTACATCTCCGAAGAAATACTGTGTGCGGCCAAATATAGGCATCATCAAGCCAAATGGAGCATCTGATTTCACAGGTATGCCATCAAGTCTGAGGAACATCATGTTTAGATAATCATTAAAGCCGCTCACATACTTGCGGAGGGGGCTGAATGATGCCTCTGCAATTTCTTTCCCATGACGTGTCAAGTAGAGTGTACTGTTCCTGGGATATGAACTGCTTAAGGTAGAGTCAGTCGCATTGCAGCAATGGTCCTCTTTGAATAAGATTTTGAGTGCCTACCACAGCAGCCTAAATACATTGAGATAGTGGAAAACCATGATAGGCTTCTGAAGCTATGTGCTGATACTTCCAAAGAATTGGAGCAGACTTTTCATCCTATCTTCTGTTTGATGCAGTTACCATGCAAGCACCGCAGGTAGCTCCACCTGTCCTGCAGTGTAGAGACAAGTTTCTAATACAGGGCACTATTGTCCCTTTTGGGACAAGTGAAGAGGACATTACCGTTGACACGGTAGGTTTTGCTGCTATATGTTCCCTGATCTTTCAGATTCAGTAACTTGAGTAATTTTCTTCGTAATTCGCAGTTTGATAAAGAAAGTGGTAAATACATTGAGGAGAGGAAGATAAAAGTAGTCCTCACCAGTCCAGTGGAATCACCATCGTTGCTGCGAGTTAGTGGAGAATGGAAGCAAGATTCGTTATCGGAGACTACCATCCGAAAGTATGTCTCACCTGCTGGAGTTGAAAATGTATCACCTTCTCTCAGGGTATGACAACCAGAAAATACCAATATGTCACTTTATTTGCCATCTGAATTTAGATGTCATAGTATCTGATACATGTAGTGGGGCTTCAACATAGCCTTGACTGGGTTTAATGTCATTTATAGTTGAATTGAATCAAGTTGCTGCATGTTATCTCAGAAAGATAACTAAATGCAATTGTACGAAATTGCATTTTTCTCATCTGACTGTACTTGAGTATGTTTCTACGTCTCCTGCAATATGGATATCATAGGGTATAAATTCTGCTCTCACTATCCAGAGGGTTGTCTTTTGATGCCAGGATCCTGGGGGTTTGGACATGTCAGAGGAATTTGAGGAGTTAAAATCAAAACTCAGCTTGGTGCATTCAGAGTTAAAAGAGGTTAGTTTTCTTCCCCTGCTCGATTTGAACTTAGGTCAACTTCCGCCTGTGAGATCATTGGGAGGACGGTTTCACTTCCACTACACAGACTACCCCTCTGTACCCAAAAGGAGACAAGAGAGGAAGATTTCAAAAATCATTGCTTAACAGAATAAGGCGGTCTTTCTTCTGAATTCTGGAGGGTGATGCTGGATTTCTAAGAGGCTGTTTGCTTATATTTACATAAACCATTTTTACTTTAACCCTAAACTTTCAATTCTTTCACTTTACCTTCCCGAACTCACATTTTCTCAGTAAACCCCAAACGTTTAAATCTCTCACTTTACTTTTCTGAATTTCACTCTCTTGCACATTGAGCCAGTTTGCTCCCCTGACCTTACAAATTATTCATTGGTTTCACTGGTTTTCACTGTTGAGTTTATCTGAGAAAATATGTAGCATGCGTCTTTTTTTTTTTTTTCCACTTGGGTTCAATGAAATAGACCTACATTTCAGATACTCAAAAACTCATCCTACATTGGGAGAGAACCATGTGTGAGAAACATGATTCTTTTGGTTGCATTGAACAGATATAATATGTACGTATGATGCAGTAGTGTAGCATAAAGTACATTATTATTTTGGATGTAAATCTTATAAAACTTCATTAGAGGCAGCCCAGTGTAATAATTGTTTTTTCAGTAGTGAAGACAAAAATGACCATATGGATAGTCTGTCGTGTATCTCAAGCAAACAGCTTTCGGTGCCCTCTGTCGCAAGTTTGTGCTTTCCATTTCTCTTTGATGTTGTTCTTCTTTCTATTTCACCCCCTTTTTTTGAGTTTTCAAAGAAGATTATAGCAAAATATGCACAAAACTTTGCATGCTGTAGTAGAGCATAAAGTAGGATATTGTTCCCCTCTTACGTAAATCTTACAGGATCTCATTAGAGGCACAGAGAAATGACTGTTTTCTAGTAATGAAGACCACAACCACCATATGCATATTCTGTCATGCATCTTAAAGCAAACAGCTTCCTGTGCCTTTTGGTTCAAGTTTGTGATTGCCATTTCTCTTCAAATTTGGTTTTCTAGCTAGCTCTCCTTTTTTTTTTTTTTTTGAGATTTTAAAGAAGATAATATCAATTTTGCAGGCATTAGTGGTGGTTGAAGTAACATATTATTCCTCTATTTGGATCAAAATTCTGTAGAACTTCATTAGAGGCCCAGGGGAATAACTGCTTTTCATTAGTGAAGACCAAATGCATAGTTGTCGTGCAATTTAGAGCAAACAGCTTTCCGTGCCTCTTGGTGCATGTTTGTGCTTTCCCTTCTCTTCAATGTTGCTTTTCTGTCCACCCCTCCCCTTCATTTGAGTTTTCAAAGAAGATAATATAGCAAAAGACGCACCAAAACTTTGCAGGCAGAACTTACGATCAGTAGATTAACAGAGGAGAGAAGTTTGCGGAATCGGGAGAGGGATGCACTTAAGCGTGACTTGGTGAGTAATGTGAACTTCAATTTTTGTTTTTTTCCCATCCCACGCATCATGCCAGTCTTGCTCTATCCCCAAGATACGGTGCAGCAAGGGTGCATACATCCTTCTAACATTTGAATAGTTATAGCTTAAAGGTGAAGATTATTACTTTGTTCAACAGGAGATGTTGAGGAAGACAGGTGGTAGAGCAATTCAAGTGGGATTTCCTTTCCTGTATGTTTGTTTGGTCGCTCTCGTCGCCTTTGCAGTTGGGTACATAGTCCAACCATAAGCCGAGAAGTTTTTGATGGGCTTTAGTAGATTGTGTATTTCTAGGGTTCAGCATTGGATTGCCCTTCTTTCTTTCTTTTTTTCCCTCTCTTTCTTTTCTGCAATTTCATGTATAAACTTGGAATGCTTTGGTGTTTCAATTGGAGATGATGTCCTCTCAAAATGTATATTCCTGATTTGACTTTACGTGTACCTGAAAATATCTTAAGTTCCCAAAATAGAAATCCCACAAAAGTTGGATTGTTATAACTATGATACATTGGAAAAGTTTTTTATGGTACAATCATTAACGTTAGTGACTACGGCAATCCCGTAGCAACTTTTGCGAAATACATTTATCATGATAGTCATTAGTCACAACACAACAACTTTAAGAGGCGTGTTGTCAAAGGCATGCACGTTACAATAACAATTGTACTAAACAAACTACTCTTTTGATGTTCACACATCCATAACCCAAACCACCCTTTGTCTCACGTTGGAGTTCTAATTCTGCCCTAATCCACGTATTGCGCCGGTATTGTAGCTATAAAGAGACAAAATGCAAACTCGGCTAAATTTAAAGGAAGAACCTAACCAGCCATTTCCATTAAAAGTGGCACTGGGAAAAATTCCTTAATTGTCCCCACGATGCAACGAACCATCTTCATCTTCTCTCTTTTTCTTTTGCTAAATCTTGAATATATCACTTGTCAAGAGTAGAATAAAATGCTCATTTAAAATGTTTTCTTTTTAGAAAAGAATTCGCATAGTGGTAACAAAAATTATAAAAGAAAACATTTTTTTGATATAAAATTTAAAGTAAATTATTTTATTATTAATATATATATATATATTGACGTTTCTTGATGAAGAACCATCCGAAGTTAGAAGGGCAGAGGGGAAACGGGGCAATTGGAGGGCCTTATCCGATCACGGGGATAGGATAAGATAAGACGAATAGCCAAACAGCCCCCTTACAGTTTCGATACAAACAAGGCCGCTTGCCGCTTGCCCACAAATCTCAGCTGCAACTACAAGCAAACCAACAGGGTCCTACACGCTCTCGCTCGCTCCCACTCCCCCGCCCTATATATACATCGTCTCTCCCTCTCACATTTTTCGTGTTCTCCCTCTGCAGTATCTGAGATCTCTCTCTCTCTTTCTTCCCCCTTTCGTTTCGTTCACCTTCTGTTGAATCGGAGCTCGGAATGGCATCCTTCACCGGAACAACGGCCCGCGTTTCGTGCGCTTTGAAGCAGGGGCAGGTACGAAGATGGGTATGGGTCGGTTCTAGATTTGCTTGGTTTGTGTCTTCTTCGTGATGGGGTTTGTCGCTTTTAAATGACCAGCGACTGTCGTTTCCGCGTGATTGGTCTGTTTGATGCTTGATTTGCTGTGGTCGATGGGCATTTTTCTTTCAGATTTTTCAAGGCGTATTATCAGCTTGACATTAGCTTCTCCCATACTAGTATGAATGTGCTTATGGTTCGGTGCTGGAGGTATTTTTTTATGGGTTGCGATAAATGTTGCGTTTTTCTCATGGATTGATGGAGAAATGGTGTTTCGTTCGACTTGACGTGGAAATGGAGAACAAATTGTTTCGTCTTCCAATGTGTGTAGAGCCCGATTTAGGAATTCCGCTCGACGTGGGATGCTAGTTCAGAATGCTTTGTCTTGGAAGATATGCGTGAGTATTGATCAAATACATTGAATCTTTTTGGCTACATTAAGGATTTGATAGGGCTCGTTGGAAGATGAACGCATGTTTTGGCGGTTTTGGAAAAACAGTCATGTTTGTGGCAGTAGTCTGGTAGATAGAGGAATGGGTGAACTGCGTAAGCATCACTAGAGCATGCGTTTGTAACTACATTGGAAAGCCACAGCACTGCCAAACGGGCTTTCCAACTATCTAGATTGATCAAATGAGCTGTCCAAGATTAATAATAAGTTCAGGTTGGCAATACTTAGTTTTTGGCTTCCTGCTGTTTTGTGGCTGCGCAGCTCATGATTCTAATCATTTTGTCTTGCAAGCTGTAAATTTGGGGCTTCAACTTGAGCACTCTTTCTGGTGATTAATGTAGCTTGGTCTTTTTCGATATGTTAATCTTGCTCTCAGGTAGCAGCTTTTGCACATCTATGCATTTTTTATCGACTTATTTTTAGTTTGTTATTGCTGTCTCATTACTGTGGTTATTGGTGACGGTAAATGGTAGCATGTGAGGTTTGATGTTGGTCTAATGATTGCTAGTAATCTACTGGTCTGAAAACTCAGTAAATTTACTGGGGCAAATTACATATTGCCCCCCCAAGATTTTAGAGTTGTTGCAAATTGCCCCATGATGGTTCAATTTTTGCAATTTGCCCTTGAATTTTAGAAATAGATTGCAATGTGTCGCCTGGGTTGACTTCGATCAAATTATGCTTGGAGCTCCGACCATGCGATTGATTATGGAGGAAATTTGTCATATAAGTATGTACATATAAAAAGTAGAAGAGTGATTAAAAGATATTTGCATGTGAGAGCATTTGACTAAAGTTCTGGCAAGATTTTGACTGGATCATTGCCAAATGCACATGAGCTAATAGTTTTGAAATACATTTTCGGGTTATATCCCTTTTTTTTTCTCTAATATATAGATGATATATATCCAGTTTGCCTTCCATAATTAGTCACATATGGTCACGTGGTCAGATTTGTAAGAAAATTTTGCTAGGAAGCAGCACTTGAGTACACCAGGGGTAACTTGCCACTATCCCAAAAACTTAAAGGAAAAATTGTTTTTCTCCCAAATTTATTGTGCAATTTAGGATATAGCTTGGTTGACCTGGTTGAAGTTCTGCACTTTGAATGAGATTGAAAATCGGAAACCGTATAAAACATTTGGCATTGTACTTTATACCTGACTCGTATGAAACCATCAACTTACCTAGCACTATATGATAGTTCTCACATTTTGACATTTTTAACAGGTACCTAGCTCCAAGATATCTAATGTCAGGTCTGTTTCCCTCCCTATCGGTGGCAGAAGTTTTCCTTCTCTTAGAGCTCGCCGCTTCCAGGTTTTCTGTGCGGTATGTATTACTATGTCATGTCAACTATAACAAAACTAAAGCATAGCAAAGTGACTACAAATACCTATATATCTGAAGTCTGGGTCAATTATTTTGTCACGTGTGGAGCAATCTTTGTGAATGATTGTAATCAAGTCATTCGAAACATGCTCCTTCTGGGGGAAGTGGATGCGCAGAATATTCTCCATACTATGTTCCAACATACCATTTTACTTGCTCGTGGGAGAATACTTGACTGGTTATTGCCAATCTTCTAACCGCTCAGTGTGAAGCCCACAAGTAGGTTTTGAGAACTTGTAAGTAATCAGCTTGAGATATGGGCAGGCCAAACCAGAGACAGTGAATAAAGTGTGCCAAATAGTAAGGAAGCAGCTGGCTTTACCAGATGATGCTACTGTGACTGGAGACTCAAAATTTGCTAACCTGGGAGCTGATTCTCTGGACACTGTAAGCCATTCATCGACAATTTCTTTGCCTTTTCTGCAGACTTTAAGGAGCTTTCACTTTACCGATTCATTCGGACGGTACTTCTGCAGTATCGGAATCATTTTCTTGTTTTTATCTGATTCCAACATTTACTGGCATACTCCTTTCATTAGATAGAATGGGATTTGTGATCCGACCACTGCCCTTCCTCATTTTAGGTGGAGATTGTGATGGGACTTGAGGAGGAATTTGGGATCAGCGTGGAGGAAGAAAGTGCTCAGAGTATCACAACTGTCCAGGAAGCTGCGGACATGATCGAAAAGCTAATTGAGAAGTGAGGAAGGTGGACTTCTTTGTCAGCTTTTCGTAATTTATGCATATCTCGCTGCCCATTGGTCGTGTAACTCCGAATTTAGTTTTGATGTCCTGCTTTGCATCTTATTTCAAGAGCCTTTGTGCCCCTATTATATTAGAATAATGACAGAAACTCCCAATTACTCCATTTTCTTTGGGCTCTCGCATTGTCTCTCTCTCTCTCTCTCTCTCTCTCTCTCTCTCTCTCTCTCATACGCACGCACACGCACACACACAGATTTTAGCATGATCAGATTTCCACGTCCCCCTCTGGAGCTGGCAATTTTATAGAAGTGCCTTAATCACAATGTCGAGGGTTTCGAAGTTCCTTGCTTGATGATTGTCATAAATCCACATGAACCCGCCACCAGATAATCAGCGACGCCAAGGAACAAACAGTTAATTTTGAAATCCTATGAATCAATGAACTATGGTTGCGCCTAACTAGTTTTGTGTTCTCGGGATCACATTCGAAATAACCATGCAGTTTGTCATGTTCCACTCCGATGCCGGAAGTTCTGTGATTAACAATGTAACAAGCTAGCTGAATATGTTCAACTCAATATTTGACGGCGAGTCTTGTTAAAAAATATTCTTGGTGAACGAGACAGTATGCAATATAAGTACATATAATGACAATACAAAGAAGAGCCGTAGTACGTAGGAACGTACTCTGTCCTGGAGTGATTCTAGATTCAGAAATGGTCCGCTTCTGTTATTTGGAAAGCCAAGTGATCTTCTGAATTCACGCGAGCAGGAAGATATGCGTAGCTTCTTTCGATGCTCTTCCAGAAAGCCGAGCAACCTTTCCTAGATTCCACTCAAAGGGGAATGAACGGGGATACAGGTAACGAATCAGGTGACCCATAAGGTTAATGGATTTAACCACAATGAGGGAGCCGCCGCAATTCCGAGATTACCAGTGTGGCAGCACTGGCTAAAGCAGCAGCACCAGAATATTTTATCTCAGAAACGATGCCTTCAATCTTTGCGATCTCCGACGTGCACACTGACAAAATCATTCTGTGCAGCAAATATTGCCTACAGGAGTAACCGAGAGAATGCAGCAGTCGCTGTACCAGTAGAGAAGGAATGCCCTTTTGCCAAGACTCAAGAACTGCACTCACCTTTGGAAGATTAGTGAGAAGACCGGCAGCACCTTCCCTCGGGGCCGCCTTCAGTAATAAAACCATGCATTCAGAAGCAATATCGGCATTGTTTCTGTCACAAGACCCACTCAATTCCAGGAAAACACCAGCACTGCCACCAAAGTCGGTTATGTCTCTTACGGTACTCTCTGCCTCAGAAGAACTTTCGTCAAGTAGGGTTGGCTCCTCTGTGTGTATGGAACTTATCCTAGAACCTAGTGATCGTAAAAGGAAAGCTTTGCACAAGCCAAGTGTCGGTTCAAGAAAATCTTCCATATCCTTCACGTGCACAAACTCCAGAAGGTTTCCAATCCTCCGAACTACTTTCAGTTGAGAAAGCAACTTGGGATCCATTTCTGGTGCCAATGCCAGAGCCACACACAGCTTGACATCATTCACATTTGCACTGGACAGATCACCAAGCAAAAATCTGAAGCAGTGACTGACAGTCTTTGGTTGTAGAATATCAGGAATTTTAATCAGGTTGAACTCTATGAGCATCAGGAGGAGCTTCTGTGCATACATCGGTATTGGGTCCTCATCCTCAATCAAGGTTGGGTAAAGAGGGAGAAATTGCGCATTAGATATGAATTTCAAGTCTTCAAGCTTATGCTCTAACTCTGGGGGTTCATTTAGGAAAACAACCATTGCATCGAACAGAATCTTCAGGGAAAGAAACCTGGCATCACCGTCCTTGTTGCCCTTATACAGTACAGCCAGACTTGGCAGAATCCCACGGATGAATACATCAGAGCTTTCAAGAATCCAGGATGACTCCTCTGTGATGCACTCAATAATTCGAAGAACTGTTAACTGGAAATCATCTCTTCCCTGAAATTTAAATGCAACATATGGTGTACACAAGTGTCAGTAAATCAAAATCATGGAAAAACATAACCACGAAAACCAAAAAAAAAAGGAATGGCACAGCCGAGCATAGAAAAAAAAAATTAACTTCCTCCCTTCCAGGGAGGGAAAGAATACTTCATACTTTTGTGTATTGTTTTTCACATTCTGCCATTTCTTAAGCAATACAAGTAGAGTCTTGCCAGAAAGTCGTGTGCTATGTATGGATGTACAGACTATTTTCTTTGAAACCCAGCGCAGCATGCCTGGTTTATTCACTGTTTTATTTTATCCAAAGGTATGCTCCCAATACCATAAAGTTTAAAATCATTTTCTTAAGTACAAAAAAATTAAGCAAAGGGGGAGGATCCACAACTTCAGCTACTTACTTGAAATGGGCTCTCCATAAGTTTGATTACGTTTGCCAGCTGATGTCGAACCTGATGTGTTGCCACCTTGTGCTTAAAGTATGGGCTTCCTAGAAGATTAAGGATGACTGGAAACAGATGAATGTTTGTCTTTTGTGCAGCGCGACCAGTAAGGGGGGACATAGGACCATGACGCCTTCCCCCCATCATTTGTTGAATATCTGCCATAAGAGTATCCAGCAAATTTGGTATGGTTGATGCCACAACATGCACAGATGCATTTAGGCACTGCTGAACAAAGCTGTCCTTTTCTTTTGTCAGTCTGTCTACTATGGAGATCAACCTCATGTTGCAAAATAGCTGAAACAACCATCTCCTGCTGTTTTTACAGAGAAGAGCCACAAGGACAAGTGCTTTTCCCCTCATAACTTCAGGTCCTTGCTCAATCAAAGAGATAAGACAAAGCACGAGGTTTTTGTCTTCTGCAACTGGAAGAAGGTGCCGACCACTATTTGTCAGCATATTGCTCTTTGTCATGGTAATGATCAGAAGATTTAAGCAGATCTGCTGTTCCCGTGGCCCGCCCTTGACAAGGGAAGATGTTATTTCCTTGCAAGAAAGTTTCCCTATAACCGATTGAATGCTTGGAGGATTAAAACGAACTAGGCGAACCAGACAAGATCCTGCTGTGAGCCTCATGCTTTCTGGTTTCCCTGAAGCTTTATATATATAGCATAGGTTATTAATCACATCCTGGCTGGTGAATCGAGCTGCCCAGTACCCTCCCTGACTGCAGATATTTTCTATTGTCCTCAATGAATAAAGTTGGGTCATATCGTCCTCTCCTTTTCTAAGAATTGATGTCACGAGTGAAATTAAGGAATTCGGAACCTGGGCCAAAAGGAAATGTTCAAATATTGAGAAAAGGAAGTGGGGAATGGCATCTTAGTAATCCATAAAGGATCAGTGTACTGTCATCCACCAAAGGGATTCTTTGACAAGCACTTATTAAGAATTATATTTGCAGGCAAAACTGAAGGTCTAACAAGGGCTGGCATAAATGGCATGATGTCAAACATGGAGCAACATGGAGCAAAAAAGATCTAATTCATTCACATCTAAGTCAAGCTGCAGACGCTATTCACAACTTAGAAATCAAGGACATTACTGATCAAGCTCACCTGCCAGTTGGATGTGATCATGGATCGGTTGTCCTTTGATGGATATTCTGAGGGCATGTTTTCTTTCTGCTCACTCTGAGTGGATATGTAGAAAAGCAACTCACCTAAGGCGGCCATGGAAAACCTCCTCACTTTTTCCTGCCTGTCACCAAGGCTATCAGTAAGTGAACCCAGGATCCCAGAATTTGATAAATCATCCTCAATGTAAGTGCAGTGCCTAATTAATAGACCAATCAGTGAGGCAAGTTGAACCCGCAAGACATAAGCTTTCGATTGCCGTAGCATTTTAATAAGCATTAGCATGATGGGCCCATTGGTCAAGATATTAGCTGCATCTGGATAACTGCTCAACATCTCCAGATACTTGATTACATTCTGCTTCTCCACTGTGCCAGTGCTTCCACTCAAAATTGTTAGGATTTTGGTGTTGAGTACATCAAGCTGTCCTTTCGACATTCTTACAAAATCAGATGCTTGCAGTGCCTCAAATGGTAGAGAAGGCATTACCTCAGATGTTCTATCAGATTTTCTACTGGGCATTACGGGTCTCACTGAAAGATCAGATTGATGCCAAAATACTTGTACTATATTGCTAGCCGATTTCACAGAGTCAGATTCATGAGCAGAACCCAGACTTTCTTTTGTACTCTGTCCTTTGGGCAGAGGACTGACACTGGGCGGGGTAGCTACAACTTGAGTGAGTTCTGAATAAGATTCTTGCTCCAATGTCTTTGATTCATCTGAAAGAGGCAAATCAGAAGCAGCTGCAGGCTCGACTTTTTCATCAATATCCATTTCTTCCACTTGTCCCTCATGATTCAGGTTCTCATTTGATGATCTGATGGCAGGAGAAGGTATATCAGAGCCATCCACTTCTTCGTGCATATCCTCTTCTGTATTTTCATTAAAGTCAAGTTCCATGTCCGTGTTCTCAATTTTAACCTCAGAATCGTTCTCAGCACCGCTAGGCAAAGGCCTGCGGTAATTCTCTTTCTCGTTCTCTTTCTGCAAGTTTGATTTTGCAATTCTAGAGAGCCTTAATAGATTCAAGGCTCTTGTACCACCGGAATTATCTTTGCGTTTCTCTTCACCACCTTTGCCAGAAGTCTTTGCATGGTTTTTCCAGCCGCTCAGAGCAGCCTTTACAGGTGTCTCATGCACTTTAGGCCCAATGATGGAGTTCTCATCCTGTCGCAAACCCACTTTAGCATCTTTTTCACGATGCCTTGGAGGTGTCTTATTCTGGACAGATCTTTCACCATTGAACTCTGAGAGGCATGGCTTAGTGTGAGGTTCAATCATGCTATCAAAAGCAGGCTGAGGAGGTAGAGGCACAGGAGGACACTTTGCTCTCCAAAATGCATGTCCACAGAGCTCTGACCACTTTATTCGTTCTGCTGGATCTTTTATAAGGAGAGAGTTGATTAAATTGACAAAAGGACGGCTTGGAGTCCCCGGTAGTGCAGGAGTTGGATCTGTGAGAATGGATCTCACGAGCTGAGTAAATTCTTGTCCCAGAAATGGAGGCCTCCCTGTGTAGCACTCATAAAGTACACAACCAAGAGCCCAAAAATCTGAAGCATAAGAATGGACGCCTCCGTCTTCAAATAGCTCAGGAGCCATATAAGATGGTGTTCCGCGTTTTGCTTGTGGCAACTTAATAAATCAAGTTCAACTGAGTGGTTAGTTGAAGCACCAAAACCGTATCCTTTCTAGGAGTAGATGAAACAATGAATCTAATAGTGCAAAACATACCGAAGCAGAAGGAGTTTTAGCTATATCACTCAACTTTCTTGCCAGGCCAAAATCACATAACTGCAGCATGCAAGAGCAAGGAAATTATCCCAGGAAGACTGACAATATATAAATTGATAATGAATTAAATTCTTAGAATACCTTTGTATGTCCATTTTCATCCAAAAGAATGTTTGATGGTTTTAGATCGCAGTAAATGATTCCTTGAGAATGGATGTACCTAGTAAAAATGAACACAGAAAGAAGATTTCAGAGATAGAGGACATCGAGCTCTCCTTCATAGGAAGAAGACATCAATCTTGGCAACCAATTCTTACTGCAATGCTTTGACAAGATCAGCAGCAAGATCATGAATTGAATCTTCAGGTAATTGACCATCCTGGAAAGGGTTAAAAAATTTTAGGCATGAAGGCAAAATGAATAAAATAAGATTTACACGGCATGTCAGAAATTCAGATCATCAAAAAGAAAAACTTTCAAGTAGTTGCAACTGAAAGGACAGCAGCTTGTTTTGTTTATTGCTTCCTGGAAGCAAAGATGAAAATAACCGGGCAACACAAAAACACACTTGAAATAATCGATCAATGACAAGTCTGACTCGAAGAAATGCATCACATATTGAACTAGTTCGATCGGGAGAATAAAGGCCTGACTCAAAGAAATGCATCGCATAGCAACCTAAGAAGAGAACAAAGGCCTCGCTCTCCAAATAACCATGCAGCGAATACCTGCCGCAATAAGGTAATCAGATCTCCTCCAACGCAGTACTCCAAGACTAACCAAAGGTGTGCTGAAGTTTCATACCTTGAACCAAACAGGAGAACAGATAGTTCAAGTAAGCAATGGAGAAACTAAATTTAGCAAGCAATCAGTTCACCCACAACCACTCAGATAAAATGTGATGGATATTAGGATTCGTTTGTTTCATGGAAAACATTTTCCTAAAAATAATCGCTTATATCGTTTGAAATATTTAGATAATGAATTTTTTTCATTACAGATAAAAATTTATGTCCAAACAATTTTGCGTATGATGAAGATATCTTAATTTCACTCATTTTTGCAAGCGATATAAGCTATCATTGTTAGGAAAATATTTTCCAAATCATTCGTGCATCCCTATATCAAATTTTACGAGCAAGCCTTACCACGAATAGAACTTCAGGACATTCGGATGATCAAGAGAATGAAGAATCCTAACCTGCAGCCAAGGAATCAAGGCCCAAGGTAAGGAAAGCAGTGAGTTAAGCTCCAATTGGTGCTACTACATTACCGTAACCCGAAAAAAATTTCTGGAAATTCTATCCGACATTCTAATTCCCCAAAAACCCCAAGCACCACAATGCCCAAATCCAAGCTCGCCAATCTTAACAGGAACCCGAGACCAAGTAGCAGCATCGCCAACGAAATTGCGCAATACTGGTCACTCACCTCCTGCAGGACCTTGCTCTTCTGGGACTTGTCGACGCTCTTGACCGCGAAGTACTCGATCGTCTTCTTCTTCCTCCCCTTGTAAACGGTCTGCAGGGACCGGCGAGCGCACAGCGAGTCAAATTAAACTGGATTCCGTGCGCGAAATGGGAGCAAGGGAAGGTGGGGGAGAGCTTACCGAGTGCTTGCCGCGGCCGATGGCCTCGTAGATGTGGTAGTGGTTCATCGGATCGCGTGGACCGAGCTCGTCCGGCTAGGTCACCAGAACGCAATGTAGCTGTCCAGATCTGCGTGGCACAGAGAGAGAGAGAGAGAGAGAGAGAGAGACTCTGAGAATGTCTTCAGGATGAGGTTTAGAGAGAGAGAGATTGTTGAGCTTTGCGAAGCTCCCACTAGAGAGAGAGAAGAGAGAGAGAGAGAGAGAGAGGAGTGGGGGGGACTGTGGAAATGGGCGGGACTATGAAAGCGAATTGAAAAATTGGAAACCCACGGAGGAAGAAGAAGAAGGACGTGTGTAGAGAGAGAGAGAGAGAGATATCAAATAAATTGAATATATCAAATTCAAATAAATATAGATAGATAAAAATTTAAATTGAATTTGTTACAATTAACTGTGGACGAAAATTATATTTGTGGTGTCAAACCGACTAAAATCGGGAAAAAAATTTGAGCTGGAGAAAAAGATTAGAGATCATACTTTTTGCAGTTCGATTTGCTTGTTCAATTCAAATTTTCAAAACATCGATTAGATGTTAGTATGCGCAAAATTCCGGTTAAGTATTATTTGATAACACTTTAGATTGATTCCTATTCTTTCTTTTTTATGGGGATAAAAAAAAGAATATAAATTTATTTGAAAATGTAAATTGGTTTTTTGTTCTCTGGAATAAAAACAAGAAATAAAACAAAGTAGCTTATTTATTTTCGGAAATAGAATTGGAAACAATTTCATTTTGAAAAAGTAAACACAATGTAACTTAACTCTTGCCTTTACAATCAAGAATCTACCACCGTAGCTTGCCAATCTCCTTAGCCCTCACTGATATTTTTACAATTAGATTTTAAAAATTGAAAATAGAAATTTTTCGATTCACACCAAACGCATTTATGTTCCCTTTCTATTTCAGGAATGTAAATTTTTAAGGTCGTGCCAAAGCTGTTGTTCTGCTCAAAAACTATTCTCAAGAACGTATAAATTATTCTTGAGAATAGAAACGCTACCAAATACACTCAAAGTGACTTAAAATTTTTTATCCATTCAATGGCCGCTCTATTAATAATCGAGCCTCATAGTAAGTGAACTAATTTTTTTTTTTAAGTTTTGTTTCGTGGCCTTTTTCTTCTTCTTCTTCTTGGGGTCAGAAGTGGCCTTCTATTTTAAATCTCATGGGTTTGGATACAGATTAATAAAATCTTCAGAAACAAAATAATAAAAATAATAATAATTAAAAATGGAGTTTTTTAATGGAAGATGCACATCCTTTTCAACCTATTGAATTTCCTAGTATACTATATTATTTCGGGAACTAAACATTGCACTTTTGAATGATTAGCAACTAGTCGTTATCACTTTTTTGAAATTTCAAGAAGAATTCAAATCACCTCTACTGAATCGGACACGCACATGCGGTCTTGTCAGGTCCCCAAAAACAGCAAATTTCAAGGCCGTCGCATTTCGATTCTCGAACCAACACTTCTCCTTCTTCTCGACATTCTCCATATGGACTTGCCTCTCGTTCGTTCGTAATCATCGTACGTCTCTGCCCTTCGGAAAACCCGACTGAATCTGCCTCCGTTAGATTTGATCCCTTCAAGTCCGAACCCCACGCATGCTTCGCTGCGAATTCCTCCTTGTATCGCGTGGAAACTTTTGGACTTTTTCCGACATCCCGTCTTACGCTTTTCAGCTACAGTGTGTGAGATACCCAGATCGTGGAACCCATGCTGTTTTGCACTGATTGGTTCCCACCAAATTTGGGAAATGACATAATATGCGCTGGGAGTTGTTCAGTGTCACGTCGAAGATATCGGCTCTGGCGCGAGCCGGTCGTATCTCGTGTGCTCGAAAGCTGTTCGACCAAATGCCGCAGAGGGACTCGGTCTCTTGGAACGCGATGATCAGTGGGTACGCTCAACTGGGTCTCCACCAAGAAGCTCTCTTTCTGTTCCAGTCCATGAGATTTGCCGGCGCCTGGCCTGATCATTTCACGTTAACCGCGACTTTGGCTGCATGCGCGGGATCCAATGATCTTGTTTATGGGACCAAAGTGCATGCTCTGGTCATTCTTCTGGGTTTCCAGTCTTACTTGCCGGTTAATAACTCTCTCATAGACATGTATGGAAAATGCTTGTGCCCCAATAGTGCTAGCAAAGTTTTTGAAGCAATGAGCTTTACGAATGAAATAACCTGGTGTTCTCTCTTGTTTGCACATGTCAATTGTGGCAATTTTGGTGCAGCCAACAACTTGTTCGTGCTGTTGCCCGTGCAAGTTCAAATTGCTTGGAATATAATGATTGCTGGCTGTGGTAGATGGGGTGATGTTGAATCGTGTTTTGATTTGTTCAAGGATATGCAGGTGAGTGGGAGCCAGCCAGATCAGTGGACTTTAAGTTCTCTCATGAACGCTTGTTCTGAATCTTCACAACATTTTCACGGCCGTATGGTGCATGCTTACATCATAAAAAGCGGCTGGGGTATTGCAGCAGAGTCAAAGAACTCTATCCTAAGCTTTTACTCTAAACTGTGCTGTCTTGAGGATGTTATGAAGTTGCTCAAGTCTTTTGGTACTCTGACCCTGGTGTCTTCGAACGTCATCATTGATGCCCATATGAGGATAGGAGACATCGATAAAGCCTTTCTTGAGTTTCAGCAAGCGCCTGAGAAGAATATCGTCTCATGGACATCAATGATTACTGGATTTGCAAGGAATGGAAATGGAGAACAAGCTCTCTGTTTCTTTGTTGATATGATTAAGAATTGTCACAAACCAGACGACTTGGCATTTGGAGCTGTGCTCCATGCATGTTCTATCTTGGCAGTCCTTGGTCAAGGTGAAATGATCCATGGCTGTATAATTTGCTCCGGGTTCCCATGTAATGCCTATGTAGGCAATGGTCTAGTTAACATGTATGCAAAATGCGGGCACATAGAAGCGTCCAGTCGTGCATTCTATGACATTACTAGCAAGGACACAGTCTCCTGGAATGCGATGCTGTTTGGATTCGGTTTGCATGGGCAGGCTAAGGAAGCTCTGCAGCTTTTCAAAGAAATGATAGCATCTGGGACAAAACCAGACAAGGTCACCTTCATAGGCATGTTAATGACTTGTAGCCACTCGGGACTTCTGGAGAAAGGCCGAAAGCTTTTCGAGTCGATGGACTTGGAATATGGGGTTGCACATGAAATGGATCATGTGGCTTGTATGATCGATATGCTAGGCCGAGGTGGATATCTAGCAGAAGCAAGAGAGCTAACCGAGGAAACTCAGGGCACAACGACCATGTGGGACGCCCTATTAGGAGCTTGTTCTGCTCATGTAGACGTGGAAATCGGTGCATATAGTGGGGAGGGCTTGAAGATAACGGATCCGCAAAACGAAATGGGCTACGTCATCTTGTCGAACTTGTATTGCGCGAGCGGGAAGTGGAAAGAAGCGGAGACGGTCAGGAGGGTTATGAACTCGCAAGGGGTGAGGAAGATGCCCGGCTGCAGTTGGATCGAAGTGAAGAATGTGGTGACGGCCTTCGTCGCGGGGAACAATCCCCACCCGCTCATGGAAGATTTACGTGAGATGTTACGCTTTCTCGACTTTGAAACTAGAAGTTCGAGGATATTAGTTTCAGAATGAACGGGGATCATAACGTGTTTATATTGGTAACAATTCTTTCCCCCCTAATTAAAACGAAAAAGAGCTTGCACGGCAATTAATAGGGATGAGCAGTTTCAAATTTCGTATAGATTCCACTTGGAACTTAAAACCTACCTGTCTATACAGGTTTATTAATTTTTTAGAACCTGAAACCTACCCTACGTGCTTTAGAACCTAGAACCTACTCTGTCACAGGTTCTGAGGTCAATTTCAGATTTCACTTGGTTTCCTAGTTGAACAATTGCAGTGATTATTCATATTTAATGACTATCAACTGTTACTAAAATTCACTGACCACGATTTATATTTAGACACATGAAAAATATAAAATATTAACAAAATAAAAGTCTCAATGATAAAATTGCTTCGGGTTACATACTTATCATCGGATACTATGGAATATCACATAATGATGCGAAGACACATATCAAGAAAAAAATATAAAAACTTGCTCTAGGTTCTCGTCTCAGGTTTCACCTACCTGAAACCTATCAGAGCAGATTTCTTAATTTTTGGAACATGAAATCTATTCTCCATATTCTAGAACTTAGAATTAATCAGTTCTTATCGATTCGATTCTTCAAGTTTTAAATTCTACCTTGAAACCTTGCTCGCCCTAGCAAGTAAGACCTCCTGCATTGATGCATGTACTGCTCTTGGCGCTGATAAAGGCGTCAGTCATGGTCTCTGGGGAGAAAGGAAAAACTAGGAAGTGATTCTATGGGTCCCACAGAAGTTCTCCACTGGCCCTCATTAAGAGAGTTCAAAAAAAAAATCTGTCAAATTTGAATAAAAGAGAGTAATTACCATTTTTCTAATTACTTATTTTTTTTCAATGTTGATTATTTTATATAAATTAAAATCTTATAATTTCAAATTTTCATTTTTTGTGTGTGCAGCTTTCCGAGCAATGTTTCCAACATCAAGCAAGTGGAGCAGCTGCCGAGCTGCTTCAAGTCTGGAGTTTCATAAACGTTCGGCGTTTGTCCAAAACTTAGCATTTTTTGTATTTTTACTGGCTTTGGCTGGGGCCGATGAGCATGCATTGGGCTTCATAATTTAATGCCCTTACTTGAGTATGGCCTAGACTGGCCCACTACTGCGGAGTAGGTCTGGCTTAGACAAAGTCAGCAAGATTAGGTTTTAAGCATTGATATAAAAAAGGAAAATGATATAAATGGTCCTTAACCTTTGACTAAATATGCGATATCATATATACACTTTTGATTTATTTAATATGATCCTGAAAGATTGTTAAACAGTCAATCTAGTTTATAAACTATATGAAAATGTTCAACATTGTCCTTTCGTGAATTTAGTTTAAAAGATAGTTCTCTGATTATAGCTTTGAATCAATCACCTTTGAATGGTGGAAAAAAAAAAGAAAGGTTATACATGGATTATCCACATAAGATATTTATCTCAATTTAGGATACGATAATATAGGCCATCAAATTACAATAAACATGTTAATGCCTTAATTTTTATTTTCATTTTCCAAAATTGATGGATAAAAGGATTGACATGTTTAATAATTCATGTCATGTCATCAAATAATGGCTGATTTGTCATTTTACATAAAATATTTATTAATAGTTCAATAATCACATTGAATAAATTAAAATTTTGGAAACATCATTGCACATTGAACCAATAATGTAATTATCCCATAAAAAACAAAATTCCTCCCAAGTATACCGAACAAACGGGCAAAACCTTGTGGAGTTTAGTTTAAGTTAGGTTAGGCTAGATATCTGCATGTGGTGCAACATTTTCAAGTGGCTTTAGCGTTCCAAAAGTCCTTGAGCCTAAAATTCGATATTTGGTAATGCAATTTCAAGGGCTTTTGGTGCAAAGTTGAGCTTTGAAAATGTTCAACGATCAAAGTAGTTCCCTCCAATTTTGGGGTTTTTAGTATTTTTGAAATGCTACTTCCTATGAAGCATCGACACATTGGGTTAGTCACTGTGTCAGCGTTGGCATCAAACACGGACACACATCCAACACGCTCTAATACACGTTTAACGCGTAGTTAACGCTGACAACACGTTGGGGACACGTGAGTCGGTGAGGAAGGAGGATGGAGGAGGCACGAATCTGGAGGTCAGAAACTGGGGGCAGAAGAGAAGAAGGGTGCTTGCATCTCGGACCATCAGAGAGAGGGGAGAGCTGGTGATGAGCGAGTTGGTGGGGAAGGAGGGCTAGGTAGCTTGGATTTGGAAAGGGAGACAGTGATAGAGTGAGCTAACGCTATAGGATGAGTTTCGGTAGTTGGGTTGCTTCGAGAGATAGAGAGGAAGGAGAGGTGAGGTTATCAATTGAGAGAGAGAGAGAGAGAGAGAGCCCTGGGGTGGGGGTTTGGGAAGAATATGAAGATGACTTTAGGGGCAAGGGCAGAAGACAAAAATGAGAAGGGGGGGGGGGGCGTGCAAGTACTCTGCACCATAGATTGCAGAGATCTAGAATAGACAGACCAATTTTTTTTAATAATAGAAAAGATAATAATATGTTTTTCGAAAATCTACCTTGGATCCACATATTTATTAGGGAGCATCTCACTTTCGAGAGAATACAATATTCAAGTAATTTAATTTTCTTTATATTTCATTATTTTCTTTTTTTAAATACTAATTGGGGTCAAATTACGAGAATATCATTTATATATAAATATATATTTAATATACAGCATGTTCTCAACGTGTCAAAAATTTATATTTTTTAAAAATGATGTGTCGGCGTGTTGTGTTGTATCGCATGTCACGCGTCAGTGTTGGTGTTACTTAGGCTGCTTCAGAGGTCTAATAAATTTTGACTTCCAAATTTGCCTTACTAATATTTTGTTATCCTTGTTTTACCATGTTGCATGGAGAGAGAAATAGCTGGAAAGCTTTGTAAAGAAGGTTAAGGGACGCCAATGTTGCCTCGCCTATGGTCGCTTGACCTCCACATCCCATTGCACGCGTTTGTCTCGATGGCCTGCGCCTAGGGTTGTGGGATAGGAGGGTTGAGGAGGTGGCAAGGGAGGTGATGACGAATGAGGAGAGACTGATGGTTGGGTTCGTGAGGCCTAAGTGCTTTTCTAAGAGAAAATAATTCATAAATGTCTAACTTTCGTATAAAGTTCAATTAAGTGTTATAATTTTTTTTATCGCCTAAGTGCTATAACTTATGTACAACGCTTACTAAGTGCCATAAGTTTTTTTTTAAATCACTCGAGTGCCGTATACTTCTTCAATCAATTACTCGAGTATTATAACTTTAAAAAGTGTTTCCGATAAGTGTTATGCCACGTCGATTTGTGGCGCTTGGATGAATGTTGTTAAAATTTTTTGGCTTTTAGATGATTGATTGAAAGTTATGATAATAAAATAATTTTTTTTAGAAGTTATGCTACTCAAGTAAGTGTCGTACAAAAGTTATGACATTTGTAGCGTCGTTACCACACTTTTCTAAAGTGTATTTGGATTGATTACCAATTTTTTTTCATTGAATAAAAATCCTCTGTTTAGATGCAAAGTCATTGTTCCAAAGCTCTCAAACATACTCGAGCCTCATAAAGAGAACTTTTTGCATATATACGATTGCGCCTAAACAACCTAATCATGCGAGTTAGGCCTAAGAAACAACTTACATATGTTAGATTATATTCATTTAAGTTGTCGAATTCATGATTAGTTCTACTTAGGCGATTGTTTGAATTTTCGGATTGTCGTAGGCCAAATTTTGAAAACTAGAGAAAGTAGAGGGACCTAGCGGCAAATTGGTGAAAATATTCATTGACCAAAACAAACCCGGGCACCCCATTAAATTGAGAATGCCACGTTCATTCCTAAGTGGCGAAACTAGAAGGGGAAGTGGCATTAGGGAAAATCGGAGAGTCAAAAGACTCCGATTGCCTCTCCATCTCCCCAACTCTCTCTCTCTCTCTCTCTCTCTGATCGTGGAGAACGTGAAGTTCGAATTTGAAACTCGCCAGACGTAAGCGCTCTTCATCTCTGAATTGCTTTACTTCACTCTGTCATTTTGTAACTATGGGATTCTAGTTCCTTGTCAGCTTTGATTGTAGTTCCATGTCTAGGGTTTTTCATGTTCCTGCTTGGCGAGTGAAGCGCCTCGTTCTGACTCTGCGCATGTTGGGTCGTGCCCGTCTCTTTTGGCTTTCGCGTGTTTCGCTTCTTCCTTTTTTTTTTCCCCCTTTCCCTTTTGTTTAATTTTCCTCCGACGTTTGTGTTCGTGTTGGCGTTTGATGGGTCGATTTATTTTGGGCGGTTGCACTTCTGCTTAGTTTTGTAGGCACTGGCTTTGAAATGGGGGCTATGGTTTTCTGAACAAGTGTAGGAAAGTTGGATTTGAGTGCTACGCTGAGTGGAGATTTCACAGCTGACTGTGCCCTTGGAGGATTTCTCTGTTTCTTGTTCTCATGGGAATTTTAACTCTGAAATTGGACACGGATTGGTAAATCCAATGAGATTGTTTTTAGATTGATATAGAACTAGCTCATTAGACTAGGTATTAACGGTCCCTTTCGGAGTTTACATCACGTGTGATTATTGGTGTGTACATAAAAGCAGAAAAGAATACTAGGCAGTACTACTCTGTTTGCTAGATTATTTGTGTAGGTGTGCCTACGTGAATTTAACCTGGCATGTATGTTGTTAATTTTGTTTATGTTAGATATGTTTTGTTTGATGGTGTCTAGGAGCATGATGCCAAGTTCTAGTTTTTGTGCCTGGAATCCGTACATAGTTTTGAGTTGGTTGAACGTCTAAATTTTGTAGTCCCTATCACGTTGAGGATTTGACAAATGGGTTCATTATGGTTTGTTACAGGTTTTTCTTGTCAATATCTGTTGCAAGGTTTTTGCCACAATGAGTTATTTTGCACCACTGGGACCTCAAAGGATATTCAGGTGAGAGTGTCTTGTATTCAGTACATGAAATGGACTGCAATAAGGAGGAGGCGCTCCGTGCGAAGGCCCTGGCTGAGAAGAAGTTACAGAGCAAGGATTTTCCTGGAGCTCGTAAAATTGCGCGGAAAGCCCAGCAACTTTACCCTGATCTGGAGTATATTAACCACATGCTCATGGTTTGTGACGTGCACTGTTCTGCTGAGAAGAAATTGCCTGGTAATGAGATGGACTGGTATGGTATCTTACAACTTGAACAGGCTGCTGATGAGGCCTTGATTAAGAAGCAGTACAGGAAGTTTGCTCTTTATCTACATCCTGATAAAAACAAGTTTGCTGGGGCAGAAGCTGCTTTTAAGCTAATTGGGGAAGCTCAGAGAGTCCTCTTGGATCGGGATAAAAGGTCCATGCATGACATGAAGCGTCATGCTTCTGTACCTAGACCATCGGGACGTGCTTCCCATTATAGGCAACCTTCAGCACCTTACTGGCCTCCACAGAAGGCAAATTGGAACCCGAATGTTGGATACCAAAACAACATTGCTGACAATTTTTCGGGCTTTAATACCCAACATCAGCAGCCACAACAGCCAGCACAGCCTGGATTCTCTAATGGGCACCAGACGTTTTGGACTGTCTGTCCTTTTTGTTCTGTTAGGTATCAGTACCACAGAAAACTCATCAATAAGCCTTTGGCTTGTTCAAATCAAAATTGTAGGAGGACATTTCTTGCATGCGAAGTGAATATCGCTGGTGCATCTCCAGCTTCTACAATGTATACGCCGACTTTCCAACATCAGAAAGTTTTCCCTACTCAGGGTGCGTCTAAACAGGAAGTGGGACGCAAAGGTACTTCTAACCCTGAGAATGATAGGTCTGATGTCTTCAGGAAGACTCAAGTTCGACCTGAAAAGGTAAATAAGAAGAGAAACAGAAGACAAGTGGTGGACTCTAGTGAAAGTTGTGACAGTGGAAGCAGTAGTGAGTCTGATGAAGATTCAGTTATCCGTGCAGATGTTAACTTTCAGGGGAGCCAGAACGCTGGTCGCCCTCGTGAGCAGTCCGTACGGAGATCAACTAGGCAAAAACAGCGGGTTTCTTATAAAGAAAATTTAAGTGATGATGAAGACACCAACACTGCGAAAAGGTCTGGAGGGGGCAGCCCATCCTCTTCTTCTGAAGAGGACTTCGAAGATGTGTTGCAAGGGGAGACATCCGACTTGGATGGAAAAGATGGCTTAGCTACTAACTTGAATGAAGATAAGAAAGGGGGAAATCGCACAGAAAGTGGGTGTTCAGGAGGTAGCCCAGCAAATGATGATTCCAAATCAGACTTCTGCATGAAAGACACGAAAGATCCAGAGGTTTATAGTTATCCTGATCCAGAATTTAGTGACTTCGACAAGGAGAGGAAAGAAGGCTGCTTTGCAAGTGGCCAGGTGTGGGCTGCTTATGATTCATTGGATGCCATGCCTAGATTTTATGCTCTGATAAGAAGAGTCTACCCAGGTGGCTTCAGACTGCGAATAACATGGTTAGAACCAGATCCTGATGATGAAAATGAGATCAATTGGAGGAAGGAGAGCTTACCAGTTTCTTGTGGTAAGTTTAAACCTGGACAGAGTGAGACCACTAAAAATTGCCTCATGTTTTCTCATGTGGTATTTTGTGAGGAAGGAAGTCATAAGCAAACATACGAAATTTATCCCCAGGCGGGGGAAACTTGGGCCCTTTTCAAGAACTGGGACGTTAATTTGCATCCTGATCCTGACAATCATAGGAAGTATGAGTTTGATGTTGTTGAGATCTTGTCGGCATATGCCGAAGGTATTGGCTTGTCTGTTGCCTATTTGGGCAAGGTGAAAGGCTTTGCTAGTCTTTTCTCTCGAAAAGCTAAAAACGGCATCTCTTCAGTTCAGATTCATCCAGATGAATTATACAGGTTTTCGCACAGGATTCCATCTTACAGAATGAGCGGTGATGAAAGGGAAGGAGTTCCAAAAGGATCTTTTGAACTGGACCCTGCTTCAGTGCCTATGAACCTGGAAGAGTTTGTTCCGTCTGAAGAAATAATTATTAATGGTAGTCATCATGAAGCTTCATGTTCCCGTGTTCCTGAGGAAGTGAAAACTGAGGTGGGATCCAAGGAAAAGTCCGGTCAATCTGATTTGGAGGAGGTGTGCACAGAACACAAGAAGTGTAGCTCTGTGAAGCATAAAGAAAATTCCAGTGCTTCTGCTCCTTTGCCCCCAGAAGTTTTCGAAGTTCCAGATCCGGAATTTTACAACTTCGATGATGCAAAATCACCAGAAAATTTCCGAGTTGGTCAAGTGTGGGCTTTGTACTCTGATGAGGAGGGCTTGCCCAAGTACTATGGTCGGATAATGACAGTCCTGTCTGCCCCAGAATTTAAATTGCAGTTGAGATGGATTTCCAGCTTTTTTCTCCCAGACGATGTTATTATGTGGCATGACAAATGCATGCCCATATCTTGTGGGAAATTTAGGCTCGAAAGGGGCCGACCACCTCAATTTTATACTTCCACTGCTTCATTTTCACACTGCATAAATGTGGAACTTGACGGTGGCAGAAAGACTGAAACATTTAACATCTTTCCTCGGAAACATGAGGTGTGGGCATTGTACAAGAACTGGTGTCCTGAAATGAAGTTCTCTGAGTTAGGAAAATGTGACTATGAGGTGGTGGAGGTTATTGAGGAGAATGACTTGGAGATTAAAGTTGTGGCTTTAGAGCATGTAACGGGGTTCAACTCAGTTTTCAAGCCTCAAGCAAGAGGAGACTCGAGCGTTACAACAGGAATTCCCCGGGCAGAGCTGATGCGGTTTTCTCATCAAGTGCCTGCTTTTCGTTTGACAGAGGAAAGGAATGGAAGCCTAAGAGGCTTTTGCGAGATCGATACCGCCGCATTACCTTTGCACTTCTTTAACTGCAGCTGAAGTGGACACGGAACATCTGATACAACCCTCGTGATAATTCCATTTGAATATTGTGGCTCAATGCATCATATGTCTTTCGTAGAGGTTTTTTGGCTTATTGGGTTACTTTTGGTGCTTGCACAGCTGCATTATTGAAGCGGGTTGAATATGGTGGCTGATCATTTTGTTCAGTTGTGCAGCTTTACTGTTTAGGCAACAGGTTAGCCACTGTGACTTGAATCTGTTATCCTGGACTAACTCTACTGAGATTTCTCCAGTAGTCTCTTCCTCCTGTAGACTACTTTAATATCCTCTTTATTTGGATGTAGAAATCCCATTTTGGGGGATCCTACATGGATCCAAAACTCCTGCAATTGTGGCGGATAGCGATATGTCATGACTCCATTTTTTAAGTTTAAGGTGTCATTAAGCCTCTCTCTCTCTCTCTCTCTCTCTCTCTCTCTCTCTCTCTCTCTCTATATGGGCATCTTACCGAAGTAGAAACCTGTCAACTTGCTATATTTTGGCATGAATATACACTGCTAAGATCATCCATTTTCACTTCAGGATTCTGTAAATTGGCTCAGATGGGCTTTTTGATAGTTGGAAAATCTGTACAGACGGAAAAATTTGGACCCAAGTTGTTTTTGCTTTATTAACTGGACTACTCCTTTGTCTGAAGACTGTTGGCTGCATGAACCTTCTGATAGCGGGGACAGCTTAAGGCATGCGTATAATCTTTTTTTTTTAAATTTTTCTATTTTCGAGAATAGATTTGGAATAGGAATTCATTTGTTTAGACAATTTCATTTTTTTATTTATGGATCAAATTTTTAGTTCAGAAATAGGTTTGAAATAAAAATAAGAATTGAAAATGTTTTATTTTTTATATTTCTAGAATAGCAATAAAAATAAGATTTTTTTTTCTCATCACTTGTTATCTTTTCCTTGCGTGAGGTCTCCCTTTCTTGCATCCTTGTAGGTGGTCACTCCCGGCAAAAGCAGAAACTTTGGGGAAAATTTCAAATAAGAGTCTGAACCATTCTTATTTTTTTAAATAAGGGTTTAAAGTGGAATTTGTTTCAACTAAGGGCTTGAAATGCTTTTATTGTTTTAAAGAAGGGTTTGGAAGAGCATTCTTGTTATTTATTTGCTTTTTTTTTTTTTTTTTATATATACATTTTTTTACCCTTCCTCTCCCTTGGCCATTGTTGGACCACAGGTGAAGGTCATCGATGTCGGGATAGGTTGCTCTCCCAGCCTAGGCGCGGCCTGATGTGGACGGGGGTAGCCTCCGCCGGCGGCCCAGTGACACACTAAGACATGCTGGGTTCTCTCCGTTTTGAATATAGTACACTATGTAACCGGGAAAAAAAAAATTCAGAAGTTAAAAAGGCACCCATGTCGAGAATCAGTTGGGCAACGGAATGAAGAAATCCATTGTGAAATGGGGGTGAAACATACCTGCCATTGAAATGGGGCTGGAGTTCTTCTCTAGCCACGTGAATTGGCTACATGGGGTCGAGGACGATTGTGAGTTTTTTTTTCTTGATTTGGCGGCCCTTACCCTCGCGTGGTAATACTCGACACCAGCCGTTCGCTGATGGTCTGGCATTGGTCGGGGAGAGGCGAGGGAAAAAATTAAAAAAAAAAAGGATGAGAGAGAAAAAAATAGAAAAAGAAAAAGAAAAAAAGAGAAAAAATTAAAAAATTAGATGAAAAAATTGCCCTTTGCCCAAGTCCTTCACTTCGGGCTTTTATTTGAAACAAAATTCATTTTATTTGAGAAAATAATGATACTTTAAGTCTTTATTTGAAATTTTCTCGAAATTTTGTGCTATTATCAAATAGATTTCTATTTCGAGATTAGAAATTGTGTAAGTTATTAAAGGCGTTTCTCTTCTTAAAAACTCATCCGGTGAATAGAAATAAATTTTTCTATTTTTGGGTAGAAATATTTCTTGAGAACAGAATAGTTATCATTCATGTCCTTATTCATTTATTTATTTATCGAACTTTGACACAGTCTCAGAGCCTTTATCATTAGCTAATACAATGTTGAAGTGTCCCCATCAAAGGCTTCCGCTTTTGCATTCTTATTCATCTTGTCGGTCCATTAACAAACACCTGAAAATCATTGAAATTTTGTGGGCCAAAATGACGATGACATGATTGTCTGAAAGCAGGCAAGGCAAAGCTACGTCCATATGCTTGAAAGTCTATGATGACAGAGCCATTAAGGGCGCACGTGGCGGCACTCTTAACTTAGAAATCAATTTGTAACTAGAAGTTAATTTTTCTATTTCTATTACTAAACAGAAGTTGCTTTTTAAAAAAAAAAATTCTGCCTTAGAAATTGATTTCTGATAAGAGAAAAATATTTGATAGCAGGATAAATTTTCTATTTTTAAAATATACTTTCGTTTAGCAACAGTTGAAAATTTTTAATTTTAAAACATTTTTAACACAAAATTTTCTACAAAAATTATGGGAGAATTCCAAAAAAGGGTTTCAAATGTCTTTATTTTCTCAAATAAGGGTTTGAAATGGGCTTTGTTTCATACAGGGTCTGAAGTGCCCTCACTATATCAAAAAATGGCTTGAAGTGCATATTATTGCAAATAAGAGCTTGAAGTGACTATATTAGTCTCAAAAATGGCTTGAGTCAATTTCATTAAGAGCATTTTGGTCATTTATCATTTTATTTTATTTTTTTATTTTTCTATTTTTAAAGAGATTTTGAAAAAAAAATAAAAAGTAAAAATAAATAAATAAAGAAACCTAGGCTAGAGAAATGACCTCCCACCTGTGGCCACCGATAGGGGTGAGGAAAAAAAATCATGATTCAATCAAACCGATCGGACCTTACTAAATTGGCCGATTTTGGATGGTAACCGGTGGGTAGAGTTCGTTCCCGATTCTAATTTTCTGAAATTGGCGGGTATCAATTCGGTTCCTATTTTTGGGTTGAATCATCCAACTGATCGACTAGACTCGTTCTTTTATATAATACAAATACATATTCTTTTAATTGAATCTTGGATCATCTCCAACGGTTCTTCCTCCTAGTAATTAGGAGTGATTGGTTCCCGATCCAGTCCGGTTCACTTCAAGAATCGAAAACCAAACCGGTGGTCCCAGTTTTCCATTTGCTAGAACCGAGAACCGGACCAACCGTTTCAAGAATCGGACTAGACCGGACTAACAAATAGATCGGATTAAACCGGACCGAACCGACAAATTGCTTGCTATTTACATTAAGTTTTAGGCACTGTATGCAATCCTGAGCGATTTTATTTACATGTGAAGCTGGCTTCATATCTAGCCAGATTCTATTTCGTGGTCTTGACTTGTGATGTGCCACAAACTTCATATACAAAATAAAATAAAACAAAAAATTGGTCCGATCTATTCCGGTCCGAGCACTCCAGTCCTATATCCCTGGAACTGGGAATCGGATCGCCCGGTCACCGGTTCCAATTTTGGGAACCGGGAACCGAACCGAACACCTTTAGAACCGGGAACTGGACCACCTGTCCCGGTTCGGTCTGGGCGGTACCGGTTCGGTCGGATCCGTTTGCTCACCCCTACTAGCAACCATGCTCTTTCTCATGGGATAGGCCTTCCAAATTCATGTCTTCCGGATGTTCAAGTTTCTCATAAACTTTCTGCAACTGAATATGGTTGCAACATATTTTTTGAGAAGGATAAGAGCTCAGGTGAGCCCTGTGTTCATCTAGAAGATAGTGAAGCTGAAGCTGAAGCAGCTGCTTCCGCTGTTGCTGTTGGTGCAATTAGCAGTGATGAGAAGTTGGGAATGGACTGGGTTACTTTGTTTCTATTTCAGATGCCGAAACTTTTGGAGCCGTAGATGTTGATGGGATATTCGCAAGTAGTGAAACTTTTCACAGCTTTGTCACGAACATTCATCTTTGGGTTTTAGCGCAACATGTGATGGGTCAAATATGCTTCATTATGGCTTTGTTAGGTGTAGCTGGTGATCAGGAGTCGGCAAATTACTTAAGGCGGAAGAGTCTCTAAATGTTTCTCTTCCTGCTAACCTCTCTATCGAAACCCCTCCCATTTCCTTGCGGCAACCATTGACAAGCTCACAGAGCACTTCAACCTTCTTATTTTCCTGGAGGGCCACCTTCTCATTTTCCTTTCTATGAGATGAACCCGATGATGGGGAGTCCAATATTTGCTTTCGTTCCCAATGAGGAATCTGCATCCACACGATAGCAATCGCAGAAGACTCTTCTGTCAGGCAAATAGAACCTAGAACCAGAATCTATTTTAGTGGATTTTCTGCTCGGTAGGACCGTAACTTGGATCCAATCGAGAATCAGATCAGACTAGTGTTTTAGTTCTCTGATGGATCCAAAAACGAGCGGGTGGTTCATGGTTCACATTTTACGAAATCAGTTCATAACTGGTAGTTCTCAATTATAGGGTAGGAACCACCTATCCCGAAAACCGATCAATTCTAGCCGCCGTCCCATCTGTGATGGGGCGGTGGCTGTAGCAAGTGAGGTCGCCAGTGCCTCAGTAAGGACAAGCAGGTCCACACCTGAGCCAGGAGAGGAATGCAACCCTCTCCCAAATCTAGGTCAAGGTCGGCGGCCCTCACGGCACCCTCCAAAACTGAGAACGAGGGTAGCGTTGATCCCTTTGATGACCAATCTCTCAAGATCATTGCTTTCGCCTTTCGCCTCAAAATTAGTAGCTAGGTTCTTTAAATACTTGCGTGGTTATTTATAACATTGTATTGCTATAAGTGCAGTTTAATCACCTTCCCAGAGCTAGGATAGGGATTAAAAAGGTAATTGCACAAAAATGTCAAAAAAAAAAAATCATTATGCGTGATCATCTAACATTGGTTAGATACCTATTAGGCTTTGAATGATAAATAGAATGTATTGTCACTTAATGAATATTAACCGATTAGGTACCGAAAGAGCTAGTTAGCTAATTAACATAAACAAGTCAATGCTCTGGTTGCGTAGGGATCAAGATAATACTCTCATGTTTCGATTGATTTCTAACCGACCCCAAAAGGTTAGCGGCGATTCTTAGTAACGATTTAGGTTGCTAATTATGAAAACAAAATTGAACATTGCACAAGATAAAACTTGGGAGAGTCCATGCCTAGATTAATAGGCAATACCTTTAAACTTTCTTGACCCTCACCGGGGAAAAAAGCAAATCGTGACAACTTCTTTTAAAAAAGATTATTATTTATCTTTATGTCGATGGTCGGAGACATTGACTCGACAAAAGCAGTGGGCGGTGATCAATAGGCGACAACAATAGGTGACGACAATTGGCAATGGGCAGCAACGATTGGCTACGACGGTAGAGGTATGGTTGGGAGCGAGTTTATAAAGTGATTTGCATCAGAGAGAGAGAGAGAGAGAGAGAGAGAGAGCGAGAGAGAGAGAGATGAGAATAAACAGAAGCTAAAACAAGAGAGAATTTTGGTGAACTGAGATGATGACGTGGAAAGATTTCTACTTTTGAAAGAAGAGTGAGTTTTTTTAACTCTTGAAAGTGAGTAAAAAATAACTTTTGAAGTAAAAAAATTATTTTAAAAATAAAAAAATAAAATTATGTAATCAAGTGAATTTCTGCTTTAGAAATTGCATTGCCAAATAAATTTCTATTTCATAAATGTCATCAAACGAGCCTTAAATTGCCAAGACAATTCATTTCGTTCTCTCGTCAGCAGGAGGGATAACTAAGAGAAATTAAACAAGGAGAAGAACTAAGAAAGGGAGACAATTATTGCCTCATCAATTCAAAGCCTTGCGAAGCGCTTTGAACCCCATCGCCCAAATCCCACAATTAAATAAAAAGTAAATCTACATTGAATCTTAGTTAAATCACCCAGAGGAGAGATTTGGTTTCAAACCTTAACTAAGAGGAGAGATTTGGTTTCAAACCTGATTCGAACAGAAACACGCCATGCTAATGTGCTTTGAATGATCCACATCTTAGGTCAAGCACTGATGAGCACATTAAATTATTCATGTAGCTAAAAGCCCTCACCGCCACGTAATTATTAACTTCAGCGGCTCTAATGATTAACACGAGTATTTCTTAATTCCTTTTTGTACAAAAAAACAATAATGCCTCCAGTAGAACTAATTAGTTATTTCTTTCGTCAACCGAGATTTGTGCATTAAGGTTAATTTAGGCAAGCATCCGTTCATCAATCCCCAGTATTCTTCCATGACCATAAGGGGTTTAACGAGCCTTCAAGAATTTCTCCTCCTTTCCACTAGACATGATACAATGAAATTACATAGAGGATGGGTAGGCTAACCCCCCAACACTGCAGGCGGAACTTTTTACCCTGGCCATGCTGGCCATACTAGCACTCATAAAACTCTTCAAGACCCCATATGAAGATAACCATATCTTACATTCTCGTACTTTTTCTTGGAAACGCTCCGGACAGACTACTTTGAAGATGGTACATCCTCCTACAAAATAGCAGGTTCCATCTAAACTAAAGCCTCTTCACCTTTAACATAACCTCAACATAGGTAACGACATGACAGGAGAAAGAGCCATCGGTAATGCACATGCGAACACACTGAAAAGTAGGAAAACCAAGAGGAAACCGAGCGAGAGATGACAAGTCATATCTAGTTCTCTATACACACTTGTTGGACCGTGGTGACAGCTTTCGCTGTGGCCGAAATCTCCCGTCTTACTGCAGCAAGCAGGCATCTGAGGAACCTGGACAAACCAACTGCTTAAACATGCCCTTCCCCAGCTTCAGTGAATCAGGTTTCACCTCTACTATCAAAGTTTTTGCTACATACTGGTATGAGAGACATAATTATGTCAGGCTTAAAAGTCCTGCAGGAACAAAAATAGAGAAATTCCCACATCAAGCCCTTGAAATTGTTTCCTCTTTGCTCACCTCACTTAATAAACGACAGAATGGCAATTTTATCAGATTCAAAATGTTTGTGTCCAACTATTCCAAGAACAGTTCAAGACAAACTAAAGTCGTCACACCTGTGCAAGTTGATTCACACTGGGCTAGCATTCCGTGGAAATTGAAGTCTCCAAGTGTAAAAGTGAATGTACAATGAATTGAGGCTCATGGCCATCCCAAAACCCAAAACAGCCGATAACAGTATAGAATAGACTGCCTTCAGATGAAGCTGCAATGAGCATACAACACATCCTTTGAAGCAGGCAAAACAAAAGCAAATTAAATTGCACACTGAAAACTAACATCCGGATAGGGAAAGCTATCCCTATTTTGGGTATCTTGTGAGAGGAAGTGAATATATTCTCCTCAAGAAAGGACATCAAATACTTAGATAAAAACCCTTAAGTACTGCAAGAAAAACCGTGATGACTTTATAGCTTTGAATGATTATGCTTCATTAAGTTATTTGGGCTCATTCTTCATATTAAACATGTAATAGCTTATAGCTTGTTTGAGTTGACAGTTACTATTGTTCACATGAAAAGGAGAAGAGCCTTGGCATCTTTACAATTAAGTGCTGCTGATTGTGAAATATGTACAGAAGTAAAATCGTCATTCACATCATATTGCATCTGGAATAGCAAAACTCCAATACTTACCAAAGAATAAAACATATGGACAGTAATGGCCACTAAAGCAAACTCGAGAGCTGCGTAAGTCCATATGTACTCCTTAATTGCTGCAAGATGAAAAGCTAAGATCAATACTATTCCAACTGAAAAGATGAAGGGATTCCTTACACAAGTCATACCTAGGATGATCGCAAAGATGGATGCCAAGATGCCCAAGGTCAAAGAGAATGGTGCTGCTATGATAATTGCTTGAGATTTGAAGTCATGAATCTAGAGAAAAAAAGAAGAGATAGAATGAACATACCTGTGAAAAAGAAAACAAAGATAGGAAAATGATAATGGCAATTTTGGTAGGGGTTGAAGGAGTAATGGGTTCAGGTTCCTCTTTCAAAGAGTGAAAGAGATAACCTCTCTCATCGAGTGAAACAAGATGGTACAGAGTGCTTACTTCTTCTTTTATCTCTACAAAAGCTAGAGAATTCTCTGGCATAAATTTGGGAAAAATTATAAAACAAATCAATAACTTTTCAGTAAGTATATCTTTTTTCAAGGCAAAAAGACTTACCAGTAGTTGCTCAAGGAAGAAGAAGTAGCATATCGTGCTTATTAAAACAAGCACCACAAAATCCTGCCAGGCACTGCACAAATTGGGCAATTACTTTAGTCTTGAGTGCTTGACTGAGGTGGGCAAAGTAACGGATAATTTAATGTGAAGCTCAGAGTTGCACCAACAAGATGAGATGATGAATACAGGTTAGAAAGTTAAGACAACAAGTTTTGACAAGAGTCATTGAATGCTAATCGAACCTCACTGTTTGTGAATGCAAGCTCTGTTGATTTTGTTCTTGTCCATTAGCGAGCTGAGCTGAGGTTGCTACTCGAAGCAAGGTCACGGGTAAATTCCGAACTTCTTGGCCACAAACGTCACAGTTCTTGTTTCCTTTCGTGCTAAACCATTTAATTGCACAATCTTCATGTAAAAGTCTAAGGGCACCTTTGCAGCTGCACTCCATCTTCAATGTATTTCCTTCCTGACATACTTCGAGACAAATCCTGCACACTGCTTCCTCTTCAGGAATTTCTTCATCATCATCTTCCTCAGGAGCAGGAGCAATTTGATCTAATTTACAAAGAAATAATGTTATATAGAGCCAAATCTGTCAGAAATGACAAAGATAAAATGCTATTGGTTAATTTTCGTGAGTGCTCATACTTTTAAGTTCACATACAGATATGGTATTGTCTGGCCCATTCATCAATGTACATTTAAGAAATCAATTATTACCCAAGAGTCCTAGATGAACTATAAATGACTAGGCAAGCTGATGGGTTTAGATCCTGATCCTCAAAAATTTGACTACATATTATCTACCTATCATTAGCACAAGGATAATACTATAAAAGTCACCCCGAGAAAATCTGATCAACCACAAACAAGTGAAGTGAAGACTATAGTCATAAACCAATTATGGAATTCTTAATATCATAAGTTACTTATGTCCACTTGGCTCTACTATAAATCTAAGAACAGAAAGAGACTAAACGAGCTGTTTACCATCAGAAGAATCTGTCACAGGATGTTGCTTGTCGGCAGCAAAAGAAACAGATCTCACAATTACCATATTTCGTCCTGGTACTGACAGTGACCTAGAAACGGTGGCATGAAGAGAACTTTTCTGCAAAAAGCATAATCAATCACATTAGCATCCATTCTAATTGGCTAGAACTTGCTAAAATGACCCAATAACTCAGTACTGTCAATTCTTGTCGAAAGAAGTAAGGAAATGCCACTTAGCATCATTAACCCAATTGTAGTTACGATCCATATAAAGACAAACTTAGCAGATAGAAGTACTCAAGGACACTTAAAAATGATGAGATGCTGAAATGCAGCAGAACTACAGACTAATACCATAAAAAACTTAATTAAGGAAACTCACTTGTGATTTATGCTTTTCACCAGGCATCCTTGCTGAAGCAGGTGTTGTGACAGCAGGGGACAGGTTGGATGCAGGCGTAACTGGAAGAGAAGTACATCTGTTCCAACGCAACGTGGACATGAAATTGGCCACTGAAGGACTTTCAAGAGCCGCCTTAGGGTCCGAAGTGAGGAGGCAGCTTTTCTCGGCATCAGGTGTGAGAACCTTCTTCTTGAAACTCAAAGCTCGCAAGAATCCTCCAGAAGACGAGCTACCTTTGCTGGAACCATGCGAGTGGAGAAAACCCTTACAGCTAGAGCTGCTACCAAAATGCTTAGGAGGAATCTGAAGGGAAAGATCACTGCGCCTTCCACCAGGTCCAGGACCTAAAGCCTCCTCTGAGCTACTCATGGTTTTATCATCAAGCTGCTGCCACATAAATGCCATGATTTTGCTTCATGTCTTTCAACTCTAATATTTCAACAGTTAATTTGTGTCCATCCTTTCTTTAGATGTACGCATGAGTTCAAAAAGTGTAGATATAGCATCAACTTTTGTCTCACTTTTCATTTTGTGTTCTTTTGCCGTGTATTCTAAAAACCAATCAAATGTTCCATGAAGTAAAGCTCTCATCTATTGGAGGCAGTTGCATTATTTTTTTTTGTTAAAAAAAGCCAGAATTCCTGTTAATTTGCTCAGTATCTTGAAATTTCTCAAAGCCTCCAAAGGGGTGGCAAATCATATCCTGTCATCATCGCCATGACGATCATCAGTTGCAAACTGAAGTAGCTCAAACTTGGATCTACGAAATTAAATTTTGTTTCGTTTCCAGAAAGCACCTCGCAATGCGCTAGGTCCTGTTATCGTAGTCGTCTCATCTCACATTAGGCTTTCTCTACTTCTTCTTTTTGGAAGGGTATCCCTATGCTTAGTCAAAATCTTAAACCATAGCTTAAGCATATTTTCAACAGTGGCGGCAAGGGCACAACATCGAGCTCAAAGAGCTCAGATTGCACGGAATCAGCTAAAATCAAGAAGTAATTGGAACGAAATCAAACGCCTAAAACGCTGACAACCCATCTCTTCTTACACCGGCAGAGTCCATTCCCCACCACTTGTGGATGGCAGCCACAGACCTCAGTAGTCAGTACAGACCTGGATCTCACACGCAGGTCCACAAACAGCGACATGCATACACAAAAACACGAATTCACAAAGCAAAGAGAGAGGGGGGACCTGCGGAGAAACCTCGGAAGGTGTAGAAGGCGGCTGAGCTTGAGTCGCCTGCATGATCAATCAACTGAATACACAAACAAATTCACCAGTGGAGCCAGAGAGAGAGAGAGTCTATCGGAGAGTGAAGGAAGGAAGGAGGAGGAGACAGAATCTAATCGAACCCGCGCTGGATTTTCGGAAGGAACCCAGTTTCTTTTTCACGCTATCCCCTCGATTTATTTATGCAAGTCCTTTTTTTTTCATGTGATATGAGGTGGTTGAGAACGCAGATGGTACAGAGAGAGAGGGTTTGTCTGAGGGTCCCCGTCACGTTGCGTCACTATGACGCTTCCTTGGTCTCTCTCTCTCTCTCTCTGTTTTCCCGCCACCTCCACTGTTGTCCGTTCGCGCCGGGGCCAGGCGACGTCCGGCGGCCGGCTTTTGTCACGCCGGGGCGCGCCAACGAAAGCCGAGAAAATGGTCGTCACCGATCGGCCGGGATCGTTGCGAAAGACCTTAACGATCATCCCGCAAAGCGGATCGCGCCGACGGATTTCTCCGGACCCATTGAAACGCGAGGATGTGGTCTTTAGTCGTGGACTCGTAGTTGCCAACAGAAGACCCTGTGATGGCTTGCGAGTGGGGGCACCGCTCGTCGATGCGACGAGGACGGCAGTAAGGTCGTTGCAAGGGGTCAACGTCTAGGTCTTGGTCGTCGCATTAAACCCCCCACACCGAAGCAAACTCTTGCTAACGCGCCACGTGTACACGTCCCTTCGACTCGGTGATCCGACGTGGACGCCGGTTCGGGTTCACGATATATTTTCTTTTACTTTTTGTTCTTTTCTTTTACTTTTTCTATTATATATTTATGTTTGTTTCGCAAAAACCAGGTGTTTTGAAAAATATCATTCGAAAAAATGATTATTTTCACGCGAAACGGATCGATTTTTATTTTTTTGTTAAAGCTCGTGCTTTTTTCATCTTTTTTGGCTTATGACATCCCTTACTATATTAAATTGATTGAATTACTCATTGTGGGTCTTACTCTTGATTTAAGATTATTTTTTACCTTTATTTTTTCCTTTGGTTTCAAATTACTAAAAGACAAATATGCCATGTTCAACCCGAACAACAAAGAGTGACCCAAAAAAAAAAAAAATCTCAAACAAATCTACCATATTCACGCGTCGACTTCTGTGCATGCTGTTGTGTCTGTCTGCAAAAGCTTTCGGCTTTTCATTCTTTATAATGATTCGTGATTGCGTGTTTGTGCAGTCCTAGGTTTGTGAAGCTGTGGATTCATGTGGCATTGGACATGCGTAGCAATAGGTTTGCGTTGCTTTTGCCTTTTTTAAAATTAAAATGCTCATACATGGACTTACAGATGTGTGCTATTGCGGCTTTCGTTTGGTTATTTGTCTAGTTGTAAAATATATGTAGTGTGTAGATGGTTATGGTGACCTGACCTTACTCAAGAGCCGAGAGTCACGTTGAATTCAATCATTTCAAAGAGCAACTCCACACTTTCTTAATCGGCTTTCGACAGGCGTTTTTGGAAGACAGGGCTCTCTCCCTACTTTGGGTTGCATTGCTTCCAAGCAAAAAAAGTGTCCTCACTTTTCCTCCATGGCCAACAATCCTTCACAGCTCCTCCCGTCACACGTCTTTTGTCCCCTTAATTTTCTGAGATTTTCGCAGAAATATTGAGAGGCATTTCCGCTTATGTTCATCTTGCGCTAAATGTAATATGGAGAGTTGATTGACCGATGTGTAGGTTCGAAAGTGTGGGTTATAATGAAGGGAGACAAGGAGCTTGTTGGTACTCTTAGAGGCTTCCATGTGTTTGTATCTCTTCTCTCTCAAATTTAGTTGTGTCTCAAGACGCTTCTCGTGTTACCTTGGAGTGAAGGGAAGCCACTCTGTGCTGTTACATCAATTTATTATCTTTTAGCATTGGAAGTTGTCAAGGCCATGGTTTATGAGGCCTCTCTGCCCTCAATTTGATCTATGCTTCTAACTGAGAATTACTACTTACACAAGCATCTGGAATATGGCCTCTTGTTTTCTATTTCATTCCTCTTTTTATTGAGCTTCTATGTTTAAACTGTGGAAGTTTCGTGTCATTGCCAGATTATGTTTTCATTCTTGCATATAGTGAAATTGCTGTTGAAGGACGGAGGATATCAAAGCTCGATCAGATTTTGCTTAATGGAAACAACATCGCTATTGCAAGAAACAACATCTTACTTTTGCTGATAACGATATGGCTCTATGTTTTGAGCCCTTGCATCGATAAGGGCATGGTCTTGCCTAAAGTTTTGGTAATTTATGAACTAGTAAGCAACCACCTTAACAAAACAGAAACAATGAGTCACTCAGAGATTCCTCCGATACGTAGACTAAAAATGCTCAGGAGATGTGTTGAAGAATCGTTACTGGTCTTGATTTTATGGGTAAAAAAGTCATCATGGCTTGTTCTTTACAAGAATCTGGTTCTTTGTCTCGATCAACCTTGTGGCTCACCTCTTGATAAACATAAAGTGCAAGTGGCGTGGCAATTACGTTACCAAAAAGCTAGAATTCTGCTCGCGAGTGCCTGAACCACGGGAGTGATGACGCCTTCATTTCTGTCTTAATGCAGTTGGTCCCTGGTGGGCCACCATTGGTGGCTTCCCTGATCTGGAATGAGTTGGATTCATCCTCTAACCCCAGTGGCAAATTATGTAGTTACTCTCTCTCTCTCTCTCTCTCTCTCTCCCCCCCAAGACATGCACTCCTTTGATCATTAGGGACGTGGATCCTCTGCCCTGCACCATACTCCTATGTGTGTCCCAACATATGTCTGCTGTTGACGTGTACCTCATTCGCATGCATCAATGGGAGCCCTATGGTTGTTAGAGTATCTTCATCCAGAATATGCTATGTTCTTGGTGGCCTGCTATTTGACTATACCCTTTCCGTCTTAGAGGAGCACATTCTCGATCTAACTGCAGAAGTATGTGTTCCCAATCTCCACTTTGGAAAATATCAGAGAATTCCACTCATGTACTTGTTGCGCTTGCTTGAAAAGCTTCTACTTCAGGCCTAAGATGTGAACTGTACTGCCTACAGCTAGATGAATGATGGACGTATTTTGCTCCAAGTGATCTGAATTTTGCACCCAAGTAGCTGTATTCGCTGCACATTACGAAAAGATCCGTGCTCAAAGCAAACTCACTTGTTTTGACTTTTAACTGGTTTTTGTCATTCGAGTTTTCGAACAGGCTGGCTATTTGGGTGGAGTGCTGCTACTTGTAGCGGCGTTCGTTGCAGTTTTCTGGAGGTTTTCAGACTGCTGAAAGACTGAGCTCAGAGCTCGTGAGGGGTAAGATTGCTTGCGGAGCTTGGTTAAGAGTGGCAAGATCTAAGCAGGGTGGAAATAGAGGTGCTGCAGATTCACCATAGCCCTCCTTTTCTCAACTGCAGACCAGCTTGACTTGAAGCACGTAAGATGAGGGGTATTTGCTGAGAACTTTGACTAGGCATAGATGTTTTCTCATTTGAAGCTTTATTGGCGGTCGAATCTCATCATCATGAAGAAGGTTCCAGTTTCATACCCATGTTGATTAAGTTCAAACACATGGTCCAAGATTCAATGTTAAGACAGAAGTTCCAATCCAAACTTGGAAATTCCAGCATTAGTGACTCCCATTCCTTCAGTAGTTTAATTCCGAGGCGAGCTGAGGCATAATTCCAAGGCTAACCGTGAGAAGGGTCTTGCTTAACATGTCTTCTCGTCGGAGCACGACTGCGACAGATTGCCCCATTCGCTTTTAGATTATACCATCGTCGCGGAGGTCTATCAAATCAATCATTTCGAGAACTTGTGAGACTAAGGGCGGGCATGACAACTATTCTATTCCAGAAATTATTTCTCATACACGCCCTTACACTCAGTCTCACCAGAAATTTCGACGCAAACCATTCCTGCCTTGCGTAAGTAGAGATCATATTGGGCGGAATTCACAGTCGTCCCGATTTCATTTACTTTCTCTGTTAATCGCATCCTTTAGATCAGCATTAATTCCTTTAGTTATATCATTCTTCATGGGCCAAAATCTCGTTTAGGTTTAAAACATACGATGCTAATTCTCTGATTGGTCTGACTACCGTGATTTCGTTTTCGTAATATGTCGGAAAGGTAAATGCAGGTGAATCGTGTTCGTGCAATAATCTTTGATAATGTTTTTGCTAAAAAGGGTTATTATTGTTGGACCACGCTTTCTGAAATTTCCCTCACCACCCTTCCATTGACGAGTAGCAATCATAGACCCCACCTACATTTATATTCAATTAATTTTGCGTGTGAGTAATGTTCACAACTTGTAATGCCATCAATCAGAAGATTGCTAGGAAGAAGTTTCCCCCAACTATCACATAGTTATGGTTGGAGGAAAAAAAAAAAAAGCACCTAAGCTATGCATATGACTATTCGATATCGATTTAGTCAGTTGAATTGTGACGGAAGTGATATTAATGATTTAATTTTTTTTATTGCAATCAAGCAAGATCGTTAATCCATTTAACGTTTGCTAACATCGATAAAACTTTTACGTCACATTTAGGAATTTAGGTGATTTAGTCTGCATGTTGTTTTACTGGATGATGCCTAACACAGCACATTGTAGTATTATTGAACCATGGGAATAAAAATACAGGATTTTGGAGAATTTACTTTAATGTTTTATTCTTCTTATTCTTTTGGTTGCCACATTTGACAATCTGCATAAGTTGATAGGACCAAAAAGTTTGAAATTCTGACAAGTTTTCCAATGCGCCGACGCTGGAAGTAGCCGGAGATTATCTCTTCGGCCATTACCGAAAAGAACCGGGCTTGCCGACCGGGGAGAAGACAACGACGGGGGCGCGAGCCTCGAGGTAGCAAAGCTCGGAGGCCTTCTTAAAGAGGCCCTTGCGCCTCAGCCTCTTCGAGTACGTCACGATTCCCTCGGCTGAAGAGATATCTCCGACTACTTCCACGGCGGTGGCGACGTGGTGCCGCCGATGGGTCTGACTGGATTGAGATGGAGTGCGGTTCTTGCGCGACGGAGGAGGACGGACGCGGAGTCCCTGATCGCGAAGTATGACAACGTTCGTGATTTTGTTCGCAAAAAAAAGAGAGAGAGGAAGATCTGGAGAAGAATTCCTCTGTGATGATCGGTCTCGGTGGCAATTCTGGAGCATCATTCTCATGGTTAACAAGATGTTGGAATTCGGAGTAACATCTCTTAAGTGCTCTTCAGTGAGATGCATCCGAATATCAACTTCCTAACGTCAATTATCTGATGCCACTCTCCTAGCGGCTGAAGTTTTCAAAGGCGCAGTGGTCTCATTACCAGTTTGCGTTACTGAGCCGTTGTTACCAGAGGCATTGTCAGGCCCTTGTTGATTTCTGGTTCTCGCAACCTTAATCTCCTCGAATCAACATGTCCGATTGGGCGTGCCAAAAAGATGCTTCGCCGGGAATGGCTCTACGTGACGAAATACCTTTCATCGAAGGTTGGTCTTCGATTTTTATTTGAGTTGGGATTGTGGCAATTTGGATAGAAAGTTGAATACATAACGAAGAATTAGAACAAGTAAAAGTGTGGGTGAAATGTCCTTTCAACGGTATGGATGAATTGACGAGTGAACTGACAAAGAATATGTAGAGCCTTTCGTTGATTTTGGACAACAAAGTATATGACAAGAAATTTAAAGGTACAGAAGGAATCGCGACTAACTATTTAAATTGCGAGAAAGTAAAAATAAAGATAAAGATTAATTCGCAAGAACATTAAGTTTTGTGATCGATTGGAAAACTTTTATAGAGAGTACAGTGAATCTATTCATAACCTCTAATTAACGGTCACAAGTGGTTTTAGAACAAATAACTTCTTAGTCTTATTTGCGGTTATGAGAAGTTACTACAACACTTATCCACAAGAAGTTACGAAATCCTAGAATGACAGCACCAAACATAACCGCCTAGCAATTACGTTTTTGTGTCAACTGCCCATTGTCGATAACTTGGTTGGCGAGTTGTCCATGCCGTCAGCTGTCTTGTTCATCGATGACTTCTGTTGTTCACAAAGCTCCGTGATTATCGACTAAGTCTACCACTTGTCGAGTATTCTATAACTAAGAATCGATCATTTTTGGGGGTGCCAACATGTCTAATTCGGACAAAATGAAATCACCCTAGCTATCTTAGAATCCCAGACTTTATATGGATTGCAAGCTTCGGCCTCACCCCGCTCCATGAGATAGATCCTCATCCTAACAAAATGATTTTCCCAACACTACTTGGACAAAGACCAAGCAGTAAAAAGGAAGCAAAAAAAGTCTGTTTCCCTCGTATTCACGCCAGCTCTCCCTCTCTCTCTCTCTCGCCACGAAATGAAACGAAGCATAGGAAAGAGACACAACAGAGATTGGGTTCGTCCTGGTTACTACACATCACCTCAAAAGTAGCACTCAACGATAGCAACTTCTTCTCCTTTTCCCTCTCTCCTCATTTTAGGGATCATGATGCAAATGGTCCAATATGCAATGCGATCTCTTAACTTTTAATTTAATCAATATATATGATCCCTAAACTTTAGCTAATATGCAATGCGGTTCATGAACTTTCAATTTGTTTAATGTGGTTCCTAAACTTTTGGAATATGTTCAACTTAGTCCCTAAACTATAAGTTGAATATACTCCAAAAGTTCGTGAACCACATTGAACAAATTCAAAGCTCATGAACCACATTTCATATTGAGCTAAAGTTCATGGATTACATTGGTCAAATTAAACGTTCGGGGATGGCATTGCATATTGGACTATTTGTTTCATTTTTCCCTTATTTTACTCAACCTTCCTTCCTCCTTTTGACCAAACCCCGCCTTAAGCTTCTTCATTCGGATATGGTTCTTCTATATAACTTAACTGTCCTTGTTCATACCTACTCCGCGATTTGTCTAACCCACATATCAAGAGGTCAATTACAGATGAGTGGCATGATGCATGCTTAGCTTAATTATATTAGATCATTTCCAAGTCCCTTTCGTTTCACCACTCACTGACCTTGCTTTTAAGAATGGAGTTTGGGCATCATTCGCATACCGGCATATGTCCGGCTGTTAGAGGGAGAATCCTTGCGGGTTTTGTGCTGAAAGTTTTCCAAGAGCCGATGAACTATCTAACACTACGAGGGTGAATGTTCGTAAGAGTTGTCTTACTAATTCTTTATTTATTAACATGACAGAAATGAGGATCCCATTTTGCATTAGCTAGTTGAAAACGAATCTCTAAACTTTCGCCCATTATATAATGGAGTCCATGGAATTTTAATTTGCTCAACATGATCCTTGAACTATTGGTAAATATTTAACATAGTCATTTTGTTTGTTCAAACGACAAATTATACTTTATTTGATGACATAAATTACTGAATGTTGAGTTGGATTTTTAAAATTGATGAGTGAGCATGTGCATCTTTTTATCCATCTCATTTAGAAAAAGAAAAAAAAATTAGGGCATTTCCATGTCCATCGTTATTTGATGACGTGGACCATAATATGATGGTTTTACATGAATACCTTATGTGGATAATCTCTGTGTAGCTTTTTTGGGGTCAACTACTTAAACTTAACATATTAAAAGCTATATCAACAAATTCCATTGATAATGGAAAGATGACATTGAACATCTTTATATAATTTATGGACTATATTGAATATTTACCAATAATTCAGGGATCACCTTGAACAAATTACAAGCCCAAGGAAGATATCGCATAGTGGACCAAAATTCAGGACTATTTGTATCATTTACCCTCAATATTATTTTGTACATTATCGGTTGTCCCTGATTTGGTCCGGTTGGGTTTGTCATTCAAATGGAACCTTCTCCCAAAAAATCGAAGAAAAGACGACATCTTTGGCTTTATTAGTGACTAAAACGCGCACTTCCTAACAATATTTTCTCCAAGTTTAGCGTTAAATACTACCATGAATGTGAACGTGAAGTTTCTTGGTCAAATATGTGATATCCTATTTCATATTCTATGGCAATACTATACTATCATTTAGTCTTTATTATACTTCTTACCTAACAAATAATGTATGAATATGACAGAGACCACAGGAGATAAAGAGTAATTGTTCGGTCAAGTCATAACTCTTGGTGCATGCATAGGCTTTTCAGAAACATCAACGGATTTCAATCATTTCAAGAGCAAGTTTCATTAAATCTTGCTTTTTGTTAGCTTCTCCTCTTTATCTTTTGCTTTCTTTCGTGCCGAGATGTGATTTCAAATCAGCAATATAAATTCAGCACAGCCCGGCCACTGTCATAGTAACTCCCTCCCTCTCTCTCAGGCACACACAAAACGAGTCAGGCAATTACTTTCTATCGAGCGAATTCTCGCCTTAGAATTTCCTTAATGTCTTGGAAAGCAAACAAGAGGGTGAGTTTCAGTCCGGACATCGACGACAAGCCCGCGATCCTTCTCGTACACGGTGGAAGCACCAAAGATGGAAGAAGCAGAAAGAGGGTTGCCCCCACATGGTCGTTCAGGCTTGCCAAGGAATCGCAATTCTCGCCGTCGGAGTTTTTCCGGCACCTCGGAGATAAGGCAAGGAAAGTTCTGAGATGCGTGACGAGCAGCAGGTCCTCACGTAAGGCGTCGTCATCGGCGCCACATTTCGTGAGGTCACAGTCCTTGGCGGACCAGTCGGAATCCCACAGAGCTGAAGCTATTGACGATTGCATCAAGTTCTTGAATTCCTCGTGCTCGCTGCGGAGATCACATTCTGTTGCAAGCGGTTGTTAATGCCGCCCCCCACCCACTTTATTTCAGTGGCTATCTGCTTTTTGTCGAGGCATATTACCGTGCAAACGACGTAAGGGAAGCGCGAGAATTTGGGTTTGGGTGATCATCAAGAATCGTTGTTCAGGTTAGAAAGATACTGGTATATTTGCTTTAGGTGCAATCCAATTGTGGTCGAATTGTGAAAATCATGTGTTTGTTCAGCACGCAGGAACTTGTTAAGGAAATCAAATGGAAATTGTGCAGCACGCACGGTGCGAGTGCCCTTTTTCCGTGTGAATTTTATTGTACAATGGCAGCCACTGTCCCTTTTGTAAAACCAATTCTTGGACACAATTTTCCTCTTGATTCCGACCGGCGGGTCCAACAAAAGCCCTCTAATGGAAATGATACACGCGTGCAAGAAAATTCAATCCAAGTATGTCGAATTCAAGTAATAAACCACCTCCGAGTCATGAGTTGGCCGAGGCAAACTCGATACATCAGGTCTCTCTTCCAAAGTTTGTCTACTTCATGCATATGAATCTCGCAGCATAGTGACATGCCCACCTCCAATAGAAGTCAAAACAAGAGCAAGAGATCCTGATTCTTTCTCGATTGGCCCATTCGGCCATTAGGATCGTTCTTTTTCCGGGACATGTATTCAAAGAAAAGTATCGTGAGGACCACATGCAATTCTAAAGCGTGACCAAGTGTCCCTCTTGGCAACAGCTTTCTCTCAATCTTTTTGACTGCGCTTAAATGCGTCCGCAGAAGCTCTTGGCCACTCCTAACCTGTCTCAGAGAAAATAAAAAGAGGGACAGAGTCTTTGCGTGTTCTATACATCAAACCTTGGAGAGATTGCTAGTGTTCCTTATGAGAAAAGGGGGCTTAAATGCACAAAGCACTCATGTCCATCATTCAATAACTTCTAGGTCTGCGTGAAATTAAAGTAACATTCAGTGGCAAGAATCAGGAATCCAAGGATAGCTTTTCGAGTTCCTGTACTCCATGGCAAGAGGCTTTCTTCAACTCGAGAGCTCTCTTGTAAGGAGGGGCAATTGGGGGTTGCACAGGATCGAGGCTCTTGTAAGTTCCGTCGGGTGCTTTAGGGAGCGGGTATGATCGGTCGGAGTCATAGCCACTGAGGTCACCGCAGGCTAGAAATGGAATGTACGCCTTGTTTGGTCCCTCCAACCATCCACTACTGCAATCTGTCACGCACCACAATGAAATATTTCCCGCATTGCCACAAATGACTGAACATCATTCAAGAAAATCACGCACTTGATGGAAAGACCCTAATGTTGGAAACTTTGACTTTGATAAAACGTTTTAACCACAAATCACTAAACATCATTCCAGAAAATCAGGCGCTCGACAAAAAGCCCCAAATATTGGTAACTTCAACTTTGATAAAATTTTATAACCTCCTTTTCTTTTATATTCCAGAGCAAGTTGCATTGATAAGGATCCAATAATAGGAAGAGCAACAGCTGAGCAGAACATGCTCTTTTCTGCAGATTTCCATTATGCCCCGATTACGACATGGAGTTTGCAGCTGAAAGGTCTTAATCACATATTCAAGCTGCCCCTATTGATGCAGTAAAAATTACGAAACAATATAGTTTGCGAAAAAGTCATCTACCATCAGTAGGCAATCAATCGAAGAAGAGTATGAAGGAAAAAAAGCACTGGAACGTCATAGTTACCTAGGTCATCGACTCCAGATGGACTCCCAATCTTTTCTAAAAGGTGATGCAAGTCCTTCGGATTAAATCCTTTGGGGGGAGAATAGTTCTCACAAACGGCAAATGCCTCTGTAGATTTAAAAAAATTGGCATGAGTTTTTATCATTGTCTAGGAACTAATGAAGAGAAAATCAATAACATTTATGTCAAACAAGATCAAAGTAATGCATACATCACAGTCCCACTATATACCATTTCTCTCATTGATAGATTTACTTAGGCGAGGCTTATACATCAAAGTCCTGCTATAAACCATTCCTCTCCTTGATAGAATTACTTAGGCCTCCCTCCCTCTCTCTCCTCCCTCTCTCTCTTGCACGCGCTTCCACATAAGTAGAGATCTTCTGATCTCAAAGAAAATCTCTAATCTGGTAAACCCCATGCAGCCTTGAGAAAATCCAAGGATAACCTGCTTGTGGATGCTGCCAGGATTAGTAATAGAATGCTCCCGAGAAAATAAATCAGACCCACACAGGCAAAATAAAATTGGACAATTCTTCACTTCCTTACACGAGGGTCTACTCCAACAAGAACTTGAAGATGCCTGTCCAGAGCCACGGCTAGGTTCATTGGATATTTTTCAAGAGTTCATTTCCACATAAACTACCTAGATTCTAGAACAACAAACATGGTCATGTACCAAGAGGTCTGCTTTAACGCCTGCTCTGTTTTCATCCCTACATTGGTAAATTCTCCAAACACTCATTGATTATGATGTCATCAAGTGTTCTTATATGGAATGGCAAAAATTGCTTAGCGAATAAAAAGCAAGTAGAAAGAGAAGACAAGAAAATTGTGTATAAGCTTCTAGAGAGTGCTAATAAAATGGCATGATTCTAAGTGTAAAAAAACTTTTGGGATAGTTACAATAACATGAGGCTTGTTTAACAATGATAAAGATTTTCAACCCAGGGTTTAAACACAATTCAGAGTTCTACAATATAAGGGGTATAGCTGTTAGCCAAATGACTGATTTGACATGTACTTAACTCACCTACTAGATGTATAGTCACATCCCATACTTTGCACGTTATGAACAATACAGAAAACAGATGATAGCTAAGAAAAGTGAATCAGTAGCTGACCGTCACTGGAAATTTAGAGAAGACAGAACTCATACCTATGCTGGAATTGCGACTGCTTTTTGGCTTTGCAAATGTCACAATGGGGAAGAATAACTTCAGCTGCAACAAGCAAACAAACAAGGTATGGAATGATGATGTAATAGTTCAAAAACCACACATCAACGCAATGGTAAATGATATCAACACAAGATAATTTTAATGACATGCTTGTGAAAAATGAATAAGACATTGCACATTGGCAACATCACAATTGGCAAAGAAGAAAATCAAGGATTGGCCAACTCCCCATGACAATTCTTGAAGCGAAAACTAAAAAATTTCTAAAATTATTAGCCATCAGTATTACCCGAAAAAATATAGAACCATTCCGGATACTTGATACAAAGCACAGAACAATTCTAATGTCACGTAAATTCTATATGACTACCAGCTACTGTAAGTGCAACTCTCATAAGAGCAAATAGATAACTTACCTGGCAATAAAGAAGACTCGTGTCTTTCCCACGAAATATTTTTGCGATAAACTTTCCACCTTCTTTTAGTACATGAGTAACAACAGTTAGTCCCTGCAGGATGCACCAGGTGAGTATAGAGGATGAGAGGTCTTCCTACCAGTGTTATCCATGGCTGAAAACAAAGTTATACTTGCAACAGTTAACATCTAAGAAGCTTAAACTGGATTGATTTTATTGACATAGGAAAACTACTATTGGTTTCAGTGGCTACTGGAACTAAAAGGTACTATTGAGCAGGACTCCCTCGTTTTTCCAGGCTAGCTTTCTCTATGACTTCATTTTCAGTACTCTGTTTTCCCCGGTTCTCACTTTCTATTTACAGGTAATATGGAAACAAGGAAAACAGCTAAGTGGCCAAGCTAAACCCGATAGTTGAGATACCTAATTACTTATGTAAAATTTAAACCAAGGGACGAGTTAGCTCAAGTAAATAATAGCGCAATACTGGGACAAGTACCCGAAGACAACCCTATGCAACTGAGCGAAATCAGTCACAGAAGATAAAAAGAGCTTGTATAGGAGGATTTCTGCCACTCACTTCTGTTTGAAACTTTTATCTCACAATTGAACCTGCTATTTGGCATCAAAAGGTTATAAGTCCAAAAGTAGAAGCCAAAAACCTTGTCTTCACTTACAGAGACTATAGTTTCAAAAGTTTCAACATCCCAACACAGGATTTCACTAAAAAGTAAAGCCACACTGAAAGTGTAAAAGCTGCAGTTGACGCCAAAAAGCTAAAGTCTAAAGCACCCCAATGGAGCCCTTATTACTCCAGCTGACGGAAAGGATCATAAAATATGAAAGATTACAAGTCATATGTTATAGTTTACCCTGGGAGTAAATACAAAACTTACAGCTAAAATTAGTTGAGACTGAACAAACTCATCCATGTCATGAAGACCAGTGACTGCAAGTTCCAGAAGTTGAAATAGCCTCAGTGAACATTTCACCAAAAAGAGCAGACATAAAGGCATGAACAAGTAGGTGGCACACACTAGTACACTCACCATCAGGAGCGCCATCGCAGACCACCAAGTCAGCTTTGCAACCGTCAAAATGTCTGATTACCTAGCCACAGAGAGAGAGAGAGAGAGAGAGAGAGAGAGAGGAAAAATAAGTAATCTTATAAATAAAAATTTATGAATCCTTCGACTGCAAAAGGCCACAAAGATCTTACATAACATCCTGGAAATTAAATAATAAAAATAGCTCTGCTTGCATAATGTAACAATATAGTGCCAGTACAATTTTCAGTCTGGATTTTGTTGAAGAGAATGCTTACATACACAGCCCTCCCCGGAAAAAAAAAAATCACATGAAAATCTGTAATACTATACCAAAACCAAGACTACTCCACCTGCAACAATGTACATCAGGCTAAAACATTCCATCCAAAAAGCAATTAGGAAATTGTAATTATTATGTAATCTTTCTTACATCGATGTGTCCGGATACACATGATAATAACATAGATATTCTGAAATGGCTTCAGTTCATATTTCATACCCTCTCAAATAAAGTTACTTCACATATTCAAACATAATCTTCTTCTACAGAAACAAGCATTTTATTATGGTATCATTTACCACATAAGCTACACTTTCTCCCTAGCATTACTTCTATAAAAATTCTCCGAAAAACAATGTAAAGCAAAAAATCACATGATTATATATCAGTAAATTAAACAAGCCATGATCTGTTATGGTCCATCTGACATTTGCACCAAATTCATGCTTTAAAAGCTGGAAAGGAAAATAGAAAGTCAATATTGTTAATACCAAGCATGAGTAAGGGTTCAGTTTCTCTTTTTTCTTTTTCCCATTGCCAATTATATCTCATTGACCTTTTAGCGTCACATATCGCAGCCAAAGAAACTTTTCTTACCACTTCAGCTGTTCGGGCATTTGTTATATCACCCTGTACTTGGATGACCCCCTCAATTGGAGCCATAGGCTGTAGATCAATTGCGACTATAAGAGGAACATCACCTTCCCTGCAAATTAGGACAAGGAACAATGGTCTAAACAGAGAGCCTGAGCAAGAACACATACATCAAGATGTAATACCAATATCTCTAAGAAGCAATACCGTCAAAATCCAATTCTCAGTATGGCTATGAAAAAAGTTTGTCCAAAATAGGCAAAAAGCACTCAGTACTCTGAAGTTCAATATGCATGTTTTCCAGAAACCCATGTTCAAAAAAGAATTGGAAGTTTCGCATGTTTGCAAGTCTGTCAAAGGCTGTTACATGGACTTCACGACCCTTATCCAGTACAGGCATATGGTTCAACAGTCAGGTCTGTCCACTTTCGGTATCTCAGATGATTTGCATTGTTTAACATGATACTCTACTCCAAGTCACCCACCAGACATGAGGGCTATAGAGTATAGAGTGAACTGAAACATCCACTGAACAAGAATTTAGACAGTATCCAGTGCTTTGAAGAGTGACATCAAGCTTTTTGGAAATTTCTCATGGTTAAATGCCATAGAAGCAGTTCAGATTAAGGATCAATACAATTTATTCTACACGGATATGACGAGATCGATACTAGGAACTAATGTTCAAACTCTTTATTGCCATTGGCTAAGGCGTCCAAACTATTTGTATGATTTGTAACCGCATAAATAAGCATGACAGGAAGTTAACTAACGCTAGTGCACACTTCCAGAATTGATTTTATCACCTAAAAAACTGCCTTGAGATATCAAAATAAATTGAACATTTATTAAGCAGACAAAATGGAACCACCAAACTCAATTTTATTGTCTCTAAACCATAACATCGTGAGGACATCATACCTGAATTACCAAGGGTAATCTATTAAAAAACTGGGGAAGAGTACAAAAAAGAAGCATAGTTGGTTCACCAAAGGCTCATTTAAATAGACACCTGAGAGTTTGTCAGGTATGAATACAACCACAGCCAAGTTCTACATTAGATTATCCACAACTTATAAAATAAATAGCCACTATGCTTTAGTCTGATTCCCCTTTTGTGATGAAGTACTATAAAGTGAACCAAAGACTCGATTCTCCAAGGATTCATATAAAAGTCGTAGAATAATTCTCTGGGCTGTACAATGTGCAAGTCAGTTACCAAGGAAAAAAAAAATATGACTTCCAAGCTCATCAAGTAAGAACCCTAAATGAAGTATCTGAAAGAATATGATAGAAGTTGACAAACAGGCGGCTTGAAGGAAGTTGCCAACTACAGCACCTATAATTTGATTTTATCATCCAAAAAATGCTTTTGAAAAACATTTCAGAGACATATGGCCTAACATCCCAGCTCACAAAAATTATTGATGTTCATTTTCAAGAAAGGCTTTGAATCTTTAGAAAGCCTAAACTTTCCTTTGTAGGATTTGAAAATTGCTCAAATTTGATGCCTATCTTAATATAGATATGATTAATTGTGTACACATTGCATCATTTCCATGCTGAGTATAGTGTGATGCGTGGACATTACGACAAAGCTGTGACTCAGGGTTATCAACTCTTTAAATTGTTCGCACATGATCTATTAAACAGGAAAGTTCAGCCATTCGAACTTTGGAAGAAGCATTTGATATACAAAGAATAAGTCAACTAATTCCTGCACAAATATGGTAGATTGAAGATGCACTCATAGTCTGAAGATTGTTTTAATCAATTGAAGAGAAAGCTAAACCTTAGCATCACCATAGTAGCAATTTTTACAAAGAGAGAAATCATAGTAGCACATACCATCAACATTTACATGATCGATGAATTTTATACCTAGCATCGGGTGAAAGCTTCGCGGGAAGATACAATTTACGACTTAAAACCTGGACATGTAAAGCAGGCAGCATAAGCTAACTTTAAGCTATTTTAACCAGCAAAATTCCACACATGGCAAGAAGCCCAAAGGAGAAGCTGTAGAGGAAAAGATGTTCATGACATAATTATACAAAATAAGGTAGGAATTTGCACATAGATTGTTCAGTTCCAGCATACATGAGACTTGAGTCAGACAGGCAAGGCAAACATTTTCCCAATGATCTCACCCGATTGTGGTTTTCGGAAGAATATACTATAGGATGAAGGAAACACTTTAAAAGAAACACAACCATGTCCAATGTTTCCCTATGCCCGCAATGCATCCCAATAATAATTAGCTATGCACAATTCAAACGTAATTATCTAATGCCACAAAAGGAAAAAAACAAAAACAAAAGGCAGAAACAGCTTCTGAAAAGAGGGATCGCAGTCTAAAATTACTTAATGCAGGATCTGAGATTCCTTGTGCTTCCATATACACTAAAATCTACGTAGTGTTGATATCACAGATACAGTTTTCACGTTCAGGTGCTATCTAATCATCCAACTGATCGCTATCCAAAAAAGTACATTTAGTGATAGGAAGAGAGAGACCTCGTAAATAAGTGTTCTTTCTTTTTGTTGTGGTATGCTCATTCAGAATAATCATATGCAGAAAATAAACCAAGTGACATTTGCTTACATCTAAATACTTGATGAATGACTGGATTGTTCTCCTATTAACTGTCAAATATTATAACTGCTTTCAGTCGAAGAACATTTCCACTCTTCAGTAAACTGAGGTTCTTGGCATGTCTTGGGATTTACATAAATAAGTCCTCTTCAACTTAAAATTTTCAGTGTGAACGAATATCAGAGAATCAACTCAATTACAGAATTGTCTTTCCAAAACCAATCTTATGAGGATATTGTGCTGTTGAAACTTGAAGGTTTGACCATTGATTAAATAAAGAATCGTTCTCAGTTTCACCAGAGGTTGCCAGGTCATCAATGTTCATACCTATTAATGCAACAATTTCAGGACGATTCATCACATACAAAAAGTTGAAATGACCAATTTTTCTTCGGTAGAGCAGTTGATACAAGTCATAAATTACTTGCTTTAACATTTGTAGTAGAATTTAAAGTCCTTGTAGGAACATAGCCGGAATAATCTTCAGCTTTTCACTAGGCATCAGTAATCAACATCTGCCTGGCAGAACATTATACCTGACTCCAACTACCAGGGGCAGCACATAAATCTACCACACGTTTCACTCCTGCAAAAGCAAAAATAAAAGCACAAGAAAGGTCTCAGTGTATCAGATATGATGATTATGTTTCCTCCACTGCATATGCTTTTAAGCAAATAAATTACTATTGACATGTATCTCAAAATATGTATACCTAATAACAGATACATCTCTTTTGGATCGTGATCCTTACGGCATGCATCTACTACAGAAATATATGAATAAGTAGCTGTGATGATTTTGACGCTTCATAAACCTTCAGCTTCAAGCATGGCATGAACAATAGAAACCTCATGCTTTGCCAAAGAGCAGCACCAACCCACATTTGACAATCAAACATTCACTTTACTTTCTAACATTGAGGCCCATGTGTTTTCAATTCCCTATGTCTTCAATGGTTCCTTGAGTTGAATCTTAAGTTTCCATGTGTTTTAAATTTCCTTTGTCTTCAATGTTGCCTAGTCACTACTGTAAATAGGTGGTGCATTCTCAATTGTGAGATTTTCGTTTGAGTTTGGTATTATATGAAATTTCCTCCCAATGTGAGTGACTCCTTCAACTCAGTGCTTTCTTCAATTCTTTGGTGGTGAAAATGATAGGTCTTCATTCTTGGCTGGCGAAAGACTCTTTATGCCTTGGTGATGAATTTCATCTATACTAAAGTTACTTTCCATCAAACACTCTTAGCATCTTCTTAATCTCACCAAGCATCATATAGAGAAGGTATATTCATTTTAAAGAGGAAGTATCCACTGTGGGACAATGGGAATTGCACTGTGGTGTCTATTCAGCTTACACATCTTGAATTACTTGAATACTTCTAGCTCAATGTTGGACAAAGTAGCAAGTATGTTTTCTCAATCACTTGAATCTTCAAAGTTCTGCACTAATACAAAGTAATTGAATATTGGCAAAACAAGAAAAGAAAAACCTACTATTGATTCTGTATTGAAAAAGGAAAGAACTCGTTGTCTTTACCCAGAAAGTCTTGGATAGAGAACTTCTTTATCAACAGGTTATGTTTGGCTTTCAATATAAAATGGGGCAATAAAAAATTCATTATATTGGAGTATACATTAAAAATCATTTTATTATGTATATTAGATGTTTACGGACAAATTTATTGTTCTAATAACATTTTGCGAGCCCCCTATTGATCTTAGTTGAACAAGCGATCTTGACTACCTTGATCTCTTGTATCCACTCCCCATCCTCACAATATATGTGCGCCCGCGCGCGCGCGCGAGAGAGAGATAGAGAGAGCCCACTACCTTCAAATATATTGAACTCCTCATCTATTTGAAGAAGTTTAAAAGCACTTCGAGCACGCCAACCTTCTTCTTTTGCTTTCCGATAGTAGATATCCTACAAAGGAATTAACTGAGAGTTTGATATGGGTGGAATAGGACAATCCCATCAAACAGATGTCCTGCAAAATGTTAAGTTACCCTTTTGTCCCTTGAAGCTTTGCCCATGTCTTATTATGCTCCTGTAAGAGGACTCCAAAATCCACTATATTCAGAGAATGAAAACAACATCAATAAATTGGACAAAGAAGCAATAGCAACTGTAGAAACAATATTTCAAGAAAGCAGCCTCATGTGGAATAAACTTCAGGGTTTTCACATGTTCAACAACATATCTCTCAATTTTACTGCCAATTACTCATAATGACATTCCAAAATCGCTTGTCAAATTGAAGAGGCACAAGATTCAAACAACATCAAACCTCGCCTAAAAAATGGAATACAGCCTAAGGATATTGGCCAATAAAAGTTGGTTTAGCAGCTGTTGCTCCTGTTCAAAGTAATTCATGAAAGGTGGATCAACTTTGACTTGGAACATACCAAAATAGCTTGTATACATTGATCACCAACATGAGTACAATAGAATAACATCACCCTGAATATCAAAGATTATGTCTACAGCAACAGCCTCAGCAAAACCACATTTTCGAAATGCACGATGTCGACGGGCACACCCCATTATGCTATGAACTTTTGAGAGGAAATTCCAATTATCAAAACTAATTAAATGATGCTGCAACTCAATTCTTGTAACAGTTAAAGACATGAAGTGCGCCCGTCTGGAATTTGAGCAAGTCATCCCTTTTCCTTCAACACCTAACAAATGCAGGTTATCACTAAAAGGAGCATCCATAACCATCTATTCCGAGATTAAAGTGAGTTATAGTGGCACCGGCATCTCCACAGAACAAAGTCTAACCATGTAGAGTCGTCTTTCTTAGCCAAGGTCGGGCTGGAATCTTTTCATAACAAAATAAACATATGCTCTATAGTTATTTATTCAATTGAAGGACTTCTACATGCCTTGAAAGAGCATTATCTTCAACAAGGACGAGGCCAATATTGGTTTGTTACATCAAACAGCTGGAGGGCATTTCCAGGTTATACAGCAATTGGCGCCAAACAAAGCATCACAAACGCGGAAACTATCACGAACAACACGCAAGCTAAGGTAACTTGGCAAAAGAAGCTAATGAAAGCGCAACTTCGGAGTAAGAAAGTAAATACAAAAACAAAATCGAGAGAGAGAGAGAGAGAGAGAGAGAGAGAGAGAGAGAGAGAGAGAGAGAAATTACAGTGGCCAAGAAGCAATACCTCGATCGACCGACAGAAGGCGTTGAAGGCGAGAGAGAGAGAGGGGGCGCTATCGACGGAAGACTTGGCCGGGCAACGGCGGAGACGAGTGGATGATTTGCTGCTTCTGGACCGTTGGCGGTGGAACTATTTTAGGAACGGCGAGAATTGAGGCAATGTATGTTCCGATTCCCGGCGAGCGAGCCCGTTTGCCCACGTAAAAAGAAAATGGATATTCGGAAAATCGCACTCATAAATTATTCTTATTTAATTTTAAAATATTATTAATATAAAATCTTTTATGAAAAATTATCATCGACGACAAAAAAAATTTATACTTCATTTTTATTTTTTTTATTTTTTAAAAAATAATTTTTATTATTAAAAATATTATTTACATTTTAAAAATAAAAAATATTATTTATTTTTTACTCCGGTGGTCAAACATGGTGACTCGACAATAGATTGTCGCAATGAGTAGCGGCGATGGGCAATGATTGTTGGTGGGTGATTGTAGTCGAGGGTCGAGATGGGCGGTAAAGGTTGGTGGTAGACGGTAGTTGGTGACGGGTGGCGGTGATCACAAGCGGTGATGGGAGGCCATTGGCAGAGGTCTGTGATGCGTGGCTATGGGCGATGGTTGGCGGTGGTTGTGGACAGCGATGGATGGCAGGTGGTGGGGGCGGTTGGCAGTGGGGGGCGATGGGAGGTGACGGTTGGGGGTAGTGGTGGGCGGTGAATAGAGGTGGAGAGCGACGAAAAGAAGGGTGAGAACGTAATAAAGAGAAGGTGAGACAAAAAGTACTTCTTGAATAGAGAAATGATTTTTTTTAACTTCTCAAATTGAAGAAAAAAATAATTTTAAAAGTGAAAATTCACTTCAAAAGTGAAAATTTATTTCAAGAGTAAAATTTTTCACCAAATGGATGTCTATTTCAGAAGATATATTACTAAACGGATTTCTACTCTAAATTTTTGGAGTGGAAATTTACTTCTAAAAATGTTACCATGCACACTCCAAAATTTTTTCAAAGGGCTTTGGAATAGGCTTTTCAAAATGCTGAACCAAACGCCCCTTATCCCCATAGCCAAACTCTTGCTAGCCATCGCAACAAAAAAACTAATATGGTGTCGGACTAAATTTCAAAAGCCCATGCGAATAGAATTTTGTCTTTTAGCTGGTTATACAAACCCCTGAAAGTTCTTTAGGCCTTATTATGTTTTGATTTAAGTTTTTTTTGTACTCGAACTCTTTGAGTTAAATTATGGAAATTGCTTTTTTCGATAAAAGAAAGATCGTATATGAAGTTGACATAACTTTTTTCTAAATGCGCCATGTCTGACACTATTGAGATGAAGAGTAAATTATTTGTTAAAAGCAATATATAAACTTTTTTTTTGGGTCAGAAATATATAAACTTACCTCTTGTATAATGAGAATCAGTTTTTTTTTTTGGGTCAGAAATATATAAACTTACCTCTTGTATAATGAGAATCAGTGTACCAAACTTTTCTTTTCTAATTTATTTTTTGATGAATTGTTCACGTGACTCGCAGGAGAGCAATTTTTGCACAGTATATGAAACTGCCATATGTCCGTCGCATCAGCACGGTGCTTGCGAAATTGGTCCGACTCCAATCAAAGTGACGATAGATGAGAGAAAGGAAAATTTTATGGAAAATTTTTCTAAAAACTCTTACACTTACTATATTTTTGTTAATTCAGTTCTAAACATTTTAATTATATCAATTTTTTTTTTGATCGAAAAAGGCAAATCATAACCAGACGTTAAAGGTTCGAACTACAGCGGCCCAAAGATAGGGCATCCAAGCACAAAAGATCCCAAAGAGGCTGAGGAGGGTTAGAGACCCAAAAAGCAGGAACCTTATTTCGGCAATGGGCTTTTGCAAGCCAATCTGTTACCATGTTTGTGGATCGGCGGCAATAAACCACAATCACATCTTCCATACGGGCCAGCATCTGTTGGGCTTCAGTAATAAGATCTTCCGAATCCCACCCGAGTACTGCTTCCCCATTGACTTCTTCCACCAAAGTACAGCAATCACTTTCTATTATCACTTTCCCCGTTTCAGTAGATCTTCCCGTTTGCTTTCCCTGTTCCAGAAACTTCAGGGCTTCCTTCAGTGCCCACGCTTCCGCTCGGTATGGCGAACAGGGACGGATTTTTTCCACGAAACCATTCAAGAGAAGACCTTTGGTGTCGCGTAGAACACCGGCAACGGCACCATCACCCGGGACTCCACCGACGGATGCATCAATGTTCAACTTCAGGTCAGATCTCATCGGGGGTGTCCATTTTTGTGGAATCTCTGCGCTAGTTTTAGAGAGACTTCGATCTTTGCCGTTTACACTTCTATAGCTTCGCACTAAGGCCTCTGCTTCGTATATCAAGGTGTCTGTACATGGAACTTTTCCTCTAAAAACTGCGTTGTTTCGTGCCTTCCAGATGCACCATAGAAGTGCTGCTGTACCTTCGAATATGGGAGACGTCGAGGGGTTCCGGATCTGTTCATGTAGCCAAGCTTCTATCCTTGTACTGTTTGAAGGGTCCAAATCTGTTCAGTCCAGGGGCAGGTAAGGAGCAAGTGTTCCGTGGTTTCTACATGGGAGTCGCACAGCTCACAGAAAGGGTGCGGTATTATTTTTCTCCTGAATAAATTTTCTCTGGTAGGTAGGGCATTTTGACACAGTTGCCAAGTAAAGATACGAACTTTTGGGGGAATTTGAGCTTTCCATATTCTGTTCCACAGTTTACTAGTAGGTTGCGTAGAATTTGAGGCTTGTATAGTGTATAGCGGCTGGTTTTTCTCTCTGCTTATATTGTATGCACTCTTGACTGTGAATGCTCCAGAGGCTCTACCAGTCCAAATCAGTTTATCTTCCTTCCTCAGAGAGTTGATAGGGGTAGATAGAATTTCCTCTGAAATCTGCTCGTCAAAATAAATCCTGATGATGCGTTCATCCCACTTTGCCTCTTCCTTAGATATTAGCTCTGAAACCTTCCGCGGTTCATTCTTATTCGCAGGACCACCGAGAATACCTCTCTTAAGCCAACAATCTTCTCTAACATTTACACTTTCTCCATTTCCAATTGACCACCTGATTGACTCTGCTATGACTTCCCTCCCGTGTAGAATGCTCTGCCATCCCCAAGAAGGTCTAGATCCCCTAGTTGCTTGTAAGAAATTCCCTCTTGGGAAATACATTCCCTTCAAGATCCTGCTCCATAGAGAACTAGGATTCTGAGAGAGCCTCCAAGCTTGCTTTCCTAGTCATAAATATTTTCACATTCTATCATCAGAGTCTATTCAGCTAATTTTAATAGGAAATCGCTAGCATGGACGTTGATGCTAAAGTAGAGAATTTTTTTGAATTTTATTTATTTTTATCTTCTTTTTCCTCTTTTTTTTTTTTGTTGCTGGGAGGGTCTCCGTCCTACTCTCCCTTGCCTAGATTTGGGCAAGGCTATCACTGTTGGGTGGTCAATGTGCCAGGTCTCATATAGGCTCGACTCTGTCTGAAACCAAACAGTACTAAGCTTGGCCCGATCCGGGCTGACCCGATACCTGAATGATATAAGATATTCGAGTTGGGTCGGGTCGATTTTTTTTTTTTAAGAATCAAACTCCAAGGTATTATATTTTATTTATATTATGTAAAAGTAATAAGAAAATATAAAATTTATTTGATGAAGAGCGACTATGGTACTTTCTTGTTGTCTCCCATACTTGATTAAAAGAGGCAAATAAGAAAGCGGAAGAGGAGTTGGGAGAAAGCAGCATAATTGAAGATAAGAGAAGCTATACAGACACGGGTTCTTGACTTTAGGGACCCCATTACGACAAAACCGCGACGGAGCGGCTGTCATTAACCAAAGAACTTGGGGTCGTAGCCGTTGTTGGTGGTGGCGAGGATGTAGTAGGAGAGGATGTGACCAATGGAACCCCACATGAGGATGTCGACGATGTTGAACCCGATGGGGTCGTTGGACTTGAGGAGGCTCATGTACTCCTAGTCCCTCACGTCGCCGGCCTCGAAGTTGGTCTTCCTGTCCAGCTCCGGCAGCCCCTTCTTTGCCACATTCTCCCTCTGGAAGTTGAAGAACTTGAACTGATCCAAGATCAACGATAGCCCCATGCTCAGGCTTATCACCACCGGCGTGATCAGCTTTGCCCTTATTACCCTCGATTGCCTTGGTGATGGGTGTGGTCCCAGATCTGGGCTCCCTTGCCCGAGCCTGGTGAGGGTCGCCGACCCTCGCTTGGGCCGTTGAGCCTTGCTCGAGCCGTTGACTCCTTGCCTTGGCCCAGCGAGGGTTGGCCACCCTTGCGTAGGGCCAACGGGTGATGGCCCCTTCGGCGATTGGCAGCGACGGTGCCTTAGCCTTTGCTTCTTCTTTTTTTCAGTTATGTTTTTTAAAACAAAATGTTATTTTTTTATACAAAATCGGTACTATATTGAATAGTACCAAAGTCTAGCTCAAAAATTTAGGGAATTTTCAGGCTGGGCCGGGTTGGGCTGACGTGAGCCTTTTTGACAGCCTTCGCCAGGCTAGGTTATGTCTGGGCAATTACTTGGGAAATTTTTTTTTTGCATCACTTAATTTATCTATTAAAATGCCTATGGAATTCCCATTTTAATGCAATGACTTGGTTCACGGATGAGTGATTTGTAAAGTCAAATCGATCCTGAAGAAGACCGGCATGAGAGGTGTTTTGATCCTTCTTGTACATTATACATGATAGGTTGGTTGACAAATTAGATAAGAATTAATTTATTTAACAAAGTTGAAAGATTGAGAACTTAATTCTTGCACGTAATGTATACATGACAAGAGGGAAGTGTGAATATTCGTCGTCAGATCAAGAAATCATCAAATTGCGTGTACGAGGCAATTCCTCATTTATATCTTCACCGTTGAGAAATGCCCGAATAAGGCCGGATTGGATCGAATGCAGATGAGTCAATCACAGGGTGAGCGACCCAAGCGTCACACCGGGTCGAGCAAGCGAGCATTGCACGGTCCCGATCTCGAGTATCGGACAACAATATTCGCCGGAGGAGCATCCAAGATAGAAAACCACTCCAAAAAAATTTTCATCTAAGTGCCAAAAAATCAAAGGGGTCACGAGGCCGGAACAACAACAGCAAATCTAGAGCTCTCCCACACCTCAACCCCCTCTACCGCCTCCCTACTCACAAACAACCTATTCCCACCACCTTCTATCCGCCGGATCTCTCCTCTCTCGCTCTCCTCCGCCTCTGCCCTATTCACGTAATTCCTCCTATACGTTCCGTCCACCTCATCCTCCTCCCTTCCGCCTTCTCTGTCGCACGCCGCCGCCGCGCTCGACCACACCTCAAGATCCCCGTCCCTTCCCACGAACACCTGCCCCTGGTAGCAGCGCAGGACGCTTGTCCCGCCGTTGCTCGCCGTGTTCCTCATGGCCGGGTTCTTGTCCCTTAGGTACACCCACGGGTCGTCCCCCAGTTTGCGCAGATCCGCCGTCCCGAGGTCCCCCGACTTGGAGCACACCTTGAACAGCCTGCACGACTCGGCGTCGGCATCCACGTCGGCGAAAGAGTCCCCGAACCGGCTGCTCCGCCCCGACCCGGGCTCGCTTGTCTCCCAAACCACGTTCCCGGACCTCGGGTCCCACAGCCTGATGTAGCCCGAGTACCCGAACGCACCGCACATGACGGCGCTCCCGGCGAGGAGGCCCATCTCCGGTAACCAGGCGAGCTTCCCCGCGGCCATGTGCTTCGTCGAGCTGCCCGGCTGCCGGCCGAGCGCGGACGCGATCTGGAGCGTGGATTTGTCGACCTCTAGGACGCAGTTCTCCTTGTGCGGGCACTCGAAGGCGGCGTAGACCGAGCCCGGCGAGTCGGCGACGGCCGTGACCCAGGCCTTGTAGATGCGCGGGTCCTTCGGGTCGTTCCAGTGGGCGGCGCCGACGTGGAGGCCGCTGGAGAAATCGTAGAAGTGGAGGCCCGCGGCCGATTCCGACCCCGCGGCGGCTATATCCGTCCAGACGCGGCGGATCGAGGTGACGTCGTCAAAGTGGGTGCGGATGGTGGCGGAGTGGGAGAGGTTCCAGTCGTAGCTGGAGATCTGGCCGCCGTGGGCGATCCAGACGGAGCCGTCGGGGTGGGCGAAGAGGGCGGAGGGGAACCCGTCGGAGGCGGGGCGGATGGTGGCGACGACGGACGCGTCGATCCCGGCGATGGGAGGCGGGGACATGGCGGAGCGGAGGCGGGAGTCGACGCCGTAGTAGAGGGCCTCGTCGGCGAGGTCCTGCTTGGAGAAGCGGAGGGCGGTGGAGGGGAGGCGGTTGGTGCGGAGGAGGGAGAGGATGACGGAGAAGACGTCCGGATCGCGGTCGATGAAGATGGGGTTGGGGTCGGGGTGTTGGGCGGCTCGGCTTGAGAGGGCGAAGAGGAGGGAGTCGGGTCCGGTGGACCGGAGGGTGGAGGCGGTGGTCTCGAAGATCTTGCCGCCAACGTTGAGCTTGACACGGTCGGGATTGGGGGGCGGCAGTGCGGCGGCGTTGGAATCTCCGTTCTCCATGGCAGGACGATTATGAATTTTTCCGCCACCGCGATCGCGATGAGCAATTGCAGCTGAGCTTCCAAGAAGGAAATTGTTGAGGAAGGATGATTGGCGCTAGTTGAAATGACCTTTGTGTCCCCTTTAACTTCTGGGATATATGCATCTCGCCCCCGATCTTTTATATGGCTTTCTGCAATTCCTTTAACAAGCTAAGGTAAAATAAACGCTCAGTTTGTTTTGCAAAAAAATTTCAGCCAGAGAATATTTTCTTCAATTAGAGTGTTTGGACCACTTAGATAAATGCGTCAATTGAATTTTTTTTGATAGTTAATAGAAAACTTATTCTTAAATTCAAAAAAATAATTTTCGAGCCCGCCAAACCTTAATGCCGCAAAGAAAGACCTGGCACTTGGGCACAAGGATCTTGAGTCGTCGGCGGCTAGCATTAGGTCCATAAAGGCTAGCCAAGGATCCATCGAGGTCGGGCTCATTTCCGAGGTTGCTTGGCCCTAGTCCACAAAGGATGGGTCTAGGTTTCTTGGGGTTGGCCTCGAGAAGCTAGGGCATGTGAATGGGCCCGCAAAGGCCAAGCTCGAGACCTCGGTGCCCATGCCTAGGTTCTCGGCAGCCATGCTTGGGCTTATGAAATTAAACATTGATGATTTGTGCTTTCATTTGAGCTTTTCATATTTTAATAAGAAATGGAAGATGGGGTTGAAAATTTATTCACATGCTTAGTCCTTTCAAACTCGCGTGATATCTTTTTAGGGAAAAGTGTTAAGCATAAAAGCTTGGATCCATTGGTGGTGAGATTAAATTTATAGGCGACATTAATTACTTTCTTCATGGAAAGAGTTTTGAATGGCAAGAAGTTTCATATATTTCCTTTATATATTTAGCCCTTTTTAATAATTAGATGTGATCTAACATATATTTGATGTTTGATCATGCTTTTAACAAAGTAACATTTCCCATATTTTGATCAATTTTTTTCCTTTTTTTTTAATCAAGATTAGCTAATAATTAGATTGAATTACAATTTTCAACTTTGAAATATAGTTTCGTTCTCACTATTCGGGAACAAAGACAATTATATATATTTTTTCTGAATAAAAGTACGAGTCCATAAATTAAAATAGGCAACATTCTCTAGGCAAAATGATAATAAGATATGGCAAATTGATATATTGATGAGTGCAACGGAGAGTTTGTACCGTGAAATTGAGGAGAGAATGATAGAAATAAAGACAATTTTGTGGATTAGACTAATAAAAGAAATAATAACTTGAAGAGAGAGAGAGAGAGAGAGAGAGAGATTTGGTAAGTTAACCGGAAAAAATGCGTGTATTAGCCAAAATGAGGCGAACATAGAGCCACCTTATATATGTTCTATTAATGTTGCATGTGAGCACATTAAGACTGCTCTTGAGATCAAATCATTTATAGACCAATTTTCATCCTGAGAGTTGAAGTTGGTCTTAAGGATCCCAAACTCAAAGGGAAGGGTGTTTAGGGCTTGGTGTACTAGCACATTTTCAGCGATTACAGAACCTAAGACATTTATTTTAGTGTGCAAATCCAGCATTCTTAGGATGTAATCTCTAACACCTCCTACACCCGTATACTTCATATTAAACAGCTGCTGAATAAGTGTTCCAACCTGAGCATTAGATGATACTCGGTACCTGGCTTGCAGGGCTTCCATCATTTGTTTTGCGGTGCAGTCAGTTGGGAGGCCACTCAGCAGATGTTCCTGTATGGATCTCCTCATTGACAGTAGGCAGATCCTATTGCTCTTTTCACAGGCAGCCAAATGCGCCTTCTCAGACCCTTCACTGGTCTCCTCGGGAACAACAGGTTTATCTTCAGTAAGAGCAATATGAACATCGGCTAATTCCATGGCAAACAGAAAATTCTGCCTCCATTTCTTGAAATTCGAACCATTCAGAACCTCTATAACGGAGTTGCCACTCACAGAAAAGGCGACTGAAAAATAAGCAATATTTACCATTAGCATTATGTAAGCACAGTGTAACTTTAAATCCTTAAAAGTACACACTTCAGAGAGTCACACACATCATCATTTAATCACCTTTGGGCAGAATATATGACATGCAATTACAAACTCCCTACATGACAACGATCATGAGAATGTTTCAAATCTTTCGTGAAACACCACCTTTGGGTGTATGAATCACTAGAATCAGTCACTTCTCAGTCATATGTTGTTCATGTATCCCTCCAAGGTCTGACACACAATCACCTCCTTTGGGAGTATGACCATGTATCAAAACAGGAGACATCCCACCACAATGTAAGACTGATATTTCTCCAATTCAACTGAGTGTGCCACTTTGACGGTCACAACCCAATCAAATTTTTGAAATTCTCTCACACTAGGGATATTAACTTTATGGCTTACATTTACCATACGGTGTGATTTTAAACTTGATGACATGGGCAATTGTCATTAAAATCATAGTCAATGCCAATAGTATTGCTGTCTGTATGTGTGGGTCCCATACGTGTCATTGCTCAATTAATGCTCTACACAATCTTTATGTGGTATTCCATAAATGAGCCAACCTTATTTTTTTTTCTCAGAAAACCGTATGGAAAAATTTCACAAAATGAAAATGTCGAAAATACCCCTGAATTACATACTGGAGTAAGGGTTTTTCGCATTTTCCAAGACCTTAGAGGGCTAAAAAAATTAATTTGAGCATACCACAGTGTAGAGAATTTCCATACGAGCACAACGGTGAAAAAATCACCCTAATTGGACCAATAGTTGTTGACACCTGATTTTTAATCATTTTTTCTATTGCTAAAGTAATAAAAATCCATAAAAATTCATAAAATTGAAAAATCAACTTTGGGGACCTTAGCCAAGCCTAGGGAACCAATTTTGACCAAAAAATGATTTTTCATATTTTCAGTATTTTTACGTATTTTGTATTTATTTATTTTCGAAAATTAATAGAAAATCCATAAAAATTCATAAAATTGAAAAATCAACTTTGGGAACCTTAGCCAAGCCTAGGGAACGAATTTTGACCAAAAAATAATTTTTCATATTATATATATTTTAATTTTTAAAAAAAAAAAATACAAAAATATTTGAAAATTTTGGAAAAATAACATTTGAGGCCAAAAAATACACAAAGATAGTTAATATTTTTATTTTAAATCTATTTTCATATTGGCCATCGCAAATTCAGAAAAATCCAATTCGAGTCACGTGTTCCTTCACGAGTATAATCTCGAATCGGGCCTAAAAAAAATTTAATTTGAGTCAACTTATTTTTAACTTTCACTTTTTATGAGTTGTGACATTGTCTTCTAATATTTTAAATTTTCATCTTGGCCCAATTATACCCAGAATGACTTAATTTTGCAAAAGGGCTTTAATTAAATTATGCATTATTTTCAGCGACAAGAAATGAGCTTAAATTTGACATGTGGTAAATTTTGGTGTGTCAAAAATTGTGAGGAGATTTGGACTTAAAGAAATATATTTTTTTCAGGGACTGAATTTTAAATACTTAAAATTCAAGGACTAGAGTGCAAATACCTAACTCTTGAAGGATTATTTTACAAATAATAAAAAGAAGAGTTAGTGGATAAATTAGAATAGAGAAGGGAAGATGAAGAAGAGGAGATGAAGAAGAGAAGTTGGAGAAGAATGGATGGAGAAAATAAGATAAGAATAGAGAAGGGAAGATGGAGATGAAGAAGAGTTAGTAGAGAAATTAGAATGGAAGATAAGAATAGAGAAGGGAAGATGGAGATTAAGAAGAGTTAGTGGAGAAATTAGAATGGGAGATAAATATGGAGAAGGGAAGATGAAGATGAAGAAGAGTTAGTGGAGAGATTAGAATGTGAGATAGAGATGGAGAATGGAAGATGAAAATGAAGAAGAGTTAGTGGAGAAATTAGAATGGGAGATAGAGTTAGTGGAAAAATTAGAATGGGAGATAGATGAGTAGGTTATAAAAGGAGGAAGAAGTGAGCTTGAGAAAGGATTCTTGGGAGAGAAAATTTGAAGTGTTTGGGAGGATTCTTGAGAGAGAAAATTTGAAGTGTTTGGGAGGATTTTTTTTGGAGAGAAAATTTTGGATGTTTGAGAGAGTTTTGGGAGATTGAAGAAAAATTTGAGAGAAAGAAAATACCAAAAGAGAGAAAATTTTGAAGATGATGGGAGTTCAAAGCTAGGGATTATCATCACAAATTCCTTCATCGATCAATATAAATCAAGAGTTCATCCTCGTCAACGAGCAAGCAAATTCGAGCTAAGTGTTTTTATTTATTCATTTGTTTATGGTTTTACTTGCAAATTAGCACAAATTGTATACACTTTCTCCATCTCCTCTTTTTTTTTTTCCATATTTTATGTCAGGAGAAGGATATCTCTACGTCAACAGCAAAAATCTCGTAGATATGCAAAAATCGGCCCAGACAAGCTCCTAAGCTGTCCACCGATTTCTCAACTGATCTGTGACTAAAAGTCCCTCTTAATTCAAAAGAAACTCTCTATATTGGGAACATAGAGAGCGAAAATCAATTATAGAAATCCCTCCCAAAAAAATGGGAGATAAGTACTATTTCCACTCTTCTGGTTTTAGGTGCAGATTAGCACATATTTTGTATACTGACATTTCACTCTATTTTATGTCAGGAAGCCGCAGCTTTATATCAATGGTCAACCCTATGGAAGCACAAAATCGGCTTGGAGGAGTCCTCAAGCGCGCACAAATTTCAAATTGTTGAATCAATTCGTTGTATTTTATTTTAAAGAATTCATACCCCAGAATGGAGAGGACAAAGTCCATCCGCAATTTAAATACCTGCACCATAAATCCCAAAGGGAAGAGCCAAGCCAATGCTTAGCCTCCCATTGGAGGTTTTTACTTACAGTAGTTAAATACCTGCAACTTAAATACCTGTACCTTAAATCCCAAAGGGAAGAGCCAAGCCAATGCTTAGCCTCCCATTGGAGGTTTTTACTTACAGTAGTTAAATACCTGCAACTTAAATACCTATACCTTAAATCCCAAAGGGAAGAGCCAAGCCAATGCTTAGCCTCCCATTGGAGGTTTTTACTTACAGTAGTTAAATACTTGCAACTTAAATACATGTACCTTAAATCCCAAAGGGAAGAGCCAAGCCAATGCTTAGCCTCCCATTGGAGGTTTTTACTTACAGTAGTTAAATACCTGCAACTTAAATACATGTACCTTAAATCCCAAAGGGAAGAGCCAAGCCAATGCTTAGCCTCCCATTGGAGGTTTTTACTTACAGTAGTTTAAATACTTGCAACTTAAATACCTGTACCTTAAATCCCAAAGGGAAGAGCCAAGCCAATGCTAGGCCTCCCATTGGAGGTGTTTATTCACTGACATGTACTTCCTATAATTTAATTTTTGAATCATCAGACCCAAAAGATAAGTAGGTTGTAATACTGCACAGAAGTCGTTAACACACTCCTTCTTTCGGCTTCAGGGAATCTTTAACACTTAAAAAAATATAACAAATAAAAATATATACCATCCATGCATCCTATTTAAAAAGTGAAAACACAAAAGAGAATACCCTACTATAGCCTTAGGAATAAACCAAGCCTGAGTTGCCGAATTAGGATATCCATGAAATTAAGGTACCGAAAGGGCATTAGTTTTAATTAACTAGTGTAACCAAGTCCCCGAGCTCCTAATCTCTGGTTCGCAGGAATAAATTAGTTCTCCCGCTAATTTATTTAGGTTTCTAATCGACCTACCAAGAACGATTAGTGGCGACTCCAAATTTTAAAATCATTTAAACAAAAACCAAAGTTGCGATTCGGTAGGGCTTGGGAGGGTCCGCGTTAGGTTAGTCAAATCTAATTAACCTAATAATCCGTTAACCCCTTTTAAAATTTAAAATTTTTTTAGAGGGTCGCGACAGACTGGCGACTCCACTGGGGAGAGAGATTTTTAAATTTTCGAAAAAAGATACCAATTGGAATACTTAAATTTTTTCGAAATTTTAAGAGTCTTAGTGGACTTAGGCCAATGAAAATTTCATGCATATCTCGCTTCTGGCGATATTGTTTGGGACTCATTCTATAGGTGTTATATGTTTTTGCAGGATGGGAGTTATAAGGGGCGGAGTGTTTGGCTAACCCCTTTGTTTTGCAGGCTCGGTGTTGGGTTTATTTGTTTAATTTCGCACATTTTTAGAAGCGCTGTTTTGATATCAATTGTTGTGCATGTCTTGCATACTCTGAGGATCAGGACACCTGCACACACAAGCGTCTAAACCCAAGTCGCGAAATTCTTCCTAGAAAACCATAGATAGGGATCGAATATGCAAAGCTCTTGCGTCGATTGCGCTCGGGTTGACCATATTTTATTCCGCTCATTATCTGAATTGACAATTCTTCCCATTGTGATTTGATTGCGCGGAGGGTAAGTTTGTCAATTCAGATAGTGGGAGCCTTTTTAGGTCCATACCTTGTCTCTCCTTCTTTTATTTTCTAAAGTCCACTCCTCACTTGAGTCATGCGCATGACTATGTGATTTGCATTTCTCCAAGGTAAAAGTAAGTTCTCTAATTTTATCTTGTATTTATTTTCGGTCGGTCCATACTAGGTGTTAGTCAGTTGTTGAGCTTGATATTACGACCATTCTTTTTAAGAGAAAATAAAAAATTAAATTTGTCCCTCATTTCTTTAAAAAAAAAATTTTGAAAAAATGATGTAAAAAAATCCCTTCATGGGAATTTTATTAACCAATAAGGGATTTTTGTCATATTTTTATTGCTTCAATAAAAATGAAATTTTCCTGAAAAAATTTTCCTCTGAAAATTTCAATAAAAAGAAAAATTCCTTAAAAAAACTCTAGTAGACATCAAGTGATTTTATCACATTTTTCAAATTATAAAAACTTGCAAGAAAATTCTTCTCGAGAAATTCGCTCATGTTTTTCTAAGAAAATTTTCTCTAAATAAAATTAGACTAATTGACCAATAAGAGATTTTTGTCATGTTTTTTTTCTTTCCAATAAAAATGAAATTTTCCCGACAAATTTTCCTCTGAAAATTTATTTCGATAAAAAGAAAAATTCCTTTAAAAAAAACATCAAGTGATTTTATCACATTCTTTCAAATTATAAAAACTTGCAACAAAAATTCTTTTCGAGAAATTCGCTCATGTTTTTCTAAGAAAAGTTTCTCTAAATAAAATTAGACTAATGTCTCGGGGGAATTTTGTTAACCAATAAAGGATTTCTGTCATGTCTTTCCTGCTTCAATAAAAATAAAATTTTCCTGACAAATTTACCTCTGAAAATTTATTTTGATAAAAAGGAAATTCCTTCAAAAATTTTAGTAAACGTCAAGAAACTTTGTCACATTCCTTTAAAAAAATAAAAAAAAGAATAATAAATCTGAAAAAAATGCTGTATCAGAAATTAACCCATTTCTTCCTAAGGAAATTTTTTTTTTCTTTTGATTTCTCTATAAAATAGAAAAAATCAAATTGGACTAATATAGGAGTCATGGACCGACATTTCTTGTGTCTCATACTAATTATATCCTTTTCTTTTGCAGAGAGATCCTAGATACCCCAGACGGGTGTAAAAATTAAGTTCAATAATATATTAAGAATCATCTTCAGAAATACCAAAAGACGAAAAACACCGAGGCTTCAACCGTTAATTCTGGGGGGCAAACGAACATTGTCCATCTTTGACAGACAAAGTTGTGTCAATCCGTAAACTTGTATGGGCAGTGTATTCTGATATGACGGTGGATTTATACTGATTAAACATGGGGGCATATTTAATGTATTGCAGAGGATCTCGCGTCTTTTGAAAAACAATATGGATTATATAATCAGAACCCATGAAACAAATACCTTTACCTGATCAAATCAACCAGAGACCGGTCTTAAAATTTCCTCTTATCCGAAACATGCGGAGGGCTTTAGAGAACCGAGGTTCTATTAATGAACGTGGCCCACAGGAATTTCTCCCGACGCTACAGGCGACCGACACGAGCAAGTGGACGCCGAAAGAAATAAAATATGGATAAAAGTGGGCACACAACAGGTGGCCGGATTTATTACCAGCGCACTGATCGAGTTGTCATAGTGTTATTGTTTGTGATCTCAAGATGGATAGTGGGGGCCACCGCCGAACCCTTCATCAATGTTCTCGATATCATCGTCTGGAGCAATTAAACAAGAACATCAAGAAAAACATTAAGCCTCGACATCTTCGGTACCTCAAATCGTTCTGTTATGCTATGCGGAAGAAACGATAGCAGGAAAATTAAACAAAAAAAAAACACGTGAAGCTTTTCTTTCATTCCATTCATCAAAGAGCATTACAACAGCTCACTGGGGAGGAAAAGTAAAGCCAAACTGAGCCCTGATAACCATTACGAAGGAGCTCAACTGACTCTCCAAACAGTTGATGCTCCGGGTGCACCGGGCGTTCTCAGGATCAAGCTCCGCGAGCCTAAAGAAGAGGCGATCGCGTTTCTCCTTAGCCTGGGCCATACTGGCCTCGTAATGCTCGACAGCAAACTTCAAGTCCGAAATCGCCGCCCTCTCGAAAGCAATATCTGCCGTAATGTCATCAAGTCTCTCCTGCAGCCAACCGCATTTGCACCTCATCATAATATTGCTCGGCTCCTGTTCGGCGTAAGTTCGGACCAAGGCCAGACGGTCCACCAACTTTCCCCTCTCACGAACTAGCCACGAAAGCTGATCATTGGCAAACTTGAAGGCTTTCTTGTGATTATCAGCCATAAATGTGACTATTTCCAGACGCTCGTGCCGGTCTCGGTAACGAGCTTTCACGACGGCAGTCACAATGACCGTCTCATAAGCGCGGTTATAGGCAGCCAGAAAATTAATGAAGAGGGTCGGGAAGTTCCGATACTCCCTCCCCAGTTGGGTACCCTCAACAGAAGCAGCGTCTAGGGTCCTGAATAAACCGAGGATTTCAGCCTCAACGGTAGAGTTTTGGGCTATATGAGCGTAACCTCTACCAAGAAGATTGTAGAGTCTCTCCCACCCAGCCAGGATTTCGGCGGAGAAGGTATGGTTAGGAGAATTGGCCATTTTTGAAAGCAGATCACGAAAGAAAGGAGGAGAGAGGCGAGGCAGATGATCGGAATGCGAAGGTGATAATCTGCTTCAATTTAAATAATGATTTCACAGGGGCAGTCCTTATTGGTCGAGTTTTTTCTATCTACCATTCTCTGTCGGCAACACCCCCGCTGGCTCGAATTCCAGTCAAGCGGCAACCTCAAGCTGAGCAGACCCGACGTCTCTGCAGAAAAGTTAGACGGGCTGCCACCACTTTGAAAAAGAAAGAATAAAAAACGAGCTGAGTGGGAGACAAAGAAATTTTCGGCAGAAAAGGAAATACGACTCGTCTTTATTGGAGGACCCGCCAGTAAATCGACGGTGGAGATCTTGATAAGGGCCCTCTACCACGAAAAGAAAAAAGGAAGACGAACTGAGCGAGAAACAAGGATTTCCCCTTTGATCAAAAGCTGAATATCAGATTTTCTCCCTCGAAAAATCTAATAGCACTGCCCGTGAAGAGGGAAGTCGTTGCTATTGCCAGAGAGAGAACTTGTCCTCATTTGATAGTGAGAGTTCATTCGCAAGAACTCGCAGGAGAAAGATAGAGAGGAAGGAGTTCTCGTGGGACAGGAATTCAAAACCTTCACCATCAAAGCATCGGCTTTCAAAGCCTGTTACGAGAAACCATCGACGATCCCGTGATCCCTCAAGTCCAAGAAGACATCCTGAGGCGGTCTCGAGTCGGCAGTCCTAGATCCAGAAATATGTCGAGCTTTAGGGAAACGGGCGCATGTTCAACCCTGGTCGAAGCTAATGAAGTTCCTTACCCTGAGGGTCTACTGGTCATGGCCATTGACGGTAATCCAGTCTCTCTGTCAATCCTTGTTACCGTATTGAGAAAATGCCGGTATAAGGTTGTAGCTCAAGCAAAGGCGACAGAGGCCTTAGAGATATTAAGAAGGAGTGGTGACCAGTTTGATATCGTCCTCACCGCCATGGTAGGGATTGACATGGATGTTTTCACTCTCTTGGAAGTCATCAATTCTAAATTAAACATGCCAGTCCTCGTAATATCGGCAAGCGATGATCAGCAAGCCATAATGAAGGCTGTCTTAAATGGGGCCCAAGACGTCGTAACGAAACCAGTTAGGGTTCAGATGCTTCAAAACATATGGCAGCACATGGTAAGGAAGCAATTGCACGACCATGAGAACAAGCATCAAGCCTTCAATTTTGTTCCAAGCAACTGGAGAAAGAAGATGAGTTGGTCTCCCGAGCTGCATCGTATGTTTGTTAATGCAGTTCAACAGGTAGGAATCGATTCGGCACGGCCGCAACGTATACTGGAAATTATGAATGTAGAGGGACTCACTAAAGCAAATGTTTCGAGTCATCTTCAGAAGTACAGAAAAAGGGTGAGAGAACACAATGCAGCTCAGAATCAAGAAAACCAAGGCGGGACTGATCCAAGCCTGAATGTCGAGTCTCCTCGCCACCATAAGTTCCGCGGGTTAGCATGGGGCGAGCCACTTCCCATCATCAACCAAGCCAGTAGCCGTGCCATCAATCCTCCAGGCATTAATCAAAGTATCCCCCAGAATCACCCTAATGTTCTTCAAGAGTATAGACCGCAGGGGCAGTGTATTCAGACTCCTTGGTCTGAGCACCAACCCGTGGCTAGAATTCATCCCATGATCAGCGTGCCTGCGCAGCCAGAGAATCAGACAAGAAATTATCCTGAGCACTTCCACTTCTTTAATCCTCGAATGGAAGGAGTTTTTGGCAGCAGGACAGTTGGTGATCCCCACACTTTCTCGAGTAATGATGAAGGCTCCAGCACGAGAAGTCAAATTGCTCATGGCGAGGACAGAATGAGAAATCTACCGCCAGCATTTGCCAACAACAATGCCCAATTCGAGCATCAATTGCTGGAAGGTTCAAGAGATTACCCAGATGATGAGCTTACTGCCCTGGTCAACCAGTTTAGGGTTGACAGACGTCCCAAGCCGCGATCAGGAGCCAGTGAGTAGGGACTCTCAAACATCGATCATCCACACCCGAACCAACACGAGACTAGCTGATTATCGAAGAGCCACAGGAGAGGCAGAACTGACCTTGAATAAGTGCACATTTTATTTCATGCTTAATTCCCCTGCGTATGATATTTTCCAGCTTTCTAGGTGTCTCGATTTAATTCAAGGACAATGGGGCAATTTAATTTTTTTTTTATCCCGTCGAATGCGTGAATCCCTTTTTATGCTAGATTTAGGGCGGATCAATTTGTGGCAACGTCGCTGACTGCCATAATGAGAAATGTTGAATGGCCTCACGTAGGGAAATTTCAAGTGAAAAGCCCAGGCGAGCTCGAAGATGGGTAACTGTGTGTCGTTCCAATTTACCCTCAATCGTTGCAAAATGCTAAATTGGATTTGTTCCATTCTCACCCAGGGGATTGCAAAGTGCCTTAAGAGTGTCGCAAAATGAAATGACCCAATGGAATGCGATAGGACTCATTCGCCTTCAAGGTAACCTTCAAATTAAAGGAGCCCTCCGGTCCACGGACCCAATGGCATGGAAAATGATGATGGTCCAAGGCAACCCGAAAGAAAACAAGGCCCAACTAAGCAAAGCACAAATGTGGCAAGCTCAAAGTGAAGGGCAACTCGGGACATACAATTCAATCCAATCCAAATGAAGGAACTTCCTCAATTCAAATTCAACGGAAGTATACACAAGGGTAAAACAGTATCGTTCCAATTTTTCTAGAATATGAAGAACATATACTGCCGCATTCTCTTTCATTTTTGCAGGGGAAATCTCTACTGGCCAAATTTTCCTGTCTACCATTCCCTATCAGTATCACCTCCGCTACTCGTCTCCAATCTCGAGCCAAGCAAATCCGACGTCTCTACGGAAAAGTTGGACGAGACGCCACTACTTTGAAAAAGAAAGGATAAAAAATAAGTTGAGTGGGAGACAAAGACATTTTCGGCAGAAAAGAGATACGACTCGTCTTTATTGAAGAACTCGCCAGCAAATTGACGGTGGAGACAGCAACAAGGGGCCCCCTTCCACGGAAAGATGGAAGGAGACGAGCTGGGCGAGAGATACGATGAAAAGAAAATCGAGAAAGCCAGAACACTCGAGAGAGGCAATACAGTTGCTAAACCCACGTCTAATTTTAAAGGAGGCATCTTCTTGATAATTCTCATTCGTGCTCGAAAGAGAGACTCTTAAAGCATACGCAGTCTCCCAGAAAAATCCAGAGAGTGAAAATACAAGAAGAGATATCAAACTTTGAGAAATCGTTAACCAAATCGAAGATGTCTCAACCCAACACACTTGAAAGTTATCGTTACTTGCTGAATATGGGAGAGGAAGAGTTCGAAGCCATGTTTGGGATCGAGCCTATGGAGCCTGACTCTTCCGCCGACGACGTCCAAAATCTCAGTAAAGATAAGGACAATAACGGTAAGGGTCAAAAGAAGCGTTATCGTCGCCATACTAAGGAGCAGGTACAAAGGCTTGAGGATTTCTTCAGAACATGCCCTATGCCAGACGGCAAACAGAAAATGGAACTGAGTCAAGAGTTAGGACTTGAACCTTTGCAAATCAAGTTCTGGTTTCAAAATAGGCGAACCCGAATGAAGGCTCGTCATGAGCACAACGAAGCCGAGTTTCTAAGAGTTGAAAATGAAAACCTCCGAGCGGAAAACAAGATGTATAAAGAGACTTTTGACTCCGCCACCTGCCCCAACTGCAATAGCCTCCTCCTCACCCTCGATGAAATGCATGATCTGAGGATCGAAAATGCACGTTTAAGAGGTGAGTTAGACCAGTTTATAACAGGATCGAGTTCTGTTGGAGGAGGGTACAAAAGGACCAATGATACTGGATCAGCATCAATACCTCCCGAGGAAGAAGGGACAGATCACCACCAAGCGGACATTGACGATGATCTTTTCGCCATAATCAACCAGTTTGATATCGGTAAAGCATCGGGACTGTGATGCACTTGTTCAGCCAGTGACCACGAGACCTTCAATATGGCCGATGCATACCTAATTTGGGATGAAGCCAGCTGATCATGGGAGAGCCTGCAGAGGAAGCGGAACTAATCCTGAATGAGTGAATGTGTTTTATTTCCTTGCGTGATGTGTTTTTCTGCTTTTGTGAATGTGTAAAAGCAAGGAGTAATAATCCGACTTCCCCCTATTAAATGCTCGAATCCGCCACCTCACCAACCTCGCGACGAATTGATGGCGAGTGAAAATCTGCATAAACCTGAAGGGTAACTCCGTATCGTTTCAATTTACCCTCAGTTGCTCCAAGTTTTAAAATTAAGCCCATTCTATTCTCAGGAAATTGCAAATCGACCCGAGAACGCAATCATATCCGAATACAGGTTGGATAAAATTTGGGGGCAAATCAACTCATGGGCATTACCACGGGATAGACAGCTTCGGACAAAGGAAAGTACAAGCGAAAGACGCGAACAATCTCAGAAATGGGTAATTCTGTATCGTTCTAATGTGCACATAATCATCTCAAGTCTTGAATTGTCTTATTCCATTCTTAACAGGGATTGCAAATTACCTCGAGAAATACCGTAACATGGCCCAAGGTGATACAACAGGGCTGCGTTATCCCCAAGGATTAACCCTTGAAAAGAAAGCCCCATGGACACCTACGGTCCAATGGACCGAATGGTATGGGGGATGACAGTAGGTCCGAAATATTCCGAGTTCGATCCCCAAGGGTGGGGAATGTTGTATGTATTATAAATAAATGAAACAACTTTTTGTGCATTTCTTTTTTTTACAAACAGGAATACTCGACGAGTAATATCAAAGTCAGTATTTTACCATAGTCTTCCCATAATGGTGAGGCGCCCAACAAAAGTCGAGGAAAATTCAATCCAACAAAATTGGTAAAAGACTCGTGCAAGACATTCAAGATGAAGGGTAAATCAGTATCGTTTTCAATTTATCCCTTTTAATACTGGCTGATATGTCTCTTTTTCTTTTTACAGGAAATATTTACACTAACATTTAACATGTTGAAGGAGACAAATCCAAAAGAAAATTATGATCATCTGACAAGATCTATTCTGGTGAAAAATGGGGCAAATTGATCACAAGCTCTGAAGCGAAAAAGCAAATATGTCTTCCTTATCTCGTTTGATTTCAAGAATAATTTCTCTGCTTTTTACAGGGGCATTCAACCGCTAAACCGTGGCGGTCGCTGTCATTAAACAAACCGAAATGCTCCCTCACCCATATGCTTCATCACGTAGAGACAAAGTTTGAGACGAACCACCCCTCGACATAAGGAGTAGGCTTCCCAATTTGTTCGGTCCGCCCACATACCAGGGGCAATTCAAATCCGCCCATATTTGCACATTATATAAACACACGTAATGCTAAAAAATTGTCACATCTGCATTGTGCTTACACAGTTCATGAATTATGTATGACTATTCCGTGTGTTTAACTTACCAACTCCAACTTAGAGCATAAACTGCACAGGAGACATCAAATGTGCAGAATGGGGCATGACAGGATGAGGACAGGCAAACCAAGTCCTTCTTACAGGCAAACCAAGTCCTTCTTACAGGCAAAACAAGTCCTTCTTACAGGCACAAAGTCCTTCTTACAGGCAAATCAAGTCCTTCTTACAGGCAAAACAAGTCCTTCTTACAGGCAAAACAAGTCCTTCTTACAAGCAAATCAAGTCCTTCTTACAGGCATAAAGTCCTTCTTATAGGCAAACCAAGTTCTTCTTACAGGCACCAAATCCTTCTTACAGGCATAAAGTCCTTCTTACAGGCAAACCAAGTCCTTCTTACAGGCAAACCAAATCCTTCTTATAGGCACCAAGTCCTTCTTATAGGCAAACTAAGTCCTTCTTACAGGCAAACCAAGTCCTTCTTACAGGCACAAAGTCCTTCTTACAGGCAAATCAAGTCCTTCTTACAGGCACAAAGTCCTTCTTACAGGCACAAAGTCCTTCTTACAGGCAAATCAAGTCCTTCTTACAGGCACAAAGTCCTTCTTACAGGCATAAAGTCCTTCTTACAGGCAAATCAAGTCCTTCTTACAGGCATAAAGTCCTTCTTACAGGCAAACAAAGTCCTTCTTACAGGCAAATCAAGTCCTTCTTACAGGCACAAAGTCCTTCTTACAGGCAAAGTAAGTCCTTCTTACAGGCAAACAAAGTCCTTCTTACAGGCAAATCAAGTCCTTCTTACAGGCAAAGCAAGTCCTTCTTACAGGCACAAAGTTCTTCTTACAGGCAAAGCACCAAGTCCTTTTTACTGGCACCAAGTCCTTTCTACAGGCACCAAGTCCTTCTTACAGGTATCTCCATGTGGTGACCTACCATACGGGTCAAATCTCAATCAAAATTTAATCAGTAGAATCCTTTTATTAGGAATCTACCATGGTACGACCCACCATACGGGTCAAATGGTATGACCCACCATACGGGTCAAATTTTAATTCAATTTTTAATCAGTAGAATCCTTTTATTAGGAATCTACCATGGGTTGATCCACCATAGGGGTTCAAGTTCAACCACCCTAAAGTTTTTTTATATAACGAATCCTTAGGTTCTCATTTCATTTTCAGTGGAACAATCATGTCACGACTCTTTTTATTTACTTGTATTGAGTCGATAAGAATCCAGGTGTCATCTCGTCTTTGAAATGAACCTCTACCGAGCTTCCTTTCAAAGAGGGGCAGCTGTTGACACCTGATTTTTAATCATTTTTTCTATTGCTAAAGTAATAAAAAATCCATAAAAATTCATAAAATTGAAAAATCAACTTTGGGGACCTTAGCCAAGCCTAGGGAACCAATTTTGACCAAAAAATGATTTTTCATATTTTCAGTATTTTTACGTATTTTTATTTATTTATTTTCGAAAATTAATAGAAAATCCATAAAAATTCATAAAATTGAAAAATCAACTTTGGGAACCTTAGCCAAGCCTAGGGAACGAATTTTGACCAAAAAATAATTTTTCATATTATATATATTTTAATTTTTTTTAAAAAAAAATACAAAAATATTTGAAAATTTTGGAAAAATAACATTTGAGGCCAAAAAATACACAAAGATAGTTAATATTTTTATTTTAAATCTATTTTCATATTGGCCATCGCAAATTCAGAAAAATCCAATTCGAGTCACGTGTTCCTTCACGAGTATAATCTCGAATCGGGCCTAAAAAAAATTTAATTTGAGTCAACTTATTTTTAACTTTCACTTTTTATGAGTTGTGACATTGTCTTCTAATATTTTAAATTTTCATCTTGGCCCAATTATACCCAGAATGACTTAATTTTGCAAAAGGGCTTTAATTAAATTATGCATTATTTTCAGCGACAAGAAATGAGCTTAAATTTGACATGTGGTAAATTTTGGTGTGTCAAAAATTGTGAGGAGATTTGGACTTAAAGAAATATATTTTTTTCAGGGACTGAATTTTAAATACTTAAAATTCAAGGACTAGAGTGCAAATACCTAACTCTTGAAGGATTATTTTACAAATAATAAAAAGAAGAGTTAGTGGATAAATTAGAATAGAGAAGGGAAGATGAAGAAGAGGAGATGAAGAAGAGAAGTTGGAGAAGAATGGATGGAGAAAATAAGATAAGAATAGAGAAGGGAAGATGGAGATGAAGAAGAGTTAGTAGAGAAATTAGAATGGAAGATAAGAATAGAGAAGGGAAGATGGAGATTAAGAAGAGTTAGTGGAGAAATTAGAATGGGAGATAAATATGGAGAAGGGAAGATGAAGATGAAGAAGAGTTAGTGGAGAGATTAGAATGTGAGATAGAGATGGAGAATGGAAGATGAAAATGAAGAAGAGTTAGTGGAGAAATTAGAATGGGAGATAGAGTTAGTGGAAAAATTAGAATGGGAGATAGATGAGTAGGTTATAAAAGGAGGAAGAAGTGAGCTTGAGAAAGGATTCTTGGGAGAGAAAATTTGAAGTGTTTGGGAGGATTCTTGAGAGAGAAAATTTGAAGTGTTTGGGAGGATTTTTTTTGGAGAGAAAATTTTGGATGTTTGAGAGAGTTTTGGGAGATTGAAGAAAAATTTGAGAGAAAGAAAATACCAAAAGAGAGAAAATTTTGAAGATGATGGGAGTTCAAAGCTAGGGATTATCATCACAAATTCCTTCATCGATCAATATAAATCAAGAGTTCATCCTCGTCAACGAGCAAGCAAATTCGAGCTAAGTGTTTTTATTTATTCATTTGTTTATGGTTTTACTTGCAAATTAGCACAAATTGTATACACTTTCTCCATCTCCTCTTTTTTTTTTTCCATATTTTATGTCAGGAGAAGGATATCTCTACGTCAACAGCAAAAATCTCGTAGATATGCAAAAATCGGCCCAGACAAGCTCCTAAGCTGTCCACCGATTTCTCAACTGATCTGTGACTAAAAGTCCCTCTTAATTCAAAAGAAACTCTCTATATTGGGAACATAGAGAGCGAAAATCAATTATAGAAATCCCTCCCAAAAAAATGGGAGATAAGTACTATTTCCACTCTTCTGGTTTTAGGTGCAGATTAGCACATATTTTGTATACTGACATTTCACTCTATTTTATGTCAGGAAGCCGCAGCTTTATATCAATGGTCAACCCTATGGAAGCACAAAATCGGCTTGGAGGAGTCCTCAAGCGCGCACAAATTTCAAATTGTTGAATCAATTCGTTGTATTTTATTTTAAAGAATTCATACCCCAGAATGGAGAGGACAAAGTCCATCCGCAATTTAAATACCTGCACCATAAATCCCAAAGGGAAGAGCCAAGCCAATGCTTAGCCTCCCATTGGAGGTTTTTACTTACAGTAGTTAAATACCTGCAACTTAAATACCTGTACCTTAAATCCCAAAGGGAAGAGCCAAGCCAATGCTTAGCCTCCCATTGGAGGTTTTTACTTACAGTAGTTAAATACCTGCAACTTAAATACCTATACCTTAAATCCCAAAGGGAAGAGCCAAGCCAATGCTTAGCCTCCCATTGGAGGTTTTTACTTACAGTAGTTAAATACTTGCAACTTAAATACATGTACCTTAAATCCCAAAGGGAAGAGCCAAGCCAATGCTTAGCCTCCCATTGGAGGTTTTTACTTACAGTAGTTAAATACCTGCAACTTAAATACATGTACCTTAAATCCCAAAGGGAAGAGCCAAGCCAATGCTTAGCGTCCCATTGGAGGTTTTTACTTACAGTAGTTTAAATACTTGCAACTTAAATACCTGTACCTTAAATCCCAAAGGGAAGAGCCAAGCCAATGCTAGGCCTCCCATTGGAGGTGTTTATTCACTGACATGTACTTCCTATAATTTAATTTTTGAATCATCAGACCCAAAAGATAAGTAGGTTGTAATACTGCACAGAAGTCGTTAACACACTCCTTCTTTCGGCTTCAGGGAATCTTTAACACTTAAAAAAATATAACAAATAAAAATATATACCATCCATGCATCCTATTTAAAAAGTGAAAACACAAAAGAGAATACCCTACTATAGCCTTAGGAATAAACCAAGCCTGAGTTGCCGAATTAGGATATCCATGAAATTAAGGTACCGAAAGGGCATTAGTTTTAATTAACTAGTGTAACCAAGTCCCCGAGCTCCTAATCTCTGGTTCGCAGGAATAAATTAGTTCTCCCGCTAATTTATTTAGGTTTCTAATCGACCTACCAAGAACGATTAGTGGCGACTCCAAATTTTAAAATCATTTAAACAAAAACCAAAGTTGCGATTCGGTAGGGCTTGGGAGGGTCCGCGTTAGGTTAGTCAAATCTAATTAACCTAATAATCCGTTAACCCCTTTTAAAATTTAAAATTTTTTTAGAGGGTCGCGACAATAGTCAATCGACCGGTCAACGTCTAACAGTCAACGGCTAACCCCCGGTCAACTTCTAATGGTCAGCCTCTAACAGTCGGTCAACGTCCAACGGTCAACAACTAACCGGTCAACGTCCAATGGTCAACAACAAACCGGTCAACGTCCAATGGTCAATAACTAACCAGTCAACGTCTAATAGTCAACCGCTAACAGCCGGTCAACGTCCAACGGTCAACAACTAACCGGTCAACGTCTAATGGTCAACCGCTAACAGCCGGGCCGTCGTGTTTCGTAAACCAGGCGAGCGCGATGAGACTTAATGGTATGAACGGGATGTCGCGTGCTCGATTTGGGGTTCGGGGCGTGACAACCCCGTTCGAGTGGTATCAGAGCAAGGTCAGCTCGATACGAGACCGTTCGAGGATCTGGAGTGATAAGGCTGATGACTTTGAGGTAGTTAGATAGTCAGACCCTAGACTTAAGGTCCGGAAGGGTAGAGTGCATGAATTGATTGGCGCATGTTTCTGCTTAGCTGAATTGGTTGCCTAGAGTAGCCTTAGACGATGAAGTGTTTAGACTAAACTGCAGATGCGTCAGGACCCGAGGTAAGGTTCTAAAGCATAACCCCGTGAGTAGGGTGTTCGAATGCTGATTGCTGAGTTGTGAATTTGCTGGTTGCTGGTTGTGATTGCATGCCTAGTCGGCTATCGCGCACTGCTCGACCATCATGCATTGCATGGGTTTTACATTAAAATGCAAAGTGACTTTGAAACAAAGTTGAAAAAAAAATAATAATAACAATAATAAGGATTTGATTTGAAATGCGCATGCATAATTCATCATGGTTTATTAGATTGGGTACCGTCAGCCTGGTATGGGACGGGTTTAACGGGACGCCTACAAACTGTAATGAAGCGTGGTATGGGACACGTGGAATGGGGCTTTCTTTGGAGGTGAATAGTTTAGGACAACTGTCCGCTCCAAGAAATGATGAGGGCGGGGAGTGGTCGCCCGGGCAGAGACCCGATCAAGGAGCGACTCCTGGCAGGCTTCTAATTGAGGAGGCGGACAGCGTGACCTAAGTTATGCATTGACAGAGTTGAGTCTAGGTTTGAACTGAGTCCAATTACATTAAAAGCTGCAGCGAACTTTACATGCATACTCATGTCAGTAGACGCGATAGCAGGCGAAAGCTTGGTTGTTAGTTTTAGAGTTCCAAATTCCTGAAGGGAATTTTACCTGGTTTAGGTATGAGTGAAATCTAGAAGGATGAGCAATAGGGGCAGAAGACTGAGTGCAGCTGCGTCAGGCTCGGGGGCTCCAGTACCTAGAGCACGTAGAGGCGACCCTAGAATTGAAGAAATGATGAGGGTCCTGGCTGAGGTCAGTAATCTGATGGGGAGGCAGGCTGCAGAAAGAGCTACCGCTGAAGCCCAAGCAGCTGAGGCCGCTGCCAATGGAGGTAATGGGCAAGGAAACGGAGGACGTTAAACCCATCATATTGTGGAGCAATTCCTGAAGCTTCAACCGCCTAAGTTTGATGGTAGAGGAGGACCTGAGGCAGCCACTCTATGGATCGAACAGTTGGAGAAGGCGTTTACTGTGCTGGGGTGCACGGATGAAGAAAAAGTTTCACTGGCGACCTACCAACTCCAGAGTACCGCTGATGACTGGTGGAAGGCCACTCAAGGGCGAGTCTTTCCAGAAGGAGTGAGACCAAATTGGAATGCCTTCTGCGCAGTATTCAATGGGAAGTACTTTTCTGAAGCTGCTCAGGAGAGGAAGATGGAAGAGTTCATAAGGCTGCGTCAGGGACAGATGACTGTGGACCAGTATGAAGGTGAATTCGCTAGACTGTCCAAGTTCGCCAGGAGACTGATAGAGGACCCATGGGATAAGGCAAGAAGGTTCAGGGAAGGGTTAAGGCCAGAACTGAAGAGTATGCTGATCGCCACTGAACTGAGGGACTATAACGAAATGTACGAGAGAGCTCTGGCGATTGAGCGGGACTTGTTGGAGAAGGCTACCACATCTGGATCGCGGTTCGTGCCAGGGAGAGATCATAGGAATTTTGGCAAGGGGCCAATGCGTGATAACCGGAGGTTCGTTCCACCTGCTAGGAGGATCTTGGGAAAGCCGTCATCGTCAGTAGGTCCGAACTGTCGTGACTGTGGCAGAAGACATGGGAATAACCCCTGCCCTAGGAAGACTGGAGGGTGTTTCGGATGTGGACAGCTGGGGCATCAACTGAGGAACTGCCCAAGGAGAGGCCCGAAACCACCATTTCAGCAGCAGCAGCCTCAAGCTGTAGCCGCTCCTCAAGGGAGCCTGAACCGTCCACCTGCTTAAGGACGAGTCTATGCTGTGGCGCGAAAGGAAGCTGAGGACGCGCCAGGGGTGATCACAGGTACCATTTCTCTCTGTGGTCATACCGCTTATGCCTTGTTCGATCCGGGTGCGTCGCATTCTTTTGTGTCTGAGCGATTTGCTGAATTGTCTGGGTTAGATATTAAACCATTGGATGTTATTCTGCATGTTACCACGCCATTGAAGGATAGAATAATTATCGTGCGGGGATGTAAGGGGTGTAAGATAGCTTTGGGTGATAGAGAGGAAGAAATTGATTTGGCTGTCTTACCCATGTTTGACTTCGATGTAATTGTTGGTATGGATTGGTTAGTTAGGCATGGGGCAGTCATTGAGTGTAGTAAGAGTATGATTCGGCTTAACCCGGTAGGCTGCCCTAAGTATGAATTTATGGGAAACCGAGGAGGAACTTCGATCCCTTGGATCTCGTCGTTGGAAGCGACTAAGCTGTTGGACGAAGGTTGTTGAGGATTTTTGGCATTAGTAATGGACTCGTCAGTTCAAGAAAGGCAGTTGGAGGAAGTGCCAGTAGTGAGAGATTATCCGGATGTGTTTCCCCAAGAATTGCCTGGCTTGCCACCAGAGCGTGAGGTGGAATTTGTAATTGAGTTAGCACCTGGGACAGAACCGATCTCGAAAGCACCGTATAGGATGTCGTTGTCGGAGTTGAATGAACTGAAGGTGCAGATGCAAGAGCTACTGGATAAAGGATTTATCCGCCCCAGTGCTTCGCCATGGGGAGCTCCGGTGCTGTTTGTTAAGAAGAAAGATGGGTCGCTAAGGCTGTGTATTGATTATAGGCAGCTGAATCAGGTGACGATTAAGAACAAGTATCCTCTACCAAGGATTGATGATCTGTTTGATCAGCTTCAAGGAGCGTGTGTGTTCTCCAAGATAAACCTAAGGACCGGCTATCACCAATTAAGGATTAAGAAGGAGGACGTCCCGAAGACTGCCTTTAGGACGAGGTATGGACACTACGAGTTCACAGTCATGCCATTTGGATTGACGAACGCTCCAGCCGCGTTCATGGATATGATGAATCGTGTATTCAAGGAATTTCTGGATCAGTTCGTAATAGTCTTCATCGATGACATTTTGGTGTACTCGAAGAGCTCTAAGGACCATGAGCAGTATTTGAGGACTGTTCTGCAGACGTTAAGGGAACATTCGTTGTATACCAAGTTTAGCAAGTGTGAGTTCTGGCTGAGCAAAGTGGCGTTCCTTGGACATATAGTGTCAGGTGATGGAATATCGGTAGATCCAGCGATGATTGAGGCCGTGGAGAAGTGGCCGAGGCCTACGACCGTGACTGAAGTGCGAAGTTTTCTTGGTTTGGCTGGGTATTACAGACGTTTCGTGGAAAGGTTCTCTGTGATGGCCGCCCCGATGACTCGCTTGCTGAAGAAGGAGTCGAAATTTGAATGGACTACGAAGTGCGAGGAGAGCTTCCGGGAGTTGAAAGACCGGTTGACTTCCGCACCGGTATTAACCATCCCATCAGGACCTGGAGGATTTGAGATATACAGTGATGCGTCACTAAGAGGATTGGGATGTGTCTTGATGCAGCATGGGCGAGTGGTAGCTTATGCATCTCGACAGTTGAGGCCGCACGAAATGAATTATCCGACGCATGACCTAGAATTGGCTGCAATAGTGTTTGCACTGAAGATCTGGAGGCACTATTTGGTGGGTGAGAAATTTCAGATTTATACGGATCATCAGAGCTTGAAGTATTTATTCTCGCAGAAGGAACTGAACATGAGGCAGCGTCGTTGGATGGAACTTTTGAAGGACTACGACTGCGATATTTTGTATCATCCGGGAAAGGCTAATAAAGTAGCGGATGCTCTGAGTCGAAAGTCGAGCATCGCGCATATGATGGTCAAGGAGTGGATTCTGTTGGAAGGAATCAGGGACTCAGAGTTTAGGATCGAGGTAGGAACCCTTTCGAGCCTGATGGCTACCTTGAGAATTGAACCCGAAATCCAGTTGAGAATTAAGGAGTTGCAGGCTACGGATCCTGAGGTCCAAAGGATTGTGTCAATGGACGCAGATAAGAGAAAACCCGAGTTTCACGTGACTGAGGATGGAATACTGAAGTTTAGAGGACGACTCTGCGTGCCAAACGACGAGGAGTTAAAGGAAAGGATCTTGGCTGAGGCTCATAGAAGCAATTATAGTATTCACCCTGGAAGTACAAAGATGTACCAGAATTTACGTCAGCACTACTGGTGGAATGGAATGAAGGTGGATGTGGCCAAACACGTAGGCAAGTGCTTGACGTGTCAACAAGTAAAGGCGCAACATTGCAAACCTGGTGGGTTACTGCAACCCTTGGAAATCCCAGAGTGGAAATGGGAACATGTCACTATGGACTTTGTGACAGGACTGCCGAGGAGTCAAAGAGGGACCGACTCAATCTGGGTAATAGTCGACCGATTGACTAAATCTGCACATTTCATTGCAGTACGAAAGGACTCCACTTTGGAGAAGCTGGCCGAATTATATGTGAGGCAAATTGTGAGGTTGCATGGAGTGCCGGTAAGTATCGTGTCGGATCGTGATCCTCGTTTCACCGCAATATTCTGGAAGAGCCCGTAGAGTGCTTTGGGGTCAGAGTTGAGATTCAGTACGGCCTATCACCCGCAGACAGATGGTCAGTCAGAGAGGACCATACAAACCCTGGATGATATGTTGAGGGCATGTGTAATCGATTTCAAAGGCAGTTGGGAAGAGAAACTGCATCTGGTAGAGTTCGCCTACAACAACAGCTATCAGCAGAGTATCAGAATGGCACCGTTTGAGGCACTGTATGGCAGAGCTTGTAGGACACTAGTTTGTTGGGACGAAGTTGGTGAGAAGAGCATCACAGGTCCAGAGCTGGTTCAACAGTCGGTAGAGGCAGTTAAGGTGATTAAGGATAGACTGAGGACAGCGCAGAGCAGGCAGAAGAGTTATGCCGATAAGAGACGCAGACCATTAGAGTTCCAGGTTGGAGACCATGTGTTCTTAAAGGTGTCGCCGATGCGAGGATTATCTCGGTTTGGCAAGAAGGGGAAGCTGAGTCCGAGATTTGTGGGACCGTTCGAGATATTGGAGAAAGTTGGGACACTGGCCTATCGTCTAGCATTACCGCCAAACCTGTCCCAGATCCACAATGTTTTCCACGTGTCAATGCTGAGGAAGTATGAGCCGGATCCTGGCCATATACTCGATCATGAAGTCATTGAAATGGATGATCGAGTTTCGTACATAGAGAGGCCAGTCAGAATTGAAGATCGAAAGGAACATGTACTGAGGAACAAGACGATACCGCTAGTCAAGGTCATTTGGGAGCATCACGGAACTGAAGGAGCCACGTGGGAAAGTGAGGGCGAAATGAAGAGGAAGTACTCGTATATGTTTGAGTAGTCAGGGTAATTTTTGTTTTGGTTGTATGAAGTTATAGTCTGTAAATTTCGAGGACGAAATTTTTATAAGGAGGGAAGAATTGTGACAGTCCGAAAATTCGACCCGATTGTCGGGATTTCTAAATGAATGGATGTACTTCATTAATACACTCTAATCGATTCTCGCTCGGGATTAGCTACCCTGAGACGACTAACCGGAAGGGAATGGCTACCTAGGAATTTTTCCTAAACAGTCGCCCGTTGGTCCGAGACTTCGACAGAGTCGTTGTTTAGTGAATTTGACCACGAGATGAATCTCGGCCTTGGACAATCGAAATTTTATGACAGTTACAGTGGAGAATTGGAATTTCTGGCAGAAGCATCGCCAGTCAGGCAGTCAGCTGGTGTACGTCGCGAAGCAAGACGTGGATTGGAAAATTTACTGAAATGCCCCCGGTTAATGCTCAATCTTTAGATTAGAATAAATAGAATTTTCTGAGAGTAACCGCGTAAGAATAATACCGAATCCAGTCTGAGATTCGTTCGCGCTCGGGACCGATCAGTGCATTTGGCACGCAAATCGAGGCAAGTCAAATCATGTGTCCCTTCAATCAATCAAGAACCAAATCTCATAATTTCCAATGCAAGTCAAACCAAGTCAACTCAAGTACAAGCTTCATATCAATTGTCATATAAACCCCACCTAATTCTCACTAGCCATTTTCCCTTGGATTTAATAATCACATAATAATCCTTTCTCTCTCCTCACCCCTCCTCCCATTTTGCTCGGCCGAACACCCCATCTCCTCCCGTTCTTCTTCTTCTCCATTTTCTTCTTTTCTCTTTTCCTCCCCTCCTTCGTTCGTCGCCCGAAGCCGCCCGTGGAGCCGCCACCGTCAGCCGTCGTTCGCCGACCAGCCGCCGCCCCGCACGTCATCCTCCTCTCGGTAAGTCCCTAACCTCGTTCCTCTTGGATTCCATGGCCACTTGACCTCACCTTGAAGCTCAAACCAGCCCGCTCTCCCTCATGCTCTCTCGTCGTCGTCATTACACCATAGGAACCCAACCATGCCCGCCTCGCCCCTCGTGATTCCTCACTCTTTTGGGTGTGTGAAATCTTTGATTTAGGCCCTTGGGAGACCCTTGAAGCCACTGGGACCAGCTCCAAACGCCGGCCTCCTCTCCTCCTTGTCGTGAGCCCATTCGGCCACCTGGTGCCCCTTCGGCCTTTCGTCTTCGTTCCGGCCGCCCTTGAGTAAGCAAATCCACTATTATTGGCATGGGAATATTGTATGCGTGAATGTGGCTGCTGGTTTGGGTCTGATTTAGGTGGAGAAATGAAGAGTAATGTGTGATTATGGTGCAAACTAATTAAATCAATTGGGTAATTAGGATGGTAGGTTGAACTATGGGTTTAAGCATCTTAAATTGGGCTGGAAATGACTTATATTGGGCTGCAAAATGATGATAAGGCGCCTAAAATAGTGGGCCATGAAGTGTAGATGGGTTTAGAATCAATTTTGGGCCAAACTAGCCAAATTTGAGCTCTTGGGCCTAAGTTACATATATGGGCTTCCTTGTGGACGAAAATCACATCTAATTGGGCCTTGTAATTTGTGTAGGTGGGCTTGAATGTATAATTTAGGGCCTAAGTTACATATATGGGCTTAAGAGACTCGAATTGGGCCTAAGTAACCACATTTGGGCTTAATAAGCTTAATTAAAATATGGGCCTTTGGGCTTGGACGAAAATACATAATAAAATGGGCCAATTTAAGATATATCCTCATTAATTAATAGTGGGCCAAGGTTGGGTAATAGACCGAATTAAACTTTGGGCTTGGTTAAACTATTTAAACCTAAATGGACCTCGGGCCCGGATTGAATACATTTAAGACTGGACTTATCTTTAAGAAACCTAATGGACCACACGATCGGAGGGATATAATTAAACTATCTGGATCCTTGACTGATTGGTTGTACCGTACACATGTAGCAATTATTAGCTGTCTGGTTTTCCTTGATTCGGGTAATGTGGCAAGGTTTTTGTGCTGGTTGATTTGTGTATTGAGCCAGTATTATTTGAGAGGTGAACTTGAGCGTGCCAACCTGAGGCGTACCACACGCGGGTTGAGACACGAGCCTGATGCGTAAGAGACGCGGGCCGAACCAGTCTGGGTCATAAATTGATTGTTATGGTATACTTGACGTCCTGAGGGCCTATTGAGTCCGTGTACTTGTTGACTGACGATTTGAATGTGTGATTTAGTTTCCACGCTGTTTCGTAATATTTGTTGAACCGACCTTTACCTGGTGAACTGCTACCCTACCCTTTTTTAGAGAGAACCCTGTAGGGAGGTAGTGGGAACCCTAGACTACTGGATAGGTCTGAACCCACTAGTATATTCTACCCTACGCTAGGATTAGTGGTGAGCTTATTGAGTTTCGACTCACTGGCGTTGGTTGCCAATCTTTCAGATCCTAGGTCCCAGTGATGGCCGCACCGCCTCCAGTGCTTTTTGGACTCCCAGTGGACATCGTGGTCGAGATTACTCATCATGTGGACGATGACGCCAGGCTCTGGCACCGACACCTGACCACCATCTGGGTAGATCGGGGAAATCCCCAGTTCGTCCCCTATAGTTTCGAGGCCTGGATGGCCGAAGGAGATTTTGGTTTTGAGGGACCCGTTCGCGCTTTTGATGTCCCGATACCGATGGAGGATGACCCCGGTCTTCTCCGACCCGTCACCTATGAGGGAGAGGTGGTAGATCCAGAGCCGATGCAGGAGCCACCGTCGCCAGGACGGACCGTCATAGATGGCCACGAGGAGGGCGACCCCATGGATACCGATCCCGACGAGGAGCTCGACCCCTATGCAGACTACGACCCCGAGGAGCCAGTGGACCCAGAGGAGTGACTGCGCCAGGGGTTTAGGTTTAGGCCTCGAGTTGGAAGATGAGCGTAGAACTTTTGGACTGTAGTGCGTTCCCTTTTTGGCAGTCTGTATCTAACGCTCATGTTTTGATTATATATATGTGTACTTACGTTTGTTGGCGTTCTCTCCACTGCTGGCCTCTATCCCATTTCTATATACATGTATGTAGGGATAGGAGACACGTTTCCGCAGGTCCAAGAGATCCATGAAGGTCACGTCGTCTGGTAGCGACGAAGAGACTTCCCGGGCCGTCGTGTTTCGTAAACCAGGCGAGCGCGATGAGACTTAATGGTATAAACGGGATGCCGCGTGCTCGATTTGGGGTTCGGGGCGTGACACAAGCCTTATATTAACTTCCGGCTGGGCCCTTCCATTACGGGCCGGGCCAGAATTCAGCCCACATCAACCAGGCCCATATTCGGCCCGTTAAGAATCCTTAAATCTTACTTTATTAAACCAATACCGTATGCGGTAAATTAATACCGCATACGATCAATTACAATTACAATTAAGGCGAGCCCACATACGGAAAACTCTAACAGTGTGCAGTCACAAACTCAAGATATGGCTGAAAATTTTGGAATTTCTCAGCCTCATTGTAACTTCTCTTGACTTTACATTTCTTCCAGTGCATTGTATAGGGAAGTTTATCACGTATATTTGGAAAATGGAAGAGACAAAAGACAAGAAAAATGCTATGGAAGCTTATGTGTATGATATGAGGAACAAGGTACAGAGCTACTGATTCTCTGATGTCAATTGCTTTTGTTGAACTCGAAACATTACTTGTGCTTCATTTTTTGTTTTGGAATATTAGCTGAACGATAAATACCATGACTTTGTCGTGGATCTAGAAAGAGAGCTGTTCATTTCTACACTTCAAGAGGTAGAGGAACAACATAATGTGCAATAAGATCCCAATATGGAATAGCATTGGAAATCTGAAACTCATGGTCTAGTTTGACAAAAACTGTACAATAAGATCCCAAGATGGAATAACAATGGAAATTTGAAATAATCTGCAATATCAGAAGGCTATTTCTTTTTTTCCAAAGCAATATTAAGAGGCTTTGGCTACATTGGTTTTGGAGATGGGTTTTTATTGTCATGAGTTGCCTTGTTGTTCTTTGTGGCAGAGAAAACTTGCTCTTTAAAATGTTGAAAAGAAGTTCTGGTGATATCCTGCCCAAGTTATTCAACTAGAGAATTGAGTTTTAGGAAATTATATTTATCTTTTACTCGTGTATTGATGATAGTGTTTGTTTGTTTTGCTCTTAATTTCTCTGGATATGAAAGTGACAGAAAGTTGTTGATAATCAACTAGATGGGGCAACAAATCTTGAAATGCTTCTTTTAAAGACAATATAAGCCATTAAGAAGATAGACTTCAAGGAATTTGCATGTTATGGTGGTGACTTGGTGGTGTTATTGCGCACGTGATTTCCTATCTCCGTTTTTCATTTCCCTAATTCTAGATCAAACTACGGACTAAGAGTTGCTTCAATATGTTTTACTGGCCAATAATGATGAAATCGAAGCCTGCCAAGCCTACTGCTCTTGAGACTCCTCCTCAGCCTGCTCAGGGTGATCAGTAACCTCAAGGTGATGCCAATGCAAGTCCTGATACTGATGCTGGGACTGGTGATGTTCTGCCTGCTTCAGGGGAGCCGATGGAAACGGACAAGTCCGAGGCACCTCCATCTGCTTCTTAGAGTTGCTTGATATAGCAGCACAACAGGTGTTCATGGATTGTATAAGAATTCTCATGATTGAACCTCAGAACCTTCAGGTGGTGTAGGGTGGAGAGGTTCTGAAGCCTCATTTATAATTATTTGTACTTGTAAAGCCTTTTTTGAGAATTTTGTTTGAAGGGTGGTCTCCAAAATCCTATTTTATAGATGAAGGAATGGATTCTCTCCTAACTAATTTCACTTTCCTTTCTTCGTCCGGCTAATACGTTGTGGCATCTGTATTATTACTCATTACTGGATTTTGTTAATGGTAAGATCCAATTTTGTATTCAGTTTGAATGATTTCTTCCGCGAATGATGAGTTCTTGGATTGGCATTTTTAACAGTGCATGCTCGTCGAGAATGCAGATGGTTGATGCTGTGTTTTTCGATTCCTTTCCTAGGTTCTCTAGCATTGCGCAACTCTATATTTTATTTAAATCCAGCTTTCCTGAACTTCAATTTTTCCCTCTGCCATGTCTTGTCGCAGCTGGCTGGTTTAAAGAAGCTCCGACCTTGTTGTATTATTACATGCGTGCTGTGCTGGTTGGTTTATTTTAAGAATCAATTGCGACTGATGTGGGATTTGTTGAATGCAATTGCTCACAAAGAGTGCGAAATGCTAGTGCCCATGGTGACAGCATCGTGCTTTCATTATGCTTTGTGCTCAAGTTATCTATCCTTAATTTGCATCAGAAGTGAGAATTTTTTTTATTCAGGCTATAATGATTCACATGTCCCAGTAGACAAAAATGCCAAAACAAAAAGGAAATAAATGTCAGCTAATCATCGACATGTACTAGCCCCCATCTTCACACATCAAGCCTGGTTTTGTTGGCGAAGCCTTGATTTTCCTCAACTTCCATACTAGCTTCTCCATTGTGACACTGAGGAAACGAGGTTGAGCTAAGGAAGATCTGGTACAACAGAGGACGAAACTGTCTTTGCCTGAACTTGGCAGAGCTAGAGTAGCTATTGCCACAAGAACCCAGTGCCCCTTCAACTGCTGATCTCACCAGGCTTGCCATAGAGAAGTTCAAAATGCTTTGGCTAGTATTTGTTGCTATTACCCCAACCCATGATTTGATTTGCATTTACATAAATAATTAAATAGCGAATTATACTTAAATCCATCAATATTTGCATTTAACTTTTCTTGAATAACATGCATTTTAGGTTATGATCAATAATTTTTCATAGAATATTTTGTGTTAATAATGTTCTAGAAGTAGAAATTTTCAACCGTTACCAAACGAATTTCTATTAAGGAAGTAGAAACTTTATCCTATTATCAAACGCTTTTCTCTGCTCAAAAATCAACTTTTGAAGGAGAAGTAGAAAAATCAACTTCTGCTTCTGAAGCAGAACTAGAAAAATCAACTTTTGCTTTAGAAATGATTTCTGAAGCAGAAGTGTTACCATGCGCGCCCTAAGTCAACACATAACTACTATCAATGTTTTGAGCTGACATTATCTATACCAACATATAAACAGAATATCTTACTTTTTGAGATCTCAATCTTTATTCTTTTTACTTCTAAAATATGTTTAGGTTCTTATTTTATACATATTGAATCCATGATCAAATGCATAACTTAACTAGCCGAAATTTCCACATATGTGTGACCTTAGATATGCTAGTCTTACTACTATCAACTAGTTTTGTTTTGTCAAATTTATTCTCTTTGATTGTTTTGCGTTCACCAATTTACGTAGAAAAATTCCAAATATTGATATGAAGTGAGGTAATTTTTCTCAAAAAATCGGTCCACGGTAGATTTTGTTTTAAATAATGGTTTGAAATACCAAACTCAATCTCAAATAAATGTATGAGCTTGCTAGCTGACCAAATGTATTTCCGCAGACATTTTTCGGCGATGAAAGGGAGGCAAATTTCAACCAAAATTTGCAATTGAATAAAATTTTAAAAAAAATCTTCAAATTCAATCGATAGCAGGTTTGGTTCTGCCTTCAATTTTTCATTTACTTCTTCCTCTCATGCTACTTCTCAAGCAAATTGCCCGCACCTCAGCACGACCTCTGATAGTGAGGAGCCCTACCAGGCAAGGTGAGTAAGCAATTGTGTCAATGCCTCTGCCACAAGGCAATTTTTTTTTTGGAGGGGTGATTGTAGTCACGGGGAAAGTGAAAACAGTAACAGTTATATGAGATCTAAACGAGGACTTGTCAAGAAATCAACTATGAAAAGAAATTATTCGTTCTTTCTTTTTTCCTTGGGGACTTCTTTTGACTAAAATATTGCCGACGAGACAAAGACACACTAATCCGTTTGTTTCACGGAAAAGGACTTCCTGAAAAATGTTTTCCGGATTCTCAAGCGTTTGGGGGCGGAAAATAGGCTAACCCTGAAAAATATTTTCCTCCTATGGAAAAATTCCTTTGAAAAGTATGGAAAGTAATTTCCTTATTTTGAAAAGAGGAAATCATTTTTTGCCAGTCGCCGCCGTTGGTCCCCGGCCGTGGATCGCCGCCCACGGCCACCTGCCGCAGCCCGTCGCCGTTGGTCGCCGCCGCCGGCGGTCATTGGACCAGAAAATTAATTGCTTGTCAAACGACGAAAATTGTTTTCCAGTTCATTTTTAAGTATTAACCAAACACCGGAAAATATCGTTATTTTCTTGGAAAATGATTTCCTGGAAAATGTTTTCCCTCAGAAGGCCATTTTCCATGAAACAATCTTTTCGAAAGCTAGCATAGCCCCTCTTCTTTTTCTTTGCTTTTTTAAAAAGATTTTCCTCAATTCCGTCGGGCCAGTTTGGTCGTGAATGACATTTTTTTTGGCCGAGACCCAAGAAGTGAAGGACCATTTGTGCATGACAACATTTCTGCTTTAAAATTCAGCTTCTGTCTAGCAGCTGATTTTTCTACAAGTAAATTTTCTTTACTTCTTTAAGTTACTCCTAAACTACTTCTGAAATTAAAAAAAAATTTCTACAGAAATAGAAAAATAAAGTTGCTTAACCAAACAGATTTCTGCTTTAAAAGTTGTGTTATCAAATAAATTTTTACTTTAGAATCACTTTTAAAGTAAAAATTCTGCTACATAAGTGTTGCCATGCACGGCCATGGGACCCAAGAAATGTTTCTTCTGGCCAGCATTTGATGATTTGTTTTTTGGCCAGCACCGTCTGATAAATGATTTCAGGCCGCAATTTCTATTTTTTTTCTTCCTCAAAGCAAGTGCAGTGTGAACATTGTTAAGGAAATGCCAAATGAAGGACGGTGCCTTTTTCCTATTTCGAGATAATATTCTTGGGAAAGCTTTTGTGAAATTGCAATTGAATGTCATCGATAGAGGCCACTCAGGGGGGACAACAAAGTGCGCATTATGCACTGTGAAGTGTGAACCTGAACACTTGCACGTTCTCCTTGAGATTTGAGACAACCTTTGGCTTCTTGTGCTTACTCCATGCTGATCTTTGCTATTCCACCATTCGCCTGTGTATTTCAACCTTGAAACCTTGTTACTAACTCGCAAAATATTTGTAAATTACCAATTCTTCTGAAATATATTTAGTGTGATAAATAAATTAGGAAGACCATCGAGAATTTACTGGCATTCCATTGAAGACGTTAGTAAATTACCAGTATGATCAATAATTACTAACATATCAATAAAGTAGTAAACTACCAACTCCTACATAATTTTACCAGTGTGATAAGTAAATTACCAACTCCTGAAATTTTACTGGTGTTGTAAACAAATTATTAGTACTATTGAGATTTTGCCAACATACCAATTAAGTAGTTAGTTATCAATCCTAATGAAATTTTACTGGCATGTTAAGTAAATTACCAACACCATCACGAATTTACCAACAACATTCCAATTAATTAGTCGCTGTCGCGATCCCAAGAATTTTTTTTTCGATCGGGTTAACGGATTAATAGGTTTATTAGATGAATTAGCCTAATACGGACCCTCCCAAGTCCTACCGAATCGCAACTTTGGTTTTTGTTCAAATGGTTTAAAATTTGGAGTCGCTACTAATCATTTTTGGTAGGTTGATTAGATACCTAAGTAAATTATCGGGAGGATTAAATTACTTCTACGAACAAGAGATTATGAGTTTGGAGACTTGGTTACACTAGTTAATTAAAACTAATGCCCTTCCGGTACTTTAATTTCATGGATATCCTAATTTGACAACTCAAGCTTGGTTTATTCCTAAGACTTTAGTGAGGTGTTCTCTTTTTGTATTTTCACTTTTTAGATAGGATGCATGGGTGGTATTTTTTTTTATATTTTCAAAGTGTTAAAAATTCCCTGAAGCCGAAAGATGGAGTGTATTAACGACTTCTGTGCAGTGTTACAGTCTACTCACTTTGGGGTCTGGTGATTCAAAAATTAAACGGCAGAAAGTCAATGATAGTAAATAAAGACCTACAATGGATGGCCCAGCCTTGGCTTGGTTCTCCCATTTGGGGTTTAATGGTGCAGGAATTAAATTGCGGGAATTTAAATAACGATAAGTAAAAACCTCCAATGGGCGGCCTAGCATTGGCTTAGCTCTTCCCTTTGGGGTTTGATGGTGCAGGAATTTAAATTGCAGTAAGTAAAAACCTCCAATGGGCGGCCTAGCATTGGCTTGGCTCTTCCCTTTGGGGTTTGATGGTACAGGAATTTAAATTGCAGTAAGTAAAAACCTCGAATGTGCGGCCTAGCATTGACTTGGCTCTTCCCTTTGGGATTTAATGGTGCATGAATTTAAATTGCAGTAAGTAAAAACTTCTAATGGGCGGCCTAGCATTGGCTTGGCTCTTCCCTTTGGGGTTTGATGGTGTAGGAATTTAAATTGCAGGAAATAAAGGACCTCTAGTGGATGCGCTTTGCCTCTCCATTCTGGGTTTTTAGTTCTTTAAAATAAAATACAACAAATTGTTTTAACAATTTGAACTAAAATCCGTTGACGGGTCGGCTGCAAATTTGATGGGCACCTTGGAATTTGTTTGGGCTCACTTTGCACCTCCATGGAATTTATCGTTGATACGAAGTTGTCCCTTTTTTTTTACCTGTCATAAAATATGGGGAAAAGGGAGATGGACAAATTGTATACAATTTGTGCTAATTTGAAACTAAAACCATAAATAAATAAATAAATAAAAACACTTAGCTCGAATTTGCTTGCTCGTCAACGAGGATGAACTCTTGATTTATGTTGATCAATGAAGGAATTGGTGATGATAACTCCTAACTTTAAACTCCCACTATCTTCAAAATTTTCTCTCTCTTTTTGGTATTTTCTTTCTCTTCAATTTTTCTTCAATATCTCAAAACCTTGTCAAACATCCAAATTTTCTTTCCCCAAAAATTTTCCATCTCAAGCTCACTTCTTCCTCCTTTTATAACCCACCAATCTATCTTCCATTCTAATTTTTCCACTAACTCTTCTTCATTTTCATCTTTCCTTCTCCATCTCTATCTCACATTCTAATCTCTCCACTAACTCTTCTTTTTCTTTATCTTCATCTTCCCTTCTCCATATTTATCTCCCATTCTAATTTCTCCACTAACTCTTCTTCATCTCCATCTCCCCTTCTCTATTCTTATCTTATTTTCTTCATCCATTCTTCTTCATCTTCTCTTCTCCATCTTCCATTCTCTATTCTTATCTTATTTTCTCCATCCATTTTTCTCATCTTCTCTTCTCTATCTTCCCTTCTCTATTCTAATTTCTCCACTAACTCTTCTTTTTATTATTTGCAAAATAATCGTTCAAGAGTTAGGTATTTGCACTATAGTCCCTGAATTTTAATTATTTATAATTTAATCCCTGAAAAAAAAATATTTCTTTAAGTCCAAATCTCCTCACAATTTTTGACACAATTCACCGTATGTCAAATTTAAGCTCATTTCTTGTTATTGAAAATAATGCAAAATTTAATTAAAGTCTTTTTTGTAAAATTGGGTGATTCTGGGTATAATTGTGCCAAGATGAAAATTTAGAATATTAGAGAATAATGTCACAACTCCTAAAAGTGAAAAATGAAAATAAATTGACTCAAATTGAATTTTTTTAGGCCCGATTCGAGATTATGCTCGTGAAGGAATACACGACCCCGAATTGGATTTTTTAAATTTACGATGACCAACATGAAAAGGGATTTAAAAGAAAAATATTGACTATTTTTATGTATTTTTGTGGCCTCAAATGCTATTATTTATGAAATATTTTCCTAATTTATAAAAAATATATTAAAAAAATACAAAAAAATACGAAAAATTATTTTTTGCTCAAAAATGGTTGCCTAAGCTTGACCAAAACTTCCAAAGTTGATTTTTCAATTTTCTCATTTTTTCTTGATTTTTCATGAATTTTCGAAAATAAAAATATCGGAAAATACTGAAAATATGAAAAATCATTTTTTGGTCAAAATTGGTTCCCTAGGTTTGGCCAAGGTCCCGAAAGTTGATTTTTTAATTTTATAAATTTTTATGGATTTTCTATAAAATTTTGAAAATAAAGAAAATAATTAAAAATTAGGTGTCAACAATTACCAATTCCTTTGAGAAATTATCAGTGTCTTAAACAAATTACCAGCACCATAAAATATTTCTCAACTTGGTAAATCGGTACTTTATTATATGTACACTAATTTAAGATTGCTAAATCGGTACTTTCACTAGTATGTTATTGACAAATATAAATTGCTACTTGTAAAATCGAAACAATGTCAGTAATCTACTAGGAATTTATAGTGGTAAAATAATTATTTTGTCCGTAAGTAACCGAGACCAATAGTAAAATATATAAGCATTTGTAATCTATTGGGTAACTGAATGATATGAAATGAGCAAGATTTCAAAGTGCAACTATCCCATCCATTGTATAGCTATGGTTAATTTTTTTGGTCTGATCTAGGGCGAAAAATTTTCATTTTAGAAAGAAAACTCTTATATATGTTATGTTTAATGAAAACACATTCAGGTTCTCCCTTAAGATTTAGAACTCCTAGGGAGTAATTTATGCTTTCAAGATCTGCAAAGAGTCAAAACTTTTGAAAACTTAGCATCGTCAAATGCGAACACATTCCTATTGTCGCCTTGAGATTTAAAACTCCTAAAGTTGTTAAAAAAGACATGCATTGTCAACTTTGACAGGCCGGAGTGATGTGGCAATGAATTATTTTGCTTAAAAAATTGTGACACATGGCCCCCGACTCTATGCATATTTGTAATTCAAGACACTAAAAGTAACGCTTGTTACATTCTATTCGATTCATATTGATTAAAAAAGAGTACAAGTCGTAATTACACTTGATAACCATGCACGTGACAAGTTTTAATTTGTTTGTTTGTTTCGAAATAGAGATACTAGCTTCAAGAATTATGATGGAGATTAGAATATTAACATATATAGAACCGATTTACAAAGTGACTAAGTTAATTAATTGTAGGAATGTCAAAGAGTTCCTCAAAAAGTTTGTCAATCAAAATAATGTTGAAATCAACAAAATTAAAATCATAATTTGTTAGTAATGACACCTAATTTTTCGATCCCGATTTAATTTAATTTATTTTCTTTTTTAAGTTATTTATTTTTGTTTGAAAATAGAATAGACCAAAATAGGTAAAATTGGCTTTTTTTTCCTTTTATTATTGCAAAACGAAAAGAGAAATAAAAAAATATATATAAGAAAAAAAAAAAAAAAAGCAGAGAGAAAAAAATGCGGCCTACTCATGTCTCTCCCACCTCACTCACATTCTCTCTTTTGCCTGACTTCATTCCCACGGTTCACTCAGGTCCACCCATTCCCTATCTTTTCACGTCCACACACCCACGGAGCAGAGGATAAGAGAGTATCTGCTGGACGCAGAGGCAAGTGTAATGACCTACCCAGATCTACATTTGTAATTCCTGTACTCGCACTCACACTCCTGATCGTGGCTTCCAAAGTTCTTCATCTCTTGCTGCCGCTGCTTTCGTTGCTATCCCGTTCAGTTTTTTCTTGAAGAGAAGATCAAGGGAGATCAATGGAGAGGAGTGCAAAAAAGCAATGCATCCGTGGAAACGAGGGAACAGCAGGAGGCGCTTCTGGTGCTCACACTTCAACAGAAGCTCAAGGAATGGCTACTTCATCGGGACATGACTTTGAAGTGTTCTTGAGCTTCAGAGGACCGGACACTCGAGCAGGTATTACCGACCACCTTTACACTCGTCTTAAAGATGTAGGAATCCGTGTATTTAAGGACGACGAAGATCTCCGCAAAGGGGAAGAGTTTGCCCCAGAACTTCTCCAAGCAATTAAGCAGTCGAAGATCTTAGTACCTATCTTTTCAAAAGATTATGCCACTAGTGTATGGTGTCTCAAGGAAGTAGTCCAGATGATCGAGTGCAAGAAAACAGGGGGACAAAAGATCATGCCCGTCTTTTATGACGTGACACCTGCAGAGGTTAGGCACCAAACCGGGGGCTATGGAGAGGCCTTTCTTTTACATGAAAAAGAGAAGCGATATGATGAAGAGACTATGCGTGCGTGGAAGGCTGCTCTCAAAGAAGTATCATTTCTAAGTGGATGGGACCTGCAAAGCATGTCCAACAGGTGACTGCTTTTAGCATTCCATCTCATGTGCCTTTTATCATTAAACTCGCTGCATTTCGATTGGTTTCTTTCTAGATATGCGTTAGTCTGGATGACATTGAATTTTATGTTATTGAAACTATGGCGCACAAATCTTTGCTAAATAATGGCACAATCCAAAATGTTTCCTCTTTAATGTCGAACATGTCATGTTAGACAGGTCTATAGTTTTCAATTTGGTCTTGTCAGAACACAGTATGGTTCCGCACATTTTTCTAACTCGTTGCCCTTCCACCTCCAACAAAACACTAGGCGAGAAGGTGAGTTCATAAAACAGCTCACTGAGGAGATTTTCAGAGAATTGAAAAAGGCCTATTTGGTGGTATCAGATTTCTTGGTCGGTGTCGACAACCATGTGGATGCAATCATGGAAAAGATAGGTGCTCAAACTAGTGAAACACGGATTGTAGGAATCCATGGGATGGGTGGCATCGGAAAGACGACTACTGCCAAAATCATCTACAATCGGCTTTCAGAAAATTTTGAGGATTGTTGTTTTCTGTCCAACATCCGTGAAATGTCAGAACGCAAGGGCATTGAATGCTTGCAAAATCAGCTCATCTCTGACATCCTAAAAAAAAAATGCATGGATGTAAGAAACATTGATGATGGGATTAAGGACATCAAAGATAGGTTATCTAATAAAAGAGTCCTTCTTCTTCTTGATGATTTGTATGAAAAGAATCATATGGATGCACTTGTAGGTGAGCGTGGTTGGTTTGGTAAAGGGAGCAAACTTATTATTACCACTAGAAACAAAGAAGCTCTTGATGTTCTTGGAGTGGACGACTATTATGAGCTTACGGCCATGGATCGTGATCAGTCTCTTCAACTTTTTAGCAAACATGCCTTTAGAAAAGATTCTCCTTTAGATGAGTATATCGACCAATCCAATAGGGCAATAGACATTGCTGGAGGTCTTCCGCTAGCTCTTGAAGTCATAGGATCACTTTTATCTCGCACTGAAAAGAAAATGTGGGATGGCACATTGAAGAAGCTGGAAAATGTTCCTCCCCAGGAAGTTCAGAGTAAGCTGAGAATAAGCTATGATGTATTAGATTTTCGGCAACAGCATATGTTCCTCGATATAGCTTGTATTTTCATTGGATATGACAAAGACATTCTGGTTCATTTCTGGGATGAATCTGATTTTTTTCCGGAAGTGGACATGAAAGTTTTGCAGAACACGTCTTTGATTAAGATTACACAGGATAATAAAGTGTCGATGCATGACCAACTTAGAGACCTCGGAAGAGAAATAGTTCGTCAAGAAAGTAACAAGAAAATAGAGAAGCAAAGTAGGGTGTGGGATCCTAAGGAAGGATTCGATTTGCTGAGGAAACGTAAGGTAAAATCGCCCCCTCCCCCATATCAATTCCTAGTATTTATGAATTCTTTTAATATAAAAGAAATGCCGGTTACTCTTTGTGTGGTCTAGCACCACTATGAGTTCCTCATCCTCCTTTATTTTTGCTCTTTTAAGATTACAAGAATGATCCAACCAAAAAAAAAAAATACAAGAATGATAGTACTCAACACGACCCCTAATATAAGGACTTGAATAAATGTGTTTCGCTTTGACTTTTTTGTTTTTAATTTTTTTTTCCTTTGGATAGGGAAAAAAAAAAGTTCAAGCTTTTCGTCTCCAATGGGACTATCTGCCGCAATATCGTTTTACCTATGAGGGCTTTGAGAGCCTATCAGATCTTAGGTTCCTTGAAGTGGACAGTTGGATGGTTCCTGCAGAAGAGAGGCTTCTTTGGCACGAATCGCCGTCAGATGTTCCTCCACCTAATGAGAATTCAGATCTCCTTCCACATTTACGATGGCTTTCATGGCATGATTTTCCCCCAACATTTAACATAGCAAATTTTTCCATGGAGGACGTGGTTATTCTCAATCTATCTAAGAGCGATATTACGGATGATTGGAAGGGGTGGAACCACATGAAGGTACGTAATATGCTAGACAACATTTACTATTCTGTCACGCCAAAGAAGCCTCGCATTAGGTTCAAAAAGTAACATTTGCATGGTTATCCTTTTACAGGTGATGAAAAATTTGAAAGTTCTAAATTTGTCCAAGTGTTACGGACTGCAAAGGCTGCCGGACGAGAATATGGAATCGCTGATTGAGTTGGATATATCCGAGACGGGCATAAGAGAGCTGCCCGAATCCATCGGAAAGTTGAAAAATTTGAAGAGATTGAAGATGAGGTGGTGTGACAATATAAGGAAAATATCCGATGCCCTTTGGACGATTGAAAAGCTCGAAGAAATGGAATTCTTCAAAAGTAGAGTTTTCTCCAGTTATTTCCAGGTGAACGTTGGCAATTGCATCTACAAGAATCAATCCCTGAGGATCTTGAAATTGGACGGTGTGGAAATAACTGCACTACCGAAGCTTCCTGAGAGTCTTGTCATTCTAGAACTGCATCGGCTGTACATGGACGCGTTTCCGGATCTCTCAAACCTCGCTAATTTAGAGGAATTGTTTCTGGGGTTTAAGTCACATGATTCTGATGGGGAATCTGACGGGCCTCTGGTGGGAAATCCGATACCACGGTGGATGGGGAACTTGAGCCAACTGGAGTCTGTGGACCTGAGCTCTCCTCGCGTGAGCACCTCGTCAACAGATCTTACCCTCCCTCCTCAACTCAACAAGCTTCACCTTCACGGCTGCCGTAATAATCTGCGTCGCCTCCCGAGGCTTCCCTCAAGTTTGTCCTCCTTACATTTGGAACGTTGCGACTCACTTGGCTCGATGGAGTCTCTGGACCTTACCCTCACATTGCAGTTTCCTCATGTGGCCACCTCACCGACAGACCTTACCCTCCCTCCTCGTCTCAAGGAGCTTAAACTCTCCAGCTGCCCTAATCTGCGTCGCCTCCCGAGGCTTCCCTCGAGTTTATCCTCCTTACGTTTGGCAGGTTGCTCCTCACTTGAGTCTCTGGAACCGGTCTCTCCTTATGTGACCACCTCACCGACAGACCTTACCCTCCCTCCTCCTCATCTCATGTTGCTTCTCCTCTACAATTGCCCTAAATTGCTTCACCTCCCGAGGCTTCCCTCAAGTTTATCCTCCTTACATTTGTACTGGTGCGAGTCCCTTTGCTCGATGGTGGATCTATCGAATTTGAAGAATCTATCATCTCTCTATATTTGCGGGGCTGCAATTGAAGAGATTCAAGGCCTTGGTTGTTTGGAGAAACTGCGACAGTTGACACTTCAAGAACTTAGACAGTTGAAGATACTACCTGATCTGAGCAATTTAAACAAACTAACGAGCCTTTTAGTACTTACATGTGGTAACCTGGTTCAGATTCAAGGCGAGCTACCACAATCTTTGCAAGAATTGTGCATTCATTCCTGTGAATCTTTACAGAAGTTGCCTGATCTGTCTAGCTTGAAGGAACTGAAAAGAGTTAGCATAGACGGTATCGCGAAATTAAATGTGGAGGCAATTTCTTCGTTGTGCTTGAAGAAGTCGGTCGAATTTGAGAGACAAGACAGACGAATATGAATCTGAATCTGAGGGAGAAGACGACGGATAAATGCACGCTGCTCTTGGAAGCTTCTTGATCTGCTACCACAAGTTAGTCCCTTGTGTTCAACCTTCAAACAAAGTGAGGTAACTTATTCCCTCTGACAACCAATGTTTTCCCTTTTCTGCAATCAAACTCTTCCACAGATATGAACAGAGAAGTTTCACATGTACTTTGACTCAAAATCTGATGAAATTATTGAAATTATGATACCTCTGTACAACCAGAGGGTTCTTAATTATTTACAAATATTCCTTGTCTTTCTCTAGTTTGGTTTGGCCTATTTACCTATATTCTCTTTGGATGGTTTCTCCTTGCTTCCCTGTTTCCCAATTGGAGGTATGCATGTCGATTGCATTCTTATTTCTTGATTTTTGACAATTCATTAGAGATCCTCGATAGATGGAATGTGTGTTGGAAGGTCACAGCGCTATGGTTGTCATCTTGGAATTTTGCAGCATAATCAAATCATCGTCACGATTCTCAACAAGACAGACTCTGTATTTATATACGTATGTTCAGTTTACTTTCCAGGAAAGGTGTGCTGCGTACTGGGATTTGCAAATCATGTCAATCGACCCTCGTGTGATCTCCATTATTGCCTCCATTTTCTAGAAATGATTATCCCTAGGTGATTATCTATAATAAAAGCCCTTCCAATCACCTCAAGTTATCCCAGATGACTCTTTTAGGTTTAGAGATTAACAAAAAGCACTAAGGAAGATCTCAAACGACCGGCTTTTTGCTGGTGTCTAATGTTGCTGAGATGAATTAAAGTTTTTAAGAAACTTACAAAACTCTTCCGATGCAGGGAGCTATGGCTAATTGGGCAGCTGTATAGGTGGAGACCGAAGAAGGCAGATGAAGGATGAAATTCGATGTTGACCGCATTCCCTCTCACAGTCTTGGTGTGGTAAACTTACAAAAACTGACTTGTGTGTGTGTGTGTGTTTTTCATTTATAGTGTGCCCATAAGAATGATTATTACATTTCATCTAAATATGTGTTCTCTTCATTATTATGAATAGAACTTGCTTATTGGTACCCAGATGTTCTTTCACAAGGAAAGACTTGAAGGACTTGTCTGAACCGGGAGAAAAATTATGGGACTGTGTTCTCGTCGCTTTCATTGGTTATTTGTAAAAAATGTGTGCTATGTAGATCATGTGGCTTTCAAGAGCCGAGAGTCACAGAATCCAATCATTTGAAATAGCAACTCCAGACTCTTTCTAATCCGCTTTCAACATGCGTTTTCCAAAGACAGAGCTCTCTCCCTACTTTGAGTTGCATTGCTTCCAAGCAAAAAAGTGTCCTCTCTGTCCTCCATGGACAACAATCCTTCATAGCTCCTCCTGTCAGGTCCATAGGATCTTTTAATTCATTTCTGTTTTTCTATTTCCTTAATTTCCTGAGGTTCGCACAAAATTTGGGGGGCATTTCCACTTATGTTCATCTTCCGCTAATGAAATATGCAGAGTTGATTGACCGGTGTATAGGTTTGAAAATCTGGGTTATAATGAAGGGAGACAAGGAGCTTGTTGGTACTCTTAGGGGCTTCGATGTGTACGTCAACATGGTCCTTAAGGATATCATTGAGTAGTATGCATCTCTCTCTCTCTCTCTCTCAAATTTAGTAGTGCCTCAAGATGCTTCTTGTACTACTTTGGGGTGAAGGGAAGCCATTCTAAGTTGTTGACATCAATTTATTATCTGAAGGGGCAAATGAGCTCAATTTGAATGTATTAGCATTGGAAGTTGTCAATGCCGTGGTTTATGATGCCTATCTGTCCTGAATTTGATATATGCTTCTAACTGAGAATTACTACTTGCACAAGCATTTGCAATATGGCCTCTTGTTTTCTCTCTCTCCTCTTTTTATCGAGCTTCCTGTGGAAGCTTCATGCGATCGTAAGATTCTGTTTTGATTCTTGCATACAGTGAAATTGCTGCAGATATGCATATATGTTTTGAGCCCTTGCATCGATATGGGCACAGTCTTGCCTAAAGTTTTGGTGATCTATCAACTAGTAAGCAACCGCCTTAACAAAACAGAAACAATCAGCCACTCAGAGAGATTCCTTCCGATAGTAGACTGAAAATGCTTAGACGATGTATTGATGAATCATTACTGGTCTTGACTTTGTGGTAAAAATGTCATCATTGCTTATTATTTACAAGAATCTGGTCCTTGTCTTGATCAACCTTGTGTCTCACCTCTTGATAAGTATAGCGTGCAAGTGGTGTGGCAATTACATTACCGGAAAGCTAGAATTCTGCTTTCGAGTGCCTTAACCACACTTAAGTGATGACGCCTTCCTTTTTGTCTTAATGCAGTTGGTCCCTGGTGACTCCCCTGATCTGGAATGAGTTGGATTCATTCTCTAACCCCAGTGGCAAATTATGTAGGTACTCTCTCCCTCTTTGGTATCCATATTTTTACTTTTATTTTAGTATACTTTAAGCTTTTCGCTTCGGGTTCATAGACCGCCAACCCCAACTGGTTTGGGATAAAGGTGATGTTGATGTTGATGTTGATGTTGACTCTCTCCCTCTTTCTCAAGACATGCCCTCTTTTGAGCATTAGGGATGTGGATCCTCTGTCCTGCACTATACTCCCATGTGTGTCTCAACATTCGTCTGCGGCTGAAGCTTACCTCATTTCCATGGTTACAGCACATATGGGAACCCTATGGTTGTAGAGTATCTTAATCCAGCATATGCTATCTTCTTGGTGGCCTGCTATTTGACTACCCTTTCTCTTTTATAGTACATACCCGATCTAAATGCAGAAGTGTGAGTCCCCAATTTCCACTTTGGAAAGGATCAGAGAATTCCACTTATGTACTCGTTGCTCTTGCTTGAAAAGCTTCTACTTCATTATGCAGTATGGTTCTGGCACCGACACATCAGGCCTAAGATGTACACTGTACTGCCTATAGGGGATGTGTTTTGCACCATATGATCTCAATTTTCTACCCAAGTAGCTTTATTTGCTGCGTGTTTCAAAAGGATCCATGCCCAAAGCAAACTCACTTGTTTTAACTGGTTTTTGTTGATCGTGTTTTCAAACAGGTCAGGTTGGCTATTTGGGTGGAGTGTTGTTTCCTGTTTTTGTGGTGGCGGCATTCTTCGGAGTTAGCTGATCGTGGAGTTGAACTGAGTCCCCAGCATTTGATCTTGCCAAGAGCTTCTCGATTTGACTTGAGTTCAAGAATCTCCACTTCCAGATTGATCAGAGACTCAATAACAGATAAGCTATCACCATCAAGATGGACTTAAGACTCAGCTTGCTAGTTGCTAAGAAGTATTCATTGGATTTTGCTGAAACTTGAGCAGTCTCAGGTTCATCGAGCTCGGATCCGTCCTAAACATAGATCAGATTGAGCATTGAATGTCATTGCCCAGTGGAAAATACTTGTAGAAGATGGTTTGATTCCTAGTCATCCACAGCATATGACATGTAGCAGAACCACACGAGATGAAGTTCTTTTATGCTCATCTTAAACTCGGTAATAAGCATTAGCCCTCATTGATGCACCGAAGAAAGGAAAGAAAAGATTACATATCAATGCAAAGAGCTGCACTAAAATATGCCTAATCTTTTTTCCCTTTTTCTTTTTCCCTTTCCTTTCTCATTCTCCATCTTTCTGCTGCTACCGGGAGCGCCTGAGCAGCTTTGATATGGCGGTGAAGTTTATGGATTGGTACGTGAAGATCGCGGTCTTCTCAGCTATCATTGGAGGCTCCATGGAGCTGTTCATGATCAAGACGGGCATCTGTGTGAGAACTCTCCATTTCCTTTTATTCCTTCTTGCCTGCTCATGCAATTTTTTGTTTCAACATTTTCCATTTCTTTGTTGGGTGGCTCATAGCCAAAAAATAGTGCGACATAACTCCGAAATCCATAGTTTTAGGCACTATTAAGCAGTTGGAAAATCAATTTTATCTGATAAACCTTGCTTCAAAGCTTGTGAGCCAATGAAGGTGAAGTCTTCCAGAGTCTGTAGAGAATGGATAGTTTGTGTAGCTAATTATCTGTTCATTGGCGACATCTTGCGGGAGAAAGCTCCGAAAAATAGTTTTGGAGATGGTGATTTTAAAATCGAACTTGCGGGCTTGGGAGAATTCACCGGAAGTTCAGGCTTGTCAGGGGAAGCTCTTGATCCTTGGAGAAATCGCTATGCAGAAGGGAAAAAGGATTCATAGTGCCGCCATTGTTGAGTTGAACATGGTATTGCTTTTTATCGAATTGAACTTTCTGGAGACCATGCTCTTGATGAAGAAGTCTGATAAAAAGAAAATGGTGCTGCTATGACAAGTGCTTGAGATTTGAAGTCATGAATCTAGAGAAAAATGAAGAAATAAAATGAACAGTTCTTGTGCAAAACAACAAAGACAGGAAAATGGCCATAGCAATTTTGGTGTCGAAACAGGTAGGATGTAGGCGTAATGTGAAGAGAGGTGGTAGTTTTCCTTGTGATGGCCCGGGATGAGGCAGTATTGGTGGTTGGCTCGAAAAGCAAAGTGGACCAGTTTAAACGAGTATTTCCCTCTCGAGCCCATCCATCTTGGCCTGCTTAACCCATTCGGACCATATCAATTCTTTACGGATCATCTAATTTTTTAACTAATCATATGTAGAACTGGGCAAGAATTTTAAACCCTATATTTGGTTGGCCAAATTGGCTTTAGTCTTTAACAGTTCAACATCCAAGCCATGATCATCTCTTGAGATTGCTCAACCTAAAGCCAAATCTGCCGTTGGCATGTCGTTGTGCACATGACTATTCGGTATCAATTTTATTCTTGGATTGTAATGAAGTGATATATACACACACACGCGATGAAATTCATTTTTATTCTGATCAAATGAGGTTGTAATTTCTTTTAACCTTTGTTAATATAAATTTAATTTTACATTATATTAGAGATCTATGTGGCTTTGTCCGCGTATTTTTCACCAGATGATACCTAACATGGCACATCGGTCCATGGGAAGAGGAAAAATATAATATTATACATTGTTCTATTTTGTACACTTGAGCAAATATTTTAATCGGGCATTATATATTTATTTAAAGCGTCCTTTCAATTCAAAAGAAAATTATCCCCTTAATCAAATGTTCCGATTATCATAACCATTTTCCACGAAATACCAACCACTTAAGAATTTACTTATAGTATAGCTTGTCATATATCTTATTCACGCGTTTTTCTATTTTCAAGCATTTGAAGAGAGCAAAATGAAGAAAGAGAAAACGGTCAAACAAGGAGCAATAGTCCACGGATCACTTCAGTTAATTTTCCCGCAATTTCCTTTTATTTTTCTTACTGCGCATTATGACTCAACATTTCTCACCAACATTAGAGATTAGTTCAGGGATCAATTCGATCGCTAGATAAAGCACAACGACTAAAATTGGACGTTGACAGTACTCAAGGGACCACTCCCTCTTACGACTCCCTTCTTGATAACTTCCTCATTATTAACTGAACCTCCAAGATGGAGGAAGCGAGGAATGGTTGGAATGGCAAAAGATGATTTGCCCTCTACACGTGTTGTGGCAAGACAAAAGAACATGAAGATCCAAAGCAATTTATTTGAAAATGTCGAACTCATGAGAGGAAAACGAATGCACCTGAAAAGCATTTGACGAAGTCTTCTCCGTCGAAGTAAAAAAAAAAAAATCTCGAGAAATTAGCAAAGACCGCAGCAAGCCACACGACAACGTGCAAAACGCTGTTCGGAGCACGAATTTTAGGATCCCAAGTTGTAAACGCCAGTAATTAGAGGCCAGCCTTGGCAACCCACAAGACAAAGAATATACGACAATTAAACCTGTCGATTTCGCCATGAGAATCTGCGCAATGAGACAGAAGAGTGCATGCGGAAAAAGAAAAAGAGAGAGAGAGAGAGAGAGAGAGAGAGAGAGACGTAAATTGCAAAGGAAAGAGACGCGGTGCTCAGACCGGAAACAATCTTTCAGTTAATGAAGTTGGTAGCTCCATATCCCAGCCGCTGTTCCATCCTTAGGGTCTCCAGCTGGTTTTGCCATTATGATCGGACAATACAACAAGTGCCGTTCAGTTCAATGCCGATCCCTCATGTGAAAGAAGCTTTGTGTCGCCGACTTGATCAAGAACTCGAATGCTAAAAGCACTCAAAAAGGAGAAAAAGCTTAGATGGACCATAACCATCCATAGCGCCCAAAGCATCACAAGACGAACCAGACAGCTGCCCTATCACACGAAAAGCAGATCCTGTCTACTTTGGAAAGAAAAAACTAATGTTCATCCTCCCAACACTTGATCACTAAGACATCTATTTTCCTGCTTCAATTGATCACTCAAATCAGGTACACAATCTTATACACGCATATCTTGCACATTAGCAGTTAATGTTCAGCCACGCCATGATCCCCCTCCTGCTCATACAAGATCCACCTATACCATGATCTGAAAATAACAAGAATTGAAAATCAATGATTACAAGTTGATCGCGATAAAAAATAAATTACCACAGACCTGAAAAATCTACTTTCATGCCCCCAACGGAGCATATTTGGCTCCCGGGACTATTTGGTTTCATAACAACTCGATCTTATGCATATAAAAGTTTAGCAAAACCACTTCCATATTAATGGACAAATCATAGTAATTGACCGTCCTTCCGTTCCTAAGAACCAAGCTACCAAAGAACACCTTAGAGCGACAACCTGAGTAACATAGAGTATGCAGATTTGATCACAATGACCAAGAGTTCCTAGCAATAAGTTGTCAAGTTAAGTTTTTGCTACTTGGGAATTCACTCAATGTGCAGACTGATGAATAATCTCAGAAAATTACATGATCAACCCGAAGCACAGTACAGGCCGCATCAGCAGCATATTTAAGAGCAAAAAATCTGCTGAAAAGCACATTGTAAGCAACATGCTTGTTTTAAAAAAAAAATGACATTTTAAAATCTCCTGGTATAAAAGGCAAAACCAAGAATATTGATAATGAATATCCATATTGATTTGCATGGCTTATGTTCCATGCATTTTCAGCTAAAAGCCTTCACTCAATACATCCAACTTGATCTTACATGACTTGAAGACAGGTTGGTGACACCTAAACCCAGACTCATGTTTGTAGTCCATTCATAGCGAAACTAAGCTGTTCCTCAGAGAATGATCCCTCTGTCTACAACTTTAACATAGTCAACCAGTAAAGCATGAGTATTGGTTCCCTCGCAACAGATGCAGTAAATATGGTCACCTTAATTCCAGCAAATACTATAATTACTATGACTGGGAAAAAAAACTTGTGCAAACAAACCAGATGGATATGAAAAGTCAGGTAAGCAGCTAACTTGGTAATGTAGAGGTCCCAAACATTCCTGGCTGAAGCATTCTTACAAGTGCCTTCCTCTGAATAGATACCCACTTTGGCATTTCCATTCGCATGTGTAGCATCATTATCCATGGCATTAAGCCCAGTCTCTGGTACCATCTCAAAACTCTCAACAAATTTTCTAATAGCATACTGATCCAACCTGCAACAACGGTGGAAGCCTAATTAGTAATTCCATGTCCAAAGCATCCTTCCAAAGTAAACTGTAAGCCATCTTTCTTAAAAGGAGAAGAAATAGACTACCACTACTTCTGTTACAGAAACTATAGCAGCAAAGAATTCCCTAAACCGTTTTGAGTTAGCCTATCGCACAACAGGATAGACTCAACACGAAAGCCATTCTTCAGGGATTGAAGCACTCTTCCCTTGGCAGACACAAAAAGAAAATTTTGCATTTTTCTCGCTTTCCTCTCGCAAATTCTTCTCTTCTTTCATGTCATACCCAACTTCCATTGTCCCTCTCCTTCCCTACATTCCAAACAATGGATTATGAGATTTAAAGATCTTTTTACTCCCTTTAGGATTATATATGTTTCAAATTCAATATACTTTTATCCTTGCATCTGATAAATTCAGACATAAGTTAATCATGAAAATAAACTTGATGATTGGGCATGCAAACGAACAAACATGTTTTTAAAAAACTTCAATGAAACGGTGTCTTTACTCATCTAATTTAATTTGACCAAAAAAAACTTATCCAACTTAAATTACTGTCACATTCCCGTTAATGGTAAAAAGAAGCAATTGGACAAATCACCAATTACACAAACTAGATAAGCATGCCAAAATCAGATTCAACTATGCCAAATTGCTCTAGCAGCAAAAGATTTAAATTTTCAATTTGCGTATCGTAATTTCGATGCAGGCAATTTTCATAAAAAAGACTGCTGAGCTCGAATCTCCTTTCTAAATATAGCTTAGATCAGGCATCGAATGTCATTGCTCAGCGGGAAATGCTCCTCGAAAGAGCTTATGTGTGCCGCAACAAGTTTTTGCCGTATCAATTTCTCTCTTATAAGTTTTGATTTCTACTCATCCTTCGCTTGGAATTCCTTTAGATTCGCGAGTGTTTGTTTCTCAAGGATTTGTGGCGTGGAATTGTCGTTTGCTAGGGTTTGGGTTGGTTGGGATTGGTCGATTCGCGTTAAGAGCTCAGCATATTGAATGAGACCTCTTAATAAGCTGAAAGATGAAGAAGCTGTGAACATTCTGAAGTAATTAATAGCCAAGGGATAAGCCAGTGCTTTTGTTGATTTTATCAGTGATTTGATTTGGGTATTGTTCGCAGTTCCCGATTTCCACTTCTTCGAAGTGTTCGTGCGAAAATCCTTGGATGTTCAACTTAGGTATGCAATTTCTTCTATGAAATTTTGACTGCTTGGGAGATGTTCGAAAATTATGATCTGAAAGTGATTCATTATTGCAATCTGGAATACAAGTTCATTGGCGGAAATTCATTCTACCTGTTTGATGAAATGAATAAATGACATAAGAAAGCACATTCATAGGAAAAATGAGGTCAATAGCCATTTCATTCATTGTTTAACCTCACACGATTGGATTAATGTATTGGTACGTGAAGATCGCGGTCTTCTCAGCTCTCACTGGAGGCTCCATGGAGTTGTTCATGATCGAGACGGGCTTCTATGTGAGAACTCTCCATTTCCTTTTGTTCCTGTTTTCCATGTCTTTTGGGTAGCTCATAGCCAAAAATTGGTGCAATATAAGTCTGAAACAGCTAGTTCTAGGAACTAAATGCAATAGCTTATATGATAAACCTTGCTTTAAAGGATTTTGTTTGTCTGGCAGCTTGTGTTTAGTCGAATGGTATCAGATTTTGCATTGATGGATCGTGCTCAAATTCATCTCTGTTTGGATGAGCAAAGCATCGTCTAGTCCATTGCTTTGGGGGTGAAGTTGGGGATAATCATGATTTCAGTGGTATGTCTCTGTTGCTAGCTTGTGACAGGGAAGGGCTTTGATTTAGGCTGTCGTATTATGGTGATCAACTGAACGTTCTTGCTGTTCTACATGAAAAGCATAATGCCAAAAAAAAAATGTTGTGTCAGGTGATGAATGGCAATGCCAATGAATTCGAAGCGTTCCGCCATCTGTTGAGTATTATTGCTCATGAGAATGGAGTTCATGCAACTAATTACCTGTTCATTGATGACGTCTGTGGGAGAAACTTCTGGAACATAAATTTGGATATGGTGATTTTAAAATTGAACTTGTTCTGCAGCTATTTCATGTCTTTCGGGGAGTATGAAAGAGGTGAAATTTTTTAAGGAACACAATTTAATGCAGTGAATTGTAGCCCTGTTATATTTGCAGTTCTTTGTGATCTTGTTGAAGACAGATGAGCTTTCGTCACATCTTTCTGAATGGACTTTGGTATAGAAAAAAGATTGGGAGAATGTTGTTTGCTTGCGTTGCCTTCATAATTACTTTCAGAAGCATCTTCATTATGAAGATTATCAGATTCCTTCCAATGCCATTGGTTGATTATTTAGCTACCAAAGGGTCTGTCTTTCAAGGGATCAACCAAGTTCCATCATTGAAAGTACTATATTAAAAGCAAGATTATGGTGCTTGTATGTTGCAGATGATAAAGTGACTGTATTGGAGTCAGAGGCGTGGGCTTGGGAAAATTCGCTGGAAGCTTAGGCTATGAGAGAAGCTCTTAATCCTTGGAGAAATCGTGACGCCGAAGCAAAAAAGAATCCATAGTGCTGCCATTGTTGAGTTATTCCTGGTATGATATTTTTTTCCAATTTCTCTCATTGCCCAACAATTGAACTTTCTGTAAACCATGCTCTTGATGAAGAAGGCTGATAAAATTTAAAACAAATTGGTCTAAGTGGTCGAGCAATTTTGCTTAACTCCTTTTGGTTAGTGTGTAAGCCATGTTTTCTATGAAACATTTTGTGGCAATATGTCTTAATGATTCTGGCTATTAGACTTTGTGCGTTATCATCAATTAGCCATTCTGGCTTTCAAGCTTATTTTGACCCTTACATTTGCCCATTTTGTGGCTTAATTGTAAAATGGCTGAGGGATGATTGATGGGATGATCACACACTAGTTTATTTGATTATGATTATTCTTTTCACCTTTATAAGTAGGCAAAGACTTTTGAAACTTGGATGACTATGCATAATAATGCTGGAAGCTGTGAGTGAGATGACAATGTGAACTTCTAAACAACACAGATCGTGTTCTTGATATTTGACCTTTGTCTGCAGGAAAATAAACTAAAATTACGCCAGACGCACATCTGCACATTGGTTGTCTCTGTCCTGGAATGAATTTGGAACATCCTGAAATGTGTTGAGGCGATTTTGTCTTTGGCTGCTTGGCAATTAATTTCCCATTCAGCAAGTGAGATTTTCCTGTATGCGAGTTCTGGAATTTATATCTTCTCTTGGCATTGGTCTTTATATGCTTCCCTCATCATCATCCCATGCACTTCACATTCTTTTTGGCATAGTGAAGGAAACTCAGTAGCTGTCATGTGCCTTTTCTCTTTGATCCGTGAGGGCGAAGTTTTATAGATGTTGACAACCAAAGCACGGACCCTGTCGTGTGCATTTCTCTCTGCGGTTTTGTGCATTTTGAGTGGTGTTGGACAGGGAATATTCATGTAGTAAAATGCCTGATGTCTGAATAGCAAGTTTATTATCATTAACTACTGGGACCAAATTTACCCTTAACAATATCAAAGCAGATGTTCTATGCAATCAGGCTAGTGGACATAATTACTCGCTATGAGGAGTGAAGGGCAGGTGAATTTATGTAGTTCCTTCTTCTCGTTCCTTGTCACTTAACCATTGTTTAGGTCAAGAACCATTAGGTGATTCAGACGTCACATGTTTTGGTACTTGTGAAATCGTTGTCTGTGTCACAGTCAAATTACCCGGAAACAGTAAATGTTGGTATTCGTGAAATCGGAACATTGTTATTAATTTACTAAAAATTTACCGTGGTAAAATAGTTATTTTTTCGGAAGTGACAAAGGTTAACTGGTTTTACTAGTAAATTATGTAGGCAACTCATAATATACTAGCGGAAAATCATATCTACTTGTAAAAGAAAACGAGTATTCATAATCTACAAGAATGTGTCAACTTGGTAACTCGGTACTTTTTCTCATCTGTTATTGACAAATAAAAATTGCTACTTGTAAAATCGAAACAATGTCAACAATCTATTAGGAATTTAAAGTGGTAAAATAATTATTTTGTCCGAAAGTAATCGAGACCACTAGTAAAATATGTAAGCATTTGCAATCTATTGGGTAGCCGAATGACATGAAATGCTCAAGATTTCAAAGTGCAACTATTCCATCCATTGAATAGCTATGGTTAATTTTTTGGGTTCGATCTAGTGAGAATTTTTCATTTTAGAGTGAAAACTCTTCACTATGCTATGTTTAATGAAAACATATTCACGTTCTCCCTTAAGATTTAGAACTCCTAGGAAATAATTTATGCTCTCAAGATTTGCGAAGAGTCAAACCTTTGAAAACTTAGCACCGTTAAATGTGAACACATTCTCATGATCGTCTTGAGATTTAAAACTCCTAAAGTTGTTAAAAAGATGTGCATTGTCAACTTTGACAGGTTGGAGTAATGTTGCAATGAATCATTCTCCTTAAAAAGTTGTAGCACATAACCCCCGACTCTATGCATATTTGTAACTTGAATCTCTGCATATTTGTGATTCGAGACACTAGACGCAACGCTTGTTACATTCTATTTGGTCCACCCTGATTAAAAAAGAGTACAAGTCGTAATTACAGCCGATAACCATGCACGAGACAACTTGTAATTTGTTTGTTTGTTTCAAAATAGAGATATTAGTTTCAAGAATTATGATGGAGAGATTAGAAGACTAACATATACATAATCGATTTACAAAGTGACTAAGTTAATTAATTGTGGGAATGTCAAAGAGTTCTTGAAAAAGTTCATCGATCAAAATAATATTGAAATCAACAAAATTAAAATCATAATTTATTAGTATCAACACCTGATTTTGTTTGTCCCAATTTAGTTTAATTTATTTGCTTTTTAAGGTTATTTATTTTTGTTTGAAAATAGGATAGACCAATATAGGTAAAATCAGCTTTTTATCTTTTATTATTGCAAAAAGAAGAGAGAAATTTAAAAAAAATATGAGAGAGAGAGAGAAACCGCCTCACTCCCATTCTCTCTCTCTCCTTGACTTCATTCCCACGGTTCCCTCATAATAGGTTGATCACTAGACTATTTTTGTGGGCTAAATTTGATTGGCTTTACCCGTTACAATTCAAAATGATTCTTCTCTCTGTACACGTAGACATATAAATATAAATATAAATATAAAATATAAAATAAAAACAAAATTAGGTTGGGCTTTTCTTGGTGGTCCAATTTGTAAAATTTGTCAACCAGGAAGGAATCAAATTCACGAGCCCAGCCCAACAACAATCGAAAGGACGCAAAGCGACCCCGGCTCGCGTTTTGTCCCCCGCACTCCAGGTCAATGCAGACTACGATTTGCCGCAACCTGAAATGCCTAGTCCGCCGAATTCACGATAAAAATCTCACTGTCCAAGCTCAAAACCGAAATACTCAATAATCCTAGAGTCTGTCGATTCACATCTCATCACAATCAAAACTCCCAATTCTAAATCAAGTTGGAGGATCAGAGCACTAACTGATACATGAAGGCAGTTGAGGGTAATTGGGCAGCTCTACAGATGAAGACCAACAAAAGGCAAACGATTTAGAGCTCCGTTTGTTTCACAGAAAATGAATGATCTAGAAAATATTTTCCTAAAAAAATTACTTCTATCTATAAAAAAAAAAGAATGAATGGATGAAAAATATTTTCATTTGTCCAAAAAATGTTTAGATATAAAATGTTATCAATAATGAGAATATTTTCATAGATTAATTATTTGAAGTGATACAACCGATTATTCTTGCGAAAACATTTTTTAAGTCATTCATTTTTTCACGAAATAAATGAAGCCTTAACGTTATCTTAGCCTTGTTCAAGGTCGCATTGCGAGTCCGCTGCTTTATACATATGTATAAGTAGGGAGCGATTGTTCCACTTCCTAAAACTGCTTTCATATGGCATAAAGCAGCAAAAATATCAGCTTCAATCTTCTGTTGCCCTTTTGAGCTTAACTTTGAATGAGTTTCAAATGCCATCTCAAAAAGGGGAAGACGGTCACAGAAAGCACCATCAGCTAGGGAAGACATTGGCATATTCTGCTGCAGATGCTTGATGGAGTAAGAGGCAATATAAGCGTAAATCAGGTTCGCCTTTCCAGTGAAACAAGTCGGATCCATTCTCATCTGTCCGCACAAAGCAGAGTCATCGAAGAGTTTTGTCTTCTTCGGATAACATGAGATTTAGGCACTTAACTTATGTGCCCTTTGTGATTCATTTTTCTTTAAGCCCCCCAACCTGGAGGAGAGATGGTGAATCCTTAAGCGATACATCCTACATGCCAATTTACAGAGCGAAACCGACATGATGGATTCTCATCCATGGAGAAGAGATTTTTTCTTTCTTGAGGGATCAAATTCTCAACTCTGAGCTACATGTCCCGAATGCTCACCCCACTCGTGACTACTAATGTGCCGACGGGCTAGTGTCTTGCAGAAGAATCTTTAACAAAATGGTCAGACAGGGACAGGGCAACAACAGCACGAGAACGAGCAGATATGCAAACCAGTTATTGAGATTGTCCTGTTGTCTATACGAGTGAGGATGGATCATAGGAGCAGGGTTGATACCATACCTTTTTCACGTTTCTTGTTCTTGTGCCAACTAGAAGATAAGTGAAGGAAATCGATGCATGCAAAGTATAAATTGTGTTATGATAAAATAAATGATATTTTGATTTCAAACACTTCATGTCAACAAGAGAAAGCAAAGGTCCGTACGTCGTCCATGACATTCATTGACCAAATACAATACGATGAGCTAATATGCAGACTTCTGTGCTTTTGTTCGAAACGTTCGATTGGATAATTGGGTTCAATTTAAATGTTTTTAATAAGCAAGTGAATAAACCGTCAACATCAGATAAGATTAAAAGGAGGACGTCTGATATAGGATATAGTTCAGTAACTACACTGGCAATTAAATTAGCATAATAGCACCGGCTCTGCCGCGTTCGTGCATTTGGTTTGCTATACCAGGCGGTCTAGTAAGGGTGGGAAGGGAACTACCTACTCGAATTTATCTTGCATTTTAGTCTGTTCATCACTACTTACTAATCCATCGCACGCTCGAAAGAGATTCTAAAATAGAGTCCAAAGCCTCGTAAGTTAAAACGCACGGGAAATAGAAACCCCCTGAACTTGTCTAGTTACAAATGTGCTTGTTCTGACAATAGCTAGTACATTTTATCATTGTTTTGATTTTATGCATGCGGCGTTTATTAATCGGGTCAACTGTTAGCAAATTATCGAGGGAATGATGATTTTACTATATCACTGTTGAATCTAACTTTGAGTATTAAATATAAAACCTAGTCGGTAAGTTACTGCTTCATTGATGGTCGTAAAACATTAACATTCTTGGACATATATCGGAGCAATTGTCTGTGATGGGATGACGGACAGCCTTGATCAAACAAATTATAATCATGAGTTCCTTGTATCTGTAGAACTCAATGCTATGTCCAATGGAAATCCTCTTTGGGATGGGTGGTTGTCTCCTGTTGTAATATATACGGATTTTTTTTTTGGAGGGTTCCAGATACAAAGCTTTATTCCATTATTAGCTAAGAGACCTTGGAAGAGAAATCAACCGTCAAAATAATATAATAATGTGAGAATAGAGAGACAAACTAGGGTGTAGAATCACAAGGAAGTAGAAGCAATGGCTTTGCGGGACGATTCCCCATCAAATGTTCTTCCAACCAATATATTTCGAAAGAATTTGCATCTCCTTTTCCAATCACCATGGTTTTCATGGCATATATTTTCCCTTAGGTGGCTCGGTGATGATCATCATCACAGGAAGTGAAACCACACTGTGATGGATTACTTTCGTCTGAGAAAGTTATTGCACGAATCCCGCCGTATAGGCTAGGTGATCCGTCTACAAGTAATATGACTGTCCAGTGAACTCTGCTTCTGAGAGTTGTGGCGGGAGATGTGCATTTCTAGCATCCGTCTCAGCACTTCCGTTCTGATTCGGGCATACAGAAGTGCAAGAGAGCTTGGAATTGCACTTGTGTCGACCCAGAAAGCAGGCCCTACAGATAATGCAACTTATTGTTGTTGAATGTGTTCATCTAAGGTTGAAGTTCAACTTATTCTTATGTTTAGGCTGCATTACAGATGATACACGAAGTGGAATCATTTGCCTAGCATTCAGTTTCTTCACGACTTAATGAATTTAATCTCAGCAATTCTTCTTTACCCTTGTCCATTTCAACAGCAATACTTAACTGAGGAAACTAATTTCGCAGACATCACGACGAGTTAACTCCCATGGTTCGCATGTGTTTATCTGGAGATATTCGTCTTTGAAGATCACAATTTAAATGCCCAAGACAGTTTTCAGCCAATCCCTGCATATCTTACTTTACGAAATTAAATGTAGATGTCATACATCAGACATCTTATGATCATTTAATTTTCTTCCCGAAACTAATTTGCATCCTTAAAAGTTTACCTCTCTCCATGCGCAATTGATTGATTGATTTATTTAGTTAACCACATATATACGTTTCTCTCTTTCCGATCCAGAATTAAGCAAAAGATAAATGGAAGCATGCCAATCAAATTTGTTTGATGCAATAGTCCTAGTTTATCTAGAATATAGCTAAGTGGAGCAGAAATATGAATACTCTAGTTAATACTCAAGAGTGTATGCACAAGCGCAAGGTGCATAATATGTCTCTTCCCAGAACTATAGACTCTCTAACCAAGAGAGAGACCATTACTCCCAAACTTGATTCTCCTTAGAAGATTATAAAAGTAAGATGGTTCTCGCCATTGCGGTCGGTGAGGGCCTGGCGAGGGTCACCGTCCACAGTGAAAAAAAAACATAAAAACTAACAAAGAAATTCAAAAACAAATAAAAATTGCAACGTTAGTAAAATCTGGTAGAAATTGGCCGAAAGGATTGAGTTGGCAAATTGTCAAAAGGTTTAGGACTAAATTAGCCAAATTGAAAAGTTAAAGACTAAATTGGCAAACATTTAATATATTTAGTTACTTTTCCCCTGGCTTAAATGACATTTGCTAGAGTTAACTCTTCAAGAGCTAATTGCCTACTGAAGGATTCAAGTGAACTTTTCTGTAGGCAACTTTTCATGCATTAGAGCCTCTTGGTGAATCCCATTATGAATGGCTATCCATGAATATGATCCATGATATGATTCCCCCTTGCAGTGTTCATCCATTACTTATTCGAGAGATGGGCTCCAAAAATAAAATAACAAGCTTACGGAATGTACAGTGATCGATACAGTGAGTTTGGTACTTGAAATGTGTCACGACTTTACCTGTATTAGCAGTTTTCATTGTGCCAACTTTTCACACAACCGCTTAAGCGAAAACCAGGAAATCTCTGGCTTGGAGAAAAGTGAAACATTCATCTACCATCCTTTGATATCCCCAAGACTCCCACCTTTCTTCAATTATATAAACAATCCTTACTGGACCAGCGTATATGGATTCCAGTGCACTCTCGTCGGCAGTTTTGCATGCATAGTCAAGGCATCATCTACTTTGCAAACCAACGTGTTAGCTCTGCTAGAAACACTAAAAGATTTTTTTTTATTCTAGAGTAGAAGCAAATTTTGGAACCACACTCAAATCAATATGACGTGATATGGTCTCTAACTAGAGCATGTCACCCCTTGTGGATGTAAGTCTACTTATCAAGAAAGCCTAAGCCCAATTGAGTCACTTTTTAGATTTAAGAGTGGTCATTATAACAGAGAAGTAAATAAGATTGCCGACTGGGTTGTCAAAGGCCAACGTAGAAAAACATTCTTTTTAATGAATTTTATATCACTTTCAAGTCCTTTGGCTCTTTAATGTTCGGACGCTCGACCTATGTATGGGCAAACGATTTCTTATTGAATGGATATTATCTTCTTAAGAGGACAAAAAGGGTACTTTTCTTTTCACGGGGCTCACTATTCCATTCTCTCTCTCTCTCTCTCTCTCTCTCTCTCTCTCTCTCTATATATATGTGTAGTTCCTTCTGAATCCAATGTAGAAGCACACGTAAAGTCGGTCATTTCACCATTATGTTACTGACGAATAAATATAGCTACTCGTAAAGTCGAAACAATGTCAATATTCTATTAAGAATTTCTAGTGTTAAAATTGTTATTTTATTCGTAAGTTACAATCCTTTAACCGAGACGACTAGCAAAGCATAGCAGATTGTAATCTACTACAGAAAATAATCGTCCACTTATAATCTACAAGAGTATTTTAATCTGGTAAATAATTATTTCGTTAGCGTGTCACAGACAAATTTGAACATTGTTAATCATAAAATCAAAACGATGTTAATAATCTACTGGAAATTAACAATGGTAAAATAATTATTTTATTTGTAAGTTACAACCGTCAATTGAAATCACTAGTAAAGTATGTAAACATTTTCAATCTACTAATGAAAATATGCTATCACTTATAAAATTAAAAAAATAAATTGTTATTTTATCGATAACTTACAAGCAATCACCAAATCAAAAGGTCATCCGTTAGTTTTTACTTACCAGCAACATTTGAAATTTATTATTGGTTATTCAAACTTACAATGCACGTAACAAAACTCTGAATTTTTGGCGAAAGGAATTTAGAATTTGCACGATTACAGACTGCAATTATCCCATTAAATAAATAGCTCTGGATAATTTTTTGATCCATAAGTAACATTAGGAAAAAAGTCATTTACGTTCTCGAGATCCAAAGAAATTCAAACTTACATTAGGAAAAGAGTCATTTACGTTCTCGAGATCCAAAGAAATTCAAACTTCTATTTTTAGAAAGAATACTCTTCATTGTGCTAATGTCATATGTGAATGTGTTCACTTTTTCCCATTGAGATTTAATACTCCTTGGGAATTATTTCATTCTCGAGGTTTAAGAGAGTTGAACTTTTATTTTTAACAAGAGAACTCTATGTTGTGCTATGTAAAATGCGAACACGTACAAGTTCTCCCCTTGAGATTCAAAACTCCTTGGGAATTATTTATGTTCTTAGATCTCGTTTGAATCTTAACTTTTCTTTTTAAGAAGAAAACTTTGCACTATGCTATGTATAATGCAATCACATTCATCCTCTGAGAAGAGTTGGACTTGCTTTCTTAAAGAAAACTCTGTACCTTGCTATATCAAATGTGAACACATTCTTGCTCTCCCCTTGAGAAAAATCAATATGGTCCTGGTTATTGGAAGGGTATTTTGCTAGCAGTGGTCTGTCCACCGGTTAACCTTCCGCTAACATTCCGCCGCTTTAATACTCGCATTTGCTAGCAAGCACAGGTGAAGTACCTATGAACTACGTTGATTTTCTGGTAATATGAAAACATTGGGCAAGAATCCAAACAGCCACCTAAGTGTAGGATTCTTATTTTAATTTTGCCCATCAAGTAAAAGGGTGTGTATTCATAGTTAAGACTCCATTTGTTTCGCGGAAAACAACTCTCAGAAAAATATTTTTTGAAATTTCCGGCATTTGTTTCACGGAAAATAAATGAGTTAAGGAAAAAAGTTTTCTCCCATTGAAAAAACACATTCAAAAGTAGGGGAAATGATTTCTTTTATTTGAAAAGAGGAAAACATTTTCCCTCATTTTTCCTCTCTCCAATCCTTCACATTCCTTTTATGTTTAATTATTATTTATTTTTATTTTATGTTCTTTCTTGTTCTTTTCAATTTTTTTTAATCTTTTTAATTTTTAATTTTTTAATTATATATATTTTTTCTATTTTCCCTTTCCTCTAGCAGTCTGGCCATGGCGATTGCTAGCGACCAACCGAAGAAGATGGGAAAAGAAAAATAAAATTAAAAAATCGAATTAAAAAAATAAAAAGATATAGATAATGATAGAAAATTATTAAAAGGAGTATACAGAAAAAATTAATTTTCCTTACCGAACGGAGGAAAATATTTTTCAATTCATTTTCAAGTTTTAGCCGAACACCGAAAAAGAGAGTCATTTTCCTGAAAATGACTCCTGAAAAGTATTTTCCTGAAATACTTCATCTTCCACAAAACGGTTGAAGCCTAAATGTGAATTTCAAAAGGAGAGTGAAGGGCCAAATCTCTAGAGCCAACCTTAGAAAGGGGCAATTTTCATTCTTGAGATCTGAGAAGAGACTACCTTTCCTCGAAGAGGATGAGCTTGGCCGGTCTTGGAGACCATCACAGCACGTGAAATGCTGCTATTTCTATTCTTTTTCTTCCTCAAAGCAAGTGCAGTGTGAACATTGTTTAGGAAATGCCAGATGAAGGACAGTGCCCTTTTCCTATTTCGAGATAATATTCGTGGGAAAGCTTTTGTGAAATTGCACATGAATGTCATCAATAGAGGCAAATTCAGGGGGGAAAACAAAGTGTGCATTATGCATTGTGAAGTGTGAACCCGAACACTTTGCACGTTCTCCTTGAGATTTGAGACTACCTTGGCCTCTTGTGCTTACTTCATGCCGATCTCTGCTATTCCACCATTCGCCTGTGTATTTCAAGCTTGAAACTTTATTGTTGCTAGCTCGCAAAATATTCGTAAATTACCAATTCTTTTGATAATATTATTAGTGGGATAAATAAATTAGGAAGACTATCGAGAATTTACTAACATTCTAATGAAGCCGTTAGTAAATTACCAGCATGATCAGGAATTACTAACATATTAATAAAGTAGTAAACTACCAACTCCTACAAATTTTTTTGAAAAATAAAAAATATTTTTGTTTGAAAATAGAATATACCAAAATAGCTAAAATTGGCTTTTCCCTTTTATTATTGTAAAAAGAAAAGAAAAATAAAAAAATAAAATAAAAAAAACAACAACAAAAAAAGAGAGAAAAAAAAAATGCGGCCCACTCACGGTCTCACCCACCTCACTCACATTCTCTCTCTGCCTGACTTCATTCCCACGGTTCACTCGCGTCCACTCATACCCTATCTCTTCACGTCCACACACACCCACCCTCACACCCAAAGCAAAGGATAAGAGAATATCTGCTAAACACAGAGGCAAGTGTAATGACCTACCCAGATCTCCATTTGTAGTTCTTGCACTCACACTCACGCTCCTGATCGTGGCTTCCAAACTTCTTCATCTCTTGCTGCCGCTGCTTTCGCTGCTATCGCGTTCAGTTTTTTCTTGAAGAGAAGATCAAGTGAGATCAATGGAGAGGAGTGCAAAAAAATCAATGCATCCGTGGAAACGAGGGAACAGCAGGAGGCGCTTCTGGTGCTTACACTTCAACAGAAGCTCAAGGAATGGCTACTTCGTCGGGAAATGACTATGAAGTATTCTTGAGCTTCAGAGGACCGGATATTCGTGCAACTTTCGCCGACTGTCTTTACCATAGTCTTAAAGATGCACGAATCCGTGTATTTAAGGACGACGAAGGTCTCCGCAAAGGGGAAGAGTTTGGCCCAGAACTTCTCCAAGCAATTACTCAGTCGAAGATCTCAATACCTATCTTTTCAAAAGGTTATGCCTCTAGCGTATGGTGTCTCAAGGAGGTAGTCCAGATGGTTGAGTGCAAGAAAGCTAGGGGACAAAAGATCATCCCTATTTTTTATGATGTGGCGCCTGAAGAGGTTCGGCACCAAAAGGAGGGTTATGGAGAGGCCTTTCTTTTACATGAAAGCAAGAAGCGACATGACGAAAAGACTATGCAAGAGTGGAAGGATGCTCTCAATGCAGTCGGGGCAATAAACGGATGGGACCTGCATAGGGAGGGGGAGAACAGGTGACTTCTTTTTAGCATTCGATCTCACCTCCCTTCTATAGTTAAACTCGATGCATTTCAATTGGTTTCTTTCTTTCTAGATATGTGTTAGTCTGGATGAAATTGAATTTTATGCTATTGAAGCTATGGCCACAAATCTTGCTAAATAATGGCACAATCCAAAATGTGTCCTCTTTAATGTCAAACAACATATTTTTCAGTTAAAGTCGCAAATTAACCCTTAGTACCAACACTAATTCATTTACAATAAAATAAATTTCTGCACTCATTCTCCGAGCAGGAGAACATGAAGGAACACCTGCTAGATAGGTCTATAGTTTTCAATTTGGTCTTGTCGGAACATAGTCTGGTTGAGCACAATTTTCTAACTTGTTGCCTTTTCACCTCCAACAAAACACTAGGCGAGAAGGTGCGTTCACAAAACAACTCACCGAGGAGCTTTTTAGAGAATTGAGAAAGGCCTATTTGGTGGTATCAGACTGCTTGGTCAGTGTCGACAACCATGTGCACACAATCATGGGAATGATAGGTGTCCAATTAAATGAAACACGGATTGTAGGAATCCACGGGATGGGTGGCATCGGAAAGACGACTACTGCCAAAATCATCTACAATCGACTTTCAGAAAATTTCGAGGGTTGTTGTTTTTTGTCCAACATTCGTGAAATGTCAGAACGCAAGGGCATTGAATGCTTGCAGAATCAGCTCATCTCCGACATCCTCAAAGAAAAAATGTACAGATGTAAGAAACATTGATGATGGGATTAAGATCATCAAAGATAGGTTATCTAATAAAAGAGTCCTCCTACTTCTTGATGATTTGTATGAAAGGAATCATATGGATGCACTTGTAGGTGAGCGTGATTGGTTTGGTAAAGGGAGCAAACTTATTATTACTACTAGAAACAAAGAAGCTCTTGATGTTCTTGGAGTGGACAACTATTATGAGCTTATGGGCATGGATCGTGATCAATCTCTTCAACTTTTTAGCAAACATGCCTTCAGAAGAGATTCTCCTTTAGATGAGTATATGGACCAATCCAATAGGGCGATAGACATTGCTGGAGGTCTTCCACTAGCTCTTGAGGTCATAGGCTCACTTTTATCTCGCACTGAAAAGAAAAAGTGGGATTTTACATTGAAGAAATTGGAAAATGTTCCTCACGTGGAAGTTCAGAGTAAGCTAAGAATAAGCTATGATGCATTAGATATTCAACAACAGCATATATTCCTTGATGTAGCTTGTCTTTTCATTGGATATGACAAAGACATTCTGGTTCATTTTTGGGATGAATCTGATTCTCCGGAAGACGACATGGAAGTTTTGCATAACATGTCTTTGATTAAGATTACACAGGATAATCAAGTGTGGATGCATGACCAACTCAGAGACCTCGGAAGAGAAATAGTTCGTCAAGAAAGTAACAAGAAAATAGAGAAGCAAAGTAGGGTGTGGGATCCTAAGGAAGGATTCGATTTGCTGAGGAAACATAAGGTAAAATCCCCCTCCCCCATATAAATTCCCAGTATTTATGAATTTTTTTATAAAAAGAAAAGCTAGTTACTTTTTGTGTGGTCTAGCACCACTACGACTTCCTCAGCTATATTTTTGCTCTTTTAAGATTACATGAAAGATAGTACCAAAATCAACCCCTTATTATATGAACTTGAATAAATGTATTTCCCTTTGAATTTTTTGTTTTTAATTTTTTCCTTTGGACAGGGAAAAAAAGAAATTGAAGCTCTTCGTCTCCAGTTGGACCATCAGCTACACTATTGTTTTACCTATGAGGGCTTTGAGAGCCTATCAGATCTACGGTTCCTTGAAGTGGACGGTAGGAGGAAAAATTTTCGCATAGAAGACAGGCTTCTTTGGCACAAATCGCCACCAAATGTTCTTCCAACTAATGAGAATTCAGATCTCCTTCCACAATTACGATGGCTTTCATGGAGTGATTTTCCCCCAACATTTAACATTGCAAATTTCTTCTTGGAGGATGTGGTTATTCTCAATCTATCTAAGAGCGTAATTACGGATGATTGGGAGGGGTGGAGCCACATGAAGGTACGTCATATGCTAGACAACATTTATTATTCCGTCGTATTAGATTCAAAAAGTAACATTTGCATGATTATTCTTTTACAGGTGATGAAGAAATTGAAAGTTCTGAATTTGTCCGGTTGTTGTAAACTACGAAGGTTGCCAGACGAGCTGGGTAGAGATCTTGCAAGCCTTGAATACCTATCTCTGAAATATTGTGCAAGGTTGAAGAGGCTTCCGGATTCGATTGAAAATATGGAATCGCTGATTGAGTTGGATATATCCTGGACGGGCATCAGAGAGTTGCCAGATTCCATCGAAAAGTTGAAAAATTTGAAGAGATTGAAGATGAGGTGGTGTGACAATATAAGGAAAATACCTGATGCCCTTTGGACGATTGAAAAGCTCGAAGAAATGGAAGTCTCCAAGGATCTTTATCCCTCCAAGTATTTCCATGTGAAGGTTGGCAATTGCATCTCCAAGAATCAATCCCTGAGGATCTTGAAATTAAATGTTGCGAAAATATACGCACTACCGTGGCTTCCTGAAAGTCTTGTCATTCTAAAGCTGGAGTGGTTGTGCATGGTCACATTTCCGGATCTCTCAAACCTTGCTAATTTAAAGGAATTGGATCTGGAGTTTATGTCACTTGATTCTGATGGGGAATATAGGGAGAGGCCTCTAGAAGAAAATCCGATACTAAGCTCTCCTCACGTGAGCACCTCACCAACAAACCTTACCCTCCCTCCTCAACTCAACAAGCTTCACCTTTGCGGCTGCCCTAGTAATCCGCGTCGCCTCGGGAGGCTTCCCTCCACTTTATCCTCCTTGCATTTGGAATGGTGCCACTCACTTCGCTCGATGGAGGATCTGGACCTGAGCTCTCCTCATCTCAAGTCACTTCGCCTCTTCCACTGCACTAATCTGCGTCACCTCCCAAGGCTTCCCTCAAGTTTATCCTCCTTATATTTGGAATGCTGCGAGTTACTTTGCTCGATGGAGGATCTAGACCTGAGCTCTCCTCAACTCAAGGAGCTTCACCTCGAATACTGCCCTAATCTGCGTCGCCTCCCGAGGCTTCCCTCAAGTTTATCCTCCTTAGATTTGTACTCGTGCAAGTCACTTTGCTCGATGGAGGATCTATCGAATTTGAAGAATCTATCATATCTCGTAATTTGGGACGTTGCAATTGAACAGATTCAAGACCTTGGTTGTTTGGAGAACCTACGAGAGTTGAAGCTTATATGGCTTGAACGGTTGAAGCTACTACCTAATCTACGCAATTTAAACAAACTAAGGAGTCTTGATGTATCATATTGTCGTGAACTAGTTGGGATTCAAGGCGAGCTACCAGAGTCCTTGGAAGAATTAAAGTTGCAAGGTTGCGACTCACTTGAGTTTCTGGACCCGAGCTCTCCTTATGTGACCACCTCACCGACAGACCTTACCCTCCTTCCTCCTCATCTGAAGAAGCTTGAACTCTACAGCTGCCCTAAATTGCGTCGCCTCCCGAAGCTTCCCTCAACTTTATCCTCCTTAACATTGTCTTGCTGTGAGTCACTTTGCCTGATGGAGGATCTATCGAATTTGAAGAACCTGTCATCTCTCTGGATTATGCAAGTTGCAATTGAAGAGATTCAAGGCCTTGGTTGTTTGGAGAACCTACAACATTTGTACCTTTCTAGCCTTGGACTAGTGAAGACACTACCTAATCTAAGCAATTTAAACAAACTAAGGAGTCTTCATCTATATCAATGTGGTAATCTGGTTGAGATTCAAGGCGAACTACCAGAGTCTTTGGAAGAATTGAAGATTGATTACTGTGAATCTTTACAGAAGTTGCCTGATCTGTCCAGCTTGAGGGAACTGCAAATGGTCACAATAACACATTGCATGAAATTAAATGTGGAGGCAATTTCTTCGCTTTGCTTGAAGAAGTCGGACATTTTTGAGGCAGAAGACGTCGAGCTTGAATATGAGGGAGAAGACGACGAATCTGAATCTGAATCTGAGGGAGAAGACGATGAACATGAATATGAATCTGAGGGAGAAGACGACGAATATGAATCTGAATATGAGGGAGAAGACAGTGAACATGAACATGAATCTGAGGGAGAAAGACGACGAATCTGAATCTGAATCTGAATCTGAGGGAGGAGACGACACATAAGTGCACGTTTCTCAATTGGGACTTGTTTTGCTCCATGTGATCTCAATTTTCCACCCAAGTAGCTGTATTTGCTGCGCGTTACGAAAGGATCCGTGCCCAAAGCAAACTCACTTGTTTTGACTTTTACTGGTTTTTGTCGCTCGTGTTTTCAAACAGGTTGGCTATTTGGGTGGAGTGCTGTTTCTTGTTTTTGCGGTGGCGGCATTCTTCGGAGTTTTCTAGAGGTCTTCAGACTGCTGAAAGAGTGAGCTCAGAGCTTGTGAGGTGTAATATTGCTTGCATAGCTTGGTTAGAGTGACCATGACAAATTCTTGACTTTGCCGGAAAACTTGGCCACTGGCGGCGGAAGCTTGGGAGAGGAGTCGATGCTCTGCGACCTTGAGGGGTGTGTATTTAATCCTGATGAATTCCTTAGTCTCTTCAAGGACTGCATCGGTGGCGGGTGGTGGTGATCGTGACAGTTTCTTGACTTTGCCGGAGAACTCTCTTTCTGAATTCTGATAGTGACTCCTCTGTTTATGCTGTATATACGGTGTTGAGAATGCAGAAGTTTACTGTTGTACTCTTGTGTAATATATCAATGTTATATGCAATGTGCAAGGTGAAAGCCCAAATTATACGGGCAACTTACTGTGACAGTACTCTTGTAGTCGGCTGAATCTTCTGCATTCACTTGGACTTCCCCTGTCTGAGGTCGTTGAACCGAAAAATAAGTAAAATTGTGAATTTGTATACAATGAATTGTGGTCTCACATGTCACATCCCCAATCCCATATCGCCTAGGGGGGAGTCCTGGGCTGGTATATAAGGCTTGGGCTCTCCTTAAACTTGCATGAGGCCTCCTGCGGACCCAACTGCCTAGTGGTCTAAAGGGAACAAAACCTTGAGGGGTCGGGTTGCAAAGCCCATAGGGGTGCCAGTCCCCAGCTCCAGAGAGGACAATATCTTCGTTGCGTACTCTGATACCAGAATGAGGCCTTTTCTGGGTGTGTCCTAGAAAAACAAACATCCTTTTCTGGGTGTGTCCTAGAAAAACAAAACCGTGAGGACTGTGTGTCCAAAGCGGCGATGAGGCCTTTTCTGAGTGTGTCCTAGAAAAACATCCTTTTCTGGGTGTGTCCTAGAAAAACAAAACCGTGAGGACTGTGTGTCCAAAGCGGACAATATCGTGCAAGTGTGTCCAAAGCGGACAATATCGTGCAAGTGGGATCCAAGATCCTTACAATTGGTATCAGAGTCAGAGCCGACTCCCGACCGCCGTGAGGACTGTGTGTCCAAAGCGGACAATATCGTGCAACAAAACCGTGAGGACTGTGTGTCCAAAGCGGACAATATCGTGCAAGTGTGTCCAAAGCGGACAATATCGTGCAAGTGGGATCCAAGATCCTTACAATTGGTATCAGAGTCAGAGCCGACTCCCGACCGCCGTGAGGACTGTGTGTCCAAAGCGGACAATATCGTGCAAGTGGGATAGCGGACAATATCGTGCAACAAAACCGTGAGGACTGTGTGTCCAAAGCGGACAATATCGTGCAAGTGTGTCCAAAGCGGACGATATCGTGCAAGTGGGATCCAAGATCCTTACAATTGGTATCAGAGTCAGAGCCGACTCCCGACCGCCGTGAGGACTGTGTGTCCAAAGCGGACAATATCGTGCAAGTGGGATCCAAGGTCCTTACAATTGGTATCAGAGCCGACTCCCGACCGCGTGTGGGACCACAGTGGGCGCTCGCTGGTGCACGCGGGGGTGTCCCGTGATGGTGCATAGCGGGGACGCTATGTCCCAAGGGGGAGGGATTGTCACATCCCCAGTCCCACATCGCCTAGGGGGGGAGTCCTGGGCTGGTATATAAGGCTTGGGCTCTCCTTAAACTTGTATGAGGCCTCTTGCGGACCCAACTGCCTAGTGGTCTAAAGGGAACAAAACCTTGAGGGGTCGGATTGCAAAGCTCATAGGGGTGCCAGTCCCCAGCTCCAGAGAGGACAATATCTTCAATGCGTACTCTGATACCAGGATGAGGCCTTTTCTGGGTGGGGTCGGATTGCAAAGCTCATAGGGGTGCCAGTCCCCAGCTCCAGAGAGGACAATATCTTCAATGCGTACTCTGATACCAGGATGAGGCCTTTTCTGAAGCGGTCCAAAGCGGATAATATCGTGCAAGTGGGTGGGACCCAAGGTCCTTACATCACACAATAAGGTGGAAAGCTTTTCCAACCCTGTTGAAGCAGTAATTTTGTCATCTCTTTATGCATTTGTTGTGGCCATTGATATGCATAACTTTCTTTTATGATACTTTCTGATAAGTTTTGTGTTCACTTATGGTTCTGTTGGCTGACCACAGTTTCGGTTCGCTCGTCGGATTCGACTTTATAGAGGAAGACGTGGTACAAGAGGTTCAAAGGACTGCAATGGGCAGAGGGCCTCCAGGATATTGATCCTTAGGCCTGTTTCGCCGGGAATCCCCATGAACGTCCATTAGCTTTTCGGATTCGAGTTTCGGTGCTTGTGCAGCATGTCAAAAGTGTTGCTTCTTTAGTGCTTTAACGACACTACCTCAGATGCAGTCATTTTATTTCACCGCAAAAAAGAAAAAGAAGAAAGAAAAACGAAGAGGGTAGGTGTGACTGGTGGTTATTAGGCGGGCAAGATACTGCGAGATGAGAGATTAGCTGATCATGGAGTTGAACAGAGTCCCCAGAATTTGACCTTGCCAAGAGCTCCTCGATTTGACTGAGTTCAAGAATCTCCACTTCCACGCAGGACGTGTTTCCAGATTGATCAGAGACTCGATAAGAGATAAGCTATCACCATCAAGGTAGACTTAAGACTCAGCTTGCTTTTGCTGAAACTTGAGCAGTTCTGGGATCACCGAGCTCGGATCTCTATCCTGAACATAGATCAGATCAAGCATCGAATGTCATTGCCCAGCCGGAAATACTCATAGAAGATGGTTTGATTCCTAGTCATCCACAGCATATGACATGTAGCAGTGTTGAAAATATTAAAATTCATTTTGGAAGAAAAATTGGACTTGTGCAATATTGTTCAAAGATTGAAGACAACTTGAAGACAACTTGTTCTAGACAACTTGTTCTACAAGTTGGTTAAACTTTGACTTGAAGAATTCCAAGATGATTGTTCAAAGGTCAAAAGAAGCCTAATTTAGGTAGCCTAATTCTTGAAGAAGACCAAGTTAGAATTTTCTTTTGCCATGAAGTTCTCTATATATATGTGTGTGTGTGCTTTCTTAGATAGGATGAAGAGAATAGAGAGAATTGGGAGTTAGAGAGTTTTTGTGTGAAACAAAGCTTATAGAGAAAAGCTTGTGTATTTGTATTTTGTAAAGCCTTAGCAAAGGCTATTTTGAAATATTACTCTCTCGTTTGCTTACTCATATTCTCTCCCACTTAAATCCTCCAAGCTTCCGCAAAACTCCTTCTTCCTTTTTTTATTTGGTTCCTACAAGCAGAACCACATGGGATGAAGTTCCCCTCCTTTGATGCACCGAAGAAAGGAAACGAGCTGCACTAAAATATACCTAATCCTTTTCCCTTTTGCCTTTCCGCCTTTCCTTTCTCATTCTCCATCTTTCTGCTGCTGCCGTGAACGCCTGAGCAGCTTCGATATGGCAGTGAAGTTTCTGGATTGGTACGTGAAGATCGCAGTCTTTCGGCTCTCATCGTGGGCTCCACGGAGTTGTTCATGATCAAGACCGGCTTCTGCGTGAGCACTCTCCATTTCCTTATGTTCCTTCTTGCCTGCTCCTGCAATTTTTCGTTTCAACTTTGTCCACTTCTTTGTTGGGTAGCTCATAGCCAAAAAATGGCACAACATAACTCCGAAATCGATAGTTTTAGGCACTATTAAGCAGTTGTAAAATCAATTTTACATGATAAACCTTGCTTCAAAGCTCGCGAGCCAATGAACGTGAAGTCTTCCACATTCTGGAAAACAGAGTTTGTGCAGCTAATTATCTGTTCACTGACGACATTTTGCGGGAGAAACTTATGAAAAGTTAGTTTTGGATATGGTGGTTTTAAAATTAAACTTACGACAGTGATGCCCATCTCGAGATCATTGGGCGGATTGTTCTGTAGCAACTTCATATTTGCAATTCCTCACTTGCATCTTTCTCAATGGACTCTTTGGTACAGACAATAAGATTGGGAGAAATCTTGTTTGTTGTGCTCTTATAAGCAGCTTAATGACGAAGATCCTCAGATTCAGATTCTTTACCATGCCCATTGGTTGCCCATTTTGCTACCAAAGGGTCTGTCTTTCGAGGGATCGACCAAGTTCCAATCATTTAAGGCATTGTAATGAGAGCAAGATTGTGGTGCTTGGATGTTGCAGATGATAAAGTTACTGTGTTGGAGTCGGAGAAGCGGGCTTGGGAGAATTCGCTTAAAGAAATCGCGATACAGAAGCAGAAAAGAATTCATAGTGCCGCCATTGTTGAGTTGTACATGGTATTGCTTTTTATCGAATTGAACTTTCTGGAGACCATGCTCTTGATGAAGAAGTCTGATAACAAAGAGAATGGTGCTGCTATGACAATTGCTTGAGATTTGAAGTCATGAATCTAGAGAAAAATGAAGAAATAGAATGAACAATCCCTGTGCAAAACAACAAAGACAGGAAAATGACCATAGCATTTTGGTGTGGAAACAGGTTGGATGCAGGCATAACACGAAGAGTGGTGATAGTTTGCCTTGAGATGGTCCGGAAAGAGGCGGTACTTATGATTGGCTTGAAAGGCAACATGGCCTTATTTAAATGAGTATTTCCCTCTCGAGTCTTGGCCCGCCTAACCCGTTAGGACCCTATTAATTCTATACAAATCATTTAATTTTTTTTCCTAATCATTAGGAAAACTGGGCAAGAATTTTAGACCCCACACTTGGTTGGCCAAATTGGCTTTTAGTCTTCAACAGTTCAACATCCAAGCCATGATCATCTCTTGAGACTGTTCAATTTGAAGCCAAATCTGCCGTTGGCGTATCGTTGTGCACATGACTATTCGATGTGAATTTTATTGTTGGATAGCGACGGAAATGATATATATTTATATGTATTTCGATCAAATGAGGTTGTAATTTCTTTTTCCGTTTGTTAATATAAATTTAATTTTACATTATATTTAGAGATCTAGGTGGTGTTGTCCGCATGTTGTTCGCCAGCTGATGCCTAACATGGCACATCGGTTCACGGGAAGGGGAAAATGAAAGGTGTTATATATTGTTATATTTTAATCAGGCACTATATATTTATTTACAGCGTCCTTTATTTAAAAAAAAAATTGTCCCTTTAACCAAATGTTGCAATTATCATAACCATTTTCCACGAAATACTAACCACTTAAGAAATAATATGGCTTGTCATATACCATATTCACATGTTTTTTTGTTTTCAAGTATTTGAAGAGAGTAAAAAGAAAGAAAAAAAAATCATAGAACAAATGTTAACAAATGGACAAACATGTTTTTTAAAAGCCTTCAATGAAACGGTGTCTTTACTTATCTAATTTAATTTATTGTCACATTCCTATTAATGGTAAAAGGAAGCAACCGGACAAATCACTAATCACACAAATTATGAAAAGTTAAGAGTATTCAATCAACACAAATAAAATGTTCAAGGGCCCAATTTGACAATTTACATAAATTAAGAGGATAAAAAATTAGAATTCATAAAATTTTCAAATGCCCAAAATCGGAACCAACCATAATATTCTTTTCAAACCCCAGAGAATTGTGGAATGGAATTTGGCAAAGCAAACGTCCCACCCAAAATCAGACTCTTTATGTGACAAGTATGCTCTAGCAATAAAAGACATAAATTTTCAATTTGCCCATCATAATTTCAACACAATTAGTTTTCATAAAAGACCCAAACTTGAATTTCCTTCCTAATTGTAGCCTAGATTAGGCATGAAATGTCCTTGTTGAGCAGGAAATACTCCTTAAAGAGCTTAGGTGTGCCACGACAAGCTTTTGCCGTATCAATTTCTCTCTTACAATGTTTGATTCCTAGTCATCTGCCCTGATCGAAGTTCTTGCGATCACCTTAGACTCTGTAATTGGCATAAGCCCTCGATGATGATGAAACGCAAAAAAGAAAAGAAAAGATTGCATATTGGTTCAGTTAGCTTCACTTAAAAAAAAAAAATCCCTTTTTAAACGCTTCGTCTCCTTCGCGAAAAAGTAATTTTTGGAAAAAACGAATTTTTAATTTTCTGATATTTAGTACACTAAAATAAATTAGTGAAGGAAGAAAAAAAAAGACTTTCTATCCACGAAGAAGAAAATCACTCTCCCCTCCTTCTCGCCGGCCTTCAGCTCCTCATTTGCAGTATCAAGCACGACCGGTTGAGCGTGGCTGAGGTGCGTGCTCGTTTGATTCAGCCGATTTCAACGCCTCTGGGTTAATCAACCAAAAGCCGCGCTTGGTCGTCTCTCTTGGCAAGTCGATTCCTTCGCTTGGAATTCCTTTGAATCCTCGAGTGTTTGTTTCTCAAGGATTTGTGGTGTGGAATTGTCGGTTGCTAGGGTTTGGGTTGGTGGAGATTGGTCGATTCGCATTAAGAGCTCAGGATATTGACACCTCTTAAGGATATTGAGAGATGAAGAAGCTGTGAACATTCTGCACTAATAAATAGCCAAGGGAAAAGCCAAGTGTTTTTGTTGATTTTTTCAGTGATTTGATTTGGGTATTGTCCGCAGTTCCGTTCGATTTCCACTTCTTGGAAGTGTTCGTGTCAAAATCCTTGGAAGTTCAACTCAGGTATGTAATCTCTTCTATGAAATTTTGACTGCTTGGGAGATGTTCGAAGGTTAGGATCTGAAAGTGAGTCATTATTGCAATCTTGCATGCAAGTTCATTGGCGGAAATTCATCCTACCTGTTTGATGAAATGCGTAAATGACATAAGAATGCACGTTCATAGGAATAACGAGGTCAATAGCCATTTCATTCATTGTTTAACCCCGCACGATTGGATTAATGGTATTTTTAGGCGTTCGTATTTCTTTCATGCTTGATCCGAGAGTTATGATATGATAAATCCAATTTAAACTTGTCTCGCTGAAGCCTTATTACAGTCTGTCATTGCTTGAATCAATATAAAAACGTGTCTCATAGCTTGCAGATTTTCCTGAACAGAATTGGGTGTCCAAATTGTTGTTTGTATATTCGGTTTTGCTCTGATTTATTTCTGTTTTGATTCCTTTTCGCTTTTGTATTGTTATTACTCATAATGGCTTTGGTCATCTATATGTGATGGCTGGCAATTGATGATGGAAATTTTGTTGTGGAGTAAAACATGTGCATGATGTTCTCTGTGTGAAGGGCACATATATTATTCTGGCATATGTGAGCTCCATTGTTCAATTCGTGTAAATACGTACTAGTATTTGATTGTTACAAGAATATGTAATGATTTATGTATTGCGTTCATGAGTGCTGAGTTTTTGGTTTGGAGTGTTTAAGTGTACAAGGAAAACAATGGAATGAGCGAAGGAAATAAAAGAAAGTTTCCTTACCAAACATCGGAAAAAATTTCGCCAAACATCGGATACTATCGTCACTTGTTTACTAGAAATGTCACATTTTCGGTGAAACAAACATAGCCCAAGTCATCTTATTCTTTACCTTTTTTTTTTACTGCATTTTCTTTTGTTTTTCATCTTTCAGCCGCTGCATTAACGCCGAGCAACTTTGATATGGCGGTGAAATTTCTGGATTGGTATGTGAAGATCGCGGTCTTCTCAGCTTTCATTGGAGGCTCCATGGAGTTGTTCATGATCAAGACGGGCTTCTGTGTGAGAACTCTCCATGACCTTTTTTTCCTTCTTGCCTGCTCCTGCAATTTTTTGTTTCAATGTTTTACATGTCTTTTGGGTAGCTCATAGCCAAAAATTGGTGTGAAATAACTCCGAAACAGCTAGTTTTGGGCACTTTTAAGAAGTTGAATTAAATGCAATAGCTTATATGATAAACCTTGCTTTAAAGGATTTTGTTTGTCTGGTGGCTTGTGTTTAGTTGAATGGTATCAGATTTTGCAGTGATGGGTCGTGTTCAAATTTGTCTCTTTTTGGATGAGCATAGCATCATCTAGTCTGTTGCTTTGTGGGTGAAATTGGGGATATTCATGATTTCAGTGGTATGTCTCTGTTGCTAGCTTGTGACAGGGAAGGGCTTTGATTTAGGCTGTCATATTATGGTGCTCAACTGAATGTTCTTGCTGTTCTACATGAAAGAATAGTGGAAAATAAAATAAAATGAAATGTTGTGTCAGGTGATGAATGGCAATGCCAATGAATTCGAAGCATTCTGCTGTCTGTTGAGTATTATTGCTCATGAGGATGGAGTTCATGCAACTAATTGTCTGTTCATTGATGACATCTGTGGGAGAAACTTCTGGAACATGAATTTGGATATGGTGATTTTAAAATTGAACTTGTTCTGCAGCTATTTCATCTCTTTTGGGGAGTATGAAAGAGGTGAAATTTTTGAAGGACCACAATTTAATGCAGTGAATTGTAGCCCTGTTATATTTGCAATTCTTTGTGATCTTATTGAAGACAGATGAGCTTTCCTCACTTACATTTTCTGAATGGACTTTGGTATAGACAAAAGATTGGGAGAATGTTATTTGCTTGCGTTGCCTTCATAAGTACTTTCAGAGGCATCTTCATGATGAAGATTATCAGATTCCTTCCTATGCCATTGGTTGATTATTAGACACCAAAGGTTCTGTTTTTCAAGGGATCAAACAAGTTCCATCATTGAAAGTACTATATTGAAAGCAAGATTATGGTGCTTGTATGTTGCAGATGATAAAGTGACTGTATTGGAGTCAGAGAAGCAGGCTTGGGAAAATTCGCCGGAAGCTCAGGCTATGAGAGAAGCGCTTAATCCTTGGAGAAATCGTGATGCAGAAGCAAAAAAGAATTCATAGTGCTGCCATTGTGAGTTATTCCCGGTATGATTTTTTTCTCGAATGCTCTCATTGCCCAACAATTGAACTATCTGTATACGATGCTCTTGATGAAGAAGTCTGATAAAATTTAAAACAAACAGGTCTAAGTTGTTGAGCAATTTTGCTTTACTCCTTTTGGTTAGTGTGTAAACCATGTTTTCTGTGAAACATTTTGGAAAAATATGTCTTTATGATTCTGGCTATTAGACTTTGTGCATTATCATCAATTAGCCATTCTGGCTTGCGAGCTTATTTTGACCCTTACATTTGCCCATTTTGTGGCTTAATTGTAAAATGGCTGAGGGATCATTGATGGGATGATCACACACTAATTTATTTGATTATGTTTATTCTTTTCGCCTTTATAAGCTGGCAAAGACTTTTTAAACTTGGATGACTATGCATCATGATGCTGGAAGCTGCGTGAGTGAGATGACGATGTGAACTTCTAAACAGCACAGATCATGTTCTTGATGCTTGACCTTTGTCCGCAGGAAAATGAACTAAAATTACGCCAGACGCACATCTGCACATCGGTTGTCTCTGTCCTGGAATGAATTTGGAACGTCCTGAAGTGTGTTGAGGCGATTTTGTCTTTGGCTGCTTGGCAATTAATTTCCCATTCAGCAAGTGAGATTTTCCTGTATGCTAGTTCTGGAATTTTTATCTTCTCTTGGCATTGATCTTTATATACTTCCCTCATCATCATCCAATGTACTTCACATTCTTTTTGGCTTAGTGAAGAAAACTCAGTAGCTGTCATGTGCCCTTTCTCTTTGATCCGTAAGAATGTAGTTTTATAAATATAGACAACCAAAGCACAGACCCTGTCGTGTGCATTTCTCTCTGCGGTCTTGTGTATTTTGAGTGGTGTTGGACAGGGAATATTCGTGTAGTAAAAAGCCTGATGTCCGAATAGCAAGTTTACTATCATTAACTACTGGGACCAAATTTACCTGAAAATATCAAAGCAGAGGTTCTATGCAATAAGGCTAGTGGACATAATTACTCGATATGAGGAGTGAAGAGCGGGTGATTTTTTGTAGTTCCTTCTTCTTGTTGTTCTCTTTATTTAACCATTGCTTAGGTCAAGAACACTGATGCCTTTAGGTAATTCAGACATTACACTTTTTTTTAGGTTATAATTCAGACTTTAGACTTAAAGAAACAGGAATACTTGCAGAAAATTTTGGGTCATGGCATTGCTCGATGGTCGGTCTTAATTGGGTTGATAAGTAGACTTAGTTGGATGTGCAAAAGCTGATGGATGATTCAGTTTGATTATATTCTACCACCTCACAATTGAGTGAAAAAAAAAAAGCCACGATGTGCGCGCTAATCTTTCATATTCACATCGATTTGAAGTCATCTTTTTCTTCTTCTTTTTTGTCGTAATTGTCTGAGAAATTATTGTGTTGCAAGAAGAGAGTTTATGATTATATGATACTGATCATTTGGGTAGCCCGTTTGTGGGGCAAGAATGGAAGTTTGCTTAGGGGAGGAGAATAAGTGGTCACTATAACTAGTTTAATGAAAGGTTATACGCTTATGTCGTCGGAGTTAGATCATAATCCATTAGAGTGAGATTATGTACTTCTCTTTGCTGCTTAATCGCACTTAACCCACCGAGTTGCAACAAAAGTAGCCATTATGCTTTCGTTGACCATTTTGAAAGTTAGCATCTTCTGGTTTATGACTATTTAGCTGATGTTTTGCGTCGAACAAATAGCATCGGCATATGTTTTTACTTGAACCTCGGCGTGGAAGCTCGTAGCTGAAATGCGACCATTGCGGGTTGCCTATTTCCTGGTTTTGGGTTAGCCAAAAAAGGAAAAAACATGGCGGTGGAAAGTAGTTAATCGCTGTCAACTTCTAAGGATGTGTTTGTTTGAATAAAAGTGTTTCAAAATTAGTTTTCCGAACTTCTACTCAGTTTGATTCACCGAAAATGATTAATCAACCGAAAACATTTTTCTATCAATGAAAATATTCATTCATGGAAATTAGGAAAGTGAATTTTTATACATAAAGAGATAAAAACACTGTTCAAAACAACTCATCTCAAATTTCTTACTATTTAATATTTTTTAGTGTTTTTTTTTTTTATCTTTTTCTTTCCCTACTGCTAGTTGACTTAGCCTTGATGAGAGCTAGTGACTTATCATAGGTACAAGCCTCACCAGATCCCGAGGAGCTCGACCCTCGTGGAAGGTTGCTGAGGCTCGACCTCGTCAACCTTGAGCTCACTAGTAATTGCCAGGTTGAGTTTGTCCAAGGCTAGCGAGGTCAACTCTCACCTGTGGCTTGTCGTCGATTGTCATCGAGGCTTGGTGACCATTAGAGGTATAAGGAAAAGAAAAGATAACAAGTTAAAAAAAATTACAAATTATTTAAACATTTGATTTATTTTTGGCTTGAGATAAAGTGACAAGATTGAAATCATTTTCTAAATGAAATCCAAACACCAAAAAATGTTTTCGATCATATATAACCAAATAAAGGAAAACTAAGGGCCTATATGGTAATCATTCTGATTCTTTAATTTTGTTCCCTAAAACAAAAAAAAAGGATGAGAATTGTGTTTAATAACATAAACGATTTTGATTTTGATTTTTTTCCCAAAAATATTTTGGGAGCATAAACAAGAAAAAAAAATTGATTCTAAAAAAAAGAATCACTTTTGAGAATCACAAAACAAAATAAAATTTAGATCTCCTTCTTTTCCTTTTCAGTTCTCTCCTCACTTTTTCGTTGACCTAAAATAGAATGAAGTCTCATTTTTAAAGAAAAATTTAAGATGATGATGATAATAAAATAAATAAATAAATAAATAAATTCTAAGAAAATTCTAAAAAATTCTAATAAATCATAAAAACATTTAAAAATTCCTAGAAATAGAAGAAGCTTAGATTACGCTAGTTTGACCTTATTTTCATAAATTTAGGTCTAGATTCTCTAGATTCTCTAGATTTATTTTTAGAAAAATCATAAATGCCTTGAAAATTAAACCTGAACCACATTTCTCTAAGTATTTAGGGCTTTATTAGGTTTTGTGATGTGATTTATCAAAGCCATGATTCCTTGACTGCGCACTTGATTTCATTGATTGTGATTTTCCTAGATTTAGGTACTTTAGTCTAATTTTACAAAATTTGGAAAAAGAAAAAAATAACTTGTGTGAACACTTAGCACTGGCTTACCTCATAGGTTTAAAAATAAATTAAAAATTTTTAGGAAACACCTTTAGAAAATACTTAACTTCAGCGCCAAAAAGGCGTCGGTGAACCAAGTCCTTGGTTCTTAGATTTCTCTGGTTGTATAGAATCAAATTGTTTCTTCTGACTCTTCGATAAGGGTTTCGATCTACCTTCCTCAAAGACTAGTAGCGACTCCATTTGCATGTACATATATACATACTACCAATCATACTTAGATCGAATTTGATATTCTCTTGTTGAATGTAATAGAGTTTGAGCTAATATGATATCACACATTAACCCAATATGATCTTTCCTTTTTGAAGTTTAAAATGGCTTGTTATAACACTGCAATTAGACGGAATAGCACAAAAAAATGTTATATGCAATATGTGATATATTATATAAGAGAATTAATATCAATTAATTTGAAATATAGGATGAAATTTCACAAAGTAACTACGTAATTATTTGATCTAAATGACACAAATTGAGAAAAGAAATTATTTTCAGAAATAAAAATTGTGTGCATTTACCAAACACGTTTTTGTTCTAAGAACAAAAATTTTATATTGTTATCAAACACGTTCTAGGGAATAGAATCAGAAAAAAAAAATCATTCTAATCAGAATCAATTTTTCGGGTCTGAATGGTTGCCATGCAGACCCTAGCCGTTCTCCTAAAAGATGATTTTTTTGGAAAGTATTTTCCTTTATTATAAAGTTTTCTTCTAAACAAATGCTCCCTAGTATTGCGTTAGGATTGCGCAAGGATGACCAAGTGATTTCGTAGGTTATTATTGCAATTTAGAAACAGAGAATTCAGTGGTAATCAATCTTTATTAGCCATTCAGCAACTTGAGTTCTGCGATACGTCCCCATCCTCAATCTTTGAGAGCCATTCAAAGAACAAATTCACAAGGACACTTTTCTATATGTAACTTTCAGCAAAACGGATGAATAGCTTGATTAGGGGTCAAGGACGCAACCGATGATAGTCTTCTGTAGTGGTCCTATGCAATCAGGCTACTGGACATAATTACTCGATACGAGAAGTTTGGGTGATTCAGACATTACACTTTTTTTTAGGTTAAAATTCAGACATTAGACTTAAAGAAACAGGAATACTCGCAGAAAATTTTGGGTCATGGCATTGCCCGATGGCCGGTCTTAATTGGGTTGATAAGTAGACTTCGTTAGATGTGCAAAAGCAGATGGATGATTCAATTTGATTATATTCTATCACCTCACAATTGAGTGAAAAAAAAAAGGCGAGATGTACGCGCTAGCCTTTCACATTCACATCGATTTGAAGTTGTCTCTTTTTTTTTTTTTTGGGTCCTAATTATCTGAGAAATCAGCGTGTTGCAAGAAGAGAGTTTATGATTAGATGATCCTGATCATTTGGGTGGCCCGATTGTGGGGGAAAGAATGGAGGTTTGCTTAAGAGAGGAGAATAAGTGGTCACTATGACTAGTTTAATGACAGGTTATACACTCATGTCGTCGGAGTTAGATCATAATCCATTAGCGATGTACTTCTCTTTGCTGCTTAATCGCACTTAACCCCCACAGAGTTGCAACAAAAAGTAGCCATTATGCTTTCGTTGACCATGTGAAAGTTAGCATCTTCTAGTTTATGACTATTTAGTCTGATGTTTTGCGTCGAATCAATAGCACCGGCATATGCTTTTTACTTGAACCTCGGCATGGAAGCTCGTCGCTGAAATGTGACTATTGCGCGTTGCCCATTTGATGGTTTTGGGTTAGCCGAAAGAGGTCTACGGTGTGCTCTTTTGATTGAAAGAGTTATCGGGAAATTATTTTTTTGGACTTTCACCGTATTGGTTTGTCAAAAATGACTGGTCAACCGAACTTTCATTGACCAAAAGAAAAAAAATCGAACACACTTTTTGATTGTCGCGACCCTCTAAAAAAATTTTAAATTTTAAAGGGGGTTAACGGATTATTAGGTTAATTAGATTTGACTAACCTAACGCGGACCCTCCCAAGCCCTACCGAATCGCAACTTTGGTTTTTGTTTAAATGATTTTAAAATTTGGAGTCGCCACTAATCGTTCTTGGTGGGTCGATTAGAAACCTAAATAAATTAGCGGGAGAACTAATTTATTCCTGCGAACCAGAGATTAGGAGCTCGGGGACTTGGTTACACTAGTTAATTAAAACTAATGCCCTTTCGGTACCTTAATTTCATGGATATCCTAATTCAGCAACTCAGGCTTGGTTTATTCCTAAGGCTATAGTAGGGTATTCTCTTTTGTGTTTTCACTTTTTAAATAGGATGCATGGATGGTATATATTTTTATTTGTTATATTTTTTTAAGTGTTAAAGATTCCCTGAAGCCGAAAGAAGGAGTGTGTTAACGACTTCTGTGCAGTATTACAACCTACTTATCTTTTGGGTCTGATGATTCAAAAATTAAATTATAGGAAGTACATGACAGTGAATAAACACCTCCAATGGGAGGCCTAGCATTGGCTTGGCTCTTCCCTTTGGGATTTAAGGTACAGGTATTTAAGTTGCAGGTATTTAAACTACTGTAAGTAAAAACCTCCAATGGGAGGCTAAGCATTGGCTTGGCTCTTCCCTTTGGGATTTAAGGTACATGTATTTAAGTTGCAGGTATTTAACTACTGTAAGTAAAAACCTCCAATGGGAGGCTAAGCATTGGCTTGGCTCTTCCCTTTGGGATTTAAGGTACATGTATTTAAGTTGCAGGTATTTAACTACTGTAAGTAAAAACCTCCAATGGGAGGCTAAGCATTGGCTTGGCTCTTCCCTTTGGGATTTAAGGTACAGGTATTTAAGTTGCAGGTATTTAACTACTGTAAGTAAAAACCTCCAATGGGAGGCTAAGCATTGGCTTGGCTCTTCCCTTTGGGATTTAAGGTACAGGTATTTAAGTTGCAGGTATTTAACTACTGTAAGTAAAAACCTCCAATGGGAGGCTAAGCATTGGCTTGGCTCTTCCCTTTGGGATTTATGGTGCAGGTATTTAAATTGCGGATGGACTTTGTCCTCTCCATTCTGGGGTATGAATTCTTTAAAATAAAATACAACGAATTGATTCAACAATTTGAAATTTGTGCGCGCTTGAGGACTCCTCCAAGCCGATTTTGTGCTTCCATAGGGTTGACCATTGATATAAAGCTGCGGCTTCCTGACATAAAATAGAGTGAAATGTTAGTATACAAAATATGTGCTAATCTGCACCTAAAACCAGAAGAGTAGAAAGAGTACTTATCTCCCATTTTTTGGGAGGGATTTCTATAATTGATTTTCGCTCTCTATGTTCCCAATATAGAGAGTTTCTTTTGAATTAAGAGGGACTTTTAGTCACAGATTAGTTGAGAAATCGGTGGACAGCTTAGGAGCTTGTCTGGGCCGATTTTTGCATCTCGACGAGATTTTTGCTGTTGACGTAGAGATATCCTTCTCCTGACATAAAATATGGAAGAAAAAGGAGATGGAGAAAGTGTATACAATTTGTGCTAATTTGCGAGTAAAACCATAAATAAATGAATAAATAAAAACACTTAGCTTGAATTTGTTTGCTCGTTGACGAGGATGAACTCTTGATTTATATTGATCGATGAAGGAATTTGTGATGATAACCCCTAGCTTTAAACTCCCATCATCTTCAAAATTCTCTCTCTTTTGGTATTTTCTTTCTCTCAAAATTTTCTTCAATCTCCCAAAACTCTCTCAAACATCCAAAATTTTCTCTCCAAAAAATTCTCCCAAACACTTCAAATTTTCTCTCCCAAGAATCCTTTCTCAAGCTCACTTCTTCCTCCTTTTATAACCTACTCGTCTATCTCCCATTCTAATTTTTCCACTAACTCTATCTCCCATTCTAATTTCTCCACTAACTCTTCTTCATTTTCATCTTCCATTCTCCATCTCTATCTCACATTCTAATCTCTTCACTAACTCTTCTTCATCTTCATCTTCCCTTCTCCATATTTATCTCCCATTCTAATTTCTCCACTAACTCTTCTTAATCTCCATTTTCCCTTCTCTATTATTATCTTCCATTCTAATTTCTCTACTAACTCTTCTTCATCTCCATCTTCCCTTCTCTATTCTTATCTTATTTTCTCCATCCATTCTTCTCCAACTTCTCTTCTTCATCTCCTCTTCTTCATCTTCCCTTCTCTATTCTAATTTATCCACTAACTCTTCTTTTTATTATTTATAAAATAATCCTTCAAGAGTTAGGTATTTGCACTCTAGTCCTTGAATTTTAAGTATTTACAATTCAGTCCCTGAAAAAATATATTTCTTTAAGTCCAAATCTCCTCACAATTTTTGACACACCAAAATTTACCACATGTCAAATTTAAGCTCATTTCTTGTCGCTGAAAATAATGCATAATTTAATTAAAGCCCTTTTGCAAAATTAAGTCATTCTGGGTATAATTGGGCCAAGATGAAAATTTAAAATATTAGAAGACAATGTCACAACTCATAAAAAGTGAAAGTTAAAAATAAGTTGACTCAAATTAAATTTTTTTAGGCCCGATTCGAGATTATACTCGTGAAGGAACACGTGACTCGAATTGGATTTTTCTGAATTTGCGATGGCCAATATGAAAATAGATTTAAAATAAAAATATTAACTATCTTTGTGTATTTTTTGGCCTCAAATGTTATTTTTCCAAAAATTTCAAATATTTTTGTATTTTTTTTTAAAAAAAATTAAAATATATATAATATGAAAAATTATTTTTTGGTCAAAATTCGTTCCCTAGGCTTGGATAAGGTTCCCAAAGTTGATTTTTCAATTTTATGAATTTTTATGGATTTTCTATTAATTTTCGAAAATAAATAAATAAAAAATACGTAAAAATACTGAAAATATGAAAAATCGTTTTTTGGTCAAAATTGGTTCCCTAGGCTTGGCTAAGGTCCCCAAAGTTGATTTTTCAATTTTATGAATTTTTATGGATTTTTTATTACTTTAGCAATAGAAAAAATGATTAAAAATCAGGTGTCAACAGCTGCCCCTCTTTGAAAGGAAGCTCGGTAGAGGTTCATTTCAAAGACGAGATGACACCTGGATTCTTATCGACTCAATACAAGTAAATAAAAAGAGTCGTGACATGATTGTTCCACTGAAAATGAAATGAGAACCTAAGGATTCGTTATATAAAAAAACTTTAGGGTGGTTGAACTTGAACCCGTATGGTGGATCAACCCATGGTAGATTCCTAATAAAAGGATTCTACTGATTAAAAATTGAATTAAAATTTGACCCGTATGGTGGGTCATACCATTTGACCCGTATGGTGGGTCGTACCATGGTAGATTCCTAATAAAAGGATTCTACTGATTAAATTTTGATTGAGATTTGACCCGTATGGTAGGTCACCACATGGAGATACCTGTAAGAAGGACTTGGTGCCTGTAGAAAGGACTTGGTGCCAGTAAAAAGGACTTGGTGCTTTGCCTGTAAGAAGAACTTTGTGCCTGTAAGAAGGACTTGCTTTGCCTGTAAGAAGGACTTGATTTGCCTGTAAGAAGGACTTTGTTTTGCCTGTAAGAAGGACTTACTTTGCCTGTAAGAAGGACTTTGTGCCTGTAAGAAGGGCTTGATTTGCCTGTAAGAAGGACTTTGTTTGCCTGTAAGAAGGACTTTGTGCTTGTAAGAAGGACTTGATTTGCCTGTAAGAAGGACTTTGTGCCTGTAAGAAGGACTTGGCTTGCCTGTAAGAAGGACTTGATTTGCTTGTAAGAAGGACTTTGTGCCTGTAAGAAGGACTTGATTTGCCTGTAAGAAGGACTTTGTGCCTGTAAGAAGGACTTAGTTTGCCTATAAGAAGGACTTGGTGCCTATAAGAAGGACTTGGTTTGCCTGTAAGAAGGACTTGGTTTGCCTGTAAGAAGGACTTTATGCCTGTAAGAAGGACTTGGTGCCTGTAAGAAGGACTTGGTGCCTGTAAGAAGAACTTGGTTTGTCTATAAGAAGGACTTTATGCCTGTAAGAAGGACTTGATTTGCCTGTAAGAAGGACTTGTTTTGCCTGTAAGAAGGACTTGATTTGCCTGTAAGAAGGACTTTGTGCCTGTAAGAAGGACTTGTTTTGCCTGTAAGAAGGACTTGGTTTGCCTGTAAGAAGGACTTGGTTTGCCTGTAAGAAGGACTTGGTGCCTGTAAGAAGAACTTGGTTTGCCTATAAGAAGGACTTTATGCCTGTAAGAAGGACTTGATTTGCCTGTAAGAAGGACTTGTTTTTCCTGTAAGAAGGACTTGTTTTGCCTGTAAGAAGGACTTGATTTGCCTGTAAGAAGGACTTTGTGCCTGTAAGAAGGACTTGTTTTGCCTGTAAGAAGGACTTGATTTGCCTGTAAGAAGGACTTTGTGCCTGTAAGAAGGACTTTGTGCCTGTAAGAAGGACTTGTTTTGCCTGTAAGAAGGACTTGATTTGCCTGTAAGAAGGACTTTGTGCCTATAAGAAGGACTTGATTTGCCTGTAAGAAGGACTTGGTTTGCCTGTAAGAAGGACTTATTTTGCCTGTAAGAAGGACTTGGTGTACCTCAAAGGGTACCATTCTGGAATCTGGAAAGATCAGGAATCCTGCAGAAGCTCAAACCCAAATTATATTATCCTGTCGCTTTAGGAATAAACCAAAGAGGCAGAGATCAAAAGGTCTCGAACATTTCTATCCTTGAGACAAATCATGCTTTATTGAAGAAGGTGAATACCTGTATGTACCGCAATGGATTCGAGTACCCCAACAACCGTCAGAATTCATTCTCTTGAAAGGTTCAGGTTGAAGATATACTTACCTGAGAATTTGGAAGAAATGCTTGGTGGCTTCTCGACAACCAGGCTTGTTCATTCAATAATCGCTGAATGAATTTCAAGACTTTGGAAGGTAGTTTGAACATTGGGAATGTGTTGCCTGTCAGGCAGTATCAGAGGTAACATGTGCAAGCATTTTCATCAATGAGTTGATCGGTTCATGTAAAACTATTCAACCAAGTCGGCAATGATTAGAAGTAGTCTGTGTGATAACTCATGATGCAATCAATCCAAATATGGATCATGCAAAACTATTCTGTCAAGCTTGCATTACCAATTCTGTTTAAGGAGGTTCTCATAGTATGAACGCCTCGAATGTAATCTGAATGGGGAACTTCAATCCGAAAGGGCCTTCTCTCACTCTGGGGAAAGGCTGTTTACCTGTAAATTAAAATGTTAGACTTGCGCGGAAATGGTTTGCCTTTCCTCATCCTGTCATGCCCCATTCTGCACATTTGATGTCTCCTGTGCAGTTTATGCTCTAAGTTGGAGTTGGTAAGTTAAACACACGGAATAGTCATACATAATTCATGAACTGTGTAAGCACAATGCAGATGTGACAATTTTTTAGCATTACGTGTGTTTATATAATGTGCAAATATGGGCGGATTTGAATTGCCCCTGATATGTGGGCGGACCGAACAAATTGGGAAGCCTACTCCTTATGTCGAGGGGTGGTTCGTCTCAAACTTTGTCTCTACGTGATGAAGCATATGGGTGAGGGAGCATTTCGGTTTGTTTAATGACAGCGATCGCCACGGTTTAGCGGTTGAATGCCCCTGTAAAAAGCAGAGAAATTATTCTTGAAATCAAACGAGATAAGGAAGACATATTTGCTTTTTCGCTTCAGAGCTTGTGATCAATTTGCCCCATTTTTCACCAGAATAGATCTTGTCAGATGATCATAATTTTCTTTTGGATTTGTCTCCTTCAACATGTTAAATGTTAGTGTAAATATTTCCTGTAAAAAGAAAAAGAGACATATCAGCCAGTATTAAAAGGGATAAATTGAAAACGATACTGATTTACCCTTCATCTTGAATGTCTTGCACGAGTCTTTTACTAGTTTTGTTGGATTGAATTTTCCTCGACTTTTGTTGGGCGCCTCACCATTATGGGAAGACTATGGTAAAATACTTACTTTGATATTACTCGTCGAGTATTCCTGTTTGTAAAAAAAAAGAAATGCACAAAAAGTTGTTTCATTTATTTATAATACATACAACATTCCCCACCCTTGGGGATCGAACTCGGAATATTTCGGACCTACTGTCATCCCCCATACCATTCGATCCATTGGACCGTAGGTGTCCATGGGGCTTTCTTTTCAAGGGTTAATCCTTGGGGATAACGCAGCCCTGTTGTATCACCTTGGGCCATGTTACGGTATTTCTCGAGGTAATTTGCAATCCCTGTTAAGAATGGAATAAGACAATTCAAGACTTGAGATGATTATGTGCACATTAGAACGATACAGAATTACCCATTTCTGAGATTGTTCGCGTCTTTCGCTTGTACTTTCCTTTGTCCGAAGCTGTCTATCCCGTGGTAATGCCCATGAGTTGATTTGCCCCCAAATTTTATCCAACCTGTATTCGGATATGATTGCGTTCTCGGGTCGATTTGCAATTTCCTGAGAATAGAAGGGGCTTAATTTTAAAACTTGGAGCAACTGAGGGTAAATTGAAACGATACGGAGTTACCCTTCAGGTTTATGCAGATTTTCACTCGCCATAAATTCGTCGCGAGGTTGGTGAGGTGGCGGATTCGAGCATTTAATAGGGGGAAGTCGGATTATTACTCCTTGCTTTTACACATTCACAAAAGCAGAAAAACACATCACGCAAGGAAATAAAACACATTCACTCATTCAGGATTAGTTCCGCTTCCTCTGCAGGCTCTCCCATGATCAGCTGGCTTCATCCCAAATTAGGTATGCATCGGCCATATAGAAGGTCTGGTGGTCACTGGCTGAACAAGTGCATCACAGTCCCGATGCTTTACCGATATCAAACTGGTTGATTATGGCGAAAAGATCATCGTCAATGTCCGCTTGGTGGTGATCTGTCCCTTCTTCCTCGGGAGGTATTGATACTGATCCAGTATCATTGGTCTTTTTGTACCCTGCTCCAACAGAACTCGATCCTGTTATAAATTGGTCTAACTCACCTCTTAAACGTGCATTTTCGATCCACAGATCATACATTTCATCGAGGGTGAGGAGGAGGCTATTGCAGTTGGGGCAGGTGGCGGAGTCAAAAGTCTCTTTATACATCTTGTTTTCCGCTCGGAGGTTTTCATTTTCAACTCTTAGAAACTCGGCTTCGTTGTGCTCATGACGAGTCTTCATTCGGGTTCGTCTATTTTAAAACCAGAACTTGATTTGCGAAGGTTCAAGGCCTAGCTCTTGACTCAGTTCCATTTTTTGTTTGCCGTCTGGCATAGGGCACGTTCTGAAGAAAGCTTCAAGCTTTCGTACTTGCTCCTCAGTATGGCGACGGTAACGCTTCTTTTGACCTTTACCGTTGTTGTCATTGTCCTTACCGGGCTCTTGGACGTCGTCGGTGGAAGGGCCGGGCTCCATAGGCTCGATCCCAAATATGGCTTCGAACTCTTCCTCTCCCATATTCAGCAAGTAACGATAACTTTCAAGTGTGTTGGGTTGAGACATCTTCGATTTGGTTAACGATTTCTCAAAGTTTGATATCTCTTTTTGTATTTTCACTCTCTGGATTTTTCTGGGAGACTGCGTATGCTTTAAGAGTCTCTCTTTCGAGCACGAATGAGAATTATCAAGAAGATGCCTCCTTTAAAATTAGACGTGGGTTTAGCAACTGTATTGCCTCTCTCGAGTGTTCTGGCTTTCTCGATTTTCTTTTCATCGTATCTCTCGCCCAGCTCGTCTCCTTCCATCTTTCCATGGAAGGGGGCCCCTTGTTGCTGTCTCCACTGTCAATTTGCTGGCGAGTTCTTCAATAAAGACGAGTCGTATCTCTTTTCTGCCGAAAATGTCTTTGTCTCCCACTCAGCTTATTTTTTATCCTTTCTTTTTCAAAGTAGTGGCGTCTCGTCCAACCTTTCCGTAGAGACGTCGGATTTGCTTGGCTCGAGATTGGAGACGAGTAGCGGAGGTGATACTGATAGGGAATGGTAGACAGGAAAATTTGGCCAGTAGAGACTTTCCCTGCAAAAATGAAAGAGAAATGCGACAGTATATATTCTTCATATTCTAGAAAAATTGAAACGATACTGTTTTACCCTTGTGTGTACTTTCATTGAATTTGAATTGAGGAAGTTCCTTCATTTGGACTGGATTGAATTGTATGTCCCGAGTTGCCCTTCACTTTGAGCTTGCCACATATGTGCTTTGCTTAGTTGGGCCTTGTTTTCTTTCGGGTTGCCTTGGACCATCATCATTTTCCATGCCATTGGGTCCGTGGACCGGAGGGCTCCTTTAATTTGAAGGTTACCTTGAAGGCGAATGAGTCCTATCGCATTCCATTGGGTCATTTCATTTTGCGACACTCTTGAGGCACTTTGCAATCCCCTGGGTGAGAATGGAACAAATCCAATTTAGCATTTTGCAACGATTGAGGGTAAATTGGAACGACACACAGTTACCCGTCTTCGAGTTCGCCTGGGCTTTTCACTTGAAATTTCCCTACGTGAGGCCATTCAACATTTCTCATTATGGCAGTCAGCGACGTTGCCACAAATTGATCCGCCCTAAATCTAGCATAAAAAGGGATTCACGCATTCGACGGGATAAATAAATTGCCCCCTTGTCCTTGAATTAAATCGAGACACCTAGAAAGCTGGAAAATATCATACGCAGGGGAATTAAGCATGAAATGAAAGGTGCACTTATTCAAGGTCAGTTCTGCCTCTCCTGTGGCTCTTCGATAATCAGCTAGTCTCGTGTTGGTTCGGGTGTGGATAACCGATGTTTGAGAGTCCCTACTCACTGGCTCCTGATCGCGGCTTGGGACGTCTGTCAACCCTAAACTGGTTGACCAGGGCAGTAAGCTCATCATCTGGGTAATCTCTTGAACCTTCCAGCAACTGATGCTCGAATTGGGCATTGTTGTTGGCAAATGCTGGCGGTAGATTTCTCATTCTGTCCTCGCCATGAGCAATTTGACTTCTCATGCTGGAGCCTTCATCATTACTCGAGAAAGTGTGGGGATCACCAACTGTCCTGCTGCCAAAAACTCCTTCCATTCGAGGATTAGAGAAGTGGAAGTGCTCAGGATAACTTCTTGTCTGATTCTCTAGCTGCGCAGGCGCGCTGATCATGGGATGAGTTCTAGTCACAGGTTGGTGCTCAAACCAAGGAATCTGAATACACTGCTCCTGCGGTCTATACTCTTGAAGAGCATTAGGGTGATTCTGGGGGATACTTTGATTAACGCCTGGGGGATTGATGGCATGGCTACTAGCTTGGTTGATGATGGGAAGTGGCTCACCCCATGCTAACCTGGGGAACTTATGGTGGCGAGGAGACTCGACGTTCAGGCTTGGATCAGTCCCGCCTTGGTTTTCTTGATTCTGAGCTGCATTGTGTTCTCTCACCCTTTTTCTGTACTTCTGAAGATGACTCGAAACATTTGCTTTAGTGAGTCCCTCTACCTTCATAATTTCCAGTATATGTTGCGGCCGTGCCGAATCTATTCCTAGCTGCTGAACTGCATTAACAAACATACGATGCAGCTCGGGAGACCAACTCATCTTCTTTCTCCAGTTGCTTGGAACAAAATTGAAGGCTTGATGCTTGTTCTCATGGTCGTGCAATTGCTTCCTTACCACGTGCTGCCATATGTTTTGAAGCATTTGAACTCTAACTAGTTTCGTTACGACGTCTTGGGCCCCATTTAAGACAGCCTTCATTAGGGCTTGCTGATCATCGCTTGCCGATATTACAAGGACTGGCATGTTTAATTTAGAATTGATGACTTCCAAGAGAGTGAAAACATCCATGTCAATCCCTACCATGGCGGTGAGGACGATATCAAACGGGTCACTACTCCTCCTTAATATCTCTAAGGCCTCTGTCGCCTTTACTTGAGCTACAACCTTATACCGGCATTTTCTTAATACGGTAACAAGGATTGACAGAGAGACTGGATTACCATCAATGGCCATGACCAGTAGACCCTCAGGGTAAGGAACTTCATCAGCTTTGACCAGGGTTGAACATGCGCCCGTTCCCCTAATACTCAACATATTTCTAGATCTAGGACTGCCGATTCGAGACCGCCTCGGGATGTCTTCTCGGACTTGAGGGATCACGAGATCGTTGATGTCTTCTCGTAACAGGCTTTGAAAGTCGATGCTTTGATGGTGAAGGTTTTGAATTCCTCTCCCACGAGAACTCCTTCCTCTTTATCTTTCTCCTGCGAGTTCTTGCGAATGAACTCTGACTATCAAATGGGGACAAGTTCTCTCTCTGGCAATAGCAACGATTTCCCTCTTCACGGGCAGCGCTATTAGATTTTCCGAGAGAGAAAATCTGATATTCATCTTTTGATCAAAGGGGAAATCCTTGTTTCTCGCTCAGTTTGTCTTCTTTTTTCTTTTCGTGATAGAGGGCCCCTGTCAAGATCTCCACTGTCGATTTACTGGCGGGTCCTCCAATGAAGACAAGTCGTATCTCCTTTTCGCTAACGTTTGCCGTGTCTTCCACTCAGCTCATCTTTCCGTCTTCTTTTTCAAAGTGGCGGTGTCTCGTCAAACTTTCTGCGGAGATTTCGGACTCGCTTAGCTCGCAGTCGCCATCTGATGGGAATTCGAGCCAACGAGGGTGGTGCTAATAGAGAATGGTAGAGAAGAGAAATCTTGACTGGTTGATACCGTCACTATGAAATCAATATTTACTTCAAAGCAGATTACCATCTTCGCATTCCGCTCATCTGCCTCACCTCTCTCCCCCTTTCTTTCGTATTCTGCTTTCAAAAATGGCCAATTCTCCTAACCATACCTTATCCGCCGAAGTTCTAGCTGGGTGGGAGAGACTCTACAATCTTCTTGGTAGAGGTTACGCTCATATAGCCAAAAACTCTACCGTTGAGGCTGAAATCCTCGGTTTATTTAGGACCGTGGACGCTGCTTCTGTTGAGGGTACCCAACTAGGGAAGGAGTACCGGAACTTCTCGACCCTCTTCATCAATTTTCTGGCTGCCTATAACCGTGCTTATGAGACGGTCCTTGTGACCGCCGTCGTGAAAGCCCGTTACCGAGACCGGCACGAGCGTCTGGCAACAGTTACGTTTGTGGCTGATAATCACAAAAAGGCCCTCAAGTTTGCCAACGATCAGCTTTCGTGGCTGGTTCGTGAGAGGGGAAAGTTGGTGGACCGTCTGGCCTTGGTCCGAACTTACGCCGAACAGGAGCCAGGCAATATTGTGATGAGGTGTAAATGTGGTTGGCTGCAGGAGAGACTTGATGACATTACGGCAGACATTGCTTTCGAGAGGGCAGCGGTTCCGGACCTGGAGTTTGCCGTTGAGCATTACGAGGCCACTATGGCCCAGGTTAAAGAGAAGTGCGATCGCCTCTTCTTTAGGCTCGCGGAGCTTGATCCCGAGAGCGCCCGGTGCATCCAGAGCATCAACTGTTTGGAGAGTCAGTTGAGCTCTTTCATAATGGTCATCAGGGCCCAGTTTGGCTTTACCTTTCCTCCCTAGTGAGTTGTTGTAATACTCTTTGATGAATGGAATGAAAGAAAAGCTTCACGTGTTTTGTTTTGTTTTTTTTTTTTTAATTTTCCTGCTATCGTTTCTTCCGCATGGCATAACAGAACGATTTGAGGTACCGAAGATGTCGAGGCTTAATGTTCTTCTTGATGTTCTTGTTTAATTGCTCCAGACGATGATATCGAGAACATTGATGATGGGTTCGGCGGTGGCCCCCACTATCCATCTTGAGATCACGAACAATAACGCTATGACAACTCGATCAGTGTGCTGGTAGTAAATCCGGCCACCTGTTGTGTGCCCACTTTTATCCATATTTTGTTTCTTTCGGCGTCCACTTGCTCGTGTCGGTCGCCTGTAGCGTCGGGAGAAATTCCTGTGGGCCACGTTCATTAATAGAACCTCGGTCCTCTAAAGCCCTCCGCATGTTTCGGATAAGAGGAAATTTTAAGACCGGTCTCTGGTTGATTTGATCAGGTAAATGTATTTGTTTCATGGGTTCTGATTATATAATCCATATTGTTTTTCAAAAGACGCGGGATCCTCTGCAATACATTAAATATGCCCCCATGTTTAATCAGTATAAATCCACCGTCATATCAGAATACACTGCCCATACAAGTTTACGGATTGACACAACTTTGTCTGTCAAAGATGGACAATGTTCGTTTGCCCCCCAGAATTAACGGTTGAAGCCTCGGTGTTTTTCGTCTTTTGGTATTTCTGAAGATGATTCTTGATATATTATTGAACTTAATTTTTACACCCGTCTGGGGTATCTAGGATCTCCCTGCAAAAGAAAAGGATATAATTAGTATGCGACACAAGAAATGTCGGTCCATGACTCCTATATTAGTCCAATTTGATTTTTTCTATTTTATAGAGAAATCAGAAGAAAGAAAAAAAAATTTCCTTAGGAAGAAATGGGTTAATTTCTGATACAGAATTTTTTTCAGATTTATTATTCTTTTTTTATTTTTTTAAAGGAATGTGACAAAGTCTCTTGACATTTACTAAAATTTTTGAAGGAATTTCCTTTTTATCAAAATAAATTTTCAGAGGTAAATTTGTCAGGAAAATTTTATTTTTATTGAAGCAGGAAAGACATGACAGAAATCCTTTATTGGTTAACGAAATTCCCCCGAGACATTAGTCTAATTTTATTTAGAGAAACTTTTCTTAGAAAAACATGAGCGAATTTCTCGAAAAGAATTTTTGTTGCAAGTTTTTATAATTTGAAAGAATGTGATAAAATCACTTGATATTTTTTTAAAGGAATTTTTCTTTTTATCGAAATAAATTTTCAGAGGAAAATTTGTCGGGAAAATTTCATTTTTATTGGAGAGAAAAAAACATGACAAAAATCTCTTATTGGTCAATTAGTCTAATTTTATTTAGAGAAAATTTTCTTAGAAAAACATGAGCGAATTTCTCGAGAAGAATTTTCTTGCAAGTTTTTATAATTTGAAAAATGTGATAAAATCACTTGATGTCTACTAGAGTTTTTTTTTTAAGGAATTTTTCTTTTTATTGAAATTTTCAGAGGAAAATTTTTTCAGGAAAATTTCATTTTTATTGAAGCAATAAAAATATGACAAAAATCCCTTATTGGTTAATAAAATTCCCATGAAGGGATTTTTTTACATCATTTTTTCAAAAAAATTTTTTTAAAAGAAATGAGGGACAAATTTAATTTTTATTTTCTTTTAAAAAGAATGGTCGTAATATCAAGCTCAAAAACTGACTAACACCTAGCATGGACCGACCGAAAATAAATACAAGATAAAATTAGAGAACTTACTTTTACCTTGGAGAAATGCAAATCACATAGTCATGCGCATGACTCAAGTGAGGAGTGGACTCTAGAAAATAAAAGAAGGAGAGACAAGGTATGGACCTAAAAAGGCTCCCACTATCTGAATTGACAAACTTACCCTCCGCGCAATCAAATCACAATGGGAAGAATTGTCAATTCAGATAATGAGCGGAATAAAATATGGTCAACCCGAGCGCAATCGACGCAAGAGCTTTGCATATTCGATCCTTATCTATGGTTTTCTAGGAAGAATTTCGCGACTTGGGTTTAGACGCTTGTGTGTGCAGGTGTCGTGATCCTCAGAGTATGCAAGACATGCACAACAATTGATATCAAAACAGCGCTTCTAAAAATGTGCGAAATTAAACAAATAAACCCAACACCAACCTGCAAAACAAAGGGGTTAGCCAAACACTCCGCCCCTTATAACTCCCATCCTGCAAAAACATATAACACCTATAGAATGAGTCCCAAACAATATCGCCAGAAGCGAGATATGCATGAAATTTTCATTGGCCTAAGTCCACTAAGACTCTTAAAATTTCGAAAAAATTTAAGTATTCCAATTGGTATCTTTTTTCGAAAATTTAAAAATCTCTCTCCCCAGCGGAGTCGCCAGTCTGTCGCGACCCTCTAAAAAATTTTAAATTTTAAAGGGGGTTAACGGATTATTAGGTTAATTAGATTTGACTAACCTAACGCGGACCCTCCCAAGCCCTACCGAATCGCAACTTTGGTTTTTGTTTAAATGATTTTAAAATTTGGAGTCGCCACTAATCGTTCTTGGTAGGTCGATTAGAAACCTAAATAAATTAGCGGGAGAACTAATTTATTCCTGCGAACCAGAGATTAGGAGCTCGGGGACTTGGTTACACTAGTTAATTAAAACTAATGCCCTTTCGGTACCTTAATTTCATGGATATCCTAATTCGGCAACTCAGGCTTGGTTTATTCCTAAGGCTATAGTAGGGTATTCTCTTTTGTGTTTTCACTTTTTAAATAGGATGCATGGATGGTATATATTTTTATTTGTTATATTTTTTTAAGTGTTAAAGATTCCCTGAAGCCGAAAGAAGGAGTGTGTTAACGACTTCTGTGCAGTATTACAACCTACTTATCTTTTGGGTCTGATGATTCAAAAATTAAATTATAGGAAGTACATGACAGTGAATAAACACCTCCAATGGGAGGCCTAGCATTGGCTTGGCTCTTCCCTTTGGGATTTAAGGTACAGGTATTTAAGTTGCAGGTATTTAAACTACTGTAAGTAAAAACCTCCAATGGGAGGCTAAGCATTGGCTTGGCTCTTCCCTTTGGGATTTAAGGTACATGTATTTAAGTTGCAGGTATTTAACTACTGTAAGTAAAAACCTCCAATGGGAGGCTAAGCATTGGCTTGGCTCTTCCCTTTGGGATTTAAGGTATAGGTATTTAAGTTGCAGGTATTTAACTACTGTAAGTAAAAACCTCCAATGGGAGGCTAAGCATTGGCTTGGCTCTTCCCTTTGGGATTTAAGGTATAGGTATTTAAGTTGCAGGTATTTAACTACTGTAAGTAAAAACCTCCAATGGGAGGCTAAGCATTGGCTTGGCTCTTCCCTTTGGGATTTAAGGTACAGGTATTTAAGTTGCAGGTATTTAACTACTGTAAGTAAAAACCTCCAATGGGAGGCTAAGCATTGGCTTGGCTCTTCCCTTTGGGATTTATGGTGCAGGTATTTAAATTGCGGATGGACTTTGTCCTCTCCATTCTGGGGTATGAATTCTTTAAAATAAAATACAACGAATTGATTCAACAATTTGAAATTTGTGCGCGCTTGAGGACTCCTCCAAGCCGATTTTGTGCTTCCATAGGGTTGACCATTGATATAAAGCTGCGGCTTCCTGACATAAAATAGAGTGAAATGTTAGTATACAAAATATGTGCTAATCTGCACCTAAAACCAGAAGAGTAGAAAGAGTACTTATCTCCCATTTTTTGGGAGGGATTTCTATAATTGATTTTCGCTCTCTATGTTCCCAATATAGAGAGTTTCTTTTGAATTAAGAGGGACTTTTAGTCACAGATTAGTTGAGAAATCGGTGGACAGCTTAGGAGCTTGTCTGGGCCGATTTTTGCATCTCGACGAGATTTTTGCTGTTGACGTAGAGATATCCTTCTCCTGACATAAAATATGGAAGAAAAAGGAGATGGAGAAAGTGTATACAATTTGTGCTAATTTGCGAGTAAAACCATAAATAAATGAATAAATAAAAACACTTAGCTTGAATTTGTTTGCTCGTTGACGAGGATGAACTCTTGATTTATATTGATCGATGAAGGAATTTGTGATGATAACCCCTAGCTTTAAACTCCCATCATCTTCAAAATTCTCTCTCTTTTGGTATTTTCTTTCTCTCAAAATTTTCTTCAATCTCCAAAAACTCTCTCAAACATCCAAAATTTTCTCTCCAAAAAATTCTCCCAAACACTTCAAATTTTCTCTCCCAAGAATCCTTTCTCAAGCTCACTTCTTTCTCCTTTTATAACCTACTCATCTATCTCCCATTCTAATTTTTCCACTAACTCTATCTCCCATTCTAATTTCTCCACTAACTCTTTTTCATTTTCATCTTCCATTCTCAATCTCTATCTCACATTCTAATCTCTCCACTAACTCTTCTTCATCTTCATCTTCCCTTCTCCATATTTATCTCCCATTCTAATTTCTTCACTAACTCTTCTTAATCTCCATTTTCCCTTCTCTATTCTTATCTTCCATTCTAATTTCTCTACTAACTCTTCTTCATCTCCATCTTCCCTTCTCTATTCTTATCTTATTTTCTCCATCCATTCTTCTCCAACTTCTCTTCTTCATCTCCTCTTCTTCATCTTCCCTTCTCTATTCTAATTTATCCACTAACTTTTCTTTTTATTATTTGTAAAATAATCCTTCAAGAGTTAGGTATTTGCACTTTAGTCCTTGAATTTTAAGTATTTACAATTCAGTCCCTGAAAAAATATATTTCTTTAAGTCCAAATTTCCTCACAATTTTTGACACACCAAAATTTACCACATGTCAAATTTAAGCTCATTTCTTGTCGCTGAAAATAATGCATAATTTAATTAAAGCCCTTTTGCAAAATTAAGTCATTCTGGGTATAATTGGGCCAATATGAAAATTTGAAATATTAGAAGACAATGTCACAACTCATAAAAAGTGAAAGTTAAAAATAAGTTGACTCAAATTAAATTTTTTTAGGCCCGATTCGAGATTATACTCGTGAAGGAACACGTGACTCGAATTGGATTTTTCTGAATTTGCGATGGCCAATATGAAAATAGATTTAAAATAAAAATATTAACTATCTTTGTGTATTTTTTGGCCTCAAATGTTATTTTTCCAAAATTTTCAAATATTTTTGTATTTTTTTTTTAAAAAATTAAAATATATATAAAAATTATGAAAAATTATTTTTTGGTCAAAATTGGTTCCCTAGGCTTGGCTAAGGTCCCCAAAGTTGATTTTTCAATTTTGTGAATTTTTATGGATTTTCTATTAATTTTCGAAAATAAATAAATAAAAAATACGTAAAAATACTGAAAATATGAAAAATCGTTTTTTTTGGTCAAAATTGATTCCTTAGGCTTGGCTAAGGTCGCCAAAGTTGATTTTTCAATTTTATAAATTTTTATGGATTTTTTTATTACTTTAGCAATAGAAAAAATGATTAAAAATCAGGTGTCAACATTGATCAGCGAAAATATTCATGCATGAAATTAGGAAAGTGAATTCCTAAACATAAAGAGGTGAATATATTTTCCGAAATGGCTCCTCTCGAATTTCTCGATATTTAATATTTATTTTATTTTATGTTTTCTTTTTCCTTCCCCTTTGCCGATCACATTGCCCTTGGCGAGAACTGATTGGTTGCAAGCGCGAGTCTTAGAGCAAGAAGTTCCTCTATCAAAGAGCGGTTACGCATTCAGAAAGAGCTGTTATTCCACATGACCAGTACTTCCTTATCCGTAAAAGAACCCGGCATAATCTCCTTAGCAAGGGATGAGTTGCCTTCTTCATATCGAAATTATCTTTGCAAATTATATCCCTAAGCTCTCACCTCACTCTAAATGTTGACCTCAAGTTCCTTGGCTAAGCAACTATTCATCCTTCTTATCTTCCTTCTCGCCTCATCGGTGTCAGCCTCTTTTGTCGAATCGGTTCTAGAAAAACCCCATTCTTCCCTGAAATAGCAACTTAAAGAGCGAACTTCCCAAGCTCACTGCCTCACATCATCGGTATTGAAGAATGGCCTTAAGTCTTAGCTTAGGTCAATCAGTTTCTTGGATAGGCAAGGGAATAGTTCATTCTATAGCACATAAATTAAGATAAGTTCCATACGATCTAATAAGATTTTACATTCTTTCTTCATAAATTAAGCATAGAGTTATGGTGAGGTTGAGCTCGCCCGAGGCTGGCGAAGTTAGCACTCACTTGTGGCCTATTGCTAGGCTGTCATCGAGGCTCGTCGTTCGCCGTAGGAAGAAAGAAAACGAAAGACAAAAGTATAAACAAAAAATTATTTGAATATTCCAATTTTTTTTTACTTGAGATAAAATAATGAGATTGAAATCATTTTCTAAATGAAATACAAACACATTTTCGGTCATGTATAACCAAACAAAAGAAAACTAACTGTTTTCTCAAAAGATTATTTTCCGAAAAGTATTTTTCATTTATCATGAAGTTTTTTCCGAACAAACACGCCCTAATATTGCGTTAGGATTGCGTAAGTATGACCAAGTGATTTCGTGGGTCATTATTGCGATTTAGAAACAGAGAATCTATTGGTAATCAATCATTATTGCGATACGTCCGCGTCCTCAATCTTCGTGAGCCATTCAGAGAACAAATTCACATGGACAGTTTTCTAAATGTAACTTCCACCAAAACGCATGAATAGCTTGATTAGCGGTCAAAGACGCAACCGACGATGGTCGTCTGTAGTGGCTTTGTCGGGCGACCTGAGAAAGTGCGTCGAATTCACCATCTGAGCGCGATGTCTTAACCTGCGTCGGCCGAACCAGTTCAAGCGTCAAAACCAGGCAAAAAGAAAGAAAGAGAAGGTTGAGATGAACTCTTGGTGCTTGGAGATCCCTCCAACATGGCCTTTCCTTTTCGCTTTGGCCTAATGAGAAGGTTGTTTTGTGACCCTGTTTAGGTGGGTGTTTGATCAAACCATATTGTCGTGGTGAGATTAGCTTCGTTTAGGGACACCAGGTAAATTCGATTTCCGCACACGCCATGTACAAATGACTCTATATTTGAGTCACTCACTGGAATTTGACTGGTTGTGTTCATGTCAGAGCTGGCTTTGCCATGAAAAACAGTCAGCAATTTTTCACCAAAATATATTGGAATAGTTATTTTGGCCAATTGTCAAAAGGTTTAGACTAAATTGGCGAAATCGAAAAGTTGAGAATTGAATTGACCGCCATAAAATAGACTTATGTTTTTTTTGGACAATTATCCTTGTCATAGACTAGGATCCAAACTTTAGTGAACTTTCCTTATCATTGAGAAAAAAAATTAGAGATGAAGAGCTTGTGTTCGATTCCTAATACTACTCGAAGAATCATACAAGATTACCGGCATCTATTTAAATTTTAAACATTTGAATTAATGAATGGCGGAACGTTGGTATTTAGCCAAAGCCTAAAATATCGAATGCATTGGCAAAGTTCCCTTTAGGCAAACTCCCCTATAGACAAAGTTCTGATTTAATATCTGGTTTTTCCTTTTAACAAAGAGAAGAAAAGGAAGAAAAACTACCTTAGACACTTACGGTTTTAGTTCGCAACTTTGGTGTCGCCTGCCCAAGACCAACTTACATAAGGGATTGAAACAAATTTCTTTATTATTATTATTTTTTTTTTGCGACAAAAAGAAAATGACTTAGATACGGAATGAGCAGGGTAATTGTAGGAAAGTCTATCTAAACCGTTGATTTGAGCCCCTATGATAAGATCTACATGATTAAAAATCTAGATGTGAGACCAACATAATTAACGATGTAGATGCTCTTGTCCGGTTAATCCATGTGATGACTTATTTAATCATCAAACATATGTCCTTTTCATATCCATGAAATATGCATACGTCAATCTTAGTAATGGAAATAGTTTCAAGATCGAATTAGATTTCGTAATTTATCTTGATACTAAAAATGGTTCAAGTTGTTTTCAATTCTCTTTTTTTTCTTTTTCCTTCTTTACTGTCTTCTGGTTTAAATTTACCCTTAACACGGACACAGACACACAGATGGATGCAATGGCCACGAGACACCGATGATTCATGCCCTGTTCATTTTACATGTAGGGTACGTTTATTTCACGAAAAATGAATGATTTGATAAATAATTTCCAAAAAATTTATCGCTTAAAAGAATGTATGAACAAAAAATATTTTCATCGTCCACAAAGCTATTTACACATAAAGTTGATGTCAATAGTGGAAATATAATTAACTGATCAATTATCTTAAGCAATAAAAACCATTATTTTCAAAAAAATCTTTTTGATTTTTTGCGAGATAAATGTACTCGTATTGGTGGTTGTTGTCACAAATTAATGTATTGAAGGTTAATTAGTTGAGTCGTGTGTCCTCATCTCGAGACACGAACATAACCCAGGACCACTGATTCGATTAGTGTATGTTTCGATTTACTTTCATATGATCGGTCATTGCCATGGATAAAGACTGAAAACTTCCACAAGGGTGGAGTCATCCTTGCATCAAGAGTGACGTAGAGGGGCCCTGGTCCTCCCTCCCTCTCTTATTCCTCGTTTTTCTCGAAGTCGACCAGGTTCGAAACGACTAAAATCTAAAAACACGTGTCTGAAAACGAGACCTGCCCGTGGGCGCTGTAGTTAGCTCCACCACATCGCCATGTCTGTTGGTGTGAGGAGATTACGCGACATCTTTTAAGCTTAGGCCAGCCATGGCTTCTGTGATTAAAGCCAGGTATACACTACACTAACGAAGTGGGGAGTTGGCCAAATCTATCATCATTTGAGATCAGCATCTAGCACCGCCCAAAGGGCATCAGCCTAATCTAAAATCTCAAATTACGAAGGGAAGGGTGACTATATGAGTATAAAGAAAAATTTATGAACGACACGTGGAATTTGACTAGCTAGTGATGGGTGCACGTTCGTGAAAGGAATAACACTGACCATGAGATAAGACCACATTAGTAAGTCAAATCCAAAAGCTTAAACTGTCGGGTAGTGAGAGACCGTATGAATATAAAGAGTAATTAAGACTTGTTATCAAGCGTTGTAAGGTAATACTTTAACAGATAAGATTTCGCACGGGTGATGTCACATGATATAAATATTAATTTCCTAGACTCCTATATTTTCACTTGTAATCGATCTAATTTGGTGGTTGGATGACTTTTGAACCACCCCATGAGTTGGGATCATTAAGCAAGTCTTTGTCCTTGTCACCGTCTCTACTCCAGAGGAGAAACTCCACCGCACAAACCTTATATATATATAATCGGAACACATCACAAGCGATTCACAACTTCAACCCTTTCTCTCTCTCAACAGAGTCTCAACGAAGTCGTAGCCCGCATCGCATTGGCATCTCCAAAGTGTGTGCTGTCCATATACCCCAGCTACATCGTATGGACCTCAAGCATTTAGCAGATGTGTCTTCCTACCTTCTGATGGAGGATACCGCGGACTCGGAATCAGATTTTGTACAATCCACCAAAGTCACCACCGTCTTCGGCGTCGGCGGTGACGATGACGACGCGGAGTCTTGCAGTTGCGATTCTAGTGAGGTTTTGGCTTCTCATGGGGATGATTGTGACGATCGAGATTCGAGCGATCAATGGAACAACCCCAGCCAGAGGCGCTCCATGGTGTGGGCGTCTGACCGAGAAGATTGGCACGCGTCGACGGACGTGGATGATGAAGAGGAGTCGTGGGTCGACAGCGGCGGGGGAACCGGCGGCAGGGACGCGAGTAAGGAGGAAATGGATGCTATGGAGGACAAGGTGTTTTGGGAAGCTTGCATGGCCATAGGTTACCCATGAATTCGAAGCTTCACCTCTGCAGCCTATAATCTCTTTTGTCAAATCTTCACTAGAAGTTTGAATAAAACTCCATACAAAAAAGGAGTACAACACAAAATTTACGAGCGTCGTGGACATGTAAAAAAATTGTGAACTGCTTTACGGAACAATGTTGTATAGTGTTTGATATATTCGATTTATTAGATAATTGTAGATATATTTAGATTACGTTGGATATGTTATGGCATTCCGAGTATCCCCAATATTCTGAATATCATTCTTATTTATTGTAATTGATTCTGTAGTATTTGAAAACTGTATATACTCATCTTGTATTGCTTATAAATAGGCTTCCCTTGTACCCTTTTAAAAACATAAAATCACATAGAAATTCCTCAATTCTTGTCTTTTGCTTTATTACTTTTAACTTGGTATCTTAGCCAAATTTCCCGAGAAGAGTAATCAACTCGGCTTTGCTATGCCAGCCGTATAGGCCGTGTCATTCTAGTTTCTCCACCAAGCGCATAGCTTCAGTTGCTATTGAAGGTCTTTCGCGGCTTGTTTCAGCAAACCGCCGCTATAACCGGACGTCGACACTCATGCCACCACGCGCCACCATCTCGGAACTGTCGAAGCCCTTGCCTATAAGTCAATTTCGAAAAAGTTCCACTGATAATTTTCGTAATATAAGACCGCACCAAACTCTCCGTTACTCAACGGTTCCAACCGGCCAGGTCTGGCCATCAAAGGAAACCACGCGCGCCCTCACATGCCATCTACAAGAGCTGGGCGTGAGATCCATGTGTCCACGAGCGTTCCACGTGATCTGAAGCCTTATTTGTGTATTCCGGACGTCATTCGCCACGTGTTCACCATGCAATCAACCATGTTTCTGCCAGGTCATCTTCCATGTGTTTGACATATTACTTGTCACGCACCGTTGACTTTGACCTCTGGCCGTTGACTTTGATCGTTGACTTGAAGCTGACCGATTGGTTCCCCCCGTACTTCAATGTGTTGATTCTATTTTGGCCTCATTTTTGTCCATATTCGCACTCTTAGTACTAGTTTCTCGTAATTTATCATATAAATTAGTGTGTTTCAATGGATAAAATGGATGTGCGAGTACCCATTCAAACTGTATTGAATGGATTGGATTATATTTTATGGTCTCAAAAAATATCAAGTATTTTGAGAGGACACAAACTTTGGCATTATGTCACCGGTGAAATTCGCATGCCTACGGGAGTTGCTGAAGAAATTGAAGACAAATTTAACGAGCGTTTGGAGGAGTGGGACAGCACGAGTTATCAGCTTTTAACATGGTTTCGAAATACTCTGATTCCTCTATTGGGCTTTAATTTGGTCGCCTCAATACAACAAAGGAACCATGGGATTTCCATCCTAGTCGTTATTCCACTTTGGATATTGCTTATCAATATCGGCTACTAGGAAATTTGCCTCGCACGCATCAAGAGAGATGTTAGTCCATTACTACTTTTTTTTTTTTGGTCCTCTATGCATGCTATTTGGGATCCATTTGCTCTATTTGAACCGCAATGGGATGTTGAAGCCAGTGCTTTCAAGTCCGCCGAATATTATGATCGTATGCATGTTATGCAATTTATGATGGAACTTAATGATGAGTTTGAACTTGTATGAACTTCACTTCTACATCGAGATCTGTTACCTCATCTTGAGGCAGTTGTTTAGAAATTACTGATTGAAGAGACTCCGCTTGCTACCTTGAAGATGCACCACCCTATTCTCTCTACTCCTAGAGGCACAATTCTTGCCACTCTTGTCTTTTCCTCATCGAATAGACCTTCTTATATGTATTGTCATTGAACTGGTCACCTTGACAACATCTGCAACCTACAGGGGCAAACAATTGATCCCGAACTGCTGCTACTATCGAGAATTCTCCTAATAGCTTGTCTGTTGCTTTATCTTTTGAGGGTTTCCACTGTATTCTTCGAGAATTTGGTATTGCCTCTAGCACCTCTATTCCGTCTATGACTCCAAGTACTTCTGATTCATGATTTTTTTATTCTGCCTGTTGCAATCATATGACTTCAAACATCAATTTGTTTAAATCAAAGTCGGTACTTTCAAAAACACCTACTATTCATACAATTGACAACTCATAGATGACATATCATTGCCCACATTGTCATTACCTAACGCTTTCGTTGTTCATAAATCCTCCTTAAACTTGATTCATGTGGGTCAACTATGTGAACTTGCTTTATATTCACTTCTCTTCTAATGGTTGTCGTGTTTGGGATCTATGGGAGGATAATTAGGACAGGTCGTAAAGTGGGATGCCTATTCGAGCTTATCTCTTAAAGCTTCCAAATTCTCTTAGTAGTCGTGTTGTCACACTATTATCTGAAACTTGACATTCTCATTGAGGTCATGCTTCTTCCTCTAGCATAGGTCAATTGATTTCTAGCAGTCATTTAGCTTCTGTTGACAATAAACATTATGATTGCTCGCCATGTAAATTGAGAAAACATCACACTTTACCTTTTGACTTAGTGAGTCTATCTCTCGTACTCCTTTTGATTTGATCCATTTTGACATTTGGGTCTCGTCTCTTACTCCCACTATGGGAGAATCCTGCTACTTTGTGATTTTTGTGGATGATCATTCCCATTATACACGACTCTATCTTGTGAAGCATTGCTTAGAAATGGCTCATATTTATCAACATTTTGTTGCTATGATTAAAACATAATTTTTCAAAAGCATCAAGATCTTTCGTATTGATAATGCCACGAAATATAGAGACACAGAGTTTCTTAAAATTATTTCCTGATATGGTACTATCATCCATCATTCTTGTCCTAGAACTTCTCAATGGAATGGTCAAGCTAAGTGTAAATATCTACAGATCTTAGATGTTATTTGCACTCTTCCAATCTCATCCTCTTGTTCGGAGTAGTTGTGGGGAGAAGCTTCTCATACTGCTATATACACCATCAATCGCACCCCATCACCTACTATAGTTAATATCTCTCCTTATGAGCGATTGTATGGCAGTGTTCCTAATCACAATATTTTTTTTTTAATCTTTGACAGGGCTTGTTATGTCCATCTTCTTTCAAATGAATGCACGAAGTTAGAACCTCGTGCTGGTCCATGTTATTTCCTTGGGTATGAAATTGAGCACAAAAGGTATCGATGTTAAGATCCTATCTCTAATTGTCTCCGTCTATCTCATCATGTTACCTTTTGGGAACACAAGAGGTTTTCTTCGCTCAGTTCCTTCGACTCCTTTCCTACTATTTCCTTGTTTATCTGCACCATTCACGGATTCTATAGCCTTAATAATTCCCTCTTCTCCTGTTCGTCGTTCCACTCTAGTAAGTTAACCTTCTATTCAGCTTCGTGACTTCCATTGTTATTCCACTATAGCTTCTTTTGACAAGCCTTGCACATAAGAGAAGCTCAAACTAACCCTCTTTGGCAGCAAACAATGGCGGATGAGTTACACGTGTTAGAAAAATCTCATTCATGTGATTTGGTTGATTTGCCTCCAGGAAAGTTTGCTATAGGTTGTAAATGAATGTCTATGATCAAAACTAGTAATAAAATCTTTAGGAAAATTTAGGGAATGCAAAGATCTTTTCCTACAAAGAGTTTTAATTATGCCAGATTGTAATGAACCTTTTTGAAAAGAAAAATTCTTAGCAGGATTATCTCATTTGATACGAGACTAAGTTCTTAATAAAATCATAAAAGAATACGATGGAGAAATTCCTTATCACTTATTGTCTGATGGAGAACTAGTTTCTTATGTTTATCAACAAGGAACATCGATGTGCAATTCAATTAAATTACAAGGTCAATTTAAAGGAGAGGAATCACTTACTAATAAGGATTAGGAAACTTTTGTGCCCAATATGACCCTTCTTATTTTAAAAAGAGTTAAAAAAAAAAGTGCGGGGACTTGCCCTTCTAATCCAGAAAAGAAGAAAACCAAGCATTACAAATCTAGATACAACATAATAACCAAGAAATACCTATGTATGTATGTATGTATGTATGTATGTATGTATGTATGTATGTATGTATGTATGTATGTATGTATGTATGTATGTATGTATGTATTCATCCTGCCCTTGTTACTCTCGGTGGTTTGCCTCGGTTCCCACAGGTCTCAATTTGTTCGATGTTTGGTAAAGATCTAGTCTGTAATACATTCATGCATGCGTACACACATTAGAAAACTACTAACTTGCTCATGTAAGTCTATGGTTCTTTAATTTATTTGAAGATAATTTCTCTATCATTTATTATTTTAAATGCTTATCGAATAGATGAATTTGGACATCACATTGAGGATGAAAATGGACAAATCATCCCAGATGATGTGGTACGCTTGTATTCTTTATATCACAATATTTCACAGGCGACCCTTCGAACATAAGATATATAAACCAGGACCTTTTATCCAATATAAAATGTAAATATTTAAGAAGATTTAGAAAAATACAGATTTTTTCCAACAAAGAGTTTTAATTAGGCCAGATTGTAAACAACTTTTTTGGAAAGAAAATTTCTTAGCAAGATTACCCGTTTAATAGGAGACTAAGTTCATAATAAAATAAGAGAAACTGTATGCTAGCCAAATTCTTTATCACTTACTGTTCTATGGGGGACTAGTTTCTTATGTTTATCGACAAGGAACACAAACTTGCAATTCAACAAAATTAAAACATCAACTTAAAAGAGAAGAATCACTTACTAATAAAGGATCAGGAGGCTTTTGTGCCCAATATGAACCTTCTTATACGGAAAAAGAAAACAAAAAATGTGCAAGGAATTGTTTAGAGTTGAACATAATGGACCGATTAAACCGTAAATAGCTCAGACTGGACTGAACGGCCGATTTGGTTTGGTTCCTAGGACCTTTGGTCGAGTTCCCAATCCATAGGGAACCAGACCAACTAGACAGCTTGGGCTGGACCAAATAATATATATACATATATATACATATATATTTAAAAATATCTAAATGTAAACCTAAACCTAAGATGCTTAGAATATTAAGTATGATTTTCGGTTTAACAACAACGTGATACAATTAACGATAAGTGGTCCGTTGAATAAATGGAAAAAAAAAATTAACGACAAATCATAAGAAGAAAAATGTGACCGGCCCAATAATTGGACCGACGGGTCTTGTCTCAAGATTGGTAGGTCCAGTTCCCTAATCCTTGAAACTTGGAACCGGTTCGGTTCCCAGTGCTAGGATGGGACTCGATTGGACTAGGAACCAATGACCTCTAGAATTGCCCTTCTGATCCACAAAAGAAGAAAGCCAAGTATTACAAGTGTAGATCACAACATAATAAGCAAGAGATACCTAAGCAAAACTGTACATATACATATATAAGAAAACCACAAATATGCAAGTAAGCACTCATGTTAGTCTATGGTTCCTTAATTTGTTTGAAGATAATCTTTCATCATTAATTCTGTAATTGGTCAACCAAAAAGCCCAAAATCTAGATAATTCGAACCTGGAAGGGAGGATGGATGGGAAATTATTATGGTTGCGAATGCATTATTTTCGTGTGTTCATTGAATCAACTATCGATTTCAGCCAATTTGGGCTGCATTCACCCAACTTTTTGTCTGGCATCTCTAATTAGTTTAATCAAAATTATACAAAACAAGGAAGAGTAGTCGCTAATAGAAAATTCCTGTCCTAATGGAATGGAAGTGACAACCAGACATGTCTTCCAAGACTTCAGGTGGTCCCAATAAAGGCCATGAGCTCAAACTCACATACCAAAAGCGACCTTCACGAATGTACTTGCTTCAGAACTCCAGATAGAAAGCTCATGGCCTCGTACTCCATCTTAGGTATCTCTCCATTTGTCTCAGAAATCGGTCGACCGACCGAGAGAGAGAGAGAGAGAGAGAGAGAGAGTATGAGGACTTGCAGTTTCTTTCTCTAGTTAGCTCTTGCATTTCTCACGCTTCATCGTAGGGTTTGCGATGGAGGTGAGCTCAAGAAGATGTTTCACCGTGAGAGCTGTCCACGGGCTGAGTCGATCGTGAGGAACATCACGTGGTGCAAAGTTGCAGCTAACCCTGCATTATGAACTATTAGCAAGTTTAAATTGTTACATACACTATCTCCCACACATATCATGAACTATTAGCAAGTTTAACCTAATAGGTTAAACCGATCAAAATGATGAGAATAATGAAAAAAAGTAAATAGATATTTCGTTTATGCTTATCTAAATCAATTACTATGGATTTCTCTCTCTTCCTCTGAAGAGTTCTCCCCTATCCCCTGGCGATAGAAACCCTAACCCTAACCCTAACCCCTACGGGCTCTTGGCCTCTCTTTCCCCTTACAAATCCTTCTCTGTCCTTTTCAAACCCCTCTCTGTCCCCCGATGGCCCATGATGGGTGGGGTAGACCTCTAGGTTTGGTTCCTTCTTTGACATCCAGGTCTGGGTCCCTCCCTTGAGCCCCCTTCAATCCATCCGTTGTCTTTTGCGAGTGGCCGGCAGCTCTGATGACGTCCCTCCTACCTGCTCCCTATTTTGGCGCTTTCCTTGCTCCAGAGCCTCCCTTGACCACTATCTCTAAGATTCCCCCTTACACTGGGTCTCTTGCCAAACAGCGGGTAAGTTTACGAGCAACCTTTGTAATCTTTGAAGCAGTTATAACTGGGAGGTGAATGGAAGAAGTTGGCGACAGTGACCTACGCCTATCAGCTCTATGCCATAAGTTGGGCGACTTATGGAATGCAGAAGATGAAGTAGTTATTAAAACAGACATACCAGCGGCCAAAATAACAGAATGCGAACTTACCCTTTATGGAAGGCTCCTGTCAAACTCCAGAGTTAATCTGCAATCCTTCATAGGCACTATGAAGAAAGCCTGGAAAACTGAAGAGGTTGAGTGTGCGGCGCTTGATGAGGGTCTATTCTCCTTTAAATTTAAATTTGAATCAGAGAAGAGGCGCGTCCTTGAAGAAGGCCCTTGGTGTTTCTCGAAAGACCTACTCATACTAAAGCAATGTGAACCAGACACCCCTGAACATTGCTATAAATTCACCCATAATGCTTTCTGGGTTTAGCTATCGGGTTTATCTTGTGGGAGAGTCCTGGAAGAGGTTGTTCGTGAGGTAGCCTCTAAGATTGGACACGTTCTCAAAGTCAGAGTAGAATCCAAAGGTAATAATCCACGAAAGATTGGCAGAGCTAAAGTCCATATGGATCTGAGTTCTCCACTTAAACCTGGCACCATTCTTACCTTGGGGAAAAAGAAGTTGTGGGTGGATTTCCACTATGAAAGACTCCCTAAGTTTTGCTACTCCTGCGGACGGATGGGTCACTATACAACGGACTGCGAAATAATCCCTTTTGAAAAATCTGAGGTGGCAAAGAATGAAGTATGCAGATTTGGAGGTTGGTTAAGGGCTGAAGTAAAATCTCCTAGCCCCTACTGGGATCTATTCTATGGCAACACCCCCCTAAGTACCCAAGAAGTAGAGACTATCCCTGAAACCCCTAAGAATGCCTCAACCAGAGTTGCTCACAATCCTGAACCAGGGAGTAGCAGTGATATTGTTATCTCAGATCTGTATGCAGGGAAACGGGACCTAGACATCATGGGAAACAATGCTGTGACCCAAGCTATAACGGTGGTGGAGACAAACAGACTTCTCTCCCCTTCCCAAGTGAAAATGAAGAAGAGTGGTGTCAAACAGCATCCCTTAAAGAAGCAGAAAAGGGCCAGTTCTATTAATTTGCAGGAGGCCAAAGGGTCTTATATCAATGAGGATATGCTCCTCGAAACTCCCATTCTAATTGCAGAGGGAAGGAATGATCGGGCTTTGGTGGCTAGCCCTAATAAGCCACCAGGGATTATATGAAACTTTTGAGCTAGAACGTTCAGGGGCTGGGTAACCCCCTAACGTTTCAGTATCTACGAGCCATCGTGGCTCTCGAAAGACCCAACCTTGTCTTCCTTATGGAGACTAAGAATAAATTTTCGGCTGTGAACCATGTCATTAGGAGACTCAACTTTCAGCATTCATCGGTAGTTAATCCGGTTGGTATAGCAGGGGGTATGGCTATTCTATGGGATGAGGAGGTGCAGGTCGAAGTACTCCACAAAGCAGATAACTTCTTTGACCTGTCATGTAAGATTCAGACTTGTGGTTCGTCTATGCGGGTCACCTTCTGTCGCGACCCTCTAAAAAAATTTTAAATTTTAAAAGGGGTTAACGGATTATTAGGTTAATTAGATTTGACTAACCTAACGCGGACCCTCCCAAGCCCTACCGAATCGCAACTTTGGTTTTTGTTTAAATGATTTTAAAATTTGGAGTCGCCACTAATCGTTCTTGGTAGGTCGATTAGAAACCTAAATAAATTAGCGGGAGAACTAATTTATTCCTGCGAACCAGAGATTAGGAGCTCGGGGACTTGGTTACACTAGTTAATTAAAACTAATGCCCTTTCGGTACCTTAATTTCATGGATATCCTAATTCGGCAACTCAGGCTTGGTTTATTCCTAAGGCTATAGTAGGGTATTCTCTTTTGTGTTTTCACTTTTTAAATAGGATGCATGGATGGTATATATTTTTATTTGTTATATTTTTTTAAGTGTTAAAGATTCCCTGAAGCCGAAAGAAGGAGTGTGTTAACGACTTCTATGCAGTATTACAACCTACTTATCTTTTGGGTCTGATGATTCAAAAATTAAATTATAGAAAGTACATGACAGTGAATAAACACCTCCAATGGGAGGCCTAGCATTGGCTTGGCTCTTCCCTTTGGGATTTAAGGTACAGGTATTTAAGTTGCAAGTATTTAAACTACTGTAAGTAAAAACCTCCAATGGGAGGCTAAGCATTGGCTTGGCTCTTCCCTTTGGGATTTAAGGTACATGTATTTAAGTTGCAGGTATTTAACTACTGTAAGTAAAAACCTCCAATGGGAGGCTAAGCATTGGCTTGGCTCTTCCCTTTGGGATTTAAGGTACATGTATTTAAGTTGCAAGTATTTAACTACTGTAAGTAAAAACCTCCAATGGGAGGCTAAGCATTGGCTTGGCTCTTCCCTTTGGGATTTAAGGTATAGGTATTTAAGTTGCAGGTATTTAACTACTGTAAGTAAAAACCTCCAATGGGAGGCTAAGCATTGGCTTGGCTCTTCCCTTTGGGATTTAAGGTACAGGTATTTAAGTTGCAGGTATTTAACTACTGTAAGTAAAAACATCCAATGAGAGGTTAAGCATTGGCTTGGCTCTTCCCTTTGGGATTTATGGTGCAGGTATTTAAATTGCGGATGGACTTTGTCCTCTCCATTCTGGGGTATGAATTCTTTAAAATAAAATACAACGAATTGATTCAACAATTTGAAATTTGTGCGCGCTTGAGGACTCCTCCAAGCCGATTTTGTGCTTCCATAGGGTTGACCATTGATATAAAGCTGCGGCTTCCTGACATAAAATAGAGTGAAATGTCAGTATACAAAATATGTGCTAATCTGCACCTAAAACCAGAAGAGTGGAAAGAGTACTTATCTCCCATTTTTTTGGGAGGGATTTCTATAATTGATTTTCGCTCTCTATGTTCCCAATATAGAGAGTTTCTTTTGAATTAAGAGGGACTTTTAGTCACAGATCAGTTGAGAAATCGGTGGACAGCTTAGGAGCTTGTCTAGGCCGATTTTTGCATATCTACGAGATTTTTGCTGTTGACGTAGAGATATTCTTCTCCTGACATAAAATATGGAAAAAAAAAGAAGAGATGGAGAAAGTGTATACAATTTGTGCTAATTTGCAAGTAAAACCATAAACAAATGAATAAATAAAAACACTTAGCTCGAATTTGCTTGCTCGTTGACGAGGATGAACTCTTGATTTATATTGATCGATGAAGGAATTTGTGATGATAATCCCTAGCTTTGAACTCCCATCATCTTCAAAATTCTCTCTCTTTTGGTATTTTCTTTCTCTCAAATTTTTCTTCAATCTCCCAAAACTCTCTCAAACATCCAAAATTTTCTCTCAAAAAAAAATCCTCCCAAACACTTCAAATTTTCTCTCTCAAGAATTCCTTTCTCAAGCTCACTTCTTTCTCCTTTTATAACCTACTCATCTATCTCCCATTCTAATTTTTCTACTAACTCTATCTCCCATTCTAATTTCTCCACTAACTCTTCTTCATTTTCATCTTCCATTCTCCATCTCTATCTCACATTCTAATCTCTCCACTAACTCTTCTTCATCTTCATCTTCCCTTCTCCATATTTATCTCCCATTCTAATTTCTCCACTAACTCTTCTTAATCTCCATCTTCCCTTCTCTATTCTTATCTTCCATTCTAATTTCTCTACTAACTCTTCTTCATCTCCATCTTCCCTTCTCTATTCTTATCTTATTTTCTCCATCCATTCTTCTCCAACTTCTCTTCTTCATCTCCTCTTCTTCATCTTCCCTTCTCTATTCTAATTTATCCACTAACTTTTCTTTTTATTATTTGTAAAATAATCCTTCAAGAGTTAGGCATTTGCACTTTAGTCCTTGAATTTTAAGTATTTACAATTCAGTCCCTGAAAAAATATATTTCTTTAAGTCCAAATCTCCTCACAATTTTTGACACACCAAAATTTACCACATGTCAAATTTAAGCTCATTTCTTGTCGCTGAAAATAATGCATAATTTAATTAAAACCCTTTTGCAAAATTAAGTCATTCTGGGTATAATTGGGCCAAGATGAAAATTTAAAATATTAGAAGACAATGTCACAACTCATAAAAAGTGAAATTTAAAAATAAGTTGACTCAAATTAAATTTTTTTAGGCCCGATTCGAGATTATACTCGTGAAGGAACACGTGACTCGAATTGGATTTTTCTGAATTTGCGATGGCCAATATGAAAATAGATTTAAAATAAAAATATTAACTATCTTTGTGTATTTTTTGGCCTCAAATGTTATTTTTTCAAAATTTTCAAATATTTTTGTATTTTTTTTAAAAAAATTAAAATATATATAATATGAAAAATTATTTTTTGGTCAAAATTCGTTCCCTAGGCTTGGCTAAGGTTCCCAAAGTTGATTTTTCAATTTTATGAATTTTTATGGATTTTCTATTAATTTTTGAAAATAAATAAAAAAAAATACGTAAAAATACTGAAAATATGAAAAATCGTTTTTTGGTCAAAATTGGTTCCCTAGGCTTGGCTAAGGTCCCCAAAGTTGATTTTTCAATTTTATGAATTTTTATGGATTTTTTATTACTTTAGCAATAGAAAAAATGATTAAAGATCAGGTGTCAACACCTTCCTACATGCTCCTATTGATATCTACCTCAGAAACTAGTTGTGGCAGCATATAAAGGGCATTCATGCTGAAAACCAGCTCCCTTGGGTTTGCGTTGGAGACTTTAATGAGATCATGTACCACTGGGAAAAGTTCGAGAAGCGTGGGGCTGATCATTTAAGGTTAATGGCTTTCAATGACTTTGTTAATAGCTGCTCCCTTATGGATTTGGAGAGTAAGGGATGCACGTTTACTTGGTCCAATAAGAGAGAAGGAGACGCTTTGGTAAAGGAAAGGTTGGATAGAGCTTTATGTAGCATGAAATGGAGGGTTTCATTTCCTAATGCGGAGGCCTTTGCATTACCCGCCATAGGTTCAGACCACAGTCCTATCATTGTTAGTTTGTACCCCTCAGCCAGTAAAAGGAAGAAAGAGTTCAGATTCGAAGCTTTTTGGGCTGAGGATGAGGAGTGCCGAGGTATTATCCAGGCAGCTTGGAATGAGAAGCATGGTGTTGAGGATGGTTTCCCCGGGAAAATCAGAAAAGTCACGGCTGCACTTAGGAAATGGAGTGGCAAGAAATTCCCTAATGCTAGAGCACAGATACAGCTCTTGAAAGATAAATTGACGGAGATTACTAACGACCATGGAAGTTATTCAGATAACCTATCTCCCAATTTGATCATAGAGGAGATTGACAGAATGTGGAGACAAGAAGAATCTTACTGGCTAATGAGATCTCGGATCAGCTGGCTCAAGGGGGGAGACAGGAATTCTAAATACTTCCATGCAACAACCATCCAGCGCAGATAGAGGAACAAGATATCTATGCTGCGAATGAGTGACCAGACCTGATCCCGCGATCAACCCCAACTGAATAAACACATCCGTGATTTTTATGTGAAGCTCTACAGCTCAGTGGGCCCTAGGGATATCCAGCTTATCATAGAGGAGTGCCCTACTCTGATCCAAAGGGAGATGAATGAAGCCCTAGGAGCTCCTGTAACTATAGAGGAAGTGAAAAACGCAGTCTTCCAAATGGGGGCGACAAAGGCACCCGGCCCGGATGGTATTAATGGGTTGTTCTATCAGAAACATTGGGAGGATATTCAGGGAGATGTATTCCAACTGGTTAGGGATTTTTTCGAGACGGGCTCTCTAAACCCCGAACTGAATACGACCCACATAGTGCTCATTCCCAAGACAACGAACCCAGAATGTATCTCTCAGTTTCGCCCTATCAGCCTATGCAACTTTAGCTACAAAATAATATCGAAAGTTATGGCTAATAGGCTCAAAAGATGGCTCCTAGGGATTCTTGCTTTAGAACAGAGTGCCTTTGTTAATGGAAGACTTATCCAAGATAACATCCTTGTTGTTCAAGAGGTCCTGCATCAACTGAGGATAAGGGATAGGAAAAAGAAGTTTTAGGCGGTGCTAAAACTAGATATGCAAAAGGCTTATGACAGGGTAGAATGGGACTTCCTATGCTCCGCCATGTTGAAGATGGGGTTTAGCCAAAAGTGGGTATCGATGGTCAAAGTGTGCATCTCAATGGTCTCATTCAGCGTCAAGATCAACGGGGAACCCTCCCAATTTTTTGTACCTACCCGGGGCATTAGACAAGGGGATCCATTATCCCCTTACTTATTTATTATAATGGCCAACACGCTATCCGCCTTGCTGAATAAAGCTTTGGAAGATGGCACTCTTGTTGACACCAGATTTTTAATCATTTTTTCTATTGCTAAAGTAATAAAAAATCCATAAAAATTCATAAAATTGAAAAATCAACGTTGGGGACCTTAGCCAAGCCTAGGGAACCAATTTTGACCAAAAAGTGATTTTTCATATTTTCAGTATTTTTACGTATTTTTTATTTATTTATTATCAAAAATTAATAGAAAATCCATAAAAATTCATAAAATTGAAAAATCAACTTTGGGAACCTTAGCCAAGCCTAGGGAACGAATTTTGACCAAAAAATAATTTTTCATATTTTATATATATATTTTTTTTAATTTTTTTTAAAAAAATACAAAAATATTTGAAAATTTTGGGAAAATAACATTTGAGGCCAAAAAATACACAAAGATAGTTAATATTTTTATTTTAAATCTATTTTCATATTGGCCATCGCAAATTCAGAAAAATCCAATTCGAGTCATGTGTTCCTTCACGAGTATAATCTCGAATCGGGCCTAAAAAAATTTAATTTGAGTCAACTTATTTTTAACTTTCACTTTTTATGAGTTGTGACATTATCTTCTAATATTTTAAATTTTCATCTTGGCCCAATTATACCCAGAATGACTTAATTTTGCAAAAGGGCTTTAATTAAATTATGCATTATTTTCAGCGACAAGAAATGAGCTTAAATTTGACATGTGGTAAATTTTGGTGTGTTAAAAATTGTGAGGAGATTTGGACTTAAAGAAATATATTTTTTTTTCAGGGACTGAATTGTAAATACTTAAAATTCAAGGACTAGAGTGCAAATACCTAACTCTTGAAGGATTATTTTACAAATAATAAAAAGAAGAGTTAGTGGATAAATTAGAATAGAGAAGGGAAGATGAAGAAGAGGAGATGAAGAAGAAAAGTTGGAGAAGAATGGATGGAGAAAATAAGATAAGAATAGAGAAGGGAAGATGGAGATGAAGAAGAGTTAGTAGAGAAATTAGAATGGAAGATAAGAATAGAGAAGGGAAGATGGAGATGAAGAAGAGTTAGTGGAGAAATTAGAATGGGAGATAAATATGGAGAAGGGAAGATGAAGATGAAGAAGAGTTAGTGGAGAGATTAGAATGTGAGATAGAGATGGAGAATGGAAGATGAAAATGAAGAAGAGTTAGTGGAGAAATTAGAATGGGAGATAGAGTTAGTGGAAAAATTAGAATGGGAGATAGATGAGTAGGTTATAAAAGGAGAAAGAAGTGAGCTTGAGAAAGGATTCTTGAGAGAGAAAATTTGAAGTGTTTGGGAGAATTTTTTGGAGAGAAAATTTTGGATGTTTGAGAGAGTTTTGGGAGATTGAAGAAAATTTTGAGAGAAAGAAAATACCAAAAGAGAGAGAATTTTGAAGATGATGGGAGTTTAAAGCTAGGGGTTATCATCACAAATTCCTTCATCGATCAATATAAATCAAGAGTTCATCCTCGTCAACGAGCAAGCAAATTCGAGCTAAGTGTTTTTATTTATTCATTTATTTATGGTTTTACTCGCAAATTAGCACAAATTGTATACACTTTCTCCATCTCCTTTTTCTTCCATATTTTATGTCAGGAGAAGGATATCTCTACGTCAACAGCAAAAATCTCGTCGAGATGCAAAAATCGGCCCAGACAAGCTCCTAAGCTGTCCACCGATTTCTCAACTGATCTGTGACTAAAAGTCCCTCTTAATTCAAAAGAAACTCTCTATATTGGGAACATAGAGAGCGAAAATCAATTATAGAAATCCCTCCCAAAAAAATGGGAGATAAGTACTCTTTCTACTCTTCTGGTTTTAGGTGCAGATTAGCACATATTTTGTATACTAACACTTCACTCTATTTTATGTCAGGAAGCCGCAGCTCTATATCAATGGTCAATCCTATGGAAGCACAAAATCGGCTTGGAGGAGTCCTCAAGCGCGCACAAATTTCAAATTGTTGAATCAATTCGTTGTATTTCATTTTAAAAAATTCATACCCCAAAATGGAGAGGACAAAGTCCATCCGCAATCTAAATACCTGTACCATAAATCCCAAAGGGAAGAGCCAAGCCAATGCTTAGCCTCCCATTGGAGGTTTTTACTTATAGTAGTTAAATACCTGCAACTTAAATACCTGCACCTTAAATCCCAAAGGGAAGAGCCAAGCCAATGCTTAGCCTCCCATTGGAGGTTTTTACTTACAGTAGTTAAATACCTGCACCTTAAATCCCAAAGGGAAGAGCCAAGCCAATGCTTAGCCTCCCATTGGAGGTTTTTACTTACAGTAGTTAAATACCTGCAACTTAAATACCTGTACCTTAAATCCCAAAGGGAAGAGCCAAGCCAATGCTTAGCCTCCCATTGGAGGTTTTTACTTACAGTAGTTAAATACCTGCAACTTAAATACCTGTACCTTAAATCCCAAAGGGAAGAGCCAAGCCAATGCTTAGCCTCCCATTGGAGGTTTTTACTTACAGTAGTTTAAATACTTGCAACTTAAATACCTGTACCTTAAATCCCAAAGGGAAGAGCCAAGCCAATGCTAGGCCTCCCATTGGAGGTGTTTATTCACTGTCATGTACTTCCTATAATTTAATTTTTGAATCATCAGACCCAAAAGATGAGTAGGTCGTAATACTGCACAGAAGTCGTTAACACACTCCCTCTTTCGGCTTCAGGGAATCTTTAACACTTAAAAAATATAACAAATAAAAATATATACCATCCATGCATCCTATTTAAAAAGTGAAAACACAAAAGAGAATACCCTACTAGAGCTTTAGGAATAAACCAAGCCTGAGTTGCCGGATTAGGATATCCATGAAATTAAGGTACCGAAAGGGCATTAGTTTTAATTAACTAGTGTAACCAAGTCCCCGAGCTCATAATCTCTGGTTCGCAGGAATAAATTAGTTCTCCCGCTAATTTATTTAGGTTTCTAATCGACCTACCAAGAACGATTAGTGGCGACTCCAAATTTCAAAATCATTTTAAACAAAAACCAAAGTTGCGATTCGGTAGGGCTTGGGAGGGTCCGCATTAGGTTAGTCAAATCTAATTAACCTAATAATCCGTTAACCCCTTTTAAAATTTAAAACAATTTTTTAGAGGGTCGCGACAGACTGGCGACTCCACTGGGGACGAGATTTTTAAATTTTCGAAAAAAAATACCTATTGGAATACTTAAATTTTTTTCGAAATTTTAAATGTCTTAGTGGACTTAGGCCAATGAAAATTTCATGGATATCTCGCTTCTGGCAATCTTGTTTGGGACTCATTCTATAGGTGTTATATGTTTTTGCAGGATGGGAGTTATAAGGGGCGGAGTGTTTGGCTAACCCCTTTATTTTGCAGGCTCGGTGTTGGGTTTATTTGTTTATTTTTGCACATTTTTAGAAGCGCTGTTTTGATATCAATTGTTGTGCATGTCTTGCATACTCTGAGGATCACGACACCTGCACGCACAAGCGTCTAAACCCAAGTCGCAAAATTCTTCCTAGAAAACCATAGATAGGGATCGAATATGCAAAGCTCTTGCGTCGATTGCGCTCGGGTTGACCATATTTTATCCCGCTCATTATCTGAATTGACAATTTTTCCCATTGTGATTTGATTGCGCGGAGGGTAAATTTGTCAATTCATATAGTGTGGGCCTTTTTAGGTCCATACCTTGTCTCTCCTTCTTTTATTTTCTAGAGTCCACTCCTCACTTGAGTCATGCGCATGACTATGTGATTTGCATTTCTCCAAGGTAAAAGTAAGTTCTCTAATTTTATCTTGTATTTATTTTCGGTCGGTCCATGCTAGGTGTTAGTTAGTTTTTGAGCTTGATATTACGACCATTCTTTTAAAAGAAAAAAAATTAAATTTGTCCCTTATTTCTTTTAAAAAAATTTTTTTTGAAAAAATGATGTGAAAAAATCCCTTCATGGGAATTTTATTAACCAGTAAGGGATTTTTGTCATATTTTTATTGCTTCAATAAAAATGAAATTTTCCTGAAAAAATTTTCCTCTGAAAATTTCAATAAAAAGAAAAATTCCTTAAAAAAAAACTCTAGTAGACATCAAGTGATTTTATCACATTTTTCAAATTATAAAAACTTGCAAGAAAATTCTTCTCGAGAAATTCGCTCATGTTTTTCTAAGAAAATTTTCTCTAAATAAAATTAGACTAATTGACCAATAAGAGATTTTTGTCATGTTTTTTTCTCTCCAATAAAAATGAAATTTTCCCGACAAATTTTCCTCTGAAAATTTATTTCGATAAAAAGAAAAATTCCTTTAAAAAAAACATCAAGTGATTTTATCACATTCTTTCAAATTATAAAAACTCGCAACAAAAATTCTTTTCGAGAAATTCGCTCATGTTTTTCTAAGAAAATTTTCTCTAAATAAAATTAGACTAATGTCTCGGGGGAATTTCGTTAACCAATAAAGGATTTCTGTCATGTCTTTCCTGCTTCAATAAAAATAAAATTTTCCTGACAAATTTACCTCTGAAAATTTATTTTGATAAAAAGGAAATTCCTTCAAAAATTTTAGTAAACGTCAAGAGACTTTGTCACATTCCTTTAAAAAAATAAAAAAAAGAATAATAAATCTGAAAAAAATTCTGTATCAGAAATTAACCTATTTCTTCCTAAGAAAATTTTTTTTTCTTTCTTCTGATTTCTCTATAAAATAGAAAAAATCAAATTGGACTAATATAGGAGTCATGGACCGACATTTCTTGTGTTGCATACTAATTATATCCTTTTCTTTTGCAGGGAGATCCTAGATACCCCAGACGGGTGTAAAAATTAAGTTCAATAATATATCAAGAATCATCTTCAGAAATACCAAAAGACGAAAAACACCGAGGCTTCAACCGTTAATTCTGGGGGGCAAACGAACATTGTCCATCTTTGACAGACAAAGTTGTGTCAATCCGTAAACTTGTATGGGCAGTGTATTCTGATATGACGGTAGATTTATACTGATTAAACATGGGGGCATATTTAATGTATTGCAGAGGATCCCGCGTCTTTTGAAAAACAATATGGATTATATAATCAGAACCCATGAAACAAATACCTTTACCTGATCAAATCAACCAGAGACCGGTCTTAAAATTTCCTCTTATCTGAAACATGCGGAGGGCTTTAGAGGACCGAGGTTCTATTAATGAACGTGGCCCACAGGAATTTCTCCCGACGCTACAGGCGACCGACACGAGCAAGTGGACGCCGAAAGAAACAAAATATGGATAAAAGTGGGCACACAACAGGTGGCCGGATTTACTACCAGCGCACTGATCGAGTTGTCATAGCGTTATTGTTCGTGATCTCAAAAATGGATAGTGGGGGCCACCGCCGAACCCATCATCAATGTTCTCGATATCATCGTCTGGAGCAATTAAACAAGAACATCAAGAAGAACATTAAGCCTCGACATCTTCGGTACCTCAAATCGTTCTGTTATGCTATGCGGAAGAAACGATAGCAGGAAAATTAAAAAAAAACAAAACAAAACACGTGAAGCTTTTCTTTCATTCCATTCATCAAAGAGTATTACAACAACTCACTGGGGAGGAAAGGTAAAGCCAAACTGGGCCCTGATGACCATTACGAAAGAGCTCAATTGACTCTCCAAACAGTTGATGCTCTGGATGCACCGGGCGCTCTCGGGATCAAGCTCCGCGAGCCTAAAGAAGAGGCGATCGCACTTCTCTTTAACCTGGGCCATAGTGGCCTCGTAATGCTCAACGGCAAACTCCAGGTCCGGAACCGCTGCCCTCTCGAAAGCAATGTCTGCCGTAATGTCATCAAGTCTCTCCTGCAGCCAACCACATTTACACCTCATCACAATATTGCCTGGCTCCTGTTCGGCGTAAGTTCGGACCAAGGCCAGACGGTCCACCAACTTTCCCCTCTCACGAACCAGCCACGAAAGCTGATCGTTGGCAAACTTGAGGGCCTTTTTGTGATTATCAGCCACAAACGTAACTGTTGCCAGACGCTCGTGCCGGTCTCGGTAACGGGCTTTCACGACGGCGGTCACAAGGACCGTCTCATAAGCACGGTTATAGGCAGCCAGAAAATTGATGAAGAGGGTCGAGAAGTTCCGGTACTCCTTCCCTAGTTGGGTACCCTCAACAGAAGCAGCGTCCACGGTCCTAAATAAACCGAGGATTTCAGCCTCAACGGTAGAGTTTTTGGCTATATGAGCGTAACCTCTACCAAGAAGATTGTAGAGTCTCTCCCACCCAGCTAGGACTTCGGCGGATAAGGTATGGTTAGGAGAATTGGCCATTTTTGAAAGCAGAATACGAAAGAAAGGGGGAGAGAGGTGAGGCAGATGAGCGGAATGCGAAGATGGTAATCTGCTTTGAAGTAAATATTGATTTCATAGTGACGGTATCAACCAGTCAAGATTTCTCTTATCTACCATTCTCTATTGGCACCACCCTCGTTGGCTCGAATTCCCATCAGATGGCGACTGCGAGCTAAGCGAGTCCGAAATCTCCGCATAAAGTTTGACGAGACACCGCCACTTTGAAAAAGAAGACGGAAAGATGAGCTGAGTGGAAGACACGGCAAACGTTAGCGAAAAGGAGGTACGACTTGTCTTCATTAGAGGACCCGCCAGTAAATCGACGGTGGAGATCTTAACAGGGGCCCTCTATCACGAAAAGAAAAAAGAAGACAAACTGAGCGAGAAACAAGGATTTCCCCTTTGATCAAAAGCTGAATATCAGATTTTCTCCCTCGAAAAATCTAATAGCGCTGCCCGTGAAGAGGGAAGTCGTTGCTATTGCCAGAGAGAGAACTTGTCCCCATTTGATAGTCAGAGTTCATTCGCAAGAACTCGCAGGAGAAAGATAGAGAGGAAGGAGTTCTTGTGGGAGAGGAATTCAAAACCTTCACCATCAAAGTATCGGCTTTCAAAGCCTGTTACGAGAAGGCATCAACGATCTCGTGATCCCTCAAGTCCGAGAAGACATCCCGAGGCGGTCTCGAATCGGCAGTCCTAGATCCAGAAATATGTCGAGTATTAGGGGAACGGGCGCAAGTTCAACCCTGGTCAAAGCTGATGAAGTTCCTTACCCTGAGGGTCTACTGGTCATGGCCATTGACGGTAATCCAGTCTCTCTGTCAATCCTTGTTACCGTATTAAGAAAATGCCGGTATAAGGTTGTAGCTCAAGCAAAGGCGACAGAGGCCTTAGAGATATTAAGGAGGAGTAGTGACCCGTTTGATATCGTCCTCACCGCCATGGTAGGGATTGACATGGATGTTTTCACTCTCTTGGAAGTCATCAATTCTAAATTAAACATGCCAGTCCTCATAATATCGGCAAGCGATGATCAGCAAGCCCTAATGAAGGCTGTCTTAAATGGGGCCCAAGACGTCGTAACGAAACCAGTTAGAGTTCAGATGCTTCAAAACATATGGCAGCACGTGGTAAGGAAGCAATTGCACGACCATGAGAACAAGCATCAAGCCTTCAATTTTGTTCCAAGCAACTGGAGAAAGAAGATGAGTTGGTCTCCCGAGCTGCATCGTATGTTTGTTAATGCAGTTCAGCAGCTAGGAATAGATTCGGCACGGCCGCAACATATACTGGAAATTATGAAGGTAGAGGGACTCACTAAAGCAAATGTTTCGAGTCATCTTCAGAAGTACAGAAAAAGGGTGAGAGAACACAATGTAGCTCAGAATCAAGAAAACCAAGGCGGGACTGATCCAAGCCTGAACGTCGAGTCTCCTCGCCACCATAAGTTCCCCAGGTTAGCATGGGGCGAGCCACTTCCCATCATCAACCAAGCTAGTAGCCATGCCATCAATCCCCCAGGCGTTAATCAAAGTATCCCCTAGAATCACCCTAATGCTCTTCAAGAGTATAGACCGCAGGAGCAGTGTATTCAGATTCCTTGGTTTGAGCACCAACCTGTGGCTAGAACTCATCCCATGATCAGCGCGCCTGCGCAGCCAGAGAATCAGACAAGAAGTTATCCTGAGCACTTCCACTTCTCTAATCCTCGAATGGAAGGAGTTTTTGGCAGCAGGACAGTTGGTGATCCCCACACTTTCTCGAGTAATGATGAAGGCTCCAGCATGAGAAGTCAAATTTCTCATGGCGAGGACAGAATGAGAAATCTACCGCCAGCATTTGCCAACAACAATGCCCAATTCGAGCATCAGTTGCTGGAAGGTTCAAGAGATTACCCAGATGATGAGCTTACTGCCCTGGTTAACCAGTTTAGGGTTGACAGACGTCCCAAGCCGCGATCAGGAGCCAGTGAGTAGGGACTCTCAAACATCGGTTATCCACACCCGAACCAACACGAGACTAGCTGATTATCGAAGAGCCACAGGAGAGGCAGAACTGACCTTGAATAAGTGCACCTTTCATTTCATGCTTAATTCCCCTGCGTATGATATTTTCCAGCTTTCTAGGTGTCTCGATTTAATTCAAGGACAAGGGGGCAATTTATTTATCCCGTCGAATGCGTGAATCCCTTTTTATGCTAGATTTAGGGCGGATTAATTTGTGGCAACGTCGCTGACTGCCATAATGAGAAATGTTGAATGGCCTCACGTAGGGAAATTTCAAGTGAAAAGCCCAGGCGAGCTCGAAGACGGGTAACTGTGTGTCGTTCCAATTTACCCTCAATCGTTGTAAAATGCTAAATTGGATTTGTTCCATTCTCACCCAGGGGATTGCAAAGTGCCTCAAGAGTGTCGCAAAATGAAATGACCCAATGGAATGCGATAGGACTCATTCGCCTTCAAGGTAACCTTCAAATTAAAGGAGCCCTCCGGTCCACGGACCCGATGGCATAGAAAATGATGATGGTCCAAGGCAACCCGAAAGAAAATAAGGCCCAACTAAGCAAAGAACTTACGTGGCAAGCTCAAAGTGAAGGGCAACTCGGGACATACAATTCAATCCAGTCCAAATGAAGGAACTTCCTCAATTCAAATTCAATAGAAGTACACACAAGGGTAAAACAATATCGTTCCAATTTTTCTAGAATATGAAGAACATATACTGCCGCATTCTCTTTCATTTTTCCAAGGGAAGTCTCTACTGGCCAGATTTTCCTGTCTAACATTCCCTATCAGTATCACCTCCGCTACTCGTCTCCAATCTCCAGCCAAGCAAATCCGACGTCTCTACGACAAAGCTAAACGGGACGCCACTACTTTGAAAAAGAAAAGATAAAAAATAAGCTGAGTGGGAGACAAAGACATTTTCGGCAGAAAAGAGATACGACTCGTCTTTATTGAAGAACTCGCCAGCAAATTGACGGTGGAGACAATAACAAGGGGCCCTATCACGAAAAGATGGAAGGAGACGAGCCGAGCAAGAGACACGATAAGAAAAGAGGATTGAGAAAGGCCGGACCCTTGGAAGAAGCAATACAGTTGCTAAACCCACGTTTAATTTTAAAAGAGACGCCATGCTCGGAAGAGGGTCTTAAGGCATAGGCAATCGCTCAGAAAAATTCAAAGAGAGTGAAAACACCGGAAGCGAGTAGCAAATCTTGAGAAATCATCAACCAAATCAAAGATGTCTCAACCCAATACTCCCGAGAGCTATCATTGCCTGCTGAATATGGGAGAGGAAGAGTTCGAAGCCATGTTTGGGATCGAGCCTATGGAGCCTGGCTCTTCCGCCGACGACGTCCAAAATCTCAGTAAAGATAAGGACAATAACGGTAAGGGTCAAAAGAAGCGTTACCGTCGCCATACTAAGGAGCAGGTACAAAGGCTTGAGGATTTCTTCAGAACATGCCCTATGCCAGACGGCAAACAGAAAATGGAACTGAGTCAAGAGTTAGGACTTGAACCTTTGCAAATCAAGTTCTGGTTTCAAAATAGGCGAACCCGAATGAAGGCTCGTCATGAGCACAACGAAGCCGAGTTTCTAAGAGTTGAAAATGAAAACCTCCGAGCGGAAAACAAGATGTATAAAGAGACTTTTGACTCCGCCACCTGCCCCAACTGCAATAGCCTCCTCCTCACCCTCGATGAAATGCATGATCTGAGGATCGAAAATGCACGTTTAAGAGGTGAGTTAGACCAGTTTATAACAGGATCGAGTTCTATTGGAGGAGGGTACAAAAGGACCAATGATACTGGATCAGCATCAATACCTCCCGAGGAAGAAGGGACAGATCACCACCAAGCGGACATTGACGATGATCTTTTCGCCATAATCAACCAGTTTGATATCGGTAAAGCATCGGGACTGTGATGCACTTGTTCAGCCAGTGACCACGAGACCTTCAATATGGCCGATGCATACCTAATTTGGGATGAAGCCAGCTGATCATGGGAGAGCCTGCAGAGGAAGCGGAACTAATCCTGAATGAGTGAATGTGTTTTATTTCCTTGCGTGATGTGTTTTTCTGCTTTTGTGAATGTGTAAAAGCAAGGAGTAATAATCCGACTTCCCCCTATTAAATGCTCGAATCCGCCACCTCACCAACCTCGCGACGAATTGATGGCGAGTGAAAATCTGCATAAACCTGAAGGGTAACTCCGTATCGTTTCAATTTACCCTCAGTTGCTCCAAGTTTTAAAATTAAGCCCCTTCTATTCTCAGGAAATTGCAAATCGACCCGAGAACGCAATCATATCCGAATACAGGTTGGATAAAATTTGGGGGCAAATCAACTCATGGGCATTACCACGGGATAGACAGCTTCGGACAAAGGAAAGTACAAGCGAAAGACGCGAACAATCTCAGAAATGGGTAATTCTGTATTGTTCTAATGTGCACATAATCATCTCAAGTCTTGAATTGTCTTATTCCATTCTTAACAGAGATTGCAAATTACCTCGAGAAATACCGTAACATGGCCCAAGGTGATACAACAGGGCTACGTTATCCCCAAGGATTAACCCTTGAAGAGAAAGCCCCATGGACACCTACGGTCCAATGGACCGAATGGTATGGGGGATGACAGTAGGTCCGAAATATTCCGAGTTCGATCCCCAAGGGTGGGGAATGTTGTATGTATTATAAATAAATGAAACAACTTTTTGTGCATTTCTTTTTTTTACAAACAGGAATACTCGACGAGTAATATCAAAGTCAGTATTTTACCATAGTCTTCCCATAATGGTGAGGCGCCCAACAAAAGTCGAGGAAAATTCAATCCAACAAAACTGGTAAAAGACTCGTGCAAGACATTCAAGATGAAGGGTAAATCAGTATCGTTTTCAATTTATCCCTTTTAATACTGGCTGATATGTCTCTTTTTCTTTTTACAGGAAATATTTACACTAACATTTAACATGTTGAAGGAGACAAATCCAAAAGAAAATTATGATCATCTGACAAGATCTATTCTGGTGAAAAATGGGGAAAATTGATCACAAGCTCTGAAGCGAAAAAGCAAATATGTCTTCCTTATTTCGTTTGATTTCAAGAATAATTTCTCTGCTTTTTACAGGGGCATTCAACCGCTAAACCGTGGCGGTCGCTGTCATTAAACAAACCGAAATGCTCCCTCACCCATATGCTTCATCACGTAGAGAAAAAGTTTGAGACGAACCACCCCTCGACATAAGGGGTAGGCTTCCCAATTTGTTCGGTCCGCCCACATACCAGGGGCAATTCAAATCCGCCCATATTTGCACATTATATAAACACACGTAATGCTAAAAAATTGTCACATCTGCATTGTGCTTACACAGTTCATGAATTATGTATGACTATTCCGTGTGTTTAACTTACCAACTCCAACTTAGAGCATAAACTGCACAGGAGACATCAAATGTGCAGAATGGGGCATGACAGGATGAGGAAAGGCAAACAATTTCCACGCAAGTCTAACATTTTAATTTACAGATAAACAGCCTTTCCCCAGAGTGAGAGAAGGCCCTTTCGGATTGAAGTCCCTCATTCAGATTACATTCGAGGCGTTCATACTATGAGAACCTCCTTAAACAGAATTGGTAATGCAAGCTTGACAGAATAGTTTTGCATGATCCATATTTGGATTGATTGCATCATGAGTTATCACACAGACTACTTCTAATCATTGCCGACTTGGTTGAATAGTTTTACATGAACCGATCAACTCATTGATGAAAATGCTTGCACATGTTACCTCTGATACTGCCTGACAAGCAACACATTCCCAATGTTCAAACTACCTTCCAAAGTCTTGAAATTCATTCAGCGATTATTGAATGAACAAGCCTGGTTGTCGAGAAGCCACCAAGCATTTCTTCCAAATTCTCAGGTAAGTATATCTTCAACCTGAACCTTTCAAGAGAATGAATTCTGACGGTTGTTGGGGTACTCGAATCCATTGCGGTACATACATGTATCCACCTTCTTCAATAAAGCATGATTTGTCTCAAGGACAGAAATGTTCGAGACCTTTTGATCTCTGCCTCTTTGATTTATTCCTAAAGCGACAGGATAATATAATTTGGGTTTGAGCTTCTGCAGGATTCCTGATCTTTCCAGATTCCAGAATGGCACCCTTTGAGGTACACCAAGTCCTTCTTACAGGCAAAATAAGTCCTTCTTACAGGCAAACCAAGTCCTTCTTACAGGCAAAACAAGTCCTTCTTACAGGCACAAAGTCCTTCTTACAGGCAAATCAAGTCCTTCTTACAGGCAAAACAAGTCCTTCTTACAGGCAAACCAAGTCCTTCTTATAGGCACCAAGTCCTTCTTATAGGCATAAAGTCCTTCTTACAGGCAAACCAAGTCCTTCTTACAGGCAAACCAAGTCCTTCTTATAGGCACCAAGTCCTTCTTATAGGCAAACCAAGTCCTTCTTACAGGCAAACCAAGTCCTTCTTATAGGCACCAAGTCCTTCTTATAGGCAAACTAAGTCCTTCTTACAGGCACAAAGTCCTTCTTACAGGCAAATCAAGTCCTTCTTACAGGCACAAAGTCCTTCTTACAGGCAAATCAAGTCCTTCTTACAGGCAAACAAAGTCCTTCTTACAGGCATAAAGTCCTTCTTACAGGCAAATCAAGTCCTTCTTATAGGCATAAAGTCCTTCTTACAGGCAAACAAAGTCCTTCTTACAGGCAAATCAAGCCCTTCTTACAGGCACAAAGTCCTTCTTACAGGCAAAGTAAGTCCTTCTTACAGGCAAAACAAAGTCCTTCTTACAGGCAAATCAAGTCCTTCTTACAGGCAAATTAAGTCCTTCTTACAGGCAAATCAAGTACTTCTTACAGGCACCAAGTCCTTTTTACTGGCACCAAGTCCTTTCTACAGGCACCAAGTCCTTCTTACAGGTATCTCCATGTGGTGACCTACCATACGGGTCAAATCTCAATCAAAATTTAATCAGTAGAATCCTTTTATTAGGAATCTACCATGGTACGACCCACCATACGGGTCAAATGGTATGACCCACCATACGGGTCAAATTTTAATTCAATTTTTAATCAGTAGAATCCTTTTATTAGGAATCTACCATGGGTTGATCCACCACACGGGTTCAAGTTCAACCACCCTAAAGTTTTTTTATATAACGAATCCTTAGGTTCTCATTTCATTTTCAGTGGAACAATCATGTCACGACTCTTTTTATTTACTTGTATTGAGTCGATAAGAATCCAGGTGTCATCTCGTCTTTGAAATGAACCTCTACCGAGCTTCCTTTCAAAGAGGGGCAGCTGTTGACACCTGATTTTTAATCATTTTTTCTATTGCTAAAGTAATAAAAAATCCATAAAAATTCATAAAATTGAAAAATCAACTTTGGGGACCTTAGCCAAGCCTAGGGAACCAATTTTGACCAAAAAATGATTTTTCATATTTTCAGTATTTTTACGTATTTTTTATTTATTTATTTTCGAAAATTAATAGAAAATCCATAAAAATTCATAAAATTGAAAAATCAACTTTGGGAACCTTAGCCAAGCCTAGGGAACGAATTTTGACCAAAAAATAATTTTTCATATTATATATATTTTAATTTTTTTTAAAACAAATACAAAAATATTTGAAAATTTTGGAAAAATAACATTTGAGGCCAAAAAATACACAAAGATAGTTAATATTTTTATTTTAAATCTATTTTCATATTGGCCATCGCAAATTCAGAAAAATCCAATTCGAGTCACGTGTTCCTTCACGAGTATAATCTCGAATCGGGCCTAAAAAAATTTAATTTGAGTCAACTTATTTTTAACTTTCACTTTTTATGAGTTGTGACATTATCTTCTAATATTTTAAATTTTCATCTTGGCCCAATTATACCCAGAATGACTTAATTTTGCAAAAGGGCTTTAATTAAATTATGCATTATTTTCAGCGACAAGAAATGAGCTTAAATTTGACATGTGGTAAATTTTGGTGTGTTAAAAATTATGAGGAGATTTGGACTTAAAGAAATATATTTTTTTTTTCAGGGACTGAATTGTAAATACTTAAAATTCAAGGACTAGAGTGCAAATACCTAACTCTTGAAGGATTATTTTACAAATAATAAAAAGAAGAGTTAGTGGATAAATTAGAATAGAGAAGGGAAGATGAAGAAGAGGAGATGAAGAAGAAAAGTTGGAGAAGAATGGATGGAGAAAATAAGATAAGAATAGAGAAGGGAAGATGGAGATGAAGAAGAGTTAGTAGAGAAATTAGAATGGAAGATAAGAATAGAGAAGGGAAGATGGAGATGAAGAAGAGTTAGTGGAGAAATTAGAATGGGAGATAAATATGGAGAAGGGAAGATGAAGATGAAGAAGAGTTAGTGGAGAGATTAGAATGTGAGATAGAGATGGAGAATGGAAGATGAAAATGAAGAAGAGTTAGTGGAGAAATTAGAATGGGAGATAGAGTTAGTGGAAAAATTAGAATGGGAGATAGATGAGTAGGTTATAAAAGGAGAAAGAAGTGAGCTTGAGAAAGGATTCTTGAGAGAGAAAATTTGAAGTGTTTGGGAGAATTTTTTGGAGAGAAAATTTTGGATGTTTGAGAGAGTTTTGGGAGATTGAAGAAAATTTTGAGAGAAAGAAAATACCAAAAGAGAGAGAATTTTGAAGATGATGGGAGTTTAAAGCTAGGGGTTATCATCACAAATTCCTTCATCGATCAATATAAATCAAGAGTTCATCCTCGTCAACGAGCAAGCAAATTCGAGCTAAGTGTTTTTATTTATTCATTTATTTATGGTTTCACTCGCAAATTAGCACAAATTGTATACACTTTCTCCATCTCCTTTTTCTTCCATATTTTATGTCAGGAGAAGGATATCTCTACGTCAACAGCAAAAATCTCGTCGAGATGCAAAAATCGGCCCAGACAAGCTCCTAAGCTGTCCACCGATTTCTCAACTGATCTGTGACTAAAAGTCCCTCTTAATTCAAAAGAAACTCTCTATATTGGGAACATAGAGAGCGAAAATCAATTATAGAAATCCCTCCCAAAAAAATGGGAGATAAGTACTCTTTCTACTCTTCTGGTTTTAGGTGCAGATTAGCACATATTTTGTATACTAACACTTCACTCTATTTTATGTCAGGAAGCCGCAGCTCTATATCAATGGTCAATCCTATGGAAGCACAAAATCGGCTTGGAGGAGTCCTCAAGCGCGCACAAATTTCAAATTGTTGAATCAATTCGTTGTATTTCATTTTAAAAAATTCATACCCCAAAATGGAGAGGACAAAGTCCATCCGCAATCTAAATACCTGCACCATAAATCCCAAAGGGAAGAGCCAAGCCAATGCTTAGCCTCCCATTGGAGGTTTTTACTTATAGTAGTTAAATACCTGCAACTTAAATACCTGCACCTTAAATCCCAAAGGGAAGAGCCAAGCCAATGCTTAGCCTCCCATTGGAGGTTTTTACTTACAGTAGTTAAATACCTGCACCTTAAATCCCAAAGGGAAGAGCCAAGCCAATGCTTAGCCTCCCATTGGAGGTTTTTACTTACAGTAGTTAAATACCTGCAACTTAAATACCTGTACCTTAAATCCCAAAGGGAAGAGCCAAGCCAATGCTTAGCCTCCCATTGGAGGTTTTTACTTACAGTAGTTAAATACCTGCAACTTAAATACCTGTACCTTAAATCCCAAAGGGAAGAGCCAAGCCAATGCTTAGCCTCCCATTGGAGGTTTTTACTTACAGTAGTTTAAATACTTGCAACTTAAATACCTGTACCTTAAATCCCAAAGGGAAGAGCCAAGCCAATGCTAGGCCTCCCATTGGAGGTGTTTATTCATTGTCATGTACTTCCTATAATTTAATTTTTGAATCATCAGACCCAAAAGATGAGTAGGTCGTAATACTGCACAGAAGTCGTTAACACACTCCCTCTTTCGGCTTCAGGGAATCTTTAACACTTAAAAAATATAACAAATAAAAATATATACCATCCATGCATCCTATTTAAAAAGTGAAAACACAAAAGAGAATACCCTACTAGAGCTTTAGGAATAAACCAAGCCTGAGTTGCCGGATTAGGATATCCATGAAATTAAGGTACCGAAAGGGCATTAGTTTTAATTAACTAGTGTAACCAAGTCCCCGAGCTCATAATCTCTGGTTCGCAGGAATAAATTAGTTCTCCCGCTAATTTATTTAGATTTCTAATCGACCTACCAAGAACGATTAGTGGCGACTCCAAATTTCAAAATCATTTAAACAAAAACCAAAGTTGCGATTCGGTAGGGCTTGGGAGGGTCCGCATTAGGTTAGTCAAATCTAATTAACCTAATAATCCGTTAACCCCTTTTAAAATTTAAAAAAAATTTTTAGAGGGTCGCGACAACTCTCAAAGGCATCAAGTTGAACACTAATTGCCCCTCCCTCTCTCATTTACTATTTGCGGATGATGCAATCTTCTTCTTAGACGGAACTACCAGAGAATGCCAAAACTTGGTAAGTATCCTCGACAAGTACTATCTAGCTTCTGGCCAGGCCATAAACCTGGAGAAATCAGGGGTGTATTTCAGCAAGGGCTACCCAGATCACTTAAAGAGGGATTTGGCAACAAAGTTGGGAGTTCCTATAATTGAAAAGACCGGAAAATATCTGGGGATTCCTTCGGATTGGGGTAAATCTAAGAAGCATATGTTTGCATGGGTCTTAGCGAGGGTTAACATGAAGCTTGAGGGATGGAAGGAAAAGATATTATCTAAAGCCGGGAAAGAGATTTTGATAAAAACAATTGTACATGCCCTACCATAATATGCCATGTCAATCTTTAAGATCCCTATCTCGGTCTGCAAAGCTATAGAGCAGAAAATAGCAAATTTTTGGTGGAAACAGAATTCTTACAGCTCTGGCATTCACTGGAGGAAGTGGGAGGCTCTGAAGATTAGTAAGCGAGAAGGTGGGCTAGGTTTTAGAGACTTAATCATTTTCAACAAGGCTATGCTCAGGAAGCAAGCTTGGAGACTAGCTCAGAATCCTCAATCAATTTGGGGCAGACTGTTTAAAGGGATTTACTTTCCTCACTGCGACCTATGGAATGCTAAGAGAGGAACTAGACCCTCATGGGGTTGGCAAAGCATCCTTATGGGTAGAGATTCTATCAGTCTTGAAACCAAATGGGTAATTAGTGACGGGAACAGAGTAAACATCAGAGAGCAGAGGTGGCTGTCCTCAGGAGTTTTAGGAGGCCCAGCAAACCAGGGTGAACCTGACATGGTGGCTGAGCTAATTATCCCAGGAACCAGACTCTGGGACGAACAGAGAGTTTGTAACAGTCTGAAAATTCGACCCAAATATCGGAATTTCTAAAGGAATGGAAACACTTCGTTAATACCCTCTGATCGACGCTCACTCAGGATTAGCTACCCTGAGATGACCAACCGAAGGGGAAAGGCTAACTGGGGAGAATTTTTCCAAACAGCCGCCCGTTGGTCTGAGACAGAGACAGAGTCGTAAATTAATGAAATTGACCACGAAATGAAATCCGACTTCGGACAATCGAATTAGTAAGACAAACACAATTAAGAAATAAAGTCAGTTTCAGAAATGTCGCCAGAAGGGCAGACAGCCGGTGTACGTCGTGAAGCAAGACGTGATTGGAAAATTACCGAAATGCCCCCGGTAAATGCTCAGTCCCTTAGAATTAGATGAATTAGGATTTTTGAGAGTGAATTCGGCAGATCGAAACCAAATCCAGTCCGAATTTCGTTCGCGCTCAAGATCCAATCGGTGCATTTGGCACGCAAATCAAGACAAGTCAAATCAGTGGTCAAATCAATCAAATGTCTTGTCAATCAATCAATCACATCATGGCACAATTTCCAAGACAAGTCAATCCATCAATCCATCCATCAACTTGTCAAGTACAAGTCACTTCCAAGTCACTATTCTAATACTATTTGGCCTACCTAACCCACTCACCACTTGAATTAAACTCTCTTCTCTCTCTCTCCTCCCTCATTCTTCTCATTTTCGGCCGGCCACCCCCTCTCCCTCTCTTCTTTTTCTTCTTCTCCTCCCTTGTTTCTCCGTCCGCCGAGCCTCCTCCCGTCGCCGTCGTTCCACCGCCCGTGCCGCCACCGTCCAGCCACCGTTGCCACCTCATCTTCCTCCGGTGAGTTCCCTTGACCCTAGCCACTTCATCCCCGTGACCGTGTGGTCCTTGGAGGCCACGACCCGACCCTAACACTCTCTCTCCCTCGGGTTTTCTCTAGCCGGCCGCCCTAACCGCCGTTTGTTCCGCTGCCAAACGGCCACGGTCCCTCACCGTCAACCATCCTCACTCCTTGGTGAGTATCCCAAGCTCCATCGTCTTCATTTCCCATGGCCATTTAAAGCCGTTTGCTGACCCAAACCCGGCTGTTCCCTTGTAGGCCGTGAGCGTCCCTCCGGCCACCGTAGGCCTCCTTCGTTGCCGTCGTCCGTCCCGCTCCAATAGGTAAGCTCTACTACTAACTCTAGTTTAGGTTAGTAGTATATGCGTGTAGGAAGATAGGCTAGAGACGGTTAGGCTTGATGTGAGGTTGAAATGAGAATAAGGGTAAGTTTACCATGGACTAAACATGTTGGAAATCTTGATTTGAGTTAAAATGGGGGCTGTGGATTCGTGGAAACGGGTCTTGGAATGTGTTTATGGGCTGCAAATGATGAGGTAGGCGTGTGGTGGAGAGGCCGTGAGGTGTTATTGGGCTTAGGGGGCTTAATTTGCACTAATTGGACCAAAAACAAGCTATCGGGCCAAGATGAAACTATTGGGCTTGTTTATGGACGTGAATAACAATCTAAGAGGGCCTTGAAAACATGATTTGTGGGCTGTGTTAGTGGGCTTAGGCGTGTACATTAGTGGGCCAAAGGGTGCTAATGGGCTTGGGAACCCTAAATTCAAGTAATTGGGCCAAAACTAATCAAAAGGGGCCTAATCTAGCTAGTGGGCCACTAATGGACGAAAATCCACTTAAGTTGGGCCTAAATTAAGTCCATGAAAATTTAAGAATGAAACCCAAAAATGTATATGGGCTTGGGTACTTGAATTGGGCCTAAAATAATGAATATGGGCTTGAATAGTAAACCTTTAGAAATGGGCTTGGGCCTCGCACGAAATTAATAAAATAATAGGCCCAACCCATATGAATTAATCTAATAATTAATTATTGGACCTCAACTATTGAAGTGGGCCTTTGGTCCAGTCGAACTTGGCTTGATTAATTAGAGGTTCTTAATTAGATTTGACCTTGGTCTATATGGGTTTGATTAACGAGTTGCCCTTGAGTAAGTGATGACACTGACAGACTCCTGTATGAGATGTAAGGCGAATTTAGATGATCGAGACTTTGAAAGTAGAGGCCTACGATCCATGTCTGTTTGGTTGATGAACGTGAGGTTCACTGATCGATCGAATGACGTGCTCTGCTCTTGCACTTATATTCATTTGCATGCATGCTCTGTGTTGAAATATTGACGTGATCATCTGGGCCCTGCATACATTCAGAGCATTGCATGAGTCACTGGGAATGTGACATGAGATTTTGCCCTGAGGGGAAGTGGAGAGAAAAGGGAGGCCAGCATAAGGCGTCCGAGACGCAGCGTGGCATGCCGTGTGGCACTGTTGGTAGAGCCCTGATGGGAATTGGAGTGATAGGCGGGCTGATCCATGGGATCTGTAATGGCCGTTTGAGGCCTGTGGCATTTGCATAATGTTATTGTTGATTGTCGATATTGCCCGTCTGTATTGCATGAATTGTTGTGACGACACTCGTATTGGCTATATGAGGCTTGATGATAACTGGGGAGATCGAGAGCGTTGGACTCCGTGTACCAAACCCTAGTTACTAGTTAGGACCGACCCCACTCGTATATCCTACCCTACGCTAGGATTAGTGGTGAGCTTGCTGAGTCCTCGACTCACTGGCGTTGGTTGCCGCCTTTTTCAGATTCAGGTCGCCAGTGATGGATGTGCCACCGATGCTTTTTGGTCTGCCGATCCAGATGGACACCCAGGTTACCCTCCATTTTGATATGCACGCTACCCTGTGGCATAGGCATGTGACGACTGTGCTCGTAGATCAGGGAGGTCCTTACCTAGTGCCCCATAGATTCGAGGCGTGGTTTAGAGAGGGCCTACATGGCTTTGAGGGACCCCAGAGAGATTCCCCGATTCCCATGGAGGAGGACCCATTTTGGCTCCAGCCTGCAGAATATGGAGGCCAGGTGATCGACCCCGACCCGAAGCAGGAGTTGCCGTCTCCAGGGCGCTCCGAGATAAATGGCCACGAGGAGGGCGATGCGATGGATACCGAGGAGGAGGATCCAGAGGAGGACCCTGTGGAGGATTCCGACGAGGAGGACTGAGTCTTGGCAGAATCCCGATGTTTTGAGGATTAATAGAGCGTAAGATGATCTGCAGCTAGTGGTTTTTCTTTTGGTAGTCTGTACCTAACGCTAATCGTATTTATGAAGTGTTGTTTATGTTTATCTTGTCCATGCTACCCCCTTTGCTATGTATGCTTGTGTGTATGGATAGGAGGCACGCTTCCGCAGGTATGAGAATGTGGCGCAAGTTGCGTCGTCTGGTTTCGACGGATGAAAGTATCCCTGGGCCGTCGCTTATCGTGAACCAGGCGAGCGCGAGGTGTATCTTCCGCAGGAACGGGATGCCGCGTTCCCGAGAAGAGATCCGGGGCGTGACAGAGTTTATTCCCTATACCCACCAAACACAGCGACAGAGATTCTAAATACTCCCATCAACCCAAGCTCCTATGGGGACTACCAGGTGTGGACGCAGAACACAAACGGCAAATACACAGTCAAATCAGGCTACCATTTTCTCAGTACTTCTACCCAACCTCTTAACCCCGATGCAGCCTCCACCTCCTACCTACCCTCACCAAACCTCTGGAAGACAATCTGGACTACTCCTATTCAGCCAAAGATCAAACACTTTATATGGAGTATATGCCAGAATGCCTTACCTTCGAAGCTCAACCTGTGCAAGAGGAACATCCTCACCGAGTTGCTCTGTCCAGTCTGCAATCGGGTTCCTGAGTCCCTCGAACATATGTTCCTACTCTGCAACTGGGTGCAACCTATATGGGACGACCCACGAATTCGATTACATACTTCACCCTACACGGTTTCTCGGATGGACAAGTGGGTAGAGGACGTCCTTACCCGACAATCAAGCTCCCCTTCTCTGGATCTGGTCGGGAACATCCTTTGGCTTCTCTGGAAAGAACGCAATAATCTCGTTTTCAGAGGACGACCCCCCAATCCAGAGAAAATCATAGACAAAGCGGAGTTAGAAGTCAACATCTACAAAAGATCTGTGCTAGTAGGCCCGAATCAAACGGGAAAGCGAGAAACTTCACCTAATTGCCGGGAGCGGCCGCCGGAGGGTTGCTGGAGCTTCAACGTAGATGCCTCTTGGATCGAACATCAGTCGGAAGGATCGATCGCAGGTATCTGTCGTGATTCACGAGGGTGTATAATCACCGGTTTTGCAGCTAGCGAGAAGGCGGGTTCGGTGCTTGAGACGGAAACCCTAGCTGTACTTCACGCTCTGAATAGTCTGAAGAAAGAGAGGGAGAAGCTTCTAGCGTCGGGTCGGGGAAGAGATGCTGCTGGGGAGTTCGCACAGGGTGTCCACGAAGTCAAGATTCACTATGACAACAGATCTATCATTTCCTTTCTAGAAAACCCAGAGGAGAGCCCTTGGATATGCAGGGCTTTATTCCACGAGTGTAATTCCATCCTGGGCCAAATTCCGTCTATTTCAGTAGCCCATACATCGCGAGAAGCCAACGCTGCGGCTGACTGGATAGCCAAAGCCCACCGAAGAAAGTCTCTGCCTCCTTTCTGGATATCTCGGCCCCCCCAACCCTTATGGGATCTTTTATGCCTTGACTCTTTTCTTTCGAGTTTGTGTAAGTCTGATTCTTCTGACTGAATGAAATATATTTCTTCGACCAAAAAAAAAAATTACTATGGATTTAATACACTTTCGAGGTAATCAACTCAATTTAATTATGCCAGTGAGGTCCTGATGTCAACTTTAATTAGAATATATCTTAGGATGATTTGACAAATTATTTGGGGTGATGTATTAGCAAGATTTTGAATAGGGCGAATCACAACTGCTTTCTACTAAGTCCGTGCTATGCCTATATGGGCCATATCATCTATTGTTCTTACGTTCGAATCGGTACTAATTGTACAGATTGAAATTCTGTCACTGTAGAGAGGCAACTTCATCATGTGGAGTTACGTCGTAATGATCCGCTGCGCCGTCCCACCAACTCGTCAAGCCTCACTCTAGGTTGTGCAATCCACCACATTGTCACTACCTAAGCCGTCATGCTCCGTCGTTGGCGGTGGCCTCTCTCTCTCTCTCTCTGAAGTTCATGGAAACATGTGCATTTTTTTGATAGAACATATAAAAGGTCGATAAATTTGTACTCATAATAAATGTGAAGAGGTAGCAAATACAATATGCTTTGGCCTTCTGCATATGTATATTTCCAATCTTTTCGTAGGATATTAGCTCTCAAAAATAAAACCGAACTGCTGAAACGTTACAAGTTCCAAGTACAAAGTTCAGGAAAACCCCATGATTATCGAATAGGAACAAAAGAACGTAACCTCTATCATGTAAGGCTGACGATTAATCATCTTACTTTGCAAACAAATATAGTCGAAATTAGACAGAATCAAATATAGGGAGGATTACTAAAAAAGGTCTAAATCCATTACAATTATGCCAATTCAATCATAAATTCTTTTTTTTTTTTGCGATTCAATCCTAAATTTTTTGTAAATGTGTCAATTCAGTTCATCTGACCATTTTAGCCGATTGGTGGTGACGTAGATGCCAGCCAGCCCCATCGTGCCTTAATCGTCCGGCAACATAATATTTTAATATTTTTTTCCCTTCCCTCTTCTTCCTCGACAACAGGTCAAAGGTGATCGCTAGCTAAACCTCACCAACTCAGATATGGCTAGGCTCTTGTTGCCTATCAATGGCCCTCGCCGACCCTTGGCGAGACCGACCTTGCTCAACAATGGCAAGGACTGACCTCAAAAGTTTTGTCATGGGTGAGCTTCACTGAAGGCAGGCGAGGTCACCTCTGGCTGGTCACTAGCCAGAGGAAGGAGAGGGAAGGGAAAAAAAAAGACAGGAAAGAAAGGAAAACAACAAAAGAATAAAAAATTATTGCAATACTATGTTGACATAATTGGCATAATTGAAATCAGACAAAATCAAATGTAGGGAAAATTACTAAAAAACTTTTAAACCTATTGCAATCGTGCCAATTCAATTGTAAGTTTTTTTTTTGCAATTCAATCCTAATTTTTTTTTGCAAATGTGTCAATTTAGTCCATTTGACTATTTTAGCCGATCAGCACTAACGTGGATGTTGGCCAACCCTGTTGTGTCCCGATTGTCCGATGACATAATATTTTAATATTTTTTTATTTTATTTTCTTTCTTTTTTTCCTTCTCTCTTCTTCCTCGGTGATCGGCTAGAGGCGACATCTAGATAAACCTCGCCAGCCCAGATCTAGTTAGGCATGAATCGACTACCAATGGCCCTCGTCGGCCACTGGTGAGACCAACCTTGTTCAACAATGGCAAGGTTTGACCTCAGAAGTGGCCGATGGGGGTGAGCTTCATCGAAGGCCGGTAAGGTTGCCTCTGGTTGGTCACCGGCCAAAGGAAGGAGAGGGAAGAGGAAAAAAGAAAGAAAAAAAAAGGGAGGAAAACAAGAAAATAAATCCTAAAATATTATGTCGACATAATTGCCATAATTGCAAAAAGTTTATTAATGAATTGATATTAAAAAAAAATTTATGACTGTATTGACATAATTTTAATAGATTTATGAGTTTTTTAATAATTTTTTTTCTCAAATATATATGTCCCATGTCTTAGAATCCAGACAAGATGTGACAGGTTGTAGTTTAATGCATGAAGGCTCATTAGATTTTCATTTTTTTGGTCGGAAGATTCATTAGATTCAATTCCTTTGTTTTCGACAAAAAAAAAATCCTTTATTTTCCATTTTTTTCCCTAAAAAATTCCATTTTAGCGGAAGGCATAATCTCGAGGGATTCGTCTCTATCTAATAAACAAACAGCTTGGAATAGTAACGTCTACTTCTCCATCAACATGTCTGTTCGCTCGAATTGCGCTACGAAACCTCATACTATTTTCCTCGTAGAGTTGCAAAGTCAACGGCGGTGGCTTTGACAATTCGTCCTCTCGTTGAATTTGAGAAACTAAAGATACAATCGATCCTCTTTTGAGCTTGAATAGGAGAGACTCCAGCACCAATGCGTACAAATACTTGTACTGTCATATGAAAGAAAAGAAAAAAGAAAAAAAGAGAAAGAGATAGAGAGAGTTGCCGATGATTCTCATTTTCCTTTTATTTTGATTAGATGACATGAAAGTCGAATCGCATCAAGCCTCGAACGCAAGATTAACAATCGGCGAGAGAGTAACTTGTACAATTAAAACCTAAACAACATTATTAGGCTCTTTGCTCCCTGTAGGTGACGATTGTTTATCATACTAAATGAAATCTTCCAAGTTCTGCGTTTACTTCAGTTTCGATTCGGTGAGAGCCGATCAGTATTCCATTACATGGCTCCGGTCCAATTGGTAGCTCGAACAAGTTTATCATTCTGGAGCATCTTCGCTTGCTGTCCTTTCCTCCTTTTACTACATTTTAATAGCGTTCGACAATTATGGCCACACCTCGGAAAATGTGTTTTTGACTTTGGAGCACCGCGTATGGAAGTGCCACTTGCTAAGGTCGAAACTCTTGCATGAGGGATTGATTGGACATCAGATGTGCATGAAACGAGATGGAAGAGCAGTTTCTACCGAAAAAAAAAAATTCTCAGCTTTGACTTTAATCTTGCGTTCAAAAATCACTATTAATTTTTTTTAATTATGAATATCAAGACCAATTAGAGATTCATCATCAAAATCTATGTTTTCATCAATATTCCATCTTTGTGTTGAACGACAGCAGCCTTCTCTGATGTTGATAATTAAAAAAAAAAATTCAATAGCGATTTTTGAACATGAAAATAAATTTGAGACAAGAGTGAAAATTGATTTTTTTTTCATTTTAAAAAATTCAGGATAGAATTATGACTAGGCCTCTATATATATATATATATATATATATTTATATGTTTATGTTGGTAACTAACCCATCTTCAACTTGAGGAAGTCAAAAGACAACTCGAGAGATTGATTGACCCAATTTACTTATTACTTTCTAGAGATGGAGCCGGGAATCATGGCGCCGCGTACCGTCCTCTCCTTGTGTAACACAGTTGGATTTTTGCTGAGTTTATTAACCCCCAAATATTATCTAATCCTCTCTATCTCTTTTTTTTTTATTTAATTCATGGCACGTTTCAAACTTCAAACTAATGTGTGTTCTTATCGAGGGTAATGCATATCGCTCATAGTACTTAATTAAGAGAGATTCCGCTATTAGTCTCTTTGGTTTAAGCCATTAGTTAAAAGCATATCAACCGCTTTTAAACCATGTTCGCAGCGAGTGGTTATTGTAAGAAATTATTTAGAGAAGTTCATTTTATAGAAAAAGATATATATGATCAAGTGTTTTATGTAAATGTCTATGTTCAGGTATGTTGAACTACTATACACAGGTATTCTCTTTTGAATCGTCTTTTTCTCAATTTCCGAATGGAAATCCAATTTTTTTTTCCTAATAGGTGGATTACAATTTCCAGATTGCTTTCACAAAATTGTGAGAAGGATGATTTGTGACATTCATGGCCAGAAATTGTGAATTCTAGCTAGTAACTAGATGCCCATTAATTATTTGCAATGTACACTTCTAATTGACTTGCCCCACATGAAAGTGTCCACCGGCTGTGCTCACTATATGAAATACACACATACAAGAGTACATGCATTTTTATCTACAGAAAATGACTACTTAGTGCATCAATACATTCACTTAAAACACACATCGCTTGATTCCACGTCGTATTTCTCAAAATAAGTTCATACGTTGATAATGTCTCTAAGAGAAAACATGTGTGCATTTATAATAATCGCACACAAATCGGAATCCTAGCTTTGTCGAAACCGTTGACCACACACTGAGTTTGTTGGAGTCGCATGAAGCTTCGTCCCAACTCGGCTCACGAAATGGTCAAATGTTCCCTCATTGTTATGCTTTGCTAGCTGCTCGTTCTCGCATCGGGAGAGCGGTCATCATTCATCTTATCTAGTGACAAATCATTTCCTAGGAAGGATCCGAGTACATTAAACTAATGCCACTGTCCGATTGCATTGGGACAAGTAACGTGATGTTTTATATCAGTACATAGATGGTTTTCACTTTCAAGGGTTATTTAATTCTCTATCGTGCAACCAAGTGGGATTACATTTTAGCCTATAAAAGGAAAGCCCATCTCAGCTCTTTCACCTCGTGCTCCATCCCTGTTCCTAACACAATAGCCTAATTTCCATACATCGTCATTGTCATCCGCCTCGCGAAAAGAAAAAAAAAATGAATGCTAGGGAAGGTCGTCTGGTTTTGTTACTAACTGTTCTCTTCGTTGGAGCGTGCAATGCAGATGGTGGATTGAGGAAGAACTTCTACAAGAGGAGCTGCCCTCAAGCTGAGAAGCTTGTGAGGGACATCATTTGGAGCAAGTCCCAAGCTGACCCTACTTTGGGTGCTAAGCTTCTCAGGCTGCAATTCCACGACTGCTTTGTCCAGGTAAACAAAATTCTTATAACCACACAGTATTCCCCAATCGAAACACGTCAAGAGTAACCACTGTCTACGAGAAAACTTTTCTTCTTACATGGTGTGTGACTTGAGATTCTCGTCAACCTATCTAAAAATTTAAGTTGTCGTTATGCGAATAGTCATCTTCGCTCATGGGGAACATATTGTCGGACTTGTAGTTCTCTAATTACTATAAATTCTTAGACTAACAGGACGTGAACATATATCTCAGCCATTCTGCATGATTCTTGCTCACATCATAAACTCTCCATGTGATGAGTTCGGGCTTAAAAAAGTATTACGTTATATTTGACATTGTTAGAGAAATAGTTGCTTTGAATTTCTCCCAATCACATCAAGGGTTAATTTCTTAGGGATGCGATGGATCTGTACTGCTGGACCCGGTGGGGAAAAACCAGTCCGAGAAGAACGCGGTACCAAATCTCACCGTGGCTGGTTTTGACATTATTGACGACATCAAGAAACAAGTTGAGCAAGCTTGCCCTAACACCGTCTCTTGCGCCGACGTTCTTGCTCTGGCCGCTCGCGATGCCGTCTCTTTCCCCGTAAGAAAAACCTGCCTGATTTCTTGTCTAAAACCGTAAATTTCGTCACCAAAAATGGTCATCCTTTGAGGCTAAATTTTCATTCGAAAACGATGGCATGAATTGCAGTTTAAGAAGCCGATGTGGGATGTGTTGACGGGAAGAAGAGATGGCAGCGTTTCGTTAGCGTCCAACGTGGTTGGGAACATTCCATCTCCTTTCGCAGACTTTAGTACTCTCGCACAAATTTTCTCCAAGAAAGGCCTCAGTGTGAACGATCTCGTCGTTCTCTCCGGTAAGCCGGCGTGACCATGTTGAATAATAGTATTTGCAATTTTTTCTTTTTTTGGATGTTCAAATTAAGATTTCATCACTTACATATGGATTGTTAAATTAGCGCCGAAGCTAACTAAAGTACATAACTGACATACTGCTTCGAGTTAGACATTGCACAATGTATAGTGAAATCCTCTATGTCTTTGCTCCTTCGTCAGGTGCACATACCATTGGAGTTTCTCATTGCGGCGCGTTTTCTAGGAGGCTATACAACTTCACTGGGAAAGGAGACGCCGACCCCTCTCTGAATGCCGCGTACGCTGCAACCCTCCGGACCCAGTGCCCTAACCCAGCCAACCCGGCCACGATAGTGGAAATGGATCCGCAAAGCTCACTCTCCTTCGATAGCCATTACTTTGATATTCTCAAGGAAAACAAGGGATTGTTCCAATCGGACGCCGCGCTCTTGACGAATCGAGGCGCAGCCAAGGTGGTACGGAAGCTTCAGTCGCCGAATGCGTTCTTCTCTGAGTTTGGCAAGTCGATGAAGAAGATGGGAGACATCGGGGTGCTCACGGGAACCGCCGGTGAGATTAGGAAACAATGTCGTGTGGTGAATCAATTGTAAGGGAAGCGATCAGTTGGTGTTGTGGTTCATAGTTTCGATCGTTGCTTTCTAACATAATAATTTGTGGTTTAGTAATTTGACAATGTGGTGAAGTTTCCTGTGCAAGTCTTAATCAATTTAAGTGTAGTAGTTGTTCGTTTGATTTTCCAAGACTAAGTAGTCTGCTTCTCCTTTTCTCTCTTGCATACGCGCACAGGAACTAAATCAGTGTTTCCAAAATTTGAACAAACATAGCAATCACATAGGCTTTGTACATTATCACAATCAACAAAGACGATGAAATCCAAAAAAATGAAATTTAAAGCCCGTTATCTCATTCTCTTAATTTACTTTGACATTGTTGGGCACAAAATCCATGCGCTAGCGATATGATAGGCGTCGTTGTTGGGGGGGGGGGGAGGGAAGTTGACTTCTAGAGTAAAAGTATTGCCATACGCATCCTAATATTCCGGCAATTAAAGCATTTTCTTATAAGGACAATTTTAATAGAAATTTAAGTTAAATTAGATTAAAATTTAAAAAAAAAACTAGAAGTTTTTCGAAAAGAAAAAAATTCAAGCAAGGGGGCTACCTGACCATCGCCAATGCGGCGACGACCTCTCTGGCCATGGATGCCCCACCACCAATGGGGCAATGGCCATAGGTGGAGGGGTAGTCCTTTGCCTATATTTTTCTTTGTGTGTGTGTTTTTCATTTATTTTAAGTTTTAGCCTTTCTTTTAAGTGTGTCTTTTTTATGGAAAGAGTTTTGAAACAAAAATAGAAAGTAAATGACGAAAGTACCCTTGACCAGCTGATAGGGGTCTCAAATGGATGGGGTTGGATTTGAATTGGGTCAAAAATGGTCCAACCCATCTTAACCCATATTTAAATAATACAATTTTGACAATCTGTACTCGACCCGACTTATATCACTAAAAACATATCCATCCTCAACCCTAGAAAAGAAACACCCAATCATTTAACCCACTTTTAAGCACTTCATGTTAATGTGTTACTTAGATAAAGTTTTTTTTTAATATCAAATTGGAAAAGTAAAATAACAAATATGAAGATGTAAGTAAATTAAATGTAAAATGTTAAAAAAAAAAATCAAAGATGCCAGAGTTGCCCTCGAAGAGCTTGAAGGAGAAGACATTCTACTGCAGCTTCACGATGCTAGAGAATCCCTTGAAGATGATGGAGCCGCCAGTGACAGTGAGGAAGTTGTCCTAGTGGGTGAGGTAGGGGCCATTGGCAGAGACTCACATATAGTCGCCGAAGCGGCGTTGGAGATCACTGGACTAGGGCTGCGATTGGAAACACTTTGGGGGAAAGTCTTTGGAAAAATACAAACAAGTTTGAGTTGAAGGAGTCTTCTAAAATGCAAATTCTGTTTGGTAAGTTGTAACTTAAAAGTCCATTGAAAAGTAAATTTGAGTAAAATAGCGTTTGAAAAAATTATACTTGCGAGGCACTTTTTTATTTTTTATTAAAAAAATATTGAAACCCTTCATCGGATCCGAGGATTGATAGGCGGTCGCCGGCGACCCAAATTTGGTGCCAGCAGCCACCGTCTGAGGTCGAATGACCTCAAGCAATCCCCGGCGACCACCGACGAGGGCCGCCTGAGGTCGAGCAACCCTCGACGACGGTTGCAAACCCATGTGAGGGCCACCGGCTACCTAGATCTGAGGCCACGCGGCCCTAATCTGAGGCCAAACGACCTCAGACAGCTCCCAACAAGGGTCGCAAACCCATGCGAGGTTTGCCGGCGACCAGATTTGACGCCATACCTCAGGTATCCCCGGTGACCGCCAGCAAGAGTCGCCTTGCCTGGGTTTTGCTCGGGTCGCACAACAGGTGGCCCTCACGTGGGTCGCGTGGCCCCTCGTAGCGGTTGCGCGAGCCGTCGTCACGCAACTACCGCGGCGAGGGGCCACACGCTCACCTAGGTTTTTCGTGAGTCGCGCAACAGGCGGCCCTTGCGTGGGTTGCGTGGCTCTTTGCGGTGGTTGTGTGAGCCATCACTAGGTTGCGCTACCTCAAGTGGCCTTTGCTTGGGTCGCACGGCCCTTGCGACGGTCGTGCGAGCCTAGGTCCCCTCCGGCCGGTTGCCGTCCCCTCATAGCCAGCTGGCCTAGGTGTAAGTGAAGAAGATGATGAATAGTGACAGACAAGGCCAAAATTGGAAAATCAGAAAATAGATGAGGGAAGTTTCGAAAGAAATTTTTTTTTACTTATCCGGTACTGTTGCTTACCGAGAATGCTGAAATGCCAAGACAACTAGGAAGCAGCCTTGGGCTTTTAGCTTTCAAAAGGCCAACTTTGGCTCAATGGGGTTTCTAAAAAAATTTACCAAACACCAAATTTTAGCCCAAGGGGCTTTGGATGCCCAAAGTGGCTTGGCAAAGTCAATTCCAAACGCACCCTAGAGCTTGTTGGTGAAAGGGACGAGGTTGCCAAAGGAGTAGAAATTCCTCCAGCTCAGCCACTACTCCGATTGTTATCAGAGTACTGCGGCGGCAAATTGGCCGCTATCTTCTAATGGTTTGATAATGCAAAGTGTGGATCGACCACGGTGCCACCAGCGCGCTGCCCTTGGAACACGCAGCAGAATAGCTCGATGCGGTTGATGTCAACGACGATTCCCCCAAATTCCCACCCTGATTCACTTCAAGACACACTCTCGATTAAATTTGATAGCACGTCATCATCCTCAATGGTCTCTCGCAACCCTAGCCGTTGATCTCCCCTAAACCCCACCCGATCGATGATTCTTATGATCCTCTTTAAATCTAGAGTTTCCGCTACCACCCCACCCTCCCTCTATGCCACTACCCCCTACCATGTCCTCTCTGATCAACCACCACCATCACCCCAACCACAGCCACCGCTTGATCAATGGCCAAATCTTCGGCCCGCCATGCCCCTACATCGTAGACTTCTGAGCCCGTAATGGATCCAAGCCATCAAGCCCTGTGGCAGCGATGCCACCAGCCCCTGACTCTACGAGTGCATAGCCCTCCCATACGGCTGCGTACGCGAACATGATGTCCCCTGGCAATGAGATCGCTGTTGACCTCGGCCGCGCCGAGCTTTTCTGCTATGTGTGTGCCATGATTAGGTCTACAATCGCAATTTAGAAGAGAGATAGTTCTGGGACTCAGGTGACTTTGGTTAAAATTCATCAAAACTCATATTTGCGTAGGCTGTAACTCATTTTTCAAATGTACAAAAGCCGATGAATAAAATGGGTCAAATTCCCACGTCAGCACACCTCTACAACTGGGGAGGTAGACATTTTTTCAGATTGACATGACCACTTCAAGCTTCTATTTTAAACAAGATTCACTTTAGTATTTTATTTAAGAATCTTCCCCCTAAATTTTGTGAGAAATACATTTATTGTTGTGAACGGTCAAATAATTTGACTGTTCCGCTTAAGTATTAAATCTTTATCGGAAAGTATAGCCGAGTTATAAAGTCATGCTACGGAGTGAAATTTCTGGATGTCACGTGTGTGTACATTCTGGTTGACATGTGCGCGATTACAAGTATTGTTGGCTAAAAGAACTCAATAATACGGTATTTTTTTCAATAAAATAAAAAAGGAAATTTTAAGATTTGATTGCGTGGTGTGCGTAATAATTCTAAAGACTATCGGTGTACTTTTTCTCAATTGGAATCCAGTTAGTACCAAATAAAAAGTCAACAGCATCTAACTGTTAACTGCCGCCACTCAGCATAAGCCCGGCCCGCTCTCCACACTGAGATTTTGCGCGGGGTTTGGCCGTATGAAACCGTTAAAAGGCAATGCCCTTTCAAGATTCTGTCACACCTGATCCACCGATCATACTTCATTCTCTTTGAGCTCTGTGAAAGCGTCGACCATGGCGTCTCCTTCGTCTACTCCCCTCACGGGTGTGTGTGTGTCTCTCTCTCTGTCTGTCCTATGTGTGTAATGGCTGAGAACATCTTTACCATTTTAGTTTGCAGTGAGGGTAGCGTGCTTTTTTATGATGATGGAGTGTCCTTAACTCTGTTTTCGAGCCAAATTTTGCAGTGTCCCCGAATGTCCTGGGTCTTCTGAGTGCTGATGGGGCCAGAAATCTTGGCTTACTCGAGAGTACATCTTGGCTTCTTCTTTTCCTTGCTGTGCTTTTCTTCTTCTCTTTTTCGGCCCTCGGTTCGAGCTTTGGTTTCTTTCCTTTGGGGTTTCTACATAATGCGCTGCAAACAATGTGGTGAAACAGAGTTGGCTTCACGACTCGATGATGGGAGAGGGATGGCAAGAACTATTGTGGATGCTAAAGACGATAAGCAACGTGGGGCGCTTCTTTTTGCTGCGACAGAGGGCAATTTCGAAATGTGCAAGTACTTGTCGGAGGATTTGAAGCTTGATGTGAACCAGAAAGATGTTGAGGGTATACCAGCTTTTGGCTGTATCTATCTTGTGGCTACCCTGCTATGGTTCTCCGTCAATTATACCTGCAAGTAGGAGTTGAGTAATTTTCCTAAAATTTGTTTCTTTTTCAGGTGAAAGTCCTCTTCATCTTGCTGCTGGGTGAAGAGCATATTGAAACAGCACAGTACCTAGTAGACCGAGGTGCCGATCTCGTTATACCTGGTCATGAGGGTGTGACGGTATTGCATTACTCTGCTAGGTCAGGTAAGTCAATTTCTGTAGCATTGCATCTTGTCATGATCGATTGAAGATGGACATGCTTATCTGTGCTTATTTCTTGGCAGGTAAAATCGAATTGGTGGACTTTATACTCTCTAAAGGGGTCAACATTGATTGTCAAAGCCGCTTACCAAAAAAAAAAAAAAACATTGATTGTCAAAGCTCTTCTGGCAGCCCTTTAATTTACTTTGCTGCCTGTGCTCGGCAAGATGCTGTAAAATTCCTCTTAGAACATGATGCTAACGTATGTGATCTCTTAAATTTTATCTTTCATCGCGGACTTATGTGAGCTTGAGTATCTGTATCCATATAGAGAGAGAGTTGCAACTTCTTGGATATGCCTTCTGCGTGTGCGCTTGTCTTCATGAACCAAAGGCAAGAAAAATATTCCTCTTTTCGGTGATGATGCTGCTGCAATAAGCATGTGACCCCGCGCCATGCCCTGAGTTAGCTTTTATGTTCGTACTTTACTGCATGTAATTAAATTATCCAAATTGGGTAGTTTTAATTCCATTGTCAAATTCCCTGCAGAGATTACGGTGGATTCTCCTTAATTTGTTTGATGATAGGGGAAAATCTGAGGCTTGTTCAATCAACTTAGAGCATATGCTGTATTCTAAGTAGATGTCTAACCGACAAACATATTTTCAGCACGGACACATCCTCATCTTTGGATGCAGTAACTATGAAGCGGAGGGGTGGATTGGAAGTTAAGATATTACCTTATTATTGCTATTATATTACTTCGATTCGAGATGGCAAGGAACGTTTGAGAATCATTTCTTTGTTTGTCTATCAGTCGGTATTGAACTTTAGCTGTTTCTGTCTTGCAGCCCAATGCAGAAAGTGTTTACGGTTTAACTCCACTCTTTTTATCTGTCAACCTCGGTTCGGTTGAATGCTTGAAGCTTTTGATTCAGGATTGTATGACTTTTAGACATTTAACAGTTGTTGTTTGATCACTTTGATTTTCTTGCACTCCAAGCCGCCTTCCTGTTTGCAATTTGCATAGTTTAGTTGACACTATATTGCTTCTTCGTGTCCTGTAGTCGTGCTTTCTTAATGCTGCGTTCTATTCTACGAATTATACTCCAAATTATAGTAGCGCACAATGGAATTGGCACATCCCTTTCTTTCTAACATTCAAGTTCCATGGAAGACTCGATTCAATCCCGAAGACTTTGCAGAAGGGTTATGTATGGTTCAACAGTGCTTATGTCTGGCATCGTAATTTTGATGTCCATACAGTGGGGTGCCAAGGTGAATCTTACTTTGCCTGAAGGAGGAACACCTCTGCACGTTGCTGCTTCAAAGGGGAACGTCGGTGTCATAAATTGCTTACTGGAGGCAGGAGCTGATCCCAATGTCAGAGACGAGGTCGAGCTTTAAAGCTTTAGTACTCCTTGAAGTTTTTGTTTCCTGTTCATAGAACTACTTTCTCTCTGCCTCCTCCTTCTGAAAGCTCGTTTAAAAGCAAATGCAGCAATTTGCAGAGTAAAAGAAGAGTTCTTTTCGGTTGATGATTGTTGCGTATTTTCGAGCCGTCCATGCTCCATGAAGGAATTCTAAAAATGATTGAACTTTATATGTTTTGAAACAATTAAATTCCTAGTTGCTAGTCTCGTTTTCACCTTTATCGAAGTAGATTCATTGAAGGGTTTTTTTGGCAGTGGGATCATTCATTAAAGATCATGATTTGCTCTGGTCATCACAGGGTGGGATGACACCAGTGCAACTTGCAGTTCGAAGTGGCAACCTTGCAGCCGTGGAGATTCTTTTTCCAAAGATTCCAGAAATCAAAAATATTCCATGGAGTGAGGGTGGAATCATGGTGCATGAGCAGGCTGAATATGGTGGTGATGTGCAGGAATTTAATATTCTTTCTCAGGAAAGTGAAGAAGCAAAACACAGAGCCGCAGAAGCCAAATTAAGAGGATGTGCGGCGGTTAAAAGAGAAGACTACCCCGCAGCTTTATCCGCTTATACACAGGTAAATTCTTCTCCACATTTTCAGGCCTTGTCATGAAGAAGTTCACCAAGAGAACTTGATTTAAGTACTCCTCTCAATCTGACTGGACCGAACTACTCGCTCGGTTCGGAAATTACATGCGAGAGGCCCAAATGACCCGACTTTGCTTTCCGATAGAAGTCTTTGCTTGATTGGCTTGGGGGAAGCAGAACATGCTCTAGTTGATGCAAGGACTGCAGAGCACTTAGATGAGATTGGGCAGAAGCTTGCTATTGGGAAGGTGCCGCTCTGCGTTCACTGTAGGCATGCTTTCACTTCCACTTCTTCTTTGGTCCATCAATGTATGAAATATAGAAGTGTAGGTTTTTAATTAACTTTGAAACGGTGCTGCAGAGGTTTGATGAAGCTGCCAATTCTTTCCATGACGGCATGGAGCTTGACCCTGACGATCTTCCAGGCTAGGCCCAACAGTACGCCAGATATAATGCTAAAAGCTAAACATTTTTTGGGAAAACATGACATCAAATGTGCTTGATGAGATATGTAGAATTTGAATATCGTGCCTTGCTTTCAATCGATCAAATAAGCTAAGGAACATGTGGTCGCGCACAATCAACTCTAAGATGCTATGCATATGTGGTACCTGTGATACCTTGGTGTGAGCCTGTGCTGTTTTTTTCTTTTCTTTTCTGTCTATGGACTGAAACAAGAAGTTTTGATGTTCAGTAAGACACTCCTCCGATGGTCGATCTCTTCGGTCATCCAATCCTTCGCTGTGAACATCCAATGCCGCTGGCAGCGATCTCTCAAATCTTCCCCCAAACCTCAATTTATTCGCCGTTTATGGGTAAAATGCATGTCCCGCCAAACAAAGCGTGGAGAATGTTTGGATACCATTGTTGATTGTAACGATCGGAACTCAGGTCGGAGTAATGCGAAAATGCTCCTGATTGCAGTACTTACGTTTCTAGACTTATTTAAGATTGTGGCTGAATGAACCTCAAACAGTCGATCCCCATTGTTGCTCTATGATCTTGAAGCTCGATGGAGGGAATAATTGAAGTATGTAAGTACTTGTTGGAGGGATTAGAGCTTGATGTGACTTACTTGCACTTGACTTATTGCACTTGATGGGAAATTTAAGTCTGATTGATTGTGTTCGGGTATCTTTATACCATGAAGCTTTACTCACTACTGTTTTTTAGGGACTCAAAGATCAATTTTTACCAGCATAGCAATCACATAGACTCCGTACGTTATCACAATCAACAATATATTGAAATTCAGGAAAACCAAATTTAAAGTCGATTACCTCATCCTCCTCATTTACTTTCTTATCATTAGGCACAAAATCCAAACATTAACGATCTTATTAACACAAACGAATTTGTTTTTCACCATCAACATGCACATCGACGGGAACAAATTTCACATGCCTAATGGAAAATAATTCTTATTCCATGGATGAGTTTCCGCCGACAGATCTTTGTGACTCCCTTAGATATAAATAGAGATAGAAGTGATTTCCGAGTTTTTCTTCAAGAGATAGCAACTTTGCCCTGAATTTAACTCCCAAAGCCTAGACTTTTCTCCCCCATTGAATTCTGCATTTGTCCAAGAGGAGAAGGGCTTAGTTCAGCCATTACATTACTTTAGTTGTGTAAAATATGTTGTGTTCAATTGATGTTAGTGTAATAAGATCCTGCGGCTAAAGATCGATATTGGTATTATTTTGTGAAATAGACCTAGTGATATAAAAAAGACTTTGACCATTAACAGTAGAGAGAATAATAATGTCAACCCGAGCGATGCCACCTCATTTTTATCTAAATCCATTCATTAAATGACACGTGTTTAATCGGCCCACATTTCAGGTTTTTCAGGAATCTCTTCCTCATAGGCTTTGCTGGATCCCACATCTTGGTTCCTTCGCTTTCTAGGGCTTTCTCTTGCTCTGTTCCTTGCCATGCAACATCCACCCAGAAATTTTTCTTGCCCTTCCTTTTTGCGTAATGGGAAAGGAGAAGAAGGAGGAGGAACCCAAAGTGAGTCTGCAGTTTTTCAATTTTTTCTCCCTTTTTTTTTCCCTTAACATATAAACATCATGTATGGCCTAGTTTCCTTGACAATATATTTTTATCAACTTTCGAATTTGGTTCAAAGAATTGAAAAAACGATTTGAATTTGGTTCTGTACGTAGGTTGTTGTTGTCGAATTCAGAGTCTCGATGCATTGCAACGCGTGTGAAAGAACGGTTGCAAGAACCATTTCGAAGATCAAAGGTCTCTCTCTCCTCTCTTCTTTAAGAAGAATCTCAAGATGGGTTTGGTGGATCTACGAACGTTCGTGTTGCATGAGACATGCAGATCGGATATGGTGACGATCAAAAACGAACAGTTCTTCATGTGTGCTTGTTTTACGATAAATGTAGGGGTGGAGACGTTTTCGACAGATATGAACCAGCACAAGGTGGTCGTGACAGGGAGGATCGATCCAAAGAAGGCTTTGAAGAAGTTGAAGAAGAAGACGGGGAAGAAAGTCGAGATTCTAGAGAATAAGGAGGACCGAGCGAACGAAGACGGAGCGAATGACGATGGAGAAGGCGAGGGGGGATCGAAAGCGATGGTGGCCGAAGAGCAAAATGTGATTATCCATCCTTCAATGTTGGGTTATTGTTGCGTAGAAAATGAAGTCCTGATGATGTTTAGCGACGAGAATCCGAATGCATGTTCCATAATGTAGAGAGAGAGACTACAGGGCATAAAACGCAGAAGTAGTTCTTAAGATTGATGCTATTTATTTTTAATACAAAATATTTTTTTTTGTTTTTTTTTGTTTTGGGTTGGGGGGAGATTGGTTGAGGGGTCAAAAGATTGATTTTTTATGCAACAATTTTTATGTACCAATGACAATTTTTCTCACTTAAATTAGTAAATTTTGGAGGGATATGTAATTAATTTTATGAATGGAGTCTAATCCAATGTGCCGAACAGAACGATTTATACACATTCTTGCAGATTGGAATCATGTAAAAAATTCAGATATCTAGCGATATAAAAGAAAAATGCCTGTCTCTTGACGTAAATAAATAGTTGATTGTTTTAATATTTGTCGACACATTGGTTATTTCCTCATGGGCCAAAGAGAAATAACTATTGAGGCCTTACTGGGATTAATTTCTAATGGGGCTTGAGGATGACATGTCTTGATATGCCAAGATAATCACAAAATTCAACTTTATTACTAAGACTGCCCTATCCAATGCCCTCATTCTAGTCAAAATGCGAAAAGTGTGTCCTTGTTAGGGCAATATGAGCATCTCAAATTGATTTTTCGTGTGGTGACCTAAACCGAACCAATTCGAATTATGCTCACACCTTGATCAAATCTTTATTTGGTTAAGTGCAATGATTTTGTGTGGTGACCTGAATCAAACCAATTCGAACTATGCTCACACCTTGATCAAATCTTTATAAGGTTAAGTTTAATGATTCTGTCTCTAAAGTAGACAAGTGGTGAAAATACCGAAGTACTAGAGTAAACTCATTAACCATGTGTGGGACAATCCTAAATTTGGATAGGTGGTTCCAAATATGGAATAACTTAGAAATTTTTGTGGTATGAGTATCCCAAAATCAACCATCGATCCGAAGACGATTGTACCGAAAATTTGGATCCGAATAGTGGGTTCACCTTAGCTTCTTCTTTTTTTTTTTTTAGTGCACTCTTCTAGCAAAGCAAAATGAGTTTTTTTTTTTTGGGTCAAAGAGGTGAAATGAGGTTAAGCAATGAGGTTAAGCGCTTCATATATATATATATATATATATATCAACACTAGCTGAGAGAAAATTAATAATTTCATGTTTAGCAGTCATTAATTTATTAACTTATCGGTTCCAAAAGTTATGGCATTAGTTTCTTGAAAGTATTTGCCTCAGCTTGTCTTTGCTTTATTTTTTGTTTACTTGCCGTCTCCAGTGTAATGTCACATCCTCCAATTGAAGTGATCTCCTCTTACGCTCTACCCTCAATTTTCTCTTTCATGTAAAGTCAATGCTTGATTGCCCAAAACCCCCAAAACACTGCCATGTAGCATCATCATCATCTTCATTTTGGTCATCTAGGAGATTTCTCTTTGAAATTCAGTTGGTGCTTTGTCATAGCAATGTATCTATCCTAGGCCCCAAAAAAGGATTTGGGGGGGAAAAAGGTTGCTCCACCCTATCATGTATAGCCATGATCTCACTTTTTCCACACAATAGACAAACCTAAGAGAAAGCTCCCAACTTTCCTCTACTCTATATTACCTTACCTAGCAAATCCCTCCCCAAAATCTCTCTTTCCTCTTTTCCCACCGGCCACAAGACCCTGTCAAAGTAATCCCCATCAACATGCCCAATTTGATTGGACACAGAGCAGTACAGGTGTTTCTATGCAGAGGCAAGTCTCGCTTGTTGCTCCACTAGACATCCTCTAATGGCTGACAGGAGCATGCACCAGGCCACAAACGAAGCATTCAAAGCATATATTACCCACCTTCATTTCTCAGTGCTTTCTTTTAGGCCTTGATTGTCCTTATCATCCATCACATTCTTTGTCTTGCTTATGAATCCGTACAATACTGGGAGATTTCCATATGTTTGTGAAAAACAGAGAAGCTAATCTCTTTGTGCTTCTGAATAACATAATATGGATAGACAGATCATAAGAATCAGTATAACAAACGGAATCACTATCAAATTCTTTTTTGTGACAAATAGCCCTCTTAGAAAATCATGATAGGTGATGTGCTCATGAAGAAAGAAATGTATTGACAATTCTTTTCTGGATGATAACTTTCAGTTGTTTGCAACGCGAAATGAGACCACAGAGGAAAAACTGAAGATGGTACCAATGTAATCTTGTTGGAAAGAGATCGCATTTTCTCAGTCTATTTATTTGAACGGGATCAGCATATTGCCTGCGGCAGTGAAACCAGTAGACCCATCAGGAGTCAAAAATGAGCAGAAGAGACAACGTTGAGTATCAAGGATCTGCGTTCTTATTTTTCTTTCTTTTTCTTTTTTCTTCCTTCCCCCCCTTGGCACATGTTGCGATGCTCTTCTTATTCATGATAAACCGCCAACATTACAATGGTGAGAGCACTACAGATCGACAAATTATTCATAACAAGCTATATTGTTATTGTTGTAGCATCCTATTTGTACATGGTATGAGAGGATACAAAACCGAGCCCGCGGAAAGAATTCCTCTATGTCATGATTTCCAAAGCTTCCCTTGCTTTGCCTACTACGTTGAATACAGTCGCTGCAATATGAGCTGGGGTCAGACCAGCTTGAGCCACTTGGTCGGCAGGCGATCCATGGTCAATGTAACGATCTGGAAGAACAAGAGGCCTCCACTGCGAAAATGAGTGCATGTGATTTAGGAAAAGTACTGGAAAAGGGAAGAAACAGACACCAGAATATCTGGCGGTTCCGACAACTTTAGTCATACTACAACTCAGCCAAAGTACTGCAATATTTTTTCCTGAAATTCTAGCATCTATACCTTTACTGTGCCATCAAGAAGGCCATCAAGGGCGAGGAACTGAGCTACATGAGACCCAAACCCTCCTATTGAGCCTTCTTCAACTGTGATCAAAACCTCGTGCGATTTTGCGAGGCTTCGAATAAGGGCGTGATCCAAAGGTTTGCAGAAGCGCGCATCAGCGACTGTTATTTTGAAGCCATGGGGCTCGACCAATGAAGCTGCAGCTAAGCAGCCCTGCACTGCTGTTCCATAGCCTAGGAGCGCCACTCTCTCTCCTTCTAATAGTATCCTTCCCTTTCCAATCTGTAGTTGATATGTTTTTGGAGTGATTGAAATGGGAATCAATCCAGGACAGAATGCCAATTTCTTTTAGCTCATTTAGGATATGCTTGCTTTTTTCTTTTCAAAAACTAGACAAGACAATACCTCAAGTGGTGTGCCTTTGTTTCCTGGCGGCAGCGGAACACCAACTCCATTTCCTCGTGGGTATCTGAAACAACTTGGTCTGTCGTCGATGGCAGCAGCAGTAGCCACCATGTGGAAAAGCTCTGCCTCGTCTGCAGGAGCCATCACCACCATATTAGGAAGGCATGCCATGTAAGTGACGTCAAAAGCACCACAGTGGGTAGGGCCATCAGCTCCGACCAGTCCTGCTCGATCCATTGCAAATCGAACAGGCAACTTCTGCAGATCTACATCATGTACAACCTGTTGCACAGAGAACAATAATACTTTCAAGCCAGCAAAAGAAAAGGGAAAAGGATAAGATTGTGCAACAAGGCAAAGCAGTGGGCTTGCCTGGTCATAAGCCCTCTGCAAGAAAGATGAGTAGATTGCACAAAAAGGTTTAATGCCTTCGCACGCTAGACCAGCTGCGAAAGTGACGGCATGTTGTTCTGCGATCCCAACATCGAAACATCTGGTTGGGAACCGGCGAAGGAAGAGATTTAACCCCGTGCCCCCTCCCATTGCAGCATGAATAGCAACAATATCTTTATCTGCTTCTGCTTCTGCAATTAAAGCCTCGGCAAAGTACGTGGTGTAAGACTGCGTGGCCGCACTTGATTTGAACTGCTTTCCAGTTGCAGGATCAAATTTAACCACACCTGCAATGATGAAGCTGATAAATAAGTGGGCACCAATTTCAGATTCTTAACGGCATTAAAAAAATTGCATGAAATAATCTCTCATCAATTCCTTAGTCGATTTAGATCCTTACCATGGTACTTATCTGCAGCTTTTTCAGCATAAGGGTATCCTCGACCTTTCTCAGTGACAACATGGATCAGAACCGGACCAGTTGTTTTGGTACTCTTAACCTCTTTGAGAATCGAAATTAGATCATCAATGTTATGGCCATCAACAGGACCAATATAATAGAGCCCAAGCTCCTCGAACAGGGTGGATCCAGATCCGCTGATCATTCCTCGAGCGTATTCATCAACTTTTGCAGCCAGTTCGTGCATAGGTCCCCCAATTTGCTTGGTAACACCCTAAAACCACAAAGATGGGGATTTTATTTTAATTTATGTTCAAAACAGAACAGCAGAAAATGAAAATCTCAAACTTTAAGGGCAATCGCTACCCTACCTTTGCGACTTCTCTAAGTTCTCTAAGAGGCCTGTTAGATTGTAATCTACTCAAAGCACTGCTCAATGCTCCTACAGGAGGTATAGGCCCATCAAGATTAGCAGTGGGCAATGAGACCTGTTTGTTGTCATTGAGAATGACAATCATATCAGAGTCCAAATACCCAGCATTGTTCATGGCTTCAAAAGCTTGACCTGCAGTCATGGCACCATCACCAATGACAGCAACCACATTATTTTTTCTTCCCTTTAGATCCCTTCCAACAGCCATACCTGTTTCTCGGAAGAAAAAAAAAAACTATATAAGTACATAACAAAGGAAAAAATTTACATGCCTTGGAAGTCAAGCATATAGTGGTGTTCTGCAGGCTGGACTGATGTAAGATCAAGTGACACAACTTTGTAACTTGTAATCATATCAAGAAGCAATTGATCTTACGTTGAAAAGTGAAGCATATAGAAAAGTCCGACTCCAGCATAGTATTTATCAGACCACCAATGATATAAACAAAACCAAATCTTCATTTCTTATCGAAAAGAGGTATAGTTTTGCAGTTAAATCTTGATCCACATGCTTGCAATGAGTTTTGCTACTCTTAAAAAGTACTGCACCTTCAGATTATGTACTCTATAGAGGCATAAAGAGAATTACCCAACCCTGCAGAGATAGTTGTAGAGCTATGACCAGCGCCAAAGCAATCATATTCACTCTCCGAGCGCTTTGTGAACCCTGCCAATCCATTAGTCTGCCTAATTGTGTGCATTTTGTCTCTCCTCCCAGTCAGAATCTTATGTGGGTAAGACTGCATATGGATTCGAAAACCAATTACCATCGAGCTGATCATAAATTTCAGTGATGCAGAATTTAGTCCCAAACAGGCAGAAATGACAAAAATGAAAGCATCTTCGACACCTGATGGCCAACATCCCAAAGGATCCTGTCTTGAGGAGCATTGAAGACAAAATGAAGAGCCACGGTGAGCTCCACGACACCGAGGCTCGAGCCCAAGTGACCGCCAGTCTTGGAAACATTGAATATGACATCCGAACGAAGCTCATCCACTAACTGCTTCAGCTCCTACACGGATGATTATGTCCCAAACAAATTCCGGATTAGAGTCCCCACTAGCAACAATGAGCTAGCTCTGTGGATAGAATATGTAACACGTGGTTAATATGTACCTTGATGGATAGATTTTTCATGTGAAGAGGATAGTTTACGGTGTCCAATAGAGGTGTTGGTGGCCTCTTGGCGTAATACTCTCCCCTTTCAGACAGTGATGCATAAACCCCACCGGGCCGTTTTCTCACCTGGACCTAAACCAGAGAAAAAGACCCAGTTTTTCCCCGAATCATTTCCAGGAAAATAACAAGCTGAAATTGACAATAACACCAAACATCACATATGCCAAAAAGGTGACAAAGCATTTATAATGAACTTTAGCTTAACCCATTACAGCAAAAGATTAAATGGAAAGACATCAGAAATTGGAAGATGAAAAATCACATTCGCAAGTTTTGCAAGCTATGACTTTTGTTTCGTCAATCCCCAAGAGAGCAAACAAAAAACTCAGAAACAGAAAAGCAGCAGACAAAAAGTAGTAAATACCTGAGCGAGGTTGTGCTGTGATTGCACCGGCAGATCTGAGCCCCACACAAAATGAGAAGAAAGAGAGGCATTCCTCTGAGCATCTGAAGCTGCGGCGCGGTTGATATGGCCCGGGAACGAGAATGCACACAGAGCCATATCCACTGATGCAGCAAGGGGCGAAGGAAGCCAAAAAGGGGCCAGAGCAAGAAGGTGAAAAGCAGGGGGGTTCAAGACCAACGAATTTGTATGACGAGAGCTTCAAGAAATAGAGACCCAGAAGAGGAAACAACCAACCCAGCTTTCCTTCGCATCAGTGAAAACGAGAAGCCGAAAAGATGAAAGTGGGTGTCAATGAATGAATAGATAGATGATCGGTCGTGTACTCTGTTTTTCCCACTGAGCTAATTGTGGCAAAGCTGGTGTGCAAATTCGAGTCCCTGTGCGGTCGATAGAGACTCTAGCGACAGAGAGAGAGAGCTTTTACTGGTGAATGCTTGCTGGTAAGCTTCTTTAATCCAAAGGCCTCATCTTTCATTGCTTCTTGCACATTTAAAGGTCGCCGCTGCCCAGTGGCATGGGAAAACTAAAGCTAGAATGCTGCTCCTTCACTTCATTGGGCCACGTCGACAGGAATCACTAACGGATCAGATAGACATTTCATCTTTGGATTGGGATATGTAACGTATCGATCCAATGCATGCATCTGTTCTGGACCTGTTTGGTGACTAGTGTACCTTTATCCCTTCCTCACTGTTTCACTGTAGTATTTCTCCGGGTTAAAAATTTTTGTGAAGAAAATGAAAAATCGTAACTTCTTGTGAGCTATGTAGTACCAATACTCTTCGGGGTCTTCATATCATCTTCAACACTCTCCGACATGCAATCGATGTTTGATCAGCACTCCAGACACTCTAGCAACATACAATTCCAGCATTTCAACATACCATTTTGACATGCATAAGGTCAATTTTAATCAGTTTCAATAAATTAAGGTCAAAATGTAAATTTATTAAAAATATATATATACTTAAGTCATATATCTATTCACATCAAAATAAATATACCCAATCAATCCAAAAAAAAACTAATCATAAATCTCTAATAGAAGAAGAAACTTATTGTTAATATTTATTTATATGATAATTTATCGTGTATATACAAATATACATTTAATATACAATATATTCCAACATATCGAAATTATCTATTTTTTAAGAAATCACGTGTCGACTTATCGTATCGTATCACGTGTCGCGTGTCGTGTTGGTTCTACATAATTTGCGAGTCATGTCTTACCCGGTTTGAGTTTCTCTTGAGATGTGTTTAGATTGAATTTTACTTTCTATTTTCCTGTAAAGCTCTGAAACTATCACTAGTTATAAGTATCGACATGAGAATTATATACATAATGTTTTCATAATAACAATATTTTTTTTGTTTTCACAGAATTTAGCCACCATTTTGAACTTTGACAGATTGCCGAGGTAGTCCCCATATCGCATCCAGAATTGTCCCGATCATTTCGTGAATAGCATTTTCCGGTTTTCCCTGTGTTTCTCTTCCTGTTATGTCGTTGTCTGTAAGAAAAAGACCACGTGATTCGTTCTCAATTGCCCACAGACCTCGTGATTTGTGCCAACGATTGTGTTGCCCCCACCAGGTATGCGTCGCTTCGCACGCTACAGATCCAAGTCAATAAGAAATTCGATTACTTGTTCTGATTGGAAACTTCCCAATGGTACTCAATCGCAATGGTTTACTGACGAGAAACCTGAAAATCAGAATGCTTCTGCAAGATTGGCCAAAAGAAGAGATTAAAGGATCCCAGGAAACGGCATTTTCACGGAACCCCCCCACCCAGAAAGAAGTCAAGAACAGGATAGTTTCGTCTTTAAGTGAAATCCCCGAGTAGAACCAACAGACCGACCATGGTCGATGACTTTGTCCCATAAACTGGTTCCAGAAATCTTACACGAACCAGTAGCAGTAATATGTAAAGCTCTCAAGAGTCGAGATCGAGACCGATTCCTAATACCAAAATTAATATCGACCAAACTCGACTGTTGCAACCGTCGCGGCATTAATGCAGAGAGTTTCCAAGTATTGACCACCAGCGTGAGAAGAGGATTCCAATTTTCTACTAGAACAGGTTAGGTGGGCGTAGAGAGATGCGTATAGGATGGTATGTGTGCACTTGCTAAATGAGGTATTTCCAAATGATTTCCCGAGAAACATGTCGGTCCCGTAATCTTCCAATTCTACCCAGTTTACCCAGTTTATATGTACAAGCCAAATATAAACTTCAGGAAGTCCTCGACCATATGGAAAAAAATTCTACTTCAGGAAGTCATTTGTGTGGTTCCAAAGACGAACAACAATGCCATGCTAGCTTACCGATAGGAGGGTATGCTATCTTCTTGAGGCAAAATTAGAAAGACTGCAAAAGTGAACCAGCCAAAAGCCCTAGTCAATTCTCTGCGGTGGAAGTCCCGCTAGAAAGAAAGATTCCAACATAACATAAGAGGAACTAGGTGTCAGGTAGCAAACCACAACTCGCGTAAAATGAAATATTTGATGGAAGCATATAAAATCAGAATGTGTAGTATAGTTAAACTATTCAAATTGCGATTAAAAGGACAACTAGTGATCGAAAACGATTGAGAACCTTTAAAATTCAATAGAGTCCTCATCAGAAATCCTGCTTAGACCACCCATGCTGACAAGTTACACCGAAAATGTTGGGAGACACTGACATGTGAGTTGAAAGGTCACCCATACATATAGAGTTCCTTATGCTTCTTAAACTTGGAAAAAGGAGGCGATAATGAAACAAAAACCATGAGCGGTACCACACGTCGTGAATCATGAAATCCCGCCCAATTGATTGATGTGGGATCTCATGTTCGGCCCACTTTCGAGGAGGACCACCGCCGGGACAAAAAGCAGTGGAGGCTGGAGATTCTGCGGTCACACCATTGACTGTACAATGTGTTCCATGAAAAACGATGTGCTGAAAAGGAGAACAGTTGAACGAATGCAAAGCTCTTTCAATCATACTTCTAGTAGTTTAAGCCCATTTCAGCGGCCCTTACCGACCAGAGAAAGAAAAGAAGTCACCTGAAATAGCTCTTGCTGAAAAACACTCTGAAAATGAAAGAGAGCGTGCCAGCGGCCTATGCTGGGTCACGAGCAATGTCAAAGCAGACATGGTACAAATGTCCGAAACAATAGATAACACAAAAGGAAACATATTCAAATCCCAATTGGTATTCAACAAAGCCCGAATTCGAGTGAGATGAGAAAACAAGTTTTTTTTTAAAACAAGTTATACTTCAACAATCAAAGAAAAGTCATAATGGACCAGCATACAAGAAGTGCTGTCCATTTCATATCTCTTCCCCTATAAGCTACTTCTGCCATCTTTCGACAAGAAAGATTCTGATTTAAAACCGGATGAAGGTAAAAATATTTGCACCACTCACTTCATCTTTGCCTCAGTAAACAGAACATGGCGATTAACCCGAGGGTCGTACTTTCGGAACTCCATTTTCTCTGTCATCTTCCGGGGATTCTTCTTCTTCACATAGAAGAAGCCAGTCCCAGCAGCCGAAACAAGCCTGATAAAGACTGATGCAGCCTTCTTTTTCTTGTCCCCCATTTACAAGCTTAGATGAACACAAAGCAAACTAGTTCAACCGAACAAACAAAAACAACGACAAAATCGTGATTAGAGAAATGAAAACTGAATGACCATGATAAACTATGAAAGTGATAGAATTATGTGCACAAACAGATTGTGCATGCAAGAACATCTCTAACACTGCAATAAATTATGAAACATTCGAACTATTTGAATCAAGCAAGTTTGATGGAATTCAATTCTCCAAGCATACAGCTAAACCATACAAAAATAGCAGCAATCGTGAAAAAGTATAAATGACCGCACATAAACGAAAAAAGTCCCTTCTGAGAACAACAATATCAGAAGAAAATTCACTCATAGAGAAGCAAGAAGTGAGCTTCAGTGCACATTCATCCCACTCAATGGAGAACTCCAATAAAAGATTTGCCAAAATGAGTTAATTCTAGAAATGCCCACGCTAACTTATCAAACAACTGATGTATGGAATACATGGCATCTTCTCACGGTGCAGATAATATAGCTCAAACTCGTCTTTCACAAGCGCAACCCAAAACAAACCTCGAGGGCAATCAGCAAAAAGCCTTGAAAGCCAACTTCCAAGGGAAAAACAGCACCCTGTCTCGACAACTTAAGCTCCTTAAACAAACAGCTTTGCTCGTTCTATTGAAATATAATAAAAAAGCAGATTTTGACCAGTTTTTATTAGGGACACTCCAACTCAATGCAAATGCACCTAAGGTCAAATGGGTTTCTTATCGTCATTTCATCGAACACCTTACGCGCACAACCGGAAACTTCATGGGAAGCTTTGGACAATTGTAAGTAATCTACAGCAACTACAACCTATGGTTCCACTGTGCTGACCTACGTCCAAGAATCAATCTCAAGACACGAAATCATGCCGATAAGAACTCAATCATTCTGCAAGTTTCTCGCCCAAAACCTCCTCAAACTTGGGAACAACAAGGCGAGTCAGACAACACAAGAACAAGAGGCAGTAGAACGAATTAAAAAAAAAAAAAACAGGGCTTCCCCAGGGAATGAATGAAGCAACGAACTTACAACTCAATCTCTAGTGCAGAGCGTAGATCAGTACGACAACGAAGACGCAGCCGCTCGAAGAAGCAGTGAAAATCTTGCTCAAGCGCGAGGAGCAGGGGGTAAAAAACAAAAAAGAGTTGTTTGGCCAATGAGCAAAGGTATTGGAGCTTAAAAGTCATAAATGCCCTTGGTGCTGCACCATAATCACAGTCCTAATATGTGATATTGCCCCTGGCGCATTTCAGCATGCTGCCTACAACTGGGTCGCTGTGCCCTAGTTTACTCGAGTCATTGCTCTCGGCTACTTCTTCTTCTTCTTCTCTCTCGGACCAGTTTCGATCGAACTGAAGGTAATCATCAGAACCGTCAGTTGAATTTTGAGCTTGCACTGATCTTAGCATGACGATTTTGCTTGTAATGACCAGTGTTTGAGTCATCGGATTCTATGAGCACGTCGTTTCGATCGATATATCACTTTGTGGACACAATAAGATTGATTTGCTTGGAATGTTTGGTATTTATGGTCGAAGCATCCGTATAGGCGATTGCATTGGTTTCGCTCTCTTTGCTTGTTAATATTTTCTCGCTGCAACTCACGAACATTGACTCTCCTTGTTGAGAATTTAGGGACCAGACGCTGTATGATTGCCTGAGCTGAAAATTTTGATTTTGCCGACTTTCTGGCAGAGTTTCGTGGGTTGAGGTGTGGATGGCGAGCCATGTGGACGCGGCGGGAGAGCCGATCCCGACATCGGCTGTACTGATGGCGTCCTCGAAGCACATTGCTACAAGGTGCAGGCAGGAGAATGTGGCCTTCCTCAAGTGCAAGCAGAAGGACCCGAACCCCGAGAAATGCCTCGAGAAAGGCCGCGAGGTCACTCGCTGCGTGCTCCATCTGTAAGGAATTGATTTGCCTTGAGTTCATTTGTGGGTTAGTGGTGTTTTCTTTCTTGATTGACATAAACAACTGTGTGCGATTTTGTTGAGCTGTCACTTTGATGAGATGAAGGGGTAATGATGAGACTTTTAGAATTGTCCTGTGAATCATGTGGTGCTCCAGATACCTATGGTGGTGTTTTGTTTCTTGGTTGATATGAAAATCTTTGTGGAATTACGTTAAGCCATCGCTTTGATGAGATTATGAGAGGTTATTCTTGAGAGTTTTAGAGTTGCATGTGAATCATGTGATGCTTTAGATTCCACGCATTGTCTTTCCTGAACTGAGACTGAATGGAAATGCAAATCAAGATACTTTTTCACTGTGTGTTGAAAAAATAGAACACTTATTACTAGGATCACCTCCTGGTGTCTAATGGTGGAGCTACTATTGCGAGGGCAATAATCAAGGGTTGCCTAAGAGATCCCGTCTTCGTCCAGATTATATCGTTATCATCATTTCAAGATGTACATGAACATTCGTATCCATATTGGTCAAATTATTGAGTGGTCATTAATTACTAGGGGAAGATGGGATTAGAGATAGAAATCTTACTTCCCCATGTGACTTATGTTGCGGGCAATATTCTCATCATTGGCTTACTATATAGAAAACAGAGGTTTCCTATTTAATTTTAATGCCTGTGGTGGCAAGAATATTGGCATGACCTCTTGACTTCAGTTGCAGTTTGTTGTGTCTGCCTGAGTTGTGTCTTTCAGTGATAGACCATCTTACTACAGTGTCGGTGATGTGTACCTGTGTGAACATGCACACAAGTCACTTGATTATCTTATCCTGCTGGTGTTCTTTTAGTAATACTCATTATTACATGTGGTAATGTATGGTATCATTTCTGAAAGTGTTAGATTTTATATATATATTTATAGTTTTTGCTGAGAAATAATAGGAATTGTTGACAAAATGCTACTTATCACATTGTAGATAGTAATCCTGACCATTCAAGTCAACCACTTAAAGATGAAAGAGTGGAGAAAGCACTTCTGCTTTTGGCTTTTATAATTGACCTTTTACTAAGTTCTGATGACACAAGACGGTAGTAGAAGTAGAGGCGTAAAATGGCTATCTCACCTTCCCTCTCTCCTGAAGAAAAGGGCAAACGCTGCTCTTAGTCAGTTCAACTTGCTATTGTTCTGATTATCCTCTTTAACCATCCAAGATATGTAAATCCTTAGAACCTCAGGATTTTGGTGGCATAAACATCAGATTTCTCGAGTAAGATAGATGTGGGCTCTTTATACCAAATTTACCCAGTCTGTTATTGACAACTAGGATAACCACAATGTTCATCATATAAACTGCAATTCTATTCGATTTTGGACCATTCACTGATTTGCAAAACCATCAAATTTCATCTATGCACTGTTGCGTCCTTACATTAAACATTTAGGCCCTCACTTTCCCTTTTGATTTTAAAATGAGAAGTTCTACTTGTGTTTTCACTTCATTAGGAGAGAGTTGAATGAATTGCATCATAATGTTAGGAAGTTTGAGATATACCTTGCATCATAATGTCTTGGAAGTTTGAGATATACCTTCCCTATGTCGAGCCTCCTATGCTGTCATGAGATACTAAGTAAATTTCTGAATTTTCTTTTTCCACTACCACCACTACTTTGTTTTTAACCTGCATAGAAAAAATTTCCAATAAATTTCTCCCGTGCGCAGAGTATCTCACAGAATATCCAATGGACAGATCATTGTCGTCAGTTAGAAAAACCTCTAAAAAATTTTCCAGGTTGCTTGATTAGAAATATCCCATTTTGTGAAGTTTTAAAGAGCAACAAAGCCAAGGAAGATCGAGCACCAACCTAGCTATGAGATGGGGGAAGGGAGAGTCTGGAACCTCTCAACTTCCTCAGAAATTCTCTCACCTGTGCTCACTTCCCTTTTGGAAGTCAGATTGGGGCAACCTTTTATGAAAACATATTGCCGTATTCAAGGACAAGGGGGCGATCTGCGGAACCCTAGTCGGCAGCTGATTCTAAATGCTTACTACTGTGATTATATCATGTTAAGAGCAAAATGCCGAATGTTCATAGGTGAATCAGGTAGCTGACCACCCGTGCCCGGTGGCATTAAAAATTGGAGTTAATCTTGTTTCCAAATAAATGCTTCAGTTAGAAACACAGAGATTTCTCTGAATTGCCTAATTCCTGTTGATAGGCTAATATCAATAGGAGGATTAGGCAAATATGTATGTGAAGCCTTCCAGTGGTATCATATGCAGTCTTCTTACATAAATTAGTGAGTTAAAACTATTTTTCCAAGTTGGGGGCAAAAGTGATGATGACTTGCACTATAGAATCTGATGTCGTGGTTTGAAGTTCGGGGATTTGAGATGAACCTTGGTAGTTTATGAGGATTTGATTTGTCTAATGAAATGGTGGCAAAGAGAGTCCATTCCTCTAGAAGTTGGGGCTATTGAATTGAATTTGCGTCTTGTCTCAAACAAGGACTGACACCGTTCTTGTAATCCAACTGGGTGATAGAATCAATCTGTGTCCCTATGACATGGTTTTTTAATAATATATAGTACGTGATCAATTTGAGTTGCTTATTAGCTTTGAGGATCCCATTTTTACTACTATTGATGCCTGGACTACATAAGCAGGGTGAAGTTACTTGGATGAGACATAATTTGGTCACAGGTCCTTGGAACCACAACTTTTATCATTTTAGCACGCACCTTTTGGTACATTGGCTTTTAAGCAGCTGCTTTTCTTTAAACTTGAAAGTTTCCCGTTCCTCTGCCTGACTTGTATGTCCACTGTTGGAATACTATATTGTGTTTTGGATGACTGGTTAAATGTTTGAAGCCCCAGTTTCTCCCCTGTTCTGGTAGGATATTTCACTTCTTTGTCATGCAAACGCTCCAATGTATAATTTATGATCGGTCCAAGTTATGTTCATAGTAGAATGGATAAGCATGAATCTTAAAATATTCTTTGCTGCCAGTGAGAGACATAAGATCAATGGTGTTTGTCTATTCATCAGGTTGAAGGATCTTCATCACAGGTGCACAAAAGAGATGGATGCTTATGCGGGTTGTATGTATTACTATACAAATGAGTTCGACTTGTGTCGCAAAGAGCAACAAGAATTTGAGAAAGCCTGCCCATTGGAGTGATTGACAGAATGGTGCAATGATCAATAATCTGCGGCAATTTGCATTGAGCAAGACATTCTTGTCACAAAAATTTCAGAAGTGAATCGTTTCCTTGAGCCATTTCTCTTCCATAATTTTTCGTTTGTCTAAAACTTCCAAGCTGAAGAGCCTCATCCACCTGTTTCAGGCATGTATTTTGACCATGATGGCTTCATGGTTGGAATGAGTGGCGAATTCTTTTTCAAATCCGGCATTTCACTGATCTCTCTTTCTCTCTCTGTTCTTTTATTCATTTCGTGGTCGCTTGATAGAATTGGCTTGAACATCATTTACTCATGTCGACAAGAATGGCTACTTGGAAGGTGGATTTTCTACTTCATGTTATTTTGTCTACCCAAATCTGAAACTTGTGGGACATTCCGGTTATTAGTGCAACCATAGCAATGCACCCTGTGTTTGAAACGCCCTTTTCGCCGGAGCCTCGAAATGTCATATTTTCGTCGCTTTCTTTTAATTGGACAGAATTTACGGGATCACGGGATTTGCATGGAGGACACGACTTTGTGACTGGTATAACCCGGTCGACATCTTCAAGCAGAACTCACACTCTGCTGCTCTTCTCAGGGGCAGAAGCTAAGATCCCGGAAAAGCGTCATGACCTTGCTTTCTGTAACTGTGCATCCTGGCTTTTACGTAGCCAATTGCTTTGCTGTCGCAGCCGCTTATTAGAGAATTCGTTCTGCCTATGCAAGCCTGGTTTGGCAAGAATCAAACGGGCAATCGTTGTTTCTGCACCTAACAGATTTCGCCATTTATTCTCTATGAACGCTGCTATTCATTTTTTTGTTTTGGCTTAGAATTCAGTACGACGAATTTACCGACTCTTACATACGATTACCGACAACTTTTTATTGTTTACAGGAGGGATAAGATAACTGCAAATATCTGAATTTTTGTCCGTCTTACAATTAAGTACCTAAACTTCTTTTTTTTTATACAATCAAGTAATTAATCTTTTTAAATTTGGCTCAATATGAGACCTCAGTGAATGAAATTGCTATGTCACATGATTTACTAATGTGGCTCAACTTGAGTACTTGAGTGAATAATCAACTTTCGATCGACGAAGTTACCAATGTAGAGGATTCATTCCTTTAAGAAAAATCATATGGTAAAAGAGAAAAAAATTTACAAGCTTGCTATCTAGGCCACAACACAAAAAAAAGTCTTTCAACTTCGTTTATCTCGACGGCAACAAAAAGCTTTCTAAGGGAAGTTACCAGAGTCATCTTCCTTCGAGCCGAAAATGTAGTCTTCCTGGCCCTAGAATCCACGCCCGTGGGGATAACGATTAAAAAAGCTTTTCTCGACACAAATTATGGCCCGTCCATAGTTGCCCGACTACGTAATCTCTTAGCTTAATACCTGGAAAAAAACCAGAGTGTCTTTCGCAATTTCCATGCTCTTCACGCTTCTGCAATCACATCGATACAATAATATTAGCTATCAACGATCATTGAACGATGAATCAAACTGGCAACCTGGCCGCGTTGGTCCTGACTCAGACTGACATTGGACATGTTCCCAATCCATGGATTCATTATCATCTGCCGCTCTCTTCACCACATAATTTATACCAAAAGAAAGCACACAGCTAAACAGCAAATTAGTATTGTAGTGTCCCAGATGGCCAAACTGCACAAACACTAGCATTCCTCTTCTAGGCTGAGTCATTCACAGCTATATTTCTGCTTTATACTGATTTTGTTTTTTTTTTTTTTTGGGTTTTTGGCTGAGCCTTTGTCCTATATCCATAAAGTACCTTCCCAAGATAATATTATCATTTCATATCAGCTTGGGGGACCAGAAAAGATTAGCCCAGAATAATGATGGAAGCCAAAGTGATCATTTTTCCAGGATGCTGCTTGGGGAACATTGAGAACAGGTGATAAGGTTTTACTGCTGTCATTGAACTGTTATCAAGAAAAATTTTGCAGATTAAAGGACAGGATTTGGCAGCCTAACTGTGTTAACACAGGTAAGACGAGTAACAGTGGCCTTCTCTTGATATGCGCTATGTGTTCATGAGCATAACTTCTTGTTTCTTTGGCTTGAAATGTGCAGGTTCAGTAGAAACTTCGATGTTAAAATCATGTTCAGCCATTTTTGAGCAAATTGCTGAAGTAGACATGGCCACGGGCCGGTTTCGGCCCGGGACCGGACCGGAACCGGCCCGTAAAAACCGCCGAACCGGCCCGTACGGCCGGTTCGGCAGTTCGAAACCGGAACCAGCGGCCCAACGGCTAGTAGCCGTTGGGGGGTAGCCGTTGCCCCTCTTTTATTTTTTTTTTGTTATTTTTTTAGAAAAAATTAAATTTAATATAAAAAATTTTCTTATAAATACCCCCCTCCCCCTTCATTTTATTCACAACTTTTCTCATTTTCTTCTCTCAAATTCTCAAATTCTCAATCTCAAATTCTCTCAAGTCGCGATACTCGATCCACTTTCATTTCTTTGTTGTTGGAAATTCTCGAAAAATGGCAAGTGGAAGCCGTGGCAGGAGGGGTAAGAGCTTGATGGTGCCGATGGGATCGTCCAATTATCCTTAATCTCATAATCCTCAAGTTTATGCATATTATGGCTTCGACGACGACAAAATTGAAATCGACAATATTCCAAATGTCGAGGAGCCCGTTCCAACACAAGGTAGTATGAATCCTCCCACCGAAAAAGCGTCAATAACGATGGAACGAGGGGGGTCATCCGTTTCTTCGATATGGGAGCACTTCACGAAGACGCGCGTTAAAGAAAACAAATATCAACTTACTTGCAAACATTGTGGAAAAAATTACAAATTCATAAGTGGTCAAGGCTATAGAACATTTCAATGGCATTTGAGGTCAAAACATCCAACGCTAGCTGGGATCGACACTCGTCAACAACAAATTTCCGGGTACACCAAAACTAACGCTCCTCCTTTATTTCGTTATAGCGAAAATATTTATAAAGAAGAATTAGCTAGATTTACAGCCGTAGAACATTTAGCATTTAATTTTGGTGAGAAATTTGGTTTTAATAATTTTATACAAAATGCATGCACTCCACAAGCAAAACCCGTTTCTAGAAATACCCTTAAACGCCAAATTTTTAATTTGTATAAAAAAGGAAAAGAAGAATTAAAAATATTTTTTTATGAATTATAATGGACGTGTGCATATAGGTAGTGATATTTGGACCGATCCTTGGCAAATTCATTCTTATATGGGTGTTACGTGTCATTGGATAGATGACGATTGGAACATTCAAAAAAGAATTATTGCATTTCGAGTTTTTGAGGATAGACATATGGCAATTAATATTTATAGATTAATTAGACAAGTTTTAGAAGAATATTGTTTGGTTGAAAAAGTTTTTTCTATTAGTTTTGATAATGCCGTGGCAAATACCGCTTCTATTGAAGACTTGGAAAAACTTTGTAAACCCACTTTTGGTGGAGAATTTTTTCATGTTAGATGTGCTTTCCATGTTTTAAACTTAAGTGTACAAGAAGGTTTACAAACTCTTAACGTTTTTCTCGACCCAATAAAAATCGCAATCCAATATTTATGGAGACATCCCCAAATTATGAAAGATTGGTGTAGATTTTGTAAACAAAATGGAAAAAGGCCAAGAAGATTTTCAAGAGATGTTCCAACTCATTGGAATTCCACGTACGAATTGCTTAATCAATCTTTTGAATATAAAGTTTTATTATGTGCATTTATTTCGACTAATGTTCCTCAACTTGAGTTATTACCACAACATTGGAATATTTGCCACAAAATTTTAGATTGTTTAAAAGTTTTCAATTATGCAACTTATACTTTATTCGGTGTTTATTATCCCACGACTCATTTATTTATAATGGAGTGTGTTAATATTGCTGGTGTTTTTGAAGAATATGAAGACGATGAACAATTAGGTGCAACTATTAAGGCAATGAAATCAAAATGGCTAACTTATTATAAACATATTCCTTTTATTTATTTAGTTGTTTCTGTTTTCGATCCACGTACGAAATTAGAAGGCGTAAAAGATTTTTTGACTATGTATTATGGATGTCTTCATATAGAAATGGATTTAGATATTAATTTATTAAAAAGGATGGTTAGCAACTCAATAGTAGCATTATATAATGATTATTATAATAGATATAACGCCACTGATATTGGATCTTCTTCTCAATTTAGTCGCGTAGAAAACGAGAGCGGAGGTAAAATAAGTAGAGGGTATAAAATGCTAATGAGTAGGCAAAAAAGACAAAGGGGGCACACAGATATTTCCGAATTTGATCACTATTTAAGCACTAACTTTGAGACTAACTCATTTGCAAGTGGCACAGATTTTCAAATTTTAGAGTGGTGGAAGGAGCATTCGAGTCAATATCGAATTCTCTCTATCATCGCTAGACAGATTTTAGTAACTCCTTGTTCAACAGTTGCGGTTGAACAAGCTTTTAGCGCTGGAAGCAACATTTTGAACGATCACCGTTCAAGATTATCTCCGCAGTCTGTGGAGGCTCAAGCTTGTATCGATGATTGGACGAAGGCTCAATATCAACAACAAGAGATGGATCGCAACGTAAAAGCCCAATTTTTCGATGATGGAGCGAGCACCGTGACGGGAACCACCGCCGGAAGCGACGATTGACGATGAGGTAAGTATGGGGTTATTAAAGGTAAAAGAACTACATGGGCTTTGATTCTTCTATCCCTAAGAAGATATGTAGACACTTAATGATAATTCATTAAGTCAAGCCATTTCTCTCCCTTTTTTTTTCCTCTAAGTTTGATTACAATTTTGTAAAATTTTACTTGAATTTTTATTACTTAAAAATTTGATTTGATTTTGAAAATCAAAATTCCCAAAGTTAAAAAAAAAAAAGCCGGGCCGGTTCCGGTTCCGGTTCGGTCCCGAGGGCGAACCGGAACCGTGGCCATGTCTATGCTGAAGAGATGCTGGTCAAGGTGTTGTCTTTTTGTGGAGGCTGAGATAAGACGAGCAAAACCTTTGCCAACAGTGGATTAACAGCTAATAAAGTGAGTTAACGATCATAAACAATGTTGAAGCAAAGTCAAAAACGTATCCTCTTTATCTTCCCATCATATTTGTTGCAATTCCTTACGTCACTTTCGTCTGAATCATCACATAAGACAATCAGCTCAAGTTCATCCTTTCTTTTCCTTTTTCATTTCCTCTTCTGCCAAATTATCAATGTCGCTAAAAAAAAAAAAATCTCTTGGGCAAATATCGTCTTATAAAAGAATGACACACCTCCATTTGAGAAAAGCTGACATGACGGGGATTTGAATAACTTTTGGCTTAGATGCCCTGTTTATAAATCATCGCTGGTCAGCTACTCCAGTTACAGAGGTCAACCTGCACTAGAAGAGTCGAAAAGGAGTTCAAAGTCATTTAGCAGATTCGTATCCTCAAGAACTACTCACACATCGACAACGTTCCCACAGGGGAAAAAAAACCCATCAGCCATTTCACTGCTTACCATGGGATGGCAGTCTTGAAGCGCTATGGGGTAGACGTTTCGCAATTTGACGCGATGAACTTGCTGAATCTCAGCGGAAGATTTCTGGTTCGGAGTGACCCTTTTCGTGTTATTAGCTGTTGACTCAGTTACGTTGACTCGACAATGGAAATGGACTAGCTGCTAGTTCTTGACATGGCATCAGTTTCTTGCTCACATGTATCATGTGCATGCTTTTTTGTTTTTTTGTTTTTTGTTTTTTTTGGCAAATTACAATTAGAAAACATTCTGGCAGCTTCCACTAGGTTGCACCAAAGAGCTTAACTCCTGAAAATTAATGGGAATTTGTTCAAGCGAAGGCCAGACCAATTGCTCGAAAATATAAGAAAATGGTTCATGACTCACATGTTCCGTAATGATTTTTAAAATGCATAATTTTACGACATAAGATTCTGCTCCTGATCTCTTTCCTTGAGTATGAGCAAGCTTACAAGTTACAAACATTCACACCAACGTCGGTGACAGCTTTAACCCACATGCTGGTAATAATATCTTATTATGATAACCCCAATCAGTAGAACAAGACAAAGTACATAAATATCTAGCTGCCAAGCTCCATAGGCATATATACCCCCTCAAGTGACCGCGCTTGTTGTACCAACTTGTCATTAGTATCTTTGTAACCTTTTTTTTTCCTTCTTCTCCTCGCTGTTGCTCTTCTTCTTCTCTCATTTTCTTACTTTTAGATTGGTAGTCTCCTCTGCTATTGGAGAGATGGCCATTGAGCAGTACAGGCATGTAGAGAACGGTGATAACCAAGGCCTTGAAGATCTTCAGGAGCCTTTGGTTAAGCTGGAGAAGAAGGTTGTGCGCTATGAACACAGTGAGAGTGATGAGAGTGTGGAAAGTAGTTGTTCCATTGCAATGGTGTTGCTGAGCACATTTGTTGCTGTTTGTGGCTCTTTTGAATTCGGCTCTTGTGTAAGTACACCAATGGCTTGAAGCTGAGAGACTTCCTTTTCTTTTCTTTGGATTCTTTGAAAACTTGAGGAACTTTGAGAAATGGTGCCTTTGCCAAGTCTTTCAAATTTGGGTGAACTAAAAGAATCTCTTTTCTGTTTTTCCTTTTGTTGGTTAGGGATAAAAAAATATTAAAGGGGAAAGAAGAGAGAAAATGGGTGCTTTTTGGCCTAAGTATTTCTTTTGGCAGGTGGGTTATTCTGCACCAACTCAATCTGCCATCAGGGAAGATCTTAGCCTCTCTTTGGCTGAGGTTTGCACAAGACATTTTCGCCTTCCTTGTACTTGTTACCATGCGCATGCCTAATGTCAGCCCTGCTGCTCTTGTGTATGACAGTACTCGATGTTCGGTTCTATATTGACCATCGGCGCCATGCTTGGTGCTATTACGAGTGGTAGAATTGCAGACTTTATCGGTCGAAAAGGGGTATGAGGATCTATATCTCAAAATCAAGCTAAATCATAGACTTTTTGTCCATTTTGATGTCATCTGCTAACGTCTGCTCCGTTCAATATTCCTCAGGCAATGCGAATGTCAGCAATCTTCTGCACTGCAGGATGGCTAGCAGTGTACTTCTCTAATGTACAACCCGTTTTACCAGCGATAAGTGGAAATTCTTTCAAGTTTGTAGATGATCTTCAAGAGATTACAACCTAGTAATTTACTTGCTAATTTCCATGGGTTCTGATACAGGGGGCATTGTCGCTCGACACGGGAAGGTTCTTCACAGGATATGGAATTGGCGTCTTCTCATACGTGGTAATGAATTCAAACTCTAGACCTTCCTTTGCAACACCGTGATGGTGGCATAATGATACTTTAATTTAGGGGTCACGACAGTTAGAGACAGGACTAGCACCTGAAGATTTTAGAGAAATTTTTTATGTGAATGGATGAAACAGGTTCCTATATTCATAGCCGAAATCGCACCAAAACATCTTCGTGGAGGGCTCACTACTCTAAATCTCAAAGCCTGCTTGTCACATATTTTTACTCTCTAATAAGAAAAGAGTTTACATCAACCTTCTATCTTTTCCTTCGTGTTTTCCATGCAGCTCATGATTGTCATCGGGGCATCAGTTGCATTTCTAGTGGGAACTGTTGTGACATGGAGAACTCTGGCTTTGACAGGTACAGTTCTGATTTCTTAGGATAATATTAAGCACCTTCGGGATCATAACTGTTGAAATTTCAAGGAAATGATGGCATTATATAGTTTGAACTATGAGATCGGCATGAAGTGACTAATTGTTTGTTTGATGTTATAGGGATTGTACCCTGCATTGTCCAGTTTGCAGGTCTATTCTTGATCCCGGAGTCACCTAGATGGCTGGTAAGCGCTGGAACATGACGCTCAGTTCAACGCCAAAGAATTTGGAAGGGAAATGTACCGATGAGTTTAACGATAATTGTTGCTTTCAGGCAAAGGTTGATCGCGAGAAAGAGTTCCGATTGGCACTTCAGACACTCCGTGGCAAAGATGCCGATGTCTCTCAAGAAGCTGCTGAAATCCGAGTATTGACAACTTAAGCAGTCATTCTTATTACAATCAATAAAAAATAAAATAAAAGAACACATAAAAGAGTAATTTTCACTAATTGGCTCGAATAAATATTCTTGACAGGTTTACATAGAAACTCTTCAGAGTCTGCCCAAAGCTAGAATGATAGACCTGTTTCAAAACAAGTACATGCGTTCTGTTGCTGTAAGCATCTTGTTCTCCTCAAAGTCTTTCCCGTTGAGGTTGAGAAGTGAATTGCCGCTGTGTTCATGAAAGACATTGCAACTGACTTGCTGATTTTGCATTTAGATTGGTGTTGGGTTGATGGTATTCCAGCAATTCGGCGGAATCAACGGGATAAGTTTCTACGCGAGCGAAACCTTTGCTTCTGCTAGTAAATCAGATTGTCTATTTGCTTGAGTCAATATGTTGTTGCTCATAGACTGCTACTCCAAATGTTGCCTAACTTTGATGATACCATATCCAGGTCCTTCCTCAGGAAAGATGGGAACAATTGCTTACGCTTGTGTTCAGGTAACCTTCTATTCATCTCCTTTCGGTATGAAGTCCAAAACTCACCTGATACAGCAATCATTCAAAATGACTTAGCCGAAAGAAACCACTTGACAGGTTCCAATAACATTACTGGGAGCCATACTAATGGATAAATCTGGAAGGAGGCCACTCATAATGGTAACTATTATTCTTCTGTGCCTCTGTAAGAATAAAAAGATAGCGGCTCGATGATATTCATAAGACGGCTAGTGACAAATGAATCACGTATGTAGGTTTCTGCTACTGGAACATTTTTAGGCTGCATTCTTGCAGGATCTTCATTCTTTCTCAAGGTCAGTTCTTTTCAGAAGAATAACTCGCTCTGATAGACAATTTCTCATCCTGCCGTTCCTAGATTTGTATCTGAGCTAACTTGATTCTTCTTCGTGCACTTAGGAACATAATTTGTTTCCTGAATTTGTACCGCTCATGGCAGTTACTGGAGTACTGGTATGTCCATTAAACGTATCGTGCTACTAAATACTTGACACAGTCGCCGGTCGGTTAGCTTGGATCCTCACACTCTTCTCCTTTTGTGGGACGAAATCAGATTTATATCGCATCGTTCTCGATCGGGTTGGGAGCCGTCCCGTGGGTGATAATGTCCGAGGTAAAATTCAATCTTCCCCCAGATTCTGTTCAGTCCTCACGTCTTATCAAAATGGAGAACATTCCGTTTCTTCATTTCACTTGTCAAACAAAGAATGTCGGCAGAATTAGCCTTCTTTACCTTTACACGACGAAGGATTGCGAAACTTCTCAAATCTGAAATGAGATTAATTTCTTGATCTGCAGATTTTTCCAATAGACATCAAAGGAGCAGCTGGTAGCCTAGTGGTACTAGTGAACTGGTTGGGTGCGTGGGCCGTCTCTTACACATTCAACTTCCTCATGAACTGGAGTTCCTCAGGTACATAACATCACTACTCAGCCTCACACATGATCAAAGTTGCACCGCATCATTTTCCGCTTAAGACGGTAAATCGCTAAAGTTTCGACCTTTATGCAGGAACATTTTTCTTGTACTCCAGCGTCTCGGTGTTGACCATCCTGTTCGTGGCGAAATTGGTCCCTGAAACAAAGGGCAAGACATTGGAAGAAATCCAGGCTTGCATCAATTCGGACAGCAGACGACTACCAACTTTGAAATGATTCTGGGAGAAATGCTAGCAGAAAACCAAGATGTCTTTTTTGTTTTTTTGTGTGCGTGCGTGTGGAGTAGATGTGAGAAATGGCGTAGAGGGTTATGTAATTCAGTTTTGAGGGAGCTTGGGCGGTTTAGCATCAACATGTATTAATGGTCTTTAATAAAATATTTAATAAATTTTCTCGAATTGTTTAATGATCTTTTATTATTATTATGACGTAAGCATGACTTAAATGCGCAAATGGCAATATAGAGAGAGAGAGAGGGATGCAGACCTGAAGGGCAAGATCCGATTTTTCCACTCCCGCCCCCGTTCCTCGGACCCACGTATCCTCGAGAGCGCGCTCTCTCTCTCTCTCTCTCTGATCGAATTCGGTACGGAACGCAAGCTCGAGCTCACAACAATGGCGTCGCCCGGGGCTAAGGTTTCGTTCCGCATACTCTTGGCCGTCCTCTTCTTCCTGGCCCTCTTCTACGTTGGCCGCCCTCTGTACTGGAAAATCTCCGCCACTATTCACGACATCCGCGAGAACAAGCAGACCGTCAAGCAAGGTGATGCTCGCTCGCTGCTGCTCAGTCCAATATAGCTTCTGGGTCGGTGGTTTTCGTTTGTTCGGTTCAGCCCTTTATTGGATTTCGTTATTGGTTGTTCTTTCAGGATTGTCTCAGATTGTGTATGAAGCGCAGAAGTCGGTTGGGTGGAACGGGTGGTTCCACGACGAATCGGACTCCGGTGTCCGAGAGGATCGCAAGACAGGGGCGTCAGCGAGTCGGAGGCAGCTTTACGAGGTCAATTTGTGAAATTGATTGATCTATAAGTTATGTTGCGGAACTGCAAAGTAGAGAGTGACTGCATTGTAATGGAATGTGGAATGGTGTCTGGGTTATTGGGTATCCATGCTTGTTTGTTGAATTAGCTATAAATTCGCCCTTGGCCTAGTGGGGTATTAGGATGTGTGTATCCTGTAAGGGTGTGTTTATTTCTTCAACTGGGTTCCGTAGAGTGTTCCGTTGCTATGAAACTATGTTACTTCTGAGGAGTATCTGCATTATATGGGATATAATCAAGCTGTGGATGCACGTTCTCAGCTTGAAACGGTGCAGTCTAACTTGATATGCATGTAGATTTATGTGCTTAGGTATGTGACCAAAAAAAGGAACTTTTGTATGTATGTAATATGTGGCTGCATATGCCAGCAGATGCTAGAGCTCGAATATGAAGTGGATACAATTATTTGCCAGAAATAGGTGGTACAAGTAAATCTAGTTTCGAATACTCATGATGTATCGATGATTTGACCCCACCAGCATTGCCAGGTGACCAGACTTGGTGTTACTTTTCTTTTTTCTAATGATAGGATTGAGTATGAAGTGCTGAAATGCCTGTTACTAGAATATCTTGTTGGATCGTTTCTATTTTGATTTATCACCACGGTATTTCCTATTTTAAACGTTGTAAAATTCTGATTAAGGGAGCTTTAGGAGTAAAGAGAGCCAACTGCATATCATGCTGGAATCTTTTTTGTCTGGCTGTAGTTCCTCAGTATTCCAAGCTACACACAAATATGCATCTAAAACCATTCAATGGATAACAATAAGTTAATCAACCTCTACCAAAGCTCTTTCGTTGATAAGAAATTCTTTCTTAAAAAAAAAAAGAAAGAAAGAAAAATCTACCTAAGTGGTTCATAGCCAAACCATGACTTATGTTTTCTAGCTTGAAAAAAGAGAGTGCTAAAGGAAAATCTGTATGTCACATATAAAAATAGCAGAATGAAATGTAGAAAAAAAAGAAGAAGATAAAAATAAAATAAAGGCCAATTAGCTTTGAAGTTACAATAGTGTGTTTGGCTGTACTGTAGCTTCCAGTTGTAGCTTGGAGTTGCAGTTAAATGCTTTCTGTAATGCCAGAGAATGTTAAAGGTGTTTGATAGGATATTTTTTAAAGGTGTTCTACAATTTCTTGAATTATTCTGAAAACCCTTTGGATAATGAGGTTATCTTTGTCAATATGAGATTAAGCTCTCAAAAGTCTGTAAAACAACAGCAAGTCAAATTTGGAGGATTGTTCGGCCAAAAAATAACTCTGGAGGATTGTGGCATTTAAGGTATGGTGGCTGTTGAAACTGCCACGGGCTGCTAAAAGTGTGTTGGATGTTTTCTGTGCACATTATTTTCCACGTATGTTTTATTGGTGTGTGTGAGAATCATTATGAAGAAATTTCTGTTGGTGACTGTGTGAGGAAACAGAATCATGGACATGGGTTTTCACGTACAACATTGTCATGGATTGATGGCATGGTGTGTTGCTCGGGTGGGTTAGAATTTAGTTGGAAAGTTGCACCGACAGTTGTATGTGAGAAAGGAGATTTGCTACTAAGCTTGAGTCAGTGTGGCATGTTTCTTGGACAGTTTCGTAATCTGCGCTACACTGTATAGTTTGTGTTACCACAACCTTTAGGTTTTCATCATTCAAACACTAACTTGACTTAAAGTGTTGTCTGGGTAAATGCTTTATTGCTAAAAAAATCCAGTCTCAAAGTTGCACCGAACAGTGTTTCAGGCCCCGACATGAGTTCACTTCTTTTGTTTGTTTACTGGGGTTGTAGACAGACTGTCTTTTCACTCGTGTTTGGTTTTGTGTTGTCCGGTGGTCATACTTGAGATGACGACCCACAACGCAAGTGATCACCTCTGAGTATGAGAAACTATATATGCTTCTCCAGTGCCAGTTGCTGCTAGGGATGCTGGATACGTGGTAGTGGGAGTCGCATTCGAATTCAAAAATGCAAGGTCAGGATAATTTGATGTCAGAGCGCAAGAAAGAATTTTGAAAAGCTAGTTCTTCAATTGTTTCTCCTTTGGTTTGTCTCGCAAATACAACAGTAATAACCCAGGCATGATTACATGATGATGAGATTGAAAAGGAGTGTTTTCTAGTGGTAACACACAGGTATACGTTTCTAAAGGCTTGCGATATCATTTTACTGATTCCCCTTTGATCATATGGAATTTAAGTGCTGCAACTTCTACCTTGCCTTAACATGCATGGAACTCAATGCACCTGTGAAGCTGTGAGCACATCGTATGCATGGGACACCATGAGTTGTCAACACCAGTTTCAGAAATGCTTTCTACACTGTGAGGTCCATGCTCTGAAGTCTGATATTTATCAGAGTTGTCCCACGGTAGAATGCATATGGGTTAGTTCCCAAAAGAAGTTATATTTGGTAGATCTTTAGTTATGACTCGGTTTTGTTTCTGGTTATCTTTTTTAGATTATGGACAATTATTGCTTCTTGGTAAGTTATCGATCAGAGCGCAATCCTTTTACTGGAAAGTTGATGGGCTTCTAAAGTTGGCCGCTTTTGATTTGTGGGCTTGAGCCACCCATTTGTTGTGTTCTCAATAGATCTGGGCTGAAAATTTCGACAATGTTTGGCATCACTATCTCACCATCACTCATGAAAAATACGACGTTGTGTTGTTACTATTAGGGGTGATCGGTTTCATGGTTGGTAGGCTTCATGTTTGGAACTTGCTAGAACTGGTTCTAGCAAAAAAACGGTTCAAAGTAAAAGATGAACAAGGGAGGCCGAGGAAAGAGAGAGTCGTGAAGTGAAAGATGAGATCAAAATTAGGGTTTTTAGACTTTATAAAACCGGTTCTAGATTCGTTTTGGTTCTCAGGTGATTCTTCACTCAGAATGGACCAGTTTCAATGGGAACTTGGAACCGGACCGACTTTGTACCTGTCCCATTGTAGAACCGGTCCGATTGCATAACCCTAGTTACTATTGCGACCAACTAAATAATAATTGTTTAATTGGCGGGAGCACCCTTTCGGTGAGTGGGCTATTGGGATTAGTCAAAGCACTTTTCCGGAGGGAAGCATGACTTAAGCATAAAGAACTGGCGTGACGAAGCTCAAGCCAATGATCTTGCCAATTCGTGCGGATTCGCAATGATTTGAGTTTCAATGGTGAAAATGAAGCTTGGAGAATGTTTCTAGGGTTCCCTTTTTCCTTCCTTCTTTTATTCGTGAACCCCTCAGCTAGAAGGGTATTAACTAAAGTCTACATTAGGTTGGCCCAGAGAGAAACCTAGAGTCTCGATTAGACGAGCCCCACGCTCAAATGGTTGGCTTGTATTAAGTGCTATTTTAGGGAAGGTTTGGGTTAGAAAATAGCATTGGCGTCATCTAAAAGCAAAAGGGAAACGAAATACATTGCAAGAATTTGCCCTATTGATGATTTTTTTTTTCTCTCTTTGTATAACTCATTAACCTCGTAGATTAGCTATTTCGCGAGCCAAAGCTCAAGTACTTGGCCGACGTATCAACTTGTTTGTACATAAATGTTAGTGTGAAAAGTCGAGCATGTGTCGTGCAATTTGTCCGCACATGGACGAGTACCCTAATCCAATTACTTTTGTTGGCTATTACAACAAATATATCTAGGGATGAGCGGTTCTCGGTCCAGTCCGGTCCGGTACTCGAACGGTCCAATGAAATCAGTAAAATGTCCAATAATCGAGGAAAAAGAACAACAAATGAAACAACAAGCCTAATTTCCAAATGATCTCATTTCATTTGACATCTGGATATAGTGATTTGTGAATGATGAAATCGCAATGTGAGCAGAGAAATCATAAGAGCAGCAATTGAATAAAGAGAAAGATTAACAAAAAGAAAAAAAGAGAATTAAAATCGATTGATCCAGTTCGGTTCGGTCTTGTACCTCTGGAATTAAGAATCTAACCACCAAATCACTTGTTCCAATTTAAGGAACGAGAATCGGACCACTATTATCCTGAAATTGGGAATCGGACCACTGCTCTGGGCCGGTCCCGATTTAGTCGGTTCAACTTGCTCACCCCTAAAAATATCAAAGAGGTGCAAAATGTATCAAAATGCATGCACAGTGGATCCATGTGAGTTCAATAAGGCTCCACCGGTACATACCAGACAAGCCTTCATCCATATCAAACTTTAGTAGTACTTCATTGAACACATCAAAGATTTTACAAGATCGAGTGGGGACAGGTCACGTATCTGTTGCACCGCGAGATCGTATCTGATTCTATGAAAGGTGGGGTAATCTATATATATAGAGCCCTAAAGAATTTTGAATTCTCGTGTATTTGCAAAAGTCTCCTGCATTAACATCGAACGATCAATTTTTTCAATGCGTACGTACCACGAGTTTCCAATCTCATACGGCGGCTGCTCTTTAGTCAGACTTGATTTTGGTCTTTTGATTGATATTGATCGATGTGCCCCATTATTATGGACTTTGAATTTTTCAACGTCAACTGCGTCTTATCTTCTTCGGGGTCTTTAATTAGCCTACACTATTACTTGAAAGTTACCGTTTTAACTTATCATGCACGGCTCTGTCTGTTTCCAAAAAAAAAAACTGAAAGATTTTTTTAAGAACCTTTACTTATATCGCTTGATATAATTAGTTAATGAAGAATATTTTCATTATCGATAATAATTCATATCTAAATATTTTTGTGAATAATAAAAATAATTTTTATTCATTCATTTTTTCAGCGATATAAGTGATCATTTTTAAGAAATTTTTAAAAAATTATTCATTTATTACGAAACTGGTGGGATTCGTGGCAGGACCCTGGACCATCCATGTTGACTAACTTAGCCTCTCATTCTCTTTGGCAGTTATCTTATTTCAAACGTAATAAAGGGTTACTTTTTTGGGTTGAGCATCGTTTATTCTCTATAGAGAACAGTAAACGAAGAAAGACAACACATTATGCTCTCTCTTGAATTTTGAATCGCCGGACAAATTCTCATTGTGCATTGGTAACATATAATCCGTGAAAAACAAGATATGTTTGTTACGTGATGTACTTCAATAATCAGTGATTCGAGTAAGATTTTGAAAATGTCATTTCGTGTAATTCGCTGCACATGTGCATGAGAATGCGTTCTCCTTAGAAATAGACAAAACCTAAGTATATGGAGAATGGAAATATTGCTGAAAAATAAAAAAGCGCAAGAAACGAAAGTAAGAACAAACGACGAATCCCATCAGATATCGGAAGACAATAGCGACATGAAGTGGAAGAAGCTTATAGGTAACATGTTTTTTTTTTATATAATCGAGATGTCCGCGCGGCCAGCGAGCTTGTGCTCAAACCAGAGCTTGTGCTCAAACCAGCAGTCACAGACCCCACAACCACGAGCCCCCGATTAAGTCACCTAGCGCCGAGAAGTTTTGAACCCAGGACCTTACAGGTAACATGTTTGTCTCTTGGTCTTCTAATGAACAAAGTTCTCGTGGCTATTTCGACCACGGAAGCCGAATACATTGCTCCGAACACTTGTTGCGTTCATGTTTTATGGGAAAGTATCAATTCCGCGATTACAGATAACTGTTGGAAACGTACCGGTTAGGTGTGATGGCACTAGTTCTATTAGCCTGCCCAAAAATCCAACTTGACATTGTCGCACTTAGCATAATGTTGTCCGTTGTCATTTCGTTAGAGAATCGGGGTGGTCAAGAAAGATATAGTGTTTGAGTTCGTGAACACAAATAATCACGTGGCGGATATTTTGCATTGTGCCTTTGGATAAAATTGAATTTGATTATTTTCGTCATGAGCTTGGAATGATGAGTTTTGAGTGATTTTTTTGGGGGCAAGAGCAAGCTAGCTCCACAGGAAGAGAAGCTCTTCCACTATAAAAGCACTATATAGGCACCCCCGCCATTAGCGTCCCTTGCCTGCGGCTGGCTATGGCTGTCAGCCATGTCAAACGCCATGTACAAGAGAGAATATAAAATAAGAAAAAACACGTTTGTATTTTTTATTAGTCAAGTTAAACGGAATTAATTGAAAATTTTAATTGCATTAATTTAATAAGTTTTAAAATTTGATTGCATTTTTTGAAAGTTTTAAAATTTAATTACTTTCGTGATAAATTTTGGAATTTTCAATGCAGTTATCTGTCAATCTACTTCTCCTTTTAGCTCTTGCAAAAGCATCTACCATTGCTTTTGGCGACTCCCTCCTTTTTTTTTTTTTTTTAATATTGTAACCCTTTGATTAAGGTTTTCTATTTGGCCGGACATTGATTAATGTTAAAGTGGGTGGAATCCCATTAAAAGGAATAAAATAAAACAAAGTAAAGAACCTTACACTCACACTGCAACAAGCGTCCAAACACCCAAAAGAAAATAAATGCGCTTTAGTGGTAGAAAGAAACAGACCTTTATCTGGCCAACATCCAAATACTAAAATCCCATTATAGGCCTTTTTGCTTTGCCTTTTCTTTTCTTTTTCTTTTTTTTCCAATTTTAATACTTATCCAGTATACGTGCATACAAGATTTCTCTTTTCGAATATTTTGTCTCAACGACGACATCAAAAAAAAATTATTATTCCTATTTTTAGAACCACACCATCAAGTTTTCAGACCACATTCTTTTTTTAGTCCCGTTCAGACCACCTATTTAAATAGTGGGAAAATAGTGTACTTGTTCCGCACAGAAAACTAGCATCATAAAAAGAAAAGGGTATACACTTCTTCCTTTTATGCGCTTTGACTTCATTTGGTAAGGGATCATAACTCTAATGCACTTGCATGTTGTGTCATGAGATAAATTCTTAGGCTATGTTAGGTAGTTAGGATGAAAAGCATGGTAAGATAAAAAATAACATATCCCATGTTTGATTCAGGTTTAAGAGATGATAAGGATATATATAAGAGAAATCTAACCCAGATAAAAATATCTCATGTGAGCATGAGATAAAGGTGGACCGGATTTTTTACGTTGAAGGTATAAGCGTTATTTTACTTGAATGACAAACTTATTATACGAATAAATTAAAATAATAATTAGATGTACATAACATTTAACCATAATAAAATACGAAGATTACAAACTAACTAACCAAAACTAGAAAAATATTTTGTTTTTATTTATTCATGTTTTTATTTATGTGCTTGTATTTCTTTCTAGTCCATAATATACATTAGTATTATTCTAGTTTATCATGTGATAGAATTTCAAAAAAGAATGATGAAAGGGGGATAAAAAAGAAATAAAAAGGACCTTTTTTTGTCACGAAAAAGGAACTTGAAGAACCCATATTTTGAAGACTAAAAAGCCAGTGAAAGTCATAAACTATGCCCACTGTGATATATATACCCCAAACTTTTTTTATGATACCGAAAATCCCAAACCGATACCAATGTAACACATTTATCCCAAACTTGTACTAATGTAACACATTTACTCGTATTTTTTTTCTTATGACACTAAACGATTATATCAGCGTGACATGTTTACGTCAAAATATGTCGCACGCCTATAAGTTTGGAATTTTTTGTATCACAACAAAATAATTTGGAGTACGTGCGTCACACTGGTAAAAGCTTTGGGTTTTTGGTGTCATAGTAAAAAAAAAACTTGGAATAAACATGTCACACGAGTACAAGTTTGGTAATGTTTGTATCATCAAAAAGTTTAGAGTAAATGTGTCTTAGCCGAAATAATTTACAATTTTTGGTGGCTTTTCCCCTACTTTAAATAATCAAATTCAAACTTGAAAATGAAGGGCGGCCAGATTTTCAAAAAAAAGAGAGAGAGAGAGAGATTACCCTCTCCTTGTCTTTCTCTTCCATGACCACCTTGAAGTTTCATGTCTCCTTTGGAACTCCTTGGTTCGTGTCAAAACTCTCTGAAAATGGCAAGAGAGTCAAAAACACCTTTTCTTCCGCAGCTCTCTAGCTCATGTTAGAGCTTCACGAAAGTGGTGAGAGAATCGAAACACCATAATTTTCGAAATCACGAAGGTGGATGATCACACTTTCTCTCTTTTATTAGATTTGGCATTCACCGACTGCTTTATTTCGTTGATGTTGTTGTAGCTCGTTTACATTTCTTGTCGCGGTTGAACTTATGGCTTCGAAATTGTGTAATGAGCTCCTTTGCTATTTAATATTTAGAGCATATGACTAGTTAATTGCTATGAGATTGTCTCTTTTTGTGCATTTGCTATTTCTTTAACAATGAATAACAAGAGATTCTTATCAACTTCTTTTGCACATTTTTCAATTCATTTACACTAATAAGCAGTTTCAACCAAAAATGAACATGGTAACATATGAAAGAATCTAGATTTATTACTATGATTCATCAAAAAGTGGATAAAGTGGAGCAAAATCTTTTGATTCCATAGCATACCCTATCCGGTCCTGTCATTGGTGGTAATTCAGTTATAAACTTTCTAATTTTACCATTTTAGCCCAAATCCTTTGTGCAAACTATGCATAATTTGCCAAAATTTGTATACATGTAAAATTAGACAAATTCCTTTACTAATATGTCGAGTATATGCTCAGACATTGATTTGGGTTTGGCTTTTTCTCACATGAGGCGAATCATATGTATATATATATAGGAAAAATTACCAAAAAAGTCTTAAACTTATTGCAAGTATGTCAATTAAGTCATGAACTTTTCTTTACCGATTTAGTCTTAAACTTTTCACAACAATTCAGTCTATTTAGTCAATTTTGGCAAAATGGCATTGACATAGAGGCCAGTTGGTGACAAAAGTTTTTATTTTTTTTTATTTTTTACTTTATTTTCTTTTTTCTTTTCTTTTACTTTCTCTCTTTCTTTCCCCTCCCCTCTTCTTCTTCCTCCTCTGATTGGTCCAGCCAGAAGCAATGCCAACGAGGTTCAAAGCTCACCCTAGCTAGCTATTGGAGAGGGTGAACCTCGTTGTCATTGGACAAGGCCAGCCTCGTTAGATCTAGGCTAGGGAGGCTCAACCTCGCACATCCATGGCAAGGTCAATATCGCCAGTCATTGCCTTTGGCCTGTCACCAATTGGAGGAGGAGGAGGAGAAAGATGAGGAGAGAAGAAATAAAAATAAAAATAAAAAAGAAAAGGAATAAAAGTAATTTAAAAATAATAATTACAATAAATTTAGGATTTTTTTGATAATTTTTTTAATGTGTGTATATCGTATTTATGCGAGAAAGTTGCACCGTGAACGGATGAAATCTCCTATGCCAAGATCCACCACGGATATTTTCGTGCATGGAAACTTGAAAAACACGTTTCTAGAGAGCTCTTATAGTGATTAATTCAATATCATCGTCCTTGCCCGCTTTGTTGCGTTTTTTTCTCATGTTGACCGAGACCGTCGACATCACATGTCTGAAATGTGCGGCCATCTTTTTCTTCAGAAAAGAACACGTGACAAGATTCAGCATCTCAACTAACCAAGCAAAAAATTAATTAGATCAAACAACGTTCACCGATGCCGGTAGACACAAAATTCAGAGGAACCAAACAGCTGCAGCACAATTTAATACAAATGGCACACCAATTTAGACTACTGGCCATTCAATAAAACCACCAAATTGCCCGATGACTCGAGGGCGAGCCTCGCCATGTTTCCTCACTTCACCAAATTAATCTTCGAAATTGGACGTCACGTTTATCAATTGGATCTCATGACACAGCATTTGAATCAATCATACCGTCTAACCCATATCAACATATGGATATTTCTAAGACTTGTCCCGATTGATTTCGTTCGTCCTTCATTTCATGAGAAAATTTTCATATAAAGCGTGAAATTATTTCATTTTCTCAAAAGAAAACCTAGAATGGATCTTGCCTTAAATAAAAGGCCTAGAACGGCCAACTTAGTCTCAAATAAGAGTTTGAAGTGAAGCCATTTGCTAAAAAAAGAGCTTAGAATAGACATTGTTTCAAATAAGAGTATGAAGTGACCAATTCAGTTTCAAATAAGGGTATAAGGTGAGGTGGTATTCTAAAAGAATGCCTAATAGTGGTAAGCAATAGTGCTAATAGACCGTGGAACTGCATCATAACTATTCAACTGATTCTGGTTCGATTCCAGCGGTTACCAAGCCAATTCTCGATTTTAAATTTTTGGAACCAACTATTAATGATCTGGATGTGGAATTTCATCGAACTGAATTGAGATAACCCTATTTTTCTCTTTTTTACTCTTGCATATTGAACTCTTTTATTGTTTATTTGATCGGATGAGTTTGTTTTTATTATTATTATTATTTTGGATTGTTGCTTTTGCCATGGGGGGAATTGACTATTAACTGTCACCGAGTAGGTCTCGAACCAAATTAGACCAACAAATTCTATTGCAAGGTAATTCCAAGGTCTACGAGGTAGGTATGAGGTACATACTACCTAATAACATACCATAGAAAAAAAAATAAGAAAAAAGGTCCGAACTACCAAAACTGTAAAAAGGCAACCGCACATCGAATGAACCCCCCAACTGGCTGATTCGAACATTATGATTTATCCCTTACTCGTAGAAAATCACAATACAGTCCGTAAAGACTTGCATGATATGCAAAAAAAAAAAAAATATTCCAAAAGTTTTAAACCTATTGTATAGCGATCAATTTAGTCTTGAATCTTTCGATTTTGTCAATTTAGTTCTAAATCTTTTAATAATTTGTCAATTTAGTCATTTTAGCAAATTTTCCAAATAATAGGTCTAGGACTAAACTGGGAAAGCTTCAAAATGTATATAACTAAATTGACATAATCAAAAAGTTTATAACTAAATCAAAAATTCTCAAAAGATTTAGGATTAAATTGGCACAATTGAAAAGTTTAAGACTAAATTAACCATCATACAATAAGTCTAGAATTTTTTGAACAATTATCTCAGGGCATGCAAGTCATCCCATGTTCATTTGCCAAGAGGAGTTTTTCTAATATGAGTGTCTGAAATTTGTACCATGTCATCCCCTCCTCATGCCCCACCCGAGTAATTTCCTTGTACTTGCTTGTGAATTTTTTTCCCTTGTTGACCGAGCCTGCCCACATCATATGCCAGACATGATTATTATTATTTTTTAATTCAGAATTGGATATACAATGAGATTCAGAAGTTGAACCAACCAGCAATAATATATAAAAAAAAACGATTGAATCATATCAATTTCATAGAATAATGTTCGCAGCCCGATGCGGCTATACAAGAATCAGGGGAGCAAAACGGCTGCGGCATTCAGATTCAAGACACCTCTCTTGTGGGTGATGATTTTATTTTATTTATTTAGCTTTCAGTAAACGATATGTCCATTAAATGATATTGGAGTACATGTGTCACACTAATAAAAGCTTGGAATTTTTGGTGACAAAAAAAAAAAAAAGGAATAACGTGTCATACGAGTACATGTTTGGTAATTTTTGTGCCACATGTGTTAGGGCATAATTTAAGATTTTTGGTAGCTTTTCTCTTGCTTTGAATGAAAAAAATTCAAACTTGAAAATGAAGGGCAATCAAATTCTCCCAAAAAACAAAAAAATCTCTCCTTGTCCTTCTCCATAACCATTTTGAAGTTTCATGGCTCCTTCGTAACTCTTTGGTTCCCATTGAAACTCTACAAAAATGACAAGAGAGTCAAATCTCCTTATCTTCCATAGCTCTCTAGCTCACGTTGGAGTTTTACGACAGTGGTGAGAGAATCGAGACACTATAATTTTCAAAATCATGAAGGTGGATGATCGTGCTTTCTCTCTCTTACTAGATTGAGCATTCACCGGCTACTTTATCTTTTCGATGTCGTTGTAGCTCGTTTACATTTCTTGTCACAGTTGAACTTATGGCTTTGAAATTGTGTAATGAGCTCTTTTTCTGTTTAATATTTAGAGCATATGACAGCTTAATTGCCAAAGTTTGTCTCTTTTTGTGCCTTTGGTATTTTCTTTAACAATGAATAATAAGAGATTCTTATCAACTTTTTCTATGCATTTTCCGATTCATTTACACTAATAAGCAGTTTCTATCAAAAATGAACATCAGCACATATGAAAAAATCTAGATTTATTACTATGATTCACCAAAAAGTGAATAAGGTATAGCAAAATCCTTTAATTTCATAGCATACCCTATCTAGTCTTATTATTGGTGGCAATTCAGTTATAAATTTTCTAATTTTATCATTTTAGTCCTAATCCTTTGTGTGAAATACGCACAATTCGCTGAAATTTGTCTAAATGTAAAATTAGACAAAGTCCTTTAGTAATATATCAAGTATATGCTCAGACATTGATAAGCCTTTGGCTTTTTCTCACATGAAGTGAAACATATGTATATATGTATATAGGAAAAATTACCAAAAAAGTTTTAAATCTATTGTAATTATTCCAATTCAATTTTAAACTTTTTTTTTTTGCTAATTTAGTTTTAAACCTTTCGCAACAATTCAGTCCATTTGGCTAATTTTGACGAGATGACATTGACATAGAGGCTAGCTAGTGACAAAATTTTAATTTTTTTTGAAATGTTTACTTTATTTTGATTTTGATTTTCTTTTACTTTTTTTTCCCTTTCCTCCTCCTCCTCCTCGGGCACCCCAAACTGTATTGATTTGAATTTCATAACTACGGTCCTGAAAATATTTAACAACAATGAGTGAGATATAAAATCTCTGTGAGTCAATGCCTAAGTTCAAGCAAGGCATTGATTCGTTCAAGGTTGCCTAAACAAATAGGATAAAGTCGACGACAAATCAATAGCGTGCGACTCTTGCAACGCTCTAGTTACCACATGATTAAGCACATAACTCAAGAATCAACTATCATTCCCACGTAGCAAGATGGTAAATTTATTTTTAGGGGCAAAGTGAAAAATACACTTTTAAAGATCAGTTAGGGCTAGGTTTGGAGGTGAATAGTCTCGACACTATGACTTGACAACGTGATTAACTCGGCATGCTTAATTCTACCCGATTTTTCAAGTCAACTATTGACCATTAAATATCAAAAAACCAATATATTTATCTAACAAACAATCTAATTTTTGGGATATGAGATCTAGGTTGGCGAGGCTCAACCTTGCATAGCCACGGTGAGGTCAATATCGCCGGTTGTTGCCTCTGGTTAATCACCAATTGGAGGAAGGAGAAGAAGAGAGAAGAAATAAGAATTAAAAAAATAAAAAGAAAATAAAAAGGAAAAAGAAAATAAAAGTATTTTAAAAAATAATTCTAATAAATATAGGACTTTTTGATAATTTTTTCATGTGTGTGTATATATATATCGTATGTTTGCAAGAAAGTCGCACCATGATTGGATGAAATCTCCTATGCCAAGATCCACTACGGATATTTTCGTGCACAGGAACTTGAAAAACACGTTTCTAGAGAGCTCTCTAGTGATAATTCAAAATCACTGTACTTGCCTGCTTTGCTGCGTTTTTTTCTCTCTTGTTGACCGAGCCCATCGACATCACATGTCAGAAACGTGTGGTTATCTTTCTATTCAGAAAAGAACATGTAATAAGATTCAGCATCTCAGCTAACCCTGCAGAAAATTAATTAAATCAAACAGCGTTCAACGATGCGGGTACACAAATTCAGAGGAGCGAAATAAAAAAGCAGTAGCATGCAGATTCAAGATGCCTCTCCTGTGGATGATGATGATGATGATTTTTTTTTAAAGCTTTTGGTGAACGCAATGTTCATTAATGATTGTACCAAACTTAGGTAAAACAATTTAATGCAAATGGCACACCAATTTGGACGCTATTCAATAAAAACCACCAGGTTGCTCAATGACTGGAGGGCGAGCCTCGCCGTGTTTCCTCACTTCACCAAACTAATCTTCGAAATTGGACTCACGTTTATCAATGAGATCTTATGACACAGCATTTGAATCATACTGTCTAACCCATATCAACATCTGGCTGTTTCTAGGACTTGTCCCGATTGGATTCGTTCATCCTTTATTTTATGCGAAAATTTTAACATAAATCCTTAAGTTATTTCATTTTCTCAAAAGAGGACCTAGAGTTAATCTCCCCCGCAAATAAGGGTCTCGAATGGCCAATTTAATCTCAAATAAAGACTTGAAATGAGGTTGTTTTTTTTAAAAGAGCATAAAATGGATATTATTTCAAATAAAAATTTGAAATAATCAATTAAGTCTCAAATAAGGGCATCAAGTAGGGTCGTATTCTAAAAGAATGCCTAGTAGTGATAAGCACCGGTGCCAATATACCTTGGAATTGCATCATACCTATTCGGCTTATTCTGCTTTGATTCCACTGGGTACCAAGCTAGTTTTCGATTTTAAATTTTTGGAACCGGCTATTAATGGTCTGGGCATGGAACTTCAAAAAACTGAATTGAGATAACCCTAATTCTCTCTTTTTAATCTTGCATATTGAATTTTTTTTGTTTATTTGATCATACGAGTTCCTTTTTTTTTTTTTTGTGAATTGTTGCTTTTGCCAGAGGGAGATTCGTGTTGTTTCTTTAACTTTCATTTTGCTTGATTAAGGGATGGGATGGCCACTTTCCAATTGCTTTATATTTCGGTTTGTTTTGTACCCTTATTTTACTTCTCAACGTCTCTTTGTAACAAGGGGAATGTTTTGCTTACCGACGTTTAGTAAACTAATAGAAAAAAGTCCATCCTTTCGTGGAAAAAAGAATGACATGAAAAAAAAAAAAGAATCGAACTGTTCTCAAGTAGGCCTGAAACCAGATCGGACCAACAAATTTTATCGCAAGGTAATTCCAAGGTCTACAAGATAGGTGCAAAAAGGCAACCGCACATCGATTGAACCCCCCAACTCTTTGATTCGAACATTATGATTTATCCCATACTTGTAGATAATCACAATATAGTCGGTAAAGCCTTGCAAGATGTGCAATATTTATTTTTTGAAAGTTCTAAACTATTGTGCAGCGGTCAATTTAGTATTGGATCTTTTAATTGTGCCAATTTAGTTATAAATCTTCTGATGATTTGTCAATTCAATGATAAACTTTTTTGATAATTTTTTAATGCGATCCTTTTACCAATTTATTCAAATAACAGGTCTAGGACTAAATTGTGAAAACTTAAAAATGTGTAGAACTAAATTAACATAATTGAAAAGTTTATAACTAAATCAGAAAATTCTAAAAAATTTTAGTACTAAATTGGTATGACCGAAAAGTTTAAAACTGAATTAGTCGCGGTATAATAGGTTTAGGTCTTTATCAATAATTATCCCAAGCCGTGCAAATCATCCCATGTTCGTACACCAAGAGGAGTTTTTTTAATATGAGTGTCTGAAATTTATATTATATGATCCCCTCCTCATACCCCACGAGTGATTTCCTTGTACTTGCTAGTGAATTTTTTTTCTCTTGTTGACCGAGACTACCGATATCATATGTCAGACATGATTATTATTATTTTTTAAATTCAGAATTGGAGATGCAATTAGATTGAGAAGTTGAACCAACCGGCAATAATGGTGTAGACGTCAAGCTTAAAAAGAAGAAGATTAAATCACATCAATTTCATAGGTTAATGTTCGCAGGCCGATGCGGCTGTACAGGCATCCGAGGAGCAAAACGGCTGTAGCATTCACCATTCAGATTCAAGACGCCTCTCTTGTAGGTGATGATTTTATTTTATTTATTTAACTTTTGGTAAATGATATATGTCCGTTAAATGATTGCACAAAACTTGGATAACACGATGCGATTCAAATAACTCGATGATTAAGTGAACATATTTCTCACGTGGTTCCTCGCTTCACCTCCATCTTATGAGAAATCGGTCACACATAAGTTCGTGGAGCTAAAGGATAAGAGATGATTAGGTACTTGGAGCTCGCCAAGCTATAGTTTCCAAAATAATACCTAACTCGAGAAATGAGAGCTATATACAACTTTATTTATGCACACCCAGATAATGTGGGGTTGATTTATCGTCAAAGATTAGAGCATTTCAAAAAATAGAAAAGCCATGTATCGATATACTTTATGAAAATGTAAAAATTCTCTTTGAACTAAGAAAAAAAAAACTGTTTCATGTTTGGTTACATATTACCTCCACTAAACTCTTCCAAAGCCAAGAGCCAAGAGGCGTGTGGGTGAGATGATCATATCACTCGACTCTTGCACAACCTGGTCGCTATTGTATTCTTTGCATCACATATCATATTTGACAAACGCACTCTCTTTCCATTTTTTTTTATGGGAAAAAACGTAATTCTTAAAAAAGATTGGCGAATAATATTTTCACATCAGAATCATAGGTGTCGAAAACAGCTGCATAGAATAAATATCTGATCTATTTTTCATTAATTTTACCTTTGAAACTTGAACGTTGGGCTTATCAAAAGGATCCTGTGGCACAACATCTGAATTGTAATGTGTAACATATATTAACGTATGAGTGTTTTTAAGACTTGTCCTAATTGAATTCCTCTACAAGCGTCCTCTGTTTCAGGGGAAATTTTTAAATAAATGCCTAAAGCGGGGTCATTTTCTCAAAATAGAATCTAGAGTGGATCTTGTCAAACTTAGTCTCAAATAAGGGTCTTAGAAGAGGTCATTTTCTCAAAAGAAGGCCACACTGAGCATTGTCTCAAACATAAGCTTGAAATTGCTTTCTTGATATGAAATAATGGATGGAAGTGGGGTTGTTTTCTCAAAAGAAGGCCTAATAGGTGTAAGCACTAGTACTGAGTGGACACAAGAATTGGATGAATTGGCCCTACTCGGCTGATTTTGGTCTGATTCCAACGGGAGTTAATCCGGCTCTCGGTTTCGAATTGTTGGAAACGACTATTAAGAATTGGCTGTTTCTCAAGAAAAAAAAACCGAATATGATCGATAGATTCGATTTCAAAAAAAAAAAAAGACAAAAAAGAGAGGAAAAATTGGCTGTTTCTCAAGAACCGGAAATGATCCATAGATTCGATTTCAAAGCCTGTTCCAAGATCTATAAGATAGGCGATTCCAAAAACTAAAAATTGATCCTTAGAGAGTAGGTTCCATGTTCCAGGTATGAAGCTTGCTCTCCCTATAACCGATCATCCTTATGACCTGAAGTTGATATTATTTCAAATAAGAGTTTGATGTGACAAACTCATTTTTGAATAAGGGGCTCAAGCTCACTTTCTGGCCAACCTGCACGTGTGGCACATGCTTATTCCGACAGCAAGGCGGCAACATCAGGGACAATTTTGCTCGAAATATTAAATTGTTGATATGAACATATCGTGTTTCGATTCCATGTACTTCGCTGCATTATCCCATTGGTCATCTCTTAAGTGAACCAATTCCGTAAAGGACTTGTGGCCGCATATGCCTAAATTTATCTAATTCCGACCAAGTACACAATACCTAATTACATAACATATGGAAAGCAAGAAAAAAGTCTCAACTCCCAAACCCGTGAAAAGGCAACGACCCATTGATCGATCCCCCCCAACTGGCTGATTTGAACATTATGATTTGAGAGACGCCAAAAAAAAAATAAGAACAAAGAAGGAAAATTCAGAAAGCACAAAGCAACAAAATAAAAATTATTAAAGTGCAAGCCTGAAAAGTAATTTTATATGAACAAATCCACGTGGGAAAAGCAATTGGGTTTGCATTTGCGACACATGCCACGTGAGATACGTAGGAGCGCACAAAGTTTGGACAAGAGAAGAGACATCAGTCCTTTCTCTTTGGTCTTTGATTGAGGGCTGTTGAACTTTGATTCCTCTTCGAAACCACCCCCCCCCCCCACAAAAAAAAATAAACTTTGATTCCTCTTAAAATGGAAAAATGAAAAAAGAGAGAACAAATTCGATGACAATTTAAAACAAAATTGGCCCCCATTTGTGTAGATATGTCCCTTTCCTTGGATTTTCAAACTTTATAAGAATGATCACCCACTTTGGATTTGAGAAAAAGAAAGATGAAAAAGCGACAATTTTGGAAAATTCTTACTAGATTGTGTTCATGAACCAGAGACGATTGCATCACAGAACCTATATGAGACCTATATGAGACCAGCTATCATTTGCCATTGGTACTGATTTAGCTCACCGCAGATCGGGTTGATTTAAATGGGGATTTCACCTCTTGAAATGTACTTGTCTTTCTCCTCTTGTAGTTTGCTAAAGGATTTTGCTGTAAAGTACTCCACATCCACATAAGGAAAATTTTGTCATTTTCAAAGCACCATTCTTCATGTTATGAACAATCATTGCACTAAAGATAAAAATCTTTCCTTATACTAGAGAGGTTGCATAGAATTCAGGTTTGCAATACGTATCGATTCATATGTCACGATGCCAACTTATTTCGTTCTCTTCTTGGATTGAGTGCTAAGCGGACCATCGAATTGCTAATCAAGAATCTCTCAAAATAATTGCAAAACGTATCCACGATACTTCCCACATTCTAAGTCGAAAGTTAACTCTTCCCCATTCTGAAACCATACAATTCACTTCTTAAACTACTTAAATCTTCGACCAAAAAAAAAAACCTACTTAAGTCAAATTACTCTATTATCATCTTTACACGGTATGTTCATAGTTCATCCCTTCTTTCTCACACGTAAGCTTGTGTTTTCTATTTATTTTTCTTTTTTCCTAGCTAGCAGAAAATTCATTGGTGGACGGGCGGCAGAATGACCAAATCATGAGGACAACATCGTATTTTGAGGATCTGCCAGCATATTGATCCAATCACGGACACCCACGTGTAGGGAGTCCGAACTTACGGCCCCCCTCTTGCAAGAGACAGAAAATCAACAGCAATGTCCAATAGCCAGATTTGTTTTTTTTTTTTTTGGTCAAAATAATAGCCAGATTTGTCACCAAGTTAATTGAGCTGGTCAAGAATTTTGCAGTTCTACTTTTCAAAGGAAGGACGACAAAAATCCTCTCTTTTCATTTCTGGTCTCTTATCCAAGGATCAAGAGGATCTCCATGTGGACCCTTCATCAAGCTTTTTTGCACAATGGTGGCGATCTATGTTCATGACGTGTGATCATCACAGCATAATTGCACTTAGCAGTCCACACCAGAGAGAGGGAGAGAGACAGATGGACCAAGGCCGATGCCAAGTAGTAAAGAATTTGCACGATGATGAAGGTGACGTGAACTTTAATTCTTAAATTAATGAAAAGTCAAAGCACAACCCAGAACAAGAAAAGAAAGGAGATCCCCCCCATTTTCACCCACTCAATTTGCCTTGTGCTCAAATGGGATGCTCAATATGCACTAACATTAACAATGGGATTGTTCAGTATCAATGCAGGATGTTGATGTTCTCAGCCGCCTCTGCCATGTGCACATGTACAAATCAAAGTAAAGGGTTCTCATCTTTGACATGTCTAAGTCCAAGGTAATAAGATGGCTGATAGCCCTTTGTAGCTTCTGCACCTTCTGGGGGAATTCCGACTTGGAAGAACTGGTCCAACATCGAGGCGTTGTCTTTACTCGAGCAAGTCACGTGTTCAGGGAATTTCCGTATAAGAGCATGGCCGGTTCATCGTCATTTGCGTGTCGAGAACACGGTGTTAAAAGAAGCGGGGTTGCATTAGTAGGCATCATTATGGTATAATGCCATTAAGCTCCTCACTTTATTAATAGCAGCAACATCTTGCATAGTGGAGGATATGCAAAGGTCGCCCAAGCAATGCTGGGAAAGCAGCGACCACCTACAACTGTGAAGGTAGTGATTGACTTCAATCACGTCCACGACTCATCCCCATCATGTCTCTAACAACACCCAAAACTTTCTTACAGCCAGACATTTTTTTTTGTCCTTTCGTTGTGTCTGTGATGTCTATAAATCTCGTGCACTGTCTTCGAAGTCCTGAGAATTTTGGCACCCACAAGCAATGAGAACATGGCTCTCTCTTCTCAAGCCGTCAGTATTGTATATTTTCGTACTCATTTCATTTGAGATCTCTCTCTCTCTCTCTCTCTCTCTCTCTCTCTGTTCTGAGTTGGGCTGTGCAGAGTTTATAATAAGTACAATTCTCTTATTTGTTTGTGTTGGTTTTCGTGTGTTTGTTGGGTTGTTTCAGGATTGAAATGGATGAAACAGTTCATTGTTGATCAAGAAGCTTGTTCTTGATACTCTTGTGGAACACGCTTTTTAATTTTTTTCCCCTGGATTGGTATTGGAGAATCCAAAAATGGTGGGGTTGCAGAGGAATTTCTGGGTAGCTCTAGTATGGATAATAGGGATAATTGGAGCATTTTCTTGGACTGTGGATGGTGTGCCGCGACGGATTCTTTTGGACACTGATGTCGATACCGATGATTTCTTTGCTCTCTTGTACCTCCTGAAGCTCAACAGATCAGAATTTGAACTTGAGGTGAGCATTTGTGTGTTGCTTCCTTAACTTCAGTGTAGTTAACACCGATTCTTCATTTTTTCGGAAGTCCTTGCATATCGTAACTGAAGAAATCTCCGTTCTAGATGGTGGATGAACCATTTTGCGAATTAAGTGTTTCTTTTACCCGTCATCATTTACTCCGTCGTTCTTGATTCTCTGCGATTGCGGATAAGATGATATCACCTGCATTTACTGCCCGGATTTGTGCAGGCCATCACCATTAACACGAATGCATGGACTGATGCGGGCCATGCTGTGAATCAAATTTACGACATTCTTTATATGATGGGTCGCGACGACATCCCTGTAGGTGTGGGAGGCGAAGGGGGTATACTGGAAGATGGCACCATTCTCCCAAACGTTGGAGGATATCTACCCATCATCGAGCAGGTACAAACTGTCACATTCCCAATGACATATTGAATCTTAGCTGCGGAATTTTCTGAACCAAATGATCTGGAATCATAAAAGCCTCCAAGCGGTAGTGTTCTGGATTTGTTATGTGCAAGAAATGCACTTGCTTACTATAAGCTACCCCATGATAGGGTCTCTCGACAGCAGGATATTGCAGATACAGACAGGCGATTCCTATAGGACAAGGAGGTCGATTGGATGTTGACTCGAACTATGGAGTCAGAAAGGCATTTCTTCCCCAGGTAAAGATCATCATTTTCCTGCAGTAGGCGCGCACTTACCCCTTTATTGAGCTTCATGCTGTAGTTGCTTTGTCTCGTATTATGTTGTTCGTGCCTATTGTGAGTTTCCACTGTTCTTCAGCCGATGTGATTCGTAGTACCTCAGACACTTGTTACCAAATCTCTTATCATGGTTTGGACTCGTGGTAGAGAAAATTCTTTTAGTAAGATTTCAGGATCTACAAGAAAGGGAAAACTTCAGGCAGCATTATTGTCATTATAATAGTTGTGTTCTCATGTAAGCAAGGGCAAGTTAGCAATACATTGATAGAGCCCTGGCTTCCTTATCTTCTTCATAGTCCAGCGGTTATTATGTATAGCTTCTGATAGTTAGTACATTCAGGGGCACAGAAAATATTCACCTCTTCGGCAGCCAACAGCTCAGCAGGTTTTGATCGATAAAATATCTGAGGGACCCATCTCTGTTTTCCTCATAGGAGCGCACACGAATTTCGCCATTTTTCTCATGAGTAATCAGCATCTGAAGAAGAACATAGAGCATATTTATGTAATGGGTGGTGGCGTTAAGTCGAAGAACCCAACCGGTTGCTGCCCATCGAATTCTAGCTCAACTTGCCAGCCTCAGCAATGTGGCGACGCCGGTAATTTGTTCACAGATTACACCAGCAATCCTTATGCAGAGTTTAATATGTTTGGAGATCCTTTCGCAGCTTACCAGGTAAACTAACAAGTAACAGCTCTTAGATATGTCTATCTTCTACAAATTTGAATGGTAGTTCTAGTACTTATTCATGGATGATGTACCTGAACAGGCGAAAAATGGCTGCATTTGACGGTGACACATTTGGTCTTATCACAGGTGATTCATTCCGGTATTGCGGTGACCCTTGTGCCTCTGGATGCAACAAACACGATACCAATAAATGAGGAATTCTTTGAGACTTTAGAGCAAAATAAAAGTACTTATGAGGCTGAATACTGCTTCCAGTCCTTGAAAATGGCCCGTGATACGTGGTTTGACGACCAATTCTATACGGCAAGTGTACTCCATTCAACAGAATATTGGGCACGAATGATTTAGTACTAGCTCAAGGTGATGACTGCAAATTACTTACATTTCCTGCAGAGCTATTTCATGTGGGACTCTTTTACATCTGGTGTGGCGGTCTCAATGATGAAGAACGGGCACAATAACAACTGGGAGAATGAATTTGCTGTAATGGAGTACATGAATATAACTGTGGTTACTTCGAACAAACCTTATGGCATATCAGATGGATCAAACCCATTTTTTGACGGCCTCAAAGTTCCAAAGTTCCATTTAAAAAAAGGCGGTGTGCATAGCGGTCATGTGCAGACAGTACTTCGTGACCCGTTTTGTATTGTGCAGAATAGCAAAGGAAAATGCAAGGTAGCTTTTCTTTTTTGGTTGTTTTATACCAAATTGCTTGGCCTAAGCTTTTAGTAGCTTAAGTGACATTCTGACCCGAAATCCAAGCTTCACTTATACCAGCTAGAACTTCTCACGGTTCTTATTGATCATACTTTTCTGGCAATCCTGAAACAGGATGGTTACACGGAAGAGACCACTGGTCCAGACTCAGTTCGCATTCTCGTTGCAACAAGGGCAAAACCTAATCGGGATGGCGAGAGCCCACTCAACAGAGAGTTTTTCAGAAGCTTTTTGGATGTAAGTCAGTTGCTAAATTTGCAATTATACTTTCTCAATTCTTTTTCATGTCACCCTTCTGTGTGAACTTGATTTCCAAAATAATGTATCTTCTCATGTACTTACAAACATCAGGGAAGTGTTAATCATTTTCTATTTATATCACAGGTTCTAAACAACCCCCTACAGACAGGTAGGTTCAACTTTACAACCCAATTTCCTTACTACAAGCAAGTTCTTTACAAACCCGATTTGAGGACTAAAAAGCTGGGAAAGCCTGTAATTTTCGACATGGATATGAGTGCGGGAGATTTTATCGCCCTGTTTTATCTTCTCAAAGTTCCTATGGAAGTAATCAATCTCAAGGTTAGACATTTGGTTCTCTTGCTCTGATTTTGTCAAGTTTTCTTAGGAACATCATGTTCCTAGTCTGCTACAGTTGCCAAGTCCTTGAAGAAACATGCAAACACCCTCTTGCTAGGTCAGGTTAATCTGAATCTTGTACGTAACGATGCAGGCGATACTAGTAAGTCCTACAGGATGGGCAAATGCAGCAACAATCGACATCGTATATGACGTGCTGCATATGATGGGTCGAGATGACATTCCAGTTGGTCTGGGTAATGTGTTTGCGCTGAATCAGTCCGATGCCATATCTTCAGCAGTTGGTGACTGCAAGTATGTCAAGGCCATCCCACATGGGAGTGGTGGTTTGCTTGATTCGGACACTCTCTATGGATTTGCTCGTGCTTTGCCCCGAAGCCCCAGAAGGTATTTGTATGTTCTCACACGAAGCCACGAACATGGCTTATTTTGATGCCCAATGTTGACATCATCAGAGTTAGATACTTAGGCAGAAAGATGTATGGTCCCTCTAAAATAAGATGAAGTTGCTTGATGCAGATTAAATGGTTAGAAGACAGATTCGGGCAGTGACAATAATGCAGTTGGCATTTTAATTGCTTGATATATTGGCGTTTTTCACAAAGTTTATCATATTTATTAGCTAGGGATTTGAAGTGCAAACAAATGGAGACCCCTGCTCTAGGAGTCAATGTTCAGAAGCTGACTTACACAGAAGTGTTATGTTGCTAGTTTTTCTGCTTAGGATTCGTATTGTTCCTTCACATTGGTGCTGAGTAGCTGATGTTTGTCATTACGATAATTGATTTCTTTTTCTTTTTTTTTGGGTTTCCAGATATACGGCAGAGAATTCAGTAAAATATGGAGCTCTTCGAGATACCGATCACCCTGAACTCAGGCAACCGTTAGCTCTGGAGATCTGGAACTCGGTTGTAAGCTCGCTGAAGCCAGGATCAAAGATAACCATATTGACAAACGGACCTTTGACGAACTTAGCGAATATTATATTAGCTAATGAAACTGCAAGCCACTTCATTCAGGTCGGTTGATTTTGGCTGATTTTATCTTATCGTTTCGTTTTCCTTTCCAAAATGACAAGGTAACAACATCATAGGAAGAACTTTGAATGTGATGGTAGATGAAATACGAAAACAGTGGAATCCCAGGAAAATAAACAGCAAGTGTCTTAGAGGAAATGAGCTCTTATATGCCAATTCCATCGTACTTCATTCCAAATGCTGCTTCGCATCATACAAACAATAACTTTGTTCCTTTTCTTTTGACCTTTTTCCTAGGGAAGACAATTGTATTTCTTCTTTTGTGTCGGATCCCTTTGTTTTCCCGCTCCAATGCTAATCCTTCGCTTCATGCTTTCTCCAGGATGTATACGTAGTTGGAGGGCACATCAACCGCGATATCTCCGACAGAGGCAACGTGTTCACAATTCTCTCTAACAGATATGCAGAACTTAATATGTTCCTCGACCCGCTGGCCGCGAAGACAGTCCTCGACTCCGACATAAATGTGACACTAATTCCTCTTGGAGTCCAGCGCAGAATCAGCTCCTTCTCTGATGTCCTCAAAAGACTAGGCAAGACAAAGAGAACACCGGAAGCTCTATTTGTCTACCGCCTTCTCTCGCTGCTCTGCCGGCTGAAGAAAAATCACAACAGATATCACCATACGGTAAAAATATTAGCTTTTTCGACCTCATATCTTGATTTTTCCCGTCCCATCTAGTAATGGCTAAACCAGTGTTCGTGTCTTGTCATTAACAAAACCTCTGGTTTTGCTCTGCAGGGTATATTCTTGGGCGAAGTCCTTGGTGCATTGATCTTGGCCGGTGATCATTCCTCTCTAAAGCCGACCTTCTCCATCAAGCCCATCAAAGTATTCGCTGAAGGTGACGAATCCAAAGACGGGTACACCTATGTTGACAAGGCCGGGAAATCAGTGAAACTATTGGAAAATGTGGATCCTCTGGCTTTCTGCGACTTATTTTCACACCAACTTGGCAGTGAGAAGCAGTCTGCTGTAATAGGAAGCTTCGATGAGCAGAAAAGAATATGGAGCACACCTTCAAATCGGACAGAAAGTTCATCGTAATGCCCTGTTCTTATCCACGTTCTTCGAATAGGAAACAAAAGACGTTCATTTTTAGTCTTGAGATAGGACAGATTCGCTAGCAGTTGTGATTTCCTTCATAGAAAAAGTTTAAAACTGTCACATCTCCAAAGTACAGTGTTTGTTACGCTTTGTTATCCATCTCAATGTAAAGAAATTTGTAACATTAAAAGGACAAGAAACATACGGTTACTAATACATGAATAATAATAATTCTACCATCATCTATTTTTGCCCACTCTTTGTTGCTTAAACATGTTTTCCTCTTATAGCATAGGATTTTCGAGTCTTTTGACTCAATCGATTCTATCCAAACTGCCCCTCGAGGTGCATCAGCCCTCAGCAGTTACATCAGTATGTTAATACGATCCATTCAACAAACCTGTGCTTCTTTTATGCCATGACTCACTGTGCTCGAGTGCAGCAATAGCATTGAATCAGACAAACAGATGTGAATGGTGTCATTCTCTAGTGGAGAATCACTTTTGGGAAAATTCTCTCCCTTCTTTTGACTTGAACCTTCAAAGTTATCAGATACGGGTGAATTTTGTGCGGCAGAGATGATAATATTCCCGAAGCACAAAGAAGAAATAAGGGGTCCTCCTTTATCAATCCCCTCAAACTTTTCTTGCACTTCTTTTTTGGGTGTGGAAGAATCCACTTCATTTTGTTTTTTAACTGTAAAAGCATTCCTGTCTATTCTGTTGCCCGCTCTCTTTGCAATGATGCCTCCTATCATCCTTCTGATGAGCTTTCTTGACTATGAAATAGCTTTTTTCTAGTTACACCAGTTCAATGGTTTTTCATAAGCTAAACTGGCTTGAGGGTTCTTCACCATTTCACTTGAACCAAGTTTCAATTTTTCCCCCTCAACCAAAACCAAAGAGAAAATGTCATCCAAGACCATTAAAGCAGGAACTTTGATCTGGGGATCATTCTTTCATGCAGAATATTCCAATCTAAAAGCAAAAGTTTATCCTTTTCCATGCTTTTGAGCCTCCTCTGCAGTTGCACTGCCACAGATTTCCTCTTCTGTCCAAATCAAACAGAGCAAGAAGCACAAAAGGACAAGAAACCGAACCGTATCCTGCAAAAGAGACTCGAATCCCGGAAGTCCCTCCCCGAAAATAACAAGCAGCAGCACTTTCTCTAGGAATTTACACTGTCCTAAAGCATTATATAAAGTGATCCTGAAAAAGAGGGAAAAAGAACACAGAAGCGATAAAAAGCTCTTTTCCCCGAGAAAAGTTTTCTTTTGTGCTTCCAACTTCTATTGTCCCTATTGGAATAGCTTCCCAATCATGTTAGAACTTGGGTGACATACATAGGGTGTAATTTCAATACTTATGTACGAATACCAAAATTCCAATGACTGATTGAGATTTATTTTTTTGTCCTTCAACCATGATCAAATCTCCAGACTAGAAGCCCGACTTCGAAGTGCTATTGCACAGGAGCTTCAGAACATAAAGTGGTCTATTCACTCTGTCTCTCTCTCAACTTATGCCTCAATCCGTTTCTCAATTATTCCCATCCTCTCAACAAGGGTGTACACTGGTAATGCTCATGTTGGAATCAAAGATCAACCGCAGAGGCAAATTCGGTTTACAGTGACATTAACATACCAAAGATCAGCATGTGGCAATAACCATAAATATCAACTTTTGAGAATGCTGGCATGGAACAAAATGCTACATGGTGATAATATATCTTTCTCCATCCCAGCAGCATCCACCACAACTAGCAAGATTGCATCTCCCATAGTCAAGCCACATATCCCATCACATTTCCATCAGCTTCATTTTCTCATTGATCACATGGAAAAAGAAGAAAAACAGATAGATTAAGCTTGTTTACTAGCATTCTAGCTTAGTAGTTGCAAATATTACACATGCTGATCCTCAGCAGTATCATAGCTTCTAGATGCTTCTTCTTCTCCTTCAAAACATGCCCTCCATTGCCATCAAAGGCTTGGTTGTTGCACTGTTGGGATTGACCCACCAGCAGCCACAACTTGTTGCTCCAGCTGCAATCAAGTTCGAAAGAACCAATGAATATCAGATCGAATCACAAAAGTAGACAGAAATTGAATCCAGTTATCGGAGTAGATCAGTTGAAAGAACTTATTAAAATAATTTCTCTATACCTACCTTGAAAAGAGTTTCGAGCTTGCTTTTCACGAGGAGGAATTCTTGTTTTATTTGTTGCAGACATCTCAGGCACCTGAAACAAAATTCATGACTTTCCTCATGATCTTGAGGTTTCATAAGCTCATTTCACTCCTAAGCTCCTTACAATATTTTTTTTGGTAAAGAAAGCTCCTTACAATATTAATGGCTACACAATTTGATATTTTTTATAGGAAGGAGAAAAGCCTGGTAACTTCACATTCACAATCAAAAGATATAAACAAAAAACTCACCCAGGAATGTTTTTCTCCCGACAGAAGTTTCGGAAGACTATGCAGGCATTCTTAACTCTCTCTGCTCCTATGCTGTCAACCAAAGTAATCGACTTTTGCATCACCCATTGCAAATACCTTTATGTCTCTACATTCCAAAGCTTAAAAATTTCACCTTTTCAAATGAAATGCCACTCTTAGGACAAGCAATTAAAGAAAGTGACATTATTCCAGAAAAAAACTTTTTGTGAAAAAAAAATCAATGCATAAAAGTTTACTCGTTCATTTGAAGAAAGGAAATTTATACATACCTAGAACTACTGCCCTTCAATTGGTGAACATGAGCATCTACCCTTTTAAAGTCCACATTTGGCTGAGCTCTATATTATAGAGAGAGAGAGAGAGAGAGAGAGAGAGAGAGAGAGAGAGAGAGAGAGAGAGAGATCAATGAACTTTTCACAGGATGAAGCAAACTAAAAAGCCCCAGGAATGCTGAAGAGACAACGAAAAAAAGCATCAAGAAACGGAAAAAAAAAAAAGTAGAAAAACAAGTAAGAGGGTCAATGTGAATACAGATCTCTGGAGAGATCATTGAGCAGCTTCTCTGAATCAGTGAAGAAAAGAGACACCACTTCCACTACAAAATCTGGGTTGCTCTCATCTTGCAGTTCCTGAAGCTGTAAGTACTGAGAATCCAGAATCCCCTACTCTCGCCCAATAGGCCAAAAATACAGAACATTGACAGATCAACCCACTGCAAGCGCAGAAAGAAAGACAGAACTACTTAAGATTTCACGTGAACTTGTGTGGTTCTTACCTCTTTGAACAGGGCGTTTGTGTAATCAGCCAACCTCCTCTGCATTTGCACCAGACCCACATCCATTCTCTGATCTGTTGTTTCTCACCCTTCAGGCCAACACGCACTCAAACGGAAGCAACACCAGACAGGCCACTTTGTCTTTAAGCCAATAAGTTGTCGCTTTAAATAAAGAAACAGAGAAAAAACTTTGCAGATCCTGTGGAATAACTGTTCAATTGGAGGCCATAAATGCTAAAGAAACCTTGAAAGCGATTTGATGAAGTTATTTGCACGGGAAAAGATGCGAACTTTACTTGGTTTGGCGGACGTGGTTGGTTTGGATTCGTGTTTTTATTGTTGGCTTTTGGATTGCTGCGTGTCTCCTCTATTTTTGTCTGTTGTCTGAAATCCGGGCCAGACTCGCGCGGGACCTAAACATGAGAAAGACATAAAAATAACCTACAAATTACACCAACATATATATTTGTATATGTATATGTATGCATGTTATGTGTCCCAAAGAAAGTTTATAAGTTTGCGTGCAATAATGAAATTTTTTAGTACATTGTGTATGAAAAATATTTATGTCTTATGAAATAATTAAATCTTAGAGGATAAGAATATTCTGGTATAATAAAATATAAAATGAGGGAGTTATAGAGAATATGAATTTTTTTCTTTTGCCGGTGTAAAGAATAGAAGTTAGAGGGAGAAAGGAGGCAAATTCGTGGAGTTTCGAAGAAAGTAGAGATCGGAAAAATGTTTATATTATGATAAGAACTTTAATTGAGTAGATAAGAATTTGTAGAAAAATTATAAATAAGAGTACGAAGTATTCTCATTTTCTCAAATAAGGGTTTGAAGTAAATCTTATTTCAAATAAGAGCCTAAAATGCCTTCACTAATCCAAAGAAAGCCTGATCGAAGGGTATTTTTGCCCTTTACGTTTTTGTAAGTTTTTTTCTTTTTTTATTTTTCTTTTCTTTTCTCCTCCCCTTCCAAAACCATTGCTGGCCCTGGGCAACGATTGCTTTCGCATGGGTTTGGCATCCCTTGCTTTGACTAGCATCGGGCGAGGTAGCCCCTCGCCTGGCCAAGGCAACCTTTGCCCAACACCGATGAGAGAAAGCCCTTGCATATATAAATAGGCTTAGGTGTTCTGCAATCGAGGATTTATGACTTGGAGCCTTTCCTTTCTTTCTTGATTGAGCTTTGATGGACTTGAAGCTCGATTCTAGCGAGATTTGGAGCTTTCTTTGATAATCAGTCGAGGGCTCCATTTACATAGTCCTTAGAAGCAAGGGTGCAACATAGATAAGTACAAGGTAATCAAGGATGTAGGATAGGGCAATTTCGGAGTTGCTGGGCTCATGAGGAACAAGGAGACCTCCTTGTTGGGGTCGGGTGAGGAAAGCCCTAGCTAGGCGAGGGCTTTTCTTACTGACGTTGGGCAAGGGTAGCCCTTACTTGGCTAGGGTGACCCTTGCTCGATGCTAATGAGGGCAGTCCTCACCCGAGTTTAGCGATGGGCAAGGAGAGGAGGAAAAGAAAAAGAAAAAAATGAAAAAGAGAAAAAGGGAAAAAATTACAAAAAAAGTAAAAAATGAAAATGCCCTTCAGTTAGGCCCTTATTTGAAACAAAGAAGACACTTCAAGCTTTTATTTGAAATAAGGTTCATTTTGATCGCTTATTTGAGAAAATAATGGCACTTTATGCCCTTATTTAAAATAAAAGAAATTCATTGGGGATAACCACGTATCCGGTCTTTTAACTATTAGCAAATTAAATAAAAGAAGAGTGCTTGTTGTTAAGGAACAACGGGGTGTTGAAAAGTAGGTGGTTTTTTTTATCCCCGATTGCAATCCAACCTGGGAACCGAACGGACTAGACCAAACTGGCCGCCTCCCAACATTTGGAACCGGCAGTGGTCCGGTTCTGCTTAAGGTACCGGACCGGCCACCTTGAAATAAACTTTACCGCCCGAACTCTTCTGTCTTCATCTCCCTCACGTTGTATTCTTCATCTCTTGGTGAACAACAGGCTTGGTCATTCGGGCAAGAGTTCCTTATAGTGGAGCGTCCGCACATTTACCAGGAGGAAGTAGACCATCTAACTTGCGAACACAGGTCAATTTTAGTTTCGAGGTTGTCTCTGGATCGGCCGGTAAAATTAGTACATATGCTGCACAAGCAAAGTTTCCGAAGGGCCGAAGGCTGAGTGTTTATCAACAAATTCAGGGCGCATTTGGTCTGTTGGAAATAAATAATTTGACAAAGATTTTTCTAAAAATGATTACTTATATCGTCTATGAAATTAATTAACAAAAAATATTTTCGTTGACTACGTGAATATCTAGACATAAATTGCGATCGATAAAGACAACATATTTCATTGGCTAATACTTTCAAATGATATAAACGGTTATTTTTGAGAAGTTGACTTTTAAATTATTCATTTTTCACCAAACAAATAAAGCCAAAACCCTATCAACTTAGAAATGATCGACGGGTGTTTTATTCTCGAAAAAAAAAATTTCCCGCCAGGACAAGGCCGGAGTTCTCAGAGTTCTCATGTTGAAATGACCAATCTCTCTCGTGACCTAAAGTGACCACATCTTGCAACCACCATGCGTGAAAGCTAGTCATTCTAGTATATCCATCAGACAATGTGTACCAAGATACAACTAGAGAACACAGAGTCCAAGGCACTGGTATTTGGTAACCGATGCCCAACACAAAATACGTTTATTTATATCAGATTGAAACTATACAAGCTTTATACTGCAGTTCTTTCAGGAAGTCTTAATTGTCCACAAAGGAAACAACAAATTACAAATAAAATTCCACACATCTGGTCCTAGGTGGATAGGGTTGGTTCCCGATTCAACAAGCGGTGAATTGCCCAGTCTAGTAACTGATTCTAGGGTGGGAATTGACCCACCTTAGACCCACTCTTAGGAAAAGCAATTGAGTGACGTTCTTCCGGAAAAACATTTCTTTTTCCCCTTGGAAAGACAGCGACTCATTCATTTGAAGGAGGGAGGGAAGTTTATCTGTACCTGCAACTGCTGCCCATCAACTTGTGTGCTTGAGCACGTGCCCTTTTGAAGTCCACATTCTGCTGAGTTCTACATTTTCAGAGACAGATTAATGAGCTTGTCAGAGGATAAGCAAGCAAAAACATCCCTGGAATGCTGAAGAGGTAATGAAGAGAACATCAAGAAGCGGAGCGAATGGGGGGAAATGATAAACAAGAAGGTTGGTGCATTTACAGACCTCTGGAGAGATCGTCGAGCAGCTTCTCAGTATCAGTGAGGAAAAGAGACACCACTTCCACACAAAACCTGGGTTGCTCTCGTCTTGCGGGTCATGAAGCTCCAAGTACTGAGAATCCAGAGTCTCCTGTGTTGTCGTAGGTGTTCCTATGTGTGTGTTCGCATATATGAAAATAAGGCAAATAGACAAACCTGAATGAAGAGCAAACGAGAAATTGATTAGATGATCGATCCGAGTCCGACGGATTGAAGTCGTGTCCTTAAGACGAATTTGTCCTTTCCACCGGTACCCAAGATTATGTGGACAATCGCCTCCCAGGATAGAACGGATCACTATTTCGTTGAAGTGGTACTTCTTCAACGAGATATCCTTCGAACGCAACTCGGGAGAATATCGCACAGGCTCGAAGAGATAATACGGATAAACAATATCCGAATAAAATAAGATAAAAAATTTAACGCAACTCGGGAGAATATCGCACAGGCTCGAAGAGATAATACGAATAAACAATGTCCGAATAAAATAAAGTAAAAAATTTCAACGGACATGTTTATTCTGTAAAAAAAAATTGATTAGATGATCGATCCGAACCCGACGAATTGAAGTCGTGTCCTTAAGACGAATTTGTCCTCTTCACCGGTACCCAAGATTATGTTGACAATCGCCTCTCAGGATAGAATTGATTACTATTTTGTTGAAGTGGTACTTCTTCAACGAGATATCCTTCGAACGCAATTCGGGAGAATATCGCACATGCTCGAAGAGATAATACGAATAAACAATGTCCGAATAAAATAAAGTAAAACATTTCAACGGACATGTCTATTCTGTAAAAAAAAATTGATTAGATGATCGATCCGAGCCCGACGAATTGAAGTCGTGTCCTTAAGACGAATTTGTCCTCTTCACCGGTACCCAGGATTATGTGGACAATCGCCTCTCAGGATAGAACGGATCACTATTTCGTTGAAGTGGTACTTCTTCAACGAGATATCCTTCGAACGCAACTCGGGAGAATATCGCACAGGCTCGAAGAGATAATACAAATAAACAATATCCGAATAAAATAAAATAAAAAATTTAACGCAACTCGGGAGAATATTGCACAGGCTCGAAGAGATAATACGAATAAACAATGTCCGAATAAAATAAAGTAAAAAATTTCAACGGACATGTTTATTCTGTAAAAAAAAATTGATTAGATGATCGATCCGAACCCGACGAATTGAAGTCGTGTCCTTAAGACGAATTTGTCCTCTTCACCGGTACCCAAGATTATGTTGACAATCGCCTCTCAGGATAGAATTGATTACTATTTTGTTGAAGTGGTACTTCTTCAACGAGATATCCTTCGAACGCAACTCGGGAGAATATCGCACAGGCTCGAAGAGATAATACGAATAAACAATGTCCGAATAAAATAAAGTAAAAAATTTCAACGAACATGTCTATTCTGTAAAAAAAAATTGATTAGATGATCGATCCGAGCCCGACGAATTGAAGTCGTGTCCTTAAGACGAATTTGTCCTCTTCACCGGTACCCAGGATTATGTGGACAATCGCCTCTCAGGATAGAACGGATCACTATTTCATTGAAGTGGTACTTCTTCAACGAGATATCCTTCGAACGCAACTCGGGAGAATATCGCACAGGCTCGAAGAGATAATACAAATAAACAATATCCGAATAAAATAAAATAAAAAATTTAACGCAACTCGGGAGAATATTGCACAGGCTCGAAGAGATAATACGAATAAACAATGTCCGAATAAAATAAAGTAAAAAATTTCAACGGACATGTTTATTCTGTAAAAAAAAATTGATTAGATGATCGATCCGAGCCCGACGAATTGAAGTCGTGTCCTTAAGACGAATTTGTCCTCTTCACCGGTACCCAAGATTATGTTGACAATCGCCTCTCAGGATAGAATGGATCACTATTTTGTTGAAGTGGTACTTCTTCAACGAGATATCCTTCGAACGCAACTCGGGAGAATATCGCACAGGCTCGAAGAGATAATACGAATAAACAATGTTCGAATAAAATAAAGTAAAAAATTTCAACGGACATGTCTATTCTGTAAAAAAATAAAATTGATGGGAGAAGGATAATTATTGGACCCAGACCCGGCCCAAACTGAGCCGGCGGCAGCGCGCGCGAACCGGCCCAACTTATATGGTGAGGCTCCACTATATAAACCATTTTTCCATCTCTCTTCTATTCCATGTGGGACTATTCATTCACATTTCTCATTCACTTTTTATGGGCTTTTGGGCTCCCAAAACCCAACATCCTGCTCTCACCCAAAAGGCCAAGTAGAAACACATCACAAAGCAAAAAAATTGGGGAAAATTTCGTTTAAGGGCCTGAAGTACTCTTGTTTTTTCAAATAAGGGCCCGAAGTGAACCACGTTTCAAATAAGGGCATAAAGTGCCCTTTTTGTTTCAAAAGAGGGCTTGATCAAGGATATTTTTGTCATTTTCTTTTTTGATTTTTTTCTTTTCTTTTTTTCCTTTGTTTCGCCGGTTTACCCATCGTCTTCAACCTTTGCACTGTTCACCGTCTCTTCAACCAGGCCTCGCCGCAGCGAGCCAAGGGCTGACCTCGACGGCCTCGCCCCGGGAAGCAAAGGGCGGCCTTCGTTGGCCTCCCCAGGCGAATCAAGCGGTGCCCTTGCCTCGCCGACCAGATCTGGCCGGCGACCCTCGGTTAAACGGATCACGAATCTTGGATGCCCACTTTCCCCATTTTCTCTACCGGACGCCCGCCCTTGTAAGGCGAATTAGATGGCCTTCGCTTCGTGCCCACCTCGGCTTTTGGTGAGACCCTCTTCCTCTTTTCATGGTTTTTGAAGCCGTTGTTGCTATCTTGGCAAGAGATCTCAGTTTGAAGGTCACTGGCACGGTGGGAGGCCAAGAGGGGGAGATTGATTTCCCGAACGAAAAGCTTCGCATCAGCTTTGGGGTAGTCGGATTCATCTTTGCTTGAGGAATCGTCCATCGCAAACTTGGCATCATCTTCGGTTTCATGAAGAGATTGCCGTTGTTTAGAGGCTGAATCACAGGCTCTGGCATTTCGGTGACCATAAAACCCTCGAGTCGGCCGCCCTCAACTCGCCTGGGCAAGGCCAGCGAGGGCCACCCTCAGCTCATCCGAGCGAGGCCGCCGCCATCGCCGGAGTCCTCTCTCAGCCCTCACCGGTACTCGGTGGCCACCGGTGAGGAACTAAGGCAAAAATAAAGATGAAATGACAAAAAAAATCATTGGTCAGGTCCTCTTTTGAAATAAAAAAGGCATTTGAGGCCCTTATTTGAAATGCTGTTCACTTCGGGCCCTTATTTTGAAGAAACAAGAGCACTTCAGGCCCTTGAACGAAATTTTCCCAAAAAATTGACACAATCTACATGAATTTGTGAGGTTCGTATCTCTCGTCGAACGGGGTGTCATGTAATCAACCCAACCTCCCCTGCACCTGCCTCAGACACGCATCCGTGCTCTGGCCTGTTGTTTCTTCTCTCACCCTCCAAGCAAACACGAGCTCGCACAGAACAAAGCAAGATGGACCTGTTATAACTAGAGGAACGGAGATTAGTTTTCCAGAACATATGGAGGAACAGCTCAAGTGGAGGCTATATATGCTAAAGAAACCCTCCAATTTAGTTTGCATTGTATCTTTCGAAATATTTTGTGGCATCGTTGCAACCGTTTTAAAATATTAACCATTTGTAAATCCTAATACTCCTCTTCACGCGTAGACTGAATCTTGGCCTAATACTAAATGTGAATGAGTTCAAAATTTAAATTTTGAAATACAGACACAAACACACAGATAATACACACTCGCTTGACCTAAAAATGACAAAAACACAAGAAAAACCTTAAAATAACATCAGAGCATATATACTGTTGTATATATGTTATATGTCCGAAAGAAAGTTTACAAATTCCGTACAATGATATGGATATTGGGACAAACTCATTGTATAGAAAAGTATACTGATTATTTTGCTTACTGTGTGAAGAAAATTCATGCCATGAAATCACGAAATCTTCAAGAATTAGAAAATTCCCATAAAGGAGGACTCCAAAAATTGCAAAGCTAGGGACTTACAGAAAATGGAGACGTACTGGTAGAGGGAACAGATTTTAGAGGGAGAAGGGTGGACTTGTTCGTGGGGTTCAAAAAGGGAGATAGTCGAGATAGCGGAAAAAAGTATAAATTACAGTAAAACTTTTAATTAAGCAGATGATACATTTTTTTTCTGAGAGGGTCGAATGGAATTTCTTTCATTGACGAAAAGAAGAATGCTTACTTGTGTTACATAAGGGGAAAGAAAGTAGCTGAGTGTTTGTTGAGAAAAAATGGGCACAGAAAAGCGAGTGATGTCCAAATTATCATAATGACCAACCCAAAAAACAAAATGAACCATTCTACTCGAAAAAAGGCAATTAATAGAAAATGGTCGAAAATCACGAGTCATAAAGCGTCTCAAATTACATTTCTAGTTTTGTTTTGTTTGTCTTTTTTTTTTTTTTTTGAATTCTAATGTATAGCCGTGGGTTTTGAGTACTAACTAGCACTTTGTGTGATATCGTGCGTCTCAAATTACATGTCTAGTCAAACAGTGCTTGTGAAGTGATACTCGATTGCGTCGACTCAGATGGACAGGTTGCAGGGATAAACAAAATCGCATATCGAATAGGCAAGAAGTCTTGCGTAAGATGTCATCTAATCTACAAAAGGATAGAAAGAAAGGCTTTTACAACTATGCAATCCTACTTGTTTCATTAACAAACTATAGCTAAAAATAGTTATAGGCTACGTGATCATTTCTTTGTAGGAAAGAGGACGCTTGAGGTGGTAATATTTGTGTATGGTACTGACTTTAGTATCAATATTTTTTTGAATACTTAAATGTCAATTTTTTGAAAAATGACTATTTCAATGTCAACTCCGCTGAACTTTGCCAAAAAGCATCTTCGTGGGAAGTCAGCAAACAAAAAATGGGAGTCGGTATGACTTTATGTATTATATCTTGATCATTTCTTGTTCGTTCTAGGCAGTGATAAATTATATCAAGAAACCATGGGGTGGCTGCTTTTATGACCTGAAATAATTAGACAAGACAAAAATGCATAAAATCCAAGTTTGTGAAGAAATGTAGCCGTTGTGGCTGAAAAGTACAAATGGGAGTCGGTATGACTTTAGTGAATTCAAGAGGTTTGTGAATGCCAAAGTCATGTCATATAATGTGGGATTCATATGATCTATACAGTTCAATGATGCTGAAAATTTTCACCCAAGTTTTATTAAATACGATTTCCACAGTGACATAATTTCATAGTTGCTAATATTGCACCCTGGGGATCGACCCACCAGCAGCCACAATTTGATTCTCCAGCTGCAATTCAAGTTCGAAACAAGCCGACAAACATCAGAACGACTCGTAGAAGTAGATTGAAAAATCACCAGTCTGCGAAGTAGTTGAAAGAAATCATTCAAAAGAATTTATCTATACCCACCTCGAAAAGAGTTTCGAGCTTGTTCTTCATAAGGAGAAATTCTTCTTTCAGTTGATGCAGGCGTCTCAGGCACCTGCAACAAAAATTTCATCTCTTTCTCATGATCTTGGGGTAATATCTATGGCTAAACAAGTTCCTGTATTATGAAACCCCCCCCCCCCCCCCCCCAAAAAAAAAAAAAAAACAAAACAAAAAACCCCCTCAAAAAAAAAAAAAACAAGTTGATATTCTTTATCGCGAAAAGTAAAGGCGGAATACTTCACATTCGTGAATAAGAGATTTCAGCCAAAGCTCACTCAATGTGGTTTCTCGCCCGACAGAAGTCTCGGCTGGCTATGGAGGCATTCTTGACTCTCTTTACTCCTATGCTGTCAACCAAAGTCATGAACTGTCTCATCAACCATTGCACATGCCTCTATGCTCTGCAATCCAAAGCTTAAAAGTTTCACCTTTTCAAATGGAATGCCAATCTTAGGAAAAGCAATTGGCGAAAGCGACATTCTTCATGGAAATGCTTTGTTTGGAAAGAAAATTAATGAACAAAAGTTGACTCGTGCATTTGAAGTAAGGAGGAAACTAATCAGTCCCTGGAACTGCTTCCCTTCAATTGGTGAGCATGAGCATCCACCCTTATGAAATCCACATTTTGCTGAGCTCTACATTAGAGAGAGAGAGTTCAATGAACTTTTCACAGGATGAAGCAAACTAAAAAAACCCAGGAGTGCTGAAGAGAGATTGAAGAGAGCATCAAGAAACAGAAGAAAAAAGCAGAAGAAAAAACGAATTGACGGTTGGTGTGTTCACAGATCGCTGAAGAGATCACGGAGCAGCTTCTCAGAATTAGTGAAGAAAAGAGCCACAGTCTCCAGTAGAAAATCTGGGTTGCTCTCGTCTTGCAGTTGCTGAAGCTCCGAGAACAAAGAATCCAGAATCCCCTGCTCTCATCCAAATGGCCAAAAAAAGGGGGAAAAAATGCACATTGAGAAGCCGAAAACGGAACATCAACTGGTCAACCTAAGGCAAGAGCAGAGAGAAAGAGACAGAACCCCTTATGACTTCGTATGAATTTTGTGTGATTCTTACCTCTCTCCACAGGGCATCCCTGCAATCAACCCACCTCCTCTGCATTTGCTTCAGACGCGAATCCATGCTCTGCTCTGTTGTTTCTCACCCTCCAAACAGGGACGAGCTCAAACGGAACAAAAACAAGACAGGCCACTTTTTCTTCAGCCAATACGTTGGTGGCCTTAAATAGGGGAGAATCATGCTAATACGGCAAAAAAGGGGAAAGAGGGGGATAGGATTTCTCTTGCTTTTGACATAGCGGGCCCAGCGGGAGGCTGGAAAGCCACGAAGCCTGTCTTGTGATACCTGGAATTAGGTTGTAGCTAGCCCCGTAATTTTGAGAGAAGAGGTGCCTCCTCGCAATGATCAAGCATAGTAAACCCACTATGTAACACACCACCGGGTAGCTCGTCGGAATGCCGAGTCTTTCTCCGTCCCGCCCCACCCCCCCCCCCCCCCAAAAAACCTTCTTCTTCTTTTTTTTTTTTGCAAGGAATAAGCTGTTACTTGAAAAAGAAAATTTCAATTATTGGATTTTTAATTTGTCCAACGTAATCTTTTTACTATTCCTACATGTTCAATGGAGTCGTTGAAATTTTCAATTTATTTAATGCAATCTCTCAACTTTCCATAACAAAGTTTAGTAAATCCTTGGTGCCATTCTCCAGTCTTCATTATTACACTATTGCCTAGATTTGAAATAGTCTTCTCATTTCGATCTATTTCATAGATAAAAAAGCAATGTCATATCTTTTTAACTACCATTTTATTTTTCTAGTCCAATAATTCCATTTAAGGACATCTTAATTTATAATATCTATAATAGTGAAATTGGCCTCATTTAGAATTGCGCTGAGTTGATAATACTACTATTTATCTTCCTAATTTACAGATCTAGTTTAATTTAATTAAGAAAGCCCAAAGCACCAAAGATGGAAAATTCTATATATCAAAAAAATTAGGCACAGGATTATTTTCATAGATGTGATTTTGAGCATATAAATTGATATCCTTTTAATGGAAGCACTTAATCTTACGATAACAAAAATATGAACCCGATATAGCTCAAAATAAGGTTCTACTTAACTCGTATAGAGATGATAAGGTTAAATAAACTAATATGTAACCATCATAATATTTTTAAAGATCAAAAAGGTAAAGAGGTAATAAAAAGGATAAGTACGTTTTTTGTTGATTTACAAAATGAATTGAAATGAAAAGAATTTTAAAATCTTGACAAGAGTATAATTATGAAAATTTTCCAACAAAATCTAATTAACTGATTTGACTTTGTTATGCTAAAGAAACCTTGAAAGCGTTTGATGAATTTAAATTGCATGGGCCAAAGGTGCAAACTTCACTTGGATTTCTGCCTGTCTCCTCTCTTTTTGTCTGTTGTCTTTAAATCAAGAAAAAAAAAACATAAGCAGAAAACCTCAAAATAACACCAAAACATACACACGCAATATATATGTATGTATTTATGTAATTTCTAAAAGAAAGTTTACAACTTCCCCAAAGGAGAATATAATTTTTCAGTCCATTATGTATGAACATGATTCATGTCTTCTGAAATGACTAAATCTTCAAGGAATAGGGCAGTCCTTTAAAGGACAATAAAAGAGATTGTAATTTAGGTACTGATAGATAATATAATTTTTTTTTTTGTCTGGTATAGAAAATAGAAGTTAGAGGGAGAAGGGAGGGCTTTGTCGGGAGGGTCCTAAAGGGAGATAGTTGGTATCACGGGAAAAATTCATTTATGACAATATTTTTTAAGTAGAGAAGAACTTTTTTTTTAGAAGGCGTTGAATAGAATTTCTTGAGAGAAAATCATTGATCAAAATTGCATTCTAATTCTACTAAGCTCAAGTAGATTTAGATAAACAAGAGCGTGTACTTGTGTTAAAAAAAGCAGAAAGAAAGTAGCTTGATGTTTGTTGACGATGAAAGGAACGCAAAAAAGGGAGTGAAGCTCAATTACGAAAAGAACCGTTAAAAAATTTGAATTACTCTACTCAAAAGAGGAAATAAAATGTAATATTACAGTTGAAATTGACAAGCTATAATGCCAGCATATATATATATATTTTAATGAAGAGTGGAGATGTGCATAATTACTGTGTACGACCCATTTTATTTTTTCTGTAAAAATTGCGATGTATACTTTGAGTGACACAAATTTGCTCTTGAATCCGATATATGCTTAGTTTTTTAATGTGAACTTAATTAAATATCCACTCTAAAATAGTCATTGCCCGAACACTCGTTTTTGGAATTGGGTGCGTCGCTCGAAATGGATGTGGAGTAAGAATAAATAGAATCACATATTGGACGGGCGGCAAGTCCTTGTATGACACGAGTTTGACATTGGCGAGTCAAGTTAATTGAGCCACTAAACTCGCAACTACAAGTCTAATATCTTTATGGAATCCTCGGGAAAATGTCATAATTTTTCCATGAGATATCATCTATAATGCAATAGGATTAACATATATATCATGCAACCCAACTTTTTTTTATTGATTATATAGCTAAGAAAAAATTTATGTAGTTATAGGTTACTTAACTTTTTGATTACACAAGCCACCTTTCTAATCATCGATTAGCATAGTCAGTCGTCACTTGCTAGCAAAGTCTATTTTTAGCTGCATTAAATAACCAAGTTGTCAAGGAACGCATTTATTGTGGGCGAGGAGAAGCACGAATGAGGCTCGACGCTGCTTCAATGAATTTGAATAGTTTATGAATGCCAAAGCCATGTTATCTATCATGGTACTCATATGATTTACCAATTTTAGGCTGTTTGGCCCCCTTTTTAAACTGAAGAAAGAAAAGAAAAAGCTATTTTCACACATATCTGAAGATTGACAATAGAGTGAGGCTATTTTTTAAAATTCCTTTTTGAGTTGCTATTAGTTTTAATCGAAAGAATATTCTAAAAGTGAGTTCCCGATTCAAACTCGAATGAGATTTAAAATCTTAATATTCAAGAAATTACGTTAATCGTCACTTGTTAACAAAGTTTACTTGTAGCTATATTAAAATATACTGTGAAATCACATGAGTCAATCCCTTTATTACTTTGACGTAGTGAATGTGTCACTTTACATATATTAATGGAGATTAGTCATGCTGAAAATGCAAACGCTCAAGTGGGGATTGTCACGACTTCAATGAATTTGAGAGGCTTCCGAATGCCAGAGTAATGTTGTCTATCATGGGATTCATCGGATTTACAGACATCGGCGATGCTGAAAACTTCATTCGAGCTTTATTAAATACCGTTTCCAAAGTGAAATAAGGCTGAGGCCATTTTAAACCGAAAAAATGTCAATTCATATGGGGAAAAATTAAGTACCTTGGAAGCTCGTTTATTAGCATTCAAGCTTAGTAGTTGCTAACACTACATATGCTGAGCCTAAGAAGTATCATAGTAGCTTCTAAATGCTTCTTCTTTTTCCTCTTCTTCTTCAAAACATGCCCACAATTGTCATCAATCGCTTGGATTGATTGGTAGCATCTTGCGGATCGACCCACCAGCAGCCACAACTTGTCGTTCCAGCTGCAATTTCAAGTTCGAAACAGGGTTAACGACTTTAAGAAAGATTCAAAAAGGTAGATCGAAAAATCATCGTCTTTGAAGTGGATCGGTTGAAAGAGATCACTAAAAGAAAATTTGTCTATACTGACCTCGAAAAGTGCTTCGAGCTTGCTTTGCAGAAGGACGAATTCTTGCTTCATCTGTTGCAGAGCTCTCCGGCACCTGTAAAAGAAGTGATCTCTTTCCTCATGATCGTAAGGTTTCACAAGACCATTCTGTTCCTATGTTCCTCACAATTTCCATAGCTAAACAGTTCGATGGGTTTTATCTGAAAAACAAGGCGGATAACTTCACATTCGCGAACAAAAGATGTTGGCGAAAACTCACCCGCGAATGTTTTTCTCTTGACAGAAGTTCTGGAAAGCTATGCAGGCATTCTTAACTCGCGGTGCTCCTATGCTGTCAACCAAAGTCATCCATTTTTCAAATGAAATGCCACTCTTAGGAAAAACAATTAAGTGACCTTATTCCAGAGAAGCTCTTTAAAGAAACCAAATGAATGAAAGTGGACTCATTCATTTAAAGAATTGGGGAACTTCATCTGTACCTGCAACTGCTGCCCATCAACTTGTGTGCTTGATCATATGCCCTTTTGAAGTCCACATTTTGTTCAGTTCTATATTTTGGAGAGAGAGAGAGAGAGAGAGAGAGAGAGAGAGAGAGAGATTAATGAGCTTTTCACAGGATAAGCAAGCAAAAACATCCCAGGAATGCTGAAGAGGCAATAAAGAGAAGATCAAGAGACAGAGCAAATGGGTGGTTGCGCGCGGGGGTGGGGGAGAAGATAAAAATAAGATGGTTGGTGTGTTTACAGATCAATGGAGAGATCATCGAGCAGCTTCTCAGAATCGGCGAGGAAAAGAGACACCACTTCCACTACAAAACCTGGGTTGCTCTCGTCTTGCAGTTCATGAAGCTCCAAGTACTGAGCATCCAGAACCTCCTGCTCTCACCCAAAAGGCCAAGTAGAAGCACGTCACAAAGCAAAAAAATTGACAGAATCTACATGAATTTGTGAGGTCCGTACCTCGTTGAACAGGGTGTCCATGTAATCAGCCAGCCTCCCCTGCATTTGCATCAGACCCACGTCCATGCTCTGATCGATTGCTTCTCTCACCCTCCAAACAAGCAAGACAGACCTAAATATGACAAAAACACAAGCAAAACCTGTGGAGGAACAAGTTCAATTGGAGGCTATAAATGCTAGAGAAGCCCCCCCGAAGTTCGTTCACGTGGCATCTTTCGAAAATTTTGTGGGATGGTCGCAACCGATTTAAAAGATTAGCTTGTTACGTAAATCCTAATACTCCTCTAGATCGAATTTTGACTTAGTACCAAACGTGGATAAATTTGTGATTTAATATTCAAATATTAAAACAGTTTTGATTCGTGCTTTTATCGCTGTTTTTCCTCTCCTTTTTGTCTGCAGGCCACACAATCGCTTGACCTAAAAATGACAAAAACACAAGAGAAACCTTAAAATAACATCAGAGCATCTAAACATTTGTGCATATATTATCTGTCCCAAAGAAAGTTTACAACTTCCGTACAATGATATGGATATTGATAGAAACGCAATGTATAGAAGAGTATCATGATTATTTACCATATTATGTATGAAGAAACTTTGTGCCTTATGAAATCACGATATCTTCGAGAATGAAAAAATTCCTCTGAAGGAGGCCTCCAAAAATTGGAAAACGAGGGACTTGTAGAAAATGAAAATGCGGTGGTACTCATTGGTGTGGTTCAGAAAGGGAAATAATCGAGATCATGAAAAAAGTTTAAATTACGACAAGACTTTTAGTTAAGTAGAATAGAACTTTTTCCGATGGGATCGAGTGGATTTCTTTCATTGACAAAACAATATACTAATTCTTTTGATTTCTCGTAGATCAAACAAAACGAGAGCGCTTGCTTGTGTAAAAAACGGGAAAAGAAAATAGCTGAGTGTTCGTGGAGGAAGAAAGGGGCACAGAAAAGTGAGTGATGTCCAATTATGATAGTGACTGACAAAAAAGAAGCATGAATGTTTCTACTCGAAAATGGCAATAAAGAGAAAATAGTAGAGATTGATGAGTGGTAATGCCATCAAGTTTTTTCACTAAGAAGCAGAGATGTACATAAAATTCATCGTACAACCCCTTTTTTTCTTGGAAAACTCGATGCATATTGTGCGGTTCGAGTACCAATTAGCACTTTGTGTAGTACCAGTTAGACATTGCGTATGAAGTTATACTCAAGTAGAAACCTACTCTGAAATAGTCATCATCCAAATACTTATTCTGGGGTTGGCTGCCATGTTTAAATGGAGAAAAAAGTCACATATCGAATAGGCAAAAAGTCCTTGAATGACATGAGTGACGAGTCCACATTGATGATTGAGCCATTTAACTTCGAACAACACAACCCGATATCTTTATGCAATCCTTCGGCCTCATAATTTTTCCATAAGATGTCATCTAGTCTGCAAAATGATCATAAGAAATTCTTATATAACTTGCAACCTAACTTGTTCCATAAGGCTACAGCTAAGAAAGTTATGCAAGCAACCTTTACAATAAGTTAGTAGCATAGTCAATTGTCACTTGTTAGCAAAGTTTACATCTAGCCCTGATAAATTATATCACGAAACCTCTAGGGTTGCTCTATTAATCACTCTAAATAAGTGAACGTGGCAGTTTTCATGCATTCAAGTGGATTGGTCATGCCGAAAATGCAAAGCCCAAGCTGTCAAGAAATGTACTTATTGCCGCCATGAAGTAAAAATGGGGTGTGCATGGCTTGAATGAGTTTGGGAGGTTTACAAATGCCAAAGTCATGTTATCTTACATAGGATTCACGTGATCTGCAAACTTGGGCGATGCTGAAATTTTCATTCGAGCTTTATTAAATACCATTTCTAAAGAGAAGTAATTTCTTCATCATACTGTTTGGATCATATGGAAAAACTAAAAACCTTTCGAGCTTGGTTACTAGCATTCAAGCTTAGTAGTTACTAACGACACACGTTCTACCAAAATGAAACCATTCCCCATTCTGAGCCAAAAGTACGTATCACCGCCCTCAAAGGCGCGATCGCGGTGTTGGGATCATCCCATGAGCAGCCGCAATCTGTTGCTCCAGCAGCAATTCAAGTTCAAAACGAGCCAACGAATATCAGAATGAAGAATTGCACTCATTATGGGTGGGAAGCACGAAGGGCGATTGGCATGGCTTCAATGAATTTGAGCAGTTTATAAATGCCAACGTGATGTTATCTTTCGCAGAACTCATGATTACTGACTTTCAAGCATACCTACTTATTTCATTAATAAATTATACCTAAAAAGACTCCATGTAGTTATAGCCTACATAATTCTTTGTGAAAAATTGTCTAAAAAGTCCTAAATCTTTTGCACTTTTACCAATTCAGTCCTAGCCCTTTTGGATTTATCAATTTAGTCATGAACATTTTGTATTTGTACCAATTCAATTCTTCCGACCAAAATCGACTAAAAATCACTAACATGGTGCGGGCAATATGAACATGACAATTTTTAATAATCATTTAATATTGTCCATTTATGTAATTTTTTTATCTGTTTTTAATTTCCTTTCTTTCTTCCTCCTGTGGTCTGTCATCGAACTAGCTAGAGGGGAGGGCTGGTGAGGCCCTTTCGCCTTGGTGACCTCGCCAAATCTAGCAACGGAAATTCTCCTTGCCCATGGCGAGGTCAGCCTCGCCAAATCCACCGAGGGAAAGCGTTGCCTAAAAGGCAGCAAGGCCCAACTTGCCTCTCCTGGTGAGGCCAACCTCGCCCTAGCTATCCCTCCCCAATTGCCGATCTGACAACCGGCTAGAGGAAGGAGAAAAGAAGAAGAAAAAATAGATAAAGAGAAAATTATTATATTATCATTAAAAATTACCACGTCAACGCTGGTCATGCCACTTCATCGACTTCCAATCAAAAGGACTAAATTAGAACAAACACAAAAGATTTAAGACTGAATTGACAAACTTAAAAGACATTGGCCTAAATTGGGAAAAGTGTAAAAGATTTAGGATTTTTTTTACACATATTCTCTTCTCTTTTTTTTGGTGAAAATTATCCTTTTTTTTTTACAAGCCACCTCTTCAACCATTGATTAGCATAGTTAGTTTTTACATTTTAACAATGTTTCACTTCGAGTTGCATTAAATTATGTCGTGAAACATGGAGGGTCACTCCCTTTACTATTCGAAACCGATGGACGTGACAGTTTACATCCATTGAGAGGGATTAGTCGTCATGCAGAAAATACAAACACCCAAGTTGTCAAGAAATGCACTTATTGTGGCTGAGAAGTACGAATGGGGATTGGCATGGCTGCAATGAATTTGAGTAGTTTATGAATGCCAAAGCCATGTTATCTATCATAGGACTCATATGATTCATCGACTTTAGGCTGTTTGGGCCCTTTTTAAACTGAAGAAAGAAAAGAAAGAGCTATTTTCACACATATCTGGTCATTGACAATATGTAATGAGGCTATTTTTTTAAAAATTTCTATTTGAGTTACTATTAGTTTTAACTGAAAGAATATCCTAAAGTTGAGTTCCAAATTCAAACTCGAAATGGGATTTAAAATCTTGGTAGGAGGGTATCGAAGACAAAGACCTGCAGCTTCTTACAAGTAGAAAGCAATGAATTAGATCTGAAGCGTGGTCATCAACTTTGAAGCTTTATCCATTCACTTTTTAAACCTGTTGACTTCCTATCATGCAACTGGTGCATTGAAGGAGGGGCAAAATACATCATGCAATTGGTTTGTCCTAAAAATTACCAAAAGTACTCTCTTTCAGAATCAGATTAGTCAAAGGTCAGGTGCTTGATCAAAATAAGCTACACTTGCCTCTCTTAAATTTTTTTTTTTCCTACTTTCCTCTGTCCTACTGCATCCCCCAGCATAGAAGTTCAGCTTATCTTCCCGGGAAAGAGAAAACGTTGCTTCCCGGGAAAAGGTCGCAGGCACTAGGCGAGGGCAACAATGCCCTCGCCCTGCCACACCCCCAGCCCCCCACCCCAAAAAATGAATAAATAGAAGGGAAAGAAAATAGAGAAAAAAAATCACAAACAAAAAATTTGTAAATTAAAAATATTCAAAAATTATTTAAATGTTATTAAAAAAAAAGTCTACATCAGCACTGATTGATGTCCATATCAGCAATTCTAGGCCAAAATTAGCCTGACGGACTGAAATTGCATAGATGCAAAAGATTTAGGACTAAATTGACAAAAATAAAAAGTTTAGGATTGAATTGGCATAATTGCAATAAGTTTAGGATTTTGCTCAAGTAATTCTCCCCCACTCTCCCCCCCACCCTCCATTTTTCAATCGAAATAATTGGTCATGCCGAAAATGCAATCACTCAAATTATCAAGAAATGTACTTATTGTGGTGAGAAGTACAAATGGGGGTCCTTATGTCTTCAATAAAATTTGAGAGGCTTACTAATGTCGAACTATATGATCTACATACTTTGATGATGCTTTTCACTCTCCTTTTATTAACTACCATTTCCAAAATGACGTACGACGTAATTGCTAAAATTACACATGCAGAGCCTGAGAACTATCACAGTAGCTTCTAAACAACTTGATTTATTTTTTTGGCAAATCAAATTCTTGCAGACATCTCAGGCACCTGCCACAGAATTAATCTCTTTGTTTCATAAGATCATTCTGTTCCTACGTTCCTAACAATATTTATGGCTAAACTATTTGATTTTTGCTTATCTGAAAAAGAGAAGGCAGATAACTTCACATTCACAAACAAAAGATAAAATAGGAACAGATTAATTTTGCTTACGCAGGCTCTTTTGAAATATCTTGTGGCATCATTGTAATTATTTTAAAAATACTAATTTGCTACGTAAATCTTAATATTCATCTTCATGTGTAAACCAAATTTTGGCCTAGTAATAAACATGGATATATGTAATAAAAAAAAATTGGATGATGACATTATTTAAATGTATAGATATTATAAGAGTTTCAATTTGTGCTTTATTGTTTTTTGGATCACTGCGGGTCTCCCTCTCTTTTTGTCTGCAGGGCCGCACACTCGCTTGACCTAAAAAATGACGAAAACACGAAGAAGTAAAACCTTAACATAACCTCAAAGTATCTATACATATTTAAACATATTAAGCGTTCCAAAGAAAGTTTACAACCTCCCTACAATGACATGGATATTGATATAAACGCAATGTACATAAAAGTATAATAATTACTTAGCATATTATGTATTGAAGAAAATTCATGTCTTATGAAATCACTAAATCTTCGAGAATTTAGGAGGATATAAATTATTTTAAATTGAGGGACTTACAGAAAATGAAATTGTTTCTTTTTTTTTTTTTGACCGGTTTAGAGATTAGAATTTAGAGTGAGAAGGATGGGGGAGATAGTTGAGATCTAGGAAAAGGTTTAAATTAGGATAAGACTGTTAACTTAGTTAGCGTAGAACTTCATGGACCTCCCCAGAAGGTAATCTAAAAGTTGCTGATTTCTCCTCTTTTGCAATTAGTTTACTATGGCGATAGTGAATCAAATTATCTCTACATTTGGCCCTTTTTCAACTTTAGGGGCCCGCATACTAATTCTTTTGGTTTCTACTAGACTAGATAAGGAAGAAGCAGCGAAGAAAAGTGAGTGATGTCCAATTACGTCAATGACCGACAAAAGAAAATAAATTGTACAATCTGTTTTTTCTTTGAAAATTTGAATGCATATCATATACTAACACACACTTTGTTTGATTCTATAGCTTTCAAATTGCATATCTGGTAATACATTGCTTGTGAAGTGATACTCAAGTAAAAACCTTCTTTGAAATAGTCATCATGCGAATATTCATTTTGGGTTGACTGTGCTCGTCGAATGGATATGGAATAGGAATCACATATCGAATAGGCAAGGAGTCGAGGGATGACATGAGTCCATATTGGCAAGTCGGATCCATTTCAATTGAGCCATTAAACTTGAAACATTCGAATGCAATATCTTTATGCAATCCTTCGGAAAATGTCATAATTTTCCATAAGATGTAATCTAATCTGCAAAATGATTAAAATAAGTGCTTTTATAACAATGCAACCCAATTTGTTTCATTAAGAGAGTATAGCTAAAAATATTTATAGATACTCATGGGCTGCGTGATTTTTTTTTCTCTTTATACAAGCCACCTTTTCGATCGACGATTAGCATAGTTAATTGTCACTTGTTAGCAAAATTTACATGTACCGTAATAAATTATAGCATGAAACCACGGGGGTCACTCCCTTTATCACTCCAAACAAGTGGATGTGATTGTTTACATGCATTTAGGGGATTGGTCATGCCGAAAACGCAAACGTATTACTTATTGTGGCCGAGAAGAACAAATGGGGTCGGCATAACTTTAATAAATTCGAGAGATTTTGCAAATGCCAAAGCCGTGTCATCTGACATAGGATTTATACGATCTGCAAACTTCGCTGAAAATTTTCGCTTAAGCTTTATTAGAGGTCATTTCGAAAGTGACCTAATTCCTTCAAATTGCTTCTTTTTTTTTTTGGGGGGGGGGGGGTAAGGAAATTCCTTCAAATTGTTTGGATCATCTGAAAAACTAAAAACCTTCTAAGCTTGATCACAAGCATTCAAGCTCAGTAATTACACATGCTGAGCCTAAGTATAGTAGCTTATATACGCTTCTTCCTCTTTATCTTCTTCAAAGCATTGCCCATCATTGCCATCAAAAGCAAGATTGCAGTTTCGGGACCGTCCCGCCGGCAGCCACAATTTGTCGCTCCAGCTGCAGTTCACGCTCGAAAAAGACCGACGAATTTCAGAATGATTCACAGGAAATACATGGAAAATTTACCAGTCGTCGAAGTATATCAGCAGAAAGAGGTCATTAAAACGAATTTTGCTGTACCCACGTCGAGAAGAGTTTCGAGCTTGCTTTTCACAAGGAAGAATTCTTGTCTCATTTGTTCCAGACATCTCAAGTACCTGCAAATCTCTTTCCTCGTGATCTTGAGGTTTCATAAGTCTATGGCTAAGCAATTTGATCTGTATTTTCTTCAGTTTAAAAGAAAAGGCAGATAACATCACATGCAGAAACAAAACATTTGGGGAAAAACTCACTCGGGAATGTTTTTCTCCTGACAGGAGCTGCGGAGGTTGCGGAAGGCTATGCAGGTATTCTTAAGTTTCGGTAACCCTATGCTGTCAACCAAAAAGTCAACGCTTTCTCATCAACCATTGCACAAACCCTTTTGTCTCTATAATCCAAAGCTTAAAAATTTCACCTTGTCAACTGAAATGCCACCCTTAGGGAAAGCAATTAAAGAAAGTGACATTCTTCCAGAAAAATGCTTTCTTTAGAAAAAAACAAATGGATCGAATTCGACACATTCATTCGAAGAAAGAAGGAAAACTTTATCTGTACCTACGGCTACCGCCCTCTAGCCGGTCAACATGAACGTCTACCCTTTTGAAGTCCACATTTTGCTGACCTCTATATTGGGGGGAGAGAGAGGGGAGAGAGAGAGAGAGGGAGGGAGGGAGAGAGGTTAATGAACTTTTCACAGAGTGAAGCTAACTGGAACAACCCAGTAATGCTGAAGAGATGATGAAGAGCATCAAGGAACGGAGCGAAAAAGGAAAGAAAAAGAAAAAATAAGTAAAATGGTTGGTGTGTTTTTACAAATCATTGGAGAGATCATGGAGCAGCTTCTCAGAATCAGTCAAGAAAAGAGTCACCACTTCCACAACAAAACCTGGGTTGCGCTCATCTTCAAGTTCTTGAAGCTGTAAGTACTGAGAATCCAGAATTCCCTACTCTCTCACCCAGAAGGCCAAAAAAAAAAAAAAAGGCACGTTACAAACAAGAAAAAAATATTGACGGGCCCAGACTTCACATGAATTGTGTGTGATTGTTACCTCTCTGAACAGGGAAATCCTGTAATCAGCCAACCTCGTCTGCATTTGCGGCAGACCGGCATCCATGCTCAGACCTCTCTGTTTCTCACCCTCCAAAACAACATGGCAATCCCACAGAGCAACACAAAGCAGACCCACTTTGTCTTTAAGCCAATTGGCTGGGGCTTTAAATGATGAAACAGAGAAAACTTTGCAGATCCTGTTCAAACTGAGGCCATAAAATCTAAAGATACCTTGAAAGCGATTTGACGAATCTAATTGCACGGGCAAAGATGCGAACTTTACTCGGTTTTGCGGATGAGGTTGGTTTATACAGCTCTTAATGATGCTTTGGATTCGTGCTTTTACAGAAGGGAGATATTCAGGATCGCAAAAAAAGTTTTAAATTACCATAAGACTTTAAATTAAGCAGATACGAGCTTTTTTTAAAAGGGATCAAATGGAATTTTTCTTGAATTCGTCCACGATAACCGCTTACTAATTCTTTTAAATTTCTAGTAGATTAGATGAAACAAGAGCGCTTACTTGTTTTGAAAAATGCTGAGTCCAATATCTTCATGCAACCCTTGGGAAAAATGCCATAATTTTTCCATAAGAAGTCATCTAATTTTGCAAAGGGGTACAAAGAAATGCTTTTATAACTATGCAACCCAACATGTTTCATAAGAGGGAGTATAGCTCTCTCTCTCTCTCTCTCTCTCTCTCTCTCTCTCTCTCTCTCTCTCTCTCTCTCTCTCTCTCTCTCTCTCTCAACTTCCTTGACAATTGACTGAGCTAAAGATTGATTGAAAAAGTGACTTTAATAAATTTGAGTGGTTTACGAAATGCCAAAGTCATGTTATATGATATGGGATTCATATGATCTATAAAGTTCAATGAACGCCGGAAAATTTTCATCCAAGCTTTATTAAATAGTAAGTACCATTTCCATGGTGACGTAATTTTATAGTTAGTTACTCGGCCTATGAACTATTATAGTAGCTTCTGTATGCTTCTTCTCCTTCTGCTTCAAAACATGCCCACTATTACCATCAAAAGCTTCGTTGCACCCTGGGGATCGACCCACCAGCAGCCACAAGTTGATTCTCCAGCTGCAATTCAGGTTCGAAACAAGCCGAACGATTACCAGAATGATTGGTAGAAGTAGATTGAAAACTCACCAGTCTGCGAAGTAGTTGAGAGAAATCATTCAAAAGAATTCATCTACGCCCACCTCGAAGAGAGTTTCGAGCTTGCTCTTCAAACGGTGGAGTTCTTCATTCAGTTGTTGCAGACATCGCACGCACCTGCGACAAAAATTTCATCTCTTTCCTCACGCTCTTGGCTAAACAATCCGATGTTCTTTATAGGAAAAACGAAAGGCGGAGTACTTCACATTCGCAAATGAGAGATTCCGGTGAAAACTCACTCGGTAAGGTTTCTTGCCCGAAGAAAGTCTCGGAAGGCTATGCAGGCATTCGCAACTCTCTTTGCTCCTATGCTGTCAACAAAAGTCATGTCATGAACTTTCTCATCAATCATTGCACATACCTTTATGTCTCTGCAATACAAAGCTTAGAATTTCACGTCTTCAACAGGAATGCCACTCTTAGGAAAAGCAATCAAAGAAAGCGACATTCTTCATGAAAAGCTTTTTTGGGAAAAGAAATAAATGAACAAAAGTTGACTCATGCTTTGAAGAAAGGAGGAAATTTATCAACACCTCGAACTGCTGCCCTTCAATTGGTGAATACGAGCATCCACCCTTTTGACGTCCACATTTTGCTGAGCTCTACATTATAGAGAGAGAGAGAGATCAATGAGCTTCTTACAGGATGAAGCAACCTAAAAAAAAAAAAAAAACAGGAGTGCTGAAGAGATGTTGAAGAGAGCATCAAGAAATAGAACGAAAAAAAAGGAGAAAAAACAAATTCACGGTCGGTGTGTTCACAGATCGCTGCAGAGATCACGGAGCAGCTTCTCAGAATTAGTGAAGAAAAGAGCCACCGTCTCCAGTATAAAATCTGGGTTGCGCTCATCTTGCAGTTCCTGAAGCTCCATGAACATAGCATCCAGTATCCCCTGCTCTCATCCAAGCGCCCAAAAAAGGAGAAAAAAATGCACATTACGAAACCGAAAAAAGAACATCGACGGGTCAACCTAATGCAAGAGCAGAGAGAAAGAGACACAATCACTTAAGACTTTGCATGAACTTTGTGTGGTTCTTACCTCTCTAAACAGGGAGTTCCGGCAATCAGTCCACCTCCTCTGCATTTGCCTCAGACGCGGATCCATGCTCTGCTCTGCCCTGTTGTTTCTCACGCTCCAAACAAACACGAACTCAAACAGAACGAAATCAAACAGACCCTTTTTCTGCAGTCAAGAAGTTGGTGGCTTTAAATAGGGGAGGATCATTCTGATAGTCTCTGAGTACAACATTAGCGTTGGATTTTTAATTTGCTTAATATAATCTTCGTATAATTTTTATATGATCAATGATGTCCTTGAACCTTCTTGGATTTATTCAATGTTAGTGTCTCAACTTTCCATAACAAAGTCAAATAAGTCCTCCATACCATCCGCCAGCATTTATAATAACAATATTGTCCAAATTTTAAATTATCTTTTCATTTCAATCTATTTCATAAATAAAAACCATTATAATATCTTTAAAATTACCATTTTGCTTTTGGGCCTGATCGTTTCATTCAAGAATATCTTAATTTGCCGTCTCTATAATAGTAAAGTTAGCCTCATCCAGAATTGCATTGAGTTGATAAATCTACTATTTGTTTTCCTAATTCACAGATTTGATAAATTTAATTAAGAAAGCACAAAACACCAAAGCTTCGCAATTTTATATGTCTAAAATTTTAGGAACGATTGATATCATTTTCAGTAAATTAGGAACAAGATTTATCTTATCATAGACATGATTATGAACAAATAAGTTGATGTCATTTTTAACGAAAGCACTTAATCTCAAAATAAAAGAATGGACCCGATACAACTCACAATAAGGTTCTACTGTAACTGTTATAGAGCTTATAAGCTAGGATATGCCAAAATGGAACTATCGTAATATTTGCAAAGACCAAAAAGGTCAAAAGGTAAGAAAAAAAAGATACGCATTTGTTTTGTTGATTCAGGAAACCGATCGAAATGAAAAGAATTTTAAAATTTGGCCAACATTGTAATTGAAAAAACTTGCCAATAATACCGAAAGACTGATCTGGCTTTGCCATGCAGAATTGATGGATAAAACCGAATGAATCAATAGTTCATCAACTAGATTGAAAATTTCGGAATAATTCGAAAACTAAATTGAACGAATTAAAAGTTCAACAATGTGAATTTGGTCAAAGTTTAAAGACTAAGAGTGATGTTTTCCCTTTTAATTAAAAAAAAAACATGGAGACATTTTCCAAGTCCTGTGGAATCAAGTGGAGGCCATAAATGCTACAGAAACCTTGAAAGCGATTTGACAAATTTAGCTGCATGAGCCAAAGGTTCAAACTTTACTTGTTTTTGCGGATGTTGTCGGTTTATACAGGACCTGAACCTCTTAATGATGCTTTGGATTCGTGCTTTCATCCTCTCTTTCCGTCTGTTGTCTTAAATCACGGTCGACCTAAAAATGGCAAAAGAACATAAATGAAAAAAACCCTCAAAAGAACACCAAAACGACACTCGTTTTGGAGGAATCTGCTTTGATCAAATGGATGTGGAGTAAGAATAAATAGAATCACCTATCGAACCTGCAAAAAGTATTTGTATGACATGAGTCGACATTTGCGAGTCAAATCTGTGTTAATTGAGCCATTAAACTTGGAACCACACGCCCAATGTACTTATGGAATCCGTAGGAAGATGTCATAATTTTTCAATGAGGCATCACCTAAACTGCAAAAGGATTAAAAGATGTAGGGTTAATACTAAGAAAAACCGTAGACCGGTACATCTACAACAAATCTATCCCAAATCGGTATACCGGTGATAGATTTATGCTCAATTAGTTTTCATTAAATTACTGAGTTTGGTGACACATAGTAATCAACGGGTGTATCAATCTGGAGCTTTTCTTTTTTTTAACCCAATTAAGAAAAATTAACAGAGGATAAATTTGTTATATGTGTAACAATTTAATATTTTTGATAGTAAAAAAAATTGATTTGGGATAAACTTATCATATGTTCACCAGTTTGGGGTTTTTGTGGTGTTAACTCAAAGATGTACCATGCAACCCAACTTGTTTTATTAATAGACTATATACAAGCCACCTTTTTAATCATTAATTAGCATAGTTAGTTGTCACTTGTTAGCAAAGTTTACTTTTACCTGTATTAAAATAATATCATAGAACCTCCAGTAGTCACTACGTTTATCAGTTGACCCCCCCCCCCCAAACCAAAAACCAAAAAAAAAAAAGGGGAAATAGGCGGACTTGACAGTTTATATGCATTTATGCTGATCAGTCATGTGCAAAATGCACAAACCTAAATTGTCAAGAAATGCATTTATTGTGTGTGAGAATTATGGATGGGAATCGACATGGCTTTGACGAATTTGAGTAGTTCGCGAATGCCGAAGCCATGTTATTTAACATAGGACTCATATGATCTACCGAATTTCAAACTTCATTAAATACCATTCTCAAAGTGACGAGATTTCTTTAGACTGTTCGGCCCCTTTTAAATCGATAAATTTTCGATTTCCTTAGGAGTCACTGTCACTTTAAACTGAAAGAATATCCTAAAAGTGAGTTCCTGATTCAAACTGGAATGGGATTTAAGATCATGGTAAGAGGGCATCGAAGACACAGCTGCAGCAATGACTTAGTTCTGAAGCAAGGTCATCAAAATTTAGAGCTTCATCCGCTTGACTGTTTAAACATGTTGATTTGTGATCAAGCAACTGGTGCTTGGAAGAAAATCTTCTATCGAGCCATTACCATCGTCGTTACTATGAAAAACGATTCGGAATGCGGAGATAATCGAGTGTTAGCAACTCAGACATGTGACCCTCGTGCTGGCAAAATCTGTGCATAAACGCATACGATTCGTCTTAAACTAGTTCAGCTTCACAATACAATATTAAGAAACAACAGGGGTGTACACAAACAAAAAATCTCGTATCATTTCGACGCAGGAAAAAAGATAATCCTAAAAGGAGTTGAACTCATGGCCGTGTAGTGGCTGTGTAGGTACAAACAAGAGGAGTATAACAAGCGATGCGCAAACTTGAACCTCCAGTCTTCAACATACCTTGCAACTCCTCCTACAATAACCAGGGAGATCAGGAGTTCCGACCATGTACTCGGGATTCTTGGTGCATTCCCCAAGTGCAGCCCATCTGTCGCAACTATCGTTCGTGTCCATGCAGTTCCCACCTTCGCCAATTATCTTGTCGAATGAGTCCACGTGAATCCACTTTGTTGCCGACCATTTCTCGCCTTCAATCACTGGACAACCAGCATGAAGGCTGATCGGGTCGGGGACAGCATCCGTCGTGAGACTGAAGAAGAGAAGCGCGTCGCCTTTTCTCGGTTTCACTATTTATTCACAGCAAACAGTCAGAAAGTAACGTAAGCACATAAATAGGCTGCTATTGCGACCATTAAATTTAGAAATATCAATGACTCCACTTGTTTCGCTAAAAATGAATAATTAAGAAAATATCTTCCTTAAAACAATCACTGGCATCGTTTGAAATAATTAGTCAATGAAAAATGCTTTTATTATCAATAATAGTTTATGTCTAAACATTTTCACGAATAATGAAAATATTTTTTGCTCATTCATTTTTGTGAGCGAAACAGGTTATCATTTTTAGAGAAATGTTTTCCAAATTATTCATTTTCCACAAAACAAAGAGACTCTAAAACATGGGCTTACCTGCGATCCCTTTCTTTGCACATTCAGATAGATTCTCATCTGTGCTAGAAGCTCTACGACGAGGAGGATCCTATCAGATGAAGCATAATATCACTATTACTCCGTCCTTGAACAAAGTTCAACGGGAAAACAAAGCCCAAAGGTGTTCATTATTATAAACAAGACCATGGCTACTCTCCTAATAGGCCTGATGATGGTCTCCTTCAACATCCATATCTTTTTGGGTTGCTGTGCTTTAACTCGACCAGCTTAATCCAGTCCACACACATTCATGAATACTATATTGGGAACAAATCTGTAGAAAAATCTAGGGAATCCACAAGGGCATTTCTTCATAAGGAGACAAAACCATTACTTGACTCCAATAGAGCCTTATGTTAACAAAGATATGACCGATGGTATGTCAAAAGATGCAGGATGTATTTCTGACAAGTCTGTAAATACTTCAGCCTCTGGGTACGGTACTAACCTCGGCATTCGGAAAAACTGTTTCACCACCCTTCTCCACATCAGTGAGATACATGAGCACTGTCGCCACGCGATGTCCACCTCGGGCAATATTGACCTTATCAGCAAAGTAATCATAGTGCGGATCATATTTCTGTCCATGCTCATATCTCAGCACTTGAATATCTTCTCCATTTTCTGAAGGTCAAAAGCACTGAATATAAGTTGCCTCACTCATCCACCAGAACGAGAAATCAACATGAAATACCCATAAAGTACAAGAATAACAGCAATTATCATCCATCAATACCACCGGCGTTCTTCTACTTCATAACCAACATCTAAGATCGTGACAGAGGAGAATTCATCGACAGATGAGGTCACCCACTATCATTAATCTGGACATATCTTTGATTGTAGGAAACGATGTTAAACTGAACAAACGCTTAAAGGATTTCTGAAGACCTCAAATGCCTTTCTATAACCCAGAGATAACCATCAACAAAGTCATCATCTTCATGCAAGTCGCTATGCGTTTGTCTAAGCAACAGCATGGCGTCATAGCTGACCACCTCATTCCCAAGTACATTTGTAGTAATGATTGATGACAACAAATAACAGCTTCTCAGTTTAGACAAAGGTCAAAGTAAGACCAGTGCTTTGATCATCAGCATCGACGGGTATCACTTCAGCATCAATGTGAAAGCCAAACATTCTACCTACAAGTATCTCAGCTCAAGCCAGTGGTCTCAGTATCTCCTTTCCCAGCTATCTGCTCTGACATAAAGAACTTGACCTTTGCTTTCAATTAATTAACTTTCAAGGAAACTTCTTAAATGGAAAAATTACTAAATAAGCATTTCATAGGTCATGCACATGAGACCAAAACTAGAACTGAACTTGCATTACCATCATCCAAGGAAACTCAGTTATGACTTCCAGGCTAAACAACAATGGTACAGCTTAAAAGTACATAGATCAACAAGCTATTACTTCATATAAAGCATCTGGTTCTTTGTTTTATCCCAGTACCACAAACAAAGCAATCAGAATACAACAATCAGTGATCACTCTTTGAGCAGATTGTCGTTCAGCATCAAGTAAAGTACACTGCAAAGCTTAAATTATGGCCCATAGTACAGACTATATGAATTAGAACTTAAAGATCAATAAGTAGATCCATCTGGAAAAAAGAGAATTAAATAATGCTTATAGGGATATAGTATACCTTTAGGGAGAAAGGTCCATGTTGAAATCTTATCCTCTATCCCAGCAACAATGGGATCCTATAATAGACATAACGATTTAAAACAAGTATGACGAAGGACGTGAAAAGTAAATTAGAAAAACTAGAAATGGATCTGAAGAAATAGTTTTCTCATTTATCTGTAATGTAATTCCCAGGTTCACAACAACATGCACATTGGCATCTACTAGCAATTCAGGAGGAAGCAGAAACCGGCAGACAACCTTAGTTCTTTTGGCAGCTCTCTGCTATTGACATCTTGAATGAATGATACGATGTCCCAGTTCTAACATATACAGACGCTATTATAAACACATGACATGACATGCTGACACAAATAGCCATTTTTCCACCCATGCCCTAAAGCTAGACAGCAAATGTTCTGTGAACATAAGATATATTTTCCCCTAAAGAGTCAGATTTGGCAAATTCAACGCACCTCCTGCCTTTGTAAATTACTTATTCGCAAGGAATAAAAATGAACAAGAATTTCAATAACATAGGAATCACAACTCCAAGGAAGTCAAGTCTTTTTCTTTTTTTCTTTTTTTTTTCTCTTCTGCCCTTTAGTACGACACAAACCGTACAACTGAAACCTAATTCCATGTATATAATGGCACATCATCATGAGCATTAAGCATAGAATCTCAAAGAAAGATCTTGCAAACAATGAAGGGTCAATAAAACTAACTTTGGCCTTCGGAATAAACATCCCCGAGCTGGTCCGAACTTCGCTGAGCTTGCTCTTTCCCGACATATTATCCGCAACCGCAGATCTCTTTAACTCTGATTTCGCCTGTCCCACAACATCAAGCAACTTAAAATGAATACTCACAAGTCTCATCATATGAGAAAAACATACATAGCACCATCCTCTATCAGCATAACCCAGGATTGCTCGTTCGATTCAACAATCTGCGGAATCGAACTCAATCAACTAACCCAAGCCATCCGAAGACCGATTAAGCTGGAGTAACCAAGGGGCACTCACCAGAGAGATCAAGTGGTCGCATTCCAAGTCCGTGAGGAACCCTTCGTACACGAACGCCCTGCGGAAAAACACAATCAAGTTCAATTCTTGACCAAACAAAAGTGATATCGCGAGTGAGCAGTGAACTGGGTTTGCTTTAGAACTTGAAATTAAAGTGAAAAGAGAACGAACCTTGGTTTCCATGAGACTTGCCTGACCTTCGCAGGGGAGATGATGGAGCTGGCAGAAGCAGGAGCAGCGCGCGAGCTCGGACAGTGAAAGAGGACCGAGCAGATCGCAAGCAACAAGAGGGATCGCAAGAACGGAGATATGAACATGATGATGTGGTTCGAGATTTGGGGATCTTGCGGGAAGCGAGATTTGGAGGCAAACGAAATGTCAGCTATTTTTCTGGCGAAAGCGTTGATTTTTTCGGTTTGTTCCTCCGTTTTCAACTGTCCATCGATCCCCGATCCCATGGGATTTGTAATTAATTTCGTGTGCAGACACGTCCCCCGAATTCGGTCCAACAACCTGCGGTGGCAGAGCACGACGTCGTGCGGCAATGGGCCGCTTTGGACAGCATCCCCCCGACTTTGCATTTGGTCGTGCGAATATCAGGGGAACATTTCTCTGAAAGATTCACTCTTTTGTTAGTAGTTAGCGTTGTTCTTTTCGAGCACTCGATTGATCGATAGATACGAGGTAACTCTGTAATTATCTAGGTATCAAGCTCGAAGGCACCTAGAGCGGGCCTCAAGAAGGTTCGCCTTGTGGAGGCTCGAATCGTCGATTGGGTTAATCGAATTTGGACAATATCCCCATAAGTTTGCATTTGGTCGGACAAATGTTATTATGACATTCTTTAAAATATTCAATTTTTGCTTATGGCTGACGTGGTCCTTTTTGGGGCTCAGACTAATTGGATACCAAGTAACTCCGTAATTATCTGGGTACAAAGCTCGAAAGCATTTGAAGCAAGCTTCGAGAAAGTTATTCTTGTCAAGGCCAAATCATCGATAATGATAATCGAGTTTGGATAACATATCATAACTTTGCATTTGGTTGTGCAACTATCAGAATGACATTCTCTAAAAGATTCAATTTTTGCTTATGTTTTTTTTTTGTCAACAATTTTTATGGATGGTTGGCGCGGTTCTTTTCGAGCACTCAACTTATCAAGTATGAAGTAACTCCATAAACATATGGATACCAAGTTTGATGCACCAAGTGAACCTCAAGAAAGTAGTCATTGTCAAGGCTCAAATCACTGGTCATGTCGAGCTTGGACAACATCCCCATAACCTCGCATAATATCATGACTGGCATTCTCTAAATGACTTAGTTTTTGCTTGCGATTGACTTGACGGTCCTTTTCGAGGACTTGACTAATCAAATACAAAATAACTCCATAATTTTCTGGGTACCAAACTTCAAGGCACCTGCAATGAGTATCAAGAAGGTTGTCCTCGTCGGGGCTGGAATCGTCAATCATGTTAATTGAGTTTGGGCAACATCCCCATAACTTTGGGTTTGGTCATGCAATGATGGCAGTCTCTAAAAGATTCGCTTTTTGCTGATGGTTAGTGTGGTCCTTTTCGAGTAGTTGACTAATCGGATACGAAGTAACCCCATAATCATATGGTACCAAGCTCGAAGGCACCTGCAGCAGACCTCAAGAAGGTCGTCGTTGTCGAGGCTCCAATCGTGGATCATGCTAGTCAAGACGCAGATGGTTTGTAGTCTTCAAATGGGCGAAATTAAGGCCATACCACAGATTATCACGTTACTGGCGTCATAAACTGTCTACTTGAGTTATGTATCCAGACTTGGAACAAAAAGGGAAACAGAAAGTGCGCATAGACAAAGACTCAAATTTAAGGAGCAACCTTTGATGGAAAACTTAAACATGATTTAGCATTAAATGAATGTCAATGATCACTATGCTCTGAGTAAATTTCACTCCTCTCAGCTCAACTGTCTGCTTGGGTTCTTCTTAAGCTCTAATGGATTGTTAATTGCTTTTTGGCCAGACTTCACCTCTTTATCGTCCATTTTAGGCCTCTTGTGCAGTGAACTTTCGGAACTCTACCTCATTGGTCGCATCCTAACGTCTGCGGTTATGATTGTGCATTATGTGGTTGAGAACTCGAACATATACCAGTCGAAGCAATACGAGTTACATTCGGAAAATGTCTCCTTTACGGGTCATGGTTACAAAAAAAAAAACGAGCTACTCGGTTCGGCACTCCTTAGTTAAGCCCTGGACTATCTCCATGTACCGATCCAGATCATTTAGGTACTTGGTCGCGTTGTACTCCTCGGCGGCGTACAGCTCCTCGGAGTACGTTCTTCGCAGCGAAGGCCTCTGGTGTTGTTCTTTTGCGAGCTCCAAACTGCCCTTTTCGCCTTTCAGAAGTCTTACGACCTGTAAAACGCGAATCCAGTCATGTGTCGTATATTCTGCGACTCCTAGAATGAGAGTTCAGAGTGCAGCATGCTCAGAGACAATTCTAGGAAAGATGACATGCCTGGCTCATCGGTGGTCTATGGATTGAAGACTGATGGGTACATAAAGTGGCTGCCAAGATCAAACGGTCCATCTCTTCCGAGTCATAGGCACCGGCGAGAGAGGGATCCACAGCCTCCTTAATGCGGTTATCAGAAAGCAGAGGCTTGGCCTAGAGCAATGTGCAGGTAAAAGAAGATGGCGCAAATTTAAACGTAAACTCGGTACTACTGATGTTTTGGTGGTAGTCGATCCAGATGGTTTTTGTGAGGAATGAAGGCTTAAAACATACCCACATGACGAGGCTTTTCTGCGAACTATCCAAAGCTTTCCGTCCCGTGATGAGCTCCAGCAGCAGTACCCCGAAAGCATAAACGTCCGTTTTCTCATCGACTATCCCGTGCATGAAGTACTCAGGAGGAAGGTATCTGCAATTGTGTCATACAACTACGAATCAAACGGGGCAGTCAGGGGAAAAGTAACACGGCGCGGCAGTTGCCGCAATGAGAAGGTAAACCGAAGTATGGATTACGAACCCGAATGTGCCTTCGATTTGCGATACGGTGTGATGAGACCATTGCTCTGGCAGCCACTTTGCGAGCCCGAAATCAGATATCTATACAAAAAAGTAGAATTCATGAAAAGAACTGTGAAGTCTGGATTAACCGTTATCCTAATCCAAGTTCTACAAGCACATTTATCTCTGATTCTTGTGTCTGAAATTTTGATGGATTATGCACCCGAGTAATAACCACATACTAGAAAGGCCAAGCGATGGTATTCTGTTCTGGGTAAATCATCGAAAAGAGAAGCTAAGAAATGCATGTATATCTCTGCGGTTCGCTACCTGGGGCTCGAAATCCTCGGAGAGCAGTATATTAGCGGCCTTCACATCTTTGTGAATAATCCTCCTCTGGCACTCCTCATGAAGGTACATTAGTCCCTTGGCCGTTCCTAAAGCGACCTTGTACCTGATACCCCAGTCCAGTTTCTCCCTAGAGCCTGCAAGTACGTACCAGACCAATCCTCATTCCAATTCGTCGGCACAACTCCAACCGAAAAAGTACGAAATATTTTGAGGAACTTCAGAGAATGAAAGCCGAACTGTATAACAGAGACGCGAGGCTCCCGTGAGGAGACAGATGGAGAATCAAGTGCATTCCCCCTTCGACGCCGTATCCGATCAATTTGGCAATGTTCGGATGGTCCACATGCACAATGATTCCGAGCTCAGATAAGAAATCTGCCGTCATCTCCTCCGGCGATCCCCTCGTCAACCGTTTGATCGCAACGATCTCCCCGCCCGGCAGTATACCCTTGTAAACTTCAGCACATCCTCCTTCCCCAATTAAATTATCTGACGCAAAAACAGACATAAGAAGCACATTGAGAGGATGTCCTTCACATCAGATACCGAGTACTCAGTGAAATGGAAAGTCACAAACCATGACTGAAGTTGTCGGTAGCCTCTTGGAGCTCCAAGAGCGTAAAATTCCTCCAGGATGGTTTGAAATAGTCCAGCTCACCGAGCTCGGTGCCCAGGCTGGCATGGAACGCCGGCACCATGTCCTCTCTTATCCTCCTGCTCTTCCTCCTGGTGAGCTTGGGGACGCTCTTCAGAGGAAACGTGTGGAAGCGCACGGTGGATCCCTTCTTCAGCGAGCGGAGGAAACCCTGCCACCTATTGCTAGAGGATTTCGAGAATGACTGGCATTCGGAACTTGAGGTGCTGGTAGGGGAAGTTACATCGACTTCCACGCTGCTCAGGCCATCCTCAAAAACTCCTCGGGGGGAAGAATCGATTGCCCTCCCCTCCATCTCCAAAGATCTTAAATCTAGCATACACAGATCAAAGCATCATCAAACACCCATCAGGATGAATCACAAACAAATCATGTCGTGGAGGGGGGGGGGGGGCGCGAAAGATCAAGAAGCTACCATGGGAGGATATTGAGTCGGAGAAACCAGCCCGGAATTTCTTGCCTTTAACACGAAGCCATCCGCCTTCTTCCTTCTCTTCTTCTTTCTCTTCTTTTTGAATTTCTCTGGCCTTGATAGCAGGGCCATAGCTGGGAAATTTAAAGCCAACAATGAAAAGGACAGTAAGCAATAGGGATGTGACAAATTGAGAAAAAAGCAGTAGTCAAGAACAAGCCCCAGTAACCCATGATGGCAAGTCCCAACAGACACTATATATGCCCTAGTTGGTAGGACAGAGGAAGCGGACAAAAAAAATTACTCCTAAAAAACATCTACAGAAGAATTTACCAATGATTTGATTCAAAAGATCAGGAAATTATAGGACCGCCTACAGACCATTTAGGTAGGAGGAGGACAAAAAGAAACTGCAAGGAAAATAAGAAAGGCCTCGGCAACGGTTAAGAAGAAATCTTCACAAATTTGCGAACTTTTTTGTTCCACAAAGCTTGAATGTTACACATGTTTTGGAAGAAGCTGAACTTATGATCAAGTTAAGAAGCAATCTCGGACGCGGCCGAACAGGGCGTTATTACCATAATTTAAAGATCGATCCTGGCTTTTCTTCTGCAACACACTCTTATACAGACACGAGAAATATGAGATCTTTCACAGAACCAAACAAGAACCAAGGAAAAATAATCAATGGCACGAACACAAATGAGTGCAAACTAGATCACGTTTGAATCCACAACACACCCAAGTGAGGGAAGGATCAGAGCTCTGAGGGGAGCTAAAAAACCTGGGGAAAAGACCATTTTCCTGGACGCCTTCCATGAGCGGGAGGTTGTAGACAAAAACCTCAGGAGCCCCAACAGAAACCGGAATAGGAAGAGACAGAGAATTCGGGCTGTGAACTCGTCAGAGAGAGAGAGAGAAGGGGGGCGGGAATGTCTGAAAATAACGGCTGGCATGATTTGTCTCTTCCTTGTCCAATGTCCATTGACAGTGCTCCTCCTCCATCCCTCAAAAATCGGTCCTTGATCCGACCGTGGTCGCTGGAAATACCACCTTGGAAAGCTCATCATCGATCGATATCAGTCGCGCACCATATAATATTCGAACAGAATCTGAGTTGGGACAGAGATTTGAGTGCGCATCTGTCGAGGTGAAACCCCGTCATCTTCCAGAATTGGGTGCTCGACACGTGGACACACACAATTCTTCAGCCAACAAAGCGGGAGGATGAATTTTTAGTACTTCGGGAAGAAATCGAGAAGGTCGTTCTCGTGCTGAAAAAGATACAGCGAGATTGGATAGAATGCGTATTGCTTCTCGGATCCGAAAGGGTACGACGTTAATGGGAAACTTCCGATTCATTGGACAAGCAGGTCTTTTGCAATCTCGTGCGTGGTCCGAACAAAAATCACTTTGCTTGTAGGGTCGTTTCACGTATTTCGGAAATTTCACGTAATTGACAACAATGGAAGATCCTGCGACAACATTTTTCCTATGTACCTTTACGTTTTCAATCTAGTATTTACGGTCTTAATTTATTTAATTAAGCCTTTTCGCTTTCATAATTTTGTCGTGGTTAAATCTCTTGAACATCAAATCTAACCAAATCCAATCGACATGACCGTCGCCCGTGATGCCAATAAAGTTTCTTTTTTTTTTTTCTATGTGAGCTTCACGTCAGCATTGTATATTGGCTAAATTTGTCCATGTCGTACTTGAACGCCATTTCCATTAGCTAAATTTTCTATCCATGCCCATGGCGCGGATTCTTCGGCCAACGAAGCGGCGGATGAATTTTGATACAATGGGAAGAAATCAAGGAGGTTATTCTCGTGCTAAAAGGATACTGAAAAAGTAGAAACGACGGCGTATAGGACTGTCTCTCGCATCCGAAAGAGTACGAGTTGGTGGGAATCTAGTGCATGGTCCCAAAAAAATCACTTTTCTTTTGATGTATTTCCACAGATTCTGGACGGAGATTTCAAGTAATTGCCAAAAGGAAAGATCCTGCGACCACCAGCGACTAGGGAGAAAAAAAAAACATGGACTTCTTGCCTATTTCCCAGGAGCAACTTTCAAGAATCGAAGAATACGAGAAACCTGTATTTTTACGTTTTATCATTAATATTTACTATTTTAGTTTATCTAATTAAGTCTTTTAACTTCGTTATCATCGTAGGTAAATCTCCTAAACAACAAATCCGATCAAATCCAATTGACATGGCCGTTGTGCAACGTGATAGTGCAATCCAAACAACGTTTTTTTTTTCTTATGGGAACGTTCATGTCATTAGCATTGTGCATCAGCTAAATTTTTTCAACGTCGTGCTCGAATGCTGTCCACATTATCCATCCGAGACGATGCCGCAAATTCTTCGGCCGACAAAGCAGAGGATGAATTTCGATACTACGGAAAGAAATCAAGCAGGTTATTCTCGTGCTAAAAAAGATGAGGCAAACTTAGAAACGACGGCCAATAGGAATGTGTCTCGCCTTCTCCGAAAGAGTACGACGTTCGTGAGAACGTCGCGCGTGGTCCCAAGTAAAGTGATCACGTGCGTGGTCCAACAAAATCACTTTCTTCTTGGATCTTTCCAAAGATTTCGGAGATTTCGCGAAATTGCCAACTGAGGGAAGATCCTGCGACCACAAGCAACTAGGGGGAAAAAATGAAAAAACATTAAAAAAAAATTATACTTTTTGCCTATGTATTTTTAGAAAACATTAATATTTACAATTTTAGTTTGTCTAATTAAGTCTTCTAAGGTTCATTTATTAATACCTTAAAGGCTACGTTCGGGAACCACTTTCCCAATGGGCTTTAAGTGTCCAAAGCACCTTGGGCCAAAATTTAGGTATTTGGCAAATTCTTTAAAACATCTTCCACTCAAAGTTAGCCTTTAAAAGGTCGAAAGCCCAAGACAGCTTGAAGGCTACCTTGGGCTTTCAGCAATGGACATTTTTTTTTTATTTTCAATCTTGCTCTCACTCAGTCTTCATAATGAATATTTTCAACCTTCGCCTTCAACTATGTCACCACTGCAAGCACCGCCAAGGAGGCTACTGCCGAGTGTCACCGCCGCATAAAATACCCTCCTCCCAGCTAAGGGTGAGCAAAAAAACCACGATCCGACCAAACCAGACCGGACCGTACCCAATCGGCTAATTTTGGATCGTAACCGGCAAGTACGGTTCGGTTTCCGGTTTCAATTTTCCAAAACCGGCGAGTATCGGTTCGGTTCGGTTCGGTTCTCGATTTCGGGTGGAAATCATCCAACCGGTCCAACCAAACCGATTTTTATATAATATAAATGGGCCAATTATTTTAATAAAACCATTTCTTAAATGCTTAACCCATCCGTCCCAAAAAAAAGAGTCTAGACCCGCAAAATGAAAAAAGAACCTACCCTAATCCAATTCTCTTCGCACTCAGTCGCTCTTGTTGTACAATTCAATTGCACATTTCTTTTTTTTTTCTAGTGCAGTAGGCAAATTGTCACTTAGCCGGTGCCCTTGATTGCCGAAAATTTTGATTTACAAGATAAAAAAAATGAAAGGAAAGTTCTAAGTCTACGGTTATATAATTTTATTGAGTCATATTTGTGAGATTAGCATTCAACTTAATTTTTTCATAGAACGAGCGGGTGATGTTAGGACCGTAATTAGGATCCAACCAAGAACCGGACCGGTAGTTCGGTTCTCGGGTGGATCCATAGAACAAACGGTTGGTTCACGGTTCGCATTTTGCCGAACCGGTACCTAATGGACGACTTTCGGTTCTAGGGTAGAATCATCCATCCTGTGAACCGATCACCCCTACTCCCAGCAATCCCAACACGCCCCGCCTCCTCGACTCCACCTTCGCCCCCATCGTCCAAAGGCACAACTGAGCCTCGTCAGTCGCTGAATCGGCTAGAGGTAGGGGAACGGTTGAGGAAGGAAAAAATAAAAATAAAACAATAAAAATAAAAATAAAATTTATTTTAAAATATTTGATCTCTCGGTAGTCAAAACTCAAGACTGAAAGGAAATAATTATAAAAGGTTTATGACTGAATTGGTAAAAAAAAAATTTAGGACTAAAATTGCACAATTGCAATAGGTTTAGGACTTTTTAAATAATTTTTCCTATTTATTTCCTCGAGATATATGTGGCCATGTTTATTATAGTGCAATTGCTCTCTTTTTATTTAATATCCACTTTGATGTGATTTTTTAATTATAAATTTGTCCATATGTAACAATTTATTTTTTAAAATTACAAACAAATTACATTTAAAAACTAAAATTGATCATATCAAAAGGCTATCTGAATTCATGTTTACCAAATAGAATATTTTTAAAGTCGCATTTCAAGACATTTTTCAATTATAGTTTACCAAACAATCTTTCATTTCATCAAATCCCTTTAGTCTAAAGGCTTTTGCATTTTTGCAAAGGCTTTCCCCAAAAATCTTCCCAAAAGCACCCAAAATCTTGTTACCACCTGAGCCTAAAAATGTCAAGCTATTTTTAGAGGAAATTATCCAACTAATCCTAAAATTATTGTACATGTCAATTCAATCAAAGTTTTCAATTTTGTTAATTTTGTCCAGATCCTTTTGGTTTTATCACCAGCCATCCCACCCCACGTGGCATACCATTGCTTCAAGGATTTCCAATAAGGATTATATTGAAATTTCGTGCATAAATATAAAATTAAATTGACAAAATTAAAAAATTAATGATCACCTATTACACTTCTTGCCCGTCAATTACTAATTTTTTCCTTATTTTCTATTTGTTAATAAGTTGGAATCTTTTCTCTTTTCTTGCCAGCTCGTTTTCCCTTTAGAATGATGCTGACGATTTAAATTTTGCTTCCTCGATAAACCAGGGATATAAACATTAACCTCCGCATGCTTTTAAGAGATTTTGTAGTGCGCTACCTTTTAACAGCAGTAAATTTCTAAGACCACAGGCAAAAGCACAATTCACCCCAGAAGAGGATGTTTGATTGAATCCAAGCCAATGTCAATGTCATTGCAGGACCAAAACCTCGTCTCCGAGCATGACGAGTTTAATTATTCAACAGGTCCAATGGAAGTGAAGAGAATTATTTTTACCGGCAGCACCGCGTCATTAAGGCGTTTGTTCGCCAGTCGACACATTTAATCAGCACGGCGAGTCAAGAATCTCTCAAACACATCATAGAGGTCCTTATTCTCTGAACCAAAGATTTCGGCAGCATTCCATAGAGTCTCCTGCATTACAAGATGAAGGAAAAGAAATGAAACCATTAGCAGCAATTAATTTAAATTGTGCTAGAGAGAGAGAGAGAGAGAGAGAGAGAGAGAGAGTACTTCTTTTGATTGCTTGTGAGAGTTCAATTGCTTAACATTGGCCAAAAAAGCAGCAAACTGTTCATACGGTAATCGGGTCCTGTCATGTAACCAAAAGAATGGTGAGAATTCATTGCTTGTGAGAATTCAATTGCTTAACGTCGGCCAAAAAAGCAGCAAACTGTTCATACGGTAATCGGGTCCTGTCATGTAACCATAAGAATGGTGAGAATTCAATCCTTCAACCTCTCTCTCTCTCTCTCTCTCTCTCTACACTATGTGTATCATGATATCATCGCATCCTGTCCCATTGGGTTGTTAGAGATATTATGTGTATCCACAGCAGATCGTGGAAGAAAAGCCATTTCATAGAATTTGAGATTCTACTGGCAACTTTATTTCGCGCTTTCAAGAATGCCTGAAACTTTTATGAATGAATTGCACTCCATAATGCTCAAAAGCTCAAGCACACGTGAGAATTCCTGTCCAAAGTATAACACAACATGAAAGTTAGAAACCCATCCATAGCAAGGACAACTCTAACTCCTCACCTCACTTGCCGTAGGAATTCTTTCCCGTCGACTCGAGTTATTCCTGAAACAGTTAGACAAAGAAGCAAGATGAGAAAAAAGTAAGAGCATATGACATGTGTAGATCAAGAACAGAAAATTCATCTTTCTTTGAACTCTGACATCAAAGATTTGAGGTCATGCATTATACTTACCCGTTTGAGATCCTGCCTCAAAAGCTCCTAAAGAACCATGGCGGATTAAGGGCGACAAAGAGCGCATGGAGGACCTGTCATCAAACTTGTCCACTGGGGTTGTAAATGACACAGACTGTCGTCTTGGAGACACTGCCTTCGAAACTCTCGAAGGGGACACAGATAGGGAGAAACTTAGAGGAGATCCAAGAGGAGTGAACCGAGGAGTGCTCATTTGCGAACTGAATATCAGGCCATGTGATATCCCTTGCCTCGAATCTATACACAAGCAAATTTACAATGCTGATATTTTTCTTTTGTGCTTGAGGTACTTAACTAAATAAAATAGGTACTTTTTAAGGGGGGAGAGTCTCTCCCACTAATGGAATAAACAATGTTGGTCTTATCTAAAGAGATCAGCACGTACTCAACATCAAGATTTAGCAACATTAGAAACATTAATACTTTTTCACAGTATAAATCTTTTTAACATTAAAAGCATAGCTTACCTAATTTTGGAATGGTATTGAGTTAAATATATACTCTCCAAAAATCAAAGGAGCAACACACCTTCTGTTTCAGGATCCTCCACTGATGAGCTTCCCATTTCTGATAACCGGCTCTGAACCGATGATGATCTTGAAGGAGGCAGGGAACCATCATCTTCTGAAACAATCAACAAATGCATCAAAGCAGCAACATATGCATAAACTCAGTGGCATGTTTATCGCCGACCAGGACATCGTAAAGCATATAAATGCAAAAATGGAAGCTTCCAAGCATGCTGAACTTGCCATTAATCATGGAGGATTTTTCTAAACCATCAGCAGACCTGGTTCTTAGATATTTTGCCCCGGTAATGTTCTATTAGCTATTTTATAAAGCTGTTTTGGTTATTTCGCGACATGGCAAAGAAAATTTATCAGTCAGGAGATCAGAGTAACGACAAGGCAAGGCTGCGCAAACTTCAAGAATAATGCTTTGCTTGCATTAGAAACTGATCAGGAAGCCATGGTTAACTTATTCCAAGGGCATCACACTGAAGTTATATAATCAATCTGAAGGACATGGTGCCAAAAGACTGTACCACTTAGCGTTGGCCTGGCAATAATTTGTGGTGTTCCTGCCTGTGGCAATAATCACACAGCAAGACAAAAAAGTTCATGGTACTTTAGCTAATAGCAAAGTAACGTCTTAGGCAAAAGAAAGCAAATTTTTTATGCTCGATGTGAAAGCAACTCCAGGCTAACTCACTTACAAAGGTTTCATCATCCTCCTGAAGGGACTGCATAAGCGTCCTCCGGAATACCTCCAACTGCATAAACCACAAGTTAAATTTAATCTAGCACACTCTCGCAACCATTACGAATTGCTAAACAAAGTTTCACTCCAAAAAAGGATGTCTCTGCAAATGTACGCTTTCTAGACTATATCCCTCGCTTTAGATCAAATGCAGAAGAAGACTGAGTAGAGGAACATTTGTTCACCTCCCAAGAACTAATATCTCATAATCCCCACACAAATTATAGAGCAATCACATGTCACTCATATCTCTGAGAACCAAAGGACTATATTCTCAACGAAAACTGCACAAACAACTAAGCACTTCCACAAAGCACCACATTCAAAAAGTCTATACCACAACAGGGGTCTACTGTTGCCGTTGAAAGTAGACACAATCAACCGAACCATCTCAGAAATAGTGAAACCTTAGAATACCCTGTTAGCGTGCTTAGTGGAGCCTGTATTCTAAAATCACGATGAAAGTGGAGAGAATTCCAGGGCTGGGGAATAGTAACAGCATACTAGTATCCGATTTTGTGTGGCGCATTGTCATCCCACATCACGCGAGCCAAAGTATTCCTTTTGTTCTGAAATCTTTCATAAACAACAACGAAGGGGGGGGAAAATGCAAAATCCCTAATGGTGACATTGACATTGTTCATTTCCATTTAAACTTCTTATGAGCTAACACATTCTCTTGTAAGGATCCTCGCAAGGCTGTCTGAGACGATTATTGTAGGCACCAAAAACAGAACTCTGGCCCATTCACTGTCATTCTTTGCTGACGAGAGCGAGTCGCTCGAATAGAAAATCGAATTCTCAGAGCAAACACAAATCATAGGTGCGTTGCACGGATTCGCACGTAGAAAAGGCGAATCCCAACCAGTTCTATAAATTATTAAAAAAAAAATCACGAACACCATTAAGCACTAGTTATTACCTTCGCAACATCTCTATTCAGCTTCCTCACAGTCTCCGACAGCGAAGCGTTCTCCCTCAGCAGCTCCTCCTGCACCGCCCGAGATTAGAAAAAGTCAAACCTCATCATTTTCCAACGCGAGTCCCGCAGACAGGGCCGAAAGAGGGGGTGAGGAGGGAGGGGGGGCGCGGACCTTCTGGCGGTCGGCTCGGGCGAGCCGATCGGCGGCGTCGGCGAGGGAGGCGCCGAGGGACTCGACCTGGGACCGGAGGTCGGCGGCGAGGCGGTCGCGGGCGGCGAGGTCGGCGCGGAGGGCGGAGCACTCGGACTCGAGCTCGGAGACGCGGGCGGAGAGGGCGAGGGAGGTGATCTTCCGGGCCACATCGAGCTGGTCGTAGGGATCGGAGGGCAGGACGCGTAATACGTCGTCGGGGAGATCGAAGGTCGGTGCCCTCGCCAGCATTTCTCGTCGTTTCTGCGTTTCGCCCTTTTGCTGTCGGAAAAACTTTTTCTTTTTTTCTTATTTTAATTTTGCTTCGGATTATACCAGAATGGACAAGTCTCGTATACCCCCAAAAAAAGAAAAACTTAAAAGGAGGGATTGCTCTGATCATGGATTCTGATTGTCGTCCGACCATGGTCGGGTTACAAATCTACCGTTGCACGAGCAGTTTGCGAGAACATTGACGGAGTTCGAAGGGATTTCCAATGTGATTGACCGAAAATTTCAAGAGAGATTACAACATTTGGCTTAATATGCAAAATCTGTCCTGAACAATTTAAGTTGTATTATCAAATTGCGACATTCTCTAAACCGATTCACTCAATTCATATTCTGCTTTAACTCGTCTCTTGCCAAATCTCACGATTTTTGTTCCTTTGGCATGCAAGTAGGCAATTTCCTGGCAAATTACATATTTTGAGAGTACATAGAGTTTCAATGCTAAGACTTATCATTATGTGGAAATACACCGTTTGTTAGTAATCTCACATATATATCTTAGAAAAAGCTTTTTCTCTATTTAGTGTGCAATTCTATTCATTCTTACCTCCTTCATTGTCCTAAAAACCTATCAAGAGCCATTCATTATCAAAACTCTCTAATCTCATTGAACAATCCCCATCCCTATCGGATTAAGTCGTTACACGAGTTCTTAACATTCTCCATCCAGTGTCATTTAGACCTTCCACTAAATATAATGACACAACATGCTCAGAATCCAATGCAGCGGCTAGCACATTTCGAAAGCTTACTCGCTATCACCAACTCTAAGCTCCGGTGAGAGACTGGAGTTCGAAGGAATTTTCGATGTGATTGACCGAAAATTTTAAGAGTGATTGCACTAACGGTCCTAAATATTTGGCTTAATATACGATCACTGTCTTAAGCGATTTAAGTTGTATTATCAATTTGTGACATTCTCTAAATCGATTCACTCGATACATTATCTACTTTAACTCATCTCATGCCAAATCTCATAAATTTTGTTCGTTTGGCATGCAAGTAGGCAATTTCTTGGCAAATTACATATTTTGGGAGTACACAGAGTTTCAATGCTAAGACTTACCATTATATCGAAATACATCGTTTGTCGTTCATCTCACGTATATATCTAAAAAAAAAAGCTTTTGCTTTGTTCAATGCCAATTCCGTTCATTCTTACCTCCTTCACTGTCCTAAAAACTTATCGAGAGCCGCTTATTATCGAAGCTCTCTAATCTCGCTGAACACTCTCCACTCCCGTCGGATCAAGTCGTTACACGAGTTGTTAACATTCTCCATCTCGTGCCATTTAGACCTTCCACTAAAGAGAATGACACGACACGCTCAGAATCCAATGCGGCGGCTGGCCAATTCTAAGCTCCGGTGAGAGACTGGATACAGCAACGCTCGTTGGTGAACTCCGGCGGGCTCGTCAGTCGTCACGGATTTTCGCCGTTGTTTCGTCAGTCAACCCCCATTGGGTCCTCATCGTGGACACGTCGGCTCGACGAACGCTATCGGCATACGCTTTCCGCGAAGTGGGCCCGAGCTCATATGTGTGGGCCATCTGGGGCCCACTCCAGCCACGTGTCCGCAGCCTGGCCCGTTGACGGGTTTTCTTGGTCAAAACTACAGTTTTTTTTACTGTTGTGAACGGTGCATCGTTAGATGAGACTACGTCCACGTAAGGACGACGAGTGATTAGCTTTCACGCGTCGAGACCAGCGAAGGTCAGTGGAAAGAGGTAAGAGAGAGAAACCCTCCTTCCTTCCCTTTTCTCTCTCTCTATAAATTCCGCCATTTCCGATCTCATTCAGCTCCATCCTAGTCTCTCTCTCTCTCTCTCTCTCTCTGTAGCTGTTCTTTTGTGCAGTTGATTTTGTCTGTTAGATTGGAAATTGAGTTGAGGCCATGGCGACGGAGATCTTGCGGCCTCAGGACTGCTTGGCCAAGCGGATAGGAGCCTCCCCGGCGGCTTACCCTCGCCGGGGGAGCTGCAGCTACGGGAACTCCTGTTCCAATCCTAGGCCTAACAGGAAGCACAACCAGCACCAGCAGAGGAAGCGGTCGGTTGCCGGCCAGTCGGAGCCGACGGTCTCGACGAGATCGAACCCCGACGAAGCCGGCGCGGCGAGGCCCGGCGGCCGCTTGATGGGGAAGGTCACCATCCTCCGGCGAGGCGAGCCTCTGGACGCGGCGATTAAGGACAACGCCGGTTCGAAGAGGGAGGGAGGGGGTCTAGGGCCGGAGATTGTGCGGGAGCAGGTCATCGCGCCGGAGCTGAGGTCCCCGGCGGTGGCGGCGGTGGGGAAGCCCGTGGTGTACGCCGGGTCGGCGTTCGCCGTGTCGCCAGAGCCGAGCTCGCTGCCTCTGCCGTCGTTTTCGAATAAGAAGAAGCAGGTGCTCCCGATCGACGATTCGGCCACCAGAGACCTCCGGAGAATTCTCCGACTCGATCTGCTGTGACGAAACCTAAGGCCTTTTGAAATCCAGCTAGTTAGATGATCTGAATATCAGATCTAGTCGGTTTAGATCCCATTTCCATCATCTCTCTCTCTCTCTCTCGATGTTCTCGAGGTCTGGTCCTTTCAGTGAATTTTCTCAAAAACAGGGGGGGGCAGATCCAGAATTTGGAGAAACTAGGAGGAGCATGTTGTAATTACATGGGTTTTTTAGTGGCTAGTGACAGGGGTCGGTACTGACGAAAGGGTCTGAACTCTGAAGAAGTGAAAAAGAAAAAGATACAAATGGGGGGTGGATTTGTAATAATGGGAAATAAGTGTAGACGGAGTTCGTACGTTGTGGGGGGTGTGAATGTGAAAGTTTTCTCGTCTTGGACGAATCTGTGAAAAACTCCTTTTGCTGTCAAGCCCCCCGGGGAAGGGTGGGAACTGGATGGAGATCACGAATTGTCGATGAAACGATTTAGTTGAGAGCATATCGTTCTGTTCTCGATTGAGGGAAACTTGAGCATGAGGTTCCGAAGCTAATCTCCAAAGCATCCTCTCCGATCCGACCCGACCTGATCCGAACCTTACTAATAGTTGCACATGCCCGCAATTTTTCAAGCTCGGAAAGCCTAACTCGGACTTCACTAGGCCTGGCTCGGGCAAAAGTCAGGTCGGCCCGGATGAGCTCACCATTGGTCGGGTCCACGGATCCAGAGTTAAATACGGCCTATCCTTTTGTGTATACAAAGCATGTATGCCATATCACTTGTGTACACCCTGCTATATAAATTAGTTTCGACTTTTTGAGTTACGAAAAATGTTGACACGACACTTTTATATAATTTTCGAGAACATGCGGCAAAAAAAATAAAGTTTAAACATTTTATAAAAAGCGAAAAAAAGGCTGAAAATAATAAAAGAACACTGGATAGAGAGAATGAGGTCCTCGACCCTTGACTTATCTGGACTAGGAGCACTCTCTTTGTGCAATGGTTTTTCTCTTTTAAATTACCGGGATAAGGACATTAGATGTGCCAAATGTTTCATAGAGCACACATTTTATGCTCCGTTTATTTTACGCAAAATGAATGATTTGGAATATATTTTCTTAAATATATAATCGCTTGTGCTTACAAGAAAAAATAAATAAATAATATTTTATCATCAACATAAGTATTTAGAAATAAATCGTTGCTAGTAGTGAAAATACTTTTCATTGACTAATTATTTCAAGCAATATAAACAATCATTTATAGGAAAATATTTTCCTAATCATTCATTTTTCGCGAAATAAACGGAGCATTAGTATAAAAAATTTTTGCCAACTCACTTAAGTATTAAGTTAGAGAAAAAAAAAGCCTTCATTTAAACTTTTAGATGAGTTGATTTATTTACATTATAAACCAGTCCAAGTGGACATCCTAAACGCGCAACATGACAGGCTTGCTTTCGACCCAAAAAAAAAAAAGGGAGGATTTCTTTGACCTAAAAATGTCACTCGCCAACGGTCGTTCAACACTTGCATTTTGCTAGGTCTCCTCTCCCCTCTCCGTCCGGGATTTGGATCCTCTAACATAATGTTAGGGGTGACATTATTCAATCCGAGCCGTCCAATTCAAAATGGACGGCCCATATTGATCCACATCATCTTTGTAAGAGGGAGAAAAAATTTTGGCGGAAAGTTTAAAATTTTGAATTGATCAATCTGAGCCGTCTATTTTCGAATCGGACGACCCAAATCTACTATGTCACCACTAACATAGATCCACTATGTTAGGGGATCCGGATCCCTCCGACTAGGCGTAATAAGGCATCAAAATTGAGTTCTTCAGACATCTTTGTCAATCGCTAGAAATGTGGCCACTTCCCGTCTTCGTTCTCTTCCTCTTCAATCAAATAATTTGGGAATTTCCCAACCACCAGTGGTGGCAAAATGGATCTAGAACTCATGTTTGACCCGTATTTTATGATGACGGGTCATAAATGGGTTGCTTTTAAGCTTTGAAAGTGTATCATAATGAGTTCCTTAGAAATTTAATGGGTTTTAAATCAGTCAAAAATGAGTTAGCTAAGATAACTACCTTAATATGTCATAAATAAGTTTTCTGAATATATTAAAAAATTCAAAATTTTTAATCACTTCTTCTTCTTCTTCTTCTTCTTCTTCTGTTGCGACAGCTGAGGCTCGCCGGGATCGGGAAAGTCTGGAGCTAACCACCTCTACTCCCCACCTCCTCTTAGGGTGGCTACTAGGAAGTGTAGAGGCTAGTCTTCTTAGCCCATGGTCTTTAATTGTAAAGTTAGAAATCTTCCGCTTATATATTGGCCCAAATAAATTCATTCATTTTCTAAGGGGGACAAGGCATGTACGAAAAAACAACTAACAACAATGGTCGTCTAGATCTCGGCAAGCTCAACGGCCATGGCCAAGCCTCCCGAGCTCGGCAACTCCTCCTTCATGGCCGTAGAGAGCAGGAGCAGGACAACTCGGTCGACCCTAGTCTGGCTCATCTGAGCCGAAAAGGGAAGACAAAAGTCCAGCTTCAGAGGAAGAGAAGTGTCGGTTGGGTCTCCCTCATGTGGGGGGACCCACCAACTTTTTTTTTTATTTGTTTAAGAAAAAGAAAAGAAAAAGAGGAGACAAAATGATGAGAGAGAAAAATAAAATAAAATATTGTGTGTATGTGTGCGTGAGTGTCTTCAGGCGAAGGTAGAAGAGAGAGTTTTCACAGAACATACACAGAGAGCTTCGTGCGAGGGAGAAAAGAGAGAGTTTTGATATTTGTAGTCAAGATTTGAAGGCCAAACGTTGACGGAATTGGCTCAAATTTGGGTATGTTGTTCGTGAGGCCGAGACCTACGTGGTGATGGTCCTCGTTCGTTGAAACTCTCCTCCGATTCTCCAATTGCGGTTAGGGTTTCTTGCCCATTTGTGTAGTATTTCACCTTTGTGGTGATGAAGTATTGTTGTATTGTTGATGTATAGCCTCTAGTGTGTGACTAGAGAGAAGACCTTTGTATACCTGCTATTTCTTGGTGATTAGTGGAAGAGTTTGGGTGGCCCGTGGTTTTTCCCGATTTGGGTTTTCCACGTAAATCTTGGTGTGTTGTTTTATCATTCCGCATTAGAATATTTGTCTGGATATAATGCTGGTTGTTGCTGGATTAAATCTGTGAAATTAGGGGAATATTTTTTGATCCTGGATTGGTCTAGTTAGAGGCGAAGTGCTGCCCGATTTTCCCCAACAGAGTGGTATCAGAGCTTGTGTTGATATTTCAGTATTAGATGGATCAATCAAGTAGCACCATGTTTAAGTTGAATGCCTCTAATTATTCTATATGGAAGCCTCGGATGGAAGACATGTTATATTGCAAAGATTTGTTTGATCCCATCGACGGTGACGAAGCTCAAGGAGACAAGGAAGACAAAGACTGGGAGCGAATGAATCGGAAGACGGTTGGGTTTATTCGGCAATGGATTGATGATAGTGTATTTCATCATGTTGCTCAAGAAACCAAAGCGGATGCCTTGTGGAAGAAACTACAAGATCTCTATGAGAGGAGAACCCCGCAAAATAAAGCTTTTCTAGTCAAACGACTTGTGAACTTGAGATACAAGGAGGGAAGTAGTATGTCGGAACACTTGAGTGAATTTCAAGATGTTGTAAATCAATTGACAAATCTTGAGATTGACTTAGGTGATGAATTGCAATCATGTTTGTTGCTTGGTACTCTTCCTGATAGTTGGGACACACTGGTTGTGGCGTTAAATAATTCAGCTCCTGGTGGTGTGCTTTCTATGAGCATGGTTAAAGAAAGCTTGTTCAATGAAGAAACAAGAAGAAAAGGCTTGAATTATGCTTCTAGATCGGAGGCACTTGTCATAGAAAACAGGTCAAGAAGTCAATCAAGAAAGTTTCAAAGTAATGACAGGGGCAAGTCAAGATGTGAAGTGCTACAATTGTGGCAAGATGGGACATTATGCCAAAGAGTGCTGGCAACCAAAGAGAGATAAATCCCATGATAGAAATGGGGATAAAAAGAAAGAAGAAAATCAAGCTACAACAGCAGCTGCATCCGACGGTGATATTGTCTTCATTTGTGATGATGGTTATGTAAACCTTACATGTCAAGAGTCTAGCTGGGTTGTTGATTCTGCAGCTTCTTTTCATGTTACCTCACGGCGTGATTATTTTACATCTTATCGCAGCGGTGATTTCGGTTGTGTTAGGATGGGAAACAGTGGTGTTTCTAAGGTTATTGGCATAGGAGATGTTCACTTGAAGACCGATGTGGGATGCAATTTGCTTCTAAGAAATGTGAGACATGTTCCGGATATTCGACTGCAGTTGATCTCTACAGGTACCTTAGATGACGATAGTTACGGCAGTTTTTTTTTATGATGACAAATGAAAATTGACTAAAGGCTCTATGGTAGTAGCAAAAGACAAGAAGACATGCACTATTTATACCATGGAAGCAAAGTTGATCAAAGAAGAGGTAAATGTAGTGGATGACTTCTCAGTTGATCTATGGCATATGAAGCTTGGTCATCTTAGCGAGAAAGGACTTAAGACTCTTGCTAAAAAGACTTTTCTACCATTGAAGGAGAAAAATCTGACAAAATGTACTCATTGTATATAATGGGTAAGCAATATCGATTCTCATTTCAGAATTCCTCTCCACACACAAAATCTAATGTATTTGATCTAGTTCATACTGATGTTTGTTGCATGGATGCTAGAACACTTGGTGGTGCATTATATTTTGTGACATTTATCGATGATTGCTCTAGAAAAGTGTGGGCTTTTGCTTTGAAATCTAAAGACCAGGTGCTTGCGGCTTTCAAACAATTTCATGTCAACGTTGAAAGAGAAACCGGGAAGAAGTTGAAATGTGTTCGAGCCGACAACGGTGGAGAATATAGAGGCCCGTTTGAGTATTATTGCAGGGATTATGGCATCAAGCTTGAGAAGACTGTTCCGAAAACACCACAGCAGAATGGAGTGGCAGAGAGAATGAACCGGACGATTAATGATCGGATTCGGTGTATGCTATCTCATGCGAAGTTGCCTAAGTCATTCTGGGGTGAAGCGATGAGAACGGCCGTGGACTTGATAAATCTTTCTCCATCAGTTCCTCTTAAAGGGGATGTTCCACAAAGAGTTTGGAGTGGGAAAGATGTTTCCTACAATTATCTGAAAGTGTTCGGCTGCCGGGCATTTGTACATATTCCAAGAGATGAGAGATCCAAGCTTGATGACAGGTCTAAACAGTGTATCTTCTTGGGTTATGGACATGAAGAGTTTGGCTACAGATTATGGGATCCTGCTACAAAGAAAGTCATCAGAAGCCGAGATGTGGTGTTCTTTGAGCATCAAACCATTGAAGACATCGACAAGCCAGAGAAGCAAAAGAATGTAGCTCAACACAGGGTTAATTTCAGCCCAAATCCTCCAACCGTATTGGGTGAAAATCAAGGGGGAGAAGCGCATGGAAATCATGAAGATGATGAATCCTCACAGAATGTTGATTCTTCAGTGGAACCGGGTGAATCAGTTGAGCAAGAGCAACCAGTTGAACCAGTTGAGCAAGAAGAACCGATTCTACCTCAAGTTAGAAGATCAGAAAGAGAGTGTAGACCATCGCAAAAATATCAACCACATGAGTATGTATTACTCACCGATGCAGGAGAGCCAGAAACTTATGAAGAGGCCATATCGTGTGATAAGAAGAATGAGTGGCATGAAGCCATGCAAGATGAGCTCAAATCTTTGCATGAGAACCACACATTTGAATTGGTGAAGTTGCCTAAAGGCAAGAGAACACTCACAAACAAATGGGTGTACAAGTTGAAGACGGAAGAAAACAGTTTGCAACCACGATACAAAGCTAGGCTTGTTGTGAAGGGCTTTCGTCAGAAGAAGGGAATTGACTTTGAAGAGATCTTTTCACCAGTTGTAAAAATGCCTTCTATTCGAGTTGTTCTTGGGTTAGCTGCGAGTTTGAATTTAGAAATTGAACAGCTTGATGTAAAAACAACTTTTCTTCATGGAGACTTAGAAGAAGAGATATACATGGAGCAACCGGAGGGTTTTAAAGTTGAAGGCAATGAGCATTTTGTATGCAGGTTGAAAAAGAGTTTATACGGTCTCAAGCAAACGCCAAGACAATGGTACTTGAAGTTTGATTCATTCATGGAAGATCATGGATATGGTAAGACCAACTCTGACTCTTGTGTCTTTATGAAAAGATTCTCAGATGATGATTTTATTATCCTCCTACTCTATGTGGATGATATGTTGATAGTTGGGCATGATGCTAATAAAATCAAGAGCTTGAAAAATGAGTTGAGTAAAGCCTTTGCAATGAAAGATCTTAGATCGGCTAAACAAATCATTGCTATACAAATTACTCGTGATAGGAAGAATAATAAACTCTGGCTATCTCAAGAGAAGTATATTGAAAAGGTACTTGAAAGATTCAACATGAGTACATATAAATCGATAAGTACTTCACTTGTTGGTCACTTCAAATTGAGTAGTAATGAGTATCCTATGAGTGAAAAAGATAAGGAAGAGATTATGAAAATTTCTTGCGCATTCACCGTGATAGTTTTATATATGCCATAGTTTATACAAGACCATATATTGCTCATGCAATTAGTATTGTGAGTAGGTTTCTTTCAAATCTAGGTAAAGAGCATTGGAACGGTGTAAAATGGATTTTGAGGTATCTCAGAGACACTTCCAGATTCTGCTTGTGTTATGGAAATGGAAAGCTTGAGTTGAATGGTTATTCAGACTCTGATTATGCTGGTGACAATGATTCCCGAAAGTCCACATTGGGTTATATGATGACCTTTGCAGGGGGAGCAGTTTCATGACAATTAAAATTACAAAAATGTATTACTCTGTCTACAACTGAAGCGGAGTATATTGCTATTACCGAGGGAGGCAAGGAACTTTTGTGGATGCAGAAATTCCTACGAGAGTTGGGCTTGAAGCAACAGAAGTTTATTTTATATTGTGATAGCATGAGTGCTATTTATCTTAGCAAGAATCCAGTGTTGCATTCAAGATCGAAGCATATTGGTGTGAAGTATCATTGGGTCCGAGAAAAGTTAGAAGAAAAGGTCTTTCTACTTGAGAAAGTTCATACCGATGACAACTGATCCGATATGATGACGAAGGCCTTGCCGGTGGTGAAACTTGACTCCTGTCGAAGCAAAGCGGGCATGATGGAACTCCCCACATGAGGTAGAGGGGGAGATTTGTCGGTTGGGTCTCCCTCATGTGGGGGGACCCACCAACTTTTTTTTTTATTTGTTTAAGAAAAAGAAAAGAAAAAGAGGAGACAAAATGATGAGAGAGAAAAATAAAATAAAATATTGTGTGTATGTGTGCGTGAGTGTCTTCAGGCGAAGGTAGAAGAGAGAGTTTTCACAGAACATACACAGAGAGCTTCGTGCGAGGGAGAAAAGAGAGAGTTTTGATATTTGTAGTCAAGATTTGAAGGCCAAACGTTGACGGAATTGGCTCAAATTTGGGTATGTTGTTCGTGAGGCCGAGACCTACGTGGTGATGGTCCTCGTTCGTTGAAACTCTCCTCCGATTCTCCAATTGCGGTTAGGGTTTCTTGCCCATTTGTGTAGTATTTCACCTTTGTGGTGATGAAGTATTGTTGTATTGTTGATGTATAGCCTCTAGTGTGTGACTAGAGAGAAGACCTTTGTATACCTGCTATTTCTTGGTGATTAGTGGAAGATTTTGGGTGGTCCGTGGTTTTTCCCGTTTTGGGTTTTCCACGTAAATCTTGGTGTGTTGTTTTATCATTCCGCATTAGAATATTTGTCTGGATATAATGCTGGTTGTTGCTGGATTAAATCTGTGAAATTAGGGGAATATTTTTTGATCCTGGATTGGTCTAGTTAGAGGCGAAGTGCTGCCCGATTTTCCCCAACAAGAAGACCCACTCCTCGAAGCCATCACAGTAAGCACATTCAGTACAGATTCGGCTCATGGGCCTTTGCGGCTAGCCCCCCGTCCCGTGCCCAATTCGACCTTCGCAAATTGGAATTGCGCAACCACTCCTTGAATTCCATTCGGCGAAGCAACAACTACAGACAAGCAGCTATTTCCCGTGTCCGAGACAATCAGAGAAGCTGGAGGTTCAGCTGGATGAAGATGAATGGTAAAAGGAAAGAAAAGGAAAAAGAATGAGCAGAGAAAAAGCTTGGAAAATTTAGCAAAACGGCGTCGCTTGGTCTAAAATCATCCGCATCGGATCGCCAACTATGATACTCAGGATGGCTAGCAATGGTTGAGCATCGCCTCCATAATTTCAAGCCAAAATTGGTTAGAAAAATTATATTGCAATTCCATAGTAAGGTTTCAAATTACATTGATAAAATTGAAAAGTTTATGATTGAATGTGCATCTGACCATAATTTAGGATTGATTTAGTAATTTTCTCATTGTGAAACTTGAGGCCAGAGTTGCGACAGATTGGATTAATTTAGGAACAAATCCAAGATCCATAGCTCATCGTACATGGATTCCATTTCCAGCAGCAAGCAACAAAATCATAGCTTAACTATGGCAGTAGAAATTCCAATTCAAAAGTAATAATATATACTTCAGACTTCTGCATTTGTTGCAATAGCCATGCAACATCATTGAAAAATGGACATTCATGAATAGTTTCCAAACCTAATGCAATCTCGGGTTTTGTCTTCCAATTCTTGTCATAATACGTGGAAGTTGAAAAGAAACAAATTGAGTACTCAATCTATTTCTTGATGTATATGAGTTGACTTTGAAAAAGAAAACTGTACAATATATGCAAATAATTTACTTAATTGCCTCTTGTTCTGTAGTGCATTAACTAGAGGGAAATCGTATACTTCTTTACCTTGTCTACAACAGTTGTTTCATTCGCTTCTGTTTTACATGGATTACGATGAGTAAGGATGGGAGCATCATCACTGCATGGTATATTGATGTGTTTATATAATGCATTTTGAAGTAAGTTACACACAAAGCAACTAGAAAACGCAACAAGAATCACAAAACCACAGCTAAATCTGGTGTGATCGCTCATTTGCTCTCTCATTGTCACCGAGCCTCTTGGAATCCATGGCTTCAGCATCAAACTCATCCCAATAGACCAGTTCGAGAAAACGGTCTTTTCCGAAAATCTCACCTTAAAAGAAAGATAGCATAGAATCTCCGATATATGTAGAGCTTGTGTGCGCCAACTTGAATTATCCATGGCTTCTTCGAGTTCACTGGAGTGGAAGGAGTCAACTGGACATGGCCCCCATTGCGCTAAAACCTACGGTAACTAAGCATCCCATTCTTTGGGTATCACATAGCTAGCTTGATGGTTGGCAAGCCGTCATATTCTACCAATTTGATTGTAAGTACCAGTAGTTATGATACATGGATGCAATGTGAAGGATGCACTACTTGTTCCCCCTTAAGGGAAGGTAACTTCGACAGAAAGAAATCGCGAGCTTATCGGCCTTTACCTTGTGAACATCCCCTTTGTGATCCACGCATATGTGTAAATGGTAGTTATGCCTATAATGTAAGTTATACGAGGAACCAGAAGCTTTACGGCTTATAGCAAGGGACAGGTCGGATCAAATACCTTTATCTTTCAGGATGGTTCTGTCAAAGGATTCCTCAAAACCATGTTCGGTTGCGGCCTCAACAACCACAACATGCCATGGGGTGTGCTCGGAGTACATAATACCGTATTGGGAGTATTAGGTTTGGCATGGGCAAAGAGGTCTATTTTGACACAATATGCCGATGAGACTAAAGGATGCATCTCATGTTGCTTGCCCTTGTGGTACGCCATGGCAGTACCTATACATTACTCAATTTTGGGGACGAAGCACGAATAGGTGGCCGTCCTAGATCAATTGTTCAGACGACGGCTTTGATATCTAATGTGACGAGCTACATGATAAAAGTTATGTGCATTCATCAATCTCTCTACATTATTTAAAAGTTGCGAAATAATTTCTCATCTATTGGGGGTCAGAACGGGCACAAAACCTTTTATATAAATAATCAAAGTGTAAATCCTTACAGAACCTTATATTCAAATGCCTCTAATGACAACATCATCACATCAGCATGACATTACCGACTTTTACATCATCCATAACATAAGAATCTAGTATTTGCTAAAATAGGACGTGCAATCAATCCAAATCCAAGAACTAGGCAGAGTCATCTGCCGGTTAGCAAATGAGGTTCTTCTGGATTTATCTAACATAGTGGGTAACTTTAAGGAAAGTGATCTCACACCTCACGGTAAATTAAAGGCCGTCACATAGATTTCTCTCTTTCGCGAAAGATGGCTAAGGGCCGCAGCATATTGTCTCTCGTTTCTGTTACCCAACTTGAAATTGATACACCAGCTTCGATGATGTGGTCGTTGAAGAGCAGGACAAAACGAGAATTGTACCCAAGCGGAACCAACAAGGCATTGGGAAGACCAGAGATAATGAAGAGGGCAGCGATTACGATGACCAAGGTGACAACGGCGAGCCAAGTCCGTTTGCCGACAGTCACGTAGACCCCCGCCATGAAGGCCATGGACATTGTGGCAAGAGCAGTAAGCAGCGGTAGCCTCGCCCTCGTAAGGGCATGATGCACCCCATGCCAATCATTGATGTGCGTCCAAAGAAGGACCCTAGTTGCAATTATCGAGCTGTACATGGCGACGGTGTTACAGATCACAAAGACGCCATACATGAGTTTGTACGACGGCATAGCGATTCCCGCATCTGTTTCAATGCCATTATATCCTCCGGAAGTAGAAAAGCCATTAGCAAATGTCATAGGGGCAACAAGTGTTACCACGACCATATGGGTCTTAGCCGCGTCCTTTAGTCCAATCCAAATCCGAAGGCCTCAGATGACAACGCAAAGGCCTAAAGTCTTTTGGCCAGCAAGTTGCTTTGTCTTTGCCTCTGGGTGCTCCAGCAAATACTAAGATTGTCCGTGTTAAGCTCTGGTTAAAAAAAAAATTATTATACATGAAGATGGAGTGAAAAACAAAAGTAGATAACTTGTCAATCCATATTGTATAGATCATTGTTGGGGTTGTCCGACATCGATTGTGGAAAGGGCTAATAGTCGGTTTATAAGTGTGAGGAAAAATTTCATCTTTTGAGCTAGTTTTTTTGGATGAGAGAAGCTCAAGACCACCCAACCTGATGAAGTGGAATCCTATCACATCTACAATGTCAAGAGCCATCGAGAGTTGCTGTGCTTTACAAGCTTAAGATTGACTCTCTTGTCCCGGGTTAGAGAAATTGCCATTGTAATGTGGCCATATGTAGAGGCAAATCTCCTCCATTGTCTTTAGCATTTATAAGCTTACCGAGGCCCTTCCGTACTTTGCTGCAACATGAAGTATTTTCTGCCATTTGTTAAAAGTAAGCAACGCTTCCGGACCTAGCAAATGTCGAAGCATCTCCATGATTGCTTCAAGATGACCCATTTTACACTCGACGTGAATCGGAAGATAGCTCTCTTTGTCATGCTCAAAGACACTTGAGAATTTGACTCCATCGACATAATTCTCGAATGCTCCTTGATGGATGGGAGTACCACATCCAGCATATCTTAAATGAAATAGCTCTTTTTTCTGCTCTGATATCTCTTCTAGCATATATGCGTCATTAGAAAGCAGAAAATGATTGAATTTATGTCATGCTCATGGAAGGGATTGGTAGGCTAATTAAGAAAACCAAGCATAGAAAAGGTGATTTTGCATGTATATGTAGTGAAGGTGGTTACAATCCAAAGTACAAGGTATTCTCTCTATTTATAGTTTGAAGGTTAAGGAGAAAGATTAGGATATAGTTTGGCCTCCAGTGATTGCCATCATGAGCGCAAAGCAGGAAAAGGACCCAACCACCGGCGACCGAGCTACATGATAGAAAAATAATTATTTATGAGATGATATAGCATCTGTCGCACTTATATTGCACGCGATAAAGCAAGCCTCCCTAGGAAAACAAAGCTAGTTTTCCTTCTCGTTGGATGTTTGGTGTTGCCAACAACTGCAAGAGATCCTTGACATTACAGGGCAGTTGAAAGATCTACAGGAATTTGATTGCCAGTCTCTTGGTAAAATTCCCTCTTGACATACGTGACGTTGATCAAATACTCATCTCCTGAGGTGGTCCGTAATGGGTTCACCATTTGTGATTTGTTCAAGCTTGAGGGTAGAGACTCTCTTAATAATATGGAGTTGTGTACATCTTGGCTGCACCGTGCGTTTGTGTATTGCCAAGGTTGAAAATCCTAGATCGGTAGGTCAATTAAGAAAACCAAACATACAAAAAGTGAATTTGCATTGTATATGTAGTGGAGGTGGTTATAATCCAGAGCACAAGATATTCACCCTATTTATAGTTTGAAGGTCGAGAGGAAAGGGTAGGATATAGTCTGGCCTAAAATGATTGTCATCATGAATACTAGGGGTGAGCAAACAAACCATGATCCAACCATATCGGACCGGATCATATCTAACCGGCTGATTTTGGACCGTAACCGGTAGGTACGGTTTGGTTCTCAGTTTCAATTTTCCAGAACCGGCGAGTACCAATTCGGTTCCTGATTTCGGATACGAACAAGCCCAACCAAGCTGATCCTTTATATAATATGAACGTGTGTGTATATATGTATATATAAATGAAATCATCTACTGCAGTCTTGGCTTTCACGCTATCATTTGACATCTTTTTTCACTGCAAGCGTTTCTGTGAGTGCAGGCTTGGGAGTGCTCGAATTTGAGTCAAGGGTTCTGAGTTTTGATTGAAATGGGGTTCGATTAGAGTTTCTGGTTGAGTTTTGGTTGATTTGGGATAGGGAGCGGAAACAATCATGTTCTATGGTGCAGTAGCGCGGGATCCCTAGCTCAGTGTTGCCCAAATTGTGTGTCTCCCTTGTGCCTGGTCCTTGCGAAGTTTCTTTATGGCTTCCAAGGCCTTTGTGTACCTATTGCACATGACATCAAAAGTTACAAAAAGAAAAAAAAAAGGTAAAACAGAACTTCCTTACAGAAAATTCGATATACATTAGGACCATAATTAGGATCCAACCGGAACTGAACTGGACCGATAGTTCGATTCTCAATTGGATCCATAGAACAAGCGGGTGGATCATGATTCACATTTTGTGGAACCAGTCCCTAGCCGATGGTTCTTGATTTTAGGATGGGAATAACCTATCCTGGAATCGATTACCTCTAATGAATACAAACTGGAAAAGGACCTAAGCATTGGAGGCTGAGTTCCACGATAGAAAGAATGATTGTTTGCAAGAATATTAATGTTATTAAAATTTAATCCCATAAAAATTTATTTAAAAATTTGATGATATAGCTTATGTAGCCTTTGCATGTCTCTCTAGAAAAATAAAAGTTAGTTTTCCTTTTCAATTCGGTGATTAGTAGTCGGTGGTTTGTATGCCGAACCTCTAGTATACTCCATGTCTCGAGAATTTCGATCTCCATAGGTGCAAAAACTCAAAGCATCTCCCCAACGTGCTCTGGTCCCAGAATCTTCGACTTCCTAGGATCAATAATCGGTCAAAATTGCGAAAATTTCCTGATATTCCGAATAACCTCAAAGGCTTGAGAAGATTTGATTTAGGAAGGAGTTCGATTGAGGAACATCGTATTTTTTTTAATAGAAAATCTTATCTCTCTAGATGATGTGAATTTAATGTATTGTAAGAAACTGGCAATCCTCTAGTCTCTTGAGAGACGCTATGTTTTGAAGGCTGCTCAAGGTAAGATGTGTAGGAAGGTTAGTAAAATTATTTTTCCCGCATTTATAGAAAACACTTTTACCATAGAAAAATAATACTGCTCAAGAGAGGGACCGGATGGTGGAGAGGGACTTGAGGGTGCTGAAGGAGAGGGCGACGTCATCCAGGGATAACGAAATTTCATTACCAAAAGAATTTATGTTCTAGACTTGTTATTGAAAAAAAATATATATAATAATAAAAAAATAAATAAACAATATGGTTATCATTCGCTCCCTTAAAAATACAAAACTCGTTGAAATTGCTACGGGGAATGCAGCCAATATCTGGGAAGTTTCCTCAACAAATGATAGGCCAAATTATCATAAGTGGTGTTCGAGCCTTGCGTATGCCAGAAGAGTATAAATATGATTACTAATTACTTACATTTATACCTCTTTCTCGAGTTTATTGGGTTTGTCGTTAGAAGCAATGCATTGAAACCCAACAGGCAACCAAATAAAGATTTTACCCATTTTGAATTTGGATCTGAATTTACAAACTAGTTTAATGCGATATTGAATTTGATTCATTTCGGTGCATTTCTAGTAAGGAAGCTGCTAGCCTGATAATCTGATAGTACCGTCAGTTATTTTTAACCACACTATTTTTTAATCAATAAGTGCTTTATGCAAAACACACGGTGATGATACCATTCTTGATAGTATTATTAAGGAAGCGTTTACCTTCTAGTAAGGAAGCCACTAGCATTTCCCACTGTTAATCTTCAAGAACTTACATCTTCGAAATACCCAAGGACCATAAAAAATAAATATGAATTTACCGCCAAGGTCGTTGATCTAGTAGTGAATGGATCATCCGTGTTCCATAGGATCACGAGTTCGATTCATGCCGTGAGCGAACCCGAAATAAAATTGTAATTTGCATGCAATTGACCGTGAACCAACATCCAGGTGAATGGTCCAAACATAGGATCGTTTGCATTTGGTGGCGTAGGAAACCAAACTTGCGTTGGAGTCCTCCTCTTCCACATACGTACTGGTTCTTTTGCCCTTAACCACCAAAGTAGTCATTTAAGGTTTTCAAGATTGAAATTTTCCTTAAGCGGTCGGACGAATTATTAATCTCTTCAAAAGGGAGTCGCCGTATAATTAACGACGTCATCGCCCATTCCTTAAGATAATGTGTATCATGACGAAACTCCACTTCAAGAAGGAATAAGATGCTAATTTCCTTAATTCAGTGAGACAAGCTATGATCCATTTTGTACGGGAATCCAAACGAAATTCACGAGAAATTGTCTCAAGGAAGCAATGTATTGACCAACTTCACATGGTGCAACCCTCAAGTTACCTTCTTTCCCCATCTTGAAGGGGGATAATTCTCCAAAAAAGACCTAAGCTTCATGTAAGACGGCGAATTGAGTCATGAACATTTTATTTTTATGCCAATGTAGTCCTAAACCTTGTGACGATTTGCTAATCAGTCTTAAACCTTACAATTGTGCCGATTTAGTGCTAAATTTTTTGATAATTTGTCAATGTAATCTATTTTATCAATACAAATTTAGGACTAAATTGGCAAAATTTTAAAAAATTTAGGACTAAATTGATAAAATTTTAGAAGATTTAGGATTAAATTCATACAAATAGAAAGTTTCGGTCTAAACTGGCAAATCGTCAAAAGATTTAGGATAAAGTTGACACAAATTGAAAGGTTTGGGACGGAACTGGCTGCTGTATAATAGGGTTGAGGACTCTTTTCGGACAATTCTACCCCTCGAAGGGGGTGTAGAGTGAAATGAAAGCTAAGCTCACGTACGAGCATATCAGTCCAAGCAACTCTCTTTTCCAAGAGTAGAAGCACGACCTTTCTCCGAAGCTCCCCCACTTTCGTGTTACGTGGAAGCAACCCACTCTCTTGCCACCCTCTTCACGTCCTATAAATAACCCCCCGGACACCAAGGAAGCTTCGCATCACACCCAAAAAAAAAACACTTAGAATTTTTCTCAGTGCCTATTCACTCTATCATCACAAGTTCTGCAAGACAATGGTTTTCGCAAGCTCTCCGAAACCCAAGAGCAATGCGTCCAGGCTCCAGGCCGTCAGGGACGCCGCGTTTTCGTCTCTAGGGAACCTCATCAAGCTCCTCCCGACGGGGACGGTCTTCGCGTTCCAGTTCCTCAACCCCATCCTGACCAACAACGGCCATTGCCACACCAAGTACCCCAGCGGCCTCCTGATGGGCGCGTGCGCCTTCTCGTGCGCCTTCTCTAGCTTCACCGACAGCTACACCGGCTCCGACTGTGCTGCCCACTACGGCATCGCCACGGGTAATGGGCTGTGGCCCTCGCCGGCTTCTGAATTGGTCGACTTGTCCAAGTACAAGCTCCGGGTCGCCGACTTTGTCCACGCAATGCTGTCGACCATGGTTTTCATGGCGGTGACCTTCCTGGACCCGAACACCGCGGAGTGCTTCTACCCGAAGTACGCGAAGGATATGAAGGTGATGCTCAAGCTTCTGCCTCCGGCGATCGGCGCGCTTTCTAGCGCGATATTCATGGTGTTCCCTAGCAAGAGGCATGGGATTGGGTATCCTTTTTCTAGCGACGGGTCCGATGATCAAAGTGCTGCCAAGGAGGTGGAATGACTTAAAAGGGAAAATTTATAAATAAAAGGAAGCTTTCGTATGTTTATCGCTGGTTTGTGTAGTTGTTCCTTGGAAGTGTGTGTGCTCGTGGCGTCCAGGATTTGCATTGTGTGGTGGTCACCTTCTTGCTCTTATTATTTTTCATAAAGAATATGTCGGTTATGTGAAGAGTGGCATGACAAGAGTCTCGAATTTATCGCTGTTTAGTTACTGTTACACAATATCAGCTTGATAAGCGAACTTGTAACACCGGCGGATTCTGGCAGGAAAATTACCCAATTAGTTCTAAACTTATTGTACGAATGTTTGTTCCATTTTAAGCTTTTTAATATTGTTAATTTAGTCTTAAACCTTAAAGTTCAATGTAGTCGGAGGCCAATTCTTATCGAAATTAGCCAATGAAACGTACCAAGGGCCAGGAAGCCCAATCATTCGCAAGTTTCGATAGAATAAAATCATTATTCAAAAAGTAGGAAGGAAATAGCAAATATCATAAGTTCATCAACACCAGTTTGCAGGATCACTAGCTAAGAGTTGTATTATTTCAGAGATAAGCTTTGTGAGTCTTCAGTGGAAACAACTTTGCATATTTTACGGGATTGTCTAGTTATTCGAACATTTGCGTTGAGCTTCTCCCACAACGTTGTCTGGAAGAGTCCTTCTCAATGAACCTATATCAATGGTTGAAATCCAACCTAGGTAGCAAGGGGAGATTCAACTCTCACGGTGATTAGAATATTATCTTTGGTGTGAGTATGTGGCTTTTTTGGAAATGACAAAACAAGTCACTTTTCCAATAAGGTTTTATTTTTCCTTCCCACACTATACATGTAGTTCAATCACACACAAAGCAAATCACAGCTTCGCCGACAATCAACTTGGCTAAAAGTGGATTACATGCTTCGCCCATTATGGTTGCTTGGGATCCTCCACCACCAGGATGGACAAAACCGAATATAGGTGGAGCGTCTAAAGGTAATCCCAAACTTGCAGGAGCTGGATGATTATTTCAAAATGAAGGGGTGACTAGCTTGGCAATATTACCTCATTTCTTGAAATATGTTCATCTTCACAGGCTAAATTATGGGCGCTATGTTCGGAACTTACTATAGCAAAAGAACATGATTTCCATAAACTCATCATCGAGATGAACTCCAAAATTATCACTGAACTTGTTAAATTAGGAGAGTATAGTGGATACCATAGGACCAGCTCTACTTAAAGATATTAGAAGACTATCGAAATCGCTTTGAGTTTAAAATTCGTCATATTTTTCGGGAAGGCAATCGGTCAGCGGATATGCTTGCAAATATTGATGTAGCGAAGCTATTAGAGCCACGTTCTACTTGCAACCTCCTAGGGAAATATACTATGTTTTGTTTAGTGATAAAGTTGGGATTGTTGATTTTAGACTCTAGTCTCTTTTAGTTTGTACTTTCAGTTTACCTGGGAAAAAAATTTCTGCACAGCCCAGATTGTACGTTATTCCAATTTGGTAAGGCTAAAACTTCCGGCCGACAATTCCCAAAACATGGAACATAGGACAAACCTTGGGCCTAACTCCACAGTTAAACATGGTCCAACTAATTGCGTGTGGGTAGCTAGCATCCTGTGCATGCAATCTCTTTGATCAAATTGTGAAACTCTCCAGTTATAATGCATGCAATTGTTGACTTTCTTTCTTGTCTAGCCAACAGATCGGCGGGTTGCAGGGATGGTGTTCATGACTTGCAAACCACATTGCATAGCACGGAATTGGTCTCTTGGATCAAGAAATGTTGAATGACACCCGATGCGCGAGACTTCCTTCAGTCAACCCAAAGAGGTAAATTAAGTAAGTCTAAGAGAACTTGTGAAGGGAAGTACGTGATTTTTCACTCTTTTCTCTATGGTGATGGTGCTTGGGGAGGTAGTTCAGTGCGATATGATTGGACTTGTCTAAATAGTCGCAAGACATTGAAGTAAATAGAAAACCTAAAACCCAATTAAAAAAAAGTAAACATCAACAACAGAGGCAATTAATATAAAGAGGAAGACTAATAAATATTCTGATTATCAAGTCATATTATGGCCGTCAATATGGGTTAAAGACCCATATTTTAACCAACATTTATGAAAGTGGGTTAAAAATATGGATCACATTAGAATTAAGATATGAGTTATGAATGGGTTTAAAAAAGAAAAGCCCAAACAATATGGATTTTCTTTGGGTCATGAACAAACCCATTTTTAGCCCAATTTGATCCATTTTCGGCCCTTGCCCGGTAGCTTCTCTAGCACCCACTTGTAAATGGGCTTTAACTCAAATATATTAGTTCATCTTTTTATTTTTTTATAAGTAACACAAAGAAAGAAAAACAAAAAAAAATGTTATGCAATGTCACCAACCACCTTTTGCTGTCATTGGTTATTGGAGAAAAAGGAAAACAAAATACGAATTCTAAATTCTAAATATAAAAAAATTTAGTTGCATGGAAGTGTTTTAACAATATCATTTTTCTTAACAAATTATAAGACATAAAATTTTCATGATTTAGGTAAATTTAAGTTATATGGGTCGAGTCGAGTATAAGATGAGTAAGGATTGATTCCAGTATTGCTCATTACATTTATATTATGTGAAAATGGGTCAAAACAATTAAATAAATCAATATGGATCGGACCATATTCAACTCGACCTAAACCCAACCCACCTATTTGACACATATAGGTTATAGACATGAACATAGTTCACATTTATTTTAAGTTAAAATTTATGTGGATGGTATCCACATTCACCTCAAATCAAGGCTTGATCAAAAGAAATAGTAAAAAAAAAAAAGCCACATTTGGATGGAGTTAATGAATGGACTTAATTACACTAATTTGACAAGTTTTAAGACTTGATTATAATTTTGTAAGTTTTAACACTTGATTTTACTAATTTGACAAGTATAAAATCTCATGGTGCTTGAAATATGCAAATAGAGTTCACATGGCCCGACTAACCATCTAAATTATTTAGGGTTAATCAAGGAAATTGATTTTTTAAGGGAGAAATTATCATATCCCTCCATTCGGTCCAATGCTGGGAAATTCATGGTCCCAACTCCTTTTTTTTTATTTTTAAATCAAACCAATTTTTTTATTCGAACGAATGAAAGGTCGGACGGAGAAATTATGTCGTGTCAAATTTGGCCAAATTTTTGGATAAATAGATATAAATTTCATTTTTCTAATTTTTTCTTAATTATATGCTATGAAATACTTATCCCTTGATTTATTTTAATTACTAACAAGTGAATACATTTTAATAGGTTGAGGATCAATTTATAAAATATAAAGTTATTATTCAACAATTAGAATTTACTAGCGGAAATTTTTTTTATTCTAATTACTGATATAATTAAATTTAATTCTTTAAATAGAAATTAATTGAAACAAAAAAAAATTCCTTATTTCAAATTTTGAAGTGGAAAAAATTTGATTTTCAATCACTTAATAGTGGGTAGCTCCATGGAAAAGAACATTCGTCAAGCAATTGTACAAAATAACCTTCTCACGGAGAACAAACCTCTAGGGAAAAGTGCCCAAAAATTCATTGAAGTTAATTCAGTCCTAAAATTTTTTAATTGTCAATTTAATCATAAACCTTTTGTATTTATGTCAGTTGAGTTTATTTGGCCAATTTTAACCAAAAATTGTCGGTGTGAATGTTGATTGTCCTATATGGCCCTCGCACAGCATTGACATAGATATCTTTAAACATTTTTTATTTATAAAATATTTTTTCTTTACTTTTTTTTCTTGGATAGTGAGTTGCGATGCCATCTCCTAGTGCTAACGAGGTTTACTGGCCATCTATCTAAAAACAAAACAAAGTGAAAAATAAACTACCAAAAAGTAAATATATTATATATATAATATTTACGTCAGCGCCAGCTGTTGACACCTGATTTTTAATCATCTTTTCTTTTCTAAAATTAATAAAAAAAATCCATAAAAATCCATAAAATTAAAAAAAAAATCAACTTTGGGGACCTTGGCCAAGCCTAGAGAACTAATTTTGATCAAAAAAATAATTTTTCTTATTTTCAGTATTTTTTTTTCGATATTTTTATTTTCGAAAATTCATAAAAAAAAATCAATAAAAAATAAGAAAATTGGAAAATCAACTTTGGAAGCCTTGGCCAAGCTTAGGCAACCATTTTTGAGCAAAAAAAAAATAATTTTTCGTATTTTTTGTATTTTTTTAAATATATTTTTTAGAAATTAGGAAAATATTTAATAAATAATAGCATTTGAGGCCAAAAAATACATAAAAATAGTCAATATTTTTATTTTAAATCCCTTTTCATGTTGGCCATCACAAATTTAAAAAATCCAATTCGGGGTCGTGTATTCCTTCACGAGCATAATCTCAAATTGGGCCTAAAAAAATTCAATTTAAGTCAATTTATTTTCATTTTTCACTTTTAGGAGTTGTGACATTGTTCTCTAATATTCAAAATTTTCATCTTGGCCCAATTATACCTAGAATGACTCAATTTTAAAAAAAGGGCATTAATTAAATTGTGCATTATTTTCAATTGTAAGAAATGAGCTTAAATTCAACATGCGGTGAATTTTGACTAAGTATAGGGGAGGTGTGCCAAAAATTGTGAGGAGATTTGGACTTAAAAAAATATGGTTTTTCAGGGACTAAATTGTAAATACTTAAAATTCAAGGATTATCGTGCAAATACCTAACTCTTGAAGGATTATTTTGCAAATAACAAAAGGAAGAGTTAGTGGAGAAATTAGAATAGAAAAGGGGAGATGGAGAAGAGAAGATGAAGAAGAATAGATAGAGAAAATAAGATAAGAATAGAGAAGGGAAGATGGAGAAGAAAAGATGGAGAAGAATGGATGGAGAAAATAAGATAAGAATAGAGAAGGGAAGATGGAGATGAAGAAGAGTTAGTGGAGAGATTAGAATGGGAGATAAATATGGAGAAGGGAAGATGAAGATGAAGAAGAGTTAGTGAAGAGATTAGAATGTGAGATAGAGATGGAGAAAGGAAGACGAAAATGAAGAAGAGTTAGTGGATGAATCAGAATTGGAGATAGAGTTAGTGGAAAAATTAGAATGGGAGATGGATGAGTAGACTATAAAAGGAAGAAGAAGTGAGTTTGGGAGGGAGAAATTTTTTGGGGGAAAAATTTTAGATATTTGAGAAATTTTTGGGAGATTGAAGAAAAATTGGAGAGAAAGAAAATACCAAAAAGAGAGAGAAAATTTTGAAGATGATGGGAGTTTAAAGTTATGAGTTATCATCATCAATTCTTTCATCGATCAACATAAATCAAGAGTTCATCCTCGTCAACGAGCAAGCAAATTCGAGCTAAGTGTTTTTATTTATTCATTTATTTGTGGTTTTAGTCTCAAATTAGCACAAATTGTATACACTTTCTCCATCTCCCTTTTTCCCATATTTTATGGCAGGTAAAAAAAAGGGACAACTCCGTATCAACGATAAATTCCATGGAGGTGCAAAGTGGGGCCAAACAAATTCCAATGTGCCCATCAAATTTGCAGCCGACCCGTCAACGGATTTTAGTTCAAATTGTTGAAACAATTTGTTGTATTTTATTTTAAAGAACTAAAACCCCAGAATGGAGAGGCAAAGCGCATCCATTAGAGGTTGTTTATCTTCTGCAATTTAAATTCCTGCATCATCAAACCCCAAAGGGAAGAGCCAAGCCAATGCTAGGCCGCCCATTAGAGGTTTTTACTTACTGCAATTTAATTCCTGCACCATTAAACCCCAAATGGGAGAGCCAAGCCAAGGCTGGGCCATCCATTGGAGGTCTTTATTTACTGTCATTGACTTACCGCCGTTTAAAGTGAGTAGACTGTAACACTGCACAGAAGTCGTTAACACACTCCTTCTTTCGGCTTTAGGGAATTTTTAACACTTTGAAAATAAATAAAAATACCACTCATGCATCCTATCTAAAAAGTGAAAATACAAAAAGAGAACATCTCACTAGAGTCTTAGGAATAAACCAAGCTTGAGTTACCAAATTAGGATATCCATGAAATTAAGGTACCGAAAGGGCATTAGTTTTAATTAACTAGTGTAACCAAGTCTCCGAACTCATAATCTCTGGTTCGTAGAAGTAATTTAGTCCTCCCGCTAATTTACTTAGGTATCTAATCAACCTAACAAAAATGATTAATGGCGACTCCAAATTTTAAAACCATTTGAACAAAAACTAAAGTTGCGATTCAGTAGGACTTGGGAGGGTCCGTATTAGGTTAATTCATCTAATAAACCTAATAATCCGTTAACCCGATTGAAAAAAATTCTTAGGGTCGCGACACCAGCCATGTCATATGGGATGATCAACATTCACGTCATTGATTTTTGGCCAAAATTGGCCGAATAGACTCAATTGATACAAATACAAAATGCTTAAGATAAAATTTATACAATTGAATAGTTTATGACTGAATAGGCGCTAATATAAAATATCTATGACTTTTTGGACGCTTTTCCCCAAATCTTCATATTAAAGAGTGGGCGTGTATACATTAATAACTAGTCATATTTTCATGTAATTAGTGACTTCTCTATGATAGAAAAGGAATTGTCCACTTCTAAGTACTTAGCAGCATTTCCGCAAGGTTAATAGCTTTTTATGTAAAGAAAAGCAAGTAATCACTTAAATAAATTCTTTATCATGATCTATAACTTTTGGTGCAGGAAAAATAAGCATCTCCTTTTTATATAACCAAAAAACATAGTGTAATTTTCCAAGAGCATGAAAAATCTTCAACCGCTCAATAGTGACGAGATTAGTAACTTTTGACATATGTACAAAGAAAAATCAATATAACAAGTAGTAAAGTAAGTAAACATGATATATGCGTAATAACTCAAAAAGGGGTGATTATATATAAAGTCATCAATCTATTGTAATTGTGCCAATTCAACTTTAAATCTTTTTTTATTCAATTCAATTTTGAAATTTTTGCATTTATGCCAATTCAGTCTATTTAGCCGACCAATACTGATGTAGCACTATCAACACCGATGTGAACTTTTTAAATAACATTTTATTAATTTTTTTAATGATTTTTTCTTATTTTCTTTTCTTTCGTTTTTTTTCCCAACCTTTTGGGCCCGCATTGGGAAAAATAAAATAAAATCATAAAAATCATAAAATTTCAAAATATTATTAAAACATCATCTAAAAAAAGTCCATGTCAGTGCCAGCAGTATCACGACAATACCGACTAGCCAAATGTGCTAGGTTAGCACAAACGCAAAAAAGTTTAAAACTGAATTGACACAATTGCAATGGATTCAGGAATTTTGTTGTAATTTTTCTATTCAAAAAGGGATTGCTATGTAATCAACTAGATTATCAGGTGTTCATTAAGATTGTATAAATCATGACAAAAGTCCAGTTCTATAGGGAATTTTTATTTAGTCAGTTCAGTGAAAGAAACTACGGTATATCTAGAAGGACCCAAATAAATTTCAAGTAAATTATCTTGACGAAGCAATGTATCCACCAACCACATAAGGTGCAAGCCTCAAACCAATTGGGAGCATAACAGTCCAAGCTTAAAGCCTCGGATTGGAGATGGAAGGCCAAAGTCGTTTCCAAGAGTAAAAGCAAAACCTTTCTCTAAAACCCCACCTCTCTCTCTCTCTCTCTCTCTCTCTCTCTCATATTACGTAGAAGCAACCCACTCTCTTCCCTCACTCTTCCTACGCTATAAAAATGCCTCCTAACACAGAAGAAGCATCTCATCACACCCAAGCACTTAGAATTTTTTTCACTCACAATTCCCTATCACTGATATTATAGCAGACTCATCTCGCGTTTTCGCAAGATATGGATCTCACAAGCTCTTCGGAATCCAAGAGCAACGTGTCCAAGCTCCGGGGCATGCGCGACGCGACGTTTGCGTCTCTAGGGAGCCTCATCAAGCTCCTCCCGACGGGGACGGTCTTCATGTTCCAGTTCCTCAGCCCCCTCCTGACCAACAACGGCCACTGCCACACCTTCAACAAGTACCTCAGCGGCCTCCTCGTCGGCGCGTGCGGCTTCTCATGCGCGTTCTCTTGCTTCACCGACAGCTACACCGGCTCTGACGGCCGGGTCCACTATGGCATCGCCACAGCTAAAGGGCTGTGGCCCTCGTCGGCTTCTGAATCGGTTGACTTGTCCAAGTACAAGCTCCGGGTCGGCGACTTTGTGCACGCGCTGCTCTCGACCATGGTTTTCGCGGTGGTGACCCTGCTGGACCCGAACACCATGGAGTGCTTCTACCCGTCGTTCGAGTCGAAGCAGAAGGCGTTGCTCATGACTCTGCCTCCGGTGATCGGCGTGGCTTCCAGCGCGGTTTTCATGGCATTCCCTAACAAGAGGCATGGGATTGGATATCCTTCTTCTAGTGACGAGTCCAAAGATCAGAGTGCTTCCATGGAGGAGGAATGATTCAAAAGAAAAAAAAAATGGCTTTCATATGTTATTTGTATGGCTGTAACTTTCATATGTTATTTGTATGACGAAATTTAATATGTCGGTTATGTGAAAAGTGGCACGACAAGGGTGTTGAATTTGTCATTGATTAATTTATGTTACACCATAGTAGCTTGATAAGTGAATTTATAACCTTGACGGGTGGATTATTAAGCATAAGATCTCAAGTTCGAAATTATCGACTTCATGCTATTGTAAAATTAGATTATAAGCAAATTTTTTGTGACCTTGCACATTAAAGCCCAAAATGAAATGGCCTGATCTATTTATGGCTTCTCGGTCTCATCCACTCATTTTGATCCAAAGCTCTCTTTTGGGATCTAAAATTTTGCTTGTGCAAATAGACCTGCGCCTTGCCTCTATTCAGTGGCACAAGTTCGCAAAATCGACATGATAAATGGAGTAGTTCGGGATGCAAATTTGCAAGTTTCGTTAGAAGAAGTTAATGATCACCCTTCAAAAACTTTATTTAAAAACTAAAGAGTAAATTAGCCCGTACCAAGAGTTCATGAACCCCAATTAACATAATCACTGGCCGAGAAATTTTCCATGATCGAGAGTTGAATTTTGCTAGAGACAAGTTTTGGATTGGGCTTCATTCAGAACAGCCCAATTTGGTAAGACTAAACATGCGGCCTCTGTGTATAATTGAGGAACCGACGTACGTATGCGGCATGCAACATGTTCCAAAAACATGGAACACAGAACAAACCTTAAGGCCTAACTCCATAGTTGAGCATGGTCCAACTAATTGAACGTAGGGAGCTCAATAGGCGTTAACTTCATGAAGCCATCCAAATCCGATGCATGAGATCTTCTTTTGATTTCCTTCATCAGTGATTGGATTCCTCCAACCAATCGTCGGATTGGGGGTGTCATGGATGCGGGCCTCGTCTATATTTATATTTAGTTAAACTTCTATATGGAAGGTGGGTGTTCATAACTTGTAAACCACCGCTCAGATGCATAATTAAAGAATTTATACCTTTTTTTTTGTTTTGGGTGATCATAGCATGGAATCCATCTCTTGAATAACACCCTATGGGATGTGCGAGGCTTCCTTTAATCGACGCAAATAGGTAAAGTACATAAGTCTTAAGGAAACTTGTGATTGGATACACGTAACTTTTCACTTTACCATGATGGTGCTTGCAGTGGTAGTTGAGTTTGATACGATATTACTTATCTAGATAGTCACGAGAGATCGAGGTTAGCAAAAAACCTAAAAACTAATAAACAACCAAGGCAATTAGTATAAAGAGGAAGAAGGAGTTGGGCTATACGCTTTCCCATTCCTCATCGAATGGAACTTTTCGTTCAATGCGAAATGCCATCGCCAAGTTGGTGGTACCGTGCATAACTTCTCAATAAGCAATGTAATGCTAGCAATTTGGACGTGATAATCTAGTTACCACCATCTTATGCGTTGAAGGCCCTACTAGTTGGCATTATCGCCCTAAAGAGGATTAAAAGGGAGGTCTTAATTCTCCCACTTGCACATGAATCCCTCTATGATGAGCACCTCTTCTCCTTTCTCCTCCACAACCATCTTTACCACATCAACTTCCAATATCAAATATGAGCTTCATGCCCTTCTCTCCTCTTTTCCTGGTACTACTGATTAGCCTTGCTTGGGTCCCATTCACACCCAACGCAATCTCTTCGTGCAATGACCCTCGCCGGGGCCGAATGCTGAATGACTGTGCGGGCCAATTGATCTGTATCAATGAAAAGAGAAGCGACGACCCTGACCTAGGGATTCATATATGTGGCAGGACCCCCCTCCATTGACCGTACTTCCGCCTCCTCCATCAGGAAGCTCCGTCTCCTCTTGCAACGGCCCATGTCGAACGCTCAATGACTGTGCCGACCAATTGATATGCATCAATGGGAAATGCAATGACGACCCTAACTTGGGCACACGCATATGCACCGCCCAGGGGGGTCCCCTCCATTGACCATGCCGCCTCCTCCATCAAGCATAAGTTCCCCACCTCCTGCGTTAGGCGGCGGATGTCAATCTTCGAGACCTCTGGTTTGTGGAGGTGTGTCGTATCCCGTATATAGCTGCTCACCCTCAATTACCTCTTCAACTTCCGCTATCTTGACACCCCCAATTACCTCTTGAACTTCCGCTATCTTGACAAATAACGATTTCAGTCAAGGTGGCGACGGTGGGGCTCCATCCGACTATCCAAGTGCTACATGTACTATCAGAATTCGGAGCAAATCCTGGCGTTATCGACAGGGTGGTAGAGTGGCAGATCCCGCTGCGGCAAGATAAGGAACATTAAATCTATCACTGGAAGGACCACAAAGGGTCAAGTAGTCGACGATTGCAACTCTATAAACGGTTGTGATGCTGAACATTTTTATCAACCACCTTGTCGAAACAACATAGTTGATGGCTCCAATGCCGTGTGGAGTGCCTTGGGGCTAGAAAAGAAAGGCGGCGAAGAGGACGTGACTTGGTCCATGGCATAGACATCGCCAAAACAATTAAGCAAAGAAGGAAAAGGTCACCTGTACTGCGCTCTATTTTTCATTTTTCTTAAAGTTTCAAGACATCATCTCTCACAAACAGAGAAATTCATATTACATTTATTTTTATTTTATTTTCTATTGGACCAATGCCAACGGAAAAACTGGATTGCACCAAAGAGAAGCTAGAGAACTTCGTTCAAAAAGAGAGCTCGAGGACAAATCACAAGACTGCGGGACAGAACATATCCAATCCTTGGTCCATGCAAAAACTAACATCCCTTCGCATACAATCAGGAAAGCGTAAACTACTGAACACCGGAACAGGCGCTTTGCCGGCTTGCTCCAAAGAGACATGGACGCATCAAATTAAGCCACTCGCTACTTCAACATGTAGACATGCAGACCGACCACCTGTGACTCTTCTATCATTCCCAAAGGCTGGGGTTGTCAGAATCTACGAAAGAAAATTCATTTTCCTGAAATTACTGATCATCGCTGAATAATCCCTCGAGAAGGTTTGACGACGATTGGGCATTTCCATCGCCATCGAAAAATTCCGAAGCATTTTGCTTTCTAGATTTTCGTTCCTCAATGATAGCATCCACAGTTTCTGCACAGAAATTACGCTTCACTTGCTTTGCCGGTTTCTCAGCCACAATAAACTTACTTCCATTGCGAATTCTTTCAGAGAAGCCTGCCCAAACTGAAGAGAAACGTGTCTCAGATTTTACGCGTGTTCAGAAGTTACGAGGGAGTAAAAACAAACAGGAAAATACAGTAAGTTCTCAAGTTACACGCGACCAATTCGCAATGTGCAGAAGAACATTCAGACCTCATTAAGTCCTGAGATACTTAAGAGAATTGATTCACAGAAGAAACAACCATATCCATCGACAGGACCACCAATGCCTAGTTTTCCATATATATATATATATATATATATATATATAAAGTTGCTAAATTTTGTGTCCCTCTTGCTATCATTGCCAACTTGACCACAACTTAGTGATAACAATTCTCCCGTGCTGTTTGAACAGTGGATCCATCCAAACCATAAAATCAAGTATAATTGTTGTTAATCTCAGCATGAATATTCAGTATTCATCGAAGGACTTTGAGCTATCCGCTAGTCCAACCCACCGATAAATTCAAACGCCTCAATAGTACACCTTTCTATAACCCCAAGACTGCAAGCTGGGCCAAAAATCGAGTCTACTAATTAACAATAATGCATGATGCAACTCCAAACGATATCTTCTTATTTCCTGAGATGGATTACTCAAGACAACCAACAAAGGAAAAGTCGCATATAGTTGCTGAATGAAAGAAAGGGGAAACAAGCTTGTTAATGCTGTAAGAACCCCACACAAGATCACCTCACCACCGTCTAGCATGACATACAGCTTCACATAGAATCGTAGAGATAGGAAACACAGCAATAGAGACAAATCCGAAACAATGCATGCATAGCAGCAAATAAGATTGTGGAAACACATCAGTTTTGGAGGTCAGTCACTAAACTTGTATAGATGTACATAAAACAAACAGACAAAGCAGTGGCTTATGCTGCACGCATATGTCAATTAACAATGCAGCTTAGATTTCCAACGCAAGCACATTTACTACCATGTATACTAGCGCAGAAATAAAAGTCTTTAAACCGTTCTTAGAAGCAATGGGATTTCCAAGAGATTACCTCCAAAATGATGTAGAACTATGGAAGCTGCTACAGTGACATTTAATGAAGCAGTGCCACAGCCGTACTGAGGAATGTATACAAAGAAGTCGCATATCTCGCATTCTTTGGCAGAGAGGCCAGTTCCCTGTTCTCAGTAAAAATGGATCAGAAACTCCAATCAGCCTTTAAGAAATTTCATAAAGGAAGATTCACTGTATTGAGATAAGATGTCTTATTTATAGTGCAATGCTTCATCGGCTTTGGTTAACGAATGAAGTGGGTATGACACAGAGGATTCTTTTGCTGGCTAAATACACTTGCCTGCCCCTAAACATTCATGAAGCGATGTATAAACATTCATGGTCAAGTATGCAATTTGCTTTTCAATTTGACATAAATTCAATGCGTAATTCTAATTAATCACTCGATCGCATAATTAAATACGCCCATTTATCAAGATGACTACACTTGACTAAAAATGCTGAGAAAAAAGATAGTTATAGGTAATCGAAAAACTGACTAACAGTCACCCTAAATCCATCAAAATTTGCTCTTTCATGGAGGAAAAGTCCAATGTATAGACGAGTTTACCTCGTTGCCGACGAGGAAAGCCGTGCTCCTCTTGAAAGGATGCTGATTGACGGCTACAGCATCATCTGTGATTTCCACACCACATATATCACAATCCTTCTCCTAAAGATTATTAACCAGCTCAATGTAAATCACAAAGCACCTCCAAACATTTAGCGTGCGCAAAACAGAAAAGAAAGAAATTGACGACTCCTACGCAATGGAATCAGGAAACCCCACCCCAGCAGCTAGGATTCACAAATCGCTTCACCCGAGAGACACGACTGACCTTGAGGAAGGACCGAGCTTCGAGGAGAGAGTGGAAGTGGCGGAAGGCGAGGTGGGAAGTGGAGCCGTGGCTCCCGAAGGCGTTGAAGTCCCGGCGGCCGACAATTATAAGCTCGGAGACGCCGAAAGCGGTGGCGCTCCGGGCCAGAGTCCCCACGTTGTGCCTCTTCGCTATGTTGTGCACCACCACGTAGCTCTCTATCCCCATCTTTCTCTTTCAACTATGTGACCGACAGAGAGAGAGAGAGAGAGAGAGAGAGAGAGAGAGATGGACAGAACCCTCAGTTTTCTCTTCTTCTGATTCGAGCTTGTCAAAGGGCAGAAGCAGGTTCAAGGTCGTTACGATGTCGTTTAACAGGACAAATGGTTCCTTTGTCGCATGTTTCTCGTTCCATCTTTTTCAACGAGGGAAAATTTCAAAAACCAACACGAAATATTATCATTTTCTCAAATAAAATTATAAAGTAGATATTACTTCATATAAATATATGAAATGTCATTATTTTCTCAAATAACTACTAGAGTTATTGTTATATTTTCAAATAAGGATATGACCTTATTGGCTGATTAAGGATATTTTTGCACTTTAATTTTTAAATTTTTCTCTTTTATCATTTTAATTTTTTCTTTGTTGCGGGCATCGAGATTCTTGCCCAACCCTCTCTAGTGGCCGGCCACCACCTCAAACCAACCACCGACGAAAAGGTAGGAAAAAGTATGAAAAAAAATTCAGAAAACATAAAGGATGAACATGTGTTTGACCAGTAGGACGATTTGGCCGGCCGAAGAGCTCAAGCCTTTTTTTTTTAAATGACATAATCACTTGAGGCCTTCATTTGGAATTTTTCAGTTAAATTTTTATGGACATATGCGATTTCACTAGTAAAAAGTTAGCATTTTTAACATTTACATACAGGTATGAATGTGAAACAGGAACGATGCTAGTGTCATAGCATCGTCTACATAAGACGCTGTAGTGTAGCTCCGTCACTTTTCTCTCCCTCTGCTCCCAAGATTGATCACATCATCTGAGAATCATTATTACGGTCGCTTCTTTACATGGAGGAATAGTATGTACAAACCCCGCGAAATCATCGAATGCGCGAGAGCAATTGCCATCGTCGATCGGCGGCCTTCTCTTCAAACCGCGACTTGGGCCGCCGCGAGCCTAGCGATAGGGACCCTGCAGACGGCGGAAAGGAAAATAAGAATGACAGTCTTCGGGTAACCGGAGAGAATTCAGCAAGTGATAGCTAGAGTCTAGAGAGACCTGAAGGGAGAGCACGAGACGTAGTCCAGTCCAGCCTCTGCGAAGAAGGCAACCGAAGATGGCTCGCCGCCGTGTTCTCCGCATATGCCAACCTGTTTTCAATCACGGAACATTAGCAGATGAAGGAAACTATCATGCACGACGCTCCGTCGCGGACTATACATCGAAGTCCGTGCACCGGACCCTATCGTCCGGCAACTTGTAAGCCAGGCCTCGCCAATATCTCGATGACAGCAGTTTTTATGCAGTGAGAAGTAACTCGAGAACGATGCACGGGGAAATTCGGGTACTAAGGAGCAAGTCTTCTCATTCAGAGCCGATTACCTTTAAGTTAGGCCTAGCTGCTCGGCCTCTCTCGGTTGCGATCTTGATAAGTTGGCCTACGCCTCTCCGATCTAGCACCTGCAAGCGAGACAATTCAGGTTGTTGTGAAATTTAGCGAGGCTCTCCCTCCACTCCTGGAGGTGATTCCCTGGAAGAGTAGTAAGGGGGTGGGATGGACCTCGAAAGGATCAGCTTGCAGGATGCCTTTGGACAAGTATACCGGAAGGAATTTGCCGACGTCGTCTCTGCTGTAGCCAAACGTCATTTGCGTCAGATCATTGGTCCCAAAGGAGAAGAACTCCGCCTCCTTTGCGATCTACGATTAGTTGCACCGGAGAAATGAGCTAAGTCAATAACCACAATGGCATGCAATATGCTCCAGCATCAACATTTGTGTTAATTGCAGAAAAGAGAAAATGGGGACGCTGTGTCTTGTCGGTTAGACCCGGCATATAAGGAACAATTGATTTACACACCTCATCCGCCACCAGAGCGGCCCTAGGAATCTCGATCATCGTCCCGATCTTGTAGCTTAGTGAGGAACCCACCTCAGCGAATACTTTCTTGGCAATGCTACGTATTAAACTCACCTGATGTCCTAGTTCCTGGCAATCGAAATCGTCAAAGTTTCGATAAGGACTGTTTCGGAACTTACAGCTAAAATCAAAATGTCCAAAAGGTTCATTAAATACAATTCACGCAACTGAGTGGAGGCGCTTCCAGTGGGACTTGACCATGAAGGTGAAAACCAGATCAATTTGAGCTCATATTCGGCGTGAGTGATCATTTTTGGGTAGATATTAGCTAAGAGAGTTCAGTAAAAGTTTTGGACTGTGCATGATGGAATGAAAAATTTAGAAGGGGAAGGAAAGAGAGCCGTGCCTGAGGCGTTCCCACTAGTGGAACCATTATCTCCGGAAGAACCGTGAAGCCCTGGCGGTTCATTGTCACCGCGGCCTGGAAAACTGCACGAGCTTGCATTTCAGTCAGCTCAGGGTATGATATGCCTAGCCTGTTTACATGCCAAGAAGAGAAGGAAGATCATATCGATGCAATCCAAGCAGTTGCCTAGAATACTGTTCGAGGGAAAAGGTTATTATTGATCTGATAGGGATGCATTCAGCGTTTCCACAAATTTCATGCGTCGCTACTTATACATGAAACTTGCAGAGCATGTGAGTTTATATAAATTCCAGAGTAGTCAACTTAGTAAGTTTTCCGACAAGAAAGTAAATAGAAAAACAAAAACTAGAGTATTTAGTAAATCCATTGTTCTTGGATACCAGCATTTAAGCAGAAGCCACAGCTTGCAAACAATCAGAAGGGTCACGAACCTGCAGCCTCGGAATCCAAGCATGGGATTTACTTCAGATAATTTCTCAATCCTAGAGAAAACTTCATCTTCAGTCATGCCGGTCTCTGTGGTTAGTTCACCGACAATCTGTTCTATGTCTCCTTCCGGAAGAAACTCGTGAAGTGGCGGATCTAACAGTCGGATGGTCACTGGAAGGCCTGGAATTTTGACATTCCGTCTCATGTCATTACGGAGCACACAACTGTATGCCAAAAAAGAATATGGAGGAAGACATAAATAGTATGCGAAGGCAATATAGTTACCATCCATAGCACGAAATATCCCCTCGAAATCAGATTGTTGATAAGGCAGCAACTGATCCAATGCTGCCTTTCTCTGTTCAGGGAGGACCGCCATTATCATCTTTCTCACTGCTTTTATCCTTTCGTCCGAAGCAAAGAACTGAACATGACAAAAAAGTATAGATGAACGAAATTGAGTTCAGAGTACCGCATGCCACATGACTGCAAGACACACAAGGAAATTCATGCACGATGCGAGAAAATTATCCATCCACAACAACTTCACATGCTGTCGGTACAAACAAGACAGCATGCTAATAGAATTGGGTTCTTCATTGATAACTCAATCCGCCACCATTTTGGCAACATTAGGAGGCTTTATAAAATCATATAATTTCAAGTATATGAGAGATTCCTCTTAACCCTCTGAACAAGGCAAGCATTTAAGACTGGAAAAATCTGCAATCTGTTGCTTCCATGACAAGAATGACTGATCAAAGATGGAAAATGATCTTCACCATGTGTTCTGTCCTGCAAAGTCCAATCCCTTGGGCACCATTGTTTCTGGCTGTAAGAGCATCTTCAGGAGTGTCGGCATTTGCCATAACCTATCATAGAACAGGGTGATGTCAGTCAGTCACTAAGAGAATATCAAAGAACACGCGTGTTAAACTGCCTTTACCAGATGAAGAAAAAGAGCTGTACCTTTAGAGACCTTATTTCATCGGCCCAGGACATGAAGATCTCCAGGTCACCGCTCAATGCTGGAGGTGAAAGTGGTTGTTTACCCAAAATCACTTCGCCGGTCGATCCGTTAAGGGAGATCCATTCGCCTTCTTTAATTTCCTTGTCTCCAATCATGACCACCTGCACTATTATGAAAGAATCCACTGAAATGATCACCTTGTGTCTGACAATTCAGTGGGTTCATCAATATCTAAACTTCTTTATAATGGTGATCTAGACGGTAGTTTCACAAGAAGACACAAACTCACAATTGTGGAGCTCAAGATGAAATGTGTCTCCATAACCGCACCAATATTAGGACCCTATCTGTCTAGGAATGGGAATGTCAACTCAACATAAGAGCCGGAGTAACATAGCTGAGAGAGAGGATTTGCTGGAAAAATTACCTTCTCAGCATCATTTACGAGGATATCGGCGCAGCCAGAGACACAACACTTTCCCCATCCACGGGCCACAACCGCTGCATGAGATGTCATGCCACCTCTAGCTGTTAAAATACCGGCGGCAGCATGCATTCCACCAACATCCTCTGGGCTTGTCTCAGTCCTAACCTTTACACACACACAAAAGGTGTTAATTCACACATCTTCAGCTCACATCCAAAAGAGACCTCACAGTTTTAATTCTGATAGAATACTTAGAGTTTTAAACCACGCCTTCATTTGACAGCTTAGATGAAGGCGTGGTTTTAATATTTTTAAATTTTCTATCAAATTCCAAAAAAAAAGGTTGGTTCTTTCATTGCCAGTTTGTCAATTCATGATCATATTTGTTTGAACCACTTTCTTCACTCAATACATATCAACCATATGTTATGTCATCAGTTTAGAAGGTTGAAATGCCAGATAGCACAGTAAAGAAACTCCCTCTCCAGTTACAATGCATACAGAGAGTTAGAATTAATGCCAGAACTGCAATACCAGAATGGCACTTTTGCCTTGAGCATGCCATTCTTCGGCATCATTGGCACTGAACACAACTTGGCCCACAGCAGCTCCTGGTGAAGCAGGCAACCCTGTAGCAACAACTTCATCTTTGTATGCAGCTGGGTTTTCAAACTGAAAACACAAGTCAAAAACTTCAGCAAAATCTTGAGTAGCAGTGAGTATGAGCATAAATCCATACAGGAGTGCAAATTTGCCATCTCGACCATATTATACAGTGAATTTAAGAAAGACAAAGACCTCAGAAAGACGCAATGCAGATGCATTTTCTATTATACAGGTATTTACGTGGATGCGAGTTCTACTTGAGCCTTCTTTGACATCGAATAATTGTTATAATGAGATTAAATACTTTGAAAATGTTGGTAGTGTCATGTTAATGAAGATTGGATATAGGACTCAGTGAAATTGTTTACTTCTTCCAAGGAGAGATATCTGCTGCCAGATTAAATCGGTTAGGAAGAAGACACAGTTCCTCCTACATTCTCTCATGATTATCTGATCATCAAGAGACCGAAGTGTCCTGCAGAATTTGAGCATGTGTACCTGTGGATGAAGAAGTTGATCAAGATGCTGAGGCTCCACCATCTTCATAGAAGAACGAATGTCAACAAGCCCTTCATTCACCATGTCTACTGCAATCTTTACCGCGCCCTTGCCAGTACGCTTTCCAGACCGGCATTGCAACATCCACAGCCTATTTTCTTGAACTGTAAACTCAATATCCTGTATTTATCAAAGTCAGACATTCAACGACTATAGTCTCAAATTCTGAGGCCTGCATCTGAAAAAGAGGATCCAGTTTACCTCATCGAATTCAGGGCAGGGAACTAACATAGAAAATTTTTGCCTATGTTATGTCAAGGTTGAAGGCTATAGATATCACTCTAGCACAGTGGTGGAATGATCTATCGAACAATAGAAAGAGATTCCATACCATCATATCTTTGTAATGCTTCTCTAAAATTTCGCAGTTCTCCATGAGCTCTTTGTAAGCTTCTGGCATGCAATTCTTCATCGTGTCCAAATCTTCCGGAGTTCTAATTCCCGCTACCACATCCTCCCCCTGTCATGTTATTTGGCCACAATCTAGCTTGTCAATAAATATGCCTACTTGTTTGTTGCATTACTGAGTCGCCAGAAGCAGCTACACATCAAAGAAGAAAAGACGATATATAACCTGTGCATTGACCAAAAACTCGCCGTAGAGCTTCTTCTCGCCTGTGCTCGGGTTTCTGGTGAACAGCACACCTGTCCCTGAAGTATTTCCCATGTTTCCAAACACCATGCACTGAATATTCACGGCGGTACCCTTCAATCCCGTTATTTGATTGATGCTTCGGTACTTATTAGCCCTTGGACTGTTCCACGAATCAAAAACGGCATTGACAGCTAACTCTAACTGCTTTCTTGGATCTGCAAAATAGATGCAATTCAAAAGAAATGAATCCTTCGATTCTTACATGTTAGAAGAAGCATTGTTATCATCTTGTCTCCTTTATTATTACGTTGCAGTATGGAACCTGGCTGGTACTTGGTACCTGAAGGGAATTCTTCTCCCTTGGTTTCAAGATAAACATTCTTGTATTGTGCCACAAGCTCTTTAAGATCTGAAGCTGTAAGGTCAGTGTCTAGTTTAACACCTTTCGAGTGTTTCAACTGCTCTAGCTTCTCCTCAAATGATGAATGTGAAATGCCCATGACCTGAATTTACGCAGAAAAGAAAGTCCCTTGTAATATTAGTACAAAATGAAAGAGGTGCAAGGAGGAAGTTGAACACTAAACTCACAGTAATGTAAGTACTATTCAGGCTCACTTGCCAGGACCATGATTAGGGCAACTAAGGATTAAGCAAAGAGCTAAAAAGAACCGAGCAGTATTTACTTACAACATCTCCAAACATGTCTAGAAATCGTCTATAAGAGTCATAGGCAAAGCGCTCCCCACTTTTCTCAGCCAGACCAGCGACAACATCATCATTAAGCCCAAGGTTAAGGACAGTGTCCATCATGCCAGGCATGGATATCTGCAAACATAGGAGAATCATAACACACTGATAGTCTGACAAGTCTAGCCCTGAAGTGGTTAAGGAATTCCTACCGCTGCACCAGATCGAACGGACAGAAGGAGTGGCTTTGAAGTGTCACCAAGGACCGCCCCCATGTCCTTCTCTACGCTCTCCAAACCTTCCAAAATCTCCTCCCATAGACCGTGCGGAAGCTTATTCCCATTCTGCTGGTACTCTTGGCATGCTTCTGTCGAGATGGTAAGCCCGGGAGGCACGGATAATCCAATGCTAGCCATCTCTGCTAGGTTCGCTCCTTTTCCTCCCAACTACAAAATTCAATATACGGATAATCCAATGCTAGCCATCACGGTCATAGGTTTCAAAGGTCATAATTTCCAAAAGTGAATGTTCAATTTGACAAGGTCACATTGGAGAGCATATAATAAGTCCCGTGATTCAAGTGACATAAGTTTCACTTTCCGTTGATTTAACACATGTCAAATGCTAACTCAACATCAGTTAACACAAGAAAGAGAAATTCACATTCTATTGGCTGAATTTTTAGGAAATAAGCCGCTTACCAAGGATTTCATGCCCTTATTTCCCTCGCTCCTCCCTTTTCCGAATGTATAAACTCTCTGCAGAACACGCGGATGAGAATAAGACCTCCCTTTGCAAAATACGAACGAAGCAGAAGGAATTACTCCTTGATATGATGTTATAGTAGACACGGATTGCCAGCTTGGTAACTACATGCAAGGATTAATCATTTGGTAAAGGGATTCTACCAACCAGCCGCCTTAGGTGATCAAACGTTATTCAAATTGGTAATAAACTTGCTCTGGTAATGCATTTCCAGGTTTGCTAGTGTGTCATAAGTTGAAACAACATGATTCACCTTTTTCGCTGTTGAGGTCGGGTCTGTGACTGGTGTAAGTACCGCTTGCGTCTTCCTAAGTGATGGCTTGTTACTCTTGTGGTTCGGATTCACAAACCCTGTTCCATCCGATTCTTGACAGCGGATGCCACAAATCCTACGGCCCCGGCTCGCCTGAAGCGAGGAGTGGTTGTCCCTGACCAGGACATCCACTTGCTCCAAAGGAAGCCCCTTGAACAGACCATGCTTGAATACGTCTGCGGTAGTCCTCATGAGCACGCCTTCCATTGTCGAAGGCAGTTATATCCTTACTGATACGACCTGTAATTACAGACTGTACAAGAAGAATGACAAACTATTCCAATCAAGCATAAGATGTCCAAGTCACATGCCTCACAAATACTTAAATTCTGGTTAAGACTGATTCCGCTCGCCATCTCAATACCGGATTACTGAAAAGTCCAATGACAAGGTGCAACTGCAACAATCCACAAGCTTTCAAATGACATGATTAAGCTCATATGGCCCTCGCCATGTTCCGTCTCCACGATCCACTATGCCTGAAGATCAAATGCATATCTTTTGCATCAGACAAGAAAGCTCGCAAAACTTCTATCATCAGCCCAGGAACAGAACAAGAAGATTGACCAAAATTTCACAAGTCACGTTTGTCCGTGAAAATGATCCACGTTCAACATGCAGAAAAGTGATGAAGTATTACCATTCTGAAGCTGTAACCGTACCTGATTCACCAAGAAACCAAAAGGGACCAGTGAACTCCTTGATGCTTGAGGCTCAGACTCTCAGAGAGCTTCTTGAAAAGAGAAATGGCGGTTGAATAGTGTTTGTTTCCCTTTTTCTCTTTGTTTTTTTTTTCTAATCTGATTTTTTTCTTTTTCTTTGGTGGTTAATGAACAAGACAAAAAGTGACAAGTGACATGAGTGGATAAGGTATTAAGTCATGGTGGTTACTCAAGCTTTTCGTTTTCGGTTGTCTCCAACGCCGTAGGAGCGTGTGATCTTTGAAGGTGCGAAATAACAATAAAACCCTTTTGAGATTTCTTTTATAAGGTTAATATGACGAAAAATTTCAAATTGATATGTTAAAAAAATTAATTTTTTATCACAAAAAATCTCAAACCGATACACTTGTTACGAATTTATCTTAAACTAATTTTTTGACTACCCAAAATCTCAAACTAGTATATTTGTAACAAATTTACTCTAAACTAATTTTTTTTCTAGTGTGACAAAATTACTATACAGTATCAAAAATTCTAAACTTGTCCACATTTAATAAATTTACCATATGTTAGTTTTCGTTAAATTGGGTTAGAATAATAAAAAAAAAATTCAACCTGTACACATGTGGCAAATGGAGAGTAAAAACCCTAAACCGGTACACTTATCTATGATCTAACTTAGTAATTCAATAGAGAAATTTAATGAAAACTAATGGAGATTGAATTTTGGGTGAATTTGTCATCGGTGTATTAGTTTGGAGTTTTTTGTGGTAATACCCCTTATAGATAACATATATTAAAAAAATGAACTTTACATATTAGACACGATTGATACTCTTGCTCTGTACATAATTATGATTAAGAGCATAAAATTCTTGTACTTTTCCCTCTTCAAAGTCTAGTAGATTTATTAAGTTATTCACTTCATTGGCACGACCAAGAGGGAAAGATAAAGGGTCACGATCTACTTGACCAATCCATGGCGCACATTTCAATGGCCGCATTATTATATCAACATGGTTTTATAGTGCTCTGATATACATAGTGGTGGGCACAAGATTTAGACCCAAGGGATGGGATGATAAAGTTTTGTAAAGTAATCACTTTAAAAATGATTCAATCTTCACACGTTTTACACCAGAATCAAGAATTAGATTAAAGAGGGTAGTGATGCTTTCTAGGTTCAAATTTTTGTTTTGAATTTAAAGAGAAAATTATTGCTTTCTATAGCTTGTACTGTGGCTTTTAACTGGAATTTTCCTGGGGACACTAATGGACCAGCTTTAAAGAAAGGCTGAAGCATATGTATGATAAAAATGTAGTCGGCTCAAATTGTTGGAGTATTCTATTATTGCACCTTAGAAACTTTTTCTGGCTGCTAATTCAGCAAAAGATCATTGAAATAACATGTTAGAATATCGGGTTAATCACAATGGGAACCTAGAGACGAGGAAGGGAGTTTACGCATATTAATTTACCGGTTCAAGTTTGGATCCAAATCGCTACACTTGCACATTTTCTTGAGGTCATCATCATGAGCACGGACGTGTGTACTTTAGTAACTACTCAATGTGCATGAAAGAGGAGAATTTCGCACCTAGTGAGAGATTAGTTGATTGCTAGCTATGTCAGACACTTCAAATGATATTGAAAAACGCATCATATTTTATTTTTATCAATAACGTGATATTGCTTTTTTAATTGCTTAATATCAAGAATGAAGTGATCGATCATAATTGCTTAAGCAAAAGTCAGTATTCCAAGTGATTTTCTATGAAGATGCAAGAGATCTTTCCCTCAAAATCCATGAGGAGGACATTTGTGGGATTTTCAAGTAATTATTGAGTCAACATTTCAGAGATGATGAATGGACAAGTCCTCCATGGCCAAGAACCATTTAACGACGAACCTGGGAACCCACCAGAAAGGAATATTCTTTGCATCCAAAGGGCTTCTGCCACGTGGCTTGCTCTAGGACAGAAATGAAACTGTGATCCTCCTCCCTCCTTATCCTTCTCCAACAATTCTGGCGATTGGCATGACATGAACCAAATATACGTTCCAAGTGTGATGTTTCTCACCAAGAAAAACCACAATCATCCTCTTTCTAGCAAAATAATTTCCCGCACCTAACTCTGATCAAGAGGGAGTCATCATCTCCAATCCTTTTCATAATATCTCATGCTTTAGAAGATACCCAGTTCGGTTTTGATTCTTTATTTTTGTTACGACCATGCTCACCTCAATGTCGCATACTAATATTTTTAAACGACGATACTCATCTTGACGTCCCCTACTAGTATCTTAAACGTTGCTAATTTAACAAATTTTGCAATGAAGAATGTTGAGATGGACATGACGGCCAAAATGATAGCATCGGTACTATCTAACTCATCGACACGTGTACATAAGTCGCCAACAATACAAGAGTTGGCTGGCTTTTAAAGGTGCAGCAATATCGTCATGTGGCACTTTTCAAGCGTCCAATTTTATTTTATTTTTTCCAATGAACTCATCGTCAACAATGATCTCCACAAGTTTTATGAGATTCACAACATTGTTGGTTTCAAAATGTTCGCTAGCAGATGCCATCTCTTGAGAAGAAAGAGATTTGAGGAGGAATTGTTGTTGGCAGCTCATTATGCTGCAAACATGATTCTCTATCTTTTCCTCTTTTCTGGCTAAGGTTCAAAACTTACCACCAACCCCTCAAAACTCCGTAAGAGTCAATGCTGCAATGCAACTACAAGCACAAATAATGCCCCAAAAGAATATTCTAACTTCGATTCAGCTAATAAAGAAGAAGAAAAGGCCAAAAAGTCGAGAAAGTCCTCGGTGTCGATTACCATTTGGCTTGTAACTTTTAAGGTCTTAACCACCGCGTGTCATGCTGATTTTTAGTAAGACTTGCACCTGACAATTTGCTCCTAAATGACACAGGCATTATGGAGGAAAATTTCTGTCTTCCTCAACTCAGCGCACAAGAAACCAGGGAAAGTTCAGTACACCTACGAGAAAGCTAATGGAAATTACCAAAGGACAAGCAAGTAGTGAGGAGGCTACTGGAGAAAGCTAATGAAATTCTGATTTCTTCGACATAAGAGAGCAAAAACCTGATGCCAGGATCCAAGGGAGACAAAAAAAAAAAAGTTCGAAGATCACATGCACTAAACGGTTAATTTCTATATGAACCACTCTTATTAGCATTTTTTGTCTTTCAGAAGCTAGTAATAAGAACTTGGTAGTTTGCTTAAGGAAAAAGGCCGACCACTTATATGCAAATTCTTATGCATCCGACTCGATTTCATGTATAACTCGTTGACCTTACAGCAGAAAGCAAATACACCTCCATCACTTGAAACTCTTTGGTGGAGTATATTTCAATTCACTTATTCATTTCAGAGGAGTCTTTCAACCCATTATTCAGGACACTGAGTCTCGCTCGCTTTTGGGAAAATATATTAAGAGCGAGGAGGGGGAAAACGCACAGAGATCCTTTGCTGAATGGGGCTCCTACAAGAAGGGCAATCCTTCATCCCTTGCCTCTCATGGAGCTCGTTGCATGTCGAGCACACCACTTGATGGGCACAGGGAAGGAACACCACAGACATCTCTTCCGAGAGACACATCACGCACTCTCTCTCACGTTGTACACCAATCCCCAAGTACTCTCGGAAGTCCATGACCTCCGGCAGAGGAGGGTCTTGAGACAAGTCGTGAGAGCCTATTGCTGCGTCCATGAGCCTGCTGGCATAACTTCCATCGATCCCCCTCCAAAGGGCAGCGATTTTGGAAGAGTCTGCCTTCAGCCTCAGCTGAGAGATTTCCTTTTCAAGCCGTTGGATATCCTCATCGTACTTCTGTGAAGTGTTTTCTGCATCCGACTTAGTGAGCTGTTCCTTGGATTTTGCGGAAGCCTCTATCTGTTCTCTCTCTTTTCTCAATGAAACAACCTGCACCAATGAATCTTCCTTGGCCTTGTCTTCCTGATTCCACCTAGCCTGTGACATTTACAATCTCCTATAAAGAAACCATTGGCTTATTACATAGCAACATTATTTAGAATGAACAGAGACCAGGAATGTTGTCGTCACAGAGTCGACCATAGTGAATTCTTTAAGATTATGCAGGACCTTAAAATTCCAGTGATTAACTGCTGCTTCCATGTATCAAATTTTTTTCTCTTTTGGTTGTACAACCTTACAGTATGTAGCCACAACCCAATACCCCAGATTAACACTATTTCCTGAATGGTTGCGCACATCTATTTGATTGCACGACAGAAAACATTCTCCACTTACTTTAACCCAATAAAGAGGAATAGGCTACAGATACGTACTAAAGTGCAACACAAAGAAAATGTAGGTGAAAGAAAGTGCTCTCAATAAACAAGAGATCAATCACATTAACCAACCTTTACTCGGAGAGAATTATCAACAGTTACAAGGATAGAGTTGTGCATGGAAAATATCAAGAATTTCTACTGTTTTAAGAGTATTGATGGTCAATTCTCTGCGGGAGAGGATCATTTACCCAGAACCTTCCTGACGACACGTGTACAGCACAAAATGAGTCATGCACATAAGAACATGTCAATAAGAACATAAAGCTAATAACATGAGTAGGGTCATGTATATCATGTATAATCCTTCCCCATTGAGACTGCCTGTTGGCATAATAGTAATGGATTCATTTCATACAAAAATTTGTGATAGCATAGGATTTATTCAACTGTCTCACGAAATTACATTCACTAAGCTAATTGCCCATAGAATGCGAAAGGCCTATCAGATTAGGTAAGTTAAACAAAATCGGGCAAAGCAGCAAGGCGAACAAGGAGGGTACTAAGCTATAAAAGGACAACAATATAATCTGGCATGAGACTCTTTTCTGAACCCACACACAATATAAAAGGGGTTCAGACTTCTGCAGTTACTCAGGTCCAGTCAGAGAGAACCAAATAGGGTCATGACATCAATCTGTTAAAGCCCTATAGCCTAAATGTAAAGAAGTTTACACAAACCATATCCAATCATCACAATAATGCCTCAAATTCTACTCGTAAGATTCTACAGTCAAGTCACAGTTAAAATCTTACCTCACGCAGATTATGGAGATCTTTAGCCTGGTCTACATCCTGTATAAGCTGTCCAATCCTGTGTTTTTCAGTCACTAGCTCTTCCTGAAACATGGTTTTCTGCTTCTCCCAGGACTGCACCTTCATTAGCATCTTCTTTGCCCTCTTCGATACCTCCTGAAAGCTCGCAGCTGACTCGACAGCTCTTAACTTGGCGGTCTCCATCTCTTGCCTTAAAGCAGCATTCTCCACCTCAAGCCTCCGGACAGCAGAATTTGCTCGCTCCACTTGGCCACTAGCCTTGCAAAGTGCATTCTCCATCTCAGAGAGCTTTTTCATGGTATTCTCCTCCAAAGCCTGCTTCTCTTTCTTCAGCCGCTCAACTTCTTCTTTCTCTTGCTTCAGTGCCTTGAGCTCTGCCTTATCCTTGCTCAGCCTACGCGCAGCCTGCATGACCTTTTGATTGGCCCATTCAGTCCATTCCTGCAACTGATTTTGCAAATCATGTAATTTTGGACCAAGCTTCAAGATCAACTCTTCTTTCTTATCCCGAGGTACCCATTGGCCAGAGGTCCTGTCATATGGTATTCCAGCAAAATTGAAATCGGATCTCTTGACATTACTACTTGTGGAGACAGGGACAGTGTCACTTTTTGTAGTAAGCGAAAGAGAAAGATCGGGATTGGAAACGGAAAATGGAGGCGGGTTGGCTAGTGCAGATGCAACAGATGGGCCACCCACGACAGGTAAATTTACTGGAATTTTAGTATGAGAAACCTCCGGGGCAGTAGATACATTTTCCAAATTGAATACTGAAGAAGGTGATTCCAAACCGCTTGAAAGACTACCATGACCATTTCCTTGAGCTGCATTAATTGCAGCTGCCTTATTTGTTTTCAGGGAAGCACTCTTAGAAGTTGAGTCCGACATGGATTTAAGTTTCTTATCATACATCAGTCCACCCAAACCGCCAAGCTTCGCTGCCCTTGAGGATCCTCTAGAACCATATGTTCGGTAGTGTTTCTCTAGATGTAGTGACTTTTGACGGAGCGCATGGTCTCTCTTGCCGCCACTATGAGCCTTTTTGCTAACAAATTTTTCTTCCAAAGCAGGGGCCAAAGATGCTGCTGCAAAATCCGAAGGTTTGTTGACAGTAACAAGTGAGCTGCTCAAACTTTCTCCTGATATATTTTGTACTGGCGAACCTTCTGGCTGGGATAAATTTTGATGTACTCCCATGGTAGGTTCATTTGACTGGTAATTATGGGTGCAAGGAGCAGCGGGGGCTGCATTACAAGGATTTGACAAGGTCAGTTCCGAATTTTTCACGTCCGACCTAAGATGGCTTTCGATGGAGATAGAGGAGCTCGCAATCTGACCTCTATCGCCACCAAAACCATCCAAGGCATCAGCATCCATCGCGCAAGCATGTGACACGTTCATGTCACATAGCAGTAAGCACCACATTGCATCCCCAGTGCTGAAGAAAGGCCTCACTTCTCGAAGAACGCAAACAAGTTCAGCAAGAACATACATCTCCAGCTGCTTTAGGTCTGTAAAGTATTGGTCCCTTCCGGGATCAATCTCCACGCCATTTCTCAGGTATGCCAAAGTGTTATCCACAATATTTGACACTATATCCTTACAGCCATAGCAAAGGCCAGACCGCAATACAGCATTTGTAGCAACTTCTTCAGAGTAGCCACAAGCCACGATTTTCTTAATCGCACTCTTAAAGATTGTGTCAAGATTGCTCAACACAAGTTCTTCTAACTGGCTTTCTGTAAGATCATTCCAATCAGCATCCTGGAACTCATCTGCTTCTGCTTCTTCCTTATTCTGTATGGGCCCAACCTCGGATGCAACTGCAGCACTGGACAATTCAAGGTCAAGTTTCAACCCATCAGGATAATCCTTGTGATTACAAGCGCCACAAGGAACAGCATGTCCTTGTCCTGTCACGGGCTCAAACTTCTCAGCAGAGAACTCGTAACTCGCACAATCAATTTGAGGCATGGATAAAGGATGGCTCATATCACTCAATGGCGGATCAGCCCTGAACTTTCTCTTGTTCCGGCTTGCTTTTTCTTGGACCAATGCCGAAGGTGACACTTGGCAGCAGCTACTGCTAGTACTATTGCAACTCTTAGCTGATGTTACTGTCGCCATTATCAAGCTGCACAAAGCAGTTCCTCTCAAAAGACTAAACCACATTTAATCACATTCATAACATTCGCCAATCCTCGATCAATACAATCAATTTACTCGAGTCCTTCAACGATTACCATAAAAATCAAACGAAAACGACAAAATCTTAGGGGTATAAAGAATCAAAGAAGCTCATAACAGCACTATCAAAGCTAACATTGAATCAACTATCCGCAGGCTCGTGAGGAGAATTTATCTATTCAACCAAAAAAAAAAAAAAAAAATCAAAGCGATACCTTATCACTGATTCAACTGAAAGAGTAGGCGACCAAAACCTCCCTGCATTGAAATCGCCGATCAAAACCACAAAGAGGAAAAGGAAAAGGAAATGAAACCCACGCACAACAACTCAACGATCAATGCCTATGTCAAATACCCACTTCACATCCAGGGCAAATTCTAACACCATCCTATTAGATTCGGCGGCCCAATCAAGACCCGGAATCGAGCGACAGATCAAAGAAAGGACCCAGAAACGAAATGACGTCAAGGACCCAGTGTTCGTATCGGCGGAAGATCCCCAAACGAGTGAGGAAAAAACCTCAATTCCGCGGAATGAAAAAACCAGTGTGCGGGAACGATCGGAGACGTACCGATTTCAGCTAAAGTTCAAGGGGTAGTGACGCGAACCATATGAACAAAATCTCGCAAGAGAGAAATCAAGAAACAGAGCAACCATATATTATATGTCAGTCCTCTGCCTTCTCTGTTTTCCTGGCCTCTTTTTGGTGGAGTCCTTGTTCCTTTATATACCGGCAGACGAAAGAATCGTCTTGGTGTGTCCCCAAAAAATGTGGGCTTGGCGATTTCTTCTGCCCTTTGCCCTTTCTTGTCTTCTTCTTCTTCTTTTTTTTTTTTTACTGTTTTACCAAAATTATTGTGTTTGCCTAGGAAGATGCCATTGGCACCCTAGGTATTAAGGGAAGTTGTACATGTAACTTTAATGGAAGGTCTATAGAAAAATTAGAAGCACTCGAACTTCAAATACTATGGATCGGACTCGAGAGGGGGGTTGCCGGAGGATGAGCTGGTGGTTTGACGTTAGTTTACGACGCTATTGTGCATCCGCAGGCAATGAGAGGACGAGCGGGGCCATAAACGAAAGGAGCTTAGTGAATTCTGAGACCGGGAGGATCGGGGGAGTAAGGCGATGTGGATCGGCCGGCGATTCCTTACTGAGCATTATTAAAGTGACGACGAAGACGGCTACGGCCAGGACTCTGGTGAGCTTGGCCGCTCGAAGCTCGGTGTCGAGTCCTCTGGAGGTACAAGGAGAGACATGGCTGCCGGGGTCCATTCCTTTCGCCGGCAACGCAGTAAGCCCCACCGCAATATTGCGTTATTTGGACATACACGGTTGCCCTCATGTAGGAAATCTTGGACAAGATCACTAATTATTGAATAGTTTGAGCTTCCTTAGGCATTAGGATAAATAATTTTTTTTCTTTTGGTTGAAGCTCAAAAATTAATTGAGTTTGTCAATTTGCGATTTTTCAATCGAGGTTTATTAATTGGAGGCAACGAGGTGCAGAGCGGAAATGAATATTTTTTGGACAAAATTGCCCCGGCCTAATGGCTGGAAATTGGCACGTGACCACACTGACCGCCATGTGCTTCACCGAGGGGCAATATTTGCACCAACGCTGAGTTGTGTTTAAGATATATGGGCGATCAGTTTCCAATCTAGTCCCCGCCCAGGAACCGAGAACCGAATCAGAAGGACTTATTCTCAATTTCTGAGTCCAGAACCAGACTGATTAGTCCGTTCCGATTCCAGATCGATCCAATGGAACATATGGATTATTCGTAGGGGTAAACAATAGAGATTTTAATTTTAATACATTAATTAAAAATAGATTTGAATTTAAGAAATAAAAAAATAACTAATGTATTATTATGATTACATTTAAGAAATTAACATAAATAAATAAAAAAACAATGGGTCATGTACGAGCGGTCTAGTTCCAATTTCATAGAACCGGGAATCGGACCAGTCGATTCTGTTCGGTCCAAACAGTTTCTAATTCGGTCGGTCCATCTTGCTCGCTCTTATTTTAAGAAAAGGCATCCAATTGAAAGGGTCTTTTGGACTTTTCCTTTCACATCCGAGATTTTTTTAGCCATATACGATTAGTCAATAAAGGAAACCGTGTAAAAGAGATACATACTCATAGTCAAATAGCTTATGGCCTCATATTGTGACTACTCAATGCCTTTTGGAGGAAAAAGACAACCAAACACTTAGGCGTTTGACATTTCGAGGAAAGAAGATTAAAGTCAAGCGAATGTGGCAAGAGGAACCTTATGCAAGAACTTTACCAAGAAAATACATATTGCCTTCCTTTTTTGTCCTGGCATTTAACAGGCTTAATTGCTATGGATATGTATTACGCATTCCTTGCTTCTTCTTCTTCTTCTTCTCTTTTTAAATTGTAGATATTATTAATGAGAAGGAGCTGAGTTCATATATGTGATATACCAGAATAGATTAGATGAGATTTCCTTTTTTTGTTTTGGCATTTAGTAGCCTTAATTACTAAGGATATGTATTACACATTCCTTGCTTTTTTTTCCCCTCTATCTTTTACATTGTAGGTATTATTAATTTAAAAAAATTTGCAGGTATTATTAATGATGAGGAGCTGAGTTCATATATGTGATATACCACAATAGATTAGATGAGATTTCCCTTTTTGTCCAGGAGAAAGCCACAAAAAACCTTAAATCATGCCTATCATGACACATTTTTCCCCAACTTATTTTCACGACACAAAAAATTCATGCGACATATTTACCCCAATCTTATATCCGTGTGGCATATTGGAGTAAATGTGTCACACAAGACAAGCTTAGGATTTTTGGAGTAATTTTTTTTTTAGGGTAAATATGTCATGATAGGCATAGTGTAGGTGTTTAACATTACGAGGAAAGAGCTTAAATGAGTTACCAAAAAGATACATATTGCCTTCCCCTTTTGTTGTGGCTTTTAATAGACTTAATTGCTATGGATACAGCTTAAATGAGGTAAATACAGATTGCCTTCGTTTTTTTGTTCTGGCTTTTAATAGACTTAATTGCTATGGATATGTACACATTCCTTGCTTCTTCTTCTTCTTTTTTCTCTTTTTAAATTATTTATTTTACTAATGAGGAGGAGTTGAGTTCATATATGTAATATACCGGAATAGATTAGACAAGATTTACTTTTTTGTTTGGGAAAAACCCACAAAAAACTTTAAATTATGCCCACTATGGCATATTTATCCCAAACTTGTGCCCGTATGATATATTTACTCCAAGCTCGTACTGGTATGACACATTTGCCCCAAAATTTTTCTTGTGATACCAAAAATCCCAAACTTATAGACGTATGACGCATTTACCTTAAATTTTTTAGGTAAATGTGACAAAAAATACAAGTTTAGGATTTTTGATTTTACCAAAAAAAATTGATGGTAAATATGTCATATGGGACAAATCTAGGGTTTTTGGTGTAAATTTTTTTTAAGGATAAATGTGTCACGGTAGGCATAATTTAAGATTTTCGGTGGCTTTTTTCCTTTTTGTTTTGGCATTTAATAGGCTTAATTACTATAAATATGTATTACACATTCCTTGCCTTTTTATTCCCTTTTTAAATCTTCCAGATATTAATAGGTTTTATTAATGTGGAGGAGCTGAGTTCATATATGTAATTTATAAGCATAGATTAGACAGATTTCCTTTTTTGTTTTGGCATTTAATAGGCTTAATTGCTACGGATATGTATTACACATTCCTTGCTTCTTCTTCTTCTTCTTCTTTTGTCTCTTTTTAAATCTTCCAGATATTAATAGGTATTATTAATGTGGAGGAGCTTTCATATATGTAACATATCAGAATAGATTAGATTAGATTTTTTTTTATGCTTTGGCATTTAATAGGGTTAATTTATAGGATGCATATTCGATAATGTTTTCTCTTACGAGGAGAGCCCAATACACCCCCAAAAGGAAAATTACTAAAAAATTCATAAACTTATTGAAATTATGTCAATGTAATCCTAAACTTTTTTTTTTGCCAATTCAATCTATAATTTTGTCAATTCAGTCCATCCGACAAATTTTGGCCGGGCGATACTGACGTGAACGCTAACTAGTCAGTGGCATTATATTTTAATGATTTTTTAATTTTTTTAATTTTCTTTTTATTCATAAAAAAAATATTAAAGTATTAGGTAGACGGCCGGCCAAAATTCTCCGGATGAATTGAATTGACACAATTGCAAAAAAGTTTAGGACTGAATCGGTAAAAAAAAAATTAGGACTAAATTGACATAATTGCAATAACTTTATGACTTTTTTAGTAATTTTCTCCACCACCAAAAGGTTCCAAATTTGTAACATCTTTGCCATTTTCCTAGGAAATCAACTTTAAGCCCTGGCTAGTTGTAGGAACCATTAAAGGATTCTTTCTACCGTCAGGCAAAGCGTAGCCACCTTCCATCTTCGCTTCCATATGATATGCCTTCTCGCCACACCGATTGTGTTCCGATCGTGTCTTAAGCACAATCGATCACGATCACGTGATGGAAGAGTTTTCTTTCCTGAAAAAAAAAAAACATTAAATTGCAGTGTAACTCCGTACAGCTCAGAAAAATTCATGTCAACTCCTAAAGAAACCGTCGACAGACCACTCTCTTTTCCATTAAAAAAAAAAAGACAAGACGAAAAAGAAGCAATCATCGATAGTACCGCTAGACTTGTCAAAATGGGTCATAAATCTATTTCTTAACTCATATTTGATTAGTGAATCATCTCATGAGTTAGCTGTGTTTAGTACATGAGTCGCAAATGATTTCAAAATTGCAAAATGCGAAAAAAAATATATGGGTGTTAAATGATTTCAAAGTTTGCCTAAACTCAATCCACTATAACTCTCTCTTAACCCTCTATGAGAAAATAATGGACTTCTCGGATGGTCCCAAGTTCAAATAAGTCTTGGTTAGCCCGCTATGCGGGCTTGACTTCACCATCATGAAAAATATCAAGATGTTTTTTTTTCCTTCATTATTTTCTATTGTTATTAATCTCTGTATGTTTCATCCGTTAGTTATTGGAGTATATTTTTCCTTAGTTAACATTTGGCGTTATTATCAAAATTTCAATTTTAGCTCTCGTGCGTGAATGATCCTTTTCAATATCTCACACTCTGTTTAATTAAAATTTTAGCTCTTCCATGTTATTGGCTGTTGTAAGTTTATAAAATCACTATCAATAACTAACTTCCTCTTATTCTTCGCTACGAATCAATACAAAAATTTAAAAATAATATTGAATGTTGAAAGCCAATTCTTCAGCGTCTTATAGTCACAATAACCGTTCATTTATAAAAAAGAAAAACGTATGTACACAGAGAGCTTAAAGTGAGCTAACTAGATGAGTACGGATTTTCATAGGTTCTAATATATATGTAAGTACTAAATGAGTCGGGTCAGTGATGTGTTACTAAATTTATATTCTATATAAATGAGTAGAAACGGGTTAAATAAAATAATTTGGATCGGACGACTAGACCCGACTCAGATTTTACTCGACCAGTCCATTAACAACGTGGCCCACGGGACCCCCACGTCGCTCCCTTCTTCCCGGCTCCCTTCTTCACCCGTCTCCCTCTTTCTGGCGGAGCAGATGGACAACCGCCAACAGGGGAAATCCGTGCGGAGATGGCCAAAATTCAAAAACTACGGTGAGGAACTTCTCTGCGGGCTACTCAGCATCTCTCTCTCTCTCTCTCTCGACGCACGTACTCGAGCAGTTGATAAAATATAGAGGAAAGCGAAGAGGACTTCACGAGCTTTGTGGAAGAAGCGTAGAATCTCTCACATGGCGTTTCCTGGATCCGGGTTCTCGAGGGAGATGGGTCCATCGGGTTCGGGCCCGCGAAGCTCCACGACCCCTTTTGGTAGCTTCCCTCGCCCTTCGCCTTCGCAGCCTTCGAATCCTCCTTCTCCTCCTCTTTTTGGTGCTTCTTCGGTTCGATCTCCGAGTCCGAGGTATGTGCCCTTTTTCTCGTTGCTTCGCGTTCTAGAGCTTCTTTTCCGTTCCCTGTGGTTTGTGATGATGTCTTACTGAAAAGTGCCGCCTTGTCTTGTTGGTTCCTCGATCTCCGTGATTGAGAAACCATGAATTGCGAGTATGGTAACACGTACACATCGTTAGAATTTGCTGGAAGACCTCAGAGTACGTGTTTTTCCAATAGTATCGAAAGGATTGAAGTGTAATTGCATGAACAGAGACTACAATGGCTTTTGCATTTTCGGATGAAAGAAGTCTCATTTTGATGATCTCGGTTGGCTTTGCTGCCATTTTATGCAGAAAGAAGTGGAAAAAAGGTAGTTTCGCAGTGATGGTTCAAAGATTTTCAAAGTACTTTTAACTATATCATTCCATATCACTGAAAAATAGTTCCTGTGCATAGCAATATTGGTAATCCACCGAATACGAGGTTTTTGAGAAGTCACCTCAGTAGTTTGGTTGGATACATTCCCAACCTTCTCCCTGTCCGGCAATCTCCTTCTCGTTCTCTTATTTGAGAAAATTTGGCACCATGTTTTTCCATCAATCAAATGTGAGTGAGGTAATTTCTGTATAGCTTTGTGGATCTTGACATCCTGTAGCATGATATGCTCATCTATCATTGTGGTCTTATATTTTGGGGTTGTAATTGCTCTCGACAGTCACACCATGCATGTATTCTAGCCAGTAGTGCCACTGTTACTCTGATGTGAGGATTCGTTTATCGGGCCATGTTTTTCTTTTTCTAAGAATGGTTTTGAGCACCATTTACCATACTGCTGGAACTGATGAATTTGAGTTGACAACAGGAGGCCTGAAATTCCAGGGGGTACACAGTTATTGCCTTCGTCTTTTGAGAATGGCTATCGGGCACCTGTTCGTCCTTACTCATCATCAACTGCTTTTAGGTACAGATTTAAGATCTTGTTGTTTCTCTTTCTTTTTCGATATTTCTCGTGTGTTACAGGCTAATACTTTCGTTGTGAATTTGATTGCTTGCATAGTGTTCTGGTAATCCTACAAGCAGACGCTCTGCATTGAATAATTTAAGATGCTGTGCATGCAATTAACATTGCAACTAGTAGTAACCACACACTTGCGAGTATGCTGCCTGCTATTGAAATAAAACAAAAAGCAACAATGCCAACAAGATGTTGTGTTAAGATTCTTGATATTCGGTAGATGAAGCATTGAGTAGATGTTAAACCTGGAATTTAATGTCAGCTTGTAAAATAGACAGTGCATTTGTGTTAGTAGTCCATCTGCGACCTTGTTTTCTCCTGTCCATAAGGTGCTTTGTTTGGCTATATCTTGCTGGAAAATTTTCGTGTGAATTTTTACTCTGACACCCTTAGCCATTTTGTAATATGTTCGTATTTGAGATGATACTTCTAGGTGGTTGTGCAATAATTCTTAAGATTGTCGCACTCTGTCTCACTGCAAGCAAAAGGTTATCCCCTGAATTCGTAATGCAATGAAATTCACCTTGGAAGTTTCCCTGCATCATGATGCATGTGTTTCCGGATTTTAGTACTATTTCTTGCACTTATTGTTCTTTGTTGTTATAAGTACAGTGCATCTGGAGTCAGCATTAGATATAGTTTTTTTTTCCCCTTTCTCTTTTTGGTCGTCTTCCAGGTCAAAATTACGTTGGCCAATGTTATGCACTGTAATGTATTGATAACTCCTTTCCTTTTTCAGGCCAAATGAGTCTTTGCCAAGATTGGGTAGGGGCCAAAACCCTTTGTACAAATATCCCGATGCACAAATCAGTCAGAGGCCCTCCTCTGTTGCCTCTTTGGTTGCCGCACGTAATCAAGGAATTGTTACTGCTGGGATTGCCAGATCCCAAGATCCAAGAAGAAGCAACTTGCCAGTAACATCTCCAGAGAGAGACAATTCGAGGAACTTTAGTAAATATACTTTAAGAAGGAAAGTATCTGTCAGATGAGTTCCCATTTATCATATGTTGTTTGTAGTTCTATATCAGGAAACTTACCTTTATGACCTGAAATTGCCATTTTTTGGCTGCTCAGTTGCGTTCATTCCTGGAGTAGCTCTCCTCATGGCTTATGGCTATTACATAGCCGATTTTGGGTTTGAAAACTGTATGCTTGGAGTATCTCTGCATTGTCCAAGGGATGGAAAGGCAGAGGCCTTTGGTGTCCCCTCCAGTCAAGAATAGGGGCGGGGCCTCACAATCACTAGTCACTATGCTTTCCTCTTATGCCTTTCTTCGTTCATGGTTCGATATTCTGGTGTCCTAGGCGTAGAGGAGCCACACATGAGTAGGACTCCTACCATAACATAATTGACAGATCCTATTTCATCCTTGGACTTGAGTTGTGGAAATGATGGGGTTCTGCTTTTCCCCTTGTTTCAAGTTGTTTTCATTCACTTTCAGCTTATCAAAATTCTGGCTGTGAGTAGGGAAAACGAATGATGTCAATTGTAACTTGACGACGGGCTTAAGGGTTATGATTGCTAAATTGGATTGTTTGGGTTTTGTTATGGGGCTACGGTATACCAAGTTGTCAAGTACATGGTTTGAGAAAGGGAGATTTAGCTAGTTCTCCGGATCATTCATGCTATGGTTTGGAGCAGTAGCTGGAATTATCGACTGTAATGTGGAGAAGTAATTGTATTTCTTTTTGCTTCTGTAATTAGAACTAAGGTGCAAATATGGCTAACACTGGAATCAAATGGTGCAACGGTACTTCTCATCCAAGTTTTTTCTTGTGATTTCTCGAGTAACCTAGGACCATCGCATTTTCCAAAATGATTGGACTGATGTGGCTTCCTTTTTTTTTTTTTTTGGGTCATGGCCTTTCCATTTCTTTAGTTTCATTATTTCTTTTTAAAAAATGAACATTGTAGATTACCATGATCTTGATCCAAGATGTTGAAAATAAACGATTGGGACTTTCTTTGATAATGAAATGTGGTCATAACTTACCTTTCTAGACAAATTTTCAATGGTAAGAAACATGCTTTGATTGATCAGAGGTTAAGACTTTACTAACTTACAAAAAAATGATTGTTTCTCCTGGAGGGATATAAAGGGCTGGATTACAACACCTTTAATGGGAGTTATCTTTTGATTCTTGAAGATAAACTTGTCTTTATTGAGTTCTCTGTACTGTTACACTGAGTTTATTAGATGCCTGTGAAATGGGATCGCTGATAGTTACATTTATTTTGGAAAACGATTACGGTTAAAATCCTACTGTTAGATTTACCTATGTCTAGAGAGGATTATTTTGCTTCTGGACATTGAGGCCATATGCATGAGGATGTGGTATGTGAAATGCATTGCATATGACTGCAACATTGATATTTTTGGTGTATCAGTGGCTCGTGCACTGATAATGTCTTTTGGATAAATGATGATCTGCCTGCTATGTTGAGAAACTCTTCATTTTATTGTGTGAGTTTGAGTTGGAAGCATGCGTTTGTTGCTCTTGTGTATGTTGTGACAAACTCTGGATTTCATGCTGTTCATCTGGTCCATGTTTTGTGACAGCATTAGGCCTTTAACTTGGATCTTCAGTTCTTAATGATTTTAGTGACTGTTAATTTAGTATATCACTTTTGTACTTTTTGGAGATTTGGTGCTAGCTAAAATCATGTCCTGTTGAGTGGTTGACTGGCTGTGATTTCAGAAGCTCCCTGACATATTGGACAAATGTACCATATTCAATTTTTTTTTTGACTTTGAGCAGTGCAATGACATTTTAGACAATTTATGAGGGGTTCTTTATTTCCACGATTGAGCTGAAATCACACCTTTTTCATTGATTGCAGTCATTTTGACGCACAACCACGTTCTCCTGTAGGCTATGAAGACATCTATGATGATTTTCATCCTCCTTATGGGGAAGGTCAACGGTACATGTTCACCTTTCTAGCCCCTCTTGTTGGTCGAGTTCGATTGCCTGCTATTTTAGAAGTTCACTTGAAGCATCTGTTTTTGTTCTTTTTTTTTTAAAATAGTATATCGGCTGCGACAAACTTGATTATAATTGCAGTACCACATTTCCACAAGTTACTCATTCACCTCAGAGTATCAGGAATCATTACTCACCAGTTCCACAAGCAACTCAATTAGCCCTTCCAAGTATCAGGAGTAGTTACTCACCGCAAGAAATTCCTCGTTTTGAAGAAGCTCAAAGGTGAATGTTCATCTATTATTCCTCGTTCTGCTTTTGCTAATGTATGTTAGCTATATCATGCATAATTTGTGAGCAAGACATTCTTTAACTGTAGGAAGTTCTCAGCTGCACAAGGTCCTGTCTAATTTCGATTTGGTGATTGGACCTGAGATGAACCCGCTTATGTAGCTTACATAGCTTGTCCCAAGCCAGGGTAAAGGAGGAGGGTTAGCGTCAGGCGTAGCGAGCCGGCTGCAAAAAAAAGAGCTACCCCTTATGAGATGAACCCTAAAGATTTTTCGTTGGAGCGTACCCTTCTTAGCGACGCGTTGCATCGGCGCCCGGGTGCAGCGAAAAATGGGCAAGGGTCCTTGCACCAAGATAGGCGGGTGCGAGGGGTAAGGAAGTTAGCCTTGGGCCATCATTCCCAAAGTGATGCGCCACATTGCCCGGATGTGGTGAAAAGTAAGCTAGGGTCCTCACACTTTTATGGGCGAGTGTGGGGGGCAAGAAATGCCCAAGGAGTAAGGATTCGAATAGGGAGTTGGAACATAGGAACCTTAACGGGAAAGTTGAGAGAGTTAGCAGATACTTTTGCTAGAAGGAGAGTGAATATTGCGTGCCTGCAAGAGACTAAATGGGTTGGAGAGAAGGCTAAGGAAGTGGAAGGTACTGGATTCAAGTTATGGTACACAGGCACAAAGAAGAGTCAAAATGGAGTTGGGATTTTGATTGATAAAAGTTTCAAGGATAAAGTTGTCGATGTTAAAAGATCAGGCGATCGGATTATCTTGATTAAGCTAGTAGTAGGAGAATTGATCTTAAACATCCTTAGTGCGTATGCCCCCCAAGTTGGATTGCCAGTAGCTGATAAGAACAGATTTTGGGAAAACTTGGAGGAGATTTTAAGGGGGATACCACGTGACGAGAAAGTATTCATAGGAGGTGATCTTAATGGACATGTTGGCCAAAGTAGTGGAGGTTTTGACAGAGTTCATGGAGGTTTTGGCTATGGGACTAGAAATGAGAGTGGCGAAGACATCTTGAACGTTGCACTAGCGTATGATTTGATGTTAGCAAATACTTTCTTTAGGAAAAGAGAGTCACATCTAATAACTTTTCGTAGCGGTCAGAATTTTAGTTAGATTGATTTCTTTCTTGCTAGAAGAGAGGATAGAACCTCGTATATAGATTGCAAAGTCTACCCTGGAGAATGTGTAGCTACGCAACATAAGCTGGTGGTCCTAGAGGTTCGGTATAAGGCACAGAATATGCCGCGAAGGGTTCAAAATCCCAGAATAAGATGGTGGAAGTTGAAGGAGGGAAAACATACCGATTTCAAGGAAAAGATGTTTCAAGAAGGACCGTGGAAACTAGAGGGCGAAGTAAATAACATGTGGAGTGAGATGTCTAAATGCATACATAGAGTGGCAAAAGAGGTGCTAGGTGAAAGTAAAGGGCACGGACTTCAGACAAAGGAAACTTGGTGGTGGAATGAAGAGGTGCAAGAGGCAATTAAGAAGAAGAAGGAGTGCTTTAGATGTCTGCATAAATGTCCTAATGAAGAGAATTTGCAAAACTTTAGATTGGCACGAAAAGATGCCAAAAAAGCTGTGAGAGAGGCTAGAGGCAAGGTTTTCTCTGATATGTATAAAAAACTTGGGAGCAAAGAGGGAGAAAAAGATATCTATAGGCTTGCCAGGACAAGGGACAAGAAAAGTAAATACTTGACACAGATTAGGTGTATCAAGGATGAAAATCAAAAACTGTTAGTAAAAGATGAAGAAGTGAAGGAAAGGTGGGTGAGCTATTTTAACAAGCTTTATAATGGGGAGGGCAATCGAGGCGAGGTGGATCTGGTGGACGCTTCTGATGAGTTAAACAGAAGGTTTGTGCGTAGAATTAGAGCACAAGAAGTCCAGTATGCTTTAAAGAAGATGAAGACTAGTAAAGCCTTAGGACCAGATGGTGTCCCTATTGAAGTATGGCGATGCTTAGGGAATGTAGCAATAAGTTGGTTGACTAAACTGTTTAACAAGATTCTCCAAGCTAATAAGATGCCTAATGAATGGAGGAAGAGTATGATTGTGCCTATCTACAAGAACAAGGGGGATATTCAGAACTGTAGCAACTATAGAGGCATTAAGCTTATGAGCCATACAATGAAATTATGGGAAAGAGTTATTGAGCATCGTTTGAGAGTAGAAACCAAGGTTTCTGTAAATCAATTTGGATTTATGCCAGAAAGATCTACCATGGAGGCTATCTTCTTAATACGACAGTTGATGGAGAGATATCGAGAAAAGAAGAAGGATCTACATATGGTATTTATTGACCTCGAGAAGGCATACGATAGGGTCCCAAGAAAAGTTTTGTGATGGATTCTTGAGAAGAAAAAAGTATCATTAAAGTATGTAGAGGCAATCAAGGATATGTATGATGGTGTTACTACATGTGTGAAGACTTGTGATGGCACATCAAGTCATTTTCCGATCACAGTAGGTTTACATCAAGGGGAGGTGCCGTGGTGTATGCTGTTTGCACTAATTATGGATGAACTAACAAAAGATATTCAAGAGGAGGTGCCGTGGTGTATGCTGTTTGCAGATGATATTGTCCTTATTGATGAGACCAAGGCTGGGGTCAATGCTAAATTAGAATTATGGAGAAACACGTTAGAGTCCAAAGGATTTACGTTAAGTCAGAGTAAGATGGAATACATGAAGTGTGAGTTCGCCACAACAAGAGGAGATGATCAAGAAAATGTGGATATGCTTGGACAGGAGGTACCTAAGAAAGATGCTTTCAGGTACTTGGGATCAATTTTGCAAAAGAGGGGAGAGATTGACGAGGATGTTAGCCATAGAATCAAAGCAGGTTGGATGAAATGGCGCAATGCATCCGGATTTTTGTGTGATCGCAAAATCCCTCTTAGGTTAAAGGGAAAATTTTATAGAACAACAATAAGACCTGCAATGCTATACGGAGCTGAATATTGGTCGGTACAAAAGCAACATGAGCATAAAATGGGAGTAGTGGAAATGAGATTGTTAAGGTGGATGTGTGGTCATACAAGGATGGATAAGATAAAAAATGACGATATTCGACGAAAAGTTGGAATAGCTCCAGTGGCAGAGAAGATGAGAGAACATAAATTGAGATGGTTTGGACATATTCTTCGTAGACCCTTAGATGCTCCGATAAGAACAGAAGTGTGTTACCGAGAAAACGATCTGAAGAAAGGACGAGGTCGGCCGAAACTTACTTGGGGGAAGGTGGTGAAACAAGATTTAATAGAGTGGGAAATAGATTGGCGCATGGTCTGCCTTAGGACGGAGTGGAGGAAAGCTATCCGCATTGTAGAAAGGGGGATTTCCTATGTCCCAGAGTGCCCTGTTTAGTACTTTCTATTTATTTATATGTTTGTTTATTTATTTATTTATTTATTTTTGGATAGCCATATTTTTACTTTTTATTTTTTATTCTTATTTTTATTTCTTAAATTTTATATTTTTATTGTTACTTTATTTTTATTTTTATATTTTTACTTTTATTTTAGTATATTTTAAACTTTTCACTTTGGGTTCATCGACCGCCGACCCCAACTGGTTTGGGATAAAGGTGATGTTGATGTTGATGTTGATGTTGATTGGACCTGAGGATAATGTTTTCATTAATGATCAACAGAGCATGTGTGTAAAAATCATTGTAAGCTGTAAACCAATTCTTTGCTCCCCACACAAACTGGCATTTCCTCAAGATTTTCTCGAGTGACTCATTCGGTGTTGGACATAGGTTGATTTTGATTATACCTACACTGAGACAGTTTTCCGTTTTCTTAGCTTAGCATTCTCTTTATCTCTTTAGGATTTTTATGTTCTTGGAGATCACTACAAGGACACTGCTTCATTGGTGTACTATTCTCTACAGTGAAATTAATTTAGACCTAATGTTTACATCCCTAAGCTCACACTTTTTTGTCTGGCTTTAGTTTTCTCAACTTATAATCACTGTCTCCTTGCATTTATTCGACAGGCCTGCTCCAATTTCCACTGCATGGGGTAATCGACCAAAGTCTCCAAACAACTATGCCAACTCTGTTCCTCATAATGACCGGAATGGGCCTGACAATTCTGGAAGAGGCATTCCAACTGACATCATAAGAGCTGAAAAAACAAAGAGAACCAGATCTCCACCTTCGTCACCAATGAATGATCTGCTGGAGAGTTCACCTTTATCTGAGGATAACTACAATAGGTGAACAATTCTTTAGTTTGGGATGACACAGTCATATTATCTGTCTTTTTCTGTACTTTTCTCACTGTTTTGAGGGGATCTTTTCCTAAATGTTAGCTTATGTATCTCCTCCTTCAGGTCTTCAATGTCTCTCCCTGTGGCAAGTACAAAAACAGGAATGATTTTCAGTCGCCCTGATTCTGATGTCCATCAGAATGTTCTGTCATCTTCTGATATTGTTTTGGAAGCTCCTCTGAACAGGCAAAGTTGCTTGCCAGTTCCTAAAAGAACGAGGTCACCTGCTCCCTCAGACAAGGACATGCAGTATAACCCCCTTTCTTCTCCTGAGGAAATAGAACGGTAGTATGCTGCATGTGCATTATTTTGGAATCTCTCTCTAGTATTTCATTGTAGCTTGTCTACATGATCAACTTGTCGATGCATTTACAGGGAAATGCAGGCCAAGGCTAAGCGTTTAGCTCGATTCAAAGTTGAATTAAGTGAACCTGTGCAGCACAGCTCGATCATTGCAGAACCAAACATTTCTTCTGTGCATCATGATTTATCTATGGTGCAGCAAAGAAAATTCGTTGGAGAGACCTTTGATGATGCGACGGGAGATCTTCCATCTGGAAGCGTTGACAATGGAGATTTGGAATCCTCCAGTAACATTTTGGGCTTATGCCCTGATATGTGCCCTGGTAAGCTCTTGCTAAAAAAATTTCAATTATCAAATTAATCTAAAGATAGTCTGCATCAACTTGGGGAACAACCTGACTGCCATTGCACAAAAATAAAACGAGGGTATCCTTTAGTCAGTTTCTTATTTTCAGAAGGCAAAATGACATGGAGTCAGGAAAAAGTCAATGCATTTTGTTCAGAGATTTGTTGGTTCTAGTATTTGGACGACTGTAAAATCTTTGAATGTGAAATTGAACTGCCATATTCATTGTATTTCAGAATCGGAAAGGGCTGAGCGAGAAAGGAAGGGGGACCTTGATCAGTATGAACGCTTAGATGGTGATAGAAATCAAACAAGCAAGTCTCTTGCTGTTAAAAAGGTTTATCTGATTCTTTATACGCCCTAAACAGATTTAAATTTATCTTCTCCTCTTTATTTGAACTATGCTCTTAAGCTGAAGCTTGTTAATTTCCTTGTGATGATGTTTTCCAGTATACAAGGACAGCTGAAAGGGAAGCAGATTTGATTAGGCCGATGCCGGTCCTGCTGAAAACCATTGACTATCTACTGAGTTTGCTAGATCAGCCTTATGATGATAGGTTTCTGGGTCTGTACAACTTTCTATGGGATAGAATGAGAGCAATCAGAATGGATCTCAGGATGCAGCATATTTTTGACCTTGAGGCTGTAAAAATGCTGGAACAAATGGTTTGTTCTCATTACCATTTCTCTCTGTTTTTCTGAAGTGTGTGGAAGGTGTGCCTGCTTTCTTTTCCCCAATGTGGTCGAACTTATTTATTGACGCAGAGATGGTTTGATATTTTTAATTGTGGTTTTTCTCCTGGCTAAATAGTGTTTCCATTCTTGCCTTGCGCAGATACGACTTCACATTATTGCGATGCACGAATTATGTGAAATTACTAAAGGAGAGGGCTTTTCAGAGGGCTTTGATGCACACCTCAACATAGAGCAGATGAACAAAACATCGGTAGAATTGTTCCAACTGTATGATGATCACAGAAAGAAAGGAATCAGCATACCAACAGAAAAAGAGTTTAGAGGGTATTATGCGTTGCTCAAGCTGGATAAACATCCTGGTTATAGGGTAAGTAATAGCAACGTGATGGTTTTTTCTATTTTTATTATGGCAAGATAATGCAGTGGCAGTTCAGTTGAAAGAGTATAAGATCCTCTGTGACTTATCTGTAAAAATTGTTTCTGGTAGGTTGAACCAGCAGAGCTTTCCCTTGACCTTGCTAAAATGACTCCAGAAATGAGGCAATCCCCAGAAGTGTTATTTGCCCGTGATGTAGCAAGGTCTTTTTACTGCCTCTTGATGAACTTCAGGTTATTACTGACGCATTTAACTGAGATGGTTTCACTTGTCGGCATTGCAGAGCATGCAGGACTGGCAATTTTATTGCATTCTTTCGACTTGCAAGAAAAGCTAGTTATCTTCAAGCTTGCCTGATGCATGCTCATTTTGCAAAGGTATGGGAAATGTTTTTGGTTGTGGTGACAGTTGATGAACTATGAATTTTGTGGCTATACATGATGCCTCTTAGATGAGCTTATTTGGCCTACGACTGAAATAGTTGCTGTCCTTATTTTTAAGTGGACAAGGGTTATTGCTGTCTGTGAGCCAATTTTTTTCTTTGTAAGCTGTCGTGCTAATATAGGAATCGATAAGTGCTTGGACAATAGAAAAAGTAGATTTATGACTTTAAATTATGCATTTGGCTTTAACTTTTTTCACACCAGAAAATAAAAAATAGTTTTGCATTTTGTAGTGGAATATCTGATACTGGCATGAAGTTTTTGCATGTTAGGATTGAATAACCATGCCGATTATTGTGAGTTTGGTAATTGGAGATCGTTATGGTTCTTATGATTATACAGCTCAGAGAATCACTAAGGTTGGTTCTTTTGGGTCCCATTTAAGATGCCATAGTGGTCAGAAACTCTTGAGATTGTGACAACAGTCTGTGGCTCCTTACTGGAAATTATCTGTAATCCTAACGGCTTATTGAATAAAACTAAAAGATAGGTGCCGAAAATTTAAATGCTGAAAAAGATAACATTATTTTATAGTAACTGAAAATCTAGTTCAAATAATATTAGTTTCTTGCCAAAGCATATGATTAAGGATGATGTTGGTAGGTTTTATTAACATAATGGGTGATTTCAATATCCATTAGACATATCTTCACTAAAGAATTAAGTAATTCATTTACGTAAACCAATTGAGTGATTTTTTTTTGGCTTATTTGAATGTTTCAAGCTAAAACTGATTAGCATCATGAGTTGTGCTTATAAAGCGCTACATATTTACTTCTCAGATCTCGATGGGACTATCAGCCAGCCTCTTGGTCTTTCTGTTGTTGCTTATATTTTGCTACTAATTCTAACTGATTGCTGCCCTCAACCTTGACTGCACCAAATTTTGAAACCTTTGGTTAAATGCTAAGAAAAGTCGAAGCAAGGTTTGAGTAGCATGAGATTTTGAAGAAGAAAAGTAGTTTCTTCTGTTTCTTATTTTCTGATCAGTGTTACAGCAAACATTACTTATAAATAGAGTCTAGGACAGCTATGCAATAGACAGAAAGTAAAAGTGGAAAAGGAAAAGATTTCGTACTTCTTAATTCTGATGATCTACCTCCTAATTTTGAGCATTCAGAAATAGAAGTAAATGGAAACAAAATGATATCATGTCCCAACATTTTCTCCTGATTCCCCAAGATCTTCTCCCGATTCTTCGACACCCCCCCTCAAGTTGATGCGTAAATATCTATCATTCCAACTCTGATGAGAGACTTGAAGTTAGGTCCGAATATTCTCTTCATAAGAATGTCAGCTATTTGTTGTATTGTTGGCACAAATGGCATACAAATAGCTCTTGCATCAATCTTCTCTTTGATAAAGCGTTTGACATGCCTAGTTTTGTCATGTTGCACTGATTATGTGCAATGTTAATTGCAGCCTTGTTGTCATAGTACAAATTCATAGGCATTTTCACTGGCACTCAAAGTTCTTCTAGTAATTGTGTTAGCCACAACATCTCACAGACTCCATGGGCCATTTGCTTAATATTCTGCTTCTGCATTGCTTCGTCCACATTTTGCTTCTTACTTCACCAAGTAAACAAGTTCCCCCAAACATGTGTACAATATCCTGAAGTTAATCTTATGTCAGGAATCGACCTTGCCCAGTCTGCATCCATGTATGCTTCAATTTCTTGTTGAGTAGACTTTTTGAATAGCAGACCTTTTCCGGCAATGCTCTTCAGGTACATCGGGATCCTATACACAGCCTCAAGATGTTTTTCATAGGGAGAATGCATAAATTGGCTTACTATACTCACAACAAAGGCAATAAATAGATTAGTTTCCCTACGAGCTTCTGGTATTTCAATGTATCAACAAGAGCCTCATCTTTGTCATCTCCAAGTTTCTAATTAGGATCTATTGGAGTTTCTGCCAATCTACAACTATTCATTCCAGTATCCTTTAGAAGATCTAGGACATATTTTCTTTGTGAAACTACAATTCCCTCTTTTGACCAAGCCACCTCCATTCCAAGGAAATACCTTAGAGTTCCCAAGTTCTTGATATCAAATCCAGAAGCTAAACATTCTTTCAACTTGTTCATCTCGGCAATATCATTTCCACTAAGAATGATGTCGTGCACATACACTATCAGAATTACAGCCTTCCCATCACGAGAATGTTTTACAAACCTGGTATTATTAGGTTATCCTTGAACCTACCCTTGTTTCTTTACAGACTACGTGAACTTCTCAAACCAGGCCCTCGATGACTATTTCAATCCATATAGTGACTTCTTGAATCTGCAAACCCTTGATCCAAACCTTCTATCGAAGCCCAAGGGGAAATCCCTGTATACTTCCTCCAGATCCCCATTTAGAAATGCATTCTTCATATCTAGTTGTTACAGAAGCTAGTCAAGATTGGCTGCAAGTAAGAGGGGCACTTTGACAGTGTTTAGTTTTGCAACTGGAGTGAAGGTCTCAAAGTAATCGATGCCATAAGTTTGGTGAATTCTTTGGCAACCAATCGAGCTTTATACCTTTCAAGCAACCCATTAGCTCTATGCTTCGTTGTGTATGTCCACTTGCATCCAACCGTGGACTTTCCCTTGGATAGATCCACCATGTCTCATGTTCCATTTTTTTTTTCCTAGAGCTTTCATCTCCTCAAGTATTGCTTCCTTCCACTCAAGAACTCATAGAGCATCCTGCATGGTTTTAGGAATCTCTACACAAGACAAGGTTGAGGTAAAGGCATGAAAATTGGGTGATGTTTTTGTAAGACACATAATGAGACATAGGATGTTTGGTACAAGTCCTAACTCCTTTTCAAATAGCAATAGGCATGTCAAGTTCATCCATGGACTCATTTTTTGACTAAGATTAGGTTGGACAGATTGAGTAGGAACGTTACCTGATGATTGTATGGAGTTCATGTCATGCCTTGGCTCGAACTCATGGCACCTTAAGGGAGCAAAAGACTCGTTTCTTTGAGGTTTGTTTCTTCTCGAGTAGACTTGAGAATAGGATGGGAGCTCACTATTCTTGGTACTATTTTCGCACCTGTTATGCTCACAAGTAAGATTAGATGCCAAAATCGGTGGACTTGAATTTATTTTCATTATTTGAAGAACATGGTTCAAAATTAGGTATGAGAGTTGCCGGAATAGGATTTTCAGCAAGAGGTTTAGGATTTTCAGGTTCTGCAAGACGAAAAGACTACGATGGTGTTGTATAAATTTGCACTTTCTACCCCCTGTAGATGAGCTCCAAAAAAAGGTGTTAATTCAAAAAAAGTGACATCCATGGTGACAAACATTTTTTTGGAAATCGGGTCAGAGCATTTATACCCTTTTTTGGTTTGGTGCATAACCGACAAACACATCGTTTTGCTCTAGGATCAAGTTTCCCTGACTTTTGTCATAGATGTGGACAAAGGAGGTACAACCAAGTAGTATTAAGGGTAAGACTAAAGCAAGTCTAGAGGCTGGATAGGTCTTTTGAGTGCCTCTCAGGGGCGTTTGAAACTTTATCGCTCCAGAAGGCATCCTATTAACAAGATAAGAAGAGCTTCAACCCATTTGTATGTGGGAACTTTAGTTGTAAAGAGTAGAGCTCTAGTCGCTTTTTAAAAGGTGCTTATTCTTTCTCTGTGCCACCCCATTTTGTCGAGGGGTGTTAGCGCAAGAACTTTGATGCACAATTCCCCTTTCCAAGAAAAACTATCCCAAAATTTTATTGAAATATTCTTTCACATTGTCACTTCTAAAATCTGGAGTTGCACTTGAAATTATGTTTGTATGATGGTGTAAATTTTTTTAAAATAGTCTCTACCTTAGACTTCTCTTTGAACAAGTACACCCAACTCACCCTCGTATGATCATCAATAAATGTAGCAAACCATTTCTTTCTTGAGGGCATAGGAATTCTAGATGGGCCCCAAACATTATTATGAATTGATGAGAATGGTTTCGACAACATGTAGGTTTGCGATGGAAAAATGGTTCAATGATGTTTGGCTAATTCATAGAATTCACACTGAAATGAAGACGGATTTTCATTCAAAAACAACTTTGGGAACAAGATCTTCAAATATTGAAAATTCAGATGCCCTAGCTTATAATGCCATAACATAATATCATCATCCTTACAAATGGTAAGAGATTCGAAACAGCTACCTTGTTTGCTTGAGCTTGTTCCATCTTCAAAGAAATAGTCCTCCACTCAATCTAGCACTGCCAATCGTCCTCCATGAGGTTAAGTCTTGAAACTCATAATGAGATGAGAAAAAATTAGCTCGACGATTTTTATCAGAGGTTATTTTACTAATGGACAGCAAGTTTATAGATAGCTTGGGGACATGAAAAACATTATGAAGTGTGAGAGCAGGTGAGAGCTTGATCGATCCTAATCCAACTATAGCCAAAAGAGAACCATATGCAATTGTGATTTTCTTATTTCCTGCACACAGATTATAGGTAGAAAACAGTTTTGAACAACCTGTCATATAATCAGTTGCTCCTGAATCATGAATCCATGGAGTATTTAGGTGTGGATTTTCTCTGAAGAAAGCAGTAGAAAAATAATTACCTTTATGGGCTCAAGAATAAGATGGATTTAAAGAAGGTTGTGGAGGTTGAAGGAGTTTGTACAGGTGCTCTAACTGTTCCTTTGCAAATGGAACTGAATCTGACTTGATTTGCTCTTCCTCATTGGTTGCTTAGAACGCACGAGCATCACTACTGCTTCTCTTCCAGCCTTCTTTTTTCCAATTCTGCAGTTTCCCATGTATTTTCCAGCATGTTTCTTTGGTATACCATGGTTTCTTCCTCCTATCTTCTTTAGGATCAAACCCCAAGCTACGAGTGCAGAATTCTTGAATATAGAATTCACATCTGTTTTCAAATCACGTAGCATGATTCGCGTCCGAGATTTCTCCCTTCGAACTTCAAAGAAAACCTTGCCTAGCAAGTGGCCGAGCTTTCCTTTGCCATTGATTGCTAGTTTCACCGATTGAGCCCACTCCAAATAATTTTGGCCATTCAATTGGTAAACTTTTAATAACAAGTTAGAGTTTTGGGAGAATTGCTCTCCACTACCACTCGATTGTCAATATAAATCAGTTGAATTTTTCTCTGGCATGACATCTGAATCGGGGTCTTTAAGAGATCCGGTCATTGCTATTTTCACCATAATAGGAGCCAGATTCAAAACCTCAGCTCTGATACCATGTGTCGGGTGCTATTAGGCCTCTCTTATCCCGAAGCTAGCTCAAAAGATGAGACTTTCTCTCGCATTTATAAACCGACCGCCAACCCCTTCCAATTGATGTGGGACAACCTCAACAATCCCCCCTCCCCACACATTGGGCCTTAGGTCTAAGTCACAACTGCCCTATCTCTCCTGTGTGACTGTTGGGTCCAAACTTATTGATAACTGGGCTCTTATAATAGGTGAGATTTTGAAGAAGAAAAGTAGTTCCTTTTATTTCTTATTTTCTGATAATTGTTGCAGCGAACATTACATATAAATAGAGTCTAGGATAGCTATATAACAGAAAGAAAATAAAAGCAGAAAAGGAAAAGATTTCTGAAGAAAAGAATCTGTTTCTTTTTCTTACCTTTCATTGAGAGATTACAAGGTCTATATATATAAGAACAAAAGACTTAAGTTAGGTAAGAAACCTCATTTAGGTAGGAAACCTAATTTGACTTAATTTAGGTAAGAGCCTAACTTTCAACATTAGGTAGGCAACCTAATTCCAACTAACTCTACACATTCCGACATGTTTCAACACTCCCCCTCAAGCTGGCTTGAAAATATTCTCCATCGTCAAGCTTGCTCATTAATTTGTCAAACTGCTTCTTATGTAGCCCTTTTGTGAGTATGTCGGCAACCTGCTCATTTGTTGAAATATATGGCATGCAAACTTGTCCATTGTCAAGCTTCTCTTTAATAAAATGCTTATCCATCTCCACATGTTTTGTACCATCATGGAGAACCGGATTATGTGCGATTGAAATTGCTGCTTTGTTGTCACAATAGACCTTCATTGGTGTGGAATCCGAAACCTTCAATTCTTCCAGAATCCTTTTAATCCACATTACTTCACATATACCAACAGCTATGGATCGATATTCGGCTTCAGCACTACTTCTTGCCACTACATTTTGCTTCTTGCTCCTCCAAGTAACAAGATTACCGCCAATGAAAGTGTAACAACCAGAAGTAGACCTCCTATCTGAAATACTCCCGGCCCAATCTGCATCAGTATATACTTCTACGTGTAGATGTCCTCGCTTCCTGAACATCAAACCTTTTTCGGGACATCCCTTCAAGTATCGCAAGATCCTGTAAACAGCTTCAAAATGCTTTAGACCTGGTGAATGCATGAACTGGCTTACCATGCTCATGGCAAAGGCTATATCCGGCCATGTGTGGGACAAGTAAATCAGCCTCCCAACTAGTCTATGATACCATTCTTCATCCACTACTTCTTCATTCTTTGTAGGTTCTAGCTTTAGGTTGGGTTCCACAGGTGTATCTGCAACTTTACACCCAAGTAAACCTGTCTCCTTTAGCAAATCAAGCATATATTTGCATTGATTAACAAATATGCCCTCCTTAGACCTCGCAATCTCTATACCAAGAAAATACTTCAAAGTACCCAAGTCTTTAATTTCAAACTCAACAGCCAAACTCTTTTTTAGATTTTCTAGTTCACTGATATCATCTCCTGTTAATATTATGTCATCGACATAAACAATCAAGATAGCAATTTTACCATCCTTTGAGTGTTTATAGAACAGGGTGTGATCTCCTTGACTTTGACAGTAGCCAAGTTCTTTTATAACATGCCCAAACCGCTCAAACCATGCTCTGGGCGATTGCTTCAGTCCATACAACGCTTTCTTTAGTCTACAAACTCTTTTTTTGCTTTCTTTAGTCTACAAACTCTTTTTTTGCCATTCTCTTTCTCAAAATCAAGTGGCATATCCATTAAGACTTCTTCATCCAAGTCACAATTCAAAAAAGCATTCTTGACATCCAATTGATGTAAAGGCCAATCAAAATTAGCAGTCAAGAATAATAAAATTTGAATAGAATTCACCTTGGCAACCGCAGCAAATGTCTCATGGTAATCAACTCCGTAAGTCTGTGTGAATCCCTTTGCCACAATTCTGGCCTTATACCTCTCAACACTTCTATCTGCTTTACACTTCACTGTAAACACCCACTTGCAGCCAACTATCTTCTTCCCTTTCGGTAAATCAACTATGCCATTTTTCTCAAGTGCCCTTATCTCTTCTTCTACAGCCACTTTCCACTTTGGATCATTCAAGGCTTCTTGAATGTTTCTGGGAACAAATATGTGAGATAGGTTTGCAATAAATGCTTTATAACTGTGTGACAGCTTTCGGTAGGACACTTGATTTGCAATAGAGTGCTGAGTACAAGACCTTACCCCTTTTCAAAGCGCTATAGGAATATCAAGGATAGAAGGATTCAAATCAAAAGATACTGAAGGTAAAACGGGTTCAGAATTACCGGAAGGATGAGAGAAGTCATCTTTCGAAGCTCCAGATTGATGCGGTTCCAGAATGGGATGGTCTCTTGCCATTTGAAGTGTCTTTCTTCTAGAATAAACCTGAAGCTCTGAATCTAATACTTCTTCTCCCCCTATCTTTGAATCATCAATACTTTGTGGCAGAGAAGGTGTTTGGGCTGACACAGGAGATAGAATAAATTCGGTTGGAGTCGAAATCGGATTAGGAAGAGACACACCCATAAAATTATCTTCACCATCCCGCTCCCCCTGAAGAAATTTTTTCAGAAAAAAAGGTTGTTGCTCACAAAACAAGACATCAAGGCTAATGTAGGTTTTTTTTGCTTGAGGATCATAGCACTTGTAGCCCTTTTGAGTTGGAGAGTATCCAATGAAAACACATTTTATAGCTCTCAGATCAAGCTTAGATCGGAAGGGAGCAGGTAAATGAACAAAAACATAACATCCAAAGACCTTTAAAGGCAAATCTGAATGAATACGTGCTGCTGGAAATTCCTTTTGAAACACTCTAAAGGTGCGATAAATCGAAGAACCCGGATAGGCATTCGATTAATTAAATATGATGCAGTCAACACAGCTTCGCCCCACAAGTACTTAGAAACGTTCATAGGAAACATTAGAGTATGAGCTACTTCAAGAAGATGTCTGTTTTTTCTTTCAGCAATACCATTTTGTTGGGGTGTGTCGCGACAAGAAGATTGGTGTTGTACACCTTTTTCTCTAAAAAAAACTCCCAAACACTGATTGAAAAATTCTGTCCCATTGTCAGTACGCAAGATGCTGATTTGAGTTTGAGAAAGATTGGAGACCATGTGATAAAAGTTCTTGAACAATTTTTCTACCTCAGACTTAGCACTTATCATGTAGACCCAACTCAAGCGTGTGTGATCATCAATGAATGTCACAAACCATCTTTTTCCGGTCATTGTAGTAATAGGTGAGGGACCCCAAACATCACTATGAATTAAGTAAAAAGGTTTGGATGCACGATAGGGTTTCGTAGCATAAGAAACTCGAGTACTTTTAGAAAGAAGACAACTTTCACAGTGAAGTGATGATAGAACTATACCCTTAAATAAAGATGAAAACAAATGTCTTAAATATTCAAACTATGACCAAAGTAAAATCTGTTCTTGGACAGGAGATAAACAAGAAGTACTACACGCCTGAGCCTTTTTATCGAAGATTAACTCATCAAAGTAGTAGAGACTATCGACCATTCTAGCACTGCCAATCGTCTTCCTCGAAATCTGCTCCTGAAATTCACAATGGGAATCAAAGAAAATGACACGACAGTTAGAGTCTTTGGACAATTTGCTAACAGACAAAAGGTTACAAGCAACTTTAGGGACATGTAAGACATTTAGGAGTTATATAAAATTTGAAATTTTTAGAGAACCTTTCCCTGCAATGGATGAGAAACTACCATCGGCTATTCGGATTTTTTTTTACCCGGACAAGGAGAATAGGATTTGAACAATTTGTGAAGACTTGTCATGTGGTCAGAGGCACCTGAATCAATAATCCAAGGGGCAGCAGTAGAGAAACCAGAAAGAGCACTTGCGTTATTACCTTTTTGGGCAATAGATGCTGTAGGTTTACCCTGGACTGAGGTAGACTTTAGTAGCTGCAAGAGATGATCAATCTCCTCCTTGCTAAATGGATTAGTTTCAGCTTCATTGGCCGAAAGATAGGTTCTGCTTCCCGTCTTGTTACCTCTTATAGAGGATGCTGGCTTCCCATGAATTTTCTAACATGTTTCCCGGGTATGTCGTGGCCTATTACAGTGATCACACCACACACGAGGCTTCTCATCTATTCTATGTATAGTGGAACTCATCTTGCCAACATTTGCTTCAGAACCAACTAAAACCGAGGCATCAGAATGCCTCCCAATAGAGGCTTTTGCTTCGGTGTTGGGTTTGCCAAGCACGACACTTCTCCGACTTTCTTTTCTTCTAACTTCAGAAAAGACTTCACCAATAAGTGGGAAGGGCTATCTACCAAGGATCCTTCCTCTAACTTCATCAAATTCATTACGAAAACCTGCAAGAAACTTAAAAATATGATCAGCCTCAATTACCTCCTTGCGGTGCTGGAAATCTTCAATGGATTTCCATTCATAATTGTTGAAGAGGTCAAGATCCTGCCACAGCCTTCTCAAGAGATTAAAATACTTTGTGACGGTATCATCTCCTTGCTGAATCTCATTGAGCTGCAATTTCAGCTCATAGATTTGGGATTGGTTCCCCAAATCAGAATACATCTGATTTACACTATCCCACAAATCCTTAGCAGTGGGAAAGCACATATAATTTGCTCCAATTTCTTCCTCCATAGAGTTCACCAGCCATGTCATCACTGTTGAATTCTCAGCATCCCAAACAACCCAAGTTGGATCTGTTTTTTTTGGCTCGACTTTATCTCCGGTCAAATATCCCATCTTCCCTCTCCCTCGGATATACATCCGAACAGATTGTGACCAATGAAGGAAATTATCACCACTCAATTTGATCGTAGTGATCTGAATTGGGTGAGATTCAGTGTGTGTCAGAGTTTTTTTTGAAGGTTTCATTTTGTTGGAAGTAAGAATATTCTCGGAGGTGTTATTGGACATGGTGAATATAAGGTAGAGACAAGAGCACAAGATTAACAAAGGTTTGCCAGAGAACCTGGCTCTGATACCATGAAGAAAAGAATCTGTTTCTTTTTCTTACCTTTCATTGAGAGATTACAAGGTCTATATATACAAGAGCAAAAGACTTAAGTTAGGTAAGAAACCTAATTTAGGTAGGAAACCTAATTTGACTTAATTTAGATAAGAGCCTAACTTTCAACATTAGGTAGGCAACCTAATTCCAACTAACTCTACACATTCCAACATGTTTCAACAATTTCCTACTTCCTAATTCTGATGATCTACCTCCTAATTTTGAGCATTCAAAAATAAAAATAAATGGAAACAAAATAGTATCATATCCCAAGATTTTTTTCCTGATTTTCCAAGATCTTCTCTCAATTCTTCAATATAGTGATATCAAGATTCGACTTTTTACACCTTTGCTTGGGTTATTCTCCTTCTCTTAGTAGTAAATGAGAATGGTTTACTTCATGCTTGTGTGCATAGGCTTATGCTGTCTCTAATATTTCCTTATGCAATTGACCAGTTACGATCTCAAGCACTTGCTTCGCTACACAGTGGCCTGCAGAGCAATCAAGGTCTCCCTGTTGCTGTTGTTGCTCGGTGGCTGGCGATGGAGGTGCTTATAGTGACATGACATGGACTAAACATTGCTTATTTTGCATAGTTTATTTGATATTGTGTTATAATGATGTTTTGGCAATGGAAATAGGAAGAAGACATAGAAAGCCTTTTGCATTACCATGGTTTTTCTCTGATGGAGTATGAAGAGCCATACATGGTCAAGGAAGGTCCATTCCTCCATGTAGATAGAGACTTCCCTACGAAGTGTTCACAGCTTGTTCATCTCAAGAAGACGACCAGGATAATTAAGGACGTCTTAACTCCTGAGTCAATTTCCTCACTTTCCAAGGAAGCAACAAAGTTTCCGTTGACAAGTGATCTCAAACATGAAATGAAGAATATCCAACCTGTTGACAAGGATAGTTCCACCTATGTATCTGATCAAGAAATGGCTATTTCTGAAGATATGGCTGTTTCTGAAACTGTATCATCTCCGATAGAGATTTGTCATGTGAACATAGCTTTCGGATCCCCAAAAGTTACTCGGCATATGGAAGTTGACCGTAAAATCTCTGGAGCGGGTTTTGTGCCATGGAACTTTCCAGTGGTTCATAGCTCACCTAAAACTGCACCAACTAATCTGCGTGCAAATGCAGACCATAATTTCAGAATTCCTCCCCAGATAAGTGGTTTTTCTGGAAATGAACCGACACCCTTGCCATTTTCACCTGGTTCAGTCCAGCAAAAAGTGCTTCCGGATGAATCGGAAAGTAATGGTGCTTGGCAAAGCTCAGTATCTCTGGAGGATGACATTTGTAATGCAAACGAAGAAGCTCCACATGTTCATCAAGAAAATGGAATTGATGAAGTCTATGGATATGAGGATATTTATGCTAACGACAAGGATGAAGAAGTTGCTGAGGCAAAACTCAAGTTGATCTTAAGGTTTGTAATAAGTTGCTTTTTCTTTGCATTGAATGGTTCTGTCAGATGTCTAATTGTTCTGGCATTTCTTGCAGGATATGGAAGCGGCGTTCTGCCAGAAGAAGGGAGTTACGTGAGCAAAGGCAACTAGCAGCTACTGATGCATTAAGGTCACTGTCTTTGGGACCTCCGGTTCAATGGAAAAATGATGTTAGTATCCACCGAGTTGCTTTACTTTGCCTTTCTCCGTTAAGCATGAGTCCTTTGACTTTCTTTATATGCCTTATCCTCTTGGTTTGATTGAAGGAGTTAAAGGCAACAGTATAGTGGTTAGAAGTTCATGCTTTAGTCTGAATTCACTGTCGACAGTTTACATAATGTTGGTTCTTATAGAAGCAATATTGATTCTAGTTGACAGTACAATGGAGATCCGTGCTGTTTGAGTTGGCACATGCCACCCAAAAATGTTGCTTTTGCTCTCTCTCTGAGTTGGTTCCTCAACCTGGTTCTTGTTCCTTTCCCCTCGCCCTGGTGTTTATGATGCTTCTTTTCGTTAAAAGGGAAAATTAGAGAAAAGTTAGGGCATCTGCATCTCTCACTACCATCCTTTTGCAAACCTGGCTTGTGTTGGAAGGCCTTTGGTTTGATCATTGTCTAATCAATGTATAATGCATGAATACCTGTGTCCGTTCTTGTCTTTTGCATGCACAAGTAGTTTTTAGATGGTAGACAGCTGTACTTTATTTCACCAGATTCTTATTCATGTTTAACTTTCATGCAGCAATCAAGCAGTCTCAACGAGTTTGACATTGACCTAGTCACAACTGAGAGACATGGAAAGCAGAGACAATCGTGGTCTAGGCTGAATGTTGCAGACATGACTGCTGGCGAACTTATCAAGCGCAACCCAAATGCTAAATGCATGTGCTGGAAGATTATTATTTGTTCACATATGGAAAGTCTAGATAGTAAGACACCAGAGGGAAGTTTCACCCATCGAAGTGCAGTCAGGTGGTTGCTTGCAAAGATTATGGCAGCTGGAACTGAGCATCCCGATCTGGTCTTTTCCTCTCCATGGCTGTCAATATGGAGAAAATGGGTCTCTTGTCAGTCTAATGTGGACTTAACCTGCCACTTGTCTGTGATTGAGCATATAAGTTCGAATAAGTCAAGCATGACAATCGAAGGTGCGAGTGCTGCTCTCTTCCTCTTGGCTGAAAGTATCCCTTTGGAGCCTCAAAAGATACGGCTTCATCAACTCATAACATCATTCCCTTCCGGCTCTAGATTGCCGCTTCTGATCTTAATCGACTCGCAGGAAAAACTGGGATCAGAAGATGCGACTCGTGAAATCATTAACAAGTTGGGCCTCCATGCTATCGACCGATCAAGGGTGGGTAGCCTTTCCATCATCTTCCTTGTAGATGATAAGAAATTGGAGTACTTGGATGAATTTTTCAGTGACCAGCAGCTGAGGAAAGGGCTCAATTGGCTGGCAAGCACGTCGCCACTTCATTCTCCTGTTCATTGCGTAGAAACACGTGAGCTAGTTCTTTTTCACTTGAACTCTTTCTTGGAAAAGCTTGGGAAGAGTGGCTCTGAAGTGGGTCCTGACCAATGTATCATGGCACTCAATGAAGCCTTGGATCAGGCGGTGGGGCAAGTTGCTGCAGCTGCAGATTCAAATCCCTCTGGTTGGCCTTGCCCTGAGGTTTCCTTGCTGGATGAGCATTGTAAAGAACGCAGAATTGCAGATTTTTACTTGCCGAGTTTTGGATGGAGTACATCAGCTAGAATTGAGCCGATTCTGTCGGCTCTAAGAAAATGTAAGCTCCCACATTTCACTGATGACATTTCATGGTTGAGAAGAGGTTGTAGAGTAGGAAGGGAGGTCGAGAGTCAGAGACTGCAACTAGAAGTGTTCTTGATCAGATACCTTGCCCAGTCAAGTAATGTGATGGGGGATGCGCTGGCCAGAAACGAGGTATCTTTAATGCTACAGAAACATGCTCGGCTCGAGCTTCGGGACTCAGCATACTACATAGTTCCAAATTGGGTGATGATTTTCCGGAGGATATTCAATTGGAGGTTAATGATTCTGCGCAGAGAGGAGCTCTCAGTGTGTTACGTTCTAGAACATGTTGCTCATCAAACTTCAAGTTCCAAGAACATGTTACAAGAAGATTCACACCCTTACTTGGAGAATCCATCACTAGATGAAATGCTTGAAATTGGTTCTGCCGACCTGTCTCGTCTTCCATCGAGTTCTCGGCCACAAATTTCAGAGCCTATGACTGGATCACCCATCCATTGTAGAGACCAAACTTGGGATGCTACACATGTCGACAACCTTCCAGCAGCAGGTAGAACGACTGTTCTTCAGGATAATGAAATGGCTTCTTTAGATGATAATGCATATAGGTTTAGTACATTGATAAGTAACAACGATACACCGGTGATTTTTACCAAGGCCACTGATGGAAGGGAAAAACTGAATGCTCTATTGCAGCAGTGTGATTTACTCCAGAACGTACTAGATGAAAAGCTATCGATGTACTTCTGATCGGCTGGCTTTGGTCATTGAGAAGTCTTGGTTGTCGTAGTTCTTTTCTGTTTCTTTTCGCTGTTGACAAACGTTAGTGTACAAACGAGCAAGTACAGAGTAGTTCCCATTCTTGATGATATTGCATCGACTTCCCTCTTCGGCCTCGTGCTGAAGTCTTATACATGTTGAGTTGAGACTAAAATAATTAACACCTTCTGGAAGATGGGAGCCGGGCATGGATGTTCCAACTTTGCAGATGCATTCGTACGACTAAATGCAGAGCGGGTTAAATTCAACTTCGACACTAACAAGTTCGTTTGTACTTCTGAAGTAAGCAAGTGGTTGAAGCCAAGAACACTTGTTGATTAATCATTAATGCTGCCGGTTTGATTAAAATCATGCCAATATCGTGCCCGTGGTAATGCGTTTTGCCTCAATCCTTGTTCGAATTGGGCAGTCCATACCCCTCATCCCCTTTCGAAACTTTTTTTTGTCTTGATGCCCCTTGTTTGTTTGTCCAAAGAAAGAATCCATTCAAAAATCCAAGAAGGTAAAAGAATCATGAGCCAATTGCTCCGGAAATGAACACAAGCAACGTATTTCATGCATTACATGGCTGAAAAAAAGTATCTCATCAATGGTTCTTCGATACGAGGAAACCTTGGATGTTCCGTTTGTTCTGTGGATCCGAAATGGAGCTAAGTGCCATGTTTGAACTTTATAGCTCATTGTTGTATAATTTCGGTTCGCATAGGAGGAGCAGTGGAGAATGTGTATATATACACATGTAAAGATGGTTCTTTATTTGTTTGTTAGAAGAAAGAATCTATTCAAAAACCCAAGAAGGAAAAAGAATCATGAACCAATCATTTCGGAATGAACATAAGTAAGATATCGCCTGCATTAAATGACTAAAGAAAAGTAAGATATCGCCTGCATTAAATGACTAAAGAAAAGCAGCTTATTAATGATTAAGTTAGTGAAATGTTTGGTAATATCACAGTTGACAAGACTCGTTTTCACTAACGAACTTGATACTATTTTACAACTCATATGATTGCACTTGTATAGGAAAGTATCGGGTCATTTCCTAACCTATTACCATAAAAATCATCTTCGTTGGCGTGATTGATGGGTCAAATTATGTGTGGGAAAAAGAGGAGATGGTTTCATAGAATGAATGGAGAAAACTAAGAAAAGTACATTCAAACTCAGAAAAGTACATTCGCATCTCCCCTTTGAAATTTGGCAATTTATTATCGATTCTCTTTCACTTTCCCGAGCCTTTCCATCGCTTTGGGCCAAATCAATCCACCCTAACAATTCGAGCGCGGTGTCTTCTCCTTCTGTAAAGCTTTGCATAGGAACCTCCCCATTAACAGCACTAGAGCTATGAGGGTGTCAAGAAAATGTGACGTAGATGTATGGAGAAGCCACTATTATTACAATTCATTCGATCGAGGAGTTGAAGCAAATGGAGCAGTTCACACATTTTAGACCTCATTTCTCTTGTTACATTTTGGCGGTCCAGACACCATCACTACCTTCTCTCTGGAGGACAGCTCGCTTTGGCGGTGACACCTGCTCAATCTTATCTTCTAAGTCAGTGTCACCATCTATGTCTTTATGAAAATATTTCCCAGCGACAAGTTGTTGGTAATGCACCCAGAATTTCTGTTTCTTCTTCATCAAAATATCTAGATCCATAGGGTGGTTCATCAAACTAATGCAACACATTTTTAGAAAAACATGGGTTCATCAATTCCGTGAGCCTTGGGAGACTCAAGATATTAAGCGCCAGTGTCATCTCAGCATTCTTTTTGACCACCGACAAGAAGCACCAGCATCGTTGGGAACACCAATAACTTCTCGCTCGGAAATGTCTGCATAAAGACATAGATGGCTGCACCAACTAGGAAGATAAGATTGAGCAGGTGTCATCGCTAAAGCGAGCTATCCACCAGGGAAAACATAGTGATGGTGTTTGGATCGCTAAAATGTAACAAAAGAAATTAAGCCCAAAAAGCCTAAATTGCTCCATTTGCTTCAACTCCACGATCGAATGAATTGCCTTGATTGTGAAAGATTAGCTCGATAGCAAATGCAGCTACCGAGTCAACCATCAAATAAGCCAATCACAAGAGGAACACAATGTGGGCATTGGCTATTTTTTCCCCCTAAGGGGTGCAAATAAAACAAGAAAAACCTGGAGCAAGAGGCTCGCTAGGATGAAGCCGGATGTTCCATGTGTTCCACGGATCCGAAATGAAGATAAATCCCACAAACTATATAGGATGGTTCCTTACTTGTAACACAAGCAAGGTATTTCATACACTAAGTAACAGACGAAAAGTACCTCCACCATAGAAGGTGGGAGAAAAGAAAAGTGCATTCGCATCTCTCCTCTTTCAAGTTTTGGCATCAAAGAATATCAAACAGTAGAAAAGAGACCCCGAATTCTTCTCATGGAAGAGAAGAATAATAACAAAAGTGAATTAATTGGTTGTCTAATCGAAATCGAACAAATCTAGTTGTCAATAGAAACAAGATTCGTAGAATGGAAAGGAGAGTGAAGCTAGGCTTTCGGCAACAACCGAGAGAAATCGGTAATGGTTGAAATTGATTCGGTTGTAATCAATCAGGAATATGAAAAATAAAAACCAAATTAAATTGACTTGTCTTTCAATTTGTCGGTATACGAAAAGTGATTCGGTTTTTATTTTCTCTTCAAAACGACATTTGTACTGATAACGCAAATTATATAATAAATTCATCATATTGGCAAAATGGAGTGATTCAGGGCTTGTTTGTCTGCACTCCAGTTAAATAAAAAATCGTCAATATTTCGAAAAAAAGGTAAAAATAATTGTTAAGTATTTTACATGTCAATATTTAGAGATTGTGAAATTTTCAAGGATTTTGGGTTAAAAAAAGTCTTTACATAATTAGAAGAAGCAGAAAATGATGTTATAAGGTGAGAAAGATCTAACATAATGAACAAGAATTTTATTAAGGACGATTTGATAGTTCCTTTTGCCCCATGGTAGATGTTTCTAAAATAATGATTCAATGGTATAAACCAAGAATAACAACATGAATTTTAAAGCTCAACTTGTTGATATTATTGATTGATATTTCATTCGAAAATATTCTGTCTTGGCTAGTCACTCTTTTGGTTCAAGGAATAGCTCCACTCCAATCTAGTTCTCCAAAGATCAAAGACATAATCTTTGTAATGTCTTGTGTTTTAATTCTGATGAGCCAATCGATGTCAGAGGAAAAACGTGGTCGCGTTGTTTTCCGCGAATTATAAATCAGGAGATTAAACGATAATGATTTGATGATTTAGTTGGTCTAAAATGGCATGATCGATGGGTCCAATGATGTGGGGGACAAAGAGGAGATGGTTTCACAGAATGAAAAAGAAAGAGGCAGCATATGCTTCTCCAGCAAGAGGAAAAGCAACTTCTTCTCAATCCACACATCTCTTGGGCCACAAATTAATCCACTCAATACAATTCGAGCGCTGTTTATCTGAATCCAGGTGGACGCACAAATCTTTCTTCCGAAGGCCTATAAAATATGCCCCATGGAGTTTTGTAGAAACTACCGAAATGAGCCATCAACCGCAAAACAAAGGCAAGAAGCTCTCCACCTTTGCTCAGCACCCGAACATGTGCCTCCCCCTTGATATGACTTGCTGCATATGACAGCGTCTCCGCCCAAACTCCGCTCATCACCTCCCATCTCGTTTCCCCGAGCCTTGCCATCTCTTGGACCAGTCCCAGCCCCTCACTGAGCGCGGACATACTGAATTTGTCGGAAGGATAATCATACAATATCTTACGTAGCTCCACTTTATCCTTGGTCGCATCGCCGATTTGGTGGGATAGATCGAGCACCATGTCTGCTAATGTCATTTGGCGACTCCCGCCACACCAGACACCATATCATGCTGATTGGGCAAAAGATACAGCATGTAGTCGGAGGGGATCTTGCCGTATTCACTTCTCTCGTTTCTTTCCGGGGGTTTCTCCATGTTGTAGCAGATTTCAGTAGCAATATATGCCAACACAAAATACTAGAGTCGTAACTCACCTCGTTGACATTCCTAAAAGATTCTGGCCACGGGCGCCCCCGGGTTTATACGTGAGAAACAGACCACCTCTAGCCTCATATATCTCCGTCACCTTTGTCTCGCTAGCTTGAAGGAAATAAGAGATTATCTTCTCAGCCATTCACCACGGAAAACTGCAGATATTAGAAAGAACGGTGTTGCCCCAGCTCTGATCAAGCTTATGCTACTTTCTTGGACTCTACTTCAATAACTCGGATAAAAGATTGCAAGCAGAGATGGATTCTGACGACCTTTGAAATATGAATTGTGTATTTGAGACATCATACATAGGATTGTCGTTAGGCTTTGTTTTGTATTGGGCGGATCGGGGCGCCTTCTTTTTTTTTTTTTTCAATTTAGGATTTTTAAAAAAATATTTACCAAAGTAGAATAAAAAAATATTTACTATTTTGGTGTCCGGGCAGCACTAAGAATGCTGCCCGGGCCCTGTGCAGTACTCTAAATGCAGCATGTACCTGTGCTACTTTCTACGTGCCACTCAGGCCCAAGGCCCGCGAGCCCGAGTGGCACTCACGGCCCACAAGACTTTAATTTTTTTTATTTTTTTATATGGTTTTAATTATATTTATAACATTTATATTGATATAAATTTTAGACATAATTTCTCCATTTTAACCTTATTTTTATAAAATGATTATGAAAAATCAATTGAAAATTTTATTAAAATGTATGCAATTAATTTATTTAGTATGTAAATAATTAATAAAAAATTAAATAAAACATTTATCCTAATAAATTAATTATTGAATTACATACTAAATAAATTATATTAATTTAAAATTTTATCTTAATAAAATAATTATTTTTGGAAAATTTATCTTAATAAATTAATTATTTAAATCCTAAATAAACTAATTGCATGCATATGAATGCAATTTCGTATTTTCTTATTATTTTTATAATTTTATATTTATATAAGTTTCTAAATATAATATTTTTCCTTTTGAAGCTTATTTTTATTCATAATCATCAATAACTAATTAAAAATTTTATCAATATGTACGCAATTAATTTATTTAGTATGTAAATAATTAAAAAATTTAAATAAAAAATTATCTTAACAAATTATTTATTTTTGGAAAATGTTTCTTAATAAATTAATTACTTTTTATTAATTATTTACATAATAAATATATTAATTACACACTTATAATTTAATATTTTTATAAATTTTTTTAATTTTGTATTATTCTTACTTAATTTTATAACATAATTATCAATAATTAATTAAAATTTTTATTAATATGTAAAAAAAAATTAAATAAAAAATTATATTAATCAATAAAATTATTTATTTATATACTAAATAAATTATTTTAATTGAAAATTTTATCTTAATAAATTAATTATTTTTTATTAATTATTTAAATACTAAATAAATTTCGCATTTATTTAGTGTATAATATAATTTTATGACATAATTATTGATAGTTAGTTGAAAATTTTACTAATACGAATGTAATTAGTTAACATTAGATTTAAATAATTAATAAAAATAATTAAAAAAATACGAAATTTTATTAATATGTGTGTAATTAGTTTATTTAGAACTTAAATAATTAATAAAAAATAATTAATTTATTAAGATAAAATTTTAAAAAAATAATTTATTTATTAAGATAAAATTTTATTAATATAATTTATTTAGTATGTAAATAAATAATTTATTTATTATGATAAATTTTTTATTTAAATTTTGATTAATTATTTACATAATAAATAAATAAATTACATACTTTTCAATAAAATTTTCAATTAATTATTCGTGATTATGTTAAAAAAATAACTTCAAAAGGGAAATATATTTATATTTATAAATTTATATAAATATAAAATTATAAAAAAGTTGGAAAATACGAAAATAAAAAATTAATAAAAATATTAAATTTTATTAATATGTATGTAATTTGTTTATTTAAGATTTAAATAGATAATAAAATTAATTAATTTATTAATATAAAATTTTCAATTAGTATAATTTAATTAGTATGTAAATAAATAATTAATTTATTAACATAAATTTTTTATTTAAATTTTATTAGTTATTTACATACTAAATTAATTAATTACATACATTTTAATAAAATTTTCACTTAATTATTCATTATTATGTCATAAAAATAAGCTTAAAAGGGAGAAATTATATTTAAAATTTTATATAAATAAAAATGTTATAAATATAATTAAAATCATATAAAAAAAATCAAGTCTTTTGGGCCGTGAGTGACGCATGGACTTAAGGGCCTTGGGCTCGTGTGGTACTTAGAAATCTGCACGGGCTCGAGCGGCACTAAGAATGCCGCTTGGGCCCTGTGCGGCGGTCCAATTTTTTTATTCTATTTTGGTAAATATTTTTTTAAAATCGTAAATTAGAAAAAAAAAACACCCGATCAGGGCTTCCTCAGGTTATCCAATGCAGATAAAACCCATCCAAAAATGAATATATTTTACCAATCCTATGTTGTACCATTTGATTCCGGCAATAGTCCAATCGGAGAAAATGAAAATGAGCATGAGCAGACCTATCACATCAAAAGCTATCCCTAAAAAAAAAAAGGAACAAGTAATATGCATATCAAGTTCGGGGAGCCCATGCTTCTTCAAATGATTCAACAAGACCAAAGCCAGAGCAATGTCGGTGAAGGCTATGAAGTGGAAAATGTAGCTTCATTGGGAACATAATACCAGCGCTTTCGTGTGAAGCACCTCGTACATAAAATTGAGTTTGAGTGATGTTACCCCCTCAATGCATCCATCGCAGAAACCCTGTAGAAATAATTTCGACTCTTCTTGCAAAATCTTTGAATTTGAGATCTCTGATGAAGATTTGAAATATTTGAAAGAACTAGTAAGCATGCTTTACTACAATGTTCTCTACAAGAGTCGCTTCTTGTTTATTTGAATATCGTGCCCCTAGTGCATCGAGTTCTTCCTCCATCTCCAAATATGCGCCCTGTGTTAGTTCGGGCCATCGGAACATTGATTCCTTCAACCTCTGGAGGCTCGAGAGATGCAAGTGATAGTATCCTCTCCGCGTTTTTTATGACCCCAACAAGAAACACCAGTATCGTAGGGATCACTAACGACCTATCGCTCGGAAATATTCGCACAAAAAGGTAGACGGTAGCACCAACTTGGAAGATGAGACCGAGCAGGTGCCGTCCCCAAAGTGAATTGTCCTCTAAAGAGAAGGCAGTAATGGTATCCGGACCGCCAAGATGTAACAAGAGAAATGAGGTTCATAATACCTAAGTGATATGTCTACTTCAGCCAAATAAGCGCACGAATTGCCTTTGTTATGAGAAATGAGCTCAATCTTATATATAACTACCAAGTCGGCCATCAACTAGGCTAACCATAAGAGGAAGATGATGTGGCAATTCGTATTTTCTTCCTAAGGGGTGCAAATAGAACGAGAAAGACATGAAGCAAGAGGCGAAGCAAGACGGACCCTTGGATATTCCATTTGTTCCACAAGTCCGAAATGGAGCTAAATGCCATGTTTTAGCTTAGTTTGAACTTTATCGATCCTTTTAATATAATTCCGGCTTGTGTAGGAGAGAATAGTGGGGGATGTCCTTGCTTGTTTGTAAGAAGGAAGAATGTAAAAGAACTGTGAACCAACCATTACGCGAATGAACATTAGCAAGGGATCTCGTGCGTCAAATGGCAAAAGAAAAATATCTCGTACATGATGTGTGGGACAAAAGAGAAGACGATTACATAGAATGGATGGATAAAGCATTCATGAGGGCTCAAAGCTAGGAATTGCGGCAGAGCGAAGAGGCAAAGGTACATTCGCATCTCCTCTTTCAAGTTTGGAATCGAAAGACAGAGAGAGAGAGAGTTTTCCTCACCCATGTTGACACCTAAATTTTGACTTTTTAAAATTCATTCACTTAAGTACATAAAAAAATGAGAATTTGTTCTCACCAAAAATTAATTTTTTCATGCATTGCATATTTAATTTTTTGTCGGTCATGCATTTTATTATGGCTAACGACGGAGGATTTGAGTTTAAATTGACAAACGATTGGACTGAGCGTGAGGGAGGTGTGCCGAAAGGCTTATGAAGTTTTGAACTTAAAAGAAATTTTTCCACAGGGACTGAATTGCAAATACATAAAACTTCAGGGGCTGACTGAATTGCAAATACATAAAACTTCAAGGACTGAATTGCAAATACATAAAACTTCGGGGGCTGAATTGCAAATACATAAAATTTTAGGGATTGTTTTGCAAAGAAGAGTTAGTGGAGAAATTAGAAAGGAAGATGGAGAAGGGGAGATATAGAAGGGAAGATGGAGAAATTAGAAGGAAAGATGGAGAATGGAAGATGGTAGAATTAGAAGGGAATATGAAGAATTAGAATGGGAGATGGAAAGATTAGAATGGAAGATGGTGAATTAGAAGGGAAGATGGAGATAAAGAATGGAGGATGGTGGAATTAGAAGGGAAGATGGATATAAAGAAAGGAAGATGGTGGAATTAGAATGGAAGATGAAGTTAATGGAAAAATTAGAATGATAGATGAAGATAGAGAAAGGAAGATGGAGGAGTAAGCTATAAAAGGAAGAAGAATGAGAGCCTTGAGAGGAGGGACTTTTGGAGAGATTAGAGAGAAATTAGGAAGACTTTGGAGATTGAAGAAAACTTGATGAGAGATTTTGGGAGAGAGAAAAATTTAGAGAGAAAAAGAAAACAAAAAAAAAGAGAATTCTTTTCGAAGAGAGAATTGAGGGGAACGAGAGTTCGAAGCTCGGAGTTAGCATCTTCATCAACCAATACAATCCGCGAGTCCATCCCCGTCGTTCGAGCCGCGATCCGCAATCTTGATCCACGAGGAAATCCGAGGTTCGAGTTCGATAATCAAATCTGTCAAGTCAGGTAACGATTCTAATCATTTAGAATATTCGAAATTGTGTTGCCTAAATGGATTGATTTGAATTTCGATTATACCTTGTTGGACATATTGCATTTCTTTGGAATAAATTGCATATCCAATTTTTGAGATTTTTATTGCATGTTGTAATATTTTCTTTAAAAAATAAAAAAGGGGTTTACTTTTGTTGCACATTTTCACATCATATAGATAATTGCACGCGTGATTTATCTTGTAAATATTTAGATTAAACCGCATGCATTGCATATAATTTAGTTCCTTACCTTGTCATAAAAAGAAAATAAAAAAAATTGCATCTTTGAATCTCAAGTGAAAATTCATCAAAATTGCCAAGTTGAACATTTTCATGAAATTGGTACCGAAAGGGCGCTAGTAGAAATATTAGTGTAACCAAGTCCCCGAACTCATTAATCTCTGGTTCGTAGGAATAAAGTATTTCTCCCGATACTTTATTTAGGTGTCTAATCAACCTACCCAAAATGATTAGTGGCGACTCCAAAATAAATCCTTCTTTTGATGAAATTGAACCTAAGTCACGATTTGGTAAAACTCGGGAGAGTTCGAGCTAGGCTAGTTAATTCAATTTAATTAACCCGGTAATCCATTAACTTTAAAAATTGGGAAACTGATTTTTTTAGGTCGCGACAACTCAAGAGAAAATTCCCAAATTGAAATTGCTTTAATAATTAAGTCTATGTTTTTTGTTTCTAGCCTATTTTGATATAGTTTGAGGCAGTGGTCGCTTGACGTGCGGAGTGTTATTGCAGCTACAAACTTTCTAGAGGGGAAGCTGTCTTCATGATGGCTTTCATTCATCCCTGGAACGATTCGAACTTTCGAAGTGTTGTCAAAATGATAAAAAAGAGAGTCCAGAAGGTATGACTCCGAAATCACCATCAAGTGAAGTACTCCAATGACACTTGACAACAGTCTGAAGATAGACAGAACAACATTCGACGCACATCAAGAAACACTGTAAGATCAAAAGCTTACTCTCCTTTTAGGCACGTACGAAACAAACTAAATGCACTTTTCAGCAAAATTCATGACTTTACCCAGGATTGCCAACCCAAGGCCCTGGTCTCGTTATCGCGCACGTCTGCAAGATAGCACTGACAACATTGTGCAAGTACCAACAATACACGTAAAATCGCATGCCTTGGAAAGAAGGTTCTCGTGATGAACAAATATCAAACGCTAACATGGCTTTTGCCATAGTCGAAGAGAACTTTCAAACATTCACCCTCGACCCCCACCACATACCATTGCTTGAGCTTCCATCTTAGAACAGACGCAAATGAAATCTCCTGTCAACAGTCAACTAGACAGTCTGTATTCCCAGTTCTGGTTCAACGGAAAAGTTGAGCTTTGCCAAAGGAAGAAAGGCGGTTAATTATAAACAGGCGGTTAATGCTTTAGCAACAAGACAGTCTGTATTCTCATGTTAGACCCATCGCCAACAGTTCTGTTCGCTGGAAACTCTGGCCACAGTAAGGTCAGAGAACTTTCAACTGCACAGCTACACAGAAAATTTCTCACCACCGTCACCTTACAATTGACAGCCCTATTTCGTCACAAGCTAAACTAAAATCAGACTTCAGTTCTTATTTCTCAACTACTTTACATTTTGGTTATGCAGCCATGCAGGAGCAATCTGCGGCTCTGTTTTTGCAGACGATATGTTCTTCAACTAGCAACGGATTTATTGGCAAAGTCGGACATAGCCTTGGCCTTTCAATCGCTACCAAAAGAAGTTTCTACATGCAGTTGAATCTTTTTGAGCCATCAGTTGTTTAACAATTCGCATCTCTCCTACAACCAAACAAACATGAATGGTCAAACGAGATATTGACATGTTAAGCCAAGCACATCATGCCCACTTGTTCATAATTGAAGCTGAGATAAAACATTTACCGTGTCTTTCTATCTCAAGATATTAGGCAGCTCGAAGAATGTCCTTTCATCAAAGCTACTGCAGAGAATAAGGGAGGACACTGTTAATAGAAGCTCCAATCTGGTTGGGAAGGTGACTTAGATGTGGTTTACTCACCGACTGTGATGATCGTAACGGAGACGGAACAACGATCGCTGGACTTCAGTTGTTAGAAATGGTGCACTGCTAAGTCTCAAGATCAGAAATCTCACTCCTCATCGATCTATACATTTCTGATGCAGTACTAAAGGATGAGTTGGAGCTTCATCCTCCCGTCCTTAAGGATGCTGTCCTTGCAGCATTGGCACCAGCCTAGAGCAAAAAGAAGAAAGAAATCTATGACTTCAGATGAGCTAAAAACAGGACATAATACGAAGAAGCAGCAGGAAAAGAGAATCAAACTTGAGATACAGAAAGTCATTTCTTTTCATTGACGCAAGAATTCCCATGAAATGACAAATCCCATTACATGCATCTTCCTAGAGATATGAGCTATTACAACTGCAAGAAAGGAAAATATGCGATGATCATGAATCTAATCATGCTCGAAAAATAATGTTGATAATCTCTCGTTGCCCTAGATACTTCCCAAAAAACCAGAAATAGACATTTTCACAGTTAGGAAAAATCAATTGACAAAAATAGTGAAGAAGAGCTAAAACAGTCTGCCATAATGCAGCCAGACAACCAAAAAAGAGGGGAAGAAAGATTCATACATCATGCAAGTCTTTAACATGTACAATAATGATTGTTATATCATCTATTCGGATATCACGCTCCAACCATAGTTTATATGATTCTCCAGCAATGGCAGCGCATGCATCTCTAGGATCAGGATAACTTGCCGCCTGTATGAAGAAGCGTGAATAAAATAAGTTAAGTGGAATATGGAAATATAAGATGCAAAGTAGTCAAATGTTCACAAGATCACCAGACTGATCCCATGTGAAGAGCTCACCCAACAATTTCAGATATTGCACAACTTAGGTTTTGAATAAACACAGCAGAAACATCCTTCTATTCACACACTGGAGTCCAGATGCTATGAGCAGTGCCTGCTAGTGGGCTGCTTACTTGTATACATTTCCATAAAATCAAAGTAGAATGGCTTATTAGTCGTCTAGTTTCAATAGCAAAATATATCCAATGTACAAGCAAATTATGCATGAGATTGCTAGGTGACTGTGGAAAGAAGAGCTGGACAGTAAGAGGTATCCTGGTTTTGACGAGGGTGCGGACAAAGTGGAGAATTGCCTTCGATAAACTGATATACGAGAGAAGAAGCTTAAATAGTCGATAAAACTAGTACAAGGCAAGGATGTGAAAGTAGAAGTGTGGTCAAGATGGTCAAGGCATCCATGAAGAACTGATAATCTAAAAATCTCGAATGGGACCTCCAAGAGATCGCAGAGGATAGATCCTTGTTCGACAGGAAAGTCAAGTCGTAAGAAGTAAAACCTTTGCGCGGATAGAATACTGCCTTCTGTATTCTCCAATTTTTGTTCTTACGTTTTTTAAACAAAACATTAATCTGTTTTTGAGTTCGGATTTGCCTGGACCAATACATGATTTTCTTTTAGTTTTTCTGGGATCAGGAAAAAAGTTTCATGTATAGGACAATGAAATATCCAAAAGAAGAATAGCACGGTGAGTATCAATGAATGCCTGCTACTTGGTGTATTTAAAAAAAAATTGTTATTTGTAGAATATGCCCTAGCAAAAGCATAACGCTATATTCTGATAAATTGTAGGTATCTATGCATGTAAGATTAGCAAACATTAAGAAAACATAAAGATAGAGATGCAAAACAGATTCGTCAGTTTCTTCTTACTGCTTTGCTACAGCCTTTGCCTCTTCCAGTTACAAAAGCCCTCGAGGAGTATGGCTTTGGTAGTCAACTTAAGTAGATAAACAATAAAACAAGAACATAGTATGAAAGCGCAAAGCAAAGGATGATGGCAATGGTTTTTACAGTCACCTGCTCCAGATCATCCATTTTGCTAGTGCAGCAATATACACACTATCAGAGAATCGTTCAAAATCGATTTGTTGGTGGAGAGGTATGAGGACAGCAACAGATTGAATATATAAATAGAGCGGCGACAAGATGCATTGGGTTGAAAATGGCTGCCAATCAATTAAGGATAGGAAGAAAAGCCTTACCATATTGACAACAGCTTCGCTAGAGAGAAACTCGAAAACTCCATCACTTGCAACAACAAAGAACAAATGATCAGGTGTGAGCTGAACCATGGACACTTCAGGATCGGCAATCACACCAATGCTCTCAGCTGTACTATCTCCTATACTCCTAGTGAAGGCGGTGCCGGGATACATTCCATTCTGAACCCACAGCCTTGGAGGATCACTGCCTCCACTCTCTTCATCACCCCATGTCTGTATATTGGGATCCTTTAGCCCTTCCACTTGATCTTCGCTCAGAACCCTAGCCCCACAAAGCTTCACTCTCTCATACTCGTCTCGCCTAAACGGGGTTTGATCAGAGGACAAATCCTCTGCTAAAACTCTGTTACCGACTTTAAGTGCAATAACTGCCCTTGAATCACCCACATTTGCAACAAGAAGCTTATCCCCAACAACAAGAACTGTAATAGCGGTAGTACCACTCTCCACGTCGTCTATCTCGCTATCCTGCAACTCGCGATTTGTCCTTAAAAACGCTGAACCGTAGGCGTTAACGCGATCATCCAATAATCTAGGGTCATTTGCTAAGATATCCACCAATCTGTCTCTAACGAAATTGGAACACTGGGCACCAAATGGACCATGCCCATCAAACACGCCAAAGAAATGGAGATTTGGGTTACCTTGAACTTGGGTCCGAATGCAAAAGCTATCTTGGTTTTCCCAGTCGGGCGAATCGGGGTAGTAACCACGCTGCGTCAGAACAGAGTACTCCAAACGAAAGTTGTGTGAAGGAACAGGCGCACACTCAATGGACCTCCCGGTGAGTATGTGCTTTCCATGGATACGGAATTGACTCTCCTCTTGAAACTCCGGAGAATCACAGTCCGAAGATCGTGGGCGGTGCCCACAACATCTCCCATGCGCACAGCCCATGAAGGAAGACCCTTCAGGAAGGCCAAAAGCAAGAATTTACCAACAGCAGACCACCTGTTTGATGAAAGTTCCGAGAAAAGACGGAGCACAAAAACTTCGGGCTCAGAATCGAATCCCAAGCAAACAGAGAGAGAGAGAGAGAGAGAGAGAGAGAGAGAGAGAGGAGCTTTTCCGGCTGATGAAGAGACGGCGACACAAACGAGAGGAGGGGTGGGGGAGTTTACCGAAGGAGCTGTAGTTGGTTCCAGGCGCAAGACCACGGCCCGAGAAGGGGGAGCAGAGCAGACTGAAGGCCGTTTTAAACAAACCAGCGAGAAAACACGAAATTCAAAAGAAGAAACGTAAGCGAAGAAAGGGAACTGCATGCGAATTTATGGGCGCGAAAATGAACGAGGAATGATGATTCGATTCGAACTGCAGAGGGAGAGGGAGAGGGAGAGGGAGAGAGAGAGGCAGAGGGAGGATGCTACACGTTGCGTGCGTGAATGGGTTTGTGCTGTCCTCTCTGGCTCAGGAGCCCATGGCTGCTCCCTTCCTGGAACCCACCCCCCTCCCATGAAAATTTCCATAAAGCAGAGGAACAACAGGAATTTTTTTTTTTTTTAAGTTTTGTTTCGATTTCTTGGCTTCTCTGTTTCGAACATATTCCAAACTCCCAATTACTCGATTTTGGATTTGCTCACAACGATCAAATTATATCTAATATTATTTCTACTTTCCAATCATTGTTGGGCAGAAGATCGACGATAGGCGAGGGCCCACAAAACCCTCGCCGTGGCCTACAAGTTGCAACGCCCTCATCGGAGGATTCGGATTCCCTAACATAGTGAAATTATGTTACGGGTGACATAAAAGATCCGGGCCGAGCCGTGGTGAAAAAAGAACGAAAGGAAAGAGGAAACTCCATATAAAATTCAAAATAATTTTAGAGCGATTAAAAAATTATCCACGTCAATACTGTTTGCGCCACGTAGCTCGATCAACGCTGACTGGGCCATCATGTCAGTGATATTTCCGATTAGAATTAGTCAGACGAGTACATTGGTAATTACTCAAAAAGGCTTAGAAATTATATTGGCACAATTGAAAGGTTTATGAATAAATTAGTATAATTAAAAAGTTTAGGACTTAATTAGCTGCAGTTATACGATAGATTTAGTATTTCTTAGACAATTTTCTCGATTTGTTAGGGTCATAATGCCATATAGGTTAAAGAGTGAAAGTGCAATAGAAGCACGGACAAAAGCTTCTTGCCAAATACCTTCAAAACTCTTTTTTATGATATTATGTTTTGGGATCTCTACTGTTCAACATAGAGTTATGGAAAAAGGCTGCAATTTGATGACCATCTTGCATTCGAACGAACGAAAATACGTAGAAACCCAATCAATGACATGAAATGCTTGAATTCGTTGATTGACAAAACAAAGATAAAAATTCCGAGGCACAAGCTCTTTGGATTGAAGATTGGCCTTGTCCCCTATAGTGCTTCCTTCCTAGTCTAAAATACTTATGTATGCATGCACGAGTCTTGATATGGTAAGGTGCACCATTTACACATAACAATTCACTTTTTCACGTTGAAAAAGGTTCATTTTACATACTGCATTAAAGTTATGATGCGAAACACATTCTTTATTATCAAGTATCTTAAACATAACTAAATCGGATTGCATGTAATAAGCTTTATCTTTATAGTACGCGAAATCTGGCTTCATTAGCACATACAGTGATCGATACATGTACATATTCCCATTGGCTATAAGGCTACAAAATATTCGTGACGTGACTCCACGACCTTTTCAAAATTAGGCTGCTCTTCCATCCCGATTTAGATTTAGGTTTAGATCCGAGGATTTTACTCTCCCGAACTGGATGCAGATATAGATCTGGGAGTTCCTTATAGTAATTGATTTGTGCTCTTTTAATATAGTGATGTTGGTATTACTGTTCGGAGATGATAATGAAAACATTAAACCTAGACGTGCACCGCAACACATTGTAAATGGTATTGAGATCGCAACGTGTGCTCATCACTTAATCTAACGATCATACGCCGAGCTTTTAGGGCGATATATCTATTCTTAAGGGATGAGAGTGTATTTTTAGCTTCATAGTGTGCTTTGTTACATGTTTTGTAGTATTTATTTTGTTCGGCAGTTATTTGGCATTTGCTAGGCTTGTAATCCTTCCGTGTACCTCTCGTGAATAATTCTGCTTAATTAATGAAAATTTTCTTTCGATAAAAAAAAATTTGCTCCTATCTATGTAATTTCTATTTGTATAGGAGGAATAATGAGAAATTATATATACCTGTTTGTTAGAAGAAATAATCTATTCAAAAATCAAAGAAGTAAAAGAATTGTAAACCACCATCCATGAATGAACAGAAGAAGATGTCTCATGTCTTAAATGCCAGAAAAAAAGTACTTCATCCATTATTATTTCAGTATGACGAAACTTCAAATGTTTCATTTATCCAACATATCCCAAAATGAGCTAAATATCATATTTTTACTTAGTTTGAACTTTGTCACCCCTCTCTACATAGTTAAGGTTTGTATAGGAGGAATAGTGAGGAATAGACACATACATGTTAACAGTTCCTTGCTTGCTTGTCAAAAGGTAAAAGAACCGTGAACCAATTATTCCGTGAATGAACACAAGTGAGGTATCTTATGCTTTGAATGGCAGAAGAAAAGTATCTCATTGATGAATAATGCTTACTGCTTTATGTTGGGTTGATGTTTCATCATCAAATTGGTGTAACCCCAATTGTACTTGCACATCCATCCACTCCACGAATGAACACAAGCGAGGTATTCGATGCTTAAATGGAAGAAGAAAAGTATCTCATCCATGATTGGTTTACTAAAATGTTTGTGACGGAAAATCTAAAATGGGAGTTTTCATTTGATCAAGATAAAAAGAAAAATCGATTGAATTATATAAGAGCATGAGTGGCGTATTGGATACTATATAGGGCATGACTAATGTTTCTGGTCATATCCTAGTAAAACCATAGGAATCATATTCGTGTGCACAATTGATGGGTCAAATGAGGTGTAGGACAAAGACGAGATGGTTTCATAGAATGCGTGGGTAAAGCAAAAAAGATAAAAGCAACTTCTTCTCAATCCACACATCTCTTGGGCCAAATTAATCCACTCAAAACAATTTGAGCGCTGTTTATCTAGATCTAGGTGGATGCACAAATCTTGCTTCCAAGGGCCTGTAAGATCTACACCATGGAGGTTTGTAGAAACAACCGAACTGAGCCATCAACAGCCAAAAAACGGCAAGAAGCTCTCCATCTTTGCTCAGTACCCGAACATGTGCCTCCCCCTTGATATGACTTGCGGCATATGACAGCATCTCCACCCAAACTCCGCTCATCACCTCCCATTTCGTTTCCCCGAGCCTTGCCATCTCTCGGACCAGTCCGAGCCCCTCACTGAGCATTGACATTTGTGGGAAGGATAATCATACAATATCTTGCATAGCTCCGCTATATCCTTGGCCGCATCGCCGATGTGGTCCGATAGATCGAGCACCATGTTTGTTAACGTCATTTGGGATACGCCGGCCACACCGGACATCATATCATGCTGATTGAGTAAAAGATACAGCATGTAGTCGGAAAGGATCTTGCTGAATTCCCTTCTCTCATTTCTTTCCGAGGATTTCTCCATGTTGTAGCAGATTTCGGTAGCAACATGCCAACACAAAATACTAGAGTCGTAACTAACCTCGTTGACATACCTTTGTCTCGCCAGCTTGTTGGAAATAAGAGATTATCTTCTCAGCCATACGCCATGGAAAACTGCAGATATTAGAAAGAGCAGTGTTGCCCCAGCTCTGATCATGCTTATGCAACTTTTTTGGACTCTCCTTTAATAACTTGGATAAAAGGTTGCAAGCAGAGATGGATTCTAACCACCTTCGAAATATGAATGATGTATCTAAGACATCGTACATACGATTGTCGTTGGGCTTTGCTTCGCGTTGGGCAGATGGGGGCTTCCTCAAGTTATCCAATTCTGATAACAACCCGTCGAAAAATGAATCCATTTTAGCCGATCCTATGTTGTACCACTTGATTCCGGCAACGGGATTCCGTCGACGGTCCAATCAGAGAAAATGAGCATGAACAAAGCTATCACATCAAGAGCTATCCCTTCGATAAAAAAGGGAATAAGTAATATGCACATCAAGTTCGGGGAGCCCATGCTTCTTCAAGCGATTGAACAAGACCAAAGCCAATGCAATGTCGGTGAAGGCTACGAAGCAAAAAATGTAGCTTCACTGGGAACGTAATACCAGCACTTTCGTGTGAAGCACCTCGTACATAAAATTGAGTTCAACTTATATCACCCTCAATGCATCCATCACAGAAACCCCGTAGAAATAATTTCGACTCTTCTCATCTTCATAATCTTTGGACACGAGATCTCCGACGATCTGAAATATTTGAAAGAATAGTAAGCATGCTTTACCACAATGCTCTCTACAAGAGTCGCTTCTTGTTTATCTGAATATGGTGCCCCTAGTGCATTGAGTTCTTCCTCCATCTCCAAATATGTGCCCTGTGTTAGTTTGGGCCGTTGGAGCATTGATTCCTTTAGCCTCAGGAGGCTCGAGAGATGGGAGTGAAAGTATCCTTTTCGCGTTTTTTATGACCCCGGCAAGAAGCACCAGCATTGTAGGGATCACTGATGACCTATCACTTGGAAATATTCGCACAAAGAGGTAGACGGCGGCACCAACTCAGGAGATGAGACCAAGCAGGTGTTGTTCCCAAAGTGAATTGTCCTCTCAAGAGAAGGTGGTAATGGTGTCTGAACCGCCAAGATATAGCAAGAGAAATGAGGCCCATAATGCCTTAGTGATATGTCTACTTCAACCACATGAGCACCTGAATTGCCTTGATTATGAGAAATGAGCCCAATCCTGTATATAACTACCGAGTTAGCAATCAACTAGGCTAACCACAAGAGAAAATGATGCGACGGTTCGTTATTTTCTTCCTAAGGGGTGCGAATGGAATGAGAAAGACTCAAGCAAGAGGCTCCGTAGGACATAGCCTCGAATGTTCCATTTGTTCCACAAGTCCGAAATGAAGCTAAATGTCATGTTCTAGCTTTGTTTGAACTTTATCGGTCCTCTTAATATAATTCTGACTTGTGTAGGAGAGAACAGTGGGACATGTCCTTGCTTGTTTGTAAGAAGGAAGAATGTAAAAGAATCATGAACCAACCATTACGTGAATGAACATAAGCAAGGTGCCTCGTACATCAAATGACAAAAGAAAAGTATCCCTCACATGATCTGTGGGACAAAAGAGAAGACGGTTACATGGAATGAATGGATAAAGCATTCATGAAGGCTCAAAGCTAGGAATTGCGGTAGAGCGAAGGAGGTAGGAGAAAAGGCAGAGGTACATTCGCATCTCCTCTTTCAAGTTTGGAATCAAATGAGAGAGAGAGGGAAAATTTTCCTCACCCAAGAGAAAATTCCCAAATTGAAATTGCTTTAATAATTAAGTTTATGTTTTTTGTTTCTAGCCTATTTTGGTATAGTTTGAGGTTGTGGTCGCTTGAAGTGCGGAGTGTTATTCAGCTACAAACTTTCTAGAGGGGAAGCTGTCTTCATGATGGCTTTTAATCATCCTTGGAACGATTCGAACTAAGGGTGAGCAGGTCGGGTGGGCCAGGTCCAGACCCGGACCCTAAACCCGACCCTGTTATAATCAGTTCTCAATTTTTGGAACCGAGATCTTACCCTGTTTATCTTGGAACCTATCTTGGAATCGATCCTATTTTTCGATCTGGTTTCAGGGTTTATCCGGTTTCCCTATTTTTCAGTCATCCCCAAAAGAAAACAAAGCCAACAGTTTCAAGGTCTACCCAGTTTCCTTATTTTTCAATCATCCCCAAAAGAAAACAAAGCTAACGGTGCAAAAAATATATTCACTTCACTTAGACTGCGGTAAAGACTGGGCAACAAACCCAGAGGTGAGTATGCTGCGAGTGTGTGAGGTAAGGCTGTGGTGAAAATTTAGTCACTTCATTTAGGGTTTTTTTTTAAACATGAAAATCCAGTTTTATAAATCGGTCCAGGTGGGTTTTTACCTAGATCCGGTTCCCGGACCAGTTCTAACCGGTTCTCAAAAAATGGAACCGGTTCCCAGACCGGTTTGAATGGAAACCGATTCTCAACCCCGATTTTCGGGTGGTCCGACAAGGTACCGGGTAAATCTGGTTTGGTTGCACACCCCTAATTTAAACTTTCAAAGGTTTGTCAAAATGGTAAAAGAGAGTCCAGAAGGCTAGACTCCGCAATCACGATCAAGTGAAGTACTCCAATGGCACTTGATAACAGTCTGAAGATAGAACAACATTCGACGCACATCAAGGAACACCGCCAGATCAAAAACTTACTCTCCTTTTAGGCACGTACAAAAAAAAAAACAATGACAAACTAAATGCACTTTTCAGCAAAATTCATGACTTTACCCAGGATCGCCGACCCAAGCTCCTGGTCTCGCAACCGCGCACGTCTGCAAGATAGCACTGACAACATTGTGCAAATATCAACAATACACGAAAAATCGCATGCCTTGAAAAGAAGGTTCTCATGATGAACAAATATCGAACGTTAATATGACATTACTCATAGTCAAAGAGAATTTTCGAACATTCACCCTCGACCTCCACCACAAACGATTGCTTCAGCTTCCATCTTAGAACAGACGCAAATGAATTAAGTCTCCTGTCAACAGCCAACTAGACAGTCTGTATTCTCAGTTCTGATCCAACGGAAGAGTTGAGCTATGCCGAAGGAAGAAAGGCGGTTAATTATAAACAAGCGGTTAATATCTCAGTAACAGGACAGTCTGTATTCTCATGTTAGGCCCATCGCCGACAGTTCTGTTCGCTGGAAACTTTGGCCACAGAAAGGTCAGAGAACTTTCAACTGCACTGCTGCACGTAAAATTTCTCACCACCGTCACCTTACAATTCACGGCCCTATTTCGTCACAAGCTAAACTAAAATCAGACTTCAGTTCTTATTTCTCAACTACTTCTTTACATTTTGGTTATGCAGCCGTGCAGGAGCAATCTGCGACTGGCGGCCCGGTGCTCTGTTTTTGCAGACGATATGTTCTTCAACTAGCAACGGATTTATTGGCAAAGTTGGACATAGCCTCGGCCTTTCAATTGCTACCAAAAGAAGTTTCTACATGCAGTTGAATCTTTTTGAGCCATCAGTTGGTTAAGAATTCGCATCTCTCCTACAACCAAAAAACATGAATGGTCCAACGAGATACTGACATGTTAAGCCAACCACATCATGCCCACTTGTTCATAATCGAAGCTGAGACAAAACATTTACCGTGTCTTTCTGTCTCAGGATATTAGGCAGCTCGAAGAATGTCCTTTCATCAAAGCTACTGCAGAGAATAAGGGAGGGTACTGTTAATAGAAGCTCCAATCTGGTTGGGAAGGTGACTTGGATGTAGTTTATTCACTGATTGTGGTGGTCGTAACAGAGATGGAACAACGATCGCTGGACTCCGGTTGTTAGAAATGGTATGCTGGTAAGTCTCAAAATCAGAAATCTCGCTCCTCATCAATTTATACATTTCTGATGCAGTCGTAAAGGATGAGTTGGAGCTTCCTCCTCCCGTTCGTAAGGATACTTAAAGACGTCTTGATTCCTGAGTCAATTTCCTCACTTTCCAAGGAAGCAACGAAGCTCCAGTTGACAAGTGATCTCAAACATGAAATGAAGAATGTCGCGACCCTCTAAAAAATATTTTTATTAATTCTAGGGGTTAACGGATTATTAGGTTAATTAGATTTGACTAACCTAACGCGGACCCTCCCAAGCCCTACCGAATCGCAACTTTGGTTTTTGTTTAAATGATTTTAAAATTTGGAGTCGCCACTAATCGTTCTTGGTAGGTCGATTAGAAACCTAAATAAATTAGCGGGAGAACTAATTTATTCCTGCGAACCAGAGATTAGGAGCTCGGGGACTTGGTTACACTAGTTAATTAAAACTAATGCCCTTTCGGTACCTTAATTTCATGGATATCCTAATTCGGCAACTCAGGCTTGGTTTATTCCTAAGGCTATAGTAGGGTATTCTCTTTTGTGTTTTCACTTTTTAAATAGGATGCATGGATGGTATATATTTTTATTTGTTATATTTTTTTAAGTGTTAAAGATTCCCTAAAGCCGAAAGAAGGAGTGTGTTAACGACTTCTGTGCAGTATTACAACCTACTTATCTTTTGGGTCTGATGATTCAAAAATTAAATTATAGGAAGTACATGACAGTGAATAAACACCTCCAATGGGAGGCCTAGCATTGGCTTGGCTCTTCCCTTTGGGATTTAAGGTACAGGTATTTAAGTTGCAAGTATTTAAACTACTGTAAGTAAAAACCTCCAATGGGAGGCTAAGCATTGGCTTGGCTCTTCCCTTTGGGATTTAAGGTACATGTATTTAAGTTGCAGGTATTTAACTACTGTAAGTAAAAACCTCCAATGGGAGGCTAAGCATTGGCTTGGCTCTTCCCTTTGGGATTTAAGGTACATGTATTTAAGTTGCAAGTATTTAACTACTGTAAGTAAAAACCTCCAATGGGAGGCTAAGCATTGGCTTGGCTCTTCCCTTTGGGATTTAAGGTGCATGTATTTAACTACTGTAAGTAAAAACCTCCAATGGGAGGCTAAGCATTGGCTTGGCTCTTCCCTTTGGGATTTAAGGTGCAGGTATTTAAGTTGCAGGTATTTAACTACTATAAGTAAAAACCTCCAATGGGAGGCTAAGCATTGGCTTGGCTCTTCCCTTTGGGATTTATGGTGCAGGTATTTAAATTGCGGATGGACTTTGTCCTCTCCATTTTGGGGTATGAATTTTTTAAAATGAAATACAACGAATTGATTCAACAATTTGAAATTTGTGCGCGCTTGAGGACTCCTCCAAGCCGATTTTGTGCTTCCATAGGATTGACCATTGAAATAGAGCTGCGGCTTCCTGACATAAAATAGAGTGAAGTGTTAGTATACAAAATATGTGCTAATCTGCACCTAAAACCAGAAGAGTAGAAAGAGTACTTATCTCCCATTTTTTTGGGAGGGATTTCTATAATTGATTTTCGCTCTCTATGTTCCCAATATAGAGAGTTTCTTTTGAATTAAGAGGGACTTTTAGTCACAGATCAGTTGAGAAATCGGTGGACAGCTTAGGAGCTTGTCTGGGCCGATTTTTGCATCTCGACGAGATTTTTGCTGTTGACGTAAAGATATCCTTCTCCTGACATAAAATATGGAAGAAAAAGGAGATGGAGAAAGTGTATACAATTTGTGCTAATTTGCGAGTAAAACCATAAATAAATGAATAAATAAAAACACTTAGCTTGAATTTGTTTGCTCGTTGATGAGGATGAACTCTTGATTTATATTGATCGATGAAGGAATTTGTGATGATAACCCCTAGCTTTAAACTCCCATCATCTTCAAAATTCTCTCTCTTTTGGTATTTTCTTTCTCTCAAAATTTTCTTCAATCTCCCAAAATTCTCTCAAACATCCAAAATTTTCTCTCCAAAAAATTCTCCCAAACACTTCAAATTTTCTCTCTCCCAAGAATCCTTTCTCAAGCTCACTTCTTCCTCCTTTTATAACCTACTCATCTATCTCCCATTCTAATTTTTCCACTAACTCTATCTCCCATTCTAATTTCTCCACTAACTCTTCTTCATTTTCATCTTCCATTCTCCATCTCTATCTCACATTCTAATCTCTCCACTAACTCTTCTTCATCTTCATCTTCCCTTCTCCATATTTATCTCCCATTCTAATTTCTCCACTAACTCTTCTTAATCTCCATCTTCCCTTCTCTATTCTTATCTTCCATTCTAATTTCTCTACTAACTCTTCTTCATCTCCATCTTCCCTTCTCTATTCTTATCTTATTTTCTCCATCCATTCTTCTCCAACTTCTCTTCTTCATCTCCTCTTCTTCATCTTCCCTTCTCTATTCTAATTTATCCACTAACTCTTCTTTTTATTATTTGTAAAATAATCCTTCAAGAGTTAGGTATTTGCACTCTAGTCCTTGAATTTTAAGTATTTACAATTCAGTCCTTGAAAAAATATATTTCTTTAAGTCCAAATCTCCTCACAATTTTTGACACACCAAAATTTACCACATGTCAAATTTAAGCTCATTTCTTGTCGCTGAAAATAATGCATAATTTAATTAAAGCCCTTTTGCAAAATTAAGTCATTCTGGGTATAATTGGGCCAAGATGAAAATTTAAAATATTAGAAGACAATGTCACAACTCATAAAAAGTGAAAGTTAAAAATAAGTTGACTCAAATTAAATTTTTTTAGGCCCGATTCGAGATTATACTCGTGAAGGAACACGTGACTCGAATTGGATTTTTCTGAATTTGCGATGGCCAATATGAAAATAGATTTAAAATAAAAATATTAACTATCTTTGTGTATTTTTTTGGCCTCAAATGTTATTTTTCCAAAATTTTCAAATATTTTTGTATTTTTTTTTTAAAAAAAATTAAAATATATATAATATGAAAAATTATTTTTTGGTCAAAATTCGTTCTCTAGGCTTGGCTAAGGTTCCCAAAGTTGATTTTTCAATTTTATGAATTTTTATGGATTTTCTATTAATTTTCGAAAATAAATAAATAAAAAATACGTAAAAATACTGAAAATATGAAAAATCGTTTTTTGGTCAAAATTGGTTCCCTAGGCTTGGCTAAGGTCCCCAAAGTTGATTTTTCAATTTTATGAATTTTTATGGATTTTTTATTACTTTAGCAATAGAAAAAATGATTAAAAATCAGGTGTCAACAGCTGCCCCTCTTTGAAAGGAAGCTCGGTAGAGGTTCATTTCAAAGACGAGATGACACCTGGATTCTTATCGACTCAATACAAGGAAATAAAAAGAGTCGTGACATGATTGTTCCACTGAAAATGAAATGAGAACCTAAGGATTCGTTATATAAAAAAACTTTAGGGTGGTTGAACTTGAACCCGTATGGTGGATCAACCCATGGTAGATTCCTAATAAAAGGATTCTACTGATTAAAAATTGAATTAAAATTTGACCCGTATGGTGGGTCATACCATTTGACCCGTATGGTGGGTCGTACCATGGTAGATTCCTAATAAAAGGATTCTACTGATTAAATTTTGATTGAGATTTGACCCGTATGGTAGGTCACCACATGGAGATACCTGTAAGAAGGACTTGGTGCCTGTAGAAAGGACTTGGTGCCAGTAAAAAGGACTTGGTGCTTTGCCTGTAAGAAGAACTTTGTGCCTGTAAGAAGGACTTGCTTTGCCTGTAAGAAGGACTTTGTTTGCCTGTAAGAAGGACTTTGTTTTGCCTGTAAGAAGGACTTACTTTGCCTGTAAGAAGGACTTTGTGCCTGTAAGAAGGACTTGATTTGCCTGTAAGAAGGACTTTGTTTGCCTGTAAGAAGGACTTTATGCTTGTAAGAAGGACTTGATTTGCCTGTAAGAAGGACTTTATGCCTGTAAGAAGGACTTTGTGCCTGTAAGAAGGACTTGATTTGCCTGTAAGAAGGACTTTGTGCCTGTAAGAAGGACTTAATTTGCCTGTAAGAAGGACTTTTTGCCTGTAAGAAGGACTTGTTTTGCCTGTAAGAAGGACTTGATTTACCTGTAAGAAGGACTTGATTTGCTTGTAAGAAGGACTTGATTTGCCTGTAAGAAGGACTTTATGCCTGTAAGAAGGACTTGATTTGCCTGTAAGAAGGACTTTGTACCTGTAAGAAGGACTTGGTTTGCCTGTAAGAAGGACTTTGTGCCTGTAAGAAGGACTTGGTTTGCCTGTAAGAAGGACTTGATTTGCCTGTAAGAAGGACTTGATTTGCCTGTAAGAAGGACTTTGTACCTGTAAGAAGGACTTGGTTTGCCTGTAAGAAGGACTTTGTGCCTGTAAGAAGGACTTGGTTTGCCTGTAAGAAGGACTTAGTTTGCCTGTAAGAAGGACTTAGTTTGCATGTAAGAAGGGCTTGGTGTACCTCAAAGGGTGCCATTCTGAAATCTGGGGAGACCAGGAATCCTGCAGAAGCTCAAACCCAAATTATATTCTCCTGTCGCTTTAGGAATAAACCAAAGAGGCAGAGATTAAAAGGTCTCAAACATTTCTGTTCTTGAGACAAATCATGCTTTATCGAAGAAGGTGGATACCTGTATGTACCGCAATGGATTCGAGTACCCCAACAACCGTCAGAATTCATTCTCTTGAAAGGTTCAGGTTGAAGATATACTTACCTGAGAATTTGGAAAAAATGCTTGGTGGCTTCTCGACAACCAGGCTTGTTCATTCAATAATCGCCAAATGAACTTCAAGACTTTGGAAGGTAACTCGAACACCGGGAATGTGTTGCCTGTCAGGCAATGTCAGAGGTAACATGTGCAAGCATTTTCATCAATGCGTTCATTGGTTCATGCAAAATTGTTCTGCTAAGTTTGCCATGATTAAAGGCAGTCTGTGTAATAACTCATGATGCAATCGATCAATATATGGATCATGTATTGCATTACCACTTCTGTTTAAGGAGGTTCTTATAGTACGAACACCTCGAATGTAATCTGAATGGGGGACTTCATTCCGAAAAGGGCTTTCTTTCACTCTGGAGAAAGGTTGTTTATCTGTAGATTAAAATGTTAGACCTGTGTGGAAATGGTTTGCCTTTCCTCATCCTGTTATGCCCCATTTTGCACATTTGACGTCTCCTATGCAGTTTATGCTCTAAGTTGAAGTCGGTAAATTAAACATGCGGAATAGTCATACATAATTCATGAAATGTGTAAACACAATGCCGATGTGACAATTTTTAGCATCATGTGTGTTTATATAATGTGCAAACATGGGCGGATTTGAATTGCCCCTGGTATATGGGTGGATCGAACAAATTGGGAAGCCCACTCCTTATGTCGAGGAGCGGTTTGTCCCAAACTTTGCCCATGCGCAATGAAGCATATGGGTGAGGGAGCATTTCGGTTGGTTTAATGACAGCGACCGCCATGGTTTAGCGGTTGAATGCCCCTGCAAAAAGCAGAGAAATTATTCTTGAAATCAAACGAGATAAGGAAGACATATTTGCTTTTTCGCTTCAGAGCTTGTGATCAATTTGCCCCATTTTTCACCAAAATAGATCTTGTCAGATGATCATAATTTTCTTTTGGATTTGTCTCCTTCAACATGTTAAATGTTAGTGTAAATATTTCCTGTAAAAAGAAAAAGAGACATATCAGCCAGTATTAAAAGGGATAAATTGAAAACGATACTGATTTACCCTTCATCTTGAATGTCTTGCACGAGTCTTTTACCAGTTTTGTTGGATTGAATTTTCCTCGACTTTTGTTGGGCGCCTCACCATTATGAGAAGACTATGGTAAAATACTGACTTTGATATTACTCGTCGAGTATTCCTGTTTGTAAAAAAGAAATGCACAAAAAGTTGTTTCATTTATTTATAATACATACAACATTTCCCACCCTTGGGGATCGAACTCGGGATATTTCGGACCTACTGTCATCCCCCATACCATTCGGTCCATTGGACCGTAGGTGTCCATGGGGCTATCCTTTCAAAGGTTAATCTTTGGGGATAAAACAGCCATGTTGTATCACCTTGGGCCATGTTACGGTATTTCTCGAGATAATTTGCAATCCCTGTTAAGAATGGAATAAAACAATTCAGGACTTGTGATGATTATGAACAAATTAGAACGATACAGAATTACCTATGTCTGAGATTTGTTCCGGTCTCTCGTTCGCACTTTCCTTTGTCTGAAGCTGTTCATTCCGTGGTAATGTCCACGAGTTGATTTGCCCCAATTTAGTCCAACCAAGGAATTTCGTTTTTGGGTCTTTTTGCAAATTCCTGAAAATATGAGGGGTTTAATTTTAAAACATGGGTAGTTCGAGGGTAACTTGAAACGATACAGGTTTACCCTTCGGATTTACGCGGATTTCTTCTCGATATTAATTTTTTCGAGTTTGGTGCGGTAACGGCTCCGAGCATTTAATAAGGGGGAAAGGGAAATGATTACTTCTAGCTTGTGCATTGATTTTGGACATCGATAAAAGGTGAGAACGTGCGATGAAACTAAGTAGACGTATTCGTCCAGGTTTGATCTTCTTCCCTTTGCAGGTTCTTGAGTGATCAGCTAGCGTTGTTTCGGATCAGGTACGCGTCGGCTGTGTTGCAGGTCCCGTGATCACTAGTTTTGAAATACAGGATCCGTATGCACATTAAAGCCCTGGTGCTTCATCAGCATCAAATTGCCTGATCATGGCGGCGAGTTCGTCGCCAATGCCACTTGCCTGGTGATGATACCTCACCTCCTCCTCAGAAGGCATCCATGCTGGTCCCATAGTCTCGGTCTTTTTGTGTCTTGCTCCAACAGAACTTGATCCTGCTATGAACTGATCTAACTCACCTCTTAAACGTGCATTTTCGATCCTCAGAAAATGTATTTCATCGAGGGTGAGGAGAGTATTGCAGTTGGGGTAGGTGGCGGAGGCAAAAGCCTCTTTATATATCTTGTTCTCCGCTCGGAGGTTTTCATTTTCAACTCTTAGAAATTCGGCTTCGTTGTGCTCATGACGAGTCTTCATTCGGGTTCGTCTATTTTGAAACCAGAACTTGATTTGCGAAGGTTCAAGTCCTAGCTCTTGACTCAGTTCCATTTTCTGTTTGCCGCCTGGCATAGGGCACGTTCTGAAGAAATCTTCAAGCTTTCGTACTTGCTCCTCAGTATGGCGACGGTAACGCTTCTTTTGACCTTTACCGTTGTTGTCCTTATCCTTATCGGGCTCTTGGACGTTGTCGGTGGAAGGGCCGGACTCCATAGGCTCGATCCCAAACATGGCTTCGAACTCTTCCTCTCCCATATTCAGCAAGTAACGATAACTTTCAAGTGTGTTGGGTTGAGACATCTTTGATTTGGTTAACGATTTCTCAAAGTTTGATATCTCTTCTTGTATTTTCACTCTCTGGATTTTTCTTGGAGATTGCGTATGCTTTAAGAGTCTCTCTTTCGAGCACGAATGAGAATTATCAAGAAGATGCCTCCTTTAAAATTAGACGTGGGTTTTCCAACTGTATTGCCTCTCTCGAGTGTTCTGGCTTTCTCGATTTTCTTTTCATCGTATCTCTCGCCCAGCTCGTCTCCTTCCATCTTTCCGTGGAAGGGGGCCCCTTGTTGCTGTCTCCACCGTCAATTTGCTGGCGAGTTCTTCAATAAAGACGAGTCGTATCTCTTTTCTACCGAAAATGTCTTTGTCTCCCACTCAGCTTATTTTTTATCCTTTCTTTTTCAAAGTAGTGGCGTCCCGTCCAACTTTTCCGTAGAGACGTCAGATTTACTTGGCTCGAGATTGGAGACGAGTAGCGGAGGTGATACTGATAGGGAATGGTAGACAGGAAAATCTGGCCAGTAGAGACTTCCCCTGCAAAAATGAAAGAGAATGCGGCAGTATATGTTCTTCATATTCTAGAAAAATTGGAACGATACTGTTTTACCCTTGTGTATACTTCCATTGAATTTGAATTGAGGAAGTTCCTTCATTTGGATTGGATTGAATTGTATGTCCCGAGTTGCCTTTCACTTTGAGCTTGCCACATATGTGCTTTGCTTAGTTGGGCCTTGTTTTCTTTCGGGTTGCCTTGGACCATCATTATTTTCTATGCCATCGGGTCCGTGGACCGGAGGGCTCCTTTAATTTGAAGGTTACCTTGAAGGCGAATGAGTCCTATCGCATTCCATTGGGTCATTTCATTTTGCGACACTCTTGAGGCACTTTGCAATCCCCTGGGTGAGAATGGAACAAATCCAATTTAGCATTTTGCAACGATTAAGGGTAAATTGGAACGACACATAGTTACCCGTCTTCGAGCTCGCCTGGGCTTTTCACTTGAAATTTCCCTACGTGAGGCCATTCAACATTTCTCATTATGGCAGTAAGCGACGTTGCCACAAATTGATCCGCCCTAAATCTAGCATAAAAAAGGGATTCACGCATTCGACGAGATAAAAAAAACAAATTACCCCCTTGCCCCTGAATTAAATCTAGTCACCTAGAAAGCTGGAAATATCATACGCAAGGGAATTAAGCATGAAATGAAAGGTGCACTTATTCAAGGTCAGTTCTGCCTCTCCTGTGGCTCTTTGATAATCAGCTAGTTTCGTGTCGGTTCGGGTGTGGATGACCGATGTTTGAGAGTCCTTACTCACTAGCTCCTGATCGCGGCTTGGGACGTCTGTCAACCCTAAACTGGTTGACCAGGGCAGTAAGCTCATCATCTGGGTAATCTCTTGAACCTTCCAGCAACTGATACTCGAATTGGGCATTGTTGTTGGCAAATGCTGGCGGTAGATTTCTCATTCTGTCATCGCCATGAGCAATTTGACTTCTCGTGCTGGAGCCTTCATCATTACTCGAGAAAGTGTGGGGATTACCAACTGTCCTGCTGCCAAGAACTCCTTTCATTCGAGGATTAGAGAAGTGGAAGTGCTCAGGATAATTTCTTGTCTGATTCTTTGGCTGCGCAGGCGCGCTGATCATGGGATGAATTCTAGCCACAGGTTGGTGCTCAAACCAAGGAATCTGAATACACTGCTCCTGCAGTCTATACTCTTGAAGAGCATTAGGGTGATTCTGGGGGATACTTTGATTAACGCCTGGGGGATTGATGGCATGGCTACTAGCTTGGTTGATGATGGGAAGTGGCTCGCCCCATGCTAACCTGGGGAACTTATGGTGGCGAGGAGACTCGACGTTCAGGCTTGGATCAGTCCCGCCTTGGTTTTCTTGATTCTGAGCTGCATTGTGTTCTCTCACCCTTTTTCTATACTTCTGAAGATGACTCGAAACATTTGCTTTAGTGAGTCCCTCTACCTTCATAATTTCCAGTATATGTTGCGGCCGTGCCGAATCTATTCCTAGCTGCTGAACTGCATTAACAAACATACGATGCAGCTCGGGAGACCAACTCATCTTCTTTCTCCAGTTGCTTGGAACAAAATTGAAGGCTTGATGCTTGTTCTCATGGTCGTGCAATTGCTTCCTTACCACGTGCTGCCATATGTTTTGAAGCATCTGAACTCTAACTGGTTTCGTTACGACGTCTTGGGCCCCATTTAAGACAGCCTTCATTAGGGCTTGCTGATCATCGCTTGCCGATATTACGAGGACTGGCATGTTTAATTTAGAATTGATGACTTCCAAGAGAGTGAAAACATCCATGTCAATCCCTACCATGGCGGTGAGGACGATATCAAACGGGTCACTACTCCTCCTTAATATCTCTAAGGCCTCTGTCGCCTTTGCTTGAGCTACAACCTTATACCGGCATTTTCTTAATACGGTAACAAGGATTGACAGAGAGACTGGATTACCGTCAATGGCCATGACCAGTAGACCCTCAGGGTAAGGAACTTCATCAGCTTTGACCAGGGTTGAACATGCGCCCGTTCCCCTAACACTCGACATATTTCTGGATCTAGGACTGCCGATTCGAGACCGCCTCGGGATGTCTTCTCGGACTTGAGGGATCACGAGATCGTTGATGCCTTTTCGTAACAGGCTTTGAAAGCCGATGCTTTGATGGTGAAGGTTTTGAATTCCTCTCCCACGAGAACTCCTTCCTCTCTATCTTTCTCCTGCAAGTTCTTGCGAATGAACTCTGACTATCAAATGGGGACAAGTTCTCTCTCTGGCAATAGCAACGACTTCCCTCTTCACGGGCAGCGCTATTAGATTTTCCAAGGGAGAAAATCTGATATTCAGCTTTTGATCAAAGGGGAAATCCTTGTTTCTCGCTCAGTTTGTCTTCTTTTTTCTTTTCGTGATAGAGGGCCCCTGTCAAGATCTCCACCGTCGATTTACTGGCGGGTCCTCCAATGAAGACAAGTCGTATCTCCTTTTCGCTAACGTTTGCCGTGTCTTCCACTCAGCTCATCTTTCCGTCTTCTTTTTCAAAGTGGCGGTGTCTCGTCAAACTTTCTGCGGAGATTTCGGACTCGCTTAGCTCACAGTCGCCATCTGATGGGAATTCGAGCCAACGAGGGTGGTGCCAATAGAGAATGGTAGATAAGAGAAATCTTGACTGGTTGATACCGTCACTATGAAATCAATATTTACTTCAAAGCAGATTACCATCTTCGCATTCCGCTCATCTGTCTCACCTCTTTCCCCCTTTCTTTCGTATTCTGCTTTCAAAAATGGCCAATTCTCATAACCATACCTTATCCGCCGAAGTCCTAGCTGGGTGGGAGAGACTCTACAATCTTCTTGGTAGAGGTTACGCTCATATAGCCAAAAACTCTACCGTTGAGGCTGAAATCCTCGGTTTATTTAGGACCGTGGACGCTGCTTCTGTTGAGGGTACCCAACTAGGGAAGGAGTACCGGAACTTCTCGACCCTCTTCATCAATTTTCTGGCTGCCTATAACCGTGCTTATGAGACGGTCCTTGTGACCGCCGTCGTGAAAGCCCGTTACCGAGACCGGCACGAGCGTCTGGCAACAGTTACGTTTGTGGCTGATAATCACAAAAAGGCCCTCAAGTTTGCCAACGATCAGCTTTCGTGGCTGGTTCGTGAGAGGGGAAAGTTGGTGGACCGTCTGGCCTTGGTCCGAACTTACGCCGAACAGGAGCCAGGCAATATTGTGATGAGGTGTAAATGTGGTTGGCTGCAGGAGAGACTTGATGACATTACGGCAGACATTGCTTTTGAGAGGGCAGCGGTTCCGGACCTGGAGTTTTCCGTTGAGCATTACGAGGCCACTATGGCCCAGGTTAAAGAGAAGTGCGATCGCCTCTTCTTTAGGCTCGCGGAGCTTGATCCCGAGAGCGCCCGGTGCATCCAGAGCATCAACTGTTTGGAGAGTCAGTTGAGCTCTTTCGTAATGGTCATCAGGGCCCAGTTTGGCTTTACCTTTCCTCCCCAGTGAGTTGTTGTAATACTCTTTGATGAATGGAATGAAAGAAAAGCTTCACGTGTTTTGTTTTGTTTTTTTTTTTAATTTTCCTGCTATCGTTTCTTCCGCATAGCATAACAGAACGATTTGAGGTACCGAAGATGTCGAGGCTTAATGTTCTTCTTGATGTTCTTGTTTAATTGCTCCAGACGATGATATCGAGAACATTGATGATGGGTTCGGCGGTGGCCCCCACTATCCATCTTGAGATCACGAACAATAACGCTATGACAACTCGATCAGTGCGCTGGTAGTAAATCCGGCCACCTGTTGTGTGCCCACTTTTATCCATATTTTGTTTCTTTCGGCGTCCACTTGCTCGTGTCGGTCGCCTGTAGCGTCGGGAGAAATTCCTGTGGGCCACGTTCATTAATAGAACCTCGGTCCTCTAAAGCCCTCCGCATTTTTCGGATAAGAGAAAATTTTAAGACCGGTCTCTAGTTGATTTGATCAGGTAAAGGTATTTGTTTCATGGGTTCTGATTATATAATCCATATTGTTTTTCAAAAGACGCGGGATCCTCTGCAATACATTAAACATGCCCCCATGTTTAATCAGTATAAATCCACCGTCATATCAGAATACACTGCCCATACAAGTTTACGGATTGACACAACTTTGTCTGTCAAAGATGGACAATGTTCGTTTGCCCCCCAGAATTAACGGTTGAAGCCTCGGTGTTTTTCGTCTTTTGGTATTTCTGAAGATGATTCTTGATATATTATTGAACTTAATTTTTACACCCGTCTGGGGTATCTAGGATCTCCCTGCAAAAGAAAAAGATATAATTAGTATGCGACACAAGAAATGTCGGTCCATGACTCCTATATTAGTCCAATTTGATTTTTTCTATTTTATAGAGAAATCAGAAGAAAGAAAAAAAAATTTCCTTAAGAAGAAATGGGTTAATTTCTGATACAGAATTTTTTTCAGATTTATTATTCTTTTTTTTTTATTTTTTTAAAGGAATGTGACAAAGTCTCTTGACGTTTACTAAAATTTTTGAAGGAATTTCCTTTTTATCAAAATAAATTTTCAGAGGTAAATTTGTCAGGAAAATTTTATTTTTATTGAAGCAGGAAAGACATGACAGAAATCCTTTATTGGTTAACGAAATTCCCCCGAGACATTAGTCTAATTTTATTTAGAGAAACTTTTCTTAGAAAAACATGAGCGAATTTCTCGAAAAGAATTTTTGTTGCAAGTTTTTATAATTTGAAAGAATGTGATAAAATCACTTGATGTTTTTTTTAAAGGAATTTTTCTTTTTATCGAAATAAATTTTCAGAGGAAAATTTGTCGGGAAAATTTCATTTTTATTGGAGAGAAAAAAAACATGACAAAAATCTCTTATTGGTCAATTAGTCTAATTTTATTTAGAGAAAATTTTCTTAGAAAAACATGAGCGAATTTCTCGAGAAGAATTTTCTTGCAAGTTTTTATAATTTGAAAAATGTGATAAAATCACTTGATGTCTACTAGAGTTTTTTTTTTGAAGTAATTTTTCTTTTTATTGAAATAAATTTTCAGAGGAAAATTTTTTCAGGAAAATTTCATTTTTATTGAAGCAATAAAAACATGACAAAAATCCCTTATTGGTTAATAAAATTCCCATGACGGGATTTTTTCACATCATTTTTTCAAAAAAAAATTTTAAAAAGAAATGAGGGACAAATTTAATTTTTATTTTCTTTTAAAAGATGGTCGTAATATCAAGCTCAAAAACTGACTGACACCTAGCATTGACCGATCGAAAATAAATACAAGATAAAATTAGAGAACTTACTTTTACCTTGGAGAAATGCAAATCACATAGTCATGCGCATGACTCAAGTGAGGAGTGGACTCTAGAAAATAAAAGAAGGAGATACAAGGTATGGACCTAAAAAGGCCCCCACTATCTGAATTGACAAACTTACCCTCCGCGCAATCAAATCACAATGGGAAGAATTGTCAATTCAGATAATGAGCGGGATAAAATATGGTCAACCCGAGCGTAATCGACGCAAGAGCTTTGCATATTCGATCCCTATCTATGGTTTTCTAGGAAGAATTTCGCGACTTGGGTTTAGACGCTTATGTGTGCAGGTGTCGTGATCTTCAGAGTATGCAAGACATGCACAAAAATTGATATCAAAACAGCGCTTCTAAAAATGTGCGAAATTAAACAAATAAACCCAACACCGAGCCTGTAAAACAAAGGGGTTAGCCAAACACTCCGCCCCTTATAACTCCCATCCTGCAAAAACATATAACACCTATAGAATGAGTCCCAAACAAGATCGCCAGAAGCGAGATATCCATGACATTTTTATTGGCCTAAGTCCACTAAGACTCTTAAAATTTCGAAAAAATTTAAGTATTCCAATTGGTATCTTTTTTCGAAAATTTAAAAATCTCTGTCCCCAGTGGAGTCGCCAGTCTGTCGCGACCCTCTAAAAAATATTTTTATTAATTCTAGGGGTTAACGGATTATTAGGTTAATTAGATTTGACTAACCTAACGCGGACCCTCCCAAGCCCTACCGAATCGCAACTTTGGTTTTTGTTTAAATGATTTTAAAATTTGGAGTCGCCACTAATCGTTCTTGGTAGGTCGATTAGAAACCTAAATAAATTAGCGGGAGAACTAATTTATTCCTGCGAACCAGAGATTAGGAGCTCGGGGACTTGGTTACACTAGTTAATTAAAACTAATGCCCTTTCGGTACCTTAATTTCATGGATATCCTAATTCGGCAACTCAGGCTTGGTTTATTCCTAAGGCTATAGTAGGGTATTCTCTTTTGTGTTTTCACTTTTTAAATAGGATGCATGGATGGTATATATTTTTATTTGTTATATTTTTTTAAGTGTTAAAGATTCCCTAAAGCCGAAAGAAGGAGTGTGTTAACGACTTCTGTGCAGTATTACAACCTACTTATCTTTTGGGTCTGATGATTCAAAAATTAAATTATAGGAAGTACATGACAGTGAATAAACACCTCCAATGGGAGGCCTAGCATTGGCTTGGCTCTTCCCTTTGGGATTTAAGGTACAGGTATTTAAGTTGCAAGTATTTAAACTACTGTAAGTAAAAACCTCCAATGGGAGGCTAAGCATTGGCTTGGCTCTTCCCTTTGGGATTTAAGGTACATGTATTTAAGTTGCAGGTATTTAACTACTGTAAGTAAAAACCTCCAATGGGAGGCTAAGCATTGGCTTGGCTCTTCCCTTTGGGATTTAAGGTACATGTATTTAAGTTGCAAGTATTTAACTACTGTAAGTAAAAACCTCCAATGGGAGGCTAAGCATTGGCTTGGCTCTTCCCTTTGGGATTTAAGGTGCATGTATTTAACTACTGTAAGTAAAAACCTCCAATGGGAGGCTAAGCATTGGCTTGGCTCTTCCCTTTGGGATTTAAGGTGCAGGTATTTAAGTTGCAGGTATTTAACTACTATAAGTAAAAACCTCCAATGGGAGGCTAAGCATTGGCTTGGCTCTTCCCTTTGGGATTTATGGTGCAGGTATTTAAATTGCGGATGGACTTTGTCCTCTCCATTTTGGGGTATGAATTTTTTAAAATGAAATACAACGAATTGATTCAACAATTTGAAATTTGTGCGCGCTTGAGGACTCCTCCAAGCCGATTTTGTGCTTCCATAGGATTGACCATTGAAATAGAGCTGCGGCTTCCTGACATAAAATAGAGTGAAGTGTTAGTATACAAAATATGTGCTAATCTGCACCTAAAACCAGAAGAGTAGAAAGAGTACTTATCTCCCATTTTTTTGGGAGGGATTTCTATAATTGATTTTCGCTCTCTATGTTCCCAATATAGAGAGTTTCTTTTGAATTAAGAGGGACTTTTAGTCACAGATCAGTTGAGAAATCGGTGGACAGCTTAGGAGCTTGTCTGGGCCGATTTTTGCATCTCGACGAGATTTTTGCTGTTGACGTAAAGATATCCTTCTCCTGACATAAAATATGGAAGAAAAAGGAGATGGAGAAAGTGTATACAATTTGTGCTAATTTGCGAGTAAAACCATAAATAAATGAATAAATAAAAACACTTAGCTTGAATTTGTTTGCTCGTTGATGAGGATGAACTCTTGATTTATATTGATCGATGAAGGAATTTGTGATGATAACCCCTAGCTTTAAACTCCCATCATCTTCAAAATTCTCTCTCTTTTGGTATTTTCTTTCTCTCAAAATTTTCTTCAATCTCCCAAAATTCTCTCAAACATCCAAAATTTTCTCTCCAAAAAATTCTCCCAAACACTTCAAATTTTCTCTCTCCCAAGAATCCTTTCTCAAGCTCACTTCTTCCTCCTTTTATAACCTACTCATCTATCTCCCATTCTAATTTTTCCACTAACTCTATCTCCCATTCTAATTTCTCCACTAACTCTTCTTCATTTTCATCTTCCATTCTCCATCTCTATCTCACATTCTAATCTCTCCACTAACTCTTCTTCATCTTCATCTTCCCTTCTCCATATTTATCTCCCATTCTAATTTCTCCACTAACTCTTCTTAATCTCCATCTTCCCTTCTCTATTCTTATCTTCCATTCTAATTTCTCTACTAACTCTTCTTCATCTCCATCTTCCCTTCTCTATTCTTATCTTATTTTCTCCATCCATTCTTCTCCAACTTCTCTTCTTCATCTCCTCTTCTTCATCTTCCCTTCTCTATTCTAATTTATCCACTAACTCTTCTTTTTATTATTTGTAAAATAATCCTTCAAGAGTTAGGTATTTGCACTCTAGTCCTTGAATTTTAAGTATTTACAATTCAGTCCTTGAAAAAATATATTTCTTTAAGTCCAAATCTCCTCACAATTTTTGACACACCAAAATTTACCACATGTCAAATTTAAGCTCATTTCTTGTCGCTGAAAATAATGCATAATTTAATTAAAGCCCTTTTGCAAAATTAAGTCATTCTGGGTATAATTGGGCCAAGATGAAAATTTAAAATATTAGAAGACAATGTCACAACTCATAAAAAGTGAAAGTTAAAAATAAGTTGACTCAAATTAAATTTTTTTAGGCCCGATTCGAGATTATACTCGTGAAGGAACACGTGACTCGAATTGGATTTTTCTGAATTTGCGATGGCCAATATGAAAATAGATTTAAAATAAAAATATTAACTATCTTTGTGTATTTTTTTGGCCTCAAATGTTATTTTTCCAAAATTTTCAAATATTTTTGTATTTTTTTTAAAAAAAAAATTAAAATATATATAATATGAAAAATTATTTTTTGGTCAAAATTCGTTCCCTAGGCTTGGCTAAGGTTCCCAAAGTTGATTTTTCAATTTTATGAATTTTTATGGATTTTCTATTAATTTTCGAAAATAAATAAATAAAAAATACGTAAAAATACTGAAAATATGAAAAATCGTTTTTTGGTCAAAATTGGTTCCCTAGGCTTGGCTAAGGTCCCCAAAGTTGATTTTTCAATTTTATGAATTTTTATGGATTTTTTATTACTTTAGCAATAGAAAAAATGATTAAAAATCAGGTGTCAACAAAGAATATCTGAACTGTTGAGAAGGATAGTTCCATCTATGTATCTGATCAAGAAATGGCTATTTCTGAAACGGGGTAAGTACAGTACAAGTGCCATAACTTTTGTACGGCGTTCACTTGAGTGCCATAACTTTTTTTTCGCTCACTTGAGTACCATAACTTTTAAATATCGTCCACTTGAGTGCCATCGGCGATTTGGGTCACCGGAAAATCCTACGTGGCATTAAAAAAATGTAAAGTCAGCCGACGTGGCCTGCCGGAAAGCTGAATCAACAAATGAAATGCCAAACGACGCCGCATACTTCTCTTATTAAAGAACCATTCTCTCATTTCAACAATTTGGGGGAAAATAAACCTGATGAACCCTAACCCTAACCCTGCCGAGCTCTTACTTCAACAATTGGGGGAAAATCAAATCTGAAGAACCCTAACCTACCGAGCCGAATCTAAAGAACATTAACCCTACCAAATCGAACCCCACGAATTCCAGATCTTCAAATCGCCCAAAATCAACTCGTGAAATTCACGATGGGGAGTAGAAGCAGGGTAAGCGGCTCACGAATGCACCAACGAAGCCAAGATGAAGCTCCATGTTTTTGCTATTATGGGCTGCGAAGTCCAACAAGAATAGCTTGGACGAGAGATAATCCTGGGAGAAGGTTCCATGGATGCGCCAAGTATAGAGAAGACTTCAATTGTGGATATTTTAGGTGTCTATTACTCTGTTATGCTGATCTATCAATTTTATTTATGACTTTGGCTATGATTTTGGATTCAGGTTTCTTTGCTTGTTTTGGGGGGATATCTTCTGCTGCTTTGCCTGCTAATGCAACTGGCATTGGCGAAATTCTTTTGATAACTTATATTATTGTCAACTATCTTATAGGTGGGTTGACACAAAATTCTTGAACCGAGCAACGGAGGTTATCTTGGAGCAACTTCAAGAACGAGATGAACGTCGGCATGTATTGACAGATGAGTTGGACGATGGTGACTCAATGGAAGCAGAGATAACGGGTCTGCAATATTTGCTGAATCATTGGAAGAAGGAATTTTCAAGGATGAAAAAGCAAAGAGATATTTATCGAGTGTCTCTTGTGGTGCTATTGTTGGTGGTTTTGTTCTGGTTTATGGGCATATGTAACCCTACTAAAGAGAAGGTTTTTCTAAGTCTACCGTAGTTGAGGAAAAATGATATGGTGTTGTTCTATTTTTATGCCAAGAATGTTGTTACTTTTTGCTATTGTGTATGGATATGGAAATGTTGAATTGCCACTGGTTGGAAATTCAGATTCTTTGGTGCAAATGCAATGCAGAGCATAAATGATGTGCAGCAAGAGCATAGATGATCATGCATTTTGTGGTTGGTTTTCGCTATTCGAAAATGGTTTTCAAGGATGAGCCGAGTTCCAACAACTTTACGAATGACCGTTTGAGTGCCATAAATTAGTTAAACTGACCACTTAGGTTACTCAACTTTCATAAAGTGGCCACTTAAGTACCATATATTTTTAAAAGTTATAACTTAGGTTCCTCAATTTTTAAAAAGTGATCACTCAAGTTCACTCTTTTTAAACCATTCATCGGTCTTGTTCTCACCTGTGTAGCTTATATCAAGCTTATGTTAGGTTCACTTTTTTTCTTAAACCATTCGTGTGATGTTATAGCAACTTCAAGCATATATATTAACCAACAGATACAACAAGCCCAAACTTGCTCTGGCTCTAGAATTATAGCAAATATAATAGCTCCAATGAAACAACAACATAATCATTGCTACTCATTATGGTATGCATCTATTCTTACATCAACGACAATAGACACAAGAACCTGTTCATTGACATAAAATCTAAAATATTGCTGCTAAACGTACTAGCAAAAAATGCAGCAGTAAAACTCTTAATAGCATTGCTGCAAAAGACATAACCAACCAAAATGCAGCAATTGACACCTAATCACATGGCTGCAGAATATATATTGAACCAAAATGCAGCATTAACATCAAACACAACTTTAAGAATAACTTGAAAATCCTAAAATCAGAAAGATGGACAGACATCATCTCCACCATCAAATCCCCCACATTACTCAAGCTGAATAGGTCACTTTCTTTTTTTTCCTTCACTTGGTTACTTCTTTTTCACTTGTGCTCGAGTAATCATTGGTTGCTTAATTTTCGCTTGTACTCGAGTAACCATTGGTTGGTTTATTAGTGTCTCCCCTTAGCTTCTTTTTGTTAGTGCAGTCGATGCTTGACCAAATCCTCCTTGAGATATCAAGACCTCTGAACTTTCTCCAGCCTGCAATTATATAACCTTCAGTTGCCATATCACAATTAATCAAATGACATATCTTAAATACATAACACTCACTGTCACAGATCTTTGCATTGTGGCAGCAGGTTGTGTAGTCACACTTGCAGGATCATTTAATCGAGATGGAACTAAAGTTGGGGCAGCAGGTAATTTTGGAGCTGACTTTTTTGCTTGTGCTCGAGTAAACATTGGTGCCTCCCCTTGCCTTTTTGTCGGTGCAATCGATTCTTTACTTGGTCCTCCTTGAGATATGAAGACTTCTGAACTTTTCTTAGGCTGCAATCATATATAACATTCACTTATCATATCAATAAATTAAATGACATATCTTAAATGCATAACACTCACTATTGTAGATGTTGACACTGTGGCAGCAAGTTGTGTAGTCACATTTGCAAGATCATTTAACTAGGATGGAACTAAAGTTGGGGCAGCTGATGGTTTTGGAGCTGCTCTTCGTACCCTCTGTTTTAGAGGTACCATTGGTTGCTTCTTTTTCGCTCGTCCTCTACTAACCATTGGTTGGTTTATCAGTGCATCTCCTTGGCTTCTTTTTGTTGGTGCAGTCGATTCTTGACTTGGTCCTCCTTGAGATATGAAAACCTCTGAACTTCTCTTAGGCTGCAGTCATATACAACCTTCACTTACCATATCAATCAATCAAATGACATATCTTAAATACATAACACTTAAAAAAACTAACATGCAAAACCGCCATGTTTGTATTCGTGTCTACGAACAACCCATTGCCAGTTTCCCTCATCCTTTTTCCAATTGTACTATGTGTGCTTTCTCGTGCATAACCTTCAGAAACGTCTTCAGTTGATCTTCTTCTAACCTGCAAAAAAGACATAAAGTAATGAATTTAATGCGCCAAGGATTTACATACAAAAGCAAAGGCATAATAAACACCTTACCTGATATTTCCTCCTCTGTTGTACACTACTGGATTGAGTTGGGTCTAGAGGTGGTCCTGCATGATTGCTTGTGTTGCCCTGCGATGCCCCTGCATGATTGGTCCCCAATTGTTGCTGTTGTTGCTGCTTCTTAGTTGGACAACCAGCCTTGTTGTGCCCTTCATTATGACAGTTTGAGCATCGAATTATTCCACTAGCCCTGCTCATTCTGTTACCGCTACTCTCAATTTCCTCCAATCTTCTTTTCTTTTTAGGCCTCCCAATTTACTTCCTCAGTGGTAGAGGTTTTGGTGGTTGATGGTTTGTTTCCTCCCAAAATTTGCTACTCCTCAGTGGCTGCATCATGAATTGGTATGAAGCAAGAAACTGGCCTTTTTTTTTATAACAGTCGTCTATATAATCCTCTGCATTGAGGTTCTGCTGCTGGATGGCACAGATGGCATGTGGACATGGTATTCCAGTCAATTGCCACGATCGACAAGAACATTTTCTCCTCTCCAAGTGGACAACATACTTATCAGCATTATTCATAATCTCAAATCCGTCGTCCCCATTCCAAATCGGATGGCAAAACCTACTACCTCTCACACTCTCCTCCAATTTCTTCACAATTCTGGGGCCACATTGTTTAGGCCATTTTGCACATTCATCTCTCTGTTTGTGCAGCCTAGTCATAACCATGACTCTGATGTCTTCAAGCATACTGATGATTGATTTGCACCTCGCTCCTATAATTGTACCATTGAATGCCTCACAAAGATTGTTATCAACGATATCACACTTAAATTCTTCACTGAAGAAGGCCCTACACCAATGTTTTGCTTCAGTGCGGAACAGGTCTTCAAAGGCTTCAGCAGACAAGTCATATAAAGCTTGTTTATGAACTCTAAAATCTCCCATATTGGTGCTCTTTGCAATCAACCAAAATTGCTTCTGTAGTTGATCACCTCTGTGCTTTTTTGCCCAATTTACATATATATGCCGAGCACACATTCTGTGCTCAGCATATTTCATCAATTCAGCCATAGCTGGGACAAGTCCCTACATAACAAAACTAACAAATATTATTAAGGTAAAAAAAATAAGTGTCATTACAAAGACAATAGTTCAACGATAGTGTCTTACCTTTTGTTGATCGCTCATAAAGGCCCAGCCATTTCCATCAGTTATGCCAAGGTCAGCCATTAGATTTTTCAGAAACCAGGACCAAGTGTCCTTATTCTCTGACTTCACAACAGCCCAGGCTATTGGAAACATTTGGTTGTTTCCATCTCTCTCAATTGCAGCCAATAACTCTCCTTTGCTTAACCCCTTCAAGAAACAATCATCTAACCCTATCACTTTCCTACAGCCAGCTAAGAATCCCTTTCTGCATGCCTCAAAACATATATACATTCTATGAAAATGTGTCTCATGATCATCCAATGATGTCTCCTCAATCTCTGCATGAATTCTACTAGGCGGATTTTGAAGCCTGCACTCCCTAGCATAGTCCCAGATCTGTACATATTCTTTCTTGTACATACCCATCAATTCACTCATCACCTTATACTTAGCCCTTTTGCACTGACTTCTAGACACATTCATGCCTACTTTCTCTTTGACCAGTTGTTTCAATCGAGTAGTGTTCATTTCTGGCATGGCCTTAATGGTGTTGAAGAAGTGCTTGGCGAACCACACACTGGTCACTCTTTTATTATGAAAATCAATACCACAGGTGTGCTCCTCCTGGAGTGACCGTATACGGAATGAGGCAGTTTTTCTACTCAATGCAGCATATAACATCCATGGACAACTATCTTGTGCACACTTCACTCTAATATAGCTCTTCGTATTTCTAGTGAACTTAAGATTCCTCTGCTGAGTGATTGAGTACTTTATGATAGCCTCTCTCAATTGTTTTGCATTATCAAATCTCATAGATAAGCAAAATGTAGGACTTGAACTAGCTGAATCATAAGAAGGGTACTTACTTGACCTTTTTCTTCTACGTTGAAGTGTAACATCTTCATTATTCTCTGAGCTATCGCCAACATCCTCGCGACTTTCCTCATTTTCTATATTATCACCATCATTCAACGGAGCTCCATCTTCCTGGTTCATAGAAGTACCTTCATCCACTATCCCAAGTTGTGCTTCCTTTCTTTGCCGATATGCTCTCACTTCTTCTCTTGCTTGTGCAATCTTGTCATTATCAACATCACTTGGGCAATGTGTATGCAGTATTGCTTCCTTATCTTCATCACTAGACAATGCAACTTGCCAAGAGCCCACGTTTATTCTACTCGATTCTTCAGGCAATGTGTCTTCACCATCAGATATGCCACCGGTTCTCTCTAGTGCCTTACACAGCTCTAACACACGAGCTGTATGGAAAGCTCGAGTGTCTTCTACTCTAACATTTTCTTCTAATACAGATCCATGACCACTTGGAATTTCGACACTAGCTTCCAAGATTGTTCCCTCATCTCCATCGCCAGTATATTCAACATATACAGACACCTCTTGACCATGAAGAAAATAATAAACAACATCCCTGACACCACTATCATCATGCATGTATCTCAATCCATCCTTAAGACTCTTACTAGGTACTAGATAATACAATTTACCTATTTTGCATCGCAGCTGGTGTACTATATCCTTCACAAACTCTTTATATGATAACTTACTCACACTGATAATGACAACATCGATATTTCCACCAATATATTCAGTCTCTTTGTCCCCATTCAGAAACTTACCGCCGTATAAAACTTTGACAGGCGCAGAAGTATCACCCATGTTAACACTGCACAAAAAAGAGAATAATTATTTCTATAACAAGGATCACATTGCAATGACAATTGTTAACACTACACCAAAGATAAATTGTGCATATGGCTAAGTGACAAGCATAGAAAACATCCAGCCAGCTAAATTTACTTGCACTAAAAATAACAAGCCTATAGACATATAAAAGAGAAAACAGGAATTGTAGGAATTCTAAAGATTTTTTCGTTCTTTTGCCATTTACTTTGATGACACGTTGAGTCAATTAATTTCAACTATCGTTACATGTAGCAAGCAAAGCAGACTAATAGCAACAGAATCATACAACTGTTTTGAGAAGTTGAACAGCTAATAGGAAAGTCGTACTTACTCCTTACTTTTTTACAACCTCAATCTATGTACCTCTATCCCACTTTCCTTAACTTCTTAATTAATCTCCTTTTATCTTTTTTTTTCTTTTAGTTAAGGATATGATCTCTTCTGCCACTTCCCTAAATTCTAGTATAACAAAATTGCAATCTTGCACCTGTTTTCCAAGAACTTATATCTTTGTGGCTTGCAAAAGTCTTGTCCAAGTCAAAAGCAATTCACAACAATGCAAAGGCACAGGGACCATAACAAATGATTTTTTTTCTATCACAGGGACCACAACAACGCAAATTAGCATGACAACTTCAGCACTCGGTCCCCACAACCCCACCATATTCAGTAAACAATAATTTTGTTGTCAGCCAGTGGATACAAAACGACATAAGAAGGGTACAACTCAAGTAAAATAAAACTCACATTTATACTGAGATGGACAAACCACTGCGACGAGGCCCTCTTTTTCCAACACAGGGACCACAAACCCTTCTTTTTTCCTTCTACAAGACCCAGTTTTTCTTTCGCTTCCACACTATCAATAACACCAAAACGAATAAGCATGTCTGTCGTTTCTTAATCAGTTCACACAAATGGACAAATCGCTTACCTTTGCTTGTGTCGGCCACAGTTTGTCACGCGATAAACACTTCCTACCTTCAGAGACTTGGACACGAATCAGAGGAATAGAGTGCGTGCCTTCAATGGATTTGCTTGACACACTCAGGGTTGAGGACGATCCAATCCCTAATTTGCAATTGATGAGTGTGATTTCACAGGAGAGAGATGGATTTGAGAGAGAGAGAGAGAGAGAGAGAGAGAGAGAGAGAGAGGCATAAGAGGGCTTCCAGCCCTAATTTGACTTCGTTTTCTTGGTTAACACGATTGAAAGAAACCTTTTTCTTTACACGTATGATTCGGCGTCGTTTTGTCCTTAAGAAGAGCACACGGTGGACTTTTCCTTTTTTTTTTTAATTTCCACGTCAGAGTAAACTATTAAGTAAAAAATCCACGTATGACGTTTTGCCGGAAGTGGCACTCAAGTGGACGATTTTGCTCCGATTTGGTACTCAAGTGAGCGAAAAAAAAGTTATGGCACTCAAGTGAACGCCGTACAAAAGTTATGGCACTTGTACTGTACTTACCCCTTTCTGAAACTCTATCATCTCCGACAAAGATTTGTCATGTGAATATAGCTTTTGGATCGGCAAAAGTTGCTTGGTACATGGAAATTGACCATAAAATCTCTGGGGCGGGTTTTGTGCGAAGGAACTTTCAACTTGATCTTAAGGTTTGTGATAAGTTGCTTTTTCTTTGCATCGGATGGTTCTCTTAGATGTCTGAACGTTCTGGCATTTCTTGCAGAATATGGAAGCGGCGTTCTTCCAGAACAAGGAAGTTACGTGAGCAAAAGCAACTAGCGGCTGCTGATGCATTAAATTCACGGTCCTTGGGACCTCCAGTTCTATGGAAAAATGATGCTAGTATCTACTGAGTTGCTTTATTCTGCGTTTCTCCGTTAACCCATGAGTCCTTTGACTTTCTTTAGATGCCTTGTTCTCTTGGTTTGATTGAAGGAGTTAAAGCCAATAGCATCGTGGTTAGGATTTCATGCTTTCCTCTGAATTCATTGTAGACAGTTTACATGATGTTGGTTCTTATCGAAGCACTATTGATTCTAGTTGACAGTGCAATGGAGATCAGTGCTGCTTGAGTTGGCGCATGCCACCCCAAAATGTTGCTTTTGCTGCATCACTGAGTCGGTTCCTCGACCTGGTTCTTGTTCCTTTCCCCTGCCCTAGTGTTTATGATGCTCCTTTTCATTAAAAGGGAAAATTAGAGAAAAAAATAATTTAGGGCATCTGCGTCTCTCACTACCGTCCTTCTGCAAACCTGGCTTGTGTTGGAAGGCCTTTGGTTTGATCGTTGTCTAATCAATGGATAATGTATGAATAACTGTATCCGTTCTTGTCTCTTGCATGCACGAGTAGTTTTTAAATGGCAGACAGCTGTACTTTATTTCACCAGATTCTCATTCATGTAACTTTCATGCAGCAACCAAGCAATCTCAACGAGTTTGACATTGACCAAGTCAAAACTGAGAGACGTGGAAAGCACAGACAATCGTGGTCTAGGCTGAATGTTGCAGACGTGACTGCTGGCGAACTTATCAAGCCCAACCCAAATGCTAAATGCCTGCGCTGGAAGATTACTATTTGTTCACAGATGGAAAGTCTAGATAGTAAGACACCGGAGAGAAGTTTGACCCATCGAAGTGCAGTAGGGTGGTTGCTCGCAAATATTATGGCAGCTGGAAATGAGCATCCCGAGCTGGTCTTTTCCTCTCCATGGCTGTTAATATGGAGAAAATGGGTCCCTTGTCAGCCGAATATGGATTTAACCTGCCACTTGTCTGTGATTGAGCATATAATTTCAAATAAGTCAAGCATGACAATAGATGGTGCGAGTGCTGCTCTCTTCCTCTTGGCTGAAAGCATCCCTTTGGAGCCTCAAAAGATACGGCTTCATCAACTCATAACATCATTCCCTTCCGGCTCTAGATTGCCGCTTCTGATCTTAATCGACTCGCAGGCAAAACTGGGATCAGAAGATGCAACTCGTGAAATCATTAACAAGGTGGGCCTCCATGCTATCGACCGATCAAGGGTGGGTAGCCTTTCCATCATCTTCCTTGTAGATGATAAGAAATTGGAGTACTTGGATGAATTTTTCAGTGACCGGCAGCTGAGGGAAGGGCTGCGTTGGCTGGCAAGCACGTCACCACTTCATTCTCCTGTTCATTGCGTAGAAACACGCGAGCTAGTTCTTAATCACTTGAACTCTTTCTTGGAAATGCTTGGGAAGAGTGGCTCTGAAGTGGGTCCCGACCAACATATCATGGCACTCAATGAAGCCTTGGGTCAGGCGTTGGGGGAAGTTGCCGCAGCTGCAGATTCAAATCCCTGTGGTTGGCCTTGCCCTGAGGTTTCTTTGCTGGATGAGCATTGTAAAGAACGCAGAATTGCAGATTTTTACTTGCCGAGTTATGGAGGGAGTACATCAGCTAGAATTGAGCCGATTTTGTCGGCTCTAAGAAAATGTAAGCTTCCACATTTGCTGATAACATTTCGTGGTTGAGAAGAGGTTGTAGAGGAGGAAAGGAGGTCGAGAGTCAGAGACTACAACTAGAAGCATGCTTGATCAGATACCTTGCCCAGTCGAGGTATCTTTATTGCTACAGAAACATGCTCGGCTCGGCTTTGGGACTCATCATACTACGTAGTTCCAAATTGGATGATGATTTTCCGGAGGATATTCAATTGGCAGTTGATGATTCTGTGGAGAGAGGAGCTCTCAGAGTAATGTTCTAGAACATGTTGCTCCTCAAAACTTCAAGTTCCAAGAACATGTTACAAGTAGATTCACACCCTTACTTGGAGAATCCATCACTAGATGAAATGAATGAAGCTGGATCCGCCGACCTGTTTCGTCTCACGTCGAATTCTTAGCCAGAAATTTCAGAGCCTATGACTGGATCACCCATCCATGGTGAAGACCAAACTTGGGACGCTGCACATGTCGACAACCTTCCAGCAGCAGGTAGAACGACAATTCTTCAGGATAATGAAATGGCTTCTGCAGATGATAATGCATATAGGTTCAGTACATTGATAAGTAATAAAGGTACACGGGTGATTTTTGCCAAGGCCACTGATGGAAGCAAAAAACTGAGTAGGCTATTGCAGCAGTGTGATTTACTCCAGAACGTACTAGATGAAAAGCTATCGATGTATTTCTGATCGGCTGGCTTTGGTCATTGAGAAGTCTTGGTTGTCGCAGGTATTTTCTGTATCTTTTCGCTGTTAACAGACGCTAGTGTACAACCGAGGAAGTGCAGAGTAGTTCCCATTCTTTATGATATTGCATCGACTTCCCTCTTCTGCCTCGTGCTCAAGTCTTGCACATATCGAGTTGAGACCAAAATAATTACCACCTTCTGGAAGATGGGAGCTAGGCTTGGATGTTCCAACTCTGCAGATGCATTAGTACAACTAAATGCGGAGCGGGTTAAATTCAACTTCGACATCAACAGGTAAGATTTGTACTGCTGAAGTAAGCTAGTGGTTGGAGCCAAGAACACTGGTTGATTAATCATTAATGCTGCCCGCTTGATTAAAATCATGCCAATGACATGCGCATGGTAATGCGTTTTTCCTTAATCCCGGTTCTAATTGGGTAGTCCATCCCCCTCAAACCCTTTGGAAACTTTTTGTCTTGATTTCCCTTGTTTGTTTGTCCAAAGAAAGAACCTATTAAAAAATCCAAGAAGGTAAAAGGATCATGAACCAACTATTCCAGAAATGAACAAAAGCAGGGTATCTCATGCATTACATGGCTAAAGAAAAGTATCACGTCAATGGTTCTTCAATATGTGGGAACCTTGGATGTTTGGTTTGTTCTGCGGATCTGAAATGGAGCTAAGTGCCATGTTTGAACTTTGTTGCTCTTCGTTGTATAATTTCGATTCGTATAGGCACTAGGAGCAGTGGAGAATGTGTATATATACACATGTAAAGATGTTTCTTTGCTTGTTTGTTACAAGAAAGAACCTATTCAAAAACCTAAGAAGGGAAAAGAATCATGAACCAATCATTTCGGGAATGAACACAAGTAAGGTATCACATGCATTAAATGGCGGAAGAAAAACAGCTTGTTAATGATTAAGTTAGTGAAATGTTTGGTGATATCGCAGTTAACAAGACTCATTTTTTTTTTTTTACTAATGAACTTGATACTAGTTTACAGGTCATATGAATGCACTTGTATAAGAAAGAATCGGGTCATTTCCTAACCTATTACCATAAAAATCATCTTCGTTGGCGTGATTGATGGGTCAAATTATGTGTGGGAAAAAGAGGAGATGGTTTCATAGAATGAATGGAGAAAACTAAGAAAAGTACATTCGCATCTCCCCTTTGAAATTTGGCAATTTATTCTCAATCCATTTTCACTTTCCCGAGCCTTTCCATCGCTTTGGGCCAAATCAATCCACCCTAACAATTCGAGCGCGGTGTCTTCTCCTTCTGTAAAGCTTTGCATAGGAACCTCCCCATTAATGGCACTAGAGCTATGAGGGTGTCAAGTAAATGTGGCGAAGGTGCATAGAGAAGACACTATTGTTACGATTCATTCGAGGAGTTGAAGCAAATAGAGCAATTCAAACATTTTAGGCCTCATTTCTCTTATTACATTTTGACGGTCCATGCACCATCACTGCCTTCTCTCTGGAGGACAGCTCGCTTTGGCGGCGACACCTGCTCAATCTTATCTTCTAAGTCGGTATCGCCATTTATGTCTTTATGCAGATATTTCCCAGCGACAAGTCATTGGTAGTGCTCTCCGAATTTCTGTTTCTTCTTCATCAGAATATTTTGACCCATGGAGTGGTTCATCTAACTAATGCAATACATTGTTAGAAAAACATGGGTTCATCAATTCCGTGAGCCTTGGGAGACTTGAGATATTAAGCACCAGTGTCATCTCAACATTCTTTTTGACCCCAACAAGAAACATCAGCATCGTTGGGAACACCAACGACTTCTCGCTCGGAAATATCTACATAAAGATATAGATGGCGGCACCAACTAGGAAGATAAGATTAAGCAGGTGTCGTTGCTAAAGCGAACTATCCACCAGGGAAAACATAGTAATGGTGTCTAGACCGCCAAAATATAACAACAGAAATGAGGCCCAAAATACCTAAATTGCTCCATTTGCTTCAACTCCATGACCGAATGAATTGCCTTGGTTGTGGGACATCAGCTCGATAGCAAATGCAGCTACCAAGTCAGCCATCAAATATGCCAACCACGAGAGGAAAACGATGTGGTCGTTGGCTATTTTTTCCCCCTTAAGGGGTGCAAATAAAACAAGAAAAACCTGAAGCAAGAAGCTCATTATGATGAAGCCGGATGTTCTATGTGTTCCACGGATCCGAAATGAAGATAAAGCCCACAAACTATATAGAATGGTTCCTTACTTGTAACACAAGCAAGGTATTTCATAAACTAAGTAACAGACGAAAAGTATCTCCACCATAGAAGGTGGGAGAAAAGAAAAGTGCATTCACATCTCTCCTCTTTCAAGTTTTGGCAACAAAGAATATCAAACAGTAGAAAAGAGACATCGAATTCTTCTCATGGAAGAGAAGAATAATAACAAAAGTGAATTAATTGGTTGTCTAATCGAAATCGAACAAATCTAGTTGTCAATAGAAACTAGATTCGTATAATGGAAAGGAGAGTGAAGCTAGGCTTTCGGCAACAACCGAGAGAAATCGGTAATGGTTGAAATTGATTCGGTTGTAATCAATCAGGAATATGAAAAATAAAAACCAAATTAAATTGACTTGTCTTTCAATTTGTCGGTATATGAAAAGTGATTCGTTTTTTATTCTCTTCAAAATGACATTTGTACTGACAATGCAAATTATATAATAAATTCATCGTATTAGCAAAATGGAGTGATTCAGGGCTTGTTTGTATGCACTCAAGTTAAATAAAAAATCGTCAATATTTCGAAAAAAAAAAGTAAAAATAATTGTTAAGTATTTTACATGTCAATATTTAGAGATTGTGAAATTTTCAAGGATTTTGGGTTTAAAAAAGTCTTCACATAAATTAGAAGAAGCAGAAAATGATCTTATAAGGTGAGAAAGATCTAACATAATGAACAAGAATTTTATTAAGGACGATTTGATAGTTCCTTTTTTCCCATGGTGGATGTTTCTAAAATAATGATTCATATGGTATAAAACAAGAATAACAACACGAATTAAAAAGCTCAACTTGTTGATATTATTGATTGATATTTCATTAGAGAATATTCTGTCTTGGCTAGTCATTCTTTTGGTTCAACGAATAGCTCCACTCCAATCTAGTTCTCCAAAGATCGAAGACATAATCTTTGTAATGTCTTGTGTTTTAATACTGATGAGCCGATCGATGTTAGAGGAAAGACGTGGTTGCGTTGTTTTCTGCGAATTATAAATCAGGAGATTAAATGATAATGATTCGATGATTTAGTTTGTCTAAAATGGCATGATCCAACTTGTTAAGATCAACGAAGAGAAAATTGGTGGAATTTTTCTAAAGTGTATTGAGGGACTAATGTTTGTAGTCATGTCCTAATAAACATAAAAAAAGTCATGTTTATTGGCATGATCGATGGGTCAAATGTGTGCGGGACAAAGAGGAGATGGTTTCACAGAATGAAAAAGAAAGAGGCAGCATATTCTTCTCCCGCAAGAGAAAAATTCCCAAATTGAAATTCTCTCATGGGACTTCCATGGTGGACAAGTGACTGCCTTGAGGAATTGGGCAGAAGAATAATTTTAGCATTCAACAGTGGGAAAAAGAAGAATTTAGCATTCGTTTTCATAATAGAGATTTCTCATTGCGAATGTTGTCTGTTTTCTCTTTGATAATCAATTCATGGCTAATCGAATCCCCGTTAAGTACGAAACTTATTTGTTCCGAGCATGTGGGCAATTATTTTCTTCAGTGATCAATACAAGGGAATTATTTAGTTAGAAGCGAGGTATGTAGTGCTTAAATGACAGAAGAAAAGTATGTCATTCATGATTAGTTTACTAAAATGTTTAGTGATAGCACATCTAAAAAGGGAGTTTCCATTTGATCAAGACTAAAAAAAAAGAAGAAAAATCGATTGAATTATATAAGAGCATGAGTAGCGTATCGGATAAAATACACGGCATGACTATTGTTTCTGGTCATGTCCTAATAAAACCATACGAATCACATTCATGTGCATGATTGATGGGTCAAATGAGGTGTGGAACAAAGACGAGATGGCTTCATGGAATGTGAGCGGATGAAGCAGAAAAGGAAGAGCAACTTCTTCTCAAAACAACTCGAGCGCTGTTTATCTGAATCCAGGTGGACGCACAAATCTTGCTTCCAAAGGCCTATAAAATATGCCCCATGGAGTTTTGTAGAAACAACCGAAATGAGCCATCAACGGCAAAACAAAGGCAAGAAGCTCTCCACCTTTGCTCAGCACCCGAACATGTGCCTCCCCCTTGATATGACTTGCTGCATATGACAGCATCTCCACCCAAACTCTGCTCATCACCTCCCATCTCATTTCCCCGAGCCTTGCCATCTCTCGGACCAGTTCGAGCCCCTCACTGAACGTGGACATACTGAATTTGTCGGAAGGATAATCATACAATATCTTGCATAGCTCTGCTTTATCCTTGGTCGCATCGCGGATGTGGTGTGATAGATCGAGCACCATGTCGGCTAACGTCATTTGGCGACTCCCGCCACACCAAACACCATATCATGCTGATTGGGTAAAAGATACAGCATGTAGTCGGAGGGGATCTTGCTGAATTCCCTTTTCTCGTTTCTTTCTGGGGGTTTCTCCATGTCGTAGCAGATTTCAGTAGCAATATGCCAACACAAAATACTAGAGTCGTAACTAACCTCGTTGACATTCCTTACAAGATTCTGGCCACGGGCGCCCTCGGGTTTATACATGAGAAACAGACCACCTCTAGCCTCGTATATCTCCCTCACCTTTGTCTCGCTAGCTTGAAGGAAATAAGAGATTATCTTCTCAGCCATTCACCACGGAAAACTGCAGATATTAGAAAGAGCGGTGTTGCCCCAGCTCGGATCATGCTCATGCAACTTTCTCGGACTCTCCTTGAATAACTCGGATAAAAGGTTGTAAGCAGAGATGGATTCTGACCACCTTTGAAATATGAATGGTGTATTTGAGACATCATACATAGGATTGTCGTTAGGCTTTGCTTTGCATTGGGCTGATCGGGGCGGGTTCTTTTTTTTTTCCCCAATTGAGGATTTTTAAAAAACATTAACAAAAATAGGATTAAAAAAATATTGACCAGTTTGGGGTCTATGTGGCACTAAGAATGCCACCCGAGCCCTGTCCAGTGCTCTAAGTGTTGCACGGATCCATGCAGCTTTCTAATTACCACTTGGGCCCAAGGCCCGCAAGCCCAAATGGCACTCACGGGCCACAAGACTTTAAATTTTTTTTCGTTTTTAAATGATTTTAATTATATTTATAACATTTATATTTATATAAATTTTTAGATATAATTTCTCCCTTTTAAGCTTATTTTTATAACATAATTACATACTTTTTAATAAAATAATTAATTTATTTAGGATTTAAATAATTAATAAAAATAATTAATTTATTAAGATAATTTTTTTAAAAAATAAATTATTTATTAAGATAAAATTTTCAATTAATATAATTCATTTAGTATGTAAATAAATAATTAATTTATTAATATAAATTTTTATTTAAATTTCGATTAATTATTTACATAATAAACAAATTAATTACATACATTTTAATAAAAATTTCAATTAATTATTCATAATTATGTTAAAAAAAATAACTTCAAAAGGGAAATATATATATTTAGAAATTTATATAAATATAAAATTATAAAAAAAAAGTAAGAAATAAAAATTTAAAAAATATTAATAAAAATACGAAATTTTATTAATATGCATGTAATTAGTTTATTTATGATGTAAATAGTTAATAAAAATAATTAATTAAGATAAAATTTTCAAAAATAACTTATTTATTAAGATAAAATTTTCAATTAATATAATTTACTTAGTATGTAAATAAATATTTAATTTATTAAGATAAATTTTTCTATTAATTATTTACATACTAAATTAATTAATTACATACTAAATTTATTAAGATAAATTTCAATTAATTATTCTTAATTATGTTATAAAAATAACCTTAAAAGGGAGAAATTATATTTAAAAATTTATATAAATATAAATGTTATAAATATAATTAAAACCATATAAAAAAAAGTCTTCCGGGCGGTGAGTGCCGCACAGGCTTGATGGCCTTGGGCCCACGTGCGCCCTCGTGGTACTCAGAAAGCCGCACTGGTCTGAGCCCCGTGTGGAGGTCCAATTTTTTTTATCCCATTTTGGTAATTTTTTTTAAATCCTAAATTGGAAATAAAAAACTCGACCAAGGCTTCCTCAGGTTGTCCAATGCAGATAACAACCCGTTGAAAAATGAATCTATTTTAGCCAATCCTATGTTGTACCACTTGATTCCAACAACAATCCAATTGGAGAAAATGAGCATGAGCAGAGCTATCACATCAAGAGCTATCCCTCAGAAAAAAAAAAGGGGGGGGGGGGCGGAATAAGTAATATGCATATCAAGTTCGAGGAGCCCGTGCTTCTTCAAGCGATTGAACAAGACCAAAGCCAATGCAAGGTTAGTGAAGGCTACAAAGTGGTAAATGTAGCTTCACTGGGAACGTTTTACTAGCGCTTTCGTGTGAAGCACCTCGTACATAAAATTGAGTTCGAGTGATGTCACCCTCAATGCATCCATCGCAGAAACCCCGTAGAAATAATTTCGACTCCTCTCGCGTTCATAATCTTTATGAGATCTCCGATGAAGATCTGAAATATTTGAAAGAAGTAGTAAACATGCTTTACTACAATGCTCTCTACAAGGGTCGCTTCTTGTTTATCCGAATATCGTGCCCCTGGTGCATTAAGTTCTTCCTCCATCTCCAAATATGTGCCCTGTGTTAGTTCGGGCCGTTGGAGCATTGATTCCTTCAGCATATAGAGGCTCGAGAGATGCAAGTGACAGTATCCTCTCCGCGTTTTTTATGACCCCAGCAAGAAACACCAGTATCGTAGAAATGACCAACGACCTATCGCTCGGAAATATTCGCACAAAGAGGTAGATGGCAGTACCAACTTGGAAGATGAGATCGAGCAGGTGTCGTCCCCAAAGAGAATTGTCCTCCAAAGAGAAGATGGTAATGGTGTCCGAACCGCCAAGATGTAGCTAGAGAAAGGAGGCTCATAATGCCTAAGTGATATGCCTACTTTCATCCACATGAGTACACGAATTGGCTTTGTTGTGAGAAATGAGCCCAATCTCATATATAACTACCGAGTCGGTCATCAACTAGGCTAACCATAAGAGGAAAACGATGCGGTGGCTCGCCATTTTCTTCCTAAGGAATGCAAATAGAATGAGAAAGACCTGAAGCAAGAGGCTCAGCAGGACTGAGCCTCAGATGTTCCATTTGTTCCACAAAGCTAAAATGGAGCTAAATGTCATGTTTTAACTTAATTTGAACTTTATCAATCCTCTTAATATAATTCCGGCTTGTGTAGGAGAGAACAGTGGGAGATGTCCTTGCTTGTTTGTAAGAAGAAGAATGTAAAAGAATCGTGAACCAACCGTTACGCGAATGAACGTAAGCAAGGTGTCTCGTACATCAAATGACAAAAGAAAAATATCCCGCACCTGATGTGTGGGACAAAACAGAAGACGGTTTCATGGAATGAATGGATAAAGCTTTCATGATGGCTCAAAGCTAGGAGTTGCGGTAGAGTGAATGAGTCGGGAGAAAAGGCATAGGTACATTCGCATGTCCTCGTTCAAGTTTGGAATCATATTAGAGAGAGAGAGAGAGTTTTCCTCACCCAAAAGAAAATTCCCAAATTGAAATTGCTTTAATAATTAAGTTTATGTTTTTCGTTTCTAGCCTTTGGAATCATATGAGAGAGAGAGAGAGAGATTTCCTCACCCAAGAGAAAATTCCCAAATTGAAATTGCTTTAATAATAAAGTTTATGTTTTTCGTTTCTAGCCTATTTTGGTATACTTTGAGGTAGTGGTCGCTTGAAGTGCGGAGTGTTATTGCAGCTACAAACTTTCTAGAGGGGAAGCTGCCTTCATGATGGCTTTCAACCATCACTGGAACGACTCGAACTTTCGAAGGGTTGTCAAAATGATAAAAAAGAGAGTACAGAAGGCATGACTCCGCAATCACCATCAAGTGAAGTACTCCAATGGCACTTGACAACAGTCTGAAGATAGACAGAACAACATTCGACGCACAACAAGAAACACTGTAAGATCAAAAACTTACTCTCCTCTTAGGCACGTACAAAAAAAAAAATAATAATGACAAACTAAATGCACTTTTCACCAAAATTCATGACTTTACCAAGGATCGCCGACCCAAGCCCCAGGTCACGTTATCGCGCACAGTTGAAAGATTGCACTGACAACACTGCAAGTACCAACGATACACGAAAAATCACATGCCTTCAAAAGAAGGTTCTCATGACGAACAAATATCAAAAAGTTAATATGACATTACTCAAAGTCGAAGAGAATTTTCGAACGTTCACCCTCGACCTCCACCACATACGATTGCTTCTGCTTCCATCTTAGAACAGACACAAATGCAATCTCCTGTCAACGGTCAACTAGACACAGTCCGCATTCTCAGTTCTCATCCAACGGAAAAGTTGAGCTTTGCCAAAAGGAAGAAAGGCGGTTAATTATAAACAGGCGGTTAGTATCTCAGCAACAATACACCGCCCATTCTCAGTTCTCATCCTTATCTCTTCTCCACGTGCAACATCATCATGTTAGACCTATCGCCAACGGTTCTGTTCGCTGGAAACTCTGGCCACAGTAAGGCCAGAGAACTTTGAACTGCACTGCTACACGTAAAATTTCTCACCACTGTCACCTTACAATTCACGGCCCCATTTCTTCACAAGCTAAACTAAAATCAGACTTCGGTTCTTATTTCTCAACTATCTCTTTACATTTTGGAAATGCAGCCATGCAGGAGCAATCTGCGGCTGGCAGCCCAGTGCTCTGTTTTTGCAGACGATATGTTCTTCAACGAGCAACGGATTTATTGGCAAAGTCAGACATAGCCTCGGCCTTTCAATTGCTACCAAAAGAAGTTTCTACATGCAGTCGAATCTTTTTGAGCCATCAGTTGTTTAACAATTCGCATCTCTCCTACAACCAAACAAACATGAATGGTCAAACGAGATATTGACATGTTAACTCAACGACATTATGCCCCCTTGTTCATAATCAAAGTTGAGATAAAACAATTACCACATCTTTCTATCTCAGAATACTAGGCAGCTCGAAGAATGTCCTTCCACGAAAGCTACTGCAGAGAATAAGGGAAGATACTGTTAAGAGAAGCCCCAATCTGGTTGGGCAGGTGACTTGGACGTAGTTTACTCACCGACTGTGGTGACCGTAATGGAGATGGAACAACAATCGCTGGACTTCGGTTATTAGAAATGGTGCGCTGGTAAGTCTCAAGATCAGAAATCTCACTCCTCATCGATCTATACATTTCTGACGCAGTCGTAAAGGATGAGTTGGAGCTTCCTCCTCCCCTCCTTAAGGATGCTGTCCTTGCAACATTGGCACCTGCCTAGAGCAATCACTAGAAAGTTAGAAATCTATGACTTCAGACGAGGTAAAATCAGGACATAATACGAAGAAGCAGCAGGAAAAGAGAATCAAACTTGAGATACAGAAAGTCATTTCTCTTCATTCTAGACGCAAGTATTCTCATGAAATGACAAATCCCATTACATGCATCTTCCTAGAGATATGAGCTATTACAACTGCAAGAAAGGAAAATATGCAATGGTCATGAATCTAATCATGCGCGAAAAATAATGTCGATAATCTCTCGTTGCCCTAGATGCTTCCCAAAAAACCAGAAATAGACATTTTCACAGTTAGGAAAAATCAATCGACAAAAATAGTGAAAAAAGCTAAAACAGTCTGCCATAATGCAGCCAGACAACCAAAAAAACGGGGAAGAAAGAGTCGTACATTACGCAAGTCTTTAACATGTACAATAATGATTGTTATATCATCTGTTCGGTTTTCATGCTCCAACCATAGTTTATATGATTCTCCAGCAATGGCAGCGCATGCATCTCTAGGATCAGGATAACTTGCTGCCTGTATGAAGAAACATTAATAAAATAAGTTCAGTGGAATATGGAAATATAAGATGCAAAGTAGTCCAATGTTCACAAGTTCACCAGATTGATCCCATGTGAGGAGCTCACCCAACAATTTCAGATATTGCACAAGTTAGGTTTTGAATAAACACAGCAGAAACATCCTTCTATTCACACACTGAAGTCCAGATGCTATGAGCAGTGCCTGCTAGTGGGCTGCTTACTTGTATACATTTCCATAAAATCAAAGTAGAATGGCTTATTAGTCGTCTAGTTTCAATAGCAAAACATATCCAATGTAGAAGCTTATTATGCATGGGATTGCTAGGTGAATGTGGAAAGAAGAGCTGGACAGTAAGACGTATCCTGGTTTTCATGAGGGTGCGGACAAAGTGGAGAATCGCCTTAGATAAACTGATATACAAGAGAAGATGCTTAAATGGTAGATAAAACTAGTACAAGGCAAGGATGTGAAAGTAGAAGTGTGGTCAAGATGGTCAAGGCATCCATGAAGAACTGACAATCTAAAAAGCTCGAATGGGACCTCCAAGAGATCGTAGAGGAGATATCCTTGCTCGACAGGAAAGTCAAGTCGTAAGAAGTAAATCGTTTGCACGGATGGAACACTACCTTCCATATTCCCCAATTTTTGTTCTTACGTTTTTTGAACAAAATGTCAATCTATTTTTGAGTTCGGATTTGCCTGGACCAATACATGATTTTCTTTTAGTTTTTCTGGGATCAGGAAAAAAGTTTAATGTATAGGACAATGAAATATCAAAAAGAAGAATTGCACGGTGAGTATCAATGAATGCCTGCTACTTTGTGTATTTAAAAAAAAATTGTTATTTGTAGAATATGCCCTAGCAAAAGCGTAACAATATATTCTGATAAATTGTAGGCATCAACATGCATGTAAGATTAGCAAACATTAAGAAAACATAAAGATAAGAGATGCAAAACAGATTCGTCAGTTTCTTATTACTGCTTTGCTACAGCATTTGCCTCTTCCAGTTACAAAAACCCTCGAGGAGTATGGCTTTAGTAGTCAACTTAAGTAGATAAAAAATAAAACAAGAACATAGTATGAAAGCGCAAAGCAAAGGATGATGCCAATGTTTTTTACAGTCACCGGCTCCAAATCATCCATTTTTCTAGTGCAGCAATATACACACTATCAGAGAATCATTCAATATCAATTTGTTGGTGGTGAGGTATGAGGACGGCAACAGATTGAAAAAAAAAAAAAAACAGCGACAAGATGCATTGGATCGAAAATGGCTGCCAATCAATTAAGAATAGGAAGAAAAGCCTTACCATATTGACAACAGCTTCGCTAGAGAGAAACTCAAAAACTCCATCACTTGCAACAACAAAGAACAAATGATCGGGTGTGAGCTGAACCATGGACACTTCAGGATCGGCAATCACACCAATGCTTTCAGCTGTACTATCTCCTATACTCCTAGTGAATGCGGTGCCAGGATACATGCCATTCTGAACCCACAGCCTTGGAGGATCACTGCCTCCACTCTCTTCATCGCCCCATATCTGTATATTGGGATCCTTTAGCCCTTCCACTTGATCTACGCTCAGAACCCTAGCCCCACAAAGCTTCACTCTCTCATACTCGTCTCGCCTAAATGGGGTTTGATCAGAGGACAAATCCTTCGCTAAAACTCTGTTACCGACTTTAAGTGCAATAACTGCCCTTGAATCACCCACATTTGCAACAAGAAGCTTATCCCCAACAACAAGAACTGTAATAGCGGTAGTACCACTCATCGTGTCGTCTATCTCGCTATCCCGCAACTCGTGATTTGTCCTTAGAAACGCCGAACGGTAGGCGTTAACGGGATCATCCAATAATCTAGGGTCATTCGCTAAGATATCCACCAATCTGTCTCTAACGAAATTGGAACACTGGGCACCAAATTGACCATGCCCATCAAACACGCCAAAGAAATGGAGATTTGGGTTACCTTGAACTTGGGTCCGAATGCAAAAGCTATCTTGGTTTTCCTTGTCAGGCGAATCGGGGTAGTAACCACGCTGCGTCAGAACAGAGTACTCCAAACGAAAGTTGTGTGAAGGAACAGGCATACATTCTACGGACCTCTCGGTGAGTATGTGCTTTCCATGGACACCGAATTGACTCACCTCTTGAAACTCCGGAGAATCACAGTCCGAAGATCGTGGGCGGTGCCCACAACACTTCCCATGCGCACAGCCCATGAAGGAAGACCCTTCAGGAAGGTCAAAAGCTAGAATTTCCCAACAGCAGACCACCCGTTTGATGAAAGTTCCAAGAAAAGACGGAGCACAAAAACTTCGGGCTCAGAGTCGCCTTTGTCCGCAACTCCTCCAGAAAATCAGCAGATGGGCCCTCGCACGAACAAACTCCGAAGCTCCTAACGTGGTCATGCCGCGCGGTTGGCAATACCCAGGAGCAGAATTTGGAAATGCAGCCAACAAACCCTCAAAGCAAAGACAGCTACGCCAGCTTCCGCGAACAAAGCAGTCTTGCTCGAACGGTTTCCGAGAAAAGATGTCGAGATCGGTGTCTGGAACATCCAGAATTCAACAAGCAAGGAGTTTCACCACCCAAAATTCAAGAAAAGCCCCCCCGCATCGAATAAGGGGGAGAGGAAGAGAGAAGGAAAAAGCGAGGAACTTTTCCTGCTGATCGAGAGACGGCGACACAAACGAGAGGAGGGGCGGGGGAGTTTACCGAGGGAGCTGTAGTTGGTTCCAGGCGCAAGATCAGGGCTCGAGAAGGGGGAGCAGAGCAGACTGAACGCAGTTTAAAGAAACCAGCGAGAAAACACGAAATTCAAAAGAAGAAACGGAAGCGAAGAACAGGGATTGAATGCGAATTTATGGGCGTGGAAATGAACGAGGAATGATGATTCGATTCGAACTGCAGAGAGAGAGAGAGAGAGAGGCGCAGAGGGAGGATGCAACACGTTGCGTGCGTGAGTGGGTTTGTGCTGTCCTCTCTGGCTCAGGAGCCCATGCCTGCTCCCTTCCTAAAACCCACGCCCTCACATGAAAATTTCCAAAAAGCAGAGGAACAACAGAAAAAAAAAAAATTGAGTTTTGTTTCGATTTCTTGGCTTCTCTGTTTCGAACATAATCCAAGCTCCTAATTACTATCAATAGCAAGACCTTCGTAACCGCTGGGCAGAAGGTCGACGACCGGCGAAAACGAAAGGAAAAAGAAAAATCCAAATCAAATTTGAAATAATTTTAGAGCGATTAAAAAATTATCTACATTAATACTGTTTGCACCACATGCCTTGACTGGTGCTAAATGGGCCATCATATCAGCGATATTTTCAATTAGAATTAGTTAGATAACTACATTGGTAATTATTTAAAAAACCTTAAAAATTAAATCGGCATAATTGAAAGGTTTATGAATAAATTAGTATAATTAAAAAAAGTTTACGATTGAATTAACTGTCATATGATATATTTAGTATTTCTTAGACAATTTTCTCAATTTGTTAGGGTGCTTGAATTCATTGATTGACAAAACAAAGGAAAAAATTCCAAGGCACAAGCTCTTCGGATTGAAGATTTGCCATGTCCCTTATAATGCCTCATTCCTGGTCTAAAATACTTATGTATGCACGAGTCTTATTATGGTAAGTTCCACCATTGACACATAATATTTCACTTTTTCACGTTGAAAAAGGTCCATTTTGCATATTGCATAAAAGTTATGATGCGAAATACATTCTCTGTTATCAAGTATCTTAAACAATAAACATAACTAAATCAGATTGCATTAATAAGCTTTATCTTTATAGTACGCGAAACCTGGCTTCATTAGTGCATACAGTGATCGAGACATGTACATATTCCCCCTAGTTATAAGGCTACATGGCCTCATCAACCAACCCTTACCTATCCTTCTTCCACTTCCCAAGTACAGCAATGACTGCTGTTGACAAGACTTCCATTCGCCACCTTTCTCTCTGCACTGTTTGCAGAAATGAGCGACCCAGTTCAAGAAATATAAAAAGAGGTCGTCGATCAACACGCCAGCTCACACGCACGATCCGCACACCTCATCATCCAATCTTTTCGAGTCAGATAATTCCCCAGAAGCAAGAAAGGTCTGATGCATTGTTCTTGGAGTCTGGTCAGTTTCCCCCCGCTGGGAAAAGGCAGGGTTGTCTGCAACTTTTTAGCTTTGTCTCTCCTCGGGTCTGGAGGTTTTTCTTTAACGGATGTATGCGGGCATCCCACGTACGCTTCTGAAGCCTTGCGTTCATAAAGAGGCTGTTTTGAGAAAAGGGAGGCAAAGAGAGAATGATATACCAAAGAAGGATGCAAAAGAACTTGCTTTAGAGAGGCTTTTGGATAACAAAAGTAGGGTTTCCCATGGCCAAAGAGGCCCCCACCCTGATGTATGCTTTCCATGTGTCTCGTTCCTTCCCTTTCTGCTAGAAAGTTCCGACATGTTTCTAGTCATCCTATCATCTATAAAATTATCCCCAAAAAAATGAAATTCATACGACTTATATCAATTCATTCCTAAATTTTTTAATTTGATTAATTTAATTTAAAACTTTTTAGATTATTTGCGAATTTAGTCTTTTCAGATCAATTTTGACCAGAAATCATTGACATAAATGCCGACAGTGGCACGTAGGATGATTGATGATAACATAGATAATTTTTACTTTTTTTCCTTAAATTTTATGATTTTTTAAATATTTTTATTTTATTTTATCTTATCTTCAGAAAGAGCAGTGACCCTCGCTGAGATTAGAACAAAAAAAAAAGAGAAAAAAAGAAAGTAAAAGAAAAAATGGAAGAAAACAAATAGAAAATTGTGAAAAAAATCCATAATTTTTTTTCAAAAAATTAATTGTCCATCTCAATACCGGCCATGATATGTAGTGCATTCACATCGGTGATTTTTGGTCGAAATTGGCTAGGATAATTGAATTGACAAATCATCAAAATGATTAGGATTAAATTGATCAAATTAATAGGATTAATATTGAATTGCCATAAGTGCGATAAGTTTGGGATATATATATATATATATTTTGGTTTGAAACTTCACCACCTATTATCCAACTTCTTGTTTCCTCTCTTATGTATACAAATCACATATTCCAAACCTAAATGGGTTGACGTGATCTCAAAGAGGACTACTCTTGCAGTGATATTTTGTGGTGGATCTCTCCGAGAGAGCCACTTGAAGAATCTTCTGAGATGACGGAGAGGATAACTTCACCGTAATTGCCACGAATCCTTAGCTAAACCTGATGCTGAAGGTGTCGTCGGAACATGTCGTTCTACGGCAAACGACCCTTTTCATCACTATCTACCGGCATGTCGAAGGTCGAATCTGGCCGATCTAATCCGGTGATTGCCAAGAACGAAAAAAAAAAACCCCATCAATTGCGTACCGCTAAACAAATTCCGCTCTACTTCCCGCCATGATTTTGAAATTGAAATCACACACTATAGTTACATCATGCTCTTCAAATTTTAGCATGCGTAGGCACAGCAGTTTGGATATTTGCTTCTGTTTCCAAATTCTTCATGACCTTTTACTGAGAGAAATCCATTCCCTATTTTCTTTCCTATTTTTGAAGCTAGACCGGTTTCATAGGAATCGTAAAGGGGAAAAATAGATAAAGAAAATTGGAAGCAAAGGACCTTGTTAGGTGTTATTAATACAAATAGATTAAACGATGACAGTACATGAATTTGAGAAGTTTCGTCAGATTCTACCGGCCTTCTGAACCTAACTAATTGAAAAAAATAATTGGCTACATATAAATCTGATTTTTTTTTTGGCATGCATGTTACTATTAACATAAATACGAGAAAATAAAATGACAAACTATTCAAAATAGAATTTAGCGTTGGTACCAAGAAAAAATTCAAATTGGTACACATGAGATAAACGAACCAAAGATTAATTTTTTAACAACCAAAAATCTCAAATTGGTACATCCATAACAAATTTACCCTATTAGTTTCCCTTAAAAATTGACGGGTGAACCAGTTTGGGGTGACATATGGCAGCTGATGGGTGTACTGATTTGAGATTTTTAACTCTTCGTTGGTCATAAATGTACCGATTTGAAATTTTTGGTGATATTAACCCAATTTAACGTAAACTAAAAAAAAGATAAGTTTATCACACCAGTATGGAGTTTTTGATGGTCAAAAAATTAATTTGGGGTAAATTTATCATTTGTGTTCTAGTTTGGATTTTTGTAATAAAAAAATCAATTTATGATAGATCTGTTACAGGTGTACCGGTTTAAAGTTTTTCGTGGTGATAATCTTAAAATTAGGCACAACGGTATAAATTTCTAGCATTTATTCACTTTTATGATTGACAAGTTCATGCTCCCCCCAAAAAAGAAAGATTCTTTTCCGAAAAACCTATGAGAGGCCATCGCTAGGTGCGGTTCAGGTTGGCATCATACCTTTAAGTTGATTGAATAACACCGGACCTTAATATACATGAAGTTTCAGCGGGGAGGATTACGATGGATGCAAATTTCCTAATTTTGTATCTAAATCATCATATCTAAATCTAAGTGATTGAGAAAAATAATATAAATGGCTATTGAATTTGGACTTAATGTGCAATGTCAATCCTAAACTTTAGATTTATTCAACGTGGTCTATGAACTATTGATAAAGATTCAATATAATCATTCTGCTCACTCACACAACATATTAGATGTTATTTGATGATGTATATTATGCTGAATCGCGTTTTTAAAAATAACAAGTCAATATATCCATCCTTTTATCTATCTACTTTAGAAAAGAACAAAAGAATTAGGGGATTAACATTCCATTATTTATGACATGGATTATCATACCATAATTTTCTATAAATATCTTACTTTGGTTAATTATATATAACTTTTTTTTTATAATTCAAACTTGATGGATTGAAAGCTATATTGGCAAATTCCTTTAACTTGAGTAATTGAAAAGGAGGATATTGAAACATTTTTATACGGTTTAGGAATAAGATTGAACATTTACTAACAGTTTATGGATCATATTGAACAAATTAAAAGTTTAGAAATGACATCAGACATCGATCTAAATTTAGTAACTATTTGTTTTTCTTCAAATTGATTACATTGGATTTTTCTTAGCATTGATCCTAACTGAAGAACCAAATGGACTTTACATGAAGCTGCATAGTCTCCATTATTGTTTTCCGTATAATGGCTTACTTCAGAGTCTGGGAAAACAGTGGAGTGTAGCTTTTGTGCTGGCAGAGTTCCACACAAATCTATCTCTTGTCAAATAATTGAATAGCTTGTCCTTCATCTAGCATTTACTTTTATTTCTTGTTTTTAATTCCTATTTTCTTTCAATCTTGCATTTATTTATGCATCAGTGTAGACGCCGCAATCGGAAAAGAATAGAGACTTTGTTTTATTTTTATTTTGTCCTTCTGACAAATACCATCCACAGATGCAAGGCAAGATCTAGGGAAGACACAAGTTGTACTATGGACCATGGACCATAACTAGTCTAATCAAATAACAACCCCCCCCCCCTCCTTTACTTGTTACATCAAACGAAGGCTTTTGCGGATGACATTTTGAAAAAAAAAATTATGCATCTGAATTCGAAACTCGAGATGATAAACGGGTTGAAATAGTCGGCCCGAGAAGCTTCGCGATTCCCACGATTGAATTACTCATTTTGGTCGAGTCTCCCATGACCAATTTAATCGAGTTAGTCCGTAGCTATCATGATGGTGTCAAGGATTGCCTTGGTGTCGATGCTTTGGTGTTTCTCAGCTAGTTGGTGCTGCGATATAGACTCGAATTTATGCACGTAGCAAAGCTTTTTATATAGCAAAAATCTCTTCAAATCATGCCACATGTAGTGTGGACAAAAAGACACAGCATCACAGTCCACTAATCTAAGAGGTCAGTGATCCACCACTGTTATCTAAGCATTGTTTAGTTGAAAAGCGTGTCATTGATTGATTCCAAAGTCAAATCTTCAATTTGTTTATGTCTAATCTGTACGTGTCCTGTTCCATTAGCAGGTTCAAGCACAAACGGCTTGAAGATAGCCGCAGCTGGACCTGGAAGGCTCCAATTGAACATAGCTCAACTGGGAATTTACATCCTCAATTCGAAGCCCAGTACATGTGCTTGGTCTGACCTTGAACTCTTACGGACGTTTGGGCTAAAACCTGAATGGGCTTTGATCGCAGAGGAGTGACTCCAGATCCGGGTTGCCCAATGATTTGAAGACGGTACACGTGTCGACGTCTGAATCCCTGTCTGTGGGAGCAATGTGTCTTTTACATCGCCGACACGCTGGATAGAAATCCTTATTTGAATCGAAGGAGGAGGGAAGAAAGTTCGGCAGATTGCGAGCTGTTTGTAAAATAATTGACCATGTCGACATGAAATCATTAACTTAAGAATGCCGAGAGAGCCTTGATTTCTAGCTAGGACAGACTCGGATTTGGTGAGAAAGCTAATGGAATGCACCCTCGGCTCACATGGGATGAGATTGAACGGGCGAAAATCACGTCCCCAATACATATTTCGATCCAGTGGCTCAAATTGCACCCTCGGCCCTTATTGCCTTGGGTGAGGCTAGCGGGCATAATTCAATATTTACGAAGCGAAGAGATTGCAAAAAAAAAAAACGTAAGTAATCCATCTTACGATAAAATTAACCAAATGACCAAACGATAGTCATTTAAAATTCTCATTTGAAAGGAGTGACTAGGATAGTGGGAATTAAAAGATAAAAAAGAGGATAAAAAAACCGATTGATCTCATAGAGAACAAGAAGAAGAAAAAAAAAAGTTTGATGCCAAGCACAAACATGAAAGCTCTTTCCCCCCACTTATGATCTATGTTACACGGACACGCCATTTTTCAAAATTTTGGCGTGTCGGACACTCGGACTCGTGTCGGACACTCGGACACTTCCGGACACATTGACCTTGGGTCAACGCGAGTCCCTCGCGTGTCCAGTGGTAAAATGGGTCAGAAACTCAAATTTTTTGACATAATTATCACCTTAGCTGTATTAGATGCATCAACATGGCAGATATTTTGACGAAAGTATTGCAAACTCTTACCTTCGTTGGGATTCTTTCAATTCTTTAATACAATTTAGCTTATAAGAAGGAGCCACCATTAAAAATATGCATATAATATATAACGTGTCCCAACGTGTCGGAATTCTCTATTTTTTGAGAATTCACGTGTCGGCGTGTCGTGTCGTGTCGTATCGCATGTCGTGTCTCGTATCGGTGTAACATAGCTTATGATAAACCTCAAAAAACTTAGGCGTGACAAAACCAAAAAAAACTATAGCATAAGTGGGGCGCATTATCATGATGAGCCCACCACCCCCCCTGTTACCACTTTTTGTCCTTCTAAATTGCTAGTATTATGTCCTACACCATTCTTTTGTTTTGTCCATTTATACCGACTATTGCCGTCGAGGCCGCCGCCGTCACGCGGGTCTAGCTGTGAACGCCTGGAAAACGACCGTCCCGGCTTCCGGGAACTGATCCGTCGCGCAGCTCCGGCACTTGAACCCTAGAGGCTCGAGCGTGGTCGCGACTCTCGTCCATACTTGGCTGCCCGCGCTCGTCACCGACACCGACATGGTGCCCGGCCGGAACACCTGTGCCACCTTTCTCAGCATCCGCGTGACGTCTTCGCCGTCGTCGTCCGCGGACCCCGTGCACTCGTAGCTCGCGTAGCTGAATCCATCTTCTGGCGTCACGTGTATTGTCGAGTAACGGTCGCCGTTGACCACCCCGTTCATCGAGTACCCGCACGGGTCGAAAGCGAAATCGCAGATGAGCGCCCCTGGATTGATCTCCCCGATGCCCGTGAGGGCGGTCATTTCTTTCCCGGCGGAGTCGCCGGTCTTCCCATCTCCCGGCTGCCTGAAGAACTTCCCTGCCCGCCCTCGATCGAGCTCGGTCATGCACACCTCGACAGTGTAGATACCGTCCAGCGCCGGGCACACGTCGGCGACGCGAGCTGGATCGCACGCGGTGAACACGTGCCAGGAATGGGAGGCCGCCGCGTGGGAGTGCATGATGGACGCCTTCCTGGAGCAAACATTGGTGGGCAAGCAACCTTCCAAGTAGGTCACCTCTTCCGAAAAGCTGGTGTGGGGAAAAGGTTGGGCGAGAGGAAAAATGAAGCTGCCCCTGGTGTACCTACACAGGCATAGCTCGAGGCCCAGATCACGGGCGTGGGCCAACAGCGGCCGGACGGACTTGAGCAGCTGCGTGGTCCCGCAGGTCTTGATCACGATCTTGGTCGGGTACACAAATAGGCTCGACTCCGACAGCACGTAGGCGTCCAAGTGAGCATTCCCAAGGGCCGACACGACGGTGCACTGAACCTCGTGCAAGACCCGCTCCAGCGACTCGAACGCGATCCGCCGGAGGCCCATCCGGACCGCCGCTGGGTCGTCGCCGGAGAAGTGGAGCTCCAGGCGTTTCTCGAACCCCTCGAAACCTGAAGCAGCCATTGAAGACGGTTCAAAGATATGAGGAAGAAGGCTTGAGACTTGAGGAATGGGACTGTGACTGTAGTGATGGGGGAAAGAGTGGAGTGTATTTATAGGCGGGGGGAAAGAGAGAGAGAGAGAAACAAGTGAAGAGAGGGCATGCGGGTGTGAGGCAACCAGGAACCATGATTGCCATTAGCATTATGAAGCGATTAAGATGATCTCTGTGTTTTCCCCTTTTCCTTTCAAGGTCTTTCAACCAGGAACAATAATCTATTTTAAAAATAAAATCCACTAGCTGAGTGCTGTCAGTTATTTCTGATCAAACAATTACTCAATCAATAAGCGCTTATGCAAAACACGCGATGATGATGTATGGGTTTAAGAATGAGATTATATAGTTCATAATAGTACTATTAGGAAAGCATTTCTCTTTTAAAATTTGTAGCACTTGAGTGAGAGCAAAAAGAAAGTTATGATACTCGAGCGAACGCCCTACGAAAGTACGACATTTCTGCTGTTTTTATCCCAAATAATTCCATAAAATTAATTTCTAAACCATAGAGAAATTTACTCTTTTCTTTGTTGAAATTCATTTGGAAGGGGGGGGGGACAAAATCTTGTATTAGAACCCTCTTCTTCCTTTTCCCCTCCTCCTTTATCGTGTCTTTTGGCTGAAGTATTATTTTCTCTGTGCGCACATAATAATGGTGCTGGGCGATCATTGAGGGGGCAAGAGAAGATCCACAGGACAGAAGCTGGTCATCTTCCTGCCCGTCGAACATGAATTTCTGGTCTCTATTTCGTGTCTCGGCAAGATCAGGAAAACCATCAATTGGCAATGAACACCATGGGAGCTAGAGCTACAAGAAAGGGTTCATCACAAGGGGGAAAAGAAATCCAAGCAACCGCATGTCGCGTTAAGCCATATTCATTCCGATCAAGTGTTCTCATATGTAGTGTTAGTTTTCCCCGATAATCCACGGGCACCTGCGTAGATACCCGGATGGATGGAGGTTCATGAAACATCCCCCAAGCCCCATGACCGGTCAAGTCCAGGTCTGGTTTTGCGCATGTGGCTTCGATCCAGAGCAGCGTGCATGCTGCTGATGGGATTCAAACACATGACCTCCAGCTCTCCAGCTGGAAATTGTCCCCCACAAACAATCACGCCGCCAGTACCGCACTGGGTCCGATGTAACGCTTACATGAGATGCTTGCTCGTCTATCAGGAAAAGGCATATTTTTAGAGAAAAATCAAGCAACAGCCGGAGACAGAGCTCTCGAACATGCAAGCACAATTATGGGCTGCATGTCCCTAAGCATGCAAACAATATTCATGGCAAGAACAGTTCACCCCGATCCTAACTGAACTATCTTCCATCTTGTCGAAGTTGTTTGTCGGTCGAGTGGCGAAGCTACCCAAAGGAGACCCAGACAAACAGATTAATGCTCTGCCACTTAATCATCTAATCCTCGAACTAACCTTGATTATGGAGCATGATTAACTTCAAAAGTTTCTTGTCAATGGACAACACCGGGGGCTATCTCTAAAATATGTAATTCTGCAGTCACCCCGTCCTAGAATTACATCCACATGCTAATGCTTTTACTTGAGAGTGCCTGCTGATGATCAGCTGATGAAGACGAAGAAACCCTAGTTTTGCATTTCTTCATGACGGCCACGGAAGTCTGGCTGATTATAGCGTGCGAAAGGCAGGACGAGAAAAATCAAAATAGAGATTTGTCTTCCTGAAAAACATTGAACTTTATAGTAAACAGGGCTCCCTACCAAGCGCACGAATTAACAATCTCCTCTCGTGTGTAATCTCATGCATATAAGATGTGTACGTAGACATATATTGATCAAATACATCTTAAGCATGAACAGAAGTATATTAACAATAGTTAGGATAAGAATAATTAGGAATTCAAAGGTTCATGATTTGAGCTTCGGAGCGTTATCTCTTGTGCTCTGATATGGTATCAAGTAAACATGTCATATTTGTTAGGAATCAAGATTGTGGAAGACAAGAGTACACGGGAGAGTCTGTATAAGCTCCTTGTATTTCCTAGTTAAGGAAGACACCGATATCGAGAATCTCCTAATTATCTCTGACGTTGGAGGTGAATTACAGATTTGGCCTTTTGAATTGACATGTTAAACTTTGATTGATCAGTCACTTTTCTATCTAAACCTTGACAAGGTAGAAGCTTGTTTAGGACAGAGCATGGGCGAATGTATCATGAGAAAAAAGCAAAGAACCCATTGCGTCAAATGAAAACAACAGGTCGAGAGTCGGGACAACCTTGTCCTTGTTCATTAAGAAAGGATGGACGACGTGCAAAAATATCATCACTGTTTCTGGTGGAAATAAAATAATTGCTTTTTTTTTTTTTGCAGGGGAAATGGAAAATGAAGAAAGATCATGCGTGGCAGATAGATAATGAGGATTTTTTCCCAAATTAGGGAGGGCATCCACCAGATCCTGAGATTGAAAAGCACATCCGCATGATTTTGATTCTTCATGCAAAATGTACATGAGGGAGGCACAATCATCATCGTAAATAGCAATTCATATCCATAGATAGTCTCTCTCCCTGAACCATCACTACTCGTTTGCTCTCGCAAATACAATTAAACATCGGATCCTTATCTATTGTCTAATACCTCACTTGGGAAGAAAGTCAAAAGGGAGTCTAAGTTCGACCTGTCAATATGTTCAATCGGATCCACCTTCACACAAAAACATAAGCCAACGAGTTATGAGTCAATCCAAATATAATAATTGCTCTATAATACACCTATCTCCAATGCGAGACTTTTCTAACACAACTCACATAGGTATTTTAATATCATCCTAAAAACAAGAGGCCCTAGAGAAATCGAGACTTCTTGTGACTTAAGAGATTGCAGTGGCAAACAAATTTCACCAAGAAACCCTAATGGGGGGCAAAGTTTTTGTTGCCTCACCAACTTACCCCAGCCCTTAGATGTTCATATGTGTAAGTCTCCCTTTGCTATCAATTAGACTTCACTAAACTTACTCTCAATTGGTCCCTCTTTCTTTGTGAGGATTATATGACATAGTTAGACCAAACAAAGGCATCCTCTTTACTCCAAAAGAATTTGCACTTCCACCCTAACATGATTGACTTCAAGAAATTAATCCCCTAGGCTAAAAAGAAAAGGTGAAAAAGAGAAGACTCTATCGATGATAAGAGCAAAAGGCAGGGCTTGTGTGGCGACAAAAGAAGAAGAGATGAGAAAAGGAAGTGGGAGGGGGTAATGCAATGATGGAGAATTTTGAGTTCAGAATCAGATTTTGCAATTTTAAGGCATGAAATGATTTTGGAGTGTCTGCTTCAATCGAATTAAATAAAAAAGTGAATTAATCTTTTTATACATATGCATTAAAAATGGTGGCTGTTGTTGGCACCACCGCATGATGGCAACATACCCACATCTCTGTGCTTGCACGCGCACCCACCAAACTCTAAGGCTTACATATCTCACACGCAAGACTCACCATCTCATTACCCACCTATGCGTATGCACATTTTTGTGTCAAAAGAATATGTACCATTCTTGAGTTGCTCTTTCAAAACAAGAGGAGAAAGAAAAGGAATCACATGATGGTCCTGATGGGGGTATTACATATTGGTGGTGTAGGTGAATTTGAGAGATAATATGATGAGTATTACTTTTCTTTTTCCGTGAAGGCATCCCTTTTCTTGTAGTTACGTGACTATTTTTGTCCAGTTCTTCAGAGAGAGTTGTCTCGTCCCTTTCGATACTTTCTACCTACCCATTACTGTCGGTATGTACCATCTTATTGAAGGTTGTTCGAGTTTTTTTTTTTTTAGAGTATGATATGTATTAATTAAGCATCATAACGCTTGATATACGAATGTGATATACTTTTTAGCATTTGAAGGTAAAAGATGGTGACTCAAGAGTTCTTTTGCAGAGGACAAACTCATGTGGGCTTTGATGAAGGACAAGTCAAGGGAAGAATATATTGGAAAAATCGATAACCCTTATCTTGATTTGGTCCCCCAAAAGTTGCCTTTTAACCTAGGCCTCACTAAGCTCACTCCTCCCAGCAAGGATCATGGAGAGGCCAAAAGGGAAAGAAAACTTATGATTGGACCCACTTATGTGTCTGCGACAACAACAATATCAAGACCCCACACAACTACACACATCATCTTGAGAATGTGCCCCAACTCCATGGCACATGAGGTCCATTTCTTGATCTAGGGCTTGAGTGATTCTTGGACACGAAGACCCCACAAGAATTTTCTCGCTTGAGAAAATATTTGCATTCTTTTCCTATGTAGAACCAGATATCCCTTTAAAAATTGTAGACCAATCGAAGACGTGATTTTTTATAATACAAAGGCAAAGTTAGTGCGCGTTGGTTTCACTGAAAAATTCATTATAAATAAAAATATTTTGCATGAAAAATATGTTCAAGAAAAATTGTTAGCTTTCGTTTGCTTGATGATTTAAGGAATGTGATTTTCTTTTTGTTAAAAAGGGAAGTCGTTTTCTCCCAATCCAAGATTGTTATTTTCAGCTCGTGAAAAATATTTTCCTCAAATTAATTAATTTTCTGTCATCCAAATATTGAAAAGTCGGACCCTTAATAAAAATGTATATAATGTGAGTACGGTGATCAGATCGTTACGGCACATTAATTGTATAATCAAAAATTAAATAATTTTTTTAGGGTCTTATTCTTTAGCCGCCGTACAAGCTTTGCATGCGCACATATTGTTGCCCATGTGTGGCAAATTTCTAAACCTAATGGGTTGTTTTTGGAGCACTAGTTGAGCAGTATAAACCTTAGTGCTACTGTGCCACGCGCACCATATCTTGCTTGAAATCTCTTAGAAGCCCACCAATTTTTGCCCCTTCATTAATAACTAGTGCTCTAGTGAAAAGTCTTTGGATGTACATACATGAAACATCCCTCTCAAAACTTTATTTTTGATCTTTTTGCCATGATCAAGGTCAACCCCACATGCTTTGTTGGCTTTTGGTACGATAATTTTCAGTCTAAGATTGATCTATGGATGGCAAGTGGTAGCATGAGGCCGAACTACATAGTTTCTTTGATTAATTGCTGTATATCTTGATAGATAAGATATCTCATTATAAATCTCGTAGGCAAATGATTTACTAAGAGTATTGCAATTTATGTTATTATGAGGTCTCTTTCTAGAACGCACGTCTCGTGCTAATCAATATAAAACCGGGTTAGTCCCCAAATCAAAGTAATGCTTACGGACTGAAGAAGTAGCTTAAGATCAATATAGTATCTAATGACTTCCTACCCATTAGCGAAAAACATGACATGATAGTGTCGCAAGCAGCAATTTGTGTTGATTCACTAAAGGTATTGGTCCCCTTCCAATAGGTTATTGTTAATGCTACACGTCGAGCTCCATTAAAAATTTTACTTTACGTAATGAAGAGTCATCTGAATTAACTCTTGACACCTGCACATCAACTTTGATGGTTTTTTCTGTTGAATGTAACTCCATTCTTTTGCATAGATTCGAATTATATGGTCTCTAATTGGACATATCTTGACTGTCAAATTGGGCGAAGCTTATATTGGAGTCTAGCTGATTCAATTTGATTATTTGGATCGATTTGAACCACGCCCGGCTTTTGCTTAATAGTATGGTTATGTTAAGAAAGAATTCGAATATAAATCTATGGAGATCAATCGAAATTTGCAGCTTATATTCACGGGAAAAAAAAATAAGGCTTGGTAAAAAATTATTACTGTCAAAATCACAATTTCATGTCGGGCCTTATTCCCTTGCAACATCGACATGGATCGACAACAGCCTATATAAGAAAAGGAGAAAAATTCAGACACGGGGCAGTGAACCAAATCATGGATATTCTCTCGAGCCCCGGGACAGTGAAGATGAAGATCAATCTCGATTGGACTAAAATAAAGAATTGCATGGGCATGCCATGCATATCATTCCTCTCGTGCTCGGGTTTTCGACATATACAAACCCTAAAAAAAGGTTATATTACACCCTGCCTTCTCGATGGGAGTATCAGAGAATCTTGATTGATTGCTCCCTCAGGCAGGCCTTTGATTCTGCTCTGTAGCTTCTTCAACCCCTCTCTCTCTCTCTCTCTCTCTCTCTCTCTCTCTCTCTCTCTCTCTCTCTCTCTCTCTCTCTCTCTCTAAGCTTGTAACTCTTCATGATATCTTTTTCCCTCCCGTACAATGCAAGTATCTTCCTTGTCTTCTCTCACCATGATCAAGTTCAGTTCTGGCTTTTGCTATCTGTGATGACACCAGTAATTCGATCTGGTTGCTTTCGAAAGAGCTTCGTTCAGGTTCACTCAATTCCTACATTCACATGCCAACCTGCCGATTATATACCCAGAGCACGTTGTCATGCGGCGGACCGTCTGAGTGTACATCGAATGCACTCCAGACATCACATCCAGTTGGTTCTCAGTCCAATTCCGTGGGGATTTGAACATGCATTGTGAGCCCGATCCACATAGAAATATCGATTTGATGTTGGGATTTAGGTGTGCAAACACAACGGAATAAAAAGTAAATACGATAAAAAGAAATCGATGCACAAAATTTATCCCGATTCATTAGAGCCACATTCACTAAAAGATTATACTATGATGAGCATGACTTTTCATTACAGGAAAAAGAGATTATATATAATAATAATTATACATGAATTTATATCTAAACTATCAATAAAACACGAATACAAATTATAAAAGCCATGTGGCGTCTTGGGGGTGTTCCCTTCTGCAACCCTTATAGAGGTGGCCCCTCTGACCCATCGCCAGCTTATTGGGGAATGGAACCCCAATGAATCATGTACGTGTCCACGACAAGAAATAATACGATAGTGTAGTTTGTTTTGCCATTGTATATGTCGGCAAGTTTGACTTCATAAAGTAGTATGCTAATTATATATATATTTTGGTCAATAGCTAATTATATTTGAACCCACCCTTCTGCGAGCTGACTCACCTCCCACTTCTTATATACTTCTATGGCGGTTTCACCAATTCAGTTCTCCTAGTTGTGGAAAAGCTCCCATCATTTCCCTTACTCCCTTCAATTAGTTCATAGAATCATGTGGCCTATGGAATGAACAAGAGCATTGCATTTGCCCGACATCTCCAGCCCTCGATCGTCAATCCGCGTTTAAATTAATTGATGCATTGCTAGGAATCAAGCATTCTAAAGATAAAGGTCGCATGATCATGCACATTGCACATGTAAAACCCTAGGAGGGACATGGAAATGAGCACGCAAACTCCTAGTTTGCTTCGCCATCCTTTGTGGATTCTTTTGCTCGAAAACCCGCAACCGAAATCTGGCAAAAAAAAAAAAAATCTATGACAAATTTCTTTTAGGAAGATACCCAAACTTGGGTTTTGGTATTGCTTGAACATAAGCTTTAGATGAAGACATAGCTTTTCCCGCAATCGTGTTGTGAATAAGATTAAGACGTAATGTTTATTTATGCATTCCACATTCTCCGCTGTTACGATATAAAAACATGTCCACTCCTATATCGAATCATCTGTCAAACAAGTCATAGGATAAGATAAAACGCAACAGATTTTCTTAGCCCATCTTTCGTTTCAACTTGTCCTTGCTCTTTCTCGTTTTATTCACATATGTTTTCTAAATTCTTTCAACATGGTGGGCTTCTGCGATTCCGAAGGATAGTTAAAATAAGAGAAGGTTGCTACTCGAAGAGGTAACATCATAATGATTACGGAGTCGATGCCCTAATGAGCATGGTGTGATGCCTAGCCTGAGATCGAATTATGCCAGTACATTCGATTTGCTGCTAAAAGGCAGATTTTAAATTAAAAAAATGGATTAACTAACAACAAAATTTGATGATGGCTTGGAGTTGATATGAATTAAAATAAGCAATATCCACCTTCTATGCTCATAACATTCTATAGCTACAATTGATCTCTGTCGCAAAAGATAGGTTTCATGATCTAATCAATTTCAAGGGCTGATGGATGCATTGAAACCATTGATTAATCACGCTAAGAACGATTAATTTACTATGCAGACGATCATAGTGTCTTTCTTGAATTTTCTTTGGAGATATAGGTTGGTCCATTCCCTCGATTGAGCTGGGTTCATGAACAAGTATGGATTCAATTCCAATTTAAAATAGGATAATATTAGTTTTTTTTCTCTTTGGGCCGACCAGCCCAATAGAGTTAAATGATCGAGCCCATCTATTCTAGGAAGATGAGGTTCCTTTTTAAGTGTTGCAACTAGAGGTGGCCATGGTTCGGAACCGGGCCGGTTCCGATTCGAAACCGCTGGTTTCGGTTCATGACCTATCATGGACTGGAACCGGAACCTTTAAGGCGGTTCCGGTTCCGATTCATGAACCGGCGGTTTCGGGCCGGTTCAAGGGCCGGTTCCGGTTCCGGTTTGAACCGGACGGAACCGCCAGTTCCGGTTCTAATTCAAATTGGTTTTCAAATAAAAATTTATGAGATAAAAAAATTTAAATAATGAATTATGAAATAAAAAATATAAAATTATGAAATAATAAATTTTTAAATACAAATTATAATCAAATTTGGAGATTGAGGAAAAAAGTGGGGGGGGGGGGGGAGGAAGGGCCTAAGTAGCACCGATACGGACACGTGACACGTCATTTCAAAAAAATAGAGAATTTTGACATGTTAGGACACATTGGATAATAAATTTATATTTTATACATACATTATAAATTACCATTTTTATGATTATTTCAAGCAAATTAATTTGATTCAAATTTAGACAATAATTAAAAAATCATAGAATTAATCCCACATAGATGGTGAGGGAGAGAAACAAAAGTAAAATGACTTAATTCATGAGTCTCACATTGATTGTGAGGGAGAGAGACAAACATGAAGTCTCTTTAAAAAGCCAAGAGTGAGACTTATAGGCTTATAACTTGAAGAAAATAGTCCCACATTGGTTATCTAGTAAAGGTAACAAGTAAGATGTCTTTTTAAAATGAAATCTCTACATAGAGCCTTGTCGCGACCCCCTAAAAAATTTTAAATTTTAAAGGGGGTTAACGGATTATTAGGTTAATTAGATTTGACTAACCTAACGCGGACCCTCCCAAGCCCTACCGAATCGCAACTTTGGTTTTTGTTTAAATGATTTTAAAATTTGGAGTCGCCACTAATCGTTCTTGGTAGGTCGATTAGAAACCTAAATAAATTAGCGGGAGAACTAATTTATTCCTGCGAACCAGAGATTATGAGCTCGGAGACTTGGTTACACTAGTTAATTAAAACTAATGCCCTTTCGGTACCTTAATTTCATGGATATCCTAATTCGGCAACTCAGGCTTGGTCTATTCCTAAGGCTTTAATAGGGTATTCTCTTTTGTGTTTTCACTTTTTAAATAGGATGCATGGATGGTATATATTTTTATTTGTTATATTTTTTTAAGTGTTAAAGATTCCCTGAAGCCGTAAGAGGGAGTGTGTTAACAACTTTTGTGCAGTATTACGACCTACTCATCTTTTGGGTTTGATGATTCAAAAATTAAATTATAGGAAGTACATGACAGTGAATAAACACCTCCAATGGGAGGCCTAGCATTGGCTTGGCTCTTCCCTTTGGGATTTAAGGTACAGGTATTTAAGTTGCAAGTATTTAAACTACTGTAAGTAAAAAAACCTCCAATGGGAGGCTAAGCATTGGCTTGGCTCTTCCCTTTGGGATTTAAGGTACAGGTATTTAAGTTGCAGGTATTTAACTACTGTAAGTAAAAACCTCCAATGGGAGGCTAAGCATTGGCTTGGCTCTTCCCTTTGGGATTTAAGGTACAGGTATTTAACTACTGTAAGTAAAAACATCCAATGGGAGGCTAAGCATTGGCTTGGCTCTTCCCTTTGGGATTTAAGATACAGGTATTTAAGTTGCAGGTATTTAACTACTGTAAGTAAAAACCTCCGATGGGAGGCTAAGCATTGGCTTGGCTCTTCCCTTTGGGATTTAAGGTACAGGTATTTAAGTTGCAGGTATTTAACTACTGTAAGTAAAAACCTCCAATGGGAGGCTAAGCATTGGCTTGGCTCTTCCCTTTGGGATTTATGGTGCAGGTATTTAAGTTGCGAATGGACTTTGTCCTCTCCATTCTGGGGTATGAATTCTTTAAAATAAAATACAACGAATTGATTCAACAATTTGAAATTTGTGCGCGCTTGAGGACTCCTCCAAGCCGATTTTGTGCTTCCATAGGGTTGACCATTGATATAAAGCTGCGGCTTCCTGACATAAAATAGAGTGAAATGTTAGTATACAAAATATGTGCTAATTTGCACCTAAAACCAGAAGAGTAGAAAGAGTACTTATCTCCCATTTTTTGGGAGGGATTTCTATAATTGATTTTCGCTCTCTATGTTCCCAATATAGAGAGTTTCTTTTGAATTAAGAGGGACTTTTAGTCACAGATCAGTTGAGAAATCGGTGGACAGCTTAGGAGCTTGTCTGGGCCGATTTTTGCATCTCGACGAGATTTTTGCTGTTGACGTAGAGATATCCTTCTCCTGACATAAAATATAGAAGAAAAAGGAGATGGAGAAAGTGTATACAATGTGTGCTAATTTGCGAGTAAAACCATAAATAAATGAATAAATAAAAACACTTAGCTTGAATTTGTTTGCTCGTTGACGAGGATGAACTCTTGATTTATATTGATCGATGAAGGAATTTGTGATGATAACCCCTAGCTTTAAACTCCCATCATCTTCAAAATTCTCTCTCTTTTGGTATTTTCTTTCTCTCAAAATTTTCTTCAATCTCCCAAAACTCTCTCAAACATCCAAAATTTTCTCTCCAAAAAATTCTCCCAAACACTTCAAATTTTCTCTCTCCCAAGAATCATTTCTCAAGCTCACTTCTTCCTCCTTTTATAACCTACTCATCTATCTCCCATTCTAATTTTTCCACTAACTCTATCTCCCATTCTAATTTCTCCACTAACTCTTCTTCATTTTCATCTTCCATTCTCCATCTCTATCTCACATTCTAATCTCTCCACTAACTCTTCTTCATCTTCATCTTCCTTTCTCCATATTTATCTCCCATTCTAATTTCTCCACTAACTCTTCTTAATCTCCATCTTCCCTTCTCTATTCTTATCTTCCATTCTAATTTCTCTACTAACTCTTCTTCATCTCCATCTTCCCTTCTCTATTCTTATCTTATTTTCTCCATCCATTCTTCTCCAACTTCTCTTCTTCATCTCCTCTTCTTCATCTTCCATTCTCTATTCTAATTTATCCACTAACTTTTCTTTTTATTATTTGTAAAATAATCCTTCAAGAGTTAGGTATTTGCACTTTAGTCCTTGAATTTTAAGTATTTACAATTCAGTCCCTGAAAAAATATATTTCTTTAAGTCCAAATCTCCTCACAATTTTTGACACACCAAAATTTACCACATGTCAAGTTTAAGCTCATTTCTTGTCGCTGAAAATAATGCATAATTTAATTAAAGCCCTTTTGCAAAATTAAGTCATTTTGGGTATAATTGGGCCAAGATGAAAATCTAAAATATTAGAAGACAATGTCACAACTCATAAAAAGTGAAAGTTAAAAATAAGTTGACTCAAATTAAATTTTTTTAGGCCCGATTCGAGATTATACTCGTGAAGGAACACGTGACTCGAATTGGATTTTTCTGAATTTGCGATGGCCAATATGAAAATAGATTTAAAATAAAAATATTAACTATCTTTGTGTATTTTTTGGCCTCAAATGTTATTTTTTCAAAATTTTCAAAAATTTTTGTATTTTTTTTAAAAAAATTAAAATATATATAATATGAAAAATTATTTTTTGGTCAAAATTCGTTCCCTAGGCTTGGCTAAGGTTCCCAAAGTTGATTTTTCAATTTTATGAATTTTTATGGATTTTCTATTAATTTTTGAAAATAAATAAATAAAAAATACATAAAAATACTGAAAATATGAAAAATCATTTTTTGGTCAAAATTGGTTCCCTAAGCTTGGCTAAGGTCCCCAAAGTTGATTTTTCAATTTTATGAATTTTTATGGATTTTTTATTACTTTAGCAATAGAAAAAATGATTAAAGGTCAGGTGTCAACAGCTGCCCCTCTTTAAAAGGAAGCTCGGTAGAGGTTCATTTCAAAGACGAGATGACACCTGGATTCTTATCGACTCAATACAAGGAAATAAAAAGAGTCGTGACATGATTGTTCCACTGAAAATGAAATGAGAACCTAAAGATTCGTTATAAGAAAACCTTAGAGTAGTTGAACTTGAACCCGTATGGTAGGTTAACCCATGGTATATTCCTAATAAAAGGATTCTACTGATTAAAAATTGAATTAAAATTTGACCCGTATGGTGGGTTGTACCATGGTAGATTCCTAATAAAAGGATTCTATTGATTTAAATTTTGACCCGTATGGTAGGTCACCCCATGGTAGATTCCTAATGAAAGGATTCTACTGATTAAAATTTGATTGAAATTTGACCTGTATGGTAGGTTATCCCATGAAACTGCCTGTAAGAAGGACTTTGTGCTTGTAGAAAGGACTTGGTGCCTCTAAAAAGGACTTTGGTGCATGTAAAAAGGACTTGGTGCCTGTAAAAAGGACTTTATGCCATGTAAAATGACTTAATTTGCCTGTAAGAAGGACTTACTTTGCTTGTAAGAAAGACTTTGTGCCAGTAAGAAGGACTTGCTTTGCCTGTAAGAAGGACTTGATTTGCATGTAAGAAGGACTTGCTTTGCCTGTAAGAAGGACTTTGTTTGCCTGTAAGAAGGACTTTGTGCCTGTAAGAATGACTTGATTTGCCTGTAAGAAGGACTTTGTACCTATAAGAAGGATTTGATTTGCCTGTAAGAAGGACTTGCTTTGCCTGTAAGAAGGACTTTATTTGCCTGTAAGCAGGACTTTATTTGCCTGTAAGAAAGACTTGGTTTGCCTGTAAGAAGGACTTTGTGCCTGTAAGAAGGACTTTGTTTGCCTGTAAGAAGGACTTAGTTTGCCTGTAAGAAGGACTTGATTTGCCTGTAAGAAGGACTTTGTGCCTGTAAGAAGGACTTGATTTGCCTGTAAAAAGGACTTACTTTGCCTGTAAGAAGGACTTTGTGCCTATAAGAAGGACTTGGTTTGCCTGTAAGAAGGACTTGATTTGCCTGTAAGAAGGACTTGGTTTGCCTGTAAGAAGGACTTGGTGCCTGTAAGAAGGACTTGGTTTGCCTGTAAGAAGGACTTGATTTGCCTATAAGAAGGACTTGGTTTGCCTGTAAGAAGGACTTTATGCCTGTAAGAAGGACTTGATTTGCCTGTAAGAAGGACTTTATGTACCTCAAATGGTGCCATTCTGAAATCTGGGGAGACGAGGAATCCTGCAGAAGCTCAAACCCAAATTATATTCTCCTGTCGTTTTAGGAATAAACCAAAGAGGCAGAGATCAAAAGGTCTCGAACATTTCTGTCCTTGAGACAAATCATGCTTTATTGAAGAATGTGGATACCTGTATATACCGCAATGGATTCGAGTATCCCAACAACCGTCAGAATTCATTCTCTTGAAAGGTTCTGGTTGAAGATATACTTACCTGAGAATTTGAAAGAAATGCTTGGTGGCTTCTCGACAACCAGGCTTGTTCATTCAATAATCGCCGAATGAATTTCAAGACTTTGGAAGGTAACTCAAACACCGGGAATGTGTTGCCTGTCGGGCAATGTCAGAGCTAACATGTGCATGCATTTTCATCAATGCGTTCATTGGTTCATACAAAATTGTTCAGCTAAGTTTGCCATGATTAAAGGCAGTCTATGTAATAACTCATGATGCAATCGATCAACATATAAATCATGTATTGCATTACCACTTATGTTTAAGGAGGTTCTTATAGTATGAACACCTCGAATGTAATCTGAATGGGGGACTTCATTCCGAAATGGCTTTTTCTCACTCTGGAGAAAGGCTGTTTATCTGTAGATCAAAATGTTAGACCTGTGTGGAAATGGTTTGCCTTTCCTCATCCTGTCATGCCCCATTCTGCACATTTGATATCTCCTGTGCAGTTTATGCTCTAAGTTGGAGTTGGTAAGTTAAACACACGGAATAGTCATACATAATTCATGAACTGTGTAAGCACAATGCAGATGTGACAATTTTTTAGCATCACATGTGTTTATATAATGTGCAAATATGGGCGAATTTAAATTGCCCCTGGTATGTGGGCGGACCGAACAAATTGGGAAGCCTACTCCTTATGTCGAGGGGTGGTTTGTCTCAAACTTTACCCCTGCGCGATGAAGCATATGGGCGATGGAGCATTTTGATTTGTTTAATGCCCCCCATTTTTCACCAGAATAGATCTTGTCAGGTGATCATACTTTTCTTTTGGATTTGTCTCCTTCAACATGTTAAATGTTAGTATAAATATTTCCTGTGAAAAGAAAAGGAGACATGTCAAACAGTATTAAAAGGGATAAATTGGAAACGATACTGATTTACCCTTCATCTTGAATGCCTTGGACAAGTCTTTTACCAATTTTGCTGGATTGAGTTTTCTTCGACTTTTGTTGGATGCTTCACCATTAAGCCGAGAATGTAGCAAAATATTGACTTCGGTATTACTCGTCGAGTATTCCTGCTTGCAAAAAGAAATGCACAAAAAGTTGTTTCATTTATTTATAATACATACAACATTCCCCACCCTCGGGGATCGAACTCGGGATATTTCGGACCTATTGTCATCCCCCATACCATTCGGTCCATTGGACCATAGGTGTCCATGGGGCTATCCTTTCAAAGGTTAATCTTTGGGGATAAAGCAGCCTTGTTGTATCACCTTATGCCATGTTACGGTATTTCTCGAGGTAATTTGCAATCCCTGTTAAGAATGGAATAAGACAATTCAAGACTTGAGATGATTATGTGCACATTAGAACGATACAGAATTACCCATTTCTGAGATTATTCGCGTCTTTCGCTTGTACTTTCCTCTGTCCGAAGCTATCCATCCCGTGGTAATGCCCATGAGTCGATTTGCCCCCAAATTTTGTTCAACTTGTATTCGGATATGATTGCGTTCTCGGGTCGATTTGCAATTTCCTGAGAATAGAAGGGGCTTAATTTTAAAACTTGGAGCAACTGAGGGTAAATTGAAACGATACGAAGTTACCCTTCAGGTTTATCCAGATTTTTACTCGCCATCAATTCGTCGCGAGGTTGGTGAGGTGGCGGATTCGAGCATTTAATAGGGGGAAGTCGGATTATTACTCCTTGCTTTTACACATTCACAAAAGCAGAAAAACATATCACGCAAGGAAATAAAACACATTCACTCATTCAGGATCAGTTCTGCTTCCTCTACAGGCTCTCCCATGATCAGCTGGCTTCATCCCAAATTAGGTATGCATCGGCCATATAGAAGGTCTGGTGGTCACTGGCTGAACAAGTGCATCACAGTCCCGATGCTTTACCGATATCAAACTGGTTGATTATGGCGAAAAGATCATCGTCAATGTCCGCTTGGTGGTGATCTGTCCCTTCTTCCTCGGGAGGTATTGATACTGATCCAGTATCATTGGTCCTTTTGTACCCTGCTCCAACAGAACTCAATCCTGTTATAAATTGGTCTAACTCACCTCTTAAACGTGCATTTTCGATCCTCAGATCATACATTTCATCGAGGGTGAGGAGGAGGCTATTGCAGTTGGGGCAGGTGGCGGAGTCAAAAGTCTCTTTATACATCTTGTTTTCCGCTCGGAGGTTTTCATTTTCAACTCTTAGAAACTCGGCTTCGTTGTGCTCATGACGAGTCTTCATTCGGGTTCGTCTATTTTGAAACCAGAACTTGATTTGCGAAGGTTCAAGGCCTAGCTCTTGACTCAGTTCCATTTTTTGTTTGCCGTCTGGCATAGGGCACGTTCTGAAGAAAGCTTCAAGCTTTCGTACTTGCTCCTCAGTATGGCGACGGTAACGCTTCTTTTGACCTTTACCGTTGTTGTCATTGTCCTTACCGGGCTCTTGGACGTCGTCGATGGAAGGGCCGGGCTCCATAGGCTCGATCCCAAATATGGCTTCGAACTCTTCCTCTCCCATATTCAGCAAGTAACGATAACTTTCAAGTGTGTTGGGTTGAGACATCTTCGATTTGGTTAACGATTTCTCAAAGTTTGATATCTCTTCTTGTATTTTCACTCTCTGGATTTTTCTGGGAGACTGCGTATGCTTTAAGAGTCTCTCTTTCGAGCACGAATGAGAATTATCAAGAAGATACCTCCTTTAAAATTAGACGTGGGTTTAGCAACTGTATTGCCTCTCTCGAGTGTTCTGGCTTTCTCGATTTTCTTTTCATCGTATCTCTCGCCCAGCTCGTCTCCTTCCATCTTTCCGTGGAAGGGGGCCCCTTGTTGCTGTCTCCACCGTCAATTTGCTGGCGAGTTCTTCAATAAAGACGAGTCGTATCTCTTTTCTGCCGAAAATGTCTTTGTCTCCCACTCAACTTATTTTTTATCCTTTCTTTTTCAAAGTAGTGGCGTCTCGTCCAACTTTTCCGTAGAGACGTCGGATTTGCTTGGCTCGAGATTGGAGACGAGTAGCGGAGGTGATACTGATAGGGAATGGTAGACAGGAAAATTTGGCCAGTAGAGACTTCCCCTGCAAAAATGAAAGAGAATGCGGCAGTATATGTTCTTCATATTCTAGAAAAATTGGAACGATACTGTTTTACCCTTGTGTATACTTCCATTGAATTTGAATTGAGGAAGTTCCTTCATTTGGATTGGATTGAATTGTATGTCCCGAGTTGCCCTTCACTTTGAGCTTGCCACATATGTGCTTTGCTTAGTTGGGCCTTATTTTCTTTCGGGTTGCCTTGGACCATCATCATTTTCCATGCCATTGGGTCCGTGGACCGGAGGGCTCCTTTAATTTGAAGGTTACCTTGAAGGCGAATGAGTCCTATCGCATTCCATTGGGTCATTTCATTTTGCGACACTCTTGAGGCACTTTGCAATCCCCTGGGTGAGAATGGAACAAATCCAATTTAGCATTTTGCAACGATTGAGGGTAAATTGGAACGACACACAGTTACCCGTCTTCGAGCTCGCCTGGGCTTTTCACTTGAAATTTCCCTACGTGAGGCCATTCAACATTTCTCATTATGGCAGTCAGCGACGTTGCCACAAATTGATCCGCCCTAAATCTAGCATAAAAAAGGATTCACGCATTCGACGGGATAAATAAATTGCCCCCTTGTCCTTGAATTAAATCGAGACACCTGGAAAGCTGGAAAATATCATACGCAGGGGAATTAAGCATGAAATGAAAGGTGCACTTATTCAAGGTCAGTTCTGCCTCTCCTGTGGCTCTTCGATAATCAGCTAGTCTCGTGTTGGTTCGGGTGTGGATAACCGATGTTTGAGAGTCCCTACTCACTGGCTCCTGATCGCGGCTTGGGACGTCTGTCAACCCTAAACTGGTTGACCAGGGCAGTGAGCTCATCATCTGGGTAATCTCTTGAACCTTCCAGCAACTGATGCTCGAATTGGGCATTGTTGTTGGCAAATGCTGGCGGTAGATTTCTCATTCTGTCCTCGCCATGAGCAATTTGACTTCTCATGCTGGAGCCTTCATCATTACTCGAGAAAGTGTGGGGATCACCAACTGTCCTGCTGCCAAAAACTCCTTCCATTCGAGGATTAGAGAAGTGGAAGTGCTCAGGATAACTTCTTGTCTGATTCTCTAGCTGCGCAGGCGCGCTGATCATGGGATGAGTTCTAGCCACAGGTTGGTGCTCAAACCAAGGAATCTGAATACACTGCTCCTGCGGTCTATACTCTTGAAGAGCATTAGGGTGATTCTGGGGGATACTTTGATTAACGCCTGGGGGATTGATGGCATGGCTACTAGCTTGGTTGATGATGGGAAGTGGCTCGCCCCATGCTAACCTGGGGAACTTATGGTGGCGAGGAGACTCGACGTTCAGGCTTGAATCAGTCCCGCCTTGGTTTTCTTGATTCTGAGCTGCATTGTGTTCTCTCACCCTTTTTCTGTACTTCTGAAGATGACTCGAAACATTTGCTTTAGTGAGTCCCTCTACCTTCATAATTTCCAGTATATGTTGCGGCCGTGCCGAATCTATTCCTAGCTGCTGAACTGCATTAACAAACATATGATGCAGCTCGGGAGACCAACTCATCTTCTTTCTCCAGTTGCTTGGAACAAAATTGAAGGCTTGATGCTTGTTCTCATGGTCGTGCAATTGCTTCCTTACCACGTGCTGCCATATGTTTTGAAGCATCTGAACTCTAACTGATTTCGTTACGACGTCTTGGGCCCCATTTAAGACAGCCTTCATTAGGGCTTGCTGATCATCGCTTGCCGATATTACGAGGACTGGCATGTTTAATTTAGAATTGATGACTTCCAAGAGAGTGAAAACATCCATGTCAATCCCTACCATGGCGGTGAGGACGATATCAAATGGGTCACTACTCCTCCTTAATATCTCTAAGGCCTCTGTCGCCTTTGCTTGAGCTACAACCTTATACCGGCATTTTCTTAATACGGTAACAAGGATTGACAGAGAGACTGGATTACCATCAATGGCCATGACCAGTAGACCCTCAGGGTAAGGAACTTCATCAGCTTTGACCAGGGTTGAACATGCGCCCGTTCCCCTAATACTCGACATATTTCTGGATCTAGGACTGCCGATTCGAGACCGCCTCGGGATGTCTTCTCGGACTTGAGGGATCACGAGATCGTTGATGCCTTCTCGTAACAGGCTTTGAAAGTCGATGCTTTGATGGTGAAGGTTTTGAATTCCTCTCCCACGAGAACTCCTTCCTCTCTATCTTTCTCCTGCGAGTTCTTGCGAATGAACTCTGACTATCAAATGGGGACAAGTTCTCTCTCTGGCAATACCAACGATTTCCCTCTTCACGGGCAGCGCTATTAGATTTTCCGAGGGAGAAAATCTGATATTCATCTTTTGATCAAAGGGGAAATCCTTGTTTCTCGCTCAGTTTGTCTTCTTTTTTCTTTTCGTGATAGAGGGCCCCTGTCAAGATCTCCACCGTCGATTTACTGGCGGGTCCTCCAATGAAGACAAGTCGTATCTCCTTTTCGCTAACGTTTGCCGTGTCTTCCACTCAGCTCATCTTTCCGTCTTCTTTTTCAAAGTGGCGGTGTCTCGTCAAACTTTCTGCGGAGATTTCGGACTCGCTTAGCTCGCAGTCGCCATCTGATGGGAATTCGAGCCAACGAGGGTGGTGCCAATAGAGAATGGTAGAGAAGAGAAATCTTGACTGGTTGATACCGTCACTATGAAATCAATATTTACTTCAAAGCAGATTACCATCTTCGCATTCCGCTCATCTGCCTCACCTCTCTCCCCCTTTCTTTCGTATTCTGCTTTCAAAAATGGCCAATTCTCCTAACCATACCTTATCCGCCGAAGTCCTAGCTGGGTGGGAGAGACTCTACAATCTTCTTGGTAGAGGTTACGCTCATATAGCCAAAAACTCTACCGTTGAGGCTGAAATCCTCGGTTTATTTAGGACCGTGGACGCTGCTTCTGTTGAGGGTACCCAACTAGGGAAGGAGTACCGGAACTTCTCGACCCTCTTCATCAATTTTCTGGCTGCCTATAACCGTGCTTATGAGACGGTCCTTGTGACCGCCGTCGTGAAAGCCCGTTACCGAGACCGGCACGAGCGTCTGGCAACAGTTACGTTTGTGGCTGATAATCACAAAAAGGCCCTCAAGTTTGCCAACGATCAGCTTTCGTGGCTGGTTCGTGAGAGGGGAAAGTTGGTGGACCGTCTGGCCTTGGTCCGAACTTACGCCGAACAGGAGCCAGGCAATATTGTGATGAGGTGTAAATGTGGTTGGCTGCAGGAGAGACTTGATGACATTACGGCAGACATTGCTTTCGAGAGGGCAGCGGTTCCGGACCTGGAGTTTGCCGTTGAGCATTACGAGGCCACTATGGCCCAGGTTAAAGAGAAGTGCGATCGCCTCTTCTTTAGGCTCGCGGAGCTTGATCCCGAGAGCGCCCGGTGCATCCAGAGCATCAACTGTTTGGAGAGTCAGTTGAGCTCTTTCATAATGGTCATCAGGGCCCAGTTTGGCTTTACCTTTCCTCCCTAGTGAGTTGTTGTAATACTCTTTGATGAATGGAATGAAAGAAAAGCTTCACGTGTTTTGTTTTGTTTTTTTTTTAATTTTCCTGCTATCGTTTCTTCCGCATAGCATAACAGAACGATTTGAGGTACCGAAGATGTCGAGGCTTAATGTTCTTCTTGATGTTCTTGTTTAATTGCTCCAGACGATGATATCGAGAACATTGATGATGGGTTCGGCGGTGGCCCCCACTATCCATCTTGAGATCACGAACAATAACGCTATGACAACTCGATCAGTGCGCTGGTAGTAAATCCGGCCACCTGTTGTGTGCCCACTTTTATCCATATTTTGTTTCTTTCGGCGTCCACTTGCTCGTGTCGGTCGCCTGTAGCGTCGGGAGAAATTCCTGTGGGCCACGTTCATTAATAGAACCTCGGTCCTCTAAAGCCCTCCGCATGTTTCGGATAAGAGGAAATTTTAAGACCGGTCTCTGGTTGATTTGATCAGGTAAAGGTATTTGTTTCATGGGTTCTGATTATATAATCCATATTGTTTTTCAAAAGACGCGGGATCCTCTGCAATACATTAAATATGCCCCCATGTTTAATCAGTATAAATCCACCGTCATATCAGAATACACTGCCCATACAAGTTTATGGATTGACACAACTTTGTCTGTCAAAGATGGACAATGTTCGTTTGCCCCCCAGAATTAACAGTTGAAGCCTCGGTGTTTTTCGTCTTTTGGTATTTCTGAAGATGATTCTTGATATATTATTGAACTTAATTTTTACACCCGTCTGGGGTATCTAGGATCTCCCTGCAAAAGAAAAGGATATAATTAGTATGCGACACAAGAAATGTCGGTCCATGACTCCTATATTAGTCCAATTTGATTTTTTCTATTTTATAGAGAAATCAGAAGAAAAAAAAAATTTCCTTAGGAAGAAATGGGTTAATTTCTGATACAGAATTTTTTTCAGATTTATTATTCTTTTTTTTATTTTTTTAAAGGAATGTGACAAAGTCTCTTGACGTTTACTAAAATTTTTGAAGGAATTTCCTTTTTATCAAAATAAATTTTCAGAGGTAAATTTGTCAGGAAACTTTTATTTTTATTGAAGTAGGAAAGACATGACAGAAATCCTTTATTGGTTAACGAAATTCCCCCGAGACATTAGTCTAATTTTATTTAGAGAAACTTTTCTTAGAAAAACATGAGCGAATTTCTCGAAAAGAATTTTTGTTGCAAGTTTTTATAATTTGAAAGAATGTGATAAAATCACTTGATGTTTTTTTTAAAGGAATTTTTCTTTTTATCGAAATAAATTTTCAGAGGAAAATTTGTCGGGAAAATTTCATTTTTATTGGAGAGAAAAAAACATGACAAAAATCTCTTATTGGTCAATTAGTCTAATTTTATTTAGAGAAAATTTTCTTAGAAAAACATGAGCGAATTTCTCGAGAAGAATTTTCTTGCAAGTTTTTATAATTTGAAAAATGTGATAAAATCACTTGATGTCTACTAGAGTTTTTTTTTAAGGAATTTTTCTTTTTATTGAAATTTTCAGAGGAAAATTTTTTCAGGAAAATTTCATTTTTATTGAAGCAATAAAAATATGACAAAAATCCCTTATTGGTTAATAAAATTCCCATGAAGGGATTTTTTTACATCATTTTTTCAAAAAAAAATTTTAAAAGAAATGAGGGACAAATTTAATTTTTATTTTCTTTTAAAAAGAATGGTCGTAATATCAAGCTCAAAAACTGACTAACACCTAGCATGGACCGACCGAAAATAAATACAAGATAAAATTAGAGAACTTACTTTTACCTTGGAGAAATGCAAATCACATAGTCATGCGCATGACTCAAGTGAGGAGTGGACTCTAGAAAATAAAAGAAGGAGAGACAAGGTATGAACCTAAAAAGGCTCCCACTATCTGAATTGACAAACTTACCCTCCGCGCAATCAAATCATAATGGGAAGAATTGTCAATTCAGATAATGAGCGGAATAAAATATGGTCAACCCGAGCGCAATCGACGCAAGAGCTTTGCATATTCGATCCATATCTATGGTTTTCTAGGAAGAATTTCGCGACTTGGGTTTAGACGCTTGTGTGTGCAGGTGTCGTGATCCTCAGAGTATGCAAGACATGCACAACAATTGATATCAAAACAGCGCTTCTAAAAATGTGCGAAATTAAACAAATAAACCCAACACCAACCTGCAAAACAAAGGGGTTAGCCAAACACTCCGCCCCTTATAACTCCCATCCTGCAAAAACATATAACACCTATAGAATGAGTCCCAAACAATATCGCCAGAAGCGAGATATGCATGAAATTTTCATTGGCCTAAGTCCACTAAGACTCTTAAAATTTTGAAAAAATTTAAGTATTCCAATTGGTATCTTTTTTCGAAAATTTAAAAATCCCGTCCCCAGTGGAGTCGCCAGTCTGTCGCGACCCCCTAAAAAATTTTAATTTTCTAAAGGGGGTTAACGGATTATTAGGTTAATTAGATTTGACTAACCTAACGCGGACCCTCCCAAGCCCTACCGAATCGCAACTTTGGTTTTTATTTAAATGATTTTAAAATTTGGAGTCGCCACTAATCGTTCTTGGTAGGTCGATTAGAAACCTAAATAAATTAGCGGGAGAACTAATTTATTCCTGCGAACCAGAGATTATGAGCTCGGAGACTTGGTTACACTAGTTAATTAAAACTAATGCCCTTTCGGTACCTTAATTTCATGGATATCCTAATTCGGCAACTCAGGCTTGGTCTATTCCTAAGGCTTTAATAGGGTATTCTCTTTTGTGTTTTCACTTTTTAAATAGGATGCATGGATGGTATATATTTTTATTTGTTATATTTTTTTAAGTGTTAAAGATTCCCTGAAGCCGTAAGAGGGAGTGTGTTAACAACTTCTGTGCAGTATTACGACCTACTCATCTTTTGGGTTTGATGATTCAAAAATTAAATTATAGGAAGTACATGACAGTGAATAAACACCTCCAATGGGAGGCCTAGCATTGGCTTGGCTCTTCCCTTTGGGATTTAAGGTACAGGTATTTAAGTTGCAAGTATTTAAACTACTGTAAGTAAAAAAACCTCCAATGGGAGGCTAAGCATTGGCTTGGCTCTTCCCTTTGGGATTTAAGGTACTGGTATTTAAGTTGCAGGTATTTAACTACTGTAAGTAAAAACCTCCAATGGGAGGCTAAGCATTGGCTTGGCTCTTCCCTTTGGGATTTAAGGTACAGGTATTTAACTACTGTAAGTAAAAACATCCAATGGGAGGCTAAGCATTGGCTTGGCTCTTCCCTTTGGGATTTAAGATACAGGTATTTAAGTTGCAGGTATTTAACTACTGTAAGTAAAAACCTCCGATGGGAGGCTAAGCATTGGCTTGGCTCTTTCCTTTGGGATTTAAGGTACAGGTATTTAAGTTGCAGGTATTTAACTACTGTAAGTAAAAACCTCCAATGGGAGGCTAAGCATTGGCTTGGCTCTTCCCTTTGGGATTTATGGTGCAGGTATTTAAGTTGCGAATGGACTTTGTCCTCTCCATTCTGGGGTATGAATTCTTTAAAATAAAATACAACGAATTGATTCAACAATTTGAAATTTGTGCGCGCTTGAGGACTCCTCCAAGCCGATTTTGTGCTTCCATAGGGTTGACCATTGATATAAAGCTGCGGCTTCCTGACATAAAATAGAGTGAAATGTTAGTATACAAAATATGTGCTAATCTGCACCTAAAACCAGAAGAGTAGAAAGAGTACTTATCTCCCATTTTTTGGGAGGGATTTCTATAATTGATTTTCGCTCTCTATGTTCCCAATATAGAGAGTTTCTTTTGAATTAAGAGGGACTTTTAGTCACAGATCAGTTGAGAAATCGGTGGACAGCTTAGGAGCTTGTCTGGGCCGATTTTTGCATCTCGACGAGATTTTTGCTGTTGACGTAGAGATATCCTTCTCCTGACATAAAATATAGAAGAAAAAGGAGATGGAGAAAGTGTATACAATGTGTGCTAATTTGCGAGTAAAACCATAAATAAATGAATAAATAAAAACACTTAGCTTGAATTTGTTTGCTCGTTGACGAGGATGAACTCTTGATTTATATTGATCGATGAAGGAATTTGTGATGATAACCCCTAGCTTTAAACTCCCATCATCTTCAAAATTCTCTCTCTTTTGGTATTTTCTTTCTCTCAAAATTTTCTTCAATCTCCCAAAACTCTCTCAAACATCCAAAATTTTCTCTCCAAAAAATTCTCCCAAACACTTCAAATTTTCTCTCTCCCAAGAATCATTTCTCAAGCTCACTTCTTCCTCCTTTTATAACCTACTCATCTATCTCCCATTCTAATTTTTCCACTAATTCTATCTCCCATTCTAATTTCTCCACTAACTCTTCTTCATTTTCATCTTCCATTCTCCATCTCTATCTCACATTCTAATCTCTCCACTAACTCTTCTTCATCTTCATCTTCCCTTCTCCATATTTATCTCCCATTCTAATTTCTCCACTAACTCTTCTTAATCTCCATCTTCCCTTCTCTATTCTTATCTTCCATTCTAATTTCTCTACTAACTCTTCTTCATCTCCATCTTCCCTTCTCTATTCTTATCTTATTTTCTCCATCCATTCTTCTCCAACTTCTCTTCTTCATCTCCTCTTCTTCATCTTCCATTCTCTATTCTAATTTATCCACTAACTTTTCTTTTTATTATTTGTAAAATAATCCTTCAAGAGTTAGGTATTTGCACTTTAGTCCTTGAATTTTAAGTATTTACAATTCAGTCCCTGAAAAAATATATTTCTTTAAGTCCAAATCTCCTCACAATTTTTGACACACCAAAATTTACCACATGTCAAGTTTAAGCTCATTTCTTGTCGCTGAAAATAATGCATAATTTAATTAAAACCCTTTTGCAAAATTAAGTCATTTTGGGTATAATTGGGCCAAGATGAAAATCTAAAATATTAGAAGACAATGTCACAACTCATAAAAAGTGAAAGTTAAAAATAAGTTGACTCAAATTAAATTTTTTTAGGCCCGATTCGAGATTATACTCGTGAAGGAACACGTGACTCGAATTGGATTTTTCTGAATTTGCGATGGCCAATATGAAAATAGATTTAAAATAAAAATATTAACTATCTTTGTGTATTTTTTGGCCTAAAATGTTATTTTTTCAAAATTTTCAAAAATTTTTGTATTTTTTTTAAAAAAATTAAAATATATATAATATGAAAAATTATTTTTTGGTCAAAATTCGTTCCCTAGGCTTGGCTAAGGTTCCCAAAGTTGATTTTTCAATTTTATGAATTTTTATGGATTTTCTATTAATTTTTGAAAATAAATAAATAAAAAATACATAAAAATACTGAAAATATGAAAAATCATTTTTTGGTCAAAATTGGTTCCCTAAGCTTGGCTAAGGTCCCCAAAGTTGATTTTTCAATTTTATGAATTTTTATGGATTTTTTATTACTTTAGCAATAGAAAAAATGATTAAAGATCAGGTGTCAACAAGCCTTACAAGTCTTTCATCTTGGCTTTTTGTCTAAGATGAATTCTCTACTTCTTTTAATAATTTGGCTAAGATTAAGTATGTAATTTTATTATTTAAATTTTTTTTAAGATGCCGGTCCGAGCCGGTTCGAAACTAGCGGTTTCGAATCGGCCTAGAACCGTCGATTCCAGGCCGATTTCGAAAAATAATGACCCGAAATCAGCCTGTGTGGCATGGGCGGGTTTCGATTCGGAGTGAACCGGCCTGGCTAACGGGGCGGGTTTTGGTTCGGAGTGAACCGGCCTGGCTAACGGGTCGGTTCCGGGTTTGACTCGAGCCGATTTTGGGCTGATTCCGGGCTGGAACCGGCCTATGGCCACCTCTAGTTGCAACAGATAGGAAAAGGATAACATGGTGAGCAGAGCGCATGATTTAGAAGAGATCAGGGTATGATTATGATTATTGTTATTGTTATCATTATTTTGATTATTTGGAAAATTAACCAATTGAATTGTGTGAAAAATCATCCAAAAAATTCTAAACCTATTGCACATTGCCAATTTAATCGTAAACTTTTTAATTGTGTCAATTGAGTTCTAAGCCTTATCATATTTTGTCAATGGAGCCTATTCGACCAATTTTGACTGAAAATCGCTAATATGGAAATTAACTATCATGGAAATTAACAATCTTACGTAGCATGGCCAGCATTGACATTGACAAATTTTTTTTATTGTCAAGGACCAGTAGGGGGCCGCGACAACTGGGCAAGGGTCATGGTCCTCACCCAGTGGCGGGGCCAAGAGCCTTGATCGGTGCCGAACTCCCCCAATGGTACAAAAGTACAAAAGAAAGAGAGAAAAAAAAAAGAAAAAAATAATGACGAATCGAAAAAATCATAATAATATTAAAAATTATCCACATCAACATCGACCGTGACATTTACAATGGCTGATTTCCATGTTAACGATTTCTGGCTAAGATGGACTTAAGTGGCAAAATGTAAAAATGTCTAGAGCTCAATTAACACAATTAAAAAGTTCATGACTTTTTGGGCAATTTTTCTGGATTGTTTCGGCCATTAATGAGACTCCCTTTAGGGAATTTTTGGGATTGGACTTATTATTTTTTTGATCGAAAGGGATTGGACCTAAAATTGTGAGTATTTTTAGGGAATTAAGCCATACCACAAAAGAAAGTAGAGGCATAAGCTTCGGGCAAGACGCACGCTCACATTTACTAGTATTAAAAGGAATATCGACTGAAAACCTTAATTGTTTCATCTTAAATCATCATATATGAGTCCTATGAGTGCTCTTACTTGTACTTTTGTCTTTGCTCTGGGTCTATGCAGATTTTTCTGTTGTTATTGTTGTTGTGTTGATGCGATTTTCTGAACTTATAGAAGAAAAAGCACTAATGATCTAATTCGTTCTTATTTATTTTCTTTTGCATATCACAATATTGACTCCACTGGTAGATGTCGTAAGAATGACGTAATCTAATAGTAAGAGAGAATTCGTGTGTGCTTAGGTGGTGCCCCTTATTTGTCATACTGGAATTACGGGCTATTTCGCTACATCGACAATTTGACTAGTATGAGAACATCTAATCAAGGTGAAAGATCTAAGAACCTCTGTAAAAATATCGCCGCTTTGCATCAATGCCTAATGCAAAACGACATGTTTGAAGGGATTGAAACCCTCCCTCCCTCCTCATGTATATAAGCGTGTGTGTGTTTTCATCGTTTCGTATTAGCCGGTTGACTCAATCGGTGCTAATGCATCCATGCTAGGACGATTACTCAATTGCTCCAAAACTTATTATTCGGACATTAATTCAATTGCAAACTTTTCGATTTTACTAATACAGTCCCAAACTTTTGTGCGAAATTTCGATCTAATCCTTTTAATCAATGACCACTGGAAATCCCAAACGTGGCATCCGGTCTTTGTCAATCATCCTGTGAGATACATCGATGTGGATAACTTGTGTGGCTCATGACGTCAAAGGTTTCCTGTGGCAATTAATCAGAGGGAATCCTTTGGAATTTCGTGCAAAAATATGTCACCGTACTAATGAAATCAAAGAATTCGGAACTGAATTCCCATTCGTACTGTCAATTTGGAATCGAATTGGTCATTTTCTCCGTCATGCTCATCAACATTTTTTGCTCAATATATTGGCCTTTTTGGTTCAATATTTGGCCAAGAGACTTTGAGAAAATGCAAATACCTTTAAGCTAAAATGCAAAATATTGTTTGGTAGACTATAATTAAAAAGTGCATTTGAATGCAACTTTGACATAAATGCTGTTTGGTATAAAAAAAAACCCCTTTGTAAATAATTCGATTTGTTAATTATTCCAAATAATTTTTTATTTTTGAAAAAATATTATTTTATTTTAATTACTTTCTTTAATTATATTTTTATTTTTAATTATTTTTAATTATTTTATTTTTTTTTCTATTTTTTAAATTATTTTTATTTTATTTCCCAAAAATTTTAATTTTTAATTAATTAATTTAGCTATTTGTTTTTTATTATTCCTTTTTTAATTATTTTATTTTATTTTCCAATTTTTGTTAATTTTTTTAAATACTTAATTTAATTATTTTTTATTTTTAATTATTTCTATTTTTAAATTTTTTAATTTTCTGAAAATTTATTTTTTACTCTTATTTCAAATTTTTTAATTTATTATTATTATTTTATTTTAAAAATATTTTTTATTTTTAATTATTTCTATTTTTAATTAATTTCTTTAATTATTTTTATTTTCATTATTTCTATTTTTAATTATTTCATTTCATTTTATATTTTATTTTTCGAAAACATTATTTTTATTTTTGATTATTTTTATTTTTAATTACTTTTTTAAAAGAAAAAAATAAAAAAGAAAATGAAAAGATTAAAAAAAAATTATAGTTGCATTCTAGAAATGCAACTTCCCAAAGTATTTCAAAAGGTTCTTTAAACTAAAAACCTTTAGAGCATTTAAAATACAATTACATCTTTTCAAAATAGTTAGAAAAATATCCAAATATCATTTGGATTTGACCAAGGGACTAGGGAAAATTTCAAAAAAGGGCCTGAAAGTGCCCTCGTTTTTTCAAATAAGGGCTTGAAATAAACCTTGTTTCACATAAGGGCCCAAAGTGCTCAAATTGTTTCAAAATAAGGCCCGATAAAAGGGCATTTTCGTCTTTTTCCCTTTTAAATTTTTTTCCTTTCTTTTTTTTCCTTTTTTCTCCCTTCCCTTCCCCTGCCTTCTGCTCCCCTCCCCTGCCCAGGCCTCCGGCCGCCCTTGCTTGAGCCAGCGTCGTGCTACCGTTTCCTAATGCTGGCTAGGGTGAAACCAGCGTCAGGTGGGCGACACCTAGCGTCGCCAGCCTAGGCGAGAGCTTCCCTCGGCCGACGTCGGCGAGGGTGGCCCTCACTCGCACAGGTGAGGGCTGCCCTCGTGCCGACGAGGGCTACCCCTCACCCGCTCAGGCGAGGCGAGGGCTGCCATCGTCGGATTTGTAGAGGCCGACGCGGGCTCAAGCCTCACCAGATTTGGTAAGGCTGCCCTCGTGCCGCCGAGCTCTACCCTCGCCCGCCCAGGTGAGGCGAGGGCTACCATCGCCGGATCTGGTGAGGCTGATGCCGGCTCAGGCCTCACCAGATCTGGCAAGGACGGTCGACGCTGGCTTAGGCAAGGGCGGTTAAGGTCGGTGATGGCTTGGGGAGGGCTGCCCGGAAAAAAAGGAAAAAAGAAAAGAAAAAGTGAAAAGAAATGGCAAAAAAATAAAAAAAGTAAAAAGACGAAAATGCTCTTTGATGAGGCCTTTTTTGAAACAATTTGAGCATTTTAGGTCCTTATTCGAAATAAAGTTCACTTTAGGCCCTTATTTGAAAAAACGAAGACACTTCGAGTCTTTTTTTGAAATTTTTTCAAGAGATTATAAAGCCCCAAAGTTTATTTCAAATGATGAACGTGATCCAAAAAAGAAAAAAGCAACGGATCGGGGATCGAACGGGACGACAACATCGGCCCAAAAAGAAAAAAAAAAACGGGACTACAACATTTCAAATCTCAATATCGTACTTTCCAAAAAAATTAAAAAAAGAAAGTCCACTTCCGTTTTACCAACATATTCCTCCAGTCGCCACCGATTCTCTCTCCCTCTCTCCCTCGATCCGCTCCTCCAGATCCTTCTCTGCTTCCATGGATTTCTTCAAATCTGTCTTCTCCGACGACCCACCTCCTCCCACTCCGCAATCTCCCCAAAGCCCTCGCCTTTACCCGGACCCGGAAAGCCCCGGGTCATCCGGCGCGTGGAGCTTCGGGGGGCTGATCAAAACCCTGGCCACCAGATCGGAGTTGGTGATCGAGTCCTACCGCCGCGATCTCGAGGAGCTCGGGTCCGGGCTCCGGAAGGAGACGGCCGTCATCCGCGAGGCCGCCTCCCGCGCCGTCAAGGACCTACCCACCTCGCTCGAGGCCGGCGCCTCCGTGGCGCAGGAGTCGCTCGAGTCGGTCGGGCAGGCCATCGATGACATTGGCGCCACCGTGTTGAAGTCGACGGCCGAGATCATTTCTCACGGTAAGGAGGCCTTGCTGGATCTCGATTCCGATTCGTCCGATTATAGCGGTAGCGGCAGGCGGCTGAGCAGCGCCGGCGCTCAGAATTCGGATGTGAAGAAGTACAGCAGGTTCGATGCGCAATTGCGCGCGATTCAGAGCGATGCGAGTGTGTACCGCGAGGAGCCGGAGGGTTTGGACGAGTATGGGGAGTGGAAACTAGGGTTTTCGTTGGAGGGGAAAAGGGAGGAGATTGGGAGTTTGACTGGGGAGGGTGGGACGATGAAAGAAATGTATGAGAAGCTTGTGCCTGAGGAAGTTGATCATGAGAATTTCTGGTCTAGGTACTTTTATAGAGTGCATAAGCTCAAGGTAGCAGAAGATGCCAGAGCTAGGCTCGTGAAGCGGGCAATCTCTGGGGATGAAGAGGAGGATTTGAGGTGGGATTTCGAGGATGAAGATGAGGAAGGAGAAGCATTGGAGGTGAAAAGTGAAAATGCTGGTTTGGCAAAAAATGTACGGGACTCTGTGAAAACAGAGGAGGGCGCTGGCGAAACTTCATCGTCCGGGCTTGTCCAGGTTCAGGAGAGGAGTGTAGCCGGCGAAGAGGAGAAGTCGGATTCAGAGGCGTCCGGTACCGGTAGTGATGCATCGGAAGTTAAAGTTGACGAGAGAGCAAATATGGAAGGGAAGACCGATAAGACGGATACCAGCAGCTCGTGCAAGGATAGCGACGTGTCTATTATTTCGACGCAGCCGTCGATGCCTGAGGTGGCAGACCTCGGGTGGGATGAGATCGAAGACGTGGTAGTAAGCAATGATGAGGGCAAGAGGGACAGTGCTTCCAGTGCAAACAGAGTCGATTTGCGGAAACGCCTGAGCACGGGAGAAGAGGAGGATTTACCTTGGGACATCGAGGACGACGATGGCAATGACGAGGAGCCTCCTAAATTGTGATTTAAGTAAATGGTCTCTCTCACTATTCAAAGCCTTTACAACTGTAAACATTGAGGGTTAAGTTTTCCCTTGATAATCATGTCATTGCACTTGGTCTATATTTAGTTGTGCAAAAACCATTGTTTGGGTTGTTACAGCGTGTCTTGTGGATAGTTTATCTTCGTTTCATACTCTTTAGAGTTCAGCTGGAAGAAGCTATGTAACTATGCAATTGTCCATTCATGATTACAAATAAAAGCTTGGTCTTTTCTTTTGTGCCTTCCTCAAAATAAGGTTTGTATTGTTCTTTCGGGAGGAGGTAGTTCTCACCGGGAGTATTTTTCGGAAGCATCGGTTGATGCTCAGGTGGTTTGATATTGATGTTGCTGATGCTTTCATGAACACAAGCTTGTGGCAGAGCTTTGTGGGCTGTGGCAGCTGCATATGCGGCGTCTACATGATAGTGGATAAGACTTATGAAGTTGATGCCTTTCTTTTCTTGTTCACCATCATTTGCCAAAATCAGGGGCTTTGATGAATATCTACAGTTTCAGAGATGTTTTGCTCTTCGCCTCGCTCTTTGCCGGGGTTCCAACTAGGAGAGCTCTTATCGACCAAACTCTCACTCGAAGGTTCCATCATCATTGTTAGTCCCATTCCTTAGCCTTGTCTTTGTAATTACCACGGAGGCCGGAGCACCCTCGGTCTTTTCCTGTCTTCTAGCTGAAACTGTTTTCATCCTTGTCTATCCCGGGTCGATTCTTTGTATGCAAGAGGCCATTGGAAAGACATTCAAAGCAAGTAAGGGTGCGTCTTTTGCAGAACAGAATGGATTCATTTCTGCCAGTCCTAGCCTCTTAGGTGGTGGGCACGGTGTACCAACCAGGCTAGGGGTTTCGAAGCTGAGAGAGCCAGAGGCTTCACTCTCGGCTTCCCAGGTGGATATTAAGGTGTTTGGCCGGCTGTGCCTCCATCCATTGTGATTCTGGAAATAGACAGCATTTCTATTTGTGCTTGTTTCTAGTAAAATGTTTTACAACGAAATCTTTCTTACAGCAAAATTTTTTTCACTCAATTTGATTCACTGTAAACATTCCGTTGTGTCGGTCCTTGTGTCATATCAGACCATAGTCACCGACTCACCATACACGAGCAAAACCGCAAATCACACTATTTGATAGAGAGTAGCAATTTCCAGATTGCAACATGTACTTTTAACTCAAAACAGGGACAAGACAACCTGAAGATAGCAAGCATTTTGACAATCCATTCCGATCATGCAGATTGAACAAGGATACAAAGAAAGGGAGCCAATGACTTAATCCAGAGAGACCCCATAACTCTCAGCTAAAGTAGAACATGTAAACATAAGTACATCCTCCCAATTTATGGGTTATCAGAATAGTATAAATGCGTATGGAGTTGCAACGCATGATCTAGTTGTCTCCCTGCCTCAGCATCCTCAAAATGGTAAGGAACAGGTTCAGGATGTCCAGATAAAGGGTGACGGATGCCCAAATGTACTCATCGTAGGTAAAGCGCTTGATCAAGTTCTCGGTGTCGTAAACAATGTACCCTGAGAAGATAACAGCAGCTATTCCACCATAGATAGCCACTGATGTAGAGCCAAGCGGGAACATCATCTGCTTAGTCATAACAAAGAAAATCTGAATGAGTTCATGAAAGCATGCAAGAGGTGATTGTTGTAGGAATATTAGAGAGGCGGTTGAAGAATCCCAACCTGCATAAAGCTAGTCATGATGAGAACAATGAGGCCAGTAAAGAGGATTGGACCAAGATAGCTGAAATCCTTGCCCTTCTTGGAAGCCCAGAACGTGTATCCAGTCAAGGCACAAACCACTGATGAGGTCAAAATCAAGGCTTCAAGGACGATTTTTCCTGCAGGCAAAAAATATGCAAGAAAAATTTAGACAACTGAAAACTGCAAGAGCCATTTGCGCATGATGCTCCAGGGAAAATCTAATAGAACCCGAACGAACAAAGGAGTAAGATTAGACACCAACCATCAGTATTTGCACAGCTGACACCGACAGTGAGGCTCAGTGACAAGGTAAAGAGACCGAGGAAGACAAAGTTCAATGGGTGCTTCTGCTGATAAATGTGAAGAGGCCACAACACTGCAGAGATATCACGATTAAAATTCCTTTACAAAAATACAGCAAAAAAAAATCCTCCACACTTCCACAACCAGAAAAGTGAAGGAGAAAAAAGGGCCTCTGCAGGAATTTAAGATTTAGCTTGCCAGCAATCATGAACACTCAATAAAGGAAATGCAGTTCCCTTACTTAATGCATGAAGATACCAAAGAAACATAACAGAGGGGCAGAAACCACGTGAAACTCCAAGCCAAGATATGATTTTTTGTATAGCCAGTATTTACCGAACACATAAAGGTGAAAATGACCATTAAACTGGAGAGACATGAACGGGGCAACAACTAAGGAAGACAAAAACTTTAATTCAGGAGCTGACTTGGGTTTTAGATTAGTGGCTGGCACCTGAATGACATGAAAATATAACAATCATATCAAGAGAGACGGCTCTAATACTCAATGACAAACAAATTCAAACTTCCTTGTGAGCCCCATGGTTGGATGAAGAAGATGTTTGCTTGTCATAAAAGTTTCTTCATGGAAGTAATGCCAAAAGATGTTACTTGATCCCGGGTTGGTACTGTGACACTAACACAAGCAACCCAACTGCAATGGTTTGTAAATAAACTGCTCCGTGAAAAAATCACGGAGTTCAATTTGGTGGCAATGGGATCATCAACCTCAGGCAATTCAACTCGCATCACTGATGTTATGCGTGCGTATTCTTTGCTCTAGTATAATTCTAGGGGCTACATCAACATGGTCATCAGGAGAGATCTCCCAACAGAGTCACAAGTCACATGGCTGAAAGTAAAGCAACCGATCCCCGTCATTACGAAAAAATACATCAGAAGTACACAGATAGTTGGAAAAACACCACCACCACCAACATAAAACCCCATCAAATTTCAATTCCCTGCTCTACATGGAATCGGCCGAAGATCAGAACATCCGCCCACACCCGAGCCCAACCAAACACAAACAATTGCCCGAAATCACAAGCGAAACAGAAAGGAAGACGTCAAGATTAGCAATCACAAGTATTATCAGCTACATAACCCAATAAAGCATCCGCATCAACCATGAATCGCGACAAAGATGCAGGCAATTATCTCCACCGAACCACACACCAAACACGCACGCAGAAGAGAAAAGTCAACGTCGGCAGAAACAGATACGGTGAGATCTGGAGCGATCACGCACAGAGAAGGGGGAGGAACATGAGGAAGAGCAAGAGGCCGGAGTTCCCGCGGAGGAGGTCATTGACGGGGGCGTAGAGGACGGTGACGGAAGAGACGACGGTGGTGAGGACGATCTGCGCGGCGAGGATCCCGTACACCTTGCGGATGAAGCCCCATCGGAGCTGGTTCTCGCCGTAGCTCAGGCCCGGGTACAGCGTCTCCCCATTTCCGAGCTCTAGGTCCTTCTCCAACTTGCCCACTCTCGCGTATCCGTCCATCTCTCTCTCTCTCGGAGCTCAGGTGTTTCTCTCTCTTTGATTTTCTCGGGAAAATCTGATGAGCCAAGGAAGGAAGAAGAGATGGTGGGTCGCGTCAAGGTGTGAGAAAATCGGGGTAAGAAATTGGGTGGATTCGGATGGTCGACTGGGAGCTAATCTGAACCGTCGGATGTTGTCGGAGGTCTCAAGATTGGATCAGACGGTGGAACGTCGTTTCTAGTTTGTTGGTTTGCCGAGTTGGGAAAGGAAAATGATACAAATTGTTTATGAACTTTAATATAGTCTTTAAATTTTTAATTTATTCAATATGATCCATAAATTAAGAATTAAATAAAATTTAAATTAAAAATTCAAAAATCACATTATATATTGAGTTAAAATTTAAAAATTATATTGATTAAATTAAAATTTTATGGACTACATTTCACATTGAATCAAAGTTTAAGATTACTTGTATCATTTTACCAAGTGAAAATATGTCAAATTAATTTTTTTATTTAAAATTTTAATTAACTAGAAAATAATTTTCATTTCTCGATACTAATTCCATATTACGGTGAAAATGGCTACTCATCAAGAAGCGCACAGTCAATTCTCTGGAAGGACAGCTTCTTCCCGGCGACGTCGAAGGCCATGTTGTAGTACTGCTGCGCCATCAGCCCGACTATCGACAGGCCCTCCACGTCGCTCTGGACCACCGCGATGCAGAACATGTTGTCCCTCACCTGATAGAACATGCTCGCCGCGTCCAGCCCGAGGTCGGCCCCGTCCGCGAAGTGGAACGTCATCACCGGGAACCCAGTCAGGTCTCGCCCCACCGTGCCCCGGTAGCACAGTGGTGACGACGGCCCTTTTGGGACTCGCTCTAGGACCCCGTCCAGCAGGCTCTTCACCTCGCCGTGGACCGCTTGGGCCGCTCCTTCGACCAGCCAAGTCATCGGCGACCCCGAGTCGATGACCACCCCGTCATATCGCCTAGTCCTTCTGAAGGCATTGCGGTTGATGTCGAGCCTTTTCTGGCCTATGCTTATGCCTTCGAGCGTGACATAGTAGAGTCCCTCGACGACTTCGAGCGGGGTCGAATAGCCCTCGAATATCGCTCCTTCGCCTAGGATCAAGTGGTTGTACGCATAGCTCGGGTCCGTCAGATTGCCGATGCAATACGAAAATCTCGAGCCGAGCCTCGATACTAAGGATATCATCCGGGCGCCGAGCCCCAAGATGCCTGTGATCCTCCCGTCCTTGAATCTTCCATTGTCATGGCCGCATCCGAACACCACGTCGGGCACGGTGATCGCCCCATCGTCCCAAGTTTCGAATGTGAGCTGATCCTTGGAAAGCACTCCTCTCGACGAGGGCCCGTCGTAGTATGTCTGGTTGTAGATGCACCAGTCGGACTGGTCGCATTTGCTGCGAGGGGCATAGCTGCAGTAGGAAGTCCTGCAGGACACGCTGGAGTACGTGGATGACCTGAGCGGGTCGAGTACCGGAGTGTTTTGCCCCCGGCAATTCCTGCACGGAGCGCATCGGACCCACAAGAGATTGCTTCCCGTGTCCATGACCGCAAGTTGCCGAATGGGAGGATCGCCCAGGGAGAAGCTGACAAAGAGCTCAGGGAAGGATGGGACAAGGTTGAGCTGATGAACGTTTGTCTCTAGGACTTTGGATTCGAAGTAGGCCAATCTCGCGGTCGAGCTTTGCAGCATTCGTGCTGCGCGATCGGGGATGGTGTCATTCGGGTTGTAGTATGGAGAGAGGAGTGAATCTCGGTGAATGAGCCTAGTTACAATCCGCTGAGGACTCGAACCCTTTGCAGTAGCAGATAATGATAGGCGAGCTTTTAACACCAAGAACAGGAGTGAATGAACCAAAGCATGTGCAGATGCCATGGCAACGCTTCACTGCTGCAATTGCTTTGTTGCTCTGATTGATCGATGTCTTCGCACGACATTAATATCCACTGATGCTCTTTCCATTGACGAGAGCGATTCAGGCGAGATCAAGATTGTCTGTTAGAGGTGGCAAAGACTGTTTCGATTTCAAAATCGGGAAAGGTCACTTGTTATTGTCACAAATTCTAACATATGACTCTTCGCCATGTATTATTAATCTGAGATGGTTTGAGTTCATGTTGGTTCTATTTCATCATTTGCGACATTGATAATATCTTCTGGTCTCCCTGACAAAAATTACACTGAAGGGGGAGTTTGGTAGGGAGAGAATAATCGCGTGATCTATTCTTTTCTTGATACACGACCGGAATTACACTGCTAAACAGTAAACAATGTAGTGCCAAGCGAAATCGAAAGATCATGAGTATCTGAGGAAGGAAGCTGCAGGAGAGACTTCCCGGACTTCGAGATCGCGACTAAACTAAATTAAACAATGCGGGTTCTCATAAATTGTTCAGCAACTCGGTGAACTCCGTCCTTTGGATACTGCAATTCGTCCTCGTCATGAATATTGCGATTTCAGAGGCATAGGGTGTCGTTCTTTATCGGTGATTATGAACATTCACACGACACACCGAGAATACATCACAACAAACACTCCTTCAGATAACCAGCCCATGGAGCATAATGCAAGAAAAAGGGAAGAAAAAAATTTACAGAACAGAAAGTTGGGACTCGATGACGTTTTTGAAGAAGGGCTTGTTCGAGCAGTTTAGACTAGACGGTCGGATCGGCTTCAAACTGTTCCACCGCCATAGCCACTTTGTGTGTTTGTAACATCTGAAACCCTGGCATGAACGGCACCGGTACAGAAGAGCTGGGTCGCACTCACAAATATCACCATTACTTCGAGAGTTCTCTGCACATCAAGGTCGCAGCAGAACTGACTGTTAGAACCTTGAAAAGCAAGAGGTAAAGCAAAACCAAAACCAGCCTAGGGTGATCAGAATTCCCGAAAAAACCATGCAAGAGTAAGACATTCTGGGTTGTTGCTGAAAAAAGAAGGAAAAAGAGACATTCTGGGTTAGGTTCAGTCTTTCGATTCAGGATGCTTTAGAACACTGCCTACACTTTCTCTGTAGATTGTTCATGCCATTCAACTGGGACGTCTATGATGTCTGATCACTTACCAGATTCGCATCAGTCCAGCCGATGTCGATTTCCTTACATGCCAATCTGCAAGAGCACCGGCCACAAGGTAAGCTTCATATAACTGAGGAAACTGATATTGTTTATTGTCCCCCCTTAAACTGATATTGTTTATTTTTCCCCCTTAAACTCTATATAGCAAATTGAAGAAGAAAAAATCAAGAGCTTGGAGAAAGGTCTCTCTGACCCCATAGCCAAAAAAGTTAGGGACAAAGTGACAAGAGAAGAGGCGGCGGCTGCGTGCAAGTTTGCGATACCCCCTCGAGTGACGTTCTGGATGCCAGTGGCCGAAGTCGTCATGCCCACGATCCCTGCGATCAGTGAGAAGATGACTAGGTATCCAGTTGCCATGTTTCCGATCGGAAAGTATATCGGGAATATACGGGCCGGGACCTCCAAAACTGAAGCTGAAAATGGAGATGCTATTGTTAGATCACTGAATTTATCAAAGATCAGTCGACTATACACGTTCATTGAATGTTCATCTCAAAATCCTTTTCGATGGAACTGTTTTGGCAAATACATTTTCTAGGACAGGAAATTTGTGGCTAGATAAGCTAAACGTGCAAGGTTGGCTGGGTCACAGACTCGGGAGATTTACCAGTTTCTCGAGATCTCATGATGGCATGATTCACAGCCCACACGGCCATGACAGTCACAACGAAGTAGAGCAGGAGGTTGAGGAGTAACAGGACGAATGCGGCTGATTTCGCGCCCCCTGAAGCCATGACGAGCCTTTTGAGGCTTAGAAAGAGAGGAAGAGACTTGAAAAACCTTAAACCAAAGTCACTATATTCTTCAGATAGGTGTACTGATATACATTATATATACTCGACTTCAGCAAACAAATCTGCTTCCTTTCTTAATCAGATTGATTCATGATATTCTAATCTGTCTCTGCAAGAGTCATTGGACTGGCGTCAACTGGAAGCAATCTCTCCAATTCCTTGCGCGGCTGGGTTTGCTTCATGCTAGAGGAAAGGGATACGGTTCTGATGCTGGTTTCGTGGAACTTTGTTCCAGAATAATATGGACATTTTAAGTAAGTGGGTCTTCTTTGTTTATGCAGTTACTCAACCAGGGCATCGCCAATCCTCCATCCGGAGGATAACTTCTTTTGGTCCTGATTGGTAAACACAGATGTCATTAAGTTTTTTCCGGCACTGCATTTGGTTCGGACGCATATAAATCCAAACAGACAAGCATGAACAGCAGGGTGAATAATGAATTCGCTGTCTTGAGCAGAGCTCCTCATGAAAGAGTCGAAGTAATTTTCCCTCGAAGCCCTCGAAGTCCTTCAAATTCGTGCTTAACATAAAATTTAACTGGCCACTGTACCATATCGAGAGTAATGCCAACCGAGAATGAAATGAATCCTTCCTTTTTCTTCCAAACAATTAGGCAGCCTAACATAGCAAACAACTAGAACTGACCGACAAGCAAAGATTAGATGATCCCTCGAGCAAGTTCAACAGGCTGCTCACATGGCAATCCTTTTAAGGGTAGAGGCTAGAGTTAGTGTTGGGAGCCGCAACAAAAGTTCGATACTTAAGGGAGCCTAAGTTCGATGTCGTCAACATAATTAGTTGAAGTCTCCATTCAAAAGCTTAATTCAATAAGTTATGAGCCATCTATGATATACTAATTGCTTAATAACACATCAATTTTTCAATGTGGGAATTCTCTATCACAGTTCACGTGCATTTCAACAGTTAGAACCAATAACAGGACCTTATCTTCAGCATTATAATTGGGATTCAAAGTGTCATATAAAGCAGCCTGGATAGACACCAAATCCACTGTTCTAGCAGGGCCCAATACCAACCAGCATTAGATACAAGAAAGCACCATGTGGATCCCATTTATCCTGTCATATGAAGGTTTGATTTGCCATTCCCAATCTGGTCACAAAAGGCTCTGAGAATACCCCTTACTTTCGACAATTTCTTCCAAGCAAAAGTAGCATCAGCAAAGCAGGATACACATCAGATGCTACTCTTGGATCCACATGAAGCCTAACCAAATGAAAGGAAGAGAGAAGATATCATGTAAATAGAGGCGATCAATCGGCATCCCTTGGGTCAGGCCACAATTATAGTCCAAATCCGCCTGTGCACAAAAAGAACATATACCGAATTTCAGGTTGGATAGGTTTGGCTCAGGTTCGACAGGCCATGCATGGTCCTGTAACTAGAGACCTTGCCAAGGTCTGCGCGAGTATACCTTCGAGTACTTGGGGCTTGGGCTAAGCCAGGACGATCTTGTAGCATCCCAGAGTAATGTTCAGGTACAGCGGTTACAAGACCAGTGGTTAACTAGACCTGACCAGGCTTGAGGCAAAGTGAGTGGGCTTGGGCGAGCTATATACTTCTCGGCTCATCCCACTCAATCATCCTCGTACATGGGCATGAATAACGTCGCGTGTTGTCCTGGAAAAAGTATAATATGTGACAACGCCGGACATGAAAAATGACACGGCGAGAAATCAATCGATAGGGTATTGAGCGAGCATTTTAAAAAATTTAACAGCCTAGTTTGATATTTGAATATTTTATTTCTTCAGGGGGATCTTCAAGTGCCAGATTTGGTACCCCAGCTTGCGTGGGGACTGATAGGAAGATGAGGTTCGCTGAGCGTATGTGCATTTTCCACATCCCGAATTGTAACTATAAGTACTTTTAACTGAGAATTCTCCTGAATTGGTTCCCGTCCAAATAGCTCAAATCTTGGGTCGAATCTAGCTACGGCACCGTCCAATTGGTGCCCACCTGCAAATCGAGCCTTGAAAATAAACATTGACGGCTCCTTTGGTGCAGGAGGGACAGAAGGATCGATTGTTGGTATCCTCCGTGACGCCTCAGGCATGCTGCTTGGTGGGTTCGCACGAAAGATCCAAGCTTCATCGCCGATTTCGGTCGAAGCGTGCGCGCTGGTGGCTGCCCTTTAACACTTCAGATCGAGAAGTAACGAAGACTTGTACTTGGAGACCGACTGTTTAAGTTTTACTCAAGCTCTGCAGGAAGACAGCCACGTGCATTGGGAGATTGAAGCCTTAATACCTGCTTACCTTTGGCTCACTTGGAGCTCTCGATTCCGTGGCGTGGCTCAACAAAGCTAGATGCCCGTGCCCAACTAGCAAATTTCAAGAAGATTTCGGTGGCCCTTTGCGGAAGAGCCCGGAACCAGGACAAAGGAGGGAAGCAGCAATACCGAGGTCAAAACATCGTCGAACTTCCTTTCTCTCTCTCACTCACTCTGTCTCTGTCTCTGTCTCTGCATGAGCTGGTTTTACTGCTTTGTTGTTTTCACTGGACCCCCGGGGGGGGGGGGGTGTGAGAGAGAGCATCGTTCATATTCTTTTGAAATTCTGAAATCTGTGGAGCAGTTCGTCAACTTTGTCATCAGGCCTCCCAGGTAATCTCTTGCAAGGCTATGTCTCGCTTCTGATGCCGTGATGAACCAATAAGCAATTTGACTGTGTGGTTTTAGTGGTAAATCGTGCTCGTGGTTTCTTAGGAGTCTCGGTTTCGATGTCGTCGACTATTATGAAGTTGACAGGTTGATTTCGAGGTGTACGAGTGTTCTTACCTCATGCATTTGATAAGAAGTTTCGTAGGTAGTACTGTGAAAGTTGGAAAATGACTTGACAGTGTAAGTGGCGCAAACCAAAGTTTTAGGCATATTTTTGGCCTTCTTTTGGATTCTCTTCATTATGAATCATTGCGCGGCTAGTTATCCAAAACAAGCCAGAAAGAGTCATTGCACGGCAATGTTTAAGAGATGGTGTTCCAATTCTGCCGGTGGTGCATTCTCATTAGTCGCTTGCCAGTATTTCTTTCGTTCCACTTCTCAACTTCCCTCCTTGTCATTAGAACTTTAGAAGTCATTATGAGTACTTTCATTGTTAAAATGCAGGGCGGAGTATGATCCAAAACTGATTTACTAGACCAAGAGTTCATGCTGAAAGGAAACTTCTATCAAAGGAAGGATGCGAGGTAGAATTTTGTGATAAACTTGAAGCTGATTTCCCATCCAATCTCAACTGACCTAATGAGCGTTCACTTACTGTTTTGTGCCCCTCTTCATTGAATTTCGTATTTTTCCATCCTCACTATATGTCTGCAGCATTGCCACATGAGTAGGTAGTGTATTCAGGACGAGATGGGTCAGACATACATGAAGACAATTACATGGCTAGGACTGTCATGAGGCATGAAGACGGGGATCGTCATGCCAAAGCTCTCCAGCTACCGATGCTCAAAGGGATCGAGTTAGTCAGAAATATGGGACTAGAAGGCTCGGACCTCTGTTGCGCAAGGATGTTTTGATGATATAATTGCTTGTTTAGTTCAAGGCCAACACTCTCTCTTTTAATGTTTCTTTGACTTGTGCAAGGCAATGTGGCAAGTGAAAGGCCACCTAAATGAGACGGAATTGTTCTGTTTTGTTGCTTAATCCGGATAATAAGGGTAACTTCGTAAAATATATAGTCAGTGAAAGTCAAAAGATTTGCATCAATATCGATCACATTAGATTTCACTCATTTGACATACTAGGATTTGTGCATCTCTGTCTGTGTTGGCACTTTTGACTGGAAAGCCTTGCTCATTTGCATACTAATATGGTTATAGAGTAGTTTGTGTGGTTATGAAGAAGGTGGTCACAGCTCGATAAATGCGGGAATGATGTATTTATCCTTCTGAAGCACATGAGCCAGGATCACAATGTCATTCTTGAAGTTTGATACCTCCTTTCTGGTTCATATAAAATCAGATGAAGAAGAGTTCTGGTTCAATGAAGAGGCATGGAAGGAGATATATGACCTTGAGGAATGATGAGACCTAGAAATCAGACTCGGTGGTACCTGGGGAAACAAAAAGATGCCTAGGAACAACCAGGCATATATGGAAGAATGCGGAAGTCATGCAAATAGGCCAAATTGGAGAATTTGTTGTTCGTCTTGCATGTTGTTTTTTGTAGTAGAACAGAATCATCAATGGACAAAGCTTAAATTGCAAACAAACAATGGAGAAAGGGACAAAAACGGACAGCAATATATATTTTGGGATGTGACCTGTGTCTTTAGTCCTCTCTCATAAGTAGAGGGAATCTGTCTAAATTTGAAGGGGTTTTTTGTATTGATTATTGCTGTGTTGTACTTTCTTTTTAACAGAAAGATATAATTTTCAGAAATGGATTAGGAGGTGGATTGTCTTGTGATATTTCCGCCTCCTTGTTCATATTATTCATAAATAATCTCTGTTGGTCTACAAATGTTGTAAGGTCACAAACATCTGTGGTGAAGTCTTGAAATGCAGTAATTTTCTGCCATGGGAACAGGTTTACTGTCTATTTGATACGTACTGCATGATTTTAGCAAAGTTTCAAGTTTCAACAGTCCCTTGTAAATCACAGGTTGTTAGGTCTCTGTGCTCTCTTATTCTTCTTTTGTGCAGTGGGTGCCGAGTTGATGCTGGTGAAGTGGCCATAGTTTTGTTTCCTTCAAATATTACTGTTTCACCCTCGATTTTGCTGGATCAGGACTTTCTTGGGGAGAATATGGGACTTTGGGGTGGAATGAAGTGAGTTTCTATTAGTATATCGATTCTTCCAACCATTTGTTTTCCAAGATGGACATGCACAGCCACTTGTATTCTTTTTTTGTTTTTTTTCCTTTATTCAATCTTGACTTGTCCACATATGTAAGTTTCTATGTGAAGAAAACCATGAAATCCCTTGTGGTGAATGTGCTAAGCATACTTATGCCCTAGGGCAAGTTTTAGCATAGTCCCTGTGGAATGAAATAACCATATTGTGCTCAGCTGTCAGGTTATTATGCTTTTAGAGCCAACACTTGGATCTCTCGGTCGAAACCCCTTTTTGCAATTGGGCTTACTAATTCCAGTATTTGTCTTAACAAGAACTCATTAGCTTCAGTTGCAGAGCTTCTGAACTTATCATCCTTATGCATGCTGTAGCAAAATCATTCTTCCTTATAACTGCCAACTTACAGTATTTTTGCTCCCTCCATAAGGATGATCTGAGGGTTGTGGTCGACTATCTTCAGGCTGATGGAAATGTCACTTTGATTGGCTTGTGGGGTCGTTCAATGGGTGCCCTCACTAGGTTCAATAATCCTTTCCTTTGAATCTCTTACTTTAGGCTTGCAAGCCGACAATGTACAAAGCAGAGAACTCATCATGGCTAAACTATGTAGTTTATCATCCTCTGTGGGATGGTCAAGGCTGCAACATACTTATAGCCATTGAGATCCCATTCTTTTGCTTGAAATTTTGCATGTAATCTCAGTGGGGGGGACCTTAAGAGCTCTCTTGGTAATTTGTTCCAAGAACACTTATTGAATTGATCCCGGAAAGGATTTCTTCTTATTGCTAGTCACTGTCACGAATTCTATGTCGGAAGCACTTTTGCCAGTTTGATATGTCCTTAACAATCTGTAAACCTTCTCACAGCCTAATGTATGGAGCTGAGGATCCATCAATTGCTGGAATGGTTCTTGACAGTGCCTTCTCTGTTTTAGTTGACTAGATGATGGAGTTAGTGGATACCTATAAGTATCCCTTGCCCAAGTTCAGAGTAGGTAAATGCTCCGGAACTTATTTTAATACCGAAGAGTTGGGTGATAGACCACTATCTTATAGTTTTGCCTAAGTTCTTGGCGCACATGCTTCTAGAATATGTACCACAAGATCCATTTAATGTTTTAACATTCTCTGAACTGAAACAAGTACTTTTTCTTAAAGTTTTGGCCATTAATTTTTTCCAAAACTTATGGTGATGGGGACACTTATGTATGGTCATAAACAACACTCGCTCCACTCTACGTCGACGCATGGCATTGACAGAAGAGAAACCTGAAATATGCATAGAACTTTCACCGTCTGAATAGGAGATTGGGTACAGGTTGAACATACAGAGGAGCACACTCCTGGAGACTCCCTTATAATTTCTTTATCTGGGTATCCACTTTGCTTTTAAGTTGTAATCATGGTGCTGAGGCTCAACTAATCAGAGTTTTAGAGTCCTAGTACCTTAACCTCTTCTTTCTGTGTGCTCCCCAGGTAAAATTTGCGATCTAATACATCTGGAGGGCAGTCCAGAAAAGAACAAATTTTGATATCATGGAACTTAACCCTACTAAGGTACTAATGCATTAAATACTATGTTGTGATTGTTTTGTTGCGTTTAATATTCGGTTATGACCAACTGACATGCCCCTGGCAAATGTAGAAGTCTTACTGCTATGACTCATATGTGCTTGATTCACTTTTGTCCGAGTACTCTGTTTCTTGAGATCATCAGGGCTTTCTAAATGAAATGTTTGAAGAAGCTGAGTTGACTAAACTCAATCTGACACGCAAATAATTGTTTTTGGTGGCCTGTAATTGATTCTCTTGTTGGTATAGGTTAATCGCTTGTTTGGCCACAACAGGTTGCAAAGACATGCTTCATTCCAGTTCTGATTGGGCATGCCACTGGTGATGACTTTATACGTCCTCATCACTTAGAGAGAATCTTTGAAGCCTATGTGGTAAATCGTTTGCATAAAATGCTACAGATGTGTGACACTTACGCATACTGGATCTGAGAAATATACTCGATGCAAGTGAGAATAAATTAAAACATTAAGATGTTTCTATTACCGCGCTTCTAGTTTCCTAGTAGCTTGACCACAAAAGTGCTGCGGAGTAGCATCTGGCGATTATCATTTGTCTTGTGTTCATGTTGACTATTTCTGTCATCTCGTATCGTTACCAGAACATTTCAACTTAATCACATAATGTTTTTCACCATGAGTGGAAACGACTGGGAATGTGTCAATTCGTGTCAGTTTCGAGTTAAGTTGTGCCGTGTCTAGTCATATTCGGGTTTCTCTCAGAATATTTTGCTGGGTTAGAGCCATTTTCTCTTGTCATGTTGGGATTTGCCACTTTAGCATGGACTTCAATTTCTAGTTAGAGGCCATTTGCAACCTTCCTGTCTTTTAAGTCATATCTCTGATGGATATCAAAAAAATCTTTCCACATTCTGCAAATGGATTTTTCCCTGTTGGAGAGTAGGAATGCGAGAACTAGCTACTCTGCAAATGTATCGTTGGCTGCCGAATTTTCTTGCATTTGAAAAGAAACTGCACCATAGCTTAAGATGTTTGCAACACTTAATCCAGCCTTTTCATTTGGCACACTAAATGGTGATTATCTTTATTTAGGGTGACAAGAACTATTAAGCTTGGGGGAGATCACAACTCACCCTGGCCACAGTTCCACTTCGATTCTGTAAGCGTTTTTTTCTGCAAAGTTCCGCAACCTCTGGAAGATGAACTGGCTGGGACATTGTTTCGTACTGCACACGATTTCCTTGGGAGGGTGCGAAGAGTTTTGACACATCTGATTTTCTGCTTTCAACTATGCTGCTAGAACTCTCTTCAAGATGCCTAGATTGGTTTGCTTTAGGGTGTTTGGACCAGTGTCCATGAATGAGGACTCCATGAAGATCTATATTAGGCTGAGGGAATGGTTGCTTTACATTTTGTGTGTTTAACCAGTGATATCTGGTTGAAACATTCAGATTCTTTACTTTTTAAGGATAACCGAAGGGGAGTTCTTTGTCCATTTAGCACAAAGTGATCTGAAATTAGTTCTTCCAAAAGCTTAAACTCGCAATTAACCGAGATAAATTACTCCTGGATGATCACTGCCACCTGGAATATGTTGGACACACTCCTTGAGAACAGACTGAATTCTACATGTGAATCTCAGAATGTTGGATCAAAAACACCTACCTAGATTGGAATAACCCCACGAGTCAGGCCATCGATAGTCAAGTGGGACTTAGCCTAGATTGCATGTTATCCATTCACTTATCTGCTTATGATAGTGATTTCTTTTCTTTTGTGGCCAGGAAAAGCTTAAGCTAGCAGCAGATAGGTCAATAAATCTAGTTTATGATTCTTCTTGCGCCTTTTCATGTAGCGGGGTTGGAGTGTTAGAAGCAGCAAGAACTCTTCTGATTAATTGAGGCCATTTTTAATGATCCTCTTGCGACAGTTCCAATAACATACCTAAACCAAGTCTGTTTTGAGAAGGAAAAAACAGTTTTTAAACCACAGTGAACTTGATTAGAGTTGCCCTACAGCCACGAGATGACAATTATGTTGCAGGATGTGGAGATTGCTGACCATTGTTGTGCATCCTCTGCTACTATTATAGACTTTGAATTGCTTGATGGTCAGGCATTCGGTCCCCATGTTCCGACCTCAATGGACGGTGGCCAAAGTCTGGAACACGAGCTCAATGCCTCGAACAGTTTCACGTGCAATGCAGAAGAGGAAGTCATGGTGTATATCCCGAGTCCTGACATTGATCATCCGGTGAGATGTTATGCTTATCCCCGCCCTTACTCGGATGAACTTCATCAGGTATCCATGCAAGACGGCATGGAGGCTGCACATGATGGAGAGATGCATCGCCTTGGTAAAGATAAAGCGCATCCAGGGCACGTCCTCCAACGACTTCTGCATTGTGCTATGTCAAATGAGGGCAGATTCACATTCTCTTGTTTACATTTAGATCTCCTATGAAATAACTTATGTTCTCGACATCTAACACTACAAAAAAAAAGGGCTTTTAGCCACGAAAAATTAGCGACGAAACATAATTCGTCGCTAATTTGCGACGAAAAAACTTTCGTTACAAATTCGTCACAAAATAAGAAATGGCTTTTAGCCACGAAAAATTGGCGACGAAATATAATTCGTCGCTAATTTGCGACGAAAAAACTTTCGTCCCAAAATTCGTCGCAAAATAAGAAATGGTTTTTAGACATGAAAAATTAGCGACGAAATATAATTCGTCGCTAATTTGCGACGAAAATAACTTTTGTCGCAAAATTCGTCGCAAAATAACAAATGGTTTTAGTTACGAAAATTTAGCGATGAATTGTAATTAGTCGCTAATTTGCGACGAAAATAGTGACGAAAATATCTTTTGTAGCAAAATTCGTCACAAAATTCGTCGCAAAATAAGAAAGGGATTTTAGTGACGAAAAATTAGCGACGAAGTATAATTCGTTGCTAATTCGCGACGACATTAGCGATGAAATATTTTAGTTCTTTGTTAGTTTTTTCTTCGTTTGATTTTTCAACACCATTTATTTTCGTCACTAATTAGCGACGACATTAGCGATGAAATATTTTAGTTCTGTGAGTTTTTTCTTCGTTTGATTCTTGAACAGCGACGAATATTTACTTTTCGTCGCTAGTTAGCGACGAAATGTTTTTCGTCGCTAATTTAGCAACTACAAAATTATTGGTCGTCGCTAATTAGCGACGACCAGTGGTTGGTCGTCGCTAAATTAGCAGTATTTTTCTCATCGGGACAAAATTGTGTTGTTGCTTGTGTTCTTTACAGATCTGTTTTGTTGCTCGACCTACTTTACCAAAATCTGCTCATCGCCCAGCGTCGCCGCTCTGCCCACACCGAGCACACAAACCTCTGCTCGTCGCCCATCATCACCCATCGTCGCCGCTCTGCCCACACCGAATACACACCTCTACTCGTCGCCCATCATCACCCACCGTCGCCCCTCAACTCAACCTCTCTGCTCGTTGCTCGCGACTTCCGTAATAGCTGTCCTTCTCTGAAACTTTCTCCCGCGACTTCTCTCTAGAGGTTTGATCTATTCTTCCTTCGATTTTTGTGTTGCTTTTTAAAGAGGGGGCTAGGGTTAGGTTCTTATTTTTCTCACTCTTTTGGATTAATTTCTGGTGGATTCGCCTCTTTCTTGGATGGATTGTTGCTCTTCATATGCGGAATTCTTTCAAGATATTTGTTCGGTTCGTATTTTTTCCATTTTCTGTGACTGCTGCATCTATTTTTGGGTGTTGTTGAATTGATAGAGTTTGGGTTGTTTACTGCTGTTATTCTATGTATTCGGTTTCACCTTCTTTTTCGTTTATCTGCATTCGTTCCATCACATCCTTGTATCTGTCTCTGTTTTTCTCAAGATTATCTTTTGTTGGTCATATTTGAACTAAAGCACTTCTGGAAGAACGGTAAGGCCAGAACAACAGGAAAACAAGAGGGGTCCATCTCCGTCCCACTAACAAAGAGCATGAGGAAGGCGTTGGATTCAGACGCTTGACTTTTGGGGCTGACTACAGAACTTGTTCAACACTTTGGTCTGACTACAGAACTTGTTCAAGACTTTGCTGTTTACTTCTTTAAGTTTCATTTCTGCTGCTGAATAATTTTTTTTTTATATTTCCCCAGAAATAGATCATGGATTGCCGAGAGCCTAATTGAGTACTACGACTTTGAGGAGAAGACAAACTTTGCTGTTTTCCCATCACTCCAAGGAGGTCCACACAATACCACATCGCTGCTCTTGCAATAGCTTTAAAGCAGGTAGCCACCCCACTATATAAAGCTTATATGCAGCAGGTAAAGAAAAATGCTCAAGCTTTAGCATATGCTTTACTGAGCAGAAAATGCAGGCTTGTGATAGGAGACACGGATAACCATTTAGTGCTCTGGGATCTAAGGCCTCTTGGATTGACCGGTATACTTCTATCCGCTAATGCTGCCTTACATATCCATTTTTATGGAGATCAAGCGAATGTGATTTGTGTGTCTCCATTTTTGTTTAGTGAATTCCTGTTTTTCTTTTGTTGTCTCATCGATTTATCATTTCTGTTAGCCCAGGGGTTTCATGCTCTTAGCATGATGGTGAAGCTAGTTAGCTATTCTTTTTATCTTTTTTTGTAATAGTCCTCAAGTTATTCATTTATCAACTGGAAGTGACTCCTTATTTGGCTTGAACAAGTTGATAAGAGAACTCTGGAGTTTGCATTGGTTGTTTACATTGTGACTAGATGCCTCAGAATGTAAACTAAAAGCCAAGCTTATATACAACTTAGGTGCACGAATAGAACACCTTATAGTATACATTGCTGCCATATTGTGGGATTTGGAACTAGACGAGGCAAATATGTGATCTTTGTTCTGCATTGGTTAATTGTTGAATGCAACCTGTTCTATTTTTTGGATCCATAAAATAGATGAGAAAGCAGTCAATGAGGTGTTCTTGAAGGTGTTGGATAACTATATCAACTGCGAAACCAAGAACATGAGTGTTCTAGTTCTGGTTACTTTATTGGGTCCTCTACTCGGGTCCACAAGCTTATAGCCTCTCATAACCAAGAACAGGAGTGTTTAATCTTTATAGAAATTCTATTACTTGTTATTAAATTTTAATTGATTTTTTTGCAGCTATATGCAAATTATGCAATTGGGAAAGATGTTCAAGCTATGAAAGCCGTGGTTGGAGAAGAAGTTCTACCTTCAAAGGATCTGGTCTATCTCTCGTTCAAATCATTTGGATTCTCCTGCTTCGATTTTCTCCTCCTATTGTCTGTAGTCCACTTGACATTTTAAGTAATAATACGTGATTTCTTTTCGTGATATTATTGACTTCTTCAGGAACATTATATTTTTCTTGAGATATTATGGAGACACTTCTATCAGGTTTTGATATTTATTCACGTTTTCTGTGGAGAAAAGATAACAAGAATCCTCTCTCATTTTATCGTCAGGAGGCCCCTCCAAATATATGAAAGCTAATTTTGTCGCTAAATTATTTTAAATTTCAGTTCCATTGGCGATGGTTTTTTTTTTACGAATAGCTTTCATGGAAAATTAGCGACAAATTTTGCAACAAAAATTTCATCACAATTTAGTGACGAAAGCTAAAATTTTTCGTCGCTAAATTTGTGACCCGAGTTGGTGACGATATTCTTTTCGTTGCTATTTTCATTTTTGCTGCGAATTTGTGACCCGAGTTAGCTACGAATTTGGCCACGAATAACGTTCGTCGCAGTCACAAAATTTTGTGACCCGAATTAGCGACGAAATTGTTTTCGTGGCAACTACCATCGCTAAATTAGCGACAAATTTTTGCCACGAATATTCTTCGTCATGAATTTTGCCACAAATAAGTTTTGTCACAAATTAGCGGCGAATAACGAATTTTGCCACGAATATTCTTCGCCACGAATTTTGCCACAAGTAAGTTTCGTCACAAATTAGCAACGAATTTTGCTACAAATATTTTCGTTGCAAATTTGCGACGAATTTTGCCACGAATATTTTCGTTGCAAATTTGTGACGAAAGTCTAAATTTTTCGTCGCTAAATTTTGCGACGGCGAATTACCGACGAAATTTTTTTCGTCGCAACTTAATTTAGCGACGAATTTTCTTAAATTTTTCGTCGTAAATTTTGTCGCTAAAACGTTGTTTTTTTGTAGTGTAAGAAGTCTTTTTAAAGTGGAAACTTTGCACCGTGCTATGTTCACGATCTCCCAATTTAAAACTCCCCAGGTTGTTATAAAGACGTGCATTTTCAACTTTGACGGTCTGGAGTGATGTGGCAATGAATCATTTTCATTGAAAAATTATAGCACATGGCCCACTACCGTCTTTAAAGATGGTGGAATGGCAAGGGGCGCTTCTTGTAGTCACACATTATCAGAAGGCGACAGAGGAGCTATTATTGATTGTTCAAACTTGCCATGCATGTAACAAAACTCCATTTTTGACTAACGGAACTTAGAAATTCGCAATATTTCATACTATAACTATCCAATCAAATGAATAGCATTGGACAATTTTATTGATCCAATCTCCACCATTGTCCCTTTAGTATTCTTTCCTTTGTTTTGCGGTCTAATGCAACTATGTCCGTCCCGGCCATATCTCTGTTTATATGCCAATACGCTTTCTGGGCCACCACAAGAACAATTGAAGTTCCCGTCCAATGTGGTTGCCGAATTGATACAACTCGGTCGGATGGAGATGTCGAATAGAGGAAGCTTATCAGCAAGGCGAGATTATTACTGTTTGAGATTTCTGTATGTGTAGAAATTACTAGAAGGGTTCGTGGATATTACGTTACACGGCACTCATATTTCCTTCCTTTTCAGCTATTGGTACGTAGCATTTCGATAGAAAAGCAGGGCATGGGAGTAATAAAGAATCGGGATTCTAAAATTATTTTCCATGAAATAATTTCAAAAGGGTCACATCACAATCAGTATCAGGGAAAGGGCCTACTGGCCAAAAACATCTATGGAGGGAACCGAAGTTACACATGGATGGGGTCGGGGTCGGGTCGGGTCCTAGTAAATGCTTTCTTCACATGTGAAAGCGTCCAATTTTCAAAGGAGAAACGCGTTCGGATTCCGATATCGTATGTGTAGAAATTATTAGAAAGGTTCGTGGATGGGGTCGGGTCGGGTCGGGTCCTAGTAAATGCTTTTTTTACATGTGAAAGCGTCCAATTTTCAAAGGAGAAATGCGTTCGGATTCCGACATTGTATGTGTAGAAATTACTAGGAAGGTTCGTGAATATTACGTTACACGGCACTCATGTTGATGTAGCATTTCGATAGAAAAGCAGGGTACTGGGGTAATAAAAGAAGGGGGATTCTAAAATTACACGGCACTCATATGTACTACTAAATGCTTTTTTCACATGTGAAAGCGTCCAATTTTCTTTCTTTTTTTTTTTTTTTGTCAAAAGAGAAAACCGCGTTCGGATTCCGACATTGGATGCCGAAGTCTCTCCTGATCTTTTAAGTGCCTTGGCTTCCTGTACTTACTCCATCCTCATCTTAAGTGCTGCCTTTCATCTCTGCTATTCCACCATTCGCCTGTGTTTCAAGCTTTTAAATCAAAGATGTTTGACTACTTGTGGTTGCCCTGTGTAGTCACAGTTGCTGCCATCGCTCTCTCTGCCATTTTGTTCAAAGAATTACTGAAGAAGAAGAAAAGAGCAGGTCAGAACGCTGTTGAGGGCGGCGCAGATAGTGATTCAGCTCCAAGGAATGGAAACGCGGAGAGTTCTGCTCGTACCTGCACTTCGCCAGCAGTCAACGAAACGGCAACATCTTCAGGACACGACTGGGAAGTATTCTTGAGTTTCAGAGGACCAGATACCCGATCAGGTTTTACGGACTTCATTTACACCAGTCTGACAGACGCAGGAATCCGCACATTTAAGGACGACAAAGAGCTCCGCGTTGGGGAAAAGTTTGCCCCAGAACTTCTCCAAGCAATTAATCAGTCGAAGATCTTGATACCTATATTTTCGAAAGGCTATGCCTCTAGCGTATGGTGTCTGAAGGAGCTAGTTCAGATGGTCGAGTGCAAGAACTCCGGGGAACATAAGATCATGCCCATTTTTTATGATGTGGCACCTTCAGAGGTTCGACACCAAACCGGGGGTTATGGAGAGGCATTTCGTTCCCATGTAAGTAAGAAGCGATACGACGAAGAGACTATGCGCAAGTGGAAGGCTGCTCTCAAAGGAGTATCATTTCTAAACGGATGGGAACTGCACAACATGCCCAACAGGTGATTGCTTTTAGCATTCCATCTCATGTGCCTTGGATCTTTAAAACTCATTGAATTTCATATGGTTTATTTCCTAGATTTGTGTTAGCCTTGTTGAAATTAAATTCTATGTTATTGAAGTTATATCGCAGAAAACATGCTAAGTAATAGCACAATCTCAATTTCGTCCCATTTTATTCCAACCAACATGTTTTTTTTTTTTCAGTTCAGTTCATTCATTAACTGTAAGTGCCAATGCTAACTCATCTACAATGGAATAAATCCTTGACGAACACATATCGAATTCATCTTGTCAGAACATAGTTTAATTCAACACAGTTTTCTAACTCATCGTCTTTTGCCTTGGACAAACACTAGGCGAGAAGGTGAGTTCGCAAGAAAACTTACTCAGAAGGTTTTCAGCGACTTGAAAAAGGCTTATTTGGTGGTATCAGACTCCTTGGTCAGTGTTGACAACCATGTGGATGCAATCATGAAAATGATAGGTTCTGGGACAAGTGAATCACGGATTATAGGAATCCACGGGATGGGTGGCATCGGAAAGACAACTCTTGCCAAAATAATCTACAATAAGCTCTTCCACGAGTTTGAGGATTGTTCCTTTCTTCGCGACATTCGAGAAAGGTCAAAAGGTAATGGCGTTCAATGCTTACAGAGGCAGCTCATCTCTGACATCCTAAAAACGAAATGCATGGATATAAAAGACACTGATGAAGCGACTCAGATAATTAAAGACAGGTTGTCCAATAAAAGGGTCCTCCTTCTTTTAGATGATGCGGAAGAAGAGAATCATATTGATGCACTTATCGGTAAGCGTGTTTGGTTAGGCAAAGGGAGCAAAATTATTATTACTACAAGGAATAAAGATATTCTTGAGGTTCCCGAAGTGGACTGCAGTTATGAGCTTAGCTGCATGGATCCTGGTCCATCTCTTCAACTATTTAGCAAACATGCCTTTAGAAAAAATTATCCTTTGGATGAGTATATCGACCAATCCAAGAGGGCGATAGCAATTGCTGGAGGTCTTCCGCTTACGCTTGAAGTGATAGGTTCACTTTTATGTCGCACAAAAAAGGAAAAGTGGGATCTCACTTTGAGAAAGTTGGAAAATGTTCCTCATGTGACAGTTCAGAGTAAGTTGAGAATAAGCTATGATGCATTAGATGATCGGCAACAACATATATTCCTTGACATAGCTTGTTTTTTCATTGGATATAACAAAGACGATGTGGTTTATTTATGGGATGAATCTAAATTTCCGGAAGAAGCCATGGATGTTTTGCAAAACATGTCTTTGATTAAGATTGCAAAGGGTAATCGAGTGTGGATGCACGATCAACTCAGAGATCTCGGAAGAGAAATTGTTCGTCAAAAAAGTGAGAGGAAAATAGAGAAGCAAAGTAGGGGGTGTGGGATCTCAAGGAGGGATTGGACTTGCTGGGAAAACATAAGGTAAAATCCCCCATACAAATGTCCAGTATTTGCGGATTCTTTTTCAAAGAAAAAAAGCCACTTCCTTTTTGTGGTGTCCATCACCATTACGACTTCCTCAGACAATATTTTTGCTCTACTAAGATTACAGGAAGGATAGTATTGAACTCAACTGCTTAATATAGTGGACTTGAATAAATGCGTTTCCCTTCCATTTTTTTTTTTTTAAATTTTCCTTTGGGCAGGGAAATAAAGAAGTTGAAGCTCTTCGTTTCAAGTTGGACTTGCAGCGGCTGGAGTATCGTTTAACCTATGAGGACTTTGAGAGCCTTTCAAAGCTGAGGTTTCTTGAAGTGGACCTTAGATGGATCCAAGATTTAACTATAGAAGAGAAGTTTTTTTGGCACAAATCGCCATTAAATGTTCTTCGAGCAAATGTTTTCAAGAAGAATTCAAATCTTCTTCCACAATTACGATGGCTTTCTTGGCATCGCATTCCCCCAACATTTAAGATTACACATTTCTCACTGGCGGACGTGGTTTTTCTTGATCTATCTTACAGTGAAATTTCTCATAATTGGAAGGGGTGGAGCTACATGAAGGTATGCTATATGCTAGACAACACTTATTATCCCGTCTTATTGTATTCGAGTGTAATGTTTGCATGACTTTTTTTTTTTTTACAGGTGATGAAGAATTTGAAAGTTCTAAATCTGAGCCAGTGCAAGTACTTGGAGAGAACTCCCGATTTCTCTGCTCTCTCAAATTTAGAACGTCTAATGCTAGTCTATTGTTGGAGCTTAGTCGAAATTGATGGGTCGATTTGTCAATTGAAACGCTTAGCTTTCTTGAGTGTATATGGTTGTGGAAAACTTCAGAGGCTGCCAGATGAGGTTGGGAATTTGGAATCGCTAATTGAGTTGGATATAGGCGAAACGAAGATCGAAGAACTACCTGACTCTTTTGAAAACTTGAAAAATTTGAAAATCCTAAAGAAGAGGTCCACTAGGAAAAGGAAAATACTCAATGTTCTTTGGAGGATGGAGAAGCTCGAAGAAATAAGAGAAGCGCAAAATTTTTCTGGAAACATGGACCTCTGCATCTACATCGACAAACGCATCTACAGAAATCAAGCTCTAAAGATTTTGAAATTGGAATATTTTATAATACGTGCAGTACCGAAGCTTCCAGAGAGCCTTGTCACTCTACATCTTAATTGGTTGGACATGGACACGTTTCCACATCTGTCAAACCTCACTAATTTAAAGGTATTGGAGCTGTGGTTCATGAACTCGAGCAAACGGGAGTCTGTGGACCTGAGCTCTCCTCACGTGAGCACCTCACCAACAGGCCTTACCTTCCCTCCTCGACTCAGGTCAGTTTGCCTCTTCAACTGCCCTAATAATCTGCGTCACTTCCCGAGGCTTCCCTCAAGTTTATCCTCCTTGGAGTTGCGACATTGCGACTCACTTGAGTCGATAGAGGATCTGAACCTGAGCTCTCCTCAACTCAAGGAGCTTCGCATCGAATACTGCCCTAATCTACGTCGCTTCCCGAGGCTTCCCTCAAGTTTATCCTCCTTACATTTGGAAGACTGCCCGTCGCTTTGCTCGATGGAGTCTCTGGACCCGAGCTCTCCTCATGTAACCACCTCACCGACAGACCTTACCCTCCCTCCTCATCTCAAGGAGCTTAAACTCTACAACCTCCCTAATCTGCGTCGCCTCCCGAGGCTTCCCTCAAGTTTATCCTCTTTATGTTTGGATGGTTGCTCCTCACTTTGCTCGATGGAGGATCTATCGAATTTGAAGAATCTATCATCTCTCTACATTCGGGTCTCTGCAATTGAAGAGATTCAAGGCGAACTCCCACAATCTTTGGAATCTTTGTATATTTGTGGCTGTGAATCTTTACAGAAATTGCCTGATCTGTCCAGCTTGATGGGACGGGGAAAGGTTCATATATATGGTTGCCCGAAATTAAATTTGGGAGAAGACGACGAATTTGAATTTTAATACGACGAATTTGAATCTGAATCTGAGGGAGAAGATGAGGAATAAGTGCAGGTTCTCTTGAAAGCTTCTTGATCCACGACCACAAATTGTTTCCTCGTGTTCAAACTTTAAACTAATTGAGGTAACTTATTTCATCCGACAACCAATGTCTTCCCTTTTCTGCAATCAAATTCTTTTACAGATATGAACACAGAAGTTTCACATGCACTTTTTAATTACCCTTTCACGAGTTGTTGACTGAAAATTTGATCAAGGTATTGAAATGGAAACCTCCGTACAGCCAGAGGGTTCTTAATTATGTACAAATGTTCGTTCTCTTTTGGTTGTTTGGTTTGGCTTTTTTACCTATATTCTCCTTGCTTTCATGTTCGCCAGCTGGAGTTATGCATGCGATTCCATCGTTTCTATTTGGTATTTAACAAATTATTAGAGATCCTTGTCGATTTGCTGCTTCACATATTTCGAAGATCCCCTCTGCTTTGCATTGGACATAACTTCCTTATACTGTAAAAATTAGATGGAATGTGTGTTGGAAGGTGATATAAATATGGTTCTCCTCCTAGAACTTTACAGCATACTCAACTCATGGTAGTAACTATGAAGAAGACAGACACTCTGTATTGATATGCTTATGTTCAGTTTAATTTTTCAGGAAAGCCGTGCTTCTTAGTGGGATGTGCAAATGTTATGGAGAAGTTATAAAAATGAAGCAAGAGGAAGTTCAATAGGGTAGCGGCATCAATAGTTGGTGCAGCAAACCTTCCATGTCCAAGGTATCATAAATCATCTAATAGTTAAGGCTAAATTTCAGTAATATCTGTGCCTAGGACATATGATAAGTCTCAGCAGGGATTACAAATCATGTAAGTGAAACTCTTGTGCGATCTCCAGTATTGCAATTTTCTAAAAATGGTTATGCCTAGGTGATTATCTGCCATAGAAGCCCTTCCATTCACCTCAACTTTAATTTGTGGAACTATACCATTATAGCGGGTTTCCAGATCGATAAGAAGTGCTAAGGAAGACATCTTAAATGACCGGCTTTTTGCTGGTTCCCAATGTTGTAGAGAGGAATTAAAGTTACATAAATTTACAGAAATCTTTCTGCCCAGGGTGCTGTGGCTAATTGGGCAGCTGTACAAATGAAGACCGAATAAAGGAAAATGAAGATGGCATTCAAAGTGAAGCTTTACGTCCATTTTTTAGTTACATTTTGTGAGTTGATGCCTGGAAATCTGAAGAAGGTATTGAAATTATTATACCTCCGTATGACCAGAGGGTTCTTAATTATGTACTAATATATGCTTTCTTTTCCTAGTTTGGTTTGGCTTTTTTAACTATATTCTCTTTAAATGGTTTTTCCTTGCCTTTATGTTTCCCAGCTGGAGGTGTGCATATTGATTGCATTGTTCTTGAAAAGATTGAGAATCCGAAGCTTCATATTTTTATTCGTGTAGACGAAACAAATACAATATCAAAAGCTATAAAAAAAGAAAGAAGAAAAACGTTATTCTAACTAGCTAAAAATAACATTGACTAGCTAAAATTACATATGACACAAAAGGAATAATATCCTATAGATAATGCAAGGAATATTATCCCGTAATACTCCCTCTCAAGTTGGAGCATGAGGGTCTTGAATGCCCAACTTGCTAAGGAGAAGCTGAAAGCGATCTCGTCCTAATGCCTTCGTGAAAATGTCTGCGAGCTGTAGTCTGGTGGGAACATACGAAGTAACAATGACTTGAGACCGAATGTGTTCACGAATGAAATGACAATCAATCTCTATGTGTTTAGTACGCTCGTGAAACACAGGGTTTGCCGCAATTTGTAACGCTGCTTGATTGTCGCAATACAGTCAGGTAGACTGCTTGAAATGGACTCCAAGAGAACTGAGTAAACTCCGCAACCATAGAATTTCACTAATTGTGGCAGCCATAACTCTATATTCTGCTTCTGCGGAAGATCGGGAAACTGTTGTCTGCTTCTTCGTCTTCCAGGATATTGGGCATCCTCCCAACGTAATGAAAAATCCAGACACTGAGCGACGGGTCATGGGACAGCTTGCCCAGTCAGAATCACAATATGCTTCGAGAATTAGGGAGCTCGGTCGCAAAAATATCCCTTGTCCTGGAGACTGCTTGAAATATCGTAATACCCGCATCGCAGCGTCCCAGTGGTCCTGACGTGGGTCCTGCATAAATTGTGATAGGACATGTACTGAATAACTCAATTCCGATCGGGTAATTGTTAGGTAAATAAGACGGCCAACTAGGCGCCTGTACCGACTCGGATCCTCAAGTGCAGCTCCTGAGTCAGCTGTCAAACGATGATGTTGCTCCATGGGGAACAATGAAGGCTTGGATCCAAGCATACCACACTCAAAGAGAATATCTAGCACATACTTCCGCTGATTCAAGAATAACCCTGAATTCATTCTGGTCACCTCGATACCCAAGAAATACCGAAGCTGACCTAAGTCTTTAATAGGAAAGCATGTACCGAGATAGCGTTTGAACATCCTGCACTAACCCGCATTATTACCTACCACCAGAAGGTCATCAACATAGACCAACACGGCAATAAAAACATTACCTCGGGCAAAGGTAAATAAAGAATGATCAGCGTTCGATTGGCAAAAACCATAACGCTGTAAGGCCGCAGCAAATTTTGAATACCAATTGCGGGAAGCCTGTCGTAGTCCATACAGTGACTTCCTAAGTCGACAAACGAGCCCCGGTCGCGAGAATGATGTCCCAGGTGGAAGTTTCATGTAAACTTCTTCATCCAGATCTCCGTGCAGGAATGCGTTACTAACGTCCATCTGGTGAATATCCCATCTCTTAGCTACCGCAACTGTCAACAGACATCTCACAGTGACAAGTTTGGCCATCGGTGCGAACGTCTCATGAAAATCAACACCCTCTACTTGTGTGAATCCTTTTGCGACGAGGCGTGCCTTATACCTCTCGATACTCCCATCAGCTCGTCGCTTGATTTTATACACCCATCTACAATCAATTGGGCGTTTCCCTGGTGGCAAATCCTTGATGGTCCATGTTTGATTGGACTCGAGTGCTTGAATTTCTTCACCCATCGCCTCAACCCAACGAGGATCCTTAACTGCTTCTTGATATGATTTTGGCTCTTCATCAGAATCAATTGCAGCCAAATATGATAAATACCGATTAGTTGCACCAGAATAATTAATATAGCGTTCTATAGGATGACTCGTACCTGAGAATTTTGATGAAGGGGGTGAGCCGAGAGGGGTACGCGTGGCTGTATAGATGACATAATCCTTCAGTTTACTCGGTAATGATTTTGCTCGATCAGACTTTCTCAATTCACCCTGATCAACAATCTGTTCTGACTCGTTGGAAGATCCGGTCGGAGCTGGTTGTTCCAAGTGCAGCTCAGGCTCTTTTTGCATTTTAGGCCGGTCCGAATGTGAATTCGGCCTACTTCCCTTCTGCAGTCCGAAATCTTCAATATTTTCGTCACTAAGAGGAGTCTCAGTGTCGATGAAGACTCGATCGTTCAAGATCTTATCTCCCTGTCGTGTTGCATCGGAGCTAGGAGTTGCGAATGGAAATTCGTTCTCAACAAATCTAACGTCTCGTGTCACGAATATCTTCTCCCCCTCAAGATCATAAACTCGCCATCCTTTCTTTCCATACGGATAACCCACAAACACACATCTACGCGACCTAGGTTGAAACTTATCTTTATCTCGAGGCCGATCATGAGCAAAGCATAAGGAACCAAACACACGCAAATTGGAGTAATTCGGTGATTTGCCAAATAGTACCTCATAAGGGCTCTTGCCTCCTAACGTTGACGTCGGTGTTAAGTTAATCAAGTGAGCTGCTGCATTGACGCATTCACCCCAAAACCGTACGGGAAGCGATGCTTGGAACATCAAAGCTCGTGCAACGTTCAAAATATGCCTGTGTTTCCTCTCGACTCGCCCATTTTGTTGGGGCGTGTCTACATATGATGTCTGGTGTATGATTCCATGCTCTGCGAAATAATTCTGTATGTCACCAGAGAGAAATTCTCGCCCGTTGTCGCTTCGAATAATCTTGACTGTCCGATTGAATTGATTCTTCACTAAGTTGCAGAACCCCATTAAATGACGTTGCGCCTCAGATTTCTCATGCAACAAATATAGCCATACGGCCCTACTATAATCATCCACGATCGTCAAAAAATAATAAGCTCCACAAATTGACTTCGTTCTATATGGACCCCATAAGTCACAATGCACAAGTTGAAATAAATATTCAGCCTTGCTCATACTCAAATCAAAACGTGATCGGGTTTGTTTTGCTCTCAAGCAAACATCACACTCCTTATTCTCCATCTTATCAAAAACTAAATTAGTACCACTAAATTGAATACGCCGAGATGGATGTCCGAGTCGCCTATGCCAAAGGTCCCCCGACTGTGCATTAGACGCCTGATAAGCTCGATCCGAGACAGCCACACGCGTTAGGTAGTACACCCCCTCCCGAAGCTCACCCACTCCAATCATCATCCTCGTGGTGCGGTCCTTAATCAAACACAAACCAGATAAGAAAGTAACAATGCAATCCAAATCTTTCGATAACTGTGACACAGATATAAGATTGCACGTGAATTCTGGCACAAATAAAACATTAGACAATAGGAATGAGCCTCTGATGCTCGCATTCCCTTTTTGGGTTGCCTTCGTCGACCCTCCATTCGGAATGAAAACATTGGAGCCCTTCGGGAGCGGAGATAAATTTGTGAGTAGCTCGGCACGTCCCGTCATGTGTTTTACTGAAATGAAATTTTTACCACTATTCGGCTTCAAGTCCTCATCATCAGGACCAATTATGCTTAGTAACCGCTGCAGCTGAGCCTCGAAAGTCCTCCGAACTGGTTCACCTTCTCGCTATTGGACCCATGCATTTGCACAGCATGAGCCTGGCTCACAGCAGGCCTTCGGTTGTTCTGGCCGGTCCCAGCCTGCTGTGGGCGTCTTTGGGTTGAATCGAGCCTTCTCCCGGTAGGACCTCCACTACTGCTCCCAAATTTCCTTGCTTGCTGCCATGTTTCGACTGGATAACCATGTAACACCCAGCAACTCGCCTTGCGGTGACCAGGTTTCCCACAGTGGTCGCAAATGGGTCTTCCATCCACAGTGAATTGTCGCTTTAACGCCAACTCACCACCATCCTTTCCCTTGGCCATGAAAACTATCTCTGAATTTGACTCGTGAGAGCGTGCCACAGCTCTCTGTTTTTCTTCATGTCGAACCATGGAATAAATTCTGTTCAAACTCTGCATTGGTTCGACACTGAGTATGTTCGACCGAACTGTGTGAAATTCAGACGAGAGCCCCATAAGAAATTGGAAGCTTCTCTCGGTTTCGCGTTGTGCTACGAACTTCGAGTTCGCTTCGCCGCAGCCACAACTTGGACTCTCAACATACAAATCGAGCTCATCCCACAGATCCTTCATCTTTCCGAAATATTCCTGTACCGTTCTTCCTTCTTGCTTGAGGAGACATATGTCGGATTTGATTTGATAAATCCGAGCCAAATTCCCTTGCGAATACCTTTCTTTCAAATCGTCCCAAAGGATTTTCACGTCCTCAGCACAGGCGGCACTATTGTGAAGTCCCTTCTCTAACGTGTTTGTTATCCAGGCGATCAACATGGAATTAGCCGCTTCCCAATGTTCATAGTTCGGGTCATCTTCATCCGGCTTCCTAATGGTTCCATCAATGAAATCGAGCTTCCTCTTTGCCTTGAGCGCATTCCTCATCGCTCGTGACCAAGACAAGTAATTATCACCATTCAACTGATAAACGGTTAGTATCATACCCGGATTATCCGATGACGCAAATCTGTATGCCCGAGGGATATCCTCCTCTCTGCTCGAGCCATCTCCCTTCTGGACGGCCTTCGACTTTCCGGCATTCTTCACGCCAGTCCTCTCCGTATCACTATCGCTCTCCATGTCGATGCTCAAGAATCGATCTTGAGAGAAATCTATTCGGTCCCGGAGTGTCGTTGCTCTGATACCATGAAAAGATTGAGAATCAGAAGCTTCATATTTTTATTCGTGTAGACGAAACAAATACAATATCAGAAGCTATAAAAAAAGAAAGAAGAAAAACGTTATTCTAACTAGCTAAAAATAACATTGACTAGCTAAAATTACATATGACACAAAAGGAATAATATCCTATAGATAATGCAAGGAATATTATCCCGTAATAGTTCTTAATTTAATTTATGACAATTCATTAGAGATCCACGTTGATTTGCTGCTTCACAAATTTCGAAGTTGAAACCCTCTGCTTCGCATTGGAGATTACTTTGCTATACTGTAAACAATTTTGATGGATTGTGTTTTGGAAGGTCATAGCACTATGGTTCTCATCCTGGAATTTTACAGCATAATCTACTCATTGTTGCAATTGTGAAGAAGACAGACTCTGCATTGATATGCTTGTGTTCAGTTTTTTTTCCAGGAAAGGTGTGCTTCTTAGTGGGATTTGCAAATGTTATGGAGAAGTAATAAAATGAAGAAAGAGGAATTTCACTTGGGTGGCAGCATCAATAGTTGGTGCAGCAAAGCTTTCATCTGTGACAAGAGAGGAGAACTGTTCAGCTTCCACAAGGTAATCATAAATCATCTTATAGTTGAGGCCAAATTTCAGTATTATTGGTGCATAGGACATATGATAAGTCCCACTTGGGGTACGTAAATGCCTCCATTTTCTCGAAATGGTTATGCCTGGTTATCTGTAAAAGAAGCCCTTCCATTGACCTCAAGTTATACTAGATGACTCTTTTAGGTTTTAAGATTGACAAGAAGTGCTAAGGAGACATCTCAAGCGACTGGGTTTTTGCCGGTTTCTAATGTTGCTGAGATTAAAATTTTAAGAAACTTACAAAAATCGTTCTGTGTAGGGAGCTGTGGCTAATTGGGCAGCTGTATAGATAGAGACCGAAGAAAGGCAGATGAAGAATGAAATTAGAGGTTGACCGTGTTCCCTCTCACAATCTTGGGGTGGTAAATCCTGTATTATCTGTTTTGCGGGGTAAAGGGCTATTAGGCAAACCTGACTCTTTTCTTATTTTTCTTTTCATTTATTTTGTGCCCAAAAATGGTTATTACATTTCATCTAAATGAGTGTTCTCTTCATTGTTATGCGATAGAACTTGCTTTTCAGTACACTGATACTCTTTTACGAGGAAAGACTCTAAGGGCTTGTCTGGACCGGGAGAAAAATTGTGTGCTTAAAGTGGTGCTCGAGGTAGTCTTAGTTGCTCCTGCCAAAACTAGTTCATGGACCTCTCAATGTGAAAAATGGTGTTCAAGGTAGTAGTCTTAATCACGAGTATGATAATAGGCACTTGCAACTCAAGAGACGCAAATTGTTTGAATTCATGGAATGGGCCATGTTGGAGAGACGACTCTCGCCAAACTTTCCATATATGGTTTTGAGAACTGTTGCTTTTCTTTCTAACATCTGTGAAACTTCAGAGCTCAAGGGCATTCAGTTTTTGCATAATAACTCATCTCCAATATCCTCAAAGGAAATTGACAGAAATAAGTAATGTTGATGAAGGGATTAAGACAATTAAAGATAGGCCATTTAGCAAAAGAGTTCTCGTCTTTTTTAATGATGTTGACCAGAAAATCAATTGAATGCACTCATGGGTACCATCTATGATATTCGGGCATTACTGAATTCTTCAATGCTGAATATAAAGAGCTGAAGGATCGCTGAAAAATCTCGAAATTCTCGGTGCTTGTTGTTCGTCATTGAATATGTTCTTTTCCACTAGTCACTTGACATGGCTATTGAGACTCTCTCTTAGAAGCACCATAAGTGCATGACTTTCCCTGCCAATTGGAGCTCTTACAAGACTTGATTACTTGTCTCTGAAAAATTGTAGATCTATAGAGAGGCTTCCGGCCTCAATTGGCTATTAGTAATCACCACTTCAGTTGGATATCTCCTGCATGTGCATTAAAGAGCTACCCAATTCAATGGGAGACATTAAAGTCTGAAAGTGGTGAGGATGAATAATAGTTCCATTGGAAAGATAGTGCCTTGGGGATGCTGTAAAAGCTTGAAGAAATAGATGCAGCACACGGTGAAAGCTTGCAACTGCAAATTCCAAAGGATTTGTATCTGGCCATTCAACTTGTGGAAGATGCAGCACATAGTGAGTTGTGAGATTAAATCAACTGGAGTCTTGAGCTTGTTGTCTGCTGTTGTAACCACATTATCAACTCATATTGGTCAGCTTTCTCAACTTAAAAGACTAGAACTGCGGTGCTTATTTGCTGTGCCTCCCAAGGCTTCCCTCGAGTTTATGTTATTTGGCTAGGGGGGTTGAATCTTGATGGTTGATGAGAACAGGGATGGATCTCTCAAATTTGAAGAGACTATCAGAACTAAGAATTGGGCAGCTGCAATAAGGGAGATTCAAGGCCTTGACTGTTTGGAGATTTTATGAAATTTGGAGCTCTTTGATCTTGGACTTGGGAGAGTTTTGCTGATCTGACTCATTTGAAGAATTTACAGTCAGTTGCACTAGATTATTGTGGCAAATATGGATTTTGCTCATCGCAAACCACCAGAGATAAGGAATGTTAGTCGAAGGCCCTGCCATCCTTAATGTGAGTTGATCGGGTTGAAATACTTCACAGAGAGGGCTAACATGTGTGAGGACTCTGATCGTTTCAACTTGAAGACGTTCAAGTGATGCAATATCCGGCATTGCCTAGAAGATTCAGCCATTTCTTGAAAAATTTAGGAGGCATGCTGAGCCGAGGAGTTCATTTTCCAATAAGAAGTGCAGTGGTACTTGAAAAGTCCTGCGTCCACAGCCAAGCCTTGTCATCAAGGAAGATTTGAAACTTACACAAATTGCTTATTGCCCTATGTCATCTCAGCAGATATTCGTTGTTGTCTTTCCTTGAATCGTTATCTGTTATATACATAAATTACAATCACACTTTGGCAAGTTGACTTGAGATCTGATGTTCTTGTACCCTTGTGTAGTTATTACTGGCGATTTTTGCGACCGTTTCTCTACCTTTGAGATGGACGGCTGTAAACTACTCATGACATGGGACCGCGGTTTGTTTTGATCTATTTCATGAGCCTGATTTGGTTTAGATATATTTCTTTTTGAATGTTTTGGTTGGCTAATTGAGTTACCGGTAAAAGACAAGTTAAATTGATGCTACTTTTGCTATATTCAAGTGCATTACTTTTGTGAGATCCTCGGAACTTGTTGGTTTGTACTTTAAATATGAACCTTATAACCATGCTTTGTAAATCTTAACTTTATAAAAAAAAATACTTTGTTATACCTTAAACAATGAAAAATATAATCAGATGTGTATGTTTTAATACAGGACGGAAGCTCTTTTCTTCACTTTTTCGTTATCTTAAGAATGTAGCTTTAGGTTTCCACATCGATAAGGAGAATCCCTAAATGACAAAAGAGTCCTTATATGATGGTCTGACCTTTTTCTCTCGGTAATAAGTAAGAAAAATTTGCGAGTTCTTTCTGTAAAGTTAAGCTGTGGCTAGCTCAGTTAACACGTAGAATTGACGACAATTTATCTATTTCACTGTTTTGGTGTTGTAGCGTGGCATTTACTGTAATGTACAAACTCTAGCTTAACATACAATGTCAAGGACTTCTGGTCTACGCTAATGTTAATTCCTGCAAATTAGAAATAGAAGGTAAAAGCTTACAGCTATCGTTCCAAAGATCTTCTCAGTTTTGTTCCTTTTTCCAATGTTGCTTATTTTTAAATTTGATTTAAAAGTTATATTAAAAATAAGATTTAGACCAAAACATTGTCACAGAAAATTGTCTAAAAAATCATAAACCTTTCGCACTTTTGTTAATTCAGTCATAAATCTTTTCACCTTTTTCCAATTCAGTCCTATTAGCCGAAAATCTCTAACGTAGATTTTTTTAATATGTTTTCGAATTTTTCAAATTTTTTTCTTTTCATCTAAAACTCAGAGGCTGACCCCTGGGCGAGAGTCGACGCTGCGGGCAAGGGGTCGCGGCCCTCACCCTCACGAGTCACGGCCTTGCCCCCCCTCGCTGTGGCTGGATTTGGCCACATCGAGGGCTGCAACCCTCGCTCGCGGCCGCGAGAACTTTGTAACGCTCACCCAGGGTCCGGCAGGGCCGCTGGCTTTTGGATCATGTGGAACTGGCTAGCAGCAGCTCAGTAGAGGCAATTAGACAGTTGCATTACCAACAGCCTAGGAGCAACAGAGAGGTCAGTGTTTGGTTTCATGCACATGCACAGCCACGAGTTCAACATCCACACCCTGCATCGACTGTGTTACAAAACTGATGATGCTCCAAGTGTTGAGACATATGCATCGCTAAAGAAAACTTTAGATCTGAGTCACAATTTGTTTTGTTGGTTCCACTGAAGTATGTTTTCCCCAAATGAGCGCTTTTGCCGATTGCGTTCGAATATTCTCTTGGAAACTCTTCCTTCTGGTACAAAGCCCTTTAAGAACCCATTGCAAGAGCTCCACCAGCCCAGTGAACTTTTCATCGTTTCACGCTATTTCAGATTTATTTTAACTCTGCTCAGTTTCCTTTTGAGATCCGATATGAAGATCGTCATAATGCTGAGGGAATAGTTGCTTTACATATTTTATTGGGTATTTCACCAGTGGTGTCTGTTTGAAACACACTGACAATTTGCTTTTAAGGAGATACCGAAGGCAGCTCTTTGTCCATTTTGCACTAAGCGATTGGAAAATAGTTCTTCCAAAAGCTTAAACAAGTAGGCAAACAACCAATTATCTATATTGGAGTGACAGAACGGTTTGGGGGCATTGCTAGTCAAGTGGTCTTAGCTGAGATAGCATGTTATACAATATCTTCTTGAGGATTTCTTTTCGTTTTTGGCGAGGAGATAGGTCAATAAAGCTAGTTTATGATTCTTCTTGTGCCTTATCCATGTTTCAGGGTCAAAATGGTGGAAACAGCATGAACTCTCGTGATTAAATGAGGTCATTTTTTGAGGTCTCTCACGATGCTTCCAATAACATAATGAAATCAAGTCTGTTTGCGAAGGAAGAACAGTTTTTGAACCGCAGTGATCTTGATTAGAGTTGCCCTTCTGACACTAGATGACAATTTTGATGCAGGATGTGGGGGTTGACGACGATTGTTGTTGTGCATCATCTGCTAGAATTGATAGACTTTCGAGTTACTTGATTCCGACCTCAATGGACGATGGCCAAAATCTGGAAGCCAAACTCGATGACTTGACAGGTTCCCCATGCAACGCAGTAGAGGAAGACATGGTAAATCATTACTTTCAAAATCCTACTATGTGGAACTCTGAGTCTTGACATTGATCATGACATTTACTCAATCAAACTTCATCAGATGTTCATGCAAGATGTCGCGGAGACATTATACGATAGAGAGATGCGTCAACCTGGTGCTGATGAAGCACATCTTGATGATAGCTCGACAAGTATGTTCGAGTCTTCACATGGAGGTGATCTTGAAAGTTTTATAGCCTCCAACCGTTGCGAAGCTTCAGAAACAGAATCAGGTCCCGCTTCATGGCCAGATTGCACCGTTCAACATCAGAAGTTGAACGTCCATATCCTGATACAATCATGTCATTGGCATCCAGATTGAAATTTTTTTCTCTTAACATCAAGTTTATTGCTTAATTTTATGACCAACTTATCTATGCTACTATATAAGATAAAGAGGACCTCTGACTTTTAAGTTACCACAATCTCTTTTAATTCACATAATGCACGTGCTCGTTTATTAGTATATTTTCGTAATCACGTTTGGTTTCATACTAGAGTTGGGAACTTGGCCAAAAAGTAGTACGAGTGAATAAAATTGGGATAACATTCAAGAAATACAAATAAGTCAAAGCATCATGGAATCATAAAATCACGTGTTTAGAAAAGGAAAGTTTTGGGAGATTAACAACACAAAAACATCTCGGAGGTCTATCTAATAACCAAATTAATTTGCACGACATAATCTGCCTTAAATGCTGATTACTTTCATGAGTTCTAAGATTAAATTCTCTCCGCAATCTTGACAAACCAAAGCCAGAAACAAAAGGGGAAACAATCTTTTGGAAGCATATGGTTATGTTTCCTACTTTGGATTGGCAATGTTTCTCGACCGCCACGAGCATTATATATATATAGCCCGAGAACATTCACTTCGTCAATTCTCACAGGTCTTTCATGAAGGATGTCGGATTATCATATTTAATTTCTGCAAGCCCAGTGTTTATTAGAGATGATCAAACTTGCACTCGGCGATGCTCGCGGCGGAGGAGAGTGGGAGGAGGATGCCGGCCAGGGACTGGGAATTCGTGTTTGATCTGATGAGGCAAGAAAGACTGATGGCGAGCCCCGATCACAACTTGGAATTAGACGGGCTGAGGAAGAGGGTCGAGATAGAGTTGACGGATCCATTAGCAAGATTCGACATGAAAGCTCCTCATGAGTCCATGATGCGAACCTCGACGAGGTTGGTGTTTGAACTTTGAGGATGCGAAATTCGAATTTAACCATAAATGTCACTTTCCTAATGTTTTATTGCATTAGAAATTCGTTTATCAAAGTTAAGTAAAACAAACAAAAAGTGGAATTCTGAATTCTCAGAATTTAAATATTCGATTGGAAAATGTTTGGGTGATTAGGGTTTTAATGAAATTTAAGAATTTTTTTGCTCTTTAGCTGTTGAATTCTTTTGCCAGTTTTGGTCATTTAGGTTTTCTTTAGTTGAACGCAAACATATAGCAATTAATGTTGAATGCATGAAACCAATACGAGAGCTATTTTCATTTGTTCTTTTAGAAAGTCAAACTCAAAAGCTTAAATTGATTGGTGGAGCAAGATTAAATGTGAACCTTATTGTTAAAAGATGTGAGAATTTTCAACGGATTCATTTGCAATAACGATTTTTTTTCTTTATTAATTACTATTTGAGAAACATGTGGAACCAAAGTTACCAAACTAGTGCACGAGCAATAAACATACAATGTTCTACATTTGTATCACGCTGGAATGACCCATTTGCGCCGTTTGCTTGGTAGTTTTAATTTTCGCTTTTGTTACCCATGCAGCATTTTAATTCTATTGCATCTCCCATGTTTTATAATTTGAAATTTGAATATTTTCTATCTTAGGAGCAACCTTATCACAAAAGTCATAAATTTCAAAAAAAATTTGTCCTTTCCTTTGTGCAACTTCATTATTTAATAAATTCAATATTACGTTGTTTGGCAATTTTTATAAAATCTTTTAAATGTCAATTTTTTTTTAATTAATGTGTTCAACTTTATTAGTACATAAGAAATATTAAATAGCTTCTTTTTAAGCTAGAGGAAGTAGACCAACCAAAGTACTAGACGAGGAAATAATTGGGATTTCTTTTACTAAATATAGACAATTCAAAGTATCTTGAAATCAGAGATCTTGTATATAGAAAAGGAAAATTTTGGGGAATCAAATATTTAAAAAATCTTAGAACTCTATCTAATAACCAAATTTTTTTTTGCAGGCCGTAGATGCATCAATTGTGTACATCATGAAGATTTGCTAAATATAAATCAAAGAAATTTTTGATTGCCAATTTTTCGCAGAAGATCACAGTTGATTAAGCTGATGTAAAAAGAGTTTCAAGCAAGTCCTTTTTCAGGATTATTGATTTGTGGATCTAACAGATTATTACTCGTTTCGTACCTGTCATTTTGGAATAATGCGAATACTTTTGATGATTATACCAAAGTTGTTTGATCCGTGTAAACCAGTCTTTTCATTATTTATTATGGAAATTTATTTTCCCTTTGGCATATTTGAAGTCCAATTGTGAATGTATTGCTTTTTTTGTAAATTTGAAGTCCGATGATCATGCGCAATCTTGTAAGATTGAATGATAAATGACAATATCATTGTTCTGTAAATGACAATATCCAATGGGCCGTACAGCACGGTGATCGAGCCCAAGCAATTGTCACTCCATTACACTAGCAAGAACTCCCCAAAGCCGCTCCTCTACTACACGTTCGGCGGAATACATGTACCTCGCCAACGAGTCCTTGGCCGAAGTGACCTTGAAAGCGTGCCGGAGACCGACGAGGGCCATGCCTACGAAAATCACTCTGACATATGCGGCGGTCAGCAAAGCGAACGGCGTGGGCAGAGGGCTCATATTGGCCCGGCCCAGATACAATGCCATGCTGACCATACTCAGGCCCGGGATCTACGGCAACCTCCGGGCCTACATGTACTATGACAAGGTGGACTAACCGGGCTGGGGAGGACACCTCTCTCTTCTCTCGAGACGGGGATTGGGACACTAAGTGCCAATTGCCTAGCCGGTGCGGGAACATCAGGCTCTGCGTGGACAGCCAATGTGTCGCGGTCCTGTTGGCCCACAGGCTTTTGGGCTAGAGCGAGAGCTACGCGCCGCCACGAGCTGTCGGCCCAGCGACTTCAGCTACTGCGAGCTAGCGGGGGTGGACAATTTCCCGAGCAAGTACACGAAGGGTGATGGGCCTGTGAAGGAGGGGGATTAGTCGAATGAATTCAGCTTATTTCCTTCGTGAATAGTTCTACTTGGGTGTTGGACACAACATTAAACCTCACCGAAGAAAAGCATAGTCCAAGATCTGTAAGTTGGAAGGTCGTCCTATCCACGAGTCAACGCCTGATAGAGGGAGGAAATGAAATGGAGTCTGAAATAAGCATTAGATTTGAAATATTTCCCCCGACAATCAAGTTTAGCACCAAAAGTTATAGATCTTGAATTGTTGTTCCTTTCCTACGTACGTGCGACATTGTTTGGCGACTCTTGTGAAATCTTTTAAATGTCAATTTTTTTTTTGAAGGACAATCAACTAGCTTGGGTTTAAAGCTAGATGAAGTTGACCCAAAGAAATACTAAATGAGGAAATTAATTCGGATTATTTCTAAGAGATACAGGATTAATTCCTACGACACAATTTTCCTTAAATGCTGATAGTTCCATAAGTTGTGAGATAAGATTCCCTCTCGAATCTTGACTAACCAAAGCCAGAAAAAAAAAAAAAAGAAGAAGAGGATATTTTTACTTGAGTTGTGTCAAAGGTAGTATCGGAAATCTGTCATGTTTCCTAATCGGATTAGTAATGTATATATCTTGACCGACAGGAGCTATCAACCAAATATTGTGCTATCGGTTTTGAAAACTTTCCTACTTCAAAAGATACGATTCCAAATCTTTCAAAATCAATAGCGCTGTCTTTGATTAATATCCAAAGATATGATTCAAATATTTCAAAATCTATAGTGCAATATTTGATTGATAGGAGCCAACTATAAAGGTTTGCTGTGACTATATATACATACGAAACCAAGAATACTTGGCTTGCCGTCTCAACTATTCAGGTAAAGATGTCGAATTGTCAAACTGTAGTCAAAGCAATAATACCAGTTCCAGACGATCAGCCGTTATCCCAATCTTGTGTCCACCCTTCTGTGATCCTGTCGTGCCATGTCCAACGCCTTTATATTTCGTCCGTCCGAAGTAGAGGAGGATGTCCTGAGTTCGCATCTCATGACCACTCGGCATCGTCGCCAACCTGGTGTGAGATCGTGTCCTCCATGTTCAACATGCAGTGGTTCGACGCGGGGAGGAACGTCATCGTGAGCGACGAGTCGTCCGAAGTAGGAGGAGGAGGTTCTGAATCACAGCTTTGCATCTTCGATGGCGGTAGCTCTTCGTACAGAGCTGAGAGCGTGCCGTTCCAGTCCCCCGACCAGTCGGCATTGTCGCCAACAACCTGGTGTGAGATCGTGTCCTCCACATTGGACAACATGCGGCTGCCCTTCCCGTTGGATTGAGTACAGTGGTTCGACGACAGTGTGGGGAGGAACATGATCATGAAGTGCCTCACCCGCAACGAGCTAGTGTTGGAGATTGCGAAGGTTGCTGGACGTGCAGTGAACGACTCTCGCGACAACGGGCGCACGAGGACGATGATTGTGGTGAGCATGGTTCAGAAATTCACTGTCTCGGAGCGCGAGATGCATTCCCTACAGCAGAGGTCCATCTTGCGGAACATGCATTCTGTGATGCTCGGACTGGAGGAGAGAGGGCGGCGGTTGCCATTAATGGAGTGGTATCTTCTATTTGATGAAATGAGTCGAGAAGGATTAGTTGAAAATCCGAATCGCGAATTGGAAGATGTGTTGCAGAGGAGGAGAGGCATGAGAGGAGCCGAAGAAATCAACTTCGAAGCCCATAGGAAGTTTGAAGAAAGTGGTGATCGAGGGTGATCGTGGCTCAACTAGTCAGGATTTTTTTTCCCCACAAAGTACTCATGAATTGAATTGTTTTAGCTTTGTTAATCTTTATAAACTGTGAATGATTAATTTTGAAATTATAAATTATTTCGTATTATTTTAGATGTATTATTTTAACAAAACCATTTAAGGTCGGGCCGAGCCAATTCGAGCTCGACCATCTTAGGATTGAAAACCAGATTACCTATAAGGTAATATTGCATTCCTTACCTATAGGAAATCTACATATTTCTTAAATTAAAGACAATTATCCGCAAGAAAGATGTGTCAGAGATAACAATCGATCCAAATTAGGCAATCGAATATACTAGACTATCAAGGATAGCATAATTACCTAATTTGAAGATTGATGTCCAAATTCAAACTTGGACTTTGCGGATCACGACGGCGGACTTCCGGCAAGCTCAATGGGGGCTTGGATTCAAGGTGGTGCTCGCAGCTTGGGGCTGATTTCGGTGATGCTCGCAGGCTGGCTGCACGGCGAATCACAGCGGGGACACAAAGGTATACTCGCCCGCGAATCAGCAATCACAGAGCAATGCAACTAAAGGCTGAATAATCTCCACATTCTAATGCTTAATTATGGTCCCGTTTGATGTCCCTTTGAGGTAGATATCGACCATGAACTAACTATTTAAAGTCCATTTATTTCGGTAAAAATCTACTATTAGAAATATCTTTCTCGTTTGTAGCACTTAAATTGCTATGAAAACGAGTCAAGCGAAAATCATTTTTTAGTCACCAAAAAATATTCTGTTTAAATATAGGAAATGGACTTTCTCTTTGAAAAAACCCAAAGCCATTTTTAAAATATAACTCAATCTCGGCACTTGAACTCGAGACGTTGCTCAAGCCCGGCCTCTGAGCTCGAGCCTAGGTTCCTTGAGAGTTGAGCTTGAGACCCTAGTGATATTGCTAGGGTCCCAACACTCTGGCCTAGGGCCTTAATGCCCATGCTTAGATCCTTGGTGAACGGGCTCAGGAATGACAAGGCTGTAAAATCACCTAATTGCAGCTCCAGTTCAGAAGATAAGAAAGTCCCGATATATTGCTGCACAACCCGAAACAGGAATGACAATTTGTGTTGAAACAAGTAGAGTCTCAGTCCTAAAGATTTGGGACTTGGAGACAACTTAACTCGAAAACTCCAATAGTCATTTGGGTGCTCACATACCAGTGAAAGATGCCGGATGGTCCCGCTCTAAGTATCAGACCATCAAATCCGCCATTACTTCTTTAACCATTCGTACTTGGTTCTCAAGGCAAAATGTACAGGCATTTTCAGCTTGTGTGCTCCCAATTAATCAAGCGGAAGAGGTACAGCTAAACTCGTAGGTCTTGCAATAAACTTTGGAGGCAAAATTACTAAACCCCTCTGCCATTTCCTCCATCTGTAGCAACTTCTTTAGCTGGACGGTAAACTAGCAATTTTTCACGCAATATATCTGAACAAATCGAGATCATCTTTGTCCCTCTCCAGATAGCCCCGAGCGATTAGATTTTCTATTCGCTTTTCGATCGCCATGAAACCGGGCTGCAATGGACAAGTTCTAATTTATTAAAGACAAGCCAAAATTTGCAAGGGAGATGGGCTAAAAGAACATTGACTAAGAGAGATAGAGATCATCAAAAACCTTAAACATGCGTCCTAACTGCCCGACACAGTGCTTAACTAGCTAACCTAAAACATTTCGCCTCTTCATGAAGTACACAATTGACACATCTATGGCATAGCACTCATCCTGGCTAAAGTATACTACAAGTGTCAAAACTTATATACGATGCTCACTCTAGTACTAAAACTTTCAAAACGATTATCTAAGTGACAATTTTTATTGAAAAATGAACATTTAAGTGCCAAATTTTATGAAAAATGATCACTTTAATACTAAAACTTTTAAAACGATTACTTAAGTATCAATTTTTTTTGAAAAAAATGATCACTTCAGTATCAATTTTGTTGAAAAATGATCACTTTTTTTGGGTCACTGGATGTGGCACTAAAGTGATCATTTTTTGAAAAAATTGACATTTAAGTGATCGTTTTAAAAAAAAATTGATACTTAAGTAATTATTTTGAAAATTTTAGCATTAAAATGATCATTTTTCAAAAAAATTGACACTTAAGTGATCGTTTGGAAAATTTTTTGGCACTTAAGCGATTGTTTTGAAAGTTTTGGTATTGAAGCGAGCTCTATACATAAGTTTTGGCACTTGTAATAGACTTAAGCCCACTGATCCTCATCAACGTCTTCAATTACTTTCTTTTCCTTCATTCACAGGAGGGTGTGGATTGCAGTCATTTCACTGCATATTGATTGAAAATTAAGGAAAAAAATATGGAAAAATGTCGAGCAACAGTAGATGCCTTGATCCTCCTCATTTTGTCGGTGAATTTCGCATTAAATTCAAAGTGATCGGTCCATAATATTGTCTTCGTGTTAGGCATTTTATTGAGGATGTTGTACTTGGCACATGACAAAGAGTGCGGAATTCTAACAACATCGTTGTCGCTCAGATATAACTGGTTCATGATCTCTAAATAACTCGATCTCTCTGAGCTGTTGAAAAGCAGCAAAGCGGATGCCTGTCCATAGAAGAACAAAGATTAAACTCACTCGGATGTGTCACTTTGTGGCATGTAAACCCTTCTATCTATCCTGGTGACCGAGGAGGCGTGGAGCAAAAGTAAAAGAGAAGGGCCGAAAAGAGGTTGAACAATTCCATTCAAGAAACCTGATAAGTTGTGACGGTCAGCTCAATGGTTTGCAGCTGAGGGAATGGTTGCTTTTGCATTTTGTATATTTCACCAGTGATATCTGGTTGAAACATTCAGATTCTTTACTTTTAAGGAAAAACCGAAGGGGGTTTTTTTTGTCCATTTAGCACAAAGTGATCTGAAATTAGTTCTTTCAAAAGCTTAAACTTGCTATTAAATGAGATAAATTACTCCTGCCTGATCACTGCCGCCTGGAATATGTTGGACACATTCCTTGAGAACAGACTGAATTCTGCATGTGAATCTCAGAATGTTGGATCAAAACCACCTACCTAGATTGGAATGACCTCACGAGTCAAGTGGGACTTAGCCTAGATTGCATGTTATACATTCATTTATCTACTTATGATAGGGATTTCTTTTCTTTTGGGGCCAGGAAAAGCTTAAGCTAGCAGCAGATAGGTCAATAGATCAAGTTTATGATTCTTTTTGTGCCTTTCCATGTTTCGGGGTCGGAATGTTAGAAACAGCAAGAACTCTTCTAATTAATTGAGTTTTTAATGGTCCTCTCACGACAGTTCCAATAACATACCTAAACCAAGTCTGTTTTGAGTAGAAAAAAGTAGTTTTTAAACCACAATGAACTTGATTAGAGTTGCCCTACTGACACGAGATGATAAATGTTACAGGGTGTGGAGATTGCTGACCCTTGTTGTGCATCCTCTGCTACAATCATAGACTTTGAGTTACTTGATGGTCAGCCATTCGGTCCCCATGTTCCGACCTCAATGGACGATGGCCAATGTCTGTAACAATAGCTCAATGCCTTGAACAGATTCTGGCGCGATGCAGAAGAGGAAGTCATGGTGAATTACCCTAGTCTTGACATCAATCATCCGGTGAGATGTTATGCTTGTCCCCGCCATTACTCGGATGAACTTCATCAGATGTCCGTGCAAGATGGCATGGAGGGTGCATATGATGGAGAGATTCATCGCCCTGGTAAAGATAAAGCACATCTTGATGATAGCTCGAAGAGCATATGCGAGTCTTCACATGCAGGTGATCTTGAAAGTTTTACAGCCGCCCACAGTCGCAAAGGTTTGTGTCGCAACCCTCTAAAAATTTTATTTAATTAAGGGTTAACGGATTATTAGGTTAATTAGATCTGACTAACCTAACGCGGACCCTCCCAAGTCCTACCGAATCGCAACTTTGGTTTTTGTTGAAATGATTTTGAAATTTGGAGTTGCCACTAATCGTTCTTGGTAGGTCGATTAGGAACCTAAATAAATTAGCGGGAGAACTAATTTATTCCTACGAACCAGAGATTATGAGTTCGAGGATTTGGTTACACTAGTTAATTAAAACTAATGCCCTTTCGGTACCTTAATTTCATGGATATCCTAATTTGGCAACTCAGGCTTGGTTTATTCATGAGGCTCTAGTAGGGTATTCTCTTTTGCGTTTTCACTTTTTAAATAGGATGCATGGATGGTATATATTTTTTATTTATTATATTTTTTTAAGTGTTAAAAATTCCCTGAAGCCGAAAGAGGGAGTGTGTTAACGACTTCTGTGCAGTGTTACGACCTACTCATTTTTTGGGTCTGGTGATTCAAAAATTAAATTACAGGAAGTAAATGACAGTGAATAAACACCTCCAATGGATGGCCCAGATTTGGCTTGGCTCTCTCTTTTGGGGTTTAATGATACAGGAATTAAATTACAGGTATTCAAATGACGGTAAGTAAAAACCTCCAATGGGTGGCCTAGCATTGGCTTGGCTCTTCCCTTTGGGATTTAAGGTGCAGGTATTTAAATTGCAGGTATTTAAATTACTGTAAGTAAAAACCTCCAATGGGAGGCCTAGCATTGGCTTGGCTCTTCCCTTTGGGATTTAAGTTGCAGGTATTTAAATTGCAGGTATTTAAATTACTGTAAGTAAAAACCTCCAATGGGAGGCCTAGCATTGGCTTGGCTCTTCCCTTTGGGATTTATGGTGCAAGTATTTAAATTACTGTAAGTAAAAACCTCCAATGGGAGGCCTAGCATTGGCTTGGCTCTTCCCTTTGGGATTTATGGTGCAGGTATTTAAATTACTGTAAGTAAAAACCTCCAATGGGAGGCCTAGCATTGGCTTGGCTCTTCCCTTTGGGATTTAAGGTGCAGGTATTTAAATTGCATGTATTTAAATTACTGTAAGTAAAAACCTCCAATGGGAGGCTTAGCATTGGCTTGGCTCTTCCCTTTGGGATTTAAGGTGCAGGTATTTACACGACCGCCAGTGGATGCGCTTTGCCTCTCCATTCTGGGGTTTGAGTTTTTTAAAATAAATTACAACAAATTGATTCAACAATTCGAAATTTGTGCGCGCTTGGGGACTTCTCCAAGCCAGTTTGTGCCTCCGTAAGATTGACCGTTGATGTAGATCTGCGACTGCCTGACATAAAAATAGAGTGAAATGTCAGTATACAAAATTTGTATTAATCTGCACCTAAAACCATTTTTTGGGAGCACTTATCTCCCATTTTTTGGGAGGGATTTCTAGAATTGATTTTCGCTCTCTCTGTTCTCAACATAGAGAGTCTCTTTTGAATTAAGAGGGACTTTTAATCCCCGATCAGTTGGGAAATTGATGGACATTTAGGAGCTTGTCTGGGCCGATTTTTGCACTTCCATAAGATTTGCCGTTGATATGGAATTGCCCTTTTGCCTGACATAAAAAATTTGGGAAAGATGGGAAAGAATGTGAAAAAATCTACGTTCGTTCAATGATAATAATAATAATAATAATAAATATAATAACAATGATAATAATAATAATAATGATGTTAACAAATAATCAAGTAAAATAAAATATAATAAAATAAAAAATAATCATAATAAGAAATAAATAAATAAAAATAATAATAAGAAAGGAGCACTTAGCTTCGCTTTGTTGCTTAGTGACTTTTGGAGTTAGCTTTCAATCCGGGGATCGGTGCACGAAGTATAGTCTTAGTAGTCAATTGATTTGAATCCTGACCTCCTTATCAGATTGCATCCAGGGTTTCCCATCCCTATCCTTGTAATTCATGGCACGAGTTCTCTAAGAATTATCTTTTTTGAGACGAGCTGAGTACCTTCTTCTATATAAGCTCAGCATAGGCTTCAATGTTAAAATAAATTCAGTCTCTTCGCGAAAGTTACTGTCTGAAACTGGATACAAACCTCCCTCTCTGCCGAGAGTCTCTCTCTCTTTCTAAGAGAAAACCCTATCCATGGAGATAGCTAAACCCTAACCCTAACCCTCGTCTTTCCTCTCTCGCAATGGAATTCACACCTACCTAACACATCCCACCCTTAGTTCCTGTCGCCCATTTCCCCATGGAAGCTAACCTAGCCTTTGGGGTTCTCCCTTTTGCGTTCTGCAGTCTTCTTCTCCCCTCCTGCCGCCCCCTTTGAACCCTCTTGAAAGCTTTTATGGCTTCTTGTCTTTTCTTCGGCTCTTTTAGAGCTCCCTTTATCCAAGAGACTGGTCTGCTTCCACGAGGCTCCTAAAAACAAAAATCTTTCAATTAGATGGAGTATGCGGTTGATAAAGAGCAGCGCTTGGCTGCACTGTGCAAGAGCTTGGGTAACTTGTGGACTAAAGAGTTTGTCGCTGACATATCGGAGGATTGGCCCGAAAACAAATTGCAGCTATGCCACCTTACTTTGTTGGGTAAGCTGTATTCTAACCCTAACATCAATGTGCAAGCCTTTATTACTACAATGCAGAAAGCGTGGAAAACAGAAGAGTTTGTGTGTGACCAGCATGAACAAACAGGGGTTATTTTCCTTCACCTTTAGATCAGAAATGGTGTTGCAGAGGGTGTTAGATGCAAGTCCCTGGTCCTTCGCAAGCAATTTATTGATAATCCAGAAATTGATACCGAAAGTACCTATTCATCGCCATATCTTCACTCACTGTGCGTTCTGGGTCCAAGTAGTTGGATTGCCTCTGCTCATGATCAATGAATCTACTCTCAATAGGGTAGGAAATTTTATAGGAAAGGTGGTGGATATAAAAATGGAAGCAAAAGAGGGAGGGCTCTGTAAGTTGGGGAAAGTTAGGGTAATGTTTGACCTTAATAGCTGCCTCCTACCTGGAATGCTGTTGAATTTAGATGAGGACCAGATATGGGTTGATTTCAAGTACGAACGTCTACCTAGATTCTGTTACTCATGTGGTAAAATTGGACATTTCACGACCAGCTGTGACAAAGTGCCATACTCAGAAAATGATTCCGGAATAGTTAGGGAGGGTAAATTTGGCTCATGGCTGAAAGCTGAAGCAAGGGAGGCTAGCCCTTTTTGGAAACTCTTTTTCGGGAACGAGTTCCCTTTACTCAACGAAGAAGATATGGTTCCTGAAACACAAACCTATACCAATGTTGAAGAAGCTGCTGTGCCAATAGAGGATGGAGGCTACAATTTGCAGGAACTGATGGAGACTAATTTAGAAGACACATCCAAGAGGAAGGGAAAGGAGCCTTTAGTGGAGTCATGTAATTATTTAGGGAGGAAATGTTCAGGAAAGACTCTTCTAATTTCGGATACCCCATGGTCCGAAGCTCGATTGAAAAATATGACAGAGTACTCAAAGAAGATTAAGAAGAAGAGCGAAGCTCCTGCTTTAAAGAAACTGCGCCGATGCTCTCTGGTTATATCTAAGGAGGATGGGGCAAATGAGATTGATGAAACACAACTCCTGGATACCCCCATCTCGGTGGAGGAAGGCTCTAAGAGTTGGGCTTTGGTGGCTAGCCCTAATAAGCCACCGGGAACTAGATGAAGTTTTTATGCTGGAACTGTCAGGGTTTGGGTACTCCCCTGACGTTCCAGCATCTTCGAGCCCTTGTGGCTCAAGAGAGACCCAATTTAGTGTTTTTAATGGAAACCAAGAATAAAGTGTGTGCTGTCGAGAGGGTGAGGAGGCGTCTCAACTATGTGTCATCATGTATTGTTGACCCGGTGGGTATTGGGGGAGGTTTAACTCTATGGTGGGACGAGGAGGTGTCGGTGGAGATAGTTAGCAGCAGGGGTAACCTTATTGATATCGTATGCACAGATTCTGAGAATTGCAAGAAGATGAGAATCACCTTTGTCTATGCTCCAACTAACTTTCAAGACAGGCTTGCTCTTTGGTCAGTCATCCGGGCTATCGCTTCCTCCAACCTACTTCCATGGATTGTTGCTGGGGACTTTAATGAGATTTTGTATCATTGGAAGAAAGTGGGAAGGAGAACAGCTGACAACTACAGACTTGTTGCTTTTCAGGAGTTTCTGCAGGACTGCTCTCTTATGGATATGGAAAGCAAAGGGTGTGCGTTCACTTGGGCGAATAATAGGGATGGGGAGGATCATGTTAAAAAAGACTGGATAGGGTGCTATGTGATTTCGAGTGGAGGGTGCTATATCCCCAAGCTGAAGTTTATGCTTTACCAGCAATTGGTTCTGACCACAGTCCTATTATCCTCTCTTCAGCCCTGCCATGGAAGAAGAGGAAGAAAGAATTTAAGTTCGAAGCTTTTTGGCCTAATCACCCAGATTATATGGAATTTGTGAGGCAGACATGGACTGAACAGCAAGGCACAGAGAAGGTTTTGACCATAAAAATGAGAAATATGGCTTCAGCAATGCTTAAGTGGAGTAAAGGAAAATTTCCTAATGGGTCTAAACAGATTCCTCTTCTTCAAGAGAAACTCACCGAGATCACCAACAAAACTGGAGGGAATTATAACAGGGAGGAAGCCCAGCGTATCATAAACCATATTGACAATCTCTGGAGACAGGAGGAGATTTATTGGAGTATGAGGTCTCGGATTGATTGGCTCAAATGGGGAGATAAAAATACCAAGTTTTTTCATGCCTCAACCGTCCAGAGAAGACAAAGAAATCGAATTTCATTGCTGAAAATTGATGATCTGACCTGGTGCAGATCTCCTGATGAATTGAAGAACCATATATCAGATTTCTACCACTCTCTCTATAACTCGGTGGGTCCTAGAAACTTCCAGCCTATTCTAGATGAATGTCCATGCATAGTGGGAACCGACTGTCGCGACCCCCTAAAAAAATTTATCTTCAAAAGGGGTTAACGGATTATTAGGTTAATTAGATTTGACTAACCTAACGCGAACCCTCCCAAGCCTTACCGAATCGCAACTTTGGTTTTTTGTTTAAATGATTTTGAAATTTGGAGTCGCCACTAATCGTTCTTGGTAGGCCGATTAGAAACCTAAATAAATTAGCGGGAGAACTAATTTATTCCTACGAACCAGAGATTATGAGCTCGGGGACTTGGTTACACTAGTTAATTAAAACTAATGCCCTTTCGGTACCTTAATTTCATGGATATCCTAATTCGGCAACTCATACTTGGTTTATTCCTAAGGCTCTAGTAGGGTATTCTCTTTTGTGTTTTCACCTTTTAAATAGGATGCATGGATGGTATATATTTTTATTTGTTATATTTTTTAAGTGTTAAAGATTCCCTGAAGCCGAAAGAGGGAGTGTGCTAACGACTTCTGTGCAGTATTACGACCCACTCATCTTTTGGGCCTGATGATTCAAAAATTAAATTATATGAAGTACATGACAGTGAATAAACACCTCCAATGGGAGGCCTAGCATTGGCTTGGCTCTTCCCTTTGGGATTTAAGGTACAGGTATTTAAGTTGCAAGTATTTAAACTACTGTAAGTAAAAACCTCCAATGGGAGGCTAAGCATTGGCTTGGCTCTTCCCTTTGGGATTTAAGGTACAGGTATTTAAGTTGCAGGTATTTAACTACTGTAAGTAAAAACCTCTAATGGGAGGCTAAGCATTGGCTTGGCTCTTCCCTTTGGGATTTAAGGTACAGGTATTTAAGTTGCAGGTATTTAACTACTGTAAGTAAAAACCTCCAATGGGAGGCTAAGCATTGGCTTGGCTCTTCCCTTTGGGATTTAAGGTACAGATATTTAAATTGCAGGTATTTAACTACTGTAAGTAAAAACCTCCAATGGGAGGCTAAGCATTGGCTTGGCTCTTCCCTTTGGAATTTAAGGTACAGGTATTTAAGTTGCAGGTATTTAACTACTGTAAGTAAAAACCTCCAATGGGAGGCTAAGCATCGGCTTGGCTCTTCCCTTTGGGATTTAAGGTACAGGTATTTAAGTTGCAGGTATTTAACTACTGTAAGTAAAAACCTCCAATGGGAGGCTAAGCATTGGCTTGGCTCTTCCCTTTGGGATTTATGGTGCAGATATTTAAATTGCGGATGGACTTTGTCCTCTCCATTCTGGGGTATGAATTCTTTAAAATGAAATACAACGAATTGATTCAACAATTTGAAATTTGTGCGCGCTTGAGGACTCCTCCAAGCCGATTTTGTGCTTCCATAGGGTTGACCATTGATATAGAGCTGCGGCTTCCTGACATAAAATAGAGTGAAGTGTCAGTATACAAAATATGTGCTAATCTGCACCTAAAACCAAAAGAGTGGAAAGAGTACTTATCTCCGGTTTTTTGGGAGGGATTTCTATAATTGATTTTCGCTCTCTATGTTCCAAATATAGAGAGTTTCTTTTGAATTAAGAGGGACTTTTAGTCACAGATCAGTTGAGAAATCGGTGGACAGCTTAGGAGCTTGTCTAGGCCGATTTTTGCATCTCTACGAGATTTTTGCTGTTGACATAGAGATATCCTTCTCCTGACATAAAATATGGAAAAAAATGGGAGATGGAGAAAGTGTATACAATTTGTGCTAATTTGCGAGTAAAACCATAAATAAATGACTAAATAAAAACACTTAGCTCGAATTTGCTTGCTCGTTGACGAGGATGAACTCTTGATTTATATTGATCGATGAAGGAATTTGTGATGATAACCCCTAACTTTAAACTCCCATCATCTTCAAAATTCTCTCTCTTTTGGTATTTTCTTTCTCTCAAATTTTTCTTCAATCTCCCAAAACTCTCTCAAACATCCAAAATTTTCTCTCCAAAAAATCCAATCCTCCCTTAAGCTCACTTCTTCCTCCTTTTATAATCTACTCATCTATCTCCCATTCTAATTTTTCCACAAACTCTATCTCCCATTCTAATTTCTCCACTAACTCTTCTTCATTTTCATCTTCCATTCTCCATCTCTATCTCACATTCTAATCTCTCCACTAACTCTTCTTCATCTTCATCTTCCCTTCTCCATATTTATCTCCCATTCTAATTTCTCCACTAACTCTTCTTCATCTCCATCTTCCCTTCTCTATTCTTATCTTCCATTCTAATTTCTCCACTAACTCTTCTTCATCTCCATCTTCCCTTCTCTATTCTTATCTTATTTTCTCCATCCATTCTTCTCCAACTTCTCTTCTTCATCTCCTCTTCTCCATCTTCCCTTCTCTATTCTAATTTATCCACTAACTCTTCTTTTTTGTTATTTGTAAAATAATCCTTCAAGAGTTAGGTATTTGCACTCTAGTCCTTGAATTTTAAGTATTTACAATTCAGTCCCTGAAAAAATATATTTCTTTGAGTCTAAATCTCCTCACAATTTTTGACACACTAAAATTTACCACATGTCAAATTTAACCTCATTTCTTGCCGCTGAAAATAATGCAGAATTTAATTAAAGCCTTTTTACAAAATTGAGTCATTCTGTGTATAATTGGGCCAAGATGAAAATTTAAAATATTAGAAGACAATGTCACAACTCATAAAAAGTAAAAATTAAAAATAAGTTGACTCAAATTAAATTTTTTTAGGCCCGATTCGAGATTATACTCATGAAGGAACACATGACTCGAATTGGATTTTTCTGAATTTGCGATGGCCAATATGAAAATAGATTTAAAATAAAAATATTAACTATCTTTGTGTATTTTTTTTGGCCTCAAATGTTATTTTTCCAAAATTTACAAGTATTTTTGTATTATTTATTTTTTTTTAAAAAAAAATAAAAAAATATATAAAAATATGAAAAATTATTTTTTGGTCAAAATTGGTTCCCTAGGCTTGGCTAAGGTCCCCACAGTTGATTTTTCAATTTTATGAATTTTTATGGATTTTCTATTAATTTTCAAAAATAAATAAAAAAAAATACTTAAAAATACTGAAAATATGAAAAATCGTTTTTTGGTCAAAATTAGTTCCTTAAGCTTGGCTAAGGTCCCCAAAGTTGATTTTTCAATTTTATGAATTTTTATGGAATTTTTATGGAATTTTTATTACTTTAGCAATAGAAAAAATGATTAAAAATCAGGTTTCAACACCGACATAAACCTTTCTCTGATGGCACCAGTTTCAATTGAGGAAGTAAAGAATGCTGTTTTTCAGCTGGGTGCGTCAAAGGCTCCTGGTCTTGATGGGTTCCATGGGCACTTCTATCGGATTCATTGGGACCTATTACAACATGATTTATGGTGTATGGTTCAGGATTTCTTTTCCTCAGGTACTCTGGACCCTTCCCTAAACAGAACTCTCATCTCTCTTATCCCAAAAGTTTCGAATCCAGAAAGCATTTCCCAATTCAGACCTATCAGTCTCTGCAACTTTAACTATAAGGTGATTTCAAAGGTTATGGCCAATCGCCTGAAACCTTGGCTAGCTAACATTATTTCGCAGGAACAAAGTGCTTTTATTGGGGGAAGACAAATTCAGGATAATATCTTTGTGGTCCAGGAAGTTATACATCAACTGAGAGTTCGAAAGAGAACTAAAAAGTTTCAGGCATTATTGAAACTTGATATGCAGAAAGCTTACGACCGGGTTGAATGGGACTTCCTCTGTGCAAGTATGTCTAAGATGGGATTCTGTGATGGATGGGTATCTTTAGTCAAAGAGTGCATTTCCTCTGTATCCTTCAGTGTTAAGGTGAATGGTGAACCACTTCCTTTCTTCAATCCTACTCGCGGGATTAGACAAGGCGACCCCTTGTCCCCGTACCTGTTCATAATTTTGGCAAATGTTCTTTCCTCTTTGTTAAAAAGAGCTGTTGAGGATGGGAGACTAAAAGGGATTAAGCTGAATAGACACTGTCCTACATTATCTCATCTATTGTTTGCTGATGATGCCGTGTTTTTTCTAGATGGGACACTCCAGGAATGTCAGAATTTGACAAATATCCTTAATCAGTATTGTGCAGCATCGGGCCAAGCTATAAACCTTCATAAGTCAGGGATTTCTTTCAGCTATGGATGCCCTATTAGACTTAAGGAGAACATGGCGAGCTTATTAAGAGTCCCTATTGTGGATAAAACGGGGAAGTACTTGGGAATTCCGTCTGACTGGGGAAATTCTAAGAAAAATATGTTCGCCTGGATCTTGGCTAGAGTGGACATGAAACTTCAAGGCTGGAAAGAGAAACTGATTTCCAGGGCAGGGAAGGAAATTTTGCTAAAAACTGTGGTGCAGGCCTTACCTCAATTTGCAATGTCAGTGTTTAAAATTCCCATCTCCATCTGCCGAACCATAGAGAGGAAAATTGCCTCCTTTTGGTGGAAACAGAGCAATAAATAGAGTCCCGGAATCCACTGGAAGAGTTGGGATGTTTTGAAAACAAGGAAGGACAGAGGTGGGCTGGGTTTTAAAGATCTGATTAATGTAAACAAAGCTATGCTTGGTAAGCAAGCTTGGAGGCTATGGGAATCTCCCTCTGCCCTTTGGAGCCAAGTGCTGCGGGGCCTTTATTTTCCGTCTGGGGATTTCTGGAAAGCAAAAAAGGGCTCTCGCTCTTCATGGGGATGGCAGAGCTTAGTTACGGGGAGAGAGGCTATAGCACCTAATGTGCGATGGGTTGTTGGGGATGGAAAAAACATAAACATCAGGGAGGATAGATGGCTTCCAGCTGGTATTCTAGGGGGACCTCCTAACCGAGAAGATCCAATCATGGTGGAGGACCTGATTGACAAAAATGCACAGGCTTGGGATACTCCTAGGCTGGAATCCCTTTTCGACAGTGAAATCGTGCAGGAAATCCTGACTGTTCCCCTATGTGCCAGACAAACAACAGACAAGGTGGTCTGGATGGGCTCCAAAGATGGTACTTATAACGTCAAAAGTGGGTATAGAACTATGCAGACAGAGCTTAAGCTTGCAACGGCAGATCGAGCCTCATCTTCCTATTTGCCCCCCACAGATCTTTGGTCTAGAATCTGGAAACTTCAAACCCCCCCAAAGGTAAAACTTTTATCTGGAGTGTGTGTCACAATGCTATCCCTACGAAAGAAAACTTATGCAGGCGCAAGATCTTTCCCGACCCTCTTTGCCCTATATGCAACCATGTTCCAGAGACGACAGAACACTTATTTATCTTGTGTGAATGGACAAAACAGATCTGGTCAGACTCTAGACTCAGCATTGACACAGCTGCGGATAATATTACTAGGCTAGATCTCTGGTTGTTTGAAGTGCTTACCGGGACTTTTCCTCCCCAAACTGAAGATCTGGTAGCTTCGGTCCTCTGGGGGATTTGGAAAGCCAGGAATGCTTGGGTTTTTCGTCGGTCCAGACCATCTCCACATTTGATCATCGAGGAGGCCCTTGCAGCGCAGAAACTTACAGATCTAAATAGGTCGCTAAAGCTCCCAAGGAACAAACGCGAGAAGAGCAACACGAACTCACCTGCTCAGGGGATGCAGTGGTGCCTGAGAACCTGGAAGATCCATGTCGACGCATCTTGGGTCGATGGTAGATCGGAAGCGTCAATTGCTGGAGTCGTGAGAGATGGACAGGGCACGTTGATCGCTGGCTTCGCGAAGTCAATCCGAGCTGATTCTCCATTTACGGCGGAAACCCTAGCTTTGCAACAGGGGCTGGTAACCGTACTCGAACTGGAAGACCCTTCAAGTACATGGAAGCTGAAACAGAAGTCTTCTGGCGAAAATAACACGGTTCGACTTTGGGACTTAGTTAGCGACAACTTAAGTCTCGTGGAGCTCCTTACCGCATCAGCAGACCCAGGCCCAGGCCCATGGCCAATTTCGAACGTAATTTCAGATTGCAGAGAAATGCTGGCCCAACTGGAGGAGGCCCGCGTTATCTTCTCACCCCGCGAAACAAACTCTTGCGCAGACTGGGTAGCTAAGGCCCATAGATTAGGCTTTCTCCCTTCCAATTGGCCCTCTTCGCCACCATCTATCCTTCGGGACATGTTGTGTTTTGACATTGCATCTGGTTGTTTTTCTGGCCCTTTGAATGAATGAAAAGTACCTGATCTTTAGACCAAAAAAAAAAACTGGATACAATTGACATAAATTTGATTATTGGTAACTAATCGTTAGAAAACCAGACATTGAACTACTGGAACTGGTTCAAGTTTTCTAAAATAGCAGTACAGGATTCGAAGACGCAATTTTACCGGCAGATATTCCAAACATCGTCCAATCATTATCTGATGTACAAAAGTTTCAAATGCGCGATGTCCGGCCAAAGAAAAGAACGTCAAGAAACCGGAGAAAAAGCGCGTTTCACAGCAGATTTTACAATTAACGTCACCAATCACTCAATGCACGTCAAAAAGAGAGAAATAGAGAAGAGTGTGCTTCCAAGGTCTGAGAGCACCTAACAAGAGATGTTACTTTCCAAGTCAGTACCTTTATTTTCGTTCCTATCAGCCTTTTACTTTCGTCTTTCTTCCCACACTAAATAATGAAAAGAACAAGAGAAATGAATATGGAAATTCATTGCCCGATTTAACCAGTGTTTGAAACTAAAAAAAAATTTGATGCGTCATGCAATTTCAATGGTCTTTGTCGCCTAAATAGTTTGTTATCTCCCTGAACATCGGTAGGCAAATTTCACCAAGAAAGCCCATCAATCACGGCAAAAAAATAAATATAAAAAAAAGCACATGGTTCTAACCATCTTCATCAAGCACAAGCGGAATTCAACCAAGCTTTAGTAGGAAGGTGAGAAATTAGCGAAGATAACTACAAATGAACATAACAGGAAAGAAGAGCAAAAGAAAACGATACTAAAAAAATAGAAATGTAGTCCGATTGGAGAAACCCAACGGGATGCAATCCAATGCTGCTATACGACGGCAGAGTCCAAGGCTAACAAGAGAGAATCGGATGGAAAGAATTCCCTCCAGCTTCGTCGTGCCAGGAGGTTCTCCTCCCTCCCTCTCCAGCTTCTCCCACTTTTTTTTAGTCCCCAGCGAACGGTCCCCCCTTCCAAGATGGGATCCTCCGCATCCATATAGTGGGCTTTTTTTTTTATTTTCTCGGATGCCCCCCCTGCATCAAGAAGTCTCTATCGTTCTTTAGTCGCACCTCCTTCTCTAGTTCTTTATTATTATTTTTTTTCAGAATGGCTACCCCTCTTTTTTTTAATATTCAGAGAAAGTATGGTCTCCTCCTCTTAGAATCAACTTCAGAAAACCTTCCCAAGAGGAGCCTGCAACTTGTCCTCTTTTTTTATTTTAATCCAACCCCTCCCCATAAAATAATCTTCCTCCCATTTTTTATCCTTACCCACTAACTTTTTTTATTATTTTTGGATTCCCTCACCAAAGCTTCAACTTCCTGCCCTCAACGTGTAATCTCCACCGAAAGCATCTATTTAATAATCAATGGCAATAGTTTATAGTCCACCATCATCATTCTATTGATCGAAGCTTTAAAGAGAGTGGATATGGTTGATCTCTATTGAAAAAATGCTCTGCTCAAGATAATCCAAGTAGGGGTATGTGCCGAGAACATCAGTAATATTGCCCTTTACGTGCATGATTGATGGTATCTGTCGCCACTTTTAGTCCGTTAATGCGAAAATGGAAATGCAAGAAAAATAAATATGCAATACATGGAGAAATGCTTCAAATGATAATTTGAATTCGGAAAACCGAACGTAACAATGGAAAATGCACCATTAGGCCATTAAAAGAATTTAGACCATTAGAGGACGATGCCACAACTCCGGAAATAAAAAAATTACAAAGCTAAAATGAGTTTTTCTAGAAATTTTCAAATGACCCAAAAACGAAATTAATAAAGGAACTCTCAATTTCGGATTGAATTTTTCAGGATTAATTTGGCCAAAATGAAGAGAAAATTAAAATAAAAATACTAACTATTTATTCACATTTTTATGACTTCAAATGCTATTTTTATTAATTTTCAAGCATTTTTTCTATTTTCTAAAAAAATAATAATAAAAAATAAATAAAAAATAAAAAATGAGAAAAATATGAAAAATAATTTTTGGTCAAAATTGATTCTCTAAATTTAGCCAAGGTCTTTAAAGTTGATTTTCACAATTTTACGAATTTTTATGGATTCTCTATTAATTAAAAAAAAAATACCGAAAAATATTGAAAATATGGAAAATCGTTTTTTGGTCAAAATTAGTTCCTTAGGCTTGGCCAAGGTCCCCAAAATTGACTTATCAATTTCATGAATTTTTATGGATTTTCTATTAATTTTTTTTTAAAAAAAAGTGATTAAAAATCAGGTGTCAACAGTTTGGAAACAGAATCATCTTCGGCTTTGGCTAGAGCGCACCGTTCGGCATCAGAAGTTGAACATCCATCTCCTAATACAAGCATGTCATTGGCATCTGGAACGCCATCCATGGATTCAAGCCAAGAGGGTTCCTGACGCGAGTGATGCTTTGAAAGAACGCTCAGTTCCATCAGACGCCGATTCATATACATCCATCCATCATATGACAGCCATGGCGGCGCTTGGCAAGGACCAGGCAAACCATATTATGGATGGTTTGAAGTGCCGTTAGGATCTTTATCTTCTCAGGAGAAGAAGAGTCCTTTTAAAATGGAAACTCTACACCATGCTATGTTCACATTCTCCCCTTGAAATTTAAAACTCCTAAAGTTGTTAACAAGACATGCATTTTCAATTTTGACAGGGAGTGACGTGGCAATGAAGCATTCTCATTGAAAAATTGTAGCACATGGCCCACGGAAGGTGGTGGAATGGCAAGAGGCGCTTCTTGTAGTCACATATCATCAGAAGGCGACAGAGCAGCTATTATTGATTATTCAAACTTGCCAAGCAGGTAACAAAACTCCGTTTTTGGCTAACGGAACTTATAAATTTGCAATATTTCAAACTACAACTATCCAATCAAATGAATAGCACTGGACAATTTATTATTCATTCAATCTCAAGAGTGGTGGTCCAATATCTCCAGAAGTTACATTAGGAAGAAGTCATTTATGTTCTCGAGATCCGAGGAGATTCGAACTTTGATTTCCCTTTTTTTTTTAAAGAAAGAAAGACTTTGCACTGTTATATCTCAAATATAAATATAATCACATTTTCCCATTGAAATCTATAACTCCTAGGGAATTATTTATGTTCTCTAGATCTGAAAAGTAGGGGTGAGCAGTTCCAGGTTCCGGGTAGGTTTCACCTGGAACCTGGAACCTACCCGCTAGTACAGGTTCCTCATTTTTGGGAACCTAGAACCTATTTTGCATGCCCTGGAATCTGGAACCTACCCTGTCATAGGTTCCAGGGTCCGGTTCCAGGGTACCCGGGAACCTGCCGATTTCAATAAAATATAAAAAAAATAAAATATAATTAGAGGGTTGGGAGATCTATTCACACCCCCAAATACATTTATAATGGATTTCAATGCAAAAAAAAAAAAACAGCAGAATGCATGCAAGCAAGAGTGATGCACAATTGCTCCTGGCACTTAGCAGAGGTAATGTCCAGCAAGATGGCATATCGACCTACTCAGCAACACACCGGCAATTACTCAAGCACAACCCCAATTGGTCTTTCAGATGCACCAAGCACGAAGACACAGTTTCTCATGCACTGGCATGACAACTCCATATAATTGTTGATCTTAATTGATGTAGAACCGCTTGATACCACGCAAGATAGATACTTTCATTATATAACTAGTCCTATAGCATCCAGATTGTTACCTGCAAGTCATATGATTCAGTGTTACTCTTACACAGTTGGTCCAGCGGGTAGACTAACCACTGTCATATAGAACACGATCGCAAGAACCAATTAGAATGAGCAGCTGAGGCCTCTGAGCTTGCTCTAGATATGATCCACCTCAACTTGACCATCTGCAAGAGAACACTGAGATTTTCTTTACATGTCTAATGAAGTAAAAGCTATATGAATTTTAGAAAAACCTAGCACGCACCCCTCAGATATATGGCCAGATTAGCTTGGGCATCAGCTTCAGATATATGTTACTGCAGACCCAGGGAACAAAAGGCACTCACACTTGAAAAGGCACCGTGAGAGTATGCAAGACCTTCAAGTCTGATCGGAAATTTCACATCACAGGAGCCAACAATGTTCTGAATCTTAAAGTCTTGCCAGTCATTGTAAACAAAAGCACATTGATAACAGCGACAGCTCCACAAAGCAGCCAGTACAATAGGCCTGAAAAAATGTATATCAATGCCAGAGAGTGAGAGAGGAAGGACAATACCTTAAATTGGGCAGGAAACCCAAGCTTTTGGATAATCCTTGCATAATGAAAGACAGCAAAACATCTTCACATGCGATACTTGAGAACTTAATGCTATTCTAATCTAACCTAAATGGACATCACCATCACTGCAATAATTATATGCAGATCGCAATAAAAGACGAGATCTTGCCTAGTCTTGATAATAACTAAAATCTGCCGAAGTTGATGCGCTAGCTAAATCTACTCTAATGACGTCGCTGGCAGAGCTGAGAAGTTGCAGGGGCAGAGCTGAAAAACACAGCAGAGCAGACAAAAGGGGGACCGACTTACCGAGGTCAAATTCGAGGGAGTCGAAGCAAGAACCTGAATCAAATTGATTGAAGGAGGAGGAAGACGAGACGAACGGAAGTGGGAGGCGCAGAGGTTTGGTTGCGTGGAGGACTGAGGAGTGAGGACGGATTTGAGCTGGGCGAAGCAAAAAACTAAATCGATGAGATAGACGGAAGGGGCAGGGGCAGAGGTTTGGTTGTGTAGACGCCGTAGAGGGCTGAGGCCGGATTCGAGAGGGTCAAAGCAAGAGACTGAGTCGGATTGATCGGAGGAGGAGAAAGACGAGATGGACAGAAAGGGAAGGGGCAGAGGTCTCGTTGCGTGGAGAACTGAAGAAGTCTGAATAGTGGATAGAAAGTAATATTGAAAATTAGGGTTTTAAGAAACCCATGGGTCCGGTTCCGGTTCCGGTTCTCGGTTGGAACCTGGAACCGGAACCGGAACCGGCGGTTCTTCAAAATACGGAACCGGGAACCGGACCCTATTTTACTAGAACCGAACCGGAACCATAGGGTCGGTTCTCCGGTTCCCGGTTCTACCCGGGAACCATGCTCACCTTTACTGAAAAGTGTTGAACTTTTTTTTTTTAACAAGAAAACTCTGCATTGTGCTTTGTAATGTGGGAACACATGTATGTTCTCCCTTTGAGATTCAAAACTCGTAGAGAGAATTTATGCTCTTGAGATCTGAGAAGAGTTGTGTGACATCTTGAAATTCGACCCACTCTCGGATATTTGTAATAGAATGGATATATATTTCATTGATGCACTGTAGTTAAATCTCACTCGGAACTGATCATTTCGAGATGACTAACCAAAGGGGAATGGCTAGTTAGGAATTTAAGTACGTGGACCTAATTGCAGGTCGATACGCGTAGCTCCTAAAAGCCGCCCGTTAGTCTGAGTATTTACTAGAGTCGCTATCATATGAATGTGGCCACAAATCAGATTCCGAGCTTGGATAATCGAGTTTTTAGGAATATCGCAATTGAAATTGGACATCGCCCTGAAAGGCTTGAAAATTAGCCGATTGGTTTCGGAGTGCCGAGAAGAAAGGCAAAATATTGAAAGTGACCATTTTGCCCCCGGCTTGACCTAGATTATATGGCATGAGGGTAAGAATATTTTTAGAGAGGCTAGAAAAATTTTACGACGAAATCTGGAGTTATTTTCCGATCGCGATTGAGCCAAATCAGCACCGATTGAGTCCCACCCGGTCCTGAAATTTCACGAATTTCGAGAAATGTCTCGTCGATCATCTTTTTGACCAATTTGACCAGCTTTGACCGAAAATAATTGAGGCCCAAGCTTTATCAGTTCAAATTTCACTGATAGTCCAAAAATCAGTCAATTCGTTCAGCGTTATGTCGCTTTCAGTGAATAGTGATTTTCAATAATTATCCTTAAGATAATTATGGGTCAAACCACTCTCTCTCCTCCATTATTTCCAGAAAAATCTCTCTCCTCTCTCTCTCTCTCTTAATCTCGGATTTTTCTCTCTCTCTCTGCTGGGTTCCAGATTTCTGCTGCCGACTTCAACTGGATGCTGACGGAAATCCGACCGTTGGATCATCGCGATTTTTGGGTATGTTGTAGTTCAATGTCTTGTGGTTCTTTTCCAACTTGAATCGCTTCGATCGGACGTCGTTTGACCCTTCAAATGTTCGTTTTCCTATCGGTCGACGAGTCTGTTTTCTGTTACCCGAAATTCGTGTTTGGCCCATGTTGACATATATTGATTCCAGCGACCTCTAGGACTTATTTCTAGGTTCAAATATTGATTCTTAGCATGTTTTCATTCTGGCCCAGCCCCTGCAAAGTTCGATTCTCATTAGATCGTCGCGAATCGACGCCGAAATTCCAAATCCGTCCGCTGTTGCGCACTGTCCAGCAAGCTTCCTTCGACTTCTCAGCTTCAAATAGGTGAGTTCTACTTCTAAATCTTGAGTAGGGCATTGGATTATTCATGGATTGACTCTAGGATGCGATCCGGGGTAGATCGGCTTAGAAAATTTGACGGAATTGGCGATATTTACGGAGAATGGTTCTGTGTGAGGATATGGTGTGCTGTTCGCACTCGATTTAAGGCTGATTATATTCTGTTTGAGCTTATTTTGTATCTAGACGATGACTTGAGGTGGTTTAGACATCGAATTATGAGCATTAGGATCAATTGGGGTGGAAACGGGCCCAATTAGTAAGTTGAGTCGCTAGTCGTGACACTTTGAGGGTTGTATATGGGTTGAAATTACATGCTTATGGGCTGGTCATGTAGAATTGTGGCCATAGATTGAGTCCCTATGAACCTTAAATGCGAGTTTTGGTTGACAAAGGCAGAGAAAGAGTAATTCTGGTGAATAATTGTGTGAGAGCCAAAGTGAATGGCTCAAAACACAATTTGGGGCGAGGATTTGATATGACTGTGTTTATGTTTATAGATCGCCTGAGTTGCAATGTTGTGAACTGTGCCTCGTAGTGTCTGCATTGTCCATTCCTTTGAATTATGCCTGGTTGAATATCTTGTGAATTGTGAATTGCATGCTTAGGGTTCGATCTGAGAGTATCTGGTATCCTGAGCGAGATTTAGAAGGCGAACTTGCTGAGCTGTTAGCTCACCCCTGTTTGGGGATCATCTTTTCAGATGTGTAGGTTTGGCATTGGATCGAATGATGGAGACGATGAAGACAATGGATGGTGCCAATAAGAAAAGGGCGAGTGTTGTTGGTCGTGCTTTTCCCTTGCTCAATTGTGGTCAGGGATATTGTATTGCTTCCGCTATTTAGATCGTTAGGTCGGCGACAGGTTCCTGGGATGTCGCGTGTTTATTATCGACCTTCGATTGTCGTGCAGATGTCGCACGCTCGTGGAGGTTCAGGGCGTGACAAGTTGAACTCGCCTTTTTTAAAAATAAAACCCCGTACCATGTAATGTTAAATGTGAACACATTCAAGTTCTCCCTCGAGAAAAATCAATGTGGTCCTGGTTATCGGAAGGGTACTTTGTTAGCCGTGGTTTGCTCGCTTGTTTAACCTTCCAATAACATTGCACCACTTTAATATTCACACTTGCTTGCGAGCACAGCCGAAAACCTTGGGCAAGAATTTTTATTTTTTTGGTCGAACTTAGGCAAGAATTCAAACAGCCACCAAAGTGCAGGATTCGTATTTTAGTTTTGCCCATCAAACAAAAGGATGTGTATGAGTACATAACTATGAACTCAAAAAGCAGAGTGCAGGCCCGAATCTCCAGAACCAACCTTTGGAAAGGGACGATTTTCGTTCTTGAGATCTGAGAAGAGACAATTTTCATCAAGCACATGTGCTTGGTTGGTCTTGGAGACCAACTTGTGCATCACAGAACGTGAAATGTTGCCAATCCAATTTTTTAAAACTTCCTCAAAGCTAGTGCAGTGTGAACTGTGAACATTGTTCAGGAAATGCCAGACGAAAGACGGTGGCCTTTTCCGGTTTAGAGAGAATATTTTTTTTCAGAAGCTGTTATATGGCGCCTAAGTACTGGCAGACCAGTAACAATGATGCTCGAGCAAGGTTGACTATTTGTATTTATGATAGGTTATATTTATCTGCATTATGTAACCAGAAAGTGTAACGTAGTCAAATCTACAGTCGAATTTGGAATGCAATTTGGTTTGCCTCATCCTCCTCCACCACTGTCCTTTTAGTGTTCTTTCCTTTGTTTTGCAGTCTAATGCAATTATGTCCGTCCCGGCCGTGTCTCTGTTTATATACCAATACGTTTTCTGGTCCACAACAAGAACAATTGAAGTTCTCGTCCAATGTAGTTGTCAAATTGATCCAACTCAGTCGGATGGAGATGTCAAATAGAGGCAGCTTATCAGCAAGGCGAGATTATTACTATTTGAGGTTTTTGTATGTGTAGAAATTACGAGGAGGGTTCGTGGATATTACATTACACGGCACTCATGTTTCCTTCCCTTTCAGCTATCGGCATGTAGCATTTCGATAGAAAAGCAGGGTATGGGAGTAATAAAAGCATGGGGATTCTAAAATTATTTTTTCTAGTGTTATTGCTTCTTATAGTTATTTTCCATGAAATAATTCCAAAAGGGTAACATCACTATCAGGGGAAGGACCTCCCGGCCAAAAACATCTATGGAGGGAACCAAAGTTGCACATGGGTGGGGTGGGGTGGGGTGGGGTCGGGTCGGGTCGGGTCCTACTAAATGCTTTCTTCACATGTGAAAGTGTCCAATTTTCTTTCTTTTTGTCAAAAGAGACAAGCGCGTTCGGATTCCGACATTGGATACCCCCAACTCCCTACTCTTTTCACCTTTCCCCACTATTTCCTCCAGTCTTTTCTCCCTATAATTGCGGTCAATTTAGTTTGGCGAACCAGCCGAATCAAAGACCACTTCAACTAATTAGCCGAAGTCTCTCCTGATCTTTTAAGTGCCTTGGCCTCTTGTACTTACCCCATCCCGATCTTAAGTGCCACCTCTCATCTCTGCTATTCCACCATTCGCCTGTATTTCAAACTTAAAATCCTTCTCGTTGCTAACTCACAATATGTTTGAGTACTTGAGGCTGCCCTGTGTGGTGACAGTTGCTGCCATAGCTCTCTCTGCCGTCCTGTTCAAAGAATTCGCGAAGAAAAAAGCAGCGCAGATCGCTGTAGAGGGCAGAGCAGGTAGTTATTCAGCTACAAAGAATGGAATCGCGGAGAGGACTGCACCTACTTGCACTTCGCCACCACTCAACAAAACGGCAACATCTTCCGCATACGACAATGAAGTATTCTTGAGCTTCAGAGGACCGGACACTCGAGCAGCCTTTACCGACCACCTTTACACTCGTCTTAAAGATGTAGGAATCCGTGTATTTAAGGATAACGAAGATCTCCGCAAGGGGGAAGAGTTTGCCCCGGAACTTCTCCAAGCAATTAAGCAGTCGAAGATCTTAATACCTATCTTTTCGAAAAATTACGCCTCTAGTGTATGGTGTCTGAAGGAGGTAGTCCAGATGCTCGAGTGCAAGAAAACAGGGGGGCAAAAGATCATGCCCATTTTTTATGACGTGGCACCTGCAGAGGTTCGACACCAAACCGGGGGTTATGGAGAGGCATTTCGTTCACATGTAAGCAAGAAGCGATACGATGAAGAGACTATAAGTCGATGGAAGGCTGCTCTCAAAGAAGTATCGTTTCTAAACGGATGGGAACTGCACATGTCCAACAGGTGATTGCTTTTTGCATTCCATCTCGTGTGCCTTGGATAGTTAAAACTCGTTGAATTTCGTATGGTTTCTTTTCTAGATTTGTGTTAGCGTTGTTGAAATTAAATTCTGTGTTATTTAAATTTTTTTTTTTGGGAAGGTTGTTTTGTTGAAGTTATATCGCAGAAAACACGCTAAGTAATAGCACAATCTCAATTTCGTCCCATTTTATTCCGACCAACATGGTTTTTTTTTTCAATTCAGTTCATTCATATTAAATATGTCTTAAATTTTATGTACTCGATTCGGTTTATCACCCGACATGACAAATATATTTTGTGCAGTCGAAAAGTGAAGAAGAAAAGAGAAGAAAGGAAAAGAAAGATTGAGATTTGTTCGCGACGCGAAAGGGTTGGGTCGATCGGCCCAACCCAAAGCAAAGCAAACAAATCTTTTTTGGGGTTGCGAATAGATCTCTATGAGGGTTCGAGGGCGTAGCCCCTGATAAAAAATTTTGGGATAGTATTTATACTCCAGTAAAATTTGTTCTCTTAGGTTTTGTTGTCGATGTAATTGACCTCCAAAATCTGTATTCCTTGATCAATACTGGAATTTTGTTTTGCTTTGCCTGTGGATGTAGATCACCTCGATCGAATCACGAAAATCCTCGTGTTCTGTATTTGTTTTTCGCGTTCTGTTCTTCTACAATTCATTAACTGTAAGTGCCAACACTAATTCATCTATAATGGAATAAATCCTTGAAGAACACATCTCGAATTCATCTTGCCAAAACATAGGTTAATTCAACACAGTTTTCTAACTCGTTGTCTTTTGCCTCCAACAAACACTAGGCGAGAAGGTGAGTTCGTAAGAGAACTTACCCAGAAGGTTTTTAATGAGTTGAAAAAGGCTCATCTGGCAGAATCAGATTACTTGGTCAATGTCGACAACCATGTGGATGTAATAATGGAAATGATAGGTGCTGGGACAAATGAAACGCGAATTATAGGAATCCACGGGATGGGTGGCATCGGAAAGACGACTACTGCCAAAATCATCTACAATAAGCTTGCAGACGACTTTGAGAATCATTGCTTTCTTCGTGATATTCGAGAAAGGTCAAAAGTTAATGGCATGCAATGCTTACAGAATCAGCTCATTTCTGACATCCTCAAAACAAAATGCGCGGATATAAGAGACATTGATGAAGGGACTCAGACAATTAAAGACAGGTTGTTTAATAAGAAAGTGCTCCTCCTTCTCGATGATGTAGAAGAAAAGAATCATATCCATGCACTTGTAGGTAAGCTTGTTGAAGGCAACCGTGATTGGTTAGGTAGGGGGAGCAAAATTATTATTACTACAAGAAACAAAGATATTCTTGAGGTTCCTGAAGTCGACTGCAGTTATGAGCTTAGCGGCATGGATCCCCATCAATCTCTCTAACTATTTAGCAAACACGCCTTCAGAAAAGATTATCCTTCTGATGAGTATATTGACCAGTCCAAGAGGGCGATATATATTGCTGGAGGTCTTCCGCTAACTCTTGAGGTCATAGGCTCACTTTTAAGTCGCACTAAAAAGGAAAAGTGGGATCTCACATTGAAGAAATTGGGAAAGGTACCTCATGCGGCAGTTCAAAGTAAGCTGAAAATAAGTTATGATGCATTAGAAGTTCGGCAACAACATATATTCCTTGATATAGCTTGTCTTTTCATTGGACGTAACAAATACATTGTGGTTTATCTCTGGGATGAATTTAAATGTCCGGAAGACGCCATGGAAGTTTTGCAAAACATGTCTCTGATTAAGATTACAAACGATAATCAAGTGTGGATGCACGACCAACTCAGGGACCTCGGAAGAGAAATTGTACGTCAAAAAAGTAACATGAAAATAGCGAAGCAAACTAGGGTGTGGGATCCTAAGGAAGCATTCATTTTGCTAGGGAAACAAAAGGTAAAATCTCCCAAGACAAATTCCCAGTATTTATGGATTCTTTTTCAAAGAAAAAAGCCAGTTACTTTTTGTGTTGTCTATCACCATTACGACTTCCTCAACCGATATTTTTGCTCTTTTAAGATTACAGGAATAATTGTATTGAACTCAACCGCTTAATATAGTGGACTTGAATGAATGTGTTTCCCTTCCAATTTTTTTTTAAAATTTTTGCTTCGAGCAGGGATATAAAGAAGTTGAAGCTCTTCGTGTCAAGTTGGATTACCGGTGGCTACAGCATCCTTTAACCTATGAGAGCTTCAAGAGTCTTTCAGAGCTAAGGTTTCTTGAAGTGGACTATAGTTGGATGGCAGATTTTCCTGCGGAAGAGAGGCTTTTGTGGCACGAATCGCCATCAAATGTTCTTCCAGCAAATGTTTTCGAGGAGAATTCAAATCTTCTTCCACAATTACGGTGGCTTTCTTGGCATTGCATTCCGTCGACATTTAAGATTACACTTTTCTCATTGGCGGATATGGTTTTTCTTGATCTATCTCACAGTGAAATTACTCATAATTGGAAGGGATGGAGCCACATGAAGGTATGCTATATGCCAGAAAACACTTACCGTTCCGTCTTATTGTATTCGAATGTAATGTTTGCATGATTTTTTTTTTACAGGCGATGGAGAATTTGAAAGTTCTAAATCTGAGCAATTGCGATTACTTGGAGAGAACTCCCAACTTCTCTGCTCATGCAAATTTAGAACGTCTGATACTAAAAAGTTGTAGCAGATTAGTCGAAATTGATGAGTCGATTTGTCAGTTGAAACGCTTAGTTTTGTTGGATGTACATGGTTGTAGAAAACTTCGGAGGCTGCCAGATGAGGTTGGGAATTTGGAATCACTAATTGAGTTGGATATAGCCGGAACGAAGATCGAAGAACTACCTGACTCTTTTGAAAACTTGAAAAATTTGAAAATCCTAAAGAAGAGGTCCACTAGGATAAGGAAAATACTCAATGTTCTTTGGAGGATGGAGAAGCTCGAAGAAATAAGAGAAGTGCCAATATTTTCTGGAAACATGGACCTCTGCATCTACATCGACAAATGCATCTACAGAAATCAATCTCTAAAGATTTTGACCCTGAAAAACTTTTCAATACGTGCAGTACCGAAGCTTCCGGAAAGCCTCGCCACTCTACATCTTAGTTGGTTGTACGTGGACACGTTTCCTGATATGTCAAACCTCACTAATTTAGAGGAATTGGAGCTGAGGTTTGCGCCTCGTGATATTTTTGAGGAATGTAGGAAATCTGATGGGCCTCTGGAGGAATATTCGATACCATGGGGGATCGGGAATTTGAGCAAACCGGACTCCGTGGACCTGAGCTCTCCTCATGCGAGCACCTCACCAACGGACTGCGTCACCTCCCGAGGCTTCCCTCAAGTTTATCCTCCTTACATTTGGAATTTTGCAACTCACTTTGCTCGATGGAGGATTTGGACCTGAGCTCTCCTCAACTCAAGGAGCTTCACCTCTTCTACTGCCCTAATCTACGTCGCCTCCCGAGGCTTCCCTCAAGTTTATCCTCCTTACATTTGTACGACTGCCCGTCGCTTTGCTCGATGGAGTCTGTGGACCTGAGCTCTCCTCATGTGACCACCTCACCGACAGACCTTACCCTCCCTCCTCATCTCAAGGAGCTTCGACTCTCCGTCTGCCCTAATCTGTGTCACCTCCCGAGGCTTCCCTCAAGTTTATCCTCCTTACGTTTGGATGAGTGCGAGTCACTTTGCTCGACAGGGGATCTATCGAATTTGAAGAACCTGTCATATCTCTTCATTGGTCACGCTGCAATTGAAGAGATTCAAGGCGAACTCCCACAATCTTTGGAATCTTTGTATATTCATGGCTGTGAATCTTTACAGAAATTGCCTGATCTGTCCAGCTTGATGGGACGGGGAAAGGTTCATATATATGGTTGCCCGAAATTAAATTTGGGAGAACACTGGCGAATTTGAATCTGAATCTGAGGGAGAAGACGGCGAATTTGAATCTGAGTCTGAGGGAGAAGACGACGAATTTGAATCTGAATCTGAGGGAGAAGACCACTAATCTGAATATGAAGTCTGAGGGAGAAGATGAGGAATAAGTGCAGGTTCTCTTGAAAGCTTCTTGATCCACGACCACAAATTTTTTCCTCGTGTTCAAACTTTAAACTAATTGAGGTAACTTATTTCATCCGACAACCAATGTTTTCCCTTTTTGGCAATCAAATTCTTTTACAGATATGAACAGAGAAGTTTCACATGCACTTTTTAATTACCCTTTCACGAGTTGTTCGACTGAAAATTTGATGAAGGTATTGAAATGGAAACCTCCGTACAGCCAGAGGGTTCTTAATTATGTACAAATGTTCGTTCTCTTTTGTTGTTTGGTTTGGCTTTTTTACCTATATTCTCCTTGCTTTCATGTTTCCCAGCTGGAGTTATGCATGCAATTCCATCGTTTCTATTTGGTATTTAACAAATTATTGGAGATCCTTGTCGATTTGCTGATTTGCTGCTTCACATATTTCGAAGATCCCCTCTGCTTTGCATTGGACATAACTTCCTTGTACTGTAAAAATTAGATGGAATGTGTGTTGGAAGGTGATATAAATATGGTTCTCCTCCTAGAACTTTACAGCATACTCAACTCATTGTAGTAACTATGAAGAAGACAGACACTCTGTATTGATATGCTTATGTTCAGTTTATTTTTTCAGGAAAGCCGCGCTTCTTAGTGGGATGTGCAAATGTTATGGAGAAGTTATAAAAATGAAGCAAGAGGAAGTACAATAGGGTAGCGGCATCAATAGTTGGTGCAGCAAATCTTCCATGTCCAAGGTATCATGAATCATCTAATAGTTAAGGCTAAATTTCGGTAATACCTGTGCCTAGCACATATGATAAGTCTCAGTAGGGATTACAAATCATGTAAGTGAAACTCTTGTGTGATCTCTAGTATTGCAATTTTCTAAAAATGGTTATGCCTAGGTGATTATCTGTCATAGAAGCCCTTCCATTCACCTCAACTTTAATTTGTGGAACTATACCATTATAGCGGGTTTCCAGATTGATAAGAAGTGCTAAGGAAGACATCTCAAATGACCGGCTTTTTGCTGGTTCCTAATGTTGCGGAGAGGAATTAAAGTTACATAAATTTACAGAAATCTTTCTGCGATGGGTGCTGTGGCTAATTGGGCAGCTGTACAAATGAAGACCGAATAAAGGAAAATGAAGATGACATTCAAAGTGCAGCTTTACGTCCATTTTTTAATTACATTTTGTGAGTTGATGCCTGGAAATCTGAAGAAGGTATTGAAATTATTATACCTCCATATGACCAGAGGGTTCTTAATTATGTAGTAATATATGTTTTCTTTTCCTAGTTTGGTTTGGCTTTTTTACCTATATTCTCTTTAAATGGTTTTTCTTTTCCTAGTATGCATGTTGATTGCATTGTTCTTATTTGATTTATTACAATTCATTAGAGATCCATGTCGATTTGCTGCTCCACAAATTTCGAAGTTGATACCCTCTACTTCGCATTGGAGATAACTTTTCGATACTATAAACAATTTTGATGGAATGTGTTTTGGAAGGTCATAGCACTATGGTTGTCATCCTGGAATTTTACAGCATAATCTACTCATTGTTGCAATTGTGAAGAAGACAGACTCTGTATTGATATGCTTGTGTTCAGTTTATTCTCCAGGAAAGGTGTGCTTCTTAGTGGGATTTACAAATGTTATGGAGAAGTAATAAAATGAAGAAAGAGGAATTTCACTTGGGTAGCAGCATCAAGAGTTGGTGCAGCAAAGCTTTCATCTGTGACAAGAGAGGAGAACTTGTTTGCTTCTGCAAGGTAATCATAAATCATCTTGTAGTTGAGGCCAAATTTCAGTATTATTGGTGCATAGGACATATGTTGAGTCCCACTTGGGGTATGTAATAGAAATGGTTATGCCTGGTTATCTGTAATAGAAGCCCTTCCATTCACCTCAAGTTATACTAGATGACTCTTTTAGGTTTTAAGATTGACAAGAAGTGCTAAGGAGACATCTCAAGCAACCGGCTTTTTGCCGGTTTCTAATGTTGCTGAGAGGAATTAAAGTTTTAAAGAAACTTACAAAACTCGTTATGTGCAGGGAGCTGTGGCTAATTGGGCAGCTGTATAGATGGAGTCCGAAGAAAGGCAGATGAAGAATGAAATTGATGTTGACCGTGTTCCCTCTCACAATCTTGGGGGGGCAAATCCTTTATTATCTGTTTTGAAGGGTAGAAGGGCTATTAGGAAAAGCTGACTGTGTTATTTTTTTTTTTTCAATTTATTGTTTGCCCATAAAAATGGTTATGACATTTCATCTAAATGAGTGTTCCCTTCATTGTTATGCAATAGAACTTGCTTTTCAGTACACAGATACTCTTTTGCGAGGAAAGACTCGAAGGCCTTGGCTGGACCGGGAGAAAAATTGTGTGCTTAAAGTGGTGCTCGAGTTAGTCTTAGTTGCTCCTGCCAAAACCAGTTCATGGACCTCTCGAGGTGAAAAATGGTGTTCAAGGTAGTAGTCTTAATTATGAGTATGATAATAGGCACTCGCAACTCAAGAGACGCAAATTGTTTGAATTCATGGAATGGGCCATGTTGTAGTCTTAACCTCTATACATGTTTTTGAGAACTCTTGCATTTCTTTCTAACATCTGCAAAAATTCAGAGCTCAAGGGCATTCAGTTTTTGCATAATGAATCATCTCCAATATCCTCAAAGGAAATTGACAGAAACAAGTAATGTTGATGAACGGATTAAGACAATTAAAGAAAGGTGTTGCGGAAATCAAACGAAGAATAAAAGCGGAACAACGAGATTTACGTGGTTCGATCAGATTGATCTACGTCCACGGGCGAGGCAAAACGAAATTCCACTATATCAAAAGGAGAGTACAAGTACAATGAAACCCTAATCACAATATATATATTGTGTCTTAAAAAAAAAGGAAAACCTAATTCCTCTGGGTTTGGGCCTACGGTCCATTCAAATAATATGTCAAAAAATTCAAGACATATTTAACAAAAGGCCATTTAGTAAAAGAGTTCTCGGCCTTTTTAATGACGTCGACCAGAAAATAAATTGAATGCACTCATGGGTACCATCTATGATATTCGGGCATTACTGAATTCTTCAATGCTGAATATAAAGCGTTGAAGGATCTCGAAATTCCCGGTGCTTGTTTTTCATCATTGAGTATATTCTTTTCCACTATTCACTTGACATGGCTATTGAGACTCTCTCTTAGAAGCACCATAACACAACTTTCTCCGTCAATTGGAGCTCTTACAGGCCTTGATTACTTGTCTTTGAAAAATTGTAGATGTATAGAGAGGCCTCCGGACTCAATTGGCAATTAGTAATCGCCACTTGAGTTGGATATCTGCTACATATGGGCATTAAAGAGCTACCCAATTCAATGGGAGACATTAAGAGTCTGAAAGTGGTGAGGATGAATAATGGTTTCATTGGAAAGATGCTTAGTGCCTTCTGGATGTTGTAAAAGCTTGAAGAAATAGATGCAGTACACGATGCAAGCTTGCAACTGCAAATTCCAAAGGATTTGTATGTGGCCATTCAACTTGTGGAAGATCCAGTGCCAGGTTGAGTGGTGAGATTAAATCAACTGGAGTCTTGAGCTTGATGTCTGCTGTTGTAATCACATTATCAACCCATATTGGTCAGCTTTCTTAACTTGAAAGACTAGAACTGCGGTGCTTATTTGCTGTGCCTCCCAAGGCTTCCCTCGAGTATATGTTATCTGGGGGTTGAATGTTTATGGTCGATGAGAACAGTGATGGATCTATCAAATTTGAAGAGATTGTCAGAATGAAGAATTGGGGAGCCTGCAATAAGGGTGATTCAAGGCCTCGACTGTTTGGAGATTTTACGAAATTTGGAGCTCTTCGATCTTGGACTTGGGAGAGTTTCATTGATCTGACTCATTTAAGAGTTTTGCTCATCTGACTCATTTGAGTCAGTTGCACTAGATTATTGTGGTAAATATGAATTTTGCTCATTGCAAACAACTAGAATCTTTGGTAGGAATGTTAGTCGAAGGCCCCGTCATCCTTAGTGTGAGTTGATGGGGTTGAAATACTTCACAGAGAGGGCTAACATGTGTAAGGCCTCTGATCGTTTCAACTTGAAGACGTTCAAGTGATGCAATATCCGGCATTGCTTAGAACATTCAGCCATTTCTTGAAAAATTTAGGAGACATGCAGAGCCGAGGAGTTCATTTTCCAATAAGAAGTGCAGTGGTACTTGAAAAGTCCTGCATCCACAGCCAAGCCCTGTCGTCAAGGAAGATTTGAAACTTACACAAATTGCTTATTGCCCTATGTCATCTCAGCAGATATTCGTTGTTGTCTTTCCTGGAATCGTTATCTGTTATATACATAAATTACAATCACACTTTGGCAAGTTGACTTGACATCTGATGTTCTTGTACTCTAGTGTAGTTATTACTGGCTATTTTTGCAGCCGTTTCTCTACCTTTGAGATGGATGGCTGTAAACTGCTCATGAAATGGGACCGTGGTTTCTTTTGATCTATTTCATGAGTTTGATTTGGTTTAGATATATTCCTTTTGGGCGGTTTTGGTTGGCTAATTGAGTTACCTGTAAAAGACAAGTCAAATTGATGCTAGTATTGCTACATTCAAGTGAATTATTTTTGTGATATCCTTGGGACTTGCTGGCTTGCACTTTAAATATGAACCTTATAACCATGCTTTGTAAATCTTAACTTAAGAAAAAAAAATTAACTTTGTTATACCTTAAAAAATGAAAGATAATAGTCAAATGTGTATGTTTTAATCCATGATGGAAGATCTTTCCTTCACTTCTCGTTATCTTAGGAATGGAGCTTTAGGTTTCTACAATGATAAGGAGAATCCCTAAATGACAAACGAGTCCTATATGATGGTCTGACCCCTTTCTCTTGGTAATAAGTAAGAAAAATTTACGAGTTCTTTCTGTAAAGTTAAGCTATGGCTAGCTCAGTTAACACGTAGAATTGACAACAATTGATCTATTTCACTGTTTTGGCGTTGTAGCGTGGCGTTTACTGTAATATACAAACTCTAGCTTATCATACAATGTCAAGGACTTCTGGTCTACGCTAATGTTGGTTCCTGCATATCAAAAATAGAAGGTAAAAGCTTACAACTCTCGTTCCAAAGATCTTCTTAGTTTCCTTCTTTTTCCAATGTTGCTTCTTTTTAAATTTGATTTAACAATTATATTAAAAATAAGATTTAGACCAAAACATTGTCACGGAAAATTGTCAAAAAAATCATAAACCTTTCACACTTTTGCCAATCCAATTCTAAACCTTTTCACCTTTTGTCAATTTAGTCCTATTGGCCAAAAATCACTACCATGGACGGTGGCACTGACGAGGAATTTTTTAGTACCTTTTTGAAATTTTCAAATATTTTTCTTTCCTTTTTTTTTTCATCTGGTTTTAGAGGCTGAGCCCTGGGCGAGAGTCAATGGGGGCCGGTGACCCTTGTTGGACCCGTGCGAGGGCCACGAAGCTCTCACGGCTGCGGGCAAGGGGTTGCGGCCCTCGCCCTCACAAGTCACGGCCTTGCCCAACCTCGCTGTGGCTAGAATTGGCCACATCAAGGGCCACAACCCTCCCCTGCGGCCGTGAGAAGCTCACCCAGGGTCCAGCAGGGCCGCTGGTTTTTGGATCATGTGGTACTGGCTAGCAGCAGCTCAGCAGAGGCGATTAGACAGTTGCATTACCAACGGCCTGTAAAAAACAGAGAGGTCAGTGTTTGGCTTCTTGCACACGCACAGCCACGAGTCAACATCCACACCCTGCATCGACTGTATTACAAAACTGATGAAGCTCCAAGTGTTGAGACATATGCAACGCTAAAGAAAACTTTAGATCTGAGTCACAATTTGTTGTTTTGTTAGTTCCACTGAAGCATGTTTTCCCCCAAATGAGTCCTTTTGCCGATTGCGTTCAAATATTCTTTTGGAAACTCTTCCTTCTGGAACAAAAGGCCTATTTGATTTAGTATTTGACCAAAGGATACCTTTAAGCTAAAGGGTTTGGTGAAATGCAAACACTGTTTGGTAAAATGTAGTTAAAAATTGTATTTGTATGCAACTGTGATGTAAATGCAGTTTGGTTTAAAAAAAAACCTTTGTAAATGATTCAATTTTTTAATTATTTTTTATTATTTCGAATATTTTTTTATTTTTTGGAAAGATATTTTTAATTATTTTCTTTAATTATATTTTATATTTTATTTCAATTTTTTAATTTTTAATTATTTTTAAAATATTATTTTTTTATTTTTCTATTTTTATTATTTTGATTTTTAAAATTTTTCATTTTGGAAAAAATTTATTTTATTTTTATTTTTCGATTTTTTAAATTTTTAGAAAAAATATTTTTATTTTTAAATATTTTATTTTTTAATTAGTTTTTTTAGTTATTTTTATTTTTTTATTTGATTTTATTTTATTTTTTTGAAGAATTATTTTTATTTTTTAATTAATTTCTCAAAAGAAAAAAGAAAAAAATAAAAGGATTAAAAATAAAAAATTGTAGATGCATTCTGGAAATGCAACTTCTCAAAGTACCTCTTGAGGTATTTTGGGCTAAAGGCCTTTAAAGAGTTTTGAAATGCAATTGCATCTTCCCAAATTGAGTCAAAAAAGTAACCAAACAACATTTGTATTTGGCCAAAGGACTTTAGAGCTTCAAAGCTCATTTGAAATACTGAATCAAATAGGGCCAAAGTTCTTTAACAAACCATTGCAAGAGCTCCACTAGCCAAGTGAACTTTTCATCGTTTCATGCTATTTCAGATTTATTTAACTCTGCTCAGTTTCCTTTTGAGATCCGATAACATCTTCATAATGCTAAGGGAATAGTTGCTTTACATATTTTATTGTGTATTTCACCAGTGGTTTCTTGTTGAAACACTTTGACTCTTTGCTTTTATGGAGATACTGAAGGCAGCTCTTTGTCCATTTTGCACTAAGCGATTGGAAAATAGTTCTTCCAAAAGCTTAAACAAGTAGGAAAACAACCAATTATCCACATTGGAGTGACAGAACGGTTTCGGGGCACTGCTAGTCAAGTGGGCTTAGCTGAGATAGCATGTTATACAATATCTTCTTTAAGGATTTCTTTTTGTTTTTGGCCAGGAGATAGGACAATAAAGCTAGTTTATGATTCTTCTTGTGCCTTATCCATTTTTCAGGGTCAAAATGGTCGAAACAGCACGAACTCTCATGATTAATTGAGGTCATTTTTTGAGGTCTCCCACGATGCTTCCAATAACATACTGAAATCAAATCTGTTTGAGAAGGAAAAACATGTTGGAGATCCTGATTGAAGATCTGATTGAGGATTGTGCTTCGACTGATTGAAGATCATGTTTAGAGATTTCAAGGATTGATTTTGTATTCTTGGGAAGATAATAATCATGTTTATTTCTTTCCTTTTATTTTTTTTATCTTGCCAATACTATAAATGTACAGTGTTGCAATACATAAGAAATACAATACATGATAGCTTTTTCTCGAAACCTTGTTCTTGTTCACTATCTTTTATGGAATCAGAGCTTCTCAGATCCTAAGCTAGCTTCCGTCATTCTTTCTCTTATTTGCTTTGCTTTCTCTTGTTGCTGTAGTTCACCTACAAAACAGAGTTAGAACTACATATTAGTTTTACTTTACCATGAAGAACAAGCAACAACTCACTGAGATAAGCCAAAGCCATTCTGGAGTCGATGATGCTGCCCCCGAAATTCCTGAAGATACCACTGTTGAGAGTACTCATGTTACAGACGAATAGCCCAATCCAGGTAGTCTTTTTCAGGCTGAACCCGTTCAATGGCAGCATCATCAAATCAACTAGAGGCAGACCATTCTGGGCTAGCCCACGCAGTTGATACACATGCCAGCACATTTAGTCCCATGGTTCTATGGGCCGGCTCAACACTTTGGGTCATCATTGCCTGAAGAAACACGGAGACGTACGCAGCCCAGGGGAGGCCCACCAATCGGATATGGGGTAAGCTCAACCCCCGAGCCCAATTTTTCACATGCAGGGCAAATACCCAACCCAGATATGACAACGGGTTTTGGGACGAGTCCATACTCGAGTCCATACCCGATTCCTCCACCCAGCTGCCAAGCCACCTACCCTTACCCTTTTGGGATTGGCGACGGCAGCCAGTCGGAGATTGGAGACCCACTGTATACCTTGCCGATCGATGGACCTAAACTGAGACTTATCAACCTCCAGCTGGCAGGGCTAGAACACTACTCAGCTTGGGTGAGGAACCTCCGGTGAGCCTTAGTCACAAAGGATAAAGACAATTTCCTCGACGGCATAGTCTCGATCCCGACCGAGGAGCGACAGCGTCGACACTAGTGGCGGTGCAATTAACTTGTGTGTTAATGGATCGGCAATTGCCTTACGGCCGAAGTGGCCATCGGATTACCACCGACCGAAGATGCGAAAACCATGTGGGCAAATATACGGGAAATGTACGGAAAGCTCAATTGAGAAAAACTTTATTCATTAACACAAGCTCTATCAGATCCCAAGCAAGGAAACCAGTTCGTGACAAGCACTTTCAACCGATTATCTGCACTATGGAACAAGATCGAAGCTGCCGAAGAAACCCTTGTCGGGCCAAAAGAAACGCTTCGGCAATACCAAGAAATACGTGACCGAGAGAAGGCACAAGATTTTTACTAGTACTGAACGAGGAGTACTCACCATTTCGAACCCAGATTCTTGTGATGGAACCACCACCGAGCCTCTGGCGTATTTTTCAGTTGGCTGTTCAAGAGGAAAGCCAATGATTGGCGACGGTGACGGGAACGCGATATGGCAAGGGAGTAGCCCTCTCGGCTTTCTCACCTCCCGGCATCCCCATCTGGCGATGGATCTAGAGGATCCACCATGATCGCAATGTCTCAAGACCAAGGAAGAAGAAGACTCGAGAACATAGGGTTCTCAAATGGAGCGGCGCAGAAAGGATACCCTAATTTAGGGTTGGACGGTGTCGCGACCCTAAAAATTTTTGTTTTAATGGGTGAGCGGTGGAAAATTCCCAGGTTAACGGATTGTTAGGTTAATTAGATTAACTAACCTAACACGGATCTTCCCAGACCCTACCGAATCGCAACTTTGATTTTTATTTAAATGATTTTAAAACTTTTAGTCGCCACTAATCGTTCTTGGTAGGTTGATTAGAAACCTAAGCAAATTAGCAGGAGAACTAAATTACTTCTACGAACCAAAGATTATGAATTCGGGGACTTGGTTACACCAGTTAATTAACTAATACCTTTTCGATACCTTAATTTCATGGATATCCAAATTTTGGCAACTCAGGCTTGGTTTACTCCTAAGGCTCTAGTGGGGTGTTTTCTTTTCGTATTTTCACTTTTTAGATGGAATGTATGTGAGTGACATTTTTTGGTATTTTTAAAGCATTAAAAATTTCCTAAAGCCGAAAGAGGAAGTGTTCTAACGACTTCTGTGCAGTATATTTTTGTGGCTAAAGGAATTGGAACAGTGGAACAACCTGCGGATATTTTCACCAAACCGTTATGTCAAAGACAACATACATATCTCCTAAGCAAGCTTGGCGTCCTTGACATATATAGGCCGTCAGCTTGGTGGGGAGTGTTGGAGATCCTGATTGAAGATCTGATTGAGGATTATGCTCTGACTAATTGAAGATGCTCCGACTGATTGAAGATCGTGTTCAGAGATTATCGAGGATCGATTCTAGATTCTTGGGAAGATAATAATCATGTTTATTTCTTTCCTTTTATTTTTCTATCATGCCGATACTATAAATGTACAGTGTTGCAATACATAACAAATACAATACATGAAAGCTTTTTCTCGAAACCTTGTTCTTGTTCATTTTCTTTCAAAACAGTTTTTGAACCACAGTGATCTTGATTAGAGTTGCCTTCTGACACTAGATGATAATTTCGATGCAAGATGTGGAGGTTGATGACGATTGTTGTTGTGCATCACCTGCTAGAATGATAGAATTTCGAGTTACTTGATTCCGACCTCAATGGACGATGGCCAAAATCAGGAAGTCAAACTCGATGACTTGAGAGGTTTCCCATGCAATGCAGAAGAGGAAGACGTGGTGAATCATTACTTTTAAAATCCTACTATGTGGAACTCTGAGTCTTGACATTGATCATGACTTTTACTCTATTAAACTTTATCAGATATTCATGCAAGATGTCGCGGAGACATTATACGATAGAGAGGTGCGTCAACCTGGTACAGTTGAAGCACATCTTGATGATATCTCGACAAGTATGTTCGAGTCTTCACATGGAGGTGATCTTGAAAGTTTTATAGCCTCCAACCGTTGCGAAGCTTCAGAAACAGAATCAGGTCCCGCTTCATGGCCAGATTGCACCGTTCAACATCAGAAGTTGAACGTCCATCTCCTGATACAAGCATGTCATTGGCATCCAGATTGAAATTTTTTTCTCTAAACATCAAGTTTATTGCTTAATTTTATGACCAACTTATCTGTGCTACTATATAAGATAAAGAGGACATCTGACTTTTAAGTTACCATAATCTCTTTCAATTCACATAATGCACGTGCTCGTTTATTAGTATATTTTAGTAATCATGTGTGGTTTCATGGTAGAGTTGGGAACTTGGCCAAAAAGTGGTACGAGTGAATAAAATCGGGATAACATTCAAGAAATACAAATAAGTCAAAGCATCATGGAATCATAAAATCACGTGTTTATAAAAGAAAAGTTTTGGGAGATTAACAACACAAAAACATCTCGGAGGTCTATCTAATAACCAAATTAATTTGCACGACATAATCTGCCTTAAATGGTGATTACTTTCATGAGTTCTAAGATTAAATTCTCTCCACAATCTTGACAAACCAAAGCTAGAAACAAAAGAGGAAAGAATCTTTTGGAAGCATATGGTTATGTTTCCTACTTTGGATTGGCAATGTTTCTCCACCGCCACGAGCATTATATATATCTCACAGGTCTTTCATGAAGGATGTCAGATTATCATATTTAATTTCTGCAAGCCCAGTGTTTATTGGAGATGATCAAACTTGTACTCGGTGATGCTCGCGGCGGAGGAGAGTGGGAGGAGGATGCCAGCAAGGGACTGGGAATTTGAGTTTTATCTGATGAGGCAAGAAAGACTGATGGCGAGCCCCGATCACAACTTGGAATTAGACGGGCTGAGGAAGAGGGTGGAGATGGAATTGACGGATCAATTAGCAAGGTTCGACATGAAAGCTCCTCATGAGTCCATGATGCGAACCTTGACGAGATTGGTGTTTGAACTTTGAGGATGCGAAATTCGAATTTAACCATAAATGTCACTTTCCTAATGTTTTATTGCATTAGAAATTCGTTTATCAAAGTTAAGTAAAACAAAAAAAAAGTGGAATTATGAATTCTCAGAATTTAAATATTCGATTGGAAAATGTTTGGGTGATTAGGGTTTTAATGAAATTTAAGAATTTTTTGTTCTTTAGCTGTTGAATTCTTTTGCCAGTTTTGGTCATTTAGGTTCTCTTTAGTTGAATGCAAACATAGAGCAATTAATGTTGAATGCATGAAACAAATAGGAGAGCTATTTTCATTTGTTCTTTTAGAAAGTCAAACTCAAAAGCTTAAATTGATTGGTGGAGCAAGATTAAACGTGAACCTTATTGTTAAAAGATGTGAGAATTTTCAACGGATTCATTTGCAATATCAATTTTTTTTCTTTATTAATTTCTATTTGAGAAACATGTGGAACCAAATTAGTGCACGAGCAATAAACATACAATGTTCTACATTTGTATCACGCCGGAATGACCCATTTGCGCTGTTTGCTTGGTAGTTTTAATTTTCGCTTTTGTTACCCAGGAAGCATTTTAATTCTATTGCATCTCTCATGTTTTATAATTTGAAATTTGAATATTTTCTATCTTAGGAGCAACCTTATCACAAAAGTCATAAATTTCGAAATTTTTTTGTCCTTTCCTTTGTGCGACCTCATTATTTAATAAATTCAATATTACGTTGTTTGGCAATTTTTATAAAATCTTTTAAACGTCAATTTTTTTTTGAATTCATGTGTGCAACTTTATTAGTGCATAAGAAATATTAAATAGCTTTTTTTAAGCTAGAGGAAGTAGATCAACAAAAGTACTAGACGAGGAAATAAATTGGGATTTCTTTTACTAAATATAGACAATTCAAAGTATCTTGAAATAAGAGATCTTGTATATAGAAAAAGGAAAATTTTGGGGAATCAAATATTTAAAAAATCTTAGAAGTCTATCTAATAACCAAATTTTTTTTCGCAGGATGCATCAATTGAGTACATCATGAAGATGCGAAAGGTCCTTTTTTAAATCTAATAACCAAATTACTTTTGCTAAATATAAATCAAAGAAATTTTTGATTGCCGATTTTTCGCAGAAGATCACGGTTGATTAAGCTGATGTAAATAGAGTTTTAAGCAAGTCCTTTTTCGGGGTTATCGATTTGCGAATCTAACAGATTATTACTCGTTTAGTACCTGTCATTTTGGAATAATGCGAATACTTTTGATGGTTATACCAAAGTTGTTTGATCCATGTAAACCAGTCCTTTCATTATTTATTATGGAAACTTATTTTCCCTTTGGCATATTTGAAGTCCGATTGTGAATGTATTACTTTTTGTAAATTTGAAGTCCGATGCTCATGCGCAATCTTGTAAGATTGAATGATAAATGACAATATCATTGTTCTGTAAATGACAATATCCAATGGGCCGTACAGCATGGTGATCGATCCCAAGCAATTGTCACTCTATTACACTAGCAAGAACTCCCCAAAGCCGCCGCTCCTCTACTACACGTTCGCGGAATCCATGTACCTCGCGAACAAGTCCTTGGCCGAAGTGACCCTCGAAAGCGTGCTGGAGACCGACAAGGGCCATGCCTACGAAAATCACTCTGAAATATGCGGCGGTCAACAAAACGAACGGCATGGGCAGAGGGCTCATATGGGCCCGGCCCAAGTACAATGCCATGCTGACCATACTCAGGCCCAAGATCTACGGCAATCTCCAGGCCTACACATACTACGACAAGGTGGACTAACCGGGCAGGGGAGGACACCTCTCTCTTCTCTCGAGACGGAGATTGGGACACTAAGGGCCTGCATGGTAATCATTCTATTTCGAAAAACTGATTTTGATTAAAATGACTTTTTCTGATTATGTTCCTGAATGAGTTTTAGAGAACCAGAAACGCGTTTGATAACTGCACAAAATTTTTGTTTCGAAAAATTGTTGCTCTTCCTAATTTTTTTTCATTTAAGTCAAATAATTATGTAGTTACTTTGTAAAATTTCATCCTAAATTGAAGACTAATTTCCAATGCGCACTAAAATAATTTAAAATACATTTTTTTAGCATGTCATAACTCATAAATGAAACATAAATTTTAATACACGTTTAAAGTTCGATTGAAGTATGGGACACGTTTCCATATTAAGGACCCAGTGTTTTCTTTAAATATTGTGTTGTCCAAGGATTTCCCATCCAATCCAATCTCAACTTGGAAGGATGCAATTTTGTGATAATCTTGAAGTTGATTTCCCATCCAATCTCAACTGGCATAATAAGCGTTCACTTGCTGTTTTGCGCCCTCTTCATTGAATTCTGTATTTTTCCATTCTCACTATTTGTCGTCAGCATCGCCACATGAGTAGGTAGTGTATTCAGGGACAAGATGGGTGAGACATACATGAAGACCATTACATGGCTAGGACCGTCGTGAGGTATGAAGATGGTGTTCGTCATGCCAAGGCTCTCCAGTTGCCGATGCTCAAAGGGATCGAGTTAGTCGGAAATATGGCCTAAAGTACATTACAAGTGCCAAAAATTGTGTATGGCGTGCACTTTAGTACCAAAACTTTCAAAACATTTACTTTAGTATCAAGTTCGGAGAAAAGTGCGCACTTCAATGCCAATCCGACCAAATGAATTACGTGAATTTTTTAATTTATTTTATTAGCGCAAGCGTAATAGGAAACGATAAAAATGAAATTTCGAATTCAATAATCAATATTCTGTCTCATCCCTACTTGGAAAACGCCTTTTATATGAGGCGTGAAACATAACGCTAATAGGTCTCTAATAGAAAGCCCAAATTTACAAAACCATCATTACTAACAAAATTAATAGAAAATAAAAATAAATAAAGAAAAATTCAAAAACCCAACTAAACGACCCCGAATCGCTAAAATCCATCATTAGTCACAGCTAAAGGAAATGTGTATTGATCAGGAAGCCGTTTCGCTTCAATCGACCGAATTTGAGTTCTAACGTAGCCAACTCCCGGGTCCTCTGGTACTATGTGCATCATGCTCCTTTCGACTTCCGTTGAGATTTCTATCTGTCCAATCGATCTAAGAACATATTGCTAATGCTTTCCACATAAATTTTATCATCTTATGTGATAAATTTTTACAAGTAGCTACCAATTCGACGTGGCTTGTGCAAGGGCAAAGATGAAAAACGATGTCGCTTGATTGTGATTTTTGGTTGTTAGTCCTCGGTGGAAATCCAAAGATCAATCGCTTGTGGATTCGCCACCGTCTGCCGCTTGTGAAGTTGGCACTGTTCCTTGCTCGTTGTCATTGGTCTCTGGTCGGTCGTGGAGTTGCCGTCGTCACTTGCTCCCTCTTGTGGAGTCGCCACCGTTGTTTTTTCACTTGGTCCTCTCTCGTGGAGTCGCCGCCGTCGCTCACTTGCCACTGTCGCTTACTCTATTTCATTCATCCATGAATTATGATTTATAATCTGGGATTTAGGGTTTGTAATTTGGGTTCAATTTGGGGATTTAGGGTTTATGTTGGGTGAATTCAACTTCAACGACGACGTTTGCTCTTTGAATTGCTAAGTCGACCTCCGGTGAGCAACATTGTCCTCCACGTAGACTTTCCAGCAAACCATAGATTCTTCAAATAGAATTTGACACTGAAGTGAACGGTTTCAAAAAACTTGGCACTAAAGTGAACGTTTTGAAAGTTTTGGCATTAAAGTGCACGCCGTACACAAGTTTTGACACTTGCGGTGTACTTTAGCACATAAATATGAGACTAGAGGGTTCCAACCTCTATTGTGCAAAGGATGTTTTGATGATATAATTGCTTGATTAGGTCGAAGCGAACACTCTCTCTTTTAATGTCTCTTCGACTTGTGCCAGGCAATGTCGCAAGTGATAAAGGCCACCTCAATGAGGCAGAAATGTTCTGTTTTGTTGCTTATGCTGAATTTTGTTGCTTAATTAGGATAACAAGGGTAACTTCGTAAAATATATAGTAAGTGAAAGTTAAAATATTTGCATCAATATCGATCACAGACAGAGCTGCACATATGGAAGAACGTGGAAGTCATGCAAATAGGCCAAATTGGAGAATTTGTTGTTTGTCTTGCATGTTGTTTTTTTTGTAGTAGAATAGAATCATCAATGGACAAAGCTTAAACCGCAAACAAACAATGCAGAAAGGGGGAAAAAATGAATAGCAATATATTTTTTAAGATGTGACCTTTGTCTTTAGTCCTCTCTCATAAGTAGAGGGAATCTGTCTAAATTTGAAGGGGTTTTCTGTATTGATTGTCGCCCGTGTTGTACTTTCTTGTTAACAGAAAGATGTAATTTCCAGAAATGGATTGGCAGGTGGATTGTCTTGTGATATTTCCACCTCATTGTTCATATTATTCATAATTAATCTCTGTTGGTCTACAAATTTTGTAAGGTCACAAACATCTGTGGTGAAGTCCTGAAATGCAGTCATTATGTACCTGTGGTTAATTGTCGAGGAAAGCCTTTGCCATGCGCAATTTTCTACCATGGGAACAGGTTTACTGTCTGTTTGATACGTACTGCATGATTTTAAAAAAGTTTCAAGTTTCACCAGTCTCTTGTAAATCACAGGTTATTAGGTCTCTGTGCTCTCTTATTCTTCTTTTGTGCATTGGGTGCCGAGTTGATGCGACTGAAGCGGCCATTGTTTTGCTTCCTTCAAATATTACTGTTTTCACCCTCGATTTTGCTGGACTTGGACTTTCTGGGGGAGAATATGGGACTTCGGGGTGGAATGAAGTGAGTTTCCATTAGGATATCGATTCTTCCGACCATTTGTTTTCCAAGATGGACATGCACAGCTACTTGTATTCTTTTTGTGTTTTTTTCCTTTATTTAAACTTGAGTTGTCCACATATGTATGTTTCTTTGTGAAGAAAACCATGAAATCCCTTGTGGTGAATGTTCTAAGCATCTTATGCCCTAGGGAAAGTTTAAGCATAGTCCCTGTAGAATGAAACAACCATATTGTACTCTGCTGTCAGGTTATTATGCTTTTAGAGCCAATACTTGGATCTCTCGGTCGAAACCTTGTTTGCAATTGGGCTTACTAATTCCAGTATCTGTCTTAACTAGAACTCATTAGCTTCAGTTGCAGAGCTTCTGAACTTATCATCCTTCTGCACGCTATAGCAAATTCATTCTTCCTTATAATTGCCAACTTACTCTCTTTTTGCCCCCTCCCGAAGGATGACCTGAGGGTTGTGGTCGACCATCTCCGGGCTGATGGAAATGTCTCTTTGATCGGCTTGTGGGGTCATTCAATGGGTGCTGTTACTAGGTTCGATAATCCTTTCCTTTGAAACTCTTACTTGAGGCTTGCAAGTGGACAATGTACAAAGCAGAGAACTCGTCAGGGCTAAACTATGTAGTTTATCATCCTCTGTGGGATGGTCAAGGCTGCAACGTGCTTATAGCCATTGAGATCCCATTCTTTTGCTTGATATTTTTCTCTCGGTGGGGGAGACCTAAAGAGCTTTCTCGGTAATTTGCTTCTAATAAACTTACCAAATTGGTCTGAGAAAGGATTGCTTCTTTTTGTTTGTCACTGTCACGAATTCCATCCATGTCGGAAGCACTTTTGCCAGTTTGATATGTCCTTAACAATCTGTAAATCTTCTCCCAGCCTAATGAATGGAGCTGAGGATCCATCAATCGCTGGAAATGGTTCTTGACAGTGCCTTCTCTGTTTTAGTTGACTTGATGATGGAGTTGGTGGATACCTATAAGTATCCCTTGCCCAAGTTCAGTGTAAGTAAATGCTCCAGAACTTATTTTAATGCCAAAGAGCAGCGGGATAGACCACTATCTGATAGTTTTGCCTAAGTACTCGGTACACATGTTTCTAGAATATGTAACATATCCATCTAATGTTGGGGTTAATAGCACAAAAAACCCCGAATTGGTACATCCGTGACAAATTTACTACAAAGTATTTTTTTTTACCATGAAAAATCCTAAACTGGTACACTTGTGACAAATTTAACCCAAACTATTATTTTGATAACGAAAAACCCCAAATTGGTATGCCCGTGATAAATTTACCTCAAACTATTTTTTTGACCATAAAAAATCATAAATTGGTACATTTGTGACAAGCGTACCAGTTTGGGGTTTTTCGTGGTATTAAGCCTTAATGTTTTAACACTCTGAACTGAAACATGTACTTTTCTTAAAGTTTTGGCCATTAATTTTTCCCAAAACTCATGGTGATCTGGACACTCATGTATGGTCATAAGCAACACTCGCTCCACTGTACATGGACGCATGGCATTGACAGAAGAGAAAGTCGTGAAACCTGAAATATGCATACAACTTTCACTGTCTGAATAGGAGATAGGGTACAGGTTGAACATGCAGAGGAGCTCCTGGAGATTTCCTTACAATTTCTTTATCTGGGTATCCACTTTGCTTTTAAGTTGTAATCACGGTGCTGAGTCTTAACTTATCAGAATTTTGGAGTCCTAGTGCGTTAACCTCTTCTTTCTGTGTTCTCCCCTGGTAAAATTTGCAATCCAATACATCCGGAGGGTAGTCTAGAAAAGAACAAATTTCGATGTCATGGAACTTAACCCTATTAAGGTACTGATGCATTATATACTATGTTGTGATTGTTTTGTTGCATTTAATACTCGGTGATGACCAACTGATATGCCCCTGGCAAATGTAGAAGTCTTACTGCTATGACTCTTATACGCTTGATATACTTTTGTCTGGGTACTCTGTTTCTTGAGACCATCAGGGCTTTCTAAATGAAATGTTTGAAGAAGCTGATTTGACTAAACTCAATCTGACATGCAAATAATTGTTTTTGGTGGCTGTAATTGATTCTCTTGTCGGAATAGGTTAATCTCTTTTGTGGCCACAACAGGTTGCAAAGGCATGCTTCATTCCAGTTCGGATTGGGCACGCCACTGATGATGACTTTATACGTCCTCATCACTTAGATAGAATCTTTGAAGCCTATGACGTAAATCTTTCGCATAAAATGCTACAGATGTGTAACACTTACGCATACTGGATCTGAAAAATTTACTGATACAAGCAAGAATAGATTAAAACATTAAGGTGCTTCTATTATCATGTTTCTAGTCTCCTAGTAGCCTGATCTCAAAAGCGCTGCGGAGTAGCATCTGGCGATTACTGTTTGTGTCGCGTTCATGTCGACTATTTGTGCCATCTTGTAAGTTACCAAAACGTTTCAACTTAATCACATGATGTTTTTCACTATGAGTGGAAACGACTAGGAATGTGTCAATCCGTGTCAGTTTCGAGTTAAGTCGTGCCGCGTCTTGTCGTATTCGGGTTTCTCTCATAATATTTTGCGGGGTTAGAGCCATTTTCTCGTGTCATGTCAGGATTTGCCACTCTAGCATGGACTTTGAATTTCTAGTTAGAGGCCATTAGCGACCTTCCGGTCTTTTAAGTCAAATCTCCGATGGATATCCAAAAATCTTTCCACATTCTGCAATTGGATTTTGCCCTGTTGGAGAGTAGGAACGCGAGAACTAGCTATTCCTACAAATGTTTCATTTTCTGCTGAATTTTCTTGCATTTGAAAAGATACTATAACATAGCTTAGGATTTTGTTTGCAGCACTCAATCCAGCCTTTTCATTAAGCATACTAAACGGTGATTATCTTTATTTAGGGTGACAAGAAAACTATTAAGTTTGGGGGAGACCCAAACTCTCCACGACCACAATTCTAATTTGATTCTATAAGCGTTTCTTCCGCAACGTTCTGCAATCTCCAGAAGATGAATTGGCTGGGACATTCTTTTGTATTGAACGCGATTTCCTTGGTAAGGAAAGAAGAGTTTTGATGTATCTAGTTTTCTACTTTCAATTATGCTGCTAGAACTCGCTACATGACGCCTTGATTATTTTGCTCCAGGATGGTTGGACCAGTGTCCATGGATTAGGACTCCATGAAGATCTACATTAGGCTAAGGGAATGGTTGCTTTACGTTTTGTGTGTTTCATAGTGATCTTTGGTTGAAACATTCAGATTCTTTACTTTTAAGGAAAAAGCAAAGGGAAGTTCTTTGTCCATTTAGCACAAAATGATCTGAAATTAGTTCTTCCAAAAGCTTAAACTGGCAATTGACCAAGATAAATTACTCCTACCTGATGACTGCCACCTAGAATATGTTCGACACACTCCTTGAGAAGAGACTGAATTCTACATGTGAATCTCAGAATGTTGGATCAAAAACACCTACCTAGATTGGAATGACCCCACGAGTCGGGGCGTTGATAGTCAAGTGGGACTTAGCCTAGATTGCATGTTATCCATTCACTTATCTGCTTATGATAGTGATTTCTTTTCTTTTGTGGCCAGGAAAAGCTTAAGCTGGCAGCAGATAGGTCAATAAATCTAGTTTATGATTCTTCTTGCGCCTTTTCATGTTTCGGGGTTGGAGTGTTAGAAGCAGCAAGAACTCTTCTGATTAATTGAGGCCATTTTTAATGGTCCTCTCACGACAGTTCCAATAACATACCTAAACGAAGTCTATTTTGAGAAGTAAAAAACAGTTTTAAACCACAGTGAACTTGATTAGAGTTGCCTTACCGCCACTAGATGATAATTATGTTGCAGGATGTGGAGATTGCTGACCATTGTTGTGCATCCTCTGCTACTGTCATAAACTTCGAGTTACTTGATGGTCAGCCATTCAGTCCCCATGTTCCGACCTCAATGGACGATGGCCAAAGTCCGGAACACGGGCTCAATGCCTTGAACAGTTTCCCGCGCAATGCAGAAGAGGAAGTCATGGTGAATAACCCGAGTCCTGACATCGATCATCCGGTGAGATGTTATGCTTATCCCCGCCCTTACTCAGATGAACTTCATCAGGTGTCCGTGCAAGACGGCATGGAGGGTGCACATGATGGAGAGATGCATCGCCCTGGTAAAGATAAAGCGCATCCAGGGCACGTCCTCCAACGGCTTCTGCACTGTGCTATGTCAAATGAGGACAGATTCACATTCTCTTGTTTACATTTAGAACTCCTAGAAAATAACTTATGTTCTCGAGATCTAAGAAGAGTCTTTTTAAAATGGAAACTTTGCACCGTGCTATGTTCACGATCTCCCAATTTAAAACTCCTCAAGTTGTTAAAAAGATGTGCATTTTCAACTTTGACGGGCTGGAGTGATGTGGCAATGAATCATTCTCATTGAAAAATTGTAGCAGCACATGGCTCATGATTATCTGTAAAGATGGTGGAATGGCAAGGGGCGCTTCTTGTAGTCACACATTATCAGAAGGCGACAGAAGAGCTATTATTGATTGTTCAAACTTGCCATGCCTGTAACAAAACTCTGTTTTTGACTAATGAAACTTAGAAATTTGCAATATTTCATACTATAACTATCCAATCAAATGAATAGCACTGGACAATTTTATTGATCCAATCTCCACCACTGTCCCTTTAGTATTCTTTCCTTCTTCTTTTTTTTTTTTTGGTTTTTTGCGGTCTAATGCAACTATGTCCGTCCCGGCCATATATCTGTTTATATGCCGATACATTTTCTGGGCCACCACAAGAACAATTGAAGTTCTCGTCCAATGTGGATGGAGATGTCGAATAGAGGAAGCTGATCAGCAAGGCGAGATTATTATTATTTGAGGTTTTGTATGTGTAAAAATTACTAGGAGGGTTCGTGGATATTACATTACACGGCACTCATATTTCCTTCCTATTCAGCTATCGGCATGTAGCATTTCGATAGAAAAGCAGGGTATGGGAGTAATAAAAGAATGGGGATTCTAAAATTATTTTCCAATTCCGAGAGGGTTACATCATTATCAGTATCAGGGGAAGGACCTCCCGGTCAAAAACATCTATGGAGGGAACTGAAGTTGCGCATGGATGGGGTCGAGGTCAGGTCAGGTCCTACTGAATGATTTCTTCACATGTGAAAGCGTCCAATTTTCTAAAGAGAAACGCGTTCGGATTCCGACATTGTATATGTAGAAATTACTAGGAAGGTTCGTGAGTATTACACTACATGGCACTCATGTTTCCTTCCCTTTCAGCTATCGGCATGTAGCATTTCGCTAGAAAAGCAACGCATGGGAGTAATAAAAGAAAGGGGATTCTAAAATTATTTTTTCTGGTATTGTTGCTTTGTTATAATTATTTTCCATGAAATAATTCCAAAAGGGTCACATCAGTATTAGGGGAAGGACCTCCCGGCCAAACACGTCGGTGGAGGGAACCAAAGTTGCACATGGGTGGGGTCGGGTCGGGTCCTACTGAATGCTTTCTTCACATGTGAAAGCGTCCAATTTTCTTTCTTTTTGTCAAAAGAGCCAAACGCGTCCGGATTCCGACATTGGATGCCGAAGTCTCTCCTGATCTTTTAAGTGCCTTGGCTTCCTGTACTTCATCCTCATCTTAAGTGCTATCTCTCATCTCTGCTATTCTACCATTCGCCTGTGTTTCAAGCTTTTAAATCAACTTCGTCAACTTTGACAGGCTTCAATGAATCGTTCTTACTTGACCAATTCGAGCGACCACAACACTTGCCCATTCATTGCTCCATGAGATCTGATCTCAAGTGCTACCTCTCATCCTCATTGACCAGTTCTCGCAAACTGGCCCCCGACTCTGCATATTTAGCCACTCCCGTCTTCTCTTTAATGACCCACGGAGACCTCCACTTGTAGTTCTGGCTTCTAAACTCTTTCCATCTCTAGCTGCCACTGCCTTTGCTGCTATCCCTGTTCAATTTTTTCTTGAAGAGGAGAGCAAGTGAGATCAATGGAGGGAAGTGCAAAGAAACGACGCATCTGTGAAAATGATGAAATAGCACGAGGCGCTTCTTGTAGTCACACATCAACAGAAGGGCACGGAACCACTATTTCACCGGGACGTGACTATGAAGTATTCTTGAGTTTCAGAGGACCAGATACCCGAGAAGGTTTTACTGACTTCCTTTACACTAGTCTGATAGATGCAGGAATCCGCGCATTTAAGGACGATGAAGATCTCCGCATTGGGGAAGGGTTTGCCCCGGAACTTCTCCAAGCAATTAAGCAGTCGAAGATCTCGATACCAATATTTTCGAAAGGTTATGCCTCCAGCGCATGGTGTCTCAAGGAGCTAGTCCAGATGGTCGAACGCAAGAAATCTGGAGGACAAAAAATCATGCCCATTTTTTATGATGTGGCACCTTTAGAGGTTCGACACCAAACCGGGGGTTATGAAGAGGCATTTCGTTCACATGTAAGTAAGAAGCGATACGACGAAAAGACTGTAAGTCAATGGAAGGCTACCCTCGAAGAAGTATCGTTTCTGAACGGATGGGACCTGCACAGCATGCCCAACAGGTGATTGCTTTTAGCATTCCATCTCATGTTCCTTGGATCATTGAAACTCGTTGCATTTCATATGGTTTCTTCTCTAGATTTGTGTTAGCCTTGTTGAAATTAAAGTAACTGTTATTGAAGTTATACTGCAGAAAACACGCTAAGTAATAGCACAATCTCAATTTTGTCCCATTTTATTCCAACCAACATGTTTTTCTTTTTTCCAATTCAGTTCATTCATTGACTGTAAGTGTCAACGCTAATTCATCTACAATAAAATAAATCCTTGAAGAACACATCTCGAATTCATCTTGTTAGAACATAGTTTAATTCAACACAGTTTTCTAACTCATTGTCTTTTGCCTCCGACAAACACTAGGCGAGAAGGTGAGTTTGCAAGAAAACTTACCCAGAAGGTTTTCAGTGAGTTGAAAAAGGCTTATCTGGTGGTATCAAACTGCTTGGCCAATGTCGACAACCATGCATATGCAATCATGAAAATGATAGGAGCTGGGACATGTGAAACACGGATTATAGGAATCCATGGGATGGGTGGCATTGGAAAGACGACTATTGCCAAAGTGATCTACAATAAGCTCTCACATGACTTTGAGAATTGTTGCTTTCTTGGCGACATTCGAGAAAGGTCAAAAGGTAATGGCATTCAATGCTTACAGAATCAGCTCATCTGTCGCATCCTAAAAACGAAATGCATGGATATAAAAGACACTGATGAAGCAACTCAGACAATTAAAGATAGGTTGTCTTATAAAAGGGTCCTCCTTCTTCTTGATGATGTGGAAGAAGAGAATCATATTGATGCACTTGTAGGTAAGCGTGATTGGTTAGGAAAAGGGAGCAAAATAATTATTACTACGAGGAATAAAGATATTCTTGAGGTTCCTGAAGTGGACTGCAGTTATGAGCTTAGCTGCATGGATCCTGTTGCATCTCTTCAACTATTTAGCAAACATGCCTTCAGAAAAGATTACCCTTCGGATGAGTATATTGACCAATCCAAGAGGGTGATAGCCATTGCTGGAGGTCTTCCGCTTACTCTTGAGGTGATAGGTTCACTTTTATGTCGCACTAAAAAGGAAAAGTGGGATATCACTTTAAGGAAGTTGGAAAATGTTCCTCATGCGACAGTTCAAAGTAAGTTGAGAATAAGTTATGATGCATTAGATATTCGACAACAACATATATTCCTTGACATAGCTTGTCTTTTGATTGGATATGACAAAGACATTGTGGTTCATTTCTGGGATGCATCTAAATATCCGGAAGACGCCATGGAAGTTTTGCATAACATGTCTTTGATTAAGATTACAATGGATAATAGAGTGTGGATGCATGACCAACTCAGAGACCTCGGAAGAGAAATTGTTCGTCAAAAAAGTGAGATGAAAATAGAGAAGCAAAGTAGGGTGTGGGATCCTAAGGAGGGATTGGATTTGCTAGGAAAACATAAGGTAAAGTCCCCCATAAAAATTCCCAGTATTTATCGATTCTTTTTTCAAAGAAAAAAACCAGTTACTTATTGTATTGTCCATCACCATTACAACTTCCTCAACCAGCGTTTTTTTTTTTCCCTCTTTTAAGATTACATGAATGATAGTATTGAACTCAACCGCTTAATATAGTGGACTTGAATAAATGCGTTTCCCTTCCAATATTTTTTTTAAAAAAATTTTCCCTTTGGGCAGGGAAATAAAGAAGTTGAAGCTCTTTGTGTCAAGTTGGACTATTGGCAGCAGTATTGTTTAACCTATGAGGGCTTTGAGAGCCTATCAAATCTAAGGTTCCTTCAAATGGATGGTTGGATGGTACCTTCTTGCGCAGAAAAGAGGCTCCTTTGGCACGAATCGCCATCAAATGTTCTTCCAGCAAATTTTTTCGAGGAGAATTCAAAACTTCTTCCACAATTACGATGGCTTTCTTGGCATCACATTCCGCCAACATTTAAGATTACACATTTCTCATTGGAGGACATGGTTTTTCTTGATCTATCTTATAGCGAAATTACTCATAATTGGAAGGGGTGGAGCCACACGAAGGTATGCTATATGCTAGACAGCACTTATTATTCCGTTTTATTGTATTCGAACATAATGTCTACATGATTTTTTTTACAGGTGATGAAGAATTTGAAAGTTCTAAATCTGAGCTATTGCGAGTACTTGGAGAGAACTCCCAATTTCTCTGCTCATGCAAGTTTAGAACGTTTAATACTAATCGGTTGTAGGAGATTAGTCAAAATTGATGGGTCGGTTTGTCAGTTGAAACGCTTAGCTTTCTTGAATGTATATGGTTGTGAAAGACTTCAGAGGCTGCCAGATGAGATTGGGAATTTGGAATCGCTAATTAAGTTGGATATAGCTGGTACGAGCATCGAAGAATTACCTGACTCTATTGGAAACTTGAAAAATTTGAGAATCCCAAAGATGAGGTACACTAGGATAAGGAAAACACTCAATGTCCTTTGGAGGATGGAGAAGCTCGAGGAAATAGAACTGTCAAATTTTGATGGAGACTCTGAGAACGTCAACATCGACAATTGCATCTACAGAAATCAATCTCTGAAGATTTTGAAATTGGAAGAGTTTAAAATATACGCAGTACCAAAGCTTCCTGAAAGTCTTGTCACTCTATGTTTGCATAAGTTGTACACAGACACATTTCCAGATTTGTCAAACCTCACTAATTTACAGGAATTGGATCTAGAGTTTGGCTCACGTGATTCTCATGAGGAGTCTAATGGGCCTCTGGAAGAATATCCGATACCAAGGTGGATGGGGAACTTGAGCAAGCTGAAGTCTCTGCGCTTGGAGTCTCCTTGTGTGACCACCTCACCAGCAGACCTTACCCTCCCTCCTCAACTCAAGTCCCTTTACCTCAAGTGCCCTAGTCTGCGTCTCCTCCCGAGGCTTCCCTCAAGTTTATACTCCTTATATCTGTTCAATTGCCGGTCACTTTGCTCGATGGAGTCTCTGGACCTAAGCTCTCCTTATGTGACCACCTCACCGACAGAACTTACCCTCCTTCCTCCTCATCTCAAGGAGCTTCACCTCGAATATTGCACTAATCTGCGTCGCCTCCCGAGGCTTCCCTCAAGCTTATTCTCCTTACGTTTGGAACATTGCGACTCACTTTGCTCAATGGAGTCTCTGTGGCTGAACTCTCCTTACGTGACCACCTCACCGATAGACCTTACCCTCCCTCCTCCTCATCTCAAGGAGCTTCACCTCAATTATTGCCGTAATCTGCATCGACTCCCGAGGCTTCCCATAGGTTCATTCTCCTTATGTTTGGAACATTGCGACTCACTTTCCTCAATGGAGTCTCTGGACCTGAGTATGGACACCCTCCCTCCTCATCTCAAGTCACTTTACCTCGAGTATTGCACTAATCTGTGTCCCCTCCCGAGGCTTCCCTCAAGTTTATCCTCCTTATATCCTTATTCCAAGCTAGAGTCACTTTGCTCGACGGAGTCTCTAAACCTGAGCTCTTCTAATGTGACCACCTCACCGACAGACCTTACCCTCCCTCCTCTTCATCTCAAGAAGCTTTACCTCTACGCCTGCCCTAATCTGCGTTGCCTCCCGAGGCTTCCCTCAAGTTTATCCTCCTTACATTTGTACGAGTGCAAGTCCCTTTGCTCAATGGAGGATCTATCGAATTTGAAGAACCTGTCATCTCTCTCCATTGGGGACTCTGCAATTGAAGAGATTCAAGGCCTTGGTTGTTTGGAGAACCTACAACATCTGAACCTTTGGTGGCTTGAACAGGTGAAGATACTACCTGATCTAAGCAATTTAAACAATCTAAGACGTCTTGAAGTAAAATACTGTCGTAATCTCGTTGAGATTCAAGGTGAACTCCCACCGTTTTTGGATAAATTGCGTATTTATAGATGTGATTCTTTACAGAATTTGCCCGATCTGTCAAGCTTGATGGGTAACGAAGAGGTTGAAATAAAGATTTGCAGTAAATTACACGTGGATGCAATTCTTGGATTTGCTCGGATCAATCCACGAGATTTGCGGCTTTCGGGCTTTGGGCAGCTGCAGATCCTACCTGATCTAAGTAATTCAAGCGAACTAACACGTCTTGAAGTACACGGCTGTCATAATCTGATTGAGATTCAAGGCGAACTACCAAAGTCTTTGGAAGTATTGAAGATTTCTTCTTGTGACTCTTTACAGAATTTGCCCGATCTGTCAAGCTTGATGGGTAAGCAAGAGGTTGAAATCCAGTATTGCAGTAAATTAAACGTGGAGGCAATTCTTGGATTTGCTCGGATCAATCCACGAGATTTGCAGCTTTTGGGCTTTGGACAGCTGCAGATCCTGCCTGATCTAAGTAATTCAAGCAAACTGAGAAGTCTTGAAGTACGTGACTGTCCTAATCTAGTTGAGATTCAAGGCGAACTACCAGAGTCTTTGGAAAAATTGGAGATTGATTCCTGTGAATCTTTACAGAAGTTGCCTGATCTGTCCAGCTTCATGGGAAAGGTTCATATAACTGGTTGCTGGAAATTAAATTTGGGAGAAGACGACGAATTTGAATCTGAATTTGAATCTGATGGAGAAGACGACGAAGATGAATTTGAATCTGAGGGAGAAGACAACGAAATTGAATCTGAATCTGAGGGAGAAGACCACAAATCTGAATATGAAATCTGAGGGAGAAGATGAGGAGTAAGTGCAAGTTCTCTCGAAAGCGTCTTGATCCATGACCACAATTGTTTCCTTGTGTTCAAATTTTAAACAAATTGAGGTTACCTTATTTCACCCGACAACCAATGTTTTCCTTTTTCTGCAATCAAATTCTTTTACAGATATGAATAGAGAAGTTTCACATGCACTTTTGAATTACCCTTTCACAAGTTGTTGACTGAAAATCTGATGAAGGTATTGAAATGGATACCACTGTACAGCCCGAGGGTTCTCAATTATGTACAAATATGTCTTCTCTTTTGGTAGTTTGGTTTGGCTTTTTTAGCTATATTCTCCTTGCTTTCATGTTTCCCAGCTGGAGTCATGCATGCAATTCCATCTTTTCTATTTGGTATTTAACAAATTATTAGAGATCCTTGTTGATTTGCTGCTTCACATATTTCAAAGATCCCCTCTGCTTCGCATTGGAGATAACTTCCTTGTACTGTAAAAATTAGATGGAATGTGTGTTGGAAGGTGATATAACTATGGTTCTGCTCCTTGAACTTTTCAGCATACTCAACTCATTGTAGTAACTGTGAAGAAGACAGACACTCTGTATTGATATGCTTATGTTCAGTTTATTTTTCAGGAAAGCTATGCTTCTTAGTGGGATGTGCAAATGTTATGGAGAAGTTATAAAATGAAGCAAGAGGAAGTTCACTAGGGTAGCGGCATCAATAGTTGGTGCAGCAAATCTTCCATGTCCAAGGTATCATAATAGTTAAGGTTAAATTTCAGTAATATTTGTGTCTAGGACATATGATAAGTCTCAGTTGGGATTAGAAATCATGTAAGTGAAACTCTTGTGTGATCTCCAGTATTGCAATTTTCTAAAAATGGTCATGCCTAGGTGATTATCTATCGTAGAAGCCCTTCCATTCACCTCAACTTTAATTCGTGGAACTATACCAGTATAGTGGGTTTCCACATTGATAAGAAGTGCTAAGGGAGACATCTCAAATGATCTGCTTTTTGCTGGTTCCCAATGTTGCAGAGAGGAATCAAAGTTACATAAATTTACAGAAATCTTTCTGCGCAGGGTGCTGTGGCTAATTGGGCAGCTGTACAAATGAAGACCAAATAAAGGAAAATGAAGATGACATTCAAATTGAAGCTTTGCGTCCATTTTTTAATTACATTTTGTGAGTTGATGCCTGGAAATCTGAAGAAGGTATTGAAATTATTATACCTCCGTATGACCAGAGGGTTCTTAATTATGTACTAATATATGTTTTCTTTTCCTAGTTTGGTTTGGCTTTTTTACCTATATTCTCTTTAAATGGTTTTTCCTTGCCTTTATGTTTTCCAGCTGGAGGTATGCAATATGCACGTTGATTGCATTGTTCTTATTTAATTTATGACAATTCATTAGAGATCCACATCGATTTGCTGCTCCACAAATTTCGAAGTTGGTACCCTCTGCTTCGCACTGGAGATTGCTATACTGCAAACAATTTTGATGGAATGTGTTTTGGAAGGTCATTGCACTATGGTTCTCATCCTGGAATTTTACAGCATAATCGACTCATTGTTGCAATTGTGAAGAAGACAGACTCTGTATTGATATGCTTGTGTTCAGTTTATTTTCCAGGAAAGGTGTGCTTCTTAGTGGGATTCGCAAATGTTATGGAGAAGTAATAAAATGAAGAAAGAGGAATTTCACTTGGGTAGCAGGATCAATAGTTGGAGCAGCAAAGCTTTCATCTGTGACAAGCGAGGAGAACTGTTCAGCTTCTGCAAGGTAATCATAAATCATCTTATAGTTGAGGCCAAATTTCAGTATTATTGGTGCATAGGACATATGATAAGTCCCACTTGGGGTATGTAAATTGACCATTGTGTGATTTCCGTTGTTGCCTCCATTTTGTCGAAATGGTTATGCCTGGTTATTTATAATAGAAGCCCTTCCATTCACCTCAAGATATACTAGATGACTCTTTTAGGTTTTAAGATTGACAAGAAGTGCTAAGGAGACATCTCAAGCGACTGGCTTTTTGCCGGTTTCTAATGTTGCTGACAGGAATTGAAGTTTAAAGAAACTTACAAAAATCGTTCTGTGCAGGGAGCTGTGGCTAATTAGGCAGCTGTATAGATAGAGACCAAAAAAAGGCAGATGAAGAATGAAATTTGATGTTGACCGTGTTCCCTCTCTCAATCTTGGGGTGGTGACTCCTGTATTATCTGTTTTGGTGGGTAAAAGGGCTATTAGGAAAACCTGACTGTGTTTTTTTTTTTTTTTTCCAATTTATTGTTTGCCCATAAAAATGGTTATTACATTTCATCTAAATGAGTGTTCTCTTCATCGTTGTGCAATAGAACTTGCTTTTCAGTACATAGATACTCTTTTACAAGGAAAGACTCGAAGGGCTTCTCTGGACCGGGAGAAAAATTGTGTGCTGAAAGTGGTGCTGGAGGTAGTCTCAATTGCCCCTGCCAAAACCAGTTCATGGACCTCTCGAGGTGAAAAATGGTGTTCAAGGTAGTAGTCTTAATCATGAGTATGATAATAGGCACTTGCAACTCAGGAGACGCAAATTGTTTGAATTCATGGAATAGGCCATGTTGTAGTCTTAACCTCTATACATGTTTTTGAGAACTGTTGCTTTTCTTTCTAACATCTGTGAAACTTCAGAGCTCAAGGGCATTCCGTTTTTGCATAATAACTCATCTCCAATATCCTCAAAGGAAAATGACAGAAATAAATAATTTTGATGAAGGGATTAAGATAATTAAAGATAGGCCATTTAGTAAAAGAGTTCTCGTCCTTTTCAATGATGTTGACCAGAAAATCAATTGAATGCACTCATGGGTACCATCTGTGGTATTCGGGCATTACTAAATTCTTCAATGCTGAATATAAAGCGCTGAAGGATCTCGAACTTCTCAGTGCTTGTTCTTCATCGTTGAATACGTTCTTTTCCACTGGTCACTTGACATGGCTATTGAGACTCTCTCTTAGAAGCACCATAATTGCACAACTTCCCCTGTCAATTGGAGTTCTTACAAGCCTTGATTACTTGTCTTTGAAAAATTGTAGATGTATAGAGAGGCTTCCGGACTCAATTGGCAATTAGTAATCACCACTTGATTTGGATATCTCCTACGTGTGCATTAAAGAGCTACCCAATTCAATGGGAGACATTAAAGTCTCAAAGTGGTGAGGATGAATAATAGTTCCATTGGAAAGATAGTGCCTTCTGGATGCCGTAAAAGCTTGAAGAAATAGATGCAGCACACGGTGAAAGCTTGCAATTGAAAATTCCGAAGGATTTGTATCTGGCCATTCAACTTGTGGAAGATCTTGTGCCATGGTGAGTTGTGAGATTAAATCAACTGGAGTTTTGAGCTTGTTGTCTGCGGTTGTAACCACATTATCAACCCATATTGGTTAGCTTTCTCAACTTAAAAGACTAGAACTGCGGTGCTTATTTGCTGTGCCACCCAAAGCTTCCCTCGAGTTTAAGTTATTTGGGGCGTTAAATCTTGATGGTCGATGAGAACAGTGATGGATCTCTCAAATTTAAAGAGACTGTCAGAACTAAGAATTGGGGAGCCTGCAATAAGGGAGATTCAATGCCTTGATTGTTTGGAGATTTTACGAAATTTGGAGCTCTTTTATCTTGGACTTGGGAGGGTTTTGCTGATCTGACTCATTTGAAGAAATTACAGTCAGTTGTGGTAAATATGGATTTTGCTCATCGCAAACAACTAGAATCTCTGGAAGGGATGTTAGTCGAAGGCCCTGCCATCCTTCATGTGTTCACAGGGAGGGCTAAAATGTGTAACACCTCTGATCGTTTCAACTTGTAGACATTCAAGTGATGCAATATCCGGCACTGCTTAGAAGATTAAACAATTCCTTGAAAAATTAGGAGACATGCTGAGCAGAGGAGTTCATTTTCCAATAAGAAGTGCAGTGGTACGTGAAAACTCCTGCATCCACAACCAAGCCTTTTCGTGAAGGAAGATTTGAAACTTACACAAATTGCTTATTGCCCTATGTTATCTCAGTAGATATTCGTTGTTGTCTTTCCTGGAATCGTTATCTGTTATATACATAAATTACAATCGCACTTTGGCAAGTTGACTTGATATCTGATGTTCTTGTACACTTGTGTAGTTTTTACTGGCTATTTTTGCAACCGTTTATCTACCTTCGAGATGGATGGCTGTAAACTGCTCATGAAATGGGATCGCGGTTTCTTTTGATCTATTTCATGAGTTTGATTTGGTTTAGATATATTATTTTTTGAAGGTTTTGGTTGGCTAATTGAATTACCGGTAAAAGACAGGTCAAATTGATCTTAGTGTTGCTTCATTCGAGTGCATTACTTTTGTGAGGTCGTCGGAACTTGCTGGTTTGCACTTTGAATGTAAACCTTGTAACCATACTTTGTAAATCTTAACTTAAAAGGAAAAAAAAAAAGAAAAACCCCTTAACTTTGTTATACCTTAAACAATGAAAGATATAGTCAAATGTGTGTTTTAATCCATGACGGAAGCTCTTTCCTTCACTTTTCGTTATCCTAGGAATGGAGCTTTAGGTTTCCACATTAATAAGGAGAATCCCTAAATGACAAGAGAGTCCTATATGATGGTCTGACCTCTTTCCCTTGGTAATAAGTAAGAGAAATTTATTTGTTCTTTTTGTAAAGTTAAGTTGTGGCTAGCTCAGTTAACACTTAGAATTGCCAACAATTTATCTATTTCACTGTTTTGGTGTTATAGTGTGGCATTTACTGTAATATACCAACTCTAGCTTATCATGCAATGTCAAGGACTTCTTGTCTACGCTAATGTTAATCCGTCCATATCAGAAATAGAAGGTAAAAGCTTACAACTCTCGTTCCAAAGATCTTCTCGGTTTCCTTCGTTTTCCAATGTTGCTTATCTTTAAATTTGATTTAAAAATTATATTAAAAGTAATATTTAGACCAAAATATTGTCACAGAAAATTATCAAAAAAATCATAAACCTTTTTCATTTTGGCAAATTCAGTCCTAAACCTTTTAAGTTTGCCGATTTAATCCTAATTCTTTTCACCTTTTGCCAATTCAGTCCTGCTGCTCGAAAATCACTAGCATAAACGACGGCATTGATGCAGAAATTTTTAATACTTTTTTTAATTTTCAAATTTTTTTCTTTCCTTGTTTCCTTCTGGTTTTAGAGGCCGACCCCTGGCCGAGAGTCAGTGTGGGCTGATGGCCTTTGTTGGACCCGTGCGAGGGCCATGAATCTCTCATGGCCACGGGCAAGGGCTCATGGCCCTCACCCTCGCGAGCCAAGGTGAAGGCATCGCGGCCCTCGCTATGGCTAGATCTGGTGCAACCCTCGCCCGCGGTTGCTAGAACTTTGTGGTGCTCACCAAAGGTTCAGTAGGGCCGCTGGTTTCTAGGTTAGAGGAAAAAAAATGGATATAAAAAATTTAAAATTTTGAAAAATTATTGAAAAATTATATAAAAAAAAATTGTCTGCGTTAGTATTGGTGATGTCACCTAGGTGATCAACCTCCACGTCGGCAATTTTCAACCAATAGGACTAAATTGGCAAAATGTGAAAAGGTTTAGAACTGAATTGGTAAACTTAAAAGGTATAGAATTGAATTAGCAAAAGTACGAAAGGTTTAGGACTTTTTTTGAAAATTTTCCCACGTCACCATTTTAGCCTTAGATTCACGTTTCAACCACATCATCGCCATGTAGAAGAGAAAAAATATTAAACAAAAATCATGTCAACATTTTTCGTCAACCAAATTAGATAAAGTTTACGGAAAGACTCGATCGTGTCCATTTAACAATTTTTAGGACTTGATTGCACTTGTTGTATGTTTGAAGACTCAATTGCACTTTTGTGATAAGTTTTAGGACTTCCAACACACTTATCTCTTTAAAACTTGAATATATTTCTCTTATGAACAATCTTATCAAAAAAAGTTTGATTTGAACGTTCTTGAACTTTTTGCGATTTCCAATTTCCAATTTCATTATTTAATGATCCAAATATTTCGCTATAAGGCGATTTTTGTTAGATTTTTTATATGATAATTTTTTGAATTCAGGCAATACATGTTACAGGCGATCAGCCTTTACCCCAAACTTGTGTGATTATGTCTTGCCATGTCCAACACTTCTATAGTCTATTTAAAGCCCACAAAGGAACAAAATGCCCAATTTGTTAAATGCATGCGTGAGTTGTGTTAGAGAACTCTCATATCGAAGAATTAATATGGTTTATAGTAGTTAATATATCCAAGTTGGCCAATAACTCATTGGCTTAAACCTTTAAGTGAATGTGGTTCTAATTGAATATGTTGATAGGCTTGGACTTGGGCTCCCTCTTAGTGATCTCTCCGGATGAAGATATTGGGCCTCTATTGCGGACTCCTAATAATTGATATCAGAGCTAGGTTTGCTTCAGTTGTAGTGATAGATGGCAATAGAAAAAGGTAAAATGAAAATCGACAAATTTGATGGGAAAGATTTTGATTTATGGAAGATGTAGATTGAAGATTATTTATATTAGATGAATTTGTATTGGCCCCTTATTTATATTAGATGAATTTGCATTGGCCCCTATCTGCGGAGAAATCAGAGTCGATGAAGTAAGCTGACAGGGAATTGCTGGAAGGGGAGAAATTAGAGTTGATGAAGTAAGCTGACTAGGAATTGCTGGATAGATATGTGATGGGTATTATTTGGCTGACGTTGGCTCATAACGTCGCATTTAATATCGTCAAAGAGAAGACTATTGCGGGTTTGATGAAAGCCCTGTCAGATATGTACGATAAGCCCTCTGCAATCAATAAGTTCTAGACTATTGCGGGTTTGATGAAAGCCCTGTTGGATATGTACGATAAGCCCTTTGCAATCAATAAGTTCTACTTGATGCAACGTCTGTTTAACTTAAAGATGAGTAAAGGCACGTCAGTTGCTAATCATATTGTCGAATTTAATATAATTGTTAGTCAATTGATTTTAGTTGATATTGATTTTGAAGATGACGTATGTGTATCGATTCTATTATTCTCATTGACTAATAGTTAGAATACTACTATTTTTACTGTTAGTAATTTCTCTGGATCAATAAGTTTAATGATTGATGGGAATTGACATTTAATTCTGAGTGAAGATATTTGTAGAAGAGAATTTGATGAATTTGTATTTACTACTTTAGTAGATGAGAATAAAGGAAGAGCTAGTAATCGTGTTAGCAGAAGTAGTAAAAACATAAATAGATGTAGTCAATCTAGGACTAGTGGTGCTATCTATTGAAATTGTGGTAAGAAGGGCATCTTACATGTGATTACTTTAAGCTGAAAAATGAGAAGGGTAAGGGAAGTGAATTGAATCTATGAACGATGTTGCAGCTAGATGGGAATTGGGATAATGTTGATTTTTTCTTATCTATTACTAATGATTCGTCGTTTGGCAGATGGATTATGAATTCTAGTTGTTCTTTTCATGCTACGTCAAATAGGAAATGGTTTACTTATCAGTCCATGGATATCAGTAAAGCACAATTGGTAAACAACGCTAAATGCGATATTGTAGGTCTTAGCAATATTAGAATTAGAATGTATGATGATATTGTGGGGATATTGACTAGAGCGAGATATATTTCACAATTGAAGAAAAAATTGATTTTTTTAAGTGCCCTAGATTTAGCTAGGTGCTAGTATTCTTTAGAATGTGGCATTCTGAAAATTATTCAACGTGCCTTGATGATAATGAAAAGAATCAAGCACAATGGGATGTATAAGCCTCAAGATAAGACAGTGACAAATTTCACTACGGAGATGTTGGATGCTTTTATTCGAGAGTCTGAATTGTGTTTGGGGGCACATTAGTGAGAGAAGCCTGAAGGTTCAAAGTGAAAGAAATTCATTATGTGGTTATAATGCTAACGAACTGAATATATACATGTGTTGTGATTTAGACCAACGATGGAAAGTGCAACTTAGTGTGACTGTTAGAGAAATCATGGAAATTACAGAATTACTTCACTTGAATATTTGAGAGTTGTCGTGGTTTCTTTCAAGGAAGAGTGTCGTATTTAAATTAACAGTTGTTGATGACTACTTGAGGAGGACCTGGTATTTGTGCTAAGTCACAAGTTTAATGTTGTTGTCATGATCAGGCAGTTGATAGCTTTGATTGAAAAGGAGATTGGTAAAATGATCAAGCATGTGCGGACTGACCAAAGCATGAAGTCTTGCTCCGAGCTGTTAAACGAATTCTACATAAAAGACACTGCATTAGTGCTAAAGAATCACAACATGTTGCAGAATTGATGAGTAGAACATTATTAGAGACGACCCATAAAATACTCTCTAGTGTTGGTATGGCTAGGAGATTCCTAACAGATGCACTTAGTACAGCGAGCTACCTAATGAATAGATCACATTGACTGCGATTGGATGTCGGACTCCCGAAAAAGTGTGATCAGGTAATGTTGCTGATTATTCTATTCTTAGAATATATGATTACCATGTTATGTTTGAGTTAATGATGGTAAGCTCGATGGAAGAGCAAGAAAGTAGATGTTTCTAGGCTATGCATAAGGTGAGCGAGGTTATCGATTGTGGTATTTGGAATTAAATTCACCTGTAATTAGCAGAGAAGTTACATTTGATGAGTCTCCATTATTTCTGGCTAGGAGTGATTGTAACAGCGTTTATACGGATCTTAACAGTGTTCCACTTAAGGTAGAGTTACAACAAGAAACTCCTAAGGTAGCAGGTACTAGTGTAGTGATCGACACAAATGGTGCTTGGAGTGAGATTGAGCCTATAGAGCTAATAGTTGCAGTAACTACTAATATTGACAAGGTATGTGTCTCATCTCTTGATAGATATGGATGTAAGAATGATTTTGCTTTATCCGTGATTAAGGAACTTTTGTCAGAAATTTCTTATGAAACAGTTAAAGGTGCATGTATAGTTGGTGTTCTGGTGAGATCTACATTTATAGCAGTTGAACTCATTGAGGCTACGGCAAAGTAGCTATGGTACATGAATTCTAGCGAAGCGATTGTGACTTGGTTCAAACTACGAGCTAAGGTGAAGATTGTTAGAATATGTTTCGAGTTTGAACTCGAAGCAAAAATCTAAATTGCTAAATTTTGAAAGTTGAATATTTGTTGACGTCTACCATGGAAATTTAGATTTCCTATTCAGGGGCAAAGTGATATTGGACTTTGATCGTGCAAAGAAGACTTCAAGGAAAAAGGAAAGTAGATATTTGGACTTCAAGGGGCCTGTTTGGTTCAGTATTTGAAATGAGCTTTGGGGCTCTAAAGTCCCTTGGCCAAATGCAAATGGTGTTTGGTAATTTTTTTTGACTCACTTTGGGGAGATGCAATTGCATCTCAAATGCTCTCCAAAGGCCTTTAGCCCAAAGTACCTCTTGAGGTACTTTGGAAAGTTGCATTTCCGAAATGCTACTACAGGTTTTTTATTTTTATTTTTAATCTTTTTATTTTATTTTTTATTTTTTCTTTTAAGAAAGTAACTACAAATAAAATAATTAAAAATAAAAATAGTATTTTCGAAAATTAAAAAATAAATAAAATGAAAATAATTAAAAATAGAAATAATGAAAATTAATTAATTAAATTAATTAATTTAAAAATAAAAATATTTTTAAAATAAAATAAAATAATAAAATTTAAAAAATCTAAATAAAAATAAAAATAAAAAAATATAAAAAAATTAAAAATTAAAAATAATTGAATAAAGAAATTAAAAAAATTAAAAAAATTGGAAAAATAAAATAATTAAAAAATGGAAAAAATAAAAATATAATATAATTAAAGAAAGTAATTAAAAATTAAAAAGTTTGGAAAAATAAAATAAAATAACTAAAAAATAGAAATAATAAAGATAAAATATAATTAAAGAAAGTAATTAAAAATTAAAAAATTTGGAAAAATAAAATAAAATAATAAAAATTAAAAAATCTAAATAATAATAAAAATAAAAAAATATAAAAAAAATTAAAAATTAAAAATAATTGAATAAAGAAATTAAAAAATTAAAAAAATTGGAAAAATAAAATAATTAAAAAATGGAAAAAATAAAAATATAATATAATTAAAGAAAGTAATTAAAAATTAAAAAGTTTGGAAAAATAAAATAAAATAACTAAAAAATAGAAATAATAAAAATAAAATATAATTAAAGAAAGTAATTAAAAATTAAAAAATTTGGAAAAATAAAATAAAAATAATTAAAAATAGAAATAATTAAAAATACAATATAATTAAAGAAAGTAATTAAAATAACATAATATTTTTAAAAAAATAAAAAATTGAAATAATTAAAAATAATTAAAAAAATAAAATCATTTAAAAATAAAATATAATTAAAGAAAGTAATTAAAAATTAAAAAATGGAAAAATAAAATAGAAGTAATTTAAAAAATAGAAATAATTAAAATTATAATATAATTAAAGAAAGTAATTAAAATAACATAATATTTTTTTCGAAAAATAAAAGAATATTTGAAATAATTAAAAATAATTAAAAAATCAAATCATTTACAAAGGGTAGTTTTTACCAAACAGCATTTACGTCAAAGTTGCATCCAAATGCACCTTTTAATTGTAGTTTACCAAACAATATTTGTATTTCGCTAAACCCCTTTAGCTCAAAGGTATTTGTATTTTTTCAAAGTCCTTTGGCCAAATGCTAAACCAAACAGGCCCAAGGTGAAAGCTGTGTTGGAGTCGCTCATGGGTTTAACATGAATATTCTGTTTTGGGTTTTCCTTGGTTGGTGTGAGTTGGTGGGTCAGAAAAAATATATTCTATTTGTTGGAACCGTAGCCCACATTATATGAAGCATCGGTTTATGTGACTGCTTGGATTAATTGTTGTTATAGAGTGCTTGGTCCAATTGGACTTCTGTCTTGGTGGAATTTCATTCGAGGGAATTGTTCGCAAGTGTTTCGTGACAATAAAATCTTGTTGTTAGATTTGTCAATTCCTTTGTGTGAGATTGAGAGATTATTTCACGAGAAATTGTTAGGCTAAACATTTATGGATTATTGGATATAATTAGGACTATGAAATATTAAGAGTGTTTGAGATATTCGAATGTGGTTTATAATCTCCGATCATATCGCTTGTTCTATAGTGAAATTCGTTACTGTTCTTCCGTGGATGTCAGTCTCTACGATCAAACCATGTACATCAAATGTCTGATTTATTTTCTTGTTCTGTCTATTTGTTGTTTGATCGGTTGTTCTGCACAACACAATTGGTGATCGTAGCTTCTTGTACTTCGCTGAGCACCTGACCACGTCGTTCGCGTCCCATGACCACTCGCCGTTCTTGCTGTCATGGGGAATTGTGTCCTCCCTGATGGATGACATGCTGTTGTCCTTCCTATTGGACTGGTATGGTGGCTTGACGGAAGTGCGAGGAAGAACAAGACCCGGACCTGCATGACTCGTGACGGGCTAGTCCCTGAGATCGCGAGGGTCGCGTCCGGCCCAGTTAATCTATTGAAAGCTACATCCGCTTCTAGTCATAAACCGTGCTCTTGATCTTTTAGAAGTCTTGGTTTCGATTTCGTCCACGGTTATGAAGTTGACGGATTCATTTCGAGATGTATGAGCGGTTTGATCGTGTTCTCCCCTCCCGCATTAGGTAAGAAGTTTCGTAGGGAGTGCTGTGGAAGTTGGAAAATGATGACAGTGCAAGTGGGGCAACTCGATCTCTTAGGCATCTTTCTTGGCCTTCTTTCTAGAATTCTGGTCATTATGAATCGTTGCACGGCTAGTTATCCAAAACACGAAAGAGTTACCACATGGCAATTTTTCGAGTCATGGTGTTCCTTGAGGACTTCATTTCCAAATGCGATGCTGCCGGTCGTACATTCTCGTTAGTCACTTTCCTTTTTTGGTCTAAATATACCACTCATTCGATTGAAATTTACGAGTCATTCTACCAAAAACCCATTAAAGAGGCATCCAAATATAAAAGGTCCCAAAGAACTTGGTAAATTTGCACATATCAACAAACACAATCAAGATCTTCTTCAGTAGAGCTCGGTAAATTTGCCCTTCCTCACGTTCATGGTCAATCTAATCAAATTTTAAACTGATCACAACAACTAACGAGACTTCTTGAATTGAGAAACCTGTCGAGAATGAGAGGGGATGGATCCAATCTTACCAGAGAGATAACAACATCCCTCACTTTTGCAAATAACTCCATATATACCTGAAAACGTCATCCACGAAGTGCGATGAGACAATGGCCAATAACATACGGAAAAACTCGACATCATTCAACCGCAGTCAGCATAACTAAGGCATTTTTGAACCATGAAAGTTTCTACAGATGATCAGCAGAAAGATGACATCACACATGAGAAGTCGCTGGAGACGTACCAGATCACGAATGGGCATCACTGACGTTCCCTCAACGGGGTAACGAAACAGAAAATCTACCCACCCAACCATCATCCAATACCTTGCCCAACTGTCCGCAAATTCATCCAGCAGAGACTCATCATGCATCTCTCTAAATCAAGGCAATACCTAAATCAAAGCCAGACCTTGAAGTTAATGGAAATAGAATCCATGAGAACCCAAAGGACATGTTGTCCTCAGTGATAAGTACGTATTACAACATGGAAAGGGTTACTTACGAAATTTCTAAGCCTTACATCATTGGAGAAGGATGTCCATGTCATGAAAACTACCATCTCATTTTCAACCATCAGTTTGATTACGTACTAAAAAATGGTTTCTAACCGAAGATGCAATGATTAAAGGAAAGGGGAGAAAGCTTTCATATAGCATTTCAAGAGGTCAATAAGGGCTTCATAAGGATACCGATTCATTTCTTGGCTTCCATTTGAGAAATCATGAATCAATCGCACTGATTATATCAGATTTGCGCGGAGGAGCTATTTGGTATAATAATACACACTTCTTCATGGTGGATATTGTATATAACAGAGCTTCCTGATAACTCTGCCATATAACTCGAAATTTATTGGTCATTGGTGTCGCACATTTCTTAGATCATGTCGAATTAATGATCTCATCCTGGCATGACTTTCCTACTTCAATTGCAAGAAGGAGCTCCATTTTTTCACTCTAAATATGAATAGCCAACAATCCCCAAACCTCAGTCATTGGACCAAATGCCCACTGGCGCCTCGAAACTAGCATTAATTTTGAGGAACGTTACCGGGGAATTTTTTATTTTTATCATACATTAATGGCAACTCTTCATGCCTGTAGGCTATACAAGGAACAGATGGAACCTCAATTTCCACAGCGGTTTGTAGCCATCACGATATCTTGCATGTTCCTCACATGCCCATCATTACTAATTTCTCACCTCTGAAGTGATGTACTGTTGAAGGGTTTCTCTGGCCGAGCAGTACAAGTGTAGTTGAAAATTGAGGCCAAGAGGATGCTCTTGCTAACGCATTTTGTCCATTTTCCTGCCCAAAAAAAAAAAAAAAACATCGCAGAAGTCAACAAAAGATATGGTCATGCAGCTCGGCGAGCAGAGCATAGGGCTAAATACCATTTAGCCAAGTTTTGAGAGGCCGTAGCTCCCTTCTCTGGCCGTCCACCTACCGTTGGTGACCACCATCAACCTTACACTCACCATCGCCGTCACGGCCATCGCCGGGCCTCCGGCCACATATTCCAGCTATCAAAGATTACTTACAGCAACTGCTTCTCATCACTGAACCCTCGTTTCTCAGTTAACAATAATTATCTTCAGATCTGACACTTCTCGTTCACCTTCCTTGCCTTTCCTAGTTTTTGATCTACTGAATCTGTTGTTAGAAGTCTCCTAGAAGCTACCGGTCGTTCGGCAGGGGAAGTTTCAGCGAGCGAGAGAAGTGGAGCTACAGATCCTTCCTCGGGCCGGGCTGGAAAGATGGAACGACAAGTACCTGGGCCGGCCTGAAAGAAAGGTTCAAAAGGAATGAAAATTTGGAAGAAGATCAGCCCAAATGCATTCTAGTAAATGGGCTTGCTCAGGCGATTTTTTTTTTTATTTTGATTTTGATTTTTTTATTAGGAAAACGGGGGCGTCAACAAAATCGAAAGATTGGTATCACTTACAAAAATAAACGAAAAATATTTTCGTTATCCACGAAACTTTTTGATATAAATTTTTTCCAGTAATAAATTTATTTATTTATTAATTATTTGAAGCAATTATTTTTTTTAAAAAGAGATTTGGTTTTCACTAAATAACGGAGCTTTGAGGAAGGACTTTTTCCTAAACAAAATCCTCCATGCTAATCAACCTTGATGACGAAACTAATCAGCTGCGGCCATGTTTGTTCTTAGGATTTGGACCACAAAAATTTAATCAGCCGTGACGACGAAAGTAATTAGCGTAATAAGAATTTTAAGTTTAATTTCCATAAAGCAGTAAGCTCAAAAAATTTGAAGTATTCCTTGAGTTTCCGAAATCTAAAGGTTAAAAAATAAAATTCTCCAAAATAAAGGTATCAATTTCACATTAATGGAAAAATGTCCAAAAAATTCTGAACTTATTGTATTACGGCCAATTCGATTATAAACAATTAATTTTGCTAAGTTAATCTCAGATATTTTGATAATTCTTGTCGGTGTAGTCCACCGTCAATTTTGATCGGAAATCTTTAGAGATGTCAAATTTTTAATCCATTTCAATGAGTTGGGTTTTATATTGGGTTGGTCAAGTTTTAATAAGTGGGTTCTTAATAGGTTTGAGTTGTATTATATGCTCATTTAAATGAGTGTCAATTCCATTTACAATCCATTTAGCTTAAAAATGTCGTCAGTTGAAGACATACTAATAAGAATAATAATAATAATTAAAAGAAGTTTCGCTAGCAACAACGGTAGCTTGGCCTAGCTTCGCCATTCCGTATTTTCCTTCGTCATGGCCAAGCTCGTGTCGGTGGCCATGGTTGGCTAATACGTTCACGACCCAGGTAAGGGCGTCTCAGATCTTCGAGAGCGAGCTTAGGTGGATCGGTTTGAAGAAGAGATAGTTCTCACGCCATCTTTGGCCCATCGAGCCTCCAAATCTGGAGGCATCTCCACCAAATCGAAGGAGATGATACACAAACGACGACACGCCAAGGTCCTACGCAGTGGGCGGCCGAGAGTTGGTGCTGTGATGGTGTCGAGTTTTCGTGTGCTGTGGGCGGCCGAGAGAGTGGGGGCTCCATCATCGGAAATAAAGTAAATGATGGCTAGTGCTATTTTCACTCCTTATTGGCTCTCGACACCACCTATCGAATTGATTTGACTACATTAAATCCTTATATGTCCCACTCTTGATCTAATATTATTTCTTTCCTTTTTTTTCCTTCATTTTTTTTTATTTCAATTTACTAAAAGACAAAACTGCATACATCCTTTTCAAATAACTATTTTTCACCCTAGCCGCTTCTCCTACACCCATAACATTTCAAGCTTCATTCATGTTTGTTTTTTTCCTTTTAAACTTGTTCTCCATTATTGTAAGTTGAGCAAGCATCAATCATACATTAGAGTAAAGAAACTAACTTTCATCTCTAAATTGTTTGTTTTATTTGCGTAGACTATCCTCATGATCGTGAATTTTCAATTTTCATTTTTAATACAAGTTTTGGAGAATTTATTCAAAAATTGAATATTATGATCGATGTATGTCGTTATATACATATCCATCTTTCATTATATTGTTTTTTTTAATTTTCACAGATGGTTTCATAAAATTCTGATGCATTTAGAATTTACAAAAGAAAAAATATATGTGTTTGCAAAATGTTTGAATGGGTCAGGCAATATGATGGCATGAAAAATAAATGGTTATAGGACTATTGTATTCATAGAATAAAATGAAAGTTAAGCAGTTAAAATACACGGATTACAACGTAATGACGCGTATTGACATTATAATTGAATGAAATGCGTACAAAATCTGGTGAATGATTCTTTTCACTCTTACTTATGCTTAGGTTATTTTTGTAGCTTCTTAGTAAGAGAACAAGAAGAAGAAATATAAACTCTTTAACACAATAATTCATTAGCTATCTACTAAATAATCTATTTCTAAGATGAGAACACTGATTTTGTTCCAAAGGGAGAAGAAAAAGAAAAGAAAAGAAAATAAAATAAAATAAAAGGAGGCAAGAAGTAATATTAAATCAAGAGTGGGCCCCACATTTAATCTTAATAAATGTTGTTTGAAGAAGATCATGATATTGTCTCTAGCCAAAAAAAAAATTGGTCAAAAGAAAATATTTCATTTCACATGAAAAGAAAATACATAACTTCAAGACAAAACAAATCCCACAGAGTTACAATGTAGTATAAATATGGAAAATAAATTAACCTAGTACAGTTTGTAGAGATTCACTTATTCCACAATAACGGATTTATCATACAATGATAACACAACTGGCAATCCATTCACCAACTCGTATTATCAATAACGAGCACAAACCGAGATTTTCTTTTATAATATCTACGACTCTGCCAAAAGGCAGTGCGCACCTAAGTTTAATGTCCCCAACACCATTATTGTATAGAGATAATAACAACACAAGTAGGTTGAAAGAACATAAATAACGGCTTATGAATCCCAGATTTATTTTTAGATTGAGATCGAAGAGCACCCAAATCGAGCGAGAGAAGTTGTAAAACCAATACATGTTGAATAAAATCACCACAGATAAGCCCACGATTAAAACCACGGGGGAGGAGTTTTTGTAGATTTGTAGAACGCACGACTTTCAGGAGTGAGCACATAAAATCGAAGCGAGAGAATAGATCCGAAGAGTTATCAACTTTTTCTCTCTCTTTTTCCTCGAGTTTCTTCCTTTTTTCGACCCAGCTGCCAGCGCTTGTGAAGTTCCGTTTTTGAGGGAGAGGGAGTGATCCTTCCCCCTCCCTCTCCCTCTCCCATTCTTCTCTCTATCTCTTCATCCTCAATAATTTTTCAAACCTTTTCATTGATTTAGTGGAACACGCTGTTGACTTCCTTCGCAAAAGTGGACAGTTTTGCCTTGGTGAATTCTGAAAAATGAAGCGCGAGGGTGTTGGAAGAATTTGCTCTAGAAAAATTGAAACAAAAGAAAATGATGAAAAGAAAGGGAAGAAATAATCTTAAATTAAGAGTGTGACCGGTAAGGGTTAATGTAGTCAAATCAATGCGGCATGGGTGTCAAGAGCCAATAAGAGAGTAGAAATAGCATGAGCCTAAATAATTTGCAAATAAAACTAACATTTCTTTACTTTAAGATATGATTAGTGCTTGCTTATATTATCATAATAATTATCAAGAATGTTGAAATGTAATGGGTGAATTATATAGCACTGACATCAACAAGCGACACGATATGACATGACATACTGATGCGTCATTTATAGAAAAATAGTGAATTTTGACTCGTTGGAATAAATTATATATTAAATATATATTTTTATATATACATGATAAATTATTATTTTTATGATTCTTTCAATCAAATTAATTTGATTCAAATCCACAAATAAATAAATATTACTAAAATCTACAATGAAAACACTAAAAAGTTTAATCCACCACCTGTTAATTCATTTATTGTTTCAAATCCACAAATAGGTGGAGGCTTTTAGGTTTAAATAGATTTCCAATTTCACCACTAAAATATTGAATGTTTTCAAGATTGACTCACGGGTGTCAAAATAGCATGCCAGAATTCTCCACTCACGTGTAGCTGCGTGTTTAGTAGATTTAACCACGTGTTGGAAGTCCGACATGCGTTGACCACGGATCGGACACGGATACGGAATCTCCTAGAGAGTGTCTGTGCTTCTAGTGGGTGAAATCAAAATGTAATTTGTACGGGATGTGAATAAGTTTTTCTTTTCTAAAATTGGAAAAAGAAAAAAATAAATCTTCAATCAAGAGCGGGACATGGAAGAGATAATGTAGTCAATTTAACATAAAAGACGATGACAGGAGCTAACAAGGGTGTGAAAACAACACAAGTCTAAAAATAACTGCATAATCATTATTTCATTTATCTTATTCTATTTAATTTTCTGGTTTTTGCAAGATTTGTTCCTTATGTTAGCAATACCCACACTATTAAATTAAGCCTATTAGCATGAAATACAAAATAGATTGAAAATAACACGTTTTGAGCTTTGTTCATATAGCAATTTCTGGAAAAGTGTACCTTTATAAAGTTTTCTTTGGCTTCCAAAAAACAAATGGGAATATCAATTTGGGTCATATGAATCTAAAAACTTAAATAGGGGATGCATTAAATTTAGAGTTTTCTTTCACTCCTGCTTAAAGTAATTTCAGGATTGCTTAAATAAGTTTTGACAAGGTTGCCTATTTCAAAAATAGGAATAAGAACACTAGAAATGCCACAAATTTCGTATAACACTCATATAAGTAGGATCGACACCGATACGCAACACGACACGCCGACATGTCATTACTCAAAACATAGAGATTTTCAACATATTAGGAAACGTATATTAAATGTATATTTATTAAATTATCCTGTATATATAAAAATATCAGTTGTGAGTTTCTTCTTCTATTAGAAATTCACAATTAGTTTATTTGTTTTGGCTGGCTAGATAAATTAATTTTAGAGTGGCTGGATATATGATTCAAGTGTGTATATTTTTGACAAAATTTATATTTTGATCTCTAATTTTATTGAAAATATTTAAAATTGATCTCGTGCATGTCAAATTGGCGTGTCGGGATATTGGATTCACGTATTGATGACACACCTGGAGCTTTGTTCATATAGCAATTTCTAGAAAAGTGCACCTTTATAAAGTTTTCTCTGGCTTCCAATAAACAAATGGTAATATTAATTCGGGTCATATGAATCTAAAAATTTAAATAAGGGATGCATAAAGTGTAGAGTTTTCTTTCAATCTTAACATCCTTAAAGTAATTTCAGGATTGCTTTAAATAAGTTTTGACAAGGTTGCATATTTCTAAAAAAGGAATAAGGACACTAGAAGTACCTTCCAAAAAACAAATGGGAATATCAATTCGGGTTGTATGAATCTAAAAACTTAAATAAGGGATGCATTAAGTTTAGAGTTTTCTTTCAATCTTAACATGCTTAAAGTAGTTTCTGGATTGCTTTAAATAAGTTTTGACAAGGTTGCATATTTCTGAAAAAGGAATAAGGACACTAGAAGTGCCAAAAATTTTGTATGGTGCTCACCTAAGTAACATCGACATGCGATATGATACGACACCACGCGACATGCCGACATGTTATTACTAAAAAAATAGAGATTTCTGACATTTTAGGACATGTATATTAAATGTATATTTAATAAATTATCATGCATATTTAAAAATATCAGCAGTGAATTTCTTATTCTTCTATTTGGGATTCATGATTAATTTTTTTTTGACTCGCTAAATTAAATTTTAAGTGGCTGGATATATTATTTAAGTATATATGTTTTTGATAAATTTTATATTTTAATAACTAATTTATTGAAATTGCTTGAAAGAGGCTCAATCCTCACTCGTAGTGTATCGGGTTGCCTTTTGCTTTATGGAATGAATTGTTCAATTGCAAGATCCCATTTTTCTGGGGTTTCAGATAATCGAATAACGCAAATGATTCATGGGTTCATCGGGAGATTTCCTTACGCATTCACAGAGTAAGCAACGTGTTCTTTCTTTCCTTTTTTTATTAACTTCAGTTGCGTGATGAATTGCCCTTTAGGGTTCTTATTCTTGTGTAGTCATGTGAAAATATGTAATGAATGTCTAGGATTATATCATATCGTCCTCAAGTCTGAGATTCACTGCTAAGTAGAACGAGATTTGGAAGGAAAGATCTCATCTTTCAATAGCAGAAGTTATAAGCTCAGAATCGCGGTATACACAACAATTAGATGCTTGGATGTTCAGGAGTTATATAGATAAATATTGAGAAGTACAAGAACATGTGGTGTATACACATATTTTGCATATGTTTTGGTAGACTGATAGTAGTACATGTGGTGTGCTGTGTGGGCCGTCAAAACGGCCGTTCGTCGTTGTGGAGGACACCCAAGAATCGTCATAATCGAGTCCTAAAAACTAAACAGTCATGGAAATAAGTTTGCGTACCTGATTTCGAATCCATCATCGTTTTCTGCAGAATTCTGACGGTGTGACGCTCGGACGCTTCCCCTTTATCACCCTCAGACCGCCTCGCGTGGGACGGTCTTTCCCTCTCTCTCTAGCCTTTATGAGGAGATGATGGTGGTGACTTTATGGGGGGCAAAGGTGAGGGTTAGAGGAGGGTCCTAGCCTTTATATAGAACTCCAACTGAGCCCTCCCATCACGAGCCGGGCCAGACTTGATCCATACTAGCCAGACCCATATTCAGCCCATTAAGACCCTTTAAATCCTTTTTTTTATTAAATCAATCCCATAAATGGTAAATTAATTCTACAAAACGGTGAATTACAATCTCACACATCAAGAAAATTCTAACATACTGTATATCGCACAAATTCTGTGCGAAAAATAAGGAAGCTTTTACAAGCATTTCATCGGAGCTAAGCCGGGCAGAGTTGCTAAAGAAGTAATTACCTTTATTTCTCTACAGCTGGGATTAGAGTATGAACTAGCATCTCTTCATGTTTCCAATTTGTTGGATAATTTGGCATCATCACTTGCTCAGCAACCAATCGGTTGACCAAACCTGTTCTTCAGCAGCATAAGTGCGGTCTCAACAAGTGAGTGAATGGTCATGCTGTGCCTGCTTAGTCCTATGGTGCCAGAGAAACTATTGAAGCTTTCTAGCTCTGATGTCGTATCCAAGACTCCTTCAAGCTCCTCCTCCATGCCCAGATCCTTGAAGATCTGCACATTCGTTGGTTTGTCTCTCATCATCCAGATTGCCAGCTCGATTGCAAACCTTCTCATTCTCGGCACCTTTATGTGCGGGTTCCTGTGGCTCCTCAGGATCTCAACCAAAGCGCAAGCTAATTCGGCTTCTCTTAACCCCGCCCTCTTGAAGACAGCGGTGGATTCTTCTGCTGTCATGAACTTGAAAGCATATGCCGCTAGCCCAACCATTACCTCTTGAAGTTTGCCTTCTTCTGACAAGATTGCATTGAGAACCTGAGTTGAGGAAATATGGTTAGGTGGGAACAATTAACTTCGTGTTATCGAGATGCCTGCTAATGTTCAGTTTTGGCAAAAGAATGCACTTACTGATGGTGCTGCTGCTGTCACTCCCTTTAGCTGGTTGAAGGACTCTGATCCGCTGCAAGCGCACAGATTCCTCAATAATCTTCCAGCATTTACACGAAGAAGTGGAATCTCCAATGCTTCTATGAGCTTCTCTACTACATTTAACTTCAAGATTCGATGACAGTTGCTCTTGCTTTCGAAAGCCAGCATTGCCAGGGCTTCTCCGGCCATGATCCTCACATCCCTTCGATCTTCTGGTACTCCTTGTTGGAAGAAAATCTTTAACAGTTCTTTCAGAAGCCCACCGGTTTTGCCTATTCGCTCTGATGCATCATCTTCTTGTGCCAAACTGGTAAGGATCTCAATCCCTAGTTTCTGCAGTTCTGGTCGCTTCTCTCCGTACCATAGAATATCTCTTATGTTGCTTATGGTGAAGACTATCTCCGAAATCTCGCTCCGGAGATTTTTCCCAGTGGTAACCATTGTGTTTGCCAGCATCTTCATAACTTGTAAGGACCTTTTAACGGTCAAAACCTGGGATGTGGCGACACTTGAGTCCTTCAACATTCTTTCATCAGCATGAGCAAAATCTATGATTTTAGGTAGAAGACCTCTTGTGGTTCCAATTTTTCCGCAGTTGTCGGGATCACGGGCTAGTTTCTTCAGAATCAGAAGTCCCAAATTATTGAAAGTCCGGTACCCATAGTCTTCATGGTCAAAGATGATTGTCTTTTCGCCAACTTCGTCTGCTGCAGAACTTGAGCTTCTGTTTGTCCGGAGAAGAGATGATATCGATTCCATTGCCCCAGGTATTCCAGCAACCCGAAGGGAGTTTTGCTTTTTCCCAGCTAATTTCGAAACTATTTCTGCAGCTGATAGCCTGATTTCTTTCTCTTGCGGGTCTTTCCAGTTTAAGACCTCCACAAGTCTCTCTATAACTGGCACAGTTGTTCCGATCTTCTGAAGCGTGTCATCTGAGTACCGTTCTCTCGTAGAAAACCGGTGAAGAATCCTCGCTCCAATGAGCTGCTCATCCGACGAATTTGAGAATAAGAGACCCATCGCAAAAGTCACCATATCCATTCCCAGGCCATCAAAAATGCTCCCACTAACACATCTCGAATAGGAGTCATAGAAAAATCTCCGAGTTGAGATGATACCTGAGGCCCCCAGATCGCATTCCTCATTCACCCCTTCGAGAAGCTTACAGAAGACAAGCTTCCACTCCCAGTAGACTTTCTCTGTCAAGACGACCAGAGCTTCTGCCAAAGCCAAGGCATAAAAGATATACAGAGCGGCTTTCCGGTTCCCCACCTCTCCATCAGATACCTCACCGTCTCCATCAGCTATCTCACCAAAATTATGCTTGATGAGCTTTATCAATGAGAGCACGACACATGCTATCGCAGACAAGAGCTGAAGCCAATAGAGAATCTTGCTGATATTGCTGGAAAGGCTAACCCACCCTGCATAAGGTACAATGGGAACTTCTGAAAAAATCCAAATCCGGTTTGGCTTCCTGTGCAATTTCTGCTCTCTAACGATTGTTGCATCTTTTGTTCTGGAAATTTCCCTGCTGCGTTGACTTATATTCCTCGTACCAGAGCTTACGGGGCTCAACATATCCTTCACAGATTCAATTAGAGCTCTGGAGCTCGATCTCACTGCTTGGAAGCTACTAATTCCAGCATCAGCTATCGACCATGTGGACTGGCGTTGCCATTCCAGTTCATGACTCCTGCTAAATAGTCGACCTCCTTCAATTGATAAAATGATGGTGATGAACCAGAAGTCTGTTTTGCCTAGGGTGACGGCAAAGCCCCCCAGGAGTACAACCGTTGCCCATATAAAACCAAGGGTTCCCAGGCCAGTGGCCACTTTTTCCAGAACCGCAAGGCGGAGAGCAAACAGAGTTAGCTTTTTCTCAGGGGCTGGGGCGGGGGGCAGTGCAGGGGAAACAGAGTTTCTGCTGCCTCCTTCTCTCCTTCCATCACTAATTTGCGGCTCAAAGATTGTGGCGGGTGAAATGACGGTATCGTTTTTCGTCTGAAGTTGAGGAATATCCAGATGAATGCTGCTTTGACCTTCAACGGAGTTCTTGACCTCCATTTCCCAGTCTGGAGTGGCTCAAGAACAGATAGCTTCTTTCTATGTCGAATTGGCTGAGTAAAACTTCTATGTAGTGGTTCAACGGAATCTGAATTCAATTTTCGAAATCTCTCCTTATGAATTTCCTGGATTGGGATGAGAAAGAGCCGCTATGCCTCTATAAAAGATGGGGAAGGGAGGGAACAAGTGGATCTAGCAGAGGAAAAGAAAGGTTAAGCAGCTTCTATTGCCAACTTTCCTGGAAGTTCTGTTGTTCTTGGCCCAAATACCGATATCGTCGGCTTGTTTACTTTTAAAGTTCCATTGACTAGCTTTCTTGATTGCCCGACGTGGATCTTGAGCCGTCTTTCCCCATACCGGAGCAACACGTATGCTGCTTGGTGACTGCTATGGCTTGTGTTGAACAAAACTTGTCCAAAAGAGGGGACGAGTTTGAGACAATATTCTCTGCTTGAGGAACATAGGCTTGAGGTCCTGATTTTTCCACGGCCATAGGCTTGGACCTCGACGATTTTTCCAATGTTATCTAAAGCACAGTTTGGCATCTAGTTTGTAACTGCCTGAAGATGTCTAATCGAGTTAGCTAGAGGACACATTAATGGTCCCCTGCTTTGTGGAAAAGGTCCAGTCAGGCAGCTATTGCACGATCAGAAATAAATGCCGATCACTGGCAAAAATTCGAAAACCTATGAAACGTTTACCTAAAAAGAAAAAAATATTGTATGTGACCTCATTAAAAAAAGAAGATAATAACTCTACAAGTCACTTACTTGAGTATCATTTTTTTTCTTCTTTTTTCTTTTGCTCACTTGAATGCAGCGTCTCGTAAATCATTCACTCGATTGTCATGAGTGATTTATCTCGCCGGAAAATTCGACGGACGTTAATTGATTGTACAACTTTTGACGTGACTCATTAGCAAGACGAAGTTAGTAAGAGTGAAGTTAAATGAGGTGATTTAGAGATGTATTTGGAGAATCCTGACTTCACCCAACTTAATATGGCACTTATGTGAATGCCGGACGAAAGTTATGACATTTCTGGTGTTCATATTCCTCATTAAAATGAAGAAAAACTTGCAATTTTATTGAGCGTAGTACGGGTGTGAAAACTGAAAGAAGCGCACATGTTAATGTATTGGGGAAAATACGTAGCAATGTTTGTTGTAATCAGAAAAATAATAACATGGAGAAGGCGATAATAATATTCGATACCGATCAAGCCAATGTACAATCTTTATAAATAAAGATTACAAACAAATAAACTTACTAAATTCTGTAAAATCGAAAAAGAAATTGAGCAAGAGGTGAGGCATGGCTAACCGAATCTCCTTAAAGCGATTAGTTTCTAAGTAGGTTCACGAACTATGCTTCCCAATCTACAGCACCTCGAACCTGTTTATATCAGCACCACATGAACAGGACTCTATTGAACACTTTTCGAATCCGGCACACTTGGAGGATGACTATGAGAGAACTAAATGAATCTGCTCCAAGTTGTGAGTTGTTTGTTGTGATTTTGAACTACAAAGACACATCTATTTATAGACCGAAAAAGTGTCGGTTATGTTGACATAAGTGCATGTCGGTTATGATTCCATTAAACCATGTCATTTATGCATACATAAATGCACGTCAGTTACACGCCGACATAAGAGCACGTCGATCACGCTCCCATTAAACCATGTTGGCTAAGCAAACATGCATTGATCCATTAACCCATCAATTACAAAAATCCCCCACATAATGGCTCAATAGAATTAAGACTCGAGGAATTTCAAGTGTGCATGTGAAAATACACTGCATCAAGATATGTACCTTTTGCTTTGAACCTTCTTTAGTGAAAGCCTATCGGACATACTTAACCAGTCAGTGAACTTAGTCTTGAACTGCCAGTTGCTGGTGTAAGCCCAGACAATAGACATTGCACGGAGTATCTCCGAATCAAGATTGGCTCTCGATTGCATTCATTTTTTTAACCATGAACCACTCAAGATTCATGTGTGCTTTAGAAAATCTAGCCCTTAAAGATTTTCATAGAGTTGGCCAGCTTCACACATATTAGTGCATTCCTATTAAAGGTATCCTAGCATGCCTTACTAGGATGTTAAAATCCAACCTATATGAATCATTAAATGCATAGCATACCCTTAAAATGCTGTAAGAAGCACCATTAGATCATAGGAATGAGAGGTAGTGCTACTCTAGAGTTTCTGAAATTTACGTTGTCCTGTTGAACCTATTCTATGGGATCTCCAATCATATAGGTTAGGTTTCCATCTCGGAAGCTCTTTATTGGGTCAAGGGTTTTAATCCCATTCCCCTCGATGCACAGTTTACTTGCTCTCTCGACAAACCTTTTATTAGTGGATCTACAACATTTTCCTTTGACTTCACGAAGTCCAAAGAAATTATTCCATGTGAAAGCAACTTCCATACGATATTATGTCTACGAAAAATGTACCTAGACTTATTGTTATATATCACATTATGTGCCCTTACAATAGCTACTTGATTGTCACAATGAAATGTATATTGCAGGCACAAGTTTTGACCACAACATTTTCTAAAACCGTCGAAGCCACTCTGTTTCTTCAGCAGCTTTATCTAAAGCAATAAACTTCGATTCCATCATGGAGCGCACTATTAGAGTTTGCTTCGAAGATTTCCATGATATCATGGCACCTACTAGTGTGCACACATACCTGCTAGTCGATTTCGATTCATTAGAATCCTAAATCCAATTGGCGTCACATAGCCTTCCGACACAACTGTATATTGATCATATTGTAGAACATAGTCTTTGGTTTATATATATATATATATAGACACACACCCTAATACTTTCAAAAAAGCATTCCAATGCTTGTGATCAAGATTACTTATATATCTGCTCAGTTTTTCTACTAAATATGCAATATCCCGTCTAGTGCAATTCATAATGTATATGAGACTGCCGACTACTTGAGAGTATTCCAACTGTCTAATATTGCTTTTAGTATTATTTTTTTCCCTTAAAGTTAGGTGCAATAGAAAAGGATTATTCGCATCTTTAATGTCTAATACTTTAAATCTCTCAATTACCTTTTTAATGTAATGAGATTGTGTTAAATGTAGGCCATCAAATTTCCGTAGAATTTTAATACCGAGTATAACATCTGCAACATCTAAATATTTCATCTCAAAGTTCTTGCGGTGAAAATTTTTGGTAATTTTGATAATCTGGTGTTATCTCCAAGAATAAGCAAGTTATTGACATATAGACAAATAAGTACACATCCAATGGATGTAGATTTTGTATGCATGTATTTGTCACATTCTTTTATTCTATATCGATTTTGGATCATCACATGGTCAAACTTTTTATGGCATTGTTTAGGAACTTGTTTAAACCCTTTCAATGATTTGACAAATCTACAAACTTGGTATTCTTGTCCTTTGACCTTTGTTCCATATAAATCTCCTCATTGAGATCACCATTCAAGAATGTTGTTTTCATATCCATCTAATGTACCTGCAAATTATATAGTGAAGTTATAGCAATCAACATTCTAACCAATGTTATTCTTGTTAGTAGTAAATAAGTATCCAAAAAGTCTAAACCCTCTTTTTGTCTAAACCCTTTGGCAACAAGCCGTGCTTTGTACTTATCAATAGAACCATCAGCTTTATACTTCTTCTTGAATATCTATTTGCATCCAATTGATTTATTTCCAAATGGAAGATCAACCAATTCCTAAGCATGGTTACTTAAGAGAGAATCAATTTCATTATAAACAATTTCTTTCTAGAAAGGAGCATTTGGAGATGACATCACCTCTTTGAACGTTTGAGACTCATCTTTTAACATATACGTCAGAAAGTTAGGTCCAAAAGATTTTGTAATTTGTGACATCTTGCTTCTTTGAAGCTCCGCATCTTCAGTCTCAACTTTATTATTCTCACATTCTGAATTTTTGAATCTCTTTTGAGAAGGTTCACCTTGATTTCTTTTCGCAAGATATATATTCTCAAAGAATTCAACATCCTTTGATTCTAGGATAGTATTGATATAGATTTTTGCATTTTTAGATTTATGAACCAAAAATCTGTATGCGGTACTATTTTGAGCATAACTGATGAATATATAATTGGCCATTTTAGGTCATAACCAAGTTTGTTTAGGAGGAGGAATTGCCACTTTGGCTAAGCACCCCCATACTTTGAAAACATTGTAGAATGGTAGCCTTCTATTCCATAGCTTATATAGAGTTTTACCCCTTTTTTAAGAGACATTTTGTTAAGAATATAGTTTGCAGTTAGAACTGCCTTCCCTCCACAAGTTTTGAGGTAAACTAAAACCTGAGAGCATGGCGTTAGCCATCTCCTTTAAAGTTCTACTCTTTCGTTCAATAATTTCATTTTGTTGCGGAGTATAAGGTGTCATTGTTTGGAGAATTATTCCCAAACTTACACATAACTCCATTAAATTGGGAGAACTATATTCGTCTCTTCTGTCAAACCTAAGTACTTTGATTCGTCTATCAAGTTGATTCTCAATCTCATTTTATACTTGATAAACATGCTCATAGCATCATCTTTACTAGTTAACAGATAAACATAGCAAAATCGAGTATAATCATCCACAAAGATGATAAAGTACTTCTTCTCACCTCTACTTTTTATAAACTTTAAATTACATTGATCACTATGGATTAATTGTAAAAGTTCACTCGTTCTTTTTAAAAAAATTGAAAAATTTCTTAGCAAATTTTGCCTCAACACAAGTCTCACACTTATAATGAGCATCCAACTCAAACTTTAAAATTAGCCCAGAGTTTGCTATCTTCTTCATTGTACCATAATTTACATGTCCTAATCTACCATGCCATAGATAAGAAGATACAACAATGTAAACTAATGACTTCTCTTTATTAATAGTCTTTGAGTACAAGAATTTCGAGTTTACATCAATGAGAACCATATTGACTTTGAATAGGTCATTACTTAAGTACCCTTTCCCCACATATATTCCCCCTTCAGAAAGTACAAATTTGTTGAATTGAAATACAATTTTGAAACCCTTCTTAACAAGTATAGGGCTAGAAATGATATTCTTTCAAATTTTCAGTACATATAGCACATTTAGCAGGGCAATCTCCTTACTAGAGGTGAACTTCAAGATCACTATTCCTCTCCCGACAACTTTTACTGATGTAGAGTTAGCCATATAAAGCATCTTATCTTCCTCAGCATTCTCATATGACAATAATAAGTGTTTGTCCACACAAATGTGATTTGTGACACCTGTGTCCAATCACTAGTTGATTTTGTTTGACACCAGGAATACCTCAGACACCACCATTGATGTTATTCTCTCGTTATTTTCCTGCTTTGCCTGATTTGGCTGCACCATCGCCCTTACCTATGTTCGGACACTTGCAATCTTTAGCACAATGGCTAGGTTTATTGTAAACAAAATATGTCACTTAAAATTTTTGGAATTGTTCCTTCTACTTGCCTTTTCCTTAAAAAGACTTCTTCCTTTCAAATGCTTGGAATTGGAAGACTTAACAATGTTAGCCTTACGAGGGTTTGCATTCCTCCTATTGTCCTCCTCAATTTTGAGGCGTAGAATGAGATTTTCAAGGCTCATCTCTTTTCATTTGTGCTTCAAATAGTTTTTAACGTCTGACCAACCTTGAGGTAACTTCTCAATAATAGCTGTCACTTGAAATGATTCACTGATTGACATTCCCTTAGCAAAGACGCCATTCATAAATATTTGCAATTCTTGAACCTGAATCATGACATATTTATAATATATCATCTTGAAGTCTAGGAATTTGATAACCATGAATTTCTTGTTGCCCTTGTCCTCAGTCATGTATTTTTTCTCCAAGGACTCTCATAACTGTTTGGCAGTTTCAATATTACAATAAACATTATAAAGGAAATCAACCAAATAGTAAAGATACAATTTTGGCATAGGAAGTCCCCGTGCTTCCAAGCCTGCAACACCCCAAGCGTCATGACATCTTGCTCATCTAGATTGATTATCCGGCACACATTCGATAAGTACTTAACCAGATTCAGCGAGGCTAGATAGTGTCGCGACCTAAAATTCATTTTTAGGTTAATGGATTACCAGATTAATTGATTAAATTAACTAACCTAGTTCGAGCTCTCCCAAGCTCTACCAAATTGCGACTTTGATTTTTGTTTAAATGATTTTTTATTTGGAGTCGCCACTAATCGTTCTTGGTAGGTCGATTAGAAACCTAAATAAATTAGTGGGAGAACTAATTTATTTCTGCGAACCAGAGAAAATGAGTTCGGGGACTTGGTTACGCTAGATTACTCTAACGCCCTTTCGGTACCATTTCATGAAAACTCATTTGGGATGTTTGGGAAAAGTTTGGATCAAACTGACTATAAGAGTAAAATGGTCATTTTTCAAGGATCGGGAAGTGAAAACAGGTCAAACCAGTTGAATGTGGTCATTCCTTATTTTCCACAATTTCTGAGGATTTTCCAGAATTTTTCGAGACAATTTGCCCATAAGGGGCAAAATTGTCATTTTGGAAATATCAAGAAGGAAAATCATCCAAAAACAGGATTGGCCAGTCGAAATGGCCCGTTTCCTGATTCTTGAGGTTTTTCTGAATTTTCTGAATTTTTCGAGACAATTTACCCATAAGGGGCAAAATCGTCATTTTGAAAAGATCGGGATGGAAATTCATCAAAAATAGGATTGACCAGTCGAAATGGCCCGTTTCCTAATTTTCGAGTTTTTTTCTGAATTTTTCAGAATTTTTCGAGACAATTTACCCATAAGGGATAAAATCGTCATTTTGGAAAGAACGGGGCGAAAATTCACCAAGAATAGGATTGGTTAGTCGAAATGACCCGTTTCCTAATTTTTGAGATTTTTCTGAATTTTTTAGAATTTTTGGAGACAATTTACCCATAAGGGGCAAAATCGTCATTTTGGAAAGATCGGGGTGAAAATTCACCGAAAATAGGATTGGTCAGTCGAAATGACCCGTTTCCTAATTTCTGAGATTTTTCTGAATTTTTCAGAATTTTTTGAGACAATTTACTCATAAGGGGCAAAATCGTCATTTTGAAAAGAACGGGAGGAAAATTCACCGAAAATAGGATTAGTCAGTCGAAATGACCCGTTTCCTAATTTCTGAGATTTTTCTGAATTTTCTGAATATTTCGAAACTTTTTCCATTTTTTTGTTTTTATTCTTCTTTTATCTTTTCTTTTCTAATTTTTTATTTCTTTTGGTCTTTCCTGAACATATTCTACTTCCCAGCTTCTTCGACGCAACCTTCGCGGCTAGAGTCCACTGGAACTCCTCTTGGGTTTTCGTCAACGCTCGTCATTAAACAGTCCACCTCTCAAATTTAGAATCGCGCGAGCTCTTTTTTGTAGATTGATCGTTCGACCCTTGAGTTTTTGACCAAACCTCCCCCCCAAGTGACAAAAGTTAATCGAGCTCACCTTGACAGACTCGCACCATGGGCAAAAAGACTAATCCCTAGTGCATTAGGTTTTTATCCCTTCTCTAGCAGTCTAAGGACTCTCAATAAAACTTCATCGCAGGTATTATGCACTTCAAAACTACACAATAAAAATTTGATGCACCAAACCACACGTCTAAACCATCATTTACTATCTCCTCCATCGAACCACTATTCATGGACCACCACAACAAGCCAACACCATAGTAAATGCAGCAGCAAACATTCACACGAATTCAAGCATGTAATAGAAATATCATGAAGGCACGCGATCGGCCCAAGTACGGACAAATCGAACAGAAACGAGGGAGCATGGGACTTACCTCCGGTCTGGTCACGCTTGTAGGCCGTCAGAAGCGAATGCTGGTTCGCGGATGTCCGACTGGAATCTCCTTTCGAGAGCTGCTGCCTTCTCCCATCCAAACAAATCCACGCTTTGCTTCGTGCATCCTCCAGAATATGTATGTAACTGTCTCTCCTCCAAGCAAACCACGGGATCAACCCCTCATGAAGATCATTAATGCAGTGGAGTCGACCATAGCAATGACTTTGCTTGACATTCTCCACTCTTTGCTTTGATTCCAGCTGAGTCAATGTCGTAATACCCCATCAACTCCCTCATCAAATCAACATGGCCATTCTCAGCTGCAACGACGACGAGAGACTATGAAAGAGGAACAGGGGCCTGGCATCCAGGCGAGCGCTGACGGATGCAAGACAGATTATGTATCAGGTTGACGATGAGGCTCCGATGCCGAATGTTGGATTCATCTTGTGGCTAGTTGCAATTTGCGAGTTGCTAGGAAGAGACACGGGGAAGTCCCAGCCGTCAAAGTTGCCTTCTCTCTACATCTGGATGCCCATGAAAACCAACTGAAGATGCTTACTCTGGCCTGTATAGCGCTTTAACAAGCGCATGCACAGTTCACTATCGATCTGTGGAGGAACGGAGGAGAAGACTAGTCTCGCCAGTCCAAACGTACGCGACTCTTAACGAGGTTCATCAGAGGGGGCTTGGATATCGTGCCAAAACGACGCTCAGTTCGCGCGGGTTGGAGGAAGCGTCGGGGAGTATGGGGACGAAGGTCATCGAGTTGATGACGCCGGCGACCCATGACTTGATCAGGAAGAAGACCGCCTCCTTCAAGTCAATGGAGGGAAGTCCCCTTTCCAAGGATGTTGACACCTAAAGTTTGATTTTTCTTTTTATAAAAATGAGAATTTATTCTCACAAAAAAAAATATATTTCCTCGTAATTTGCATATTTTGTTTCATGGATTGTATTTGCATCAATTTAGACTAACAGAGGAATTGGGCTTCAATTGAAGAGCGACGGACCCGAATTTACTTGAAAATTTGGCTAGCCCACGGTGACGTCTTTATTGGGCCGAAAATTCAAAGAGTCTTAACCCATTGGGACTCTTCAATATTTTGAAAATTAAGAGTTTTAAGTAATTAAAACTCTTAAATTCAGAATTTCTAATCTAATGGCTCTAATCTAATCCTACCTTAGTTAGGTTTAATCCAATGGCCCATAATAACTCATACTCCTACTAGGACTAGGATTGGCCTTAACTCTATATAAGCAACCTTAGCTCTAGGGTTAGGGGGGGAGAAAAAAAAAAGAGTTCAGATTTTCAGAGCAATGGCGATATTCAGAAAAAATCAGAGAGACACCCGTGAGCTTTGAGAGCAAAAGGAGAGAGTCCTCCGAAGGAAATAGAATCTAGTGGCTGTCCTCTACTCTGGTTGACTAAGTCCAACCTTGCTGCGTTGTCCAAGCTACTGCACCTAAGACCCAGTTGTTGCGTGGAAGACCAAACCGTTGCACCAATTGACTGAATTTTCTGTCCCTTTGTGTTTTCTTTTTTTAGTTGCTGCTGGGAAATCTGGAATCATTGAGCTGTCATTCAAGAAGTATTCATAGTTGTTCGGTACTGTGACGAGGACAATTTGCTCGCTGTTTGGGTTGATTCTAGCTGCGGTTCGGTGCCCGTTTTGCCTCTATTTAGTGCTGTTTTTCCGCTGATTTGGTGCCTAATACTTGCTGCCTTTTAGTCCAATTCTCTACTGCTTATCAAGGATAAAACGCTGCTGTTTTGAACTTGTCTTGCTGCTGTCCAGAGCCAAAAACAGCACTGTTTTAGTGGTTTTTCTCATCGACGTCTTGGTGCAAATTTTTGGAGCAAAACAAGGTAATTTCCTTTAACTTTTGGTTGCGATTCATGTTTATTCGGTTTTCAATATGCGTATATGTTCATATGCCTTGATGGATGTACGTCAAATTGCAATTAAAATCGAAAAAAAAATCGAACCTTTTGACTGTAAAAGTTAAAGTTTTTGATGGATAAAAAATCTGATTTTTTTTGTGCTTTCTTGGCACAATTTTTTTTTTGAATCAAAACCCTAAACCCAAACCCGATCATGCACTATCCGTAACTATTCGGATAAGATTTTTTTTTTATTAATAAAAAGGAAGTTAGTCAATTCGATCTATAACTATTTAGATCCGATTCGCTATCTTTTCAAATCAATTTTTTGGGTTTAAGGAAGTAGAAGTTTTTTCGAAGATAATTCAAAAGGAATATCCATGGATTGCTTTGTGATTATCATGTTATTATTTGGATATCCATTGGTTTGTTTTATCATGTTTGTTTTGGATATTGCCTTATCTTGTTTAAAATTTCATAAAAAATTTTTTTGAAAATTTTAGTGAGATATGGTTTCTTAGAAACCCTATCTAATTGAAATTTTAGAAAAGATAAACTTCTTAGAAAGCTTATCTCATTGGAAACTTGGAATGAAAATCAAGATAAGAAACTATCGATACATATCCTAAAAGAATTCGAAAAAATACGAAAAAAATATAAAAAAAAAATTCTGCTCATTGCATTATCCTTGCATGCTCGCATATCCCATATCATCCTTGCATGCTCGCATATCTCATGTTGCATTGCATGTTCGCATGTCCACGTTTGCATAATCATATTTACATGTCTTACATGTATCCATGTGACACAATTTTCGAGTATCACCCATTATACCTCAATTTTTTTTGAAATGATACATATATGCATGGATTAATTTTTCGCATAAATGGTTGTCCCCCTTGTTGCATATTTCATGCTTCGTCATGGCGCATGCTAATACTTTGCACATTATTGTTTGTCATGCCATGATTTGATTGCCATTATGCTATGCCGTGCTATTACCATGTCATTAAATCTGTGCACGTCGCATGTTTTGCATATCTCATGTTGCATGTTCATACATGAAGCATATCTCATATTTTATCATATATTTGCACGTTCATGTTGCATTTTATTTTCCATGTCTTGTTTATATGTTATGTCATTCTTGCATGTTTTAATTAATTAGTTAACTTTGCATCTAGGGTAAGATTGCTTCAATTCCATAAGTCTTGCATTGCATCTTTACTATTGATTCATTATCATTGCATTCATATCTTTCATACATTCCACCAAAAAAGTGAAAACACAAAAAAAGAATACCTCACTTGATCTTAAAAGTAATCCAAGCCTGGGTTGCCAACTTAGGATATTCCATGAAATTCAAGGTACCGAAAGGGCATTAGTTTTAATTAACTAGTGTAATCAAGTCCCTGAATCCTATAATCTCTGGTTCGTAGAAGTAAGGTATTTCTCCCGATATCTTACTTAGGTTTCTAATCAACCTACCAAGAATGATTAGCGGCGACTTCAAACTATCTGAACATCAATATAAAATCAAAGTCTCCAAACTATATGAACATCAATATAAAATCAAAGTTGCGAATTGGTAGGGCTTGGGAGAGTCCGTATTAGGTTAGCCATTTGATAAACCTAATAATCCATTAGCCTGAGGAAAAACGCATTTTTTTAGGGGTCGCGACAAAGGATGAGATCTCTAGAGACCGAATGCTACCTCCTCTCTAGAGAAACGCAAAGAAGGTCCTCGTAAAGTCCCCAGACCTCTCGAGATATCACCCCCTTTTTTTATGATGGGAGGTTCACATAAAGCGGTCGTGCCCGAGGCCAAACACGAGGAGGTTGCATGGTGACTTCTTGGCCAACACACGGGGGGAGACGGAGATCTCATTACATGTCTGTTGCGGGGTGATGTTGGTGGTGGTGCAGCGAACGAAGGCTTGGGCCACGGACAGTGACATCTTCATACACGCTGCGGCCGCGGTTGCGGACGAGCGATCTTCGGTGGTTGCGATGGAGGCGGAGTCTCGGGTTTGTGACTGAATCATCAGCTCAGCCTTTGACGATAGGACAGGCAAATAGAAATGCTGGGAAGAAAAGAATCCAGTGCCCGCGATCAGGAGGAGGAGGAAAAAGAAGAAGAAGCTCCCTCGAAGAAGATGATGGATCCAGGAGACCATCTCCTCTCACGGTGTAGTTGACATCCCATGAACTGGTCATGCCCAGGTTGAACCCTGACGCCTGCTATGCTGCACTTCATTCTTCCCATTCCATAAGCCCCTTTCGATTGGTCGTGCCAGAGATTTTGCAGCTTGTTTAACCATGCTTCCCAGCCACCTTTCTTCCAAACAGTCATCCCTTAAGACCCCTGCCTGTGCTCAACGTCGTAGCTCGTCCCTTGCTCCTCTAATGGCTCACATATCAGGGTTCTTTACCTTGGCATTGGCATCCCAACTCCCGAGCAAAGCCTATACTTGATAGTTAGTGAAAACGTTGCTTGAATAACACCTCCATGATGATCTCGAACAGCAGCCAAAATTTTTTTTAGGATCTGTTGAGCCAGAACTTCTCAAATCTCCCTCTCCAACCAAAGATCTCTTCCAGCCCACGATCAAATCTCCTTTTCCTCTTTTGACCACCTCGGTCCCCCCCTTTTTTCCTTCTTCTTTTTTTTATATGTCCTCCACCCACGTAAATGTTTATCACCATCTTCAGTGGATTCTTATTTGACATCATCAGCATCAGGTGGCTAGTGTAGTTACTGATTCTCGTATAATGAATGGTTCCGAAGGACTGTTCCATGTAGCTGATAACGCTCTCATTTGTTAATTCTTTCCCATTTCGATCAGTCACATGGAAAGCATCCATGAACCATCTTTCATCAGACGAAATGAAAGTCCCCTTGACGGAAAGATTGAGATCAGGGAGGATCTGGACTGCCTCCAAAAGGATCCCATGTCTTCTCGCATTGTCGACCCTGACCATAGTGGCAGCGGGGCAAACACTGTTGTCAATCACCACCCTCGGGATATTCATAGGAAACACGAGCTTCTGGTACTCGTCCAACTGGTTTAGCTGGTCATCTTCTTGGAGCCGACGCGAAGCGCCCGAGGATTGTTATTTGCATAGAACGGCGCCTTGATGAGCTCTACGTTGTCCGTTGATGTAAAAAAAAAAAACATGCTGCAGCCTCTAGTACTCTCTAATACCCTCCCTTCTTAGCTTGTACTCCTTCAACTGCCTCTTGCTACGGTGGCGAATCATATTGGCTTTGCGAGCCAATGCCGACAGATCTTACCTCATGCCTCGACCCGTGTAGCCATAGCATCGGTCAACTTGTTGAAGTAGTCGCCCACCTTGCTGAGCTTGGCTTTCACTTACCTGGAGAGCTTGAGGTAGCATCTCTGGACGGAGATGCATTCCTTTGGAAGAGTGGCGGACTGGAAGAATGGAGTCGGCTCCTCTTGTAACGCACAAGCTTCACCATGCAGCTCTGGATGATGTTTTGTATCCCTCCGACCTCAGCCTTATAAGCTGAGTGTTTAAAAATGCACGCGCTACTCCAGAAAGTGTTATCTCCAGCTTTGGGACAACGTTTTTTGATCCTTTTGATGGAAGCACATTCCTCCACCACATGTCCCTGTAATATACCTCCTCGGGTGATTTCACTACACTCGCATTATCGCTCAAGCATCCCTGAGGTTGTTCGAGGCTTGCTATCTTAGTCGGCTGTGGAGATCCGAAGCAGGTTCGAGTTGAAATGCCGTGTCACCTCCGAGGTCGACGTCTGCCACCTCCTCGACGACACCCGCGAGACTCCTCGTTTTGTCTCCACCACGCACGTCCAGGCCCAGGTCTTGAGATTGCTCTCATTCCACATACCTCAACAGAAAGTTAAACAATCAATCTTTGGCAGGTTTGTTCAAGCAGTATTGTGGGTCGTAGGGCAGCGCGTACATCACCACGAAGAAGTGGTGCGAGTGCTGGAAAGTGTTAAAACCCGTGATCTTCTTCAAAGGCCCCGGTCAACTTCTTGTTTCATTTGACCATGACGTTGAGCGAGATGACGAGCAACCCCCAAGGGAACACCAGTGATGGAACATGGTCGGGGTAGTGACCAACTAAATAGAAATCTCTAAGTTGCCTCGCTCTCTTCAAGATCTTAACATGTCTGGTATGAAAGAGTCTAAAATGCACCGTCAGTATACCCAATACGAGCATCTGAACTAAGATTTTCTGGTGAAGGTACTTTACTTCATTCCTGTGGCTCCAAGAATAACTTCATGCGACCCAGACTTCCTAGTGGAAGTGGAGCCGCGTGACTGTTTCTTTGCATCGGCAGATTCAAGCTCAACATCCTCACTGTGGCACTCGTCGGTGTCGGCGTTAGCCTCGGCATTGACGATTTTCTCGATCCCCTCTCACTTCCTACCTTCTGGCGGCGACGGTGGTGTTGACGGCTTCTGAGGCGGCGGGTGGTGGCTCAGCGTAGGCGTTGGAGATGCTCGGCGATGAAGTCATCGTTAACTGGCATGTCGCCATCTCGCGACCGCTGCCATCGGCCGACGACGTGGCCCAAACGAACGCTCAACCGTTAGCAATTTCCTGCGAGACGTCATATTGCAATGCCTCGAAAACCCTAGGGCCGGGTTCCACCGTGCTCGTCCCGCTGGAATCATCCACGGTTGATACATTGCCGCTCTGGACGAATTGCATGGACCCAACTTCGCCGAACCTAGGCCGATTCAGCCTCTAGAAGTGGCTGAATGTTTCGAATCTCCTCGAAGGGCCCTCGGTATCGGCGGTTTAAGAGGCGGTCGCCTCTGGAATTCCGTCAGAGGGTCGAAGCCCCTCCATCAGAATTTTCTCCCTCCTTTGCTCGTTTCTGCAAGAGTTGTTTTTGAAGAGCCTCCCTCCTCTGACATTCTGGTCCTCCTCCAAAAAAATGGATCTCCCCCCCCGTACACCCGCTAGAGTCTGCATGCACTTGAGGATACTTGCAACTTGGTGTTTTACTGTTGGCCCTAACCTCCTTTCCGTTGATCCACCGTTCTCGGTCGAATAGCTGGTGGTCCAGTCTTCACTTCATCAATGACAGTGGGCTCGAGATTTGCCAACACAGCGCATGAGACCTTTTTTTTTGTCGCACTGGTCTCGCTGAAGAACGTGCTGAAGGCATTATCACCTCCACCGACAGTTTTTGTCATTCGGCCTCTAGCCAACAGACTGTTCCCATGTGTTTACCAAGCTACTCACCTCATTCTCTACCATTCAACCCATTCTTCCACCGAAAGTCGTCCTTCCCTTTGTCTTCCACTTGCTTTTCTTTCTTTGTTTATTCTTTCGGTCCCTTTTCTTCTATCCTCCGTTCGGTCAGTCCACCCACTTCTCCACTTTCTCTCTTGTGATTGTGTTCCCCACCCATGGTTTCTCTTTTCTTTCTTGCACAAGAGATACCGTTAGCTTTGAACGCTAGCTTTGAACGCGCGTTCCATCATCCCAAGAACATCATTTCAGCTAGATAAGACAAGGACTTTTGCATCTGGCTCAATAAACTTGATCCACAAGATTCTCCTCGTGGTTGCCTCCATGTTAAACCTTCCAGTTCTTGTAGCCTGGGGACCTCTTTAGAAGACACCAGTTAGAAGGACCGTAAGTGTTCCTCTTTTCCCATGAATTATCTCCTTCAGACTAGAAGTGCCTGCATATAGGCTGATCAGAAAAATGGTACGGCTCACGGTTTTGGGGGTTTCATTGAAGTTTCCATATTCCTCGGAGCGGACTCAGCTTTCTCAAATAGTCCAGCGTTGACATAGATCGATGCTAGGTTGCTATACACCGTCCAATCGTCAACCTGACTTGAATCACTCAACATCTTTTGCCACACCATTTTTGCTCCCTCAATATCATCTAGACTTGCATAACTCTGCGTCCAGAATACGTGGGAAAAAACTGTCCAAAGAAAAGTTATTTTCCTTTCATTTTTGCTACAAAGGGAAGGGACCATCTCAAGCTTGCCCAATCTCAAGTACAACGTCCTAAAATTTGCCCAAAAGTCAAGCTAGTGGAGGAGAAGTTCAGTTCACCCATTTTCTCGAAGAGGGCCAATGCCTTGTCTTCATTAGCATCCTTACAGTAATAGTCTAAAAGAGTTCCATAAGTAGCTAAATTTTTGGCTGATTCTCGGAGGTTATTAAAATAATTCTCGGCTGCATTTACCCCCTTGACCCTTGATATCAAGTCCAATTTTAGCGCATGGTCTGTGCGAAATTGATATTTCTTTTCTCCATCCATTGCATTACCTCGAGAGTGTGCTCGTAGCAACGGTACTTGCGCAACTCCTTGGCACACCTCACCAGGTCGAGTTTGCTCAACCAACCTATGTCCCTCCATGATGTAATCATTCAACCTCTTCGACATGCTCCATCCGAAACCCGCCCTTGTCCATTAACATTTGTCATTTTTTCTTTTGAGAAGATATTCTATCTCAGGACTTTATCAATGTCCTCTTCTTCATTTGCATGTAACATTGCATCAATCAAATTCCCGCGTTTCAAACGATGAATTGAATTCGAAAAATCGAATGCAACAATAGAAAGTGCACCATCGGGCCATTGAAAAATTAGGACTATTAGAGGACAATGTCACGACTCCAGAAATGCAAAAATTTGAAAATTACGGAGCTAAAATGAATTTTCTATTTTAATTTTTTTAATTAATTTTTAATTTTTTTTATTTAACCTGAAAATGAGATTAACAAAGTAATTCCCGATTCTAGATCAATTTTTGCAAATTTTCTTCAGCCAAAATGAAGAGAAAATAAAAAGAAAAATACTGACTATTTTTTCATGTTTTTGTGGCTTCAAATGCCATTTTATTTTCAAATATTCTCCTAATTTCTGAAAAATATTAAAAAATACAGAAAATATGAAAAATTATTTTTTGGTCAAAATTGGTTCCCTAGGCTTGGCCAAGGTCCCCAAAGTTGATTTTTTCACTTTTTATAAATTTTTATGGATTTTTTTTATTAATTTTAAAAGAGAAAAGATAAGTAAAATTCAGGTGTCAACAGATAGAATATCATTTTCTTTTGCCATTCTTTGAAGCTTACACCGGAGAATTTCTGTGGTTTCTCATTTGGTATATGAGATGGTACCATCAAGGAAGGCAAAGCATGTAAATGAATACTCGCACCACCGTAGGTGGTCCTAGCCCAAAGGCTCACAGCATTTGCTACCACCAAACCATCTCTTGATGGGAGAACCACTCCATCAGCCACGGTCACATTGACCAAAGGAATATCTCTAGAATTATTAGTGCTTGATTATTATCAGCCATCACGATTTTTCTGATAAATCCAAATAAACAGTAAATATAAGCTTAATTGCCTTAAGATTATTGGAAAAAGAAGCACACACATTAATGTAGAGGAGGAAATATGTAACACTATTTATTGTAATAAGAAAAAAAATAACATAGAGAAGGCAATAATAATATTTGATACCCGATCAAGTCAATATACAATCTTTACAAATAAATAAACTTGCTAAATTCTGTAAATTTGAAAAAGAAATTAAACAAGGGGTGAAGTATGGCTAACTGAATCTTCCTAAGGCAACTAGTTCTTGCCAACGATGCTAATCAACTTCACAAACTATACCTCCCAAGATACAGCACCTTGAACCTGTTTGTATTAGCACTATACGAACAATACTTTATCAAACACTTCTCAAAATCGGCACACTTAGAGGATGACTATGAGAGAACTAAAGGAATGTGCTTTGAGTTGTGAATTGTTCATTGTGATTCTGAATTATGGAAACACATCTATTTATAGATCGAAAAAATGTCGGTTACATATTGTCGCGACCTTAAAAATTCATTTTTAGGTTAATGGATTACTGGATTAATTGATTAAATTAACTAACCTAGTTCGAGCTCTCCCAAGCTCTACCAAATCGCGACTTTGGTTTTTTTGTTCAAATGGTTTTAAAATTTGGAGTCGCCACTAATCATTTTTGGTAGGTTGATTAGAAATCCAAGTAAATTAGCGAGAGAACTAAATTACTTCTACGAACCAGAGATTATGAGTTCGGGGACTTGGTTGCACCAGTTAATTAAAACTAATGCCCTTTCGGTACCTTAATTTCATGGATATCCTAATTTGGCAACTCAGGCTTGGTTTATTCCTAAGGCTCTAGTGGAGTGTTCTTTTTTTGTATTTTAACTTTTTTTAAATGGAATATACGTGAGTGACATGGCAAAATATGCATGATCTACACTATGTGAAATGCATATGAATGATATTTTTTTGATATTTTCGAAGTGTTAAAAATTCCCTGAAGCCGCAAGAGGGAGTGTGTTAACGACTTCTGTGCAGTGTTATAGCCTACTCATTTTGGGGTCCGATGATTCAAAAATTACACGGCAGGAAGTTAATGACAGTAAATAAAGACCTCCAATGGGCGGCCTAGCATTGGCTTGGCTCTTCCCTTTGGGGTTTAATGATACTGGAATTAAATTGCAGGAATTAAAAACCTCCAATGGGCGGCCTAGCATTGGCTTGGCTCTTCCCTTTGGGGTTTGAGGTGCAGGAATTTAAATTGCAGGAATTAAATGCGGATGGGCTTTGCCCTCTCCATTTTGGGGTTTGAGTTCTTTAAAATAAAATACAACAAATTGATTCAACAATTCGAATCAAAATCCATCCATGGGTCGGCTAAGAATTTGGTGGACATTTTGGGCTTGACTGGGCCAACTTTACACCTCCATGGGAGTTTGCCGTTGAAGTGGAGCCGTTCTTCGCCTGACATAAAAATATAGGGAAAATAGAGAGATGGAGAAAAGAAGTTGAAGATAGAGAAGAGTTAGTGGAGAAATTAGAATGGGAGATAGAGTTAGTGGAAAAATTAGAATGGAAGATAAAATGAATGGTTATAAAAGGAGGAAGAAGAGAGTTTGGAGGGGGATTCTTTGGAGAGAAAATTTGAAGTGTTTGAGAGGGAATTTTGAGAGAAAAAATTTTGAATGTTTGAGAGAGTTTTGGGAGGTTGAAGAAAAATTTGAGAGAAAAAATACCAAAAGAGAGAGAGAATTTTGAAGATGATGGGAGTTTAAAGGTAGGGGTTATCATCACAAATTCCTTCATCGATCAACATAAATCAAGAGTTCATCCTCGTCAACGAGCAAGCAAATTCGAGCTAAGTGTTTTTATTTATTCATTTATTTGTGGTTTTAGTCGCAAATTAGCACAAATTGTATACATTTTCTCCATCTCTCTTTTTCCCCATATTTTATGTCAGGTAAAAAGGAAGATCCCACATCAATGGTAAATTCTATGGAGGTGCAAAATTGGCCCAGACAAGTTCCAAAGGGTCCACTAAATTCTCAACCGATCCGTCGAAGAATTTTAGCTCAAATTGTTGGATCAATTCGTTGGAGGTTTTTATATATTGTCGTTCACTTCCTGTAATTAAATTACTGTCAAACCCCAAAATGAGTAGGCTGTAACACTGTACAGAAGTCGTTGACACACTCCCTCTTTCGGCTTCAGGGAATTTTTAATGCTTTGAAAATATCAAAAAAAATATCATTCATGTGCATTTCACGTAGCATAGTTCATGTGTATAAAAAAAATCAAAAGAAAAATCTCAAAAATTAGGAAACGGACCATTTCAACTGGCCAATCCTATTTTTGATGAATTTCCTTCCCGATCTTTTCAAAATGACCATTTTACAGTTCTGATCAGTTTGGTTTAAATCTTTCCGAGTCACCCCAAATGATTTTTCATGAAATTGGTACCGAAAGGGCGTTAGAGTAATCTAACGTAACCAAGTCCCCGAACTCATTTTTTCTGGTTTGCAGAAATAAATTAGTTCTCCCGCTGATTTATTTAGGTTTCTAATCGACCTACCAAAAATGATTAGTGGCGACTCCAATTTTTAAAACCATTTGAACAAAAAAACCAAAGTCGCGATTTGGTAGAGCTTGGGAGAGCTCTGTCGCGACCCGAAAAAAAAATTAAGTTAATTTTTTTTCAATCGGGTGAACGGATTATCAGGTTAATTGACTAACCTAATTCGGACCCTCCCAAGTCCTACCGAATCGCAACTTAAGTTCTTTTCATGCAAAAGATTTTTGATTTGGAGCCGCCACTAATCATTTTTGGTAGGTCGATTAGAAACCTAAATAAATCAGCGGGAGAACTAATTTATTTCTGCGAACCAGAGAAAATGGATTCGGGGACTTGATTATGCTAGATCATTCTAACGCCCTTTCGGTACCATTTTATTTCATGAAAGCTCATTTGGGATGATTGGATGAAGTTTGGGTCAAACTGACCAGAAGGATAAAACGGTTATTTTTCAAGAATCGGGAGGTGGAAACATAAAAAATAGGATTGGCCAGTCGAAAAAATTTTTTTAGGTGGATACGCGTAAATTAATGACAACACAAATACAAATGCAGTATGTGGATATGGAGACATACGAGTACGACATGACATAATCGAAATTTAAATCAATTCATTTGGGCAAGAAAATTCTCGAAGATTTAATGGTTAGGATTGTTACCTGATTTGACAGATTTGATTGTCGAATTCGGACCTCGTGTCACTTTATGGATCAAGATCGCGGCTCGAACGATGGGGATGAACTCGTGACTTGCGTTGATCGGTAGAGGAATTATGGATGGTAACATCTAGATTTAAACTCCCACCATCTTCAAGACTCTCTTTTGAAAAAAAGGATTCTCTCTCTTTTTTTTGATTTTTTCTTCCTTTCTAATTTTTTTGAATCTCTCAAAACTCTCTCAAACATCCAAAATTTTATCTCCCCCTAAAAAATCTCTCCCAAACACTTCAAATTTTTTTTCTCCAAAGAATTCCCCCCATCCAAACTCTCTTCTTCCTCCTTTTATAACCCATTCATTTATCTTCCATTCTAATTTTTCCACTAACTCTTCTTCTTCAACATCTTCCATTCTCCATCTCTATCTCACATTCTAATTTCTCCACTAACTCTTTTTCTTCAACATCTTCCATTCTCCATCTCTATCTCACATTCTAATTTCTCCACTAACTCTTCTTCATCTCCATCTTCCCTTCTCCATATCTATCTCCCATTCTACTAACTCTTCTTCATCTCCATCTTCCCTTCTCTATTCTCATCTATTCTTCTCCATCTTCTCTTCTCCATCTCCTCCTCTCCATCTCCTCTTCTTCATCTCCTCCTCTCCATCTTCCATTCTCTATCTCCTCTTCTCCATCTTTCCTTCTCTATTCTAATTTCTCCACTAACTATTCTTTTTATTATTTACAAAATAATCCCTCAAATGTTAAGTATTTGCACTCTAGTCCATGAGATTTTAAGTATTTGCAATTCAGTCCACGGAGAAATATTTCTTTAAGTCCAAATCTTCTCAAAATTTTCAACACATCTCCCCTATGCTTATTTCTTGCCGCAAAATTTAATTAAAGTCCTTTTGTAAAATTGAGTCATTCTGGGTATAATTGGGCCAAGATGAAAATTTAAAATATTAGAGAATAATGTCACAACTCATAAAAGTGAAAAAATGAAAATAAATTGACTCAAATTGAATTTTTTAGGCCCGATTCGAGATTATGCTCGTGAAGAAATACACGACCCCGAATTGGGTTTTTTTTTTAATTTGTGATGGTCAACATGAAAAGGAATTTAAAAGAAAAATATTGACCATTTTTACATATTTTTTTGTGACCTCAAACGCCATTATTTATTAAATATTTTCCTAATTTCTAAAAATATATATATAATTCAAAAAATATGAAAAATTATTTTTTTTATTCAAAATGGTTGCCTAGGCTTGGCTAAGGCTTCCAAAGTTGATTTTATAATTTTCTCAATTTTTATGGATTTTCTATTAATTTTCGAAAATAAAAAATGCTGAAAAATACCAAAAATATGAAAAATTATTTTTTGGTCAAAATTGATTCCCTAAGCTTGGCCAAGGTCCCCAAAATTGATTTTTCAATTTTACAAATTTTTATAGATTTTGTATTAATTTTAAAAGAGAAAACATGATTAAAAATCAAGTGTCAACAGCTGCCCCTCTTTGAAAGGAAGCTCGGTAGAGGTTCATTTCAAAGACGAGACGACACCTGAATCCTAATCGACTCAACACAAGGAGATAAAAAGAGTCGTGACAATTGATCTCCAATACCCCACATTGCAAGTTCTGATCCAGTTCCGGCTTGAGGAGGCTTCTATGAAGTGAGGGAGAGCTAGAGTGGAGAGGTTACCTGGCACTTACCTGCCCATCGTATGGCCGTTGCCTGACATGAATGCACTTTGAATAGACACCCAAATGTTCACTCAGAGGATAATCCGAGGAGGATGAGCTCTGACCTGTATGGTAGGTCAACCCATGATAGAGTTCCTAGTGAAAGGAATCTATTGGCGATCTATCCTGTTTAGAGGATTCGCCTGCATTTTGACCCGTATGGTAGGTCAACCCATGATAGATTTCTAACGAAAGGATTCTACTTATTAAACTTTGATTGAAATTTGACCCGTATGGTAGGTCACCCCATGGTAGATTCCTAATGGAAGGATTCTACTGATTGAAATTTGACCCGTATGGTAGGTCACCTCATGGTAGATTCCTAATGGAAGGATTCTACTGATTGAAATTTGACCCGTATGGTAGGCCACCCCATGGAAATGCCTGTAAGAAGGACTTTGATGCCTGTAAGAAGGACTTTTGGTTGCCTGTAAGAAGGACTTTGGTGCCTGTAAGAAGGACTTTTGGTTGCCTGTAAGAAGGACTTTTGGGTGCCTGTAAGAAGGACTTGAAATGGACCATTCCGTATTGGGGTTTCCAATGGAGGGGTTCTAGAGATGGCATTTCGCTTAATTGGTGTCTGGTTTTCAAGACTTGAAGATGGACCTTGCAGTATTGGGGTTTCCAATGGAAGGTTCCAGAGATGGCATTTCGCCTAATTGGTGCCTGCTTTTCAGGACTTGAAAATGAACCATTTCGTATCGAGGTTTCCGATGGAAGGGTTCTAGAGATGACATTTCGCCTGATTGGTGCCCACTTTTCAGGACTTTGAAGATGAACCGTTTCGTATTGGGGTTTCCAATGGAAGGTCTCCAGAGATGGCATTTCGCCTGAAGTTGAGGCCGTATTGCTTTCTTGCGCAGATGAGGTCTTTGAGAAATGAAGCTGTACCGCCTTCTGGTGCAGGTAAAGTCTTCGAAGATAGGAGGCCGTGCTGCATTTTTTGTGCAAGCGAGGCATGTTGAGATCAAGATCACGAGAGTTGGTCAATCATGATTTGATAAAGCTTGAGAACACGAGATTATATCAATCGTGAGCTGATGAAGACTTCATGAGCGCATGTTGATCATGAGTCGCAAGGGTTCAGAAGACTTACCTGGATCTTCTGAGTTAATGATCGAGGCATAGACAGACTGATTGTATCATGTCTGCTTGCTCACTGAATAACCTTATGTGCTGCAATAGATTTGAGCACCTAGACAATCATCAGAATTGGAAGGTTTAGGCTGAAGATATACTCACCTGAAAATGCTTGGCGAGTATTTGCCAACAGGGTTTGTTTGTTCAATAGCCCTTGGATGAATTTCGAGACCTCGGAGGGTAACTCGACTATCAGGAATGCACTACCTGTCAGACAGTGTCAGAGGTAACATGTGCAAGCATTTTTATCAATGAGTTCATCGGTTCATGCAAAACCATTCAGTTGAGTTTGCAATGATTAAAATCGTATGTGTATGCTCATAATGTGGATCATGTATGACTATTCTGTCGAGTTTGCATTTCCAATTCTGTCCAAGGAGGTTATCACGTTATGAATACCTCGAATGTAACCTAAATGGGGACTTCAGTCCGAAAGGGCTTTCTCTCACTCTCGAGAAAGGCTGTTTATCCTGATTGCAGGATTTGAAAAGAAATCACTCAACCTTACCATCATCGCATTCAGTGAGGGTCTGAGTAATCTCGCAATTGATAAGATCAAGCCGATCTGGAGGTCTTGATTAGGACCGTAATGTAGGCTGGGTCAAGGCTTACCAAAGGGGACTCTTTTGAGTCAAGGCCACTGACAAAAAATGTCTTCATTATCTGCTCCGGGTTTACAAGTCAAGAACCCTGCAAAAATGAGAGAGAAATAGTTTTGCTCGAACTTCTTCGAGCGATGCTTAAAATCATTCAACTCTTACGTTAATTCAAGTGCTCTAATCAGAAGAGACTTTCGTAGGTTGGGAGTTAGGACTTAGAAACGAAAGGCTCATTTTGGCTCAAAAAAATATATGAGAAATGCTTGGTGTTGGTGATCATTGCAGTCTTGTCACCGATCTTTGACCTTCCTGAATTTGTCTTCAATGAATACCACCAATGGCTGAGGGGTGGTAATTCTTTTGCTGGAAATTGTAAATTGACTTCTTTGGAGAATTCTCTTTTGAGCGTTCTCAAAATCAGAGGTATATTACAGATGAATGGGCATTGGCCTTGCTTTTGATAGGCACTTTGCTTTTTCTGCCCCAGATTTCTGGAGTAGCCCTTGCTTTTCTTACTCCCGACTCCCTTTTGTTTGGGAGCAGGCCCATTTTTTAGGCTACACTTGTTTTTCTTTTTGACAAGATGATTTTTCAAAAATTGATACTAGACATTACATGAAAAGTCTAGCACATGACATAAGCTCATTTCGAGGGTTCATTGTTGACCCGATTTCTTTGATTCTGCTCTTTGGGGAAAGCGCCATCCTTCTTTAGAATGAGCAACGATCACCAACAAGGGCTTGTGAAATGAATTTCTAGGCTCAATTGGGCTATGCAAAGGATGTCTGTGTAGGATAGAGAAACGAATGCTCTTTGTCATCCTAAAACACTTGAATTAAAATTCGAGTTAAATGCAAAGAAACACTCGAAGATTGGTATTAGTCCAAGCAAGACAATTTCTAACCATGATAACTGCTGGAACTACCTCCATTTGGCCCCCGATGTGGGGTGGTTCTTGACAGGGGTTGCAAAATGAAACCGCCGCTCAAATGGGTCGTCAATGGTTACCTGAAGCGTTTGGGACAGAGAATGAATGCCTCCTTCACTTCGGCTATCGTATCTTTTGCGAGAAAACCCATTGCCTTGGAGAACGCGTAATCTGTCTACCGCTCAACTCACTGTGGATTAAATACAGGACGTATGTGGAAATGGCTTGCCTTTCATCGTCCTGTCGTGCCCCATTTTGTACATTCGATGCATCGTGTACAGTTTATGCTCCAAGTCAAAATTAACAAATTAAACATGCAGAATAGTCATGTATGAACCATGAATCTGTGTAAACACCATGCAAATGTGGCAATGTGCAAGAATGGAAGAGAATTTCTCAAGAAAGGGGGGATTCGAATTGCCCCTGGATATGCGAATAAATTGAAGATCTACTCCTCAAGTCGAGGAGTGGCTCGTTTCTGACTTTGCCCCTGCACAATGAAATACATGGGTGAAGGAGCATTTGGGCTTGTTTAATGTTGACGACCGTCATGGTCATTGGTCGAATGCCCCCCTCCAATTCTGGTTGCAGCTCCTTGAATCACCGTCGGTTTCCTGACAGAGAAATGGATTCACCTGAGGAAAGTATCGTATAGGGAATATCATTGGAACGAATACATTTCACCTGTTCCAGTAAATCTACATTAGTGGGACCCTCAATAGTGACTTTGGTGGCTTATTGATTCGGGAGCTTTCCCTAAACCTGGGATCACATGAAACAAATGCGTGTATGCATGAATGCATGAAATACATGTAATAGTCCTAAAGTGACTCAGATTGTCCCAAAGGTAGCCAAATCGGCTCCTGCTTTTATTTCAAGGATGATACTGCTTGACTGCATCCGCATTTACAGGATATCCTAACTCTTTCCCATCCATGTTTACAAGAATCAAGGCTCCCTCAAGAAGGACCTTTTTGACGATATAAGGACCCTCATAATTTGGGGTGAACTTGCCCTCGGGATGAGAAACATTTGGAACTGTCTTTTTCACTACCAGATCTTCTACTTCAAAATTCCTGGGCTTGACTTTTCGATTGAACGCTTTGGCAACTCTTCTCTGGTAGCTCTGACCGTGACATATTGCCTTCAGACGCCTTTCATCTATCAGGTTCAACTGCTCATATCTCTGCTGCGTCCACTCCACTTCGGAGAGTTTGACTTAGAATAAGATTCTCAGAGAGGGGATTTCAACCTCTACTGGTAGAACTGCCTCCATACCGTAAACTAGGGAATATGGGGTTGCTCCAGTCGAGGTCCGTATCGAAGTCCGATATGCCATCAATGCGTACGGCAATCTCTCATGCCAGTCTCTATAATTCTCTGCGGTTTTTGCCAGGATTTTCTTGATGTTCTTGTTTGCCGCCTCTACAGCTCCATTCATTTGTGGGCGATAGGGAGACGAATTAAGATGTCGAATGTTGAATGCTTGTAGCAGATCATCGACTATCTTATTATTCAAATTGGAGCCATTATCTGTGATTATCGCTTGAGGGGCCCCATATCGGGAGATAATATCCCTTCTGATGAACTTGGCTACATTCTTTGCTGTGACATTTGCATATGAGTTTGCTTCAATCCACTTCGTAAAATAGTCGATCGCCACCAGGATGAAGCGGTGCCCATTGGAAGCGCTAGGGTGAATTGGACCGATCATGTCTATCCCCCACATGGCGAATGGCCAAGCCTCCGACATTTGGTGGAGCTCGTTCGGGAGTGCGTTAATTCTGTCACCGTATACCTGGCATTGATGACATGACCTTACATGTTGGTTGCAGTCCGCTTCCATGGTCATCCAATAATAACCAAGCCGCATGATTTTCTTTGCGAGGAAGTGGCCGTTCATATGAGGACCGCATATCCCTTCATGGATTTCCTTCATGAGCATGTTTGCTTCTTTGGCGTCTATACATCTCAATAGGACTGAATCGAAGGACCTTTTATAGAGAGTTTGCCCGCTCAGGAAGAATTTGGTAGCCATCTTTGCTATGTACTTCTTATCCCCGACCTGACTCCCTTGAGGGAATTCTCCTTTTGAAAGATAATTCTTAATGTCATGATACCAAGGCTCGCCATCGAATTCGTCTTCCACCACCATGCAGTAGGCTGGCTGATCCATGACATTGATTTTTAAAGGCTTGATGTCGAGCCCGTCCTCCACTTGTAGCAATGAAGATAGAGTGGCTAACGCGTCTGCAAAGTGATTCTGGGTCCTTGGCATTCGAACGAAATTTCGTCGAAATTGTCGGTTAACTCCTCTAGGAACTTATGATAGGGGATGAGCTTAGAATCCCTTGTTTTCCATTCTCCCTGCGTTTGGAGAATAATCAGCATGGAGTCTCCATAAACCTGTAACCTTCGCACCTTCATAGTGATGGCTAATTGCAGGCCTAGAATACAGGCTTCATATTCTGATATATTATTGGTGCATGGAAATACCAACTTCGCAGAAACCGGATAATGTAGGCCGTCCGGGGATATCAGTACTGCCCCAGTTCCAGATCCAACCAAATTAACGGCACCATCAAAATACATGGTCCACTTATCATCAGATAATGCGAGGATTCGATTCTCCACCTCCTCCTCATCAGGGATTACAAGTCCTTGTGAATTTTCTGCCAACATGTCGGCTATGGCCCGCCCCTTAACTGACTTCTGAGGTGAACTCATTATGTCAAATTCTGATAACAGAACTTGCCACTTGGCCAGCTTTCCCAATAAGGCGGGTTTCTCCACCAAGTACTTAATTGGGTCGCATTCTGTTACAAGCTGGATATGGTGATGGAGGGTGTACTGTCTCAACCTGTGGAGTACCCAGATCAGTGCGACGCATGTCCTTTCAACCATCGGGTAATTAGCCTCTGACTGCGTAAACTTCTTGCTCAGGTAATAAATTGCTCGCTCTTTCCCGTCCTCCGGTTTCGTCTGGGCGAGTAGAGCTCCTAATGATTTCTGATAGATCGTCAAGTACAGAGTCAAGGGGACTCCCGGGGTTGGTGGTACCAATACCGGAGGTAGGATCAGATACTTCTTGATCTTCTCAAATGCTTGATGGCATTCTGAATCCCAAATGACTTTGGTGCCCTTCTTGAGGAGCTTAAAGAATGGTTTTGCCACATCAGAAAGTTGGGATATAAATCTGGCAATATAGTTTAACCGCCCCAGCAGGCTTCTTACTTCCCTTACTGAGGTTGGGGTATTAATATCCCGTATAGCTTTAATCTTGGAAGGGTCGACCTCGATGCCATGACTGCTAACCATAAATCCCAAAAGCTTTCCGGATCTCGCCCCGAATATGCACTTGTTGGGATTCAGCCTCAGCTTATATTTTCGTAGGCGTTCGAACAACTTTTTTAGCACCAGAACATGGTCCTCTCCTGGTCTAGACTTGGCAATCATATCATCTACGTACACCTCGATTTCCTTATGCATCATGTCATGGAATAGAGCGACCATGGCTCTTTGGTATGTCGCCCCAGTATTCTTCAACCCGAAAGGCATAACCTTATAACAGAAGGTGCCCCATGGTGTTATGAATGAGGTCTTCGCCTTGTCTTCCTCCTTCATTAAGATCTGATTATAGCTAGAAAATCCATCCATAAAGGAAAACCGTTCGAACCCGGCTGTACTATCGACTAACACGTCTATGTGCGGCAACGGAAAATCATCCTTTGGGCTGGCTTTATTCAGGTCTCGGTAATCGACGCAGATTCGGACTGTGCCGTCTTTCTTCATTACTGGCACGATGTTTGCGATCCAATCGGCATAGGGGATCGCTTCTATGAATCCCACCTTGAGGAGCTTCATCACTTCCTCCTCAATTTTCTTGGAAAGTTCGGGCCTCGTTCGCCTAAGCCTTTGTTTTTTTGGTAGGATGCTAGGGTCAATGGGCAGTACGTGTTCCACAATGTTAGGGTCGAGGCCGGGCATGTCTGCATACGACCAAGCAAAGACATCTTGGTATTCCCTGAGAAGTTCAGTCATTCGGACAGCTTCAGAGGGTAACAAGGACTCCCCAATTTTCACTTCTCTGACATTCTGTGAGTCGCCCAAGTTCACGACCACTGCCTCTTCTACCGTTAAGGGTTTAAACTCTTCGTATCGACTCCAATCTCTCTAAATATTTATGAAATCCCCATCTTCTTCCCTGATGCCACAAGAGTAATCTCCTTGGTGATCCGAGTCACACAACAGCCTATTACGCATGCTTGGAATGATATGCCTGAAATGTCATGAAGATGATTAGTCCCTTTCAGCAAGTAGTTTTCATGCATGATTTTCAAAAACCATTTAAAAAAAAATAATAAGAGAGCCAATCCTCATATCCTCGGACATCTTTGCTTCTCTTAATTTGCTTGATAAACTAGAAAGCATGCGGGAATCCAGGCCTCAAATCTTCGAGAATCGAAGATAGGCATCATCATTGGGCTGGTTTGGAATGTTCCCGCACGCCCTTAATAAAACGTGCACACGCATTTTATTTTACTGATAAGGCCGCGTTATAAGGCAACCATTTGGACCAACGGCTCGAGATCCAAAGGTATTTTCTTGGAATTGAAAAGAGAGAAACCAAACGAAATGCAACAACTGAATTAAAATTGCGTTAAAGAAATGCTATAAGAAGCAAAAGAAGAGCCTCTTTACTCAGGCGAGATAAAGTCCTCATCAAGCCTCTCGATGATGACGTTAACGGTGTCTTCTAGAAACGAGTTGGACATATCAAGCTCTGCTGCGCCTTGAATAGCTTCATTTGCTAACATCTTGGGGCGCTCGGAGAAATACTGACCCAGTGAACTTCCAATCGCGTTAATTTTTCCTTTCCAAGCTCTGGAGCCAATGAAAGAATTAACTCTGCCTCCTCGACTTCCACGGGCCCTATAATGGCCTCGGCCTCGGCGTCCATGACAGCTTCTGGAAGTAAGGCCTTTACTGGATTCACCTGTATATCCTAGTCCTGTTCGTTGCTTGTTGGTGTCCAATTGCAGCGGCTAGCGGATCCCTTAACCATTCTTTCCTAGACTGAGTCTAGGGATAAAATCATAAGCCAGTAGCATCTTGCCAGGTCCAAGAGTATACTTAGAAGGCGCAAGAACCTTCATTTTGGTTCCAGGAGGTACATGCGTGATTGCCACCAACTCTAGAGAATGATAGCTAGCCTCTTTTTTGTGCTCCGGCTCCACATATGGAATCGCGCTCTTCTGGTATGCGGTGAAGTCCATTTCCCCATGCACGGTTATCACTTTCCCATCAACCACAAATCGAACCTTCTGGTGCAGGCTCGACGGTACTGCGCCTGCAGTGTGGATCCATGGTCTGCCCAATAGAAATCCGAAAGCACTCGGGAGGTCCATGACTTGAAATCCAATAGAGAACTCTACTGGCCCAATTAGGACATCTAGTTCGATTTCACCAACCACATTTTTCCTCATTCCGTCGAAAGCTCTAATTATAGCATTGGAGGCACGGATGAGCTCCTCATTCACACCCAGGTTCCTGAGTGTGGCCAATGGACATATGTTGAATGCTGACCCATTATCAATTAGCACGTGGGAGACCTGCTTGCCGTGGCTTCTCGCCGATATGTACAGAGCCTTATTATGGGCCCATCCATCCACAGGAATGTCCTCATCCGAGAAGGATATTTGATCCTTTAATAGGATGGCGCTAACGAAGCTCTCCAGTTGTATTTCGTTAATCGTCTCAGGTACGTGTACCTCATTCAGGACCTTCATCAGCGCATTCTTATGCTTTTCTGAGTTCACGAACAGATCCAGTAGTGAGATTTGGGCCGGCATTTTCCGTAATTGCTCTATCACTTCAAATTCGCTCGTTTTGATGATGGTTAACAGTTTTTCGGTATCTTTTTTAGTTACGTCTCTCTTTTCGGTCTCTCCCTCTTTGGGTGCATAACACCTCCCTGACCTCATCACTACATCTATTTCGCCCGTCCCGTAGTCCCAATGAACCGCTTTAGGATCGTACTCTTCCACTAGAAGGATCTTTATCACAACCGACCTGACACCCTCAGCCTCTCCTTCAGGGTCATCATTCGTCTCTTCATTAGAGATGCTGATTGTAAGTGGCTTGACTAAGTAATCATCCCCTTTTTCCTAATTATTAACCTTGTCTAGGTTAATTACAAAAGCTTCTATAGTCTTAATCATCCCAATGAGGACATCCAAGTCTTCAGAATTGTACCCGCATCTGGGTTCAGCATGAGCTGTCTTGTCGGGTCTATCAGAGGGTGGCGCATTGGTCCTCCTAGCATCCTTACTCTTCAGCCTTCCGTTGGCGAGTCCCCATTCAACTCCCTCGCCTACCCGCAACAAGTGGGAGAACGAGGCGTAGGTGGTCCCGGCCATATGTTGGAAGAGCTCGTACGGGAGAGTTTTCAGAAAGTACCCGATCAGCTCCTCCCTAGTTAATGGAGGATTTATTTGTGAGGCACGCAACCTCCATCTATGCGCGTAAGTCTGGAATTGCTCATCGCTTCGCTTGACCACTTGAAGGAGGTCAGCTCGGGTGGGGGCTCCTCCAATGCCGGATCCACACTCGTCCATTCGTTCTTTCAACCTATCAACCACAGTTGCCAATTCCCCCAGTCGCTTCTCTATTGCAGTCAGCATACGACCTTGGTTTTCGACCCTTGTGTGCAGCTCCAGTTCAAGTGCGTCGCTCATGACCCGCGCTTGACTCATTTCTCTCGATCGCTGGAGCAAATCTAACAACTTTTCGGAGGTGAAGTTCAGCTTTCTCTCGATGTTACTGAAGCGTTCTGCAACGCTTAATCCGCTTAATGGGTCAGCTTCTTTCTCATTTGTCGCAATAAGGATGATTTCATCAATTGTCTCAAAGGAGTCTTTCTCGGAAGTTTCCTTCTTTGGTACCTCCTCTATGTCGTCCATGCCTCTCCACCGATTGGGCACTATTTCTTCTGCCTTTTGGAAGAAACGTGGTGGGATTGAATATAGAACCTTGTAGTTGTAGCCTCTGCTATTCTGCCCCAGGGAATCCACAATTTCTCCCCTCCTACTAGCTTCACGGACAAATCTCTTATCTGCATAGCGTGCCTTTGTTAGTCTAAACTCCTCTTCGTCTAAATCCTCTTCGGATATCATACCCACTACCTGGTGGTCCGGGAGTGGGTTTTGTTGTACATTTGGCTCCGTTTTATCGAACTGAAGGATGTGATTGTCAATAAGGGCCTGAACCTTGAACTTCAGGGTGACGCAATTGTCAACATTGTGGCCTTTTTCTCCCATGTGGTAGACACATGATTGGCTCGGATCATAACCCGAAAATCTCGAAGGATTTAATCTCGGTGGCTCCTTGGCGACTAGCCTCCCTTCCAACAGCATTGGGAGCAGCTTGGATAGTGGCCTAGGGAGCGGAGTGAACTGATTGGGAAGCGGCTTCCTTTTTTTGAGGTTGAAGCAGCTTCGGTGTCGACCATGACGAGCTTCTTTGTGTCATGGTAGAGTTAGAGAATTGCTTTGGTTGCGATAGATTAGGCACGAAAGCCACGTCGACGTTGGGCTCTCTTTCCTTCCTAGGTGGATACTGGCGTCTTGTTGCAGTCTCAGGAGCCTTTCTCTCTCTCATAGCCCATTCAAGTCTTTCGGCAACCTTTATGAGATGTACGAAGGTCTGGCACCCAGAAGTGTTCAGTCTGTCGAAGTACTCATACGGTAGTGCCTTCAGAAACAGGTCGACAAGCTCGTCTTCAGGGATTGATGGCTTAACTTGCGTAGCTAAAGCCCGCCACCTTTGAGCATAGTTACGAATGGCTTCATTTTTTCCTTTTACCATCCTCAGCAATTCTTCCCTAATAGGAGCCGTCGCGGTGTTAAATTTATACTGGTGCAAGAAGTTCTCAGCTAAATCTTCCCAACCATCATAATCTTCTAGATTCAACTCAATGAACCATGCTAGAGCAGCACCTGCCAGACTCTCCTGAAACGTGTTCATCAATAACGGAACATAATCGGAATAATGCGCCATCTTGCGCAAGTAGTACTTTAGATGAGCTCGGGGGCAGCCTGTCCCATTGTACTTTCTGACGAACTCGGGCTCTTTGTAATCGGGCGGGACTTCCACTTTAGTGAAGGGAGATATCTTGTCGAAACGGGCCAGTTCATATCCCTGGCTACTGAGGCACTCCTCAATCTTTGCGAGCCTCCTTGCACCCTCCTCTGCTTTGCTGACAGGCTTTTCTTTCTTTTCAGTATCGAGGTCGATTACCACTGGCGGGGACTCGGGTGACGGCTCGACATCCGGCACCTTTCTTGGAATGTGCGCCTCCCCTGGAGCTTGAGTCACGCTCGAAGGGTGGGATGATGACGGGTGAGTAGTTTGGGCCGAATCAACTGGCGGGGTAGTTTTCGCCTGGGCTTCTATCATCATAGCTTTCATTTCTGCCAGCATCGTAGCCATGGTTGTCATCTGCGTCTCAAGGTTAACTACCCTGGGGCTCAATTCCTCATGTTCCATTCTTGCCCTAAGACGGGTTCTAATACGGCTGCGTGGCACTTCCGTGATCAATGGGTACCTGAAAAAAGAATTTATACAAATGAGTATGATGGATGAAAATGACAAGTCGGTCCATGACAACCCTCTAGACCTAAGAAACAAAGCCAACATGATCAAAAGATTAATTTGAACAAATTTCAATTTCGTCAGCTTTTACGAGAAAATTCATATCAATTCCCACATAATTCGAAAAAGTACCAAACTTTGGGAGCTGATAATTAAGACAATAATGTACAACTTTCATTTTTTGAGATTGGGAAGATTCCTTATGGATTAGTACAGTTTAATACTTATTTCTAAAAATTTTCTTCAGAAAACTGATTTGTCCGGTTTTTACTTTGAGGATAAATGGGTCATCAAAAATGTGAATTGATGCCCAAAAATTTCCAGTCCACTAATTAACATCCCAATCTACAACTTTCATGTTTTGAGTTTTCTCAAAAGAGCATGTTTTCTAGTGATAAATGGAGAAACAAAAGTGAAGTCGAGAAAATTCCAAAATCCAGGCTTTTTTTCTTTCACCTTAAATTCGGTAATAAATGGAAAATACATTGAATTGATTCAAAAGTTTTTTGAGTGATGAATTAGGGTCTTGTGAATGTTTTCTGTGAAGACTCTATAGATCAATTAAAACTATAAAGTTCAATAAAAATGATGTAATACCAGAAAGTCATATCTGAACAGTAACCTTTATTACAAGAAAAGCTCATAAAGTCATGAAAATGCAATTAAACATGGAACAACAATCCTAAAGATGGCAAATCAAGCTGTTTTTCTTTTCTTTGTAGCGACGCAATCTATAGACGAATGGGCTTCCAACTCTATCCGAAGTCGTGCATTTTCCTTAGCCAAAGTCTTCATTTGTTTTTTCGCCTTTTACGCCTTCTTCGCATAGGTCTCGATCTCGGCTTGACGGGTAGGCTTCACAATCACCAACGGAAACTTTGGAAGCATGTGAGTTGGTATCAAATGGTGCTTAATATACCGGGCCTTCGCATGATAACATCTTTCCTTTCCCTCGAGCTCTTCCTTGGGTAGTAATAGTGAGCGAGTCTTGGACTTGAGCCAAATTTGGTCAAGATGCTTGATCTCGGTTCTATAATTCTCGCCTGCAACGAATTCAACTTGAAAAGTGTTTGGCCCCAAAGGTGGTGGGATATCCTGTAGAACTCCATATTGCCGTACCACACGGAGAGGATGATACTGTGTCATGCCGGTAATACCCAAAAGAAGTATAGGCTCCCGCTCACCATGGTACAAACGAGCCTTAGAGACTTGAAACCATATAGCTTGCCATAGAAAAACCTTGGGACTCGGATCTTTAAATAAATCAATCCACTCGAAATAAAATGATCTAGCAATATTTTTTTGCAACTCTTGAAATTTTGCAATTGGGTTTTCCTCTTGACTTACCCGTGGAATCGTCATTTTTGAGCCGAACTTAGCATAATGAGAGAAAAACCACATTTGCAAAAGTCCCACCGGAGCATGAAATGTTCTGTCCTTGTTTTGCTTAAAACGAGTTAGAGATATAAAAGTCTCGGCCAGGATAGCATTAGTAAAGTTCATTCCACTACAAACTTGCCTAGCTATCCAAGCCATGGATGGACTAATAAAATCCTTTTGGAGCAGAAAGATCACAAGTCCGAAAAAAGCTAGAATAAAGATCCTGCTTTGCAAGTGTGAATTGCTCTCATAAAAAAGTTCAATGAGGAATGAGAAAGAGCACATATGACAATTTCCTTTTAAAATTTTCCTCATTTTATTTTCGCTAATTTTCAAAAACTCAGCAAAAATGAAAATTGGATCCATTCCCACACAAGGGCAAATTAAATCAATGCTCAAAGGTTTTCCAATGGCAAGGCTATATTCTTCCAAAGTCGGAGTGAGCTCGTGCTTACCTAAAATGAAAGTAGCGGTATATGGGCACCAGAAATGTGCAAGTGCCTGCATGACCCCAGTCTGTAATTCGATATTCAAAAGTGGCAATACGTGACCCATACGACTAAGGGCATAGGTCTGTGCATCAATGCTCAAGCGCCTCCACATCTGCTTCAACTCGGCCTTTGGAATGTACACGAAACAGATATCGATGTGTCCCATTGTCTATAAATCACGTGCCACAATCCTAAGTGTCATGGACCGACCCAAACAATAACATAAGACAAGATGAAGTTCAGAAGCATACTTTACCGTGGGATAGGAAAATAAACAATCACATGGACATGCACATGACTCGTGGGTTAACCTTATTCTAACTATCCTAAAGGCTCACAAATTGAAGCGAAAGACTTACGGCAAGGCGACAATCTCGCGCACATAATCAAGATTAGCCGCTATCCCGCGACGTAACCAAGATTAGCCGGGCCTTTCCACTTCGGCTGCTCGAGTCAAAAATTAAAACCACCGCTTTGGTAATCTTACCAAGCCTAAGGTATAACTTTTAAAACTCATTTTTGAAAAGAAGTTCGGGATTGAATCTGGACTAACTTTCGATGTGATCTCACGGCGAACGCTAGAACCAAATCACAATAATACCCTAAAACTAGTGGCCCAGGTCCAGCCACGAGATGTGTGTGATGTAGTGCTAAAGCGATTAATCATGCACAACAATTAAATGCAAACACCGCTTCAATAATTCAAAAATTAAATCACAAGTTTCACACACCAAACCTGCAAAACAAAGGGTTAGCCAAACACTCCACCCCTTATAACTACCATTTTGCAAAACCATTTAACACCTAAAAATTAGAATCCAACCAATTTTCAAACCAAATGGATTTTCACGAAATTTTTTGGCCTAAGTCCACTAAGGTTTTTAAAATTTCGAAAAAAAATTCAAGTACTCCAATTAGTGCTTTATTCTTTCGAAAATTCCAAAAAACCAGTCCCCAGCGGAGTCGCCAAGCTGTCGCGACCCGAAAAAAAAAATTAAGTTAATTTTTTTTCAATCGGGTGAACGGATTATCAGGTTAATTGACTAACCTAATTCGGACCCTCCCAAGTCCTACCGAATCGCAACTTAAGTTCTTTTCATGCAAAAGATTTTTGATTTGGAGCCGCCACTAATCATTTTTGGTAGGTCGATTAGAAACCTAAATAAATCAGCGGGAGAACTAATTTATTTCTGCGAACCAGAGAAAATGGATTCGGGGACTTGATTACGCTAGATCATTCTAACGCCCTTTCGGTACCATTTTATTTCATGAAAGCTCATTTGGGATGATTGGAAGAAGTTTGGGTCAAACTGACCAGAAGGATAAAACGGTTATTTTTCAAGGATCGGGAGGTGGAAACATAAAAAATAGGATTGGCCAGTCGAAAAAATTTTTTTAGGTGGATACGCGTAAATTAATGACAACACAAATACAAATGCGGTATGTGGATATGGAGACATACGAGTACGACATGACATAATCGAGAACTAAGCCAGGCGGAGTTGCTAAATGAGCAATTACCCCTATTGCTAAATGAGCAATTACCGCTATTTCTTTGCTTCTGGAATTAGAGAATGAAATGTGTAGTCTAGCATACCTTCATGTTTCCAATTTGTGGGATAATTTGGCATCATCTCTTGCTCAGTAGCCTATGGATTGATCAAACCTGTTCTTCAGCAGCATAAGTGCGGTCTCAACAAGTGAGAGAATGGTCGTGCTGTGCCTGCTCAGTCCAATGGTGCCAGAGAAAATATTGAAGCTCTCTAGCTCTGATGTCGTATCCAAGACCCCTTCAAGCTCCTCCTCCATGCCCAGATCCCTGAAGATCTGCACATTCGTTGATTTGTCCCTCATCATACAGATTGCCAGCTCGATAGCAAACCGTCTCATTCTCGGCACCTTCATGTGTGGTTTCCGGTGGCTCCTCAGGATCTTGACCAAAGCACAAGCTAACTCGGCTTCTCTAAGCCCCGCCGTCTTGAAGACAAGGGTGGATTCTTCTGCTGTCAGGAACTTGAAGGCATGTGCCGCTAGCCCAACCATTACCTCTTGTAGTTTGCCTTCTTCTTACAAGATTGCATTGAGAACCTGAGTTCGGGAAATATGGTTAGGTGGGAACAATAAATTTCAGGTTATAGAGATGCCGTCTCACGTTCAGTTTTGGCAAAAGAATGCACTTACTCTTGGTGTTGCTGCGGTTACTCCCTTTAGTTGGTTGAAGGACTCTGATCCGCTGCAAGTGCACAGATTCGTCAATATTCTTCCAGCGTTAACTTGAAGAAGCGGAATCTCCAATGCTTCTATGAGGCTCTCCACTACATTTAACTGCAAGATTCGATGACAGTTGCTCTTGCTTTCGAAAGCCAGCATTGCCAGGGCTTCTCCCGCCACGATCCTCACATCCCTTCGATCTTCCGGTACTCCTTGTTGGAAGAAAATCTTTAACAATTCTTTCAGAACTCCACCGGTTTCGCCTATTCGCTCTGACGCATCATCTTCTTGTGCCAACCTTGTAAGGGTCTCAATCCCTAGTTTCTGCAGTTCTGGTCGCTTCTCTCCGTAACGTAGAATATCTCTTATGTTGCTTATGGTAAAGAATATCTCCGAAATCTCTCTCCGGAGATTTTTCCCGGTGGTAACCACTGTGCTTGCCAGCATCTTCATAACTTGTAAGGACCTTTTAACGGTCAAAACCTGGGATGTGGCGACACTCGAGTCCTTCAACATTCTTTCATCAGCATGAGCGAAATCTATGATTTTAGGTAGAAGACCTCTTGTGGTTCCAATTTTTCCGCAGTTATCGGGATCACGGGCTAGTTTCTTCAGAATGAGAAGTCCCAAATTATTGAAAGTCCAGTATCCATAGTCTTCCTGGACAAAGATGATCGTCTTTTCGCCAATTTCGTCTGCTGCAGAACTTGAGCTTCTATTTGTCTGGAGAAGAGATGCTATCGATTCCATTGCCCCATGTATTCCCGTGACCCGAAGGGAGTTTTTCTTTTTCCCCGCTAATTTCGAAATTATTTCTGCGGCTGATAGCCTGATTTCTTTCTCTTGCGGTTCTTTCCAGTTTAAGACCTCCACGAGTCTCTCTATAACTGGCAGAGTTGTTCCGATCTTCTGAAGCGTGTCATATGAATACTGTTCTTTCATAGAAAAACGATGAAGAATCCTCGCTCCTATGAGCTGCTCATCCAACGAATTTGAAAATAAGAGATCCATCGCAAAAGTCACCATATCCATTCCCAAGCCATCAAAAATGCTCCCACTAATACATCTCGAATAGGAGTCATAGAAAAATCTCCGAGTTGAGATCATACCTGAAGCCCCCAGATCGCATTCCTCATTCACCCCTTCGAGAAGCTTACGGAAGACTAGCTGCCACTCCCAATAGACTTTCTCTGTCAAGACGACCAGAGCTTCTGCCAAAGCCAATGCATAAAAGATAAACAGAGCAGCATTCCGGTTTGTCTTCTCAGTGTTTCCATCAGCTACCTCACCAAAATTGTGGTTGATGAGCTTTATCGATGAGAGCACGACGCATGCTATTGCAGACAAGAGCTGAAGCCAATAGAGAATCTTGCTGATATTTCTGGAAAGGCTAACCCACCCTGCATAAGGTACAATGGGAACTTCTGAAAAAATCCAAATCCGGGTTGGCTTCCTACGGAATTTCTGCTCTCTATTAATTTTTGCATCTTTAGTTCCTGAAATTTCCCTGCTGTGTTGACTTATATTCCTCGTAGCAGAGCTTGCGGGGCTCAACATATCCTTCACAGGTTCAATTAGAGCTCTAGAGCTCGATCTTAGTGCTCGGAAGCCACTAATTCCAGCATCAGCTATCGACCATGTGGACTGGTGTTGTTGCCATTCCAGTTCATGACTCCTGCTAAATAGTCGAGCTCCTTCAATTAATAAAATGATGGTGATGAACCAGAAGTCTGTTTTGCCTAGGGTGACGGCAAAGCCCCCCAGGAGTACAACCGTTGCCCATATAAAACCAAGGGTTCCCAGGCCAGTGGCCACTTTTTTCCAGAACCGCAAGACGAAGAGCAAACAGAGTCAGCTTTTTCTCAGGGGCCGGGACAGAGGGCAGTGGTGTGGAAACAGAGTTTCTGCTGCCTCCTCTCCGTCCATCACTAATTTGCGGCTCAAAGATTGTGGCGGGTGAAATAACGGTATCGTTCTTCGTCTGAAGCTGAGGAATATCCAGTTGAATGCTGCTTTGACCTTCAACGGAGTTCTTGACCTTCATTTCCCAGTCTGGAATGGCTCAAGAACAGACAGCTTCTGCTATGTCGAATCAGCTGAGTAAAACTTCTATGTAGTGGTTCAACGGAATCTGAATTCAATTTTTGAAATCTCTCCTTATGAATTTCCTGGATTGGGATAAGAAAGAGCCGCTATGCCTCTACAAAAGATGGGGAATGGAGGGAATAAGTGGATCTAACAGAGGAAAAGAAAGGTTAAGCAGCTTCTATTGCCAACTTTCCTGGAAGTTCTGTTGTTCTTGGGCCAAATTCCAATTCCGATATCGTCGGCTTGTTTACTTTTAAAGTTCCATTGACTAGCTTTCTTGATCGACCGACGGGGATCTTGAACCCTCTTTCCCCATAACGGAGCAACACGTATGCTGCTTGGTGACTCCTATGGCTTGTGTTGAACAAAACTTGTCCAAAAGAGAAGACAAGTTCGAGACAATATTCTCTGCTTGAGGAACATATGCTTAAGGTCCTGACTTTTCCACGGCCGCAGGCTTGGACCGACGATTTTTCTAAATGTTATATAAAGCGCAGTTTGGCATTTAGGAAGATGTCTTATCGAGTGTCTTCGTCTAGAGCTAGGGGACATTAATGGTCCCCTGCTTTGTGTAAAAGGTCTAGTCAGGCAGTTATTGCATGATCAGAGCTAATTGCCGATCACTCGCAAAAATCCGAAGACCTATGGAACGTTTACCTAAAAAGAAAAACTATCGCATGTGACCTCATTAACAAAGAAGATAATAACGACTAAAGTATACTACAAGTGTCAAAATTTGTGTACGACATTCACTTTAATGTCAAAACTTTCAAAACGATCACTTAAATATCAAATTTTTTGAAAAACGATGACTTCAGTGCCAAAATTTTCAAAACAATAACTTAAGTGTCAATTTTTATGAAAAAAATCATTTAAGTGTCAATTTTTTTATAAAAAAAAAATCACTTCAGTACCAATTCTAGGACGCCGGATATGGCATTGAAGTGATTATTTTTTTAAAAAAAATTGTCACTTAAGTGATTATTTTTTAAAAGAAATTGACACTTCAATGATCGTTTTGAAAGTTTTAGCACTAAAGTGAATACTGTACACAAGTTTTAGCACTTATAATATACTTAAGCTAGATAATAACTCTACAAGGCACGTACTTGAGTGTCATCATTTTTTTTCTTTGCTCACTTAAGTGCTTGCGTCTTGTAATTCATTCACTTGATTGTTATAAGTGATTTATCTCGCGGGAAAATTCGGCATGACATTAATTTATTATACAACTTTTGCCGTGACTCACTGGCAAGATGAAGTTAGGAAGAGTAAAGTTAAACGAGGTCTTTCAGAGATGTAATTGGATAATCCAAATTACTCAACTTGAAGAAGTTGGTGCAAAATTCTATCAAAGCCGAAATTGTGGTTCTTAGAGCAAACGAAGGAGAGCGAGAGGGAGAAGGCTGGTGCCTTCCATTTGAAAGGAATGATTTTAAACTGAAGTAAATGATTTTATATGACGTGGCATTCAAGTGACCGAAAAAATATATATATATATATATATATATTATCGCACTCATGTGAACGCAGGACAAAAGTTATGACATTTTTGGTGTTCATATTCCTCATCAAAATGAAAAAAAAGTTGCCATTTTATTGACCGTAGTAGGGATGTCAAAACTAAAACGAAACACAAACCGACCTAACTCGACCTGAAAATTTTGGTTCTTTTCCATTCAATTCTCATTCGGTTTGGGTAACAAATAAACGAATTCGCATAGTTTGATGGTTTGGCTCAAGTTTCCCTCTCTCTTTTTTTCCTTTAAGTCCCCCAATTCGAAAAGTATGGGCCTTAACCATTAACCTCTGCCGATCGCACCCCTCTCTCTCCAATTTAGCAACTTTTAGGAGCAACTTCATCTCAATTGACCACCATCAAGACCATTGTGAGGACTCTCTCTTTCCCTTCCGCAATCGACGCCCCTCGAGCGCCCCAAGCTTTCCTCTTTGAACCAGGTCAAGTTGAACTCCCTGATCTCCACTAATGATAGCTCCAACTTGGCCCTGATCACGTACGGAAGAGTGATCATGTGAATCTCACGTCGCCAATTCCTCCAGCAACGAGGAGGTGTAGAAGCGGGCAAAGTTGCATAGGATTGAGCTGCCGCAATCGGAATCCCAGCCAATTGCGATCACAGCGGCGAAGAGCACAAGGAAGACTATGGGAGCGAGGAAGTATTGGGGCATGAGGAGGAGGCTGTGGTGATGTGTGGCAGAGATAAGGGATGGGAGGTTGAGGCAGTGGCTAGGGACATACAACACCGCGACCATGTTCTATGACAAGATGCGCTCCATCTTTGCGAGATTGCTGTGACAGAGGATGCGAAGGAAAAAAACTTATGAAACCGGAAATCCGAACCGACCCTATGACTTAGGATATATGTGTTTAGAAATTATATTAGATTTTGAAAGGAAACAAAACTGCTATACTATGTTGAATAGACTCTGTGAAATGCTCTGAGGATATTCTGCAAAGATATCATTGCTCCTTACTTAATCTACTAAATGTTTATACTTTGATAGAAGCAGGTTTTGTGGAAAGAGGCAGACTCATTCGAGTTATTTGTGGCGAGACATATTCTGGAACTTCAAGCAATCCTCATTGTTGTTAGTATGGAAGAGTGGACATAGACTTTACCAAAAGCCGACTTACTCGCATTTATTTATTTTATGATAAAAGCACTTCTGTTCGCTCCTATCAAACTTGAAGTTTTTATTTCTGCATTATTTTATCAAATTTGATTATAATCACCTATCCATCTCATCTATGTGATAGTATTAGCAAACAACGGTGGTATCAGAGCCTAAAACTTGTTATTTGAAGTGTTCTACTTCTGAGCAGCAATCAACTTCAAAGTTGCACACGAGTCGATAATTCATAGCTTGAACAAAGTGGTGTTTGAGAGGGATCAATGATCGAGTGGTTGTGAATTGGGTTGCGCAATTTGCACGGAAGAAGTCACAGCTAGAGATCAGCTTGTTCGCATGCGTTGCTGTCGTGAATTCCTATATCGTCGGCTTGTTTACTTTTAAAGTTCCATTGACTAGCATTCTTGATTGCCCGACGAGGATCTCGAACCCTCTTTCCCCATAACGGAGCAACACGTATGCTGCTTGGTGACTCCTATGGCTCATATTGAACAAAACTTGTACAAAAGAAAAGACAAGTTTGAGACACTATTCTCTGCTTAGGAACACATGCTTGAGGTCCTGATTTTTCCACGGCCACAGGCTTGGACCTCGACGATTTTTCCAATGTTATCTAAAGCACATTTTGGCATTTAGTTTGTAGCTTCCTGAAGATGTCTTATCGACTTCGTCTCGAGCTAGAGGACACATTAATGGTTCCCCCCTCTGTGTAAAAGGTCTAGTCAGGCAGCTATTGCATGATCAGAAATAATTGCCGATCACTCGCAAAAATTCGAAAACCTGTGAAACGTTTACCTAAAAAGAAAAACTATTGTATGCGACCTCATTAAAGAAGAAGATAATAACTCTACAAGTCACTTACTTGAGGGTTATTCTTTTTTTTTTCTTTGCTCCCTTGAATACTTGCGTCTTGTAAATCCTTCACTTGATTGCCATTAGTGAGAAAATTCGACATAACATTAATTTATTATACAACTTTTGACTTGACTCACTGGCAAGATGAAGTTAGCAGGACTGAAGTTAAACGAGGTCTTTTAGAGATGTATTTGGAGAATCCAAATTACTCAACTTGAAGAAATTGGTACAAAATTCTATCAAAGCCGAAATTGGGGTTCTCAGAGCAAGAGAGGGAGAGGGTTCGTGCCTTCCATTCAAAAGGAATGATTTTATACTGAGGTGAACGATTCTATACTGACGTGGCATTCAAGTAAGTGAAAAAAAATATTATGGCACTCATGTGAATGCTAGACAAAAATTCTGGGGTTCATATTCCTTGTTAAAATAAAGAAAAAGTTTCAATTTTATTGATCCTGGTGGGGTGTCAAAATTGAATCAAAACAGAAACCAACCTAACTCGACCCAAAAATTTTGGGTCTTTTTCGTTCTGGTCTCATTCGGTTCGATTAATGAGTAAATGAGTTCGGATAGTTTGATTGTTCATTTCAGGTTTATTTCCTTTTATTTTTATTCCTTGAAATCCCAATTCGAAAAGTACGAGCGTTAACCCTTAACCTCCGACGATCGCACTTCCCTCTCTCTCCAATTCACCAACTTTTAGTGGCAACTTGATCTCAACTGACCACCACCAAAACCATCGTCGTGATGACTCTCTCCCTCCTCCACAATCGACGCCTCTCGATCGCTCCAAGCTCTCCTTTTTGAACCAGGTCAAGTTGAACTCCATGATCCCTGTCGCGACCTAAAAATCGGTTTTACGACTTCAGGTTAATGGATTACTAAATTAATTAATTAAATTAATTAAGTTAGCTCGAACTCTCCCAAGTTCTACCAAATCGTGACTTAAGTTTAATTTCAAAGAAAATATCTTGGAGTTGCCACTAATCATTTTTTTGGTAGGTTGATTAGAAACCCGAATAAAATAGCGGGAGAACTACTTTTTTCTCTACGAACCAGAGATTAGGTGATCGGGGACTTGATTACATTAACCTTTCAATTAATGCCCTTTCGGTACCAATTTCGTAAAAAAAAATGTTCAATTTGATAATTATGATGGATTCTCCACTAAAGCTCCAGGTAAATTTTTTTTTTTTGGTTTTTCTTTTTATGATAAGGGAAAGAAAAAAAACTAAACTATATGCAATGCATGTGGTTTACTCTAAATATTTGCAAGGTAGGTTATACATACGATTATATACATGATATGAAAATATGTGCTCTTTTATCTTGACATAGCGATTGATAAACACAAATTTTTTTGGGATTTTTTTTATTGTGCGATGGATATACCTCAAAATTGGACGTACAATTTATCCAAAGAAGACATGCAACATATTCAACGAGGCATAATCATAATTCGAATAAATCCATTTAGGCAACAAGATTTTTTTTCGAATATTCTAAATGATTAGAGTCGTTACCTAATTTGATGGATTTGATTGCCGAATTCGAACGTCTTATTACCTTGTGGATCAAGGTTGCAAACGGCGGCACAACGATGGGATGGATTTGTGGCTTGAACGATGAGGATGGACTCGGAACTTGCGTTAGTCGATGGAAGAATTGGGATGGCAACACCGAGCTTCGAACTCTCATTCACCTCTCAAATAGAACTCTCTCTCTTATGTCTTGTAAAATTCTATTCAAAATCAATCCCCTCTAAATCTTTCCTTCCTCCCTCTTTTATAGTGTGATCCTCTATCTTTTTTTTTTTTGTTTTTATATATCTCATATTTCATTCTTATTTTTCCACTGACTCTTTTTTTATTTTTATCTTCCACTCTTGTTTTTCCACTAACTCTTTTTTTATCTTTATTTTCCACTCTTGTTTTTTCACTAACTTTTTTTTTATCTTTATTTTCCACTCTTGTTTTTCCACTAACTCTTTTTTATCTTTATTTCCCACTCTTGTTTTTCCACTAACTCTTTTTTTGTCTTTATTTCCCACTTTTGTTTTTCCACTAACTTTTTTTTTATTTTTATTTCCCACTCTTGTTTTTCTACTAACTCTTTTTTATCTTTATTTCCCACTCTTGTTTTTCCACTAACTCTTTTTTATCTTTATTTCCCACTCTTGTTTTTCCACTAACTCTTTTTTTGTCTTTATTTCCCACTTTTGTTTTTCCACTAACCTTTTCTTTTTTTTTTATTTCCCACTTTTGTTTTTTCACTAACCTTTTTTATCTTTATTTTCCACTCTTGTTTTTCCACTAACTCTTTTTTTATTTTTATTTCCCACTCTTGTTTTTCCACTAACTTTTTTTTTATTTTTATTTCCCACTCTTGTTTTTTCCACTAACTTTTTTTATCTTTATTTTCCACTCTTGTTTTTCCACTAACTCTTTTTTTATCTTTTCCACCAACTTTTTCTAATTTTCCCACTAACTCACCTTTTTAATTATTTACAAAATAATCCTTCAAGTTTTAAATATTTACATTTTAGTCCTTGAAGTCTTAAGTATTTGCAATTCGGTCCTTGAAGTCTTAAGTATTTGCAATTCAGTCCTTGAAGTCTTAAGTATTTGCAATTCAGTCCTTAAAGTCTTAAGTATTTGCAATTCAGTGATTGAAGAAAAAATATTTCTTTAAATCCAAGCCTTCATAAAATTTTCAACGCATTTCCCCTATGCTCAGTCCAATTGCCCATCAATTTAAGCTCATATCCTCCGTCACAAACAGAATGAGATGCATGAAAAATGATTTAATTTTTTTTGCAAGAACGAAAATTAGTTCTCCTTTTTTTTAATGAAAAATGATCAAAAAGATTAGTCAAAAATTTAGGTGTCAACAATCCCCACCAATGATAGCTCCAACTTGGCCCCGATCGCGAAAGGAAGAGTGATGTTTGGGTCATGCAAATCTCTGTTATCGACAATGATGCCACCGACTCCAATAAGGACGTGTACAAGCGGGCAAAGTCGCATAGGATTGAGCTACCACGATAGGAATTCTAGCCAATTGCGGCCACGATGGCAAAAAGCACAATGAAGATTGTGGGAGCGAGGAAGTATTGTGGCGTGAGGAGGAGGCCATGGTGGAAGTGGGTGGCAGAGATAAAGGATGGGAGGCTGAGGCAGTGGCCAGGGACGTACCACACTGCCATGATGTTCTGTGACAGGATGCGCTCCGTCTTGGCGAGATTGCTGTGACAGAGGATGCGAAGGAAAAAAAAAAACTTATGAAACCCGATGACTTAGGATATCTATGTTGAGAAATTATATTAGATTTTGAAAGAAAACAAAACTGCTATACGATGTTAAATAGACTTTGTGAAACACTCTGAGGATATTCTACAAATATATCATTGCTTCTTACTTAATTTACTAATGTTTATATTTTGATAGAAGCAGGTTTCGTGAAAAGAGGCAGACTCATTTGAGTTACTTGTGGCAAGATATATTCTGGAACTTCAAGCAATCCTTATCTTACTCACATTTATTTATTGTAAGATAAAAGCACTTCCATTTTTTATATTCGCTCCTACCAAACTTGAAGTTTTTATTTTTACATTATTTTATCAAATTTGATTATAATCACCTATTCACGTCCTCTAGGAGTTAGAAAAATCTCCGAGTTGAGATCATACCTGACGCCCCTAGATCGCGTTCCTCATTTACCCCTTCGAGAAGCTTACACATGACGACCTCGTACTCCCAGCAAACTCTCTCTGTCAGGACGACCAGAGCTTCTGCCAAAGCCAAGGCATAAAAACATATACAGAGCAGCTTTCCGGTTTCTCTTGTCTGTGTCTCCTTTAGCTACCTAACATTGTGCTCGATGAGCATCGTCAATGAGAGCACGACGCAGGCTATTGCAGATAAGAACTGGAGCCATTGGAAAATCTTGCTGACGTTTCTAGAAAGGAAAACCCACCTTGCATAAGGTACAGTGGGAACTTCGGAAGAAGTCCCAAATCCGGGTCCGCTTCCTTTTCAATTTCTGCTCTCTAACATTTGTCGCATCTGCAGTTTCGGAAATACCCCTTATGTGTTGACTTTGCTTCCTCATAGCAGGGCTTACAGGACTCAACATATCCTCCTTCACGGATTCAACTGGAGCTCTAGAGCTCGATCTGAGCTCTCGGAAGCTGCTAATTCTGGCATCATCTATTGACCATGTGGACTGGCGTTGCCATACCAGCTCATGACTCCTGCTGAACATTCGAGCTCCTTCAATTAATTAAAATGATGGTGATGAGTGGGAAGTCGGTTTTGTCTAGGGAATTGGCAAATCCCCCCAAGAGCACAACTGTCGGCCAGAGGAAACCAAGGGTTCCCTGCCCAGTGGCCGCTTTTGTGAGAACCGCAATGCGGAAGGCAAACAGAGTCAGCTTTTTCTTTGGGCCTGAAACAGCCGGCTGCGGGGGCGAACAGATTTTCTGCTGCTTCCGTCTCTCCTACCAGCACTAGTTTGCGGCTCAAATATTGTGGCTGGTGAAATGATAGTTCCTTTTATCTTCTGAAGCTGAGGAATATCCAGATGAATGCTGCTTTGACCTTCAGCGGAGTTCTTGGCCTTCATTTCGAAGTCTAAAGCGGCTCAACAACAAACGCATCTTTATAGGAAAACTTCTATCAAGCGCTTCAAGGGAAACTGACTTCAATTTCCAGAAATTCTGTTTATGAATGTCCTGGATTGGGATGAGAGGAGGAGCTATGCATCTATAAAGGTAAAAGGTTAAGCTTAAGCAGCTTCCATTGCCAACTTTCCAGGAAGTTGTCTTTTTCTTGGACAAAATCCTATCTCGCCCGCTCGTTCATTGGCGAGCTTTCTTGGTTGCCCGATGAAGATCAAGTGCTCTCTTTCCGTGGCAGCGGAGCATTTGCTACTTGGTCAACTGTACTATTATAAGTCATAATCCTTTGGTCCAGTTTTCAAATCACCACGTTACTTATGAGCAACGAGGTCTTTCCTCCTTATCCAAGGAGTTCGTTACGTCAAAATTTAGCAATGTATTTCCTATCTAAATGATTATGCAAGGAGTAGTACTATAATCTCTTACATGACAGGCGTATTCTCGAATTTCCGCTGCCGTTTGCTTGCTTCTCGACAATTCTTTCCATGTCATGTCAAGCGCAGTCTGGCATTCAGATTGCAGCTTACTGGCTATGACTTATCGAACGTGTTCATCTCGAGTCAGGGGACCACACAAATGGTCCCCTGCTTTGTGTTAAGAGGTCCAGTCAGGTGGTTATTGCATGATGAGAAATTATTGCCATTCACTCGTAAAAATTCGAAAAACCTAAGAACCATTTACCTGAAGTCATTAAAACGAAGAAAGCAGTGGTGATTTTATTGGTCCAATGTCCCTTAATACTCGACAGGAGTTACGGCGCGTGCGGAGGCTCGTGGTTAAATTGATTATGCAAGGAAAGAAAATGAATAATCATGTATCGTAGGTGAGCCTAAGATAGAAAAAGTAGGGAAGATTCTGAAAATTTAATAGTGAAAAAAGAGAAAAAGTGACTGGTCGGTTGAAAACTGAATAGTTAAAATAAGGTCCTAAAGTGAGGTCCATTTGTCAAGAGAGAACTCGAGTAGACATTTCAAACCTATCTCAAATAAGTGTCTGAGCTAGTCGGCCAACCAAATGTTCGCCTATTGGCGAACAAGTGATTTTTCCGATAGCTAGAATAGGGGCACTTCTGTCCATAAAGATATCAAAAATAAAAAAATTGCAAGGCCCTAAATTTCTTCTCGTCTTATAGTTCCCTGCACCTTCGCATCCCTCGTCATTGCTTCAACTTCGATATCAAGATCCAAGTTCCACATTCACTTCAAACTAGAGGTGGTAATATGGATCAAAAATTCGTTTATTAACTCAGTTTTAGTGGGCCCATATTGAACACGAGTCACTTAACATTTTAAAAATTTGTCAAAATAGTTTGAAATGTTTAAGCCTAAGTTTATATGTGCCTAATATGGGCTTGATGCGGACCAATTACACAACCCATTTAACTTGAACCCCAAATGTATGTAACTTGTGAAGGCCTCTAGCAAGCCTCAAGTGCATCAGGGTCAGGCCATTTGTAGCCGGTCGATGATCGCCTTCTACCAGTTGCCAGCGCCTGATGTTAGCCATCATCAGTCTTTGCCGGTCGCCAGCAACCCTTGCAAACATAACAGAAAAGAAAAAGAAAAGAAAAAATGAAAAAAAAAATCAGATTTTTTTAAAATTATAAAAATTGTTCACAGTATTTTAGCAATACATTCTTTTTTAGGAGTGTCACACAAGCAGTCTTGGAACAAGAAGTGTGATATGCTGAGTTTCGACCCTTTTTTCGGAATTTGAATACAGAATGGTTATTTCATGAAGGCGCTATAGATGAATCTCACTTGGAGCTGGCCACTCTAAGATGATTAACCGAAGGGGAAAGGCTAACTAGGAATATAAGCACGTGGACCAAATGGTCGATAAGCGTGACTCCTAAAAGCCACCCGTTAGTCTGAGAATTTATTTAAAGTCGTCGTCTTATGAATGAGGCCATGAATTGAGTTCCGGAATAAGACAATCGACTCTCAAGAGTGTCACAATTGTGAATTTGGACCTTACCTAGAAAGGCGAAAAATGGGCAGATGGATCTTGGAATGCCGAGTGAAAAAGGGGCAAAATTGGAAATTTTTATCTTGCCCCTGGTTTGAGCTAGAATCCATGGCATGAGGGTAAGAATATTTTTAGAGAGGCCAAAAAAATTTTACGACGAAATCCGGAGTTATTTTCCGATCGCGATTGAGCCAAATCAGCACCGATTGAGTCCCACCCGGTCCTGAAATTTCACGAATTTCGAGAAATGTCTCGTCGGTCATCTTTTGACCAATTTGACCATCTTTGACCGAAAATAATTGAGGCCCAAGCTTTATCAGTCCAAATTTCACTGATAGTCCAAAAATCAGTCAATTCGTTTAGCGTTATGTCGCTTTCAGTGAATAGTGATTTTCAATAATTATCCTTAGGATATTTTTCTGGTCAAAGAACTCTCTCTCTCCTCCATAATTTCCAGAAAAATCTCTCTCCTCTCTCTCTTTAAGAATCTCGGATTTCTCTCTCTCTCTCCCAGCTGAATTCCAGTTTTCTGGACTCAACTTCAATCGGCCACCGATGGAAATCCAACCGCTGGATCGTCGCGATTTTTGGGTATGTTGTAGTTTAATGTCTTGTGGTTCTTTTTTAACTTGAATCACTTCGATCCGAGGTCGTTTGGCCTTTCAAATCTGCTTTGACATTTCGGTCGACAAACAAGTCTTTTGTTACCCGAATTTCATATAGGGTTCATATTGATATATGTTGACCCCAGCGACCCCTAGAGCTCATTTTCATGTGAAAACATTGATTTTCAGCTTGTGAACCAACTCGTTCAGCCCTTAAACAGCCCAGGCTCGAACTTAATCCGCCGGAATCCGCCGTTGTCGTCGTTACCGCCGGTCATCGCCGCATCCTCAGCCCTGTTTTGACTTCGTTTAGGTAAGTTAAATCTCTAGACTTCGCTCATGATGTTAGACTTGCCATGGATTCGCTCTAGGGACCGATTCATGGTAAATCAGTTTAGGAAAATTGGCCGTAATCGACGTATTTGATGGAAATCAATTTGTGGAATTTGAATGAGCTATGGATTGATGAAATATTGCTGTCCATACTTGAATAATGCTGTTGGTGGTGGTTGGTGTGGTTTCCGCGAGGTTCGGGCACCGAAAAATGGATTTTCGGGGTATTTAGAGAAAAAACGGGCCAAATAGTGTTTTGAAATTACTGTTCACGAACCTCCGAACACTGTTCACGTGCTGCCCAATTTGATTTTGGTTTGAAAGTGACAAGTTTTGTGGGTTCCGTGTGGTTCGAGTACCAAAAACTGGGTTTATGGAGCATTTTATGCAAAACCGGGCCCGAATAATATTTTATATTATTATTCCAAATATTTGGGGCCCGTGTTCGTATTCAAAATAATATTTGGGGATATTCCATGAACACTTGAAAATAATTATTTGGGTCATTTTGGATCCCATATGAGAAATTGGGCATTTTTAATAAAATTGGGCACGTGAAAGAGATTGATTGATTTGGCTATTGTGTCGGCCATGTGAATTGAACTATTTGGGCACGTGTTTTAAGTTTTGGCCTAACGTACTTGGCCAAGGTTTTTGCCCAATTGAAACTGGCATTGTTTCGTATGCCTGATTGAAATATTTGGACTTGTATTTGAAATGTGGCCTAACGTACTTGGCCGATGATTTCTGTCCAAATGAATTTAAAGGATTTTATTGCCTGAAAGGCGAGTGCGACAATTGGGTTCGCAAAATGAGTTGACTGGTTTGGCCATTTGGCCGGAAATATGGATTGAATATTTGGACTTGTATTTGAAATGTGGCCTAACGTACTTGGCCGATGATTTCTGTCCAAATGAATTTAAAAGGGGTTTTATTGCCTGAAAGGCGAATGCGACGGTTTTCGCATGTTTGATTGCATATCATTGTGACTTGGCGTAAAATGTAGCTATGAAGTCACCTGGCGTAAAATGTAGCCATGGAGGCGTAAAATGTAGCCTCAGAGGCGGAAAACGTAGCCTCGTGCGCCCTGAAGCGTAAGACGCGGGGTAGCTAGAGTGATAAGGTGCCAACCTGAGGCGTCCCACACGCGGGTTGAGGCACAGACCTGAGGCGTCCAAGACGCGAGTCGGACCTGATGAGCCTATATGACGCGGGTCAAGTTGGCTGTTAAGCCGAGGCTCAAGATTGAGCGTGCATGCATATGTATTTGCATTGATTGTCCTGGATTGGACGTGGTTTCAAATTGAAAGTTTAAATGCTTTTGTTGAGCCCTTAACTGATTGTGTTATCCAGGTTTTGTGTGGTCCTGGATTGGACCTGTTAAAAATGCTTTATATGCTTGGCCACTCTGTGGCGACTTTTCTAAATTGAACGGATTTTTAGTGATGGAATTTGGCCCGGTGACTTTGAGTATTTGAGTTGGGACCTGAGAGTTTGGTCTAGGCCTGTTTGGCGTCCTGAGGAGAAGATTAGGGGTTAGCTTACTGAGATTTGTTCTCACAGGTGATTGCCCTTATTTTTCAGACCCCCGACCCCCGCAATGAGTGTAATATAATACGAGTAAGGCAGGGGACCCAGAAGGAAGATTGATCCAGAGACTAATCCTTCCTAGACCAGATGGTGTAACGGATGAGGATGAGTAAGGTTGAGGCAGAAGCCCTTAAAGGAAATTTGTATAGTTTGCTCGCCATTAGAATTGAAGAACTTGCCGACCTAAGTCCTTTTGTTGTGAAGGTCGAACAATTGGTTGTAATGAGGTGTTATGAGCTTTGAATTGTGTATATGACGTCATTCTGACGGTTATATGAAAAGGCATGTAATATAAAGAGTGGTTTGTTGTAGAATTATCTGGATTATCTCTCTCTACCCCGTTTCTGTATATTGTTGGGAGAAATTCGATTCCGTTGTAGCAGGTGTTGAAGAAGTTTGTCTCTCTGAATGTTTTGACTCTGACAAAACTTTCCTTTTCTATTCAAGAATTAAGTTAACACATTGAAATTGCTTTTGCAGAGATGAGTTTGTGAAAAGAAGCTCATATAGATCCAGATCTGATGTTCAGACTCAAGAGAGAGATGTCATGTATCTACTTCTAAGTCTGTAGAAGTAAAGGTGTTCAGATGAAAGAGGAACTGTCTTTGAAGGAAGAGCGTTATCTCTGAAGCCTTCAAATGAAGAAGAGTTACGTTTAAAGACTTCAAGGAAGCTGCATCTGAATACCTATGGGCTAGAAGATTTATGTGACTCATCAATAAGGATCCTCCAGAAGCAAAAGTCGTTACTTAATTCTGAAGTGAATCAGAGGAACTTCAGTTGTAAACTGACTCTGAAGTATGTTCAGACACAATTTCAGACTCAGTCTTATAAGAGACTCTGAAGACCCACGTATGGCAGGTTTTCGAGACGGCTAGGATATCTATGGAAGTTTGTGTGATTTGATTGACTGGATTCTTGTCCCATCAAATCAGGAGAATATCTACAGTTGGATGACACCTTCCATAAACAAAGAATATTGAAGATTGGATTGACTCTACTTATGGAAAGCTGAAGTCTCAGTTGTATGGGCGACTGACTCTGAAGCGTTCAGACTCTGTTACAACGGCTAGAAGATCTTCTCTGATACAGTCTCCGTTAATCAAGGTTGATGACGATCAATCAATTATTGAGGAGCGATCCTTGGGACACCTTGACCAACGGCTAGTTCAAGGTTAGAGGAGTATAAAAGAAGATCAACGAAGACGATTGGGCAGCGTGACGAACTAAAAATTCCAAAGCTTTGAGCGATTCAAACTTGTGATTATTCTTTTGTACACGAGAGACACCACTTACATGTGTTGAGAGGCTATTGTGTTATTCGTGTGAGAAGCATACAGATTCTTGTAATCCTCAATTATATATAGTGGAAATCAGCCTATCGGCCGTCAGTGTGGGAGAGTGGACGTAGGCTTGATATAAGCCGAACCACTATAACTGTTGTGTGCAAGTTTCTCTATCTCATAACTCTGATCTTTGTGTTTTGCACGCCAGCCTTAGCATTCAGAATCTGCTTGCTCAGAAGTTGCATACTTGTATTCAGATTCATAATTTGCTCACAATTAGAATCTCTAATTTCACTTGTTCAGATTTTGATTCTTCATACATTTTGATTTGATTATTAATTCCGCATCTTATCATTAAAATCTCTTTAAATCACCTATTCACCCCCCTCTAGGTGATATTGCTAGATTCAACAGTAGGGACTCTGACGTCGTTTGGTCTACAACGAGTTTCCTGGGCTGTCGTGACTGTCGACCATTCGACTGTACATGTATGATAAGGATGTCGCGTGGCTCGTGGGGTTCGGGGCGTGACAAGAAGATGGGAAGATATTTTGGGGTTTATTGCTTTTATGAATTGCAAATTTTTCAGATTTTTTTTTTGGACGATAGTGTCCCTAGTTCGATCGATAGAAAAATCACTTGCTCGTCACACCGCGAATTAGGTCTTTATTTGAAATAAAATCTATCTAGGCCATCTTTTGGAGAAATAGTTATACTTCATGCCACTATTTGAAATTTTCCGTTTGAAAAATGAAAGTGGCTTAATTTAGAATATTTGAAAATGACTCAAAAATGTGTTTTTAGCTTGAATATACAGTAAAGTCGGGCGACTGTTGCTGCGACTGAGTTCGCTCACTATCAAGACGCTCAATCCTCACTCATCGGAGCTCCAAAACTTCCTGATTCTTGTTCTTGTTGCATTGATGAATTGCCTTTTGGGATTCTTGCTCTTGTGTAGTCACTTGAGAATATGTTATGATCGCGTTGGACTATATAATCCTTAAGTCTTGATTCGCTGCTAAGTAGAACAGGATTCGCAGGGAAAAATCTAATAATTCAGTAGCAGAAGTAGTGAGCCCAGACTCAGAGTCACGATATATGCAACAGCTGGATGCTTCCATGTTCAGGAGGTAAACTGAAAAATGAACGAATGTTTGGGTGTATGCGCACATCTTGCATGTGTTTTGGGAGCAGCACACTTGGGGTGCTGTAAATTGCACAAATTCCGCGGGAACAAACAAGGAAGGTGATAACTTTAAAGAAGCATTTCATTACATTTGGTCATCTGTATTTCTAGTGAGGATAGGACTGAATAGAATAAGAGAGTTAATTCAGGGATTATGCTATATCCTATGCACTATTTAGTGAATCACAATATTAAAGCTATATATTTTTCTCATCCTATTTTATTTATTGTTTGGTATGAACGACATATTATTGTAATTAACCTAAAAGTTGCATAAATGGAGATGGTAGGAATCTCTAAGGACATTCTTACCTACTTCATTTTTATTGGTTGTATTTTATTATTGTTCCTTCTCTTTTTTAAAATTATTTTCCTTTTTTCCCTTCCATTATTCCCTAATAAAATTTTACTAAATAGTAAACTATATTAATATTCCTAAAATGCATAAAATATATAATAAATATAAAAGAAAATACTACATATATTAAATTTATAATGTAAGATAGAAAGAAATTCATATATAAATACCCACAAGAAAAAAATAATGATGAATGGTTGTTATTTGTTTTGTTATTTTGAAGTTTATGTGTGTGTATATATATATATATATATATATATATATTTTGGCCTGGGGGGGAGGGGGGCGCGGAGAATTTTTTATATTAGAATTCAAAGATCATTTACATTCTGATACTATTTTAATATTACTAATTTAAGAAACTTGTTATTGAAACGCAGCCTTAATTTTATTCAGACTACCAAATGCAGTTTTTCTTTTTACCTGGTATTGGAGACAACATAGCATACCTTCATGTTTCCCATTTGCTGGATAATTTGGCATCATCACTTGCTTAGTAACCTATCCGTCAATCAAACCTGTTCTTCAGCAGCGTAAGTGCAGTCTCAACAAGTGAGTGAATGGTCGTGCTGTGCCTGCTTAGTCCAATGCTGCCAGAGAAAATACTGAAGCTCTATAGCTCTGATGGCGTATCCAAGACCCCTTTAAGCTCCTCCTCAATGCCCCGATCCATGAAGATCTGCACATTCGTCGATTTGTCCCTCATCATCCAGATCGCCACCTCCATAGCAAACCTTCTCATTCTCGGCACCTTTATGTGTGGGCTACAGTGGCTCTTGAGGATCTCAACCAAAGGGCAAGCTAATTCAGTTTCTCTGAACCCTGCCCTCTCGAAGATGGCGGTGGATTCTTCTGCTGTCATGAACTTGAAAGCATGTGCCGCAACCCTACCATCACCTCTTGAAGTTTGCCTTCTCCTGACAAGATAGCCTTGAGAACCGGAGTTGACGAAACATGGTTAGGTAGGAACAATTAGTATCATTCTCCCTAGGACAACTTCAACTTGCAAATAACTGCGCTTTCCGGTTATCCAGCTGCGGGCTCAGGTTCAGCTTTTGCAAAGAATGCACTTACCATTGGGGCCGCTGCTGTTACTCCCTTTAGGTGGTTGAGGGACTCCGGCCCACTGTAAGTGCACTGATTCGTCAAAATTCTTCCAGCATTAACACGAAGAAGCAGAATCTCCAATGCTTCTAGGAGCCTTTCCACTACATTCAACTTCAAGATTCAATGACACTTGCTCTTGCTTGCGAAGGCCAGCATTGCCAGGGCTTCTCCGGCCACGTTCCTTGCATCGCTTTGATCTTCCGATATGCCTTGTTGGAAGAAAATCTTTAACAGTTCTTTCAGAACTCCACCGGTCTCTCCTATTTGTTCCAACACACTGTCTTCTAGCGCCAAACTAGTAAGGATCTCAATACCTGGTTTCTGCAGAATCAGCCATTTCTCTCCGTATCGTAGTATATCTCTTATGTTGCTTATGGTGAAGACTATCTCCAAGATCTCTCTCCGGAGATTTTTCCCTGTGGTAGCCGTTGTGCTTGACAGCATCTTCACAATCTGTAGGGATCTTTTAACGGTCAAAACCTGCGATTTGGTGATGGTTGAGTCCTTCAATATTCTTTCATCAGCATGAGTGAAATCTATGATTTTGGAAAGAAGGCCCCTTGTGTTCCAATTGTTCCGCAATTATCGTGATCACGGGCTAGTTTCTTCAGAATGAGAAGTCCCAAATTATTGATCCCAAATTACTGAAAGTGCAGTAGCCATAGTCTTCATGGTCGAAGATGATTTTCTTTTCGCCAATTTTGTCTGCTACAGAATTGGGGCTTCTGTTTGTCCGGAGAAGGGACAATATCGATTTCATTGCCTCGGGTATTCTGGTGACCTGAATGGAATTTTGCTTTTTCCCGGCTAATTTCGGAACTCTTTCTGCGGCTAATTGCCTGATTTCTTCCTCTTGTGGGTCCTTCCAGTTTAAGATATCCACCAGTCTCTCTATAACTGGCAAACTGATTGCTATCTTCTGAAGCGTGTCATCTGAAAACCGTTCTTTATTAGAAAACCGGTGAAGAATCCTGGCTCCTATGAGCTACTCATCCGGTGAGTTTGAACATAAGAGGTCCATCGCAAAAGTGACCATAACCATTCCCAGGCCATCAAAAATGCTCCATTGAGACATCTTGAATAGGAGTCATAGGAAAATCTCCGAGTCGAGATCATACCTGAAACCCCTACATCGCATTCCTTGTTCACGCCTTCGAGAAACTTACAGATGACAACCTTCCACTCCCAGTAAGCTTTCTCTATCAGGAAGACCAGAGCTCCTGCCAAAGCCAAGGCATAAAAGAAAATCAGAGCAGCTTTTCGGTTTCTCTTGTCCGTGTCTCCTTTAGCTACCTGACCATGATTGTGCTCGATGGGCTTCGTCAATGAGAGCAAGATACAGGCTATCGCAGATAAGATCTGGAGCCAGTGGAAAATCTTGCTGATGTTTCTCGAAAGGAAAACCAACCCTCCATAAGGTAGAATAGGAACTTCGGAAGAAGTCCAAATCCAGGTTAGCCTCCTTTTCAATCTCTGCTTTCTAATGTTTTTTGCTTATATAGTTTCGGAAATTTCCCTGCTGTGTTGACTTTGCCTCCTCGTAGCAAGGCTCACGGGACATATCCTGCACGGATTCAACTAGAGCTCGATTTGAGTACTCGGATGCTGCTCATTCCAGCATCAGCTATTGACCAAGTCGGATTTCTCCAAAGCAACGGCAAAGCCCCCAAGAGTACAACCGTCGCCCAGACGAAACCAAGGTATCCCAGGGCAGTGGCAGCTTTTTCGAGAAACCGCAAGGCAGAGAGCAAAAAGAGTCAGCTTTTTCTCGTGGCCGGAACAGCTGGTAATGCGAGCGGAACAGAATTTCCACTGCTTCCATCTCTCCTTCCAGCACTAGTTTTCGGCGCAAAGATTGTGGCGGGTGACATGATGATTTCATCTTTCTTCTAAAGCTGAGGAATATCTCGATGAATGCTGCTGCTTTGACCTTCAGCACTGTTCTTAGCCTTCATTTGGCAGTCTGGAGAAGCGCAAGAACAGAAGCTTCTTTGGACATCAAATCAGCTGGGGAAAACTTCTATCTAGCGGTTCGATGTTTTTAATGAATGATGTGGCTCTGAGTTCTGTATTGCACTGCCCAGCTACTTCGGAGACATTGACTTCAACATAATTCTTAAGCCTTATTTACTTAGAAAATTCGAATGTCTACGAAAGCGTTGTTACGTGAGACCTCATTAAAATGAAAGAAACATGATTATGGTGACTCTTTATTCACCTAATCTTTACCTAAAGGGTGGCCGCTCTTCACGGGAGAAAATTATAAAAAAAAAAGTTATAAACATATTGCAGTTGTGCTAATTCAGACCTAAACTTCTTTTTTGATCAATTAAGTCCTAAACATTTTGTATTTATGCTAATTCAGTTATCTTCGGGCGATGATGTGGATAAATTTTTAATAATATTTCAATATTTTTTATTTTTTATTTTTTTATTATTTTTTGTTTTCCTCCTTATTGTAATAACTAGGTTTCTTTAAACATGTCATTAAATGGTGGTGGGACCCACATAAAGAAAATAATAAAAAAAAGGATTGAAAGTCAACAAAAGAAGAAAAGGAGGAGACAGCTTAACTCTCCTTCTCCTTTTCATCTGCAACAAGAGACGTAGAGAAGAAGAAAGAAAGAAGAAGAGGAAGAAAGAAAGAAAGAAAGAAAGAAAGAAGAAGAGGAAGAAAGAAAAGGAAGGAAGGAGGAAGAGAGATCCAAGACACGTGCCTCTTCAAACTATCCCGATGTCGTTTAACGACGTTCAGTAAGTGTCCGCATTCCTAGTTCCTCATATTGAAGTAAATTTTAGAGTTAGACTTTAGTTTCGGACCTAGGTTGAGTTTAAATTGCTGGGTTCATTTGAGAAGTCTTTATGCTGTGTTTTTGTATGGAGATGAAAATTTAGGATGTTGTGAAGCCGTGGGATTTGACGGATCTCAATTTGGACTTATAGTTTGCCCGAAACAAAATTTTAAGTTCTGGTTGCTACAGTACCCTCGCGAACAGCATGTTTCAAGAGCCAATATCTTCAGTTTTTGTTCGTTTCTTGAGGTCGACCATGTTATGACTTTTGTAGTACGTCGAATAAGCTTCGTTTGGACTATAAGATGGCTTGAAACGGAGTTCGGTGGAGTGAGTTATGATATTTTAGTTTTGAAGCGCGAGCTGTTCTGGTTGCTACTATACACGAGCGAACAGCATACTTCAAGAGCCAATATCTTCAGTTTTCGTTCGTTTCAAGAGGTCGACCATGTTATGACTTTTGTAGTACGTCGAATAAGCTTCGTTTGGACTATAAGATAGCTTGAAATGGAGTTCGGTGGAGTGAGTTATGATATTTTTAGTTTTGAAGCGCGAGCTGTTCTGGTTGCTACTATACACGAGCGAACAGCATACTTCAAGAGCCGATATCTTTATTTTTCGGTCGTTGTTTGAGGTTAACAATCCTAGGACTTTTGTAGTACATCGAATAAGCTTCGTTTGGACTATAAGACGGCTTGAAACGGAGCTCAGTGGGGTGAGTTATGGCTTTATCCGTTCTGCCGCGCGAGCTGTCCATTGTGGACAGCAAAGGAAATCTGCTATAGACAAGCTTCCGTTGACACGTAGTTATCGTTCTGTCGTTAAATAGGTGTAAATTAGTTGAGTCGTCCATTAGAGTGTCATATTATTAGTTTTTGATCCATTTTCTGTACTTTTGAATAGGAAATCGGACGCGTCGGCTCAAGTAACAGTTGTATTTTATTTTGCCGTTATTTGGTGAGTGATACTATTTCTTCTTTGACTTGTGTAAACTCATGTTTTTTTGAGAAAGTATAATATGAGTTTCTAATGTGATTTATTCTTTTGAAAGGAAAGTAAAAGTGATGTTTAGAGCATTTTGTTGCATAAAACAGGATCGAACATTTACTGCTGTTTTGTCTATTCAAGATGGTTTGTAATTACTTTGTGCTACTGATTTTGAGTTGACGGTGATGTTCCTTTTGATTGAGATAATTTGTGGTAGATTTTTGTTATTGATTTTGAGTTATTGTGATTTGGTGCTGCTCAAGATAACTGTGAACCCGACTGATGGGTTTGTGGGTATGTGCATACTATTTAGGATATCCTTGTGGGCCGAGCCACCGGCATTGTAGGTGGAGACCTTGTCAAGGGGGGAATCTTGGTCGCCTTTTGTCACGAGCGTTATGCGTGACTACGGTTAGAGCCTTGAGCACGTGATTAGTCAATGGATAGACCATTGACATGTGTTTTGCTGAGATTAACCAATGGATTAAATCATTGGTATTTGTTTTGTGTTTTAAATGTGCATAGTGATTGTTCGATCCGCTTAGAAGAAATGTATTACTCACTGAGCCGTGTTAGCTCATTCCTTTCATCTTTTTGTTTTTCAGATCCAGCGAGTCGCCCGTAGAACGTGAGCGATCGTTAGTGGAGGATATTTTGTTGGGGGGAAGCTTTTATTATAAGTTGTGAGTTGTTCCTTTTGTATTTGGTGAGCCCTTTTAAGTGGATATTAGACATTTCTACCATTTGGAAGGATATGTGTGTATATCTATTTATGGTTTAGTAGCAAGCTCTGATGTTTGTAACTAAGGAACTTCTTGAGCTCGTATGTATGGATATACATATTTGTTATCAGGTTAAATTTTGATTAAGTTGAGGCTGCGTCCTTTTGAGAAAGGGACGGCCGTGTTACAGCCCATGTTATCGTGGTTTTGGGGTGTGACACTTATTCTTTTTTTTCCCTTTTTCCTTCCTTCTTTTATGCTTTTGTAACTCACTCTAGTTGGCGACTTGTGCCCGGAGCTTGTCAGCCATTAGGTGAGGGCCACGAAGCCTCATCAACCGTGGCTACGCCTTGCAAACCTTGGCCATTGTGAAGCGCGGCCTCTGGTGAAGGCGGCCATAGCCTCGCAAGGTGGCCTTCGCCGACGGCCGAGAAGGCATCCCTTGCCTAGATTTGGGTGAGGCGGACTCGCCCGTAGCCGCTGATCATCTCCAAGCCTTGGCGAGGGCTTCGCAGCCCTCACCCAGTGGCCGACGAGTTGCGAGCAGTTGGAGCTCACCAACCAGTGTGATAACAAAAAGAAAGAGAGAGAATAGAAAAGAAAAATAAATAAATAAATAAATCAATGGATATTAAAATACTATTAAAATTTTGTTACTGTCAATGCCGACTGGTCAAGAGGATTGAATTGGCAAAAATGCAAAAAGTCTAAGACTCAATTGAAAAAAAAAAATTAGGGCTGTATTAGCAATAAATTTAAGACTTTTTGTATATAGTTTTCCCCTTCACTGTGTTTTCTGTTGCTGCTTGTTCTTGTGAAACACAGTACTTTCAACTAAATTTTCTTTGATGTTTCCTCTTTTGGGAATGTACCTCAGTGGCAAGGTCCAAGCGTTTGTTAGGAGCAGCCCAATTGTTCGGGATTTGATTTGAAAGATCCGATAATTGCTCGTCAAGAATACCTAACAGGAAGGAGTCCTATTATGGTAGGACGTTGAAAAGGGAAACTGCCATCAATTCCAGTGATTGACTAAATTAGAGGAATTCAAATCGAGATTTCTAATCAAGAGCTGACTGCGAAATCAATCAGGGAGGATTCTAATTTGGTTGGAGATCTACCATTATAAACAAAGCAATTGGATGGAGAATTCTGTGTATACCAGAAAATTACTCTAGAGAGATCACAAAAATTCTCAACAAGAGATCTTGAGAGTTCGTTAAGTGGGGATGTGCTTTGTGATAATTGTGAGGATTTTTTGTGAGAGAAACAAAGTTAGTGTCTCAATTCTAATCCTTTGATTATAGTGGAGCAATTCCTGGACCAACATTCTGTGATTTTTTTTCCCACATTGGGTTTTTCCACATAAAAATTTCTGGTCTATCATTCCTCCTCAAGTCTCCATTTTTTGCTTGACGTTTATTCTCCAAAAAAAGAATATACAACCACATATAGTTTGAATCTGACAGTAAGAATTCCACTACAATCGATTGCGATCCGACTTAATTTACAACAGCGTTAAATTAGGATCAGCTCAAGACGCTGACTATTCTTTGCCAAGTCATTGCCCTGCTAACATGTAAAACCTTGGTGCATAATCTTCTGAATCTAGTGATAAAAATCTTCTGAATCTAGTAATAAAAATCCAGTAAATGCGCGGTTGCTAAGCAAATGGACTACAAGACAAGCAAAACTGAATTTACAACCACATCAAAAAAAAAAAAAACCAAAACAAAAGTTTTAAAAGCTTTTCAAGTAAGAATGCTGAATGAAGAGGCCTTGAGGGTCACAATGCATTGAATACATCCCTAAGTCCCACACGAGCATTACCAAATCGTCATAAATAGAATACAAGCCTCGATCGCGAGAGATTCTATTTCGTCTAATCTTTATGGCATAACTCGAGTGGAGATGCCGAAACAGAAATCAAAATCCCCAGAATCTTTCTCCATTTTCTCGGCATTCACAAAATGTGGAAATTAAAAAAAATCGACTTTATCACACCGCAAGTTGTCCCGTGCCGGAGAGTAGGGGTTTAATGGATGCCAGAGATTTCCCTCCACAAAATTTGCAAACCACTCTGGCTTATCCGAATGCGCCTCCTCAACATACTTCAGTGCTTCTTCATCGGCGACAAAGTACTTGACAGTCCACTCATAGGAAACTTTGCAAATAGCTTCGCTCGTGCATCATCAACCCGTGAAATATTTTCCGTTTGTTTTTGCGGATAATATGATGTTTTCAGAAAATGTTTTGTAAAAATTTATTTTTAAGGAAAGTGCAATATTTTTCAGTGTTTGACTGAAATATTTTAGGTCGTTTGGTATGGAAAATCGGATTTGATTTTCCTCCATGCACTCCTTTCAATATATTTTTTCCAATTTTTTCTTTTTTTTTTAAATTCAAAAAATTTTAATTATTTATCTTTCTCTTTTTCTTAATTTTTTAGATTCAAAAAGACCTGAAAAATTTTTTAGGCTAAGCCTCAAGCTCATCGGTCCATGTCATGGCCAATCGTCGGGCTGCCAGTAGTCGCCAAGGTCCGCGGTTGGTGGAGGATGAAGGAGGAAGGAGGAAGAAGGAAGAAGGAGAAAAGAAAAAAAAAAGGAAAAGGAAAAAAAGAAAGAAGAAAAGAAAAATAAAAAATAGCGCAAAGATAATGAATGTAACGGAATTGAGAGAGTAAAGATGAAGGAAAATGTTTTCCTAGACTAGTTTATTTTTTGCAAACCAAACACCGGAAAACTCGAAAAATATTTTTCTGGAAGTTGTTTTTCATAAAACAAATGGAGCCTATAGTGGAAAATTTATCCAAAAATTTCTAAACTTGTTGCACTTTTGTTAATTTAGTCCTCAATCCTTTTAATTTTTTCAATTTAGTCCTAAATCTTTTCGTTTTTGGCCAGTTGAGTCTATCCAACCAAGTTTGGGGATTGAGATGGCACGCTCATCCTACATGGCATGAGCCTTGCCGGCTGTAGAGAAAAGAATAGAAAAAACAAAGGAAAAAAAAGAGAAAAAAAATAATAAATAAATATTAAAATATTAAAATATGATTAAAATAGTCCACGTCAGCACTGGTCCTATCACGTAGGATGACTAACGTCCACTTCAATGATTTTCGACCAGTATTGGCTAGATGTACTCAATTGATTAGCAAAATTAAAAAGTTGATTAAATTGACAAAAATGCAATAGGTTTAAGACTATTTAGATAATTTTCCCGTCTTATATTCATACAAAATCTCCTGACATGGGCAAAGCAATCTCTCCGAGTGACTAGCATAAATCAAACTTCCCAATTGGGTAGTAAATAGAAGTGCATGAACTCAAGAACCATAGGTTATACGTCAAATGTAAAAATCGAAGATTAAATCACAACCATCACACGTGAAATTGTTCCCCATAGAAATTCTGAGTTGTGATCACGAATGGAGGTTATTGATATAACGAAACTGGATGAAAAACTTCGGAAAATAGATATGACCATAGTAATGCATCCTTTATAACATGCAGACATCGACTCGGGACAATAAAAGGTCGATTATCTTAAACTCACCTTGGATTCGGCAGCTAAAGTCTCTTCAAACTGCGTCAGGAGTTTCGATGATGAGATGTGGTCTATCTCAGATCCCAATATGGCTATGAGATCCTAAGCTCCTGCAAAATCGCATATGACTCTAAGGTACAAAACTGACGAAGCTCATAAATTATGGTGATGTGTTCTTAACATAGGCTCATCTAACCTTGCAATAGCTGCCGTGGAAACGTGTCGAGGTATATAAAACATCACATATTTAGTGTGTTGTGGGCAGAGTAAACGGTTTTTCTTCACAGAAGTTATACAAAGCAGAGGAAAATGTCATATCTTACGCACGTCGAGTATGTTCCAACTTTTCAGGCCATCAGGAGATGTTTTTTTCTTCTTTATGCGAGCCAGATGCAATATATTCAAGTGCATAACAGTGAAAAATGTGAAAATGTAGGTTCCTGCAGCTACTTCAAGTGATTTTTGGCTGTGAAAATATGCAAACCGAGAGCTTAATAAAATACCAAAAATAAAAAAGACCATATCGTGGATGTCATCCACAGAAACAAACCTCGAATGTAATAACACAGCAGCTTCGACGACACGTCTTTACAAGCTCAACCACAAGCTTAGCTGAAGAAATAAAGATCGCATGAGCATTGCACGATATTACCTTGAAGATTGTGACGAGATTATTGTCGTAGGTAGCTTGAGGCACTCCACTGATATCTGCAGTTCTGGTTATATCTATCTTTCAGTTATTTGATGATATCAGACTTTTGCTAAGCTTTTGCTTTTATCATTCTTTTGTGTGTTTTGCTTATGTCCAGTTTCCTCAGTATTCTGCTAATATTGGACTTTGGCTTCCCGGTTATATCCAACTACTTCTCATTGGTCTTCCTCAGTATCTTAGTAATCCACGACTATATATATTGTTCGCCTTGTCTAGTACCTTCAAGTCTCCATGAACTTCCATTTTTTCACGACTTTTTCACCTCCGTAAAGGCCCCATCCAATTTTTTTTAATCTTTAACTTCATACCTCAGAAACGTTTGATTATAGGCAAAGTACATCGATTTCAATTTAGCTTATATCTTCTGGTTCTTCCAAGCGTATTCGTAATCGTTTCTCTACTTTGCTATTCATCTACCCATGGTACCTTCAAGCTTTACGAAACTCTCCATTATAGGTTTGTTCACCTTCTACTGAAGTACATTTAGCTTATAGACATCCCTATGTCCAATATTTAGTTTAACATTAATAGAGAACTCATAACCTTTACAAGTCATGCTAGAATATCATCTACATAATGACTTGGGCATCATCTTTAACTTGACTTAGTCAACCAATAAACACATAAGTAGCCTTTGATTATTTTATCATTTTCAAAACATCATAAGAGATTTTCCCAACAAAAATTGCATAAACGGAGATGGTAAGAATTCCCAACAAAAATTGCATAAACAAAGATGGTAAGAATCTCTCACAACACTCTTGCTTACTTCATTTTTATTTGCTTATTTTTTTCCTTTTTTTAATTATTTTATTTATTTTTCTAAATATATACAATACATTCATTAATATTATAAGATAGAAAGATATTATTTTTGTTATTTTTCCTTATTTTGATTTTTTATATTAGATTTTCTATATTGCTTGATTTTATTAGTTCAAAAAGTATGTTATTAGAGAAAAATAATTTTTGTCCTATGGGTATTAAAAATCGTATCCAACTTTGTCTCACCTCTCCATGGGATAATTTTATCAATGCTATATTTTTCTTATATTTGACTTTATCATGTCTTGAGCATGCAACAAACACATGATAGGATAAATTTTATCATATCTTGAATTTTATCGGGACTACAATACCTAGCCTTAGTTTCTTTCAAAATCCCTCATCTTTGAAGGTCGCCGCCACCGCCGCCCAGTAGCACATTGCCGCCTATCACACCCCACTAGCTACCACCCATCCTTGCTCCGGCAATAGTTCTTTTTTTTTTTTTTTCAGTTTTGTTCATGAACACGGGTTCAAAAAGAGAACGTGGGCTGGAAGAAGATAGCATTAATTTGGGATTTTCAATTGTAGAGCTTGTTTTTTTTTCATTTAATTTTTTGGACAAAAATGCCCTTGCTCCAGCCATCGGAAAAGTCACATGCTTGCCTCGGGGTACTTATTTGAGACTATTTCGGACACTTCATATCTTTATTTGAAGAAATATTCATTCTGAATAATTATTTTAAAAAATAAGAACACTTTAAACTTTTAATTATCATTAAAAAAAAGCTCTTGGTTGGAATTTTTCCAAAAACCAAAGAATACTAATCAACACAGGACCCAAATCGTCCTGATGTTTGGCTTGAATATACAATGAAGTCGGGCGACTGTGACATAAGACTATTTTAAGAAAATATTGGGTGGGCCGAGAGCAACACGTGTTCGTGCGCCCCGACTCACATGTCTTCTTCTAGAGAAGAGAGATAGAGATAGGAGATAGAGGAGAGAGACAAGCGAGACAAAAAAAGAGAGGGTGTGGATAAGACAAGAGGAGACATATGTCATTTTCTGATTGGTCGGGTTGCACGGACACGTGTTAGCCCAGCTTACCCAATATTTTTTCGACTGTTTCGAGTAATATTTCTTTATAAATGACTTGTTTTAACTTAATCTCGTTCGTACCGTTTCTCACCTTCCCCTCCACCATTTGTTCTTCATTTTGGCAATTCACAGCGACCGAGCTCGCTCACCGTCAAGACGCTCAGCACCGAAACTCCCTGCACGCGTAACAGGGTTCTGGCAAATTCAATGCCCAGAATGCCTCGGATTTCGTAGTTTATGAGCTTTGTTCATGGGCTTTTTCTTATGGAGTGAATTGTTCAACTGCAAGTTCCCATTGTTTCTTTGCTTCTTATCTCGTCCTGTTTAAGGGGCTTCAGAGGAGCGGATGATGCAGATAATTTGTGGGTTCATTGTGAGATTTCCTTCCGTCGTCACATAGTAAGCAATAAGTTCCTTTTTATGATCAACTACAGATGCACGATGAATTGCCTTTTGGGATTCTTGTTCTTGTGTAGTCATTTGAAAATATGTGATGACTGCCTCCGACTAAATCGTCCTTAAGTTTTGATTCGCCGCTATGTAGAGCAAGATTTGGAAGGAAAAATAGCAGAAGGAATGAGCTTAGTGCCACGGGATATGCAAAACTTGGTATGCTTCCATGTTCAGGAGTTAAATTGAAAGATAAAAGAATGTGTGGGTGGATGTACACATCTTGCATATGGTTTGGTAGTAGTACACGTGCTGTGCTGTAAATCGCACACATTCCATTGCGAACAAACAAGGAAGCTGATAACTTTCAGAAGCATTTCATCAGACTTAAGCCGGGCAGAGTTCCTAAAGAAGTAATTACCTTCATTTCCTTGCTTCTGGAATTAGAGAATGAAATGCGTAGTCTAGCAGACCTTCATGGTTTCCCATTTGTTGGATAATGTGGCATCATCACTTGCTCAGTAACCTATCGGTTGTTCAAACCTGTTCTTCAGCAGCATACGTGCGGTATCAACAAGTGAGTGAATGGTCGTGCTGTGCCTGCTTAGTCCAATGGTGCCAGAGAAAATATTGAAGCTCTCTAGCTCTGATGTCGTATCCAAGACTCCTTCAAGCTCCTCCTCCATGCCCAGCTCCCTGAAGGTCTGCACATTCTTCAATTTGTCTCTCATCATCCAGATTGCTAGCTCGATAGCAAACCTTCTCATTCTCGGCACCTTTATATGTGGATTCTTGTAGCTCCTCAGGATGTCGACCAAAGCGCAAACTAATTCGGCTTCTCTAATCCCCACCCTCTCAAAGAGGGCGGTCGATTCTTCTGCTGTCATGAACTTGAAAGCATGTGTTGCTAACCCAACCATCACCTCTTGTAGTTTGCCTTCTGATGACAAGATTGCCTTGAGAACCTGAGTTGAGGAAATAGGGTTAGGTGGGAACAATTAGTATCATTCTCTCTAGGACAACTTAAACCTGTTCGTAGCTGCCCTTTCCGGTTAATGAGATGCCGGCTCAGGTTCAGTAATAATGCACTTACTGTTGGTGCTGCCGCTGTTACTCCCTTTAGCTGGTTGAAGGACTCTGGCCCACTGTAGGTGCACAGATTCCTCAAAATTCTTCCAGCATTAACACGAAGAAGCGGAATCTCCAATGCTTCTACGAGCCTCTCCACTACATTTAACTTCAAGATGAGATGACAGTTGCTCTTGCTTTCGAAAGCCAGCATTGCCAGGGCTTCTCCGGCCACAATCCTCACATCCCTTTGATCATCCAATACTCCTTGTTGGAAGAAAATCTTTATCAGTTCTTTCAGAACCCCGCCGGTCCCTCCTATTCGCTCCGTTGCATCATCGTCCTGTGCCAAACTGTTAAGGATCTCAATCCCTAGTTTCTGCAGTCCAGGTCGTTCCTCTCCGTATCGTAGAATATCCCTTATGTTGCTTATGGTGAAGACTCTCTCCGAGATCTCTCTCCGGAGAATTTTCCCTGTGGTACCCGTTGTGCTTGCCAGCATCTTCATAACCTGTAGGGATCTTTTAACAGTCAAAACCTGCGATGCGGCAACCGTTGAGTCCTTCAATATTCTTTCATCAGCATGAGTGAAATCTACGATTTTGGAAAGAAGGCCCCGTGTGTTTCCAATTTTTCCGCAGTTATCATGATCACGGGCTAGTTTCTTCAGAATGAGTAACCCCAAATTATTGAAAGTCCAGTATCCATAGTCCTCATGCTCAAAGATGATTTTCTTTTCGCCAATTGCATCAGCTGTAGAACTGGGGCTTCTGTTTGTCTGTAGAAGAGATGATATCGTTTCCATTGCCCCGGGTATTCCAGCAACCCGAAGGGAGTTTTGCTTTTTCCCAGCTAATTTGGAAACTATTTCTGCAGCTAATAGCCTGATTTCTTCCTCTTGTGGGTGTTTCCAGTTTAACATCTCCACCAGTCTCTCTATAACTGGCAGAGTTGTTCCTATCTTCTGAAGCGTGTCATCTGAAAACTGTTCTGTCGTAGAAAACCGGTGAAGAATCCTGGCTCCTATGAGCTGCTCATCTGGCGAGTTTGAACATAAGAGATCCATCGCAAAAGTGATCAAATCCATTCCCAGGCCATCAAATATGCTCCCATTAAGACATCTCGAATAGGAGTCATACAAAAATCTCCGAGTCGAGATCATACCTGAAGCCCCCAGATTGCATTCTTTGTTCACCCCTTCGAGAAGCTTACAGATGACAATGTTCCACTCCCAGTAGACTTTCTCTGTCAGGAAGACTAGAGCTTCTGCTAAAGCCAACGCATAAAAGAGAGTCAGAGCAGCTTTCCGGTTTCTCTTGTCCGTGTCTTCTTTAGCTACCTCACCATAATTGTGCCTGATGAGCTTGATCAATGAGAGCACAACGCAGGCTATCGCAGATAAGAGCTGGAGCCAATAGAGAATCTTGCTGATGTTTCTCGAAAGGAAAACCCACTCTCCATAAGGTAGAATGGAAACTTCCGTAGAAGTCCAAATCCGGGTGTGCTTCCTTTTCAATTTCTGTTCTCTAATGTTTTTTGCATCTGTAGTTTCGGATATTTCCCTGTTGTGTTGACTTTGCTTACTCGTAGAAGAGCTTACGGGACTCAACACATTCTTCATGGACTCAATTAGAGCTCTGGAACTCGATCTGAGCGCTCGGAAGCTGCTAATTCCGGCATCAGCTATTGACCAAGTGGACTGGTGTTGCCATTCCAGCTCGTGACTCCTGCTGAATATTCGAGCTCCTTCAATTAATAAAATGATGGTGATGAACCAGAAGTCGGTTTTGTCTAAGGTAATGGCAAAGCCCCCCAGGAGTACCACTGTTGCCCAGATGAAACCAAGGGCTCCCAAGCCAGTGGCCACTTTTTCGAGAACCGCAAGGCGGAGAGCAAACAGAGTCAACTTTTTCTCTGGGGCCGGAACAGCCGGTGATGCAGGGGAAACAGAGTTTCCGCTTCTTCCGTCTCTCCTGTGAGCACTAGTTTGCGGCTCAAAGATTGTGGTGGGTGAAATGATGATTTCATTTTGCTTCTGGATCTGAGGAATATCCAGATGAATATTGCTTTGACCTTCAGCACTGTTCTTGACCTTCATTTCGCAGTCTGGATAAGCTCAAGAACAGATGCTTCTTTGGACATAAAATCAGCTAGCGGTTTGATGGAACCTGAATTCGATTTCCAAAAACTCAGTTTTCTGAATTTCTTGGAATGGGGTGAGAAAGAGCAGCTATGCCTGTATAAAAGGTGGGGAGAATAAGTGGATCTAGCAGAGGAAAAGGTAAGGGTAAATCAGCTTCTATCGCCAACTTTCCTGGAAGTTCCCTTGCCCTTTGACAAAATTCTTATGTCGTCCTCACATTTACTTCTACAGTTCCATTGAGGAGCTGTCTTCATTGCCTGATGAAGATCTTGTACTCTCTTTCTGCGTATCGAGGTGACGCGTTGCTGCTTGGTTACTACTTTGCTTTGGCTTGTCTTGAAGAAACCTTGTGTGCAAGAGAGGACAAGCTGAGACAATATTGACTCAGTCAGAGGAATATGTGGCTAAGGTTCTGATATTGTATTGAATGGTTCTATATTGCCATGCACAGCTGATTGGGAGGCATTGACTTCAACATCAATGAAAGGAAGATTCCTCATGAAGTTAAACCTTTATAGTCTCCTTTTTCTTCTGATCTCCTTGTGCAGTTCGGAAATTTTCACGTTGCTTGTGAGCGACTGGGTCTTGTCTCCTTATTAAAGCAGTTGGTTAAGGAGCTAACCACTTTAAAAATTCCTAACACTTCTTGTACCTCATAATTTAGTAATGTTATGTCGTATCAACATGATCATGCAAGAGGTGATATAATATTCTCTTACATGACGGCACATCTTTTGGATTTCCTCAGCAACTTGCTTGCTCCTTGACGATTATATCAATGTCAGGCAATGCGTGGTTGTGGCATTTCTTTTGTACCTTGCTGATATTTTACCGAATGTCTTCTTCTTGAGCTAGAGGACACGCAAATGGTCCCCTGCTTTATGTTCCAGGTCCAGTCAGGTGGCTATTGCATTATAATTCCTATCCTTATTTACCCAGAAAATTCGAAAATCCATGACATAATTACAGCGACACATTATTCTCCTAATCCTTACCTAAAAGCTGGGGGCTCTTGACTGTGTTTTCCTTAGCTTCTTGTGATTGTCGAACACAGAACTTTCGTGTCCCTTGACTTTGATGTTTCCTCTTTTCGGAGTGTTCCTTAGCGCATAGCAAGTTCCAAGCGTCGAACTTACGATTATTGCAAGATGCTGACTTTTCTTTTGCCAACTCATTGCTGCTAACATGGCTAACCTTGGGGTATAATTTTCTGAATCTAGTGATGAAAATCTTCTAAATGTGCGGTTGCCAAGAAAATGGACTACAGGACAAGCGAAACTGACTTTGCACCCACCTCAAAAATTTGAAGTTTTAAAAGCTTTTGAGTAAGAATACTGAACGAAGAGGCCTTGAGGGTCATAATAGTGAGTTGAGCGCGAATTCATTCTATTTTCACATGGAAGCAAAGCTTCAAAAGAAAAGTTCGGCATTTGTTCGTCCCTAGTCCTGCTCAAGCATTACCAGATAGCATACCAACGTCGATCGGAAAAGATTCATTTTCATTGCTATATTAGTCCATGACGGAGAGTGGTTTAGCGGATTTAGAAACAGAAAAACAAATCCCCACATGCTTTCTCCAATTTCCTGGCAATCGCAGAATGCAGAGCGTCGATAGCATCGAATTGCCAGAGAGTAGGGGCTCAATGGATGCCCGGGACTTCCCTCACTTGACAGACTTTGGAAGCCACTCTAGCATGTCCGAATGCGCCTTCTCGGCACACTACACCGCTTCTTCATCAGCAACATCGTACCTGACAGTCCACCCATGGGAAACTTTTGGAAATATCTTCACTCGGGCATCAACCTGTGAAACAGTCTTATATGCATACAAAATCTCTACTTCCATTCATAAATCAAACTTCCCCATTGGAAAGTAAATAGAAGTGGACGAACTCAAGAACCATAATGTGATTCATCAAATGTAAGAATCGAAGAATAACTCAGAACCATCTCCCCTGAAATTGTTGTCCATAGAAATTCGGATTTGCGATCATGAATGGATGCCATGGATACAAAGAAAATGAATGAAAAATTCTGGAAAATACATATGATCAACGCAATGTATCCATCATAAAATGCAAACATAGACTAGGGCTCAGAAAGATGGATTATCTCAATTTCACCTCGGATTTGGCAGCTAGAATCCATTTGAACTGCTTCAGGAGTTCCGGTGGTGCCATAAGGTCAATTTCAGGTCCTAATATGGCTCTTGGCATAAAGCTCTCCTGTGCAAACTCACAGAGCTGACAAATTATAGTGATGCCTTATTATCATAGGCTTGTCTAATCTTGCAATAGCTGTGTGGAAATGCGTAGTTTGTGGTGGGCAGAGTAAACAGATTTTCTTCACAGAGGTTATACAGAGCAGAGAAAACTGTCATATCTTTATAAGACATGCATGTTCCAACTTTCCAAGCCAGCAGGAGATGCTTTTTATTTGTTAGGCAAGCCATATGCAATATATTCATGTGCATAACAGAGAAAATGTGGAAAGGTAGGTTCCTATATCTACTTTCAAGTGACTCGTGGCTTTGAAAATATGCAAACCAAGAGCCTAATTAATACCAAAGAGAAAGATGACCATACACTTGATGTCGTCCACAGAAACAAATGTCAGATGCAATACACAGCAGCTTCAACATCCCCTGTCTTCGCCAGCTAGACCACAACCTTAGCTGAAGAAATGGAGGTCCCATGCGCATTGCGCCATATTACAAGCTTGAAAAGCATACGCTTTAAGACATGAAAAAAGATCTTTTAAAGAATCATTCAGAACAAGGCTGTTCACCTCCCCAACAAAAGCCAGCAGCCCCAATCGCAGAAGCTTCAACTTTTTGCTTTGCATCTTCATATTTCTTATCCTGCCAACAAAATTCTTTTGGAATCAGCAATCGCGATTGCTAATGGATGCATATTTATAAGTCATAGCTTAAGCGACTAATCAACAATGGGAAAACAGTGAGCATCCTGAGACAGGAAATTATCAGCTGAAGAATGATAAAAGTGAAGTTTCTAAGGAAAAAACAGCAACTGTCTATGAATTATAGATCGAGAACCCACAGTTTCATGATTTTTAGACATTCCGTGACAGACCGTTCGGTATTTTCAGGTACATAAGGATCCCCACCGAATAAATCAGGCACAACCACATAAAATCTGGCAGCTGCGACCTTAAGAGCAAACAGCTGACAATTAGGTCACGAAAGAGGTAATCAAAAGATGAGCAAATCCAACACATACTCACACACATACACACTCTTTGATAACTCCCAGTGCTTACCAACCTGTACGACACATGTATATTCTCTACAGAGGAAATAAGCAACGATTTAAAGAGGAGTTGAACAAAATCCAGCAACTACGACCTTGCCGGTGTCGGCTGGGTCTCCCTCATGTGGGGGGACCCAGTAACATATTTTATTTGTTTTAAAAGGAAAAAGAAAGGAATGTGGGGAGACAATAGTTAATAAGGGGAAAAAAAATAAAAAAAAAATAGTGTGTGTGTGTGTGTTTATGTGTGCATGAGAGAAGATTAGAGAAAAAGAAGAGAGTTCCTTACAAAAGACTTACCGAGCGTCTGTGAGGAGAAGAGGAAGTAGAGGGAAAATATTTGCAGTCCAAATTTGAGGGCTAAACGTTGACGGAATTGGCTCAAATTTGGATATGTTGTTCGTGAGGCCGAGATCTACGTGTTGATGGTTCTCGTTTGTTGAGATTCTCCTTCGAATTCTCCAATCGTAGTTAGGATTTTCTAACCTCTCGTGTATTATTTCATCTTTGTGGTGAAGAAATATTGTTGTAAGCCTCTAGTATGTGACTAGAGATAGACCATGTTGTATACATGCTATTCTTGGTGATTAGTGGAGGAGTTTGGGTCGTCCGTGGTTTTTCCCGATTTGGGTTTTCCACGTAAATCTTGGTGTGTTATTTTTATTACTCCGCATGAAACTATTTTGACTGGATATAATTGTTGGTTGTTGCTGGATTAAATCGGTGAAATTAGGAGAATATTTTTTGATCCTAGATTGGTCTAATTAGATGCGAAGTGCTGTCAGATTTTTCCCAACAGAGTGATATCAGAGCCTGTGTTGAGATTTCAGTGTTAGATGGAAGAATCAAGTAGCACAATGTTTAAGTTGAATGCCTCTAATTATTATATATGGAAGCCCCGGATGGAAGATATGTTATATTGCAAAGACTTATTTGATTATATCGACGATGACGAAGCTCAAGGAGACAAGGAAGACAAAGACTGGGAGCGAATGAATCGGAAGACGGTTGGGTTTATTCGGCAATGGATTGATAATAGTGTATTTCATCATGTTGCTCAAGAAACCAAAGCGGATGCCTTGTGGAAAAAACTACAAGATCTCTATGAGAGGAGAACCCCGCAAAATAAAGCTCTTCTGGTTAAACAACTTGTGAACTTGAGATACAAGGAGGGAAGCAGTATGTCGGAACACTTGAGTGAATTTCAAGATGTTGTAAATCAATTGACAAATCTTGAGATTGACTTAGGTGATGAATTGCAATCATGTTTGTTGCTTGATACTCTTCCTGATAGTTGGGACACACTAGTTGTGGCGTTAAATAATTCAACTCCTTGTGGTGTGCTTTCTATGAGCATGGTTAAAGAAAGCTTGTTCAATGAAGAAACAAGAAGAAAATGCTTGAATTATGCTTCTAGATCAGAGGCACTTGTCATAGAAAATAGGTCCAGAAGTCAATCAAAAAAGTTTCAAAGTAATGACAGGAGCAAGTCAAGAGGAAGATCGAAGTCCAGGCCGAGGAGAAATGTGAAATGTTACAACTGTGGCAAAATGGGACATTATGCTAAAGAGTGCTGGCAACCAAAGAGAGATAAATCCCATGATAGAATATCAACATCAACATCACCTTTATCCCAAACCAGTTGGGGTCGGCGGTCGATGAACCCAAAGCAAAAGGCTTAAAATATACTAAAATAAAAGTAAAAATATGGCTACCCAAAAATAAATAAATAAATATATAAATAAATAGAAATGACTACACAGGGCACTCTAAAACATAGGAAATCCCCTCTTTTACAATGCGGATAGCTTTCCTCCACTCTGTCCTAAGGCAGACCATACGCCAATCTATTTCCTACTCTATTAAATCTTGTTTTACTACCTTTTCCCAAGTAAGTTTCGGCTGACCTCGTCCTTTTTTCATATCGTTTTCTCGGTAACACACTTCGTTTTTATCTCCATTTCTCCATGATAGAAATGGAGATAAAAAGAAAGAAGAAAATCAAGCTACAACAGCAGCTGCATTCGACGGTGATATTGTCTTCATTTATGATGATGGTTATGTAAACCTTATATGCCAAGACTCTAGCTGGGTTGTTGATTCTGCGGCTTCTTTTCATGTCACTTCACGGCGTGATTATTTTATATCTTATCACACTGGTGATTTTGGTTCTGTTAGGATGGGAAACAGTGGTGTTTCTAAGGTTGTTGGCATGGGAAATGTTCACTTGGAGACTAATGTGGGATGCAATTTGCTTCTAAGAAATGTGAGACATGTTCCGGATATTCAATTGTAGTTGATCTCTACAAGTGCCTTAGATGATGATGGCTATGGCAGTTTTTTCTATGATAGTAAATGGAAATTGACTAAAGACTCTATGGTAGTGGCAAAAGGCAAGAAGACATGCACTCTCTACACCATGGAAGCAAAGTTGATCAAATAAGAGGTAAATGTAATAGAGGACTCCTCAATTGACCTGTGGCATAGGAGACTTGGTCATCTTAGTGAGAAGCGGCTTAAAACTCTTGCTAGAAAGAATCTTCTACCATTAAAAAAGAAAAATCTAAAGTAATGTACTCATTGCCTAATAGAGTAAGCAATATCGATTCTCATTTTATAGTTCCTCTCCACATACAAGTCAAATTATTTAATTTATTTCACACTAATGTTTGTTGCATTGATGCTAGAACATTTGGTGATGCATTATACTTTATGACATTTATTGATGATTACTCCAGAAAAGTGTAGGCTATTGCTTTGAAATCTAAAGACCAGGTGCTTGCGGCCTTCAAACAATTTCATGTCAACATTGAAAGAGAAAACTGGGAAGAAGTTGAAATGTGTTCGAGTCGACAACGGTGGAGAATACAGAGGCCCGTTTGAATATTATTGTAGAAATTATGGCATCAAGCTTGAGAAGACTGTTCCAAAAACACCACAGCAGAATGGAGTGGCAAATAGAATGAACCGGACGATTAATAATCGGATTTGGTGTATACTATCTCATGTGAAGTTGCCTAAATCATTCTAGGGTAAAGCGATGAGAACAGCCGTTGACCTGATAAACCTTTCTCCATCGGTTCCTCTAAAGGGGGATGTTCCACAGAGAGTTTGGAGTGGGAAAGATGTTTCCTACGATTATCTGAAAGTGTTCGGCTGCTAGGCATTTGTATATATTCCAAAATATGAGAGATCCAAGCTTGATGACAAGTCTAAACAGTGTATCTTCTTGGGCTATGGACATGAAGAGTTTGGTTACATATTATAGGATCCAGCTACAAAGAAAGTCATCAGAAGTCAAGATGTGGTGTTCTTTGAGCATCAAACCATTGAAGATATCAATAAGCCAGAGAAGCTAAAGAATGTAGCTCAATAGAGGGTTAATTTTAGCCCAAATCCTCCGATCGTATTGGGTGAAAATCAAGGGAAAGAAGCGCATAGAAATCATGAAGATGATGAATCCTCACAGAATGTTGATTCTTCAGTGGAAGCAGATGAATCAGTTGAGCAAGAGCAACCAGTTGAACCAGTTGAGCAAGAAGAACCGATTCTACCTCAAGTTAGAAGATTAGAAAGAGAGTGTAGACCATCACAAAGATATCAACCGCGTGAGTATGTATTACTCACCGATGCTAGAGAACCAGAAACTTATGAAGAGGCTATATCGTGTGATAAGAAGAATGAATGGCATGAAGCTATGCAAAATGAGCTCAAATCTTTGCATGAGAATCACACATTTGAATTGGTGAAGTTGCCTAAGGATAAGATAACACTTACAAACAAATGAGTGTACAAGTTGAAGACGGAAGAAAATAGTTTGCAACCACGATATAAGGCTAAACTTGTTGTGAAGGGCTTTCATCAGAAGAAGGGAATTGACTTTGAAGAGATCTTTTCACCAGTTGTAAAAATGCCTTCTATTCGAGTTGTTCTTGGATTAGCTGCGAGTTTGGATTTAGAAATTGAACAGCTTGATGTAAAAATAGCCTTTCTTCATGGAGACTTAGAAGAAGAGATATACATGGAGCAACCGGAGGGTTTCAAAGTTGAAGGCAAGGAGCATTTTGTATGCAGGTTGAAAAAGAGTTTATACGATCTTAAGCAAGCGCTAAGACAGTGGTAAATAAAGTTTGATTCATTCATGGAAGATCATGGATATGGTAAGACCAACTTTGATTCTTGTGTCTTTGTGAAAAGATTTTCAGATGATGATTTTATTATCCTCATACTCTATGTGGATGATATGTTGATAGTTGGGCATGATGCTAATAAAATCAAGAGCTTGAAAAATGAGTTGAGTAAAGCTTTTGCAATGAAGGATCTTAGATCGGCTAAACAAATCCTTGGTATGCAAATTACTCGTGATAGGAAGAATAAGAAACTCTGGCTATCTCAGGAGAAATATATTGAAAAGGTGCTTGAAAGATTCAACATGAGCACATGTAAACCGGTAAGTACTCCACTTGCTGGTCATTTCAAGTTGAGTAGTAATGAGTGTCCTACGAGTAAGAAAGATAAGGAAGAGATGATGAAAATTCCTTATGCATCTGCCAATGATAGTTTGATGTATGTCATGGTTTGTACAAGACCAGATATTGCTCATGCAGTTAGTGTTGTGAGTACATTTCTCTCAAATCCAGGTAAAGAACATTGGAACGGTGTGAAATGGATTTTGAGGTATCTTAGAGACACTTCCAGATTATGCTTGTGTTATGAAAATGGAAAGCTTGAATTGAATGGTTACTCAGAGTCTGATTATACTGGTGATAGTGATTCCCGAAAGTCTACATCAGGTTATATGATGAATTTTGCAAGGAGAGCAGTTTCATAGCAATCAAGATTGCAAAAATATATTACTCTGTCTACAACTGAAGCGGAGTATATTGCTATCACCGAAAGAGGCAAGGAACACTTGTGGATGCAGAAATTCCTAAGAGAGTTGGGCTTGAAGCAAAAGAAGTTTGTTTTATTTTGTGATAGCATGAGTGCTATTTATCTTAGCAAGAATCCAATGTTGCATTCAAGATCGAAGCATATTGATGTGAAGTATCATTGGGTCCGAGAAAAGTTAGAAGAAAAATTCTTTCTACTTGAGAAAGTTCATACCGACGACAACGGATCCGATATGATGACCAAAGCCTTGCCATTGATGAAATTTGACTCTTGTCAAAGCAAAACGGGCATGATGGAACTCCCCACATGAGGTAGAGGGGGAGATTTGTCGGCTGGGTCTCCCTTATGTGGGGGAACCCAGTAACATATTTTATTTGTTTTAAAAGGAAAAAGAAAGGAATGTGGGAGACAATAGTTAATAAGGGGGAAAACAATAAAAAATAGTGTGTGTGTGTGTGTGTTTATGTGTGCGTGAGTCTTCAGAAGAGAGAAGATTAGAGAAAAAGAAGAGAGTTCCTTACAGAAGACTTACCGAGCGTCTGCGAGGAGAAGAGGAAGAAGAGGGAAAATATTTGCAGTCAAAATTTGAGGGCCAAACGTTAACAGAATTGGCTTAAATTTGGATATGTTGTTCGTGAGGCCCAGATCTACGTGTTGATGGTTCTCGTTTGTTGAGATTCTCCTTCGAATTCTCCAATCGTGGTTAGGATTTTCTAACCTCTCGTGTATTATTTCATCTTTGTGGTGAAGAAATATTGTTGTAAGCCTCTAGTGTGTGACTAGAGATAGACCATGTTGTATACCTGCTATTCTTGGTGATTAGTGGAGGAGTTTGGGTCGTCCGTGGTTTTTCCCGATTTGGGTTTTCCACGTAAATCTTGGTGTGTTATTTTTATTACTCCGCGTGAGGCTATTTTCACTGGATATAATTGTTGGTTGTTACTGGATTAAATCGGTGAAATTAAGAGAATATTTTTTGATCCTGGATTGGTCTAATTAGAGGCGAAGTGCTGCCGAATTTTCCCCAACAGCCAGCAAACTCCCTATTTATAAGAACAAACAGCCGATTATTAGGTCACGAAAGGGGTAATCAAAAGATGAGCAAATCTGACACATACACATCCTTTGATGACTCACAGTGCTTACGAACCTGTACGGCGCATGTATATTCTGTACAGAAGAAATGAGCAACAATTTAAAGAGGAGTTGAACAAAAACTTTAGGCCTTAGATTATCATTTTTAGATAATTTATTCAGCTTCCAAGATCTTCACCAGAGCTGGTAACTCTCGAACGTTAAAATTATGCCCACAAGAATTCATGGTGTACAATGAAGAGAAGGTGGAGACTAAGAAAAGAGCGCTCAATATTCTGTTTGCAAAATAAAAGGAAGTATCCGGTAATTAACTAAAGAGACGACGAAACCTGAAGTTAAATCATTTTGAATTAAGATTTCGAAGAGATCATTCACCATATGGGAATTGTTAGGCATTACGTACATCCAGTAAGCTTTCATCAGTATGGAAGAATAGAAGGTCCTTGACTAATAACAGTTCAATGATACTAATGAAAAGACATAAAATTGCATGACAAGGGCCTGCTTTTTCGGTAGAGATCTCCATGCTCATGATAGACGAATCTCACCCCAAATTTGGACATTCCGAATACCAAAGCTTCTCTAAAATCCACTATACAAATTCTCAAGAGTAGCTCAAGATCTATCTCACGAGGGCGGCCAAAGTCACAGACCATGAGGACTTTCGGCATAAGAGAACAACTTTAATGCAATACTGGATAAGCTGCCAACGAAGTGGTTCTAACTAGGGGTGAACCATTTCAAATTCTATATAGGTTCCATCTAAAACTTGAAACTCACCCGTTGGAATAAGTTTCTCATTTTAGGGAGGAGCAAGATGGACTGACCAGATTGAGAACCACCTGGACCGAAGGTTTTGGTCCGGTTCTGGAGGTCACTGGTCTGGTCCTGAGTTCCTCAAGGAGGAACCGGTATCCAAGTGGTCCGTGTTAGAATTTTCCTAATATGGGCTCGCCTTAATTGAAATTGTAATTGACCGTTTACGGAATTGATTTAATAAAGGATGGATTTAAAGTTTCTTAATGGACCGAATATGGGTCTGGCTAGTGTAGGCCGAGTCCGGCCTGGCCCGTAATGGGAGGGCCCAGCTGGACTTTTATAAATGGCTAGGACCCCCACTCTACCCTCACCCATCATGCCATTTCCACTCTTCATATTCTCCATAAGGCTTGTGGGAGAGAGAGAGAGAGACAAGTGGGAGGCAGTCTCATCGACGCCAGGCGATCTCGAGGGTATAGAGGGGAAGAGTCCGAGCTTGTGTCGTCGGTTTTCCGGCCCATACGACAATGGATTCCAAATCAAATTTGCAAGCCCAATTCCTTAGCTATTTAGTTGTTGGAAACCGACTACGGCGATCTTAGGGAGTCGTAGGTGACGACGAACAACCGATCCGACAACCAACAGCTGGTATCAGAGCCGTCGTAGCTCGATTTTAGCACGTACTAGTTTTGCCTGATTTCGTGACTTTTGGCATGTTAAAATTTAATTTTGAAAGCATATTTGGGATCGTTGACCGTTAACGGCATTGACCGTTGACCATTAGTCAACGGTCACGTGTGGCGCGTGAGCTCCACGTGCCGATCTTCTGGCAGCGCGTAAGGGTGCGTGGGGGCTCCGATAGAGGTGATTTTTTCACCTTTGTGCTCGTATGGAAATTCTCTACACTATGGTATATTCATTTTAATTTTTTGAGCCTTTTAAAGTCTTGAAAATGTGAAAAACAATTGTGCAAGTATAATAATCAGGGGTAATTTTGTCATTTTTATTTAATTAATTATTTCCATACTGTTTTTGGGAATAATGAGGTTGGCTCACTTATTGAATACCACATAAGGAATATGTAGAGCATTATTGAGCACTGACACAAGTAAAACCCACAAATGCATAAAGCAATGCTATTGGCACTGGTTGTGATTTTAATGACAATTGCCCATATCATCAAATTTAAAATCACACCATACGATAAATATGAGGCATGAAATTCATATCCCTAGTGTGAGAGAGCTTCAAAGATTTGATTGAGTTATGACTGCCAATGTGGCATGCTTAGTTGATTTTGAGAAATATCAATTTCACATTATGGTGGAATGTCTCATGTTCTAATACATGATCATACTCCCAAAGGAGGTAACTGTGCGTTAGGACATGGAGGGATGCATGAATAACATATTAGTGGGAAGTGACAGATTCTAGTGATTCATACACCCAAAGGTGGTGATTTATGAAGATTGGAATATATTCTCATGGTCGTAGTCATGTAGGGAGTTTGCAATTACATGTCATGTATTCTGCCCAAAGGTGATTATATGATGATGTGTGTGACTCTCTAAAATGTGTACTTTTAAAGATTTAAAGTTACACAATGCTCACATGATGTTAATGGTAAGTATTGCTTATTTTTTCAGTCACCTTTTCTATGAATAATAACTCCATTACCATAGAGGTTCTGAATGGTTCAAAGTTCAAAAAATGGAAGGAGGACTTTCTGTTTGCAATGGAATTGGCAGACGTTTATGTCGCTCTTTATGAAGATAAGCCTGCTGATCTACATCATTTTATGAAACCAAAAACCTACCCCGCATGCTTTGAAATCTAGAACCTATCTTGTCCCAGGTTTCAAGTTAGTTCCAAGGTCTATATAGGTTTCACCTGTATTCTTAATTAAACTATTGCAGTGAATCATCATTTTTAATGACCACCATTTGCTACTACAATCTATTGACCACAACTCATTTTTAGGCACATGAATAAAAAAATAAACATTTACAAAATAAAAGTCTCAGTTATAAATATCACCAAAAATGGAATCTCTAACTAATGATTCTAGATTACACACATTGTTAGATGCCATGGAATACCACAGGATTGTATAAAGAGATATACTAAGAAAAAACACAAAAAAATTGTTAGAGGTTACATTTTAGGTTCTAGGTTTTAGGTTCCAAGTTTTAAGTTCTAGGTTTTAGGTAGACTGTTAGAATAGATTTCCTAATTTTTAGAACTTAAAACCTACCCTGGATACAGTGAAACTTGGAACGGGATATTTTACTGCACTCAATTTAGTGTGTTAGCTCACTTAAGTACCAAACTGAAAAAAAAAAATCACTTAAGTGCCAATGAAAAAGAGATTTTAGTCAAAAAAATATATATATATATGTGGCATGTAAATATTTTACTGCCACTTCATTTATAATAAGTTCACGTGGACTCCACGAGGCAATTTTTAAAAAGGTTAATACCACAAAAAATTTCAAAATGTTACACTAGTGACAAATTTACCCCAAATTTTTTTTTGATCACTTAAAACCTCAAATTGATACCTCCGTAATAAATTTACTCTAATCTATTTTTGTGACCACTAAAATCTCAAACTGATTCACCTGTGGTAAATTTATTACAAACTATTTTTTTACCACAAAAAAACCTAAACTGATATATATGTAATAAATTTGCTCCAAATTGATACATTTGTGATAAATTTACCGTTCGTTAATTTTCGTTAAAGTGAGTTAATATCGTGAAAACCCTCCAAATTGATACACACATGACAAACAAAGGGTAAAAACCCCAAATTGGTACACTACTTAACTATCACATGTCATCTAACTTAATAATTTGATGGTAAAATTTAGCGAAAATTGATGGAGGTAAGTTCATCACAACTGTACCAGTTTCAGGTAAATTTATCACAAGTGCACCAATTTAGGATTTTTTGTGGTGAAAAAAATAGTTTGGGGTAAATTTATCACAAATGTATATGTTTAGGATTTTTTGTGGTCAAAAAATAGTTTAGAGTAAATTTGTCATAGATGTACCCATTTGGAATTTTTTGTAGTACTAACCCTTTTAAAAAAAAATCAGTCCACGTGGCAATTATATTTAAAAAATCTGTTTTGGGCTTAAAAACAAAAAATTGAAAAACTAGAAAAATGAAAATCTCGTCGCTACAGGGATTTTTTTAGCTTATTTTTTGTTTTTTAAATTTTTAAAAAATTTTAGTTTTTTTTATTGCTGACTAGGATCATCTCACGAGCCATGTAAAATTTTTGACAAAGCTCATTGGAGTTGGTATTCAAATAGTCATTTATTTAAAAAAATTAGCATTTAAGTGATCCAAAAAAATTGACATCAAAGTGAGTATTGTACACAAACTTTGAAACTTCCTTTGCCCATAAAATAAAATAAAAACAAAGTTAAAAGCTTTCAAGTAAGAATGCTGAATGGAGAGGCGTTGAGGTCATAATGCATTGCAAATATAATTCTTCACTTTAATAGTGAAGTCCCCCTCAAGCATCACCCAATCATCATAAATAGGATACAAGCGTACATCAGGAGAGATCATATTACTGTCTACTCTTTACGGCAGAACTCGAGTTGCAATACAGAAACAGAAAACAAAATCCCCACAACCTTTCTCCATTTTGTTGGCAATCATAGATGTAGAAAGTATTCGATCCAAAAAAAAAAACATATGCAGAAGGTAAACAGCATCGACTTTATTGCACAAGTTGTCACAAGCCATTTTGTAGGGTTCAACAGATGCCAGAGATTTCCCTCACTTTACAAACTTGGCAAACCACTCTAGCATATCGGAATGTGCCTCCTCAGCGCACTTCACCGCTTCTTCATCGGCAACATCGTACCTGACGGTCCACCCATGGGAAACTTTCGGAAATATCTTCACTCGTGCATCAACCTCTGAAACAGAAGATATTCATACAAAATCTCTACTACGATGTGGCAAAGAAAACTCCCTACGTGGCTCGCATAAATCAATCTTCCCGATTGGGAAATAAATACGAGTGCATGAACCCGAGAACATAGGTGAATTATCTCAACCTCACCTCAGGTTTGGCAGCCAGAATCTCTTCAAACTGCTTCAGGAGTTCCGGTGGCGATATACGGTCTATCTCAGCTCCTAGAATGGCTATTGGAGCCTTAACTCCTGCAAAATTGCACATAACTCTTGAGGTGCAAAACTGATGCAGCTGACGAGTTATAGTGATGCCTTGTTAACATAGGCTCATTAAATCTTGCAATGTTTGTCCTGTAAATGCGTCGAGGTAAATAAAGCACCACATTTTTAGTGTCTTGTGGGCTGTGAAAATGTTTGTTTCAGAGAGGTTATAAAGAGCAGAGCAAATCGTCAACTCTGTATAGTCATACGACGTGTATGTTCCAACTTTCCAAGCCATGAAGGAGATGCTTTTTCTTGGCTAAAGTACACTACTAGTGCCAAACCTTGTGTACAATATTCACTTTAATGCCAAAACTTTCAAAACGATCACTTAAGTACTAATTGTTTTAAAAAATGATTACTTCAGTGCCAAAACTTTCAAAATGATCACTTAAGTGCCAACTTTAATAAAAAAAGATCACTTAAGTATCAATTTTTTTGAAAAACAATTACTTTAGTAACAATTTTGGGTCACCTAATATGGCATTGAAGTATCGTTTTTCAAAAATAGTCATTTAAGTGATTGTTTTTGAAAATTTGACACTAAAGTAACAATTTTTTTAAAAAAATGGCACTTAAATGATTGTTTTGAAATTTTTTTGGCACTTAAGTGATATTTGAAAAGTTTTGACACTAAAGCTAACGCCGTACATAAGTTTTGATACTTATAGTGTACTTAAGCCCTTTTTCTTTGTTATGCAAGCCATATGCAATACATTAAAGGGCATGACAATGAAAATGTGCACAGGTAGGTTCCTACAGCTACTTTAAGAGATTCTTGGCATTGAAAATATGCAAACCCAAAGCCTAATAAAGTACCAAAGATAAAGATGACCACACCCTTGATGTCATCCACAGAGACTAACGACGGATGTAATAACACAGCAGCTTCGATGGCCTCCGTCTCTGCCAGCTCAACCACAACCTTAGCTGAAGAAACGAGGATCCCATGAGCATTGCACGATATTGCGAGCTTGTAAATCATATCCGACACATGAAAACAGATCTTAGCACGAATCATTCAGAACAAAGACACTCACCTCCCCAACAAAAGCCAGCAGCCCCAATTGCAGATGCGCCTTTACCTCTCACAGCTTCAACTATTCGCTTTGCATCTTCATATCCCTTATCCTGCCGAAAAAAATTCTTCTGGCATCAGCAGTCACTACTACCATTGGACTCATGATATCAGTCATAGGGTAAGCAACTAATCAGTAATAGGAAAACTGTGAGAGTCCTGAGATAGGCAATTCTGGATCAACTTATGTATACTACTACTGCAACATTTAAGGAAAATACTACCAAGTGTCTATAAATTAAAGATCAAGAACTCACAGTTCCATGATCCTTCAGCCATTCCATAATGGGCCTTTCGGCATTTTCAGGTACATAAGGATCCCCACCGAAAAAATCAGGAACAACCACATAAAACCCAGCAGCTGCGACCTTGTCGGCAAGCTTCCTATCCATGAGAATAAACAGCTGATTATTAAGTTACGAAAGAGGTAATCAAAAGATTACCAAACCCGACACATGCACACACATTTTTATAACTTACAGCGCTTACAAACCTGTATGGCAAATGTATATGCTTGCGAAGATTTAAAGAGGATTTAACAAAAAAATTATGCCGTGAATTAGGAGTTCTAGAAAATTTATTCAGCTTCTGAGATCTTCACAGGAGCTGGTAACTCTCGAACATTAACTTTATTCTGCAGATGGATTCATGGTTTACATCGAAGAACGGTGAACAATAGAAAAGAGGGTGCTTAACAACCTGTTTGCAAAATGAAAGGAGTTATATGATAATTAATTGAAGGGACAGGCAAACCTGAAGTTAAATCAGGAAAATTGTTGAAGAGATTTATCACCATATGGAAATTCCAAAGCATTATGTACAGTACGCTTTCATCAGAACGGAAAGATTAGAAGGTCCTTGACTAGCAGCAGTTCAATAATATTAAGAATAACACATATCTAATTACAGGGCAAGTCCTGCTTTTTCAGTAGAGATCTCCATGCTCATGCACTTGAGACACTTTAACTCCACATAGAAGACTCGCCCCCACATGCACATTCTAAAGACCAGAGCTTCTTTAAAAGCCACGATCTAGAATTCTCGAGAATCTCCAAACCCAACTCAAGAGAGCGCGCAGAGTTCGTCATAAAACAACAACCTAATTGCAATATTGAATAAGTTGCCAACAAAGCAGTTCCTCTGGTCTCTAGTTATGTGGGAAATACACACATCATCACCGTCTCTAGACTATAGCAATCTTCTGTTAATTTTAGAGCATGAAGCTACAGGAAAGTAATAACCACTCCACTGTGAATCATTTGGAAAATAGACAAAAAGGAAAAATTAAAAAAATACAAATAAGAGAAGGAAAGTCTTGATTCTCGCATAACCTCTTCCAGAAATAAAAGCAATGAAACTAGCAACTAGCAAGAAAGAATTATAGGGGAATCGTCAATACCTCAAGTTTGGAGCTTCATATCCTGCACAATCAACCCGACCAACCAAATCATGTGATTAGCTCTAATAGGACGAATAACAGATCAACCCGTAGAAATGAAACCATATAAAGAGGTTTTCCTTCTCTATGATCCTGTTCTTTTTTTCCTTTTTCTTTTTCTTTTTTTGGTCAAAACTTTATGATCCTATTCAGTAACCTCCAATTGATAATTCACATGCCATCACGAATCAACTCCCAATGAACTTCGAAGAGACAGCCTCTTGCTTCACAAGCATGAGTCGGATAGTTTCATCATATTACAAGAAAAAACTCCGATATCATGACAAACTTGTAACTAAATCACTTTATCGTTTTAAAGGAAGTACTAGGCAAGTACCGAACACATCAGGGACGAGGATGATGGCGAGGTTAGAGTCAGAGGAACCAGAGGCGTAGCTCTTCAGTCCAGCCAGCTCCTCAACATGGCCTTGTCCGCTGGCTGGGTTCAGAGTTGGAGGGTTCTCGCAGCATTGAGGTCCTGACATAATCTGGGATGCTGTTATGTGATCGCTGAGTGCTTCTGGCGGTAAGAACAGATGCAATGAGACGAGAGACCCCAAGAATATGACACAGAGAGAGAATGCAGGATTAGCTTTTGGCACGACAAGAATCCGCAGGAGGAAATGTTACAAGTATAATATATAATGGTGATTTAATGGTCTCCCGCGGCACGCCAAGATTACCTTCTGAGAGACTTACCCATGATGTAATGCCGCAATGTCTGAGAAAAATACTTTTGTAGACCTCTTTCTCGTGTAATCTTTTGGTTCGGATTGGTCATGAAAAAGATATCATGGTTCGGATTAACGTCACTTCATGATGTGCATGCCTACATTAGATTATGTTTTTCTAACGCTCAATAATTTATTCATTTTGATCCACAAAAAAGAAGGTATATGCGTATCTATTAGGCTGACATGAAACGAGGAAAAGGGTAAGGGAGAAACACAACAGAAATGAACAGGGTGTGTACCAGACTACCAGTCCGGTTCAGCTTGGTTGCAGACCAGTTCAATTCCCCATCTCGACAAAGAAGAACCGAATCGATTTCTGTATTCAAGGCTGAAAAGGCCAGTTCTACTGCCGTAACAACATGTTTTTACAGTAAAGTGGTGCAAAACTTTTGCAACTTATTATAAAACTTTGATTTTGCATATAATATAAAAACGGGTCAGTTTCCAAGTGAAATCGAGAATAGGTTATCGAGAAGCGGAACCGAACGGAACTGAATGATCAGAAATAGACGGTTCTTGAATTATGGATAGTTCGGTTCTTGATTCACATCTTTTGGAATCGAAAGTCACATGATTGGTTTATGGTTTTAGGCCGGGAATCGAACTACGCAGAAAGCAATCACTTCTGGAAGTAAAAAAGACGAAAGTGAGGAAGTCGTCACTTCTTAACCCGATAGAAACATGCATCCTGTCATAGGAATCATTTATTTGGTCCAAAGCCAAAATTGTTTGATGAGTGAACTATCTGATTAATACACATATGTACAATGCCCAAAAAAATACCATCTAAATGAAAAATGTATATGGCTTGATTTCCCAAAAGAAAAAAAAACAATCTATCAACATGTTGACTTCGGTTTTTTTCTTTTGCTTTCCCAAATCTGAACCAAACAATTCTTTGACAGTTGTGCTCCAAGTTTGAATAATTGATTCTTCTCCATGTCCTGCTTTTCCTTTCGAGATCGAATGTACTTAACAAGGTCTTCTATTTAAAATTTGATACGTGTCAATAGATGAAAGGAAGTGGTTTATGTACATCTATAGAGGTTGCATTTGAAATTGAGCGGTCCCGAGATCACCTAAATATTGCCCACTTTGGCTGATAGTATTGGGGGACATGTCCTTTTAAAATGAGAATTGAAAATGGACAAAAAAAAAATATGCTATTCTATATTCCCCTTGTGGTCCTCATCTAGTTGACAGTGAACACCTCCAAGCAATTTGAACAAATCCGTATTGGCACAATACTAACACGGCATGACATGTTATATTTTCGATTGGAAAAAATTATGAAAATTTTTTTATTGTAATTATGTCAATTCAATCATAATTTTTTTTTTCATTTAAGTTATAAATATTTTTATATTTATGCCAAGTCCTTTGGCCGTGTCGGATCAGCGAATGGCCAAAGGTTAGGGCAAGGTCAACCCTGCCCTTGCCATTAGAAGGAAGAGAAAAGCAAAAGGAAAATGAAAGAAAAGGAAAAACAAGAAAAAATGAATAAAAATATTTTAAAATATTAATATATTGCAGGATCGCTTAAAGAGATATACCAAAAAAAAAAAACAAAAACTTGTTAAAGATTACAATACAATAATCCGTATTGGAGCTTCATATCCTCCACAATGAGCCCAATCAACCAAATTATGATTAGTTCTCAGAGGAGGGAAAACAAATTAACTGGGAGAAATGAAACCATATAAAGAGGTTTTCCTTCTTTATGCTCCTATTCAGAAACCTCCAATTGCTAAATCACATGCCATGATGAATCGACTCTCAATAAATTTCCAAGAAACTGCCTCATCATGGCCACTCGCTTCAAAAGCATGAATCGGATAGTTTCATCAGAATCCAACTAAAAAAAGAAAAAAAATTCGTAACTTCAAGGTTGACCAAGAGGTTATGACAAAGACACAATTAAATCACTGACCCACATTTCAGATTGAACCAGAAGCACCGACTATGACCCCAAAATACAAACCTCATCAACAAAAGGAAGTACAGGGTAAGTACCAAACATCAGAGACGAGGACGATGGCGAGATTAGAGTCAGATGAACCAGAAAGGTAGCTCTTGAGTAAACCCAGTTCCTCAATATGGCCTTGGGTCCTTGTCCACTGGCTGGGTCAGAGTTAGAGGGAACTCACAGCATTGAGGTCCTGGCATTCTCTGCGATTTTGCCTGGATCGTCCGCTCGCTGAGTGCTTCTGAGGTAAAGAACAGGACCAATGAGACGGGAGAAACAGCAAGAAGAGGGAGGGGGAGGGGAGGGGAGAGGAGAGGGCGGAATTAGAAATGGAGAAGACAAGCAGGAGGCAGTATTATAAGTATGGTACCAGGATAGTTCCACAGTCCCTAACTCCCAAGAAGCATAGCGCCTTTACAGTTTTTACCTTGGACATAGAAGTAACAAATTCTAAGTAAAACATGCATTCTTTCATTAAAAACATTATTTGGTCCAAAGCTAAAATTGTTTGATGAGTAAAACTATTCGATGACAGTTTGATTTTGATTTTGATTTTCAAAAATCTCGATCTATTATCAAATGGATTGGTTATTTATTTTATTTTCTCAAATCCAAACCAAACAAAGTGTTGAGATTAACAATGAAGCTTGGAGGATGAATAGATTCATTTAAAAACTTGACAAATTTTAGCGAAATAATTTAGGTCAAAACTTGATCGGCTCAATAATAATCTATGCAAATGGGTCGCGACTGAAGATTGCCCACATAATTGAAGAAAATCGTCAATGATTTTGCCAACCACAATGGAAAGTTTTTACTTCTTGGCTTCTCTTCTCACGCATCAAAACAATAGCAGTGACAAAAATCACATTGCTAATTAATGTTGGTAGGCTCCAGCTCGAGACATATAAAGGGCAGCCCGGTGCACGAAACATCCCCGCGAGGCGGGGGTCCGGGGGTCCAGCTCGAGACATATAAGAACAAAAAATAAAAATAATTACTATGGGAATTTGGTGAACGACACCAAACAGAGAGAGAGAGACTAGAGGGAGAACTTTCTCATTGAAACGCTTGCAATTTCTGCTCTCTGACATTTGTCGCATCTGTAGCTTCTGAAATTTCCCTGCTGTGTTGACTTTGCTTCCTCATAGCAGAGCTTATGGGACTCAACATATCCTTCACGGACACAACTAGAGATCTAGAGCCCGATCTGAGCTTTCAGGAGCTGCTGATCCTGGCATCACCTATCGACCATGTCGATTGGGGTTGCCACACCAGCTCATGACTCCTCCTGAATATTCGAGCTCCTTCAATTAATAAAATGAAGGTGCTCTCTAGGGTAATGGCAAAGCCCCCTAGGAGTACAGCCGTGGCCCAGATGAAACCAAGGGCTCCCAGGCCAGTGGCTGCTTTTTCTAGGATGGCAAGGCGGAGAGCAAACAGAGTCAGCTTCTTCTGTGGGGCGGAAACAGCCGGCAGTGTGGGGCGAATGGAGTTCCCGCTGCTTCCGTCTCTCCTACCAGCACTAGTTTGCTGCTCAAAGATTGTGGCGGGCAAATTGAAGACTTCATGTTTCTTCTGGAGCTGAGGAATATCCAGATGAATGCTTCTTTGACCTTCAACAGACTTCTTTACCATCATTTCGCAGTCTGGAGCGGCTAAAGAACAGACGCTTCTTTGCACATCAAATCAGCTGAGGAAAACTTGTATCTAGGCGATCGACAGAACCCGGATTTGATTTTTGCAAAATTTCTGTGTTATTTATGTCCTGGATTGGGATAAGAAAGAGCAGCTATGCTTTTATAGAGGGAAACAGCTTCTATTGCCAACTTTCCTGAAAGTTCTCTTTCTCTTGGACAGAATTCCTATATTACAATGAATGGATCTGAGTTCTACAGCGCCTCGTTACCTGTGAACAGCTGGGGTCTTGCCTCCTTAGTTAAGCAGTTTGTTGCGTTAGAATCTAGTAATATGTTTCGCAAGCATGATCATGCAAGGGAGTAATAATGTTATAATCTCTTACACGACGGGCACGGTTTCGGATTTCCACGTTAAAGTTACTTACTCCCACAATGATTCTTTCAATTAGGCATGGCCACAGTTCAAAACCGGCCAATTCCAACTCATGAACCCACAGCTCCGGTTCGAATTTTGGGGGAACTAGAATCGAGCCCTTAAATGGCGGCTCCAATTTTGGTTTTGAACCAACAGTTCCGAGCGGGTTCAGGCCCTTTCCCTCTTTTTTTTCAATTTTTTAAATATTTTTTTAACCGTTGCCAAGTTCCAACCATTGGAACTGGCAACAGTCTGTGGAAATAGGCAAAAGTCGTTCATTTCAACTTTTTTTTTTTATTTTTTCTTTTTACGATTCGGAATCGGGCCCTTATGTCACAGGCCGTTTCTAGTTTGGAACAGTGGACCCGGTCAATGAACCGGTTTTAGGTTTGACCTGAGTTGGTTCCGAGTCGATTCCGGGCCCATCCTGGCTCATGGCCATGCCTACTTTCAATCTCATTCTCATGTAAAGTGCAGTTTGGCAATTAGTTTTGCAGCTTGCTGAAGTTAACTTATTGGACATCTTCGTCTCGAGCTATAGGACACACAGATGGCCTCCTGCTTCCTGTTAAAGGTCCAGTCAGGCGGCTGTTGGACGATGAGAAATTCTTACCACTCACTCGCAAGAATTCCGAAGCCTATTAACCATTAGAAGAAAAAGTGCCAATTTTTATTGGCCCTGTTGTCCCTTAGTATTCAACTAGTGTCAGGACAATGCATTGTAGGTAAGCACAAGACAGAGCAAGTAGGGACAATTCAGAAAATCCAATAGTGACGAGAGAGAGAGAGAGAGAGAGAGAGAAAAGCGTGTAGTCATTTGAAAAATGGATGCTAAGGAATCAAAGAAGTGAAGGGTAATCTAGGAAATCTAAAAACCAGTTAATAAAAATTGGAGGCAAAAAAAGAGCATGAGAAATGGTGCGACTTTCGCACACTTCCCTTGTGCATAGGCTGGACCCGAAAAGATATAAATTCAAGATCTAAAATCATGTAAAATTTTGTGCGATTGACATCGACTATTCTAAAATCTTACACCGTTAGACGAAGACATGGTTACTATTTATATTTCAACTTGTATATTGACAAGTAAATTGATAAAGGCCGTAAGCAAAAAAAATTCTTAAACTGTTTGATGAATACATGATCTACTATTTTTTCTTCATTTTTCGCGATTCTCAGCAGCTGATCTCGCTCTCCGTTGAGATGCTCAATTCTTGCTCATCTCAGCTCCAAAACTACCTCATCTTGAGGGGTAACAAGGTTCTTGCGGGTTCAATCACAAAAATGTCTCGCTTCTCGTGGTTTGGGAGCTGAGTTCATGTGCTTTTTCATATAGAAGTTAACATGTTTTCTTTGGTTTCGTTGTGAGACTTCCTTCCATAGTCGCAGAGTAGGCAATATGTTCTTTCTTTCCTTTTAATTAACTTGAGTTGCATGATGAATCTCCTTTTGGGGTTCTGTTCTTGGAGTAGTCATTTGAAAAAATGTCATGCAACGTGCTGTTGTGGCATTTCTTTTGGGCTTACTGGAGATATCTTATCGAATGTCTTCGTCTGGATCTTGAGTACACACAAATGGTCACCTGCTCTATGTTCAAGATCCGTCTTATCACTCATTTACTTGAGAAAATTCGAAAATCTATGAAACATTTGTTATGCGCGATATTGCTCAAATTGAAAAAAGAAGCATATCTATGGGTCTGTTTGGTTCAATATTTGCAAAGAGTTTTGAGGCTCTAAATGCAAATGGCGTTTAGTTCATTTTCTGCTCAACTTTGAGAAAATGCAATTGCATTTCCAAATGATCATAAAGGCTTTTAACCCAAAGTAGCCCGGAGGTACATTGAAAAGTTGCATTTTTCAAAATGAAACTACAATTACATCCTTGTACCTAGTGGGACACCACCCGTGTCTCGGTTGGTGCGAGGTTTTGTGTTTCAGTTTCTTGTAACTGCGCTTTTTGGATAGCATCAATATATCTTACCTTACCAAAAAAAAAACAAAAAAAAACTATAATTTTTTTTATTTTTAATCTTTTTATTGTCTGTTTGCTTTTTTCTTTTAAAGAAGTAATTACAAAAATAAAAATAATTTAAAACAGAAATAATAAAAAAATAAACTATTAAAAATAAAAATTAAGTTAAATTAAATTAATAATTTAAAAATAAAAATAATAAAAATAAAAATAATAAAAATAACAATAATTATAAATAAAAATAATAAATAATTGAAGAATGTGATAAAAATAGAATAATTAAAAATAAAAATAATTTTTTCAAAAAGATAAAAAGGAAATTATTCAAGAAAATAAAAAATAATTAAAATTGAAATTATTACAAATGGTATTTTTTACCAAATGGCGTTTACGTCAAAGTTGTATTCAAATGAACTTTTTTAATTACAGTTTACCAAATAATATATTCATTTCACCAAACTCCATTAGCTCAAGAGTACTTATATTTTTCTAAAGGCAAAGCTGAACCGAAGAAGCCCATAGGGCAGCGAATCTTCAATGTGTTTTCTTTTGCTTGTGACGGTGGAATACAACTTTTTCGTGTCCCTTTACTCAGCCGTTTCCTCTTCTTTCTCTCCTTCTTTTGGAAGCGTTTCTCAGTAGATAGCAAAGTTCCAGGCGTTTTAACTTAGGATTAGTGCAACATGTCCACTTTTCTTTGCCAACTCATCATTGCTCTGCTAACATGACAAAACTTGGTGTATAGTTTTCTGAATCTAGTGATAAAAATTGAATTTGCAATCACAATACAAAAAAAAAAAAAACACACGCACACACACAAAAACTTCAAAAGCTTTTCCAGTAGGAATGCTGAATGAAGAGACCCTGAGGGTCATAATGCATTGTAAATATAGTTCTCGCCTTTAATAGCGAGTTGAAGTGAATCCGAGTTGAAGTGAATTCATCCTACGTCCCAACAAGCATTACCAAATCATCGTAAATAGAATACAAGCGTCGATCGAGAGAGATTCTAGTTAAGTCTAATCTTTATGGCAGAACACGAGTGGAGATTCTATTTCGTCTATCTAAGCTTTCTCCATTCTCTTGGCAATCGCATGATGTAGAGAGTAAACAGCATCGACTTTATTACCCATAACAGATGCCAGAGACTTCCCTCACTTTACAAACTTAGCAAACCACTCTAGCATATCGGAATGTGCCTCCTCAGCGCACTTCACCGCTTCTTCATCGGCAACATCGTACCTGACGGTCCACCCATGGGAAACTTTCGGAAATATCTTCACTCGTGCATCAACCTCTGAAACAGAAGATATTCATACAAAATCTCTACTACGATGTGGCAAAGAAAACTCCCTACGTGGCTCGCATAAATCAATCTTCCCAATTGGGAAATAAATACGAGTGCATGAACCCGAGAAACATAGGTGAATTATCTCAACCTCACCTCGGGTTTGGCAGCCAGAATCTCTTCAAACTGCTTCAGGAGTTCCGGTGGCGACATACGGTCTATCTCAGCTCCTAGTATGGCTATGGGAGCCTTAACTCCTGCAAAATTGCACATAACTCTTAAGGTGCAAAACTGATGCAGCTGACGAGTTATAGTGATGCCTTGTTAACATAGAGGCTCATCAAATCTGGCAATGTTTGTCCTGTAAATGCGTCGAGGTAAATAGAGCACCACATTTTTAGTGTCTTGTGGGCTGTGAAAATGTTTGTTTCAGAGAAGTTATAAAGAGCAGAGCAAATCGTCAACTCTGTATAGTCATACGACGTGTATGTTCCAACTTTCCAAGCCATGAAGGAGATACTTTGTGTTCGTCATGCAAGCCATGTGCATTATATTGAAGTGCATGACAATGAAAATGTGCGCAGGTAGGTTCCTACATCTACTTTAAGAGGTTCTTGGTACTGAAAATATGCAAACCAAAATCCTAATGAAGTACCAAAAATAAAGATAACCATACCCTTGATGTCATCCACAGAGACTAACGACGGATGTAATAACACAGCAGCTTCGATGGCCCTCGTCGTTGCCAGGTCAACCACAACCTTAGCTGAAGAAACGAAGATCCCATGAGCATTGCACGATATTACGAGCTTGTAAATCATATTCGAGACATGAAAAGAGATCTTAGCAAGAATCATTCAGAATAAAGACGCTCACCTCCCCAACAAAAGCTAGCAGCCCCAACTGCAGATGCACCTTTACCTTTCACAGCTTCAACTATTCGCTTTGCATCTTCATATCCCTTATCCTGCCGAAAAAAATTCTTTTGGCATCAGCAATCACAACTACCGATGGACGCATAATATAAGTCATAGGTTAAGCAACTAATCAGTAATAGGAAAACTGTGAGCGTCTCGAGATAGGCAATTCTTGATCAACTTATGCATATTACTAGTGCAATTTCTAAGGAAAATACTTCCGGGTGCCTATAAATTAAAGAACTCACAGTTCCATGATCCTTTATCCATTCCATAATGGGCCTTTCGGCATTTTCAGGTACATAAGGATCGGCACCAAAAAAATCGGGAACAACCACATAAAACCCAGCAGCTGCGACCTTGTCAGCAAGCTTCCTATCCATGAGAATAAACAACTGATTATTAAGTTAATGAAAGAGGTCATCAAAATATGACCAAACCCGACACACACACGCATTTATAACTTACAGCTCTTACAAACCTGTATGGCGAACGTATATGCTAGCGAAGATTTAAAGAGGATTTAAAAAAAAAAAATTATCGCGTGAACTAGGAGTTTTAGAAAATTTATTCCGCTTCTGTTGTGTATCAAGGCTGCAGAATATTTTGTTTTTAGCAATTCTATCTTTGAGATTAGATTAGATTTTGTTAAGATTTGAATCTACTAGATAGTTTCCTGTTTTATTATTCAAATATTCTGTTTTGATTAGAATCTTAGGATAAAGATTTGTTTTGGAGTTTGTATTTAAGTATTACGATCTTTCAAAATAAAAAGAGAGTGTCGAAAGTTTATACGATCATTCTCTTGGATTACATTCTGCTCTGTTTTGTGCATCTGAATGTCCTTCAAAACAATTCAGAAGCAGAAACAGAACTGCTTCTGACGTGCTTCTGAATCCTTCAGAAGCAACAATTCTGCTTCTGACGTCCTTATGAATCCTCCAAAACGCAACAATTGGTATCAGAGCTCTCTTGATCTTAAGAGGCCGTGCTGTTAGTGACCTGTGAGATTGATTGAGAGTGTGTTTGCATCCATAGAAGACGAAGGCAAAATGGAGGCTGGATCGAGTGGTTTTTCAGCCATGGCTCCACCAATGTTTGATGGAGAAAATTATCAAGCCTGGTCAGTGAGGATGCAAGCTTATCTAGAGGGTTGTGATTTTTGGGAAGCAATAGAAGAAGATTATGAAGTTGCTCCCCTTCTTGACAACGCAACCATCAATCAAATCAGGTATCACAAGGAGAGGGTTACAAGGAAAGCAAAGGCGAAGTCTTGTTTATATGCTGTTGTTTCACCTGCCATCTTCAGCAGAATTATGGTTTGCGAATCAGCAAAAGCTATCTGGGATTTCCTTAAAGCCGAGTATCAAGGAGATGAAAGGATCAGAAGCATGAAGGGACTGAATCTGATCAGAGAATTCGAGAGACTTCAGATGAAGGAGTCTGAGACAATTAAGGAGTATTTTGATAAATTGATAAACATAGCAAATCAGGCAAGAGTTCTAGGCACTGATCTCTCTGACAATAGGTTAGTGCAGAAAATCCTTGTCTCTTTGCCCGAAAGGTTTGAGGCAACAATTGCCTCGTTGGAGAATACCAGGGATTTGTCTCAGATTCGATTTGCCGAATTGCTAAGTGCTTTGCAAGCGCAAGAGCAGAGGAGGTTAATGAGGCTAGAAGGTAGTGCCGAAGGAGCTCTACAGGCCAAGGTACAGCAGAATGTTAGAGAGAAAGACAAGAAGTGGAAAGGGAAGAAGTGGAATAGTGGTAGTGGTTCAGAAGTTACTGCGAGAGAGAACAATGCTGCTAATTCGAAGAACAATTGGGGAAGGTATTCTTCGTGTAAGCATTGTGGAAAACAGAATCATCCACACTTTAGGTGTTGGAAGAGACCAGATGTAAGATGTAGAAAGTGTTAGAAGCTTGGGCACATTGAGAAGTTCTGCAAAGAGAAATGAGATCAGCATCAAGGTGAAGCACACGCTGCAGATCAACAAGAGGTAGATCAACTTTTTGTTGCTTCTTGTTTCTCTTCTAGTACTCTATGTGATAGTTGGCTTGTTGATAGTGGTTGTACAAACCACATGACAAGTGATGATAAGTTGTTCACTGATCTTGACAAGTCATTGAAGTCAAGAGTGAGGATTGGGAATGGTGAGTATTTAGAAGTGAAAGGTAAAGGGACTGTAGCAATGGAAAGTTATGCTGGAACAAAGTTTGTTTCTGATGTAATGTATGTCCCTGAGATTGATCAGAACTTGCTAAGTGTCGGTCAGTTAGTAGAAAAGGGATTTAAGGTGGTATTTGAAGAAGGAGAGTGTTTGATATTTGATTCAGATGGACAGAAGCTCTTCAGAATCAAGATGCAGAAGAAGAGTTTCTTTCTGACTCCTCTCGAGAAGGAGCAAGTGGTATTCAAGTGTCAAGCTAGTGATTTAGAGTTATGGCACAAGAGGTTGGGTCACTTTCATCATAAAGGGTTGCAGTTTATGCAGAGGAATGAGATGGCAACTGGGTTACCGAGTATGGAGGAGGAGATCACAAGGTGCAAGTCTTGTTTGTTGGGCAAGCAGACGAGACTTCCATTCAAAGAATCAACTTGGAGAGCCACAAAGAAGCTACAGCTGATCCATGCAGACCTCTGTGGTCCACATGTGACTCCTTCACTAAATGGCAGCAGGTATTTCATTATCTTCATTGATGATTATACTAGAATGTGCTGGATTTACTTCATGAAGCAAAAGTCAGAAGTTGCTGAGGTGTTTCTGAAGTTTGAGAGATGGGTTGAGAACCAAAGTGGCTGCAAGATTCAGGTCATCAGATCTGATAATGGAACAGAATACACTTCACAGAGGTTTAACTCTTCTGTGAAGAAGCTGGTATTGAGCATCAACTTACTGCTCCTTACTCTCCACAACAAAATGGAGTCAGTGAAAGGAAGAATAGAACCATCATGGAGATGACTAGATGTCTATTACATTAGAAGAATCTGCCAAAAGAGTTTTGGGTAGAAGCAGCAAACACATCAGTCTTTCTGCTGAACAGACTATCTACAAGGGTATTGGAGAAGAAGACACCCTTTGAAGCTTGGTTTGGTGTCAAGCCAATATTACGAAATTTGAAAGTGTTTGGCTGTTTGTGTTTTTCTCATATCCCACAGGTAAAAAGAGACAAGCTGGGAGAGAAAGCTGAATCTGGAATCTTTATTGGCTATTGTTCAATATCAAAAGCCTACAGAATCTATCAACCACATACAGGGAAGGTGATCACTAGCAGAGATGTTCAGTTCTTTGAAGATGAACAATGGGACTGGACAGAAGAGTCACAAGACAAGCAGAGGAAGGTATCTCTGGAACCTGACGAGCTGGAGGATGATGTTCCAGTTAGAGGGACCAGAACTCTGACTGATATATATCAGAGGTGTAGTGTGGTTGTTTTGGAACCTTCGAGTTATGAGGAAGCTAAAAGTGATCAGAAGTGGTTGATTGCAATGAATGAAGAGTTGGCTATGATTGAAAAGAACCAAACATGGGAGTTAGTAGAGAGGCTCGAAGACAGGAAGGTGATTGGTGTAAAATGGGTCTTCAGAACCAAACTAAATTCTGATGGCTCAGTGCATAAGTACAAGGCCAGATTGGTTGTGAAAGGATATGCACAGGTTTGGGGAGTTGATTTCTCTTAAACCTTTGCACCAGTGGCAAGAATGGATACAATCAGAATGACTCTTGCCATGGCAGCTCAACAAGGATGGAAAGTATATCAGTTAGATGTAAAATCTGCTTTTTTGAATGGTGTATTGCAGGAGGAGATTTATATTGAGCAACCAGAAGGTTTTATCGCACCAGGCCAGGAGGAGAAGGTTTATTTGCTGAGAAAAGCTCTCTATGGCTTGAAACAAGCTCCTATAGCTTGGTACAGTAAGATTGATAAGCACTTGCTGAACTTGGGTTTTGAGAAAAGCCTAAGTGAATCCACTCTATATGTAAAGAAGTTAGCATCTGACTTGGTGGTAGTGTCACTTTATGTGGATGATTTGCTAGTAACAGGAAGTAAGAGTGCTCAGATTGTTGCATTTAAGCAGGAGATGATGAAGATGTTTGAGATGACAGATCTTGGTGAGATGTCATATTTTCTGGGGATGGAAATTAGTCAAACTCAGAATAAAGTTTTTATGTTTCAGAAGAAGTATTTGAAGGAGATTCTGAAGAGATTTAACATGGAGGAGTGCAAGAGTGTGAGTACTCCAATGATTCAGAAGGAAAAGCTTCAGAAGAATGACGGTTCAGAACCTGCATGTGAAAGAGTTTTCAGAAGCTTGATTGGCTGTCTTATGTATTTCACGGCAACTAGACCAGACATCATGTTTCCTGTAAGTGTCTTGTCTAGATTTCTTGATTGTACAAGTAAGTTATATATGGTAGCAGCAAAAAGGGTGTTGAGATACTTAAAGGGTACTCTTTCATATGAGATTAAATTCTGTAAAGTTCAAGAGTTTAAGTTGCAGGGGTATTTAGATAGTGACTTGGCAGGTTCGATAGATGATATGAAAAGCACTTCAGGTTATTGTTTCACATTTGGTTCGGCATGTTTTTCCTAGAGTTCAAAGAAACAGGAAATAGTAGCTCAATCAACTGCAGAAGCTGAGTTTATTGCAGCTACTGCAGCTGTAAATCAAGCATTATGGTTGAAGAAGTTAATGGATGATCTGCATCTGAAGCAAGAAGAAGGCATTGAAGTGTTTGTAGATAATCAAGCTGCATTAGCAATTTCACATAATCCAATATTTCACGGAAAAACAAAGCATTTCAAGATCAAATATTATTTTCTGAAAGAGGTGCAGAAGACTGGAGAAGTAAAGTTGGTATACTGCAGTTCAGAAGAACAACTTGCAGATATATTCACAAAGTCATTCAACGTTGGTCGATTTGAAGTTCTGAGAGCAAAGCTGGGAATGTGCAGCACTTGATTCAGGAGGAGAATGTAGTGTATCAAGGCTGCAGAATATTTTGTTTTTAGCAATTTTATCTTCGAGATTAGATTAGATTTTGTTAAGATTTGAATCTACTAGATAGTTTCCTATTTTATTATTCATATATTCTGTTTTGATTAGAATCTTAGGATAAAGATTTGTTTTGGAGTTTGTATTTAAGTGTTACGATCTTTCAGAATAAAAAGAGAGTGTCGAAAGTTTCTCTTCGATACGATCTTTCTCTTGGATTACATTCTGCTCTGTTTTGTGCATCTGAATGTCCTTCAAAACAATTCAGAAGCAGAAACAGAACTGCTTCTGACGTGCTTCTGAATCCTTCAGAAGCAACAATTCTGCTTCTGACGTCCTTCTGAATCCTCCAAAACACAACAGCTTCTGAGATCTTGAGGAGCTGGTAACTCTCGAACATTAACTTTATTCCCCAGATGGATTCATGGTTTACAATGAAGAACGCTGAAGACCAGGAGTAATCGGTTCCCGGTTCGATCCGATTCCCCTCAAGAATCAAGAACCGGACTGGTGGTCTCATTTCCCATTTTCCGGAATCGGGGACTGGACCAGCCACCTGGGGGGTGGAGATCTGGGGAGGCTGGCTTTCAATTCCGCGGTCCATGGCCTCCTGGCTAATGGATTCGGGTCATTGTATTGGCAATGAAATTAGATCTTAACATGAATATTTTGTTGGTCAGGAAATCTAATTTTTCCCTTACGGTATGTAAAGAAATTTCGTTGTGTTCCAAAAAGTGTAGACATCTTCACGTGAGGAACATGTTTCGTATATGTTGTATGATGAAGGACAAGATCCTGTTCTTTCAATGATCAATTGAGCTCTTAATTTTTCCAAAACTGCAGACGGATTAATGTCCCTGTGGTAACAAGTGTTAGGCAAGAAAGTATTGATTTACTGTGGCATATGTTCCTGCAGCCAAGGTTTTGATTGAGCAAATTTAAGCAGACCGCCTCGGACTGAGACTCATTTTTCTGTGATCTAAGCGTCAGAAACCTGGAGCAAAGATTCCTCGAAGCCAGGGATTATGGTCCATAATTTGTGGAAGCAACCCATTAAGTGTTCAGTGAACATCTGGGGACGACGGCCAACCCTCATCTCAAATTGGGAAAGGAAACCATGTCATGAAAATTTTAAAAAAAGAATTGGGGTTATTTTTTTAAAAAAAAAAAGTCAACCGGTCCGGTCCGATTTTATGCCCCTAGAACTAGGAATCGGACCGTCCGGCCACCAGTTCCAATTTTAAGAACCGCAAATTAGACTGCTGCCCTTTAGAATAGGGAACTAGACCGCTGATCCTGGTTCTGTCCAGTCAGTCCAATTTGCTCACCTCTAGTGAAGACTACAAAAAAGGGTGCCTAACAATCTGTTTGCAAAATGAAAGGAGCTATATGGTAATTAACTAAAGGGACAGGCAAACCTGAAGTTAAATCAGAAAAAAATGTCGGAGAGACCTATCACTGTTGACACCTAAATTTTGATTTTTTTTATTTTTTATTTTGTATAAAAATGAGAATTGATTCTCGCCAAAAAAAAAAATTTCATGCATTACATGTTTAATTTTTCTGCATTGCATTAAGGCTAACGGCAGTGGATTTGAGTTGAAATTTGATAGGTGATTGGACTAGACATGGGAAAAATGTGCCGAACATTTTGTGAAAATTTCTTCAGGGAGCGAATTGCGGATACTCAAAATCTCAAGGACCCAATTGCAAATGCTCAAAGTCTTAGGGACCCAATTGCAAATACTCAAAATCTCAAGGACTCAATTGCAAATATTCAAGATTTCAAGGGCTAGAATGCAAATATCTAAAAATTGAGGGATCATTTTGTAAATAAATAAAAGAGAAGTTAGTGGAGAAATTAGAAAAAGAAAAGATGTCTTCCACTAAATAAAAAATGGATGGTCCTCCACCACAAAAAAAAAAAAGATGTTTTCCATTAAGAGAAAAAGAAAGAAAAAGAAAGAAAAAAGAAAAAAAGAGAAGTTAGTGGAAAAATTAGAAAAGAAAAAGATGTCTCCCACTAAATAAAAAATGGATGGTCCTCCACAAAAAAAATGATGTCTTCCATTAAGTGGAAAATAAAGATAAAAAAAAGTTAGTGGAAAAACAAGAGTGGAAAATAAAGATAAAAAAGAGTTAGTGGAAAAACAAGAATGGAAAATAAAGATAAAAAAGGTTAGTGGAAAAATAAGAGTAGGAAATAAAGATAAAAAAAAATTTAGTGGAAAAACAAGATGTAAAAAAAAGAGTTAGTGGAAAAACAAGAGTGGGAAATAAAAATAAAAAAAAGAGTTAGTGGAAAAATAAAAATGAAATATGAGATATGTAAAAATAAAAAAAAAAGATAGAGGAACACACTATAAAAGGGGGAGGAAGGAAAGATGTTGGGGGGATTCATTCTTGAAGAGAATTTTGCAAGACATAAGAGAAAAGAGAGCCAAGAGGGGGGAGGAAGAGAGAAAAAAATATGGAAAGATTGAGATTTTGAGAGAAAAAATAAGAGTGATCTTGAGAGAAAAAAATAAGAGTGATCTTGAGAAAGAAAAAAAAATCGAAGAGCGACCGCGGAGAGCAAGGGAGGAGGAGGCTGGAATATTTCTCCCTTCGTCGCGCCACCGTCCCGGGTTCATCATCAACGTAACTCACCATGTCATGAGAGGTGCAAGTCCACAAGTTTTTTTTTTATTTTCGGATCAGCATACCCAGTGGTCTTGCAACCGCATTTTTCATACCTAGATGACAAGATCTTGAAAACTTATCTTCTGGACTTTTGTAGACGACTTTGAGATCTTCGATTTGATATATTATGGTATGAAAATGGACGTCGTTTGCTATGTCAAAAAGGTCCCGAAATTGAGAGCAGAATTTGGAAATATGGTGATCAGAACCTGAGAAGGAAATTTTCTGATCTGACCTTTCACGCTAAATGATTTTCCATGGGTTATTTTAGACTTCGTTTCATAAAGACCTCTTCATGACATTTGTTCATAACATCCTGATGCATAACATATAAAAAATAAAAAAAATATTCATGCACGTTTCATATTTTTAATGCATTTAATGAAATCATGCAATTCTGTTGGTATCCTTGAGTCTGAGTGTTTTTTCTGTGAGTGGTCATATTAATTCATAGTTATCTCATGTTTAGATTCTTCTTTTGAAACTTCACAAAAAATAAAAGTTGTTCATTGGGGTTTTGTTTAGTAGACTGGAAAGTTTGGTGAATTAATTTTGAGATTTGAGTGTCCATTTGAGCTTAATCTTGAAGTATGTCTGTTTTGTGAAATTTGTTTATTTGCTGCTGAGCTCTCATGAAAGACTATTTTCTACATGAAAATGAGTGTCTTTTCAATAAGAATACAAAACATGAAAGTTGTCAATGACACATTTTCCCATCCACATAAAAAATCTCAGAAATGTTGCATACATTTCATTATTTCTTTTGTATTTTATGGTTACTGCTTTCTCCATAAGCATGTTCATGGACAGTATGGTTTAATTTGTATTTTTTGTTAATGCATTGGAAAATGTAAAAAAAATGGTCTCAATGAAGTTTAATCAGTACGTGTTAAACTTTCTTTGAGCGTTTGAATTGTCTTAACTCATTGGTGATTGTGCATGTCCGATTGGATAGTTCATTATTTTCATTTGGTTTTCGAGCCAATGCTCTGAAGACTGGAGGATGACCGATGTCCATTCCGGTCCGTTTTGTTGCATTCCCGACCCATGAGACTTGGTGACGGGTGTTTGACCGATGTCCATTCCAGTCCATTTTTGTTGTATTCCCGATCATGTCTCGGGTTTTATTTAATTGGTCTGTAATTATTCACCCGACGAGTTGCGGGTTTTATTTTCACTATCCTTAGGGTAGTTTTACTTTACCTGCTCTCTCTTCACATCTTTGTTTGTTTTGGGTGATTTTGCATTCTTTTATAATACATCCAAAATCTAAAAATAAAAAATAAAAAAATACCATAAAAAAAAGTCATTCATTTTGCACAACATGTAATATTAAACATCATGCATATATTGTCATGTTATATCTGCTACGTCATGCATATAGCATAGTCCTTGCCACGTCATTATATTTCACATGTCATATAGTTAGATTGTATTTGCATCACATTTGACAAAAGAAAACCCAAAAAAAATTTGCACATTTGAACTTCAATTCAAAATTCATCAAAATTGCCAAATCAAACATTTTTTTTTTATGAAATTGGTACCGAAAGGGCATTAATTCAAAAAATTAATGTAACCAAGTCTCGAACTTAAAATCTCTGGTTCGCAGAAGTAATTTAGTTCTCCCACTGAATTACTTAGGTTTCTAATCAACCTACCAAGAAATGATTAGTGGCGACTCCATGTTAAAAATCTTTGCATGATTAAACATTGAACCTAAGTTGCGATTTGGTAGAGCTTGGGAGAGTTCGAACTAGGTTAATTAATTTCACTTAATTAACTTGGTAATCCATTAACCTAAAACTGGATTTTTTTTAGGTCGCGACAATCACCATATGGCAATTCCAAGGTGTTATATACAGTACCCTTTCATCAGAATGGAAAGATTAGAAAGTCCTTGACTAGCAGCAGTTCGATAATACTAAGGAAAAGACATATGTAATTGCAAGGCAAGTCCTGCGTTTTCGGTAGAGATCTCCATGCTCATGCCCTTGAGACACTTAAGTCGACGTAGAAGACACACCCCGAGTTGGACATTCTAAAGACCAGAGCTTCTTTAAAAGCCACTATCCAAAATACTCTTGAGAATCTCAAGACCTAACTCAAGAGAGCGCGCAGAGTCACTGACCAGGAGGATTTTCGTCATAAGAGAACAACCTAATTGCAATATCGAATAAGCTGCCAACGAAGTAGTTCCTCTGATCTCCAGTTATAAGGGAAATACACACATCATTACCTTCTCTTGACTATAGCAATCTTCTGTTAATTTTAGAGCATAAAGCTAGAGGAAAGTAGGAACCACGTCAACTGTGAAGCATTTGGAAAAAGAGAGAAAAAATAAAAGAAAAAATTACAAGAAAATAGAAAGAAGAGAAGGAAAGTCTTGATTCTTGCATAACCTCTTCCACTAACGCGCTCGCGATCGCGCACACATAGAGATGGTCTGAGAAGAATAAAAACAATTCAGCTAGCAAGTAGCAAGAGAGAATTATAGGGGAATCGTCCATACCTCAAGTTTGGAGCTTCATATCCTGCACAATCAATCCGACCAACCAAATCATGTGATTATCTCTAATAGGACAAATAAGAGATCAACCAGTAGAAATGAAACCATATAAAGAGGTTTCCCTTCTTTATGATCCTATTCAGCAACCTTTAATTGATAATTCACATGCCATCATGAATCAACTCGTAATGAACTTCGAAGAAACAGCCCTACTCCAGAAACATGGCCTCTTGGGTCACAAGCATGAGTCAGGTAGTCTCGTTATATTACAAGAGAAAATCTGATATTATGACAAAGAGGCAACTAAATTACTGACCCAGATTACATATTGAACCAGAAGCACCGACTAGGAACCCAAAATGCAAACTTTATCGTTTTAAAGGAAGTACTGGGCAAGTACCAAACACATCAGAGACGAGGATGATGGCGACGTTAGAGGCAGAGGAACCAGAGACGTAGCTCTTGAGTCCACCCAGCTCCTCAACATGGCCTTGCCCGCTGGCTTTGTTCACAGATGGAGGGTTCTCGCAGCATTGAGGTCCTGACATAATCTCGGATTTTGCCGCTGTTATAGGATCGCTGAGTGCTTCTGGCGATAAGAACAGAGGCAATGAGACGAGAGACCTCAAGAAGATGAGACGGAGAACGTGAGAGATTGCAGGATTACAATTTAAGACGACAAGAATCTGCGGGGGGTAATGTTTAAAGTGTAATATAACGGTGATTCTCTGGTTGCAGGTGGCATGCCAAGATTGCCTTCTGAGAATTATGGACTTATTCACGATAAAGCTTTTGTGGATTCCTTTCCCGTGTAATATTGTGGCTCGGATTGGTCATGAAAACACGTTATGGTTCGAATTAATGTCGCTGTCTAAATCAGATTATGCTTTTCTGGGGCCCAATAATTTCTTCATTTTGATCCACAAAAAGTAGATACGTCATACGTGGGTTTCTCTTAGTTTGGCATGAAATGAGGAAACGGGCGAGTGAGAAACACACTAGAAATGAATAGGGTGCGGACCATTCCGGCTCAACTTGCGTGGGGATCAATTTGGTTCCAATTTCGCAAACAGAATCGAATCGACTTTGGATTTCAGGGCTAAGAACACCAGTTCTGCTACTGGACATATATATGTTTTTACAGTAAAATAACGCAAACATTTATGTCTTAATTATGAAACTTTGATCTTTATACATAATATAATAAAGGGAATTTTCAAGTGGAACCGAGAGCCGATTATCGAGAAGCGGAACGGAACTTGCCGATCAGGAACATATTGTTCCAAAATTATAGCCAGTTCGGTTCTTGGTTCCAATCTTTTGGAATTAGAAGTCATGGGATTGGTTTCTGTTTTTAGGCCAGGAACCAACATACTCGAAAAATGATCACTTCCAGAAATAAGCAAAACGGAATTAAGGAAGTCATCACTCATTGACCCAACAGAAATGTGCATCCACTCATGAAAATCATTTATGTTCATAACAAAAATGTACACCATCTAAATGAAACATGTATGACTTGATTTCCAAAATTCTTATCTATTATCATGTTGACTTGGGTCGTTTCTTTTGCCTTCCCAAATCCAAACCAAACAAACACACACTTCTCTTTTGTTCAAAATTCTTTGACGAAGTTTGAATGATTGATTCTGCTCCATGTCCTTACTTCCATCTGCTTTTCCCGTCGAGATCAAGTGGATCTCTAATGAAGTCTTCTCTTCAAAATTTGACACGTGTCCATGGATAAAGGGTAAATGGAAGATGAACAAAGCATATGCTATTATGCATTCCCCTTGTGGTCCTTATCTAGTTGAAAGTGAACACCTCCAATCAAATTGAACAAATCCAAATTGGCACGACACAACTCGACACGACACATTAATATTTTCAATCTTCAAAGTTTGAGGGACGAAACCGCAATCTTATTTCTCTCAAGTAACAGAGTACAATACGCTGCTTAAAACAGATGTCTAGTCCTCAAATTGTTCATCTCACACAATGCAGTCATCTACTGCTTCCCTCGCTATATTCTGCTCAAAATGACTTCTTTTTACTTGACATGCTTCAAGAACCAATTCAACGTGTCCTCTTGGGCCTCTTCCGCGCTCTTGACAGCAAATTTGTTGTCGTCGTCGTACCTCACACTCCATCCATGACTAACGCTAGGGAATATTTTCACATAACTCTCAAACTGCAATAATGGGGTTCTTTGGATTAGTGATGTGTAGAAATAACCGGAGAGGGGAAGTGCTTTAAGAGCGAGCCAATGGGAATGTGGAAAAACGATTGCATTGTCTGACAATTTGTTTGCGACAGATGCACAAAACATCCTAAGACGCTTACTTCAGTTTTGGCTGACATGATCTCCCCGAACTTCTTTAGTTCTTCGGGCGGGGAAGAATGGTCAATTTCGGCTCCCAGTATGGCAGTTGGAATCTTGACGGCTGAACAAAGAACAGACGGATAGGATTCAGTTTAAGGAACACTTCTCAAGCAGAGACATGTTGTGCTATCGATTTCATCAGCTGCATTTGCAGACTCTCTCCAGAATTCAGAAACTTAATCGTTCATAAGCATATCACCCAGCCTCCTGTACTGAGTGCAGTCTGACACCCTCACGAAGAAATTATATTGCCGTGGTGGAATAGAAATGGCAAGTAATTCCAGGTTCACTGGCATAGCTTTACCTTCGATTTCATCTTCAGTCATACGACCAGGGTGCAGAATAACTGCTGCTTGAATTTCTTCGGTGCCTGCTAATTTCACTAGTACCTTTCCTAAAAAGAATAGGCAAGCTCTTTTTAACAACTTCGAAGAACTTTTCTTACGAGAGAACAGAACTAGTTTTTCAATGCTGAGCGTAGGAAATTCCCATTACTAGACCCAATAACCTCCTTAAAACTGTGAAAGTGAATTCAGAAAATTTCACCTCCCCAACAAAATCCTGCAGCCCCAATGGCAGACACGCCTTTACTCTTGAGAGCGGAAATAACTGACTTCGCATCTTCACACCCTTTATCCTAAAGAAGCAAATGACGCAACAGTTAACAGAATGACAGTTAACGAAAAGACAACTAAAAAACTGGTGACATGAAAATTCATGAGGTTTTATTCTTTGAAATGACCAGAAACTCCAACCAGGTGTAGCTACTAATGCAAGTTACTGCATGTGAAATGAGTCTAGAGATCAAGTTTGCACATTGGAAAGCCCTTTTTTCCGCTGAACTTCTAAATGTACTATATTTTCACAGCCTGAAGGAGTGAAAAACTCACCGTGCTATGAATTTTCTTCCAAGCTTCTCTGTCAAAATTAGGATTACTGAGATCATAGGGATCTCCATACAGGAAATCAGGTACAACCACCAAGAATCCTGCAGATGCAACCTTATCTGCGAGTTTCCTTTACAACGAAAGCAGTCCGCAAAAAAGTATCACAATTTGAAAAGGTAACTCTTATAATTTTCAAACTTGTGAAAACAGAATGTCGTGACTGCTAACAAGGCGATCCTGGCTTATACAATGTTAGTGTTGAAACTAAGGCTCACTCTATCTCAAGATGAAACCGCATCATAGACACAGCTAGGCCGTACAAGTAGCTAAGTCCACTAGAACAAGAAACTGTGATTCATGTTGAATCAAGCAATGTATATCAAATGTCAGTTGAACTATCCAACGAAGTCACTCGTATACGCATTTCAACAGATTTCGTGAATTGGAACAGAAAAGCACCAAACACACTCATCCAGAATGAATCGGCCTCACCCTCATATGTAATGCTCTTCAGCATCATAAGTGAAACAAGGACAATACAGCAACTATAGAGCAACTAGAGAAAGATTCTATTCAAGTAATCACACCATACCTCAGCTTAGGAGCCTCATACCCTGCGCAAACAGAGGAACAGACGATCAATCAAGCGGCAATTTCATGGACCAATCGAAAAGCACAAGAACGACAAAGACCCAACTAAGAGAAACAATACAAAATCAGAATCAAAGAAATGGGTCAATACCAAAAACATCAGCGATGAGAAGAACAGCACGCTTGGCATCGGAAGGGCCAGTGACGTAAGTTTTGAAGCCAGCAAGCTCTTCGACACGTCCTGCTCCACAAGTCGAGCTCAGGTTCGGTGGGTTCTCAAAACACTGAGAACTTGACATTTTCCTTCCTTTCCCAGAAATCTGATGAATGGGGGACGCACTGGGAGCGAGGACTCAGTGGAAGAACGGGAGGAACTGTGAAGGGGACACGGGACAAAGGACAAATTTTTATGGGAAAAGATGGAACTTTGGGGCGTCATCGCATACGTCGCTCGGACAAGGTAAATTTCTCACGTTGCAGGCAAAGTGTGCGGCGTTGACTGGACTCGATTAGAAGGCGGTCCGATCAGTAACTATCGAGAAGGGACAAAAGGTTTGGCGGCACTTTCAAAGATTTTCTCGAATGAGAAGTGAAGAACCCTACGCCAACGCCAACGTGCCACCTCATCTCAACTCAACAATCAATTGATCCATGCAAATTGAAAAATGACAAAAGATATTTCTGAATTTTCGTTATCGTGATCCATAAAATTATAATTTATTTAGGCTCCGTTTGTTTCGCGAAAAATATGGCCTTTTTGGAAAATGTTTTTCAAGAAAGTCATTTTTCCGGAAAATGATTTTATTTTTTGGCGTTTGGCTAAAACTTCAAAGAGACACGAAAAATATTTTTCTTAGTTTAGTAAGGAAAATAACTTTCTCTCTCTCTCTTCCCCTTCCTCCCCCAAATCGTGGACGATGCCCCTACTCTCTCCTGTTCATCTCCTGTTCATCTTCTTTTTCATCTTCTCCTTAGGCCGAGCTGCCACAACAGCAGCCTCCATCTTCAGTCCGCCACCATCGCGCCACCACCTACTCGTCGTCGCCGCAGCCCAAGCTCAGCCCATCACCCCTTGCTAGATCTTCTTCTTCTTCTTCTTCGGTCTTCACCGAGCCTAAAATCATTTTTGCCTAATTGAAAGGGCTCAATTTCTATTTTTGCCAGATCTAGGCTTATGAGGTCTACCTCGCCCAGCTATGGTGAGGCTCGACCTTGCCGTTGGTGCGCGAGGCGACGACGGCAAGGTCGAGCCTTGCCATAGCCGCGTGGGGCTCAACCTCGCAAGCCTAGATCCGGTGGCCGAGAGGGTGGTGGCCCGACCAAGGGAGGTTGGGGCTGCTGCAGGTAGCTGCCAGGACTGAGAGCGACGGCTAGAGTTCAGGCAAGCGCTGGTCGACGTCGGGTATGAAGAAGACGCAACAGCAAGGGCAGGGGCGTCGAGTCGAGCTCACGCAAGAAAAGAAGAGAGGAAAGGGAGAGGGTCACGGGTCTCAGTTGAGGGGTGGCTCGAATTGCAATGAAACGCTCGAACGACAACAGGCTGAACATGGCTCGGGCCGACGAGATAGGAGTAATGGGGCGACTGAGGTGGTTGCAGGTAAGGTCAAGCAAGAGAGAGAGAAGGAAGAAGAAGCAGCAAAGCAGGAGTGGCTCAGCTGGAAGTAGAGGCGACGGGGGTGGAAAATGATTTCCTCTTCTTAAAAAGAGGAAATCATTTTCCTTAGCTTTAGAAGGTTTTTTTTCCATTGACCGGAAATTATTTTCCGTTGACCACCATTTTCCGCCCCCCAAACGCCAAAAATTGGGGAAAATGTTTTCCAGGAAAACTTTTTCCGCGAAACAAACGGAGCCTTAATATAATACCTAAAATGTAACTCAACATACAACGTGATCCTTTGAATTTTTAATTTATTCAATGTGATCCTTAAACTTTTGATACATATTCAATTTAATCCATAAACTATAAGAACATGTTCAATATTGATCCTAAACTTGAGGATGACAACCTTGAACATCTTCATATAGTATCAGGATTAAATTAAACATGTTTCAAAAGTTCATGGATTATATTGAACGAATTGAAAGTTCATGCATCATATTGTATATTAGATTAAAATTTAGGGATCATATTGAAAAAATTAAAATTTTAAAGGCCACATTGTATATTGCGCAAAATTCAATGAATCAATTAGCAAAACTTAAGATCGTTATCGGTTTTTGTGCATCTTTCTTTTCCTGTTGAAACACTCCAAGAGAAGTCCATTTTGCAAACTCCAATTAGAAACTTTCAGAAAGTGGAATACCCAAAAAACAAAGAAAACCCTTGATACCTCTCTTACCGGAACTTAGACCCGGAACCCACCTAAAGAAGGATCCTTGAAAATCAACGACAACGGCTTGCTAGAAGATTACTTGGAGACACGCATCACCGGCTTTGCAAGATCGCGAAAGCCTCATCCCCGGCCCTAGCAGTTCACAAGCTATTCTCTTCGCATCCAAAAGTGCTCTCCACTGTAACTCGTTTATCATCGAGTCTGGTAGAAGCGATCTAGCGCAAGCATTAGTAAGTGGAAGGACATATTAGTTTAATTGAAAAAATAGGCTATTTATTATGGATTGCCTCAAGCTCTTGTTAGCCCATCCGGAAATCAGTATAGCCGACTGTCTTAAAGCCTCTAATGCTGTTGTGGATCACAAAATTGGCTATGTTGGACTCTTTTATCTTGGCTAATTAATGAAATAGATTTTTTTCCAACCAAAAAAAAAAGTCCATTTACCAGAGCCTTGCAAGTCGTGTGCAAAAGACTAGAGACCTGTTTCCCAAGTTCGAAACTCGGAATAAGCCAAAAAAAAAAAAAAAACAAATGGTCTTTGCAGATGGTGCCGTCGACGGTCTCTTGGCACGATAGGCTCATATAGAAGGCCCTCGCATGATTTCGAGCTCGTTAGACTTGTCCATATTAAGACCGATATGGCCGACAGTAATGACTATTGACATTCTAGTGTTAGATGGACACTCCCAACATTAGCCGGAAAGCAGATGCAAACCGGAGAAAGTACAAAACCTCGTATCTGAGGAATGTTTAGGTGCTCTCGAAACGTGACATTTTGATCTCGCCCAAGTTAATCGCCATATGGGAAAACACTTTCATTGACTCCAAAGAAAATAAGAAAGTTCATGACACTTGCGAAGATATGGCAGAAGTGTATAAAGGGGTCGGTCGATCTTCTCTCTTAGGTCCTTCTGAGTTGATTACGCTTAATTAAGAGAAATCGTTGGAGATGAAGATGGATAAATCGTTTGCAGCCTTAACGCTTTTTACTGGACGGCTCCATTATCACTAAGCTGCTCCAAAACTGGCCTAGTTCCAAGATGTAGGTTCTAACCCTAATATGCTCAATTTTCGACCAATAATGTCGGTGATCATTGGAGTAAGTTTAAATTGGGCCGTCCGTGGCTTAATCTAGGTTATGTTCTTGAATTTATAATTAGGTTCTCTCGAGGTGGAATCTACATTTCATCTCTCTGTCTTGCACTTTGGTGTTGTGCTTTCCTTGCTTGTATCAGCTCAAGGTTCCAATTAAACATGTGTCTTTTTTCGGTGAAATGGCCAATCAAATGGCACTAGAAATCTATCTCCTACTGCGATATTAATCTTTTTCCCAATAAATTGGTGAAATATAGAAGCAAATTGGTAGGATTAAGAAATTAGAAAAACCACGTTGATCCAGATTGAATTAGTATGAGCTAGCTATGGAGCAAAGAGTATTTAAACGAACCCTTCAAAGACCCAACCCTTCCATAGTGACTTCTTGCTGATGTGCCTGGGCTTGACCATTATTTCTCAACATTCTGAGCAGCCAACCCAATCGTCGCCTACGCGGTGTTCCCATTTAAAAGAAAATGACATTGTGGAGACCATGCAAATAGCATATCCTTTTAAAATGAAATTTTGGACAACGAATATACCATTTCATATTCCCCTTGTGGTCCATTTAAATTTATAAAAAAAAAAAGAAGAAGAAGAAGAAGAAATCACAAAAAATTGAAATATTTCAACGCGACCATTTAATTGTTATTTGCTAACGTGCATTGCGTCGTTAAACATATCCATCATCCACAGAAGGGGCTTCGTGAAAATCTTCTCTTGTTTAATATTTTCTCCATGTTTTTGGTAAATTAGCAAATTGGAGAGCCACTTCGTAATAATGATGTGACACAAGTGATGAAAGGGCTGTTCAAAAATAGGTTGAATTGCAATTAGCCAAAAATGATCTACCATTGTATTTAGAGGGAAAAAATTGGTGCGGCTAGATCGATCGTTATCTTAAGTATAAAAATACTTTTAATTTAAACTTTCCAAGTTAGCCAATGCAATCCTAAATCTTTTGATGAATGTCTAATGCCATCCATCCGTTCAATTTAGATCAGAAAAATTCTGGCGTGAAGGTGCATTTAGTGCCTACCGTCCTACACGACACTATTCGGCGACTTGACGTGTACAACTCCATTCAAAACGAGGTCCTTTTGAGAAATTTTATTAATCATACAATTTTTTCTCCTCTTTTCTTTCATTTTTTTTTTGCTGTGCATGGTCACTTTTATTATTATTATTATTATTATTATTATTATTATTATTATTATTAGGTAAGAACGGAGCAAATGAGGCGAGAGATGATGCGGTGATTCTATGTTCTGAAGTAATATCGTGCTAAGATTGCCTCCTTCAAACCATAGATTTACGTCTGCAAACAGTCATTCTTGAACAAACTCTTCACGTGGAATCTTCCTGTGGTTCGGATTGGTCATCAAAAAGGTTTTCTTCCCTTTGATCCAGGAAAAGCAGGTGTACGCGTCTCTCTCATGCTGACATGAAATACGGAAAAAGGGTGAGCGAGAAACCGACGAGAGATGAACAAGATTGTATCCTGCCATGTCTATCTGGTTCAGTTTGGAAAATTCTTGGCCTATCATCGAACTGACTTTTTCTTTTGGTCGAATTATCTAACTGAGACTTTATTAATGACTTTTGTTACAAATTCGAATTGTTGATTTTTCGCGTATCTTGGATACTACTCGACTCCATATTTTTACTTTCATCTCTCTTTTTTTCTTGGTCACGAATTTCGACATCATGCGTAATTTTCAATAAAATCTTCCATTCAAGGTTCGACGTTTTCTATGACTAGACAGTCGGATGTACACATCAAATTATAATGCAATGAATGCATTTGACGTCGAGTGGTCCGGAAATCGCCTAGATATTAGCCACTTTAGCTAACAACATTGTGGAGAGTCTGGAGATCATGCAAGTTGGCAAACGAATATGCCATTTCATATTTCCCCTTGGGGTCCTCCAATCGATTCGAATAGACAATGCATCCAAATTGCCACGATACAACTCCACACATATTTCATTTTCAATCTTCCGAGTTTGAGTGATGCAACCGGCATCTTATTTCTCTAAGAATCAACAGTACAGTGCATTGTTGCCTCGACCGATGTTACAATAGATGACTAGTCCAAAACAGATGACTAGTCCTCAAAATTGTTCACACCTCACACAACGCAGTCATCTGCTGCTTCCCTCGCTATATTCTGCTTCAGTGCCTTCGCTTCTGTTCACTTGACATGCTTCAAGAACCAGTTCAACATGTCCCCATGGGCCTCTTCGGCACTCTTGACAGCAAATTCGTTGGCGTCGTCGTACTTCACACTCCATCCGTGACTAACGCCGGGGAATATCTTCACATAACTCTCAAACTGCAAAAGACCGGGGGTCTCTTGAATTAGTGATGTGTAGAAATAACCAGAGAGGGGAAGTGCTTTGCGAGCGCATCCATGGAAATGTGGGAAAATGATTGCGCTGTCTGAAAATTCGTTTTCGACGAATGCACACAACATCCTAAGAAGCTTACTTCAGTTTTGGCCGACATGATCTCCCCGAACTTTTTCAGGTCTTCAGGCGGCGAAGCGTGGTCGATCTCGGCTCCCAATATAGCAGTTGGAATCTTGACAGCTGAAGAAAGAACAGACAAAGATAAGATCTTTTGCGACTTCCAGTTTAAGGAACACTGCTCAAGCAGACAAACGCTGTGCTATCAATATCTTGTAATGGACCGGACATGCTGTAGCGGCTTTCTTCATCACTCTAGGATGCATTTGCAGACTCTTCAGAATTTGCAAACTTAATAATTCATAAGCATATTATATAACTGCGTTTGAAAATAAAATAGCAAGTAATTCCATGTCCACTGGCATAGATTTACCTTTGATTTCATCTTCAGTCATACGGCCAGGGTGCAGAATAACCGCTGCTTGAATGTCTTCAGTGCCCGCTAATTTCACGAGTACCTTTCCTGAAAAGAATAGGCAAGCTCTTTTTAACAACTTGGAAAGAACTTTGCTTTACAAGTGAACAGAACTAATTTTTCAATAGTGAACGTAGAACAAAATCCTCAATGCTAAACCCCATAACCTCCGCAAACTGTGTAGGTGAATTCAGAAAATTTTACCTCCCCAACAAAATCCTGCAGCCCCAATGGCAGACACGCCTTTACTCTTAAGAGCGGCAATCACTGGCTTGGCATCTTCATACCCTTTATCCTAAAGTAGTAAACGAGGTAAATTTTAAGAAAAAACTACTAAAAAACTGGTGACATGAAAATTCATGAGGCTTTTGTTCTAATTTTAGTGTTTCATGTTTCACATTTGGAATCTGGTAAAATACAGATCTCAATGGGCATCGAAAATCTTTGCAATGACCAGCGATCTCCAACCAGGTCTAGCTACTAATGCAAGTGACTGCATGTGAAATGAGTCTAGAAATCAAGTTTGCACAGGGGAATGCCCTTTTTTCCTATTAACTTCTAAATGTACTGCAATACATTCACAGCCTGAAAGAGTGAAAAACTCACCGTGCCATGATTTTTAAACCAAGCTTCTCTATTGAAACTAGGACTAGTGAAATCAATAATGGGATCTCCGTAAAAGAAATCGGGTACAACCACCAAGAATCCCGCGGATGCAACCTTATCTGCGAGTTTCCTTCACAAGAAAGCAGTTCGAGAATAAGTATGACAATTTGAAAAGGTAACTCTATCATTTTCAATCTTGTGAACACATGGAATGCCACGGCTCTTAACAAGGCTACCCCAGCTTACATCACATAAACAGCTGAACCGTATAAGTAGCAGAAGCTATTAGTAACTCAGAAAACTGCAATTCATCTTGAATCAAGCAATGTGTCTCAGATGTCAGTTGAACTATGCCACGAAGTCGCACATATATGTATTTCGACAGATGATTTTGCAACTCGGAACAGAAAAACCCCACACACACTCATCCAGAATGAATTGGCCTCACCCTCATGTGCTATCTAATGCTCTTCATCATCACGGGTCACAGGTGAAAGGTGAACGGTAAGGTAAAAGCTTTCAAATGTATGCTCTAAGGACAATACAGAGTTATTCATTAAGAAACTTCAAAAGATGACCCAATAGAACAACATATGCATAGAACAACTTCAGAAAGATTCTATGCTAGTAATCACACCATACCTCAGCTTAGGAGCCTCGTACCCTGCACAAACAGAAGAACAGACGATCAATCAAGCAGCAATTTCATAGACCAATCGAAAAGGCACAAGAACGACAAAGACCCAACTAAGAGAAACAACACAAAATCAGAATCAAAGAAATGGGCTGATACCAAAAACATCGGCGATGAGAAGAACAGCACGCTTGGAATCGGACGGGCCAGTCACGTAAGTTTTGAGGCCTGCAAGGTCTTCAACGCGTCCTGCCCCACAAGTTGAGCTCAGGTTTGGTGGGTTATCAAAGCACTGAGAGCTTGACATTTTCCTTTCTTCCCAGAATTCTGGTGAAAAGAGGACGCACTAGGAGTGAGGAATCAATGGAAGAACGAGACAATTTGGGAAGGCAACATGGGGAAAGGACAGATTTTTAAAGGAAAAGATTTGAGTCTTGGGGCGTCATTACGTGCGTCACTCGGACAATGTGACTTTTCAGCGTTGCGACGTGGAAGATAAACGGTTCGGTAGTATTTTCAAAGGTTTTCCAATGCATAACTTAAGATTTACTCGCATCTATCCCGGCCCAACAAATTCCTCTTATAAAGATGGACCGGGCCACGATCGATCGGCCATGCCGTAATGCATGCCATGAATCAGATCATGATCGGGCATAAGGATCGACCAGAAACGACCCAACATGGCCGAGCATGAATCAAGACGGGCGAGCGCATCATTCGGACGCTCCGGTGCACAAATGGAGGCACGATCCAAGGCTTGGACCAGCGCATGACTCCCATAATCTAGCGCACGGAACGGCGCACGTCCGCGAAAATATTGCATACCCACGGGTGTTGCTAACGTGATCCCATATCCACTCATTTTAGGACACGTGTACTAGAGGGCCCACCATCCACACAGAAGAGAAACCCTCTCTTCTCCCGTCACGGTGACGGTTTCTGTCTCGCTGTCTGCCTCTCTGTCTCTCTCCTTCGCTGCTTTTTTATTAACCTGAACACATTTTCAATGAAGATGGTGCTGGCGGTGGTCAGCCATGGACGATTGGCTCACGGCTCGGGACAAGCGGCTCAGGCGCATCCTTGGCCGTCGTCGGCGTAGTTCGACCAGATCCGATCGGCTCGGTCGGCGAGGCCGGCGAGGGAGGACTGCTCGAGTCCTCGAGCTTGCAGCTGCCATGACCTCTCGAGCCTCTCGAGCTCGAGCTTTGGGTTCCCCGGCCACGGGCGAGTAGCTGGAAGCTCGACACTTGGTGGCCATGGCCGCGAACCGGCAAGGATGCCTCGACCATGGCTGCTCGAGCTCGACTCGTGGCCATGGTCGCTCGAGCATGAATCTGGTGGCCATGCAAGGTCGCATCGCCCGTGAATCCATCGGCGGCGGGACACCGATTGTGATCTTCGCAGTGGCCGACGATGGCGGTGCTCGGGCTCGAGGTGGGAGAAGAAAGAGGGGTAAGCAGACCAGAGGGGAGGGGGGAAGAGAGAGAGACGGAAAGTGGGGAGGGCTAGAGAGAAGGACAGAGAGACGGAAAACGTCACCGTAAAGAGAGAAAAGAGGTTCTCTCTTTTTTCCTGACTGGTGGGCTACTGGTACACGTGTCGGAAAATGAGTGGACAAGGGGACCACATCAGCAAGTCATGAAGAGTTCTGGCATAGCAAGCCTAGATTCCTCGTTATTAAGACGACATGGTCGACGATGATAATTATCGACATCCCCAGCTAGATCAACGCTCCAACCATCAGCTGGAAAGCGTACCAGGTAGCCGGTATTCATGTTTCTAGCACAGTGTTCGGACCCAAAAAGAAACGAAACCTATAGATAAATTTTTAGCTGCTCTCGTAACGTGATGTTCCGATTCACGTAAATCAATCACCATCGGTTGTCACAAAATAAATTATGAAAACTCGCAACGCTTGCCGCGCTATGATTGATTTGGACAGATGAGCACATCGTGCCTCAAAAGTAATTAAGAAATTTTCCAAACTAACCATCTGCAATATGTGAGGCATAAAAATCATCTCGACATGTTGAGTTTGATCGTTGATGTTTTTGGAGCTTCAGGATTATTTGTGGCCAGATATTTCGGCATCATTCTATCGACAGGATCAGTCCGCTTAAGAAAGTTCATCAAAACAGAGCAGGGAAAAAAGAAAGTCCATGGACTCCATCTTTGTGTTTAGAACTTGCTCTGTTCAGCAGAAATGCTTTTCTCTGAGTTGACGAATTCACCATCTGATATTCCTCTTGTGGTCCTCATCTAGATGACAGAGAACACCTCCAATCAATTTGAGCAGAAAATTCAACCGAAATGGCAAGACATGACTCTACATAACATGCTTCATTCTCAATCTGTAAAGCTTGAGCTACGAAATTGATCTCTTATTTATCTTAGTCACAACAGTACAGTATAGATGACTAGTCCAAAACAGAGGACTGGTCCTGTTGTTGTTCATAACTCCCAATGCAGTCGTCTGCTGCTTCCCTCGCTATATTCTGCTTCAATGCCTTCTTTTCACTTGACATGCTTCAAGAACCAATTCAACATGTCCTCTTGAGCCTCTTCAGCACTCTTGACAGCAAATTCGTCGGCGTCGTTGTACCTCACACTCCATCCATGCCTAACGCCAGGGAATATCTTGAGATAACCCTCGATCTGCAAAACCAGTGGGGTCCTTGAATCAATGATGCGTAGAAATAACCGGAGAGAAGAAGTGCTTTGCGAATGAACTGATGGGATTGTGGATGAACGATAGGCTTGTGTGACTTCTTGTTTTTCACGACAAATGCACGAAACATCCTAGGATGCTTACTTCGGTTTTGGCCGACATGATCTCGCCTAACTTCTGCAGCTCTGCTGCCGAGAAAATGTGGTCATTCTCGGCTCCCAGTATAGCAGTTGGAATCTTGACGGCTGAACCAAGAATAGACAAAAATAAGATTTTTGCGGCCTCAAGTTTAAGAACACTTCTCAAGCAAACAAATGTTAGTTGACCGGACGCACAGTGGGTTTCTTCATCACTGTTAGTTGCATTTCCAGACTCTCTTACAGAATTCATAAACTTCTTCACAAGCACATCATGTTTGTCCACAAAGCCTCCCGTACCAAGTATGAAGTCTAACACCCTCATGAAGAAATTATTTTGCTGTGGTTGAAAAGAAAATAGCAAGTTATTCCATGTTCGCTGGCATAGGTTTACCTTTGATTTCATCTTCAGTCATACGACCAGGGTGCAGAATAACTGCTGCTTGAATGTCTTCAGTGCCTGCTAATTTCACTAGCACCATTCCTGAAAAGAATAGGCAAGCTCTTTTTAACAACTTGAAAGAACTTCTCTGCAAGTGAACAGAACAAACTTTACAACGGAAAATGAAGAACAATTTCCCATATTTAACCCAAAACCTCCTCAGAACTGTGAAAGTGAATTCAGAAAATTTTACCTCCCCAACAAAATCCTGCAGCGCAAATGGCAGACATGCCTTTACTCTTAAGAGCAGCAATCACTGGCTTGGCATCTTCATACCCTTTATCCTAAAGCAGTAAATGAGGTGAAAGTTTAACGAAAATACAACTAAAAAACCAGTAACATGAAAATTCATCAGGCTCTCATTCTACTGATGCTGCGTCATGTTTTGCATCTGGAATTTAGTAAACTACAGACCTAGATGGGTATTGAGAATCTTTGAAATGACCAGCAATCTCCAACCAGGTCTAGCTATTAGTGCAACTTACTGCACGTGATGTGAGTCTAGAAGTTTGCAATTTGGAACCTTGTTTCCTGTGAACTTCTAAATGTGCTTAAATAGTTTCTCGGCCTGAAGGAGTGGGAAACTCACCGGGCTATGAGTTTTCAACCAAGCTTCTCTATTAAAATTAGGATTACTGGCATCAATAACAGGATCTCCATAATAGAAATCGGGTACAACCACCAAGAATCCCGCTGAAGCAACCTTATCGGCGAGTTTCCTTTACAATGAAAGAAGTCCGCAAATAAGTATGACAACTTGAAAAGGTAACTCAATCATTTTCAATCTTGTAAACAAATAGAATGCCACGACTCTTAAGAAAGCGATCCCAGCTTATGTGATGTTGGAGTTGAAATTAAGGCTAACTTTATCCCAAGATGAAACCACATCATATAAACAGCTGACCAGTAGCACAATTTATTAGAACAAAAGAAAACTGTAATTATGTGGAACAAAGCAATTTCTATCGAATGTCAGTCGAACTATGCCACGAAATCACCCGTATATGCATTTCGACAGATGATGTTTTAACTCAGGAAGAGAAAAAAACACTAAAGACCCTCGTCCAGAATGAATTTGCCCCACCCTCATGTGCTATCTAACGCTCTTCAGCGTCAAGGTAAACGGAAAGGTGAAGTTTTCAAACGATGCTATAGGCAGAATACTGATCTATTCACTCACAAACTTTAAAATATCGGAATTATAGGAAGATATATAGATAGAATTACTCGAGAAAGATTCTGTGCAAGCAATCACATCATACCTCAGCTTCGGAGCCTCATACCCTGCACAAAAACAGATGAGCGAAGGTTCAATCAAGCAGCAATTTCATGGGCCAATCGAAAAGCACAAGAACGACAAAAACCAAGAAGAAGTACACAGTTAACCGAAAGGAAGACCCATCTGAGAAGCGATACAGAATCAGAATCAAACAAATGGGCCTCTACCAAAAGCATCGGCGATGAAAAGAACGGCACGCTTGGAATCCGAAGGGCCAGTCACGTAAGTCTTGAGGCCTGCAAGCTCTTCAACACGTCCTGCTCCACAAGTCGAGCTCAGGTTCGGCGGGTTCTCGAAACACTTAGAGCTTAACATTTTCCTCTTCCTTCACAAGAAATCTGGCGAATGTTGGACGCACAAAGAGTGAGGATAGAGCGGAAGAATGTGACAATTTGCGAAATGGAGCATGGGAAAAAGAGCAAAGTTTTGCAGGAGAAAAGATGGAACTTTGCAGCGTCATCACATGCGTCACTCGGACACTGAAAATTCCAAAGGAAAGCGGCGGCTTTGACGAAAGGTTTGATGGTACCTTTCAAAACTTTTTCTCCGAAGAAGAGCGAAGACCGACATGCCAACGCCAAAGCGCCACGTGAATCTGAAATTCACCAATCAATCTGTCGTGAGCGTCCATTGATGGAGCCCAGCAAGTCACCTGCAAAAGACCAGAGGCCGTTTCCCAAGGTCGAAACTTGGAATAAGCAAATCGCAAAAACAAAACAGGCCATTTCCTAAAGGTCAGATCTCGCGGTGCTTGAGCATCTCACGTAAATTTTTTTCCGACATAAACAGGAAGGGCATCTCCATTTACGATTGATTGAGGTAAACTGATGCGCCCTCAGCTAGTCCAGGCCGATAGTTATGACAAACTTGGATGTGGTGACATTTTTTCGAACACGATAAACACAAGTATACATGATAAACATGCAGCAAGATTACGGACATACAAAAGTCGGGGTCAAGTCGACGGTCTCTTTGCATTACAGGCTCGTGTCGAAGGTCTTTGCACAGTTCCGAGCTCGTTTGATGCACCTCACAAAGTTCTCAAATATAGCGAGGTTGGACCTATCCTTATTGAGATGAAAATGTCGACCGCGATGATTTCAGATCTACAACAAAATCGATGCTCCAACTATTTGCTAGAAAGCATATTGGGTAGCGGCATTCATGTTTCTACCATAGAATACAGGTAGAAGAATAAACGAAATCTCGATTTACTGATAGATTCTTAGGTGCTCTCGAAGCATGACGTTTCAGTCCACTCAATTGAATCACCACATTGGAAAAATACTATCATTAATCTTGAAAGATAACAAGGAAGTCGATAACACTCGCCACACTAAGATTGATTTTTGCAAGTGAGCACATGGTGTCTCAAAGAGTCAAAAGTGATTATAAAATCTTTCGACCAAGTTATTCGCATCCCGTGACACGTTTAATCCTATCGTTCATGGTGTTTTGGAGAGCACCTGAAAAGTGATTAGTAAGGCCCATCGGCCACCCCCATGGGCCTGTTTAGGCCGGATCCGCCATAATCTGGGCCACTGAGCATGGGCAGGGTCTAGAATAAAGCAAAAAATTGGTAATGTCTCCTCTTGTTGTGTGGACAAATTGTTTTCTGTTTTTCGGGAAAAAAAAAGAATTCGTTAAGTTTCCAATATTCCAACTCTTTTAAAATTGGCTAGATGGAACAATTTGCTCGTATTTATAAATCTTGAACTTAACGTGAAGATACCTCGGGCGACAAGTTCGCTAGGCAATCACCCTATGTATATGCGTCTACTCAATTTGAATAAAAATCTTGAAACAAATATACTTATTACATATATACATATGTATGTGGTGATTTTTGACTAAGATGATGCATGAACACACATAATTGGTAGGTAGCATGTGATAGAAACAAAGAAATTCTTGTGGGTATGACATGGTTACCTTTGGAGTACGTGAATTTGTTAATTTGTGTAGTACAAAATCCATCAAAATCAAGGTAGCAACTTTGTTTGTGGCGGTGTCTTCTTGCTCTTTGTGCTCGGCTCGGCCCCATAGACATTAAATAAGGATTGATTCTTTGGGGCCCCTCACTCTTCCTTATTTTAACTAGACACATCATACTTCCTTGACTTTACTATAAGGAATCGCGGCGAATGATCATTCATAGATATATTAAAATTGTAATGCGCACCTGAAATGTCATTTTCGATACGAATAATAATATACCCTCTCTTTTTTTTTCCAAACCCCAATTAGACCCGATTTCTTAGGGTAATGTTTTCTGGATGAGCATCAAGATTTTTTTTTTTCCAATTAGGTCATTCTGGGTCGGTTCTGCTGAAGAGAAGTTGTTCTGGATGAGGATGGTCAGGCTCGATTCTGCCCCTGAAGATGTTGAAATTGGGCTGTGCATGACTTGTGATGGGTGCAATCATTTTGTTGAGTGCACCACGATTTGTGCAAACCTTATCAATTTCCGATAGTGGTGATCGCAATCAATATGGAAGCTTTTGATCTTTTGGTGGTATGTTATGATGGTGAAGTTTTAGTTGGGCTCTCTCGAGGTGGCAGTCAACATTTCATCTTTCTGTCTAGCAATTTGTGTGTTGTCCTTTGCTTGTTTGCTTCAGCTCCCCCAACGTTTGTAATCAAACGTGTCTTCTTTAATATCTTTTTTTTTTTGTGAAATTGCTTATTGGTGCCACTACAAATCCATCTCGTGCTAAAGATATCATTAGTTGGTAAGCTTTAACTTTCCCTAATTCGCAGGCACGGATTTCTTTTCTTCTTTTCGACCTTCTGTAAATTGGTGGATTAAGGAAGCAAATCGGAATGTTTACGAAATCGAAACCTCGCGATGATCCTAATCGAATTGGTATATGCAACTTATGGAGCCAAAAAAGGGAAAATTTACCAGAAAAATCCTGAACCGAGTCAATTCAATCAAAAATCTCTGTTGTTTTTTTGCCAACTGAGCTATACACCTTTTATATTTGTGCAATCTATCCATCTAACTTTGGCTAGCCGGCACTGAATTGGATGCCGACACTAACATGGACAATTCTATAATATTTTAGTATTTTTGAAATTTTTTGTATTCTCTTTCTCTTTCTTTTTTTTTCTTCTCCTTTTTTCTCTAGCCAGTAAATAAATAATTTGAAAAAATATTGAAATATTATTTAAAAATTACCACGTCAATGTCGGCCAGCCAACGTTAACTAGATGGACTAAATTGGCACAAATACGAAAGGTTTATGACTCGATTGATAAAAAAAAATTAGGACTGAGTTAACATAATTACAATGAGTTTATAACTTTTTTAGTAATTTTTGAGTGTCGAACAAATGGAAATCGCTTAACATGAGTGAGTACTTTTGATCTCTCCCCCCCCCCAAAAAAAAGCAATGAATAAACACTTGCTATTGACCCCAAATATTAGACCCAAGGAACCCAATACATAGTTAATATCTCCCTCTCAAATTTGGATCTTGGTATGAGGATCAATGCAACGACCCCAAAACCTCAAATAGCTTATCTTGAGTATTATTGGGTAATTTAGAATTGACAACGAAACGATGGCACAACACATTATACTTGAATTAGGCCTCAATTAGACCAAGTACGTGAAAACTGGGATCACATGAGGACAATAGGGACACACCGACACGTGGGAGGCCACGTGTCTGACACTTGATCAAAGCAAGGTATAGTGTCACTTTGTCAGGCGATGAGGACACATGTTACTGTATGGTAACACGTGGCTTGCCATATGCCGGATGTGGCTTGGGAGAGGGACAAGTGGCAACACATGTTACTATACAGTGGCACATTGTGAATGCATCTCAACGGCATGTGACATGTGGCATACACGTATCACTACTCGATTGGGCCGTCCATCAGATGCTTCCCCATGTATAAACTTCCATCATATGCTTCCCCATGTATAACTTTTATAGTTTATTTGGATTGACGTTTGGAATCATACATCAATGATTGAAATAATAAATTGTATTCTTGAATCCTTGTCTGATATGCATGATAATTATATCGAATCCCTAAATGAACTACCAAAGAAGGTACTAATAGAGGTGAGATTGCATTGTGTGTACATGGCATGGCATTTCATCATGAGAAAAAGTATCCCGTCGTGCTATTGCCAATGATGCCCCCGGGAGCCGGACGGAATCGAGAAGCCTTTGTTAATCAGATATGCCTACGCCCTTGTGAGCTCTAGATGCCTATGATGTAAGATGCCTTTGTTAATCAGAGATGCCTCCATCCTTTGTGAGCTCGAGATGTCTCCAAAATGAGATGCCGTAGAAACATTATCCACGAGGACGATCTCTTTGTGAGCCAGCATTACATATGAGTATTTGAAAGAATCTCATGCATACATTATCTCTTGTGCACATGATGAATTAAGAATTGTTGATGTCACGTTTCTATTACAATGCATACATTCTATTAGATTAGATTTACATTCGCGAGGTATTAGCTCATTGTTGTTGAATTATGGTTTTCAGAAAATAAGAATGCCTCGAATTAGTCCCGCTTCCCCAACTCTATGCTATGGGGTACCCAGAGAGTGTATTAGCTACTGGGAGATCATGTTGATGCCGACTACCCCGAAGTAAAATTTAAGAAGTTAGTCAGTACTGTAGTTGCGCAAATAGGCCTATGCTTCACCCCGTCCTGTATTGTTTTGTGGCATTATACATCGTCGAGAATGATGAGAACTTCTGGGTCCTCGTCCTATGAACCCAAATATCAGCAGCAGTAATGCCAGAGATAAATAAGCCTAGTTGAAGATAGTGTGATGGGGATAGGGATTTGTGCTGTACGATGGAGTAGAGTTTTTTATGACCAACATAGTTTTTGATGTAAGATATTTGCGTGATGGTTGATTGTAGTAGAAGTTTTGAAATCCTACATCCCTAGAGGTTAAGCCATAACACTGTTTTAAAGAACTAGTACTGAATTGTACATATATGTGAAATGAATGGGTGGGTTGAAATATGAATGTTGTTTTGCCTTATGGATGTGTGTTTCTAGTTAGCTAAACCCACGTAATGCCATACTCTCTTTAGGTTTGCCTGCTAATTGTTAGGGTGTTTTATGATGCACTTATGTTTTGTGTGGCCGACTTGATTATTTTACTTAGTCTTTTGCATGCACCATCTATATAATGAAAAATTAAAGAAGAACACATGGTTAGTAAGTCTTGTGGTGTGAGACTAGGACGTCACACTCAAGGTCTAAAAAAATTGGTCATTTCATGTGGGCTAAACTTGGATCTATGTTTTCAAAGGATTGTAATATAAATTTTTAGGCATGATTGGTTCTAGGTTCCGTATAGGTTCTGCTAAGAGCTTAGAACCTGCATGTCAGAAAAAATTCCTCATTTTTTTTGAAATCTAAAACCTACCCCCACATACCCTGAAAATTGATCCCTATCTTGTGATGGGTTCTAGAGTCTACTCAGGTTCCGCATGTATTTTTGAAGAGTTGTAGTGAATAACACCTTCAATGACCATTATTTACTGTTATATTCCACTGATCACATCTCATATTTAGACACATTAATAAATATGAAATATTAACAAAGAGAAAATCTCAATCATAAAGATCGCTAGAAATGAAAGCTCATCATATTATATACCTATAATCGGATACCATAGAATATCAAAGTATCGCCAAGACCTATACTAAGAAAAAAAATTATTACAAATTTCAAACTCCATTTACTTGAAACTTAGAATCTATCTGTCAGAATATGTTCTTCAATTTTTGGAACCTAAAACCTATCTGACATAATTTGAAACCTGAAATCGGATAGGTTCCCCACTGATCCGATTCAAGATTTCAAGTTCTACCATGGTATCATGCTCACTCTTAAAAATTTTCGAAAACAAATATCTCAAAATGATTTTGGGTCGTGTGAAATGTTGAACAAAAACAAGTCAAGCAAAGATTCTAATGATTGACAATTGCGAGAACTCCAACATAAGTATCTTTGAAAAACATATTTCCGCAATGTCCAATTTCCAATAGACAAATGGTCCATCATTTTCTTTGCTTTTGTTTGGAAGTTTCTTTAGCCACGATCAACCAGATAGCATGCCTGGATGTTTCTTACAAATCCAGATGATTGCCGGCCTTTGAGTCCTGACATGCTGATACAATCGATCAATGGACTAATCCAATTTCAGCCTGGGTTTGGTAGACGTTATTTCAAAGGCCGGTTCTTGGACAACCCAAATCAATCAATTCAAAACCAACCTAGGTTCTTGTCATAGGTTATGCTGACAATTGCAATAACAAGTGGCTAAACCAGGACACGATAATGTTGTTTTTTTAATGAAATTCAACCGTCATTAATTATATCTCTTTTCCCTTTTTTTATTAGTTAATACTAGAGTAGTTTGGGCACAGGTTTATTTATTTTTTTCCGACTTCTCGTCGACCAACGAGTATCGCAATTGGTGAAGAAAGGCATGTTTTTCCTTTTATTTTCAACACTGTCCTTTGAAAATAACCTCGACTTTTTATACACTTTGTAAGCGTGCTTATCAATGATTATGCTTATTTTAATTTGAACTTTGTAGCTTAGCAAGAGTTGTATTCGTAATTGAATAAATTTGGTTATCTTGTGAGTTCTATCGTGAAAATAATAAGAGACTGATGATAAGAAGCGGACATAATATGAAAGGGATTCTATATAACCATCAAAAGTGTGGGGTCAATTGGTTAACGAGATACTGCTTATAAGCGCAATTTTACTTTCTTGTCATTCATTATGAGAGTAAGAGAAAATGAGTAGTTACCCAAGAAATCGACTGAAAGTAGGAAGTTAATAGAAATATTATTTGTATATTTTTTGTCTTTTCATATGTCATAAATGGATAATTTAGGAAAGCCGCTAAAAATGAGACAAAAGTCACTATTTAGGAGTAAGTAAAAGCAACCGGACTGTTCTGGATTGTTCCCAATGGAATCAGTGAATACATCCTGGTTTCCATGTCCATATGTGGACCCATCTATCGAAATCACTCGGACCGGATCAATAATTCACTTCACTTTGTTAATTAGCGCATTCTAATTCACTTTACTCTCCTTTTGATCACGCAGAAAGCTCACCTAGGGACATCAAGTTCGAACCCCTAATTGCAATTTGCCCCTTTCTAGTATCTTCACTCTAAGTCTCACACCTTTCTCGTAGCTCGCTCTCCACTCTGACATTAGCAAGAAAGCGAAAGGTCACTCCTCCATCTCCTTCATCATCAATTGTCTCTAGCTTGTTTCTGTGTTCGCACACGTCTCGTCCTTGTTTTGTTCAATCATTTGAGTTTTTTTCCCCTCTTTTTGTGTGTGCATTGTTGTGGTTGTTTGTCATGCAAATCTTCTCTACAAGGACTATTAGAGCAACCGCAAGTTCAACATCACTACCTCCTCAGTTTTGGGACTTGTGAGTTTTCCTCTATTTTTTGGAGAGCTTTGCATGTTTATTCATTTTGCCTGCTAAAACATTTCCCATTTATAAGACACGACAGATTTCTAGACCTACCTAAGAATTGAACCGAATCGGTCGAGCTAGTTTTTAAGTGGGTCCAAGATCAAGTGGGTGATTCCCAATTCTAGGGTGGAAATCAATCCATCTAGATACTTATCAACATTAATTAGACCTAATATAACGAATTACAAAGCATAGATTTCGATCCTTAAAAAATAAGGTGCAAACAATCCCCATATACCCTTAATCATCATATTAGGGTGTAACCCGCCACATCCGTCAATTGGTCATTTAGGAATGATCTAACTACCCTTTTTCGAAATGGCATGCTTAGATTTCAATTAAATAGCACTTTAGTCCCCTATGGTCCATATTGTTAATATAGAGGACTGGGAGTCAACCCTAAGTGATTGGATGTCACTTTTTGTCAAAATCTCCTTAATTCTTTTGGTAATTGTTTTCCTCTCTGTTAGCCTGTCTTTGGGTGAGATCAAATGTGGGGTTACCAAAAGGCCAATGAACCATCCTACCTAACTCTTTCTTATCATGTCTAATTCTTCCGTAAGCGACCTACCAATGGCACTGAATGCTTTGCTTTTAGCCAAAAATAAGGAGACAGAGAAAGAGCTTTAGGAAAACCAACGGAAGCCCTCTTGTTGGATTGGTGGGCAGGTGAAGAATTTCTCTTGAATCATAACCAATTCGGATAAGAACCCCTCTTTTGCTAGCAGCACATGGATGTTTACATTCAATGCGTAGAGAAATGCTTATGTGATAGTCCTTAATATATTGCAAAATTAACCGTCCATTTTGAATCGCAAAAAATAAAATATAAAAAATTATTGTGAGATTTATTCTTTTAAGAATTTGTGGCTCATAACATGTTTATTCACATAGCAGCCCAAACACTATTATGCTAGCAAAACTATACATAACAATCTTCTGTATTGATGGTTTTACTTTACAAGTGCTCCAAATATAATTCAAACCCAAGACCACGAGAAGAGGAGGAGCAACATCTGGATCAATTATTTTGTTTTTCTATAAAATATTCTTGCGATTTATGATTTTTTTCTTTTGGAAGTTTCTGCCCATGTGAGAGAGAATGAGAGGTTGAACCACACAATTTTTTGGACAAAATGATATAAATAGTCCTTAAACTTTAATCCAACATGCAATATGTATCTAAACTTTTAGCTTGACTAATATAATTTTTGAACTTTTAAAATATGTTCAATTTAATTTTTGAACTTGAATAAGAAATACATTAAAATATTTTGCTGAAAATTTGGAACATTGAGATGATGTGTGGGGTTCCCATTTTTAGGTTGGTTTTTTTATGGACTGGTCCTGGGATGAACCATGCGAACTGATCAATCTCGCTAGTGCTCACCTACCACACTCACTGTACGCCACCAATCTTCAAGAAGCCACAAACTGCAAGAGTGACAAGAAAAACATGCAGGGCCATTGAAGTGTTTGGTGATGACAGAGGGGCATCTCTCTCTCTATATATATATTATTTTTATTATTATAATTAGAATTATCTTTATAAATTTTTATTATTCGATATTTATTTTATTTTTTGTTTCATAGACAAAGTGATGCGTGCCAATGTCATCGGGTTGGAGTTGGACCAACCGCGATGGAGACATCACAACCTGTCATCATCTCTACCTACCCCTAACCACTGTGCTTTTCTGCCCCCACTTCAAGAAAAGAAGAAAAGAACTCTATCCAGTAAAGAGTAGGGAAAATGATTTTGAATAATTTGGGAATTCCAGGAGTATACTTGGGGGAAACTCAACCTAAATATCTAATCAATTATGGTAAGAATAAAAAATTCAATTTAGTGAAGTAGCCGACCTACCAGAGGGAAGATTAGTGATTGCTGGTGCAGTCCATGGCCTTACAATCAAATCCCTAGAATGAGTGATGCCTGATAGGAGTGAAGGTAGTTCGGATAGGTAGGTTCTAGACTTAAAACCTAAAATCCATCCTGTTATATTAGATATCCAATTTTTAGAACCTGAAATTTATTCTTTTTTTTTTAAATCTTGAAACCTATTTTGGAACATATCTTATTTTTTCGGTTTGATTCTATGTCTACTTGACAACCCCATTTTTTTTCTCTGATTTCATATTTTAATTAGTGTCAATGAAACGATTCAAAGTAAAAGATTAATAATAAAATTCACTACCGCCAAAAGCAAAAATCCCTAACAATTCAACAATCCCTAAGAAATTACAATTCACCGCAAATAGAGGAGATGGGGTGAGTAAGACTAGGTTTTTTTTTTTAATAATATCTAAAAATCGATTCCAAACTCGATTCAATTCTCAGATGGGTCTTCACTTAGAATTGGGAGCTGGATCAGTTCTAATGGATTCCCAAAAATTTGAACATGTACCCATATCGATTTGAATAGGAATCAATTCCCAAACCTTATTTTTTTTGGTGGTCTAACCTAATTTTCGAGTAAACCTGATGCAGTTGTACACCCATAATGCTTGCCTTTGGAAGCCATCTTGAGTCACATGATTTCCCCTTTTCATATTAAATTAATTAAACAATATAAATATATGTATATAGAACAAAAAAAAAAAGAACAAGAAATGTGGTGTGACTCGATTTATTCTGCATAATCTATGTTAGTTTTGATAACACCGATAGTCTAATCATCGGTAGTTGGTTGATAATTTTGTAATGAATTATACACGTTATCTCGCGTTATACGAATTATACACGCTTCAATGGGCGCGAAAACGGAAACTTACTTAATCATTCCAAAATTAATGCAGCCTTTCATTTTCCCCATTTTTTGATTAAAATGCAAAAGCAGTTGGACAACTTCCGTTGACATTTTGTAGCGGGCATTCTGAGTTTTTTTTTTTTTGGGGGTCAAAGCATTGTGGGTTTTAGTATCTGATTTGCTGCTTCATATATATTTAATCAAAACTTTCTTCATCACTTCATAAATCACCCCGTGAGTTTATTTATTTGTTTTTTTTTTTAGGGGGGGGTTGTCGTTCATGTACCATCATTAGATTTGTTAGACATGAAGTTCTTCAATTTTGCCACATTAATATGCGCATTCAATGTTCATCCCTAGATCGATTGGTGAAAATCCGGACATATTTTTTCATTTATCATTTTAAAAAAGGTTTTCGCTGACTTATTATTACTTCGGGAGCAATCATCTCATTACTCTCTACTTCCTAAATCCATGCATTTTCTAGTTATTTTTTTTTACTTATGTAGTAATTATTGTAATGTCACAAAAACGCGCTGTTGGAGCTAATTACTTAATTTTAATACAACCTGAAGATTAATATCTTTAATTTTATCCTTTACCAAAAAAAATATCTTTAATTTTGTAGATCTCACTAATGCCCCTCTACTAATGTTTGACTTTGCCCATGTGGGAGCCAATTATATTCCAACTCCCACAAAATATGTAGTAAGTAAATTTGATAAATAAACAGCCAGATGGAAAACGAAAAACACCCCCTCCAAAAACTAGAGCGAAGAAGGAGCAGCAGCAGCAGCAGCACCACCCCCACTGGCTTTCTTGACCATCGCGCTCCCCACGCTCACTTCGCATTGGAAAAATTTGAACTTCCGGCGATCTGGCTCCGGCCCATGGCGGCCTCCGTTCACGGTGGCATCCTTGACATGACGAGGGTGGCTCAAGAGAAGGGCAGCGATCCTCTGCGGTGGGCGATGCAGATGTGCTCGAGCTTGAACTCGGCCGGCGAGAGGTTGCCTTCGACCGAGTTGGCGCACGCGCTGGTTTCTCACATTTGCTGGGACAACAACGTCCCCATCACGTGGAAGTTCCTCGAGAAGGCTCTGGTGGTCGGGATAGTGCCTCCTCTCCTCGTGATTGCTCTGCTCTCTACCAGGTTGGTGTTTCTTGTTTTTCTTTTTTTTTTTGGTCCTTCTGGTTTGTTTCTCCTTTTACTTTTCTTCGACGTTTGACATGGTTTTGGCGTCGTTTTTCACGGTGTGGGTGCTGGAAAAAATATGTTTAAATGCGAAGTGTTGGTTAATGCGGAGAAATGTGGTAGTTTTCATTCTGATGGGTTCGGGTCAATGAAGTTTGAAGGTGTTTTTCCTTCCTTTTCTTCTTTTGTCGTTTGTTTTTTATGTCTTGGAAAAGTGGGTATTAATTCATTCCTTGTTTACTGTTGAATCTGCTTAAAGCTGGTGCTTTTGAGGATCGTTAGAGAGGCCTTTTGCCATTGCTGAGTTTATCTCCCTTCGGGGATTCTGTTGGTTGAAGTTTTCGAAATTTTGCGGGGAAGAGTAGAAAGAAGAAAAGCGGGTCTTGTTCGGTCCTAAAGAGTTTTGCTTTCACCAAGTGAAAAAATGTTTATCATCACATTAATTTCTTATTATCGAACTTATGATTTCTTTTCATAGAAGATTTCCCCAAACTGATTTCCGTTGACCTCTTTCTTTTATGCAATCTGTTCGGCAGAATGATTTCAAGATGCACGCTTTGATATCTCCCCCTAATATTGGTCTATTTTGGTTCCGATTCGGTAAAGGATGGAGGTTTTTTTTTTTTCCCAAGAAATTTCAGTGTCCTTCTCGTTTCAGTGGGTTAATTGAAACTTTTTACCATTTCGTTTCCGGTTCTTGAGAAAGTGGAAAACAAGTGGGCAAGCCAAATGCATTTTCGCATATTAGCGGGTAAAGTCTATTGGTGGCGGTGCAAAGTATGGTTGGATCCCTCCCCTGAATTATATTGGGTTGGTTTTGAATAGAGAAGGGCATTCATATGTTGCACAGCCACCAATTAGACCAAGAAACATCATTCGGGCGAGTTCTGTGCTTTTACGCAGGTGATTATGGTGGCATTTTCTACAAAAATGAATTGCTAGGAAGTCTGAAGTTTTGTATCCGTGCATTTTTTCTTTTGATGTTCAAGGGGCCTACTTGATTGTCTTCTATGCAGGGTCATTCCGTGTAGGCAGTTCAGACCGGCACCGTACAGACTTTACATGGAACTGCTTAAGAGACATGCTTTTAACCTTAAAACCCATATAGATGGGTCAGACCATCAAAGGTGAGGAGCTTGTCTTTTGTCTTAGTTTTTCTAGACATCACATTGGTTGCAATCCTCTTGCTTGCAGATCTATGTTGTATAATAGACTTCTTTTGACCTACATATTTGATTCCTGCACCTGCAATGTGGCAACCTTCTTATTTATTCAGATGGTTCCGAAAATCAGGACCATTGAAACCTCTAAACTTAGGATGCTAGCCAATGTTTCTTGCCTGTTTCAAAAGTTTTATGGTGCCCAACGAAATTGGTTCCATCTTGGCCTTTCACTGGAGTTCAATTGCTTATCTGTTCCTACAAGAGCCAAGATTAACTATTGAATATAATAATTTACTGGATATAATTCTATTACCCACGTACATTGCTGATAGTTCCAGTTTCTGGTGATTGTCTTGTTACGAATAGAAACTCTTCCCATTTGCAGGGTCATGGAATCAATTGATGCTGCTATGCAGCTTACCAAGATATTTGGTTTGCCAGAAAGTGAAGCTGGGATTCTTGTCGTTGAGTTCATCTTTTCTATTGTATGGCAGTTACTTGATGCATCTTTAGATGATGAAGGATTGTTGGAACTCACTCCAGAAGCAAATTCCAGATGGGGCATCAAGTCTCAAGAAATGGATATAGATAGTTATGGTAGTTTTGATGAGAAGTCTACTGAAAGTCTTGGGATATTGCAGAATGCAAATACTACGATGGCAATTGAAATAATTGGACGGTTTCTGCAAAACAAAGTAACCTCCAGAATTTTTTACTTGGCACGCCAGAACTTGTATGTACTTCTTTTAGCTAATCTTATATCCGCAATCTGTACAATTTTTTGCATTGGTTCTCCAATGAATTTTACCCTGTCAATATACATCTTGGAAGCTTTCAATCCATGTGGGGGCTTCTTCTTGTTTTTTTTTTTGGGCCACCTCCTGAATGGAGGCTTGAATGCTGCTATATGGCTTCAAAGTTACTGTTCATTTGGTAATCGCTGTATGTGTTGGCATTTGGTATTACCCATGGTCATCTCAGGAAAGTTAGCATGGCATGAAACTACTTTTCTTACTTTTTAGAAATGTAGTACCTATAGAAGATTTGACTCTCATGTCTCATCTATAAATTGGTTTGTGATCAGTCATATAGTTTCTTGGTCACAATAGCATGACATGCCTTTAATGAAGATAATTTGCTTAACTGATTTCAGGCCTGTACAGTGGGAATCTTTTATTCAGAGATTACGGTTGCTCGTTACAGACTCGGTAGCACTAAGAAATTCAAAAAGCCTAACTCCTGAGGCACTTCAGCTGTTGACTTCAGATGCTTGCGTAGTTTTTTCTCAAGAATGCAAGACAAGTTCACACCAGAAGTTCTATGCTATTATGGCATTTGGCTCCCGCGCTTCTTCCGCCCATTATTCCGAGATATGGCTCCCTCTTGATGTGGCTTTGGAAGATGCCATGGATGGATATGATGTTAATCCAACAAGTGCCATTGAAATAATCACTGGTAACAACTGAAGTTTTTCAACTTCTGGAACAAAGTTTCAGCTGCATCTAGTAAAAACAGAGTACTTAAAAGATGTTAGTGGCGATAAAAGTCTAGGGTTTATGCAGGTTTGACAAAATCTCTTCAAGCAATAAATGGAACTACCTGGCATGACACCTTTTTGGGTCTCTGGATTGCAGCTCTTCGCCTTGTTCAAAGGGTTAGCTTCTATTGTCCCCTCGGTATTGAACAGTTTCAACTTTTATCTCTATCGTTGCTTGCCTGTGGATTTTCCAGTGCCGAATATGTCATTTTTCAAAGCCATTCAGCCTCACCTTGTTTTCTTTTCAAGCTTGGAAGACAGTGCTTAAATTTTCTTCAACTAGTATTTTTCTGGCTGAGTTTTTTCCTGAAATGTTCAGTATCCCTAATATAGAAGGAAAATGAAGTGAGGTTAAACTTCAGCTGCCAATCTCAGAGTTGATTATCATTAATCAAAATTTATTTACTCGAACTAGATAATGTTCAATAATCTGGTACAGTTGCCTGGTCTCTCTTAAATACCCTCACAAAACTGGGTGGAAGTTTAAACTATCATCACTCTGTTGAACAAATATCCTAGCGAGAAAATTAAAACAAAGATCAAATAGACATAAATTGTTGTTTATCCTGTATGTTTGTGGCTTCGAATGTAATTGTATGTTGCTATTCATTGAACTTATTCTTCATCATCTAACAGGAGAGGAATCCTATAGAAGGCCCTTTGCCTCATTTAGATACCCGCTTGTCCATGTTATTCTCTATCATACCCCTAGTGATTGCTGATCTTATTGAGGATGAAAGCCTAGCAACTGATGATAGCGAATGTGCTGGCAATGATCACTGGAAGGAGAAAAAGTGTCCAGGAGATCGCTGCGATGACCTGGTTTCGAGCTTGAGGATATTGGGTGATTATCAAGGCCTGCTGACTCCACCTCACTCTGTAGTTTCTGCGGCTAATCAGGCTGCCGCAAAGGCAATGCTGTTTCTTTCAGGGATTAATGTGGGGAGTGCATATTTTGAGTGCACAAGTGTCAAAGACTTGCCCTTAAACTGCTGTACGTAGTTCATTGTTCAGTTTCATTACCTTTTGATAAGCTGCTCAATATCGTATGTCGAGAACTGAAAGGTTTTCTTAGGTTATGGTCATCACAAGGAAAGTTGTTCAAAATTTTCCTTTTTGGTAGTTAAGGCTTGTGTTTGGTAGGGTACCTTTTTTTTGTGCATTGCTGGGAAAGAAAACAAGGGCTAAAAGATTCTTGCCTATTCTTTATTAAGTATTTATCAAAAAAGAAGAAAAAAAAGTACTATTATATGGACTCTCGACTGATGTTCAGCCATATGCCAACTTCTTGGATGGTTTTTAAAAATTTGCAGGCTTTAATGTAAATAGACATCAGAGAAAGGGGGAGGCCTAATGCTTGAAGATGCTCTTTAATCTGATATACACTGGCTTGTGGTGTGGTTGAGTGATCTTTAACTCATAGATATGCATTGGACTCATGGAATTGAACAGCAGGAAAAGATTTACTTGAGGGACAGAGTTATAAACTATTTCTGCAGCAAAGCAAAGTTGTACTGTAGTCTGGCATTACCTTTGATATTGATTGGTACTGTTGTCAGTTTGTGGACTTTATCGCGTGCATTTTGACATGTGCTTATATTTATTTTTCCTGCATCTTATTTTTGAAAGTTCTATTCTGTCATTTGTCACTGCCATTTTAATTAGCGGCACATGCTCATCTGGGTGGTGTATGCTTACATGCAGCTGGAAACATGCGTCACCTGATAGTTGAGGCTTGTATTGCCAGAAATCTACTAGATACATCAGCATATTTCTGGCCAGGCTATGTCAATGGACACATCAACCAAATGCCTCATAGCATTCCTGCTCAACTGCCAAGCTGGTCTTCGTTCATGAAGGGAGCTCCCCTGACTCCCGCGTTGATAGGTGCTTTGGTTTCAAGTCCAGCATCGAGGTACATGTGCACATCCTCTGAAGATAATACCTACTGATTGTGCCCTGATCCTTTTCCAGTTGATCTTTGCGAACAGTTTTTTCTTCACTTTGGCCTCATTACAATCAATTGTTTCGAAGGTCTGTCTCTGGCCATGACATCGAAAGCTGACATGGGCGTCATTGGTTTGATATGTCTTCTTATTTAGAAGTGGTTACAATCACGTATTGTCATCGAGTCACTTTGGCCGACCATACATTTCTCAAGATGTGGTTCCAGCCAATTAGTTTATGATAGACCGCTGTTCTGATATTATTTGCATGAGCCAATGGAATACTCCTTGAGAATGGATATTCTAACACATTGGCTTCATTATGTGATCTATTAGCGCCTTTCATACTTTTAGTGCTGTCTACTCTTCTGTCCTTGTTTATTCATATTCTTTTTCTTGTAACTTAATCAAGGGTAAACCACTGAATTTGGCTCATGATTTTAATGGAAGTTTAGCAGAGCTCGAGAAAGTGTATGAGATTGTCCTCAAAGGATGCGACGAAGAGAAGATATCAGCTGCTACCATTCTTTGTGGTGCGTCCCTACTTCGAGGTTGGAATATACAGGTGTGCATTCTTTAGTACCATGATTACTAAAATAGAATGTAATGTTATCCTTTTTATATTGTTTTGTTATCTCATTTGTTCTGCTTTACTAAGCACACCATCTTGTGATTCAATCTGTGCAGGAGCACACTGTGTGTTTCATTACTAGACTGCTTTCTCCTCCTGTACCAGCTGATTATGAAGGGGATGGCAGTCATTTGATAAAATATGCCCCAATGCTGAATGTGCTTGTTGTTGGAATAGGATCTGTCGATTGTGTTCAGATTTTCTCCTTACATGGTTTGGTAAGCTTTGGTTACTTGACACGATGCCCTCTGTCTATAGAAGTGAAGCAACTAGCTGCTTTTCTTGATTGTTTCTTATTAAGGAGTGATTACACATTTTACTGGTTGATTGTCTGCTCATTTCTTCTGCTAGTGGAAAATGCGATAAATATGCACTGTTAACATTTTGTCAGGTACCTCAACTGGCATGTTCCTTGATGCCCATTTGCGAGGTCTTTGGCTCTTTCGTGCCCAATTCCTCTTGGGCTCTCCCCACAGGAGAAGAAATCTCTGCGCATGCTGTGTTCTCGAATGCATTCACTCTTCTTCTAAAGCTATGGAGGTTTAATCGTCCTCCTCTTGAACATGGAGTTGGAGATGTACCCACAGTTCGGTCCCAACTAACCCCTGAATACCTCCTTCTGGTGAGAAATTCCCATCTAGTCTCTACTGGAAATGTGCACAAGTATCGGATCAAAAGCAGACTGTCAGAAGTTGCATCTTCATCATCTCCAAAACCCGTGTTTATGGATTCTTTCCCAAAATTGAAAGTCTGGTACCGGCAGCATCAGGCCTGTATAGCTTCAACCCTTTCTGGTCTTGTCGGCACACCTGTTTGTGAAATTGCTGATGGGCTTCTGACTACGATCTTCCGCAAACTCAAAGAAGGCAGTCGATCTTTAATTACGGTTAATTCCACAAGTAGTAGTTCATCAGGAACCCGAAATAATGATGTCTCCATAAGACCAAAACTGCCTGCATGGGACATCCTTGAAGCTGTGCCTTTCGTGGTGGATGCGGCTTTAACAGCTTGTGCTCATGGACGTCTTTCTCCCAGGGAATTGGCTACAGGTCTGGTTGGTGACTTTGTCCGAGAAAAAGACAGACAAAATAGTCTTGAAGTTTCAGTTATCTGTATGTCTTCCAGAGTGAAAAAAAAATAAAGTAAGTTGTCTTTTGATGTGCAGGGCTTAAAGATTTGGCTGATTTTCTTCCTGCATCTTTGGCTACCATCGTGAGCTACTTCTCAGCAGAAGTCACTCGTAGTATTTGGAAACCGGTGTTTATGAACGGAACGGATTGGCCAAGCCCTGCTGCAAATCTAGCTAACGTAGAGGGACAAATTAGAAGGATTTTGGCCACTACTGGAGTTAACATACCAAGCCTTGCCGCAGGTAATTTATCATCGCAAGAAGTCCACTGCCATACTTTAACGAAGTTGAATAGTGGCTTATTCATAATTGCTTGGGCACATCTGATAGTAGAAGCAACTGTTTTAGATATGTTTTGGCATGAGGTTTATAGTTTGATGCTTTACAACAATTGATATTTACTCGTGCGTTGTTCTTACAGGGGGAAGCTCTCCAGCCACTCTTCCTCTGCCCCTCGCTGCATTTGTGAGCCTCACTATAACGTATAAAATCGACAAGGCGTCAGAGCGTTTCCTCAATTTGGCAGGGCCAGCCCTGGAGTCCCTAGCAGCAGGTTGCCCGTGGCCTTGCATGCCTATCGTGGCATCTCTTTGGACTCAGAAGGCGAAGCGCTGGAGCGATTTCCTCGTCTTTTCTGCATCTCGCACGGTCTTCCTCCAGAACGCCGACGCTGTGGTTCAGCTTCTCAAGAGCTGCTTCACCGCAACACTTGGGCTTAATACCACTTCAATGACGAGCAATGGGGGTGTTGGAGGTCTTCTTGGTCATGGATTCGGGTCCCACTTCTATGGTGGTATATCTCCGGTTGCTCCGGGTATTCTCTACCTACGCGTCTACCGCTCCATCAGGAACATAGTGTTCATCACAGAGGAGGTCGTCTCTATTCTGATGCAGTCGGTGAGAGAGATAGCATGTAGTGGCCTTTCCCGGGAAAGATTGGAGAAGCTGAAGGCTAACACTACGAACAGGAAAAGATATGGCCAGGTTTCGCTCACCGCAGCGATGACTCAGATGAAGCTGGCATCTTCTCTTGCGGCTTCCCTTGTATGGTCATCCGGCGGGCACTGCCTGGTTCAGTCACTCATAAAAGAAACACTACCTTCATGGTTTATATCCGTCCACCGTTCTGAGCAGGAGGAAGGAGCAGACGGGGTGGTGGCCATGCTAGGGGGTTATGCGCTAGCATACTTCACTGTCCTCTGTGGAGCCTTTGCTTGGGGGGTTGACTCGGCATCTTCAGCTTCGAAGCGGAGACCCAAGATCCTCGGGATTCACATGGAGTTCCTAGCGAGTGCTCTGGATGGGAAGATCTCGCTTGGCTGCGATTGGGCCACTTGGCATGCGTACTTGTCGGGTTTCGTGAGCTTGATGGTGGCATGTACTCCGAATTGGGTGTTGGAGGTCGATGTTGATGTGCTCAAGAGATTGAGTAGGGGGTTAAGGCAATGGAATGAGGATGAGCTTGCTCTTGCTTTGCTCGGGGTGGGCGGAATCGGGACAATGGGTGCGGCCGCTGAATTGATTATCAGGAACGAGCTATAGTTTTCCCCAGTACCCTTTCCATACTCTTCAGTTTTTCCCTCTTTCCATTCTGAAGAGCCTGTAGATGCATTGTGTATATTGCTTGTAGGTCTCAGGAAATGTTGTACAAGAATAATTTTAACTCGTAGTCAAAGCCTATACAGTTCCACGGAGGGCGAAATTTCTCAGGACAGGAAGTTATGTGCTTATATAACCTAACTCTGATGACTCTGATTCCCTGGTGAAGTTTATTCCATCTTGCATGCAGAAGCTGATGATCGTGGTGTCCAAAGCAATCCCAGCGAAGTTTGGAGAGCCCGCTAAAGGTGAATGTTTAACAGCGCATGTGGCGCGATGATCATCAGGAAACGAGTGAGGATATTTACATTGAACAGATCAAAAGAAATTGAAATAGCACCCGGCATACATCAGGATCGGGCAAATCTATGTTTTATTCTCTCAGTACAACAATCAGCAACATATCTACTGTACGTCACTCGTTCCGTTTCCACCGCATCACAACCCGGCGTGAACCAAGTCTTGCGCAAAAGACTGTAAAACTGGAAAATGATAAAGATACAAATAAACGAGGGAACAAAAGCAGGCAGATCTAGGCTTCTATCCAAGTCACTAAAACCCGTCTTATTCTATTGCAAGGTCCTCGATCCTCCCCATAAACTTCAATAACAGGAAACTCATCCGAACTCGCGATCAGGAAGAATCAATGGGCCCACAAGGGTCCAGATGTAGAGACCACATGTGACCCACTCCGTACAAATGCGGACCCAAACAGATGTCCAACCCACGTCGACCAGATCTGAGCTATCAGAAGTGCTGGTCCAGTCTGAAAGAAGCATAGCTGAGTACATACTAGCCAAAGCGAAAATCAGGTGGAAGAAAGAGTATGAATAAGTAACTGGCTGCGATTCTGCTTCCTTCTTATCCTTCTTGTCTTTGCCTTCTTCGACATCATCTCCTTCAAGAAGAGGCTTTTTTGTGCCTGCAACACCAGTTTCATGATGTAATGAGCAAAGAAGAATATTACTTTTAGCTACCCTAGTGAATTGGATGAAGTCTCAGGCCTAATTTCCTAAATCTGCAATCAATCTTTGGATATACTCAAAGGACGAATATCTGGATTTTGAAACAAATTCCTCAAAATAAAGAATTCAGTCAGAACCATTCGCTTCAACGATTCTCGAATAGAATCTTCTCAAGCCCTGGACAATTTCCTCAAATTCTAGTTCTCAAAACCAAAAACCTATGGAGCTCATAAATTACCTGACTTGGGGGACGACGGAGGGGACAAGAATGTCGTTGATGATCCAGCACGGCAAGCGGAATATAATACAGAAAGAACTGTCGTAAGCATTCCAAGAAGGAGGGTGCTGGTGGAGACTGCTTTAGACTTGTTATTTAGACCATTGCAAACATAATCTCGAGGTTCACAAGAGAGAGCAGTGTAGCACACATAAGCGCAATAAACTGATACCACTGCAGCAGGCAAGAGGCTGCCATTTACCTGTTCAGAATCCCATAAAAATCAGTCTCAGTAACTTCAACACGTTTTCCGGCACATCAGTAAAATGAGATTCTTTGCTCTTTGACAAAGAAAACCTCCCACAGTTATTTAAACATCAAAATTTGTAGTACTGGGACGGAAGAACATTAAACAGCTATTGGTATTTTCCATAGTTCCTGAAAAAGTGGACAACTAGAAGGAAGCCAAAGTCTCGAAGAAAGTTTCCTCAGCAGATAGAGATTTCTTGGAGAGCTGACTACACAGGAGAAAGCTCTAGTACGAAAAGAAACAGTAGAATATTTCTATTAAACAATGAATCCCATGGACTCGTAGAGAATGCCACTTGATAAGCAGCGTATCATACAAGTCCATGAAGTTTGCAAGAATACTATTATTCAAATATCATTATTCAAAAGGTATACAAATCTAATACGCAAGTAGTCAAGAGCATGCTTTTCTTACCGCAGGGTGAAGTGCAACGATTCCATTTACAAAGCCGAGGATCATTGTCATAACAAGGAAGAAGACATTGAGGCCACAGTCCTCACCAGAAGGATTAAACCATATGAACAAAATCCCAGAGAGAGTGTAGGCTGCAATATAGCACCCAATTGATATCACCAGCAAAGCAATATACCTAAACAAGTCCAATGAGCCATCAGAACTCAACGACCACAGAAGCCTAACATGCGAAGGGAGGAAGAAAGATGAACTAGAATATTCAAAGACTTGAACTGACCATTTCTGTTCATCTTTTGCAACCCATGCATCATTCCACGAATGAGTGAAGTCTAGCAGCATAATCACTTGAACCAACAGAAATAGTCCTGCTCCAAATTTTGATAGAGTTTCTACAGATCCAAGGCATTTTCTTGGGTTAATTACAAATTGAGGCTATGTCAATCAACGAGATTTCAGTAAGCAAAGTCAAGATTCCAAATAAGTAACCCTTTCCTCCTTCCCTCCAACCCTTACATCAACCACTTGTCACCAAACTTATCCAACTGGTGAGAAAAATTACACGAAGGAAAGAAAATCGTTAAGTAAATTTTAATATAGCTATTAAGCAGATAAAATACTGCGCTAGCAAAGGGAGCTTCTCCTTGCTGAGCTGAAATTTGATTGATGCTGTTCTAGAGACCCTTTTTACAGGATTCAAGAGATGGTGAATGTGGAATACCAACTTAGCCAAATCTACATTCAGAAGGATCCTTGCCAATAACTGTAGCACAAGAAGCCCTTTCCTTTCTTAAGTCAATTTTTTTGGTTCAAAGAACCATTCAATTGAAACTTTTGAGAAGCAAATTGTGTACCTAAAAGTCATCAGTGATATGAATACACAAGTGCATAAAATTCCTCGCAGGCATACTCTATTTCCTACACTAGTTGAGATCAGCAGCTTATCCAAAAGAAGCTTCTGCGACTTCACTTCCGTTCACTAACTAATAATCATATAAAGAGAAGTCAAATTTGGATTGTAATTTGACTCAGGGATTGTAGCACAATAACACTACGTATGGAAAAGGGATTTTGAGGGCAGAGAAAAGTCTTTCAATGAGATGTCTTGCTTGGATGGACAGAAAGAGATGGAGGGAGAAGAAAGGAAGGGATTGGGAATGATTGGGAGAGAATGACCTAGCTGATTTTGTATAGTGTTCAAATCCCTCCAAATCTGTTTGACCATGGAGGTAAATAGTTTTTTCTTCTTCTCACTTGTACCCTTATTTTATTTCTCTTTCCACATACAAAAAATGATATTCCTTTATGCATTTCTTTCAATTCAGTTCTATTGCAAACAAAGAAAATACATTTCCTTATCTTCTTGTCTCCCCTAATTATTTGAACCTATTCTTTTCCTTTCTAATTACCTTTACCATACAACTGGTAAAGAAGAGAAATGGCGGATTGATGGAACCATTAGTAGCAGCACATTTCTTAGAAGCGGATGTGTAAAGAGAATGTCATCATAGAATTCAGAACATTATAAAGAAAAGCAAAAGCCTATGGATACAAACCATAGATTGTGATGACCTCGTTTGGCATGAAAAACATGAGGACAACGAGCAAGAGCCAGATAATCATCTTCGCAATCCAACCACCATGGTGCCATGAATCACGTCTGTCGCTCTGGTCTTTCACCCCAATCATTACGAGAGCAAGTATTCCGAAAAAAAGAAAATTCCCCAAGCTCACGCGGAGAACTGCTTGTATTTGAAACCATGCTTTTGTATGTGAACCAGTGTTTATCCCTATAATCAGATATCATTGACATCATCACACCACAATCGCCACTAGCCTGCAGGGTGAAATGAGAACACTAGAACTAGGATACTTCTGGCACGCTGTTATGTATGTGTGTGTTTGTGTGTGTGTATTTGGGGAAAAAAAAGATTAAACTGGAATCCTTGGACAATTGTCGCTCAGTTCAAGCGAAATATGAACCATCAACACATAGTCCATCTCCTACACCCAGGAATGACAATTCCAGACACTACTCAACACGACATAAACAAGAGCAAAATTATGAGGAAAACATGATATGGCGCACGATACACACAGAACTAGCTCCTCCAATTCCGTAATCGCCAGTCTCTCCAACAGTGTCAATCCATCTATCAACGAACTATCACTCCTATCGCCTCGCAGCGTCGCAAACGCAGCAAAGCGCATCAAACAAAACACAAGGGGAGAGGGAGAGAGAGCGAGAGAGAGATTGGGGAATACAGGAGATTTTCTCGAGCAGAGGAGCCGCGACTTCCCTGAGAACCCAGGAGACGATCAAGGAGAGGCCGAAGAGGCCGCAATAAGCGAGCCTCGCCGACCGCTTGGAGATCCCCCCCGCCACCGACGAGCAGAGGCCGCACGTCGCCGCCGCAAAGCACGACGCCAGGCACGACATCTCTCTCTCTCACACACACTCTCTCTCTCGAGGATTCTGGACCGAGACTGGTAGTTGGAAGCAGAGGTAGAGTTTCGACGCAACGACATCTTATTGTCTTCGGTCAGCTCATACGGATTGCTCTGACGATGACATCTCACGTTGGATGTCCGAGTTGGCAATTTCCAACGCAATCTCATATTTTCGTCGGCCTATATTATCCTAAAAATTTCTCAACTTTAGATACATTTTCAATTATACCCTAAATTTTCTTTTGTTTAATAAAAAATTCTAAACTTTAGGTTTAGTTCTAATTCTATCATAATTTTTTTATCTAAAAAAAATCGTCAACTTTTGATACAACCCAATACCACCCTAAACTTTTTTTGTCTCGTGAAAAAAACCTAATTTTCAAATTTTTTTTTCATATTTTCATTGGCATAAATACTTTCGATCATATCGTAAATTGTTTTGCGTTTGGCGATAAATCTCAAATTTTAGGTTCGGTCTCAATTTTACCTTAAACGTTTTTGTTTCCTAAAAAAAATTGGACTTTAAATTCAGTTTCAATTTTATCCTAATTTTTTGTCACGTAAAAAAAAATCGTTGAGTTTTACTTGAGTTTCAAATATGCCCTCATTAACCTTCTATCCCAAATCACCCCTAGTGCTCTTACGTGACATTTTCACTTCATTACTTTAGCTTTTCTCCAAATTTCAGATTCAAGAAAATGTCTTTCGGAGAAAAATTTCAATAATCAGTCCAAATAACGTCTTCCTATATCCGAAATTTGGGTAAAAATTAGATCCAACCAGAGAAAAATGGCCGATAAAGATTCAAATAAAATGATCCCACCCGATCCAAGAAGGTTTGTTAACATACGATCTCGTTCAGATTTTTCATTGGATAGGAGAACAGTCGAGAATATCCAATCAAATGCAATGTTTCGATTGGAGTCAACATGAGAGGCTGATACTAAAAGTTCATTAAGATATGTTTTAATGTAGTTAGTCTACCAACTTCAACTACTCCAGTCTTTCTGGTACAGCGATTCATATTCCCCTACTCCAAAATTCCGTCATTCGGCTTTCGTTCCTTCGAGCAGATTGAACAGCTTTGCTCATGCTACTCAGCATCCTCCTTGCTGCTGACCCTCCAGAGGATTTAACAGTTCGAATTGAAGAGTACAGATTCTCAGACATTTTACGACTTTTCCACGCGGATCGTCGCGCACGATTTGGATTCAAGTAAAAGAGAGACTGAGTTTGCAGTGAATCTAAAACGCCCAGGCAAGTTCACGATCGATATTCATACGTGTCATGGCGCCATGACACTTGACATCGAGGTCAAATCCTTCACCGTAGGATTGGAACTTACCGGGCTGAAGATCGAATAATTAGGAGTCTTCTAGCTTAGAAAACCCCAGATCTCATCTGGAGAGATTATTGCTATCTGTTCACTTTATTTTCGGAGCTGTACGAGGGTGAATTTTTTTACTTGTCCGTGCTAGCATGCCAAAGCATCTGTATCATCAGCAGTTTGTCATTGAAACGACCCGATTCAAGTTTGCTAGAGCGGTGGAGAACTTCAAAACTAGAAAAGACCGGACTGCATCGACATCAACATGTTAACCACCATAATAATATGAAGAAGAAATGATTCTGTTGCTGTACCAACTGGAATATGAAAACGCAATGGCTTAACCACTAAAGGGTACTTTATGTCAATGTTTCTGTGCTTTGTGGAGAAGATATGAGATGTGCATGAGGTCTCGCATCTATAAATAGGCATCACTTCGAAGCAAGTTTTCGCATCCAACGGAGAACTTAAGAGCAGAGAGAAAGAGAGGAAGGAAAACCAAAATGTGGAGGAGCATTCGACTTGCCACCGGTTTCGCACTCTTGGCTCTAGCACTGTCCTTCGTCGGCGCCTATGACCCAAGTCCCCTGCAGGACATCTGTGTAGCAGTCAAAGAACCCGAGAATGCTTGTAAGATTGTCTTTCCCTTGCGTGGTAGAATTCCCAGAATTATTACATTTTCCTCTCTGCTTGTAGAACAGTCCTCCTTTAAGTCAGATATTCCTAATATCTGCGCTAGGGAAGCTCGTTAGGCGTTACGATTAATTCTTTCGAACCCGACATTGAGGACAACTAATTTCGCATAGAACAAGATGATTAAGTAAACAAAAAGATACAGTTTTCATTCTGCCTCAAAAGGCATTATGTCAGCCACAATTTCCTCTCAACAGAGACTCCTTTCTATGCAGCGTTTGTGAATGGAAAGTTCTGCAAGAACCCCAATCTTGCCACAGCAAAGGACTTCCTCTTTTCCGGCCTCCAAGTTCCTAGAAGCACGGCCAATCCCTTGGGCTCCACGGTCACCCCAGTGACCGTGGACCAGCTACCAGGACTCAACACACTTGGCATTTCCATGGCCCGCGTCGACTTTGGAATTGGCGGTTTGAATCCGCCACACACTCACCCGCGTGGCACCGAGATTTTGCTCGTCCTGGAGGGCACACTCTACGTGGGCTTTGTCACGTCCAACCAACTAAACAACACTCTATTTGCAAAAGTCCTCCACCCTGGAGATGTTTTTGTTTTCCCGATCGGGATGATTCACTTCCAGCTCAACGTGGGGAAGACCAACGCAGTCGCGATCGCCGGTCTAAGCAGCCAAAACCCAGGGGTCATCACAATCGCTAATGCTTTGTTCAATTCGAAACCTCCTATTTCCCCTGAGGTACTAGCCAAGGGGTTCCAGGTGGAAGAGAAGCTGATTGAGGAGCTTCAGAAGAAGTTATGGTACTACAATTAACATAAGCAGCAGCTGATGATGTTCTCATCTCTGTGTACTTGATTCTGATGAAGTTCCTCGTTCAAGTAGGATAATAGTTTCCTCCTGTGACATCATCTATTGATTCAAGTGCAATAAGATCGTGGTTTTCTGCTCCATCTACTACTTTGAGCTTATTGTGACGAACTTAATTCATGGTTGGGGCGATTTGATCCAGCACTTTGTTTCAGATTTTTCTGTCTGAAATTGGGAGGATTTGACTAAGCATTAAGTATGGGGTCGCTCTCATGGGCAACAACATCAAACGAACGCAAGCCTCTTCATTTCAATTCTCAAGCAACTCTTTTTACTTTTTGCTTGTAGAAATTTCATTGTAGTGATGGAACAGATTCTCCATGTTGCGCGGTGGCGGCGCCACCACCAGGGGACGCAGCCCCGCCTGTGTGCAATGTGGGCCACGGCCCTCAACGACCCTAACAGACACTCCAACAAGCGTTACCATCACCCCGACAAGGGTGGCCAGCTGATTGACAGCCGGTAGTCTTATTTTCTTTATCTCATGAAAAGTAATTAAGCCTTTTCTTCTATTGTTATATTCTTTTTCCTTCTATCCTCTTTCTCTTCTTTTGAATGTTCTATTTCTCCTTATTAAATTTCCAAATTTTTCTTGCTGACACGGCGCTTGGTGAGTGCCTCGTGTTGTAGTAACAAAAATGTACATTAGCATTTATGTTAACCACATTGGACGATTTTAACATAAAGACTCGATCGTATTGATTTGATAAATTGTAGAACTTAATTGCACTTTTTGAAAATTTTAGTATTTGAATGCACTTTTATGATAAAATCTAATGCACTACCCCCGTTTCTTAATCTAGGAAGAAGAAAAGGACTAAATAAGTGCTGAAGTAATAAATATAAGAACAAAAAAACGAAAACAATAGCTATGTTTCAGGCTTCCTCGTACACATATTAGCAAGTCATCGGTGAATCGCCTAATTGATTTGAAGTTCTACGTGTTTATGTTAGGTACAAAGATAAGTTGGAAAGCAGATGCAGTAAGGTTTCTCCTTGATTGGTTGCTGCTTAAGCTATCGCAGAGCATGGTTATAATGTTTAAAAAACACGACTATAAATTTGTCATCCATCGACTAAAATCTCCTTCTCCTTTTTTAACTTAACAGAACTGCTGAAGGTCCAGCAGTACAAGCGAGTTGGAGAACTGAACTACCAATTTGGCACTATTGTTCATCCTAAAAAAATGCCATTTCATTTTCCATTATTGCTGGACAATGCTCAAAATCAGAAGGGTTTATCCATGAATTATATTGTTTGCATGGATGCTGACACTTGATAGTATTTGTTCTTTATGGATATGGTTATTATGGTTGTTGGCAACTTTTAGGTAAGGGGAAAACCTTAAAGTTCACTACTTTAATGGGTTGTCCAAGGTATCAAAAATTTTTATGGGACCAGACAACTAGAAAGCAATCAGTAACTGTGAGTACTACAAACAGAAAAAGAGAAGAAAACTGCCACTAGTTTCAATGCAATCAACCAATTCTAACTAATCCAATATTTTTTTTGCAACTATTCCTCTCCTTCCAGTAAAGCACATTGACGATTCTTTCTCAGCCTACTCAGCCATATTCCGTTGTTGTCAACAGATGCTATATTACGGTTCCACCTGTCTTGATTTCATCATTTTTGAGTGTTTAATTGTTGCAGCACTACCAACTATGGCAATTTCTCCGTTACAATTTCAGGTCCTAGACAGGAGTCTGAAATTTTAGAAGGCAAAAGGTTCCGTGAATTAATGATAACGCTGCATAATTCTTATCTGGAAAATGATCGTTTCACTCAGATGGTCCACCATTTCTGTCCATTTTCATTAGGAACTCCATTTCATGCTGACACTGTAAAGCAAGTATAGCATCAGCGCTAAAATGACCCAATTCAGGAGTGCCAGAGATGGTACACATATGCATGAGATCAACAAAAAGAAAAGGTCGAGCGATTTCATTATTGCTGGAAAAAAGGTCCAGCTGCGCTACATCGGCATATTATCATCACCATGAGAAGCAAGAAACATGCATATCCTCTGGACAATGAAACTGACGTTTGCTTAAGGAAGAGCAAATCAATTGATTTTTATGTGTAGGTGTTGAACAATAGCACCGTTTAGAATATAAAAGGAAACAGTTAACTACAGCTGGAGAGTCCGCAGAGACCCCCAATTCTTACTGAGAGCAACCATAGATGGCCCCAAAAGTACAAGTCAATCAAAGACCAAAAACTGATCGGAACGTCTTTGTAACAAAACTTGTTCATCACGATAATAGAAACTTGATTTTGCAAAATGTTAATGTCATCCAACATATACCATCCCAACCTCAAGGACATTGTCTCGCGCCTGCTAGGGTTTCTCTCTCAACCCGCCGCCCAACCCTCCCAGTCTTCTGTAGCAGATTTCTCCCTCTCCACGAGACCCTCCCCCCCAAAAAACAACTTTCTCTTCCTTCCCTCACCTGCGGTTCCCCTCTCTATCCCTCCACCCTGCCTTTGTGTAGCATCTAGAGATCGAGAAGAGCTTCTCTGGCCAACCGGGGAAGCCCTTTCCAACTCGCTCTTGCCATCTATTAATCCGTCGCCACTGCGCTCCAGTTTCTGCCGTCTGCTGTTCCTCTTGCTCGTGATTTCCTCTCGATGCAGCTTGTTGCAGTCCCGACGCCAGCTGGTGTGGCCAGTAGCTGCTCTGTTTGATTCTGATTTTAGGGCTACTCTCTCTTTCTTTGTTTTCTGTTTGTGTCTCTGTTTTTTGGGTTCTCCGTCCTTTTCATGGATGCCCTTTCGGTTTTTGTGATCAACTGCTACTTAGTTTGTAGTTTTCTCTCCCGATCTAGTACTAGATCTAGATTTGGGTACTATTCTATCTCGTTCTAGAAATAGATCTGGGTTTTTCAAGACGTTCTTTGCACTCCTACAACCCATTGGAGGTGTTGAGTTCTTTACACGGTGATGGTGCTGGGGATGCCGAACTTTGACGCGCACTGCCTTTTGGCAAAACCAGTGTTATTGAAGAAGAATTTCTTAGTGTGCGCTCATCACTGACGATGCGAGGTTCGGTGATTGGCCACCGTATGAGCTTTGATGCTACAACAGATCAGTCTTCGAAAAATGGGCTAGTCTTTACAAGCAGTAGCAAGTGGAATCACGTTTTTGATTTATTTTACTTGCTTTGTATGAGTTGCATCTTTCTTGAAGTTATGTATTATTTTCTCTATATGAAATGAAGATGCTCGTTTCGACCAAAAAAAAAATGTCATCCAACATAATCATCAGGCGAAGAGAATCACAACGCGTAAATCCATGAAATGAATTGCTTCAAAAGTTGAACAGTGACACAAGTTTTGGACTGGTCAAGCATTAGGAAATTGAAAATGCTAGATGATTTCTACTTTACTAGCATTAGGCTTCTGTACTACTAGAACTTCGATTAACCATCCAAAACCGAATACTAATTTCAATACGATCGGCCAATTCTAACTACTCCAATCTTCTGGTGCAACAATCCATCATCCTCTACATCATGGACAATTATTTTCTCAAGCTGATTGACAATTTTTCCTCAGCTACTTCAGCATATTCCTAGGACACCATATCAATGGCCAGCCTAATTTTTCATCATTTTGAAGTCTTTCAAATCCATTGTTATACATTTTCTCCTGTTACATATGTAGACCAGACCCTGGAATTCAAGAAGATTGCACAAATCTCATCTTTAGAAGTAATTGTCAGATTGACTGAAACTGGACTGCATTTCATGCAAAAACTACATGCAAAGTATAGCATCACGATGGAAATAACCTCATTCTGAGTGTGCTTGAGTAAAGTAGAGGAGAAAAAATGCTAGTAAGATTGCCTTTTCCCTTGCTGTTGACCCTCCGGAGAATTTAAGAGTGCCATTGAAGAATAAAAATTCTCAGACCATTCACAACTTTTCCACGTCGATCATCGCATGCGATTCGGATTCAAGTAAAGGAGAGAATGTGCTTGCAGTGAATCTAAAAAGCCCAGACAAGTTTGAAATCTTTCCAAGAACATCAATTGCCTCAAGCAGCACTGGACTCGTTGTTCAAGATTGACATTCATCTGTGTCATGGTGCCGTGACTCTAGACATTGACGTCAAATCCTTCACCATAGGATTGGAACTTGCTGGGCCGAAGATCGAATAATTAGGAGTCTCCTAACTTAGAAATCCCCAGATCTCATCTGGAGAGGTTATTGTTATCTGTTCACTTTATTGTCAGAACTGTACAAGGATGATTTTTTTTTTTTAACTTTTCCGTGCTAGTGTGCGAAAGCATATGTATCATCAGCAATTGGTCATTGAAACGACCCGATTCAAGTGTGCTAGAGCTATGGAGAACTTCAAAACTAGAAAAGACTGGACTGCATCAACATCGACATGTTAACCACCATAACCGTACGAAGAAGAAATGAAATTCAATTGCTGTGCCAACTCGAATATGAAAACACAATGGCTTAACCACTAAATGATACTTTATGTCAACGTTTCTGTGCTCTGTGGAGAAGATATGAGATATGCATGAGCTCTCCCATCTATAAATAGGCATCATTTTGAAGCAAGTTTTCGCATCCAACAGAGAACTTAAGAGCAGAGAGAAAGAGAAAATGTCGATGAGCATTCAACTTGCCGCCGGTTTCACACTCTTGGCTCTGGCATTGTCCTTTGTCGGCGCCTAAGACCCAAGTCCTCTGCAGGACAACTGTGTAGCAGTCAAAGAACCCAAGAATGCTTGTAAGATTGTCTCTCCCTTGCGTGGTAGAATTCCCAGAATTATTACATTTTCCTCTCTGCTTGTAGAACAGTCCTCCTTTAAGTAACATATTCTCAATGGCTGCGCTAGGGAAGCTCGTCAGGCATTATGATTAATTCTTTCGAACCAGACATTGAGGACACTAATTTCCAATAAAACAAGATGATTAAGTAAACAAAAGGATACAATTTTCGTTCTTGGTGCAACATTATGTGTCCGAGGATGTGCCTCAAATGCATTAAGTCATCCACAATTTCCTCTCAACAGAGACTCCTTTCTATGCAGTGTTTGTGAATGGGAAGTTCTGCAAGAACCCCAATCTTGCCACGGCAAAGGACTTCCTCTTTTCTGGCCTCCAAGTTCCTAGAAGCACGGCCAATCCCCTGGGCTCCACGGTCACCCCGGTGACCGTGGACCAGCGACCTGGACTCAACACACTTGGCATTTCTATGGCTCGCGTCGACTTTGGAATTGGTGGTTTGAATCCTCCGCACACTCACCCGCGCGGCACCGAGATTTTGCTCATCCTGGAGGGTACACTCTACGTGGGATTCGTCACGTCCAACCAATTGAACAACACTCTGTTTGCGAAAGTCCGCCACCCTGGAGATGTTTTTGTTTTCCCGATTGGGATGATTCACTTCCAGCTCAACGTGGGGAAGACAAACGCCGTCGCGATCGCCGGTCTAAGCAGCCAAAACCCAGGAGTCATCACGATCGCTAATGCACTGTTCAATGCGAAACCTTCTATTTCCCCTGAGGTACTAGCCAAGGGGTTCCAGGTGGAAGAGAAGCTGGTTGAGGAGCTTCAGAAGAAGTTATGGTACTACAATTGACATAAAAAGCAGCTGACGATGTTCTCATCTCTGTGTACTTGATTCTGATGAAGTTTCTCGTTCAAGTAGGATAATAGTTTCCTCCTGTAACATCATCTATTGATTCAAGTGCAATAAGATCGTGGCTTTCTGCACCATCTACTACTTTGAGCTTATTGTGATGAACTTAATTCATGGTTGGAGCGATTTGATCCAGCACTTTCTTTCAGATTTTTCTGTCTGAAATTGGGAAGATTCGAATGAATTTAAGTATGGGGTCGCTCTCATGGGCAACGACATCAAACGAACGCAAGCCTCTTCATTCCAATTCTCAAGCATCTACTCTTTTTACTTTCTGCCGGTAGAAATTTCATTGTAGTGATGGAACCGATTCTCCATGTCGGGCGGTGCTGGCGCTACCACTGTGTGACGCGGCCCTGCCTGTGAGCGATGAGGGCCACAGCCCTCAACGACACCCTCACGAACACTCCAACAGGGGTAGCCGACGCACCGTCAAGGGTCGCTTGCTGATTGACAGCCGGTAGTCTTTTTTTTTTTTCCTCATAAAAAAGAATAAGCTTTTTCTTCAATTGTTATATCTTTTCTTTTATCTTTTTTCAAATGATTCATTTTTCCTTATTAAATTTCCAATTTTTTTTTGCTGAGGTGGCGCTTGGTGAGTGCCATGTGTTGTAATTAAAAAAAAGAAACTAGGTGAGCATTTTCTGTTAACCAATTTGGACAAAGTTAACATAAAGATTTGACCGTATCAATTTGATAAGTTACAGGGCTTAATTTCACTTTTCTAAAATTTTAAAACTCAAATACATTTTCAAGCTGACTCATACATATATTAGCAAGTCACCGATTAATCTCCTAATTGATTTGAAATTCTCCTTGTATTATGTGACATGCTAAGATAAGTTGAAACGCAGATGCTAATAAGGTCTCCTTTATCAATTGCCGCTTAAGCTAATGCAGAGCATGGTCATCAAGTGGAAAAAGCATGACTATCAATTTGTCATCCGTCGGACGAAAATCTTCTGTCATTTTGACTTGACAGAACCTCGGAAGGCCCGACAGTACAAGCGAGTTGGAGACCTAAACTACCAAATTTGCATTATTGTTTATCCTAAAAAAGATGCCGCTTCGTTTTGCATTATAGCTGGACAACGATCAGAATCAGAAGGGGGTATCCATGAAACAAATTGTTGGCATGGATGCCGACACTTGACAGTGATCGTTCTTTATGGATGATTATTATAGTTGTTGGCAAGTCTTAGGTAAGGGAAAAACCTTAGAATTCGCTGCAAAATTCTTTATGGGACCAGACAACTAACAAGGCAGCACTAACTGAAAGTACTTCAAACAGAAAAAGCGAAGAAAACTGACACTAACTTCAATGCCATCAACCAATTCTAAATAATCCAATTTTTTTGGTGCAACCATTCCTTTTCTTCCAGTTGAAGCACATTGACTGTTCTAACCAAGTCAGCATACTCACCATATTCCATTGTTGTCAACAGATGCTGTATTAAGGTTCCACCAGTCCTGATTTCATCATTTCGAAATGTTTAATTCGGTTACGGAGGGGTCTTAAGTGTTAGGAAATTGAAATTTGAAAATGATATATGATTTATACTTAAGTTAGTATTGCAAGGCATCAGTACTACTAGTACTTCAATTAATCATTCAAAACCCAATACTAATTTCAATACAATCAACCAATTCTTACTACTTCAATCTTCTGGTGCAACAATTCATCTTCTACATCATGCACAATTTTTTTCTCAAGCTAATTGACAATTTTTCCTCTGTCTAGTTCAGCATATTCCTATGATACCCTATTAGTGTTGTGGCCAGCCTAATTTTCGTCATTTTGAAGTCTTTAATTAATGCAGTAGACGCTGCCAAATCGTCGATCCTGGTTTCCCTCTCAAATCCGCTGTTATATATGTGCTCCTCTTACAAATGCAGACCAGACTCTGAAATCCCAGAAGATTGCACAAATCTCATCTTTAAAAGTAATTTTTACAATTGACTGAACCTGAACTCCATTTCAGGCAAAAACTATATAACAAGCAGCATCAGGATTGAAATAACCTGATCTGAATGTGCTAGAGTAAAGAAGAGGACAACAAGGTACGCATGAGATGAAAAAGAGATGACTTTCTATATGACTGAAATTTACCCCTAGGAAAAAATCGAATAGCACTACAACAGCCCTTTTAGCATAACTGTAAGAAGCAGTAACATGTAATCTTTTGCTTTTGAATATGGAGACGAAAGTGACCAGTTATTTTAAGAAAAACAAATAACAGATTAGTGTGTAGATGATGAACTCTCCTACTGTTTGCAGTACAAAATGAACATGTCTAACCCATCATATGTTGTCAAACCTTTCTCTTCTTTCAGGTATGCCATCTATAAATAGACTTAGTTTTTTGCCTAGTTTTCTCATCCCTCTAAGGACTTGTGTCAAAAAAAGAAAAGAAAGAAAAGCAGATAAAAATGACGAGCAGTGTCAGAGTTTTTGGGGGCTTGGCACTATTGACTCTGGCATTGTCCATGGCCAACGCCGAGGACCCTAGTCCCCATCAGGATAACTGCGTGGCAGTCAAAGAACCAAAAAATGCTTGTAAACTTGTCTTTCCTTGCTCAAACGAATTTAGTGAACTTATTAAGGCGACATACCCCATTAATATTGGATTTCTCCTTAAAAAATGAGTAACGCACCTAGTTTGGCATGCAATAGCACAACTAAGTGCACAACAAGTTACCATTTTATTTTTCTGCAGAAATTTAAGCTATGCCTCTGAACGTTTTGAGGCAATTGTCAACCATTCCCTGTTAACAACGACGTTTCTCCCTGCACTGTTTGTCAATGGAAAGTTCTGCAAGAAACCAAATCTAGCGACAGCAAAGGACTTTCTCTTCTATGGCCTCCAAGTTCCTAGAAGCATTGCCAATCCCGTTGGTCCACCATCACCCCAGTGGCTGTAGACCAGATAGCGGGACTCAACACTCTTGGCATTTCCATGGCTTGTATCGATTTTTGGAATAGGCGGTTTGAATCCTCCCCACACTCACCCCTGTGGTACTGAGATATTACTTGTCTTGGAGGGTACCCTCTATGTGGGCTTCATCACGTCAAACCAGCTGAAGAACACTCTTTGCAAAAGTTCTTTACCCGGGAGATGTTTTCATTTTCCCCATTGGGATGGTTCACTTCCAGCTCAATGTTGGAAAGACCAACGCAATTGCGATCCCCGCTCTAAGCAGCCAAAACTCAGGAGTCATCACTATAGCCAATGCGTTGTTTAACACTACAAAAAAACAAGGTTTTAACAACGAAATTAGCGACAAAAATTTTGACAAAATTCGTCGCTAAATTAAATTGCGACGACATTTGCGACGAAAAAATTTTCGTCGCTAATTAGGCGTCGCAAAATTTAGCGACGAAAAATTTCAACTTTCGTCGCTAAATTGCGACGAAATTTTTTCGTGGCAAAATTCGTCGCAAATTTGCGACGAAAAATATTCGTGGCAAAATTCGTCGCTAATTGGCAACGAAAATTATTCGTGGCAAAATTCGTCGCTAATTTGCGACGAATGTTTAACAACGGCTTTTGCCATGAAATTTGCGACGAAAATAGGAACGAAAATAATTTCGTCGCCAAGTCGGGTTACAAAATTTAGCAACGAAATTTTTGATCGTTCATAACTAAATTGCGAAAAAAATGGATTCGTTGCTAATTTGCGACGAACACTATTTGTGGCAAAATTCGTTGCTAATTAGCGACAAATTTTTAGCAACGGCATTTGCCACGAACTTTGCGACGAATTTTTTTTCTGTTTGGTCGCTAAATTAGCGGCGAACTATATTTGTGGCAAAATTCGTAGCTAATTAGCAACCACATTTTTTTTTTGAAAAGCGACGAAGGTTTAGCAACGGCATTTGCGACGAAAATAGAAACGAAAAGAATTTCATCGGATACCAAATTTAGCAACGAAAATTCTGCTACAAATGCTATTGATGGAAAAAAAATCATCATCAATTAGCTAATTTGAAATAATTTAGCGACAAAATTAGCTTTCATATATTTGCAGGGGGCCTCTTTGATGATAAAATGAGTGAGAATTCTTGTCATACTTGCCCAACCACAATTTTATCTTTTCTCCACAGAAAATGTGCATAATTATAAAAATGTCAAAACTGAAAGAAGAACTGCCATTTATGTAGTTCATAGGATGAAAACAACAAGCTGTGCTGTCAAAAAAAAGAAAAAGAAACGAAACATGCGATCTAACTGAGCTTGACATCTGAAATTAACTTCCACACTATCTCCTTCGCCAAAACCACTCCGTGGCCAGGCACCCAATAAATAGAAAAAAAAAGCACAAACTAGCTAAGATAACTACTTGTATGGAGGTCCTAGTCCTGCCATCAGCTGAATTTGGTTTTGCCATTGAGAACCTGAAAGAAAGCCGCGTATCCAAATTACACACTACACAAATTAGAAAAGGAGAGAAAAACTGCAAGTACTGGATTCAGCAGTTAAGAGCAACAAGTACGTTTGTTTCTCAATTTAAATGAGGCATGTTCACCATTTACTTTAGAAATCACTTGCTTAACCTGTATATCAACAAACTGCTGAAAGTCAAAGGCTTTCCAGAAACCAAATAAAAGCAGAATTAGTTTTCAATTAAGAGGAATTCAGTAAGAAAATGAGCGAGAATTGCCATCTACAAATGCTGGTGTTTGCTTCCTCCTTTGATACAATTCCCCTCACCTACTTCCAGGCGAAAAAAGACATATTCAATAGGAGGTGGTGCATAGTCAAAATCAACAGATTCATGCTAGATTATATTGATAATTGAGAAAAAAGAAACAGAATTCGAAAGAGTAAAACTGATCATCATGAGCTAGTAAATTGAATGGAAACACAATCCTTCGGCTTCTTCGCTGACCACAACTCCAACAATACCCACAATGAAGGGACGGAACTCATGGAGCTGACCAAGGCAAGCATTTTCCAAAACTCCGACCTCAAATCGAAGGCCACGAAAAGCCAAAAAAGGTGCGAACCATCAAATATCTCACCTATCTCGAATCAAAACTCGATCTTTGCTCCGTCTGCTGCTCGAGGGGGCACCAGGAAAATGATGATGACCAGGAAAATGATGATGAATGAGATACTACACAAAACTTGACAATATAGAGCTCAATATATGAGCATAAATATAGTTTTAGAAAAAATCAAAAGACGTAGAGAAGGGAATGGAGCATGTGATATCATATTCCTTACATGAGACAATTCTCTATTTTTCCTTTCAAAGCTTTCTTCCAATATCCTGTTTGCTATGCTGAAGAGCGACTGAGTGGGAGCATCCTGCAAAAATATCATAGAAAGAGCCAGAAAAATAGGAGAAGCCCACAAATTTCAGATATGGCGCACAGAAATGACATCATAATATATCAAAATCCATGAAGAAGGAGAACATAGGAGCATTAGATAACATACTTCTAGTGTGGTTAACTTAATCAAGTCCATGCTCTTTGTACTAAATTGATCTGCAAAGAATTCTTTCAATTATAGAGTTTCCTGAATCTTGTTTCTAGGATGAGAATTTACACTGGATAAAGGCTCTGAATACCGACAGATTTTGCATTAGATCCATTAGAAACAAGAGAGCTTAAAGAAACAAACATAACCAATTCGGCTCTCCAACACGAAAACTAAAGATCCAACCACTTTTAGCTAACTATATGAGGATAAAATGTTAGCCTGTTGGCTCTTACCCTCAGCTATGCCTGCAAAACCATCCATACGTTCATCACGCCCACGAGTTCCGTTCAAACCAGCAAATCCTCCATTTTCAACTTTTCTGCAGTAATGCATACTAACTGATCAGTAAAGAAACTATCTCCAATAGACGCAATCGTGTACCCGCGACCAAGGCGAGGAAATAGACGCAATCGGTGTTCCTCTTCAAGGCCTCCTCTTCGGCGGACGGCGCTAAAACATGGGATGGTTGGTTCGTCGGCTCTCGTGTACCCGCGACCAAGGCGGCCCCACCCAAGACCTGCAACCGAAGAATCGATCGAGAACGATCCCTCCCGTTCCAGATCCCAACCGATGAACACGGAGGGAGAGAAGGAGAGACAGAGAGACAGAGATCTACGTAGAAGTGGAGGCGGCTCAGAAGGGCTAATCGGGATTTGCGGCCATCGATGGGTCTCTGGACGTCAATCGACGGAGAAGAGGATGCCCGGCACGGAAGGGTGAATAGACCTCAGGGGCTCGTTGAGGTCGTTGGCCGTGCAAATCGGGAGCCAACGGTGAAGGCGGAGGCGGAAGCAGAGCCGGAGGCAGAGCCGGAGGCGTCTCTAGAAGTCAATCGACGGAGAAGAGGATCCCGGCACGGAAGGGTGAATAGACGTCAGGGGCTCGTTGAGGTCGTTGGCCGTGCAAATCGGGAGCCGACGGTGAAGGCGGAGGCGGAGGCGGAAGCCGGAGGTGCCTGGCACAGGGCGCTTTCATCGTGGTCAAATTTTTTGAGCGTGGTAAAGCAAGAAGTGGATCTGCAGGCGGAGAGAGAATTTTCAACTTTTCAAAGTCGCTCATTAGCGACGAACAGAACATTTTCGTCGCTAATTTGCGACGAACTTATTGAGTCGTCGCTAATTTGCGACGAAAATGTTCTATTCGTCGCTAATTTTGCTACGAATTTCTAAATTGTTGACACCTGATGTTTAATCATTTTTTCTATTGCTAAAGTAATAAAAAATCCATAAAAATTCATAAAATTGAAAAATCAACTTTGGGGACCTTAGCCAAGCCTAGGGAACCAATTTTGACCAAAAAACGATTTTTCATATTTTTACGTATTTTTTATTTATTTATTTTCAAAAATTAATAGAAAATCCATAAAAATTCATAAAATTGAAAAATCAACTTTGGGAACCTTAGCCAAGCCTAGGGAACGAATTTTGACCAAAAAATAATTTTTCATATTATATATATTTTAATTTTTTATAAAAAATACAAAAATATTTGAAAATTTTGAAAAAATAACATTTGAGGCCAAAAAATACACAAAGATAGTTAATATTTTTATTTTAAATATATTTTCATATTGGCCATCGCAAATTCAGAAAAATCCAATTCGAGTCACGTGTTCCTTCACGAGTATAATCTCGAATCGGGCCTAAAAAAATTTAATTTGAGTCAACTTATTTTTAACTTTCACTTTTTATGAGTTGTGACATTGTCTTCTAATATTTTAAATTTTCATCTTGGCCCAATTATACCCAGAATGACTTAATTTTGCAAAAGGGCTTTAATTAAATTATGCATTATTTTCAGCGACAAGAAATGAGCTTAAACTTGACATGTGGTAAATTTTGGTGTGTCAAAAATTGTGAGGAGATTTGGACTTAAAGAAATATATTTTTCAGGGACTGAATTGTAAATACTTAAAATTCAAGGACTAAAGTGCAAATACCTAACTCTTGAAGGATTATTTTACAAATAATAAAAAGAAAAGTTAGTGGATAAATTAGAATAGAGAAGGGAAGATGAAGAAGAGGAGATGAAGAAGAGAAGTTGGAGAAGAATGGATGGAGAAAATAAGATAAGAATAGAGAAGGGAAGATGGAGATGAAGAAGAGTTAGTAGAGAAATTAGAATGGAAGATAAGAATAGAGAAGGGAAGATGGAGATTAAGAAGAGTTAGTGGAGAAATTAGAATGGGAGATAAATATGGAGAAGGGAAGATGAAGATGAAGAAGAGTTAGTGGAGAGATTAGAATGTGAGATAGAGATTGAGAATGGAAGATGAAAATGAAGAAGAGTTAGTGGAGAAATTAGAATGGGAGATAGAGTTAGTGGAAAAATTAGAATGTGAGATAGATGAGTAGGTTATAAAAGGAGAAAGAAGTGAGTTTGAGAAAGGATTCTAGAGAGAGAAAATTTGAAGTGTTTGGGAGGATTTTTTTTGAGAGAAAATTTTGGATGTTTGAGAGAGTTTTGGGAGATTGAAGAAAAATTTGAGAGAAAGAAAATACCAAAAGAGAGAGAATTTTGAAGATGATGGGAGTTCAAAGCTAGGGATTATCATCACAAATTCCTTCATCGATCAATATAAATCAAGAGTTCATCCTCGTCAACGAGCAAGCAAATTCGAGCTAAGTGTTTTTATTTATTCATTTGTTTATGGTTTTACTTGCAAATTAGCACAAATTGTATACACTTTCTCCATCTCCTCTTTTTTTTTTTTCATATTTATGTCAGGAGAAGGATATCTCTACGTCAACAGCAAAAATCTCGTAGAGATGCAAAAATCGGCCCAGACAAGCTCCTAAGCTGTCCACCGATTTCTCAACTGATCTGTGACTAAAAGTCCCTCTTAATTCAAAAGAAACTCTCTATATTGGGAACATAGAGAGCGAAAATCAATTATAGAAATCCCTCAAAAAAAATGGGAGATAAGTACTCTTTCCACTCTTCTGGTTTTAGGTGCAGATTAGCACATATTTTGTATACTGACACTTCACTCTATTTTATGTCAGGAAGCCGCAGCTCTATATCAATGGTCAATCCTATGGAAGCACAAAATCGGCTTGGAGGAGTCCTCAAGCGCGCACAAATTTCAAATTGTTGAATCAATTCGTTGTATTTCATTTTAAAAAATTCATACCCCAAAATGGAGAGAACAAAGTCCATCCGCAATTTAAATACCTGCACCATAAATCCCAAAGGGAAGAGCCAAGCCAATGCTTAGCCTCCCATTGGAGGTTTTTTACTTATAGTAGTTAAATACCTGCAACTTAAATACCTGCACCTTAAATCCCAAAGGGAAGAGCCAAGCCAATGCTTAGCCTCCCATTGGAGGTTTTTACTTACAGTAATTAAATACCTGCACCTTAAATCCCAAAGGGAAGAGCCAAGCCAATGCTTAGCCTCCCATTGGAGGTTTTTACTTACAGTAGTTAAATACCTGCAACTTAAATACCTGTACCTTAAATCCCAAAGGGAAGAGCCAAGCCAATGCTTAGCCTCCCATTGGAGGTTTTTACTTACAGTAGTTAAATACCTGCAACTTAAATACCTGTACCTTAAATCCCAAAGGGAAGAGTCAAGCCAATGCTTAGCCTCCCATTGGAGGTTTTTACCTACAATAGTTTAAATACCTGTAACTTAAATACCTGTACCTTAAATCCCAAAGGGAAGAGCCAAGCCAATGCTAGGCCTCCCATTGGAGGTGTTTATTCACTGTCATGTACTTCCTATAATTTAATTTTTGAATCATCAGACCCAAAAGATGAGTAGGTCGTAATACTGCACAGAAGTCGTTAACACACTCCCTCTTTCGGCTTCAGGGAATCTTTAACACTTAAAAAATATAACAAATAAAAATATATACCATCCATGCATCCTATTTAAAAAGTGAAAACACAAAAGAGAATACCCTACTAGAGCTTTAGGAATAAACCAAGCCTGAGTTGCCGGATTAGGATATCCATGAAATTAAGGTACCGAAAGGGCATTAGTTTTAATTAACTAGTGTAACCAAGTCCCCGAGCTCATAATCTCTGGTTCGCAGGAATAAATTAGTTCTCCCGCTAATTTATTTAGGTTTCTAATCGACCTACCAAGAACGATTAGTGGCGACTCCAAATTTCAAAATCATTTAAACAAAAACCAAAGTTGCGATTCGGTAGGGCTTGGGAGGGTCCGCGTTAGGTTAGTCAAATCTAATTAACCTAATAATCCGTTAACCCCCTTTAAAATTTAAAATTTTTTTAGAGGGTCGCGACAGACTGGCGACTCCGCTGGGGACAGAGATTTTTAAATTTTCGAAAAACGATACCAATTGGAATACTTAAATTTTTTCGAAATTTTAAAAGTCTTAGTGGACTTAGGCCAATGAAAATTTCATGCATATCTCGCTTCTGGCGATATTGTTTGGGACTCATTCTATAGGTGTTATATGTTTTTGCAGGATGGGAGTTATAAGGGGCGGAGTGTTTGGCTAACCCCTTTGTTTTGCAGGCTCGGTGTTGGGTTTATTTGTTTAATTTCGCACATTTTTAGAAGCGCTGTTTTGATATCAATTGTTGTGCATGTCTTGCATACTCTGAGGATCACGACACCTGCACACACAAGCGTTTAAACCCAAGTCGCGAAATTCTTCCTAGAAAACCATAGATAGGGATCGAATATGCAAAGCTCTTGCGTCGATTGCGCTCGGGTTGACCATATTTTATTCCGCTCATTATCTGAATTGACAATTCTTCCCATTGTGATTTGATTGCGCGGAGGGTAAGTTTGTCAATTCAGATAGTGGGAGCCTTTTTAGGTCCATACCTTGTCTCTCCTTCTTTTATTTTCTAGAGTCCACTCCTCACTTGAGTAATGCGCATGACTATGTGATTTGCATTTCTCCAAGGTAAAAGTAAGTTCTCTAATTTTATCTTGTATTTATTTTCGGTCGGTCCATACTAGGTGTTAGTCAGTTATTGAGCTTGATATTACGACCATTCTTTTTAAGAGAAAATAAAAATTAAATTTGTCCCTCATTTCTTTTAAATTTTTTTTTTGAAAAAATGATGTAAAAAAATCCCTTCATGGGAATTTTATTAACCAATAAGGGATTTTTGTCATATTTTTATTGCTTCAATAAAAATGAAATTTTCCTGAAAAAATTTTCCTCTGAAAATTTCAATAAAAAGAAAAATTCCTTAAAAAAAAAACTCTAGTAGACATCAAGTGATTTTATCACATTTTTCAAATTATAAAAACTTGCAAGAAAATTCTTCTCGAGAAATTCGCTCATGTTTTTCTAAGAAAATTTTCTCTAAATAAAATTAGACTAATTGACCAATAAGAGATTTTTGTCATGTTTTTTTCTCTCCAATAAAAATGAAATTTTCCCGACAAATTTTCCTCTGAAAATTTATTTCGATAAAAAGAAAAATTCCTTTAAAAAAAACATCAAGTGATTTTATCACATTCTTTCAAATTATAAAAACTTGCAACAAAAATTCTTTTCGAGAAATTCGCTCATGTTTTTCTAAGAAAAGTTTCTCTAAATAAAATTAGGCTAATGTCTCGGGGGAATTTTGTTAACCAATAAAGGATTTCTGTCATGTCTTTCCTGCTCTAATAAAAATAAAATTTTCCTAATAAATATACCTCTGAAAATTTATTTTGATAAAAAATTCCTTCAGAAAATTTGATCAAGAGATTTTATCACACTTTCCAAGTTATGAAAATCTCAAGAAAATTAGTTTTTGAAAAATCCACATGTGACCTCCTAAGAAAATTTCATTTGATTTCTCAACAAAATGGAAGAATAAAATTAGACTAATGTAGGAATCATGGGCCGACCTTTCTTGCGTCATGTACTAATTATATCCTTTACTTTTGTAGGAAATCCCAGGTATCCCAGGCGGGGGTAAAGTTTGGTTCAATAATGCACACCACGAATTATTTTTAGAAGTACGAAAAGACAGGAAATTGCTGATTTCTTAATCCTGGGGGCAAGTGAGGAGGTCGATCCTTTCGAACTCAGACATGTGTCAGTTAATGAACACGTACGGGCCGTATATTCTGATATGACAGTGGATTTACACCGATTAAACACTGGGGCATATTTAATGTATTGCAGAGGATCCCACGTCTTTTGAAAGACAATAAGGATTATATAATCAGGACCCATGAAACAAGTACCTTAACCAAATTAAATCAACTAGAGACCGGTCTTAAAATTTCCTCGGATCCGAAACACGCGGAGGGTTTTTAGAGGACCGAGGTTCTATTAATGAACGTGGCCCACAGGAATTTCTCCCGACGCTACAAGCGACCGACACGAGCAAGTAGACGCCGAAAGAAACAAAATATGGATAAAAGTGGGCATACAACAGGTGGCTGGATTTATTACCAGCGCACTGATCGAGTTGTCATAGCGTTATTGTTCGTGATCTCAAGATGGATAGTGGGGGCCACCGCCGAACCCTTCATCAATGTTCTCGATATCATCGTCTGGAGCAATTAAACAAGAACATCAAGAAGAACATTAAGCCTCGACATCTTCTGTACCTCAAATCGTTCTGTTATGCTATGCGGAAGAAACGATAGCAGGAAAATTTAAAACAAAAAAACAAACAAAACACGTGAAGCTTTTCTTTCATTCCATTCATCAAAGAGTATTACAACAACTCACTGGGGAGGAAAGGTAAAGCCAAACTGGGCCCTGATAACCATTACGAAAGAGCTCAACTGACTCTCCAAACAGTTGATGCTCTGGATGCACCGGACGCTCTCGGGATCAAGTTCCGCGAGCCTAAAGAAGAGGCGATCGCACTTCTCTTTAACCTGGGCCATAGTGGCCTCGTAATGCTCAACGGCAAACTCCAGGTCCGGAATCGCTGCCCTCTCGAAAGCAATGTCTGCGGTAATGTCATCAAGTCTCTCCTGCAGCCAACCACATTTGCACCTCATCACAATATTGCCTGGCTCCTGTTCGGCGTAAGTTCGGACCAAGGCCAGACGGTCCACCAACTTTCCCCTCTCACGAACCAGCCACGAAAGCTGATCGTTGGCAAACTTGAGGGCCTTTTTGTGATTATCAGCCACAAACGTAATTGTTGCCAGACGCTCGTGCCGGTCTCGGTAACGGGCTTTCACGACGGCGGTCACAAGGACCGTCTCATAAGCGCGGTTATAGGCAGCTAGAAAATTGATGAAGAGGGTCGAGAAGTTCCGATACTCCTTTCCCAGTTGGGTACCCTCAATAGAAGCAGCGTCTAGGGTCCTGAATAAACCGAGGATTTCAGCTTCAACGGTAGAGTTTTGGGCTATATGAGCGTAACCTATACCAAGAAGATTGTAGAGTCTCTCCCACCCAGCCAGGACTTCGGCGGAGAAAGTATGGTTAGGAGAATTGGCCATTTTTGAAAGCAGATCACGAAAGAAAGGAGGAGAGAGGCGAGGCAGATGATCGGAATGCGAATGCGATAATCTACTTCAGTTTAAATACTAATTTCAAAGGGGCGGTCCTTATTGGTCGAGTTTTTTTCTATCTACCATTCTCTGTCGGCAACACCCCCACTGGCTCAAATTCTAGTCAAGCAGCAACCTCAAGCTGAGCAGACCCGACGTCTCTGCAGAAAAGTTGGACGGGCCGCCACCACTTTGAAAAAGAAAGAATAAAAAACGAGCTGAGTGGGAGACAAAAAATTTTCGGCAGAAAAGGAGATACGACTCGTCTTTATTGGAGGACCCGCCAGTAAATCGACGGTGGAGATCTTGACAAGGGCCCTCTACCACGAAAAGAAAAAAGAAGACAAACTGAGCGAGAAATAAGGATTTCCCCTTTGATCAAAAGCTGAATATCAGATTTTCTCCCTCGGAAAATCTAATAGCGCTGCCCGTGAAGAGGGAAGTCGTTGCTATTGCCAGAGAGAGAACTTGTCCCCATTTGATAGTGAGAGTTCATTCGCAAGAACTCGCAGGAGAAAGATAAAGAGGAAGGAGTTCTCGTGGGAGAGGAATTCAAAACCTTCACCATCAAAGCATCGGCTTTCAAAGCCTGTTACGAGAAGCCATCGACGATCCCGTGATCCCTCAAGTCCAAGAAGACATCCTGAGGCGGTCTCGAGTCGGCAGTCCTTGTTCCAGAAATATGTCGAGCATTAGGGAAACGGGCGCATGTTCAACCCTGGTCGAAGCTGATGAAGTTCCTTACCCTGAGGGTCTACTGGTCATGGCCATTGACGGTAATCCAGTCTCTCTGTCAATCCTTGTTACCGTATTAAGAAAGTGCCGGTATAAGGTTGTAGCTCAAGCAAAGGCGACAGAGGCCTTAGAGATATTAAGGAGGAGTGGTGACCAGTTTAATATCGTCCTCACCGCCATGGTAGGGATTGACATGGATGTTTTCACTTTCTTGGAAGTCATCAATTCTAAATTAAACATGCCAGTCCTCGTAATATCGGCAAGCGATGATCAGCAAGCCATAATGAAAGCTGTCTTAAATGGGGCCCAAGACGTCGTAACGAAACCAGTTAGGGTTCAGATGCTTCAAAACATATGGCAGCACGTGGTAATGAAGCAATTGCACGACCATGAGAACAATCATCAAGCCTTCAATTTTGTTCCAAGCAACTGGAGAAAGAAGATGAGTTGGTCTCCCGAGCTGCATCGTATGTTTGTTAATGCAGTTCAGCAGGTAGGAATCGATTCGGCACGGCCGCAACATATACTGGAAATTATGAACGTAGAGGGACTCACTAAAGCAAATGTTTCGAGTCATCTTCAGAAGTACAGAAAAAGGGTGAGAGAACACAATGCAGCTCAGAATCAAGAAAACCAAGGCGGGACTGATCCAAGCCTGAATGTCGAGTCTCCTCGCCACCATAAGTTCCGCGGGTTAGCATGGGGCGAGCCACTTCCCATCATCAACCAAGCCAGTAGCCGTGCCATCAATCCTCCAGGCGTTAATCAAAGTATCCCCCAGAATCACCCTAATGCTCTTCAAGAGTATAGACCGCAGGAGCAGTGTATTCAGATTCCTTGGTTTGAGCACCAACCTGTGGCTAGAACTCATCCCATGATCAGCGCGCCTGCGCAGCCAGAGAATCAGACAAGAAGTTATCCTGAGCACTTCCACTTCTCTAATCCTCGAATGGAAGGAGTTTTTGGCAGCAGGACAGTTGGTGATCCCCACACTTTCTCGAGTAATGATGAAGGCTCCAGCATGAGAAGTCAAATTGCTCATGGCGAGGACAGAATGAGAAATCTACCGCCAGCATTTGCTAACAACAATGCCCAATTCGAGCATCAGTTGCTGGAAGGTTCAAGAGATTACCCAGATGATGAGCTTACTGCCCTGGTCAACCAGTTTAGGGTTGACAGACGTCCCAAGCCGCGATCAGGAGCCAGTGAGTAGGGACTCTCAAACATCGGTTATCCACACCCGAACCAACACGAGACTAGCTGATTATCGAAGAGCCACAGGAGAGGCAGAACTGACCTTGAATAAGTGCACCTTTCATTTCATGCTTAATTCCCCTGCGTATGATATTTTCTAGCTTTCTAGGTGTCTCGATTTAATTCAAGAACAAGGGGGCAATTTATTTATCCCGTCGAATGCGTGAATCCCTTTTTATGCTAGATTTAGGGCGGATCAATTTGTGGCAACGTCGCTGACTGCCATAATGAGAAATGTTGAATGGCCTCACGTAGGGAAATTTCAAGTGAAAAGCCCAGGCGAGCTCGAAGACGGGTAACTGTGTGTCGTTCCAATTTACCCTCAATCGTTGCAAAATGCTAAATTGGATTTGTTCCATTCTCACCCAGGGGATTGCAAAGTGCCTCAAGAGTGTCGCAAAATGAAATGACCCAATGGAATGCGATAGGACTCATTCGCCTTCAAGGTAACCTTCAAATTAAAGGAGCCCTCCGGTCCACGGACCCAATGGCATGGAAAATGATGATGGTCCAAGGCAACCCGAAAGAAAACAAGGCCCAACTAAGCAAAGCACATATGTGGCAAGCTCAAAGTGAAGGGCAACTCGGGACATACAATTCAATCCAATCCAAATGAAGGAACTCCCTCAATTCAAATTCAATGGAAGTATACACAAGGGTAAAACAGTATCGTTCCAATTTTTCTAGAATATGGAGAACATATACTGCCGCATTCTCTTTCATTTTTGCAGGGGAAGTCTCTACTGGCCAAATTTTCCTGTCTACCATTCCCTATCAGTATCACCTCCGCTACTCGTCTCCAATCTCGAGCCAAGCAAATCCGACGTCTCTACGGAAAAGTTGGACGAGACGCCACTACTTTGAAAAAGAAAGGATAAAAAATAAGCTGAGTGGGAGACAAAGACATTTTCGGCAGAAAAGAGATACGACTTGTCTTTATTGAAGAACTCACCAGCAAATTGACGGTGGAGACAGCAACAAGGGGCCCCCTTCCACGGAAAGATGGAAGGAGACGAGCTGGGCGAGAGATACGATGAAAAGAAAATCGAGAAAGCCAGAACACTCGAGAGAGGCAATACAGTTGCTAAACCCACGTCTAATTTTAAAGGAGGCATCTTCTTGATAATTCTCATTCGTGCTCGAAAGAGAGACTCTTAAAGCATACGCAGTCTCCCAGAAAAATCCAGAGAGTGAAAATACAAGAAGAGATATCAAACTTTGAGAAATCGTTAACCAAATCGAAGATGTCTCAACCCAACACACTTGAAAGTTATCGTTACTTGCTGAATATGGGAGAGGAAGAATTCGAAGCCATATTTGGGATCGAGCCTATGGAGCCCGGCCCTTCCACCGACGACGTCCAAGAGCCCGGTAAGGACAATGACGACAACGGTAAAGGTCAAAAGAAGCGTTACCGTCGCCATACTGAGGAGCAAGTACGAAAGCTTGAAGCTTTCTTCAGAACGTGCCCTATGCCAGACGGCAAACAAAAAATGGAACTGAGTCAAGAGCTAGGCCTTGAGCCTTCGCAAATCAAGTTCTGGTTTCAAAATAGACGAACCCGAATGAAGACTCGTCATGAGCACAACGAAGCCGAGTTTCTAAGAGTTGAAAATGAAAACATCCGAGCGGAAAACAAGATGTATAAAGAGACTTTTGACTCCGCCACCTGCCCCAACTGCAATAGCCTCCTCCTCACCCTCGATGAAATGTATGATCTGAGGATCGAAAATGCACGTTTAAGAGGTGAGTTAGACCAATTTATAACAGGATCGAGTTCTGTTGGAGCAGGGTACAGAAGGACCAATGATACTGGATCAGTATCAATACCTCCCGAGGAAGAAGGGACAGATCACCACCAAGCGGACATTGACGATGATCTTTTCGCCATAATCAACCAGTTTGATATCGGTAAAGCATCGGGACTGTGATGCACTTGTTCAGCCAGTGACCACCAGACTTTCGATATGGCCGATGCATACCTAATTTGGGATGAAGCCAGCTGATCATGGGAGAGCCTGTAGAGGAAGCAGAACTGATCCTGAATGAGTGAATGTGTTTTATTTCCTTGCGTGATATGTTTTTCTGCTTTTGTGAATGTGTAAAAGCAAGGAGTAATAATCCGACTTCCCCCTATTAAATGCTCGAATCCGCCACCTCACCAACCTCACGACGAATTGATGGCGAGTAAAAATCTGGATAAACCTGAAGGGTAACTCCGTATCGTTTCAATTTACCCTCAGTTGCTCCAAGTTTTAAAATTAAGCCCCTTCTATTCTCAGGAAATTGCAAATCGACCCGAGAACGCAATCATATCCGAATACAAGTTGAACAAAATTTGGGGGCAAATCGATTCATGGGCATTACCACGGGATGGACAGCTTCGGACAGAGGAAAGTACAAGCGAAAGACGCGAACAATCTCAGAAATGGGTAATTCTGTATCGTTCTAATGTGCACATAATCATCTCAAGTCTTGAATTGTCTTATTCCATTCTTAACATGAATTGCAAATTACCTCGAGAAATACCGTAACATGGCATAAGGTGATACAACAAGGCTGCTTTATCCCCAAAGATTAACCTTTGAAAGGATAGCCCCATGGACACCTATGGTCCAATGGACCGAATGGTATGGGGGATGACAGTAGGTCCGAAATATCCCGAGTTCGATCCCCGAGGGTGGGGAATGTTGTATGTATTATAAATAAATGAAACAACTTTTTGTGCATTTCTTTTTGCAAGCAGGAATACTCGACGAGTAATACCGAAGTCAATATTTTGCTACATTCTCGGCTTAATGGTGAAGCATCCAACAAAAGTCGAAGAAAACTCAATCCAGCAAAATTGGTAAAAGACTTGTCCAAGGCATTCAAGATGAAGGGTAAATCAGTATCGTTTCCAATTTATCCCTTTTAATACTGGTTGACATGTCTCCTTTTCTTTTCACAGGAAATATTTATACTAACATTTAACATGTTGAAGGAGACAAATCCAAAAGAAAATTATGATCACATGACAAGATCTATTCTGGTGAAAAATAGGGCAAATTGATCGCAAGCTCTGAAACGAAAAAGCAAATATGTCTTCCTTATCTCGTTTGATTTCAAGAATAATTTCTCTACTTCTTGCAGGGCATTAAACAAACCAAAATGCTCCCTCGCCCATATGCTTCATCGCGCAGGGGTAAAGTTTGAGACAAACCACCCCTCGACATAAGGAGTAGGCTTCCCAATTTGTTCGGTCCGCCCACATACCAGGGGCAATTTAAATTCGCCCATATTTGCACATTATATAAACACACGTGATGCTAAAAAATTGTCACATCTGCATTGTGCTTACACAGTTCATGAATTATGTATGACTATTCCGTGTGTTTAACTTACCAACTCCAACTTAGAGCATAAACTGCACAGGAGATATCAAATGTGCAGAATGGGGCATGACAGGATGAGGAAAGGCAAACCATTTCCACACAGGTCTAACATTTTGATCCACAGATAAACAGCCTTTCTCCAGAGTGAGAAAAAGCCATTTCGGAATGAAGTCCCCCATTCAGATTACATTCGAGGTGTTCATACTATAAGAACCTCCTTAAACAGAAGTGGTAATGCAATATATGATTTATATGTTGATCGATTGCATCATGAGTTATTACATAGACTGCCTTTAATCATGGCAAACTTAGCTGAACAATTTCGTATGAACCAATGAACGCATTGATGAAAATGCATGCACATGTTAGCTCTGACATTGCCCGACAGGCAACACATTCCCGGTGTTTGAGTTATCTTCCAAAGTCTTGAAATTCATTCGGCGATTATTGAATGAACAAGCCTGGTTGTTGAGAAGCCACCAAGCATTTCTTCCAAATTCTCAGGTAAGTATATCTTCAACCAGAACCTTTCAAGAGAATGAATTCTGACGGTTGTTGGGATACTCGAATCCATTGCGGTATATACAGGTATCCACATTCTTCAATAAAGCATGATTTGTCTCAAGGACAGAAATGTTCGAGACCTTTTGATCTCTGCCTCTTTGGTTTGTTCCTAAAACGACAGGAGAATATAATTTGGGTTTGAGCTTCTGCAGGATTCCTGGTCTCCCCAGATTTCAGAATGGCACCCTTTGAGGTACATAAAGTCCTTCTTACAGGCATAAAGTCCTTCTTACAGGCAAACCAAGTCCTTCTTATAGGCAAATCAAGTCCTTCTTACAGGCAAACCAAGTCCTTCTTACAGGCACCAAGTCCTTCTTACAGGCAAACCAAGTCCTTCTTACAGGCAAACCAAGTCCTTCTTATAGGCACAAAGTCCTTCTTACAGGCAAAGTAAGTCCTTCTTACAGGCAAATCAAGTCCTTCTTACAGGCACAAAGTCCTTCTTACAGGCAAATCAAGTCCTTCTTACAGGCAAACTAAGTCCTTCTTACAGGCAAACAAAGTCCTTCTTACAGGCACAAAGTCCTTCTTACAGGCAAACCAAGTCCTTCTTACAGGCAAATCAAGTCCTGCTTACAGGCAAATAAAGTCCTTCTTACAGGCAAAGCAAGTCCTTCTTACAGGCAAATCAAATCCTTCTTACAGGTACAAAGTCCTTCTTACAGGCAAATCAAGTCCTTCTTACAGGCACAAAGTCCTTCTTACAGGCAAATCAAGTCCTTCTTACAGGCACAAAGTCCTTCTTACAGGCAAACAAAGTCCTTCTTACAGGCAAAGCAAGTCCTTCTTACAGGCAAATCAAGTCCTTCTTACAGGCAAAGCAAGTCCTTCTTACAGGCACAAAATCCTTCTTACAGGCAAAGTAAGTCCTTCTTACAGGCAAATTAAGTCCTTCTTACAGGCAAATTAAGTCATTTTACATGGCATAAAGTCCTTTTTACAGGCACCAAGTCCTTTTTACATGCACCAAAGTCCTTTTTAGAGGCACCAAGTCCTTTCTACAAGCGCAAAGTCCTTCTTACAGGCAGTTTCATGGGATAACCTACCATACAGGTCAAATTTCAATCAAATTTTAATCAGTAGAATCCTTTCATTAGGAATCTACCATGGGGTGACCTACCATACGGGTCAAAATTTAAATCAGTAGAATCCTTTTATTAAGAATCTACCATGGTACAACCCACCATACGGGTCAAATTTTAATTCAATTTTTAATCAGTAGAATCCTTTTATTAGGAATATACCATGGGTTAACCTACCATACGGGTTCAAGTTCAACTACTCTAAGGTTTTCTTATAACGAATCTTTAGGTTCTCATTTCATTTTCAGTGGAACAATCATGTCACGACTCTTTTTATTTCCTTGTATTGAGTCGATAAGAATCCAGGTGTCATCTCGTCTTTGAAATGAACCTCTACCGAGCTTCCTTTCAAAGAGGGGCAGCTGTTGACACCTGATGTTTAATCATTTTTTCTATTGCTAAAGTAATAAAAAATCCATAAAAATTCATAAAATTGAAAAATCAACTTTGGGGACCTTAGCCAAGCCTAGGGAACCAATTTTGACCAAAAAACGATTTTTCATATTTTTACGTATTTTTTATTTATTTATTTTCAAAAATTAATAGAAAATCCATAAAAATTCATAAAATTGAAAAATCAACTTTGGGAACCTTAGCCAAGCCTAGGGAACGAATTTTGACCAAAAAATAATTTTTCATATTATATATATTTTAATTTTTTTTAAAAAATACAAAAATATTTGAAAATTTTGAAAAAATAACATTTGAGGCCAAAAAATACACAAAGATAGTTAATATTTTTATTTTAAATATATTTTCATATTGGCCATCGCAAATTCAGAAAAATCCAATTCGAGTCACGTGTTCCTTCACGAGTATAATCTCGAATCGGGCCTAAAAAAATTTAATTTGAGTCAACTTATTTTTAACTTTCACTTTTTATGAGTTGTGACATTGTCTTCTAATATTTTAAATTTTCATCTTGGCCCAATTATACCCAGAATGACTTAATTTTGCAAAAGGGCTTTAATTAAATTATGCATTATTTTCAGCGACAAGAAATGAGCTTAAACTTGACATGTGGTAAATTTTGGTGTGTCAAAAATTGTGAGGAGATTTGGACTTAAAGAAATATATTTTTTCAGGGACTGAATTGTAAATACTTAAAATTCAAGGACTAAAGTGCAAATACCTAACTCTTGAAGGATTATTTTACAAATAATAAAAAGAAAAGTTAGTGGATAAATTAGAATAGAGAAGGGAAGATGAAGAAGAGGAGATGAAGAAGAGAAGTTGGAGAAGAATGGATGGAGAAAATAAGATAAGAATAGAGAAGGGAAGATGGAGATGAAGAAGAGTTAGTAGAGAAATTAGAATGGAAGATAAGAATAGAGAAGGGAAGATGGAGATTAAGAAGAGTTAGTGGAGAAATTAGAATGGGAGATAAATATGGAGAAGGGAAGATGAAGATGAAGAAGAGTTAGTGGAGAGATTAGAATGTGAGATAGAGATTGAGAATGGAAGATGAAAATGAAGAAGAGTTAGTGGAGAAATTAGAATGGGAGATAGAGTTAGTGGAAAAATTAGAATGTGAGATAGATGAGTAGGTTATAAAAGGAGAAAGAAGTGAGCTTGAGAAAGGATTCTAGAGAGAGAAAATTTGAAGTGTTTGGGAGGATTTTTTTTTAGAGAAAATTTTGGATGTTTGAGAGAGTTTTGGGAGATTGAAGAAAAATTTGAGAGAAAGAAAATACCAAAAGAGAGAGAATTTTGAAGATGATGGGAGTTCAAAGCTAGGGATTATCATCACAAATTCCTTCATCGATCAATATAAATCAAGAGTTCATCCTCGTCAACGAGCAAGCAAATTCGAGCTAAGTGTTTTTATTTATTCATTTGTTTATGGTTTTACTTGCAAATTAGCACAAATTGTATACACTTTCTCCATCTCCTCTTTTTTTTTTTCATATTTATGTCAGGAGAAGGATATCTCTACGTCAACAGCAAAAATCTCGTAGATATGCAAAAATCGGCCCAGACAAGCTCCTAAGCTGTCCACCGATTTCTCAACTGATCTGTGACTAAAAGTCCCTCTTAATTCAAAAGAAACTCTCTATATTGGGAACATAGAGAGCGAAAATCAATTATAGAAATCCCTCCCAAAAAAATGGGAGATAAGTACTCTTTCCACTCTTCTGGTTTTAGGTGCAGATTAGCACATATTTTGTATACTGACACTTCACTCTATTTTATGTCAGGAAGCCGCAGCTCTATATCAATGGTCAATCCTATGGAAGCACAAAATCGGCTTGGAGGAGTCCTCAAGCGCGCACAAATTTCAAATTGTTGAATCAATTCGTTGTATTTCATTTTAAAAAATTCATACCCCAAAATGGAGAGGACAAAGTCCATCCGCAATTTAAATACCTGCACCATAAATCCCAAAGGGAAGAGCCAAGCCAATGCTTAGCCTCCCATTGGAGGTTTTTACTTACAGTAGTTAAATAGCTGCAACTTAAATACCTGCACCTTAAATCCCAAAGGGAAGAGCCAAGCCAATGCTTAGCCTCCCATTGGAGGTTTTTACTTACAGTAATTAAATACCTGCACCTTAAATCCCAAAGGGAAGAGCCAAGCCAATGCTTAGCCTCCCATTGGAGGTTTTTACTTACAGTAGTTAAATACCTGCAACTTAAATACCTGTACCTTAAATCCCAAAGGGAAGAGCCAAGCCAATGCTTAGCCTCCCATTGGAGGTTTTTACTTACAGTAGTTAAATACCTGCAACTTAAATACCTGTACCTTAAATCCCAAAGGGAAGAGCCAAGCCAATGCTTAGCCTCCCATTGGAGGTTTTTACTTACAGTAGTTTAAATACTTGCAACTTAAATACCTGTACCTTAAATCCCAAAGGGAAGAGCCAAGCCAATGCTAGGCCTCCCATTGGAGGTGTTTATTCACTGTCATGTACTTCCTATAATTTAATTTTTGAATCATCAGACCCAAAAGATGAGTAGGTCGTAATACTGCACAGAAGTCGTTAACACACTCCCTCTTTCGGCTTCAGGGAATCTTTAACACTTAAAAAATATAACAAATAAAAATATATACCATCCATGCATCCTATTTAAAAAGTGAAAACACAAAAGAGAATACCCTACTAGAGCTTTAGGAATAAACCAAGCCTGAGTTGCCGGATTAGGATATCCATGAAATTAAGGTACCGAAAGGGCATTAGTTTTAATTAACTAGTGTAACCAAGTCCCCGAGCTCATAATCTCTGGTTCGCAGGAATAAATTAGTTCTCCCGCTAATTTATTTAGGTTTCTAATCGACCTACCAAGAACGATTAGTGGCGACTCCAAATTTCAAAATCATTTAAACAAAAACCAAAGTTGCGATTCGGTAGGGCTTGGGAGGGTCCGCGTTAGGTTAGTCAAATCTAATTAACCTAATAATCCGTTAACCCCCTTTAAAATTTAAAAATTTTTTAGAGGGTCGCGACATAAATTCGTCACTAATTTTGTTTGGACTAATTAGCGACGAATTTGAAAATTTGTGGCTAATTTTGCTACGAATTTCTAAATTCGTCGCTAATTTTGTTTGGGCTAATTAGCGACGAATTTGGAAATTCGTCGCTAATTTTGCTACGAACTTCTAAATTCGTCGCTAATTTTCTGACGATTTTTTGTTTGTGGCTAATTTTGCGACGAATTTCCGAATTCGTCGCTAAATTGGCGACGAATTTCTAAATTCGTCGCGAATTTTCTGACGATTTTTTGTTTGTGGCTAATTTTGCGACGAATTTATGAATTCGTCGCTAATTTTGTTTGGGCTAATTAGCGACGAATTTGGAATTCGTCGCTAATTTTGCTACGAATTTCTAAATTCGTCGCTAATTTTGTTTGGGCTAATTAGCGACGAATTTGGATTCGTCGCTAATTTTGCTACGAATTTCTAAATTCGTCGCTAATTTTCTGACGATTTTTTGTTTGTGGCTAATTTTGCGACGAATTTCCGAATTCGTCGCTAACTTTGCGACAAATTTCTAAATTCGTCGCGAATTTTCTGAAGATTTTTTGTTTGTGGCTAATTTTGCGACGAATTTATGAATTCGTCGCTAATTTTGTTTGGGCTAATTAGCCAAATTCATCGCTAATTTTGCTACAAATTTCTAAATTTGTCGCTAATTTTGTTTGTGCTAATTAGCGACGAATTTGGAAATTCGTCGCTAATTTTGCTACAAATTTCTAAATTCGTCGCTAATTTTCTGACGATTTTTTGTTTGTGGCTAATTTTGTGACGAATTTATGAATTCGTCGCTAAATTTGCGACGAATTTCCGTATTCGTTGCTAATTTTGCGACGAATTTCTCAATTCGTCGCTAATTTTCTGACGAATTGTGTTTCGTCGCTATTTTATTTCTAATTTCCGGAATTTTAGCCTCGATTAGCAAACGGCAAGAGAAACTTTCGAGTTATGAATCAGGTATAGAGCCAATGGGCGATGCTTGGTTACAATTTCGAATCCATTATTATATGTTTGCTCTAGTTTTTGTTGTTTTTTATGTTGAAATGGTTTTTCTTTATCCATGGGCAATGAGTTTCGATGTATTGAGGGGTATTCGTATTTATGCATGGTGAAAAGGAGCATTGGAATGGTCTTAGTTCCTGAATATTTAGACAATAAAAAAAGTAAAAAAAAAATAACATTGAGACAGTTATGAATTTCATAGAATTTCCCTTGCTTGCTCGAACAACCCAAAATTCAGTTATTTCAACTACATCAAATGATCTTTCAAATTGGTCAAGGCTCTCTAGTTTATGGGGGCTTATTTATGGTACCAGTTATTGCTTCATTGAATTTGCTTCGTTAATAGGTATTTTTCAACGTTGTCGCTAATAATTAGAGATGAAAATCAATTTCGTCGCTAATTTTTCGTGGCTAAAAGCCCTTATTTTTGTAGTGCTTGCTTTCAATCAATTTTCGCTAGAAATAGCTGACATGACGATCCAGTTGTTGACACCTGATTTTTAATCATCTTTTCTCTTTTAAAAATTTTCAGTATTTTTCGGCATTTTTATTTTTTGAAAAATCCATAAAAATTCATAAAATTGAAAAATTAACTTCGGGGACCTTGGCCAAGCCTAGAGAACTAATTTTGACCAAAAAATGATTTTTCATATTTTCAGTATTTTTTAGTATTTTTATTTTCGAAAATTCATGAAAAATAAAGAAAAATTGAGAAAATTGAAAAATCAACTTTGGAAGCCTTAGCCAAGCCTAAGCAACCAGTTTTGGAAAAATAACATTTGAGGCAAAAAAAATACACAAAGATAGTTAATATTTTTATTTTAAATTTATTTTCATATTGGCCTCCGTAAATTCAGAAAAATCCAATTCGAGTCACGTGTCCCTTCACGAGTATAATCTCGAATCGGGCCTAAAAAAATTTAATTTAAGTCAACTTATTTTTAATTTTCACTTTTTATGAGTTGTGACATTGTCTTCTAATATTTTAAATTTTCATCTTAGCTCAATTATACCAAGAATGACTCAATTTTGCAAAAGGGCTTTAATTAAATTCTGCATTATTTTCAGCGGCAAGAAATGAGCTTAAATTTGACATGTGGTAAATTTTGGTGTGTCAAAAATTGTGAAGAGATTTGGACTTAAAGAAATATATTTTTTCATGGACTAAATTACAAATACTTAAAATCTCAAGGACTAGGATGCAAATATCTAACACTTGAGGGATTATTTTGTAAATAACAAAAAGAAGAGTTGGTGGAGAAATTAGAATAGAGAAGGGAAGATGGAGAAGAGGAGATGGAGAAGGGAAGATAGAGAAGAGGAGATAGAGAAGGGAAGTTGAAGAAGAGGAGATGGAGAAGAGAAGATGAAGAAAATAAGATAAGAGTAGAGAAGGGAAGATGAGATGAAGAAGAGTTAGTGGAAAATTTAGAATGGAAGATGGATGAGTAGATTATAAAAGGAGGAAGAAGTGAGCTTGGGAGAGAAAATTTGAAGTGTTTGGGGAATTTTTTTTGAGAGAGAAAATCTTGAATGCTTGAGAGAATTTTGAGAGATTGAAAGAAATTAGAGAGAAAGAAAAAAAATAAAAAAAGAGAGAGAATCCTTTTTTCCAAAAGAGAGCCTTGAAGATGGTGAAAGTTTAAATCTAGGTGTTACCATCAACAATTCCTCTACCGATCAACGCGAGTCACAAGTTCATCTCCATCGTTCGAGCCGCAATCTTGATCTATAAGGTGACACGAGATCCGAATTCGGCAATCAAATCTGTTAAATCAGGTAACGATCCTAACTATTAAAATCTTCGAGAATTTCCTTGCCCAAATAAATTAATTTAAACTTCGATTATGTCATGTCATACTCATATGTTTCCATATCTACACGTCGCATTCATACTATAAATTCTTGCAATTTAATTCTTGCACCATAAATCCCAAAGGGAAGAGCCAAGCCAATGCTTAGCCTCCCATTGGAGGTTTTTACTTACAGTAGTTAAATATCTGCAACTTAAATACCTATACCTTAAATCCCAAAGGGAAGAGCCAAGCCAATGCTTAGCCTCCCATTGGAGGTTTTTACTTACAGTAGTTAAATACCTGCAACTTAAATACCTGTACCTTAAATCCCAAAGGGAAGAGCCAAGCCAATGCTTAGCCTCCCATTGGAGGTTTTTACTTACAGTAGTTAAATACCTGCAACTTAAATACCTGTACCTTAAATCCCAAAGGGAAGAGCCAAGCCAATGCTTAGCCTCCCATTGGAGGTTTTTACTTACAGTAGTTAAATATCTGCAACTTAAATACCTGTACCTTAAATCCCAAAGGGAAGAGCCAAGCCAATGCTTAGCCTCCCATTGGAGGTTTTTTCTTACAGTAGTTTAAATACCTGCAACTTAAATACCTGTACCTTAAATTCCAAAGGGAAGAGCCAAGCCAATGCTTAGCCTCCCATTGGAGGTTTTTACTTACGGTAGTTAAATACCTGCAACTTAAATACCTGTACCTTAAATCCCAAAGGGAAGAGCCAAGCCTATGCTTAGCCTCCCATTGGAGGTTTTTACTTATAGTAGTTAAATACCTGCAACTTAAATACATGTACCTTAAATCCCAAAGGGAAGAGCCAAGCCAATGCTTAGCCTCCCATTGGAGGTTTTTTCTTACAGTAGTTTAAATACCTGCAGCTTAAATACATGTACCTTAAATCCCAAAGGGAAGAGCCAAGCCAATGCTAGGCCTCCCATTGGAGGTGTTTATTCACTGTCATGTACTTCTTATAATTTAATTTTTGAATCATCAGACCCAAAAGATGAGTAGGTCGTAATACTGCACAGAAGTCGTTAACACACTCCCTCTTTCGGCTTCAGGGAATCTTTAACACTTAAAAAATATAACAAATAAAAATATATACCATCCATGCATCTTATTTAAAAAGTGAAAACACAAAAGAGAATACCCTACTAGAGCCTTAGGAATAAACCAAGCCTGAGTTACCGAATTAGGATATCCATGAAATTAAGGTACCGAAAGGGCATTAGTTTTAATTAACTTGTGTAACCAAGTCCCCGAGCTCATAATCTCTGGTTCGCAGTAATAAATTAGTTCTCCCGCTAATTTATTTAGGTTCCTAATCAACCTACCAAGAATGATTAGTGGCGACTCCAAATTTCAAAATCATTTAAAATAAAAATCCAAAGTCACGATTCGGTAGGGCTTGGGAGGGTCCGCGTTAGGTTAGTCAAATCTAATTAACCTAATAATCCGTTAACCCTTTAAAATAAATTTTTTTAGAGGGTCGCGACAGACTGGCGACTCCGCTGGGGACAGAGATTTTTAAATTTTTCGAAAAAGGATACCAATTGGAATACTTAAATTTTTTTTGAAATTTTAAAAGTCTTAGTGGACTTAGGCCAATGAAAATTTCATGGATATCTCGCTTCTGGCGATCTTGCTTGGGACTCATTCTATAGGTGTTATATGTTTTTGCAGGATAGGAGTTATAAGGGGCGAAGTGTTTGGCTAACCCATTTGTTTTGCAGGCTCGGTGTTGGGATTATGTTTAATTTCGCACATTTTTAGAAGCGCTGTTTTGATATCAATTGTTGTGCATGTCTTGCATATTCTGAGGATCACAACACCTGCACACACAAGCGTCTAAACCCAAGTCGCGAAATTTTTCCTAGGTAACCATAGATAGGGATCGAATATGCAAAGCTCTTGCGTCGATTGCGCTTGGGTTGACCATATTTTATCCCGCTCATTATCTGAATTGACAATTCTTCCCATTGTGATTTGATTGCGCGGAGGGTAAGGTTGTCAATTCAGATAGTGGTGGCCTTTTAGGTCCATACCCTTGTCTCTTTTTTTTTTATTTTCTAGAGTCCACTCCTCACTCGTCTCATGCGCATGTGAGTTGGACGGTTGATATATCTAAAACAAAGAAGGTCTGGTTAGTGAGGTTTTCTTACCTTGAACTTGTAATTAGTTCTGCATATTTTAAATGCTTCATATCATGCATCACATCATAGGAAAACCATCTATCTTATAATTTGATTTGGGGCACCCTTAGTAGTTGCCACACCCATCTACCTTAGGTCTTTAATCCAAAATTTCAAATGATGTATTTTCGCATCCTCCCTCGTCCCCTCTAGACTTGATGTATTAAGGATCTTTTGAGATGTATATGTACATTTTTCAATTTGTTTTGAGGTTTTATGTAGATTGGTGTGGCAACAACTTTCATTCCAATCATTGAGCGATTCTAGCCAATCGCATAATTTCCTTCAAAAGAAATCTGGGTTAAAACTCCCTAATTGACTTTTTTGGTCAAATAGGAGTGTTTAACCCTTATTTCACCAATAGAAAATATGGAATCGGGCTAATACATTTGCATCGCATACCCATTCATTTTGCATTATAACCCGTGGTAATTAATTTTGGTACATTCTCGCATATTCAAAAATAGATGGGGAAATCGAATATCAAAGTCATCCCAGTCCCACGCAAGGAGCTCACGGCATGGTGGAACCGCCTCAACCCAGACAACCAGGCCTACATCAAAGAACGCTTAGGGCATTTAGTGGATCTCATCAAGGTGGATTACCAACCCACTCTCATTAAGGCATTGGCGAAGTTTTGGGATTCAAAGACTCTAACCTTCGACTTCCGAGGACTGGAGATTACACCCACCCTGGAGGAGTATACGACCATCATTGGAGTGAAATTTGATGACCATATTGTACAGCCATTATTGGGGAAGGATTCTACCATAGCTTTATCCAAATTCCTTCACCTAAAAATCACCGAGATCGAGAAAATTCTCAAATCTAACTCTGGTAAGTTTACCCTCTCATTCCTCTATAACAATTACTCATCACTCCCAATCGAAGCTGGTCTTAAACCGGCTAGAATCTTCATTCTGGCTTTTTTCGCTTTCGTCTTATTCCCTACTTCTAAGACCACATTCGATCCTTCCATAGTTCATGTCGCCAAACAAGCATGTTATCACTGGAACTACTCCTACATGATTTTAGCAGAGACTTTCCTTTCCTTGAGTCGTTTTTAATTCACCCAAAAGGGTACTTTCCAAGCCTCCAATGGCCTTCTCTACATGTGGTTCACCTCACACATCAAAACTTTCAATTTACGCGTCGGATGTTATGAAATTAGCCAATATATCCACCCATTGGGATCTTTTATGAAATGTCAATCCTCTGTTGAGAAACTGTCCTTTAAAGATTGGGTGAAATTACTAGGAGACTTAGAGCCAAAACAGCTTCGCTGGCGATTAACTTGGCCCAGGATCTTAGAAGCCCGTATCACGGGAATAGATGGGAACCCTATCCCCTTACTAGGCTGTACTGGTGGAAGTGCCTATTATCCTATCAGGGTAGTGAGACAGTTCGGTATGTTACAGGAAGTCCCGCCAGCAGTTTATCCCGACAATTTCGCATTCGATTTGCCCCAAGGCAGACTCACTAAGGAGACTAAGACACTGTACCAGGCCAAGATCGACCTCATAATCCACACCCTGAAGAACTCCCCATTACAGGACGTAGAGTGGCCAGATTACCTGGACGAGAAAATGAACGTCCACCGGGCATCTAAGGAGTACATCAAGATGTTCAAGGAATACCGACAGTCCATGGTGGAACCATACGTACCTGACTACATCGTCCCGTACCTGCCCGGAGTGGAGCCGTATATATTAGAAGACATGGGACCACCGCCAGCCGAGGAGGACGAAGACCTGCATGTGTGGGATTTGGGTGGATCAGAGATTGTCAAGGATGCCTTAGCCTCCAAGCGCCTCCGGACTGCATAGACGATTTCCCCATTTAATTTTGATGTTATCTTCATCTGTAATAAGCTTGTAACATTTGCATATATGATCATTCATCATGATCTTCTTAAGTAAATAATTATCACGGGTTATTCGCCTTCTTAATAGTATGTCATTCATGTTTAATGAGTAGAAAGACTGTTTACATGAGGCTAAGGGTCATGATTGAGTCTTTCCTCCCATTAATCAAGTATGAACATAGTATTAAGGAGGTTTTAGATTTCTGAACTTTCTCTCTCTACTTGCGAGTTTCTGACTTCCTATGTTAAATCAGGTGATAATTTATAGTCACAAGGACTCGTAGCAAAACGAGAAAACTAAGAATGGAGCACGAAGAACTGACTCCCAGAGTGGCCAATCTTGAAAACCAGATAAATATGATAGCCGCCATGATGGCGGAGATAAAGGCAATGATGACCGCTACGCATGTGAAGTCCTCCAATGCTCCTAAGGCTAATCCGTTTGTAAATCCCAATACATCTACTGGCTCAGACATCAATCAAACCGCTAGCACAGAGCCCGAGAGGGAAGCACCCCCTAGGGCCCTTCCAGTCGTAGTTGATTTGGAGAAGGAAAAGAAAGAGAAACCCTCGGCCAAGACGGAAGAAGACGCGAGGAGGCTAGCAAAGATCGAAGAATGTCTTAGTAACCAAGGATACGAGTTGGCTCGATTTGACAAAATCACACCGTTTGCTAAGATAGAAGTTCCAGCTGGGTACAAGGAACCTGAGTTTGTGAGAAAATACGACGGGACAGGCTGTCCCCGAGCTCATTTGAAATACTACTTGCGTAAAATGACACATTATTCTGATTATGTCCCGCTGCTGATGAACACATTCCAAGAGAGTCTGTCCGGCGCTGCACTAGCATGGTTTATCGAGCTCGACATGGAAGAGTATGACAGTTGGGAGGACCTGGCTGAGGAATTCCTTCACCAATACAAGTTCAACACGGCTACAGCTCCTACCAGAGAAGACCTATTGAGAACTTTGAAAGGAAGGAATGAGTCTATACGTACTTTTGCCCAAAGGTGGCGAGCGATAGTTACCCAAGTCAAATCAGCCATCCCGGAGGAAGAGTTGGTGGATTTGTTTTTGAAGACACTACCGCTCGAGTATTTCGAGAAGCTTAATACCTCAGGATGTCAAACTTTCGCACACCTTATCAGGATAGCTGAGCGTCATGAGTGGGCTCTAAGGGAGAAACGTGTACCAGAGCCGTCATTCAAGCGGCCATATCCAGCCAAGAGAGAAAGGGAGAATGCAGGCGATGTCGCTTTTGTGCCAAACCCATCGAGAGCAAAGAAGTTTTCAGAATCCACCCCTACCCAAGGTGGCTCATCAGGACCGGCTCCAAAGAAGTTCGAGGCTAAGGGAAGAACTGCACCGTCTTTTACTCCATTACCTCGTCCGCTATCGAAGCTGTTACCGATGCTGCTGGAAGGGCGCCTAGTCGCTAAGGAACCCCCGAGACCGAATCTGCCAAGATTCCCTGGGTTCAACGAGGCCCAGTCGTGCGCCTATCACATGGGCGAAAAAGGGCACAACGTAGATAACTGTCTCGTGCTCAAATACAAGGTGCAAGCACTGATAGATGGAGGAGTATTGGAGTTTGATAAGACGGGACCAAATGTGCAACAAAATCCCCTACCGGATCATGAGAAAGTGAACGCTATATGGGATGAGAATGACATGGATGAGTTGGAATTAATGGCCGAGGAACCACCTTGCACGACCAATGAAGATGATCTAGTTGCAGTACTAGAGTCAAAGGCCCCCTTTGTAATTAGGCTAGATGAGGTGAACAAATGGGGGGACACTAAGAGTAGTTCCTCTGAACGCACGGTCATCTCCCTATCTGGTTTTAAGCTGGAGGACAGGAAGGCACAGTACGATGGAAAAGTTGAAAAGATCTTGATAAAGGTCCCTCCACTGGCAGATTACAACCCCAGAGCTGTCCCTTGGGACTACGGAACAAGCGAGATAGACGCAGTCATGAGGTCTGGTAGGTGCTACGCACCGAGGGAAGGGGAACCTGAAAGGAGAGAAGTGACGAGAGAAGACGCAGAGAAGGCACTGTCCATTGTCATGACAAGTGAGTTCGAAATCATAGAACAACTGAGGAAAATGCCAGCCCAGATATCACTACTGGATCTTTTTACCAACTCGGAGAAGCATAAGAATGCACTGATGAAGGTACTAAATGAAGTGCACGTACCAGAAACTATCAACGAGGTGCAGTTGGAGGACTTCGTGGGGACCATACTACTGAGAGACCAGATATCCTTCTCAGATGAGGATGTTCCTATTGATGGCTGGGCCCATAACAAGGCTTTGTACATATTGGCAAGGAGCCATGGCAAACAGATCTCCCATGTGCTGATTGATAACGGGTCTGCATTCAACATATGCCCGTTAGCCACACTCAGAAATTTGGGTATAAACGAGGAGCTCATCCGCACTTCTAAGGCCACCATCAGAGCCTTCGACGGAATGAGGAAAGACGTGGTTGGCGAAATCGAGCTGGACATTTTCATTGGACCCGTGGAGTTCTCTATCGGGTTCCAGGTTATGGATCTCCCGAGTGCCTTCGGGCTGCTTTTGGGTAGGCCCTGGATTCATACGGCAGGCGCAATGCCTTCTAGCCTACACCAGAAGGTTCGATTCGTGGTTGACGGGAAAGTGGTAACCGTGCATGGAGAGATGAATTTTGCTACATACCAGAAGAGCGCGATCCCCTATATAGAGCCGGAACGCAAGGAGGAAGCAAGCTACCACTCTCTCGAATTAGTGGCAGTTACGCACGCACCTCCTGGGACTAGGAAGAGAGTTCCTGCACCTTCCCAATACACTCTAGCCCCAGGGAAGATGTTATTGGCATACGGGTTTGTCCCTGGATGCGGGCTAGGGAAGAATGGTCAAGGGATCCGGTCACCATTGCAGTTAGACACGAACGAGCACCGATCAGGCCTAGGATATACTGGTGGATTCAGTAGTAGCTTCATTTCGACAGGCTATCGTGGACGTCGAGGCAGAGGCCAGTATCGAGGCCGTGGAAGCCAAGGAGGCAGAGTTGGCTCGTTCATTGGCTCCGGACCTTGGAAGGGAAGAGCTAGCGTGATCGGCAGTCCACTGGCCCAGTATTTCTCCAAGCGTCCTAAGATGCTGGCAGATGAAACTGTTCAAAATGCAGCTGAGCCTGATCTGTCTAACCCATTTCTAGAAGACATCGTCAACGTCATCATCGAACGGCTTGATGAGGACTCCAGCCAGCCTGTGTAAAGAAGCCTTCTCTTTCCTTTTCCCTTGATGCATTTCAATTCCTGCATTTAGATTTCTGCATAATGTTTTCATTCCTTAGCAATGCATTTTCCTTTTCTGAAAACCACCCTTGGATCTCCGACCGTCGGTCTAAGTAGTGTAAGCTGTAATGCGGTCCATTTCCCATCTAATAAAAGTCCCATGAGTTTTGTGGAATGATAAATTGGCCCGATGATGATACTTGACTTCAAATCTTTGAAGTTTGAGGGCTGATTTGCCACATGATCCATGTTTTCCTGAAAAATCTTTTAGGAGAGCGAGGACGTCCAATGAGACGATGTTGACACCTGATTTTTAATCATCCTTTCTGTTTTAAAATTAATAAAAACATTTCTTTTATAAAAACTCATAAAATTGAAAAATCAACTTTGGGGACCTTGGCTAAGCCTAAAGAACCAATTTTGATCAAAAAATGATTTTCCATATTTTTCGTATTTTTCGGTATTTTTTATTTATTTATTTTCAAAAATTAATAGAAAATTCATAAAAATTCATAAAATTGAAAAATCAACTTTGGAAGCCTTGGCCAAGCCTAGGCAACCATTTTTGAACAAAAAAATAAATTTTCATATTATATATATTTAATTTTTTTTTAAAAAAAATAATACAAAAATACTTGAAAATTTTGGAAAATTAACATTTGAGGCCAAAAAAATACACAAAGATAGTTAATATTTTTATTTTAAATCTATTTTCATATTGGCCATCGCAAATTCAGAAAAATCCAATTCGAGTCACGTGTTCCTTCACGAGTATAATCTCGAATCAAGCCGAAAAAAATTTAATTTGAGCCAACTTATTTTTAATTTTCACTTTTTATGAGTTGTGACATTGTCTTCTAATATTTTAAATTTTCATCTTGGCTCAATTATACCCAGAATGACTCAATTTTGCAAAAGGGCTTTAATTAAATTCTGTATTATTTTCAGCGACAAGAAATGAGCTTAAATTTGACATGTGGTAAATTTTGGTGTGTCAAAAATTGTGAGGAGATTTGGACTTAAAGAAATATATTTTTTCATGGACTAAATTGTAAATACTTAAAATTCAAGGACTAGAGTGCAAATACCTAACTCTTGAATGATTATTTTACAAATAACAAAAAGAAGAGTTAGTGGATAAATTAGAATAGAGAAGAGGAGATGAAGAAGAGGAGATGAAGAAGAGAAGTTGGAGAAGGATGGATGGAGAAAATAAGATAAGAATAGAGAAGGGAAGATGGAGATGAAGAAGAGTTAGTGGAGAAATTAGAATGGAAGATAAGAATAGAGAAGGGAAGATGGAGATGAAGAAGAGTTAGTGGAAAAATTAGAATGGGAGATGAATATGGAGAAGGGAAGATGAAGATAAAGAAGAGTTAGTGGAGAGATTAGAATGTGAGATAGAGATGGAGAATGGAAGATGAAAATGAAGAAGAGTTAGTGGAGAAATTAGAATGGGAGATAGAGTTAGTGGAAAAATTAGAATGGGAGATAGATGAGTAGGTTATAAAAGGAGGAAGAAGTGTTTGAGAAAAATTCTTGGGAGAGAAAATTTGAAGTGTTTGGGGGATTTTTTTTTTAGAGAAAATTTTGGATGTTTGAGAGAGTTTTGGGAGATTGAAGAAAAATTTGAGAGAAAGGAAATACCAAAAGAGAGAGAATTTTGAAGATGATGGAAGTTTAAAGCTAGGGGTTATCATCACAAATTCCTTCATCGATCAATATAAATCAAGAGTTCTTCCTCGTCAACGAGCAAGCAAATTCGAGCTAAGTGTTTTTATTTATTCATTTGTTTATGGTTTTACTTGCAAATTAGCACAAATTGTATACACTTTCTCCATCTCCTTTTTTTTCCATATTTTATGTCAGGAGAAGGATATCTCTACGTCAACAGCAAAAATCTCGTAGATATGCAAAAATCGGCCCAGACAAGCTCCTAAGCTGTCCACCGATTTCTCAACTGATCTGTGACTAAAAGTCCCTCTTAATTCAAAAGAAACTCTCTATATTGGGAACATAGAGAGCGAAAATCAATTATAGAAATCCCTCCCAAAAAAATGGGAGATAAGTACTCTTTCCACTCTTCTGGTTTTAGGTGCAGATTAGCACATATTCTGTATTTCACTCTATTTTATGTCAGGAAGCCGCAGCTTTATATCAATGGTCAACCCTATGGAAGCACAAAATCGGCTTGCAGGAGTCCTCAAGCGCGCACAAATTTCAAATTGTTGAATCAATTCGTTGTATTTTATTTTAAAGAATTCATACCCCAGAATGGAGAGGACAAAGTCCATCCGCAATTTAAATACCTGCACCATAAATCCCAAAGGGAAGAGCCAAGCCAATGCTTAGCCTCCCATTGGAGGTTTTTACTTACAGTAGTTAAATACCTGCAACTTAAATACCTATACCTTAAATCCCAAAAGGAAGAGCCAAGCCAATGTTTAGCCTCCCATTGGAGGTTTTTACTTACAGTAGTTAAATACCTGCAACTTAAATACATATACCTTAAATCCCAAAGGGAAGAGCCAAGCCAATGCTTAGCCTCCCATTGGAGGTTTTTACTTACAGTAGTTAAATACCTGCAACTTAAATACCTGCACCTTAAATCCCAAAGAAAAGAGCCAAGCCAATGCTTAGCCTCCCATTGGAGGTTTTTACTTACAGTAGTTTAAATACTTGTACCTTAAATCCCAAAGGAAAGAGCCAAGCCAATGCTAGGCCTCCCATTGGAGGTGTTTATTCACTGTCATGTACTTCCTATAATTTAATTTTTGAATCATCAGACCCAAAAGATAAGTATGTCGTAATATTGCACAGAAGTCATTAACATACTCCCTCTTTCGGCTTCAGGGAATCTTTAACACTTAAAAAAAATATAACAAATAAAAATATATACTATCCATGCATCCTATTTAAAAAGTGAAAACACAAAAGAGAATACCCTACTAGAGCCTTAGGAATAAACCAAGTCTGAGTTGCCGAATTAGGATATCCATGAAATTAAGGTACCGAAAGGGCATTAGTTTTAATTAACTAGTGTAACCAAGTCCCCGAGCTCCTAATCTCTGGTTCGCAGGAATAAATTAGTTCTCCCGCTAATTTATTTAGGTTTCTAATCGACCTACCAAGAACGATTAGTGGCGACTCCAAATTTTAAAATCATTTAAACAAAAACCAAAGTTGCAATTCGGTAGGGCTTGGGAGGGTCCGCGTTAGATTAGTCAAATCTAATTAACCTAATAATCCGTTAACCCCTTTTAAAATTTTAAATTTTTTTTAGAGGGTCGCGACAGACGACGACCAGTTCCCCCTCTTTTTTCTTCATTTTTCAAAGTGTTTTCAGAAATTCATGCATCTTTATTAGTACCAGCAAAATACTGGCCATGCTTGTGACATTTCAGGCATACCATCCCTCATATGCATAACAGGTTATTATGTAGCTCAGACCGTATCGATAACTTCTCCTATGGAATTGAGGAGGAATGTGATGACGATACCAGTGATGTCAGAAGGGATTGGAGCAGATATGAGGAACATAAACCCTTAACGACAGAGGAAACCATTACAGTCAACCTGGGTGATTCTGAGAACTTGAAAGAAGTAAAAATCGGAGGAAGACTGTCTTCGTCAGAAGTGTCTCGGTTTATTGATCTCCTCAGGGAATATCAGGATGTGTTCGCCTGGTCCTATGCAGATATGCCGGGTTTGGACCCAAACATCGTTGAACACTCGCTCCCAACAGATCCGAATGTTCCCTCTAAGAAGCAAAAACTTCGACGCACAAAACCGGAGTTATCCAAAAAGATCGAAGAAGAAGTGATGAAACTGCTTAAGGTGGGATTTATTGAGGTGATCGCTTATCCCGAATGTGTTGCTAATATTGTCCCGGTGATGAAGAAGGACGGGAGAGTCAGAGTCTGCGTAGATTATCGCGACCTGAATAAGGCAAGCCCGAAAGATGACTTTCCTCTCCCACACATCGATGTCTTGGTCGATAGCACCGCCGGTTTTGATATGTTCTCGTTCATGGATGGATTCTCTGGGTACAACCAGATTCTTTTGAAGGAAGAAGACAAGGCTAAGACCTCGTTCATAACGCCATGGGGCACCTTCTGTTATAAAGTTATGCCTTTCGGCTTGAAAAATGCAGGAGCAACCTACCAAAGGGCCATGGTAGCTTTGTTCCACGATATGATGCATAAAGAGATAGAGGTATACGTCGACGATATGATCGCGAAGTCTAAACCCGGATATGATCACATCCAAATACTAAGAAAGCTATTCGAACGACTTCGGAAATATAGATTGAAGCTAAACCCCGCCAAATGCATGTTTGGGGCACGATCAGGAAAGCTTCTTGGGTTCATGGTGAGCAACCGAGGAGTTGAAATAGACCCTTCTAAAGTCAAAGCGATATTAGACCTCGGGGTCCCTACGACAGTTAAGGAAGTGAGGAGTTTGCTGGGGCGGCTGAACTACATCGCCAGGTTTATTTGTCAACTATCTGAAGTTGCAAAACCATTCTTTAAGCTGCTAAAGAAAGGTACCAAGGTGAAATGGGATTCTGAGTGTCACCAAGCTCTGGAAAAGATCAAAAGTTACCTCGTCTCGCCACCAGTTTTGGTGCCTCCCATGTCAGGTTTTCCGTTAACCCTGTATCTTACTGTCCATCAAGAATCCTTAGGGGCTCTGTTGGCCCAAACAAACCCTGAAGATGGCAAGGAACGGGCAATTTATTATCTGAGCAAGAAATTCACTGCATCGGAGATGAATTACCCTACCATCGAGAAGACTTGCGTTGCGTTGGTATGGGTGCTACACAGGTTGAGGCAATATACCCTTCATCACCACATACAGCTGGTCACAGAGAACGACCCGATAAAATATCTCCTAGAAAAGCCAGCCTTAATTGGGAAACTGGCTAAATGGCAGGTCCTCCTATCAGAATTCGACGTTAGGAGTTCAACTCAGAAATCTGTTAAGGGACGAGCCATAGCAGATATGTTAGCTGAAAATGCCCAGGGGCTTAGTATCCTAAGTGACGAGAAGTCAGAGGATCACATTTCAAACTTGTCCGAGGATAAATGGACAATGTATTTTGACGGTGCTGTAAACCTCGCAGGGTCTGGAACTGGGGCAATTTTAATATCCCTGAGGGACAACATTATCCAGTCGCTGCAAAGCTGACATTTCCATGCACCAATAATATTTCTGAGTACGAAGCCTGCATCCTAGGGCTGCAGCTAGCTCTCACCATGAAAGTAAAGAGGCTGCAAGTATATGGGGACTCCATGTTAATCATCCTGCAGACCCAAGGCGAATGGAGAACTAAAGATTCTAAGCTCATCCCTTATCACAGGTTCTTAGAGGAAATGATTGAGGAGTTCGAGGAGATCGATTTTGGATACCTACCGAGAACCCAAAATCATTTTGCGGACGCCTTGGCTACCCTATCGTCCATGCTGCAAGTAACGGAAGGCTTAGACATCGAACCATTGAGGGTCGACATTATTAAACAACCGGCTTACTGCATGGTGATCGAAGAAGGGTTTGATGGCCAACCCTGGTATCAGGACATTAAAAATTACTTGATGAATGGAGAATATCCTCCAGGGAGCCAAATGGGGGATAGAAAGTATATAGCCAAGATGGCTACGAAGTTCTTTCCTAGTGGTCAGACGCTGTACAAGAAGTCGTTCGATTTGGTTCTATTAAGGAGCGTAGACGCTAAGGAAGCAAACTTACTCATGCAGGAGATTCATTAAGGAGAGTGCGGACCGCACATGAACGGCCATCTCCTCGCCAGGAAGATCATGAGACTCGGTTACTATTGGATGACCATGGAGTCAGATTGCAACCGACACGTGAGATCTTGTCATCAGTGTCAGGTGTATGGGGATAGGATCAACGCTCCCCCAAATGAACTACATCAAATGTCTGAGGCTTGGCCGTTTTCAATGTGGGGAATCGATATGATCGGGCCGATTAACCCCAAAGCTTCAAACGGACACCGTTTTATCTTGGTGGCAATCGATTACTTCACCAAATGGATCGAAGCCAATTCGTATGCGAACGTTACAGCCAAAAACGTCGCAAAGTTCATCAAGCGGGACATCATTGCGAGGTATGGGACGCCCCAAGCCGTTATTACAGACAATGGATCCAACCTGAACAACAAGGTGGTGGATGATCTTTTAGATCGATTCAAGATCAGACACCTTAATTCTTCTCCCTACCGCCCACAAATGAATGGAGCTGTGGAAGCGGCGAATAAGAATATTAAGAAAATCTTGGCTAAGACCGCAGAGAACTTTCGGGATTGGCACGAGAGATTGCCATACGCGTTAATGGCATACCGAACTTCAATTCGGACTTCAACCGGGGCAACGCCTTACTCTTTAGTATATGGCATGGAGGCCGTCCTTCCTGTGGAAGTTGAGATCCCTTCCTTACGAATATTAGCCCAAGCGAAACTTTCAGAGGCCGAATGGATCCGGCAGAGGCATGAGCAATTGAATCTGGTTGATGAGAAACGGGTGAAGGCTATCTGTCATGGACAGGCGTATCAAAAGCGGGTAGCAAAGTCATTTAACCGCAAAGTGAAATTCAGAAACTTTACCGTCGGGGATTTAGTTGTGAAGAAGACGCTCCCTAATGCTCCTCATCCCGGGGGCAAGTTCGCACCAAATTATGAGGGTCCGTATGTAATACAGAAAGTTCTACCCGGCGGTGCTTTAATTCTCATAAATATGGATGAAGAGGAATTGGCAAGTCCTATAAATGCAGATGCTGTCAAGAAATATTACCCTTGAATAAGATAAAGATCGGATCAGTCTTCATATCTCATAGGTGTCTGAGCCACATTGAAGGCCACTACATATATTCCATGCATACATGTATACACTTGCATCACTTTCTCTATATTGCAGGTTTAAGAGGAACACCCAGATGGAGAAAACAACCTAAATAACATTATCCAGGCTAGAAGATTACGAAGAAAGGGAGTCTACGAGCTGAGTTACATGTTAGCATACTCATTTTCCAGCCAAAGGAAATTGTCAGATGGCGTCGTAAAATGGAGTTTATCCATTGCAACATGATAAGATTATGTCAGCAAAAATTGGCTCTTACATTAAAAGAGAACCTTCATAGCATGAGGGAATGACAGTGATCCGAAACGCCCCTAGTTCGATCTCCAAGGTTAGGAAATGTTGTGAATATTGTAAATAAATAAGACAAATTTTTGTAAATTATTTTTTGCAGAATAGTCGACGAACAAGATCAAATTGTCCAACAAAGGTTGACGGAAAATCAACCCAGCGAAGCTGGTAAAGGGAGACAACCCCAAATGGAAAAATGGTGATCATCTGATGAGATCCGTCCTGATGAAAATGGGGCAAATTGATGGAAAACCTGAATTGAAAAGGAGAGTATATCTTCCTTAACGCATTTGGTTTTAAAGATAACCCTTCTGATTTCCTTCTTGCAGGGACATTCGATCGACGACTATGACAGTTGTCAACATTAAACAAGCCCAAATCTTTTAAAATTCACTCGACCCTTTCACCCTTGCATTTTATTGTGCAGGGGCAAAGTCCGAGATAAGCCATTCATTGACGTAAGGAGTAGACTCCCCAATTTACTTGACCTGTCCACATGTCTGGGGTGACACATTCCCAATGTTCGGGTTGAATGAACAAGCCTGGTTATCTAGAAACCACTAGGCGTTCCTTCCAAATCCTCTGGTAAATATATCTTCGCCCTGAACCTTTCATGAGAATGAATTCTGACGATTCTCAGGGTGCTCGAATCTAGAGCGGCATATACATGCACCCTTCATGGTAGGTTAAATTGGGTTTGAGCTTCTGCCGGATTCCTGGTCTCCCCAGATTCCAGAATGGCACCCTTTGAGGTAAATCAAGTCCTTCTTACAGGCAAACCAAGTCCTTCTTACAGGCACAAAGTCCTTCTTACAGGCAAATCAAGTCCTTCTTACAGGCAAACCAAGTCCTTCTTACAGGCAAACCAAGTCCTTCTTACAGGCACAAAGTCCTTCCTACAGGCAAATCAAGTCCTTCTTACAGGCAAACCAAGTCCTTCTTACAGGCACAAAGTCCTTCTTACAGGCAAATCAAGTCCTTCTTACAGGCAAAATAAGTCCTTCTTACAGGCATAAAGTCCTTCTTACAGGTAAATCAAGTCCTTCTTACAGGCAAACCAAGTTCTTCTTACAGGCATAAAGTCTTTCTTACAGGCATTAAGTCCTTTTTATAGGCACGAAGTCCTTTTTACAGGCATCAAGTCCTTTCTACAGGCACAAAGTCCTTTTTACAGGCATCAAGTCCTTTCTACAGGCACCAAGTCCTTTTTACAGGAACCAAAGTCCTTTTTACAGGCACCAAGTCCTTTCTACAGGCACAAAGTCTTTCTTACAAGCAGTTTCATGGGGTGACATACCATACGGGTCAAATCTCAATGAAATTTAATTAGTAGAATCCTTTTATTAGGAATCTACCATGGTACGACCCACCATACGGGTCAAATGGTACGACCCACCATACTGGTCAAATTTTAATTCAATTTCTAAATCAGTGGAATCCTTTTATTAGGAATCTACCATGTCACGACCCACCATACGAGTCAAAATTTAATAAGTAGAATCCTTTCATTAGGAATCTACCATGGGTTGACCTACCATACAGGTCAAATTTCAATCAAATTGTAATCAGTAGAATCCTTTCATTAGGAATCTACCATGGGGTGACCTACCATACGGGTCAAAATTTATTCAGTAGAATCCTTTCATTAGGAATCTATCATGGGTTGACCTACCATACGGGTTCAAATTCAACCACCCTAAGGTTTTCTTATAACGAATCCTTATGTTCTCATTTCATTTTCAGTGGAACATTCATGTCACGACTCTTTTTATTTCATTGTGTTGAGTCGATTAGGATTCAGGTGTCATCTCGTCTTTGAAATGAACCTCTGTCGAGCTTCCTTTCAAAGAGGGGCAGCTGTTGACACCTGATTTTTAATCATCTTTTCTCTTTTAAAAATTTTCAGTATTTTTCGGCATTTTTATTTTTTGAAAAATCCACAAAAATTTATAAAATTGAAATATTAACTTCGGGGACCTTGGCCAAGCCTAGAGAACTAATTTTGACCAAAAAATGATTTTTCATATTTTCAGTATTTTTTAGTATTTTTATTTTCGAAAATTCATGAAAAATAAAGAAAAATTGAGAAAATTGCAAAATCAACTTTGGAAGCCTTAGCCAAGCCTAAGAAACCAGTTTTGAACAAAAAATAAATTTTCATATTATATATATTTAATTTAATTTTTTTTAAAAAAAAATACAAAAATACTTGAAAATTTTGGAAAAATAACATTTGAGGCAAAAAAAATACACAAAGATAGTTAATATTTTTATTTTAAATCTATTTTCATATTGGCCTCCGTAAATTCAGAAAAATCCAATTCGAGTCACGTGTCCCTTCACGAGTATAATCTCGAATCGGGCCTAAAAAAATTTAATTTAAGTCAACTTATTTTTAATTTTCACTTTTTATGAGTTGTGACATTGTCTTCTAATATTTTAAATTTTCATCTTAGCTCAATTATACCAAGAATGACTCAATTTTGCAAAAGGGCTTTAATTAAATTCTGCATTATTTTCAGCGGCAAGAAATGAGCTTAAATTTGACATGTGGTAAATTTTGGTGTGTCAAAAATTGTGAAGAGATTTGGACTTAAAGAAATATATTTTTTCATGGACTAAATTGCAAATACTTAAAATCTCAAGGACTAGGATGCAAATACCTAACACTTGAGGGATTATTTTGTAAATAACAAAAAGAAGAGTTGGTGGAGAAATTAGAATAGAGAAGGGAAGATGGAGAAGAGGAGATGGAGAAGGGAAGATAGAGAAGAGGAGATAGAGAAGGGAAGTTGAAGAAGAGGAGATGGAGAAGAGAAGATGAAGAAAATAAGATAAGAGTAGAGAAGGGAAGATGAGATGAAGAAGAGTTAGTGGAAAATTTAGAATGGAAGATGGATGAGTAGATTATAAAAGGAGGAAGAAGTGAGCTTGAGAGGGGATTCTTGAGAGAGAAAATTTGAAGTGTTTGGGAGGATTTTTTTTTAGAGAGAAAATCTTGGATGCTTGAGAGAATTTTGAGAGATTGAAAGAAATTAGAGAGAAAGAAAAAAAATAAAAAAAGAGAGAGAATCCTTTTTTCCAAAAGAGAGCCTTGAAGATGGTGAAAGTTTAAATCTAGGTGTTACCATCAACAATTCCTCTACCGATCAACGCGAGTCACAAGTTCATCTCCATCGTTCGAGCCGCAATCTTGATCTATAAGGTGACACGAGATTCGAATTCGGCAATCAAATCTGTTAAATCAGGTAACGATCCTAACTATTAAAATCTTCGAGAATTTCCTTGCCCAAATAAATTAATTTAAATTTCGATTATGTCATGTCATACTCATATGTTTCCATATCTACATGTCGCATTCATACTATAAATTCTTGCAATTTAATTCTTGCACCATAAATCCCAAAGGGAAGAGCCAAGCCAATGCTTAGCCTCCCATTGGAGGTTTTTACTTACAGTAGTTAAATATCTGCAACTTAAATACCTGTACCTTAAATCCCAAAGGGAAGAGCCAAGCCAATGCTTAGCCTCCCATTGGAGGTTTTTACTTACAGTAGTTAAATACCTGCAACTTAAATACCTGTACCTTAAATTCCAAAGGGAAGAGCCAAGCCAATGCTTAGCCTCCCATTGGAGGTTTTTACTTATAGTAGTTAAATACCTGCAACTTAAATACCTGTACCTTAAATCCCAAAGGGAAGAGCCAAGCCAATGCTTAGCCTCCCATTGGAGGTTTTTACTTACAGTAGTTAAATACCTGCAACTTAAATACATGTACCTTAAATCCCAAAGGGAAGAGCCAAGCCAATGCTTAGCCTCCCATTGGAGGTTTTTTCTTACAGTAGTTTAAATACCTGCAGCTTAAATACATGTACCTTAAATCCCAAAGGGAAGAGCCAAGCCAATGCTAGGCCTCCCATTGGAGGTGTTTATTCACTGTCATGTACTTCTTATAATTTAATTTTTGAATCATCAGACCCAAAAGATGAGTAGGTCGTAATACTGCACAGAAGTCGTTAACACACTCCCTCTTTCGGCTTCAGGGAATCTTTAACACTTAAAAAATATAACAAATAAAAATATATACCATCCATGCATCCTATTTAAAAAGTGAAAACACAAAAAAGAATACCCTACTAGAGCCTTAGGAATAAACCAAGCCTGAGTTACCGAATTAGGATATCCATGAAATTAAGGTACCGAAAGGGCATTAGTTTTAATTAACTTGTGTAACCAAGTCCCCGAGCTCATAATCTCTGGTTCGCAGGAATAAATTAGTTCTCCCGCTAATTTATTTAGGTTCCTAATCAACCTACCAAGAATGATTAGTGGCGACTCCAAATTTCAAAATCATTTAAAATAAAAATCCAAAGTCACGATTCGATAGGGCTTGGGAGGGTCCGCGTTAGGTTAGTCAAATCTAATTAACCTAATAATCCGTTAACCCTTTAAAATAAATTTTTTTAGAGGGTCGCGACACCAGTCATCACCAATTGTCCTACCTAGTGCCTCTCTAGAAGGATCACATTGGAATTTCTTCCAAAATTAGGTTGTGTCTGTTCACGAAAAATTCAAGATTGGGAAAGCATTTTTTGATCGGAATAACAAATATGTGACAAAAGTTATTTTCATCGCAATTTTACGACGAATTCACTTTCATCGCTAATTTTTTGCGAGTAAAATCTCTTTTTTTGTAGTGATAGTTTTACATAAACAAATGTCACGTGACTTAAATTTCGGTAACATTGATATGTTATCTTTGAAAAATCCATGATGTGATAAGAAAGTGCATAAATTACGATTCATAAGAGTTTCAGATCTCGATTCATTTTTTTATTTTTATGCAGAGAGAGAGGAGTCAGAAAAAATATCAATTGTTCTTGGTACATATAGGCCCCATACAAGTGAGTCATTAGATCATGTATGTCCTTTGTGATATCAACATGATCTAACGGATTGGATACTTTAGATTATTGGTCGCAAATGTCATTGCTAATTAGTATTTATCGCCAATTAGTGACAATTAAGTATTTCGTCGCTAATTTTGCGATGAATACATTTTGCGATTAATACATTTTGTCGCCAATTAGCGATGACTAAGTATTTCGTCGCTAATTTGGCGACTAAATACTTTGTGGAAACTTTAGCGACAAAGTTTGACACAAATGCGCTGTCACAAAAATTGGCGCCATGCTACACGAATATTAGCGATGACTTCTATGGGCAAAAATTCGTTTTCATCGCTAATTTTTCGTGGCTAAAATCAAATTTTTTGTGGAATTTTGCGATGAAAGCAATTTTCGTGGCAAAATTCGTTGCGAATTAGCGACAAATTATTTTTCGTCGCAAAATTACGAAATTTTTTCCGTCACAAAATTCGTTGCAAATTAGTCACAAATTTTTTTTGTCGCAAAAGTCGTCGCAAATTAGCGACGAATATTTTTTCGTGGCAAAATTCGTCGCACATTAGCCACGAATATTTTTTCGTGGCAAAATTCGTCGCTAATTAGCCACGAATATTGTTTTGTCGCAAATTAGCGAGGAATATTTTTTCGTCGTAAAATTCGTCGGAAATTAGCAACGAATATTTTTCAGTCGCAAAATTCGTCGCAAATTAGCGACGAATTAATTTCGTCGCTAATTTTTCATGGCTAAATGGCCTTTTTTTTGTAGTGTAATGCAAAGCTGCCAATTTCATCCGAAGTTCTAGCCAAGGGAATCTACGTGTCACCACCTAAAAATTCGGGTTTTTCCAATTCTTAGGTTAAAGGATTACCAAGTTAATTAAGTGAATTAACTAACCTAGTTCAAGCTCTCCCAAGCTCCACCAATTCGCAATTTAGGTTCAATATTTGAATGCAAAAGATTTTTAATAGGAGTCGCCACTAATCATTTATGGTAGGTCGATTAGAAACCTAAATAAAATAATGGGAGAACTATTATATTTCTACGAATCAAAGATTTTAAGTTCGAGACTTGGTTACGCTAATATTTCTATCAACGCCATTTTGGTACCTTTTTATTTCATGAAAAAAAGTTTGATCATGTAGGTTTGATTAAATCTTAACCTAAGTCACTAACAAAGGTTATTAAATGGGAGCTCAAACAATTGAATTAAACACTCAGCACTCAAGACAATTAGCAAGGAGCATGCGCCAAACAATCTTCTCTCTTTTTGAGTTTCGCCTTTTTAATGAAAAAATGAACTAAATGCAATGCATGAAATTATTCTAAATGCAATGACATAAATAAATGCAATCTATCCTTAAGAATGCATATGAATTTAATTAAACCACATGACTAACTCTATATGACATGCAATTAAAATTAAATCAACCCTTAGCATGCAATCTACATGATGAATTAATTAATTAACCTAAACATGCAACTCTAAATGACATGGAAAATGACATGGAATACACGATGACATGGCAAAGATGATTTTTTTAATTTCCGGATTTAATTATGGCCCTAAAATAAACTATGCCTAAACATGTATATTCTAACCTAGAATGATTTTATCTTAGAATGCAATTTAATTTAAACGTGCCAATTCTAATCTATATGCAACAATTATCTGTATGCAATATTTTTTAGAGATTTTCAACATGCATTCAAATATTACAAAAAGATAACAATCCATATCAGTTTAATTCAAATATGGAAAGTCAACCAATTAGATATGCAAAGATAGCGATCCAATCAGATAAACTCAAATGTAGAAAATAAATCAATTTGAATATTTCGCAATTTCTTTCAAATCAAGTTTCGATCTAAAGCCTGATAGATCGACCCTAAAAATTCGAAATACCCGCTATGGAAATAATTCTATCTAAAGCCTGATAGATAGACTTATTTCCATGTATGCGGTTGCGGATTAGGAAATTCTCCCAATCGATTATATTTTGAAATCTTTTATGTATCTTGAGTATATTTAAAAAAAAATTTCAAATTATCGTGAGATTACGCAAAATTCCCCAAAATATTCACAAATATTCCAAAGAATTGTGTATGATATCTTTTCAAGATATGATTTGAATATTTCAGCAAAAATCAATCCACAAGAGATTAAGATATACTCAAGACTTAGATTGCTTCAGATAATTCAAACATTCCGAAAGATATGCGCAATCCGTTCAAGATAATGATCAGGATTTCAATTTACTCAAAAATCAAGCTACGAGACATATCTAAAATCCAACAAGCATATCCAAAAGCCAAATTCAAAAAAATATGCAATATTCAATGAGATATGCTTAGAATCCAACTCAATCAATCTAGGCAACATGATATTCAAAATATTTCGGGATAGACCTTTGCTACCTAAATTGTAGATAATGCCCCAAATTTGAACCAATCGGAATTATGGATCACGACAATTCTGACTTGAACAGAGGTGATAATTGCACCAAAAGGCAAGAAAACGGCAGAGTTGAACAACAATAAAAGTTGAACACCAAACAGCGTGTGATCCAAACAGTAGGTAATCAGACGCGAAACAGCAAGTGAAAAACAAGGCTAGGCAGCAGCTATTTTGGCCTCCAAATTGCAGTAAAATTGTCCTCGAAATAACAGCAAATTCAGGGGCAAAACAGCGAGGATTCTAGGCACCGAACAACAAGGATTTTGGCACTAAACGGTGACACAATCAAGCCTTTTCTAAGAAAAAATCCTGCACTGCACGCTTGAAGTAAATTGTCTCAAAACGACACCTTTTGAGCTTGATTCGCGCTAGAATCGAACTCAAGTTCTAACACAAAGTAGCAGTGATATTAGACCTCGAGTAATAATCAAAAAGGGATTGATTTACCACCAAACAGAGGCTGGTTAGCAGGATCGTGGCGGCTGGACGGTGACTTGGAGAGTGTAACAAGTGCACCAAGATGCTAGGGAGAGGTCTCGGATTAAGGGGATCTAGGGGATCTCGACCTCCGAACTTCTCACTTGCTCTCTCTCTATTTTTACTCTAAAAAATTCTGAATTGCTGACCCCCTTGAACCCTAAGCTTAGGCTAGTATTTATAGAGTTAGATCAATCCTAGCCCTAGTAGGATTCATTAGGGACCATAGGATTAAGCTTAGCTAAGGTAGGATTAAATTAGAGCCATTAGATTAGAAATTCTGAATTTAGGAATTTTAATTGCTTAAAACTCTTAATTTTCAGAATATTGAAGAGTTTCAATGGGTTAAAACTCTTTGATTTAAGCTCAATCTACTGGTCCAAATCGATCCAAATGTAATGCATGAATAAAATAAATATGCAAATCATGAGGAAATATTTTTTGTGAGAATAAATTCTCATTTTTTTTGCAATATATAAATGAAAATTAAAATTAAAATTTAGGTGTCAACACTAGGTGGATGAGAAGTTTGTTGAGAAATTTCAGAAGTTCTGTTACTACAATTAACCTGAGGAATGCATCTGAAATCTTCCAGATTTATGTCCGTGATCAAACAAATTGTTTTACTTTCATGATAAAGTTCCTTGTTCACGTATGACCAAAAATTTCTTCCTATAACTGTGATGTATGGATTTCAGTGGAGCAAGATTGTTCTGTTTGCTAAATCCTCCATTCAAATTCGTGGTTGCATTTCCTCAAAGCCAGCCAAAGACAGTGAGCTTGGCACTTGCCTTGAGAATTTCTTGTATGATGATACTGTTGGAGTTGGCGAATACTTCGGGATCCTTGTTTCTCACACCGGCTACGCCCACGTGAGCTTAGGGAAACTGAAGTGTTATCCAACGACATGTGATCCCTGCGTGCAGAATGCGGGGGTTCAGGGGCAGCACCTCCGACACGAGTGCCTCGCTGCCCAATCAGCGGGCGGGGGTTCGGGGGCAACACTTTGTAACGAGTTGAGCGGCTGTAAACCGAAAACGTAGTGAAATCTCTTTGCAGGACGTAGCCCTAATCTTGGGGTGAACCTGGTAATCTCTTGTGCATCGTTCTTCTTCTTCTTTATCGTAATTGTTTCTGATACTCTGTCGCGAACAAAAACCCATCAGATATGCATGACAGGAGGGGCGAGAGAAGGGAAACAGAGTTAATATGAAGTCCATATAATTTTGGGCATATTTGCGAGCAAGAAGGCGGTAAGCCTACTGACAACGTGCTTCTTGCATATGCTACCTGGTCAACTTCATGAAACCGGAAATCCTTGCTGTATACTTCCAATTACGCTATTCAAATGTTTGGCAAAAGACGAGAAAAGAGAGGAAGAACCTCAACTGTACACGTTAACATCAATGACAAAAGACATTTCTCGTGATCTGGATAACAAAATGACGAATCAAACAGGCCCTTAGTATGGCAAAAGTCCAAAGGCCTTTGCATTTTCCCAAAAACATCCTCCCAAAGTCGAATCAAACAGGCCCTCAGTTTTAAATCTTTTACATTTGTACCAATTTAGTTCATTCAATCAATTTTTGTCAGAAATTGCTAACATAGCTCAGTCGTCCTACTGACGTAGGACATATTTTACATTTTTAATAACTTTTTGAATTTTCTATTATTTTGTCTTTTCTCTTCTTCTTCATTTTCATTTTGGCCGCCAAGCTCTAGCGATGTTCATGGCCCTCGCAACTTAGGCAAGGGTCATCCTTGTAGGCCAAAATGAAAAAAAGAATGTAAAAAGAAGAAATAAAAACTAAAAATATCAAAAAAATTATAAAATTGTGGATTTGTCCACGTCAGATGATATATAGAAGGTTAGCGTCCATGTTAGCCATTTCCGGCTCAAAATTGATCAGAAAAATTGAATTTGCACAATGCAAAAGGTTTGGAGATAAATTGATTTAATCGAACAATTTATAAGTGAATTGATACGAGTGCGATAGGTTTATAACTTTTTTTTTTCCCCCTTACATATAGATGTAATAAATGGATAAGTGAGACCATCTTTCAAATTGTCATAATCTTAGAGGTTAAGTTGGTTCGCCAAGCTTAAGTTGGAGCCTCAACTCTTGCTATTCAATAAGCAATATCTAAAAAATCAAGCTGATTGAGCTCAAGTCGTAAATGTTTTTCATTTGTGCAATTTAGTACAAACATTTTCAAATTTTGCCAATTAGATTCATCCAATCAATTTTAATCTAAAATCACTGACATAGACAACAATCGTCCTTTATGGCATAAGTAGCCTTTGATGTGGACAATTTATTTAATTATGTAAAATATTTTCAAATATTAATTTTAGGTATTTTATCTTTATCTTTTTTGTTTTCTTCTCTTGTCCAAATTTTCTTTTCTTTTTTGCTATGGCTTCCAAGGTTTTGTGGCGCTCGCTAGTGATTGGGGGAGGTCTAAGAAGCTCTTGCCAACCACTAGTGAGGGTTGCCGTTGTGATGTCCTAGTTCGCTACCTTGCTAAATATGCGCTTTGCTTTAATCTTTTATATATATTAGCGGCCACACAAAACACAAGTGCATGACAAAAGGGCAAGCACGCCTATAGGGTATAGTCTCACGTAGGGTTCACTACCAAGCATAAACCTAATAATAGTACGCCAACCAACATCAAAATTATCACATTTCACATATATATATATATATATAGCCAAACCACTAGGCAATCCATTCATTCATCAAACAAAGATAAATTAGCAGCAAGTCAATAAAATAGTTAATGAAGCCATCACGAAACATGTACACGGGGGGGTCACGAAATAATCAATCAAATATCTATCAACTAGAATGAATATGTAACCCACTAGATGCTCTTGAACCTCCCCTCCTTACAACATGGCCGAACCTTCACATGAAACCAATCCAATCCACATCAAACTATCGACTCACAAGGCCCTCAACTTTACGTTCCGTCTGCCCAAGACCCGATAGCAACACTTTGATTAATAGATTTAACGTGCAAATCCCAAATCACATGGATTAACCACCAAAGTTTGTGGCCTAACCACCCATATACGGTTCCACTTCAATTTGCCACAAATCAATATCAAACAAAGCGATCCACTCATAATATTTCACATACCCAAGACCTCGAGATGTCGATTCAAGTCACGGATCGGACACGCAGCACCTTTTTTCACTTCCATGCAATCTCGACTATAACTCGGCATACCCATGCCCAAAACCGACGTTCCGCTCTAAAACGAGAAATGGATGAGCAATCTAGTGGTAGGGATAGATGTCTGCTTGCCTTAGATCAAATTAAGTTTAGGACAAACGAAATCGAATTTGCTGACGAGCAAACTAGAACTGGCCCTTCCTTCTTGGCACACGACCAAGCAGCATCGAGAGCGAGAGCGGGAAGGACTAAGCTTCATCCTTTCTTCTATGCAAAGAGAGAGAGAGAGAAGAATGGTTCTTGCAACCAAAGAAGATTGAAGAGAGAGAGAGAGGGTTGTTCGATGGAGGGTTGTCCACAACAGAGAAAAGAGAGAAATGAGGGAGGAGAGGGAGTGAGGTTTCTTAATAGGGGGAAAATGGGTGGCAAGGTAAAGCGTAGGTGGCGTGGGGGAAAAAGTGCTTATTACAATGTTTCGCGGTTCAACCGTGAACTAAATTCGCTCCGGACCAATTCTTTACTAAAATTCCTAATCAAATAGTTACCAACGGTAGTACTGTCGCGCCCAACTCGTTTATTACCCCCAAATAATCCACCGTACTAAATTCGAACCCGAATTATTCACTATTCCACTTATTATTTAACCTGGTGAAAATCATGTCGTTATGGCCGCCCTCCCCCAAATCTAGGCAAGACGGCCTCTCCAGTGGCCATGGTGGTTAAGGCATGGCCAGCCTCACCATGGGTGAATGGCCTTACCTAGATTTGGGCAAGGCGGCCTCGCTAACAATCGGCGAGAACTTTGTAGCTCTCACCTAGTGGCCAGTGAGCTCCGACATTCATATCATCAATTTTCTCCAAAATAAATCAAATGGACTTAGTTAACAAAAATGTAAAAAAAAATTATGACTAAATCGACACAAGTGGAATAGGTTTAGGATTTTTTTGGTACTTTTTCCTGGCTAATGTTATATACCCATTAAGGTTCATCATCACGATTTGATTTTAGTTATACTCTGATTGATAGAAGTAAGTACTATGTATGTTTCTGGGCATATATGGAGCTACTTACATGCTCAAGGTTTTCGTTACTTTCTTCCCTCCTCCACTTCTCATCTAACATAGTGCATTGCCCAGTAACTAAGTTAACCAACAACTCAAGGTCATACATCAGTTCCGAAATCCAGGTAATCAAACACTCCTTCAATGAAGATGTCGCAGCAGTAGTAACTGATGCATCTGTGGGATTAGATTCCCCAATTTACCCAACCTTTTATGGACCCTGCCCCCACATTTGTTCTTAATAGTCAATTTAGACAAGCCAGAATAGATCACGCACAAATCTTCAACCGCGTCGAAACTACAGGATCACCTGAAAATGCCTGATGCATCTTGGGAATGCAGCATGGATCTGCTTATACATAGCATTTAGTATCTATTTCAAGTGTTCATAAATTGGGGTCCATAATTTTCTTAGTGATGGTTGCATTGATACAGCTTTTAATCTTATACATCGTACAGTGAACTCTGTGATTTTTGTTATCTAATAGCATCATCAGTTGATTGGATGACAACGGATTCAAATGATTTTCCAAGCAAGACTGACTGGAGGTGAACAATGAGAGAACTTAGATAGGTCTATACGAACTTTGTGAGCCCAATGGTCTAATTGTGCCAAAAGAACCGGGAATTGCCCAAAGCTATCAAAAACAGTCAACTTTATGACTTAGGCAATCCACCAAACCCTGGCCCATATGGCTTTGAACCCGAAAGTATTTTCTAGCTCAATACATTACGGGCCCTCGCTCACGCCCCACGCACGTGCTCCATGGGCTTTTGCATTGTTTGCTTGAGTGAGCATACGTACAGGGAGAATAACTTGGGAAAAAATTTAATCTGAAATCGTATTTTATCTGGTGACAAGTTAACAAAGAAAAGTTTGTACTAGAGATCTCAAGAAGTTGGAACAACACACGAGGATCATGCTCTCCTCCGCCCTTTGGGAAAATTATTGAGAAAGTCATCAACCTAATGCAATTGTGTCAATTCAATCTCAAATACTTTTTTTGTTGATCCAATCGTAAACTTTTTGTATTTGTGTCAATTAAGTCAATCTAGTCAATTATGGCCAACCGATATTGATGTGGAAGCTAGTCATCCAACGACATAATAATTTTTTGATTTTTGGAATTTTTCGATTTTTTTTCCTTCCCCTTCACTCTTCTTTCTACAGCAAGCTCAATCTCGCTAGCCCAAATCTGGTGGCATCTTCATCAAATTGTACCAGCAACTGATCCGATCCTATAGGAGGGCGAGAGCGAAGAGAACTGGTGTGTGTGTGTGTGTGAAGGGGGTCAAGTGAGAAAATGTTTGGACTCAATTAACAAAATTAAAAGGTATGTTGAATTGACAAAAGTGCAATAAATTCATGATTTTTGGACAATTTTTCTGCCGGTTCGTTGACTGAAGAGCTAAGTGTTCTTGGTCGACATCATTTTAAATCAAGATTTTACGAAACAAGACAGGACAAAGCAATCTGGTTCGTTCCCCTTTTGGCTCCGTTTATGACTGAATTATTATCCTAGGGAGTTCAAGAAACCGCAACTTAAGTTTGACTAGGAGTCTAGCATACACGCATTCACGCCTCGCGTTCATCAAATCAGTCACATGGATCGATCTCTGTATACTTCGGGTTTGGAGACGACAACATAAGAATCAAACGGATGCAACCATCAATCACTGTCCGATGTGGACGGATGATCAGCGCTAATGACCCCTCTAGACATTACCACTAAGATTCCATATCCATTATTGAATGCTCACATTGATACACAGGTATGTAGTCATTCTTTTTAGGTTATATTTTCTTCCACTCCTAATTTTTTTTTGTCACGCTTCGCTCTTAATTGGAAAGTACAACGAGAACGCAACCCTCGATAATTTCTCCTTCCTTTACTTTCCTTTATCTCCTCAACCTTGTCTTCCTCTTTGTAGGCACGGCGCACTCGCGTCTGATCTCTGCCGGGCCGCCTTGCCGCTTCATTCTTTTTACTAAACTTTTACATTTGCCGACGTCGGTCCACATGAATAAACTACTTTCCAATTAGGAATTAAGTGTGACAAAAAAAAAATTAGGAGTGGAAAAAAAAATATAACCTGTAAAGAATGACAACATACCTGTGTATCAATGCGAGCATTCAATAACGGATATGAAATCTTAGTGGTAATGTCTAGAGGGGTCATTAGCACTGATCATCCGTCCACACCCTTTTTATTGATGAAAAGTTAAATCATATATCAATCAGTCTTCATAAAAAAGATATCCAGTCTTATAGCTTATTATTATCCCGGTAATGCCAAATCTAGGAGAATTATTCGTCATCTTATTTTGTACTTATTATCTACAAATCAAGTGAAACGTTTATGTTAAATGGCCTCATGTGACGTGAGATAAGCTCAAAAACCTTTCTATTCCTGAAATCGAGATAGCACGAAAAGGCCAAAATATGATTTGATCTCAAATTGAGACCTGATCTACAGAAGAACATGATAGATCGAGACGAAAACATACGAATCAAAGCAACCCTAGAATATTGACCAAAGGCCAGTCCTTGAACGAGGCATGAAGACAGAAAGAGATTATGGTAATCATCGTCTTGCTTCCACGAAGATGCGCAGGGGGAAAAGAACAATGTGATCGAAAATCAAAGTAGCCGTTGACCCCCTCTCTCTCTCTCTCTTAACGTTACGTGCACAAACCATTGAACCGAGAGAGCAAATGATGCCCTGTAACTTTCCATCGTAGTGGACTGGACAAGATGATATGGCCAGGGATCATATCAGGACACCATAATACAGGTTCACGTGTACAACGACGTCGTCCGTAGCACTTTCGGACAGTGATTGATGGTTGCATCCGTTTGATTCTTATGTTGTCGTCTCCAAACCCGAAGTATACAGAGATCGATCCATGTGACTGATTTGATGAACGCGAGGCGTGATGCATGTGTGCTAGACTCCTAGTCAAACTTTTTTTTTTGGTCGAAAAAAAAAGTTTGACTAGGAGTCTAGTATACATGCATTCACGCCTAGTCAAACTTAAGTTGCGGTTTCTTGAACTCCCTAGGATAATAATTCAGTCATAAACGGAGCCAAAAGGGGAACGAAACAGATTGCTTTGTCCTGTCTTGTTTCGTAAAATTTTGATTGAAAATGATGTCGACCAAGAACACTTAGCTCTTCGGTCAACGAACTGATGAATGGCAGAAAAATTGTCCAAAAATCATGAATTTATTGTACTTTTGTTAATTCAACATGCATTTTAATTTTACCAATTGAGTCTAAACATTTTCACACTTGCCAATTGAGTCCATCCGATCAATTTATGTGGAACGGCTAGTACCGACATGAACAATTTCTAATATTTCTTTGAATTTTTTATTTATTAGTTTTTCTGATTTCTTCTTCTTCTTTTCCTTTCTTCGTCATTTTGCTAGTGGATGACCACTAGCCCCAGCCGATAGCTAGCTATTGACTATGCCATTTGGTTGGCCGACCTCGCCTAGGCAAGGGTTGCCCTCACCCTCCAAAGGCAAGCCTTGGGGAGGGCTACCTCATTGCCCAGGCTAGGATGAACTCGCACAATTTGGCGAGGGGACCCATTGGTGGGGCTTGCACTCGCTTGGTCAAGCCTCACCTGTATCGAATAACAATGATCCTCACCCAAGTGAGGTAAGGCCACTTGGCCATGGCTGATGGCTAGTCACCGATAAAAGCAGGAAGAAAGGAAACAAAAGAAAAAAAACCAAAAAAAAAAATTGAAACAAATATGGCCATTGGTAAAAGGATGAACAAAGGAAACAAAATAAAAAAAAACCAGAAAAAATTGAAACAAATACGGACGATGACCGGCCACTGGAAAAGGAAGAAGAAAGAAAAAAAACAAAAAAAAAATTCAGAAAATTTCAAAAAATTATTATTAAAAATTATCCACAGTATAATGATTGTACCACGTAAGATGACTAGAGTTCATGTTAGCAAATTCTAATCAAAATTGATCAAATAGACTTAATTGAAAAGTGTGAAAAAGATTTAGGACTCAATTGAAAAAACTAAAATGTTTCTGATTGAATTGACAAAAATGTAATAAACTTAGGATTTTTTTTGAATAATTCTCGCAATGATTGCAAATCAACTTGGTGTGTCCCATCATGCATCTTTCTTTAATTATGTTTTTTTTCCTTTTTTTGCTTACTGCTACTATGACTGGAGAGGGCTTCATGGCCCCTACACAGCCAAGGTGAAGCCAGCTCGCCATAGTCTTGCTTGTTGTAGGCAAAGGCAACCACCCCCATAACCAGATCTAGGCAAAGGGGGCCTTGCCAACTGCAAATGACGGTGTCCATGGCCTCGCTACCCGTGGGCGGGGGCTGCGAAGACCTTGCTAGCCACTGTAGAAATAGGTAGAAATAAAGACGAAAAGAAAAATAGATGAGGTAAAAAAAATTAAAATATTATTTAAAATTGTCTATGTTAGTGCTGGTCAGCCAAGTGGGCTGAATTGGCACAATTGCAAGAGATGTACGACTCAACTAAAAAAAAATTAGGACTTAATTAGCACACAAGGAAAAAAAACTCTAATTTGACAAGAAAATTGGAGGACTAGACTACACAAAATAAAATTTAGAGGAGCAAATCGAATGACGTGATTGCACAAAATAAAATTTAGAAGATCAAACCTCACGCATGAATAAATTTAACGGATTAAAATTGTACTTAAAGGATCAACCATACGTACATATAAATTTAAAGGATTGAGATTGTACTTAACCCTTGATAAGCAGACCTCGTTGTTTCCATTTTTTTTTTGTGTTTGTTTAAACAAACATTGACTGACATATACATTGCCTATTATTTAATAGGGATATATTCATTAGAAGTTCTAAAATTTACCACGAAAGTGTAAATGAGTCCTAAAACTTGCAAAAAGTGCAATCGAGTCCTAAAATTGATAAAATTGGTGCAATCGAGTCTTTCTGTTAATTTCGTTCAAATGAGCTAATAGAAAATGTGGCCGTGGCTTTTTAAAATATTTTCTGTCTCCTACAGTGGCAAAAAGAACGTTGTTTTGGTCTGAATTTTAGTTTTAATAAACTTGAAATAAACTTAAGAAAAATGAAGTTGAATTTCTGAAACTTCTTCCTTTGCCCAATTCAGCCATGGAGGTTTTGTCCTTCGGTGCCCTGGCCCCAAGATGTTCAGCCATGGAGGAGCAGGAAACGGAGGCACAACTCAAGATGCAGATCTGGACAAGCCTGACTCCATATCCAGCACCGATGACGGAGAGGTAGCTCAGGCCAGCCCCGAGTGACGCCGGAAGGGGTGGCTCGAATTGGACACAAGGGACGAAACGGTGGCAGCTCAAATGAAGAAAACGAAGCAGAGCAAGAAATTTCAGAAATTCCACGTTATTTTTCTTAAGTTTATTTCAAGTTATATTAAAAATCAGATTCAAAATAAAATAGTGTCATTTTAGCCACGTCATTGTCACGTAAGAGAGAGAGAAAGTATTTAAAAAAAGTCACGTCAGCATTTTTCATTATCCAACTTGAACAAACTTAACGAAAGGATTCGATTGTATCAATTTGATAAGTTTTAGAATTTCATTGCAATTTTTTTAATTTTTAGAACTCAATTGCACTTTTGTTATAAGTTTTATGAACTCTAGTGAACATATGTCTATTCAATATATGAGTTGAAATGCGTCTATTGAAGAAAGGCCAATTACAATGAGTCTAACCCGGCTCCCACTCCCAAATCATCGGCACCCAGCTTAGGTCCATTGAGGCTAGTCATGGTTCCTTGATGGCTAGGTCAGAGTCCCTCGAGACTAGAACTTGGGTACTCAATCCTGGGTCAATGGAGAGGCTCATGCTTGGGTACTCGGCTCTCACACCCAAGTCATTGGTAGGGGTGTGCAACCGGATCGAGTTTACTCGAAATCCGGGTCGGACCACCCGAAAAATAGGTTCGAGAGCCGGTTCCCATTCAAACTGGTTTGGGAACCAATTCTAAATTCTGAAAACAGGTTGGAACTGGACCGGTTCTCGATTCGAAGTACCCAGGAACCAGACTAATTTTGGAACCAATTTTTAACGACCATTAAAAAACACTAGTCTCACTCACTGCCAACTAGTGTCCAATAATTGGCTTATATCTCCATGCCAAATGATTCCAAAAGCAGCATATTTCGTGGCTCCTTAATGCCCACTTCACTAGAATCTCCACACATAACAAAAGGCTCAAGGTCCCACCAAAGGACTCATCTCTTGGCCCTTTGTTTAATCCTCACTTAATTTGGACAAAAAAAATGTTGGAATTATCAGTCAAAATCAGCTTTGGGGCTTTGCATCTCTTCGAAATTGGAAAGATCCATGGCAATCATTTTCAAAAGCTTCCATTACCCTTTGTCCGCAACCTTCAACGGACAAGAATATCGGTAAATTATCTGGGTACGTGTGTTCGTCCTTTTCTCTTTTTGAAGTTTTTGCTCATTTTTTGTTTCCTTTTCTATGTTGTTTTTCTTCAAGATGCATAATGCGCTTCGTGTACGATTCAAGATTTCGATCGGTCTAATCTGATTTTAGGCGAGACAATGACAGCACAAAGAACACAGAACAGAATAAATCATATTTTAGTTTTATCTGCTGGATTTATACTGCGAGAGTCAATGCAACTTACTTTTCTTTCTTTTTTTTTATTTTATTTCGAAAACAGCTTACTTTATTTTGTTTTTTCCCCTTTTGAGATACTCATAACGTTTGTGGCTCCTGAATTACCAAACGTTGTTTAATCCCGTCCCAGAATTTTGTTGGACTTGCGTTTGACATGCTTAAGATTTTAGGTTGCGTTAAGTTTCAGCTTTCTCGCGGCTCCGTACACGGACACATGTACGCACAAGTATAAATATACAGACACGCACACTTGTGTCGTATTCTCTTGACTTTTTCGTTGCCATCTTCTCTAATATAATTAGAATTGTCTCTTTGTATTTTAGCGGGGATAATTACCAAAAAAAAGTTCTACACCTATTACAATTATATCAATTTAGTTCTAAATCTTTTGGCATAGTTCAGTCTATTTGGTTAGCTAGTGCTGACGTGCACTGCTAGCATTGACGTGAACTTTTTTTTATAATATTTTAATAATTTTTTGAATTTTTATGAATTTTTTTTATTCCTTTTCTTTTTCTTTAGCTTTTTTTTTTCCTAAACCCTTAGGGCGGCCAAGAGTCAGCCACAAGCAAGGGCCACGACACCCTCACCGGCATTGGGCCAAATTTGGGCGAGCAAGGCTGTTGCAGTCGTCACCCTACTAGCAACCCTTGCCAGGCATAAGGGTTTAGGGGGAAAAAAAGCTTAAAAAATGCATGAAAATTAAAATTATTAAAATATTACAAAAAAAAATTTCATGTCAGTCGGCTAATCAAATGGACTAAATTGGCAAATAAAAAAAGTTTAATACTGAATTGGAACAATTGGAAAAGATTTAGGACCTTTTTGGTATTTTTCCTCATTTTAGCAAATGAAACCAAACGCTTATAAAAAATTATATGCTTTTTATCTTAGGACAGTTTATTAGCTTCTAAACCTTACTTGGCCTATTCCATGATGTTTTATCCAAACAATTATCAAATGAATTTTTTCAAATTTTCTCTGTACAAACTTAGAATTTAAAAAGAAAATCATGGGGTATAACTAGTGAGTTTCGGAAACAGAGTTTTGCTCGTTTGGCAATCGATGTTTCATTTTTATCTCGTGTTTATTTTTGTAATGAAATGTAACGTTGCGAATTTTGATTATGATCATCTAAACTAATAATAATGAATGATCAGCGTTTCATCAAAGCAAAAAGCAAATAGGCAAATTTGCTTTTTATTATGACACTAGGCTAGTCGTCCAAATTGAATTAGTCAATGCGCTAAGTAATCTCCTTGCCTGCCCGCCTCAGGAGAAGGTGCACAGGCTCAAAAGCCATTGCCGCCGACTCACACGCTACTTTGAATCCTTACAAGACAAGAACAGAAATCGAATTTATAGCGTCAAGTGACTGAGCAACTGAACTCAATAAAAATAGAAATCTCGTGATCAAGACAGACAGTTGATTGACAGGGACTCTTTTACTGGTTGAACCTACCACGACCACCATCCGCGGCCTATTTTCGTTCTCTTCCCTGCCCGGAAAGGATGATCAAATAAAGGTAGCTTGCTTCTCTCCTGGACTGATGGCGGCTTATGTAGTTTTCGCGCCCATTCTACTCGCCCTTTTCGTCCAAAAAAGACAGATTCGAAGGTTTTTCCCAAGTTAGAGAACTTTCCCTGCTGTCCTTCTTTCAGCCAGTCCTAACTTCCTTCTCTTCTGGTTAATCCTATAAATCGGTAATCAAATTGGCAACAGGCAAGAGGCTTTATCTGGATTCAATTCCTTGATTCTTACCTGGATAAATATCTGAAGTGGTTTCTGCACCTAAGCACATCCCTTCTCTTAGGGCTTAGCTAGGGGATGCCCAAAGCTAGCCTCACTCTCACATCTCTTTACCAAAGCTTAAGCTTCCCTCTTTCGCCCAGTTCCTCGAAAATCTAAAGAATCCGAAACCCGTCATTTTGAAACAAGGAAGAAAGGAGCTTTTCACTCGCAATAGCCATGGAAAACCGATCCGGCCTTAAATGATGTTCCAATGGAAAGACTTCTAATAATTGACTCTTGCTATGCACGAGATGATTGAAAAATACTATTCAAATATTAGTAAATTTTCCATGTTGGTGTCGGGCGGCAAAATGAACCAAATTGGCACAGTATAAGAATCAACTAGTAAAAAAAAATTAAAACTAAATTGACATAACTATAATAAATTTATGACTTTTTTGATAAGTGTCCTTGGTCTAAAGAGAGTGATAGACTGATGAATGTGATTGGACAGGTCACGAAAGTCAAAGAGATTGATGGCATCAAATAATATTTAGATGACCAAATTGCTCAAATTAATATATTTAACGACTTGAGTAAACACCGATAAAGTGAAGATATCAAATTCCAAAATGCCAGAACTTAGAGGAGTGAAATTGCATTCAACTCCGTTTTTTAGTACTTAGAAGATTAATACTATTTGTGTGTGTAGAGAGAGAGAGAGTACAAAGCCAGGAACAAGCCATATGCAATTGTGTCGAACATTTTCTATAAAATAATGCATGAAGGAATGTCATTCACAAGATCTAACTGATTATGAAACTCTGACGTTAATAGATTAGCTATACGATTTCATATCGAGATTTTGTTTGTGATTACAACTTTGAGGGAAAATATCCAATTATGCCATAACTTCCAGCGCTCGAGTGACGTTAGTGATTACCATCATCGAAAAATCCAACATGGCATTAGTCAAACATAAAATAATCCGCCGTAGCTTGCTGGGGAAATGATGTCATTAAAAGCATACATGATGGCATCGTTTAGTATTTTTCATTGTTCCAAATTGACAAATGGGGGATAAATTAGGTTCAAATCGAAAACCCGAACCCGATATTCATTTGCAAATAAAACTTTGTAGGACAATAAGCATTCGCATCAGAAATATGCAATGGAGAACAAGAACACGACGCATCAACTCATCAATCGAGTATCGATGATTCAATCTTTTCGTGATAATTGGCTGCAATATCGATCATTAGGTCGACAAGGCCATCGGTGGGAGGAAAAAGCCTAGAATCTCATACAATGACAGCGAGAATCGAGTGGGAATGCAAGTTCTAGGGCACATCTCGAAAAGGTGTGGACCGGCAGAAGAAGCTGCGGAAGCGTTTGGGGTTGCCCACCTTGTTTTTGGGAAGCACGGTTCGCACCACATTAGGATTGAGCTTCCAGGGAAAGTCAGAGCAACAGAGGAGGAGTTCTTAGTCATTGTGACTGAGGGTGGTGGCGATCTCTCTCGATGGGTGTCGGTTGAAAGTAAAGAAACTGAAAGAAATTATCGTTCAGGGCCGGGTTCCCCCGGCTTAACCCCATTTTGGACTTTTAACTCTTTTCAAAAAAAATAATTACATTGGATATATCATTATTAGAATAAATCCAGGCGGTATTCGTGGTCAGGGATCTGTTACTAGAGTAACTCAAACTAATATTATATCACTTAAGTGATAGATTGAAAAATTCTAGTACCAAAGTGAGTGTCGTATTAATTCCCTCGTCTCCAAATTTTGATAACCAAGGCAATGGACTAATAATTACTTCCTTCAAATCGTAATTAGAGAAACACAATATATAAGAGATGTGTTCCTAAGTTATGGTGAATAATGGTGTATGAGAGGAACTTGGACTATAGGTAACTCCTTAGCTTCATTTTTCCTTGGTATTAAACTCTTCTATTTTAGGTTGAGGTGTATTATCTGCATACCACAAAATCATATTCAACTAGAGAAATGATAAACTTCTTGATTCTCTTCGAAACGAGTTCAAGAGGCCTAAAGACACAACGAATGAATTCTCGGATCTTAACAACATGGGTATTCATGTGTCTAGGGGTGAGTATGGTTTCAAAGTAGATTTCAAGTTCCATAAATTGAGAACCAGCTTCAATAGGACGGATTTCAAATTCCAAGAACTCGAAACTTGGAACAACTCTTTGCATTTTTCTTACTCTATATCTTTGCATGACCCTGTGATGTTATATGACATCTGGTGATAAGTGTGTAATCTAAAATCACTAGTTTGAACTTCCATTTCTAGCAACATCCATATTGAGACTTTTTTATTTAGTTAATGTTTCATATTTATCATGTGTTTAAATATGATTGATGATCAATGAATTGCAACGGCAACTGATAGTCATTAGAAGTGATGATTCGCTACAATTATGTAATTGAGAATTCAAGTAAAACCTGAATAGATCGTAGAATTGACCTTGTAAGAAGTGACGTTGTAGGTTCCAGGTTTCACAGGATAAGTTTTAGGATCGATCCAAGTTTCACTTGAAACTAGGGGTGAGCAAAAAAACCACGATCCAACTAAATCGAACCGGACCGTACCCAACCAGCTAATTTTGGATCGTAACCGACGGGTACGGTACGGTTTTGTCGCGACCCTGTAAAAAAAATTTTAAATTTTAAAGGGATTAACGGATTATTAGGTTAATTAGATTTGACTAACCTAACGCGGACCCTCCCAAGCCCTACCGAATCGCAACTTTGGTTTTTGTTTAAATGATTTTGAAATTTGGAGTCGCCACTAATCGTTCTTGGTAGGTCGATTAGAAACCTAAATAAATTAGCGGGAGAACTAATTTATTCCTGTGAACTAGAGATTATGAGCTCGGAGACTTGGTTACACTAGTTAATTAAAACTAATGCCCTTTCGGTACCTTAATTTCATGGATATCCTAATTCGGCAACTCAGGCTTGGTCTATTCCTAAGGCTTTAATATGGTATTCTCTTTTGTGTTTTCACTTTTTAAATAGGACGCATGGATGGTATATATTTTTATTTGTTATATTTTTTTAAGTGTTAAAGATTCCCTGAAGCCGTAAGAGGGAGTGTGTTAACAACTTCTGTGCAGTATTACGACCTACTCATCTTTTGGGTTTGATGATTCAAAAATTAATTATAGGAAGTACATGACAGTGAATAAACACCTCCAATGGGAGGCCTGGCATTAGCTTGGCTCTTCCCTTTGGGATTTAAGGTACAGGTATTTAAGTTGCAAGTATTTAAACTACTGTAAGTAAAAAACCTCCAATGGGAGGCTAAGCATTGGCTTGGCTCTTCCCTTTGGGATTTAAGGTACAAGTATTTAAGTTGCAGGTATTTAACTACTGTAAGTAAAAACCTCCAATGGGAGGCTAAGTGCATACAATTTGTGCTAATTTGCGAGTAAAACCATAAATAAATGAATAAATAAAAAAACTTAGCTCGAATTTGCTTGCTCGTTGACGAGGATGAACTCTTGATTTATATTAATCGATGAAGGAATTTGTGATGATAACCCCTAGCTTTAAACTCCCATCATCTTCAAAATTCTCTCTCTTTTGGTATTTTCTTTCTCTCGAATTTTTCTTCAATCTCCCAAAACTCTCTCAAACATCTAAAATTTTCTCTCCAAAAAAATTCCTCTCAAACACTTCAAATTTTCTCTCCAAAAATCTCCCCCCTCAAGCTCACTTCTTCCTCCTTTTATAATCTACTCATCTATCTCCCATTCTAATTTTTCCACTAACTCTATCTCCCATTCTAATTTCTCCACTAACTCTTCTTCATTTTCATCTTCTATTCTCCATCTCTATCTCACATTCTAATCTCTCCACTAACTCTTCTTCATCTTCATCTTCCCTTCTCAATATTTATCTCCCATTCTAATTTCTCCGCTAACTCTTCTTCATCTCCATCTTCCCTTCTCTATTCTTATCTTCCATTCTAATTTCTCCACTAACTCTTCTTCATCTCCATCTTCCCTTCTCTATTCTTATCTTCCTTTCTAATTTCTCTACTAACTCTTCTCCATCTTCCATTCTCTATTCTTATCTTATTTTCTCCATCCATTCTTCTCCAACTTCTCTTCTTCATCTCCTCTTCTCCATCTTCCCTTCTCTATTCTAATTTATCCACTAACTCTTCTTTTTGTTATTTGTAAAATAATCCTTCAAGAGTTAAGTATTTGCACTCTAGTCCTTGAATTTTAAGTATTTACAATTTAGTCCCTGAAAAAATATATTTCTTTAAGTCCAAATCTCCTCACAATTTTTGACACACCAAAATTTACCACATGTCAAATTTAAGCTCATTTCTTGCCGTTGAAAATAATGCAGAATTTAATTAAAGGCCTTTTGCAAAATTAAGTCATCCTGGGTATAATTGGGCCAAGATGAAAATTTAAAATATTAGAAGACAATGTCACAACTCATAAAAAGAGTGAAAATTAAAAATAAGTTGACTCAAATTAAAATTTTTTTAGGCCCGATTCAAGATTATACTCGTGAAGGAACACGTGACTCGAATTGGATTTTTCTGAATTTGCGATGGCCAATATGAAAATAGATTTAAAATAAAAATATTAACTATCTTTGTGTATTTTTTTTGGCCTCAAATGTTATTTTTCCAAAATTTTCAAGTATTTTTGTATTTTTTTTAAAAAAATTAAAAATATATAATATGAAATTTTATTTTTTGTTTCAAAAATGGTTGCCTAGGCTTGGCCAAGGCTTCCAAAGTTGATTTTTCAATTTTATGAATTTTTATGGATTTTTCATTATTTTAGCAATAGAAAAAATGATTAAAAATCAGGTGTCAACAGGTTTCCGGTTCCAATTTTCCAAAACCGGCAGGTATCGGTTTGATTCCCGGTTTCGGGTGGAAATCATTCAACTGGCCCAACCAAACCGGTTTTTATATAATATAAATAGACTAATTATTTTAATGAAACAATTTCTTAAATGCTTAACTTATCCGTCCCCAAAAAAGAGCCTAGACTCGCAAAATGAAAAAAGACCCTACCCTAATCCAACTCTCTTCGCACTCAGTCGCTCTTGTTGTACAATTCAATTGCACATTTATTTCCTTTTCTAGTGCAGTGGGTAAATTGTCACTTAGCCGGTGTCCTTAGGTTGCTGAGAATTTTGATTTACAAGGTAAAAAAAATGAAACAAAAGTTCTAAGTCTACGTTATATAACTTTATTGAGTCATATTTGTGGGATTAGTATTCAATTTATTTTTTTCATGGAACAAGTGGATGATGTTAGGACCGTAACCAGATCCAACCAAGAACCGGACTGGATCGGTGGTTCGGTTCTCGGGTGGATCCATGGAACAAACGATTGGTTCACGGTTCGCATTTTGCAGAACCGGTCCCTAATGGACGGTTCTCGGTTCTAGGGTAGAACCCTCTATCCTGTGAACCAATCACCCTTACTTGAAACCACTCACCCTTACTTCTATCGGTGTTGGTCGCCTGAGGCAAGCTCATAAATAATCAACACATGTCCATCGAATCAATTCACATTCTTACTTAATGAATAAAAAATCTTATTGCGAGGATTCGATCATAAACCTACGTGGAATTCTTTTCCTTCAATATTACTACTCACCAAGAAGGCAAAGGGAGCGACCCCTTGCATGACATTTGACTCATTTATCATCAACATATTTGCTATTACAAAATAAATTGACTCACGATCCACGAGATGCGCGAAAAGAACGTGTTCCTTCAATTTATGTCGGCCGCTTGTGCCGTGTCATTCTCGAGTGATCGCTACAGCTACAGCAACGGCAATCATCATGATAGAAATCGAAACTGGCTTAACAACTGTCAGATCAATGGACGCATCAGTCGAGAGTACAGAAGCTACAGGATCTTGACCATAAAGGAACTTGCACAAGAGTACAGTGCATGGCCCTGCCACAAGCCTGGCCCAAGCTTCATCCACTTCTTTGCCCTCTTTTAGGAACACTTCCGTGGCATCGATTCGGTTCATCTCCCCATCCCAATTGCTCCTAAGTCTCTCTATCTTTTCCAATTGGCGACAAGCCAATGCGCATGTGTTCAATTTGATTCTCTCGACCGCTTCCTGCAAAAGCTTCGCTCTGGTCCTGTCGTCGACCGCGTTTTCGATACTGAGGTACGTCTCCATTTCACTCACTCCGATCGCACGCCTGACGCCCTTGGAGTTGTCCGCTCCCAGACGGTACACGCTCCTCGCCTCGTCCACCAGCCCGGCTTCCACCATCCTGTCAACCCGCCTCGACACGAACGAGTGGAGCACTGGCATCGAGACGTCGACCCAGAAGAAGCAGCAGTTGTACCTCGATCGGACTTCGGGGCCGCCGTTCACGAGGGCGTCGATGAAAGAGCTCGAGCCACCAACTATTATGGGGAGCTGGCCCCGCTTGAGGATGGACTCAATGGCGACCAATGCACGGCGCCGGAAATCAAGGGACGTGAACTCCGAGTCCGGCGCCGCGATCCCTAGCAAGTGGTGGGGAACACCCCGACGCTCCTCCTCGGTGACCTTGTTGGTGATGACGTCAAGGCCTTTGTAAACTTGGATCTTGTCCGAGTTCACCACCTCACCTCTAAACCGGGCCGCCAGGTCGATGGCGAGCCGGGACTTGCCGGTCCCGGTTGCCCCGACCACGAACACAATCTTGTCCCTACGGCGGTAGAAGCTCTCCATGTGGAGTCCCCCTCGGAAGTTCATGAGTGGCTGGACCTGGGCTTGCTTGCAGGCCACTGTCGACACGGATGTCATATTGTACGGAACCTGCAAAAAGATGATAAAACCCAACATCATTAACGAAAACTCTAGTTTTCTTTCACGGACATTTCCAACAAAGGAAGAAAAATAAGAAAGAAAGAATTTCCAATGAACGCATACTTATAGGACCGCAAACTTTACCTTACAACCAGACGCGGAGACCAGAGGAGAAGAGAAGTAAATCGTGACTGCTTATTTTCTGATAAAAATAGAGAGAAGAAATCAAGAAAAAATGGGTTAAAATCGGAAATTCTTGATGTGAAAGAAGAGATCGTGGTTGAACTTGGTGTCTTTCAGAGGCAAAAAGATGTTTTTCCTTCTTTTTGGCTCAGTGCGGAAGCAGAAGTAGAAGCTGTTGTGTACGACTGTGTGATTGACAAAGAAAAACGACAACCTTAATAGTTGCTTCTCGTGTCCTTTCATGGGTCCGGGAGAGAGGGATTGAGATGCGAAGAGAGGAATACTCACCTGTTTCTTCTTTTGCTCCCAAGCTCGATCTGCGCATGAATCCATCGCAGGTTGGGCTCCCTATTTATAACGCCCCGGGGCCGTACGGACATAACTAATTATGGTACGCGATAGTTCCATTTCAATTCCTGGACAGAAGGTATGATTTAATGCTTAGATATTTATAAAAGAGTGCTATTTCCCATGCGTGCAAATCAATGAAATTCGGCTAAAGTTTACAACATGAAAATCGAGGGAGGATTACCCAAAGAGTCTGAGATCCATAGCAATTGTGCCAATTCAGTACTAAATCTTTTATATTTATGTCAATTCAATCCATTCAGATAATTTTGTTTCTTTAGCGCTAACGTAGACTTTTTTTAATAACATTTTACTATTGTTTTGATTTTTTTTATTTTTTGTTTTCTTTTCTTTAATTTTTCTTTTTCTTTCTAGACTTTGAGGCGCAAGGGTCACCAGCTCTGGGCAAGGGCCACGATACCCTTGCCGGCCCTATGTTCACAAAAATAAAACTAAAGAAAAGAAAAAAAAAGTCCCTGAAAATAGGATATACAGATGGATTGACTGAATTGGTATAAATATAAAAGGTTTAGAACTAAATTAGTTATAAAAAAAAGATTTAGGACTGAATTGGCATAATTGTCATGAATTTAAAATTTTTTTGGCAATTTTCCTTGAAAATAGGATATGAAGATGGAGAGGTAAACGAGAGTCTAGAATAACTCGGATAGGGACCTCCCATTTTAATACCTTATAGAAATGATAAGAGCCTCTGTTAGTACATTTTTAGAGGGACCGAAGGAACAGTATCCAAACAAGGAGCCGCCCCCACGGGTTTGCACTGCTTAGGAAAGGAGTCCCTACCAAATTTAGTTGTCTCTCTTTGTCTATAAGAGCCGCTGCCGACAAATTATTCAGGAGAAAAAGCACATAACATGTCGAATCCCAACACCCAATTGCCGTAATTAATCAATTAAATCATTGACAAAACCGAATTTCTAATACCCATTAGTCAAATCGAATTTGTTATCTATGTATTCGTTGCCATGGAGGATTCCTTTTTTTACTCCACATTGCCAACATTATGGGTGATTAGTAGTTTTCAAGAAGCAGTGGTCTGAGGAACTTCTCCTTTAGCCGGCTTTGATCTTTGGACGCATCATATTTTGCCATAGAAAAACGAAGGTAACGTGGACGAGCTAATGCAAATAGTTCGATTGTAGCCACCCGATACCATGCTCATCTGAACCCTCGTGCTTTAAAGATCAATGGCTTGGAACTTAAGGGCTTTCTTTGATGGAGAAAGGTACATGTTTAGAGTGGTCCTTCATTAATCTTTGGCCACGTTTAGAATAGCCAATGGTTGATTACGCGGAATCTTTGTGCTGGTCCGTTCGAGATCTCGAAGCCTCTCCATTTGCGCTCACGATATCACGACACATAACTTAAGAGAGTAAATGGAATCAATTAGTTGAGATAATCTTTTATATGATGTTTTATTTTGAGTCTAGTTAGTTTGTATCATTGGTATGGAAAAGATTTATCTAGCTAATTTTATTAAGTCTAGCCTAAGGTGTTGGGGAATGTATCCATAAAAGAAGCTCCGAGTGACAAGCAAAGAGTTTGCTCGAGAGCAAAAGTTTAATGTTGAGATTATCTTACATCAGTTGTCAAAATGGATTGATGGTCAAATATTGGGAAAGGTCTTAGCCTTTGAGCTCGATTTTGGAGTGAGAGAAGCACAAGATTATCCAAACTTGGTATTATAGTCTATGTTACTAACAAGTCTGGATCCAACAATTACTAAGAGAGGATTGTTGTTGCTCCTAACTAAAGCCGATGTGTAAAGGAGAGATTGTTGGCGTTATCCCATATGGGTTATTGAAGGAGTTGATGGTCAATCATAAGTGTGAGCAAAGTCTCATCCTTTAAGTTAATTTTTTTGGTAAGATAGGTCCAAGATCACCCAACACTTAATTGTACAATGTTACACCCAACACCAATTAATTGTACAATGTTTACATGTTTTTAGATTTAACACAGTTGATTGTGCTTGATTTAGCTAATTTATCTTATGACTTTGATCACTTTACCAAATAATGGTAATTTAATTAAACAATGAAGTTGTTTCTCAAACTTAGTTGATTCAATGAAAGTAACCGGTATTTGACCCAAAAAAAAAATAATAATAAACAATGAAGTTATCGTAGAAAGTGCTAGGACATTCGAATGTGTTGTAAGCAGAATATAGTCCAGTATCAATAATTGGAGTTACACTGAGTAATTAATATACATAATTTACTTTGATTGAGTGGTCAATCGCTCAGTAGCTTAACATCTTCAACTCAAAACAAGGTTATTGAGGGCGGATTAATATGTGGTGTAAAGTGGGTTTATGGAAGCTTAAACTCTAGGCTTTCTCTTTTGTTTTTGTATTTGTAAGGCATCAGATTTCCGTCACACTACACAAAAAGCAACGACAACCGACATATAGACATTGAAATCGTGATTCTCATATCTTATTTTTTTATGATTCTATTTTTCTCTAAATCCTTTTTTTTTCCTGCAAATTACACTAAATTAAGATGCTTGTCGAAAGGAAGAACTTAAGTTCATAAGATCCAAACAAAATATGGTAAGTCACTGAGAATGCAATTTAGCAATTTTAGTTCGTGCCGCATCGAATATTCATGTAATACATGAGATTATTTGGCCGTTTCCATACCCAAACCGATTTCATCTAAACTTGGGCTTCCTGGTCATAACATGAGTATTCATTTTAAAGAAGATGTCCCCAATTATGATGCACTTAGGTGCCGTTTTAGCCGTACAGCTAGGGGATTAGACTCTAGACAAATTTTAATTGTCGAGGGCTTGGAGTCTTGCGACGGGTGCAGCGAACTGAAATTTCGTGGGCCGTATAAGAATCGAAAGAAGGTCGGGCCAACGTTAATTAGGAGCCGTCCCTTCTGAATAAGAACAACATTAGGGGGAGAATAGTGTGTCCCTAGAGAATTTAATATATGGTCCTATGCATAGTCAGATATACCAGAATTTTTAATAGGTATATTTAAAGGCCATGCAAAATTAAATATAGTCTAGTAAATTAGTATGTGGATTTTAATGGGGGATCATGTTTTAAGTACTTTTTTTACTCTAGCATGGTTTGGGGAAAAGTATCAAAACAGTCCTAAATCTATTACCAATTCACTCATAATCGTGAATTTTTTGCAATTGTATCAATTCAGTCCATCCTATCAATTTTGTTAATAATTTTTTTGCAATTGTATCAATTTTTTTTAATAATTTGTTAACTATGTTTTTTCTTTTTCTTTTTCACTTTGGCTTTGACTAGCGAGGGTCACCAGCAACCCCCACTAACTTCTGGACGAGGGCCAAGAAGCCCTTGATTGTCGCTAGTGAGGGATGGTTGGCCTTTGTCAACCAAAATGATTAAAAAAACATTTAAAAATATTTTTTTAAAAAATGTCCACTTTAGTTTCGATTATGCCATGTAAGACAATCAGTGTCGAGTTAGCGATTTTCAATCACACTTAACCAGATAGACTGAATTGGTACTAACATAAAAGGTTTAAGGCTAAATTAGCTAAATTAAAAATTTTAGAATTGAATTCGTACCACTCCAATAAGTTTAAGACCTTTTTTTAGTACTTTTCCATGCAAAGGGTGTGATGTTTCACTTTACTTTTGGTTTGATACCTCGCATAAATGGGAATTATGCATCTTAAATGGTTAAGAATTGGCGTTGTGATCCAACATATTATCGACTCGACCTGACCCTAAGAAGTCTTGTTGAGCTAGAATTGAGCTCAATATCTCATACTCTTAAATGGAAAAAAAAATCATAGTCGAATCACGAACTTAGCTAATGATGGAGCACAATATTCGAGTTTTTTTGGGTGGCTTCCAAGTCGACCTTTTGCTCGTGGGCCTGGAAGAAGATCCTGGAGCTTCGGCCCTGGTTCCTTTCTCACTCCCGGTGGCAGATTGGTGATGGAACATCTGTTTCCTTTTGGTTTGACCCTTGGCATGCAAATGACCCTTGGCATGCAAATGGCCCTCTGTACAAGGCCTTTTCGGATAGGCAGATCTATCTCTCGGGTGTCTCTTGGATGGCTTCGGTTCGAGACTTCATGGATGGTCAGTTTCTGGCCAATTCTGTTCTGGATCGGCTTCACATGTGGCCTGATTTCCCTCCAATTATTGCCCCGGCTAGGAGGGATTGTCTCATTTGGCTTTGCCACCCATCTGGCTCCTTCTCAGTGGCTTTTGCTTGGAACGATATTAGGCGCAAGGGCAGCACAGTTTTTTGGCATCGCTTTGTCTGGGACTGCCACATTATTCCACGCCACTCCTTCCTTCTATGGCTTGCAACCCTTAATTGGCTACCGACTCAAGTGCTTCTTTTGAATTATCGCAGAATCGCAGACGGTCTATGCCCCTTTTGCTGTTGCAGACCCGACTCGGTGGACCACTTGTTTTTTGCGTGTCAAGTCACGGGTTCCCTTACGGTTTTTTGGGCGGATAAGTGTGGTCTTTCTTGGCGCAACAGGACGTGGCAGGAAAATCTCCATTGGGCCATCACGAAATTTGGTAGTAAGAAATTCCACCAATGCATCATAAGATTCTCCTTTGCGGCTCTCTGTTACTTGATCTGGTCGGAGCAAAATCACATCATATTCAGGAACCAGGCTCGTGATTCCACTTCGCTTCAGAAGCATCTCCTCAAGGTGATTCAAGACAAGGCTTCGACTTTCAAAGAGGTGGAAGATACCCCCTGTAACAGGCGAATTCTTAGGGCCTGGCACTGCCCCCCATTGGTTCTCACCTGATCTGTTCTTCGTTGGGTTCGGTCTCTTGGTGCTGCTCTTTTTGTTGCCTCTTTGTTCTTTGCTCGCTTGGGTGTCCCTTGCCCTGTTTTGGTTCGGTAACTTTTGTTTTGGGGGTTTGTTCCCCCTCTAGCTCTTGCGCATATCCTCCCATCTACCTTGCACCCGCCTCTACACATATGTAGATCCTCGTGGAGGGTTGTTTTTGGATCCCTGTGCGTTGGTTAGGTTGTACATGATTTTGAATAGTTAATTTTATACTTACCTTTACCAAAAAAAATATTTGAGTTTTTTTTTTTTGGTGTGATGCTCGGAATGAAGCGATGATCCCTTGCTAAAATAATTATTTGGAATAGGAAAAGAATGTGAAGAAACTTTCTTCCTCGCTCTGTTAGAATCCCAGTCTCTTCGGTCAGGAATCCTTTCTTTCAAAGCTTGGTTCGTATGTACAGAATCTTTGTTTCCTTTTCTTCGCAAAATGATCTTCTCATCGTTCAGACCGCTTAGAAAGATGAATTAATGGAGTGTCCTTCGCTAACAATGACAGTATTCGAGACGTAAATTATTGTTAATGATGAAACTATTACTTGATTACACATTTTTCTAAGCAATAAGAACAATTCAAGCTACGAGAATATTTTCGCAGCCGTTCTTATTCCATAGGAAAATTAAATACTAAAAAATAAAAAGACAGATCAGCAAATGAATATCTAAAAATAAAACGTCGGCACTTTCAAAAAAGATGATAAATTTCTTATTGTTAGAGATGCTTATGGATTTTGCTTTTGAGAATTGATGTAAATTGATGGATCCAAGCCCACCCTGGTGGAGGTTTCGGCTCTAGCGAAACCCGACTGCCCATTTGTATAAGAGAATTGGGCCAAACCCGCCCACTTGTGGGTTAGTCCTTTGATAACGTTGTTCTTTTTTTGGTAAGGGTTGTTCTAGTTTTTTTTTCCCCTTTTCTTTTGGAAAATGACACAAATAATCTCTAAATGGCCCAACGTACGGTGCTATTTTTGAGCTTTTTATTTGTTCAATATAATCCATGAATTTATTCTAATGTGCAATGTCGTCCCCAAGCTTTTAAATTATTGAATTTGGTCTCTAGACATTTAGTACATGTTCATTTTAGTCACCGAATTATATGAAAAGGTCCAATGTTGTCTATGAATTTATATTAATGGAAGGACATCATTGAATATTTACATATGATTTATGAATTAAATTAATCATGTTCCGAAAGTTTAATGATCACATTGGACAAATTGAAAATTAATGGATCACATTGTACATTAGGTAAAGTTTAGGGACCATACTAAAAAATTTAAATTCATGACTCACATTACATTATGAGACAAAGCTCAAGGACCATTTATAAGACAAAGTTCTTAAGTAAGAGAGGCTTATGGATTTTGCTTTTGAGAATTGATGTAAATTGATGGATCCAAGCCCACCCTGGCCGAGGTTTCGACTCTAATGAAACCCGACTGCCCATTTGTATAAGAGAATTGGGCCAAACCCACCCACTTGCGGGTTAGTCCTTTGATAACGTTGTTCTATTTTATTTTATTTTTCCGTCCCCTTTTTTTCTTTTGAAAAATGACACAAATAGTCCATAAATGGCCCCACTTACAGTGTTATTTGTGAGCTTTTAATTTTTTTTTATATGGTCCATGAATTTAGTCTAATGTTCAATGTCACCCTAAAGCTCTTAAATTATTGAATTTGGTCTCTAGACTTTTATTACATGCTCATTTTAGTCACCGAACTATATGAAAAGGTCCAATATTGAATTTGGTCTCTAGACTTTTATTACATGCTCATTTTAGTCACCGAACTATATGAAAAAGTCCAATGTTTTCTATGAATTTATATTAATTGAGGGATATGATTAAATATTTTCATATAGTTCATGAATTAAATTGATCATGTACCAAAAACTTGATGATCATATTGGATAAATTGAAAATTCATGGATCATATTACACATTAGGTAAAGTTTAGGGACCGTACTAAAAATTTTAAATTCATGGATCACATTACATTATAAGACAAAGTTCATGGACCATTTATATAATTATTCTCTCTCTCTCTCCCCACCCCCCTCCCAACACATAAGATTTCTATGTGAATTGGCAAAACTTTTAGTTGCACGATGATTCTTAAGTAATAGGTGAATTTGAAATTTATATATGTCAAGATAGCGATCGGTTGGCATTTGTGCAAACGAATATTCATCACGATTGAGAAGTAACTTTACAATTCTTTCCGTGTTTCATTCCATCTTTTCGATATGCAAATCCTCTGGGTTATCAAGCTTGAGCAATCACACTTTTAATTGCTATCATAAGATTTGTTTCTTACTAGATATTGTGGTTGGTCGTGGATGACAAATAATTTCTACGCGGCAAACAAAATCAATCTCTTGGACATGGTTTCAAGTAAGACAACTCCCGCTAGCTACACGATGGGCAAGTCCTGAAAGGCCAAGTCATCTGACCAAATGGAATAAGATCAAAAAGTCTTCCATCTCTCTCTCTCTCTCTCTCTCTCTCTCTCTCTCTCTCTCTCTCTCTCTCTCTGAGTTTTCTTGGTGGAAAAGGACCGGTTCCTCTAGTAAGAAAATGCCATTTGAACGTCACAAAATGGGGCTTCAATGGGCTTGGTCTTGGACTATCAGCACAGCTCTCCCTCCAAGCAGTTTTAAGTGGAGAGAATCTGTCAAGAGTCAAAACAAGCAAAGTCAAAGTCTTCCACTAATCCCTCATGATGAAGAGCTGCTTCTGCTGACATTTGGTTACGCATAACATGAACCAATCTCTATCTGGACGAAGATACCGAGGGAAAAAGTGGTTTGAAAGAGAGGGAACGTAAAAGGTGGAAGTGTGGTTTCTTGATTTTTTTTCTTTTTGGTAGGTGGGGTTGGTTTCCATTTTTTCAGCCTTTTTAGACATTCCTTTCTTTAGGGTTAAGAGGTGATATGTGGGTTACCTATCTGAGACTTGACTTTGGTGTCAAAACATCTTTTGCTAAGATGAAGGATGAAGCCTGATGGATTTAAGTGCATTTAAAGCTCAGCCTCAGCCAAACCCTAGTTACAATAATGCTTGTCTACTTCAATAAATAACTGTTTTGCATTTAATTAAGCTACTACCTATCTTTACGTGTCTTCAGCTAGAGTGCGTAAAGTCTCCCCATTTCATTTGGTTATCACCTACAAACGATAAGAGTCAGGAAAATTATTTTTAAAAAAATTCTAAAATTCTAAACCTATTATAATCATATCAATTAGGTCCTAAATTTTTTATTTTTATCAATTGAGTCTTAAACCTTTTTCTATTATGCCAATTCACTTTATCTAGCCAATTTTGAAAGAAAAATTCTGACATTAAAAAAAATATTTTTCTTTTCTTTCTCTTTTTTTTTTCATTCTTTCTTCCTCTAGCTAGTCGCTAGACCTCGACGATTAGCCAAAGGCGAGGTCAACACCGCCATCACTAGGGGATGCCCGACTTTACCCGCTCAATAATGGTGAGCTTGATCCTTGTGAGTGGTTGGTGAGGTCGACCTTGCCGACCCTTGGCAATTAGCTAGAGGAAGAAAAAAGAGCAAAAAAAGAAATGAAGAAACAAATAAATAAAAAGAGTTGAAACTTTCAAACTACTATAAAAACTTGTCCGCATTAGTGCAGATGGCCCCTCATAGAATAGTCGTCGTCCATGTCATTGATTTCTGATCAAAATTAACTAAACGGACTAAATTGGCACAAATATAAAAGATGTATGACTCAATTGACAAAAAAAAAGGTTCATGACTGAATTGGCATAATTACAATAAGTTTAGTATTTTTTTTTGTAATTCTCCCAGTACTATAATAATTGTATAGTTATATTCATATATGCATTATCACAAATCTATTGTTCACCTTAGGTTTTCAAGTTGTGAGTTAGATTTTCTAGTATGATATTGATACATAATATTTGTAGTGACTTCAAATCAGATTTAACCCAATATGGGTAAATTATAGCCACAAAAATCATGAAAATATTATGTAATTTGAAAGAACCAGGTGTGATGTTGAATAGAAATTTTCAAATAAAGAAGTCGAGACCTTGGTTAATTGGTGGTTTTGCACGTTTTACAAAAATTGGAACACCAAACATCATCGAATGAAAAATTTGGTACGATGGGGACAGACTTCTTGGGATCATGTAGTTAGGACAAGACATATTGGTGTAGTTACTAGTTACAATAAGGATAATCTAGGTAGTATAATGTATCTTGAACATATTTGAGCCACCAGGTTTCACGTAACAAGAATTTCTATGCTTAAATATATTTTCAGGTACAAATTATTAGCACGAAAGTATATTTTAGGCAAATGATGTGATTATTAACATTCGTAACTCTCATTTTAGTTTCCCAAATTGACAATGTCCCAAATTGTTGAATGAGCATCACTAATTGACATAGTAGCTTCTACTTGTACAAGCTTCTAAGGCTCCGTTTGTCTAAAAAAAAAATTAAAAAATATTTTCATAAAAAGGGTCTTATGTGTCACTTAAATAATTAGTCAATGAAAAATATTTTCATTGCGACAACAATTCATATCTAAAATATTTTCGTGAGAGATGAAAATACTTTTTGTTTGTTCATTTTTGTAAATAATATAACCGATTTTTCTGGGAAATTTTTTTTCGAATAGTTTATTTTTTTGCAAAACAAACGGAGCCTAAGAGAGAACTGTTCTTTCAATCCTTGAAGATTGTCGAGTATTCATATTAGTTCTACTTTGTTTTTATAGCAACATTAGTCTTCCTTTTTCTTTTCTTTTTTTTGGTCGGAACAACATTAGTCTTCCAACTGTTCACTAAAGAGATGATTTTAAGTATGATTTTTTCGTACTAATGCCGCTGGCTATCATTTAATATACACGTCGATAAGTAACATAGATAGTACCGTTAGTTACAAGTGAAATGACCCTTTTAGGCCGCTTAATATTATCAAAGAGTTGAGGTGGACACTTTGATACCAACGTAGCTTCTCCCCCATAGTGAATGTAATAAATATGATGGGAACGTGTTGGTGTATTATTAAATTAGTAGGAGCTTCTGTAAATTGCTAAAATATTTTGATCGTCAGAAGGTGAGTTAAAACCGCAGGTAAAAGTTTAGAAGTTATTCATGTTTTTTTTTTAAAGAGTAGCCTTATATACTTTGGCTATTTGATCCCTGTTAAAAGACGGATTGAGGTAGGATAAAATAGAATGAAATAAGAAATCACTAAAATGGTGAATGTGGGCACATACTAGATTACTAAATGTTATAAAAAAAAATAAAGCAAAAACATCCGAGACTAAAACCTACATCAGCCGCTACGGCGATCACTGCCTCGGCGGCCACCATTGCAGACGGCAATCGCCACCGGGGTAGAAACCCAATAAAATAGAAGGGGGACAACATGGTTGAGGGAGGAAGAGTGATGACATTGTAGGGCGACGATCACCGAAGTTTGTACGACCATACGACACGATTGATCGAGGATGGCGATCGCAACGATGGTCGCCTAGTCTCGAATCCACAGCGAGAGAGAGATTTTGTCATTAGCATTTGCCGAGGGATTGCCCAAGGGCTGTGATCGACGCGAGATCGGTTCCACGCGAGCACGAAGAGCGAAGTTTGTCCGCGAGCTGTTTGTTTTTATTTTTACTTTTTTTTTCTTGTTGGTATTTTGTTGCTTCAGGTGGGATAGTTCTAGGGGTGAAGGAAAAAAAATCGAAAACAGACCCAATTCTTGATTCTAATTTATTAGAATAGGTGAGTATCAATACGATTCCCGATTTATCTGGATGGGATAATTTTAAGAACGTATAAAAGAATCGGAAATGGGTCCATTTCTCCATTCTTATTTATTAGAATAGGTGAGTACCAGTCCGGTTCTGATTCCAGTTCCATGTGTGAACCTGCCCACCAGATCGAAACACAAAACTCTAATTTCTTTCCTAATCCTCGCCTCACCCCGCTCTCGATCACCTCCATGCGGGATCCTCTCTCTCTCGCCTCATCTTGCTCTCGATCGCTTCTCAGCTAAGCTTTCATCTTCGGCCCTCTGTCGTGGCATCCCTGTCGCGACCTTTGCCTATAAGCCTCTCTTGCATTCACGACCTCGCCTCACTCTCCGATACCCTCGCATCCCTCACCTCCATCTCTCAAACGATTACTGGGTGGGTGTAGATCTGACGCACCATATGATAAAATGATCTGCTCTTGTCATCTCCATGCCATATTCCCCATGTTGAATTCTGCATCTCCTGTCGCTCTTTTCGGTCCTTTCTTCTACGTTATTGCTTTTGGCAATCCGCTCGATCGTTCTGAGTATTAATTTGTAGTCAGGTTATGTTCATATATGGTCCTTCGATGGAAGAAGAAAGCTTGAAAAATTTCTTAATCAGCAGCTGACGAGCTACTGGAACATCATCAAACTAGTGACCGAGATATGCCTGGTTTCATGGTGGGTCTATGTTTAATAAGATAAATGGTTCTTGATTTTAATCCAATATGCAATATCATTCATGCACTTTTAATTTGTGTAATGTCATCTATGAATTTCTGGCCCAACATGAAATGTCGTCCTTACATTTTTAATTTGTTCAATATGGTTATTGGCCTATCGATAATGCTCAATGTAGTATCCAAATTATATAAAAATATTTAAAAATTCAGAAATCACATTGAATGTTATACTAATTCATGCACTATATTGAATAAATTAAAAGTTTATAAACAATATTGAATGTTAGATCAAAATTTAAGAACTAAATTAAATAAGTTAAAAATTCAGAGACGCAATAGCACGTTAAAGCAAATTTCATATCATGGTTCATTCGATTTTGTCTTTCGTCCCTTTTGGATTTCGTTCATTTATCTTTTTTTTTTCGGGACAAGAAAATTAATCGAAGGGACATAATTAAATAATAAAAACGTAAAAAAAATATTAACAGCAAGAACAGGTGGCATCATCTGCCGGCCACCGCCCCGGCGGGCCCCACCCCTCACCGCCGATCCTCCTTACAGCTCATGTGCGCGTGTCGGTGTTCGCATCATGTCGCGCTCTCCCTTACGAGGATCCTGACGGCACTTTCGTCCAAGTAATTTTTTTTTGGGTTTTTGTCGTCTTGCTACGACATAAAATGATATAAAATTTGAAATACAATCCCCCACATTACTTAATTTTCCATCATTACTTGATATTTTTTGACCAAAAAAATCATTACTTAATAATTTTATTCGATATAAAATTCAAGAGCATGGATGTAGGGTGAAATGCTCTCCAATTTCATCGTTGATGTTGGCATAACAGAGTGCTTTTTACCGTTGGTGTTCTTTTCTTTTGCCCCTACAGCACTCCGGCTCGGCGACTCCTTATCGTTCGTCCGACGATGCGGCCACTTTAATGTGTATGGTATCGAGGCATATGACTTACGACATTTCACATCTTGGTAACAATTGAATTGCGATTTAATTAATCACGCTTGAGATGTTAATCCTGTCTGCTTTTACCTGATTTTATATAATTATTGGGCATCGGGAAGTCTCATAGATGTATATGTTTTTTTTTTGCAAAAATGCAAATTCATTTATTCAATATGTCTCTCCTTTCCCCCCATAATTATGGAGCCCTACCGTTAACGTCGTCGTTATCATATGAAGAGAATGGAGCCCTTTTCCATGTAACGGGACTCCTAACTAATTTACCTAAAGTCGGTTTTACCGTCACAACCGAAATTAAGAATTATGTGTCGTGCTATGTATTAACGTGTGGAATAATAATCACTGTTCTTGTTTTTTGCTTTATTAGATTCCTAAGCAAACAATGATGCCTTAAAATCTGGAATTAATATAATAAAAAACGAAATTTCCATCGGCATCTTGTCGTTGGCTGTGTTACACAACGGAATCTCTTAGGACCGAGAGAGAGAGACAGAGAGGGAGCTTAAAGAGAGAAGTTTAGTTTCTCTCTCCTGTTCTTGCTAGATTTCATCCTTTACTCTCTCTCTCTTTCTGCCCTCTAATATTGGAGTACCACGGACAACGAAGCGAGAGAGGAACGAGAGGCTGCGTCTTCACCTGAGCGCAAAACCTGCATTATCCCTCCTCTCTCTCTCTCTTCTGTGTTTTCTTTGGCAGGTCTCCGGGGAGAAACAAAACCCACCCCTGCGCCATTGAAGGAAACCGAGACCCAGTAAGTGAATGACTGAGCACCCATCTCCCATTTCTTGTGTTTCTTTAATAAGATCATCGCGAGATCACCGGGTGAAGGAAAAAAAATATATATGTTCTTCTGTGCACGAATCGAGGCTCTTGAGGGGATTAAAGAAAGGCCTTCTTGGAATGTGGCTGTTCTTGACTCTTTGAGCGGTCTTGGGAACTTTGTTGCGCATCTTTAGCTAAAATAAACAACTTTACCTTTCCCTTTATTGTGAATCGTGACCCTTTTTCTTTTTTAATCTTTTTGATCTTTGTTGTTTCTCTTGGGTATGTAGCTTTCTTCGTAGCTGCTCCGCCTCTGGTGGTGGCGGGGGGTTTCTTTTTTCCAGATGCCAGAAAAGGGAGCGAGCTCGCCCCCGCCGTTTCATAAATGGGTTCACTGGCCGAGCTCGGTGGTGCACTGGCGGTTCGGGGTGTTGAGTGCCTTAGTCTTTGTGGGCATGTTGGTGGTTTGGAGCATAGATGGGGGCACGATTAACAGCCTTCTTGACGCATGGAGGTTTAAGCTAGATTTCGAGTCCGTAAAGGTCCAAGTTTCTAATTCTGATCTACCGCTCGACCCCCATCAAAATCAGACGGCGACCCATCAAGGGTTGACGTCAAACGCCTCGCGACTTTCTGTTGAGTTTCCGAACAATGTTCCCCAAGTCTCGGTTAATTTGAGTACTATCTCAGATCCAGGTGGTTTTGTGGAAGAGCCTTCCCCGAAGGAAGAGAAAAATGTAGTGGATGAAGTTGTTCCGGATTGGGTTTCGTCCCAATTAGAGCCCAACTTCACCTCCATTCTCCTCTCGAGGTGGCTGGCTCCTGGGGGTGAGCCTTGCAGGGACTCCAGAACGGAGGAGATTTCGATTCCTGGGATAGATGGCAAGGGTTCGATTGAATTGTCGGCTGGGGCTGTTCATGAATTTGATTTCACCGCGTTGGATGGGGCGGGAAATTTGCGGTGTCTGGGCGGCGATTATTTTGAAACCGATCTTTCCGGTGAGTCTTGGAAGTCGAGGCCCCTCGTGAAGGATTTCGATAATGGATCTTATTCGATCTCACTTCAGGTTCATCCAGATTTCGTGGGGAATTACAATCTGACGATCATCCTGCTGTACAGGCACTTTGAAGGGCTCAAGTTCTCGCCGGGCCGGTTCGTGTTTGATCGGGAGCTAAGAAAGGTCTCAATAAGGTTCTATAAGAGCAAGGTGAAACTGCCAGAGCTGCATCTCTGTGGCAAATCTGATTTTGGTAGGGATGTCTGGTTTGGCCGCTGGACCCAGCATGGCAAGAACGATGATTGCCAAATCAGCAATGATGGTCGTTACCGGTGCCTTGCGCCGGATTACAAGTGCCAGAGCCCGTGGTGCGATGGCTTTTTAGGCCTTTTAGAGAGTAATGGTTGGGTATATTCCGCACACTGTTCATTCAAGATATTTTCGCCTGGTGCTGCCTGGAATTGCTTGAAGGGCCGGTGGATCTTCTTCTGGGGTGATTCGAATCACGTCGACACGATTAGGAACATGCTCAATTTCATCTTGGATTTGCCCGAAATCCAATCGGTCCCTCGGAGATTCGACATGAACTTTTCGAACCCTAAAGACGCTTCTCAATCTGTACGGATCACGAGCATTTTTAATGGCCATTGGAATGGGACGCAAAATTATGAGGGTCTCAACTCACTGAAGGACGAAGGGTTCCGCAGCTTATTGAAGAAGTACTTTTCGGAAGAGACTGTACCGGACACCATAATCATGAACTCCGGTTTGCACGATGGTGTCAAATGGACCAACGTAAGGGCGTTCTCGGGTGGAGCACATTATGCTGCCTCTTTCTGGGCAGAGGTGATGGAAGGGGTGAGGCAGAGGGGCTTGGCCGTGCCGAGGATTTTCTATCGTACCACGGTGGCTACAGGTGGCTATGCCCGAGCGCTCGCGTTCAATCCTAATAAGATGGAGGCGTACAATGGGGTGGTGATTGATAAGTTCAGACAAGCCGGGTTGGTATCTGGCGTGATCGATAACTTCGACCTGACCTATCCATGGCACTTTGATAACCGGTGCAACGATGGGGTCCACTATGGGCGCGCCCCGGCGAAGATGAAGTGGAGGGATGGGGTAATCGGGCACCAGTATTTCGTGGATCTCATGTTAGCTCATGTGCTGCTCAACGCGCTGTGTTCGAGATGAGGATTGGAAACGAAAAAAGATCCTCGAGCAGGTAAAATTTTTCGGTACATTGTGAGGAAAGGGCATCTGAGAACAGATGTTCTTGCACGCACCTTAGACGCTGGTGGACCGCAAAGAGATGCGGGGGTTTAGTCTTGGCAGTCGGAGGCCAAGTAGGCAGCCGTAGCATTATCCAGTGTGTCGGCTGATGCTTGTTAGCGCGAAAACGTCATCATTCTTTGATTTTTCCAACTTCCTCGGTGTTTTCGAATGTATGTATACCATGTTGTAGACGCCCGATATTGATGTCTGTATAATATGAGAAGAGCTCCTGATTGTTCCAAGACTTAGAGGCAGTGTTCAGTTACTTCAAGTGTTTCAGGTCACAGCCTCAGGTGATTGTTCTTTACAGCAACACTTGAGAGCAAAAAGGTAATCCCCATGTTCCTCCCTCATCTTATGGCAATGCTCTGGATCTGCGAAAAGGAAAGAAAAATTTGCGACGACAGTGCTGATCACGGCATGAGTTTCATTCGATGAGTTTCATTATCTCGGGATGTTCTCAGATTATGATGCGGTTGATTTGTTGTAATCGAGATTTTATATCTCCTAGGGTGCCGTCTGTTTTATAGGAATGGGAGGAATAGATGGGCTGGCCGATCAAGTGTTAGCGTCAGTGGAGCATACTGTAGAAAATAGATGGGCTGGCCAAACCAGTTTCAAAGCCACCCAATTAGTGTTAGCATGGCTCACGGTAGGAACAATTTCATCGCGAAATGCTTTTCTAATCAAATCGGCTGAAAACGATTCCTAACATTTGGATTTGGACCAAATGTTGGAAAATTTTTCGGAAAATTTTTTCCATAAATGTCAAGTTTTCCGAAAACAAGCCATGGGCGTAAAATGAATTCGACATTATATGAGCTCTCTGTGGCTTTTCTCAGAGCATTTGACATGGTGGGTTTGTAAAGAGATTTACTGAGAGGTGTGGTTGAGATTTCATTCTTCGCTTGAATCGAGCCGGCGACCTCACCGTATATTAGTGCTCAAGAGCGCGAAATTCAAAGCTGAAGCTCGTGACCTCATTGCGCTGGAGCACAATACATACACAAATAACGCAGACCAATTCCAGAGACAGAGGCGAGGATTTCACGATGAGTCCGCCAAGATGATGGCTTCACCCAGCCATAGGGACGATACACCGATGGCGATGGCGGCTTGGTGGGGGCTGCGAGAGATGTTGCAGGTCTTCAATGGCAGATTTACAAGAAGACGACAATTCCTTCTCTTTTCTTTTTTTCCGAAAAATTTTCATGTTTTGTTCGCTTTTGTTTAATAAAGTTTAGGCATGCTTTCTTGAATATTAAACAAAAATATTGTTTTATTTTCTTTTTCAGAATACATTTGTAGTAAAGGATATTTTTCATCTTCTAAATTAAGTAACAGAAAAACATTCTATTTTTCACCTTCTAAATTAAGCAACAGAAAAAACATTCTTTAAAACACAAAAATAGATCAAATCTCTGGAACCAGCAGGACACGTTCTTTAGTAACTTGATTCGTCTTTTCAAATAAATCTATTATTTAACTTTTGATGCATAATCTATTTGTAATTGATTTTTGTTTTTAGCATGCCATTTTCCATGCCATTTTTAATATGAGTCCATTTTGGTTGGACTATTTTTAACTAGACCCAGCTATATGACGGGTTTACGCAAAAATAAGAGATTAGTAGCATAATTAAAGGGCGTGAAAAGGCTTCGAGTATGGTACATTTATAAAGAAAGTGCGCCTCCCACCATAGGTTAACAAAAATCGAAAATTCGTTAATCAATTTTATTATGACAGCCTCTATGTCAATGTCATTTATTGCTAAATCCACACCCTTTGTAAATACTTCATCAAGATACCCTTCAAATTAAAAAGTAACCGTTCTCCCCTTATCTCCTCGAGGCAGGATCTCGCTCTCCCTCCTTCGTCATGTTGATGCTTTTGCCACAAGTTGAACTAGTTTTGTTTTTCGGCTCGACCGAGATAAGCACTGAGTGCATAAGAACTAGGGATGAGGAAATCGAATCGACCGAACCGCGACCAATGGTCTGGTTCCCGATTTCTAAACTTGGAACCGATGACCGGATGGTCCAGTTCCCGGTTCCTAAAATTGGAACCGGTGATCAATGGGTCCGAGCCACGGACATAGGACCAGATTGGACTGTTTGGACCAGACTGGTCGATTTTTTTATTTTAATTTTTTAAAAGTAACCCTACTGTTTACAGTTTACTTTAGTTCATTTTCTTTTTCATTTTATCTTTGCCCTACTTTATATATGAACGATTTTGGGTGAGCACCATCATTGGATGCACGTCGGTAGTTATTTCATTCTCAATTTGAGACTTTGAATATACTCTGTATTCCTGTGGAAGAGATACAACTAGTTCATTTACAGGTTTCGTATTTATAGAGTGGAGGTGTTGGTGTTTTCATATATCTTTTCGATTTGTGACATTTCATTGCCTCTATAACGGAGCAAGATGAGAACATATCTAGAAGACATGACTCTATCGGTGTTATCTAAGATTTGTTAAGACTTATCATCTCCTTAGTTTGTTACCTTTTGGAATAGTTGGTGAAAAATAAATTGAAATAGAAGCTTTCGTGGTATTTGTGTTAGAGAGCCATCACTCTACTCATTGATGAGCAGGAAATTCTGGTGCATGTTTTTTTTTTTTGTGGTCATGTTACCTGTCCAATGGAACCGTTCGGCAATCGGATGAGACCGGTCAGTTCGATTCCAGATTCCAGCAAATTGGGAACCAGGACTACTGGTCCGGTTCTCAATTCTTGAGGAGAATTGGATTCGATTAGGAACTGATCACCCTTAATAAGAACTCTAGGCTCCCTCTTACCTGCTTCGGCTTTCTACCTTTCTCGGCATAAAAAGGACCCGCCTTAATGAATATTTTTAATTTTCAATCTTGCCCTCACTCAGTCTTTATAATTTCATATTTTTACCCTTTTTTAACCTAAAAACCCTTGCATCTGTCTCCTATCTTCTCCCTCGCTCGCGTGCTTCCCTCGGGAAATGCAGCTCACTCACCTCTCTTTTGTTCCCCCACGAATGTAGCTCAGCTGGTGACATCGCTTGCCTACACGCCTCCGGTCGCCTGGTTGATGCTTGTTGCCGATCACCTGGTCTACGGTCGCACTGCCGCAGCAAATCTATTGTCACGAGGTTCGCCAAGGTAGCGCGACCCCCGCATGAACTTGCCTGAAGAAGATATCCCCAGAAATCTTCTTCATCCTAAATGCGACGACCATGGAAGCTGTGAAGAAATGGAACGTCAACTTTACGAAGCACCTGAAGCAGAAGCTGAAGCGCAAGGTCTTTCACGATGGCTTCCTCTCTCTTCGCAACTCCGGACAAGGAACCTTTGGTTTCACTACTAATCTCTACCACTAATGTCCAACCCAGCCCGATCAGCAATTTATTTACATTCGATATGGCTTGGACATAATTCGGTTTGATTAGCTAGTCTATTTCAACAATGCATTAGCAATCGATCCGTTAGCATCTTTCCCCGAATTTAGCTTGCTCACTCGTACTGAATGGCAATAACTTGATGCTACTTAGGATTATGAATCTGTCTATCATCGCGAATTGTTCTGTTATGTGCTTTTGGTTGTAATACTCTCCGTGGTTGAGCTTGTTCTCAGCAGATTAGTCCATGCCTTGATTGATGGTCGGATATATGACAAGTAATGCTGTATGATGAAGTTGTTTGTTCCAGGGAGACACTGATGTTCAATGCTTATTTGGTTGGTGTTGGAGAGCCTGAAGGAGGGCAAAGTTCATGTAATTCGCAGTATTGCAGCTACCTTAGATTAGCTGCTCTTAGTTTTACTTTGTTTGGATGACTTTGTGGCATTATTGAGGTATTTTGGTAGAAAGATGTTCAACATGTTGCGCTTGCATTTGCCAAAGCATTTGGGGTATTGCCTTTCTGCAAGTCTGAGTTGATGAATTGTAGTGACTGCTTTGTTTGATGCTAGTTCTTTTTTTTTCTTTTTCTTTTTCTTTTTCTTTTTTAAATTGAAGCGAGAGGATTGTATTCAAACATAGTTTAGAGGAATGAAAAAACATAGAGAGAAATTGGTTGAAAAATGTGGTGAATTGAAATCTTCCTTTTGAAGTGATGTATTGCCTTTTCTACAAGTTTCTTCACTTGAAATCTGTGGTAGTTCTTAGTTACTACTGGTGAAATCCGTATGAATGGCTGCTGGCAATAAAGAAGGTTTCCGTGTAATGCCACCATTTATGCTTTGGTGTCGGCGGTTTTGATAGTTTGATGTCAAACTTGGACGGTGTATTATCATAAACTCTTATAATGGCTTTGGAAGCTGAGGATTGTGATTTTTGTTGCAGTACGGCGCCAACAATGACAAAACTAGATGGGTATGTCTATGAGGCATGAAGTTTGCATATCCACAAGTCCAGCTTTGTGTGCATTCAGATAGTTGATCTCATGGATCATATAATTAATCATTCAAAAGGGATCGAATCGTCCTCTACTGAAGAAATTCATTTTCTGTTAGCTTTACTAGATGTGATCTTCAGCGAGTTTGGAATGCTTTGCTATTTCTTTCTCGTGTGTGCAGAATTAAGATGTCCAGCTGCAGGAGGACATATGTGCCAGGTGTGTGGCAGTGAGGACGTTTGATGGTATTTTCTGAGTGCGGTTAAACATTGTTTCGCATTTAGATCCAATATAAAAATAGAGATAAGTACGCTAATAACGTCATAATTTGTGGACGACGTCAATTTGAGTGCCACAAACTTGAAAAATCGATCACTTACGTGCAATCTTCGATTTGCCTCGCAAAAAAAATCTGATCTGGCACCGCCAGAGCAATTTTTCTGAAATTTTTAATGTACACAGATTTTTTTTTATTTGAGATTTTTCTTATCCTCTTGATTTTTTTTATTGTTTTTCCCCCCACTTGGCCGGCTAGGGTCACTGGCGGCCCTCACTGGCCTAGGGGAAAAAGCAACAGTGAACGCTGGTTGAGCCTTGATATTTCAGAAAAAAAAAATTAAATAGTAAAAATCAAAATATCTAAAAATAAGAAAAAAAAATTCTAAAAAATATTTAAAATAACAAAAAAAAAATCCATGTGTCACTGAAAAATAAAATAAAAATTCACATGGGGTGATTTGTCGGAAATGATACTCAAGTGATCCATTTTCCTCTGATGTGGCACTTGAGTGGATCGAAAAAAAAAGGTTATTGTACTCAAGTGAACGCCACACAAAAATTATAGCACTCCCAGTGAACTTATCCTTGTAAAAGTATTATAAATATGCTTGATGCTTCGGATGCGTGTATAATTTGTGCGTCATTTTGCACGGAGCTAGTTTGAATCTGATTATCTAAACTTGTGCGTCATTTTGCATCATGTGCGTCATTTTCTCCCCCACATCTTATGGCAATGTTCTGGATCTGCAAAAACATAGAAAATATGCGGCGAAGGTGCTGATCGTGGCACGAGTTTTGTTTCGTTCGATGAGTTCATTATCTTGGATGTTGTCAAATTGTATGCAATTTGATTTTGGGATGTTATGTACGAGAATCAGCTGCTGCATATAAACCTCTCTTTGAATCAGGGAAAAAAAATAATTTCTCTTTCACTTGTGCCGTTTGCAAGGGGCTGAGACAGGTTTCTTTCAACCATCCTCATGCAACGACGTCGAAGCGATGCGTCGCTGCATGACATGCAATGATTTGGTCAATCTGTCAAAGATGATGAGGATAATAAGATATTTCTATAATATTTTCTAGATAGTCATTTTTGAAGAAAATGACAATATTTTTCGGAGTTTAGCTAAACCTAAAAATGAATAAGAAAATTTCTTCCACAGTTTGGTATGGAAAATCTGATTCTCCTAGGGGCAATTACCGAAAGACACAAATTTTTAATTTTTTTAGTTTTTTTTTTTCATATTTTTCCCTCTTCCTTTGCCGGCCGCCGGCCTTTGGCGAGCTTGTCATTGCCTGTGGTCGGTTGCCAGCCGTCATCGAGGCTAGCGATTGGCCGAAGAAGAAGGAAATAATAATAATAATAATTAAAAAAATAAATGAATGCAAAGGAGTACATGGAGGAGAATGATGGAAAATGATTTTATCTTTTCAAAAAGCATTTTCCCCACTTTCAAAGACGTTTTTCTGTTGACCGAAAATGTTTTCCTTCACTAGTTAATGATCTGCCAAACAAATGCCGGAAAATCCAAATTTTTTTCTTCTAAAATTTATTTTTCATTAAATAAATAGAGCCTAAATATCAAGTATTTTTTTTTTAAAAACAAACGGAGTCTGAAGGAATATGGGCATGAATGAATAGGCCAACCTTGTTTGGCTGCAAAAGTAGAGGTGGCTAAACGGAGCCTAAGTATCAAAGGTGCGGGGCTTACCAAGGAAAATAGATGGGCTGGCCAAACCAGTTCCAAAGACCCCCCAACTAGCGTCAGCGTGGCTCACAGTAGAAACAATTTCATCGCAGAATGCTTTTCTAATCAAAACGGCTGAAAATGATTCCTAACATACCTTCGGATTTGGAAAATATATTTATTCTTCTTAAAAATTATTTTTCAGAAAGTACTTTCCATAGCTGTCAAGTTTTCCGAGAACAAGCCATGGGTGTAAAACTTTACAGCATCTTATTGTAACGTAATTAGGCGTAAAGTATCTTAAAATGAAAAAATAAAATTGCAACCTCATCTGATTCTTGACGTGGGATGCGGATCTCTAAGTCAACATTTGAGATTTAGGCTCCGTGTATTTCAAGAAAAACATTTTCCTTAATTTTCGGTATTTGGGGGGCGAAAAATGAATGATCAAGGAAAAATATTTTTCAGTCAATGAAAAAAGTTTTATGAAATTGAGGAAAATGTTTTCGTTTTTTTTTTGGGAGAATTGAAATCATTTTCCAATCTTTCTCGGTGGGTTCTTCCTCGTCGTCATAGAGCCGCTCCTTTCCCATCTTTTCATAAGCCATGGTCACACAACCTAGCTTCTCCATCTCTTCCCTCGTCTCCGACTGCTCCTCCTTTGCTGCTCTTCTGTCTCGTCCTTCATCTGCTGGAGTTTGTAGGCTGATTGCTGGAAGAGAATGGTTCTAGTGAGGGCAAGGAACGGAGTGAGGAAGATGTCGAATGTAGGTGAAGGATGGAGGTCAATGAGTGGCGCGACCAGGGGATCCACGTCGCGGGAGGTGGCGGATGGAGGCCTCGTCGGGCTTCGATTTAGAGCTAACATTGGCGGCAAATGGCTTTTGGGTTGGTCATGGATGATTTGGCTGAGAGCTTGTTGGTTTTCTGCATGCGGAGGGTGATTTTGGATAGAGGAGAGGCGGATTGTGGCGGCGTGGCGTTCATTATATCAAGCGTGGTTGCGGCGACGGATGAGGAGGAGCCTGGCCAGATTCGGCGAGATGAGGCGAGGCCGAGCTCAAGGTCGGCAAGGCAAGGCTAGGCCTCGTCTCGCCAGCAAAATCTGGTTTGATTTCTGATGCGAAGCTCGAGCCTCACGGCCAGTTCGATTTGATTTCCGTTGACGCGCTCGAGGGGTGCAGCCTCGCTGATGGCTCGCTCGAGGCTCGCCTCGCCGGCCTCGAGCGAGGCAAAGAGTGGACGGTGATGAAGGTGAAGAAGATATCGACGACATTGAGCACGAACTCAGCATTGAAGTCGAACAGAACAAGCACAAACACCTTGCAGAAATACTACTCGATCTGCAAATCATAGAAGGAAGAACTTGACGCTTATGCCCACTCATTGCCGGTTTATATGCCCAGGGTCTTCAAAAAGAATAATGCTGGGAATTATAAGGTAAGGGATGCATAAAATGAGTCGACATCATATAAGCTCTCTGTGGCTTTTCTCAGAGCATTTGACATGGTGGGTTCGTGAAAAGAGTTACTAAGAGAGGTGTGGTTGAGATTTTGTTCTTGGTTCGACTCGAGCCGGCAACCTCACCGTAAATTCTCGAGCGCGAAATTGAAAGCTGAAGCTCGTGACCACGTTGCATTGGAGCACAATACATACACACACACGCACGCAGAAAACACACGCATGGCCGTGCAGACCAATTCCAGAGACGGAGGGATGGTTTAGTGATGAGTCAACCGACGATGAAGGCTTGGCTCAGCCATAGGGATGATACACCGACGACGATGGCAGTACGTTGGTGGCTGCGAGCCTGCGAGAGATGTTACGCGTCTTCAATGGCAGATTTACGTATGAAAACACGACAATTCCTTTTTTCTCTGACTTTTTTCATTGTCTACTTTCTACTTTATTTTGTTTTCAAGAATCACATTTGCAGTAAAGGATCTTTTTCATCTTCTAAAATAAGTAACAGAAAAAATTCTTTAAAAGACAAAATTAGATCAAACTTTTGGAACCAGGACATGTATTTTAGTAACTTAATTAGTCTTTTTTAATTAATTTCTTATTTAATTTTTAATTTTTAATTTATCTTTAGCTGATTATGTTTTTAGCATGCAATTTTTCTACGCTAATGATTGGAGCCCGATTGGGTCCAGGTTGGATTAGGTATGGATCGCTAAAATTGTGTTGCATTAAAATGGGTTACTATGAGTCCATTTGGGTTTGACTATTTTCGATTGGTCCCATCTATTTCACCGGTCTACCCAAAAAAGTAAGAGATTAATAGCATAATGAAAAGGCATGAAAATGCTTTGAGTATAGTACATTTATATTCGACAAAAAAAAATAGTGCATTTATAAAGAAAGTGAGCCTCCAGTCATAAGTTAAAAAAAAAATCCGTTAGTCAATTTTATTATGACAGCATCTATTTCCATTTCGTTTATTTGCTAAATCCAGTCCCTTTGCGAATAGTTCATCAAGATACCCCGCAAATTAAAAAAATACAACTTTTTAACTGTTCTCCCCTTATCTCCACGTGGCAAGGGATCTCACTCTCTCTCCCTCCTTTTTTTTTTGTCTACTTTTATTCCTATTATATTATACAAGTCACACTGTGGGCTATGTGCCGTGTGAAGGTTGCAAAAACCTTGCTCCCTTCTCACTAGGGCAAACCTGCAATGGTTCTCTCCGGTCGCCTGGTTGATGCTTGTTGCCGATCACCTGGTCTACGGCTGCACTGCCGAAGTAGATCTATTGTCACGAGGTTCGCCAAGGTAGCGCGACCCCCGCATGACCTTGCCTGAAGAAGATATCCCTAGAAATCTTCTTCATCCTAAATGCGACGACCATGGAAGCTGTGAAGAAATGGAACGTCAACTTTACGAAGCACCTGAAGCAGAAGCTGAAGCGCAAGGTCTTTCACGATGGCTTCCTCTCTCTTCGCAACTCCGGACAAGGTACCTTTGGTTTCACTACTAATCTCTCTACCACTAATGTCCAACCCAGCCCGATCAGCAATTTATTTACATTCGATATGGCTTGGACATAATTCGGTTTGATTAGCTAGTCTATTTCAACAATGCATTAGCAATCGATCCGTTAGCATCTTTCCCCGAATTTAGCTTGCTCACTCGTACTGAATGGCAATAACTTGATGCTACTTAGGATTATGAATCTGTCTATCATCGCGAATTGTTCTGTTATGTGCTTTTGGTTGTAATACTCTCCGTGGTTGAGCTTGTTCTCAGCAGATTAGTCCATGCCTTGATTGATGGTCGGATATATGACAAGTAATGCTGTATGACGAAGTTGTTCGTTCTAGGGAGACACTATTTGGTTGGTGTTGGAGAGCCTGAAGGAGGGCAAAGTTCATGTAATTCGCAGTATTGCAGCTACCTTAGATTAGCTGCTCTTAGTTTTACTTTGTTTTGATGACTTTGTGGCATTATTGAGGTATTTTGGTAGAAAGATGTTCAACATGTTGCGCTTGCATTTGCCAACAAAGCATTTGGGGTGTTGCCTTTCTGCAAGTCTGAGTTGATGAATTGTGGAGACTGCTTTGTTTGATGCTAGTTCGTTTTTTTCTTTTTCCTTTTTAAATTAAAACGAGAGGATCGTATTCAACTCTCTTTCTTTTGTATGTCAGAATTTGGTTTATGAAATTACATAGTTTAGAGGAATGAAAAAACATAGAGAGAAATTGGTTGAAATATGTGGTGAATTGAAATCTTCCTTTTGAAGTGATGCATTGGCTTTTCTACAAGTTTCTTCACTTGAAATCTGTGATGGTTCTTACTTACTACTGATGAAATCCGTATGAATGGCTGCTGGCAATAAAGAAGGTTGCTTTGGTGTTGGCGGCTTTGATAGTTTGATGTCAAACTTGGACGGTGTATTATCATAGACTCTTATAATCGTTTTGGAAGCTGAGGATTGTGATTTTTGTTGCAGTACGGCGGAAACAATGACAAAACTAGATGGGTATCTCTATGAGGCATGAAGTTTGCATATCCACGAGTCCAGCTTGATGTGTATTCGGATAGTTGATCTCGTGGAGCATATAGTCATTCAAAAGGGATCGAATCGTCCTCTACAGAAGATTGTCTGTGAGCTTTGCTGGATGTGATCTCCAGCGAGTTTGGAATGCTTTGCTATTTCTTTCTCGTGTGTGCAGAATTAAGAAGTCCAGCTGCAGGAGGACATATGTGTCAGGTGTGTGGCAGTGAGGACGTTTGATGGTATTTTCTGAGTGTGGTTAAACATTGTTTTGCATTTAGGTCCAATCTAAAAATAGAGATAAGTACACTAATAATGTCATAATTTGTGTACGACGTCAATTTGAATGCCACAAATTTGAAAAATCGATCACTTACGTGCAATCTTCTATTTGCCTCGCCAAAAAAATCTAATCTGGCACCGCCAGAGCAATTTTTCTGAAATTTTTAATGTACACATAGAAATTTTTTTTTTTGAGATTTTTCTTATCCTTTTGATTTTTTTTATTGTTTTTCCCCCCACTTGGCCGGCTAGGGTCACTGGCGACCCTCATTGGCCAAGGGGAAAAAGCAACAGTGAACGCTGGTTGAGCCTTGATATTTCAGAAAAAATTAAATAATAAATAATCAAAATATATAAAAATAAGAAAAAATATTCTAAAAAATATTTAAAATAAAAATAAAAATGAAAATTCACATAGGTGATTTGTCGAAAATGAGATTGAAGTGATCCATTTTCCTTTGATGTGGCACTTGACTCGATAAAAAAAAAAAGTAAAGGCATTCAAGTGAAACGCCATACAAAAATTATAGCATTGTCGGTGAACTTATCCTTGTAAAAGTGTTATAAATATGCTTCGATGCTTCGGATGTGTGTATATTTTGTGCGTCATTATGCATAGAGCTAATTTGAATATGATTATTTAAACTTGTGCGTCATTTTCTCCCCACATCTTGTGGCGATGTTCTGGATCTGCAAAAAAAAAAGAAAAAAAAGAAAATTGCGACGAAGGTGCTGATCGCGGCATGAGTTTCGTTTCATTCGATGAGTTCATTATCTTTGAGTCGGGTCATGTTGTCTATGTCTTTGGATTTGGCAGAGGCCATCATGGGAGTCCAAAAGTGAGGGTTGTTTTTTATTGGAGCGGCCACACTATGATGCTTGGACTGCAATGTCAAACGTTGTGAAGCTACAATATTCTCCTTAATTTAAAGACAAACTAGGAAGAAGATATATGCAATTGCGAATAAAACAATCAAGGACATTTTGATATGTTAACTATAATAAGGGCGTCTTTAATCAAAGAAGGCGCAAAAGTAGCACCACCTTTTTGGTAAACTAATTGTAATAAACATAGTGTTCTTTTTTCTTTTTAAATTCATTTTTTTGGCATATTACTGACAAGTTGGCCTAAACCTTGGTACTAATGCATAATAATTATATGCCTTGTCTAGTTAGTAGAAAAACTTATATCGGTTTATGATAATTGAAACTCTTCGGCTCACTAAAGACTAGTATCTCTACTTTTTTCTGAAACACAATCCTTCTTTTCTACTAAATATCTTCAATAAATGATTTTGGAAGTTGAATCTTATCATCTTAAAAGTTATAAATAATGTTGCAAAAGCTGTAAAAGTTTTATCTTCCACATTTATATGGATACAATTTCGTCGTACTATAATGAATAATCTCTTTTTATTCATCAATAATTCAAATATTTAGCAAAAAAGGAATTGCGCCAAATCATTTAAATAATAGTTTTTTGTTGACACGCAAAGCGGGTATACTTTCGCTAGTTGTACTAGAAAGGAACCTTATTATTGATTATAAAGATTATATATTAGCATACCTGAAAAAAATTGACTAGAAAGAAACAAGGAGAGGAACAAAAAGAACTACTTTTGTTTACGAAAAGAGAAATAATACTTTTATAAGCTTCAAGGAATGGTACTTTTGATCACTCAATTTGATAATATAAGCTCGGTTATTTTTCTCTTTTTTTGAAAATTAATACATACAAGAAAGTTTTTTATACTCGAGATTTTGCATTCATGACAACAGTGAACTAGCATTCCTCTCTTGCCCAAAAGAAAAAAAAATAACATTGGTAATTCTACTGCAAATTCTAGAACATTTTTTTTGTTTTTTTCTTCGTTAATTTTCTTACATCACATCATGTATTCTTGGTTCATCGCCAAGACCATAACTTATCAGTATATACACTACACCAGCAAGTGCACATTGAATTTTCATTTCTCCCTCAAAATCTGAATTTGACTCATTCTACTCGTGCATTACATTTCTTTGGCTTTGAATAAAGTTTGTAGCAGACTTGAACTTCAACACCTACTTTTCCTTAACATGTACATGGACAGATCCCTACCCTAAGAATGGTAATTGGGCCATGTCGGCCTTGACCCAGCACAGACCAGTCTTTTGGGCCCGAGCCCGTGAGGTGCCATACCAGGCGAGGCCTGTTAACAATAAGGGGCTATACCAATGCCGGGGCATTGGCCTAGGGCCCTTTTTTTTTTCCAAGGGTGATAGTAGTTAGAACAAAAAAATAAAGATAACGACAGTAATTTAATTATGATTGTTTATCCTTGCGTATTTCTTTTGACTAAAGGCTTGGGAACAGCACAAAGGCACGCTAAAGCATCAGTAGCTCTTCTTTTCCACGTTACACGGCCCATTTTCTTTTTCTTTTGCCTTGTACCTTTCCATTGTCTTTTTGCTTTTAAAAAGGTTTTTTTTTTTTTGGATTCTCCTAACCTTTCAACTTCATCAAGTTAATTTAGATATTACAGAAGGATGTCCATATCATAATTTGACAAATAAGTACAATAGATCAATTCAGAGTTTCTATCTTGGCCCCAATAACAACACTTATCCTTTTATTATTATTATTATTATTATTATTATTATTATTATTATTATGTCTTTTCGTTGCTTCTGGATGACCCTAAGCGCGTGGATACGTATCCTGTCAATGAGTACCAATTCATATCTAGTGTTTGAATTATTGGTACGATTCTGGTTGCCAATTGCTTCAATTTGATAAAGCAAACCATTAAAGAAAGACTTAGACAATAAGGTCTTCTAATCAACACTAGCATGACTTTTTTTTCCCCCTACTAATTTCTTAATGTTCTGCGGTAAATGAATAAAGGTCTTGATACTGGGTCTCCCATTCATAGGAACAGTCCTTTTTTTTTTTTAAAGAAAAGTTTAAAAGAGTAGGATTTACGTAGTGGATCCCACGGATTCTCTCTTCTTCACCGAGCTTCACAGCTCAGGGAGGATGCTCAATTTCGATTAAAATGGAAGAAGTCTGATTTCCAAAATCTGCAGCGAGACTTTGGACTATCGATCCCTAAAACAAAAGTTTAGTGGAGTGTAACAAAAGCTGAAACTATAGATAATCACATTTGATCTTTTATCAATCTCAATTCAAGGAATTTGATACTTCGCAAAGAGGCTTTTCATCCACTCATCTAGTCATGCGTAATAACTTCAATCTTAAATTGTCGTGCTCGGATCTTTGTCTGTGAAGATTTATGGATTTATCAGTTTCATAATGAAATATTTGTGCACCTCCAGATCTAGGGATATTTCAATATTAAAGTTCTATTGTCAACATGAGCTTATTGCTTCTCGGTCAACATTAGTATCGCTCTCTCGAAGTGAAAGAAATACAAGTTAAAAAATGGGCGCTTGACATGTAAAAGTATGGCTTGTTGAGGTTCTAATAGATATTTGTGGAATCAATCCACTAGATCCATGCATTTACTAGCAAAGTAGAGGCACCATGTGTAACAAAAATACATTCTAAAAGAAATGAGAGCATTATTCGAATGATCTTAATTAGGAGAAGAACTAGAAAAGTTGAGGATGATCAAATTGACCCTGTATTTGGATTCTAGATAAATTGCTGGCGAAATGCTGTCAAACTCTTTTTGAATATCACATTATCAATTATTTAGTCAACATATAGTTGCTATTGGTGTTTTGAACTAACATTATCTATACTAGTATATAAAGAGAATATCTTACTTTTCCAGGATCTCAATCTTTTTTCTTTTTGCTTCTAAAATATGATTAGGTGCTTATTTTATACATATTGAATCCATGATCAAATACATAAGTTAACTTGCCGAAATTTCCACATATGTGTGACCTTAGATAGTGCTAGTCTTACAACTGTCAACTAGCTTTGTTTTGTCAAATTTATTCTCTTTGATTGTTTTGCAACCTATTTACTTAGGAAAATTCCAAATATTGATATGAGGTGAGGTCATTTTCTCAAAAAAATGGTCCACAGTATATTTTATTTTAAATAAGGGTTTGAAATGCCCAACTCAATCTCAAATAAACGTACGAGCTTGCCAATTGACTAGATGTATTTCGGTAGACATTTTTTTGGCGACTAAAGGGGGCCAAATTTTGTCCAAAATATGCAATTGAATAAAATTTTTTTAAAAAAAACTTCAAATTCAGTCGATAATAGGTTCGGATCTGCCTTCAATTTTTCACTTACTTCTTCCTCTCACGCTGCTTCTCAAGCAAATTGCCTGCTCGTCACCTGACCCTCGGCAACTCTGCACATGCTCCTCGCCCAATCGGCATGGACCTGCCCTCTTGGCCCGACCCCAGCACGACTCGTGATAGTGAGGAGCCCTATTAGGCAAGGCGGGTAAGCAATTTTGCCAATGCCTCTACCACAGGGCAACTTTTTTTTTTTTTTGGCAGAGGTGATTGTAATCACAGGGAAAGTGAAGACAGAACCACTTATAGGAGATCTCAATGAGGACTTGTCAAGAATTCAACTATGAAAACAAATTCTTCATTCTTTCTTTTTTCCCTGGGGAATTATTTTGACTAAAATATTGCCGACAACACAAAGGCGCACTAAAGCATTTGTCTTTTCAAATGCTAGCATGACGCCTGTTCTTTTTCTTTGCTTTATTGTTATATTTCTTTTCATTATCACTTTGCTTTTTTAAAAAGATTTTCCTCGGATTCTGTTAGGCCAGTTTGGCCGCGAATGACAATTATTTTTTGGTTTGGTCGAACATGAAGGGACCCAAGAAATTTTTGGCCGTTGATTTTTTCTGCTCTAGAATATATAAAAAAAAAAATTGACCCAAGAAGTGCATGGCGATATTTCTACGCTAGAAATCAGCTTCTGTCTAGAAGTTAATTTTTTTTACTTTTAGAGATAAGTAAATTTTCTTTACTTCTTTAAGTTGCTCCAAAATTATTTATCGAACAAAAAAATTTTATAGGAGTAGAAAAATAAAGTGGCATAACCAAATAGATTTTGATCTAGAAGTTGTGTTACCAAATAAATTTTTACTCTAGAAGTACTTTTGAAGTAAAAATTTTGCTATATAAGTGTTGTCATGCACGGCCATGGGACCCAAGAAATGTTTCTTCTGGCCAGCATTTGATAATTTGTTTTTTGGCCTGCACCGTTTGGTAAATGATTTCAGGCCGCAACAAGAAGGTTTCAAGCTGGAAATACGCAGGTGAATGGTGGAATAGCAGAGATCAGCATGGAGTAAGCACAAAAGGCTAAGGTAGTCTCAATTCTCAAGGAGAACGTGTAAGTCTTCGGGTCCACACTTCACGGTATTACTAATTCTTCTAAAATATTATTAGTGTGATAAATAAATTAGGAAGACTATCAAGAATATACTGACATTCCAATGAAGCCGTTAGTAAATTACTAGCATGATCATGAATTACTAACATACCAATACAGTAGCAAACTACCAACTCCAAATTTTACGAGTGTGGTAAGCAAATTACCAACTCCTGAAATTTTACTAGTATCGTAAGCAAATTACTAGTACTATCGAGATTTCGCCAACATACCAATTAAGCGGTTAATTATCAACCCTAATGAAATTTTACTAGCGTGTTAAGTAAATTACCAACATTATCACGAACCAGCAACATTCCAATCAATTAGTCAATTACCAATTCCTCTGAGAAATTATCAGTTTCTTAAACAAATTACCAACACTATAAAATATTTAGCAACGTACCAATGAAGTAGTTAACCAACTCCTATGATATTTTATCCGGCCAAAAAAAAAAAAAAACGCTCGTGTGGTAAGCAAAATATCAACTCTCACCTTGCAATTTTACACTCTATCAAAATATAAATAATGCCTCAGTATCCTTGAGTCATCTAAGGCTATCAAATCTAATGACAGTCATGGAGGCTGGAATCAAAGTGGTTAAACACATAAACTTGTTCTAATACGATTCTAACGTCAAGCTAAACTCGAAATAATCACTAGAATATCGATACTGTTTTTATATTTGAACATGTCAAATGACTAGCAGTGCATCGGTACGTTATTCTGAACTCTGTTTCCAATAGACTAATGGTCTCGTAATGTCTGCAAGTCCTTGGCTGTTAGTAATCGGCGAATCTTCGTGCTTAGATATTCTTTTCCTAATCGTAGTCTATGAGCTTTAAAGAATCATTCGATGTGGCATCTTCAGTTTTGAGATGCCTCACAACGTTGCCATGTGCCTACGACCGCGATTAAATTACTGGAAAAAAAGAAGTATGGGAAGCATCCGTGAAATTGCTGGTGAACCTTATAATATGAATTAAATGCTGGAAAAACACAAAACGACGCTATCGTTTAGCTGTACATTGGAAGATGATGGAGAGCGCGTGCGGTGCATCATCGACTATGTCCCAGTCAAATTACCTCGGAACAGTAAATGTTGCTACCTGTCAAATCGGAACGTTGTTAATAATCTACTAACGATTTACCGTGGTAAAATAGTTATTTTTTTCGGAAGTTACAGAGGTTAACCGCTTTTACTAGTAAATTGTGGAGGCAACTCGTAATATACTAGCAGAAAATCATGCCTAATTGTAAAAGAAAATGAGCATTCATAATCTACAACAAACTTGGTAAATCAGTACTTTCGCTAGTATGTTATTGACAAATAAAAAGTGCTACTTGTAAAATCGAAACAATGTTAGTAATCTACTAGGAATTTATAGAGGTAAAATAATTATTTTGTCCATAAGCAACTGAGACAGTAAAATATGTAAGCATTTGTAATCTTTTGGCTTGCCGAATGATATGAAATGGGCAAGATTTCAAAGTGCAACTATCCCATCCATTGAATGGCTATAGTTAATTTTTTGGGTTCAATCTGGCAAGAACTTTTCATTTTAAAAAGAAAAATCTTCACAGTGCTATGTTCAATCAAAACACATTCACATTCTCCCTTAAGATTTAGAACTCCTAGGTAGTAATTTATGCTCTCAATATCTGCAAAGAGTCGAACCTTGGAAAACTTAGTACTATCAAATGCAAACACATTCCCATTGTTGCCTTGAGATTTGAAACTCCTAAAAGTTGTTATAAAAAACACATTGTCAAATTTGATAGGCTGGAATGATGTGGCAGTGAATCATTCTCCTTACAAAATTGTAGCATATTTTCACTCTGAATATTTAGCCAATCCTGACTTCTAAGTGTAATAAGCTACCGAGATCTCCATTTGTAATTCGATGATTGTTTGTAAGTTATCGATAAAATAACAATCTACTTTTTTAATTTTATAAGTGATAGCATATTTTCACCAGTAAATTAAAAATGCTTACATACTTTACTAGTGATTTCAATTGACGGTTTTAACTCACAAATAAAATAACTATTTTACCGTTGTTAATTTCCAATAGATTATCAACATCATTTTGATTTTATGATTAACAATGCAAGTGTCTTACTACAGCGACCGCGTGCCAAATACAATACATATTACTAATGGACATGATACCATGCTATGTATAATGCAATCACATTCACGTTCTGGGAAGAGTTGGACTTGCTTTCTTAAAGAAAACTCTGCACAGTGATATATCAAATGTGAACACATTCATGCTCTCCCATTGAGAAAAATCAATATGGTCCTACGAAGCACCTATAAAATACTTTTTTTTTTTAGTATGGGTCAGAAGTATATTGACTAATCACAAGCGCTAACACAAAGAACCAAAGCACAGTGGCCCGTACAAAAACAATCCTCCACCTGAAGCAATGCTAATGTTGCAGCAGGTGCAGGGTTGATGGGGGGAAATGCGCACGAGGCAGCAAGGGGAATGATACCCCAGAAGACACAATCGAACCAGGCAAGAGCCAAACAGCGGCCACAGACCAAAAAAAGACCCAAAACTATACATAAGGCTCAGGTCAGGCAATAATCGAAAAGGAGCAACCCCAGCCAGTCATGATCCACTTGTTGCGAGGGGTATCATCAACGTCTTCAAAAGTCAAGGCCTTGTCCTGGACAACTTTAGAGAGATGTTTCTTCAAAGCTAAGACATCCTGAACTTGATTTCTAAATATGATGTGGTTGTATTCTATCCAAATCAAATAACAAAGTGCTGCAAAAGAGAAACGAGCAATCTGATGGTGGAATTGTTGACCACCAAAGTGGTTAACGGCCCAATGGGGCTTTTCTTGCCATGACCTATTCAGCCACGCAAGGTTGCAATTTGTGGCCTAGAATAACGCCAAGGAACCCGTGAAGTTACACCCGAAGAAAATGTGGTCAATAGAGTCCGGTCTATACCGGCAAAATGGACAAACACCATCTGCAATCCTATGATAGTTCAGCAAAAAAACCTAAGTAGGCAACCTATTGAGAGTAATGAGTCATAGAAGGAAGGCATGTCCGGGGGGGGGGGTGTTTGAGATGGGATGTGCCAATCCCAAATAAACCGATGCGAATCGACGGTTCTACCTTTGCATCTAATAAAGTCCTAGGTAGAAGAGACCAAGAAAACACTCGAAGGGTGGCAAAGCCATATGAAGCAATCATGTCTATCAGGGGCCAAAGTTGGGAGGAAATTAGAACAGCCAGCCAATAGATTAAGAACCGGCGACAGATGAAACTGCTCAACACAAAAGTCCCAGACCGAGGCCCTTCCTGGGATGCCAGATTGGTATATCTCCATATCTGTGAAGAACTTATGCAGAGGACCGTGAGGATGCCACGAATCAAACCAAAAGGAAACGGAAACCCCATTTCCAATACGCCATTGAGATTGAGCAAGAAACAAAGGGCGGGGAGCCAAAATCTTTTTCCAAGCCCAAGAACAAAATGGTCGGCGTATTAGCCACCCAATTGTAGGATTCTTATTTTAATTTTACCCATCAAGTAAAAAAGTGTGCATTCGTAGTTACGACTCCATTCGTTTTGTGAAAAACAACTCCGAGAAAAATAGTTTTTGGATTTTAGGCGCTCGTTTCACAAAAAATAAATGAGTCAAGGATAACATTTTCCTCCCATTGAAAAAACATATTCAAAAGTGGAGGAAATGATTTCCTTTATTTGAAAAGAGTAAGAATTTTTCCTCATTTTTCTTCCCTCCACTCCTTCACATTCCTTTTATGTTTAATTATTATTTATTTTTATTTTCAATTTTTTTATATTTATATATTTTTTAATTATTTAATTTTCTTTTTCTTTTTTCTCTTTCCTTTGACCATCACTGGCCATGGCGACCAACCGAAGAAGACGGGAAAAGAAAAGAAAAGAATATAAAAAAAATAAAAATTCGATTTAAAAAAATAGAAAAAGAGAGGTAATGATAGGAAATTATTAAAAGGAGTACACATAGGAAATTGATTTTCCTTACCAGATGAAGGAAATATTTTTCAATTCATTCAAGTTTCAGCCGAAAATCGAAAAAGTGTCATTTTCTTGAAAAAGACTTTCTGAAAAATATTTTCCAGAAACACTTCATCTTCCACAAAAAGGACATAGCCTAAATATGAATTTCAAAAGGAGCGTGAAGGGCCAAATCTCTCGAAGCAACCTTAGAATGGGTCAATTTTCGTTCTTGAGATCTGAGAAGAGACAACCTTTCCTCGAAGCGGACGAGCTTGGCCGGTCTTGGAGACCATCACAGCATATAAAATGCTGCTATTTCTATTCTTTTTCTTCCTCAAATTGCAGTGTGAAATTTGTTTAGGAAATGCCAGATGAAGGATAGTGCCCTTTTCCTATTTCGAGATAATGTTCTCGGGAAAGCTTTTGTGAAATTGCAGTTGAATGTCATCAATAGAGGCCATTCAGGAGGGATAACAAAATGCGCATTATGCACTATGAAGAATGAACCCGAACACTTGCAGGTTCTCCTTGAGATTTGAGAATACCATGGCCTGTTTTGCTTACTCCATGCTGATCTCTGCCATTCCACCATTCGCCAGTGTATTTCAAGCTTGAAACCTTCTTGTTGCTAACTCGCAAAATATTCGTAAATTACCCATTCTTCTAAAATATTATTAGTGTGATATAAATTAGGAAGGCTACAAGAATTTACTAACATTCCAATGACGCCGTCAGTAAATTACCAGCATGATCAGGAATTAGTAATATACCGATAAAGTAGTAAACTACCAACTCCTACAAAATTTTTAGAATGTGGTAAGTCAATTACCAACTCCTAAAATTTTACTAATATCATAAACAAATTATTAGTACTATCAAGATTTCGCCAACACCAATTAAGCAGTTAGTTGTCAACCCTAATGAAATTTTACTAAAATATTAAGTAATTTACCAACGCCATCATGAATTTACCAACAGTATTCCAATTAATTAGTCAATTACCAATTCCTCTGAGAAATTATCAGCGTCTTAAACAAATTACCAGCACTACAAAATATTTAGCAACATACCAATGAAGTAGTTAACCAAGTCCTATGAAATTTAATCCAACCCCCCCCCCCCCCCCCCCCAAAAAAAAAAAAACGCTGTTATGAAATTTCATCCACGTGATAAGCAAATTATCAACTCTCGCCTTGCGGTTTTACGCTCTATCATAATATAAATAATGTCTCGGTATCCTTGAGTCACCTAAGGCGATCAAATCTAATGACAGAGTCATGGAGGCTCGATTCAAAGTAGTCAAACACATACAATTGTTTAAATACAATTAGAATATCGAGACTTCTTTTACATTTGAAAATGTCAAATGAATAGCAGTGTATCAGTACTTTATTCTGACCTCGGTTTCCAATAGCCTAATGGTCTCATAATGTCTGCAAGTCCTTGGCTGTTGGTAATCGGCGAATCTTCATGCCTAGATATTCTTTTCCTGATCTAAGTCGATGAGCTTGGAGCCTAGTGCTAATACATTTCAAAGAATCATTCGATGTGGCATCTTCACTTTTGAGATGCCTGACAACGTTGCCATGTGCCTACCACCGCGATTAAACTACGGGAAAAAAATAGCATCGGAAGCATCGGGGAAATTGCTGATGAACCTTATAATACGAATTAAATGCTGGAAAAACACAAAGCGATGCTATCATTTGGCTATACATTGAAAGATGACGGAGAGCATGCACCGTGCATCGTTGACTAGGTCACAGTCAAATTAGCTCGAAACAGTAAATGTTGCTACCTGTGAAATCGGAGCGCCGTTAATAATCCACTAACAATTTACCGTGGTAAAATAGTTATTTTTTTCGGAAGTTACAAAGGCTAACCGGTTTACTAGTAAATTATGTAGGCAACTCGTAATATACTACTGGAAAATCATACCTACTTGTAGAAGAAAACGAGTATTCATAATCTACGAGAATATACCAGTTTGGTAAATCAGTACTTTCACTAGTATGTTATTGACAAATTAAAATTGCTACTTGTAAAATCGAAATAATGTCAGTAATCTACTAGGAATTTATAGTAGATGGTGGATGGGACCGGCTCGGACCCCTCGGACCAGACCGCCCAGAATATATACATACACATAATTAGAAAAAAATTAGAAGTTTTTTAAGAACTAGTTAACTTAATTTCCTCATCTTCTACCTGACACTCACTCCTCTCTTCTCGCTCGCGTCTTGTCTTCGCAACACAACTTTGCTCAATACTAACTCCTCTCGCCTTCCTCATATTTGTTGGTATGCAATCTCCAATCATGTTTTGTCTTGACTCAATCTGTGTTTTGTCTTGACTATATTATGCAAACCCATTATTTTGTTCATACTTGGATTTAGTGAAGTAGAAGTATAATCCTACTTTGACCTTAATTCTTTTTAACTCGAGGAGAATGATACAGGAGCATAATCATGTTTCAGTTGTTTTTTTAAGTATTTTTCCTTCTAATTTAGTATTTTCTCATTATTTTAAGATTATAAGTACTCACATGATGGTTGTACAATGGTTATGTGTATGTTTTATTATATTGGATGGTTGAGATCGAAAGTTATTAGTTTAGATCTAATAGTTAGACTTCTATAAGCAAATAGTGTTAGTGGTCCCATCGAGATTAGCGGTGGGTTAGATTTCTATAAGTAACTGGTGTTAGTGGTCTCACTAGATTTGGACCGGATTGTCAGTCCTGGTCCGGTCCTCGATCCTAAAAATTTGAGGACCATGACTACCGATCCGATCCTCGGTTCCATACCAAGACCGGACCAGTCCCGACCATGCACACTCCTATTGTCATATAATCATTTCTCTTATAATTATTATGTACAAGAAAGACATGCGAGTAAGCTGGTGGGCATTCATTGTGATGCGGTGTTGTTAGAAAATCCAATGGATGAGATATTTACGGGGAGAAGAATCTCCACAAAGACAAGATTATTAAAATTCAAAGGAGCAATACCCGAAAGCACTTGAGTGCTCCCATCTTTTATATTTTGTTTTAGCCACCCAAAGCAGTCGATTGCTCCCATCCTTTTAGAATTCCACTAGTTTATTTACCCTGGAATTTTATTTCTCTTTCTTTTTTCAATTGCGTTATGGCGGTGGAGATAAAAGAGAAGAGTTGAGTTGGGAGGGACCACTTTTGGTGTTAAGAAACCTGCGTTTTTCAACTTTGACAGGCTGTACTGGATCCTTGTCATTGATCAATTCTAGCGAATCTGCCCCCTCCACTCTCTGTATATTGAGCCAGTCCTACCTTCTACGTTTTATGACCCACAGAGATCTCCACTTGGAATTCTCGTACTCACACTTGTGATCATGGCTTCCAAACATTTTCCATCTCTTGCTGCCGTTGCTTTTGCTGCTATGCTGTTCCATTTTTTCTTGAAGAGAAGATCAAGGAAGATCAATGGAGGGGAGGCAAGCAGCAATGGAGCTGGAAACGATGGAACAGCAGGAGGTGCTTCTTCTACTCACTCTTCAATAGGAGTACCTGAAATGGCTACTTCATCAGGACCAGCTAAGGATGCAGCTGCAAACGATGGAAAAGCAGGAGGCGTTTCTGGTGCTTACACTTCAATAGGTGTACCCGAAATGGCTACTTCATCAGGACCAGCTAATGATGCAGCTGCAAACGATGGAACAGCAGGAGGCGATTCTGGTGCTCACACTTCAACAAGCGTACCTGAAATGGCTACTTCATCAGGACCAGCTAAGGATGCAGCAGCTAACGATGGAACAGCAGGAGGCGCTTCTGGTGCTCACACTTCAACAGGGGTACCTCAAAAGGCTACTTCAACAGGATATGACTATGAAGTATTCTTGAGCTTCAGAGGACCAGATACTCGAGAAGCTTTTACCGACTACCTTTATATTAATCTTACTAATGTAGGAATCCGCACATTTAAGGACGACGAAGATCTCCGCAAGGGGGAAGAGTTTGGCGCAGAACTTCTCCAAGCAATTAAGCAGTCGAAGATCTTAATACCTATCTTTTCGAAAAATTATGCCTCTAGTGTATGGTGTCTCAAGGAGGTAGTCCAGATGATCGAGTGCCAGAAATCAGGGGAACAAAAGATCATGCCCATTTTTTATGACGTGGCACCTGCAGAGGTTAGGCATCAAAATGGGGGCTATGGAGATGCCCTTCTTTCACATGAAAACAAGAAGCGATATGATGAAGAGACAATGTGTGCGTGGAAGGCTGCTCTCAAAGAGGTATCATTTCTAAATGGATGGGACCTGCAAAGCATGCCCAACAGGTGACTGCTTTTATCATTCCATCTCGTGTTTTTTTTGTCATCAAACTCGCTGCGTTTCACTTGGTTTCTTTCTAGATACGTGTTAGTCTGGATGAAATTGAATTTTATGCTATTTAAGCTATGGCACACAAATCTTGCTAAATAATGGCACAATCCAAAATGCGTCCTCTTTAATGTCGAACAACATATTTTTCAGTTGAAGTCACAAATTAACCCTTAGTACCAACGGTAATTCACTTACAATAAAATAAATTTCTGCACCCTTTCTCCGAGCAGGAGAACATGAAGGCAGACGTCATATAAGTCTATAGTTTTCAATTTGGTCTTGTCGGAACATGGTATGGTTCAGCATAATTTTCTGACTCGTTCCCTTTTCACTTTCAACAAAACACTAGGCGAGAAGGTGAGTTTGCAAAAAAACTCACCGAGGAGCTTTTCAGAGAATTGAAAAAGGCCTATTTGGTAGTATCGCCTTGCTTGGTCAGTGTCGACAATCATGTGGATGCAATCATGGGAATGATAGGTGCTCAAACAAATGAAACACTGATTGTGGGAATCCATGGGATGGGTGGCATTGGAAAGACGACTACTGCCAAAATCATCTACAATCGGCTTTCAGAAAATTTCGAGGATTGTTGTTTTCTGTCCGACATCCGTGAAATGTCAGAACGCAAGGGCATTGAATGCTTGCAGAATCAGCTCATCTCCGACATCCTCAGAAAGAATTGTACAGACGTAAGAAACATTGATGATGGGATTAAGATCATCAAAGATCGGTTATCTAATAAAAGAGTCCTACTGCTTCTCGATGATTTGTATGAAAAAAAGCATATGCATGCACTAGTAGGTGAGCGTGATTGGTTTGGTAAAGGGAGCAAACTTATCATTACTACTAGAAACAAAGAAGCTCTTGATGCGCTTGGAGTGGACGGATATTATGAGCTTAAGGTCATGGATCGTGATCAATCTCTTCAACTTTTTAGCAAACATGCCTTCAGAAGAGACTCTCCTTTAGACGAGTATATCAACCTATCCAGCAGGGCGATAGACATTGCTGGAGGTCTTCCACTAGCTCTTGAGGTGATAGGCTCACTTTTATCTCGCACTGAAAAGAAAAATTGGGATCTCATATTGAATAAGTTGGCAAATGTTCCTGATGAGGAAGTTCGGGGTAGGTTGAAAATAAGCTATGATGTATTAGATTGGCGACAACAGCAGATGTTCCTCGACATAGCTTGTCTTTTCATTGGATACGATAAAGACATTCTGATTCATTTCTGGGATGAATTTGGTTTTGTTTCGGAAGTGGCCATGAAAGTTTTGCAGAACTCATCTTTGATAAAGATTAATGAGGATAATAAAGTGTGGATGCACGATCAGCTCAGAGATCTTGGAAGAGAAATGGTTTGTCAAAAAAGAGACATGAAAGTAGAGAATCAAAGTAGAGTGTGGGATCCTAAGATAGGATCGGATCTGCTGAGGAAACATAAGGTAAAATCCCCCCTCTCCTATGTAAATTCCCAGTATTTATGAATTTTTTTCCTATAAAAAAAGGCCATTACTTTTTGCGTTGTCCAAAACCAGTATGACTTCCTCATTCTTTATTTTTTCTATTCTAAGATTACAAGAATGATCCAACCCCCCAAAAAAATTACAAGAATAATAGTACTGAACACAACCCCTTAATACAAGGACTTGAATAAATGTGTTTCCCTTTGACTCTTTTGTTTTTAATTTTTTTCCTTTGGATAGGGAAAAAAAGAAGTTCAAGCTCTTCGTCTCAAGTTGTCCCATCTGCCGCAATATCGTTTAACCTATGAGGGCTTTGAGAACCTATCAGATCTAAGGTTCCTTGAAGTGGACGGTTGGAGAAAACATTTTCATGCAGAAGAGAGGCTTCTTTGGCACAAATCCCCATCAAATGCTCTTCCAACTAATGAGAATTCAAATCTCCTTCCTCATTTACGATGGCTTTCATGGAGTTATTTTCCCCCAACATTTAACATTGCAAATTTCTTCATGGAGGATGTAGTTATCCTTAGTCTATCTATGAGTAAAATTAAGCATGATTGGGAGGGGTGGAACCACATGAAGGTATGTCATATGCTACACAACATTTATTATTCGGTCATATTAGATTCAAAAGTAATGTTTCCATGATTATTCTTTATAGGTGATAAAGAAATTGAAATTTCTGAATCTATCAGAATGTCGAGAACTTACAAGGTTGCCAGACGAGCTAGGTAGATATCTTGGAAGCCTTGAATACCTATCTCTAAGTGACTGCACATCGTTGGAGAGGCTTCCAGATTCGATTGGAAATTTGGAATCACTTATTGAGTTGGATATATCGGGGACGAGGATCAAGGAACTACCAGATTCCATCGGAAATTTGAAAATTTTGAAAAGATTGAAGATGCGGAAGTGTGACATAAGGAAAATATCCAATGCCCTTTGGACGATGGAAAATCTCGAAGAAATAGAAGTCTCCAATAAAAATATTAAGGATTTCCATGTGAACATTGGCGATTGCATCTCCAAGAATCAATCCCTGAGGATCTTGAAACTGGATGATGTGGATATACTCGCACTGCCCAGGCTTCCTGAAAGTCTTGTCACTCTGCATCTTGATTCGTTAAAAATGGATACGTTTCCAGATCTGTCAAACCTCACTAATTTGAAGGAATTAGATCTGAGTTTTGAGTCACATGATTCTTTTGATGGGGTTGAGGAAAATCCGATGCCACGGTGGATGGGGAACTTGAGCAAACTGGAGTCTCTGCGCCTAGATTGTCCTTTTGTGACCACCTCACCAGCAGACCTTACCCTCCCTCCTCAACTCAAGTCACTTCACCTCCGCTGCCATAATCTGCGTCGCCTCCCGAGGCTTCCGTCAACTTTATCCTCCTTACATTTGGAACATTGCAACTCACTTTGCTCGATGGAGTCTCTAGACCTGAGCTCTCCTTATGTGACCACCTCACCGACAATCCTTACCCTCCCTCCTCATCTCAAGTCACTTCACCTCGAAAACTGCACTAATCTGCCTCACCTCCCGAGGCTTCCCTCAAGTTTATCCTCCTTACATTTGTTCGGGTGCGAGTCACTTTGCTCAATGGAGGATCTATCGAATTTGAAGAACCTGTCATCTCTCTTCTTTTGCGACTCTGCAATTGAAGAGATTCAAGGCCTTGGTTGTTTGGAGAACCTACGAGATTTGACGCTTATTTCCCTTAAACATGTGAAGATCCTACCTGATCTAAGTATTTCAAGCGAACTAAGACGTCTTGAAGTTGACGACTGTCATAAGCTGATTGAGATTCAAGGCGAACTACCACGCTCTTTGGAAATATTGGTGATTCATTCCTGTGAATCTTTGCAGAAGTTGCCTGATCTGTCTAGCTTGAAGGAACTGCTAGAGTTTAGCATAAGAGATTGCAACGAATTAAAGGTGGAGGCAATTCACGGTTTTGTCTAGCTTGAAAATCTGATGAAGATATTGAAATGGATACCTCTTTACAGCCAGAAGGTTCTTAATTATGTACAAATATTCCTTCTCTTTTGGTAGTATGGTTTGGCTTTTTTAGCTATATTCTCCTTGCTTTCATCTTTCCCAGCTGAAGTTACACATGCGATTCCATCGTTTCTATTTGGTATTTAACAAATTATTAGAGATCCTTGCCGATTTGCTGCTTTACATATTTCGAAGATCCCCTCTGCATTGCACTAGAGGAGATAACTTTGCTACACTGTAAACAATTAGATGGAATGTGCATTGGAAGGTCATAGCGCTGTGGGTCTCACCCTGGAATTTTATAGCATAATCAACTCATCGTCGCGATTCTGAACAAGACGGACTCTCTATTTATATGCTTATGTTCAGTTTACTTTCCAGGAAAGGTATGCTTCTTACTGGGATTTGCAAATGTTATGGAGAAGTAATAAAATGAAGAAAGAGGAATTTCACTTGGGAACCGGCATCAATAGTTAGTATATCCAAGCTTCCATCTGTGACAGGAGAGGGAGAACCATTTATGGTACATCTCCAAGGTATCACAAATATTCTTATGGTTGAGGCTAAATTTTGGTATTATTGGTGCATAGGACGTACAATAAAGTCTCACTTGGGGTCTGAAATCATGTAAATCGACCCTTGTGTGATGTCTGTTATTGCATCGATTTTCTAGAAAAGATTATCCCTAGGTGGGTTATCTATAAGAAAAGCCCTTCTATTCACCTCAAGATATCCCAGATTACTCTTTTTGGTTTAAAGATTAACAAGACGCGCTAAGTGAGATCTAAATTGCCCGGCTTTTTGCTGGTTTCTAATGGTGGTGTTGTTTTTTTTTTTTTAATAGTGTGCCCATAAGAATGATTATTAAATTTCATCTAAATGTGGGTCCTCTTTATTATTATGAATAGAACTTGCTTATTAGTACTCATATGTTCTTTTACGAGGAAACACTGGAAGGGCTTGTCTGGAACGGGAGAAAAATTATGGGCTCACTTAAAGAGGTGCTCCAGGCGGTCTTAGTTGCTCCTGCCAAAATCAGTTCATGGACCTCTCCATGTGAAAACGGTGTTCAAGGTAGTCTTAGCGAGGAGTATGATAGGCACTCGCAACACAAGAAACGCGAATTGTTGGAATTCATCAAAACAAATGACGACCTTGAGCTGTCAATCTGCATAATTTTGTGCCCGGAAACAGCTGAAGTACTTGGTTGCGCTGAGAAATCTTTTATGTGCCAATGAGCCAATAATAGAATTTAAGGTCGCCGATTGAAAAGTGGTCTCCCTAGAAAGTCTTTGTTTCACCTTATAAAACCGGTTAATTGCCTGACCATGCAAATCTTACAGTTCTAGAATTCACATGCATCTAACCAATGTTGTGAAGTTCAACATGAGTTCAAAATACGTTCATCTCCATTCTATGAAGAAAAAAATAGTCCATAGCTCAGCTCAACATCCACACATCATTGATATGCTTTATCAAGTCTGGTAAACAAAGCCAAGGGCCCAAAATTAGAGTGAAAGGTAAACTCGCGAGCTCATTCATTCAAGGATGATATAGAACAAAAAATTCCATCTGTTTACATCTCCACGGGTTTGTATTTACAATGATGGTACATTCAACTTCATGCTCTTTACATCTCCAATGAATAACCAATGAATAAAGAAGACATCGTATGCATCTTCTGAGGGACATGCAAACAGATTTTACGGAACGCATTTTGTGAATAAATGTCATCCAGAGCTACCAGATGATCTTCTTAAAAGTAGGTGCTGACTTAGGAGCACTTCAATTTAAGTTGCTTTTGGCATTGGAGTCTGAATGCAACCTCAATGCAAATGCAGAAGCAGAGGATTCTCGGAAAGTGTAAGATTTCCCTTGTGATCTCCACTTCCATATTCTTTCAACCGTGGTTCCATGCCGATTTTGCACAATCCCAATGTCTCCGCCATTAATTCCACACCATAGTAGACTAAATGGTCCACGATGATCATTCGTCCATAAATATTCCCGGTAATAAAGGACTGGCATTCTCTAGAACAAGTTGGTCTGTCGAATGACTTATTACACCTATCATGATAAATACACAAGATTATTGCTTGTAACGGGTAACTACAACTAATACTACCTCCTTACCTGCTGCACGCCGGATATTCTTCAAAGCCATCACAAGCTTCCTCAACCTGATAAAACAGACTACCAAACCCTATATTATACAGCCATACCTACAACAAAAGAAAGGTTCGATTACACGTGAACACTGACATAGAAAAGAGTAAGCAAAGCTTAGTCAACAGAGAAGCAGGTGGAATAAAATTATTTTCACATTATCTCACATCAATTTGTCTATCCATGGCTGCCATTGAGTTATTCGCTGACATAAATAATTCAATTGAGTTATACCTGAGAGTAGCACAAAGCTTAAAACAAGGTCATCACCATAATATATATATATATATATATATAGACATATATAAGAGAGAGAGAGAAAATAATACAATATTAACTCGTCTTGAATTTCGGAATTGGTACGAGAAACTCATGATAGCTTTATAGGAAGGAGAGTTCGGGTTTTTTTCCAAATTAGGGTTAAAAAAATATTATTTACAAAAATAGGTTGAAAAAAAAAATTTTACCAATTAGGGGCCCGAGCGGCACCTATACAGTGCCGCCCGGACCCGTGCGCGGCGCAACAGTGCCGCGCGCGGGCCTTTTTCTTTTTAAAAATTTTCTTTTTTATTTTTTATTTTAAGAAAGTAATTAAAAATAATAATAATTTTTTAGAAAATTAAAAATAAAATGAAATGAAAATAATTAAAAATAGAAATAATTAAATTAAAAATAATTATTTTAATTATTTTAAAAATAAAACATATTTTAAAATAAAATAAAACAATAAAAATTTAAAAATTTTAAATAATAATTAAAAATACATTTTTTTTCTAAAATTAAAAAATTAAAAATGGAAATAATAAAAAAATATAAAAAATTAATAAAGTAATCAAAAAAATAAAAAAAATAATAAAATAATTAGAAAATCAAAATAATTTCATAAATTTCTTATTAATTTCTTATTTTTTACATGTTTTTATAATTTCATAAATATAATTTTTTGAAGCTTATTTTTATAACTTAACTATCAAAAATTAATTGAGAATTATATTTATGTGAATATTTTTTATATTTATGTGAATATTTTTTTATTAATTATTTACATAGTAAATAAAAAATACAAAAAAAGAAATAAAAAAATGCTACCACATCGACCTAGGAATATTTTTAATTAATTTATTTACATACATCATAAAATAATTACCTTCATATTAATAAGTTTTTTCAATTAATTATCGATAATTATGTTATAAAAATAATCTACAAAAGAAAAAAATTGTATTTACAAAATTATATAAATATTATAAAAAATTAAAAAAAAAAGTAAAAAAAATCGGGCCCGCAATTTATTTACGATGTAATTACTTAAAAATTTTATGAAGAAATATGTAATTATTTATTTATTTACATAAAACAATATTCACATAAATAATTACATACTTCATAAAATACTTATTTATTTTTAATTTATTTATTTACATACTTCATAAAATAATTACATTCATATTAATAAAATTTTTCAATTAATTATCAATAATTATGTTATAAAAATAAGCTACAAAAGAAAAAAATTGTATTACAAAATTTATTTCGATTTTCTAATTATTTTATTTTATTTTTTCATTTTTAATTTTTAATTACTTTATTAATTTTTTTTATTTTTTTTATAATTTCCATTTTTAATTTTTTAATTTTAGAAAAAATGTATTTTTATTTATTATTTAAATTTTTTAAAATTTTATTGTTTTATTTTATTTTAAAATATTTTTTATTTTAAAATTAATTAAATTAATTATTTTTACTTTAATTATTTCTATTTTTAATTATTTTCATTTCATTTTATTTTATTTTTTGAAAAAATTATTTTTATTTTTAATTATTATATTTTTAATTACTTTCTTAAAAGAAAAAATAAAAAAAAGGTCTCGCGCGCGGCACTGTTGCGCTGCGCACGGGCCGTGGGCCGCATGGGCCCAGGCGACACTATACAGTGCCGCTGGGCCCATGCGGCATTAATATAATGCCGCATGGGCCGAGCGGCACTTGTACAGTGCCCCACGGCCCGTGCGGCACTTATAATGCCGCATGGAGGCCCGTGTGGCATTGTGACTGCCGCACGGGCCCCTAATTGGTAAATTTTTTTTTTCAACCTATTTTTGTAAATAATTTTTTTAACCCTAATTTGGAAAAAAACCTGAGGAGTTCCTTAAATACTGTGAAAGAGGTCATTCGTATTCCGAACTGCCTTGCTTTGTTAAGAATATAAGAGAAACAGAACAGTTAAAATTTATACACAGAAAAAAGTTAAGAGTATGGAAGTTATTGAAAAAAAAAAATAAGGCTTCTCCAGTTAGATAGGTGGAAAGAAATGCAAAGAAAACGTCAAATACAGCCAGCAACAATTCCCCATAAAGTATCTGATATTCCATCAAAATCAAAGTCAAACCTCTCCAGGGAAGTGATGGTATGTCGTTGTGGGAACAAAGAATAATACTAAGGCAAAAGAGGCACAACATCATGTCCATTAGTAATATGTATTGTATTTGGCACGCGGTCACAGTGGTAAGACACAAATATTGCATTGCCAACTCGAGGTTGTCTAAATGTCAAAACCTGGACATTCTATGCTTCAGGAATGACCTGGAATTAAGTGTCCTCCGTTATAAACGTAAATCAAGCGAGTGCTGGTCTGGACAAAACAGCTTCAGCACACAAAATTGGACACCCAAATAACTTGAATATTAATACTTGCAGGAGGGGAAAAACAACTACGCATCAATAACCACATACTGCATTTCACGTACGAAGGTGAACAACAAAACAGCCCTAACCCCCAAGAAAATGTGTAAATAATATCGAATAGTGGGATTGGGGTGAATTTACAACCAAGGCGCATTTAAATGCTTCCACAAGGACTTGGATGTTGGTGGGGTGAGTCACATCCTGCTAATGACATGAAGCAAAAAATTTCAGGTTCGTGGTGAAATTGCCCATTGGACCCCAACATTTACAGTTATTAGTAGCGAAGGCGAAATTAAATCTTAAATAGGGCCACGATTCATGGCCGTGATGTCGCAATTCGCTCAGAACAATTTTCAGCAAGAAACCAGCAAACAAAAAATGACATTTTAAATCATCCAAGTGTTCGGACAAGATGTTATAGTTTATACTAATAATTCGAGAAAAGGTTTAGTCTATACTTCATGCAACCTCTGATCCTATTGTAGGCCATCATCGTAGGCCACATGAATGTCTGTAAAATCTGAGTCATAAGACAACTCAAAAAATCACAACTTATCATGAAGAAGAGAATTGATGGGGCGTGGCTCAGGTGGGTACCATTTCTGGTACCAGTTGCGAAATAGGTGCCTAGAAAACTCAGGACCATTCTGTCCAATAAGGCTGAAATAAAAAAGCATAATTTAGACATTTTACAATTGGCTACAGCTGCAGCACATCTGGCCCGATAGTCCGACTGAAAAGGAGCTGCTTCTTTCGGGGCACGAATTTATTGTCGGAACAATACTTGGTGGTTGTAACTTGCATTGCAAATTATTAATGGAATCTAGCTTGAGTTGAGGTTGTTATCTGGAGAGTGGATATAGCCTTGGAGATTAAGTCAGAACCATTGTAAATCAGTGTGTGCTTCGCTTCCTTAGTTCATTTTCATCGGTATTTGTTCACTATGATCACACACCAATGATAATCATCATGACTTATATTCGCTTCCTTAGTTCATTTTCATGGGTACTATTCTCTTCAATGTGTAAGATGTGGTAAAACTGTTATCCAATGCCACTATGTGAACCAGATTGACGGAGGAAATAGAAGAAACTAAAACCTGCAAGTGGAAGTTGTGAATCCAAGCTTGCTACTAACTACACTTTACCTGCAAAAACAAAAACTACCCAGATTCCTTAGAAAGACGCAAAATCGTAGTGCGGTTTTTTTTTTGTTAATTCCTTAATATTCTGTGGTAAAGGAATAAAGGTGGTGAAGGAATAAGGGCCTTGATAGTTGGTACGAAAAGTCATTTTTCAGAGAAATTTCAAATATTAGGATTTTGGTAGTGGATCGCACCTATTTTCTCTTCTTCACCGAGCTCTTGAGCTAAAGGAGGATGCTCAATTTCAATTAAAATGGAAGAAGTCTGATTACGAAAATCTGCAGCGAGACGTTTGGACTTTGGATTACTAAAACAAAAGTTTAGTGGAGTATAATCAAAGCTGAAGCTATGAGAAATCTAATTTGATCTTTTATTGATCTCAATTCAAGGAATTTGATACTTCTCGTTAAGTCATCCTGATTAGTAACTTCAATCTTGATTTTTTTTTGTCAAAATGGAATCTACGTTTGTGAAAATTTATGGATTTATGAGCTTCATAATGGAACGTTTGTGCACCGCCAAATCTAGAGAGTTTTCCATCTTAAAATTTTATCGTCAGCATGTGATTATTGCTTCTTAGTCAACATCTGTATCGGCCCTCAAACTGGAAGAAATATAAGTGTAAAAATGGGCACTCGGCACGTAAAATATGGCTTGTCTAGGTTCTAATATATACTTGAGGAATCAATCCACCAGATCCATGCATTATATTCGTTTACGAGCAAAACAAAGGCACAAATGTGTAACAAAAACACATTCTAAAAAGAAATAAGAGTGTTGTTTGATTTAGTTTAATTAGGAGAAGAATTAGAAAAGTTGATGATGATCAAATTGACCCCATATGGGGAATCAAGATAAATTGAAGGGAAAATGCTATCACTCTTTTTGAATATCACATTGTGAATTATTTAGTCAACTCATAACTACTATCTATTTTTTGAGCTAACATTATCTATACATGTATATAAAGCAACAAGAATATCTTATTTTTAAAAGGATCTCAATCTTTTGTTTCCTCCTTAAATATCATTAAGTGCTTACTATTATAGATATTGAATCCATGATCAAATGCATAAGTTAACTTGACGAAATTTCACACATAAATTTTATACATCTAAAGTGTCCAATTCAATCTCAAATAACGGCATAAGCTTGCCATCCGACCAAATGTTTGCCAGCAGATAGGTTCGGTTCTGCCTTCAATCTTTCACTTTCTTGTTTCTCTCCCGCAGCCTCCCAAGCAAATTGCTGCCAACCCGACCCTCGGCTGCTGCACAAGCTCCTCACCCAATCAGCACGAACCTGCCCTCTTATGCCCGAGCCTGGCACTACCCCTCACAATGAGGGGCTGTACCAAACCATGCCTTTAAGTAATTGTGCCGATGCTTTTACCCCAGAGCCATTTTTTTTTTCCGAGGGGGTGACTGTAGTTAGAATCTATGTAGTGCCAACACAGCACATGACACGTAACACGACACGACACCATACGACACCACACGACATTAGACGCGGACACGTGATTTCTCAAAAAATAAAGAATTTTAATATGTTAGAACACATTATATACTAAATATATATTTGTATATATACATGATAATTTGTCATGTCTATATAAAAAATATCAATAGTGAATTTCTTTTTCTTATGTTAGGGAATCATGATTATTATTATTTTTTTAGATTGGGTGGATATATTAATTTTGGGGTGGCTGAGTATATAATTTAAGTATATATATTTTTAATAAATTTACATTTTAACCCATAATTTATTGAAACTACTTAAAATTGACCCCATGTATGTCAAAATGGCATGTCAAGAAGCTGAACTCGCTTGTCGCTGGAATGTTTGGAGCGCTAACCACGTGTCGGTCAGATCTCAAAGAGTGTCAAAGTGTTAGAGAGTGTTGAACACGATATATAGGCCTTCGGAGAGTGTCAGTGCTACTTAGGTTAGAGCAAAAGTGAATATAGAAACAGTTATATGCGATCTCAGTTAGGACTTTTCAAGAATTCAACTACGAGAAGAAATTCCTCATAGTACAGGAAAAAGGAGCAATAATGAATAATTTATTGTGATTCCCGCCGCAGGCGTTAATCAAAACCTTCGTCCTCGACCTAGATGCCTATTGCAACTCCTCCATAGATCACGGACAGGTAATGTTCCTTCCCTGTTTCACTTTGTTTTTAATGAAGTATAATACCAAGTCCCCTAAACACTGCTTGTGTGTAAATAGTCAAGTTGTCAGGGTTTTCTTGAAGCATTTGTAAAGATATTGTTGTTCTCGTATTGATTTTGAATAAAAGAATGCTCAATTCCATAGTTAGGTTCAACATTCACAACGCTTACAACCTGTTTAATGACACGCATTTGAAATGTTTTTTGAGAAACAGGCCTTGGTAGCAGTCCATCATCAAGCATATTGATGTATATTGTATCCGTTGATACTTGTTTTGTGGTCACTAAGCAGAATTTTTTTGGATTGATCATCTTAGGGTTTCAATTTGAGAATTTCTATTCTTAGCTATAGCCTTCGGATTCTTGGCATCGAGTCAAATCCCGATGTTTATCTTTACTCTTATCTTAGATACTTTACCATCGAGTCAAACACTAGTGTGTTATCGAAGTACATTCAGGCACTGTGGTCAAGTCAAATTTTGGCAAGATTTGAGTACATTGGTTTGCTCTTTTGGTGCAGATTGTGCCTCCTAAGCCATTCCGTCGAGTCAAATTCTTGTTTTGTCTAATTTTGTGTAATTTCCTCCATTTATCTATGTATCAATTCTTTAAGATTATACTATCTAAGCCCTTCTATCGAGTCAAACTCTGGTTTGTTTCCCGTTAGTGTGATTATATTGGAATCTTTGCGTAATCTACGTGTTGATTTTCTGACTATCTAGATCACTCATGTCCTGTCCGGAATCGCCACAAGATCCTTCATCACATTTAAAAATCAAAAAACGAATCTTAGTGAAAGATATTTTGTCAATGAGAAATTTCGGTGAAACAAAATTTAGCAGTTTAACTTTTACTTACCGATGATTTGTCAAATTTACAATTCACGGGAAATAACTCTGTTTTTGGCGAACAAACTTTAAAAATGTGAAACAATCGGATCAAATGAACAGCTCCGATTGCTTTTTTGATCCAATCTCGACAGTTGAGGTCCACATATCCAGAACTGCCATCACGAAGATATCGTTTATGTTCTCAAGATCTGAGAAGAATCCAACTTTTATTTTCAAATAGAATGTGCATACATAAACGTTTTCGCATTGAGCTTTAAAATTCTTGAGGAATTATTTATGTTCTCGAGATCTAAGAAGAGTAGAACTTGTCTTTTAAAAAGAAAACTCTGCACCGTGATGTGTCAATTGCGAAAACATTAACGTTCTCCCTCGAGAAAAATCAATACGGTCCTGCTTATGGGAAGGGTATTTTGCTAGCCTTGGTCCTTGGTCCGTCCACTGGTTTAACCTTCCAATAACAATCCATCATTTCAATACTCACACTTGCTAGCAAGCACAGCTGAACTACTTATTAAAGTATATTGATTGATTCTCTGTTAATATGAAAACCTTGGGCAAGAATTCAACAGCTAACAATGTGCAGGATTCTCATTCTAATTTTGCCCATCCAAGAAAAGGGTGTGTATCAGTACATAAATATGAACTCAAAATGGAGAGTGGATTGCAAATCTCGAGAACCAACCAAAGAAAGGGGCAATATTCGTTCTTGAGATCTAAGAAGAGACAACCTTTCATCGAAGCATATTGAAATATGTGAGTTTCTGACTAAGTCAAAAAACTAGTGGTGCGACCCACAAAAAAAATATAATAATAATAATAATAATAATAATAAAACAAAGTAGAAGAGGCAAGAGGCTTCGGGAGTCTTCCTTCGGCAGAAGAGAAAAGAAAGAAGAGAGAGAGAGAGAGAGAGAGAGAGAGAGAGAGAGAGAGGAGCACGTGCGCGCACTAACCTCCACGGACGCCTCGCCAAGATCGTTTACTACGTGTTAGAAGGTTAGGTAAGTATTCGTCCTTTTTATTCGAAAGTTTTCCGTTATTAGGATTTAAATTCGGATTTATAGAAAAATTAAGCTAGGAAGTCAGATTTTGGAGTTGTTGAGCTGAGATTCTTTGGGAAAATGATGAATTAGGGTGTTGTGGAACCGTGGGACTTTACAGAACTCAATTTGGACTTACGGTTTGCCCGAAACATGATTTTGAATTCTGGTGCTACAGTATACCCGCGCGAACAGTGTACTTCGAGGTCTGATATCTTCATTTTTTTGTCGTTATTTGAGGTCGACCATAAAAAGACTTTTGTAGTATGTCGAATGAGCTTCGTTTGGACTATAAGATTGCGTTAATCGAAGTTCGTTTGGATAAAACGAAAAAGTTTTTTCTGCCAATGGTGCTGGAAAATTCACGTTTTTGGGGTTGTGATGTCTTAAGGCCTGATTTTGGTGTCGCCTAGCTACGAATATTGTACGAAACGAACTTAAGGATGTTGCGGAGCTAATGCTTTTGACGGTTCGTGAATCGGAGTTACGGTTTGTCCGAACAAAATTTTTGAAATTTAGCGCGCAGGTTGTCCGACGTGCGATTAGTGATTTTTTTTGCCCGTAGGCGTCGAGTTATAGATGTTCACGTGTCGTTTAGTCAAGTTTTCCGTCAGCGGAGTATTTCTACAGTCTTTAATGTTGTTTTCTATTGATTTATTAGGATTTCAGGCTTTGCAGTTCAAGTTATACATTGGATTTCTGCGTTTTAAGGTGAGTTGTACTTTTTCTTCTAAGGATTTATAAAAGTTCATGCTTCAAATATGGGTACGCATATTATGGTTTCATTTTCTGGAAAAAGTAAAGAAATGTGATGTTTCAAAGCATTATTCTTGCATAAAACAGGATCGAGCTATTACTATTCTTTGATGTTTGATACGGTTTGTTGAACGATGGTTTATATTGAGACTGAAATACTGTTTTGAGAAATATGTTTTGAGGAAAACCATGGATTCGACTTGTGAATATGAACTGTTGTGATTTTCTGGATTTGGTTTGTGGAACTGAATTGTTATGATTTTCTGGCTTTGGTATTTTGATTGATGCTCATGTCTCTATGATTAGAACCCACTGAGGTGGGGGAAGTATGCATACTGTAAAGACGTCATTGAGCCGAACCGCCGACTAAAATAGGCGGTAGACCTAACCAAGAGGGGTAAACTTGGTCGCCTTGTCACGGCGTTAAATGTGACCATAGTTGGGGATGAGTACGAGATTATTCGATGGATAGACCATCGAAAGTTTATTTGACGAGATTAATCAATGGATTGAACCATTAATGGTTTGTCGCTATTCTGAACCGATATTTGATTTACTTGATAAATGCATAGTAATTTCTCGATCCGCTTAGAAGAGATTGTACTTCTCACTGAGCTGTGGTTGCTCACCCTTTTATTTCAAATGTCTTTCAGGTACATCGTCAGGTCGCAAATAAGATCGAGCGAACGTTAGCCGCGGGACTTTTTGAGGATAGTTGGGTGTATGTTGTTTTTTTGAAAAGTTGTATATAGTTGGTGAGTTTTCAAGCTAGATATGAAAAAGATATGCGTGTATATCTTTTGTCTAATAGATGAGCTCTGAATACTGTGAATATGCAACCTTCTTATCAAATATATAGGGAGATATATATATTTGAATATCAGGTAGTTACTTGAATTCTATTTGAGGCTGCGTCCTTTGTTTGAGAAAGGACGGCCGTGTCATGCCCGTTTTCCCCTAGGATCAGGGTGTGACATTTGTTGGTATTAGAGCATAGATTATTATTGTTAGATATAGATATGGGACGTTGTGAGATTGTGTGATAGATTTTGTCGCTTTATCTTTTTAGATACTAAGGTTATGATCTATTTATGACTTCAGGTAGTTATGAGTTCCAACTCAGAACCACCTGTCTCGCCTCGTAGAGATTTCAGAGACGTGCCTCGAGGTATTAGAGGCCGACCTGCAACAAGCAGGCAAGAGAATTCAAGAGCTGACTCACGGGGTACAAGAGGAGAAAGCCAGTAGCCAGGGACCCAGACTGATGTATCTAGAGTTGCTGAACGTGGAAATAACCAAGGCCGCACCTTTGCTCAGTTTAGAAAAGCGAAGCCACCCTCCTATGATGGCAAGTCCGATCCCATTTTGGCAGAACGTTGGATTAGGAAAATAGAAGGAATTTTTAAAGTTGAAGAAGTTTCCGAGGATAAGAAGGTTGACTTTGCAACCTAGTATCTGGAGGGTGAAGCTAAGTACTGGTGGGAGGGATTAAAGACCACTTTTGGGGACGAGGACGCGACTATCCATTGGAGGGACTTCAAGGCAGCTTTCAACGCCCATTTCTTCCCGAAGTCTTTTCAATCGAAGATGAAGAGCGATTTTCTGCAAATATCACAAGGCAAGTCTACTGTTTTAGATTATGCAGGTCGTTTCAATCAAATGAGCAGATTTGCGGGGAGTTTTATGGCCGATGAGAAGGGAAAAGCTGAACACTTTCAAAGAGGATTACGACCCGAGATTCATTTCGAACTCGCGTCCCTCCTACTGACAACTTATGGGGACGTGCTTGAACGAGCGATCAAGATTGAGCAAGAGATCTTGCAGAGCGGCATCCCGGGTGCTCCTCCACAAAAGAAGCACAAGGTTGGAAACTTTCAAGAAAACCGCATAGGCGGTGGTGTCAAGCAAAGGGGCTTTAGTAGGCCTGAAAAGGCGAAGAGTCGAGTTATTCATGAGCCTTGTGCTACTTGTGGGAAACTTCATGGTGGTCAGTGTTACTGGAAGACCGGAGTTTGCTTTTTATGCGGAAATGCAGGACACATACGACAAAATTGTCCTATGCAGAGGAATGTTTCAGTAGATAACAGATCATATTTTGTATGTGGGCGACCTGGACATCTAGCACGCACTTGCCCTATGCAGAAGAATGCACCTCCAGTTGTTAGGACACCGGAAAATCAGCAAAGACAAAGGACAACTGGGAAGGTCATTGCGATGACAGAGGAGGATGCGGTGGCGTCTAATGCAGTTGTTGCAGGTGATGTTTCTATTGCCTCACAATATGCTTATACCTTATTTGATCCTGGTGCCACGCATTCTTTTGTTTCCGTGGAATTTGCCAAGAAACTTGATGTGCCGCATAAGTCTCTTGATCATGAATTGCGTGTGGATACTCCCGCGGGTGATTTTTTTATTGCTGATCGTATATTTAAGAGATGTAAGCTCCGGATTGATGATGTCGAGATGCCTGTTGATCTTGTGGAATTAAATATACGGGATTTTGATGTCATCCTAGGAATGGATTGGTTATCAATATATCATGCTACTGTTGATTGTTATGCGAAAAAGGTTATTTTTCGACCCCCAAAATCGTGTTGAATTTTCTTTCTCGGGAAGTTGTAAGGTTATCTTTCCGAGGCTTATCTCAGCTTTGCAAGCAAGAAAACTTTTGAAGAAGGGTTGTTATGGTTATTTGGCTTGTGTGAAAGATACAAATAAGGAGGTGGAAAAGTTGGAGAATGTTCCCGTTATTCGAGACTTTCCAGATGTATTCCCCGAAGACTTACCCGATTTACCTCCCGATAGAGAGATCGAATTTTCCATTGACTTGATGCCTGGTACAGCGCTCATTTCTAAGGCACCGTATCGGATGGCACTGGCTGAACTAAGAGAGTTGAAAACACAGCTGCAAGAACTCTTGGACAAGGGATTCATCCGGCCTAGTGTTTCACCTTGGGGAGCTCCTGTATTGTTCGTGAAAAAGAAAGACGGTAGTATGAGACTATGCATAGACTATCGAGAGCTTAATAAGGTAACAATCAAAAATAAATATCCTTTGCCTCGAATTGACGACTTATTTGATCAACTTTAGGGAGCTCAGGTATTTTCTAAAATTGACCTCCGTTCTGGATATCATCAGTTGAAGATTAAAGCAGATGATGTGCCTAAAACTGCTTTCAGGACGAGGTATGGCCATTATGAATTTCTTGTCATGCCTTTTGGATTAACAAACGCACCTGCTGCCCTTATGAACTTAATGAATAGGGTGTTTAGGCAATATCTTGATAGATTTATTGTGGTATTCATTGATGATATCCTGGTGTATTTGAGGAGCCCACAGGAACACGAGCAACATTTGAGGGTTGTCTTGCAGACTTTACGCGATAAGAAGCTTTATGCAAAATTTAGTAAATGTGGGTTCTAGCTTGATCATATTGACTTTTTGGGTCATATAATCTCGAAGGATGGTATTTTAGTTGACCCGAAGAAAGTCGAAGCGATTGTTCAGTGGAAACGTCCCACCACTGTCACTGAGGTCAGAAGTTTTCTTGGTTTAGCAGGCTATTATAGGCGATTTGTGGAGGGATTTTCCAAAATTTCTAGCCCACTTACTCGCTTAACTCAGAAGGGAGTTAAATTCGTGTGGTCGGATCAATGTGAGCATAGTTTTCAAGAACTAAAGAGACGATTAGTGTCGGCTCCCGTATTAACCTTGCCTTCAGGTACTTGTGGTTTCACTATTTATTGCGATGCATCTAAAAAAGGTTTAGGCTGTGTTCTTATGCAGAATGGAAAGGTCATAGCTTATGCCTCTAGACAGTTGAAACCACATGAGAAGAATTATCCGACTCATGATCTAGAGCTAGCAGCAATCGTGTTTGCCTTGAAAATATGGCGTCACTATTTGTTTGGCGAAAGATGCGAAATCTTTACTGATCACAAGAGTTTGAAATACATATTTTCTCATAAAGAACTCAATATGAGACAGCGGAGATGGCTAGAGTTCCTGAAAGATTATGACTTGTCCATTAATTATCATCCAGGTAAGGCGAATGTAGTAGCGGATGCCTTAAGTCGTAAATCTTCTGGAAATATGGCAGCATTACTTACTTCTCAGAAGCCTATTCTGGAGGATATACGAAAGCTAGACTTAGAGGTATTAATACACCAGCTTGGCGCTCGACTAGCTAATCTGAGGGTACAACCCTTATTGATAGATAAAATCAAAGCAAAACAGAATGATGATCCTCAGTTGAAAAAGATTAGAGAAGGCGTCGAAGCTGGAAGGCAGGAAGACTTTAGCATTCATGCCAATGAGTCATTAAGATTTCGTGATCGACTCTGTGTCCCCGACGATGTAGAATTGAAAAAGGAGATATTGTAGGAAGCCCATAGCACCAGATTTTCTATTCATCCAGGAAGTACTAAGATGTATAGAGATCTAAGAGAGAAATTTTGGTGGGTCAATATGAAGAAAGATATTGTTAAATTTGTTGACCAATGTCTTATTTGCCAACAAGTAAAGATTGAGCATCAAAAACCAGGTGGACAGCTACACCCACTTGAGATACCTAAATGGAAGTGGCAGCATATTACTATGGATTTCATCGTCGGTTTACTGAGGACACCAAACGGTAAGAATGCTATATGGGTAATTGTCGGTCGGTTGACTAAGTCTGCTCACTTTTTGTCATATCGATTCGGCCTCTCACTTGAAGATATAGCGAAACGATATGTCAACGAAATAGTTAAGCTTCACGGGGTTCCAGTGAGCATTATTTCTGACAGAGATCCACGGTTTGTGTCCAATTTTTGGAAGAGTCTTCAAAAAGCGTTGGGTACTAGACTCAGCTTCAGCACAGCATTTCATCCACAAACAGACAGCCAATCAGAGAGAACCATTCAGACTTTAGAGGATATGCTGAGAGCATGTGCCATTGACTTTGGTGGCTCTTGGGATGAGCACCTGCATTTGGCAGAATTTTCATATAATAACAGCTATCATTCCAGCATCAAGATGGCTCCTTTTGAAGCTTTATATGGCCGAAAGTGCAAAACACAGATTTGTTGGGATGATGTGGGTGAGAAAAGACTAACTGGTCCTGAGTTTATACATGAATCAGAAGAAAAAGTCAAATTCGTTCGAGAGCGTTTGAGAATAGCACAAAGTCGCTAGAAAAGTTATGCCGACCTCAAACGACGTAAGTTAGAATTCGATGTGGGTGATTATATATTTCTAAAGGTCTCTCCCATAAGAGGCGTTATGAGATTTGGTACACGTGGCAAGTTGAGTCCGAGATATGTGGGACCGTTTCTGATATTGGAAAAGATTGGTGAAGTTGCTTACAGATTGGCATTACCACCGGCATTATCTGGAGTGCATGACGTGTTCCATGTGTCTTTATTACGGAAATTGTGCCAAGTCCTGATCACATATTAGATTATACTCCTTTGAGGTTAAGGGAAGACCTAACGTACGAAGAACAGCCTCTGCGTATCGTGGACAGAAAGGAGCAAGTATTACGGCGTTATACGATTCCTTATGTGAAGATTCAATGGCAAAACCACACAGAAAGGGAGGCTACTTGGGAACTTGAAGAGGAAGCGAAACGCAAATATCCTCACTTGTTTGAAAGTTGAGGTAAGTTTAGTTACGTAAATTTTGTGAACGAAATTTCTTTTAAGGAGGGTAGAATGTAATATGTGAGTTTTTGACTAAGTCAAAAAACTAGTGGTGGGACCCACAAAAAAACATAATAATAATAATAATAATAATAATAATAATAATAATAAAAGTAGAAGAGGCAAGAGGCTTCGGGAGTCTTCCTTCGGCAGAAGAGAAAAGAAAGAAGAGAAGGAGAGGAAGAGAAAGAAAGGAAAGAAGAAAGGGAGAGAGAGAGAGAGAGAGAGAGAGAGAGAGAGAGAGAGAGGAGCACGTGCGCGCACTAACCTCCGCGGACGCCTCGCCAAGCTCGTTTACTACGTGTTAGAAGATTAGGTAAGTATTCGTCCTTTCTATTCGAACGTTTTCCGTTATTAGGATTTAAATTCGGATTTATAGAAAAATTAAGCTAGGAAGTCAGATTTTGGAGTTGTTGAGCTGAGATTCTTTGAGAAAATGATGAATTAGGGTGTTGTGGAACCGTGGGACTTTACAGAACTCAATTTGGACTTACGGTTTGCCCGAAACATGATTTTGAATTCTGGTGCTACAGTATACCCGCTCGAACAGTGTACTTCGAGGTCTGATATCTTCATTTTTTTGTCGTTATTTGAGGTCGACCATAAAAAGACTTTTGTAGTATGTCGAATGAGCTTCGTTTGGATTATAAGATTGCGTTAATCGAAGTTCGTTTGGATAAAACGAAAAAGGTTTTTCTGCCAATGATGCTGGAAAATTCACGTTTTTGGGGTTGCGATGTCTTAAGGCCTGATTTTGGTGTCGCCTAGCTACGAATATTGTACGAAACGAACTTAAGGATGTTGCGGAGCTAATGCTTTTGACGGTTCGTGAATCGGAGTTACGGTTTGTCCGAACAAAATTTTTGAAATTTAGCGCGCAGGTTGTCCGACGTGCGATTAGTGATTTTTTTTGCCCGTAGGCGTCGAGTTATAGATGTTCACGTGTCGTTTAGTCAAGTTTTCCGTCAGCGGAGTATTTCTACAGTCTTTAATGTTGTTTTCTATTAATTTATTAGGATTCCAGGCTTTGCAGTTCAAGTTATACATTGGATTTCTGCGTTTTAAGGTGAGTTGTACTTTTTCTTCTAAGGATTTATAAAAGTTCATGCTTCAAATATGGGTACGCGTATTATGGTTTCATTTTCTGGAAAAGGTAAATAAATGTGATGTTTCAAAGCATTATTCTTGCATAAAACAGGATCGAGCTATTACTACTCTTTGATGTTTGATACGGTTTGTTGAACGATGGTTTATATTGAGACTGAAATACTGTTTTGAGAAATATGTTTTGAGAAAAACCATGGATTCGACTTGTGAATATGAACTGTTGTGATTTTCTGGATTTGGTTTGTGGAGCTGAATTGTTTTGGTTTTCTGGCTTTGGTATTTTGATTGATGCTCATGTCCCTATGATTAGAACCCACTGAGGTGGGGGAAGTATGCATACTGTAAAGACGTCATTGAGCCGAACCGCCGGCTAAAATAGGCGGTAGACCTAATCAAGAGGGGTAAACTTGGTCGCCTTGTCACGGCGTTAAATGTGACCATAGTTGGGGATGAGTACGAGATTATTCGATGGATAGACCATCGAAAGTTTATTTGATGAGATTTATCAATGGATTGAACCATTGATAGTTTGTCGCTATTCTGAACTGATATTTGATTTACTTGATAAATGCATAGTAATTTTTCGATCCGCTTAGAAGAGATTGTACTTCTCATTGAGCTGTGGTTGCTCACCATTTTATTTCAAATGTCTTTCAGGTACATCGTCAGGTCGCAAATAGGATCGAACGAACGTTAGCCGCGGGACTTTTTGAGGATAGTTGGGTGTATGTTGTTTTTTTGAAAAGTTGTATATAGTTGGTGAGTTTTCAAGCTAGATATGAAAAAGATATGCGTGTATATCTTTTGTCTAATAGATGAGCTCTGAATGCTGTGAATATGCAACCTTCTTATCAAATATATAGGGAGATATATATATATATTTGAATATCAGGTGGTTACTTGAATTCTATTTGAAGCTGCGTCCTTTGTTTGAGAAAGGACGGCCGTGTCATGCCCGTTTTCCCCCGGGATCAGGGTGTGACACATATGAACTTGGCTGGTCTTGGAGACCATCACACCACGTGAAATGTTGCTATTTGTATTCTTTCTTTTCTTCCTCCAAGCTAGTGCTGTGTGAACATTGTTTAGGAAATGCCAGATGAAGGACAGTGCCTTTTCCGATTTCGAGATAATATTCTTTCGGAAGCTTTTATGAAACCGCAAGTTGCATCTTACCAACCTAAAAGGCATTCATGGAAAAAACAAAAAAGTGGGCATTGTGCACTGTGAAGTGTGAACCCAAACATTTGCACGTTCGCTCCTTGAGATTTGATATTACCTTGGCTTTCTTGTACTTACCCCATCCTGATCTTGAGCGCTAGTTCTAATTGTAAATTACCACTTCTTATGAAATTTTATCAGTGTGATAAGTAAATTGCCAAGATTATCAAAATTTTACCAACATTCCAATGAAGTAGTAAATTAACTCATTTGAAATCTTACCAATGCTGTGAGTAAATTACGAGCATCATTATAAATTTGCCAACATACCAATAAAGTAGCAAATTATTGGCTCCTACAAGATCATACGAGTGTGGTAAGTAGATTACCAACACAATCAAGAATTTACAAACATTAGATAGAAGTATTCAATTATCAACTCTCTCAAATTTTACCAGTGCGTTAAGTAAATCACCAGCACTATCAAGAATTCACCAACACACTAATTTTGCACTTAATTACCACCTCATATTACCAATATCGTAAATAAATTACCAACACTATCAAAAACTTACCAACTGTTGATACCATAATATTGTCTTTCGATGATTTGGTATTTTGGAAATGACATGTCGTGTGTAAAGATGCCATTAATAAATCCCGAAATGCGGTAAGAAGAAAACGTCATACCGAATGATAAGTTGGTGTTTTATCATTCGGGAGGTTTATGTCATTCAGGAGGTTTAAAAGAAAGTGTAGCGAGTTACCGAATGAAGGACACGGTGTGCTTGAATTCGGTATGTCTCGAATACGCAATGTGGAGATTATATCCCAAAATTCGAGAAACACAGAGCAAAATTCACGAGCGCGAATAGGATTTTGAAGTTAAGAGATATTATTCAAAAAGGGTCAGTTAGCCATGCGGTTATGAACTGTGGAGGATATGGGTCTCGATTTGCACGAGTCATTTACGAGGATCATGGGTTGAAAAGAGACGATCAGTGGCACTAAAATTCAAAGATTTGAAATCAAAGGATAACTGCTCGAGGGGTTAAGCATGAAAGAAGAATAATTATCCATAAGGAAGGAGAGAGGAGGCCCCCCGCAACACAAGTCAAAGAAAATGCTCTGTTGTTTTCAAGTTTTATAATTCTGTTTACAGCTTAGTTTTCCTACACTTTTCCTTCCTTGTACAGGTTCCAGTAATTTACTTCCCCTTTACAGCAAGTAGGAGTATTGTAATAGTAGATTGTCCAACTTTCGAAACATTTCCATCAAACATTGCCCAATCTGCATTGCTCATTCAATTTCTCCGTGAGAACAGAGCCACGAAGCCACATTAATAAAAATCGAAGAACGAATTTCGGTGAAAAATATTCTCGATACAAATCGCGCGAACACCAACATTATAAAAAAATTACCACATCGTTGAACCAACAGAAGAGATCAAATAAACAAATAAATAAAATCCATATCTTGTCTTCAGCCAAAAATGGATAAGAGCAAAAGAAAAATCATGGGGCTCAACACAATCGGCAAATGAGAGAGAGAGAGAGAGAGAGAGAGAGAGAGAGAGAGAGAGAGAGAGAGAGAGAGAGAGAGAGAGAGAGAGAGAGTTGCATCTAGCCAATTTGTCAAGCAAAGATGAAGGCACGCTGAAATTAATATATTTCACCGAAAAATTGTTGTCGCTGAAAATGTCTTCAAGAAATTAAATTTCAAAGACAGTGAATAATTTTTTAGTGTTCTTTTTTTGCGCTGAAAAACAAGTTGAAAAAAATGGTTTTACGTAATTGATGATAAGGTGAATCTACCACCAAGCTAGTTAATACAGGGAAAAGGGAAACCCCCCAAAAGCCCCCCAGTTAACACATACGCTTTCATACTTGATATTCGACTGGAATCAAGTCCTTTTTTTGTTTAAATCAAATTCTGTGAACTTTGAGCCCTCCGCTAATAATGCTTCTTCTTCTTCTTTTTTTTTTTTAAGACTCTGACTTTATGCCATGGGAACAATCGTTTGGAAGAAACGCCTAACGATGTTGATCTAGGACCCGTCCTAATATTTTGATAGATCACACGGGGGCTCTCAGCTATCACGATTAGGACAGCGAAGGGAAATTGAGGAAGCATCTTGGCATCTCTGATGAATGTTATGCGTTAGGCATTTCAAAACTTGGAAAAGTCCAACCATATTATTTCACTGATTAACCTTATTTTATGCTTAGCTAATTCTGACTTCTTAGTTTAATGATATCCAGAGTGTGCCTCGGGTTTTTGTCTATTGAAGCAAGACCCCATAAATCATGCTGAAAAATCAACACGGTTTGCTCTAATTCAAGTTCTTCATAATTCCAAGTTAAACCTTTGCATTTCAAATCGCATTTTCCCGAGCTCCAAATTCTTGAAGAGATGGACCCCATAAAAATTATTTATTATTTAATTTTTTATAACTCAGAACAAGTTGTTAATCTCAAAAGACCATTATATAATCATTTCTTTTGTAGTTATTTACAAGAAAGACGCATGAGCAAGTCGATGGGCAGTCAGCGGTGTTGTTAGAAAATTCAATGGATGAGATACTCACGGTGGGAAGAATCTCCACAGAGACAAGATTATTAAAATTCAAAAGATCAATACCCCGAAAGTACTTGAGTGCGCTCATCTTTTATATTTTGTTTTAGCCACCTAAAGCAGTTGATTATTCCCATCTTTTTGGAATTCCACTAGTTTATTTACCCCGCAATTGTATTTGTATTTGTCTTTCTTTTTTCTTTTTCAATTGCGTTATGACGGTGGAGATAAAAGACAAGAATTGAATTGAGAGGGACCACTTTCGGTGTTAAAAAACCTGCGTTTTTCAACTTTGAGAGTAGAAAAAATATATATATCAACATCAATCTTTTGTTGCCCTTTACCCTAGAAGCAACGCTTGTTACATTTTGTTTGATCCACGTTGATTAAAAAAGAGTACAGCTCATAATTATAGCTAATAATCATGCACCAAACGACTTTTAATTTGTTTGTTTGTTTCGAAATAGAGATATCAGTTTCAAGAATTATGATGGATATTAGAATACTAACATATACAGAATTGATTTACAAATTGACTAAGTCAATTAATTGTGGTAATGTTGAAGAGTTTCTAAAAAAGTTTGTTGATCAAAATAATGTTGAAATCAATAAAATTAAAATAATAATTTTTTAGTATTGACGCCTAATTTTATCGGTCCCACTTTAGTTTAATTTATTTTATTTGAAAATAGAATGGATCAAAATAGGTAAAATTGGCCTTGTCCTTTTATCATTGCAAAAGGAAAAGAGCAATAAAAAATATAAGAAAACAACAACAACAAAAAAAGAAAAAAAAAGAGTGAGAGAAAAAAAAATGTGGCCCACTCACGTCTCACTGACCTCACTCACGCCCGTCACATTCTCTCTCGCCTGACTTCATTCCCACGGTTCACTCACGTCCACCCATTCTCTATCTCTTCACGTCCACGCACACAAAGCAGAGGATAAGAGAAGATCTGCTAAACAGAGTCCTGTGTAATGACCTACCCAGATCTCCATTTGTAATTCTTCTACTCGCACTGACACTCCTGATCGGGGCTTCCAAACTTCTTCATCTCTTGCCACCGCTGCTTTCGCTGCTACTCCGTTCAGTTTTTTCTTGAAGAGAAGATCAAGGGAAATCAATGGAGAGGAGTGCAAAAAAACAATGCATCCGTGGAAACGAGGGAACAGCAGGAGGCGCTTCTGGTGCTCACACTTCAACAGAAGCTCAAGGAACGGCTACTTCATCAAGACTTGAATATGAAGTATTCTTGAGCTTCAGAGGACCGGATACTCGAGCAGCCTTTACCGACTACCTTTACACTACTCTGACAGGTTCGGGAATCCGCACATTTAAGGACGACGAAGATCTCCGCGAGGGGGAAGAGTTTGCCCCAAAACTTCTCGAAGCAATTAAGCAGTCGAAGATCTTGGTACCTATCTTTTCGAAAGATTATGCCACTAGTGTATGGTGTCTCCAGGAGGTAGTCCAAATGGTCGCGTGCAAGAAAACTGGGGGACAAAAGATCCTGCCTATTTTTTATGATGTGGCGCCTGCAGAGGTTCGGTACCAAACTGGGGGTTATGGAGACGCCTTTCTTACACATGATCGCCAGAAGCGATATGACCAAAAGACCATCGGAGAGTGGAAGGCTGCTCTCAGTGCAATTGGGGAAATAAGCGGATGGGACCTGCATAACGAGGGGGAGAACAGGCTTTGTAGCACGGACACCGACACCGACACGCGACACGACACGACACGGCGACACGGCATTTCTCAAAAATAGAAAATTCCGACACGTCGAGGACACGTTGTATTAAATATATTTTTAAATATAAAAATAATAAATAAAGCCAAAACATGTGTCATATACATTAATTTGAACCGAAAAGGGCAAGCTTCTATTTATGTGAAGTTTGATAAACTCAGGAGCTTTTTTTTGTCGAAAAGGTCATTTGATTCGTATTATAAAGTAAAAAAGAATATCATATGTGCTTCTAAGTATAACAAATTTCAAAGGGTTTGAGATGGGTTAAAAACCTAGTCAGGTGGAAGAGTATTATGAAATTGCGCTTTAACAACCCAATCAGTAATCTTGTTTTGGGTCCGTGCACAATGGGTTAGCCATAGCTTTTCACTTTTGAAAACAAGTCTGAGCATTCCTTGATCAACGCTTATATTTCCCATGAGACTATATCTATGTCTTGGAGCATTTTGACCAAATAGATACTGTCTGACTCCAAATCTATCTCTTTAAGCACTCTGTCTGCAAACCCATGTGAGTTCAAGCACTTCAAAGCATCCAATAGAGCTAGGGTTTTAGCATGAAGGGAAAATCGAACATTCACAGACCTCGCTGCTCCTTCAACCAATAGCCTAGAGGAGTCTCTGCATACCCATGTCACCACGCCATTAGCTTCTCCCTCCATGAACGCTCCATCGAACGTTAATTTTCAGATCTCCCGAGCGCAATGGAAACCAAGAAGTCTATGAGATCTCCTTATTTTTCCTTTTTTCTATGGATTTCAAACTCTATCTAATGAACTTCTCCTTCATTGCACACATTTCCGTGATCACTTCAAAACCGGCAAGGTTCCAAAATTTTTTCTTTTTTTTAATAGTCGTGTCCGACACGCTGGACACGCTAAACACACGAGGGACACGCGTCCGACACGCGTTGACCGAGTGTCGAAATCCCGACACGCGGTCAACGAGTGTCGAACGGGTGTCGACAAGTGTCGGACGAGTGTCGGTGTCGGACACGGTGTCCGACACGATACGCACACCTAATATAGTTAATCTCGACGCATTTCAATTGGTTTCTTTTCTAGTTTTGTGTTAGCATTGTTCAATTTAAATTGTATGCGATTGAAGTTATATACCGCAAAATCACACTAAATATTGGCACAATCCCTATTTTGTCCCATTTCATTCCCAGCAACATTTTTTTTTATCGTTTCAGTTCATTCATTAACACTAAGTTCCACCGCTATTTAATCGAAATGGAATAAATCGTTGAAGAACGCATCTAGAATAGGTCTGTAGTTTTCAATGTGGTCTTGTCAGAAGATAGTCTGCTTCAACTCAGTTTTCTAACTCATTGCCCTTTTGACCTCCTACATACACTAGGCGAGAAGGTGAGTTCGTGAAAAATTTCACGCGGGAGGTTTTCAATGAGTTGAAAAAGGCTTCTCTAGTAGTATCAGACTACTTGGTCGGTGTCGACAACCATGTGGATGCAATCATGGAAAAGATAGGTGCTGGGACAAGTGAAACACAGATTATAGGAATCCACGGGATGGGTGGCATTGGAAAGACGACTATTGCCAAATTAATCTACAATCGGATTTCAGAAAATTTCGAGGATTGTTGTTTTCTGTCCAACATCCGCGAAATGTCAGAACGCAAGGGCATTGAATGCTTGCAAAATCAGCTCATCTCCGACATCCTTAAAAACAAATGTACAGATGTAGGAAACGTTGATGATGGGATTAAGATCATCAAAGATAGTTTATCTAATAAAAGAGTCCTTCTTCTTCTCGATGATTTGTATGAAAAGAATCATATGAATGCACTTGTAGGTGAGCGTGATTGGTTTGGTAAAGGGAGCAAACTTATTGTTACTACTAGAAATGAAGAAACTCTTGATATTCTCGAAGTGGACTGGAGGTATGAGGTTACGAGCATGGATCAAGATCAATCTCTTCAACTTTTTAGCAAACATGCCTTCAAAAGAGATTCTCCTTTAGACGAGAATATCAACCAATCCAATAGGGCAATAGACATTGCTGGAGGTCTTCCGCTCGCTCTCGAGGTCATAGGCTCACTTTTATATCGCACTACAAAGGAAATGTGGGATGCCACATTGAAGATGCTAGAAAGTGTTCCTCATGAGGAAGTTCGGAGTAAGTTGAAAATAAGCTATGATGCATTAAGTTTGCGGCAACAACATATGTTCCTCGATATAGCTTGTCTTTTCGTTGGATATGATAAAGACATTCTTGTTCATTTCTGGCAAGAATCTGATTTTGTTCCGGAAGTGGCCATGAAAGGTTTGCAGAACTTGTCTTTGATAAAGATTAATGAGGATAATAAAGTATGGATGCACGATCAGCTCAGAGACCTCGGAAGGGAAATGGTTCGTGAAGAAAGTAGGATGAAAGTAGAGAAGGAAAGTAGGGGGTGGGATCCTAAGAGAGGATTGGATTTGCTGAGGAAACATAAGGTAAAATCCTCCCTCCCCTCCCTTAAATTCCTAGTATTTATGATTTCTTTTTATCATATAAAAAAAGCCGGTTACTTTTTGTGTCGTCCAGCACCAGTAGGACTTCCTCATCCTTTATTTTTGCACTTTTGAGTACAAGAATGATCCAACCAAAAAAAGAAAAATTGCAGGAATGATAGTACTGAACACAACCCTTGAATGTAAGGACTTGAATAAATGCGTTTCCCTTCAACTTTTTTGTTTTTAACTTTTTTTTTCCTTCGGACAGGGAAAAAAAGAAGTCCAAGCTCTTCGTCTCAAGTTGGAACATCAGTCGCAGTGTCATTTTACCTACGAGGGCTTTGAGAGCCTATCGGATCTAAGGTTCCTTGAAGTGAACGGTTGGACGGAATATTTTTTTGCAGAAGAAGAGAGGCCTCTTTGGCACGAATCGCTAACAAATGTTCTTCCAACTAATGGGAATTCAAATCTCCTTCCAAATTTACGGTGGCTTTCATGGAGTTATTTTCCCCTAACACTTAACATTGCAAATTTTTTCATGGAGGATGTGGTTATTCTCAATCTATCTTACAGTAAAATTACATATGAATGGAAGGGGTGGAGCCACATAAAGGTATGTCATATGCTAGACAACATTTATTATTCCGTCATATTAGATTCAAAAGTAATATCTACATGATTATTCTTTTACAGGTGATGAAGAATTTGAAAGTCCTGAACCTATCAAAATGTCGAAATCTACAAAGGCTGCCAGACGAGCTGGGTAGATATCTTGCAAGCCTCGAATACTTATCTTTGGAAGATTGCGAATGGTTGGAGAGGCTTCCAAGTTCGATCGAAAATTTGGAATCGCTAATTGAGTTGGATATATCGGGAACAAGGATCGAGGAACTGCCAAATTCCATCGGAAAGTTGAAGAATTTGAAAAGATTGAAGATGCGGAGGTGTGACGTAAGGAAAATATCCAATGCCCTTTGGACGATTGAAAAGCTCGAAGAAATAGACGTCTCCAATCAAAGTAATAATGATTTCCATGTGAACATTGGCAATTGCATCTCCAAGAATCCATCCCTAAGGATCTTGAAACTGGATGATGCGGATATTCGCGCACTACCCAGGCTTCCCGAAAGTCTTGTCACTCTACGTCTTAGATGGTTGTTCATGGACACGTTTCCCGATCTGGCAAACCTCGCTAATTTGAAGGAATTGGATCTGAGTTTTGAGTCCCGTGATTCTCCTGATGGGGTTGTGGAAAATCCGATACCAAGGTGGATGGGGAACTTGAGCAAACTGGAGTCTCTGCGCCTGGAGTCTCCTTGTGTGACCACCTCACCAGCAGACCTTACCCTCCCTCCTCAACTCAAGTCACTTGAGCTCGAGTGCCCTAATCTGCGTCTCCTCCCGAGGCTTCCCTCAAGTTTATCCTCCTTATATCTGTACAATTGCCGGTCACTTTGCTCGATGGAGTCTCTAAACCTGAGCTCTCCTTATGTGACCACCTCATCGATGGAACTTACCCTCCTTCCTCCTCGTCTCAAGGAGCTTCACCTCTACGACTGCACTAATCTGTGTCGCCTCCCAAGGCTTCCCTCAAGTTTATCCTCTTTATATTTGGTTGGTTGCTCCTCACTTTGCTCGATGGAGGATCTATCGAATTTGAAGAATCTATCATCTCTCCGGATTAGGGACTCTGCAATTGAAGATATTCAAGGCGTTGGTTGTTTAGAGAACCTACAAGATTTGAAGCTTTTTAGCCTTAAACAGGTGAGGATACTACCTGATCTGAGCAATTTAAACAAACTGAGACGTCTTGAAGTAGAAGACTGTGCTAATCTGGTTGAGATTCAAGGCGCACTCCCACGGTCTTTGGATAAATTGTATATTTCTTCATGTGATTCTTTACAAAATTTGCCCCGTCTGTCAAGCGTGATGGGCGAGCTAGTGGTTGAAATATTGGGTTGCAGTAAATTAGACAGGGAGCCAATTCTTGGATGTGCAACAGATTCACAGCTTTCTACCTTAGAACAGCTGCAGAAGAAGATCCTGCCTGATCTAAGTAATTCAAGTCGTCTTGAAATACGCGACTATCATGGTCTGATTGAGATTCAAGGTGAACTACCCCAGTCTTTGGAAGTATTGGTGATTGATTCATGTGAATCTTTACAGAAGTTGCCTGATCTGTCTACCTTGAAGGAACTGCAAGAGGTTAGCATAAAAGGTTGCCATGAATTAAAGGGAGAGGCGATTCTCGGTTCTACTGGGAGGAGTCAGGCGAATTTGTGGGAGAACCTCCAATGTTTGCGGTTTTGTGACTTGGAACGACTGGAGATACTACCCGATCTAAGCAATTTAAAAAAACTAAGGCGTCTTCAGATACAATCTTGTGCTAATCTGGTTGTGATTGAAGGCGAATTTCCAGAGTGTTTGGAAGAATTGGAGATTTCTTCCTGTAAAAATATACAGGAGTTGCCTAATCTGTCAAGATTGAATGGACTGCGAGAGGTTAAAATACATGGTTGCGTTGAAATAAACGTGGAGGCAATTTCTTCGCTTTGCTTGGAGAAGTCAGTCATATTTTCGGGTGATGAGTGGGACAGAGAAGATGCCGAATCTGAATCTGAATATGACGGAGGAGAACAGGAATAAGTGTGCGTCACTCTTGAAAGCTTCTTGATCCACGACCACAAATGATTCCCTTGTGTTCAAACTTTAAACAAATTGAGGTAACTTATTTCGATCTGACAACCAATGTCTTCCCCTTTCTGTAGTCAATTTCTTTCACGGATATGAACAGAGAAGTTTCACATGTACCCTTTTATCACCTTTTCATGAGTTGATGACTGAAAATCTGATGAAGGTTTTGAAATTATGACACCTCCGAACAACCAGATAGGTTCTTAATTATGTACAGATATTCCTTCTCTTTCCCTAATTTGGTTTGGCTTTTTTAGCTATATTCTCTTTGGATGGTTTCTCCTTGCTTTTATGTTTCCCAACTGGAGGTATGCAAGTCGATTTGCTGCTTCACATATTTCGAAGTTGATAACCTCGCTTCGCACTAGAGATATCTTTGTTATGCTGTGAACAATTGGATGGAATGTGTGCTGGAAGGTCATATAACTATGGTTCTCATCCTGGAACTTTACAGCATAATCCACTCATCGTTTTGCAACGATGAAGAAGACAAACACTCTGTATTGACATGATTATGTTCCGTTTATTTTCCAAGAAAGGTGTGGTTCTTACTGATTTGCAAATGTTAGGGAGAAGTTATAAAATGAAGAATGAAGAATTTCACTTGGGTAGCGGCATCAATAGTTCGCACGGTAAAACTTCCATCTGTGACAGGAGAGGAGCTACTACTTAGGGCACGCATGGTAACTCTTCTGGAAATGATCATGCCTGATCTGAGGTATCATAAATCATGTTATAGTCAAAGACTGATATTTCAGTATTGCTGGTGCGTAGGACATATGATAAGTTTCAATGGGATCAGAAATCATGTAAATGGACTCTAGTGTGATCTCCATTATCGCCTGCATCTTCTAGAAATGGTCATGCCTAGGTGATTATCTATAATGGAAGCCCTTCCATTCACCTCAAGCTATACTAGAGGACTCTTTTAGGTTTTAAGATCGACAAGAAGTGCTGAGGGACAATCTCAGATGACCAGCTTTTTGCTGGTTTCTAATGTTGCTGAGAGGAATTAGAGTTTGAGAAACTGACAGAAATCTTTCTGTGCAGGGAGCTGTGGCTAATTGGGAAGCTTTGCGAATGAAGACCGAATAAGGGAAAATGAAGATACATTTAATATCGACTAAATTCCCTTTCACAATCCTGGGTTGGTGAACGGTGCATTCATCTGTTGAGAGACAGAAACTTGGAGATTAGAGGGGAATCATTGCCTGCTGATGAAATTGTTAATCTATTGAGCTCAATGCGAAGTTTCAGTTGAATGTTTGGCCGTATTTTCCAGAGAATTCATTAGAGCAGGGCAGAGGGATTCATTGTGCGATTTGGGGCATAATACGTAGTGTTCTTGGGGAGAACAAAAGGGCTATTGTTCTACCAAGGAGCCAAAAACTGTGGAGCTTGGATTAGAGAACGGCGGTTGTTCTACCAAGGAGCCAAAACGGTGAAAATGACTTTTCCACGGACGACGTGGAGAAAAGTGCGCATCCCCAATTGCGCAAAAAGTTAAAAACTCGATCTTTTCCACGTTATCCTCCAAGCGCAAAGCGTGAGAAAAAGCCTTCCGCTTTCGCATTTATAAACTCCGCATTGCGATGTCATTGAGCTTGATTCGGTGATGGGTCTAGGGTTTAGTTTGCCAGAAGTTGCGGCATTAAATGGTACCTATGGGAAAAATGTGCTTCGCTTGTGTAGTTTCTGATTGGATCTTGTTTCCATTTCGGTTTTTCCATTATTTGTGTTGTCATTGGCTTGCGCTATTCCGAGTGTGTTAGAGGTGAATTTGGACGATGAGTGTTTTAGGATTCCATCAGATGATATGCCACGAGTGTTGCTTTCAGTTACTGCCTCCTTTCTGTGGAACCAACTGGAATTCAGAAGCAAATTCTGTCGTCAAAATCGTTGGGAAATAAAACTGAATCTTGTTCCTGGTAGACATGGTATTCGTTCCAACTGAACAGAAGTTTAGTAGTGGGATGTTATTCCAACTGATAGCCTCATGAGTCATGACAGCATTCTGAAAAGAAAAAAAAAAAACAAATTTAATGCTGTAGATTCTAGCTATTTGGTTGGGTTAGAGGATGTCAAGAGAGGTGATGGTTAATATTGCAATGCAGTTGCATGCATGAAAGTTAGGTGACTGAAACTAATTTTGCGAGCAACTAAAGATTGCTTCCCCAGAAATTTGGATGAATCTCATTTCGCCTTAAACAAATGAGTTTCCTTGACAGTGGCCTCATGTGGACGAATTAGCCTATGCATTACTATGTAGGGTAAGAAACTTAAAGTTTGCCCCCGACTGATCAGGCTTAGATGAGAAAAACTACAATGACTTTATGGCATGGAGTATCAACGATACTGGCTTCCAAAGATGATCTCGACTAGGACAACTCTTTCTCATCTGGTGGACAACAATTTGACGTAATACTCGGTCTTTCTCACAATTACCAGCGGTCTGGGCTCTTCTCAACCAAGTAGATGTCCTTGCCACATCTGTTGTTTTCTTGCTGAAAGCAAAACGGGTGGCAATATTCCAAGCATTGCTTTTATTTTATTTTATTTTTCTCAAGTTTAAATCCTCACTTTGCAGAGCCGTTGCATGTATTTTGCCGACGGTTTTGGCAGTTCCAGCTTCAGTACCCACCATAAAGCATTGAATCTCTCTTCATCGAATTACTTGTCTGGCTGGCTTTATGAAAGGCCATCACACTCAACCACCACCTGTTCCACACCATGTCTTGCAAGAGAAACTGATCGAATAGTGTCATTGAGAGCAAGAAATCGCGCCAGCATAAAAAAAAAAAAATCCAATATCCGTACCTCTCCTATATGCAATCAAATGGCGCGACCGCCTGTCGAGATAGAGAGATCGATTGCGATCCTTGTCCCCATTGCTTGAATTCAATCTCGATTTTGGTCTCGCAGGTTCGTGGACTAAAATCAAGGACACACGCAGCAATTCCAATATGGTAAGCAGAAATTTCAATCATAAAGCATAATCTCACCCACAACAATTTCCCTGCATAATCAACGGAGACCCAAAATAAGGAGGCTTTGGTAGGTGGTCAGGCATTGGAAGGGCACGGAGATACCCTCCCACGCCTTAACGGTGGCCTTCTTCTTAAATTTTTGTGCCTTGACGTCCCATGGGGATTGCACAATAACATACTTAAATCAGCAGTCACCGTGCTCGGTTTAATTAAACATCGAATTCAATTTCAAATAAAGGAAAATAGACAAGACATTCACAGAGAGTTTGAACAATTAATCACTCGGCCAAGGGTCCAAACAACTAATGGACAAATCTTTGAGACAAACCAAACCACATAGATGAAATCGCCAATCCAAACAGAGCATAATCCTAATGTTTGCTAAATTTTGGCTTTGTTCCTTGTTGCTACATACAGTTATACAGTTCATGCTAGCTTGCACAGATATCGGGCACCAAAAGAAATGCTCATATACGAAAAAGTACCTCTTGATTCTCATGGCCTCTTCCCAGCCAGATATCCTCTCCGAAACAATCGCCCGTTGCCCCGCTGTTCGAAAATTGATCGGCAGAAAAGGTTAGTAGCACTAAACTCACACGCATGAAGATCGAATCACGGAGCTTTAGCCACTGCATACAACACGAACCCGAAATTGTGAATTGGGATAACATCGAGCTCGATGAGTGGGCGGCCGGGCTTGAAAATGAAGGCAAAGGGACCCAGAGATCTTTCCCTCGGCCCTTTGGTTTGGGAACAAGGATTGGACTTTTCCTAGTCTTAGCTGAAAGCAAGATCGGCGGAGACATCGGTGGAGACTGCGGGACGAGCTCGCTGGTCCTCCTTAACCAATTTCGCTGCATGATCAAGGACACGCAGCCAGCTCCCTATCCTCCACTATGGTCGCAAGCTTTTCGAGTCAATCATTTGTGACTTCAAATTTGAAAAAAAAAACAACTCTCTTGGCTTCCGAGAGAGTTCAAGATCATTGCTTGTCGTTAGCTCCATTTATTTTTCAATAATTTAAAATATATATTTTTAAAATAATCATTTATATTATTAAAAAGACAATTTATCGTCGTCCAAGAAATATCGAGACATAAATTGTTGTTCATAACAAATACATTCTTTATTGACTAATTATCTTAAATAATATATATCACCATTTTACTGACTCTCCAGTGCTCTCTAAATTTAATATTATCTTAAATAATATATATCACCATTTTACTGACTCTCCAATGCTCTCTAAATTTAATATTACGTCTTCCTAATCAATGCCTGTCTATCCAAAAGACCCATTCTCTCCCTCCTCTTCCTCCTCGTCACCCTCTCTGCCCCTTTGAAAAGGTTCCGTTCTCGATCTCTTCTCCTTTCTTTCCTTTTTTGAGATGTTTCTTTGATTATTCCCTTCTTGGTCGATCGGATTGTGCCATCGTCGGTTTTCCATTTTGGGTTTGCGCTTGATTTGAGTTTGCCTTTGTATGGCATATGCATTGCATTTGTAATTGAGCTAGATTGGGTGGTGGATCCCGGATTAATCTGTCGGAAGTCGCGTCTTAATCTTCTTCAGGTGAAACAAAGAATGGGGCTTTGCTTTGCTTAGTTTCTAATTGGAGCTCGTTTTATTCGGCTTTGAATTGTTTGTGCTTTCCCTTTATATGGGTGTTCATTCGTAGCTCTGGTGAAGGACTTGAACTGATATTGTGTGGTTTTGGATTTCATGGATAAAATTGGAACTTTATCACAGGAACCGCTCGAAAATAGATATGATCTTGTTCTAGACAGTGTCATGGGCTCTCTATCCGACTGAATGGAAGGCTGAGCTCAACTTTTTGTGCTCTGAGTGTTGCGGTGGATGTTTTTTTTTTTTTCGGATTAACGTAATGGGTTTGCGATCTTTGATCTTGGTTGTCCATCCAAGACAGATAGTACATGATGGTAGTTTACATGTCCATAGTCCCATATTTTTGCTGCGGTGCCCCCACACGTTGCTGTGAAGTGCTGTCATCTTGTGCTATTAGTATAGGAATTGTCCATTTGTAATGACCTACCCAGATCTTCATTTTTAATTCCTGATCATGGCTTCCAACTTTGACAGGCTGTATTGGATCCTTTTCATTGATCAATCCTTGCAAACTGGTCCTCCGCTCTCTGCTTATTGAGCCAGTCCTGTCTTCTACGTTTTACGACCAACAGAGATCTCCACTTGGAATTCTCGTACTCACACCTGTGATCATGATTTCCGAACTTTTTTCGTCTCTTGCTGCCCCCTTTTTTGCTGCTGTGCTGCTCCTTTTTTTCTTGAAGAGCAGATCAAGGGAGATCAATGGAGGGGAGGCAAGTAGCGGTGCAGCTGGAAACGATGGAACAGCAGGAGGCGCTTCGTCTACTCACTCTTCAACAGAAGTACCTGAAATGGCTACTTCAACAGGATATGACTATGAAGTATTCTTAAGCTTCCGAGGACCAGATACTCGAGCAACTTTTGCTGACCACCTTTACACTCGTCTTAAAGATTTAGGAATCCGTGCATTTGAGGACGACGAAGATCTCCGCAGTGGGGAAGAGCTTGCCCCGGAACTTCTCCAAGCAATTAAGCAGTCCAAGATCTTAGTACCTATCTTTTCGAAAGATTATGCCTCTAGTGTATGGTGTCTCAAGGAGGTAGTCCAAATGGTCGAGTGCAAGAAAACTAAGGGACAAAAGATCATGCCCATTTTTTATGATGTGGCGCCTTCGGAGGTTCGACACCAAACTGGGGGTTATAAAAAGGCCTTTCTTTTACATGACAGCAAGAAGCGATATGACCAAAAGACCATCGGAGAGTGGAAGGCTGCTCTCAGTGTAGTTGGGGGAATAAACGGATACAACCTGCAAAGCATGCCCAACAGGTGACTGCTTTTAGCATTCCATCTCACGTTCCTTCTATAGTTAAACTCGATGCATTTCAATTGGTTTATTTTCTGGTTTTGTGTTAGCCTTGTTGAAATTGAATTGTATTTGATTGAAGTTATACCGCAAAATCACACTAAATATCGGCACAAGCCTAGTGTTGTCCCATTTCATTCCCAGCACATTTTTTGTCATTTCAGGTGATTCGTTAACACTAAGTTCCACTGCTATTTAATCGAAATGGAATAAATCGTTGAAGAACACATTTAGAATAGGTTTGTAGTTTTCAACGTGGTCTTGTCAGAATATAGTTTGCTTCAACTCAATTTCTAACTCATTGCCCGTTTGACCTCCTACATACACTAGGCGAGAAGGTGAGTTCGTGAAAAAATTCACGCGGGAGGTTTTCAATGAGTTGAAAAAGGCTTCTCTAGTAGTATCAAACTTGGTCGATGTCGACAACCATGTGGATGCAATCATGGAAAAGATAGGTGTTGAGACAAGTGAAACACGGATTATAGGAATCCACGGAATGGGTGGCGTCGGAAAGACGACTATTGCCAAAATAATCTACAATCGGCTTTCAGAAAATTTCGAGGGTTGCTGTTTTCTATCCAATATCCGTGAAATATCAGAACGCAAGGGCATTGAATGCTTGCAGAATCAGCTCATCTCCGACATTCTCGGAAACAAATGTACAGATGTAAGAAACATTGATGATGGGATTAAAATCATCAAAGATAGGTTATCTAATAAAAGAGTGCTCTTGCTTCTTGATGATTTGTATGAAGAGAATCATATGGATGCACTTGTAGGTGAGCGTGACTGGCTTGGTAAAGGAAGCAAACTTATTATTACTACTAGAAACAAAGAAACTCTTGATGTTCCTACAGTGGACGACTACTATGAGCTTGCGGGCATGGATCATGGTCAATCTCTAAAACTCTTTAGCAAACATGCCTTCAAAAGAGATTCTCCTTTAGACGAGTATATCAACCAATCTAACAGGGCGATAAAGATTGCTGGAGGTCTTCCGCTCGCTCTTGAGGTCATAGGTTCACTTTTATCTCGCACTGAAAAGGAAAAGTGGGATCTCACATTGAATAAGTTGGAAAATGCTCCTGATGATAAAATTCAGAGTAAGCTGAAAATAAGCTATGACGCATTAAATTGGCGGCAACAACATATGTTCCTCGATATAGCTTGTCTTTTCATTGGATATGATAAAGACATTTTGGTTCATTTCTGGGATGAATCTAATTTTTTTCCAGAAGTGGACATGAAAGTTTTGCAAAACTTGTCTTTGATAAAGATTGATGAGGATAATGAATTGTGGATGCACGATCAATTTAGAGACCTCGGAAGAGAAATGGTTCGTCAGAAAAGTGAGATGAAAATAGAGAAACAAAGTAGGGTGTGGGATCCTAAGGTAGGATCGGATTTGTTGAGGAAACATAAGGTAAAATCCCCCCTCCCCCATATAAATTCCCAGTATTTATGAATTTTTTTCTTACAAAAAAAAGCCGGTTACTTTTTGTGTTGTCCAGCATCACTATGACTTCCTCATCCTTTATTTTTGCTCTTTTAAGATTACAAGAATGATCCAACCAAAAAAAAAAATTCCAGGAATGATAGTACTGAACGCAACCCCTTAGTATAAGGACTTGAATAAATGTGTTTCGCTTTGACTTTTTTGTCTTTAATTTTTTCCTTCGGACAGGGAAAAAAGGAAGTTCAAGCTCTTTGTCTCAAGTTGGAACGTCAGCATCATTTTACCTATGAGGGCTTTGAGAACCTATCAGATCTAAGTTTCCTTGAACTAGATGGTTGGATGGGATATTTTCGTGCAGAAGAGAGGCTTCTTTGGCATGAATCGCCATCAAATGTTCTTCCAACTAATGAGAATTCATATCTCCTTCCACAATTACGATGGCTTTCGGGGTGTGATATTCCCTCAGCATTTAACGTTGCAAATTTCTTCACAAAGGATTTGGTTATTCTTAGTCTATATCAGAGTGAAATTACAGATGATTGGAAAGGGTGGAGCCACATGAAGGTATGTCATATGCTAGACAATATTTATTTTTTAGTTGTATTAGATTGAAAATTAATATTTGCATGATTATTCTTTTATAGGTGATGAAGAATTTGAAAGTTCTGATTCTGTCCAAATGTCATAATCTACAAAGGCTGCCAGACGAGCTGGGTAAATATCTTGCAAGCCTTGAATACCTATCTCTAAGTGAATGTGAATGGTTGGAGAGGCTTCCGGATTCGATTGAAAATATGGAATCGCTGATTGAGTTGGATATATCCAATACGCGCATCGAAGAGCTGCCTGATTCCATCAAAAAGTTGAAAAATTTGAAAAAATTGAAGATGTGGTGTTGTCACAAGATAAGAAAAATACCCGATGCCCTTTGGACGATTGAAAAGCTCGAAGAAGTAGAAGCCTCCTCAATAAATGGTTTCAAATTCCATGGGAACGTTGGCAATTGCATCTACAAGAATCAATCCCTGAGGATCTTGAAATTGGTTAATACGGATATATGCTCACTACCGAGGCTTCCTGAAAGTCTTGTCACTCTACATCTTGATTCGTTGAACATGGACACATTTCCGGATCTCTCAAAGCTCACTAATTTAAAGGAATTGAAGCTGAAATTTCTTCACTCACGTGATTTTGATTGGGAATCTCACGTGACCACCTCACCAATGGACCTTACCCTCCCTCCTAATCTCAAGTCGCTTGACCTTCGATACTGCACTAATCTGCGCCGTCTATTGAGGTTTCCCTCAAGTTTATCCTTCTTACATTTGTACCATTGCTACTCCCTTTGCTCGATGGGGGATCTATCAAATTTGAATAATCTATCATATCTCAATATTCGGTGCACTGCAATTGAAGAGATTCAAGGCCTTGGTTGTTTGGAGAACCTACGAGATTTGGAGCTTTGGTTCCTTCCACAGCTGAAGATGATACCTGATCTCAGCAATTTAAACAAACTAAGGAGGCTTGATGTAAATCAATGTGGTAATCTGGTTGAGATTCAAGGCGAACTCCCACGGTTTTTGGATAAATTGAGTATTTGTAACTGTGATTCTTTACATAATTTGCCTGATCTGTCAAGCTTGATGGGTAAGCATGAGGTTATCATAAGGTGTTGCAGTAAATTAAACGTGGAGGCAATTCTAGGATTTGCTCGGTTGAATCGACCAGATTTGCGGCTTTGGGGCTTTGGACAGCTGCAGATCCTACCTGATCTAAGTAACTCAAGCGAACTAAGATATCTTCAAGTATGGGACTGTCATAATCTGATCGAGATACAAGGCGAACTACCCCAATCTTTGGATTTTTTGGGTATTGATTCCTGTGAATCTTTATTGAAGTTGCCTGATCTGTCTAGCTTGAATCGACTGAAAATGGTTAACATAAGAGGTTGCAAGCAATTAAAGGGGGAGGCAATTCTTGGTTCTGCTCGGACAAGTCAGGCTAATTTGTGGGAGAACCTTCAAGATTTGTGGATTTGTGGCCTAGAACAGATGGAGATACTACCTGATCTAAGTAATTTAAGCAAACTGAGATGCCTTCGTGTACAATCTTGTGATAATCTAGTTGAGATTGAAGGCGAATTTCCAGAGTCTTTGGAAGTACTGGAGATTTCTTCCTGCAAAAAAATTCAGAAGTTGCCTGATCTGACAGGCTTGAATGGATTGCGAAGGGTTAACATAGATGATTGCTCTGGATTAAATGTGGAGGCTTTTTCTTCGCTTTGCTCGGAGAAGTCAGTCCAATTTGGGGAAGGATACAGATGGCGGGGACGACAAAGACCGGTCAAGTTTGATCTGAATCTGAATATGAGGGAGAGGATGAGGAATAAGCGCAGGTTGCTCTAAAACCTCCTTGATCCACATAACCTTGTGTTCTAACTTTAACCGAATTGAGTTTCATCCGACGACCAATGTCTTCCCTTTTCTGCCATCAGTTTCTTGTGATGTGAACAGTGAAGTTTTACGTGCACTTTTTAATTACCTTTTCACAGGTTGATGACTGAAAATCCGATGAAGGTATTGAAATTATGATACCTCAGTACAACCAGAGGGTTCCTGATTATGTACAAATATTCCATCTCTTTTCCTAGTTTGGTTTGGCTTTTTTAGCTATGTTCTCTTTGGATGGTTTCTCCTTGCTTTTATGTTTACCAGCTGGAGGTATGCATGTCAATTTGCTGCATCACATATTTCGAAGTTGATAACCTCACTTTGCACTGGAGATAACTGCATTATGCAGTAACCAATTGGATGGAATGTGTGTTGGAAGGTCATATAACTATGGTTCTTATCCTGAAACTTTACAGCATAATCAACTCTTCGTTGTAACAGTGAATAAGACAGACCCTGTATTGATATGCTTATGTTCGTTTTATTTTCCAGGAAAGATGTGCTTCTTACATGGATTTGCTAATGTTAGGGAGAAGTTATAAAATGAAGAAAGACGAATTTCACTTGGGTAGCGGCATCAATAGTTGGCGCAGCAAAGCTTCCATCTGTGGCTAGAGAGGAGCTACTTAGCTTCCCTGAGGTATCATAAATCATGTTATAGTCAGAGGCTAATATTTCAGTATTACTGGTGCTTAGGACATATGATAAATCTCACAGTGGTCAGAAATCATGTAAATGGACTCTAGTGTGATCTCCATATGTCTTCTAGAAATCATTATACCTAGGTGATTATCTGTGAAGAAGTCCTTCCACTCGCCTCAACCTATACTGGAGAACTCTTATGGGATTTAAGATTGATAGGAAGTGCTAGGAGAGACATCTCAAATGACTAGCTCGTTGCAGGTTTTTAATGTTGCTGAGAGGAATTAGAGTTTTCGAGGAACTTACAGAAATTTTACTGTGCAGGGAGCTGTGGCTAATTGGGCAGCTGTACAAATAAAGACCGAATAAGGGAAAATGAAGGTACATTTAACATCAAATAAATTCCTTTCGCGATCATGGGTGGGTGAACTGTGCATTCATCTGTTAGACAGAAACTTGAAGATTAGTGAGGGGAATCGTTGCCTATTGATGAAATTGTTAGTCTGTTGCACTCAATGTGAAGTTTCAGTTGAATGTTTGGCCCTATTTTCCAGATAATTCATTAGAGCAGCGCAGAGGGAATCATAGTGCATTTTGGGGCATCATACGTAATGTTTTTAGGGGGTTAAAAGGGCTAATTAAGCAAACCTGATTGTTTACTAATCTTTTTTTTTTTTTTTTGCGGGGCCATAAGAATGAATACTGCACTTCATCTGGATGTGTGTTCGGTAGTCTTAGTTGCGCCTCTGCCAAAACCAGTTTATGAACCTTTCTATGTGAAAATAATGTTCATAGTAGTCTTACTCATGAGTTTGATAGGCCCTCCCAAGACAGGCAAACATGAATTTGTTGGAATTCAATTGAATGGGCGCCATGGTAAAGTCGACTCTCGCCAAAATTATCTACAATCAGTTTTCTCAATGGTTTTGAGCACTGTTGCTTTCTTTCCAACAATGGTGATACCCCGGGAGCTCAAGGGCATTCAGTACTTGTAGAATCAACTCGTGTCCTATGTCCATAAAAGGAAAATTGAAGCTAAAGCTGAGTCCCCCAAATTTTCATCCTGACCAACGATAGTGTTCGAGCAGAGGGAGAGAAATCGGAATTCAAAACCCTAGCAGAATAGATACACGAAAAAGAAGAGAGAGATCCAAATCCACCGCGAGTGAGAAGTGCCTTATCCGACGAGCTGGTTCTTTAGCAGCGAGGGCAACGAATCCATGGAAAGATTTGCACGAGCCGTTTTAGGGCGATTGATTTGGGCCCAAAAAAAAAAACAGATGAAGTGATCGGTTTGTGTGAAAACATAGGGAGCAATTTTGGAAAAAAAAAATTACTAAATCATTTTTAATTTTTTTTGCTAAATCATTTTTAATTAAAGCAACACTGTTTTGGATTGTTTTCCCCTCTGGCGTCTATGTCAACGTCAACACCGCCGACCGGTGCTAACTTGAAATCCATATCAAACTTTTTCCAATCAAAATTGATCGGATGGACTGAATTAGTATCAATGTAAAAGATTTTAGACTTTTTTTTTGTACGTTTTCCAAAATAATCAAATGGAGCATTGACGGAGGGTAAATATGTCAATGAGTACAATTTGAGGTTTTTCATGTTAAAAGAAGGGCATTTGGGTCACGGTGAACATAGTTTGAAATTGTTGATGTCACAAATTTTTCTTAAGGTACATATGTGAGCGCGCATATAATTTCAAGTTTTTTGTACCTTTAATTTTACAATTCGTAGGATTATCATGAAATTTACCAACAAAAGCCTAAACTTAAATTAATCAAATTTTTAATTATATATTGTATATCATCATCATATATTTTAGGACGGCATTATTTCCATCACCATTTTGGCTAAGACACTCCATTTTTAAGTTAAACAACCAAAATACCATGTCCTCTCTCTTCAATTGATTGTTTCTTTTTCTGTTAAATTAAGCGACAAAACTGCTTTTATTTCATTCATTTCTCTTGTTAATTTCACAATATAAATACTCCATTATAGATATCATCTTATCTTGCATCCTATTATCATTTTGCCTAAAGAAGGTTGTTAATTTAATTATAGGGTTAATACCACGAAAAACCCCAAACTGGTACGCTCGTGACAAATTTACCCCAAACTATTTTTTTTACCATGAAAAACTCCAAACTGGTACACATGTGACAAATTTACCCCAAACTATTTTTTTTACCTCAAAAAACCCCAAACTGGTACATTTGTGACAAATTTACCCCAAATTGATATATTTGCGACAAATTTACCATCCGTTAATTTTCGTTAAATTTAACGTTAAATTGCTTAGTCGAATGGCATGTGGCACTTCACGAGTATACCGGTTTATGATTTTTACCCTATATTTACCATATGTTTATCAATTTAGGATTTTTCATGGTACTAAACCAATTTAATAAAGAGTAAATTTGTCATAAGTGTAATAGTTTGGGGTTTTTCGTGGTAAAAAAAATTATTTTAGGGTAAATTCGTCACAAATGTACCAGTTTGGGATTTTTTATGGTCAAAAAAATAATTTGGGATAAATTTGTCACAGGTGTACTAGTTTGGGGTTTTTCATGGTCAAAAAAATAGTTTAGAGTAAATTTGTCACAAGTGTACCAGTTTGGGGTTTTTCGTGATCAAAAAAATAGTTTGGAGTAAATTTGTCACTGATGTACCAGTTTGGGGTTTTCCGTGGTATTAACCCTTAATTATATGATCTCATGTTTTCAATTAGAAAAGCTACATAAATTGCTACATAAATTATTATAAATTTCTATTTATAATGGCTACGAGGCTTAACGACACACAATTAATTGCCTTTTTTTATATAAAATAATATGACCAAAACTATATTCAAATTATCTATCCAATCTTTACTTGAGGTGTTTTTTCAAAATAAATTTGTGGATTTTTTTTTGGTAAAGGTGAGATGTAGATTTGTGGATTTTTAAAGTTAAATATTGTTTATTTTGTGCTTTCTTTTGAGCTTGTCACATTTTTATCTGAATTGCAAGATGGGAGTTGGGAATCTTCTTATACTTTCCTCACTTTCAAGCTAACATAAAATTATTTTAGATGGAAGTTTTAAGCATACTTTAAAGTTCTAATCTACTTGTTAAAAGGTTGAATCTACAATCGATGTTAGTTATTTTCTTTATGGTAGGAGTAGAATAGCAAGAAGTTCTATCCCCCCCTCTTTTGTGGTTATGTTTTGTTAATATTTAGATACTATCTAAACATAAACATATTTAACATTTAATTATGTTTCTAACAAATTAGCCTTTTTCAATGTTTTTAATCAATTTTTCTTTTTCATTGTTCATTAACATTGGCTGATAATTACATTGAATTTTAATCTTCAACTTTGAAATGTAGTCTAAAAGCAAATAATTGTGTGCTTATAAGCCTTCACATATAAAATTATAATATTTTATGTTGCTTTTATGATAAAAAAAATTGTGAAACCATGAATTAAATTTAACAACTTTCGTTAGGCAAAGTGAAAGCATGACGTCATAATAAGATAATATCTTATTGAGTATATTAATGAGAAAGATGATAGTAATAATAATAATAATAATAATAATAATAAAAAGTTGGCTGGCTTGATAAAAAAACAAAGAAACAATAATATTTGATGTCCGCCTAAAAAAGACACATTCTCTCCTTCCCTCTGTGTCCCCTTTGAAAAGGTTCCGTCCTCGATCTCTTCTCCTTTCTTTTTTCGCGATGTTTCTCTGATTATTCCCTTCTTGGTCGATCGGATTGCGCCATCGTCGGTTTTCCGTTTTGGGTTTGCCTTTGTATGGCGTAGGCATTGCATTTGTAATTGAGCTCGATTGGGTGGCGGATCCCAGGTTAATCTGTCGGAACTCGCGTGTTAATCTTCTTCAGGTGAAACAAAGAATGGGGCTTTGCTTTGCTTTGCTTAGTTTCTAATTGGAGCTCGTTTTATTCGGCTTTGAATTGTTTGTGCTTTCCCTTTATGTGGCTGTTCATTCGTAGCACTGGTGAAGGACTTGAGCTGATATGGTGTGGTTTTGGATTTCATGGATAAAATTGGAGCTTTATCATAGGAACTGCTCGAAAATAGATATGATCTTGTTCTAGACCGTGCCATGGGCACTCTATCCAAATGAATGGAAGGCTGGGCTCAAATTTCATGCTCTGAATGTTGTGGTAGATGGTTATTTTGCGGATTCGGTAATGGGTTCGTGATCTTTGATCTTGCTTGCCCATCCATGACAGATAGTACGTGGTGGTAGTTTACATGTCTATGGTCCCTTACTTTTGTTGCTGTGAAGTGCTGTCATTTTGTGCTATTAGAATTGAAATCTTCCCTCTGTAAGTCCATGATACATTTCTGGAGGCCCCTAGATAGAGGAAAAAAATTGTTGTTGCTGTATTTAGATGATGCGAGAATTCTGCACTATAGTGCATACTTCATCTTTTCAAGACAGACATAACACTGGAGATTTCATTCTAATAGTTATCTGTCGCTAGGAAGCATTGCTGTTTCACACTTGATTACACTATGTGAAGAGTAAAAGTATCTGTTTGTACTCTACTGAAGAGAATTTCTGACCCAACTTTGCGAGAGTAGGCTTAATAGTGGTTGCAATTAGTACGGTATATCCGTTCGACAGGGATTTCCGAGAGTTCTAGGAGGGCCAGAGCGATTCTGGGGCAGTATGATTGCATTACTTGATCCTCTTTTAATTTTATGGGCCCTGTTTCTGACTATAGCATGTTTTTGTGCAGATTTTGGAGGAACTCCCTTCATTAGTTGAGCAGAACCTTGGTCCTCAGGGTCTACTTATTTTATAAGTTGATGCTCACTAATTTAGGTGTGACATTGTTTTAGGGATTTTTCTTGCTTGAGCTAAAAATGGGTCTTCAAACCTTCGTCCAGACAAATCCTGAAATGGTTTCTAGATCCAATCAGAGTAATAAATAAAGGAAATGGCTATACTTGATTACAATTTAGCCTCATATATAATCATCCAAGGATCAGGTGGGCTCTGTGCACCTTTTATCTAGACATGGTGGTAGTAGAGCCGAAGTTTTCCTTGGTGGAACACAGTAGAACTGGCAGTGGATCTTAAGTCCATCTAACTGTAGAAGTTTGAAAGTGCTCATTCCTCCCTTGAGTTCCATTGCATGTAAATGCTTTGCTCTGGTCGTCATTGTTTTGGTTCTTATAGCAGCTTTCATTCCCAAGGTCTATGGCGGGTTTGAGCTGAATCAGATTGCAATGAGCGGTGACTTTTCTTTGTCATTTATATCTAAGTATGGCATTAGGAAGGACAAATTCGTGGAGGTTCCTCAAATTGTTTGGGGGTTAAACAATCAGAAAATTGTATTTGCTGGGGCTTGTCTTACTGCTAGAATGCTTAACCGGACTCTCCTGATGCCAAGCTTGAGTGCTTCTTTGGTTTACAAGGAAATTGATCTTTTGCAACCAATATCATTTGATAAGGTCTTCCAACTTGAAAAATTTAATTCACTTTGTGATGGGTTTATCCGATTGGGCTATTACTCTGATGTCTCTAACCAAATAGGTGCATTTGAGGTACAAAAGGGAAGTGGTAGGAGATGGACTAGCCAGAGAGATATGGATCAGTTGAGGCAGTCTAGCCAGGACCCAATTGACAGATACGAGGTTATCTGTATTGCCGGTAAGAATCCATTTTTGTGGCATGATCATTGGCCTGTTAAGGATTATGCAAGGATTTTTGAGTGCTTAGTTTTAGTCTATGAGATTGCTAGAGAGGCAGATAAAGTTATTGATAAGATTAGAGAAGTCCACAAAGAGGTTAAAGGTAAAGCGGAAGTTTCGCTGAATGATTTAGAAGGACATCAATTACAACCCGTTTCTTATGTTGCTGTGCACATGAGGATAGAGAAAGACTAGGTGATTCATTGTAAGAAGTTAGAGCAACATTTGAATGTTAATCAAATTTGTAGTTGCAAGGCTTTGATTACAGAGAGATCGGGGAACATTTTAGGCCTCAAAACTCCAACTGACGTTGATCTTGCCGTGGCCGACGTCCTTCTAGAAGAATCTTCTATCCTGAGTGGTTGGAAGGTGGGGTTGCTTCCATTTGAGAAGAAGAAATTGGGTGCAGATGGAATTTATGAAAAGTACCCTTATCTTATTAAGTCAGCGATCGATTATGAGGTTTGCTTAAGGGCCGATGTTTAGCTATTCTACATTTTCAAGCCTCATAGTTCTAGAGAGAACACATAAGATGTTGAGGATGGGGAACTTATGCAGAAGTGGAACCAATGTGAGATGGCCTTCATATGCTTAGAACATACTTGGGGAATCAAAGGGTCCCCAAAGATGGATGACAAACATGGATGATTCAAGCCTTCAAGCAATTAGCTATGGTTCAAACCGCATTTCTTGTTGAAATGGATGGTACACGCTTTCTGTACATAGTGTTCTTTGATTGCTTACGGTTGCGAGGCAGTGTTATGTCGACGCATCGCCCACGCATCAGCTGTTTCTCCTTTCTTTCCCCCATTTCATGTATGAAGAAATCTTTTACTTGAATGTTTCTAAGATTTAGATAGCTGCTTTAATTTCCCCATTAGAGAATGGTGTGCAGAATGAAACGCCATCTTTGACTTGGTAGATCAAGCTTTTCCTTTTATCGAGACTTAATATTAAGTTTGGAGCCTTGATAGATTTTTGACACATCAGAGTTCTGTAGTATTGGTTATATCCATATGATGCAGATCTTTCAAGAGCATTGTTCGTGGTTCTCTAACTGCAATCATCCATCCACCTTCCAAGGAAAGGTCCTTAAGAAGACTTTTGTATGAAAATCTTCCCATGTTTCATCTTTTCTGTACGTGTTGTTGTGCAGAATTTTATTGTTTTTTTGGGTCCCTGATAGTCACATCTAATTCATGTGCCTGGATTTGCGGAATTTGGTTGCAAATAGCTAATTTGATGTTGATGCTTTTGTTGTTAGCGGAACGAACCAAGGAATTGGAAATGGTTCGCATCACTTGCCTCTTATCATTTCTAGCTTAGGATAAAGCCTAATCAAAAGAATCGACTACTCTTTGTTTACATTTTGGGCCCAATCCTGAGATGGCTCTGCAATTTGTTACTATTAACTTCTTAAATGCGGAGTATGGTGAATATTGTGAGATTTATGTAATGATAAAAGCTTCCAAAACATGCAAGTTGGTAAGGGGAAGAAAAAAAAAACCAAGATATGTTTCATCAATGGATCAAGTGTGCCAATGGAATTCCTTAAACCCAAAAGGGTATGGCGACCAAATTTGACGACAGGACAAGTGGTGCCGCGACCCAAAGTGCATGAAAGGTTGGTGCTAGACGGCAAATCGAGGCAAAGGACGTGGCTGCTCCGTGCCATCTCATAGAAAAATTTTAGAGGGTAAATAAGCCCGAACGGAAGTCGTTTCACAAGGCTTTGTCATTGTCAGTCAACTAAATGGGGCCTGAAGCCCCCTGCAAGTCTGTATAAGAGCACAACCGTTTCAAAAATCGAGATTTTAGAAGTAGGTGGCATCCCCTCTCTTATCAAAAGAAAAGCTCTTTGGATACTACAAAGCTTATTTCCGTGATTTCTTCAAAGGCTTCAATCTTAGTCACTTAGACGTTTGGTGTCATTTAGCAAAGGGAAGCCATCTAAGAAATTGTAAACTATGGAGGTTGGATTAGAGAACGGTGGTTGTTCTATCATTGAGTCAAAACAGTGAAAATGACTGTTTTCCTTGTACGACGTAGAGAAAGTCTGCATCCCCTATTGCATAAAAAGTTAAAAAAAAAAAACTTGATCTTTAGCCTTTTTCCACGTTATCCTCCAAGCGCAAAGCTTGAGAAAAGCCTTTGCTTTCGCATTTATAAACTCCACATTGCGATGTCATCAAGCTTGATTTGGTGATGCATCCAGGGTTTAGTTTGCCGGAAGTTGCGGTATTAAATGGTTCTTATGGGAAAAATGTGCTTCTCTTATATAATTTCTGATTGGATCTTGTTTCCATTTCAGCTTTCCATTGTTTGTATTGTCGTTGACTTGTGTTATTCGGAGTGTGTTAAATGGTTCTTACTGGAATTGAGAGGTGGATTCTGTCATCAAAATCATCGGAAAATAAAACTGAATCTTGTTCTTGGTAGACATGGTTTTTATTCCAACTGAACAGAAGTTTAAGCTCAGCTCTTGCATTCTGAATTAATGTAGTGGGATGTTCTTATGTGAATGTGGAAGTTGGTGCATGACCTGTGATCCTGCTAATCTATGCCAGACAAATATTTCGTGGCAGTTTACTCGTCCATAATCCCCTAGTTTTCATTTGGCAACATTACAAAGCTGTGTTGTACACTCTTCAGAATAAGAATCTTTCATTGGTAGGTCCTCTTTTTATTTATGACCCAACCCCTCTCCCCCCCTCCCCCCCCCCCCCCCCCCTCTTTACGATGTTGCTCCATCCTCTTATCATTGGGCTCTTTGTGCAGATTCTAAAGGATATCTTGTTATGGGTTGACATGGCCTCGCCCTTGGGGTCCATTTGTTTTTTAAGTCAAATAGTTGTGCTTTAGAGTTTTTATCACTCAGTACTCGATCTGAAAGTTTGTCTGAGTTTTCTTGTTGACTGGTCTAGCTGGAACCAAATCTCTATCTTAGCGATGGCTTCAAAGGTTGCATGTGATATTTATGTTCAAGAATCTTGTGAAACTATAAAACAATACACGACTGATAGCCTCATGACAGCATTCTGGAAAAAATAAAATAAAATAAAATAATAATAATGATGATGATGATGATGCTGTAAATACTAGCTATTTGGTTGGGTAAGTAGATGTCAAGAGAGGTGATGGTTAATATTGCAATGCAGTTGCATACATGAAAGTTAGGCGACTGAAACTAATTTTTCAAGAAACTAAAGATTGCTTGCCCAGGAATTTGGAGGGGATTAAGTTCATTTAGATGAATCTCATTTCGCCTAAAGCAAATAAGTTTCGAGAAACTAAAGATTGTTAATGTACTGCTATGTTGGATAAGAAACTTAAGTTTTCCCTGACTAATCAGGCTTAGATGAGAAAAGTTACAACGACCTTATGGCATGTAACCCTTTCTCATCCTGTGGACAACAATTTGACAGAATACTTGGTCTTTCTCACATTTGGTAGCGCTGTGGTGTCTTCTTAACCAAGTAGATATCCTTTCTGCATCTGTTGTTTCCTTGCTGAAAGCAAAACGAACTTCAAGTGAAGCTTTTATTCTGAAGCTTTGTAATATTTTAGTTATCTTTTCACATTAGATAGTTACCAATCTTACATGTTAATAATTTAGTTGTGCTATAAAGCTTGCGTGAAATTTTGTTAGTCATCTAAAACGGGTGGCAGTTGTAATGCCCCATTTTAAATAGTCCTAAATTTATGAGAAATGGACGAATGGATTAGAAAGCTGATTTGGGCCGGATGAATTAGGATTTGATCTGAATGACGTCGTTGAACGCGATGAGCCGCATAATAATGTACAGTGGCCGAGGGAAAGTAAATTAGGCCTGCCCCAAATCGAAATAAATCGTCGCAGCTCAACCTCATTTTCCTTGTATAAACGGCGAAAGGAAAATCGGCTCGTGGAATCTCGGCCCAAACTTCAGACCCAAGTGGTCGGCCCAAAGAAAATTAAAATGCAGATCTTTTTAATCACTGTGGACAGCGAAGCCCTGGAAGCTGACCTAGCTGCACTCACGGAGGGCCCAAGCCCGCACGTGGATATAAGGCAGAGCCCAGTTAGCTGCTTCCATTACAAGTACGATTGGTTAGCCCAACATTTTTTTTTTCTAATGGCCCATGTGAGGGCCAGAACCACCAAAGGCAGACCCAAATTTATATTTTTGCTGAGAAGACTTCCTCGGTGATATCGGCTACGAGAACCAAAATGAACTGAGAGTGGGACACTTGGCTCGGCACGGGGGGAAAAATTTATGGCTGGATTTTAAGTTTGAAAGACTACCCTTCTTCTGCTACTCGTGTGGGATAATCGGGCATTATGCTAGCTTCTGCCCCAACATTCCATACAATGAAACAAAGTTCTCAACCAAGATGGGCAGTAGTTTTGGAAGCTGGCTGAAAATAGAGAATGTAGACCACAGCCCTTTTTGGGATTTTTTTACAAGAAAGAAGATACAGATGATGAACCTGAAGAAACTATCCCTGAAACCCCAGAAATACAAAGACAAGACATGCTAGTTGATAAGCATCAATCAGGATACTCGAAGAAGAGGGGATCTGAACCCTTACTTGCGGAAATTGGTGAAACAAACATACCTAACCCAATCAGCTCAAATATGGGAAATGGTGTGCTAATGATCATGGAAGCAAGTCAGCAAAAGGGAAAGGGGATTATGATAGAACCAGCCAAAACCTATGAGAAGAACAGCAAAAGGGCTTGCAAAACCCCTGCAGTTAAAAAACAGAGGAGATCCAACTCAGGAAAATCTTCAGCTTTTAGCCTTAACTTGGTTGGATGAATCACAACTACTAGAAACACCTATTTGTAGTCGTTCTTATGTGTGTTCGCATAAATCAAGTCGAAGAATTAGACAAACCTGAAACAGGTGCAGACGAATGGCTGATTGGATGATCGATCCGAGACCGACGATTTCACGTCGTGTCCTTAAGACGAATTTGTCCCCTCCACAGGTACCCAAGGTTGCGTGGACAATCGCCTCCCAGGATAGAACGGATCACACACTTCCGTCGAAGCGGCACTTCCTCGACGAAAATCCTTCGAACTCAACTTCGGGAATTATCGCACAGATGAGAGTGAGTGATAGATGAATTTTCGAAAAGCAAAAAATGAATGCTCGTCTCTACTTCGAAAAATCAGAATGTATTATATATAGGTCCAATCGAAGAGTCACGAATTCATGGTTATTTGGAGTTCGGTTATTACCGAATCAACACCTTCATTCGGCGTTCGGTTATTGCCGAATCAACACCTTCGTTTGGTGTTCGGTTATTGCCGAATCAGTGTCTTCGTATAGGTTGAAGAGAAATTATGAATAGACATGATTCGAAAGAAAAATAATAATAATAAATAAAAATTCGGACGAACATGTCTATTCGAAAAAAAAAAAATAAAACGATGGGTTTAACTCGGACCCGGGCCCGGCCCGATCCGATCCGATCCGAGCCGGCCGGTCGGACGGACGGCGGCGGCGGCGCGCGCGCGCGTGTGGACCGGTCCGACTTTGTCCAAGACCTCTCTCCTCCACAAAAGTGGGGTGCCCCTTGGGGCCCAAACCCATTGGAGAGGCTCAACTATTTAAACCATATTTCCATCTCTCTTTTATCCCATGTGGGACTCCCTCAACCACATTCTCATTCAACTTTTTAAGGGTCTTTTTTGGAACCAAAATCCCAACAATCCCCCACATGAATGAGAATTTCAGATATCATGACTCTTTGTGCATGTATGAAATGTAATGTGCGATTATTCCATGAGAGAACGTTGCATTGGGATAAGTAGTCTGAAACTTTGAACTTTCCCTAGTGAGACCTATCGGACTTACTCGGTCAATCAGTAGACTTGATGTCTTTGAACTGTCGACTTTCGGTGTAAGTCAAGACAATAAGAATCACACAACTCTCTCTCGAACAAAGTTGGTTCTCATTGTTGTGTTCGTTTTGGCCATGAACACCGCCTGGTTTCATGAGTGCTTTCGGGAATTCGGCCTTTCAAATTCACCTTAGAAGCGGCCCTCACTTCACACTCACATAGGTGATTTCTGAATATGTGGTATTTCACATACCTAAATCAGAATCATTAAAAGCTTATGCTTAACCTTCACTTGTCTGTACTATCTTTATACGGGAATGAGTAAGAGTCGATAGTACTCTACTTAGCTTTCATAACTTAGTTGTCCCTTTGAACCTAGATCTTGGGATCTCCAGTCAACTAGGTGGGGTTTCCGCTATGATGCCTTATTTCATAGGCCTTAAACCCATTCCTCTTGATGTTTTCTCAACCATCTCTCTAGTTAGGCCTTTTGTTAATGGATCCGCAATATTATCTTTTGACTTCACATAGTCAATCGTGATAATTCCACTAGAGAGTAGCTGTCTCACGGTATCGTGTCTTCGACGTATATGTCGGGACTTTCCATTATACATAACATTCCTTGCCCTTCCAATTGCCGCTTGACTATCACAATGAATACATACAGCTGGCATTGGTTTAGGCCAATTAGGAATGTCTTCTAAGAAATTTCGAAGCCACTCTGCTTCTTCACCAGCCTTATCCAAAGCAATAAATTCTGCTTCCATAGTAGATCTTGCAATGCAAGTTTGTTTGGATGATTTCCAAGACACTGCTCCTCCACCAAGTGTAAACACATACCCACTTGTGGATTTTGTGTCTTTTGTGCCAGTTATCCAATTTGCATCACAATATCCTTCAAGTACTGCTGGATACTTTGTGTAATGCAAAGCATAGCTTTGAGTGTGCTTCAAATAGCCTAATACACGTTTCATTGCTTTCCAATGATTGTCATTTGGACTAATTGTAAATCGACTCAGCTTGCTCACAGCACAAGCTATGTCCGGCCTAGTACAGTTCATGACATACATTAAACTGCCTAGTATACTAGCATAATCATTTTGAGCTTTACTTTCACCAGTATTCTTTGAAAGATGCAGATTAACATCTATCGGGGTCTTTACTGGTATAATATCTAGATTCTTGCATTTTTCAAGAATCTTCTCAATGTAATGAGACTGCGATAAAGCTAATCCTCCAGATGTCTTTTGGATTTTAATTCCTAAAATAACATCTGCAACCCCCATATCTTTCATATCAAACTTACTTGTGAGCATGCGTTTGGTTGCCTTAACAACCTCACTATCACTACCTATTATAAGCATGTCATCTACATACAAGCACAGAATGGCAAAGCCATTATGAGTATTCTTAAAATAAACACATTTATCACACTCATTTATTTTAAAACCATTCGACAACATGACTTGGTCGAATTTAGCATGCCACTGTTTCGGTGCTTGTTTCAATCCATAGAGTGACTTGATTAGACGACATACCTTCTTCTCTTGTCCTGGAACGATGAACCCTTCAGGTTGTTCCAGATATATTTCTTCCTCCAAATCCCCATTTAAGAAGGCCGTTTTCACATCCATTTGATGAATTTCAAGCTTATACACCGCTGCTATAGCAATTAGCATCCTTATGGATGTAATTCTTGTGACAGGTGAATAAGTGTCGAAATAATCCAGACCTTCTCGTTGCTTGTATCCTTTTACTACAAGCCTAGCCTTATATTTATCAATAGTACCATCCGCTTTCATTTTCTTCTTGAATATCCACTTACATTGTAGTGGTTTATTGCCAGGAGGAAGGTCAACCAATTCCCAAGTATGGTTTGACAGGATGGATTCAACCTCACTATTGATAGCTTCTTTCCAGAACGGAGCTTCTGGGGATGTCACAGCCTCTTTAAAGGTCCGAGGCTCATTCTCTAACAAATATGTTAGAAAATCAGGTCCAAAAGAATTAGAAGTTCTTTGTCTTTTACTACGTCTAGGTTCATCCTCCATAGGATCGTTTCTAGGTGTAGTCTCACTAGGCCTTTTATCATTATTGATTGGCTCATATACTCTGTTATACGGAAAAATGTTCTCAAAGAACGAGGCGTCCCTTGATTCAATGATCGTATTAACATGTATATCTGGGATTTCAGACTTATGGACCAGAAATCGATATGCATTACTATTAAGAGCATATCCAATAAAGACACAATCAACAGTTTTCGGTCCTATTTTGACCTTCTTAGGTTTAGGAACGGCAACCTTAGCTAAACACCCCCACACTTTGAGGTATTTCAAATTCGGCGTTCTGCCTTTCCACTTTTCATAAGGAGTTTGTTGTGTCTTTTTGTGGGGTACTCTATTTAAAATAAAATTTGCTGTCAGAACAGCTTCCCCCCACAAGTTCTGTGGTAATCCAGAACTATTTAGCAACGCATTCATCGTTTCCTTTAACGATCGATTTTTCCTTTCTGCCACGCCATTGGACTGTGGCGTATAAGGAGGCGTAATTTGGTGAATAATGCCAAATTCAGAACAAATTTCCTCAAAAGGAAATTCATATTCACCACCTCTATCACTTCTTATCATTTTGATTTTGCTATTTAACTGAGTTTCAACTTCAGACTTATAAGTTCTAAAAGCAGATATAGCTTCATCTTTACTACTCAGCAAATAGACATAACAATACCTTGAACAGTCATCTATAAAAGTGATAAAATATTTCTTACCACCTCTTGTGGGTATTGTTTTCAAATCACATATGTCAGTGTGTATTAAATCTAAAGGTTCAGTGATTTTATTGTCTATAGAATGAAACGGAGGTTTGGAAAATTTTGATTCAACACACACTTGGCATTTTTCACTTGGACAGTCAGATTTTGGCAATAGTCCCATGCTCATCAATTTCTTTATTGACTTGTAGTTAACATGTCCTAATCTAGCATGCCATAAATTAGGAGACTCAAGCACGTAAGCAGAAACAACTTTATTCATAGAATCATTAGGTACAACAGTCATTACATTCAGCTTAAACAAACCCTCACTCAAATAACCTTTTCCTACATACATCTCATTCTTGGAGAGTACAAACTTGTCAGATACAAACACCAACTTAAAACCATTCTTGCTAAGGAGAGATCCAGACACTAAGTTCTTGCGTATGTCTGGCACATGCAGCACATCGACTAGTGTCACGGTTTTTCCAGACGTCATCTTCAAAGCAATCTTGCCAATACCTTCAACCTGAGAGGTCGATGAATTACCCATATAGAGTTTCTCATCACGTGCCATAGGTGTATAGGATGTGAACATCCATCTATTGGCGCATATATGGCGAGTTGCTCCAGTATCAATCCACCATTCTTTGGGGTTGCCCACCAAATTGCACTCGGATATCATAGCAGTCAGATTGATATCATCAACGCCATTGGAAATTTGTTCCACCACATTAGCTTGAGTATGCTTTCTCTTCTTTGCTCTACAGTCCTTGGCACGATGTCCAGCTTTTCCACAATTGTAGCATTTGCCAATGAACTTTTTCTGGCCTTGGGTGGATCCCTCTCCAAATGTCTTTCTCTTCTTGTTGGGTTTCGATCCTCCTTCAACAAAGTTGGCCCTTGAGACCTCCAGTTTGCTACCAACTTTCTTTTCAGAAAGTCTATTGTCTTCCTCGATCCTCAATCGAACAATCAAGTCCTCAAGCGATAACTCCTTTCTCTTATGTTTGAGATAATTCTTGAAGTCCTTCCAAGATGGCGGCAACTTCTCAATGAATGCAGCCACTTGAAATGATTCACTAAGAATCATGCCTTCGGCATGGATGTCATGCATAATCACTTGAAGTTCTTGGACTTGACTTAAGACGGTCTTGAAGTCGACCATCTTAAAGTCCAGAAATTTGCCGACTATGAACTTCTTCAATCCAGCATCTTCGGTCTTGTATTTCTTGTCTAGATTGTCCCATAATTCCTTAGCCGTTTTCAACGGGCTATAAACATTATACAGGGTATTGTCTAGACCATTGAGGATGTAGTTGCGACACAGAAAATCGGAGTGCTTCCACGCATCTACCGCAGCAAATTTTTCCTTGTCCATTTCTCCCTCATCCAACTTAGGAGCATCCTCGGTGAGGAACCTTGCCAAATTCAAGGTCGTGAGATAGAACAACATCTTTTGTTGCCATCTCTTGAAGTCAGACCCATTGAACTTTTCTGGCTTTTCTCCATGAGTTGGAACAGACGCAACAGGCGTCATTGATGTCGAGGCCATTTCTATTACGAAAACAGAAATGATTGGCGAGTGAATATATGGCAAGACTAGTAATACAAAATTGGAAAACTAGAAATATGAACTATTATAGTAGGCACATATGATGAGACAGGAAAGAAACAATTTCTGAATATATGAAAAGAAATTATCGAATGACTATAGCAAATGACTATACTACGACATTCGACAAACAGACTCGAAGGCGAACACAGTATAGGAACAAAATTCGTCTTAAGATTGTAGTCGTTCTTATGTGTGTTCGCATAAATCAAGTCGAAGAATTAGACAAACCTGAAACAGGTGCAGATGAATGGCTGATTGGATGATCGATCCGAGACCGACGATTTCACGTCGTGTCCTTAAGACGAATTTGTCCCCTCCACAGGTACCCAAGGTTGCGTGGACAATCGCCTCCCAGGATAGAACGGATCACACACTTCCGTCGAAGCGGCACTTCCTCGACGAAAATCCTTCGAACTCAACTTCGGGAATTATCGCACAGATGAGAGTGAGTGATAGATGAATTTTCGAAAAGCAAAAAATGAATGCTCGTCTCTACTTCGAAAAATCAGAATGTATTATATATAGGTCCAATCGAAGAGTCACGAATTCATGGTTATTTGGAGTTCGGTTATTACCGAATCAACACCTTCATTCGGCGTTCGGTTATTGCCGAATCAACACCTTCGTTTGGTGTTCGGTTATTGCCGAATCAGTGTCTTCGTATAGGTTGAAGAGAAATTATGAATAGACATGATTCGAAAGAAAAATAATAATAATAAATAAAAATTCGGACGAACATGTCTATTCGAAAAAAAAAATAAAACGATGGGTTTAACTCGGACCCGGGCCCGGCCCGATCCGATCCGATCCGAGCCGGCCGGTCGGACGGACGGCGGCGGCGGCGCGCGCGCGCGTGTGGACCGGTCCGACTTTGTCCAAGACCTCTCTCCTCCACAAAAGTGGGGTGCCCCTTGGGGCCCAAACCCATTGGAGAGGCTCAACTATTTAAACCCTATTTCCATCTCTCTTTTATCCCATGTGGGACTCCCTCAACCACATTCTCATTCAACTTTTTAAGGGTCTTTTTTGGAACCAAAATCCCAACACTATTTGCATGTCTGAAGACTCGAATGTACGGGCTTTGGTGGCTAGCCCTAATAAGCCACCAAGTTACAAATGAAAATCGTATGTTGGAACTGTCAAGGGCTGGGTTCTCCCTTGATAGTTCAAGCACTAAGGGCCATGGTGGCTCAAGATAGGCCCGACGTGGTTTTCCTAATGGAGACCAAGAATCAAGAGATGGCTGTTTGCAGAAACAGCATAAAGCTAAAGTTTCAGAACTATTTTGTAATGAACCCTATAGGGATTGGGGGAGGTTTGGCACTGATGTGGAATGAGGGCTTTAGTCTACAGGTGAACTCAGCTTCAAATGAGTATATTGACGCCACTATGGAGGACACTGAAAGAAGGAATTTGTTCAGGGTGATCTTTGTCCACGCACCAACGAACTTCTAGGATAGACTGAGATTGTGGGATCAGATTAAAATGCTAAGTACTCTTGACTCTTTACCATGGGTATGCATGGGGGATTTTAATGAGACCTTATATCATTGGGAAAAAGTGGGGAGGAAAATGGCAGAACAATATAGAGTGCAAGCATTTAGCGAGTTCCTAAATGAATGCGAGCTAATGGATATGGAAAGTAAGGGCTGCGCTTTCACATGGGCGAATAATCGTGAAGGAACGAATTTCGTCAAAAAAAGGCTTGATAGAGCAGTTTGCTGCACGAATTGGAGGGTCTTGTTTCCTAAGGCTGAGGTTTTTGCACTTTCTGCCATTGGTTCTAATCATAGTCCTCTCATCCTATCGTTATCAGCTGAAAAGGTAAGGAGGAAGAAAGCTTTTAAATTTGAAGCTTTTTGGCTGGAGTACGAGGAATGCGAGGAAATTATTCAGCATTACTGGAACCAGTTCCACTAGGCAGATAGGGGTTTAGTGCAGAGAATCAACAAAACATTTGCTGAGTTGAGTAGGTGGAGTAAACAGAAATTTCAGAATAGCAAGAAAAGAACCCAAGTACTAAAAGAGGAACTTCAATGCTTGAAAAATGCTCCCATATCCCCCCCCCCCCCCAATTTAAGTAGAGAAAAAGCATTCATTGTAGAGTTGGAGAAGTTATGGCGTCAAGAAGAGATGTATTGGGGATTGAGATCAAGAATCAGCTGGCTCAAATAGGGGGATAAAAACACCAGATTTTTTCATGCGACGACCATTCAAAGGAGGCAGAGGAACAAAATTTCTATGCTAAAAAACGCTGAAGATCTCTGGGTGAGAGATACGAAATGCTTGAAAGAGATGACGATGGAGTATTATGAAAAGTTGTATACAACTGCTGGTCCTAGAAACTTTGAACCTACCCTGCAGAAGTGTACAAGATTTGTCTCGGAAGAAATGAATCAGCATTTAGAAGTAGAGATCAGGATGGGAGAGATCCAGAAAGCTGTATTTCAGATGGGTTCCACTAAAGCACCAGGCCAGATGGTTTAAATGGGCAATTTTATCATCACCATTGAGAAAACATCAAACAAGGTGTTTTTGATGAGGTTCGAGCTTTTTTTAACTCTGGTGTTCTAAATCCTGAGTTGAATAGAACTCAAATTACCTTAATACCGAAAATCCAAAACCCAGAAAGTTTAGACCAGTTCAGACCCATTAGCCTATGTAATTTCACACTTTCAAGCAAAGATGAAGATGCTAGAAAGTGTAAGCACGCTGAAATTAATTTATTTCTCCAAAAAAATGTTGTTGCTGAAAATGTCTTTAAGAAATTCAATTTCAAAGAAAGTGAATAATTTTTTTAGTGTTTTTCCATTTTTTGCGCTGGAAAACAAGTTGAAAAATATGGTTTTATGTAATTGATGATAAGGTGAATCTACCACCATGCTAGTTAATACATGCAAAAGAGAAACCCCCAAAAGCCCCCCAGTTAACACTTACGCTTTCATACTTGATATTCGACTGGAGTCGAGTCTTTTTTTTTTTAAATCAAATTGTGTGAACTTTGAACCCTGTGCTGATGCTTTTTTTTTTAAGACTCTGACTTTATGTCATGTGAACAATCGTTTGGAAGAAACGCCTAACGATGTTGATCTATGACCTGTCCTAATATTTTGATAGATCACGTGGGGGCTATCAGCTACCGCGATTAGGATAGCAAAGGGAAATTGAGGAAGCATCTTGGAATCTCTGATGAATGTTATGCATTAGGCATTTCAAAACTTGGGAAAGTCCAACCATATTATTTCACTGATGAACCTTAATTTATGCTTAGCCAATTCTGGCTTCTAAGTTTAATGATCTCTAGAGTGTGCCCTGGGTTTTTGTCTATTGAAGCAAGACCCCATAAATCACGCTGAAAAAATCAGCATGGTGTGATCTAATTCAAGTTCTTCATAAGTCCAAGTTAAATCTTTGCATTACAAACTGCATTTTCCCTTACTCTAAATTCTGGAAGAAATAGACCTCATAATAATTTTTAATTATTAATTATTTGATCTTTTATAACCCATAACAGGTTGTTAATTTCACAGTATATTAAAGACCATCATATAATCATTTTTCTTATAGTTATTTACAAGAAAGACACGTGAGCAAGTGGATGGGTATTCATTGTGACGCTTTGTTGTTAGAAAATCCAATGGATGAGAGATTTACAGTGGGAAGAATCTCCACAAAGACAAGATTATTAAAATTCAAAAGATCAATACCCAAAAGTACTTGAGTGCTCCCATCTTTATATTCTGTTTTAGCCACCGAAAGCAGTCGATTGTTCCCATCTTTTTAGAATTCCACTAGTTTATTTATCCCACAATTGTATTTCTCTCTCTCTTTCTTTTTCTTTTTCAATTGCGTTATGACGGTGGAGATAAAAGACAATAAGAATGGGGAGGGACCACTTTGATGTTTAAAAACCTGCGTTTTTCAACTTCGAGAGTTGAAAAAATATATATCAACATCAATCTTTTGTTGCCCCTTAGTCTTAATCTTTGGAGTGGTGTGGCAATGATAAATTCTCCCAAAAATATTGTAGTACATTGCCCACAACTCTCTGCATATTTATAATTCATGACACTAGAAGCAACGCTTGTTACATTCCGTTTAGTTCACATTGATCAAAATAGCACGAGTCGTAATTATAGTTGATAACCATGTAGGGCACGACTTTTAATTTATTTGTTTGTTTCGAAATAGAGATATTAGTTTCAAGAATTATGATGGAGATTGGAAGACTAATATATATATATATATATATATATATATATTCGATTTACAAAGTGACTAAGTTAATTAATTGTGGAGATGTCGAAGAGTTCTTGAAAAATTTTATTGATCAAAATAATGTTGAAATCAGAAAAATTAAAATCATAATTTGTTAGTATTGACCCCTAATTTTGTCGATCCCGATTTAGTTTAATTTATTTCTTTTTTTAAGTTATTTATTTTTGTTTGAAAATAGAATAGACCAAAATAGGTAAAATATACAAAAAGAAAAAGAGAAATAAAAAAATATTTTTAAAAAAAAATGCGGCCCACTCATTGTCTCACCCACCTCGCTCACATTCTCTCTCTGCCTGACTTCTTTCCCACGGTTCCCTCATGTCCCCCCATCTCTTCACACGAAGCAGAGGATAAGAGAATATCGGCTAAAAACATAGGCGAGTGTAATGACCTACCCAGATCTCCATTTGTAATTCTTCTACTCGCACTTACACTCCTGATCGTGGCTTCCAAACTTCTTCATCTCTTGCTGCCGCCGCTTTCGCTGCTATCCCGTTCAGTTTTTTCTTGAAGAGAAAATCAAGTGAGCTCAATGGACAGGAGCGCCAAAAAACAACGCATCCGTCGAAACGATGGAACGTCAGGAGGCGCTTCTGGTGCTCACACTTCAACAGAAGGGGACGGAACGGGTACTTCGTCGGGACATGAGTTTGAAGTATTCTTGAGCTTCAGAGGACCGGATACCCGATCAGGTTTTACCGACTTTCTTTACACTCGTCTTAAAGATGCGGGAATCCGCACATTTAGGGACGACGAATGTCTGCGCAAAGGGGAAGAGTTTGCCCCAGAACTTCTCCTGGCAATTGAGAAGTCGAAGATCTTAGTACCTATCTTTTCGAAAGATTATGCCACCAGTGTATGGTGTCTCAAGGAGGTAGTCCAAATGGTCGAGTGCAAGAAAACTAGGGGACAAAAGATCATGCCCATTTTTTATGATGTGGCACCTTCAGAGGTTCAATACCAAACCGGGAGTTATGGAGAGGCCTTTCGTTCGCATGAAAACAAGAAGCGACATGACGAAAAGACTGTGCAAGAGTGGAAGGATGCTCTCAATGCAGTCGGGGCAATAAACGGATGGGACCTGCATAAGGAGGGGAAGAACAGGTGACTTCTTTTTAGCATTCCATCTTACTTCCCTTCTATAGTTAAACTCGCTGCATTTCAATTGGTTTCTTTTCTAGTTTTGTGTTAGCCTTGTTGAAATCGAATTGTATGCGATTGGAGTTATACCGCAAAAATCACACTAAATATTGGCACAATCCCAGTTTGTCCCATTTCATTCCCAGCAACATTTTTTTTTGTCATTTCAGGTCATTCATTAACACAAAGTTCCACCGCTATTTAATCGAAATGGAATAAATCGTTGAAGAACACATTTAGAATAGGGCTGTAGTTTTCAATGTGGTCTTGTCAGAAGATAGTTTGCTTCAACTCAGTTTTCTAACTCATTGCCCTTTTGACATCCTACATACCCCAGGCAAGAAGCTGATTTCGTGAAAACATTCACACATAAGGTTTTAAATGAGTTGAAAATGGGTTCTCTAGCAGTATCAGACTACTTGGTCTGTGTCAACGACCATGTGGATGCAATCATGGAAAAGATAGGTGATGGGACAAGTGAAACACGGATTATAGGAATCTACGGGATGGGTGGCATCGGAAAGACGACAGTTGCCAAAATAATCTTCAATAGGTTTGTAGATGACTTTGAGAATTGTTGCTTTCTTCGCGATATTCGAGAAACATCAAAAACTAGTGGCATTCAATACTTGCAAAAGAAGCTCATTTCTAGCATCCTCAAAATGGAATGCACAGATATAGAAGACTTTTATGAAGGGACTCGAACAATTAAAAACAGGTTGTCTAATAAAAGAGTTCTCCTACTTCTCGATGATGTAGAAGAAGAAAATCATATTGATGCATTTGTATGTGAGCGTGATTGGTTAGGCGAAGGGAGCAAAATTATTATAACTACCAGAAGGATGGATGTTCTGAAAGTTCCGGAAGTGGACGACCGCTATGAGCTTACGTGCATGGATCAAGTTCGATCTCTTCAACTTTTTAGCAAACATGCCTTCAGACAAGATTCTCCTTTAGACGAGTATATCAACCAATCCAACAGGGCAATAAAAATTGCTAGAGGTCTTCCGCTAGCAATTGAGGTCATAGGTTCGCTTTTATCTTGCACTAAAAAGGAAGAGTGGGATACCCAATTGAACATGTTGGAAAATGTTCCTCCCGAGAAAGTTCAGCATAAGCTGAGAATAAGTTATGATGCATTAGCACCTCGGCAAAAAGATATATTCCTTGACATAGCTTGTTTTTTCATTGGATATGAGAAAGACATTTTGGTTCTTTTCTGGGAGTCTAATTTTTATCCGGAAGCAGCCATGTTAGTTTTGCAAAGCATGTCCTTGATTAAAATTACAGAGGATAATAAAGTGTGGATGCACGATCAGCTCAGAGACCTCGGAAGAGAAATAGTTCATCGAGAAGGTACAACGAAAGTAGAGGAGCAAATTAGGGTGTGGGATCCTAAGAGAGGATTGGATTTGCTGAGGAAACATAAGGTAAAATCCTCCCTCCCCTATCTAAATTCCTACTATTTATGAATTTTTTTCATATAAAAAAAAGCCGGTTACTTTTTGTGTCGTCCAGCACCAAGATGACTTCCTCATCCTTTATTTTTGCTCTTTTAAGATTTACAAGAATGATCCAACCAAAAAAAATTCACAAGAATGATAGTACTGAGCACAACCCCTTAATATAAGTACTTGAATAAATGTGTTTCCCTTCAACATTTTTGTTTTTAATTTTTTTTTGCTTTGGACAGGGAAAAAAAGAAGTCCGAGCTCTTCGTCTCAAGTTGGAACATCAGCCGCGGTATCGTTTTACCTATACGGGCTTTGAGAGCCTATCAGATCTAAGGTTCCTTGAAGTGGATGGTTCGAGGGAAAATTTTTGTGCAGAAGAGAGGCTTCTTTGGCACGAATCGCCAGCAAATGTTCTTCCAACTAATGAGAATTCAGATCTCCTTCCATATTTACGGTGGCTTTCATGGTGTCATTTCCCCCCAACATTTAACATTGCAAATTTCTTCGCCGAGGATGTGGTTATTCTCAATCTGTCTGAAAGTGAAATTGCAGATGACTGGAAGGGGTGGAACCACATGAAGGTATGTCATATGCTAGAAAACATTTATTATTCCGTCGCATTAGATTCAAAAGTAATATTTGCACGATTATTCTTTTACAGGTGATGAAGAATTTGAAAGTTTTGAATCTATCAAAATGTGGAAATCTTAGAAGTTTGCCGGATGAGCTGGGCAGAGATCTCGCAAGACTTGAATACCTATATTTGAACGAGTGTGCAAGGTTGAAGAGGCTTCCGGATTCGATCGAGAATATGGAATCGCTGATTGAGTTGGACATATCCTGGACGCGCATCAAAGAGCTGCAGGATTCCATCGGAAAGTTGAAAAAATTGAAAAAATTGAAGATCAACCTTGGTCACATAAGAAAAATACCGGATGCCCTTTGGACGATTAAAAACCTTGAAGGAATAGAAGTCCCCATATCGACAATCATCTCCGTGTGAACATTGGCAGTTGCATCAGTAAGAATCAATCCCTGAGGATCTTGAGATTGCGTAGTGCGGATATAGATTCACTACCGAGGTTTCCCGAAAGTCTTGTCCAATTAAGACTGGATAAGTTGCGCATGGAGATGTTTCCGGATCTCTCAAACCTCCCTAATTTAAAGGAATTACATCTTGAGTTTAAGTCACATGATTCTTCTGATGGGCTTGTGGAAAATCCGATGCCATCGTGGATCGGGAACTTGAGCAAACTGGAGTTTCGGTGGCTGGACTCTGCTTATGTGACCACTTCACCGGCAGACCTTACCCTCCCTCCTCATCTCAAGAAACTTTACCTCCTCTGCCGTAAACTGCGCCTCATCCCGAGGCTTCCCTCAAGTTTATCCCTCTTAAGTTTGTACTACTGCGAGTCACTTTGCTCAATGGAGGATCTATCGAATTTGAAGAAACTATCATATCTCCGCATTTATTCCGCCGCAAGTGAAGAGATTCCAGGCCTTGGTTGCTTGGAGAACCTACAAGATTTGGAGCTTTGTTACCTTCGACAGGCGAAGATACTCCCTGATCTGAGCAATTTAAACAAACTAAGAAGACTTAAAGTATATAATTGTCATGATCTGGTTGAGATTCAAGGCGAATTCCCACGGATTTCGGATCTATTAAAAATTCCTTCGTGTAGTTCTTTACAGAGTTCGCCCAATCTGTCAAGCTTGGTACGCGAGAGGTTAAAATCTGGGATTGCAGTAAATTAAACGTTGAGGCAATTCGTGAATTTGCTCGGTTGAATCGACCAGAATTGCTGCTTTCAAGCTTTGGACAGCTGCAGATCCTACCTGATCTAAGTGATTCAAGCGAACTAAGATGTCTTAAAGTATACGACTGTCATAATCTGGTTGAGATAGGCGGACTACCACCATCTTTGGAAGAACTGGAGATTCATTCCTGTGAATCTTTACTGAAGTTGCCTGATCTGTCTAGCTTGAAGGAACTGGAAAGAGTTAGCATAAAAGGTAGCACGAAATTAAATGTGGAGGCAATTTCTTTGTTTTGCTTGGAGAAGTCGGTCGAATTTGAGGGAGACGACGAGGACGAATATGAATTTGAATTTGAGGGAGAAGACGACGAATGTGAATCTGAATCTGAGGGAGAGATAACGAATAAGTGCATGTTGCTCTTGAAAGCTTCTTGATCCACTACCACAAATTATTCCCTCGTGTTCAAACTTCAAACAAGCTGAGGTAACTTATTCCCTCTGACAACCAATGCTTTCCCTTTTCTGCAATCAAACTCTTCCCCAGATATGAGCAGAGAAGTTTCACATGCACTTTCACTGAAAATCTGAGGAAGGTATTGAAATTATGATACCTCCGTACGATCAGAGGGTTCTTAATTATTTACAAATATTCCTTCTCTTTTTCTAGTTTGGATTGGCCTTTTTACCTATATTCTCTTTGGATGGTTTCTCCTTGCTTCTATGTTTCCCAGCTGGAGGTATGCATGTCGATTGCATCCTTATTACTTGATTTATGACAATTCATTGAGATCCTGGATCGATTTGCTGCTTCCCGTCTTGGGGAAGTTGATACCCTCTGCTTTGCACTGGAGGTAACTTTACTACACTATAAATAATTAGATGGAATGTGCATTGGAAGGTCATAGCGCTATGGTTCTCATCCTGGAATTTTACAGCATGATCAACTCATCTTCGCGATTCTCAACAACACGGACACTGTATTTATTTGCCTATGTTCAGTTTACTTTCCAGGAAAGGTGTGCTTCTTGTTGGGATTTGCGATTGTTACTGGAGAAGTAATAAAATGAAGAAAGAGGAGTTTCACTTGGGTAGCAGCATCAATAGTTGGTAAATCCAAGTTTCCATCTGTGACAAGAGAGGAAGAACTATTTAGTTTCTCCAAGGCATGACAAATCATTTTATGGTTGAGGCTAAATTTTGGTATTTTCGGTGCATAGGACAGTATGATAAGTCTCACTTGGGGTCTGAAATCATGTCAATCTACCCTCGTGTGATCTCCATTTTTGACTCCATTTTCTTGAAATGATTGTCGCTAGGTAGTTATCTATAATAAAAGCCCTTCCATTCACCTCAATTTATCCTAAATGACTCTTTTAGATTTAAAGATTAACAAGAAGCGCTAAGGGAGTTCTCAAACGACCGGCTTTTTGCTGGTTTCTAATGTTGCTGAGAGGAATTAAAGTTTTTAAGAAACTTACAAAAATCTTTCTATGCAGGGAGCTATGGCTAATTGGGCAGCTGTATAGATGGAGACCGAAGAAATGCAGATGATGGATGAAATTTGATGTTGACCGAATTCCCTCTCACAATCTTGGAGAACGCTAACCCTGTATTCATCTGTTTTGTAAGGGCTATTTAGACAAACCTGATTGTGTTTTTCATTTTTACTTTATTGGGGGACCACAAAAACGATCATTACGTTTCATATAAATGTGTGTTCTCTTCATTATTATACAATGGAAGTTGCTCATCAGCACCCAGATGTTCTTTTACGAGGTCATGCTCGAAGGGCTTGTCTGGACCGGGAGAAAAATTATGGGCGCACTTACAGCGGTGCTCCAGGCAGTCTTAGTTGCTCCTGCCAAAACCAGTTCGTGGGCATCTCGATGTGAAAACGGTATTCAAGGTAGTCTTAGTGAAGAGTATGATAGGCACTCGCAACACAAGAAACACGAAATGTTGGAATTCATCGAAACAAATGACAACCTTGAACTTTCAATCTGCATAATTTCGTTCCTAGGAACAGTTGAAGTACTTGGTTGCGTCAAGTAATCTTTTATGTGCCATTGAGCCAATAATAGAATCTAAGAACACCGATTGAATAGTGGTCTATCTAGAATGTCTTTGTTTCACCTTATAAAACCAGTTAAGTGCCTGACCATGCAAATCTTACGGTTCTAGAATTCACACACATCTAACCAATTTTGAGTTCAAACCCCCCCAAAAGGAGAGGGGGAGAAAAAAAGAAGTGTATATCCTCAGCTCATCTACACATCCTTGATACAAAGTCTGGTAAACAAGGCCACGGGCCCAAAATTAGATTGACAGGTAAACTTGCAAGCGCATTCGGTCAATTGGTGTCACAGGATTGTATTTACAAAAATAATACATTCAACTTCGTGCTATTTACATTCCCAATGAATATCAGAAGAGATCCTATGCATCTCGTGATGGACACGGAAACAGATCGATGGAATGCATTTTCTGAACAAACTTCATCCAGAGCCACTGAATGATCTTGGAGAAATTAGGTGTTCATTTAGGAGCATTTCACTTTAAGCATTGGAGTCTGAATGTAGCCTCAATGCAGAACCAGAAGGATTCTTGGAAAGCATAAGATTTCCTGCGTCATCTCTGCTTCCATATTCTTTCCATGACGATTTTGCACAATCCCAATGTCTCTGCCATTAATTCCAGACTATAGTAGACTAAATGTTCCGTGATGATCATTCATCCGTAAATATTCCCGGTAATAAAGGACAGGCATTCTCTAGAACAAGCTGGTCTGTCAAATGACTTATCACAGCACCTAGCATGATAAATCGGCAAGATTATTGCTTGAAACTGGTAGCTACGACTGATAGTACCTCCTTACCTGCCGCACGTCTAATCTTCTTCAAAGCCATCACAAGGTTCCTCGACCTGATGGAACAGACTACAAAACCCTATATCGGACAGCCATACCTACAACAAAAGAAAGATTCCAATTACACAGGAAACACTAACATAGAATACAGTAAGATTAGTCGACAGAGAGAAGCAGATGGAATCAAATTATTTTCACATTATCTCACATAAATATGTCTATCCATGGCTGTCATTGAGTTACTCGCCAATAATTAAATAAATTATACCTCACAATTGCACAAAGCTTAACACTAGGTCATCACCATCAGAGAGACAGAGAGAGAGAGAGAGAGAGTAAATAATACCCATTATCGCACCTTAAATTTTGGAATCGTTTTGAGAAACTCATGATAGCTTTACAGGTAGGAGAGGAGTTCCATAAATATTGTCAAAAAGGTCATGAGTACTACAAACTTCCCTGTTTTGCTAAGAAGATAAAAGAAATAAAAAAAGTTAAGATTTATACAGAGAAAAAAAGTGAGAGTATGAACATTATTGGATCAGATAAGAGATCTCCATTTAGATAGGTTGAAAGAAATGCAAAGAAAATGTCAAATGCAGTCAGCGACAATTCCCCATAAATTATCTGATATTCCATCAAGATCAAAGTCATACCTCTCCAGGGAAGTGATGGTATGTCGTTGTGGGAGCAAAGAATAATATGGAGGCAAAAGAGGCACAATGTCATGTCATTGCATTGCCAATACAAGCTTGTCCAAATGTCCAAACCTGCACATTCTATGCTTCATGATTGACCTGGAATTAAGTGGACTCAGTTATACAAGTAAATCAAGCGAGTGCTGGTCTGAAAAAACAGCTTCAGCACACATAATTAGACAGCTAACTAACTTGAATATTAATGCTTTCACAAGGGGAAATACTCCTATGCATCAATAACCATGCATTGCATTTCACATACGAAGGTGAACAATAGAGCAGCCCTTTCTCTCCAAGAGAGTTGAAGGTCTAGCCTTCCTCTGTCAAGATTCCTTCCACAACTTTCCCAAAACCAAACCCCACGGCCACAACACCAACCCCACCCTCACCCCCAATAAAACGTGTTAATGATATGGAATAGTGGGGTTGGGGTGCTTCCACAATCACTTGGATGTTGGTGGGGTGAGTCACATCCTGCTAATGACACAAATAAAAAAATTCGGGGTTCATGACTCTGGGGTGGGTACCATTTCTGGTACCAGTTGCGAAATAGGTGCCTAGAAAACTCCGGACCACTCTGTCCAATAAAGTTGAAATAAAAAGCGTAATTTAGACATTTTACAATTGGGCTCCTGCTACAACATATCTGGCCCAATAGCCCGACTGAAAAGAAGCTGCTTCTTTCTGTTAGAGACAGAGAGAGAGAGACAGAAACAGCGCGCAGAACACAGATTTAGGACCAATATATTCTAATAAAAATGCATTAGCACTTCGAATTACATGACATAGAATTTGAGTTTCGAGTGCTTGCAAAAGTTATATGTCCAGACCATAAGCATATCAATAATCATATAAAGTTGCTAGCAAGTAAACTTTGTAATGATTAGTTGGAAGTCTTTGTCCACTATATTTAAGACACAACTAAATACATCGACAATAGGTGGTTCAGGTAAAGGGTTGTTTGCGACTCATTCCGCTTGTGATTTGTCTACGGGTTGACTTAACAAAAAGTAAATAAAAACAAGATGACCAATTGTGAATATAAAATATACTGCCACAGAAAGTTCAAGATATCCAGAGTCTAGACTCTTCCAGGCAGAGTCGGCAGCAAATTCCAAGTAATTGTTAACAAACCAAAACTGAATAAATGGAAGAACACAATAGAGAAGAACCAATATCTGAACCATAATAATTTTTTTACTGTCTTACCACAAGATGAAATCTGCAAAAGGGTGCCATAGCCCCTCCCACAGAATGCCCTGTCACCATGACATTGATGTCTCCATGAAAATCCTTGGCTCTTTTAAGAGCATCCAAAGTACCAGGTCACATTTTCACATTGTGATAAGCGCAATAAATGCATGATGAACCTAAGCAAAGATAAGAGAATAAGACTGTAACTCATCCCAAATCAGAAGTACCCACAACTTGCTCATTAGATACTATAGTTGTTAGTTTGCTATACGCTTCTTTCTATATGATAATATGCACCTTGCTTGCTGCGGCGCTCAAACATTAGAGGATATGCTAATAGCTTGTTTAATGGTTTTCCAGGGAGTGAGCAAGGAAGCCTTGAGTTGGGCGCAAGAGGCTTATCATCTCTAGAACGAAGCATGGCATCAGGCATGCCGGGGTAGCATATATTGAGCTGTTTCCAGTAGAGATCTTCAACCCAATTTTGTATGGTGTAGACATGAATAGAAGTAACCACTAACTGAAAAGCTCAAACAACATTTCCAAGAACAAAATCAGCGAAGTATGTGATCGCCTTATCACTTCATCTAAAAGCGCAAGCACATAACAAAGCCTACTTCCCTCTTTATCTTCAGCGACATCAGACTTGTCAATCATCCAATTAGAGGATAGCACCCAAACCGGATCAAGCTCGCACACAAGCCTGCTGCCAAGGTGGAAATGATTCACTATTTCCCCTTCTTATGCACAGCAGACCCGTGTGCTTTGTGTACGCATTCACCGGAGGCTACTCTTCTTACCTTAAACTTTCAGCAAATCCTTTGCATGTCAAATCTAAGAGGAAGAATTGCTAAAGTTAACATGCATACCTTTGTTCTTGAGTACCTTTGAAAGCTATAGCCGCAGCATTAAGGTCCTGGCCTCTCCAATATGTGCCTACAGGTAATATATATTGATTAGAAATAAAGACAAACAATTAGATGAAATTCAAACACAGAGGCATCACAAGCATTGCAAATTGGTATGCCACTGCAACACGAATGTCATATTAAAACGTAGTCATATTACCTTGGCCTTTACATGACAACTAGGACATATCCAACCAAAAAGTTCTGTCAAATCTGACATGTAAACCTGCAAAATAAAAAGCTTTGCATGTAGTTACAACGTTATTGTATTGAGATGGTGAAACCTGAAGAGTAATAACAGGAAGCTCTAGATAAATGGGAAAATCTTTATAAAGAACACTTACAGGAGGAGGTGCTCCACCACTATCGTCGCAAGAGTGTGATTGTAAACAGCTTTATGAGACCTGGACCTCACTCAAAGTTCTGCATTTACCAGTTGAGAAAATTACAGATTGAAAATGCAGTCACAAGCTCATTCATTTACAAGCCATGAAGGAAGTTTCTTATGCCCCTAGCAAGCGATTTCGACAAATCAAGTGAGAGAAACATGCTAAGGAAACATCAACCCAAAACAGTATTTCAGTATATATTTTGCCGTCCCTGTTCGGTGAACTTAAAGAACTACATATTCAATGCAATGCGATGAAAGGGGAATAAGTAAACAACATAAGGCTCATCTTTCCCATAATGCCACTCCACTGAAACCTACAGGCTACAGTCCATTACTCGACTGGCGAAAAGCTGAATAGCTGATAGTCAATCACTGTGAGATACTCAACAAATTTTATCCCCAAAGTAGAAACCGCAGGATGAAGTTTGTGTCGAACGATTATAAGGAAATTCGTTCAATCTGACCATATGCCAGTTGTAGCATTGATCCAAACCTAGTGATCCAAGAGCTTAACGAGACCAATCAAGTACAACACAGCACTGTCAGTCATATGCTTTGAAAACATCCAACTACACACAGGAGGGATCATTCAGCTATACTTTGCCCTTGCCCCATTCAGGTATAGATCCATGACACGATCAATGATTCCCCCAACCCTGAAATGCCTAATCCGCCAACTCACCATACAAATCTCACTGTCCAAGCTCAATCCTAGAGCCTGTGTATTTGCGCCTCATCACAATCAAAACTCCCATCCGAATTAACTCAGAGGATCAGAGCAGTAATGTATACATGAACACAAATTGTAAAATACCTCTCACCCACCTTGCGGCAATCAAGCACATCGGAGCAATCAAACTCAACCATTATCTGTCCCGCTCCATATCCTGCAAGAGAAACCGATCGAACAGCATCATTGAGAACAAGAAATTGTGCCAGAAAAAATCCAATCTCCGTACCTTTCCTATACGCAATCAAATGGCATGACTGCCCCAGGAGATAGAGAGATCGATTGCGATGCTTCTCCCTATTGCTCGTATTCAATCTCAATTCTGGTCCTGCAGATTCGTGGACTAAAATCAAGGACACACGCAGCAATTGCAGTATCGTAAGCAGAAATTTCAATCATAAAGCATAATCTCACCTAGACCAATTTCCCTGCATAATCAGCAGAGACCCCAAATAAGGAGGCTTTGGTAGGTGGTCAGGCATTGGAAGGCACGGAGATACCCTTCCACACCTTAATGGTGGCATTCTTCTTAACCTTTTTGTGCCTTGAAGTTCACGTTATCTGGGGATTGCATAATAACAGAGTTGCATCAGCACAAAATAACCATAAATCAGCGGTCACCGTGCTTGGTTTAAACTCACAATTAATCACTCTGGCCAAGGTGCTGGCAGCCCTACTAAGCTGGGTGTGTGACCGATTTAAAATGAATCTTAACAGGGGAAGCTTGAAATAGGGTCCGAACAACTAATGCTTTTGTATGATGAAAAAATCTTTGAGACAAACAAACGACTTGGATGAAATCACCAATCCACACCGAGCATAATCCTAATGTTTGCTAAAAATTGGCTTTGTCCCTTGTTGCTATATACAGTCATATAGTTGATGCTAGCTCGCACAGATATAGGGCACCAAAAGAGGGTCTACAATGCTCATATACGAAAAGATACCTCCTGATTCTCATGGCCTCTTCCGGGCCAAATATCCTCTCGGAAACAATCACCAGTCGCCTGTTCGAAAATGATCAACAAAAAAGTTTAGCAGCACCAAACTCACATGCATAAAGATCGAATCACCGAGCTTTAGCTACCCAAAAGTTCACCCAATAACGAACCAGAAATTGTGAAATGGGATAACATCGAGCTTGATGAGTGGGCCGGGCCTGAAAATGAAGGCAGAGAGAGCCATAGATCTGAGGGAGAAGACGAGGAATAAGTGCACATTCTCTTAAGAGCTTATCCGCGACCACAAATTGTTTCCTTGTGTCCAAAATGTAAACGACTTGAGGTAACTTATTTCATCCGACAACCAATTTTTTCCCTTTTCTGCAAATCAAATTCTTTCATGGAAATGAACAGTTAAGTTCGCATGCACCTTTTAGTTACCTTTTCACAGGTTGATGACTGAAAATCTGATGGAAGTACTGAAATTATGATACCTCAGTACAACCAGAGGGTTAGTACAAATATTCCTTCTCTTTTCCTAGTTTGGTTTGGCTTTTTTAGCTATACTCTCTTTGGATGGTTTCTCCTTGCTTTTATGTTTCCCTGCTGGAGGTATGCATGTCGATTTGCTGTTTCACATATTTCGACGTTGATAACCTCGCTTCGCACTGGGGATAACTTCGTTATGCTGTAAACAATTGGATGGAATGTGTGCTGGAAGGTCAAAATATAACTATGATTCTCATCCTGGAACTTTACAGCATGATCGGCTCATCATTGCAGTGGTGAAGAAGACAGACACTCTGTATTGATACGCTTATGTTCAGTTTTTTTCCAGGAAAGGTGTGCTTCTTATTGGGATTTGCAAATGTCAGGGAGAAGTTATAAAATGAAGAAAGACAAATTTCACTTGGGTAGCGGCATCGGTAGTTCGCGCAGCAAAACTTCCATTTGTGACTCATGTTATAGTCACAGGCTAATATTTCAGTATTACTGGTGCTTAGGACATATGATAAGTCTCACTGGGTTCAGAAATCATGTAAATCTACTCCAGTGTGATCTCCATTGTCACCTAAATCTTCTAAAAAATTGTTACACCTAGGTGATTATCTGTAATAGAAGCCCTTCCATTCACCTCAAGCTATACTAGAGGACTCTTATAGGCATTAAGATTGACAAGAAGTGCTAAGGGAGACATCCCAAAAGACCAGCTCTTTGCAGGTTTTTAATGTTGCTGAGAGGAATTAGACTTTTTGAGAAACTTACAGGAATCTTTCTTTGCAGGGAGCAGTGGCTAATTGGGCAGCTATACAAATGAAGAACAAATAAGGGAAAATGAAGATATGTTTAATATTGAATAAATTCCCTTTCGCGATCGTGGGTTGGTGAACTGTGCATTCATCTGTTGAGAGAGCAGAAACTTGAAGATTAATAAGGGGAGTCGTTGCCTATTGATGAAATTGCTAATCTGTTGAACTCAGTGTGAAATTTCAGTTGAATGTCCGGCCCTTTTTTTCCAGAGAAATCATTGAGCAGGGCAGAGGGATTCATTGTGCAATTTGGGGCATCATACGTTTTTTTTTTTTTTTGTGGGGGAGGGGGTGTAAAAGGGCTATTTAAGCAAACCTGATTGTTTACTAATCTTTTTTGTGGGGCCATAAGAATGAATATTGAACTTCATCTGGATGTGTGTTCACTGTAGTCTTAGTTGCGCCTGCCAAAGCCAGTTCATGAACCTTTCTATGTGAAAATAATGTTCATGGTAGTCTTACTCATGAGTATGATAGGACCTCACAAGACAGGAAACATGAATTTGTTGGAATTCAATTGAATAGGCGCCGTTGTAAAGTTGACTCCCACCAAAATTATCTACAATCAGTTTTCACAACGGTTTTGAGCACTGTTGCTTTCTTTCCAAAAATGGTGATACCTCGGAGCTCAAGGGCAGTCAGTACTTGTAGAATCAACTCGTCTCCTATGTCCATAAGAGGAAACTTGAAGCTCAAGCCGGGTCCCCCAAATTTTCATCCTAACCAAGGATAGTGTTCGAGCAGAGGGAGAGAAATTGGAATTCGAAACCCTAGCAGAATAGATGCACCAAAAAGAAGAGAGAAATCCAAATCCACCGCGAGCGAGAAGCACCTTATCCGACGAGCTGACTCTTTAGAAGCAAGAGCAACGAATCCACAGAACGATATGCACGAGCCGTTTTAGGGCGATCCATTTGGGCAAAAAAAAGAAAAAACAGAGGAAGTGATCGGTTTGCGTGAAAACAGAGGGAGCGATTTTGGAAATTCCTTTTGTCACTAAATCATTTTTAATTAAAACGACACCGTTCAGTGTTGTTTTCCCCTTCGGCATCTATGTCAAAATCAACATTGCTGGCCCGCTAACTTGGAATCCAAATCAAACTTTTCCAAACAAAATTGATGGAATAGACTAAATTAGTTTCAATGCAAGAAGTTTAAAACTTTTTTTTGTACTTTTTCCAAAATAATCAAATGGAGCATTGATGGAGGGTAAATGTGTCATATTGGTATAATTTGGAGTTTTTCATGTTAAAAGAAAAAAGTTAGGGCATTTGGGTCACACTGAATAGTTTGAAATTGTTAATGTCACAAATTTTTCTCAAGGTACATATGTGAGCACATATAGTACCTTTAATTTTACAATTCGTAGGATTATCATGAAATTTACCGACAAAAGCCTAAACTTAAATTAATCATTTTTTTATTATATATTGTATCTCATCATCATCATATATTTTAGGGCGGCATTATTTCAATCACCATTTTGGCTAAGACACTTCATTTTTAATTTAAACAACCAAAATACCGTCTTCTCTCTCTTCAATTGATTGTTTCTTTTTCAGTTAAATTAAGCGATAAAACTGCCTTTATTTCATTCATTTCTCTTGTCAATTTCACAATACAAATACTCCATTATAGATATCATCTTATCTTGCATCCTGTTATCATTTTTTTCTAGAGAAGGTTGTTAATTTAATTATATGATCTCATGTTTTCAATTAGAAAAGCTACATAGATTATTATTTTCTCAATTGTTAATTCAATTGTGGAGATGTTTCTTTGATTATTCCCTTCTTGGTCGATCGGATTGCGCCAGTTTTCCGTTTGGGTTTGCGCTTGATTTGGGTTTGCCTTTGTCTGGCGTATGCATTGCATTTGTAATTAGGCTCGATTGGGTGGCGGATCCCAGGTTAATCTGTCGAAAGTCGCGTCTTAATCTTCTTTAGGTGAAACAAAGAATGGGGCTTTGCTTTGCTTACTTTCTAATTGGAGCTCGCTTCAATCGGCTTTAAATTGTTTCTACTTGGGTGTTCATTCGTAGCACTGGTCGAGGACTTGAGCTGATATGGTGTGGTTTTGGCTTTCATTGCACAAAAATGGAACTTTATAATAGAAACCGCTCGAAAATAAATATAACCTTGTTCTTGACAGCGTCACGGGCCCTCTCCCACTGAATGGAAGGCTGAGCTTAAATTTCGTGCTCTGAATGTTGTGGTAGATGGTTATTTTGCAGATTCGGTAATGGGTTCGTGATCTTTGATCTTGGTTGTCCATCCATGACAGATGGTACATGATGGTAGTTTACGTGTCCATGGTCCCTTACTTTTGTTGCGGTGCCACCACATGTTGCTGTGAAGTGCTGTCATTTGGTGCTATTAGAATTGAAATCTTCCCTCTGTAAGTCCATGATACATTTCTGGAAGCCCCTAGATAGCGGAAAAAAATTGTTATAGTTGTATTTAGATGACGCAAGAATTCTGCACTATAGTGTATACTGTCTTTTCAAGACAGACAAAGCAGTGGAGATTTCATTCTAATAGTTATCTGTCGCTAGGATGCATTGCCGTTTCACACTTGATTACACTATGTGAAGAATAAAAGTATCTGTTAGTACTCTATTGAAGAGAAGTTCTGACCCAACTTTGCGAGAGTAGGCTTAATAGTGGTTGCAAGTAGTAGGGTATATCCCTTGGCCAGGGATTCCCAAGAGTTCTAGGAGGGCCAGGGCGATTCTGGGGCAGTATGATTGCATTACTTGATCCTCTTTTAATTTTATGGGCCCTGTTTCTGACTATAGCATGTTTTTGTGTAGATTTTGGAGGAACTCTCTTCATTAGGTTGTCAGGGTCTACTTGTTTTATAAGTTGATGCTCACTAATTTAGGTGTGACATTGTTTCAGGGATTTTTCTTGCTGAGCTAAAAATGGGTCTTCAAACCTGTGTGTCCTTCGTCCAGACAAATCCTGAAATGGTTTCTAGATCCAATCAGAGTAAATACATAGAGAAAATGGCTATACTTGATTACAGATTAGCCTCATCTACAATCATCCAAGGATCAGGTGGGCTCTCTGCACCTTTTATCTGGACATGGTGGTAGTAAAGCCATGGTTTTCCTTGGTGGAACATTGTAGAACTGGCAGTGGATCTTAGATGGACTTATTATCTAACTGTAAAAGTTCAAAAGTGCTCATTCCTCCCTTGACTTCCATTACATGTAAATGTTTTGCTCTGGTCGTCATTGTTTTGGTTCTTAAGAGCAGCCTTCATTTCTGCTGTCAATGGCCGGTTTGAGCCAAATCAGATTGCAATGAGCCGCAACTTTTCTTTGTCAAATTTAACTATATATATATATATATATATATATATATATATATATATATGGCATCAGGAAGGACAAATTCGTGGAGGTTCCTCAAATTGTTTTGGGGGGTTAAACAATCAGAAAATTGCAGTTGCTAGGGCTTATCTTACTGCTAGAATGCTTAACCGGACTTTTCTGATGCCAAGCTTGAGTGCTTCTTTGTTTTACGAGGGAATTGATCTTTTGCAACCAATATCATTTGGTAAGGTCTTCCAGGTTGAAAGGTTTAATTCACTTTGTGATGGGTTTGTCCGATTGGGCTAGTACTCTGATGTCTCCAACCAAACAGAAGCATTTGAGGTACAAAAGGGAAGTGGTAGGAGATGGACTAGCCAGAAAGATATGGATCAGTTGAGGCAGTCTAGCCAGGACCCAGTTGACAGATATGAGGTTATCCATATTACAGGTAAGAATCCATTTTTGTGACATGATCATTGGCCTGTTAAGGATTATGCAAGGATTTTTTAGTGCTTAGTTTTTGTCGATGAGATTGCTAGAGAGGCAGATAAAGTTATTGACAAGATTAGAGAAGTCGACAAAGAGGTCAAAGGTAAAGCGGAAGTTTCGCAGCATGATTTAGAAGGGCATCAATTGCAACCTGTTTCTTATGTTGCTGTGCACATGAGGATAGAGAAAGACTGGATGATTCATTTTAAGAAGTTAGAGGAACGGTTGAATGTTAATCAAATTTGTAGTAGCAAGGCTGAGATTACAGAGAGAATGGGGAACATTTTAGGCCTCAAAACTCCCAGTGTCATTTATCTTGCCGTGACCGATGTCCTTCTAGAAGATTCTTCTATCCTGAGTGGTTGGAAGGAGGGGTTGCTTCCATTTGAGAACAAGAAATTGGGTGCAGATGGAATTTATGAAAAGTACCCTTATCTTATTAAGTCAGCAATCGATTATGAGGTTTGCTTAAGGGCCGATGTTTTCGTCGGGAATAGCTATTCTACATTTTGAAGCCTCATAGTTCTAGAGAGAACACATAAGATGTTGAGGATGGGGGTGGGGAACTCATGTGGAAGTGGAACAGATGTGAGATGGCCTTCATATGCTTACAACATACCTGGGGAATCAAAGCGTCCTCAAAGATGGATGACAAACATGGATGATTCAAGCCTTCAAGCAATTAGCTATGGTTCAAGCCGCATTTCTTGTTGAAATGGATGGTACACACTTTCTGTGCATAGTGTTCTTTGATTGCCTACGGTTGCGAGGTAGCGTTATGTCGAGGCATTGTCCACGCATCAGCTGCTGCTGTTTCTCCTTTCTTTCCCCCATTTCATGTATGAAGAAATCTTTTACTTGTATGTTTCTAAGATTTAGATAGCTGCTTTAATTACCCCATTAGAGAACGGCGTGAAGAATGAAACGCCATCTTTGACTTGGTAGATCAAGCTTTTCCTTATATGGAGACTTGATGTTAAGTTTGGAGCCTTGATAGATTTTTGACACATAAGAGTTCTGTAGTACTGGTTATATCCATATGATGCAGATCTTTCAAGAGCAATGTTCGTGGTTCTCTAACAGCAATCATCCATCCACCTTCCAAGAAAAGGTCCTTAAGGAGACTTTAGTATGAAAATCTTCCCATGTTTCATCTTTTCTGTATGTGTTGTTGTGCAGAATTTTATTGTTTTTTTGGGTCCCTGAAAGTCACATCTAATTCATGTGCTTGGATTTGCGGAATCTAGTTGCAAATAGCTAATTTGATACTGATGCTTTTGTTGTTAGCGGAACGAACCAAGGAATTGGAAATGGTTCGCATCACTTGCCTCTTTATCATTTCTAGCTTAGGATAAAGCCTGATCAATAGAATCGACTACTCTTTGTTTACTTTTCGGTCCCAACCCTTAGATGGGTCTGTAATTTGTTTCTATCAACTTCTTAAATGCGGAGTATGGTGAATATCGTGAGATTTATGTAATGATAAAAGCTTCCAAAACATGCAAGTTGGTAAGGAGAAGGGAAAAAAAAATTAGGATATGTTTCATCAATGGATCAAGTGTGCCAATGGAATTCCTTAAACCCAAAAGGGTACGGCAACCCAATTTGACGATAGGACAAGTGGTGCCGCGACCCAAAGTGCACGAAAGGTTGGCGTTAGACAGCAAATCGAGACAAAGAACGTGGCTGCTCCGTGCCATCTCAAAGGAAAATTTCAAAGGGTAAAGATGCCCGCACGGAAGTCGTTTCACAAGCTTTCATCATTGCCAGTCAACTAAGTAGGGCCTGAGGCCCCTTGCGAGTTTGTATAAGAACACAACTGTTTCAAAAATTGAGATTTTAGTAGTAGGTGGCATCCCCTCTCTAATCAAAAGAAAAGCTCTTTGGATACTACAAAGCTTATTTCCGTGATTTCTTCAAAGGCTTCAATCTTAGTCACTTAGACATTAGATGTCATTTAGCAAAGGGAACCCATCTAAGAAATTGTAAACGATGGAGGTTGGATAAGAGAACGGTGGTTGTTCTACCAAAGAGTCTAAACAGTTAAAATGAATATTTTCCATGTACGACGTGGAGAAAAGTGTGCATCCCCTGTTGCGCAAAAAGTTAAAAACTCGATCTTTAGCCTTTTTCCATGTTATCCTCCAAGCACAAAGCTTGACAAAAGCCTTTGCTTTCGCATTTATAATGTCACGCCCCGAACCCCACGAGCACGCAACATCTCGCATAAATACACTGGTCGATAAAGATAATGCGACGTCCCAGGATTTGTCGCTGACCCAAATCGATTCGATATAAGCGAACGCTAGCGGAAACGACATAATAACCCGACAACGACTGAGTAAGGTAAACAAACGACCTCAATACTTATATACATATACATATTCACATCCTTTATACATTATTCATGTCATTAACTACATCAACCGTACAAGCGATACAAACTAAGTTGACTATACGCCAACAGGATCTAAGGTCGGAAGGGCTGTATTGTAAACAAAAGATCACACCCGACAAAGTACACACTGAGATCTACTCGCCTCCACTACTGATATCAGGCAGAGGAACCTCCTCAGGGTCGCTCTCCATCATAACCTCGCCATCGTCAGAGTCTCTCGTCAGTAAGCTCTCTTCGGTGTCCATCGGCACTGGCATCTCCTCGGGATCCATTACCTCTCCATCCTCCATGACAATTGAAGCATCTACCTCGTCAACGATCTCTGATGGGGTCTCAAATCCATGAAGTATGTTACTCAAAAATCCCTCCTCATCGCGACGTCTCCAAGCAACATAAAAATGCGCTCTCCAGATATCATCCCCTTCGTCTACCCAAACTCTAGTAATATATCTAAGGTACATCCGATTCTCACCAAAATAGTACTCCTTCACCTCGGTCTCAATCTTACGCGGTATCCCACGACGAACTGGTGGTGGTGTTTTCATGATCACGATCTAGGGTCTGAAATGTGGGGGAAATAACGACGACAATGAAAACACATCTCAGTAAGTTCGCCCCCTAAACCTCGCTTAGGACGACGCGTAACCGTGCGACTAAACTTAGGCATGCAAAAGATCAACAACTCAATCACAGAAGTCAAAGAGCTCAACATGCGAATGAACATTCGACAACAACATGCTCGTGCTTCAGATTCGCATATTCACACAAGAAATACCACGGTTGCCAATACCACAATTTCCCCTTATGACTCCATTTCCCTGTATCTCTAGGGCCGCCCTCCGCCCCTTAGGGCTAACATTTCCGACCCGCGCTAGTCGCCTCAGGTCGTGCCTCAGCCCGCGCTACTCGCCTCACGGCCGGCACTCTTTTCTCTCCAGCAACCCCGTGCTGAGCACGTTCGAGCGCCCTTATAACTCCCATTCCGCGAGCCTGTTACAGGAACCTCGGGGCCGCCCTCCGCCCCGCGGTAACACGCCTCAGGGCTAACATTTCTGCTTGGCGATAATTTCACACGACAGCCAAAAACATGCCAAAGCAACACGATGCATCTTATGAAATTTTCCCATACATGACAAGTCAGAGACACGCAAATTTCAGTCAAGCACTTTATTTCCAAATGAAATCAATATGCAACGATTCGGTCAAGCACTTTAATTTAATCCCCGAAGTGAACAGTGTTTTTCGGCATGAATAGTGAACTCCGGCAGTGAATAGTGTTTTCCGACATGAATAGTGAATTCCGGCAGTGAATAGTGTTTTCCGGCATGAATAGTGAACTCCGACAGTGAATAGTGTTTATCGGCATGAATAGTGAACTCCGGCAAAGAATAGTATTTTCCGATCGTGAATAGTATTTTTCGGCACCTCAAAAACGACTCCGATTCGAGCCTCGATTTCGCCCTAGCCTTCGTCTAGCGATTACCTATCATCCTACTCAAGATTTAGGAGGAGAACTCACCAGAAATTCAGCGGAGAAGTCCACAAACAAAGCCGAGACCAAAACAGTAAAATCCGATGGGAGACGACCACGCGCAAGGCTGAACAAGTTGGTTCACAAGCTGAAAATCAATGTTTTCACACGAATATGAGCTCTAGAGGTCGTTGGGGTCAACATATATCAATATGAACCCTATGTGAAATTTGGGTAACAAAGACGGGTTCGTCGACCGAAACGACGAAGCAGATTTGGAAGGTCAAACGACCTCCGATCGGAGTGATTCAAGTTGGAAAAGAACCACAAGACAATGAACTACAACATACCCAAAAATCACGACGATCCAACGGTCGGTTTTCCGTCGGTGGCCGATTGAAGTTGAGGTCAGAAACTGGAATTCAACCTATGCAATGTCCGGTTTTGTCTCTGTTTGAGGGGGTTCCAGGGCTCATCTTGAGCTGATTTTTGGTGGAGAGATTCTAGAGAGGTAGGTGAAGATCAGGTTAAAAGGGCGTCTCAAACTGACAACGTTTGGGCAACGAACAAGCGGCACAACGAGCGGCGGTTTTCCGGAGGCCAAAACTCAAGAGAAAACTAAGAGAGAGAGAGAGAGCCACGAATTTTCTGGAAAGAGAGAGTGATCTGCCACAATAATTGAAGAGAGAGAGAAAGAGAAAATATCTTCAATTATTGGGGGTACTATTCATCCGTTGACCGGTACTATTCATCGGTTGACCGGTCAAAATTTTTGACCGACGGCGATTGATGTGATTGATGTGATTAACAATGAATGATGAGGCATTTCTCGAAATTCGTGAAATTTCAAGACCGGTCGGGGTTCAATCAGTGCTGATTTGGCTCAACCGCGATCGGAAAAGACTCAGGATACCGCCGAACAATTTTTCTAGCCTCGCTAAAATTACTAACACTCTCTAGCCATGGATTCTAGCACAAGACGGGGGCGAGATGGCAATTTCCAATTTTGCCCTTTCCTCTAGGTATTCCGAGATTAATCTGCTCATTCACGCCTTTCTAGGCAATGTCCATATTCAGAACTGTGACACTCATGAGAGTCGATTGTCCTATTCCGGAACTCAATTCGCGGCCTCATTCATAAGATGACAACTTTAAATAAATCCTCAAACTAACGGGTGGCTTTTAGGAGTCACGCGTATCGACCAATTGGTCCACGTGCTTATATTCCTAACTAGCCTTTCCCTTCTGGTTAGTTATCCCGAAGTGATCAGTTTCGAGTGAGATCCATTTATAGCACCTCTATGAAATAACCATTCTATTTTCAAATTCCGAAAGAGGGTCGAATTTCAGAATGTCACATATAAACTCCGCATTGCGATGTCATTGAGCTTGATTTGGTGATTCATCTAGGGTTTAGTCTGCCGGAAGTTGCAATATTAAATGGTTCTTATGGGAAAAATGTGCTTCTCTTACGTAATTTCTGATTGGATCTTGTTTCCATTTCAGCTTTCCATTGTTTGTGTTGTCGTTGACTAGTGTTATTTGGAGGGTGTTAAATAGTTCTTACTAGAATTCAGAGGTGGATTCTGTCATCAAAATCATCAGAAAATAAAACTGAATCTTGTTCTTGGTAGACATGGTTTTTATTTCAACTGAACAGAAGTTTAAGCTCAGCTCTTGCATTCTGAATTAATGTAGTGGGAAGTTGTTATGTGAATGTGGAAGTTGGTGCATGACCTGTGATCCTACTAATCTATGCGAGGCAAAAATTTCGTGGCAGTTTACTCGTCCATAATCCCCTAGTTTTCATTTGGCAACATTACAAAGCCCTGTTGTACACTCTTTAGAATAAGAATCTTTCATTGGTAGGTCCTCTTTTTATTTATGACCCAACCCTTTACGATATTGCTCCATCCTCTTATCATTGGGCTCTGTGAGATTTTGTGGAATCACTGTCAACTGTTCCAAAAGCTTAAGCCATTGGATGAAGACGTGGTTTAATATTTAATTACTTTAACACTCCCCTTCACGCTTAGTCTAGTTTTTTTGCCTAGTACTAAGCATGGAAATATATCATAGGGGAGGCAAATAGGGGCCTGGAAGGATTTGAACTCAGGACCTCCTGCTCTGATACCATGTGAGGTTTTATGGGACCATTACCAACTATTTTAAAAGCTTAAGCTGTTGGATGGATATGTGGTTTAATATTTAATTACTCTAACAAGCTCTTTGTGCAGATTCTAAAGGATTTCTTGTTATGGGTTGAACATGACCTTGGCCCTTGGGGTAAGTCAAATAGTTGTGCTTTAGAGCTTTTTATCACTCCGTACTCGATCTAAAGGTTTTTCTGAGTTTTCTTGTTGACTGGTCAAGCTGGAACCAAATCTCTATCTTAGCGATGACCTCAAAGGTTGCATGTGATATTTATGTTCAAGAATCTTGTGAAACTATAAAACATTACACGACTGATAGCCTCATGACAGCATTCTGGAAAAAAAAATTAATAATAATGCTGTAAATACTAGCTATTTGGTTGGGTAAGTGGATGGTTAATATTGCAATGCAGTTGCATACATGAAAGTCAGGCGACTGAAACTAATTTTTCAAGAAACTAAAGATTGTTTGCCGAGGAATTTGGAGGGGATTAAGTTCATTTAGATGAATCTCATTTCGCCTGAAGCAAATAAGTTTCGAGAAACTAAAGATTGTTAATGTACTGCTATGTTGGATAAGAAACTTAAGTTTTCCCTTACTAATCAGGCTTAGATGAGAAAAGTTATAACGACTTTATGGCATGTAACCCTTTCTCATCTTGTGGACAACAATTTGACATAATACTTGGTCTTTCTCACATTTAGTAGCGCTATGGAGTCTTCTTAACCAGGCAGATATCCTTTCTGCATCTGTTGTTTTCTTGCTGAGAGCAAAACGAACTTCAAGTGAAGCTTTTATTTTGAAGCTTTGTAATATTTTAGTTATCTTTTCACATTAGATAGCTACCAATCTTACATGTTAATAATTTAGTTGTGCTACAAAGCTTGCGTGAAATTTTATTAGTCATCTAAAACGGGTGGCAATTATAATACCCCATTTTAAATAGTCCTAAATTTATGAGAAATGGACGAGTGGATTAAACTGCTGATTTGGGCCGGATGAATTAAGATTCAATCTAAATGACGTCGTCGAACGTGATGGGCCGAATAATAATGGACAACAGCCGAGGGAAAGTAAATTAGGCCTGCCCCAAATTGAAATAAATCGTATATATGCATGTATGTATGTATGTATGTATGTATGTTTAAGAAGGGAGTACTTTTTCCACTTCCTAAAATTGCTTTCATATGGCATACGTAGCAAGAATATTAGCATTAGTCTTTTGTTGCCCTTTAAGCTTAATCTTTGGAGTGATGTCGCAATGAATCATTCTCCTTAGAAAATTGTAGCACATGGCCTATGACTCTTTGCATATTTGTAATTCAAGACACTAGAAGCAATGCTTGTTACATTCTGTTTGGTCCACATTGATTAAAAGAGAGTACAAGTCGTAATTACAGCTGATAATCATACACAGGACGACTTTTAACTTGTTTGTTTGTTTTGAAATAGAGATGTTAGTTTCAAGAATTAGGATGGAGATTAGAAGACTAACATATATAGAATCGATTTAAAAAGTGATTAAGTTAATTAATTGTGGAACCGTTGAAGAATTCCTAGAAAAGTTTGTTGGTCAAAATAATGTTGAAATTAGCGAAATTAAAATCATAATTTGTCAGTATCGACACCTAATTTTGTCGGTCCCGATTTAATTCAATTTATTTCTTTTTAAGTTATTTATTTTTGTTTGAAAATAGAATAGACCAAAATAGGTAAAATTGGCTTTTTCCTTTTATTATTGCAAAAAGAAAAGAGAAATAAAAAATATAATAAAATAACAAAAGAGAGAGAGAGAAAATGCGACCCACTCACAATCTCACCCACCTCACTCACTGTGTGAGTGAAATACTAACAAATTATGATTTTAACCATACCCGAATTAACCACCTTAATGTTTGAGTCCATGGCTTCCGCGCATCTCACGCCATAATCACAATCACTATCCTCTTCCCATCCATGACTAACCTAATTCCTAATGAGCTACTGTGGTCAAACATTGCTATTCCTGTTCCCGATCGGTCACTGAGGATTAATTGGCAACCGGAGGCTACACAATAGAAGGAAATGAAACCAATACGAAGGAAATTTGATTACTGCATGTGAAATATATAGTTGGACACACCATCTCTTTCTAGAACCCAACCTAGCCTCCTTTTTTGAAAAAGAGATTTACTCTTTTGAAAAATCAAAATGATAAGGTTAGAAACGGTCGGTTGTGTTGAATATTCATATGCTTAGTACTGTCTTGGCAAGAAATTGAGGTGGTCATGTGCGTGGAATTCGCGTTTCCCAAATATCTATTCCACCCTTCTCTCTCCCTCCACTAAAATATCCTCTCTGTCAACCGAACTTTGTTCTTTAACACACGATTAATTACCATTTTTTATCAAATAATTTGATCGAAACTATATTCAAAGTTAAAAATTTAAATTCGATATATTTATCTATCCAATCTTGGCCTTGAGGTGTTTTTTCGGAATAAATTTGTGGATTTTCAAAGTTAAACATATTGTACTTTCTTTTGAGCTTTTCGCATTTTAATATGAATTGCAAGAGGGGGGTTGACAAATCTTCTTACATATTCCTCACTTTCAAGCTGACATAAAATTATTTCTAATGAAAGTTTAAGGTGTATTTTAAAGATTTGGTCCACATGTCATGAGGTTGAATCTACGATCGATATTAGTTACTTTCTTCAAGATAGGAGTAAAATAGCAAGAAGATTCTTTTCTTTCCCTTTCGTAGTTATGTTTTGCTAACATATTTAACATTTGATTATGTTTCTAACAAATTAATCTTTTTCAATATTTTTAATCAATTTTTTATTTTCCATCGTTGAATGAGATTGGCTAGATAATTGGATTGAATGTTAATCTTCAACTTTGAAATATAGTCCCGAAGCAAATATTACGTGCTTATAAGCCGTCATATGTAGAAAATTCTAATATTTTTTGCTGCTTTTATGATTAAAATTTTTTTTGAAACCATGAATTAAATTTAAATTTAATATTACGTCCGCCTAATCAATGCCTAAGTCGATCCAAAGACACATTCTCTCCCTCCTTCTTTCTCCTCGTCACTCTCTCTGTCCCCTTGGAAAAGGTTCAGTTCTCGATCTCTTCTTCTTTCTTTTTTTGAGATGTTTCTTTGATTATTCCCTTCTTGGTCGATCGGATTGCGCCATCGTCGGTTTTCCGTTCTGGGTTTGCGCTTGATTTGGGTTTGCCTTTGTCTGGCGTATGCATTGCATTTGTAATTAGGCTACATTGGGTGGCGGATCCCAGGTTAAACTGTCGGAAGTCGCGTCTTAATCTTCTTCAGGTGAAACAAATAACGGGGCTTTGCTTTGCTTAGTTTCTGATTGGAGCTCGTTTTAATCGGCTTTGAATTGTTTGTGCTTTCCCTTTATAAGGGTGTTCATTCGTAGCACAGGCGAAGGACTTGAGTTGATATGGTGTGGTTTTGGATTTCATGGACAAAATTGGAACTTTATCATAGGATCCGCTTGAAAGTAGATATGATCTTGTTCTAGACAGTGTCATGGGCTCTCTATCCAAATGAATGGAAGGCTGAGCTCAACTTTTTGTGCTCTGAATGCTGCGGTGGATGGTTTTTTTTTGCGGATTAAGGTAATGGGTTTGCGATCTTTGATCTTGCTTGTCCATCCAAGACAGACAGTACATGGTGGTAGTTTACATGTCCAGAGTTCCTTATTTTTGTTGCGGTGCCACCACACTTTGCTGTGAAGTGCTGTCACTTTGTGCTATTAGAATAGGAATCGTCCCTTTGTAATGACCTACCCAGATCTCCATTTGTAATTCCTGATCATGGCTTCCAACTTTGACAGGCTGTACTGGATCCTTCTCATTGATCAATTCTAGCAAACTGGCCCTCCACTCTCTGTATATTGAGCCAGTCCTGTCTTCTACGTTTTATGACCAACAGAGATCTCCACTTGGAATTCTTGTGCTCACACTTGTGATCATGATTTCCGAACTTTTTTCGTCTCTTGCTGCCCCTGTTTTTGCTGCTATGCTGCTCCTTTTTTTCTTGAAGAGCAGATCAAGGGGGATCAATGGTGGGGAGGCAAGTAGCAATGTAGCTGGAAATGACGGAACAGCAGGAGGCGCTTCTTCTACTCACTCTTCAACAGAAGTACCTGAAATGCCTACTTCAACTGGATATGACTATGAAGTATTCTTGAGCTTCAGAGGACCAGATACTCGAGCAACTTTTACAGACCACCTTTACACTCGTCTTAAAGATTTAGGAATTCGCACATTTAAGGACGATGAAGATCTCCGCAGAGGGGAAGAGTTTGCCCCAGAACTTCTCCAAGCAATTAAGCAGTCCAAGATCTTAGTACCTATCTTTTCGAAAGATTATGCCACTAGTGTATGGTGTCTCAAGGAGGTAGTCCAAATGGTCGAGTGCATGAAAACTGGGGGACAAAAGATCATGCCCATTTTTTATGATGTGGCGCCTTCGGAGGTTCGACACCAAACTGGGGGTTATAAAAAGGCCTTTCTTTTACATGACAGCAAGAGGCGATATGACCAAAAGACCATCAGAGAGTGGGAGGCTGCTCTCAGTGCAGTTGGGGAAATAAACGGATACGACCTGCAAAGCATGCCCAACAGGTGACTGCTTTTAGCACTTTATCTCACATTCCTTCTATAGTTAAACTCAATGCATTTCAATCGGTTTCTTTTCTAGTTTTGTGTTAGCCTTATTGAAATTGAATTTTATGTGATTGAAGTTATATTGCAAAATCACACTAAATATTGACACAATCCCTGTTTTGTCCCATTTCATTCCCAGCAACATTTTTTGTCGTTTCAGGTCGTTCGTTAACACTAAGTTCCACCGCTATTTAATCGAAATGGAATAAATCGTTGAAGAACACATTTAGAATAGATATGTAGTTTTCAATGTGGTCTTGTCGGAAGGTAGTTTGCTTCAACTCAGTTTTCTAACTCATTACCCTTTTGACCTCCTACATACACTAGGCAAGAAGGTGAATTCGTGAAAAAATTCACGCGGGAGGTTTTCAATGAGCTGAAAAAGGCTTCTCTAGTAGTATCAGACTACTTGGTCGGTGTCGACAACCATGTCGATGCAATCATGGAAAAGCTAGGTGCCGGGACAAGTGAAACACGGATTATAGGAATCCACGGGATGGGTGGCATCGGAAAGACGACTATTGCCAAAATAATCTTCAATAAGTTTTCACATGACTTTGAGAACTACTGCTTTCTTCGTGATATTCGAGAAACATCAAAAACTAGTGGCATTCAATGCTTGCAGAAGAAGCTCATTTCTAGCATCCTCAAAAAGGAATGCACGGATATAGAAGACATTCATGAAGGAACTCGAACAATTAAAGAGAGGTTGTCTAATAAAAGAGTTCTCCTCCTTCTCGATGATGTGGAAGAAGAGAATCATATTGATGCACTTGTATGTAAGCGTGATTGGTTAGGCAACGGGAGCAAAATTATTATAACTACCAGAAGGATAGATGTTCTCTATGTTCCGGAAGTGGACTGGAGGTATGAGCTTACGGGCATGGATCGAGATGGATCTCTTCAACTTTTTAGCAAGCATGCCTTCAAAAGAGATTTCCCTTTAGACGAGTATATCAACCAATCCAACAGGGCGATAGACATTGCTGGAGGTCTTCCGCTCGCTCTTGAGGTCATAGGTTCACTTTTATATTGCACTAAAAAGGAAATGTGGAATGCCACATTGAAGATGCTAGAAAGTGTTCCTCATGATAAAATTCAGAGTAAATTGAAAATAAGCTATGATGCATTAAATTTGCGGCAACAACATATGTTCCTCGATATAGCTTGTCTTTTCATTGGTTATGACAAAGACATTCTAGTTCTTTTCTGGGATGAATCTAATTTTTTTCCGGAAGTGGCCATGGAAGTTTTGCAGAACTTATCTTTGATAAAGATTAATGAGGATAATAAAGTTTGGATGCACGATCAACTCAGGGACCTTGGAAGGGAAATGGTTCGTCTAGAAAGTAACATGAAAATAGAGAAGCAAAGTAGGGTGTGGGATCATAAGCAAGGATTCAATTTGCTAAGGAAACATAAGGTAAAAGCCCAACCCCCTGGAATTTTTTTATGAAAAGGAAAGCTAGTTACTTTTTGTGTGGTCTAGCACCTCTATGACTTCCTCAGCTATATTTTTACTCTTTTAAGATTACATGAAAGATAGTACTGAACTCAACCCCTTATTATAGGAACTTGAATAAATGTGTTTCCCTATGACTTTTTTATTTTTAAATTTTTCGTTTGGACAGGGAAAAAAAGAAATTGAAGCTCTTCGTCTCAATTTTGACCATGAGGGCCGATATTGTTTTACATATGAGGGCTTTGAGAACTTGTCAAATCTAAAGTTCCTTGAAGTTGTTGGTTCAGAGCAAAACTTTGATGCAAAAGAGAGGCTTCTTTGGCATGAATCGCCATCAAATGTTTTTCCAACTAATGAGAATTCAGATCTCCTTCCACAATTACGATGGTTTTCATGGTGTGATTTTCCCCTAGCACTTAACGTTGCAAATTTCTTCATGGAGGACCTGGTTATTCTTAATCTATATGAGAGTGCAATTACGCATGATTGGCAGGGGTGGAGCCACATGAAGGTATCATATGCTAGACAACATTTATTATTCCATTGTATTAGATTCAAAAGTAATATTTGCACGATTATTCTTTTACAGGTGATGAAGAATTTGAAAGTTTTGAATCTGTCCGGTTGTAATAAACTACGAAGGCTGCCAGACGAGCTAGGTAGATATCTTGCAAGCCTTGAATACCTATCTCTAGATTACTGTGGAAAGTTGGAGAGTCTTCCGGATTCGATCGAGAATTTGGAATCGCTGATTGAGTTGGATATATCCTGGACAATGATCAAAGAACTGCCAAATTCCATCGGAAAGTTGAAAAATTTGAAAAAATTGAAGATGCAGGGTAGTGACATAAGCAAAATACCCAATGCCCTTTGGACGATTGAAAAGCTTGAAGAAATAGAAGTCTCCAAGAAATATGGCTCTGTGCATTTCCATGTAAACGTTGGCAATTGCATCAAAAAGAGTCAATCCTTGAGGATCTTGAAATTGGTTAATGCGGAAATATACTCACTACCGGGGCTTCCTGAAAGTCTTGTCTCTCTACATCTTACTTTGTTGTACATGGGCAAGTTTCCGAATCTCTCAAACCTCGCTAATTTAAAGGAATTGTATCTGCGGTTTCTCTCACGTGATTCTGATGAGGAGTCCCATGGGGAATATGGGGAATTTGATGGGGAATCTGATGGGCTTGTGGAAAATCCGATATCACGGTGGATCAGGAACTTGAGCAAACCGGAGTCTCTGGACCTGAGCTCTCCTTATGTGACCACCTCACGAACAGACCTTACCCTCCATCGTCATCTCAAGAAACTTTCCCTTGACTGCCCTAATGAGGAGTCTGATGGGGAATCTGATGGGCTTGTGGAAAATCCGATACCACGGTGGATTGAGAACTTGAACAAACTGGAGTCTCTGTGCCTGAGCTCTCCTTATGTGACCACCTCACCGACAGACCTTACCCTCCCTCCTCATCTCAAGGAGCTTCGCCTCGAATACTGCTCTAATCTGGATCGCCTCCCGAGGCTTCCCTCAAGTTTATCCTCCTTACATATGTTCAGGTGCAAGTCACTTTGCTGGATGGAGGATCTATCAAATTTGAAGAACCTATCATCTCTCCAGATTTTGTTCGCCGCAATTGAAGAGATTCGAGGCCTTGGTTGTTTGGAGAACCTACGAGATTTGAAGCTTTTTAGCCTCGAACAGGTGAAGATATTGCCTGATCTAAGCAATTTAAACAAACTAAGGAGTCTTGATGTCAATCGTTGTCCTAATCTAGTTGAGATTGAAGGCGAACTCCCACAGTTTTTGGATAAATTGCATATTTCTAAATGTGATTCTTTACGGAATTTGCCCGATCTATCATGCTTGATGGGTAAGCAACAAGTTCAAATAAAGAATTGCAATAAATTAAACGAGGAGACAATTCTTGGATTTGCTCGAATCAATCCACAAGATTTGCGTCTTTTGGGCTTTGGACAGCTGCAGATCCTACCTGATCTAAGTAATTCAAGCGAACTAAGACGTCTTGAAATATCCGACTGTCACAATCTGATTGAGATTCAAGGCGAACTGCCACAATCTTTGGAAATTTTGGATATTACTTCCTGTAGATCTTTACAGATGTTGCCTGATCTGTCCAGCTTGAAGGAACTAAAAGACATTACAATACAAGGCTGCACAAAATTAAAGGGGGAGGCAATTCTCGGTTCCGCTCGGAGAAGTCAGGTGCATTTGTGGGAGAATCTACAATATTTGCACTTTTATGGCCTAGAACAGATGGAGATACTACCCGATCTAAGTAATTTAAGCAAACTGAAATGTCTTAAAGTACAATCTTGTGATAATCTGGTTGAGATTCAAGATGAATTACCAGAGTCTTTGGAAGTACTGGAGATTTCTTCCTGCATAAATATTCGGAAGTTGCCTGATCTGACAGGCTTGAATGGACTGCGAACAGTTAAAATATATCGCTGCTTCGGATTAAATGTGGAGGCTATTTCTTCGCTTTGCTCGGAGAAGTCAGTCGAATTTGTGGAAGTAGACAGATGGGTGGAAGTAGACAGATGGGTCGGACAAGATGCCAAATCTGAATCTGAATATGAGTGGGAAGACGAGGAATAAGTGCACGTTGCTCTTAAAAGCTTCTTGATCTACATTTCCTTGTGTTCTAACTTTCATGGAATTGAGGTAACTTATTTCATCCGACAACCAATGTCTTCCCTTTTCTGCAATCAATTTATTATAATGTGAACTGCGAAGTTTTACATGCACTTTTTAATTACCTTTTCTCAGGTTGATGACTGAAAATCCAATGAAGGTATTGAAATTATGACACCTCAGTACAACCAGAGGGTCTTAATTATGTGCAAATATTCCTACTCTTTTCCTAGTTTGGTTTGGCTTTTTTAGCTATATTCTCTTTGGATGGTTTCTCCTTGCTTTTATGTTTGCCAGCTGGAGGTATGCATGTCGATTTGCTGCATCACATATTTCGAAGTTGATAACCTCGCTTCACACTGGAGATAACTTCATTATGCTGTAAACAATTGGATGGAATGTGTGCTGGAAGGTCATATAACTATGGTTCTTATCCTGGAACTTTACAGCATAATCAACTCTTCGTTGCAACGGTGAAGAAGACAGGTGCTGTATTGATATGCTTATGTTCATTTTATTTTCCAGTAAAGGTGTGCTTCTTACTGGGATTTGCAAATGTTAGGGAGAAGTTATAAAATAAAGAAAGACGAATTTTACTTGGTTAGCAGCATGGATAGTTGGCGCAGCAAAGCTTCCGTCTGTGGCTAGAGAGGAGCTACTTAGCTTCTCCGAGGTATCATAAATCATGTTATAGTCAAAGGCTAATATTTCAGTATTATTAGTGCTTAGGACATATGATAAGTCTCACGGGTCAGAAATCATGTAAATGGACTCTAGTGTGATCTCCATTGTCGTCTATGTATACTAGAAATCGTTATACCTAGGTGATTATCTGTAAAGAAGCCCTTCCATTCACCTCAAGCTATACTGGAGGACTCTTATACGTTTTAAGATTGACAAGAAGTGCTAAGGGAGACATCTCAAACGACGAGCTCTTTGCAGGTTTTTAATGTTGCTGAGAGGAATTAGAGTTTTTAAGAAACTGACAGAAATCTTTCTGTGCAGGGAGCTGTGGCTAATGGGGCAACTGCACAAATGAAGACCGAATAAGGGAAAAAGAAGATACATTTATTAGTATCGACTAAATTCCCTTTCACAATCGTGGGTTGGTGAACGGTGCATTCATCTGTTGAGAGACAGAAACTTGGAGATTAGTGAGGGGAATCGTCACCTATTGATGAACTTGTTAATTTGTTGAACTCAATGTGAAGTTTCAGTTGATGTTTGGCCCTATTTTCCATAGAATTCATTAGAGCAGGGCAGAGAGATTCATTGTGCGATTTGGGGCATCATACGTAGTGTTTTTGGGGGAAAAGGGGCTACTTAAGCAAAACCTGATTGTTTACTAATCTTTTTTGTGGTGGCCATAACCAATCTATAGATCTTTCTCATGAGTATGATAGGCATTCACAACACAGGAAACATGAATTGTTGGAGTTCAATTGAATTGGCGGTGTTGTAAAGTCGACTCTCGCCAAAACTCTCTGCAGTTAGTTTTCACATGGTTTTGAGCGCTGTTGCTTTCTTTCTGACAATCGGGATACCTTGGAGCTCAAGGGGATTCTGTACTTGTAGAATCAACTTGTCTCCTATGTCCATAAAAGGAATCTTGAAGCTCAAGCCAAGTTCTCTTAATCTTCACCCTGACCACGGATGGTGTTCAAGCAGAGGCAGGGAACGGTTGGAAGTGACAAAATCGGAATTTGAAAACCCTAGCAGAACAGATACACAAAAAAGAAGAGAGAAATCCATATCCACCGCGAGCAAAAAGTACCTTATTCGACGAGCTGATTATCTAGCAGCAAGAGCAATGGTCCCACAGATCGATTTGCACAAGCTGTTTTAGGGCGATCGATTTGGGCAAAAAAAAAAAATAGAGGAAGTGATCTGTGCGAAAACAAAGGGAGCGATTTTGGAATTTTTTTTGACTAATTTTTTTTAAATTTAAGCGACACCGTTTTGGGTTGGTTTCCCCTCTTGCATCCATGTTAAAGTTGCATCACCTGCCGACACTGACTTGGAATCTACATCAAATTGTTCCAGTCAAACTTGATCAGATAAACTGAACTGGTATTGATACATTGAAAGATTTAGGATTGAACTGGTAATAATGCAAAAGGTTTAGGATTTTTTTTTGTGCTTTCCCCAAAATCATCAAACGGGACATTGAGGGAGGATAAATATAGCTTGGAATTGTCGATGTCACAAAACTTTTTTTAAGGTAAATGCGTCAGAGCTAGTATAATTTGAGGTTTTTTGTACCTTTACTTTTATAATTCGTAGGATTATCGTGAAAGTTACCAACAAAAGCCTAAAGTTAAATTGAACATTTTTAATTATATATTATGTATTATCATAATCATCATCATATATTTTAAGGCGGCGCTATTTCCACCCCCATTTTGGCTGAGACAGTCCATTTTTCAGTAAATGACCAAAATATTATCCCCTCTCTCTTCAATTGATTGCTTCTTTTTTTTTGTTAAACTAACTGACAAAATTGCCTTTATTTTATTCATTTCTCTTGTCATTTTCACAATACAAATACTCAATTGTAGATATCATCTTATCTTGCATCCTATTATAACTTTGCCTAGAGAAGGTTGTTAATTTTATTATATGATCTCATGTTTTCAAATGGTTGCAAGGCTTAACGACACAATTAATTACCTTTTTTTTTATCAAATAATTTGATCGAAACCATATTCAAAGTTAAACATTTAAATTCAATCTATCTATCCAATCAATCTTGACCTTGAGGTATTTTTTGGAAATAAATTTGTGGATTTTTAAAGTTAAACATTGCTTATTTTGTGCTTTCTTTTGAGCTTTTCACATTTTAATCTGATTTGCGAGATGGAGTTTGAGAATCTTCTTCCGCATTCCTCACTTTCAAGTTAACATAAAATTATTTTGGATGAAAGTTTTCAGCATATTTCAAAGTTTTGATCCACTTATTATGAGGTTGAAATTACAACTAATATTACTTTTTTCATGGTAGGAGTAAAATAGCAAGAAGTTCCTTTTTTTTTTCCCTTTTTGTGGTTATGTTTTGTTAATATTTAGATAAGATCTAAATGTAAACATATTCAACATTTGATTATGTTTCTAGCAAATTAACCTTTTTCAATATTTTTAATCAATTTTTTGTTTTTCATTATTGATTAAGATTGGATAGATAATTAGATTGAATTTTAATCTTCGACTTTGAAATATAGTCTCAAAGTAAACAATTGTATGTCAATCCAAAGACACATTCTCTCCTTCCCTCTTCCTCATCGTCGCTCTCTCTATCCCCTTTGAAAAAGGTTCCATTCTCGATCTCTTCTTCTTTCTTTTGCAATGTTTCTTTTATTACTCCCTTCTTGGTCGATCGGATTGCATTTGTAATTAGGCTCCATTGGGTGACGGATCCCTGGTTAATCTGTCGGAAGTCGCGTCTTAATCTTCTTCAGGTGAAACAAAGAATGGGGCTTTGCTTTCCTTAGATTCTAATTGGAGCTCGTTTTAATCGGCTTTGAATTGTTTGTGCTTTCCCTTTGTATGGGTGTTCATTAGTAGCACAGGCGAAGGACTTGAGTTGATATGGTGTGGTTTCGTCTTTCATTGGATAAAATTGGAACTTTATCCTAGGAACCGCTCGAAAATAGATATGATGTAAGGCTGAGCTCAACTTTTTATGCTCTGAATGTTGTGGTGGATTGGATTTTTTTTGTTTTTTTGTTTTTTTTTTTTGCGGATTCGGTAATGGGTTGGTGATCCTTGATCTTGCTTGTCCATCCAAGACACATAGTACATGGTGGTAGTTTACATGTCCATAGTCCCTTAATTTTGTTGCGGCGCCGCCACACCTTGCTGTGAAGTGCTGTCATTTTGTGCTATTAGAATAGGAATCGTCCCTCTGTGAGTTCATGATACATTTCTGGAAGCCCCTAGATAGAGGAAAAAAATTGTTGTGATTGTTGTATTTACATGGTGCAAGAATTCTGCAGTATAGTGTATACTTCATCTTAAGACAGACATAACATTGGAGATTTCATTTCTAATAGTTATCTGTCACTAGGAAGCATTGCTCTTTCACACTTGATTACACTATGTGAAGAATAAATGTATCTGTTTTGTACTCTATTGAAGAAACTTCTGATCTAACTTCGTGAGAGTAGGCTTAATAGTGGTTGCAAGCAGCACCGTATATCCGTTGGACGGGGGTTTCCAAGAGTTCTAGAAGGGCCAGAGCTATTCTGGGGCAGTATGATTGCATTACTTGATCCTCTTTTAATTTTATGGGCCCTGTTTCTGACCATAGCATGTTTTTGTGCAGATTTTGGAGGAAGTCTCTTCATTAGTTGAGCAGAACCTTGGTGCTCAGGGTGTATTTGTTTTATAAGTTGATGCTCGATAATTTAGGTGTGACATTGTTTCGGGAATTTTTCTTGCTTGAGCTAAAAATGGGTCTTAAAACCTGTGTATCCTTCGTCCAGACATATCCTGAAATGGTTTCTAGATCCAGTTAGAGTAAATAAATAAAGGAAATGGCTATACTTGATGACAGGTCAGCCTCATATATAATCATCCAAGGATCAGGTGGGCTCTGTGCACCTCTTATCTAGACATGGTGGTAGTAGAGCCATAGTTTTCCTTGGTGGAACACAGTAGAACTGGCAGTGGATCTTAGATCGACTTATTATCTAACTGTAAAAGTTCGAAAGTGCTTATTCCTCCCTTGAGGTCCATTGCGTGTAAATGTTTTGCTCTGGCCGTCATTGTTTTCGTTCTTAGAGCAGCCTTCATTTCTACTGTCTATGGTGGGTTTGAACCGAATCAGATTGCAATAAGCTGGAACTTTTCTTTGTCATATATATCTGAGTATGGCATCAGGAAAGACAAATTCGTGGAGGTTCCTCAAATTGTTTGGGGGTTAAACAATCAAAAAATTGCATTTGCTAGGGCTTGTCTTACTGCTAGAATGCTTAACCGGACTCTTCTGATGCCAAGCTTGAGTGCTTCTTTGTTTCACAAGGAAATTGATCTTTTGCAACCAATATCATTTGATAAGGTCTTCCAGTTCGAAAGGTTAAATTCACTTTGTGATGGGTTTGTTCGATTGGGCTATTGCTCTGATGTTTCCAACCAAACAGGAGCATTTGAGATACAAAAGTGAAGTGGTAGGAGATGGACTATCCAAAGAGATATGGATCAGTTGAGGCAGTCTAGCCAGGACCCAATTGACAGATACGAGGTTATCCGTATTACCAGTAAGAATCCATTTTTGTGGCATGATCATTGGCCTGTTAAAGATTATGCGAGGATTTTTGAGTGCTTAGTTTTAGTCCATGAGATTGCTAGGGAGGCAGATAAAGTTATCTACGAGATTAGAGAAGTCGGCAGAGAGCTCGAAGGTAAAGCGGAAGTTTCGCAGCATGATTTAGAAGGGCATCAATTACAACCTGTTTCTTATGTTGCTGTGCACATTAGGATAGGGAAAGACTGGCTGATTCATTGTAAGAAGTTAGAGCAATGGTTGAATGTTAATCAAATTTGTAGCAGCAAGGCTGAGATTACGGAGAGAGTGGGGAACATTTTAGGCCTCAAAACTCCAACTGTCATTTATCTTGCCGTGGCCAACGTCCGTCTAGAAGATTCTTCTATTCTGAGTGGTTGGAAGGAGGGTTTGATTCCATTTGAGAAGAAGAAATTGCGTGTGGATGAAATTTAGGAGAAGTACCCTTATCTTATTAAGTTAGCGATCGATTATGAGGTTTGCTTAAGGGCCGATGTTTTCATTGGGAATAGCTATTCTACATTTTCAAGTCTCATAGTTCTATAGAGAACACAGAAGATGTTGAGGATGGGGGTGGGGAACTCATGCGGAAGTGGAACAGATGTGAGATGGCCTTCATATGCGGACAACGTACCTGGGAAATCAAAGGGTCCTCAGAGATGGATGACAAACATGGATGATTCAAGCCTTCAAGCAATTAGCTATGGTTCGAATCGCATTTGTTGTTGAAATGGATGGTACACACTTTCTGTACATAGTGTTCTTTGATTGCTTACGGTTGCGAGGCAGTGTTATGTCGACCCATCGTCCACGCATCAGCTGCTGCTGTTTCTCCTTTCTTTCCCCCTTTTCATATTTCAAGAAATCTTTTACTTGTATGTTTCTCGGATTTAGATAGCTGTTTTAATCTCCCCATTGGAGAACAGCGTGCAGAATGAAACGCCACAGCTTTGACTTGGTAGATCAATAGAATCGACTACTCGTTGTTTACTTTTTGGGCCCAATCCTGAGATGGCTCTACAATTTGTTTCTATCAACTTCTTAAATGCGGGAATTTGTGAGATTTATGTAATGATAAAAGCTTCCAAAGCATGCAAGTTGGTAAGGGGAAGAAAAAAAATCGCGATATGTTTCATCAATGGATAAAATGTGCCAATGGAATTCCTTAAACCCAAAAGGGTACGGCGACCGAATTTGACAATGGGACAAATGGCGCTGTGACCCAAAGTGCATGAAAGGTCGGCGCCGGACGGCAAATTGAGGCAAAGGACTTCGCTGCTCTGTGCCATCTCAAAGCAAAATTTCAGAGGGTAAATACGCTGAACAGAAGTCAATAATCTTTGTTTCTTGGGCTTCAATTTTAGTCACTTAAAACATAAGATGTCAATTAGCAAAGGGAACCCATCTAGGAATTTGTAAACTGTGGAGCTTGGATTAGAGAACGGTGGTTGTTCTACCAAAGAGCCAAAACAGTGAAAATGACTTTTCCACGGACGACGTGGAGAAAAGTGCGCATCCCCTATTGAGCAAAAAGTCGATCTTTTCCACGTTATCCTCCAAGCGCAAAGCTGAAGAAAAGCCTTCGCTTTCGCATTTATAAACTCCGCATTGCGATGTCATTGAGCTTGATTCGGTGATGGGTCTAGGGTTTAGTTCGCCAGAAGTTGCGGCATTAAATGGCACCTATGGGGAAAATGTGCTTCGCTTGTGTAGTTTCTGATTGGATCTTGTTTCCATTTCGGTTTTCCATTATTTGTGTTGTCATTGGCTTGTGCTATTCCGAGTGTGTTAGAGGTGAATTTGGACGATAAGTGTTTTAGGATTCCATCAGATGATATGCTACGAGTGTTGCTTTCAGTTACTGCCTCCTTTCTGTGAAACAAACTGGAATTCAGAAGTAAATTCTGTCGTCAAAATCGTTGGGAAATAAAACTGAATCTTGTTCCTGGTAGACATGGTATTTGTTCCAACTGAACAGAAGTTTAGTAGTGGGATGTTATTCCAACTGATTGCCTCATGAGTCATGACAGCATTCTGAAAAAAAAAAACAAATTTAATGCTGTAGATTCTAGCTCTTTGGTCGGGTTAGAGGATGTCAAGAGAGGTGATGGTTAATATTGCAATGCAGTTGCATACATGAAAGTTAGGTGACTGAAACTAATTTTGCGAGAAACTAAAGATTGCTTGCCCAGAAATTTGGATGAATCTCATTTCGCCTTAAGCAAATGAGTTTCCTTGACAGTGGTCTCATGTGGAACAATTAGCCAATTGTTTATGCATTACTATGTAGGATAAGAAACTTAAGTTTGCCCCCAACTGATCAGGCTTAGATGAGAAAAACTACAATGACTTTATGGCATGGAGTATCAACGATAGGGGCTTCCAAAGATGATCTCGACTAGGACGACTCTTTCTCATCTGGTGGACAACAATTTGACGGCATACTCGGTCTTTCTCACAATTAGTAGCGGTCTGGGCTCTTCTCAACCAAGTAGATGTCGTTTCCACATCTGTTGTTTTCTTGCTGAAAGAAAAACGGGTGGCAATATTCCAAGTTTAAATCCTCACTTTGCAGAGCCGTTGCATGTATTTTGCCGACGGTTTTGGCAGATCCAGCTGCAGTACCCACCATAAGCATTGAATCTCTCTTCATCGAATTACTTATCTGGCTGGCTTTATGAAAAGCCATCACACTCAACCACCACCTGTTCCACACCATATCTTGCAATAGTGTCATTGAGAGCAAGAAATCGCGCCAGGGAAAAAAAAAAAATCCAATCTCCGTACCTTTCCTATACGCAATCGAATGGCGCGACCGCCTATGGAGATAGAGAGATCTATTGCGATCCTTGTCCCCATTGCTTGAATTCAATCTCGATTTTGGTCTCGCAGGTTCGTGGATTAAAATCAATGACACACGCAGCAATTCCAATATCGTAAGCAGAAATTTCAATCATAAAGCATAATCTCACCCACAACAATTTCCCTGCATAATCAACGGAGACCCAAAATAAGGAGGCTTTGGTAGGTGGTCAGGCACTGGAAGGCACGGAGATACCCTCCCACGCCTTAACGGTGGCCTTCTTCTGAACTTTTTGTTGCCTTGAAGTTGACTTTCTCTGGGGATTGCACAATAACATACTTAAATCAACAGTCGCCGTGCTTGGTTTAATTAAACATGGAATTCAATCTCAAATAAAGGAAAATAGACAAGACATTCACAGAGAGTTTGAACAATTAATCACTCGGCCAAGGGTCCGAACGACTAATGCTTTTGTTTAATGGACAAATCTTTGAGACAAACGAAACCGCATAGATGAAATCGCCAATCCAAACAGAGCATAATCCTAATGTTTGCTAAAATTTGGCTTTGTTCCTTGTTGCTACATACAGTTATACAGTTCATGCTAGCTTGCACAGATATCGGGCACCAAAAGAAATGCTCATATACCAAAAAGTACCTCTTGATTCTCATGGCCTCTTCCCAGCCAGATATCCTCTCCGAAACAATCGCCCGTTGCCCCGCTGTTCGAAAATTGATCGGCAGAAAAGGTTAGTAGCACTAAACTCACACGCATGAAGATCGAATCACGGAGCTTTAGCCACTGCATGCAACACGAACCCGAAATTGTGAATTGGGATAACATCGAGCTCGATGAGTGGGCCGGGCTTGAAAATGAAGGCAGAGGAAGCCAGAGATCTTTCCCTCGGCCCTTTGGTTTGGGAACAAGGATTGGACTTTTCCAAGTCTTAGCTAAAAGCAAGACCGGTGGAGACCGCGGGACGAGCTCGCTGGTCCTCCTTAACCAATTTCGCTGCATGATCAAGGACCCGGAGCCAGCGCCCTTTCCTCCACTATGGCCGCAAGCTTTTCGAGTCAATCATTTGTGACTTCAAACTTGAAAAAAAAAGAAAAAACAAAACAACTCTCTCGGTTTCTAAGAGAGTTCAAGATCATTGCTTGTCGTTAGCTCCATTTATTTCTCAAAAAATAAATAATTTAAAATATATTTTCTTAAAATGATCACTTATATTATTAAAAAGACGATTGAATATAAATTATTTCGTCATCTAAAAAATATCAAGACCTAAATTATTATTCATAACGAATACATTTTTTATTGACTAATTATTTCAAATAATATATATCATCATTTTACTTACTCTCCAATGCTCTCTAAATACTTGTGTTGTATTGGATGCATATTTTCTTCTTTTTCATTCTTCTTTTTTCTTAAATGTATTTATAGTATTTTTGAGTTGAACAAAATATCGCATAAAATCAACAACAGAAAAAGAAAACCGAAAGCAAAAACCAAAATGAAAATGAAACACGAAAAAAAATTTAAAAGAGATGTACGAAAAACGCAAACCCTCGTCTGCTTCCTCTAGTTTCGGACATCGACTTAGGTCGAACGACCGGCTGGTCTCCGCCGCATCAGGTTCTCAGCACCGTCGTGGTGAAACGCTCGAAGCAGCAGGCGTCGTCCGACGAGGCTCCCGAGGAGGGCAGCAGCAACTCAACCAGCCGGGCAATCAAGTAGGAGGAGGAGAAAGATCTATAGAGATCGATGGAGGGGAGTGCAAAAAATGATGGAATAGCAAGAGGCACTTCTGGTACCCACACTTCAACAGAAGGTAATCATCAGTACCTCATGTGGGCTTGTGCTTTGTATATGCTTTCTGCTGGAGGATGCTGCGGCTTCCTCTTATTTATGAAACACTGTAATGAATTAATTGAGGTATCTGATTGAGGAGATCTGAGCTCACAGCTTTAGACGGGACACAAAAATCAAGCTGGCAAAGCAAACGCTGGGCTGACTGGTGCATTGGCGGCCCTAAGTGTATCCTGTCCTTATTTGCAACTTAATACCGTCATGTTTGCCTTTACCATGTTGTTTTGGACGGGATTTGCATTTTGCTTGTGTTGGGTTCTTACAACACTGATGAAGACGAATTGGTTGTTCCAAGTCCCGTATCTCCCGCTTTTTGGTGATGTCATACCCTAAATTTGTAAGTGAAGTAGAATTGGGAATTGCTTACGCTGGCCGGTATTATTGTCTCTGTGTAAGTATTGATGACGCTGAGTGCTTTGAGTGGCTATTATAGTTATGCAGCAACTTGGGGTGATAAGTACAAAGACAAGGATCAAAACACAAGTTATCCCACAACCAACCAACTTCCTTCATCCAGATATCTTTCGGGGGACTTTCTGGTCTGACGGCTTCTTAGTTGTTGGATGTTTTTAGTGTTAATAGATTTCACTGATCATTAACCTAAATCTTTTTCACTAGGGCCGCCATGCTCTCGTTTATGACATAAATACAGCAGAATTTTCCAGGAGGATTAACATGCCATTTGAAGATAAAATTTTATTCACAGGACATTTATGTGTTAGTTGATTGTTCGGGCATCATGCAGAGTCTCCGTTTTTGGCTGGTTGCACACTTTTAAATACCTATTCCTTTACTGATTTCAAAAGTTGACTAGATTTTCTATGACGTCGCACCTTCAGAGGTTTGGCACCAAACCGGGGGCTATGGAGAGGCCTTTCATTTGCATGAAAACAAGAAGCGACATGGCGGAAAGACAATGCAAGAGTGGAAGGATGCTCTCAGTGCAGTCAGGGCGATAAACGGATGGCATCTGCAAAGCATGTCCAGCAGGTGACTACTTCTACCATTCCAATTGGTTTCATTTCTAGATTATGTGGTAGTCTGGTTGAAATTGAATTTTATGCCGGAAGCTGTGCTGCAGAAATCATGCTAAATAATGGCAGCGATCCCAAAATGCGTCCTTGTTAATCTCAAACAACATATTTCTCAGTTTAGGTCATTAATTAACCTTTAGCACCAAGGTCTATGATCATTGCTTTGTTTGTGGGAAAAATCTTTAGTGTCGAGAGGAAGTGCTCTGCTGGCGTAACGAAGTCTCACAATCTTTGTGTGCTGGCACTTGATTGTATCTTTTTTTATTTGTGGTCGTAGATTGTAATTGCCCTTGAAAATTTTGGACGCCCTTCAAGGCTTCTTCTTCTCTGCAATAGAGAATATTGCATTTTTTTTTCCGTCATGTCTCTCTTACAAATTTGCACATGTCAAGAGTTATTGGATTGGATTTTGGGAAAAGATAATCGCTTAGGAATAGTATCTGTATCTATGATCAAGCAGCGAAGCCCCTGTCATTTCTAGAAAAGACGAAACGTGTAAGTCTTCAAAGCGACTTTCCGTTGGTGTTAAATTTGAGGAAACGTCTTTTTTTGTCCGTGCCAAGTAGATGTGAACAAGAAGGGGTAGATTTTCATTATAGGCGTTTCTTCAGTTTGTCCTGTAAGTTTCCATAAATGCGTGTGGAATGACACGATGCGAGAACAGTACGTAAAGAAGGAGAAGAAGAAGCCAGAGCTACTTCTTCAACCCTAAGGAGAAGAAGAATGTCTGGACATATTTTTCCAAAAAACCAGCAAACAAAAATTACATTTTAACTCATCCAAGTGTTCGGACAAGATGCTGCAGTTGCTACTAATACTTCGAGAAAAGGTTTAGTCTATAGTTCATGCAACCTATGATCCTAATGTAGGCCATCATTGTAGGCCACATGAATGTACGTATAATCTGAGTTCAAGACAACTCTAAAAATCACAACTTGTCATGGAGAAGAGAATTGATGGGGCGTGACTCTGTGGTGGGTACCATTTCTAGTACCAGTTGCGAAATAGGTGCCTAGAAAACCCTGGACCACTCTGTCCAATAAAGTTGAAATAAAAAGCATAATTTAGACATTTTACAGTTGGCTCCAGCCTACAACATATCTGGCCTGATAGTCCGACTGAAAAGGAGCTACTTCTTTCGGTTTGAGAGAGAGATAGAAATATCGCGCAGAACACAGATTTAGGACCAACATATTCTTGAAAAAATAATGCGTTAGCACTTCAAAATTACGTGACATAGAATTTGAGCTTTGAGTGCTTGCAAAAGTTATATGTCCAGACCATAAGCATATCAATAGTCATATAAAGTTGTCAGCAAGCAAACTTTGTAATGATCAATGTGGAGAAAAATACATATGTATTATTGTTGTAGTAGGAAATAGGGTTACAAGAAAAGTATAAATACATATGAGCTCCACTAACCCTACTAACCCTATTACAGTTTTACCCTTTATCACTTAATAATATTTTCCACGCTCCCCCTCAAGTTGGGATGTAAATATCAAATAATCCCAACTTGTCACATAAAAAACTCGCTCTATTTCTGCGTAGAGATTTAGTAAAGATGTCTGCAAGTTGATCTTCAGTCTTTGTATGTTGAAGAATGATCTCCCCTTTCTGAACCTTTTCTCGGACAAAATGGCAATCAACCTCTATGTGTTTGGTTCGCTCGTGAAAGACAGGATTAGATGCAATGTGAATGGCAGATTGATTATCACAATATAACACTGATGGGTTTGATGATGACATTCCAGAACTGGTAGCAACAAGGAATGGTTGAAAACCAGAACTGGTAGCAAGATACTCTCTAGCATTATCTGACCGTAAATATTTAACAGAGATATTATATTGATTCAACACTTCAAAATAGAATAAGCGGAAACAATGAAAAATCTCCGTATGGTCTTTTATTAAGAATAACCAAGTCATTCGGGAAAAATCATCCACGAATGTAACAAAATATCGGAATCCAGAGACATCAGAGACACGACATGGACCCCATACGTCTGAATGGACTAACTCAAATGGACTAGACACACGACTCTGAATACGAGAAGGAAAAGAGACTATGATGTTTACCAAACTGACAAGCTTCACATTGAAACTGACTCACAGACTCAGACTCAGGGAATAGGCGCCGTAGTATGTTCGGTGGCGGATGACCAGCACGACAATGCATCCGATATATAGCGGTGGATGTACGCCTCACAGCTGTAGCAGCTAGCACCTTCTTGTCAAGATAGTACAGACCATTTGATTCATGTCCCCCACCAATCATCTGTCCAGTCCTCAGATCCTGAAAGACACATCGAGAAGCAAAGAAGGTTACAGAACAATTCAATTCTTTAGTTAATGAGCTAACAGAAATCAAATTGTAAGGAGATTTGGATAGGTGGAGGACCGAAGATAAAGAAAGAGAGGGACTCAAATGAGAAATTCCCGAACCAGTAATTTGAGATTGAGAGCCATTCGCTAATGTAACTGAGTGAGACGACAAAGAAGATGGAGAATGAAATGAGGACAATAGATTAGAGTTACCAGTCATATGATGGGTAGCTCCCGAATCTATAACCCAAGAATCAGACGCAGCAGAAAACAAACACAATGAACTACCTTTGGAGGTTTGTGCCAAGGTTGCAGTAGGAGCTGAAGACCCTGCGATCTGTGGAGAACGAATCAATGTATCATACTCACCACGAGTCAATGTAATAGAATCACCGTTGTTGGGCGCAATAGCTGAACTTGAAGGAACCGATGAGGGAGGGGCAATAGAGTTTTCAGTCTCTGTATAAGCAGCATCAGCAGGTCTAAGCTCAGGGTGAAGAGTGTAACAATAAGCCTCTGTATGGCCAGTCCTTTGACAATGATTGCAATATCGTGGGGCACGACCATTCCCAGAGCTAAAGGAACTACGAGTGATAACCCCTCCATCACGGCCCCCACGGCCTCCATTATGAATAAGTCCACGTCCACGACCTCGATTACCTCGACCGCGACCTCCACGTCCACTAGGATTATTGTCATGCCCCGGATCCACCTCGGGCACGTGGCATCCCGTTCCTAGCGAACAAACCTCGCTCGCCTGGTTCTCTGATGCGATGTCCCAGGGTAACCTCATCGCGACCAGACGGCGTATAACGCGAAGCTCAGTTTGCGGAAACGTGCCTTCTAACCAAACATACAAACATGCAAAGATGGAGTAGTGTACATCAGAAGAGGGAGGACAAGAACAACAAACACAACCATATATATATATACCACTGGAGCGTTATATACAGACTGCCAAAAAGAAACAACTACAATCCCCCAAAAGTGACGCTCCATTAGCCAGGTTCAGGATCCGGATCTGTACCCTAAACAGAATCACTCCTCATGGTCATCTGGCTCCTCTGGATCATAGTCTGCATGGGGGTCGTACTCAGCGTCGGGGTCGGCATCCATAGGATCATCATCCACGTGTGCATCTACGACTAACCGTCCTGGTGAAGGCAGCTCCTCCATCGGCTCAGGGTCTACGACCTCTCCTGGGTAAGTGACTGGACGGAGAAGCCCTGGGTCGTCCTCCTCTGGAATCGGGACGTCAAAATCACGAACGGGTCCCATCATGCCAAAATCTCCCTCGACCCTCCATGCCTCGAATCGATAGGGAACAAACTGCGGTCTACCCACATCTACCCAGACAGTCGTCAGGTGACGGTGCCAGAGTCTAGCGTCATCGTCCAAATGGTGTGTGACCTCCACGATGATGTCCACTGGAAGTCCAAAAAAGGTCGGGGGCGGTGCAGCCATCACTGGGGTTTGGGGTCTGAAAGATTGGCAACCAACGCCAGTGAGTCGAAGACTCAGCAAGCTCACCACTAATCCAAGCGTAGGATAAAGTATACTAGTGGGGTCGGTCCTATCCAGTAAACTAGGGTGTCAGGTTAACGGTTCAAGTACCCTCAATTGACATAGACACCCGACCCTAACGATTAAACAATTGAACTATACATGGAAAACAACCATAAACTGCAGACAGGCTATCAACAATTAATGACAGAAATTCACGATTCAATCAGATGCATGCTTTAGCCAGCCTCGACTGATCCCAATGGATCTTGCCTGCTTATCCCTCCACTTCCCAATTCGGGCTCATCCAACATGTCACAACTCCTGGTGACTCAGGCCAACTCAGGGCGTATGGGACCCAGATAAATTCAACAGGGAATCAATCACAGAGCATGCATTCATGTAAGTACGTATGCACAAGAGCAAAGCATGTCAAGAATTCAAGTGGGCCATCTCGTGCCTGCCAGAACAAGCTACCAGTAAACCCCAATAAATATTTAATCTCCCATAGTCAATTCCCAAGTAATTTCCCATTGAGGTAATACTAGCATTAGAACCCATGATTGACATCTTGAATGCCCTTGGATTTCATTAATTAAGGTTAGCCCGGACTAAGGCCCATTTATTCGGGCTAAGATCAATTTGGGTCAAAGGCCCATTCTAAGGTTCAAGGCCCATAATTTAAATCTTGGGTTAAAATTATGAATTAGGCCCATTATTAATAGTAAATTCGGGTAAGGCCCAAGCCCATTAGTTTAGGTGGGCTTATAAGGCCCATATTCATTAATTAAGGCCCAATTTAATAACCTAAACCCATGTACATAATTGGGCTTCATATTTTAATATCCAAGAACATAATTTAGGCCCAATTATTCCAATTTTCGTCCATTAGTGGCCCACCATCCAAACTAGGCCCAATTTACTTTGTTTTGGCCCAATTTGCTTAAAATTTAACCCCAAACCCAATAGCATTCTTAAGGCCCGTCTTCTACACACTTGGGCCCGTAATTTACAGCCCCTAACAACTTTTTTGAAGCACATATACATCAAAATTTTCGCCCAAAGTAAGGCCCATTAAGGTAGGTTAAGCCCAAAGGTCCATTTTTGCTCATTTTAGCCAAAAATGGGTCCCCAAGCCCATTTCTATCATTGGGCCCATCCTTTAGGCGCCCATAGACTTCATTTCCAGCCCCAATGCAGCCCATTAAAACCCTATTCAGAATACCAAGCCCAAGGACTCAACCTATCTTGCTAATAGTCCAATAATTATTGATTAGATTAAGCTAATACACTAATTTATCAACCAATCCACTTGGAATAACACACAAATCAGCATCTAGGCCTAGCATACTCCATTCCTAAGCTAAGATTAGGAGTGTGGCTTACTAAATGAGGGCTGAGATCAACGGTGGAGGCGGCTTCACAAAGGCAGCAGAAAACCAGCACGCGCGAGGCTGATTCAGAAAGGATTTCCCGATGATTTAGAACTCATCTAGGGCTGATTCTTGCGCCAAAACGTCAAGGAAAGAAAGACGAAGAAACTCACAGTTGGTCCGGACTTCAACCGACGGGACGAAGGCTGTGAAAATGGCCAAAAACTGCCGGAACAGTAAACTGGAAAACAGCCTGCACAGAGTCCGGTTTTGCTCCTGTTTGAGGGTCGATCCGAGCCGATCTAGAGCTGAATTTTTGTGGAGAACTACTAGAGAGGATGATGAAGACGTGGGCGAAAACGGCGCCTCAAAAGGACAACGTTTGGGCAGCGAAATGGGCGGCACAATAGGAAGCACCGGTAGGGATTAACTCTCCCATTTGAGAGAGAAATGGGAAGAAGAGCTTGAGGAAGAAATGAGAGGGAGATGGGGGAGCAGCCGGCTGAAACTTGCGTGGAGGAGGAGAGAGAGCTTCTCAAATTCAAAAGTCAAACTAAAATGTGAGTGGGATTAGGTAAAGGGTTATTTGACCTTTGATGGACTTGACTTGTACTTGACAAGATGTGAGTGATTGATTGATTGACATGCATTGGAAATTGAACCATGATTGATTAATGTGACGACTGATTTGACTTACCTCGATTTGCGTGCCAAATGCACCAATCGGGTCCCGAGCGCGAACGAATTTCGAACAGGAATTGGTTTCGATCTAATGAATTCACTCTCAAAAATTCTAATTCTAAGGACTGAGCATTTACCGGGGGCAGTTCGGTAATTTTCCATTCACTTCTTGCTTCACGAAGTACACCGGCTGTCTGCCCTTCTCGCGACATTTCTGAAACAAATTCCATTTCTCCATTGTGTTTATCCTACTAATTCGATTGTCCAACATCGGATTCCATTTCGTGGTCAATTTCATTAAATATAGACTCTGTCAATATCTCAGACCAACGGGCGGCTGTTTGGAAATTTTCCCAGGTAGCCTTCCCCTTTTGGTCGGTCGTCCCAGGGTAGCTAATCCTGAGTGAGTATCGATCAGAATGCACTAATGAAGTGTTTCCATTCATTTAGGAATTCCAATAAAATGGGTCGAATTTTCAGACTGTCACAATTCTTCCCTCCTTATAAAAATTTCGTCCTCGAAATTTACAGTACACAAGTCCTCACTTCCAACACAAAATTACACTCAGCTACTCAAACAAATAAGGGTACTTCTTCTTCATTTCATCTTCATTTTCCCATGTCGCTCCTTCAGTCCCATGGTGTTCCCAGATGACCTTGACCAGAGGTATAGTCTTGTTCCTCAGGACTTGCTCCTTTCGATCCTCAATTCTGACTGGCCTCTCCACGTACGAAACGCGGTCATCCACTTCGATGACTTCATGATCGAGTATATGGCCATGATCCGGATCATACTTCCTCAACATTGACACATGGAACACGTTGTGGATCTGAGACAGGTTTGGCGGCAGCGCTAGACGGTAGGCCAGTGTTCCAACTTTCTCTAAAATCTCAAATGGCCCTACGAATCTCGGACTCAGCTTCCCTTTCTTGCCAAACCGAGACAATCCTCTCATCGGTGAAACCTTCAGGAATACATGGTCTCCAACCTGAAACTCTAACGGTCGGCGTCTCTTATCTGCATAGCTCTTCTGTCTGCTCTGCGCTGTCCTCAGCCTATCTCTGATTACCCTGACTGCTTCTACTGACTGCTGGACTAACTCTGGGCCTGTGATGCTCTTCTCACCAACTTCGTCCCAACAGACCGGCGTCCTACAAGCTCTGCCGTACAGTGCCTCAAACGGTGCCATTCTGATACTCTGCTGATAACTGTTGTTGTAGGCAAATTCCACTAAGTGAAGTTGTTCCTCCCAGCCTCCTTTAAAATCTATTACACATGCTCTTAACATATCCTCTAATGTCTGTATGGTCCTCTCCGACTGACCATCAGTCTGAGGGTGGTAAGCTATACTAAACCTCAGCTCTGTTCTTAAAGCACCCTGCAGACTTTTCCAAAAAGTGGCTGTGAAACGAGGGTCACGATCTGACACGATATTTACAGGTACTCCATGCAATCTCACAATCAATTTCACGTACAATTCAGCTAGCTTCTCCAAGGTAGAGTCCTTGCGCACTGCAACGAAGTGTGCGGACTTAGTCAATCTATCGACTATAACCCAAATGGAATCATTACCTCTCTGACTTCTGGGCAGTCCTGTCACGAAATCCATAGTGACATGTTCCCATTTCCACTCTGGGATCTCTAAGGGTTGTAGTAACCCTCCAGGCTTACAATGTTGTGCCTTCACTTGCTGGCACGTCAAGCACTTGGCCACGTGTTTCGCCACATCTACCTTCATTCCATTCCACCAGTAGTGCTGACGTAAATTCTGGTGCATTTTTGTACTCCCTGGGTGAATACTATAATTGCTCCTGTGAACCTCAGCCAATATCCTTTCCTTCAACTCCTCATCGTTTGGTACGCAGAGTCGCCCCCTAAACTTCAGTATTCCATCCTCAGTCACTTGAAACTCGGATTTCCTCTTATCTGCGTCCATTGACACAATCCTTTGGACCTCAGGATCTGTGGTCTGCAACTCCTTGATCCTTAACTGGATTTCGGGCTCAATTCGCAAGGTAGCCATCAGGCTCGAGAGGGTTCCTACCTCAATCTTAAATTCCGAGTCCCTGATTCCTTCCAATAGCGTCCATTCCTTGACCATCATATGCGCGATGCTCGACTTTCGGCTCAGAGCATCCGCCACTCTGTTCGCCTTTCCAGGATTGTACAAAATATCGCAGTCGTAGTCCTTTAGCAGCTCCATCCATCGACGCTGCCTCATGTTCAATTCCTTCTGCGAGAACAAATATTTCAAACTCTGATGATCTGTATAAATCTTAAATTTCTCTCCCACCAAATAGTGCCTCCAAACCTTCAGTGCAAACACGATTGCAGCCAACTCCAAGTCGTGCGTCGGGTAATTCATTTCATGCGGCCTCAACTGTCGAGATGCATACGCTACCACTCGTCCTTGTTGCATCAAGACGCAACCCAATCCTTTCAACGACGCATCGCTATAAATCTCAAATCCTCCAGGTTCAGATGGGATGGTTAATACTGGTGCGGAAGTCAACCGATCATTCAACTCCTGAAAACTCTTCTCGCACTTCTCAGTCCATTCAAACCTCGTTTCCTTCCTCAGCAAGTGTGTCAGAGGAGATGCTATCACAGAGAATCTTTCCACAAAACGCCTATAGTACCCAGCCAATCCAAGGAAGCTTCGCACCTCAGTCACGGTTGTTGGCCTCGGCCACTTCTCCACGGCTTCAATCTTTGCTGGATCTACTGATATTCCATCACCAGACACTATATGTCCAAGGAACGCCACTCGGCTCAGCCAGAACTCACACTTGCTAAACTTCGCATACAGCGAGTGATCTCTTAACGTCTGCAATACAGTCCTCAAATGCAGCTCATGGTCCTCAGGGCTCTTCGAATAAACCAGAATGTCATCAATGAAGACTATTACGAACCGATCCAGAAACTCCTTAAACACTCGATTCATCATGTCCATAAACGCGGCTGGGGCATTTGTCAATCCAAATGGCATAACTGTGAACTCATAGTGTCCATACCTTGTCCTAAAGGCAGTCTTAGGCACGTCCTCCTTCTTAATCCTCAACTGGTGATAGCCTGTCCTTAGGTCTATCTTGGAGAACACGCATGCCCCTTGAAGCTGATCGAACAGATCATCAATCCTGGGCAGAGGATACTTGTTCTTGATCGTTACCTGGTTAAGCTGCCTATAGTCGATGCACAACCTCAGCGATCCATCCTTCTTCTTAACGAACAGCACCAGAGCTCCCCATGTCGAAGCACTGGGGCGGATAAATCCTTTATCCAGTAGCTCTTGCATCTACACCTTCAGCTCCTTCAGCTCAGACAATGACATCCTATACGGTGCTTTCGAGATCGGCTCAGTTCCAGGTGCCAACTCGATTACAAATTCCACCTCACGCTCTGGTGGCAAGCCAGGCAGCTCTTGAGGAAAAACATCTGGGTAATCTCTTACTACATGCACATTCTCTAACTTTACTTCCTCGACAGACGAATCCGTCACTGATGCCAAAAATCCTGGACAACCCTCGTCCATGAGTTTAGTCGCTTCCAGCGAAGATATCCAAGGGATGGAAGTTCCTCCTCGATTTCCCATAAATTCATACCCAGGGTGGCCTACTGGGTTAAGTTGTATCATGCTTCTACCACAGTCAATGACTGCCCCATGCCTAACTAACCAATCCATACCAACAATCACGTCGAAATCGTACATGGGCAGGACGGCTAAATCAATTACTTCTTCTCTATCACCCAAGGCTATTTTACACCCCTTACATCCTAATGCCAGAATTATTCTATCCTTCAACGGGGTGGTAACATGCAGGATAACATCCAAAGGTCTAACATCTAACCCAGATAACTCAGCAAATCGCTCAGACACAAAAGAATGCGATGCACCCGGATCGAACAAGGCATAAGCGGCATGACCACAGAGAGAAACGGTACCTGTGATCACCCCTGGCGCGTTCTCAGCCTCCTTGCGCGCCACAGCATAGACTCGTCCTTGGACAGGTGGACGGTTCAGGTTTCCTTGAGGAGCAGCTACGGCTTGGGGCTGCTGCTGTTGAAACTGCGGTCTCGGACCCCTCCTCGGGCAGTTCCTCAACTGATGTCCCAGCTGTCCACAACCAAAACATCCTCCTGTCTTCTTCGGGCAAGGGTTATTTCCATGTCTTCTGCCACAGTCGCGACAGTTCGGACCCACTGACGATGACGGTTTCCCCAAGGTCCTTCTAGCTGGCGGAACAAACTTCCGATTGTCTCTCATCGGTCCCTTGCCGAAGTCTCTAAAGTTCCTCCCTGGCATAAACCGCGATCCAGATGCGGCAGCCTTCTCTTGCAGGTCTCGCTCTATCGCCAGAGCCCTCTCATACATCTCATTGTAGTCCCTCAGTCCAGTGGCAATCAGCATACTTTTCAATTCTGGCCTTAGTCCTTCTCTGAATCTCCTGGCCTTGTCCCAAGGGTCCTCTATCAGCCTCCTGGCAAACTTGGACAGTCTGGCGAACTCGCCCTCATACTAATCCACGGTCATCGGCCCTTGACGAAGCCTTATGAACTCTTCCATCTTCCTTTCCTGAGCAGCTTCAGAAAAGTACTTCCCATTGAATACTGCACAGAAGGCATTCCAATTCGGCCTTACTCCTTCTGGGAAGACTCGTCCCTGAACAGCCTTCCACCAGTCATCAGCTGTACTCTGGAGCTGATAGGTTGCCAGTGAAACCTTTTCTTCATCCGTGCACCCTAGTACAGTGAATGCCTTCTCCAACTGTTCAATCCAGAGGGCGGCTGCCTCAGGTCCTCCTCTGCCATCAAACTTGGGTGGCTGCAGCTTCAAGAATTGCTCTACAATATGATGGGTCTGGCGTCCTCCATTGCCTTGCCCATTACCTCCATTGGCACCAGCCACAGCGGCCTCAGCTGCTTGGGCTTCAGCGGCAGCTCTTTCTGCAGCCTGCCTCCCCATTAGATTACTGACCTCAGCCAGGACCCTCATCATTTCCTCAATTCTGGGGTCGCCTCTACGTGCTCTAGGTACTGGAGCCCCCGAGCTTGACGCAGCTGCACCCGGTCTTCTGCCCCTGTTGCTCATCCCTCTAGATCTCCCTTACACCTAACCAGATGTAAATTCCTTTCAGGAACTTAAACTCTAAACTACCATCCAAGCTTTCGCCTACTGTCGCGTCCACTGACATGAGTATGCATGAAAAATTCGCTGCAGCTTTAATGCAATTGGACTCGGTTGACACCTAGACCCAACCCTGACAATGTATAACCCAGGACACTCTGCTCGCCACCTCAACTAGAAGCCTGCCGGAAGCCGCTCCTTGATCAGGTCTATGCCCCGGCGACCACTCCCCGCCCTCATCATTTCTTGGTGCGAACAGTTGTCCTAAATTACTCATTGCCAAAGCGAATCCCATTCCACATGTCCCATACCATGCTTCATTACAGTTTGTAGGTGTCCCGTCATACTTGTCCCATACCAAGCTGACGGTACCCAATCCAATAAATCGTGATGCATGCATTTTTCCAAATTTGCCTTTCTATTTAAAGTCGATTTTCGTTTCTCAAATCAATTTGCTTTTAATGCAGAAATCCATGCCATGCATGATGGTCAAGCAGCGCGCAACAGCCGACTAGGCATACAAACACAAACAACATCCATCAAACGATAATTCAGCGATCAGCACTCAAGCACCCTACTCACGGGGTTATGCCTTAGAACCTTACCTTAGGTCTTGACGCATCTGCATATTAGCTCATAAACATGCCATAGATTAAGGCTACTCTAGGCAACCGACTTAGCTAGGCAGACACATGCGCCAATCAATTCAAGCATTCTACCCTTCCTAAACTTAGGTCTAGGGTCTGTCTATCTAACTACCCCAAAATCAACAGCCTTATCACTCCAAATCCTCGAATGGTCTTGTATCGAGCAGACCCTGCTCTGATACCACTCGAACGGTGATGTCAGGCCCCGGATCCACCTCGGGCACGCGGCATCCCGTTCCTAGCGAACAAACCTCGCTCGCCTGGTTCTCTGATGCGATGTCCCAGGGTAACCTCATCGCGACCAGACGGCGTATAACGCGAAGCTCAGTTTGCGGAAACGTGCCTTCTAACCAAACATACAAACATGCAAAGATGGGGTAGTGTACATCAGAAGAGGGAGGACAAGAACAACAAACACAACCATATATATATACCACTGGAGCGTTATATACAGACTGCCAAAAAGAAACAACTACAGTCCCCCAAAAGTGACGCTCCACTAGCCAGGTTCAGGACCCGGATCTGTACCCTAAACAGAATCACTCCTCAGGGTCATCTGGCTCCTCTGGATCATAGTCTGCATAGGGGTCGTACTCAGCGTCGGGGTCGGCATCCATAGGATCATCATCCACGTGTGCATCTACGACTAACCGTCCTGGTGAAGGCAGCTCCTCCATCGGCTCAGGGTCTACGACCTCTCCTGGGTAAGTGACTGGACGGAGAAGCCCTGGGTCGTCCTCCTCTGGAATCGGGACGTCAAAATCACGAACGGGTCCCATCATGCCAAAATCTCCCTCGACCCTCCATGCCTCGAATCGATAGGGAACAAACTGCGGTCTACCCACATCTACCCAGACAGTCGTCAGGTGACGGTGCCAGAGTCTAGCGTCATCGTCCAAATGATGTGTGACCTCCACGATGATGTCCACTGGAAGTCCAAAAAAGGTCGGGGGCGGTGCAGCCATCACTGGGGTTTGGGGTCTGAAAGATTGGCAACCAACGCCAGTAAGTCGAAGACTCAGCAAGCTCACCACTAATCCAAGCGTAGGATAAAGTATACTAGTGGGGTCGGTCCTATCCAGTAAACTAGGGTGTCAGGTTAACGGTTCAAGTACCCTCAATTGACATAGACACCCGACCCTAACGATTAAACAATTGAACTATACATGGAAAACAACCATAAACTGCAGACAGGCTATCAACAATTAATAACAGAAATTCACAATTCAATCAGATGCATGCTTTAGCCAGCCTCGACTGATCCCAATGGATCTTGCCTGCTTATCCCTCCACTTCCCAATTCGGGCTCATCCAACATGTCACAACTCCTGGTGACTCAGGCCAACTCAGGGCGTATGGGACCCAGATAAATTCAACAGGGAATCAATCACAGAGCATGCATTCATGTAAGTACGTATGCACAAGAGCAAAGCATGTCAAGAATTCAAGTGGGCCATCTCGTGCCTGCCAAAACAAGCTACCAGTAAACCCCAGTAAATATTTAATCTCCCATAGTCAATTCCCAAGTAATTTCCCATTGAGGTAATACTAGCATTAGAACACATGATTGACATCTTGAATGCCCTTGGATTTCATTAATTAAGGTTAGCCCGGACTAAGGCCCATTTATTCAGGCTAAGATCAATTTGGGTCAGAGGCCCATTCTAAGGTTCAAGGCCCATAATTTAAATCTTGGGTTAAAATTATGAATTAGGCCCATTATTAATAGTAAATTCGGGTAAGGCCCAAGCCCATTAGTTTAGGTGGGCTTATAAGGCCATATTCATTAATTAAGGCCCAATTTAATAACCTAAGCCCATGTACATAATTGGGCTTCATATTTTAATATCCAAGAACATAATTTAGGCCCAATTATTCCAATTTTCGTCCATTAGTGGCCCACCATCCAAACTAGGCCCAATTTACTTTGTTTTGGCCCAATTTGCTTAAAATTTAACCCCAAACCCAATAGCATTCTTAAGGCCCGTCTTCTACACACTTGGGCCCGTAATTTACAGCCCCTAACAACTTTTTTGAAGCACATATACATCAAAATTTTCGCCCAAAGTAAGGCCCATTAAGGTAGGTTAAGCCCAAAGGTCCATTTTTGCTCATTTTAGCCAAAAATGGGTCCCCAAGCCCATTTCTATCATTGGGCCCATCCTTTAGGCGCCCATAGACTTCATTTCCAGCCCCAATGCAGCCCATTAAAACCCTATTCAGAATACCAAGCCCAAGGACTCAACCCATCTTGCTAATAGTCCAATAATTATTGATTAGATTAAGCTAATACACTAATTTATCAACCAATCCACTTGGAATAACACACAAATCAGCATCTAGGCCTAGCATACTCCATTCCTAAGCTAAGATTAGGAGTGTGGCTTACTAAATGAGGGCTGAGATCAACGGTGGAGGCGGCTTCACAAAGGCAGCAGAAAACCAGCACGCGCGAGGCTGATTCAGAAAGGATTTCCCGATGATTTAGAACTCATCTAGGGCTGATTCTTGCGCCAAAACGTCAAGAAAAGAAAGACGAAGAAACTCACAGTTGGTCCGGACTTCAACCGACGGGACGAAGGCTGTGAAAATGGCCAAAAACTGCCGGAACAGTAAACTGGAAAACAGCCTGCACAGAGTCCGGTTTTGCTCCTGTTTGAGGGTCGATCCGAGCCGATCTAGAGCTGAATTTTTGTGGAGAACTACTAGAGAGGATGATGAAGACGTGGGCGAAAACGGCGCCTCAAAAGGACAACGTTTGGGCAGCGAAATGGGCGGCACAATAGGAAGCACCGGTAGGGATTAACTCTCCCATTTGAGAGAGAAATGGGAAGAAGAGCTTGAGGAAGAAATGAGAGGGAGATGGGGGAGCAGCCGGCTGAAACTTGCGTGGAGGAGGAGAGAGAGCTTCTCAAATTCAAAAGTCAAACTAAAATGTGAGTGGGATTAGGTAAAGGGTTATTTGACCTTTGATGGACTTGACTTGTACTTGACAAGATGTGAGTGATTGATTGATTGACATGCATTGGAAATTGAACCATGATTGATTGATGTGACAACTGATTTGACTTGCCTCGATTTGCGTGCCAAATGCACCAGTCGGGTCCCGAGCGCGAACTAATTTCGGACTGGAATTGATTTCGATCTATCGAATTCACTCTCAAAAATTCTAATTCATCTAATTCTAAGGACTGAGCATTTACCGGGGGCAGTTCGGTAATTTTCCATTCACTTCTTGCTTCACGAAGTACACCGGCTGTCTGCCCTTCTGGCGACATTTCTGAAACAAATTCCATTTCTCCATTGTGTTTATCCTACTAATTCGATTGTCCAACGTCGGATTCCACTTCGTGGTCAATTTCATTAAATACAGACTCTGTCAATATCTCAGACCCACGGGCGGCTGTTTGGAAATTTTCCCAGGTAGCCTTTCCGTTTTGGTCGGTCATCCCAGGGTAGCTAATCCTGAGTGAGTATCGATCAGAATGCACTAATGAAGTGTTTCCATTCATTTAGGAATTCCAATAAAATGGGTCGAATTTTCAGACTGTCACAATTATGGGAGAGCATAGCACTGGCCTCCAAAGTTAGTGTGGAAGAAACCTTCTCAGTGGTGGTTGAACAAAGAGCCTGAGAGAAGACTTCATCCACTGTGGGAAGGGAGCTCTGAGATGTAATATGTTGACGAAGAGAAGAATACTCAGGCCCCAATGACTTGAGAAATAATATCACCCGTAAATCCTCTTGGCGTTTAGCTAAAACGGCTGGGTCATCTGAAGCAGGAAGATAAGTATCTAATTGCTGGCAAATAGTTGTGAACCGAGCATAATGATCAGATAATGAGTGATCTCCACGTTGAACATCAAACAAAGCTTCCCATGTGTCACATACCCGCGTCATATTATTTTGCCCAGAATAAAGTAATGCACATTTCTCCCAAACGGCCTTAGCAGAGGCACACTTGATAAAATGAGGACTCACCCTGGGATCCATGCTATTCCATAAAAGAGTGCGAATCATCGCATCTCTAGCAACCCAATCATCAAGCTTATCCTTTTCGGACGGTGCATTAGACGTGAGATAATGAAGTTGTCTAGTGGCGGTAAGATAGACTTCAACGGCTGTCGACCAGGACGAGTAATTTGTTCCATCCAACTTAACAGATGTTAATTGAAAATTGCCAAAAGGGTATCCAGAAGTTGATCCAGAAGTCGACATCAGTGTAATCAAGTCCAAGGCACAGTAACACGCTTAAATTCAGTAATCCAACTACCACTAATCTGAGCAGTTCACAGAATCATCAAACTGAGAAATCCAACCACAACTAATACAGGCAGGGCAATTGACGGTCTGAGTTTAATCGAACATCATCCTATCTACTGTCGGTCAGCCAACTTCCAGCAATGCAATTGGAGCTCAACTACATGAAATACCAGCAAATCATAAAAAAAAAAAACAGTAAAGAACGACAATACCCAGCCCAAGGACACTCTCTCCACCGAAATATTGGCTGGAAGTGGCTGAAATAGACCAAAAGACAGCTCGACCAGTTCAGTAAACGTCGGAGCTAGGCTCGCCGGAGCAAGACAGCAGCAAAAAAGGCATGAGCAGAGACCAAAAGCTGATCGTTGATCTCAGGACAGTCAAGATCTGGAAGCACCGACGCCAGGGAAGCCAGGGAACCGAGATCTGGGTGCGTCGGCCTAGGCGACATCAAACGAGGCCAGATCTGGAAGTGCCAAGCGCAGGCGACGTCAGTGGTGGGTCGTGCAAGGTCTGGCGACGCCGGCGACGGTGGGTCTAGGCTTCGCCAGCCTAGACGACGCCGGGCGACGCCAGATCTTGGCTTGGCGAGGCCGGGATGAAGAGATTTGGGTACGGCGGTGGGTGGGTGAGCAAGTCTGGGCTTTCGGCGGCGGTGGGTGGGTCGGCTCGCGGTGGAGGGTGGGTGGTTGACGGCGTTGGATGAAAATCTAGGTTAGATTATTGGCTCTGATACCATGTGGAGAAAAATACGTATGTATTATTGTTGTAGTAGGAAATAGGGTTACAAGAAAAGTACAAATACATATGAGCTCCACTAACCCTACTAACCCTATTACAGTTTTACCCTTTATCACTTAATAATATTTTCCACAATCAATAGGAAGTCTTTATCCACTATATTTAAGACACAACTAAATACATCGACCATATGGGGTTCAGGTAAAGCGTTGTTTGCGACCCATTCTACTTGTGTTTTGTCTACAGGTTGCCTTACCAAAAAGGAGAAAAAAAAAAGGATGACCAATTGTAAAAATAGAATATAAAGCCATAGAAAGTTCCAAGATATCCAGAGTCTAGACTCTTTAAGGCGGAGTTGGCAGAGAATTCCAGGTAACTCTTAACATATCGAAATAGAATAAATGGAAGAACACAATAGAGAAGAACCAATATCTGAACCATAACAATTTTTTAACTATCTTACCAAAAGATGAAATCTGCAAAAGGGTGCCATAGCCCCTCCCATAGAATGCCCCGTCACCATGACATTGATGTCTCCATATAAATCCTTGACTCTTGTAACAGCATTCAAAGTACCAGGTCGCATTGTTGCATTGTGATAAGCATAATATATCCATGATGAACCTAAGCAAAGACAATAGAATTAGAAGTATCCACTACCTGCAAGAGGCTTATCATCTCTAGAATTCACCATGACAATAGTTCATGTCGAGCTGTTTCCAATAGAGATCTTCAACCCAATTCTGTGAAGTATGCAATCTCCTCCCCTTCTAAAAGTACAAGCACATAACTTTCGTGTCTCGATGGAAATGATTCACTGTTTCCCCTTCTTATGGACAGCAGACCCCTGTGGTTTGTGTACGCATTCACTGGAAGCTACTCTTCTTAGCTTAAATTTTCAGCAAATCCTTGGCATGTCAAATGTAAGAGGAAATTCGACCAAAAAAAAAAATGTAAGAGGAAGAATTTCTAAATTTAAAAAGTTCTCTCAAATCTGACGTGTCAACATGCAACAAAAATCTTTGCATTAAATTACAATTTTATTGTATTGAAATGGTGAAACCTGATGCGTAACAACAAGCTTTGTTAAATTTGAACTTTTTTTTCTTTTAAAAAGAACACTTACGCAGATGCATTCTCCACCAATGTCATGGCGAGAGTTTTAAAAGAACACTTACGCAGATGCATTCTCCTCCAATATCATGGCGAGAGTGTGATTGTAAACAGCTTTATGAGACTTGGACCTCACTCTAAGTTCTGCATTTTCCACTAAAGGAAAACTCAGTGTGATTTTACTATTTCACTGCTGGATTTAGCTTTGAGTATTGAACACAAAACCCAGTTGATAAGTTACTAATTCATTGATGATCGTAAATCATTGACATTCTCGGCATATTGCATCAACATATACGACCAGCAGAATAGCAGGTAGCACCATTTTATCACCATTTTATGGGCCCTGTTTTTTGTGCAGATTTTGGAGGAACTCTCTTCATTAGTTGAGCGGAAGCTTGGTCCTCGGGGTCTACTTATTTTATAAGTTGATGCTCACTACACATAAGTGTAACATTGTTTCAGGGATTTTTCTTGCTTGAGCTGAAAATGGGTTTTCAAACCTGAGTATCCTTCTTCCAGACAAATCCTGAAATGGTTTCTAGATCTGATCCGAGTAAATATATAAAGGAAATGGCTATACTTTATTACAGGTTAGCCTCATATATAATCATCCAAGGACCAGGTGGGCTCTGCGCACCTTTTATCTAGACATGTTGGTAGTAGAGCCGTAGTTTACCTTGGTGGAACACAGTAGAACTGGCAGTGAATCTTAGATGGACTTATTATCTAACTGTAAAAGTTCAAAAGTGCTTATTCCTCCCTTGATTTCCATTGCGTCTAAATGTTTTGCTCTGGTCGTCATTGTTTTGGTTCTTAGAGCAGCCTTCATTTCTACTGTCTATGGCCGGTTTGAGCCGAATCAGATTGCAATGAGCTGCAACTTTTCTTTGTCATATATATCTGAGTATGGCATCAGGAAGGACAAATTCGTGGAGGTTCCTCAAATCGTTTGAGGGTTAAACAATCAGAAAATTGCATTTGATAGGGCTTGTCTTACTGCTAGAATGCTTAACCGGACTCTTCTGATGCCAAGGTTGACTGCTTCTTTGTTTTACAAGGAAATTGATCTTTTGCAACCAATATCATTTGATAAGGTCTTCCAGTTTGAAAGGTTTAATTCACTTTGTGATGGGTTTGTCTGATTGGGCTATTACTCTGATGTTTCCAGCCCAACAGGAGCATTTGAGGTACAAAAGGGAAGTGGTAGGAAATGGACTATCCAGAGAGATATGGATCAATTGAGGCAGTCTAGCCAGGACCCAATTGACAGGTACGAGGTTATCCGTATTACTGGTAAGAATGCATTTTGTGGCATGATCATTGGCCCGTTAAAGATTATGCAAGGATTTTTGAGTGCTTAGTTTTAGTCCATGAGATTGCTAGGGAGGCAGATAAATTTATCTACAGGATTAGAGAAGTTGCAGAGAGCTCAAAGGTAGAGCGGTTCGCAGCATGATTTAGAAGGGCATCAATTACAACCTGTTTCTTATGTTGCTGTGCACATGAGGATAGAGAAAGACTGGATGATTCATTGTAAGAAGTTAGAGCAACAGTTGAATATTAGTCAAATTTGTAGTAGCAAGGCTGAGATTACAGAGAGAGTGGGGAACATTTTAGGCCTCAAAACTACAACTGTCGTTTATCTTGCCGTGGCTGACATCCTTCTAGAAGATTCTTCTATCCTGAGTGGTTGGAAGGAGGGGTTGCTTCCATTTGAGAAGAAGAAATTGGGTGTGGATGGAATTTAGGAAAAGTACCCTTGTCTTATTAAGTCAGCGATGGATTATGAGGTTTGCTTAAGGGCCAATGTTTTCATCTGGAATAGCTATTCTACGTTTTCAAGCCTCATAGTTCTAGAGAGAACGAAGAAGATGTTGAGGATGAGGGTGGGGAACTCATGCGGAAGTGGAACAGATGTGAGATGGCCTTAATATGCTTACGACATACCTGGGGAATCAAAGGGTCCTCAAAGATGGATGACAAACCTGGATGATTCAAGCCTTCAAGCAATTAGCAATGGTTCAAATCGCATTTCTTGTTGAAATGGATGGTACGCACTTTCTGTACATAGTGTTCTTTGATTGCTTGCGGTTGTGGAGCAGTGTTATATCCACGCATGAGCTGCTGTTTCGCTGATTTAGATAGCTGCTTTAATTTCCCCATTAGAGAACCGCGTGCAGGGAATGAAATGCTACTTTGTAGTGAGCATTGACTTGTTAGACCAAGCTTTTCCTTGTATTGGACTCGATATTAAGTTTGGAGCCTTGATCGATTTTTGATTCATCAGAGTTCTATATTATAGGTGATATTCATATGATGCAGATCTTTTGGCAGCATTGTTTGTGTTATCCGCCCACCTTCCAAGGAAAGGATGTGATTCGTATCAAACAAATATATGGAAATTCTATCAATCTGGCCATATTCCAGGCATAGCATTGATCTGAACCCAAAGGCTTAACGAAACCAACCAAATACAACAGAGCATTTGTCAGTTGTAGTCTCCGAAAACATCTAATTGTACGCGAAGGATCAGTCAACTATAGTTTGCCCCATTCGATATGGCACTGCAGCCCCTCAACACAATCTACAATTTCCCACAGCTCAAAAGCGTATTTACAATACAAATTTCACCATCCAAGCTCAAAACCGATGTACTCAATAATCCTAGAGCATTTCCATTCACTTCTCATCACAATCAAAACTCCCAATTCCGAATCGAGTTGGAGGATAGGAGCAGTAATTGATACATGAAGGCATCTAAGGCTTTGGTAGCTATACAGATGAAGACCTAGAAAAGGTAGATGAAGGATAACACTTAGGCTCCATTTATTTCACAGCAAATGAATAATTTAGTAAATATTTTCTTTAAAAAAAACTGCTTATATCTATTAAAAATTTGAACGAATGAAAAGTATTTTTATCATCCAAAAACTGTTTAGGCATAAAATGCCATTGATAATGAGAATATTTTTTATTAATTAATTATTTGAAGTGATACCACCAATTATTCTTAGAAAAATATTTTTTAAATCAATTATTTTTTTGCGAAACAAATGAAGACTTAACGTCGACCGTATTCCCTCTCTCAGCCCCGTTTGAGGTTGCACTACGAGTCCTCTGCTTTATATATATAAAATTGTTTCCCTTCCTAAAACTGCTTTCATTTGGCATACACAGCAAGAATATCAACATCAATCTTTTGTTACCCTTTAATCTTAATCTTTGGAATGATGTAACAATGAATCATTCTCCTTAAAAAATTATATAGCACATGGCTCACAACTCTTTGCATATTTGTAATTTAAGACATTAGAAGCAATGCTTGTTACATTCTATTTGGTCCATGTTGATTAAAAAAAGACCACGAGTAATAATTACTGTTGATAATCATGCACGGGACGAATTTTCATTTTTTTGTTGTTTCGAAATAGAGATATTAGTTTCAAAAATTATGATGGAGATTAGAAGACTAACATATATAGAATTGGTTTACAAAGTGACGAAGTTAATTAATTGTGGGAATGTCAAAAAGTTCTCGAAAAAGTTCGTTGATCAAATAATGTTGAAATCGGCAAAATTAAAATCATAATTTGTTAGTATTGATACCTAATTTTGTCGGTCCCAATTTAGTTTAATCTATTTCCTTTTTTAAGTTATTTATTTTTGTTTGAAAATAGAATAAACCAGAATAGGTGAAATTGGCTTTTTTTTTTCTTTTTATTATTGCAAAAAGAAAAGAGAAATAATATATATAAACGAAAACAACAACAACAACAAAAAAAGAGAAAAAATGCGTCCCACTCAGAGTCTCACACTCACACCCTATCACATTCTCTCTCCGCCTGACTTCCTTCCCACGGTTCACTCATGTCCACCCATTCCCTATCTCTTCACGTTCACACACACAGAGCAGACCATAAGAGAGTATCTGCTGAACGCAGAGGCAAGTGTAATGACCTACCCAGATCTCCACTTGTAATTCTTCTACTCACACACACTCCTGATCTGATCGTGGCTTCCAACTTTCACAGGCTGTACTGGATCATTCTCATTGATCAATTCTAGCAATTGAGCCAGTCCTGTCTTCTTCGTTTTATGATCAACGGAGATCTCGACTTGGAATTCTCCTACTCACACTTGTGATCATGATTTCCGAACTTTTCTCGTCTCTTTGTGCCCCTGTTTTTGCTGCTATACTGTTCCTTTTTTTCTTGAAGAGCAGATCAAGGGAGATCAATGGAGGGGAGGCAACTAGCAATGCAGCTGGAAACGATGGAACAGCAGGAGGCGCTTCTTCTACTCACTCTTCAACAGGAGTCCCTGAAAGGGCTTCTTCATCAGGAGCAAATAACGATGCAGCTGCAAACGATGGAACAGCAGGAGGCGCTTCTGGTGCTCACACTTCAACAGAAGCTCAAGGAATGGCTCCTTCGCCGGGACATGACTTTGAAGTATTCTTGAGCTTCAGAGGACGGGATACTCGAGCAGGTTTTGCCGACTTTCTTTACACTAGTCTTACAGATGCGGGAATCGGCACATTTAGGGACGACGAAAGTCTCCGCAAAGGGGAAGAGTTTGCCCCAGAACTTCTCCAAGCAATTAAGCATTCGAAGATCTTAGTACCTATCTTTTCGAAATATTATGCCGCTAGCGTATGGTGTCTGAAGGAGGTAGTCCAAATGGTCGAGTGCAAGAAAACTGGGGGACAAAAGATTATGCCCATTTTTTATGATGTGGCGCCTTCGGAGGTTCGACACCAAACTGGGGGCTATGGAGATGCCTTTCGTTCGCATGAAAAAAAGAAGCGATATGACCAAAAGACCATCGGAGAGTGGAAGGCTGCTCTCAGTGCAGTTGGGGAAATAAACGGATGGGACCTGCATAACAATGGGGAGAACAGGTGACTGCTTTTAGCATTCCATCTCACGTTCCTTCTATAGTTAAACTCGATGCATTTCAATTAGTTTCTTTTCTAGCTTTGTGTTAGCCTTGTTCATTTTGAATTGTGTGCGATTGAAGTTAAGACCACACTAAATATTGGCACAATCCCAGTTTTGTCCCATTTCATTCCCAGCGACATTTTTTTGTCATTTCAGGTCATTCACTAACATTAAGTTCCACCGCTATTTAATCGAAATGGAATAAATCGTTGAAGAACACATTTAGAATAGGGCTGTAGTTTTCAATGTGGTCTTGCCAGAAGATAGTTTGCTTCAACTCAGTTTTCTAACTCATTGCCCTTTTGACTTCCTACATACACCAGGCGAGAAGGTGTGTTCGTGAAAACATTCACACATAAGGTTTTCAATGACTTGAAAATGGCTTCTCTAGCAGTATCAGACTACTTGGTCGGTGTCGATGACCCGGTGGATGCAGTCATGGAAAAGATAGGTGATGGGACAAGTGAAACACGGATTATAGGAATCCACGGGATGGGTGGCATGGGAAAGACGACTATTGCCAAAGTAATTTTCAATAGTCTTGCAGATAGCTTTGAGAATTGTTGCTTTCTCCGTGATATTCGAGAAACATCAAAAACTAGTGGCGGCATTCAGTGCTTGCAGAAGGAGCTCATTTATAGCATCCTCAAAAAGGAATGCGAGGATATAAAAGACGTTCATGAAGGAAATCGAGCAATAAAAAAATGGTTGTCTAATAAAAGAGTTCTCCTTCTTCTTGATGATGTAGAAGAAGCAAAGCATATTGATGCATTTGTATGTAAGCGTGATTGGTTAGGCGAAGGGAGCAAAGTTATTATAACTACTAGAAGGATAGATGTTCTCTCTGTTCCGGAAGTAGATGACCATTATGAGCTTAAGAGCATGAATCCTGGTAATTCTCTTCAACTTTTTAGCAAACATGCCTTCAGAAGAGATTCTCCTTTAGACGAGTATATCAACCAATCCAACAGGGCAATACAAATTGCTGGAGGTCTTCCGCTAGCAATTGAGGTCATAGCTTCACTTTTATCTTGCGCTAAAAAGGAACAGTGGGATGCCCGATTGAGCAGGTTGGAAAATGTTCCTCCCGAGAAAGTTCAGCGTAAGCTGAGAATAAGCTATGATGCATTAACAGATTCAGAAAAACATATATTCCTTGATATAGCTTGCCTTTTCATTGGATATAAGAAAGATATTCTGGTTCTTTTCTGGGAATTTGATTTTTATCCGGAAGATGCCATGATAGTTTTGCAGAACATGTCTTTGATTAAAATTACAGACGATAATAAAGTGTGGATGCACGATCAGCTCAGAGACCTCGGAAGGGAAATGGTTCGCGAAGAAAGTAAGATGAAAGTAGAGAAGCAAAGTAGGGTGTGGGATCCTAAGAGAGGATTGGATTTTCTGAGGAAACATAAGGTAAAATCCTCCCTCCCCTAACTAAATTCATAATATTTATGATTTTTTTTATCATATTAAAAAAAAAGCCGATTACTTTTTTTTGTCGTCCAACATCAGTATGACTTCCTCATCCTTTATTTTTGCTCTTTTAAGATAACAGGAATGATCCAACCCAAAAAAAAAATCAAAAGAATGATACTACTGAACACACCCCCTGAATATAAGGACTTGAATAAATGTGTTTCCCTTCGACTTTTTTGTTTCAACTTTTTTTTTTCCTTTGGACAGGGAAAAAAAGAAGTCCATGCTCTTCGTCTCGAGTGGGAACATCAGTCGCGGTGTCATTTTACCTATGAGGGCTTTGACAGCCTATCAAATCTAAGGTTCCTTGAAGTGAACCATTGCAGAGAACATTCTTTTGCAAAAGAAGAGGGGCCTCTTTGGCACGAATCGCTAACCGATGTTCTTCCAACTAATGGGAATTCAAATCTCCTTCCAAATTTACGGTGGCTTTCGTGGAGTTATTTTCCCCTAGCACTTAACATTGCAAATTTCTTCATGGAGGATGTGGTTATTCTCAATCTATCTCAGAGTGAAATTACATATGAATGGAAGGGGTGGAGCCACATGAAGGTATGTCATATGCTAGACAACATTTATTATTCCGTCGTGTTAGATTCAAAAGTAATATTTGCATGATTATTCTTTTACAGGTGATGAAGAACTTGAAAGTTCTGAATCTATCAAGATGTGAAAATCTTACAAGTTTGCCAGATGAGCTAGGTAGAGATCTCGCAAGCCTTGAATACCTATCTCTAAATCACTGCAGATCTTTGGAGAGGCTTCCGGATTCGATCGGAAATTTGGAATCGCTGATCGAGTTGGATATATCGTGGACGAGGATCAAAGAACTGCCAGATTCCATCGGAAAGTTGAAAAACTTGAAAAGATTGAACATGGACATAAGCAAAATACCCGATGCCCTTTGGACGATTGAAAAGCTCGAAGAAATAAAAGTCTCCGCAAGATTTGGTAACCAGAAATTCCATGTGAACATTGGCAATTGCATCTACAAGAATCAATCCCTGAGGATCGTGATATTGCGTTCTACGGTTATACACGCAGTACCGAAGCTTCCTGAAAGTCTAGTCACTCTAAAACTGGATTCGTTGTACATGGACACGTTTCCAGATCTGTCAAACCTCACTAATTTGAAGGAATTGCTTTTATGGTTTAGGTCACGTGATTCTCGTGAGGAGTCTGATGGGCCTCTGGAAGAATATCTGATACCACGGTGGATTGGGAACTTGAGCAAACTGGAGTCTCTGCGCCTCGACTGCCCTTTTGTGACCACCTCACCCACAGACCTTACCCTCCCTTCTCAACTCAAGTCCCTTTCCCTCTTCTACTGCCTTAATCTGCGTCGCCTCCCGAGGCTTCCCTCAAGTTTATCCTCCTTACATTTGGATGAGTGCAAGTCACTTGAGTCAATAGAGGATCTGGACCTGAGCTCTCCTCAACTCAAGGAGCTTTGCATCGAATGCTGCCCTAAGCTGCGTCGCCTCCCCAGGCTTCCCTCAAGTTTATCCTCCTTAGATTTGAGACATTGCGAGTCACTTTGCTCGATGGAGGGTCTGGACCTGAGCTCTCCTCAACTAAAGGAGCTTCGCATTGAATACTGCCCTAATCTACGTCGCCTCCCGAGGCTTCCCTCAAGTTTATCCTCCTTACGTTTGGAATTTTGCGACTCACTTCGCCTCTCCAGATGCCCTAATCTGCGTCGCCTCCCGAGGCTTCCCTCAAGTTTATCCTCCTTACATCTGTCCGCGTGCCGGTCACTTTGCTCAATGGGGGATCTATCGAATTTGAAGAACTTATCATTTCTCGTCATTCCTTCTGCTGCAATTGAAGAGATTCAAGGCCTTGGTTGTTTGGAGAACCTACCAAAGTTGACGCTTCGTAAACTTGGACAGGTGAAGATACTACCCGATCTAAGTAATTTGAAAAAACTAACGATTCTTGATGTATCGAGTTGTCCTAATCTGGTTGAGATTCAAGGCGAACTACCACAATCTTTGGAATTATTGAAGATTTCTTCCTGTGAATCTTTACAAAAGTTGCCTGATCTGTCTAGCTTGAAGAAACTTTTGTCCCTTATGATACAAGGTTGCAAGGAATTAAAGGGGGAGGCAATTCTCAGTTCTGCTGGGAGAAGTCGGGCGAATTTGTTGGAGAACCTTCACTATTTGCGGATTGGTGACCTAGAACGGATAGAGATACTACCCGATCTAAGTAATTTCAAAAAACTAACGAATCTTGATGTATCGAGTTGTCCTAATCTGGTTGAGATTCAAGGCGAACTACCACAATCTTTGGAAGTATTGACGATTGATTCCTGTGAATCTTTACGGAAGTTGCCTGATCTGTCTAGCTTGAAGAATCCGCGAGTGGTTAGCATAAAAGGTTGCAAGGAATTAAAGGGTGAGGCAATTCTCAGTTCTGCTAGGAGAAGTCAGGCGAATTTGTGGGAGAACCTTCAATATTTGCGGATTTGTGACCTAGAACAGATGGAGATACTACCCGATTTAAGTAATTTTAAAAAACTAAGATGTCTTAACATACAATCTTGTGCTAATCTGGTTGCGGTTGAAGGCGAATTTCCAGAGTGTTTGGAAGAATTGGAGATTTCTTCCTGTATAAATATACAGGAGTTGCCTAATCTGTCAAGATTGAATGGACTGCGAGAGGTTAAAATATATGGTTGCGTTGGATTAAATGTGGAGGCAATTTCTTCGCTTTGCTCGGAGAAGTCAATCAAATTTTTGGGTCAACCACATTTTTGGGAGATGAGCCGGGACAGAGAAGATACCGAATCTGAATCTGAATATGACGGAGAAGAAGAGGAATAAGTGCATGTCGCTCTTGAAAGCTTCTTGATCCACGACCACAAATTTTTACCTTGTGTTCAAACTTCAAAGAAATTGAGGTAACTTGTTTCCACCTGACAACCAATGTCTTCCCTTTCTGCAATCAATTTCTTTCACGGATATGAACAGAGAAGTTTCACATGCACCCTTTTGTCACCTTTTCGCGAGTTGATGACTGAAAATCTGATGAAGGTGTTGAAATTATGATACCTCCGTACAACCAGAGGGGTTCTTAATTATGTACAGATATTCCTTCTCTTTCCCTAATTTGGTTTGGCTTTTTTAGCTATATTCTCTTTGGATGGTTTCTCCTTGCTTTTATGTTTCCCAACTGGAGGTATGCAAGTCGATTTGCTGCTTCACATATTTCAAAGTTGATAACCTCGCTTCGCACTAGAGATATCTTTGTTATGCTGTAAACAATAGGATGGAATGTGTGCTGGAAGGACATATAACTATGGTTCTCATCCTGGAACTTTACAGCATAATCAACTCATCGTTGCAACGGTGAAGAAGACAGACACTCTGTATTGGCATGATTATGTTCCATTTATTTCCCAGGAATGGTGTGGTTCTTACTGATTTGCAAATGTTAGGGAGAAGTTATAAAAGGAAGAATGAAGAATTTCACTTGGGTAGCGGCATCAATGTTCGTGTGGCAAAACTTCCATCTATGACAGGAGAGGAGCTACTCAGGGCACACATGGTAACTCTTCTGGAAATGATCATGCCTAGGTGATCTGAGGTATCATAAATCATGTTATAGTCAGACTGATATTTCAGTATTTCTGGTGCGTAGCACATATGATAAGTCTCAATGGGATCAAAAATCATGTAAATGGACTCTAGTGTGATCTCCATTATCGCCTACATCTTTTAGAAATGGTCATGCCTAGGTGATTATCTATAATAGAAGCCCTTCCATTCACCTCAAGCTATACTAGAGGAGTTTTTTAGGTTTTAAGATCGACAAGAATTGCTGAGGGACAATCTCAGATGACCAGATTTTTGCCGGTTTCTAATGTTGCTGAGAGGAATTAGAGTTTGAGAAACTGATAGAAATCTTTCTGTGCAGGGAGCTGTGGCCAAATGGGAAGCTTTACAAATGAAGACCGAATAAGGGAAAATGAAGATACATTTAATATAGACTAAATTCCCTTTCACAATCCTGGGTTGGTGAACGGTGCATTCATCTGTTGAGAGACAGAAACTTGGAGATTAGAGGGGAATCATTGCCTGTTGATGAAATTGTTAATCTATTGAGCTCAATGCGAAGTTTCAGTTGAATGTTTGGCCGTATTTTCCAGAGAATTCATTAGAGCAGGGCAAAGGGATTCATTGTGCGATTTGGGGCATAATACGTAGTGTTCTTGGGGAGAATAAAAGGGCTATTTAAGCAAAACCTGATTGTTTACTAATCTTTTTTTGTGGTGGCCATAACCAGTTTATGAACCTTTCTCATGAGTATGATAGGCACTCACAACACAGGAAACATGAATTGTTGGAGTTCAATTAAATTGCAAAGTCGACTATCGCCAAAATTATCTACAGTTGGTTTTCACATGGTTTTTTGAGCACTGTTGCTTTCTTTCTGACAATCGTGATACCTTGGTGCTCGAGGGGATTCTGTACTCGTAGAATCAACTCGTCTCCTATGTCCATAAAAGGAAACTTGAAGCTCAAGCCGAGTTCTCCCAATATTCACCTTGACCACGGATGGTGTTCAAGCTAAGGGAGAGAACGGTTGGAAACGATGAAATTGGAATTCGAAAACCCTCGTAGAACACGAAAAAGAAGAGAGAAATCCAAATCCATCGTGGGCGAGAAGTACCTTATTCAACGAGCTGATTCTCTAGCAGCAAGAAGAATGGTTCCATGGACCGATTTGCTCGAGCCGTTTTAGGGCGATGGATTTGGGGAAAAAAAACAAAATTAGAGCAAGTGATCGGTTTGTGCAAAAACAAAGGGAGCAATTTTGGAATTTTCTAACTACTTTTTTTTTTATATAATTAAAGCGACACCGTTTTGGGTTGGTTTTCCTTCCGGGGTCCACGTCAGCACCACGTGCTGATGCTAACTTGGAATCCACATCAAACTATTTCGGTCAAAATTGATTAAATGGATTAAATGGATACCGATACATTGAAAAGTTTAGGATTGAATTGATAAGAATGCGAAAGGTTTAGCACCTTTTGTTTAGCACCCTTTTTGTACTTTTCACAAAATCATCAAACGGAACATTGACATAGGGTAAATATGTCACTTGCGTAAAAGTTTGGGATTTTTCATGTTAAAGAAAAAAAATCTAAGGCATTTACATCACACGGAATATAGTTTGGAATTGTCGATGTCCCAAAACATTTTTTAAGGTAAATGTGTCAGAGCTAATATAATTTGAGGTTTTTTGTACCTTTACTTTTACAATTTGGAGGATTATCATGAAAGTTACTGACAAAAGCCTAAAGTTAAATTCATCATTTTTAATCATATATTGTACATCATCATCATCATCAAATATTTTAGGGCGGCGCTATTTCCATCCCTATTTTGGCTAAGACATTCCATTTTTAAGTTAAACGACCCAAATATTGTCCCCTTTCTCTTCAATTGATTGTTTCTTTTTTTTTTTTTAAACTAAGCAACAAAACTACCTTCATTTTATTCATTTCTCTAGTCAATTACACAATACAAATACTCCATTGTATATATCATCTTAACTTGCATCCTACTATAACTTTGCCTAGAGAATGTTGTTAATTTTATTATAGGATCTCATGTTTTCAATTAGAAAAGCTACACGGATTATTATAAATTTCTATTTATAATGGCCGCAAGGATTAACGACACAAAATTAATTACCTATTTTCAATCAAATAATTTGATTGAAACCATAATTAAAGTTAAAAATTTCAATTCAATCTATTATCTAGCCAATCTTGACCTTTAGATGTTTTTTCGAAATAAATTTGTGGATTTTAAAAATTAAACATTGCTTATCGTATGCTTTCTTTGGAGCTTTTTACATTTTAATCCAAATTGCGAGTTGAAGGTTGAGAATCTTCTCACACATTCCCCACTTTTAAGCTAACATAAAATTATTTCATATGAAATTTTTAAGCATGTTTCAAAGTTTTGATCCACTTATTATGAGGTTGAATTTGGAACTGATAGTACTTTCTTCATGGTAGGAGTAAAATAGCAAGAAGTTCCCTCTTTTTTCCCCCTTTTTTTGTGGTTTTGTTTTGTTAATATTTAGATAAGATCTAACCATAAACATATTTAACATCTGATTATGTTCCCAACAAATTAATATTTTTCAATATTTTATTATTCGACTTTGAAATATAATCTCAAAGTAAATAATTATATGCTTATAAGCGGTCATTTATAGAAATTTCTTATATTCTATGTTGCTTTATGATAATAAAAAAATGTGAAGTGATGAACTAAATTTAACGGCTTTCATTAGGCGCAGTGAGTACCACATCATGATAAGATGATATCTTGTTAAGTACAATAGAGCATTTGTAAAAGTTCCATTCTCGATCCAAAGACACATTCTGTCGCTCCCTCTTCCTCACTGTCACTCTCTCTATCCCCTTTGGAAAGGTTCCATTCTCGATTTCTTCTTCTTTCTTTTGCAATGTTTCTTTTATTACTCCCTTCTTGGTCGATCGGATTGCGTCAACGTCGGTTTTCCGTTTTGGGTTTGCGCTTGATTTGGGTTTGCCTGTGTCTGGCGTATGCATTGCATTTGTAATTAGGCTCCATTGGGTGACGGATCCCAGGTTAATCTGTCGGGAGTCGCGTCTTAATCTTCTTCAGGGGAAACAAAGAATGCGGCTTTGCTTTGCTTAGTTTCTAATTGGAGCTCATTTTAATGGGCTTTGAATTGTTTGTGCTTTGCCTTTGTATGGGTGTTCATTCGTAGCACAGACGAAGGACTTGAGTTGATATGGTGTGGTTTTTGCTTTCATCGGATAAAATTGGAACTTTATCCTGGGAACCTCTCGAAAATAGATATGATGTTGTTCTAGACAGTGTCATGGGCTCTCTATCCAGCTGAATGGAAGGCTGAGCTCAACTTTTTGTGCTCTGAATGTTGTGGTGGATGGTTTTTTTTGTGGATTAAGGTAATGGGTTTGCGATCTTTGATCTTGCTTGTCCATCCAAGACAGATAGTACATGGTGGTAGTTTACATGTCCAGAGTCCCTTATTTTTGTTGCGGTGCTACCACACGTTGCTGTGAAGTGCTGTCATTTTGTGCTATTAGAATAGGAATCGTCCCTCTGTGAGTCCATGATGCTTTTCTGGAGGCCCTTAGATAGAGGGAAAAAGTTGTTGTGGTTGTTGTATTTAGATGATGCAAGAATTCTGCACTATAGTGTATACTTCATCTTAAGACAGACATAACATTGGAGATTTCATTTCTAATAGTTATCTGTCGCTAGGAAGCATTGCTGTTTCACACTTGATTACACTATGTGAAGAATAAATGTATCTGTTTTGTACTCTATTGAAGAAACTTCTGACCTTGCTTTGCAAGAGTAGGCTTAATAGTGGTTGCAAGTACTGCGGTATATCCGTTGGACGGGGATTTCCAAGAGCTCTGGGAAGACCAGAGTGATTCGGGGGCAGTGTGATTGCATTACATGGTCCTCTTTTATTTTTATGGGCCCTGTTTCTGACTATAGCATGTTTTTGTGCAGATTTTGGAGGAACTCTCTTCATTAGTTGACGGAACCTTGGTCGTCGGGGTCTACTTATTTTATAAGTTGATGCTCACTACATATAGGTTTAAAATTGTTTCAGGGATTTTTCTTGCTTGAGCTGAAAATTGGTTTTCAAACCTGTGTATTCTTCGTCCAGACAAATCATGAAATGGTTTCTAGATCCGATCAGAGTAAATAAATAAAGGAAATGGCTATACTTGATTACAGGTTAGCCTCGTATATAATCATCCAAGGATCAGGTGGGCTCTATGCACCTTTTATCTAGACATGGTGGTAGTAGAGCCGCAGTTTGCCTTGGTGGAACATAGTAGAATTGGCAGTGAATCTTAGATGGACTTATTATCTAACGGTAAAAGTTCGACAGTGCTTGTTCCTCCCTTTGAGTTCCATTGCATGTAAATATTTTGCTCTGGTTGTCATTGTTTTAGTTCTTAGAGCAGCCTTCATTTCTACTGCCTATGGCGGGTTTGAGCTGAATCAGATTGCAATGAGCCGCAACTTTTTCTTTGTCATATATATCTGAGTATGGCATCAAGAAAGACAAATTCGTGGAGGTTCCTCAAATTGTTTGGGGGTTAAACAATCAGAAAATTGCATTTGCTAGGGCTTGTCTCACTGCTAGAATGCTTAACCGGACTCTTCTGATGCCAAGCTTGAGCGCTTCTTTGTTTTACAAGGAAATTGATCTTTTGCAACCAATATCATTTGATGAGGTCTTCCAGTTTGAAAGGTTTAATTCACTTTGTGATGCGTTTGTCCGATTGGGCTATTACTCTGATGTTTCCAACCAAACAGGAGCATTTGAGGTACAAAAGGGAAGTGGTAGGACAAGGACTATCCAGAGAGATATGGATCAGTTGAGGCAGTCTAGCCAGGACCCAATTGACAGATACAACCGGTAAGAATCCGTTTTTGTGGCATGATCATTGGACTTTGGCCTGTTGAGGATTATGCGAGGATTTTTGAGTGCTCAGTTTTAGTCCATGAGATTGCTAGGGAGGCAGATAAAGTTATCCACAAGATTAGAGAAGTCGGTAGAGAGGTCAAAGCGAAAGCGGAAGTTTTGCAGCATGATTTAGAAGGGCATCAATTACAACCTATTTCTTATGTTGCTGTGCACATGAGGATAGAGAAAGACTGGATGATTCATTGTAAGAAGTTAGAGCAACGGTTGAATGTTAATCAAATTTGTAGTAGCAAGGATGAGATTACAGAGAGAGCAGGGAACATTTTAGGCATCAAAACTCCAACTGTCGTTTATCTTGCCACGGCTGATGACCTTCTGGAAGATTCTTCTATCCTGAGTGGTTGAAGGAGGGGTTGCTTCCATTTGAGAAGAAGAAATTGGGTGTGGAAGGAATTTACGAAAATTACCCTTATCTTATTAAGTCAGCGATCGATTACGAGGTTTGCTTAAACGCGGATGTTTTCGTCGGGAATAGCTATTCTACGTACCTGGGGAATCAAAGGGTTGTCAAACATGGATGACAAGCATGGATGATTCAAGCCTTCAAGCAATTAGCTATGGTTCAAATCGCATTTCTTGTTCAAATGGGTGGTACACACTTTCTGTACATAGTGTTCTTTTGATTGCTTACGGTTGCAGGGCAGTGTTATGTCGCCGCATTGTCCACGCATCAGCTACTGCTGTTTGTCCTTTCTTCCCCCCTATTCATGTATCAAGAAATCTTTTACTTGTATGTTTCTCAGATTTAGATAGTGGCTTTAATTTCCCCATTAGAGAATGGCGTGCGGAGAATGAAACGCCACTTTGTGGTGAGCATTGACTTGGTAAATCAAGCTTTTCCTTTTATTGGACTTGATGTTAAGTTTGGAGCCTTGATCGATTTTTGATACATCAGAGTTCTATATTATAGGTGATATCCATATGATGCAGATCTTTCAACAGCATTGTTTGTGTCATCCGTCCACCTTCCAAGGAAAGGAAATTCTACGAATCTGACCATATTCCAGGCAGAGCATTGATCCAAACTCAATAACCCAAGGGCCTAATGAAAAAAACCAAATACGACAGAGCGCTTGTCAGTTATAGTCTCTGAAAACATTGAATTGTACACGAGGGATCAGTTAGCTATATACTTTGCCCCATTCAATATAGTGCTATCGCTCCACAACACAGTCTACGATTTCCCACAACTCTGACATGCCTAATCCCCGTATTCACAATACAAATTTCATCATCCAAGCTCAAAACCGACGTACTCAATAATCCTAGAGCTTGTCCATTCACATTTCATCACAATCAAAGCTCCCAATTCCGAATCAAGTTGGAGGATTGAAGCAGTAACTGATATGTGAAGACATCTGATCGGGTAGCTGTACATATGAAGACCGAGAAAAGGCATATGAAGGATGACAATTAGGCTTCATTTGTTCCACAGCAAATGAATAATTTAAAAAATATTTTTCTAAAAAAAACTACTTATATCTATTAAAAATTTGAATGAATGAAAAATATTTTCATCACCCAAAAACTGTTTAGACATAAAATGCCATCGACAATGAGAATATTTTTCATTGATTAATTATTTGAAGTGATACAACCGATCATTCTTGGGAAAGTATTTTTCAAATCAATCATTTTTCACGAAATAAATGGAGGCTTAACATCGACTGTATTCCCTCTCTCTACCCTGTTCGAGATTGCACTGCGAGTCCTTTGCTTTACGTGCGTGTGTGTGTTTAAGAAGGGAGTAATTGTTCCACTTCCTAAAACTTCTTTCATATGGCAAATGCAGCAAGAATATCAGCATCAATCTTTTGTTGCCCTTTAAGCTTAATCTTTTGTTTCCTCTCACTTTAGAAAGGAAACTCTTCACTGCGCTATCTTTAATGAAAACATATTCATATTCTCCCTTAAGATTTAGAACTCCTATCGAGTAATTTATGCTCTCTAGATTTGTGAAGAGTCGAACTCTAAAAACTTAGCACCGTCAAATGCGAACACACTCCCATTGTCGCCTTGAGATTTAAAACTCCTACGGTTGTTAAAAAGACATGCATTGTCAAGTTTGATAGGCTGAAGTGATGTGGCAATGAATCATTGTCCTTAAAAAATTGTAGCACATGGCCCACAACTATCTGCACAATTGCAATTCAAGACACTAGAAGTAACGCTTGTTATATTCTATTTGATCCACGTTGATTAAAAAAGAGTACAAGTCGTAATTACAGCTAATAAACATGTACGGGACGACTTTTAAGTTGCTTGTTTGTTTTGAAATAGAGATATTAGTTTCAGGAATTATGATGGAGATTAGAAGACTAACATATGCAAAATCGATTTACAAAGTCACTGAGTTAATTAATTATGGGAATGTCAAAGAGTTCCGGGAAAATTCTGTTGATCAAAATAATGGCTGAAATCAGGAAAATTAAAATTAAAATTTGTTAGTATTGACACCTGATTTTGTCGGTCCTGATTTAGTTTAATTTATTTCCTTTTTTAAGTTATTTATTTTTGTTTGAAAATAGAATAGATCAAAATAGGCAAAATTGGTTTTTCCTTTTATTATTTTAAAAAGTATAGAGAAATAATATATATATATAAAAGAAAACAACAACAACAATAACAACAAAAACAAAAAAAAGAAATTCTTCGTTCTTTCCTTTTTCGGGCCGGGTCGGGCTTACGTGAGACCTGGCCCGACCCGGCCCATTGACACCCGTAGTCACGGGTAAAGTGAAGACAGTAACAGTTACATGAGATCTCAATGAGGACTGCCAAGAATTCTACTATTAAAAGAAATTCTTCATTCTTTCCTTTTTCCTTGGCGACTTCTTTAGACTAAAATATTGCCGACAACACAAAGGCGCACTAAAGCATTGGTCTTTTCGACGGCTAGCATGGCCCCTCTTCTTTTCCTTTGCTTTGTCGTTATGTTCCTTTTCATCATCACTCTGCTTTTTTAAAAAGATTTTCCCCGGATTCTGTCAGGCCAGTTTGGCCGTGAATGACTTTTTTTTTTTTGGGGGGGGTCGAACATGATGGGACCCAAGATATTTTTGGCCGTTGATTTTTCTGCTATAGAACATCCCAAAAAAAAATTGACCTAAGAAGTGCATGACAATTAACGCGCGGCAACACTTTCCCTCTAAAAATTAACCTCTATTTAAAAGTTAATTTTTTTTTATTTCTAAAAAGAAGTGAATTTTATTTACTTCTTTAAGTTTCTTTCAAAATTATTTCCGGAATAAAAAATTTTACCAAAGTAAAAAAATCAAGTTGCGTAACAAAATAGGTTTCTGCTTCAGAAGTTATGTTACCAAACGAATTTTTACTCCATAAGCACTTTTGAAGTAAAAATTCTGTTACATAAGTTTGACCCAAGAAATATTTCTTCTGGCCAGTATTTGATAATTTGTTTTTGGCCAGCACCGTCGGATAAATGATTGCAGGCCGCAACTTCTATTCTTTTTCTTCCACAAAGCAAGTGCAGCGTGAACTTGTTTAGGAAATGCCAGATGATGAACAATGCCCTTTCCCTATTTCGAGATAATATTCTTGGGATAGCTTTTGTGAAATTGTAGTTGAATGTCATCAATAGAGTGTGAACCCGAACACTTGGACGTTCTCCTTGAGATACGAGACTACCTTGGCCTCTTGTGCTTACTCAATGCTGATCTCTACTATTCCACCATTGGCCTGTGTATTTCAAGCTTGAAATCTTCTTGTTGCTAACTCGCAAAATATTCGTAAATTACCAGTTCTTTTGAAATATTATTATTGTGGTAAATAAATTAGAAAAACCATCGAGAATTTACTAACATTCCAATGAAGCCGTTAGTAAATTACCAACATGATCAAGAATTAGTAACGTAACAATAAATTAGTAAACTACCAACTCCTATAAAATTTTACGAGTGTGGTAGGTAAATTACCAACTCCTGAAATTTTACTAGTATCGTAAACAAATTATTAGTACTATCAAGTTTTCGCCAACATACCAATTAAAAAGTTAGTTAGCAGCCCCAACTAAATTTTACTGGCGTGTTAAGTAAATTACCAACACCATCACAAATTGACCAAAAACATTCCAATCAATTAGTCAATTACCAATTCCTCTGAGAAATTATCAGTGTCTTAAACAAATTACCGGCACTATAAAATATTTAGCAACGTACCATTGAAGTAGTTAACCAACTCCGATGATATTTTATCCGACCAAAAAAAAAAACGCTCTTATGAAATTTTATCTGCGTGCTAAGCAAAATATCAACTCTCACCGTGCGGAATGAATGAATAGCAATGCATCCGCACTTTATTCTGAACTCGGTTTCCAATAGACTAATGTTCTCGTAATGTCTGCAAGTCCTGGGCTGTTAGTACTCGGCGAATCTTCGATATTCTTTTCCTAATCGTGGTCTCTGTGCTTGGCGCCTAGTGCTAATATAATTTAAAAAATCATTTGATGTGGCATCTTCATTTTCTAGATGCCTGACAACGTTGCCATCTGCGCGATTAAATTAGTGAAAAAAAAAGAAGTATCGGAAGCATCCGTGAAATTGCTGATGAACCTTATAATATGAATTAAATGTTGAAAAAATACAAAACGACGCTATCGTTTAGCTGCCCAGTGGAAGACAATGGTGAGCGTGTACTGTGCATCGTTGACTGCATCACAGTCAAATGTGGGTGCCTATGAAATCAAAACGTTGTTAATAATCTACTAACAATTTACCATGGTTAAAATAGTTATTTTTTTGGAAGTTGCAAAGGTTAACCAGTTTTACTTGTAAATTATGTAGGCAACTCGCAATATGCTAGCGGAAAATCATACCTAATTGTAAAAAAAAAAAACGAGTATTCATAATTTACAAGAATACATAAGCTTGGTAAATCGGTACTTTCACTAGTATGCTATTGACAAATAAAAAATGCTATTTGTAAAATCGAAACAATGTCAGTAATCTATTAAGAATCTATAGTGGTAAAATAATTATTCTGTCCATAAGTAATCAAGATTCCTAGTAAAATATGCAAGCATTTGTAACCTATTTGCTAGCCGAATGATATGAAATGCGCAAGATTTCAAAGTGCAACTATCCGATCAATTGAGTAGTTCATACTACGAAAAAAAGGACCAATAATGAATAATTTATTGTGATTCCCGCCGCAGGCGTTAATCAAAATCTTCGTCCTTGACCTGGATGCCTATTGCAACTCCTCCATAGCTCGCGGACAGGTAATGTTCCTTCCCTGTTTCGCTTTGTTTTGAATGAAGTATAATACCAAGTTGCCTAAATACTTCTTGTGTGTAAGTAATCAAGTTGTCAGGGTTTTCCTTTAAGGATTTGTAAAGATTTTGTTGTTCTCGTATTGATTTTGGATAAAAGAATGCTCAGATCCATAGTTAGGTTCAACATTCGCCATGCTTATAACCTATTTAATGACATGCATCTGAAATATTTTTTGAGAAATAGGCCTTGGTAGCAGTCCATCATCGAGCATATTGATGCATATTGTATCCGTTGATGCTTGTTTTGTGGTCATTAAGCAGAATTTCTTTTGGATTGATCATGTTGGGTTTCAGTTTGAGAATTTTTTCCTTAACTATAGCCTTTGGATTCTTGTCATCGAGTCAAATTCCGGCATTTGTCTTTACCCTTATCTTAGATACTTTACCATCGAGTCAAACTCTAGCGTGATATTGAAGTTACCTATTAATTTTTACTTACCAACGATTTTTCAAATTTACAACTCTAGGGGAAAAGCTCTGTTTTTGGCGAATAAAATTAGAAATGTGGAACAATTTGATCAAATGAACAGCTCCGATTACTTTTTTGATCCAATCTCAACAGTTGAGGTCCACATGTCGAGAACTGCCATCATGAAAATATCGTTTATATTCTCAAGATCTGAGAAGATTCAAACTTTTTTTTTTCCCAAATAGAATGTGCATACATAGAGGATCCCCTCTTGAGATTTAAAATTTTTGAAGAATTATTTATGTTCTCGAGAGCTTAGAAGAGTTGTACTTGTCTTTTAAAAAGAAAACTCTGCATCGTGATGTGTCAAATGTGAAAACATTAATGTTCTCCCTCGAGAAAAATCAATACGGTCTTGGTTATGGGAAGGGTATTTTGCTAGCCTAGGTCCGTCCACTGGTTTAACCTTCCAATAACAATCCATCACTTCAATACTCACACTTGCTAGCAAGCACAGCTGAACTACTTATTAAAGTCTATTGATTGATTTTCTGGTAATATGAAAACCTTGCGCAAGAATTCAACAGTCACCAAAGTGTGTGGACGTGAAGAGACCGGGAATGGGTGGAATGAAGTCCGGCAGAGAGAGAATGTGAGTGAGGTGGGTGAGACCGTGAGTGGGCTGCATTTTTTTTTTCTCTCTCTTTTTTTTTTTGGTGGTGTTGTTGTTGTTTTCTTATATTTTTCATTTCTCTTTTCTTTTTGCTTGTAGTGTCTTGAATTACAAATATGCATGGAATCGTGGGCCAAGCGCTACAATTTTTTAAGGAGAACGATTCATTGCGGCATCACTCCAGCCTATCAAAGTTGACAATGCATGTCCTCTTAAAAACTTCAGGAGTTTTAAATCTCAAAGCGACAATGGAAATGCGTTCACATTTGACGATGCTGAGTTTTCAGAGGTCCGACTTTTCGTAGATCTCGAGAGCCTAAATTACTCTTTAGGAGTTTTAAATCTTAAAGGAGAGCGCGAATGTGTTTTCATTAAAAATAGCACAATGAAGAGTTTTCTTTTTAAAACGAAAAGTTTTCGCCAGTTCAAACCCAAAAAATTAATCATAGCTATTCAATGGATTGGATAGTTGCACTTTGAAATCTTGGGCATTTCTTTACAAATGCTTACATATTCTAATAGTGGTATCGATTACTTATGGACAAAATAATTATTTTTCTACCATTAATTCTCGATAGATTACTGATCTTGTTTCAATTGGTCAATAACATATTAGAAAAAGTACCGATTTACCAAGCTGATATATTCTCGTGGATTATGAATACTCATTTTCTTTTACAGGTAGGTATGATTTTCTGCTAGTATATTATAGGTTAACCTTTGTAATTTACTATTAAAACCGGTTAACCTTTGTAAGTTCCGAAAAAAATAACTATTTTACCACGGCAAATTTTTAGTAGATTGATAACAATGTTCTGATTTCACAAGTGCCAACATTTACCGTTTCGAGGTAATTTGACTATGACACAATCAACGATGCACAGCACACGCTCTCCATTGTCTTCCTATGTACAGCTAAACGATGGCGTCCTTTTGTGTTTTCCCAGCATTTAATTCGTATTATAAGGTTCATCGGTAATTTCGCGGATGGTTCCGATACTTCTTTCTTTCCAGTAATTTAATCGCGGTGGTAGGCACATGGCAAAGTTGTCAGGCATCTAAAAAATGAAGATGCCACATCGAATGATTCTTTAAAATGTATTAGCACTAGCCTCCAAGCTCGTCGACTTAGATTAGGAAAAGAATATCTAAGCACGAAGATTCGCGGATTACTAATAGCCAAAGACTTGCAGACATACCGAGACCACTCACGTTTTCCCATTGAGCTTTAAAATTCTTGGGGAATTATTTATGTTCTCGAGATCTAAGAAGAGTTGAACTTGTCTTTTAAAAAGAAAACTCTGCACCGTGATGTGCCAATTGCGAAAACATTAACGTTCTCCCTCGAGAAAAATCAATACGGTCCTGCTTATGGGAAGGGTATTTTGCTAGCCTTGGTCCTAGGTCCGTCCACTGGTTTAACCTTCCAACAACAATCCATTATTTCGATACCTACACTTGCTAGCAAGCACAGCTGAACTACTTATTAAATTATATTGACTGATTTTCTGTTAGTATGAAAACCTCGGGCAAGAATTCAACAGCCAACAATGCGCAGGATTCTCATTCTAATTTTGCCCATCCAAGAAAAGGGTGTGCATCAGTACATAAATATGAACTCAAAATGGAGAGTGGAGAGCCAAATCTCGAGAACCAACCATAGAAAGGGGCAATTTTCATTCTTGAGATCTAAGAAGAGACAACCTTTCATCGAAGCGGATGAACTTTGCTGGTCTTGGAGACCATCACACCACGTGAAATGTTGCTATTTGTATTCTTTCTTTTCTTCCTCCAAGCTAGTGCTGTGCGAACATTGTTTAGGAAACGCCAGCTGAAGGAGAATGCCTTTTCCGATTTCGAGATAATATTCTTTCGGAAGCTTTTATGAAACTGCAGTTGAATGTTACCAACCTAAAAGGCATTCATGGAGAAAAAAAAAAGTGTGCATTGTGCACTGTGAAGTGTGAACCCAAACATTTGCACGTTCACTCCTCGAGATTTGAGACTACCTTGGCTTTCTTGTACTTACCCCATCCTGATCTTGAGCGCTAGTTCTCATTATAAATTATCAATTCTTGCGAAATTTCATCAGCGTGATAAGTAAATTACCAAGGTTATCAAAATCTTACGAACGCTGCGAGTAAATTACCAGCATCATTATAAATTTGCCAACATACCAATAAAGCAGCAAATAATTGGCTCCTACAAGATCTTACGAGTGTGGTAACAAAGATTAGATGGAAGTATTAAATTATCAACTCTCTCAAATTTTACTAGTGCATTAAGTAAATCACCAGCACTACCAAGAATTCACCAACATACTAATTATGCACTTAATTACCCACTCTTATTACCAGTATCGTAAATAAATTACCAGCACTATAAAAAACTTACCAACATTATAATAAATTACCATATCCGTCGAACCAAGAGAATAGATCAAATAAATATATAAATAAAATCCATATCTTGTCTTCAGCCAAAAATGGATAAGAGCATAAGAAAAATCATGGGGCTCAACACAATCGGGAAGAGAGAGAGATGCACATCTGGCCAATTCGTCAAGCAAAGAGGAAAGCACGCTGAAATTAATTTATTTCACCGAAAAAATGTTGTCGCTGAAAATGTCTTCAAGAAATTCAATTTCAAAGAAAATGAATAATTTTTTAGTGTTTTTTTATTTGCGCTGAAAAACAAGTTGAAAAAAGTGGTTTATGTAATTGATAATACAGGGAAAAGAGAAACCCCCAAAACAACCCAGGCTCCCCCCCAAAAAAAATTAACACATACGCTTTCGTACTTGATATTCGATTGCAATCGAGTCTTTTTTTTTTGTTTAAATCAATTTCTGTGAACTTTGAGCCCTGTGCTAATGCTTTTTTTTTTTCTTAAGACTCAGACTTTATGCCATGTGAACAATTGTTTGGAAGAAACGCCTAACGATGTTGATCTAGCACCCGTCCTAATATTTTGATAGATCACATGGGGACTCTCAGCTACCGCGATTAGGATAGCAAAGGGAAATTGAGGAAGCATCTTGGAATCTCTAATGAATGTTATGCATTAGGCATTTAAAAACTTGGAAAAGTCCAACCATATTATTTCACTGATGAACCTTATTTTATGCTTAGCTAATTTTGGCTTCTAAGTTTAATGATCTCTAGAGTGTGCCCTGGGTTTTTGTCTATTGAAGCAAAACCCCATAAATCACGCTGAAAAAATCAGCACTGTTTGATCTAATTCAAGTTCTTCATAAGTCTAAGTTAAACGTTTGCATTACAAATCACATTTTCTTTAGCTTCAAATTTTTAAAATGATGGACTCTATAGTAATTTTAATTATTTATTATTTTTTTGGGTAAGGTAAAAAAAATAATTAATTAAAAATGATTGATCTTTTATAATCCATAATAGGTTATTAATCTCGTAATATATTAAAAACTGTCATATAATTATTTTTTTTATAGTTATTTACAAGAAAGACGTGTGAGCAGGCCGATGGACATTCATTGTGACGCGGTATTGTTAGAAAATCCAATGGATGAGATATTTACGGTGGGAAGAATCCCCACAAAGACAAGATTATTAAAATTCAAAAGATCAATACCCGAAAGTACTTGAGTGCTCCCATCTTTTATATTTTGTTTTAGCCACCGAAAGCAGTCGATTGTTCCCATCTTTTTAGAATCCTACTAGTTTATTTATCCCGCAATTGTATTTCTCTTTCTCTTTCTTTTTCTTTTTCTTTTTCAATTGCGTTATGACGGTGGAGATAAAGACAAGAATTGAATTGGGCGGGACCACTTCTGATGTTTAAAAACCTGCGTTTTTCAACTTTGAGAGTTGAAAAAAAAAATATCAACATCAATCTTTTGTTGCCCCTTAAGTTTAATCTTTGGAGTGATGTGGCAATGATTAATTCTCCCAAAAATATTGTAGTACATTGCCCATAACTCTCTGCATATTTGTAATCCAAGACACTAGAAGCAACACTTGTTCTATTTTATTTAGTCCACATTGGTTAAAAAATAGCACGAGTCACAATTATAGTTGATAAACATGTAGGGCACGAATTTTAATTTTGTTTGTTTCAAAATAGAGATATTATTTTCAAGAATTATGATGGAAATTAAAAGACTAATATATGTATAATTGATTTACTAAGTGACTAAGTTAATTAATTATGGGGATGTCAAAGAGTTCTTGAAAAAGTTTGTCGATCAAAATAATATTGAAATTAGAAAAATTAAAATCATAATTTGTTAATATTGATACTTAATTTTGTCGATCCCGATTTAGTTTAATTTACTTCTTTTTTTAAGTTATTTATTTTTGTTTGAAAATAGAATAGACCAAAATAGGTAAAATTGGCCTTTTCCTTTTATTAATGCAAAAAGAAAAGAGAAATAAAAAAATCTTTTTAAAAAATTGCGGCCCACTCATAGCCTCACCCCGCTCGCTCACATTCTCTCTCTGCCTGACTTCATTCCCACGGTTCCCTCGTGTCCACCCATTCCCATTCCCTATCTCTTCACGTCCACACAGACACAAAGCAGAGGACAAGAGAATATCTGCTAAACACATAGGCAAGTGTAATCACCTACCCAGATCTCGCTTTGTAATTCTTCTACTCACACTCACACTCCTTATCATGGCTTCCAAACTTTTTCCATCTCTTGCTGCCGCTGCCGCTGCTTCTGCTGCTCTGCTGTTCCATTTTTTCTTGAAGAGAAGATCAAGGGAAACCAATAGAGGGGAGGCAAATAACGATGCGGCTGCAAACGAGGGAACAGCCGAAGGCGCTTCTGGTGCTCACACTCCAACAGGTGTACGTGAAATGGCTACCTCATCAGGACCAACTAAGGATGCAGCCCCAAACGATGCAACAACAGGAGGCGATTCTGGTGCTGACACTACAACAGGTGTACCTGAAATGGCTACTTCATCAGGACCAGTTAGGGATGCCGCTGCAAGCGATGGAACAGCAGGAGGCGATTCTGGTGCTCGCACTTCAACAGGGGTGCCTGAAATGGCTACTTCATCAGGAGCAAATAACGGTGCAGCTGCAAATGATGGAACAGCAGGAGGCGCTTCTGGTGCTTACACTTCAACAGGTGTACCAGAAATGGCTACTTCATCAGGACTAGTTAAAGATGCAGCTGCAAACGATGGAACAGCAGGAGGCGATTTTGGTGCTCACACTTCGACAGGGGTACCTGAAATGGCTACTTCATCAGGACTAGCTAAGGATGCAGCTACAAGCGATGGAACGGCAGCAGGCGATTCTAGTGCTCACACTTCAACAGGGGTACCTGAAATGGCTACTTCATCAGGAGCAAATAACGAGGCAGCTGCAAACGATGGAACAGCAGGAGGCGCTTCTGGTGCTGACACTTCAACAGAAAGTCACGAGATGGCTATTTCATCAGGAGATAACTTTGAAGTATTCTTGAGCTTCAGAGGACCGGATACTCGAGCAGGTATTACCGACTTTCTTTACACTAGCCTTACAGATGCGGGAATCGGCACATTTAGGGACGACGAAAGTCTCCGCAAAGGGGAAGAGTTTGCCCCAAAACTTCTCCAAGCAATTAAGCAGTCGAAGATCTTAGTACCTATCTTTTCGAAAGATTATGCCGCTAGTGTATGGTGTCTTAAGGAGGTAGTCCAAATGGTCGAGTGCAAGAAAACTGGAGGACAAAAGATCGTGCCTGTTTTTTATGATGTGGAGCCTGCAGAAGTTCGCTACCAAACCGGGGGTTATGGAGAGGCTTTTCGTTCGCATGAAAACAAGAAGCGACATGACGAAAAGACCATCGGAGAGTGGAAGGCTGCTCTCAATGCAGTTGGGGAATTAAACGGATGGAACCTGCATAAGGAGGGGAAGAACAGGTGAGTGCTTTTAGCATTCCATCTCACGTTCCTTCTATAGTTAAACTCGATGCATTTCAATTGGTTTCTTCTCTAGTTTTGTGTTAGCCTTGTTGAAATTGAATTGTATGCGACTGAAGTTATACCGCAAAATCACTCTAAAAATTGACACAATCCCAGTTTTGTCCCATTTCATTCCCAGCAACATTTTTTTTCTTTTCATTTCAGATCATTCATTAACACTAAGTTCCATCGCTATTTAATCGAAATGGAATAAAAATCGTTGAAAAACACATTTAGAATAGGTCTGTAGTTTTCAATGTGGTCTTGTCAGAAGATAGTTTGCTTCAACTCAGTTTTCTAACTCATTGCCCTTTTGACCTCCTACATACGCCAGGCGAGAAGGTGAGTTCGTGAAAAAATTCACGCGGGAGGTTTTCAATGAGTTGAAAAAGGCTTCTCTAATAGTATCAGACAACTTGGTCGATGTGGACAACCATGTGGGTGCAATCATGGGAATGATAGGTGCTCAAACAAATGAAACACAAATTGTAGGAATCCACGGGATGGGTGGCATTGGAAAGACGACTACTGCCAAAATCATCTATAATCGGCTTTTAGAAAATTTTGAGGGCTGTTGCTTTCTATCCAACATCCGTGAAATGTCAGAAAAACCCAAGGGCATTGAATGCTTGCAGAATCAACTCATCTCTGACATCCTCAAGAACAAATGCACAGCTGTAACAAACATTGATGATGGGATTAAGATCATCAAAGACAGGTTACGTAGTAAAAGAGTCCTTCTGCTTCTGGATGATTTGTATGAAAAGAAGCATATGGATGAACTTGTAGGTGAGTGTGATTGGTTTGGTAAAGGGAGCAAACTTATTATTACTACTAGAAACAAAGAAACTCTTGTTGCTCTCGGAGTGAACGACTGCTATGAGCTAACAGGCATGGATCATGGTCAATCTCTAAAACTTTTTAGCAAATATGCCTTCAAAAGAGATTCTCCTTTAAACGAGTATATCAACCAATCCAACAGGGCGATAGACATTGCTGGAGGTCTTCCGCTCGCTCTTGAGGTCATGGGTTCACTTTTATATTGCACTAAAAAGGAAATGTGGGATGCTAGATTGAAGGAGCTAGAAAGTGTTCCTCATGATAAAATTCAAAGAACTATGAAAATAAGCTATGATGCATTACAACCTTGTCGAAAGGATATATTCCTCGACATAGCTTGTCTTTTCATTGGATATGATAAAGACATTCTGATTCATTTCTGGGATGAACCTTATTTTCTTCCGGAAGTGGCCATGGAAGATTTGCAGAACATGTCTTTGATAAAGATTAACGAGGATAATAAGGTGTGGATGCACGATCTACTTAGAGACTTCGGAAGGGAAATGGTTCGTCAAGAAAGTGGCAAGAAAATACAGAAGCAAACTAGGGTATGGGATCATAAGCAAGGACTTGATTTGCTAGGGAAACATAAGGTAAAATCCTCCTTCCCCTATCTAAATTCCCAGTATTTATGAATTTTTTTCATATAAAAAAAGGCCGGTTACTTTTTGTGTGCGTCCAGCACCAGTATGAATTCCTTATCTATTGGGGGAAAAAAAAAAGACTGCCTCATCCTTTATTTTTGCTCTTTTAAGATTACAGGAATGATCCAACCGAAAAAAAATTCACAAGAATGATAGTGCTGAGTACAACCCCCTAATATAAGGACTTGAATAAATGCGTTTCCCTTCAACTTTTTTGTTTTTAACTCCTTTTTGCTTTGGACAGGGAGAAAAAGAAGTCCAAGCTCTTCGTCTCAAGTTGGAACATCAGTCGCAGCGTCCTTTTACCTATGACGGCTTTGACAGCCTATCAAATCTAAGGTTCCTTGAAGTGGACGATTGCAGAAAATATTCTGTTGCAAAAGAAGAGAGCCCTCTTTGGCACGAATCGCTAACAAATGTTCTTCCAACTAATGGGAATTCAGATCTCCTCCCAAATTTACGGTGGCTTTCATGGAGTTATTTTCCCCTAGCACTCAACATTGCAAATTTCTCCATGGAGGATGTGGTTATTCTCGATCTATCTAAGAGTAAAATTACGGATGAATGGAAGGGGTGGAGCCACATGAAGGTATGTCATATGCTAGATAACATTTATTATTCCGTCGTATTAGATTCAAAAGTAATATTTGCATGATTACTCTTTTACAGGCGATGAAGAATTTGAAAGTTCTGAATCTATCAGAATGTGAAAATCTTAGAAGTTTGCCAGATGAGCTAGGTAGAGATCTCGCAAGCCTCGAATACCTATCTCTAAATGGCTGCGAATGTTTGGAGACGCTTCCGGATTCGATTGGAAATTTGGAATCGCTGATTGAGTTGGATATAAGGGGGACAAAGATCAAAGAACTGCCAGATTCCATCGGAAAGTTGAAAAACTTGAAAAGATTGAAGATGGAAGCTAGTTTCATAAGCGAAATACCCAATGCCCTTTGGACGATTGAAAACTTCGAAGAACTAGAAGTCTGTAGGAATTTTAATGCATCCAAGAATTTCCGTGTGAGCATCGGCAATTGCATCCACAAGAATCAATCCATGAGGATCTTGAAATTGAAGTTTCTGGAAATACACGCAGTACCGAAGCTTCCTGAAAGTCTAGTCACTCTAGATCTTAGTTGGTTGTCCATGGACACGTTTCCAGCTCTGTCAAACCTCACTAATTTGAAGGAATTGCGGGTATTGTTTAGGTCACGTGATTCTCATGAGGAGTCTTATGGGCCCGCGGAAGAATATCCGATACTGCGGGGGATCGGGAACTTGAGCAAAATATTCGCAGTACCGAAGCTTCCTGAAAGTCTAGTCACTCTACATCTTGGTTCGTTGTACATGGACACATTTCCAGATCTGTCAAACCTCACTAATTTAAAGGAATTGGATCTGTCGTTTCAGTCATGTCATTCTTATAGGGAATCTGATGGGCCTCTGGAAGAATATCCGATGCCACGGTGGATCGGGAACTTGAGCAAACTGGAGTCTCTGCGCCTATGCTGTGATTTTGTGACCACCTCACCCACAGACCTTATCCTCGCTCCTCAAGTCAAGAAGCTTGAACTCTGCAACTGCCCTAAACTGCGTCGCCTCCCAAGGCTTCCCTCAACTTTATCCTCCTTACGTTTGGAACGATGCGACTCACTTTGCTCGATGGAGGATCTGGACCTGAGCTCTCCTCATCTCACGTCGCTTCACCTTGTCTGCTGCCCTGTTCTGCGTCGCCTCCCGAGGCTTCCCTCATCTTTATCCTTCTTGTATTTGCACAGTTGCAACTCACTTTGCTCGATGGAGGATCTGGACCTGAGCTCTCCTCAACTCAAGAAGCTTGAACTCTGGAGCTGCCCTAAACTGCGTCGCCTCCCGAGGCTTCCCTCAAGTTTATCCTCCTTACTTTTGTTCTACTGCACGTCACTTTGCTCGATGGGGGATCTATCGAATTTGAAGAACTTATCATCTCTCGACATTTATTCTCTATCATCTCCTTATTCTGTTGCAATTGAAGAGATTCAAGACCTTGGTTGTTTGAAGAACCTACGACAGTTGATGCTTAGTGGCCTTGGACAAGTGAAGACACTACCTGATCTAGGAGGCAACTTAAATGAATTAAGGAGTCTTAATCTACGGCGTTGTCCTAATCTGGTTGAGATTCGAGGCAAACTACCACAATCTTTGGAAGTATTGGCGATTGATTCCTGTGAATCTTTACGGAAGTTGCCTGATCTAAGTAATTTAGAAAAACTAAGAAATCTTCAAATACAATCTTGTGCTAATCTGGTTGCAATTGAAAGCGAATTTCCAAAGTGTTTGGAAAAATTGGAGATTTCTTCCTGTACAAATATACAGGAGTTGCCTAATCTGTCAAGATTGAATGGATTGCGAAAGGTTAAAATATATGGTTGCGTTGGATTAAATGTGGAGGCAATTTCTTCGCTTTGCTCGGAGAAGTCAATCACATTTTTGGGAGATGAGCGGGACGGAGAAGATGCCGAATCTGAATCTGAATATGACTGGGGAGAAGAGGAGTAAGTGCATGTCGCTCTTGAAAGCTTCTTGATTCACGACCACAAATTGTTCCCTTGTGTTCAAACTTCAAAGAAATTGAGGTAACTTATTTCCACCTGACAACCAATGTCTTCCCTTTTCTGCAATCAATTTCTTTCACGGATATGAACAGAGAAGTTTCACATACACCCTTCTGTCACGTTTTCACGAGTTGATGACTGAAAATCTGATGAAGGTGTTGAAATTATGATACCCCTGTACAACCAGAGAGGGTTCTTAATTATGTACAGATATTCCTTCTCTTTCCCTAGTTTGGTTTGGCTTTTTTAGCTGTATTCTCTTTCGATGGCTTCTCCTTGCTTTTATGTTTCCCAACTGGAGGTATGCAAGTCGATTTGCTGCTTCACATATTTCGAAGTTCATCACCTCGCTTTGCACTAGAGATATCCTTGTTATGCTGTAAACAATAGGATGGAATGTGTGCTGGAAGGTCATATAACTATGGTTCTCATCCTGGAACTTTACAGCATAATCAACACATCGTTGCAACGGCGAAGAAGACAAACACTCTGTATTGACATGATTATGTTCCGTTTATTTTCCAGGAAAGGTGTGGTTCTTACTGATTTGCAAATGTTAGGGAGAAGTTATTAAATGAAGAATGAAGAATTTCACTTGGGTAGCAGCATCGATAGTTCGCTTGGCAAAACTTCCATCTGTGACAGGAGAGGAGCTACTTAGGGCGCATATGGTAACACTTCTGGAAATGATCATGCCTAGGTGATCTGAGGTATCATAAATCATATTATAATCAAAGACTAATATTTCAGTATTACTGGTGTGTAAGACATATGACAAGTCTCACTGGGGTCAGAAATCATGTAAATGGACTCTAGTGTGATCTCCATTATCGCCTACATCTTCTAGAAATGGTCATGCCTAGGTGCTTATCTATACTAGAAGCCCTTCCATTCACCTCAAGCTATACTAGAGGACTCTTTTAGGTTTTATGATTGACAAGAAGTGCTGAGGGAGAATCTCAGACAGCCAGCTTTTTGCCGGTTTCTAATGTTGCTAAGAGGAATTAGAGTTTTTGAGAAACTTATAGGAATCTTTCTGTGCAGGGAGCTGTGGCTAATTGGGCAGCTGTACAAATGAAGACCGAATAAGAGAAAATGAAGATACATTTAACATCGAATAAATTCCCTTTCGCAATCATCTGTTGGTGAAGTGTGCATTCATCTGTTGAGAGACAGAAACTTGAAGATTACTGAGGGGAATTGTTGCCTATTGATGAAATTGTTAAGCTGTTGAAATCAATGCTAAGTTTCAGTTGAATGTGTGCCCCTATTTTGCAGAGAATTCATTAGAGCAGGGCAGAGGGATTCATTGTGCGATTTGGGGCATCATACGTAGTGTTTTTTGGCTAAAAAGGGCTATTTAAGCAAAACCGGATTTTTTACTAATCTTTTTTGTGGTGGCCATAACTAGTTTATGAACCTTTCTCATGAGTATGGTAGGCACTCACAACACAGGAAACATGAATTGCTGGAGTTCAATTGAATCGCAAAGTCGACTATCACCAAAATTATCTACAGTCAATTTTTACATGGTTTTGAGCACTGTTGCTTTCTTTCTGACAATTGTGATACCTTCGAGCTCAAGGGAATTCTGTACTTGTAGAATCAACTCATCTCCTATGTCCATAAAAGGAAACTTGAAGCTCAAGCCGAGTTCTCCCAATTTTCACCCTGACCATGGATAGCGTTTGACGAAATTGGAAGAGAAATCCAAATCCACCGCAAGCAAGAAATGCCTCATTCAACGAGCTGATTCTCCAGCAGCAAGAGCAACGGTTCCATGGATCAATTTGCACGAGCCATTTTAGGGCAATCAATTTGGGGGGAAAAAAAACAAAAATAGAGGAAGTGATCGGTTTGTGCAAAAACAAAGGGAGCAATTTTGGAATTTTTTAACTACTTTTTTTAATTAAAGCGACACCGTTTTGTTGGTTTCCCCTCCGGCGTCCATGTCAGCATCAACACCTGATGTTGACTTGGAATCCACATCAAATTGGTTCGATCAATGCCCATACATTGAAAAGTTTAGGACTGAATTGATAAGAATGCAAAAAATTTAGGACTTTTTTTTGTGCTTTGCACATAATCATCAAATAGAACATTCACAAAGGGTAAATATGTCACTTGCGTACAAGTTTGGGATTTTTCATGTTAAAAAAATCTAAGGCATTTGTGTCACACTGAACATAGTTTGGAATTGTTGATGTCACAAAACTATTTTTAAGGTAAATGTCTCAAAGCTAGTATAATTTGGAGTTTTTTGTACCTTTACTTTTACAATTCGTAGGATTATCACGAAAGTTACTGACAAAAGCCTAAAATTAAATTCATCATTTTTATTTATATATTGTATATCAACATCATCATCATAATATATTTTTAGGCGGCACCATTTCCACCCCCATTTTGGTTAAGACATTCCATTTTCAAGTTAAACAACCAAAATATCGACCCTTTCTCTCCAATTGATTGTTTCTTTTTTTTTTGTTAAACTAAGTGACAAAACTACCTTCATTTCATTCATTTCGCTTGTCAGTTTCACAATACAAATACTCCATTGTAGATATCATCTTAACTTGCATCCTATTATAACTTTTCCTAGAGAAGGTTGTTAATTTTATTATATGATCTCATGTTTTCAATTAGAAAAGCTACATAGAATATTATAAATTTCTATTTATAATGGCTGCAAGGCTTAATGACACACAATTAATTACCTATTTTTAATCAAATAATTTGATCGAAACCATATTAAAAGTTAAAAATTTAAATTCAATCTATTTATCTAGCCAATCTTCATCTTGAGATGTTTTTTGGGAATAAATTTGTGGATTTTTAAATTTAAACATTGCTTATTTTGTGCTTTCTTTTGAGCTTTTCACATTTTAATTCGAATTGCGAGATAGAAATTGAGAATCTTTTTACACATTCCTCACTTTCAAGCTAACATAAAATTATCACAGATGAAATTTTTAAGCATATTTCAAAGTTTTGATCCACTTATTATGAGGTTGAATCTACAAATGATATTACTTTCTTCATGATAGGAGTAAACTAGCAAGAAGTTCCCTTTTTCCCCCCTTTGTGTGGTTATGTTTTGTTAATATTTAGATAAGATCTAAACATGAGCATATTTAACATCTGATTAATATTTTTCAATAGTTTAATCTTCGATTTTGAACTATAGTCTCAAAGTAAATAATTGTGTACTTATAAGCGGTTATGTATAGAAAATTCTTATATTATATGTTGCTTAATAATAATAATAAAAAGTGAAATCATGAATTAAATTAAGCAACTTTCATTAGGGGAAGTGAGTATGATACCAGGATAAGATGATATATTGTTAAGTATAACTGAGAGTTTGTATGATGCAAATAACGAGAAATAAAATTAGTTTTTTGGTTGGCAATTTGATGTCGATCCAAAGACACGTTCTCTCGCTCCCTCTTCCTCATCATCCCTCTCTCTATCCCCTTTGAAAAGGTTCCATTCTCGATCTCTTATTCTTTCTTTTGCAATGTTTCTTTTATTACTCCCTTCTTGGTCGATGGGATTGCGTCATCGTTGGTTTTCCGTTTTGGGTTTGCGCTTGATTTGGGTTTGCCTTTGTCTGGCGTATGCATTGCATTTGTTGTTAGGCTAAATTGGGTGACGGATACGAGGTTAATCTGTCGGAAGTCGCGACTTAATCTTCATCAAGTGAAACAAAGAATGGGGGTTTGCTTTGCTTAATTTCTAATTGGAGCTCGTTTTAAAGGGCTTTGAATTGTTTGTGCTTTCCCTTTGTATTGGTGTTCATTCGTAGCAGAGGCGAAGGACTTGAGTTGATATGGTGTGGTCTTGGCTTTCATTGGATAAATTGGAACTTTATCCTGGGAACCGCTCGAAAATAGATATGATATTGTTCTAGTCAGTGTCATGGGCTCTCTATCCAACTGAATGGAAGGCTGTGCTCAACTTTTTGTGCTCTGAATGTTGTGGTGGATGGGTTTTTTTTGTGGATTAAGGTAATGGGTTTTGCGATCTTTGATCTTGCTTGTCCATCCAAGACAGAGTACATGGCGGTAGTTTACATGTCCAGAGTCCCTTATTTTTGTTGTGGTGCTACCACACGTTGCTGTGAAGTGCTGTCATTTTGTGCTATTAGAATAGGAATCGTCCCTCTGTGAGTCCATGATACTTTTCTGGAGGCCCCTAGATAGAGGAAAAAAATTGTGGTGGTTGTTGTATTTAGATGATGCAAGAATTCTGCACTATAGTGGATACTTCATCTTAAGACAGACATAACATTGGAGATTTCATTTCTGATAGCCATCTGTCGCTAGGAAGCGTTGCTGTTTCACACTTGATTACACTACGTAAAGAAATCTGTTTTGTACTCTATTGAAGAAACTTCTGACCTAGCTTTGCCAGAGTAGGTTTGATAGTGGTTGCAGGTAGTACGGTATTATCCGTTGGATGGGGATTTCCAAGAGCTCTAGGAAGACCAGAGCGATTCGGGGGCAGTGTGATTGCATCACATGGTCCTCTTTTAATTTTATGGGCCCTGTTCGTGGCTATAGCATGTTTTTGTGTAGATTTTGGTGGAACTCTCTTCATTACTTGGGTGGAACCTTGGTCCTCACGGTCTACTTATTTTATAAGTTGATGCTCACTACATGTAGGTTTAACATTGTTTCAGTGATTTTTCTTGCTTGAGATGGGTTTTCAAACCTGTGTATCCTTCGTCCAGACAAATCCTGAAATGGTTTCTAGATCCGATCAGAGTAAATAAATAAAGGAAATGGCTATACTTGATTACAGGTTAGCCTTGTATATAATCATCCAAGGATCAGGAGGACTCTGTGCACCTTTTATCTAGACATGGTGGTAGTAAAGCCACAGTTTGCCTTGGTGGAACACAGTAGAACTAGCAGTGAATCTTAGATGGACTTATTATTCAACTGTAAAAGTTCGAAAGTGCTCGTTCTTCCCTTGAGTTCCAATGCGTGTAACTATTTTGCTCTGGTCGTCATTGTTTTGGTTCTGAGAGCAACCTTCATTTCTACCGTCTATGGCGGGTTTGAGCTAAATCAGATTGCAATGAGCCGCAACTTTCTTTGTCATATATATCTGAGTATGGCATCAGGAAGGACAAATTCATGGAGGTTCCTCAAATTGTTTTGGGGTTAAACGATAAAAAAAATTGCATTTGCTAGGGCTTATCTTACTGCTAGAATGCTTAACGCACTCTTCTGATGCCAAGGTTGAGTGCTTCTTTGTTTTACAAGGAAATTGATCTTTTGCAACCAATATCATTTGATAAGGTCTTCCGGTTTGAAAGGTTTAATTCATTTTGTGATGAGTTGGTCCGATTGCACTATTACTCTAATGTTTCCAACCAAACAGAAGCATTTGAGATACAAAAGGGAAGTGGTAGGAGATGGACTATCCAGAGAGATATGGATCAGTTGAGGCAGTCTAGTCAGGACCCAATTGACAGATACGAGGTTATCCGTATTACCAGTAAGAATCCATTTTTGTGGCGTGATCATTGGACATTGGCGTGTTAAGGATTATGCGAGGATTTTTGAGTGCTTAGTTTTAGTCCATGAGATTGCTAGGGAGGCAGATAAAGTTATCCACAAGATTAGAGAAGTCAGCAGAGAGCTCAAAGGGAAAGCGGAAGTTTCGCGGCATGATTTAGAAGGGCATCAATTAGAACTTGTTTCTAATGTTGCCGTGCACATGAGGATAGAGAAAGACTGGATGATTCATTGTAAGAAGTTGGAGCAACGGTTGAATGTTAACCAAATTTGTAGTAGCAAAGATAAGATTACAGAGAGAGTGGGGAACATTTTAGGCCTCAAAACTACAACTGTCGTTTATCTTGCCGTGGCTGACGACCTTCTGGAAGATTCTTCTATCCCGAGTGGTTGGAAGGAGGAGTTGCTTCCATTTGAGAAGAAGAAATTGGGTGTGGATGGAATTTTCGAAACGGACCCTATCTTATTAAGTCAGCGATCGATTATGAGGTTTGCTTAAGCGCTGATGTTTTCGTCGGGAATAGCTATTCTACATACTGGGGAATCAAAGGGTTGTCAAAGATGGATGACAAGCATGGATGATTCAAGCCTTCAAGCAATTAGCTATGGTTCAAATCGCATTTCTTGTTGAAATGGATGGTACACACTTTCTGTTCATAGTGTTCTTTTGATTGCTTACGGTTGCGGGGCAGTGTTACGTCGATGCATCGTCCACGCATCAGCTGCAGCTGTTTCTCCTTTCTTTCCCCCTTTTCATGTATCAAGAAATCTTTTACTTGTATGTTTCTCAGATTTAGATAGCTGCTTTAATTTCCCCATTAGAGAATGGCGTGCGGAGAATGAAACACCACTTTGTGGTGAGCATTGACTTGGTAAATCAAGCTTTTCCTTTTATTGTATTTGATGTTAAGTTTGGAGCCTTGATCGATTTTTGATACATCAGAGTTCTATATTATAGGTGATATCCATATGATGCAGATCTTTCAACAGCATTGTTCGTGTCATCCGTCCACCTTCCAAGGAAAGGAAATTCTATGAATCTGACCATATTCTAGGCAGAGCATTGATCCAAACTGAGTAACCCAAGGGCTTAATGAAAAAAACCAAATACGACAGAGCGCTTATTAGTTATAGTCTCTGAAAACATCGAATTGTACATGAGGGATCAGCTAGCTATAGTTTGCCCCATTCAATATGGTGCCATAGCTCCACAACACAGTCTACGATTTCCCACAACTCTGAAATGCCTAATCCCCGTATTCACAATACAAATTTAATCATCCAAGCTCAAAACCGACATACTCAATAATCCTAGAGCTTGTCCATTAACATTTCATCACAATCAAAACTCCCAATTCTGAATCAAGTTGGAGGATTGAAGCAGTAACTGATACGTGAAGACATCTGACATCATATTCTCCCTTAAGATTTAGAACTCCTATGGAGTAATTTATGCTCTCTAGATTTGTGAAGAGTCGAACTCTAAAAACTTAGCACCCTCAAATGCGAACACACTCCCATTATCGCCTTGAGATTTAAAACTCCTACAGTTGTTAAAAAGACATGCATTGCCAACTTTGATAGGCTGAAGTGATGTGGCAATGAATCATTGTCCTTAAAAAATTGTAGCACATGGCCCACATATTGAAAATATTAAAATAAATTTTGGAAGAAAGTCAAAAAAAGAAGAAGCCTCAATTTTTGACTATTAATGGACAACTTAGGTGTGCTTAAGTTTGATAAAATTAAGTGTAGTCAAATAAAGACATTTAAGTTTGACAAAAATTAGGTATAGAATTGGCTATAAATATGTGTGGTTTTTCTTGTAAGTTTCATATCAAGGAGGAGAAGAAATAGAGAGAGAGAGAGAGTTTTCTTGTAAGAACAAGCTTAGAGCAAAGCTTGATTTTCTTTGTGTAAAACCTTGGCAAAGGTATTTTGTAGTATTGCTCTCTCATTTGCATTTTTGTTATTCTCTCCAAATTAAATCCTCCAAGCTTCCGCAAAATTCCTCCTTCCTTTTTTATTTGGTTCCTACATTTGGTATCAGAGCCAAGTTATGGCGTCCACAAGTTCCGTTCAATTTCAACTTCCAAAGTTGAACGGAAAGAATTTCAACAACTGGTCCGTCCAGATGAAGGTTTTGTTCAAATCGCAAGATTTGTGGAACCTGGTGGAGAATGGCTACATCGAAGTAGCTAATAACGAAGAATTCAATGCCATGAGAAAGGAGGAGAAGGATTCGTTGGTGGAATCCCGGAAAAAAGATCAGAAAGCATTATATGCGATCTTTCAAGCCGTGGAGGAGACGATATTTGAAAAAATATCGAATGCCGAGACCGCCAAAGCAGCGTGGGATATTTTGCAAAAATCCTACAAGGGCGACGATCGTGTTCGAAGAGTTCGGCTTCAAACACTTCGAGGTGATTTTGAGTCTTTACGCATGAATGATTCTGAATTTATCTCTTTGTATTTTGATCGTGTACAAAACATCGTTAACCAATTGAGGGTTAATGGTGAAACACTCCAAGATGTACGAGTCGTAGAAAAAATCTTGAGGTCTTTGACTGAAAGATTTGACTACGTTGTTGCGGCAATCGAAGAAGGCCAAGATATATCAACTATGACGTTGGAGCGGTTGATGGGTTCATTATGCTCGCATGAGCAAAGAATGAATCAGAAGTCCGTCAGTTCATATCCCGAGCAAGCTTTGCAAAGTCGTATCGCTCCATCAAATCGAGGAAGCTATCAATGAGGTCGAGGTCGCGGAGGAGGCCAAGGAAGAGGTGGAAATTCCAATTTCACCGGGAAATTTAAAACACGTGACAAATCAAAAGTCAAGTGTTTTAAGTGCAACAAGTTCGGACATTACAAATCCGAATGCCATGCAAATGCGACGTACGAGCAGGCGGAGCACGCACATACCACTGATGCTGAAGAATACATGGTGCTAGCATGTAAGAAGGATGACTCAAGCACCATAGACACCAACATATGGTACTTAGATACTAGTTGCAGCAATCATATGACTGGCCGGAAGGAATTATTCTCACAATTGGATGAGACGAGTCGTGGTGAAGTCAACTTCGGGAATAAATCAAAAATTCTCGTGATGGGCAAAGGTAACATTAATATCAAGTCAAAAGATGGTACTAATGTTGCTATTGCAGATGTTTATTTTGTGCCAGGACTTTTTTGGAATTTGCTAAGTGTTGGGCAACTTTCCGAAAAAGGCCACAAAGTTCACATTGAAAATGGAATTTGCACCATCAGAGGTGTCAACAACAAGTTGATCACAACGGTGCAAATGACGAAGAACCGGATGTTTCCCATGACTCTTCAGACGAAGAATCTCTTGAGTTTTCAAGCGATGATGAAAGACAACAACTGGCTGTGGCATCTTCGATATGGTCATCTAAATTTTCGTGGACTAAAACTACTGGTTCAGAAAAGGATGGTGACCGGCATGCCTTTAATCGAATGTCCAGATCGTCCATGCGAAGGATGTCTCGTTGGAAAACAACATCGAGAATCATTTCCAGTAGGGAAAGCCAGAAGAGCAAAGCAACTTTTGGAGCTGGTACATACAGATATATGTGGCCCTATTGAGGTTGAATCAGTCGGACAAAAAAGGTACATGCTGATTTTTGTTGATGATTTTACCAGAAAAACTTGGGTATATTTCTTGAGAGAAAAATCTGAAGTATTTGCCAAGTTCAAAGAATTTAAAGTCTATGTTGAAAAACATAGTGGCTTTAATCTGAAGACGTTGAGATCGGATAGAGGAGGAGAATTTACCTCAAATGAATTTGACAAATTTTGTAAAATTCATGGAGTAAAACGTCAGTTGACTGCCAGCTATACACCTCAGCAAAATGGTATAGCAGAAAGAAAGAACAGGACAATTTTTGAAATGGCAAGAAGTATGTTAAAAGCCAAAAATTTGCCTAAGAATTTTTGGGCAGAAGCGGTTGCTTGTGCTGTATTTGTACTAAACAGGTGTCCAACAAGGAGTGTTCTTGGAAGAACCCCAGAAGAGGCTTGGAGCGGCAACAAGCCAGATGTTTCGTTTCTACGAGTATTTGGGTGCATGGCATATCCCCATATACCAGATGAACGAAGAAAGAAGTTGGATGACAAAAGCGAGAAGTGCATCTTCATTGGCTATAGTGACACAACTAAAGGTTATAAGCTGTATAACCCAGTCACTGAAAAGGTAATTATCAGCAGGGATGTCCAGTTTTTTGAAGATGAAGCTTGGGACTGGAACCAAAAGGGTGACCAGAAAAGCATCACCATCGAAGATGAACCATTGGAGAAAGAAATAGAAGAGCCTCCATCATCTTCAACTAGTGGTACATCTTCACCAACAGCAGCTTCAGAACCACCACTACGTCGTTCACAACGACTGAGGGAGACGCCAGCAAAATTCAGAGATTACGTGGTCACAGGAGGCGATGGCAGTGATAATAACGGAATCACTGATGAAACATTGGTAAACTTTTGTTTATTTGCTGAATGTGATCCTGTAACCTATGATGAAGCAGCTGCAGATGAAAGGTGGATTCATGCAATGGATGAAGAGATTCACTCCATTGAGAAGAATGACACATGGGTGCTAACTTCTTTACCACCTGGTAAGAAACCCATTGGTGTCAAGTGGGTGTACAAGACGAAGTACAAACCCAACGGTCAGGTGGACCGTTACAAGGCCAGACTGGTTGTAAAGGGCTACAAGCAAAAGCCAGGTATTGATTATTTTGAAGTATTTGCACCAGTGGCTCGGATGGATACCATCCGGATGATCTTAGCAATTGCAGCTCAAAATCATTGGAAGATCCATCAAATGGATGTGAAATCGGCATTCCTCAATGGTGTTCTTGAAGAGGAAGTCTACGTGGAGCAACCACAGGGTTATGAGAAAGGGCATGAAAATCAAGTTTACAAACTGAAGAAGGCTTTGTATGGGCTAAAACAGGCACCTCGTGCTTGGTACACACGTATCGACACATACCTGTTAGAGCGTGATTTTCAAAAGTGCCCGTATGAGCATACACTGTATATCAAGTCAAATACTAACGGTGACATAATAATTGTGTGCCTTTATGTTGATGACTTGATATTTACAGGCAGCTGTGAAAAAATGTTTTCAGAATTCAGGGAGGCTATGACTAGCCAGTTCGAGATGACTGATTTAGGATTGATGTCCTATTTTCTTGGGCTTGAAGTGAAGCAGACAGATAATGGCATATTTATTTCACAGCAGAAATATGCTAATGATATTCTGAAGCGATTAAAAATGGAATCGCTCAAACCAATTCGAACTCCCGTAATTGAACGTTTAGAGCTGAAGAAAGAAGGAACCGGTGAATTGGTAAATCCCACTTATTTCAAAAGTATTGTTGGCAGTTTAAGATATTTGGCTTCTACAAGACCAGATATTACCTATGGAGTGGGAATTATTAGCAGGTTCATGGAGAAACCATACCAATCACATTTACAGGCGGCAAAAAGAATTTTGCGGTATGTCAGTGGAACTCGTGATCATGGAATTTTATATTCTTATACTGACAACTTTGATCTGTTGGGGTATACAGATAGTGATTGGGCAGGTGATACTGAGACTCGAAAGAGTACTTCAGGGTATGCTTTCTTTCTTGGATCAGGAGTAATTTCTTGGTCTTCGAAAAAACAGCAGGTTGTTGCACTCTCGACAGCTGAAGCAGAATACATGGCATTAGCTTCAGGGGCCTGTCAGGCAATATGGCTTCGATGGATGCTGCGTGAATTGATGCATGAACAAGCAGGTCCTACTAAATTGATGTGTGACAATAAGTCGGCTATTGCATTAGCCAAGAATCCTGTATTTCATGGCAGGAGCAAGCACATCGACATCAAGTATCACTATATTCGTGAGCAAGTCAAAGATGGTGAAATTGAACTTAATTTCTGCAGATCAGAAGACCAGATTGCAGATATCCTGACAAAACCATTGAAGGCTGATTTGTTCGAAAGATTGAAGACGATGCTTGGCGTTATGAACTTCCAAAATCAATTTTAAGGGAGGCTATTGAAAATATTAAAATAAATTTTGGAAGAAAGTCAAAAAAAGAAGAAGCCTCAATTTTTGACTATTAATGGACAACTTAGGTGTGCTTAAGTTTGATAAAATTAAGTGTAGTCAAATAAAGACATTTAAGTTTGGCAAAAAATTAGATATAGAATTGGCTATAAATATGAGTGGTTTTTCTTGTAAGTTTCATATCAAGGAGGAGAAGAAATAGAGAGAGAGAGAGAGAGAGAGAGTTTTCTTGTAAGAACAAGCTTAGAGCAAAGCTTGATTTTCTTTGTGTAAAACCTTGGCAAATGTATTTTGTAGTATTGCTCTCTCATTTGTATTTTTGTTATTCTCTCCAAATTAAATCATCTGAGCTTCCGCAAAATTCCTCCTTCCTTTTTTATTTGGTTCCTACACCACAACTATCTGCACAATTGCAATTCAAGACACTAGTAACGCTTGTTATATTCTGTTTGATCCACATTGATTAAAAAAGAGTACAAGTCGTAATTACAGCTAATAACCATGTACGGGACGACTTTTAAGTTGCTTGTTTGTTTTGAAATAGAGATATTAGTTTCAGGAATTATGATGGAGATTAGAAGACTAACATATGCAAAATCGATTTACAAAGTCACTGAGTTAATTAATTATGGGAATGTCGAAGAGTTCCGGGAAAAGTCTGTTGATAAAAATAATGGCTGAAATCTGGAAAATTAAAATTTGTTAGTATTGACAGCTGATTTTGTCGGTCCTGATTTAGTTTAATTTATTTCCTTTTTTAAGTTATTTATTTTTGTTTGAAAATAGAATAGATCAAAATAGGCAAAATTGGTTTTTCCTTTTATTATTGCAAAAAGAGAAGAGAAATAATATATATATATATATATATATATAAAAGAAAACAACAACAATAACAACAACAAAAACAAAAAAAGAAATTCTTCGTTCTTTCCATTTTCGGGCCGGGTCGGGCTTATGTGAGACCTGGCCCGACCCGGCCCATTGACACTCCTAATTGTAGTCACGGGAAAAGTGAAGACAGTAACAGTTACATGAGATCTCAATGAGGACCTGTCAAGAATTCTACTATTAAAAGAAATTCTTCGTTCTTTCCTTTTTCTTTGGGGACTTCTTTAGACTTAAATATTGTCGACAACACAAAGGCGCGCTAAAGCATTGGTCTTTTCGAAAGCTAGCATGGCCCCCCTTCTTTTCCTTTGCTTCGTTGTTATGTTCCTTTTCATCATCACTCTGCCTTTTTAAAAAGATTTTCCCCGGATTCTATCAGGCCAGTTTGGCCGTGAATGACATTTTATTTTTTGGGTCGAACATGACCTAAGAAGTGCATGACAATCGCAACAACTCTAAAAATCAACCTCCATTTAAAAATTAATTTTTTTATTTTAATTTTGAAGAGAAGTGAATTTTATTTACTTCTTTAAATTGCTCCAAAACTATTTTTAGAATAAAAAAATTCTACGAAAGTAGAAAAATCAAGTTGCGTAATAAAATAGATTTCTGCTTTAGAAGTTATGTTACCAAATGAATTTTTACTCCATAAGCACTTTTGAAGTAAAAATTCTGTTACCATTTGTTGGGAGCACGCAGCAAAAGTCCGATACTTTTTACTCGGGGAGATCGCCAAGAGGGAGCCCAAGTCCGAGCCCGTCAACATATCCAATTGGACCCACCTTCACTCAAAAGCTTAAGCCAATGAGTTATGGGCCAACTTGGATATATTAACTGCTCTAGACCACATCAATTTTCCGATGTGGGACTTCTCTAACACAACTCACACGTGTATCCTAACAATCTCCCCCTCACGTGTGAGCTCCAGTGTTAGGTCTGCTCCCCCTTAATTCAAGTATCCTTCCGCACCAACATATCTCAACTTGAATCTCCATCAACGCCTATCGGGTACGGCGGGCCCGGAAATCGCGTTGGTACCAGATTCCTTCCTTGAGATATTCATCAAACACCGATACATATTGGGAGTGGGCCACCAATCAACCATCAGCTCTGATACCATTTGTGCACCAACATATCTCAACTTGAATCTCCATCAACACCTATCGGGTACGGCGGGCCCGGAAATCGCGTTGGTCACCAGATTCATTCCTTGAGATATTCACCAAACACCGATACATATTGGGAGTGGGCCACCAATCAACCATCGGCTCTGATACCATTTGTTGGGTGCACGCAACAGAAGTCCGATCGGCTCTAATACCATTTGTTGGGTGCACGCAACAGAAGTCCGATACTTTTTACTCGAGGAGATCGCCAAGAGGAAGCCCAAGTCCGAGCCCGTCAACATATCCAGTTGGACCCACCTTCACTCAAAAGCTTAAGCCAATGAGTTATGGGCCAACTTGGATATATTAACTGCTCTAGACCACATCAATTTTCCGATGTGGGACTTCTCTAACACAACTCACACGTGTATCCTAACAAGTTTGACCCAAGAAATATTTCTTCTGGCCAGTATTTGATAATTTGTTTTTGGCCAGCACCGTCGGACAAATGATTGCGGGCCGCAACTTCTATTCTTTTTCTTCCACAAAGCAAGTGCAGCGTGAACTTGTTTAGGAAATGCCAGATGAAGAACAATGCCCTTTCCCTATTTCGAGATAATATTCTTGGGATAGCTTTTGTGAAATCGTAGTCGAATGTCATCAATAGAGTGTGAACCCGAACACTTGGACGTTCTCCTTCAGATATGAGACTGCCTTGGCCTCTTGTGCTTACTCCATGCTGATCTCTACTATTCCACCATTTGCCTGTGTATTTCAAGCTTGAAATCTTCTTGTTGCTAACTCGCAAAATATTCATAAATTACCGGTTCTTTTGAGGTATTATTATTGTGGTAAATAAATTAGAAAAACCATCGAGAATTTACTAACATTCCAATGAAGTCGTTAGTAAATTACCAACATGATCAAGAATTAGTAACATATCAATAAAGTAGTAAACTACCAACTCCTACAAAATTTTACGAGTGTGGTAAGTAAATTACCAACTCCTGAAATTTTACTAGTATCATAAACAAATTATTAGTACTATCAAGATTTCGCCAGCATACCAATTAAAAAGTTAGTTAGCAGCCCTAACGAAATTTTACTGGCGTGTTAAGTAAATTACCAACACCATCACGAATTTACCAAAAACATTCCAATCAATTAGTCAATTACCAATTCCTCTGAGAAATTATCAGTGTCTTAAACAAATTACCAGCACTATAAAATATTTAGCAACATACCATTGAAGTAGTTAACCAACTCCTATGATATTTTATCCGACCACCGCCTGCTAAACAAAATATCAACTCTCACCGTGCGGAATGAATGAATAGCAGTGCATCCGCACTTTATTCGGAACTCGGTTTCCAATAGACTGATGGTCTCATAATGTCTGCAAGTCCTTGGCTGTTAGTAATCGACGAATCTTCGTGCTTAGATATTCTTTTCCTAATCGTGGTCTCTGAGCTTGGCGCCTAGTGCTAATAAATATAATTTAAAAAATCATTTGATGTGGCATCTTCATTTTTCAGATGCCTGACAACGTTGCCATCTCCCTACCAACGCGATTAAATTAGTGGGAAAAAAAAAAAGAAGTATCGGAAGCATCCGTGAAATTGCTGATGAACCTTATAATATGAATTAAATGTTGGAAAAACACAAAACGACGCTATCGTTCAGCTGCACATTGGAAGACAATGGTGAGCGTGTACTGGGCATCGTTGACTGTGTCACAGTCAAATTACCTCGAAACAGTAAATGTTGGTGCCTATGAAATCGGAACGTTGTTAATAATCTACTAACAATTTACCGTGGTTAAAATAGTTATTTTTTTGGACGTTACAAAGGTTAACCAGTTTTACTAGTAAATTATGTAGGCAACTCGTAATATGCTAGCGGAAAATCATACCTACTTGTAAAAGAAAACGAGTATTCATAATCCACAAGAATATATAAGCTTGGTAAATCGGTACTTTCACTAGTATGTTATTGACAAATAAAAATTGCTATTTGTAAAATCGAAACAATGTCAGTAATCTACTAAGAATTTATAGTGGTAAAATAATTATTCTGTCCGTAAGTAATCAAGATTGCTAGTAAAATATGCAAGCATTTGTATTCTATTGGCTAGCCGAATGATATGAAATGCGCAAGATTTCAAAGTGGAACTATTCGATCCATAGAGTAGTTCATACTACAGGAAAAAGGACCAATAATGAATAAATTATAGTGATTCCCGCCGCAGGCGTTAATCAAAATCTTCGTCCTCGACCTGGATGCCTATTGCAACTCCTCCATAGCTCACGGACAGGTAATGTTCCTTCCCCTGTTTCGCTTCGTTTTGAATGAAGTATAATACCAAGTTGCCTAAATACTTCTTGTGTGTAAACAATCAAGTGGTCAGGGTTTTCCTTTAAGGATTTGTAAAGATTTTGTTATTCTCGTATTGATTTTGGATAAAAGAATGCTCAGATCCATAGTTAGGTTCAACATTCTCCATGCTTACAACCTGTTTAATGACATGCATCTGAAATATTTTTTGATAAGTAATGGTAGCAGACCATCATTGAGCATATTGATGTATATTGTATCTGTTGATGCTTGTTTTGTGGTCATTAAGCAGAATTTCTTTTGGATCGATCGTGTTAGGGTTTCAATTTGAGAATTTCTTTCCTTAACTGTAGCATTTGGAATCTTGTCATCGAGTCAAATTCCGGCATTTGTCTTTACCCTTATCTTAGATACTTTATCATCGAGTCAAACTCTAGTGTGATATTGAAGTATGTTCAAGCACTGTCTTCAAGTCAAACTCTGGCAAGGTTTGAGTACGTTGGTTTGCTCTTTCGATGGAGATTGTGCTCCCTAAGCCATTCCGTCGAGTCAAATTTTGGTTTGGTCTAATTTTGTGTAATTTCTTCCATTAATCTTGTCAGACTTGGGTTTGTTTTCCGTTAGTGTAATTTTATTGGAATCTTTGCATAATCTATGTGTTGATTTTCTGACTATCTAGATCACTCATATCCTGTCTGGAATCGCCACAAGACCCTTTATCATATTTAAAAATCGAAAAATGAATTTTAGTGAAAGATATTTTGTCGATGAGAAATTTTAATGAAACAAAAGTCACCTGTTAATTTTTACTTATCAACGATTTTTCAAATTTACAATTCAAGGGGAATAACTCTGTTTTTGGCGAAACAAAATTAGAAATGTGAAACAATCTGATCAAATGAACAGCTCCAATTACTTTTTTGATCCAATCTCGACAGTTGAGGTCCACATATCCAGAACTGCCATCATGAAGATATCATGATGTTCTTGAGAAGATTCAAACTTTTATTTTCAAATAGAATGTGCATACATAGAGGTTCCCCTCTTGAGATTTAAAATTTTTGAGGAATTATTTATGTTCTCGAGAGCTTAGAAGAGTTGAACTTGTCTTTTAAAAAGAAAACTCTGCATCGTGATGTGTCAAATGTGAAAACATTAACGTTCTCCCTCGAGAAAAATCGATACGGTCTTGGTATTTTGCTAGCCTTGGTCCGTCCACTGGTTTAACCTTCCAATAACAATCCATCACTTCAAAACTCACACTTGCTAGCAAGCACAGCTGAACTACTTATTAAAGTATATTGATTGATTTTCTGGTAATATGAAAACCTTGGGCAAGAATTCAACAGCCACCAAAGTGCAGGATTCTCATTCTAATTTTGCCCATCCAAGAAAAGGCTGTGTATCAGTACATAAATATGAACTCAAAATGGAGAGTGGAGAGCCAAATCTCGAGAACCAACCACAGAAAGGGGCAATTTTCATTCTTGAGATCTAAGAAGAGACAACCTTTCATCGAAGCGGATGAACTTGGCTGGTCTTGGAGACCATCACACCACGTGAAATGTTGCTATTTGTATTCTTTCTTTTCTTCCTCCAAGCTAGTGCTGTGTGAACATTGTTTAGGAAATGCCAGATGAAGGACAGTGCCTTTTCCGATTTCGAGATAATATTCTTTCGGAAGCTTTTATGAAACCGCAAGTTGCATCTTACCAACCTAAAAGGCATTCATGGAAAAAACAAAAAAGTGGGCATTGTGCACTGTGAAGTGTGAACCCAAACATTTGCACGTTCGCTCCTTGAGATTTGAGACTACCTTGGCTTTCTTGTACTTACCCCATCCTGATCTTGAGCGCTAGTTCTCATTGTAAATTACCAATTCTTGTGAAATTTCATCAGCGTGATAAGTAAATTACCAAGGTTATCAAAATCTTACAAATGCTGTGAGTAAATTACCAGCATCATTATAAATTTGCCAACATACCAATAAAGCAGCAAATTATTGGCTCCTACAAGATCTTACGAGTGTGGTAAGTAGATTACTAGCACAATCAAGAATTTACAAACATTAGATGGAAGTATTAAATTATCAACTCTCTCAAATTTTACTAGTGCATTAAGTAAATCACCAGCACTATCAAGAATTCACCAACATACTAATTATGCGCTTAATTACCAACTCTTATTACTAGTATCGTAAATAAATTACCAGCACTATCAAAAACTTACCAACATTATAATAAATTACCATATCCGTCAAACTAAGAGAATAGATCAAATAAATAAATAAATAAAATCCACATCTTGTCCTCAACCAAAAATGGATAAGAGCATAAGAAAAATAATGAGGCTCAACTCAATCGGCAGAGAGAGAGAGATGCACATCTGGCCAATTCGTCAAGCAAAGAGGAAAGCACGCTGAAATTAATTTATTTCACCGAAAAAAATGTTGTCACTGAAAATGTCTTCAAGAAATTCAATTTCAAAGAAAGTGAATAATTTTTTAGTGTTTTTTTTTTTGCGCTGAAAAACAAGTTGAAAAAAATGGTTTTATGTAATTGATGATAAGGCAAATCTACCATCGTGCCATGGAAAAGAGAAACCCCCAAAACCCCCCAGTTAACACGTACGCTTTCATACTTGATATTCGACTGCAATCGAGTCTTTTTTTTTTTTTTACATCAAATTCTGTGAACTTTGAGCCCTGTGCTAATGCATTTTTTAAGACTCAGACTTTATGCCATGTGAACAGTAGTATGGAAGAAACGCCTAACGATATTGATCTAGGACCCGTCCTAATATTTTGATAGATCACATGGGGACTCTCAGCTACGGCGATTAGGATAGCAAAGGGAAATTGAGGAAGCCTCTTGGAATCTCTGATGAATGTTATGCATTAGGCATTTAAAAACTTGGAAAAAGTCCAACCATATTATTTCACTGATGAACCTTATTTTATGCTTAGCTAATTCTGGCTTCTAAGTTTAATGATCTCCAGAGTGTGCCCTGGGTTTTTGTCTATTGAAGCAAGACCCCATAAATCACGCTGAAAAAATCAGCACGGTTTGATCTAATTCAAGTTCTTCGTAAGTCCAAGTTAAACTTTTGCATTACAAATCATATTTTCCCGAGCTCTAAATTTTTGAAAAGATGGACCCCATAATAATTTTTAATTATTTATTACTTGATCTTTTATAACCCAGAACAGATTATTAATCTCGCAATATATTAAAGACTGTCATATAATCATTTCTCTTATAGTTATTTACAAGAAAGACGTGTGAGCAAGCCGATGGGCATTCATGTGACGCGGTTTTGTTAGAAAATCCCATGGATGAGATATTTACAGTGGGAAGAATTTTGACAAAAACAAGATTATTAAAATCCAAAAGATTAATACCCGAAAGTCCTCGAGTGCTCCCATCTTTTATATTTTGTTTTCGCCACCGAAAGCAGTCGACCGTTCCCATCTTTTTAGAATTCCACTAGTTTATTTACCCCGCAATTGTATTTCTCTTTCTCTTTCCTTTTCTTTTTCAATTGGGTTATGACGGTGGAGATAAAAGACAAGAATTGAATTGGGAGGGACCACTTTTGGTGTTAAAAAAACAGTGTTTCTCAACTTTGAGAGTTGAAAAAAAAATATATATCAACATCAATCTTTTGTTGCCATTTAAGTTTAATCTTTGGAGTGATATGGCAATGAATCATTCTCCTAAAAATATTTATAATTCAAGACACTAGAAGCAATGCTTGTTACATTCTGTTTGATCCACGTTAATTAAAAAAGAGTACAACTCATAATTATAGCTGATAACCATGCACCAAACGACTTTTAAGTTGTTTGTTTATTTCGAAATAGAGATATTAGTTTCAAGAATTATGATGGAGATTAGAAGACTAACATATACAAAATCGATTTACAAATTGACTAAGTTAATTAATTGTGGCAATGTTGAAGAGTTCCTAAAAAAGTTTGTTGATCAAAATAATGTTGAAATCAACAAAATTAAAATAATAATTTTTAGTATTGACACTTAATTTTATCGATCCCGATTTAGTTTTATTTTTTTATTTTTTTATGTTATTTATTTTGTTTGAAAATAGAATGGACCAAAATAGGTAAAATTGGCCTTTTCTTTTTATCATTGCAAAAGGAAAAGAGAAATAAAAAATATAAGAAAACAACAGCAACAAAAAAAGAGAAAAAAATGTGGCCCACTCACGTCTCACCGACCTCACTCACGCCCGTCACATTCTCTCTCTGCGTGACTTCATTCCCACGGTTCACTCATGTCCACCCATTCCCTGTCTCTTCCTGTCCGCTGACCCCCACAATGCAAAGGGTAAGAGAGACTATCTGCTGAACGCAGACGCCAGTGTAATCACCTACCCAGATCTCCATTTGTAATTCTTCTACTCACACTCACACTGCTGATCGGGGCTTCCAAACTTCTTCATCTCTTGCTGCCGCTGCTTTCGCTGCTACCCCGTTCAGTTTTTTCTTGAAGGGAAATCAATGGAGAGGAATGCAAAAAAACAATGCATCCGTGGAAACGAGGGAACAGCAGGAGGCGCTTCTGGTGCTCACACTTCAACAGAAGCTCAAGGAACGGCTACTTCATCAAGACTTGAATATGAAGTATTCTTGAGCTTCAGAGGACCGGATACTCGAGCAGCCTTTACCGACTACCTTTACACAACTCTGACAGGTTCGGGAATCCGCACATTTAAGGACGACGAAGATCTCCGCAAAGGGGAAGAGTTTGGCCCAGAACTTCTCCAAGCAATTAAGCAGTCGAAGATCTTAGTACCTATCTTTTCGAAAAATTATGCCACTAGTGTATGGTGTCTCAAGGAGGTTGTCCAAATGGTCGAGTGCAAGAAAACTGGGGGACAAAAGATCGTGCCTATTTTTTATGATGTGGAGCCTGCAGAGGTTCGACACCAAACCGGCGGTTATAAAGACGCCTTTCTTTTGCATGAAAGCAAGACGCGACATGACGGCAAGAAGCGATATGACCAAAAGACCATCGGAGAGTGGAAGGCCGCTCTTAGTGCAGTCGGGGCAATAAACGGATGGGACCTACATAAGGAGGGGGAGAACAGGTGACTGCCTTTAGCCTTCCATCTCACGTTCCTTCTATAGTTAAACTCGATGCATTTCAATTGGTTTTTTTTCTAGTTTTGTGTTAGCCTTGTTGAAATTGAATTTCATGCGATTGAAGTTATACCGCAAAATCACACTAAATATTGGCACAATCCCTGTTTTGTCCCATTTCATTCCCAGCAACATTTTTTTTTATCGTTTCAGTTCATTCATTAACACTAAGTTCCACCGCTATTTAATCGAAATTGAATAAATCGTTGAAGAGCGCATCTAGAATCGGTCTGGAGTTTTCAATGTGGTCTTGTCAGAAGATAGTTTGCTTCAACTTAGTTTTCTAACTCATTGCCCTTTTGACCTCCTACATACACTAGGCGAGAAGGTGAGTTCGTGAAAAATTTCACACGGGAGGTTTTCAATGAGTTGAAAAAGGCTTCTCTAGTAGTATCAGACTACTTGGTCGGTGTCGACAACCATTTGGATGCAATCATGGAAAAGATAGGTGCTGGGACAAGTGAAACACTTATTATAGGAATCCACGGGATGGGTGGCATCGGAAAGACAACTATTGCCAAATTAATCTACAATCGGCTTTCAGAAAATTTCGAGGATTGTTGTTTTCTGTCCAACATCCGCGAAATGTCAGAACGCAAGGGCGTTGAATGCTTGCAAAATCAGCTCATCTCCGACATCCTTAGAAACAAATGTACAGATGTAAGAAACATTGATGATGGGATTAAGATCATCAAAGATACTTTTTCTAATAAAAGAGTCCTACTGCTTCTCGATGATTTGTATGAAAAGAATCATATGAATGCACTTGTAGGTGAGCGTGATTGATTTGGTAAAGGGAGCAAACTTATTGTTACTACTAGAAACGAAGAAACTCTTGATATTCTCGAAGTGGACTGGAGGTATGAGGTTACGAGCATGGATCGAGATCAATCTCTTCAACTTTTTAGCAAACATGCCTTCAAAAGAGATTCTCCTTTAGACGAGTATATCAACCAATCCAATAGGGCAATAGGCATTGCTGGAGGTCTTCCACTCGCTCTCGAGGTCATAGGTTCACTTTTATATCGCACTACAAAGGAAATGTGGGATGCCACATTGAAGATGCTAGAAAGTGTTCCTCGTGAGGAAGTTCGGAGTAAGTTGAAAATAAGCTATGATGCATTAAGTTGCCGGCAACAGCATATGTTCCTCGATATTGCTTGTCTTTTAATTGGATATGACAAAGACATTCTTGTTCATTTCTGGCAAGAACCTGATTTTGTTCCGGAAGTGGCCATGAAAGGTTTGCAGAACTTGTCTTTGATAAAGATTAATGAGGATAATAAAGTATGGATGCACGATCAGCTTAGAGACCTCGGAAGGGAATTGGTTCGTGAAGAAAGTAAGATGAAAGTAGAGAAGCAAAGTAGGGTGTGGGATCCTAAGAGAGGATTGGATTTGCTGAGGAAACATAAGGTAAAATCCTCCCTCTCCTCCCTTAAATTCCTAGTATTTATGATTTTTTTTATCATATAAAAAAAAAGCCGGTTACTTTTTGTGTCGTCCAGCACCAGTATGACTTCCTCATCCTTTATTTTTGCGCTTTTAAGATTGCAAGAATGATCCAGCCAAAAAAAAGAAAAATTGCAGGAATGATAGTACTGAACACAACCCTTGAATATAAGGACTTGAATAAATGCGTTTCCCTTCAACTTTTTTGTTTTTAACTTTTTTTTTTCCTTTGGACAGGGAAAAAAAGAAGTCCAAGCTCTTCGTCTCAAGTTGGAACATCAGTCGCAGTGTCATTTTACCTATGAGGGCTTTGACAGCCTATCAGATCTAAAGTTCCTTGAAGTGGACGGTTGTAGAGAATATTTTTTTGCAAAAGAAGAGAGGCCTCTTTGGCACGAATCGCTAACAAATGTTCTTCCAAGTAATGGGAATTCAAATCTCCTTCCAAATTTACGGTGGCTTTCATGGAGTTATTTTCCCCTAGCACTTAACATTGCAAATTTCTTCATGGAGGATGTGGTTATTCTCAATTTATCTGAGAGTAAAATTACATATGAATGGAAGGGGTGGAGTCACATGAAGGTATGTCATATGCTAGACAACATTTATTATTCCGTCGTGTTAGATTCAAAAGTATCATTTGCATGATTATTCTTTTACAGGTGATGAAGAACTTGAAAGTTCTGAATCTATCAAAATGTAGAAATCTTAGAAGTTTGCCAGATGAGCTAGGTAGAGATCTTGCAAGCCTTGAATACCTATCTTTAAATGGCTGCGAATGTTTGGAGACGCTTCCGGATTCGATCGGAAATTTGGAATCGCTGATTGAGTTGGATATATCGCGGACGAGGATCAAAGAACTGCCAGATTCCATCGGAAAGTTGAAAAGATTGAAGATAGTTTCATAAGCAAAATACCCAATGCCCTTTGGACGATTGAAAAGCTCGAAGAAATAGAAGTCTCCGCAACATTGGATAACAAGAATTTGCATGTGAACATTGGCAATTGCATCTACAAGAATCAATCCCTGAGGATCTTGAAATTGAGGTTTGCGGTCATACACGCAATACCGAAGCTTCCTGAAAGTCTAGTCACTCTACATCTGGATTCGTTGTACATGGACACGTTTCCAGCTCTGTCATACCTCACTAATTTGAAGGAATTGCTTGTATGGTTTAGGTCACGTGATTCTCGCGAGGAGTCTTATGGGCCTCTGGAAGAATATCCAATACCGCAGGGGATCGGGAACTTGAGCAAAATATTCGCAGTACCGAAGCTTCCTGAAAGTCTTGTCACTCTAAACCTTGGTTCGTTGCACATGGACACGTTTCCAGATCTGTCAAACCTCACTAATTTAAAGGTTTTGCATCTGAAGTTTGAGTTACGCGATTCTTCTGATGGGCCTCTGGAAGAAAATCCGATACCACGATGGATAGGGAACTTGAGCAAACTGGAGTCTCTGTGCCTATGGTGTCATTTTGTGACAACCTCACCGACGGACCTTACGCTCCCTCCTCAACTCAGGTCACTTGTACTCCGCTGCCCTAATCTGCGTCGCCTCCCGAAGCTTCCCTCAACTTTATCCCACTCACGTTTGCAACAATTGAAGTCACTTTGCTCGATGGAGGATCTGGATCTGAGCTCTCCTCAACTCAAGTGGCTTCAACTCTGGGACTGCCCTAATCTGCGTCGCCTCCCGAGGCTTCCCTCAACTTTATCCTACTTACTTTTGCAAAAATGCTACTCACTTTGCTCGATGGAGGATCTGGACCTGAGCTCTCCTCAACTCAAGGAGCTTTACCTCTCCGACTGCCCTAATCTGCGTCACCTCCCGAGGCTTCCCTCGAGTTTATCCTCCTTACATTTGGATGAGTGCAAGTCACTTTGCTCGATGGGGGATCTATCGAATTTGAAGAACTTATCATCTCTCTTTATTTCTTCTGCTGCAATTGAAGAGATTCAAGGCCTTGGTTGTTTGGAGAACCTACCATGGTTGACGCTTTGTGAACTTGGACAGGTGAAGATACTACCCGATCTAAGTAATCTGAAAAAACTAACGAGTTTTGATGTATCGGGTTGTACTAATCTGGTAGAGATTCAAGGCGAATTTCCAGAGTGTTTGGAAGAATTGAACATTTCTTCCTGCGAATCTTTACAAAAGTTGCCTGATTTGTCTAGCTTGAAGGAAATGCAAGAGGTTAGGATAAAAGGTTGCGAGGAATTAAAGGGGGAGGCAATTCTCGGTTCTGCTGGGAGAAGTCAGGCGAATTTGTGGGAGAACCTTCAATATTTGCGGATTTGTGACCTAGAACGGATGGAGATACTGCCCAATCTAAGTAATTTAAAAAAACTAAGACGTTTTAAAATACAATCTTGTGCTAATCTGGTTGCGATTGAAGGCGAATTTCCAGAGTGTTTGGAAGAATTGAAGATTTCTTCCTGTGAATCTTTACAAAAGTTGCCTGATCTGTCTAGCTTGAAGGAAGTGCAAGAGGTTAGCATAAAAGGTTGCGAGGAATTAAAAGGTGAGGCAATTCTCGGTTCTGCTGGGAGAAGTCAGGCGAATTTGTGGGAGAACCTTCAATATTTGCGGATTTGTGACCTGGAACAGATGGAGATACTACCCGATCTAAGTAATTTAAAAAAACTCAGACGTCTTCAGATACAATCTTGTACTAATCTGGTTGTGATTGAAGGCGAATTTCCAGAGTGTTTGGAAGAATTGGAGATTTCTTCCTGTAAAAATATACAGGAGTTGCCTAATCTGTCAAGATTGAATGGACTGCGAGAGGTTAAAATATATGGTTGCGTTGGATTAAAAGTGGATGCAATTTCTTCGCTTTGCTCGGAGAAGTCAATCACATTTTTGGGAGATGAGTGGGACGGAGAAGATGCCGAATCTGAATCTGAATCTGAATATGACTGGGGAGAAGAGGAATAAGTGCTTGTCGCTCTTGAAAGCTTCTTGATCCACGACCACAAATTGTTCCCTTGTATTCAAACTTCAAAGAAATTGAGGTAACTTATTTCCACCTGACAACCAACGTCTTCCCTTTTCTGCAATCAATTTCTTTCACGGATATGAACAGAGAAGTTTCACATGCACCCTTTTGTCACCTTTTCACGAGTTGATGACTGAAAATCTGATGAAGGTGTTGAAATTATGATACCTCCGTACAACTAGAGAGGGTTCTTAATTATGTACAGATATTCCTTCTCTTTCCCTAGTTTGGTTTGGCTTTTTTAGCTATATTCTCTTTGGATGGTTTCTCCTTGCTTTTATGTTTCCCAACTGGAGGTAAGCAAGTTGATTTTCTGCTTCACATATTTCAAAGTTGATAACCTCGCTTCGCACTAGAGATATCTTTGTTATGCTGTAAACAATAGGATGGAAGGTGTGCTGGAAGGACATATAACTATGGTTCTCATCTTGGAACTTTACAGCATAATCAACTCATCATTGCAACAGTGAAGAAGACAAACACTCTATATTGACATGATTATGTTCCGTTTATTTTCCAAGAAAGGTGTGGTTCTTACTGATTTGCAAATGTTAGGGAGAAGTTATAAAATGAAGAATGAAGAATTTCACTTGGGTAGCGGCATCGCGTGGCAAAACTTCCTTTCGTGACAGGAGAGGAGCTACTTAGGGCGCATAGGGTAGCCCTGCTGGAAATGATCATGCTTAGGTGATCTGAGGTATCATAAATCATGTTATAGTCAAAGACTAATATTTCAGTATTACTGGTGTGTAAGACATATGATAAGTCTCACTGGGGTCAGAAATCATGTAAATGGACTCTAGTGTGATCTCCATTATCGCCTACATCTTCTAGAAATGGTCATGCCTAGGTGATTATCTATAATAGAAGCACTTCCATTCACCTCAAGCTATACTAGAGGACTCTTTTAGGTTTTAAGATTGACAAGAAGTGCTGAGGGAGAATCTCAGACGACCAACTTTTTGCCGGTTTCTAATGTTGCTAAGAGGAATTAGAGTTTTTGAGAAACTTACAGGAATTTTTCTGTGCAGGGAGCTGTGGCTAATTGGGCAGCTGTACAAATGAAGACCGAATAAGGGAAAATGAAGATACATTTAACATTGAATAAATTCCCTTTCGCGATCGTGTGTTGGTGAACTGTGCATTCATCTGTTGAGAGACAAACTTGAAGATCAGTGAGGGGAATCGTTGCCTATTGATGAAATTGTTAATCTGTTGAACTCAATGCTAAGTTTCAGTTGAACGTGTGGCCCTATTTTCCAGAGAATTCATTAGAGAGGGGCAGAGCGATTCATTGCGCGATTTGGGGCATCATACGTAGTGGTTTTTGGCTAAAAATGGCCATTTAAGCAAAACCTGATTGTTTACTAATCTTTTTTGTGGTGGCCATAACTAGTTTATGAACTTTCTCATGAGTATGGTAGGCACTCACAACACAGGAACACATGAATTGGAGTTCAATTGAATCACAAAGTCGACTATCGCCAAAATTATCTACAGGCAGTTTTTACATGGTTTTGAGCACTGTTGCTTTCTTTCTGACAATTGTGATGCCTTTGAGCTCAAGGGGATTTTGTAATTGTAGAATCAACTCGTCCCCTATGTTCATAAAAGGAAACTTGAAGCTCAAGCCGAGTTCTCCCAATTTTCACCCTGACCATGGATAGTGTTCAAGCAGAGGGAGAGAACAGTTCGAAGCGACGAAATTGGAAGAGAGAAATCCAAATCCACCGCGAGCGAGAAGTACCTTATTTGACGAGCTGATTCTCTAGTAGCAAGAGCAATGGTTCCACTGATCAATTTGCACAAGTCGTTTTAGGGCGATCGATTTGGGCAAAAAAAAAACAGAGGAAGTGATCGGTTTGTGCAAAAACAAAGGAGCAATTTTGGAATTTTTTAACCGCTTTTTTTAATTAAAGCGACACCGTTTTGGGTTGGTTTCCCCTCCAACGTCCACATCAGCGTCATCACCGCTTGTTGACACTGACTTGGAATCCACATCAAACTGTTTCGGTTAAAATTGATCTAATGGATTGAATTGATACCTATAAATTGAAAGGTTTATGACTGAATTGATAAGAATGTAAAAGATTTATGACTTTTTTTTGTGCTTTTCACAAAATCATTAAATAGAACATAAATAGAGGGTAAATATGTCACTTGTATACAAGTTTGAGATTTTTCATGTTAAAGGAAAAAATCTAGGGCATTTGCATCACACTGAACATAGTTTGGAATTGTCGATGTCACAAAACTTTTTTTAAGATAAATGTGTCAGAGCTAGTATAATTTGAGGTTTTTTTGTACCTTTGCTTATAAAATTGTAGGATTATCATGAAAGTTACCAACGAAAGCCTAAAGTTAAATTCATCATTTTTAATTATATATTGTATATCGTCATCATCATCATCATCACCACCACCACATATTTTAGGGTGGCACTATTTCCACCCCCATTTTGGCTAAGACATTCCATTTTTAAGTTAAACAACCAAAATATCGTCCACTTTCTCTTCAATTGATTGTTTCTTTTTTTGTTAAACTAAGTAACAAAACTACCTTCATTTCATTCATTTCTCTTATCAGTTTCACGATACAAATACTCCATTGTAGATATCATCTTAACTTGCATCCTATTATAACTTTGCCTAGAGATTGTTAATTTTATTAAACGATCTCATGTTTCCAATTAGAAAAGCTACGTAGATTATTATAAATTTCTATTTATGACAGTTGCAAGGCTTAACGACAAATAATCAATTACCCATTTTTTATCAAATAATTTGATTGAAACCATATTCAAAGTCAAAATTTTAAATTCAATCTATTTATCTACCCAATCTTGACCTTGAGGTGTTTTTTCAAAATAAATTTATGGATTTTTATAATTAAACATTGCTTATTTTATGCTTTCTTTTGAGCTTTTCACATTTTTATCCAATTTGCGAGATGGAGGTTGAGAATCTTCTTACACATTCCTCACTTTCAAGCTAACATAAAATTATTACATATGAAAGTTTTAAGCATATTTCAAAGTTTTGATCCACTTATTATGAGGTTGAATCTATAATCGATATTTCGTAGGAGTAAAATAGGAAGAAGTACCTTCCTCCCCCCTCCCCCCCTTTTTTGTGGTTATGTTTTGTTAATATTTAGATAAGACCTAAACATAAACATACTTAACATCTGATTATGCTTCTAACAAATTAACATTTTTTAATATTTTAACCTTTGATTTTAAAATATAGTCTCAAAGCAAATAATCGTGTGCTTATAAGAGTTCATATATAGAAATTTCTTGTATTCTATGTTGCTTTATGATAATAAAAAATTTGTGAAGTCATGAATTAAATTTAACAACTTCCATTAGGGAAAGTGAGCATGATACCATGATAAGATTGGTATCAAATGCTCCATTATACTTAACATTCATGATGCGACTAAGGAAAAGGACGATAGAAATAAAATTAGATTTTCAGTTGGCTTCGCAAAAATAGAAGCAATAGCATTCGTTTGATGTCTGCCTAATCCATGCCTACGTCGATCCAAAAACACGTTCTCTCGCTCCTTCTTCCTCATCGTCAGTCTCGCTATCCCCTTTGGAAAGGTTCCATTCTCGATCTCTTCTTATTTCTTTTGCAATGTTTCTTTTATTACCCCATTCGTGGTCGATCGGATTGCGTCATCGTCGGTTTTCCGTTTTGGGTTTGCGCTTGATTTGGGTTTGCCTTTGTCTAACGTATGCATTGCATTTGTAATTAGGCTCCATTGGGTGACGGATCCGAGGTTAATCTATGGGAAGTCGCGTCTTAATCTTCTTCAGGCGAAACAAAGAATGGGGCTTTGCTTTGCTTAGTTTCTAATTGGAGCTCGTTTTAAGGGGCTTTGAATCGTTTGTGCTTTCCCTTTGCCTGGGTGTTCATTCGTAGCACAGGCGAAGGACTTGAGTTGATATGGTGTGGTTTTGGCTTTCATTGGATAAAATTGGAACTTTATCCTGTGAATTGCTCGAAAATAGATATGATGCTGTTCTAGACTGTCATGGGCTCTCTATCCAACTGAATGGAAGGCTGAGCTCAACTTTTTGTGCTTTGAATGTTCTGGTGGATTTTTTTTTTTCGTGGATTAAGGTAATGAGTTTGCGATCTTTGATCTTGCTTGTCCATCCAAGACAGATAGCACATGGTGGTAGTTTAGATGTACATAGTCCCTTATTTTTGTTGCAGTGCCCCTATACGTTGCTGTGAAGTGCTGTCATTTTGTGCTATTAGAATAGGAATCATCCCTCTGTGAGTCCACGATACATTTCTGGATGCCCCTAGATAGAGGAAATTTTTTTTTTTGTGATTGTTGTATTTAGATGATGCAAGAATTCTGCAGTATAGTGTATACTTCATCTTAAGACACATAACATTGGAGATTTCGTTTCTAATAGTTATCTGTCGGTAGGAAGCATTGCTATTTCACACTTGATTACACTATGTGAAGTATAAACGTATCTGTTTTGTACTCTATTGAAGAAACTTCTGACCTAGCTTTGCGAGAGTAGGCTTAATAGTGGTTGCAAGTAGTATGGTATATCCGTTGGACAGGGATTTCCAAGAGTTCTAGGAAGACCAAAGCGATTCGGGGGCAGTGTGATTGCATTACATGGTCCTCTTTTAATTTTATGGGCCCTTTTTCTGTCTATAGCTTGTTTTTGTGCAGATTTTGGAGGAACTCTCTTGATTAGTTGAGCGGAACCTTGGTCCTCAGGGTCTACTTATTTTTATAATTGATGCTCACTACATATAGGTTTAACATTGTTTCAGGGATTTTTCTTGCTTGAGCTAAAAATGGGTCTTCAAACCTGCGTATCCTTCATCCAGACAAGTCCTGAAATGGTTTCTGGATCCAATCAGAGTAAATAAATAAAGGAAATGGCTATACTTGATGACAGGTCAGCCTCATATATAATCATCCAAGGTTCAGGTGGGCTCTGTACACCTTTTATCTAGACATGGTGGTAGTAGAGCCGTAGTTTGCCTCAGTGGAACGCAGTAGAACTGGCAGTGAATCTTAGATGGACTTATTATCTAACTGTAAAAGTTCGAAAGTGCTTGTTCATCCCTTGAGTTCCATTGCATGTAAATGTTTTGCGCTGGTTGTCATTGTTTTGGTTCTTAGAGCAGCCTTCATGTCTACCATCTATGGCGGGTTTGAGCCGAATCAGATTGCAGTGAGCCGCGACTTTTCTTTGTCATATATATCTGAGTATGGCATCAGGAAGGACAAATTCGTGGAGGTTCCTCAAATTGTTTGGGGGTTAAACAATCAGAAAATTGCATTTGCTAGGGCCTGTCTTACTGCTAGAATGCTTAACCGGACTCTTCTGATGCCAAGCTTGAGTGCTTCTCTGTTTTACAAGGAAATTGATCTTTTGCAACCAATATCATTTGATAAGGTCTTCCAGCTTGAAAGGTTTAATTCACTTTGTGATGGGTTTGTCCAATTGGGCTATTACTCTGATGTCTCCAACCAAACAGGAGCATTTGAGGTACAAAAGGGAAGTGGTAGAAGATGGACTAGCCAGAGAGATATGGATCAGTTGAGGCAGTCTAGCCAGGACCCAATTGACAGATATGAGGTTATCCGTATTACCGGTAAGAATCCATTTTTGTGGCATGATCATTGGCCTGTAAAAGATTATGCAAGGATTTTCGAGTGCTTAGTTTTAGTCAATGAGATTGCTGGAGAGGCAGATAAAGTTGTTGATAAGATTAGAGAAGTCAGCAGAGAGGTCGAAGGTAAAGCGGAAGTTTCACGGCATGATTTAGAAGGGCATCAATTGCAATCTGTTTCTTATGTTGCTGTGCACATGAGGATAGAGAAAGACTGGATGATTCATTGTAAGAAGTTAGAGCAACGGTTGCATGTTAATCAAATTTGTAGTAGCAAGGCTGAGATTACAGAGAGAGTGGGAAACATTTTAGGCCTCAAAACTCCCACTGTCGTTTATCTTGCTGTCGCCGATGTCCTTCTAGAAGATTCTTCTATCCTGAGTGGTTGGAAGGAGGGGTTACTTCCATTTGAGAAGAAGAAATTGTGTGTGGATGGAATTTACGAAAAGTACCCTTATCTTATTAAGTCTGTGATCGACTATGAGGTCTGCTTGAGGGCCAATATTTTCATCGGGAATAGCTATTCTACATTTTCAAGCCTCATAGCTCTAGATAGAACACAGAAGATGTTGAGTATGGGGGTGAGGAACTCGTGCGGAAGTGGAACAGATGTGAGATGGCCTTCATATGCTTACAACATACCTGGGGAATCAAAGGGTCCTCAAAGATGGATGACAAACATGGATGATTCAAGCCTTCAAGCAATTAGTTTTGGTTCAAATCGCATTTCTTGTTGAAATGGATTGTACACACTTCCCATACATAGTATTCTTTGATTCCACACGTCAGCTGCTGCTTTTTATCCTTGCTTTTTCCCTTTTCATGTATCGAGAAATCTTTTACTTGTATGTTTCGCAGGATTAGACAGCTGCTTTATTTTCCTCATTACAGAACGGCGTGCAGAATGAAGCACCACTTTGTCGCGAGCTTTGACTTGGTAGATCAAGCTGTTCCTTGTATGGGACTTGATGGTAAGTTTGGAGCCTTGACAGATTTTTTACACATTAGAGTTCTATATAGGTGATATCCATATGATGCAGATCAGCAGCATGTTTCGCCTTTCTCTAACAGCAATCATCCATCCACCTTCCAAGGAATGGTCCTTAAGGAGAATGTTGTATGAAAATCTTCCCATGTTTCACATTTTCTCTGTGAACTGTTGTGAAGATTATTTTTTTTTTTGGGTCCCTGAAAGTCGCATCTAATTCATGTGCCTGGATTTGCGGAATTTAGTTGCATAATCATGAATAGTTAATTTGATATTGAGGGTTTTGTTGTTAGCGGAATGAACCAAGGAATTGGAAATGGTTTGCATCGCTTGCCTCTTATCATTTCTAGCTTAGGAGAAAGCCTAATCAATAAAATCGACTACTCTGTTTTCGCTTTTTGGGCCCAATCCTGAGATGGCTCTGCAATTTGTTACTATCAACTTCTTAAATGCGGAGTATGGTAAATATTGTGAGATTTTCGTAATGATAAAAGCTTCCAAAACATGCCAATTGGTAAGGGGAAGGAAAACAGATATGTTTCGTCAAGAGATCAAGTGTGCCAAAGGAATTCCTTAAACCCAAAAGGGTACGGCGGCCGAATTTGATGATGGGACAAATGGCGTGGCGACTCAGAGCGCACGAAAGGTCAGCATAGGACGGCAAATCGAGCCAACGGACGTGGTCGCTTCGTGCCATCTCAAAGCAAAATTTCGGAGGGTAAATACACCGGAGGGAAGTCAATAATCTTAGTTTCTAAGGCTTCAATCTTAGTCACTTGAAACATAAGATGTCAATTAACAAAGGGAACCCATCTAGGAATATGTAAACTATGGAGCTTGCATTGGAGAACGGTGGTGGTTCTACCAAATAGTCAAAACAGCGAAAATGACAGTTCGCCTCGTACGACGTGGAGGAAAGTGTGCGTCCCCGATTGCGAAGAAGTTAAAAAACTCGATCTTTGGCCCTTTTTCCACGTTATCCTTCAAGCGCAAAGCTTGAGAAAAGCCTTCGCTCAAAAGCCAAGAGAGAATTGGAGAGAGAAAGAGCTCAAACGGTTCGGCAGTTTGCCCAAAAACTTGCAAAATTGGAGAGAAGAGAGAGAGGGTCGCATCGTTATCTTGATCGACAGCCATCTCTTTCTTCGTGCGACGGGGAACGATCTTTTTCCCCGCAAACATACACAGAGGGGGTCGGTCACCTTCGCACTCAATTTCTGAGGGGGAGAAGAATCCAAGAACGCGCGCGCCGGGACAAAAGAATCGGGGGTCCGAGTGGGAAGCCTCAATGTCGATGGAGTGATAAGAGAGAGAACCAAATCTGGCAAACATAGGGGGATTGAGGGCTCGCTTGTCGTTGAAGCAATCACCCTCTGGTTGCGCCGACGAGGAGGAGGAGTGCAGGCCTTGGCGTCGCCGCTTCTCCTTCATGGCTCTCACCTGGGGCTCCGCCCTCCGCGTCGCCATCCTCCTCTCGCTCCTCCTCGCCGCCGTCGTCGCCTGTTTCACCCTTCCCGTCGAAAAGGTACCGTTTTGCGATTGGTTTTATGTTCGCTGTTGGGTTTAGGTTCGATTTTGATTTGGGCTTTGCGTTCGGGTCCGCTTATGCATTGCGATGTCATTGAGCTTGATCCGGTGATGGATCCAGGGTTTAATTTGGTCGAAGTTGCTGCATTATATGGTTCTGGTGGGAAAAATGTGCTTCGCTTGTGTAGTTTCTGATGGGATCTCGTTTCCATTTGGGCTTTCCATTGTTTGTGTTGGCGTTGACTTGTGTTATTCGGAGTGTGTTACAGGTGAATTTTGACGAGCATTGTTTTAGGATTCCATCAAATTATATGATGCGAGTGCTGTTCTCAGTTACTGCTTTTGTGTTTGTGTGTGTGTGTGGGTGGAACTAACTGGAATTCAGAGCTGGATTCTCTCGTCAGAATAGTCAGGAAATAAAACTGAATCTTGTTCTTGGTATTCATGGTTTTGTTCCGATTGAACAGAAGGTTGAGCTCAGTTCTTGCGTTCTGAGCTAATGTAGTGGGAAATTGTGTTGTGAATTTGGAAGTTGATGCATGATCTGTGATCCTGCTAATCAATGCCCGACCAATATTTCATGGTAGTTTACATGTCCATAATCCGCTAGCTTTCATTTGGCGCCATTACAAAATACTGTTATACACTCTTCAAAATAAGAATCTTTCATCGGTATGTCCTCTTGAAAGAGGCAAGTCCTCTTGAAAGAGGCAACGGGCTATTTTTATGATCCAATCCTCCCCCCCTTCTCTCTACAATATTGCTCCATCCTCATAACATTGCTCTTTGTGCAGATTCTAAAGGATTTCTTGTTATGGGTTGAACATGACCTTGGCCCTTGGGGTCCACTTGTTTTGTAAGTCGAATAGTTGTGCTTTATAGTTTTTATCACTCAGTACTCGATCTGAAAGTTAGATTGAGTTTTCTTGTTGACCAGTCTATCTGGAACCAATTCTCTATCTTTGTGATGACCTCAAAGGTTGCATGTGATATTTATGTTCAAGAATCTTGTGAAATAACAAAACAACGCACGACTGATAGCCTCATGAAAGCATTCTTAAAAAAAAAACAAATTTAATGCTGTAGATACTAGCTATTTGTTGGTCAAGAGAGGATGTCAAGAGAGGTGATGCTTAATATTGTAATGCAGTTGCATACATAAAAGTTAGGTGACTGAAACTAATTTTCCTAGAAACTAAAGATTGCTTACCCAGAAATTTGGAGGGGATTAAGTTCATTTAGATGAATCTCATTTCGCCTGAAACAAATGAGTTTCCTTGACAGTAGCCTTACTGTGGGGATGAATTAGCCAATTGTTTATGTAATGCTATGTTGGATAAGAAAATTAAGTTTTCCCTAACTAATCAGGCTTAGATGAGAAAAGTTATAACGACTTTATGACATGGAGTATCAATGATATGGGTTTCCAAGGATCTGGACTAGCGTAACTCTTTCTCATCTGGTGGACAACAATTTTACAGAATACTTGGTCTTTCTCACATTTAGTAGCGCTAGGTGTCTTCTTAACCAAGTAGATGTCCCTGCTGCATCTGTTGTTTTCTTGCTGAAAGCAAACGAACTTGAAGTAAAGCTTATATTCTGAAGCTTTGTAATATTTTAGTTGCTCAATATTCTCATGTTAGTTAGGTACCAATCTTACATTTTACTAATTTAGTTGTGCTATAAAGCTTGCTTGCAATTTTATTAGTCATCTGAAATGGATGGCAGTATTCCACGCATTGCTTTTATATTTTTCTGAAGTTTAAATTCTCACTTTGCAGAGCCGTTGCATATATTCCGCTGACGGTTTTGGCAGTTCCAGCTTCAGTGCTCACCGTAAGCATTGAATCTCTCTTCTTTGAATTGCTTATCTGGCTTTATAAAAAGTGCTATACATTTTCTCAATTTGTAGAGTAAAATATAAGATAGGACCATGACTACCTGAGATGCCTTTGGTCTCCTATGTCCTAGAAACTTGCAAAAAGCAAATGCCAAAGTGTTGCTCGTGGTGTGAGTTTGAGTCAAGCGTGACTTTATGTTGCATTAATTTCTGACTGTTTTCAGCTTGGTGGCGGTTATTTATTCGGCTTACCCGTGGGATTTGTTGCTGACTCCATTGGTGCTACTGTTGGAGCCGGCGCAGCATTTCTCCTTGGCAGAACTGTGAGTGTCTGCCTTCTTAACTTACCATTTCTTGCAGAATTTATCACTTGTCATTTTTTGGCTACTATATAGTAACTTTTGTTGACTTTTACATACCTGACTTAAAAGGGTGTTGTTTTCACTGTCATTAACAAAATCCATGCTCATATTACCTATTTGATTGACATCTATATTACTCTGATGTTGATATGTATGTACTGCATTTTTCTTGAACAGATTGCAAGATCATTCGTTATTTCTAAATTGAAGGATTATCCTCGGTTCCGCTCGGTTGATCTTGCAATTCATAAATCTGGGTTCAAGGTCTGCTGAATTGATTGGTCATATGGGTTTGACTGTATTACTGCATTGATTAATTTGTCCCCAGTCTCTATTTGAGATACATAACCTTGTTTCTTATTGTTAGTACAGATTGTCTTGCTGCTGCGGCTGGTTCCCTTGCTTCCGTTTAACATGTTGAACTACCTCCTGTCTGTGACCCCAGTTCCAATTGGGGAATACATGCTGGCATCTTGGATAGGCATGATGGTACTTCTATGCTTTACTGAGCACTAATACTGAGTTATTTTTTTCCATTTTAAGATGGCATTTCTAATTTTAGAACAGTAAAATCATGTTCGGTTGATCTGATCATAAATTTGAAGCATATTTCCCTTCATTCTGTTCATCAAAATTGGGAGCTTAACGGCTCACTGTTGTCTTCCATGCCAACACCAGCAATGCCATGACGAATCTGAAGCAGCTACAATTTAGTCATGGGGGTGGATAAATGAGTGATTGAAGCACTAAATTGACTGCATGAACTGATATAGAAATGTTATATAGTACATGGGTTTAGGACTACAAAAAGTCTTAAGGAGCAATTAATTACTTGTTCTCTCAATACTTATGCGATGTTTCCACATATCCATTAACGGATTACTCTCCAAATTCGTCTAGGCTACTCAATTGACTACAAAGAAAAAGTAGGCCTTGATTGGGTTTCTCTAGGATTAGTTCCTTCACCAGTCAGGCACATGTAAGGGTAAGAAGTTCATTGGGAATGTATCTGAGGGTAGTGTGGCTTAAACCTTGTTCTGTAGTTCCTGAGATTGGCCTTCTTAGAACCGGGGTGTCCATCCTGTAGGTCCATCACCGAAAAACAAAATGTATTTTGAGTGGCTCTGCCAAGATTCATGTGTATTTAGTTGGTTTTCCTTTTTTTTTGGGGGGGGGGGGGGGTGGGGGGGCGGGCGCGGCGCGGTGGAAACTAAGGTTATCAATTGCAACTGTGAAAACTATTAAAGAATTGGATTGAGTGGGCAGAATTACAGGGATACCTACTTTAGCTTTTCTCAATGCTTTCACGATGTCCTGACTCCAGACATGCATGCCCAATAATTTTTGGTTCATTGGCCTAAAATCTTATGCCAATGTTGGTAACTATTTGACAATAAATGCTTATGATCTCCAAGTTGCCATATTCATGTGGTTTTCCTTTATTGCACTTGTATAAATGTTGTGGTGTGGGTGCGCGCTTGAGCTCTTCGATTTCTGGTGAACTTTTCTGTAATTGCATGTTGGTTGGTTCCCACAATTACCATTGGCATTGAGTAACATTTTAGTATTTTACTGGCTCATTAGCATTATAATTTTACTTTGTAGACACTAGAGCTATAAAATTGCTTCTTTTTTTTGGGCAGCCTATAACACTTGCACTGGTGTATGTTGGGACAACTTTAAAGGATCTTTCTGATGTGACTCATGGATGGAGTGAATTTTCAACTACTCGTTGGGTAAATAACTAAGAACTATGTTCACTTTGAAGCTATCTTCCTGAGATTCCAATCATGTTGATTATCAGTCAATATTAACTTGGGTGGTATATTTATCATCAATTTTTGTGAATGTTTGTGAGTTGGACCTGGTAGGGAATACTTTTTTAATCACTAACAAATGTGAGTCCCTTTCATGATTGAGTAATGACGGCTTCTTCATGTTTTAAGCTGATGTCATTTGAACTTTTTAACCAAGCTTCTTGCTTCTCAAGGTGCTTTCCTTTTGGTAAAGTTCTCCTTGGAACTCCTTGACACTTTCTTCAAAACAATAACAATGTTTTAAGGCTGTTGAGTTAGCTTATGTATTTTCTAGGCGAAGCCTTTTAAGGACATTATACTCAAAACGGTACTGGAGAGGTAACAAGATGTGCTAAGCATTAACATAGTTTAGAGTACAGTCTCTATAAGGTGCATGGTGGCCCACAAAACAAATGCTGCCTGTATGGCACATGTCGAAAAGTTATTTGCATGTTGCCGTCAGAAAGCTCTAATCTTCTTCTTCAAGCATTTTGCTTAGGTCAATAAACGTAATCCTCCTTTGTTTTAATATTATTTCGTCAAGTCACTTTCGGGGTGTTAATTCTTTAATTAGGGAGCGTAATCGTCCTTTGTTTGATATTATTTTGTCACTCATGGTGTCGTAATTCTTTAATTATTGACTTTATTGTCTTACACAATTCATTGATGCGTGTCATCATCTTAGAATGTGGTGCTCCTTATGCATTTATATTTTCCTGACCATTCTCCTTCACATGTCATACGCAGGTTTTAATCGTTCTGGGCCTTATGGTATCCGGTGAGTTGCAACTAGTGATGTTATTATTGACATCATCCTTATTTCCTCCTTTCGTGTTTTACAATCTGTTTATCTTTCACGTGGTCACTGATATCTGAGATCTGAGGTCCTAGAAGATTGTCTAGTGGAAAATTAGATACCAAAATTGTGTTATTCATTAGAAAAGGGGGAAAAGCCAATATTTGTAGGATTCTATGCACATTGTAGGTCCACCGCTGCCATCTCCATAATTCCTGAATTGCTGAAAGATTGACTATAATATCTTGGACAGTTTCTGATTCCATAGACACTGCAGAACAGAGATCACACCTGCATCGGAACCTCAACAAATGATTTACTCTTACGCTCAGTTATGGGCTCTAATGGGGGAAAGCGTTTCTAGTTTTATGTTTGTCATAGAAAACGAGGTGGAAATGGATGAGCAGAATTGTTTGGCTTTAACACTTTTGTTTAATCACCCAATTATCACGCTCGGTTTGAGATCTGAAACTATGATTCTCTCGCTGTTGGTGCAGTTGTTCTGATGTTCTGCGTTACTAGAGTCGCCAAGTCGGCTTTGGAAAAAGCTCTGGCCGAAAATGAAGATCTCGATGGTGTTTTAGCGACGCCGCAGTTACCTATTGTGGCTGAACCGGCTCCCGACCTGAATCAGGCTCTTATCATAAAGATAGAACCTTCTGAAGAGAATCACGAAAATTAAAATAAAAAAAAGGGAAAAGGAATCCATCTTTCTGTAAATTCTTCTCCTTTATCATTTTTGTAGGATGATGTACTTCCCATTTGAACCTTCCCCATGTTCTCAGCATGTGATTCTGGGGATGCATCTACTGTACAGTCCCAGTTTTCTGCTTTAGCATGATCAAGTAGTTCTCTCATTTTTAAACCGATGAAATCATTAAAAATCTCAATGAAATATTTTTTTTTTGGTAGTTCATTCTGTGGCATGATTACTATTTGATGCATCAGTGCTGGCGTGCTGCTGATGCATCATTATGATTGGTTTATGTGAGCGTTGTTAGGAAGAACATGGACGTCAGTGTAACCAGAGAAGCATGTGATCAAGCAAAGGTTCCAAAGAGGATGAAGACTGAGGAAAATCCAGCAGAAAAAGCCAAAGTTTGCTTGGAAAAGATATAAGCAGAGGGAAAAATGCTCCTCATCTTTGTAGAAAAAGATGGAATATGATGGTCAGCCACAAGCTCTCTTTCCCCATAATCTGTCGATTGATCCGAATTTCAAATTGCTAGAGCTATGGATTCATCTGATACCACATCAGTCCTGAAAGTCGCTTTCTCCTCGGGAAGGTTTACTGCTAAAGTCTCCATCTGGGCTCTTGATATGGACCGTTGTTACAATTAAATTATCGTTTGTTAGACAGCTTGTGGCCGATATTTCAGCCAATAACAAGGGCAGAACGTGTGGGACTGAAGCATGAACAGGGTGTCCTGAACGGAAGATTGCAAGATTGGCCAAAAGTTTCCCCGTAAAATCTTTCTAACATTTAGTGCACAGTGTCGATAGATGGACAGATCTGAGGATTCCCTAACAACATTATTGGACTGATATCAGAGCTGGTGAACCCCATTTGCCATACCAGAAGATGCGGATTTTTTATGTTTAGATCTGCACATTTCTGTGAAACTCTTTGTGTACGTCTTTCGAAATTAACTAATTTTTTACTCTTGACGTCTGGCATCTTCTTCTGCCAATGCGGGTCTGCAATCAAGAACCACTGATCCTGATGATCATACACCGTGATGGTCTGCAATGGTCTCATGGCCCTGGCAATATCTTTCATCAACCCTTATACTCATAGCACCAAAGAAGGGGAGAGAAACTGTCACTTGATAGGAAGGAAATGTAGCTACTCTGGCCTCTGAGGTGCTTCCAGGGTTTTGCGGGAAAGAAGAAAACAGGACCGGTCGGTCCGCGACATGTCGTAATTTTTCCGAAATTTATCATAATTTACCCCGAGAAAATCATGGTAAGGTTAGTCACACCTACATGCAATACTTCAATGGGTCATAATTTACCTATAGTCAAAGTGATTCATTTTCACTTACAATTAGTAGTTCACATTTACGAACAATAATTTATCTGTAGAGTTTGTAACCTAAAAATGTTCAGATTCAGTAATAAGTCAATTACATAGTAAACTACCACTTGTTATTGAAAATGATGGCACCGGTACTTAGTAACTCTCTTTGATAATCGTAATTTTCCTTAAAATTTCCATAAATGACAAATTAATAATCATCTTGCAAATATCGTACTATACCTCAAAGTCTCATAAAATTGAATTTTTTAGTGGTCGTAACTCTCCATACAATATCCTTCACAACCTGATTATATCGTAATATTTTTCTACTTTCAGTACTCACTACTCACCGTGGATAATGTAACATTCCTTTATGTGTTTGTAAATTTGGGCCCTATCGGTCAATAGTTATTCTAATCTGTAGTAACTCCCCTTAGTCAATACTAAGATTGACAATCTTATAATCAGTAATTTTCCTAAAATGTTCCTAGTTACTATCTTTTTGAAATTATTCGATAGTTGAAATTTGTTCTCTCTTATTCTAACAACTCATATTCAAACGGACCGATCTTGTATTTTTCAATACTGGACCATAGAATTTCCCCAAGCCTCTATTAAATTGTTGGTGCCATCAACATCAAGTGTAAGAGTAAGTATGGTTCTAGAGTAAAACCTAGAACTTAGAATCAAACTGATGAGGAACCAGTCCATTTCCATGTTCCAATTTATACAAAATAAGTTCTAGTTCTCAAAAATTGGAAAACCTATTCTAATGGGGAAGTGAAACCTGTGACTTGTCAAGTTTTTGTGTTTTTCATCATATTTGTCTTCATGCGACTCTGTGATATTCTATGACGTCCGATGATGAGTATATAATTTAGAACCACTAGTGTGAATTTTTATTTTCGGCAATATTTATAATTGATATTTTTATTTTTTAAATGTTTCATATTTATTCTTGTGTCTAAATATTAGTAGTGGTAAGTGGATTATAGTAGTGATAGTGGTTATTAAAGGTAACAATACACTGAAATTGTTCAATTAAGAATATATGTGGAACCAGAGTAGACTTTAGAATTGATCCTGAAACTTGTAACATGATAGGTTCTAAGTTTCATGGTAGATTTTAGGTTTCAAAAAAAATGAAAAACCTATTCTAACAAGTAGGTTTTAGGTTTCAGATGAAACTTATACGGAACCTCGGAACCCGAAACCATTCATCCTTAATTCAAGGGTCTTTCTAGATTCCAATGGGAAAAAATGACACATGATCTCGCCTACTTGATCTTCCCTTTCATCTGGCATTCATAATTTTCCTCACTAATGGGAATTTACCTGTTACATATCCTGTCCGAACTTTCTTTATAAGACATTTTGTTATCTTACGTTCGTTGCCGGGTCCTATGATCCGCAATAGACCATAAAAAATAGTAATCCGTCTCAGTTAATACTAAATTTATTTCCCTATTATTAATGAACTATCCAATAAATCGCAACTTTTCTTTCGCGTACGCAATTGTCCTCGCTAATAGTATTTTATCTCTAGAATATCCTTTCGTAACTTATCGTTTCTTTTCTTTCCTTTTGGTCTGATATAACTTTTCTTTTAAAGGGCGTAATTTTCCCTTGATGGTCATAGGTTCTCCGAGTCCTATGGTCCCTAATATTCCGTATAAACAAGTAATCTATCAAAGTTAAGAACTAAATTCTCGTGTCATTGCTTGTACAACATTCAATTGATCGTCATTTTCCTTTACCCTCCGTACCATTTTGCAAACCATGCTAGCATTTCTCCATACACATCATAATATTTCATCATCAAACGTTAGTTCGATCACCTATGCATCTGTAGCTTCCATTTAACGTATGAAAAATCGATTTTGCAAAGCAGATCTCAAGGACCTCATTTTTTTCCCCCTTTTTATGCGACGAAACACATTGAACGAAGGACCGATCCCCTGAAAACACTCGTCGAACAATAAAAATCCTTCGAAATTCAGGCGTGGACAGTGGAACGGAAGCTTGACGATAAAAAGCAGAGCCGGCTCCTTCTCGAGAGCCTTGAACAGTACTGCACTTGGAAAAGCACTTGGGAATGATGAAAGAGGGAAGCAACATCATATGAAGTCTCATCATGACAAACCTTTGGATGCCCAACAGTGTCCATGTCCATTTCTCTCTCTCCCCTAGCAAACGAAAGGGGAAAAAAGTCACTTTGCTGCCTAATTATTCTAATCTCCCCGCCCCCCTAAGTTTTTATCTTTTCCACTGTCTTGTTGAAATTTGAAGCATTTGGGTCCCCACCGCTTCCTTGATGGAAGGGTTTGATTCAATCCCACAAGCAAATGGAGAAAAATTCACGGACTAGTGCATATCTCCATGTACCCCTCCACTTTCATGTCAAATCATCTTGAAAGACCGGAGAAGACATTGACCCTTTCCATTAAAGGCCACAAAATCTAGGGGTCTAATTGTTTGGGTCAAGAGCCAAAAGCATAATGTAATTAACTTTTTTTTTAATGTTTTCACCGAAATTCGACATATTATTGAAATTTTCAGAAATTATGAATATAATTATTATAGGTGAATCTACGTATAGCCGTTTGCATTTTAATGAAAAATTTTTCTCATGTTTCCCCAAAGAAGAAAAAACCGAGGTGATTGCGTGCTGCAAATTTTGAGTTAAAGGAAAGTTGAAATAATATAAGTCCTTATGGGCCATAATTGATGACATCCATGGGATAGCAAGATAGCGACCACATCCACCAAAAGATGGTACATCTATAATGATAATTTGTAAATGGATAAGCATGCATGATAACAAATTACACAACCACATTATATTTTGGTGAATTTTTAGAGAATTTTTGCAATTTCGGAAAATTGTAGCCCTTATTGTCATTCCTGTTGGGCTCACTTTCTTCCGTCTTCTTTCGTCTTACATATGCCAATTAATCACTTGGAAAATGTCATGTCACTATGAAATATGCCAGCTGTGGCATAGCACCTTGATTCGTTACTTACTCATAGATTAAGGGCAATTTTTGAAATTTGTCGCCTTCTTGTCTTCATTTCCCATCTTTCACTCCACTACAATGATTCTTTTGAGATATACTCCATACTCCCGTGTGACCGAACACCAGTATAGTATCTAGAAATGCATAAATGAAACACGTTATAACTCAATCCAATGTCATAATTGAGACAACTGAAGGAGTTAACACTCCGCTATCAAGTCAATAGATCTCATCAATTTAATGAGGCTATATCACACACTTGACTATGGCACGTCCTTCAGAAAGGAATGAACTGCGCGTCATGGAATTTTCAAGGGCAATTATAATATAACATGATGCTGAAGGGGACTGACCAACAAAGTTGGATAAATGGAGGGTGGTCAATTGCAATATACACCAGTATATTCCACAAGGTCATGCCATTCCAAAATTTGAGGCCATCAAAGGTCCACTACCTTTCGCACGCACTTTTGCTTCCCACCTTCATCGACCTCCCGAAAAAGGAGAGAGAAGACCGAGCTATGCGTGGACTCAACAAGCTCAAACTCAACATCTTCTCTCTGGGAGGCTGCTTCGATGGGTGCAGAGACCACGCCCAGTCCTCGGGGCTCGGGACCCGGGTATGGAACCTCAGCGACCGGCCTGTCGAGCTCCAGGTCCGGGTCGGCTCGATCCTCAAGAAGGTCCACACCCTCAAGCCCGGGTCGTCGAAGCGGCTCAAGTGCAAGAGCATCTACAAGGCCTACATGCCTGGGCGCCCCGGCGGGGCGTCGGCGATCGGTGGAGGCGGCATGAGGAACCTGCTGTACTACTACGATGAGGCCTGCCACCCTTACATTTGGATCAACGACACGTGCGGCGACTTCACGCGGGTGGTGAAGCAGCAGTACCTGAGCCTTGAGGACCTGAGGGACTGCTCCGAGGTCAGGATCTACAGGGATCCCATCAGGGGTTGCATCTGTGTTAGAAAGAAGGCAAGGCCCGATTTTTGCTGAGGTGATGTGATCGAGTCTCCTAGAAATTGACATAAGTCGTGCATTAAACTTACCCTAAACTTTGTTCTGCAAGTTTGTGCTCTCCTCTTTTGGGTTTGACTGCACATGAACTGCTTCCTTTAGTGGTGTGATTTGGAGATTTCCGCTATACATTGGAATTCCTAGATGAAGCTTTTATGTTTCTTTGGCTTGTTGTTTTGGAATGCACAAGTGAAGCACTACTTCCCTTGAACCGGTACCCGCTTTCATATATCGAGTTTTCGATATACTGATTTGGTCGCGTTGGCTGTGTAAGTTCGCACAATCTTGGGGGTCTGCTGAGCTGCTCGCTTAATTTTTAAGCACCGGAATTGTGAGGGAATAACATGCACGGAAAGCATGATGGTCTTAAAGTCAATTACAAGCAGCAATCTTTTGACTAAGATCGTGATTAGAGATGTTAGTTAATTCCTAAAGTCCCACTAAATATCTGATGGAAAGGGAAGGAAAAGCAAAGTTGACCAACTGCTTCACCTGGCAGTTGATGATTTCGGAGGAAATATTGGGTGCACCTTACGTTAGGAATAAATCACTCAATTCATTGATCGACATGTGCTCGAAGGGCCCATATTTCAGTTTTTTTCAGGAAACTGAGTCTAATGCCAGTGGGAGTTTGTCATTGCATTCTGAAAGAGCCACTTAGAACAAAGAGACGATTATCGAAAAAAGTACCCAAAAAGTGATAAGTTTTTGTATAAGTGCCAATTCAATACTAAAATCTTTTAATTATGTCAGTTTAGTCCTAAACATTTTGCATTTATACGAATTGATTCCATCTGACCAATTTTAGTTAGAAATTGCCGATATGGATGCTAGTCATCTTACGTGTCACAATCGACATTTACGTGGACATGTTTTTAATATATTTTACTATTTTTTTGTTTTTTTGTTTTTTTTTTACTTTATTCTATTTTTTTTAATAGAGGGCCCACGACCTTCGCCAACGCTAGGTGGGGGCGAGGGCCGCAACCTTCTCGCCAGCCAATGTGAGGGACACAAGCCCTCGCCTAGATCTACATCCTCACCTAGGCCGGCTTTGGGTGAGGGCTCACATCTCTCACGTTGGCCAGCAAGGGCCTCAACACCCTCATCTAGTGCTGGCGAGGGTCACCAGTCTTCTATCTAGAAACAAAAACAAAAAAAAAATAAAGGAAAAAAGAAAAATTAATCTAAATATAAACTAAAATAAAGTTAAAAATACTCATGTTAGCATCGGCAGTGTCACGTCAATAATGTTCAATCGAAGTTGGTGGATGGACTCAATTGACATAAATGTAAAAAATTTAGAACTGAATTGACACTAATACAAAAAGTTTAAGACTTTTCATACAACCACAATTATCATTCTTTTTGTTTGTGGCGGTAACGTGTCCATCTAGTGCTGTACAAATCGCCATTTAAGATCTTTGGCAAGAATCTTCCAAGTAACATGGCTTGGTCGGAATTAGTCTATTGTCTCTTTTGTTATAACCCTAGCTTGTTCTGAAGATATCCCTAGGAATGGATAGGAGTTGTTCAAATACTTTCTAACAATTATCCTCTAGATTTTTTTTTGGGGCCACTGCCTTGTGAAATCTTTAGGATAGAAATTTCTTAGTTCCTTTTGTTCTGCGAAATATGAATGATTTAAAATATATTTTCCTAAAAATAAATGCTTGTATTGCTTAAAATATTTAGTTGGTGAGAAATATTTTCAACATCTAGACATTTTCATGGATGATGGGTGCACATGATAACCATTTTGTTCCAAAAAAGTAATTTTGATTAAGATGACTTCTTCTAATTTTGTTCTTTGGATGAGTTTTAGAGAATTAGAACGCGTTTGGTAATTGCACAACATTTCTGTTCTTGGAATATGAATGCATTTGGTAACTGCAAAAAAATTTTGTTCCCAAAAATAATTTATCTTCCAAATTTATTTCACTTAAGTAAAAAAAATTATGTAGTTACTTTGCAAAATTTCATCCTAAATTGAAGACTAATTTTCAATGCACACTAAAATAATTTAAAATACACTATTTTTTAGCATGTCATAAATGAAACACAAATTTTAATATATGATGTTTGAAGTTCGATTGGAGCATAGGACACTTTTCCATATTAAGGACTCCTTTTTTTTTCTTTTAAATGGTCCACTGTCCAAATACATATAAACATAGGGCCTGTTTGATTTAGCTTTGGACAAATATTTTTGGAAAAATGCAAATACCTTTGAGTTAAATGGGTTTGGTGAAATGCAAATATTATTTGGTAAATTATAATTAAAAAGTGCATTTAGATACAACTTTAACGTAAATGTTGTTTGCTAAAAAAAATACACTTTGTAAATGATTTTTAATTATTTTTAATTATTTCAATTTTTTATTTTTTATTTTTTCGAAAAATCATTTTTTATTTTTATTTTTAATTACTTTCTTTTATTATTATTATTATTATTATTATTATTATTATAAAAATACTTTTTATTTTTAAGGGTTAATACCACAAAAAACCCCAAACTGGTACGCTTGTGACAAATTTACCCAAAACTATTTTTTTGACCATGAAAAACCCCAAACTGGTACACATGTGACAAATTTACCCCAAACTATTTTTTTGACCTCAAAAAACCCCAAACTGGTACATTTGTGACAAATTTACCCTAAATTGATATATTTGCGACAAATTTACCCTCCGTTAATTTTCGTTAAATTTAACGTTAAATTGCTTAGTTAAATGGCATATGAAACTTCACGGGTATACCGGTTTATGATTTTTACCCTCTGTTTACCATATGTTTATCAATTTAGGATTTTTCATGGTACTGAACCAATTTAATAAAGGGTAAATTTGTCATAAGTGTAATAGTTTGGGGTTTTTCGTGGTAAAAAAATTATTTTAGGATAAATTTGTCACAAATGTACCAGTTTGGGGTTTTTTATGGTAAAAAAATAGTTTGGGGTAAATTTGTCACAGGTGTACCAGTTTGGGGTTTTTCGTGGTCAAAAAAATAGTTTGGGGTAAATTTGTCACAAGTGTACCAGTTTGGGGTTTTTCATGGTCAAAAAAATAGTTTGGGGTAAATTTGTCACGGGTGTACCAGTTTGGGATTTTTCGTGGTATTAACCCTATTTTTAATTATTTATGTTTTAATTACTTTCTTTAATTATATTTATTATTTTAAATTTTTAATTATTTTTATGTTTCATGCCAAGAGAATGAGTTTGTCAAAAGTGGTTCTTTTTAAAGAACCAACTTTTTTTTGTTCTTATTTTTGGTTCAAAAGTGTTCCTAGAAATAGTAAAGAGTGAGAATCAAAATTAGAATTATTTGCGTTACCAAACATAATTATCATTTTTTACTGTTTTAGGAAACAAAATCAGAGAATGAAAATGGTTGCAGGCCCTAAAAATACTTTGCGCATATTCGTTTTGCAATACAACCATCATTTTTTAGGAAAATGAATCATTGGTTTTTCGCAGAATAAACGGTTGCTTAGGTCCTAGTTTTTATTCTACTACCATAATTTGTCTCCACCGTCTCTATTAAAATCCTACGCTGGGCATTGAGTACGTGGTCTGAGAATTTTGAGCATGAACTTCTGAACCCAGCATGTTCTTAGCAATGTCGGACTCTCAGCAAAGCCCATCAGCCATGTCTACAATGCATAACAATCAAAATCAAGTTGGTGTATGTTGTCCATTTGCCAAGCCAACGTTCGAGCAATGTCAGATCGGAGGTCACCGACCAACGTCGACCTGGATTGGATTCGAGGTGGTGGCCGTCCCTAAACTTTTTATCTGAGGTGAGCGACCGCGACAGTAGATAGAGGGAACACAATAAGAGAAGGGAAACATCGGCTACAGAGCATAAATATGTATAAGTATGTAGGTTACTAATCCAATAAACACATACTCGGTCTCCCTCACCATCAATGATGAAGGATTCCTCGAAAAGTTTAAGAATTAAGAATCTTTTTAAGAAATAGAATGGATTCAGTCTTATACATACACGAGGAAAGTAACCAAAGAAAGAAAGAAAGAAGATGAGTACTTCGAATAATGTGACTGATTCATTTACCCACTAATTTTGGTTACTAACTATCATTTAAGTTACTTACCGATCTTTAATTGTTTCTCTCATTAATTTACCAGTTTTCTATTGAGTTACCCGCTTTTATCTACCTTTATTAGTAGCCATTTGTATTACTAACCTCTTTAGAGATTATAGACCTATAATAACGTGACTCGCTAATTTTTCTCCCATTAAATTACCAGCTAGTATAGGTTACTTACACATTTTTTTTTTGTAATTTGTCAACTTTTATGTTTTTATATATTTTTTTCATTTCTTCGCAGCACCTTAAGTTTACTATCTCTTGATAGAGATTACAAATCTTAACTAGAGTGACTTAAAAAAAAAATTCTCCGATTAAGTTACTCACTAATTTTGGTCAACTCCCATTTGAGTTACTTACCAATTTATTTTTCTATTAATCACAAAAAAAAATTCTTATCTTTTGCCACCTTTTATTAAGATTCCTTAACTTCGAAATGAAATTTAATTACTCTTATATGAAAGTATTAACTTTAAGTGAAATGACTAATTGAGTTTTCTTTTATTAGGTTACCAAGTAATTTCGGATTATCAACTCCTATTTCAGTTAGTTGCCAGCATTTATTTGATTCTTTTTCAATTTAACAGTTTTTCTATTGGGTTACTCAATCGAGGAACAATTTGATAAGTTACTCAAACAAAACGTTTATAAAGTAATGGTAAGTAAGACATGCGATGGTGGTAGCTTAATAGAAAAGTCAGTAACTTCTAGAAAAACCATATAAATGTGGTAAGCAACAAAAAAAAAACTCATAACCAAAACTAGTTGATTTGTTAATAGAAGAAAAGTTGGTAAGTCACACAAAAAGGATGGTGATTTCAAATAATAGTTAGTAAAATTTAAGCTGGTAGTAAGCAAGTTAAATTGAAGTCAGTAAAAGATAATAAGTTTTTTTTTGTCAGAAATAAGAGAAGTTTCGTAATTAAAATATAAAAAAACAAATGAACGTTGGTAGCAAGCACTAATAAAATTTGGTGATCATTCCAGCTAATTGAGGTTAGTATTTCCTAAAAACGAATTGCTAAATTTGGAAATTAGTGAGCAAGGTAATTAAAAAAGATAACTTTGTGGAAACAATTGGTTAATTTAACAAAAAAAAAAACATATAAATGTTGGTTAATCAACACGAATGATAGTGAATAATAAAAAACCAGTCGCCAACATACAAATGAGTTGCTAAATTTGAACATTGATTACATTTTTCACTCAAAGATTTAGGATTACGTTGATCAAATTAAAAGATTTTGAGTTGAATTCGAACCCATACAATACTTTCATGATTAATTGTGCAATTCTGAATGAATAGGTCAATCTCTAGCACATATAGTCTATGTGTAATGGAGTCTGAGTTAAGTCGACCTATCAAGCCCGAGCTTGTCCAACTCATTTACTCGAAACTAGACTTGAGTTCAATGCCACATCAGATTTCTACTCGAGTTCAACTCGACTTAGCTCCGTTACAATCAAGTCAAATGAACTTTGAGTTTGAATGAAATAAACTTCAACAGTTTTCCGCGGTATATTATGCAACTGATGCGGGAACATCGGGCTCTATCCATTGGTTCCCATGCCCAATTGAGTTCTCGTCGATTAATCAAACTAGAAGTGGGAGTAGCTGCTTCTGAGGAACATTCCATAAGTTCCCACATGGTTTTGTTGGCTAGTCAAGCAACATCGGTATCTATTCATATTAAAGTAGGTTCTGGTTATAACTTATTCCGATGGGTTCAAGCTCAATATGAAGTTACTAATGTGCAGACTAGCAACTGAGATGCCGACAACTAAGGTGCTAACAATGAAGTTACAGACTAGGGAGATGTCGATTCTTCCCTAGCCAATTAAGTTATGCTTCATCCATAATAGTTGCTGATTCTTACATGCCAATTATGTTATAAGTTGTTGATTTCAAAGCAGATCAACAACAAATTGATAGAAGGCTGTCTTGAATGAAGTCCTTTGCTATTTGTTGATCTTCAGAAATGTTTATGGAGTTGCCTATGCTGATGGATGAGTTCAGAGTCTTAGTTATTTCTAGTCAAATGCCTTTAGCCCTAGTCTTCAAGAGTTTTAATTGTTTGTAAGTTTCAAGAGTCAAAGTTTTGGTTACTAGGTGCTTCATTACATATTCTCGTTCCAAGAATTTTAATGGACTTTCTAGTTCCCATATCATTATTGGTTGAGTAGTTGTTATGTCTTTAATGTTTTGTCAATTTCCTATGTTCGAGTCTCTCTATATAATGAGATGATATCTCCATTGTAACACAGACTTGTTGATTTGATGAATGAAAATACATATGAGAGTTTGCTCAACTTGAGTGAATATTTTCGGAGGCTGGATAACTCTTTGATTTCTTTATCTATGAGAGTGAATTACTCCTCGGTGATAAACCAAAAAGCTCTTTATCCTCGGCGGGTGATATCGTTAGGTCTTGGTGGTGAACTTTTTTTGGCGCTCTTTATTCTCAATTGGTAGCATACCCTTTACGCCGTGGTGGTGAGCTTTGCCAGTCCTGATCTATATCGTCAGCTGATAGTGTGTCCTTTACGCTCGGTGTAGATTGTACTTTATTGTTTCTGATGGTTCATCCTTTACGCCTCGGTGTCGATTGTATCTGGCTTACATTTGCATACATATATTAATACCCATCTCTCATACATTATGATATGTCCCGATTCTTTCATCCATCACTTAAAACAATATTCGCTCGCCTCACGCACGCATCCGCAGCTTAAAATTTCTACTTCTTTTATACCATGTCGAGCTAAGCATTCACGAGTTCGACCTCGGTTCAATAAGAAACTCAGAATAATTCGAGATCGAGCTTAAGCTAAACTAGAAATAAAGCTAAGTCAACGTTGAGTATTCATCAAATTAAGGGTAAAATGAGTTGCGAGTGGCTTGATTCGGTTTCCCATGGTGGCTTCTCTCCTTCAATCTATCAAATAAAAGAAAGAGAAAGTCGAATTCTTCCGCCACGCTACCTGCTCGATCCCCCTGCCTCTGCCATCTTTTTCTTCTCCTCGTTTTCTTCAACCTTATAATTTCGCCATCTCTCTCTCTCTCTCTTTCTTCCCTAGCGTGATGGGCCTGTCATGGAGCAACCCCAGAAGAAGAAGCTACCCGTACCCACCACCGCCTCCTCACCACTCGTACTACTACTCCGCGGACCACCTCCACCACCACCCTCCTCCGCCGCCGCCGCCGCCGCCGTATGGGTACTTCTCCGCCCCTCCCTATCCTCCGCCCCACCATCACCCCCCTTACACTGCGTACCCTCCTCCGCTGCCCTCCTACGGCGGTCCAGTCTCGTACAGCTCGTGCAGCTACTCGGGTCCCGCGGTGGGTCGGGTCGGTCACCACCCGTACTACGCGAATCAGGCGAGTGGGTGGCCGGCGGCTCGGCCCGCGGTGGCGCCGGCGCCGGCGCCTGCGACGGCCTACGTGGAACATCATCAGAGCGCCAAGAAAGTGAGGAACGTGGTGAATGTGCACAAGGACACAATCAGGGTCGAGATCGACGAGCACGACCCGGCTTGCCACTTGGTGTCTTTCTTGTTCGATGCGTTACATGATGGAAGGTGCTGGATCTTTATCGTCTTTTTATTGGCCGTTGGTTAGATTAATGGAAATTGGTAATTGAGGTCGTTTTGGGCGATTGCGGCGTTATTTTTGGTCATGACGTTTGTGGAATCACTTGGTTTTGTGCGTGATAACTTAGAAAGCGTGAGGCAAACGTGCTTGGACTTTTGATTGGCTCGCTATATGATGACAGAGGGATTTAATTAGCTAGAATGTTGAGCGAATGTGATGAATCGTGTGGCCTACAGGATAGGAGACAACCAATACTTGGTAACGAGAGACTGAGAGTAACCGGAATCCAAGAAAACCTGGAATCTGTTTGGTTTAAGTAAATGTGGTTGGGACATGAGTTAACTGGGATTTAGAGACTCCAATGAAAAGAGTGTGCTTGAGATTTTGATCCCATGTATATGTGGAATGAGTTGCGAGAAAGCATCCCTGTGTCGGATGCCGTTTTCTCTTTCCACTGACTGGACTAGAAGAGGTTTGATCTGGTGTGCACATCATGTGGTTCTAAATTCTAGAGGATCTTATGAAGCTCTGGATCAAAAACCTGTTAAGTCTTGGAGAGATTAAGAAACATGGCATATTGGGAGACAAATGAGACGAATCGCTCATTATTAGTCTGTCCCTGTTTTGTTCTTGGTGGATGTAGAAACTGCGAAAGGTGAACAAATGAAGAATAGCGGAAGGAACATAATCTCCCTTTGTTTTTGCAGTCTTGAACCTAATCATCCTTGAAACTTGAATAACACTGTTGCAGACAAGGGCATAAGGAATTTGAAAAATACATTTCTTAGTGAAATTCTGATTTCGAATTAAGTTGAGGTGCATTTTTGGGTGATTTTATCTGTAATATTGTCTACACTTTTCCCATTTATTCTATTTGTTTTGAAGGATCTTGTAATGTTGCATTCAAAGTGTTATCTCCTTGATTACGGACTTGATTTGAGAGACCTTAAGTCGTCTCATTGCGAGAGTACGATTGCTTCTGTTGATCTTCATGTGTATTTGTTAGTTTTTACTTTTCCTTGGTAAACAATGACTCAAGCAGCTTATGTAGTTGCGAGTTGGCTTGACAGGTGAAATGCATTGATGATGTCAATGGTTAAGTAGTTCATGCAGCTGTTAGGTGGCTAATTATGGAGAGCTACATGAAAGATGTGGCAAAAAATTATGCATCAAATGGCTATTAACAAATCCATTAAGACAAACCTCCACTTTACTATTTTTTATGGATAGATTTGGTTCTAAAGGTAGTGCTCTGATGTTTAGTGAGTTACCTCTGTCATGGTATACATCAACATCATCAACATCAACGTCACCTTTATCCCAAACTAGTTGGGGTCGGCGCTCGATGAACCCGAAGTGAAAAGCTTAAAATATACTAAAAAAGCAAAAATAACGGTACCAAAAAGAAAATAATAATAATACTACCAAAAATATAAATAAGAAATAAATATAAATATATATAAATGACTAAACAGGGCACTCTGGAACATAGGAAATCTTCCCCTCTATAATGCGGATAGCTTTCCTCCACTCCGTCCTAAGATAGATCGTACGCCAATCTATTTCCCACTCCATTAAATCTTGTTTTACTACCTTCCCCCAAGTAAGTTTCGGCCGACTTCGTTCTTTCTTCATATCGTGTTCTCGATAACACACTTTTGTTCTTATCGGAGCATCTAGGGGTCTGTAGAGGATATGTCCAAACCATCTCAATCTATGTTTTCTCATCTTCTCTGCCGCCGGTGCTATTCCAACTTTTCGTCGAATATCATCGTTTCTTATCTTATCCATCCTTATATAACCACACATCCACCTTAACATCCTCATTTCCGCTACCCTAATTTTATGCTCGTGTTGCTTCTGTACTGGCTAACATTCAGCTCCGTATAGCATTGTAGGTCTTATTGCTGTTCTATAAAATTTTCCCTTTAACCTAAGAGGGATTTTGTGATCACACAAAAACCCCGATGCACTGCGCCATTTCATCCAGCCTGCTTTGATTCTATGACTAACAACCTCATCAATCTCTCCCCTCTTTTGTAAAATTGATCCCAAATATCTAAAAGCATCTTTCTTAGGTACTTCCTCTCCAAGCATATCGACAGATTCTTGATCATCTCCTCTTGTTGTGGCAAACTCACACTTCATGTATTCCGTCTTACTCCGACTTAACGTAAATCCTCTGAATTCTAACATGTTTCTCCATAATTCTAACTTAGCACTGACCCCAGCCCTAGTCTCATCAATAAGCACAATATCATCTGCGAATAGCATACACTACCTCTGTCATGGTATAAACAAAGGTAATATCTTGTTGGACCAACTGTTTGAATGAGGCAGGAAATTGTATGTATCTTTGTTAAATATAGTGTGGTCAGCTGATATTTTGTTCCTGGTGATTAGTCGTCGCATGCATTATTGGGTATGAATTGACAATAGACTTTGGTGATTAAGTATTCTCACATCCTGTCATGCTGTTTTTTATTCTTTTTTTCCAAAAAAGTTTTTGCAGTTGAGGGGTCTTGAGAAAAAACGAAAAGGGATAATATTCACGAAACCAAAGAAGGTCCTGAAAAAACTTGTGGTTCAAAGAAAGTTGCTGGAAATATCACCTTTCTCCCTCTCTTGGAAGTCTTCATGATTATGATATGCCTTTTCCATCTTTAAAGGTGCTGGTGTTTTGATTTCTGCTGTGTATCTATAAAGATGGAAGGGAAATTCAGTGTACTTTTTACCAACAGTTGTAAAAATCAGCATAGGTTTCAACATGGTACCTAACTATGCAGCCCACAGTCCATGATGAAGTTGAATGTTAATTTCCTTTCCACCCAAGATTTAGGTGGTTAGCGATCGAATTCCAAGATATTAGGAGAAATTTTCACAAACTACATTCTTTCTTGAAATTCTTTGTTACTGCATAAGAAGTTAGGCGCTTGTAATGAATTAACGAGTCAACAATTAATTCTTCTGCATGCCCATCTGGAACATCTTATTGCTTATTGGCCCTTAGTCCAGCAAGTCTAACAAGGTAAGTAGCACCGACAACAATATGTGATACGCCACATGTGACACGACACGACACGACACAATACGCCGTTACGTCATTTTTTAAGAAAGAGAGAATTTCGACACGTTGGGACACGTTGTATATTAAATGTATATCTTTATATAAACGTGATAAATCATCTTGTACATCTGAAAATATCAGCGGTGAGTCGTCTTCTTCTTCTTCTTCTTCTTCTTCTTCTTCTACTTCTTACTCTTCTTCTTCCTCGCCTTTCTCTTCCTCTTCTTCTTTTTCTCCTCTTCCTTTTCCTCTTCCTCCTCCTCCTCCTCCTCCTCTTCTTCTGTTATTAGTTTTTTTTTTGGTTGGCTAGATATATTAATTTTGGGTTGGCTATGCATATGACTTAAGCATATATATATATATATATGATAAAATTTTAACCCTTAATTTTTTGAAAATGTTTAAAATTAATCTCGTGCGTGTCGAAATGGCATTTCATGATGCTAGATTCGCATGTTGCTAGTGTGTCTAAGGCGCTGATTATGTGTCGGTTGCATGTCAGAAAGTGTCAGAGTGTCCGACATGACCTAGAGGCCCCTGGAGAGTGTCGGTCCTTCCTAACAAGTCCAATGGCCATATAGAAAGTCCATTTTAACATTTGATTGTTCAAAAGTTTATCCAGTGTTTGGACATATTCTTAGACATAAATTCATTGATGGATATTCTAGACATGTGGTTGTATGCGTGAGCTCTTCGTGCTTCAGCTTCACTTTCTTTTATGACATTTTTACATTCCTCGTTCTGCATTCTCATGGCCATATGAAGGTTTTGCTAGCAAAGGACTTGTAACGTCATATTTTCATATCTTTCAAAGGTGAAAACTTCATTCTTGCATTTGCATTAGTATGAAATCTCAGTTATATAAGCTAATGAAAATTGAGTCTGAGGTCCATGTGTTTGACTGAGCTTGAGAAATTTGAACCAGTTAATTGACTTCAAAATCTATTGCAAGAGGAGTGGGATTTAATTAACATCTGATTTTGAGAAACTTTTAGACCTACACACATGCTTCTAGTGGATCAAAAAATGCTGCTTGAACATTTCCGTAAAAGCATTTGAAAAAATAGTAAGCTTAAGTATTGCTTCAATGATGAGAGAAGAATGCTCACTTATAGAGTGTTACCTTTCCATTTATGCCTATCTGAGAAAAAATTTAGATTGTGTGCATGTTGTCAACGCTGCTGTTTTTAATTGGGCCTTCCTGTTTTGCAGTATAACTATCTTGTATTTTGGCAAGGAAGAGTCCAATT